>CM057459.1:305855000-310855000 GCA_016271365.2 Neoceratodus forsteri | reverse complement strand
TGACCTCAGCGTCTCGGTCCTGTACAAACGCTTCCGCATGGTGACCCTCCCAGGTCTGATTCCTATGATCAAGCAGAATGCCTTCCTAGCATCCCTGGACATGCAGGATGCCTACCTGCATATACCTATTGTCCAGGTGCACAGGAAGTTTCTGCGCTTCGAGTTTCAGGGTCGCCATTATCAGTTCTGAGCCCTTCCCTTCGGACTGTCATCGGCACCTTGGGTGTTTATGAAGTGCATGGCGGTCTTAGCAGCATCTCTGAGGAGACAAGACCACTACGTGTTCCTTTACCTGGATGACTGGCTTCTCATGGCGCCCTCCCAGGAGGCCCTGATGTCCGCTATTCACTGCACTCAGTCTCTGTTCAAGACGTTGGGCATCATCATCAATCACAAGAAGTCACACCTGTTTCCATCCCAGACTCTGCAATTCATAGGTGCAGTTCTGGACACCATCCAGGGGAAAGTTTTTCTCCCCCCGGACAGAGCGGAATGCATCAGATCTCTCATCAGGGACATTTCAGCAAAGAAGAACATTCCTGCCAGACTGGTCCTTCGCCTGCTCGGACACATGGCTGTGGCCATTGCAGCAGTCCCACTAGCCCGTCTCCACATGCAGGTAACCCAGTGCATGTTAAGGGTCAGTGGGATCAAAAGCAAGACCATCTGCAGCATCCAATCTGGATCACGAAGGCCATAGTCCGAGATTGGCAATGGTGGCTAGATTCGAGGAATCTTTCGTCGGGAGTCCCCTTCATTGCACTGTCTCAGACTGTGACACTCTCCATGGACGTCTCAGTGCTCGGTTGGGGAGCACACCTCAATGGTGTTCATCTCAGGGCCTGTGGACAGACCAAGAGACTCATCTCCACATAAATATCCTGGAAATGAGGGCAGTTCTTTACGCCCTGCAGGCCTTCCAGTCAGAGATCCCACCGGATACACTTCTCTTACAAACAGACAATTCTGCGGTGATGTATTACCTCAACAAACAAGGAGGCACCCATTCCTACCTGCTTTGCAAGGAGACCATGAGGGTGTGGGATTGGGTCTTGCAGCACGGCACAAACCTCATTGCCGTTCATGTTCCAGGAGTGGACAATGTCATCGCAGACAGCCTGAGCCGCTCTCAGGCCAGAGTCCACAAATGGGAAAGTTACTTCAGGAAGTAGCAGAGGATCTGTTTCGCAGATGGGGTACTCCAGAATTGGACCTTTTCGTGTCCCCATCCAACGCAAAACTGCCCAGTTTTTGCTTGCTAGATCCAGGGCCTGGTGTTTTCTGGCGAGACGTGTTGTCCCTCTTCTGGGCAGGCAGATTTCTCTATGCCTTTCCCCCTTTTCCATTGATCCAGAAGGTTCTTCTGAAACTTCGCAGAGAGCAAGCGATGCTGATACTTATCGCGCCGTTTTGGCCCAGGTGTATCTGGTTCCCTCTTTTGCATTGGCTGTCCCGGGAACCTCCAGTGCCGCTGCCAGTCAGCTCCCATTTGCTGTCTCAGGAGGCGGATTCCTTGGTCCACCCCAGACCTACATTCCCTGAACCTGCATGCTTGGCTCCTAGAGACATGGTCATAATGTGACATGGTGTCTCGTACGAGGTAGCAGACATTCTTGCTGCTGCTAGGAAACCGGCTACCCATGCGACCTACGTCATGAAGTGGCGCAGGTTTTGTTTATGGGTTCAAGCGTGTGGTTTTTCGCCTTTGGATTGTCCAGAGAAGTTGGTTTTGGACTACTTACTGTCCCTTTTCCAGTCAGGCTTGGCTTACTCCTCGATTAAGGTACACCTCTGTGCCATCTCAGCCTATCACGTCCCTATTGGCCAATGCACTATAGCTCAATTGGACACGACACATGCCTTCCTGAGGGGTGTCCTCCACCTTAGGCCCCCCGATTAAGGATCCGATGCCACCATGGGATCTACCCTTCATCCTGGAGCAGCTTACACTGCCACTCTTTGAACCAGCTGCAGATTGTGAGCTACGTCTTCTGTCTTGGAAGACGCTGTTTTTAGTTGCCGTCACCTCGGCCAGAAGAATTTCTGAACTCCATGCCATGCAGTTATGTGCAAAGAGCCTTCTTTGGTTTTCCACCAAGACAGGGTATCCCTACGGACTAATCCTAAATTTCTGCCTAAGGTGGTCTCAGCTCTCACCCTTAATCAGGATATCGATCTACCAGTGTATTTCCCTAAGTACTCTAATCGAGGAGAAGCCCTTCTGCACACTTTAGATGTGCATAGGTGTCTCAGATACTACCTGACCAGAACCAAACACCACCGAAAATCAGACCAACTTTTTGTCTCCTTTGCCCACAGGATGATGGGAGCTCCTGTTTCAAAACAGTCACTGTCCAGGTGGCTCATTCAGTGTATTACGTTCTGTTACCAGAAGCGCAACAAACCCTTACGGCGTGGTTAGGGTCATTCCACCAGAGGGGTGGCTACCTCTTTGTGGTTTACAGAACATATCCACCTCAGCTATTTGTGCTGCAGCTACTTGGAGCTCCGTACACTCTCATCAGGCCTGGACATGGCATCGAGGTGAAGAGCAGGTTTTGGTCTAGCGTCCTTCAGGGACTTCTGTCCTAGGCTCGATGTCATTCAAGGATTTCTATCTTCCCTCCTCCCAATGGTGTGGGATTTCCAGGACTGCTTGGGAATCAGTCCTAATGGTGTAACCTGCTGCAAGAGCTGTTTCTCGAAGTAAGATAGTACAGTTACGTAAGAACTTACCGTAACAGTAGATCTTCGAGAACAGCTCTTGCAGCAAGTACTTTCCCGCCCACCATCCCCGCTGGAGGTAGATTCTGGTTCCAACATCCTTCTCCTAGGACAAGGCATTTGCAGCCTCTTTCTGATTGCCATTTGATGGCAGATCCTCAGTCTCCTCTTCTGATGTCATCCAGCGACTGGGAGTCTCCGGCGGGAGACCTGGGGATTCTGGGGGACTGCCTCCTTATGTACTACACCTGATGTCAGGGGTGGGACTGACGTCGGAGGCGGTCCCCGCTGAATACTGCTAGCTAGAAAATTTCCGTGGGGTCCTGGCGCCTGCTGGCTTCAGTTCTAATGGTGTAACCTGCTGCAAGAGCTGTTCTCGAAGATCTACTGTTACGGTAAGTTCTTACATAACTGTACTTTACTTAGGTTGCATAGTGTTACAAAACTGTGAGTTAGACTCATGGATATAGTAGGTCCTCAGAGAAGACAGCGGGTTACATCCCTGTTTAGACTAGTAGGGAAGGAGTGGGTCTGGGGGAGGGAGAGGCTGTCCAGTGGACGTTGTCGAGCCAGGGGGCAAGGTGGGCTGGTACCACAGGTTGCAACAGGGGTTAGTTGTACCTACAACAGTGGGTATTAAAGATATGGTTCAAGGGCTATTTTGAAAGAACCAATTTTGGCAAGTTGGAGATGCAGCTATGGAGGGAGTTGAACCAGGTGGGGCTGGTAGAGGAAGGATCTCTGAGCAAGAGAAGTCTTGGCTCTGGGCACCTTGAAAGTGGCCTTAACAGAGCTAACAGATCTTAGTGTTTTAATGTCAGTAAATACAGATTAAAAGGGTTAAGCTAAACATTCATATGTGAATGAGATTTCTGTCAATGATTTTGAAATGCAGTCTTGATTTAGCAGAATTCTCCCAATAAGTGCTTCAAGCACTAAACAGCATGAAAAGTACCTGTGGCAGCTAAGTTTGCAGACTCCAGTAATCATGCTTTTCCATGTTAGAGGGCTTCTGTCTGATCGAAAAATGACTCGGCGAAAGCATATATGGTTTCATATTCTTTAATCAGTGGACTCTATCAGTGACCACTGTCCTGTATACTGCATGTGGGTGGCCTCTCCCCCAACTTATCCTCTGAAAATTCTATCCTTCTCTAATTTTGCCCTATTGGATACAGCAGCATTTTTTCAGGACCTCAGTCTAGTCGACTGGTCCCCTATTTTCATCACCAATGATGTCAACATTGCTACTGAATACTTTACTAACGTCTTACTATCCCTATAGAGGAAACATATCCCCACTTCTACACATAATGTCAAGGGCAAACCCACTAAATGGCTTAGGCGCCCTCTACTCCGGTGCCTAAAACTAAGGGAGTGACTATGAGTAAAGTGGAAATCCTCTGCCCTGTCTTCGGACTATGAAGCATATCGGGCCTTAAGAAACGCTTGTAAGAAGGACATAAGGTTGGCCAAAAGTAACTATTACTGTGAGTTACTTTGCTCTTCCTCTTCTAATCTAAAACAATACTGGGCACACTAAATGAAATCCTGGGAACAATAGGCCATAGACTCTGAGGGAAATGTTGGTAAATGGGTCAGCTGCAGCCACCCCCTACTATTATGGAGCTTTTAACTCAGCCCTACAATGCTCCCCACCTTCCTCAGGCTTCTCTTCTTGGCTGTTCCACTTCTCTCCAGGACACCTCTGATGCCCCAGCACCTCTGAAGCTTGCTCCGGTCACAAGATTTGAGGCCCTAAAACTTCTCAGATCTATCTCTCCCCATGGAAGTGTGGGTATGGATGGTCTCAAACCTAGGATCCTTTGACTGGCGACCTCCCTACTAGCTACACCAGTAACTAGACTATTCAACCTCTCTATCTTCACCTCTGTTGTCCCCTTCATCTGGAAATCTGCCAGGATTATTCTGGCGTTCATAAAAGGTGACCCCAACAGATTAACTAATTATTGACCCATTGCTATACTACCTACCCTTAGCAAATTGCTTGAAAATTTAGTTCATGGTCAGGTCCTCTCTCACCTGACTGACCACAATCTTCTGTCTCCTATCCAACACGGTTTCAGGCCTGGACACTGCGCCACCATGGCTCTAACCTTGTTCACCAGTGATGTTAAAACAAACATGGATAACGGATTACTCACTGGTGCTGTATTCATAGACCTCACCAAAGCATTTGTCCTGGTTAACCATCCACTCCTACTTTGCAAACTGCAGGGTCTTGGTGCTTCTAATCCCACCCTATCCTGGTTCAAAAGTTATCTGGACTGTCGCCTCCAAACTACCTCCTTTGCAAAGTCCAGCCCTCTCCTCTGCCATCTCCTGCAGTGTACCTTAGGGCTCCATATTGGGACCGTTGTTATTCTCCATCTTTGTTAACTCTATCCCAGCCTCTACCACCAACTGTAAATCTGTCATGTATGTGGACGACCTGCTTCTTTATACTACCTCCACATCTGTTATGGATATCAATGCGCACCTATCATCCTCTTCAGTCAGATCCAGACCTGGTTCTCCTCTAACCAATTAATTCTCAATCAATCCAAGACTCAGGCCATGCTCTTTGGGTCACTAAGGAAAGTCGATGTTGACTCCCACTACCTGCAGGTCCAATGCCCTGATGGATCTGTACTATTAAACACAAGGACCTTTAAATATTTAGGGGTGACTCTTGACCTCCAACTCCATTTCACCTTGCATATCAATGAGATTTGTCAGCAAGTCAACTCAAAGATTTGAGCCACCTACAGGGTACTTCACTCTCTCACTGCCTCAGCCCAGGTCTCCGTAGCTTAGGGCTGAAATACGCTCTTCCTGTCTTCTGTCATACCAAAGCAGCGGATTTACATAAATGGAACACCACATACAACTACATCTTTAGATTTGCACTGTCAGCCCCCCGTCTCACCCATCACTGCCTTCTATACTCTACATTGAACTGGCTGTCTCCTGCTGGCCTGCGCTCCTACACTCTGGGTAACCTTACTGATTCATTATCCCATCCACCATGTCCCAGTGCACTTATAGCTATGCTTAAACCTGTTACCCACACTCGTCATCTAAGATCTTTGACTTCTCCCCTGCTTGCCGTTCCTCCTTGCTCCACTAGAATGGGTGAGCAAGGCTTCTCCCACTTTGCTCCCAAATTCTGGAATTCTCTTTCCACTGACATGAAGCATTCCTCATCTCACAACTCATTCAAAAAATAACTTTTTCTTACTTGATCTCTCCTGGTGTCTGCAGTTGCCTCTAACTACCTCTCTGAGGTTTCATGTCAGTATTGCTAGTAGTATTATTACCAAGATCCTGTATAATCTCAATATTGCTAATTTTAGGCATACGAGTTCCTGTATTTATTACCTGTATGTTTTGCTGTAACCTACTCTCACATGGATGTTTTTTTACTCTGTACCCTTGTTTAATCACCCTGCATGGTGGTCTAGTGTTTCTGTGCATATACTTGTATTATCCACTGTTATAGTGTCCCCTTTATTGTTGTACTCTCCCGGGTTGTGCTTGAAAAGAGGCAGGTATTTTGCCTAACGCACTTACCTGGTTACCAAAAGCTAATAAATAAATAATTTTGGGGGGTGACTAGGAGAAAGCTGAGAGCAGATTTATTTGATCACACACCTACCCTAACTCTTTGAAACAGAACATTAACTAAAAGCCAGCATGGTCGTTGCATTTAACAAGTAGTTTGTACTTCCAGTGGGTGCACTGACCTAATGGCAGCCTGATCTAGATGCTCCATCCCGTTGTTTAACAATCCACCATAATCCTTGTAGCAGCTGGCACATCCAGCTTCCAAGAAATCAGAAGACACTGCAAAGATGTCCTCTAGACACAAATCTAAGGACAAATCTGGCTCCCAAAGTGCCAAACAAAGCAAAACTCTGCTGGACTATGCACAACCCAGCCCAGCCTATACGAACCGCGGCTTCGCCGCAATACTCACCCACCTCAGAGGAGCCTGATAAGCAGGAGTGTATGATCAAATCCAAGCAACTGTTTAGGAAACTGGGGAGGGGTCTCAAGCAAGTAGCTACTTCTGTCACTTTCTCAGAAGTACTACCTGTGAGAGGCAAGGGAGAGCATAGGGAGTACATGCACCAGGAACTTTAACTCATGGTTGAAGAACTGGTGCTGTGAGGAAGGGTTTGGATTCATTGGTGACTGGGGACCCACCTGGAGGGATGGAGGTTTGTTCAAGCCTGACGGCCTGCATCCATCCTGGAGGGGAATCCAAGCACTCAATGATAAGTTTAAATGCTACATTGACAAGCATTTAAACTAGCAAAGGGGGGTGGCAGGCCAGCAAGGAGGGTACCTACTTGCTCACCCCCACAGCTAGCAGTGGAACCAGTGAACCAGAGGAGTGGCTATCTCTGCAAAGCAGTGTGCAAAAGATGGAGATTAGTACCCAAGAGGTGGATAAGCAGAAAGGGCAAAATTCAGCAGAATGGCAGACAGCAAGGAGAACTAGGGAAAATGACAACCAAGGAAGGGGCTGGAGTAGAACAGTGAAACAGTCTAGGAGGTCAAATCATGGAAAGCCATGTGTGCAAATGCCAGGAGCCTTAGCAACAAGATGGAAGATCTGGAGGCTGTCATGGTATAGTCAGACCCTGGACATTGTGGCCATCACTGAAACCTGGTGTAATGATAACCATGACTGGGAGATGGCCATACCTGCTACAACATATTCAGAAGAGACAGAGCAGGCAGGAAGGGAGGAGGGTGGCACTGTATGTGAAAAATGACATAAGGGCCACAGAGATCCAGGAGGAACAAAATGGGGGAGAGATACTGTGGGTTAAGCTGGAAAGGAAAATAGAGACAGCCATCCGCACAGGTGTGGTCTATAGACCACCAGCCCAGGAGGAAGAAACAGATAGGGAGCTGATGCTAGCCATCCAAAGGATGGCAGACAAGGGTGAGGTAGTACTGGTTGGAGACTTCAATATTCCAGACGTGGACTGGAGCATCCCATCAGCAGCATCAACTAGGAGCAGATTTATCCTGGACTCCCTTCAGGGTGCCTTCCTCAAGCAACTGGTCATGGAACCAAATCGGCAGAAGGCAATACTGGACCTTGTGCTCACAAATAGGGACAGTGTGATGGGGGTAACAGTGGGGGAGCACCTGGGAAACAGTGACCACCAGTCATTGTGGTTTGAAATCACAGAAAGAGCAGAACCAAACCACACAAAAACACGTACCCTGGATTTTAGGGGGGCAGACTTTGGGAAGATGGGGAGATACTTGAAAGAGGCATTAAGGGGAATGGGACAGGAATCAGAGGTTGAGGAACAGGGGCAGTATTTAAAATGGGGATTACAAGAACAACAGAATTATGCATTAAGCAGGTTAGCAAGAGGAAAAGGAAGAGGAGACCATTATGGTTTCAAAGAGGTAGCAAAGAAAGTGAAAGCCAAAAGATTGCATTCAGGCAATACAAAAAGACACAGGCAGAAGGGGATGAGGAGAAGTACCAGGAGAAACAAAGGAGGCAGGAGGTCAGTAAGGAAGCCAAAGCTCAGACAGAAGAACACATTGCAAAATCAGTGGGTAGAGGAGACAAACCTTTACAGGTACATAAGTGAAAAAGAAAGACAAAGGGAGGGATAGTGAGACTGAAGTGGGAGGATGGAGGCGCGTGGAGGATGACAACAGTAAAGCTGACATATTGAACAGGTATTTCTGCTCAGTCTTTACTGAGGAAGAGGAGGAATGGGTCTGAAGGGAGTACAAGAGGTGAGAATGGTGCAGAAATGGACACAAGTCCCTTTACACGAGAAAGGAACTGGAAGTAATAAGAGTTGATAAAGCAATGGGGCCAGATGGGGTGCACCCAGGGTCCTTAAAGAACTAAGAGAGGTGGTGGCTGAACCTCTGACTATCCTGTTTAGCCGATCACTGGAAACAGGGGAGGTACCCAAAGACTGGAGGACAGCAGATGTAGTCCCCTTATACAAAAGTGGGAACAAAGAGGAAGCAGGGAACTACAGACCAGTCAGCCTCACCTCGGTAGTGGGGAAGATCATGGAAGCACTACTGAAGGAGAGATTGGTGGAACATCTGGTTGTCAATGGACTACAGGACCCAAGGCAGCATGGTTTCACCAGGGGGAGGTCATGTCAGACCAACCTCGTAGAATTTTTTGACTGGGTGACTAGGGAGGTGGATCAGGGAGGGCAGTGGACATGGCCTATCGGGACTTCAGCAAGGCCTTTGACACTGTGCCACATAAGAAGCTATTACAAACTGGGGAATATGGGTGTGGGCAGGACAGTAGTGTGGTGGGTAGGTAACTGGCTGGGTGGCAGGACACAGAGGGTGGTGGTAAATGGCTGTCACTCCACAGAGGAAGAGTGACCAGTGGGGTACCACAGGGATCAGTGCTGGGACCAGTCCTATTCAACATCTTCATCAGTGACATTGCGCAGGACCTAGAAGGCAGAATTTCACTGTTCACTGATGACACAAAGCTCTGTAACAGAGTAGACACACAGAGGGTGTAGACAGAATGAGAAGCGACCTGCAGAAACTTGAAGAATGGTCAGGGGTTTGGCAGTTGAAATTCAATGCAAAGAAGTGCAAGATAATGCATATGGGGCACAAAACCCTGGCACAATATATCAGTTGGGGGTGAGGATATTGCATGCACCAAGCAGGAAAGGGATCTTGGGGTTGTCATCTCTGATGACCTCAAGGTAGGAAACAGTGTGACAAGGCAGCAGGCAAAGCAAATAGGATGCTGGGATGTATAGGCAGGGCATCACCAGCAGGAAAAGGGAGGTCATAATTCCACTATACAAGACACTAGTGAGGCCCCACCTGGAGTACAGTGTACAGTTCTGGAGACCATACCTACGTAAGGACATAGACAGGGTAGAGAAGGTTCAGAGGAGGGCAACAAAGATGGTGCATGGATTGCATCACAAGTTCTGTGAAGACAGGTTGAAGGAACTGAACATATGCCTCCCTGGAGGAGAGGAGGAGAGAGGGATATGATAGAGACATACAAGTATCTTACAGGGAGGAACAGGGTGCAGGAAAACACTATTTTAAGGAAAAAGATGTTCCAGGACTAGAGGCATGGGATGAAGTTGGAGGAGGGACGATTCAGAGGAAACATGAGAAAGAATTTCTTCACAGAACGAGTGGTGGACAAGTGGAACACCCTGCCAGAGGAAGTGGTGGGGGCTGAAACAATGGATTTAAGAATGCATGAGATAGACATAAAGGAATTCTGGAGATCAGGGTAAGGGCAACAGACTTAGGAAAACAAACTGAACTTACAAGCTCAAATGGCAGACTGGTGGGCCATAGGCCCTTATCTGCCAACACTGTCAATGTATCTATGTAACTGTGTGCAAACCTCCAGCGATGAGTACTCACGCTTGAAAGATTGGAAGCAAAAGCCACAGAAGATCAAAAGAACTTGAACTTATGGTCCAAATGACAGATCACCTTGAAAGGGACTTAATGAATACTCAACCACAACAGAGGTTCACAACGCGAGCCCTGTTAGACTTACATCGTGAGAGAGCAACAGTTGAGGGAGACTGAGGAATTAGAGAATCGAACGAATACAGTGCAGGGCTTCAAACAGGCATGGGATAGGCATAAGGGAGCAATACAGATGAGTATGAATAGATAGGCCACTGACAGAGCAAAGACCGATAGCACATTTATAAGGTAGAAAAAGAAATGGGCTGACTTGATGGGTCTTGCGGTCCTTATCTGCCGTCAACCTCTGACAGACGCAACAATGTCTGTATTCATGGACCACCTGAAGGGACTGAATTGGATCCAGTGCCGGCTTTCTTAGAAACTTTTCTTCCTGAACTATTGGGGTGGCCAGTAGAAAAACCACTTAGCATCATTTGGGCACATCGATCATTGGTGCCCAAACCCAAGGACCCCAAATCACGACTGCGTTCCCTGGTAATTGTTTTCCTTGATTTCTGCACTAAGGAGGAGGAGGAGATCCTGAAGTTTGCCTGGTCTAAGAGAGAGAGGTGTTATTTGGAGATACCTGGCTCTTTTTCGAACAAGACTACACCCCCCAACTGCTTACCCAGTGCAGAAAGGTGTTGGCTGTGGTACGCCTCCTTCAACAAAAAGGGATGAAGGCGTTCGTTGAATATCCAGCCAAATTAAAGATTTCTACAGAACACGGTATCAAAAGATTTCCTGACTTGATGGCTGCCCAATCATTTCTGTCCTCCTGAATAAGAAATCCCTTGGACCCAAGGCAGCAGAAGACAGCGACTGACTGAGAAGGTATGGCACATAGTAGGGAACCAAAGAAAACAACTCCATGATCAGCCGACCACATCTGGAGGGTGGGACTCGCTAACATGCACAGGGAAGTAAACAACACTTCACTTTCATGTCCCAATGGATCTAGCGGTGCAGAAGAATCTTCATCAGGGCAGAACACCTTGGAGAATGAATCGCTGATCTGAGGAGACTATCCCTGAGCTTTTTGATGCCTAACTGTGATGGACAGTGAGTGACTCTTCTCAGGGGACTGTTAATGCTCACTTGACTTGCTACTATTGTTATTGCGGTATCCACATTGGGAATGGGAGGGATGGGTGTGGCTGATTGCGAAACATGTTTTCCCCTCTTATTATTATTAGGAGGAGGGAATCAGAGTTGTATATATGGTGGAACGATGGACTGCTCCCTCTGATCTGATGGGAGGTTGGAGGGTGGCAGCTCGGTCCTACGGTCCATGCTTTTGCTCCCGGGGTGGTTGACGCTGCGGGATCGGACAGTGCTCCTGGTTAAGGAAACCAACATTAAATGTGCTAGGGCAGCAAAGGGGTGCTGAGACAATGGTGAATACCCACAACGTGGTTAAATGCTCGTATCCTACATAAGAGCTGTAGTTCCCCTTTTTTTTTTTTTTACCACAGGTAGCCTCAGTAGCTAGGTTGTGGCATATTAATGCTGACACTAGTGGTAGGCTGCTACCTAAATGCATGGTCAGGAGAGCTTCTGGTACGCATGAACCCCAGAGGCCAGGTTGGCCTGCCGTTTGAGAGAGATCACTGGTGAGGGGCTTGATTAAAACTCATCCTTTAAAGTGGAGAGCATGTCTCCCTATAATCTTTATCAGCTCTGAACCAAGACAATGGGTATGATATATTCACCGTGGAACATATAACCCCTATTGCCAAATGTACTGCCTTTAGACCACACAGGGGCCTTGCTAGGTTGGTAAAATATACTGTCCTTGATCTCAGCGGTGTCCTCCCTCCTCACACCCTGTGTTACATGGGTGGGAGGGAGGCATTGGGCGGGGAGGCTTGGCTGTGACCCAGTAACCCCTGCAGTGTCTGCAAAAATAATGGGAATATGTTGGTTATATCTGTGCTCTGTCTATAACACCCCTGTCAAGGGAGACCAAGTCCCCTTTTGAACAATGAGCACTGAGGGAGCTAATGATTTGACTGTGTTAAGTATTGTTGTCCACGGCGGGACTGAACCTTTCATTTTTATACCTAGTCCAGACAGTTTCAGATAACATCCATACACTGTCCAGTATTCGTTGGTACGGTGCTACAGTCTAACCCTTCTGGCTGTCGGACTGTTTTACTTTCTGAGCTGGATGGAGAGCCCATTGTGTTAGGGCCCTCCAACCACGCCTCTAAAAAGTTGAATTTCTTACAGAGGGTGGTAATAGGTATTTACACCTTGAAGATCACTATGTTATGTTGGTTATGCAGCTTTTCCAGTTCTGGTTATGTTATAAAATTTGCTTATAAAGACATTTATATTTACGGTTGTACCGATGCACAAGAAATAGAAAGATTGGACTTATGGTGGCTCCTCCTATCCCCCCATTAGCGGATGGTACCAGACTCCTCCTTGAAAGATGGATGATCTCAGATAGACTCACTAAATGTGAAAGGGATAAATAGCCCTGTAAAACAAGCTAAAATATTGCAGGACCTACACAGGAGGGGGCGGTGATAGCTTTTCTGCAAGAAACCCACTTGACTGCTGCAGAGCTCCTGAAGCTAAAATGTTCATGGGTGGGGAGTGTATATGCTTCCCATTTTGAAATTAAACCACATCATAAAGGAGTAGCGATCTTAGTTAAAAGAAATGCACCCTTGGTAGTTTAGAGGGTAAGAACGGACCCAGAGGGTCGCTTTGTCCAGGTTTGGGGTTGTTATAGAGGTCAGCCTTGTATATTGGTGAATATATATGCACCAAATAATGAATCTTCGTGATTGCCCTTTATTGAAAAATCATTAAAGAAACATTCTCCGATGCATCCAGTATGGTGATCATCAGAGGAGACTTCAAGTCATGTATCCAGGGGTGGATAGAACAGGACCGAGTCAAGGGGGCCACGAGAACAGGAAAGCTCATCCTTGGATTGAACCAGGAACTGGGCCTGTCCAAATGCTGGCAGTTTCTGCATCCTCGGGAGAGGACTACATACTACTACTCACCCCGACATGGGGGTTACTCTAGGATAGATTACTTTTTGGTGTCTTCCAACTGGTTACAGAAGATAGATAGGTGTGACATAGGCCCTATCACCATATCTGATCACGCCTCGCTAACTCTTAAATTACAACCAGTATCTTCCCCACAATCCAGTTGGAGACTTAATGTGCACCTCCTTACTAGGGAAGACTTTCAGGGATTAGTTAAAGAGAAAATCCAACAATTTTAAAGAGATAACCCCAAGGGAGAAATGGCAGATGGTATAAGATGGGACACCCTTAAGTGCTGCCTTAGGGGTGAAATAATCAATTACTCAGCTAGACTTAAAAAAGAGCATATATGTCAGAGAGTTGAATTAGAGCAAAAAATAGTAAAATAGTATGGTTGGAGGTCTTACACCAAACCTAGCAGGATCCGTAAGTCAAACAGAACCTGGATAAAGTCAGGTATGACCTAAATCAACTACTGGACATTCAGATTGAGGGCCAGCTGAGGTATGCTAGACAAAAGTATTTCGAACATGGGAATCATGCCTGGAGGTTGCTGGTGTGGCAACTCTGTCAGGAGGCAGCCAGTAGAGCAGTCTCACGTTTACAAGATGAGGGAGGAGTACCAGCTACCATCTCCCCGAAGGAAATTCTACAGAGATTTAAAACATTTTACATCAGAGTTTACGAGTCTGAGATTGTCCTGGGACATCAAACTGCAGTGCAGTCATTTTTAGACAGCCTTCCAATTCCCACTTTAACAAACCCAGCAAAAATGGCACTTAATGCACCAATCACCACCCAGGAAATTCAAGTTAAAATCATATGACTAAAAAATGGCAAGGCCCCGGGTCTGGACGGATTTCCGACTGAATTTTCTAAAGGGTTTTTACCTCTCCTCCTTGAGCATCTGGTGGCCTCCTGCAATGAGATTTTGATGAATCAGAAACCTCTACCACCCTCCTGGAATTTGGCTCAGATCTCAGTGCTCCCTAAACAAGATAAAAACCCAGAGCTTTGCAGTTCTTACCGTCCGATATCTGTACTACCTGTAGACCTAAAAATGTTTACAGGGATTCTGGCAGACAGACTGCAAAATTGTATTTCTGCCCTAATCCATCATGATCAAACAGGGTTCATTTCTGGGAGATTTCTTCAAGATAATATCCATCATTTATTAAACATTATCACCACCCAGAGAGACTCTACTTCACTGCAGCTGGTGATTAGTATGGATGCTGAGAAGGCTTTTGACAGGGTGGACTGGCACTTTATGTCATCCACCCTGTCAAAATTCGGGTTAGGGGAACATTTTGTTTCAGCTATAACTGCACTATGCCATAGACCGGAGGCATAGGTTAGGGTGAATGGCCTCCTTTCAGACTGTATACCTCTCTAAAGGGGCACCAGGCAGGGCTGCCCTCTTTCTTCTCTGATCTTTGCCCTATCATTAGAACCCCAAGCTATCTGGATATGAAACAATCCACAAATCAAAGGAATCTGGGCAGGAGGATCGAACAAAAGGTGGCATTTATGCAGACGATTCACTATTTTTTTTAAAAGACCCTCAAACCTCCTTACCCCATCTGCTAGAATCCCTAAAGAAGTTTGGTTCTCTGGCAGGTTACAAAATTAACTTGTCAAAATCTGAGGCAGTGGTGCTGAGTGGTGTCCTCCCTAGACAACTTAGGAATACTTTTCCCTTTGTGTGGGCTAGGAGGAGCACCTTTAGGTACCTTGAAATCCAGATCTCAGTAGATACGTCAAAACTTTTTTGAAATAATCTTCTTAAACTATATCATACCTTACAAGTGGACTTTGCTCACTGGAAACTCTTACCTCTCACCCTATATGGAAGAATTCAGGTTACAAAAATGAATGTGGTACCTAGATTGTTGTTCCGATTTCAGACACTTCCCATCCCTATTCCACTTCATTTTTGGACTAAACTATCTAGGGACATTTCTAAATTTATTTGTGCAGGATAGCATCCTAGAATATCCCTGGACACCCTGATGAAAACAAGGGAGGGAGGAGGTTTAGGTCTCCCCCATATGTACTGTTATTATTTAGCTGCACAGGGTGTGCATCTAACCACCTGGACAAAGCAGCTCATTGACTCAGGTTGGTATCTCATTGAGTCTGAGGCAGTTAGAAATGATAAGATATGGACACTTCCTACAAGTCCTATAGGTTCCCAGAATCTGCGCTCTATCTCCAACCCATGGGTAAAACATTCACGCATTCTTATTAAGTTACAAATTAACATATACTCCATATACCTTGGGCCCACTCTTTGGTTGCCACCTGGATGACTTCACCTCCTAAATCAGATCAGGGATCTGGATATTGGGAGCTCAAAGGTCTAACTGCCTTCAAACAGCTGACTGATAGCACAGATGTATCCCTTGCTACCCTTAAGGACAACTTCTCACTTCATTGGGAAGATTTCTATAGATTTCTTCAAACTCGACACTTTATTAACACTGGTAATGACCTCCATAAGGTTAGGAGAGAGTTAATGTACTTGGAGACCTATTGGTGGGACTCAGTTAAAATTAGGGATAAACTGAGATATTTATCTATTTTACATGGAGTCCTCAACTTTCAATCTGGAGCACATGTATTAGAAGATGTCAGACAGAGTTTGGAAGCAAAAGCAGAGGAGGATATCTCTCGGGAAGATTGGGCCCGTTGACTTCAAAGGGGTTGGCAAGTGACATCAGCAACAACCTGGTGGGAATTTAACTGGAAAGTCCTGATACATTTTTTTAGGACTCCAGTGATCACCCGACACTTTAATCCACAGGCCTTGTCAGCGTGTTGGCATCTGTGTGGGGAAATTAGAGGCACACACCACCATATATTCTAGGGGTGTGGGAAGTTAGGGAGGTTCTGGCATTCTATTTATGAAATCCTGGAACAAGTCTGGGATATCTCTCTCCCCTTCACTTTTCAAGATTTAATTTTGGGCCTTCCCACTTTATCAGCTAAACAACGAGACACGTAGAAGTTATGTCAGATACTGAAGGTTGCAGCCTTGAAATGTATTACTTTTAAGTGTTTAACACCTGACCCATCCCATCCATGTCCCAGTGGGTTTATAAGGTAGAAGAAATGGAACGTTTGGAGAACATCACCTATACAATACATTTAAAGAAAAAAAGTTCCTGGAACTTTGAGGCCCTGGCAGGCATCGAGGAGGCCTGGAGGGAGAAGTGGAGGCGGAGAGAGAGGAGGTCTGGACCATAGAATAGTTAAGAACTTCTGGTAGGGGATTGCTTCACCAGGTCCTTAGGGGGGAGGGAGTAGAGTGTCCATTGTTTTATATCTCTATGTATATCTTATAAGTGGAAGTGTCATCGTATATGTACGTGTTTGGTTTACTTTCTTTGTATAATAGTTCTTACTCTATTTTTTTTTTCTCTTTTGAAATCTAATGCCATTTCCAGTTCTAGTTAAGCATGAAAAACATTGTGGTGTTTTGAGGACTGAGACGGAGATTATAGTAACACTGCTATGAACTGTACCCATCATCTGGCAGCCTCAGGCTTCAAGCAGCGTATACCCTTGCTTTAGTTTTATATTAAGTCTCAAGACCAACCTTAAAGTATGGGAGGCATTATCTGTGTTATGTAAAAGTTGATTAAATACATATTGTGTGATAATAGAAAATATCAGATCTGTATTTGTATGATACGAACATACGAACATACGAAATTTGCCAGCAGATAAAGGCCTAGAGTTCTATCAAGTCTGCTCGAATGTGCAGCTAGCACCCCTTATTCTGCAGCTGCCCCTCCCTTCCACCCTTCCCCTTCATTAACCCTCCCCCTTGTCCTGTCCCATCCTCGTTTGAAGCAGTCTACTGTTCTACTGCATACCACTTCAGCAGGTAACGCATTCCACCCAGCCACCACCCTCTCTGTAAAAAAGTGTCTCCTCATCTCCCTCCTGAACCTTCCTCGCTCCAGTCTCACATCATGGCCCCTGGTGGCCCTCCCCTCCCTTACTTTGAACAGCCCCTCTGTACCTGTCTTGTTTATCCCTTTCATGTATTTAAAGGTTTCAATCATGTCACCACTGTCTCTCCTCTCCTCTCCTCCAGTGAGTACATGTTCAACTCCTTCAACCTCCTCTCGTATGATAAGTCCCCCAGCCCTTGATCATCTTTGTCACTCTGCTGCACCCTCCAGTAACCAATGTCCCTCTTCAGATACGGACGCCAGTACTGCACGCAGTACTCAGGTGTGGTCTAACTAATGACCTATACAGTGGCAGAATCGCCTCCTCCCTCCTCGAGGATATACCCTTGCAATACAACCCAGCATTTGTTAGCCTTTGCAGCTGCCTTCCTACATTGTGCCGAGTTGTTCATTGACCCTGTAATGAGCACACCCAGATCCTTCTCCTCCTCTGTCTGGGCTAGCTGCACTCCCCTAGCTGGTAACTCCTCCTTGGGTTCTTCATCCCAAAATGCAGCACCTTGCACTTTTTGGCATTAAAGCCCAGTTGCCAGGTGTCTGACCAGGTTTCAAGCTTTGCCAGATCATCCTATGACCCCTGCCATCCCCCTAGGTCATCCACCACCGCGCCTACCTTGGTATCATCAGCAAACAGACTGATCTTGCTCTTGATGTCCCATGATATGTCTGCAATGAATATCCCAAACAACACTGGTCCCAACACTGAGCCCTATGGAACACCGCTCATCACTGCCATTGGGTGTGAGAGCTCCCCACCCACCACCACCCTCTGTTGCCTTCCCTGCATCCAGTTTCCTACCCATCTCACCAGCTTTGCACCCGCCCCTGTGCCTACTAACTTCCTTCCCAGCCTTCCATGTGGCACTGAGTCGAATGCCTTACTGAAGTCCAGATACAGGACATCCACTGCATGGCCTCTGCCCAGTTGCCTAGTTACCCAGTCATAGAACTCGACCAGGTTGGTTTGGCAGGATCTGCCATGTATGAAGCCATGCTGTCTGCTGTCCTGTAGTCCTTTGGCCTCTAGGAGGGCCATCAGCCTCTCCTTCAGGATAGTCTCCATTAGCTTACCCACGATGGATGTGAGGCTCACTGGTCTGTAGTTTCCCGATTCATCCTTGGGGCCACTCTTGTGGAGGGGCACCACATGAGCCATCCTTCAGTCCTGAGGTACACACCCCGAATGTGGTGAGGCATTAAATAGGTCTGCCAAAGGTCCTGCAAGGACCTCTGCCAGCTCCTTCAGTACCCTGGGGTGGATGCCATCTGGGACTGGTGCCTTGTCCACCCTCAGTGCCTTCAAACCCTCTCGAACTCTGCTCTCTATAATTTCCCCATCTGTCACCACTTTCCCCCCTGCTTCTGCCATTTCTCCCACCTTGGGTGTCGCCCCCCTCTTCTCTTCTCTTTAGTAAATACTGAGCAGAGTACTCATGTAGTACTTCAGCCTTTCATACCCTGCTTCCACCCAACCCCCCTCCTTCCTAATCCTTGCTATGAGGTCCTTACAGCTCCTTTTCTCCCTGATGTACTTAAAGAAGTCCTTCTCCCCCTTCTTAATGCCTTGTGCCAGCCTGAGTTCCGTAGATGCTTTGGCTCCCCTTACTGCCCTTGTCACCTCCTTCGATTCTGTCAAGTACTTCTCCCTGTCCTCCTTCCTCCCTGTTTTCTTGTACTTTCTAAAGGCAGCTCTTTTCCTCCTTACCTTTTCCATGACCTTCTTGCTCAACCAGATCGGTTTCTTAGCCCTAGCCTTCTTGCTCTGGGCTTTGCAGCAGGTTTTGGTTGCCTCCACTATCCCCAGCTTTATGAGCTCCCACCTCTGGTTAGTGTCCATACTAGATTGAATTCTGGCCAGGTACCCTTTTACCACTTCCCCCATCCTCCCAAAGTCAACCCTCCTGAAGTCCAGCACTATTGTGCCAGATTCCACTTCTTCCTTGCCCATATCCAAAGTGAGCCATACTGAGCGGTGGTCACTCCCTGACAGCGGTTCCTCCACTGTAAGTTCTCTCACAAAGTCCCCATTTGCCAGCACAAGGTCAAGGGTATTTCCTGACCTGGTTGGTTCACTGACCATTTGCAGCAGGAAGCTGTCCTGGAAGGTATCCAGCAGTACCTGCTCCTTCTGTTCCCCTGTTGTTGGGGTGCTCCAGTCCACTCCTGGCATGTTGAAGTCCCCACAATCACCACACTACCCTTCTAGAGGTCCTCCTGATCTGTCCCCGCTAGTTCCTTGTCTAACTCCTCCGTCTGAGATGGTGGCCTGCACACCACTCCCATTCTAAGAATCTATTCTTGGAATCCTGGATTTACATCCAAAGTGACTCAGTACTACCCTCCTCCTTCCTCCCTTACACTTCAGTCCTTCCTTCACATATAGTGCCACTCCCCTCCTTTCCCAATCACTCTGTCCCTCACGAAATAATCTGTACCCTGGTACAGACAGGTCCCAGTCATTGTATTGGGTGGCCCATGTTTCCGTGATGACTGCAATGTCCCCTCCCCTCTGCCATGAGAACCTGTAACTCTGCAGTTTTCCTCCCAAGGCTCCTAGCATTAAGGGTAACCACCTTCCACCCTTTCCCCCCCTCCCATCCTGCCCTCCTTTCCTAGCATCACCAACAGTACTTGCCATTTTCCTTTGTCACTGTTATGGGGAGTAAGCTCATATGGTTTCCCAATCTGTGGTCTCTGCATATCTCTTCCCAACTGCCACCCCCACTCCTAGTTTAAATCCCCAACTTCCTCTATGTACTCCTCCATCCTCTGTTTCAACACTTTCTTTCCTTCCTTACTCAAGTGTAGTCTGTCCTTGGCATAGAGACTACTGTCCTCCCAAGTCCCTCCCCACCCCAACAGCCCATACCCTTTAGCACACCACTAGGTTGTTAGCCATCTGTTAAATTCCTCTATTCTCAGTTTTCTTGTTGTGCTTGCCTTTGGCACAGGAAGTATCTCTGAAAAAGTTACTGATCTTCCTGCCCCCTCACATAATTGTGCTAGTTTCTCAAACCTTCTCTGGGCTGTATCTACTGTCTTGTCAGCAAGGTCGTTTGTCCCAAGATGTATAATTAAATGAGGCTTGTCCCTACCCCTTCTAGCATATTTCACAACAGACTCTCCTACCCTTTCCGCTGTCATTCCTGGCATGGCCTCCACCCAAATGCAACTATGCCTCTCCCCCTTGCTACCCCACCTAACTCCTCTTAGTATTGTGTCCCCCAGCACTAAGATTCCACCCCTCTTACTCCCTGCTTGCTTCCATTCATCTCCCTCTCATTTCCAGCTCCTCTTCTTCCTCCTGCACATTATTCCCCCTTTACCCCTGTTGCAATTCTCCCAGCAGAACTTCCCCCACTCCAGTTTGGTCCAGGCATTTATCAATTACTCCTCTAATTTCATCATTTCCCTCCTCCACCTTCTTCCTCTCTAGCAGTGCACAACTATTTTCTGAAGGCCCTTCACAAATGCCCGCTCCCTCTCTCTTCATAGTAACCTGTTCTCTCCTTTCCACTTCATGACTTTTGCCACTTCTTCACCTTCCCTCATAAGTCCCTATCTCCTCCTTCCATTTGTCTTTTGTCTCCTGACCTGGTTTCCCCGGCAATTGTTCTTCCTGGCCTGGGCCCCTTTGTCTCTGCTTCCCTTCTTCTGACACTCTCCTCACCACTGTTGGCTTAAATCGCCCTTCCTTATCTCCCCTTCTTCCTCCCTCCAGTATTGGGCTAAACCCACCCCCAATCTGCCTTGACCCTCAATCTCCTTTCTAAGTTTTTCTATGTGGTTGCACACTAAACATCCTCCCACACTCCAGACAATTTTTAGAAAGATTGGTGCACCGCAGTTGTTGCAGCCTACCTCCCTACCTGTTGCTGTCATTGCCCACCAGCGACCCCCCACCCTTCCAGATGCAGGATACCAAACACTCCCCCAAGTCTCCCCTCTCCCTTCTCTATCAGTGCAAAACATTTTCTTTATTTCCCTTACCTCCTTTGTTGCACATCTTTAGATATATTGAGCAACTGCTTTTTATATTCCTATTCTTCCTATCCACACTCAAAAACAGACTTTAAGTAGCCGTTGCACAACCTTGTTCAAACTCCTACTCCTCCTTTCCCCAGTGCAATATCAATGCGAAGAAGTAATAATGAAAGCTCCTAGATTTGCATTTACTTCCCTTCCAGTGAGAGCAGTCACCTCTTCACTTGCTGCTGTTCCTTTCCTGGATGTCTGCTTTTGTTATGACAGGTGCATATCCTTTGCCTGTTTGAGAAAATGATGTCAGAACCCCTGATATAATGGAAATAATGGACCAAGGGTGGGACCAGCCCAAGTCTTCCAGAAACAATCAGGTAGCTGAGGCCTCTGGTCAGACCATTAGCACCCTTCCCCCACTCTGCACTCAAACTTTGCAGCTAGTGAAGCCAGCAACAATGAATCACAATTCTACTCAAAGCCCCAAAATAAGTTTGCTACCCAAAGAAACAGGACTCAATTCAAACAGCTTCACCAACAACACATCAAAATAGGCTTGGAATTCGAAGATATATGTCTCCAATTCAAAGAAACAGACCCAGTTAAATCACACCAATTATGTTTTAAAACAGAAGAAATAGGTCTCTACAAATGCAGCCTGCCACACAGTGAATCAAACAAATGAGCCCACTTATAGCTACCAAAACAGGTTTCAAAATTCCAACAGCCCCAAACAATACCCTGCTAGCCCCTTAGTAGTAAGAAAGAAAGAAATAACCTTCTAACAAGTAGAATCCACAAGAAACAATGTAAAACAACAAGAAGCTACTGTACTGTAGATCTGATCTTGTCCCCCTTCTAGTTCCTTCTGAGAAGCCAAAGTATTGAGTTCCAAACTCTGTGATTTCCCTTGTGCTGCTTTCAAAATCAGACAGTTCCAAACTCTGTGATTTCCCTTGTGCTGTTTTCAAAATCAGACAGTTCCAAACTCTGTGATTTCCCTTGTGCTGCTTTCAAAACCAGACAGTTCCAAACTCTGTGACTTCCCTTGTGCTGCTTTCAAAATCAGAATGATACTTGTAATTTCCTTGTTGAAGATTGAACAGTTGTACTGTATTTTCAAGATGCCAATAAAATGGATGAAGTTAAAAAAAAAAAAAGTAGTTTGTTATTTAATGTTTTTCTGTTTGTTTTTTGGGGAATCAGGTAACCATAGAAAAGGTAAAATGAGTCTAGGCCTTTTTTACATGATGTGATTCAGAACAGGTAGAAGTGACCAACAGTGTATCAATAAATGATGATCAGTTGTTCATTTTTGATCAACATGCCTAACCTCTTATTTTAGTTTTGCAGTATGGTTTCACACAGTAGTTCTGTGGTAGAAACTCCCCTATTGTTCCTTCTCTCTAGTTTAAGTGTGGCGGTACCCATCCTGCTGGGAAATAATCTTAATGCATGGTAGATTTCTCCCTAGGTTTGTGCAATTTTTTTGTTTTGTTTTTTTTAAAGAAAGGGATTTTCCATTAATAACCTGATTATTTGGAAAAGGATTTATGAAATACTGATTACATGTAAGAGCCATGTATGTTGTAGTGTTCTACTTCCAATTGGCCCCACTTGTAAAGGGATTCAAGACTTGTGCACTGTTTACAGAGTTCTTTTTTAACATAAGAACACAGACATTGACAGACAGAGATAATTCACTATCCATCAAGTCTGCTTGTATTCTACCAAAGGCCCCTATTCACTAAAGATTTTTGCCGTAGGCATAGAATTGGGGAAAATAGTTTGTGGATCAGGCCCCAAGTACCCAACAGTCTAGCACTAGCTCCTACGCAGAGCTCCCAACTCGTATTTCTGCTTGGTTTACCTTATATTGTCCCCCCCCCATCATTTTCATCTACCCCTTATGTCTGTCCCACCCACACTTGAAACTTGTAACCATCTTGACGTTGACCAGCTCTTACTTTTTTTGAATTTTTTTCATTTTACTTTACAATTTCATAACCACGGTTAGCCCACCTGAGATGCAAATCCTTGTTTCCGGTGGGGTCCTTAATTGGCTATATTTGATAAAATTATTTATGCTCATGGAAATACTTTCCAGTTATTTATGGTGCCCCAGTCCTATTTTATGACCATCATAAATGCTTGCAGTGTCCCTGCAGACTTTATGCCGGCATTTCCCGGCAAACAAAACAGCTTTCAAACACAGTTGGCTAGTTTGAAAATGTTATGCAAGCCTTGCATTCCTTTAACAGCTCTGCTGTATTGTATTTTTTTATTATTATTATTTTTGCAAGCCTATGGATCATTTTTAAAGTCTGCAGTTGGTGTTCTTTAGATTCAGGTACTGTTTAGCACTCAGGATAGGCAGAACCAGGTTTACAAACCTGCAGAAATCCACTAAGAACGTGGTTTGTTATAAAATCTAGAATCAAAAGAACCTCCCCTTAAAATCAGGTCTGTTAGTTTGAAATGCAAGTTAGTATGCATTTAATTAGCATATATTTAAAAAGTAAACACAAGCAAATGGCTAGGTTTTAAAAAAGGAACTTTTAGAACCTGTTTTAGGTTCTGATTAGAATTAGTTCTAAAATGGAACCAGAGTAGAGATGCAGTGAAGTTTAACTCCGCCAGCGAAGTTGGGGCGAAGTCGTCCACTCCGCGTCACTAAATGCTACACAAAGTCCCCTTAGAATTACACTACTTTGCCTTATAATGACTTTGCCCCATTATGACTTCACGTTAATGTGACTTTGCGTTCACTTCGCACTGGTTTCTGTTGAACGCGAAGGGAGTCATAATTTAAACAGCCCACAGATCACATGTGTTACAGTCTGCCGGTCACATGGTTCAGGCAGGAAGTTAATCAGGCAAGACAGTGAAAGACTTGCACTTTTGCCTTACCTAGTGTGGGAGAAAGGTTTTGTGAGAGAGGGGACAGGTGGGCAGCGCCACCTTGCAAATCACCGTGCACAGTGGGGAGGCCAGGTTGCTGAAGCAGGGGATGGAATGCACCTGCTGTCCCAGCTGGGCATCAGGTGGCAGCACGGCCTTCACCTGCATGTGGGGTCAAGCATGCTTGGGCCATGGAGCAAGTGGCTACTCCAGAACCTGCAAGGGACACTGGCAACCCTGCAAGAATGCCAGTCACACAGGCCGATTTTGGCCTGATGTGGAGTGAGTTGGACCACCTGAACAGGGTTGCAAACCTAGAGTAGTGATTGGAGTGCATCGAGGGCCACCAACTCCAAATTATGGCCAGGCTCCAACTGCTGCTCACACCATAACATGAAACATTCGTTTTTGTTTGTCCATGCATCCACCACCATCTCCATAAAAAAAATACTTCCTGATGTTGCCCCTGGTCTGTCTCCCATCTATCTTCAAATTTTGCCCCCTTTACATTGTTACATTGTCACGTGTTGAACTTGGGGCAATACTCCTGCCATCAGCAACTTCACTACCACCAGGTGGGGACAACAGCATCTCTAACCATCATTGAAGCAACTGATTGAGCTGTGAAAAAAAGAGTCAAAGAAATCCCTTTACTGGCATAAAAACATAGAAATTGAAGGCAGATGGGGCCAAAGATCCATCTAATCTGTCCTGAGCCCTACCGAACTCTTTAGGATTTCTGTGAGACAATCCCTTGTGTCTGTCCCAAGCTGCTTTGAATTCCCTTACTGTTTTGGAATCAATAACTCCCGCCGGTAGACCATTCCATGGGTCCGCCACCCTCTTGGTGAAGAAAAACCTTGGCATGTTGCCCTGAATCTTCCTCCCTCAATTTCATCTCATGTCCTTGTCCTACTGGTGCTACTGACCGTAAAGAGCTCCTGGGTGGAGACTCTGTTAATACCCTTCAGAAACTTGAATGTCCCAATCATGTTGTTGTCCCAGGGAGTACATGTTGAGTTCCTGTAACCTGCTTTCATATGGCAAATTATGGAGACTGTGCATCATTTTTGTTGCCTTCCTCATTACTGTCTCCAATCTATCTATGTCCTTCCTGAGATAAGGTCTCCAGAACTGAACGCAGTACTCAAGGTGGGGTCTCACCAGTGACCTGTACCGTGGCAGGATCACCTTTCTTCTACTTGTGATGCCCCTTCCTATGCACCCCAGCATCCTGCTGACCTTCTTTTCTGTCTTTTTGCATTGTCCGCCTAACTTCAAGTTGTCTGATATGATAACCCCTAGGTCCCTCTCCTGATGGGTGGTTGCTAGATTTCCCCTCCCAGGTAGTAGTCTGTCTCTGGGTTGCTTGTGCTCAGATGCATAACGTTGCACTTTTTTGCATTGAATTTTAACTGCCACAAGCTGGACCAATGTTCCAGCCTGAGTAGGTCACTTTTCATTTGCTCTACCCCCTGTGCAGTGTCCACCCTTTTGCAGAGCTTTGTGTCATCTGCAAACAGGTACACCTTTCCACTCAACTCCTCTGTGATATCTCTGATGAAGATATTAAAGAGTAATTGTCCTAGGATGGACCCCTGTGGCATCCTGCTTGTCAGCACCCTATCCCCTGATGCTGCCCCATTTACTGTCACGAACTGAGTTCTCTGTTCAAGCAAGCTACTCACCCATACTAACACTTCCTGCCCTACTCCTGTATGATCAAGTTTGTTTAGCAGCTTTCTGTGTGGTACAGAGTTGAAGGCCTTGCTAAAGTCAAGGTAGATAACATCCACAGCTCCTAGGTGGTCCACAGCCCTAGTAACTGAGTCAAAGAACTCAATCAGGTTAGTCTGGTAGGACCTTCCCATTGTGAAACCATGCTGCTTGGCATCCAGTTGTTCAGATTCCTCCAGCAATGCTAGTATCCTTTCTTTGAGCAGTGACTTCATCATCTTACCCACCACCGAGGTGAGGCTGACCAGGCAGTAGTTTTCTATCTCCTTGCTGCCACTACTGTTGAGTATGGGGACCACTGTTGCTCTTTTCCAGTCCTGGGGAACGGTTCCTTCTCTCAAGGATCTGCTAAAAAGATCTGCTAGTGGTACTGCCAATTCATCACTAAGTTCATTCAACTGTGCACTTAAGCTGTGCACTACCACACCCACAGCCACTCTTGCCAGTCACAGCAGTTCCATGGCCAGAAACATATTTGCTTCCACATCTCTTTGCAGGCATTATTTTGGATTAAACAGAAAATTCACAATAAATCTAGATTTCTGAACTTTGTGTGGATGGGAAGCCAATAAACAACTGTGGCTTACATCTGCAGATTGACCCCTAAACAGATGCAAAATGCACGGACGGATGGAGATTGCACACTCAAGAGAAGCAGCCACACAGGCACAACAACACCATCTTAACCAGTGGTCACACAAATCCAAAATTGGAAAAATAATACCTTTTGCGGGTTGTGGGGAATGCTGCAGTACTAGTCCACTACCTAGATATAATGAAGCAGTAAAACAAATACCGCAGATGGATAACAGACTCAGAGTGCTGTGATTACTGTGTAGCACAATAAAATGTGTTTGACTTTATGGCACGCACACACACTCACACACTACAGGTAATGCACTGAAAATGTAACAGTTCAGTACACTATATAACCAAATATTTTAAACAGAATGAAAATATGCACTGCACCACAACTAACAGAAAATAATTATCAAAAATTACTTCAGGTATTACTTTGTGTAAACACACAAGTACTAACACATACTACTAGTACAAAACAGAAAGTTCTTATGTGAACCTCACTCCACCACAGATATGCCCCTCCCCTGAAGCACACTTCAGCAGTGTCTGTCAGTACACAGACTGAATGTTCTAAATTAACATTCAAAATACACAGAAAAACAATCAACACTCTGTGATCTACACACAGGAGGGTTTCCTACAATCAGTGTCCTAAATTTGGACCAAAATAATTGGATCAAAAGTGATTTTTTTTAAAAGCTTTTTCGATGGTTTGATTCTCAGAGCTCTGAGAGCAAACTGTTGCCAGCTTTCCACTACATACACTACGCATAACTGAGTCTGTGCAAGACAATATAGAACTCGTGACCTGCCATCCCATGAATCAATACAAAATTTGCCTCAAATAGCAATATAAAGGCAAAGTAAAGCAAAGTCCATTAAAATCAATGACACTTCACGTTAAAATTAAGGGAAGGCAGTAAAACAAGGCAAAATAGCATGAAGTCCATTTGTTTGAATGCACTTTGTGATAAAAAATAAAGGCAGAGTAATATGCTTCACATTGCAGACCACTACACGAATTGGGAGTTAATAAGCAAAGTACTCCATATAACGAAGTGATAGCACTTCACCCACCTCTAAACCCTGGTTACACATGCTGGTCATAGATGCTTAAGTTATCTCTACTTGGTGTAGAGCATTCTCTTTATAATTGTCATTTTGTTTCTCAGCCTATGGCACGGCCACCAGTTCCATCTCATCAAGTTCCACCATACAAAGCTGTGTCTGCCAGATTCCGACCCTTCACCTTTTCTCAAAGTACACCTATTGGGCTGGATCATGTTGGCCGCAGGAGGCAAATGAGAGCATCTAACAGTGAGTTGTTTTTTAATTCTTTATTTTAACATTTTAATCAGGAAGGCAGACTAAGCTGAAAAACAGTGTTTTATTCAGCTGCATCTTGGTGCAAAAACCTGAACAGGGGAAGAGGCGGGTAAACATGGGATTAATATGAGATGGTGAGGAGTACAAGAGAGAATGGCTTTGTTGCTGACTCCTTACACTCACAGGTAAGCCAGTGCGTGATCGTGATTGTAACCAGTTAGCCCACGGACCCATTCCCTCTTGTACTCCTGAAACTAACACCAGGCTCAACCAGATAATGCTCTGAAAGAGAAAGAATGAATGAATGATGGCAGGATCAACCAGATACACAGAAAAAAAAGATCAGCAGAACTTCATATGACTTTTGTTGTGGCTGCTCCTCAAACATCCCTTTTGCCACATTGCGACACTGAAATCTGGCTGGAGAAAACTTCTTGCCAGATATTATATAAAATAAATTATCAGGTAGTGTGTGTTATGAGAATTTAATGGACACGCTTGATGTGGGATGCTTTGATAAATCCCCACACCTTGGGTGTCCCTTAAATTCTCATAACACACACTACCCCATACTTTATTCTATATATAATGCAGTAAATATTGGTGTCAGATGCCTCTCCATAGCATGTCAGGAATGGAAACATGAGTTGCCTGTCCTAAGGGTGGACTCATGTCAGCTGCTCTTTAAGATTATTAAATTAATCCATACAAGGTGGACATAACTTAATTTGACGATTTTCTTAGAGCAAAACACAAATTTTATTTTATTTTCTTTTTATTTCAAGTCTTGGATTAACACCTTTGAGGACAAGCTCATTACATAGGTTCCACGTCAGGGCAAACAGACAATAAGAATGTAGTACAGATAAGGGAGAAGCAAATAGCAACACCCTTGTACAGGAATGGTTATAACTAGTAAAGTCACAGTCATGGGCTATGTACAAATAGCAGGAGTCAGTTACAATAACTTGGGCAATGTTACAAAGGCTATGTACAAATAGCCCAAATCAGCTACGATAACATACGTATTATTACAAAGGATTGCGGGACAGAGAACAGACATTTCAAAGTACCTCACATACAAGACAGCGACTAGAGGGGGAGGAGGGAAAATTAAATGAATAAGCACAGAGGGCTACAACTGGTGGAAAGAGAACAGCTCCTCTGGCAGGATATTTCTAGCTGCGGGGTGAGGCAGAGGGGGGAGTACAGGTTACTGGGCCTGCGAGTGGGAAGGGGGGAAGATGAACTATTAAAATAAGGTGTGGTGGGATGGGAGGTGTATGGGTGGGGGGAGAAAGGCAGGCGAGGATGTGGTACTATAGGGGAAGTAAGAGCAGAAGTGATTAAATACCAGGCAGTGTGGGAGCCAACAGGAGACTGGATAAGTGCAATGCAGGCAAAGTAGGAGTATTTGTTTGCTTGAAGATGACTTTCCTGAGACATTGCGAAACTTAGTAGGTTAACAATTGCACATAGGAGGTCACACATAGCTAAACATTTGATGCTACATTTTGTCTTAGTCCTCAAAATGTTAAACTCAGAAGTCCCACAGCTCCAAACCTCTTAAAGGGGAATAGTCAGCATGAAGAGCATCACACTAAAGTGTGGGTCTGGCCCCAATTTGCACTTTTTGTGCGAAAACACTTTTTTTTTATTGACTGTTTACTGCAGTATAGTAGAATGTGTCAGACTGATTCTGCTACCATCTAAGCTGACATCGCAGAATCCCATGTAGTTGACATCACAGTAGGGTTGCAGCAGTGGGAGATTCAATAGCCTGCCATGTATATTGGAGCTTTTAAACTCAGATCAAATGCTTGCTAGTCCCGCTGTTCTCCCAGACCTAAGTACAGTCCTCTGTGACCAAACTTATCTCATGTAGGGCAGAGAGACCAGCAATCTGAAATACAGAACTTGTAACAGCAACATGCACTGCAAACTATTAAATTTATTAAATTTCCCAGTGCTGCAGCCCTGCTGTTATATCAATGGCATGGGATTCTGGGATTTCTGGATAAAGCAAATTTCAGCATGGAAGTCACCAAAATCACCTTGATACAATCTATTATACTGCATTAAGCAGAATATTTTTGTACACAAAGTGCAAATTGGGACCAGTTCCACACTTGCATGTTGGGATCTTAGTGCTGACTGTTCCATGTTAACAGGTATCCTACTACTAAGACTTGATGTTAGACATTCATTTGGGGTTAGACATTCAGCCATTCAAACTGTTAAACCATCTGAGCTTTTTCAGCAAGGAGTGGAACAGAGAAGCCCAAATTATTTGCATCTTGGATAATTCACATCTACCATTGCCAAACTGGTTGGGACTGCAAACTGCTCCAAATTGCTTAGAATTGCTGAGTGAAAATGGCTCTATAGATCCAGTCAGATCCAGTCTGTTAGGAAAGAGTCTGTAGCCAACCAGATAACTTGAAAAATAGCAACAACAAAGTTTCAACTAAACCCTTTTCAGCACAGGTGTGGCACCTGGATTCAGGGATCAGGAAGGGAATGGAATGGGAGCTGGATCCCTGACCAAGGAATTTTTATTTATTTATTTCAGTATCAGAATTACAACCCTTTGTGTCAGAGACTCATTTACAAAGGCTCATCATCATAAAGCAGGGTAGGACAGGAAGGAGAAACATACAGTGAGTGGCGAACAGACCAAAACAGACAATAGTGCAGGTTCAGGCATGGCAGACTATATACAATTTACAGTTTGTACAAATTGAATACAGGTGGAGAGGTCCATATCAGCAGGAGAGAGGCCCCTTCTTACAAGCCTATACGTTATGGTAGCTAGGCAAGAAGGAGTGAAACATTTGGCATATAAACTTAGAGGACAGTGGTAGTATATGGCAGGGGGATGGTGCTGAGCACAACACTGCAGGTTTAGGCTTGTACATGATTGTAGCTCAGCACTGAGAGATATGTACACTGGAAGAGTAAATGAGCAGAGTGTGGGTGGTGATGGATTAGTGGGTTGGATGCGGACACGTGGTGGAGCAGTTATTTACAATTGCAGTGATGGGAGCTTAAGAGGTGGCTGTGCAGGGATGACTTGAAAGGACCAATTCTGAGCTCAGAGGAGGTATCAGGAGGGAGGGTGTTGAACCAGGACGGTGCCCTGTATGAAAAGGATCTATATGCGACAGACGTCCTAACCCTGGGGACTACTAGCAGGGTCTTAGTGGATCTATGGGTGTGGACAGGAGGGGTGGCTATGTTGATTAGTGCAGACAGACCGGGGGGGGGGGGTTAGCCCAACATGGATTTTTTGGGTGAGTAGGCAAGTCTGGTAGAGGTGCCGTTCTTCAAGGGAGAGAGGATGTTGGACCAGGCATAAAGTGTACATGTATATGTTTTCCTGTCAGCCACAGTGAGTAGCCGACAGGCCTTGTTGATTAAGAGTTTGATTTTGCCCAGTGCAGTGTTGTCCGCAGCGCCATAAATTAGGAGTCCATAGTCCACCAGGGACAGGACCGATGAGTCAATGGCGAGTCTTAGTGCTTCAGGGGGAGACAGGATCTGTGCCGATAAAGCAAGCCTATGCAGGAATTTAAGGCAGAGCAGAGGGTCTGGATGTGTTCATGGAAGGCGAGAGAGGAGTCAAGGAAGATACCTAGGTATTTGTATGAGGTAACCTGCTCAATAGGGTGGTGAGATAGGGATTGAATGGACAGCGCAGAGCCCTTGAGTTTGTTATGATTGTGGGTGAAGAGCAGGGATTTTGTTTTTTTTAGGTTGATCACAAGCCTGTGGTCAAGGAACCATTGCTCGGTCTGAGCAAAAGTGGATTGTAGCGCCAGCTGGAGTTGGATGGGGTCAGGGTGGGATGAGAAGAGGACCGCATCATCTGCATAAAGCAGAATGTTTCCTGATGTGGCATTGGGTAGCATGCATAGGTATAAGTTAGAGTAGTGGCCCCAGGATACAGCCTTGGGGAACACCAGAGCGGACCTGGTGAGGGCTAGAGAGGATATTGTTAATTTTTACGCTCTGGGTTAGGGCAGCGAGGTAACTGGCAGCCCATTTTACAGGGCCTGAGGTAAAACCAAACTGGGTGAGGGTGTTAATGAGAAGGGGGTGGCTGACCGTGTCAAGACTTTTGACAAATCGATGAAGACTGCCCCGGCAGGATGTCCTTTGTCTAAGGCAGAGTGAATGAAGGAGGTGAACTCAATGAGGGCACTTGTGGTGCTGAAACCTTAGCGAAAGCCATGCTGTTCCTTGTAGAAGAGGTTATACATAGTAAGGTATTCTGTTATCTGGTCAGCCACGATCATTTCTAGGGCTTTGGAGAGGGGAGGGAGGATGGAGATCAGTTTGTAGTTGCCTGGGGTCATTTTGTCACCACCCTTGTGTATGGGAGTGATGATAGTTCTTTTCCGTGCTTTGGGGAATTGACCCAGTCGAAGGGAGAGGTTAAGAAGGCCAGTAAGGGGGGTGAGAACAACACCCGGGGTAGAGTGGAGAAGGCAGGGATCAAGTGTGTCAGCACTGTCTGGCACCCTTGGGCTTTGACCAGATAGGGTTTGGCAGCAGATGGGATACGCTCGGAAATAGAAGGGTGGGTGTAGGAGAGTGGTGGTAGGGGGATCAAGGGCTGGATCAAAAAAGTTGGTAGGTAGGATAGCGGAGAGATCTGAGAAGGCATCATTTAGCCCATTAGCAATACCGTGTGGGTCAGTGGTGATAGTGCCATCGATAACAAGTTGGGAGGGTGGTGGGGGGGACTTGATTTTGCTGTTAAGTTGCTTTATGTTGTCCCAGAACTTGCGTGAGGAGCCCAAGGTGGATGCGAGGGTATTCCTGTAGTATGCCGCCTTTGCACTATGGATAGCCCAGGTGCATTTGTTGCACTCTGTTCTATGGGCTTGCCTATCTGCCAGCTTTCTGAATCCAGGACTCTATACCAAAGATCATCCCTGAGGTGCATTTTGTTCCCTTTCTGTGTTGGTGTGGGATAAAGACACAGCAACCAAAGGTAATATGCATAAAAACACACAAGTGCATTTATCAATTTATTTCCAAAATCAAAATAACAAAAACAATTACAGAAAGTCAAATAAAATGATTAGTCCAGCACAATAATTCAGACCTCTGCTTCCTTCAACAGATCCTGTGGCTTTGCCTCAGCCAAGATAGCCTAAGTGTAATATTTTCTTACACTTCTCAATTTCCGGTGTGAAAACAGTACACTTCAAAAGTAGGTCTTACCCTGCTCACTGTCAGCACTAGACTGACTCGACTGTCTGAGGTCCCCTAGTGGTGAGCCCCTTTTTATAGTACCTTAGGCTGACATCATCTGTTCGGGATTCTCCCACATTTACTTTATCCTATGAAAACAGACCTTTAAAGATATAACATCTTTATTTCAGTTATATATATGGGAGGGTACAATATCCCTACTTGGACTAAACATCTTAAATACTGTATCTTATTCAATCAAGGCCTTTCAAAAACACTTTGAATGCCTAACGAGCCTTAATAGGGCTAAACCCTTCCCTTTGGCCATGATATCACCATCTCTGGATGCCATAAAAGATGCCAGACTGAGGACAGCCAGCCCTATAGCAACATCTCTGGCAAAAAGGCTCCCCACAGGTAATACAATTATTTTATTGTTTTTTTATTATTTTCCACTTTTTCCAGGCGTCTCTGAGTTGGCAAGGGGAATGGGAAATTGAGGGTGTGCTCCTTATCTCCCTTCTCCTGCCAGCTCATGAGACCTACATTGTAACACAAATGCAAGATATGGAAATATAAATTTGTTTATTTTCCCCACAGGAGGCTTTATTTTAGCCCTTAACTTTATATCAGAACACTCTTGCTGTGCCCGCCTTTATTTCTATTATAACAGCCCTTCCTTGGGCACCCTTCATGAAAACCAGGACTTTCCCTGTGTTCCGACGGCTGAAATGGTCAGCCGTCAGGTTCAGTTTCATTTGGGCCCTTTTTCTGTGTAGCCTCCTTTTTACTATGCTGGTGGACACAATATAATTTATTACTAGGCTATTATAGCCTTACTAGGGCCACTCATCTTTGGCAGACACTATAGCAATTATACCAACATATAGTGTCCACTTCATTTGCCTCCTCTCACCGCTTGGTGAGACATCTATTTATGCTTTGGAGCATACCCTTGCTCTGAAGCATCCCATTTACTTCAGCTCTGCACAAGGAGCATTACTTCAGCTCTGCACAAGGAGCATTACTTCTGCTCTGCACAAGGAACATTACTTTTAAGCCACACTTATGGCTGTGCAAACACGGAGCAAACAGCGCCAAACAGAAAAATCAACCCTAGGTCACACACTGTACTGGAGTCACCTAAGCAAAGAAGTTGCATTTGTCAGCAGTGGCTCGAGCTCGCTTTTCTCGAGGAGCAGGCATTAAAACAAACAAACCCTCCAGAGGCGGCGATGTGGGAGACATTCTGTTTATCTACAAAGTACTACAATCTTCAGAATTGATGTCACAGTACTAACAAAAGGACACGTAAATCACGTAATAAACAAATTATAGTTAAGAAGGCAAATAGAAGAAATAATTACCTATTAATACGTGCACTCAGATGATGGAATACATTGCCACAGGAAATAATTGACATAGGGAATTTTGACACCTTCAACAAACACTTGGATAATTGGCTTACTGCTAACCCAACCTTCTCATGTCAACCCACATTGTGTAGGGGAAAATCATGGTATGCCTCGGCCTTCTTTCTTCCACATTAACCTGGTAAACCTAGCAAATTGTATTATTCTGGGAACCAGTGCGATTTGAACATAAAGTGGCATGAACTAATTGCTATCTCCCAGTCAGGAGCTATTTTCAAGCACTACCAGTGCTTATGTGTAAACAGAAAAGGGTTTCTGCTTTTATTATAAGGGACAGCAAAGACAAGGAGATTTGTCAGGTTGGCCACCGTGATAAGAAAAAAAAAAAGAAAAGGCAGAAAAAGAAAGAGCAGGAAAGAGTGAGAGGAAACTGAAAGGGGTTGCACCATCTTTGGCGCTGATCAAGGGACCTAAACTCATAACAGGGTGCTCCCTGTTACACTTCCTCAGCAACACACTGAGTAATAATTTCTGAAGCGTGGACTTTTGAAGTCCTGATGAGGTAAGTGTGTGTGTGGGGGGTTCAGCAAAAGTTTGAAAATGAGCATGATTGCTGGTCTTAAATTTCAGAAACTTGCTGCAGCCATTTAAATGCTAATATTGTTGAGAAACACCTTTTGAAAGTTTCCACAGTGCCTATTTGTAGTAAAGAGAGATTGTAGCCATATATTTATTTATTTATTGCTAGGATTATAATACCTTTGAACCAGAGGTTCTTTCACAAATGTTACGTCAGACACATTCAGGAGTTGTACTTACAAAATTTGGATTTTACAGTGCAAGATAGGAGGATAATTAACAAATGACAATATATGCATAAATACTCAGTTACATAATAAAGGGAACAGAACGCTGACTGGTGTACAGTCTGTTACAGTAGGAATGCAGTCCAAAAAGACAATTGCTAGAGTGGCAGGATAAAGAAAGGAGGGTGTGTGTGGGGGGGGGAGCATAAGCAAAGAAGGAAAAGATAAGAACAGGATAAAGAAATAGAAAAAAAAGAACAAAAAAAGGGGAGGGGAGGTGCCCTTGTCAACCAGATTGTTTGTTTGAATTTTGTTGACCCAGTAAACCCACTGGGCCTAGAAGTCCCTTTTTCGGGGCAGCCGGGGGGACAAGAGGATACAGATGGTAAGCAACTGAAATTGAACTAGATTAAGCTGTTGGTGGTATTTTTAGTGAATGAGGAAATTTGGCCAGGACACTGGGAAATTCCCTACTTTACTGGAGGGGACCCTCTGGTCATTTGGCTGTTGGCCAAGATGGCAGACATTAGTCAGATGCCTGCAGCACAAGCTGTTGCTGAAGAATTTGCTGTGGTGTTGAATGATGTTGTGGAAATGCTTTCAGATCCTGATCTGCCTTCTAATTTGGATGTTGTTGCTGTGCAAATTAAGGATTCTATTCCTGTAAATGCTTCTACCAATTTAAACTTTCCTGAGACCGTACCTGATTTACCTAGTGACTCTGACTCTGAGGTAGTGAACTACTGTCCTATGGAACTAAGCCGCTCTCTCTGGCCCCATGTCAGAAAAAGAATGACTCTTGAGGCAGGATTTTGTTGCTGAAGAACGCTTATTCTTTCAAAAAAGGGCTCAATTTGAAACTTCACTTCGGAAACTGCGCTCTGACAGTGATGGTTTAAATGTCATGTCAAAACAGCTGGATGCTACTGACTCACCCTGTACAGGAGCTGAAGAGCTGGGCGGTGTGTGTAGAAGCCGCTGAAGCGGTAGGAACTTCCACTACATTTCCATTATCGCCCTCCACAGATATTGCATCAGGAATGGCAACTGTAAACCCTGTTGGGGTACATTGAGGTCATCAGAGATGATAATCCCAAGATCCCTTTCCTGCTTGGTGCATGTTATATCCTCACCCCCCCCCCCCCAACTGATATATTGTGCCAGGGTTTTTGTGCCCCATATGCATTATCTTGCACTTCTTTGCATTGAATTTCAACTGCCAACCCCTGACCATTCTTCAAGTTTCTGCAGGTCCCTTCTCATTCTGTCTACACCCTCTGGTGTGTCTACTCTGTTACAGAGCTTTGTGTCATCAGTGAACAGGGAAATTCTGCCTTCTAGGTCCTGCACAATGTCACTGATGAAGATGTTGAATAGGACCGGTCCCAGCACTGATCCTGTGGTACCCCTGGTCACTCTTCCCTCTGTGGGTGACAGCCATTTACCACCACCCTCTGTGTCCTGCCGCTCAGCCAGTTACCTACCCACCACACTACTGTCCTGCCTACCCATATTCCCCAGTTTGTGTAATAGTCTTCTATGTGGCACAGTGTCAAAGGCCTTGCTGAAGTCCAGATAGGCCATGTCCACTGCCCTCCCCAATCTACCTCCCTAGTCACCCAGTCAAAAAATTCAACGAGGTTGCTCTGACATGACCTCCCTCTGGTGAAACCATGCTGCCTTGGGTCCTGTAGTCCATTGAGAACCAAATGTTCCACCAATCTGTCCTTCAGTAGTGCTTCCATGATCTTCCCCACTACCGAGGTGAGGCTCACTGGTCTGTAGTTCCCTGCTTAGAAACATAGAAGTTGATGGCAGATACGGACTGCAAGGCCCATCCAGTCTTCCCATTTCCTTTTCTACCTTATAAATGTGCCATTGGCCTTTGCTCAATCAGTGGCCTATCTATTCAGACTCATCTGTATTGCTCCCTTATGCCTATCCCATGTTTGAAGCCCTGCACTGTATTCATAGCCACCACTTCCTGAGGTAGGCTGTTCCATGCATCCACCACCCTTTCTGTGAAAAAGAACTCCTTACATTACCCCTTAATCGGCCTCCCTCTAATCTCATGCTGTGTCCTCTTGTCCTATTTTTCTTATATTGAAACATGTTAGACTCTTTCACCTTGTTAATGCCTTTAAGGTGTTTGAATGTTTCGATCATATCACCTCTCTCCCTCCTTTGCTCTAGGTTATACATATTGAGCTCTGTTAATCTGTCCTCATATGTCTTCTGATGCAGTCCCTGCACCATTTTGGTTGCCCTTCTCTGGACTGCCTCGTGAAGGTGTAGCCTCCAGTACTGCACACAGTACTCCAGATGGGGCCTAACCGTGTCTTGTAAAGAGGGATTATTACCTCCTTCTTATGACTTGTGATACCCCTACTAATACACCCTAGCATCCCCCTAACCTTACCTACTGCTTTAGAGGTCTGCTTGGCTTCCTCTTTGTTCCCACTTTTGTATAAGGGGACTACATCTGCTATCCTCCAGTCTTTGGGTACCTTCCCTGTTTCCAGTGATCGGCTAAACAGGATAGCCAGAGGTTCAGCCACCACCTCTCTTAGTTCTTTAAGGACCCTGGGGTGCACCCCTTCTGGCCCCATTGCTTTATCAACTCTTATTACTTCAGGACCCTTTCTCATGTAAAGGGACTTTTGTCCATTTCTGCACCATTCTCACCCCCTGTACTCCCTTCAGACCCATTACCCTCCTCTTCCTCAGTAAAAACTGAGCAGAAATACCTGTTCAATATGTCAGCTTTACTGTTGTCATCCTCCACGTGGCCCCCATCCTCCCCCATTAGTCTCACTATCCCTACCTTTGCCTTTCTTTTTTCACTTATGTATTTGTAAAAGGTTTTGTCCCCTCTACCCACTGATTTTGCAATGTGTTCTTCTGTCTGAGCTTTGGTTCCCTTACTGACCTCCCTGCCTCCCTTTGCTTCTCCTGGTAATTCTCCCTATCTCATTTTGCCTGTGTCCTTTTGTATTGCCTGAATGCAATCTTTTTGGCTTTCACTTTCTTTGCTACCTCTTTGGAAAACCATAATGGTCTCCTCTCCTTTTCCTCTTGCTAACCTGCTTAATGCATAATTCTGTTGCTCTTGTAATCCCCATTTTAAATACTGTCCACTGTTCCTCAACCCCTGATTCCTGCCCCATTCCCCTTAATGCCTCTTTCAAGTATCTCCCCATTTTCCCAAGTGTCCCAGTCTTCCTGCTAGAATATATAATAGAAAATAATCTAATCTATGGGCAACAGTGTGTAACAAGATCTTTTTACTCACCCAGTGTGTGATACCACATAAACCACAAGACCATAGGTTGAGTGGTTTATTCAGGTATTACACGCAAAGAGCGTATATTAAAATGAGTTTTCACTGTTGCCCATACTTTATTTTATATAATTACTGGTTGACAGAAGTGTGGTTGGCAGGTGAGAGCAGAGCCAACTGAAAACTAAAGTGTATTTTGCCTGCAGCTGTTGTGTCTTATGCTTGGTGCTGTGCGTAACAAGAAAGCAGCTCTTCATTATACACACTTGTTTAGGTACTGGTTTTGGGTTGTAATTGACTCAAACAGTATTTATATTTTTATTTACACTAAAAGGGAAGATGATTGTCGGGTGCACTGTATATAAAATCTAGACTGGATTTTCTGTAGTTTGCGCTCTGGATTAATACAAGTAATGTTTCTATGAAATTAGAGTATGCCACATGCAATGCTGAGAAGACCTGAATTAATTTTATTATATATTTTTTTTATTCCAAATGATGGCCAATTTTTTAGGAGTAGACCAGCAGTTACCACTCTTCGCACAGTGTGCGAAAGAGAATTGCTATTGATTAAGGATCTTTTTCAGTTTTTAACTATGGAATGTTTCATGCAGTTTCTGCAGATGGAGGAACAGACTCATCCATCTTGGTGGATGACAATGGCAGTGAAGAGGATTACAATTATGAAGAGCTCTGCCAAGCTACCCCCAGATATCTTCAACTAGGAGGAGAGCAACTAGCCATAAATGAGGTGAATATATGTGTACTGTGGAGTCAGATCTGTGCGACAGTATCATCATCTGACAGATTTAAAATTTTCTGTCTCCTCTAAACCAGATTTATATATAAAAATGTATATATTAAAATTGTTTCTCTATGTCTTGGCTGCCAGTTTTGTGTTGCTAACTTTTACTATTTTTCCGTGCAGCTGATAATGAGGATGGGTGAAAAAATGTAAAAACGGGCATAAAATATGTATGAAAAAAAATTGTGCTGATAACTTTGGTTGTTACTGTCACAGGTGCAGTTTGTAGATGGTAACAAACAAAAAGTCCAACTGAAAACTGTTGCAGATGCATATCTACTAGGCTAATGGCGTTGACATAGCCCTTGCCCATTTCTTGTCACTGTCAATCTGGTATATCCATACCAGATTGACAGTGGATAAAATCGGCAAAAACTTTTTTTTTTGTTAGTTGTTTAACCAGGACTAGCATACTAAGCTGAAAGCTTTTTACAGGTGTGACCTGGGGGCGCAGGGAAGTTAAGTGACTTGCTCAGGGTCACACAGACTGCAAAGTGGAAGCTGTGGATTCAAACCCAGGTCTGATCTTCTGGATGTCACCAGATTTGCAGCTCAGAGCCTTAAACTATACTGCCTCCCTCTCATGCCCTCTGTTTCAAACCCAGAGTTAAAAACGTCACCTTCAATGGATCTCATCCTCTTATTGCCAGATGTAAAGCCAGTGACAAGGCCTAGTCACGATTTAAGTCTACACTGTTCCCCCAAGCCCATCAAAATACAACACCCTCTGTAACACTTGCACCAAGGCTATCTGTCAAGCAAAGGCCGATTACTTTAAACACACCTACAAAAGCTCAGACCTCCCCCTTCTAGAAGGTGGTTCACTCTCAAATTAATCTCCCCGCACAAATCACCTTGCCCATCTTAAAGTGATTTTGTCATGTTTGCCATAGCAAATGGGAGCAGTAACCTGTAGGAGTTGTGAATCAATCTCCTACCATTCAAACTGCCAGAAAAGAGCTGTTTTCCATGAAAAACATGCTTTTATTTATGTGCTCTGCTTCATTTGCATAACCCTGCTTCTTTTATTTCAGTGCTGCAACCCCAACTGTGGCGTCATGCAGGAAACAAAGTATCTTACTTCAGAGGGCTCTTGCAGTAGGTACTCACATATAGGACTAAGCCACCAGACATTAGGACCACATGTAAAATTCTAGCTAGCAGTGTCTGGTGATATCAGGGCGGCTATATAAGGAGCAGTCCCATGCCCCCTTCCAGTTCTTTCCTGCCATCTACCTGCACGTCAGACCTCACAGAATAACGCTGCTACTGTAGACACCAACTTTGGATGAGTATAATTTCAAGAAACAGTTACTTTATCATATTTCTTGCTTTGTGTATACAAAAAATCTTTGTGTATGTCATCTCTGATGCCTTCAGAATCACATAAGTACAAGTGCAACTCCTGTGGAACTCGGCTCTCTCACGAGGACGGTCATTCCCTTTGCCTTTTTTGCCTGGGCCCAGGCCATAAGATTGAGTGGTGTGAGCACTGCCAGAAGTTTAACCCTGCCACACGTAAACATAGACAGCAGTCCCTGGAGGCCCATCTTTCAAAAGAAAAAATGGCCAGTATGGCAAAGGATCTGATGAAACTCAGGAAATCATCATCCTCTCTGGAGGGCTACCACAAAAAGAAGAAGGACAAGGAGAGACATCGGGACCAGGAAGGGTCCCCAGCCATCCCACCACCTCTCGCTGGAATCACGGCGTTAAGGTAACATGGAACATGTGGATGCATGGAACAGTCTTCCTGAGGAGGTTGTGGAGTCAGGAACAGTGGGAGAATTCAAGAATGCATGGGACAGGCATAAGACAATTCTAGTGGGGGGTAGGAGGAAGTAAGCTGTTGATTAACTAGAGTCTGCAGCTTATCCATCAGGTAGGGAAATGGGCAGTCTAGGTGGGCCAAGTAGTCCTTATCTGCCATCAAATTCTATGTTTCTATCTCCTCCAGGGATCAGTCTTCGATGAACACTTTGGTGGCTACCAAATGGTCATTGGCTCCCTTGTCTGGCCTGGACTCGGGCCTGATGGGAGCCTCCCAGGACCGGGAGGCACCCATCTCCTCTATGACCTCAAAGATTTCAAGGCCTAGTGGTGTGACCAGTAAATCAAGTTCCGGCTCCGCCGGTTCTTGCATGGCTATGGCTACTAAGCCATCTGCCAGCTCCTCCGATGGATGCCCAGCCCCGAATCCTCCATCAGGCCCCGACAACCAGCCTGACGAAGAGGTGATGGCCCAGTTCATGTTGGATACGCAGCTGACAAGGAGACTTCTCCAACCTCCCTTCTCACTGATAAAGATGGTACCTCCAGCTTCCCCACGAGGATGCGGAGCTAGAGAGATAGCCCACCGCTGGGGGTTTCATCACTCCCCGCCAGAGCATCAAATGCCAGAGCCATCATCGGACAAGGCGATTGTCCCTCCGACCCCCTCAGGTGTCTCGGTCCCCAAGGCCCTATGTCCAGTTCAATGCAAGGACCAGTGGGACCAATCTTCCACCTCCTCCATCGGGCCTTCTGCACACCCTGTGGGATGCTGTATTGACCTGATCATCCATCCGTCAGGACCACCTGGTAACCCTTTAAGGCAGCCAACGCCTGGCTATCTTCCTCAATACCCAGTGCCAGGATACTCCACGCCACAGTATCAGACATCAGGATTTCAAATGCCAGGCTACCCTCCATCGGGCTTTAACTACCCCTACTATGGATACCCCAGCTATGGGTTTAATAACTCTCCACCCTAGCCATAAATGGACCTTCAAGCGGTCCTTAAGTCCTGGTGGGCAGAAGCAAAGTCACAGCTCACGTCAGAGCTGGAAAAGCATCAACCACAGATGGCACTGACGCTGACTCCTAGGCCTCCTTTGCCAGATCCTTCCCCACCATCCAGCCCTAAGGGCCCGATGTAGGGTAGATGACTGGAACCTTTATCTAATCCTCAGCCCTGGGAATTTTCAAGGCTAATGGAATTTTCAAGGCTGGTAGACCTATCACTTCCAGCCATCAGTTTTCCAGTGACCAGGATTCCTCAGACTCTGACAGTGACATGGCCTACTCCGTCTCCGATTTGGAAACCCTACACTGGAGGACCCTAATCCTAAAGAGTCTCCAAAATCTCCTCCGGAGAACCCCTTCTTCTTGGAGCTCCTCAGGAAGATTCAAGCAGCTTTTGATTGGCACACCGTTGCCCAGGATCTGCAAAGTTAGAGACTGGCAGCCCACCTAGATTTGGCAGACTCATCTCCAAACCTCATTCTTCCCTGGTTAGAGCCGCATGAGGATTTAGTCACCACTGTCTGGAAGCAGCCTTCTTCACTGACTCCAGTGGCCAGAAAAGCAGATAGGCTTTACCAATCTCCAGACAACAGGGATTTTACATAGATACATAGACAGTGTCGGCAGATAAGGGCCTATGGCCCACCCAGTCTGCCCATTTGAGCTTGTAAGTTCAGTTTGTTTTCCTAGAAGTCTGTTTCCCCTTACCCCTGACCTCTAGAATTCCTTTATGTCTATCCCATGCATTCTTAAATCCCGTGATTGTTTCAGCCCCCACCACTTCCTCTGGCAGGGTGTTCCACTTGTCCACCACCCGTTCTGTGAAGAAATTCTTTCTCACGTTTCCTCTGAATCGTCCTCCCTCCAACTTCATCCCATGCCCTGTAGTCCTGGAACATCTTTTTCGCTTAAAAATAGTGTTTTCCTGCACCCTGTTCCTCCCTGTAAGATACTTGTATGTCTCTATCATATCCCCTCTCTCCCTCCTCTCCTCCTGGGAGTACATGTTCAGTTCCTTCAACCTGTCTTCATAGGACTTGTGATGCAATCCATGCACCATCTTTGTTGCCCTCCTCTGAACCTTCTCTACCCTGTCTATGTCCTTAGGTAGGTATGGTCTCCCAGAACTGTACACTGTACTCCAGGTGGGCCTCACTAATGTCTTGTATAGCGGAATTATGACCTCCTTTTCCTGCTGGTGATGCCCCTGCCTATACATCCCAGCATCCTATTTGCTTTACCTGCTGCCTTGTCACACTGTTTCCTCTACCTTGAGGTCATCAGAGATGACAACCCAAGATCCCTTTCCTGCTTGGTGCATGCTATATCCTCACCCCCCAACTGATATATTGTGCCAGGGTTTTGTGCCCCATATGCATTATCTTGCACTTCTTTGCATTGAATTTCAACTGCCAAACCCCTGACCATTCTTCAAGTTTCTGCAGGTCGCTTCTCATTCTGTCTACACCCTCTGGTGTGTCTACTCTGTTACAGAGCTTTGTGTCATCAGCGAACAGTGAAATTCTGCCTTCTAGATCCTGCGCAATGTCACTGATGAAGATGTTGAATAGGACCGGTCCCAGCACTGATCCCTGTGGTACCCCACTGGTCACTCTTCCCTCTGTGGAGTGACAGCCATTTACCACCACCCTCTGTGTCCTGCCACCCAGCCAGTTACCTACCCACCACACTACTGTCCTGCCCACCCATATTCCCCAGTTTGTGTAATAGTCTTCTATGTGGCACAGTGTCAAAGGCCTTGCTGAAGTCCAGATAGGCCATGTCCACTGCCCTCCCTGGTCCACCTCCCTAGTCACCCAGTCAAAAATTCAACAAGGTTGGTCTGACATGACCTCCCCTGGTGAAACCATGCTGCCTTGGGTCCTGTAGTCCATTGACAACCAGATGTTCCACCAATCTCTCCTTCAGTAGTGCTTCCATGATCTCCCCACTACCAAGGTGAGGCTGACTGGTCTGTAGTTCCTGCTTCCTCTTTGTTCCCACTTTTGTATAAAGGACTACATCTGCTGTCCTCCAGTCTTTGGGTACCTCCCTGTTTCCAGTGATCGGCTAAACAGGATAGCCAGAGGTTCAGCCACCACCTCTCTTAGTTCTTTAAGGACCCTGGGGTGCACCCGTCTGGCCCCATTGCTTTATCAACTCTTATTACTTCCAGTTCCTTCGGACCCTTTCTCGTGTAAAGGGACTTGTGTCCATTCTGCATCATTCTCACCCCTTGTACTCCCTTCAGACCCATTACCCCTCTTCCTCAGTAAAGACTGAGCAGAAATACCTGTTCAAAATGTCAGCTTTACTGTTGTCATCCTCCACGCGGCTCCCATCCTCCCCCTTCAGTCTCACTATCCCTCCCTTTGTCTTTCTTTTTTCACTTATGTACCTGTAAAAGGTTTTGTCCCCTTTACCCACTGATTTTGCAATGTGTTCTTCTGTCTGAGCTTTGGCTTCCCTTACTGACCTCCCTGCCTCCCTTTGCTTCTCCTGGTACTTCTCCCTATCCCTTCTGCCTGTGTCTTTTTGTATTGCCTGAATGCAATCTTTTTGGCTTTCACTTTCTTTGATACCTCTTTGGAAAACCATAATGGTCTCCTCTTCCTTTTCCTCTTGCTAACCTGCTTAATGCATAATTCTGTTGTTCTTGTAATCCCCATTTTAAATACTGTCCACTGTTCCTCAACCCCTAATTCCTGTCCCATTCCCCTTAATGCCTCTTTCTAGTATCTCCCCATTTTCCCAAAGTCTGCCCACCTTAAATCCAGGATACGTGTTTTTGTGTGATTTGGTTCTGCTCTTTCTGTGATTTCAAACCACAATGACTGGTGGTCACTGTTACCCAGGTGCTCCCTCACTGTTACCCCCATCACACTGCCCCTGTTTGTGAGCACAAGGTCCAGTATTGCCTTCTGCCGAGTTGGTTCCATGACCAGTTGCTTGAGGAAGGTACCCTGAGTCTCAGTCTCCATCACAAAGCCGACAATGTAGTCATCAGTGCGGGCCATGATTGGTCTACAAAACTGAGACACCTTAGTGCTGCCTCCCCTGATAAAGAATCTAAAATTCTGGACCAGTATGGGAAGAAGATTTTGATTATATACCCTTTCAATTCTTACACTTCCACTGCCTATGGTGACATACCCAGTCACATCCAAACCATCCCAGTAGCTGGCACCTTTGCCTTAGGTGAATTTTCAACGATATTACTAAATTAGTACTAGTGTCATTGCCACCCCCATGCAGTAAAGCAATATTACAGTGACTCTTTCCAGTTGTTTTACCAAAATTGCCCTGTGCTTAGGCTAATTTCACAGCTGGCACACCACTGCTCTCTCAGTTTTACCTCCAGCTACCTACTACATAACAAAGGGCACCATCGCTCTTCTACTAGGCCTGCTCACATTTACCCTTCTGGCTCAGACCACCCCACATTCTGTGCCCCTGCCCTCCATCCTGAGCATTTCTCCCCTAAGCCACCCCCAAACAGCTTGGCCCCCTCCCACCTTGGACACCCCTGAACTCCTCTGCATCCACCACCTACCAACACCTCTGCTCCCTCTGCCCTCCCGGGCTCATCCTGGAACCACCTGTTTCTTGCCATACCTAACCTCCGTACCTTACCCATCCCCTGCACCCCTACTATCAGGACCTCACATCAGCACCACACTAAGGGTCCTTGTCGCCCACGATCCCCTAATTAGATTAATCACTCTTCTCTTACTGCTCTCCGGGAATATACACCCAAACCCTGGACCTATGACAACTAGCCCTCCCATACCCCACTCTGGAGTCGGTCTCCGCATTGCATCATTGAACATATGCAGCCTTCTAAAGAAATCCGCTGCACTCCTGTGCTGGGTTGTACAACACCAACCCAATATTATTGCGTTAGTAGAGACCTGGTTCTCCAAAACAACCCCTGACTCCATTATTTCGCTCCCTGGATACACCCTGTTCAGGGAAGATCGAGTTGGTAAACATGGCGGTGGGTGCGCAGTCTACATGTGGGACACCCTTATAAGCCATGCGCTCCCTGCCCCCCATGCTTGACTATGGCGCCCAAGCCCTCACTCTAAAAATGACCCCTGACCCAGTCAGGGGCCCACTCTTCCTCACAGTCTCCTACATACCCCCAAGGAACCAGAACCCAGCGGTCCAGTCTCTCATCGACTACCTCACCTCTGTACTAGACAAAGCTGAGCAACTCATCCTAGGTGACCTTAACATCAGTTGGCTTGGTACCACTGCCTCCCATACCAGGGACTCCTTTGCTGCCCTGGACAAGTCCCAGGTAGTCACACAGCCCACTAGATTCAACCAGACAAGTGGCTCCAGCACCCTCCTAGACGTAATACCATTGAACTGCCCTCATAAAATCTGGGATATCAATGTCCTCCCAGACTCACTTAGTGATCACTCACCTCTCCTCTGTTTCTGGTCATCCTTCATACCGAAACCTGTGTCCCAGGCCACTTTGCCTATGCCCAGGGATCTAGAAGCTAAAATTGTATCTAGCACAGCCGGACTGGTCCCCCATCTGTCACGCCCTCTTAATGACTCTGCCCTAGACCTCTTCACTAATGCCTTCAAGCGAGGCCTACGACCTTTACCCCCCTCCAGAAGCCATATTAAAAAACATAATACCGCATGGATTTCGCCATCCCTTATCCAAAAACTTAAGCATAGGGATAATCTTTGGCACATCGCTATGGAATCAGGCAAGTTGGCTGATAGATAAGCCTAGAACGTGGCACATAATCAGTGCACCTGGGCCATTAGACGGGCCAAGGCAGAGCACTATCAGACCACCCTCACATCCACCTGGGGTTCCACCCGGACTTTCTGGGACAGCATGAAAGAGCTTAATGGGAAGACCCACTGCCCCCGACCATCCCAGCTCTCTTATCAATGGCACCATCACTACAGACCCAACTCGCATAGCTGATTGCCTCAATATTACCTTCTCTGACCTAAGCTCTGTCCTCTCAAACAACCTTTTTGACCCAATCCCTGCCTCTATCCCCCCACTTTGGATTGCCCTCCTTTCTACCTGCACACTATATCCCCATGTAGCCAGGCCACAACTGCTAAAAGCCCTTGGTAGCAACCCCAGCTGTGACCCTCTAGACTCCAGGATCCTCTGCCTGGTCTTGGATGTTATCCTAGTTCCCCTTACAGACCTACTTAGCCAGTCTGTATGTCTTGGTCAGTTTCCCAATGCTTGGAAGTCCTTGAAATCACCTCTATACATAGAGTGGAGATCGGTCTGCACCTAACAACTACCGGCCAATCTCTGTCCTCCCCCGCTCTCTAAAGCCCTAGAAAAAATAGTGTCTATTCAACTCTCTGAGTACCTGGCCAAATATGACATAATGTGCCCAGAATAACATGGTTTCCACCCAGGACACAGTACCACTACTGCTCTCCTGGAGTTCTCTCAATACATGCACTCTGCTCTTGACTCCGGCAACCTTGCCGGCACAGTGTTCATAAACCTCTCCAAGGCTTTTGACACTGCTTGTCACCCTCCTGCTCGACTCCTCCACCAACTCTGCTTTTCTGCTTGTCCCTTGCCTGGTTCTCCAGATCTCTGCTAGATCCCAGCGTGTGAAGATAAATGGCTCCCTGTCCAATACACGGCCCGTTCATTCCGGGGTAACCCAGGGCTCCATTCTGGGCCCTGTACTTTTCAGCCTCTACCTCAACACTCTCCCCAGTTCCAACACAGGAAAAAAGCTCCTCTATGCAGATGATGCAGTTCTATTTGCATCCCACCCTGATCCCTCTTCTCTCCAGGTATCCCTCCAGCACACCTACAACCAAACTGAAAAGTGGTTCCTTGACCACCGACTTGTCATTAACCTAAAGAAGATTAAGTCAGTGCTCTTCTCCCATCACCAAAACAAGGCCAAGAATGCCCCCCCTCTTCATTCTCCCTAGCATCCTGCACCCGCTGGAGCAAGTGACCTCTTACAAATATCTAGGCATCACTTTTGACTTGGCTCTCACCTTCCACACGCCCTATCCTCCATCATAAATTCTTAGATAGGCCTACTGTACCATCATAGAGATTGCCTCCCCCAAGTTGCCCTCCAGCTGGCCATCATCTCTTCCGTCCTGTCACTAGTGGACTATGGCTTGCCCATTTACGCTGTGGTGGACCATACTGCCTTGACTAAAATCCAGCTGTCAGTCAATAAGGCCTGCAGGCTCCTGACCGGAGCCCCTAGCCACACTCACACTTGCCTGCTCTACTCCACCACCAACCTGCTCACCTTTTAGGAGCATCTGCACTACCAGACCTGCGTACTCACCAAAAAATCTCTTCTAGGGCTCCCCCGGGGGGTCTCTGCTCCCCTACGGTGTACGTCCTCCTCTGTTGCCACCTGTAGCTCTGTCAAGGCCACCTTTCTGGTGCCCAGAACCAAGACCTCGCTAGCCCAGAGGTCCTTCCATTACTGAACCCCTGCTTGGTTCAACTCCTCCCACCCTGCATCACAGACATTGCCAAAACTGGTCCCTTCAATTGCCCTCCAGAACCATCTCTTTGGCGCTCATTGCTGTAGATGCACCTGATTAATCCACTGTGGGATCCTCCTGTCAGGCCTCCCTGACTTCACAACATCCTCTGGACAGCTTATCCTCTCCCCTATGTCCCACCCCACTCCCCATCCCTACCTCCACACTCTCCAGGTATTATCTAGGTATGTCCAGGGCTGTACCTCCAATGTAACCCCTGGGTACCTCATGTTGACTGTAATCTGTTATAAGTAACACTATCATGTAATCTATGTGTACTCTATGTTTAATGTTCTGCACCTGTATTCTTCTCACTGTTGTAACCACACTATGTAACTCTGTCTACCCACCCTGCAATGAGGTGCCTTTGTAAATGAGTCCATGACAAGGTTGTAAATCCGACTTTTCTAATAAATAAAAAGATTTATTCTTCTTCTACCTTGGGAATTCAGACACTTAACTATGTCGCCCACATGGGATACTATCAAAAATCTGTCTTAGGTCACCAGCCTGCCAGTGCAGTGGTTGGATTTCTGCTTGCAATGCCGGCAAACTGGGTTTGAGAATGCCCCCTGGTCATTGGAGGGCCTGCCAGGAGGAGAAGGATTGAGCGTCCCTAGGACTACTCTCCTTCTCTGGGGGGTCTCTGTGCTCGGTGCGGGTGACACCTAGCGGAGCTAGGTGCATCACCCTGAGCACTGGCGCATGGTCATCGGGCACTGGGGTGCGCGCAGGCGGAGGTGTCTTTGCGTTTCTGCCTCAGCCTATAGGGACAAAGAAATCCCTCCTCGCGGACGTCTCTGACACCCTGCCCCCGGGCTTTGATTAGCCACCTGGCCGAGGGCTTTCCCAACCAGTTACGGTCACTCGACACCAATACCTGCCACGGTGATGTGCTCCGCCTCCCCGGGGGCAAGCCAGGAGTGACCGGGGTGACTGGGAAAGCAAGGGGCTCAACAGGTGGTGGAAGCTTAGGGGGCACCGTGACCAGGGTGGAGCTCTGATGGACAGCAGGAGGAAGACAAAAAAGTGAGATAAATATAAAAAAAAATAAAAAATCTGTCTTAGGTCAGTTAGAGTTCAAAATACTGTATAGTAGAAAATATTGGCACCGGATATATTTAGCGATGCCACCTATGTACCACACATTAGCGCCTGATATATTTAGCGCTAGCTCCCCCTGTAATTACAGCAGTTACAGTGCTGTAATTGCCTGATTGTCCTCAGCTTTGGAAAAAAAGTACATACAGGCTCCAGCAGCACTTGTACGGAAGTGCTGTTCATTTTCAGAAGTGTTGTCAGTGCTTTGTAAAGTTTACTCTTATCGCTGATTGCTTCAAAGGATGTCTCTCCACAGATGTATCCATTCCTCCCTACCTCAGAAGCGGAAATATCCTATTGACCCAGCCTCTCTACCAGTGACTGACATTGCTGAATGTTCTGAGGTGGATTTGAGCATTACTGCCCCAGTTGCTAAGAAGCTGGCAACTACTTCTCCCCTTCAAAGCTGGCGGTTCTCCTATACTCCACTACACCCTGAAACCCATTACAAGCTCGGCAAGTATGCTGTGGAAAAGCGGGGTTATGGCGATTGTCCCACTACCTGAAAACAACAGGTAACACCATAAATGAAAATTCAATTCAGAACTTTAAATCTGATTACTTGCAGAGACTGAAAGAGACCCCCGACCCTACTGAGATGCCTCCTGCCCTCCCATGTAAGACCCGTGGTTGCCCCTCTCACCTTGAGGAGGGAGGGCTTGAAAGTCAGTTAAAGTCCATTGTCAGAACACTATGGACAGAAGGTGCAGTGGTGAATGCGGGGGTAATCTAGGCAATAGCTGTGGGGATAGTCAAGGCAAATTCCACACAGCTACTGGTAGAAAATGGAGGCCATCTGAGCCTTACTAGTAAATGGTCCTGAGGTTTCTTGAACAGGATCGGATACAGCTGATGGGAGGGCACAAAAGCTGGGTGCAAAACTCCCAGCGATTTTGAGTCCTTGAAAACATCCTTTTAAAGTGCATTTCTACAGCATGTGCTCAAGAGCTTATTCCACGCAGCTTGTTTTGAGCGTGGATGAGACAGGGATCAACATGATCCCTGTCTCAGAATTGACTATAGAGGCTACTGGGGCAAAAAGGTGTCTGTGACTGGCATAGGAGACAAGCAGCCAGATCACAGTAGTTCTAGCATACACACTAGATGGAGAGATCCCCCGCCCCAGTTGATCAACAAAGGTCGTAGTGCCGCTTGTCACCGGGACACACATTTCCAGCAGAGTGGGATATACTTACTCAGATAATCACTGGGCCAGTGTTTATACCACAACCCAGTTCATTGATAATGTGCTGGTGCCTCACATCTGTGCACAAATAATGACGTGGCATTACCTACTGAGTAAAAGCTTTACTGGTGCTTGATTTCTTCAGAGCACACACTACAGAGGATGTCCTAAAACACATGGAGGACAATAACATCATCCCAGTGTGTGCCTGCATCATGCACAGATGCACTTCAGCCACTGGCTAGCTCTGTAAAAAAACTTTTAAGGACTACCTGAAAAAGAGTTTACTTCATGGTATGCGGGGTAGTGTCAAGCAGAATTTCAAGTGGCGGAGTGGACAACTTGACTGCTGACCTCCGTCTTCAAAATCTAATGGAGCATCATTCAAGGTGGATGGAGCAAAGCATAAAATGCTTGAGGGCGTTGCGAGGACCTTATGCATGGGTTCAAGCAGGCAGGCATACACTGAGCACATGAAAACTGCCTACAGGAGGTTAGTGTACTCTGATTCATTTGGTTCCATTTTTTATGTACAGTATTTTAAATGTATTGTAAATAACTTTCTTCAGCACACTGAATTAATTATCTGCTTCATAGGTACCATAATGAAGCAGAAGAAGAAGAAGATGCGTCTGCTGCCGTCTGAACTGCTAGGGGAGACCTGCTTCTTTGTTACTGTTCTTTTGCCATTACCTTCTTTTCTGTTGTCATCTCTGATTATTATTTGGCTGTTACAGTATTTTAATCACTTGTGTTAAAGTGTTAATAAAGATTTAACCACCACATCTAAGGTTGTTACAGCGCATTGTTTTCTTAGTAGCCTAAATCGCACATAACAAGCTGTGAATAGGATCATGGAGTTGTGAATGGAAGGTGATTACTTGTGTAGCAGGGTACTGTGCAGCACATAATATTAGTGGTCTGATAATATTAGCAGATAAAAGCATTCAGCTAATATTGCTAAATTAAGCGAACACTAATATTACCTGCTGTATGTCACAACCCCACTCAGTAAGTCAGGCCCTCTTCTCCCACAGTGCCAACCTCCAAGCGCAATCTTGTGAGCAGTTAACAGAACAGGGTAACCCTGCTGTCTGTTTTGTGGGTTCGAATCAAACTATGGTCTCAAATTCTGGAGGGATTCAAATGGTGAACCTTTTGCTAGCGTACCCAATGTATAGGCTCAGATAATTCTGCTCTTTGGGTGGGCCACATATCTTTCGCCTATGGGCACCTAACCAGGTGTACAAAATGAACCCTTAAAAACTCTGAAAGACCTCAGAATAAACTCTTACCTTTTGCCAGTTTGGTATTACCAGTAAGCTTTGCACAGTGTCAACTTTAACCATATATGTTTCACTTGTGAAATAAAGAATGTCAAAGGCACACCAAGTAGTCTCTAAAAATGAGATGTTTACTTAAAAATAGATAAAAATGTAAAATGTAGCTACAGAACTATATATCACAAAAACATACAATCACTTAAAATAATAAGGTTTTAAAGTGCAAGCAAAATCTCCTATCACAGTACACTTAGAATTGTTTTTCTCATGTATACCTTCTAACAGTGCCTGTTGTTGCTTTTTCAGAATCCAAACGTGTGTGTTTCTACATGGAATACAGACTACAGTTTAAAAATGCTGTGCTTCAACCCTCTTCATGATGTCATCACCTAGCTCCTCCCTTTCAGGATACATAATATATATATATATATATATATATATATATATATATATATATACACACACACACACACACAAACAGGAAGTCCCAACAAGGTATTAAATTCTGTGACTCCAGCAAGACTCATTTTCCAAATGATGACACTCTTAATTAAGACTGTAATTTTTCAGTCCCATTGATCCATGAGCAGTTTCCTTTCTCAAACACATCAAAGGACTTTTATGACACCAGGTGCAATTAATTGACTTTCCTGAGGGCGTCATAAAATGGATATATTGGTTCCTGGCTTTAAAGCAAACTGACAAATTAATTGCATTCAGAGATCTGCTGTTTAACATATATCCTGTCTTTTGAACTGATACCTGGGTGGTGGGGTTTGTCATCCCAGGCACAGGATTTTTTATGACAGACAATCACACTACATTTTTATATTACAAAAATCATAGCGCAATCAGAACCAGCTGCCCGAGTGTCTCACTATACAGTAGACTCTCTTCAGGACTCCAGTGTAAAAGAGGAGATGGCAGATCTGGTTAGATCAGCTAGATATGCATGTCGACACATGTTATGGGCCACCTACGATGCAGTGGATGCTGCAGGTAGGGGCTCGGCAACAGCCATTAGTCTGAAATGTCACGCGTGGCTCCAGATTTCAGGCCTGGCACCTGGGGTCCAGACAGCCATACAGGATGCTCTCTTCAGAGGATTGGTCCTTTTTGGCAGAGATGTCAAAGACATAATTACTGACCTCCAAGACAAAGGCAAGGCCCTATGTGCTATACAGTTCATGTGCAAACCTCCACAGAAACCGAAACAGCCATTTTGGAGACAGCAACATCACCAGCAAAGACAAAATCAGAACTGACGTCAAAGCAAACATCTGGCAACTTCAGCCACTAGAGCCCCCCTGGCTAAGTCTCACAAAGCCTTGGGAGCCACAGCCTCAGCCTTGCCCTCCACCTCATGACTCCTTAGCCCTCCCGCCTCCACTGATCTACACCTCAGAGGAGCCGGTAGGGGGAAGATTCTCCTAGCATTTTCCTGAATGGGACACAATAACAACAGTCTCTTGGGTGCTTAAACTGGTGACAAAGGCCACACAGTAGACTTCATAGACATACCTCCAACAAAACCTCCAGGTCTTTCATTCTACCCACCTCACCACTTATCCTTGGTAAGAGGGAAATAGCATCCCTTCTGGCAAAGGCAGCAATAGAACCGGTTCCCATAAAACATCAAGGAAAGGTTACTATTAGCATTTCTTCCTGGTTCCCAAGAAGACAGGCAACCTTAGACCAGTTCTGGATCTGAGCTCTCTGAACCTCTTTGTGCAATACAAGAGGTTCAGAATGCTATCTTTTCAGCCTACTTCCTCTATTACAGAAAGGTCAGTGGCTCTGTGCCATGGATATGCTGGATGCATACTTGCACATCCCAATCTGTCCACCACACTGCAAATTCCTCTGTTCTTACTTTCGGGGGAGCATTATAAGTTCTAAACCCTACCCTTTGGCCTTTCCTCAGTTCCCAGGGTGTTCACAAAATGTCTAGTGGTGGTGGCAGCCTTCCTGTTCAGACAAGGGGTCCAAGTTTTCCCATACCTGGATGATTGGCTGATAGCCCCATCCAGGGAGGTCCTAGTCAAGGCTTTGCATCTTACCCTGGACACTTTCCAACAGGTGGGTATAATGGTCAACTAGGCCAAATACCACCTGGTTCCTACCCAGCAGCTCCAATTTATTGGGGCAGCTTTGGATACAGTCCAGGGCAAGGCTTTCCTGCCACAAGACAGGATAGTAACTTTGCAACACCAGGCACGCCTGGTGGCCTCTCAGAAGAAAGTTTCAGCCAGAGCGATTCTTCGGCTGCTAGGGCTCATAGTGGTGGCCATCCCTTAGGTCCCCTTAGCCAAACTGCATATGAGGATCTCTCAATGGACCCTCAGGGTGCAGTGGGACCAGAGATCAGATGACATGGACTACAAGATCCTAGTCTCAGGTCCGATGGCACAGGATCTTTTATGGTGGCAAAACCAGGACAACCTCTCCAAGGGGGTTCCATTTCGCTCAGACAACCCCTCCCAAACACTGACAATGGATGCTTCAGGCCTAGGATGGGGAGCACACTTGAGACCACACAGGACATGGGGTCTTTGGTCCCATGTTGAACTGTCTCTTCATATCAACGTATTTGAGATGAGAGCTGTGTTTAATGCCCTTGAGGCCTTCCAACATCTCATTCTCCTGGGTCATCTTATGATTCAGACATGTGTGTAGTCTGGTACATAAACAGACAAGGTGGAACCTGCTCTTATCTCCTTTGCTGGGAAGCAATGAAAGTGTGGTACTGGGCAGCCAACCACAATCTACATCTGATGGCAGTTCATGTGCGGGCGTCCAGAACATCCTGGCAGATGCACTCAGTCACCATAAGCCAGAGCACATGAGTGGGAGCTCAGACAGTCGGTGGTAAATTACATCTTCATAAGGTGGGGAAGGCCTCAATTAGTTCTGTTCACCTCCCCCTCAACGTAAAACTACCAACCTTCTGCTCACTCACTCCAGGGCGTGGAGTTTTCTGGTGAAACGCGCTGTCTCTTTGCTGGAGGGGGAGGTTCATGTATGCCTTCCCTCCTCTCCTTTTGGTTCAGAGAGTACTAATGAAGCTTCAGGCAGAGGGAGCACGAATGATCCTCATTGCTCCCTTCAGGTCAAGATAAATTGGATTCTCTCTACTACAACAACAACTGTCAGTAGAACCTCCATTTCCACTGTCTCAAGCTCTCTTGACCCAGGAACAGGGGACCCTGGTTCATACAGGCCTCAAGTCCCTTCATCTGCATGCATGGCTCCTACGGACATAGCTGCTGCTTGGTTTGGGATCTCCCTGAGGGTAGCACAAATTCTGGTGGAGGCCAGGAAGCCCTCCACCAGAGCCTCATATGCCATGAAATGGAAATGGTTTTCCATCTGGGCAGACTCGAAAGGGATAGAACCTTTCTCGTGTTCAGTCAAAAAGGTCTTAGATTACATGTTATACCTCTGTAACTCGGGTCTTAGCTGGTCAAACCTGAAAGTCCACCTATCAGCCATTTCTGCCTATCACATTCCAATAGGACAAAAGACTTTGGCCCAGTTGGAGGTATACAAAACCTTCTTGAAAGGGATTCTCCATCTGAAACCACCGATATGGAGCCCTGCTCCTCCTTGGGACCTGAATTTCATTCTGGAAAAACTCACTCTGCCACCCTTTGAGCCAGCAGCAAGTTCAGACATACGCTACCTTTCCTGGAAAGTACTTTTTCTAGTAGCCATCACTTCAGCTCGAAGAATTTCCGAGCTTCAGGCTCTCATGTATAAGGTGCCTTACCTGATTTTTCACAGAGACCGGGTGGCTTGATGTACCATTCCTAAGTATTTAGCCAAGGTGGTATTGGAATCCACTTTAAACAAATCATTGGACTTGCCAGTGTACTACCCACAACACTCCAATAGGGGTGAAGCACTTCTGCATACTCTGGACATACACAGAATTCTCAGGCACTATACGGACAGTACAAAGTCTCTCCATAAGACTGACCAATTGTTTGTTTCTTTTGCGCCCAAGAGAGAAAGTGCAGCTGTTTCTAAACAGTGTTTGTCCAAATGGTTGGCAAACTGCATTACCTTCTGTTTACCAGAAGTACAATAAAACCCTTCAGGTCAGGTTAAAAGACATTCAGCCAGAGGCATGGCTCAGTCTACTGCTTGTTTCAGGAATGTTTCAGCCACAGACATATCTGTGGCTGTAACTCGAGTTCTGTCCATACATTTACCAAGCATTACAGTCTGGACATTGCGTTGACGTGCAGAGTGGCTTTGACCTTGCTATCCTACAGGGACTCCTTTCGTGAGTACCCTAGAGTTGCTGGAAAACTCGTTCCTGCCTCCCAAGTCTCAGACTTGTCTCAGGTCACTGCTTGGGACTCAGTCCTATATGTGAGTACCTACTGCAAGAGCCCTCTCAAAGTAAGATAGTACAGTTACATAAGAACTTACTGTAACAGTAGATCTTCGAGAGAGGCTCTTGCAGTAGGTACTGCTTTCCCTAACCCAACCTCCCTGAGTTTCCTTCTGTGGTTTTTCATACTGTGTCAGTGGCTCAGCAGGTAGCACACTCGCCTCTGAGGCCGGGAGATCAGTAGGCTGTGGGTTCTATCCCCATACCAAGCACTTGGATTAATATCCCAATACTGACACTGTAGTGCAGCATGAGGGGGGTGCTGCACTCCTGAGGTGCCGTCTTTCGGATGAGATGTTAAACCGAGGTCCCATCTGCCTGTTCTGGTGGTAGTTCAGGTGGATGTTAAAGATCCCATGGCACTTCTCGAAAAGAGCAGGGGAATTTCCCCGGTGCAATGGCCAAATTTCCTCCATTCATGAAAAATACCACCAACAGCTTCATCTGATTCAAGGTCAGTTGGCATTCATCTGTATCCCCCTCCCTGGGTCGTGCCTGAAAATAGGCAGGATTTGTCTAGTGCACTTACCGGTCAACAAAACTAAATAAATAAATAAATACTAGACAAAATTAGGCTTCAGGAGCCTCTCCCTTTCCTGTTGCACCTTTTTTGGTCTCCGGCGGAGAACTGGAAACGGATGTGAGGACTGCTCCTTATATAGCATCACACTGACATCCATCATGTGACATCAGGGGCGGTCCCCTGCCAGACACTGCTAGGTAGAATTTTTCTGTGTGGTCCTAACGCTGGCAGCTTAGTCCTATATGTGAGTACCTACTGCAAGAGCCTCTCTGAAGATCTACTGTTACGGTAAGTTGTTACGTAACTGTACTTTTAAACACTGTGTTGAAACAGAGACCTCTGTTGGGCAGTCTTGGTATTGCAGACATCCCTTTTCTTTCACAATTTAGTACTCATAGCAGAAGCTGGACACCAAAGAAAAATAAAAGTAGTCTGATCCATAATTACACTCCTGAACTACTTATAGTCATTCAGGCCCAATACCATAAACATAGAAAAGTATCATCACGCTCCCACATTCTGACAGGAGTTGCCACTTCAGACCTGTCACTTCACCAGCAGGCAGTAAAAGTCAAACAGCATCTACACAGACTGGCAGATTATCTTTTTGGCCTATCTGCATCACAAAAACAGTTTTCCAGAAACTCTTCCACAGACTGTACTGCTGTAAACACTACCGATATAGGAGACTGCACTTTGATGAGAGACAGAAAAATCAGCTATGCACTGTACCCACAATGCCTTGTTACATATAGATATATACATATACATATTCATAAATACATAGATGTTGACAGCAGATAAGGGCATACTGCCCACCTAATCTGCCCATGTGTACACGTACCTAACTTTCTTCAAGCTTCTCTAGAACTAGGTTATATGTCTGCATACTGTATTAGGTGCTGTTCTGCAGTCCCCACTACCAAAAATAAGGGACTGCACCTCTGAATAATGAACATTTAAGTCAATTTATATTTTATCCAGAATTTCTTGTTGCTGTATGTCACACATTGACAGTTCTCTTGCATGATATTCTGGGGGTGTGGTTGCACATAGAAAACTGGAGTGCGTGCAGAAACAAAAACATACAAAAAATGACTATGACAGATTTTATTTTACAAGACAAATTGCAGCATCAGCATCTAAAGCAGGGGTGGCAATGGCATACTGTGTGAAACAGGCATTTGCAGAATGTGACTAAAATCACTTAAAAACAAGGTGGCCCCCATTATTGAACCTGTCAATATTGCTCACCTCCTGAATAAGTTCTTCACCACATGTGCTCTTCCAGATCACCTCACGTCCCTCCTAAGACATTTCTGAACCACTGCACAAAACACCTTCCTCTTTGCACCTCTATCCCTGCAGGAGGTTCTGAAAGCTCTGTTCCCTTAACACCTCAAAATCCAGCCCTGATGGTATTCACCCTAAACTACTTCACCTATCTGCCCCTGTAATTGCTGCTCCACTGGCCTACCTACTAAACCTCTCCTACTCAAGAACTATACCCCAAGCTTGGAAAACTGCCAGTGCAATCCCCCTACACAAAGGCGGTGACCCCTCCCTACCAAGCAACTACCGTCCTATTTCCTTCTTCCCAGCCCTTGCCAAAGTTCAGGAATCCCTTATCCAGTTCAGACTGTCAGAGCTCCTTACTATATCTGGATTCCTTTCCCCATTCCAGTCCAGCTTCCACAAACAACATTCTACAATTTCCTCCCTGTTACGCATCACTGAACATGTTCACACAACCAATGACTAAGGCCACCTAACTGCTGCAGTCTTTATCGACATTGCCAAGGCCTTTGATTCTGTCTCCCATCCCCTTCTTCTTACAATGCTTGAGGCTGCAGGCCTAACCTCTCTCACAGTCCAGTTGTTCAAATCATAACTAAGCAACCTACTCCAATCTGTCCAAGTGGCGAACTCCTCCTTCCCCCCCTCCCCATTTTCACTGGAGTACCACAAGCATCAGTCCTAGGTCCTATCTTGTTTTCAGTATATACTGTATTAATGACCTCCCCTATACCTGCTCCAGATCCCACATACACATGTACGTGAATAACACAATCCTTTTTGCCTCCAGCCCAGTCAAAAACAATGTCCTCGCCTTCCTAAAATGAGACTTCCACCGCATGCAATTTTGGTTCTAAGAAAACCAGCTAAAACTCAGCATGACCAAAATGGTTTCAATGATCTTTGGGAAAGCTCAAAAACTGGCCAGAATGCCTCCACCCGCAGCTATCTCATTAAATGGAACCCCGCTTGAAGTTGTCTCATCCTACAAACACCTAGGAGTGAGGCTAGATCCCACCCTAACTTAACTACCCACATGGATGCCTTCACCTCTATGCTCCCTCCCAAGTTGGGTATGCTGTATCATAACAGAGACTCCCTCCCACTCAGATGCAAAATGTTACTAAAATGATCACACCTAATCTTTGACTATGCAGATGTAGTATACAGCACTGCCCCTGCCTCATCTCTATCGAGACTTGACATCCTCCTAAATGTCTTCTGCCACTTTGCCACAAACTTCCCACACAGGGCACATCACTGTTCTCTCTACTTCTTCCTCGGCATCCCGCCTTTATCCCACCACCATCACATCCACTCATTATCCCTCGTATCAAAATTCTGGTTGAGCCTACTATCCTCCTACCTCTCAGATATATTATCCCCAGCAAGCTCATCCCCTACTCCCTTCATAACAGGGACTTCTGCTCCTTCTCCCTTCCACTGCCATCTTCATCAGCTGGTAAATCTGCTTTCTAGGGATGTGGATATGTTGTTCTAGCCACACGTCTTGGCATGTCCTTTCCCCTTTAGGATCAGCCAGAAAGTCTTCAAGCTGGCTCTTCCCACCCACCTGGGTGGTGTCACACTTGGACAGCTGGTTCTGATCCCTGTATAATTTTTGTGAATATAAAAAATGTGTGAGGGACTGTCTGGCAGGAGGAAATGCTGGCTTGCAGGAAATGACACATCAAAACAAATTGCCATTAGAAGTGGTAGCTAGTGACACTATGAATAGTTTTAAGAACAGATTGGATAGTTTCTTAATTAAACATAAGATCCAGGGGTATTGATAAACTGGCGAGCAAAAGGACTATTGTCTACATAGCTCTGTATTCACCTGTGAAACCTATGAAACCTATGAAAATCCTCAAGGGATAAGTTCAAAGGACAGGACATAGCTTAAACTGCAGATATCTGAGGTGCAATTATCTTGTTAGTTTGCTTTGAGGCAGGAACCAAGATATCCATTTTATAATGCCCTCAGGGAGACCCTTTGATGTGCACTAGGTGTCCTGAGAAAGGGACACAGGCCAGTGTTATAATTTCCTCCCAGGAAGCCAGCTCATTTCATCAAAGAGACCTTTGATGTCTAGATACCAGGTGCCAGACAAAATTAAGGGTCTAATATACATTTGCGTGGAACATACAGTGACTTGCATCAAAGAGACTTTTGATGTCCAGGGGAAACCTATCATAGACTGGTTTTGACTGGTTACATAAAGAGAGGTGATTTATTATGTCATCTATTATTTTTTTTAAATATCTTTGTAGGCCATCATGTGTTATAAAATATAGATTTTACTACACCAAGGTGGAGTTAGGTGACCTCAGAGAGAAGCCCGGCTCAGGACTGTGTTTAAACCTACTGAGCAAACCTTAGATACACATTCATATTTCTGACTGAGAGAAGAGACACCACGAAGCACTGAAAGATTAAGAAGTAAGGATCTTAGACAAGACTAGTCTGAGTGTTATTATTGGTAGGAATCTGCACTTTCTAACCTGTTTGTTTTAACGCTGTATGTGTTGGGATATTTTGTTCCATAATTTGTACTGTTTTCCTATTTTATCTATTTTAAAGTAAAGATATACATTTTAAAATGGAAACTGTCTAGTGTGCCTTGAAATTTTCTTTTTTTTATAAGTGAAGCTTTGAAGGTTGTAGTTGACACTGTGTATGAGCTTACTGTGATACCAAAATGGGAAACAGATAAGAGTTCTATAAGTCTTGCATAGAGTTCTAAGGGTTCATTTTTGTAGACCTGGTTAGGTGCCCGTAGGCAAAGATATCTAGCCCCCCTGAAGACAGAATTATCTGAGCCTGATAATTGGGTACGTTAACAAGAGGTTATCAGTTTGAATCCCTCCAGAACTTGAGACTAAGGTGACTCAAACCCACAAAACAGACAAGAGGGTTACCTTGTACTTTTCACTGTTCATAATTCTATGCTCAGAGGTTGGCACTTTGGGAGTAGAGGGCCTGACCTGCTGAAGGAATCTGTGACAGATTGGTGGCAGTAGTGGGATATAAAGTTTGGTGATATAAGCTTCATTGTTCAGTGTGTCAGCTTGTGACTGTTCAGCTCACTTGGAAAAAAAGAAAGGCAGTGGTTTATTTCAAAAGGAAACAGAACCATATCCCTTGGCTTATAGTCGAGTGCCTACCCGTTTTATTTTTTTCTAAAGTGCCAGTCAGATTAGCGTAGTCAGGAAGAAGAAGATGGCTTCTGACTACAGCAGGCACACCATGATTACTTGAAACAGTTGTGCGAGGACAGAGGAGTCCTGTTTGAGGTGACAGCCAAAAAGCAGAACCTCATAGAGACCCTGATGGTAGCAAATACCCAGAGCAGCGAGTCATAGACACCATGACTGAAAGGGACCAGACCTCGAGTGTGGCAGGACTAGTGGTCAGTGAGGGCACAGAGCTGATGAGGAGAACAGCAGGGCCACTGTCAGTAAAGGGCCACAGGAGTAGGGGAAGGTCACCAGTATCCTGAATCCAGAGGTACTCAGGGTGCAAATTGAGTTGCACAGGATGGAACTGGAGGCAGAGTGAGAACAGAGGGAGGCAAACCATGAGGAGCATGAGTGCCAGCAAGCTGCAGAGGAGAAGAGGGAGTGAGAGAGCCAAGAGGCAGAGCGGAAACAGCGAGAGGCAGAGTGACAACAGAGGGAGGCATACCGTGAGGAGCGTGAGTGCCAATGAGCTGCAGAGGAGAGGAGAGAAGAGCACCAGTGGCAACATTAACTGGAGAATTGACAACTCCAATCAACGGCGCCAGAGCAGGTAAGTGGCTTGGGTTTAACTGGGACTGCAGGACTGGGTTACAAATTGAACTCCAAATTAATAGCCGAGTTTAAGGAAGGGGAGGACATGGATTTCTTTTTAAATTCTTTTGAAAAAGTTTGTATTCAGGCTAAAATTTCTAGAGAGTCCTGGAGCTTCCAGCTATCCCTGCTACTTACCAGGAAAGCTCTGGATTCATTGGGTCAAATGGACAATGAGGACAGCAATGATTACAGCAAGCTAAAAGCTGCACTGTTAAAAAAGTTTGAATTAACTGCTGAATTATACAGAGCTAAATTCCATAAGCTCAGGAGAACCCTGATATGAGCTATGAGGAGCTAGCCACAAAACATCAGTCTTTAAAACCTTGGTGGGAAGGAGTTGAGGCAAACTCTGTTGATAAAATTGAAAATGTGATTTTATTAGAACAGTTTTATTGGGCATGCCCAGCAGAGCTAAAAACCTAGCTAGAGGACCGAGATCCAAAAACAGTGCAAGAGGCTGCTGAACTCTCGGACTGCTACGCCAAGAGCAGACCTGCTCTGAGAGTGAATGGGGCAGGCATGGCAGCACAGAAAGGGAAACGCATGCCTTCAGGGCAGCTAAAACCCTCACTGCCTCCACCAAAACCAGTTAGCCCCAGGTTTCAATGAAAATATTTCTCTGAAGTAAGAAATACATGTTGGTTGTGCAAAGAAACTGGGCATATTGTCAGACAGTGTCCCAAAAAGGTGAATCATAATACACAGCAGGGTGCTAGAAAAAAAGTGGGTTGTTGTGTGTCCCTGGGAGCATGCCAGTGAACATGAGAGACACATGCACCCAGTCATAGTAAATGGTGTACAGGCATGGGGTTAAGGGACACAGGGCATCCCTGACATTGGTAAAGGGGTTCTAGTACAGCCTGGTCAGCTTATGCCCAACAAATATGTCACTGTACAATGCTTTACTGGTGAAGAGAAAACATTGCCACTGGCTAGGTTTCTCCTAGACTGGGGTGAAACGGGGAACTGTACAACAGGTGACTGTAGCCAAAACGTTAGCTGTGGACATGATCCTGGGTAACAGTCTCCAACAGGGGATGGTATGTGCAGTAACCTGTAGCCAAGTGGCAAGGGAAAATTGTAGTTCCCTGAATCCCACAGAAACCAGTGTGGAAACCACTGAGAGACTGGTTCCCCAGTTGGTGTCTCCAGATGGGGAGACTGATAAAAAGGGGGTAGAAATTTCCGCGGTAGCAAGTAACCACACAGCTACAGAGGGTTACTCTGAAGAGGGAGGGTGACCCTTGTCAGAGGGATGGGATTGACAGTGATCCTGAGGGCCAAGATGCTAGTGCTAGGGACCCTAGTTTAGTAACTGAGGGGGACCTGTCCCATGCCTTGGGACTGTGTGTGGGATTTGCAGCTGCTCAGAGAAGTGACCCTAGTTTAGAGAAGCTGAGTGCTTGTGCAGACTCGGATGAAACACAGGGAGGTGACAGCAGACATAAGGTTTATTGGGAAAATGGACTTATGTGTACTCAGGCAGTACAGACAGAGGGAGGGATGCTAGGCAGGCAGCTTGTCATTCCCAGGGATATCATGAGCAGTTGCTCAAGGTTGCCCATGATATTCCCCTGTCTGGTCATCTGAGAAAACGTGCGCACTATGCAGTGGTTAGCCCAGAATTTCTACTGGCCTAACTTCACCCAACAGGTGAAGGAGTACTGCAGGTCTTGTCACCGGTGCCAAGAAATAGGGAAGGCGGGCAAGAAAACCCAAGCTGCCCTGATCCCCTTGCCCATAGTGGAGGAGCTATTCTAGAGGGTGGGAATGGATATTTTGGGGTCTTTAAATACCCCCAGCTCCTCAGGGAAGAGATTCATCCTGACTATGGTGGATTATGCCACCTAGTACCCAGAGGCAGTTGCTCTATCCTCTCTGAGGACAGAAAAAGTGGCAGGTGCCTTACTTGGGATTTTCTCTCATGTTGGGTTTCCGCAGGAGGTAATCACTGATCAAGGGGGTTCCTTCATGTCTGACCTGATGAAATGTTTGTAGGAGAAGTATGGGGTGGTGCAGAGATGCATGACACCGCATCACCCACAAGCCAATGGACTTGTGGAACAATTCAATGGTACCCTAAAGTCAATCCTCTGGGCGTTTGCTGAACAGCATGGGAGGGACTGGGAGAAATACCTTCCCCACCTGTTGTTTGCATACAGGGAGGTGCCCCAAGAGTTGACAGAATTTTCCCCCTTCGAACTCTTGTATGGACACTGGGTACGTGGGCCCCTAGACTTGATCCAGGATGACTGTGAAGGCAAGCACGCCACCCAGAGAATTCCTTGTGGATTATGTCCTTAGGTTTAGGGAAAGACTGAAGGAGCTTATGGGGACAGCTCAGAGCAACCTGGCAGCTGCCCAACAGTAACAAAAGTATGGTATGACCGCAGAGCCAGTGCTCGGTCGTACATGGTGGATCAGGAAGCCATGGTCCTTATTCTGGTCTGGAAAGACAAGCTGCAAGCTGAGTGGGCAGGACCGCATAAATTGGTTAGGAAGGTAAATGATGTGAACTATATTGTGGAGTTACCTGACTGAAGATGGAGAGAAAGGGTGTACCATGTCAACATGATGAAGCCATATGCAAATAGGTCTGACATGGTGTTCGCAGTGTGTAGTCATGGGAAGGGGACAGATGAAGGAGACCCCCTTCTGGATTTTCTGGACGAGAGTAAGCAGGAGTCCTTTGTGGAGGCAGTAAAGTTGTCTCTCCAGCTGATCCCGGGCCAGATCCAGAAAGTAAGGGAGGTTTTAGCAGACTTGGCCCCCCTTGTTTAGCACCAAGCCTGGACTAATGCCCTTAGCAATGCACGATGTGGAGACAGGGACACAGACGCCCATACGGCGGACAGCATATCAGGTGTCAGAGGTTGTCCAAAAGGACATTAGGAGGGAAGTGGAGGAGATGCTGGATTTAGGGGTAATCCAGAGATCCCATAGTCCCTGGGCCTCACCCGTAGTCCTTGTACTCAAGCCAGATGGCTCAACTCATTTCTGTGTAGACTATGGTGGACTGAATGCAGTCACGAAGTCAGACGCCCTCCCGATGCCCCGGATGGACGAACTCCTGGACAAGTTGGGAGGGGCGACCTACCTTACGACCATTGACCTGACAAAGGGGTATTGGCAGGTAGAGTTGACAGACAGAGCTAGGGAGAGGTCAGCCTTCATCACTCCAATAGGCTCATTTGAGTTCAAAGTAATGCCTTTCGGAATGAAGAACACCCCAGCCACTTTCCAAAGGTTCATGAACCAGGTGTTAAATGGTGTTGAGGAGTACGCCGTGGCGTACCTGGATGACATTGCTATCTTTAGTACCAACTGGGAGGAACACCTGTCCCACCTTAGGGAAGTGCTGGACAGGATACAGAGGGCCAGGCTCACTGTCAAAGCTGAGAAGTGCCAGGTGGCCATGGGGGAGGTGGCATACCTCGGGCATGTGGTAGACCAGGGACAGCGCCATCCTAACCAAATAAAAATAGAGGTAATCCAGGCATAGCCCAGACCAGAAACTCAAAAGCAGGTCAGGAGTTTTCTTGGGACAGCAGGGTACGATAGAAAATTTGTATGCAATTATGGTGCCCTGGCTGCTCCCCTATCTGACCTGACAAAGAAATGGATGCCCAAGAAAATTACCTAGGGCCCAGCCTGTGAGGAAGCCTTTTCCAAACTAAAGGAGGCACTGTGCAGTGCTCCTGTTTTGACAAGTTCTGACTATAGTAAAACCTTTATAGTTCAGACTGACGCCTCAGGCATGGGTATTGGGGCAGTACTGAGCCAGACATCCAGCGAAGGGAAGGACAACCCTATAGCCTGCCTGAGTAAGAAGCTACTTCTCAGGGAGCAGTCATACTCCACGGTGGAAAAGGAGTGTCTTGCCATAGTGTGGGCCCTAAAGAAATTGGAGCCACACTTGTATGGGCAGCATTTTGTGGTGCAGACTGACCACAACCCCCTAGTTTGGTTGATGTAGATGGGGAAAAACAATGGTCGATTACCAAGATGGAGTCTTGCTTTGCAAGGATATGATATGACCATTCTGCATAGGGCTGGAGCGACCAATCAGAACTCAGATGGGTTGTCCCGTGTGTATGAGGAGTGAACCGATTTGGGAAGCTCATTCCATATAGGGGATAGGCCCCCCAAATTCAGTCTAGGTGGGGAGAAATTCACACTTGTACAGCTTGTTCTGATCCCCGTATAATTTTTTTTGTAAATATGAAAAAATGTGTGATGGACTGTCTGGCAGAAGGTAATGCTGGCTTGCTGAAACTGACACATCAAAACCCCAAGGGATCAGTTCAGAAGGACAGGACATAACTTAAACTGCAGATATCTGAGGTGCAATTATCTTGTTAGTTTGCTTTACAGGCAGGAACCAAGATATCCATTTTATAATGCCCTCAGGAAGACCCTTTGATGTGCATTAGGTGTCCTGAGAAAGGGACACAGGCCAGTGTTATGAATATCCTCCCAGGAAGCTAGCTCATTTCATCAAAGAGACCTTTGATGTCTAGATACCAGGTCCCAGATGAAATTAAGGAGTCTAGTATACATTTGCATACAATATACAGTGACTTACATCAAAGAGACTTTTGATGTCTAGGAAACAGATCACAGACCGGTTTTGACGGTTACATAAAGACAGATGATTTATTATGTCACCTGTTATTTTTAAATATCTTTGTAGGCCATCATGTGTTATAAAATATAGATTTTACTACACCAAGGCGGAGTTAGGTGACCTCAGAGAAAGGCGAGCTCAGGACTGTTTTAAACCAACTGAGCAAACCTTAGACACACATTCATATTTCTGACTGAGAGAAGAAAGACCATGAAGCACTGAAAGATTAAGAAGTAAGGACCTTAGACAAGACTAGTCTGAGTGTTGTTATTGGTAGGAATCTGCACTTTTTAACCTGTTTGTTTTAAGGCTGTATGTGTTGGGATATTTTGTTCTGTAATTTTATTGTTTTCCTATTTTATCTATTTTAAAGTAAAGATATACATTTTAAAACGGAAACTGCCTGGTGTGCCTTGAAATTTTCCTTTTTTATAAGTGAAGCTTTGCAGGTTATAGTTGACACTGTGTATGAGCTTATTGTGATACCAAACTGAGAAACAGATAAGAGTTCTATAAGTCTTGCATAGAGTTCTAAGGGTTCATTTTGTAGACCTGGTTAGGTGCCCGTAGGCAAAGATATCTGCCCCCCCCGAAGACAGAATTATCTGAGCCTGATAATTGGGTACGGTAACAAGAGATTATCAGTTTGAATCCCTCCAGAATTTGCGACTAAGGTGATTCAAACCCACTAAACAGACAAGAGGGTTACCTTGTACTGTTCAGAATTCTATGATCAGAGGTTGGTACTTTGGGAGTAGAGGGCTGACCTGCTGAAGGAATCTATGACAGGTGGTATGGCCCCATGACCCCAGATTTTCCTTTCCACTTGAAGAAGCAGGTTCCCTCCTTATTGCTCCCACGTTGACTAGGCCCTGGTACTTAAATCTTTGGATTTGCTTCCTAAACTTACTCTAAAACTTCATATCGATCTTCGATTGTAACCATGATGGAGGACAAATCTCCAGGTTTCACCAGTGCCCATGCGGGCTGATGTCTTGAATGGACCTCACACCTCATGCATTTACTGTCTGGGCCTTGATCACAATCCACAGGCCTGCAACATTTGTCGGTTGTTTTCCCTGAACATTCTCAAGACTGCGCTGTCTTCGGAAAATGTTGCCCACTGGTCAAATCTAAGAATGCCCATTGTGTGGTCTCCGTGGCTCTGAGGTCTGAGCATTTAGAAAACTTAAGGCCTTTGAGGAGGAGGTGGCCCAGGCTGCTCAATCCTCTTTTGCCTCGGCCTTTGTTCCGCTCCAGTTGGGCTCCACCTATTTGGCCTCCTTCAGGAGCTGTACCAGTCTCTCTTGACCAAAGGAGAGGGCCCTTCAGAGTCGCACAGTTCCCACTCACACAAGGAGTCCAAGACAGACAAAAAGAAGACTCTCCGTCGATGCTCCTGGGACCAAGAATGTTCCTGCTCGTAGGAGACTTCAGTTTTGACTACAGTCAAAACCGCAGCCTTGTCTGCTGGCTTCATGGTAACCGTGTCAAACCAGTTGGCTCAGACGCTGGTCGACAACATGGCCAAGATTTTTCTCAACCTTGTCGACCAGTTTTCATCTGAAGAGGCCAACAACTTTCTTTTCAGGACTCCGGTCCTGCCAGTACCCTCTGACGGGGTTGGCCCAGCCTGCTGAGCTGGACCTGCTGGTCACCAACCCAAACCAGGAGGAGCTGCAAATCTCCCTGGCTCCCTCTGAGGGCCCCCCGTTGGCCCCACCAATGGCTGAGATCTCAGTCAACATCATCTTCAGGGTCAAGCAGGTCCTGCCGACATCGGCGATCTCTCTGTCAGCACCATGGTAAGTGCCGTGGCCACTACTCATCTTCGTCCTGCTCGGCTGAGGAGAGGTTTCGGTGCAAGTTGCGTCAATACTACAAAGACTTCATGTGACAGCAGTTAGTTCTGTCCAGGTCAAAGCCGACCCCAGCTACCACCACGGCCATTACCTGGGTGTCACCTGAGAGGTAGATATCCCCAGCGGATCCGGACAACATCATCCCTCCCCCCGGCTGAGCCGTTCAGACCACGTTGATTCACCGAAGCAGGGTTCTCCACTGATAGTGGTGGAGCCGCAACCCAAGCAGCTGACTACTGGGGCACCATCCAAGAAGCCTTGGCCAGCCAAGGGGCTTTCCCATTGGCTGTCAGTCACCCTTACATCTGACCACCCGTAGTGGGTCAAGGTTGACATGGATAGTTGCCCACTTTATGCAGACTCCTCAGAGTCCAAGGATTCCTCCTTTCATTCCTGTTCCTTGGACATGGAGTCAATCAGTGATCTTTCCATGGACGAAGGCCCCACTTCATTGATGGGCATTCTTCGCCTCATCTCTGAGTCTACGGGGATGAAGCTGGATCCCATCCAACAGCAGGCTCATTATCCCCTTACAGAAATCCTGGATAAAGGGGATTCTCTGATGGAGGCTTTCCCTGTTGCTGAAGCCGTCGTTGGCCTGGCCCTGGAAATCTGGCAGCACCCTGCCTCATGTGCTGTGCCCTTGACCCAGATGGCCCGCAAATATGAGATGTCCACTGGTAGGCTTTTGAGGCTTATGGAGCATCCCTCGGCAGAGAGATTGGTGGCTGACTCCGTGTTTCAGTGCTTAGGCAATACCAGAGAAGTCAATAGACCTCCAGGCAAAGAGTCCAAGAAACTGGAGCATTCACCAAAAGGTCTGTGCTGCCTCATCGCTTGGTCTCCGACAGGCGAGGCTCAGCCATCCTGATGGCACACTTCTCTCACGCCCTATTAGGCTTCCTGGATGAGGTGATTCCTCATCTTTCTGCAGCCCTCCAGACCATGGTCAAGCAGGTTTGGGACCAGGGTAGGGCTGTGGCCAAACAGCAACTCCAGACAGCTCTGGATATTGGTGATTCTTGTGCCTGCTTGGTGGTGGCTGCGTTTGCCTTGCACCGTAGAGCTTGTCTGCAGATCTCGACCTTTATGGCTAATACCCAGCACCAGCTGGTGGATGTCCCCTTTTTGGACACTGACCTCTTCAGGCCCAGTGTGTAGTGTCACCTCCAGCGCATTGAAAACTTCAGTGCTACCCTGGACTCTGTGACATCCACCCAGAAGGATCCCAAAGGTTCCAAGCAGCCGACATGTAAGCCCTTTCGGTCCTCCACTCCCGTGGCAGAACCAGCCCAGCATTAGTCTGGCCAGCAGGCTCAATCATGGTGACCTCGGGCCAAGTCAGTGGCCGCAGTGGTCTGAAAGCCAGGAGGGAAAGGACCCAGTGGCTCTTCAGCCAGATCCTCCTCCAAGCCTGCCCAGTGACACAGGCACATGGTTGTCCTGAGCCGCAACCGGAAGTTCCTCTCGAAGGTTGTGTCAGAGTTTCACCAGAATCAAGTGATGAGTCTGCCAGTGTTCTTCCCAAATCACATCTCTGAGGCTGAACACAGGCTCCATACCATGGACCTCATGTGTGAGCTCACTTATTACAAAGAGTGCACGGCTGGAGTTCGGGGAAAGGTTTGCCAGTTGTTTGTCACATACCCTGAAGTTGCATGTGGCAGATCTAATGAAGTTCAGAATCCTCAGCTCCACACACATGTGCCACCTTGCAAAATAGTCAGTATACGGTGAAACAGCAAAGGCACCACAGGTATATTTGTGATTTAGTTTAATAGGTGCATACAAATCACACAGCCACCCAGCAGTACAGGGAAGAAAGCCTCTACTAGTTTTGCATGCCATGCGTCATCAAGAGGATGGTGTACCAACACTGCATACCTTTAAAAAGTTAACAGTTAAAGCGATAGTACCCCAAAAAAAGGGGGGCCAATGCTAGATCATAATACAAACAAACACACAACCCTTCAGTGAATCCAAAAAAATATACCATATAAAAGAGTATTTCTAATACACATTACAATGAAAAACATATTATCTGTAATATACTGTTGTTAATTTTCAAAATCAATCACAGATAAACAATTAAAAACCTGGTCTACTTATCCTTAACCGTATCATTAGTCATTATGACCAGGTGAATCTCTAGACTTACTAGTCGAAGTCCAATTTGTTGTATTATTGTTGCTTAAGGTTATTTTCTGGCAGTGTACGTACATAAACAGCGTCATCTGGGAAAAGGAAAAAATATATTAAAAAAACAAATAATTCTTCTAATATGACAGATTGCTACATCACGAAAGTATCAGACTATGTTATTACATCTAGAGTAAATCATTTTTTCTTTCTCATATTGATGAGAGGCATGACATCAAATTTGTCATTCAATCCTGGCATTTGTAAGCCTCCAAAACTGTAAATCCAGTATGCCTCTCTATTCAATAATAAATCACTAATATTACCCCCCGTGGACCTAACTTCACCAATTCAATCCCACAAAATTTGAATTCATGTTTCATTTTATCCAATTTATGTTTATAACAATGTGTTGCCAATGCACTTCTGTCATCATTTTTACTAATGCTACGCATATGTTCTCCGACTCTGACTTTAAATTGGTGTGTAGTTTGCTAATGTAAAATGCCCACATGTACATGTTGCCAAATACACAGGTTCTCAAGTACAACTAAAGAAAGAACACATTGTGTATATTTTAGTAGTATTAACTGATGTAAATGTGGTGCTTTTTAGCATGGTAGTGGAATATTTACAATTGCCACATGCTAAGTTACCATTAGGTATACATGGTAACCATGTCTTTACATCCTTCTGTGTCTTCTGAACAGCCTGGTAACTTTTTGTAACAATGTCATCAATATTTTTGCCACGATGATACACTATACGTGGCAATTTAGTGGCTACCCCCTGTAATTTTGGCTCAAGATTTAAAAGTGACCAATGTTTCTTAATAATATCACCCACTGCTCCAGCCTGGTTACAGTATGTGGTAGCAAAACAAATTTGATCATCATCTCCCCCATGCCTAATCTTGGATTTCATAGTGTCATCACGGTTCATTTGAGAAACTTCAACCATGGCATCTTCCACCAAATCTCTCGAATATCCCCTATCCAAAAAACGTTCACACATATCTATACTTGTTTAACAAAGTCAGTATTGATACTACAATTTCTCTGTGCCCGAAACAATTGGGCTCTGGGAATATTATTGATCATATGTCTCGGATAACAACTAGATGCACTCAAGAGGGAGTTTCTGTCAGTATTTTCCTAAAGAGGGATGTCTGAATACCATCATTAATGTCCCTCTTGATTTCTAAATCCAAAAAGTGACCATATTTTGTCACTTGTTACACTAAATCTTAGGTTAGAATTACTTGTTTCTAAATATGTGACAAACTCCCTAGTTACATAAATATTGCCTTTCCATATTAAAAGATGTCGTCAATAAAACAACATACAGATCAATCCTATGATAAAAGGGTTGACCTGTGCATCATAGATCACTATTTTCTCCCAGAGACCCAAGTAAAGGTTGGCATAATTAGGTGCAAAGTCACACCCATTGCCGTACCTTAATCTGGAGATAATACTCACCCTGAAACAAAAACATTTTTTCTAGCACAGTCTCAGCACATTCCAGAATAAACCTCTTTTTGTAATTCTATTGTTGAATCCATATTTAACCATATTTTTGGGGTACTATCGCTTTAACTGTTAACTTTTTAAAGGTATGCAGTGTTGGTAGAACATCCTCCTGATAACATGCGTGCATAACTAATGAGGCTTTCTTCCCTGTACTGCTGGGCAGCTGTTGATTTGTATCCTATTAAACTAAATCACAAATATACCTCGGTGCCTTTGCATTTTCACCATAATCTGGCAGATCTGCAGCCAGGCAAGTGATTGTCAGGCAGGGCAGTGACCAGGGGTGCAACAGCTGCAGTTGCAGTACACACACACTGTTAGGAGGTCCACTGACTCGGAGATCAGCATTAAGAAAACCTTTTCTCACAGAGGAACTTGCAAGTTTCACCTTGAAATTGCTTATCCATTCGAGACGGGTCTGTCATCAGGGTGCCACAAGATTCCAACTCCAGTTTCATGGTTGGGGTACAGAACAAAGAAGCAATAAGGCCCATTACTCAAAAATGTAATCTTGGTGCTGGTGTCCCCAGGACGTGCAGGGACAAATTATATTGTTCAGTTTTCTGATCATGGTGCCAGCAGAGGGGGTGGGCAGTGTATGTATATATATATGTATGTATGTGTGTATATATATATATATATATATATATATATATATATATTTCAAATCACCCTCTCTGACGGACAAATGTGGTATTGTTAAAACACAAAGAAAAATAGTACCTAGACTTCACAATGAACAACTAATGGTGTGTAAAGCAAAAACAAACAGGAGGCTTCATTTCTTCCTGGTAAGAACACCAAGACTCTGGAACCAGATACCACAAGAGCTAGTAGACTGTAATACCTTTGAATCCTTTTAAAAAGGGTGTAGATCATTGGCTCTCCAAAAACTACAACAAAGTGTAATTTCCCACCCATGTGGGGGACAATCAAGATAGGCTTCATGTTTTCTTTTTGTCCTCACTTATCTAGTAAGCCTAGTAAGCATGAACAAACTATATATGTTTAGCAGGACTGATTCAAAAAACTCACGCTATAAAAATGTCATATGCTCTAATGGTTATTTTACATTTATTGGTGGAGAGGTGAGCCCCACAACATATTTCACAGGAGGCCCTTACAGTTGTTGGCACAGCCCTGTTGTCAGGTGGATCACATCCTGCATTGATCTCTGCTATAGGTTGGCAGGTAGGGAGCCTCCCAGGGGGCTAAGGGCTCATTCCACCCGCCATACCGCTGTGATAGTGGCTGCTGCTTGGGACATCCCTATCCAGGAAATCTGCAGGGCTGCTACCTGGAAGTCAGCACACACCTTCATTTCCCATTCCCACATTGACTTAGAGTCATGCCAGAATACTGGTTTTGGGGCCTCAGTTCTCCAATTACTGTTCCCTAAGTAGGGAGTGTGCACCTTGGCTCCCTTCTCCTGGAGAACTGCTAGGTGTCTGTCAAGACATGTGAATAGAACAAATACCCATGTCCAAGAAACAGGTTACTCACCTGTAACAGTAGATCTTCTATGGACAGGTCTCTTGCATGAGTTATTACTCTTGAGTCCGCTAGGTGGAGCTCTTCACATGGTAGATTCTTCCAGCAGTCTTCTATGGGTTGCCCATACCTCACTTCCTGTGAATGTGTATAAAGGGGGTGGCCCCAGGTACACACTGTTCATTTTCCGCTGGCTTCAGCCCACAGCAACTAGCTCAATCTTCTGCATTGCAGTCTTCGACAAGAACTTGAACCCGAATTTTGTTCTCTGTCCTGGGCCTGTGGCTTACTCCCAGACCCTGGCTCTCTTTCCTTCTTTCTTTGTATAGGGCAGGGCCTGTGCTCCTCACATTACCCCCGGCTCTCCATGTTTTCAGTGGGCCTGTGTTCACTCACAGTACCTCTGCTGCTCCTTGGCCCAGGCTCTCTTGCTGGGTCAGGGACTCCATCCATGGCTGACAAGGCAGCCCTCCCGGGACAGACCTCAGGTGTCCATGTTAAGGGCATCCTGGACCATAGCTTTCGCTCCCGGCACCGAAGGGAGCAGGATTCCCTCCTCTCACCCCTTCAATCTGCTCTGTCAGCGGTGGCTCCTCCATCATGACAGGGCGTACCTTGTTGACTGGGCTGCTCCCCCATTTACAGAGCCTTCGTTGCTCCCAGTATTCATGGTGGGTCATCCCCATTGATGAAGCACTCTCTGGTATGTATCTCATCGATGGGCACTGTTCCCCCATCGATGGCACATTCCTCATCAATGGGGCACCTTCCCCCGTCGACGGAGCATGTTGCTCCTTCTCCCCCATCAAAGGGAAGCATTCCCTTATTGACTGACATTCACAGAACACTCTCACGTTGATAGGAGCTCATCACCCTTCGACGGAGCATTCCTCATCGACGGGACATCTTCCCCGTTGACAGAGAGTTCCTTATAAACGGGGAGGTGTCTTTCATCGACAGAGCATTCCTTGTCAACAGGATGCCTTTTCCCATCGATGGGGCACCTGGATTTCACTCCCTCACTGATGGGGCTGCTTCCCCCATTGACGGGACATCCTGAGGTACTTCCCTCATTGATGGACTTCTCCCATCGACTGCACTCGGCTGGCCTTCCGCCTGCTTCCCTGGGGTGGCCCCCACTTGTGAGAGGGTGCCCCATACCCCAGCACATTCCCGGACTGGAGGTATGCTTCGGGTTCCCCCCCTTCCAGCCCTGGCATGGGCATCCTGATGTTGCGTTGGATGGGGTTCACCATCCATCCCCCTTCACCCGCCCTACAGACAATCCTTTTCCAATGCCCATGGCCGGGTTCCCAGGATCCTACTCTGATTTCCTTGCCCCTCTCCCATGCCACCCAGCAGGGGTCAGGATGCCATCCACTAGGGGCCGCAGTTGGCCACCCCCAAGGTGCCTCACCCTCCTCCGAGTGCCACCATTCTAGTGCCCTCCATCTGTGGACCTGCCCCCTTCCCAGGTGCCGGGCATTGCCTGCATTGTTCTGGAGGTCCTCCAGTCCATGGGTCATGGCCCGGCCTCGGACTCGTCTGTGGGTCCTCCACCACGCCGCTCACCCTCACGACCCACCGAAGCACTTTCACCTGGATCCAGGGGTTCCTGCCTGGTCCCCCCCCCCATGTACCTGGACTCCCACTATGGGGACTCTGACAGGGAGGACCCCTTCTGGGTAGCCGGCTCGGATACTGGCTGTTCAGACTATGGGGACCCAGGTTCCTCCTTCTCCATTTCCTCTAACTTGAGGATATCTCGCCTTCCCCTCCAGATTACTTGGAATTACTTGGTAATATGGGGCACAAGAAGGAAGAACACCCATCGAGAGTGCCCCCCACAATGTTGTGGATCATTATTTGATATTAGTGTCTAACCAAAGATCTAAATTAGTGTTGAATATATCAAAATTGGGACTATTAACAAGGTCACCAGGTAACTTACAGTATTTCATATTCTTGAGGCCCTTAGTGTAAAGTAATGTAGTCTCTTATTGGTCTTTGCCTTGGGGATGGCAAGTTGTTTAGAATGCAATCTAGAGACCAGTTTTCTTGTTGTATAATTAATTCTGCATTGTTGCATAAGGATAAGATTTTCTAATGTTTTATAAAGGAACAGGAGATCACCCCTTAGCCGCCTTGCTTCCAAGGAATTAAGTTTTAATTTTTTTAACCTGTCATCATATGGTAGTTGTGCTAAATGAGATATCATCTGTGTTGTTCTCCTCTGGATGCCCTCAATAGTTGCTATATCTTTTTTCAGATATGAGGTCCAAAAGGGTGACGGAAGGGTGACAGAGTATGGTCTGACATATGTCCTGTACAGGGGAGTAATGCAGTTTTCAAGTTTAGTCACAAAAGTGCGATTTATTCTTCTGAGTAGTCCATTGGAGTGTTTAGCTAATTTGTTACAGTGGTCTCCAGAGGACACTTTATTGTTAACAGTAATCCCGAGATCTTTTCACAATTAGTTACTTTAAGTATTATATTATCTAATTTGTAGGATTGACATGGATTATTATTGCCAAGGTGAAGTACAGTACATTTGTTAATATTGAACTCCATACCATTTGTTATTGCCCATTCCTCTATTTTATGCAAACCTGTACATAACTAATTCCTGTTATCCAGTGTGTCCACCTTATCTCCCAATTTGGTATCATCAGTGAATTTTGATAAGTGAGTGTTAGAACTGGTCTGCATAACAGAGATAAATATATTGAACAAGATAGGTCCAAGAACGGAACCCTGCATAACTCCACTAGTCACCTCACCAAGGTCTGACAAAAGTCCATTGATTTTTACCTCTTGGGTCCTATTTGTCAGCCAGTGGTCCACCCAGTTTATTAAACTGGTTGAAATTCCCAAGAATGTCAGTTTGTTAATTAATTTTATGTGTGATACACGGTCAAAGGCTTTACAATAATCTAGGAGAATAATGTCCATGGGAGTCCTAGCATCCAACTCATGGTGAATATGATTATAGAAGGCTATTAAGTTAGCAGTTGTTGAATGTCCCTGTTTAATGCCATACTGAGTGATGTCATTGAGGTTTAAGTTTAGAACTTCTACTTCTATTAGGGTTTTGATGATTTTTCCATTAATTCGTGGCACTGAGGTTAAACTTATGGGTCGATAGTTTTCAGGGTTAGATCTATTCCTTTTAAACATAGAGTATTTACATAAGCTGTCAACCAATCAGTAGGAACTATTGATTCTTTAAGTGATTTGTTAAAGATAATACAGTAGCTAAGGGAGAGAGACTGTGTCGACAGTTTCTGCCAAGAATCTGGGGCTGATCCAATCGGTCCTGGACTTCCTTTTTAAGTGTTTTCAGTACTTCCTTTGTGTGATTAATTGTTATTAAGTAATTAGATTCATTGGCTTGTTCTGTCATTTGAGTCTGATGTACATCTGTTTTGAAAAGACTGAACGAAAATTTTTATTTACTTTATTAGCTGTTACTGAGTCTGATGTTAGTGGTATATTATTGACGATTAGTGGACCTACTTGTCTAAGTTTCATTTTTTTTATTTAAATAAGAATGCAAAGATTTGTGATCATCTTTTGTATGTGCAATCCTGAATTCAAGGTTTCACTTTGATTTGAAAATTGCTGATTTAAATTTTTTTATGAAAGCCCTATATGATAGTAAAATTGTATTATTATTTTGATTTTTTTTTTTAAGTTTGGAAAGCATCCTCTTTTTTGTTTGATTAGTTTTTATGTTTGCTTGCACGCATGTGCAAGAAACATAGTGCCACCATTCGAGTTTCTGGAGGTGTGTCACCCCCTCTTCCAATTCCCTCCATGTGTTTGCAGGCGCGGCCACAGTTGCCCAATGCATGCTGCAGCTGTCTATGCCAGCACTCGAGAATGCAGTGGCTTACAGTTGAAAGGGAGAGAGCCGCTTCAGTGAGCACGATCAGATAAGGGAAGTGCTCATTGAAGTGCTCTCCCCCCCCCCCAAACAGTCTTCCAGGTGCCACACTGGGCCCACTCCAGCGTAGCAACAGTGTGTTTGGCCGACTGGAGTGCCCAATCCCAGTCGGCTCCACAGTCCCAAAGAAGTTACAGTGCTGCTCTGGGGCCACCCCAGCACAGCAACAGTCAGAATAATGACCAGGTGCCCAATCCCGTCGTCTCCACTGTCCCCCCAAAGCTTTCCAGCTGCCATGCTGGGAGCCCACCCCAGCGTGACAAACATCCTGCGTCGTGTAATTGCCATGCTGGGAGCCCACCCCACCATGGCAAATGTCCTGCGTCGTAATTTAAAAAAAAAAATCTGAAAACACAAAAACGGTCCCTCGCAGTCTCCCTGCCCCTCCCCCACCTGCACCTCCCTCTGCGCACCTGCCTCCCCACACCCCCACCTCACCCCATACTGCTCACGGAGTCAGCGCAATGGTCTTCGTGGACCAGGAACATGCCTGCACTCTTCAAAGCCGCATCATGAACTGAGGAAATGCCGTAAGCTGTATAATGTAATGAGTAGGGTTTTCAACTTTGCTGCATATCTCAGGCATTTTTGGAATTTTGGCACCAAATTTTCAACATGGGGTTTTAGGACCCCTCCTCATGAATTCTGTCACTGTCATGGCGTTACTTCAGGCCCGAAGGGTGATTTTGCAGTCACTGCAAAAATCACCTTTCAGGACCGATTAATGAAATGACAGTGCCAGTGTTCATAAGGTGGGCCCTCAAAAGCTTATGTTGAAAATTTAGTGAAAATCCTAACAATGACTGTTTCACATACATGCGTTGCGCTGTTCTCTACGCACGCAGTAGGTTTGCGAATTTTCAATATTTTCACTCTGGATTTTCAATATTGCCATTTGACCACACTTCCTTATGAGTAGTACGCTGTCATTTCACATCTCACCCAAAATGTGTTTCCAGCGTATGGCGCACAATGGCGAGTCGATTATGCGAAATCAATGTTTGGGACACATTAAGAAAATCACAGTGACACAGTTCATGAGCAGGGGTGTTAAAATGGCTATGTTAAAAATTTGGTGGAAAAATTCCCAAAAATGACTATTTTACGAGCATGCGTTGCGCTGTTCCTACGTGCGCTCGTAAGTTTGCGCATTTTCAATATTTTCACTCCAGATTTGCAACATTGCCATTTTACCACAACTCCTTATGAGCAGTACAGCTGTCATTTCTCACTTCTTACCCAAAATATGTTTCTGCGCATGTAGCGCTCAATGGCGAGGTCGGTGTGCAAACTCAATGTATGGGACACATAAAGAAAATCAGTCACACTGTTCATGAGCAGAAGTGTTAAAATGGCTATGTTAAAAAATTTGGTGGAAAAATTAAAAAAATGACTGTTTTACGAGCGTTTGTTGCGCTGATCTTACGCACGCTCCTAAGTTTGCAAATTTTCAATATTTTCACTCCAGATTTTCAACATTGCCATTTTACCACACCTCGTATGAGCAGTACAGCTGTCACTTTTCACATTTTAGCCCCAAACATGTTTCGCCCATGCTTAATTGCACAATGGGCGCAGTCGGTGTCTGTGAAATCAATGTATGGGACACATTAAGAAAATCACAGTGACACTGTTCATGAGCAGAGGTCTTAAAATGGCTATTTTGAAAATTTGGTGAAAAAATTCCTAAAATGACTGTGTTACGAGTGAGCATTGCACAGTTTCCATGCACCCTCATAAGTTCATGAATTTGTAATATTTTCAGTCAGATTTTCACCACTGGCATTTTCCACACTTCCTTATGAACAGTACAGCTGTCATTTTTTTCAGAACATGGCGAAATGTGTTTCACACTTTCAGCACAGAAATGCGTGGTTGCTGTGGGAAATTATTGTTGGGACAGATAAAGAAAATCACAGTGACACTGTTCATGATCGGAGGTCCCAAAATGCCTGAGTTGACAATCTGCGTAAACAATTCCCAAACTGATTACATTACGGTGCATTGAAGACAGTTTCTACGCACGCCGTGACTTCAATTGCTTTTTTCAATATTTTCACTGAAGATTTTCAATATTGCCATTTTTTACACCTCCCCATGAACAGTACAACTGTCATTTTCACATCCTGTTCAGAATGTGTTTTGCACCTGTGGTGACAAATGCCATAGTCGCTGTGCAAAAGCAGCTTGACTAACAAACTGATATTGCCACTGTTCAAGAGGTGGGGTCACAAAAACCCATGTTGAAAATTTGGAGTGAAAATACCAACGAATGCCTGAGGCATTAGGGTTTCCGACCATAACACCCCACCCTGTAGAGAATGACAGGCATCAGGGCTGTGACTTGGAATTGTCACCTGCAATGCTCATACCATTCCACCCCCACCCACACCCTGCAGCCACTGAGAGGCATCGAGGTGTGCCTTGGACTCTTCGACCCCAAAGTTCACCCCATTCTCCTGTACTGTACCCATCTCACAATATTTCTTGATGGAATGGGGTGTGCATAAGGGCCAAAGACCCCAAGGCACACCGTGACACTTGTCGGTGTCTGCATGGTAGGGTGTGGTGAAATGGTGTGGCCATTATGCCTGATGACCCAAAGGCACACCCCAATGCCTGTTACTATCTGCAGAGTGGTGATGGGGTTGGCTTCAGTTCAATATTTCACTGCCATTCCTATTATGCAGCTCTGTAACTCCTACACTACCAATGCCAATGCCAGCAAGCAAACATTCAGCATTGACAAATGCTTGTTTTATATTGTTGTTAACCATGTAGGAATATAACCTTGCGGTTATATTTATTTTTCGTTGGAATATATCTGGACTCCAAGTCCAGAATAATTGTTTTAAATTTAATCCAGGCATGTTCCACTGTTAAAGGTAATAAAATGTGTTCCCACTTTATATTCTTTAAATGATTATTAATTAGATTGAAGTTGACTTTGTCATATTGTTTTAGTGATATGTTATTCCTGGAATATTGTTGATGATAAGGTAGACTAAATAGTATGGATTTATGATAACTGTTCCCTAGGGTATCCAATATAGATAAATTAGAGATATAACTGTCAGTGGTTGTCAGCAGTAGATCCAATATGTTGGTTCCTCTAGTGGGTTCTGAAATTAGTTGTTCTAGGCCCAGTTTACTTATCCCTGAAAGGAAGATCTTATCAGATTCTAATCTACCAGTTAAGTTATCCCAGTTGATGTTTGGCAAATTAAAATCCCCCAGTATTATAACATTACCTTTGCTTGCTAAATTTTTAACTTCTGCCACTAGTAAATTAGTGTGGTCAAGATTTTCATTAGGTGGTCTATAATATGTCCTGAAGAGTATTTGTGGTTGCCCCTTAAGTTGAATTGTAACCCATAGGCTTTCTGTATTTGTTTGCATGTTATTTTTTTTATGAGTTTTGTCTTTATGATAGAGCTTAAAGCCTGGTATGTGTGTAGTCCACTCAGAATCAGTGTCCCACCATGTTTCAGTTATGAGAATAATGGATAGGCAAGTGTGTGTTATGAATATTTTTTCACCCAAGGTGTGTGATATTATATACCTCAGGAGGCGAAGCTCGAGGAAGGTTTATGTGGGCATCACGCTTGCAGTGTCTCATGGTTCATGCGCTATCTCTATTTTATAATTACTGAGGGCATGGACTTCCTATAAAACAACTTGGGTGAGAGAGAGAGCCTGGGCGATCGGTGTTCGTTTCAGTAAATTATATGCCCCAAAATACACACACAGAGAAGTGCCTTGTATAAAAAAATTGTCACCTGTCGGTGCTGCGCTAATTTTTTATTAGTTTTGAAATACAGAACTGCCGAGTGTAGACTGATGAGCGCGAGTGACAGGGCGGCTTCAGAAGGCGAGATTCAAGCGGAATGAGTGTTGCTATAGTAACACTCATTCACGCTTCAATCTGCCTTCTGAAGCGCCGATCTCGCTTTCATCGATCTACACTGGCACTTCTGCTATTCAGAACTAATAAAAATAGCGCAGCTGAGCCGGCATTGTTTATACAAACTTTGTGTGTGTGAACGATATGTTACTGAAAGGGACAATCTGCATGCCTTACCAGGTCAGAATGATACACTTTACAGGCAGGAATGATGATGCTCTGAATCTAGCGACTGTAAGTTTAACTGATTCACGGTTTAAATTTATTGCTTCACGCTCAGAATGTTCTCGAAGCTCAGACACGCCAAGAACTGTGAATGAATAGTGTTTTGAATGCCATAATAACTCGATTTGAGTTATTACGGCATTTCAGCAGAGTCTGAAAACAGGGTATTAAAGGGGGTCGCCAGTAATTATATTGAAATAATGTCAATGTTGTGAACATTGATTTTAGCTTCAAGTTCAGCAAGTTTTAAAGCATTTAAGGATCTTGTGTTCAATGATAAGACATTACATAATGTGTAATTATCCTTTTTATTAGTAAGAGACGTGGAAATGAATCCATTTCTCCCATACGTTTTAGTTTAAAGTTTTATGAATAAATGAAGCAATTTTTTTCCCAAAAATTGTGCTTCCTCTTTATAAATGTAAGCCGTCCCAACAGTAGAGGGAAGGTCTAGTGAAAAATCTTCCCAGTAAGTTAAGCATGTGATGTTTTGTTTGAGGCACCACTTCCTAAACCACTTGTTTAGTGCCTTAATTTTATTTGTGATGTCTATGGTGGCTATAGGTATGGGGAGAATTTCAGAGAAACACACATCACATCCTCTACCAATACATTGTTCAAAGCTGTAAAATCCTTTTTTAGTTTGGTTAGTGTAGTCCTATTGATGTAATTCATTCCAGCGTGGACTATCACTAATGCCCACTGTGATTGATTTTTAAGTATAGATTTGGTCATTTTAGTGATGTCATATATTCTTGCTCCTCTGAAACTGGAGCATGTACGGTTAGTTTTGTCTGGATTACATATCAGTCTATCTGTGTGGTTAATAATAGAATCACCCAAGACAAAACTGATTTAGGACTGTGAACAATTGTAGAGGTTTTCAAGCTATCTTGAATATTGATTTGTGGGGTTTGTGATAGTGTGTTCTCTGAGTACTGTTTTGAATGAAGTGTCAATTTAGAAGATGCTACAGATGGTGTTACATTAGGGCTAATCCTGTGTGTAATGTGGTTGAGGTGTCTGGAAGGTTTGGCTCTATAATTTGGGAAGTGGGATCATCATCTAGTTGTAATGATTCAAACCTATTACTTAAAGGTAACCGTGGGGTACTGGAGTAGACCTGACCAGCTCTCCTTTTATTTTATGTTTGTTTGTTGGTACAAGTGCCTATGTATCATCTGGCCTAGTTAATTGTGAACACTTTGCCTCTGTTTGAAGGGGGCTGTTTATATTAATTTTCGAGTTTGGCTTGAGTATAGTAATTTCAAGTTTTGTTGCCATGGAGTCAATATAGTTCTCTGAGATTTATGTCGGATTTCACTGACATCCTAGTTTGCAAATTTGCTATTTCATCATAAAGGGTAGATATGAGTAACGCAATTATTACAAGTGTAACCCCATATTTGTTCCCCAAGACTATACATCCCACAGTTCTGACAGCAGTTCTCAGGGGTAGTCATTATAGTCTAGCTTTATTGAAGTAATGCTATGGTTTTATAAAGACCTGGCCTGTGTATCAAGCCTTATACCTTGCTTTTAATCATCAGTAGATATTTAAAGTAACCAAAATACTGAGGCAGGTCCTATTCCACTTACCCCTTTCTTGTACTGGTGCCTATTTCCCTGGTTTCCATGGAAGACACGGTAGACACACGTGTCTCTGCATGCGTCTCCACGCACGGCCCCATGCGCGCTCGCCCCACTCGCTATGCAGGTCATTTTAAGTGTGAAAAACCAGAAGTGCATGCTCACGCTACTTCCGGTTTCGTGCTAGTGCTAAATACAGCAAAATAAAGTAGAAAGCCTTTTAAAAGGCTAATCCTGAGTTCAAGTACAGGATATGGGCGAATCTCTGTCACACACAAGAGCAATAATGCAGGACAGAGGGGGAGTACAGTGGCAGATGGTCAGAGAACCACCACTGACTATGGCTTAGTTATATATGGATCTGCCACTACTACAGCACTTAGTCGCATTACAACATCCCTAAATAAGGCCTGTCGGCTGCTCGCTGGTGCACATCGATGTACCCACACATGTGAACTCTATGCTGACTCAGGTTGGTTGCAACTCTCAAACCGGATAAAGTACCTTACCTGCCTGATGGCAAAAAAATCCACTCTGGGCCTCACTCCACCTTGTATCCAAGACCTGTTATGCCCGAGCGCTAGCACCCGTTTTACCAGAAGATCAGAACACCAGCCTCTCCAAGTCCCCTGATGCCGGACTTCTCAGGGACAAAGATCATTTGCCTATCGTGCCCCCCAGCTGGCTAAATGCCCTCAGCACTCATATTACTGCCTCCATCTCTCTAGGTATTTTCAAATCAAGGCTGTTCTCTCACCTTGCCACCTCCAGCTCCTGTGACTGCCCTGATTAAACCTCCTATTTTCTCACTACCCACCCTGTTCCGTTATTTGACAAAGACATGTTTGGGAAACCTTTTCTCCTGCTATTGTCTGCTCCCCACCTTTCACTTACCCTCTCTGTTCTGGACTTTTCCCTATTTGTTTCTCTAATCTGGCATGACCTCTTTCTTGTAATAATAATGTGATTATTGATATCTCATGTCCTTTTGCACAAATGATTTGATATGTATTTGTATATGTTGTCTCGCTCTTGACACAGCACAAATTGTTGTGTTATCTATGTAACCTTTTTTGTACTGTACCTAATTGACGTGGAACCTTTGTAAAAGAGCCTCTGGCTCAAAGGTAGTAATTCCTAGAACAATAAACTAAACTGAACAATAACCACCAGTGTCCAACATTCCCTTGTGACAACAGATGAGAGGTCAGAGTTAGGGAGAGTACCCTTCCTCCCAATCTCCCTAAAAGCAATAAAAGTAGTAATCAGTACATCAAGTGCTCAATGTTTCATATAGTGCAGTAAACTGCTTGTGCATCCACCATCCAAAGGCTTCCTTTCTACGCTGCGGAGTCGTTTAAGTGTGAAAAACTGGAAATGCGTGCTTGCACTACTTCGGTTCGCACTATATTCATCTGGCAAAATAAAAGTATAAGCCTTTAAAAGGCTAATCGTGAGTTGGAGTAAAGGATATGGGTATAACTCTGTCACCCACAAGAGCAATAATGCAGGATAGAGGGGAGTAGAGTGGCAGATGGTCAAAGAACCACCACTAACCACCAGTGTCACACACTCCCTTGTGGCAACAGATGAGAGGTCAGAGTTAGGGATAGTACCCTTCCCTCATGATCTCCCTAAAAGCAATAAAAGTAGTAATTAGTACTTCAAGTGCTCAGTGTTTCACATAGTGCAGCAAACTGCTTGTCCATCCACCATCCAAAGGCTTCCCGCTCGCTATGCGGGTCGTTTTAAGTGTTAAAAAACGGATGTGCATGTTCGTGCTACTTCCGGTTTTGCACTAGCGCTAAATATAGCAAAATAAATTATAAAGCCTTTAAAAAGGCTAATCCTGAGTTGGAGTACAGGATATGGGTGAAACTCTATCACCCACAAGAGCAATAATGCAGGACAGAGGGGAGTAGAGTGGCAGATGGTCAAAGAACCACCACTAACCACGGTATCCCACACTCCCTTGTGGCAACAGATGAGAGGTAAGAGTCAGGGATAGTACCCTTCCCTCACAATCTCCCTAAAGGCAATAAAAGTGGTAATCAGTACATCAAGTGCTCAGTGTTTCATATATTGCAGTAAACTGCTTTGTGCATCCACCATCCACTTCCGCTTCCACAGATGCCTCCTTCATGGATCTCCTGGTGCAGATATGGGATGTGTTCCGCTTCCCTGATGGGGTCCCGGACCTTGTTCGCCGGGACCTCGCTGACTACCTTGGCATGCCCAAGTGCCCTATCCTGGTTGTCCCTCCCCTGATTCCTGCATATGCAAATGTCATGTCCCAGACCTGGCACCACCCTGCTTCCATGCCGCCCACCCCCTGTGGGCCTGACTGGCTTTACCGTGCTCCGCCAGGCCACCCATGGTTGTCCGCCGCCGCTGCGGCTTACCCGGTGGTCATTACAGCAGTTCGCGACTGGGCCACCTGGCCTCTCCATACTAGTATGGTGCTGCTGGACGGGGAATCCTGGCACCTTGATCATCTTGGCAAGAAGGTCTATGCAGCAGTATCTTGCTGCTGCGCAACCTTAATTATCTGGGCTATGTGGCCCATTATCTCCGCACACTGGGTACCTCGACTGTGGACACGCTGACCTCTTTGCCGCCCTTACAGGAATCAGCCCGGGTGGCTCAGCTCATGGCCACCTTGTTCTCTCTTGCCCATCGCCTTCTCCGGGTGAGCTATAATGCGGTTGATGCTGTTGCCCACCTGTCCACCACTGGAATCACGTTGCACCGCCATGCATAACTTCGGTGATGGGTTTAGCTCCTGATGTCCAATTGTCAGTTGCTGATGCTCCATTCTGTGGGGACCAGCTCTTTGGTACCAGTACCCAGACTATTCTGGATTCTTGCCAGGCCTCTGGTCATACCCTACAGTCTGTCCAGGACCCCACCGTGTTGCGCCACCTAACCCGCCTCCCACTCCTGCAGGTGGGCTTTCACATTCCCAGGCCCCATTCTGAAGGGTGTCTGTGGTCACTGTCGGCTTCACGGGGTCTGCCTCATTGGCCCCTCTGCCCTGTGCCTGTCCCTCCTGGGCCTGGGCCTCCTCTGCACCTCAGCTGCTACATGAGGCTCCCCGCCTCCTCTTGCAGGCCTCAGAGGCATCTGGGGTCCATCCGCCCATTTTGGAGGCTTGCTTCCATTACCAGACAAGCCACTCCACCACGGCTTTCTTGCGACCTCTTCAACTCTCCTCCTGGAGTCCTTCAGTGTCCCCTTGCTGTGAGTTCTGAAGGCGCTTGCCCTGCTGCACTCCACTATCTCCTATGCATTCCGTGCCTTCAGAGCTCTACTGGAGTTTCTGCTTGCCATGGCCTCTTGACCCGGTTCGGCTGGTTGAATCATAGACTTGGCCTAGTCCTACACTCCCTTCATGGATTATTACTGTCATCACCACCCTTGGGTTATCCGCCCATTTGGGGATGGCGTGTGTTCTTGACTTTGACTTTTGTGACACTGTCCTTGTCCGGGATCACACAGCTGTCCTTTGGATGTGTCTGTGGCTCCTCCATGGCTTCCACCGTGTGTTTGCGGCATTTGTCCATTTTCATGGATGTGTCTTATTGGCTCTGCTTGTTGCTGTATCCCAGCTTCATGCTCTGTCTGTCCTCCTTTTGTTAAAACTGCTTGGTACTCTCCCAAGAGTAATAACCTACTGCAAGAGACCTGTCCATAGAAGATAGTATTATTCGTAAGACCTCTCCGTAACAGTAGATCTGTAATGGTAGATCTTTGAGTATGGTCTCCTGCAGTAGTATGATCCCACCCTCCGACCCCTGCCATTTTGCCTTTTGGTCCTTGGCTTTCAGGCCACTTGGGTTGTTTTTTTTTTCTGTGGTCCCTCGGTTTCTCGGTTCTCTGCCTTTTTGTATGCTGCTGCGGTGAGGAGACATTGTGTACCTGGGGCCTCTCCTTTATACACATCCACAGGAAGTGAGGTATGGGAGTGGCCCATAGAGACTGCTGGAAGAAGCTACAGTGTGACAGCTCCACCTAGCTGACTCCCAAGGTAATAACCTGCAAGTGACCGTTCCTCGAAGAACTACTGTTACAGTAAGGTCTTACGTAATGATACTTTCTAGAGTGGTATATGTTGTTCATCACATGGACTCACCTGAACTCCCTGGCTCGATGCACAACCTCTGCTTCCAGTGGACAAGATCTGGCATCATGGGGGCAGAGCCGAGGGATATACCACCCAGGTGGGTGGGAGGAGCCAGCTTTCAGACTTTCCGTTTTGATCTTAAAGGGGAAAGGACATGCCAAGACGTGTGGATGAACAACATATACCACTCCTAGAACTACTGTTACAGGTGAGCAACCTGTGATTCTCCTTCAGACTCCTTCCTTATGGAACCAACAACTAAGAAACTCTCCCTCACATATCTAATCCAACAGAAAATATCTCCTTTCCTCCCACATGCTCCTGTCAATCCTAACCTCCCACCTCCCTTCCTCTCTTCCATACAGCATCATCATATATTTATGCACAGTTGATCATATCAAATTTCTGAATCATCCATCCATTTGTAATTCTAGTATGCTATGTATGACTCTACACCCACTGGTCAAAGGTAAATACCTTTGAAACCTCTTATTATACTTGTATCATGTAATGTAATGACTCATCAATCTATTAACCCAATTGTAAATACCTTGCAACCTCTTATTGCCTAGTCTGTTTTGCACTTATTGTTTGTATTTAGACTGTATGTATTTCCTCTGTATGTATCTGTTCTCCATGTCCCCGGGTTGCACCTGGAAGCTAGCCTTGGCTCAGTGTGCCTTTCCCAGTCAACAAATTTTAAATAAATAAATTAATTTCCTATTATTCAGCTTCTATGTCCAATTGCAAAATATTTGCAGATCTGTTTTTATTGATAACATTTCTATATATAAACTTTTTAAAACAATTTATATGTTTTTGTATTTGTAGTAGGACAGAAACAAAAAGACAATATGTTTGCTAGGTAAAGATAATACCTTTATTTGGCTAACAAATGATATAGAGTACAAGCTTTTGAGGCTTAGAAATTTAAAGGCCTCAAATGCTTAAATCTTATCATTTCATTAGCCTAATAAAAGTATTATCTACCTAACAAAAATTCTCTCTTTGAGACTATCTCCTGCTTTTGTTGAGCTAACATGGCACAACCCTACCTTGTATTTATAGCAAAGTCTCCTCTGACAGGAAACATACTTCAGTGAAAACTTACCCTGTTGGTTTGATGATTCATGCTGCCCCCTGCTATAGTGGGATGGGATAGTATTTTTTGCCTTGAGGGATCATCCAACCTGACCCTTCGTTCCTGGTGCTTGCCCCTAACACCAGCATATACTCTGATGTATGCATAGGGAGGCGCTTGAGTAAGTCCACTGCTAATCAAATGCTTTTCTTAAGGGAAATGTCTACCTAGCTTATGCTACATACTGCTGTAATGTTAAAACAAGGATTATCTTACTTGTGCCTTTTTTTGCATGTCCCTTGCAAAGTAATTTTACACTGCGTTGACCCGCCATGATCTGTGACATTTGTTTTGGTGCTGGCACGTGCCCATTGCACTCGGTTGGACCATGACGTCCAGTACGGGGAGGCTGTATGTGTTACTGTTATTATGCAGGACAAAGCATTCTTACATATGTCGCTTTGCATGTCCCATAGTAACATGACAATCTGTGTATTCTACATAAATTTCCATGCAGATGTGATCTCTGCAAATATATAAGATGAAATAATTACGGTGTCAGCTCACGTGCACGCTGCTCAACAGACACATAACCACAGTTGCAGTTGTACCAGCAGGTACAGTAACTGGACAACATTATTGCAAAGCACATCAGACATGCAGTGCCATGTACCACTGTAATCCATTGACACAGTCTGATGCTACCTAACAAAGGTGACATCACTCAATATGATATACTAGGTGCACTGTCCGTGCAATGTTCTGCATAACTTGCAAACCGGAAACAACCACTACTGCACTTGCATTACCTTGGTGAGCTGAGGATGCGGGATAATGGTACTTACCTAAGTGGTCTAACTGGTCCAAGTGATGTCATACAGGGACTGTGACAGCAACAGTTTGGAAGGTGCAGTATACAGATGTCCACCTGGGGGCGGTGGCTGTGGCTGGTCCTGAGCCATGTCCCAGTAGCATGTCAGAATATACACTTGCAACTACACGCAGGTCCCCCACTGTGTTCTGAGTACACACTAACACTGTCATCCTTGCCACCTTTATTGCACAGACAGACAGTATGATGGGAACTAGAATCCCATACAGTATCGTGGAAGGGACTTGACATGCCACAGAGTGTCACCGCAAAGCTGTCTGGCACACAAGCCGATGGTCCCAGGAGGACACAGTTCAATTAAAAGGGTTTGCCAAGCTCAACCCATCACATTTACAATGCATTTTACAAGATTCAAAGGGTACACCTGGTGTGTGACCAAACTAAACATACAATTAAGGTACAGGCCCCCAAACACTCTGCTGCATTAAAAGCCTGCAATTTTTCAAATACCACCAACATTTTCACTTGTGGACTGTTAGAGGGTTCTTTGTCTTATCTTTCAGCTGAATTATGATGAGCCTTACCACTGCGACAAAGTGACCTTCTCATCGGTCAGAAAAAGGCATCACATTTACCTTGCCATTCTGAGCTGTGATTCTCCTGCTTTGTCTGTATCTTATGGAGAATCCACTCGACTTCATTGCTTATATCATGTGTCCTGTTCAATTAGAGGTTCACTGGAGAGCTCACCAATTAGGAGAAGGCCATAGTTCTCCTACAAGCAGGTCTCCAGCCAGTGCCACAATGGCCACTCAGGTAGATGGCAGGAAGGACTACAGTGGGCTCAGGAAGGTTAAGGGGGGGCATGAACTCCTACAGAGTATTGGAGGAATGGGATGGCCCTGCAAAGGAACCTGAGGCTGAGACCAGGGTGGAGGTGAGGGTCCTTCAGCTGGGAGACCCAGTGGCAGGAGGAAGAGAACCCCATAGGAAGAAATGAGTCCTGTTGGGAGACTCAGTTTTCCGGGAATGGATTTGGGCACAGATAGTAGAGAGAAAGGGGTAAAGGTACCTTCCAGGAGGCATAGCTCGAAGAAGGGGAGTGCATCCAGAGGATTGCTGAAGCAGTGGCAAGGAGGGGATGGCTGGAACTCATTATCCACTTGGGGACAAATGACCTGTCCAAGTATCAGGCAATCTTGAAGCAGGTGGAGGAATTTACAGTGTTGGGAGGGTGCCTGGGGAAGGTAGAAAGCTCCATAACATTTTCAGAGGTGCTGCCAGTCCATGGCAGGGGGAGAGGAATCACTGCATTCGTAACTTCAACACATGGTTGAAAGACTGGTGGAACGAGAATAGGTATGGCTTCATTGGGGACTGGGACCCACCTGGAGTGATGCAGCCTTGTACAGTGGGGATGGACTGCATCTGTCCAGCAAGGGGAAGGCAGCCCTCAATGGACAGTTTAAATGCTTTGCTGATGAGCATTTAAACTAGTCGGGGGGGAGGGCAACAGGAGCATCAATACCGGGCAACCCACCCCACATGGTAGAGGAAGCAGAACAATGGAGCAGAAAGATGAGTTGATATCAAGGTAGTAAGTAGTAAATCATTTTTATTCCGAGAATAATGGCATTAATTTAATTGAGTGGGCTCATTTTCAGTGAAGTCCAAATACAAAAAATTATAGTTACACATAAACACATCTCATACCAACACACACTATAAGACAATTACATTACAATAACAAACAAAGCAGCAATAGAATCAACACGGCAATTCAGTAATTAAAATGCATTACAAGTATTGCAGGTTATGATATTGTTGTGTAACCCCTAGATGGCGCTATCCCAGGGGCTACTACCCCTGCCTGATTTGCCACTAACAGGTTGAGGGGCCTGGATCCAATGGCGGGTGCCTCCACCCAGAGGTCAGGGTTTGCAATAGTTAAACTTACTTGGTCACAGCCCTCTGGGACACTGCAACCCCTTTCTTCCCACTAGTGGCCCACACAATATAGCAGAATTACCTTCACAGTATACACTTACCCCAAGGCTGGTTCAGGCACGGACATCCTGTAAAATAAGATACAGTGCAACAATCACAGTACAGTACTTTAACATAGACAAATACCTCAGGCAGTATAACTTTGTTGAAACAAACAGCTCTGATTTATTTAGGGGATATAACAAGGACAGGGGAAATCAGGTTAATTAGCTTATCACTTTACTATCTACCTATGGCTCTGTGCACAGGCCTATCCCTACCAGTTACTGTCCCTGGTACCCAGGCCCTAGTGGCTAGTCCAAACCGTGGCAGCTGGTAGGGCCCCTTCACACAGAGAAAAGGAAAATTAAACAGTCAGCAGTACAGTAATTCCATTGGATTTAATGTGGCAATTCAACAGGAGCGACCGAATTAGTACTCACGACCTCCAAAGAAGATATGGTCCTTCAATGTCAGCAGGGCTACTTTTGATCTCCAAGAGACTCCTCACACATTTATATGGTAAAAAAAGAAAGCACTATACCAGGCAGGCTGCATCTGTATCCCAATCGCAATTACTGCACAATAACCAGGAGAACACACAGCAGATTCAGTTCCTGACAGACCGAGTGTAATTCAACAATTTCTTCAGTCTTCTACAGGTGAGCCTGGTTTCTACTCTTCAGAGATCCTTTGATTCTTTTCACAGGAACGGATTCAGTCCTAACAAGCAGTTACACAAGTTGTAGACTGAACTCTGGGCCTTGCACACGTTTTGACTAAAACTGTGCACTGAAGGAGCACAAGGTTTCTTTCCTTCACTTTCAGATCTCAAACTGAAACTCCCAACAGACAAAACGGCACTTCCTTTGAGTTCCTCCCAGTTCTTGACTGGATTGGCTGTCACTCACAATAGACTGCTGCTGTTGGTCCAAAAAGGCACCGAAGTCTAAACTACATCTCCCAGAGTCACTGCCCATACAATCCTCTTGTGGCTGGCTCAGATTATGAGTCCCAAGTTCTGATTCGTCCAAGGCATCATTTTAGAGCTAGTTTACCCACACTGATTGGTCCAGTTCAGCAGTTCAAAACCAGAATGGGGAACTAGGCAGACAGTTCTGACTGCAAAGAAAGCAGGTTAGACAAACTGTAATTTTATTATTACTGTAAATGATTTCTGGCAATCAGTTACATCTTTCAGACAGGTTCCCTTTGCACTTAGTGACTGCAAAATGGGGTGAATGACAGCAGCTTGAGTGGTACTCAATCAAAGAAACACACAGTCCCCCATACAAACTAATTATGTCTGCAAGCAGACAGCTCTTAAAGAGACAGTACCAGAGGTTCTAAAAACACTCACTGATAAATGGCTTAAACGCCAAACACCATTCAGGCTTGGAGCATTCAAGCAAGCTCCTGGAAGTCTTTTGGGAACCCCCATTTGCAGGGGGGTTACACCCTTCCTGGCCTGGGAAAAGCTTGACGTCCGCGTCAAGCAAGTACCCCCATAAGTTTCAACTGCAACCATATACATTTGCATTAGGCTCACACATGTAATCATCAGTCAATACATCATTTTACCAAGAACCATTTCTGAAACATTGCAGTACGTCACTCTTTACACAGTATTACATACACATTGTACCATAACTCAAGTTATTACCTCTTGTACATGAAACCTGAAGAGAGGGGACCTTTCCCTATCAGTTACCTTGGGGCTGGATGGGGCAAGGGCACCATACTTAGAGGGCAACACAAGTAACTTGGAGTTAGCACTGATGCTCAGTTTGGGCAATGAGCTCGGGGACACATACACTCCTTTATGGACAACATTGAGAGGCAAGTCCACAGGCCTCCCAAGTGAATCATAACTGAGGTGCACCACAGGCTTTACAGCTCGACCAGTCTTTCTAGGGGGAACTGTTATAGTCTCTGCACTCTGAGCCTCATTTTCAGCATTGTCCTCACTTGTCAGGGAGTCTCCATGGGGGTAGAGAGGCTAGAACTTGGGGCACTTTCAGCTCCAGGAGTTACAGTTTCTGAGTCCACAACATTTGGCTGCATGGAGAGCTTTCAGACACTGGCAGTGGACTGTCAGGGCACTCAAAATACTCTTCTTGTTCGGTGTATCACCAGTCTGCCCCAATCTATCATTTTCCTCCCTGAAAGCTCAAACAGTTCAACCATGCACAATGATTCCATTTCATCTGATCTGATGCTTTGCACTTCACTTTCTGGGAGCATTGGCTCCAGGGATGAAGCTGGGGGCATAGACAGTCCAGAAGGCCAGCTTTGTCTCCAGTATTGACTAGGGATTGCCCCGAAACAATTGACTCAGTTGTAAGAAGGATAGTATTCAAAGTCACTCTCACTTTCTTCTGATATGGACTGACGAGTCATGCTCAACTGGGACTTGTGCAGGGGAACACTTTAACTCTGCTTCTGTAGGTGCAGACTTCCTGATCTTTTCTTAGCAGCAGCTCTAGTCACTGGTCCAGAGGGGCATCTTCTGGGGCTCAGACTCAATCAGGATTTGTCCAATGGGTAGTAAATGATTTCTATGCATTGTTTTACATCTTTTGAATTGTTCTCAGGCCTTACTTTGTACACTGGCAGATCATCTAGTTTGCCCACTACAATGTGAGGGAGATGGTGCCATCTGTCAGCAATCTTGTGTTTGCCATGCAGTCCCAGATTTCTTAGCAATACCCGATCTCCCTCCTGGAGTTCCTGTGCTTTCACCTTTTAATTATACCTTTCTTTGTTGGCCAGATTTCTTTTGGCAGCCATGGTTTGAGCCAGTTGGTATGCATGAGTTAGCTGGGCCTTTAACTTTTGCACATACTGTAAATAGTTGTCAGCTTGAACCCCATCAGGAGAGACCCCAAAACACACATCTACCGGTAGTCGAGCTTCTCTTCCAAACATCAGGCGGTAGGGGAGAACCCAGTGGCATCACTTTTGGTGCAGTTATAAGCATGTACCAGGGTGCTAATTTGTTGGCTCCATCTAGGCTTGTCCTTTGGGTGCAGGGTGCCTAGCATATCTAGCAAAGTGCGGTTGAAACGTTCAGGCTGTGGGTCCCCTGGGGTGGTAAGGAGTGGTTCTGGACTTTCTCACTCCCCACAGAGAAAGCATCTCTTTGATCAGACGACCTCAAAGTCTCCCTTGATCAGAATGGATTCTTTGTGAGCCCTATAGTGAACAAAAAGTTTTCACTAGTACTTTGGCTACAGTGGATGCTTTCTGGTCTTTGGTGGGGAAAGCTTGGGCATATCTCGTGAAATGGTCAGTGACCACCAGCACATTACTGATATTTCTTTGATCTGACTCCAAACTCAGAAAATCAATACAGACCAGCTCCATGGGTGCACTGGTGGTTATGTTAACAAGGGGGGCAGCCCTCTGGGGCAAAGCTTTCCTCTGTAAGCAGCGACTACAAGTTCGTATGTGTTGCTCCACATCAGCCCCCATCTTAGGCCAATAGAATCTGGATCTCACCAAGTCAAGTGTTCTGTCTATACCAAGGTGCCCCATGTGGTTGTGCAAGGACCTCAATACTGAGTCTCGAAAGGCAGTGGGCAGCACCAGTTGTTGTTTGTCTACTTGTCCCCCTCTGTCTACTGTTTCTCTATATAACAGTTTATTGATCAGTTTCAACTTAGGACCTTCTTTGTATAACAGTGCAGTTCTCAAATCAGTGGAGCGTAATTTGGACACATCTTTTCCTGCATAGAGGGCTTCTAAAGCTGATTTGATCATAGGATCGTGGATTGAGCCCTTGAATACTGTCATTGTCCAGCTGAGGCAGTGCACCAATGTCTATTGCAGAAAAGTGGCAATAAGCAGCAGGTATGCAATTCTCAGAGGGTCCCAAGCAATCCACCATGCAGTCCACTGCGTCCGTGGACATTTGTTCCTCCCTGTTCTTGACTGGATTGGCTGTCACTCACAATAGACTGCTGCTGTTGGTCAAAAAGGCACGAAGTCTAAACTACATCTCCCAGAGTCACTGCCCATACAATCCTCTTGTGGCTGGCTCAGATTATGAGTCCCAAGTTCTGATTCGGCCCAAGGCATCATTTTAGAGCTAGTTTACCCCACACTGATTGGTCCAGTTCAGCAGTTCAAAACCAGAATGGGGAACTAGGCAGACAGTTCTGACTGCAAAGAAAGCAGGTTAGACAAACTGTAATTTTATTATTACTGTAAATGATTTCTGGCAATCAGTTACATCTTTCAGACAGGTTCCTTTGCACTCCTAGTGACTGCAAAATGGGGTGAATTGGCAGCAGCTTGAGTGGTACTCAATCAAAAACACACAGTCCCCCATACAAACTAATTATGTCTGCAAGCAGACAGCTCTTAAAGAGACAGTACCAGAGGTTCTAAAACACTCACTGATAAATGGCTGGCATGAAGCACACCATTCAGGCTTGGAGCATTCAAGCAAGCTCCTGAAGTCTTTGGGAACCCCATTTGCAGGGGGTTACAGTTGGACCAGGTCATGCACCATTTATTAATTCTAGATTATTGATTTTAGACCCACAACATCTCAAATTTGAGGGGTTTATTCCATAAATAGGATCCCTAAAGGAAACAGACAATCTCCCTACATTTATATATCCTCGTATATCCTCGAGGAGGGAGGAAGTAATTCTGCCACTGTATAGGTCATTAGTTAGACCACACCGGAGTACTGCATGCAGTACTGGCGTCCCATATCTGAAGGGGACATTAAGTTACTGGAGGGTGCAGGCAGAAGCGACAAAGATGATCAAGGGGCTGGGGACTTATCATACGAGAGAAGGTTGAAGGAGTTGAACATGTACTCACTGGAGGAGAGGAGACAGGGGTGACATGATTGAAACCTTTAAATACATGAAAGGAATAAACAAGATGGGTACAGAGGGGCTGTTCAAAGTAAGGAGGGAGGGCACCAGGGGCCATGATATGAGACTGGAGCAAGGAAGGCTCAGGAGGAGATGAGACACTTTTTACAGAGAGGGTGGTGGCTGGGTGGAATGCGTTACCTGCTGAAGTGGTATGCAGTAGAACAGTGGACTGCTTCAAACGAGGATGGGACAGGACAAGGGGGAGGGTTAATGAAGGGGAAGGGTGGAAGAGAGGGGCAGCTGCAGAATAAGGGGTGCTAGCTGCACATTCGAGCAGACTTGATAGACCTCTAGGCCTTTATCTGCTGGCAAATTTCATATGTTCGTATGTTCGTATTTAGATTACAATTATTCAGAACAAACTGAGCTCCCAATGAAGCCCTCAGACCCTCCATTACTTCTCTAAATTCAAAAAGATCAGAAATGTAATCAGGAACCTCATTATTCCATACCTTGATCATAATCTGGAGCAAATGTAAATTTTCTTCTTACAGGGGTTTAAGTCAATTCAGTTCTCTAAATAATATGCCCTGATGAGGTTTTATAGGGTGCGTCCAAGATAAAAGGGCCATTCTATTAAACATTAGATCAACTTAGTTTAAAAGTAATCCAGTGGCCCCTCCATATAGCAAGTCTCTGTAATCAAGGCTGGCGATAAAAGGAATTAATTACATTCAGGCATACCTCCCTAGACATATACCTTTTGTACCTACACAAGCCACCTTTCTATTCATGCCTCCTATAAGAGAATCTATTTGAAAATCCCAACTCAAGTGAGAAGCTAACCAAAGTATCGAGATATTCATATAAATCAACTTGCTTAATGACAGTGCCATCAGGTCATCAGGGTTGGGGAAAAAGGGAGTTGAAAAGGAATCATGAACACAAGAAAAATATTAGGAAAAGGGGAGAGATGCAGGGGACCAAGAACAGGAAGAGAGAGGGAGGTCAGGTAATAAAACTTGGAAGGTCATGGTGACAAATATACTCAGCCTGGGATATAAAGTCCCAGACATGGAGGCCTTAGTAATTGAAGGATACCTGGACATAGTAGCAGTAACTGAAACCTGGTACACCTGGACATAGTAGCAGTAACTGAAACCTGGTACACAGCTAATCATGAGTGGGAAACAAATGTACCAGGATATGTTCTATTCAGGAGGGATAGGAAGGGCAAACAGGGAGGGGGAAAAGTGCATGTCATAGAGGATATAATAGTAACACAGGTACAGGGTAAGCAGGGGGAGGTCGAGGCACAGTGGGTCACCTTTCAACCTGGAAATGGCACAGCAATACGCACAGAAGTGATATACAGGCCTCCAGGACAGGAGAGGAACATCAACAGGGAACTAGTGGAGGAAATGCACAAATGGCAATGAAAGGTAACATTCTACTACTGGGGATTTCAATATGCCAGACATGGATTGGAACACCAATGTAGCTGCTTCACCCAGACACAGAGGCATCCTTGATTCAGTCCAGTAGGCTGGTTTCAGGCAGCTTGTGCTTGATCCCACCAGAGATAGAGACAATTCTGGATCTAGTAATGACCAATGGGATCGAATCATGAATTTCTAGGTAGAAGAGACGACTGGAATCCAGCAATCACAACATTGTGTGGTTCACCATAGGGACAAAGACTCACTCAAGTCATACCAAGACAAAGGTTTTGGATTTCAAAATGCTGACTTTGCTGAAATGGGGATGGGTATCAAAAGAGCCCTGGAGAGAACAGGTGAATTGTCTAAAGGAAACCTTACTGGAAGTAACAGACCAATGCATCAGATTGCTATTCAAAGGCAAAGAAGGAGAAAGCCACTGTGGTTCTCTAGAGAGGTGGCGGTAAAGGTCCGGGCAAAAAGGAAAGGGTTGAGGAAATATAAGGAGAACCAAAGGGAGGAAGACAGGAAGGAGTACCTAAAGTGTCGAAGGGAAGCGGGGAAGGAAGCAAGGAGAGCAAAGGCACTAACTGAGGAAGGTTCAGCACAGTCATTTAAGAAAGGGGGCAAGACATTCTTCAGGTACATCAGCAAAAGGAGGAAAAACAAGGAAGGGGGTTTGCAAGGCTCAAGGGAGCGGGAGGAGAATGCAAGGAGGGTGACTTGGAAAAGGCAAAAATACTGAATAAACATTTCTGTTCAGTATTCACAGAAGAGGGGGAGGGACAGGGGCCACAGCAGTACAGCAGTTGCCAAAATGGTGAAGAGGTGGACAGTCCATTCGCAGGGGAATGAGTCCAGCAGGAGCTCACTAAATTGAAGGTGGACAAAGCGATGGGAAAATATGGCATACACCCAAGGATATTAAGAGAAATTCAAAGGGAGATAGCAGAACCTCTGGCAGCCATGTTCACTGAGTCATTCAACACAAGGGTGGTACTGTACCAGAGGATCGGAGGAGGGCACATGTGGTCCCTCTGCACAAATCCGGCAGCAGGGAGGAGGCAGGGAACTATAGGCTGGTCAGCCTCAGCTCTGTAGTGGGGAAGACCATGGAGACAAAAACTAGATGGATGCTGCACTGGGGTGGGGTTTAAATGTACAAATTCAGATAAAGCAGTCACTTAGAAGTCCTGTACTCACCATCCAGAAATCCAGAAGCTGCTCAAGATGTAGCCCAAAGTGAAAATGTATGTAATAAGTGCCAGTGTTAAAATACACAGCGCCCTAACGTGTTTCAGAAAAAAAATGTCCTTTCTTAAAGGTTCTGTGTAAGATAAAAACAGCTCAGCATTTATACATCAAGAGCCATGATGTCATTGCAAATCACCATGTTGAATTTAAAAACATTCTTAAAGTGCAAGTGAACAAAAAAAAATATAAAGAACATCCCAACAGATTTATATATATATATATATATATATATATATAACATAACATTTCATAATCACTGTTACATTATCTTACCATAACTGACTTTCACAGTCATAAAAAGGCAATGCTTCTGAATACCTAGGGTAATGATATGTTGTGGTTCCAAATGGTGCTCAAATGCCTCTCTTTCTTCTTTCCAAACACTACAGGAACAATATCTAAATAAAGAGAGGAACATATAACTAGTTAAATCACTAATTTAAAAAAAATAAAGGCACCAGATATAAATATTCTGCAAATTTAAGGGTAGCGGTCAGTACCATTCTCAAGATACAAGGGTGCTAAGACATGTTAAAATTACTTATGTCTGTATTTCAAAAATGGTGTAAGTTCAAACCGATCATTCAGTCTTGGTGCTTTGCAACCACCCAGGGTAAAGATCCAGAAACCTTCTCTTTCCAAAATCCAATTTTTATAATCCCAACCCCTGGGTTTGAGTAGCACTTTTTCTATAGCTCTGAATATGAAATTGTGTTTGTTTCCATCTTTTGCTGTATGTTTGTGCAGAGCTGTAGCATATGTTAAATCACTATTCCTAATAGCTCGCACATGTTCTCCAACCCTTGCTTTAAACTGTCTGGCAGTTTTGCCAATGTAAAGGGCATTGCAACTGCAAGTGGCCAATAAGTGATGCCACTTGCGTCATGGGTCACCAAGTATCTGATAGTATAGGTCTTAGTTGAATTTAAGCTTGTGAAATCTTTCACTGGTGAAACAGAACTGTAGTGTACACTTTTAAACATCGAAAACATCCCTGGTATTATTGTCTAGCCAGGTCTGTAGTTTGGTGTATTCTGCCTACTGTGAACCAAAGAGTCCTTCAGTGTAGGTGCCCAGAGCTGAGGGATCCTGTCATGAAATTGCTTCAAATTATTCAAACAAGAAGTCTTAATGTATTCTGACATATGCAGTAAAATCTTCATGTCCTGCTGCCCCAGAGAGGAAAGAGTTAAAGCCTACATTCTAAGTAGGCATGCACTCAGTTTCAAATCACTGTCCCCTGGTACACTCTATTCACCTGTCAGATTCTTTACTCCGCCTTATCGTGAAGATGTCTCAGAGATTTCTCCTCAACATCTCGCTGGTTTAGTGGTATTTCACTTCGGTTACCTTACTGATTAAAAATGTTATTAGCGTTTAGTTTCTCATTCTCACCCAGGAATTCTTTAGCATCTATTGACGGATGCAGTATGCCAACTGAATTCAGCTGTCCCGGAGAGAGAGTCAATGCAAATGAGGAAAGATACAGTTAGAGTAGAGTGCTGACTGCAGTCAGCCTGAGGGACCTCAGAACTATTTCTCCACTGAACTGTAAACACTGCCCCGGAGCGCCACTCTTCAGAGATCTTCCTGTGCTATTTTCTTTCTTTTCGAGTGTTACTTTTAAGGTATTTTGTATATTTTCTTCATTTTATCTATTTTTACTGCATCTGCGCTGGGTTCCACACAGTTGCGGGATTTTTTCATGTTTTCCCGCTTTGTCAGTTTTTCTGAAGTAAAATTCACCCATGTGCACGATAAATTGCATCATTTTTTTAAATTTGTTAGTTTTAGTATTTATCAGTGGTTTTAATGCTTTGCACTAAAATCATTGATTTGTTTTTTTTCATCAGGCGCAGTTTTTCCTCTCAAGCATCAGCCAAATTCTTGGAACCCTTTTTCTCTATTTAAATTCAAAATGATTGATATTTGAAGGGTAATCCCTCTGTTTTGGGATGAGACTCTCTTGTTTACTGTGCAGTGGCTTTGTTAACAAGAGGTCTGGAGATGGTTCTGTTTTTTCTCTTTGTGAAAAGAAAATCTCTTTAAGTTGATTTTGATTTGTTTAAGCTTTGGCTTAACTATCATTATCTGGGCTTTCAGTCTACCTCCCCTCCTCTAAAAGCACTGAGGAGGGTACCTCAAGTTAACACCAAAGAAATGACAAGTCGCATTGGGACTTCTATTATTTACAAGTCTGGTTCTGTAGTAGTTGTTTCTCTGTCCAAGCCTTTAATTTGAAAACAGGCAGGTGCCCTCTTCCTGCACAAAGGTAGAGATTAATCTCCTCTGACCCTCCCTCCTGAAGGACTTGGGGAGTCATCAGGATTGATAAAATTATGCCCTTTGCAACTGAATTTCAGAGAGCTTGGCAATTATTCCAGACTTTATATTTCTGGGTGTGTTCTCGGCTCCTTCAGGTCCCAGTATTCCTTTCCATGTTAATCCTTACACCCAAGGATATTATTATTATTATTAGTAATTTAGGGAGGATTTTCCTTCATGAACTCCTCTCAATACCCACTAATTCCAGTCCGTCACCCTGGGGTTGATTCAGGTTATGGTATAATGAGGCATTTATATTTAACCAGTGGACTCCTGGATTTTTCCTCCAGGACGACACCGATATAGAGGTGGAGGATGATGACTTCGTAGATCTGGCGGGTTGCTCTCCTCCAAAGAAGTTGACAACTCTCGGAAGACACCTACAGGTAGGTTCTGGAAACCCCTCCTTCTTTTTCGGGGTTGACAGAAGCATTCAGAGGAAATACCAGCTCGGTATGTGTTCTGCTGTTTTTATCTGTACATTTTCAGATTAAAAAGAGTTAGTGCAAACAGTGGCCTGCTTCTCAGCCTTGTGCCACTGTCTGCTTTCCCTCCAGAGATGGACTCTAGATAGTCATCTACCATATGTAAAATTTTTCGTAATGCCTCCTACTTTTGTAGCATACGCTATTATATCCTAAGAGTTTTTGATGTATCTATCCTTGCCATAGTGCAACAGCTCTGGAGCACTATTCACAAGGAGGTTTGTTGAAATACCAAGTGGCATGTGGTAGCACTATGATCTCATAGCCTTAAGTCTTAACATTACAGCTTCTAGAGTCTTGGCATGAGGTCATTTCCCACAGGTTTGCCTGTCTGAAAAGTTCCAGCCTTTTGGGTTATGCTTTGGTGCAAATTTTGGTTTGTCTTTATGGCAAAATTAAAGCTGACAGGCACATATGGACAAGTTTAACTCTCCAGTACTCAGTTAAAGATAAGCGCTCCTTCCCTAGAAGTCTCAGGATAGGAGGGCTTTGGGTAGGAATTATTCTCCCTTTAACCTCTTTTCCCTACGCCAACACAATCAGAATTTTCCAAATGTGAAGTTTTCCAGGGGGTTAGGCAGGAATGCTCTTTTCATTCCTGGTAATCCTTTTCTTCAGTTATTTATCTTATTGGTTCAAGTTTTGCCCTTCTTTGGTTGGTGTAAAATAAATAAATAAAAAGGAGATAGATATATGCAGATGTAGACATATAAAATATATCTATGTATATGTGTATATATATCTTTGTTTTCTCCAGTAGCATGTCAACAGTGGGAACTAGGGCACTAGAACCTCATGAGGGTCAAAGTTGTGAAAGGGTTCCCTTCTCCTTGGGAGCTGCACCCTTTTTCGGGCTATTACCTGAAGTTTAAAGGAAAATAGAGAACAGCAAATCATTATCAGCTTTCACAACCTGGGGTCAGGCTGCTTCCTTGACTCAGGTCTTTCTTTTGCAAATGCAGGGGAGTTTCTTGTCTCCCTCGATACATTCTATGTTCTCAGTTCCTTAGCCCGGGGTTTTTCTCAGGTGGCTACCATTTTTCTTCCATGCCATTTAGACTGCCTCCAGATCGCTCTGAGATATGGAGTAAAAATCAGGCTGTTCTCCAGGTATCTGGGTAGGTTGGTGGTTCTCACATGAAGACAGGGAATCTCTGGTTTCCCTTCTCAGAGGCTTGGTCGTCCTTAGCCAATTCCCCTTGACTTTGGTTTTCAAGCCCTAAGTCTGACATGTTATTTCCTACAGTCTTGTTTTTTTTTTTTTTTTGTACCTACTAGAAAAAAGTTCCCTAACCATCTAAATCTCAGGAACTCTTAGGGGGCAATGCACATCTCTTGTCATGGGGAAGTTCAATCCCTGTATATGGTGCATAATTTTTTCACTAGAGTCCCAGGGGCTAGACCTCTAGGTCAGATTCCAAATAAGAGAAATTTCATGAAACCTGAACTCTGTTACAAGCTGGAGTGGTGTAAGGAAACTGTGAACTTCATACCTCTCCCCTTCAAATCTTCAGTACAGAGGCTTCCTTCGTGGGTACTTCCCTTTGGGGGTTCCATCATTGGGTCTTGGTTTCTGAGAGAGTTCATCTTTCATCAGTCCCTGGAATCTCAGAGCATCTCTATCAGGCCTGCATTTTTCAGTCCAGAGGTCACTTAGTATAGAGAGGAACGGATGATATTACTGCCCTGTATCACACCTAACGAGCATTTGGGACACAAGGCTTCCAATCTCTCCACAATAGCTATGAGTTTTGATCTCTAGCTGGCTTCTTTGGAGGTGTCTTAGTCACTCATCCATCTGTCGGGCAAGGACAACACTTTGGCATAGTCAGGGCCACCGCAAGTGGGCCCTTTGACAGATCCTCTAAGCTGCATTAGTCAGGGCCACCGCAAGTGAGCCCTCAGCACACAAGTCCTAGCCACATCGTTCAGGGGTAAGGTCAGGTCCATATCTGAATTTTTGCCTCCAGCCCGAACCACCATTTTTTTCCTTTTTCCTGTTGCAGGCCACAGCTTGGGGTTCTTTCCAACGGACTTTCTTATCTCAAGACTGGTCAGAGAAGTTTTATCTCTCCCATATATCCCTTGTTTTCTAAGTACCTCTCTAGTTAAGGAATCAGCCACCATGATCCTGGTGGCTCGGGACAGCCTTGGTACTTTCTGATTTAAAAAAAAAAAAAAAAAAATGTCAGTTAAACAGCCTTCTGGCTGCTTTCTGCTTCCACAAGCTAATTCCTTTGTCGCACAGAGCAGTGTTTCTGGTCCCAGTTTTTTCTCGTCAAGGCCTGGTTCTTGAGAGGCTAGATCTCCTAGAGTTCCTATATCCAAACAAGGCCTGCAACATCTATTTAAAAAAAAAAAAAAAAAAGGGTTTTAGTACCACGAAAACCTCAGGTTCCCAGTGGAAGCAGTTTTTCCCTTGATACAAGAGTTTTTCAATCCTCTTCCTTTTATGACTGGATTATTTAGTTCATGTCCTGGCATTACTGTTTTGTACATGGAAGTAGTTTGATCTTTGTGTCTTGCTTCCTGTAAAAATATGAAGGTTTTATTTTCTTACTGACAGTAGGCCTCTCTTTTGGGAGTACACCTAGCGGTTACTCGATTCTTTTCTGTCAGGCAAGAAATCTGTCATTTCTCAGACCATTTCAAAGAATTCCACAAGGACCCATTTCACTTCAGACCATTCTAGGGACTGGAGTTTTTCTTATGGAACACAAACCTCTGTATATTCAAGTTCATGGGTGTCCCTTTGAACCTCTGGCAATTCTGTCCTGAAGGCAGTAACATCGAAGACAACCTTTCTGCTTGTCTTTTCCTCTCAGATGGGTTTCAGAGTTTCAGGTTTTCTTTTAGGCATTATCCTCTCAGTGCCTTTAAGAACAATTCAGTCCTCTGGATGGATAGGAAATCCTTCTCCCAAGTGTCTACCATTTCCACCTTCATCAACCCTTTTTCTCTGCCTATACTGCTGTCAGGCAAGTCCTGTCTAGGCTATCTCAAGCTGCTTGGGTGGGGCATGAATTAGTCCTGCCGGTCTGTATCAGCGGTTCTAGCAGTTCAGGTACTGTCATTATCATCCCTTCCTTTCCGGTGTTTTCGCAGAAAAGGAGAAACCAATGACCAAGAGTATTTTCCCATGGGACTGTTTTCCCATAGTTTGGGTCTGGTACAGCAAGGCTGATATTCAGCCCTTCTCATGCTTAGGACCTACTTCCTGGAGAACAGCTGCCTCCTGGGCAGCGTTCAAGGCTATATCCTTACTAGAAGTCTGCAGGCCACTTGTTTGAAATTTGCTTCTCACATTCAATAGGATCTTTTCTTGGATCGAGGTCTGATAGGATGTCAAATTTGGCAGGACGGTACTCAGAGCCTCTTCTTAAAATAGGTTTCTGTGCCCTCCTCCAAACTACACTGCTCCGAAGTCTGCACCTGTCAATAGATGATAAAGAATTCCTGGGGTGACAAGAAACAATTACTCACCGAAGTAATATAACTTCTTCCAGGGGATTCTTTAGCATTATTGACACGTCCACACTTCTTCCCTTGGAAACCTTGTCTAAAGGCTCTCTAAGGGGATTTAGCCAAATTTGACGACTGTCATTCATTCGTGTGGTTGAAATAATAAAAAAAAAAAAAATTGTTCATAATAGTGGATTAGAATATATGGTGGGTTATTGCTAACAGTTTTTTTGCCCCTAGCGGCCACAGATTTTGCTCTTTTTCAGCTCTGAAATGCGTTCTGAGGTCCCTCAGGCTGACTGCAGGCAGCACTCTATTCTGACAGTATCCTGATTAGCCAATGCCTTCCTCATTTTCATTGACTCCTACTCTCTGAGGCAGCTGAACCTAGCTGGGATACTGCATCTGTCAATAATGCTAAAGAATCCCCTGTAAGAAGTAATATTACTTCAGTGAATAATTCTTTCTTGTCCCTGCGGTATAGTGTACATTTAGGTTTTTTTTTTTTTACCACAATGGGGTAAGTCTCGGTACTTTAGCAGTTGCTGTCCAACCATTGGGGTACTGAGTGTCTTTCTTCTTCTCTCTCTCTCTCTCTCTCTCTCTCTCTCTCTCTCTCTCTCTGTCTCCTCTAATGAAAGTTGTTAGGTCTGGTTAATAAAATCTGAGTTTGTAAGTTTTTTTCTGGATCATTAATGCCAGTGTATTAACCAGGACTATTTTTGGATTCTTATCTGGCCTAACTGCCACTTGAATAAGCTTGAGATGGAGTCACAGAAACCCAAAAAGAAAACCAGTCCAACTGGGTTTCAACATGTGTGGAGTGTGGGGAAACTTTTGCCAGTGCCGATCCCCATACAACTTGTGTTTTCTGCCTGGGGTTTGAACACCTAGGGGCAAACTGTGACATTTGTAAAAATTTCCCTCAGTCGATGCTTGACAGGTGGCTTAACTAACTTAATGAGAAATTGGCTGACGAATCCGCTAACATGGATGGCCAAACCAGTTCAGGTTCAAAAGAACCAGAAGGGGTATCTTCTGACCAAGGCGATACATCTTCTCCAAAACGAGCCATGGATACAGCCCTTGAACTGGCTACCACAAAAAAAGGAAAAGCACACTGAACTGGCTTCTAAGCCATGAGCGGTTGTGGTTCAACACCGCGGAAGATTATGCGATTCACATTATTCTGCCTCTTCAGTCTGGTCCATTTGAACCGGTGATTTGTCCGTTACTCCTCAATCGGTTCAAATTCCTTTGGCTCCTCTGAATATGACTACCCTTGAGACCAGGAGGCTGAACAAGATGATGAAGAGGAGGATGAGGACTTTATGGTCCTATTGAACGGAGGTTTCCCAGAGTATGAGAAGTGTTTCCCACCCAAACAGTTGGAGGATGCCCTCACTCATTTCTCTTTTATGAAAAAGGTGGCTGAAACCCTCCAGTTACTGGTTCAGGAATCCTCGGAAGAGGAAGAACCAGATTATGTTGAGATGATGGATGTCCCTGCCACTAAAAGGCTGGTGATACCCATTCACAAGTCTCTTAAATGACAGACACTGAAAATCTTGGTTACTCCCACTTCTGCTCCCCCTGTGGATAAGAAGATGGATGGGAAGTATCCAGTGGGCAGAAATGGCACTGAATTTCTGTCTGGGCACCCCAGCCATGAAGGGGTAGTTCAGGCTGCTGCCTGTGAAAAGGCAAATATACCATTATCTTCCCACTCTCCTGAAAAAGATTTGAGGAGGATTGACTCTATGGCTAATAAGTCGTACCTGGGCTCCTCCCTTGTTGCCATACAGGCCTCCTACATGGCTTATGTGGCAAGGTACCAGAAAAAATTGTGGGAAGCTGTATCTTCTCTGACAGCTAACATTTGTGCTGAGTTTGCTGCAGATTCAGGAGAAATGGCTAGAAATGGAATTGAGGCTTCTATGCAGCAATTCCATATGGCAGTGGATGCCAGTGACTCTTCATCCAGGATATTGGCCACCTCTATATCCCTGAGAATGTTTTCATGGCTGAGAACCACCAACCTGTCACAGGAAACCCAAACAAAGGCCTTGGATTTTCCTCTGGTCCAGAATTCCCTCTTTGGGGAACAGACTGAGGCCTACATGAGGAAAATGAGTGTAGGACTTCTTATAGGAGTGCTGCAGCCAAAGAGAAGGCTGCCACACCCCCAAAACAACAAGGTAGGGGAGGCAGGGGCAGGCCTTACCAGAGGCCTTTCTATCAGGTCCAGGCTTTCCCTGTCTACCAGCAGCAATGTGGATACTTCAGAGGAAGGGGCAGGAGAGGTGCCACTCATTCCAGCCCAGCTTCCCAGCCTAGGACACCAGCTAAGCAGGCTCCCTGAAGAGCCTTGGGTCACCTCTCCAGCTCCAGTTCCAGTAGGGGGCAGGTTGCCCACTGCCTCCAGAACTAGCAGTCTATAACATCAGACAAATGGGTTCTGGTTCTAGTGGACAAAAGGCCTTCCTTTAAATTTCAAACAATTCCCCAGATTGAGAGCAAGGCTGTTCAAGCCTGCCTGCTCAAAATAAATCTCCCTACAGGAAGCAGAAGTTACAACCCTCCTTCAGGACAGGGCAGTGGAACCTGTCCCTCTGGCCCAAAGAGGAAAAGGGTTGTATTCAAGGTACTTCCAGACCTTGAAGAAAAATGGGGATTGGTGACCCATTCTGGATTTAAGATTTCTGAACAAACACCTAACAAAGCCAAAATTCAAGATGGTCACCTTGGCTATGATATTGCCCACTCTCAGGCAAGGAGACTGGTTAGCATCCATAGACCTCAAGGGTGCTTATTTCCACATTCCCATTAGGCAGTCACATAGAAAATACCTAAGATTCAGACTGCCTTCAGGTCACTACCAATTCAGGTCCCTCCCCTTAGGCCTGACTTCAGCTCCCAGAGTGTTTACAGAATGTCTAGCAGTGGTGGTGTCTCACCTAAGGTGTTTAGGAATTTCAGTTTTCCCTGACCTGGACGACTGGCTGTTGGTAGCCCAGTCTCAACAGCAGGTGGAAGAGGTCCTGATAGTTACTCAGACTACTCTTGATCTTTGGGCTTCTTAATAAATACAAAAGTCAGTTCTGAAGCCAGTCCAGCTCCTGCAGTTCATAGAAGCAGAACTGGACAGTTTGGGGAAGATCAAGACTTCCACCAGACAGGGTGGACATCATAGTACAATTAGTGGACTCCTTCAAACTCCACTGTCCAAAGCCAGTCAGGTACTTTCTACGGTTGCTGGGACACATGGCAGCTTCCACAGCAGTGGTACCGGGGCAAGGTTTCAGATAAGAGACATCTGAAGTCCTTTTGGTCCCAGAGAAGAGATTCCTTGTCCAAACTGATTCCAATAACTTCCACATTTCTTCAAGCTCTGCATTGGCGGCAGGAAAAGGACAACCTCAGCGTGGGTGCCCCATTCCTTCAGGAAAAACCCACAGTAGTGCTCACCACAGATGCATCCCCCTTTTGAGGTAGGGTGCACATCTGGGGGAGTATACAGCTCAGGGCACATGGCCCCCTCAGGAGTCTGTTCTGCACATAAATTTGTTGGAACTCAGGCAGTCTTGCTGGCTCTCTGGTCCTTCTCTTCCTTGATTCAGGGGAAGGTGTTTCAGGTCAGGACAGACAACACCACAGCCATGTTTTACATCAACAAACAGGGTGGCACAAGGTCCACACTGTTATGTACAGAAGCTATGAAGATCTAGAATCTAGCTTACTCCTGGAGGTGACTGTATCAGCAGTGCACCTTCCGGGAAGACAATGTTCTGGTGGACTCTCTCAGCAGGATCAACCAGAACTACCACAAGTGGTCAGTGAATCACCTAGTTCTCAAAGACATTTTCAAGCTGTGGGGCACTCCAGAGATAGATCTCTTTGCAGCCCCAGACAGTCACCGGCTGCCTCAGTATTGCTGCATGCCTCCAGTTCTGAGCACAATCCCAGTGGATGCACTACTTCTGGACTGGTCAGGACAATTCCTGTATGCCTTCCCTTTGTTTCCATTGCTCCTCAAGGTACTGACAAAACTCAGGGCCCAGTCAGCACTGATGATCCTGATAGCCCAGACTGGGCCAGGCAGCCTTGGAACTCGATACTGGTGACTCCGGCATCGACCAGCCTGATTTGCTTCCCTAGGAGATATGACCTGCTGACCTCCTCCCAGGGTAGGATCATGTACTCCAACTTGGGGTCCCTCAAACTGAAGGCTTGGCTCTTGCAGAGTTAGAGTATGCTGGTCTGCAACTCTCTGACTCAGTTCTGAATATCCTAAAGGTTTCCAGAAAACCAAACACTAGGAAAACATACTCTTCCAAATAGAAGAGATTCACCTTATGGTGCATTTAGTCAGGTGTGGAACCACAAGAGGTGGGCACTCCACTCTTATTGGATTATTTGGCTCATTTGCATTCCTTAGGCCTTAAGCCCTCTACACTGAGGGTGCACTTGGCAGCAGTTTCTGCTTACCTGTCAGCAGATAAACCTTCTTCTGTGGCCTCTGACCCTATATTTAAGCAATTTTTAAGGGGCTACTACATTTACACCCCCTCATAGGGAGCCTACCCCTTTATGGGATCTAAATATATGCATAGCACAGTTGATGCAGCCCCCCGTCAAACCTATGTTCTCAGCAGAGTTAAAGTTTGTGACATGGAAAACTGTGTTTTTAGTAGCCATCAGTTCAGCAAGACAAATCCGTGAACTACAGACCTTATCTGTGGAACCTAACTATATCTCCTTTCATAATGATAAAGTGGCTGTCAGAACAAGTAGAAGATTCCTCCCTAATGTGGTCTCAGAGTTTCATCTTAACCAGTCTATACACTTGCCTGTCTTTTTCACTGAACACTCTAGTTCAGGAAAACATAGGCTGCATAGCCTAGATGCAAAGAGGGCTATCAGCTATTATCTGGATCTGACCAGAGGCCATAGGGGTGACAATAGCCAGTTGTTCCTTACTTATGGAGAAGTGGGCAGGGTAAGCCTGCCACTAAGAGGCCATTGCAAGATGGATAGTGTCTTGCATTCAGTTTGCTATCAGAAACTAGGGAAGGATCATGCCCTGTAGGCCTCAGGGCTCATTCTACCAGGGGCACAGCTGCCACTATAGCAGCTGTGACATTTCTTTGTCAGAAATCTGTAAAGCAACTACCTGGAAAACTGTACACACATTTACCAAGCATTACAGCCTGGATGTACAGGCAAGACGTGATGCCACATTCGGAACAGCAGTACTGCAGAGCCTCTTTCCTAAATAGGTTCTGTGCCCTCCTCCAAGGGAACTGCGTGGTAGTCTGCATATGTCAGAATACATTAGGAGTTCTTGTTGTTTGAAGAAAAAATTACTTACCACAGTAATGTTGTTTCTTCTAAAGGAGTCCTAATGTATTTTGACCTACCACCCTGCCTCCTCTGCAACCCTCTGCCAGAACCTGGGCTCTGCACTCCAGCTGGTACATAATGTATTACTTAAAAGTTAGTTTTTGCCTAAATGGGCATCTATGAGTTAAGTCTTTAGCCCATGTTGGGGTGGTAGGTTTTTAGGTGAAGTTTCCATTTAAATGCTATAGTATTTGCTATGGTTTTCAAATCTTTATAAGCTTTCTGGGGTTGCTCGTGAGAACCTGACAGTTGAATAGAATGTACCAGGGGACAGTGATTTGAAACTGAGCGTGTACTGCTACTTAGAATTTAGGCTTTAACTCTTTCCTCTTCAGGCAGCAGAGCATGAAGGTCTTACTGCATATGTCAGAATACATTAGGACTCCTTTAGAAGAAACAGCATTACTGTGGTAAGTAATTTTTCTTATCTCCCTTCAAAATATTCCAGTTTTTCCTTATAGATTCATAGACATGTGACAGCAGAAAAGGCCTTTCTGGCCCATCAGTCTGCCCATTCCCTCCTCCCTGTCCCCCAAGATTCCTCTTGTCCTCCCTTGACAACCCTCTGTGTTTGTCCCAGGCCCTCTTGAATCCCTCCATTGTACTGGCACTCACCACCTCCTCCTCCAGCAGTCTGTTCCAGGGCTCAGCCACTCTCTCTGTGAAGTAATACTTCCTAACATTTCCCTAAACCTTCCCCCTCCACCTTCAGTCCTTGCCCCCAGTTCTTGTATCTACCTTCCCTGTAAATAAGCTCTTCCTCACTTTATCGATCCCCTTCACATATTTGAATGTTTCAATCATGTCCCCTCTTTTCCTTCTTATCTCCAGAGGATACAAATCCAGTTCCTCAACCTCTCCTCATATGCCATCCCTCTTAGCCCATGCACCATTTTAGTGGCCCTTCTCTGTACTCTTTCTGTGCCATCTATGTCCTTTCTTAGATGGGGCCTCCAGAACTGTACCCCATACTCCACATGTGGTCTCACCATGGAGCTGTAAAGTGGCATCAACACCTCCCTCCCTCTGCTGGTTATCCCTCTCCCTATGCATGCCAGCATCCTGTTAGCCTTGCCCACTGCTTTGCTACACTGGCTCCCCACATTAAGGTAATTTGCGATTATAATCCCTAGATCCTTGTCCTGCCTGGTTGCTGCCATTTTCTACCCCTCAGTGTGTATGTGGTATTTGGATTCCTCCTCCTCAAGTGCATCACTTTACATTTCCTGGCATTGAATTTCAGCTGGCATGTTTCCAACCACTATTCCAGTAACCTTATATCATTCTTCATTGCCTCCACCCCCCCCGGGTGTCCATTCTGTTACTGAGTTTTGTGTCATCTGCGAAAAGACAGAACTTCCCCTGAAGCCTCTCTGCTATGTCCCTGACGTATTTGTTAAACAGAATGGGCCCCAGCACTGACCCCTGAGGGACACTGCTCGACACCCCAGTCTCCCCAGAGTGCACCCCATTGACCACCACCCTCTGGCTTCTCCCCGTCAGCGAGCTCTCCACCCATCTTGCTGTTTTCTACCCCACCCCTAGATTCCCCAATTTATTAGTCTTCTGGGGGCATCGTGTCAAGGTCTTCTCAAAGTCCAGGTAGGCCATGTCCATTGCCCACCTGACCAACCACCTCGTCACATCATCGAGATTCGATCATGTTTGTCTGACATGACTATCCCCAAGTGAAGCCATGCTGCTGAATGTCTTGCAGCCCCCCTCCAAATATCTAACCATCCTTTGTTTCAGTATTGCCTCCATTACTTTACTACCTACCACCCATGTGAGACTGACTGGACAATAATTGCCAGCTTCCTCCCCTGCTGTCACTTTTATGAATTGGCACCATGTCTGCCTTCTTGCAGTCCTCTAGTACCCGTCCTGTATCCAGGGACAAGTTAAACAACCCCGCCAATCATTCCGCCAGTACCTCCCTTAATTCCCTGAGCACACTAGGGTGAAGACCATCTGGTCCCATGGCCTTGCCCACCCTCAACTTACCTAATTCCTCCTGTACCTCTTCCATACTGATTGGGCTACATAATATCCCCCACCTTTCCCACATGAATAGATTACGTTGTGGCAAAGTTTAAAACATCCACGTCCTTATTATTTTGTCTCTGTGTGAGAACTGAGGCTCTATCTATATTTCTGGCCTCAGTCCGTGCCTTCTCCACTGTGTTGTGGCTACACCCTCTGTCACTAAATCATTTCCTTCGATCTTTTGATGCTGTATTATATTTAATCAAGGTCACTACAATTTCATCTAATCCTCAAAAATTGTCCCCTAGGTATATTATTTGTTACGTGACTGGGGTGACAGCTTGATGCCAAAAGTAAATTGTTTCTCTCACATTCTTTTCTAACAATATCTGTACTAATGGTACCCTGTTCAGTTTTTTTGTATATGTAGATCCAAAAGTTTAACTTCATCAGTATTAGCAACATAGGTGAAATGTAAATTCTCATTTGTACCATGCAAATAGTTAACAGATTGTTCTAATTCACATAAATCACCTTTCCATATGAAAAATATATCATCAAGGTAGCAATGATAAAGTTCAATATTCTGGAAAAAGGGTGCACATCAGAATCACGGATATAATGATTTTCCCATTGTCCCATGTAAAGGTTAGCTACACTGAGGATGAAAATCACCCCCATAACCGTACCTTTAACTTGCAAAAATGTGTCACCTAAGAATGGGTATGCCCCCTGTACGGCAACACCAATACAGTGAAAATGCTGATGTCGAAAACATCGATGTTTTCACTGTTGTGGTCCACCCAAGACCCCAGCACACTATTTCCCAGACCTGCACCCCCTCCCTGATCCAACTCCAACCCAGAGTTGGAATCCTAGAGATCGGTGGGTGTGGGGGTTAGAGAAAAAACAGCCGGGGTCTCCGATCGGATTATGTCAACATAACTTGTTGCTGCGGTAATGATCAACAACTTTATTGTCAAACCAGTATCGTAGAGCCTAAGAATGTAAACCAATTAAATTTTAAAACAAATTCTGACAACTTCAGGAGAAATGTAGTTGGTGGATCAGGATTTTCTCCCAAAGTTCAAGAAAAAGCCAGACAATCTAAAGCTTTTCCTGTGGGATGTTAGTGTACAGTGGCTCAACATCCATTGTGACTAGGAAAAGTGCCTGACACCATAACATCCTCAGAATCTGTAACATCTCCACTGTGTCTTTTATATAAGAACCAAGTTGTGTGACAGAAGGTCTCAAATGGTGGTCCACATATTGCGATAAAGGCTCTGTGAGGGAGCCAGTCCCACTAACAATGGGTCTCTCAGTAGGAGGAGGCACATGGTCCCTCTACACAAATTCGGCAGCAGGAAGGAGGCGGGAAACTATAGACCAGTCAGCCTCAACTCTGTAGTGGGAAGATCATGGAGGCATTGCTTAAAGAAAGAATAGTGGGCATCTCAAAGCCATTGGAGCCCTAGAACATAGGCAACATGGATTCACAGTGGAGAGGTCATGTCAAGACAAATCTGGTTGATTTCTTCAACTGGGTGATAAAGGAAGTAAATCAGGGTGGGACAGTGGACGTCAAGCATTTGGATTTCAACAAAGACTTTGACACCGGCCCCACATAGAGACTGATAAACAAGCTGGGTAGGTTGGGCATGGAGGATAGGGTGGTAAACTGGGTTAAAAACTGGCTAACAGACAGGAGGCAGAGGGTGGTGGTAAATGGATTGCAGTCTGGGGAGATGGGGGGTGACCAATGGGGTGCCTCAGGGATCGGTCCTGGGGCCAGTCCTGTTCAATGTCTTCATTAGTGACATTGAAGAAGGGCTAGAGGGAAAGGAGTGTGTTAATAAAAATGGAGGGCTGAGGCTCAAGTATGGAGCCCTGGGGACCCTGGTGAGTACAGGGAGGGGGACAGAGGACGCTTTTCCAATGATAACCGACTGAGACCTGTTAGATAGGTAGCTGTGGAACTAAGCAGCAGGTCCTTGGGAGCAGCCAAAACATAGCAAGGTTGAGTGGAGGAGGTGGTGGTCAACCAGGTCAAATGCTTTTGACAGATCAATGAAGACCACACCCGTGGGTTTGCCCTGGTCCGTGTTCCTCAATACATGATTGGTGAAGGTGGTGAAGCCATGTTGGAGGGGACAGAGGTGGTTGTACTTATCCAGGTGTTCTGACAGCTGAGCGTGCATGATTTTTTCAAGCAGTTTGCTTAGGTGGAGTAAGAGGGCGATGGGCCTATAATTGTCCAGGGAGAGGGAGTCATGGCTTTAAAGATTGGGACAACATTGGCATGTTTCCAGGAGTCTGGTACAGTAGCCGTGGTGAGGACAAGATTGAAGATGTAAGTAAGGGGTTTAACACAATAACGCTCTCCTCATCTCTCTTTTCTCCCATCTGCCCAACTGTCTGCTTGCTTGCTCGCTCACCATCCACCTCTTTAGCTGTCCACATGCTCTCTCTCTCTCTGACCTCACAAAAATGTGCTCCTTTTCAGAATAATCAGTACACACAATATAAATATAAAACTAGAAAAGAACTATGTCTGGGATAACTGCAGGGTGCCATGGCAACCAACTGACATTACAGCAAATGAAGAGCTAGTACGGTGGCCTCAACATGATAAAACTCCTAAGGGCAAAACATAACAAAACCACTCTATAGCAGGTGGAGGAACTATTTTACAACAAAGTACATGAAACATAAGCATTTTTTTCTACATCAACATAAAAATTTTAATTTTTACCTGCAGATAAATACACAGGCTCATTTTATAAGGGCAATAAGCCATGCTATTCCATCTATTCCTGTTGCTTCTCCTGCTCTGTAAGCAATAAGCCACAGTGGGGTGTGCGTTAGACAGTTCTAATGCATGGCTAGGGGGCTGGATGCACTCAGCCTGCTGCCAATGCCTCACTACACCCCCTAGCCATGCGTTAGAACTGTCTAACACACACCCAATTGTGGCTTATTGTTTACATAGCAGGAGAAGCAGCAGGAGTAGATGGAATATATGGGGCAAATAGTATTGTTTCCATGCAAATGTCTTCCATAATAAAGTACAGAAGGTCTGAAAATATAAATGTGGGGGTAAGGTTGAGCTTTGGGTTCTGCTGATGCTAACTGTAATTTACAGTGAAGTGGGAAAACCATTTAAAGGTCCTGTGGAAGCAAAGTTTTGTATGGGAATGATTATTTTGTTTGGAGAAACCTCTTGAAATGAATCCTCTTATTTCCAAAAGTGACTTGGTTGCACGGAAGTCACCTAGTTATTCATTTTACACACACACACACACACACACACACACAGCCTTAACAATAATATCATGGTCAACACAGCACAAACAGTAATCCATAGCAAATTGTAAATGAACCAATGGTGACCCTTCTTTCATTTTAATTACAGGATTACAACAAACCAACTGTCATCACTAAATGCTTGTATTGCATATTACTTGTACCTCTTGAGCTGTTTTTATTAAAATGTTGCATCACAATTGATATATGTTACATTTACTATAAAACTGACAAGGAAGGTTTCTGTAAATGTTAAACTTAATTCATTCTTTCATTATTTTCCAGCTGATCAGTGATGGCATTATTATGTCGGCCGGAGGCACTATGGGACCATGTGACCATGGATGATCAGGAACTTGGTTTCAAGGCTGGTGATGTCATCCAGGTCCTTGATGCTTCAAACAAGGATTGGTGGTGGGGAAGAATACAGGATAAGGAAGCCTGGTTCCCAGCTAGTTTTGTCAGGGTATGGTATGGAGAGCTTTTCAATGTGTGTTACAAAAAGCAGGTTCATACTCCTATTTAAAAATAAAATGTTTGTAATGAATATTAGGACTGGTGAAAACTGTGATCCACTGTACTGCTGGTGGAAGTCTTCTATGTAGATTCATGATGAGTGCAGCACAGCCAGTTACAGTGTAAGCCTTCCCATCATGCCCTGAGACCTTAAACCTGCTATGAAAGAATCTCCTCTAGTGGGCAAGTGAGGAGTTCTTACTCTATAATAAATGGTGAAAGTCAACACCACCAATTGGTAATAAAAATACTTTATTAATACAAAAAATAGTGTTACTTACATATTCTGTAAAGTTGTGCTATAGTGCTGTAGCTGCTAGTAGCAGAGGAAGTAGCGTGACCACATCATTGACTCCTACTGGTTTTATCTAGTTAGCACCTTCCCAGGAGACTATTTTTTTTGTCTTAATAAAGTGTTTTTACTGGCAATTGGTGGTGCTGACTTTCATTGTTTCTTGAACTTATTTTTTAGTCAGCACTAAAGTGGAGCTGCTAGTGTTCTGTGCTTGGCTTTAGACTGGGTTCACATACAGAAGAAGGCTGGTTTACCATTGTATCTATCTTTCCACTCCATGGGACATACTATCCAGCCTTTGTCCAGAATAAACCTATCCAAGCTGTTCTTAAAAGCTTCAAATGTTTCAGATTCTACAACCTCCATAGGAAATACCTGCCATTACCTTACAGTGCCCTTGCTGAAGAATTGGTGACAATTATATAGGCTTTCTCCAACTTGATTTCTTTGTTATGATACCATAGTGAGATTTCTCTACTAATTTAAGATTCAGCTCCACTTGTCATGTTACTATCCTTCATTATTTTATACAAAAGCAGCAAATCACCTCTTTTTTTTCCTTTCCTGTGGTGTGAACAACCCAAAGTTTCTAATCCCCTCAGTATAAAATAAATATTGTAATCTGGGAATTTTTTTGTCACTCCGTGATGAACTCGCTCCAAGATTCTGATATCCTCCTTTAAATGTGGGCTCCAAAATAGGCTGCTCTTGTCTAAATACAGTTGTATGTACATCCTGTATAGTGGCATGATGAAATTTTCTCCTCGATTTATAAAGGATTTTTTTAAGCATCCTATCAGTCTGCTTGCTTTTAGCATAATCATGTTACAGTGGATCCCATGAATAGGTTATTTTTTATGATTACCCCAGATCTTGTTCTGTACTGACCTTTAATAGGATTGTCCCTCCCAGTGTATACTCCTCTAAAGATTATCCTTCCCTACAAGTAAAACAATGTATTTCTCTTTGTTGAATACCATTTTATTTTTCCATGCCTATTTGACAATGCTGTGAAGATCCTGTGCTAGTGTAATTTGTTTCTCAATGGTGTCTACCTCACCTCCAATTTTGATATCATCATCAAATTTTATTATCCATCTCCTACATCGTTGTGCATATAAGCTTATGAAAATAGTCATGATCCCAAAACTAACCCTATTAGACTCCACTTGTCACTTTGTTCTCCTCTGGTATTACTCTATTCACCCTTGCATATTATTTTCTGTCTAATAATGGGAGGGCTTTAAGCGAGGAGTTCAATGGGTGGAGCAACAACATCACTCCTCCATCAACCTCAAAATGTCACTCATCCTGGACTCTCCTAGATTCATTTTCATTACCGGAGCCGCTGCTCATCTGGATTTCTACTGCTTGTCCTCTGCATCTGCAGCTGCCTCCAGCTACCTGTTCGCTTCTCTCCATGTTTTGGCTCCTGTCACCCTGCCGTGTTGCTAGCTTTCTTTTCGCCAACTATGGAGCTAAACTGCTGCTGTTTCTTTTTTCTAGCCTGTATTCTCGACAGTCCCCGCACTGTTACCCGCCGTTTGTGCTGTCCCGGAATTTCTAGCTCTGGGGGTGGTAGTTTTTTGTGCTATGTGGGGCTGAGGAACTTTAAGAACACCAGCTCTTTCTCTGACTGCATGTCAGCCCAGTTTGTAGCAGCCATTCCCTGATTCTCTGCTTTCACCCATTTCTCCTTCCTCTGGCGGCTTTGGGAACTCGCATCATCTCGCGTTTGTACTACCAGCCACAACACGAAACAAAGTTCTCATACACTAATTAATCCTCAGGTAATGAACAATCGGAATCTTTGGGATGGGCTGTCCCTCTGGCTGCCGCGGCCTTTACCTTTGATGCTAGTCGTCATCCCAGGATTTGACAAATCTGCCGACTGCATCGCCAGTTGTACTACCGGCTTTCCCTTGTTCATTATCCCACTTACTACCTGACAGGATTTCATTCTGATCGCCTCCTACTGTGGAAACTAGGTTACTTTTCTGCATGTCATTTCATTTTCCAGCTCTAATACAACTCACAAGCTGCTCCTTCATTCTGGACCCATTATCTTTCGTTCCCCTCTGGCTGCTCGCTCTTCAGTTTTCTTGCCTTCGCCTGTACTGTGGTTGCAAGTAGTCTGATATGGTTTTCCTTCTCAGGTGAAATCAAAACATGGAAAAAAAAAAAAAAAAAGGTCTGCACCTGCTTCCTATTACTGCCTTCCTGCGAGTCTGCTGTTTCGTGCTCATGCTCCAAGCTGCTTCCTCTCTTTCAGGTAGGTGCCTGCACCTTTTTCATTGCTCCAAGCAAGTAACTTCCAAGCTGTCCCGTACCAGGGGTCTCTGGCTCATTTCTTAAATTTATCTGGAATCCATCAGCAATCTGTACCATTTTTCCATGTATTTGGAATTTTACCTTGTAACAAGGTGTGCGCTAGTTTCTTTACGAGTAATGCCTAACAGACTCTGACTACACTGTTCTGTTTGAATTATTTAATCTGCTACTAGACAGAGTATGTAGCACTGCCAGTGCCTGACAATCTTTCAAAGTTATGCATTGATATATTCCCATCGTTGTGTGTCTCCTATATGTTCTATACTGAACAGAAGCCAATACTACTGTTAACAATCCCTAACTTCATTTCACGTCAGCTGTGATTTTTGTTTCCACTGGGACATTGTATTCAACGTTTGACTCATATTTGCTGTGTTCCTCCTGGACAGCATTTCAATGTTTTTGTGAGGACAAATTATTTGACATGTTAAAATTGTTCCCTCTGGTCATTATGCTTCTCTCTGCTTGTGTTTCTTGCTCATTGGGCTCTTTCCTAGTGGACATCCCCTCGCCTTTGGATGTTCTTAGTCCTCCATGTATGTAGCTAGCCTTTCTTCCCTTCCTTGCAAGGTCTATCGGATTGGTGCCACCTCTTACCTTGCAGGGTGCGCTGCCCCTTGGTTGCTGGCCTCGGCCAGCTTGCTGTCAGTGTTTTCTTTTTGGAGTTTTCTGCCCTACTCCTTCCTCTCATAGCCTATTGGGGTTCCCGCCTATCTCTACCAGCCCTCTAGGCTTCGATTCATTCATACTGTCATGTCTCATATTCCATATTTCCAGTGTTCACTTCTGCTACTCAAGCACACCTTCCCTGGTCCCTACTATCTCGACTCAACCTGCTCTTCCAACCGTCCTGTAGGTCTGTTCCACCACATCTACCACTCATGCTCCAGCGTGCCGTTGTTCTGCTCCCTCTCCTCAGCTCTCTCGACAAACAATCTGCTTTCATTATTCTTCTGGGCATACTTTTCCTCGCTCCTGTGCCCTCTCATTGAACTGTGGCCTTTCTGGTTTGCTGCCCAGTCTGCACTGTTCCCTTGCTCCGTCTGGCCATGCCTCTCCTGACCCGTGTACCACCTAATCTGACTCACCTCCGCACAGTTCTCCTCCTGTACTGGCTGGGTCCTATGCTATCCTATTGCCCACCATATCGTCCTTCATCTTTTCATACCTCCTCTCTAGTACCTGCCTTCCTGGCGTCCATCACTCTTCCTACCTCATCCATTCCTGTGCCCTTCCTCAGCTTAGCGCTTATTCTTGTCTTGACAGTCATGGATTCTTCCACTTTTGGCTTCCCTCCTCCTCATATTTCATCCGATTTGACTCCCCTCGATCGCAGTCCCATGCTTGCCCTCTGGATCGCTGATCCTCTGGTTCCTGATACACCTTCATGGCCTTGGTGTCTGTCTTCTTTCTAGGAGCATCATTGTTTGTATCGCTCCATAGAGCCTGATACCTTTGTTCATGTTCTTTCCTGTTCATTCCCATCTCCTCTTCTTCCAGTTCTGTACTGATTCTTCAGGATTCAGCCATCATGGCTTCCCTCTGCTCTTCAATTCACTCATCTTCATTCTTTGTCCAATTTCGATCACTCGTCATCGTACCTCATCCAGTTTCGATCCTTGATCACTTCACTTGAGTTGCCTCTGGTTCTGGATTTTCCTTCTTCCCCTCGGAATCTACCTCCTTTCAAGGTGCCTGATTCCTTTACTTCCTTCACGCCAATTCATATTCAGTTCTTTCCTGTATTCTCCTCTTCCAGTTCAGGTTCGGATTTCCAGGCTTCCTCCACTATTGGTATGTTCTCTATTCCTTTTGGGCGTACCTACCATAATTCTCCATGCCACCTGTCAGCAGTGGCCATCCTGTCGCATATATCGAGTTCATAACTACCAGTTATATTGAGTTCATAATCCAGTCATTGTTTACTCAGCATTACCTCAAATCTTATCTGTTTACATCGCACTCCTAACATTCCTATCATCCAATTTGTACTACCTCATCGACTACAACCTCAGGGTCTAATCATTCAGAGACTAACCATTTACAGCGTATAATCCAGCATGCCTCTTCAACCTCAGTGTCTGCTCACTTGCATTGCTCAATCAAGCGCACCACTCCATCAAGCCAGTCTGCAGTATTATTTGTTTCCTCTTTGGCTTATCTGGAATATCTTCATGAGCTCATATAGATACCCATTGCTGCTCTGACTCATACATGGATTTACTCCCATCCTTGCTCCCTGATCTACTATATCTCATCGACTACCCAAGCATACCCTATCTAGGTCTAGCAAGGTTTTAGTTTCATCATTCCCTCAAGCATTCCATCATTGACTCTGATGCTGCTCATTGACCACAACAACAGGATCTAATTGTTCACATCGCATAACCATGCCTTATCGACCTCAATATCTACTTCCTCTCCTCACTCAATTGATCATACCTATTATCAGATCTTAGGCTACCTCATCGACCTGCCTACTTCCTGCAGTGATCATCACCATCAGTATTCAGTTTGCCTCATGTTCATATTCGATCTGTATGCAGCCTCATGTTCCATCTTCAATCCGTGCTTTCTTTTAAGGCTCTTCCATATTCCATCATCACCCTTACTACTCATATCCCTCTAGTTACTGAATCCTTTCTTTCAAAAATATACATCCTGAATTCAAATGTCGTCAGCCTGGAGGGAAAGCGACTTAGGCCTTGGATCCCCAGAGGTTTCCTCCTCAAAGGGGGTTTTTCCTCTCCTCCATGCCAATGGTCATAATATTAGTTAGAGTTAGTGATTTTGTTCTCATTAGTTAGTTAGGTTCTGCTGTTGGATGAAGGCAGATGGTGGCTTGGCTTTTTCCTCTCTCCTTAGGAAGTTAGCCCTTCTCTCCATAGAATTTGTCCATCATCCTCACCTCTTCGATGCTCGACACCTTTGGGTATTCTTTTGGGCTTCTTCTAACCTACCTTTGGCGACGCCTTCATTTCTGGCACCTGTAGGGGGAACCCTCTTCTAGGGTTCCTTGTGTCATACCCTACAGGGTGGTATATCCATGGATAGAGAGGGAAAGCCACAAAAGTAATCAAGTTACTCAGTCATTATCACATACCTTATCCAGTTCGTAAGCACATTGAATGGGATGGCTTTAAGCCCGAGGTTCAATGGATGGAGCAATGTCAGTCCTCCATCGACCTCAAAACGTCACTCATCCTGGACTCTCCCAGGATTCATTTTTGTTGCCCACCATCCACCCCTCCTCCTCCTCCAGCAACTTGTCTCTCTTACCTGTGGGCTTCTTCCTAACCTACCTTTAGCCAACGCATTCATTTCTGGCACCTGTAAGGGGAGAACCCTCCTCTAGGGTTCCTTGCATTGTACCCCTACAAGGTGGTATATCCCATGGATAAAGAGGCGAAAAGTCACAAAAGTAATCAAGTTACTCAGTCATTATCACATACCTTATCCAATTGCGTAAGCACATTGAACCATGCTTCTAGCCATCCAATTAACTTGGAATCTAACCCCGACTTTTTTTCATTTTATTTATAAGGACTTTGAGGGGGCTTTATCAAAAACATTCTGGAAGTCCAAGTATATAATGCCAACTGGTGTATTCCTAGTTAAACTAGTGCTGACCCTGTTGTAGAAAAAGCTGATTGTGCAGGATCCCCTGCCATGAATCCATGTTATGTTTTATCTACCAGTTCATATGTTTCATAGGTGAATACAGAGCTATGTAGACAATAGTCCTTTCGCTCGCCAGTTTATCATTACCCCTGGATCTTATGTTTAATTAGGAAACTATCCAATCTGTTCTTAAAAGAATTTATAGTGTCACTAGCTACCACTTCTAATGGCAATTTATTCCAGATGTTAGTTACTCTCAGTGTGAGCCATGATTTTCTTTTATTTGTTTTCGGACAGTCCACTAACAGTTGTAGAGGGTGTGCCCTGGTATTGCACAGTGATTCCCTGAATCTCAATCCCAGAAGTTCCCATAAGCCAGGATTAATAGTAGATTTATAAATCAAACACATGTCCCACTTAATTGCCTAAACTCCAAGGAGTATAATCCCAGAGTGTTTAACCTCCTTTGGTAATCTTGACCTTTTGCCTCCTGTATGTAGCTCTCCGCTTGACTTTTGCCAGTGCAACTATCTCGGCTCTTCCACTAGGTGACCAAAACTGTGCACAGTAATCCAAGTGGGCCTCACTAAGGATGTATAGAGAGGCAAAAGGACTTCCTGCTTCTAGATGTAATGTGTTTATTTATGCAGTGCAATATACTACTTGATTTCTTAATAACTGAGTTACAATGTGTTTTAAATGACAGATCATTTGTAACCATAATGCCCAGGTCGCTCTGCTGCTCCACTATACTCAGTATTTGTCCTCAAGTGTATAAGTCAAATGTTTATTTGCTCTCCGAAGTGCATAACACAGCATTTATCCACGTTAAATTTGTTTGTTTATTTTATCGTAAAATCTGTGACTAGTGATTCCATCACCTTACTAGCCTATAATTTCCTACTGATGACCTATTCCTATTTTTATGGCTCGGAACAACTATTGCCGCTCTCCAGTCATCAGGCATTACCCTCCAGTGATCTATTATAATGTGCAGTAATAGGTTCAGTTATGACAGCCCCCATTTCTTTAACATTCTTGGGTGTACATAATCAGGGCCTGCAGATTTATTAGGGTGACTAGTGATTCCATCACCTTACTAGCCCATAATTTCCTACTGATGACCTATTCTCAATTTTATGGCTCTGAACCACTATTGCCAATCTCCAGTCATCAGGCACCACCCCCTTTTCCAGTGATCTATTAAAACATGCAGTAATAGGTTCAGCTATGACAGCCCCCATTTCTTTAACATTCTTGGGTGTACATAATCAGGGCCTGCAGATTTATTAGGTTAATATTTTAAGTGCTTTAATAATATCTTCTTGAAAAAGAGTAACACTGGGAGTTATTTGCAGCCAGTACCTATGTGGTACCCCTACCAGATTATTGAACACACTATAAAAGTACTTGTTTATGGCATTTACCATCTGTTTTGGGTCTGATATACTGATTCTTCCTTCTATTATCGGCGCCTTGTGTAATCTGTTCTTTTGCTGTTGTTTACGTAAACAAAGAAGGCTTTGTGATTATCTTTGTGTGGGCTATTTTAAACTCAGTTCAATGTCTCTCCCTTTTAATCAATTCTTCAACTTCCCTTTGTTTCATTTTAAATTTCTGGACATTTGTTTCACTTGGATCTTTTGAAGCTTTCCATATGCTATCTTTTTTGTTCTTGATTTGCTAACACACCTTGCCTGTTAACCATAAAGGCAATTTGCCCTTTCAATTATAGCACTTCTTTCCTAGAACTAGATCAATTTATATGTCCAATAGTTTAGATTAAAATAAAGGACTCAACTGATACCCTCATACACATTTTTGTTTAATAGTCTCAAAGTCAGCTTTATATGTTGCTGTTTTAGAGTTCTTACTCCATGCCTAATATTCCTTGGTGTCTCAGGATATATTGCCATTTAGTGCCAACTGCTATGGCAATTTCTTGTGCTGTGGTCACTTGTCCACTTGGAACTAGACTGAAACCACTGTAGCTCATTACGTTTTGCACATGGAACAGCCATCTGACAACAGCTTTCAGCCACTAAGAACCTGGACTGAATATGAATTTGTGCCCTAGAGGAGAACATCTCTGCAATCCACTTCCAGTCCACTGAGCAATGCAGCCCCTCCATAAGAGCTCCTCTCAGCATACCCACTGTTGACACATTACAAACCAACCTTACATAACCAAACAGAAGATAAGGCAAGCAATAATACCCGACAGGGTTAGGTGGTGATGGGCAATACGGACTGGCCAGGACCATAATAGACGTCCCAGCTATATAGCCTCCTGGAAGGTCCAGTATTGCCCATACTTCACCATGGAGGATATTATTGTGCTTAGAAAATGAGCATCTGTGTGAATTTTAATTAAGTAATAAAAATAACAGAGGAACTGACTTTCAAAATGAATAGAAATAGAAAAACATTGTGAGGTGAATGTACTGTTTTTTTTTTTTTAAGAGAAAAAGTTATTTGTTTATTTGTGAACATTTATAAAACTTAAGTAAAACCGACCAGTTGCCGCCATTGACTCGCCCACTAAGCAGGAAAATAATGGCGGTTGTGACTTTGAAAATTGCCCAAGGATACCATAAGTAAAAGGGCACCCCAAATTGTCAATTGTGTTCACCTGGGAGTCTAGCAGAAGTTAATTTACCCCCCTGGTGTGTCTCTCAACCAATGAGAGACCTCCTAGTATATTGCCCATTTTCTAAAACTAAATAGACTGAAACATAAATTAGGAATTATATTTAAAATAGTTCCTTGATAGAACATTTTTCATTGAAACATAGAAACAAAGAAATCGTTGGCTGATAAAGACCACATGGTCTTCCCATAAGCCCTACACTTGTTTGTGTCCTCTGACCCTATCTGGCCAATGACTTTTCACCCCTCTGTCCCACCTCTAAGGTTCCCTTATACCTATCCAAGGTGCATTTAAATCCCTCCACTGTGCTCACTCCCAACACCCTGTGGCAGCCTATTTCCATGCATCCACCACCCTCTCTGGAGAACTTCCTCACATTTCCACTTAATCTGCCACCTACCAATTTTTATATCATGCCCCCTTGTTCTTCTACCCCCCCTACATTGGGCATCCCCCCTTGTACCTTGTTTATGACTTTAAGGTACAGTACTTGAATGTTTCTATCATGTCCCCCTCTCCCTCCTCTCCTACAGTGAGTACATATTGAGGGCCTTTAATCTGTCCTCATATGTTTTCTGGTGCAAGCTCTGAACCATTTCAGTCACCCTTCTCTGGACTGCCTCCACCCTGTCAGTGTCCCTACGAAGATGCAGCCTCCAGAACTGCATACAGTACTCTGGGTGAGACCTCACCAGTGTCTTATACAGTAGCATCACAAACTCCCACCTTTTGCTAGGGATACCTCTGCCTATCCACCCCAGCATGCCACTGACCCTTTTTGCAACCTTTGTACTTTGCTTGGAAACCTTTAGGTCATCAGAGATGATGACTCCTAGGTTCCTTTCTTCCTGGGAGATCATCAGCAACTCTCTCTCCCCATTCTGTAGCTCTCTCCAGGGTTTCTTCCTCCTAGGTGCATAGTTTTGCACTTCCTAGAATTAAACCTCAGTTTCCATACTTCAGACCATTTTTCAAGCTTCCTCGGGTCCCTCCTCATCCTCTCCAGTATGCCCCTGTACAGCAAAACTAATACAATGAAAATGTCGATGCCAACAACATTAATGTTTTTGCTGTAATAATCGCAATGACCCTGGCACTCTGTCTCCAGGTCCTGCATCCCTTCCCCAATCCGACTCTGACTCAGAGTTGAAATCCTGTAGATTAGGGTGTGCCTCCCACATGGGGGGTTCTGGGGGTGAAGTTCTCCAATGAAAAGACAGCCGGAGTCTCCAGTCAGATTTATGTCAACTGCAAGTTGCGGTCGACATAAATCCATCGCTGTGATGCAGTCGACAACTTAGTTGTCAAACTGGCATCATAGATCCGTTTTCTCCACCCTCTGGAAAATCCACCCTGTTTCGGATCATGATGTCATCTGCAAATAGGCTGACTTTCCCTCCAGCCCTTCTGCAATGTCATTAATGAAAACAAACAGGACTGGCCCAAGGACTGATCCCTGTGGTACCCTGCTGGTCACCCCTCCCGGATTGGATCCCATTCACCACCTCCCTCTGCCTCCTGTCCGTTAGTCAGTTCCTAACCCAGTTTACCATCTTGTGCCCCATGCCCAGACTACCCATCTTAATAATAATAATAATTTTATTTAATATAACACCTTTCAGAATATCAAAGCGCTTCACAAATACAAACACACTTAGTTAAACAATAAATAAGCATAAAATCAAAGAAAATCAGGAAATGCTTTTTCCCATAGAAAGGTCTTCATTGCCTGCTTAAAACTCCCTACGGTCCTGCACTCCCGTAGCTAGCGGAGTTGAGGAATTCAGAGGGATGGGGCAATGAACATAAAAGCCCGTGCCCCAGATGACTTCAGTCTAACCCTCGGAATCTCCAGCAACCCCTCATCAGCCGAGCGGAGTTGACACATAGGGGTGTAAGGAATCAGAAGTTCTTTCAAGTAGTCTGGACCCAGTCCGTGTAGGGCCTTGTAGGTTAACAAACCTATCTTAAAGGTGATCCGCCACTGAACTGGCAGCCAGTGCAGATCGCTCAGCGCTGGGGTTATATGAGATCTCCTTGAAGCCCCAGTTAATAAACGTGCAGCCGCATTCTGCACTAGCTGCAAGTGGCGGATATCAACCCCAGGAAGCCCTAGGTACAGGGAGTTACAGTAGTCAAGCCTTGAGGTCACGAAGGCATGGACCAAGACAGGCAAGTCGCTGGATGGAACAAGGTGCTTGATCCTGGCAGTGTTTCTAAGGTGGTAAAAGGCTAACTTGACGACTGCAGACACCTGATGGTGAAGGGTCAGACCATCGTCAAGTATCACTCCCAGGTCACGCATCCATTCAGAGGTAAGGATCTGCTCGCCCCCTGGTTTATACCAGATGGCAAATCAGACCCCAACCCTCTATCCTGTGACCAGGGTCCACCACCAAAACCTCACTCTTTCCGCGTTCAACTTTAAGCCGCTGGAACTCATCCAATCTTGGATTTTCATGAGGCAGCTGTTAAATACTGAGGCGCACACACCTGGTCGGGAGCGAAAGACCGGTAGAGCTGGGTATCATCAGCATAGCAGTGAAACCTCAGCACATATCACCTTACAATGTCTCTGAGGGGCAGCATATACACTGCAAACAACAAGGGGGACCACACCAAGCCCTGAGGTACCCCACAAGGCAGAGAGAAAGACTCGGAAGAAAATATTCCTGAGACAACTTTCTGAGTTTGACCAGTGAGGAAAGATGAAAACCATCTGAGGGCTTTACCCATCAGCCCACAGATGAACCTCAGGCGCTCGAGCAGAACCCCATGGTTGACAGTATTGAAAGCTGAAGAGAGATCAAGGAGTACCAAGATAGAACGGTTCCTCCAATCTCTCGCCATCAGGAGATCATTGAGCACCTGAACCAGAGCCGTCTCAGTACTATGCCTCTATGGAAACCCGACTGGAGAGATTAGTATAAATTATGGATGGTTAGATGGTTCTCCAGTTGAATGCCACCACTTTCTCAATAACCTTTCCCACAAAGGAAGGTTCGAGATAGCCTGTAGTTCGCCAGAGACTCCGGGTCCAAAGCTTTCTTCAGAAGAGGTATCACCACTGCCTCCTTCAGGAGCTAGGAAACTCACCCGATTCCAGGGAACACCGGACAATCTGAACTAAGACCAGGCCTATAACATCACTACAACCCAAAATTAGGGAAGTAGGGCCTGGGTCTAAACTACAGCACATGGGGTGCATCCTCTGGACAATCTTCATAATGTCAATGAAATCTGGTAGGTCAAAGGTACTCCAGGAAATACTGGGCATGGTGACCGAGCACTGACCAACCATATCTCCCATAAAATGAGACGGATGAAACTCCTGCCTGATGTCAGCCACCTTATTCACGAAGAATCGAGCTATCTCATCACAGTCAGTTTGTGATAAAACTTGATGGAGCTGCTGACAGGGTGGGTTGCACAGCCTGTCTACAGTTTGGCAGAGTTGAGCTGGTCAGTTCCCAGCAACAGTGATTTCCCTGGACAGGAATTCTGCTTTCTTATGGGAGATCGCTGATTGATAGAGTTGATAATACTCTAACAAAATAAGATGGTCGGTATCGCAGGTGGATTTACACCAGCGGCATTCTAACTTGCGTCCCAACTTATGCATCTCCCTCAGTGACCCATCAAACCATGGGGTTCAGGGGCGAAGCAGAAAGGGACGAACACAGACTGGAGCAATCCGATCAAGAGCTGAAGTAATAGCCTTATTATAGGCTACCACTATAGTGCTCTGGATCGGTGCTGGTCTCACCAACACAGAGAGGTCAATCACCGCCACCAGGTCTTCAGGGACCACATTCCGCAAAGGGCGGTAACTGACCAACTCCACAGGGGCAGACCTACTCAGGGGGGTAGAGAAATTGAACCCCACAGTGTAGTGATCAGACCAACCAACCAGTTCCACCCCCAAATCAGAGGCCTCGATCCACAGGAGGAAGACCAAATCAAGAGAGTGACCACCATTGTGGGTAGCTGAGGAAACAACCTGTGTGAAGCCCAGCGGTGTCATCAACTGGAGGAAGTGTTGTCTAAAAAGCGAGCATTCGTCATTAGCCCAGGCATTGAAGTCACCCAGAACCATCAGTCTGGGTGACTCCAATGCCATGTCGGCAGCAAAGTCCTCTACTTCCTGCAGAAACAGCTTCTCATCCCCTGGTGGATGGTAAATGAGAGCTATCCTGCACCCCACACCAGTTACCACAGTGCACTCAAATGATTCAGCCTACTCAACTGGTGCACTAGTGAGGCCCAATTCCATCTTAAAACAGACTGCTACCCCCTGCAGATCCAACCTCTGGCGTGCATCACTGAGTACCGGGAGGAACAGTTGCCTCCAGAATTGGGGCAGCATTACCATCTAACCAGGTCTCGGTGATGCAAGTCAGATCCGCTGTTCCAACAAAATCCACAATCAAGGTAGTCTTGTTCTTAATGGAACTGGCATTGCATAACAACGCCTGGGTTGGACGATGCTCCTGGGCTGTCCTGACTACTTGCCCACCCAAAAAGGAGGTGCTCTTGGGTATGGGGATGAGACATGGATTACTATGTTCCAGGCTCCATTTCGCCCCAGGGCATCTTCTGGTCTTAACCACCCCATGGGAGAAACATGCTCATTCGAGCTCCAATGTCCACGTCCTCCAACCCACCCCTGCCCACTCACCCTGCAAGCAATTCCCAGCGCCCGACAGTGCTGGTAAGTAAAAGCAGGGAGCTCTTGTTAACTAGCTTCTTATGTGGGATAGTGTCGAAAGCCTCACTCAATTACTTCGTCACCCAGTCAAAAAAGTCTATCAGATTTGTCTGACAACCTTCCTGCTGTGGCTCCATGTTGCCTCAGATCCTGGGCTTCATTGGATTCTTCCCTTAAGCAGTGCCTCCATGATCTTACCCACTACTGAGATGAGGCTATGGTTCCCTGCCTCTTCTCTACTCCTGCTTTTGTGCACAGGGACAATCTGTGCCCTCTTCCAGTCCTTGGGACCACTCCTGTGTTGAGTGACTTGGTGGAACATGGCTGCCAGGAGCCTGCTAGCTCTCTTTGCAGCTTTTCAAATATCCTTGGGTGTATGCTGTCTGGCCCCATTGCTTTATCCACCTTCAGTTTTGTGAGCTCCTCCAGGACTCTCTCCACTATGAATGGACTGGTGTCCACCTCCCCCCTTTGTATTTGTGGCTCAGCTGTGGTCACTGACCCTTCCCTTCTTCAGTGAATACTGAACAGAGGTGTTTATTCAGTATTTCAGCTTTTTCTAGGTTACTTTCTCCCTCCTCCTCCTCCTTTATCCTTACAATCCTCTTCCTATTTTTTCTTCTTTCACTGATGTGAGAGTCTTGTTTCCTTTCTTCATTGTCTGCTAGTCCTTCCTCAGTCCATGCCTTTGCACTCCTAACAGCCTTTCCCACTTCCCTTAGACACTCTAGGTACACCTCCCTGTCACCGTCCCTTTGGGTCTCCTTATACTTTCTGAATGCCATCCTTTTAGCCCTCACTTTGTCTGCCACCTCTTTTGAGAACCATAGTGACTTTTTTCCTTCTCTTGCCTTTGGATATCAGCATGATACACTAGTTAGTTATTTCCAGCATGGCTCCTTTTGGTGTCCCCACTGCTCTTCAACCCTCCTTCTTCTCTAGGGTAAGCTTTATATACAGTATCTCCCCATTTCAGTGAAGTCTGCCCTTCTGAAATCTAAAACCTTTGCCTTCGTGACTTGACTGAGTCCCTGTCCCTGTGGTAAACTACACCATGTGGGGGTCACTGGACCCCAATTGTCCTTCTATCTGGACATCTACAATTCTGTCCCCATTGCTTAGTACCAGGTCCAGAATCACCCTATCCCTGGCGAGGTCAAGCACTAGCTGCCTTAGACCTGCCCCCTCTAATGAATCTAGGATGCCTATACTTCTGGGTGAAGCAACTGCCTGGGTGGTCCAATCCATGTCTGGCATATTGAAATCACCCAGGAGTAGAACTTCACCTTTAGCTACCATCTTGTGTATTTTATCCACTAGCTCCCTGTCCACTTCCTCCTCTTGTACTAGAAGCTTGTAGATTACCCGTGTACATATTGCTGTGCCATTTCCAGGCTCAAGAGTGATCCACATTGCCTCAGCCTCCCCCTACTACCCTGCTTCTTCCTTTATGCCCTCTCTGACGTACAGGGCCCACAACCCCCTTTCTTACTCCCCCTGTCCCTTCTGAACAGAGCATACCCGGTACATTTATGTCCTACCCAAGATTAGCAGTGTGCCATGTCTCTGTTATTGCGCTGTGTCCAGGTCTACCTCTGCTAACAAGGCCTCCAGGTCTGGCATTTTATTTCCCAGGCTGCGGGCATTGTTACCATGGCCTTCCATCTCTGCAGCCTCTCCTTCCCCTGCCCCTACTGCCCTCCTGCTTCTTTCCCCACCCTTCTGCTTCTCCTCTGCCCCCCAATTATAGTTTGTGTGTTTCAGTTTCTAGGAGCAGTAGTAGTCATAAGTGTGTCACGAGCTTCAGGCAAGGTTGCCTGATACTTTTTGTGGTTTAATACAATTCCAAATAATTAACACGAATATATTTGTATTTGTAAAAAGTGAGCTATTTCTGTGCATTTGTCCTGAATATAAGGAATAAATGTATGGTGCCCATATACAACGAGCCTGTTTTTCCATTGAGGGGTTGAAATACCAGCATATGGACCTTGAGAGTGAAGCTTGAGGCGTCCATACTGGTATCTAACCCGAGATGGGAACTCTAAAATGAGTTGTGTATGAGTCCATATTTTATTTGTTATACTCAACATAAGAATATACAAATAAGCCAGCAGAAAAAAGGCTATTTGGGCTACCAAGTCTGCTCATATTGCAGGGTCCACAGCTTGAGCTAATGTCCCTGCCCTCCCTACCCATGATCTTTACCTCCCCCTATGCCTATACTAGCCTCTCTTAAACAAGCACTATAACCATACCAAAATACACTCTAGGCTGCAGCATTTACAAGCATTTACAAGGTGCTACTCAGAGTATAGAGCGCTTTAAAATGGTGGTTTCTGAGCCAAAAAGATATTTGCTTTTTAATTTAAGCACCTCGGTATACAGACCCTGCTAATTCTTTATTGGAAGCAGGAAGAGTGGGTTTGTAGTTCAGGCTTTACCTGAACTACTGCTCAATATTTTGGGAGACATTCAATTTTATTTGTGATACCTTACTGTTTGCAAGCTCGTCCAGTACCATGGATGAGTGGTATTAGCCGCTTTATAGCTTATTTTATTAAATCTTGTACTTTGTCATACTGTGACCCAAGGTTTGTATTTCTGGGTTACTGGGACGATTGAAATAGCTCTGTAGTGAGCAGGGTGTGTGCACGTCTCCGCGTTCAAAGATGCATGTCTAACGCGTGTTTTGGCATGTTTGGGTAAGTTTGAGCAACATAACAGAATGATTTAGAGTAAGTTTCTGCTGGAATACATAGAGTGCTATATTGTACGAATATATAGATTGTAGTGTTCTGTTTTAAGATAAGTATATATATTTTAGATAGCATCATGGAGTATATTATGACAACAGATGGTAAATGGGGCATTAAATGTGCATTATGTGCTATGTTTGCAATCATTACAGAGCAAGTGGATCTCCCCCAGTCATACAACTGTGAAAAATGTGTTCTTAATAAAGTATTACAACATAAAATTACCTTATTTAATGAAAGATTGACACACTTAGAAAAAAGTCAACAGGATAGGGGAGAGAGGTTTCAAATAAATGCAGGCATAAGTATTGTTTCTATTGGAACCAATACTGATTCAGTGTTTCAGAATAAAGATCATAATGGTCAAACACCTATTAAAGATCAAACACATAAAAAAGATAACGGGTGGAAGACACCCCACCAAACATGGATGAAACATGGTTTTAGGTTCAAGGTTCAAAAGCCTCAAAAAGTGGGAGAAAAGCAGATCAGTATCAAATTCCATTATCAAATTATTTTGATCCATTAAACTCAATTGTTAATGAAAATATTTCATTAATAAATGAATCTCAGTGTGACTCACATTTAATTTCTTTGGTAAATAATTCAACAACCAAAATAATTAATGAAAGCATTAATACTCTGCAAATGCAAATTACTGGTAATGAGTTACCAACAGATCCACTTATTGACTTGACAACCAATATAAATCCTATACAATTAGATCCTCCAATGGAGCTGGGGAAAAATGATACAAGGCAATTAATTGTCATAGGTGACTCCATAATAAAACATCTAGACTGACCAATTTGTAACCCTGATAATTATAATAGAGCACTTTTAAGTTACAGAGGTGCTAAAATCAGAGACCTAGCAACTAGATTAGATAATATTCTAGCAAAATCTGGTAAAAATCCATTGGTTCTATTGCATGTAGGAACTAATGCTATACCAACTCATTCAATACATAGGATTAAGGAAGATTTTGTATCAATTAATAACAAATTACTTGAGAAAAAACTGCTCTATTGTTATATCAGAAATCTTGCCAGTACCAAAACCACACAGTTTTGTGTGAACAAAATTAAATCAATAATTGAATGGTTAAGGAAATGATGTTTAACACAAAACATTAAGGGCCAGATATTCAAAGCTTTCGCCAGGCAAAAACGTTTGTGCAGGATTAGCGGCGGGTCTGCTATATTCAAAAGACTGAATAGTGCAGGCAAACTGCATTAGTGCAAGGCAAACAATAAATATATGCAAGGGGCTAAGTGAACATGAATACATGTGCAATGAGATATTCAACGACTAGCGCTGCGCTAAGTTGTTTAACGCGACTTAGCACGACCCATAGCGTGGTACAAATTACCGCCCAGGAAAAGCTGGTCTTAACCCTGGGCAAACAGCTTTGTGCGGTGCTATCTCATCATTAGCGCAGCTTGCGCAGCCGTAACATATCAGTATGACACTTAGATACTGCCAGACATGGAGGACACATGCTGCTCACTGATGGCACCACCATGATGCCATTAGCTGCCACCAGTCCGAGCCAAGCACAGACAGTGATGGGTGATCTGACCCACAGGGGACAGCATGGTAGTGTGGCCATATAGCACACACACCTGCAGACCATACATCTGTGGTGTGTAACAGATGCCAGAACACATGCAGCACTGTGGGCATGGTGGCCAGTGAGGGGAGGGTGTATGGGTGGCCAGACCTCACCACAGCCCACGTGTGGCCACAAGGCTGGGACACATCGCTCAGTGCACATGGGCCAGTAGTGGGATTACGCTACCACCTGTGTGCCTGTCTGATCCTACATGCCCCCCCAGCCACCTACCACACAACTGTACAGATGTCACAGCACACACTGCCAGCCATGTACATGACACTGTGTGCATCCCATGTCACAGGTGCAGCATCTGTGGATCACACAACAGCATGATAGTACTGTCCACTGTCAGTAATTACCTGCAAGCTGTGTCTGGCACTGTGTACAGTGCAGTGGTCACTGCCCTACATACCATAGGCAGTGTCATGTCCCTCACACTACCAGCCCTCTTGCTACTGTAGTGTCTGCTGTGCACTGTAGCATGACTTAGTGTGAAGGTTGCATGCAGCACCACCTGTGCCTGTGCTGTGTTGTCCCCTGGGGTACGATATGCTATGCTGTGCTGTACTGTTTACATGAAGCCTGCAGCTATCATCATGCACTGCCTGACTGACCTACAGGTGGAGCTGCAGTCGGACCTGGCCAGCCCCTGTACCTCCAGACTGACCTACAAGTGGAGCTGTGGGACCCTGCAGTAACGCTGTGCAAACTGCATGCAAATCAGGGCATAATGAGATGCTAATGTGGCTGTTTGCCCACAGACTATCTAAGTAGGCTCATTTGCATGTCACTTTTGAATATGGCAAAGTTTAGCGTGGGGCTAACGTGTTTGCACCGGGCAAACCGCTTAGCTCTGCGCTAAAGCCGCTCTAACGTGTTAGCGCAGCACTAATGGTTCGGGGAATATTATACAGTTTTGATCACTGTTTTTTTATGTGCTGCTGCCTGCAGCTGTACTGGGTCCCTGCATTTGCCAGAACACACATTGGCCACATAGTTCCTCTCTACCTACCCTCACGTCTCTGTGCACTGTGTTGTTGTTGTGGTTTGCACTTCCTGGTTGCTGCATTATTGTAAAATTCTTAAAAGCAGGAAATATGTCTTATTCCAGGGCTACATTTGCCCTGCACTCCCAGCCCAGTTTACACGGCCTCATTCCCATTCTATATTCAGAAGCTGTTTGCCCTGGGCTATTCCTTTTGAATATAGCTTGCTTTGTGCTCCAGGCTAAGTTTGCCCGCCGGGCAGTGCTAATTTAGCCCAGGGGCAAACCTTTGAATATCTGGCCCTAAATGTATTATGCACTGGGAAGAGTTTAACAATGTAAATGAGTACTGTTGTCCAGATGGGTTACATCTTAGCAGGAAGGGTTGCCACATTTTGTGAAATAAATTTCTTGAAGTTTTAAACTAATAGTGAAGGGGGGGAACAACTGACCCTATAAGGCCATTTTCAATATTAATAAATAAAAATAAACTAAATGAATGTGAACATAAAAAATTAAGTCTTACAAAGATCATCACAAATGAGTCATTTACAATTATACTAACAAATGCAAGAAATCTGAGAAATAAAATTGATGAATTAAGAGACTTTCTCTTAACAAATCATGTACCAGTATGTGGTATAACTGAAACAAGGTTTCAAGAAGGAGATTGGAATATAGATATTCCTGGTTATTGTAAAATTCTTAAAAACAGGAAATATAAAATTGGAGGGGGAATAGCATTCTATGTAGAAGAAACTTATAAAGTAACAGAATTAAACAAAGTGGTTAATGTTTCATCTGAACTGCTCTGAATGAATGTACAAATGCTCAATAAAGTATTAACTATAGGGCTTGGATATCGACCACCAAATTTAAATATAACTGAAACCAGTAAATTTTTAGAAGATATAGAAACTGTTCATGTAGATGGCAGCTATATTTTAATGAGTGACTTCAGTTTTCCTTCAATCGACTGGGACACATCTGAAGGACAGGAATCTTGTGAAAATAGATTTATTGAAATATTAATTGCCCATAATTTGGAACAAATTATCAAAAAACCAACTAGAGGGAATAGGACTTTGGATATCATTCTAACTAATAGTCAATCAAATTGCTCTGAACCAGAAATCTTACCACCTTTAGGAGATAGTGACCACTCAATGATCAAGACTAGAATTCAAACTATAAATCATGAAACCAAAAGTATAACTTCAGTTAAAAACTTTTTTCATGCAGATTACAAAGAAATTAATGAATGGTTGATAAAATGGGATTGGCAGACAGACCTTTTAGGTCATAGTTTGGAAAAAACCTGGGAAATTATTAATACTAAAATTCAATTGTATAGCGAAATGGGTTCCCATTAGAAAAAAATACCATAACAATAAAAGATTGCCTGTATAGTAGACTATAAGAATTAAAAAACATATTAAAAAGAAAAAAATGTATAAAAAGTGTAATGGATCTCATAATGAAACAACATGGGATATATATAAATCCATATAAAAAACTAAAATCAACCATTAGAAAGGCAAAAGCAACACTGGAATCAAAACTGGCTTTAGAGACTAAGGATAATAAAAATAAGTGTTTTAATTATATTGGATCTATGAAGAGTAATGAAAATAAGATTGGTCCATTGAAAATCTCAAATGATGATATTATTGATGATAATGTTGATATGACTGGTAAACTCAATAATTTCTTTTTAAGTACTTTTCAACCGAAACAACATATAACTAATATACCATCTGTAAATAATAATTTTATTGAATTTGATTCACAAGAAGTTTTCAAACAACATGAAGTCTTGCTATATTATGACATATGCAGTGAGTCCCAACCTTTGAACTGCTTCGGAGGTGAAAGAGTTAACTTTCCATGCCAGGCATGGAACTTTGAGCACGAGCTCGGTTGAAAACTCTGTCTGTTGTTCTTCAAACTCAAACTGTCAGATTCTATACTCCGCCTCACTGAACAGTCGCTCCGGAGATTTCTCCTTCTGCTCGGTTCATTTTGTCGGTTAAAGTATTAATTTGTCGGTTTTTTAACCGAATTTAAACCACAACCGGTCAGTTCAAGCTCTGTCTGTGGTATTGTAAGTACTAGATAGGTTTACATTTACTTTCTGTGTGGAACTTGTAGCGGTATTATCGGGTTCGGTTTGAACCGATCAGGTTGTTGTAAATACATTAATCTGTCTTTTAGAGTGCGGTTCCCGGTTCTTATCGGTTCTAAAAAACAGTTTCATTACGGTTTTTTCCACGACCCGTGACACGGTTGGGAACCGATAAGAGAGTCTTGCTTGGCAGATTGCCATAAACGGGCAAGTTTTGGTTAGGCTGGCACTATGTCTGAGAAACCCAAAAGAAAACCCAGGCCCACTGGGTTTCAACACTGCAGTGTTTGTGGGGAAGCCTTTGCCAAGGCTGACCCCACACCACCTGTGTTTATTGTCTGGGTTTGACCACCTCAATGCAGACTGCCAGATTTGCAAAAATTTTCCTACAGCTACCCTGGATAAGAGAGTTGGTAGGCTCAGGGAAAGAGAGGCCAAGAAGTCCGCTGACCTGGATGGCCAGCCCGGTTCGGTTATAACTGAACCAGAGGGAGTGCCCTCTGACCAGGGCGAGACTTCCTCGGGCAAAAGGAGAGCCGACTCAGAGGAGTCGGTTCCAGCAAAAAGGACTAGAAAATCAGCAGGTGTGGAGCCAAAATTTCCATCTCCAACAGCTGAAGAAATAGCCAAAGCGATTAAAATTGTCCAGTCGCTTTCCCCGGTTCCGACCGAACCGGCACCATCAGGTAAGCGTACGGTTCGGTCGGTTCCACAGTTCAAGAATATGATTTAGAGAATTTTATGAACTGGAGGAGGGAAGAGAGTATGAGGAGAGTGAATGTGGATTTGAAAGTCTAGATGTGCCCATTGAACCAGACATCTCCCAGACAGACCTTCAGGAGTGTCTCCCCTAGGCTTTCTGAGTCCCCTTCATTTTATGTTTTATAAAAAGTGGTTGAAACCTCCAGCTCCCTATAGGAAGCTGTGGATGATCAAGAGGAGCCTGACTATGTAGAAATGATGGATATCCCAGAGTCTAGGAGACTGTCTATTCCTTTGCATAAATCTTTTGGGAAACAGAAAGTAAAAATTTTAAAAACTCCTCACACTATACCTCCTGTGGATAAAAGAATGGACAAGAGGTACACATTGTCAGGCTCTGATACAGAGTTCCTTACACAACAATGCAGCCATGTTGGGGTAGTGCAGGCTGCAGCCTTTGACAAGGCAAATATTCCCTTGGCTTCACACCCCCTGACAAGGACTCCAGGAGGATTGATGCCATGGCAAAGAAACAGTACATGGCAGCATCCTTGGGACTCAGACAGGCAAATTATATGGCTTATGTTGCTAGATACAGAAATCCGGATGGGACACCGTTATGGCTCTAGAAAGCAGGTCCCTGGCCAGCTTGCCAGGAGCTGGAGCAGGTGGCTGCTGATGGTATTGAGGCATCTAAGGTGCAATTTCATGCTGCAGTGGACTCCTAATGATGTGTCATCAAGAGTCATGGCTACATCTGTGGCTCTTCGCAGGATGGCTTGGCTCAGATGTACTAGCCTGTCACGGATACCCAGACTAAGGCCATGGATTTTCCTGTTGTGGGTAACTCTCTGTTGGGGAGCAGACAGAGAATTAGAAGAAAATGGATGAGTATAGGACCACCTATAGGAGTGCACAGGCCAAGGAAAGGCAGGCCACTCCTCAAAGGCAGCCTTCCAGGGGCAGGGGCAGACCTTTTCATAGGCCTTTTTACCAAGCCCAGGCCTCCTCTTCAGCTTATGCCCAGAGGGGGTTCTTTAGAGGGAGAGGCAGACGGGGTACAAGCAGACCTGCTTCCACCCCTCAGCCTAAAGCCCCTGCCAAGCAGGCACCCTGATGGGGTGGCCAGGGCCGATTCTCCACTACCTGTAGGGGGCAGGCTGGCTTACTTTGTCCAGGACTGGAAGTCTTTAACATCAGACAAGTGGGTCCTGGAAGTAGTAAGCCAGGGACTGGTTCTCAGCTTCAAAAAAATTTCCAAAGATGAGAACCAGGTCCTTTCCACCTGCAAATCCATCAGAGGCACTTGCCCTAGAAACAGAAGTTTCTACCCTCCTGGCTCTCAGAGCTGTGGAAAGGGTTCCACCCCTACACCAGGGTAAAGGGTTGTACTCCAGGTACTTCCTTACCCCAAAAAAGACAGGAGAATGGCGGCCCATCCTGGATCTCAGATACCTAAACAAGCACCTTTTAAAACCAAAATTCAAAATGGTGACTCTGGGAATTATTTTACCCTCTCTAAGGCCAGGGGACTGGCTAGCATTCCTGGACCTCAAGGATGCCTACTTCCATGTTCTTATCAGAAGCTCCCATTGAAAGTACCTCAGATTCGAACTGCCCTCAGGCCATTACCAGTTCAGAGCAATGCCCTTCCGGCCTCACCTCTGCCCCGAGGGTATTCACAAAATGCCTGGCAGTAGCAGTTGCCCACTTAAGAAGGCAAAAGATTGCCATCTTTCCTTACCTGGACGACTGGCTCATAGGAGGCCCGGTCTCCAGACCAAGTCAAACTACACCTTCGGGTAATTCAGCAACTGCTCACATCTCTAGGTTTCCTTCTCAATCTTCCAAAGTCAGTTCTAGAGCCTGTCCAGCTTCTCACCTTCATAGGTGCAGAACTGAACACAAAAGAGGCCAGAGCCTTCCTTCCTTTGGAAAGAGCAAGGACCCTGGTCTCTCTGACCTCCTCTTTCACCCTGCAGGTCTCTCGACCAGCAAAGCATTTTCTGCAGCTCCTGGGGCACATGGCTGCTTCTACAGCAGTAGTGCAGGGAGCAAGATTTCAGATGAGGGACATCCAGTTCCATTTGAGAGCCTTTTGGTCTCAAAGGAGAGACCCTCTAACCAAATTGATCCCAGTGACTCGAACCCTGATCCAAGCCCTTCAGTGGCGGCAGGACCAAGAGCAATCTGAGGCAGGGGTCCCCTCACCCTCAGTCTCACTCCTTAATCCTTACTACAGATGCATCCCTCTTGGGGTGGGGAGCTCACATGGGCGACCTCACTACCCACGGATTGTGGTCCCCTCAGGAATCTCTGCTCCACATCAATCTGTTGGAACTCAGAGCAGTTTTTCTAGCACTTCAAGTTTTCTCCACATCTGTTCAGAACAAAGTTGTACAGGTCAGAACAGACAACACCACTACAATGTGGTACATCAACAAGCAAGGAGGCACTTGGTCTATGGGCCTTGTGCACCGAAGCAATGAAGTTGTGGTCTCTGGCTTACTCCCTGAACACCTCCCTTATGGCAGTTTACCTCCCAGGCAAGGACAATGTCCTGGCAGATGCTCTCAACAGGATTTCCCAGGGCCATCACGAATGGTCACTGGATCCCCTAGTACTGGAGGTAGTATTTGCCAGATGGGGCACCCCACAGATAGATCTTTTTGCAGCCCCAGACAATCACCAACTTCCCCTTTTTTGCTGCAGGCCCCCAGTGTTGGGCTCAGTCCCTCTGGATGCCTTCCTTCTCAGTTGGGAAGGGACGTTTCTCTATGCTTTTCCCCCTTTCCCTCTTCTGTTCAAGGTGCTAGTCAAAATCAGATCTCAACCCTGCAAGATGATCCTGATTGCTCCAGATTGGGCCAGACAGCCCTGGTACCCACTCCTTATGTCCTTAGCAGTCCACCTTCCCCTGTGTCTTCCCAGGAATCACAACCTGTTAACCTGTGCTCAGTGGAGAGTTTGGTACCCGAACCTCAAATCTCTCAATCTCAAGGCCTGGCTCTTGAAGAGTTAGAGTTTGCTGACCTACACCTCTGCCAAGGTGTATTGGATATCTAGAAAGGAAGCCTTCCACCAGGGCTACTTATAATTCCAAATGGAAGATATTTTCCATATGGTGCTCTGGCAAGCATATTTCCCCAGAATCTGCTGACTTACCCACAGTCCTGGATTATATGGTGCATTTGAATACTTTGGGGCTGAGACCAGCTACCCTAAAAGTGCACCTGGCAGCCGTGTCTGCCTTCTTATCAGCAGGTAAACCCACTTCTCTTTCAGCTCATCCTGTATTCTCCAAGTTTTTCAAGGGGTTGCTTCACACCAACCCTCCATTCAGGGCCCCTGCCCCTGCCTGGGATCTTAATATTTGCATTGCCCAGCTTATACAACCCCTTGAGCCCTTGTCTTCAGCAGAGCTTAAGTACTTGACTTGGAAAACTGTGTTTTGGTAGCCATCACTTCTGCCAGGCGCATAAGTGAATTACAAGCATTGTCAGTGGAGCCTGATTTTATCTCCTTTCATAGAGATAAAGACGGTCCTCAGGACTAACAGAAAGTTCTTGCCTAAGGTGGTTTCAGACTTACACCTTAATCAATCTATGTCTCTCCCTGTGTACTTCACTGGCCATTCCTCCTCTGGCGAGAGGAGACTGCACAGTTTAGATGTCAAAAGAGCCCTTAGTTACTACATAGAACGTACCAAGGGTCACAGGTTTGACTCCCTCCAACTGTTCCTCACTTATGGTGAGGTTGGTAAAGGGAAACCTGCCACTAAAAGATCCATTGCCAGGTGGATTGTCTCTTGTATCCAATTTTGCTATGAAAAACTGGGTAAGGTTCCTCCCTCAGGCCTGAGGGCTCACTCTACCAGAGGTACAGCTGTGTCTCTGGCTGCTGCCAGGGACATCCCATCCTAGAGATATGTCAAGCAGCTACTGGAAAACAGTTCACACTTTACCAAGCATTACTCCCTGGACATCCAGGCTAGGAGTGATGCTCGGTTTAACACAGCTGTGCTTCAGAGCCTATTTCCTAAGTAGGTTCTGTCCCTACTCCATGGAGGTACTGCTGTGTAGTCTGCATATGTCATAATATAGCAAGACTTCATGTTGTTTGAAGAAAAATTACTCATCTTAGTAATGTTGTTTCTTCTAATGGAGTCTTGCTATATTATGACCTCCCCTACCTGCCCCTCTCAGAACCTCTGCTTTTGGGATGTGGGTGGGCAGCGTTGGCACTTAGTAGATGCCCACCTTGTTTTTTCACCCCTCCTTTTTGGGGTGATTGGGTGTTGTGTTTTTCATTTTTTGGATCCTCTGACTTGAGTCTTTGTTTTGGGACCAAAAAATGTGTTCTTATATTTAGTAGGCAGTTGGCTAGTGTAGGTTTACAGCTTCCACACAGAACCTTAGTGAGTTTTGCTCGTAAAGATCTGACAGTTTGAGTTTGAAGAACAGCAGACAGAGTTTTCAACCGAGCTCATGCTCAAAGTTCCATGCCTGGCATGGAAAGTTAACTCTTTCACCTCCGGAGCAGTTCGAAGGTTGGGACTCACTGCATATGTCATAATATAGCAAGACTCCATTAGAAGAAACAACATTACTAAGGTGAGTAATTTTTTCTTATCTGCCATAAAAATGATGAAACCAAATAGTTCCCCAGGACCAGATGGGATTCCATCAAAATTTATAATAGAAGTGGCCATAGTATTGATGGGTCCCTTAACTGTATTATTTAATAAATCTATTTATTAGGGTAAAGTATTACCTTCTTGGACAGAAGCAAATGTAGCACCTATATTTAAAAGTGGGGATAGATCAAGGGTTGAAATCTATAGACCAATTAGTTTGACATCTATAATTGGGGAAACTAATGAAACGGTTATTACAAAATAGAATATTAAATCACATCCAGGATAAAGGTTTGGTGGCTATCACACAACACAGTTTTAGTAAAAATAGATCCTGTCTTACTAATTTGCTCCAATTTTTTGAATCTGTTAATTCGGCAATTGATAGAGGCCTCTCAGTGGATGTATTGTTCCTTCATTATAGCAAGGCATTTGATTCAGTGTCTCGTAGAGTCCTAGTAGATTATCTAGTGAAGACTGAATTATACCCAAACATAATAAACTGGATTAAATCATGGTTGCACAATAGGAAGCAGAGAGTTGCTCTTAGGGGCTTCAAATCAGATTATGGCATTGTGACTAGTGGTATACCTCAGGGCTCTGTCCTTGGCCCCATTAGTTTCAATATTCTTGTGTCATCCATGCAGACAAACAATATTGCATGGATGTGCAAATATGCAGATTACTGTAAAAATTGGTGCAGTAATATAGATTATAAATCATGTATGCAATTTCAAGAAAATATAAATCGATTAAGTAAGTGGGCAGATAATTCCTTAATGAAATTTAATGCAGCAAAATGTAAAATTATGCACTTTGGCTATAATAACCCAAATCATAAATATACATTAAATAATCATATTTTGGAAAAAGTTACTAATGAGAAAGATTTGGAAGTTTTTAGTAATAATCTCTCTTTTGATATACATATTAAAAACAAAGTAAAACAGTGTCATTAAATTTTGGGTTGTATTTTCAGAAACATAAAAAGTAGAGAAGCTAGTGTAATTATGCCATTTGTATACAGGTTAGTGTTCCTCAAACAATAAGGGATATAAAATTAACAGAGAGAATGCAGAGGAAAACTACAAAAAGAGTTAAAGGAATGGATAATCTGGAATACTCTGAAAGACTCCAAATACTTGAACTATATGCCATGGATTATAGAAGAATTAGGGGGGAATTTGTGTTTGGCTTTTAAAACAAAAGATGATCCTTTTTCGCAAGAAACAGTAGGAATTATGTATTATAACAAAAATAGAAATACAAGATCGCATGAATTTCAGATGGTTGGAGGAAAAAATAATACTGTTAAAAGAACTAAATGGTTTACAAAGAGAATTGTATCAAGTTGGAATTCACTACCAGCAAATATTTTTGAGAGTGATAGACTGGAGACTTTTAAAAATAAAATTGATAAGCATATGGGTAAAGCTAAATATGAGTTCCACCAATAGTGAAGGTGGCAAGCTCTCTAAAGGGCAGATGCCTGATTGAGCTTGTAAAGCATACTATGAACTATGAACCTATACTGCTATTAGGATTTCTGTGAGGCAGAGTAAGGAACATTGAGTGAAAGAAGTGAAACAAGAATCCTCAGGTCCCCGCCTTAAAAACTATAGGACCTAGAGGAGCTGAATAAGCAAATAATCAAAAGGAATAATGTTTTAAGTAGCTGGCAGGTTAGACAGCTTACTTTATATCTGACTGATCTTGCATCCCTCCATGCTGCCAAACTAATAGTCCCACTCTCCCTCGCGGCCAGTCCTGTGATGATGTGAGTGATTGACTAAGCCACCGGGAATGTCTATGTGCCACAACTTACTAATGTATTCTAATACTCTGTAACCACACATTTTCACAGTTGGTGTACCTTACCGATGATGCAGACTCAGCTTGATCGGTACCGATACACTAAGCATGAAAATGCACTGCTACAAAGTATTGGAATACATTAGTATGTACCAGCACATACAGGTCTCTGGTGAGTTTCTCTTCACCAATGTCGTAACAGGACTGGCTGCGGGGGACAGTGGCACTATTAGTTCGGCAGCACAGCAGGTGGAAGGATGCAGGATCAACCTGATATAAAGTAAACTAACATGCAGGTACTTAAATTATTTCTTTTGATTATTTACTTAATGGGGACCTTTAGATATCACAGTAGGCAGGGAAGCTGCAGATTCCTCTTGGAAGTGGTCGGCAGGAGTGAGCGTGAGGGAATCGCAGGTCCAGTTAACAACAGAATGTGCACAATAAGATTTTTAGAATGTGCACAATAAGCTCTAACCATACACTATAGTGTATTTAGAAAATGGCCTTACAAATCTAAGGATTCTGATTGGCTGTCAGTTATGCCAGGGGGTACAATAACTTACAATATAGCCTGGCAGACAACAAGTGCCAGCACAGTCTGCTTCAAAAGCAAACTGGTATCAGTGTGGCAGTTTCAATTTTAAAATGAAGCAGCTGCTATTTTTCCACTGTTTGATGAAGACGTGACCCCCCAACCCCACTATAAACTCTGCCCACAACTGCACTGCAATTCTTTGTTTTAAAAAATGGAGCCCCATCCCAAAATACAGCCTAGTTTCTAAAAACTATTTCAGTCTATAAAAAAAAAAACCCTGCTGGTGCAGTGGTAGTGTTACCACTTGCGACGCCTATAACACGGCTTCGGGAACGAGCCCAGGGAGTTGGAGGGCCAGCCAGAGAGAGGAGGCTGAGTGTCCCAAGGACTGCTCACCTTCTCCAGGGAGGGAGGGGGGCTGTGGCTTGGTGCTTTGCTGACCCCAGGTGGAGGCCTGAGGGATGGGAAGCGTACAGCCAAGTCACCAGGGAGAATGAGCGTGGTGGACGTCAGCGTAGACACTTTGATATCAGGGTGCACACACCACGCTCACCAAGAAAAATGGAAAAATGGCCTCCAGGCACTGGGTAGATGGAGCGCCTGGTGTATGCCAGAAGCTTCTACCTGCCTGTCCAGAAGCCTGGACCCAATGAAACAAGATATGTTCAGGGTGTATGGGCCCCACCTCATCCCTGCCTGAGGCGAGCCGCAGCTACATGGGGGTCTGGGCAGGGCTCCAGGTAAGGTGAAGGAAGCTAGGCAGACACCATAGGTGCCTCCCGAAGATGCAGTGCCTGGGGGCCAGGGGGAAGCATAAAAAATAAATCGCCAAGGTTGAAATGGTGGTAGGAGGAATGGTCAGAAGTATGGCAGTTTGGATTCAATGCAAAGAAGTGCAAAGTAATGCACCTGGGAAACAAAAACCCAGAGGAAGATTACACAATGGGGGGGAGTAGTAACAACAACAAAAATGGAAAGAGACCTAGGGGTAATCGTATCAGATGACCTTAAGGTTGGCAAGCAATGCGAGAAGGCAGTAGGGAGGGCTGGGGGGATACTGGGATGTATAGGGAGAGGTATCACCAGCAGAAAACAGGACGTTGTTATCCCCCTGTACAGACAGTTGGTGAGACCCCATCTAGAGTACTGCATCCAGTTCTGGAGACCCCATCTCTGCAAGGACATAGACAGGCTTGCAGGATGGAGGCAGTTCAGAGGAGGGCAACTAAAATGGTGCAGGGTCTGCAAGAGAAGCCATATGAGGAGAGACTAAAGGAGCTTAATATGTATACCCTTGAGGAAAGGGGGGCATGATGGAAACGTTTAATACCTCAGTGGAATCAACAAATTCCAAGAGGGTAGCATCTTTCTGAAAGAGATGTGCAAGAACAAGGGACACAGTTTGAAGATAGAGGGGGGATGGCTCAGGGGCAATGCGAGGAAGTATTTTTCACAGAGAGGGTGGTGGACACATGAAACAGCCTTCCTGAGGAGGTTGTGGGGTCTAAAACCGTGGGAGAATTCAAGAATGCATGGGACAGACATAAGGCAATTTTTGTGGGGGGTAAGAAGAAATGGGCTGTTGGTTAAATAGAATCTGCAGCTTATCCTCTAGGTAGGAAAATGGGCAGACTAGGTGGGCCAAGTGGTCTTTATCTGCCATCAAGGTCTATATTTCTATGTTTCTATGTGCTAGCCTTGCATGGCTCATGCTGTTCCTCGATTTGGCCACGCTGTTTTTCTTGCAAACAAACAAAATTGCACAAACAACACACAGCTTTGTTTTCCTTTAAATAATATCACTTTCTTGAATTACAGAATAGTTTCCCGATCGTGCTCTGTCTCAAGTGATTGCATGCTTTATAACAGGCGCTGGAGACTTGTGGCACATTTGAAAGGTGATTGAAAACAAAAATAAAGTTACTTCTCTTCACATGGAGCTTAGCAGGCTACATTCCACTGCTCTGACATGGCACTCACAAAAGCAAATAAAAATAAAATTAAAGGATTGCTCTGACTCGGTGCTCATAAAAGCAAATAAAATAAATGGTTCTCCAGTGTTGTGTGTGTGAGGGAGGGGAGAGACAAAGCAGCAAGCAAGCATAAGCGGGATGAGATGCTCATGCAAAGGAAATTATTTGCAAAAAACAGCAGCACCCTCCACTGGTGATTCTACCAATATAGGGACTACTTTACCACAAAAGTTAATTTTAATTGTTTTTTTATTTCTTGATATATATATTACTGTGTGTGTGTGTATATATATATATATATATATGTGTATATATATATATATATATATATATATATATATATATTCATTCTATAATTTCACCTATATCCCATTTTTCTAAGTGCAATTTTACTGGCCACGGTGGGTGGTATGGGCAGTACCAGACCTTCCAGGGGCTACGGCCCTCTGTCTGCAGCGTCAGGCCTCTTTTATGCCCCATGGTGGTCCAGTATTGCCCAATACCACTCAACCTATCAGGTGAACTCAGCTTTAAAGGCTGTAGCCATAATATTGGATCACATATATTATAGCTCAAAGGGGAGACGTACTACACCAAAAAGAGCGTTATGGTTCAACCAAATAGTGGTGAACATGTAGAATAGGCTCATACTAACATACAAAATTGCCAGCAGATAAAGGCCGCACTGTCTATCAAGTCTGCTGTAGTGTGCAGCTAGACCCCCAATCACATTGCAGATCCCTTTGGACATGGTGGGAAGTGAAAGTATGAATGAATTTTAGAACAGATTAGATGATTTCTGAAAGACGAATTACATAAATGGATATTTCCTTTGAGAAAAGGGTGAGCAGTAAATGGGCACATGCCTCACTTTGCTCATACAGTCCTATTATTACTTGCGTATTGCACAGCCCTGGCTTATACTGCTTGTTTAGAAAAATTGATCTTTGATTTGTTTTTCTGAAAGGCTCAGCTTTGCTAGAACTGATCATTTAGTGCTGTGACACCAGTCTGCAACATTAGTCACTTTTAAAAAAACAAGTGTTTTTTTATTTTAAAAACAAACATATTAATTTTATGGTCCCCTTAATGCAAGCATCTCAAAGTGCTTTGCAGTCAACTAGGGTTACCACTTGTCTGATTTGGGGGGCTGTGTTGTTCCAAAAAAACTGGTAAAATGCAAAATGTCTTGATACGTAACTACAGAAAATATTTTCTTACTTTCCTCTAGAAGTTGCAGAAAACTTCAAAATAGATCCAAATACCTCAAAATGTTAGTAACAATGTGCTGTATATACTATAGAGCAGAAGTCCTATGCTCTGTGGATATGCAGCATATAGGCTTCCCGACATCTGATAACTGGGTATCGTCGGTGCCACCAGCCCCTTCCCCTGGCATTCACTGAAGGGATGTACCCCTTCTGCACTGGTTTCTGTGTCCGTCCACATAGCTGCATGCTCTGACAGTCCAGGAGAGTGACCAGGGGGCATGACCACACTCAGCGCCATTCACTAAGGTGTGGAGTACTGGGTAAGAGGGGCACAGGCTACGCAGTCAGAGACCTGTCGTAGCTGCTGAACACCCTCCACTAACAGCACCCACTGATACAGTGGGACAGACATCCCCCCAACCATGCTGCTACAGCCCTCTGGTCAGGCACTATGGACTGAGACAGCAGCAGGGGCAATTGACGATTTTATCTTGGGAAGCGGCTCCAGAGATGTACTCCTAGGAGTCCCTCAAGGATCAATTCTAAGGCCCCTGTTTTTCAGCCTCTTTGTAAATGACCTACCCACAGCCTGTGACACCAAACTAATTCTGTATGCAGACAATGCTGTACTGCTGAGCAGCAGCACCTCTCAGGTTACCCTACAAACAGAACTATAGAACTCTTTCAATAAACTCGAGGACTGGTTCAGTAGGCAAAAGCTGCTACTAAATTACAAGAAAACCAAGGCCATGCTACAGTCCAGCCCCTACAACAAACACAAGCGTGCTCCTCTTGTAATCACCAACAAGGCTGGTGAGCAGATTGAGCAGGTGCACTTGTTCAAGTACCTTGGAGTCACCATTGATGACTCTCTCACTTATACACACCACGTAGACTCCCTTGTCAAAGTGGTAAACACAAAGATTGGGGTCCTCTATAGGCATAAGAAATCCCTCACCCCGGAAGCACTCCGAATTTCAGTCTCCAGCTCCATACTCTCCATGATAGACTATGGGCTGGTGGTCTATGGAGCTGCTACTAATACAGTGCTCAAAAGGGTCCAAATTGCACTCAGTAAGGCATGCCGCCTCACCCTGTGTGCAGATCACTACACTCATACTTGCACCCTGTATGAGCATACAAACTGGCTTAACCTAAAAGACAGGATCAAATACCAAACTTGCCTCCTGGGAAAGAAGACACTCCTCGGAAAAACCCCACCCTGTATAGGAAACCTGTTTGAGGCTTCTCTCTCAACACACGTCACCAGACAGAGGAAGAATGGAGCACTGTCCATACCATTCTGCTGAACCTCACTAGGGCAGCGTGCTTTCTCCTATCGAGCTCCCCTCTGAATAAATGAACTCCCGATGAAATTACAAACAAACAGCAGCCTGTCTCAATTCAAAGTAGGCCTCAAACAGCACCCAATGTCTAACTCAAAATGCACCTGCTTCTCAGGCCACACTTGAGACACAGGCCTACCCTGGTAACACCCAGCAGGGCTACCTTGAGAACCCTGCCTCCATTCCAGCCTAGCCAAGGGCTTAAGTAAGCTATCAGTCCTCTTTAAATGCACTTGGTACAGCCTCCCCACCCCACACACACACACCATATTCGACAAAGCCCTCTGGAGCTGCTCCCCCATCACAGCCCCCCATTTCACTATCCCCCACCTTTCGCTCTCTGCAGTTGGTTTCAAACCCAGTCCCCTTGTTTCGCTGTCACCCAGCCTCTTGCCATCTGGGATAGCGTTAAACCCTATGCAGTTACTCTGCCATAGTCTATCAATGGATTTGGAGGTTTCCAGGGGTGTACTACCTAGGGTTTAGTATTCAATTACAACTGCTCAGTTTTTTTTCTCTTATTTGTCTAATTGTCATGTAATCGCTCTTTAATGCCTAATGACCAGGCCTCTGTAACCACTGAATATGTGTATTGTCTTATTGTCCACCCTGACGTGGAACCTTTGTAAAAGAGCTCACGCTCAAAGGTCTTTCAGAAATACTAATTAAACAGTTAAATTAAACAATTAAGCATGGTATTCCACAGTCCCCTGCTCTGCACTGAGGGGATTCACTTTGGGACCAGGATAGGCATCTTACTAGATGCCTTCCTGTGTCCGTCGATCTGCTGCCCCACACACCAACATATGGGGCCACGGACAGACAACATGTGGTGGCTGGCGGTGGTGAGTGCTGTGTCCCACATGCCTGTTCACAGGTGGGGATGTACTGTATGCTGGCTGGGTACATGCCTATCAGCTTGCATTGGTGCATAGGCTCCACTGTGAACAACTAAAAATCTGAAACAGTATTAATTCTGATTATTTTGATAAAAGAAGTCTGTTGCATTGGTTGAGGTTACATATTATCCTGCAAACCCTTAAAGAGCTACTGACACCTCAAAAAAACTTTGAAAATCATAATAATTAGATACAGTTCAGCTTGCATTCCATACATATTCTATATATTTCTTTTCTCCATTATTTATTACTGAGAAAATGTGCATGAATACACGATCTTTACCCTTTAGAGTTCCCTTACAGTTCATCTGCCTCTATAGGCAAGACAAGGCAATTTTATTTATACGGTGCCCATTCCCCGAGTCTCAGGGCACCTAACATATACAAATACATAAAACCGAGTATTAAAATGCAATAAAACTTTATATAATAAAATTCAGAAAGTTAGCATTACCCTATTATAGTGTGCTTCAGGTTACTGGAGAAACCAAATTAATGGTCAGGACACAGATCAACAAGCTTCAAAGGCCTGGCAGAAGAGGTGAGCTTTCAGCCTCAGCTTGAACACCTTAGTTGAGGGAGCATCCCCAACTGCAGGTGGAAGCAAGTTCCACAGGGTCAGCCCCTCAACACTAAATGCACAGTCACCCGATGTCCAGAACTGAACCCTGGAAACGTCCAGGAGGCCCCAAGAGGAGCAGAGGGAGTGAGCAGAGGTCACCGGAGTCAGGAGTTCTGACAGGTAGCCAGGACCCAGTCCATATAGTGCCTTATAAGTGAGCAAGCTCACTTTGAAAAGGACCCTACACCTGACAGAGAGCCAGTGCAGGGCATGAAGGAGCGGGGTTATAAGACTGGACCTCAAAAGGCTCATCAGCAACTGGGCTGCAGTGTTCTGCACTAGCTGCAGTCTGCAGACAGTCCCTCCCATGACTCTGAAGTATAGAGAGTTGCAGTAGTCGAACCTGAAGGTGACAAAGGCATGTACCAGTGTTGGCAGATCATTGGGTGGAATGAGGGGCTTAATTCTAGCATTGTTCTGCAAGTGGTAGAAACCACTTTTAACAACAGATGACACCTGATCTTCAATGGTCAGTCTACTGTCCGGGATCATGCCTAGATTTTGCACCCTCAGGGAAGCCACCAATGAGGTGGACCCCAGAACTAGGCCTGTGTTAGCCCCCGGTGGCAACCTATTATGCCTGCGACCAGGCTCGATCACTAATACCTCTGTCTTATCTGGGTTAAGTCTCAGCCAGCAAGCCATCCAGTCATTAATTTTAGCCAAACAGTTGTTAAGCACATCGACAGCTCCAGGTGTTCTGGGTGCAAAAGACAAGGTCTTTAACTCATTCACCTCAACATCTGTAGCATCCTGAACAAAATCAGCCCTCCAACCAAAAGTAATGTCACTCTGCCTGGATGTAAGTTCCTCTCTTCGACCTGGCTAAAACCCCACAACTTGGACTCAGAAGTATCTATACCCGGCTACTCGCTCATTCGTCAAGACCGCCTCGGCAAGAAAAAAAGGGGAGCGTAGCTATGTTCATCTCCTCAATGCTCCAGTTCACCCTGGTACAGCTCTCCATGTCCACTCAGTCCATCAATTCCCTCCTAATCAAACTCTCCCATCCACACTCCACCCCAGTACATATTGCTGGGTCCTACTGCACCCCAGACACGTCCCTGCCAGACGTGCTGGACTATCTGAGCACCTTAAAAGCTAATTTCTTCGGGGGTGAGCTACACATTCTAGGGGATTTCAATTTCAACCGGCTTGCAAACAATAACTCCAAACTTCGGAGCCAAATCACTGCCCTAAACCTCACCCAACAGATTTCTGAACCCACTCATCTAAATCACAAATCTCAGAACCACTCCCTCTTAGATTGGTCCCTTACCTCGCACCCCCATCGGATCGTCAAACCCAGACTCCTCCCTGACTCCCTAAGTGATCACCACATAATCTACGCTGTAAGAAAAATTTTCAGACCCAATGCCCCGCCACCAAGGACTTTGTTAACTAGGTCATACAAAGCTCTCAGTCTAGAAGCGCTTCTAAGTGACCTGGCACAGGCCGACTGGACTTTAATCTCCCAGGCTTCCTCCCTTGATTCAGCTCTAAAATTCTTTAAGGATACCTTCCTAGCTATTTGGAACACCCACGTGCCCCTACGGAGAAAGAGGGTAAGGGGGGTGTTCACCTGCCCTGGGTCTCGGCCGAACTCATTGGCCAATTCCAAGCTAGGGACCATGCCTGGAAAAAGTACAAGACAACAGGCACCCAGGCGGCGTTCCAACTTTACCGCTCACTTTGTAAGTCTTGCACTAGGCAAATCAGACAGGCCAAAGCCAATTATTTCAAGGCATCCTTCAAAACAAACCTAACTCACCCAACTAATTTCTGGAAAACAATCAAGTCACTCCTCACTCCCCCTGCTCACCCCCCAACCTCAACCCTAAATGTAGAAGGCTCCATACTCTCTGAACCAGTTAAAGTGGCGTCGGCCTTCAACAATTTCTTTACTAGCTGTGCATCCTCTCTTCTACACTGTCTTCCGCACCCCCTCAAGAACGCACCTACCCCGATGCCTACTGCATACTAGACTACTAGCTTCTCTTTCAGTCGAGTTACACCACTCATTCTGTTTAAAGCCCTGCGGTCTCTCAACCCCTCAAAAGGCAAGTGCCCATCAGGGCTCAATTCCAAAATGTTATATCTGTCTGCCTCTGCCATTGCCACCCCGCTGGCCGCGCTGTTCAACCTCTCTTTTTCTCTGGCCGACGTACCATCTGACTGGAAGCATGCTACTGTCATCCCCCTCCCAAAAGGGGGTGACCCCTCATCACCGGGTAACTGCCGCCCAATCTCCCTACTCCCCATCCTTGCCAAACTTCAGGAGCACCTTGTCCTAGCCCAACTTTCCTCCTTCCTTGACTTATCCTGTTTCTTTACACCCTACCAATCAGGCTTCAGGAAATCGTACTCCACCATAACCTCCCTGCTAAGGCTCACTAATGTCATCCTCATGGGCATGGATAAAGGGCACACCACCTCTGCCATTTTCATCGATCCCGCTAAAGCTTTCGCTACGATCTCCCACTCCCTACTGCTATCCAAACTATCAAGTGCCAGACTCTCTGGTGAAGCCTCCAGTTGGTTTCACTCCTATTTGGTAGGTAGAACCCAATCAGTAAGAATCGGAACTGACACCTCCTCCCCCCCGTTACTACTGGGGTCCCACAGGGCTCTGTACTAGGCCCACTACTCTTCTCAATCTTCCTAAATGAACTTCCCTCACTCTGTACTCACAAATTCACACACCTTTATGCTGATGATATCGTACTATTCGCCACAGGCCCATCCACTGATGTAGTGGCCTCTACTCTCCAACAAGATTTTAGTCTGGTACAGCATTGGTTTTGGTGAAACCAGCTTTTTCTAAACACCAAAAAAACAGTCTCCCTAACTTTTGGGACAAGGCAAAGGCTCTCCAGACTCCCTTCTATTCCCACTTTTTTCACCACTGAGGGGACCCCTCTTGAGACCTGCACCACCTTCAATTACCTCGGGGTCTGGCTTGATCAGCACCTGGACTTTTCCACTCACATCGACTCGATCCACAAAAAGCTGCATCCAAAACTAGGAGCCTTATACCGGAACAAGGGTAGCTTACCCCTGGCAGCCCACAGGGAAATAGTCCAAAAAATTATCCTCCCGATTCTGGACTACAGGGACACAGTATACTGTGCTGCCCCCAAGTCTGCCCTAGCCAGCCTTGACCCTCTTTTTCGCTCCTTCTGCCGCTTTGCCCTTGACTGCCCCAGTTTGACTCATCACTGCGACCTCTACAGCTCCCTTGATCTAACATAGCTCCACGCTCGCAAACAGATCCACAGCATCAGAACCACTGTGAAATTCTGGGCACAGTCCCTTCCCCCCTCACCTTGCATCTGCCCTTGTAGTCCCATCACAGCCCACCTATTCCCTTAGGAGTGGTAACTCACAGCTCCTATATGTTCCATGCATGGCCACATCAAGGGGCCAAGTGGCGTTCAGCTATCTCATGCCTAAACTTTGGAATGCTCTCCCAGAGGATATTCGTAATTTCACTAACCCAGATCACCTAAACAATCTCCTTAAGGCCCACTTCTCCCCTACATGTGCCTGCACATAGGGCCATCCAAAGGGCTGGTACCCCAAGTCCACTACTCATATTTAAGCCTTCTTGACATGCTCATAGTACACCTTCCCTGCGTAGTTTACACGCTTGTTGAGCAAATTGTTAGGGGTCGCAGGAGCAGTCCTTTCTTAGAACCATGTATAAACTCTCTTGTTTTGTATTTGTTTCACAGCTAATTATACCTATTTCTTAATTGTCACATGCACTATTTCTCCTACTGTTTGTAATATGTAAGTTACACACATATGCTTCCACTTCATGGCTACTAGTTGTATGCTCCTACCTTCCCCTCTGAGTTCTCATAACAACTTCCTGCATAGTGTACTGTGCAAAAAGTACAGTCTTTCTCTGCTGTATGTAAACTGCATTTCTTGTACATTCTTCTTAAGATGTGTGTTCCACATGTCCCTATCCCCCAGGACGCATCTGGAATCGAACGGTAACCCGCTCAGTATGTTTTCCTGGGAATACTCTTAAATAAATAAATAAAAGACAAATACAGTTGGGTATCATCTGCATAGCAGTGAAACTCCACACTGTATTGTCGAATGATCTCACCCATATACACTGTGAACAACATCGGGGACAAGATCGAACCCTGTGGTACTCCACAAGAAAGAGGCATTGGGGAGGAGGAGTAATTCCCCATCACTACCTGCAGCACCCTATCCAAGAGATAGGACTCAAACCACCTGATGACAGTTCTGGTGAGTCCACAAAACTCACCGAGCTGATCAAGAAGCACAGTGTGGTCTACAATGTCAAATGCTGAGGAGAAACTGAGGACCACAAGAACTGACCTTTCTCCTCTATCTCTAGCCCTGAGCAGATCATTATGCACTCCAACTAGAGCCATTTCTGTGCTGTGTCTGGCCTGAAAACCTGACTGAAATGGCTCATAGATGTTTGAGAACACCAGGCAATCCTCGAGCTGTTGGGCCACTAACTTCTCAACAGCCTTCCTCAAAAAAGGCAGGTTGGAGATCAGACTGTAATTCACCAGGACCTCTGGGTCAAGGGAAGGTTTCTTAAGGAAGGGTCTCATCAGTGCTTCTTTCAAAGGCACCAGGAACATCCACTCTGCCATCGAGCACCTGGCAATCCTGGTGAACACCAGGCCATCGGCCTCAGCACATCCCATTAAAAAAGTCGTCAGGACCAGATTCAGTTCGCATAGTTGCTGCTCATCCAGTATTCTCTATATTTAGTTCATAATTTTCCATATATATATGTATTATTGCCTGCTTAGATTGTGCACTGTACTATGTCCCTGCTTCTGTTTACCTCATGTTTTGTAACTGTGTCTTCTTTGTACTCTCCTCAGTCATAACTGAAAAGAGGCCTTCAATTGTCTAGTGTATGTGTTTGTTTTCTTTGTTTTAAAGCTGGTAAGACCTTGGACCAAAGACCTGTTAACAAAGGTGACCAGAACATGTAACAAATGTACAATACATACATGTAACAAACACAACAACTGTAAATGTACAGTTTCACAGTCAAGTATATCTATCCAGAAAAGCATTTACAATGACACTTTCCAGTAATGTTTTAAAACATGTCTGAAACTCATAGCAATGTTATAAATGTCAGATAAGGATAAAAGGTAAAGAGTTATGAAAAGATGGTAATTTATAAAACATTGTGTTTTGACCAACTGAAGTTCTCATTCTATGAACAATAAATTGAAAATTAAAAGATAGCTGGGTAGAAACAATATTAAGGTGTTTTTTTTAAATAGTATGAAATAATGCCGGGACAAAATCAAGAGGCACTTTTCTTTTGCAGAGATGCCTAACTGCAATAAGTACCTTTGTTCTACTGGAAGCCATCCCACTTGTTTATACAAGTCACAATGATGAGTGCAATATGGCAGTTGTGTTGCAGATCTTGCCACCTGGTTAAGACGGGTCCTCTCTCTAGCAAGCGACCCCTCTCCAGTTGAGTAGTAGAATAATATGCCAGTCAGTTACAAGAAGAATGAAGCTGTGAGACAGGAGTATCCTTGTTGAATGAATGAGTAATGAATCTAACCTGTATAACAAACCTAGTATTTGGTGAATTACTTTTACCGTGAAGTTTGTTATTTAAGGGAGAGGGTGCTGTCCCGCATGAGGTCAAGATATTTAAATTCCCCCACCTTTTCATTTCCACCCCATTTAAAGTGCACAAATAAAGAACTGCAACAGCAGGCGACTCCTTTCTTGGGTTATAGAATACCATTGATTTAGTTTTTTTAAAGCCAGTTTATTTGCAACAAACCATTTTTGTAAATCTGCAAAATCTGATATGAATAATGGGAAGGTTGTAGCTGCTTCTGAGAATCACTGTATCATTGGCATAAAGAAACATCTTGGTGGTTTTACAAATAGTCGATAAGATGTTCAAAACTAAACTAAATAAAGGGGACCCAGAGTAGAACCCTGAGGAACACTCAGTGACATAGGGGATGGGGGTGATAATTAATCCTTTATTCTTGTAGTTTGTGTTCGACCAAAAAGGTAGTTCTGGCACCAGCCAGCAACATCTGCGGACATGCCCAGTTTATGAATGGAGACCAATAACAAATTGTGATTCATTAGATCAAAAGCCTTGGTGAGGTCTGCATAGACAGCTGCTGCAATGTGACCCTTGTCCAAGGCCTCATGTACTGCATGTGTGAAGCTGGTTAACAAAACAAACAAATAATTAAGAAAATACAATTAAGTTGTCAAGTAACTGAAGCTACCTTTGCGTTCCGACCATAGTTACGAGTCAACCAGGAGGATAATGTGATCGAAAGTGCTGAGAATACAGAGGGTGAACAGCAGGATCCATGTGCCAGCAAACATCATCTTAAAAATGCAGAGAATATGGATCAGATGAGAACCAATGTTATCAAGGAGATCATGAACACTGAGCGTGTCTATATCAAACATCTGAAGGATATCTGTGAGGTAATACTAAAGTTCCTTACTTGTATAGTGCTTACTTATTCACCACTTTATCTCAGCAAGTATGCATGCTTGCTGATGTTGACACAGAATAGCAGAAACATAAAAACATAGACAATGATGGCAGAAAGAAACCAATGGTCCATCTAGTCTGCCTGTATTACCCTATCATACCTTGGGATCTCTTGTCTTTATGGGAGAAGGAGTTCAGAGAAAGTATACTAAAATGGTGCATGGTTTAAAAGATGTTCCATATGAACAAAGGCTTCTCTCACTTGATTTGATGTCACTATTTGTTAGGCATTTAAGGGGTGATCTCCTTCTTATGTATAACATTATAAATGACCGGTTTTTAATAACACATTTGGGGTTTCTGTTCAAGGATTCAGTTTATGCCATAAGGGGACATCCCTTGCAGTTGCAGTTAAAAAAATGTAATCATCTTCCGCATGAGTTTTTTACACAGTAAGAATTATTAAATTGTGGAATAGTTTACCTATTGAAGTGATTGTCTGTAATTCATGGCAGTCATATAAACAACAGTTGGATAAATTTATTCTATCTGGTGGTATTTTTAGTTACTATTAAATATATAGGGGCTTAATTTGGGCCTTTTGTCTCTTTTGCTCCTAACCAACCTTAGTATGAATCCTCGTATGGATCTATGCCTGCTCTATTTCCCCTTTTTGTTCTCCGCGTTTCTACTTCCCTCATCCTGCCAAGTAACTACTACACACTTATCTCTGTCACAGCCATATTTCAAGTCATTTTATGGTCCTTGCACCCACCGCCTCTGCCGGCAGACCATTCCATGGCTGAACCACTCTTTCTTTAAAATAATACTCCCAAACATGCTTTTTAAACCTTCCCCCATGAACCTCTACTCATGACCCCTTGTCCTAGCTTCTGCATTGCTTATCAATAGCTCTTCACAGTTCACCTTATTTATTCTTTCAGGAACTTGAAGGTCTTTGTCACATTCGCCCTCTCTCGTCTGGTTACCAGCGAATACATGTTTAGTGCCTTTAGCCAATCTTCATAGGGTCTGCCTTCCAGGTCCCTAATCATCTTGGTTACCCTGCCTTGTGCCATCTGTAGCTTGTACCTGTCATTTTTTTAGGTGGGGACTCCACAACTTGTTTATCTTCTGATGTCTTCCCAACTCATATTGCCAGAATGTCTGATTTGCATCCTTTCCTCTTTGTTATGTTATCCTTTAGCTCATTCCTCTCTTTCACCCCAACCCTCTACTAATTTCCTCCTCCTTAAGTCCTTTGCATGCTGACAAAATGTTTTTAACACAAAAACACTGTCATCTTGCATCAATGCCACTAATCCTCCTCCCAAATAATTCCCTTTGGGACACAACCACAACTTCTCTGGTGGTGCAACTGACTTCCAAGTGCTCTCGTTCATCTCAGGCATCACTGCTTCTTTACACAATGTATCCTTCCTGTTTCACCAGCGTCGGTATCTGGACGCCTTGCTCGCACTCACAACACTAAATTCAAATTATTATGTGGATGGCTCAAAACTCCAATCTCCTTACTTCTGATCTGTGCTGGAAACGTTGAATTAAATCCTGGCCCTCCAATGTTGGTAGCTTGGCCCTCTGACTTTGCATCCATAAATCATCTGAAGTGTCTGCATCTAAATGTGTGTAGTCTTCTAAAAAAGATATACATTGTCCAAGCCTGGGTTTCCTTACAAAACCAGACATCCTTGTTCTAACAGAGACATGGCTAAAAAGCTCAGTCTCAGATAGATTTCACTCCCATCCTATAACACTTTCCACAGTGATAGGCATTCCAGGGGTGTGGATGTAGCCATTTATATCAAAGACAAATTCACAGTGTTGGACACCATTGATGTTACCACACCTAAGGAATTTGAGTCACTGGCACAAAACATAACAATCTCACCGATTGAGACACTATCTGTGGTAGGTTGCTACAGGCCACCATCAGGTGGCATGGAGCTCTTAAATTAACTGCATAAATTGATGGACTCAAAACAAAATTAAATCATCATCCTCAGTGACATAAATCTTGATTGGTTAAACACCAACACCAAAAGCAAACAAATCAGAAATGTTTGCGATGAATCAGGTTTCACCCAGTTAATATTAGACATTACTCACCCTAACCCCAGAAATTCCAAAAATGGTTTGTTGCTCGATCTAATCCTTAGCAATAGACTCCACAAGTTCACCCACGTGACAGTCTTTTACAATGATGCCAGCGATTACTGCACTGTGGGCTGCATTAGAGGCCTGGCATTAGCCAAGTCAAAAAGCAGGTTTATTTGGAAAAGGAGCTTCCACAAATTCAATCTGTCTGACTACTTAGCTGACCTCAGAGGTATATACTGGACAGACTTCTACCTGGCTTCAAATGTCAGTGATGCGGCCTTCCTTTTCAATGACACCCTAAGTGATACCATCAACATGCATGCCCTGGTGAAAAAAATATAAAACCCGATAGCATTCTTGCCCATGGTTCATGGCTGAGCACTAAACAAAAGAAACCATCATTGGTCCATGGCCAGGTAGACCAAACTCCCTTCAGACTGGGCAGTATTCAGAGCTAGCCAGAATGAGTGTACCAAACTGATTAGGGCTGCCAAAGCAAGCCATTACCTCCCAGCATTTGAATCTGCCAAGGGTAATCCCAGCATGTTTTGGGTATAGTAAAATCAGCAGAAGGCATCAAACAGGCACCCACACTTCCCAACAAGATCACCTACCAGGGTACAAAACTATCCAGTAAGTCAGACATCCTAAATTCAACATCCATTTCTCTACTACAGGGTTAGGTTTCGACACCTCCAAAGCTGCCACCCTAAACCCCAGTCTACCTACACAGTATCCTACACCCACCGACAATATCTTCGCATCTGCCCCATTCCAATTTAAACTTGTAGAAGACCTGCTACTTCATCTGGATGTAAACAAACGTGCCACAGCTGATGGGTTAGGACCTTATTTCTTTAAATCTGGGTTCCAGTACTTAACTGCACCTGTTCAATTTGTCCCTTAGTTCATGTATCGTACCAGAAATCTGAAAAATTACACGTGCCACCTTTATTCTAATCAGGGGATCCTAAGGACCTGAACAACTACCGCCCAATTTCCCTCCTACTCTCCAAACTCCTTGAGAAGCTAGTTAATACCCAAATAAGAGATTACCTTGATAGGACACATTTAGTAAGCCCAACTCAATCTGGCTTCAGACCTGTGCACAGTACTACCACTGCACTGCCATCAGTTACAAAGGAGTGGCTCCTTGCCATGGACAAGAAACAGATTACAGGGGCTGTATTCCTAGATCTTAGCAAAGCTTTCAACACAGTCGATTATGCTTTACTTCTTGTCTCACTAAATTGTCGGCATTACTGGACCCACACTGAGTTGGTTCACCAATGGTCTGATGGGAAGATAGCAGCAGATCAAGGCAGAAGGTATACTCATCCCACTCCTCCCCATACAAGGGGAGTATCGCAAGGCTCAATCCTTGGACCTCTTCTGTTCATGATTTACATAAACTCCATCTGGGCTAATGTCAGCAAAAAGCTAAATTATATCTATTCACAGATGACACAGTCCTCTATATCTCCAAACCCTCGGTGAGTGAAGTATGCACGGATCTTCAGGGTGAATTTGACCTCCTCCAACACAATCTTTTATGGTCTAAAATTCTTCTAAATGCTAAGAAAACTAAGGTCATGTACTTCTACTCCAACCATCTGAAAAAAATCCAAAAGCTCTCTCCTCTTTGCTGCCCATCAGAATCCTCCTTGATGACAATCTTGAAGCTATCAACATATTTAAATAGCTTGGCTGTGAATTAGACCATCACCTAACATTCTTAGCCCATATCACTTCACTCGCAAATAAATGAAGGCAAAGACTCAGTTTCTTTTTTGGGAATAAATCCCTTTTTTCAGCCAAAGCTAGGCTGAGATTTGTACAGACCATGTTCATCCTTGATTATGCCAATGTAATCTGTGGACGTTGCTCAGACTCTCTGCTTCAACAGCTCAATGTACACTACCATAGGTTTATACGATTCATCGCTAATGCCCACCATTGCACACATCACTCTGATTTAAATACCTCCCTGGGCTGGACTTTCCTGTCCACCAGATGGCTCATCCACTCATATGGCTCTACAAAGCCCTCCTACTAAAACTCCCCTCCTACATATCCGGCCATTTTCAGCGATCTATCTGCCACGATCCGCTATGGAGCAGCTAACTCATTTTACTGGATGTTCCACACACCTGCTACCACTTCGGCCAACTGGCTATATCCAGTGCTCTTCCAACTGCTTGGAATAAGGCACAAGCTACCCTCTAACTTCAAAATCTTGTATCACTAAACATTTTTAAAAACCTTGTCAACAGCAAATTGTATGACTCTTGTACATGCCAATGTCAAAAATAACTATCATATACTTATCCTCCTAATTATGTCACTATCACACCCTCTTCTCATTAGAGATGGCTATAGCACCACCTTACTAGAGGATAAGTATGCACCCCATACTCGCGCCTTCTATCCTTCTGTCTATCCCCTCTGTCTATCCTGTCACGTCACCTACCTTCATGTATATATCGCAACCAAATTTCTACCTGAACATACTTATCTCCCTTGCCTGCTCTAGTTGTAAAAGCTCCCATTATTCAGGTTAAGGCACTTATCTCTGAAAGTCTAGTACTTCTACCCTTGCAATTGTAGCTGACCTCATAATGACTAATGTGACTGTTTCAACTGTATAAATGACGTAAAAAAAAATACATATTTTTTTTTTCTGTTGTTCATCCATGTATCTAACTTGTTCTATTATAAAATATTATTACTGTCTTTGTACCGTTTGCTAGTTGTATATCTTGTTTGATTTAAGGGAGTCATTAATAATGATTCTTAGGTGCCTTTCCCCCGATGATGTGTATAGCTGAACCCCTCCCATTCAATACCTGTTTTGGGATTTTTGTTCACTTTGCACTTCATGGCATTGAATTTCAGTTGTCAGAATTTGAACCATTTTTCTAGCCTTTACAGGTCTCTCTGCCATTCTCTTATTCCCTCCACATTGTCAGCTGTACAATGGAGTTTAGTGTCATCTGCAAATAAACACAACCTGTCCTGGATTCCTTGCCCTACAGTATGTCATTGATGGATATATTGAAGAGGACTGGTCCCAGGACATTTCCCTGTGGTACTCTGCTGATGATGTCTGTTTCCACTTACAGTGCTTGTTGCAGATAACTTTACCCTGTAATGTGTTATTTCTCAGTAGTTTCGGTACACCGAGAGGTATACAGAGCAGTACCGAGAAATACCTTGTTACTACTCAGTAATGCGGTAAGCAGCTGCCAAGTTTTTAATTAGTTGAAAAGGTTGAATTGACATTGGCAGAGGCTTAGAATTGCCAGGTGGCACTGTTTCCTGTATAATTTGTGGCAATGGTGTAAATTTTCTGATAGGTGTCCCCACAGTCTATGTGAGTACCTCCCTATTTACTGTAAGGCATTTTTTTTAAATGAGCGAAACCATGCCATCATTCAAGATATGCACACACCCGCTAATGCCTCATTTCAATCTGCACTACCCTGCAAGCTCCTGTCATCTCTCTTTCAGATAATTGAGTCACATTAAAATTATTGAAGTCTGTTCCTGCATACCTAAGTTGTTGCACCATTGAATATGTCAATGAATTTGAAAGGGAAATGCAGTTTCAAGGTGGCCATTGTAGGTGTATGCTTCTGCATGTGTTGGGGCGGGGCGAGGGCATCACGAAATAGCCTTGACAGTTAAAATCGTAGCTAAAGGAAAGTGCATACTTGCTGACTGATGCTCTCATCACTGTGTGTGCTAGTTTCTCCAATCTCCAGTTTACCTGATTTGATTGCATGTGTGCCTGAACATGGCAAGAAAGGGAGTGTCTAGAAGTTCAAAATGGCCCAGAGTATAAAAGGTAGTGTCGGCAAGCGAAAGGGGCATTTTGAATGCAAGTCTGTCCTATTGTCAGAATCACATTTGTTGTAAAGTACATTAACAGTAAGTGTACAGTGATTGCAACACTCCACACTATCCACCCCTCATTTAAATTTATTACAGGGAAAAGTTGATGCAGGGGTTTGAGTAGAATAAATGGATAAAACAATAGTTGCAAATTAAAGTACAGTGTGTATTTTGTTCATTTATGGGCTACCTGTAACTGACACTTGTGTTCAGATGCATCAGCCAACACTACAAAAGGGCTTGCAAATGCATTTTTTTAATTTTTTTAATTTTAATCCTCAATAAACATTGTTTTTGTTAATCGTTTACAGTCATATACAGTCATAAATATTTTCTTTTCTACCATTGCTCATTTGTTTTGTTCATGGAATGTTGTCCATTGACAGATTAAATAAAAAATTAGGGCAGACCTGATTATGCAGCCGCTAATGCTCTGTTTCAATCTGTACTACATCACAAGCTCCTGTTATTTCTCTTTCAGATCCTGGGGGGTTCCATTCCTCATTGGTTTGGTTGAGGAGAAAAATATGAGAGAAATGATGAATGTTAAATAAAAAACTAAAAAATGGTAGTTACACAATGAACTTCAAAAGTACACTACTAAGAAAAAAATAATAAAATCAAAACCAAACTCTGTTCTGATCAAGCCCATGATATTGGTAGAGTGCGATGGAGAAATAACAGGGATGCAGGATTTCTGATAGACTGAAGTTAGGATAGAGGCATGAGGACTGATTATAATAAGTTCATTTGAAACACCTTTGAATTAACTACTGAACACCCAGCAGGCGCAATCTGTAGAATGGACTGGAAATGTGTCTGCGTGTGTGGGGGGATCACAGATGTTTAGCGGTGTTGAATAGAGCAAGATAAAACAGGCTACTCAAAGCTGTCTACAATCATGGTACTAAATGCTGATTTTTCACTATGCCAGAAAGATGGATGAAATAGTAGAAGCAACACTACAGGGTCTTGTTAAGTAAATCATATTTTGTTGTAGTGGTGAGTGTATAAAAACGGGTGCAATATGCAATACAAGTGAAGACAGTTTTGTAAAAAGTATTGGCACAGATTGGGGACATGATAGTAATTGAATAATGGTTTGATAAAAGGAAGAAGTTGTGTAATTGTGGAAATCCACACATCATTTATACTGGTTTTCATGATCATTGCCCTGAGCATGGTTTGCAGAACAGGCAGATCGAAATGCACTATAAAATGTCAAGTCTCTAATTATATATTGTCATTTAATAACATTTGTAAAACTATGACATACAGGCAGATTACAGCCCTCTTGAGAACCGAGAAATGTGTGCCCTCCCCCACCAAAAAATATGTTGAACAAAGCGCTTTCCCTCTTAGTGCGCCACTCCACCCAACTGTGGAAATGGAAATATGTAGGCCCAATGATAATTAAATGTTGCCTGTCTAATGGTAAATCCATGGTAAATAGTAAACACTAATGCATCATAATATCTATGACGATAATATAAACTCAAGTTGAATTTTCACAACACAAAAAAATCAGTCATTTCTGTATGCATGAGCAGAAAAACAAAACAAATTGGTGTTGCTCATACTGAGCAATACTTGTAAGGTACAGTATTAGCAGAAGCCAGTGGTGCCTGGTAACATGGACCAAGAAACCTAGGTTCATACTGTATATCACCACTGCCACTTACTTTGTGTGTGCCCCACCTACATCCTAAGCTCTCAATGCTTCAGCTCAGCAAACTGTACAAATAAATCAGAGTAGGGCCTGCAGGAGATTACCCTTTCCATGTCAGAATACTTTTACACCTATGCTTGACCATGAACAAAATGATATACCTTATTACCCAACTCAATGGAAAATAGGGTTTATGTTTACATATATTCGCAAGCTATGTTCCCTACATCACCCTTATCTCATAACCTTGCACCATTCTTGAACCACTTAGAGTGCTGTAATAAGAGTATGCACTGGGTGTGATCAGCCATCTGGAAAGTGTGGTTATTGCAGCATCTCACTGTGCACCTGGAGTGCATTACTGCATTTATAGTATGTCTGAAAGGTGACTGGAAGTGTCTAAGGCCCTGTACACATTAGAGATGAAGATTTGCACCATTTTAAAAAAATGTTTTAAAAACATTTTCAAACTAACCACAGCAGCCCATCCACATTATTTTTGCACCGAGTTTGAACTTGGTTGTAACACGGTCGACTCCCGTCCACATCTGCCTCCAGTAACGTTTTTAAAAACGGGTTCTCCATGACTGTTAACACACTTCCTAGAGGAGCAATATACAGACGCCTGTCCACACTACAGGGTAACACGTTTTCCCTCATCAAACCATGTTTAAAAATGGACTTGAGACTAGCTTCCAGCAGGGTTTAAGCAAGGTTTCCTAACACACTTTGAAACAGGGCTTAAATGCGGATGAGCACCGTGTTTGTGCTAGTTAAAACATTTTAAGCACCTTAAAACATTTTAACTAGCCTGATGTGTACAGGGCCTAACAATCTAGTTGTTCCCAACAGCTAATAAGATTAGTCTTCTGATGCTGTTATTTGCAGTAACAATTGAGCAGCTGGTCATTACCTAAGGTTAAACAACCGAATGTGGGGGGTGTCAATGGCCTGAGGCCAGGTGGTTGTTAATCCTAAGAAATGAAACGTTTATCAGTTGTTATTGCAATTATAAATCTAATCACAATAATAACATTTTTGGTCTATTTTGAGTGCTGTGAAGTGAGAGGTTGGGTGCCAGGATGTCTCCAGTTGGGTATACCTTACTGGTAAGGGGTGTGGACTGGCAGCTGAATCTTTAATTTCTAAGATTAATAACTGCTCCAGTAGCCAATTGGAAGCCATGTTAGACTTCTAGATATTCAGTTAGATATATAATTGGTGAGAGGAGCTGAAATGGTACTTTTTTTATTTTTTTCTGGGACTTCTGCAGTATCCAAAGAAACACATGAGGGGGCTTATTTGTTGAACAGCAAAGGCATGCTAGTACTGCCCCATCTCTGTTATTTGATTTTTTTTTCTCACCATCTTTCTCTGAGTATGTATTTTTCTTTCTTCCAATCCCTCCCTACCCTCCCCATTCTCTATGATTCCACCAAATGCCATAGCTGTAACAGTGCTGGGGGAATGGACCAGAGCTCTTTTTAAAAGAAAACAGATTTTCAAATCCATTCTTCCTTTTATTGAAAAATTGTAACAGTACAATTAGTAGCTTATGTTACAGATCCACTCGGCAGGTCAGGCCATCTGCTCCCACAGTGCCAAACTCCAAATGCAGTCTTGTGAACAGTTAACAGAAACAGGGTAACCCTTCTGTCTGTTTTGTGGGTTTGAATCAACCTTTGGTCTCAAGTCTTGGAGGGATTCAAACTGTGAGCCTCTTGTTAGCACACCCAATGTACAGGCTCAGATAATTCTGCTCTTCATGGGAGGCCAGATATCTTTTGCCTATGGGCACCTAACCAGGCGTACAAAATGAACCCTTAAAACTCTATTACAGACCTCAGAATAAATTCTTACCTTTTCCCAGTTTGGTAAAACCATATAAGCTCATGCACACTATTGTCACACTCTTAACCATCCATGCATCACATGCAAAAACAGAAGATCTTGGAAGACACAAAGAGTCTATTTAAAAATGAGATGTTTAATTAAAAATAGATAAGAATCTAAAATGTAAAACACAGAACTATATATCACAAAACATACAAATCACTTAAACAAAACAGGTTTAAAAGTGCAGACTAAATCTCCTACCACAGTACTCTTAGAATTGCCTCTTCTAAGGTATATTCATCTAATAGTGCCTGATGTTGCTTTTTCAGAGTCCAAACATTTGTGTGTAAATGGAAAACAGAATACTGTTTAAAAACTGGCTTTGCCAACTTCTTTGCATGAGGTCACCTAGCTCCTCCCTGTCAGAATATAAAAAAATGTGTAAAACAGGATGTCTTATCAAAGGTAAATTAAAATTATGTGACCTCAGCAAAACTTTTTTTTTAAATGACTTTCTTTGATCTATGAGCAGCTTCCTCATTCCAGGACATCAAAGGACTTGTTATGTCTCTCTGCCAGATCTCATGGAGGTGCAACATGCTTTTGTATCACCATGTGAATTTTACTGTGTTTTCTGTGAACGTTATAAAAGTTTATGATCTATTTTGGCAGTTGGCAAGCTGCAATTAGTCACATAAAAAGGAGATCCTAAATTTTAAGTCTCTTCTAGCCTGTAATTATCTCTTGGCCTTGCAGGTAACACCTATTAGCTAAAACCTAGGAGGTGGGGTTGTCATTCCACAGACTGTCAGCATCTCTCATGAAAGACATTCAATAACACATTTTTATATTACAAAAAGCATAGGTAATCAGAATCAGCTGTCCAAGTGTCACAGCTTAGACATATTACTTGTTCAGATATATAGTCCACCAACTCCTCTAAGTTGACTTCTGGCATTTCTAAATTACTTAACTGAGTCCCTTAACCTTTGTAATCCTGGGCTGCCTGTTTCCTATGTCAGCCAGCATCCCTAGCAACCATCTCCCCACCTCTCCCTCTCATGAATTAGCTCATAGGGCCTCATTCTATTTGGCTGCCCTATTTTCCCTCTATTATGTGTTGGATACCCTTTCTTCCCACTGCCCTTCTCGGTATCCTCCTCCCTCTCCTTACTTGTACTCTGTATACGCTGCACTTTAAATGCCTATATTTGCACTTGCTTTACATGTTTGATTCATCCAAGTACTGAGTTTGTATATTGTAACTGCCTGTACCGATGTCTACTTTTGTAGGAAGTGTTGTCTACTATAAACAAAGTGTCCTCTGTATCCAGGACCATCTTGAAAATGAGCTTACTCAATGATGCAACTGCCTGGTTAAATAAAGTTTGATTGATTGATTAATGTGATGGTGGGGTCATTACTAGTGTCCTAAAGCTGCAGCACATGTTACAGTGAAAACGATGCCCCTATACCTTTTATTGAGTTTGTCATGTGTGCAGGTGCAGAAGAACTCATTGACATGAGAGGTGATATACAAGGTGTGAGGGTGTGCCCAGTGGAAGCTTTATAGCAAGTGGCAGGCCAATAGGTCGGCAGGCTGGGGTTGATTCAGTTTCTGTTGTTGGGGTGGAGTTGGCCAACTTTTCAAAGGACAGAGCCACACCAACAGTGGCGTGGCTCTGTTCTTTGATGTGTAAAGCCCTGTATTACTTGACTTCTTGATTGCACGTTCACACTGTTGTAGCTCTTACAGTGTGAATGCACTGAGCCTACCTACTGCTTCCATCTTGCTTGTTTAATAATGACAGGTTTAATTCCGGTACTTCTACTTTATCAAGTATTTTGCAGTAAAATGCATCTGAAGAACTTTGTGGCTCTCATAGAACAGATGCAGAAACAGAGAACAATTGTGAACCCTGGATAGGTATATTTCATTGCTGTTTAACTCATATAAATGCTGTTGTTGTAAGAGAGCCACAAACTTCCCCAACAGGAAACTAATGTTACCACAGCCCGGGAATTGTTACGATATGCAAGACATTTGTAATCTGCAGAATCGCTAAATGTTACTGAAACAGAAAAATTCAGCAGTCTTCATTGAGTACTCTAGTCAGTAACAAGGAGCAAATTTATTGGAAGGGAGTGTCATATTACTCTGACAACTTTTCACCCCATCCTGGGCTAAGCTAATTCTGGAGCAAATTTCTAAAGTGGACACAAAACATAGCAAGTCTTCATCATCTTTATCCACACTAAAAAATATAATCCACTGGATTTATTGAGACAGACTGATTGCAAAATAAACAAGAATGAAACTGAGTTTCAGTGTGAGTCCGATGCAGCAATTTATTTATTGTTTCAACTGTCCTCTGTATGCACAAGCAAAAGCAAAATGATTTGCATATCTGATAGACTTGCACCACTATTGCAGCAGGTAGTTTAATAGGTTTCATAGGTTTAACAGAGCTTGGAAATAACTTTCATCCATAGTGCTCACTTAGACTATGTGTGTTTATTATTTCCCCGTACATATTCATCCAACTTTATTTTGAACTTTTCTATAGTTGAACATTCTATGACTTCTATTGGAGTCCATTCCACATTTTGACCACCCTCTGATTAAGCCATGGATTACTTTTGCCAACTTGTAATTTTTCTGTCCTAATTGCAATGGATGGGATCGTGTAATATACGTCCTGATTTCTCCAGTCAAGCCTAACGTGTCCCACAACTCGATATCTGTACAAGCCTTGTAAACAAGACACATGTCACTGCTAGTTCTTCTATATTCCAGGGTAAACATCTGAAGGGCACTAAGTCTATTCTGGTAGTTTTTACCCTTTACAGCCAGAATTTCTCTAGTTGCCCTTTTTTGTACCCTTTCAATTTGTTGAATTTTTCCCTTCTTGAAGGGTGACCAAATCTGGGCTCCATATTCTAAAATTGGCCTAACCAAGGATGAGTAAAGGGGAACTAAGACCGCCTGTTTTCTGCTAGAAATATGTGTAAGAATGCAATTTAGTCAGTATGATTTAAGTACTTTGTCCCATATTTGTGACACAGTTGTACCATGCATTCACAGCCAGTAACTGTGCCACCATCTGTGTAACTAGGAGACAAAATAAAAATAATGGCACACAAACTGAAGTGGAATGTTAAAGATGATGTGCGATGTAACAAAAAAAAAAGTACAAAACTAGCTTTATGACACAGCAGTGTGGACTTTCACAACACTTTGCCAGTACACTGTAGTTTGCTCAAGGACAGAGGACAATTCACAAACCTAAATATTTGTATAGTATCATTAAAGTGCCAGTATACAACAAAGAGATTCATTCTAAAATATTTTGTAGTATGACTATATTATTATTGCTTTACTTGTTCCAGTGGTTCCATAACTATGGACAGAAAAAGCTTGTTGTGTATTTGAGTCCAAAACTAAATGAATGAAGTGGACACAGATATGTACAGTTGTGAATGAGTGGGTCTGCAGAGTGCTAACACTGGGCCCACACAGGATGGGAGAATAGACAAAAATATAGAGTCGGACTCACGGTAAAACACAGTTCCTTTTTTTTTTTTTTTTTTTTTTTTATTGTTTTGCAATCAGTCTGTCTCAATACTATAAGTATAAATCCAGTGGATTATTCTTTGGGGTGGGATGGAAGTGATAAAGACTTGAAATTGTGTTGTTTCCAGTGTCTAATCCTGTGTTTGCCCTTGCACAATGAACAAAACTACTGCTGGCATCCCTCTGATTAACCCCCCGCCCCAAGTGTAACTGAAGAAGAAACAGGATGCAGTTGAGTAACAGACTTCAGGCAGTTGGTAGTTTTAGCAGTAAGCAGCCAGCAATACATAAAGAGTCACTGACTGAGTAGAAAGACTATTCACACACTGGTGCTGATACCACCACATGATGTGTGACAGGTCGGGCCATGTACCAATAACAAAAAAAAAAAAAAAAAGATTACTTTCAAAAATGCCCACTGCAGTATGATCTGGCAGGCAGACAGAGAATGACAAAATATGCTGCAACATTCTGGAGAATACAGAAAGAAGGATGGTCAAGTGGCGGCACTGCTCTGACTTTGCCGCTAAAACTACAAACTGCCTGTGGACTGTTACTTGACTGTATTGCTTTTTGTCATGCAGTGTGTAGGGGCAAATACAAGGAAGCCTCATCCTTGTGCTCACTGGCGCTCCTGTAATGGTGGCCCTGTTCCCTACCTCTCAGCCATTCCTAGGTTTGGGATCATATGACATTAACGGTGGCTTCAGCTTTAAAGATCTGGAAGGGAGCCAAGTTCGACTCCCGCCACAACTCCTGGCCACAGCTGTGCTGCCCAGTGCTGCTGATGCAGTTCTACGGAGCACCAGTGTTATAGAAAGAACAACTGGCAAGCCAAAACATAAGTCCCAAAATTAAGTGACGAAGCCTTATGGTAGTTAGGGAGAAGTGTAATTTGGGCAGAGAAAAGGACTGGATTGCCGTTGCATGGCATTGACTGATGCGGGTGTTGGGAGGGCTGGAAGCTTGCCAGTGCTTCATATTTTAAGTTAGCATCTCAGTGCATGATGTGTTAATTGAATATCAAACACCTATATGTTTATATGTTTCCAGAGTACTACGCTGACTTCACAGCATTAATAGAAAGTGATAAATTATTTGACTCACCCATTACAGTTTATGCCGCCGGTAATCTAAGCTTAACTTTTTTATTCTTTTTTGAAAGTTGTTTCTGATCTCGCTCCCCCCTTTTTTTTTTTTTTACAACAAAGGTTCCATAGAATTGGAAGGGTCATTAGTTGCTGGGCTGGAAAGTGAAGCTTACAGGAGGCTTGTTGGGCAGCAGTTGTAGAGCAGCAGCAGCATGGATTTGGTCATCTCAGCCTGATCTTGACTCTTATCAAGGAGCAGAGAGGAACTGTGGCAGAATGTTATAGTGAAGAATGATTCAGTGTTTTTAAGTTTTTTGTTTGTTTGTTTTTAATCAGGTCCTTGGGATATCACTTAAAGTGCCATTGCAACTTTAAGAGATTTGCTTACAGTGATACATGAGCTGTTATTTATAAATGAGCTGTTGATCCAATTATGAATATTGTTAGCCTACAGTGGGTAAGGAACTAAAGAGCTTTACATGCCATCCTGTTCCCTCCATTACTGAGTACAAAACACAGTAGTTGGCAGCTGGTTAACAGCCTGGATCAACTGCTTGCATAGTTGTACTGAACTCTCTCTCTCTCTCTGTCTCTATGCCTGTTGTCAATATGGGCATTCCTGCGCAGACAGACCTGTCACCACAGATACTCTATGCAGGACTAGCAGCGGAGCAGAGAGCAGCAGGACTGGAGAAACAGGATGAGACTACATCCAGATTAATATACTGTCCTTTAACATATTATACAGTCCCGTCCAGTAACATACCATACAGATCCTGCTGTGATGTTATACATATTCTACACTATAAAATAGTATATAGATCCTGATCCTTTATTATTCAGATCATGTCCTGTTATTATGCAGATGTTGTTCTATAACATATTAGACAGCATTTGGCACCTATCAGCTTTGGTCTCCAATACATTCTTAACAAGCATCTTAAAGTTTTAAAACAAAATGGAAAAAAAAATTTAATTTGTGTGGGTGGGGAGGTACTGAAAGCCTGTTTTCACACCAAATAATACTGAGTTTTGAGCCTTGTACCTTTTATTGAAACATTTCAATGAAAAATAAAACTGAATATACTGCAGCATGATAGACAGACGGAAGGATGGACAGAAACAATGACAAATGAGGAAGGAACATTCCAATATGCCAGTAATGTAACAGCAATGTTTTCACACAAGGGTCAAACCTTTAGCCCTGTAACACCTGTACTAGCAGCTGTCTTGCTATTTTAACATATGTGAATGTTGTGTAACCCATATGTCCATTTTTGTAACATGGATATACATATGGTATCTACGGTTCGGGGAAGGATGAGGTTACCTGGTACAAGAGACCTAGGTTTGACTACTCTGCACAGGGGCACCCAAGTAAATCCAACTACAGGAAGCAATAACTGTAATGTCCAGAACCAGAATTGGGATTTTTCAATGTGGCTTTATTTATTAACTCACTGAACATAAAACAAAGCTCTGTATGGTCCCCCAAAGGGCTACGTAACTGTAATGCAGATTAGAGGTTAAACACAGCGGTCCATTTGAGGAATGAACACAATACAACAGTTGTTTGGCATTGAACCCACCAGGTACTCAGCCCGGACTTTGCATGTTCATTGGATACACAGCCCGACTGGCCCGGCTCCCCTGCCGGCCACACGACTGACGGTCCACTTGGCGAATGAACCCAAACTCTACTTGGAAAGACATCCCATCAAACAAGGAGGCTCCCAAACTGTGGCTCCCTCACACCACTTGAAGTCTCTGACTCCCTAGAGATTTTGTTTTGTACTTCCAAATCGAAACTCCCATCCAACAAGGAGACTCCCATCCAACAAGGAGTAATGTTCCCATCCTGTGGCTCCCCACACACTTACAGTCTGCGACTCCTAGAGAGATTTTCAAGTTGCGACCCACGTCTGGGTACCCACCCCATCACTGGCCAAGCGCATGAGGCAAGTAGCAAAAACACAGAAGAAATCCGTAGAGGTGGACCTGGTTACTAAATATGGGGGGGGTTTCCCACCTCCAGCTCCCACAGCCCATATCTGGCCACTTCTCAGGACACACAGAACTTTAGACTTTAAAATGTAGATTGACGGTGGATGACCTGAAGCACCCCCTCTACAATGAACTTTAACACTTTAAACAGATGACTGCTCTATTTGTTTGTCCTAGTTGACATAGTCCTCCCAAATAGCAGTCCCAATACTTGAAATCAACTGAAGAAAAGAAGTTGTTGCCCTTCCAATGGGCCAAACACTCACCCATTCGTTGCAGGTGCCTCACAGGCGAAAAACTGTAACCTTTGCTGTTATACATGAACAGACTGAACTTAAATTAAAACAGGCAACTTTCTTCCCAAGGTGGGAGAAGGGATTGCCCTGGAACCCAAAAGAACTTTTCTCTCACCCCAGAGGAGGGGTAAACAGACAACTACTGGTGTCCTTCTTGTTTGCTTAAGGACAAACTGAAGACTAACTTTGAATTCCCAAGGTTCTAAACTTACTCTGAGCTGAAGATTCCAAATGTGGCTCATGCAGCTGCGACAGTTCTATAATGATGTCATCTCTCAAGTCTCAGCTGTGACTGAGGACAGAGTGAGACAGTGTGAAACCCATTTAACTGGAGTTTCACGAGCTGCCTTCCCTGCCTATCACTAGGTCTTACTGGGATTCTAGTAACCCCGGGTAACAAAGGGGTTACACTTGTATGAAATGAGCTGCAATTAAAATAATTTTAAATGCAGTTTAAGTAAAGTTTTTTTATGGATGTAATTACAAGCAGTTATCAGCCATTGATATGTCCCATTTAATAGTTAAAGAAAGAAAATTGGGGGCTAAATGGGAGGCAAAGGGGAGAGAAAGGGAGCTGGCAGATGCGTGCCCTACACTACAGCCGACGTGTAGGGGCTCAACTTTGGGCTCTCATTTGTTACATTGCTTGCAGGTGGATTTGTCCCGGATTCCCCCCTTTTCCCTCACAAAAGACAGAGACCATTGTCTGTTGTTGTGCTCAGATTGGCAATTAATTTATTTATATATCATAATTCCATGTTCCATTTCATCATCTTTTATTATTATATCTCTCACAATTTCATTAATTTTCATCCATATATCAATCTCTGATCATCCCTCTTTCTTCCTCTTTTTTCTTCCCCCAGGTGAAAACCTGGGTGCCTCCTTCTTCTCCTTTTCTGTTAGGTAACAGTGAAGACCGAGACCGCTTTTCTCCCTCAGCTTCTTCCTCTTTTCATCTTATTCCTTTTTCTCCCCCCCTCTTTCCCCCCTTTTTCCCATTAGCCGGTCTCCAGTTTGCGTTGGATGACTGGCTTTCCCCTCCCTTAGGGTATTGTTCTCCCATACCTCAGGGAAACCTCCTTCCCAATCCTTATCTTCTCCCCCCTTCTTTTTTAATTTTTTTTATTTTCCATTTTTTGCATGCCTCCTCCATGCTTCTATAAAACCCATCATTTCTGTATTAAACATGTCTATGGCTAGATCTGTCATGTGCATGCCATCTGACCTGTAGAAATCTTCTACCCATTCTTCCACACCCCGCAGTATTACTTGTCCTCCCATTTTCCTTACCAGTGTCCCTGCCCTTCTGTTCATCTTTCTCCTGGCCCTATCCACAGCTCTATGGCTGTGCTCCTGTCTCCAAACCCTCCTTGGTATCATATCCAACCAGGCAAGGCTTACCGTAGGCCACCACTGCTGTATTGTCTCTAGGTCCCTTTTTATCTGCATTTATGTGTCCACCCATAGCTTGCCCCCAAGGTCATTACCCTCTAAATGTATAATAATTAAGTCTGGAATGGGGAGCCGCTCCTTTAGCTCTTTCAAGGTGGGTAGCAGCTGTGCCCATCTCATCCCCCGCATGCCACGCCAAGCCAATCTACATTGTTTCACATCTTCATAAAGATGCTTTCCCCCAGCCTTTTTCTCAGCTCGCCTTTCTGCCCAATAAATATGAGTGTCCGCAGGTCCAGACTTCCATGCTCCTTTCTCTTCCTATAAGGTTTAAACAAAATACATTTCTTTATATATGGTCTTAGTTTCTTACCATGATATCACCTCTCCCTGCCCCCCCATGTGGCTCCATATCTGTAACAAAAACATAGGTGATACATTAGTCTCCACACTGCAGTGTTCGAATGTATCTCTTATAACTGGCAGACCACCAGCGACCCTTTTCCAAAATATTATTCACAGTCTCGCCTGCCGCTGCCCACTGTGAGGCAGCCCCTATCTGTAGGGAGTGGGAGGAATAATTAATCGGATTCTCCCCAAGGAATTGCCTGCCTTTCTTGAGCAACACTGTGACTTGTAAACTTGTGACCCTACTTCCGTCACCATGAAGAAATAATCTCCCTGTCCTATTTCCATGCTCTGCGGTGAAAGCCCACAAAGCCTGCACTGGGCACACTGGGCTTTTCACATGCTTCTTTAATGTTACCATGCAACCCTGTCCTCTTTGATCCATTTTTGACCTCTTGATCATGAGCTGTATCTCCTTCATCCCCCAGCTTATATCTTCCCATTCTAATCCCCCTTCCCTGTTTTGCTTGCCGTGGCCTACCACCTCACTCACTCTCAAGGCTCCTGCAAACATTACCGTGTAAATTGTGTAAAATAACTGGGCCTTGGCCTTTAAGCTGCATATTGCCGGTAATAACCCCTTCAGTTTCACCAGCCACTGTTCCCCTATTGGTCTTCTGTTATCCACCATCCCTTGTTTTAACCTACCCCATCCCTGCATCATTCTTCAGATGAACATTGATTTTGTTGGGTCCCTCCATCCTTTCAGACTGCAGATAACACTAATCCCTGCCAAATAGACCCCCATTGTGGCGTGGGCTGTTCCTTTTTGCCATTGCTCTATGGTAAACTTCCCTAATTGTTCTTCTGTGAGTGGCCTACTTACCTCTATGTGGTGTGTTGCCCTGAATGTTTGAAACACTCACCAGGCCCCATCCTAGGCCCTAAGAGTCCGTGGTGCCCATGAACTGCGGAACAACATTTCTGCTCCTTCCTGCCAACATCCCATATGTTCATTGGTATGGGCGTTTTTTGCTCCTCCGCTGTTGGTGCCAGCCTCTGGAAACATTCCAGCTGCAGACAGGAAAGGCTGTCAGCCAGGGTATTGGTATTGTGCACCCCTTCTATGTGTTTTGCTCTGAATGACATGTTCAACTGCAATGCCCTTAGCACTAGAAGTTGCAAAACTTGCATGACCATCTCTGACCTGGCTCCGCTGTTGTTCAGGACCTCTACCACTGCTCTGTTGTCACACCAGAATGTCACTTTTTGATCCTGTAACTCTTTCCCCCACACCAGGGTGCATGCCCAGATGGGCATGATCTCTAACAATGTTATATCTTTTACCTTACCATTCCTTACGCAGTCTAATGGCCACAGTTCTGCAAACCATCTGCCCCTCAGGTAGCCCCCCATACCTAGGCCCTCGGCTGCATCTGTGTATAGATTGAGGTCTGTGTTATACACCCATTCCTCCTGACAGAAGGAGCAGCCATTATATTCCTTCAGGAATTCCTCCCATACTTTAAAATCCTCCTTGACTCCTTTTGTCATGTCTACCCAATGGTGTGGTCTGGTCACTCCAGCTGTAACCCTAGCTAACCTTTTGGTGAAAGCCCTGCACGCAAAGTTCAAATGTCCTAATACTTGTTGTACGTGTTTCAGTTGTACTCTTCTTCTACTGGTATGTATCCGAATCAGTTCCCTCAATTTTTCACTTTTTTGTCTGGCAGCCGAAATATTTCCCCCGGGGCATCTATCTCAATACCCAGAAACTCTAACACCCTACTGGGCCCTTCCATTTTTTCAGGTGTCAATGGGACCCCTAGCTCTTTACATAGCTCTTGGAAGCTGGCCAACATTTTTTCTGTCTCTCTTCTGCCATTGCCAATAAAAAGGAAATCATCCAAATAGTGAATCACTGTTTTATAGCCAGTTCTTTCTTGATATATCCACTGCAAACATGTGCTGAAAGCTTCAAATGTTGCACATGCTATAGAGCAGCCCATGGGCATGGCCTTGTCAAAATAGTACTGTCCCCCAGTTTTAAAACCCAACAGGTCCCAGTCCTCTCTTCTAACTGGAAGTAATCTGAAAGCTGACTCTATGTCTGTCTTTGCCATCCATGCATCTGCAGTTGCCCTGATAATCCGGACTGCGTCCTCTAGAGTGGAGTATGTTACTTACTATATTCCTTGCTGATAAAATCGTTCACTGAATCCCCTTCCGGAAAGGATAGATGGTGAATCACCCTGTATTCCCCTTCCTGTTTCTTGGGAACCAAACCCAATGGAGAAATCCTCATATTCTGCAATGGGGGGAGGGGTATTATACAGTCCTTCTATTCTCCCCGCTGCCTTTTCCTTCTCTATTTTTTGTCTTAAAATCTCCTCCCTCCTCCTCACTGATCCCAGATTGTTCGCTTCTGTGGCTTGCCTTGGGCCTTCACACTGCAACGAAAAACCTGTGCAAAAACCTTTTTTATTCATTTCTGCTGTTTTCTTATCTGGGTATCTGTCTAACCATTCTCTTCATGCTGCTATCCTGATGAGGGTTCTAGCTTCTTTAAATTGCTCCCTTGTCTTCATTTCTGTTCCTCTGCCAAGGTCTCCCCCTCTGGTTGATGTCTGGCCTTGCTGGTCAGTGATTCTGACTCCCTCTATTTGCGTGTCCCCTACTCCTCCCCCCTCTATTCCATGTCTGCCCCTTATATCCCTGCCCTTCCCGAAAAAACTGCTGACCTGATCCTTGCCCCCCAGATCCTTGGCCTCTCTGGACCCATGTCGTCCTGCATCTGCTCTCTGGATGTGATTCCCCACATTTTGAACAGGCATGCCGGAAACGGCATTTTGGCCAGGAGCAAAGGCCCCTATTATAGGCCCAGCAACATCTCTGTGGCATGGCCCCTTTCTTCCGAAACTCCCCTTCTGGCGTGGACTGATCGGTTACGCAGTCTGTCCTCAAATCCAGTTATTTCGTGTCCCATCTTACATCCCCATACATTGCCATTCTCTGCCAAAAGAATTCATCATAGTATATCCACCTCACGCCCCCTTTTGCTTTTGCTCTCCTTATTATCAAGGAGTATGTGATGAGTGGGATGCCCAGCTCCGGCCTTTTTTCCAATACTATGGCTGAGAATGTGGCAAAACCTACGAACCAACCTTCTCAGGTCTTCCCTTTTGTGAATTTATCCTCCTCCTTCTTTCCTAACAAAATTACCGCTGCTGCCATCTCACTCTTCCCTATGTTTTCTGTCTCCTCGCATTTTGCTGCTGCTTCACGGCTTACTAAGGCGAAGATATCCACACACTCCCCCTTCCATATTTTTTCTTTCATGGCCAGCAGTATGTGTTCACCTACCCTCATCCCTGGAGCCCCTATCTCCCTCGTTCCTTTTCCTTCTTTCTCCACTCCCCCTCTTTTTCTTTCGGCACTTCCTTTTCTGATCTAATCTCTACTAGTGCCGACTCCATCTGCCGCAGACCCCCTGTCCCCAGTGCAGAAATAATTCAATTTATATACTCTTTAATGCTGTCCCCTACAGATCCAGGTGTGTTACTTGTGGCCTTGTCCACTCTGGGTTGTCTGCCATCCTCTTGACGCCCAAGTATGGTGCCTTGTGGTTGAAGGGGTGGTTGCTCTGCTAGTGGCTGTGGAGGAACCACTGTGAGCTGGGGATCCGGTCTGAGTTCTGCTGGGGGAAAACCAAACTGGTCCTGGGGAGGTACTGGCGGCACCAGGTCAACAAGGTGCAGGGGTGCTGGACTAGCCACCTTGTTGGGCCCTTCCCTCGGTGGCTGTGTCCTGGCCGGGCTGCTTGGCCCCCCAGCCGGTCACTTCCCTCTGCCGTCTTTTCCCTTCTCCGCTTTCCTTTTCTCCCCAGGCCTTCCCCGTTCCTCCCCTTCAACCAGCTGCCACGTTTTATTGGCTTTTTCTGCCAGCTCCACTATCGCCCTGTAGACGTCCTCCTTTGAAGGCCTGTTCTTTTATGGGGCCATGTTCATCGCTGTCCACCAACTGTGGAAACACTGAAGGAAAGAAAAGAGAATTTCATTAAACCTCTTAGCCCATGATACTCTCCCTATGACCCGGCCCCATTTCCCAAGATAAACAGTCAGCCCATGGTGCCAAAGAATGGCTCCCCCCTTTTCGTATTATTATTTTTTTTTTTTAAACGTTGCCTCCTATGACTGTCTAGGCCTACCACTGTTCCCCTTGCATGCCTTCATGTTGTTATGGCTGCTTAGACTTCCCAGGCCACCCCATTTCCCTTCCGTTGCTCTGCCCCTCTTAGTTTTTTTGGGGGGCCTCCTTCCATCGCTTGGCCATCTTGGTGTGTGACATCATGCCACATGGCCAGGCCCTTCCTTTCCAGGCCTCTGGCCTGCTCCCACTAGTCCCTGCCTCAAGGCACCCATGTGCTGCATTCTGTCCCCTAGGAACTCCCTGTCCAGTATCCCGAACAACCAACCCCCTTGACCCATCGCCTTTAACGCAAAAAACCTTCCCCGCCTCGGAAAATGGTTCAGCTGCCCGCTTTTTGCCTCTCCCCTTAGTGTGTGATGTCACGCCACATTGCTGCTCATAAACTCCCCGCTAGGCCTTGTCGTGGGCACGGCCTAGCCCCACTGGATCAGCAGGGCATACCTTGTTCCCTTTCTGAAGTGTCCTGTTGTACTTCTACTGCCCCTTTATCAGCGCCAGTCCCGGCTTTCCACAAGGCCCCCCACATGCCTCGTTCTGTCCACCAAGGTACTCTCTGTCCAGTTTCCTGAACAACAACCCCTTTACCCCATTGCCGTTAGTGCAAAAAACCTTCCCCTGCCCAGAAAATGGCGTAGCTGCCCACTTTTTTGCATCCTCCCTTGGCGTGTGACATCACGCCACGTAGCCGCTAGTAACTTCCCAGCTAGGTCTTGTCATAGGTCTGAATTAGCCCCCCACTGGCTCAACAGAGCATGCCTAGCTCCCTTTCTGAAGTGTCCTGTTGCGCTTTTACTGCCCCTCTATTAGCGCCAGTCCAGGCTTTTCACAAGGCTAGGCCCTTTGAGGCCACATGGCTCTCAATGCATTGCCCTGTTGGGGCAGCGAGACTGCTGCTGGCTCCCGAATCGCCCCCCCAGTGGGAGAAGCCATGATATCCTTAAGGTCATGAGGAGGTAGCTGGAAGGTTGGAGGGAGGGGTCGGGGTCGGTTTCCATGCCAGGCGGTCGAGCTGGCATGGTCGAGCTCTGTGGAGAGCTGCTCAGCCCCAGACTGCACTCTTCAAAGGAGAGATTCTCCACTGCAAGGCTGCAAAAACCCATCCTGCGCCCATCGCCTAACACCAGCTCCTCTACACCATTCATTAAAAGGCCCCGTGTAGACCTTAGTCCCAACAGCTTCTTACCAATGGGGTTTTAATGCAAATAACACAGCTTCTAACTGGACTACTCTTTTCTTGGCCCCACATGCTCGCGACAAGCCTAGCGCTTCCCCCATCACTGCCTTCTGCTCCAAAAACCTTTGTGGCTGTGCTTCTGCGAATTTCACCAGCAGCAAGCCGCTGTTACACCGCCAATGCCCTTCAAGCTCAGTCCGCTGCCTGCAACTCTGCCTTGCTTCTGCACATGCTGCTATCCTCGTTAAAGGGAACACGATAAACTATGCCTCTACAAAACATATTCAGCCACTTATACGAAATTCCAACTTCTGCTGCTGGCTACATCTGCTCCACAACCCTACTTTAAATGCATTGCAGTACTGTAGTTCTCATTTTGGTTTCCACAAAGAGCGTTATTTTACTCTTGACATATGCAACTACATTAAACTATGCCTTCTTCTCACCTTTACCATCTATTCAGCTTCTCAGAAAATTTCTAGCTATTGTGATCAATCTCTATATTACTGAGTGGTATATATGTCTATTATACATATTCTTTTCTGTTTTCCTTATTATTTTGTTTCTTACTTCTTTTCCTTAGTGCACAAACCTTCCAATTAATCTGCCAATCCGATGTGCTACAGTTCCAATTAGCTCGATCAAAACTCCAGCAAAAGTGGCTGAACCACCTCTGTGCTGTCCATTATGTACCTTCACTTGCGCCTCCCCTTCCTGTTGCTTGGCCATTGTTCTATCCCCTGGCCCTTCCCCTTCCTTCCCCCTTCCCCTTCTGAGCACACCATCTTGATGGAAAGGGAAGGGGTGCACCAGGACAACCTGGTCTGCCCCTTAAAGGGCCAACTCCAATGTCATAATAAAAACATCGAAAACAGCAAGAAAGAGGAAAGGAGATCCGAGTCTTTATGTGAGAAAAAAATAGCTAAAAGGCTATTAGCTAAATAGCTAAAACGCTTGAATCCATTATAGTGAGCTTATGCATGATGACTTGGAAATATAAAAATACTTAATTCATAAAAGGAGCACGCCTGCATCTGTCATTCGTTAGTAACTGTGTAATAATTATTCCACTAACCTGCAGCGTGATCAGTATACGTGTGCTTCGTTTACACCTGCTGTGCATTAATTAACAAGCTTTTTATTATATAAGCGGTGGTATATTGTCTTACAGAATTTATCCTGTTTCAAACTAGCAAACTTATTTTCTTTTGAACTGCATCTCTCATTATTTACTTTGTGTGTGTGTGTGTTTGGGCATGCACCTACAAAGCGCCCCATTTATTGGTGTTTTTGAGACAGAAAACAGTACCTCTTTCTAGTTGCCAGATAGGGGAAATGGGATAATTGCTGAATTTGAAGAATTAGGAAGTTCTGTGGTGCCCTACTGATAGCACATGCCAGATCCTTTAAGTTGGCCCAGTAACTCTCGGACATATTATTTTGTTTTTTTGTTACTGTCTGGCTGTCAACAGATACCCTTTCATGACATTGTCTCATAATCTCTAAATGTACCTGCTAACTCATCTTACTTGTTGTACTATACCTTAGCATTATATTTCCTTCTTTAATGCAAATAAACTTTCACAAAACTTAATTATACCGTTATTCTCATCATTATTCATGCAGTCTACTTAATCTATCCTTATCTCTACACACGATGAACATTCAGCATTGACAAATGCTTGTGTCTTGTTTCTTTCATTTCTGAGCTTAGACGTGTACTCCCGAAATGAAAACTCACACTCCCATGTAATGCCCAGCAATGAGCCGTGACTTAGAACATTAAGAAAAAAACTGTCAACACCATATTGATGAAACTAAAACCACACTGACTATGAATCTAAGAATGTGTGGAATACATTGTTCGCATACAGATGTGATTTTTTTTTCTGTCTGGCAGATGCTGCTGCTTACATGCATGTGTTGGCATAATAGGTACATTAACTGAAATGAGTGGCTGGGGTACCGCTTGGGGAGGGGGAACGGGCTGCACTTACCATGTGGGACACACCCCTCCAAGTGCTGTTTTTCTGGTCCTTCATATGGTGACCCAAGCCACCTCCTTCCTTTGTGGTGAACTACACATGTTTAACATATTTAAGTCAGGCACTTCAAGCTGTACCTACAGTAAGTGAGCAGCACTGCAGCTGCAGTTGTAAGTAACAGGTTCATGTATTTACTGTTTCGATGTAACAGGCATCTAACAATCACCTTTTCACCACAATCACCTTATCACCTGAGCTGCAAAGTCCAGGAAATAGTAACATACTATGCCGACAGGACTAATCACGTAGGCAGAGCACTGAGTATAACCAAGTGCTCAGAATCAGAACACAAGACCCAAACGGGCAACATTAGAGCCCTACATCTGTATTGCATAGGGTTTCCACAGATACAAAATAGAACAGGGCTTCCTCTGCAAATTTCCAGCGAGCATCCCCATTACTGAGGTGTGAACTGAAGCACGTGGGTGTCTGATACATTTCCATTCAATGTGGATCCCCATGAAACCAGGACACCCTTTATACTGAACATCTCCATAAAAGACATAAACGACGATGCACACAAGTGTCCACTACCTGTTTCTTAACTGTGGATACCCATGACACCATAACATTGTGTTGAGGCTCAATGTATTTGTATTGCATAGTGCTAAATATAAACTGCATAATAATGCAGTTTAGTACTATGAGAGAGAGAAAGTTATGTTTTCTCTATATGTGGACCCCCATGTAATTTGGGTTGCAAAGGGTTAATGAGGCATGCTGCTGTTTTAGTACTATTCAATACCTAAGTGCAACAAAATCCATTTTGCATCAAGCCCAGGGTAATTTTTTTATGCTGTGGTATCTAGACAAAGGTGGAGTGCATGTGTTTAGTACCATGTACAGAAAAGGCAACTTTGTTATTGGTCACGGCAACTGTTTAGGAAGTAATGATGCAACAGAAAATTACTATTCTTAAAAAAAGGTGGACTTTCTATTTTGAACATAGAAAATTCTGTGTATTCCAGTATGCCTGCATTGACCTGAGGTAGTTTTTAGGGTCAGGCACACCAAAATGTGTTGCAACATGCCATGTGTCTAATTACATATTGTTGTCATTACACATTAAAACATATGAAAATAGAGACAGGTTACAGCCCTCTTGAGAACCGGGACCTGTTAGATACCACCCTGAACACAGCATGACATGTTGTCTATCTACTTGTAAATCTAGGATAAATACAAGTGAGCAACGATACATAATAATAATAATAATAATACTATTATGACCTCAATTTGTGTTTTCAAGTCATCAAACATGTAATTTTCCTCTACATGAGTGCTAAAATGCAAAACAAATGGTATTATCCATGGCAGAGCAATACCTGTGAGCAGCAGTATTAGCAAAAGGCAGTAGTGTCTGGTTACATGGCACCAATACACCTAGGTGAAAATCCCACCATAGCCATTTACTTCATGAACTAGGGGAGATCGCAATGTCTGCTATCACTTTATCTCCTGATGTCGTGGTAACATGCACACATTGTAGTATTCATTTACTGTACATGCTGCTACACCACAATGTTTACATATTGCGCTCATGTGCACTTCATCACAAAGGTTTTTCAGACAACTGTGCTGTTTACTGTCAGCGTCAGTGGCTCAGCAGGTAGCACACTAGCCTATGAAGCCGGGAGATATGAAGGCTGTGGGTTCTAGCCCCACACCAGGCACTTGGGTTAATATCCCAATATTGACACTACAGTGCAGCATGAGGGGGGTGCTGCACTCCTGAGGTGCCATCTTTTGGATGAGACATTAAACCGAGGTCCCAGCTCCCTGTTCTGGTGGTAGTTCTGGTGGATGTTAAAGATCCCATAGCACTTCTCGAAAAGAGTAGGGGAGTTTTTTATTAAAGGAATCAAAACCATATCCAGCATACATAAAGAACGTCAATAACCAAGAATAAACAAAATATGCAACAATAATCCCAGAAAACTAAATCCAGAAAATAGGGAAACAAAATCAATAGTCGATAATATACTCTGTACCTAAAATAAAAAGGGGGGGGGGGAGAGGGAACAAAGAAAATAATTGTTGCAAAGCCATACTTCAACAACTTGTATTAAGGCAGTCAAAACAAAACAGGAAATAAGAATCACCGTTTTCATTTTTCTGAGATGCTGAATGCCCCTTATCCCATATTGATCAATGAGTTTATTTAAATTTAATAAAAAAGGAGAAACCTCTCCACCAAGCATTGACCAACTGTGTATCATGTATCGAACAGTCTGTAACGTAAATGTTTCTTTTTTTTTGCATCATATGTTTATTCAGGTTTTTCAGATAAACAAACAAACAGGCCAGACAAGCCCGTCAAGACACTAACAACACAAACAGACATATACATTCAGTACTTAACTCATGTACATAGAGATCCAATTTCATGACCACAAAAAAAGAAAAATCAATTTATTAAAATAAAATGGTACACAGAATGATAAGGTGACCTGTCTTTACATCATAATATTACAATTCCATTCACTTTAGCACCAGCCATTGTTTCCCCCTTCTCACCCTTATACCCAGCCTTCACCCAATATCGGGCTCTCTGCTGGCATCAGAACATTAAGGTATGGTTGCCAAACATTATAAAACTGTTGTCCCCTGTCCTGCATCACATAGGTGAGTTGTTCCAGAGTAAGGGCCTGTAGCACCAGTGTTTTCCACTGCTGTATAGTGGGTTTGTTGGCTGATACCCATGTGTTTAGAATGCAGTGTCTGGCCATTACCAGTATGACCCTCAACTATCTAGGAAGGGGGGGCCCAATCCCCAGCATCCACCTCCTCCATGCAAAACAGCATTACTAGAGGTGAGGAGTGTGAGAAGGCCCTACCTGCTAGTGCCCAAACTTCCACCATCACCTCTTTCCAAAAATCCTGAAGGATAGGGCAGGCCCTGAAGTAATGATAATAGTGGGCCAAACCCCCCTTGCAGCATGGGTACAGTGGAGAGACTGCAGGACTAAACTTACTAACCCTCAGGGTTGGGCAATATAATCTATGACAGAACTTGTAGAAAGATTCTTTATATTTATTGTAAATCAGAATACCCTGATGCTGTTGGGTCATTATCTTCCATGTATCCTCTGCAATGGAGACCCCCATATCCCTTTCCCAGAGTTGCCTGTTTTTTTGGGTCATATCCAGAAACAACTGTCTGCCAGCTCTAGCTATTCTACTTATGGTGCCTTTGGGATTATACCTCCCCTCTTGTATTAATTGCTTCAGTGGTTCCCATGCATTATTTCTACCATGTCCCTTCCCCAGGGGGGCACAGTATGGTTGTAGTTGGAGATATCGATAAAAATGTTTGTGCCCCAGCCCAGTTTTATCTCGTATATGATCAAATGTATCTAACCCTTCCCTGGTGCACAAATCTTTTATGTACATTATGCCTTTCTGCTCCCATTCCTTAAACCTCGAGTCTGTCAGCCCTGGGACAAAAAAAGGATTCCCAGTGACTGGGAGAAGTAGGGTCTTCCCTCGGTCTATTCCTCCATGTCTGGTGAGGTGGCTCCACCTCTCTAAGGCCGATCTAACCAGTGGATTTGGCCTAGGTAGATTCATATATGCCTTGGGGCCTTTCCCCGACAAATAAGCAGTCACTCGGCCAGGGCATCCCCTCTCCTCCAAATCCAACCAGGTCGCCTCCCTTGGTCTACCCACCCAATCCTGAAGGTAGCGATATTGTATGGTGAGGTGGTAATTTTTAAGATTCAGAAACTGCAGGCCTCCACTATCCACAGGGGATTTTAAATTAGCAAGGCTCATACATGGCCGCTTTCCCTGCCATAAGAAATCTGAAAATGCCTTCTCCAGCCGCCTCAGGTCAGCTCGAGTAAGTCCCCCATGGAGCATCTGCATACTGTACAGTAGTCAAGGCAGGGCATTAATTTTGAGTAGACTAATCCTACCTCACCACGTTATAGGCAATTTAGCCCATCTCTCAAGGTCAATAATAATTGTACGCAATAAGGGGGTATAATTTAATTCATATAAGGATTTCAAAGTTCTCCCAACCCTGACACCCAGGTATACAAAGGAACTGCTGACCAACTGAAATCCCCAGCCTCTAGTCTCTTCTCTCTCCTCAGCCCTCTTCTGTCCTATTCTGAGTTCTTCTGACTTGGTTAAATTTAGTTTATATCCTGAGAATTTAGAAAAGCAATCTATAAGGTGAAGTAGCGGTGGCATGGAGTGATCTGGTTTAGTAACATACAGGAGCATGTCATCAGCGTACAAAGAGAGTTTGCATGCTTTTCCGGATTTACCCACCACCCCATAAATCCCAGGGTGTTCCCTTATTTCAATGGCTAGGGGCTCCAGGGCCAGCGCAAAAAGAAGGGGTGATAAGGGGCATCCCTGTCTGGTTCCCCTTCATAACTGAAATATATCTGTGAGAGCTCCATTAACTAATACTCTGGCCGTAGGTGCACTGTATATTAAACAAATCAGTCCCACAAACTCCTCACACAGACCAAACCGGGTCAGAACCTCCATTAAGTATGGCTACTCAATCTGATTAAATGCTTTTTCAGCATCCATAGATAAAATATGTACTAGTTCATGCCCATTTGAGGCTCCCCAAATTACATTCAGAAGAGTTCTCATATTATTATAAGAGTACCTGTTCCGTATGAACCCGGTTTGGTCTGGATGAATAAGCCCTGACAAACGTTTATCTAAACGGTTGGCCAACACCTTAGTAATAATTTTAGAATCACAATTTAATAAGGATATCGATCTAAATGATACATAATCAAGTAAATCTTTACCCTCCTTTGGTATCAGACAGATAACTGCATCTTTCCATGTTTGAGGTAGTAACCCCATCCTCTCCCTAACTTCTTCATTCACCGTCCCCAGGTGCCTAACCAAATACGGTGCCATAGCCTTGTAGTACTCTGCGGAGAAGCCATCTGGGCCACTAGCTTTACCCCTCCTTAACCCAGTAATGGCTTTAACTATTTCTTCTGTAATCTTACCATTAAGCCATTTTTGTTGGGAAGTAGATAATTGAGACAGCTTTACTCCATCCAAGAAGGATTGCATATTAGCCTGCGTATCCCTTTCTCCGTCTGGTAAAGCTCCTCATTGAAGCATTTAAATATATCCCTTATAAATTTTCTGTCCTTTCCAGACTGGCCAACTGGGCCTCTGATAGCCGTGATCAGGTGTGCACTCCTTTCACCCCTAATGAGATTCGCCAACATAGTACTGGGCTTATTCCACCACTCATAAAAATTTTTGCGCACAGATAAACATGTTTTCCACACTTCTCCTAATAGCAAGTTATTTAAAGCTTCCCTTGTCACTGTCAGTAATCTAGGGGCTGCCTCTCCCCCCCCTCTCCCAGTGCCACCCGCCTCTCCAGGACCCCAAGACGGTGTTCCAAGTTTTTCCACCTCTCCTATATCTGTTGCTTGTGCTGTGCTACATAGCTGATGATTGAGCCTCTCACGTACGCTTTCCCTGCATCCCAGAACACAGCTTTTGTGGGAGCCATCTCCAAATTGGCCTGCACATAATATTTCTATTGGTCTTGCAGGTACTTCCTAAACTTCTTGTTTCCTAAAAGGTAGTTGGGAAATCTACATGCCGAGGGAATGGGTTCCATGTCCCGCACAGTTAGAGGCACAAGCACCATGGCATGATCAGAAATATGGATAGGACCATGTCCTGCTTTGAGAAGCTGGAAATACCAGGTCTTTGGGATATAAATATAGTCCAGCCTCAACCATATGAACTTTTCATAGAAAAAAATGATATACCTGTAGAATGGAAAGAGGTCTTAGTTGTCCCAATATATAAAAGGGAATCTAAACATCTTTGGGAAAACTATCGGCCTATTAGTTTAACTTCTTCTATATGTAAAGTATTGGAAAGTCTCCTCAAAGACATCATTGCCCCAGTCATTTATGCACATGATTTTCAACAATGGATTTAAGAGAGGTAGAAGTTGTTTAACTAACTTGCTTTGTTTTTGTGAACAGTTCAGCTCTTTATTGGACAACAGGATACCTTGTGATGTGGTCTTCATTGACTTCAGTAAGGCGTTTGATACTATGCCACACTGGGCTTTAATTCATAAATTTAGGGGACTTAATATTAATAGTTATATAACTGCCTGGATCACTGATTGGCTTTGTAATAGGACACAAAGGGTAATTATTAATGGTGCTATTTCCAACTCTGGTAGAGTTTGGAGTGGAGTCCCGCAGGGCTCTGTCCTTGGCCCTTGTCTTTTTCAAGCTTTTATTGCCAATCTAACCAATAACTGCCTTTCTTTTACAATAAAATATGCAGATGATGTTAAGATTGGGGGACCCTGTTGTAATTTAGATCAGATATCTTGTATCCAGCATGATCTTGATATTGTTTCCAACTGGATTGTAAAATGGGGTATGAAACTGAACTCTACAAAGTGTAAAGTTATGCACTTGGGTTCTAATAACTCAAATTTTCATTATTTACTGGATGGATTAACACCGAGTGCAACAACTGATGAGAAGGATTTGGGAATTACTATTTCCAATGATTTAACATACTCTAAGCATCTGCACTCAGTTATTAGTACATCCAATAAGGTTATTTGGTCTATCCTCCGTAATATTAGATCTAGAGATCGTGAGGTGTTGTTGCCACTGTTCAGATCTTATGTTAGACCCCATCTTGATTGAGTATGCATCCCAGCATTTCCACCACTACAAATACATAGTGGCCATTCTCAGGATCAGTTACTACCCTACTGGCCACAAATGGCAGGCGTTTATGGAGGAGGAGGACTGCCTCTCCACGCTTATGAGAAGAAAATGGTGCCGCATAGCATTCCCCCACCCAGTTCTTTTTAAATTTTGCATGCTCCTTATTGGTGAGGTGAGTCTCTTGTAGCAGCATGACATTTACATTCTGACACTTAAGAGCAGTCAGCAGCATGGTGCGCCTAACAGGGGAAGAAATTCCCCTAACATTCCATGATGCTGTATTTAGTCCTGTGGGGGTTAGCCATGGTACTTGTGCCATCCTCCCTCCAAAAATTGTCCATCCCACTTCCAAGTCCCCTTCAGAACATCAGTCTGCATATTTAATCTTCTACATTCATGTTTGGATCTCGAACTCAACATATAACAGTGTAACAAATAGTACATATAAACTATATACATGTCCCACGCTCCCTGTCTCTTTTTAAACAATATTATAGTAATTGACCCCTCCATTTGTATCCAGAATTGCTTACAGCAAACATTTTACACACCCTTCTCGTCATATAGTAAGATTGTGTCCCCCGTCCCCCTCCCCACCAAGAACAACATCACATATTTCACTTTTCCCCATATAAGGTGGTTTGGAGTGACACATCTCCTTCCATTTCACATTTCCCCTCTCTTCCCAGTAAGGCCTCTGTGTGGGCCTACTCCCCCAGTCTGGCGCCTTCCCTCCTGTTTATCCTCACAGCCTCCTGAATTTCAATGTCCCAAAGTCCCAGATATCTTTTACCAACAAATTCTTATATGAACACAACCAGCCGATAGAACTCAATTTTAAAACAGACACCAAATGTTAGGAAGTTTCCACAGGTCCCGGGACGTTGAGAAATAGTCAGACACTACCCCTTCCATCACAGCAGTTAGGAGAGTCAGGCCGCACACGATCAGTCAGATGAAATCGGATTTTAACTGGAACAAAAATCAGTTCCTATTCACAAGCCAAAACCATAAAAAAAAAGAAGGAAACAGCCTTCTATTGCAGTCATGGTGGCAGGCTCAGACATATAATCCTTGCAAATAAAGTCAGAAAACCAGTACCTTAAAGCCCGGTGCCGTATGTAGCCCGTTTTCACATCAAAGCTGAAGTGAGCAGCAAAAGCCTACATTCTGCCGCAGCACCAGATATCTCACCCCATTTTCTTCTTTAATTCCGTGACAAAAGCCTCCGCTTTCTGCACTTCCCAAAAGGAGTAAGTGGCCCCCTTCCTATTTGACTTTGAGTGTGGCAGTGTACAGCATGAAGCATTCAATCTGGGCCTCTTGCAGCTGTGCCATCACCGAATTAAAAGCACGGTGCTTCTTCAGCAGTCTGGCAGAGTAATCCTGGAATAGGTTAAGCTTGTGTCCTTTATACTTTAAGGCAGCCATAGCTCTATAAGCTTTCAGTACCACTTCTCTGTCTTGAAAGCGATGAAACAGCATAATGATCTGTCGCAGTGGCTGGTCTGGTAGAGGTCTGGGGATCACTGCTTGGTGGGCTCTCTCGAGCTTCATTTTTCCATTTTTAGGAGATAACCCCAGGATCTCAGGCAGGATCCTTGCACAAAACTCCAGAACATCATTGCCCTCGAGTCCCTCTAGCAACCCCCGAAGGCGCAAGTTTAAACGCTGCTGGTAATTCTTTTGGTAGTCAAACTGTTCCTTAAAGTCTGCCAGCTCTTCTTGTAGTGCAGCTGTTTGCTCAGGGACAAGGGCTGTGGCATCTCCTACATCTGAAATGCGTTGCTCCATCTCTGTGATCCTTGTTGCATACGACGCGTGCAGATCTACAAGTTCCTGGAGCTTGCGGTCAAAATTAGTTGCCAGGCTGGACAATCGGGGTTCCAAAGCCCCCAACACTTGCTGCATAACTTCTCAGCCTACTGCGTACACCTCTGCCGCAGATAGCAAGAGTGGGCCTGTAGTTTCAACCTGCGTTGTTGGCGGTTGCTTTCGCTGACTTTTACCTCCAGCACGAGATCCTTTACTTGATCTAGGCATCAAATATTCATCTATGGCTCTTTACAGGCAAGTAGAATTGGTGTTTCTGTACTTTAGAGCAAAATAAATATATTTTTAAAGTTAGTATTTCTTGGTGGTTTGTGGAACGAGGAAAGAACAGCGTCCTTACTCCACCGTGCTCATTCATAAATGTTTCTTAAAGCATTCTCACATATGACCTTAAACAATGTATAAGGCATTCATTTCTGCCTCAAAACCCATTGTAGTCTGACATTACATAAGTACAATTTTAATACTGCAAAAACCACGGTCAGAGTCCACTTATGATATTTCTTCAGCCAAGTGGTATAGTCACCCAATATAAAGGCTTCATAAACAAGATTTTACAGCCATGGGAGATTCCATATGGATGCCAAGAACCTCCACAAGTTTTGGGAAAGGGGGCACTGAAATAAGAAATGCTCCATAGTCTCTTCAGGGGCACCACAACCCAAGAAGGGACATGATCTTTCCTCTGGAGGTTTGTATTTATTGTTCCCTCTCACATTCAGTTTCCCATATATGTTGAGCCAGACAGTTTCTCACACGTGTTCCGGTATCCAGGACTCATTTAAGAGTGAAAGTACTTATAGGTCTCACAGTTAATTCAGAGCTTAGAAGACTAATGTCCATATTGTTGGCAGGCTTTAATTGTAACCCATTATGGAATTTTGACCCAAGTATGTGTCCAGACGATTTTTAAATATATCCATGCTCTCACTAGCAACCACGTCTAATGGCAAGTTATTCCACCTTTTTGAAACTCTGAAAACCAAGAACTTCTCTTTTTTGTTCTGCAGCATCCAACCACTACTTGTAATGGATGTGCTCTGGTGTCATAAACTATTTTCCTAAGTACCAGGCCCAATAGATCCCATAATTGATCATCTTGCAGGGCTATATAGACCAAACACAAATCTCCTCTCATTCTGCGGAACTCCAAAGTGTAAAGTCCAAGTTTCTTTAGTCTATTTTCATAATCCATGCCCTTAACTCCCTCTATCCTTCTAGTAGCCCTTCTCTGAATTTTCTCCAGGGCATTTATGGAACCCTTATCTCCTGGAGCCCAAAACTGCATGCAATATTCCAAATGGGGCCTCACCAATGAAGAGTAGAGTGGCAACAGGACCTCACTACTTTTGCTTTTTATGCGTTTATTAATGCAGTGAAGTATACCTGCAGCCTTGCTAATTACCTGTTGACAGTGTAATTTCGAACTCAAATCATTTTTCACCCTTACACCCAAATCCCATAGCCGTTGCCAGGGGAGTTCATCTGGTTCGAAAGAACCCCTTTTGAAACCCCCCTTTATTTTTCATTATTTGTAAAAAAAAAAAAAAATGTTTCATAATTTCTGTTTATTTTTATACTGTTACAGAGTGCTAATGCACACATGATGAACCCCAGCACTTTCTCTCTGCATGCGCCCCCTCCCTCCTTCTGCTGCCAATCATCTCCCTCAGTATCAGTAAGATGACTGGAGCTGCTTTGTGAGTCTTTCTCTGCACCCTCCCCTTATGACTGGCTGGCCAATTGGAGCTCACATCAACATTGTGAATGTGACCTCAATACGGCACAGCCTCTGCCTACAATTCACACTGTCAGCTAGCACTAGAGGAAGATAAAGCATGGTGGCAGGCTCAGAGATGAAGTCACCAGGAGAGCAAAAAAGAAGAAGAGGACCTCTACTTATACTATTATCAGTCACAGGCAGGTAAATTTTACTGGCCACTATTGCCAAAGATGTGTCCCTTAATAACTGTATATTAAGGGATAGGCTGTGCAATTGGGCAAGAGAATTTTCAGGTGGCGTGCTGAAAATGTAGAAATAAATTATTTAAATTCCCCTCTATACAAAAAGCAAAGTTGTCATGTTTCATATGCCTGTTTTAACTTTTCATAAGTAAAGCAAAAGAGGTACCACAGTGGAAAGGCAATGGAAGTGTTTGGAAGGGTATAGCTTGGATCTGCACTGCCACCTCATTAATTGTGCTGTTCAGAGAGGTCTTCAGTGTGGTCCCATTTTCATGGACATTCAGTACCACTTTGGTCTGTGTCATCTGTGCCAGATGCCGTTAAATCAAATAAGCTGTGATGTGTTTTCTCCAGATGACCACGTGCCAGTAGAATGACATTTGTTGCTACAGTACACTGTTTTGAACATACCCACTGTACTTTTGGAAGCATGATGGGGTGGGGTTGGGAGGTGGGGGGTAGGCATTTAGGAGATGGTAACTTTGCACTGAAAATCCCCACCGCTGTCAAATTACCTTTCCCCTCACTCCCTTTGTCATACCTACCACATTGGAGAATGGAGAGGGGGCAACAATTGTAGTACTCAATATTGAACTAAGACTTATGTTACAGATTTGTTTCCAAGCAGGGTGCCTGGAATAGAAACATAAAAATATAGACAATGATGGCAGAAAAAGACCAGAGGTCCATCCAGTCTGCCCAAGTTCCCTATAATCCCTGGAACCTACAATTTCTCCAGGGTACTAACCCTCTCTGTCCTCTTTCTAGTCACCTCCTTGGTCCTGTTGCCTCCGGTAACCACTATTCCCTTCATTATGTCCCAGCCCTGCTTGAATCCGACTGTTTTTACACCCACCATTTCAGCTGACAGACTGTCCCAAACTTCCACCACCTTTTCCATAAAGTAGTACTTCCTCACATCTCTCCTGAACCTACCTCCTCTTAATTTCCATTAGTGTCCATGTGACCATGAATTGGTACTCAGGCTAAATAGTACCCCGTAGTTCACTTTAATTCATTTCAGGAACTTGAAGATCTCTATCATATCTCCTCTCTCCCTTCTGGTCTCCAATGAGTACATATTTAGTGCCTTGAGGCACTCCTCATAGGATTGGCCCCGCTGTCCCTGAATAGTTTTAGTTACTCTGTGCTGCACTGTCTCCAACCTATCCTTATCCTTTCTGAGGTGGGGACTCCAGAACTGGGCACAGCACTCTAGGTGAGGCCTCACCAGGGATCTGTAGACGGGAAGTATTACCTTTTTTCTTCTGCTATCAATACATCCCAGCATCCTACTAGCCTTGCTATAGGCCATGTTGCACTGACTCAATTACTTATATAGTATATTGAGTTGTGGATGGTGGGGGTAACAACAAGGGGTAGAGGGAGTTCAGATACGAGTTATTTAGACTTAAAATAAGCCACAAAAGTGCACCACTGAGCATCCTATAGCCCATGGTTTCTGGGGCCTATCAGACCCAGACCCCTGCCCTAGTAGCAAGCCAGTACTGCAGTAAGTTAGTAGTGTACAATACCCAGCCAAAACCAGCTGCAGACTCTGTATTGAGGTTCAGTGCATTAGAATTTGCTCTCTCTATATATATATCTATATATCTACATATGTAATAGATAACCTACTCTAAGGTGTGCAGTCACGCTCTGATATACGCATGCCTTGGTGTGCGTTGTTAAGCATGAGTCCGCAGGCTGAGTGTATCAACCACCCAAGGCGTGTGTGTATCAAAGCGTGACTGCACATCCTAGAGTGGGTTATCTATCTTATAAAATGGCAAAATTGTTTTGGAGAGGTGTAAAAGTGCAGGTGTGCGGTCGCGCTCTGATAGATGCATGGTCATGTGATGTGTTTTATACAATCAGAATGCTGGATTTGTTATTTACTTTGCTTCCCATTTTATAAATACACACACACATACACATGCACACAATATCTGAGCCACCCAGATGGTAATAATTGTCCTTGGAGCAAGAGATGGAGGGGAGCTCATAGATGAGTTATTCTGGTTTAAAATAATGTACAAAATTAGCCACAGAGTATTTAGTACCCCAAAGCTTCTGGGACCAAGCAGCCCCCAGACCCCTTTCCTACATGCCAGTAGATACAGCTGCAGATATTAAAACTCATAACATAATATATCCAAGACAATGTCTTGGGTATATTACATTAACAGCATCTTGCTGCCCTCTGGTACTGAATACATATGTATTCACCCTGCAGCCAGCCAGATAATAATTTTGTTTAGAGCAAGGAGTGTAGGAGATCTCAGATATGACTTCTTTAACTTCAAAACAAGCCACAAAATGCATCACAGAGCAATTCTAGGATTCCATGGCTTCCGGGGGACTAGCAGCCCTAAGACCCACAGCTTTTTTTAAAGGGAAATAATGGAAAAGGTGCAGCTTTTCCCAGGCACTACAAACATTCCTGATTAGTGCTTTCAGACAGTAATTTTTTTTTTAATTCCTCTAATTGCTTTTTTAGTGATTTAAACAGTGGCCTTCAACTTTCACTTTCTATTGCTGACAGCCATCATTTCATGAGTAGCAGAGAACTTTCTGAGCTCACCTTATGCTAATATGACCTGCCAACTAATAGCAGAGGTCAAACAGGCATAATAGCATACGGTGAGCTCGGGAAGCACACTGCTGCTCATAAAATGGCTGCTGTCAGCACAGAAAGTGGAAGTTGTTGGTAGCAGTTCTAAATAATTTAAAAAAGTTGTTACTGTCTGAAAGCACTAATTGAGAATGTCTGTAGTGCCTGATGAAAGCTGTGTCTTTTCCATTGTTTCCCTTTAAAAAGTTGCAGATTGCATAAAAAGAACCCCCCTTGTGAAAATCCTGGCAACGGCCCTGAATCCCATTCGTTCTCAACAGCCTTCACAACTCTACCACACAACATATAATTTGCTTGTCGATTGTTCTTCCCAAAATGCATCACTGTGCATTTATCTACATTAAAAGTAAGTTTCTTTAAGTTTTCCCAAGTTTCCAATTCCCCCAAGGCATACTGTAGGGTATTAATGGCTACGGGATTATTTACTGTATAACCTATGCGGGTATCATCTGCAAATTTTGTTAGCCAGACTCCAGTTGTAGTATTTAGGGATGACATGTAGATGTTAAAGAGACAGGGACCTAATACCGATACCTGAGGGACTCCACTAGTCACCTGCTCCCAGCCAGAGTAAGAACCCTTTATAGAGACCTGTTGAGTTCTGCCCGTCAGCCATGACTCCACCCATCGTGTAATATTACCCCCATCTCCCATATTTATAATGGCATCAATAAGTTCTCCATGGGGGACTTTATCAAAAGCCTTGGAGAAATCAAGAAGGATGACATCCACTGCTTCTCCTCTATCCACGGCCCTGCTTACTCCACTGTAAAACCCTAACAAGTTAGTCAGGCATGATCTTGCTTTTACAAACCCATGCTGGGCAGTATCCATCTGTAATACTTCCCCTATATGATCTTTAACAATACCTTTGAGGATTTTTCCCAGAGCAGACGTCAGGCTGATAGGTCTATAGTTGATCACATCCTGTCTTGATCCCTTCTTAAAAATAGGAACCACTGAAGCTTGTCTCCATACTTCCATAACTTGTCCAACTTCTAAGGATTTGGTGAACAGGGCAGCAACTGGACCAGATAGGGGAACAGCTAATTCCTTAAGAATATGCGGGTGAAGACAGTCAGGGCCTGCTGATTTATTCAGGTCTAACCCTTGTAGCAACTTTAGTACTCTGTTTGCTTCCACAATAAATTGTCCAGCCTTTATTTGATCGCTATGATTTTTATTAGCAACTGTTCTAGCGTTAAAAACCGAAGAGAAATGTTGATTACAAGCTGTTGCCATTTGTGATTTGTCAGTTATTAAATTTCCTAATTGATCTTTTAATGGACCAATAGTGGGAATACCTCCCTTTTTTATTAATATATTCATAAAAGGATTTATAGTTGCCTTTAACCCTGCTTGCCAACCTCAATTTGTAATCATTTTTTGCATTTCTAATAATAAATTTAGTCATACTCAACTGGTTTTTATACTTTCCCCAGCATTTCTGGGTGCCACTTAATTTAACCTCTTGAATGCTCTATTCTTATATTTTATACATTTTTAACAGTTGCATTCATCCATGGCATTTTATGTTTTACTTTATCAGTTTTCTTTATAGAAGGAATATGTTTCTTTATAGCTACAGAGAGTTTGGCATCAAAGATCTGCCACATATCAGAAAGGGATTTATTGTTAAAGTCCTGGTTCCAGTTCCAAATTGTCATATCATTAAGAAGACCCATAAAATTAGCTTTTTTGAAATTACATATAACCGTACTACCAATATCATGTCCTAAATTACCATTATAAGTAAATCTGACCATGGAATGATCACTTGACCCAAGGGGAGATGACCATACAATCTGTAACCTTACTGCCCAAGTTATGTAAAACCAAGTCCAAAATAGTTTCACCCCTTTTATTTTGTGTAACTATTTGCTCCATATTGGACAATAAGAAGGCCTCCAACTAGGCACTTTCTGCAGAGGTTACAGATTGTACAGTATTTCAGTTGATCCCTGGGAAGTTAAAGTCCCCCATAAGTATGGCACTATTGGTGGATGATAATCTCTTTACAAATTCTAATACATGAGAATCTTCACTATGTGAGACTGAAGGGGGCCTATAAATTACTCCCAAATTAATACACGTTGAAGATTTAGGACATTTTTTAACCTATAGAGCTTCAGTAATGGGCCACTGAGTAATTTCTATATTTTCTGTATTTATATTATTTGAAATATAGAATGCTACCCCACCTCCTCTAATATTATTCCTGTCTTTATGGAACAGTGTATACCCTGGGATATTTTTATCCCAGGGGTCATTATCCCTCCACCAGGTATCTGTAATTGCACATATGTGAATATTTTGTTGATAAAGGGTATGCATAAGTTCATCAAATTTGTTGTTAAGGCTCCTAGCATTAACAAGTAGACAATTCCATTTTGTAGGGGTTACAGGGGTAATGTTTTTTTTTTTCTGTCTAAGGGAATAGAAGGATCCCCCCTGCATACTAGTTTAAATTATGGTTTAGTTGTTGCCTAAGTCTAGCAGCAAAAATCTATTTTTGCCCTGTTTATTTAAATGCAGGCCATCTCTGGCAAATAAACCCTGGTTCAGAAACCCAGCCCAGTTTTCCAAAAAAGTGAACCCCTCTCTAAGACACCATTACTTGAACCATCCATTTAATGTCCTAATATTATTTCTTTTGGAGGGGTTAGCTCTAGGAACAGGTAGGAGCCTGATATAATTAAATCATACCCTTGTTTTTTAATCAGGTCCCCTAATGACTCAAAGTCCCTTTGGTCTTGTTTATGGGGTCTGTAACACTAATCTGGTTGTATGGGGCCTACCGTTCCTAGGATGTGTTGATATAGTTGTTTACAGGAGGAATGTTCTAAAAAGGATCTTTGAATATTCCATTTGTATATCTTTTGGGCAGAGGATTTCACTGAAAGAAGAATCAATAAATATTTCAAAATTTGTGTTGGAGCTTCCTCACATTTGAGTAAATATGTTTGCCAATTGTTATGTAACCAAAGATTCACTAATGAATTTAACACTTGATGAGGTGTCTTAATAGAATGGGAGAAAAATAAAGAGTGGAAAAAAACAATGGGATCAATCATACCCAACCCTCCCTTGCTACATGGTCAGTATGCGTACCCCTTTTAACTGGGTTTGGGTGACTCCCCCATAACATGCCAAAAAATACACTATACAACCAAGTTTCTAGGCTAATTGGTAGAGGGAAAATTGTGCCAATGTATATTAAACTAGGGATTGAAAATTGTTTATTATTATGAATTATTTTCCATTTAGATAGTTTCCACCCCTTCCACATGTTTACCTTCACTTCACTGCCCTGAAGCGCCTTTTCCCAATTTGTAAGACCCATATTCTGTGTACCAGAAATAATCCCTAGGATGCTCACCACACCCAGTACAACCAGGAAAACTCCATTGTACTATATATATAGAATAAGGGTCCTGAATTTCCCCCAGTGGAACAGCTTTACATTTATCCAAATTCAATTTGGCAGATGATACTCCGGGGGGGCTGTATTTCCCTATAAGCTTCCAAAATACTAGTGGTATTCGTAAAAGTTTAACGCGTCATCTGCATATGCTAATACCTTTACTTCATCTCCTGCTATTTCCTCTGACAGCCCTAGAATTCAAGGGTTCTCTATAATCCATGTGATCAGGGGGTTGAGGGAAAATATGTAAAGTAATTGGCTCAGAGCACAGCCTTGATGAACCCCCCTCCTAGATTGTATATGCCAGGCCCATTTTACCCTGTATAAGTGAACAATACAAGGCCTGACTATATAACATTTTAATTTTAGAAATTAAATCCTCAGGGATGCCATATGCCTTTAGAACAGAAAACAGAAAATTGCGATTTACTCTGTCAAAAGCTTTTTGCTGATCCAAAGAAATAATCCACCCTAATCCCTGTGTGTCTCTGGTAATATTCCAACAGTTCTCACATAATAATGAGAGGATGAGATATTGACCTATCTGGTAGGCCACAAAATTGTAAAGGATGGCTTATCCGAGGAGCTATCGATTGTAGCCGGAGATGGAGTATTTGTGACAGAATTTTAAAATCTGCACTAAGGAGACTGATCTGTCTCTAATTTTGAAACAGGGTCCTATTACCAGATTTAAATAAGTAGATCACCAAATTTTTAGAAAAATACTGTGGCACTAAATGTTGCTGAAAAAAAACCTGAAAAACTGTTGCCAAACATAAAGAAAGTTCTATATGGAAGGTTTTAGCCTATCCAACCTTTGAGCTGCTTCTAATGTCCTAGAGTGGATAACATCTGATATTTCCTGCATAGAGATTAAAATAGATAGCTGAGAAATATCACCTGTTGGAAATGTGTGGCCTTGCAATTTTGTTAAATATTGCATCTGAAATATATTCTCCATTCCTTCCTGTTGATCTACTTGCTGCTGAGATTCTTGAATTATGATCTACTTGCTGTTGAGATTCTTGAAGTATGTCAAAGAGGCCACTATAGGAAAACACTAGGTCTCCATTCTTATTTTGTAAAGAAGAAAGAGAGGCTCCCTGACATTTACATTTACAGGCTGCACAGGGATCAGAAAATGGAGATTTTTGGGTGCCATATGCAAGCTCTGCTTATAAGGACGCTGCCCTATCATACTGTAATTTTGTCATTTCTGATTGAACTGCCTGTATTTGTGATTCTAACTTATTCCCTGATATGGGTGCAAGTGAAAAAAGGTGATGTGGTTGCCTTCATAAAGTAAGGCATTCAAAATATTGGGTATGAGATTTTTGATTCCCATGACATTGAAAAAACATCTGGATGTCAATTTTAGTTTGTTCCCACCAATCCCCTATGTAATCATATAATCTATGTCATCATATAAATCAATTACTGATGCATATGCAGCTGTCGAACAAAGGATTGAACAAGTTGGTCCGAAAGGTGACAAGTATTCAATTTCCATCGAGATTTCATAACAGGGAGTGTAGGATCTGTACCAACAGTGGAAATGATCATTTGGTGATCTGAAGATTCAATAGTGAATACTTTTGTCTGTCTAATCATCAGGTGTTTAGATACCAAGATATAGTCTATAATTGTAGTAAATGGAGCCCTTTTGTAGGTAAAATAGGAAAGATTTCTAATAACGTCTAATAAAGCTCAGCCAGGTTAACACAATGTCTAAATGTCAATGAGTCGCAATATATCTTGGGAGAAGACATGTGCCCTTTCAGAACTCTTAAACTGCAATGAACGCCCCCCCCCCCAATAATCATCATTCTAGCTATGGCTAAGTATGGCTGGAAAGTATCCAGTAGCGTGACCTTAGCAGTCTTAGTTTGAGGGCCATATACAGTAATAGTGCGACGTGGTGTTCCATCCCAATATCCATCCAAAATTAATGTTCTCCCAGGCACTAGATCTATAAGTCAGAACAGTGAAAACCTTGTTCCAAACAAATAATCCTGACCCCCAACAGCTCGATTCCCCCAAAAGACCAAAAAGATGGTCCCCAGAGCCAATCTGACTGAAACAGGGTAGCTTGAGAGACAGAGCCCATCCATGTCTCCTGTAACATGACAATATCAAGTGTCAAATCATGTAATAAATGAAAAATAGCTTGTCTCTTTCTATCATTTATCAAGCTGTGGCAACTTACAGATGCCACAGCAATGCTACCCATATCAGCCAGAGGTTATCAAGTCTTTTTCTTTCTTTTTTTCTTTCCCAGATAAATTGTCTCAAGGGGTTGTGCCTAAGCATTGTTCACCTCCATTACATCCTTTGGATCTTCCTCTATTTCTGCATCTCCCCAATTAGAGGGGGCTAATACCTCAAAAGGGTTGTTTGTCAAAATACTTGTCAGTACTTCTTCTTTCTTCAGCCATCATGATGATCTTCTGTTTGGTGTGGGGGTGCTGAGAAGACGATAAATCATCTGGTTGTCCTGGAGATGGTAAATTTCCCAGCGTGTCCACATAAGACACTGGAGTTAGGAGGGTGGGTGGGGTGTCAATGTTTTTTCATTGTTTCAATAGGTTGGGAGTCCAAAAATAACAATTGTTTCCTGAAGAGGTGGGATTCTGTGTCCTTTGTGACCTTCACTGGTGGTTGTAGTTTAGTAGGGTGAGTGTAATAGTCCGAATCTGATGCTCCATCTGCCTACACTTTGTTGATTAAATCTTCAGGATCCAGATCCTGAGTCTTATTCACTGATGTCCATGGACATTCCTTGTACAAGTGTCCTGATTCCTCACAAAGATTGCATCTTGAAAGATTCGTACATTGATAACTAGTGTGGCCCACTTCATTACACATCCCACAACGTAATTTATCGCAGACACGTGAAAGGTGCGCCCGTGATCCACACCGATAGCAAGCCTTCGGCTGTCCAGGGTAAAAGCACACACCCCCAGTCTCGCCCCAAGAAAAGCAATTAGGAATATGTACTGTGCCATCTTCAGATTGTCGCAATTTAACTTTAAATCGCCAACCCCCAGTCCAGAATCGCTCTCCATCCAAAACGGCTTCTGGTGTACTCAGTACTTAGCATTTCTGCTGGAACTAATGATAAATGTCCCCCACTGGGACACTTTCATTTTTTAACATGATGGTAACTGTCCTGACAAGGGGTTTTGTGAGGGGGGATGGCCATGAGAGATCCACAATGGGGAAGTCTTAACTTGATTATATTTTGTCCAAAATAGTTCTAACAAGTGAGCTGACCAGACACTGATGTTGAATGTATCCTCTCCTGATATATGAATAAAAGCAAATATATCTGCTGGGTAGAAGCGCAAGGAATCTTTAGTAAGGGATTTCCCCACCTATTGGCAGTCCGGGCGTGGGTCCAGACCTCCCTTATACTTCAGTCTGACTGCGTGTCTCCAGGGTAAAGGATCCATTTTATTTTATTTAAACAGGTCTGAGATCAAAAGCTTTTGCATTTGCTCAATAGGAGGGTTTTGATCTAGAGGGGGGGCCTTTAAACCTGTCAAACCAGTCTCTCCCAAAAGTATTGGTGTGGGCCCAGGAGTTTGTCCCTGGTCTAAAGCAGGAGTAGAAGATGATGTCACCATATTTTGATTAGGGATAGTAGAATCAAGTGGTCCTGAGCTTTGTCCGGAGGTGAACTGCCCAATAAGTATTGTTTGGGTTTTTAAGGCTGCCTTATCCGATGGGACAGTGAGCGAGAAGTCCTTTCCATACTCATGTGTACCTCCTGGGGGGCACCATTGAGGCATTGCCAGTTACAAAAATAAAGGGGAATCCCATACTGAGTCAGGAATCCATTCACCCCTTTGGTCCTGAGTCCATTTGGCTCCTTTGAGAGCATAATCTATCCCAGGGTTTATCCATCTCTCTGGGGATTGTAAGGCCAAAGACAGTTTGAGTAGCATTTGCTGCTTTATCTGGTAGTTGAAAGTTGGCTCCTGGTACACCATTTGGCACTGAAAAGTCCACTGGTTCAGCATCAGCAGGGATATTTCTATGTAAAAGCATCACATTATCCCTTTTGCGTCGCTAGTCATTGGATCTCCATTTCAGACTGCATTCATCCCTTGATATAATTTTAAGGAGAGTGGTTTTCTGGTTGGAAAACTCCTTTTCCAAAGGTTCCGTCACTTCAGTGGCAATGGAGATCATTTTGTCTTGGGTGAGCCTTAGGCCGGAGGGTACCTCCCCCTGTATGTGCCATTCCTGGCTCCAGTTTCCCATTTCCAGCATTCTGTGCCATGCTATCAGCTAATACAGCCTTCATGTCACTTTTTGACAATAGAGGTAACACTACATTACCCTGTATATCCTGAAATAACTTTGTAGCAGTAATACCTGTCTCCCATCAGAATTCCCTTTTGTGGTAAGCAAGCTGCTTCATTACTGTCCACCTTGAATACTTCATTTTTACTGTTGATTGCTACTGGCCAAGGTTTTTTTTTCCCCAACTGAAACCCCTTGGAGACTAATGAGCAGTTGCTCATTTTCACTGATACTGAAACCCTCAATATGTCCAGCAGAGAAAGTAAAAATCATTGCATTAGCTTGATCATTTGCAACCGATTGATAAATAATATTTGGAGAGCATACCTGCGATGTAAGCTTTTGAGGTGGTAGAGCAGTACTATTACCACTGGTTCCGTTGTCTGGGAGGCCTGCAGCTGGATCTTGAGTGTGCACTTGTAACTCACAAATTTCTTTTGATTTCTGTAGCGCAACGCATTTCTCTTGGAAGCACTTTTCTTCTGTATATAGAATGAAATCAGTTTCCTCTGTCGTTTTGTCCTTATAACTATTTTCTGCAATCTCAAAAGTACCATTCCCATCTTGCAATTTCATAGATTCAGTCTGGAAATCCTGTCCTTCCAGAGGGGCATCTGCATCAAAAAATATCTTGGTCTCCTGCAGCCTAGAGTCTGGAGGTGGGACCAGACCCCTAGTCTCCTCCATGTCCTCCTTCCTCAGTTCACCAGCTGAACTGGCCATCACAACTGTCAGACAGCAGCTCCACCTACAGCTCAGTACAGGAAGGTTTTTATTAATAAAAAGAACAGTAAATCAGCAAACAGCAATACAACTCTGAAACAAAGACACAAATAATAAAACATAGTAAAGGAAATATCAGTAATAGTCAATAACCCAAACTAGAGAAAACAAATCAACCTATCTTGTCTTTCAGAAAAGGGACTGCCTTCCATCTCATAAGCCATGCATTGCTGGGCAAATATTTGCATTCAGAATCACACTGTAATAACAAGTCATGTTCAATATGTTGAAGTACATCAAGTGGTGAGTGATATAACTGTCTCAGCATAAGGTGACATCTTACTTGCCATAAATGAAACTTAAACATGGCAAACAAAAGCTGTAATACACCAGCATCCAGTAAAGTACAATGAAGTAAAAAAAAAAAAAAACACAACTTCTACATATGTAACAGCCCACCAAAAAGGCTGGTTCCAATGAGCAGAAAGGGTCGACCAGAAATCTTGCACAAAGGGATAGGAAATAAAAAAATGGGACATTAATTCCTCCTGATTTATACAAGTATTTCTCGGACAAGTCCTTCCAGTAACCATTTTATGCTTTAAATTCCCTCTAACATTGAGCCGTCCATGACAACTAAGCCATAAGACATCCCACAATCTAGGTGGAATCAGTTTATCAACCAAACTTTTAAGGATACTATCAACATAACAATCCAGAATATCCTTAAAAGCAGGGACTATGGAATGTGCCTTAGTTTGCAGGACACCGTAAATATATTTACGAGGCTTGCACAACATTTGAGCTGGAAGTATCTTCCATCTATTAAACTTCGTTATCACAGGCCTGATATAAACTGGATAGTTGGAAGTATGTATATTTTTCAGGCTCAATCTTGGCCAATCTGAAGATAATTGAGGTAACCAACTATATGCATAAATCACCCATAATACAGTTTGGGGATGACTAAGGGCTATCAAATTCCAATGAAAAAAAAATACTGTAGTAAAAAGTGACAGGATTCACACAATTCAAACAACCCTGTGCAAGTGGAAGATGCAACACATCTCTTTTAATGGGATTGCTAGCCTTGCTTGTAGAGCAGAAAGCAGCTAAGTAAAAGAAGCTACATTTTCTTATTAAACACATATCTCAGCAGGAGTCAGTGTCTGTTGAGATTAAGCAAGACAGATACTTTATTAGAAGCAGAAGGGGTCTTATTTAGGGTTAAAAAAAAGAAAGGAAAGAAAGTCAGTGTATGTTCTGTGCTCTGACGGGTACTGTATCAACTTACTTTGCTAAACCAGTAGGAGGAGAGAGAGATTAATTGGGGGTGTGGCTTAGACACCATAAAAGTAGGTGACTCAAATCACAACTTTCTGTTGCTTGCCTTCCTTGTAGATCAGAAAGCAGCTAACTAAAAGAAGCTACATTTGCGTTTGTGCGTGTCTGCTGTGTCCACTGGGCACGCTGAAACTGCTGGCATTAGACAAACTTGGATAAGATAATTTTAGCATATTCTCTACTTAGTAAATATACACCTTTAATAATGGAAAAAGAACTTAGTAAGAGTATGCAATGTTTTATGTATAGTGAGGGAAAGTATGGGAGCGAGTATGTATATGCCTGTTGCCATCTGATTACTACTCTTGAAGCAGAGATAGTGTTTCTGCTTAATATTAAACCAGTTTCTACTGATATTAGGGAATTGGAAAGTTACATTGATCTTATGGATGAACAACTTCATTCTAATGAACAATTTCCTTGACATTTAGGTAGCATATATATCCCTCCTGATGAGGAGACAATTGTAACGACTAGTATACCTGTTGCCTCTGCCCCCTCTTATAAGGTGGATGATTATCCGCCCTCTTCTTATGATAATTGACTAGACCATTGTCACAAAGCCTCGTCAAAAAAAGGAGGGGCAGTCAAATACACAATAGTGCCCCTATTGAAACTCATAATAGGTTTGAGCAATTGGCTGTATCAAATAATGAAGTGCTACGTGGTTTATCCTGTGCATCACACTCTGTTGATAATAATGGTTTAAAAACACTTTTCAATCAGGAGTTAATGCCCATGAATACTTGTCCTAGAAAGTCTCAAGCTACCAAATCAATACCCATTAAGTTAATCACTCCAGAGTGTTAAACAATCACCTGTTTCTGATTCTTGCACCCCTACTGTCTCAAAACAAGTGTTAGTCCTGGGAGATTCAATCATTAAGCACATTGACAGGGTGGTATGCAATAGTGACAAGAGCAACCGCACTTGCTCTAGCTTCCGTGGGGCCAGGGTATCTGACATTAACTCCATGATGCCTAAAATTTTACAAAATGTGGGGGAAAATACACTGGTTATCATACATGCCGGTGTTAATGATATAAACAACACCCCATTTAATCAGTTACAACAGGACTATGTGGTGTTATGTAACCTGTTACTTGATAGGGGTTGCTGTATATGTATACCTGAAATTCTATCTGTCCCAAGAGCAACATCTACCATGACGCAGAAAATCAAAGCCCTAAATGAATGGCTGAGAAAGTGGTGTTTTAAGCAGGATATACCCTGTATTACCCACTGGGAATCATTTTCAGATCGTTCTTCCTTGTTTTGCTGGGGCGGTTTACATCTCAGTCATAGGGGTAGTATACTTATGGGGAAAAGTAACACTAAAATCATAAATCATTGTTTAAACTAAAAACAATGGAGAATGGGTCTATTCCCAAGTCTCTGAATACTTACCAAAATATTATTATAACTAAATGTAAATTCCTAGCTTTGAATGCAAGATCTTTAAACTAACTCAAATTAGCAGAACTCAAAGCCAAATGTAAAACTTTAAATATAGGTGTGGTGAGAGTAACTGAAACTTGGTGGAACGCATCCTCAATTTGGTCCAGAGAAATTCCAGGTTATAAGTTATATCATAAAAACAGATTAGATAAGCAAGGCGGTGGAGTTTGTATGTACATACGAAATGATATTCCTTCTTTTAAAATGTGTTCTCCCTTTCCTTTGGAAAGTATATGAGTTAAAATCTTATCGAAGGAGCAGTCCTATATAACTATTGGTAGCATCTATCGACCTCCATCTGCAGATTCAGATTACACAACTGATATGTTTAAAGGAACTACACATTTTTTCAGAATCTCAAGATACTATAATATTTGGTGACTTTAACCTCCCTCTTTAACTGGGACTCATTCTCAGGACAGTCCTATGCCAAGAAAGGACTAATAGATGTGGTAGTTAGTACTGGATTACAACAACTTGTTACTGAACCCACTTGAGGTCCTAATATTTTAGATCAATTATTTACTAACATATAGCAACAAATTAGCACTTTACAAATTTGGGATCCACATGGGACCAGTGATCATTCATCTATTCTTTTTGAAATTCAGCAGTTTAAAACTACACAAAGGAAGTTATACTATACAAAAAATTATAACAAAGCAAATTTTTCTAAATTCAGTGAATACTTACAAAACATAAACTGGGAATCTAATCTTCTTAATTGTACAACACAACAAGCTTGGGACTTTTTAAAAAACATTGTACATTATTTGGAAAATACCTTTATTCCATCTAAGAGGAAATTTAAAAATAAAGGAAAAATTCCTCCTTGGTTCAACAAGACAATTAAAAATCAGATTAAAATAAAAATTAAACATTTTAGGAAACTTAAGAATAGTTCTGTTCCATGTAAAACTACTCTATTACATAAATACAGACTATCTATGAAAAACTTAAACAAATATATTAAATTGGTAAAAAATAAGCTAGAATTTAAACTAGCTCACACGAAAGACTGTCACAAATCTCTTTTCTCCTATATAAATAGTCAAAAAGGTGTATCAAGGACCATTGGTCCCATTATAATCTATGGCTCTTCTCTGTCCAATATAGAAACCTCAAATCTCTTTAATAAGTACTTTTGTTCTGTCTTCTCTCAAAACTCACCTATTAGTACATTTAAAGTTCACCACATAGATTATCAGAGGTTCTATCCAACTGACATTATACAGGCTATCAAAAAACTGAAAAAAAATACTAGTCCTGGCCCAGACAGTATTCATCCATGGTTTCTGATCGAAACCTCTATAAATATTTCTATACCTTTGTCAATTATTTTCAATAAATCCTTACAAGAAAGCATTGTACCAAATGATTGGCGTTCAGCAATAGTTACTCCCATATTTAAAAAAGGCAATAGAGGTTCTGTGCAAAATTATCATCCAATTAGCCTGACCTCAGTGGCTGGTAAATTAATGGAATAAGTAATGAAGTCTCTAATAGATCAAGATTGTAAAAAATTAGGAATTTATTATTCAAATCAGCATGGGTTTACTCCTAAGTATTCCTGCACCACCTATCTGATATTGTTTTATAATAATATAAGTACTCTACTAGATGTGGTTATCCCTACTGATGTAATTCTTTTGGACTTTAGTAGAGCTTTCGATAAAGTCTCACATGAAATTAATAAAATGCACAATCTAAGTTTGTCACCTGATATTGTCAACTGGACTTTAAACTGGTTGACAAATCATTCTCAGAGAGTCAGAATTAATGATATATTGTCTGATTCGGGTAGTGTGACAAGTGGTGTACCACAGGGGTCAGTCTTGGGACCAACCTTGTTTAACCTCTTTATCAGTGATTTATAAACAGGGCCAAATAACTTCATGGTTAAATTTTCAGACAATACTAAATTGGGGGGGGGGCAAGGTTAATAATCAAAAAAATAGTTCTGCATTAAAGAAGGATTTGGAAAAAATAGCACTTTGGGCAAATGAAAATCATATGCAGTTTAATCAAGACAAATGTTTAGTAGTGCATTTCGGTGTAAATAATCCAAAAACAATATATCATATAAATGGACTACCACTTCACTCATCAAATTGTGAAAAAGATTTAGGGATATATGTTAATAATAAACTTACATCAAATGATCACTGTGTTAGAACTGCTTGCATGACCAACATCCTTTTGAGGCAAATAAAACGCACTTTTGTTAATCACACTGGACAATGCCTTATTCCATTGTATAGGGCATACATTAGACTGTATCTAGACTATGGCCCCCCTTTCTGGAATCCAAACCAAAAAAAAGACATAGCAATTCTTGAACTGGTTCAAAGGAAAGTAACTAGAATAATTCCAAGATTAACAAACTTGGATTATCAGAACCGATTAAAAGCTACTGGTCTCTTCTCTCTTCAAACTAGAAGATTAAGAGGAGATAAACTTATGGTTTTTAATTTGATAAATTCACCAGATCTAATGGAAAAATGTGGTCTAACACTCTCCAAAAGGAGACATGTTCTGAGACTGCATAATAAATGACTTGAAGTAAAAACTTATAAAATCAGCAAAAAGGGAAACTTTTTTCCAATAAGAGCACCCATTGTATGGAACACCTTGACACAAGAATTGGTAGAGGCAACTAGTGCCACTGTCTTTAAAAACAAATTAGATGTTTGGTTGCGGGATAATAGATAATGTCCCACATAGTTTGGGGAACAGTCTCGATGGGGTCTGGCCTTCTTCTGTTCTTTCATACCAAGTAATACCAAGTAATTTAGATGACTCCCTCATATAATTTGAAAAAAAAAAAAAAAAGACTTAATAAAGTGGCTTCCAGAACAGAAGGAATGGGGTATACCGCGCTGAGGTACAAAAAATGAAGGAGAAGCAAAGTTTTGGTAATAATAACTTTTTTCTTTTTAGTCTGTTGCCATGATTTCCATAATGTAACTCTGGACTGCACTGCAGCAATCTTAGCAGACCAATTAATAAACGCTTTATCACCTTTACCAAAATCAATACCTAAGATTCTAACTGGGCCCAGTAAAATAGGAATACCTTGTAAATCCATGACCTCAGGAATTCCAGAATGCAGTGGATATAAAAAACTCTACTTTATTAAGAGAAGAACCTGCAACAACCGAAAAATTAGAAAAATGGTGCAACACCTTATCACCAGAGGGCATGTCAGCAACAGAAACACAGACATCATCTGCATAAGCCAAAATCTTGGCCTCAAGGGTACTATGAGGGGAAACAATACCAAAAATCTGTACATCTTGGGCAATAGTACGTAAAAGTGAATCCAAACTAAAAATATAGAGTAAAGGGATTAGAGGGCAGCCCTGTCTCACCCCCTATGGATAGGGATATATGAACCCAAGTAACCATTCACCAAGAGCAAGGCATAAGCATGACTATAAATTAAAGTGATCCAGTCTATAAAGCGATCAGGAACACCATTGGTTCATAAAACCTGAAACAAATAATGTGGTACTCGGTCAAAAGCCCTTTCCTGATATAAGAAAACTCTTTATAACATCAGCTTTACCAAGTTCAATTAATTCCCTAAGCACAAGGAGGTTAGTATATATGCATCTACCCAGAACTGAACAGGACTGGTGCAGGGAAATCAAGTTAGGAGCTATGGACAGTAATCTGGTATTCAAAATCTTCATTAATATTTTAAAATCCGTATTAAGAAGACTTAGAGGTCTCCAATTAGAAAGTGCATTCCTACTGCCTTTTTTATATAACAAAATCTGTATTGAAGTACAGAAATGAAAATCAAGGGATTGTTGTTGCAAGGCCCAATTAAACACAACTGTGAGTATGTCACAAATCAAAGGACTACTGGATTTATAAAATTCTGCAGGCAAACCATCAATACCAGGTGCCATGTTATTTCATTAACGAGAAATTTCTCTTAACTTCAGCTGTACTAATAGGAGCAGTCAAAGCCTGTAACAGTACATCTGAACAAGGGGCAATATGGAGTGAGGAAAGAAAATTCCCTGAACCAGAGCTATCCACTGATGATGCAGAATATAAATCCAAAAAATGTGAGGAGACCACCTGCAAAATATCCTGGAATGCAGTATAACTTTTACCATCAGTACTCACAACTTCCGTTATAAGGCGAACTGCTGAACGCCTATGACTACAATCCAACACATCCCCTAAACCAGATTTATTAGCAGAACAGACCCTATGTTCATGCAAAAGGGAGGTAGCTCTAGTATATTGTAAAGCCGCCATTTCCTTTTTAACATTATGCACCTGTGCCATCAAAGGTAAACCCTGTGAGTGTATAGCAGAATATAAAGTTTCCAACTGCATTCATAAAGACAAATATATTTTATATTTACTCACTGCAGCATATTTAGATGCTCTTTTAGCCAGGGAAGAGACTTCAGACTTAGTGATAAGCCACCAACCTAACAAGTCATCTGGAAGTCTAGATAGTGACATACGAGCCTTCAACAAATCTTGTACTTGGGCCTGAAACCTGGTATCATGTAATAGTAGAGAATTTAGTTTCCAATATCCCTGCCCCAGTTTAGTATGAGGGCCTACCCCTATTGTGGCAGTTACCACCATGTGGTCCGAAGTCTCCACTGGAACAGTTCGAGCCATAATTACCCATAGCATTGTAGTGGCAAAAAAAAAAAAATCAATCCTAGTGGATAAGGAGCCTTTAAAAAAGTACCCCCACCACTAGTATGTCAAACTCTATAAACATCCTGAAGATGACCCTGTACAATAATGTGATTGAGACAGTCTGAATGGCAGAAATCTTTCAGTCAGTGCCCCCCTGTCTGATTTATGCACTACACAATTAAAATCACCACCTCAGATGAGAAAGCAAGATGTGAACAAAAAGGGCTGCATCTCACAAGAGTTCCACTCGATCCTTCTTTGTAACTGGTGCATAAATCACAATTAACCTCCAAGTTGTATTTAAATAGACAAAATCCAATATCAAGGCCCATCCCATAACTAGTTCAACTAGCTTCGTGACATGAAAGCTATCACCCCGAAATAACACCCCAACACCGCTACAGGTTCCCAACCCTAAAGAAAATAAAGAGGGACCCCAGTGCCAAAGTTTCTTGGCCATAGTAACCAAAGAAGGGGTACTGAAACGGGTGTCTTGAATAAGACAAATATCGCATGTCAAATCATGTAAAAATTGAAAAGTAAGTAGGTGCCTATGAGCATTTTTAACACTGTTTACATTGAGGGTGGCAATAGTGAGGTGAAACGCTGTGGCCATGAATGAGGACTAGAAGAAGGAAAAGGGAAAAAAACCCAACAATCAGGTAGCCCTTCCTGATCTAGTACTTCTGTGGGGTCGGACCCCCGGCCGAAAGGGCTGACTATCTAGGGGCAACTCCTTCGATTTATCACTTTCAGAATCAGAGGACACTACAGGTTGTGAGGAGGTATCAGAATCAGCTTCCATATCTGAAGACTGTGTCGGGATAGGATCTCAAATTTATTTCTTAAGGGCCACCAGGAGAAGATGCCTTAGCTAATTTGGCCCTACATTTAGTTTGTTTTTGAGCCTGCTTTTTCGCCAGAACACTAGGCTCAGGAGGAGGCATTATAATATCAAGATCCTTTTCAGGCACAAGCATAGGTTCAGCAGGGACCTGGGCTACAACAGGAGGAGGGGAGGTGCAGAGGAAGGGTCCTGGACAACAGGCTGAGGCACGTCCTGTAAAGGAGGATCAGGGGAAGACCTAGACAAAAAAGAAACATTCTGGAGAGCAGGGACAGTAACATCTGGGAACAAAGGGGGACCGGAAGCCACAAGTACTGGTGATATAAGGGATTTCGCAGCAGCGATATCCTTCTTCTGAGCATTGATAAGAATCAATCCTGGTCTGGGCAATCCTCATGACTGTGGGAAGCCCAAGGACAGGATCTAAAACCATGACCCAATTCTTCACACAGGTTACACTTGAGCTCAGAAGTACAATCTGTACTAGCATGACCAAAAGATAGACAAAGGGAACACCGTAGTCTATCACAGGCTGTACTGAGATGGGAAGGAGAGTCGCATTTAAAGCAGGTACGAGGTTGCCCCACATAGAAGCAATGACCCCATTCTCGACCCAAAAACAAACTATTTGGCAAGTGTATTGGACCAACATTGGTATGCCTAAGTCTCACTTTATAGCGCCAACCCCCAGTCCACAAATGTTCAGAGTCAAAGATAGGCTGAGGTAACCCAAAACATCAAAGCATTGTTTCAACCAATGTGTGATATCACAGGCCACCATATTCTCATTACAAAACAAAATCGTAACATTTTTAATAGAAGGTCTGGTAAGTGGGATAGCTCGAAATGGAAGCCATAACTCAGAGTATTTGAGGACGTCATACTTTGTCTAAAAATGGTCTAACCCCTAAGGGGTCTTAAAACTGATATCATATGAGTAAGAACCAGATACATGAATCAGAGCAAAAATCTCATTAGTGAAGAAACCCAATGAACCTTTCAAAAGAGACTTTCCCACATAGAGACGGTTGGGAACAACGTCCAGACCCCCCCATATACTGAAGTCTGACCGCATTCCAATGCTGAAGTGGATGGGGGGGTTCCTAAATGCATCCCATTTCCAAAATTCCTCGCAAGTTGAGTTAGCCTTTTCCCCAGGGTCAGGAGAAGGGTCAGGGAGCGGGACATCCATGTCCATTCGATCACCTCAAGCAGAGCCCCGAGTGCTAGGGCCTTCATCACCTGAAGAGGAGGGAGGCAAGGAAGGAATTTTAGTGAGCAATTTAGTGTTCATGACAGGATGTTGCACATCCTCCACACATAAATCCAAATCCAAGTCAACAAGAGGAAGTATAAGCAAATCCACTAAGGGAGACTGCTGCCCACCACTGCCAGGTATCGGGCTTTGGGCAAGGTCAGGTATCCAATGTCCAGAATTGCCTGGTTTCCAGCCTGCATTGTGCAGGGAGGCCTCCAAAGAGCTAGGTAGGGGGCTGGTAGAGGGCATTAGTGCAGAAGTAGGCATAGTAGGTGAAACAATCGGTGCACTAGTAGGAGAGATAGAAAGACAAGAAAACCCAGTACTCACAGGATTGAGAGGTGAAACAGCCACCGAAGTAAACAGCGGAGAAGCTGCAGCCAAATCCAGTGCAGGGGGAGTTGCAAACTCTGACACAGCGCGGTGCAATGCTAGCGTGTCAGGTGCAACAGGAGACGTCCGCCGACTCAACACCACCGATGAGCCTGAAGGTACTGCAGCTGTAGACAATGCAGGTTGCGCTGCTACACTATCCAACACTGGCTCCAGAGTCCGTGACCCAGGAGAGGAAGACTCTATAGGACTACCGGCATCAATCACTGCCAGTACCTGATTCCGATGAGAAGCAAGGAGAGATTTCAACCAGAGTTTGTCAGCAGGCAGCAAGTCAGATGATGCAGATGAAGATACGGCAGGTGAAGACAAGTCAGGTACTTTGGGATCCACAGTCATGTCATGCACACTTTCAGACGTTCTCATCAAAGCAGGCTCCAAAGCTGGACCTGCAGGAGCAGAGTTCTGCTCCCCTGCAGGTATACCAGCAGAGTGATTGAGTCCCACAGATGAATCCATGGTCCAACAGCACCCCCACAGAGTAGGGGAATTTCCCCGGTGTCCTTGCCAAATTTCTCCCCATTCACTAAAAATACTACCAACAGCTTAATCTGGTTCAAGGTCAGTTGACATTCATCTGTATCCCCCGGGTTGCGCCTGAAAATAGGCAAGAATTTGTCTGGTGCACTTACCCGGTCAACAAAAACTAAATAAATAAACTATGTCTTCTACACATCCATGATGTTGTTAATAGGCAATCAACAGTGTGTTATCACTTTGTGTTTTGCACAGCAGTTCTGTATCATTTTTACTCTTAAATGATAAACATCTATATTTGGTGCACAGCTGTACGTTTCTGCAGGCAGGTGCAAAAAATAGATGTCAGCTGTAAGTAGCACTTCCTCCTGATCAATTCTGTGGTTGGAGACGCTGAGAGAATGAGTGATTATCAAGTACTGTGCACCAAAAACTTACAGTGGCATTGCAAATATTAAGACTGTGCTTGTGTTTGTCTGACAGGGCTTTTCTTTGGGACTTTAGTATTTCCCATCACAAACATTTCTGGGAAAACTAAACAACAAAACATTACCAGCAGACATTAACAGGTATTCGCTGACTGCTCAAGTATGTCACTTTATTCTACTTGTGTGTCACATTACAAGCTGTTATAATGCCATATTTCAACCACTGCTTTACATTTAACATTGTTGCAATTTACTCATTATACAAAGAAGGGAGATCCAGTGACTTGATTATGGTCCCGAAGTGCCTCACTGTCTGTTGTGAGTGTCAGACCTGACTGCAGGATCACAACTCAGCACTATATAGAAACTGGCACTCGGTGTTTTGAAAAAGACATCATGAACCATGACAGAAACTACAATTTTTAGATGTACTCCAGTATGCCTGCATTGACTGGAGGCCGTTTTGAGGGACAGGCACATCAAAATGTGCTGCAACATGCCATGTCTCTAATTACATATTGTCTTGTAGTTACATATTAAAACATATGGAAATAGAGGCAGGTTACAGCCCTCTTGAGAACCGGGAGCTGTTTGTCCCCCTCCCCCCAAGTCAGATAGTACCCTATGTCACAAACCCACTCAGCAGGTCAGGCCCTCTACTCCCAAAGTGCCAACCTCTGAGCGCAGTCTTGTGAACAGTTAAACAGAACAACGTAACCCTCTTGTCTTTTTTGTGAGTTCGGATCAACCTTTGGTCTCAAGTCTCGGAGGGACTCAAACTGTTAACCTCTTGCTAGCGTACCCAATGTACAGGCTCAGATATTTCTGTCTTTGGGGGGCCATATATCTTTGCCTAATCAGGTATACAGAGATGAACCCTTAAAAACGTTAATAAAGACCTCAGATTTAAAACACTTCTCTTTCCAGTTTGGTATCACCATTCAAGCTTATGTCTATTGTCTGCTTTAACCATATGTACTTTTTTCTTACAAATAAAAGAAATTCAAAGACAGACCAAGTATGCTCTAAAAAGAGTTTTACTACAACAGATAAAAAAATACGTAAAACATACAATACGGAAGTATCATATCCCAAACACATACCATCTTAAAAACAAAACAGGTTTACAAGTGCAAGTCCTACCTACAGTACTTAGATTGGTCTCTTTCTAAATACCTGCTTAAAAGTGCTCACAGATGCTTTCTTTGTCAGAGTCTAGATAAAAGTGTATGTGTAGTAAAACAGAATATTATTTAAGCATACTGTATTGGCTAACCCCTTTTTGTGCCAGATCACCTAGCTCCTCCTCTGTCAGAATATATATAACAAAATATATATTTCAAAGTATTATATTTTGCAATCCTCAGCATGACTCATGTCCCTCAAATGCCATTTCTTTGATCTCATGATAAGCTTCCCCCTTTCAGGACATGAAAGCATCTTTATGATTTTTGCACTAATATATCACAACCTGCTTTTCTTCCTTTGGAACATCATAAAATGGATATGCTCAACTCAAGCTTCTTCCACCCTGTAATTAGGTTCAGGCCTTCCACGTAACACCCAGTATCTAAAAACTGAGTGTGTGTGATCTCACGTGCTGTATCTGCATTTTCTCATAGCTTTCATCTTTCCGCTGAAACCTGGGGATGAATGAGGTTATTCTAAGAGCACCAGATTTTTCAGCAGAGACAGTCAGTAATACATTTTATATTAAAAAAAAAAATGATACAGCACTCAGAACTGGCTGCCCACGTCACACCCTAATCACAGCATAACACCTCTTGGTGCTCCAGACCATCTAACACATCCAATGGAAATAGGCAGGGCCCAATGGACATAACATGTTGCCTATCTACTGGTAAATACAGGATGAATACAAGTGAGAAATGATACATAATAATAATATTAATACTATTATGACCTCATTACCTTTGTGTGTACACAGACCTACTATGCCTCTCAAAACAATATTTAAAATTCCTTCCATTGCATTGTTTCTTATTCTAATTTAGATTGTACATTAGGTACCTACCTTTTTACATACTGTTTTTGCCTTATTTAGATTACAAAATAAAAAAAATCTTACTTGCACATCATTGTGTTGCTTATCCATAACTATTTCTTAATGCCACTCAACCTCATTAACATCATTTTACAGCCCTATTGGTTCTGACTAAAGTCTGTTTTGTATTTGGTGGAGGGGTAAATGGCAATATTCCTATTATAAATACTGTCAGTAAAGCAAACAAGATATGGTGGGCTATTTGCCATAATATAACATAAAAAAATCCTGATATCTTACTACCTCTATATAAAGCATACATAAGACTTCATTTCGACTTTGTCTCACAACTATGGAGTCCCTTCAGAAGGAAATTTATAGTTAGAATTGAGAAAGTTAAGAGAAGAGTTACTAAATCTGTAGTTTCCACTAAAACTTTTTCATACGAGGATAGACAATCTAAATTTAATTTGATGTCACTAGAGGACTGGAGAGTAAGGAGTGATCTCTTGCTTACTTGGGACATCATTCATGATCTGTATGATTCAGCAGAAGGTGGCTTAGATCTTAAGCAAATTCAGGTTAACACTAGAGGTCATCCATTGCAACTTGCAAGAAATGGGTGTAATACGAAAAAAAAAGCATGCTATTTCTCTCAGAGAGTTGTTAGGCCATGGAATATGCTGCCCTTGAACATTATTGTTAGTAATAATAAGAATATCTTCAAAAATAGATTGGACAGTTATGTGAGATCTGGAAAGCTCTTAAACTATTTTGTAACATGGCATTAATAGTATGTCGTGAATACTACACATCGATTGGAGGAAACAGGTAACATGGCCTGAAGGTGGCCATGCATTAAATCCCTAGATATGCATGGCTACATTTCAAAGGTAAGAAAACCAACATGCAGTATGACAGGAAGTGGCTGCGTGTGGGTGGCAGTACTGTGTTTTTCACAGTTGGCAAAACCATCGTTAACAATGTCACTAGTTCCGGTAGTCGCATCACAGATGTGAGGAATTCCCATGTTGCACTTGCCGTGTTGCAAGTGCATGCTGCCTTATGCTCCCCAACCATGCATTAATTCCTGGGAAATGCCCTCCTGTCTCAGGGATTAATATTTAAATATGTAAGGTATGAAGCACCATGGGCCTTTCAGCCTTCTGCTTCTCTCTGATTCTTAGTATTATTCTTAATGAGAGCTGATGGTGGAAGGCAGGATTTACAGAGTCTGTAGTCACTTAACACTCACTGGGGGGGGGGCACTCCTACAGTAGCTAATTAATTAAGAAGCAGCAAACATGTGAGTGGGTTTGCGGAGGAGGGGAAGCTGGCAATCTGGCTGGTATTCAGTACAAGCTCCCCTCCTCCTTTTCATCTCTTTTCTCAAAGGAATTTGCATAGGTATTTATTGGATAACCTGTTCCAGCACTAGCTCTTAAATAAAGCGAAAAAGGAGCTGGTACCAGCATCCACTGCAACATTACAGCTGTTTAATTAAATACAATGTAACAGCAACTCCAGAAAGCCATGTAGGTGAAACCAGATCAAAAGTGTTCCACAGTACAAAATTAAAGCTGTTTATTTCAGTAACATTTCCCAGCACCTCCAAAAAAACCTTGTAGGCAACACCAGGTCGAATGTATTCCTGCTATTTCCCACCACTGAGGTGCTGTTAAAATCAATTTACATAAGCAACTTTAATTTTCTAATTGCTCATGCATCTGGTTCCTTGTCTGTTTATGCATTGTTTTATATTTCATTCACACTGCACAAAAGAACAGTGCAATCTGTGGCATACAAGATCTCTAGAAAGCAATCCCTTTTCATATAAGAGATAATCTTATAATATGTAATGTGTTTACTTTTGGCCAGGATAGTGCAACGAGCTGTGAGTGCAACATCTCATTTCTCACATATGTCCTGGAGGATGGATTGTTACTTTTGGTATTAATCTGGAATCGGGAACAATTTTCTTATTTTTTTTTTTTATTCTTTTCTCCTGACCTACATATCATAGTATGTCACTGTACATTGAACACTCCTGATTCAATGACTGTTACAGTGCAGAAGCAGACGAGTAGCCAGGACCAGGATCCAGTACAGAATTAAAACTGTTCATTTAAATACAATTAACCAGCACCTCTGATAAGCCTTGTACTCTCCAACAGATCGGGAGTGTTCCTGCTTTTCTCCACCACTGAGGCGCCACTGAATTAGAGTTCAGTCAGCCAGTTTAATGTTGTTTTGGCTCCTGTGGCCAGCTCCTTCTGTGCTTCAGCATTTGCTTACATAACATTGCTTGATTCTGGAGTGTCCCACTTACATGTACTGTATATACCAGCCTTGTTGTAGACACCAGATCAGGTGTGTTCCTGCTTTTTTCCACCACCTAAATGCTGTTCAATTCTATTTCAGTAAAACAACTATACTGTTGAACGGCTCCTGGAGCCTGCTCCTTGTCTGCTGCTGCATTTTTTTACATTACATTCAGACTTCACAGAAGAACAGTGAAGTCATTTCCACAGAGGTACTATAGAAGCAACCCCTTTTCATATATGATACAATTGTATAACATGTATAGTGTTTATACAATCGTATAACATGTATAATGTTTACTTTTGTCCAGGATAGTGCAGTGAGCTGTCAGCCTGTGACAGCTCTTTTTTATCAGCGAAACAGTGGATGGACTGTGTTAATGTGGGCATTGATTCAAAATAGGAAAAGTTTTTTTTTTTTGTTGCTTTTGTTTTTTAATTTTCTGCTACTCCTGCCCAAGATGAGGTAGAATGGAAATATAATTTGTACACCCCAACATCAATGATTGTCACAATGCAGTAGCAGACATGGAGCCTCCTCCCCGATCCAGTAAAAGGTGTAATCCTATGTACTGTTTACTTTTGGTCAGGAGAGGAAAGTGCAATGAGCTGTGAGCTTGTGACAGCTGGTTCTTATCTGCGTCCTAGTGGATGGACTTTGTTAATGTGGGCATTCAGTTGAAATAGGAAAAGTTTTTGTTTCCCTTTTATTTTTTTCTGGTACTCCTGCCCTACATGAAATGTAAGTTGTACACCCCAATATCAATGAATCGCACAATGCAGAAGCAGACATGCAGCCTGCTCCCTGATCTGCTACAACAATACAGCTCTTTATTTAAATACAATTTAACAGCACCTTGAGAATGCCTTTTACTACAAACCAGGTTGGGAGTGTTCCTGCTTGATTCCACCACCGAGGTGCTGTTACATTCTCTTTTAATACATTCCTTTACTTTTCCACTGCTGGCTCCTGGAATCCACTCCTTGACTACCTCTGCATTGTTTTAGATTACATTCACACTGCACAGAAGAACACTGAAGTCGTGGCATGCAGGTGCTGTAGAAGGCAACACCTTTTCGTATAAAATATCCTCTCATAATATCTACTCTGCTTACTTTTAGTGAGGAAAAGGACAGTGCAATGAACTGTTGGTCTGTGCTTTGAAATATGAACTTTTGTTTTCTTTTTTTGGGTTGTACTGACCTAAATAAGGTACTACGTTGCTGTAAGTTGTAGACACCAGAATCAATGAATGTAACAATGCAGATGCAGAGAAAGAGCTGGCACCAGCATCTAGTAAAACATGGCAGCTATTTATTTCATTACAATTGAACAGCAATGCGCAAAAAGCCTTTTAGGTGACACCAGATCTACTGTGTTCCTGCTTTTTCCACTACTAAGGTACTGTTAAATTCTATGAAAATAAACTACTTTAATTTTGTAAAGGGTCTTGCGGCTGGCTCCTTGTCAGATTCTGCAATAATTAACATTACATGCCTTGATTCTGGGGTGTACCACTTACATGCACATACCAGTCTTGTAGCAGAAACCAGTTCCAGACCGTTTCTTTTCTCCATTGTGGAGGTGCTGTTCAGTTCTCTTTAAATACAGAACTTTAATTGTCTGCTGGCTCCTGCAGCCTGCTCCTGGTCTGCTTCTCCATTGCTTTACATTACATTCACACTGCACAGAAGTGCAGTGAAGTCGGTAGCATGCAGGTGCTCTAGAAATCAATGCCTTTTCATAAAATATATCATTTTATACTATTCACTGTGTTCACTTTTGGCCAAGACAGGAAAACACATTGAATTCTGAGACTGTGACACCTCATTTCCCCGTCTCTTAATAAATAGACTGTGTTCATTTGAGCATTGGTTTGGAATAGGAAATTGTTAATGTTTGTCCCCTGACTTACATCACGCCGCATGGAAATGTATATTGCACACCCCCGATTCAATGATTGTAACACTGCAGAAACAGACAAGGAGCTGGCACCAGGATCCAGTACAAATTTAAAACTTCATTTCAATACAATTGAGCAGCACATGGAGTTCTCTGTGTGAGCATAACTAATGTGCTTCCCTGATTACTGTTTTCCTATAGGGGTATTTACAGTGCAGACACCACTATTTAAATAAACTGATTTAATTTTGTAATGGCTCCTTATCTGCTTCTGCATTATTTTGCCTTATTATTACAGTCACACTGCAAAGAAGAACGGTGATGTTGTAGCATACAGTAGCTCTAGCAATAATCCCCTTTTGAGATAAGAAATGCTCTTATAATATTTACTCTGCTTACTTTTGGTGAGGAAAGGGCAGTGCAATGAGCTGTGAACTTGTGACAGCTCATTTTCATGTGACCTCATGAATGGACTGTTAATTTTAGCATTGATTTGAAATAGGTAAAGTTTATTTTTTTTGTGGGGGGGGCGTTGAACTAACCTAGCTAGGTTGTAAGCTGTACACCCCTGAATCAATGACTGTAACAATGTAGAAGCAGAAAAGAAACTGGCACCAGGATCCAGTACAAAATAACAATTGTTTATTTAAATACAATTGCATAGCACCTCTTGTAAGCCTTATAGGTAAAATCAGATTGGCAGTGCCCCTATTGTTTCCATCACTGAGGTGCTGTTAACTGCTATTTAAATAAACTACTTTAATTTTGTAATGGTTCCTGCAGCCAGCTCCTTGTCTGCTTCTGCGTTTTTTTACATTATATTCCTAGATTCTGGGATGTACCACTTACTCGTACATACCAGCCTTGTGGTAGAAACCTGTTCAACAGTATTCCCTCTTTTTTCCACCATGGAGATGCTGTTCCAATATGTTTAAATAAAGAACCTTTATTTCCTGCTGACTCCTGCAGCTTACTCCTGGCCTGCTTCTCCGTTGCTTTACATTACATTCACACTGCACAGAACAGCAGTGAAGTCCGTGGCACGTAGGTGCTCTAGAAATCAATCCATTGTCTTTAACGTATAATTTCATATTATTTACTGAGCTTACTTTTGGCCAGGACAGCACAATTAGTTCTGAAACTGTGACACCTCTTTTTCACCTGCATCCTGGTAGATGGACTGAGTTTATTTGTGCATTGATTTTTTTCCCCCTGACCTACTGTACATAAAGCCACAGGGAAATGTAAGTTTCACTCTCCTGATTCAGTGAGTGTAGCAATGTAGAAACAGACAATAAGCTGGCACCAGGAACCAGTACAGAATTACAGTGGTGTATTTCAAAACAATTGAACAACACCCAGGTAAATCCTTGTAGATGGCACAAGTTTGGGACAATCAGCTGTGAGCCTGTAATAGTTAGAGACACAGGAATTTCATTTTATTTTTTGCCAAATTTCATTTTTTAATTTTTTTATTAAATTTATTATACACACATTATAATATAGTGTATCCTGAACAACACTTAACATTGCTGCAAATATTTAAGCAGGGAATAAAATCACTGTTACAATACACTGAGGAACACCTTATGTGTTATTGTTGTATCTAAGGAGTGACCACTAAGTACATGTATTCCAGTCCTTTTGCTTGTATTTTGTGGTCTTCAGGCTAACGGTTCATTATTAATTCCACTACTCCAAAATTTCCAGCGTCAGGTAGGAGATTACGCAGTTATGAACAATCATGTATCTCACCATTCTGCTCCCCCGACCCCACCCAAGAGACCCTGCATAGATCACTAATCTCTAATTAAGGGAAAAGTCAGAGTCAACTGAAGCCAGATAGACCATTTTTGCCATTTTCGCATATAGTTAGGCCCTTTCTGTTAAATTTTGAAGTTGAGACCTTCAGTATAATATATCTGTTTCATTATAGATCTCCAGTCTATGACTGTAGGTATTTTATCAGTCATCCACCTTCTGGTTAGAGCTTTCTTAGCAGCTAATAAGAAAATTGGAAGAAGTGTTTTTCACCAGGGTGGAGAGTGATCGGGGTATATGGACAACAGGACCTGTTCTCCTGTAAGTTCAATAGTTTTATCTAGACATTTAGAGAGTTCTTCTTGAAGTGAAATCCAAAATGGCATCAAACATGGACATAACCAGAGGATATGGCCTAGTGAGGTGCATTGACAGCCACAGTGGCGCCAACACCAGCCATACCTCTCAGGTAGAGTGTCAGAGAATTGCAGGTGAGTGAAAATATCTCATCTGATATTTCCACGCAAAATCGTGCCATGTGGGGGAAGAGGTTACTTTAATGGCTGAAATGGTTGCCTCATACCAAGCTTCCCAGACACTTGTTCTACTGCCTTAAAATGGAGTAAGTGTTTGTCGCTGAGCCCTCACGCAGGGCCTTATAAAAGTGTCCAATAAGATGGCTTTCCATGTTTCCCCGAATAGCCATGCCAAAGATTTTTAATAGCCCAGAGAGTGGGGTCGGCAAAATAGGTTGGATATGTGGGTCGGCAAAATAGGTTGGGTATGTGAGTTTCTTAATATATGATTGCGCACCTGGAAAAAGTGAAGTTAGTCAGAAGGACGTAGGTCAAATTAGGATTCTATAGAGTTAATAAAACTGATGCCTTGGGATGACAAAAATTGGTAGTAGTAGGAGAGACAAAGAACCTCTGTGCGCAAACACTGAGGCAAGGGTTACCCCCAAAGGGCATTTGGCTGGGAAGCCAAGTTTCAGAAAATACAAAATCACACGACCCACATGTGTGATTTTGTATTTTCAAACTTGGCTTCCCAGCCAAACTCCTCTTTGGTAACCTGCCTCAGTGTTTCTACAGAGAATCTTTCTTTATAAAATAGTTTTTTATTTTAATGGGTTCACCACAATATATCCAAGGCACACTGTCTTAAGGGTAGCTGGTCCATTCCACTGGGGGTGCCAAACAGACGAGGCATACTGATGAGTCCTGGTAAGACGAAACACTTGTCTGTCTTCTGTTAGCACCCTTTGCAAACTGTGTGAGAGGCCTTTCGGCACCATGCAATTCTGCTTAAAGTTGGACCAGCATAACATTCTGTGGTGATTTGCATATGCAGTCCATGATGCTTTGCATTGTGGGGTCATGTGTGATTTTGTAGTAGGAGAGGCCTAGCTGCCTCCATCTTTTAAAGGAGAGATCAGTTGTATTTGGGGGAAATTACTCCTCTTCCACAATTAATTTACAGTTTTCATAAGTGGAGCGTATAGTTTTAGTTCTTCTCAATCTCTTCCGTATCTGGTATGTGTGAGATGTTATTTTAGTAAAAGCTGCAGGAGGTAGAGATCGGCTCTCTGAAGAAGAGTATTTTAGATATATCAAATAGGTTGTTAATCTGAATTCAAGAGTTGTCCAGGGAGTCTGGTAGTCTTCTGCCAACCAGATCAATATCGTCCGAAGGAACATTGCTTTGCCATATAAAGTAAGACCGGGAGTGCCACACCTCCCTGAGGCAAAGAAAGTTTGAGAACAGATAGTTTAATCCTTGGACGTCCCTGTACCCAGATAAAGGAGGAAATTGAGCTGTCACAAGATTTGAAGTAAAAGGATGAAGGAAAGCTGGGAAGATTGTGTATAACATACAGAAGATGTGGGAATATGTTCATTTTTATTGTGGCTATTCTCTGGTGAAAAGAAAAAATTAAAAGGGCCCATCTGGTCAGGTCGGACTGGATATTAAGTGTTAAAGGTTCATAATTTACCATGTAAAGGACTTCTGGGTTAAGAGGTATATGAATGCCCAGATATTTTATTTTTGTGGCACACCATTTGAACGGATAGGCTTGTTTTAGGTCTGCTGGAGGGGTAAAATTATAGATGAATATTTCCATCTTTAAGTCATTTAATTTAAAGCCTGTGAGTCCCTCAAAACTTTTTAAGATATTCTAGGCTGAGGGGATTGAGGTTTCCGGGAGAGGTCAAGGACAAGAGGACATCGTCAGCAAATAAGCTCATTTTGTACTCATGTTGAGCAGTGGGTATGCTCTCAATCTCCATGGCCTCTCTCAGTGCCTGAGCCAATAGCTCCATATAGATTGCAAATAGAGCAGGAGAAAGGGGGCAACCTTGTTGTGTGCCTCAACCTACCTGGATTGGAATAAAGATGCCTCCATTAACCCTAACGTAGGCCCTGGGAGAGGTGTTTAGGTTTTGTAGGCCTGCTATAAAAGAGGCCGGAAAGTGAAAGGTCAGATTTTTGTTATTATTAAATTTCAGTTAAAAAGCATTATCCAGTTCACTCTTTACCACAGGGAAGCACTGTAGAATGGTACAAAAGCTACCTGCATACAGAAGCACATTTTCAGATAGTGACCCACAAGCACATCTTAAGCTTTTTTAAAGCTGTTTTTACAATTTTGCTAAATGGTTGCCAGTTAAACGCAGAAAAAAATTACATGCATGGCAAAATAGTTTTTAAAAAGTGAACACTTCGCCCCTTTTTTGTTATATGTAAACAAATGAACTAGAAGGGACATTATATTTTACAGGTATGATTTGTGGATAAACATAGCGAAAAAAATGTACTCCCAAACTCCCTCCACCTGTGATTGGTACCAGCGCCTAGAAGCCAACAAACTAGTATAAAAAAGTATTCTGTTCAAATTATTTTTGTTTTTGTATACCATCCAGGGCTATGGTTCAGTTCATATAAATGAAATAAATGGCATATGCTTCAATTTAGTCAGAATGTTTTAATTGTTAATTAAATGTTTTAATTGTTAATTGTAAACCTCTTTGGCACACATGCAGCAGAATGAGGGAACTAAACCATAGCTGTTCTTTACTCATTTTATCAGTGTTTCATTCTATCAGGCCATTTGTAAATATCCATATCTTTAATTTATAGAAGATCTGTGTAACCCCCCCACCTGCCCCCCTTCTTTAACTAGTAGGGCTGCTCCTCTCACCACAGACATCTAGGGGCAAACGAGAGGGGTGGGGGTTTACATACGTGAATACAGATTTGGAAAACAGAGAAATGGCCACCATTAGGCTAGGTGACCTGACTGTTACACTAGAACAGACAAACCCAAGTGTGGCTACATGGCACACACCTGGGGGGACCAATTACCATGACCAGCAACTCAGGTTCCTGAGAGAAAACGTTTTCTCACAAATATGCTAGGTTTGCACTTCTGGACAGGGACACCCAAGTAAATCCAGACACAAGGAAGCAATAACAATACTGTCCAAACCAGGCTGGGATTCTAGAGTGTGGCTTTTATTCATGTAACAGAGTAGGAATAATCACAAAGCGAAGATGGATCCCCATAGGGCTGCACGTACTGATATTGCAGATTCTCCAGGGTACAGAAATTCCTGACATTCCCATTTAGCATAGGCTGAAGTAACACAAAACAGTGAACACCCTGGTTCTGAAATGGAGATTGGCACATCCGGCCAGAACTGGTACATTTCCCATCGACTAGGCACACACAGCCAGTACTAGGACAATTTCCCATATTTCATGAGGAATGAAGGTGGTACACACGACCACAAAGGAGGACATCCAGGCTCAGGAGCTTTCAGAAGCCACTATCCTAGGGTAAACTGAAGAAAACAAAACCCACATACAGGGTAATTACTTCCATTAGACATTGGCCAGATGCACTAAATGAAAAAGTACTGGTGCCCAAACTGAATCCAGAGAGGTAAACAGGGTCACTCCAGATGGGGGGGGTCTCCCACCTTTTGTTTGCAAGTTTATACTCGGCCATTCATTTGGTGAATAACATCACGCAACTGTAGAAACACTGTAGATGCTGTCTTGAAATGTAAATCACATTTAACATACTACACACACACAACTCTAAGGTGTCAGAAGTTAAAAGTTCTGTACTTGGATGGTCACATACTGGACTCTAATGTAGGCAGACACTTTCAAAACACAGAGGGTGGGATATTCAGACTGTGCCAGGCAGGGGTGCAAGCCTGGGCACAGCGCAACGGGGCTGAGCCAGGGCATGGACCAGGTGGTTTTCAACAGTGCTGTGCCATGGCTATGGCATTGAGGGCACACACACACTGCGCATGGTGCAGTGGCACTGCACCAGTGCAAGTGGAAGAAGGGGAGCAGGGGACTGCACCAGCACAAGTGTGGTTGCGCTAGGTGCAGCAGCTGTGATATTCAGCAGTGGGCATGTAAAAGAGGCCATTATGCATGCAAGGCACACATGGGGCCATTTGCATGTCATTATGGCTCCATTTGCATGCGGTGCGCTGATCCCCGGTGACATGCGCCTGGCGCCCTGCCAGGCTGCAGCCGTCAGGAAGTGACACCCTGCTGCCCCTTGGCATGCTCCATTCCTGTCTGCCTGATCATGGGCATCTGTTAATTTAATCCATGGTGGTCCAGTGGACTGATCCCCATCTCCTGATCGCAGGCATATGTCAAATCAATCCCTGGTGGTCCAGTGGAACCCCCCAGCACCCGATCGCAGGCATTCGCATAGAAAAACCCTGGTGGTCCAGTGGTACTCCCCTCCCCACCCACCCACTGAGGCCCCTGCCACCCAGCACCCCCTAGTCAGCAGCAGGCGGCAGCACCCATCCACAAGTCGGCCTGCCACCCGCTGACTGACAGCAGTAGGTCTGTACATGCCTATTGGTCCACTCATGGGCCAGTGGGTGTCACAGACCATACTGTACTACACAGAGCCAGATTGTGAATGAGCATTCATTCACATTCCGAGCTCTGTGGTACAGTATGGTCTGCACACCCATTGGCCCGTGAAGTGGACCAATAGGCTTATTGGACCCTATCATTGTACACCGCCGGGTCGGCAGGCAGCCGGGTGGCTTGAGGGCAGGGTGCTGCCACCCACAGCTGACTGGAGGGTGCTGGGTGGTGGCGGGGCTTCCAGTGGGCAGTTGGGGAGGGGCAACACTGACCACCAGGTTTCTATGCAAATGCCCATGATCAGGTGCTGGGGTATACTAGAACACCAGAGATTGATTTGACATATGCCCACGATCAGGCATGGGGGGGCACATTGCTCCCTGGTCAGGAGGCATGTGGACTGTGTCCTGGGTGGGCGGGTGGCCACCCACAGCAGGCAGCTGCTGTGTTGCGCCTTGCAATATGGCAGCTCACCTGTGGGTGGCCAGGATTTGTTTCTGGTCATACCAGGCACAACTTTGCGCCCCTTGAGTGGTGCAAGGCAGGGTTGTGCCAGCATCTGCGCCGCACATCCCGGGCTGGATATCAGGATGTGCCGCATATGCATGGGCTCGCCCTCTGCACTTCAACCGCATACATTACCGATGTGCCCTGGTGCATCGGGGGTTGTGCATCGCAACATTCCCATTTGAATATCGTGCCGAGGCTGTGCCCATTTGAATATCGATGGGTTGTGCACGGCGCAACCATGTTTGCGCCATGTGCAACCCATTTGAATATCCCACCCAGAAAGTCTAGATGACTGAGCCCCTTTGTCAGAGAAATTCACCCCTAGGTATTGCAGGTGCCCCTCCTGGGCTTACTCAGAAGAGAAGTTATACTCACAACAAATAAAGATGTCCAAGGCAGCTTCACCAGGCAGAATGGATTGAGGGGATTGCCCCATAACTCTGAAGATCGCCCTCATCCCTCCTGAGATGGGGCAAAGTAAACTCAATTAGCAAGGTCTCCACCACTTCAGACACTGTGTTCTTCTTCTAGGTGAGAACAAACTACCCAAAACTAAAGAGGTAACACTCTGTCAGTGCTAAATGAGGAGCGGCACAGCAAGCTGCAGCGTTCTCCAGGAACTCACACTCCAAGACTTCTGAGCATTCTACTCTGACAACTGCTTGCCAGAGGGTGGCTTATGCCGCTGCAAGAGTTCTAAGATTACATCATCATTCCAGTTGAGCTGAGGCTGAAAACAGTGTGACAGTAGTGTGAAACCCATTTACCTGGCATTTCACAAGCTGCCTTCCCTGCCTGCCACGGATTCTAACTGAGATTCTAGTAACCCCTGGGAACAAGGGGGTTACATCTGTACTTAATTTTTTTTCAATTTTTAGTTTATAAAGTATGTGACTAGTCATGGCATTGTGGAAGTAACTACAGTACCATGTATACTGTAAATATTTGATCACAATTTGCCTTACACACTTTGTCAGATCCAATATTCACTATGCTGTTTTAGAGCTATGTTCTAATTTTCATGGTTCCAACAACATCAGGAATTGGGAAGGACCAAAGGGAAAGCACTTTTTTTTTATTATATTTTCAATGTTCTGGTGACATTGAGGGTCGGGAAGGACAAGAAGGAAAGTGCTTTTTTTTTTCCAGTGTATTATCATGGTTCTGGTGACATTGAGGATCAGAAAGGACCAAAAGGAAACTGATTTTTTTCTTAATATATTTTCAGGGTTCTGGTGACATCAGGATCAGGAAGGACCAGAGAGAAAGTGTTTTTTTTTTGTGGGGTCAATATATATTGACCTCACAAAGGCATTGGATATGGTTAAACATAGTGTCGCCATAAAAACACTACTTGCCCTTAGTATATCTGCCGAGACAGCCTTATGGTTGCGGAGATATCTAGCCCAGAGAACACAGCAGGTAAAAAATACTCTCGGATGACAGGAAGATATTAGGGAGCCATCCTTGGACCACTACTGTTTAGTCTCTTTCTCAACATCTTCCCTGAGACCTGCCCCTCCAAGCTTCTTCTCTACACTAATGATGCTGTCATCTTTGCAAGTAGTCCCCATCTGGATGTCTTAACAAACACATTGTAAGAGAGTTTTTCCAGGATTCAGGAGTGGTTCACCCAAAATAAACTCCTCTTAAACTGCAAAAAAAACAGAGACCATGCTGTTCTACACCCACCAGAGCAAGAAAAAATCTAGCAGTCTCACTATCAAAAGCAGCAGGCCTGACCGTTGGATAAAGTAAACACCTTTAAATATCCGGGTGTCACTCTCAATAGCTCCCTCTCCTACACTCAACACATGTCTAAACTGTAAAAACAGTCAGCACCAGATTAGACCAACTCTGTAGGCACCGCTCCTATCTGACCAATGAATCCCTCACCCTAGCAGTAAATAGTTCTATTCTCTCTATTGTTGATTACGGCCATGTTGTGTGTAGTGCATCCATGAACTCCACACTTAAAATGAATAAGAACAGTGCTAAACAAGGCCGGTAAACTAGTGCTCAGCGCAGATGCACTCATGTATACCTGTGACCTCTACATCCATACTAAATGGCTAAACCTACAAGGCAGAATTCAGTACCAGGTCTGCCTCCTTGGGGGGAAAAAGCCCTACTAAGACTGACCTCGAATTCCATCCAGAGGATGCTTCAGAATACACTGCACATCCCGTTTCGGCTTACTACTATGGCCCAAAAACATTTTCCTACAAGGCCCCTCTTTGGCTCAACAAGCTACCAGCCAGCATCATAAGTAAGTACAAGCTTGGGCCATTCAAAAGAGAACTCAGATGGCACCTACAGTATATGACCAGGTGAATTGCGACTTTGATTAACCCCCCCAACATGTTTCCCCTCTTCCTTCCCTCGCCCTCCTCCATGGATATGGAGCATCACATAAGGATATCACCTAGCCCTAACCTTGGTCTACTTCCTGCCCTCTTATCATCCCCCCATTCTCACCGTCCCCCTTCATTCGCATTGACTTGTTGCATTCCACCTCCCTCCCTCTACCTCCCTGCACTTAGACCCCCCTTCCTCTTTCTCCTATACTCAGACAATGTCCTGACCAACATTTGCGCTTATTTGTTTACCTGCTCACCTCCCCTCCCTCCCTCCCACCTGTTCTCGACTACTTCTTACCATCCTCCTACACCCCACCTTCCCCCGTTGCTTATCCTTTACCCTACCCCTGCTACACTCCATTTACTACAGTTGTATCTATTCCCTTATTATTGATCTACATCTTCCCACCACCCAACCATCACCTCCCCTCACTGGCATCTTATCAACCACAACCATGTTTCCTCACCTCTTCTCCCCCCTCTCCTATGCCCATCTCTATTCCCTCTCCCTTCTTTCCTCCCCCAGTCCCCCTCCTTGCTCATTCCTTATGCCTCCCTGTCTGCCGTCTAAATCTCTCATCATAGCCCATTCTTCTGTGGTACCCCCTCTCCCTCGCTCATCCAGTTCCCCTGTACCCACCCCTTCCCTCACTCATCCATTAACCCCCTTACATATCCTCACCTCTCTCGCCACTCTTAAGCCCTCTCACCACTCTCTGACAGCTCTTCTTCCATGTCTACACCACTCCTTCTGTACTTCACCTCCCTCATTTACAACTATCCCTTTCCTATCCTTTGTTTGCCTTAATTACCCGTATTGTAGCACTTTATTGTTATTACCAAAATGACTGTTCTCTATAATAGCTTGTTGCCACATGTTACAAATGTGTATTGTTGTGATTTTGCTCTCCTATTGTTCCATATAATTCATTTCTGCATAATACTGTTGACCCCACTGTACCTACATTGTAATTAATTCCCATATATTTATGTACCATCCACTGTATTTACTGTACCTGTTGTTTGTACTCACTCTGACGTGGAACGTTTGTAAAAGAACTTCTAGCTCAAAGGTTGTAATCCAAGACATTAATAAATCAATTAAATAAATAAATAGATGGGGGCTCTCAAGAAATTCTTTGGGATTGTTCCATACCACAGCTGGTGGTGGACAGGTAATAGGGGACAGTAAAAATAGGACATTTTTTTTAGAAATGCATATTGATCTATTAGAGTACATTATAAATATTGTCTTGGCATCATTTTGCGTGGTTCATGGCAGTATTCTTTTTTCCCCTTAAAGGGGATGAGTATCACAGTTCTAATTTTGTGCTCAGTAACATAAAATCTTTGAACAGTTACCCTGTGGTGCTTCAACACATGCTTAAAACAACCAGCTGCTGCTGGTCTATGAAAGTACTTTTATGTAAAGTGTCATTTTATATGGTGCCCTTTGAGAAAAGTCTGCTATGGTCACCATAAAAACAATAACATTACAAACTAAACACAAAAATTAGTTCTATAAAACTTGATAATTAACTACAAACGTTAAGGAAAGTAATGTAATACTAATAATCAGTTGTCTTTATTTTTCATTTAAGGGTTACCTTCGTCAGTGCCGAAAACATACAGGAATGTTCACAGAAGCACAGCTGAACACCATTTTTGGAAACATTGAAGAAATCTACAAGTTTCAGAGGATATTTCTGAAACACCTTGAACAACAGTATAATAAAGAGCAACCTCATCTGAGTGAAATTGGAACCTGCTTTCTCCAGCATGTACGTCAGTTTGAACTTTGTGTTCAGCTAAACTTTCTGTCTTAGTTACATTTTGCAGAGGGCATTACACCCAACTGAGACATTCTACTGCACAGTCTTAATGTGCCTGGTACAGGGTTTCTGTTTGTTACAGTTCAGTGGTCTGTATGTCTCTGTAAATTCTGTTCTTGAAATGGGGCTTCCATTTATTACAGTTCCATCGTATATCTGTCTCTAGGAATGTTGTGCTTGGTTTAGGACTCCTGTTTGTTACAATCCCATGGTATGTCTGTCTTGAGAATGTTGTCCTTGGTACATGACTTCTGTTTGTTACAGATCTCTGGTATGCCAGTCTCTAGGAACACTGTGCTTGGTCAGGGTCCTGTTCATGCCTATTCATGGAGCCCCATCAGTCAGTGTTTTTAAGGCCAGTGTGTCGACTGAAGAACAAAAACCCTATGGTGAAATCCCCCACAGTGACAATTTTGACAGGTTTAGAAATTGTCGCTGTGGGGGACCTGCAGGCAAAATTTTGCCCTTTTTGCCGTGTGTCACCCCCCCTTCAAATCAACTCTGACTCAGAGTTGATAATCCATAGAAGGGGGACTTGGGGGGGGGGGTTCGGTGTGCAGCCACCCGAGAGAAACACTCCAATGTTGACATGCGAGATTCCGTCTGTCGACATTGGGGATCTCACTGTGCCGAACTTTGACAATGGTGTTGTTGATTCGGCGTACTAACATACTAATTGCCAGCAGATTAGGCCTTATGGTCTATCGAGTCTGCTCGAACCTCAGATCCCTAGTTGGGTAGCGAGGCCCTCCCCCCCTCATGTTCCAGAAACCCCTATCATCCATCCCCATCTCCCTGGGCCAGGCCATCATCTGATACATCCACTTTCTGTGTCTGTCCCACCCTCTCTTGAAGCTCTCCACTGTGGATCTCTGAACCAGCTCACCAGGCAGAGCGTTCCAAGGATCCACCACCCTCTCAGTGAAAAGCCTCCTCCTCTTTTCCCCCTCACCCTTCCACCTTCCAACTTCAAACCATGCCTTCTGGTGATACCTCCCTGCTTTAGTCTGAAGATCCCCTCCGTGTTTACCCTATTTATTCCCTTGAGGTACTTGAAGACCTCAATCATGTCCCCCCGTCTCTCCTCTCCTCCAATGAAAACAGGCAGAGCTTCTCAAGTCTGTCCTCATATGGTCCTCATGCTGGTGGTATTCTTATCAATATTAAGAAGCATATTAAGAGTAGGAAGAGGGAAGTGATTGTACCTCTGTTTGGTGCGCTGGTGAGGCCACAGTTGGAGAATTGTGCCCAGTTCTGGTCACCAGGGTTTAGATTAGATGTCAAGAGATTGGAGAGGGTTCAGAGAAGGGCAACTAGGTTGGTAGCAGATGTTAGGGACCTAGATTATGAGGACAGATTAAAGGATTTGGGGATGTTCACACTGGAGTATAGACGATTGAGAGGAGACATGTGTATGGTGTATAGTTCACTTAAAGACATCAACCTAAGGGATAAACTGGGACTTAAACTAAGGGATCAGCGTTATGACACTAGGACACACTCATGGCAGTTGAAGGGCCAAAAGTTTAAGACAACAAAAAGAAAACACTGGTTTAGTGTTAGAGTCATTCCAGTGTGGAACAACTTGCCTGAGGAGGTGGTTACTAGTAAGACCATGCTTGAGTTCAAGAGGAAACTGGACAAACATTGTCTAGCGAACAAAATAGGGAGCTACCATAACTAGAGTCAAAAGCGAGCACAATGGACGAAAGTCTTCTTTGCTCTGTGCTTGCCTATGACTTATGATACCTATGATATGTCAAATCCCCTAGTCCTCGTATCATCTTAGTTGCCCTCCTCTGTACCCTCTCCAGGAGCTGTATGTCCCTCTTCAAGTGTGGTCTCCAGTACTGTACACAGTACTCAAGGTGTGGTCTAACCAGTCCATTGTATAATGCCAGAATCACTTCCCCGCTCCTAGAGGTGATCCCCCTTACAATGCATCCCAACATCCTGTTTGCTTTGCTAGCTGCTCTCCTGCATTGCACAGAGTTATTCATACATGCATCCACCATGACCCTTAGGTCTTTTTCCCCTGTTGAGACCTCCAGCACCTCCCATCCCAGGGTGTACCTGTGTTTAGGGTTTCCTCGCCCAAGATATAACATCTTGCACTTGGCGATATTGAAATTTAATTTCCATGTGTGAGCCCACCTTTTCAGGGTGTCCAGGTCCCCTTGCAGGGCCAATCTCCCCTCTTCCTCCTCAACTACTGCTCCCATCTTGGAGTCATCAGCGAAGAGACTCATTTCACACCCTATACCCTCCCTGATGTCTGATATGTATGCATTAAACAGGATCGGACCCAGGACCGAGCCCTGCGGTACCCCACTACCAACCTCTCTAGGGTTTGAGAGCTCCCCACAGACCACTGCTCTCTGAGTATGTCCAGCTAGCCAGTTTTCAATCTATATGCCCATCAAAGGTCCTACTCCCAACCCCGTCAGTTTCTCCACCAGACCATTGTGGGGGACAGAGTCAAACACCTTGCTGAAGTCCAAGAATAATACATCCACAGGCCTTCCCCTGTCCAGTTCTGATGTTACCCATTTGTAGAACTCCACAAGATTGGTTTGACACGCTCTACCTGGCACAAAACCCATGTTGCTGACTATCCAGACCTCCCACCTCCTCCAAGTACACCCCCAGTCATTCCTTTAGTATACTCTCCATTAATTTTCCCACCACCGAGGTCAAACTAATGGGTCTGTAGATACCTGGTACTTCCTTCGACCCCCCTTTATGGATTTGCACCACATGTGCCTCTCTCCAATCCCTAGGTACCCTCCCTGTCTCAAGCTACCTGTTGAAGAGCTCCACCAGGGGTGCAGCCAGTATGTCCACCAATTCCCATAGTACTCTCGGATGAATGCCATCCGTCTCAAGAGATTTATCTTTCTTTAGGGCCTACCACACCCTTTAAGGCCATGCTCAAAATTCATGTTTTTGGTTTAGATCTTTGGGCTGTCTAAATAGACACCAAGTCAGCTGATAAGTTCTTACATTTAAGTGTTTTGTTGTTTATGTTTGTTTTCCTGATTTACCTGTAAAACTGTTTTTATTATCTTTGTACAGTGGTCAGAGCCTTTGGGATGGGCACCTAACAAAGACATTTGCTTTACTTGCCTGGTCGTTTTAGCTACATGACATGCATATCCATGGGAATGCTGTTTGGTACATGGTTTCTGTTTGTTACAATCCCATGGTATGTCTGTCTCTGGGAATGCTGTGCATGGTACACTGTTCTTGTTTACTACAGCTCTGTGGTATGTCTTTCACTTGGAAGGCTGTGCTTGGTACTGGGTTCCTGTTTGCTACAGTCCCTTGGTATGCCTGTCCCTAGGAATGCTGTGATTGGTACAGGGCTCCTGTCTGTCCCGGTCCCATGGTACGTCTGTCCATAGGAATGCTGCAGTTGGTACAGGGCCCCTAATTGTCTCAATCTCATAATACATTTGTCTCTGAGAATGCTGTGTTTGGTGCACTGTTCTTGTTTATTACAGCTCCATTGTATGTCTGTCACTGGGAAGGCTGTGCTTGGTACTGGGCTCCTGTTTGAAACAGTCCTATGGTATGTCTGTCCCAAGGAATTCTGCAATTGGTATAGGGCTCTGTTTGTCCCAGTTGCATGGTACATCTGTCTCCGAGAATGCTATGCTTGGTAGGGGCTCCTGTTTGTTACTGTTTCATGGTATGTCTGACCTAGGAATGCTGTCTTTGATACCGGGTCATGTTTGTTACTGTGTCATGATATGATTGGTTGCTGATGGCCAATCAGGTATTACTACTGGGGGAGGTCATCATTCACTTTCACCTACCTGGACCAAAGATGAGTGCAAGCATGGGACCCCAAATTTTGATTGCAGCAGCTCTACCGTGAGTGATCCAACCCTAAAGTTTGCATTTTTGGGATGCTGTGGAAGGGGAAAGGACGTGGGAGCAAGAGATGCATTGGTTGGAACCAGGGTGGGTGGGTGGGACAGTGGCTTGTGCCAGGGGTGGGGAAGGCTCCTGATTTAGCTTAGTTGGGGAGACACTTTATTTTTATTGTAAGAATAGGACCATGTGGAGTGGGATGGTGGCTCCTTCCTGGGTGGGGGGAGTGTTCCTGATTTTTTGCAGGGGGCCTTTTTTTATTACCAGGATGGAGCTGAGTCACTATTCAAGACAAGGAGGATTAAGGAGGAAATAAATTATTCTAAACATTCAGTTTCTATTACGAATGTGCTGGCAGGGGGCTTGGTGGGAGTGGAGAAATTGAGGATTATGGGCTGGTTTGGGCAGGGGGATTATATAGTTGCAGGGTGTGAAACTTGTAATGGATGCCAACAGATGCCAAATCAGATCAGATTTCCATATCTGAATCTGATTTGGTATCTTAATATTTAGGAAATTCGTATTTTAAGCATATTTATCCCAAAATCAGAAATCCTACATTTTTGTTGAAATCTGAGACATCCTTTATTATAATGGATTATCTGAGCAATTCCATACTGGACTCCTCTTTGTTACCATCTCATGGTATGTCTGTTTCTGGGAATGCTGTGCTTGGTACAGGGTTCCTGTTTGTTAAAATCCCATTGTAAAGCTGTCTTTGGAAATGTTCTCCCAGTATAGGGTCCTTGTTTGTTACAGTCTCATGGTATGTCTATCTCTGGGAATAATGTCTTTGGTACAGGTCTCCTGTTTGTTAGTTCCATGGACTGCATGTTGGTCTCTGGTTATGCTCTGCTTGGAAGAGGGCTCCTGTCTGTTACAGTGCCATAGTATGTCTGTTTCTGGAGTGCTGTCCTTGATACAGGGCTCCTGTTCATTAGTCCCATGGTAAATCTGTTTCTGGCAATGTATGTGGTACAGGGTTCCTTCTTTACAGTTTCACCAGTAGATGGTGCAGGTTGCCCAGTAATCTGCAAATATGAAAGCTTGGGTCATTCTCTAAAAAGGCAGTCCATGAAACAAGAAATATGTGAGAATGAACTGTACTCAAAACCAAATCTCTTGCAGTCAAAAACGCTTTTTTTATTATTTTCAGATCCACACTAGGTCATCAGGGTGACAGTTTTGCAGCTGATGCTGCTTCATCAGGCCCACACAGTGTTGGTTTTAAATAAACTGAAAATATCACAAATCATTTTCTTTTTCATGTTGAACATTTTTCTCTCTTTACCCAAAACTAAGATCTTTCCCATTCACCATGGTGCTAGCAACAGGTCCAAATCTAGTTCTTTAACTCTCTATCATTTTTCACATGATTAGCTCAATGAATGCATATGTGCAATCTAATGTTTTATAGTGCCTTTAAAACTGAGACAACGGCCTAAGTGAGCTTAATCCTTAAATCCTTTATTTGTGTATTCTTCATTTTATCATACCTCTTGGACTTCATGGAAGTCTATCTGGACTTCAGCAAGGCCTTTGACACTGTGCCACATAGAAGACTATTACACAAACTGGGGAATATGGGTGTGGGCAGGACAGTAGTGTGGTGGGTAGGTAACTGGCTGGGTGGCAGGACACAGAGGGTGGTGGTAAATGGCTGTCACTCCACAGAGGGAAGAGTGACCAGTGGGGTACCACAGGGATCAGTGCTGGGACCGGTCCTATTCAACATCTTCATCAGTGACATGGCGCAGGGACCTAGAAGGCAGAATTTCACTGTTCATTGATGACACAAAGCTCTGTAATAGAGTAGACACACCAGAGGGTGTAGACAGAATGAGAGGTGACCCTGCAGAAACTTGAAGAATGGTCAGGGTTTGGCAGTTGAAATTCAATGCAAGGAAGTGCAAGATAATGCATATGGGGCACAAAAAACCTGGCACAATATATCAGTTGGGGGTGAGGATATAGCATGCACCAAGCAGGAAAGGATCTTGGGGTTATCATCTCTGATGACCTCAAGGTAGGGAAACAGTGTGACAAGGCAGCAGGTAAAGCAAATAGGATGCTGGGATGTATAGGCAGGGGCATTACCAGCAGGAAAAGGGAGGTCATAATTCCGCTATACAAGACACTAGTGAGGCCCCACCTGGAGTACAGTTTACAGTTCTGGAGACCATACCTACATAAGGACATAGACAGGGTAGAGAAGGTTCAGAGGAGGGCAACAAAGATGGTGCATGGATTGCATCACAAGTCCTATGAAGACAGGTTGAAGGAACTGAACATGTACTCCCTAGAGGAGAGGAGGGAGAGAGGGGATATGATAGAGACATACAAGTATCTTACAGGAGGAACAGGGTGCAGGAAAACACTATTTTTAAGCAAAAAGATGTTCCAGGACTAGAGGGCATGGGATGAAGTTGGAGGAGGACAATTCAGAGGAAACATGAGAAAGAATTTCTTCACAGAACTGGTGGTGGACAAGTGGAACACCCTGCCAGAGGAAGTGGTGGGGGCTGAAACAATCACGGGATTTAAGAATGCGTGGGATAGACATAAAGGAATTCTGGAGGTCAGGGGTAAGGTGCAACAGACTTCTAGGAAAACAAACTGAACTTACAAGCTCAAATGGGCAGACTGGGTGGGCCATAGGCACTTATCTGCCGACACTGTCTATGTATCTATGTGTCTTGCACTATATGTTTCTCATTAATCTCAGTTCATGCAAGGCTGCCTGTAGATTGAAATGATTAGCACTTTTTCAAACTCTTGCTAATTCAGGTACTGTATTTAAAACATATTAGACCTTTAAGACAGAGTCCTTACATGCAGTTCTAGAACTCTTCCTCCCATAGCACTTGAACAGTTCAATTTCTTTTCATTATTAGCCTGCTTTGAAACAAAAAGGAAAACACTTTTTTTAAAGCTCTGACATTTTTACTGTTTCAAAATGGTGGATGTACTCCATGTTTAACCTCGCCCTTAATTTTAGTATGCTAGTTTTTAATATTATTGTTAAGCCTACAACACAAAGGAAACACAATTATGTAATAATGACTGATGAACTGGTAATTTCCTAGAGATTAACACTGTCTGAGGGGATGGGTGGCCCAAGGCACAGCCGAGGGCCACCCCCACCAGGCCAGTTGTTAATCAGAAGGAAATGACCAGCTCTGAGATCATTATTGTGATTATAAGTCTAATTGCAATAATGATTTTTTTTTCCTTTTGGCATTTTGAGTGAGTTTTGTTTACGCACCACTGCTGTCGGCGTATAGCATGTGAACTGAGTGCTGGCTGCCATGCCCTAAGAGATTTCAGGCCATCACAGCAGCCAATCAGTGAGCTAGTTCAGCTCATTAATAATTACTTAGACTTATAAGGCCCCTTAAGTCCCTCTTCCCATGTTGAAATAGAGTGTCACAATGATCTAATTGCATTTCCTTTCCAAGTTTAAATGTTGATACTCACTCACAGAGCTGTTGTCTTCTCAGTATGCAGTCATCTCCATGTTGCTAAGAGAGGCTGCTACTGTGACATGTGTGGTTTAAATGCTGCTTATTGGTCAGGGGAACCACCATCACCAGTGTTGTCATTCATGGCATCACTGCCCACCCGTTCATGGGAAGTGCCTTCAAGAGCTACAGAAGGCAGCTCTCAGACAGTAACAGTGGCTCAGTGGGTAAAGGGATTTGGTGGGACCACTGAGCACATACGCTATGTCTGGAAGGCGGTTTGCCTCCCCTGGCTATAAGTGCCAAAAATGTTTTTTTCTTTATGTCTTTATTTTTGTTCTATATTTTTAAACAATGAAGCTCTCCTTCCTTTGCATGTTTTAAACCATTTAAACTGACATGTCATGCCTTTTAAAACACATGTTGTAGTGATAATTATGCAAAAAGAAGGCCATCCAGAGGTCCCCACACTGCAAAATTGTGTGTACCCATTATAAACTGAAAAATCCTTAGTCCTGAAATTACCATGGGCTCATTTTTACCAGTACAGGTTCCAGACACAAGTTTCATGAAGTCCAATGTTCAGGTTTAAACAGTCCATGGTAAAGATCCAGTACACTTCTCTTTTAAGTAGAAGATCATCCCAGCTTGTAATCCCATTGTTCCTCCATCCTTTTAATTCCCCAAAATCTCTGTGAGGTTGCAGAATGTCCCACTGCATTGAAATGTCGAGTCACTGATGAGTTAGGGTCCTTTGTCCTGATATCACTTTTAAGCTCACTTATGCGTTTTTTAAATTCTCTTTTCATTTTGCGCACATATAATCTGTCATATGGGCACTGTAAAATATACACAACATGATCTGATTTGCAGGTAATCTGTTGTTTGATCCAGTGCTTCTGATTGGTATAGGGGTGCTCAAAATAGAACTTTTTACTTGTGTTTCCAAACTGAAAACTTCCATCTTTCAGTGGTCCAAGAAGGAGCTATCTGGGTTTTGGTTTTGGAATAAAGTGAGCAATGTGTTCCAGTTTGTCTGTCAGTGTAAGGTCCTTTTTGGATGTAACAAGAGGCCACTCTCTAAACCTCTTGTTTTGTGTATCCCCTATTTGTAAAATATGCCAATTCTTCATCAGATTCCACCAAATGTCTTCACTAATGTGGCTGTATGCAGTAGAAAACTACTATTTTGTTCTGTGTCTCTTCCTTTTCTTTATGTTGTAATACAGGTGAGACAGAGAGCAGCCACCAACTCCCTTATAGCAAGGGGGTGATTTAATAGAAGTACACTGAATTGAATTCTTAATTTTGGGGCCCGTTTATGTATGTAGAAGTCAGTGTTTTGGTTCTTTGCTTTTTGGGGTTGACTTTTCTTAGTGTAACTTTTATTTGCCAGGGAGTAAATTTAGCTGGGAGAATATTTGCAGTCAATTCTGATTAGACCTGTTACTTATACTCTGTGAAATAGGTGTCTGAAAGGAAGGAAGGCACTCACCGGAGTGGTGAGTCAGAGTTGTAGCTGATTGTTTCTGGATGGCACAGGCTTAGTCCCACCCACCCTGCTCCTCACCCCACCCACCCCAAGCACATAATTTCCTTTTTATCAGGGGTTCTGACATCACTTCCCTAAAAGTGCAAAGGACATACATCTGTTCATAGCCTTAAAGGCACACTGAATGGGGGATAAACACACTCACACACTTGCACACACTAACAAAAAGAACCTCTTAAACAGGAAGGGATACAGACATGGAGAGTGGTCCAATGCACTGGCTGTGAAGCAGCAGTCTTATAGGAGACATTCTGGAGGCTGCGTTGCTGCCCTATTTGCAGGCATCTCTCTGGTCTGAGGGAGGAGGTTGCCTATCTCCTTGCTGACCTGGTGAGGATTCGGGAAACCTCCTCACCACCCAGGCCACCACCACTTCCTTGGAGGTTGCCAGGAAAGAGGAGCGGTTGGACCATGGTGGACTCAGGAATGGTGAGGGTGGTGGAACAGAGGCACATCCCTCCAGTTCCTCTTCACAGTTCATTCACCATTCTGGCACAGTGTTGTTCCACTGTGGAGGCACCTGCAGTGGAGACCATGGGGGATGCTGGGAACCTAGACAAAGGAAACCCACAGGAGAGTGGCACTGGACCCCACAGGGGAAGGAAACAACTCCTGGTGGGGGACTCAATCATTGGGGGTAGATTGGGGGAGGGAAGGCAGAGGGAGGTAAGGTGCCTGCCCGGTGCCTGGCTTGGTGGGACAGGAAGCAAAGCCTCAGGATTGTGGGAGCAGCTGCACAGGGAAGGGGCTGGATGTCATTGTCCACCTAGGGACAAATGAGCTGGCTAGGAATGGGATCAGAGCAGTGCCAAAGGAGTTTGTGGAGTTGGGGAGGGAACTTAGACAAGTGGCACACATGACAACTTTCTCAGAAGTGCTACCTGTCTATGGCATGGATGAGGATAGGGTAGTCAGCATCATGGGACTCAATAACTGGTTGAAAAACTGATGCAGAGCTCAGGGATTTGGCTTCATTGGGAACTGGGGGTCCACCCAGAGAGATACAGACCTAGACTGGCGTGATGGTCTGCATCTGTCCGGGAGGGGAACCAGGATCCAAGGTGATAGGTTTAAATGCTTCATTGGCAAGCATTGAAACTAGCCAAGGGGGAGGCACTGACGAGAAGCAGGGAAATCCCAGTCCCCCCAACAAAATAGGGTAGTTAGTGAAGTAGACACAAAGGTAGACACATCAATAGGGAGCAGAATAGGGGTAAATCCAGAAAAAGGCAAAGGCAGTAAAGACAGGGATGGGACTAAAAGGGGTAAGGCCACCAAAAAATGGAGAACAATGAGTACCAATGCCCATAGTCTGTAACAAGCTTCCTGAATTAGTGACCTTGATGGAAGGATGATGCCTGGATATCATGCCACTCACAGAAACATGGTACACAGAGAACCATGACTGGGATGTCAACATACGAGGGTACACAATCTATAGGATGGATAGGGAGGATAAAAAAGGAGGAGTAGGAGGAGTAGCTCTCTACATAAGGGAAGGAATCAAAGCAACAGAACTAAAGTGTAAACAGGGAGGGGGAAGGCACTGTGGGTCACCCTGGGGACAGGAAATGGCACCATAATCTGCAAAGGGGTTGTTTACAGACCCCCATCTCAGGGGGAGGCAATGGACAAGGAAATGATAATCCTTAGAATAGCAGAAAAAGGAGAGATATTGATGATGGGGGACCTGAATATGCTAGATGTTAACTGGAGCACCTTTACTGCAGCCACATACAAGAGCAGGGTAATTCTTGATGCCCTACAGGTGGTATGTCTCAGACAGCTAGTGTTGGAGCCCACTCAGGAGTGAGCAATCTTAGACCTGGTACTTTCAAATGGGGATGGAGAGAGGATCTCAGATTTAGAAGTGGGTAGCCATCTGGGAACAAGCAACCACCAAACAGTGTGGTTCACAATAAACACAGCTGTAGAGTCAAGCCATACAAAAGCAAGGGTGTTGGACTTTAGGAGGGCTGACTTTGGCAAAATGGGAGAGTGCCTCAGAAAAGCACTAGCAAACAGGCAAGAAGGAGGGGTGGAAGAACAATGGGGAAAATCAAAACTGCTATCACACAGGCAACAAGCATTTGTGTAGAGCAAATTAACAAAACAAAATGAAGGAAAAGGCCACTATGGTTCCCAAAAGAGGTGGCAGGGAAGGTTAAGGAGAAAATGATAGCATTCAGGAAATATAAGGAAACACAGAAGAAGCAGGACATACAACTATATCAGTTAAAGCACAAGGAAGCAGGGAAGGCAGTCAGAATAGCAAAGGCCCAAACTGAGGAAAAGATAGCCAACTCTGTTAAGAAGGGTGATAAAACCTTTTATAGGTACATTAGGGAGTGAAGAAAGTCCAAGGGAGGAGTAGTGAGGCTTAATAAAGGGGAGGAAATATGAGCAGAGGGTGACAGTGAAGAAGCAGCTATACTGAATAAATAATTCTGCTCAATATTCACAAAAGAAGAAGGGAAGTTGCCTAAGCCAAACAATACAAACACTCTGGATACCAGTCCATTCACAGAAGAACGGGTTCTGAAATAACTCTTAAAACTGATTGTGGACAAAGCAATAGGGCCTGATTGGATTCACCCAAGAATTCTAAAAGAACTAAGGGTAGAACTAGTGACACCACTGGCTACCCTCTTTAATACATCATGGGAGGATGGGGTGGTACCCGAGGACTGGAGAAGGGAAGATGTGATTCCACTTCATGAAAGTGGAAGCAAGGCAGAGGCAGGAAACTACATACCTGTTAGTTTGATCTCAGTGGTAGGGAAAATTATGTAATCACTTCTAAAGAAAAGAATTTTTGAGTACCTAGAGGCCAGCAGGGCACAGGACCCAAGGCAGCATGGATTCACAGTGGGAAGGTCATCTCAGATGAATCTAATAGATTTCTTTGACTGGGTAACCAAAGTAGTAAACCAGGAAGGGGCTGTGGACATGGCCTACCGAGACTTTAGCAAGGCATTTGACACAGTCTCACACAAAAATTAAAGCAGCAGTGTAATAATCTGGTGAAAACTTTGACCTATACTTTTTTATGCTATTTTAGATTGCCACTCACCTCCTGACTTGTATGATACCCTTCTTTGCATAATTTGAGTCTGCTTTAGTGCTTTTTTTCATGTCTGAAATAATAAAAGAAGCGCTTCTTTTAATACGGCTCAGACCACGTCTTGATCAGTATTCTCAACTGTTTTTGTCCATCGTTGTTTAAATATTACTTCTGTTCAGACCAAAATGAACTATTATGTAGCAGGCAGTGCTATCTGACCTTATAGAACAATAGGTGTTTAAAAACAGCTGCAAATACTGATGAAAACCTGGTCCAAGCCATATTAAAAGGAGTGCTTCTTTTATTATTTCAAACGTGAAAAGAAAGTACTAAAGCAGACACAAATTGTGGAAAAAAAGGGTATCATACAAGTCAGGAGGTAAGTGGTAATCTAAAATCACATAAGAAAGTATAGATCAACATTTTCACCAGAGTCTTGCATTGCTGCTTTAATATACAAGTTAACCAGCCTTGGAGTGGGTCCGAAGGTGGTAGCCTGGGAAAAAACCTGGCTGGACAACAGAATGCAGAGGGTAATAGTAAACGGAGTCCACTCTGAAGAAAGGTGGGGTTACTAGCAGAGTACCACAGGGTTCAGTACGGGACCGGTCCCATTTAATGTCTTTATAACTGACATTGCAGAGGGACTAGAAGGAAAAGTATGTCTCCTTGCAGACGACACAAGGATCTGCAACAAGGTCAATACAGAAGATGGGGTGGAAATGATGAGAAGGGACTTGGCAAGGTTGACGGAATAGTCAAATGTATGGCAGTTTAGATTCAATGCAAAGAAGTGCAAAGTAATGCACCTGGGAAACAAAAACCCAGGGGAAGAGTATACAGTGGGAGGTGAGATACTAACAACAACAACAATGGAAAGGGACCTGGGGGTAGTCATGTCAGATGACCTAAAGATGGGCAAGCAATGTGAGAATGCAGTAAGGAGGGCTGGTGCAATACTGAGATGCATAGGGAGAGGCTTTACCAGTAGTAAACAGGAAGTTGTTATCCCTCTGTAGAGACAGTTGGTGAGACCCCATCTGGAGTACTGCATGCAGTTCTGGAGACTCCATCTCTGCAAGGACATAGGCAGGATGGAGGATGACCAGAAGAGGGCAACTAAAATGGTGCAGTGTCTGTACCAGAAAACATATGAACAGATATTAAAGGAGCTTAATATGTATACCCACGAGGAAAGGAGAGAGAGGGGGGACATGATAGAAACTTTCAAGTTCCTCAAGGGAATCAACAAGGTCCAAGAGAGTAGCATCTTTCAGAAAAAGAGATGTGCAAGAACAAGATGGCATAATTTGAAGCTAGAGGGGGGATGGCCCAGAGGTAATGTGAGGAAGTATTTTTTCATGGAGAGGTTTGTGGATATGTGGAATGGCCTTCCTGAGGAGGTAGTGGAGTCAAAAACAGTGGGGGAATTCAAGAATGCTTGGAACAGACATAAGGCAGTTCTGGTGGGGGGGTAGGAGGAAGTAGGTTGTTGGTTAGCTAGGATCTGCAGCTTATCCATTAGGTAGGGAAATGGTCAGACTAGGTGGGCCAAGCAGTCCTTATCAGCCATCAAATTATATGTTTCTGACTCCTCTCTTGGTGTTTGCATCACCTCATTTTCTGCCTCCTCCACTTTCTCCTTTCTGTACCCCCATCCATAAAACTTTTAGTCTTAATTTCAGTCTCTTTCTTAAATTAGTTCTCTGCACTGCAGTTCTTCTTTGCCCTTATAATCTGAGATTTCGGGATACTGTCCTTGAACTTTGGATCATGGAAGCTCTGATAATGCAATAAAGTATTTATGTATTTCTGTTTCCTGTATAGTTTTGTTTTCAGGCAGTTCTCATTTTTTAAAATTAGAAGGTCCAGAAAGGAGACTTGTTGCTCACATGCCTCCATCGAGAACAGAAGATCTTGACTCCTGCTATTTAGATAGTTTTTTAAATCTGTCCAGCTCTTCCTTTGTGCAAACCCAAAGAAGAAGCACATTGTCAGTGAAGTGTTTCCAAGTTTTAATATGCTCAAAAAAATGGGTTAATCGCTGTATCAAGTATGTATATCCCCTCAAGGTAAATCTTAATCTGATAGTGTCTCCCAATGTTCCCTTTTCAATTTTCCAAAGAGTCTTTGGGTCAGGAGGGGTCTCGCTCTGAGATAATCGCAATAATTCAGAAGTGAAAAGTGGGCCTCTACCACCATAAATCCCAATGAAGCAAATAAGCTCTATATATTTCCTTTTCCTTCTTCATGTGTATTAACTTCAGCTTCATATGCTCATTTCTCATTGTATCATTTTTTATTTCCAGTGCGCTCAATGTAACCATTTATTACATTTCAGGACAACTCTGCCCCTTCTTTAGATAAATATTGAGCTGCAATAATGAAATAAAATAAAGGGACTGAGATTTAACTTTCTAAGGCTCTTCTTACATATAAATAAATAATCCATTTAGTAAGTTTTCAATTGTTTTTTATGTCAGTAGGCACTAACCTGCTGGGGGATAGAACTGGGGGGAGCAGGGAAAACTGAAGTAAGGTGTCTGCCTGGTGCCATGGCTTGAAGGGACAGGAAGCGCATCCTCAGGATCACGGGAACAGCTGCACGGGAGTCTGAGCTGGACGTCATTGTCCACCTAGGGACAAATGACTTGGCTCATCATGAGATTAGAGCAGTGCAGAAGGACTTTGTAGAATTGGGGAGGGGCCTAAGATAAGTAGCACACACAGTATCCTTCTCAGAGGTGCTGCCTGTCAATGGCATGAGTGAGGCGAGGGTACTTTGCACTATGCAGTTTAATGAATGGTTGAAAAAATGGTGTGGAGCACAGGGGTTTGGCTTCATTGGGGACTGGGGTTCCACCTGGAGGGACACCAGCCTATACGGGCAGGATGGTCTGCATCTGTCCAGGAAGGAACAAGTCTTTTGAGCAATCGGTTTAAATGCTTCATTGGCAAGCTTTTAAACTAGTCAAGGGGAGAGGTACTGATAAGCAGCAGGAAAATCCCGGCCTCCCCCTACAAAACAGGGTACTAAATGAGAAAAAGACCAAGGTAGAAAGGTCAGTGGGGGATGCTGCAACAGAAGGTAAAGCCATCAAAAAATGGAGAGCAATGAGTACCAATGCCCGTAGTCTGAGTAACAAGCTTCCTGAATTAGTGGCCTTGATGGAGGAGGAACAATTGGATATCATGGCAGTCACAGAAACATGGTACACACAAAACCATGACTGGGATGTAAACATACCAGGATACACTATCTACAGGAGGGACAGGGAGGTAAAGAGGAGGAGGAGTAGCTCTTTACATAAGGGAAGGAATCAAAGCAACAGAACAAAAGGGTAAACAGGGAGGAGAAGCACTGTGGGTAAATTTGGAGACCGGCAATGGCACCACAATACACACAGGGGTTGTATACAGACCCCCTTCTCAGGGGGAGGAAATGGACAAGGAAATGATAGAAAGTATACTTAGAATGGCAGAAAAAGGGGAGATATTGCTGATGGGTGATCTGAATATGCCAGATGTTAACTGGAGTGCAGTTGCAGCAGCCACTTCTAAGAGTGGGGTTATTCTAGATGCCCTACAGGGGGCATGCCTTAGACAACTAGTATTGGAGCCCACTCGAGAGGGAGCAATCTTAGACCTGGTTCTCTCAAATGGAGATGAAGAGAGGATCACAGATGTAGAAGTGGTAGCCATCTGGGAACTAGCGACCATCAAACAGTATGGTTCACAATAAACACAGCAACAGAGTCAAGCCACAAAGACAAAGGTACTGGATTTTAGAGGGCTGACTTTGTCAAAATGGGTGAGTGCCTAAGGAATGCACTAGCAAATGGGCAGGAAGGAGGGGTGGAAGAACAATGGGGAATAATAAAAACTGCCATCACAGAGATATCAAGCCTTTGTATAAAGCAAATAAACAAATGAAACGAGGTAAGAAACCACTATGGTTCTCAAAGGATGTGGCAGTGAAGGTTCAAGAGAAAAAGAAAGCATTCAGGAAGTACAAGGAATCACAGAAGGAACAGGACAGAGAACTGTATCAGTTAAAGCAAAAGGAAGCTGGGAAGGCAGTCAGAACAGCAAAGGCCCAAACCGAGGAAAAGATAGCCAACTCAGTTAAGAAGGGGGATAAAACCTTTTATAGGTACATCAGGGAGCGAAGGAAGACCAAGGGAGGGATAGTGAGGCTTAATAAAGGGAGGGAGGGTGGGCAGAGGGTGACTGTGAAAGGCAGAGATACTAAACAAATATTTTGCTCAGTATTTACAAAGGAAGTGGGGAGGTACCTAAAACAAACAGTAGACACACTCTGGATACAGAAGTTGATACCAACCCATTTACAGAAGAAAGGGTTCTGAAAGAACTCTTAAACTGAAGGTGGACAAAGCAATGGGGCCTGATGGGATTCATCCCAGAATTCTAAAGAACTAAGGGTAGAACTAGTGACACCACTGACTAAACTCTTTAACAAATCATGGGAGGATGGGGTGGTACCCGAGGACTGAAGGAGGGCAGATGTGATTCCCTTCACAAAAGTGGGAGCAAGGCAGAAGCAGGAAACTATAGACCTGTTAGTTTAACCTCAGTGGTAGGAAAATGATGGAATCACTTCTGAAGGAAAGAATTGTTAAATATCTAGAGGCCAGAGGGCACAGGACCCAAGGCAGCATGGATTCACAGTGGGAAGGTCATGCCAGACAAAGCTGATAGATTTCTTTGACTGGGTGACCAAAGTAGTTGATCAGGGAGGGCTGTGGACATGGCCTACCTAGACTTTAGCAAGGCATTTGACACAGTCCCACACAAAGATTAATATACAAGTTAGCCAGCCTGGGAGTGGGTCCCAAGATGACAGCCTGGGTAAAGAATTGGCTGGAGAATAGGACACAGAGAGTAATAGTAAATGGAGTCCACTCTGAAAAAAGGGGGGTTAGTAGTGGGGTACCGCAGGGTTCAGTATTAGGACCAGTCCTCTTCAATGTCTTTATAAATGACATTGCAGAGGGACTGGAAGGAAAAGTATGTCTCTTTGCAGATGACACAAAGATCTGCAACAGAGTTGATGCACAAGGTGGAGTGGAAAGGATAAGAAGGGACTTGGCAAGGTTAGAGGAATGGTCAAATGTATGGCAGCTTAGATTCAATGCTAAGAAGTGCAAGGTAATGCACCTGGGAAACAAAAACCCAGGGGAAGAGTACACAATGGGGTGAGATACTAACAACAACAAAAATGGAAAGGGACCTGGGGGTAGTCATATCAGATGACCTAAAGGTGGGCAAGCAATGTGAGAGGGCAGCAAGGAGGGCTGGGGATACTGGGATGCATAGGGAGAGGCATCACCAGTAGAAAACAGGAAGTTATTATCCCTCTGTACAGACAGCTAGTGAGACCCCATCTGGAGTACTGCGTGCAGTTCTGGAGACCCAATCTCTGCAAAGACATAGACAGGATGGAAGCTGTCCAGAGGAGGGCAACTAAATGATGCAGGGTCTGCACGGAAGACATATGAAGAGGACTTAAGGAGCTTAATATGTATAGCCTCGAGGAAAGGAGGAGAGGGGACATGATAGAAACTTTCAAGTACCTTAAGGGAATCAACAAAGTCCAAGAGGGTAGCATCTTTCAAAAAAAGGTGTGCAAGAACAAGGGGGCACAATTTGAAGATAGAAGGAAGCGCTCAGAGGTAATTTAGAAATATTTTTTCACAGAGAGGTGGTGGATGTATGGAGCAGCCTTCCAGAGGAGGTTGTGGAGTCACAAACAGTGGTGGAATTCAAGCATGCATGGGACAGTCATAAGGCAATTCTAGGGGTTGGGGGTAGGAAGAAGTAGGCTGCTGGTTAACTAGGATCTGCAGCTTATCCATCAGGTAGGGAAATGGGCAGACTGGGTGGGCCAAGCGGTCCTTATCTGCCATCAAATTCTATGTTTCTATGTTTCATTATTATTATTAAAAATCCTTGATTAAAAAATTTCTCAGCTGATTAGCCTTGTTTAGGAAACAAAGCGATTCTGAAAAGTAACAACATATATTTTTGTCCTACACTTAATGCTTATCTTTATAATACAATCTGTTAGTTTAGTGACAAACTTTCAAAAGTTTATATCTCTCACAATTGGACAGCTGGTTCTGATCCCTGTTTTTTTTTTTTTTTTTTTTGTAAATATAAAAAAAATGTGTGATGGACTATCTGGCAGGAGGAAATGCTGGTTTGCTGGAACTGATGCATCAACACCCCCAGGGATAAGTTCAAAGGACAGGACATAGCTTAAAACTGCAGCTATCTAAAATGCAATTACTTTGTTGAATTTGCTTTGAAGGCAGGAACCAAGATATCCATCTTATAATGCCATCAGGGAAATCCTTTGATGTGCACTTGGTGTTCTGAGAAAAGGGACACAGGCCAGTGCTATGCATATTCCCCCAGGAAGCCAGCTCATTTCATCAATGAGACCTATCTAGATACCAGGGCCCAGACTAAATTAAGGAGTCCAGTATACATTTGCATGGAATATACAGCGACTTACATCAAAGAGACTTTTGATGAGTAGGGGAAACAGATCACAGACCAGTTTTGACTAGTTACATAAGGAGAGGCAATTTATTATGTCATCTATTATTTTTTTAAATATCTTTGTAGGCCATCCTGTGTTATAAAATATAGATTTTACTACACCAAGGTGGAGTTAGGTGACCTCAGAGAGAAGGCCAGCTCAAGACTGTTTTGTAAACCTGCTGAGCAGACCTTAGAGACACACATATTTCTGACTGAGAGAGGAGGAATATCAAAGCTCTGAAAGATTAAGAAGTAAGGAGACCTTAGATAAAACCAGCCTGAGTGTTATTATTTGTAGGAATATGCACTTTTTAACCTGTTTGTTTTAAGGCTGTATGTGTTGGGATATTTTGTTCTGTAATTTTACTGTTTTCCTATTTTACCTATTTTAAAGTAAAGATACATATTTTAAAAAACAGAAACTGCCTGTGTGCCTTGAAATTTCTTTTTATGTAAGTGACGCTTTGAAGGTTCTAGCTGACACTGTGTATGAGCTTATTGTATACCAAACTGGGAAACAGATAAGAGTTCTAGAAGTCTTGCATAGAGTTCTAAGGGTTCATTTTGTAGACCTGGTTAGGTGCCCATAGGCAAATATATCTGGCCCCCCAAAGACAGAATTATCTGAGTCTGATAATTGGGTACACTAACAAGAGGTTATCAGATTGAATCCCTCCAGAACTTGAGACTAAGGTGACTCAAACCCACAAAACAGACAAGAGGGTTACCTTGTACTGTTCACTGTTCACAGTTCTATGCTCAGAGGTTGGCACTTTGGGAGTAGAGGGCTGACTGGCTGAGCAAATCTGTGGCAATCTCCACTACCTTATGTGAGTTTCAGTATATATCTAATGGCAGTTGTTTTCTTTTTTCAATGCCTTCTTTCCAAACCTGTAAACACACAAAGTGAAGTAGGATATGTTCATCTCATATGAACTTCAAGTTCTATTTATGCACTCTTTTCTTTCAAAACTGTAATGTATACAAGATCCTCTTACTTTTTGTGGCTGAATTAAGTTCCTTGCACTTCCTTTTTCCTCTAATTTTTTCCAGAAACATTTATTTACTTTCTCCTGGCGCCATTACTCAAAAACGCTGCCTAATTTCAAATGTGTACTCTTTCTTCTTGAAGGAGTGGAAGGGGCTGGGCCGTCAGGTAAACATGCACTTGACTTGATTTCATCACTATTGTGATGTCACCGCTTGGTGGTCCAGTTGCCATGGAAACTCCCCACTGCTTTTGCAAGCTGTTGCGGGAGCCCACTTTCCACAAATTCTGTCTCAAACATTTAATTTTATAAAAAGCTTCTTAGCTAAACTAATCTTCGTGGGCACAATGAGCTGCTTTCCAGATCAAGATGTGCCCAAAGCAGAACACTCCACTTTGGGTCAGCACTTTGGGTTATCACTTCGCGTTACATAGATCTCAACTTCTAATTGTATCCCAGGCAGACTCCTCAACTTTGGGTTAACACTTCGTATTACATGGGTCTCAACTTCTCATTATCACAGTGATTGCTAGAGATTCCTTGAGCAAGCAAATTAATGAGGGTAGGATGAGGGAAGTTTTTCTTTTACCTCACATTCAAAACTATGATTTAAATCTATATGTCTATTATTTTTTTTTATTATTTATTCTTTACTATCCACAATTAATACATTTTAATAAATCTCCTATTACTATATAAATTTCTATCGGAGGTCAGATATAAATGCACAGGGTCAGTTTAATACCTTGTCTTATTTAAATTTTGGATCTTAAATAACTTTATTCATTTCTTTATAATACTCAAACAAAAAAAGGGGACAGTTTTTTACTTCTGTGTAAATTACTTCTTGTAAACCTTCATAAAGTCTGTATTTGGGGGAAAAGGGGGAACATGGTGCTTTTTCCCCACACATTCCAAACTTGTGATTTACTCTTATTGATTCTGTTTAATCCATAGAATACTATTCCTTCTGATTATAACATATATTTTTTATTTCATTTTCCTATCACCATGCTATTTATATCAGGGGTCAAGTGTAAATGCACAAGGTCAATTTTGTATTTTGTCTAATTATCATTTTAGAGTTTAATATGCTCATAAAAATGGGCTAATCACTGCATCATGTATGTTTATCCCCTTGAAGTACCATATAAACAGATTAGTATATCTGCTAATTGCTCACTTGTAAAAGTACTACATTGTTTTGGATGTATATCTGTAAATGTATGTTTGTCCTGGGTTACCTCTGAAAAAGGGACTGTATTATCTCAGTGAGCTCACCCAGTTACCAAAATTTAAATAAAATAAATAAGCATATGACGGAGTCATGGTGCTCCCCATTGCTGTTCCCTTTGTCTGTATGAAGACATCCTCCTTAAATTTAAAGTAGTTTTTGTTTAGGACTATTTCTGCTAAATCCTCCAAATATTTTGAAGATTGAAATTGTTCCTGTCTACCCCTAAGGGCCTGATGTAATGCTGCTAAACCTTCTTGATGAGAGATGCTTGTGTACAGGTCCATTGTTTTGGATGTATACCTGTAAATGTGTGTTTGTCCCAGGGTTGCCCCTGAAAAAGGGACTGTATTGTCTCAGTGGGTTACCAAAGACTAAAATAAAAAAAAAAATAAAACCATGTATTATTCATGTCTCAGTCCAGATTGTTTGTCATCAGTAATCTCCATTACATGGCTAGTGTCCTTGCTGTCTAATGATGCTAACTGTGTGTTATTCATGTATCACCCCAGATTGTTTATGTCAGTAATCTCTATTACATGGCTAGTGTCCTTGCTGTCTAATGATGTTAACTGTGTGTTATTCATGTATCACCCCAGATTGTTTATGTCAGTAATCTCTATTACATGGCTAGTGTCCTTGATGTCTAATGATGCTAACTGTGTGTTATTCATGTATCACCCCAGATTGTTTATGTCAGTAATCTCTATCACATGGCTAGTGTCCTTGCTGTCTAATGATGCTAACTGTGTGTTATTCATGTATCACCCCAGATTGTTTATGTCAATAATCTCTATTACATGGCTAGTGTCCTTGATGTGTGTGCCCATCTGAGGTACTTCCTGCTGAATGTGAAAATGCACATATTTGGATAGTGGCTTGAGAATTTAATCCACCCCTGAGATTATTGGTCTCCCAGATTTATTTAAATCTTTGTGGACCTTGGGTAGGACATAACATTGAGGGGTCCTTGGATTTTTGTTTATCAGCATGTCCCTCTCAGTCTCTGTGCACCACCCTAAATCTACCCCTTGTTCTAGAAAATCTTTGGTCTCTACTATTATCTCTGCTGTCTGATCCCCTTCCAGTTGTAAATATATCTCCCTATATTCCAACTGTCTTAGGCATTCAAGTTTGTAGTGCACATACTTCCATAAAACAACCTCTCAACTGTTATCTGGGGGTTTGAGAACTAGTGATTTATCTTCTTCCAGTTTTTTAAAGTCTCCCTCTCAGATTTTGTCAGATTATTATACTTGGAAAAATGTTCTTATTTTCTCACCATCTCTGTAATTTGTTGTCCCACAACTTTAATGTATGTCTCTACCACCTCTCTTCCCTAAGGTGGGTTAAAATCCAATCTCACCCATAATGCTTTCTACTGTTTGGTTCCTGTTGTTTATCTCAAAACCAGTTTGCTAAACTTATTTTTTGTCAAATTTCTGGAGACCAACTTCCAACATAAATTCATCAATACCCCTGGCACAGGTACCACTGATCTGAGTGTGGCACTGGGGGGACTTAACAAACAACATGAATTGAGATTTATGAGAAACACATAGCGCAAAAGATATGATAAAATGAATACACAAATAAGGGATTTAAGGATTAAGCTCACTTTGGCTATTGTCTCAGTTTTAAAGGCACTATAAAACATTAGATTGCACATATGCATTCATTGAGTTAATCATCTAAATAATGATAGTTAAATAACTAGATTTGGAGTGATGGGATATCTGTTGTTTGCACTGTGGCAAATGGGAAAGATTTTAATTTTGGGTAAAGAGAGAAGAATGTGTAACATGAAAAGGAAAATGATTTGTGTTATTTTCAGTTTATTTAAAACCAGCACTGTTTGGGCCTGATGAAGTGGCGTCAGCTACAAAACTGTCACCCTGATGACCTAGTGTGGATCTGAAAAGAATAAAAAGCATTTTTACTTGAAAGTGACTTGGTTTTGAGTGGATGTCATTCTCACATATTCCTTTATCCTTTTTATGCAGTCTCAGTCTGTCTCTGGGAATGCTGTGTTTGACACTGGGCTGCTGTTTGTTACCGTGTCATGATATCTCTCTCGCTGGGTATGCTGTATTTGGTACAGGGTCCTGTTTGTTACAATTCCATGATGAATCTATCTCTGGGAATGGCTGTGCTTGATGCAAGACTCCTGTTTATTACAGTGCCGTGGTACATGTCTCTGGATATGCTGTTTGTTATTGGTTGCTGCTCAGTGATACACCCTGACTCTCTGGGAGTGTTAGTTGTTTAGTCTCAGAGCTTGTATAGAAGTGTAACTTTTTTAATTTCCAGAGGAATTGTCTATATGGAGTTTGTAATCCTTAAGATTGCATTTTTTCATTACAGCAAGAAGGATTTGCAATATACTCGGAGTACTGTAACAACCACCCCAGTGCCTGCATTGAGCTTTCCAAACTAATAAAGCATGGCAAGTACCGTCACTTCTTTGAGGCTTGTCGGTTGCTACAGCAGATGATTGACATTGCCATTGATGGTTTCCTTCTAACGCCTGTCCAGAAGATCTGCAAATACCCTCTACAGCTGGCTGAATTACTCAAATACAGCACTCCAGAGCACAGGTAAGATTATCAGAAAAAATGTGTCACAAGGTAATGCGATCTGTTGCCCTCTCTCTTTCTCCTGACACAGTTGCAAAACTTGGAGTGATTTTCTTTCACCAAACAGAAAGTGTGCATCCCCATCACAAAAGGAAAAAATACTGATATAATGTGGGCTGGCAGTATAGTCTAGAGATTAGAGTAACAAGCTGTGAATGAGCTTGATAAATCCAGCAGATCAGGGTTTGATTCCTACAACCTCCACGTGCATTATGTGCAACTCTGAGCAAGTCACTTAACCTCCCCAGTGCTCCCAGGTCACCCCTGAAAACAGGCACTTGTGCCTAGTGGGCCTTACCTGGTTAACAAAGACTAAAATACATAAATAAAATAAGTAAATAAATAAAGGTGTGACGTTAAAATTAATGAACACAGATTTGCTCTTTATACCACCTTTCTTGGTTCTAAGAAAATTTCCATGACTGCATTCATTCTTCCTTCCTTCCTTGCTCCCCCTTACACAGAACAATTTATGATTCATTTCCACAGGATACACAGATACACACAAATGTGATGGCAGAGAAAGGCCCCATGGCCCATCTAGTCTGCCCAACACCCTTCTTCCCCCTTCTGTTATGCTTCCACCCTCTTTTCCCAACCCCTTAAATCTATCCCAAGCCCTCTTGAACCCCTTCACCATTTCAGCTGCCACTACCTCCTCTGGCAGCTTGTTCCAGGCCTCCACCACCGTCTCCATGAAAAACTGCCCCTGACATTACCTCTGTATTGCCCACCTTCCAGTTTGAGGCTATGTCCCCTCATGTTCACTCCCTTCTTCAATTTGAACAAGCTATCCCCCTCCACCTTATTTATTCCCTTCAGTTACTTAAAGGTCTCAATCATGTCCCGCTCCCCTTCTAGTCTCCAGAGGGTACAAATTCAGCCCTCTCAATCTTCTCTCACAGGGTACATCCTGCGTCCCTCGTACCATTTTGGTTGCCCTTCTCTGTACCCTTTCCATCAACTCAACATCTCTTTGTAGGTGAGGCCTCCAGAACTGCACCCCATACTCCAGATGTGGCCTGACCATGGTTCTGTATATTGGCATCAGCACCTCCCTCTTCCTGCTATTAAAACCCCTTGCAATGCAGGCCAACATTTCATTTGCCTTTCCCACCACCCTGCTACACTGGCTGCCCACCTTGAGGTCACACAATACCATAATTCCCAGGTCCCTTTCCGTTTCCTTCTCCTTAATCACCACCCCCAAGGGTGTAAGTTTCCCTCCTATTCCTCCTCTCCAGGTGTATCAGCAAGCACTTTTGTACATTAAACTTCAATTTCCAGGTGTCAGACCACCTCTCCAGGTCCCGCCTCATGGCTTGCACCGCACTAGGTGAATCCACCCTATTGCAGACCTTTGTATCATCTGTGAAGAGGCTCATCTGTCCCTCCAGACCCTCCACTAGGTCACTAACATAGATGTTAAAAAGTATTGGTCCTAGCACTGACCCCTGTGGCACCCCACTGGTCACCACCCATTCCCTGGAATGTGTCCCATTTACCACCACCATCTGATTCCTTCCCTTCAACCAGTTTTACACCCACCTGGTAATCCTGAGGTCCACTCCTAGTCTGTCCAGCTTATGCACCATTCCACCATGCAGAACAGTGTTGAAGGCCTTATTTAAATCCAGATAGGCCACATTCACCACTTCTCCCTGGTCCACTATCTGTGTCACCCCATCGAAAAACTCTATCAGGTTAATCTGACAGGACCTTCCCTTGGTGAAGCCATGCTGCTTATCATCCTGCATGCCATTCATCTCCAAGTATTCTATCAACCTGATCTTAAGTAGTGTTTCCATTACCTTCCCGACCACTGAGGTAAGACTAATGGGATGGTAGTTTTTGACCTTGTCCTTCCATCCCCCCATGTCGTGCGACCACCTCTGCCCTCTTCCAGTCCATTGGCACCACCCCTAAGACCAATGACAAGTTAAACAACCTCACCATATGCTGCACCAGTTCATTCTTCACCTCCTTGAGAGCTCCATCAGGCCCCATTGCCTTGTCCACCCAAAGTCTAGCATGGCTTATGTGCAATGTCTCATATTAAGTGGGGTCCTCAGAAGGTTAAGTGACTTGCAGGAGGTGACACAGCGAGTATTTGGCTGTAGTGGTTCCTGCATCTGTGAACTACTAGTCGAGACTTTCTCCTCCATTATGGAACATTCTATTGTAACAATTTGTCGTGTCAGGAATGTAATAAGTCAGGATATCTACTGCTTCGCTGGAAAAGACCCAGGCTTCACAGGAGCTCTGACACTCCAACTTGATTGTTTGATCAAAATTATCATAAGTAAATATGTAAGAAATTTTAAAGGTTGTTGAAAATATAAATTGTATATTTTTTTTATGGTAGCATGTGCTACCAACAAAAAGTTCAAGTTCAAGTTTATTGCAGGAAAACTCCATTGAGCAAGCTCATTCACAAGGAGGTCCTGTGACATAAACACTTAAAATACAAACATAGATAGGTAATAACAGTATATACATGAAATGCACATTACATGATACAGGCTGGATATACATACAAGGGTACCACATAGGGTGACCGCAGGTGGTAAACATTAATATGACACAGGGACGACTTACAGGTTGCATACTAATAAATGAAACATGATGACTGGTGTGTGCAAGACATATATTTTGGCAGCTAGAACAAACAACAGACTACAACTGATATGGGGGGGGGGGAGGAGTGATTTGATAGAGTAGCAGTGGAGCGTAAGCATAGATAAAGCCAGGAGTAGAAGGGGAAGGGAAAGCAGTTAATATGACAAAGCAATTATACCTTACCAGTGGATAAATACGGCACACATGGGGAAGAAAGAGACTTAATGACAGTTACAGGTGTCTTTTATTTTGGCTGAACTTAGCGATTTGTAGAAGTTTATTGAAACTGTGCTAGTTAGTTTCAGTATGGTTTGTAATTGGTTCCAAATGGAGGGAAGGGCATATGCATTAGCACGTTTACCAAAGGAGGTCCACGTCCTTGGTATGTCAAGCATAATAAAGTCAGATTTTCTTAACGAGTATGCACTATGTGAGATACTAATAAGGGAAGAGAGATAGCTTGGCAATTTCTGCAGGAGCAGTTTAAGAGTCCATAGCCCAGCATGGAGCAGGCGTCTAGTAGTAAGGGATGTCCAACCAATGGCTGCATATAAGTCACAGTGATGCGAACGGTAAGGGGAATTGGTAATGAACCGTAACGCATGGTGATAAAGGATATCCAGTTTACTTAGATTTGCAAGAGTGGTGGAGGAATAGATTACATCGCCATAGTCGAGTAGGGGGAGAAAAGTGGCCTGTACAAGCTTGTTTCGAGTTTCAAGGGGGAAAAGGGGCCTATTTCTGTAGAAGAAACCTAGCCTTGCTTTTAACCTTCTAGAGACATCTTCGACGTGGTCATTGAAAGATAATTTATTGTCAATCCAGATACCCAGATATTTAAATTTGGTTACAACTTCCAGAGGCTCGTTTAGCGTGGTGACAATGAAGTCTTGGGCAAGGGTATTGGGGGTGCCTGTGACAGCACTGCAGGAGAATATCATCACTTTAGTCTTCTTAGCATTGAGCAGAGCTTTGCCTTTATTAGATTATGCTCAAGTTGTGAAGTCCGCTTGAAACACTCCCTTGACTTCAGATAACGATGAGCCAGTATACAACACAGTATCATCTGCAAAAAGTGCAGATTGGACGTAGATATGTTAGCATCTAAGTCATTAATTACAAAGCAAACAAGATAGGGCCTAAGATGGATCCTTGGGGACTCCTCTTGCAACTGGCAAGGCAGCAGAAAAAAGCCTTCCGCTTTACTTTTGGGATCTTCCAGTTAGGTAGCTAGAGAACCACTGGGTGGTATGGTATGTGGCACCCAACTTTGCAAGGCAATTGACTAATAGTTTGTGATCAACAGTATCAAAAGCTTTGCTGAGGTCCAAAAAGACTGCGCCAGTTACCTTCTTAGCATCTATAGCAGAGATCCAATCATTGGTTACTTTTGCTAGTGCAGTGATTGTGCTATGATTAGCCTGGAAGCTGGATTGAGCTGGGTTAATGAGAGAGAAGGTTTCCAAGTGAGATTTTAACTGAATATGGATCAGTTTTTCGAGAACTTTAGAAAGGATAGGCAATATGGAGATAGGCCTATAGTTATTTACATCGCATGGGTCACCAGATTTAAATAGAGGGAGGATATGTGCTGATTTCCAGCAGGACGGCACAGTAGCAGATGTAATGGAAAGATTGAAGATGTGGAGAATTGGGGCAATGAGATGGGCGTAGCCTGACCTTAGGAAAAAGGGTTCCAAGCCATCGTCCCCTGTGCTTTTTTTGGTGTCTAAGTTAAGAAGAGAATCTTCTACTTCTTTATAAGTTATCTCGCGCAATTGGAAGGGGCTGGGTGCAGGACTAGATGTAGGGGAAGGGGTATGCTGGCTCACCGCAGCACCAGCATAAGGTGACGAGTCAAAAGCTAAGCTGTGGCAAAGTGGGAGTTAAGTTCCTCCAGGATCAGGGACTTGTTTTCCACAATCTTGCCACATGCAACTATCTTTGTTGGGACAGAGGGGGCCATGGGTCGTCCTTCTATAGCTTTGATAGTCTTCCATATTTTATGAGGGTTATCTTTAGCTTGTTCGAGAGTAGAAATATAATAGCTAGCTTTAGCAGAGCAAAGTTTTTTCACACAGTTATTCCTGGCTGTTCTAAAGGCCGGCCAATCCGAAGATTCTTTTGAATGTCTAGCTTTAGCCCAGAGCTTATCTTGAGCTATAAGGGCTGCCTTGAGATCCAAGGTGAACCAGGGGTTGGAATTCTTCCATACCCTTACTTTGATGAAAGGGGCATGCTTATTTATTATTGTAGTGAGTTTGTCATTAAGGACATTTAATAAAACCATATTGCTCATATTTACCATGGGGCTTTGCTGATGTCCTTCATGTCCTGATACTCTTTTCCTGGTCTCTAAGGCACACAATATTCTGATAATTTCAGTAACAAGATGTAACCCCTAGGTGGCGCTATCTCTAGGGTCACTACCCCTGCCTGACTTCCTAACAATAGGTTGAGGGGCCTGGGTTCAATGTTAAGGTGCCTCCACCCAGCGTAGTGGTATTGGGGGAAGCTGTCTATCCTGCTATAGCCCTCTGGGATGTTATAACCACCCACTAACCCTCCTAATGGCTTTGAACCTTTAGAGTATTTAACACAGTCATTAAGTAGCAATAATAATATGCATACACCCTTCACACATACCACCAGGGCTGGATCTTCAGTAATATCCCTGGAGACCCCCATAAAATAAGGTTAGCAAGCCAATGGCACACTTCCAGTACTAGAACCCAACTAATAATATGCACACTAGCCAGGTTTATTTGTTTTTATTTTATTTAAAAGCTGATAACCGGGAAAGGCACCATGAACTGAAACTCATTTCCAGGTGTGACCTGGGGGAAAAGGGGTGCAGAGTAGTAGACGCAAGTAACATACAGAGTGCAAGTAGGGTACTTAGTGATGAAATATAAACAGCAAGAGATAGTTACAGCATAGCAATAAATACAAGTAGCAATGAAATATACACGGCAAGAGATAATTACAGAAAGGCAGTATATGCAAGTAGAAGTACAGTTCAATAGCTATATAACAAAAGTACAATCAGGGAGCAGAGAGCAGTCAGATGTGTTTGGAGAGGGCCTAGGTGGAAAAGCAGGAGGTGGTGGGTGGAGGTCTGAGTAGATGCCTGAGAGAAGAGAAGGAAGGAGAGAGGCATAATTGAGAGGAATACACTGTTCCAGAGGGAGGGAAATCTGTAAGAAAAGGAGAGTTTGCCTACAGAGGTGCGGATACGTGAGAGGGAGAAAGTGTGGGAACTGTTAGAGTGGGAGTTGTAGAATGAAGGAGTAGCATGACTAAGGAGAGCAATTAGATAGAACGGGAGGGACCCAAACCAGTATTTAGCAATGAAAGTAGAGCAATGAGAGGAGCTCCTTTGGGAGAGAGAGTGTATGGAAAAGGAAGAGTTTAGGTCACAGTGGTGAGTTTGAGAGGGAGAACTAGATGCAAACCTACAGAAGACATGAAACAAAACATCCAGTTTGGCGAGGGAGGTGGTGGGGCAGCACTGTAAACAATGTCAGCATAATCAAAGGCAGGAAGGATCCATTTAACCAGGAGGTCACGTCTAACAGGGAGGGTGAGACTGGATTTGTGGTGCTAGAGTAACTTTCGTTTAGGGCGCAGTTTGATGTGGAGGGCATTGAAGTGGTAGGAGAAATTGAGGGAGGGGTTAAGCCAGACACCAAGATATTTATAGGCCTGGACATTGTTAAGAGGAATATTGATCATGGAGAAGAAAGCAGGGAAGGAGGGAAGCCTGACAAGTTTTTCTTTAGAGAGATAAGTCATGGCCACGGTTTTCTTGGTATTGAGCTTGAGGCAGCTGGCTTCAAACCAGACTGTGACCGATGATAGATCTTGTTGAAGGTGAAATTGAATGACCTGGGTGGATGGTCCAGACAGAAAAAAAAGACAGTGTCGTCCACATACATGTGAATGTGGGTGTGGGTACAGGCAGAGGGGAGGTAATTTATGAAGAGGGAAAAGAGAACAGGCCCGAGGATGGAGCCTTGCGGTTAAACGTGAAACAAGATAATCAGATTTATTCAGGGGATGTGAACAAGGAACCCATGAATTTAGTCAAATGATTTGTATTCTGATTTAGTTTAGGATTTTTTGGCATGCACCTTTAAGTCCCAGCTTTATAGTTCAACAACATTGGGTACCCAGGATGGAAAGCTGGCTAGCCAGAGGCATTGCCCCGGGGAGTGGATGGCACTGCAGCTGATGCTGGGGCCCTTGAATAAAGGAAAAGCAGACAGCATGCACAAGAAAATAATTATTTGTAATCTGAGCCAGTTGGCTCAGTCCTTTGAAAACCCAGAAAGTTAAAGAAATCAGACAGTACCACAAATAATTGAATGCTGCTATTGCTGAGACAGAGAGCAGCCACCAGCTTCCTTAAAGCAAGGAGGTGATTTAATAGTGTACACTGAGTTGAATTCTTAGTTTTTGGACCTTTGTAAGTAAGTAGAAGTTAGTGTTTTGTTTCTCTGTTTTTGGGGTTGACTTTACATTAGTGTAACTTTTATTTGTTGGGGAGGAAATCTAGCTAGGAGAATAATTGCAGTCATTTGTGATTAAACCTGTTATTTAAACTCTGTGAAATAGATGTTAGAAAGGAAGGAAGGCACTCACCGGGGTGGTGAGTCAGAGTTGTAGTTGATTGTTTCTGGAGGGCACGACTTAATCTCACCCACCTGCCCCAAGCGCATCATTTCCTTTATATCAGGGGCTCTGACATCACTTCCCCAAAAGTGCAAAGGACATACACCTGTTCATATCCTTAACAGCACAGCACACTAAATGGGGTAAACACACTCACACGCTCGCATATGCTAAAAAAATAAACCTCTTAAACAGGAAGGGATACAGACAATGGGAAGTGGTGTAATGCACTGGCTGTGAAGTAGCAGTCTTCCAGGAGACATTCTGGAGGCTGCGTTGATGCCCTATTTGCAGGCATCTCTCTGGTCTGAGGAAGGAGGCTGGCTGTCTCTATGCTGACCTGGCGAGGATTCGGGGGAAACCTCTTCCCCCTCTCAGGGACCACCTAGGCCACCACCACTTCCTCACAGGTTGTCAAGAAAGAGGAGTGGTTGGACCACAGTGGGCTCAAGGAGGGTGAGGTTGTTGGAACAGAGGTGCATCCTTCTAGTTGTGCCTCTTCACAATTTATTTGCCATTCTGATGGAGCGTGGTTCCTCTATGGAGGCACTCACAGTGGAAAGGAGGATGCTGGGAACCTTCACAAAGGAAATCCACAGGAGGATGGCACAGGACCCCACAGGAGAAGGAAACAACTCATGGTGGGGGGGTTCAGTCATTGGGGGGGTAGAACTGCGGGAGGGGAGAGGGAGGTAAGTTGACTGCCTGGCGCCATGGCATGTAGGGACAAGAAGCAAATCCTCAGGATCATGGGAGCAGCTGCACAGAGGAGAGAGAGGTGGATGTCATTGTCCACCTAGGGACAAATGACCTGGCTGGGAATGGGATCAGAGCAGTGCAGCAGGAGTTTGTGGAGTTGGGGAAGGGCCTTAGACAAGTAGCATGCATGATAACTTTCTCGGAAGTGCTACCTGTCTATGGCATGGGTGAGACTAGGGTACTGAGCACCATGGGATTCAATGACTGGTTGAAAAATGGGTGCAGAGTTCAGGGATTTGGCTTCATTGGGGACTGGGGGTCCAGCTGGAGGGATACAGGCCTATACTGGTGTGATGGTCTGCATCTGTTCGGGAGGAGAACCAAGATCTTAGGTGATAGGTTTAAATGCTTCATTGGCAAGCATTTAAACTAGCCAAGGGGTGGAAGCACTGAATGGAAGCAGGGAAATCCCAGCCCCCCCCCCCAACAAAACAGGGTAGTTAGTGAAGTAGACACAAAAGTAGAGAATTCGATAGGGAGCAGGACAGGGGTAAATCCAGAAAAAAGCAAATGCAGTAAGGACAGGGGTGGGCCTAAAAGGGGTAAGGCCATCAAAAAATGGAGGGTGATGATTACCAATGCGCATAGTCTGTGTAACAAGCTCCCTGAACTAGTGGCCTTGATGGAAGAGGGACGCCTGGATATTGTGGCAGTCACAGAAACATGGTACACAGAGAACCATGACTGTGATGTCAACATACCAGGGCACACAGTCTACAGGAAGGACAGGGAAGGTAAAAGAGCAGGAGGAGAGGCTCTCTACATAAGGTAAGGAATCAAAGCAACAGAATTAAATGGTAAGCAGGAAGGGGAAGAGGCACTGTGGGTCACCCTGGAGACAGAAAATGGCACCACAATCCGCACAGGGGTTGTTTACAGACTCCCATCTCAGGGGGAAGCAATGGACAAGAAAATGATAGAAGGAATCTTAGAATGGAAGAAAAGGATGAGATATTGTTGATGGGGGACTTGAATATGCCAGATGTTAACTGGAGTACCTTTACTGCAACCACATTCAAGAGCAGAGTCATTTTCGATGCCCTACAGGGGGAATGCCTCAGACAGCTAGTGTTAGAACCCACTCAGGAGGGAGAAATCTTAGACCTAGTACCCTCAAACTGGGATCTCAGATTTAGAAGTGGGTAGCCATCTGGGAACAAGTGACCACCAGACAGTGTGGTTCTCAATAAACACAGCTGTAGAGTCAAGCCATGCAAAAGCAAGAGCATTGGACTTTAGGAGGGCTGACTTTGGCAAAATGGGAGAGTGCCTCAGAAAAGCACTAGCAAACTGGCAAGGGGGAGGGAGTGGAAGAGGGGTGGAAGGACAATGGGGAAAAATAATGCCATCACAGAAGCAATAATCCTTTATGTAAAGCAAGTTGACAAAACAAAATGAAGGAAAAAGCCACTATGGTTCTCAAAAGAGGTGGCAGGAAAGGTTAAGGGGAAATGTATAGCATTCAGGAAATATAAGGTAACACAGAAGAAGCAGGACAGAGAACTATATCAGTTAAATCAGAAGGAGGCAGGGAAGGCAGTCAGACTAGCAAAGGCCTAAACTGAGGAAAAGATAGTCAATTTTGTTAAGAAGGGGGATAAAACCTTTTATAGATATATTAGGGAGTGAAGAAAGACCAAGGGAGGGATAGTGAGGCTTAATATAGGGAAGGGAATTGTAGGCAGAGGGTGACAGTGAAAAAGCAGGGATATTGAGTGAATCTTTCTGCTCAGTAGTCACAATAGAAGAGGAGGGGTATGTACCTAAGCCAAACAATAGAAACAATCTAGATGGGGGTCGATACCAGTCCATTCACAGAAGAAAGGGTTCTGAAAGAACTCTTAAAACTGAAGGTGGACAAAGCAATGGGGCCTGATTGGATTCATCCCAGAATTCTAAAAGAACCAAGGGGAGAACTAGTGACACCACTGACCACCCTCTTTAACAAATCATGGGAGGATGGGGTGGTACCTGGGAACTGTAGGAGGGTGGATGTGATTCCACTTCACAAAGTTGGGAGCAAGGCAGAGGCAGGAGACTGTTAGTATGACCTCAGTGGTAGGGAAACTGATGGAATCACAGCTTAAGGAAAGAATTGTTAAGTACCTAGAGGCCAGCAGGACACAGAACCCAAGGCAGCATGGAATCACAACGGGAAGGTCGTGTCAGATGAATCTAATAGATTTCTTTCACTGGTGGCCATAGTAGTAGACCAGGGAGGGGCTGTGAACGTGGCCTACCTAGAATTTAGCTAGGCATTTGACACAGTCCCACACAGAAGATTAATAAACAAATTAGCCAGCCTTGGAGTGGTTCCCAAGGTGGTAGCCTGGGTAAAAAATTGGCTGGACAACAGGACACAGAGGGTAATAGTAAACAGTGTCCACTTTGAAGAAAGGGGGGTTACTAGCGGGTTACCACAGTGCTATGTGATAAGGGCGACTGCAGGATGGTGACCCACAGAAGGGCGACAATCCCCCAGGGTGACTGAAAAACATACTTAGAATTCCTACTCGGGGGGTGCAACTCGGGGAAGGGGGGGAAATCCCGGGTCACCCAAATTGTCAGCGCTGTTGTGCAGTCACCCTTGTGACCAGTCGCCCACATCACAGGCTACCGGTTACCACAGGGTTCAGTACTGGGACTGGTCCTCTTTAATGTCTTTATAAGTGACATTGCGGAAGGACTGGAAGGAAAAGTATGTCTCTTTGCAGATGAAACAAAGATCTATAACAAGGTTGATACACAAGGTGGGGTGGAAAGGATGAGAAGGGACGTGGCAAGGTTGGAGGAATGGTCAAATGTATGGTAGCTTAGATTCAATGCAAAGAAGTGCAAAGTAATGCACCTAGGAAACAAAAACCCAGTGGAAGAGTACACAATGGGGGTGAGATACTAACAACAACAAAATGGAAAGAGACCTGGGGGTAGTCATATCAGACAGCCTAAAGGTGGGCCAGCAATGTGAGAAGGCAGTAAGGAGGGCTGGGGGGATACTGGGATGCATAGGGAGAGGCATCACCAGTAGAAAACAATAAGTTCGTATCACTCTGTACAGACCCCATCTGGAGTATTGTGTGCAATTCTGGAGACTCTATCTCCACAAGGACATAGACAGGATGGAGGCTGTCCAGAAGAGGGTAACTAAAATGGTGCAGGATCCGCACCAGAAGTCATATGAGGAGAGACTAAAGGAGCACAGCTCAGAGGTAATGTGAGAAAGTATTTTTTCATCAAGATGGTTGGGGATGCGTGGAATGGCCTTCCTGAGAAGGTCATGGAGTTAAAAACAGTGGGGAAATTCAAGAATGCATGGGACAGACATAAGGCAATTCTGTTGAGGGGTAGGAGGAAGTAGGCTATTGGTTAACTAGGATCTGCAGCTTATCCATTAGGGAGGGAAATGGGCAGACTAGGTGGGCCAAGCAGTCCTTATCTGTTGTCAAACTGTATGTTTCTATGAATGACCTATTGTAGTGAGCTACCCTGATCATACACTACCAGCTGGGTGTAGTATTGCAGATGATATGGAGACCTTGTGGTGTTCACCGATGAGCATGGAGAAGCAGGGCCAACATGACACAGCTCCTCTTCACAGCCTTTCCCTCCAGTTGGCCACAACCTGCAAACTTGTTTCTGCACAGGAGCTGGATCCTCAAAGCCAGTCTTTCACTGAAGACGGTCTCTGTTGCAAGGCAGTTGTTCTGGGCTGAATTGGCAGAGGCCCAGGCATGATGAGCACATTAGCAAAGTTCAGTTCGTTATGCTGGTGAAACCTCCAGCTGGCATAACAATTCAGGAAGGGAACAGGCAGGTCTCGACCCACCAAGAACATTCAGCACAGTTAACTCAACCAGCATAAACTTGCCACAGCTCAGATACAGTCTGGTTGCTATTGTAATAGACTCACTGAGCAAACCTCTCACTCAAATGTTAGTCTCGCACCCATGATGGAAACAGCATTTAAGTCTCTATCTCTTAGCCGGCCCAGTGGCACTGAGGGTTGAGGTGCTGGACACCACACCTCACGCCATGCCGGTGACCCGGGTTCGGGAATGAGCCTGGGCCACCGGAGGTCAGCAGGGGAGAGAGTGAATTGAGCGTCTGGAGGACTGCTGTCCTCTCCTCTCTCGGGGAGAATCCAGGCTTTGCCTGGCACCGCAGCGGCCCCCACTGGCTACCGGAGACACTGCAATGTGCAGGGCTCACTAGAGGGATGCAGAACTGATGCAGGTGTGCCTGGCGCCATTGCATATTGGAGTTCCACCAGGGAGGGGGGACCACAACCAAGAAAATCCCCACTCCCGGAGATAGGTAATGGCACCACCCCTATAGCCACACTCCACTTGGTGGACTCATCCAGTTCCTGGGATGAGCTGAGCCCGGCCCAAATTTCCAGATAGAGCGCCCTGGGAGGATAGGGCACCCCCAGCCCAGGAGGGCTCAGAGTCGAGGGGATAGCTGGGCTGGTGCCAGGAATCTTAAGAGTTTCAAGCCCAGAGGTAGAGCTGGGGTGATTCGATGCCCGAGAGTTCTCCGGGGCCCAGCAGAGCTAGAAAGAGAGTTTAAAAAAAAAAAAGGCTCTATCTCTCGGTTCATTTCCAAGCTGGCATGCAATTTTAGTTGATTCACTGAGCAACACCTCCAAACTGCAGGCGGGCAGTTCCTGGCAATTAATCCTCACTTTTTGATCGCCAGTGCCATACACAGAAGCAACTAGGTCTCTTGCAGGCCCGAGTCTCTGCAGAGCCTGCTCAGTAGCTCAAGATGGAGTCTCAAAACACAGGCCTGCACCCAAATTACAGACTGCTCTCTGCAGTCCCTTTCAGTCTGGTCTCTCTACAGAACTAACTGGAATTCAAACTGTCCCTCTTAAATAAAGGCAGCAAGTTTTGAAATCCTATTGGCTGTTCAGGCTGTCTAGCTCAGTTTTAGTCTTTTAATTGGCTACAAATTAGGCACCCAAATTGTGTCCCTGAAAATCTCCCACAAGGCTATATTACATTCCCATGAGTCTCTGGTGGAAATCCCTGTTCGTGACTGGCAGATGCACTCTCAAAATGGTGTCTGCGGTACAATCTACAGTCCCAGTTATGCAGTCCCACATGTTTATCAGTCTGGTGCAGCCAGGATAAACATTAGTTATTTATGCTTTTTACACCCCTTGTAGCCCACACGCTTTTCTTTCCAATGAGCCCACATTTAATTTAATACCCCCTGTACTTTCGCTATCGCTGCTGCCTTTACCTAGTACTCCCAGGTGGCAGGTGGCACTTATGAATATTTATGCAGGGCTCATACATATTAATAAGCCTCGCTAGTAGGCCCAGTTTCAAACTTTTTAAATTAGCCCCCAGGCAGCTTCCAAGCTGCAGCATTCTGGTTACTAGCCCTCATATAGCTGAGGAGAGGTGCTGGTACTGCAAGATCACTTTCCTGCTGATGGCAAAATTGCTGGTCGGCATATCAAAGGTTCCACTTGCGCCTGAGCGATCCCTGCTGCACCACAATGCACTACCATGGGGGAGGATCACTGTTTAAATGATCAAGCCCAGACTGGGCTAAAATAATCACTGGGCTGTTCGGGGAACCTTTGGGGAACTACTGGGCTGGCAGTATAGTCTAGAGGTTAGAGGAACGAGGTGTGAACAAGCTTGATACATACAGCAGACCAGACCCGAGTTTGATTCTCACAACCTCCACTTGCATATTGTGTGACTCGGAGCAAGTCAGTTAACCGCCCAGTGCTCCCAGGTCACCCCTGAAAACAGGAAGTTGTGCCTAGTGGGCCTTACCCAGTTACCAAAGAATAAAATAAAATAAATACTGGGGCAGCAGGAGGAGTTCAGGGGACACCAGGCAGTGAGAAGATAACCAGGAAAGAACAAGGACATGGGGGCAATTAAGGTAAGCCCCTTGGGGGGGGGTTTATATCTCCACTGCCTTAAATGCTTGGCATCTGCACCAAGACTACAATAAACTAGAATCTACAGTAACTCTTCACTGTATGCACTATCAGCTGTATACAGTATAACATATTATCACTTTAAATGGTACCGTTGTACAGTTGGGTTACTGGCAATCGGTTACAACATTTCAGATATTAACATCCATTTTTTGCATTTGGTTAACCATAAGAACAGCTAGATGATTATATGGGTAGCAGTAAAACATCCTACCTTTAATATATTTGCAACCCATCAATTGGTGGCGAGCTCTTTAAAGGCATTGCCTCCTGAGTCCGTAAAATCCCATGAAACCTATAAGACAGTGGCATTCCACTTTGTATTGTAACCCTTATACATTACTTTTTCTATACCAGAAACCAGCATGTACGGTGCATTCAGACAGTCCATTTTTCCTTGTACCTATGACCCTTTTTATACTGAGCAGAGGGCTTAACTATCATTCAGGAGGATGCAGTGAAACCTATTTTAGGAAGGGAATTAGCTGTGACATATACCCTCTTGTGGACTACATTCATGAGCAAATCTACTGGTATTCCTGGTGTGTTATATGTAAGGTGTACTACCGGTTTGACACTTCTTTCAGACCTTCTAGGTGGAAGGAGTACAGGCACAGTCCTTTCAACATTGGCATGTGGGTTAATCAAGCCCTGGTTATTGTCTACTAATACAGCAGCTTCTGGTGAAAAGGACACATCTGTAGTCTCTGGTTGTTCAGTGTCAGCAGTATTACTTGCGTTCACAGAAGTGCTTGACTTGACTTGCTTTGTAGATGTGGGTTCATTATTGAAAGGAAACTACATAGCATTTAAATCATGTAGCACATTACTAATGCTTTCAGAATCAACAGTTGAATTAGCATTATTGTCAGTGTTACCAGTTTTAGAAATTTCAGTGTCATCTGACACTTCCCCAGGCTGGTCCTTGTGGTCAGGGTTTGCTTCTTGAGGGTCAGTCAGTTCCTCAAGACATAGTCAGCTGTGTGAGACATTATACTTTGCATTTCACTCTCAGGGGTTGCAAGAGTAGTTGAAAGGGTTGGATGATTAGACAGACCTGAGGATCCTGCCTCATCTCCCATGTTGCACAACGGATTTCCTTGGAATAACTGGCTCAGTTTGTAAGGATAATAAGCAATCCAACATTCACTATCATCAGACTTAGATTGGTTGTCATTATCAATGAGAAAATTACTGGTTGCAGGCTTGGGTTGCAAAACAACAGAAGGGGAGCTCAAATGTCTCTTTGTAGCTGCAGTCTGGGTCACAGGCCTTGTGGGGGCATTGTCCGGAAGTACAGCATCTATGATGATTTGCCCAATGTGTAACAGGTGATTTCGGTGTATGGTTTTCACCACTTTGGGATCATTTTTCAGGATGCATTTTGTGTATGGCAAGTCATCCAGCTCACTGATGACAGTGTACGGGGTGTGACTCCACTGATCAGCTATTTTGTGTTTTCCTTGCACACCCAAATTTGTGCATTAATACCCGGTCTCCAGGCTGTAACTCTTGGGCTTTAACACATTTGTCATGTCTCTGTTTGTTGGCTAGGTTTCTCTTAGCAGCCATTGTGTGTGCAAGCTGATAGGCATGATTGAGCTGGGCTTTGAGTTTTTGCATATACTGTAGATAATTGTCTGTGTGAGTACCATTGGGAGACACTCCAAAACAAACATCTACTGGAAGGCGAGCTTCTCCACCAAACATGAGGTGGTACAGTGAAAAACGAGTAGCATAATGTTTTGTGCAATTATAGACATGGACACGTGTGCTTGTCTGTTGGCTCCACCAGAGCTTGTCTTTTGGGTGCAGGGTGCCAAGCATATCAAGTAAGGTGTGAATCAATCATTTAAGCAATTTCATGCTCCTTACACTCACATTGATTATATACCTTCGTCAAATGTTGGCTAATATCTCAAATACATCTTGGATCTTGTTCCACCCCTTTTAACAGCCAGGTGTATTCTGTATTCAGGATCTGGACATTCCTTCAGTCTGGATCTGCTGATGCATCCTCAAGAATCGACCCTCCTGAATTCATCATTCAACAGACTCAGAAGATGGAATTTCATTACTACGAACATTACATCCTACACTAAAATTAAAACATGCTTCTAAGCATCTAGGATCATCTCCTCTTAATTTGCCCTGTGGACAGGCAGGCCAGCAGCCATGGGTCCTCAGAGGTTTCCTCCATCATTTTTTTTTCTCTCTCCTGCATGCTGCTGGTCATCTTTTTGGACCTTCTGTTCCCTACTAGTTTACCCGGCTTACCTACCAAGGGTCGGAATGGAGAAAGGCCAACATTCAAACCTATAAGTATGCACAAGCACTACTCTATTCACCAAAACAGTGAATTTGTTTTGCAGGGTTTTGCAGCTAATGCCTAGTGGCAGTGGCAGAGGCAAACCATCTTCACCAGAACTAAGTTTTTATTAATTTGTAGCTTTACTGATGCATTAAGCTGCATCTCCTCTTGAACTCACCCAAACATTTCAGGGTGCAGTGTTGTACTTAGAAATAATATATTGTGTGATACACGTACTTTGTGCTTGCTTTACAAAACAAAATGAGTTTGTACTTTCTGAATCAATCTAATATTTGTGATTTTCCTGTGTGGGTAGATTTGCTAGAATAGAATGTTACAAACATTGAGCCCTATGCATGAAGGTGTGGAGTGCCTCCACACTGCATATGTCGAACACGGAGATACTTGCACCCATTGCACCCCCATGACGGGATGCACTAAGGGGGGGTGCGCAGCTGCCACATACCTGATCCCCAACACTGTGGACCGCAACACACCAGGGCTGGGCTAGGGGCATGCCAGCACTACACGCCATGCACTAAGGCATGAAGTGCTCGCCACGGGGGTGCAGAGGAGAGCACAGCTTATGGCTGAGGAGACCCTAGTGTAATTCACTATGCACCCCCTGGTACAAGTCCCACCAGTCACTGCAGACCTGGAATACATCCATCGTGCTGCCCCAGCCCACTAGGCAGATGAGGGCTGGGGCAGCTGATCGGATGAGTCCCTGCACATCACAGCATGGACTACACCACCGTGGATCTGCACCCGGGTGGTGCTCCGATCGGCCCAGTCTGTGACCAGTCACAGGCCCTACCAACACGTCACCCCACACCGTATGGTCCGGTGCACCCCTCCCTGACAAATGGCATCACGCCCCCCCCAACGGCCAACGGAGCACCTGTCTCAGTCAGAGGGTCTGCTGTCCCCGCAGATGCTCCATGCCCGACGGGCCACGGACTGACACCTGGTACTGATGCTCCATACATCCAGTGGTGAGTGCTCCATGTGCTATTGATTCACCCCCACATTGGTGGCCAGTGTACCCCCCCACCCTCCATAGCACCGACAACCCCACCCCCTCACATCAGTGCCGTGGCCAGGCCAGCCGGTGCAGCCCACCCACACATCTTCAGCCACCAGCTGTCAAAGTGCTGCCAGGAGAGTGCTGCTATTTGCCAGGCAGCATGCTCCCGGCAGCATTTGGAAGGCCAGCCACCAGGGTTGTGTGGGTGGGCTGCCCCACTGGCCAGTCCTGGCCACAGCACCAATGGGAGGGTACAGAGGCAGGGGAGTTGGTGCCTTGGAGGGTGGGGGGTACACTGGCCACCAATGTGGGGCCAGGGTTCTGGGGTTGGACCGCAAGCTCATGGGATTGGGGCCTCTGTGTTTGAGGGAGGGGACTTGACCAATAGTGGGGCTCAGGGGCACTGGGTATGAGACCAGAGTCTTTGGGGGCAGGGATGTGACTGGGTTATATGTACTGCTGTGCTGGGGGAAGCCTGTGGGCCAGTGGTGGGGTTATGCTACGGAGGGGGGGGGCATCCATGCTCTGGGAGGCTGCCTTGCTGAGCAGCTGGTGCAGGTGTCCACAGGATGACGGGGCCTTGCCACATGGGTTTGGGTGCCTGCAGTAGGCATTCACGTACCTGGACCCATGCTGTTGCACAAGGGGATCCACTGCAGGACATCCCATTGGGTGCCCAGCTGGGTCAGCGAGACTGTTCCCAGCCACCCCTCAGAGTGATGTGTGCCGGGGGGGATCATTCCTGTGGACAGGTCATGGCCATTGGTGAATACTGATAGCATGCACCTGGCTGTAGGTGCAGAGCTCCTTGGGTGGAATACATGCCTCTGGCATGTAATTCCCGCCCGATCGTGCATAGGGCCCATTGTTTGCTGTAAACAGCATTCATATGTTCCACTTCTGTTTGCTCAAGGCAATTTATTCTACACTGAGAAAAAAAGAACAATTCTATGTGCAGGCTGAGAGTCTCAGAGGTGAATTTCTTGTTCTGTTTTTCTTTTAATCCCCACCCTTTATCTCTGCAATGACTGTCAGATGCTGACACACAGTGGCACCCACAAGTGGCAGAGGGCTTTCAGCACATTTGTGAGGTTACTCACTGCAACCTTTTGCTGGGTTCATTCATCAGGATCCTGAAAATTGAGCCCCGGCTTGCTCTTGTTTTAGTGATTTACAGTTACCCATCCTCTCCCTCTCAGAGGGACAACCACTGTGCAAGAAGCCACTCCCATACTTGGCACTGCCAAGATCATAAAATGCTTATTGTGGTTTTCTGTTCTTAGCACCTAAAGACAGTTGTGATCTTAAAGGGACACAGTCAACCGTTTTTGCATCAAATTACTTCTAGATGAAAACCTACATTTTTTGATTGCTTACCTCATCTAAAATTCATTTATGCTGCTGTTTGTTGTATATGCTTCTTTCTTAAAAGAGCTGTCCCTCTTCCTTATCTCCTCCATTATCACCCTTCTGTCCCTACCCCTATCACTCTATATCCCTTTGCTCACCCCCTAGTATCCCTCACTCTGATGCCTTCCACTGTACCTATGCCAATATCCCTTCGCCCTTCTAGCATAATGCTGCCTGTTCCTGGCTCCTGGTTCTGGTCCCTAGGACTCTAACTTATTCATTCCAATCGGGTTACTACCCTTCACCCACCATTCTTCCCTTCCCTGCTCCCTGATGTACATGTTCTCATGCAGTACTTAGAAATTGGCTCCCTTGGGTCACGCTCCATTACTATAGCTATATATGGATATTGAAATTGGTATATGATTCTCCCATGACATTTCCCTTTGTGTATGCCTAGTACCTGTTGCACCTTATTCCTTATGTATTGTTAGTGCATTGTGATCATGTATGCATATATACACCTATGTATGATCTTTCCCTTCTTGTACATAACCTTGTTATACCCAGGTCCATCTTGCAAATGAGCCTCGCTCAATGATGTTCACCTAGATAAATACAGATTTTGATTGATTGATTGAAATGTATGGTAATGGTGTAGTATACCCAACTTTTTGTTTCAAATCCTTGATCACCTCTTATTTCATATTTTCTGAGAATTACAAACACCCCCAAACAGTGCAGTGACTCGTGCAATATCACTGCATCATGAGTGTGACATGACTGTGTAGAGTGAGGTTCCAAAATGCAGGAAAGATGCAGTGGAAGTTGATCAAAGAATGTTAACAAACATGTTTTGGTGTGGTAACACCAATATAGTGGTCAGTCTGTTTCTCACTTTTAAAAAGAAAAATAGAATCAGAATCAAATGTAACCCCTGCCTGCTTGGCTAATTGCAGGTTAAGGGGCCTGAGTACTAAAACGAGTGCCTCCACCCAGAGGACAGGGTTGTTAGTAACAAGGCTAACCTGGATACAGCCCTCCGGGACACTGTAACCCCCCCCTTTCCCCTCTAGTGGCCTAAACAGTATGCAACACACACTTTCACAGTAGCCCCTATTCAGCTTAGAAATCCCCACACTGTTTGCACTTACTGTGACATGGACAGCCAGTTCTGAGTGCTGTATCATTTTTTGTAATATAAAAATGGGTGATGGACTGTCTCTCTTGAGAAATCTTGAGAAATACTGAAACAGCATGTGAGTATGACACGCACACACACACACACACACAGGTTTTAGATACAAGGTGTTATACCTGGAAGGCCTGAAGCTAATTACAGACTTTAAGTTAATTATAGCTGTAGTTGCTAAGAGGGAAGATCATAAACTTGTTTAATGCTTAGAGGAAGAAGAGCAGGGTATGACGTTTTAGTGTGAAGTCATAAAAAATGCTTTTATGCCCTGGAAGGGGGAAGCTTATCATAAGATTAAAGAGAGTCATTTGAAGAACCTGAGTTATGCTGAGGTTGCAGAATTTAATACTTGGAAAAGACATCTTGGCCCAGATATTCTAACTGCTCAAAAAGTGTGCAATAGCAGGAGCAAGCACAAGTCCATTACGCCCATGCGCAAGAGGCACAATATTCAAAAAGTGAGCCGGCCAAACTGCGCCTACAGCTGATGACTGAATATTGCACCACCTGCACCATAGCGCAACTAGGGAGGGGAAGCTGAGCAGATCTGATGCGCCATAGCGCAACAAGGGATGTGCAGCTGAGCAGTCCAGAGGCACCATAATGCAACCAGGGATGCCCTCCAGCAGCAGAGCAATGCAACTGCACAACCAGGAAGGTAGGGGTCCACCACCCATGCCACAGATGGGCACAGGAACACACAGCAGAACAGACATCATCCCCCCACACCCCATGCACTGCACAACTGGGGAAGGGCTGGAATAACCACCGGCCCATGGAGACAAGCAAACATCCCACAGCTGGCCCATGGTGCCCCATCACACCCCACGGCAAGCTGTGACTGGCACACAAGGAGGGCTGACCACCCCGTGCCACACCATCCCCCCAATGCAGAGCACACCCTGCACTGTGACCCCTAGACACCCTGCCCAGGAGCAGCGACCACCACTGCAGGAAACCCCATGCATGCCACAACCCCCACTGTGACACTGCAAACCTGTGCACCAAGAACCATACAAGGCAGCCCCACCACGAGCACCCATCAGCGGGTGGCAGCACACAGCGATGCAACAACGGCATACACAGTGCCACTACGTACAGTCCCCCCGAGGTACTGCTTAGAGACCAACCATGCGTCGGCACATGAGGTTCCCCACATGGGTCAGGGCTTGCCCTGGACACCACCACCAGTGGTACAGCACCCTGCACAGTATCCCAGTGACACACCCTGACCCAGCACTGGCCACAACAGCCAGCACAGACACCCACAGTGCTGTGTGGAAGCATGCACCACACCGGATGCCACACAGTGCATGGACAGACACCCACCCATACCCAAGGGCACAACAACACAGTGACGCAGTGGCTGGGCAACCAAGCCCCCAGCGTGGGCCCACGTAAACTGTGTACACACAACCCGCAGTCCTCCATGGCACTGGAGTGCCAGCCACCTTGCGCAGGCACTGTGGACCTGTACGCCACCAGCATTTCCCGGAGCACAAGTCACAGACAGTGGTGCACATCCCCTGCAACACACACAAGGCACAGCATGGAGTTGGGACAACAACTATGGAGGCCACAGTGTCACTTGAGGCGGATATGCACCACACCAGTGACAGGAGGCAACCCAGCAGTGTGACAGGTACAGTGGCTGCCCTGCAGGGACTGCCACCACTGACATGCCAGCAGACCGTGTAGGTCACAGACATGCATGTGTGTCAGCTGCACAGGCCATGGATGGGCTGATAGGGGCGCCATGGACACAGAGCATGCACCACTGCACACAGTCATCCAGTGCAGAGGGAACAACACAGACACCATGGACACTGAATGATAACTACCCCCACACCATAGTCACCTCCACACGGACACACACACATACCCATGACCGCACCACCCCTGACGCCATGCACACCACTGCAGCTGAGCACCTATAGCCCACTGCAAATCAGAGACCACCACAGTATTCATATCAAAATTACTGTATTGAAACAACATATAAAAGTCAACTATTTACAAAATATATACAAGGTGGGGGTGAGGGCCTCAAACAAGGTGAGGGTGGGTAAGGAGCAGGGGTGGAAAAATGGGACAGGAAAGAAGGGGTGTGAGGGTGGGTCTGGGGGTAGGGGATTTCAGGGGCAGAGGGACTCCTAGCGGGAGTGCCGCTCCCCACTCTGGCTCCATCTCTGTCGGTGCCTCCGCAGGACCCCAGTGTCATCAGTCCTGCAGAGGATGTCCAGTGACGCCCTTGCCACCTGCAGGATCTCCTGAAGCACCTCCCTGATCTCTCGGAGATGGCATGTACCTAGGACAAGGGAGTACACTCCATAGGTGTGAATGCACAGCCCCGTACAGCCCGCCCACTGTGCATGGCATACAGCTGAGGGACATACCTCTGTGATGGTGTGTGACCACCCACAGTGATCATGTCCACATGACCTGCCCACCCAGGTGCATACAGCCATGCGGAACGCTGCACACACCCACCAGCCAAGTCACGCACAGCACCACCGTGGCCATTTAGTGACATGGCTATTTGGTGCAAAGGCAGTGGCACAGCCATGTACCCGGTGCACACATGGACCACCATCGACGCACTCCCAGACATGCATTGCCACTGGACAGTGTTGACTGTAGCAAGTTGCGTGCATGGCAGTGGTGTTGATGGATGGTGGCCATGCCCCGCTGCCCACCCTGTTACACAGCATGCAATAGTAATCATGGAGTTATGGCACTCACCATCATCGGGCCAGTCCACTGGGCAGTGTGGGCCCTCGCCCCGCCTGGCTTCTCTGTGTTCTTCCTGCCGCCGCAGATCGCGGGCAAGGCGACGTTCCTCTGGGCCTGTGGTGCAAACATGGAGAGAGGAACATCAGTACAATCCTGTAGCAAAGCCCCCCTGCCCCCAGGTGTGTGCCCTCCCAGCCAGCCAGACCCATCCACCCCACACCCTGATAACACCACCACGGCCAACCCCGGACGGTTCCTCCCCCATGTGCTGGACACATACAACTGTGATACCCATATGAAAGATAAGTGTGTTGACGTAACATCTACCTGGCCGTGTCACCATGCCCTTCCTGGCATGTGCCCGCAGGTGGGCTAGCAGCTCCGGCTGCCTCCGCTGCAGGTCCCCATACCTGTGGCGGCACTGCTCTGCGCTTCTCCCCCATCCTGTGGCCTCCTCGAGTGCAGTGGCCACCTCCTCCCACACCTGGCTGCTGGACCTGTCCAGGGGTTCCTCCCCGAACAGTGGCCTATGGTGTGGCTCCACAATGGCCACTAGGTTGGCCAGCTCTATTTGTGACCACTGAGCTGCCCTCCTGCGCGCCATGCTCTCTGCTCGATCTGCAAGTATGGCACTCTGCAGCATGGCTCCCCACGTGCAGATGCTGCACGGTACAGCGCTGCCATTCCCTATCGCGCTGTCACCGAACAGCACAATAGAGGTGCACCCATGCCTGGCGCATGATGCCTAGGGGACAAAGGTCTGGCACAGGGTCAAGGGTCTCTGGCGCACGAACACGCTAACGCCATTGGAATCCAATGTGTGTAGTGCGATTGGCTGCCTGTGTGCTACCACCAGTAGCAGCCTACCGCGCTGTTGCCCCAGTGCGCCTATGATGGCCCAGTGCCACAGCGCCATGTAGGTGACCATCGCTATAGTGCCACTGGCACAGTGGTGGCCGTGCCCTGCATTGCCTCCCATGCACAGCACGTCAGCAGCACGGCAGACGCCTGCATCAGCAACCCGGGCATGCGCAGTGAGGTGTGTACTATGCATGTCACAGAACTGCGCCATTGGCTCAGTATGTTCAACACAATTGCGCAAAGCGCAAAAGCGTGATATTCAGCCATCATATGCAAATCATCTAATCAGCCATTCAGTGATGCAGCACTGCAATTTGCATCCACTTAAAGTTGAGCCTCGCCTCATTTGCATGGGTTGTGCTATAAAAGTGCGACATTGGGCTGCACTGGCCATAGTCAGTTACTGCAGTCTGTTGGTGAGTTGCATGCTGTTTGGGAGTGTGGACTGTGGATTTAGGGACATGCATGGGACTGCACAGTCACAGGTAACAACTGCCATTCTTACAGGCTAAATAATGACCGAGCAAGTTGTGGGAGAGGAGGAACACAGTGGTGGGAGGAGGAGCAGGCCTAATTTTACCAGGCGGTGGTGGGCCTGTCCACTGAGGACAGTCAGCTGGAGATGGAGGAGGACCCATCCACCTCCACAGATATATGTGGCTCAGTGCAACAGTGGGGCCGCCTGGCTGTCCACACTGATGTTGTTGTAACAGGTGCAAAGGAAGCCCTGTCTGTGTCCCAGCGTGCTGGCGTCCACGGATGCCATCATGCTGTGCCTGGGGCCGGTGCCGTGTCTGTCACTGATGATGATGTCGCTATCGTCATGGGCAGTGACATGTGTGTGCCACGGGATGGCCACACAGCAGGAGACATCGCGGCCATGGCTGTGGGTGGTGCTGCCGTGGAGGCCTGCGTGTCAGTACAGTCCCAGCCTATGCCTGTCAGCAGCAGTGGGGCAGCACTGATGTTTGTTCAGGACAGTGGGACTGTTGCGGCCACTGCGGCAGCACCACTGAGCCCTGGGGAGTGGCAGCCAGAGGGGCAGCATCAGCAGTTGGCCAGTGGGCTTGGGGGTACAGGGTTCAGCGGCGGCTTCTGTGCACCGCCTGTGAACATGCCCAGACCTGGTTCTGGTGCACAGCACCCACCCTCAAGGGGTGCTGAACATCAGGGCTGCGCACACCCTGAGGGACAGGATACTGAGGAGGCAGATGACCTCTTGGACGAGCAGACCCGCCTACTGCAAGCATCAGTCCAGCAGCAGATGCTGCTTGCGACGTCGGTGGATGCACTGCGTGCGGCTCTGGAGCAGGCAGAGGAGCATCGCAACAGAGACACTGCTCTGATCCTGGCAGGGATGGACCAGTTGTGGGAGGATGTGACCGCTGCCATTGACAGGCATGCACAGTCATTCAGTGCCGTCATGGCCACAATGGGCACACAGTCATGTGCCCATGCGTCGCAGACACCACGCAGTGCACTGTCCACCTCCTGTTCCTGGCATCGTGCGACACCCTCCCTGTCAACACCGGGTTCAGCTGTGGGCATCCCGAGCATGCCTGGCGCAGGCATGTTTGGTGTGCTGCAGACCCCTGTGCAAGCACGGTCATGTTCACGCAATGGAACCCTTGGGGGACCATCGGTGCCACCCCATGAGGCCAGTGGTCAGCCTGTCAGTGCTGGCGGGTCTTGGCGGGGCCGCCCATGCATCCATGGTGGCCGGGGTACTGTGTCACGTGACTGATCTGTCTTCCAACATGGCTACTGTCTGGTGCTGCCCTGTGTGCATTGTGTCTTTCAGTGGGCAGTGTACGAGTGGGTACCCGGCCCTGCACATGGACACACAGTCCATCTGCACACCCTCCCGGCTGCTGTCCACAGTTGCATGTGCATGATGATGCCTGCATTGCGCTGTACACCAATGTGCAATGGTGCTCAGCATCTGACACACGCACATGGACAGGCAGTGGGCATGGTGGTCTGTGGACATGTGTGAGGCTAGGGTTGACCTTCTGGGTCGGCATGCCTCCTGCCCTTTGTACAAGTTTGATGCGTTGTATGTGTGTGTGCGTGTGTGTGTGTCCATCTGCGTGGCATGTTAGTCCTCACCCATCCCTGGTTGTGTGTGTGGTTCCATGCCCTGCCACTTCCCTTGACAGCATGCACACCTGGTGTGCGTCCATGCGTGTTTGTGGGTTGTGCCTTAGCCACTGTTGGCTGCACATGGCCCCATGACTTACCTGGGTTGGCTGAAGTGCTCCTCCGTGATGGTGTCCTGGTGCAGCTGTGCCAGCCGGATCAGTCGGGGGTCTCGTTGGCCAAGGGGGGCTGCCCATCACTATCATCACCGGTGTCCTCATCGATCCCATCACTGTCCCCCTCTTCGACCTGTACAGCTATCCCACATTCGTTGGCCATGTTGTCGAGGATGCAACAGGCCAGGAATAGCCCGCAGGCCTTTGAGGGGCTGTACTGTAGGGCACCGCCGGAGGTGTCCAGGCAACGGAAACGTGCCTTCAGTATCCTGAACATCCACTCAATGACATTACGTGAGGTGGCGTGTGCCTCATTGTAGCGTTGCTGCGATGGGGTCGCGAGCTGTCGGTAGGGTGTGAGCAGCCAGGGACGGAGTGGGTATCCACTGTCACCTGTGTGTAGAGGGTGGAGGTTAGTTTGGTGATCAGCATCACCCAGCCCCGGGTCATGTAGGCCACTACCCATGTCACCTCTGGCCGTGCCCCCCCAGGCCCTATGATTGTCCATGTGGTTTGCACACTCACCCACTAGGTGTCCAGTGGGGATCTCCCCACTCTCGAATCTGTGGCACAGTGCTGACTGGTGCCAGATGAAGGCATCGTGTGCTCCCTCAGGGTGCGTGGCACAGACATTGATTATGTGCCCCCTGGCATCGCACACCACCTGGCAGTTGATGCTGGCATAGCCCTTGCGATTTATGTATGCGGCCCCCTCGGGGCCAGGTGGTGTGTGTATAGCCACATGGGTGCAGTCTATTGCCCCTAGCACGCTAGGCATACTTGCTACCCTGTGGAATTCCTGTATGTTTGCTGTGCGCTCCGCCGGTGTGCTGGGGAAATGGATGTACTCCACAGCATGTGGCAGCAGAGTGCTGAGAAATTCGGTGAGGTGGCGTGACGTGCCGACTGGGTTATGCCTGTGGTGTCCCCAGTTGGTCTCTGGAAGGTACCCGTAACGAGCAAGCACATTCAAGCTGTCACTTTAGTCTCCACTGACAGGGTATGGCTCCGTCGTGTGGGTGTCTGCGTCACATCACTGCACAGCTCACAGAGCTGCCTCAGAATTGCCCTATTCAGGCGGTACCAGCCCACAATCTTGGTATCAGTGTACAGCTCGAAGCTGGTGTGGGCTTGGTACTGCCTGTTGGGGGCATACCGCTGACGGACCCTTCCATGGCTACGCCCCCTGCTGCCTGCCTTCTCACCCCCTCATAACAGCCTCCATCTGGAAGGTGGCACTGGCCATGTCCCTGGCTTGTGTTCATCCCCCCGGCAGCTGTTACTGTATTCCCCCTGCTGTCCTCACTGCTGCTTCCCCTGCACCGGGAACACCTGCCTGTGGTGGCCTCTGTGCTGTGTGGCACTTCCCCCTTCTGCACTGGCTGTGGCTCCCCACACCTTCCCTGTGCCTCTGTGTTCAGGGTGCCCTTTCCCTGGCCTGCCCTGTCTGTCCCTCCTGCCCTGTTTGTGTGGCTAGAGTTCAGCCTCATGTACCTTCCCTGTAGCGTTCTTGCGCCTCTGCCTTGCTCCTTTTTATTTTGGCTCATTTCGGCTATGGCGCAACTTCCGCTTGCTCCCCTATTGCGCATGGTGCAATTTGTTGAATATTGCACTGTGCCATTTATGCATGGTTCCTCCCCCTTCAGTTGCGCATGCCTTCATTATCATTGCGCTGTTGCTCAGCGTGATTTAGGGGGCGCAACTGCCTCCTGCTGAATATCGCAGAATGGCGCAATTTCGGACTTGCGCAGGCGCAACCCTATTGTGCATGGTTCAACTCTTTTGAATATCTGGGCCCTTGTTTTTATATAGATATATTTTTTTATATATTGTGACAGGGAGGAGCTAGGTGACCTCATACGAATAGGTGGGGGAAAACCAGCTTTTAAACATTATTCTGTTTTCCTTCAGAGACACTTCTATCTAGACTCTAACTAAGATACACCTATGAGCACTTTAAGCAGGTATTTTGAGAGAGAGACAAATCTAAGTACTGTAGTAGGAACTGCACTTTTAAAACCTGTTTTGTTTAAGAGATGTGTATGTCTTGTGATATAATAGTTCTGTATTTTATGTGTTACATATTTGTTTATCTATTTTAGTAAAACTCTATTCTTAGAACTTTCTTGGTCTGTCTTTGCTTTCTTTTCTTTGCAAGCAGAGTATATATGGTTAAAGCAGACACTATTCATAAGCTTGAATGGCGATACCAAACTGGAAAAAGGTAAGCATTTTAAATCTGAGGTCTTTTATTACAGTTTTTAAGGGTTCATTTCTGTACACCTGGTTAGGTACCCATAGGCAAAGATATTGGACCCCCCGAAAACAGAATTATTTGAGCTTGTGCATTGGGTACGCTAGCAGGAGGTTCACAGTTTGAATCCCTCCAAGACTTGAGACCAAAGGTTGATTCGAATCCACAAAAACAAACAAGAGAGTTACCTTGTTCTGTCAACTGTTCACAAGACAGGAGAAAGGCAGTATAGCGCAGTGGTTTAAGGCTCTGAGCTGCAAATCTGGTGACATCCAGCAGACCAGACCTGAGTTTGAATCCCACAGCTTCCTCTTACATACTGTGTGACCCTGAGCAAGTCACTTAACTTCCCTGTGCTCCCTGGTCGCACCTGTAAAAAAGTTTTCAGCTTAGTGTGCTATTCCTGGTTAAACAACCAAAAAACAAGACTGGACTCGGAGGTTGGCACTTTGGGAGTAGAAGGCTGACCTGCCGAGTGGGTTTGTGACACTTACTACCAGGGCTGGTTCCACCAGTTTGACCCTGGAGACCCTCTGTAAACAAGGTTAGGCACAGCAAATAACAACAGTACAGTGCTTTTGGTGCAAACTGGAACCACAGTCAGATTAAATGCAAAAAGAGTTAGATCTGATTTATTCAGGGAAATTGAACAAGGGAGGGGCGTAATCAGGTTGATTGATTCAAAAACTGATCTAGTCAGGCAGTTATGCATGAACTTTTAGTACCTACACAGTCACTTGCTCTGGGTACCCAGTTGGTAGTAAGGTGGGCTAGCCTGGAATGTTACCTGGGGTAGCCCAGCATTGCAGCTGGTTGGGGCCCTGTGGTGAAAAGAAAAAACATGCACAACCACACACAATTTGTAATCCAGAGCCTGAAGGCTCAGTTCATGAAAGGAAAAACAACAATGCAATCAGATGACAACATTTGAGATTCAGCTGTTGTTGCAGGGAGCTACCCTGATTGTTACTCACGCTACCCAATACAAGACACGGGAGGGACAAGATGGAGACTGCAGTTTGACAACTGGTATGCCAGGAGAAGCAGGGCCGACACGAATCACCAAGGTGTTGTTCTTGTTCGAGATGTTGAGCAGGGGGCTGAACCCCGGGCAAGTCTATTGTTGATGGTGTTCTCTGCACCTGAGGTAGCTGGCTGGGCCAGTGTGGCAGGGCCCAGGCCGGGTAAAACAGTTCAGAAATCAATCCGGGAAGGCTGGATGCAGCTTCCAGCAAGCGTGGCACAATTAAACAGTGGGGAACCAAATCGCGACCCACTAACAGCACACAGCACATTTATAGTAAAGCAATCACCATACCACAAAGTGGATAGCAGTCTGGCAGCAATATCAGTGTCTCTGAGCAAAACCGGGTGGTGAATGGATGTCCTGATAGGCTGATCGCATACAGTAAATCTTTGGTCTTCTTCGGGTTTAAGCCTGGTCACACTTCAGTGGCTTTTTCTCTCACTCAATTCGAATACAGTCCGGAGTATTAAGCCTTTCAAAGGAATCCCTTTCGAGAGACTGCAAACAGACAGACCAGACTCAGCCTTTCCACCAATCTCCCGTGTGAACTACACAGGAACTGCTGCTTGAATCACTCGAGCTATTTACTCTACAAACTCTAACTCCAGACTGACTCACTGCAATAGGCAGCTTGGGAATTTCCCTTTGGTCCAAAAGGTTCTGATTGGTTGATCCATCTGTCTGTCAAAGCAAGGGATCCCTCTCCAGGTCTGTTTTGGTGCCAAAATGTAAAAACTACAATTCCTACAGAAATTTGTTCCCACAAGACCCCTGGGGACAGGCTCTATTTTAGAGACCCCAAAGGTACTGATTGGGGCTGACTAGCAGTCCAGAATCAAAATGGTAGTGCAATACATAAAGTCCATCCTGCAAAGAAGGCAGGTTAAACAAACTACAATACTATTGCCATGCTAATAGATAATCAGCACATAAGTACAGCTTCTAACAGAGCTCCCTCTGCGCAAATAGCGATGGCAGAATAGAGTGATTATCTGACAGCCCAGGCGGGACTCGAGCATAAAAACACTCAGTCCCCTCCCAGATTAAATAAGCACCATGTTATTGGCAGCTCTTAAAGAGACAGAGCACAGAGGCATTAAGGCACTCTCACACAAACAGTTTTAAAGCGTTAAGACACAGGATACCAACCTGGAAGTGGGCATTTAGGCACACCAAAGGAAGACTTTTGGGAACCCCCATTTGTAGGGGGGGTTACACAAACAATTGGATACATCAGCAATCTTTCCAGAATGTGAGTAGTCATAAGATGTGTTTTTAAACTAGAGCCACTTTGAAGCCTAAGGGGTTTGACTGTGTCCCTTTAATACTGCTAGCAAGTTTCTTTACCACAGGGACTTAATGCTTTTTTACTATTAGTCTCCCGATGGAGACTTGAAGGAAGGCTTCCTGGACCCAGGGATTAAAGTGGACTGGAACGCACCGGAACAGTGTTCCAGTACTTTTTCTGCAATCGGAACGCCATTCCGCTACTTTGCAGCTGACACTGCTAAACACTGACTTTTCCATGTGGTCCATGCCATCTTGAATACTTGTTTCCCCATGTTTCCTTTCAGAGCTGCACAGACCGATCGTGAGTACATCAGATGTGCTGATATATACTACATACTAACATACTAAAATGCCAGCAGAATAGGCCTAATGGTCTTTCGCGTCTGCTCGTTTGGTCTGACCTTGCTGCCCCTCACCTTCACTGGCTTCTTCCTTTCCAGTTCCGGATATTCTCGCTGCATTGGATTTTGCTTCCAGAACCCTTCCCCTGTACCTGTCCCACCCCCACTTGAACCCCTCCACCATCTCTGCCTCCACCAGCCCCCTGGGCAGCGCATTCCATGGCTCCACCACCCTCTCAGTGAAGTAGCGCCTCCTCCTTTCTCCCTTGAATCTGTCTTCCCCCCTCCAGCTTCCAACCATGCCCTCTAGTTGACCCCTCCTCCTTCCTTTGAAGCACCCTGACTGCTCCTCCCCTATTTACCCCCTTCATGTACCTGAAGACCTCCATCATGTCTCCCCGGTCCCTTCTCTCTTCCAATGTGTACATATTTAGCTCTTCAAGCCTCTCCCCATAGGTCCTGTCCCCCAGGCCCCAAATCATTTTGGTTGCCCTCCTCTGGACCCTCTCCAGGAGTTTAATGTTCCTCTTTAAGTGTGGCCTCCAAAACTGCACGCAGTACTCAAGGTGCGGCCTCACCGAGCAGTTATACAGAGGGAGTATCACTTCCCTCCTTCTGGAGGTGATCCCCCTAGCGATGCATCCCAGAATCCTGTTGGCCTTGGCTGCTGCCCTCTTACAAGTCTCTGAGTTGTTCTTCATGACATCGACCCCCACCCCCAGGTCCCTCTCAGCCATCGAGACTTGTAGCATTTCCCCCCCAGGGTGTACACTTGGCCCGGGTTTCTGGCCCCAGGTGCAGTATCTTGCATTTCACTGCATTGAACCTCAGCTTCCACCTTCTAGACCATCTTTCCAGAACCTCCAGGTCCCCCTGTAGGGCCACTCTCTCCTCCTCCCCATCCACCACCACCCCCAGTTTTGAATCATCCGCAGAGAGACTCATCTCACTCCTGATACCTGTCCTTATGTCAGAGACGTAGGCGTTGAACAGGAGGGGTCCAAGGACTGATCCCTGTGGGACCCCACTAATGACCCTCCTTGGGGATGAGACTATCCCGCCAACTACGACCCTCTGGGTCCGGTTCTGGAGCCAAATGCCTATCCATCTGATCATTTGGTTCCCCACCCCCATTTCTCCCAGCTTATCCAACAGGCCCTCATGAGGAACAGAGTCAAATGCCATGCTGAAGTCTAGAAAGAGGACGTCCACTTGTCTACCCAGGTCCAAGGCACTAGTCACCCAGTCATAGAACTCCACAAGGTTTGTCTGACATGATTTCACCGGGATGAATCCATGCTGTCTATCGTCCAGGCACCCTGACTTTTTCAGGCCCCCCCGCCTCTCCTTGACAATGCCGTCCATCACCTTGCCCACCACCGATGTCAGGCTGACAGGCCTGTAGTTCCCTGCCACCTCCCTTGATCCCACCCTTGTGGATAATATGTGCCCTTCTAACCAACCACGGGGCTCCGCTCAGTCTGTTCATGTTTCTAACACCCCCACCCACCCGGACCTGCACTTTCAGTCTCCCCCCACTTCCATGTCCCTAGGATAAAAACAGTCTTTCCGGCGATCTTGGAACCCAGATACAACCAACTGGAGTTCCAGAGTGCCAGAGAGAAATTTGTCTAATTTGCCGTGGTACTGTCCTGGAAAGAAGTCACTACCTGCCTGCTCAGTCTGCTGACTGAGCCAAATCCAAGAGTCACCGCCACAGCCTTCACACTACTCAGCCAGCCTGAGTACTGAGGAGAGGAGAGGACTGCCTCTGTGCTAGTAGTCCTGCTGCTCTTTTCAGAAAAGAGCAGGAATTCATTAAAATGCTGCTTTCTGCAGTGTATGGTAGCCAGTGCTGCCTACCACCATCATCACCGATCGATTCTGGCTTCCAGTGCTGCCTGCGCCTGCCTGAGATGAGGGAGAAATAAAGAACACTGTCCATGCTGCAGCAATCACCAGTCCATGACCGCAACCCACCAGCTGAGACAGCCTACAGCTAGCCTGCCCAGTGTCCACTGACTGCAGTGCCTTCCACCATGGGCTGTGTCTGTGTCAAGAGCCCTCCGATCCATGACCGCCACCAGCCGAGAGAGCCTGTTGCTAGCCTGCCCACTTACTGCAGTGCTTTGCAGCTTGAGCCGTGTTTCCAGAAAGCTGTAAAAATAATAATTTTTATTCTGCAGCTATTTCCTTCGGCTTCCTGCTGCTGCTGACCACTCCCAGTACCACATTGTGAGTGGAGAGTGGAGACAGAAGCAGACGGACTGGGAGTCTGGGACCGGGAGAGGACCTACACAGCAACTGCCAGTCTGAGCCTGCTTATCCTCCTGACTCAGTTGACCGAGGAGGAGATTAGAATACGTTCAGTCCGGACCAAGTCCAGCTAGTCCACAGGTCGGTGTTTTGTTTCCTTTTTCTTTTGTTTCTTTCTTTTAGATCTTTTGCTCTTTTTGGTAGCTGAGAGGATCGCTAGGATTAGGAAGAAGGAAATGAAATGAATATATGTGAGGAGCACTGCAGTCTAAAGTTTGGATGAGTTAGATCTATCAGCAATATAAATACAGTACCTGTAACAGTTATGGTTGTGGGCATATGAATTTATTTTGCAGAGGAATGGGTCAGGAATAATGTGTTGGAACAGGGATGCACGTGAAACAAAACAGTTATCTGTAGTAGCAGTGTAGCATAGTGATTTCAGCAAAGAGCTGTGAACCTGAATGCCTATGCTTGAATCCCACTACTGCTACTTATTAACTGTGACCTCCAGCAAACCACTTAACTTTTCATTTTCATTTCATTATCTTTATTTCTCCATACTTAATCCCATGAGCTTTCCTCAGTCTCCCTCAATCTTATTTATATAACAGCCCTTTCCCTGAGGTAGGATAAGTTTATGCTCTCTGAGACAGAACCCTGGTGCCAAGACACCCTGTGGTCTGATGGAGACTGCTTGTTAGCAACTCTGCCTCCTACAGTAGGAGACAAGGTTGCTAACTAGCAGTGCCATTAGACCACATGGTGCCTTGGCATCAGGGCTTTGTCTCAGAGAGCAAAAACTTACTACTACCAAAAACGTTATCTTACAGCATGTTTGTGGGCCCTGTTGTTTTGCAGTCATGGCATACATCGCTGGCCCCCCCCCCCCCACTGGTCCACAGGCCCCTTGAGCACTCCTTTTTATCAGGTATATTTCTTGTATTCAATGAATCCCTACTTCTAGCCGTTTTCTCCCACATGCAGTGTTTGTATCACTGGATCTTATTTCGAGAGGGCTCTTGCAGTAGGTAATGACATATAGGACTGATGCCGGCAGGCGGCAGGACCCCACAGAAAAATTTCTCTAGCAGTCCTTGGCGAGGGACCGCCCCCACGTCAGGTGACCGGCGTCAGGAGACATCGGTATAAAGGGGCGGTCCTGGACGCCCGCCTTCCAGTTCTTTCCAACCGTTAGCTCGTGCAGCACCTCGTGGAAAAGTTTATGCTTCATCAGCCCTACCTTCGTCATTTTTTTACCAAAAATAATTGTTTTTTCGACTAACGTCAGTACAGTCGTTGGTGTATGTCGTCCCCTACACTCTCCGAGCACAAGAATAAGTGCGATCCGTGTGACGCCCAACTACCGCACAAGGACAGCCACTCCCTGTGCTTGTTCTGCCTAGGCCCCGATCACCTGGTTGAGAAGTGCCAGCACTGCCTCAGTTTCAACGCGGCTACCCGGAAAAGGCGGCAGCAATCCCTGGAAGCCCATATTCTGAAGAAGAAAATGAGTTCTATGGAGAAGGAGCTCAAAAAACTGAGGCAGGCGTCCAATTCCCCCGAAGGCAATCAGAAGAAGAAGGAGAAGGAGAGGCACCGGGACAAGGGCTCCTCCACCGCATCACCCTTGGGAGTCACGGGGACACAGGTAACATCCCCTCTGGGGGATCGCTCCTCGACGGTTGCCTCAGAGGTTTCCGAGGGGGCGTCGGCCTGCCCGTCTGGCTCGTGCTCAGGCCTTGCGGGTGCCTCTGGGCAGTTAGAGGCCTCCGCCCCAGTCCGGCCGCAGGCTCGCGGCCTACCACTGTGGGCAACTCCGGTAAGCTGGGCGTCGGCTCCTCTGACGTCTGCCCAGAGAGGGCCGGTAAAACGTCCAACCCTCCGGGGTGACGTGCAGCCTCTGCTCCACTAGACCAGGCTGATCACTCTACTCTGCCCATCTCCGGTGATGACTCTCATAAGTTGGACGCTGGCTCCCCCCGGTGCCCGCCCGGAGCTCGCCCCTAAGCATCACGTCAGCTCGTCCGACGTCCGGCTGTCGAAGGAACCGACGACGGACACCCCCCCCCACGTCCATAGTATCTGGTTCTCCACAGCCTTCGCTGCCATCTGGGGAACCAGAGTCTCCTAACCGACCACGGGACTTTTCCCTCCGTCCCTGGGTGAAGCTGGGGATCTTTTGCCTTCGTCAGTCCTTCCTCCACCTGGAGCGCCGGACTTGGCGTCGGCTCCCAGATATCGGCTCTGATGCGGCCCTCGACATTGGTACCTCTGACGCCAGGACCTCCACTGTCGGCCCTGACGTTGGCCTTACTGACTCTGGGAGACATTCCGTTCCCATCGGGCCCTCCGGGCTGTCTACTATGGACCCGCCCATGAGGCCACCAGTGGGGCTGTCTGCTCCGGCAGCCCCCCCAGCTCCCGGGTACCCTTCGTCCTATCCGACACCGGCATACCCGGGACCGCAGTATCCAGCGCCACAGTACCCAATGCCAGGCTTCCCAATGCCACTGTACTCGACTCCACAATACCCGACGCCGGGCTTCCCGCAGCTGGGTTTTGGATATGCTCCATACTGTTGTAACCCATATCCTTATCCCCCGCCGCCTCCTCCTCCTCCACTGCCCTCGTGGCCACCGGTGGACCTGCAGGAGACTCTGACCTCCTGATGGGCTGAGGCCAAGGCCGTCCCAGGTTCCCGTACGTCCGAGGCGGCACACTCCTTCACCACCTCCAGACTCCAGGGTTCTTCCTTCTGGATCCAGAGGAGGGCAGGACACACTTCCCTGGGGACTTCCCAAGGAGTCCGTTTCTCCCCCAGGTTGGGCAAGGGAGTCTTTCTCCTCTTCATCCTCCTCGTCACCCTCGGACTCCTCGGACTCTTCCGATGGTTGCTCCGAGAGAGACAATGAGCCACGCTCTCCGTCGAAGCCCAGGCCAAGGACTCCTCTGAAGTCTCCTCCGGAGGATCCTTCTTTTATGGAGCTGCTTAGGAAAATCCAGGAGGTTCATCAGTAGCACTCCCTGGAACCAGATCCTCAGCATCTGAAACTCGCTGAACATCTGGATCTGCCCATGACAGCTCCTACTTTGGTGCCACCCTGGATAGAGCCTCACGCCGACCTCGTTACCACAATATGGAAACAGCCGTCAGCCTTAGCCCCACTTCCTAGGAAGTCAAATAGGCTATATCAGGCTCCAGAGGGTGTTGATTTTCTGGATTCTCACCCTCGTGCCAACTCGGTTGTGATTAGCACTGCTCACGGCCGGTCGGCGAACACCAAACATCTTAGCTCATCACCACCTGATAAGGAATCACGCCTTCTGGACCAGTATGGGAGGAAGATTTATGCTTCCTCCCAAGCTGGGGATCAGGGCCCTGAACTACGTCAGCCATGTGGGGAACTACCAGAAGGCCATCCTGACTTAGGCAGAAGCGAAATTGGACTCCTTACCTGATTCCCAGGTCAAGCAGGAGTTGGCTGATCTCGTCCGCTCTGCTCATTCGGCCAGTCGACACATGCTACGTGCAATATACGATGCAGTGGACCTCAGCTTTCACTGTAGGCCTACAGTATCATGCTTGGCTCTGTGTGTCAGGGTTGGTCCCGGAGGTGCAATCCAGGAAGCACCTTTCTGGGGGTCGGTGCATATCGGGGGTGATGTTAAGGACATCATCACCGATTTGCAAGGGAAGGGGATGGCACTGAAGTTGGTTGATTCCATATACCATCCCCATCAGCAGCAGCGCTGTCCCTTTCGCAGACGGAATCAGCCAAAGGTGAAATCTCAGGGAAAGCGGGCCACAAAACGCCGGGCCCCCACAGCTGCTGAGCCCCCCCTGCCCAAAAAAGCAGCGGGTGCTTCAGCTGCGGTGCTGCCCCACACCACCTGACTCCTTTCCTCTCCCACTGGCTCCAGACTCTGAGGAGGAACCGGTAGGAGGGAGGTTTTTCCCTCTACCTTCCGGGATGGGAGAGGATAACCACAGATTCTTGGGTGCTCCAGCTCACAGCAGAAGGACACTTGATAGAGTTTCTTCAGAAACCACCCTGTCACCCCCCTCTGAAGTCGTCATATTCATGGGAACATTGTCTCTTGGCCTAGGAGGAAATTTTGGTTCTTCTGCTGAAACAAGCAATAGAACGCGTCCCCCTTCATCTGAGAGGGACGGGTTACTATTCCCATTTCTTCCTGGTCCCAAAGAAGATGGGAAATCTCAGACCAATTTTGGATCTCAGTTCTCTGAATCTTTACGTAGAATACAAAAGGTTCAGGATGCTCTCTTTGGCAGAACCTTCTGCCCCTCCTCCGGCCGGGTCAATGACTTTGTGCTCCGGATATGCAGGATGCTTATCTGCACATTCCCATTCGCCCATCTCATCGCAGATACCTTCGTTTTGCATTCCAGGGGGACCACTACCAGTTCAAGGCACTCCTGTTTGGTCTATCCTCAGCCCCCTGAGTGTTTACCAAATGCCTGGCAGTGGTGGCGGTCCACCTACGTACCAGGGGAGTGCAGGTTTTCCCGTACCTGGACAACTGGCTCCTGGCGGCCTCATCCAGGGAGGATCTCCTGCATTACCTCTCCCTTACCCAGCAGGTTTTTGCCTGCCTGGGTATTACCATCAACCATTCCAAGTCATCTGGACCCATCCCAGAGGCTACGGTTTATTGGGGGCGATTCTTGATACAACCACGGGCAAGGCCTTCCTGCCTCCGGACAGGGCGTCCACCCTTCAGACCCAAATAAGTCTGTTGTCCAACCACAGGATGGTCTCTGCGAGGTCGGTCCTTCACCTTCTCGGGCTCATGGTGGCTGCTATCTCAACGGTGTCTCGTGCTCGATTCCACATTAGGATTTCTCAGTGGACTCTACGCTCTCAATAGGATCAGCTAGTGGATGACCTAGATCACCCAGTTCTGATTAACTCGCCAATGATTCGAGACTTGCAATGGTGGATGGTTCGAGAGAACCTGTTTCGGGGAGTTCCTTTCTTTCATCCTCCCCACTCCCAGACTCTAACCACAGACTCCTCAGGCAAAGGTTGGGGAGCCCATCTAGGCCCTCATTGGACCCAGGGCTCCTGGTCCAAGCTAGAACAAGCTCTCCACATCAATGTGCTCGAGCTTCAGGCAGTGTTGTACGCTCTCCAAGCCCTTCACCAATACATCCTTCCTGGCCACCTAACCGTCCAGACGGACAACATGTGCGTGGTGTGGTACATTAACAAACAGGGAGGGACTCGGTCCTACCCTCTATGCAGGGAGGCAATGAGGGTTTGGGTTTGGGCAACACAACACGACCTTCACCTCCCGGCAGTTCTTGTTCCGGGAGTCGACAACACCCTTGCAGACAAGCTAAGTCGCTGTTCTGCCCTGACTCACGAGTGGGAACTGGACCAAGGAGTCCTAGACAATATCTTCCAACTTTGGGGAACACCACAGGTTGACCTGTTTGCATCCCCCCTAAACGCAAAACTTCCTGTCTTCTGCTCGCCCGTTCCAGAGCAAGGCACTTTTTGGAGCGACGCTCTGTCTCTAGACTGGAAGGACAGATTCGTCTATGCCTTTCCCCCAATTCCACTTATCCCACGAGTCTTGCAGAAACTAGCTTCAGAAGGAGTGCGAATGATTCTGATCACTCCTTTCTGACCCAGGCAAGTTTGGTTCTCTCTTCTACAACAATATTCAGAGGATCCTCCTCTTCCTCTATCTCGAGGTTTGTTGACCCAGGATCAGGGGACCCTGGTCCATCCAGGCCTCAAATCCCTTCAATTGCATGCATGGCTCCTACAGACTTAGCCCAATCCAATTTTGGAGTGTCTCCCAATGTGACAGAGATTTTGGTGGAGGCCAGAAAACCCTCCACTAGATCCACTTATGCCATGAAGTGGAAAAGATTCACTGTCTGTGCTGCTTCCAAGAATGTGGAACCTTTCTCCTGTTCGCCGGGGCTTCTGCTGGAGTATCTACATCATCTGCTTGACCTGGGTCTCAGCCATCCTTCTCTGAAGGTACACATGGCAGCCATTTCAGTCTATCATGTTCCCTTCGCAGACAAGGCTTTCGCTCAACTGGAGGTCTCTAAGACCTTTCTCAGATGTGTCCTCCATCTGAGGCCACCGATCAGTACTCCTGCTCCTCCATGGGACTTGAATTTTGTTCTCGAGAAACTTACTCTCCCTCCCTTCGAACCTGTAGCTTCTGCAGATTTGAAGTTCCTTTCATGGAAGACTCTGTTCTTGGTGGCCATTACTTCTGCTCAGAGAATCTCCGAGCTCCAGGCCCTGATGTGTAAAATCCAGTACTTGATTTTTCACAAGGAACGTGTTGCTCTTCGCACGAATCCTAGGTTTCTCCCTAAAGTAGTAACTGAGTCTACTCTAAATCAGTCCATAGAGCTACCTTCCTTTTTTACGCAGTACTCTAATCAAGGGGAGTATTTAGTCCATACTATGGATGTTTACCGGATTCTGAGATACTACACCAACAGGACGAAGGATCTCAGAAAGACCGATCAATTGTTCATTTCTATTGCTCACAAAAGGGAAGGCAGTGCTGTTTCCAAGCAATGCCTGTCTAAGTGGTTGGCTCATTGCATCACTTTCTGTTGTGACAAATACAACAAGACCCTCCCGGGTCAAGTCAGAGGCCACTCCACAAGAGGAGTAGCTGCCTCAGCAGCTTGTTTCAAGAATGTGTCTGCAGCAGACATCTGCGCTGCCGCCACCTGTACTTCCGTCCATATCTTTACTAAACACTACAGTTTGGATGTTGCCTCTCGTCGTAGAGCAGGCTTTGGGCTGGCTGTTTTGCAGGGCCTCCTATCTTGAGTCTTGCACAACCAGAACTACCTTTTGGAGTAGTTTTCCTCCTCCCAGTGCCTCTCTTTGTTCAAGACTGTTTGGGATTCAGTCCTATATGTAATTACCTACTGCAAGAGCCCTCTTGAAGTAAGATAGTACAGTTACATAAGAACTTACCGTAACAGTAGATCTTCGAGAGAGGCTCTTGCAGTAGGTAATACCTTCCCGTCCTCCATCCCCCTAGGCTTTTTCAGCTCCTTTTCCATTGAGGGAAATATCTGCTTCTCTCTATTCAGCCTCTTTTGGCCTGTGGTGGGAAAGAACTGGAAGGCGGGCGTCTGGGACCGCCCCTTTATACCGACGTCTCCTGACGCCGGTCACCTGACGTGGGGGCAGTCCCTCGCAAGGGACTGCTAGCTATAAATTTTTCCGTGGGGTCCTGCCACCTGCCGGCGTCAGTCCTATATGTAATTACCTACTGCAAGAGCCTCTCTCGAAGATCTACTGTTATGGTAAGTTCTTATGTAACTGTACTTTCCTTGGCCATCTTTACATGGGACATGGGAAGCATCGGTGCATTCCTTCACATTTTATATGCATGCTGGTGTCAGTCTACCCTTTTTGCTGTGCCAAACTGCCAGTGCTATGCTTATTGCCACAGTATAGGAAAGGTCGGACTACTTTTAAGTATTGCATAAAGGAATGAAAGTCATAATAGTGACTTAAAGGAGACGACTCCTGTATATTTAGGATGTGGATATATCTGATGTATTTATTATACATTACATCAATTGCTGTACATATGTCAATAAGAGATCAGTCATTTCTTCTGTTGCAACACATATCTAGAGTTTGAGGCTCTGACACAAGCTAGTAAAGTGTCAAGCAAGCCTCCATTTACATGCAAATTGGTCACTTGTAATACAGCTCCTCCCATTCCCTGATGTCACTGCAGCAACAGTGCAGAAGGAAACTTAAAGGTATCAGTGCTGTCTATCCTGATTTTAGTTTAAGTTTGCAATGGCTTAAGATAGTGCTGTCATGCAACTCACACAGGGAGTAGTACTTTTAGCCTTAATACTGTATGTGTAGAGCAAATAATACATCTAATAGTATTTCATTCACAGGAAACAGAATCTGTTTCTGTGTTCTGCTCATTTCTCTCTGTGAGACACTTGCAATTGGTGGAGAGCAGTAGACTGAATCAGTCAGTCAATCTGTATTGAACCAGGTGAACACCCTTGAGAAGATTAATTTACAAGGTAGGTCTGCCAGTTTCTCAAAGGATCACACAAGACTGAATTCCTCCCTTGCACAAATGATACACCCCCCTTTCAGCAGCCTGAAAGTGGAGAGCTAGATCACTTACTTTCTAAAGTGTATTGTTTTACATTTCAGATGCTCCTTAAATCTGAGTTTCTGACTGGAAATACCAAGACACAGCGTGCATATGACATGGAGGAATGAGCTAAGCAAATACATAAGCACTACAAACATTGAGACTGATTAGTTTCATTACCTACAACAGCTGAAGCATGGCATCTGATTTGTGAAGGACAGCCTACTTCAAATGCTGGCATTACAAAGCGGGGGTGGGGGGCTAGCACAGCTTGTCTCCAGTACCTTCAAGCTGAAGTACTGCAGCTCTCACATTACTGCTAATGATTTATAATGGGAATGGGGCACTTTTAAAGTCATGGATCTGAGGGGCCATCACAGTTCCCAAGGAGGTTAGGGGAACTTGTTAAGGGTTAGAGAGTAATGGACTTTAGTTGGATTTGAACCAGAGTCTCACAGTTCTTGTGCCTGTGCTTTAACCACTAGATTATCCTTCTTCCATATGCTGCAGCTGATGCTTTCCTGGTAACCTATTACTTGTTGTAGCTGAACTCTTTATTGCCTTACCGCAGCCATCCAATCACTGACTGCCTAGTTACATAGATACATAAACAGTGTCGGCAGATAAGGGCCTATGGCCCACCCAGTCTGCCCATTTGAGCTTGTAAGTTCATTTTTGTTTTCCTAGAGGTCTGTTGCCCCTTACCCCTGACCTCCAGAATTCCTTTATGTCTATCCCATGCATTCTTAAATCCTGTGATTGTTTCAGCCCCCACCACTTCCTCTGGCAGGGTGTTCCACTTGTCCACCACTCATTCTGTGAAGAAATTCTTCCTCACGTTTCCTTTGAATTGTCCTCCCTCCAACTTCATCCCATGCCCTCTAGTCCTGGAACGTCTTTTTTGCTTAAAAATAGTGTATCCCTGCACCCTGTTCCTCCCTGTAAGATACTTGTATGTCTCTATCATATCCCCTCTCTCCCTCCTCTCCTCCAGGGAGTACATGTTCAGTTCCTTCAACCTGTCCTGATAGGACTTGTGATGCAATCCATGTACCATCTTTGTTGCCCTCCTCTGAACCTTCTCTACTCTGTCTATGTCCTTACGTAGGTAAGGTCTCCAGAACTGTACACTGTACTCCAGGTGGGGCCTCACTAGTGTCTTGTATAGTAGAATTATGACCTCCTTTTCCTGCTGGTGATGCCCTGCCTATGCATCCCAGCATCCTATTTGCTTTACCTGCTGCCTTGTCACATTGTTTCCTACCTTGAGGTCATCAGAGATGATAACCCCAAGATCCCTTTCCTGCTTGGTGCATGCTATATCCTCACCCCCAACTGATATATTGTGCCAGGGTTTTTGTGCCCCATATGCATTATCTTGCACTTCTTTGCATTGAATTTCAACTGCCAAACCCCTAACCATTCTTCAGGTTTCTGCAGGTCCCTTCTCATTCTGTCTACACCCTCTGGTGTGTCTACTCTGTTACAGAGCTTTGTGTCATCAGCGAACAGTGAAATTCTGCCTTCTAGGTCCTGTGCAATGTCACTGATGAAGATGTTGAATAGGACCGGTCCCAGCACTGATCCCTGTGGTACCCTACTGGTCACTCTTCCTCTGTGGAGTGACAGCCATTTACCACCACCCTCTGTGTCCTGCGGCACAGCCAGTTACCTACCCACCACACTACTGTTCTGCCCACACCCATATTCCCCAGTTTGTGTAATAGTCTTCTATGTGGCACAGTGTCAAATGCCTTGCTGAAGTCCAGATAGGCCATGTCCACTGCCCTCCCCTGATCCACCTCCCTAGTCGCCCAGTCAAAAAATTCAACCAGGTTGGTCTAACATGACCTCCCCCTGGTGAAGCCATGCTGCCTTGGGTCCTGTAGTCCATTGACAACCAGATGTTCCACCAATCTTTCCTTCAGTAGTGCTTCCATGATCTTCCCACTACCGAGGTGAGGCTGACTGGTCTGTAGTTCCCTGCTTCCTCTTTGTTCCCACTTGTGTATAAGGGACTACATCTGCTGTCCTCCAGTCTTTGGGTACCTCCTGTTTCCAGTGATCGGCTAAACAGGATAGCCAGAGGTTCAGCCACCACCTCTCTTAGCTCTTTAAGGACCCTGGGGTGCACCCCATCTGGCCCCATTGCTTTATCAACTCTTATTACTTCCAGTTCCTTAAGGACCCTTTCTCGTGTAAAGGGACTTGTGTCCATTTCTGCACCATTCTCAACCCTTGTACTCCCTTCAGACCCATTACCCTCCTCTTCCTCAGTAAAGACTGAGCAGAAATACCTGTTCAATATGTCAGCTTTACTGTTGTCATCCTCCACGCAGACCCCCATCCTTCCCTTCGGTCTCACTATCCCTCCCTTTGCCTTTCTTTTTTCACTTACGTACCTGTAAAAAGGTTTTGTCCCCTCTACCCACTGATTTTGCAATGTGTTCTGTCTGAGCTTTGGCTTCCCTTACTGACCTCCCTGCCTCCCTTTGCTTCTCCTGGTACTTATCCCTATCCCCTTCTGCCTGTGTTTTTTTGTATTGCCTGAATGCAATCTTTTTGGCTTTCACTTTCTTTGCTACCTCTTTGGAAAACCATAATGGTCTCCTCTTCCTTTTCCTCTTGCTAACCTGCTTAATGCATAATTCTGTTGCTCTTGTAATCCTCATTTTAAATGCTGCCCACTGTTCCTCAATCCCAGATTCCTGCCCCATTCCCCTTAATGCCTCTTTCAAGTATCTCCCCATTTTCCCAAAGTCTGCCCCCCTAAAATCCAGGATACATGTTTTTGTGTGGTTTGGTTCTGCTCTTTCTGTGATTTCAAACCACAGTGACTGGTGGTCACTGTTCCCCAGGTGCTCCCTCACTGTTACCCCCATCACACTGTCCCTGTTTGTGAGCACAGGGTCCAGTATTGCCTTCTGCCGAGTTGATTCCATGACCAGTTGCTTGAGGAGGCACCATGAAGGGGTCCAGGATAAATCTGCTCCTAGTTGATGCTGCTGCTGGGATGCTCCAGTCCACGTCTGGAATATTGAAGTCTCCAACCAGTACTACCTCACCCTTGTCTGCCATCCTTTGGATGGCTAGCATCAACTCCTATCTGTTTCTTCCTCCTGGGCTGGTGGTCTATAGACCACACCATTGCAGATGGCTGGCCCCATTTTCCTTTCCAGCTTAACCCACAATATCTCTCCCCCATTTTGTTCCTCCTGGATCTCTGTGGCCCTTATGTCATTTTTCACATACAGTGCCACTCCTTCTCCCTTCCTACCTTCCCTGTCTCTTCTGAATATGTTGTAGCCAGGTATGGCCATCTCCCAGTCGTGGTTATCATTACACCAGGTTTCGGTGATGGCCACAATGTCCAGGTCTGACTGCACCATGACAGCCTCCAGATCTTCCATCTTGTTGCTAAGGCTCCTGGCAGTGGCACACATGGCTTTCCATGATTTGACCTCCCTAGACTGTTTTGCTGTTCTACTCCAGCCCCTTCCTTGGTTGTCCTTTATCTCTGGTTCTCCTTGCTGTCTGCCCTTCTGCTGAATTTTGCCCCTTTTCTGCCTATCCACCTCTTGGGTGCTAATCTCCATCTTTTGCACACCGCTTTGTAGAGATAGCCACTCCTCCGGTTCACTGGTTCCACTGCTAACTGTGGGGGGTGAGCAAGTAGGTACCCTCCTTGCTGGCCTGCCACCCCCCCTTTGCTAGTTTAAATGCTTGTCAATGTAGCATTTAAACTTATCATTGAGTGCTTGGATTCCCCTCCAGGATGGATGCAGGCTGTCAGGCTTGAACAAACCTCCATCCCTCAAAGGAAAAGGGGCATATTTGCAAGATTGTTTCTCACTGCTGGTGTCAATCAAAACAGAGAATGCTAATGCACACAGAACATAATACAACAGCTGTATAATACCACTTAAAACTCTTGTTGTACCCAGAGTCATTTATTGGATAAACTGTTTTTGCTAACAGAAAGAGTAACACAACACATACAGGCACTTCCTTATATGAATACTGTATATACATGTCAAATCGGTGCTGCATCACACTCATGTGGTCCTAGTTACTATTAGACCTGCATTTCAGGATGTTCCCAACACTGAAAGGGTTCCTCCATTACTCCAGTGGGGAACCAAACATTGTAGGTTTGGTTTACTGGTGGAACTGCATTTAGTGCAGCACCATTATCTGTTGCTCTGATGACATCACCCTCCAGCAGCACTGATAGTAAAATGGAGGACAAACAAATTGATAACTTCTGTGGGCTGTATATTTTTATTTATAACCTAGATTTGGACAGCAGTAGGACTGCTGGTGACTGTAGGAGGCACACAACAGTTACACATAAGGAGTTGGGAAAATATTGGTGTGAAGCTATGGGAGACTTCCCCTTTAAAGTGGTCATTCTAACACTTTTTTATTGATACTGTAATTTGTTACTGAGTATAAGGCCATTGTTTTTTATATTACCTTATACAGATATTGTATCCTAAAGTACTTTACGATTCAGGAGAGGTAAAGGAGACAATGCTGCAGTGCTACTGTATCAAAAGGTGCACAGGGAGAGACAAATAATACAGAGAAACTGAAATGGCATTACAGAGAGGGTAAAAGCAGGAAAGTTAGGATTCATGCTAAGGATAAACATGTAGTTATGGTTTTCAATTGTGAGTTTCTAGGTTTACAGCACTGTGTTCAAACTACTAGTCTAAAGTGTCTCTCTCCCCAAGTTCTAGCGATAAACAAAATGTTATTTTCATTCTTTACTTTGTTCAGGTACAGTAACCTATGAATATTTAGCCCAGAGCTGTATATCAAAAAAGTAAATAGACTGTATATAGAATTACTTTTTATCGACCATTTTACCAAGAGTGGAATAAGGGGCCAACATGCTGATTCGTGAGAGTTTCAATGTGGGACCTAGGGGAAGCAGAAATTAAAGCTGCTGTTTACTTTTCTAACAAGAGAACATGCATGCTAATATTTAACTGGACTTTACTAAATGCAAGAAGGTTAGACCTCTCTGATTGCTGTGCATGGAGATGGTCTTGAGTTATAATATTTCTACAAATCTCTTGTTTTATGGGCTTCTGGATTTGTTTTCTTGTTTTTCTGTGAGGTTACTGGGAAGGGGACAAACCTTTTATCTCAAGTCTGATACCCTACCTTCAAAAGATCATGCTGGTAAAAATCAACTACTGGTTTGTGGTGAGAAGCAAGTTGTGTAAAATATGTGGCTGATCTTGCCACTTTCTGCTGTCACTTTCCCAGTACCGCAGCAGCTGCATAGATATCACAGGCTGGGAAAGTGACAGTTCACAAGCCTTCTTTTGGTGTGGAGCAGATGGAGGGGCTACTTAAAGTTGGCAAGTGAAGTAAGTTGCTGTAGTTTTAGACAGTGGTGGGGTCAACACTGGGGTTTGTCTTGTTTGGGCAAAAATGAATTGCCTTGAGTGATTTCTTCTGGGAGCCACAAACAGCTTTATAGCATGTATAATATACATAATATAGAGCTGTTTGTGGCTCTCAGAAGAATACATCAGTATTCACATTTGCTTTTGTTTGCAGTAGCCACTTGCACTTTAGTACATTTTTTTTCACATTTGAAAAAATAAAAGTGCTCCTTTTAATATGTCTAGGACCAGGTTTGCATTAGTATTCTCAGCTGTTTTTGAACACCTATTGTCCCATAAGGTCTGGGAGCACTGCTTGTGGTGTGATAGTTCATTTTAGTCACAACAGAAGTTATTTTTAACAATTGTGCAAAAACAAATGAAAGTATTTATAAAACCTGGTCCGAGCCCTATAAGGAGTGTTCCTTTTAATATTTCTAATGTGAGGAAAAGTACTAAGACTGACTCAGAGTAGAGAAAGAAGCATATCAGTCAAGTCAGGAGATAAGGAACTATCTAAAATATAAAAGTACAGGTCAAAAGAGTCACCACTATTGTACATCGCTGAGTTAAACCTCCTCTGCGTCCTTATTTTATATGTGTATGTTTTTCATGTTCATTATATTTAGCTACAGAAAGTGCTCATTTTATAAACAGTTGTGATCCAGAGTTCACTAAAACTCACCAAAACAACTTGATTTTTTTAAAATTTTCTGGGGGGGGGGCATGCCCCCAGATCCCCACTAGAAAGGTGTGGTTTTCCACACATGCATAGAGTTCCTGTACTTCTTTTGAACCACTTTCACCACTGCCTGGACCTACCTCTAACTTTTTAAAAGAGGAAGCAGAGTTATGTGCTGTTGCTAACAGCAGCGGTTTGCAGATAATGCTGATTTTCTGTGAAAGAGTTTTAAAGAATAATATAAAGGAATGCCATTTTCATGTGACACCAGTGGCTTGTTTATATGTCACAAAGCACTGCCATCCACAGAAAGGCAGCAGAACTGATGATGCAGTGTTGGCCTTGTATCCATAGTAGGGCTGGGTGAAATTAGCAAATTCTGACTTTGTGGAATTTTAATAAAATTCCACAAAATGGTAACATTTTCAGATTTTTCCAAGATTCATTAATTGCTTTTAGCTTGGTTAGTATTAAAGCTAGAGATCAGAAATTTGGTATGTGTCCTGCTTGTGAGAAGCCCTAAAAGGTTGCCTCGTTTCATGACATTTGGATGAGGAATGAGCAAGATATAGAGGCTCAAAGTCTGGCAATTTATTATTCATGTGAACATTTCTGAAAATATTTCTATGCTTACAAATTAGTCACCATTGGAGCTAGATAATTGAAAATCTATATGCGTACTTTATTGGAATAGTCATAGAAACTGCTAGAGATGTAATTTGGCTATGTAAATTGTATATTACATGAGTTTAAAATTTTATACAATTTAGTTACTTGATAAAGGGTGAACATTTTCAAAACACTATTTTATATATACATATATATATATATATTTTTTTTTTCTATTGGATTTCATAGCATATAGCACCAAACATGGTGTCCCAAATCTTTATTCTAGTGGGCCTCCTATCCCCCCTTGGCTTCTGCCTCCTCCAGCTCCTAGTCAGCCCTAGTGGTGGTCAGGTCAAGGTGGCAGTGTCCCTAACCTCATGCTCAGCAGGCTTATTTGACTACTACCAGAACTACTGTACTGACATACACACAAATACAGGCTTGCATCAAATTCCATGCCCTGTGGTCCTGCCAAGTCCCAGAAAGTACCCTGCTATACAGGGTGATAAATGTCCTGAATTTCACTGGGCCATTACCACACATGAGGTTCAAAAATCAGTGGTTGGTATCTTTTACCCTTATAGACCCGCTCTCGCTCTCTGTACTGGCGCTCCTGTACCTTCATGACAACCCACGGTCAGCTAGAACTTCATCTTTACCTCCTAATGGAACCAGGATGCTACAAAAGAGGTAAAAGTTGTTTAACAAGGCTACTCTTGGAAGCCATCAAAAAACTTCTTTTATTACTGCTCATTTGTGCAGGTAATGTTGAGCTCAACCCTGGACCCATTCTTTCAGTTTCAACCCCCTCCCAAATTGGCCAGCTGAATGGAATGAGCCTAATCATATCAATGCTTGTAGTTTGCTCAGGAAATTTGAGTCAATCCAAACGTGGAATAATCACACCTGCCCAGATGTGCTGGTGGTCACTGAAACTTGGCTTAAGCCTATGACTCTAGATCATGAAATTACCATTCCTTCATATAATATGTTCAGAATGGACAGACCCTCGAGAGGCAGGGGTGTAGCAATATACATCTGGGACAAATATGCTACCTCTGTAGCAAATTCAACTACTCTGCCCAAGGAATTTGAATGTCTCACATTAAAAGTGCAGCTTGCCAACACAATCGCTATGCACATTATTGGTTGTTACAGGCCCCCTGCTGCTGGCTTAAAATTACTGAATCACCTAAGTGATGTCCTGGATGTATTATCCACCGAAGTGATACTAATGGGTGATCTGAATCTGGACTGGTTTTCCACAGCATCTAAACCTCTAAAGAGTTATGTGACACTTTGGTTTTATGCAAATCGTATCTGAAACCACAAGGCCTAACGTCAAAAACACAGAGGAAAGTACTTTGCTTGATATAATATTAGTCAACAAACCTCACCTATTTACCTATGCAAGTACATTCTTCAACGACGTCAGTGATCGTTGTGCAATAGCTGTGTGAGGTCTATTCCTAAGGCAGTGTCACCCTCCAAGTATATCTACAAGAGATGCCGGAGGAATTTTGGTTCAATAGTCTTCTGCTCAGATCTTCAACATGCTGTCTGGCAGGACTTTTAACTGGCCCAAACCATGGATACTGCCTATGAAGAATTTCACAAAATAGTGCTCAGGGCCCCTAGATAAACACACTCCTTTAGTAAAAATCAGAACTAAAAGGAAAACATGCCCATGGTTTCCTAGCGGATTGAAAACCGTGTTACTGCGTAGAGACTATGGAAAAAAGCAAGGAAAACTAAACTTCCAACTGATTAGTCAGCCTTCAGAGCAGCTCACCAGAACTGAAAAAGCAAAGTACTTCCAATCGGAAATTGATATTGCTTCAAATGACACTAAGACATTTTGGAAAACTCTAAAGGACTTCGAAGGTTACTGTCCTGCTCACTCTCTTCCCCCAAAAATCACTATGGGTGGTGCTTCCACTACCAACAAACAATCTATTCTCGAACTTCTAAACAACCATTTTGCTACAGCAGGACTAGCTTTTGATGCCTCACCAGCCAGCACACTCCGATCTCAGCTCGGTGCTCCAAAACCTGATTGGTGTAACCATAGTCTATTAACACAAAAGGCAACCTTCACCTTCCAAGCCATCACTTTAAAGCAAGTTGAGGATCTTCTCTTGGCACTTGGCACTAGAAAAAGTGCTGGTGCAGACCAAATAGAGCCATACTACCTAAAGTTAGGATATTATGCTCTAGCTGCTCTGATAGCTCGTCTCTTTAACTTGTCCCTTATGCAGGGTTCCATCGCAGCAGTATGGAAGACAGCGCAAGTGATTCCACTCTTTAAGTATGGTAACACCAGTGACTTAAACAATTATCGCCCAATTTCTTTACTCCCTATTTTGTCAAAAGTACAGGAGAAAGTAGTGAATTCACAGCTCAGGCAACACCTTGAAATGCATAATCTACTTAACGTGGTCCAATCTGGCTTTAGACCACATCACAGCACAATCTCTGCGCTTGCCAAAGTCCCAAATGACTGGCAGATGGCCTTAGATAACAAAAAATATGTATGCAGCTTATTCCTTGATCTGAGCAAAGCTTTTGATACGGTGGACCATGACCTTCTTATTACCACTCTGCATATTGTCTGAGCAGACCCTCTGTCAATCAAGTGGTTTACTAGTTATCTCACCAGACGCCACCAACAAGTCAAAGCGGATGGTAATCTTTCAACACTGAAAACTGTGCAAAGAGGTGTGCCCCAAGAGTCCATCCTAGGACCTTTGCTGTTTGCTGTTTATATCAATAACCTAAATGACAGAATCTCAGATGCTAACATTCACCTATTTGTGGATGATACTGTGCTATACTTAGCCAGACCTTCTCCAGACTAGGCCTGCAAAGACCTTCAACTTGAATTAAACCATTTGCAGGAAAACCTACTGCATCTGAAGTTGCTTTTAAATGCTAAAAAAAACAAGGCTATGCTTTTTGCTCCAAGTTCATGTGTAAATACAACAAAGGGTCCCTCTACCATCCCCATTATCCAGTCACTGCTTGGTGAGCCCTTAGAGTTTGTGTCAAACTTCAAGTACTTAGGGGTTTGGGTTGATGACAGGCTATCCTTCTCAATTCACACTGAAAACCTAATCAAAAGACTAAGACAAAGGCATGGCATCTTCTTTCACATAAAGCATCTACTAACTCAGGATGCTAAAATCTGCCTAGTACAAATTACATTCTTACCGCTCCTGGACTATGCCGATATCCTGTATGGGCTTGGGACAAGTGCGGTCCTAGGGAAATTTGACACCCTCTATCGGGCAATTAGATTCATCACAAACGCACCATAATCCACTCATCACTGCAATCTTTACTCTATGCTTGGCCAGAACTCACTTAGTTACAGACGGCATAAAAACATTGTCCTATAGACACTTGGAGCATTAACAAATAAGCTCCCTAGATACATCTCTGACTGTATACCTCTCTGCCAGTCAGGGAGTTACCTTCTAAGAAGTCTTTCATATTCCTCTCTTGTTATTCCCAAGGTAACTACGTGTTTTGCAAAGCTGCCTTATGTTGCTTTCTCCTGTCCTTTGGAATAATAGAAAACACCTTAAAAATTGTTCTTCCAGTGAATGTACCCTTCTTCAAAACCCTCTTTGCTAAGGCCTTTAAAGAACCTTGCAACTGCCTTCACTAACTTAACCATTCTGGAGCTCTTCCTCTTCTTCTAGTGTTCCAGTTACCTCATGATTTCTGCTATCTCAATAATGTGTTTACTGGGTGACAGTTGTACTAAATTACTTATGTATCCTCTTGTGTTTTTATGTATATGATGTACAAACTTGTGTTTTTATGTATATGATGTACAAACTATAACCTATTTGTAAGATTGGACTCATTGTGCCATGTATCATATATTCATCTAACTTTTGTATGTTATATACTGTACCTGACCCAGGTCTGCCTTGTAAATGGTCAATGGTCAATGGTGTTTCACCTGGATAAATAAAGATAGATTGATTGAAAATATTTGGATGTTTACAGCGCCACTCCTGTTGCAGGTTTGCACTCAGAATTTGGCATGCATACCAAAGTAAGTATATCTTGGAATCTGCATTAGATTCTAAGAAGATCACAGGTGCAGTCTTCTTAGACCTTAGTAAAGCATTCAACACCATAGATCACAACCTAATAGTGAAAAGCCTTACTAAAATAGGTGCTACCCCATCCAATGCTCAGTGGTTTAGTAGTTACCTGTTGGGAAGGGCTCAGAAAGACAAAGCAGGTGGCCAGTTCTCCGCCTGCTTGCCAATCCTCAGGGGAGTCCTGGAAGGCTCCATCCTAGGTCCTATCCTCTTCTCCCTATACATCAACAATCTCGATTCACATATTACCAAGTCAGATCTGCACTTCTTTGCAGACAGTATGGTTTTGTACACATCTGGCTCTACATTGACCAAAGTTAGAGACATGCTCCAAGCCGACTTTACCCCGCTTGAACACAATCTTATCAATGTATGCCAAACTTCTTCTGAATGCTAAAAAAAAAACAAGGCCATGATCTTCTCTCTTAATACCGCTTCTTCTGTCCCTCTTGACCTTCCCAAACATTTTATTCTTACCTCATTGGGTGAACCCTTGGAAGTCGTCTCCAAATTTAAGTATCTTGGCATTTGGCTAGACAATAAGCTCTCCTTTAATGTCCACCTTGACACCCTAGCCATGCGACTAAATGCCAGGCTTGGCTTCCTATTTCACAACAGGTCTTTCTTTCCCCTAGAGATGAGAATTAGGCTTATTCAGGCCACATTCCTCCCCTACTTGATTATGGGGACATAATATAGACCTCTTCTGCAATCGCTAATCTAAATATATTAGACATCCTCTATCATCATGCTCTGCACTTTATCACAAACTCCCCCTATCGAACCCACCATTGCAATCTGTATGCAGTGATTGGTTGGACGTCTCTCATCCTTAGACACACGATTCGCACATGTATCTGGACCGTAAAGCTTTTCCTGAACAAACTCCTGAACTATCTAACATCTCTCATTTGCATGTCTTGCAGTACCTACTCACTTAGGAAAGCAGAACTTATCCCCATCGACATGCCTAGGATTCGCACCTCCTTTGGTGAATGTGCCATATCTTGTGCCCTTCCATCCATCTGGAATCAGCTTCAATCCTCATTGAAACTAACCGGCACTGTACCTGTCAACTTCTTCAAAAGGATAGCTGTCTCTAAATTCAAAGAAACTTGTAGCTGCTCCTAAACTCCCTCCCATCCCTCATTCCCTACCTCACCCTACCAACTAACTGGAACCAGCTCTAGTCCCTGTGGAACCCTCCTAGTCTTTGCACCTTACTCTTCTTCTGCTATTTCCCTATGGTAGCCAACCAATACTATCCCTGCATCTGCCCACTCGATTCTTCCCTGCCTTCACTTCTCTTCCCCCTATGTTATACCCCCTCCACTCTCCCTAACCCTCTCCATTTTCCTCTTTACCCTCAGTTTGCTATATCTATTAGGCTGACCTTGTCTCGTTATCTCTCCCCCTTCTTCTGTTTTTCTTGCCCCCACTTCCCCCAGTACCATAGCCCTCTACCCCTCCTCATGCCCCCCCTTTCTCCTTACTCGACTTTCCCACTTCATTATCACCCCTCTCTTCTGTAGCCTGTACACCCTTCACCTCTAATTATTTTCCTCCCTCAGGTTTTTGCTTCTTACACCCACATGTCAGGCACTATTTGTTTATTATATAACATATGGATCTCAACTGCATTTTTACTTACTGTCATGTCTATTAATTATATGTATTGTATATTTGACTGTATACATGTTCCAGGATCTTCTTGTGAATGAGCTTGCTCAACAGAGTTTTCCTGCAATAAACTTGAACATGAAACTTGAACTTGAATTAAGCTGGATAAGTATGGTTTAGTAAGTTTATTGTTGGTACTTTACAAATTATTAATTGGCAACATTTGCTCAAAAATTCATGGATGCATAATGGGTAATGCCACTAGAAGTCTGCTTGTGGAATTTAACTTTCATAAAGAATTTGGACCTATACTGAATCACATTACCTGCATTAGCATCATGGCACTGCAGTACCCCTCCAACACTACTGCAACAATGATGCCCAGCATTATGTTCTATCATGACTAAAGATATCAAGATACTTTGGTCACAATGGCCTAAGTCACACCGCATTATAAAGCTTGGTGATTTGCAAATAGTAAAGATATATCTTATAGTGTATGGACGAACGCGGTTGTGTATGGAAATCCATCCACTTGAAAAAGTCATTCTGCTACACTAGAGATGTGCGTACTAATGCAGAATTACTTTTTGTTCTGCGGTAGTAGGCACATCACAGTGCAACTGCCCCCAAACAGCACTGCTCATTGGACAGGGGTGGTTGATAAGCCACATGTGTGTGCTGACGGGGCAGGTGGCCAGAAGAGAAGGCAGGGTCTCCTGCAGCAGGAACTGTCATCGGGAGCCATGGGAGCAAGGTAGCTTGTTTTTTGGGGGTCCATACACTATATAGAAAAGTGTATGGGAGCCCCAAATACACAACTCACTATTCAAATACCTCGTGGTTTCCATGACAACAGGGACTGCTTGGGCTTCAAGCCATTGTGTGAAGCAAATAAACAAATCAAAATGAAAGAAAAAGCCACTATGGTTCTCAAAAGAGGTGGCAGGGAAGGTCAAGGAGAAAAAGATAGCATTCAGGAAGTATAAGGAAACACAGAAGGAGCAGGACAGAGAGCTGTACAAGTTAAGGCAGAAGGAAGCAGGAAGGGAAGTCAGAATAGCAAAGGCCCAAACTTAGGGAAAGATAGCCAACTCGATTAAGAAGGGGGATAAAACCTTTTATAGGTACATCAGGGAGCATAGAAAGACAAAGGGAGGGATAGTGAGGCTGAATAGAATGGACAGTGGGTGGGCAGAGAGGGACAGTGAAAAAGCAGGGATACTGAATGAATATTTCTGCTCAGTATTCACAAGTGAGGAGGAGGAGGAGGGGAAGGTGCGTAATCCAATTAACAGAAGCACTCTGGATGGGGGGGTCGATCCCAGTCCTTTCACAGAAGAAAGAGTTCTGAAAGAACTCCTAAAACTGAAGGTGGACAAAGCAATGGGGCCTGAAGGAATTCGCCTCAGAATTCTAAAAGAATTAAGGTGAGAACTAGTGAAACCACTGACTACCCTTTTTAACAAATCATGGGAGAATGGTGTGGTACCTGAAGACTGGAGGAAGGTGGATGTGATTACCCTTCACAAAAGTGGGACCAAGACAGAGGCAGGAAACTACAGACCTGTCAGTTTGACCTCTGAGGTAGGGAAAGTGATGGAATCACTTCTGAAGGAAAGAATTGTTGAGTACCTAGAGCACAGGACCCAAGGCAGCATGGGTTCACAGTAGGAAGGTCATGTCAGATGAATCTAATTGATTTCTTTGACTGGGTGACCAAAGTAGTAGACCAGGGAGGGGCTGTGGACATGGCCTACCTAGACTTTAGTAAGGCATTTGATATAGACCCACACAAAAGATTAATAGTTAAATTAACCAACCTGGGAGTGAGTCCCAGGGTGGTAGCCTGGGTAAAACATTGGCTGGACAACAGGACACAGAAGGTAATTGTAAATGGAGTCCACTCTGAAGAAAGAGGGGTTACTAGTGGGGTACTGCAGGGTTCAGTACTGGGTCCAGTCCTGTTTAATGTCTTTAAAAGTGACATTGCAGAGGGACTGGAAGGAAAAGTATGCCTCTTTGCAGATGACACAAAGATCTGCAACAGGGTTGATACACAAGGAGGCGTGGAAAGGATGAGAAGGGACCTGGCAAGGTTGGAGGAATGGTCAGAAGTATGGCAGCTTGGATTCAATGCAAAGAAGTGCAAAATAATGCACCTGGGAAACAAAAACCCAGGAGAAGAGGGAAGGGGGTAGTAACAACAACAAAAATGGAAAGGGACCGGGGGGGGTAATCATATCAGATGGCCTTAAGGTTAGCAAGCAATGTGAGAAGTCAGTAGGGAGGACTGGTGGGATACTGGGATGTATAGGGAGAGGCATCACCAACAGAAAACAGGAAGTTGTTATCCCTCTGTACAGACAGTTGGTGAGACCCCATCTGGAGTACTGCATCCGGTTCTGGACACCCCATCTCTGCAAGGAAGTAGACAGGATAGAGGCAGTCCAGAGAAGGGCAACTAAAATGGTGCAGGGTCTGCAAGAGAAGCCACACGAGGAGAGACTAAAGGAGCTTAATATGTATACCCTTGAGGAAAGGAGGGAGAGGGGGGATATGATAGAAACTTTTAAGTACCTCAGTGGAAGCAACAGAGTCCCAGAGGGTAGCATCTTTCAGAAAAAGAGATGAGCAAGAACAAGGGGACACAATTTGAAAATGGGGGGGGCTGTCCAGGGGCAATGTGAAGAAGTATGTTTTCACAGAGATGGTGGTTGACGCATGGAACAGCCTTCCTGAGGAGGTTGTGGGGTCTAAAACTGTGGGAGAATTCAAGAATGCATGGGAGAGACGTAAGGCAATTTTTGTGGGGAGTAGGGAGAAATAGGCTGTTGGTTAACTAGGATCTGCAGCTTATCCTGAAGGTAGGAAACTGGCCAGACTAGGTGGGTCAAGTGGTCCGTATCTGCCATCAAAGTCTATGTTTTTATGTTTCTATGTTGTCGTTATGGAAAACACTCAGTATTAGAATAGCGTGTTTGTGTATGGGCTCCCATACACTATTTTGTATGTTATCTACAGAGTTGTTAAGAGTCAGCAGGTGGCGTTGTACAGAAACAATGCTGCACGTGCATGTGTTTCTACAAGTCATTATGTCAGTGAGCTCTAGTGGTTATCTGACATATTGCAAGAATTAAGACTAGTGCACAGTGGTCTCCATGACTGTTCCTCATGGTTTGTCACTCAAGATAGTGACCTGATACTTGGCACTACTATACTTTTACTATGGAGTCTCTATGAATGTTGCGCTGTTGCCACCTTACCCAGCCTATACCTTCCTCTACAATGCCAACTCAAGTGTATGACTGGGCAAAATGTATGAATATGGCTTCAACAAAAGTATCACAACATACCAGAATTTCAGAAATGCACATGAAATTCAGCTTTTATTACTGAAGTTATTTTGGAATCTTTGCTTATTTTAGAATCTTTTGCTGCTTATCACTTGGATTGCCTTTGAAAAAGAGATTAAAGAGTTGACACACACAGCCTCTTTTTTTTCCCCATATTGGTTTTTCTCCCAGTCTGCTGGTCATTTCTCAGGGATATACCCTGTTCATAGGGATACACTCTGATCAAGCTGAACTCGGCCATCATTCAGTTGGCTACTATGGTTTACGCCCATATTTTTTCCCTCCCATCTCCCCTGGTGGGGGTTGTGCCTCTGTCAGCCTTGCACAGCCACAGCTTCCCCCGCAGCAGTAGCAAGCTCCCTGGCCCAGCTGCAAGGCTTGCTGTGTTGGTGGAACCTACTTCCAACCATCCCTGACTGGGAGCATTGCCATGCGGCAGCTGTCTCAGCCATGAAACACGTACAAAGTAGTGCACTCTGATATGAGACACTTAAGACTTCATAGCCATTTTACTTACTTTGCTTCATTCATTTTAAGGCAGGTGTCAGTATAAGCAGCTGCAAAGTGCCCCCAACACTTCGCTCATTGAAGCTTTGTCAGGGGCCAATGCAAAGTAAGTAAACGGCAATGAAGTCTTACAGGTCTCAGTTCAGTGCACTGCTTCATGTGTGTTTGGTGAAAGAAGTAAAGTGGTTGTGCAGCCCCAGCAGTGGCACCTGCACACCGTAGCTGAGAGGTGCAGGTCCATGTGGTTTGTCTCAGCCATGGTCTGCCTTCCAACATGAGTTCCTGGCTCACTTCCAAACCTGGGTCATCAGTATGACTGCATGACACTCTGTTGCTGGACCATGGGGGTGGTTTTAAAGTAGAATAATTAGGGTCAATGAACCTAACAAAATTGGTGAAATTCTGATCTCTAGTTTTAGAGTTATAAGGGCTTAAAATTCTGTGGTTTATATAATTGCGAAATGTAATTAAAAAATGTTCAAATATTTGGAGGCTTTCAATGCAGTCACCTTTTAAGACAGAGATCTGTAACTTGGTGCAGTTCTATATGAACTTTGTTATAGGCATCATACCAGATTTGGTGCAGTTTGGAAAAATACTTGTTAAAATTAGATGGAAATAGCTGAAAGCACAATTTTGGTGAAATTTCATGACATTTTCATGGTTCATGAAATTTCATGGAAGCACAATCAGAATTTTGTGAGAATTTCACTGCTAAACCCTACATGTTGAAAAGATAGAGATGCTAATTTAGCACAGAGACATATATTCCTACTTTTTAGCATAGGTAAGTCTTTTCAAGGCTTGAAAGGACCCATCCAGGCTCAGATGTAGAAAATGATGTGGTTCAGGTGAGAGAAACATTGGCCATGAGAACCTCAGGCTAGCCAGTTAGCCTTGTAGCTCACCTGTTAAGAGCATCTGGACTTAAATGGGGTGGAGTTTGATTCCCAGCTTGGTGACATTTCCTGTGCCTAGTGGTGGCCTAGTGCTATGTAGCAATTACACAATGACTTGACTCAGAATATGCCTTCACAATTAAGGAGGCAGGACAATAAGTCATGAGTAGAGATGTACTGAAGTTAAAATTTGACAAAGTTGCAAAACTTTGACTTTGCGAAGTTCCTATTGGCATCACCAACTTTGACTTTGCTGACTTTGCAGTATTTTTTTGTAACGACCCTGGGGTTACTAGATTCCCATCAGTATTAGACCAGGTAGGTCTCTGGGTAGCCATAGAGGGTTTTAAACTCTCTACAAAATGTTACCTCTTTGTTTACCTAGTTAGGCAAGGCAGAGAATGAGTGATGTCATTTGGAACTCTCACAGCAGCATAAGCCCTTTTGGCTCAGTTGCAAAGAAGCAGTTTAGAATCTTGGTGAGTTCCAGTTTGGAGAGTGAAGGAGAAGGAGCTCTCTATATCTGCAGAGGGCTAGGGGTGCCTGCCAGCCTCCCTTGACTGGATGAAGGACCTCTGTTTCTCACCCTAGAATGTAGAACAACAGTGTTGCCTAAAGAAGTGGTGGAGACTGGTGCCAGTGGAGCCCCAAGTGATTCAGTTTCTTTCAGATGTGGCAAAGGAACTGAGGAAATCAGTGATTATAAGGGGCAACTCCCTGATGGACTGAAGATTATCACAGCTGCCAAGAGGAAAGAGACTAAAAGAGTTTCTGTAAAAGCAATGGACTCTTGAGTAAGGAACATTTCCTGAAGTGTTGTCATATGCCTGTAACAAAGGAAATATTAAACCATGTAAGCGTTTGAGTGAAAACACAAATTGTACATACCCCAAGGATGCAAAGCATCATGGGAAGCATATGCAGATGCCCATGAATTAATTTGGACTGGCTCCACTTTAAGTAAAATTGCATGGTAGCAGAAGGCCTCACAATGCAATCAGCAAAGGCTGAGAACAGCAGACATAGACACGTGTTTCATCCTCATTTGGACTTTTCAGTGTGCCATATCTGTATCTCAGCCTAGGGAGAGGGAGCCAGCCTATAGGGGATCTTATTTGTTTGGGTCGTGGGCAGTCCAAAGTAGAGAGAGAGAAGAGAACTACAAAAGAACCCCAGAGCAAATTCACTGGGGCGTGGGTTATCTCAGAGGATATTGGCCATAAACTATCACTAATAGTCACAGTTCAGAGCTAACTGGTTACCAGATAGGCACAGTTGCCTGTAGATGCTAACAATGGTCCACTTATCAGAAGGTTCAATTTAAATGTGTGGCAATTCCCACTAAATATACCCTTGGTCAGTAATCCAGAGATCCCTAAGGCAAGCAAAGGGGTGGATAGTTTGCCTTTTGGAAAAGGTTTATGTTGGAATGTGCAGTACTGCTTGTGTTTCTATGTGGCAAGATGTTTCTTCTCCTGTAAACGTTGTATCATCTGTCCTGAACAGTTTTCAAACTTGGGGGGACCACCCTAGTTCTGCTTAACATCTTGTCAGAAATAAAGCCATACAATATAATCCCAATTATATGGTTGTGGACAGTCCATCTGTGAGTCCAAGTGAAATGTTATGGGACCCCTCAGATAGGAGACATAGAATAGCCTTGGCACCTCTCTCCTGGACTTGGAGTAAATATAACTGTTATTTTGCGCTTTAACCCCCGACCTCTTAGATGCCCGAATCAAGTATTTACCCAAATGCCAGAGGTGATACCTATTTTCTGCCAACTTGTGGTGTGTTGCCTTGTCTGTGTAAAAAGTGGGGAGGTCCTGGTTGCAAGATGCCCCTCCTGGCCAGGGTGGGGTTGCATTTTTTAAATGAAGTGGCACTTTTTCCACAAAGTGGCAGATTTGCAGAACAAAGTGCCACATCACCTGACAAAAACTGTTGCATAGTCAGCACTTCAGACTTCATGAAGTTGGCCAACTTCACAAAATTGTATTGAAGTGAACTTTTCTCAAGTTCACACATCTGTGCTCATGAGTGGCAGAGCCTCAAGTAATATATGCAAGGCCTGTCCCTTCCCAGGTGATAAGTGGCATGTTCTGAGTTAGGCCACTATGCGTTAATTTATGCAATGTATTTATTTTTTTGGAGGTACCTGTAATCTTTGTCTCCCCTGGTCCAGGTGGCCCTCCTGTTTTGCCGATCTCCCTAGTCCTATCTCCTTGAATTTCTGCCAGGACTTTTAGTTGTGCAAAGGCAGCATGTCCTGGGTGCTCATCAGGTGTGGGGACTGTGGGTGGCTGGAAGTAATCGAGTTGCTGGGAGCTCTTTTCTCTGTACTCCCTTCTCGAGGAGAAGTGGGCATGCAGTGACACTCAAGAGAGCCTCACACATGCTTCCATGCATAGAATGTCTGCAGCTACCACTCCTCCCCATCCCTTGCATGACTGTCCCTGGTTGCTGAGTTTTCAGCCAATGCTAGATGCCAGGCTAGCACTGGCACCATAAATTTCCTCCTGAGGAGAGGAAAACAGTCCTCCTAATGCTATGTCTCTCCCTCCCCAGCCAACCAGCAACCCAGGCCTACTCCTGTACCCAGGTAGCCAGCATGGCAGCAGGTGTGGTGTGCAGTGTCTAACCCTCCACATCATAGGCTGGTTCTACACAATGTATTGTAAATTATAAAGCATTAAAAAATGAATTATTTTATGAAGTTTTTATTGTTTCTGTTTGACTTCACTGCTCTGTTTTGAGTGCCGCAGAGGCCATGACTGAAATTGATAAATTATTTTGACTTAGAATGCTTCAGCATCTAAAATTAATAATTTTTCTGCAAGGTTGGACTCTCACCTACATTGTATAAGCATTAATGAACTTCCTTTCAGAATAAGAAACATTGCAGCTGTTTGTCTGACTGCAAAGGGCTAACAGTTTCTCACTTTGACTTTCAGCTACTTCACTTATAGCACTAAACCAGTGTCATAGAAGTCCTAAAATTGTCTGTTTTTCTCTCAAAGTGATTACAGTTGTATCAAGGCAGCATACAAGGCTATGAAGAATGTAGCTTGCCTAATTAATGAGCGGAAGCGAAGGCTGGAAAGCATTGACAAGATTGCCCAGTGGCAGGTTTCGATTGTTGGTTGGGAGGTGAGTACAGGGGTTAAATTGAACTGGAGCCCACAGGAACTCAGTTCCACCACCTCTTACAAAATTGTTTAACAGTTTCACCTTCATCTTTCTCCATACTATACGGGAGTTCCATCACCTAGCAATAACAATTATTCCCCATAGAAATTTAGATGTAAGAGTTTCCCCACCTAAACATTTCAAATTTAACTACTGAGTGAGTGTAGTACTTCTGACCTGCAAAATGTTCTCCTCAATGCACAGATCTGGACAGAATGCTTTTTCTGCCTGTCATTTGTGGCACTGACATTTATCTGCCCTGAATTAGAAGATACAGAAGTCATGTACTAAAGTACATGTGTGCGATTATCACTTGGTTGTGATGCAGTTTGATGCTGGCAGCTCACGAAAAGCAGTGCTTGAATTATGCTGGTGTAGAGTCTGTACTTACTGTTTGCTGTCAAACCTGCCAAGCTAGATATACTAATCGTTAATAATTTAATGTTGGCTGTTAAACCTGCCAAGTCAGAGGTACTGTAAATATTAATAACATTGTTACTTACATGAAATTAGAAAGCATTCACATCTATTTGTACAGGCAAATAAACTAGACAGAATGCAGTATCCTGATAAGATTACTTCACAACACCTTTTTTTATTGGGAGTGGTTCTATTTTAACTTACATACAAGTTATGTTTGTGCATTTCATTAGTACTGAAGATTGCCAAAACAAATTAAAGTTCAAGGAAGTTTATATGGTCCCTCAAATTCAGGGAAGCCCATGAAAAAGATATTTCAAATTAGGTATTGGGCTTACCTATAAGTGTCACCGGTCCTGAGATATAAATATGAAATCTTCCATAAACAAAATTATAGCAGTGGTCATTTACAGTATTTGAATACGGAGACAGGAAGTGATGTTAATAAGAGGCAAGCTGTACAACAACATACAGCTTGCCCCTAAGTGACATCACTTTCTGTTTCAAGATTACATGAATTGGCTGCTTCCTTGATGTAATTAGCAAATGATGTATATATTTATATCTCTGGACAGCTGGCACTTACAGGTAGGACAATACCTCATTTGCAAGATATTTTTCCATGGGCTTCCCTGAATTTGAGGGACCAAATAAACTTTCCTTGCCATTTAAGTTTAAGTACATTTGAAATTAAAGTTTTTGTTTAATTATCTTTATTGATATTTTGGCCAACATAAACAAAAAATATAATACATGGACATATATAACATTATAAAATGGGTCATAATTTATGTCAAGAATACAGCTGTCTGATTGGATGAACCAGGTCATCTGCTATTCCTATACATGCTGAATGCATAGTACTGCATTTTCTAAGACACCATTTTTTAATAGGCCATTTTATCAGTGCAATAATGCAATCCAAGGTGTTCCATATTTTTGGGAGATGTATGCAATCTTCTAGTGTGCTTTGAGAAGCACTCAGCCAGTGTCCTCATGCCTCGGTACATACTGGAGGAGAGCCCATATCTCCCAAGGAATACACACCATGTTCTGTGTTGTTGCCTATGTATAAATGTGCATTAATACACTTATACAAGCAAAATAATCAATGAACAGGAGTTACAACGGCACTGTTGATGATACACGTTCATTCACACTAGGAATACAATTCAGGGAAATGGGGTAGAAAGTGTTTGGTAGGAAATCATTATCATTAGACCAACACTGTCATGTGTTTCCACTCTTTTTAATGAGTCTCCCACTTTCAGGAAAAATTGGGAAAATAATATTGAGATACAGTACAGTTATGTTTTATAGGGTTTTGCACCTTGCATTTGCTTTGGATACAGTACTTTTGGTGAACAGTTAATTTGTATAAAGGCCATCCTGCTAAGCAGTGAGTCTGATACAGAGGGCAATCTATAAAGGGCCATCTATTAAGATCAATTTCTTCTTTTTAAAAATATGTTTTTGTTGTTTCAATTATTACTTCTAACGCACCCCCTGCTTGCTTCACCATTTTCTGCTGTCTTTCATCCTCCCCATCTGCCGTACAGGTTGCTATCTCCTCAGCCCTGCTCAGCCAGCCTACTGGACTGTGCCCTGCAGGGCAAGCCCTCCCACAGCTGGCACTGAGGCAGAGAAGGGGATGCCCAGACATACAAATAGTTGGTTCGACCAAGCCACAGCAGTGGGAATTGCAGCACAATCCTTTACAGTGACACCCAAAATAATGGCATGGTGACAAAGTGACAAATTGCCACACCAATAAATGACACTACACATTGAAATGCCGGGGGCTGTGTCCCCCACACACCCCTAATAAAATTAATAACCTCCACAATGCACCATCATTGGAGAATATGGCAAACACCCCCTTGCACAGACACCCACGAACAATACCATGACACAGAAATGCATGCATTACAATCATTTATTCAACAATCACAGGCATCACAGTACATAGTATCTGGCAAATTTGCATCCCACCACCACCCCCCCACACAGTGCAGTATATACCATCTTAGTATGATATTGGACAGCACTTCCCACCAGTATGTTTGCACCTGCAGCTTGATATTTAAGGTGATTCCAATTAGATAGTCCTTAATGCACCATACCCCATACTGCTTCACAATGTCTGTCAACCATTGTGTACTTTCCCTGTACCTCCTCTGTGATTCAGTGACCTCCCTGCCAGAGACAGCTTGCTGCATTTTAATCTCTGTAAGCCTCTACTCCCCCTTCAGGACATCAGTAAATCTCCACATAGTGGGATGTGTAGCACCAAGCAAGGAATAAAAGGACCTGTGCCACCCCTTAATGGCATTTATTTATTTATTAAACTCGCAGAATTACAACCTTTGAGTCAGAAGACTATTTTACAAATGCTCCACATCAGAAAAAAATAATGACAGGAATGCAATTACAGAATAAAAAGATGCAATAATAGTTAATGTACAGGACTCAAATAAAAAGGACTCAAAGTGATTGTCAGCTATACAAACAAGTTACAATCAGGAGTAAAGAGTAAGGGCAGAGGTTATGAAGAGCAAAGAGCAGTGGGGACCAGGGGAGACAGGGTAGAGACCAGGGGAAGGGAGGATGAGAGGACAGAGGAAAAAGGATAGGGATAAAAGGGGTAGGGGAAGTCGTAAGTGATGCAGTCAGTAATGACATTGTCACAAAAGAAGTGGCTAAGGGGTGGGGAACAAGAGTTAAGGAGGGGGAGATAGCAGGTCAGGCTAGTAGCAGTCGCAGCTGCTAGAGGCAAGGAGATGCTGCCAAAGTTTTAGTTTGAAAGGACCAGTTGTGTTTACAGAAAAAAGTCTCAGAGGGCCCGGTCATTAAACCAGTGAAGGGCCCTGTACGTGAAAGCCCTCTGGCCCAATGAAATCCTACAAAATGGGACAAAGAAGGTGGCTTTGGATGAGCTTCTGGTAGCCCAAGTAGTTGAGGCAGGGGTTAGAAGATATTGAGTAACAGGAGAGGAGAGACTGTCACAGCATGTGGGAATAAACTTCAGACGAGGCAAATTTGCAGGTTTAAAACACACCATAGTGTGACATTTATTTTTTGGAAAGATAGAAAAATAATAAATGAAAACAAAAATATTGTAAAGAAAATCACTACTTAACATCAGTAGTTTCTCATATAATACAGGCCTGGATCTTATAGCTCCTAAGACCCTTCTCATCTGCATTCAACAGCTTGTCTGTGCAAACAATAGAACCTGTCCTGCTCTCTCAGGGCTGAGCCCCACTGGAGTGCACTGAAGTGAACTCACTGAAGAGGTTTTATAGCTTTTTGGTGGGGTCACCTGACTAAGCCCTTTCTATTTTCATGTCTGGACATGCCGTTACATGTCTGGACATGTTGTTTTAAAACCAAGGGAGTTTGTTTGTTCCAGGGGACTTCCTGGTTCAATTAAAGGTTCAGAGTATATCTCCACAGATATTGACTCTGTATCTCTGATTCATAATGACTAAGCATTTTTATAAATCATACCACTGTTTTTTGTTTAGCTTCATACAGTAACAGGTTTATAATGCGAATTTATGAAAATACTCCAAGGATTTTGTATAACTGTACTAATCATGAGATGATTAGTTTGACATGGCTTCTGAATCATTTTTCTTTAAAAAGGCTTTATTAACTGTATTCATTCCTGCTATATAAAATAGCCTCCATGTTTACTTTACAGAAAATGCACTTATACACTTTACACAGCACTTCTCTGGGTGTTTGGCATCATTCCAGGGACTGAATGAATGGAAATGTAAAAAGAATGAAAATAGAGAACTAGTAGGAAGTTTAGTAGGCATTAAGAGCTATGCTAGGTGGCCAACCAAGGTGGGGGGTAAGAAGGAAAGCAAAGAGTTAATTGCTGCACAACAGAAGTTTTGGTAGCTAGGAAATATGGAGATAGAAAAGTGGTCCATCAGTCACAGCTGAGGGTGAAGCCATATCCTTGATCTTGTATTTGGAAACATTGATACCCTAATAGAGGATATTAGAATAGCCACACCTCTGGTGAACAGTGACTACAATATGGTTAGTTGTAATATAAACACTAAGGTTGACAGAATAGTGGGTAAAACAAAGATCTTAAACTACTCTAAAGCTGATTATTTAGGAATAAAGCAGTCCTTGCAGGCATGGAATTGGGAAGCAGATTTAGATTTGTTGGACTTGAATGATACCTGGGATATAATAAAAATACAAAAGTGCAGGAATGTATACAAACATCTGTACCTGAAGCGGTTACATACGATGGTAAAAGTCGCATACCCACATGGTTTAATAAAAGTATACATAGACTGGTAAAAAATAGAGAGAGAGTTTACAAAAAATTTAGGGCAGATCCTTCGGAAAGTAAGAAACAATAATTTAAGCAGATATCAAAGAAGTGTAAACTACACATTAAAAGAGCTAGGGCAAAAACAGCTGAAAATGGCACAGTGCAGTAAAGATAATTGTAAAAGTTTTTACAGTTACATAGGGGGTTTGAAGAAAATTAACCACCAAATAACTAATATAATAGTGGGTGATAGAATTCTGGTAAAAGAAGATGAAATGAACATTGTTTTGGAGTATTCAGGCCAAATTTACCTGGTAGGGACTTTGATTTAGGGCAGGCAGGAGGACGGAAGGAATATCCAGATTTGGAAATTACAGAAATGCAAATTAGAGAGAAGTTAAATAAATTAAAGAGTTCTAAATCATGTGGACCAGATGGATACCACCTGCTGTTTCTAAAGACCCTAGTGAATGAACTGTCTGGACCATTGTGTGTGTTGTTTAATAGGTCACTAAGAGAGGGTACAATACTTGAGGAGTGGAGAAGAGCACTTCTAGGGACATGGATATGTTGTTCATCCACATTGTCTGGCAGGTTCCTTGCCGCTTTAAATCTTGCCGGAAGGTCTTCAAGCTGGCTCCTCCCACCCACCCGGGTGGTAAAACTCTCGACTCCGCCCCATGATGGCAGATCTTCCTTACCGCTTGGAAGCTCAGGTTTCCTCCTTAACGCTCTGTGTGATAGACTGGATCCTAACTCTTCGGTTCGTCTGAAACTCGTTTTTAAATTTTCAAGACTTCGGTCTTCCTTTTCCCTCATGGCTGCGATGGACAAATCGACTCCTGATTTTCGGCAGTGCCCTTGTGGGCAGAAGATGTCCAGGACGGATCCATACTCCACGTGCATCTACTGCCTCGGCCTAGAGCACGACCCGCAGGCCTGCGAGTCATGCTGTTCATTCTTGGCCAACGTCTTGGAGGACCGCGCTGCCCAGTTGAAACTTGGGCGCCCCAAGAAGCGCTATCCGCTGGTAAAGTCGAATGAGGCCCATTGGGCGGTTACCGCGGCGGGTGGCTCGGCTGAGCAGCTCGAGCAGATGATCACCCTCGAGGAGGAGGCAGCCCAGGCCGCATCTTCTTCCTCCTCCTCGGTTGCAGCATTTATCCCGCTCTCTTTGGGTACCTCGTATTCTGCTTCATTCAAGGAGCTTTGCCAATCCCTTTCCACGAAGGGAGATGGGGCCTTCGGGACATTCCTCTCAGTCCAAAAAGAAGGATTCGAAGGGTAAGTCCCATCGTCGGTGTTCGTGGGTGCGGGAGGTCCCTTCTCCTGACAGCTGACTGTCGACTTGATCGAGGTTGCGGCTAAGGCCGCTGGCTTCAAGGCATCCCCGTCAGGTCAGCCGGCCTAGACACCCGTTGACACGGTCGAGATTTTTCTCGACCTGTCAGACGGGTTGTCGACTGGTGAGGCCGACAACCCTTCTTCGCCGGTTCCCCCGGTGGAGACCGAGGATCTGTCTGTGCCCCCGGTGCAGCAGTCCCTGGTGAAGGTGTCCGAGCTGAGGGAAGAGCGGGTGTTCCCCGCTCCTTCCCAGGCCCGTCCTCGGAACCACTGAGGTTCTCAGTCTCGGTCTTGGACTTCTTCTCGGTCCAGCCGATCCCGCCGACATCGGCGATCTCAGTCTCAGCACCGAGGAAAGCGGCGACACTGCTCGTCCTTGTCTTCCTCCAGAGAAGAGGAGAGGCTTCGGTGCAAATTGCGTCGACGCTACGAGGACCTGATGTGGCAGCAGTTACTTTTGTCCAGGAGCAAGTCGACACCGACGCCTTCCCCGGCCATCAAGTGGCTGTCACCTGAATGGGCAAAACAACCTCTCGCTGCAGTCAAGATGCCCAAGCCTGGGCCAGTTGTTCGGCTGAAACCTGCTGCCCCACCAATTGTGGTGGAACCTCTGCCTCCACAACTGAAATCGGGGGCACCGACCAAGGACTCTCGGTCGGGTCAAGGCCTGCCCCACTGGTTGTTGGTCACCCTCACTCCTGACTGTCCTCGGCAGGTGGAGGGTGGCTCAGGCGCTAGGCAGCTCTTCGTGGAGTCCTCTGAGTCCGACGAAGACTCCTCCCTGTTCTCCAGGCCGGTTGACCTGGAGTCCTCCGGGGGCCAGTCACTGGACGAAAGCCTATCATCCTTTATGGGTCTGCTTTGGCTCATCTCAGAGTCCACTGGGATGCAGCTCGAGCCTGTATCCAAATGGGCCAGGTATCCCCTGACGGAGATACTGGACTGAGGGGATTCACAAACAGGCCTTTCCGGTGGCTGAGGCCATTGTAGGCCCAGCCTTGGAGCTTTGGCAGTGGCCTGCTTCCTGTCCTGTGCCCTCGGCCAGGATGGCCAGGAAGTATGCAGTCCCTACCGGCTCTTTGCCTGGGTTTTCGGAGCACCCCTCTGCCCGAGGGGGTTGGTCATGACAGCGTTTTCCGGCGTTCCGGGAACTCTAGGCACGTGGACAAGCCCCTCGACAAGGAGTCCAAAAAGCTGGACTACGCCGGGTGCAGGGTGTACGCTGCGTCCTCCCTTGGCCTCCGCCAGGCCAGCTCGTCCATGCTGATGGCACACTTCTCCCTCGTCCTCATGGGCTCCCTTGATGAGGTGATCCCTCATCTCCCGGCTGACCTGCAGACCACGGTCCGGCAGGTTCATGACCAGGGTAGGGCGGTGGTGAAGCAGCAGCTCCAAGCAGCTCTGGACATAGGGGACTCCTGTGCCAGATCGGTTGTGGCCACGGTGGCCATGCACCGCAGAGCATGTCTGAGGATATCCACCTTCACGGCAGATACTCAGCACAAGTTGGCGGACATCTCCTTCTTGGGGACCGACCTCTTCGGCCCTGGAGTGGAAGGTCACCTCCAGCAGATCGAGAAGTCCAGTGCCACTTTGGACTCTGTCACCTCCGCCCAGAAGGACAAAGGCCACCGACAGCAGCAGCACAAGCCCTTTCATCCTTCTGTGCCTGCGGCACATCCAGCCCAACAGCACCAGCATCAGGGTCAGCAGCTCGCGCTTGGCATCCCAAACCCAAGCCCGCAGCTTCCTCTAGTAGGAAGCAGGGAGATAAAGGCCTGGGAGGTCCCTTGGCCGGTCCCTCCTCCAAGCCTGCTCAGTGATGGGTTGAGGGGTGTCGCTCCCAGCCTCGTCACTCCCCCCCTGGGTTCCCCCCGTGTGGGGACGGCTCCGCCACTTCCTTTCTGCCTGGTCCACTATCACCACGGACTGCTGGGTGTTGGAGGTGGTAGGAAAGGCCTGCTTGAGCTCACAGGCTCCACCTTTTGAGCCGCCGCCTGGAGGGCCACACGGGTTCAGCCCGCCATCGGCCTGCCGACTCCGGCATGCCTGCTCCTCAAAAAGAGGTGATCAGGAAGATGGCGGATCCTCCTCCAGACCCGGGGTTTGTGTCCAGGTATTTCCTGGTCCCAAGACGGACGGGGGGCTGGCGCCCCATTCTCGACCTGAACAGGTTCCTAAGGTCTCTGACCTTCAGGATGGTCACTGTGGCTCAGATAATCCCATCCTTGGAACGAGGCATGTGGTTCTGTTCCCTGGACTTCCAGGACACGTTCTTTCACGTCCCAATCTGTCCGTCTCACCAGAGATTCCTCCACTTCAGAGCGGAGGGATCCCTTTTCGAGTTCTGGGCCATGCCCTTCGGCCTCTCCCTAGCTCCCAGGGTCTTCACCAAATGCATGGCAGTGGTGACAGCATTCTTGCGGTGCCGAAGGGTCCGGGTGTACCCCTACCTGGATGACAGGCTGATTGCAGCCCCCTCCAGAGCGGAGGTGGAGCGGTCCAGAGATCTGGCCCTCCAGGTTTGCTCTCAGATTGGCCTCCTCATCAATGAGGCCAAGTCAGAACTCATGCCAAAGCAGGTGATACATTTCATCGGGGCAGAGCTAGACTCTCTTCGAGCCAGAGCACGGCTCCCGGCAGACAGGGCCGAGGTTCTTTCCTCCTTTGCCCAATCATTTCAGGTTGGACAATCGTGCCCTGCCCGGGACTTCCTGTGCCCTATGGAGGCCTGCACCAGCGTGGTCCGTTGGGCCCACTGGTACATGCGTCCCCTTCAATGGGGACTGGCCAGCCAGTGGTCACAGCACTTCGATCCACTGGATCAGCTAGTGACAGTGACCCAGGGGATGTGGAACGCTCTCCAGTGGTGGACCCTTCCGGCACATCTGCAGGAGCGCATCCCATTTGTCCGCCCTGAGCCGATGGTCTCTCTATTGACTGATGCCTCTCTGATGGCTTGGGGTGCCCATCTGGGGGAGCACAGAGCACATGGCCTCTGGTCCTCTTGGGAGTCCTGATGCCACATCAACCTGCTGGAGCTTCGAGTGGTTTGTCTAGCCCTCACCGCCTTCGCTCCATTTCTACGGGGTCAAGTGGTTCAGGTCCAGACGGACAATACCACGACCATGTTCTACCTAAACTGCCAGGGCGGGACGCACTCCATGCCTTTGTGCAGGGAAGCTCTCCGCATTTGGTCTCTTGTGCACAGCCTGGAGGCGGATCTCCTCGCCATTCACGTGACAGGAGCCTCCAACACCCTGGCCGATACCCTAAGCCAGATAGGGGCTGCGTTTCATGAGTGGTCTCTCCTGCCGGAGGTAGTACAAGATCTCTTCTCCCACTGGGGCATGCCTCAGGTGGACCTGTTTGCCTCCAGGGAGAATGCGAAGCTGAGACTGTTTCATGCCCGCCCTCCTCAGCAGGGCTCGCTGCAGCGGGATGCCTTCTTAAGGTCATGGACCCCGGGCCTCTTCTACACCTTTCCCCCATTTCCCTTGATCCACAAGGTGCTTCTCAAGGTGAGGAGGGACAAGGCGCAGGTGATTCTGGTAGCCCCAGACTGGTCCTGCCAGTTCTGGTATCCAGATCTCCTCAGTCTCAGCTCCAGGCTCCTGAGGCGGCTTCCAGCCCGCCCAGACCTGATCTCAGTCAATCAGGGGAAGGTATTCCATCCAGACCTTCAATCCCTGCACCTGACGGCCTGGTTCCTGAGCAGCTAGAGTTCCAGGCCTTGGGTCTTTCCGACGAGGTCCTCAACGTCATTGAGGCATCCCATAAGGAGTCGGCCAGAAAATGCTACGCCTTCAAATGGAAGAAATTCTCCATTTGGTGTCAGGGCAAGGGCCTGGACCCTTCCTCCTGTTCTTTGGCAAGCATTCTGGACTACCTGTGGTCCCTTTCTCAGCTAGGGCTTCGGTCGACGACCCTTAAGGTGCACCTGGCAGCCATCTCTGCTTACTGGGCGCTTTCCAGGAAGCAGTCGGTGGTGCAGGAGAAGGTGGTCGGGCACTTTTTCAAAGGCCTTGATCACATATCCCCTCCGGTGCGAGAACCTCCACCTCCATGGGATCTACTGCTGGTATTGGCTAAGCTCATGGGCAAGCCATTTGAACCGATGCACAGGTGTGACATCTCTCACCTGTCATGGAAGACCACCTTCTTGGTGGCTGTCACATCAGCCAGAAGGATGGGAGAGCTCCAGGCGCTTTACATCGATTCTCCTTATCTGGTCTTCCATAGGGACAAGGTTGTCCTGCACCCCAACCCGAAATTCCTTCCGAAGGTGGTGTTGGAGTTTCACCTTAACCAGGTGTTGACTCTGCCGGTGTTCTACCCCAATCACACCTTGGAGGCCGAATATAGGCTCCATACTTTGGACCCTAGAAGAGCGCTCGCTTATTACAAGGAGCGGAAGGCTGAAGTCCGGGGAGAGGTTCACCAGCTGTTTGTCACCTACGCTGAAGCCACACTTGGCAGACCTGCAGCCAAGTGGACGATAGGCAGGTGGGTAACCTCCTGCATAGATCTCTGCTATAGGTTGGCGGGCATGGAGCCTCCCAGAGGGATAAGAGCTCATTCTACCCGCCATACTGCTGCATCGGTGGCTGCTTCCAGGGACGTCCCTATCCAGGAAATGTGCTGGGCTGCTACCTGGAAGTCAGCGCACACCTTCATCACCCACTACCACATCGATCTTGAGTCATGCCAGGATGCTGGTTTTGGGGCCTCGGTTCTCCAGTCTTTATTCCCTAAGTAGGGGGTGTGTGGATGAACAACATATCCATGTCCCTAGAAATGCAGGTTACTCACCTGTAACAGGAGTTCTAGGAATGGTATATGTTGTTCATCCACACGACCCACCTGACCTCCCCGGCTTCGACGCACAACCTGGCTTCTAGCGGGCTAGATCTGTTGTCATGGGGCAGAGCCGAGAGTTCTACCACCTGGGTAGGTGGGAGGAGCCAGCTTGAAGACCTTCCGGCAAGATTTAAAGCAGCAAGGAACCTGCCAGACAGTGTGGATGAACAACATATACCATTCCTAGAACTCCTGTTACAGGTGAGTAACCTGTATATATTACACCCATATTTAAGTCTGGAAAGAAAATGTAATTAAATAATTACAGGCCTATCAGAATAACTTCAGTTCTGGGGAAAGTTATGGAGAGTTGTGTAAAGGATTTATTGGAGCAGGATGTAAGACATCTTCAGGTAATGAATATTAGTCAGCATGGATTAGAGGCAGGTAAATCGTGCCCCAGCAATTTGCTTCATTTTTTCGAATCAGCTAGTCATGCCTTGGACAGTGGACTCCCTGTGGGCATCCTGTATCTGGACTATGCCAAGACTTTTGATTCTGTCTCACATCGAATACTGATACAGACTTTAATGAACCTAGGGGTGCACTGGCAGTTAAGTTTATGGATAAAAGCATGGCTTGCTGATAGGGTCCAGAGGGTCCAACTCAGGGAGTTTCTTTCAGACTGAGGACAGGTGACAAGTGGGATACCCCAGGACTCTGTTCTGGGTCCCCTACTATTTAAATTGTTCATTGTTTCCATGCAGGTCTCTGATGGTGCATGGATTTGCAAATTTGCAGATGATACAAAGGTGGGAGCTGTGGTTAACAACCAGGAAGCAACAGTCAGTCTTCAGGACCAACTGACTAAATTAGAACTCTGGGCTGTTAATCACCACTTGAGCTTTAATGTGGACAAGTGTAAGGTCATGCACTATGGAGCTAACAAAAAAAGAGCTGAATACAAACTGAACAATGTAACAATTGCTAGTACCAAGTCTGAAAGAGACCGGGGGGTCATAATAACTGATACATTAACATTCAGTAAACATAATCTAGAAATGGTTAAAAAGGCAAATAGATTAATGGGGGATATCTTGAGAAATATAAAAAGTAGTCATGAGGAGGTTATGTTGCCATTGTACAGACCCCTGGTAAGGCCAGTTTTTGAGTACCCCCAAAAAAAGTCACAATCATCCGAACTTACAAGTGAAGCACCATCAGAGCCATCAGCATTTGCATTCACATACGTTACTGAAGCTACGTCAGTATTGCTGGATGATAGCAGCACAGAAGATTCTGCTGCTAAAACGTACATTGTGCTTTGAATTTACCACATCATTATACAAGCCCCCCAAAAAAATCACAAGTGTGTTATACAAGCATAACAAAACAAAAAAAAAAATATAAAGCCACAAACACACAAACGAGATAGTGTACATACAGTTCTGTACATGTATGGAAAATAGGGGCTAATGTAGTCTCTGAGCAAAGACTGGTTTCTATCCCAGAAGCTCAAAATTACTAACTTCGTTTATGTGGGACGCCCGCTTAAGTGGGACGATCGGCTTTCCACCCAGCCGTCCCATTTAAGCGGCTTCTACTGTATATACATGTGTGTACATATATGTATGTGTGTGTGTGTGTGTGTATATATATATATATATATATATATATATATACACATACACACACACACACTGAGGACAGCCCCCATACCCTCATGTGCCATCTTTATGAGGGTCGTCCCTCATTTGGCCCCTTACAACTGCTCTGTCCTTCATGGAAAAGGTGCTGCCCAAACAGTGGATGTGTTGTGCATGCAGACTGTACTGCATGAATACGGTACAGTCTACAGCACTATATCTGAAGTATATATTGTATGGGTCAACACTATGGTGTCACGGTGTCCTGACCCTGTAACGCCATGATTGAGGATAGGTTCCTCATTCTGAGGGTCTGTGTCCCTCATTGTCCCTCAACTTGAGTGTCCAGAATGTCCATATTCCTCATTTCAGTGACACAGTTGACAGCTATGACAGCCCTCCCCCCATTGATCCCTGACCCCACAACACAGAAAACCCTGGTAGTCTAGTGGACCCCCCCAGCACAAATCCTGCCCCCCCCCGTTTGCGGTAACAGAAAAGATTTCCCCAGTAGTCTAGTGGCCCCCAAGCACGATCCCAACCCCGTACACGTATTCATATCCTTACCTGGTAGTCTAGTGGTCCCCCCACCCCTAAGCACGAATCCCGACCCCCGGTGCATGTATTCATCATTATTTTTCCCTGGTAGTCTAGTGGTCCCCAACCATGAATCCCAACCCCCGGTACACATATTCATATTTTCCCTGGTAGTCTAGTGGTCCCCCGAAACCCCAAGCACAAATCCTGACCCCCCATACACGTATATCATATTTTTCCCTGGTAGTCTAGTGGTCCCCCAGCCCCCAAGCATGAATCCTGACACCCATCTGTGGTGAAGGAAAAGAATTCCCTGGTAGTCTAGTGGTCCCCCCACCCAGCTGTGCACCTCCCGTTACCCCCGAAACAGGGCATACCTCTGGAGCCGGCAACCGGCTCAGCCTTCCTCTCTCTACCACAGCCGGCCTCCGACTGCGGTATTCCGGAGTGCTAGTGACACTAGGAACATTGAAGCACTGAAAGATTAAGAAGTAAGGATACATTAGCTAAGACCAGTCTGAGTGTATGGATTTAGGAATTTGCACTTTTAAACCTGTTTTGTTTTTAAGGCTGTATGTGTTGGGATATCTTGTTCTGTATTTACTGTTTTCCTATTTTACCTATTTTAAAGTAAAGATATATATTTTAAAACAGAAACCACCTGGTGTGCCTTGAAACTTCTTTTTTTTTTATAAGTGAAGCTTAGATGGTTATAGTTGACACTGTGCAGGAGCTTATTGTGGTACTAAACCGGGAAACAGATAAGAGTTCTCTAGGTCTTGCATACAGTTCTAAGGGCTCATTTTGAAATACCTGGATAGGTGCCTGTAGACAAAGATATCTGCCCCCCCCGAAGACAGAATTGTCTGGGCCTGATAATTGGGTACACTAACAAGAGGTTATCAGTTTGAATCCCTCCAGAACTTGGGACTAAGGTGACTGTAACCCACAAAACAGACAAGAGGGTTACCTTATTCTGTTAACTGTTCACAATTCTACGCTCAGAAGTTGGAACTTTGGGAGTAGAGGGCTGACCTGCTGAGTGGGTTTGTGACAGATTGGTTGGCAGCGGTGGCATAAAAAGTTTGGTGGTATAAGCTGTATTGTACAGTGTGTCAGCTTGAGACTGAAAAAAAGAAAGGCAGTGTTTTATTTCAAAAGGAAACATAACTATATCCCTTGGCTTACAGTCAAGTTCCTACCCGTTTTATTTTTTTTTTTCTAAAGTGCCAGGCAGAGTAGCAGTAGTCAGTAAAGATGGCTTCCAACTACAGCAGGTACATTGTAGAATACTTAAAGTAGTTGTGCGGGGACAGAGGAGTCCTGTTCAAGATGACAGCCAAAAAGCAGAACCTCATAGAGGCCCTGATGGTAGTGATACCCAGAGCAGCAAGTCACCGACCGTGACTGAAAAGGACCAAACTTCGAGTGTGGCAGGGCTAGTGGCCAGTGCTGTGTCCAGATCTGGTGAGGAGGACAGCAGGACCACTGTCAGTGAAGGGCCACAGCAGCAGGGGACGGTCACCAGTATCCTGAATCTGGAAGTACTCAGGCGGCAAATTGAGTTGTGAGGGATGGATCTGGAGTTCCAGGAGAAGAGGGAGCGAGAGAAATGGGAGGCGGACTGTAAAGCAAAGCAGGAACCGTGAGAGGCAGAACGACAACAGAGGGAGGCAGACCGTGAGGAGTGTGAGCACCAGCAAGTTACAGAAGAGAAGAGAAGAGAGAACGAGAATGCCGAGATGCAGACCATGAGGAGCAGGAGCGCCAGAGGCAACATGAACTGGAGAAGATACGACTCCAAGCAGTGGCACCAGAGCAGGTAAGTGGCTTGGGTTTAACTTGGACTGCAGGACTGGGTTACAAATTGAACTCCAAATTAATAGCCGAGTTTTAAGAGAGGGAGGACATGGATGCCTTTTTTAATTCATTTGAAAAAGTTTGTATTCAGGCTAAAATTCCTAGAGAGTCCTGGAGCTTCCAGCTATTCCACTACTTACCAGGAAAGCTTGGGATGCATTGGGTCAAATGGACAATGAGGACAGTGACGATTACAGCAAACTGAAAGATGCACTGTTAAAAAAGTTTGAATTAACTGCTGAATCATACACAGCTAAATTCTGTAAGCTCAGGAGAAGCCCTGATATGAGCTACGAGGAGCTAGCCATGAAACAACGTCCGTTTTTAAAACGTTGGTGGGAAGGAATTGAGGTAAACTCTGTTGATAAAATTGAAAATGTGATTTTATTAAAACAGTTTTATTGGGCATGCCCAGCAGAGCTAAAATCCTGGCTAGAGGACCGAGATCCCAAAACAGTGCAAGAGGCTGCGGAACTCTCGGACCACTATGCCAAGAGCAGACCTGTTCTGAGAGCAAACTGGGCAGCCGTGGCAGCACAGAAGGGAAAAAAGTGCACCTTCAGGGCAACTAAAACCCTCACTGCCTCCACCGAAACCAGTTAGCCCCAGGTTTTAGAGAAAATATTTCTCTGAGAGAAGAACTGAATGTTGGTTGTGTAAAGAAACTGGGCATATTTCCAGACAGTGTCCCAAAAAAGGCAAGCCATAATACACAACTGGGTGCTAGGAAAGAAATGAGTTGTGTGTCTCTGGAAGCATGCCAGTGAACAGGAGGGAACACATGCACCCAGTCATGGTGAATGGTGTACAGACACAGGGGTTAAGGGACACAGGGGCATCCCTGACCTTGGTAAAGGGGGATCTGGTATAGCCTGGTCAGCTTATATCCAATAAATACATCACTGTACAGGACTTCACTGGTGAGGTGAAAACATTGCCCCTCGCTGGTGTTCTCCTAGACTGGGGTGAAACAGGGGGAACTGTGCAACAGGTGGCTGTTGCCAAAACCTTAGCAGTGGATGTGATCCTGGGCAACAATCTCCAACAGGGGATAGTATGTGCAGTTACCCATAGCCAAGTGGCAAGGGACAATTGTAGCTCCCTGAACCCCACAGAAACTAGTGTGGAAACCACTGACAGGTATCTCCAGATGAGGAGACTGATAAAAAGGGAGTAGAAATTTCCCAAGTAGCCAGTAACCACACGGCTACAGAGGGTTACTCCCAAGAGGAAGGGGTGACCCCTTGTCTGAGGATTGGGATTGACAGTGATCTTGAGGGCCCTGATGCTAGTGCTAGGGACCCTAGTTTAGCGACCTGTCCCATGCCTTGGGAATGTGTGAGGGGTTAGCAGCTGCTCAGAGGAGTGACCCTAGTTTAGAGAAGCTGAGGGCTTGGGCAGACTCTGACGAAACACGGGGAGGTGACAGCAGACATAAGGTTTATTGGGAAAATGGACTTATGTATACTCAGGCAGTACAGACAGAGGGAGGGATGCTAGGCAGGCAGCTTGTCATTCCCCTGGGGTATCGTGAGCAGTTGCTCAAAATTGCACATGATATTCCCTTGTCTGGTTATCTGGGAATCACGCGCACTACGCAGCTGTTGGCCCAGAATTTGTACTGGCCTAACTTCACCCAGCGGGTGAAAGAGTATTGCAGGTCTTGTCACTGGTGATAAGAAATAGGGAAGGTTAGCAAGAAAACCCAAGCTGCCCTAATTCCATTGCCCATAGTGGAGGAGCCATTCCAGAGGGTGGGAATGGATATTGTGGGGCCTTTACATACCCCCAGCTCCTCAGGGAAGAGATTCATCCTGACTGTAGTGGATTATACCACCCGGTACCCAGAGGTAGTCGCCCTATCCTCTCTGTGGACAGACAAAGTGGCAGATGCCTTACTTGGGATTTTCTGCCATGTTGGGTTTCTGCAGTAGGTAATCACTGATCGAGGGGGTTCCTTCATGTCAGACCTGATGAAATGTTTATGGGAGAAGTTTGGGGTGGTGCAGAGATGCACAACACTGTGTCACCCACAAGCCAATGGGCTTGTGGAACAATTCAATGATACCCTAAAGTCAATGCTCCGGGCATTTGCTGAACAGCATGGGAGGGACTGGGAGAAATACCTTCCCCAGCTGTTGTTTGCATACAGGGAGGTGCCCCAAGAGTCAATAGGATTATCCCGCTTCAAACTCTTTTATGAACGCTGGATATGTGGGCCTCTAGACTTGTTCCGGGAGGACTGGGAAGGCAAGCACACCACCCAGGGAACTCCCATTGTGGATTACGTCCTTAGGTTTAGGGAAAGGCTAAAGGAGCTTGTGGGGACAGCCCAGAGCAACCTGGCAGCTGCCCCACAGAAACAAAAAGTATGGTACAACCTCAGAGCCAGAGCTCGCTCGTACATGGTGGGTCAGGAAGTCATGGTCCTTATTCCAGTCTGGAAAGACAAGCTGCAGGCTGAGTGGGCAGGACTGTACAAAGTGTTTAGGAAGGTACATGAAGTGAGCTACATTGTGGAGTTACCCAACAGAAGACAGACAGAAAGGGTGTACCATGTCAACATGATGAAGCCGTATGCCAATAGGGCTGACATGGTGTTTGTATTGTGTAGTCATGGCGAGGGGACAGATGAAGGGAATCCCTTTCTGGACTTGCTGGAAGACAGTAAGCATGAGTCCTCTGTGGAGACCATAACATTGTCTCCCCAGCTGACCCGGAGCGAGATCCAGAAAGTAAGGGAGGTTTTAGTAGATTTTGCCCCCTTGTTTAGCACCAAGCCTGGACTAACCCCATTAGTGACACATGATGTGGAGACAGGGACACAGACACCCATACGGTGGACAGCATATCGGGTGTCAGAAGCTGTCCAAAAGGACATTAGGAGGGAAGTGGAGGAGATGCTGGATTTAGGGGTAATCCAGAGATCCCACAGTCCCTGGGCCTCTCCCATAGTCCTTGTATCCAAGCCAGATGGCTCATCTTGTTTCTGTGTAGACTATCGTGGACTGAATGCAGTCACAAAGTCAGACACCAACCCAATGCCTCAGATGGATGAACTCCTGGACAAGTTGGGAGGGGCGACCTACCTTACGACCATTGACCTGACAAAGGGGTATTGGCAGGTAGAGTTGATGGACAGAGCTAGGGAGAAGTAGGCCTTCATCACCCTGATTGGCTCATTTGAGTTTCAAGTAATGCATTTCAGAATGAAGAATGCCCTGGCCACTTTCCAAAGGTTGGTGAACCAGGTGTTAAATGGTGCTGAGGAGTACGTTGTGACATACCTGAATGACACTGCCATCTTTAGTACCAACTTGGAAGAACACCTGTCCCACCTTAGGGAAGTGCTGGGCAGGATACAGAGGGCCGGGCTCACTGTCAAAGCCGAGAAGTGCCAAGTGGCCATGGGAAAAGTGGCATACCTCAGGCATGTGGTAGGGCTCTTGGAGTGACCTCAATCCCCCATCCCCAGGTTTCAGCAGAAAGATGAAAGCCATGAGAAAATGCTGAAACAGCATGTGAGATCATACAGACACAGGTTTTAGAAACAAGGTGTTACATGGCAGGCCAGAAACTAATTATAGACTTTTCTAAGTTAATTATAGCTTTAGCTTGTAAAAGGGAAATCAGCATCCCTTTTATGACATTTCAAGAGAAGGAAGCCAGGTTTAGTAAACTGGTCCGAAATCATAAATGCTGATGTCTGTGTGAGAGGGGAAACTGATCAATAGATCAAAGAAATGTCATTTCAAGGGCATGAGTCATGCTGAGGATTACAGAATTTAATACTTGGAAAAGGCATCCTGTTTTTATATAGATATATATTTTTTATATATAATGACAGGGAGGAGCTAGGTGACCTCATGCAAAATAGGCAGGAAAAAACAGCTTTTAAAACATTATTCTGTTTTCCTTCAGAGACAATTTTATCTATACTCTGACAAAGAAACATCAGTGAGCACTTTAAACAGGTATTTAGAAAGAGAGACAAAGCTAATTACTGTAGTAGGAATTTGCACAGTTTAAAATCTTGTTCTTTTAAAAGATTTGTATGTCTTGTGATATAATAGTTCCGTTTTGTATGTTTTACATATTATTATATATTTTAGTAAAACTCTTTTTAGAGCTTCCTTGGTCTGTCTTTGGTTTCTTTTCTTTACAAGTAGAGTATATATGGTTATAGCAGACACTGGGCATAAGCTTGAATGGTGATACCAAACTGGAAAAAGGTAGGAATAATCTGAGGTCTTTATTAAAGTTTAAGGGTTCATTTTTGTACACCTGGTTAGGTGCCCGTAGGCAAAGATATCTGGCCCCCCAAGACAGAAATATCTGTGCCTGTGCATTGGGTATGCTAGTAAGAGGTTCACAGTTTGAATCCCTCCAAGACGTGAGACCAAAGGTTGATTCGAACCCACAAAAACAGACAAGAGGGTTACCTTGTTCTGTTAAACTATTCACAAGACTGCACTCAGATGTTGGCACTTTGGGAGTAGAGGGCTGACCTGCTAAGTGGGTGTGTGACACGGAGTACCTTTCATTGCCCCACAGGAAATATGTACTGGTAAATCAATAGAAAGAGTACAACGCAGATACAGTATACGAAGAAGCTAGGTGTTGTTAAAGACATGGATTATAAAGACAGATTGTGTAAGTTAGGCCTCTACTGCATGTACTACCGTTACTTGAGAGGAGATCTATGTTACACATACAGATGCTTCCATGATGAAATGTTATGGGAGTGTGCTGGACTTAGAAAAAATAAGTACCAAGTAGGGCAACTAGACAACACCCATACCAGTTATTAGGAGAGAATTACAGAACGCAGAGAAGGGGGAGACGGTACAACCAAAGGGTGGTTGGAGAATGGAATAAGTTACCACTCGATGTGGTGGAAGCCACTACAATGGAAAACTTCAAGCATATGCTTGTTGAATGTATGCAGAAAAGAAAATGGGAGTATCTCCACTGACATGGCAAGTCCATCTATGGCCTATGGCTGATAGGACTTGAAAAACCAAACTATGAAACATTTCCACAGAGACCCATGGCTATCTTTTTGGCTATCAGGCTGGTCTGATAACAAAGCATATCATTGAAGTTTAACCAATTAGTTGATATAGGTTGCAGATGTGAGTGTACTGCTCACAACCAGTCACAGGCCTACAGACTTTGTTCAAGGTGACCCTAATTCTGCTTAGAGCAGTGACAGCTGCTGATCCATAGATAACAATACCATAGTCGACTAATGACAGTATTGAACTAGTTACAGCAAGGCGAAGGGCAGCAGCTGGCGTGCAAGACCTATGTCTGTAGAGAAGGACCAGTCCTGGTGTTGACCTCCTTACAGACCAGGTTTATGTGCTCATGGAAAGAGAGGGTGGAGTCAAGTGAAATTCTGAGGTACTTGTGCTGGGATTTAAGAATGGTTAGTGGAAAGTCTTTGTTTTTGTTTTGTGGGTTGGCAAATGACATCACCTTTGTTTTTTTGTAATTTAAAATGAGTTTATGACGTGAGAAACAAGATTCTGATTCAGAGAAGAACCTTTGAAGATCAGTTTGCAGAGGGGTGAGGTCAGGATAACTACAGAAGATTACTGCATCATCTGTGTAGAGTAACATCTGCCCCAAGCACGCTAGGGGGAGGGGGTTAAGAAAAAGACTGAACAAGAGTGGGCCATGAATTGAACCTTGAGGGACCCTTGAGAGAACCAGAAGACTGGAGGAAAGAGTGCGTTGATTTTCACCTGCTGGGTTCTTCCACTAAGGTAACATAGAAACATAGACTTTGATGGCAGATAAGGACCACTTGGCCCACTTAGTCTGCCCATTTCCCTACCTACAGGATAAGCTACAGATCCTAGTTAACCAGCAGCCTATTTCTTCCTACCCCCCCACAAGAATTGCCTTATGCCTGTCCCATGCATTCTTAAATTCTCCCACAGTTTTAGACCCCACAACCTCCTCAGGAAGGCTGTTCCATGCGTCCATCGCCCTCTCTGTGAAAAAATACTTCCTCACATTGCCCCTGAGCCATCCTCTCTTTATCTTCAAATTGTGTCCCCTTATTCTTACACATCTCTTTTTCTGAAAGATGCTACCCTCTTGGACTTTGTTGATTCCACTGAGGTACTTAAAAGTTTCTATCATGTCCCCCCTCTCCCACCTTTCCTGAAGGGTATACATGTTAAGCTCCTTTAGTCTCTCCTTGTATGGCTTCTCTTCCAGACCCTGCACTATTTTAGTTGCCCTCCTCTGGACTATCTCCATCCTATGTCCTTGTGGAGATGGGTAGTTATGTAATAAGGTAGGCAGCGAAGATGGTGTCCTGTGAGAGGCCCAGACATGAAAGAGAAGCAATTAGAAGTGTGTGGTCGACCATATCAAAAGCCTTAGTTAGGTCTATGTAAACAGACCCAACTAAGTGACCATGGTCTAGGGCTTTATGTATGAAGTTGGAATATTCTAGGAGGGCAGTAGTAGTACTGTGGCCCTTCCTGAATCTGTGTTGCTGGTGACAAAGAAGATTGTGTTTTGAGAGATAGAGAGTTGATCAGAAACTATCCTCTCAAGGGCTTTGGAGATGGGGGGTGGGATAGAGAATGGGCGATAGATACATGAGGAGTTTCTATCCCCACTCTTTAGTATTGGAGTAATCACTGCCAATTTCCATTGTGAGGGAAATTGACCTAGACGAAGGGAGAGATTAAGAAGTTTGGTAAGGAGATAGGACAACATCTGGGGTAAGTAACAGGAGCTTCAAATCCAGTGAGTCACCACTGAATCTGTATTTACTCAGGACCTTGGAGAGGTAAGATTTAGCTTCCTGAGGGGAAATGGTCTTGAAACGGAAAGGAAAGATACCTAAGGGGTGGAGGCTGGGGGGGATCTGGGAGTGTGGTTGAAGAAATTGGGGGGAAAACCTCACTGAGGTCAGAGAAAGCTGAGTTGAATGTATTTGCAATAAGCTGTGGATCCTGGGTAGTAACACCGTTGATATGTAGTAGGGAGGGGGGAGGAGTTAGGTTTGCCAGTCATGTCTTTTATGTTGTCCCAGAACTTCCTCCCCTGGCCTCAAGAGGACAAGAGGCTAGCTTGGAAGTGAGCAGTCTTTGGGTATACCGATGCTACCATGAGAGTTCAACAGCACCCAACACTACAGCAACAACAGCGTCAGGTCACTGTAGTGTTGGCGCAGGACCCCAACACTGCTTTCTGGGGATATTGCACCCTCTCCCCAAAACAACTCTGACTTGGAGTTGATTATTTTAGTAGCGGTCGGTAAGGGCAGAGCCTCCCGCTTGAGGTGTTCAGGGCGCAAAGCCCCCCCCCAAAGAAAACAGTGTATCCATTTACTCCCTTTATGCCTACCGCAAAATGCGGTCAGCATAAGGGGAGGTCACTGTGACGTCAGTCAACAAATAATTTGTCGACCAACTGTCATGGATCCCAGTCTTTGCATGGTGAATTTCCCAAGTGCAGGCATTTCTGGCAGCCCTATAGTGTTGTCTATCCACGAGGAGGCCAGTTGCCAAGGCTATGTGCCAGAGGTTGTCATGAGTATGCATAAGATCGAGAAGAGCCTGAGTGATCCATGGGATTTCAGGGTCTTTCATAATACCCTCGGTGTAAGGGGTGAAAATGTCACAGGCTGAGTTAAAAGTGGAAATGAAAAAAGTTAGGGCACTATCAACATTTGAGGCAGATTCTAAAGGGGGACCAGTCACAGTTAAGGAGATGAGCCTTGTATTGCCTGAGAGAGCCTTTCTTGAGGGAAAGCTGATGATAGATTTTTGGGGGAGTTTTTGGGAGCAGTTTGACCAAGTGCAAAGAATAAGGAAGTGGTCACTTAGTGTATCGGGAAGGACCGTGACATTGTGGAGTTTTTCTGGCCGATTAGTGAGGGTGAGATCAATCAGGGTACTGTTACCTGTCCTGTAGCTGATCCTAGTGGGTGACGGCATGACCCGAGTATGGTTGAGGGCAGCAGCAGCATCCCTAAGGGGTGCTGCTGAGGGGGCGGACCAGTTAATATTGAAGTTGTATCATGAATTTTGTTATACTTCTCTCCTTCTGCCTTTCTTTATGTAACATATTGATTGATTGTTTGATATGCACCTTTAGTACTCCAGTGTATAATTGCTTGTATACTAAGTTAACTGAGGAGCCTTTGCAAGAGAGTCTATGACTCAACGGGTGTAGTTCCGATTTCTCAATTAAAAAAAAATCACCAAGAACAATGATCTCAGCCTTATTAGGCAACTGGGAGATGCAGTTGAGGATGGAATTGAGGCCAGATTTTGTGTTTTGGGGTGGGATGTAGACAGACATAACTATGAGTGACTTGCCCAAATTGCCAATTGCTACTTTGATGGACAGGACCTGAGCACCATTAGCAAGGGAGGTGGTCTGGAGTACATGCCCTTGGAGGGAGTCATGACGGTAGATGGCACAACCTCTACCCCTTTTACCCAGCATATCTTTCCTGAAGAACAGATAGCCATTCAGGGCCATGGCAGAGTCAGGTATTTTGGGAGAAAGCCAGGTTTCAGCCACAGCCAAAATGTCAGGCTTGTGTTGCATAATTCAATCTTGGAGAATGTCATGCTTCTGCAGTAGGCTGAAGATATTTATTGTGGCTAGTAAGAGGCCACATGCACTAGTAGGTGTTAGCATAGCAAGGGGCCCAGGGTTAGGGTGCACATTACTAGAGAGAAATAGACATAGTAGTGCAAGCCTATATAGGATGCATTTCATCAGTTTAGACCTGACTGATGATTTTCAAGAGGGGGTGCTTGACACCCAAGGAGGGAATTGGAAGGGAGAGGACATGGGGCAGAAGTAGTAGGGACAGTTTGTGCAGATGGTTAGAAGAGCAGGGTATTATGTCAATGAGATACATGGTTTGGGTAATTAAATCACTGATGTTGCCTGCTGGCCACGCATAGGTATCACTGTTAAGGAGAGGGTTAATTGGTGGCATGAAAGTAGGAGAGAGGATGTGGTGTGAGGCTAGTATTAAGAAAAATAACGAGGAGCATATAAGTCTGAGTGAGAGAACCGTAGTTGCAGTATGGGGGGGATGGACAGTGAGTGTTAATTATAGAAGGCAGAGTAGGTGAGTAATAGAAGTAAGAAGCAAAGACAGGTAGAAGGTAGGCAGAGCAGGTAGCTCAGTGGTAGGGTGGCTGCCTTTAGTGCAGATGGTCCAGGAATCAAATCCCAGGAGCAGGGAAGGGGAAAAAGGGGAGAAGAGTGGGTATGGGGAAGGGAGAGAACAGGCAGGGCAGAAGGAGGTGAAGAAAAATAAATCTGGAGGGATTAAAAAAACGCTGGAGTTAGGGGGAGAAATGGTGACTAGTGACTAACCCCTAGTGGTCAAGGGATAAAATCTGCAAATGGGAAAGTAAACACTTCATTAAACAGCACAGTGGAGATCATGTGACCACCACAAAGATCTGTGAGAGAGCTGTGAATTGGTCTTGCTGTTACCTTGCTGACTGCTCCCAAAACATGCCGCTCCCCAGCAGAAATGGAGCGAGTGTGGGGAGGGGGTTCAAGGGGATAGTTTTGCATTATTAGTCTATAGCAGTCCCTCTTCACTGCTGAGAAGCAGTACCAAAACTCTGGTGATATAATGGTTGGTGATGGGCCCTGTTACGGATGGGCCATCCCAACCACATATCCTCAAAATAATCGAGGAATGCCGCAAGCTGCTTTTCATAGTACACAAAAAAATCCCAACCATGCATCTCCTTATACACATCACAGACATCCCTGGGGAGGCACAGTGGTGACCTCATCACTGTCGGTATATAACTGCACAAGCTCTGGAGTTTGCTGGATTTTTTTGCCATAAACACTGACACAAATGAAAAAAGCAGCCATGTAACTCCAACTCAGGAAAGACGGTCCACAAAGCTTTATATGCTGCTTGCTCGAAGTCGATCATCAAGCAGTGGGGCTGCACAGGTGCTCTCTGAGCACCCCTCCAGACCCTCTGGATTGGCCATTTCAGCAGTCCCACTGCTGGCAACCTACCACCGATGGCATCAGAAACACCGGAGCAGCAAGTGACAACCACCTGCTGGGTGGTCTCATTAGTCTCCACTGCCCATTTCTTGATGGCTTCCCAGACCCTCCTCACACCGATGCTGGCTCCATCACAGACATGACTGTGCCACCCTGACACACTGACATTGCTGTCACTTCTAGTTCTCCCCCTACATCGCGCAATATAGTACTCAATGCACTTCCAATTGGTGATGGTTCTCCTGCTCAGTTCCTTCTGGTACACAAAACCATTGGCCACTATCAGCCACTTCCCCCTAGCGCTCAGCACATGCTCGACCTGCACCCTTCCACATGAGCAATAGCCCTCACTGCCGTGCTGCCTATATACCTCCCTAATCCAAGTCTGATCCCATACACCTTTGGATGGAACACACCTGTCAGCCTTAGATCCCACTCGCTGCACTAGCTATCGTTGTGCAGCTGTCGATGTAATGTCTTTGATGTTGTAACTTCACTTATATAACAATATACCAAAATAATTAACAGTCTAGTCAAGGATCAGATGGGAGGAGCAGACCTGAGATGGTAAAGAGGGACTTGATGTCTGGCTTCATCTGCTGATCAGTAGGTGATTTATTCCGAAGTAGATCCTTGTTCCACCTAACTCTGCAGTCAGTTCAGAACTACTCAGGCCTGAAGGTGGAGGCAGGATGTTGCTTGGCCTCTCACAATACCCTTGCTGTCTGCACTGGAGGTACTCATGGTGTGGGAAGGGAGCAGTCTGACTGTCCTGTCTTTACAGTGATCCCTAGACCACCCTCCCATGCTAGGGAATCAGGCTTGGATGTGAATATGGGCCAAAACAGAAATGCAACAAGCTCCAGAGTGCCAGTGGACCAGGCAAAGATACAATATTAATCTATTAAATTTGCAGAACATATACAAATCCCTTTTGTATTTCTAATATTGCTGTTAATTATCATACACAAAATATTTAATGTCACTATTCTTCTGCCAGACATTTTCTGCATCATATTAACTCTAGTTAAAAACCCACATTTTATGATTGCTTCTTTTCTCTAAAATCTTTGATGTTGCTAATCGTTTTGTCTGCTACCTTTCTTAGTAGAACTGAAAATAATTCTAAAAGTGTAATTTTGCCCAACCTTGCTTTGTTTCACATCCTTGATATATTCTTAGTGCTTACTTCCTGAACATTAGAAACACTCCGAATGGTGCAGTCACTCCAGGTGGAGTTGGATAGGATTTGCATCCCAGTCACCCACCCAAGGGCCCCCAAGTCTGCCACCATTGCCTCAGAGGATGCCAGTGAGGCAGAATGGCTAGACTATGGTGGGTTCTGAAAAGATGGGGGTGGTGGGACAGAGGCACATTCCTCAACCGGTACCACTACATAATTCCTATGCCACTCTGGTAGGGTAGAATTGCCAGGAGGAGGCACACGTGGTAGTGACCAAGGGGGGGTATAGGGGAATTTTATTTTTTTCTTACATCCATAGTGGAGACCCCAAGAGGGGTGGTAGAGGACCCCAGAGGATAAGGAAGCAACTTCTGATGGGGGGCTTGATTGTGAGAGGGATAGATTTGAGAATAGGAAAGGGTGGGAGAGGCAAGTTATGTACCTACCTGGTACCACAGTCTGGAGGGATGGGAAGCAGATTCTGAGGATCACTAGGACAGCAGGATGGGAGGGAGAGCTGGATGTCATTGTCCACCTGGGGACTAATTATCTGGCTAGGTACAGGGCTGGTTTAGTGCAGTGGGAGTTTTCAGAACTGGAGCAGGGTCTTAGACAGGTAGCTTGCTCAGTGGCTTTTGCTGAAGTGCAGTCTGTCTACAACGGGGCAGAAAAGGGATCTGTGCACCAGGAGCTTCAGCTGAAGGAATGGTACAGAGCAGAAGAGTTAGCTACACACTTGTAACTGAGGACCCATCTGGGAGGATAAGGGCATATACAGGGGTGATGGCCTGCATCCATCCAGGAGGGGAACCGCAGTCCTCAGTGGACACTTTCAATGTTACTTTGATGACCATTTAAACTATCCAAGGGGGTGGTGGAACAAATCAGGGAGTCAGAAACTGCCCCACCTACAAGCTGAAGTAGAGAGTAAGGAGAACCCAAGGGGATAGAAATCCTGCAGGGTGCAAATTAATAAAGAGGCAGGATAATAGAGATACAGGGGGAAAGGAATGGGAGCTTTAAAAACACAGGTGGGATGGAGGGAGGGAAAAAAGGAGAAAATGGGGACAACAAGCAGAGTGGAAACAAAACTTAGAAGGCCATGTGTGCAAATGCTAGTGTGACCCTTAGGTGGTGCTATCCCAAGGGATACTACCCCTGCCTGCATGATTAGGCGCAGGCTGAGGGGCCTGAGTTCTGTGAATGGATGCCTCCACCCTGAGGGTTGGTTTAGGGGTAGCGTAGCTGCTCTGGGTACAGCCCTCCGGGACACTGATACCCCCCTCTAACCCCTATAGTGGCCTATACTGGTCAGCAAATAGACAATCACAATTAACACCAGAATGCAATGTTAGACCCACACTTGGCACACTTGCCACCAGGGTTGAATCAGCTGCACTGGCCCTGGAGACCCCCTGTAAAATAAGATCTGCAATGGAAAAAGGCAGTAGCAACACAGTATCCCCTCCACAAAGGTACACAATAGCCAGTTTAAATGCAGAAAGATCTGGAACTGATTTATTCAAGGGACATGAACAAGGATGGGACAGTCATCTAGTGTTTGATTTCAGTTCTGATTTAGTCAGGTTAACCATGCATGCCCTAAGAGTCCCTCTAGTACAGTCACACACACTCTGGCTACCCAGTTGTTATGAAGGCTAGCCTGAAGCATTGCCCGGGGTAGGCCGGCATTGCAACTGTTGTTGGGGCCCTTAGGAAGGAAAAACACAACATACACTTTGACCCACAGTTTGTATTCCGGTGCCGGATGGCTCAGTTGGTAATGATCAACCAAAACAATTAAATCAGGTGACACACTTTGATTTTAGCTTTGTTGCAGGGAGCCACCTTGATGTTTACTTAAACTTCCCAGACCAGGATGTAGGATGGTATGCTGGTTTGCCAGGGGAAGCAGGACTCACTGTGGTGGTCAATCCTGTTCGATGGTGCTGAGCAGGGAGCCAAATCCCCGAGCAGGTCTTTCACCAGATGAAACTCTGTGGGGTGAGTGGCAATCTGGTCCAAGATGGTAAGGCCCAGACCAGGTGAATGATTCAGATACAGTCCAGTAAGTTGCAGAATGCAGCTTCCAGCTAGCGTGACACATTCAACAAAGTGGGGAACCAAACTGCAACCTACACTACACATTCAGCACAATTATAGTAAGGATTGGTAAATACCACAGTTTGGATGACAGTCTGGTAGCAATTACACAGTGTCTCTTTGCAAACTGTACTCTCTGTGGTTATTTCAAGTCCTGATAGGCCAATTACTCAGAAGCAACTCTTCAGTCCTCACCAGGCAAAATTCACTCTGTCACAATTCAGGATTCCAGTCACAATCACAGCAATTTTGGATAAAGTCAGATATGATATTGCAGACTTCTTCATTCAAGAAGATGGTAGCAGGCAGGCCAGACACAGCCTTCCCACCAATTCCTCTGCACTACTATGCAGGAGCAGCTGCTCGAATGTCTCAAGCTGTTCACTCTCTCAGCTCCAACTTAACACTGACTCACTTCTGCAGGCAGATTGGAGCTTTCCCAGTGATCCAAATGGTTCAGTTGGTTGATCCAGCTGTCTGTCACAGCAAGGGATCCCCCTCCAGGTCCATTTAGGTGCCAAACACCTGGAAGGAAAAGTATGCCTATTTGCAGATGACACAAAGATCTGCAACAGGGTTGATACACAAGGAGGCATGAAAAGAATGAGAAGGGACTTGGCAAGGTTGGAGGAATGGTCAGAAGTATGGCAGCTTGGATTCAATGCAAAGAAGTGCAAAATAATGCACCTGGGAAACAAAAACCCAGGATAAGATTACACAATGGGAGGGCAGGTAGTAACAACAACAAAAATGGAAAGGGACCAGGGGGTAATCAGATCAGATGACCTTAAGGTTGGCAAGCAATGTGAGGAGGCGGTAGGGAGGGCTGGGGGGATACTGGGATGTATAGGGAGAGGCATCACTAGCAGAAAACAGGAAGTTGTTATTCCCCTGTACAGACAATTGGTGAGACCTCATCTGGAGTACTGCGTCCAGTTCTGGAGACCCCATCTCCTCAAGGACATAGAGAGGATAGAGGCAGTTCAGAGAAGGCAACTAAAATGGTGCAGGGTCTGCAAGAGAAGCCATATGAGGAGAGACTAAAGGAGCTTAATATGTCTACGCTTGAGGAAAGGGGGGAAACGATAGAAACATTTAAGTACCTCAGTTGAATCAACAAAGTCCAAGAGGGTAGCATCTTTCAGAGAAAGAGATGTGCAAGAACAAGGGGATACAATTTGAAGATAGAGGGGGGATGGCTCAGGGGCAATGTGAGGAAGTATCTTTTTCACAGAGAGAGAGTGGTGAACGCATGGAACAGCCTTCCTGTGGAGCTTGTGGGGTCTAAAACCGGGAGAATTCAAGAATGCATGGGACAGACATAAGGCGTTTTTTGTGGGGGGTAGGAAGAAATAGGCTGTTGGTTAAATAGGATCTAAACTGAAGAAAATAGGAGCACCAGGAATGTGTGGTGCTGTTTATTCAAAACGATAACTGCAAACAAATAAGCACCAACACAGCTTAAGCAACACATGCAAACACTGTTGTAATATAATAGCGTTTAATATCAAACGTGCAACACGAATACAAACGGAGGCTAAAACGAACAAATTAACGTTTCACTAGACTCTGCCAGGCTTCATCAGAATAAAAAAAAGAAAAAAAAAAACTTATTCTGATGAAGCTTCGGCAGAGCTCCAGGTGAAATGTTAATTTGTTCGCTTTTAGTTCGGCCTCGTGTTGCACGCTTGATATTAAACACTATATATTACAACAGCTGCTTGTTTGTGTTGCTTAAGCTGTGTGGGTGCTTATTTGTTTGCAGTTAAATAGGATCTGCAGCTTATCCTCTAGGTAGGGAAATGGTCAGACTAGGTGGACCAAGTGGTCCTTCTCTGCCGTCAAAGTCTATGTTTCTATGTAAACAGTAAAAAACTACAATTCCTACAGAAATTCCCTCCCACAAGACCCCTGGGGACAGTCTCCATTTTAAGGTCCCCCGAGGTACCGATTGGTCCAAACTGGCAGTCCAATATCAAAACGGGGGTGCTTAACAAAAGGTCCATGCTGCAATGGAAGGCAAGTTAGACAAACTACGATATCATTATTATTTAAGCAGACAATCAGTAAACAATCACAGTTCCTACTAAAGCTCCCTCTGTGCAGTTAGTGATGGCAGAATGAAGCAGCTGTATTGCAGCCTGGGTGGGACTCGAGCCTAAAACCACTTGGCCTCCACCCAGGGCCTTACCTACATACCCTCCTCTTACACCCCCTCCTGCTGCTACTGTTGTCCTCCTCAGACATCCCGGCGACAAAGCACAGAACCTCCCTCCCTGTTAACTCCTCTTCTATCTCTAAATAATTGGCCTGCATTTGCCACATCTTTACCTCGTGCTTTGTCTTTCCCCATTGCCTGCCCCCCCACTGAGCTTGCTATTGTACTGTAGCTGTATTTAATACTCTTTCTTTCCCCTCTTGTTCCACAGACAGCCCATCTGAGCACTTCCCAAGCTGCTGCTGCTGCTGCTGCTGCGGCCCCAGCATTCTCTGAGCTGGCCGCAGCTAACAGACCACCCGACTGACCCCCGGACAGATTCAGGTATGCATCAGACCTCCAAAACTTGTGGTTTTGAATGCCACTGTTTTAACTGGATGCCCAGTGGAGGAGCCAGGCACTGATTGGCAGTTTCTGCTCCTCCGCTGATTTTCCAGCTCCTGGTGCTTCCTGATCTCAGGGAAATCTCTATCTGTGCTGTTCTGGACTGAATTCTTTTGCCATCCCCCTCCCCACCTCCTCACAGTATTAAATAGACCCTTGCTGCACCCCTTTCCTCAGCCTAGCAGCTGATTGTTCTCTCCACTGCTGCACATTCTTATGGCTATTGGCCTCCCTGTTGTCAATACCTGACTTGATTCACTTTCTTACCACCCCTTTTTAAAGAAATCTCTCCCACAGGGTTGCACATTTGCTCTCAAGTTTTTCTCCAGCTAGAAGTACGTGACATTATTTGCTACATCTTGTGTGGTGTTTCTTTTCAGAGCCCTGCTACTCGCCTCTGACCACAAATATTTCCATGATAGCTATGGCTGGAAGAATACTGCCGCTGCTGACACTGAGCCTTGCTCTCTTTTTACTGGCTTTTCTCACTGCTAGACCTTGCTCTCCTGGCAGTGGTAAACTGACCTCCACACTATCTGACTTTACCTACTCAGACCTCCTTGTGTCACAGATCAAGCAGCATGACTGACTCTTCTATTACTAGGCATCTCTTATACTTGGCTGCTGACTTTACCTCTAAACGCCTCTGGCAGAACATGCTACTGGTACCACCTCTTTTCCCCACGGAAACTATGGTATCTTATGTTCCTAGCTTTGTTATTATCTGGGGACATCAAAACAAACCCTTGTCCCCAGTTACCCACTGCCTCTCCGAAAATGGACTGGTTAAATATGAAAGACCTTCGTATAGCACACTTAAACATTAGAAGCCTTCTCTGTAACTTTACTGAACTTGAGGCATGGATATCCATATATGAACCTGACATTCTCTGACTGAAACTTGGCTAAAGCCCTCTACTCCTGACTCTTCCTACTCTCTTCCTAACTATTCTCTATTTCGGGGAGACAGGCTATTTGGAAAAAGGGGAGGTGGAGTTGCGCTCTATTTCAAAAAACATCTGAATCTGTCCTTAATGCAATGTTCATTTGCCTCTAACTGCAAATCTTTACATACCCTGCTTCTACTTGGAACCAAAAAAGATTCACTTAATATGTGCCTACAATCCTCCTAAAGCAAGTCAACTAGGATGCCCCAAACTATTTGAGTACTCTACCTCTACAGCTGGCCAAAATGAACTTATTATCATTGGCGACCTCAGCCTAAATTGGCTGGGGAAAAATAAAAGCTCACTGGTATCTCTAGTACATGGATTTAACATGCACCAGGTAATTGAAGATCCCACCAGGCTGACCCAGTCACCTGCTGCTGAAACAGTTATAAACTGGATACTTACAAATCGACCTAATAGAATTACTGCCTCAGGTGTGCTTCCGGATTCTATAAGTGACCATTCCCCTGTGTTTTGCATATGGGGAACATCAGTGATTCCAGCCCCTTTGCCATGCTACATCACCTTCCAGGATTTTTCCACACTTGATCAAGCAAGCTTTCTACATGATATTTATTCTGTAAACTGGATCCCTATTATCCAGTCTCAAGACATTGAATCTGCTCTCAGTCTCTTTCTTTCTATATTCTTATCCCTCCAGGACATACATACACCTAAACGGAATTGACACGTTAGGGGCAAACAGACTGGGTGGCTGCACAAGGAACTTCTCGCCTCCCTCCGGGCGCGTGACAAAAGTTGGAACCACTACAAAACCTTGGGTCAGCAAAGTGAATATGACACTTACAGAAAGCAGCGCAATATGTGCAAAAAACAAGTCAGGCTTGCCAAAAGCTCATACTGCAAAGGTCTATTGCTGGAAATTCTGGACACATGTAAAATCCTCCCTGGGCTCAAACCAGTCTCAACACATGAATGATATGGTCCTCAATGGTGTGCACTGTAATGACCCCACCACCATTGCAAATTCTTTCAACAAATACTTTACTGATCTCACCAAATACACCGCCTCTTTCACAGCAAATCGCATCCTGATGCCCATTACTCACACAAACGTGCCCATACATCTGCCCTTCCATTTTAAGGCTATTCCAAATGCTGATGTTCTAAAACTACTAAACTCAATCTCTGATAATACTAGTGTAGGCTCCAACTACCTAGAGCCTAAACTCCTGACAATGACTGCTCCTTTTATTGCGGCCCCATTGGCTAAAATCTTTAGTGTCTCTCTGCCATGGTCATGTTCCAGACATATGGAAATTGGCAAAAGTCACCCCAGTCTTTAAGAAAGGTGACAAGAAGGACATATGCCAGATGCTAACTGGAGGGCATTTGCATCAGCCACTTGTAAGAATGAGGTCATTCTAGATGCCCTACAGGGGGCATGTCTTAAACAACTATTATCAGAACCCACTCAAGAGGGAGCAATCTTAGACCTGGTACTCTCAAATGGAGATAGCAAGAGGATCACAGATTTAGAAGTGAGTAGCCATCTGGGAACTAGTGACCATCGAACAGTATGCTTCACAATAAACACAGCAGTAGAGTCAAACCAAACAAGGGAGAGGTTCCTGGATTTCAGATGTGTGAATACCACAGGGATAACTTAACGGGGAGGATGACTGCGGTGGGGTGGGGGAACAGCAGGCAAAGATGAAAGTGAGTATTGTAAAGTAAAAAAAAAATACTTCCTAGCATTCCCCCATGCCTCCTTCCCTCCAGCCTCATGTTATGCCCCTTGTCCTTGTGCACTTTCTTCTCTGATGTATGCTCCCCTCCTGTACCCTGTTTATTCCTCTAAGATATTTGAAAGTTTCTATCATAATATTTATTTTTTTTGTCTACATTTCCATTTGCAAATTATACTGCAAAGCCACTAGAGGGCAACAACTCAATTAACTTGCTGCTGCTGGCAACTGTTGCTGTCCACGGCTACTCATAGTCACTTTACTTCTGCCAGTGCCACTAATCTACTCCCTACTGCTGATTAGTATACCCTGATCTATTCTTGCTCCCCCAATCCATACAATATGCCCACCCTTCCTTCAACACTTTCCCACCTTCTAATACTTCTATTCATTTTATCTACGTCAGCTCCACACTCTCATCAGTCTAATAAACCTTTCTCACCTTTCCCGTCCACTGTCCTAGCCCCTACTTTTATCCTTGCCATAACTCTTACACCCCTTCAAATACTCTGGTCTCATTTTCCTCACCTCCCCCCACTACTCTATTCTCAGTACCCAGCCACCTAGCTTTCCTTTGCCCCCTTTAGCCCCACCCCCAAAATACTTCCCAAATCCTCAGCCTGTCACAAATGCCCTAAACTCCACTCCCTCATAATAGCACTCCTCTTACTCACATTAGGAAATGTTCATCCCAATCCTGGCCCCACTACACCCACCTCTGCCAGTTGCAATCCTTCCACTAACGTACCAACTTCCCCCCCTACCCTCCCCAAGGGCCTGAAAATCCTCCACTTAAACATCTGCAGTCTCATCTCAAAAAATTTACCTTTTATATCCTATGGTAATCTCCCTCACATCTGATATTCTAATTTTAATGGAAACTTAGTTAAATATTAAAATACCTGATCTTGCCATTAATATCCCAGGTTATTCCATAATCAGGCAGGATAGGACTGGCAGCTGTGGTGGATTAGCTATATATATCCTGTCCTCACTTCAGTTCATAACCATTCTATCATACTCATTACCCTCCGCCTGTGAAGCACTTGTAGTAAACATTACATTGCCTTTTTCCTCCCCTATCTTCATAGCTGGCATCTACTGTCAACCTGTTTCCAAGGCATCCGATACTTTGGATCTCATTACCTCCATAACCTCCCTCATACATAAAGGTGAGCTATACATCCTGGGTGATGCAAACCTAAGCTGGCTATCACCAAGAACTGCCAGTAATGACATCACGGCCCTCAATCTCTACCAACTCGTCCTGGAACCCATCCGCCTATAACTGGGTAATAAAATTACCTTTCTCAGGTTCTTGTGGGAACTGCACAAAAGTGAAGAAACTATAGACAAGTGGTGTCCATACTAAGGTAGATTCTAGAACAAAAAGGCCAAGGCCCATGTTGCCCCTATGCTAAGCCAAGGAAAAATAAGAGAGATTGTAACCAGCATCAAGTTGATACTTAAAAATGTTTTTGGTCTCACTAATGACTACATGAAGTGGCAATTTGTTCCAAGGAGCAATCACTCTAATAGTATAGTATTTCCTATTAGTATGAATAAATGATTTCCTTATTAATTGCAGGGGGTGACCCCTAATATCATGGAAATGATTTTTAAATTCCAGACCTAGTTCACACATAAGATATGGATCTTGAACAATAGCATACAGAAGCATGAGGCCACCTCTAAGATGGCGGGTGGAAAGGGGCATACATTTTAAGGAATTTAACATGCCTTCGTACAACACCTTTTCAAGTCCAGATATTTTTTTGGTAAATTTCCTTTGAACTTTTTCTAGCAGGTGACCTTCCTATTTTTTATAAGGATTCCATCACATGAAGTGATTTATTTCTGGTATACAAAGCAGGCTTACAACCAAATCACGGTGATAAACACCAGGGATAACACCTCCAATCATTCTTACCTATAGGCAGCAGCAAGTCTCGTCTCAGAGAAAATGAGCAGTGCAAAGGGTCTTATACCCCTGAAAATAACCATAGCAACTACCAAAAAGATATATATATGTCTCATCATTGGATAATGGCAAATAGCCTGACTTCTTACTAGCCTGAGAAAGCATGCTGAGCTAGCAGAGAGACAAGATAACTAAACAAAGGACCTGTATTCATGAAGGCCACTTGTGGTTACATACATAATTGCATAGGTAATTGCTGTTCTGCATTAGAGCTGAAGGTGGCAGTATTGTCTAACTAATAATTATACAATGGTATAAACAGAGGTGTCTCCCAAGTGATACAATTAGAATGATGGCAAATGCATTATGATTCTCAGTAGAAATACAGTAGAACTCAGATCCTAACACTTATGCTTATATGATAAGTGCATGTGCCCCAAGTATTACTGTCTGTGAGATGGGCCAATAAGGGGTGCTGATCCATGGATAGCATTCCCTCCCTTGTTGCCTCAGAAGGGGCAACAATCCCAAGTAAGGTGTTAGGGATGGAGCTAAAGGATCATTTACAGGCCCGACGCATGAGCCTTGTAAAGGAATTTGAGTTGTTCTCGATGTTGTTTTAGGGTACGTTGCAGGCAGCATAGAGTGAAGATTAGGAAAACAGTCAAGAATGCATGAATAATACCAAAAACCTTGAAGCAAAGCTCTACCCAATAGTTGCCAATGGCAAGACTTAAATCACCATCATCAATCAGATCATTAAGTATCTCATTAGCTTTAGATATATTATTGCTAATATAAAATGAGCGTCTTTTCTAGCTAAAAGAAATCATAAGGAGAGAGTCAAGGGATCAATGTGTACATTAAAAATAGGCAAATATTGAGACAGGGCTAGTAAATATTGGAGGTCAGTATTGATAATGTCTGGTTCAGGGAGAGGAACAGGCATGATCACAGTGTGACCAATGACAGTTTTCTGCTGTGGAGTAAAATAAAAGTTAGGTTTATCAATATTGCAAGTACGAGTTCTATATGCAAATGACAGGTAGTTAGTGACTACACAGAATTGACCCTCAGAGGTATAGGTAACTCTGAGTGTTGGAACTCGCCAGCAATGTAGGCGTACAGGGCAGGTGAAGGTCTGATTTTTCAGCCTGGTGGTGAAGCGATGTATCTCTTCAAGATAGCTTCTGGATGTTGCTGTTTCAGCATCGAATGCTGAAGATGCAGCAGGAGGGACGTCATCTGGATCAAAGTCAGTAAGGTTGGTCGGCAATTCTTCACCAAGGTCAAAGCCCAGTCAGGATGTTCTGGTGAGTAGCTGCAGACTGGTTTCACAATGTCAGAGATGTCAAAATGGCACAAGAAATAGAATCCTTCCTTGGCACAACAGTTGGTGTGAGGAGCCACCCAAACGTGGAGAATGGGCTGGTAAACTAGCATAGAAGGAAGTCCAGTTCATTCACAGAAAATGTTGTTTTCAAGATGTCCAATGGCATGAATGTTTTCCAACTTGTCAAAGACAGATGTAGCTGTATCAAAGCGTGGTCAGGAGACAGTGAAGGTGCCGAACATGGAGCAAGGAGCAAGATTTGGTTAGGTAACATGGTGCTTTGTTAGGAAACCTGGAAATGTAACCAATACTACGTGCTGTAGACATACAGATGTTGAGTATTTTTTAAACACATAGAAATGCAACCAGTGGCTGTACGATATGGGCAATACCATTTACCCAATCTGAAATCATGAATAACATCTGGAATTTTGCCTCATTTCAATCCCTGAAGAGACTGTTGACAGTAGAACTAACATAAGAGCCATAAGCAGAACATAGGATTTCATGCCCAATATATTGCTTGTCCGCCTCATGGTTATTCTGAAAAATAAGATCATTAAGTTTCTGTCTTGTGTCATTGAACCCTTGAGAAATTTCCCTCATATTCTAAACTGTATAATGTTCTTTCTCACTGAGGGAATTAACACCTTGCAAGATAGGGGGCATACCTCCGTCTACTTGGACTGTGTGGCTGGGTGTTTGTGTTTGTCTCTGTCAGTAGTTTAGTTTTGTGGATTTTCATGTGTTTTGGCTTGGAGGAACTAGACCATTCTTGGATATATGATCTATGAAAGTTTCCTGGACTAAGAAACTGGAAAACATCACCAGCAGATATTGGGATTCTCATTATAAATCAACTTTTGGAAGTCATCACAATCAAAGTAAGTACAGCTAAATTCTACAAGCTCTGACCTGGAAGTGCAAACTGAATCCACATTTCCATCTACCTTGTTGCTAAGGGAACTGCATGTCTTTGAGAACCATTCACAACTATTTAAACAAAGGAAGACCTGACAAAGGGTTTTAACTTCCTGCATATGCCCCAGGCCAGTGTTCCAGGAATTTAACACATCCTTTGTCTTGTTACCGTAGATCAAACAGTTTACTGGTCATTTTCCTGTGGATTTGATTATTTTACATAATTTGGCAATGGGGCAAATCCTTCCCTTGGAGGCACACCACTGAAATTGATCTGTCCCTCCTCATGTGTGAGCCTTGGGTTTACCCATGTAAACCTCCTCCTGTCTTTTCTATCTCTCTCCATTTGTTATCCACTGTGTCAACTTCCTCTCTCTTCCTACCCCACGCAACCCCCCACTGTAAGCATCTTGACATCCTACCTTCATTATGGAACCATGGCAAATACCCTTTATTTCTATCTGAGGCACCCCATTACTAAGGACTGAGTGCAAACGACTGCCCTGGCTGGAAAAATCATATTTGAGCACCTGTTGTTAGCAACCCTCCTTTGTTGGGACCCTAGGTGACTGCACTGTATCCAAACCTACAGCATGCAGAGGAAAGACGTTACATGGTATGAGCTACAGGAGATATCCCTCAAACTGCTGCTCCTCCTACTTCTCATGTCTGGTGGGATCCACCCAAACCCTGGCCCTGGCTCAAACATTAAGATAAAGCCTGCAAAACTGAAAATGGGCTATCCATTGTTACCCTAAATATCTGCAGCCTCCTTCCTAAGCTGGCATCTCTTCAAGCCTTTATTGGACAACATAATCCTGACATACTTGTAATTGTTGAGACCTGGCTAACACCTAGCACTCCAGATCATGCAATCTCACTCCAAGGCTACAACCTCTTCAGACTTGACAGGGTAAAAAGAAAGGGGGTGGATGTGTTCTCTATATAAAGGACTACCTCTCATGCCACCTTGCCAGTTTCTCCACAGAAAACACCCTAGTACAACTTCTCCCTGTCAAGTTTCTCCTTGGTGCCCATAACAAAGTGCTTACCTTGGCTGCAGTCTATATCCCCCCCAAAGACCCACGAGCTGGGCTCCAGTCTATCCTTGAATTTGCAAGATTACAACCTCCTGACTCTGAGCTCCTCCTTCTCAGTGATTTCAGTGTAAATTGGCTTGCCTCAGATATCGGACCCAGCAGGGATACTATCCTAGCAACCAACCTAACACAGATGGTCAACTCCCCTACTAGAAAAAACTACAAGATTGGAACCAGAACTCTCATTGACTGGATTCTTACTAATCGCCCGGACCGGATAAAAAACACCACCGTTCTCTGACTCCCTCAGTGACCACTCCCCTGTGATCTGTATCTGGACAAATAAATTCCACAAACCACCTCCTAAAACCATCCTAAGTTGAATGCTACCGCATGGAAACCTTGCTAAGCTAAAGACCTGCCTCCTGCAACAAGACTGGTCCCCTATCTACAGTACGCTGGATGTGGACGCTGCACTAGACTTCTTCATTAAAACTTTCAACACTGCCTGTGACACCTACGCACCTTTCAAAAAACATAAAATCAGTCCCTGGCTAACAGCTAAACTACTGGCTCAGCTTAAAGCACATGACCATCTTTGGGCTATAGCCAGGGCCACAGGCTCCATAACAGACTCACTTAACTATAAACAGGCACGCAACCTATGCACTTCACAAATCAGGCAGATGAAGAGCTCCTATTTCAAGAATGCTCTAGAAACCACCTGGGGTGATGGGAGATCCTTCTGGGACAATATAAGTAATATTACGGGCAAACAGTCTAAATCCTCTCCCATGGCAGTGAACATTGATGGCTCCACTACCTGCAACCCTAAGACTATGGCCGATGCCCTAAATAAAACCTTCACTGACCTCAGTGGTGTCCTCTCACCAGACTTCTTCCAGGACTTGTCAGTTCCAAAACTCGTATCCCAAACCACCTCACCAGACAAACCGCTATTTCACTTTAAAATAGTGAAGACATATGAAGCCTACAGATACATAAAAAAGGCCTGCTCTAAATCTAGAAATAGCAGTGACACCATTGATCTAAAACTTCTGTCCCTCACCTTGATCCACCCCCTCACCAAAATTCTCAACCTCTCCCTGTGCCAAAGTCAATTCCCCAACACATGGAAGGCCACTGTAGTCACACCAGTGCATAAAGGGGGCGAAAAATCCACACCAGGGAACTATCGGCCCATATCTATACTTCCACCCCTCTCCAAAGCTCTTGAATGGATCGTGGCAGATCAACTATCAGACTACCTGCAAAAGTATGATCTACTCTGCATTCAGCAACACGGATTTAGGAAAGGACACAGTACGTCGACAGCCCTACTTGATTTGTCTAGTGAAACTCACAAAGCCTTGGATAAGGGTTATTTAACCGGAGCTGTTTTCATAGACCTCACAAAGGCCTTTGACACTGTTCACCATAGCCTTCTAATCTCTCTTCTGCTCAACATTGGGCTAGCCGAGGGGCCTGGAGCCTGGGTAAAAAGTTACCTGGCACAACGTTCTCATACAGTAAAAATCTCTGAGGTTCTCTCTGACTCCAAACCGGTCCTCTCTGGTGCCCCCAGGGCTTCAATTTTAGGTCCTCTCCTCTTCAGCCTATTTCTAAACTTGCTTCCCAAATCCTGCCCTGAAAAATTAATATTCTATGCTGATGACGCTGTAATTCTCTCCTCCCATAAGGATCCAAATCCACTACGACAGAGCTTGCAACTTGCTTTCTCATGTGTTGAAAAGTGGTTCCTTGAGCACAAACTGGTCCTAAATCAAAAAAACAAACAAAAGTCATGCTTTTCGCCAGTCATCAAAACAGAAATAGGCATACTCCACTCGTCATAAAAACTTCTCTTGGAAATACACTAGAACAAGTGAACACCTTCAAATACCTTGGTATCACTTTTGACGAATGTCTTACTTTTGCGGCCCATATCGATAACACTGCCAAAACAGTGCACCAACACATTGGAATTTTGTACCGGAACTGTCAATTTTTCAACCAAGCTGCCTTGAGGATTGCTGTTCAAAGCTCCATCATCTCAATCATAGACTATGGTCTAATTGTCTATGGCTCAGCTACTACTACTGCACTAAAGCGCATCTCAACAGCACTAAACAAAACCTGTCGACTCCTCACTGGAGCACAGAGACAGACCCACACTTGTGACCTCTACACGGAAACCAGTTGGTTGCATCTTTCCAATCGCTTCATGTATCTCACCTGCGTGATGGCAAAAAAATCAATCTTGGGACTCACTCCTCCGTGTACTTGGGACCTGCTCGGCCTGAACAATGGCACTCGTACCACCAGAAGATCTGACCACCAACCTTTCCTTGTCCCTAGATGCCGGACTGCTCAGGGACAGAGATCTTTTACATACCGTGCCCCTACCTGGTACAATGCCCTTAACCTGCCCTCCCTATCCTCCACGACACACAGGAACTTTCAAATCCATACTTTACACTCACCTCACAGCCTCCAGTTCCTGTGACTGCTTTGACTAAGTCTCATCCCACTGAGTGCACTTACATTTGTTTCACTCAACCACCATGGTCTCCTCTTTGACAAAGACAACCTGAGTACCACTAACCTGGTTCTGTCTGCTCCTAAACTTCTTATTTCTCCCTCTCTTCCCTCTCAAGCTCTCCGATCCTTATTCCTTGCCCTGACACTGCCTCTGAGTTCCTTTTTCTTTTCTGTACATAAATGTTACTGTTTAAGTTGTGGCCTTGTTAAATGGCTTACTGATTGTTTGTAACACTGTCTACTATGTTTTTGTACTTAATGACGTGGAACCTTTGTAAAAGAGCCTTGGTTCAAAGGTATTAATTCCTAGAACAATAAACTTCAAACATAACATCATTGCCAAGTGTTTGCTGGAACTTAAGTGGCTGTACTTTAATGGAGGCAATATCTGAGCTATTCCAAATAGACATTCCTGAGCCAAAAAGGCCAGTAACAGTGTTGGCTACTCCAGTTATACCAGAGACACAACCAGCTGCACCAGCGATGTCTGAGGCTACTTCCTGCTTGGTACGTTTTGGTCTGGATTTAGCATATTTATGGGTGGGTCTAAAAACAACAGTATGGTCGGTGGTGCAAGGACCACCAATAGGATCATTTCAGCGTGTTTGGGAAGCAGCTACAATATCAGTAAGCATCATACTGTGAAATTTAGAGGTATTACTATGTTGACATAAACTAAATTCAGCCATATTCCAATGTGATAAATTGAAAATAACTGGAACATGCATAAATTGCAGATTGTTTATCAGAGCTCTTGGGAGTGATGTGGTGGTCAAACCACTAGGAGGACCATCCTCCTGGCAAGGACAGGCAAGCAGTTCTTCTGGACTGGGTGGGACTACAGTGAGGTAGCAAGAAGAAGAAGCAGCATAGTTTTGAAAACAGAAGTCAATGGCCTCCTGTGAAGGGAGTCTGTCACAAAAGGCAGAATCTATAAGTACAGTAAGATTATACTGATCAGTGTGTCACGGAGAAGCCTGTCTTAATAGAGAGAGTACCATTTTGAGATATGTCAGTGTTAGGCCAGCCGTGGAATGTACCCTTGGACAGGCGAGCTACAGGGATTGTGTAGTCCATTGCATCCATTTGCCATTGAATGGAAAGTGAAGATTTATCTGGGGCAACTACTACAGCATCCAGAAAGGTGTCTTTGCCTTGAGTAACCATGATGTTTTTGTTTGGAATATTAATCCAAATACCCATGGAGCTAAATGTTCCATTTGACCAAGCAAGTGATCCAGTCGGTCCTTGTGAGTTTGTGAGGGTTTGAGTAGGGGTGTTATAATGGTTAGAGGTAGTAGTCTCACCAGTAGGAGAAGAGGGTGCAAGATAGTCATCTTGAAAAAATAGAAAAGGATTAGTTAGCTGGAAGTACTATTCCGCCCTATGGGGTTAGGAAAAGTATGTTTTTAGTCGCCTTTACATAGTTTGAGTTGATTAGCATGGAACCACTTGTCAGCAGTCTTTTTCTGCTGCTGAACTCTGACCTGATACACAGCAAGGCTGCGCTTGTGAACAATGGGATTGAGACCTTCCCATTTATTGGCAAATGAGTGTGTGGGTTGTCTGTATTGGAGAAGCATTACTTGGTCTCCAGCTTGCCAGTCGACTTCTTTGACATGCTTGTCAATATGAGCTTTAGCTTGTTGAGCCTTGCCCATCTGCTTGGCAGTGAACAGGTGTGTCTTCATGATGTCATTATGGGGCTTTTCCACATACTTGTCTACAGATACTCTGTCTGCAGTAGGGGTGTGAAGATCAATCAACAGGTGCTCAGGTAGTTTCACGGCTCTACCAGTCATGACCTTTTAAGATGTATACTGAGCAGTCACTGCAGGCGTATCCCTAATTGCCATCAGTAGTAGTGGCAAGATGGAATTCCAATCCTTGGGATTGTTATCAATGAATTTGCATAACATCTGTTTGATGTGTCTGTTAGCTCTTTCTACCTGACCTGATGATTGAGTATTGTAAGGAATGTGGAATTTCGGATCAGCTCCAAGATGTTGGAGTGTCTGTTGCATCAGTTCAGCTGTAAAGCTGGCTCCCTGGTCTGAGTCTACCAGGCCCCACCTGGAGAACAATTGATCCACCAGGATCTTGGCAGTTGTCTTTGCCATGTTGTTCTTAGTGGGGCATGCCTCTACCCACTTGGAGAAGAAATCTGTGACAAGTGCATACTTGTTATTCTTACTGGAGTTAGTAAGAGGACCATTGAAATCGATCTGTATCACATTCCAAAGTCCAGACTGCCTTTGGGGCAGTAACTTGGCATTTTTCTTCACTGAAATGGGGTTGTTTTTGAGCACACACTTTGCAGTTGTCCATGTAGTGTTCCGCATCTTTGGCCATGCCAGGCCATCAGACGACTGTCTTGAGTTTCTGGAGAGTGTCTTCTGTCCCCTGGTGTCCACCAGTGGGGATGTCATGAACCATATGAATAAATTCTGTTCACAGTGATTCTGGTGCAACCCACAATTTATCACCTGTATCCTGTTTGTGGTACCAGATGAGTTTCTGATCACTGGACAGGTGTAGCTTGCCCGAGTGTCTTTTGTAGGGACTGCCAACAGGCAGTGGTTGTTCAGTTCCTTTATCTAGGAATTTGAACACATCTCTGATCTCTGGATCTGCTTTCTGTGCAGCGGAATGATCTAATGGGGGTTCTGGTACTGGTTTCTTGGTGGCAGTAATTCTAGATGTCGCAATTGCTGCTATGCATTGTGGGTGAGTCATTTCCCATGTCTCCCCCCTTGAGCGCTTGCTTTTGCAAGCAAGTCTACTCACTTGTTGTACTCATGGTAAGGGTCAGATTAACAGTGAGCCTTTACCTTTTTGAATGTACAGCTTACGTATGGATATTTGCGTCAAGGTGTGTATGTACACAAACTGTTCCCTGTATTTGACAGGGGTATCATCAGATGAGGTAAAGTTGTTTTTTTGCCAGAATGTAAAGAACTCGGGGATGAAGATACCCAATTGGAGTTTGCAAAGATGATGGCATCCTTATCACCCTTCAGCCTGATCTCCAATGCACACGCCACAGCAGCCAGTTCAATGTAGTGTGAAGAGATAACAGTGCATTTCCTAGCAGTGTGCCAGAAATGACCCTCATGATCCCTAATGAGCATTCCCAGCCCTGCTACCTGTTCTCCATCCACATAGGATGCAGAGCCATCGTGAACATGTGGAACATTGTTTTGTCTTCCAGGACCTCAGATGTGGCTGGCAGGAAGGGTCCTGGATTAGGCAAGTCAGGTGGCTGGAGGGCACAGTCATGGGCTTACCTGTATATAGTAGGCCATGGGCCAGGATTGATGGCATTTTGGCAGGCAGTACTTTGATGTCTCTATCCTGCAAGAGCAAAGACTAAAGGGTGACTCTGGTGTTAGAGACTGATCCATCTTTTACTTAGTCTGAAAGCAAAAAGTTAGTTGGAGTGTGACAGGTATGCAGAATAATAGAAGCATATCCAGTAATGTATAGAAAGTGTATGACAGCCCAGAAGGTTGCCAAGAGTGTTCTTTTGCAGAGACTGTACTTTATCTCTACTGGTGATAGCATCTGTGAAGCATAGGCAATGGGCCTGTAGTACCCATTGTATTTTTGTGCCAACCTGCAGACATGGCCACATCAGAGGTGGCAGTTTCCAAATAGAAAGGTAATCTTGGGTTTGGGTTGATCAGTGCTGGGGCTGAGGCCAAGTCCTGTTTGAGCTGGGCCACAGCTTCAGTGTGTGTGGGGCACCATATACATGGGACATCCTTTTTGAGAAGTTAATACAAGGGAGCAGCCTTTAAGGCAAAATCAGGAATAAAGTATATGTAATAGTTTACCATGACTAGGAAGCATCTGAGTGTTCCCCTGCTTGTAGGAACTGGTAGATCTTGTAAGCCCTGGATCTTCTTGACAGCTGGGCTCCTCCCTTGGTTAGTGATATGTAGGCCAAGGAAGATGGCCTCCTTCTTGCACAGTTGTGCTTTAGAGGGGCTGCACTTGAGGCCTGCTCTCTTGAGGAGAGTCAGCAGTTCATCCAGAAGGGTCAGGTGCTCCTCTTTGGTGGAAGTTGCCAAAATCAAATCATCCAAATACTGCAGGAGACACTGTGGTGTGGAGAACCCCTGTAGAGCATCTGTTATGTGGAGATGGAAGAGGAAAGAGCTATTGTGAAAGTCCTGGGGCAGACAGGTCCAGGTGTGCTGGCACCCATCAAATGTGAAGGCACATTTGTATTGACTTTCTTGTGCTAATGGGTGTGACCAAAACCCATTAGAGATTTCAAAAGCTGAGAACCACGTTTTGTCAGGTGTCAGCAATTTGAGCACATCAGGGGCTGATGCCACAGTTGGGGGTGACTTGATTGCGCTTTCTGTAATAAGTTGTAAGTCTCCAAGCTCCATTCATTTTTTCACAGGCCAAATGGTCGAGTTGACAGCAGAGACACAAGTCCTGATTACACTATGCTGCAGCAATGACTGGATGGCTTCCCTCAATGAGGGCAAGGCTTCAGGAGGATATGGATACTTCCTTTGACTTACAGGATTGGGTCCTGGAATCTCAGTGGTGGTGTGCATCCTACCACAATCATGCTTGTTGTTAACAAACACATCAATGTGTTCCTGCAACAGAGGTGCCAATTCAGAAAACAAGTTGTGACTTTTGAATAGAGCTATGACATCATACTCCTTGTTGTTATGGGCGATGGCTGCCACTGCATGCAAGTCTGGTATGGTGACAACATGACATTGTCTTTTGATCTGTAGCAATAACCTGTTAGCTAGGTCCACCCACACAGCCATTCTGTGCAAGAAAATCAATTCCCAATGTGCTGGGGTGATGACATAATACCATAAAGTTAAAAACAAAATTTGTTTTGAGATGGCCTACCTGCACAGGCAGCAACACAGATCGATAAGTTTGCAGTTATGTGTCATCTACACCATGTGCACTGGACTTCCAGACAGTAGACCAAGCGGACATGGCTGTGTTCTCATCATGGAGAACAGACACGGCTGCTCCTGTATCCAGAAACATGTCTAGTTGGTGGCCCCCGACTGTGACCCTTACACAGGGCCGTTCATTTGTGTCGACAAGCAGGTTACTCACAATCCAGATGGGCCTATAATTGTCAATCAGTGCTGCTCCCGGCTTCTTCCTCATCTTCTCGTTTCTGTGACCTGAGGCCTTTGGAGGATCATTGGGCCTCCTCTCGGTGCTTTACAGGACATGAATACTGTACCTCTGATGTCAGGGCCAAGATCTCAAACTGTTCAATTGGCAGTTCCTGAATCACTGCATCAGCCTGGCCAGTGTCCAGTGTCATGAAAAGATTTTTTCCCTTGGCTGCTGATTTGCTCAGTAGCCGAAGACCAGAATGGATTGGTGTTACCAGCCACCACAGTATGTGAGGATGTGGCCTCCTTCTCAGCAAGGGCCTCCTCCAGCTGTTTCTGGAGAGTTTCATTCTCATCTTTAAGGTCCGATAGCTAGGCCCATTATGGTACTTGCCTTCAGAATTCAAATTTTTCCAGTTCCTGTTGTTGTTTTTCCTGTTATTCTTATAGTTTCGTTCCACCCGTACGACTGCTGGTCACCAGAAGGGGTTTGCTGATTATTGCCTTCCACTACATATTGGGTGGGGGTGGAGTCCTCCGTGATGATTTGGGCCAGGGCTCCCTGGGTCTCTGGAGCCTGAATGGTGGCAGCCTTGTTGGTGTTTTGGCCGGAGGCTAGGTTACGGAGGTAAACCTGGAAGGCCCACTCTGTCTCGGTGAGGATCTCCTCAAAGGTGTCGGTCTGCAGGTAAACATTGAGTTCAACTTGTTCCTGGAGACCCGGAGTCATGTCTCAAATGTATAAATCCTTGTACTCAGTTTGCTTTTTGTTAGCGGGCTCCCCCGTGAGGCCCTTGCTGACCTCATAGGCGAGCCACAATCATTGATGGTAGGCCGCTGGGCTTTCCTTTACATTTTGCTTAATCTTGTAGGCCAAGCGTGCTCCAATGATATTGGGAGAATTGGCAGCAAGGAATGCCTGTGAGATATCATTGAAAGCGAGTGTGTCACTATTGCGAACTGTGTCTGGTAGCTTGGCCCAGAGAGTAGGCTTGATGGTCTGCCTGAATACTTGAACCTGATACTCTGGTTGGAGAGAGAGCTTCTCGCAGAGGGAGTGCACCTTCTCCAAATGGCAACTCAGATTGTCAGTTGGGCCCATCTCTCTGATGCCTTGAGCAATCTGCTGAACAGAATGAGTGACCTGTAGGGGATTGGAGGTGGGCATGCGGCAAAGGGAATCCACACAACCTAGTACGCTGTGGAGGGCAGCTTCCGCCGCTGCCGCATCAGCGACTGCTCTGAACGCATGGTCCTGATTTACAGTGTCTTCAAACATGCAGTCAGTTTGTTGTTGGAGAGACGACTGACCATCTGTTCCAATCCTTGTTAGGACATCTTGGACAATGCCACATACTTCCATATTGTCTTCCCTGGAGAGGGGTATCACAAACTCACTTAGCAGGTCAGGCCCTCTACTCCCAAAGTGCCAACCTCTGAGCACAGTCTTGTGAACAGTTTAACAGAACTAGGTAACATTCTTGTCTGTTTTGTGAGTTCAGATCAACCTTTGGTCTCAAGTCTTGGAGGGATTCAAACTGTGAACCTCTTGCTAGCATACCCAATGCACAGGCTTAGATATTTCTGTCTTCAGGGGACCAGATATCTTTGCCTATGGGCACCTAACCAGGTATACAGAGATGAACCCTAAAAACTTTAATAAAGACCTCAGATTTAAAACGCTTCTTTTTCTAGTTTGGTATCACCATTCAAACTTATGTCTATTGTCTGCTATAACCATATATACTTTTCTTACAAATAAAAAAAGTCAAAGACAGACCAAGTACACTCTAAAAAAAGTTTTACCAAAAATACATAAAAATATGTAAAACACAAAATACAGAACTCTTGTATCACAAGACATACAAGTCTTTCAAAAGAACAAGGTTTAAACAGTGCAAATTCCTACTTACGGTACTTAGATTTGACTCTCTTTCTAAATACCTGTTTACAGTGTTCATAGATCTTTCCTTGTCAGAGTCTAGATAAAAGTGTGTCTTTCTGTAGTAAAACAGAATATTGTTTAAGCATACTGTATTGGCCAACCCGTTTTTGTGTGAAATCAGCTAGCTCCTCCTCTGTCAGAATATATAAAAAGATATATATTTTAATTAAAGAAAACGGGATGCCTTTTCAACAATTAACTTTTGCAACCCTCAGCATGACTCATGTCCCTCAAATTCCATTTCTTTGATCTCATCATAGGCTTCCCCCTCCCAGGATATGAAAGCATCTTTATGATTTTCACACTAATACATCACAACCTGCTTTTCTTCCTCTGGACACGTCATGAAAAATGGATATGCTCAATTCAAGCTTTTTTCCACCCTGTAATTAGCTTCAGGCCTTCCACGTAACACCTGGTATCTAAAACTGTGTGTGTGATCTCACATGCTGTTTTCAGCATTTTCTCATGGCTTTCATCTTTCAGATGAAACCTGTGGGTGGGGGATGAGTGAGGTCATTCTAAGAGCACCAGACTTTTCAGCAGAGACAGTCAGTAATACATGTTATATTAAAAAAAAATGATACAGCACTCAGAACTGGCTGTCCACGTCACAAGGGGTGCCAATGGAAGTTTTGACATGGCAGCATAGAAGGCATGCCAACGTGACATGGAGGTGGGCCAACATGGCCAGTAGGCAGGTCAGTGTGGCTGCCATTTTGGGAATGGTTGCTGAAGGCCACTGCCCTGTGTGGCAGGGTCTTGGTCATAATGAGGTAGCCAATGTCCTCGTGATCGGAGTCATCACCCCCCGATGATATAATGGCAATGGGTGTGTACTGAAACCCATTCATGGCTTTTACATGGCCAGCGAGAATATCTCACTGATGGTGCATTTTCGCCATCTTGTCTTTGTGACAAACTCTTGCATTGCCCTGCTCAATACCCTTCTCAACCTTACACTGCAACACTTGGTACACAGTGCCCAATTTGCCGTTTTTCCTAAGCTCTTTGTCTAGCTCATTCATCAACCTCACATTCTTTTCCTTCAATTCAACTGCTCTTAACAAAGCATGCCAACTCACAACTGGTGCCCACCGCCTCACCCACCCCTGTGCCCTTTATGAACAATCCAGATGGCTCCAACTCTCCTACTGTATAAAGTATCTCACGTGTGCTATGGTAGGGAAAACTCAACCTTGGTCTCACACCCCCTGGTGTTACTGCCTTGTTACATCAAAACACCAACTGACAGAACACCAGGAGTTCGACAACCCAGATTCTACATGTTCCTCACTGTTGAACTATGCAGGACCAATGCTCCTTCACCTGTAGGGCTCCTGTATGGATTAATGGTCTCAGCCCCACCATCTCGTCTGCCTCAACACTAGGTCTGTTCAGAACCGGGCTCCGGGCCCATCTCATTGCCTCTAGCTCCTGTGACTGCCTCTCCTAGATGATGATCTTCACAGCTTTAATCCTAACTTATATACTGCTTAACCCCAGGCCCCCCAGTTCCCTTCCCCCCAGCTCCTGAGGCAACACTTCTATTTTCAGATCTTCATACCATCTCATCAGTCTCTCCTTGCCCCATTACAGCACTTATCCCCCACCCTGCCCCTTTTCTCTTCCATCACTCCTTCCCATTTATTTTTGACAAATGCCTCCGGCTACATCTTCATCCTCCCCCTCTCATCCCTGTTTCTCTGCCACCCCAGGGTGCCTCACCCTACCCATTCCTTGTGGGCATATGCGTCCTAGCTATGTTCACCATCTTACTATAGCTGCCTCTGTTAACTACCTACACTTCTCCTCCTCTACACCTTACTCTTCTTATAATTGACCCCTTTCAATAGCACTGTTGTACATGAATTGTTTACTGTTATTTCACTGTTGCTTCCTTGTTGTTTGTTATTTCTGACGTGGAACCTTTGTAAAAGAGCCTTGGCTCAAAGGTACTTGTAATCCTAGAATAAATAAATCAAAATAAAAAATAAAATTCAACATTATCCTGTCTCAAACTTCCATTTGTATCACTCAAAATGCCATTCAAATAAGATAGCTGTTTCTTATCACATTGTACCCTTTCATTGTTATCTCGTAACATACAAAATTCATGCTCAGAGTCTTGAGCAGTTCAATACAACAGTCTCTTGTTGTAGTCACGGAGTGACTATGTCTCCTCCGCTAGCTTCTGTTCCTATTTGTGCAACTCCGATGCCTGCAAGCTCATCTCTTTTTTAGAGATGCGTTTTGCAGCTCAAGGGAGGCACATTGTGCTAGCAAACTTTCAACGGCTGTATGTAAAGCCACAACCAAGAGACCTTTGGTGTGATACTTCTTGGCTTTTTGCTTGGACTTGAGATACTGTTCAGAGATCGCAAGCAAGGGGTCTTCAGCTGATCTCGCGTCCAGCATGAAATCATTCCATCCTCCATGAGAGGTGAGGTAGTTAGAGACATCAAGTCTCACTTCTGTGCAAAGTTCAGGCATAACACACAAAGGGGAAAAGAAACAAAGAAAGCAGTCGAAAGACTGGAATGAAATCCTTAGCGCCATCACCGAATGGCTTTCCGGTCCCACGTGGGCAAATGGTGGTGCCAAGGTGGTACACTGCTGCTCACACAGGGAGTGTACCAGCGGTTTGGTGTGGGTCTGCCATGCCCCAATCCAAGATGGAACAAGTCTATATAGGAAAAACAGCAGTAAGTTCAAGTAGCTCTAAGTGGACAGAAATGCACCACACTACTCGACATTCAGTTCAAAGAACTCAGATGGAATCCTCACTTTGTACATTCAAACCTGCACATATTCGTCAAATGTAACTGGGTAATAAAATTACCATTCTCAGGTCCTTGTTGGAACTGCACAAAAGTGAAGAAATGACAGACAAGTGGTGTCCAGCACGTGATGATTTATTTCTGGTATATAAAGCAGGTGACAACCAAATCACAGTGGTAAACACCGGGAAGAACACCTCCAATCTTTCTTACCTATAGGCAGCAGCAAGTCTCTTCTCAGAGAAAATGAGCAGTGTAGAACATCTTATACCCCTGAAAATAACCATAGCAACTACCAAAAAGATGTGTGTGTGTATATATATATATATATATATATGTGTGTGTATATATGTCTCATCACTGCATAATGTGAAATTGCCTGACTTCTTACTAGCCTGGGAAAGCATGCTAAGCTAGCAGAGAGACAAGATAGCTAAACAAAGGACCTGTATTTGTGAAGGCTAAATACATAATTGCATAGGTAATTGCTGTTCTGCACTACAGCTGAAGATGACAGTATTGTCTAATTAATGATTATACAGTGGTATAAACAGAGGTGTCTCCTATGTGGTACAATTAGAATAATGGCAAATGCATTATGATTCTCAGTAGGAATACAGTAGAACTCAGATCCTGACACTTATGCTTATACGATAAGTGCCTGTGCCCTAAGTATTACTGTCTGTGAGGTAGGGGGGCCAGTAAGGGGTGCTGATCCATGGATAACATGCCTAAATCATAAAACCCTTAACCATTCCCTGATAGACTGGGCTCTCACCTCTCACCCCCACCGAGTCATTAAATCAGGCATCCTCCCAGATGCCCTCAGTGATCATCACCCAATCTTCGTAATGAGGAAATTCCATAGACCAAAACTGCCACACAAAATTCTGCAACTCCGCTCCTTCAGCTCCATAAACCTTAATCCCCTTCTTAATGAACTGGCCAGTTCTTATTGGTCCCCTATTGCCTTTGCCCCTTCCATTGACCAAGCTGTCTCTTATTTTAAAGATAAATTTCTAACTACATGGAATTCCTGCACTCCATTCAAATGCACTAGAGTTCATGGCAGCCATCATCCCTGGATCTCCCCCGAGTTACTCAACTGTCTCAGGGAGCAAGACAAAGCTTAGAGGAAACATAAGGTCTCCCAGCTTCCCTCAGACTATGCCAAGTATTGCATGTTAAGAAATGCCTGCACAAAAGCTACCAGACTTGCCAAGTCTGAATATTTTAAATATTTGTTTCTCAAAAATGTCAATTCCTCCTCCAAATTATGGAAAGTGGTCCATGCCATATTCTCCCCCTTCACATCCATCTCCTCCATGCTTAAAATAAACAACTCATTGGTCTCCAAATCATGCACAGTGGCTCAAGAGCATAACTCTTATTATACCTCCCGCACCACAGCACTGCTAAATTCCTTCCCCTCTAACCTCCCCTCCATCCTCCCACAACCAGCACTCAACCCCTCCATGCCCACTCTTCCTTCTCCTTTTCTATTGTCTCCCTAGAGGAAGCAGTAATGGCCCTTCTATCTCTTAATCCTTCTAAAGGCTCATCACCGGATGAACCTTACCCTAAACTCCTCTACTTTTCAGCTTCTGTTATAGCCTACCCTTTCTCCTTAATCCTAAATCTTTCCTTCTCATCCTCATCTGTCCCTTCATCCTGGAAACATGGGGTGGTCCTCCCTCTCCCAAAGGGTGGTGACCCCTCCTGCCCTGCAACTTTTCACCCAATCTCCCTCCTCCCTGCTCTTGCTAAATTCCAAGAACACCTGGTCCTCTCACAAATAACCTTCTTCCTAGATGACTCTTCCTTTTTCGCCCCATTCCAGTCTGGTTTTCAGAAGAACCACTCCACTACTGCCTCCCTACTCAGGCTCACTGACTCCATCCTCACCAGGATGGATAATAGCCTCATTACCTCTGCCATCTTTGTCGACCTTGCCAAGTCTTTCTACACAGTCTCCCATGTCTAACTTGTCTACTCACGATTGCTGGGTGATCTACTTCTGCCCAAAACTGGATTAGAGCTTGTCACACACTCACTAAGCTGGTCAGCCCTCTACTCCCAAAGTGCCAACCTCTGAGTGTAGAACTGTGAACAGTGAACAGAATAAGGTAACCCTCATGTCTGTTTTGTGGGTTCGAGTCACCCTTGTCCCAAGTTCTGGAGGGATTCAAACTGATAACCTCTTGTTAGAGTACCCAATTGTCAGGCTCAGATAATTCTGTCATTGGGGGCCAGATATCTTTGCCTACAGGCACCCAACCAGGTATTTCAAAACAAACCCTTGGAACTCTATGCAACACCTAGAGAACTCTTATCTGTTTCCCAGTTTGGTACCACAATAGCTCATGCACAGTGTCAACTATAACCATCTAAGCTTCACGTATAAAAAAAAAAAAAAGTGTCAAGGCACACCAGGCAGTTTCTGTTTTTAAAATATATATCTTTACTTTAAAATAGGTAAAACAGGAAAACAGTAAAATACAGAACAAGATATCCCAACACATACAGCCTTAAAACAAAACAGGTTTAAAAGTGCAAATTCCTACAATCCATACACTCAGACTGGTCTTAGCTAATTGTATTCTTACTTTCTTAATCTTTCAGTGCTTCGATGTTCCTCTCTCTCTCAGTCAGAAAATGAATGTCCCTCTGTAAGGTCTGCTCAGTATATTTAAAAGCAGTCTTGAGCTGGCCTTCTCTCTGAGGTCACCTAACTCCACCTTAGTGTATTAAAATTTATATTTTATAACACATGATGTCCTACTAAGATATTTAAAAAATTATAGGTGACATAAATGCATTGCCTCTCTCTTCATGTGATTTGCCAAAACTGGTCTGTGATCTGCTTCACCCAGACATCAAAGCCTCTTTGATGTAATTCACTGGATACCCCAAGCCAATGCATATTGGACTTACTAATTTAGTCTGGGACCTGCTTCCCACAGACATCAAAAACTCATTTATGTATTTACTGGCTATCTTGGGAGAAACCCCAACACATGCATATGCCCCTTTTCCTCATGACACCTAGTGCAAATCAAAGGATTTCCCTGAGGGCATTATAAAATGGATATATTGGTTCCTGGCTTCAAAGCAAACTTAACAAAGTAATTGCATTTCAGATATCTGCAGTTTAAGCTACCGCCTGTCCTTTGAATGTATCCTTGGGGGTGTTTGATGTGTCAATTTCAGCAAGACAGCATTTTCTCCTGACAGACACTCCCTTATATATTTTATATTGCAGAAAAAATATCATATTGAAATCAGAACCAGCTGTCCACATGCCACAGCGCTTGTCTCTCAGGCAGAACACAGTCACTCAAGATCTAGGATACAGTCTCAACCCCCTCCCTAATTCCACAGGAGTCTCACAGGGCTCAGTGCTTGGACTCATTCTCTTCTCCATCTTCCTAAATAACTTGCCCTCAGTATGCTCCCCCTCCTCCTCTATACATACAGTATATATGCCAATGACACCATCCTGTTCTCCTCTGGCAAATGCCACGCTGATGTGGCAACCATCCTTCAGCATGACTTCCCCCAGATTCAGCTGTGGTTTGCCTCACATCAACTACTCCTAAATGCCAAAAAGACTGTCTCCATGGCCTTTGGCACTCCATCTTTCCTTTATGGGACAATCCTAGAGGACACCTCCTCATTCAGATGCCTTAGGGTTTGGTTGGACCAACACCTCAACTTCTCTGGCCACAGTGATGCCAACATTAAAAAAACGCTGCCCAAGCTTGGTGCCATATTCTGGAACTATAGTTGCATCCCTCCTACGACGCGACGTGAACTAGTCCAGAAGAAGATCCTCACCATTTTCGACTACTGTGATGTAGTCTATGGTGCCGCTCCTAAATCCTCGCCCCCAAATATGGCACTCCTCCTCCTACTCCCTTGCCTCTGCCTTACATAACTTTTTCTCATCTAAGTGCTCCTACTTTAACCCTCCTTAACTGTCCTGCTATACCTCTGCTCCTCTCCATGACTTACATCCCCTATTAAATGTTCCTCCCCCTAGCATGCTCTTCTGTCCCTTTGTTGCTTACCCCCTCACTCCTACCCCTAACCTTCTTCCATTACCAACTTGCCCCTGTGTAGTTTTGACCTCTGGCAGGGTTCTCAGCATCCTGTAGGGGTCTAGCACTAGGCAAGCCTCCTCCTTCCCCTCCCCAGCTCTCCTTTCTACCCAACTTGTCCTCACCTAAATCTGCTCTCTGTTGGGATTCTTAGCACCCTGGCAATGTCTACTCTCAGGTAAGTTTCTTACCTCCCTCTTCTTTTTTTCCTTTCCTCTTCTATCCCACCCTATTCCATCTGCCCAACTTGTCCTCACCTAATTCTTTCCCCTGGCAGGCTTCTCTGCATCCTGGAGGGGCCCAGCACTGGGCAATTACTCTTCCTTCACTCCCCCTCTATCCTTTCTACCCAACTAGTTCTCACCTGATTCTGATGTGCTCTGGCAGGGTTCTCATCATCCTGGAGTGGCCTAGGCTTAGGCAAGCTTCTTCTTTCCCTCCTCTTCCCTCCTTTCCCTTCATCCATTCTTTTCTCTCTTACCAACTTGTCTTCACTTAGTTCTGCCCCCTGGCAGGGTTTTCAGCATCCTGGAGGGGTCCAGCACTGGGAAATGACTCTTCCCTCCCCTTTCCCCTTCATCTCCTCTACCTAACTCATCCTCACCTGACTCTGCTCTCTGCCAAGGTTCTCAGCATCCTGAAGAGGCCTAGTCTCAGGCAAGTTTCTCCCACCCCTCTTCCTCCTTCCCTTTACCATCCCCTCTACTATCTCTACCCAACTTGTCCTTGCCTACTGCTGACCCTTATTCTAAGTCCTCACCTTATGCCGTCACTGGCAGCGATCTCCGCACTCTGAAGGGTCCAGTTCCAAGTGTAACTTATCCTTCCCTACCCTATCCCTTTCCCCACCTCTCCCCTGCCCTCCTGTCTATCCCCTACACTTAATCAAAGGAATTAGTTCACTTGAGCTAATAACTTGCACTTTTTGTTCTGTCTGAGGTGATCCCAGATTGCACTATCCCTGTGTTAACTAGCCCCTCACAACTGATTTTTTTATTGCTCACTCTGCTCTGGTAACGTTATCCCCATCTTTATCCTCTCTTTCCCTCAGCTGGTTTCCCCTGTCTACCCCTCTACCCTCCTTGATGTCCCCCCCCACTGCACCTTATTCATGCAATAATTGCTAAATAATCTGCCTCTTAACCGTGATCCCTTCCTGCAAGCAGTTGGCTCCAAGGCTACATTAAATTTCTGTATTATGTTCCTCAGATATGCCACTTGTAATTAAATGCATATTCCACAGGTATGATATATTTAACTGTGTTATGTCACAAATGTGATTGTATGATTATTTATGTATTTTTAACTATGTCTTGTTACAAATATAATTGAATGTTTAATTTCTCGTATATGTTAAATGTTAGACTGTATGTCCAATTCTTTGTCCAGCTGTACCCCCTCTCCCAGGTTACACCAGGAGACGAGCAACTTGTTGTTCAGTGTGCCTTTCTGGTAAAACATTTCAATAAATAAAAAAATTAAAATATCCCCTCTCTCCGTTCTCTCTTCCGGTGAATAGATGTTAAGTTCCTTGAGTCTTTCCTCATAAGGCGTGGTGCAGTGCATGTATCATTTTTGTTGGTCTTCTCGGAACTGCTTCCATTCTGTCTATGTCCTTCCTGAGATGCAGTCTCCAGAATTGGACACAGTATTCCAGATAAGGCCTCATCAGTGATCAGTATAGTGGCATCACCACTTTGCTCCTCCTACTGGTTATGCACCCCAGCATTCTGTTTGCTTTCCCCACTGCTTTTTTGCATTGTTTGGATGACTTCAGGTCATTGGATATTGATAACTCCCAGGTCTGTCTCCTGACTTGTGATGGTTAGAACCTGCCCCCATCCTGTATGCCTCTCTTGAGTTTCTGTGTCCCAGGTGCATTATCTTGCATGTCTTAGCATTGAAACCCAATTGCCAAACCCTTGACCATTCCTCAAGTAGTCTTAGGTCATTTCTCATTTTATCCAGCCCCTCCTGTGTGTTGACTCTGTTGCAGATCTTGGTGCCATCTGTGAACAGGTATACTTTCCCCTCCAGTCACTCTGCAATGTTGCTTATGAAGACATTGAATAGGACTGGACCCAGCACCGATCCCTGTGTCACCTCGCTGGCCACCTCCCCCCTTTGGATTTTTTGCCATTTACTACCACCCTCTGGGTCCTGCCTTTTAGCCAGTTTCCAACCCATGTTACCACTTTAGAGCCCACACCCAGATTCCCCAATTTGTTAAGCAACCTTCTATGTTGAACAATGTCAAAGGCCTTGCTGACATCCAGGTAGGCCACATTCACCACCCCTCCCTGATTTATCACCCTAGTCACCCAGTCAAAAAACTCAATAAGATTAGTCTGACAGGACCTTCCCTCAGTGAATCCACACTGCCTTGAGTCTTTTGCACTGCTTGACTCCAGGAACTTCACTACCCTCTCCTTAAGCAGGGACTCCATCAGATTCCCCATCACTGAGGTCAGGCTTACAGCTCTGTAATTGCCTGCCTCCTCCCTACTTCCACTCATGTGCAGGGGGGGACCACCTCTGCCCTCCTCCAGTTCCAAGGTGCCTCCCCTGTCTCTATTGATTGGTTAAAAAGAATCGTTAGTGCTCCTGCTAGGACTTCTCTGAGTTCTTTCAAAACTGTAGGGTGAATCCCATCTGGCCCCATTGCCTTGTCTGTCTTTACTTTCCCTAGTTCCTCCAAGACTCTATCCACCGTAAATGGGCTGGTGTCCACATCTCCCCCTTGTAAACCTTTTGGCCCCTCCACTGCCTCTTTCTTGGTAAATACTGAGCAAAAATACTTTTTCAGTATCTCAACTTTTTCAAGGTGATCCTCCACCCAGCCACCCACCCTCTCCCTTCTGTAACCTAACAATATTATTTCTGGTCTTCTTCCTCTCACTAATATAACTACTTTAGTCTAAAGATATTCTCCATGTTTACCCTATTTATTCCCTTTTGAGGTACTTGAAGACCTCAATCATGTCCCCCCTGTTTCTCCTCTCCTCCAGTGAAAACAGGCAGAGCTCCTAAAGTCTGTCCTCATATGTCAAATCCCCTAGTCCTCGTATCATCTTAGTTGCCCTCCTCTGTACCCTCTCCAGGAGCTGTATGTCCCTCTTCAAGCGTACACAGTACTCAAGGTGTGGTCTAACCAGTCCATTGTACAGTGGCAGAATCACTTCCCTGCTCCTAGAGGTGATCCCCCTTATGATGCATTCCAACATCCTGTTTGCCTTGCTAGCTGCTCTCCTGCACTGCTCAGAGTTATTCATACATGCATCCACCATGACCCCTAGGTCTTTTTCCCCTGTTGAGGTCTCCAGCACCTCCCCTCCCAGGGTGTACCCGTGTTTAGGGTTTTCCTGCCCAAGATGTAACACCTTGCACTTGGTGATATTGAAACTTAATTTCCATGTGTGAGCCCAGCTTTCCAGGGAGTCCAGGTACCCCTGCAGGGCCAACCTCCCCTCTTCCCCCTCAACTACTGCTCCCATCTTGGAGTCATCAGTGAAGAGACTCATTTCACACCGTATACCCTTCCTGATGTCTGATATGTATGCATTAAACAGGATCGGACCCGGGACTGAGCCCTGCGGTACCCCACTACTGACCTCTCTAGGGTTTGAGAGCTCCCCACTGACCACTACTCTCTGGGTGCATCCAGCTAGCCAATTTTCAATCCATCTGACCATCAAAGGGCCTACTCCCAATCCTGTCAGTTTCTCCACCAGACCATTGTGGGGGACAGAGTCAAATGCCTTGCTGAAGTCCAAGAATAATATATCCACAGGCTTTCCCCATCCAGTTCTGATGTTACCCATTCAAAGAACTCCACAAGATTGGTTTGACATGATCTACCTGGCACAAACCCATGTTGCTGACTATCCAGACCTCCCACCTCCTCCAAGTACACCCCCAGTCGTTCCTTTAGTATACTTTCCATTAATTTTCCCACCACTGAGGTCAAACAGAAGAAGGTCTTGTCTCCCTTCTTAATAGCCTGTGCTATTCCTTCCTCCATTCTTGCCTTAGCCCCTCTGATGGCTTTTCCAGCTTCTCTCTGCTTCTCCAGATATTTCACTTTGTCTTCTCCTTTCTGTATCTCTTTGTATTTCCTAAATGCCTTAATCTTTTCTGACACTTTTTCTCGGCTACTGACTTAGAGAACCACAGTGGCCACTTCTTTCTTTTGCTTTTGCTAAGCACTCTGACTCATTGAGTTGTCACTCCTGCTATGGATCTCTTGAGCCTAACCCACTGTTCTTCTACCCCTCCCCCCTGTACCTTCTGCTGCCAGGGCAATTTTGAGCTGTTCCCCCATCACCACAAAGTTGGCCTTCCGGAAGTCTATGACCTTAATCTTTGTATGGATTTCTTCTGCTAACGTGTTGACTCTGAACCACACAGTTTTTTGGTCACTGGTACCAAGGTGACTGCCCACCTCAACATCCATGATTCTGTCCCCATTTGTCAGCACTAAGTCCAGTACAGCCCCCCTCCTTAGTAGGCATAACCACAAGCTGCCTTAGGTTTGCTCCATACATGGCAGACATGAGGTCCTTGCTCCTTGATGTACTCGCAGTCTGGGTATTCCAGTCTGCATCTGGCATGTCGAAGCTACTCACTAGTGGTACTTCCCCTTTGGCCACCATATTGTGGATGGCCTCCACTAATATTAGATCTATATCCTCCCCCTGCATGGGAGGCCTGTAAATTACTCCAGCACAGATATCTGTTTTGTTCCCTGACTCCAGAGTGACCCACAATACCTATTCTTCCTCCTCCCTGGATCCCTGAGCTTCCATAGCTTTAATCCTTTCCTTCACTTACATAGCAACCCCTCCACCCATCTTCCCTTCCCTGTCCTTTCTAAAAAGTGTATACCCTGGTATGGCTGCATCCTAGTCATGGTTCCCAGTGTACCATGTCTCCATAATAGCCACAATGCCCAGGCTTGTGTCTGCCATCAGTGCCGTTAGGTCTGTGATTTTGTTTCCCAGACTGTGGGAATTTTTGCACATGACCGTACTCTCTGTGTACCCCCTTAACATTCCTTGTTTATTGGTCTTTGTGGATGTTAATGGAATCACTGCTGAAGGTGGTTAATGGAGCTCACTCCAAAGAAGGTAAGGTGACAAGAGGCATGCCTCAGAGATCAGTGCTGGGACTGGTCATCTTTAATGTCTTTAAAAGTGACATTGCAGAAGAGCTGGAAGGGAAGGTCTGCCTCTTAGGGGATGACACCAACATCTGCAATATGATGGACACTCTGGGAGGGGCATAGAAAGGATGAGCAGAGGCTTAAGAAAACTAGTGGAGTAGTCAATGGTATATCAGCTGGGTTTCAATGTGTGAAAGTACAAAACAGTGCACTTAGGGCACAAAAATGTTTTATGTATGATGTATTTTTCAGCCAGTATTACATTAATAAACAAGTATAAAAAAGATTAAAAAAAAAACGGGTAGAGTGGTACTGATAGCCACCAAGCAGGAAGGAGACCTGAGGGTAATCATATCGAATGACCTAAAGGTGGTCAGCCAGTGTGACAAGGTGAAAAGGAAGGCGAGTGGGATGCTGGGATACACAGGAAGGGGTATCACCAGCAGAAGGAGGGAGGTGGTATTCCTTCTGTATGGATCGTGATAAGCAATGGCCTAGAGTATTGTGTTCAGTTATAGGTTCATAGGTAAATTACAAGTCAAGAGGCCTGAGGAGCTGTATTAGATTTGTCACAAATCAGTGGGAATCTACCCATTTTGATTCACTCATGTGCTTGTCAAACAGTCATTTGAATGATGTCAAACTTGTGGCATTCACCACTTCTGCTGGAAAATCATTCCATGTCTGTACCACCCTCTGATTAACCAGCGACCTCTATGGGCAGTCCTATACAACTCCCCTTTCAGTTGCTTTTGATGCCCAGGAGTTGCCCTACCCATCTCTGCCTTCTTACTCAGGGCTGTAGATTCCCATATTAAATCCTCTTTCCATGCTCTGTTTACATGACGCAAGTCTTCCCCCAGGCTCATATAAGCCACTGAGTACAGACCCAGTTGCCATAGTCTATCCTGGTATTGACAGTCCCTAACTGATTGCTGATTGCTAGTTCTAACTGAACTAATTCTGGAGACCACATCTCCGGAAGGACATAGGCAGAGTGGAGGTGGTCCAGAAGAATGCAACTAAAATGGTGCAGGGTCTGCATCAAAAGCCCTACAAGGAGTGACTAAATGACTGTAATATGTACATCCTGGAACAGAGGAGGCAGGGTGGGAGGGATATGATACAGACCTTTAAATACCTCTCGGGATTAAATAAAGTATAGGAGGGGAGTATTTTTCAGAAGAAAAGGTGCTCAAGAACAAAGGGACATGCTATGAAGCAAGAGGGGGATAAATGAGGAGAGATGTGAGGAAGTACTTCTTCTCAGAAGGAATGATAAATTCCTGGAACAGCCTTCCAGCAAATGTGGTGGGGGCAAAAACAATGGTGGGGTTCAAGAATGCATTGGATAAGCACAAAGGAATCATAGTGGAAATAAGGGAGAAAGAGCTGTAGATCAGGCACAGTCTGTGGTAATAGTGTCGGTAGGGAGAACTGGGCAGACTGGATGGGCCAAGCAGTCCTTATCTGCTATCAAATTCTGTTTCTGTGTTTCTACGATGCAGTAGTCTTGTCTTGTCTTCTCTTCTCTTCTCTTCTCTTCTCACACTACTGTAAAAGTATCTGGACTGAGCTGGGATGTTCCCAAGTCTAGAAAAAAATGCAGTGGGAGTTGAGCAAAGAATGTAAACAAACATGTTTTTGTGTTGTGACCATCAATGATGAGTAGTCTGTTTTCACTTTTTCAAGTAAAAAGGAATCAGAATCAAACTAACAGCAATATCAGCTGTCTCCTCATTATGTGTCCAGTCAGAAAATGTGTTTTTAAACTGGTGACACTTTGAAACCTAAAGTGTTGACAGTGACCCTAATAGAACCAGTGTTGTACATAAACTGTGGAGGATAGTGGGAATAATTCTGATTTAGATAATCTCATAGCCAGAAACTTCAGGGTAGCTTTAAAAAAAGAAGTGATGCAACGGACATTACTGATCTTATGGTGGTATGGAAGAAACAATGATACATCACTAGCCTATCAGAAATAATAGTGGTCTTGTCCGACATAATACCAACTACTTTAATTCTCTCTAGGCAGAGTGCTTTTTCTGCCAATGTTTTTTGGCACTAACATTTATATCTTACTTCGAGATACAGCTCTTGCAGCAGGTTACACCATTAGAACTGAAGCCATCAGGCGTCAGGACCCCACGGAAATTTTCTAGCTAGCAGTCTTCAGCGAGGACTGCCTCCGACGTCGGTCCGGCCCCCGACGTCAGGCATAGTACATAAGGAGGTGATCCCCCAACAATCCCCAGTTCTTTTCCCGCCATCGATATCGCAAGTATCGGCCTCTCGGTCCTTTTTCTAGCATGCAACGACCTTAGAGCTACAACGTTTTCATCTTTTTTCTCAATTTTGGATCCAACTGATGTCCTCTCCAAATACTTCTCTGGAAGGTCACTAATCAAAGTGTGCCTGCGGCAAACAGATCCCCTTCAAGGATCCTCACTCAGCCTGCGTGAGCTGCCTAGGCCCGGAACACGACATCAAGGCCTGCTCCTTCTGCCAGGGCTTCAACAGTTGCACCAGGATCCGCTGCCAGAAGGCCCTTCAAGAAGTTTCTCTTAGAGGAGAAACTGAAGACCATGGACAAGGAACCTTCCTCCAGGGGGGAGTTGGCGGGTAAAGCTCACAAGCACTGGGATAAACACCGGGAGAAGGAAAGGCCTAGGTCCCCAGTGAAGGCCTCAGACTCCCGAAACTCTGGCTCGCGGTCAGACCGCTCTCCCTCCAGGGCTCAATCGCAACCTCCCCTGGGCACCTCTTCTCTGCAGCCCCTTAAGACTTCCAGGCTGTCGGCATCGTCCACTCCATCTAAGGCCTCATCTAAGTCTGGGAAGTGCCACAAATCTTCCTCCCGCCGTCGGGACTCCGACGCCAGGTCAGTTTCCCAGCCTCCGAGTGGGTCGGACCCTGTTCCTCGCACGACCAAGGACCTAACGTCCCTCAAACGGATGCCAGATCCGACGTCAGCCCACCCATCGGCCAAGCATTACTGGCGCTCCCAGGAGCTGGCGACAGCGAAACACCCATCACCGGCCAGGTGTTCGCCTCCGAGGGCATCAGCCAGGGTACCGGCGTCGGCTACACCAGAGACGAGGACCGCACCACCATCGCCGGCTGATGTCGGTCGGAAGGACTCATCAGAGGAGGATACCATGCAGCCCGAGGACCAGGCGGGCGACACCGGAGATGCTGGTCTCCCACGGGAACCTTCCCCAGAACGGAAGACCCCCGGGGACCCGACGCCCGACCCCAGTGACAGGCCACTGGTGCCAGGCCCGTCGTCAAGCATGAACCTGGCAGAGGTAAAGGAGCTTTTTACCTTCTGGTGGGACACCATCAGAAAAGTTGTGGTCGCCACACACCCTCCTCCTCCTCCTACTCCGACTCCACCTCCACCCACTCCATAACCACTACACCCCCTCTTCTGCCCAAGGGGCCCGTAGGACAGTCGCCAACCTCCAAGGAGCAAACACCACCTCCTTGGGGCAGTTCCTCAGACAGGAGAAGACCTCCCTCTAGATCCACCTCAGGGTCACCCAGTCCTAAGAGACCCAGACGATGCCGGTACACCCCGTCTGGGGAGGATTCTAGATTTGACACCTCAGGGTGCTCCAGATCTCCTTCTCCCATCAGCATTCCCTCTCCGGACCCACACAACCTACCTAGGTCTCCTCCGGATGATCATCCCTGTTTTGCGGAGATCATGAGTCACATCCAGGAGAATATGGGGTGGGATGATGAAGAGCTTGACTCTGAGAGACGATGCCTTGCCCGCTACCTTCGGCAGAAAGACCCAAAGCCTGTGGTAGTACCACCCTTGGTGGATACCTTTGAGGACGTCACCAAGGCTGCCTGGAAACGTCCGCATTCCACTCCGGCAGTGCCGAACAAGGCTGATCGCCTATACAAGGCCCCTAGGGAGGACCAGTATCTGGTGAACCATCCTCTGGCTGACTCCCTGGTCATCACTGCTTCACATGACCGGTCGCAAAGGCCTCAACATTTGAGCACACAGCCACCGGACCAAGAATCCAAACAATTGGATGTCCTGGGCAGGCGCACGTTACGCGGCTGCAACTTGCGCCATCAGGTCTCTGAATTACCTCATTCACATGGTTCAGTTCCAGAACGCACTGTGGGAACAGGGACAGGACGTGGTCAAGAAGATGCCCAATGGCGATCAAAAGGAGGAGCTCTTGAACCTCCTCCGTACGGGTTCGGATGTGGGGACCCAGGTGCTCAGAGCTGCATGTGATTCGGCAGACTCTTCAGCCAGAGCTGCAGCCTCAGATGTGTGTCTCCAGAGAAACTCTTGGCTCCATGTCTCCGGTTTTACCCTGGACGTCCAGAAGAGCATCTTAGACGTCCCTTACTATGGCGAGGTCCAATTTGGTGAAGCCTCCGAGAAGGTTATCACCAAACTTCAGGACGCAGGGAAGGCAGTCAGATCTGTACAGGCCATGTACAGGTCTCGGGCCCAGTTCCTTTCATAGGAACCAGAGCCGTTTTCATGGCCAGCTACAAAGACAACAGCCACATTCCTGCCAACAGCAGAGGGGCACTTTCACCTGCAAGGCCCAGGCCAAGTCATCCCCAGGCAGAGGCCAACAATTTTCAAAGTCGGCACAGCCTGCCGGATTCAACTCTGCCACAGCATGACTCCTTCCCCCCCCCCAGGATCAACGGGAACAAAAAGTCTGGGGTCGCATCGCACGCCACTTGCCAGGGTGGCAGTCAGTCACCACCGACAGGTGGGTTCTGCAACTGGTCAAAAAAGGCCACTATATAAAATTTGTAGACAGTCCACCCACAAGACCTCCCCTGCTTTCCCGCTATTCAGGTCAGCATGCCCTGCTTATACAGCAGGAGGTGCTCGCGCTTCTGGAAAAAGAAGCCTTAGAGCATGTCCCGGAGAACCAGAGAGGCCTAGGGTACTATTCTCACTTCTTCCTGGTTCCAGAGAAAATAGGAGACCTCCGTCCAATACTGGATCTCAGCAACCTCAACCTGTCGGTCATTTACAAACATTTCCACATGGTGATCCTTCCGGGCCTAATTCCCATGCTGAAGCAAGACACTTTTCTGGCATCTTTGGACATGCAGGACGCCTACCTGCATATTCCCATTGCTCAAGCGCACCGGAGGTTCCTGCACTTCGAGTTTCAGAGCCACCATTATCAGTTCCGAGCTCTTCCCTTCGGGCTGTCATCGGCACCTCACATTTTTATGAAGTGCATGGCAGTCGTAGCAGCGTCTCTGAGGAGACAAGGCCACTACGTGTTCCCGTACCTGGACAACTGGCTTCTCATGGCACCCTCCAGGGAGGCACTGATGATGGCCATTCACTGCACCCAGTCCCTTTTTCAATCACTGGGTATTCTCATCAACTACGAGAAGTCACTCCTGGTGCTGTCCCAGAAACTGCAGTTTATAGGAGCAGTTCTGGACACTGTCAGACAGAAAGCTTTTCTTCCCTCCATCAGAGCGGAACACATCAGATCTCTCATCAGGGACCTGTCGGTGAAGAAGACCGTCCCGGCCAGATCGGTCCTTCGCCTGCTCGGACACATGGCTGCGGCCATTGCAACAGTCCCACTGGCATGTCTCCACATGCGGGTAACCCAGTGGATGTTAAGGGTGCAATGGGACCAAAGGCAAGACCATCTGCAGCAGCCAATTCTTATCACGAAAGCCGTGATTCAGGATTGGCAATGGTGGCTAGACCTGGGGAACCTCTCCATGGGGTTCCCCTTCATAGCACCATCTCCAACTGTGACACTCTCCACAGATGCCTCAGGGCTCGGGTGGGGAGCACACCTGGATGGTGTTCGGTCTCGGGGCCTTTGGACAGTCCAGCAGTCTCGTCTCCACATCAACATTTTGGAAATGAGGGCAGTCCTTTACTCTCTGCAAGCCTTCCAGTCGGAGATCCCACTGGGTACATTCCTGTTACAAACAGACAATACCGCGGTGATGCGTTATCTCAACAAACAAGGAGGCACTCACTCCTACCCACTTTGCAGGAGGCCATGAGAGTGTGGGAGTGGATATTGCAACAGGGCGCAAACCTAATTGCAGTACATGTTCCGGGAGTGGACAATACCATTGCAGACAGTCTGAGTTGCTCTTAGGCCAGAGTCCATGAGTGGTAACTTCTACAGGAGGTGGCAGAGGATCTGTTTCACAGATGGGGCACTCCAGAGTTAGACCTTTTCGCATCCCCAACCAACGCAAAACTGCCCACTTTTTGCTTGCTAGATCCAGGGCTTGGTGTTTTCTGGCGAGACATGTTGTTCCTTTCCTGGGCGGGCAAATTCCTCTATGCCTTCCCTCCTTTCCTGTTGATCTAGAGAGTTCTCTTAAAACTTCGCAGGGAAAAAGCGACGCTCATTTTGATCGCGCCTTTCTGGCACAGACAAATTTGGTTCCCTCTTCTGCACCAGCTATCCCGGGAACCTCCAGTTCCTTTGCCAATCAGCTCCCACCTATTGTCTTAGGAGGCAGGTTCATTGGTCCACCCAGACTTGTGTTCATTAAACCTGCACGCTTGGCTCCTAGAGACATAGCCATGATGCGATACGGGGTCTCGCAAGAAGTGGCAAAGGTACTCTCTGCTGCTAGGAAACCAGCAACCCACTCAACGTACACCATGAAATGGCATAGATTCTGTTTGTGGGTTCAAGCGCGAGGTTTTTCGCCATTAGGCTGTCCCAAAAAGCTGGTTTTGGATTACCTGCTTTCCCTTTTTCATTCCGGACTGGCTTACTCCTCGATTAAAGTGCACCTTTGTGCAATCTCTGCTTACCATGCCCCAGTAGGCCATCTGACTGTGGCCTAGCTGGACACTACTCATGCCTTTTTAAAGGGAGTCCTCCACCTTAGGCCACCCATCAAGGATCCAATTCCTCCTTGGGACTTACCCTTCATCCTGGAGCAGCTTACGCTGCCACCTTTTGAACCAGCCACAGATTGCGAGCTACGTTTTCTCTCTTGGAAAATGTTAGTTTTAGTTGCTGTTACTTCGTCGAGAAGAATCTCGGAATTACATGCCTTATTTGGTTTTCCATCAGGACAGGGTGTCCCTAAGGACAAACCCAAAGTTTTGCCTAAGCTGGTTTCAGCCTTCACCCTTAACCAGGATATTGATTTATCAGTGTATTTCCCAAGGTACACTAATCGAGGAGAGGCCCTTCTGCACACCCTCGATGTACATCGGTGCCTCAGATGCTATCTGACCAGAACCAAACAGTTTGGAAAGGCGGACCAACTTTTTGTCTCCTTTGCTCACAGAATGAAAGGAGCTCCTGCCTCCAAACAGTCACTTTCGAGATGGTTCATCCAGTGCATCACTTTCTGTTATGACAAATGCAATAAACCCTTACTAGGCGCGGTCAAGGGTCATTCCACAAGAGGGGTAGCTACTTCTTTTGTGGCGTTAAAGAATGTCTCCACCTCAGCTATTTGCACTGCAGCTACTTGGAGCTCTGTGCATACCTTTATCAGGCATTAAAGTCTGGACATTGCATCGAGGCGAAGAGCAGGGTTCGGCCTAGCCGTCCTTCAGGGACTTCTGTCCTAGGCTCGAGTAGTATCGAGATCTCTACCTTTCCTCCTCCCAGTGGCGCATGATTGCCACTATTGCTTGGAAATCAGTCCTAATGGTGTAACCTGCTGCAAGAGCTGTGTCTCGAAGTAAGATAGTATAGTTACGTAAGAACTTAACCGTAATAGTAGATCTTCGAGAACAGCTCTTGCAGCAGGTAGCTTCCTGCCCACCATCCCCTTTCTTTTGGAGGTAGGTCGTAGCCAAACACCCATCTTACGGGATGGGATGTTCATTTTATAATCTTGGCCATCCGTGGCGGATCCTGGTCTCCTCTTCTGATGTCATCCAGCGCCGTGAGTCTCCGCGGAGAACTGAAGATTGTGGGGACCGCCTTTATGTACTATGCCTGACGTCGGGGGCAGGACCGACGTCGGAGGCGGTCCCTGCTGAAGACTGCTAGCTAGAAAATTTCCATGGGGTCCTGATGCCTGACGGCTTCAGTCCTAATGGTGTAACCTGCTGCAAGAGCTGTTCTCGAAGATCTATTGTTGCGGTAAGTTCTTACGTAACTGTACTTTACACTTAATTAGCGATACAGTGGTCAGATATGGAATGGCACTATAATAGACATTTTCTGAATGGAAAAAAATACTAGAATTCTGCACCAGAACTTACCAAAATTTCGAAATACTCTACATGGCAGAAATGGGTGCTTTTATATCATGATTGTGAGGTGACTTTGTCCCTCAGAATATGGAATCCAGGTGGAATGAGGGGAAGGGATTGGGAGTTGGAGGATCATAATACACTAGGAAATTGGGAGAAAAGGAAATAGACTTGTCAAGAGGAGTAACTTCTCCCATTCCTGTAATGCAGTCAGGCAGAGCAGACTACAGTGCAACTACTGTCTACATATATCTGAATTCTTATTAATGGGACATGCAAACATTACCAATGTGTGGAGATATTTTTTCACCTGAACTATATATAAGCACGGAAGTTGTTTGATATCACAATGAGTGTCAGACAGTTGATCTTTTCAGTTTACTACAAAACTTTAATGAAAACTAGTTATGCCAAATCTCCTGGGATTGCCTGCCTCTACTGTTATGAATCAGTGTTCAAAACTGTTAACTATTGAACCTGTATGTCAGTTAATACCTGTGTACTGTCTTTTTCACCATGTATGCCATGTAATTACATGTAATACCATTAATGTCTCTCCAGGTCACCCCAGAAAAAGGGACCCTCTGGGCACAGCGGGCCTACCCAGTTATCAAAATTCAATAAATAAAGTTAAAAAGTGCAGTAAATGTGTGCAATGTAGTTTGATACTGATGGATCATTAAAAGCAGTAGTCTAGCCAATCTGGTTGGCAATTTGTATTTTGTACTTGTCTTTACACCCTGCTATGTCAGAGGTGGGCCAGCTGTTACTGGAGTGATGCCCAACATCTCTGTCCACAATAACAGAACAAATACTACTGATTTACTTGATTTACCTTTCTCTTGTAAACAGAATTGTGTTTTAACTAAATTCTCTGTAGTCAGAACAAATGGGAAATGCATAAACACAACTTTTTTTTCAGTGTATTTAATCCTGGATGCACATTATGGATGTCATATCTTGTCACTGGAGCCCTTTATTTATTCTCTTTTAGTGCTGAGTGGACTGAAGCACTGAGGGGTTATTGGACTTGCTGAAGGTCACACAGTGAGTAAGTGGTGGTGGGATTTGAACTGGGGTCTCTTGGGTCCCAAGCCTTTGCTCTAGAAACATGGAAACATAGAAATTGTCTGCAGATGAGGACCACTAGGCCTATCCAGTCTGCCTGTAAGCCCTGTGCTTGTTTACAGCCTCAGACCCTATCTCGTCCAGTGGCTTCTCCTCCCTCTGCCCTACCGCTAAGGTTCCCTTATGCCTTTCCCAGGCATGTTTAAATCCCTCCACAGTGCTTGCTCCCACCACCTCCTGTGGCAGATTATTCCATGTGTCCACCACTCTCTGTGAAGAAAAGCTTTCTCATATTTGCTCTAAACGCTCTCATTTTTGTACTCCTTCTAAATTGGAAGATGTCTCCCCCCTGCACCTTGCTAATGCCCTTAAGATACTTGAAAGTTTCTATCATACCCCCCCTTCTCTCCTCCAGCGAGTACAATCTCTCCTCATAAGTTTTGAGGTGCAAGCCCTGTATCATCTTAGACACCCTTCTCTGGACCACCTCCACCCTCTCAATGTCCTTTATGAAGGTGAGGCCTCCAGAACTGCACATAGTACTCTAGGTGAGATCTGACTAGTGTTTTATAGAATGCCATCACCACCTCCTACTTTCCGCCAATGATACCTCTGCCTATGCACCCCAGCATGCCACTTGCACTCCCTGCAGCTTTTGTACACTGCTTAGACATTTTCAGGTTATCCAGGTCTCTTTATTCCTTGGCAATTGTCAGCAACCACCACCAATCCTGCAGCTCTCCCCAGGGTTCCTTTGTCCCAGGTGCATAATTTTGCACTTCTTTGAATTAAACCTCAGTTGCCACACCACAGACTATTTTTCAAGCTTCTCCAGGTCCCTCCTCATTTTCTTCACTCCGTCTGGAGTATCAACCCTGTTGCAGATCTTGGTGTCATCTGCAAACAGGCAGACATTTCCCTCATGCCCTTCTGCAGTGTCACTAATGAAGACATTGAATAGCACTGGCCAAGGACTGATACCTGGGTACCCCGCTGGTCACCCTCCATCCCCGGATTGTACCCATTTACCACCACCCATGGCCTCCTGTCCATTATCCAGTTCCTAACCCAGTTTACCACCTTGTACTCCATGCCCAGACTACCCATCTTGTTAACCAGCCTCTTATGTGGGACGGTGTCGAAGGCCTTGCTGGAATCGAAATAGGCAACATCCACCACCACCACCACTCTTTATTTACTTCTTTCATCTCCCTGTCAAAGAAATCTGTCAGAATTGTCTGACAGAACCTACCTGCTGTGAATCCATGGTGCCTTGTATCCTAGGCACTGTTGGATTTCAGGTGTACCCCATTCTTTCCTTAAGCAGTGCCTCCATGATCTTCCCCACTACTGAGGTGAGGCTGACCAGCCCATAGTTTCCCGCCTCCTCCCTACTACCAAATTTATGTTGAGGGACCACATATGCCCTCTTCCAGTCCTCTGGAACTTCTCCTGTGTTGAGTGACTTGGTGAACATGGATGCCTGAGGCACTGCTAGCTCTTTTCGCAAATCCCTTAATATCCTTGGGTATGTACCATCTGGCCCCATTGCTTTGTCGACCTTCAGTTTTGTGAGTTCCTTCAGGGTTCTGTCCACTGTGAATGGACTGGTGTCTACCTTCCCCCCCTTTGCATCTGTTGCTCAGCTGTGGTCTCTGATCCTCCTCTTCTTTAGTGAATACTTAACAGCCTTTTCCATGTCTCCCCTCCACTCCCCTCCTTCCCCTTTGAGCCTTACAATTCCCCAATTTTTTCTTTTGCTGATGTACCTATAAAATATTTTGTCCCCTTTCTTTACTGTCTGCGCTAATCCTTCCTCAGTCTGTGCCTTTGCTCTCCTAACAGCCTTCCCTGCCTCCCTTAGATACTCTAGGTATGTTTCCTTGTCTTTCTTACTTTTGGTCTCTTTCCTAAAACCCACCCTTTTAGCTCTTACTTTGTCAGCTGCCTCTTTTGAGAACCATAGTGGCTTCCTCCTTCTCTTGCCTTTGGATACCAACCTGATGCATTGGTTCATCACTTCTACTATGGCTCCTTTTATATGCCACATTGCTGTTCAACCCCACCCCCCCCCACCTCCTTGTTCTCCAGGGCTATTCTAATACATCTCACCATTTTAGCCAAGCATACCTTCTTGAAAACCAAAACCTTCACCTTTGTGGTGTGACTAGACTGAGTCCCTGTCCCATGCTAAACCACACTGTGTGGTGGTTTCTGGATCACAGTTGTCCTTCTACGTGCAATTCTGTCCCTATTAGTCAGTACTAGCTCTAGAATTAACCCTACTTCTGGTGGAATCAAGTACAAGCTGCCTGAGACCTGTCCCCTGTAGGGAATCCAGAATGCCTCTGCTTCTGACTGAAGCAGCTGTCTGGATTGCCCAATCTATGTCTGGCATATTGAAATCCCCCAACAGAAGAACTTCACCTTTAGTTGTTATCTTGTGTATTTCATCCACTAAGCTCCTTGTCCCCTTCCTCACTCTGTGCTGGAAGCCTGTAGATCATTCCTGTGCATATCACTGTGCCATTGCAAAGTTCAAGGGTGACACATAGTGCCTTGGCCTCCCCCTGCCAACCCTGCACCTCTGTTTAATTTAATACCCTCTCTGATATACAGGGTCACCCCCCCTTTGCCCCTATCCCTCCTGAACAGAGCATAACCCAGTGCATTTATGTCCCACCCATCATTTGCAGTGTACCATGTCTCTGTTATTGCTGCCATGTCCACGTCTGCCTCCATTATCAAGGCATCCAGGTCTGGGATTTTATTTCACAGGCTGCAGGCATTAGATACCATGGCCTTCCATGTTTTGCATCCTACCCTCCCTCTGCCCCTGTTTTTTCTCTCCTGCTTCCCCCCCAACCCCGGTTATGTTTCTTGTGTGGCCTCTGGTCATTATACCATGCTGACACTAGGTTACCAGGCAAATAAGTACTAGGTATGCTGTAGTTCAATATAAAGAAAGTCACAGAGTGAGTCTTCAGAACCCATATTAGAACATCGAAAATCCAACTGTTGATAAAAATGATTTTGTGCTTGTAGTTTTGTTCATAGATTTGCCATGATACAAAATCTTAATTAAAAGAAAAATTGGATTTAGTTAATTAGTACAGTCTGTCTGTTATTGTGGATTGAACTTTTTGATAATGGATTACAGTGAACATACCAAGACACTGTTTACTAAATAATGATGTTTTTATTCTCACTTGAGAATGAAAGTACTAGCATATATTTGTATAGGTGCGGTACCTTACAAAGATGACTTAAGGGTGTAGTTAAGTTAAGTGTGTGTTATGTATTGTGTGGTGCCCTGAATGATTTGCCAGAAGAGCAAGATAGAAATGTCAAAATATATCAAGACATTCAAAAGACATGCAGGGCATACATTTAACGCATGTCTGAACAGCAGATCATTTTACAACTTTCACTAGTCCGTCACCTAAGTTCAAGGGTGCAAATGAAGTGCAATATAGTGTAGAGTCAGACCTCATGGACCTCACAGTGTACTGTTCAGTCCATGCATTTGTCTGCTATAGAAAGACTGCTGATGAAGTTAGAGGACTTGAGAGTGGGGAAGGAGTTATGTGGGTGTGGAATTGGCTTGGGGAGGCAACAGAGGGTGCTAGTTAATGAGGTTAAATCAGGGGATCACGGAGTCACTGGTGGGATGATGCAGGGGTCAGTCCTGGGACCAGTCCTTTTCAATATGCTTGTTAGTGACATAGGGGAAGGTATACAGGAAGGGCAAGATGTGTCCCTCTGCAGACAACACAAAGCTGTGTGGTAGGGTGGTAAGGGAGTTACAGAGGGATCTGCACAGATTAGAAGGATGGTCATAAGTACTGAAGTTGAGATTCAATGCCTAGAAGTGCAAAGTAATACTCACAGGGAAGAGACCCACGGACAAAGTATTGGATGGGAAGGATGAGGCTAACCACTACATTCAGAGGTCAAATTAAGCATTGTTTTACAAGTCCAGCATTTAGTGCAAATTGACCAGGACTAGTGCAGGTAACCCTGGACTTGTCTGTCTTCACTAGTGCAGGTTTTTCTTGGCTGTCAGTGAAGTTAAAAAAGTCTCTGCTTTAACAGACTCTAGTCCTCATGCTAATCTCCCTCAGTGTTCCAGCTGGCCTAGTTGATTTTACAACTGTTTCAGAGTTGAAGTTATCTGGCAGTACAAGTGGGAGATCCCAAAAAATATTTGATGTGAGTCATTATCATTCCATTTTTAAGGCTTTCAGGTAGTGTCCATGCTGTGATCACGGGTAGAGTATTGTTAAGTCACTAGCTTCCAGTGTCCTTAACTTATGTGTCTGATGATTTGTCCCACTTTATTAAGACCAAAGTACCTTACTTCCCTACATTTTGAATGTCTGTATCCAACATTTCAGTGACAAAATCCACCTCCAAGCTTGAAATGAAACAGCACCTAGTCAAAACCACCAACATGACCTAATTTCTACTCTTAGTCTCTTCACCTACTCCTGAACAATCCCTGGTGAATGTGATGAAACGTCAATGCCTCTTTTCTTTGTCTATGCACTTATACTCCCTAATATTCCCCCTCCAGTTGTTTTAGGCTGCTTGCCCTCGTCCCTTTTCCTTCTCCTTTCTTGGCTCTAACCTTTCCCACTCCACATCTCTCCTGCTCTTCATACTTAACTTACTTCCCACTCCCTGACTACCCTCTCAATAGCCTGAATGCAACTCCCCCCCCACTCCCACCTGGCCATACTTGGGTCTCACCCTTTTCTCTATGTCTCACTTTTTTCATTGTTAAATATGCTGAAACTTTATCATTTTACCAAGCATATGTACTTGACTGCTTCTGATCCTTCCAGGTCTGAATCTGAGCTCTTGTTTTTATTGTAAACAACATTTTAACTTACTACCTGTCAAGTTTTTTCAGTTGTCTGTATAACTGCGAGTATATGTCTTTGTGAATTGTAGCAATGGAATTGTCTTGCACTGCTGACACGGAACCTTTGTAAATGAACACCTTGCTCAGAGGTTGATTCTGTAGATTTAAATAAAAAACTAAAATAAAATAATTCTAAGAGGTATACAGGGTCTGCCCTGCAATGGCGAGTTTTATTCCAGCCTCACTATAGCTTCTTCCCTTCCCTGCCAATCTTCCAACTCTGTACTTTCCCTGGACACTATTGCAGACCTGGAGGGACATATTCAGAGCCAGCCGGTTGCGCGCATGTAATGATGCATTGCACAGAATAGATTCGTCAGACAGCTGTGAGGGTATATTCAAACAGTATTTGTGATTGGTACTGATCATGCATACTGTCTGACTATCCAACCCTGGATGCACAGTCCTGAGGGGTCTGCCACCTAGTCCTGCGCAGCGCATCCAGGGCCGGGGCTGAACATGGCCATTGGGGGAATGCATGGCGCAAGCCTGGATGCACCATTCCCCCAAGGGCGATATTCAGCCAGCATATGCTAATGAGCTCATTGGACATGCATGGCACACATGGGCCCCATGCAAGCCCATTATGGGCTCATTAGCATGGCTGCACCAGGCTGGATGTGCTGGGCTGGCCCCGACCCATGTCACAGAAGCACAATGAAGCACCCACCCCATTCTGACCCTAGTGCAGTGCCCACCCCAACACTGATCCCAGAGTGCAACAGAACACAACCCGTGCCATTTCCATAGTGTAGGGACCCCCACCCCTGCCCTGATACTCACTCACCAACCCAGCTATGGACACAGTGATCCCTGATTGGTGTATGACAACACCCTGAGCTAGTATCCATAAGGTCGCGGTACCCCCCTCCCAGTCCCAATCATGATATGAATGAATGGCAGTAACCCTGTCAGCCCTGGTTGTCGAGCAGTATCCGCTCTTCCTGCCCCAATCACTGACATACACAAGCCCCATTCCATTTTCCATAGTCTAGTGGTAACCCCTTCCCAGCCCCAATCCCCAAACACAAACATGACGAACCCCGATCCCATTTCCATAGTGCAGTGGCCCCCACACCCTATCAGGACCGGACTCCCTGACCCTGCTCCCCCTCAACCCAACCAGAGCTGGCGACTGGCTCAGCACTCCGCACACCACTGTGGCCGGTCGCCGACTGAACTGTCACAGCAGTGTACTGTATGATGCTTGTACTCATTGGACGAATGTGTTAAGTACAGTGCTATGACAATTCAGTTGGTGGCTGGCCGTGGTGGTGTGTGGAGGGCTGAGCCAGTCACCGGTTCTGGGTGGGTCTGAGAGGAGTGTGGTCAAGGGCACCTGTCTTGATGGGGTGGGGGCATGGAAGACCACTTCACTATGGCAGTACTGGCCAGGGGATGTGCATTGGCATGTGTGACATTGGGGATAGGGACCTGGAGGGGTTTCAGTGGAAGTGCGATCGGGGACTGGAGATGTGTTGGTGGTGGGAGGATGCAGCGGACCAGTAGTGATGCTGGCTGGGGGTGTGGTGTTGCTTCCCAATGGGAATGGTGCCGGAGGGGTGATGTGCCATCGATTGGGGAAGGGGGGACCCTACGCTATGGAATACAGGGTGGTGGTGGTTCATGTCTGTGTCTCGGTGGGGATCAGGCATAGGATAGTGGCTTACACTATGGCATGGTATGGTTCAGTGGGGAATTTACATTCATACTGGGGTAGTGGCTGGGAGGGGGGTTCCACTGGACTGCTGGGGCAGGCGGGCTGCTATGCAGCTGCCTGCTCTTAAATAGCCTGCCTGTGGGTGACCAGCAGGGTTAGGCTTGCTTTTCATGGCCAGTCTTTGCGCGGCACAGTCCTTGACCTTGTGGGGAGCATTCCCTATGAATATTCCCATGCATGGCACATTCATGGGAACGCCCCCTCTTCCTGCGCCACATACATTATTACGTGCCCTGGCCCATTCCCTTGCAGCCGGCGTATCCCACCTGTTTGAATATCATGCTGTGGTGCATTGTTGGGGATGCATGGTACATCTCCCTTTTCTGCTGAGATGCACCACACATCTCTTTTGAATATGGAGACCTGGTTCCATGTCATAATAGCGATCACTATTATGGAGGGTCTATATTGTCCGTGTCAGTGGCTCAGTAGGTAGCACACTTGCCTCTGAGGCTGGGAGATCAGAGGGCTGTGGGTTCAGTTCCCACATCTGGCACTTGGGTTAATATCCCGTACTGACACTGTAGCGCAGCATGTGAGGGGTGCTGCACTTCTGAGGTGCTGTCTTTTGGATGAGACCTTAAACCGAGGTCCCATCTGCCTGTTCTGGTGGTAGTTCAGGTGGATGTTAAAGATCCCATGGCACTTATAGAAAAGAATAGGGGAATTTCCCTGGTGCCCTGGCCAAATTTCCTTCATTCACTAAAAAAAATACCATCAACAGCTTAATCTGGTTCAAAGTCAGTTGGCATTCATCTGTATCCCCTTCCCTCGGGTTGTACCTGAAAATAGGCAGGATTTGTCTAGTGCACTTACCCAGTCAACAAAAACTAAATAAAAAAAATAAAAATAAATATCGCGGAAAAGCAAACTGGCGATATACACATCGCAGCGACCCAAGATCCGGCAACCTAAAAAGTGTTTTTTGTGGTGCCCCCTACACCCCCATAACATTAGATTTCTAACTCCAGGGGGGTGCATGTTGGGAAGGGGGCAACACTCTGGTTGCTGTCGTAAAAATAAAGTTGGCAGCCGCTGGCAGCATGAAACACTTTTTGCGCTAGTCCCCAGCCCTGAACCTGATACCTGCTCTGCTAGAGCTAGCCACCCTCACCACCACACCACACGGCTAGCTCGGTGGCAGCAGACACACCAGTCCTCTAACCCCTCATTGTCCCTCCCCTTCCTCTCGCTATCCCCTCCTTCCGGTCACCGTTTCCTGTCCTCGCCTTTGTGCAGGGTCGCTACCCTTGTAGGGTAGCCCATGAGTATATCACCCAATACGAGTCATTGTTTTGACAGGGTGCCCATATTGGTTCACTGTACTCACTGGATACCTGGGGGGCCCAGCTCTGAAATAACCATCCATAGACCCATAGGTGCTGGGCTAATTACTGACAGGTGTAGAGGTTCCCAACTCTTCCCAGTGGACTATGCCAGTCAGTACCATCCATGCAGTCCCACCCAGCAAGTCCTTTCATCCTAAATGTAATGCTTTGGAGCATGTATGGAACAAAAATAAACTGTAATATAATATGTCATCTGAAAGGTTAAAATAAGCTTTTCTGGAGTGGTAGAGCTTCATGCCTGCATGCTGTTTCCCCTGGACTGATGAAAGGACAGTGTTTAAAAAAAAAAGCTGTTATTGTTGGGGCAGAGCATGTCAGAATAATACTTTTGTGCCTACTATATATGAACAAAAATGTTGCAGAGTTTTCTTTTTCCTAATCCCACTAGGTTTGTCTGACCCTCTCCCCAAAGAAATCCTAGATCTGTTCTTGGCTCACTTACTGTATGAAAACTTCCAGAAGTGCAGGTCTCCAGATGATCACAATGTGGGGGACAAGAGTGTCTTGTACTGTCTTTCTCTGCCAGATACTGTTCCTTGCCCTCTGGGTAGGGGTCAGAGTGTAGTAATGTGCATGATGATGTTGGCTGTTGTGTGTGCAGAGCTATGGCTGCTTGACTGAACATTTGCTGCTGTGGAATCTTCTTTGTTTGAATTTCTTTTCTGTATAAGTGGTCAAAATTCACCATTATAACTGTGAACTAGTGCACTAATTGGTTAACTGTGGGCTAGTGCAATTTTGAATAAACCCATCCTTCTGGTTAGAGCAAAAAAAAGGTTAAGGTTTCACCCCTGACTATATTTGAGGAAAGGGACCTGGAAGTCATTATCAGTGTCTTTCTCAAACAAACCAGTCAGTGTAAACATGCCTATCATAAGGTAATAAGAATGTTGGGGTGTTTTGGGTGGAGTTTTAACATTACAATAAAGGAAGGGATATTACCCATGTATAGGTTACTGGTTTGGGAGTACTGTGTCCAGTTCTGGAGTGCACACCCAGGAAAGGACAGCGATAGACTGGAATCAGTGCAGCTAAGGGTCACCAAGCAGGGCAGACCCTGTGAGGACTGTCAAGAGGCTCTAAATATGTACTTGCTGGAGGCCAGAAGAGAGAGGGATGACATTATAGATACCTACAAGTCCGTAAGGAACTAGAGTGAACAGTGAAGACCTGTTATACAATGGTAAGAAAATCTCCTGTGCTCTGATTGGTCAGTGTGTGCCTGGAACAGTGAGGCTATCCGAGTATAACCTCACTGTATGAAGTCCAGGCACACACATGACTGCACCACGTGAACATGAAATCACCCCCAAACACACACACGCACAGAAATAGAAGGCATGTCAAGTTTACATTGCAGCTCCAAGATGCTGCTCCATGCTGCCACTGTAAAGCACTTTAGCACCAGCCCTCCCCTGATGATCTTACATGCTAGTCTCCTCCCTCTGTACCCACCTGAATTTTTTAAAAACTCCCACTTTTCTGCTAGCCTTGTCTGGCTTTAAAAATGTCACCCAGGCTCACAATAAAAAACAATTCAGTCCATGGAGCCACCTTCATTGCCCCCCTTCCCCCCAGCGACCCACTTCCGTGATTCCTGCTTGAAAAGCTGACTTCACTGTCCCCGGCTCCTTTGCTATTAAATTAAAGGAAAAAAAACTTCCTCCCACCAACTGAAGAGTAAACCTCTCTCCCAGCAAGTAACAGTCTTCTCTCACCAGCACACAAACCTAACAAAATGAATGTAATTTTCAGGATTGTTTTCCTCCCTGAACGTAGTGACTTTAGTAAACTCCAGACACCATAGCTGCCGGCACACAGTTCACTGACACCACTCACTTGGGGGGAAAGGTGCCATGAAAAGTCAATGTATTTCGTCTACTCCAAGTGTTACACATCTTCCATCTCTGCCCTGCTGAAATGAAATAAAACCATACCTCCAGCAGGTAGTCGGCAAAACTGCCACAGTCCTTCCATCAGCTCAGCAGCCACAGAAGTCAGACACCATAACAAAGGGCTGAATTACTTACAAATTTTAAAAAAATTATAAATTACAAGGGCAGACACGATTAAAGACAACACACAGACAAGCATAGACACAGAACTGTCCATGAAAAGAGAGAAAAAAAACCACTGTGCAAGAAAACATGTGGAGAGAAAAACCCAAGACAGTTTGTGGCAGCACCGTCTAGTGGGCAAAAGAGAAACTATGGACTTTTTTTCCTAAACATGTTCCTACACTAAGCAAAAACAAAGAACAAAATAATTTTAAACATATTTTTAGTCAGTTTTTTTTCTTTACAAGCAAGTCATTGTATAGTAACAATAATGCACTCCAGGGCATAGGTCATGCTCAGATAACTTCACTTCTGGGGCATTGGACACACTCAGCCTGTGATCTTGTGCCCAAACACCCCAGGTGTGAGGTTATCCCAACACAACCTATGCCCTGTTGTGCATTATTACTTAATTCGGAACATAAAGAAAAGGGTGTAAATGGAAGCTGAGGAGGGAGTTCAGGAGGGATGTTAGGAAATTCTCCTCTACTGAGAGGGTGGTTGAGCCACTGAACAGCTTACCAGCAGAGGTGGGGAGGAGCAGGGACTATAAATGGGTTCAGGCATGACTGGAACAGGATTTGGGGTCTGGAAAAACTGGCAAAATGGTTAGAAGAGTGGCAACTGGGGTTTAATGCAAAGAAGTGTAAGATCATGTACATAGGAAAGAGAAACTTTGAAGCTACCTATAGGTTGGGAGGGGAGTTGCTGACAATCACAAGGGAAGAAAGAGGCTTGTGCATCATCATCATCACAGATGACCTGAAATCATCCAAGCAGACCATTAAAGAAGTAGGTAAGGCTAGAGGGATATTGGGGTGTATTAGTTGGGGTATCACAAGTCATAAGAGGGAAGTAATAATCATCCCTCTTTACAAGACACTGGTTAGGCCCCATCTGGAGTACTGTGTGCAGACTGGAGGCCACACCTGCACAAGGACATTAACAAAATGGAAGCAATCCAGAGAAGGGCAACCAAAATGGTGCAGGAACTACATCAGAAAATATATAAGGCCAGATTAACAGAGCTCAATATGTATACCCTAGAGCAAAGGAGGGAGAGAGGTGATATGCTTGAAACATTCAAACATCTTAAGGGCATTAACAAGGTGAAAGAGTCTAATGTTTCAATATAAGAAAAATAGGACAGAAGTACACAGCATGAGATTGCAGGGAGGTCGATTAAGGGGTAATGTGAGGAAGTTCTTTTTCACAGAAAGGGTGGTGGCTGCATGGAATGGCCTACCTCAGGAAGTGGTGGATATGAATGAATTAAAGAATCAATCAATATCTTTATTTAGCCAGACAGAACACCTTTGAGCAGGGCTCATTTACAAGATGGACCTGGTAGTTTAAACAGCAACAACAACAGAATGAATTTGAATGAATGAATCAATACAGTGAAAATGAATGCAGTGCAGGGCTTCAGACAGACATGGGATAGGCATAAGGGAGCAATACAGATGAGTATGAATAGATAGGCCATTGATAGAGTAAAGACCTATGGCACATTCATTAGGTAGACAGAATAGGCAGACTTGATAGGCCTTGCAGTCCTTATCTGCTGACAACTTCTATGTTTCTGTTACTTTTCCACCAAGAGAACTAGGGAAGTAGGGTATTCAAAGGTAGGAGCAAGGGTGGAAACCCCATCAGGGCATTAGGTCACATGGATAAAGTAGGATTATCAATTTGGGCTGACTGGATAGACTGTCAGTCTATTTCTGCTGACAGTGCCGGTATTTTATTTTCTATGACTCCCTTTGTTTTTACCTAAGGAACACACAAACATAAGATTTACCAACAAACAGAAAACCCACAACTAAGAGTTACTAGTTGCTATTTTAGTGTATAATCCCTAGTTAAAAAAAATCACTACTAAATTAGGTCTCAGAAGACTTGTCTATTTCATCTGTCTATTACTATCTGTATTCCTTATAGGGACAGGATGTTTTAGCCAGAAGCTCAGAGTTGATTCACTCAGGGGAAATTACCAAAATCTCAAAAAATGGCAAGACCCAACAGAGGACTTTCTTTCTGTTTGACCATCAGCTGGTGTTTTGCAAAAAGGACCTACTGAGGAGAGACATGTTGTACTATAAAGGCAGACTCGAAATGGATGGCATGAATGTTGTAGAAATTAAGGAAGGCAAGAACAAAGACTTTAATATCACGGTGAAGAATGCCTTTAAACTTTTCAACAAATACACTGAAGAAGAGGTCCACTTGTTCTCTGTAAAAAAAATGGAGGATAAGCAGAGATGGCTGCAAGCATTCGCTGATGAAAGAAAACGAGTGCAAGAAGATAAGGAAATGGGTGAGTTAAACATAGGCAGTAATGTACAGTGTCAGTACACTGCCTTTGTGTTGTTTTCCACAGTTGGCAAACATTGGCAACTCAAGCTGTGCTGTTTTGCAACGCTTAGCTAGCTGAATAGAAACTTTTCTAAAACGTCTGCTTGCTATTTCATATGTTTCATATGTATCATGTCTCTACAGGAATGTATCTACATTTCTGTCGCAATTTAGTACAAAACTGACTAACAACTCTTTGGCAACAGTTTTTCCCAAAACATTATGCTACATCCAGCACCACCTACTTAAAAAAAACAAGGTGCTGCAGCAGTGTGTGGTCTGGAAACAGAGCACAAAGGTAACTTTAAATGCACCTTAAAAACAGAAAATGGAGTTAGAATGAACATTCTGACCAGTTATCTAAAACAGAAAAAACTTTGCTTATTTTTGTTTTAGAAAATTCCTTAAGAAGTCCTATAGTCGAAACATTGATTCTAACTCTATTTTCAGCATGCATTTAATATTACCTTTTCATTTTGTTTTCAGGCCACTTACTCAACTCACTGAATAAAGCAAAAGCCACTAACTGTGTTTAATGAAGATTGTATAGCACTTACGGGCACAGAACCTACATTTTCCGTAGAGTATGACATCAGATAGACTAATGAAAGAAGATGTTAGTCTTCAGCCAGTTCCATACTAAAGTAAGCAGTAATACCCAGCAGGTTGGGCAGTATTGGGCTTTACCAGACCGACCAGGGGTATAATGAGGCCTGACACTGCAAGCAGAAGGCCTTGTAGCCTCTGGAAGGTTCGGTATAGCCCAGTACTGCCCAAACTAGAGTGTGTTATTGTGCTTAGAAAATGGGTTATTTGTTGAGATCAAAAAAAAAATTGCAAATACAAAAGCCCCTTAAAATGAGTAAAAATAAACAATAATGACTTCTTTGTAAAGTAGTCCCTCTACTGGTACATTTGCCAATAGAGGGTGCTGCGGTTTTGAGACCATTTTGTTTTGTACTTTCACTTTTGCATCTCCCCACCCCCTCACCCCACCAGCTGATAACAAGCTTTCTCATCCCCTCAAACTCCTTGACCCCACCCCGGAGTAGCACTTTGTTTTTTATAACATTTTAAGTCATGATTAGTTACAGTTGCAGTTGAGTGCAGACAGTTGCAGCGCGACGCCAGCACTGAAGCTGGGACCAGCTGCTAGGCACCAATCAGTGACGGCTTTTTGTGAATGACTGTATGGGTCTTGGGATTGCGGCCTAGTCTGAGGCAGTGATTGTGACACTTGGCCAGCTGGTTATGATTGTTGTATGATATATGTAATATAAAAATATAGTAGGTGATCGTCTTGCATAAGACAGCCTGTGCTTATGGGTGCCCTCCCCCCCAGTTTCAGTGAAGCTACAGGATACATTAAACTGACCAGGAGATCTCTGTAATGTAATGTAATTAACTTCCTTGAGAAATTGCATTTTATGGCCTTTTTATGACCTCATACTTTGAATCTGGGAAACCTAAAATATACATTTTATTACAGGACAGGACAGGACATGGCTATCTCACACCTGGGTGAGGGATTGCAGGGTTGTAAACCTCAAGGGAAACTGGTAGATCAAAGACTTATAATTTGGGAAATTAATTTTTGCTGATGTCATCTTATTTAACATGCCTCCTGACAGGACATCATGTTTGTATTTTTTTGATTTTAAAAGGAGGAGCTAGATGACTCACCAAGGGGTTGGGGAAATGGAGTTGAAAGGTATCCTTGTAACTGGGGAATATGACATATCATTTTGGGACTCAAAGACACAGCTTTCTGTTCTAACTTTAAAGGCACTTATAGAGATAATGCATTAGATAGAGAAAGTCTAACTGTATTGTGGTAGAAGTTTTTGTTTTGTAATCTTCCCTTGTTCTTTTATGTGATTGTGAACTCTTTGATATATTGTTCTGTGTTTACATTTTTCATATTTTTATCATCTTATAGTAAAATCTTTTTTTCAAGATACTGCCTGGGTGTGTCTTCCAAGTTCTTTTTGCATGTGATGTATATGTGGTTAAGTTTGACAGCTGTTCTGAAGGGCTTGATGGTGTTACTAAACTGGAAAAAAGGTAAGAATATACCTAAGGTCTCATAGAGTTTTAAGGGTTCATTTTGGAAGCCTGGCTTGGTTCCCCTGGCAAAAGATTGCACCGCAATCCCCAAAGAGGGTACATATCTGAGCATGTACGTTGGGTATGCTAGCATAAGGTTCACAGTTTGAATCCCCCCAGAACTTAACACTAAAGGTGATTTGGACCCAAAAACAGACAGAAGGGTTACCCTGTATGTTACCTGTTCACACTATTGTGCTCTGAGGTTGGCACTGTGGGAGCAGAGGGCCTGACCTGCTGAGTGAGTTTGTGACATTGATCACAACTTAAGAAACAAAAGTGGCTATTTTATTTTATTGTTTGCTTTTGTGTCTGGAAAGCATGCTGGCAATGGCTTTCAAATGCTGTGTCTCTAGCACTGTATACAGTGACAGTAGTTGGCAAAAGTGGTCAGCAGTGGCACATTGAGTAATAAAATGAAGGTGCTGTCATGTTATATTAAGAGAAAGCCATTAAGGGCACATTTTTAAATGCAATAATGGTTACTGTGGCTACAGTAGTGGGGGGGAATTTTTTTAACTTGAGTGACGGGGGGGTTGTATCTCTCACTAAGTGAAACAACAACACGGCAGATATTTTACATTTAAAATTCTATGGGCACAATGATTTTAATCAATACAAGTAGATTCAGCAGTGTGTTGTGCTCAGTATAATAAGAAAATAGTCAAGGCAAACAATACGAGCACCAACAACGTTGTTGGTGCTCGTATTGTTTTCCACAATGATTTTAGAACATAATCAGGCAGCAGAGATGGGGACTTTATTATTTATCTGTCTCTGTTGCCTTATATCTGATCAGCTTAGCTTGTTAGTGGCCTTAGCCATTCATAATGAAGATTTCTCTACCCATTGGTAACCATAACATCTTTTGCAGTGAAGTCAAATTGCCAAGATCTTCATCTGTAGGCACAAGGCTAAACTCTTTCTGTAAGGATGGCTAGGTTCCAGGGCCTGCAATATTTAAACATGTTCCAGACTGCTATATTGTTTTAAGTCTCTCTCAGGTTATATATTTTTTCTTTTTTTTCTTTCTTTCTTTCTTCACCAGTTTTTGCCTCCCCATCTCCCACCCACTAATTTCAGTCTTCACTACTACCCTTCATCTAGCTGAGAGGATGAGTAATTAATTGGTTTCCCAGCAGAACCCAATCCCTCCTCTTGGTCAGCTGGCAGATGGATCACAGTTTAGCAATAATACACACCAGGATGTTTGTTGTACTGGGATTATGTCACACCTCAGGTGTGCTGTGAGGCACCCAGCCACAGGCCAAGTGCCTTCAACTAGCTGAGAAGAGACAATAACCCAGCATGACAATAATTTTGAGGAAGGCATCATTACACCAAAATGTCAGAGATCATGTGAGGTGTGCACTTGCTGCATGCTTACATGTGGCTCTCCAAGTGTGTGTTCACCGTGAACGACCCTTAGCAACAGGTGCACAGTACTATGAAATAACGAAAATGCACAGCTTAAAACTTTGCTGTGAGTGTTAAGAAGCCATAAAAAGCTGCACCAAGACTTGAGACAGCTTCTATCACAACTGACAGATTTAAAAGTGACTGTGATAGGATTTAGGCAATTGAGCCAAGAAGAACAACGTACCAACTGATCATTTCATAGTAAGAAATATGTGTAAAATGTTTTTTACTGTGTCCTGTTAAAAGGCAAGTTTTTTTTTCAGTAAAGAAAAGGGTGTGGTTAAAATGTTGTCTCCTGCTTGTTTATACAAGAACTGCTTCTAGAAAAATGCCTGACCTTTGTGGAGGTTCAGGATTCTGCTTGATATTGAGTGAAAGTCTCTGCTAGTAGCACCTTGAAGCAACCCCAAGGGACAGATATTAGTCCATTTGAGTGCAAAAACAATCCTGTTTCTTGCACAACATTCATTTATGTGTTTATGTCCTTAAGTAGTCTGTTTTGTGGGCACTAGTTTCACCTGTGAGGTTGTGCTGCGATAACATCACAGGTGAAACTGGCTCTCCATCAATCAACTTTTAGAATTTTTTAATGCCCCATGGTCCACATCCCTGACCAGCTCACCCCTGCAATGCACCTGAACTAAGGGTGATCAGATTCTGATTTCCAATCCTAAAGCTAGGATTTAGGATTTTTGGATTTAGTTGCTGAAAATCCAAAATCCTAATCAATAGAATTACAATTCCAAAATCCAAAATTGGCAATAGGAACTGAAATTCAAAATAATCGGATTGGACTCAGATTATGATACATCAAAAATCAGAACCAGACTCACAGATTGTATTTTGTGATATTCGATCACCCCTAGCCTGGTTCTGCCCAGCCCAATCATGGAATTCCAAGAATCACATGAAAACTGCAGTCTCCCAGGAGGCAGCATGGTACACTACCACCACACTGCTTGGCCAAGCCTGCCTATGCAGTGCACTACTACCACACCACTAGGCTGAGTCTGATCATGCAACACAGTGCGCTACCGCCACACCACTAAGTCAAGCCTGACCATGCAGCACAGTGCACTACTACCACACCACTAGACTCATCTTGGCCATGCAACAGAGTGCACTACTGTCAGACCAGTAGTCCAGCCCGGCTGTGCAGCACACTGTACAACCATCACACAACTAAGCTGAGCCTGGCTGTGCAACACAGTGCATTACCACAACACCAATAGGCTGAGTCTGCCCATGCAGCACAGCGCACTACCTCCATACCACTCATCCATGCAGTACAGTGCACTAGTTCCACACCACTCGGCCAAGCCTGGCTGTGCAGCAGATTGTACTACCACCACACTACATGGCCAACCCTGGATATGCAGCACTATGCACTAAGGCCACACCACTAGGCTGGGCCTGGCCATGCCACATAGTAGAGTACTTCCACAGTGCACTGCTATTTACCTCAAGGCTGAGCTGGGCCCTGCAGCACAGTGCACTACCACCACACCACTAGTCCATGCCTGGTCATGCAGCAAAGCACACTACTGGAACATCACTAGGCCGAGCACTACCACCACACCACTAGTTTGAGCTCACCCTGCAGTGTAGTGCACTTCTGCCACACCACTAGGCTGACTCTGGCTGTGCAGCACACACTGCTAGGCTGAGCCTGGCCATGAAGCACTAGGCCAAACCTGGCTGTGCGGCACAATGCATTACTGCCACACCACCAAGATGAACCTGGCTCTGCAGTGCAGTGCATTACTGCCAGACAGCTAGGCCAAGCCTGGCCATGCAGTGCAGTTCAGTACTGCCATACCACTAGGTCAAGCTGGCCCTGCAATGTAATGCACTAACACTGTACCACTAGGCTGAGTATGGCCATGCAGCACAGTGCACTGCTACCCATCCAGTAGATTGAGCCTGGCCATGCAGCACAGCACACTACTGCCACACCACTAGACTGAGCCAGGCCATGCAGCACACTGCACTACTGCCTCACCATGATGGCAGGCCTGGTCATGCAGCACAGTGCACTACTGCCACACCACCGGCCAAGACTGGCCCAGTAGCACAGCACACTACTTCTACATACTAGGCCAAGCCTGTCCATGCAGCACAATGCATTACCTGCACACCACAAGCCCAAGCCTGACCATGCAGCACAGCATACTAACACTACACCACTATGTTGAGCCTGACTATGCAGCACCTTGCACTACTGCTACAACATCAAGGCAAACCTGGCCCTGCAAGGCAGTGTACTACCACCACACTGTGATGTGGACAGCCAGTTCTGAGTGCTGTATGATTTTTTTTTGGTAATATAAAAAAATGTGTATGGACTGTCTCCCATGAGAAATGCTGAAACAACATGTGAGATATCACACACACACACACACACACACACACACACACACACAGGTTTTAGATACAATGCATTACATGACAGGCCAGAAGCTAATTACAGACTTTTCTAAGTTAATTATAGCTTTAGCTGCTAAGAGGGAAATTAGTGTCCCTTTTATGATGTTTCAATGGGGAAACCAGGTTTAGTACACTGGTGCGAAATCATAAATGCTTTGGTGTCTGTGTGAGAGAGGATACTGCCCACAGATCAAAGACAGTCATTTGAAGAACATGAGTTATGCTGAGGTTGCAGAATTTAATACTTGAAAAAGTCGTCCTGTTTTTATGTAGATATATTTTTTATATATTCTGATGGGGAGGAGCTAGGTGACTTCATGCAAAATAGGTGGGGAAAACCAGCTTTTAAACATTATTCTGTTTGCCTTCAGAGACACTTCTATCTAGACTCTGACAAAGAAACACTTTTAGAGCACTTTAAGCAGGTATTTAGAGAGACAGACAACTCTAAGTACTGTAGTAAGAATTTGCACTGTTTAAAACTGTGTTCTTTTAAAAGATTTATATGTCTTGTAATATAATAGTTCTGTATTGTATGTTTTACATATTATTAACTATTTTAGTAAAAACTCTTAATGTTAGAGAATACTTGGTCTGTCTTTAATTTCTTTCCTTTACAAGTAGAGTATATATGGTTACAGCAGGCACTGTGCATAAGCTTGAATGGTGATACCAAACTGGAAAAAGGTAAGAATAATCTGAGGTCTTTATTAAAGTTTAAGGGTTCATTTTTGTACACCTGGTTAGGTGCCCACAGGCAAGGATATCTAGCCCCCTGAAGACAGATATATCTGAGCCTGTGCATTGGGCACGCTAGCAAGAGGTTCACAGTTTGAATCCCTCCAAGACTTGAGACCAAAGGTTGATTCGAACCCACAAAAACAGACAAAAGGGTTACCTTGTTCTGTCAAACTGTTCACAAGACTGTGCTTGGAGGTTGGCACTTTGGGAGTAGAGGGCTGATCTGCTGAGTGGGTTTGTGACAGATTGGTTGGCAGCGGTGGCATAATTTTGGTATTACAAGCTTTTATTGTTCAGTATGTCAGCTTGAGACAATCAGCTCACGTGCAAAGAAAGAAAAGACAGAGTTTTATTTTAAAAAGGAAACAGAACTATATCACTTGGCGTATAGTACAGTTTCTACCCGTTTAATTTTTTTTTCCTAAAGTGCAAGTCAGAGTACCCATAGTCAGGGAAGAAGATGGCTTCTGACTACAGCAGGCACACTGTAGATTACTTGAAGCAGTTGTGTGGGACAGAGGAGTCCCGTTCGAGGTGACAGCCAAAAAGCAGAACCTCGTAGATGCCCTGATAGTAGCAGATACCCAGAGCAGTGGGTCAAGGACCGTGACTGGAAAGGACCAAACCTTGAGTGTGGAAGGGCTAGTGGCCAGCGCAGTGGCCAGATCTGATGAGGAGGGCAACAGGGCCACTGTCAGTGAAAGGCCACAGCAGCAGGGGAAGGTCACCAGTATCCTGAATCCAGAGGTACTCAGGCTGCAAATTGAGTTGCACAGGATGGAGCTGGAGTTCCAGGAGAAGAGAGAACAAGAGAAACGAGAGGTGGACTGTGAGGCAGAGTAAGAATGATGAGAGGTGGACTGTGACGCAGAGCAAGAATGCTGAGATGCAGACCGTGAGGAGCAGGAGCGCCAGAGGTGACACAAACTGGAGAAGATACGACTCCAACCAGCAGCACCAGAGCAGGTAAGTGGCTTGAGTTTAACTGGGACTGCAGGACTGGGTTACAAATTGAATTCCAAATTAATAGCCAAGTTTAAAGAGGGGGAGGATATGGATGCCTTTTGAAATTCTTTTGAAAAAGTTTGTATTCGAGCTAAAATTCCTAGAGAGTCCTTGAGCTTCCAGCTATCCCCGCTACTTACTGGGAAAGCTCGGGATACATTGGGTCAAATGGACAATGAGGACAGTGATGATTAAAGTAAACTTAAATCTGCACTGTTAAAAAGGTTTGAATTAACTGCTGAATCATACAGAGCTAAATTCCGTAAGCTCAGGAGAAGCCCTGATATGAGCTATGAGGAGTTAGCCATGAAACAACGTCAGTTTTTAAAATGGTGGGAAGGAATTGAGGCAAACTCTGTTGATAAAATTGAAAATGTGATTTTATTAGAACAGTTTTATTGGGCATGCCCAGCCAAGCTAAAGACCTGGCTAGAGGACTGAGATCCCAAAACAGTGCAAGAGGCTGCTGAACTCTTGGACTGGTATGCCAAGAGCAGACCTGCTCTTAGAGTGAATGGGGTGGGCGTGGCAGCGCAGAAATGGAAAAGCGTGCCTTCAGTGCAGCTAAAACACTCACTGCCTCCACTGAAACCAGTTAGCCCCAGGTTTCAGAGAAAAGATTTCTCTGAGAGAGGAAATGAATGTTGGTTGTGTAAAGAAACTGGGCATATTGCCAGACAGTGTCCCAAAAAGGTGAGCAATAATACACAACAGGGTGCTAGAAAGGAAGTAGGTTGTTTGTGTGTCTCTGGAAGCATGCCAGTGAAAATGAGGGAACACATCAACCCAGTCATGGTGAATGGTGTACAGAAGCAGGGGTTAAAGAACACAGGGGCATCCCTGACCTTGGTAAAGAGGGATCTGGTACTGTCTGGTCAGCTTATACCCAATAAATACATTACTGTACAGGACTTTGTGGGAGGGGAGAAAACATTACCCCTCGCTAGTGTTCTCTTAGACTGGGGTGAAACAGGGGGAACTGTGCAACAGGTGGCTGTAGCTAAAACATTAACAGTGGATGTGATCCTGGGCAACAATCTAAAATGGGATGGTATGTGCAGTTACCCGTAGCCAAGCGGCAAGGGAATATTGTAGTTCCCTGAACCCCACAGAAGCCATTATGGAAACCACTGAGAGGCTGGTTCCCTGGCCCGTGTCTTCTGATATGGAGATTAATGAAAAGAGGGTAGAAATTTCCCCAGTAGCAAGTAACCACACAGCTACACAGGGTTACTCCGAAGAGGGAGGGGTGACCCATTGTCAGAGGGTTGAGATTGACAGTGATCCTGAGTGCCCTGATGCTAGTGCTAGGGACCTTACTTTAGCGTCTGAAGGGGACCTGTCTCATGCCTTGGGAATGTGTGAGGGGTTTGCAGCCGCTCAGAGAAGTGACCCTAGTTTAGAGAAGCTGAGGGCTTGGGCAGACTTGGATGGTGCACAGGGAGGTGATGGCAAACATAAGGTTTATTGGGAAAATGGACTTATGTATACTCACGCAGTACAGACAGAGGGAGGGATGCTAGGCAGGCAGCTTGTTGTTCCCCAGGGTATCATGAGCAGTTGCTGAAGATTGCACATGATATTCCCTTGTCTGGTCATCTGGGAATCACGTGTACTATGCAGCGGTTGGCCCAGAATTTCTACTGGCCTAACTTCACCAAGCAGGTGAAGGAGTATTGCAGGTCTTGTCACCGGTGCCAAGAAGTAGGGAAGGTGGGCAAGAAAACCCAAGCCACCCTGATTCCCTTACCCCTAGTGGAGGAGCCAGTTCAGAGGGTGGGAATGGATATTGTGGGGCCTTTAAATACCCCCAGCTCCTCAGGGAAGAGAGTCATCCTAACTGTGGTGGATTATGCCACTCGGTACCCAGAGGCAGTTGCCGTATCCTCACTGAGGACAGACAGAGTGGTAGATGCCTTACTTGGGATTTTCTCCTGTGCTGAGTTTCCACAGGAGGTAATCACCAGTCGAGGGGATTCCTTCATGTCAGACCTGATGAAATGTTTATGGGAGAAGTTTGGGGTGGTGCAGAGATGCATGACACCGTAACACCCACAAGCCACTGGACTTGTGGAATGATTCAATGGTACTCTAAAGTCAATGCTCCAGGCATTTGCTGAACAGCATGGGAGGGACTGGGAGAAATACCTTTCCCACCTGTTGTTTGCATACAGGGAGGTGCCCCAAGAGTCGACAGGATTTTCGCCCTTCGAACTCTTATATGGACGCCGGGTACATGGTCCCCTAGACATGATCCGGGAGGACTGGGAAGGCAAGCACGCCACCCAGGGAACTCCCATTGTTGATTACATCCTTAGGTTGAGGGAAAGGCTGAAGGAGCTTATGGAGACAGCCCAGAGCAACCTGGCAGCTGCCTAACAGAAACAAAAAGTGTGGTATGACTGCAGAGCCAGTGCTCGCAGGTACATGGTGGGTCAGGAAGTCATGGTCCTTATTCCAGTCCAGAAAGACAAGCTGCAGGCTGAGTGGGCAGGACCGTACAAAGTGGTTAGGAAGGTACATGATGTGAACTACATTGTGGAGTTACTTGACAGAAGACAGACAGAAAGGATGTACCATGTCAACGTGATGAAGCCATATGCAGATAGGGCTGACATGGTGTTTGCAGTGTGTAGTCCTGGGGAGGGGATGGACGGAGGAGACCCCCTTCTGGATTTTCTGGAAGAGAGTAAGTGGGAGTCCTCTGTGGAGGCAGTAAAATTGTCTCCCCAGCTAGCCCCGGATCGGATCCAGAAAGTATGGGAGGTTTTAGCAGACTTTGCCCACTTGTTTAGCGCCAAGCCTGTACTAACCCCCTTAGCGACTCACGATGTGGAGACAGGGACACAGGTGCCCATAGGGCAGACATCATATCGGGTGTCAGAGGCTGTCCAAAAGGACATTAGGAGGGATGTGGAGGAGATTCTGGATTTAGGGGTAATCCAGAGATCCCACAGCCCCTGGGCCTCACCTATAGTCCTTGTGCCTAAGCCAGATGCCTCTACTCATTTCTGTGTTGACTGTCATGGACTGAATGCAGTCACGAAGTCAGATGCTCACCCGATGCCCTGGACGGATGAACTCTTGGACAAGTTGGGAGGGGTGACCTACCTTATGACCATTGGCCTGATGAAGGGGTATTGGCGTGTAGAGTTGACAGACAGAGCTAGGGAGAGGTCGGCCTTCATCACTCCAATAGGCTTATTTGAGTTCAAAGTAATGCCTTTCAAAATGAAGAACACCCTGGCCACTTTCCAAAAGTTGGTGAACCAGGTGTTAAATGGTGCTGAGGAGTACGCCGTGTCGTACCTGGATGACATTTCCATCTTTAGTACCAGCTGGGAGGAACACCTCTCCCACCTTAGGGAAGTGCTGGGCAGGATACAGAGGGTCAGGCTCACTGTCAGAGCCAGGAAGTGCCAGGTGGCCATGAGAGAAGTGGCATACCTTGGGCATGTGGTAGGCCAGGGACAGCTCTGTCCTAACCAAATAAAGATGGAGGTAATCCAGGCATGGCCCAGACCAGAAACACAGAAGCAGGTCAGGAGTTTTCTGGGGACAGCTTGGTACTACAGGAAATTTCTACCCAATTACAGTGCCCTGGCTGCTCCCCTATCTGACCTGAGAAAGAAAATGATGCCCAAGAAAATTATCTGGGGCCCAGCCTGTGATGAAGCCTTTTTCAAACTAAAGGAGGCACTGTGTAGTGCTCCTGTTTTGACAAGTCCTGACTATAGCAAAACCTTTATAGTTCAGACTGACACCTCAGATGTTGGTATTGGGGCAGTACTGAGCCAGACATCCAGCCAAGGGACAGATCACCCAGTAGTGTAACTGAGTAAGACGTTACTTCCCAGGGAGCAAGCATACTCCATGGTGGAAAAGGAGTGTCTTGCCATAGTGTGGGCCCTAAAGAAATTAGAGCCATACTTATATGGGCAGCATTTTGTGGTGCAGACTGACCACAACCCCCTGGTTTGGCTGATGCAGATGAGGAAAAACAATGGTAGATTGCTAAGATGGAGTCTTGCTTTGCAAGGGTATGATTTGACAATCGTACATAGAGCTGGGGCTGAAAAACAGAACTCAGATGGGTTGTCTAGGGTCTATGAGGAGTGAACTGATTTGGGAAGCTCATCCCATGCAGGCGACAGAGCCTCCAAATTCAGTCTAATTGGGGAGGATTGTGACGTGGACAGCCAGTTCTGAGTGCTGTGAGATTTTTTTTTTTTATAATATAAAAAAAGTGTATGGACTGTCTCCCATGAGAAATGCTGAAACAGCATGTGAGATCACACTCACACACACATGTTTTAGATACAAGGTGTTACATGGCAGGCCAGAAGCTAATTACAGACTTTTCTAAGTTAATTATAGCTTTAGCTGCTAAGAGGAAAATCAGTATCCCTTTTATGATGTTTCAAAGGGGAAACCAGGTTTAGTACACTGGTGTGAAATCATTGATGCTTTGGAGTCTGTGTGAGAGAGGATACTGCCCACAGATCAAAGAGAGTCATTTGAGGAACATGAGTTATGCTGAGGTTGCAGAATTTAATACTTGAAAATGGCATCCTGTTTTTGTATAGATACATTTTTTTATATATTCTGACAGGGAGGAGCTAGGTGACCTCATGCAAAATAGGTGGGGAAAAACAGCTTTTAAACATTATTCTGTTTTTCTTCAGAAACACTTCCATCTAGACTCTGACAAAGAAACATCTCTGGAGCACTTTAAGCAGGTATTTAGATAGACAGACAAATCTAAGTACTGTAGTAAGAATTGCACTATTTAAAACCTTGTTCTTTTAAAATATTTGTATGTCTTGTGATATAATAGTTCTGTATTGTATGTGTTACATATTATTATCTATTTTAGTAAAAAACTCTAATTTTAGAGCATACTTGGTCTGTCTTTAATTTCTTTCCTTTACAAGTAGAGTATATATGGTTACAGCAGACACTGTGCATAAGCTTGAATGGTGATACCAAACTGGAAAAAAGTGAGAATAATCTGAGGTCTTTATTAAAGTTAAAGGGCTCATTTTTGTACACCTGGTTAGGTGCCCGTAGGCAAATATATCTGGCCCCCCAAAGACAGCTATATCTGAGCCTATGCATTGAGTATGCTAGCAAGAGGTTCACAGTTTGATTCCCTCCAAGACTTGAGACCAAAGGTTGTTTTGAACCCACAAAAACAGACAAGAGGGTTACCTTGTTCTGTTATACTGCTCACAAGACTGCACTCGGAGGTTGGCACTTTGGGAGTAGAGGGCTGACCTGAGTGGGTTTGTGAAACACACCACTGTGCCAAGGCTGGCCATGTAGCAAAGTACACTACAGTATTGCCAAAAATTCAACCAGGCCACTCAAAGACATTGCCTAACAGTGCTGGGGAGCCATCTCTTTAAGTAGAAGTTGGTTGTGATAGAAAAGGATCAGAAGGCCAGGAGCTACTTGGCCTCACTGGCATAATCCTCTGGGGCCTCTTCTTCTTCTCATGAGGAGAGGTCCAGCAAACATAAGTATATGGACAAAAAACAGGACTGGTCAGCTTCTCACTCGCAGTCACCTCTTAACCTTTGGACCATGTCTGGGTCATCTTCCTATGGGGGGGTTGGCCTCTTCAGCCCTACTTGCCCTTACTTCCTCTGGGTTCCCAGTGGATCCACTGGCCACTCTCATCTCCATCTCAGATGGTGGCTCTTCAGGACAGGGGACTTCATCTTCTGCCCCCTGGCCCCTGATGCTCAGGCCCATATCTTCCATGGGCTCTCAGCCAGGTGGCTTGGCTGGTGATGGTTCCTCAGGTGTCGACTCCTCAACCATCACCCCTCCAGCCACAATGCAGCCTTCATCAGTTCCCACATCTGGGACCAGCATTAGTCCTTCTAGGCAACACCCTCAGCAGGTGCTCGCTGTCTCTTCCTCACTTACATTGCCTCTGCCTTTGACTCGGGGGGGGGGTCTCTGTCCTCTCAGGCATCAGTTTTCTCCAGCTGGACCAGCACTGGGGGATCCTCCCCCCGGATGCTCCAGATCATCACCTGCCTGGTCACCGCCAGTGCTACCGCAGCCTCAGTGTCTAGGCTCAACTCTATTGTCACTCCTGCTGCACCCTGGGTCACAGCTGAAACCTTCTAGGTCAACATCAGATCCTCAAACATCACCGGGCAGCCCTTCACTGGGGTACCCTTCACCAGTTCCTCAGCCAGCATGCCCTTTTTTCAGCCTGGTGGTCCTTCATGCAAAAGCAGACCTCTGCTCCTCAAGGGCCATCTCTGGCGTCTCCCTTCCAACTCCCTCAGGACCTTCAACCCCCAAATCCAGACATGGCTAGTCTGAGTGAACCCCACATGTTGAGGTCCTCAGTGGCTCAACCCAATGGTGGTTCAGGTTCTCAACGGGGTGAATGCTAGCTTCCGCATCAGTTTCAGATTCTGATTCTCCTGAGGATGACTCTGATTCCCTGGGGTCTTCCTCCTCTCAAGGTGACTCTTTGGATGGAGAGGACCACTATGAAGAGGTGCCGAAGTCCCCCCCCCCGATGATCCATCCTTTATGGATGTCATGCACCACATCCAGTCCATTATGGGCTGGGAGATGGAGGAGCAGACACAAAGAGGCACCGTTTAGTCCTCTATCTCCAGCAGTGTGATGCCCTTCCTGTGGTGGTGCCCCCTTTGACTCCTACGAGGACATCACTAGGGCAACCTGGAATCACGCTTCCACCACCCTTCCTCTGCCCAAGAAGGCAGACCACCTTTACCATGCCCTGGCCAGTAAGCCCTTTCTGGGGACTCATACTAACATGGATTTAGTGGTCATTCATGTGGTGCACAACTGTCCTAAGGTGCTTAAACATCTTAGTATTTTACCCCTGGACTGCGAGTCTAGGCAGGTGAATCACCTTGGCAAACATGTTTTTGCCTCTACCACTCTAGCTATTCAGGCCATAAATTATCTGGCCCACATGGTCCAAATTCAAAATTTTATTTGGGGGACTTCTAGTGATGTCATCCACCGTATGGCTGCTTTGGATCAGAGCTCCGTACCCAGTGGTACCATTACCTCAAAATAAACAGCATTTCTAGGATCATGGATTTGTTGTTCATCCACACTGTTTGGCATGTCCCTTTCCCTTTAAGATCAAATGGAAGTCTTCAAGCTAGCTCCTCCCACCCACCCAGGTGGTATATACCTTGGCTTCACCCCATAATGCCAGATATTCCTTTACGCTGGAAGATACAGATTGCCTCCCTCATGCTCATGCATTTTGTAGGCCCTGGCTTTCAAACCCTCAGTTTTACCAAAACTAAACTCATTCGAGTTAGTGAGCACTCTTTTGCGTCTTCGATCATGGAAGAGAGAAATCTTCTCTGGGATTTCATCGGTGTCCTTGCGGCCAGAAGATGTTGTGCACCGATCCCCATCTCATGTGCATCTACTGCATGGGTGGGCGGTTTTCGCGGCTGCGGGCCCCGCTGAGCAGCTGGATTGCATGAAGGCGTTTGAAGAAGAAGCCACCAGTGCTTTGGCTAATCAAAGCTTCTTTGTTCCTCTCAACCTGGGCTCCACCTTCACAAGTTCCTGTAAAGAGTTGTACAAATCTCTACCCACCTGGGGTGAGGTGCCTGCGGGCTCGCACTCCTCCCACGTTGGAGGACAGAAAAGGAATCTGGCCTGTCTTCATTTCAACAAAGGCACTCTTGGGACCAAGAGAGGACTCAGTCTCAGGAGCATGCGGTCTCGACCTCGGTCGAGAGCGCTTCCTCAGCTGCAGGCTTCACAGACCTTCCGTCTGGCCAGATGACTGAGGAGGTGGCTGATGAAGTCGAGATCATTCTCAACCCGATCAACCCTCTTTCGCTGGCTGTGGCTGACAACTCATTGGAAAGGACTCCGGTCCTGGTGCTCTATTATGAGAAGACCCAGCCTGCTGATGTCCCCATCGAGGTCCCGGTTCCAGACCCATGGGTTTCACCAATCCCTCCAGTGTCTCCCGAATGACCGAATCAGCCCTCCTGATCTCGGTCGAGGTCCAGAACCTCCTCGGCCAAAAGACCAAGAAGGAGCCATAAACGCTCCAAGAAGAAGCAATGCCACAGGTCGTCCTCGTCCTCCTTGGATGAGGAGAGGCTCTGACAGAAACTCGGTGCTATGAGGACCTTATGTGGCAACAGCTGATTTTGACAGGGCAGAAGCTGGCTCCACCACCTACCTTGGCTATTACTTGGCTTTCGCCTCCTAGGCCAAAGCTGACCCCCTCAGAACCAAAGCCCTTGGTTCCACCACCCGCGGGGCTGGCCCATCCTCCAGTTTGGCCTTTGCCGGTCTCCCCACTGATAGTGGTGGAACTGCCACCTAAGAAGCCTGATGCTGTACTTTCCCGATGCCTGACGGGCAAGGTCACCCCGGACCTTTCTCGGGGGGTCGAGGGTGTTTTGGCCGGCAAACTGCTGTATCCTGACTCCTCGGACTTGGATGTCACCGGACTCCACTCACATCCACGGGATGATGAGTCATCTTTTGGCACAGGGATGGAGGAAGGCCTTTCCTCCTTCCAGGGCATCTTCCGTCTCATCTCTGATTCCACAGGGATGCCCCTGGAGCCCATCCAAAAAAAGGCAGAGTACCCTCTCATGGACTTCCTGAAGAGAGGGGACACCCTGATGGATGCCTTTCCTGTGGCCGAGGCCACTGTTGGCTAGGCAGTCGAACTATGTCAGCGTCCTGCCTCATGTCCAGCACCATCTGCCCGCAAGTATGCGGTGCCCATGGGGTCCCTTGCGGGATTTACAGAGCACCCTTCGGCCCAGAGCCTGGTGACCACCTCTGTGTTCAGGTGTACTGGCAGTTCTGCCGACACTGACCATTCCTCCAATAAGGAGTCTAAACTCTTGGACCATTCAGCATAGAAAGTCTATGCGGCTTCCTCCTTTGGCCTTTGTCAGGCCAGTTCTGCCGTCATCATGGCACACGTCTCTCATGCCCTTCTCGGGTCATTAGATGAAGTCCTCCCACATCTCTCTGTGGACATGCAAACCATGGTTAAGCAAGTCCAGGACTAGGGCCATGCTGTTGCCAAACAGCAGCTCCAGATGGCCCTGGACATTGGAGATTCTTGTGCCTGCTCGATGGCAGCCGCAGTGCCCTCTCACCACAGGGCTTGTCTGAGGTTATCCTCCTTCCCAGTGGATACTCAGCATAAGTTAGCTGATGTACCTTTCCTCATGACTCACTTATTCGGCCCAGGAGTGGCCGGTCACCTACAGTGCATTGAACAGTCCATTGCCATCTTGGACGCCACTTCTGCCAGGAGTTCTTTGGGCAAGAGCCAGCAGAAGAAAAAGAAGCCTTTTCAGCACTCTTCCCCTGTGATCCAGCAGTCATCCTACCAAGGAGGTCAGCAGCATCAGCAGCAGGCTCAAGCTTGGCACCCACGGCCCATGCCCGGATCCCAACAGGCCCGCAAACGGGGCAGAGGCTCAGGTCCTGGAGCCTCCTCCTCCTCCTCTAAGCCTGCTCAGTGACAAGATGGGACTGCCACCCCATCTCCATCACACCAGCTCTGGGTCCTCCCGTGGGGGGCCAGCTCCATCACTTCCTTTCCGCCTGGTCCGCTGTTACCATGGACAGGTGGGTTCTCAAAGTGGTCAGTCTGGGACTGCCTCTGGAATTCGAGCAGTACCCTCCCAGCTAAGCTCATACCCTTCGGGAAGAAAGAATATCCGTCCATACTCAGTCAGCTCTTTGAGACGACATTGTTCAACTCCTCCTCAAGGGGACAGTAGCTCCAGAGCTGGATCCTCCAGCAGACCCAGGCTTTGTCTCCAAGTACTTCCTGGTGCCCAAGCGGACAGGGGGACTGGCCCCCCATTCTAGATCTCCATGACCTGAATCAGTTTCTCAGGTCATGCACCTTTTGGATGGTCTCTCTGTCCCAGATCATACCATCCTTGGAGTGAAACATGTGGTTCTGTTCACTGGAGCTACAGGACACATTCTTTCATGTCTCAATCCGCGCCAATCAATCAGCAGTTCTTCCTCTTCAGGGTCAAAGGGACTCTGTATGAATTCTGAGCCATGCTGATCAGCCTGTCAATAGCCCCATGGGTCTTCCCCAAATGCATTGTAGTGGTGGCGGCCCATCTTTGGCATCGGGGGGGTCAGAATTTACCCCTACCTCAATGATTGGCTCTTAGCAGGTTCCGTCCGACAGGATGTGGAGAGGTCCAGGGATCTGTCCCTCCAAACCTGCTCCCAACTTGGCCTCCTGATCAACAAGGTCAAGTTGGAACTCATGCCTTGTCAGGTGATGGGCTTCATCGGGGCAGAACTCAACTCATGTCAAGCCAGAGCTCGACTCCCGGTGGACAGGGCGGAGGTTCTTTCCTCCTTTGCCCAATCATTTCTGGTTGGATACTTGCACCCTGCCTGGGACTTTCAGCGCCTTCTGGGTTATATGGCGGCATGCACCTCAGTGGTCCATTGGGCCTGGTTTCACATGCACCCCCTCCAATGGGAGCTGGTTACCCAGTGGACTCAGTGCCACGGTCACTTAGACCAGCTGATCACTGTAACCCAGAAGATTTGGGACGCTCTTCAATGGTGGATCGCCCCTGACCGGTTGCAGGAAGGGATCCCATTTGTTCACACTGAGCCGATGGTCATCCTTACGACCGATGCCTCTCTCATGGGCTGGGGAACCCACATAGGGGACAACAGGGCCAATGGGTTCTGGACCCCTGAGGAGTCCCGATGCCACATCAACCTGTTGGAGCTCAGCTCAGTTAGACTGGCACTGTCAGCTTCCGCTCCTCAGCTCGGGGATCAAGTGGTTCAAGTCCAGATGTACAATACCACGACCATGTACTATCTCAACAAACAGGGTGGCATGCACTCCCATCTGCTGTGCAAGGAGGTGCTCCACATTTGATCCCTCAAAAGTCGGTTGGAGGTGGACCTCCTAGCAATCCATGTGGCAGGAGTCTTGAACCAACTGACAGATGTTCTCAGCCATATAGGCCAGACATCCTATGAGTGGTCTCTCCATCCAGAGGTAGTTTACAGCCTGTTCTCCCATTGGGGCAAACCGATGGTGGACCTGTTTGCCTCCAGGGAAAATGCCAAGCTGAGGCTGTATCATGCCCACCCCCCTCTGGGGGCTCGCTGCCGGGGAATGCCTTCTTGAGGCCGTGGACCCCAGGCCTCCTCTGTGCCTTTCCTCCATTTCCCTTGATCCACAAGGTGTTACTCAAGGTGAGGAGGGACAAGGCAAAGTTGATTCTGGTAGCCCCAGACTGGCCACGCCAGTTCTGGTATCCAGATCTCCTCAGCCTCAGCTGCAGGCCCCCAGAGTGGCTTTGTACATGCCCGGACCTGATATCTTTCAACCAGGGGAAGGTCTTCCATCCTTACCTTCAATCCCTGCTCCTCACAGCCTGGTACCTGAGCGGCTAGAGTTCCAGGCTTTGGGTCTTTCTGAAGATGTCTACATCGTGTTGGAGGAATCTTGAAAGGAATTGACCAGGATCAAAAATAGAATTTGGAAAAAGCAAACAAAACATTAAATATCACAGATTGAAATCTATATAAAAAACTTAGAAATGAGTTAAACAACAAAATTAGGAAAACAAAGGCTAGTTACTATAAAGCAAAGGTGGATGCAAATGATGACCCCTGGACATATTGGTTTTTATTAAAATCCTTTGAGAAACCAATAGTTGATAAAGCTCCTATTCATATAGAAGAAAATGGAATAATAATGTCAACTCAGGAGTCAGAAAATAGTCTAAATAGATATTTTACTACTTTACCAGACATCAATCTGGGAGTAGATTGTAAGGGTGGGTTTCAGTCAGTATTCCAGAATGATCATAATACTTGTAAGTTTAAGATCTTCTCATGCAAGGAGGTCAAAGTAGAAATAAGGAAGTTAAAAAAATAAAGCCTATGGTTTAGATAATGTAGAAAATAGGTTTCTGAACGATTCCATTGAAATAATAGCACCTGTGTTGACAAAATTATTTAACTAGAGTCTCACAGAGTGAAGGTTTTCTGACTTTTGGAAAAAAAGCCAAGATTATTCCTATATTCAAAGGGGGTGTAGTTGCAGAACCAACTAACTCTAGGCCCATAGCTCTGTTGTCCATGGTGTTGAAGGTAATGGAGAGGTTAGGGCAGAAGCAACTAAATGAATATCTAGAGAAAAACTCATTATTGACCTATCAGTCCGGGTTCCGGAAAGGCTATTCCACGGACACCGCACTCACCGACCTGGTAGATACAGTATAATTGCTTCACAGATGAATGGGGGGGGTCGGTGGGCACTGTGTTTGTGGACCTCTCCAAAGCCTTCGACACAGTGGACCACAGAATATTGCTAGATAGGATGAAATCTATCGGTTTAGATGATGAAACATTACTGTGGTTCCAATCTTACTTATTCGATAGAACACAACAGGTGCAGATAGGTCAGTATCTATCAAAATCATAGATACATAGATACATAGACAGTGTCGTCAGATAAGGGCCTATGGCCCAACCAGTCTGCCCATTTGAGCTTGTAAGTTCAGTTTGTTTTCCTAGAAGTCTGTTGTACCTTACCCCTGACCTCTAGAATTCCTTTATGTCTATCCCATGCATTCTTAAATCCCGTGATTGTTTCAGCCTCCATCACTTCCTCTGGCAGGGTGTTCCACTTGTCCACCACCCGTTCTGTGAAGAAATTCTTTCTCATGTTTCCTCTGAATCGTCCTCCCTCCAACTTCATCCCATGCCCTGTAGTCCTGGAACATCTTTTTCGCTTAAAAATAGTGTTTTCCTGCACCCAGCAAAAGTCAAAATCAGCAAAAGTTCTAAGTGGAGTCCCACAAGGCTCTATTTTAGGGCCAACTTTATTTCTAATATATATATAAATGATATGGTCTCAATAGCTGAACATACAAAAGTAAGACTATATGCTGACGATACAGTATTAATTGCTCATGGTAGAACACCACAAGAAATGGAACTAAGGTTACAGACAGACTTCACAAATTTGGAAATATGGTTGCAAAAATCAAGGTTAGTTTTGAACTGTAAGAAATCTAAAGTTATGAGTAACCTTTCCACCCCTAAATAGGGGGAGAAAGGTTGATCAACAAACACCAATACAAATAAAAACATCACAAAATGATATTCTAAGGTAGGAGACATGTTATAAATATTTGGGTATTTGGTTGGACAAGGAATTGAAATTTGATTTTCATATAAATGAATTAATAAAGAAAACAAGTAGAAAATTAGGTGCCTTTCGCAGATCAGGATTCTGTTTAGACTTAAAAATGAGGACTAGTGTAGTAAACCAGTTAATAATCCCATGCTTAGATTATGGAAGTCATATATACGGTCAGTCAAGTAAACTAAATTTAAAACATTTTGATGTAATTTATAATAATTTAGCAAGATTTATTCTAAAGTGTGATTATCGCACACATCATTGTGGTATGTTAAAATCCTTGAATTGGTTACATTATAAAAAGGATTTGAAATGGAAAGGACATATACATTTGGTAATACAGGGTAATAAACCAAAGCATTTAATAAATAAATTAAAAATTTAAGAAACTAAATATAACCTAAGAGATGCAAATAATAAATATTCACAAGCTAAAATTAAGAACAGAGTTGGGAATATGACTTTTATAGCTAAGGTAAAACAATATTGGGACCCCATTGATATCAAACTAAGAGATAGACTACAAAGCTCCAAATCTTTTGTGAGCTCTCTGATAAAAAACTCTACGTGAGAATGTAAATGTTATGATTAGTTAATGATCATGAATAAAAAATCGAATAACTTTGGTTACCCTATCTTACCGAATGTCCAATTTGTACTTTATGCCTAAAACTGTCTAAATTGGTGGATTTACATTCTATAATAGCCCAATCGAAGATTAATTACTTATTAATATAACTGTATGATGGTTGCGAACCCCTTAGAAATTGTGATACTGATTAATGTAAGTTTTGTTATTATGCATATTTTTTATATCTTGTATTTATTTGGCATATTTTTGTATGTTGGAACTGATGATTGTTATAACAGGAGCATTTTGAAAATGGGTAATTGACCCAATGATGTAAAAGTGACATCTTCCCTGTATAAAAATAAACATTTTACTACTACTAACATCAGATGCACCTCTCCTATCCAAACTACCGCTTGTACTTTCATAAAATGACATCAGATTTGTTGTACATGACCTTCCCTTGTGGAATCCATGTTGCATATTGTCTTTAATGTTTAGTGCAATTATTTCTTGCTCCAAAAGATTTTTAATTAATCATTCCATAATTTTACAAGGGATGGATGTTAAACTAATTGGTCTAAAGTTTTACAAATTTGTTTTGGACCCTTTTTTTATACATTGGAGTCACTATAGACATTTTCCAATCCATTGGCACAATTCCACTGTCCAGTGACTTATTAAATATTATTGTCAATGGAACATCAAGTACATGTGCTCCCGATATTGGTTCATTTAATTTGGGACTGAACACTGAGGCAAAATAATTATTAAAACAGTTTGCTATTTCAACCGGGTCAGTAATATTATTACCATTTACTGTTACTCTATCCAAAATATTGGATGGTGAGTTTTTAGTATTAAGATATGAGTATAACAATGTAATATCTTTACTATGGGCTATTTTATATTCCATGTTGTATCTTACTCTTCTAATATTTTTTTTCAGTTCTTCCTGTTTAGTTATATATTTAATCTTATTTGCATGGGAGGGATGCTTTTTGAATTTTCTATAAACTCTTAATTTATTTTTAAGTGCTTTCCTAATATCATTCAACATCCAATTAGGTATCTTACCCACTTTATTATATTTATTAGTTAATGGTACAAACTTGTCAACAGCCCAATTCATAGTATCTTTTAAATACTGTATTTCCATGCCTCTTCAGTTCCTAAATCAGTTAAGGAATTTCTCCAATCTATATTACTAAGATAGTTATTTAACCAATGCCAAGTTGGTCTCATTATAGTTTCTTATTTTGGTTTTAACTTTCACGAAGTTGAAACTATACAGCCCAGGGACCAAGTAACCATATTGTGATCACTGTTCCCTAAAGGTGGAATGATCGTAACATTACTAATATTATTATCAATATTAGTTAAGATTAAGTCCAGAGTATTGGGGCTTCTAGTAGGCTCCATAACTAGTTGCTCACAATTACAACTAATAATGGTATCTAAAAAAAGGGTTTCAATTTCTGATTTAGTTCTTAGGTAATTCCAATCAATACCTGGACAATTAAAATCTCCTGTTATAATAACATTTCCCTGCACTAATACTACATTAATTTTGGAGCAAAGAGCAGTTGTATTACTATAATCATAGTTTGGAGGCCTGTAACAGTTCCCCAGAATAATTGGAGAATGACCTTGTGGTTCTAATTTGACCCAAATAGTTTCCACACTACTAATTGTTTGTTGTGACTGTTGAATTTGGTGTGATGGCAGCATATCTGAGACATAAATACAGACTCCTCCTCCAATTCTCCCCTTTCTATCTGTATTATATAACTTAAATCCTACAATGTCTTTAATCCAAGCTGAGGTATAATCCCACCAAGTTTCTGTTATGGCTACCACATGCAAGTCGAGATGTTTTATTAATATTTCCAGTTCACTCTTCTTGACAACATTTAAAATCCTGGCATTGATTAATATAAAGTTATAATTACCAAACTTATGTTGTAAGGGGATTTTATCAATATTTATGTCTATATCTAATCCTTTTGATGCCAGCCCTCCCCCAATATATCTAGTTTAAAGAAGTTTTATTATGATGCGCAGTTTTCTTCCCCAACATGCTACTTCCACTTTTACTCAGATGTAGGCCGTCCCAGCAATATAAGTTGTAATGACAGTCAAAATTTTCCTAATGGGTTAAACAACTGAATCCACTAGTCAAACACCATGCTCTGAGCCACTTATTCAATGCCTTGATTTTATTATTTAGTGAAAATTTTGTCCATTTTGTTATTTGCCCTAGTCCCTACAGGTCCCATTCCTGACCCTACATTTATGGGTCAATGGTGTCTGAAGGGAGCCACTCCCATCAGCGGTAGTGTTCATCTCTCCTGGTGATTGATTAAATCACCTATACAAGGCCTGGTCATTGGAAGTCAGGTTCATTGCTTAATTGTTCTGTATTATTTATTAGGGTGGGGCCCAGTTGGCCTATTCTTAGTATCTTAATGGTTGTTAACCCTTGTGTTTTATCACCCAGTTCTTAAATTTTTCATATTGGTGCAGATGATAGCTACCTGGTATTACTGTTTAGATCTATATATAGCAGTGTATCCATTTATTATTTTTATCCTCGGGGCTGACTGGCTTGGACAGGTATATTATGTGGGACGTGAAGCTTTGATTCTGTTGGACGTGGTGGGGACTGGGGCTGATTACTAGGGAGTTATGAGTGTTCCATTTAGAATAATTTCTCATAATGTAAATGGCCTGTCCTGATCAGTTAAAAGATATAGAACCCTTACTTCCCTAAAGAAACTGAAGCCCAATCTGTTATTGCTCCAGGAGATTCATCTTTCAGCTGCTGAGAACCAGAAGTTGGCTAACTTTAGTTTTTGTCAGACTGCTGATTCTACATATTGACATGGTCTACGTAGGGAGGGTGGTCCTGATTCCTAAGTCGTCGCCGTTTGCAGTAACTGATTCTTACTCGAATAGAGAGAGAGCCTGGTTCTAGGTGCAGTCCTTGATCAGGAATACATGGTGGGTAGTGTATACTGTATATCCCCCCAGGTAGTGTTGCATCCTTCATGCAGCATCTGGTAGAGCTTATCCTTGCTCATAAAAGGGGTACACTGATTTTGGGGGGAGATCTAAATTGTTTACTTAACCCATCCATGGATACTTTGGCATCTAGGCCCCCGATGCTTACATCTGGGCAGAAACACTTACAAAAATTACTTAAGGAAGTGGGCCTAGTCAATGTTTGGAGACACATGCACCCCACCACTCGACAGTTTACTTTTTACTCACATGCACACTGGCAGTATTCATGATTAGCTTACTTCTGTATCAGTAGTGAACACTTGGAGCAAGTCCATTCTGCAAATATTAAAAATATTTATCTGATCATGCTTCAGTTGTATTGGAACTTCAGACTACATGAGAATGGAAACATTCTATGTGAAGATTTAATAATTCACTATTAAAAGATCCCATTTTCAAAGATATTTATTTTTATTTATTTTTTGTTGACTGGGTAAATGCACTAGACAAATCCTGCCTATTTTCAGGCACGACCCGGGGGAGGGGGATACAGATGAATGCCAACTGACCTTGAACCAGATTAAGCTGTTTGGTGGTAATTTTTTTTGTGCACGAGGGAAATTTGGCCAGAACACTGGGGAAATTCCCCTACTCTTTTCGAGAAGTGCCATGGGATCTTTAACATCCACCTGAACTACCACCAATCCAGGCAGATGGGACCTCGGTTTAACGTCTCATCCGAAAGACGGCACCACAGAAGTGCAGCACCCCTCTCATGCTGCACTACAGTGTCAGTACTGGGCTATTAACCCAAGTGCCAGATGTGGGAACTGAACCCACAGCCCTCTGATCTCCTAGCCTCAGAGGCGAGTGTGCTACCTAATGAACCACTGACACTGACATATGCTAAAAAACAGAATGCCGGAAATCATTAGGGATAATTTCTCATCAGAGACATCCCTGCAGGCCACTTGGGATACATTGAAAGTGGTACTGTGAGGTTATATTATAGCATACACGACTAAAAAGAAACAACAGGCTGAGACCAAGCTCAAAGAGCTGCAGGACAAGTTAAACTTTTTACAAACTGCACATATGCAATGGTGATCACTCCCTGAGAGATCAGACTGAGCTCATTAAGCAGGAAATTCAAAATATTCTAACAGCCAAGACAGAACAGGCACTTGTCTGGCTCCACCAGAAATATTATTGGGGGGGGCTAGAGCATTGCATATCTTAACCTATCGTTTAAGGAAACAATCCCAGGTGGTATCAATTTCAAAAATCAAGCACCCCCACAAGGGTAAATTTACTTCAGTCATGTCACAAATTCTTGAAACGTTTTGGCAATATTATGCCAAATTATACACAGCAGCCCCCCCCCCCAAGTTATATGACCATAGACTCCTTTCTGGCAGATCTACGGCTTCCCTCCTCAACTCCTCAGCATGTAGCGCAGCTCACATGCCCTATCACATTACAAGAGTTACATTTTACTATAAAAAAAAATCTAAAAAATAGAAAGCACCTGGAACTGGACAGCTTCGGAGCTGAATTTTATAAGGGCATTTGGGCACTTATTAAAGATCCTTTACTTGCTATCCTGCAGGAGGGCCATACCACTGGAGAGTTCCCAGTTTTTTGGAGCCAGGCCTCAATATCAGCTATTTTGAAACGTAATAAACCGCTTCATTTATGCGAATCATATCGGCAGATTTTGATCCTGAACCAGGATTACAAAATTATACCAGCATCCTGGCACACTGACTAAATGAAATCCTGCTCTTCTGATTCACCTACAGTAGATCAGTCAGGTTTCATTAAATCAAGGCAAATGACAGATAATATCAAAAGAACCCTTTATCTTATTAATTGTGCTTTCTCTTCCAAAACTCCTCTCATGATTCTAAGTCTTGATGTGCAAAAAGCATTTAACAGGGTCTCTTGGCCCTTCCTGCAGGGGGCACTGTCACAGTTTGGTTTCCCAGAGAGCTTTCTTCAAAACTTCAGGCCGCGGTTAAGGTTAATGGCTCACATTCAGCCTGCTTCCCTTTGTTTCGGGGTACCAGACAGGGGTGTCCCCTTTTCCTTTATCTTTTTGCTTTCTATGTGGAACCCATTGCCCAATACTTAAGACAATAGGCACAGATTCCAGGGTTTTACAGTTGATAATTGTGAACATAAAGTAACATACTATGTTGTTGATCTTTTATTACAAATCACACCAGAGTCCTCTTTGGAAGCTCTGGAGCAGAGCTTGAGGGTGATAGAGGGGGTCTCGGGGTACAAAATCAGTTCAAATAAAACAGAAGTACTTCTTGTACATTCTCCTCCCTCACAAACCTTGTGGCAGAAATGTCCTTATAAATGGGACTTTAATTCCATAAAATACCTCAGGGTGCATCTCTCATCGGACCCATCCCAGGTCTTTACTGTCAGTTACCCTCACAAATTAGAGAGGAATTGAGAATTTGGATGCATCTACCTATGTCTTTAATTAACAGACTCCAGTCTAGCCAGATTAATATTTTGCCAAGACTATTATATTTAATGCAAACTATTCCTTTGCCAGTGCTTGAGACAGAAATAATATCAGCATATGTGTGGCAGGCCTAGAATAGCCTTTAGGAAACTACAGCTCCCCAAGGACAGTAGGGTTGTCTCTTCCTAATTTTCAGGAATATGCATGTGCCGCTCTCCTGGCTCATATAATGTATTGGCTCCATCCTCCCTCACAGATCCCTGTGTGGGTCCGGGTTGAGCAGGCCCTATCCTCACTTCCATTGGATTATACTACCTTGTTTCAACCACCTATGGGGATGGGGGTCAGGGGAACTCTTTCTGCACCTCTCACCTTTTACAGAGGTGGGCAGCCTATTTGAGGAACCGAGAGAACATTCAGGTGGCCCGGTGAATAGGTATGTCCTCATTGGATGGTGCTTTTATACCAGCCAGATTAGATAGTGGTTTCCATGACTGATGCCATTAGGGCTTGGCCCATGCTGATCAGTTTTACTCTAATGGCATTCTTAAACCTCTTCAACGGTTACAAGTAGAGTTTGATCTCCCTCAGAGAGATTTTTACAGATATTTGCAGAGTCATAATTTTTTCAACTCTGCTTTGGGCCTCAATGCCTCCTCTCTTGTTCTTCCCCTGGTCTTTACTCCTACAGGTGTGGAAAGAATCTGAGCCTAGACATTTGATTTCTTGGTTCTGTAAAGCATTAATAGGTTCCCCTTTGTTTCTGTGGGATGGGACAAAGGTTGCATGGGAAGCTGAGTTAATGATAGATATTATGTTGGAGACGTGGATGCAGATTTGGCGTAGGCAACATAATACTATGGGCTCATACTCCTGGCATGAGTTTGTCTGGAAGGTAGTGACTAGGTGCTTTTGGACTTCACAGATCACTGCTAAGTACTCTGCTTTAACAGATTCTTCTTGTTGTAGAGGGTGTGGGTGTAAGGTCTCTACTCATCCACATGTATTTTGGTTCTCCCCAGTCCTATCCACATTTTGGAAAGAGGTTGAGAGAGCCTTGTTAGACTTTTTTCCAAAGCTGGGCACATTAACGCCTAAGGTGGTGTTACTGCTTTCTTTTCCAATACAATTTAAACAGAAACCACAAATATACTTGGTGAGGATACACCTGGCCGCAGCCAAAAAAGTCATCAATAGACAATGGCTGCAGACTGGGCCTCCTGGTGTTCAGCAGTGGTGACAGCCAGGCTACTGGGTAACTCTGAAGTTTTTATGAATAGATGGATGAAGTGGTTCTTGTATATTAACCCATACCGGCCTGACCATATTCCCTGAGGGTGAGGTGCTAGAGCTAGTCAATGATGGATTCTGGATGGCCCTATGTATTGATACCAGTGAGATATATGTACTTCTCATGTGAGGGTCCCCCCCTCTTCCTCCTCCCTCCCCAACCCCACTGGATTAGATAAGAGGATATTTACTTCTGAGACTATGTAGATAAGGTCCTTACCCTTTGAGATTGTAATATGTTTACTGTTCATAGATTCATAGAAGTTTACGAGCAAAGGAGGCAATTTTGCCTTTATTGAGCTCGCCACCAGTCACTGGTGGAAAAAAAAAAATTTCATTGCCCACATAAGCATCCAGGTTATTTTTGAAAGTATCCATTGTTCCACTTTCGATAACTCTTTTTGGAAGATTGTTCCAAGCTGTTATCACTCTCTGAGTGAACCAATGAGCCCTCTTTTTTGTATTGTTTTTGGTACCCATAAGTTTTCTATCGTGTGATCTAGTATTTACCTTTGCGTAATTTCTTGTCAAGCCAGTAGTTATACAAGTTGTTTCATTGTGTATAGCTCTATACACCATGCATAGGTCACCCCTTAATCTTCTATAGTGTAATGAATAAAGATTGAATTTTTTCAGCCTGTTGACATAATCCAAATTCTGCGCAGTAATAATTTGTCTGGTATCTTTGTGCTGCATATTTTCAACTAGTTTGTTACTTCTTATAAGTGCAGGATTACATACTGTAGAGCAGTATTCCAGATAAGGGTGAACCAGACTTGAGTACAGAGGGACAACTACTTTCTCATGCCTGCTCTTAATGTTTCTTAAAATTCATCCTAGTATCTGATTCCTTTTTTTGATGAAATTTCTAACATGTGTATCAAAAGAAAAGTTATTTGAAACCATTACTCCCAGATCCTTTTCATCATCAGTTGTTTGTAGATACATATTATTCAATTTGTAGGAGTAACAGGGATTATTTTTCCTCAAATGCATAACTTTACATCTCTGTGTGTTAAAATGTAACTCATTTTTAATAGACCAAGCCTCAAGATGAAAAAGATTCTTTTGAATCTGAGCAGCCGAAGCACTATTTGTCACTATGCCTCTAAGTTTACAGTCATTGGCGTACTTGGCCATCCAACAGTGTTTATTTAGGGGAAACATAGAAGTGATCAATATATTAAAAAGAACAGGTCCCAGGACAGAGCCCTGAGGGACTCCACTAGTTACGGGGCCCCATGAGGACAAGTAGCCTTTCACTGAAATGCATTGTAGCCAAGAAATAATCCAGTTTATTATTTGGGGTTGTAAATCTATTGTTTTTAATTACTCAATAAGGACATGGTGGGAACAGAGTTGAAAGCTTTTGAAAAGTCAAGAAAAATTACGTCCACTGACAGGCCCTGATCCAAAGCATCACTTACAAGTTCAAAAAAGTTTAATAAGTCTTTTTGGCATGACCTGCCACTAGCAAACCCATGCTGAATAATGTCGGTATATCTGATGTTATAAAGGTGCTCAGTGATAATTTCTTTTAGTAATTTTTCCATAAGCTTACAGCAAACTGCTGTTAAACTTATTGGCCGAGAGTTAGACACTTTGCTTCTGTTACCTTTTTTATATAGGGGAATTACAGTGGCCTGCCCCCAAATTGGAGGAATTGTTCCTGTTTTAAGTGAGAGATTGAAAAAGTAGGGTAAAGGACCTACAATATAGGACGCAGTATTTTTGATGAAAATAGGGAGTATACCATCTGGGCCAGCGGACCCATCTGATTTAAGTGATATTATAAAGTTCATCACTTCTTCTTCACTAATTTGTTTGCAACCAAAGTTTGGCTGTAAAGATGATGGTAAGAACTGAGCATTTGGACTAAATATGCTGATAAAATATTTATTAAATTCTTTTGCCATTTCTTGCTCGCTGGTTATAGCTCCATTGGAGGTAATTAAAGGCCTGATTTTGGGGCTGGAAGTTCTAATGGACCCAATATAATTTAAAAAGGTTTTTTTATTGTCTTTAGTGGATAGCGCTATTTTCTCTTCAAGATGTTTTTTTTTACTTTTCTAATCAAGTTCTTGCTTTTGTTTACTGACACTTTATCCTTGTACTGTATATATCTGTGAAATTTAATGATACGGCATGTATTATTTTATTGGATGCACTGCAATATAGATATCATGTCTGTCTATGCACCTTGTAAAATTTATTAAAAATCTAACCTTCAAAACAAAACATTTATTTGGGACCAAGTCAGAGACCTGGTATAAACCTTACCTGAGGATCCCACCAAGATGCAGCCCGCCCAGCTCATGAAGTCATGCTTGGATGTTGGTGGTCATGTCCTCTGGGCAGCTTATGATGCGGTGGATGCTACCGGTTGCGGGGCAGCTGAGCATCTTTGTCTCTGGCACCATCCTTGGCTCTGGGTGTCTGGCTTTGCCCCGGAAGTACAGGCCAGCATCTTGGATGCCTCCTTCCAGGGTTCGGTCCTTTTTGGGGGAATGTCCAGGACATTATTTCTACCCTGCAGGAGCAGGGCAGGCCCTCAAGTCAGTCCATTCATTCTGTCACACCCAGTCTAAAAAAGGGCCAACATCAGTCCTTTCGAAGGTCCTCCCACAAGTAATCTCAGAACCAGCCTTCCAAGGGTCAGCACAAGCATAAGGCCCCAGCAGCCACTGTTGCTGCCACCACCAGAGCCCCCCAGGTCCCCTCTGCCTGTGCCCCCCATACCTCCTGACTCCCTAACCAAACCCCCGCAGCCAAAGACCTAATGGAGGCAGTCGGGGGTCAGTTCTCCCTCCACCTTGAGGGGTGGAAGGGGATGACCACAGACAACTGGGTGCTCCAGATCATAGCTCATGGTCACACTTTGGAGTTCCTAGAGTGGCCACCAGAAAACCCTCCCATTCACTCCACATATTCTCCCGTGCACCTGCTTCTAGTCTCAGAGGAGATCCAGGCTCTTTTTCAAAAAAAGAGCCATACAGCCCATCCCTCAAGCTCAATGGGGAAGGGGGTTTTACTTTCACTTCTTTCTTGTCCCTAAAAAGACCAGGGATCTTCAGCCTATCCTGGACCTGAACCATCTGAACCTGTACATAGAGTACATGCATATCAAGATGGTCACTCTCCAGAGACTGTTACCCCATTTGCACCAGTGAGACTGGCTCTGTTTTTTGGACATGCAGGATGCCTACCTGCAAATCCAAGTTTTTCTTGCCCATCGTCACTCCTTTGAGGGAGCTCATTATCAATTTCAGGCCCTCCCCTTTGGCCTTTCCTTGGCCCCCCAAGTATTTACCAAATGCCTGGCAATACTGGCAGCCACATTGAGGAGGCAGGGCTTCTATGTGTTCCCCCTACCTGGATGACTGGCTGCTTGCAGCCCCCCCCAGAGAGCGCATAGTTCAGACCCTGGAATCCATCTTCTGTCTCTTCCAGGCCTTGGAAATTACTGCCAAAGTCCTGTCTCTCTCTCTCCTGGTCAGTTCCTCCAATATATAGGGGGTGATCCTGAACACCAGCCGGGCAATGCTTTTTTGCCCGAGGACAAGGTGAAGCAACGGATGGAGTGGGCCCGTCTGGTTTCCTCCAGCCAGCAGGTCTTCTTACACCTTCTGAGGCACATGGTGGTGGCAATCACCACAGTTATGTGGCCCATCTACATATGCACATTCCTCAGTGGACCTTGAGGGTCCAGCACATCGACGAACTGGACAAATTGGTCCTGGTCTCCAACCCAGTCTGGTGGACTCTGTCATAGTGGCTGGATCCAGCCAACCTCCTTTGAGGAGTCTCCTTTCAGCTCTCAACCCTCCTCCAACAGATTCCCACAACAGATGAATCAGGCCTGGACTGGGGTACTCATCTGACTGATCGTCAGACCCAGGGTACCTGGACAGAAGTGGAGCAGGGTCTTCACATCAATGTCATGGAGATGCAGGTGATTCTTTATGCCCTGCAGGCCTTTCAGACTCATCCCCCTCTGCCGATCCACTGCCAGTGCAGATGGACAACATGTATGTGTGGTGTATTACATCAACAAGGTGGGGGGCCCTTTCTTACCTCCTGTGTGGGGAGGTGATGAGAGTCTGATTCTGGATTATTGAGCGCAGTCTGAAGCTCTCGACCGTGTACATTCCAGGTGTTCAAAACATCTTGGCCGACAGTCCTAGCCATTCCAGGTTGCAGGCTGGTGAGTGGGAGCTGCTAACCTCAGTGGTCAAAGATCTTTTCGACAGGTGGGGCTGTCCAGAGTTGGATTTCTTTGCATCCCCACTCAACGCAAAACTGCCTCTTTTTTTCTTGCTTGATCCCAGGCCTGGAGTTTTCTGTTGAGATGCATTGTCCCTCTCTGGAAAGGGGAGGTTTCTGTGCGCCTTTCCTCCCTTCCCGCTCCTGCAGAGGGTTTTGCTCAAACTCCAGTTGGAAGGGGTGGAGATGGTTCTCGTAGCCCCCTTCTGGCCACATCAGATTTGGTTCCCCTTGCTGCAATGAAATCCCTGCATCTCCATAGTGTGGCTTCTGCGGACCTAGCTATTGCCCGCTTTGTGGTGTCCTCTAGGGTTGCAGGTGTTCTGGTTGCAGCCAGGAAACCCTTTATGAGGGCCACATATGCTATGAAATGGAAGTGCTTCTCCATTTAGGCCACTGCTTGCCATTTGTGTCCTGTCTCCTGGCCAGTGAATCAGGTGTTGGAGTATCTGCTTTCCCATTCAGATTCAGGCTTGGGGTACTACTCATTTAAGGTGTACCTTTCTGCCATCTCTGCATACCATGCACGTATCTAGGGTAAAGCTGTCGCCCAGCTAGAGGTGTCCTGCACATTCCTGTGAGGCATTCTGCATCTGGAAACTCCCATTTGGGACCCAGTTCCTCCATGGGACCTCATTTTCATGTTGGAGAAACTCACTTTACCTCTCTTTGAACTGGCCACAAGTAGCAACCTGCACTTTCTGTCATGGAAAGCGCTCTTTTTAGTCGCTGTTACTTCTGCTAGAAGGATTTCCGAGTTCCTGGCTCTGATGTGCAAAGAGCCTTACCTGGTTTTCCCCTGGGTTTTTCACAAAGACTGAGTGTGTTTGCGTACAAATCCTAAGTTTTTTCCCAAGGTGGTGCTAGAATTCACTTTGAATCAGTCCATCCACCTTCCAGTTTATTTTTCTGAGTATTCCAATCAGGGGGAGACCTTGCTCCATACTTTGGATTTACATAGAATGTTGCGGTACTACATGAACCGCACCAAATCTGTTAGAAAGTCTGAACAGTTGTTTGTTTCATTAACCCCAAAAGAAAGGGTGCTCCTGTTTCCAAACAGTGTTTATCTAAGTGGTTAGCAGATTGTATTGCTTATTGCTACCGCAAGTACAATAACCCCTGCTGGGGCTGGTCAATGGCCATTCTACCAGGGGTATGGCCACCTCCGTGGCTTGCTTCAGAAATGTGTCTGCTGCAGACATCTGTGCAGCCACCACCTGGACTTCTGTCCATACCTTCACCAAGCATTATAGTCTGGATATCACCTCTAAGAGTAGAGCCAATTTAGACCTGACAGTTCTTCAGGGCCTTCTGTCATGAGTCCTCCTGGTACTGTCACCCTGGTGATACTTAGTACTGCTTGGGACTCAGTCCTACTGGTGTGGCCTGCTGCAAGAGCCTTCCTCAAAGTAAGATAGTAGAGTTACATAAGAACTTACCATAACAGTAGATCTTCAAGAGAAGCTTTTGCAGCAGGCCCTGCTTTCCTCCCTCCCTCCTTCCCCCTTCTGCTCTTTTTTCTCTAACACTTTTCTGCCTTCCTTTTGGCTCTAGGGAAACCTCTTCAGTTCTTTCTTAGCTACCCGTATGAGGTCTCCGGTGAGAGAACTGAGGTAGGTGTGGGAGACTGCCCACCTATACAGGCTAGGCTGACATCAGTTGACTGACATCGTCGGTGGGCAGTATCCCATGGTAGACTGCTAGCTAGAAATTTTCCATGTGGTTCTGGTGCCTGGTGGCTTAGTCTTACTGGTGTGACCTGCTGCAAGATCTCGCGAAGATCTACTGTTACAATAAGTTCTTACATTAATTGTACTTTTCAGGGTCAAGACTCAGACTCACCCTTGTTCCTGTTGTCTCAGTCTCCAAACATTCTTTGGCTGGTTGAAAGTCCGTTGCCATCAGGGTACACTGTGCCACTGCTGTTGCTGCCCCATCCATGCATGATGCAGTATCCCAACCCATTCCCAGGCAAACAAGTCTCACAGTCATAAATGGGCCACAAACTTAAAACAAAACATGATGAGCTGGACCCAGAAAGTGCTGAGGTCATGAGAGTCTGACTCTGTCCCCCACCACATGGTGACACTACAGGCATGCTCTTTCAGAGCCTGTGGTTTCTGATTGGGTCTCCTAGCACAGTGCACTAACTTGTCTTACTTGCAGTCCAGTTGGTCCCGAGCTATGACCTATTACCCAGTTCTCGACTGCCATTGGTAGTTCAGGTTAAAGGGATGAAGGCCGGCAGGTATGCATGGCAGGAATCAGATTGTCTTTTTGGGCTGGCAGTTGGCACACAGCAGCTTCTGGGGAGATGGGGGGGTGGCAGGTGGCTCAGATCACCAGCTCTTCCAGGACCAGGCAGGACCAAAATCTGAAAGCGAGACAAGATTCCGATTTTTAGAAATGCTTTAGTATGCTGGAACAGCCCTTTTGATACTGGGACGTTTGGTAGCATTAAGCACAGTTCACTACAACAACACCACTAGACCAAGCCAGACTTTACAGCACAGTGCACATCCATCATACCAGTAGGCTTAGCCTCGCTATGTAACACAATGCACTATCCCATACTACAAGGCCAAGCCAGGCCATATTTTTAAACAACCTTCTTAATTAAATGTCTCCATGCTGACTGCAGGAACATGGCCTTACTTTACAAAAGCTATACATTTTGGAAGTGTCACTACATACTGCAGAGACAAAACCCCTTGGGCTTGCCTGCAGTAAAGAGTACCCAACAGTGTGACAAATATTCTGTCTACCAAAATAACATACAGGCTATTAATAATTCAGTTTGTTTCTGACTGGTGAGCAGAATCTTGTTTCAGCTAAATTGTTTGCAATCTCAAAATGAATAGCAAACAAATACGGAAAACTTCCATCTGAAATAACTATTCATTTGTACATAGAAACATAGAATATGAGAGCAGAAATGATCACCAGGGCCATCCAGTCTGCCCATTTTCTCCTTACCTACTAAGAAACCTACAGAACCTGCTTGATCTCCAGCTTCATTTCCTCTTATTTTTTTGTTTACTTTTTCTCCCCTGGGTCCAGGTCAGCTATTCTTTCTGTGCTTCCTTGTTTCTCTGGCCACTGTCCAGTCTGCCCTCATCTCCTGTTAGGGCCCTCACCTTTCCCCCATTGCTTGCCCCCTGCGGTGGGATGGTGGGGAGCCCCCAACTCTCCCACTGGGTCCAGATTCAGTTCAGTGATGCCCCTGAAGCTAGGGTGCCCGTTGGATGGCCATCAAGCCACTGCGACCTAGGATGCCTTTTTCCCTGTATTCCCCTTATGTGAGTGGGGCGTGCAGTGATGCCAGTGGAAAGAGTGCTCACACATCCACATGCGCTCCTCCCGGTGCCTGCCCCATCTCAGCCCCTTTTGTGCACAGCATCGGCACACTGCCCCCCAGCCTCTGCTAGGGGCCAGAAGTGCGCTGACCACTGTAGTACCCCTTCCCCAGAGAGGGAGAGCAGTCCCTCAGATGCTTTATCCCTCTCCTCCCCTGCTGACCCCCATCAGCCCATGATTGCCCCTGAACACAGGTCACCGGCATAGCATGAGGTAAGGTGTCCAGTGCCTCAGCCTGTAGCGCCACTGGGCTGGCCCATTCAATTCCTCTTTTGACCTGCGAGGATCTCCTTGTGTCTATCCCATGCAGTTTTGAATTCCCATACAGACCTTACCCCCACCACCCCCGCTGGGAGGCTGTTCCATGTCTCCACTACTCTTTCCATGAAGAAGTACTTCCTCACATTGCCCCTAAGTCTACCCACTTCCAGTTTCATGGCATGCCCTCTTGTCCTAGAGCACCTTTTCTACTAAAAGATGCTGCCCTCCTATACCTTATTTATTCCCTTTTGGTACTTGAAAGTCTCTATCATGTCACCCCTCTCCCTCCTCTCCTCCAAGGTATACATATTCAACTCCTCCAGTTTCTCCTCATATGATGTTTGGTGCAGGCCCTATACCATTTTTGTTGCCCTTCTTTGAACTATCTCTACCTTGTCTATGTCCTTCCAGAGATGTGGCCTCCAGAACTGGACATAGTACTCCAAATGAGGTCTCAAAAATGACATGTACAGTGGCATCACCACTTCTTTTCTTCTGCAGGTAATACCTCTCGCTATGCACCCCAGCATCCCACTTGCTCTCCCCACTGCCTTGGCAACATTGTTTGGCCACCTTTAGGTCATCAGATATGATCATCCTCAGATCTCTTTCCTGTTTTGTGGCCTCTAGTACTACTCCACCCATCATGTGATCCTCCCCTGGATTCCTGTGCCCCAAGTGCATGATTTTGCATTTTTTTACATTGAATCTTAGCTGCCACACTCTGGACCTTTCATCCAGTTTAGCTAGGTCACTATTCAATTTCTCCACCCACCCTGGACTGTCTATGCTATTGCAGATCTCCGTGTCATCTGCAAAGAGGCATACCTTCTCCTCCAGCTCTTCTGCAGTGTTGCTGATGAAGATATTAAACAGCAAAGATTAGTTTCCCAGTAAGTCATATTGTGTTGTTAGGATATCCAATTATGTTGTCACAATATAAAACTGGAGAAACTATGTTCATTAAACAAAATTATTTGAATCCTGAAAAATTAAAAATAACAACCGACCACGCATGCAATAAACAATGTTTTCCTTTTTCTAATTAAAACTTTATTAAATTGTTAATGATAACATTCAAGTAAGTTACATATAGGTAATAGAATACATAACATAGCAGTAAAAAATCATAACACAAACAACTCTCTTGTTAGTTGAAGGTCCATCATCACTGGGGTATGCCCTGCCACCACTGCTGCCACCCCATCCATGTATGATGTAGCCTCCCAACCCATTCCCAGACAAACAAGACACACAGTCATAAATGGGTCACAAACTTAAACACAAAACAGGCAGAACTTGTGGTGTGATAGAGCTGTACCTTACTGGTTTGGTCATATTTCATGTCATTTTATGTATATAATACACTAGGGAAGCACATGAAAAGCCAGACCAAGTTGTAAGAGATCATGGGTACAAAGTACATGGACCCTAGAATGATGACATAGAGACAGAGTGCTAGTCAACTGCAGGGCATGTCAGTGTTCACTGGACCTGCCCTTTGAGATGCCCATAAAACAAGTGTGCAAAGACTGTATTAAGGCATTTTGCCCTTCTGCTTCTGTCTGCTGCCTTTTGCCATTTTACCCTTTGACTTTGGTGAAGGAACATTGCACATTGGACCCTGTACTGTCTGCTTAGACAGCAGAGTCAGTTTCTTTTTCAAGACATTATCCTGGACCACAAGAGCCAAGACTTCAGCCACCACTTTTAAGAACACTTTGCACTTCAAATTCAACAACTAAGGACTTGAGGTAGAACTTTTAAACTAGAATTTTCAAAGTTAATTGTTTTGTGCACTTCCATTTTATGTTCAAATCCTGTAACCAATATCTAAAATTATTTGTCTTTATGTTATGTTCTGTATTTAGCAGTTAATTAGCAAAGCCTTTAGCTTATATTAAGATAATTCTGCCAGTGTCTTTTGAGTGTTGTTTTGGGAAAGGGTTGTTCAAACTATACTACGCCTGTATGACCGCTTTAAGGGCCAAAAAACTACCAAAATAAAGTACCACAAGGGACTCTTTGGACAAAAGGAGGGGGGAATATGAAATGTCTCAGGAGGGGTCTTTGAGGGTTTGAACTGGTCTCTGCATTTCTGGGGAAAGACACATAGGGTGTTATGGGGCATCCTCAAAAAGCCTTTACACACCTGTTGCCTTCTGATTCATTGTATAGTGGCTGAGAGGGTTCTCTCCCAGGAACACAAATTCAAGACTGTTTTTGCACCCCCTCACATGGAGAGAGGGTTCCTGGGGATCCTCTGGTGTACGTTCAGTTGTGAAACAGCAGATGTGCTAAAAAGACAGAGATGGGGTATCCCTGACCCTGATCACAAGGGGATTCACAGTAGCCCACAGAATTCCAGCACCAAAGGAGTGGGCTTGTGAGAGATTTGGTGAGCAGCAATGTGATTGGTGAACTGTTTGAACAACCACAAAGAGGGTAGAAATTTGGAAAAGGGAAAATTGGTTACAAAATATAGTTCCCTACTCTATTTTGTATTTTTTTATTTTTTTTTTGCTGCAAGTAAAGGCAGACTAGTGGTAGTGTAGGGAAGGAATATGGCTTCCAAGTACAGTCACTACAGTGTAGGAGAGCTGAAGCAGCTGTGTCAGGAGACAAGGATCCATTATGAGGGGTGAAGCAAAAAGAATCTCATGGAGGCTCTTACGGCAGCCAATGAGCAAGCAGTTGCCCAGAATCTTGAGTCATGGCCAGTGACTGAAAGGGACCAGACCTTGGGCATAGGGGTGCCAAGAGATATTACAGTGTCGAGTCCCATGGAGGAGGACAGCAAGACCAGAGAGGAGGACAGCAAGACCAGAAAGGACCAGAACCACAGCACCAAGTGAAGTCCACCATGCATCTTGAGCTAAAGAGGCTAATGCTACAATTTGAGCTGAGGAAACTGGAGCTGGAGCAGAGAAAGTTCGAAGCCCAGCAAGAAAGGGAGCAGAAGATAGGGGAGGCAGTATAGCACAGTGACTTAAGGCTCTGAGCTTCAAATCTGGTGACATCCAGCAGACCAGACCGGGATTTGAATCCCACAGCTTCCACTTGCATACTGTGTGACCCTGAGCAAGTCACTTAACTTCCCTGTGCTCCCAGGTCATTCCTGTAAAAAAGTTTTCAGCTTAGTGTGCTACTTCTGGTTAAACAACTAAATAAAATAAAAAAAGAAGAGGTTTGAACTGAAGATGCAAAGGGAGCTGGAGCAAAGAAGGTTCGAAATAGAGGCCGAGGAAAAGCAATGCCAGAGACAGTTTGAACTGGAAAGGCTAAGACTCCCAATGACCAGTGCTAGAAGAGGTAAGGGTTGGGGGTGAACCTGAAACTCCAGGGCTGGGGTATAAATTAGATTCCAAATTAATAGCTGAATTTAAAGAGGGGGAGTATATGGATGCATTTTTTGAATCCAGGATAGATACCCAGGGAGGCCTGGAGCTTTCAGCTATCCTTGCTGCTTACGGGAAAAGGGCATGAGTCACCAGGCCAAATGGACAATGAGGACAGTAGAGACTATGAGAAACTTAAAACGGCTTTACTTAAAAAGTATGAACTAACTCCTGAGGCCTACAGTATTAAATTCTGTAAACTCTGAAAAAGTCCTGACATGAACTTTGAGGAACTCACCACAAAGCAATCTCTGTTTTTGAAATATTGCTGGGAGGGGGTAGAAGCAAACTCTGTGGAAAAAATTGAGGAGGTTTTGTTATTAGAACAATTCTTTTGGGCTTGCCCAGCGGAGTTGAAAACCTGGCTAGAGGACCGAGATCCATAAACAGCACAGCAAGCTGCTGAGCTCTCTGATAGCTATACCAGGAGCAGACCTGCTCGGAAAGGAAGTGCCTTTTTTTATTTGAAGTCTAGGATTAACACATTTGAGGGCAAGCTAATTTCATAGGTTCCACATCAGAGTAAACATACAATAAGAATGTAATACAGACAAAGGAGAGGCAAATATCGATCTTAATTGTACAGGAATGTTTATAACGCAGTCAAAGGCCATGTACAAATAACCAGAATCAGTTAAAATAACATAAGCATTATTACAAGGCTATGAACAGATAGACATAGTCAGTTACAATAACATAGGCCTTATCACAAAAGAAAGTTGGAAAGGAACTAGAGGAGGAGGAGGAGGTGAAGGGAGAGGAGGAGGAAAGATGAGGGTGAAAAGCCCAGTGGGCTACATCTGAATGGAAAGAGACCAGCTCCACAGGCTGTAAGTTTTTTGCTATGGGGTGAATGTAGAGGGGGAGTACTGGTTACTGGGCCTACATGTGGGAAGGGGGAGGATGAACAAGAAAAATTAGATTTTGAGGGTTAGGAAGGATATAGGTAGTGGGAGGAGAAAGGTAGGTGAGAACAGAAGTACTAAAGGGGAAAATAGGAGCAGTAGTGATTAACTTCCAGGCATAGTGGAAGCCAAACAGGAGATAGGGTAGGTGCAACATAGGCAATGTCAGAGTGGTCCAGCGATTGGGTAGGATCCAGGGCTGGAGGACTCAGTCTCTAGAGATGTAACAAGTAGGTTATTGAAAATAGTCACATCTGGCATCCACAATCAGCTGTTGTCTCAGCTTTCTGCAGGGCAGAAAGGGAAAAGCGTGCCTTCAGGGCAGCTAAAACCCTCACTGCTTCTGCAGAAAAGGGGGAGCCCAAGTTACCCAAAAGGGATTTCGTGGATGAAAAAAGTGATGAGTGTTGGTTTTGTAAGCAGCCTGGGCATCTTGCTAGGTAGTCTCCTAAAAAGGCACAGAGTGGGCAAAGTGTCCCTTGAAAGGAGGTGTGTATCCCTAAGAGTATGCCTGTGAACATAAGGGAGCACATACACTCGGTTACTATAAATGGGGTGAAGACCCATGGGTTAAGGGACACAGGGGTGTCTCTTACCCTGGTAAAAGGGGATTTGGTTGAGCCTGAACAACTCATACCTAATCAGTTTATAACTGAGGGGTGTGAACATGTGGGATAATACCTGGCACAACAAAGCAGGGATCAAGTGCATAAGAAATACACAAAGGTGTTCATCAATTTATTTTTAGAAAAAATACACTTATTTACAGAAATGGAAAAAAGGAAAAAAAATTCAAATAATTAGTCCTGCACAAAGAAATTCAGACCTCTGCTTCCTTAAGCAGAGTCTACATCGCTGCTTCAGCCCAGATAGTCCAATGAATACTTTTCTCAAATAACTTGTGTGAAATCCATGCACACACACCAACTGTAGGTCTTACCCTACTCACTATCAACACTAGACTATCTAACATTCCCCTAGTGGTGAGCCCTTCTTATAGCTCCTTGCGATTACATCACATAATTTGGGAGTTTCCATAGGCTGTGACATTACATAATTGGGGAGTTTCCATAGGCTGTGACTTCACAGGCTTTATTATTCTAGTTCATGTGCAGCCCCCTGTCACAGATTCACTCAGCAGGTCAACCCCCTACTCCCAAAGTGCCAACCTCTGAGCGTAGAATTGTGAACAGTACAAGGTAACCCTCTTGTCTGTTTTGTGCATTCGAGTCACCTTAGTCTCAGGTTCTGGAGGGATTCAAATGTTGACCTCTTGTTAGCATCCCCAATTATCAAGTTCAGATAATTCTGTCTTGGGGGGGCCAGATATCTTTAACTATGGGCACCTAACCAGGTCTACAAAATGAACCCTTACAACTCTATGCAAGACTTATCAAACTCTTATCTGTTTCCCAGTTTGGTATCACAATAAGCTCTTACACAGTATCAACTATAACCTTCAAAGCATCACTTGTATAAAAAGAAATGTCAAGGCACACCAGGCAGTTTCCATTTTTAAAATGTGTATCTTTACTTCAAAACAGGTAAAATAGGAAAGCAGAAAAATTACAGAACAAGATATCCTAACACATACGGCCTTAAAACAAACAGGTTAAAAGGTGCAGATTCCTACCAATAATAACTAGTCTTGTCTAAGGGCCTTACTTCTTAATCTTTCAGCGCTTCGTGGTCTCTCTTCTCTCAGTCAGATTTATGAATGTGTATGTGTCTCTAAGGTTTGCTCAGTAGGTTTAAAAACAGTCCTGAGCCGGCCTTTTCTCTGAGGTCACCTAACTCCACCTTGGTGTAGTAAAATATATATTTTCTAACACATGATGGCCTACAAAGATATTTAAAAAAATAATAGATGACATAATAAATCGCCTCTCTTTATGTAACTAGTCAAAACCGGTCTGTTTCCCCCGGACATCAAAAATCTCTTTGATGTAAGTCGCTGCATATTCCATGCAAATGTATATTGGACTCCTTAATTTAGTCTGGGCCCTGGTATCTAGACATCAAAGGTCTCTTTGATGAAATGAGCTGGCTTCCTGGGAGGATATTCATAACACTGGCCAGTGTCCCTTTTCTCAGGACACCTAGGGCACTTCAAAGGATCTCCCTGAGGGTATTATAAAATGGATATCTTGGTTCCTGCCTTCAAAGCAAACTAACAAGATAATTGCACCTCAGATATCTGCAGTTTAAGCTATGTCCTGTCCTTTGAACTTATCCCTGGGGGGTTTTGATGTGTCAATTTCAGCAAGCCAGCATTTCCTCCTGCCAAACAGTCCATCACACATTTTTTCATATTTACAAAAAAAATGATACAGGGATCAGAACCAGCTGTCCAAGTGTGACAGTTCCTCCCCACCTAGACTGAATTTGGGGGGAGGGTCTATCCCCTGCATGGGATGAGCTTCCCAAATCAGTTCACTCCTCATACACACAGGACAACCCATCTGAGTTCTGATTGGTCATTCCAGCCCTATGTAGAATGGTCATATCTTATCCTTGCAAAGCAAGACTCCATCTTAGTAATTGACCATTGTTTTTTCCCATCTGCATCAGCCAAACTAGGGGGTTGTGGACAGTTTACACCACAAAATGCTGCCCATACAAGTATGGCTCCAATTCCTTTGGGGTCCACACTATGACAAGGCACTTCTTTTCCACCGTGGAGTATGACTGCTCCCTGGGAAGTAACTTTTTACTCAGGTAGGCTATTGGGTGGTCCCTCCCTTCGCTGGATGTCTGGTTCAGTACTGCCCCGATATCTACGTCTGAGGCATCAGTCTGAACTATAAAGGTTTTACTATAGTCAGGACTTGTCAAAACAGGAGTACTGCACAATGCCTCCTTTAGTTTTGGAAAGGCTTCCCCACAGGCTGGGCCCCAGGTAATTTTCTTGGGCATCCTTTTCTTTGTCAGGTCAGATAGGGGAGCAGCCAGGGCACTGTAATTGGGTACAAATTTTGTATAGTACCCTGCTGTCCCGAGAAAACTCCTGATCTGCTTCTGAGTTTCTGGTCTGGGCCATGCCTGGATTACCTATATCTTTATTTGGTTAGGACTGAGCTGTCCTCAGCCTACCACATGTCCGAGGTATGTCACTTCTCCCATGGCCACCTGGCACTTCTCGGCTTTGACAGTGAGCCTGGCCTTCTGTATCCTGTCCAGCACTTCCCTAAGGTGGGATAAGTGTTCCTCCCAGCTGGTACTAAAGATGGCAATATCATCCAGGTACACCACGGCATACTCCTCAGCACCATTTAACACTTGGTTCACCAACCTTTGGAAAGTTGCCAGGGCATTCTTCATTCCAAAAGGCATTACTTTGAACTCAAATAAGCCTATCGGATTGATGAAAGCTGACCTCTCCCTAGCTCTATCTGTCAATTCTACCTACCAATACCCCTTTGTCAGGTCAATAGTCATAAGGTAGGTCACCCCTCCCAACTTGTCCAGGAGTTCATCCATCCGGGGCATCGGGTGGAGGTCTGACTTCGTGACTGCATTCAGTCCATGATAGTCTACACAGAAACGAGTCGAACCATCTGGCTTGGGTACAAGGACTATGGGTGAGGCCCAGGGACTGTGGGATCTCTGGATTACCACTAAATATAGCATCTCCTCCACTTCCGTCCTAATGACCTTTTGGACAGCCTCTGACACCTGATATGCTGTCTGCTGTATGGGCATCTGTGTCGCTGTCTCCACATCGTGTGTCGCTAAGGGGTTAAGTCCAGGCTTGGCGCTAAACAAGGGGGCAAAGTCTGCTAAAACCTCCCTTACTTTCTGGATCTGGCCCGGGGTCAGCTGAGGAGACAATTTTACTGCCGCTACAGAGGACTCCCGCTTACTCTCTTCCAGCAAATCCAGAAGGGGGTCTCCTTTGTCCATCTCCTCCTGATGACTACACACTGTGAACACCATGTCAGACCTATTTGCTTATGGCTTCATCATGTTGACATGGTGCATCCTTTCTGTCTGTCTTCGGTCAGGTAACTCCACAATGTAGTTCACGTCATTTACCTTCCTAACCACTTTATACGGTCCTGCCCACTCAGCTTGCAGCTTGTCTTTCCAGACTGGAATAAGGACCATGACTTCCTGACACACCATGTATAAGCGAGCTCTGACTCTGCAGTTGTACAATACTTTTTGTTTCTGTTGGGCAGCTGCCAGGTTGCACTGGGATGTCCCCATAAGCTTCTTCAGCCTTTCCCTAAACGTAGGAGGTAATCCACAAGGAGTTCCCTGGTGGTGCTTGCTTCCCAGTCCTCCCGGATCAAGTCTAGGGGCCCATGTACCGCGTCCCATAAGAGTTCAAAGGGGAAAACTTGTCGACTCTTGTGGCACCTCTCTGCATGCAAACAACAGGTGGGAAGGTATTTCTCAGTCCTCCCATGCTGTTCAGCAAACACCACGAGCATTGACTTTAGGGTATCATTGAATCATTCCACAAGTCCATTGGCTTGTGGGTGATACAGTGTCGTGCATCTCTGCACCACCCCACACTTCTCCCATAAACATTTCATCAGGTCTGACATGAAGGAACCCCCTCGATTGGTGATTACCTCCTGTGGAAACCCGACATGGGAGAAAATCCCAAGTAAGGCATCTGCCACTTTGTCTGTCCTCAGAGAGGATAGGGCAACTGCCTCTGGGTACCAGGTGGCATAATCCACCACAGTCAGGATGAATCTCATCCCTGAGGAGATGGGGTTATTTAAAGGCCCCACAATATCCATTCCCACCCTCTGGAATGGCTTCTCCACTATGGGCAAGGGTATCAGGGCTGCTTGGATTTTCTTGCCTGTCTTCCCTATTTCCTGGCACTGGTGACAAGACCTGCAATACTCCTTCACCTGCTGGGTGAGGTTAGTAGAAATTCTGGGCACAACCGCTGTGTAGTGCGCGCAATTCCCAGATGACCTGACAAGGAAATATCATGGGCAACCTTGAGCAGCTGCTCACAATATCCCTGGGGAATGACAAGCTACCTGCCTAACACCCCTCCATCTGTCTGTACTGCCTGAGTATACAGTGGCGTGAAAAAGTATTTGCCCCCTTCATGATTTTCTCTATTATTGCATATTTGTCACACTGAATGTTTTCAGGTCTTTAGAAAAATGTAATATTAGATAAAGGAACCTGAGTGAACAAATAACACTTGTTTTTTTTTATTTCACTTATTTAATGAAAAAGTTAACCAACACCAACTGGCACTGTGTGAAAAGTAATTGCCCCTTACACTTAATAACTGGTTACGCCACATTTAGCTGCAATGACTGCAACCAAACACTTCCTATAATTCAATATCAGTCTTTCACATCGCTGTGGAGGAATTTTAACCCACTCTTCCTCGCAGAACTGCTTTAATTCAGTAACATTTGGTAGGTTTTCGAGCATGAACTGCTCGTTTCAGGTCCTGCCACAGCATCTCTATTGGGTTTAAGTCTGGACTTTGACTAGGCCACCCAAAACTTTAATTTTACTTCTTTTAGCCATTCTGATGTGGACTTGCTTTTGTGTTTTGGATCATTGTCTTGCTGCATGACCCAACTACGCTTCAGCTTCAGCTGACGGAAGGATGACTGACATTCTCCTTAAGAATTTTCTGGTACAGAGCAGAATTCATGGTTCCTTTAATTATGGCAAGTCATCCAGGTCCTTAGGCAGCAAAGCATCCCCACACCATCACACTACCACCACCATGTTTGACTGTTGGTATGGTGTTCTTACTGTGGAATGCTGTGTTTGCTTTACGCGAGACATTATGGGATCCATGTTGTCCAAAAAGTTCCACTTTGGACTCATCTGTCCATAGAACATTTTCCCAAAAGGCTTGTGGATCATCCAGGTGCTTCTTGGCAAATGAGAGACGAGCATTTATGTTCTTCTTGGTTAGCAGTGGTTTCCGCCTTGCTACTCTCACATGAAGCCCATTTTTGCCCAGTCTCTTTCTGATTGTGGAGTCATGAACACTGACCTTAGCTGAGGCAAGAGAAGCCTGCAGTTCTTGGATGTTGTTTTAGGATCCTTTGAGACTTCTTGATGATTTTACACTGCGCCCTTGGAGTAATTTTGGCAGGCCGCCCACTCCTGGGAAGGTTCACTACTGTTCCAAGTGTTCTCCATTTGAGATTATGGTCTCACTGTGGTTCGATGGAGTCCCAGAGCCTTAGAAATAGCTTTGTAACCCTTTCCAGACTGATAGAGGGCAACAAATTTTTTCTGATCTTTTCAGGAACTTCCTTTGATCATGGCATAATGTGCTTGTTGAATCTTTGTGCTGGCAATGTGACTCTGATGGTAAGGGCCAAAATAAGTGAGGTTTATATTGAGCAGGGCTGGCTGTAATCAAGCCTGGCTGTGTTCAATCAGCTGACTCTAATTATCCCTTTAATTGGGTTGATTTAACTAGGGGGCAATTACTTTTTCACACAGTGCCAGTTGGTGTTGGTTAACTTTTTTCATTAAATAAATGAAATAAGAAAAAAAGTGTTATTTGTTCACTCAGGTTCCTTTATCTAATATTATATTTTGTCTAAAGACCTGAAAACATCCAGTGTGACAAATATGCAATAATAGAGAAAATCAGGAAGGGGCCAAATACTTTTTCACGCCACTGTACATAAGTCCATTTTCCCAATAAACCTTATGTGTGCCGTCACCTCCCTGTTCTCCATCAGACTCTGCCCAAACCTCAGCTTCTAAACTAGGTCACTCCTCTGAGCAGCTGAAAACCCCTCACATAGTCCCAAGGCATGGGACAGGCCCCCTTCAGTCACTAAACTAGGGTCTCTAGCACTAGTGTCAGGGCCCTCGGGATCACTGTCAATCCCAACCCTCTGACAAGGGGTCACCCCTCCCTCTTCGGAGTAACCCACTGTAGCAGTGTGGTTACTTGCTACTGGGGAAATTTCTACCCCCTTTTTATCAGTCTCCATATCAGGAGACAGAGGCTGGGGAACCTGCCTCCCAGTGGTTGCCACACTGGTGTCTGTGGGGTTCAGGGAACTACCATTTTCCCTTGCCACTTGGCTACGGTTAACTGCATATACCATCCCCTGCTGGAGATTCTTACCCAGGATCCCATTCACTGCTAATGTTTTGGCTACAGCCACCTGTTGCACAGTTCCCCCTGTTTAACCCCAGTCTAGGAGAACACTAGCGAGGGGCAATGTTTTCTCCCCGCCCGCAAAGTCGTGTACAGTGACGTATTTATTGGGTATAAGCTGACCAGGCTGTACCTGATAACCCTTACCAATGTCAGGGGTACCCCTGTGTCCCTTAACCCCTGCATCTGTACACCTTTCACCAGGACTTGGTGCATGTGTTCCATGTTCACTGGCATGCTTCCAGGGACACGCAAACAACCATCTTCTTTTCTAGCACCCTGTTGTGTATTTTGGTTCACCTTTTTGGGACGCTGTCTGGTAATATGCTCAGTTTCTTTACACAGCCAACATGCATTTCTTACTTCAGATAAATCTTTTTATTGAAACCTTGGGCTAACTGGTTTTGGTGGAGGCAGTGAGGGTTTTAGTTGCCCTGAAGGCACGCTTTTCCCTTTCTGCACTGCCACGCCTGCCCCATTCGCTCTCAGATCAGGTCTGCTCTTGGCATAGCGATCTGAGAGTTCAGCAGCCTCTTGCACTGTTTTTGGATCTCGGTCCTCTAGCTAGGTTTTTAGCTCTGCTGGGCATGCCCAATAAAACTGTTCTAATAAAATTACATTTTCAATTTTATCAACAGAGTTTGCCTCAGTTCCTTCCCACCAACGCTTTAAAAACTGACGTTGTTTCGTGGCTAGCTCCTCGTAGCTCATATCAGGGCTTCTCCTGAGCTTACGGAATTTTGCTCTGTATGATTCAGCAGTTAATCCAAACTTTTTTAACAGTGCAGCTTTTAGCTTGCTGTAATCATTGCTGTCATCATTGTCCATTTGACCCAATGCATCCCGAGCTTTCCTGGTAAGTAGCGGGGATAGCTGGAAGCTCCAGGACTCTTTAGGAATTTTAGCCTGAATAGAAACTTTTTCGAAAGAATTTAAAAAGGCATCTATGTCCTCTTCCTTAAACTCGGCTATTAACTTGGAGTTCACTTTGTAACCCAGTCCTGCAGTCCCAGTTAAACCCAAGCCACTTACCTGCTCTGGTGCCGCTGGTTGGAGTTGTAGCTTCTCCAGTTCGTGTTGCCACTGGCACTCCTCTCTCTTCTCCTCTGCAGCTCACTGGCACTCATGCTCCTCACGGCCTGCCTCCCACTGTTGTCGCTCTTCCTCTTGGCATTCTTGCTCTGCCTCACAGTCCGCCTCTCTCTGTTCTCGCTCTGCCTCCAGTTCCATCCTGTGCAACTCAGTTTGCAGCCTGAGTACCTCTGGATTCAGGATACTGGTGATCTTCCCCTGCTGCTGTGGCTCTTCACGAACAGTGGCCCTGCTGTCCTCCTCATCGGCTCTGGACCTCTCACTGGCTGCTAGTCCTGCCACATTCGAGGTCTGGTCCCTTTCAGTCATGGTCTGTGACTCGCTAGGTATCTGCTACCATCAGGGCCTCTATGAGTTTATGCTTTTTCGCTGTCACCTTGAACAGGACTCCTCTGTCCTCGCACAACTGTTTTAAGTGTTCTACAGTGTATCTGTTGTAGTTGGAAGCCATCTTTCCTGACTACTGCTAATCTGACTGGCACTTTAGAAAAAATTAAAATGGGTAGGAACTTGACTGTAAGCCAAGGGAAATAGTTCTGTTTCCTTTTTAAATAAAACACTGCCTTTCTTTTTTGCAAGTGAGCTGAACTGTCTCAAGCTGACACACTGAACAATGAAGCTTATACCACCAAACTTTATATGCCACCACTGCCAACCAATCTATCACATATTCACTCAGCAGGTCAGCCCTCTACTCCCAAAGTGCCAACCTCTGAGTGTAGAATTGTGAACAGTGAACAGTACAAGGTAACCCTTTTGTCTGTTTTGTGGGTTCAAGTCACCTTAGTCTTATGTTCTGGAGGGATTCAAACTGCTAACGTCTTGTTAGCGTACCCAATTATCAGGCTCAGATAATTCTGTCTTTGGGGGGCATATATCTTTGCCTACAGGCACCTTACCAGGTCTACAAAATGAACCCTTAGAACTCTATGCAAGACTTATAGAACTCTTATCTGTTTCCCAGTTTGGTATCACCATAAGCTCATACACAGTGTCAACTATAACCTTCAAAGCATCACTTATATAAAAAGAAATTTCAAGGCACACCAGGCAGTTTCCATTTTTAAAATATATATCTTTGCTTTAAAATAGGTAAAATAGGAAAACAGAAAAATTACAGAACAAGATATCCCAACACATACAGCCTTAAAACAAGCAGGTTAAAAAGTGCAGATTCCTACTAATAATAACACTCAGACTAGTCTTGTCTAAGGTCCTTACTTCTTAATCTTTCATTGCTTTGTGGTCTCTCTTCTCTCAATCAGATTTATGAATGTGTATGTGTCTCTAAGGTCTGCTCAGTAGGTTTAAAAACAGTTCTGAGCTGGCCTTCTCTCTCTGAGGTCACCTAACTCTGCCTTGGTGTAGTAAAATCTATATTTTATAACACATGATGGCCTACAAAGATATTTAAAAAAATAATAGATGACATAATAAATTGCCTCTGTTTATGTAACTAGTCAAAACCGGCCTGTGATCTGTTTCCCCTGGACATCAAAAGTCTCTTTGATGTAAGTCACTGTGTATTCCACGCAAATGTATATTGGACTCCTTAATTTAGTCTGGGCCCTGGTATCTAGACACCAAAGGTCTCTTTGATGAAATGAGCTGGCTTCATGGGAGGGTATCCATAACACTGGCCGGTGTCCCTTTTCTCAGGACACCTAGGGCACATCAAAGGATCTACCTGAGGGCATTATAAAATGGATATCTTGGTTCCTGCCTTCAAAGCAAACTAACAAGATAATTGTACCTCAGATATCTGCAGTTTAAGCTATGTCCTGTCCTTTGAACTTATCCCTGGGGGGTTTTGATGTGTCAATTTCAGCAACCCAGCATTTCCTCCTGCCAAACAGTCCATCACACATTTTTTTTTTATATTTACAAAAAAAATGATACAGGGATCATAACCAGCTGTCCAAGTTTGACACCCTCAATCAAGGGTGCACTTTATTCTAGACACTACGGGGCTTACAGTTACCCTTGCCCGTGGTGTCCCACTAGCCTGCACTCAAGTATTCAAGAGACTTTAATCTTGCCGCTAGCATGGCAGTTGACTTTTGTTTCAGAGAATGCCTTTGTTCCGAAGCAATCATTCTTTTACTTGCTCTGAACAAGGAGCATACATTTAGCCGCTATATGTGGCTACACCAACATGATGCAACCCGCTCCAAAAAAAAAAAATTGCTCAGTAGCACTTAGCGACCAGCGCTGTCCCTTGCACTGGAGCTGCATAAGACAAAGGAGCTGCACTCAGCAGCAGTGGTTCTGGATCTCAGCACCCCAGAAATGGGCGTTACACTTTTTCTTAAACCAAGGGGCACCAGACTTTAACAGTAAAGCACAACTTGTGTTATTTCCTATCTCTGCAATTGGGAGCATAATGCTATGTGCATAAAGAGGGGGTAAAGGGAATAAGGGACAGCAAAGAGTTTTTGAAGATTGACAGGTTGGCCACCCTGACAACAATTTAAAGAAAAGGTGGAGAAAATAAGAAGAAAGGAAAAAGAGGGGTGGTTGCACATTTCATATTTATGACAGGGGTTTAAACACATAACTGTTGTCAGATACCCTTTCTGAAACCTAGGAGGGTTGGAGCTTCCACCCACCCACTCTCAGATGTTCTGCCTCAGGGACCCTTATAAACTGAATCAGTATTTATAATCAGACATACCTAAACATATCTCCGATACCGCTCTCTTCCCTGAGGCATAATATCAAGGGTTTAATATAAACCCCTATCTCGTATATCATACGCAAAACATTTCAGCGTTTTCACAGAAAGAAAACACATCCTATCAACACATTTTATCAAGTTTCATCAGCATGGGCCCCATATCGAGACAAGAAATCAGCATTCTAATGTTTTGACCCTGCACTGTGCTGAATGGTAAAATGGTAAGGCTGTAAAGCCAAATACCACCTCATTATGCACCCATTCTTATCTTTCATCTGTTGGAGCCAGCAGAGAGGGTTATGATCAGTGAGAATCTTAAACTCTACGCCCCACAGATAATATTGCAAGGCCTCCATCACCCATTTTAATGCTAAGCATTCCTTCTCCACTGTTGAATACTTCCTTTCCCTCTCATGAAGTTTGTGGCTGATGTATATGACTGGGAGCGCCTTGTGACCCTTGGACAGCTGGTTCTGATCACTGTATCATTTTTCATAATCTAAAAATGGGTTATGGACTGTCTGTCTTGAGAAATGCTGAAACAGCATGTGAGATCACACACACACACACACACACACACACACACACGTATTAGATACAAGGTGTTACATGGAAGGCAAGAAGCTAATTACAGGCTAGAAGATACCTAACTGCCAAGATAGATCATAAACTTATATAACGCTTAGAGGAAGAAGAGCAGGGTATGACATTTTAGTGTGAAGTCATAAAAGATGCTTTCATGTCCTGGAAGGAGGAAGCTTATCATAAGATCAAAGATAGTCCTTTGAAGAACATGAGTTATGCTAAGGTTACAGAAAAGACATCCTGTTTTTATATAGATATATTTTTATGTTGGCGCATTTGCACAGCCAACATCTTGCGGTAGTGCAGATTTGGAGACTCGGTCACTGTTGGGCAAATGCAGGGCACGCACCAGTAGATGCGTCCCGCATTCCCCAATCAGCCAGCAGCAGGGGCCGACACCCTGCCTAGCTAATAAGGTGAAGAGATCAGAGAAAAGGTGCACTGCAATGAGAACGAAGTTCTAATGCAGCGTGACCACAATACGCCTCCCCCTACATGCAGGCAACATGGCGGCAGTGACTGCCACTGTTGCCAGTCAACACCCCCGTTTATTGTGTGCCGACAGGGGTACCCAATCCCCGTCAGCATCATGTAACCCCCCCCTTTCCTTGTTTGCCAGTGGGAGTGCCCAATCCCCCGTCGGCTAACGTACACACACACACACTCACACTCTCAGGTGGCACGCTGGAAGCCCACCCCTGCATGTCAAAATACCTATTAAAATGAAAACAGACCCCTGGCATCTTTTTTTTTTTAAACACCTGTAAACAGAAAACAGTCCCTCATAGTCTCCCTACCCCCCTCTCACCACCCGCACCCACACCCCCTTCACCCCATACTTACCTCCAGAGTTCGGTGCAACAATCTTCAGTGGACTGGGAACACGTCTGCACTCTTCAAAGCCGACCGTGATCTGAGGAAATGCCGGTAAGCTGCATAATGGAATAAATAGGTTTTTTTCAACTTTGATGCATATCTCGGGCATTTTTTTGAATTTTTGCACCAAATTTTCAACATGGGGTTTTTGGGACCCCTCCTCATGAATTCTGTCACTGTTATGGTGTTAATCTGTCCCAAAAGGTGACTTCACAGTCACTGTGTGGAATCACCTTTTTGGACCAATTAATGCAAGGATAATGGCAGTGTTCATGAGGTGGGCTCTCAAAAAGCCTATGTTGCAAATTTGGTGGAAAAAATAAAAAAAAAATGGCTGGTTTTCGAGCATGCGTAGCACAATTGCTATGCACGCTCATAACTTCGTGAATTCACAATATTTTCATGCCAGATTTTCAGCATTGTCATTTTTCTATACCTCCTTGTGAACAGTACAGCTGTCATTTTTGTCATCCTGGCTGAAATGTGTTTCCACACTTCCGGCGCATAATACCATAGTCGCTGTGGTAAATCAGTGTTTGGGGCAGATTACAGAAATGACAGTGATGCTATTCATGAGCAGAGGTCCTAAAATGCCTATGCTGAAAATTTGGTGATGATACTCCATAACATGACTGTGTTACGAGCTTGTGTTGCGCAGTTTGCACGCACGCTCGTAACGTTGTGCATTTGTAATATTTTCACTCAGGATTTTCACCATTGGCATTTTTCCACACCTCTTGATGAACAGTACAGCTGTCATTTCACATATCTTGCCTAAAATGTGTTTTCGCATGTCCAGCGCAGAATAGCTCGGTCGCAGTGCGAAATCACTTTTTTGGAAAGTTTGATGAAATAGGGAAAGGGAAAACTGTTTAACTAGGAAAGGCACACTAAGCCAAAGGTTGTTTCCAGGTGTGACATGGGAGCACAAAGAAGTTAAGTGACTTGCTCAGGGTCACATAGTATGCAAGTGGGGGCTGTGGGATTCAAACCTCAGCTCAGAGCCCTAAACCTCTGTGCAATACTGCCTCCAAAATAACTGTACATGAGCAGAGGTGCTAAAATGCCTATGTTGAAAATTTGGTGCCGAGCATCCATAAAATGGCTGTGTTACTAGCGTGTGTTGAGCATTTTCCATGCACCCTTGTAACTTGGCAAATTTGCAATATTTACATGCCACATTTTCAACACTGGCATTTTTTTACACCTCCTTATAAACTGTACAGCTGTCATTTTTCATGTCATGCCCAAAATGTTTTTCCGCACTGCAATACCAAAGCCAATGCCAGCACGACAACATTCAGCATTGACAAATGCTTGTTAATGTTAGTGTGCTTGCACAATCAGCATCTTGCGGCAGTGGAGATTTGGAGGTGTAGTCATTGTTGGGCATGCATCAGTAGGTGCATCCCTCATTCCCCAATCAGCCTGCATGCCGGTGCCACACCATGCATACTAATGTGATGAGCACTTCTAAGGAAAGGTCCGCTGCAGTCCGAGCAAAGCTCATCAGACGGAGCAGACCTCTAGACATGCTCAGCCACATTGTATACATGGCGGGCGACTGCACAACCGCCGACTTCGTGGGTGCCCAATCCCCCTGCCAGCTTACTGTGTCCCCAATGTATGTGCCGACAGGGAAGCCCACTCCCCGTCATCATAAAGAACTCCCCCATTTGTTATATGCGGTGAGTGCCCAATCCCCTTGGCTCTTCCCCCTCCGCTTTCCTTGTGTGCTGATGGGGTGTCAATCCCATCGGCATAAATTAACTCCCTTTTGTTGTGTGCTGACAAGGATGCCCAATCCCTCATCTGCTGCAGCAACCCCCCAAACAGTTAAGTGGCATGCTGGGAGCCACCTCAGCATGCCAAATCCCCTGAGGAAAAAAAAACTGTCCCTTGATATTTTTTTCACCCTGTAACACACAAATGGTCCCTTGTAATCTCCCTGCCCACCACCCGCACCCACCCACTGTGCAACCTGCCTTCCCACACCCCCCTCACCCCATACTTACCTCCGGAGTCCAGCGTGACAATCTTCAGTGGACCAGGAACACGTCTGCACTCTTCAAAGCCGACTGCGAACTGAGGAAATGCCGATAAGCTGTATAATGGAATAAATAGGGTTTTTTCAACTTTGATGCATATCTCAAGCATTTTTTTGGAATTTTGGCACCAAATTTTCAACATGGGGTTTTTGGGACCCCTCATCCTGAATTCTGACACTGTCATGGCGTTATTCGGTCCCGAAAGGTGATTTCGCAGTCACTGCGTGGAATCACTTCCGGCAGTGAGGAATGAAATTACAGTGCCAATGTACATGAAGGGGGCTCTTAAAAAGCTTATATTGCAAATTCACTGGGAAAAATCCAAAAAATGACTGTTTCACGGGCATGCGTTGCGCAGTTACTATGCACACTCGTAACTTAGCGAATTTACAATATTTTCATGCCACATGTTCAGCAATGGCATTTTTGCACACCTTCTTGTGAACTGTACAGCTGTCATTTTTCACATCCTCCCTGAAATGTGTTTTCACACTTGCGGCACAGAATAGCGTGGTTGATGTGGGAAATCAGTGTTCAGGACAAATTACAAAAATGACACTTGCACTGTTCATGAGCAGAGGTTCTAAAATGCCTATGCTGAAAATTTGGTGCTGATACTCTAACATGACTGTGTTACATGCGTGCATTGTGCAGTTTGCATGCATGCTCGTAAGTTCACAAATTTATAATATTTTCACTCCAGATTTTCAATATTGCCATTGTTCTGCACCTCCTTATGAACAGTACAGCTGTCATTTTCCACATCCTGACCAAAATGTGTTTTTGTAGTCCTGACTCAAAATAGCGCGGTCACTGTGGAAAGTCCGTGTTTGAGACACATTATGAAAATGACAGTGACACTGTTCATTAGCAGAGGTCCTAAAATGCTTATGTTGAAAATTTGGGGCTGAAAGTCTATAAAATTAGTGTTTTATGAGAGTATGTTCCACGGCTTGCACACATGCTTGTGACTTCGTGCATTTGTAATATTGTCACTGCACATGTTGAAAATTGGCATTTTTCCTCACCTCCTTGCGTACAGTACAGCTGTCATTTTAAATATCCTGACTGAAATGTGTTTTTGCATGTCCGGTGCAGAATTTCACAGTCGCTGTGCAAAATCAGTTTTTGGGACACTTTCAGGAAATGACGATGGCACTGTTCATGGGCAGAGGTCCTAAAATGCCTATGTTGAAAATTTGGTGCTGAAAGTCCATAAAATGACTGTGCTGCAAGCGTGCGTTGTGCAGTTTCCATGCAGCCTTATAAGTTTGTACATTTGCAATATTTTCATGCCAGATTTTCACCACTGGCATTTGTGCACACCTCCTTATCAACAGTACAGCTGCCATTTTTCACAGCCTGCCCAAAATGTGTTCCTGCAACTGTGGCGCACAATGGCATGCTTGCTGTGGGAAATCACCTTTTGGGACACATTAACAAACTCACAGTGCCACTGTTTGTGAGGGGAGGTCCCAATATACTTATGTTGAAAATGTGCCTAAAAAACTCCCACAAATAATTGGGTAGCGGATGTCTGCTGCTCAGTTTGTATGCATGTTCATTGCTTCACCAATATTTCATATTGCCACTCCAGATTTTCAACGTTGTCATTTTTTACACTTCCTCATGAACAATACAATACAGTTGTCATTCTCCACATCCTGTCCAAAACTGTGTTTTTGTCCCTCCGTCACCAAATGCCACAGCCGCTGTGCAAAACCACCTTTCAGCTAACAAAGTGATTGTGCCCTTTTCATGAGGTGGCCTGACAAGCAGCCCATGTTGAAAATGTAGAGCGAAACTACCACTACACACCTACAGTGTTAGGGTTTCCAACTGTAGCACCCCACCCAGTATGGGCTGACAGGCATCAGGGCAGTGACTTGGAATCATCAGATGTAATGATCACGCCATTCCACCCCCCATGCCCACCCTGCAGCCACTGACAGGCATCGCGGGGTGTCTTGCACTGTTCAGCCACAAACTTCACCCCACGCTCCTATACTGCACCCACGTCAGCATATTTCCTTATGGAATGGGGTAAGTATAATGCCCAAAGACCCCAAAGCACACCATGACACTTGTTAGTGTCTACAGGGTAGGGTGAGGTACAATGGCATGAGCATTGTAGCTGACAACCCAAAGGCACACCCCAATGCCAGTTGCCGTCTACAGGGTGGTGGTGGGGTTGGCGTCACTTCAGCACTTCACTGCTATTCCTATTATGCATCTCTAGCTCTGCCAATGCCAGCATGACAACATTCACCATTGACAAATGCTTGTTTTTATATATTCTGACAGGGAGGAGCTAGGTGACCTCATGCAAATAGGTGGGGAAAACCAGTTTTTAAACATTATTCTGTTTTCCTTCAGAGACACTTCTAGCTAGACTCTAACTAAGAAATATGTGTGAGCATTTTAAGCAGGTATTTAGAGAGAGACAAATCTAAGTACTGTAGTAAGAATTGCACTGTTAAAACCTATTTTATTTAAGAAATTTGTATGTCTTGTGATATAATAGTTCTGTATTTTATGTGTTAGATATTTTTTATCTGTTGTAGTAAAACTCTATTTTTAGAGCTTACTTGGTCTGTCTTTGATTTCTTTCCTTTACAAGTAGAGTATATATGGTTAAAGCAGACACTATACATAAGCTTGAATGGTGATATCAAACTGGAAAAAGGTAAGCGTTTTAAATCTGAGGTATTTTATTACAATTTTTAAGAGTTTATTTCTGTACACCTGGTTAGATGCCCGTAGGCAAAGATATCTGGCCCCCCTGAAGACAGAATTATCTGAGCCTGTGCATTGGGTATGCTAACAACTCAGGCAGTACTGACAGAGGGAGGGATGCTAGGCAGGCAGCTTGTCATTCCCCAGGGGTATCGTGAGCAGTTGCTCAAGATTGCACATGATACTCCCTTGTCTGGTCATCTGGGAATCACGCACATTATGCAGCTGTTGGCCCAGAATTTCTACTGGCCTACCTTCACTCAGCAGGTGAAGAAGTATTGCAGGTCTTGTCACCGGTGCCAAGAAATAGGGAAGGTGGGCAAGAAAATCTAAGCCACCCTGATTCCATTGCCCATAGTGGAGGAGTCATTCCAGAGGGTGGGAAAGGATATTGTGGGGCCTTTAAATACCCCCAGCTCCTCAGGGAAGAGATTCATCCTAACTGTGGTGGATTATGCCACCCGGGTACCCAGAGGCAGTCACCCTATCCTCACTGAGGGTGGATGACATGGCAGCTGCCTTAGTTGGGATTTTCTCCTTTGCTGGGTTTCCGCAGGAGGTAATCACCGATCGAGGGGGTTCCTTCATGTTGGACCTGATGAAATGTTTATGGGAGAAGTGTAGGGTGGTGAAGAGATGCACAACACCATATCACCCACAAGCCAATGTGCTTGTGGAAAGATTCAATGGTACCCTAAAGTCAGTGCTCCGGGCGTTTTCTGAACAGCATGGGAGAGACTGGGAGCAATACAGTCCCCACCTGTTGTTTGCATACAGGGAGGTGCCCCAAGAATCAACAGAATTTTCCCCCTTCGAACTCTTATATGGATGCCGGGTACATGGGCCCCAAGACTTGATCCGGGAGGACTGGGAAGGCAAGCACGCCACCCAGGTAACTCCTATTGTGGATTACGTCCTTAGGTTTAAGGAAAGGCTGAAGGAGCTTATGGGGACAGCCCAGAGCAACCTGGTAGCTGCCCATCAGAAACAAAAAGTCTGGTACATCCGCAGAGCCAGAACTCGCTCGTACATGGTGGGTCAGGAAGTCATGGTCCTTATTCTGGTCTGGAAAGACAAGCTGCAAGCTGAGTGGGCAGGACTGTACAAAGTGGTTAGGAAGGTAAATGACGTGAACTACATTGTGAAGTTACCTGACCAAAGACAGAAAGGATGTACCCTGTTTTTTTTTTTATTGATTAGAAGACAAGTTTGTGAACATATTTTTTTTTTTTTTTAGATTCTGATTCTGCAGGATCATACAAAACATTCAATTTTACATTCACTATGTAACCTTAAAATAGAGTTACTGTTTGGGTTTGAATTCCAATCTCTATATTACAATATTTATAACAAACCCATTCATGTATAACCAGTCCTTACTTGTATTCTAATACTGGTTAAAGTAATCACATTTGTGAAAGGATACCATATCTTCCTTCTTTTTTCACCATATAGTAATGCATTCTTTCTACCCTATATAGTTCTATCATTAGATTAATCCATTTTTGTATATTAGGAGGTTCCTTATCTTTCCAACACAATAATATACATTTTTTAGCCACTAGAAGTCCCAGTGAAACCAGTTTTTGTTGCTCCATCATGTTTCTCCCATCATCCGGTTTCCTCCCAATAATATTGTAAAGGCATTAACTGCTATCTTAATGCCTGAAGATTGTTAATATATTAATGATAGAATCCCAGAATTTAGTTAATTTTCTGCATGCTAAGAACATATGTACCAAGGATCCAGAATTGAGATTACATCATGGACAGCTTTCATCCAGTATGGGACTAATTTTATGTAACTTTGAGGGCATATAGTATGTCCTGTGAAAAATATTTAACTGAATTTGCTGCATTTTAGCTGAATAGAATTGGTCATGCGGGTATGTTTTTATATAATCCCATATATAGTCTGGGATCTCATGACCCAGTTGTGATTCCCATTTGGTTTTAAGTTGATCCAGCACCATTAAATCGTAATTCTGAAATATTTTATATATATTTGAATATATTTTAATGCTATTTGTACGTAATGTGCATTCTATTAGATTTTTTTTATTAGATCTCTAAGCTGTAGATACCAAAAAAACTGATTTCTTGGTAAACTAAATTTCTCTTGAATTTGTTGAAAAGACATCAAAATACCTTAATGGAATAAGTCACTTATAGTGCTCACACCTGCCCTCTCCCAGATATGAAATCCCTTATCCATCTGTAAACTTTGAAAATGCTTATTTCTCTGAATTGGAGCCAATGGAGATTTATATTCTGGCCATTTTATTATTTTATGGGCTTCTTTCCATACCGTACATGAGGTCTGAACTGATGTAATATTTTCCAACAAGTTTTTTTTTTTTTTTTTTTAGTATAAAACCGTGGAATATAATATACTTCTAATATGTTTATAGTTGTGTAGGGCATATTCAATCTGCTTATATGATGTCATTTCTACACTGAACCATTTCTGTATTTGTGCCAGTCCTGAGGCCAAATAATACCAATAAAAATTGGGGAGTGCTAAGCCCCCTTGATCAGTAGCCAGCCAAAGTTTTCTTTGTGACACCCGGGGCTTCTTCTCCCTCCATATGAATTTTGTAATTATCTTTTCCAACTTTTTAAAATGTTTACATGGAACTAGGATAGGTAAAGTTTGATAGAGTTATAGAAGCCAGGGTAGTATATTCATTTTGATTATATTGCTTCTGCCAATTACTGTTAGCGGGAGATTTTTCCATTTCTCTAAATCTTTTTCTATACTGATAACTGTACTTACAATATTGTTCTCATATAGATCCTTTGTGTCATGGGTAATAACAACCCCTAAATATTTAAACTGTTGAACTATTCTATTTTGTAATGATACAGGGATGACATTTCTGTTATTCTTACCTGCAGCAAGCAGTTCTGTTTTGTTAATGTGAATCTTATATCCTGAGGCTTCATCATATTTTTGTAATATTTCAAGGCTTTTAGGTACTGAATGTTCTGGGTTAGTGAGGAATAACAGGATATCATCCACGTATAAACTAATTCAATGTTCAGTAGAGCCTACTGATATTCCAGTTATTTCAGGCTTCGTTCGCATTGCTATTGCCAAAGGTTCAATTGCTAATGCAAACAGTAATGGAGATAATGAACAGCCTTGCCTGGTGCCTCTTGTTAAACAGACGTTTTTAGATTGATTAATGTTAGTTTGCACACTTGCCCTTGGGCATGCATATATGGTTTTAATTGCTTTCTGGAAGTTTTCCCCAAATCCAAATTTCTCTATTACTTCATATATATATATAATCCCATTCCACCCAATCAAAGGCTTTTTTTGCGTCCAATGCCATAATCAATAAATTATTCTGTTTATTAACATCTATCAGGTTTATAACTCCTCTTATACTCGTCTCTATCCTTCTACTCTTAATAAATCCATTTTGGTCATCATTTATTAAAGGAGTTAATACTTTTTCTGTCCTTTTCACAAATATTTTTGCAAATATTTTCATATCTGAATTTAGTAATGAAATAGGACGATATGATGAGACTTGAGTGGGGTCCTTATCCTTATTAAGAAATACAGATATTCTGGTGTCATGGAGGGAATAGGGTAGTTTTCCCAAATACCAACCCTGATTAAATAGCTGAGTCATATGTTTTAATAAATATGGTGAAAATTCTTTATAAAATTCAATAGGGATTCCATCTGGCCCAGGGGCTTTGCCTGGAGGTAATTCTTTAACACAGTTCATAATTTAAACTCCCTGTATTGGTCTGTCCAGCATTAGGGCCTCGTCTGTACTTATTTTTGGTAATATAATCCCACTGAAGAACTTATTAATAGCATATGGATGTACCAGTCTCTCAGTTGTATATAGTGTTTGATAAAATTTCAGAAATTGTTTATTAATTTCAATTGGGTTTATAATTCCAATGTTTTTTTCTTCTTCCTTTATATTAATTTGAAAAATAGAATGTTCTTGCTGTTCTTTTTGAAGTTGGAAGGCTAACAGTCTATCAGGTTTATCCCCTTGTGCATAGTATTTAGCTTTAGTTTTTAGCAGACTATTCTCTGCAGCCTGAGTAATTAATTTATTATATTCAATTTTGGCTGTTATTAATTTAATAAAGATATTAGAGTCCTGATTTAACATATGTATTTTTTGGCAGGTATCTATTTCTTTTTCTAATTGTTTTATTCTTTCATTCTTTTACTTCTTTTTAGCCGAAGAGTAAGCCATGGTAGCTCCTCTTATTACTGCTTTTAATGTATCCCAGTTGTTATTAAGTGATGTCTGCACAGGGTCATTAAATATAAAAAAATCAGTCAACTGATTTTGCATATACTTCACATATTCTCTATCCTGCAAAAGGGCAGGTTGGAGCGCTCTTTTCACATTCCCGATATATTGAGCCGTGTGTATTTCCAACTGCAGTGGTGCATGGTCAGAGATAACAATATTATGATATTTGGCTTGTTTTGTACAACCTTGTAATTGCTTAGAAATTAAAAAATAATCTATCTGCAAATAGCTTTGATGTGGCGTAGAAAAAAGGAATATTGTCGTGTATCCATATATCAATCAAATTCAAATCCTCCATAAAGTCCCTGAGTAACTTTCTTCCCCCGGTCATATTATCTGAAAAAGAGGACGATTTATCTAGTCTGCTATTTATAACCATATTCCAGTCCCCACCTATAATGTAAGGTGATTGAAAGGTTGCTAAATAAATAAAAAAAGTGTACCCAAAAATCTTTTTCAAATACATTTGGTGTGTAAATATTAGCAATTGTAATTGAGCTGTCTGAGGTTTTGATCTCTGTTATAACGTATCTTCCTGAAGGGTCTTCTATTGTTGATCCAAATTCGATTGTATTATTTTGCTTCTTTATAAAAATAGCGACGCCTCTGGATAAAGAGGCATAATTGGAAAATTATCCTGCTCCCCATCTTTTTGCATGAAATGTAACTTCCCTTTTACAAAAATGTGTTCTTGTATGAGCAAAATATCCACTTTTCTCCTGTCAATCCAGTTAAAGACTTTTTTAGCTTTATGTCTACTTCTTTATCCTTTCACATTCCAAGTTACAATGTTAAACATCATTTCTAAAATAGTCTTCTGGTCATAGAAAAGGGAAAAAGAAAAAGAAAAACACGGCTTTCACCTATCCTGTCTTTCCTGATCCGCTTCATCATTTTCCAGATCACCACTGTCTTCAATTTTTTTCCACTGCTAGGCTTCCATTGCATCTCTAATATATATATTTGACTAATTATATGAAATCCAATCCTGGATATTGTCACATAAGTTGGTTCTAAATCTCAGGAAAACCCAGACCATGCTCTTTGGGTCTCAGGCCAAGATTAAGGCCGCCGCTACTCCACTTTGTGTTTCTGGTGTCAGTGGGGTCAAGATCCCAGTTACTGACAACTTTAAATACCTTGGGTGACGCTGGACCTGCAGCTTGACCTTGGCCACCACATTCAGAATACTTGCAAGACTGTAAACTGCAAACTGGGTCTGCATACAGAGCAAAGTAATCTTACTCGGCAGCACGGATTGCACTTGCCAGAGGGTGCTCCTACCCTCGCTCTGCTATGGGCTCCTCTTGTTTGCCTGCTTATCCAAAGTCCACCTCACTAGGTGGTCCACTGCCCTACATAATGTCTCGTCACTGGCTGCCCCCGCCTCACCTACCATTGCAACCTCTATAGCAGGCTAAATTGGCTCTCACCGCTAACCACATAAACTCGGTCTTAGGGTGCTTCACCGGAAAGGTCCATGGCAGTGGCACCCCTCCAGGGCTTGCTAAATTTCTTGTCCTGTCCGTCTCCTCCTCCTATTCCCTCAGGTCCCAGGGACAGGCCCTCATCAAGACACCGGCTACACGGACTCAAATGGGTGGGTGGGACTTTGCTGCATTCGCTTCCAGACTGTGGAACTCCTTCCCTGCCCAGGTCTGTGCTGCGCACTCACAGATGTGTCTCCGTTCCTCCCTGTGGAGCCATCTCAAACTTGCTTCAGCCTGTGGCTGCCCCAAACCCCCATGAATTGATCCATCACAGTACTCCTCTGCTCTGGAGCTACTCCTGGACAAAAGAACAGACTCCAAGAGGTTGCTAAGCTGTATATAGTGTCACATCTGAAGGATTTCGATACTGTGCCCCTGGAACTGCTCTTGGCTTCCATAAGGTGTTTATGTTGTTATGTTAATACTATATAATCTATGCCTTACCATGCTGCTACGCTGTGTTGAATCTGTAACATTACTGCTCTTATCTCCCACAAGGTGTTTATTTTTGTTATGTTAATACTGTATAATCTATGCAGGGTTTTAAATAATTGATTAGCAGTTTTTTTCTTGGAACTATACTAACTGTACAGAAAGTATTTATATAGATTTTCTAGAAGTGTTATGTTTGTTAAACACAGTGAGGCAAGAGCTATGCATTTTCACAAAGATTTACCACTTTTATGAGCAAAACGCTAATCAATTTTTAGAGTTAAATAAATCCTTGCTATGCCTTACCATGTTTCGGATGCTGTGTTGAATCTGTATCCTCACATGAACTGTAACATGTCTAATTTGTGCAGTGTTGTTGTATGTACCTAAATCTATTATTCCTGTACTCTCCCGGGTTGTACCTGAAAATAGGCAATTGTCTTGTCTAGTGTACCTACCTGGTTAACAAAAGCTAAATAAATAAGCCTAGCCAGCCACCCCATCTACCCCCATCCCCCCACTGTGCTGGAGAAAATCTCTCCAAAATGCACCTTCCACCAACTAAGATGGCTACTGCTTACCTCCCTCTACTGAGTATCACTGGGAGCTAATTGGAGCACTCAGAATCAAATTAAATTCCACCTCAGAATGTCAGCGATTTATGATTCTTAATTTCACTAATAACCCCCCATTCTCCTGCATGTTATAAAACACTTTTCCCATATTATCAACATTCATCTAACAGTTCCATCAGTTACCTGTATATAACAACATTTACGATGCTGTCCTTCTATTTGTAAAGATAGAAAAGCAGGGAAAAGACAGGTACATGAAGTCCATTATTCTGCTTGCTTCCTGCACCCTTTGCAAGGCACCCAGGGATTTTAATTTCTCAAGCAGATAGAAAAATAAAGACAGACAGAAATTAATTATTATAGCATTATATTCAGTTGAAACTTTACTTAACACCCATTTATATTTATTAGCTATTAATGATCCCCCTCCCCCTTTATACATTATGAACATTAAAAGACAGACAGAAAGGATGTACCATGTTAACATGATGAAGCCATATGCAAATAGGGCTCACTTGGTATTTGCAGCGTGTAGTCCTGGGGAGGAGATGGATGAAGGAGACCCCCTTCTGGACTTGCTGGAGGAAAGTAAGTGGGAGTCCTCTGTGCAGGCAGTAAACTTGTCTCCTTAGCTGGCCCTGGACCAGATCCAGAAAGTAAGGGAGGTTTTAGCAGACTTTGCCCCATTGTTTAGCACCAAGCCTGGACTAACCCCCTTAGTGACACATGATGTGGAGACAGGGACACAGACGCCCATACGGCAGACAGCATATCGGGTGTCAGAGGCTATCCAAAAGGACATTAGGAGGGAAGTGGAGGAGATGCTGGATTTAGGGGTAATCCAGAGATCCCACAGCCCCTGGGCCTCACCCGTAGTCTTTGTGCCTAAGCCAGATGGCTCTACTTATTTCTGTGTGGACTATCATGGACTAAATGCAGCCACAAAGTCAGACGCCCACCCAATGCCCCAGATGAACAAACTCCTGGACAAGTTGGGGGGGTGTCCTACCTTTCAATGAATGACCTGACAAAGGGGTATTGGCAGGTAGAGTTGACAGACAGAGCTAGGGAGAGGTCGGCCTTCATCACTCTGATAGGCTTATTTGAGTTTAAAGTAATGCCTTTGGAATGAAGAATGCCCGGCCACTTTCCAAAGGTTGGTGAACCAGGTGTTAAATGGTGCTGAGGAGTACGCCGTGGCATACCTGGATGACATTACCATCTATAGTACCAGTTGGGAGGAACATCTATCCCACCTTAGGGAAGTGCTGGGCAGGTTACAGAGGGCCAAGCTCACTGTCAAAGCCAAGAAGTGTCAGGTGACCATGGGATAAGTGGCATACCTCAGACATGTGGTAGGTCGGAGACAGCTCCGTCCTAACCAAATAAAGATAGAGGTAATCCAGGCATGCCCCAGACCAGAAACACAGAAGCAGGTCAGGAATTTTCTCAGGACAGCAGGGTACTACAGAAAATTTGTACCCAATTACAGTGCCCTGGCTGCTCCCCTATCTGACCTGGCAAAGAAAAGGATGCCCAAGAAAATTACCTGGGGCCCAGCCTGTGATGAAGCCTTTTCCAAACTAAAGGATGCACTGTGCAGTGCTCCTGTTTTGACAAGTCCTGACTATAGTAAAACCTTTATAGTTCAGACTGACACCTCAGTCGTGGGTATTGGGGCAGTATTGAGTCAGACATCCAGCCAAGGGACAGATCACCCAGTAGTATTCCTGAGTAGGAAGTTACTTCCCAGGGAGCAAGCATACTCCACGGTGGAAAAGGAGTCTCTTGCCATAGTGTGGGCCCTAAAGAAATTGGAGCCATACTTATATGGGCAGCATTTTGTGGTGCAGACTGACCACAACCCCCTGGTTTGGCTGATGCAGATGGGAAAGAACAATGATAGATTGCTAAGATGGAGTCTTGCTTTGCAAGGGTATGATCTGACAATCATACATAGGGCTGGAGCCAAAAATCAGAACTCAGATGGGCTGTTTAGGGTCTATGAGGAGTGAACTGATTTGGGAAGCTCATCCCATGCAGGAGATAGAGCCCCCAAATTCAGTCTAGGTGGGGAAGTATTGTGACCCTTGGACAGCTGGTTCTGATCACTGTATCATTTTTTGTAATATAAAAATGGGTTATGGACTGTCTATCTTGAGAAATGCTGAAACAGCATGTGAGATCACACACACACACACACACAGGTTTTAGATACAATGTGTTACATAAAATGCAAGAAGCTAATTACAGGCTGGAAGATACCTAACTGCCAAGATAGAACAAAAACTTGTATAACGCTTAGAAGAAGAAGAGCGGGGTATGACATTTTAGTGCAAAGTCATAAAAGATGGTTTCATGTCCTGGAAGGAGGAAACTTATCATAAGATCAAATAGAGTCCTTTGAAGAACATGAGTTATGCTGAGGTTGCAGAATTTAATACTTGGAAAAGACATCCTGTTTTATATAAATATATATTTTTTTATATATTCTGACGGAGGAGCTAGGTGACCTCAAGCAATAGGTGGAGAAAACCAGCTTTTAAACATTATTCTGTTTTCTTTCAGAGACACTTCTATCTAGACTCTGACAAAGAAATATCTGTGAGCACTTTAAGCAGGTATTTAGAGAGAGAGAGAGACAAATCTAAGTAGTGTAGCAGGAATTGCACTGTTAAAACCTGTTTTGTTTAAGAGATTTGTGTGTCTTGTGATATAATAGTTTTGTATTTTATGTTACATATATTTTATCTATTGTAGTAAAACTCTATTTTTAGCGCTTACTTGATCTGTCTTTGATTTCTTTCCTTTGCAAGTAGAGTATATATGGTTAAAGCAAACTCCATACCTAAGCTTGAATGGTGATACCAAACTGGAAAAAGGTAAGCGTTTTAAATCTGAGGTCTTTTATTATAGTTTTTAAGGGTTCATTTCTGTACACCCAGTTAGGTGCCCGTAGGCAAAGATATATAGCCCCCCGAAGACAGAATTATCTGAACCTGTGCATTGGGTACGCTAACAAGTGGTTCACAGTTTGAATCCCTCCCGAACTTGAGACCAAAGGTTGACTTGAATCCACAAAAACAGACAAGAGGGTTACCTTGTTCTGTTAACTGTTCACAAGACTGCCCTCGGAGGTTGGCACTTTGGGAGTAGATGGCTGACCTGCTGAGTGGGTTTGTGGCACTCCTCCCCTTTCTTTGTCTGAGAAAGGACTGCACCAATGCCAGTATCAGAGGCCTCAGTGTGCACTTCAAACTGGAGAGAAAAATCAGGACTGATCAAGACCGGCGATGAACAAAGGGTCTCTTTAATGTTCTGAAAGGCATCTTTGCATTCCCTGGTCCATAGCACCGTATTAGGACATTTGTTTTTGGTTGGATCTGTAAGTGGGGTTGCTATGGTGGCAAAATCGTGTATGAATCGGTGGTAATAACTAGCCAGTCCCAAAAAGAAACTTACGTATTTCTTTGTCAGGGGATGGGACTGTTAGCTTCCTTCCTGATGGAAACAGTAGAGGAGATCTCTGTATCTCTGTCAGTCCTTTTTAATAAATCTCTGATAGAGAAAGGTACTGGATGTCTGGAAGGTGGCTCATGTAACACCCATATTTAAATCTGGTGATAGGACCAAACCTAAAAACTATCACCTGATAAGTATAACCTCCATCATGGGTAAAATGATGGAGAGTTTTATAGACAAATTTATCAGTAATAATGTAAGGGCTTTGGACCATGTAGATGTTTCTCAGCATGGTTTTTCGGGGGGAGATCTTGAACCACTAACTTACTGCACTTTTTTGAGCCAGTGAGTCAGGCTTTGGACGTGGGGTTTCCAGTGAATGTTGTGTATCTGGACTATAGAAAGGCCTTCGATTCTGTCTCACATGTTGTATTGCTTGGGACCCTGCAGCAACTGAGTGTTGAGGGTTACCTTTGCAAATGTGTGGCAGCATGACTGCGCAATAGGTATCAACAGGTGCAGGTGAGGTGGTACCTTTCAACAAAGGCTAGGGTGACTCGTGGGGTCCCTCAGGGGTCTGTACTGGGGCCAAGGCTCTTTAATGTGACCGAGACCACAAGCCTGGCCACAGACAGCTGAAGGTACTGCTGCTGTCTCCGCCAATCGGAAGGCATGTGCTTTCTCCGGCTATGCTCTGATTGATCCCTTTTACACTCTCTGCCTGCTAGCCTCCAGGCGCTGTTTTGACTGCTGCTGTTTAATATTGAAAACCTGCCTAAAAGACCTGTAATTGCCCTGAAATCTTGAGAAACTGTCTAAACTGTTGTAATTAAGTGACCTGTTTAAAGTGTTAAGTGATTCCAGCCCTTTCCTGAATATTTCACGCTTGCTCTGCCCCTTTGGCACCTAAATCCTTTGTCTGGCACATTCTCTCCTGCTGTGTCTGTCTGCTGCTCTGCTCCTACCCAGCTCTTAAATCCGACCTTCTCTCTCCCCAACTGAAGCCACCCTTTGACAAGGGTTCACAGCTCGGCCAACCCTCAGGACTCAGGCCCCCCGGACGGACGGCATCCCTGGAGCCATCACCCGAGACTGCAAGCCTGGCCACAGACCACTGAAGGTACTCCTATTACTCCACTGCTGCGTGACTTCTCCCCATGGACCCCCCCACCCGTCCACCCTATCTCAACTCTTTGCTTTATAGTTAAACCGTGTCACATGTTTGATGCATTTCACTAACAGCCTGCTTTCCCATTGGCTTCTTATATTCCCTCACCATTAGAGGGTCCCTGAAAAGCAAGATCTAAGCCTACCATTCGCTTTGCTCCCCCTGCATTGCTACCTAAGTTTATCTCTGCCATTATGCCGCCCACTAACAGGTACCTATTATATGCACATCTCCTTGTCCTAGTGATATTTGTTAGTAACTTTCCTGGTTCATCAGACCCACCGGTATCCCTGGCTATATTCCCTGTGTCCCAACTTGATACCACCGCCATTAGCTACACTGGCACACTCCCTTACACCCTGACCATAGACCACTCAAACTACCCACATTTTCTGTTGAAACCATGTGCCTCTCTGACAGACCTGCATGATTTAGTGGTCACGTTGCTTGAAATCTCCTCATCAGCCCCCCAATGCGTACATCTGCCTGGATGATTCACTAGGTACTACTCTGTAAAACATAAATACCATAAAGCTAGATTTCTCCCTTTATTGCTCCTCCTACTGCTTGCTGGTGATGTCCACCCTAACCCTGGTCCACCCTCCATGAACTCCCCTTCCTCCCAGGCCACCCCCTCTAATTTCCCTATCCCTCCCAAGTGGCCTAAAAATTATCCACCTAAATGCCCACATCCTAACCTGCAAACTTCCTATGCTGCAATTAATGGTCCTGGAACACAAACCTGGTGTAATCATTATCTCAGAAACATGGCTGTCTGAGCATATCTTGGACCAAGAAATTTCAATCCTTGGGTTCATTATAACTAGGATGGATAGACTCTGACTAGGAGGCAGAGTGGCGATCTATGTCTCTACCTTTCTCCAGCATTTAATTGTGCTGAAAGTCACCTCTCCTTTCTCTCACGAGGCTATCCTTCTCAACCTGAAGGTACCTTACTCTGCTCCACTTTATTGTTGTCCTGGACAACCCCCCCCCAAACTCACAGAGCTACTAAAGCAACTGATGGCCCTTGCCCACTCAGGTGATTTGTTCATTCTGAGTGATCCTAACATAAACTGGCTCTCAAATAAACTAACCACAACTCACTCATACATCGAATCACTAAATCCAACACAGCTAATACAGGAACCTACTCGACTAAATAACAAAACTAATAAGCACTCCCTTCTTGACCTTGTCCTCACGATGCATCCCCACAGGGTCAAGGCCACTGGCCTTCTGCCTGATGCACTAAGTGACCACCATCCTGTTTACATGGTGCGCAAAATACACAGGCAAAAAATACCACACAAAATCCTCCTAACCCGTGCCTACCCCTCTCTTGACACACAAACTCTTCATAGTGACCTTGCCACCGCTGACTGGTCCCCACTTGCAGCTTGCTTCTTGATTGATGCAGCTCTCCAGATGTTCAGTGACAAATTTCTTCAAGTTTGGAATCTACATGCCCCCCTGCATAAAACCAGAGTCCGTGGAAACCACCTACCCTGGGTATCACCTGAGCTCCTATCCTGTGAAAGAGCCCGTGATGCTGCATGGGTAAACACAAGGCAACCAACTGTCCCAGGGACCTCCAATGTTACAGGGAGCTATGGAATAAGTGCACCAAAGCTATTAGACTGGCCAAAGTAGAACACTACCTAAATAAAACAGTCAGAAAATGTCATAGATTAACTAACTGTATTTTGAAAAACGTCAAGAGTCAGGAGTTGGAAGTATTAATACCATTATACAGCAATATTGTTAGATGTCATTTTGACTGTTGCTCATCCTTCTGTGCCCCAACATTGGTTCAGGATAAGGCATCCATAGAAAAAGTTCAGCAGAGATTTACAAATAATATCACTAAAAATTGAGTCTTTACTCAATGGAATATCATTCACTAAGAGGTGACTTATGTCTAATTTATAAAGCAACAAAAGATGAGGCTTTGTTCGAGACTTTACGCATCGACTGGCATCCTTCTGCAAGTAATACTCGATCTCACAAATTGAAGATAAAAGCAAATATTAATAAGACAAATAAATAGTTTCTTCACACAGAGAATAGTTCTAATCTGGAATTCCCTGCCTCAGGAAGTGGTACACAGTGCTAACTTGCTGAAATTTAAACAGAATCTAGATCTATACATGGGAGATCTCAAATACAAATACCACCCAGGTTAGGGGTGGCGAGTTCATAATGGACTAGTCCCTCAAATTCGTAATCACCTATGAACCTATGAACTACCAGGCTACCTTCCAAGCAAACACAAACAGTCCTTCTAAGTTTTGGAAAGTTGTTCAGTCCTTCTTTTCCCCTTCTACCAAACTCCCCACTCCTGCCCTTAAGCTAAATTACTCAGTCGTCTCGGAACCCATGGCAGTCGCTGAATGCTTTAACACCCATTTTACATCCTATGCCTGTGCTCCAAGCTGCCCCTGTGCTGCCCATACAGATTTCCAATGTTTCCCCCTCCCCGGTGCACACCTGTCTGCTTGCTCCCTCCTCCCTCTCTCTCCCTACAGCCCCTCCCACATCTACCCCCTTTTTCTTCACACTCATCTCCCCTGCTACTGTCTTAAAAGCCCTCTTGTCCATCGATCCTGCCAAAGGCTCCTCGCCGGATGGCCTGGACCCCAAGCTCCTCTCTCTGTCTGCTCTTGCTATTACCTACCTTCTCTCCCTCTTACTAAACCTCTCCTTTGCCTCGTCCTCTGTCCCAGAAGCTTGGAAACATGCTACAGTTCTACCTCTCCCTAATGGAGATGATCCATCCTCCCCTAGCAACTACCATCCTCTCTCTCTCTCTCTCTCTCTCTCTCCTTCCCACCCTGGCTAAACTCCAGGAACACATAGTACTTGAACAACTCTCCTCCTATTTTACTGACTCCACCTTTCTCACTCCTTTCCAGTCAGGTTTTTGAAAGCACCACTCCACCACCACATCCTTGCTACAGCTGACTGACTCTCTCTCTATGGGCATGGACAATGGCCTCATAACTGCTGCTATTTTTATAGACCTAGCCAAGGCCTTTGATAAGGCCTTACATCCTTTACTCCTGTCCTGGCTCAGATCAGCTGGTCTTTCCCCAAAAAACACAGGCTGGTTTAAGTTTTATCTGTCAGGCAGATTCCAATCTGTCTGTATGACTGATGCCATCTCCCTCCTTCCCATTACTACAGGAGTCCCTCAGGGCTCTGTACTTGGGCCCCTCCTTTTTTCAATCTTCCATAATGATCTCCCTCGGGCTTGCACAACAATGAACATACACATGTATGCATATGACATGGTACTGTATACATCAGGCAAATCGGGCCCTGTTGTCACCTCCAGGCTCCAAATGGATTTCAACAATATACAATATTGGTTTAAAAAGAACCATCTCATCCTTAATTCAAAGAAAACAGTTTCTATGACTTTCAGTATTTGGCAGAGGCTAGTCAGGCTCTCCTCCTTACCCACCTTCTGCACCTTAGATGGGACTGTACTGGAGGACACCTTCTCCTTCTGATACCTCAGAGTTTGGCTGGACAGAAATCTAAATTTCTCAATACACATTGATGCCATTCAGAAGAAACTCCGGCCTAAGCTAGGGGCCCTAAACCAAAACAGTAAATGTATCCCCCTTCCAACAAGACTTGAGTTGGTACATAAAATGATTATGTCAATTTTTGACTACTGTGACTTAGTATATGGAGCTGCCCCCCAATCCTCCTTATCAAGGCTGGACCCTCTTTTAAACTCCTTCTGTCGGTTTGCCTTAGATACCCCTGCCCTGACCCACCATTGCACACTCTACTGCTCTCTGAATTTTCCCTCCCTTGCTGATAGGACAACCATGCATGTGGCAAAATTCACCTCAAAATTCTGGCTAGGCATGCTCCTGCCTACCTCTCTACCTCCCTAGCTGCCCCACTCCCCTCCAAATACATCATCAGATCTGATGACACACATTCCCTGAACATGCCCTATAGAAGCACTTTGTCAGGCCAAATGGCTTTCTCACATCGACTACTTAAACTTTAGAATCAACTACCGTCCCAAATCCTACACTCCTCCTCGGCCAATTCTCTCTCCACATCCTTAACAAACTGTCTAGTGACAAACTGCAATTGCACATAGCCCTGCTGGACTGGTCTCTGTTGAGGGTCTATTTCTCCTCCACCATCCAGTAGAACCAACCGTCTCCACTTTCCTATAACCTCCTGCATCCTAACGTGTTACCCCTCCTGCTCCACCCCTCTTGCTGATTGTAAATATTCCACAGCTTGTGATCTCTTGCTGACTTGTAAATATTCCATAGCTTGTGACCTCATTTTTAATTGACTATGTACAGTGAAGTTAACTCCAGCTGATTTGTAAATATTCCACAGTTTGTGATCTTGTTTAATTGACTAAGCACAGTGAAGCTATTTTTTCCTGTGTGTTGTATACTGATGTACTATGTAAATGCTCCCTCTCCCCTTCCCCCTGGATGTACCATGAGACAAGCATCTTGTTGCTCAGTATAATTCTCCTGGTGAAACTTTTCAATAAATAAAAAAAAAGTCTTAATTTCTGGTATGAAGGTCTCTGAGGGAGTTTGGATTTGTAAGTACATGGACAATTGAAAGATTAGGGCAATAGTTAACAACAATGAAGCAATAAGGAACTTTCAGGAAAAAATAAACCATCTTGAGAATTGAGCGATCAAGCATAGGTTGGAGTTTAACATTGCCAAATGCAAGGTTATGCACTTCAGGCAAAATAATGTAAGAGCACTATATATGCTGAACTCCCAAGTAATTGAGGCTACAAATACCGTAAATGATCTGGGGGTGATCATTTCAGACAGGTTGAGCTTTGATAAACATAATATGACCTGTGTCAACAGAGCTAACAGGATTGTTGGTAACTTGTTATATAATATCTGAAGTAGAAAGAAGGAGGTTCTTGTCCCCCTGTACAGATCCCTGGTGAGACCTGCTTTGGAGTATGGAGCTCCCTTCTGCTCAGTACAAAGTGTTGGTGGGAGTAGAAGAATAGAGCATGTTCAAAGAAGGTTTACTAAGAAAGTGGGTCTAGTTAAAAGGCAGGACTATGGCACCAGGTTAGAGTGCCTGGGATTATACTCTATGGCTTATAGAAGGACAAGGGGAGACCTGTGTTATGTTTACAGGCCACTGACTGATGATATGTTAGGGGAAAGAGGGTTCCGGGTGAAGTGCGCGGGCCCATGATAAACAGTGGAAAGGTAAAAAATACAGAACAAACAGAAGAGGAAGATGGTTCAGTCAGTGGGTGGTAAATGTTTGGAATGGACTTCCGGTGGAAGTAGTAGGACCCGGAAGTTTGGAAGCATCTAAGTACCAGTTGGATAGACATATGGTGGATAAAAATTGGAGTTACATCAATTAATACCTAGAAATAGGTCCTTATATGGCTTTACAGCTTATGGATCTAAACTTCTCCTATGATCTTATGAACCTACTGCCTCAATTTTGCTGATGTCTGGTTTGACTGTACTTTCCCCAATGATGAACCCTAAGTATTTGGTCTCAGTCCTAACAATGGTATATTTGGTAGGATTTATGGTCAGTCTGGAGTCTTGAAGGGATTGAATGATTGCATTAAGATGTACTAGGTGTGTCTGCCAGTCAGGGCTGAAGATAATATCATCATCTAAGTAGGCGGCACTGTACTGCATATGGGCACGCAATACTTGATCCATATAGCATTGGAAGGTTGTGGGGGCACCATGCAGTCCAATAGGCATGGTTGTGAACTGATAAAGATCTATTGGGGTGCTGAAGGCAGTCAATTCCTGTGCATGTAAAAAGAGTGGGATTAGCCAGTAGCCTTTCGTTAAGTCAAGGGTGCTTATGTATTTGCCGTTCCCTATTTTGTCTAATAAGTCATCTACATGGGGCATAGGGCACCCATCAAAGGTGGAGATAGTGTTAATCTTCCTGAAATCCAAGCAAAGCCAGATACCATCTGTCACAAACCCACTCAGCAGGTCAGCCCTCTACTCAATGCCAGTCATTGTGGTTTGAAATCACAGAAGGAGCAGAATCAAACCACACAAAAACATGTATCCTGGATGTTAGGGTGGCAGACTTTGGGAAAAAATGGGGAGATACTTAAAAGAGGCATTAAGGGGAATGGGGCAGGAATCAGGGGTTGAGGAACAGAGGGCACTATTTAAAACGGGGATTACAAGAGCAACAGAATTATACATTAAGCAGGTTAGCAAGAGGAAAAGGAAGAGGAGACCATTATGGTTTTCCAAAGAGGTAGCAAAGAAAGTGAAAGCCAAAAAGATTGCATTCAGGCAATACAAAAAGACACAGGCAGAAGGGGATAGGGAGAAGTACAGGAGAAGCAAAGGGAGGCAGGGAGGTCAATAAGGGAAGCCAAAGCTCAGACAGAAGAACACATTACAAAATCAGTGGGTAGAGGGACAAAACCTTTTACAGATACATAAGTGAAAAAAGAAAGGCAAAGGGAGGGACAGTGAGACTGAAGGGAGAGGATGGGGGCCACGTGGAGGATGACAACAGTAAAGTTGACATATTGAACAGGTATTTCTGCTCAATCTTTACTAAGGAAGAGGAGGGTAATAGGTCTGAAGGGAGTACAAGGGGTGAGAATGGTGCAGAAGTGGACACAAGTCCCTTTACACGAGAAAGGGACCTGAAGGAACTAGAAGTAATAAGGGTTGATAAAGCTAATGGACCAGATGGGGTGCACCCAGGGTCCTTAAAGAATTAAGAGAGGTGGTCACTGAATCTCTGGCTGTCCTGTTCAGCTGATCACTGGAAACAGGTGAGGTACCCAAAAACTGGAGGACAACAGATGCAGTTCTCTTATACAAAAGTGGGAACAAAGAGGAAGCGGGGAACTATAGACCAGTCAACCTCACCTCGGTAGTGGGAAAGATCATGGTAGCACTACTGAAGGAGAGATTAGTGGAACATCTGGTTGTCAATGGACTGCAGGACCCAAGGCAGCATGGTTTCACCAGGGGGAGGTCATGTCAGACCAACCTCATTGAATTTTTTGACTGGGTGACAAGGGAGGTGGATCAGGGAAGGGCAGTGGACATGGCCTATCTAGACTTCAGCAAGGTCTTTGACACTGTGCAACATAAAAGACTATTACACAAACTAGGGAATATGGGTGTGGGCAGGACAGTAGTGTGGTGGGTAGGTAACTGGCTGCGCGGCAGGACACAGAGGGTGTTGGTGGTAAATGGCTGTCACTCCACAGAGGAAGAGTGACCGGTGGGGTACCACAGGGATCAGTGCTGGGACTGGTCCTGTTCAACATCTTCATCAGTGACATTGCACAGGACCTAGAAGGCAGAATTTCACTGTTCGCTGATGACACAAAGCTTTATAACAGAGTAGACACACCAGAGGGTGTAGACAGAATGAGAAGGGACCTGCAGAAACTTGAAGAATGGTCAGGAGTTTGGCAGTTGAATTCAATGCAAAGAAGTGCAAGATAATGCATATGGGGCACAAAAACCCTGACACAATATATCAGTTGGGGGGGGGGGTGAGGATATAGCATGCACCAAGCAGGAAAGGGGTCTTGGGGTTATCATCTCTGATGACCTCAAGATAGGGAAACAGTGTGACAAGGCAGCAGGTAAAGCAAATAGAATGCTGGGATGCTTATGCAGGGGCATCACCAGCAGGAAAAGGGAGGTCATAATTCCACTATACAAGACACTAGTGAGGCCCCAACTGGAGTACAGTGTACAGTTCTGGAGACCATACCTACGTAAGGACATAGACAGGGTAGAGAAGGTTCAGATGAGGGCAACAAAGATGGTGCATGGATTGCATCACAAGTCCTATGAAGACAGGTTGAAGGAACTGAACATGTACTCCCTGGAGGAGAGGAGGGAGAGAGGGGATATGATAGAGACATACAAGTATCTTACAGGGAGGAACAGGGTGCAGGAAAACACTATTTTTAAGCGAAAAAGATGTTCCAGGACTAGAGGGCATGGGGTGAAGTTGGAGGGAGGACGATTCAGAGGAAACATGAGAAAGAATTTCTTCACAGAACGGGTGGTGGACAAGTGGAACACCCTGCCAGAGGAAGTGGTGGGGGCTGAAACAATCACGGGATTTAAGAATGCATGGGATAGACATAAAGGAATTCTAGAGGTCAGGGTTAAGGGGCAACAGACTTCTAGAAAACAAACTGAACTTACAAGCTCAAATGGGCAGACTGGGTGGGCCATAGGCCCTTATCTGCCGACACTGTCTATGTATCTATGTATCTATGCTGTGTTTTCTTGCTGAGTCTTTTGTTCTCAGCCTTGGCAGGTTGTGTTAGAGGCCCTTTGGCACTGTGCATTCCTGCATAAACCAGAACCACCCTTGATATTCATGGTGATTTGCATATACATCCTATGATGCTTGCATTATGGGGGGGGGGGGTTGAATAAATAAAAAACTGGAGTTCATAGATCCTAGTTTACATTCTAAAGAAGAAAAGTTGTATTATTTTGGATTGTGAATGAACATGAAGAGAACACTAGGCATGCTGACAACTAGCCAACCCCATGTAGTTACTAAGGAAAGAGACGTACATTGAGTTCCCTGCCAAAGTTGCCTTCTAGGGAGAAAGAGTTTGGCCAAAACAAAGAAAATATACAAGTAAGGGTGTGCTGACGTTAAGGCTGGCAACACTTCACAAGAACTACAACACGAATACACAGAGGGTTCAGTGCGCTTACAGTGGTAAAACAAATACGTTGAAGAGGTTTATTGCAGAAAAAGATCTGCATTTATTCAGAAGTCTATAGAGGACAGAAACAGAGCCTCACCAGACTGCCTAAAGTAGCTCTTTGTCTGCACTGTGCTTCTTTGCCACATAAACTTTACCCTTGTGAGTGAAACAAACACTCTGTATGTTTGTGATTTAGCCAAAACAAGAATGTTAGGATTGTTGCTCAGATAGTGTCCTATGGAATCAGGTACCATCGGGCACCACTACTCTCCAATACAAGAAGGGATCAGATATCGTTGGTATCTGACTACTGGATCCTATCGCCTAGGATCTGATAGGATACCGACTATCTGATGTGACTTCAGGATCCAAGGAATCCAAGACAGGCATCTGACCTCAGATCCCACTATTTGGCCTCAGATCACTCGAGGCAGTATTGCGCAGTGGTTTAAGGCTCTGAGCTGCAAATCTGGTGACATCCAGCAGACCAGACCTGGATTTGAATCCCACAGCTTCCACTTGCATACTGTGTGACCCTGAGCAAGTCACTTAACTTCCCTGTGCTCCCAGGTCGCTCCTGTAAAAAAGCTGTCAGCTTAGTTTGCTTCTCTTGGTTAAACAACTAAATAAAAAAAAAAAAGATCCCACTATCCAAGCCCTCACGTAAATGATTAGAACTGCTGCCTCCCAGCTGAACAGTGTTACTCATATATTATGCAACTGAATTTGATCTGAAACTACCAGTTTTCTCAGTTACTGGATCTCATCAGATACCATTGGTATCTGACTACTGGTTAGATGTGACTACCCAGTGTCTGTGGTATCCAAAGCAGACATCCAACCTCGGATCCCACTATCTACTTTTAGATCTGAGGAATCTGAGGCAGACCTTTTGAATTGAGTCCCACTATCTGATCTCCGATCTAACTATTTACCTCTGGATCTGAAATCTGAATGTTATTGGACAGGATGTCTGATCCAGAGTCAAATAGATGGTCTCGCTCTCGGATCCCATTAGAGTAGTCAAAAGCACTACTGTATCTGAACATCACTGTGTGTTAGTATCTTACTTCAAGGGGGCTCTTGCAGCAGACAGTGCCATTAGGACTGAGCTGCCAGGTGCTAGGACCACATGGAAAATGTCTAGCTAGCAGTCATTAACGGAGGACCACCCCCAACATCAGTCATACCCGACTTCCACCTATGGCTGAAAAAGGGGTGATCCCCAGCCCAACCTCAGGTCTTTTCCCGCCATCTGCCCCCACAAATCAGACCTGCACAGATGCCTACTTCTGTCGACCACCATTTCTTTTGATTTACCAACGCTTCTTTATTTTTCTTTCCAGTAAATTTTTTAATTTTTTTTATTGAATGTGGATGTCTTCTTCTCCATCCTCCTCATCTGAGTGGTGGACTAAGTATGCTTGTGGCAAGCAGCTTCTCACAAGGATGGCCACTCTTATTGCCTGCTCTGCTTAGTCCCAGACCACGACACCAAGGCCTGCCAGCATTACCAGAACTTCAACCAAGCCACACAGAGACACCACCAGAAGACCCTCCAAAGTTTTGTGCTGCAGCAGAGATTCCCCTGCCGCCGGGATTTTTATTTCTTCCTCCTCCCAAAAAGAGAAGTCCAGTGGCAAGCACAAGCACCAGGACAAACATAGGGATCGACCCCAGTCAGCTTCCCACTCTCAGTCACTCTTAGATAGTTTTAGTTTGTCTGGTGCAAATTTGCAGTATTATTCTTCATAACCTGTGTGAAGTATTTTATGGGTGTAACCTGCCTTCTTGCTCCCATCTTTCCTTAGTAATCTGATCCTCAGTAGTCACCACATAAGTAAGCTGCTGATTCTGGATCTTCCTCCTTTGGGAGGTCGGCCCCACCTCCACCGACAGCCCTCACTCCATTCCTGGCTCCGAGTGTCTTAGCTTCCTGCCCTGATCTCCATCTTGGGAGGTGGCTCTTCAGGGCTTCAGACTCCATACCCAGCCCCTGACGCTCAGGCCCTTAAGCCCAGTGGGTGCTCAGCCAGGTGGCTAGACCGGTTGCCCTTCCCTGGTCTTGGCATTGCCTAAATCAGTCCCCAGTTCCAAGACCACCTCTGAGTGACCCCCAGGGCATGCGCTCACCTCACCCGTGAGAACGATGCATCTGCCTCCATCAGGAGCTAGGTCCCCTGTACAGGCTTCCCCTTCTTCGAGGACTGCGCTGGCTGCTTCACCAGACCGGCATCAGATTTCACCTGTCTGGTTGATGCTGGCTACCCCAGTGTCAACCCCAGTGATGCCCCAACCATCGCAGTGTAACCCTCAGCTCACACCAACGGACCCTTTGGTCACTCTTCAGCTGACCTCTGAGGTACCGACGCTCAGTCTCCCAAAGCCCACAAGATCAATGCTGGACAGTCATTCACCTCAAGAACCAATGACTGGAGCCAGCCTAGTGGTGCTGAGGGTTGAGGCGCTGGACGCCACACCTCGTGCCACGTCGGCGACCAAGGTTCAGGAGCGAGCTCGGGTTACTGGGTGTTGACCAGGAAGAGAGGATTGAGCATCTGATGACAGCTCTCCTCTCAAGGGGAGAGGGCAGGAAGTGTTTCCCTGATGCTAGTGACACCCTGCGGAGGCTGGGCACATTGGTCTCTGAGATCACTTGCAAGCTGGGGAGAGGTGTCGGTGGATGACCTGCAGACGTGCATGGGAGCACACACATCAGCGCTGGATGTCATTGCATGTTCATGCCTCTGGGGGGAGAACTCTAGAACAAGGAAAAACCCTGCTCTGCAGGGTAGGTGATGGCACTTGACCCCCATGCCCTCCTCCAGATCCCGCCCACCCAGTCTCCTAATTTCCTCCTCTTCAAGCCTTGCCTGCAGAAGTTCTAGATTCTAAGGAGTGCCAAAGATGGAGTTGTAGTCCCACCTTGGGGGGACAAGCCAGGGGTGTCCAGGAGCAAGGTAGGTACAAGGGGTAGCAGTACTGCGGGGGGAGACTCAGGCTGGGGGGATCTCAGATGGGCAGAAACAAGTCAGGATGCCTGAGAGAGTCCCTACGAGCAGTGACCAGAGGGAGAAAGAATAAAAAAAAAAAAAGAACCAATTCTGGTAGCCCAGCTCCCCCGGGACCAATGCCTGGGTACCTGACGCCTCCAAGACCGACACTGGGGCTGCCTACTCTTAGTCCCTTGATGCTGCCTCCCCCATTCCACCCCAAAATCCTCCTACAGATTATCTTGCACTGTTTTCAGCCTGGTGGGAGCTCATGCAGTTTAAGGAGCCCCTAAGGAGGCCCCCCAATCCACCTCCTAGGGATCCTCCTCCAAATCCCATGCCACTCCCTAGGGATCCCCTCCTACCCCAGACCAGACAGGCACTAACCACCCCCAGTCCCCAGGGGACTGAATTAACCATCACAAAGAGGACCACAGCCCACCAACGCCAGTCCCAGACTCTGCTCGGTAAAGTAGAGACTTTCTTTTCTTTCTCGGATGAATCTGAGGACTCCCAGATGCTTTCAGAGCCAGAGAAACCCAGTGTCAGAAACCCACTCAGCAGGTCAAGCCTCTACTCCCAAAGTGCCAACCTCTGAGTGTAGAATTGTGAACAGTTAACAGAACAAGGTAACCCTCTTGTCTGTTTTGTGGGTTCGAGTCACCTTAGTCCCAAGTTCTGGAGGGATTCAAACTGATAACCTCTTGTTAGAGTACCCAATTGTCAGGCTCAGATAATTCTGTCTTCGGGGGGCTAGATATCTTTGCCTATGGGCACCTAGCCAGGTATTGCAAAATTAACCCTCATAACTCTATGCAAGACCTAGAGAACTCTTTTCTGTTTCCCAGTTTGGTACCACAGTAAAGTCATGCACAGTGTCAGCTATAACCATCTAAGCTTCACTTATATAAAAAAAGAAGTTTCAAGGCACACCAGGCAGTTTCTGTTTTTAAAATATATATATTTACTTTAAAATAGATAAAAATAGCAAAACAGTAAATACAGAACAAGATATCCCAACACATACAGCCTTAAAAACAAAACAGGTTTAAAAATGCAAATTCCTACAATCCATACCCTCAGACTGGTCTTAGCTAATTGTACTCTTACTTTCTTAATCTTTGAGTGCTTCGATGTTCCTCTCTTTCTCAGTAAGAAAATGAATGCCTCTCTGTAAGGTCTGCTCAGTATATTTAAAAGCAGTCTTGAGCCAGCCTTCTCTCTGAGGTCACCTAACTCCACCTTGGTGTATTAAAATTTATATTTTATAACACATGATGTCCTACTAAGATATTTAAAAAATAATAGGTGACATAAATGATTCACCTCTCTCTTCATGTGACTTGCCAAAACCAGTCTGTTATCTGTTTCAGCCAGACATCAAAGCCTCTTTGATGTAATTCACTGGATACCCCAAGCCATGCATATTGGTCTTTCCTAAATTAGTCTGGGACCTGCTTCCCACAAACATCAAAGACTCTTTGATGTATTTACTGGCTATCTTGGGAGACACCCCAACACATGCATATTATGCTTTTCCTCATGACACCTAGTGCAAATCAAAGGATTTCCCTGAGGGCATTATAAAATGGATATATTGGTTCCTGGCTTCAAAGCAAACTTAACAAAGTAATTGCATTTCAGATACAGTATCTGCAGTTTAACCTACCTCCTGTCCTTTGAACTTATCCCTTGGGGGGTTTGATGTGTCAATTTCACCAGGACAGCATTTTCTCCTGACAGACACTCCCTTACATATTTTATGTTGCAGAAAAAATATCATATTGAAATCAGAACCAGTTGTCCACGTGCCACACCCAGGGACACCCCTCAGTCACCCACTGGACAATCCCACCTGCATGGATGTCATGAGGCACATTCAGTCCCTGATGGTTTGTGAGACAGAGGAGCTGGGCCCTGAGCATTGTTGCCTGGTGGCCTTTCTCTGGAGGAAAGAGACTCTCCCTACAAAGGTCCCCACTCTCATTTAGTTGTTTGTGGATGTCAACAAGGCTGTCTGTACCCATCCATCCTCCGCTCCAGCCTTCTCCAAAAAGGCAGATCACCTTTTTCATGGCCCCAGGCACAAGTCTTACTATGCAGAACATCTGGTCATCAGTGCAGCTCATGACTGCACCAAGAAGCCCAGGCACCTTAGTGCACTTCTTCTGGAAAAAGAGTCTCGCCAGGTGAACCAATTTTGGTAAAAAGGTCTATGCCTCAGCTATCCTGACAGTTCAGACCCTGAACTTCCTAGCCCACATGGTACAGTACCAAAATGCCCTGTGCACCAAGGCTCTGGAGTTGGAGCAGTCTTTCCCTTAGGACACTTCCAGGGCCCATCTGGTTCAGCTCCTAAAGTCAGACTCAGACATTGGTAATCATGGCCTCAGAGCCTCCTATGATGTGGCAGACACTGCTGGATGGGCTGCAGCCTCAGGCGTATGCATTCACCACCATTCCTAGCTTAGAGTTTTCGTCTTTGCCTCAGATGTGCAAGTTAAAATCACTGATGCTGCTTTCAGGGGTCTGGTCCTCTTTGGCAAAGATGCCCAAAGCATTATATTTCAACAGAGGTCATGAGGGCCATTGGAGCAGTCGCCCTCCCCCAGGCCCCCAACCCCCTGAAGCCGCCACAATTAAGGTACAGAAACGCCAGACCTGGGAGCTCCAATGCTTGTGCTCATTTTCTGAGTTGGCGCCTTTTTTGAATTCAAACCAGAGACTGTGTTGGACGCCTCTCCAAGCTTGTTTCTTTTTTGTTGGTGTAGATGTGGAGATAGTTTATTTGTTTGTTTTTTAAATCTGCCCCAGCTTCACTTCTTGATATACCAGACTGAGCTTTAATTGTAGTACTGGATAGGCAGACATGTTTCTAGTTCCCTGAGCGAGCTTTAATTGTACCAGCTTGCATTAATTAAGTAAATTAAATTAGCCTCTGCTACAGAGAAAGAAGATTAACTCTAAATTGTAGTGGAAAACTGGATTGCTGCTGAAACAGTAGGAGAATAGTGCAGCAGCCTGAATTTAATCACTTTATTTACTTTATTTACTCCTTTGGCTTGAGCATAGAAGCCCTAAAACTGTACTGTATGTATTTGGATTGCTGCTGAAACAGTAGGAGAAAAGTGCAGCTGCCTGGATTTAACACTTTATTTATTTTAAACTCCTTTGGTTTGAGCATAGAAGCCCCACGCTGTTGCGATAGCCCCAAAACTGCACTATATGTATTCGTTGGAGGCATTTCTCAAATAATCAGCCATTTTCCCTGCTTCACTGCAGCTGTTTTGCAATCTCACCCCCTTTTCTTTCCTCTAAATAAATCTCCTTATCTGCTGTCCCTTTCTCCACAGAAGCTGAGTATTTCAATGGAGGTTGTGAGGGCCATTGGAGCATTAGTCCTCCCAGACTACCCCGAAGCATCCAGGATTAAGATGCAGGAACGCCAGACCTGGGAGCTCCTATGCTTGTGCTGATTTTCTGAGTTGGACCCCGACGATGCTGTGCATCGGCTCCCCACCACCACCCTTGCTCGACTTCTCGTTATATAGTTGCAGGATAGAGGCAGGAACGTTAGAGGTGGGAACATGGCTATAAACCAGTCTACTTTTCCACCTACAGATTATACGCATCTGCCACTAGGGGGATTACAGTCTGCCACCCTTCTTTCTCTCATTGGTCCTCCTCCTATCTCATATTCAGCATGCCTCTGGTAGTGATCCCTATACTCGCTCTGCTCTTCCTTGTGCTGACTCCTCCCCCTGCTGTCTTTCCAGCAAATCTCCCCAACTGTGTTGAAGACATCCATCTGCCTGATTGTCAGCCTCCACTCACCAATCAACCCACTACACCTAGTATGCCCGTCTGTCTACCACTTGTGCTGTGCTGCACTGGAAACCTCTTCACTACCTGCAGTGGGCGCCCAACTCCCCTCACCTCCCTACTGTCACCCCCCTGATCCTGCAAAGCCCATCCGCTATGCGTTTCCCTATCATGGGTTCCACACATATACTTACCCTTCCCATCTGCACCATATCAAGCGACCGAAGGTCACATGCATACTGCCCTAAAAAGATGACCTGGAATCCCATCATTAGATCCTTTCCCCTCTACCAGATCATGTCTTTTAATATACAGTCAAACCAAGGACCCATTGCTACACAACCTCCTGCTCATGAGCGATGTATTGCCAATATCAACACTTGCAGCTTCGTAAAAAAAATGGGACTCCTACCAGGAATGGGTCCAGCAGCATCAACCCGATATCACATCTACCATTTATCCCACTTCCCCCTTTCCCACTCCCAACCCACCTCGCACACTGGACTACCATATTGCCCCACCGCACCCTCCACCAACACCCACTCCTACCCCCCTGCCCCCAGAGCAGGATGGTCTCACTCCATCCTAGCTATACCCACCCTTGGCTCCCTATCCATCCCCTGCACCTCTACCTCCAGATCCTCGCATCAGCCCAAGCACATCAACCCCAACCACCATAGCCCACTCCTTCGACTTATCACCTTACTTCTCTTGCTATCTGGGAACATCCACCCCAACCCTGGTCCTGGGGCTTATACCCCCCTCACACCCTGCTGGGTACAGCCTCTGCATTGCCTCAATGAACATCTGCAGTCTTCCAAAGAAAACTGCTGTACTCCTGTGTTGGGTCACCCAACACATGCCCGACATCCTTGCCATAGTGGAGATCTGACTCTCTGCATCAGCCTCTGACTCTGCTGTCTCCCTCCCTGGTTTCACCCTGTTCCGAGAGGATCGAGTTGGTAAGCATGGTGGCGGATGTGCAGTCTACCTGTATGACTCCCTCTCTGCCCCCAAGCTCAGTCATGGTGCCCAAGCTATCACCTTAAAAATCTCCCCTGACCCGGGCAGGGGCCCTCTCTATCTTACAACTACATACATACCCCCACAGGCACAAGGACCTGCAGTCCACTCCCTTACTGACTATCTCTCCACCCTGCCCCACAAAGCTGAACAGCTGGTCCTAGGTGACCTCAATATCAACTGGCTTGGCTGTACTGCTGCACACATAAAGGACTCCTTCATTGCCCTTGGCTTAGCTCAACTAGTCACTCTTCCTACCAGATTCAACCAGTCCAGTGGAACCAGCTCCCTCCTTGACATAATGCTCTCCAATCGTCTCCACAATATCAAGTCTGTTAGTGTCTCAGCTAACTCCCTCAGCGACCACTCCCCTATCCTCTTTCACTGGTCCTCCCCCATGCAAAAACCCATGTGCAAAGTCACCTCATGCCACCGCTTTCACCCAGGGGGCCTTAATAAACTGAAGCAGTACCTAGCCCAGCTTGACTGGTCCCCAATCTCACTCGCAACTGATATAGACGCTGCACTAGCCTACCTCACCAGTGCCTTCTGTAAGGCCTGTGACATCTACGCCCCCCTCACCAGCACTCGCTCCAAAAGCCACAATGCCACTTGGATTTCTCCCTCCCTTATCCAGCAACTGAGGAAGTGAGACAACCTATGGCAGGTCGCGGTCGAGTCAGGCAGGACAGTAGACAGACAAGCCTATAATGCCACTCGTAACCAATGCACCTATGACATAAAGCAAACCAAGGCCAAATACTACCAAACTACCCTGGCCTCCTCCTGGGGCTCTGCCCGAGCATTCTGGGATAATATTAAGGAGCTTAATGGAAAAACTCACTCTCCCCCATCCCAGATACTTGTCAACAGCGCTGTTTCCACTGACCCTCCCCCACATATTGCCAATTGCCTCAACATGGCTTTTTCTGACCTAAGTGCAGTCCTTCCTGTCCACTTTTTTGACCATATCCTTGCCTCAAACCCCCCACCCTAAATCGCCCACCATTTCTCCTCCACACCATATCTCCCAATGATGCCAAACCACTCCTATTAAAAGCCCTCTCCAGCCACTACCCCAGTTGTGACCCCCTTGACTCCAGGATTCTCCGTCTAGCTCTATATGTCATGCTAGCCCTGCTCACTGACCTGTTAAACTGGTCCCTCTGCCTCGGTCAATTCCCAAGCACATGGAAATCAGCTGAAATTACCCCAATTCATAAGAATGGAGATCGCACATTACCAAACTACAGACCAATCTCCATCCTCCCCCCCCCCACTCTCTAAAGTCCTGGAAAAAAGTAGTATCCACCCAACTCATGGATTATCTAACCAAATACAACATACTATGTCCAGAACAGCATGGTTTCTGCCCTGGACACAGCACCACTTCAGCCCTCTTGGAGTTCTCTCAGCAAATACACTCTGCACTCAACTCTAGGGACATCACTGGGGCAGTGTTCATTGACCTATCTAAGGCCTTTGACACTGTGTGTCACCCCCTGTTGCTTGACTCCTTCCATCAGCTAGGTTTCTCATTTGGCCCCCTGGCCTGGTCCTCCAGCTACCTCCATGCCAGATCCCAGTGGGTCAAGATAAATGGTACCCTATCAACTGCCCTACCTGTATGCTCAGGTGTCCCTCAGGGTTCCATCCTGGGCCCCACATTGTTCAGTCTCTTTCTAAACACCCTTCCCATCTCCTGCTCAGGCAAAATGCTCCTATATGCCGATGATGTGGTCCTTGTCGCCTCCCACCCCAATCCCAACACCCCCCAGAGCTCTCTGCAACTCACCTTCAACCAAGCTGAAAAATGGTTCCTCGACCATCATCTGGTGCTGAACCACAAGAAGACGAAATCTATGATTTTTGCCCTCCATCAAAGTAACTCCAGAAATGCCCCCCCTTCTCATCCTCCCCAGCACCCTACACCCCCTTGAACAGGTGTCTGCATACAAATATCTGGGCATCACCTTTGACTCGGCTCTCTCTTTCCACTCCCATCTTAACTCCCTGTCCTCTGCTGTGAATGCCCGGATTGGACTACTCTACCGCCACAAAAACTGTCTCCCTGAGAATGCCCTACAGCTGGCTATCACCTCCTCCATCCTGTCATTGGTCGATTATGGACTCCCAAGCTATGTGGCTGCTGACCCCACTGCCCTCACCAAAGTCCAGACCTCGATCAACAAGGCTTGCTGGCTCCTGACCGGTGCCCCCAGTAGAACACACACATGCCAGCTCTACTCCACCTTGAATCTTCTCACCTTTGATGAGCACCTGCGATACCACAGCTGTATACTGGCCAAAAAAACACTACTTGGGCTCCTCCCCCGGGGGTTGCTACATCCCTAAAATGGGCCTCCCACTCGGTCACCACCTGAAACACAACCAACGCCACCTTCCTGGTCCCGAGAACCAGGACCTCACTTGCCCAAAGATCATTCCACTACAGAGACCCCTCCTGGTACAACTCCCTCCCCATTCATATCACAAACATCCCCAAAATCGTCCCCTTCAAAATCGCCCTCCGAAATCACCTCACTGACTCTTGGAGCTATAAATGCCCATGACTGGGCCATACCTAGAGCTCTGCCTGACCCATTTCCAGACAAAGTCCTCCCAGACTGCCTCTCTCCCCTGCAACCACCCCCAGGTATCGCCACCCAGAACCTCTAGGGCTACCTTATTATTTATATGTATATCAGTCTAACTGTAACTAATTGAGGCCTTGTACACCACTAATTGAAGCCTTTGTACATCACCGTATCACTGGAACTGCTTTGCATGTTCTTCTGTTGTATCTCACCTGTAATGTTTTCCATTGTTGTACTCCACCAATTGTTGTCTACGCTCCCTGCGACGAGGTGCCTTTGTAAATGAGTCTTGACTCAAAGGCTGTAAATCCAAATATGAAGTAAATTAAATAAATAAATTATCTCTTGCCTACAGGAATAGGGCAAGGCTTTATAGCTGGTACATTCTATGTATCAGTCTCTGCCTAAATCCAACTGTCATTCCTTTCACCTGCCCCCCAGACAGCAGTCCAAGGGCCAGCAGCCCAGAAGTGCCTTCAAACACAAGGCCCCTTCTCAGGCAACCTGAGCTTCAAGCCCTAGGGCCCCTAGAGCCTCCCCTGCCTCTCTGCCCATTCCCAGTTTCTCAACCTGACTGTTTCTCAACCCCTTCCCCCAGCAGAGACCATGGGGTAGATGGTTGGGGGTCACTTTTCCCTATACCTAAAAGGATGACACAGCATAACTTCAGACCTATGAGTTCTCCAGCTTGTGGAAAAGGGGCATACTCTAGAATTCTTGGAGATTACCCCTGGTAACCCTCCTTTGCACTTCCATTACCCTTAGGCCCATATTGCCGTCATCCAGGAGGCGATTCAGGTGCTTCTGTGCAGAAAGACCACCAGCTGGAATAGGATTTTATTCTCATTTCCTTTTGGTCCCAAAGACGAACGGTGACCTGCACCCACGATTCTTGATCTCAGCCACCTGAATCTGTTCATAGAATACAAGTGCTTCAGGATGGTCACTCTTCACAGCCTCTCCAAGGGTCCAGACTGGCTTTGCTGGCTAGACATGCAGGATGCTTACCTCCATATCCTGGTCTTCCAGCCCCATAGAAGGTTTCTTCACTTTTGCTTCCAAGGGAATCATTATTGGTTCCGGGCCTTTCCTCAGCTCCCCAAGTCTTTACCAAGTGCCGGGTAGTAGTAGCTGTGGTCCTCAGGAGACAAGGTCATTATGTCTTCCCTTATCTGAATGACTAACTTTTAACAGCCTTCTCCAGGGATCAGTTGATCGGGATCATGGAGGCCACCTTCAACTTTTTTCAGGCTCTGGGAGTTACTCTCTGTCACAACCCCACTCAGAAGATTAGCCCTCTACTCCTAAAGTGCCAACCTCTGAGCGTAGAATTGTGAACAGTTAACAGAACAAGGTAACTCTCTGGTCTGTTTTTGTGGGTTCAAGTCACCTTTGTCCCAAGTTCTGAAGGGATTCAAACTGATAACCTCTTGTTAGCATACCCAATTGTTAGGCTCAGACAATTCTGTCTTCAGGGGGCCAGATATCTTTGCCTATGGGCACCTAACCAGGTATTTCAAAATGAACCCTTAGAACTCTATGCAAGGCCTAGATAACTCTTACCTGTTTCCCAGTTTGGTACCACAATAAGCTTATGCACAGTGTCAACTGTAACCATCTAAGCTTTATAAAAAAAAAAAGAAGTTTCAAGGCACACCAGGCAGTTTCTGTTTTTAAAATATATATCTTTACTTTAAATAGGTAAAACTAGTTAAACAGTAAATACAGAACAAGATATCCCAACACATAAAATCTTAAAAACAAAACAGGTTTAAAAGTGCAAATTTCTACAACCATACACTCAGACTGGTCTTATCTAATGTATCCTTACTTTCTTAATCTTTCAGTGCTTTGATGTTCTTCTTTCTCAGTCAGAAAATGAATGTCTCTCTGTGACTCTGAGGTCTGCTGAGTATACTTAAAAGCAGTCTTGAGCTGGCCTTCTCTCTGAGGTCACCTAACTCCACCTTGGTATATTACAATTTATATTTTATAACACAGGATGTCCTAATAAGATATTTTAAAAAAATAAGTGACATCAGTGAATCGCCGCTCTTCATGTGACTTCCCCAAGCCAGTCTGTGATCTGCTTCACACAGACATCAAAGTCTCTTTCATGTAATTAACTGGCTTCCTCTGACGATACCCCAAACAAATGCATATTGGACTTCCCAATTTAGTTTGGGACCTGCTTCACACAGACATCAAAGTCTCTTTGATGTAAATAACTGGCTTCCTTGGAAGACACCCCAAACACATGCATATGCCCCCTTTCTTCATGGCACCTAGTGCAAATCAAAGGATTTCCTTGAGGACATTATAAATGGATATTTTAGTTCCTGGCTTCAAAGCAAACTGACAAGCTAATTGCATCCCATATATCTGTAGTTTAACCTACGTCCTGTCCTTTGAACTTATACCTGGGGGGGTTTGATGTGTCATTTCAGCAAGACAGTAGTTTCTCCTGACAGACACTCCCCTAGATATTTTATATTGCAGAAAAAAATATCATAGTGTAATCAGGACCAGCTGTTCACGTGCCACACTCTCAATCTACCCAAGTGCTCCCTTTAACTGAGCCAATGGCTGCAGCACATTGGGACAATCCTAGATTCAGCTCATGGTAAAGCCTTCCTGCCTCCAGACAGGGCAGAACACTTGCAAACACAAGCTCGACTGGTATCCTCGTCTTGCCAGGTCCCAGCCAGGTCATTCCTGAGGCTACTAGGGCACATGGCGGCAGCCATAGCAATTGTTCCCCTGGCCCACCTGCACATGAGGGTATCTCAGCAGAACCTTTAGGTACAATGGGATCCATGCACAGATGATTTGGAGCAGCCAGTCTTAGTCTCCAACCCTGTGCGGAAGACTCTGTATTGGCAGCAGAATCCGTCCAACCTCTTCAAAGGGATTCACTTTCGGGCAGCCTCTCCACTGCAGATCCTTACAATGGACATGTCGAGCCAGGGTTGGTGTAACATCTGGCAGACCATAAGACTCAAGGGACTTGGTCATGCCAGGAGAAGCATCTCCACATAAATGTTCTGAAGATATGGGTGATCCTTTATACCCTGCAGGCCTTCCAGACACACCTGCTCCCGGGATCTCTTCTGATTCAGACAGACAATATGCCAGTAGTCTTCTTCATAAACAAGCAAGGGGGGACTCACTCCTACCCCCTCTGCAAAGAGGCCATCAGAGTATGGTACTGGGCCATAGAGCACAACCTGGAACTAACTGCCATTCATGTTCCATGCAAGCAAAACATCTTAGCCGACAGCTTAAGCAGGTCCCAGTCCAAGGCACATGAATGGAAACTTCTTTCCTCTGTGGTTGAGGATCTCTTCAACATGTGGGGTCATCCAGAGTAGGACCTCTTTGCATCCCCACTCATCGTAAAACTGCCCCATTTCTGCTGGTGCGATACAGGCCCTGGTGTTTTCTGGCAAGATGCATTGTCCCTCAGTTGGACGGGACGGTTTCTGTATGCTTTCTCTCCCTTTCCTCTTCTGCAGAGGGTTCTCCTCAAGTTACAGACAGAGGGAGCAGGGATGATCCTAACAGCTCCCTACTGGCCACACCAGATGTGGTTTCCACTGTTGCAGCAACTAGCAGTGGACGCCTCCACTTCCCTTACCACTTTGCTTCAACCTGCTGTCTTAGGAGCAGGACACTCTGGTCCACACAGACCTCGGATTACTTAATCTCCATCCATGGCTCCTGCAGACTTAGCTGTTGCCCACTTCGGAGTATCCTCTCTTGGGTGGCTGATGTTTCAGTGGTAGCTAGGAAGCCTTTCACTAGAGCTACTTATATGTTAAAATGGAAACGGTTCTTCATTTAGGCCACCACTCAGCACTTAGACCCCTTCACCGGTGAACCTCATTCTGGAGTATCTCCTTTCCGTTTCGGACTCAGGTCTGGGTTACTCCTCACTTAAGCTGCACATTTCCACCATCTCTGCATACCATGCACCTATTGAAGGCAAGACCATTGCCCAGTTGGATCTTTCCCACACCTTCCTGCAGGGCATTCTTCACTTGAAGGCTTCCATTAGGGACCCTGACCTGCCATGGCATCTTTTGTTTATTTTTAGAGAAGCTTACTCTTCCTCCCTGTGAGCCAACTGCAAGCTGCGAGCTATGCTTTCTTTCATGGAAAGAATTGTTTTTAGTTGCCATTACTTCTGCTTGGAAGATTTCCAAGCTCCATGCTCTGATGTGCAAAGAGCCTTATTTGGTCTTCCACAAAGACAGGGTATCTTTGCGGACCAATCCTAAGTTTCTTCCTAAGGTGGTGTTTGAGTTTATGCTGAACCAATCCATCCACCTTCCTGTTTATTTTCCTGAGTATTCAAATCAGGGGATGCCTTACTTCATACTCTGTATGTTCATGGGGTGCTCTGCCACTATTTGGATCACATTTGTGCTATTAGGAAAACTGATCAGTTTTCTTCATTTGCTCCCAGGAGAGAAGGGTCTCTTGTTTCCAAATAGTGTTTGTCTAAGTGATTAGCTGACTGTATTGTTTATTGCCACCGCAAGTACGATAAGCCTTTGCAAGTACCTGTGAAAGGCATTCTGCCAGGGGCATGGCTTCTTCTGTTGCTTCTTTTAGAAATGTGTCCACTGCAGATATTTGTGCAGCTGCCACTTGGAGCTCTGTCCATACTTTCATCAGGCATTACAGTTTGGACATTGCTTCTACTCATAGGCAGACTTCCTTTCCTGAACATTTTCTGCTGATTCCTTCCTCTTCCCAGCTGCCTAGGTCAGTTTCTGCACTGCTTGGGATTCAGTCCTAATGGTGTTGCCTGCTGCAAGAGCCCCCTTGAAGTAACATAGTGCAGTTATGTAAGAACTTATGGTAACAGTAGATCTTCGAGAGGAGCTCTTGTAACAGGCATTGCTTTCCTTCCTCCTGCCATCCCTCTGATGACTGCTTCTCCATCACAGCTACTCAGTCTTCCTCGATTTTGAGGAACCACCTCAGTTCTCCCAACTTCCTGGGCATGCTGGGGTCTCCAGTAGGAGAACTGAGGTTGAGCTGGGGGACTTCCCCCTTTATACCATAGGCAGATGTCATGTGCAACTGACTAATGACTGCTCACTAGAAATGTTCTGTGTGGTCCTTGCGCCTGGCAGCTCAGTCTTAATGGTGTTGCCTGCTGCAAGAGCTCCTCTCGAAGATCTACTGTTACAGTAAGTTCTTATGTAACTGTACTTTCAAACAACATGAAGTCTTGCTATATTATGACATACGCAGTATAACCTCAGGTTAGAACTGCTCCGGAGGTGAAAGAGTTAACTTCCATGCAGGCATGGAATCTTGAGCACGAACTCGGTAAAACACTCTGTCTGTTGAAGCTGAAACTTAAACTGTCAGATTCTTTACTCCGCCTCACTGAACAGTCGCTCCGGAGATTCCTCCTGCTGCTCGGTTTGTTTGTCGGTTTTAAAGTGCAATTCTCGGTTTATTTTACAAAAATTTAACCTCAATCGTCGGTTCAAGCTCTGTCTGTGGTATTGTAAGTAATAGATAGGCTTACTTTTTTATTTTTCTTCTGTGTGGAACTCGTAAACGTCTTTTTCGGTTCGGTTTGAACCGATCAGAGGGTTTTAAAAATTACTTTCTAGCCCTTTAGAGTGCGGTTCCCGGTTCTTATCAGTTCTAAAAAAAACCGGATTTTATTACGTTTTCCATGACCTGTGACACGTTGGGAACCGAGAAGAGAGTCTTGGTTGGTGGATTGTCACAACGAAAGTTTTGGTTAGGCTGGCACTATGTCTGAGAAACCCAAAAGAAAACCGGACCCACTGGGTTTCAGCACTGTGGCTCTGTGGGAAGCCTTTGCCAAGGCTGACCCACACACCATATGTGTATATTGTCTGGGGTTTGACCACCTCAATGCAGACTGCCAGATTTGTAAAATTTTCCTGCTGCCACCGTGGAAAAAGAGTTGGTAGGCTCAGGGAAAGGGAGGCCAAAAAGTCCGCTGACCCGGATGGCCAGCCCGGTTCGGTTCCAACCGAACCTGAGGAAGTGCCCTCTGACCAGGGCGATGCTTCCTCGGGCAAACGAAGAGCCAGCTCTGAGGAGCCAGTTCCAACTAAAAGGGCTAGAAGGTCAGCTAGTTTGGGGCCAAAAGTTCTTTCTCCAACCGCTGAGGAAATAGCCAAAGCTATTCAGATTGTCCAGTCTCTTTCCCCAGTTCCGTCCGAACCGGCACCATTGGGTAAGCGCCCGGTCTGGTCGGTTCGTTCAAGATTATGATTTTGAAGATTTTTATGAACCAGGGAAGGGAGGAGAGTACGAGGAGAGTGAGTGTGATTTTGACAGTCTGGATGTGCCCAATGAACGGACATTTCTCCAGACAGACCTTCAGGGAGTATCCCTCCCAGGCTATCCGAGTCCCTTCTCATTTTTGTTTTACAAGAAAGTTGCTGACACTCTGCAGCTCCTGTTGAGGAAGCTGTGGATGATCAAGAAGAGCCTGATTTTGTGGAAATGATGGATATTCCAGAGTCTAGGAGACTGTCTATTCCCTTGCATAAATCTTTTAGGAAACAGACAGTTAAAATTCTGAAAACTCCTCATTCTATCTTCCCTGTGGATAAAAGGATGGACAAGAGGTATGCTTTATCAGGCTCTGATATGGAGTTTCTATCTCAGCAGTGCAGTCATGTGGGGGTAGTGCAGGCTGCAGCCTGTGACAAGGCTAATATTCCTCTAGCCTCTCACCCTCCTGAAAAGGATTCCAGGAGGATGGATGCCATGGCAAAAAGCAATACATGGCAGCATCTTTGGGACTCAGACAGGCAAATTATATGCTTACAGCTAGGTACCAGAAATCCAGGTGGGATACTGTCCTGGCCCTAGCAAAACAGGCCCCTGAACAGCTTGCCAGGGAGCTGGAGCAGGTGGCTGTGGATGGTATTGAGGCATCCAAGGTGCAATTTCATGCTGCTGTAGACTCTAATGATGTTTCATCTAGAGTTATGGCCACATCTGTGTCTCTTTGCAGAATGGCCTGGCTTAGATGTACTACCCTGTCACAGGATACCCAGTCTAAGGCTATGGATTTTCCTGTTGTGGGAAATTCTCTGTTTGGGGAGCAGACAGAGAATTATATGAAGAAAAAATGGATGAGTATAGGACCACCTATAGGGTGCACAGACCAAAGAAAGGCAAGTCACTCCTCAAAGGCAGCATGTCAGGGGCAGGGCAGGCCTTTTCATAGGCCATTTACCAAGCCCAGGCCTCCTCTTCTGCTTATGCCCAGAGGGGTTCTTAGAGGAAGGGCAGAAGGGGTTCTAGTAAGCCTGCTTCTCCCCTCAACCCAAAGCCCCTGCAAAACAGGCTCCCTGATGGGGTAGCCAGGGCGATTCTCCACTACCAGTAGGGGCAGGCTGGCTTACTTTGTCCAGGACTGGAAGTCTTTAACATCAGACAAGCGGGTCCTGGAGGTAGTAAGCCAGGGACTGGTTCTCAGCTTCAAAAAATTTCCGAAGATGAGAGCCAGATCTTTTCCACCTGCAAACCCATCAGAGGCACTTGCCCTGGAAGCAGAAGTTTTAACCCTCCTGGCTCTCAGAACCATGGAAAGGGTTCTACCCATACACCAGGGCAAAGGGTTGTACTCCAGGTACTTCCTTACCCCAAAAAAGACAGGAGAATGGCGGCCCATTCTGGATCTCAGGTATCTAAACAAGCACCTTTTAAAACCAAAGTTCAGAATGGTGATCCTGGGGATTATTTTACCCTCTCTAAGGCCAGGGGACTGGCTAGCCTCCCTGGACCTCAAGGATGCCTATTTCCATGTTCTCATCAGAAGCTCCCATCGAAAGTACCTCAGATTCGAACTGCCCTCAGGCCATTACCAGTTCAGAGCAATGCCCTCGGCCTCTCCTCGGCTCCAAGGGTGTTCACAAAATGCCTGGCAGTAGCAGTTGCTCATTTAAGAAGGCAAAGATTGCCATCTTCCTTATCTGGACGAATGGCTCATTGTAGGCCAGTCTCCAGAACAGGTCAAACTTCATTTGCAAGTAACAGCAGCTGCTTACATCTCTAGGTTTCCTTCTCAATCTTCCAAAGTCAGTTCTGGAGCCTGTCCAGCTTCTCACCTTCATAGGCAGAACTGAACACAAAGAAGCCAGATTCTTCCTTCCTCTGGAGAGAGCAAGGACCCTGGTGTCTCTGGCCTCCTCTTTCACCCTGCAGGTCTCTCGACCAGCAAGGCATTTCCTACAGCTCCTGGGCACATGGCTGCTTCTACAGCAGTAGTGCAGGGGGCTAGATTTCAGATGAGGGACATTCAGTTCCATTTGAGAGCCTTTGGTCTCAAAGGATGGATCCCTAACCAAATTGATTCCAGTGACTCGAACCCTGATCCAGGCCCTTCAGTGGTGGCAGAATCAGAACAATCTGAGACAGGGGGTTCCCTTCATCCCCCAGTCTCATTCCTTGACCCTTACTACAGATGCATCCCTCCTGGGGTGGGGAGCTCACATGGGCGGCCTTTCCACCCAAGGGCTGTGGTCCCCTCAGGAATCCCTGCTCCACATCAATTTGCTGGAGCTCAGAGCAGTTTTTCTGGCACTTCAGGTTTTCTCCACATCTGTCCAGAACAAGGTAGTTCAGGTCAGGACAGACAATACCACTACAATGTGGTACATCAACAAGCAAGGGGGCACTCGGTCTATGGCCTTGTGCACAGAAGCAATGAAGTTGTGGTCCCTGGCTTACTCTCTGAATGCCTCCCTTACGGCAGTTCACCTCCCAGGCAAGGACTATGTCCTAGTGGATGCTCTCAGCAGGATTTCCCAGGGCCATCACGAATGGACACTGGATCCCCTGGTACTGGAGATAATATTTGCCAGATGGGGCACTCCGCAAATAGATCTCTTTGCAGCCCCAGACAATCACCAACTTCCCCTTTTTTGCTGCAGGCCCCCAGTGTTGGGCTCAGTCCCTCTGGATGCCTTCTTCCTCAGTTGGGAAGGGAAGTTTCTCTATGCTTTTCCCCCCTTCCTCTTCTTTTCAAAGTGCTAGTCAGAATCAGATCTCAATCCTGCAAGATGATCCTGATTGCTCCAGATTGGGCCAGGCAGCCCTGGTACCCACTCCTCATGTCCTTAGCAGTCCACCCTCCCCTATGCCTTCCCAGGAATCACAACCTGTTAACCTGTGCCCAGGGGAGAGTTTGGTATCCGAACCTCAAATCTCTCAATCTCAAGGCTTGGCTCTTGAAGAGTTAGAGTTTTCTGACCTACACCTTTCTCAAGGTGTATTGGATATCTTGAAGGCCTCTAGGAAGCCTTCCACCAGGGCTACCTATAATTCAAAATGGAAAAGATTTTCCATATGGTGTGCTGGTAAACATATTCCCCCAGAATCTGCTGGTGTGCCCACGATCCTGGATTATTTGGTGCATTTGAATTCCTTGGGGCTGAGACCAGCTACCCTAAAAGTGCACCTGGCAGCTGTGTCTGTCTTCTTGTCAGCAGGTAAGCCCTCTTCTTTATCAGCTCACCCTGTGTCCTCCAAGTTTTTTAAAGGGTTGCTTCACACCAATCCCACGTTCAGGGATCCTGCCCCTGCTTGGGATCTTAATATTTGCATCGCTCAGCTTATGCAACCCCCTTTTGAGCCATTGTCTTCAGCAGAGCTGAAGTACTTGACTTGGAAAACTGTGTTTCTGGTAGCCATCACCTCTGCCAGGTGCATAAGTGAGCTACAAGCCTTGTCAGTGGAGCCTGATTTCATCTCCTTTCATAGAGATAAGTTAGTCCTCAGGACTAACAGGAAGTTTTGCTAAGGTGGTTTCAGACTTTCACCTTAATCAATCCATGTCTCTCCTGTGTACTTCACTGACCATTCCTCCTCTGGTGAGAGGAGATTGCACAGTTTAAATGTCAAAGAGCTCTTAGTTACTATATAGAGCGTACCAAGGGTCACAGGTGCGATCCCTCAATTGTTCCTCACCTATGGTGAGGTTGGTAAAGGGAAACCTGCCACTAAAAGATCCATTGCCAGATGGATTGTCTCTTGTATCCAATTCTGTTATGAAAAACTGGTAAGGTTCCTCCCTCAGGCCTGAGGGCTCACTCTACCAGGGGTACAGCTGCATCTCTGGCTGCTGCCAGGGACATTCCTATCCTAGAGATATGTCAAGCAGCTTCTGGAAAACAGTTCACACTTTTACTAAGCATTACTCCTTGGATATCCAGGCTAGGAGTGATGCTCGATTTACACAACCCGTGCTTCAGATCCTATTTAAGTAGGTTCTGTCCCTCCTCCATGGAGGTACTGCTGTAGTCTCGTGTGTCATAATATAGCAAGACTTCATGTTGTTTGAAGAAAAAATTACTCACCTTAGTAATGTTGTTTCTTCTAATGGAGTCTTGCTATATTATGACCTCCCCCCCCCAGCCTGCCCTCTCAGAACCTCTGTTTTTGGGATGTGGGTGGGCAGTGCAATGTTGGCACTTCTTTGGTGCCCACTTCTTTTCACCCTTCTAGGGTGCCTAGGTGTTATGCTTAAGTTCTTCTTGAATCCTCTGACTTGAGTCTGTTTTGGGATCAAGATCAAAAAGGTGTTTTTGTAGTTAGTAGCCAGTGGCTAGTGTAGGTTTTCGGCTTCCACACAGAACCTTAGTGAGTTTTTGCTCGTAAAGATCTGACAGTTTAAGTTTGAGCTTCAACAGACAGAGTGTTTTACTGAGCTCGCGCTCAAGATTCCATGCCTGCATGGAAGTTAACTCTTTCACCTCCGGAGCAGTTCTAACCTGGGGTTATACTGCGTATGTCATAATATAGCAAGACTCCATTAGAAGAAACAACATTACTAAGGTGAGTAATTTTTTCTTCCTTTCCTTTACTAGCATTTTTGGAATGGCTGTGCCTGGGATTCCCTCAACACTGAGTACAGTAATTTTACACTTTTGCTTAGTAACTCTGTTTCCCATAAGTAACCTATTATATGCCGCTGTAGCAGTATATTGCCAAAGGATGCTTCTTGAGGGTTACCCAGTGCTTGGTGGGGGGACTATAACCTGCAAAATATATAAAAGTAGGAAATTCTTGGTTTTTATGTTTTATACTTCTGTATAATGCCTCACACAGTATGAACAGTTTTCATCTTGCATTTTTGTTTACCCGGGTAAATCTTGAAAATAGAAACACAGAATTTGACAGCAGATAAGGCCCACCTGGACCACCTTGTCTGCCCATTTCCTTACATACTTTAACTCCAGATCCTAAATGATCTGTAGCTTACCCTTTCTTTCCCACCACTAGGGTTGCCTTCTGTCTTTCCCATGCATTCTTGAATTCACCTATCGTTTTAGCCTCTACAACCTCCACAGGGAGGCTGTTCCATGGCTCCACCGCTCTTTCTGTGAAAAAAATACTTCCTCACATTACCCTAAGTCTCCCCTCCTCCAGCCTCATATTGTGACCCCTTATTCTTACACATCTTTTTTTCTGAAAGATGCTGCCCTCCTGAACCTTGTTGATGTCCTTGAGGTACTTGAATGTCTCTATCATATCCCCCCTCTCTCTCTCCTTTCCTTCAGGACATACATATTGAGATCTTTCAGTCTTTCCTCATGTTTTCTGGTGCATTCCTTTCATAATTTTTTGTTGCCATTCTTTGGACCACCTCCATTCAGTCAGTGTCCTTCTGGAGATGTGGTTTTCAGAACTGAACACTTATATTCCAGATGCAGTCTGACCAGTTGTCTGTACAGAGGCATCACCACCTCCTGTTTTCTACTGGTGACGCCTCTCCCTATACACCCCAGCATCCCTCCCCACCACCTTTTCACATTGCTTGGCTACTTTCAGGTTGTCTATTATGATTACTCACAGGTCCCTTTCCAGTTCTGTTGTTATTAGTATTCCCCCCTCCCCATATCATGTATTCCTCTCCAGGATTCCTGTGCCCCAAGTGCATGACTTTGCACTTCTTTGCATTGAATTTAAGCAGCCATTCTCTTGACCACTCCTCTAACCTTCTCATTCCTCCCACCCCATCTGGAGTGTCCACCCTATTGCAGATCTTGGTGTCATCTGCAAAGAGACTTACCTTTCCTTCCCTTCCAATCTATCTACAATGTCACTAATGAAGACGCTGAAGAGGACTGGCCCCAGCACTGAGCCCTGTGGCACCCTGCTGGTCACCCCCCTCTCCCAGGACTGAAGCCTGTTAACCACCACCCTCTGTGTCCTTTTGCTTAGCAAATTTCTGACCCAGTTTACCCCCTTGGGACCCACTCCCAGACTGCCAAACTTGTTTACCATTTGGCAGAGCACACGCTCAAATTTGTTTACCAGCCTCCTGTGTGGGAGGGTGTGTTCTGCTTATGAGTCAACCTCTTTTTTTATGAATTAAGTTTTTATTAGTTTTTTTTTTTATCATTTAAGATTTTATTAAAGTTTTTCAGGTACCTTAAGCCATGAAAATGGCCCTCATACACCAAGCCTACAATACAGTCAAGCAAACTAATACATAGGTAATTGTTCTCAGAATACAATGTGTTACCTACAGACTCTGTACTTAAACAGGTATGTCCTAATGCAGTTGTCAATGTACGCTCACTCTAAACTACAAAATGCAAATTTCATACAGCAGGGAAATTAACTATCATAGTCTTTTTACATTAACTAAGGGTTACCAAGATCTGATCCAGGAAACCAGATCATACAAACACACGAAATTTGCCAGCAGATAAGGCCTAGAGGTCTATCAAGTCTGCTCGAATGTGCAGCTAGCACCCCTTATTCTGCAGCTGCCCCTCCCTTCCACCCTTCCCCTTCATTAACCTTCCCCTTGTCCTGTCCCATCACCTTTGAAGCAGTCCACTGTTCTACTGGAGACCACTTCTGCAGGTAACGCATTCCACCCAGCCACCACCCTCTCTGTAAAAGTGTCTCCTCATCTCCCTCCTGAACTTTCCTCCCTCCAGTCTCATATCATGGCCCCTGGTGTCCCTCCCTCCCTTACTTTGAGGCAGCCCCTCTGTACCTGTCTTGTTTATTCCTTTCATGTATTTAAAGGTTTCAATCATGTCACCCCTGTCCTCCTCTCCTCCAGTGAGTACATGTTCAACTCCCTCAACCTCCTCTCATTGATAAGTCCCCAGCCCCTTGATCATCTTTGTCACCCTCACCTGCCCCTCCAGTAACTTAATGTCCCTTCTTCAGATACTGGCACCAGTACTGCACGCAGTACCCAGGTGCAGTCTAACTAATTACCATACAGTGGCAGAATCACCTCCTCCCTCCTCGAGGATATACCCCTTGCAATACAACCCAGCATTTTGTTGGTCTTTGCAGCTGCCTTCCTACATTGTGCCGAGTTGTTCATTGATCCTGTAATGAGCACCCCCAGATCCTTCTCCTCCTCCTCTGTCTGGGCTAGCTGCACTCCCCCCCCAGCTGGTAACTCCTCCTTGGGTTCTTCATCCCAAAATGCAGCACCTTGCACTTTTTGGCATTAAACCCCAGTTGCCAGGTGTCTGACCAGGTTTCAAGCTTTGTCAGATCATCCTGCAATCACTGCCATCCCCCTAGGTCATCCACCACCGCTCCTACCTTGGTATCCTCAGCAAACAGACTGATCTTGCTCTTGATGTCCCATGATATGTCTGCAATGACTATCCCAAACAACACTGGTCCCAACACCGAGCCCCTGTGGAACACTACTCGTCACTGCCCTTGGGTGTGAGAGCTCCCCACCCACCACCACCCTCTGTTGCCTTCCCGGAAGCCAGTTTCCTACCCATCTCACCAGCTTTGCACCCTTCCATGTGCCTACTAACTTACTTCCCAGCCTTCCATACGGCACCAAGTCGAATGCCTTACTGAAGTCCAGATACAGGACATCCACTGCATGGCCCCTGTCCAGTTGCCTAGTTACCCAGTCATAGAACTCCACCAAGTTGGTTTGGCTGGATCTGCCACATATGAAGCCATGCTGTCTGCTGTCCTGTAGTCCTTTGGCCTTTAGGAGGGCCACCAGCCTCTACTTCAGGATAGTCTCCATTAGCTTGCCCACGATGGATGTGAGGCTTACCGGTCTGTAGTTTTCCGGTTCATCCTTGGGGCCACTCTTGTGGAGGGGCACTACATGAGCCATCCTCCAGTCCTGAGGTACACACCCCGAATGTAGTGAGGCATTAAATAAGTCTGCCAGAGGTCCTGCAAGGACCTCTGCCAGCTCCTTCAGTACCCTGGGGTGGATGCCATCTGGGCCTGGCACCTTGTCCACCCTGAGTGCCTTCGAACCCTCCTGAACTCAGCCCTCCATGATTTCCCCATCTGTCACCCCTTCCCCCCCTGTTTCTGCCATTTCTCCCCTTGGGTGTCACCCCTCTTCTCTTTGGTAAATACTGAGCAGAAGTACTCATTTAGTGCTTCTGCCTTCTGCACTCTGCCTTCCACCAACCCCTCCTTCCTAATCCTTACGATGTGGTCCTTACAGCTCCTTTTCTCCCTGATGTACCTAAAGAAGTCCTTCTCCCCTTCTTAATGCCTTGTGCCAGCCTAAGTTCGTAGATGCTTTGGCTCCCCTTACTGCCCTTGTCACCTCCTTCATTCTGTCAAGTACTCCTCCTGTCCTCCCCCTCCCTGTTTTCTTGTACTTCCTAAAGACAGCTCTTTTCCTCCTTACCTTTTCCATGACCTCCTTGCTCAACCAGCTCGGTTTCTTAGCCCTAGCCTTCTTGCTCTGGGCCTTGCAGCAGTTTTGGTTGCCTCCACTATCTCCAGCTTTATGAGCTCCCACCTCTGGTTAGTGTCCATACTAGATTGAATTCTGGCCAGGTACCCTTTTACCATTTCCCCCATCCTCCCAAAGTTGGCCCTCCTGAGGTCCAGCACTCTTGTGTCAGATTCCACTCCTTCCTTGCCCATATCTAATGTGAGTCGTACTGAGTGGTGGTCACTCCCTGACAGCGGTTACTCCACTGTAAGTTCTCTCTCAAAGTCCCCATTTGCCAGCACAAGGTCAAGGGTATTCCCTAACCTGGTTGGTTCACTGACCATTTGCAGCAGGAAGCTGTCCTGGAAGGCATCCAGCAGTACCTGCTCCCTTCTGTTCCTGGTTGTTGGGGTACTCCAGTCCACTCCTGGCATGTTGAAGTCCCCCACAATCACCACACTACCCTTCTCACAGGTCCTCCTAATCTGTCCTGCTAGTTCCCTGTCTAACTCCTCCATCTGAGATGGTGGCCTGTACACCACTCCCATTCTAAGAATCCTATTCTTGGAATCCTGGATTTGCATCCAAAGTGACTCCATACTACCCTCCTCCCCTTCCTCCCTTACACACTTCAGTCCTTCCTTCACATATAGTGCCACCCCCTCCTTTCCCAATCACCCTGTCCCTATGAAATAACCTGTACCCTGGTACAGACAGGTCCCAGTCATTGTATTGGGTGGCCCATGTTTCTGTGACCGCTGCAATGTCCACCTCTCCCTCTGCCATGAGCACCTGTAACTCTGCAGTTTTCCTCCCAAGGCTCCTAGCATTAAGGGTAACCACCTTCCACCCTTCTCCCCCCATCCTGCCCTCCTTTCCTAGCATCACCAGCATCCTAGCTTCACCAATAGTACTTGCCATTTGTCCCTATCCAAAAACTACAAATATGCACATATGGTATATATTAGCAAACATTGTGCTCCAGGATAAGAGCCGGACTCATGACCCCAATCTGAAAGGAATTCCACTCTTATCAGTCTGGGCTGTAGAAATTACACTGAGCGTATCTCTCAACCTCCTGTCTCACAAATCAGGGACAAGGCATAAATAAGCATTTGTCAATGCCAAATATTCGCCGCTTGCATTGCTGTTGTACTAGGTCTTGCTTGTACACATTTTTACAATATGTTTATCCAGGACAGAGCAGATGAGATGCAGTATCTCATTTTCAGTGGTGTCCTGACTTTACACATTGTTAGGTTGTAATTAGCCAGGAAAGGGAAGCCGAGAGGCAATTTTTAATTTTCAGTGGGCTTCCACATTTTGATCCAAAATTTCCAGCCGTCTTTTTAGGACCTGATGTCATCATCAAGACAAGTGGACTTTTTAAAATCCCATCTGAAAGCTGATTTTGCAGTGTGACTGTGAAAAAAAGTTTCTGAGGGGAGGATTGAAAATTGACACCTGTCATGTTCAGGAAGTGGGGTGGCCGAAATGTCATTTTGCGCCACAAATGTGAAAACACATTTTGGTTGGATTTGAGAAATCACAGCTATCACATTCATGAGGTGGTGTAAAAATGACTATATTGAAAATCTGGGATCAAACTACTGAAAATTACCAAAGTTAAGAATGTGTGTTTGAAAATTTCAACATGCACTCATAACTTTGTTGTCTTTCAATATTTTTACCCCATACTTTCAACACAGCCTTCTTATGACCCCGCATAGCCTTCTTATGACCCATCTCATGAACAAGGATGGGGAAAATTTTCAAATCCTGCCCAAAAGATGATTTTGCACCACAAGATCACAACATCCTACTATCAACCAATTCAGGTGTATATGAAGTTGCAACTAATTAATAGAGGTCTGTAAAGACCGAAGGAATTCTATCATTCAAAACTATAGACAGTAAGGAAAAGCCAAGAAGATCCAGAAACATAGGACAGTATGAGCAGAGAGGGTGACAAGACCAGACAGCAGCAGCCAGCTATTGTAGTGTTAGCAAATTATACAGGGGGGTTTTGCGGTGGCGGGGGTGCAACCAAACAGATATGGGAGTGTAACTAAGCCCCCATTTCTTGTACTATCTGTCAAGCCTTCCCTTGGCCACCGCCGAGAGCCTCTCTAAAGTAGCCAATCTAGTCATAGCAGAACGCCATTGCAAAATCACTGGGGGCGCAGATTGTCTCCAGCGTATCAAAATTGCCCTCTTTGCCTCCATAATAGCCACTAGGACCCAAGCTGCGCTGGGAGGAGGGAGTGGATTTAATGCTGAAGTATCCCCCAGTAAGAGGGAATAATGTTGTAGCTGGATTGGTTTACCTATTATCCTGGAGCAGTCCCCTAGGACTTGCATCCAGAAATTTTGTAGGGCCGGGCAGGTCCAGATAATGTGAAGTAGGTGAGCAGGGGAAGAGTGGCATCTCCAACATTGATCCTGTGGTATAATCCTAAGGCTATGTAGAACTGCAGGGGTTCTATACCACCGTAGGAGAATTTTTAATTGACTCTTGGAGTCTTCATAGGCTGTGTGAGCCACTCTGATGCACATCGACCATTGCTGCTGGGATAGGGGGTGGAGCAGATCCCTTTCCCAGGCGGCTCTACTGGTGAGAGTAGCATCTGGCTACGCATCTCTAAGGATCTAATAAAGAACGCCCACCAGCCCTTGGCCCTTTCTGGGTAGGTTAAGGATGCTCAAGCAGTCCCAGGTGTTTTGTGATGGCGGGGCTTTAGGAACGGAGGAAAGAGCACTTCTCAGCTGCAGAAATTTCCAGAAGTCTGAGGATCCCAACCCATATCTATCCTGAATCTGTTCAACGGACATTAGTGTGCAAGAGTTTGGGAGTAGGAGATCGCCTATAACTCGAATGCCCTTTGAGGCTCAATGGGCCACGAGAGCGGCTTATGATCAACCATGAAGAGATGGTTGTTCCATATCGGGGCATATCTGAGTGGGGGAAGGTATTCTGATTTCGGGAGGGAACCCAGTAATTGCCATCGCTCTCTGCCACAATCTACATGTTTGTAACATGATGGGGGTGAACCAATTTGCTGCCAGTTTTGTACTGGAGAGCAGAGAAAAGAGGGGAGTATCCATTGACAAAATGGCCTCTAAAGATACCCATTGAGGAGGGGGGGTGAGATAGGGGATGAACCAGGCTGTGGCCTGGGCCATTCTGTAAGCCAGGTGGTAACCCTCAAACCAGGGGAGCCCCAACCCCCCCTGGTCCAATGTGCACGTAACTTTGTGCGCCCCCATCTCGGGACTTTACCCTCCCACAGGAAGGAAGAAATTAGATTATCTAGGGCCTTGAAAGGTTTTTGAGAGAGTGAGATGGAAAGATTATTTAGTAGGTACGAGACTCTGGAGAACAAAAATATTCTAATGGCTTCTACCTTACCTTTTAGGGTGAGGTGGAGCCGTTTCCATCGCTGGACTTCAGCCATTAAAGAGGCCAGTAGAGGGGAAAAGTTAGTGGATTCTAGATCCTTCAAGCTGTGTGGTAATGAATTCACGCCTAAGTATGGGAAGCCTTCCGGGGCCCAAGTAATGTCGGTACTGACAAGACAATACCTACTACATGCCCCATTCAGGGGGGACAGGATGGTTTTCTTTTGATTCACCATTAGTCCTGAGAGACAGGCAAACTCCCGTAAAATTATTAGAAGTGGAGTAATGGAGGACTGAGGATTTGAAGTGTAAGGAGCATATCGTCCACGTACGCATTAACCAGATAAGTCGTCCCTTTTATAGGAATGCTCATGATGTTAGGGGAATTTATAAGTTTCCTAATTAGAGGGTCTAAAGCAATAAGAAAGAGAAGAGGAGAAAGAGGGCAACCCTGTCTGGTGCCTCTTTGCAACAAAAAGGGAGGGGAAGTATCTCTGTTAGTGACAATTCTAGCTGTAGGAGAATGGTATAGTGTGGAGACCCATGAGCAAAAGTCTGGCCCAAATCCGTATAGTGTGAGGACTTTGTGGAGGAACACCCATTCTAGGGAGTCAAATGCCTTGGCAAAATCTATTGCCAAGGCAGACATTGGGGTTTTGGATTTTAACGCCAACCACTTAAGGTTCAAAATTAAGTGCAGATTATCTGCACTCGATTTCCCTTTAAGAAGCCAGATTGTGATGGGTGAATTAGGGTGGGCAAGAGCAAGGATAGTCTATTCATTAGGATTTTAGCCAGCAGCTTGGTATCCACAGGGAGGAGTGAGATAGGACGGAAGTTCGCACAGAGGAGAACATCGGATGATTTTTTGGGGATATGGGTCATTAATGCCTCACGTATAGTCGGAGGGAGCATGGTATCTTTTTGAGCTTCTTGCACTGCTTGTAGAAGTGGGTCAGTGATGTGGTCTTGGAGTAGTTGGTAGAGCTCCACCGATATCCCATCCGGCCCAGGCGCCTTTCCCTTCGCCATTTGGGATAAAGCACTACGGAGCTCCTCGGAGGTGATAGGGGCATCCAATTCATGTTGTTGTGTCTCAGAAATTCGAGGAAGAGGGATCCCCTGGCACAGAGTGCTCAGCTGGTGGGAGAGCTCATCTTCTGAGAGGGTGCTCTAAGATTGATAGAGCTCCCAGTAGAGGCTTTGCATCTCTGCATTAATGGGCTTGTGTGCCGTAAGGAGTTCCCCCTTTTTATTCTTGAGGGCCAAGATTCCAGAGGAAGTCTGCTGCTTCCGCAAATGGTAGGCAGCTTCCCTCCCTTGTCCCCTCCTTCCCATACCCTATGTTTTGCCCGGGTCAACTGCCATTCAGCCTTTCTATTTAATAGAATGTTAATCTGTGCTCCCAGGTTGCACCTGTAAAAAAGCTTTCAGCTTAGTGTGTCTCACCTGGTTAAATAACTAAAAAAAATAATCTGGTATTTTAAACCTGTGATAGGGGCCAGAAGTGGGGAGTTGATAGGTTCTGGGGAGAGACTTTAAACTGCTTCTCTAATTTTGCTAGCTCATCCTGCAGTTTCCGGAAATGTTTCACTCGCTCCTTATTTTTGGCAGCTGCAAAAGAAATGATTCTCCCCCTTATAACAGCCTTAAAGGCTTCCCATACTGTTGTTGCTCGCGTCTCTCCAGGGGTGTTAAGAGAGAATTACTGGCACGATTCCTCCCTTATATACTCCTGGAAGACTGCATCCTATAGCAGTAGAGGATTACATCTCCACTCAATCTTGTAGATGGAGGGCTTTGGCCTGGCTAGGAGAATGTAATTGCAACAGGGGCATGGTCAGATATCAAGATATTACCTATGGTTGCATTACTCACACCTGGCATTGCTGCATGATTAACCAACCAAAAATCCAGTCTACTGTGGGTGCCATGCACATTGGAATAAAAGGTGTAATCATGCCCCTGTGGGTGACTGTTTCTCCATGGATCCCCTAGAGCCCACGCTGACATCAGAGTATTCAAAGTAGCTAGAACTTTGGGGTGAGATTGTGGTGTAGGAAGGGACTTATCTATAAAAACGTCTAAGACCAAATTATGGTCTCCACCCAGTAGTATAGGGATCTCAGTCTCATCTTCCATAAGTTCTCTGAAGGCTTGATTCAATTCAGAGTAAAGATCCCTGGAATCTGTATTGGGGCCATACACATTGGCCACTATAACTTTGCCACCCGGGTAGGACAGCCTAGCTGCTAATCACCTCCCCTGGGAGTCCTGACGCTGGGTTTCAACTGACCATGGTCCTGACCTCCGAAGGAGGATAGCAACTCCCCTAGACTTTGTAGCTGCACAACTAACCAAAACTGTTCCCACCCATAATTCCTTTAACCACTGAACTGTTCGGTTGGTGAGGTGCATCTCCTGGAGCAGGGCCACATCAGCCCCCATGGAGTTCAAGAATTGCAAGACCTTAGTGCATTTCGCCGGGTGATTAAGTCCCCTGACATTCCAGGATATGCACCTCCACCCTCATGGGCCTGCAGATGCCGCTGCCATGGTGCTTCACCCTCGGGTATTTATAGAAATGTAGAGTACTCACCCTGCAGGTAGAAATAGGTAGACACTGTATAGCAGAGAGGAGGTAACCTGTTACTGTAAGGTGCGAGGGCAGACCTTAGAAAGGAAAGGTGGTGAGAGAGAGGGAGTAGACAGCAGCAGATGTTCTTGTCTATACTGATCAAACACCTAAGCAGAATGAGGACAGAGACAAGGAAGGTTAACTATCTTAACAATAATTAAAATATAGCAAAAGATTAACAAGCAACAAGCTATAACAGTATTAATCACCTAAGCTACTAACACTAACTCAGTTGGTGGTATCGAGGTGTACGTGTGAATAGAGATAAAAGTCTCCTGTAAGCCACACTGCTTCAGGCACCACAAAGAGCAATAGGGAAGGTCACACCTAGTAGAGATGACCTGACCCAGCCTGACTCCATACATCTAGTCATAACACCAGATCTGGAAAGTCTAGGCACGTCTGGTGATCGTAAGTTGCCTAAATGGGGGATGGAGGGGCCTCTGCCAACCACATGCAAAAGATTAATCATCCTGGCAAGTAGTGGTGCCCTCTATTCTTCGAGCCTGCCCTTGCACAGGGCTGCTTCAGCTCTCCCACAGTCGGCCGGCACCCAGCCAGCCACCGACTGAGACCAGGACGCCCACCTGCAGCTCCTTGGAAGCTGCCTGCCCTTGAACAGGGCTGCTTCAGCTCCCCCACGGTCGGCCGGCACCCAGCCAGCCACCGACTGAGACCAGAACGCCTGCCTGCAGCTCCTTGGAAGCTGCCTGCCCTTGAACAGGGCTGCTTCAGCTCCCCCACGGTCGGCCGCCCCTGCCAGCCACCGACCGAGACCAGGACGCCCGCCTGCAGCTCCTTGGAAGGTACGACAGCGCAGCCAATTGGAACACAGGTGCTTCCAGCAAACCCGCTCTGATTGGCCAGGACTTTTCCCCTGCTTCAGCCATCTGGCACTTTTTACAAGTAGATTTTCGATAGAACTAAGCACATTTCAACTGTGTAATAGAAGTTTTTTTTTTTTTTTTCCATTAACAGGTTATACAGACCTGCCACTAGAGGGATTCTTGGTCTTTCTACACAAATCACTATACTCAATTGTGGGCAATATGGCCTGCATTATCATTCTGCTTCTTTCCCAGTGCTTCTACAAGGGGAGGTTGTAGTTTGAGGTTCCCCTAAGCTTCACTGAACAGGCTGAGAACTTCCTTGAAACTGCCTGTGTGACAGCTCTGCTGCTGAAAACAGGAAGCCCTCAGTGTCTGCCATCCACCCTTCAGACTTGAATCAGATAGACTCTGAACACCCTATTCTTACCTACGCTACGCGCAATCCCCCATTGGCTACTGGTCGACTGTGACACTCTCGCTTTGCTCCTGAAAAGAAGAACTGTCACACCGACCGGCAACACAGCTGATGCCGTGCAGAGGGGAAGCGAGTGGTTGACCTGCTCCAAAAGGTCCCCCTGCGCCACCCAGAGGACTGCAGAATTGCCGAGTGGGGGTGCCGTGCGCTACTGCTACTCCGGCGGGCCTCCTCGGCTGACGACTTTGCATCGCACAAGCTCCCGGCGCCTGCCCCGGTGCAGGAGAAAGCTGAACAGGTTTCTCGGCCTACCCGCCCACTGCGTTCCCTCCTCCCATTAAATGCTCACTGGCTCCGCCCCTAATGTACTGTCTCACCCAGTTGGCTAATAGGGGAGGTATCTGTTTCATTGTTAGTGGTAACTAGCTTGATTTCTATTTTGTGGAAGCCAGTATCACCCAAACGGCCAACAGAGGAAGTATCTGCTTAATTATCAGTGGTAATTAGTTTGTTTCTCCTACCCTGGTTAATTGCCCTTCCTACTCTCTGATACTAAACAGAGTCAATGACATTTTTTTTTACATGTTGGTATATGCTAAATAGAGTCAAATAAATTTTTTATGCTGGTATATGCCTACTGACCGTACTACTGTCTACTGCCTGTCAACATTATCCTGATGGCCTACTTCTCTGCGACCACTGTCTGCTAAACTGCCCTGCTTTGTCTGTGTCAGATCCTAAGTCTTGTACAGGTGTTGCTCATCCTGCTGGCTCTCCTGTCTCAGCCCCTGCTAATAGAGACCTTAACAAAAGGAGTAGGGCCTCACTATACCAGACTCCCGACAAAAGGTGTAGGGCCTAACTATCCCAGTCCTGCTACACTGTCTGCTCAAACAACCTGCTAGTATTTACTATTACACCAATCCTAACCCACTTGCACTGCTTGGTTGTTGGCTGTCTAAACTCTGTCCTCGTATAACTGTCGACAGGTGGTAAGTGTGCTTACAAAGGGCGAGGCAGGAACTCCTTCCCAGAAAAACCTCAGCCCCTACGCCCATAGCTGGTAGCCTTGAATTGCACTGTGCAGGCCTTATTTTATTTACTTAGACATACCAATAACAAATCTCACTAACTTCCTTCCAGCCTTAGTACATCCATCTCTCCTTCCTTCACAGCAGTTCTTGTTAGCTGACTGATAATTATCTCACAGGCTAGTGCTATGCCTCCAGCCAAGATGTGACGTGGTTCCTCCCACCCATCTAGTAAGGATAGGGATACTCAAATATTAAAGGTAGAGAGGGTGCTGGCTGTCATCCGCAGGGATATAGGCCTTGTAGGTCTTATAGTGGGGCTCTCCTTGTTGCATATGGTCACCTCCCCCCCAATAACACTGGGTGACAACTGGGGATGGTCGTCCACCAACGAGGTCCCCGACTACACCTTCTCCAATATCCTTGTGATCTCTGAAACGCACTGCAGTGTTGCTTGCTGTCTAGATCTTCCGTGCCTTATGTATACAAGCAGGGTAAAGCGTACCCATGCTAAAAAAACTCCCAGGTTGTCAAGCACATAGGAGCTGGTATCTCCCCTGGCTCCTCCTACTTGCACTACTACTGGCCGGTGATATTGAAACCAACCCTGGCCCATTAAATCTGACCCACAAAATCCCTCCCATATGGGTCATGGGTAAGAGGCTAAAAATAGCTCATCTTAACATTAGGAGCCTGCTACCTGATTGTGATGAGCTATTAGCATGAGTTGCACTCTACAAACCTGACATCCTAGGAGTGATGGAGACCTGGCTGAAACCCTCTGTCCCTGACTCTGCCTGTGAACTCACTGGGTATGAATTCACCCGACTGGACAGAACTGGGGGCAAGGGGGGGTGGCATACTAATTTACCATAAGAGCCACTTAAAAATCTCCCAAATTGCCCACCAGGATTTAAACGTGTCCCCCTGTGAGTTGCTACATGTGCTACTGCTACTTGGGGATGCAAAGAAACTGTACCTGGTGTGCACCTATAATCCTCCAAGAGGTGGGCTACCTGGATTATCTCACCTCATGGACAAAATTGGTCCCAGAGTCGGGGATAACGAACTCATAATCCTGGGGGATGTAAACCTTAACTGGGATAGTGGTAATGTTAAGCAGTTTGAGCCTCTGCTTGCTAACCTTGCCCTGACCCAGCTCATCCAGGAACCAACTAGGCGAATGACCATGTCCGTAAACCCCGGATGGATCCTAAATGGATCCTGCAGCACCTTAGTGGACTGGATCATGTCTAACCATCCTGACAGGATCTCATCAGCGGGTACATTATCTGACTCCATTTCTGACCACTCACCGGTTTTCTGTGTATGGAAAATTCCCACCCCCAAAATTCCACACAAAATTATGCATGTCAGAAACTACTCTAGATTCGATACCGAGGAGTTCCTGGAGGACCTAAGAGTTACTGACTGGTCTGGGGTGTATGGTGCCACTGACCCCTCGGCAGCAACCTCTTACTTCCACTCCACCTTTGGGGTCTTGCAAGACAAGCATGCTCCCAAGGTCACCCGTAGGGTGAGGGGGTCCACTACCCTCTGGTTAAATGGGAATCTCTAGCCCAGATGCGGGAGAGAGATAAGTGTTGGGTTCATTCCAAAGGTACCAGTGATCCCATGATTATTCAAAGGTACAGACACCTCAGGAACAAGTGCAAAAAGGCCATCAGGGCAGCAAAGAGTGACTTTTGCAAGTCCGCCTACTAAGCTCTGCCAGTAATCCCAGGAGGTTCTGAGAGATATTAAATCCCTTGTCAGCAGATCCCCCATCCGGGGTTACGGACATGGTCATAAATAGAGTCTCCTGCAATAATCCCCATACTATTGCCAACTCCCTAAATAATCACTTCTCTGACCTCTCTGCCTTCACAACCCTCTTCTCACCTGATGAGGCTCTGTCCCACCCCCTTCCCTCCACTCTGCTGGAGGGTCACCCTCCTCATCAAATGTTCCACCTCAGGGCTGTATCAGTTCAGGACTTGCAGAAATGCCTAGCTGGCCTCTCCCAGTACTCCAGTCCTGGCCTAGACAACCTGGAGCCTAAACTCCTTAAGCTTGGTGCTGCACACATTGCCTCACCAGTAGCCTTTATCTTCAACCTATCCCTTGGTCTGGGGACCATCCCAGACATCTGAAAGAGGCGAGGATTATCCCTGTACTGAAGCAAGGAAATCCCAAACTGCCTGACAATTATCGACTGATTGCCATTCTCCCAACCCTTAGCAAGCTCCTTGAAAAGGTAGTGGCTGAGCAGCTTTCGGAATATATCCACTCTCATGAACTTCTGTCCCCAGCCCAGCACGGCTTTTGTAAGGGGCACAGCAGCACCACAGCCTTAATCTCGGTTACATCAAGTGTCCGGACAGCCATGAACCAGGGCAGACTCTCTGGTGCAATATTTATCGACCACTCCAAAGCCTTTGACCTTGTTGACCACAAACTGCTTGGTGCACAGTTGTGGTCGCTTGACCTCTCCCCCCATGCCATGAAATGGCTAATGGGTTATCTACATGGCAGAAAACAGCATACCTGCTTCAATAAAGTCCTCTCCGAGCCCCTACCGGTGACCTCCGGAGTGCCTCAAGGCTCGCTACTGGGTCTCCTCCTCTTCTCCCTCTTCATCAATCAACTACCCATGGTTACTACCAGCTGTAGTGCCACCATGTATGTAGATGATCTGGTAATCCTGGCTCACTCCCAGAATGCCACTACTCTAAACCAGAACCTGACCGATGACTTTAACAGGGTATTGTCATGGGTTACTAGTCACAAGCTGGTCCTGAACCTGAAAAAGACACAGGCTATGCTCTTTGGCTCAATGGCTAAAATCAAAGCCTCATCGGCCTGCTTGCATGTCACCAGCACAGATGGATCCTCACTACCCATAGTGAGCTCCATCAAATATCTGGGGGTAACACTTGACCCCCAACTTGACATGACTAATCATATCCTTAACATCTGCAGGGCGGCAAACTGCAAACTGGGTCTGGTCTATAGGGCCAAGTATAACCTTACACCGGCAGCCAGGCTTGCCCTAGCGAAGGGTGTGCTCCTTCCCTCCCTCAGCTATGGGCTGCACCTATTTGCTTGCTCTCCAAAGACACATCTCACCCGGTGGTACACTGCTTACAATAACATTTGTCATTTTGCCTTGGCTGCCCCCCTGACTCACCCACCGTTGTGAGCTATATGAGAAACTCTGCTGGCTCTCACCAGTTAGATACCTTGATTTTGGTTTGGGATGCCTCTCTGGGAAAGTGATCAGAACTAGCACCCCCAAGGGGCTGGCCCGTCTTCTGCCTAAACTGAATCCCACCCCTACCAACTTAGGTCTCTCACATCAGGGATGCTCAAAGTCTCTCCTACCTGGACCCTCGTGGGGGATCGGGACTTTGCCATAAGTGCACCCAGACTCTGGAATTCGCTGACTGTGGATATCCGAGCTGCTCCCTCCTATCTGAGTTTTCGAAATTCCCTGTGGGGTTTCCTAAAACTAGCATCAGAGTGTGACTGCCCCAAACCTCCCTAGAGTAAAGTGTCAAATTGTTTTGTCTGAACCTTCCCAGGGTGTCTCCATTGAATTCCTGGAGATATTTTCCCCACTGTATCAATGACTTCTGACTACTGCTGCCTAAAAAGCCTTGGGCATTTTTACACCCATTATTGCTCCACGGTCATAGGCTAACCATGACATATTGCACCTTGGTCACTTGGTAGAAACTTGTGTAACCCCTAGATGGCACTATCCCAGGGGCTACTACCCCTGCCTGATTTGCCACTAACAGGTTGAGGGGCCTGGATCCAATGGCGGGTGCCTCCACCCAGAGGTCAGGGTTTGCAATAGTTAAACTTACTTGGTCACAGCCCTCTGGGACACTGCAACCCCCTTTCTTCCCACTGTGGCCACACAATATAACAGAATTACCTTCACAGTATACACTTACCCCCAGGACTAGTTCCGGTACTGGGACCTCCTGTGAAATAGATACAGTGCAACAATCACAGTACAGTACTTTAACATAGACAAATACCTCAGGAAGTATAACTTTGCTGAAACAAGCAGCTCTGATTTATTTAGGGGATATAACAAGGACAGGGAAATCAGGTTAATTAGCTTATCACTCTACTCATCTACCTATGGCTCTGTGCACAGGCCTCCCTACCAGTTACTGTCCTGGTACCCAGCCCTAGTGGCTAGTCCAAACCGTGGCAGCTGGTAGGGCCCTTTCCCACAGAGAACAGAAAAATTAGTTTAAACAGTCAGCAGTACAGTGATTCCATTTGATTCAATGTGGCAATTCAACAGGAGCGACCCTGAATTAGTACTCACGACCTCCAAACAAGATAGGGTCCTTCAATGTCAGCAGGGCTACTCTTGAGCTCCACGAGACTCCTCACACATTTATATGGCAAAAAGAAAGTACTATACCAGGCAGGCTGCTTCTGTATCCCGATCGCAATTACTGCACAATACCCGGGAGAACACACAGCAGATTCAGTTCCTGACAGACCGAGTGCAATTCGGCAATTTCTCCAGTCTTCTACAGGGTGAGCCTGGTTTCTACCCTTCAGATATCCTTTGATTCTCTTCACAGGACGGATTCAGTCCTAACAAGCAGTTACACAAGCTGCAGACGGAACTCGGACCTTACACATGTTTCCGACTAAAACTGTGCACTGAAGGAGCACAGGGTTCCTTTCCCTTCACTGTCAGAGCTAAACTGAAACTCCAACAGACAAAACGGGCACTTCCTTTGAGTTCCTCCCAGTTCTTGACTGGATTGGCTGTCACTCACAATAGACTGCTGCTGTTGGTCCAAAAAGGCGCCGAAGTCTAAACTACATCTCCCAGAGTCACTGCCCATACAATCCTCTTGTGGCTGGCTCAGATTATGAGTCCAAGTTCTGATTTGTCCAAGGAACCATTTTAGAGCTAGCTTACCCCACACTGATTGGTCCAGTTCAGCAGTTCAAAACCAGAATGGGGAACTAGGCAGACACAGTTCTGACTGCAAAGAAAGCAGGTTAGACAAACTGTAATTTCATTATTACTGTAAATGATTTCTGGCAAACAGTTACATCTTTCAGATAGGTTCCCTTTGCACTCCTAGTGACTGCAAAAATGGAGTGAATTGGCAGCAGCTCGAGTGGTACTCAAACAGAGAAGCACACAGTCCCCCATACAAACTAATTATGTCTGCAAGCAGACAGCTCTTAAAGAGACAGTACCAGAGGCTGTAAAAACACTCACTGATAAATGGCTTAAACGCCAAACACCATTCAGGCTTGGAGCATTCAAGCAAGCTCCTGGAAGTCTTTTGGGAACCTCCATTTGCAGGGGGGTTACACTTGTACTACCAAGTGTTTCTGTTTCTGTCTAACATGTGCACATTTAGAAAAATGTGATGAGCTGTATATACCTGTCCTCGATCCAACTAGCCTAGGGGGTGTATATGACAGTGTTATAAGTTATATTATGACCAATCCAGTCCTTGAGCTATGCTCCACTCCTATGTATGATGACCTGTATATATCTGTCAGTTGAACTAGCTAGTCTAGAGTGTATAATCTGAAATGTGCTTACTACTATATGTTTCCCCCTAGCGTCAAATGATGTATTTCCCACATGTTTGTTTACTGTGACAAAGTTCCTGAAAATAGGCATAATACTTGTCTAGTGTACTTACCCAGTAAACAGAAGCTAAATAAATAAATAAATAAAAGTTGATGGGCTGCCAATTGTAATTGTTCAGCCACATTGTTACTGTGGCATAAGGGTCATCCCCAGTAGCCTACCCTGATTGCTAGGGTTTGTCTAAGAAGTAGATTCGTACCCTCCCCTTTCTGCAAACGTCATACCAAAGAGAGAGGGGGTCTATTAAGCCTGCTGCGCGCTATCTGTCAGGGGAGGTGAAAAAACCTGCATCCCATAAAGAGGGTGAGTAGCCGATATGGCAGAACTTGCCCAGGCAGGAGTCTACCCATAGCACAGCAGTGCCAGTGCTTCATATTCTAGTGGGCGCAAGAGCTTTCACCCAACAGAGAAAGAACAAAAAGAGGGCTAATATGCCCTAAGTGTCAGAGCGTGTCATGGCATCCCCCAAGTAACAAGTTAGTCCAGAGTCAGCAGGTCTAGCATTCGAGACGAGTGCCTCTGTGAATGTCTTCAGGCCTGGTTTCAGCAAACCGTTAGCAGCTGCAGCTTCTCCTTCATATGCATCCATTTCGGTTGCCCGGTCCAGCGGAGTCGGAACCTCCATGGGTATAGCGGCCTCTTCCTCCAGTTGGTCTTTCTGATTGGCTTTGCTCCATGCTGAGGCATTGGCCCTAGGCTGCTTGGCAGGTGGCGAAGCCGCCATGTTACTTGACATCAAGGAGCGGGGACTTCTGGAGCATTGCCTTTGTCTAGCAGGTAGTGAGGTCATAGCATCACCCTGGTTCTTATTGTGCAAGTTATTGCTAGGTGCCTCCTGGCCATTGGGGATAACAGCCACGGTTTTACTCAGCTTATCCCACATAGGTTGCGGGGCCCATAACTATCTGCTAGTGGGGGTGTTCTTAGTTGGTGGGCCACTCCAATGCAAATTACTGTCCCCTAGTAAAGCGCTTCCTTTTTTATTGATTCCCTGGGCCATTTGGTTCCTAGGCTCCCAGAGGCATCTGGGAGATGTAGTTCGTGGTATCATACCCGGTCAGTGATTCTGGATCCAGGCCTCTGCATCTGCTGGGGATTCAGCGAGGAAAAATTGCCCGTTTCTGTTCAGGTACAAAGCAGTGAGGCCCTTGAAATGATATTGCACTGAGTTAGCTGCAAGAATTTTTTTAGAGGATTGAATGCTCTGCATTTCACTGCCACCTCTTGAGTAAAGTCTCTATAAAATGATATTTTGTTACCGTTCCACTCAATCTCCCCAAGGTCTCTAGTTGCCCAGAGTAAGTGTTCCTTGACCGAAAAGTGCAGCAGATAGGCAATGATAGTATGCGGGCCTTTAGTATTATTAGGGTTGCCGAAGACACGGTGGGCACTCTCCAACCCGACTGGTTCCTTTCATCGGTCACCAAGGATTTATGGTATCCAATCGTTCAAGAACCTTTCCATATTAGGCCCCTCGACTCCCTCAGGCACACCTAAAATCCGGATATTATGTCTTCCACTTCGGTTCTCCTGGCCTTCTGCTCTATACCATAGGTGAGATAGCTTGGCCTCATGATCCCGGCGCTTTTGTAGGACATGGAGATGCTGTCTCTCTAATTCTTCTGTCCATTGTTCCAAGACGTTGTGTTGGTCCTCTAAGTGGCATACATCAGCCACATTAGTCATTAGAGAGGCGCCGATTGTGTCCACTCTGCTCAATAATGCCTCCAGCACTTTTGTAATATTGGCTAGGGCTTCTCCAACTTCAGCCTGATCAGGGGAGGCTGGGGCGGCCTAATGAGATGATCCAGCAGCACTGCGGATCAAGGGATCCATCTCTACAACAGCTCCTGCAGCCAGTGGTCAGTTGACTCAATGTTTATCCCTCGGGGGAACAGCAGAAATCCCCACTACCTCCGAAAACTCTGTCAGACTTGCCCCGATTCTCAATTAGGGGACCGGGGGGGAGAAACACTGCAGCTCCAGTCGAGTTAGGAGGGGGGAGGAATACAGCAGCACTGGAATGCCGAGCTCGGGCCTGTGTGGCCTAGTAATACGTGTTGGCTCCTGAGTAAGTGCGGCTCGTCAGATACAAAGCAAGAGCATGACACCCCAAATTACTTCTCAGCGGTGATGGCAGAGGCAAGAGAAGGTACGTGGAAATGCAGAAATAACCATTAGTCCAGCATCTTAGTCACTTTTATTCGCTTTTCCTGTCAGGCTAGGGCAGAGAGAAAGATTTAGGCTGCCATCTCCTTCGGTCCAAGCCATGCCTCTGTTTTATTAGTTTTTCTTTACAAAACAGATTGCACTTGGATGCGAACAGGTTATAACAGATTATCCAACTATGGGTCAAATAACAACAAATGGTATCCTGGTCAGGGCATAGCCCCCTGGAGGTACAACACTAACTTTCATGCTCTCAAAGACATTTCAGCACAGAAGATACAATCATCTTAAGTCACTGCAACCCTACTCCGATTTTGCTTCAGTCCTGGCCCTTACAGACCCCACTTCAATCCCCAAATAAAGTATAGACATCTTTGCAAAGTTTTTGGCAGTAAAGACCGATGTTTACTCGATAAAAATTGCAAATTCATACAAATATAAGATTACAGGAAAACATCAACATTATTACGTAGCTTACCATGATTATTTTTTTATTTATTTATTTAAGAGATTTACCAGATAAGCATTCTGAGCGGGGACCACTCATTTCCAGATGCGACCTGGTCAACAACGGTCTACTAAAACGTTTTGGCATTGACGCTGAGGCAGCAGACTGATTCAGTTGTAAATGTCATACCCTTATTCATAAAATTCATGAAGCCCTTTTGGCCAAAGCTTCCCGCAGCAACCCCCACTGGACTAGCCAGCCTTTCCCTTGACAGGCTGACTGTGATGGAAATTGGGGACCTGCTAGGCCATAGCCACCCAGTGTTGCCCTAACAGGGCCTCCACTGTTCATCCATCACCCCCCGCTGGTCCCCCATTCCATCATGCATTAACTAAATCTCGGAGGTGCACCCTCACTAGGCCCCACCCCCTTACCTTCTTCAGGGCACCCCCTACCCGAGCACCCCCTTTTTCAATTTTTTCACCGATTTTATTTGCATTACTGAATTGTATGCCACAAGATACATGACCCATCATGCATCTCACAAATGCCTCAGGGCTACCGCCCTACAACCACCCTTCCAAAACTTCCTGAATGCTTCAGTTAAACACTGCAGACCCTACATCTGACAAATGTACCCTGTCCTATTCATATAACCCCCTGCAATCCACTGTGATGTATCTATGGTACACCAGTTGGATACCCCAGGCCAGGCACCATCGAGACACTTCTCGATTCACCTCCCTGCGCGCTTTTTTCATGGGCCTAGCAGCTGCCTTCCTCATCCATTTCAACCTTGCCACTATTCTTTCTAGGCCAAGCCAATTGCATGTTGGGCATTTAATGTTTTAACCAGAGCAAATCCATCAGAATGCTCTTATGCAAATCAGTGGATGACATGCTGCCTAGGTCATTCCCCCCAAGGTATATAATCAACCCCTCTGGCGGCTCATCTGTAAAACCCATTCTCCTTAGCCTGGGGATCAGATCCCACCATCTCATTCCTCCAACACCACACCAGATGACCATAGCTTTCTTCGTGGGTAGACCCAACTGTATTCCTTGAGCCTATCTTGCTGCTTGATAGCGGGCTCTTCCAATAAATGAGTGTCCAATCACCAAAAACCATTTGACTGCCTGGGGTGCATCTGCAGGAAAAATCAAATAATGTTAAAACTTCGTGCTGACCCCTCCATTTTGCTACCTCCTTGCTTATGGACAGTGGACAGATGTATCCATGGTATGCCCTAGATTGCCATCTCCTGACATCCTTAATTCAAATCTACCTGCACCCCAACCTTGCCACTTCAGTGGCAGCCACAATGCTGAACAAGTGGGTGTTGAAATCCTTAGGATCCCTCCTTGCAGCCCATATGCCTTTCTTTAACACTGCTGCAAACTGGTATCTGGTGACTGGTCTACCATCATTATGTATAAAAACACTTCTCTGTCTATCCCCTCTGCTCCAGATGTAGTCGTTAATCAGCATCCATGGGCACAGCGGGTGACTGACTGCCTTGTGTAGTGTTACAGTCTGAGGCGAGCCCAACTGTTTCATCTTTGACTGCCATAAAATCAGGGTGATGCTGACCTCCTTAACCTGAACATCCCCCCCAGCATAAATTATGACCTTCTATCAGAATGTCACCCTCCACTAGCTCCAGCACTCTGAATGCCCCCAAAGAATGCCGCAATAAAAAGTGCCATAAATAATCTGGCCTCATCCACTGAGGAACAGACCTGTGGTAACACGTGTAAGATGTCACTCAGAACGCTGTCCACCAGCTGCCTGTGTCCTTCTTGGGTCCCTGTATTCTGACCCACCTCTCTATCATCTTTCTAATTATAAATGTTCCAGTAACATCTCATTAACTATGTGCTTTCACTATAAATGCTATCCCTGATAAGTGGCTGCGTATATACGCAGAAGCCCTGCCCTCCTCAACCAGCGCATGTACAAATGATTGGTTCTAGGAGATGTTCTGCAATGTATCAGGTCATTTGTCTGCACTTGCACTAAATTCCAGGAATGCCCTCACATGCGCCTGATGCGCCAGGTTCCTGGAGCCAATGCATGCTGCACCAGTTTGGCTGTTCAGTGGTCACCTCCTGCTATAAGAACCCAGGGATTTGGTATGGGGTTGTGTGCACCATCAGTGCCATCTGCCAGAAGCAATTGAACTGCAGGCAAGATAATGCATCTGCAATTGCATCCTTCACCCTGGTGTGCAGCAAGGACGGTGACACTATTACAGTGAAAACGTTGATGCCACCAACGTCGATGTTTTCGCTGTAATAGTCCACCTGAGACCCCAGCACTCTCACTTCTGGTACTGTACCCCCTCCTCCATCCAACGCCAACTCGGAGTTAGAATCCTAGAGACTGGGGAGTGCAGGAGGAAGAGCATCCAGGGTCTCAAGTCAGATTTATGTCAACCGCAAGTTGCGGTTGACATAAATCCATCACTGTGATGGCGGTTGACAAATTAGTTGTCAAACCGGCATCGTAGAGCCCTTTACCGGTATGTGTTTTTCCCTGAATGACAGATTGAGCTGCAAGCAATGCAGCACAAATAACCTCAGTAGCCTCATGACCGCCATTGAATTTGATGACTGAGTTATCCCTACCACTGCCATTGTTGTCCGAGTGAAACATCAGTTTGTGGTTCCTAAGTCTGTCGCCCCAGACAAATACCACTGCAACTATTGGGAATAGCTCCAGAATCATTACATTTTTGGTGAGGCCTGCCTCCTGCCAGCTGTTGTCTCATGGACGCAGCGAACCATGAGCCTTGAAAATATGCCCCATAGCCCACTCCTCCAGTTGCATCTGTTACCAGTTGGCAGTTCTGTTTGAACTCTGCCCCCACCTGCCACATTGAAACCCCATTAAGCTGTTTCAGAAACGCTCCCCACACTTCAAGGTTGGACCTCATGCTCACAGTCACTCTGATGTGGTGATGCCACTGTAGCATCCCTTTTGTTGCCCATGCCAATCACCTAATAAAAGGTCTCCCTGGTGCAGTCGCCTTACATGCAAAGTTTAGATGGCCAATTAATGATTGCAGCTGTTTCAGCATGACCTTGTTGAGATCTTTTACTTGAGACACCCAACAGTTTTAAACTCTCCACCTTCTCCATCTGTAGCCAGGATACCTTCCCCTGTGAATCCATTTCAATCCCCAGGTAAGTGAGCCTCATAACCAGCCCATCTGTTTTCTCGTATGCTAACGGCACCCCAAACCACCCCAACAGCTGGTGAAAACTATCTAGTGTGGCACCACATTCCAGCTCGTTAGGGGTCCCAATGAACAAAAAATCATCTAGATAGTGGATAATTTTGCTGTGACCTGTAAACCGTATCGTGGTCCACTCTAAAAAAAAAAAAAAAAAAAAAAATGGCTGAAGGTTTTCAATGCTACACATAAGACAGAGCAGCCCATGGGCATTGCCTTGCCGGAATATGTACACCTTCAAATTGAAAACCCAATAGATTGAAATCTACCAGCCTGACCGGCAGTAGCCAAAAAGCAGACTTTGTCACTTTTCGCCAGACAAGGTCCCCTGCCTGCTTGTGTCAGCATAACCGCCCTATCAAAAGATGCATAGCTAACTGCGCTATCCTCTGTGCTAATGTAATTATTCGACGATGTACCCTTGGGGTATGACAAGTGATGGATTAGCCTGTACTTCCCTGGTGCTCTCTTAGGGACCACCTCCAATGGTGAAATTCTGAGTGGCTAAAATGGCGGGCCCTGAAATGGTCCAGCAACCCTCCCGGCCTCCACTTCCTTACGGATTTAATCTGTTACCATGACCTGCAGAAAATTGGCAGATTTGAGATTCCTTGCCATTGTGGATAATTATGGACCCTTGTAGGGAATTGGAAAGTTGGTGGAGAACCCATCTAGCAGGAAAGTTGCATCTGATTTACATGGGTAGCAGCCTAGCCATGGACGGATGTGATAAATTTTTACTGGGGACATCACCAGACTTCTTGTCTGGTCTGTCCCCTTGTTTGTTTCCACCCTGTTGGCTGTCTCACTTCTTGACACTGGCTCCACTGTGACACATTCTGGCAGCCTTGTGCTTCCCACCGCATTTACTGCACTCATGCTTGTATCTGCAAAATTCCCCAAAACACTTGCCTGTGTTAAACTGCTGACAAGTCCCTTTCTGCCCTGTCCACTGTGGATTTTTTTCTTTTTACCAGGAGAGAGACACTAAGCTAAAGCTTGTTTACAGGTGTGACCTGGAAGCACAAAGAAGTTAAGTGACTTGCTCAGGGTCACATAGTATGCAAGTGGGGGCTGTGGAATTCAAACCCAGGTCTCCAGGTTTGCAGCTCAGAGTCTTAAACCACTGCACTATACTGCCTCCTAATTTTTAATTAGTTCTAGCAACCATGTGACCACTGGCTGTGTAGGCCACATTAGGTCATGGTCAGTCTTATCCCATCTCATGTCAGGTGTCCTGGTTAATCTCACCCTAAACAGCTCCTCATATGTTAACCAAGCTTTACTCTCATAAGCCAAGTGAGCTGTCTTTATATTATGCCTGTACTTCAATAATTGCCCAATCTTCGGGGGGAACTTTGCACAATAGATGCTAATAAATGTATCAAAATCTGCTGCCCAGTTCTCAAATGTTGGGGGCACCTTGGGCCTGCACAGCTTTTTGTGCTTCACATTATCTTTGTCCCCAGAATCTGGCAGCTCCCTGTGAAGTACAGTAGCTCAAAAATATCTGTATACTCCCCCTTCCAGATTTTTTCCCTTATCACCGTGGACAGGTGAGTATCCATTGGGTCACCCCCTCCACTTATGCCCAATGCTCAGACCCCGCCCAGGTTGGTGGTGGGGGGACGCTGGGCCCAGTGGCTTCCTGTGCTGCTGGACTGTTGCTGCTGTGTGCTCTCCCTGTGGCATCCCGCTCCCTGGCAGCTGAACCACTGCTGAGCCCACTCCCCAGACCTGCCTCATTACTGAGTCAGTTGTGAATTGGCTGCTTGTCAATGACCCTTCTGCTCTTGAGACTGTATGGTTACTGCTTGATTGAGGTGAGCCAAGTTGCAATGCCCCAGGTACTTCTGCAGCCCCTTGTGTCCCTTAGGGTGTGCTCTGCCCTGCTTGTGAAGCATGTGCTGGGGTCAAGGACTGTTCCCCTGCCCCGTTGCTTGCCAATTTCCCTTCCCAGATAGCTGCTGAACCCTCACCATTGTACCCATGACCAAATGTGTAGGCCTGGGGTTAATGTACCCGCCCCTACGGGCATACCTTGCGCTGGAGTTGTAGTCACCCTGCCAAGTGGAGGTACATGGGTATAAAGATAATACTGGACACAGTAATAGGGTACAACACACCTGCAGTGTTTTATTTTATGAAAAAGTACAAAAATAATAAATATCAATAAACAGTTTGATCAGAACGACAGAAATAAACAATAGCATAATGCTATTCCACCTTGCTTCAGGTATCTCAAAATTCATACCACAGCTTTTCTGCTGCTTGAGGCAAATTCCCTGTTTCAGGCACAGGTCCTTCCTCTTACTTTAATCTCAGGTAAGTGAGACTGGCTGGTTAGCTAATCCAACTCTTGGTGTTGGAGGAGGGCTTATATAGCCCTCCCACTTACGGAAAAGTCCCTCCTATAACATTCAGTTAGTTCTAGAAAGGTCCCTAAATAGGGAAACTCCTGCTGTATTACACAATGAGGTTTTACTTATGGGAAGTCCCTCTATAGGAAATCCCCTTCCTGAGTTTTTACTTATGGGAAGTCCCTTATTTTCTATATATGTAACCAGTGTAAACATGTATTGTATTTATACATGTGCTGTATTGTTATAGTATATGGACACTAGCCCTTTAATTTACATTTCAGGGCTCTATACATTACAAGGCTCCTTTAGAGACCTGCAGTGTCTCTTTATTTCTTAATTTGTTTAATTTATTTTTATACTGGGCTATAGTTTTTATGTCCAGGGACAGCATAGTCCTTTTTCATTTTCAATCGCTCATTTTCAAAGTGCACAGATTACTCAGGGAAGCCTGCCTCTCTAACATCCTGGATTGGCTGCACACATGCCATGGGCTCCTCCATGACTAGCTGGCACAATTCTACAACATATTTTATACAAAGCCAGCAGCCAGGAGTCCTAATAATACAGGGGCATCAGTAATTCTTTACACAGATATCGAGCAGCAGCAGAAGTAAAAGTTAAATTTTGCCACTCAGTTCAAACAGTTCCTGCTTCGATGCAGGATTTCTTTGGCATAACATTTTACATAACAAGGGAGCAGCAGCAAAATAATTAAAATAACATAAGCATAATGCCACTTAATTTGTATTTAACTGCCATTTTAAACATTTCTATGCATTCCTGCACCATATAGATAACAAATTGTAACCAGAATCAATACGGCTGTGACGAGCTGCCAAATGACCAAAATTGCACATGTACGTAGAAAATTTGGAATGACTGGGTGTAACTCGACCATTTTTTGGAGTTATTTCACCAGATTTTCAACATGGCCTTTTTGGGACCCCACCTCATGAAAATTGCCACTGTCATTTCGTTCACATCTCCTGAAAGGTGATTTCACAGAGTGACTGCACCGTTTGGCACCACAGGTGTGAAAACACGTTTTGGGCAGGATGTGAAAAATGACAGCTATACTGTTAATAAGGAGGTGTGCAAAAATGGCAATGTTGAAAATCTGGAATGAAAATATATGAAATTGGTGAAGTTAAGAGTGTGCATAGAAACTACACAATGCATGCTTGTAACGCAGTCATTTTGGGGAATTTTGTCACCAAATTTGCAATATGGGCTTTTTGGGACCCCACCTCATGAACCTTTGATTCTTCAGTTTGCGGTTTGGCTTTGAAAAGTGCAGACATGTCCCGGTCAAGAGAAGATGACAGCGCTGATCTCCAGAGGTAAGTATGGGGTGCGGGGAGTTGGGTGCTCAGTGGGAGGGGGGACTGGGGTGATGACAAGAGACTGTTTGGGGACTGTTTCCTTTTTTACAGGAAAAAAACAAATTTGGGCACACTGTGGTGAGCTCCTAGTGTGCCACATGAATTGGGGGATGGGTACATGATGCCGACACAGGGACTGGGCAGCCTGATGTCATAGCTGGAGGGAGACAAACAAAAAAGCCATAACTTTGGGCACACTGGGGTGGGCTCCCAGTGTGCCACATGAGTTTGAGGGGTTACATGATTGCGACACTGGGATTGGGCACCCCGATGTTGGCATGGGAGCGGGAAATGAAGGGAGCGGAGAGGACTGCAGCAGTGGGAGGGAGCGGGAGGGTTTTATTACCTGCTGGTGCTGGGAGGAAATGAAGGAAGTGGGAAGGACAGGAGCAGTGGGAGGGTTCGGGAAGAGTGCCATCTGCAAGATGACAGAGGTGATGGATCTGCGCATGCACAGCATTTGCACATGCGTAGTTGCAGTTCACAAGATGGCTGCACCAGGAATATGGAAGTAACAGCTGAAATAGTGCAGCTGTTACTCCATAACAGCTGATTGTGGTGGAGTGTTACAAGCACTATTGGAATTTTGGAAGGACACTTCCAAATGTCCAACAGAAGGTGCCACGATCAGCCATTTTAAGAAACAACAAATCGATCGCAAAACAGCTATAGGCTCCACCCACAGCTGTAAAAATGGAATAAGCATCATTAAGCACTGTAGCACTTTAAACTCATAATATGGCACAAAATGCACTCTGTTTCAAAAAATGCACTTTATTCAAGCAGCACCTTATATACTTAAAGACACTTTATATCTTTTGGCATTAAATGCCATAAATGCACCGTATTTCATTCCTGCCAGCTAGCTTTAGCCTGTTGCATGATTTTGGGGCATTCTTGATGAGGAATGGAACTATGGAAATTAGAAATAAAAATAGTAGGGAAGAAGTTTAGTGAGAGATAGAAAAGGCTGACGTAGGTGGCCAACCATGCCAGCGGTGGAAAAAGGTAAGGTCTAGCATAGGGAGATACTGTTGCACAACATATTTCAGTAGAAAAAAGAAGATAGGAAATGCATCTCTCCACTTGAGTTATTGGACTGGCAGATGGCAGTTCTGCCACAAGGGCCTGCCATAAATGGCAAAAAACATGGAACTGGCATGGGCTATCAGCCTGGTACCCAGGTAGGTGGTACTGCTGGCCCTTCTGCAGGTTTGCCTTGCCTTGATCCTAGCCCCTGGATGCTGTCCACCTGCCATGCAGGAGATGGGAGTTTCTTATGCACCTTAACTCATTTTACCTCCTCAGCATATAGCCTTCTGCCTGTCTTGGCCCTCCTGTCCTCCTAGCAGTTCTCACCTGATTCACCTCTAGGCCAGACCTGGGCCGGTGCTGTGCACCCTATCTCCCCACTCTGTAAAGTGGTGCCTGCTGCCTGCACCTGGACTAGCTCACCCACTTCTTGTGACTCCCCAGGCTCTTTGCTGGGTCCAACGATCTCTTTATCAGCCGAGCTGTCCTCTGCCGTGCCTCCCAGGTCATCACTCTCGCTCCTGGACTCTTCGTGTTATGGATACTCTGCCATGGTCTATGAGGCACATAAACATCTTAGTGAATTCCATCGTGGGTTGCTGCTTGAGCTGGGATATTGTCAAGCATCTGCCCCACTGCACCCTTGCTTAGTAGTGCTCCCCTTGGAACTCCTCCTCCTATGTTGTGCAGTCCTCTGCTCCTAATGTTGGGTTGCAAAGGGAAAGAAAAACAAACAGTTTAAGCCACAGTTCTTGGTGGTTAGACAAGGATAATTCCACCCCCTGCTGGTGCTGAATGTCACCACTTGCCGATCTGCTGGCTCTCCATCCCCTTACAGTTCCTGAATGTCCCTTCTCACCCCCACGCTGCCGTGAGCCCTGCCCTAAGATCCATCACAACTCTGTGTATGGCGAGTCCCACAATGAGTGACCACTCTTCTCTTTTTATTATTATTTTAATCTCCCACTGTTCAAGACATACATTTTAATACCTGGAATCCAGCCCACACTCCTCATGCGCTGTCTTTATTCCATGAGTGATGAGTGAGAGACCGGGCAATTGTGAGGAGAGCATAGTGAGATGATCCCCCCCCCAACTTCTCAGATAATGCTGCCGCAGACAGGTCTACTTGCAGTGTTTTGCAAGTACCACCCAAGATGGCCACCGAAATCTCACGTGATCTCACCTGAGATTGGGAGGCCTCTATCACTAGCCACTGGAGCTGTTTTTATCCCCAGGCAGTATGGTTGCCCAACTCTCACAAGAGGAAAAGGCAAGAGTAGGGGCCCTGCATGCATCACACACATGCTCCTCCCTTCCACAAGATCCATGAGACTGCTTCATCCTTGGGCATTGTCCCAGCAAACAAAGGGAAGGAAAGAGGGCATCACCTGGCCACCGCCTATGGGCGGAGACACAGGAACCTTTCAAAAGTCCCGACTGAGGATTCCCCAAATTCTGCCAGCCTAACCTGCACTCCAGAGGTGGACCTGAGTATCCACGCTCCTCCATGCCCCTGGTGGAATCTGTGGCTAACCAGTACCCCTCCACAAGACCCCTGATGTTTCAAGGGGATGCCTCCCTGCCCGGACAGCCCTCAGGGAAGATGCAAGCCATCACTGCGTGTATCCTGAACAACCACAGCTACAGAGAAAACCCATGCAGAGCCATAGCCTGCACTGACTGATAAGTCCCACTGCAAGAGTTTGCTTTTGGTGGGGTGGGGGCTCAGTGCCAGACTGAAATCAGTGGCACTGACTGTTGGGGATGTACTTAAAACTTCCTCTGGACAATCCCCTGGCAAATTACCTCCAGTTCCCCTGTATGTAGCAAGCTCCCCACTCCTTAGCTCAGTAGTGAGAGGGATCACTTTTAAAAAAAAATCCTTGCCAGGATATTTTGGCAATAAGGCATTAACATATGCCCCGGGAAAAATGCAGCTGCTTTACCTATGCCTTGGAGGCGAGACGTGTTAGCTGCAGGATTACAATGCCGGATTACATTGTTTGGCCACCTTGGGACCTTTTCCATCCTGCTACTTGGGACATCCAGGTAGAAAGAGGTAGGGTCTCTTCTGCCTGGACATTATACTGTTAGCCTTTGTCCCTCCCCCAGTGACTACTCCTCACCCCTGAGTGTCAGGGCAAAGGCTATTGGCCTGACCTTCCCAAGTCACTACACCTAGGAAAGTTGGGCCAAGGGATTGACTTTCTGGACCTAAGTGCATATGACCTCCTGTGCATAGCCAGGAGGGGCCATTCTTTGCATGCCCCACTGTTGCCCTCTGTCAGAGAGTTATCTCCTAAAATGTATCTGAAGGGGGGGAGGCTCATGGAGTTGTTTAAACTATGTCTTTATACTATTGTCTAGTGGAGGGAGAGGAGGGCTTTACCCACCCACCCCCAGCTCTCCTGTGTAGACATGGTCTGAATGTCTGTTATGAGGCCACACCAGTTAAGCAACAAGCAGTAAAAAAACAAAAAAATAAACAATTATCATGAACAAATATTGACATCAAAATGACATTGCTATATACTGATAAATATAATTTGGCCCTTGGTTATGTAGTTTCTTTTCATTTTTGTTCAAAATTACAGGAATGGAAATATCAGAAAATCAAAAGAAACAAGCTATGCTAAATGCACGAACGTCTAGGCATGGAAAGGTTAAAGGTAAGAATGAAGAATGTCACACTTGGACAGCTGGTTCTGATCCATGTATCATTTTTTGCAAATATAAAAAAATGTGTGATGGACTGCCTGTCAGGAGGAAATGCTGGCTTGTTGAAGTTGACACATCAGACCCCCCAGGGATAAGTTCAAAGGACAGGAGGTAGTTTAAACTGCAGCTATCTGAAATGCAATTACCTTGTCAATTTGTTTTGAAGCCAGGAACCAATATATCCATTTTATAATGCCCTCAGGGAAATCCTTTGATTTGCACTAGGGGTCATAAGAAAAAGGGGCATAGACCTGTGTTTTGGGTATCTTCCCAGGAAGCCAGCGAATTACATCAAAGAGGCTTTGATGTCTCTGTAAAGCAGGTCCCAGACTAAATTAGGAAAGCCCAATAAGCATTTGCTTGGAGTATACAGTGAATTACATCAAATAAACTTTTGATGTCTGGGTGAAGCAGATCACAGACCGGTTTTAACCAGCCACATAAAGAGAGATAATTCATTATGTTACCTATTATTTTTTTAAATATCTTAGTAGGACTCCTGTGTTATAAAATATAAATTTTAATACACCAAGGTGGAGTTAGGTGACCTCAGAGAGAAGGCCGGCTCAAGACTGCTTTTAAATATACTGAGCAGACCTTACAGAGATGACATTCATTTTCTTAGAGAGAGAGAGAGCAACATCGAAGCACTGAAAGATTAAGAAAGTAAGAATACAATTAGCTAAGACTAGTCTGAGTGTATGTATTGTAGGAATTTGCACTTTTAAACCTGTTTTGTTTTTAAGGCTGTATGTGTTGGGATATCTTGTTCTGTATTTACTGTTTTGCTATTTTTATCTATTTTAAAATAAAGATATATATTTTAAAAATAGAAACTGCCTGGTGTGCCTTGAAACTTCTTTTTTTATAAGTGAAGCTTAGATGGTTATAGTTGACACTGTGCATGTGCTTATTGTGATACCAAACTGGAAAACAGAAAAGCGTTCTCTAGGTCTTGCATAGAGTTCTTAGGGTTAGGTGCCCATAGGCAAAGACATCTGCCCCCCCAAGACAGAATTATCTGAGCCTGATAATTGGGTACTCTAACAAGAGGTTATCAGTTTGAATCCCTCCAGAACTTGGGACTAAAGTGACTCAAATCCACAAAACAGACAAGAGGGTTACCTTGTTCTGTTAACCGTTCACAGTTCTATGCTCAGAGGTTGGCACTTTGGGAGTAGAGGGCTGATCTGCTGAGTGAGTTTGTGACAGATTGGTTGGCAGCGGTGGCATATAAAGTTTGGTGGTATGTGCTTTATTGTACAGTGTGTCAGCTTGAGACTGTTCAGCTCACTTAGAAAAAAGAAAGGCAGTGTTTTAATTCAAAAGGAAACATAACTATATCCCTTTGCTTACAGTTAAGTTTCTACCCATTTTATTTTTTTTCTAAAGTGCCAGTCAAATTAACAGTAGTCTGGAAAGATGGCTTCCAACTACAGCAGGCACACTGTAGAATACTTAGAGCAGTTGTGCGGGGACAGAAGAGTCCTGTTCGAGGTGACAGCCAAAAAGCAAAACCTCTTAGAGGCCCTGATGGTAGCAGATACCCAGAGCAGTGAGTCACTGACCATGACTGAAAAGGACCAAACCCCGAGTGTGGCAGGGCTAGTGGCCAGTGCTGTGTCTAGGTCCGATGAGGAGGACAGCAGGGCCACTGTCAGAGAAGGCCACAGCAGCAGGGGATGGTCACCAGTATCCTGAATCCAGAGGTACTCAGACTGCAAATTTAGTTGCTCAGGATGGAACTGGAGAGAGAACAAGAATGCTGAGAGGCAGATGGTGAGGAGCATGAGTACCAGTGAGCTGCAGAGGAGAAGAGAGAGTGAGAGAGCCGAGAGGCAGGGTGACAACAGAGGGAGGCAGACCATGAGGAGCATGAGTGACAGTGAGCTGCAGAGGAGAAGATAGAGGAGCACCAGAGGCAACACGAACTGGAGAAGAAACGACTCCAACCAGCGGCACCAGAGCAGGTAAGCGTCTTGGGTTTAACTGGGACTGCAGGACTGGGTTACAAATTGAACTCCAAATTAATAGCAGAGTTTAAAGAGGGAGGAAGACGTGGATGCCTTTTTAAATTCTTTTGAAAAAGTTTGTATTCAGGCTAAAATTCCTAAAGAGTCCTGGAGCTTCCAGCTATCCTCGCTACTTACCAGGAAAGCTCGGGATGCATTGGGTCAAATGTACAGTGAGGACAGCAATGATTACAGCAAGCTAAAAGCTGCACTGTTAAAAAAGTTTGAATCAACTGCTGAATCATACAGAGCTAAATTCCGTAAGCTCTGGAGAAGCCCTGATATGAGTTACGAGGAGCTAGCCATGAAATGTCAGTTTTTAAAATGGTGGGAAGGAACTGAGGCAAACTATGCTGATAAAATTGAAAATGTGTTTTCATTAGAAGAGTTTTATTGGGCATGCCCAGCAAAGCGAAATCCTGGCTAGAGGACCGAGATCCCAAAACAGTGCAAGAGGCTGCTGAACTCTCGGACTGCTATGCCAAGAGCAGACCTGCTCTGAGAGCAAATGAAGTGGGCGTAGCAACACAGAAAGGGAAAAGCGTGCCTTCAGGGCAGCTAAAACCCTCAATGCCTCCACCGAAACTAGTTAGCCCCAGGTTTCAAGAAAAGACTTCTCTGAGAGAAGAACTGAATGTTGGTTATGTAAGGAAACTGGGCATATTGCCAGACAGTGTCCCAAAAAGGCAAGCCATAATACACAACCGGGTACTAGAAAAGAAGTGTTTTTTTTGTGTGTCCCTGGAAGCATGTCAGTGAACATGAGGGAACACGTGCACCCAGTCATGGTTAATAGTGTACAGATGCAGGGGTTAAGGGACGAAGGGGCATCCCTGATATTGGTAAAGGGGGATCTGGTACAGCTTGGTCAGCTTATACCCAATAAATACGTCATTGTGCAGGACTTCTTGGACAGAGAGGAAACATTGCCACTGGCTAGTGTTCTCCTAGACTGGGGTGAAACAGGGGGAACTGTGCAACAGGTGGCTGTAGCCAAAACATTAGCAGTGGATGTGATCCTGGGTAACAATCTCCAGCAGGGGATAGTAAGTGCAGTCACCCATAGACAAGTGGCAAGGGAAAATTGTAGCTACCTGGACCCCACAGAAAGCAGTGTGGAAAACACTGAGAGGCTGGTTCCCCAGCCTGTGTCTCCAGATGGGGAGACTGATAAAAGGGTAGAATTTCCCCGGTTGCAAGTAACTACACAGCTACAGAGGGTTACCCTGAAGAGGAAGGGATGACCCCTTGTCAGAGGGTTGGGACTGACAGTGATCCTGAGGGCCCTGACACTAGTGCTAGGGACCCTGGTTTAGTGACTGAGGGGGACCTGTCCCATGCCTTGGGACTGTGTGAGGGGTTTGCAGCTGCACAGAGGAGTGACCCTAGTTTAGAGAAGCTAAGGGCTTGTTCAGACTCTGATGGAGCACAGGGACGTGATGGCAGACATAAGGTTTATTGGGAAAATGGTCTTATGTATACTCGGGCAGTACAGAAAGAGGGAGGTATGCTAAGAAGCTTGTCATTCCCCATGGGTATCATGAGCAGTTGCTCAAAATTGCACATTATATTCCCTTGTCTGTTCATCTGGGAATCATGTGCACTATGCAGTGGTTGGCCTAGAATTTCTACTGGCCTAACTTCACCCAGCAGGTGAAGGAGTATTGCAGGTCTTGTCACTGGTGGCACGAAATAGGGAAGGCAGGCAAGAAAATCCAAGCCGCCCTGATTCCCTTGCCCATAGTGGAGGAGCCATTCCAGAGGGTGGGAATGGATATTGTGGAGCCTTTAAATACCCCCAGCTCCTCAGGGTAGAGATTCATCCTGACTGTGGTGGATTATGCTACCCGGTACCCAGAGGCAGTCGCCCTATCTCTCTGAGGACAGACAAAGTGGCAGATGCCTTACTTGGGATTTTCTCCTGTGTTGGGTTTCCGTAGGAGGTAATCACCGATTGAGGGGATTCATTCATGTTGGACCTGATGAAATGTTTATGGGAGAAGTGTGGGGTGGTGCAGAGATGCATGACACCGTATCACCCACAAGCCAATGGGCTTCTGGAATGATTCAATGGTACCCTAAAGTCAATGCTTCAGGTGTTTGCTGAACAGCATGGGAGGGACTGGGAGAAATGCCTTCCCCACCTGTTGTTTGCATACAGGGAGGTGCCCCAAGAGCCAACAGGATTTTCCTCCTTCAAACTTTTATATGGACGCTGGGTATGTGGGCCCCTTGACTTGATCCAGGAGGATTGGGAAGGCAAGCATGCCACCCAGGGAACTCCCATTGTGGATTACATCCTTAGGTTTAGGGAAAGGCTGAAGGAGCTTATGGGGAAAGCCCAGAGCAATCTTGCAGCTGCCCAACAGAAACAAAATGTGTGGCATGACCACAGAGCCAGAGCTCACTCATACATGGTGGGTCAGGAAGTCATTGTCCTTATTCCAGTCTGGAAAGACAGGCTGCAGGCTGAGTGGGCAGGACCATACAAAGTGGTTAGGAAAGTAAATGACGTGAGCTACATTGTGGAACTTCCTGACCATAGACAGACAGAAAAGATGTACCATGTCAACATGATGAAACCAAATGCCAATAGGGCTGACATGGTGTTTGCGGTGTGTAGTCATGGGAAGGGGACAGACAAAGGAGACCCCTCTTCTGGACTTGCTGGAGCACAGTAAGTGGGAGTCCTCTGCAGAGGCAGTAAAATTGTCTCCCCAGCTGACCCTGAGCCAGATCCAGAAAGTAAGGGAGGTTTTAGCAGACTTTGCCACCTTGTTTAGCACCAAACCTGGACTAACCCCCTTAGCAACACACGATGTGGAGACAGGGACACAGACACACATACGGCAGACAGCATATCGGGTGTCAGAGGTTGTCCAAAAGGACATTAGGAGGTAAGTGGAGGAGATGCTGGATTTAGGGTAATCCAAAGATCCCACGGTCTCTGGGCCTCACCCGTAGTCCTTGTACCCAAGCCCGATGGCTCAACTCATTTCTGTGTGGACTGTCATGGACTGAATGCAGTCATGAAGACAGACACCCACCCGATGCCCCGGACAGACAAACTCCTGGACAAGTTGGGAGGGGTGACCTACCTCATGACCATTGACCTGACAAAAGAGTATTGGCAGGTAGAACTGATGGACAGGGCTAGGGAGAGGTCGGCCTTCATCACTCTGTTAGGCTTATTTGAGTTTAAAGTAATGCCTTCCGGAATGAAGAACGCCCTGGCCACTTTTCAAAGGTTGATGAACTAGGTGTTAAATGGTGCTGAGGACTACGCTGTGGCTTACGTGGATGACATTGCCATCTTTAGTACCAGCTTGGAGGAACACCTATCCCACCTTAGGGAAGTGCTGGGCAGGATACAGAGGGCCAGGCTCACTGTCAAAACCGAGAAGTGCCAGGTGGCCATGGGAGAAGTGGCATACCTCGGGCATGTGGTAGGCCGGGAACAGCTCTGTCCTAACCAAATAAAAATAGAGGTAATCCAGGCATGGCCCAGACCAGAAACTCAGAAGCAGGTCAGGAGTTTTCTCGGTATAGCAGATACTATAGAAAATTTGTACCCAATTACAGTACCCTGGCTGCTCCCCTATCTGACCTGACAAAGAAAAGGATGACCAAGAAAATTATCTGGGGCCCAGTCTGTGAGGAAGCCTTTTCCAAACTAAAGGAAGCACTGTGCAGTGCTCCTGTTTTGACAAGTCCTGACTATAGTAAAGCTCTTATAGTTCAGACTGATACCTCAGATGTGGGTATTGGGGCAGTACTGAGTCAGACATCCAGCCAAGGGTGGGATCACCCAATAGCCTACCTGAGTAAAAATGTGCTTCCCAGGCAGCAGTCATACTCCACGGTGGAAAAGGAGTGTCTGGCCATAGTGTGTGCCCTAAAGAAATTGAAGCCATACTTGTATGGGCAGCATTTTGTAGTGCAGACTGACCACAACCCCCAGGTTTGGGTGATGCAGATGGGGAAAACAATGGTCAATTGCTAAGATGGAGTCTTGCTTTGCAAGGGTATGACATGACCATTCTACATAGGGCTGGAAAACAAAATCAGAACTCAGATGGGCTGTCCAGGGTCTATGAGGCATGAGCTGATTTGGGAAGCTCATCCTATTCAGGAGGATAGAGCCCACAGATTCAGCCTAGGTGGGGAGGAACTGTCACACTTGGATAGCTGGTTCTGATCCATGTATCATTTTTTGTAAATATAAAAAATTGTGTGACGGACTGTCTGTCAGGAGGAAATACTGGCTTGCTGAAATTGACACATCAAACCCCCCCCAGGGATAAGTTCAAAGGACAGGAGGCAGTTTAAGCTGCAGATATCTGAAATGAAGTTACCTTGTCAATTTGCTTTGAAGCCAGGAACCAATATATCCATTTTATAATGCACTCAGGGAAATCCTTTGATTTGCACTAGGTGGCGTAAGAAATAGGGGCATAGGCCTATATTTTGGGTATCTTCCCAGGAAGCAGCAAATTACATCAAAGAGGCTTTGATGTCTGGGTAAAGCAGGTCCCAGACTAAATTAGGAAAGTCCAATAAGCATTTGCTTGGAGTATACAGTGAATTACATCAAAGAGACTTTCGATGTCTGGGTGAGGCAGATCACAGACCAGTTTTAACCAGCCACATAAAAAGAGGCGATTCGTTATGTCACCTATTGTTTTTTTAAACATCTTAGTAGGACATCCTGTGTTATAAAATATAAATTTTAATACACCAAGGCAGAGTTAGGTGACCTTAGATAGAAGGCCGGCTCAAGACTGCTTTTAAATATACTGAGCAGACCTTACAGAGATGACATTTATTTTCTGACTGAGAGAGAGGAACATCGAAGCCCTGAAAGATTAAGAAAGTAAGAATACAATTAGCTAAGACCAGTCTGAGTGTACGGATTGTAGGGATTTGAACTTTTAAACCTGTTTTGTTTTTAAGGCTGTATGTGTTGGGATATCTTGTTCTGTATTTACTGTTTTGTCATTTTTATCTATTTTAAAGTAAAGATATATATTTTAAAAACAGAAACTGCCCGGTATGCCTTAAAACCTCTTTTTTTATAAGTGAAGCTTAGATGGTTATAGTTGACACTGTGCATGCGCTTATTGTGATACCAAACTGGACAACAGAAAAGAGTTCTCTAGGTCTTGCATAGAGTTATTAGGGTTCATTTTGCAATACCTGGTTAGGTGCCTGTAGGCAAAGATATCGGCCCCCCCAAGACAGAATTATCTGAGCCTGATAATTGAGTATGCTAACAAGAGGTTATCATTTTGAATCCCTCCAGAACTTGGGACTAAAGTGACTGGAAGGCACAAAACAGACAAGGGTTACCTTGTTCTGTTCACTGTTCACAATTCTATGCTCAGAGTTTGGCACTTTAGGAGTAGAGCGCTGACCTGCTGAGTGAGTTTGTGACAAACAGTACTTTAGTCATTAAAGGATTGCACTGTAATTTCTTGTATTTTATCTTCAATCAATCAATCTTTATTTCTCCAGGTGAAGCACTATTGAGTAGCACTCATTTACAAGATGGACCTGGTCAAGTTTAAAAAAAAATGAAAAGAAAAATACACAGGTACAGAATATAATGGGATCATACAGGATACACTGATGCATAAATAGTGCAGGAGATATTGAGATCATGCGAGGATACATAGATGCATAAAAGTACAACAAAAATGACAATGTGGCTGGTATTATTAGACAATAGTGCATAGAGTAATACAAAGGAAACCTGTTGGGCAGTTGCCCCAGGTTAGACAGGGCACGCAGGTACATACCCAGGATCAAGGAGTATATATGGGGTGTGAACCCCAGGCAGGTCAGGTAAAATAGAATGTTGGTGAAGGGGGTGGCCTAGAAGCCAATTGGATAAGAGGGGTGGGCCATGAGGAGGAGAGAGAGTAGAAGTAGGGGGTGAATAATAGGATGAATAGGAGTAGAGGCTGCGGGAACAGAGGTGTCAGGGTGGAAAATGGGCAAATTATGTCAGGAACAGACAAAAGGGAAAGTTGGGGTGGAGAATAAGCAGGACATTGTAGGTGGGGGACGTAGGAGGAAGGAGTGACAAGATAGGCTGTAGGAGTGTTGAGATGCTCAGGAAGAAGTGAGAAGAGTGAGGGAGAAGTATGGTATCACAGAGGCTAGGAGAAGAAGGTATGATGGCAGGCACCAGAGAGGAGGAAGGCAGGGCTTACAGGGGTCCTGAAGTACCTGTCTAAGGAGTGTTTTCAAATTAGCTAAACTAACAAAGTTTGGGAGCTTAAGGAACTTTTGTAGATGATTCCATAAGCAGGGGAGGCTGTTGCTTATTGAGTGCAATCCATAACGAGTTCTAACTCTGGAAACTTCTAGTGAGATATATGAGTATCTCCTAAGCAAGTAGGATCCATGAGCAATGGTTAGGAGGCTGCTGATGTAATCAGGGAGTTTATTGGTCAGGGCTCTTGTCATGCAAATTTATGACAAATCAAATGTATTTATTATTAATTCAAATGGATACATTTTATTTCTTAGCAAATATGTAGCTTTTAAAATTATTTGCTTGGACTTTCTTTGTGGCACTGAGTAATGGCACATCACTCTGGCATGCTAAGGGCCTGGGTTTGAGTTTCAAGCAAGGGAAATCAGAAGCAAAGGCTAGCAGAGAGTAACTCAGAGTGTCAGTTAGATATTTCCCTCCACTTGGGTGGGTGTGCCAGCTTTGCTTGTCTAGCAGCTGCTATGGTGCAGTCTGGATGTGCTGTTGGTGGCATGGTGCTCCATTGCTGATGATGAAAAATCCTCCTTCTGTCCTTACCCAATTACCAGGGAAATCTCTGCTGTTTACTCTGCCAGATATAAAATTTAGGCTTCGGCTCCATATGAAGCCTTCTGTTGTGTGTATTTGTAGGTAGAGAGGTGAGCATTCTTACAGTACAATTCTGCAGAACTTTAAATTCCTGTAGTCCTTGATAAACAAGCATTGCTTATATTGAATGTGTTAAAAGAAAAAAATGGCTGGTAGTTAGAAACTACTTTTTACTAGTCACATTTAGCAGAAGAAAATATTTCTAGTAAAACAAGGTAAGTAGTTTTTTGTTATTGAAATTGTTTCTCAGTTTACCATTTTATAAGTATAATAAAATGCTCCAGGGTCTGGTTTGGATTGTTATGCGGCAACTGAATTTCCAGGTGCCAAGTGCCTTGAGTTTCACTGTGCAGCTGGGCATGCAGTTATAACAACCTGGTATATATGACTATTTTGCCCTACTTGTACAGGTTTTTTTCCCCCAATGTTGATGCCAGTTGTCCAGGGACCTCTACATCAGCAACAGGTAGGCATGGTGGACTGGATGGCCTGAATGTATATTCCCTCAAGGTCAGAACAGGAGAGGGGATATGACACATTTTAAAATATCTGAAAGTTAATAAACAAGGTTGACTGCTAGCAGTTCAGATAGTTTGAAGGGTCTAACACAAGGGCATAATTATAAACTGGGGGGATTCAGAATGGATGTGTGGAAATATGTCTTCAGGGAGGGGATGCTAGACAGGTAAAACCATCTACCCTGGAAAGTTGTTCAATTCAAGATGGTTACAGGTTTCAAGAGAGGGTACGTATGACTTATGGGTATGGTGACAATATTTGAAGGATGTTAAGAGTGGGTCACTCCAGTAACAAAGGAGAGCTACAGGTTGGGAGCTCTGCGTAAGTCATACTGGTGCTTGGCTTGGTAACTAATGCAAGGACTGGGCAGACTCCTTAGATTGAGGATCTTTATCTGATTGTGAAGTTGTATGTTCCTGTGAATCATGACCAGTGTTTTCCCTCAGAAAATCTAAAAAAGATGGGGGCATTTGTTGAGCAACATAGACATGACATCTACTGCCCTCATCAGTTCTCTGATTTTTCACCCGTTCCTTTCTCTGGCCGTTATGCATTTCCTTTTCTCTCTCTTCACTTTTATTGTTATTTTTATTGTTTTCCTCTCTGTAGTCCCACAAATATTGTACCAATAACACAGTTGGAGACGAAGGGCTCGATTCTCAAAGCTCTGTGCAAGTCACACAAGGGCTGCTTGCACTGATTGCTGGTGTGTCAGGGACCCTGTGCATGATTCTCCATTGGGTGGGGTCCCAGCAACAAAGTCCTACAGCTTGCAGCAGCTGTGGCCATGCGTCAAACAGAGGGCACATCTGGAAGGATTTCCGCAAGCTGTGAGGTGACTGTGCGCCACTCTAGGACATCTCTGGTGGCTAACGGTTACCCCCCCCCAGCCCCAATCCCTATTCTATTAATGATATGTCCCTGATGGTGTAGCAACTAGCCCTAATCTTCATTTTGTTGTTGATGCTCACGTCCCTGGTGGTCTAGTGGACCCCCCCCAACCCTGATCCATTTTTATTAATATTAATTACATTCCTACATAGAAACATGGAATCTGTCAGCAGATAAGGACCATGCAGCTCACCTAGTCTGCCCATTTACCTACTTGGTTTGGCAATTCCTACTATTATTTGGACTGCTTTTCCCCCGCTTTGCTGTACAGCAGGGTGCCTTTATGCTTATCTCATGCACTTTTGAATCCCTGTACTGTTTTCATGTCCACCACCTCCACTGTTAGGCTGTTTGATAGATCCACCACCCTATCTGTGAAAAAAACACTTCCTAGCATTCCCTCAAGCCTCCCTCCCACCAGCATCATGTTATGTCCCCTTGTCCTTGTGCACTTTCTTCTCTAAAATATGCTCCCCTCCTGTACCCTGTGTATTCCTCTAAGGTATTTGAAAGTCTCCATCAAATCCCCTCTCTCTCTTCACTCTTCCAGTGAATAGATGTTAAGTTCCTTGAGTCTTTCCTCATAAAGCTTGTGGTGCAATGCATGTATCATTTTAGTTACTGTTCTCTGGACTGGACTTCCCTGGTGATCTAGCAGACCCCCAGCCCTGATCCTCTTTTATTAATATTAATCACATCCATGGTGATCTAGCAGACCCCCCTGGCCCTGATCTTCCCATCTAAGAATAGATATCATTCAGTGGTGATCTAGTGGACCCCCCACCCCAGCAGGTAGTGCCACACCACCCCGCTCCCCCCAAATCCAGAACCCAAGTCGATGACGAGCATAGCTCTTCCCCTCTCCACCACAGCTGGCTGCTGACTGAGCTGTCACTGAGCTCATACCATATACAGTACGTGTTTAGTAATTGACTGCCCATTGAACTGTCAGTGAATGTGTACTGTATATAGTGCGCACTCATTGACGGCTCAGTCGGTGGCTGGCCATGGTGGGAGCAGAGTGCTGTGCTGGTCACAATCTTGGGTTTAGGATGGGGGGGTGATGCACTGCTTGCTTGGGTGAGGGGGGCCATTTGACCACCACAGAATGGTATCTATCCTTAATTGGGAAGATCGAGGCTGGGGGGGTCTCCTAGACCACCAGAGATGTGATTAATATTAATGAGAGAGGATCAGGGCTGCAGGGTCCACTAGACCATCAGGGATGTGTTTAATTTTAATTAAAGGGGATTGGGGCCAGGGGGGTTTACTATACCATCATAGATCTGTTTAATTCTAATATAAGGGAATCACGGCTGGGGGTTCAGTAGACCACTGGAGATGGGATACATCTTTTAATAGAAGGGGATCAGGGATTGGGGGACTGTGGCACATGTTTCATACCACTCAGGGAGGACTCCGAGGGTGGTGCAAGTGCACTAACCTTCCCAGAGGGTGAAATTCTGAGTACCCTTAGACCATCCAGAGCTGGTCTAAGGGTACTTAGAAGTTCATGCTATAGGAGGGTTTACAGTATCCCAAATTAGGGGATATGGCAGCTTGCATCCGCCATGTGCCCCCTAGCACCATGCTGTAGCCCACTTTGTACCACAAGGACGGCACAAGCCACCTTTGGTGCACACAGCTTGCAGTTGACACAGGCTGCATTTGAGAATCGTTCCCGGTGCATCTTTTGGTGCAAGGGGCACTTTGTCCCATTCCTTGAGGTGAAAGTCCCTTGCCCCATTCTGGAAGCATTGAGAATTAGGCCCTAAGTTTCTACTTGAAGCATGTGGGAAGTATTAGTGGTGTGACAAAAGCATGGGGGCTTAAAATGAAAGCATGGAGCACCTTCATGCATACGTGTTACTAAATTACTATTATTACTAGGGAAACAAGTGCACTTGGAAGCAGCATACCAAATAGTTTGCAGCAAGAGCAGTGCTATTAATTACTAAAATGGAGAATTGAATATTTATTTATTTATTTATTTGCTTTTGTTAACTGGTGAGTGCACTAGGCATAGAAATGCCTATTTTCAGGCACGACCCGGGAGGATACAAGTCAAATACAAAACAACAAACAGCAATGTGACGCAGCACATAAAATAGGTTGTACAGTGCAAAGGTAGTCAGAAAAAAATACAAACAATTTGCAAGACTATATAATACATGGTCGGACATAGTAAATAATATGACAAAAATACAGGGATCTTCAGAAAAATGAGACAAGTGCAACATAAGTACAGAAATTGCTACCAATCAGTGTTATGGACAGTGTACAGTAAGTGCCATTAGCAAGGCATATAAACTTAGTAGAAGAATAAAGGGGAGGAGGAGGGGATGGGCTAGAAGGAGAGGTAGGTAAGAGTGTGTACAGGAAGGTTGGAAGTGGAGTAAGATAGAGCAGAGTGAGAGATGAGCTTAAGGTGGATGGAAGCAGGTACAAGGACTTGCTGTAAGTAGATGTTCACAGTAGAGCTTCTTAAAGCCAGTATGTGTAGGGGCAAGACGAATAGCTTGAGGGATAGTATTCCAGTACTTAGGGGCAGCATAAGAGAAGGCTCATGCACCCATTGTGGTCTTGCACCTAGGGATGTAAAGAGGAGTCTGGTCAATTGAACGGAGCCCATAGGAGGAAGATTGAGAGTGTAATAATGAGGCGAGAGATTGAGGGAGGCCTGATCTTGTTATACCATCTATTAAAGCACCATAGGATAGGAGGCGGTGAGCAACAGGACTAGGCCATTTTAGATCAGCATAGAGCTGACAGTGGTGTTTGTACTGAGGAGAGGCAGAAGCATAATGGCAAATGTTATTATAGGTAGTATCCCATGTATGGAGGGAGGTCTTAGTTACGCCTAGGTAGGTGACCGAGCCATAGGCCAGTGATGGGAGCAGAAAGCCTTGTGCCACAACAAGCCTAGCTGATGGAGTGAGGGCATATCTAGTGCGGTAGGCTCCTCCAATGTTTGCATTAACAGATTTGCAAGTAGCAGTGATGTGGGGATCGAACTCCAAGGATTCATCAAGAAGAATACCTAGGTATTTGAAGGAACTAGTGCTAACTAGCAGGGAATTGTCAGCACAGGATATTTTGAGGGAGTTTCAATTTACTTTTAGTCTAGCTGGACAGCCAAAGAGCATAGATTGAGTTTTACTTATGTTAAGAACAAGGTGATTTACAGTTAGCCAGGATTGTATGTTTAGAAAGTCTGAAGATAGTGAGTTGTTTATGTCCAATACATTACTGACACTGTGGTAGAGGACAAGGTTGTCCATGTAGAGCAAGGCAGAGCAGGTAGGTGCCTGGGATGGAAGGTCATTTATGAAAATCGTGAAACATAGGGGGCCAAGTATGGACCCCTTCGGGACACCAACATGTGTGGATGACAGATCAGACATAGCTGAGTTAAAAGCTACAGCCTGCTGTTGATTGGATAGATAACTGTAGAAACAGTTCACTGATTCAGCTGAAAAACCAAGGGAGATAAGTTTTGTAAGGAGAAGGGTATGGTTAACCAGGTCAAATGCCTTGGTCAGATCGATGAAAATGGCACCTGTCAAGAGACCAGAATCCATGGCAGCATAAATGTCATTAGTAAGTTTAGGAGGGCAGTAGAAGTACTGTGGCCTTTTTGGAAACCATGCTGGGAACCAGAGAGGAGGTTGTGTTTCCGCAGATACTCAGGTTTGATTTGCCACTAATTTTTCAAGGATTTTACTGAGCACAGAGAGGATAGCAATGGGTTGATAATTAGCCATATCTCTAGGATCACCTTTTTTAAGGCTGGGGGTTAGCCTAGCTATCTTCCATACATTAGAAATTATACCGTGACATAGAGACAGGTTAAAGATTTTAGAGGGGAGGCAGGGGTAGAATTCAACTTTTATAAACACTTGCCAACGGGGCCAGGGGATGGGAAAGAACCAGTGGCCCCCAACTAGTGTACTTACTGAAAAGTTTCATCCTTAATGCAGTCCAGCAGTGCTAGTTAATGGAATATTTTTCTGGCCTGAAACAAAATAGTAGCATTTGACTGGTAGTCCAGTGCTGATTTATTAATGATTTGTCCTAAAATTGCCAGTTTACATCATCACAATTATATGATGAAGGCACAGTCATTTAGGCATGTAAAGAAATCCTTCCTGAACTCCACTGTTCTCCTCAATCTGATTTCCTGGTTCTACAAAACTGGTTGCAAAATAATACATTTTCTAAAATAATGTGAAAACTAATATAATATTATTTCACTGTCCCCTTGCATGTAATTCTTTTTTTAACAGTTCTGCCACAAACGGTATAATTTTACATCATGTTAAATGCCGCTCTTTGGGGTTCTGACTTAATTCTGACCTCACATTATTGTACTGTGGACTAATTATAAATCAATCAAAAGTTGTGCCTAATGTATAGGCATAAAAAGTTTTACTTTTGACATTTAGCAGTTTCTTCTAAAACAGTTCTCACTTCCCAGCATACAATATGTTGACCAAATTTATAGTAGTTCAAGTAGCTTGTGTCTGGCATATTTTGATACAGTATATAATGTAAAATATGTGGCTTTGCCCTTAAGGCATACCATTTTTTAACATCAGTATGACCTTAATAAGTAGCTTGCCCTTCTATCTTTTCAGACCACATGAGAGACACATTGGTATCTTTTACTTTATATATGTTCATACTAAGGAAGTTTAAGGAGAGAGAAGACAGTTGCCCATATTTGCTCCTTTAAAGAACTATTGGTTATCGTATTACTAGCTAAAAGGTTAGAGTAACAAGCTGCGAGTGAGCTTGGTACATACAGCAGACCCGGGTTTGATTTCCACAACCTTCACTTGCATACTGCGACTCTGAGCAAGTCACTTAATCTCCTCAATGCTTCCAGGTTGCCCCTGCAAACAGGCACTTGTGCCTAGTGGGTCTTACCCAGTTACCAAAGAAAAAAAATTGCCACCAGACAGGATACATTTATTAATTTTGTTTTTGAATAAAAACTTAGTTTTGCTTCTTGTAATTTGAAGCAGCAATCAGTTCCATGGATTGGTGATTCCTTGTGTAGGGAAATATTTTCTTTATAATTACTGGTGCCCCTCTTTGTCACATGATTTTCGAGCCTCTCTCAAATGCCGTAATAACCCGAAAACTGGTTATTACGGCATTTGCTTTAAGTATGAATCTAGTAACAACTATCACACTACATCATTGGCCCCTGTTCTGTAAGTAGGCATGCTGAACAGTTCCCAAAACATGGCAGCTCCATTTCTGCATAGCAGCGAATCGCTACAGCAACAGACAATTTCCTCTATCATGAGTCTGTCCAAATTGCTATTTATTTATTCTTTTTATAAATGTATCTAGTTGATTCTGCCTTTTATATTATTAAAAGTTATCTGGCACATCCTGCTTTGTGCTGGTTTCAGATGGGAGACCTCGAGTCTGACCCAGCGTGATCACGAGAAAGAATGTGCCTGATATGTGAAGCGCAACATAAACACAGTTTAACACTTTCATTAACAAAACAAAATACAACACAACACAAGGTCCTTACTGGACAGGGAAGAAGACAGAGAGAGAGAGAGAGAGAGAGTGTGTGTGTGTGAACTCCCTGCACCAGTAATTATAAAAAATAATGTCTATTCAGCTGTTTTGTTAAGGATTTTTTTACACATACTCTGTGTGTGATGGCTTCATTAAACTCTCAAGCTTTGCTCTCGAGGTTTATGGGTCATCACACACCTCAGGTGTGTAAAAAAAAAAAAGATCTATCATACCCAGTTGTATAGCCATTATTCTCTTTATAATTAATGGGTCTTCTCTTTTGCTGAAGGAAAACCATGCCATAATTTGTCATTATAAAGGAGTGTTTATTACAGCAAACATGCACACAGTTTTCCCTCAGTCTGTCCATGCGCCCACCGCAGCTCTCCTGCCTGGGACCACTGATTGCCTCCTGTTCCACAAGAGACTAAATAGCCATTATAGACTCAGCAGTAAGTCACCACAAACAAAATTAAACAAAAGTTTGCCTGCCAGCAAGAAAGAATCACAGGACAGATTTAAATAAATAAATAAAAATGGCCGTAGACCGCGCACTCGAACCAAAGCGGACCATGGCGCTCAGGAGTAAGGGATGTTATTTCTGTTTTTAATTTATGTAATTGCTGTGGCCAAAAAGGAAGACCCAGCAATTATATAAAATAAAATATGGGGTGCTGCCCCCGGGGTTAGATGCCTTTTATAACCCCCTCGAGCTTCGCTCTGGTGTGTGTAAACTTCTCATTACACACAACACCCCATATTTTATTCTATTTTTTTAATGTACTGACTGTTTTGCCAACAGTTTGGAGTGGGTATCCTCTGGTACCTACTGAGTTATGTTTGAAATAAGTACCAAATTCTGACTGTAAATAAGGACCATGAATAATGGCAAACATGAGAACCAAGTCACCTATTGCCTGGTGTCTAGTGACACAGGATTAAATGTTTGCAAGCGATCCTGATATGTCATATTATCATATCCTTAATGTCAAAAGTTCATTTGGTAAATTTCCTTTGGACTCTTTCTAGGGCTATTTCCCCTTTTTAGGGTTGTAGTGGGTGGAGCCCTACAGTCCTACCGTGATCAGAAAAAGGAGACTTTTCTGATCGAACAGCAGTGTGGAGATGTCTCGCAGTCACCTCTGTGTCCATGAAGCACTTCGCTCTGTCCATTAGTAGTGCCACTGCACTACTTTTCTTCAGTGGGCAGTCACAGCAGAACACGGCACAATGTGCCATGTCCAAGATGGGCACCTAACTGTACCACACAAGCAATACACTTCAGGGGCCATCTTGGACATGGCGGACTGTGCCATGTTCTGCCTTCATGCTGATTGCAGTTTTTACTACATATACTTTTCCTCCCCCACCACCCAACCCTCCCTCTCAGCACCCCCTCAGAAACATAACAGTGACACTGGGGGGTGCCCAATCCCAAGTGTTGGGATGACCAGTCCTCTTTTTTTTCTTCTTTGTAAACCCCTCCCCGTCCATTACCGTGCATGTACTTTTATTTGTGTTTTTATATTTTTTATTATTTTTACACAGATTTGTATATATCTCCCTCCCACCTGACCCTCCCTTTCAGCATCCACCATCCCACTCCCCCTCTCAGAAACGTAACATTGACATTGGGGGGGAGAGTTCCCAGTCTCCCAGTGCAGCAATCCTTGGTCTGTTTTTTGAAAAACCTGTAAAAACAAAAGCATCCATGTCTTTTATGGCCATAACAGTGCCCCCATTTGACCCTCCCACTCAGCACCCACCACCCTGCACCACCGCAAAGCCCTTACTAACCCATCAGGAGTCCAATGCTATAAAACTCTCTGGACCACAAACACATTTTCACTCTTCAAAATCGGACTGTGAACTGAAGAAACAGGTATGCAGTTCAATGTATTTCAATGGTGTTTTGAACTTAGTGGCCTAACTTGGCCATTTTTGCATATTTGTGGCCCAAATTTTCAACATGTCTTTTTTTGGGACCCCACCTCATGAACAATTGCATTGACATCAGGCAAATCTGTCCTAAAAAGTGATTTTGTAGTTCCTGTGTGAAATCACCTTTCAGGCAAGAGTTGAAAATTTTCTCTGCCCTCGTTCATGAGGTGGGGTCATAAGAAGGCTATGTTGAGAATTTAGTGTAAAATATATATATAAAAAAAAACTGTGTTATGATCCTACATTGAATTTTGTGAATGCAGGCTCATAACTTTGGTAATTTTCAATATTTGTACCCCAAATGTACAAAATAGCCATATCGTTACAGTGCCTCATGAATGTGGCAGTTGTCATTTTTCAAATCCTGGCCAAAATGTTTTTTTTTGGTATACCATCGCCGCAGTAACTCCCCGACAGTGAAGACCATCACAGCAACAGGATTTGAGCAAAATCTGCATGTCGCTGTGATGGTTTCTGCACAGCGAGGGGACTACCTTGCAGGGTGTTTGGCCCCCTCAGTCCAACTCTGACTTGGAATCCTAGAGACTACGGGGTGTGGGGGCAGAACCCCCCATTGGAAACACGGAGGCATCCCTGACACCGCATTGCCGACACTCAGCAATGCGGCTCTCACTGTCAGGGTTGTCTCCATGTCCGCTCTCGCTGCATCATGGTAAAACCATTTTTTTTACATCCCAAAAAGTGATTTCACAGTCCCAGCATGAAATCAGCTTTCAGACAGGAGATGACAATTTGCTCTGTCCTTGTTCGTGAGGCGGGGTCATAAGAAGGCTATGTTCTAAATTTGGTGTAAAAATATTAAAAACAATATGTGGCTATGTTAAATTTTGCAAATGCAGGTTTGGAAGTTTGGTAATATTCAATGTTTTTTGGCCCAAATTTTCAGCATGGTCATGTCTTTATAGCACTTCAAGGATGTGACAGCTGTCATTTTTCAACTCCTGCCCAAAATGTGTTTTTGCAACCCGAAAATTGATTTTGCAGTCCCTGCATGAAATCACTTTTAGGACAGGAGTTAAACATTTTCTTTGCCCTTCTTCATAAGGCGGGTCATAACAAGGCTATGCTGACAATTTGGTGTAAAAACATTACAAAATAACAAATTTGTGACCCTACATTACATTTTGCTAATGCAGGCTTGTAACGTTGGTAATTTTCAGTATTTTTACCCCAAATTCCTCGGTTACAGTTCTGTCGGCTCTGGCCAGAGTTTTTTGAAAGGGCACCTCAACTGAGAAACATAGTCCAAGTTGTGACTTACATATGCTCTAAAAAGGGGTATTAGTACATTCTTGTCTCATGATCTCATATTTCTTTTTATTGCTCATATGATTTTTATTAGCTTTTGCAGTTGCCTCATTTGTTTGCTTAGTGCATCCCAGACCTTTTGAAATATATACTGCAAGGTCTTTTTTGTTAACTGTTACTAAGAAGGGGTGACCTCATAAAGAGTATGAGTGAATTCTGTTTTTCTTTCCCAGATACATAACTTTACATTTATCCCAATTGAAATACATTTCCCATGTCTTGGCCTGCAAAGTAATATAGTCTAGGTCATTTCAAAGATTAGCCACTTGTGATGCTGTTCCATAAGGTCCCCCAAGTTTGGAATCATCAGGATATTTGGCTGACTAGCAATTGAGATGACAAGTTAAATCAGATTTCAAAATCTGGAATGTTCTAGGACCTAATACAGAGCTCTGTGTACACCGCTGGAGATCTTACCTATGTCTGAGCCATGCCCATTTAGGAGTCTGTAATAAATGTTGGCATTTTTAGTTTGGCAATAAAGGCCCAATGTGGCACCAAGTCAAACACTTTACTGAAGTCAAGATCAATTATATTGCATAGTACAATCATTACTAAAGTTTGACTTATTTTCTCATAAAAAATATAGGAGTTTGGTGGTACAGCTCCTGCCTTTTTAAAACCATTTTTATCAGGGTCCAGATCATCTAGAGTGGATAGAATTTTCTCTTGTATTAGATTTTCTGGTAGCCTACATAAGCTGGAGGTGAGGTGGATGAGTCTATAATTACTAGGGATGTGTTTCACACCTTCTTTGAAAACTGGCACTACATTCGTAGTTCTCCAGTCATTCGGTATAGTCCCCAAGTTGATGGATTCTTCAAAGAGTAATTTTAAGGGGTATATAAAGGATATATTATCAGGCCCTGACAAGGAGCTGGTCATCAGTTTTTAAATCCTGTTATTAATATGTGATATTTGTATTTCAGTTCTGCTGCAGTTGCTAGTGTCTTTGACTGTAATGGACTGTAATGGATTTGGACTTTTGTGCAAATACCCCACAAAAGTATTTGCTGAGAGTTTGTCGACCATTTTCTTAGGTGTTTATTGTTTTATTACCAATTACCAAGAGGCCCCTTTATTTTTCTGGGATATATACGTGTGTGTGTGTGTTCCTGCATCTGAGTATTTATCTAACCTCTTTATTCTTGACATTAAATTGAAGGTCACCACAGTAAAACACTTTATTTTGTAAGCCCAATATAAAAAAGGTCAGGGGAAAAGGTTTTTAATTACTGGGCCCAAAGTACTGCAACAATTTACCAGACAATCTAAAATGTCCAGAAGCATAAATGTTTTTAAATCTTCGCTTTGTGTCTGGTTAAACATTAAATGTAATTGTGTTGACCAGTCTAGTAGTGTTGCAAGAGCAGTACCACTCATTACTTAGGAGTCCCAGGTTTGAGACTGGATTCCTGTCACTTGGGGACTGTTCAGGATAAAAAGGATCGAGCATCCTCTAAGGGTGGAACTGTATTCTACTACTTGACTGCCACCTAGTGGAGACTGTGCATCAGTACAGTAAGAGCAGCCCCTGGGGAGAGGGCTTGCTGACAGACACTGATAGCATGTACGCACACCTCTGTGTGCATGTGTCATTGCAAATGTCGGCAGCCCTGAAGGTGAAAAGAAGAAAAACTCTCTGCTTGTTATAGACAGTATTGTCCACTGCCAGCAGGCTCACATACCTCCACCATGGCTCCCCATCCATGGAATATGATCCCATGTAAGTGGTGTTCAAAGTGTAAGCCCATGAGAAGGTGGATGATGGGGCTGAGGGGAGGTTGCTGTCCTGAGGGGGAACAGACTAGCGGAGTGGAGAAAAAGCAAGATTAAAAAATGTAATAGCATCACATGATGTAATTGACATTCTGTGCATAGGTAAATTTGTCCATATTTGCACAATTTATACCTATGTCAATTATTTATTTATTTTTTTAATTTTTTTTTTCTCTCACCTACATCCCTACCAGAGCCGCCCCATTGGGAGTCACCAACGAAACCCATCCCTGCCACCATCTTACCTGCTGTTCGGGTCCCTCCATCCTGCCATGGATTGTTCCCTGGGCAGGGTCGGGGGGGCAGGACACCCCTGTACCTTAGTGTCTTGTCAGGTCCCCAAGACAGCAGCAGACAGTGGCACATCAGGACTGGGCTCAGCGCTCTGTCTTCCTGGCTCCGGAGGGTGATTTCCCTTTTTCTGTGGGATGCATGCCCTAGCATCAAGGCGCACACGCTGATGTCCACAGTGTCCCTCCCCCTCCTTCCGTGAAGGAGCTGCCCCCAGAGCTGACTAGTCCCAGACCCATGCCCCTGACCAATTATGCCTCAGTGACTCGGCTTGCTGTCATGCCACCAGCCTCTGCCAGGGGTCACTGCTTGCCGAACTAGAAAGCCCTCCCTCCCCCGAAGAAGGTGAGTTGTTGCAGGGATGGGTTTCACTGGTGACTCCAGCCTTTCTCCCCCCGGCCAACCCCTGGCTGCCCGAGTTCGCTTCTGAACCCAGGTCACTGGTCTGGTGTGAGATGTGGCATCCAGCGCCTCAACCCTCAGCAGCATGGGGCCAGCTACTAAGTCAATTATTTTAAATATGTTGAGAAATGTATTTAAATGTTAGCTTCTGATATGACATTGCCCAGAACCCACCTGTAAACTAGAAATATCCCCTAATTTGATTTTTATGAGTTCTCTGTGAGGAAATTTTTTGAAGGGACACTGTCATCTTTTATATTGTAATTTTTTGTCATGTGTGACCAGTTTGCCTCTTGAGGCAGAAGCAAGAAACTAACTGATGCGAGTGCTACAATTGCCAAACAATATTTTTTTTTGTTTACTTTGTATGTTAAATTTATTCTTAAACTTGGGCTGAGCAGGTTGACAGACTTCAGCCATTTGAAGTCTCCTGTGATTGTGAATGTGCATCTAACATGCATGTACAGTATATTGGCATTATCATGCTTGTCAAACTCATTCATAAATGAGTCATCATTTTATGTCCAGTATAAATAAAGGGTAGGGTTCAAAAGAGGGGCTTATTCTGAACACAGAAAGGTATGTGTGATGTGAAAACGAGCATTTGAAGAACTAAAAAATAAGTCTGAAAAACTGTGTTGAGATCCCGAGCATGCACATTAACGATCATCATGATCTCAGTTCAGTTCTTTAGTTTGAGAAGAAATTTGGCATAAAAGATAAAAAAACTTAAGTTAGTTGGCATATTGTAGTACACATAACATTTAGCGTGTCAGTTTTGTTGTTAGAGCCCTTTATGATCTTGTTAGCCCACATGATGGTTATATTTCACTATACACCACACTTTCCCTATACACTACACTTTCTGTCAGTTATTATTTCTCTCAATATATTCATTTAATACCAGCAATATGAGTGACCTTCTATACCTGATAAGTGAATACAAAAATATAACTAAGGTAGACGCATTAAAAGCACTTAAAAGCTTAGACACTTCAAGATCAGCAGGACCAGATGGTCTTTCCTCAAGGTCTTTTAATGAAGTCTCAAAATATATTGTAGAACCATTAACAGTTATAGTTAATAAATCAGTAAGAACTGGTGATGTTCCTGATGACTGGAAAACAGCTGAAGCTGTATCGATTCATAAAAAGGGATAAAAAAACAAAAGCAAATATCAAATTACAGACCTAATAGTATAACATTAATTGAAGGTAAACAGGAAAAAAAAAACTTTTATAGAGAAAGAATGCAACAGACTGGATATAACAGACAAATCAACATGGCTTCAAACAAGGTAGGTCTCGTGTGTCAAGCCTGTTAACCTTTTCTGAGTCAGTTAGTGACAATTTAGACAAAGCCCTCTCAGTGGACATTGTTTATGTAGATTTTAGAAAGGATTTCGACCTTGTGCCACACATCCTTCTATTAATGAAACTTACCACCCAGGGATTTAGTAGTAACCTGATTCCATGGTTAAGAAATTGACTAACAGACAGTGGTGGCTTCAGCTTCTGTTGGGTACTAGGGCACTGGGTGGGCACCACACTTGGCAGCCAGGGCACCTATAGAAACCAGAATGGTAGGTAGGCATGCATGTATATTCTTGTGTGCCTGCCTTTTGAGAATTATATATTTGAATAAATGAATGTTACGTCTCTGAAATAAACATGCCATTTTATGTTGTAGAGTTTTTATTATTTTATAAAATGTTTAAGTATGCAACACACACACACTAACTTTGCAACCAAAGATTTGTCTGCTCCAATTTCCTTTTTGGTATGCATTCTGGTGCTCACTTCAGAAACCCTAAGGGACACATACCTCGCTCACTTCAGAAACCATAATTGGCGCATACCTGCCCCAAAATCAATCTGTATGAAGTTACAGTTCAATTTTGGGTCAGGTACTTGACCTCTATTGTTGTTTGGGTGCAGTTTCAAAAAACAAATCTGGTAAAGGAGCTCTTTCAATGCGTACACAGAAGGAAACAGGTCACAGGATTCAGTTCAACAATGTTAATGACCTACACGCTAACCATTTGTAAAAACAAATGTACTGCAACTATGCACAGTGTACTACTGAAATGAGACAGATTCCTAAAAGATTTAAACATTGTCGTTTTTCTTATCACTATCCTTATTGCAAAAGTTCAAGAAGTCCTATGTTTTATTAACATATGCCTTTTATCTGTGATTCATAGCTAATCTGCCCATAGAGTCTAACCATTCATTAAAGGTTGGTGTTAAGGTGCTATTCAGTTTTGAAAAAAGGGATCTTCTATCACTATTGTATGTGCCTCAGGACTTCTTTGTGAATGAGCTTGCTCAACGGAGTCTTTCCTGCAATAAACTTGAACTTGAACTATTCTTATTGCAAAAGTTCAAGAAGTCCTATGTTTTAGAGAAATATGACCAATTATTTGATTCATAGCTAATCTGTTCTGAGAGTCTAAACATTCATTAAATGTGTGCTATTCCATTTTGAAAGAATGGATCTTTAGGGTTTTGGGGTTATTTTCTTGTCTTAAATGCCCTGAAAAGTTAAATAAAAAAAAAAAAAAAAAACTTATTTTGACTAAACAGTTAACTTAGCAGAGTTCAACCTGGCTGTTTCTTGTATAGAAACATAGAATTTAATGGCAGATAAGGACCACTTGTCCCTCCCAGTCTGCCCATTTCCCTACCTAATAGATAAGCTGCAGATCCTAGTTAACCAACAGCCTACTGTTTCCTACTCCCATCCCCTAGAATTGGCTTATGACTGTCCCATGCATTCTTGAAATCCACCACTGTTTTTGACTCCACAACCTCCTCAGGAAGGCTGTTCCATGCATCCACAACCCTATCCATGAAAAAATACTTCCTCACATTACCTCTGAGCCATCCCCCCTCAATCTTCAAATTGTGCCCCTTGTTCTTGCACACCTCTTTTTCTGAAAGATGCTACCCTCTTGGACTTTGTTGTTTCCCTTGAGGTACTTGAAAGTTTCTATCATGTCTATTCTATATGGACTTCCTCGAGTTGATGATTTCACTGGGCTTCACACAGGTTATTTCCTTCTTGACCCATATTGGTGGGCATTCATTGGACTTGGTGTTCCTTCTGGGGATGGGGATATCCGACTTGGTGGTGGAACCAGTCGGATGGTTGGACCATCACTCCATTGGGTTCAGTTTTGAGGCTACCCCTAATAGGTCAGCCCCTATGGAAATGGTCTGGTACCGCCCATTAAGGGGTGTTTGCCCGGATGACCTGATGGTGGTGCTGGACCTATCGGGCCTACCGATAGATTGCTTGGATCCGGGAGACCTGGTGCGTGCCTGTAATAAGGTTGTGGCAGGGGCCCTGGATTCCATTGCTCCTGTTCGTGTTCAACCTCTCACTCTTCATACCAGGTCTCCTTGGTTTGATGAGACCATGAGGGAGTTGAGGAGAGTTGGACGAAGGTTGGAGAGGCGCTGGCGGAGGTCCGGTCTGGATGATGACAAACTTAGTTTGATGAACCACTATGTGGTCTATCAATCTGCAATCTCTCATAAGAAGGCAGAATTCCTGCCCAGAGAGATTGCGGCTGCACAGAATAGACCAGCTCAGCTGTTCCGGACCGTGGACAGACTGTGCAATCCAGCCTGTCTTCAGCCCGGAAGAGCCTTTTCTCAAGAACGGTGTGAGGAGTTTGCTCTCTTCTTTGCAGATAAGGTTGCCAAAATCAGATCGGATGTCCGCTTGACCCTCTCCAATGGGAGTTGTGATGGTCGGCAGGAGATGTCGGACACCCAGTTTGCATGGTCTGACTTCAGCCTCCCCACAATCAATGACATTGTGCTGATCATCCAATCACTACGTCCGAACAACTGTAATTTGGACCCTGGCCCCACGCGTCTTTTAGTGGATTGTGTGGATAAAATTGGCCCAGTCCTTGCTGTGATAGTCTGGAGGTCCTTGGAGAGGGGGATCTTCCCAGATCCTCTTAAGGAGACTGTAGTTAAGCCTTTTCTGAAGAAACCCTCCTTGGACCCGGATTGTCTAGCAAATTACAGGCCTGTCTCTAACTTACCCTTTGTGGGTAAAGTTATTGAGAAGGTGGTTGCAGCGCAGCTGGATGATCATCTGACCAACAACAATGTCTATGATTCTCTCCAGTCTGGATTTAGGAAAAGGCATAGTACCGAGACAGCACTTGTTTGGGTACTAAATGACCTCCTAATAGCGAGAGATCGAAGGACCTGCTCCATCTTGGTACTTCTTGATCTCTGCAGCGCTTGACACTGTTGACCATGGTGTGCTATTGGAGCATTTATGTTCATCTGTGGACTGTCTGATACAGTCCTCAGGTGGTTTCGATCTTACCTCGAGGGTAGGACTCAGAGGGTGGTGTCTGGAATTTTTTCTTCGGCATCAGTCTTCCTATCCTGCGGGGTACCGCAGGGTTCCATTCTGGTGCCCATGTTGTTTGCAGTGTATATGCTGCTGTTAGGGGTGATTGTTAGATGATACGGTCTGGGTTTTCATTGCTATGCAGATGATACCCTGCTGTGTCTTTTGTGCCCGGCCAGGATGCTGCCATTTCGGTATTTAACAACTGTCTTGCTTAGATCCAAGACTGGATGAATGGGAGTTGGCTGTGGTTGAACCCAGAAAAAACTGAGGTGTTGGTTGTGGACAAGGGTCACTGTGAGGCAGGTTTGTTAGCCAGATCGCCCTCGGGCTTATAGCTTGGGGGTGTCCAGCTGACGACCTCAGACCAGGTGCGGAACCTGGGCGTTGTATTTGACGACTGTCTGACTTTTAAATCTCAGGTATCAGCGGTGGTCAAAACCTCCTTTTACCACCTGAGGAACATCGCCCGGTTGAAGCACCTGGTTCCTCCAGAGGATCTCCCAACGTTGGTCCACGCCTTCGTTACCTCCCGCCTTGACTATTGCAATGCCCTTTACCTGGGGCTATCGGGGGTTGAACTTCGCCATCTGCAGCTAGTGCAGAATGCAGCAGCCAGGCTGTTGACTAGGTCTAGTCATATAACGCCTGTGCTCCATGGACTGCACTGGTTGCCAGTTTGCTGGCGAATCACCTTCAAGGTCGGTTTGCTGACCTATGAAGCCCTACGATCAGGGACCTGCTTACCTGAAAGAGCTCCTTTGTTCCTACTGTCCTCCCCGCTCTCTCCGATCCACTGATGAGGGATTGCTAGAGATTCCCAGGGTCCATTTAAAAACTTCAGGGGCAAGATCATTTAGTTTTATGGCCCCGACCCTGTGGAATTCTCTACCTCGTCAGGTGCGAAATTGCCCGACTGTCCAAAGCTTTAAAGGAGCTTTGAAAACATATCTTTTTAGCAAAGCTTTTAATGATTTATGATAGTTTTAATGTTGTTTAATTATTTATTGTTTTATGTATTTGTACAGGCACCTTGGTTTTAAGAAAGGCGCCTTATATAAATAAAGAATGAATGAATGAATGTCTCCCCTCTCCCTCCTTTCCTCGAGGCTATACATATCAAGCTCCTTTAGTCTCTCTTCATATATCTTCCGGTGCAGCCCCTGTACCATTTTAGTTGCCTTCCTCTAGACTGCCTCCATCTTGTCTATGTCTTTGCGGAGATTGGGTCTCCCGAACTACACGCAGTACTCCAGATGGGGTCTCACCAGCTGACTGTACAAAGGGATAACAACTTCCTGTTTTTCTACTGGTGATACCTCTCCCTATGCATCCCAGTATCCCCACAGCCCTCCTTACTGCCCTCTCACATTGCTTGCTCTCCTTTAGGTCATCTGATATGACTATCCCCAGGTCCCTTTCCATTTTTGTTGTTAGTATCTCATCCCCAATTGTGTATTCTTCCACAGGGTTTTTATTTCCCAGGTGCATTATTTAGCACTTCTTAGCATTGAATCTGTGCTGCCATACATTTGACCATTCCTCCAGCCTTGCCAAGCCCCTTCTCATCCTTTCCACCCCACCTTGTGTATCAACTCTGTTGCAGGTAGTTTTGTCATCTGCAAAGAGACATATGTTCCTGGTGTCCTGGCCAACATTCCCCTTCCCATAAACCGGTTCATGCAATTATCCAGGCTGTGTGGGGGTGATGATGTGCGATATGGCTGCCACCTCACATTCAGTCCCTTCACTACCAGTCTAGCATTGCGTGTAAAGCACTTTGGGATACTGTGTATGAAAAGCACTATATAAATGCTGAGTCGTCTTCTACTTTTCCTTCCAATCCCTCTGCAATGTCACTTATAAAGACATTAAAGAGGACCGGTCCTAGTACTGAACCCTGCGGTACCCCACTAGTAACCCCCCTTTCTTCAGAGTGGACTCCATTTACTATTACCCTCTGTGTCCTATTCTCCAGCCAATTCTTTACCCATGCTACCATCTTGGGACCCACTCCCAGGCTGGCCAGCTTGTATATTAATCTTTTCTGTGGGACTGTGTCAGATGCCTTGCTAAAGTCTAAGTAGGCCATGTCTACAGCCCCTCCTTGATCTATTACTTTGTTCACCCAGCCAAAGAAATCTATTAGATTCATCTGACATAACCTTCCCGCTGTGAATCCATGCTGCCTTGGGTCCTGTGCCCCTCTGGCCTCTAGATAATCAACAATTATTTCCTTCAGAAGTAATTCCATAATTTTCCCTATCACAGAGGTTAAACTAACAGGTCTGTAGTTTCCTGCTTCTGCCTTGCTCCCACTCTTGTGAAGGGGAATAACATCTGCCCTTCTCCAGTCCTCAGGTACCACCCCATCTTCCCATGATTTGTTCAAGAGGATAGTCAGTGGTGTCACTAGTTCTACCCTTAGTTCTTTTAGAATTCTAGGATGAATCCCATCAGGCCCCGTTGCTTTGTCCACCTTCAGTTTTAAGAGTTCTTTCAGAACACTTGCTTCTGTGAATGGGCTGGTATCAACCCCCATATCTAGAGTGTGTCTATTGTTTGGTTTCGGTACTTCCCCCTCTTCATTTGTGAATACTGAGCAAAATATTTGTTTAGTATCTCTGCCTTTTCACAGTCACCCTCTGTCCACCCTTCCCCTTTATTAAGCCCCACTTCCTTCGGTAACATGTGAAACTCTCTAGAGATGTGCGGAATGAGAACATTCAGAATTTGCAGAATTTCAATGAAATTTCAAGGAATTCCACAAAATGTCATGGAATTTCAGAATTTTTACAATTTATTGATTTGGTCATAACTGGCCATCTTTTAAGCTAAACCTCTGAAATTTGACAAGCCAAATATCATGACACTTAGATGGACAGTTCCAAAATTATAGGTATTCAAAGTTTGGCAATTTATTTTTTGTGCGAAATTTCTTGAACATTTTTATCTTCATATATGTCAACCAACTATTGGTTCAGAGATCTTGAATTTGGCATAATTACCTGAGGATAGGTGTTCTAGCAATATGTCAGATTTCATAACAGTATGATGCATTGTCTCAAACTTATAGGTGCTCTAAATCTGTCATTTTATTTTTTTGTGGGAAATATTGTGAAACAAATTTCATCTGCATAGAACTCAGGCACCTTTGGAGCTATACATGTGTAACGGCTCCTACACCTCACTTTAGACAATGTCCTTGCCCCCCTCACCTTCATTATCAGTCATTCCCTCTTTCATGGGACTTTCCCCTCCATCTGGAAAGTTGCAGTCATCATTCCAATCCATGGGGTGGTGACCACTGTGATGCAAGTAACTACTGTCCTATCTCAATCCTCCCCCCCCTTTCTAAAGCACTGGAAATAATTATTTCCAACCAACTAACTGACCATCTCACAAAGTACAACCTACTTTGCCAGCAACAGCATGGGTTCTGTCAGGGCCACAGCACCACCTCTGCGTTGTTAGAGTTCACATCCCCCCTTCACTCTACACTCGACAAAGGACATCTCACTGGTGCTGTCTTTGTTGACTTGTCAAAAGCTTTCGACACAGTCAACCCACTCCCTCCTTCTCTCAGCTCTAACCAACTCAGGTTTTTCCCCCAAAGCCACTAATTGGTTCACCGACTACTTCTCAGGCAGGACACAGCAAGTTAGGATAGGCTCTACACTCTTCTCATCCCTCCCAGTCAAGTCTGGGGTCCCACAGGGTTCTATCTTCAGGCTCCTCCTCTTCAGCATATTCCTTAACACCCTCCCTGTGGCATACTCTGGACAATTAATACTTTGCACTGATGACATGGTCCTGTTCTTATCCCACTTAGATCCCCTTCAATCAATCAATCAACTTTATTTAACCAGACATAAACACCATTGAGCAAGCTCATTTTCAAAGTGGTCCTGGACATTAATACAATACAATACACTACAGTACAATACAATACATAGTCACAGATGTGATAAACAATAATGCAAAGACATTGTACATGTGAAGGTCAATATAGGCCTATCCATACTGATCTAACATAGGTGTATGCAGTTACAATTCATAAAAAAGTTTACAGAAAAGAGGAGAGCCAACAATCATAGTCTGTCGCCAGCTTATTGGTAATAAATAGGGAGAGGAAAGGTGGTAGAAAAAGTGTGTTAGTGGAAGGGGATAGGTTGAAGAGGGCCAGGATTAGAGGGAATAGACTAGTAAGTGCTGGTTATCCCTTACAAGGGATGTGTGGTGAGCGAGATTCAGAATGTGGGATTCGTGGGAGGAGTCAAAGGCTAGGGACTCAGAGTCATCTCAAACAATTGCATGTTTCCTTCAGCAATTCAGCTATCAGAGCTTTGAATGTGAGTAGACTTGGAAGTGAGGAAAGCTTTAATGAGCTTTGCATGGTGTTCCAAAGCGATGGGAGTGAAAACTTGATTTTGGCCGAGCCATATGTTATTTTCACTCTAGGAATCAGAGGAATCAGGAAACAGAGTATAGAGAAGTGTCTCAGGCCATAAGATCCCTTGTCTCATGCGAAAAGGCTTGAAATGAATGCATGAAGATTATAAGATAGTGCTCTATAGAGCCAGAGGAGAGCATTTATTTTCCTCCTAGTTGAAAGTGAGGGCCAACCCGACCCCTGGTACAGTAGGCAGTGGTATTTATGAAGGGGTAGATTAAGGATAAATCTTAGGGCTTGTTGGTAAAGAGTGTCAAGTTTGTTAAGCACCGTTGAGGGACAATGATTGTAGAGAACGTCAGCATAGTCCAATATAGGTAGGAATGTGGATTGTACTAGTCTCTTTCTAGCTTCTAAGGTAAGCAGATGTTTAATATGATAGAATAAACCAAACTGCTGGCTTAGTTTCTTCGATAGTTCATTTAGGTACAGAAAGTTAAGCTTATTGTCCAGTCAGAACCCTAGGTATTTAAAGGTTTCAACTATTTCAAGGAGTTCGTCTAAAAGCGTTAGAATCTGGGGAATATGTGTTGGTCTGGAGACTGCCTTTGGTAAGAGAATCATGGTTTTAGTCCTTTTGGCATGAAGGAGGAGCTTATGTTTAATGAGATTATGTTGGAGAGTAATGAAGTCTTGCTGTAAGTTCTCGTGGGCAAACTCCAAGGATGAATTTGTGGTGTAGAGTACAGTATCATCTGCAGATAAGTGTACATTAGCTGATCGCAGATGTATGTCCAGGTTATTGATACAGATTGCAAAGAGGATTGGACCCAGTATGGAATCTTGTGGGACACCTCATAAAAGAGATTTTTGTGGAGACAGATCACCTGCAGCTTTGACTTGTAACCTGTTGATGAGGTAATTGGTGAACCCTTTGATTGCAGGACTGTCAAGACCGATATTGCTCAGTGCTGTAAGTAAGATGATGTGATCCACAGTAATGAAGGCCTTACTAAGATCAAGAAAAAGGGCAAATACATGCTTCTTAGAATCCAGGGCAATTTGACAATCTGTGGTTACTTTTGCAAGGGCAGATACTGTGCTGTGTTTGGCTTTAAAGCCGGAATGTGCAGGGTTCGGCAATTTCTGCAAATCCAAGTGTTCTCTAATTTAGGCATTTACAATTTTTTCAAGTAGTTTTGACAGAACGGATAATATAGATATAGGCTGATAATTATTCAGATCACATGGATCTCCAGACTTGAAGATGTGGGTGGTTTTCCATGACACAGGTAGTTCTCCTTGCTTCAGAGAGGTGTTGAATAAATGGATAATGGGGGCAGTCAAGTAGAGATGGCCGAGCTTTAGGAAGTAGGGTTCGATATTGTCTGCACTGGCACTCTTTTTAGTGTCCAGAGATAGAAGTAGATCCTCTACTTGTTTAAATGTGACTGTATGAAAGCTGAAATCAGTGGGATGAGGTTGGTTAGGGTTAGGATTAACATTTGAGTCGGCAGCAAAGTCCCCTAGTGGGTTGAGTTTGCTGATAGGTGAGGTGTCAAAACCTAGCCCTGCAGTGGCAAAGTGTTCATTGAACTGCTCTAGTATAGCAGCTCTGTCCATGTAGGTAATTCCAGCGGACATCATTTTGGCTGGGAGAGATGCGTCAGTAGAATATCCTTCAACCTGTCTAAGGATGTTCCAGAATTTGGCTGAGTTGTTTTTGTTGGCTTCTAGTTCTGCTTGGAAAAATCTAGCTTTTTCAGACATAATTAGTTTGGTGCAGGCATTTCTAGAGGTGCAGAATGCTAACCAATCTGCCTCCAGGTGAGATTTCCTCGCTCTTTTCCACCAATAGTCTCTGTCCCTAAGCGTTTTCTTCAGGATGGGCAAGAACCAGCCAGGAGGTCTTTTTTTAGATCTGATCAGCCTTAGTGGGGCACATTTGTCTGTTAGTCTCATTAAGAGGCCATGAAAGATATTAAATGCCTCACTAAGGGAAGGGGTTAGGTAGAAATCCTGCCATCTACTGTTATTTAGGTCTTTCAGGAAAGTGTTCTGGCAAAACTTTTTCAGGCATCTTTTCAATTTGAATTTGGCAGCTGATTTTATTTGGGGAGAGTATCTGGTGCAGGTGGTAGCACAGTGGTCACTTATATCATTGAAGAATACTCCAGTATGAGAAATGTTATGGGACTTGTTTACTAACATGAGGTCCAGAAGAGAGCTACGCTCTGGATATTTTCTTTTAGGCCAGGTGATTGCAGGTGTCATTTGTACCAGTCCAACTGCATCACAGAGATCCTTCAGTTTCTTGGAGCTGTTATCATTCCAGTTTTGATTGAGATCCCCCAGTAGGATACATTCATTGTTAGCTGAGTTAATTAGGTTTCGAAGATGTAGTAGGAGGGCCATGCCAGCAGAAGGTGGTTGGTTGCAGGCTGTACTAAGAAGTGTCTTCTCATTGGAAAGGGATAGTTTTAGTGCCAGGCATTTGAATTCTTATAGCCTTCAAGGTGCAATCAACGACCATGACTGCGAATTTACTCTTAACATATATTACAACCCCTCCTCCTCCTCTAGATGGTCTATCACACCGGTAGGTATTGTATCCTGGTATGTTGATAGATTTGTCTGGGGTCAAGGGCATAAGCCAGGATTCAGTTACCATAAATAAATTGGGAATTGCATTTAGAGCTCAGGTCTGTATGAGGTCAAGTTTCTTCAGTAAACTACAAGCATTAACATGAAGAAAGCTAAGACCTTTGTATTGTGGGAGGTCCACAGGGCTGTCCAGGGAAGTGGGTGGGCCTGGGTTTAGTTCAGTGTTTCCCGAGCAGAGTAGGAGAAGTAGCAGTAGTTTTTGAGGTAATGTCTTAGCCTACTGAGTAGTTTTTTGTTGCCACATCTGGTGTAGGCTGCTTTAGTGATGGCTGTTTTTTGGGTAGTATCACAATTTGATAGGAATAATACATAGATAACTGCTATGACAGACAAAGGTCAGAGGCATTCGCACATGTTCTCTGGTCACTGTCTGGTGTGAGGAGGGGCATGACCATAAGTGAGATGTCCCAGCTGTGTGTTGCCTTGGTTTATTAAGGAGGGGCAAATCTTGGTATTCATCAAAGGAGGAATTTTGGCCTTGGTGCAGATTAGAAACTGACATTTTAATTGGGGCAAAAAGTAGTAGTATGAGGCAACTATATAGGAGAGTATGTATTTGTGGCATTTTTAATAAAGAATTATCTCCTGACACTGGTATCAAGCACAAGGTTGACAGGCCTGTTTAGTAACAGCTTCTCAAAGAAGGCAGGGCTATCTAGGGATGCGGGCTAGATGAAGGGCATGGCTGATCTTACTTTGTCCAATAGGCAGGTAGAAGGCTGGCCTAGCTCTCAGTGGAGGAGCATTTAATAGAGGCTAGGGTCAGGGCTGCTGGTGTGGAAAGAAAATTCACATGAAGTTAAAAAAACAGCGAGCGGGCGGAGGCACCCAAGGCAAGGAGACAGGTCAGAGAAAAGCCACAGAGAGCAGAGTCTCTAGGCAGCCAGTTTCAGGCAGAGCCACAAGGGAAGCAGCCAATTGCTGGTGATCCCAAGGAGTTGCTGTTCAATCAGGGCTCCAAGGTATTCCCAGAGGTTAGCGAGCATGTTTACATAATCGGGAAGGCTCCTAGGTGGGCAGGCGGAGTACACGTGGCCAGATGGCTTCTCCAGCCATGGCCGAGAAGAGCGTGGTGTGGTGGTAGCTCACCCAGGAGCTCTTGAGCTGGAAGAAAAACAGAGTAGGAGGTTTAGATAAGGTCAGGCAGGACAAGGGAGCCAGAGAGGAGCACACAAGTTGAATCGGGGGGGGCAGGGGTATGATTATGCAAGAAGGAGTTAGACAAAGCCGGGAAGGGGGGGTAGGGCAGACGGCAATGCAATTTAGATTGGCATTGCTTAGCCCAGAGCTGTGTTAGGAATAAGTTTTAGAATGAGAGAGAGAGAGAGAGAGAGAGAGAAAAAACAGCAATTATCTGAGCGAAGTTAGAAAATAAAAGGCAGAGAAAAGCACCAGAAATAAATGTTTTCAGCAATACAGTAGTCCCAGAATATTTAACACTTTTACAATGAGCTGTACTTCTACATTTCCCCCACAACAAGCAATCACATTTCAAAAATTCACGTGAAGTTGAAAAAACAACACGCGGGCAGAGGCACCCAGGGCAAGGAGACAGGTCAGAGAAAAGCCATGGAGAGCAGAATCTCTAGGCAGCCAATTACAGGCAGAGCCATAAGGGCAGCCGCCAATCACTGGTGATCCCAAGGAGTCACTGTCCAATCAGGGCTCCAAGGTATTCTCTGAGGTTAGTGAGCAGGCTTACCAAATCTGGAAGGCGGGCAGGCGGAGTGCACGCGGCCGGCTGGCTTCTTCAGCTGCGGCCGTAAAAGCATGTGGCGGTAGCCCAATTAGGGGTTCTTGGAGCCAATCTGGAAGGCTCCTAGGTGGGCAGGCAGAGTGTGTGCAGCTGGCTGGCTTTTCCAGCCGTGGCCGCCAGAGCATGTGGCGGTAGCCCGATCAGGGGCTCTTGGAGCTGGGGGACCTTCAGCTCCATCTCTTCCTACAGGAAACCTTCTCCAAAGCTGAGTCCTGGTTTACAGAACACCTGCTTGTCCTAAACTACAAAAAAACAAACATAATGCTTTTCACCAACCCCTAGAGTAGACATAAGGACCACCCACTCCATATCATCAACTCCCAGTCACAGCCCCTTGACCAGGTAACCTCCTTCAAGTACCTCGGCATCTACTTGGACCCTCCCCTCAATTTCCACAGCCACATTCATCACCTCTGCACTGCTGTCAATACCAGGATTGGTATACTCTACTGTGCCAAACACTGCCTCACCCCTGATGTCCTCAGACTTGCCATCTCCTCCTCCATCCTTGCCCTCATTGACTATGGGATACTTGTCTATGGAGCTGCCAATACCACTTCACTCCAGAGAGTTAGAGTAACCCTCAACAAAGCCTGCCACCTTATATTAAACTGTGACTGCTATACCCACACATGTTCCCTCTACCAGCAGTCCAGCTGGCTCAACCTCGACAACCAACTAAAATACCACACCTGCCTCATGCCTAAAAAGATCTCTACTGGTCTGTCCCCCCCTGGGGCTAGCTTCCCTCGTGACTCCTGCCCCCAGAATGAAAGCCACCCGCAACTCTGTTAAATCCCCTTTCCTCATCCCTCACTTCTGAATCTCTCTTGGTCAATGTACCTTCACATACCGTTCCCCTCTCTGGATGAATGCCACCCCTTGTCCCATTATATCTGAACTCAAACTCAGCCATTTCAGAACCCTCCTCAAGGAGCACCTCCTGCCAATAATGACTGTGACTGCCCATAATCCCCATCTACTCCTGACAATGGATTCTCTTCCTGCACCCCCACCCCCAGCACCATAACCATTCTCCAACAAGGTGTATTTCTCTGCTCTCCCAGTATCTTATTTACCATGATGTTGTCAGGCCTTTGGTCTGGCTAAGATTGTGCCTTATATACCATGTTATCACTGTAGCTTATGCATGTACCCAAACTTTGTTGTATGTTGACCTTACCTGTTGTATTTTGTCTAATGACATGGTGCCTTTGGATACGAGTTTCTGACTCAAAGGTTGTAAATCCAAAATGTTAAATAAAGTAGCACGAATAACCTTTTTTTTAATCCTTATAGAATGTTCTAAATATTGAGAGAATTGGATTAGAGATTTTTAAGTTACAGGGGTTCAAAACTTTACTATGTAAATATTTGTAAAAGTTTGTGAAAACTCAAAAATGTGGATGTTTGTAGCTGCTCTTTTCACAAGCATAGACTTCACATTTGACATACATATCCATAGTCAGTGTGTATCCTGGTGTCTAACACAACTGGATAAACTGGTTTAGCAGTTTTAGATTTGCAGTAGAAAAAAATATTGGTAACATTTTCTTACATATTTATGGTAGCATATAGTTGAAGCATCCAGAATTATTTTTGTGGAATTTGACATTACAATGCATGTATCACTTCTTTGTTTCAGAAACTAGGCTGAGCTTTTTGCCATCCTGCTATTCCTCTCTGGGTGACTATCTCCCCCTTTTGGTATAGCCAGACTGACTCAGTAGAACTACTGATCCCACCGATATCCTCTTTGTTCTCTACAGTGACAACCCCCCCAAAACATGAGTCACTTACTGCTTTTCCTATCAACTTACCCTGTTGGAATAGCCAGAATTCTTCCTTCCTGCTGCCCCAGATATTGTCTTCCCCTACTACATCTTTTTGATTACCTTTACGTCCCAGACCTGCAGTTACATCAGGCTCCCTGGATCATAAATTTACTAGATGTGACCCTTAAATATCCTGCATCCAGGTTGGAATTATTTACACTTTGTGCTTCCTTACACCAACCTGGGGGTCTACCACTGTTTTGCAACCCAGCTCAGCTGTCCATTTCTTGGAGAAATCGTGCATTTTACTCCTGAACCTGCTGACCCCCTGCACTACCAGTCTCTCATACCCCTACATGTTAATTAGAATCCATCAGATAAGGCTGAGTGAAATTAGCAAATTCCACTTTTATGGATTTTTTTCATGAAATTTTACAATTTTCACAAATATTCATGGGATTTGACTTTAAATACAGAAGTTATTTTGCAATTTCCTGCCGCAAGCACTTAATAAAATTGACACACAGTCTCCTTGAAAGATCTAAGAATCTGCCAAATTTAATGGTATCGCATTCTCTAGTATTAACATTTCAGGGGTTATAAATGTGCAGTTTACATTCTTGCAAAATTTTAATGTGAAAGTTTAACTACATGTACTTTTAATTCAACCCCATATGAAGCTGCAAATATGAAGTTTTTCAGAAATGACCATGTGGTATAGTGGTTTAAATGTTTCAAATCTTGTTAAATATGGATATGTTGTTTTAAAATTAGAGAGGAATAACTTACATTTATTTGGTAGGCTATAACCTAGTCCCATTTGAAGCTAGACATCTAAAACTATGTACATATACAGAAGTAGTGATGACCTGTATATCTGTCATATTTTATAACATTTCAATTAATACTATTAAAATTATACAAAAATTACAGAAATAAAATTTTGCCAAAATGTGTGGCTACCTATAACTCAGCTCCCATTAAAGCTTGAGATTTAAACCTTGGCTCATATACCCTTTTTGTATGCTTCTCTAAATCCTGATATTGTGGAGAAAGTTTGATAAGAAATTTTAAACATTTCAAAATAACTAAAACTTTAATTTTGATTAAATGTTTGTCCATGCATAACTCTGCCCACATTCAACTTAGGACTCTACTATTTAATACACGTTTGTAAGACTAAGGCTACTATAAACATTCCAAATTTGCAACCATTCAACGGATTTACATAACATTTGGAATGCATGGTCTCCTATGGTAGATCTCCTGATTTTCCAAGTTGCATTGTGGTCGGACTTGTGGTTTACATGTAGAATCGCAAAAACGTTGGCTATACTCCTTGCTGATTTTACACATCATGTCGTACACACCATTTGATATTTTGTGAGATATTCTCAGGTAGAAAGAGGTTTAGTCAAAGAACAATCCAGTATTGGTTTGGTTAAAAAATATAAATCCTTTCCAAAGTTATTTAATTATTTTGAAGTTTCAGGTTCTGAGCATGCTCAGTTCACTCCAAGATTTATATGTATGTTTTGCGAAAGGGGATTCTGCTCATGATCAAGGATTTTGTCAGCTCCCGAATGGGGATTTATAAAATCCCTGTTCATGAGAAAAAATTCTTTGTTCGTGAGGATCAGCTCACGAATGGGGATTTTGATAGCTCGCGATCAGGGATTGGCTTGCGAATGGGAATTTTGTCAGCTCGTGAAAGGGGATTGCGTTTTTGAATCCCCTTTCATGAGCTGACAAAAATCTCCTTTAGTGAGGTGTCAAAATCCTTGTTCGCGAGCCGATCCCCTTTTGGGAGCTAACAAAATCATTGATCGTAATTTCACTACCAGATGGCCATTCTCACGAAGATGATTGGCTCGTGAATGGGGATTTTAAAACCTCATGAAAGGGGATTCATTCGCGAATGGGGATTTTGTCAGCTAACAAAAGGAGATTGATTTTTCAATTCCTCATTCATGAGCTGTCAAAATCCCCTTTCGTGAGCTGACAAAATCCCCTTTCACGACTTGGAGACCAGATGGCCAAAATCTGACAATCAAGGATTACTCTCGAATGGTGATTGACCTCGCGAATGGGAATTTTGACACCTCGCAAACTAGGATTTTAAAAACGTTGCCACTGCACGATAAATAAACGGTTTGGTCTTTTGGCTTGAACTTTGCAGGATATAAAGGGGATGTCCCAGAGATGTGCATTATGCTAGTTAAGTGTTAAAAAGTTAATCGGTTACAAGGATATGCCATCAGAAAGTTGAGATTTTTCCCATACGATAACATTGTGGAGCACATGTCAACTTTCGGTGCCCATATCTTGGAAACGATGCGAGATACGGATTTTTCGCTACCTGCAGCTTTGTCCATCTTTAAGTGGACTAAGCTTGCGTGTAGGTTTCGAAGTCATGATTACAACTGCAGTGGAATTTTTTTCATATGTTGTACTGAAATATTGGCAAATTAGCATTACAAGGGTTCCTTTCCAGGTCTATAGGGCTTCTGTATTGCTCCATTGTGATGTGTAAGTGGACGTGCAGGGCCCAGAGGGCCCACGCTTCCACAGACACATATCATTATGCACAAATGGGCAGCTTGGTGGCCCACCAATACATACTATTTACTAGTTACATTACACTTTTTCAAAAAGTAAGGGAATTCATTGCAAAAACTTTATTAATGCATCAGTTAGGGTTAAAGTGACTAAAGTCAGGAAATTAGATGTTAGGGTTGAGTCCCTAACTCCTCCCCACCACACACCAAGAAATGTTGGGTTTTGCCATGTGATCATGAGGCCTAACTCTCACCTCATTCTCCTTTACTGTAGCATGTCAACCTGTTTACACATGGAATGGGATGAGAGTTGGGACTGATGGCCCCATGGCACACCCCAGCATCTGTTGGTGCATGGAGGATGGGGTGGGGGATGGATTAGGGGCTCAACCCCACCATCTCATTTCTTCACTTTTGTCACGTTAACCCTGCATGCATTAACAAAGATTTTGCAATGATGATAGATAGATAGATATTGTACTGGCTTTGTCATGCCAGCATAGTTAGGGTGAAAGTGCACATCTATGATAAAGTCCAAATTTTGAAGCTTAATAACTTTGGAGCCATTCAACAGATCTGCATGCCATTTGCATGCATAAACTCTAGGGGTGTGTCTCTTGACTTGCCAAACGTCATGGGACTCTCTTGAGTAGTTTCTGAGATATAAAGTGTTGACATTTTGTTTGTAATCCTGGATCTCAGTAAAAACGGCTTTATGTTGTGAGTGGAAATTTTCAGAGTAGAAAGCCTTTTGGGCACAGATGTGCCATTTAAAGGTTTGGTGAAAGAATATTAATCTGTTCAAAAGTTATGAAATAATAAAATTTCCCACTATTTCCTATTGGAAAATTTATATGTCAGGCATGGAAAATATATATTTCACACAATAGGACTATTGTGCAGAAAATACCAGCTTATTTTTTGAACAATAGGAGCACTGTGTGAAAAATTCCAGCTTCTTTTCACAAAGAATGCTGGTATTTTTTGCACAGTTCACGCTTTGTTCAATGGATTCAGCTGGGTTGCATCTGTCATCTTGTTTTTGCCACTTAGTGAGGATGTTAAAGTACTGAAGGGAATCTTTTAAAAACAGAAAAAAAATCAGAACACAGCTAAAGACCTCTTTAGGTGTATTCTGATTATTTTTTTTTCTTTTTCAGCTAGCCCCAAACAAGTTTTTATATCGAGTGCCAGCTTCTTAACAGAATGGCTTGAAGGCCGTTCTCTGTATGAGAAGAGTGGTATTTTCTTGACTTCTGCAGCTGCAGCTGGAACTCATGCTGCCAGCTACAGAGTTAAGGAACACCCTCTTTGTTCTGCGCTGACTCGGGGTGCCCAATCCCATGTCAGAATGAATGCCCCTCCCACACACACAGTTATTTGGCACACAGGGAGCCCACCCTAGTGTGCCCTATGGTTACATTTATTAAAAACCGTATAAAAAAAAAAGAAAACAGTCTCCCTGATGTCTTTTATTTGATGCAGAATCCTGCATCGAAATTTGCGATAATTTGCATCAAGTATTCTGCCCCTCCATTCCTATTTTTAGAACCAACATTGGGGTGCACAATCCCCACGTCAGTGTGCAACCCCCCTCCACCCATCAGTATTGTGGCACACTGGGAGCCCACCCCAGTGTGCCCAGATAAATGGTATTTTGTACGAAATAAAGCTCCGACATCGGGATGCCACTCCTGGTGTTGGATGCCTCCCCAGCCTGCTTCTATTGCTGACGGGGATGCCCAATCCCTCTGTCAGCATAATGACCCCCGCAACATTTGTGGCACACTGGGAGTCCACCCCAGTGTGCCCAATTATATTTTTTTATTTTAACCTGTAAAAAAAGAAAACCATCCCCAAAGTATTTTTTTTTTTTTAACCCTGCAAAAAAGAAAAATGTCCCTCATCATCTCCCCACTCCACCCTCCCTCTGCACAGTCACCTCCCACACCCCCACCCCCACCCCACCCATACCTACCCTCTGGAGGTTGGGATCTGCAATCTTCTGGACCGGGACATGTCTGCCCTCTTCAAAGCTGAACTGTGATCGGAGGAATCAAGGCAAGCCATATAATGCGAGTCAATGGGGGGGTCAACTTATGTTGATTTTCTCAGCCAACTTTAGGAATTTTGGCCCAAAATTTTCAAAAGGGGGTTCTTGGAACCCCACCTCATGAACACTGACACTGTCATTTCATTTCTCTGTCCTGAAAGGTGATTTTGCATTCACTGCATGGACTCACCCTTTCAGGACTGAATCATGAAATAACAGTGTCACTGTTCATGAGACGGGGTCCCAAAAGCCCATGTTGCAAATTTGGAGGAAAAAAATTCTCCAAACTGTTATGAGTGTGTATTGCACAGTTTCTACGCATGCTCATAACTTCGCCAATTTTTAATATTTTCACTTCAGATTTTCAACATTGCCATTTTTTACACTTACTTATGAACAGTACAGCTGTCATTTTGTACATCCTGCCCAGAACATGTTTTCGTACCTGTGGTGCAATATGGAGCAGTCGCTGTATGAAATTAATTTTTGGGATGGATTACCAAAATCACAGTTGCACTATTTATGAGGGGAGGTCCCAAGATGCTGATGTTGAAAATTTGGTTAAACAATTCCAAAAAAATGAACACGTTATGGGCGTGCATTGCACAGTTTCTACGCATGCTCGTAACTTCGCCAATTTTTCCTGTTTTCACTCCACATTTTTAACATTGCCATTCTTCCACACCACCTCATGAATAGTACAGATGTTATTCTTTAAATCCTGCTAAAAATGTTTTTCCACAGCTGTGGCACAAAAATGGTGTTACAGTTGCGCAAAATTATGTTTTCATAGTTTCATAGTGTAGTTACAAGTTCTATAGACCGAAGTCCTTTGATGAACTTTCTACCATTTCTTATTCCTAATGGTGGTACAAATATTTGTTATGACCCATGAATATAGCTAATCTATGCTTAAATGTTTCTATACTGTCACTTTCCACTATGCTTTTTGGGAGTGCGTTCCACATTGCAATAGTTCTCTGGTTAAATCAGTAATTCCTTTTTTTTCAGTTAGATAAACTTTATTGGACATAATAAATCCAACAACATTAAGAGAACAAGTTTTAACCAACAGATTTCACAGAAGTTCCCCACCCTCCCCCATCCCTCCAAATACTCCCATCCCCCCAGTGGAGCTACCACCATAGCAAAAGAAAAGAATACAACAAAGTATTAAAACAAGATCTAGCAGAGCCACTACAACTGTGAATGCATTAACTAGATAAGGGTGTTTCATGGGCTTAAACATAAACATTTATTTATTTAAAAAATATCAGATTTACAAACCTTTGAGTCAGAGACTCATTTACAAAGGCACCTCATTGAAACTAATACAATGACAGTGCAGTTAACAAGTCCAAAAACAATGGCTTGGAGAGCAGACAGTTACAACAGTCATTCACTGGAGATACATGGGTAGCAGTAAATAAACAGATTACATAGTTTGGGCACACAGGCACCACATCAAGAAGACCAAAGCAATATACAATAGCTAAAGCAAATAGACATCAGAAGTCAAAGAGAAGCCCAGAGTGTTCAGATGAAGGCTGCTGCATACACTAACTGACTCAAAGTATAGTACATTGAGAAAGGACATATTTAAGCAATAAGGCATGGCAGGGTATGTGTTATCATGTATTATACCACAGGTATCTAGTCTCAGCCAATCAGAACACAGGAAAACTGTAAGTTATTGTCCCACAAACTACCACTTACATGTCCACAGTAGTTTATTCACCTATAGCCATGCCCACAGTAGTTTATTCATCTTCCCACAGTAGTTTATTCACCTATAACCACACCCACAGTAATTTATTCACATTCCCTTCCATTCCTATCCACTCAGTCACAGGGAATATCATACACAGATACTGTCGCGTCACTCTGTGTAACTAATTTTCAAATGCTGGCACAAACCGTATAATCCCACTTCTGAAATGTGTAAAATATCCCCCTGATTTCTTTTCAGTCCTAAAACAAAATTTCACCTCACATCACATTTAACTAGCACCACACATAAAATTTCCTCCTCCGTAGCTCTCTAAGCTGTAGTGCTGTGGGAGCAACTAAAAAAATCATTTATAACTAAATGATGCTTTTGTGGGTCACAGCCTCAAAGTAGTAATATGGGACACTTACTGGTAAATAGATCATTAGAAAGTTGGTCCCATTGAAAACCGAGTGCTTCAAGCCTTTTTATTTTCTCCTCCAAAATTGAATCTGTGATTCTGGACATGTGCATTACTAGCTTGTGTAATGCGCATGTCCAGAATCACAGATTCGATTTCAGAAGAGAAAATAAGAAGGCTTATAGCGCTCATTTTTCAACTGCACCAACTTTCTAATGATCTATTTACCAGTAAGTGTTCCATATTACTACTTTGAGACTGTGACCCACAGAAGCATCACTTAGTGATAAACGACCATCCTAGTTGCTCCCACGGCACTACAGGTCACAGATGCGCAGATCACACATTACCTCTGCTCCAACTTAAATGTAATTTCTACATAAAAATACAACTTTACCACAAATTCTAGTGGTATAATAGTAATAACATTGTGTTTTATGGAGTATACTCACACGTACCGGCTTCTATGGGATTAAACACCTCGGCTTTGCCTCGGTGTTTAATCATCCACAGTCAGGTTATTGCTTCATATACTCCATAAAACGTAATGTTATCACTTAAATAACGTCACTCCTGGGGTGGGTTGAAGCATGAGGCGAAGCTGAGTATTTATTTATTTGCATGCATTTATTTGATCTACTGGATCAGCAATATTTGCATAAGCTGTGCCCAGTGCAGATTTTATAGCACTGGTCCTGGTCTGGTGATCTGGGTTTTACCCAAACCACACTGGATATGGCTTCGTGAAATACTGTACAGATTGCTGCATAGTCTAACCCATTGAAGGTTGAAGTTTCAGAAAACCATTATGCTACAAATATCAAGACACACTCCCTCCCCTCACCCCCCAGTCACAGTTAATTCTATACCAAAGTCATGCTTAAATACTGGTGCCTCTATATCCACTCTACTAAGCTTTTAATGCCAACATGCTTCTTCTGCTGCTGTGAGTTAAACTCTTTATTTAAAAACATTTTGTTGAGAAATTTTTGTTTTAATATATCCACGGTCAGGAAAAATGAATTTGTAAAAGAAACCAAGATCCCCATTTATCAGTTCTTTGAATCACGATACAGCATGTTATGAATTTTTCAGATTCTATGTGTAACCTACAGTAAGTCAAACAGAAATTAGACACAAATGCCTACCTATTTGCAAATGTGGTTATTATCATTCAGTTGTAAACACCTATAGTCACAGCCAGGATTCACATTGCTAGACTCTGGGTAAGTATGACAAGTTTCCTAAATACTTGCACCTTATCCTGCTGTGTTCTTCTTGTTGGGTGTGTGTGTGTGTGTGAATGCTTTCAAAGTTTTGAAACTACTAAAGACAAATTATATGTAAACTATACATATATATAATGTTTAAGAAAAACATGTGGCTCTTACTGTAAATTAGAATGTGTGTCTAGGTCTCCTTCTGAGGCCCCAGGTGGCTCTGATAATCATTTGTTCCAAAGGATTTTTAAGTCAATTTGAAGGCATTAAATAACTTCTGTTCTCCACTGCACAGGCATGTCTGTGTCCCAAACTAGTGTATCTTGTTACAGCATGCTAGAGCTGTCTCATGCCCCTCCCACATGAATCGGAAAAAAGTCTGGAGTGGAGGTGGAGGTGGATCTTACTCCAAAAAAAAACCCTAATGCTGCCTCCCACTACTCAGGTTCCAGTTCTTGTACCACCCATTTAAGAAAGAAAATAGTACCCTGCAACCATTGACTAACATGAAAGTGTATTTATTTGAGGGTGGAAAACATTGCTTGGAGGAGGGTAAGGTGGAGGAGACTATTTACACCTTCATTCAGTTCCACAGACAGAAAACATGACATCACTCCTTTTGTACATGCAATACTCCTGTAGGCTCTGCCCACAGTCATAATGAAGACGCCTGAATGTCCACTCTAGGTTAACATGCTAGTATCAACCCAGTAAGATGCCAACATTGGCTGCAAACCTGTAAAAGTTTACATGGTGTATAAAGCATATAATTTCCACCATTTCCTATCAAAGCTAGGAAGTCTATGATGGAGGCTCACAATCGTACATTCCATCCTGAAATTATATAATAATTCTTGTAACCATTCCTGATATGAGACAGAGCATTGGTCTAACCCAGTGCCTCAGGACCACTCTCTTCAGGGATAGGGAAATTAAAGACATATATTTACGCTCTTTGGGCCCAATTCTACAAAGGAAAATACACCAGGCACAAGTAACGCACTTGTGCAAGATACGCAACCACAACTGCGACATGCGATTTACAGCCTATTCTAGAACATGCGACAGATTCGCCAAACGCAACTACGTAAGTCACGACATGCAAGATGCATGATATAAAAGGGCATAACATGCATCTACGGCATAGCATACACCAGCAGATATGCCAGAGCTATGGCAGAAGCTGCAGTAGAGAGACAAAGGAGGAAGAAAAACTTTGCACATGAGGAGGTGCAGACACTGGTCGAACAGATCGATAAGCACCATACACGCCTCATGAGCCATGGAGGGGAGGCCAAAAGGAGGGAAAAATGGAAGAGAGCATGGGACCAGGTGACATGGAGAGTCAGTGCTATTGCAGCACAGCACCAGTCAGTCAGAGATATCAAGAAAAATTTCAATGACCTCAAGCGCCTAGTGAAGCACAAGGTGGCGCAGAACAGGCAGAGTGCACAGGGGGTGGACCCAGCCAGCAGCAGCCACTCAGCAGCCTGGAGAGGAGGATAGTGGCACTCCTCAGCCAGCAGAGCATCGCTGGAGTCACGGAGCTGGACAGCTTCAGACAGCAGACTGCCACAGGTAGAGACAAAGAACAGCAATGTATGTGACTGGCCTGAAAAAGGCAACAGCACCACAGCCAACAGCAAAGGTGGTGTGACAATGTGTAGGCAGATGATGTGGTGGGGTGGCAAGCCACAGGAATGCCTTGTGGCCACTGAGTGGGCCTAAGGAACCAGACAATGGACAGGGGCAGGCCAGAGACAAGTATGTGTGCAGCTGACATGAGCTGTTGTGCATAGGAATGTGCCATGCCCATCTGTGGAGGGGCTGGCACATGCACATGGAACTGGTGGGGGGGCTGTGCACAGGTAAGAGTTGTGCTGCAGTGGGAGTTGCTGTGACATGCACTGTATACTGGTGGGGGGGTCTGTGCACAGGTAAGGGCTGTGCTGCACTGGGAGGTGCTGTGACATGCACCGTATACTGGTGGGGGAGCTGTGCACAGGAAAGGGCTGCACTGCAGTTGGAGTTGCTGTGACATGCACTGTGTACTGGTGGGGGGGGTTGTGCACAGGTAAGAGCTGTGCTGCACTTGGAGTTGCTGTGACATGCACCATGTACTGGTGGGGGGGCTGTGCACAGGTAAGGGCTGTGCTACAGTGGGAGTTGCTGTGACATGAACAATGTACTGGTGGGGGGCTGTGCACAGGTAAGGGCTGTGCTGCACTGGGAGTTGCTGTGACATGCACCGTGTACTGGTGGGGGAGGGCTGTGCACAGGTAAGGGCTGTGCTGCAGTGGGAGTTGCTGTGACATTTATTTATTAAATTTTGGTGGGAGGTCCCTTTTTCTGGGGCGACCCCGGGATTTACATAACATAGGATACATCACAATACAGTAAATGTAGAAAATACAGTTATGATACAAGTTATACAGAGTTGTACAGTCAGCTGGTTACATATGCTGAGATCGGCATTACAGCAGTGCATTTGTATTGATACTAATAAAGAGGAGGGTATGAGCCACAAAATGTGGAGACAGGTTGCGCACCATAGGTAGCAATGGACTGTGAGGTTTAGGTGTCCATGTGGTGGACCTGTATCTCTAGCAGCTGCATTTGGAGGTAGCCATAATATGAGCCTTAAGCCTTGTGTGGAAACCTTTGATGGAAGGAGCTTCCTGCACTCCGGGAGGGAGGGAGTTCCATAGGGTGGGTGCGGTGTGGGCGAACGACTTACCCCCCATCTTGGTTCTGACCCTTGGGACAGCTAGGAGCATGCGATCCATTGTGCGGAGGAGCCAAGGGTTATTCTTTAGTGCTGTAAGTCCCAAGAGGCTGGGGGGGTTGGGCTTATTAATTTAAAGGTTTGGCAAAGCAACGGGTACTGGAGGCGGGCTTCTCTGGAGGGCCAATTTAGTTGGGATAGTGTCACAGTGATGGTTCCTGGGGTTTGACTGGGCAGTGAACTGAGCCACCTTATTGTATAGAACTTGGAGTCTATTCATCTCAAGTCTAGCTACTCCCTGGACCACTGGGGCCGCATAGGTAATTGTCGGGAGGAGAACACTGGTGGCTATGGAGACCCGTGCTTCTGGTATCAGCTGGTCTTTCAATCTGTAGAGGGTGCCTAGTTTCACATGTACATTTTTAGTTACTTGATCCATGTGGTCCTTGAGGGTGAAGCCCTGGTCCAGGGTGAGGCCAAGGTATTTTAGTGATGCCACAACCTCTAGCCTACTGCCCGACGCAGAAGTCAGTTGCAGGTATTGGCTTCTGTCACATCCAAGGGATCTTGGGCCAAACAGCAAAGCCTTGGTCTTGTTTGTGTTAAGGACCATTCTGTTGTGGACAAGCCAATGCTTGAGGGAACTAAGATCTCCTTGTAGCCAGGAGCTGAGGTCTCCTAGATTAGTGGAGGGTTGATAAATGACGGCATCATCCGTGTACTGGACCACAGAACTCCCATCACAGTGGTTGCTGAGTTCATTGGTGAAGAGGGAGAAGAGGAGGGGGCCAAGGATCCACCCTTGAGGCACTCCCTCCATTAATGGGAGCAGCTCCAATATGGAGTCTTTCCATTTTACCCTCTGTGAGCGCCCATTTAAGTAGCTATCGAACCACATAAGGGAGTGGCTGTCAAGGCCTACATTGCCCAGCTTAGTCAATAGCAGATTATGGTTGACCAGGTTGAATGTCTTGGATAGGTCGATAAAGACCACTCCAGTAGAGGTCCGCTTATGCAATTCTCTGAGAACATCAGTGTAGAATTTGGTGAGGGTGGTGTCCGTCCCATGCCTGGCTCTGAAGCCATGCTGGGAGGGTGCCAGAAGTTGATGGAACTCTAGGTATTCACGAGTTGCCGTAGATTAGCCTCTCTTGTATCTTTGCCAGGGTGCAAAGTAGGGAGATAGGCCTGTAATTGCTAGTGGACTCCCGCTGGCCTCCCTTGTGGATAGGGACCACGTAGGCCTGTTTCCATTGTTCAGGGACTGCCCCCTCTTTTAGGGATCGGTTAAAGAGCCAGGTCAGGGGTCTGACTAGGGACTGGGCCCCTTCCTTCAATAGCCTGGGGTGAATCCCATCTTGTCCCCCGGATCTAGAGGTTTTGAGAGTCATTAATAATGAGAGAACTTCTTTAGATTTTACCAGTCTGAGGTGGAAGGTTGGGCGGTCAAGGTTAGGAAGTGACCTCCCGTTAGGGTCCGGGTGGAAGGAAGGTAGTCCAGCCTTGTAAGGGTCAAGGTTCGTGAAGTGGTGGTTGAGTGCCATGGTGATGCGGGGGTCTTCGTTTGTTAGTTGACCATTTACCTTGATGGGGCCATATTCGGTCTTGCTATTCCCCTTTAATAACCCATTTATGTGTGCCCCGAACAGTCTAGAGTTTCCTAGATTATTTTTCTGTAGTTGCGTGACATACTCCCTTTTGGCCACTTTGATAGCCAGCTTACACCTGTTTCTGAGAGTTTTGTAGCTCAACAGGTCAGCAGGTAGGGTGGAGAGCTTGTATTTTTTCCAAGCTTTGTCCCGGTTTTTCATTAGGGATTTCAAGGAGGGGGTGATCTACTTATAGCAGCTTCCCTTAGTGCGGAGTTTCTTCATGGGGGCGAATAGGTCGGCTGCTGTATGGAGTGTTCACTGAAAGAAGGCAACAACCTCATCCAGTGAGGGGAGGAATTTAATTGGGCTCCAGTCTATGCTGCTTAGGTAGTTGGATAGTTGTTCAGCTAATAGATGGGTGTAGTTCCTTGCAGCCAGGATTCGCGGACAGAACCTGGGAGCCCTATTTTTCCAGATACAGAATATTGAGAAGTGGTCACTCAAGGCATCCGCTAAGGTGCCTGCCACCTGCATGTTATCAGGTTTGCTCACCAGCACCCAGTCAAGGGTGGAATGATTCCCGGTTTTGTGGTTCATTCTTGTTGGCCCAGAGATAACCTGCACAAGGTTTGCTTCTTGTACCATTCCCTTAAGGGAGTGGTTTTCATTTTTGGCCTAATTTACATTAAAGTCCCCCAGAATGAGTATCTCAGAGCTGACCTCCTCGGCAATGTCCTTTAGGCCTGCCTCGAGTGATGATAGAGCATTCTTTGGAAGGTTGTATACACACCCGTTGGTGAAATGCTTGCAAAGACCAAGGGTGATGCGTACAAAGACTGAGTTGCCGTCCATGCTGGTAGTGTGTTGCAGGTTAACCTGCACAGAGTTTAGGGTGTCTTTAGTAAGGATTAGGACCCCCTCACCCTCTTTTATTTGCTCTGTCTTTTCTAAAGGAGTGATACCCGAGGGCTGCGACCTCATGTGAGAGTACTTGAGGTTTGAGCCAGGTTTCTGATATGGCAAGGACATCTGGATTATACAGGTCCAGCCAGGCTTGTACTTCATGCATCTTGGATCGTAAGCTACATATGTTCATATGTGCAAACTGCATGCCCTTCATGGACACCCAGTGAGGGTCCTGTGGGGAGGAAATCAGGAGGTTGTTAGGAGGGGGTCCAGGATTAGACTGGATGTCACCTGCAATTGGCAGAAGGGCAACAATGAGGCAGAGTGAAAGGGGGCAAGGGAGGGGGGAGTAGCTTAGTACAGAGTCTTCGTTTTGTGAATAGGAGGGTAGAGTACCAAATAAATTTCCTGTAAAATTCATGGGCCATCAGAAGTGACTGTGGACTATTGTGGGAGGAGGAGCAGCATTGCCAGTGGGAGCGTGGTGGGGTCTCAGGCAGGTGGGGACCTCTGGAGTCCAGGTCTCCTGAACCAATTAGCCTATCAACCCAGAGTAGGAACAGGATGTGTATGGTGGCCAGGAGTAGCCCTCTGCTGGGCCAGCTAAGGAAGGGTATTCCTTGCTTTATGGACATTATTTTACGAAGGGGTCCTTTCAGCCGAAGAGAGAAAATAAGAATAAGGGAAAGGCCTTGCGTGTACTGGTGGGGGGGGGCTGTGCATAGGTAAGGGCTGTGCTGCACTGGGAGTTGCTGTGACATGCACTGTGTACTGGTTGGTGGGGTAGTGCCTATGCATGGGCTCTGCTGTAGGAGGGGGCATGGAGCACTGCCTCATTGCTCACAGAGTGAGGGCGAGGGCTGCAGGAGAGGTGCATGGCTGGCAGGGACAACGCATGCACCCAGTGGTGCTGGCCCCTGCAGCACAGAGTCGCACCATGGGTGTGGCCGTGCACAGTGTCACTGTGCAGTGGGGAGCTGAACTGAGAAGCTGTGTGACAGCTGGACAAGGTGTACCAGGATGGACAGCACTGCATGGGCATCAATAGTGGGGGTACCATGCCATCAGAGCAGGACACAATTACAGTGGTGGCATATACCTAGTGGGACTGTACAGATGTCTGGTAGATGCAATGCCATAGCGCATTGCTGAAGCAGACTTGTGAGGGCAACACTGATCAGGCAGGTGAGAGCACACAGTGATGTGGAGACACACTAACATGTTGCCCATCCAACAGGTGCTGTGGCGGCTGGCGAAGGTGGTCCAAGCAGCGCTGGAAGGGGGGAGCAGCAGCAGTGTCATGGCCAGGATGTTGCCGGCACAGACCAGACCACTGGCACAGTGTCAGATGATAGCAACAGGACAATGACCAGTGGAGGCAGCCCAGGCACTAGTAGACCTGTGGGTGGAACACTGGACCCCATGTTGGAGCCTGAGAGGAGTGGTGATGGTGACAGCCCCATGGGTGAGGAGGGGTGGCCAGCGCTGAGGAGGACGCAGCAGGACCACCATGGGAGCAGCAGGGGTCAACAGAGGACACCACCAGCAGTGATGCCACACCAGTGGAAGCAGTGCAGACACCTGTGGATGACCAGGAGGTGGCTGTGCAGGAACAGCAGCAGCACAGGACAGTGCTGTTGGGTTGCTGAGTCGTCTGAGCACCCGTGGACTGGAGAACCAATTGGGCAAGGCTGTCTGGGAGCTGCAGGACCAGCTGTCCCTACTGCCCTACATAGGGGGACTATTGCCAGTCAGTACTGGCTGGCCAGAGGGGATGTCAGGCAGGAGCTGGGGAACATTCGACAGGGCATGCAGGAGCACCACACCAGCATGGAGATGCAGCTGTCCAGTGTTGCCAGTTGTTTGCAGGGGTTCACCAGGGAGACATTGGCATACATGGCAGGCCTGGGGGATGCCATACAGGGCATCCAGCACTGTGCAGAACACCAGGCAGTCTTCATGGGCCACCTCAGCACAGGCCTGGAACTCATGCTGGTGCACCAGCAGTGCCACGACACAGTCATGCAGGCCATAGCATGTGCACTGCAGCCACTGCAATACCTGGCTCAGCAGATGGCACCCTGGCCACTGCACATTCCAGCAAGCAGACACAGCCACCAGAACCCATGCTACCCCAACCCCCGGGCCAGGTGTCAGTTGCACCCACCCTGCCAGTCATGCTGCCGGAGCCACAAGCCCCACCAGGCAGTGCCCACACTGAACTGGGCACAGGCCGGTGCCATGGTGCACAGTCCATGACCCACACAGCCGTGCCGGCAATACAGGTGCAGGCCAGTCAGAGACTTGCACACAGGCCAACTGGAACAGGCACAGGGCACACACAGGGGGGCAAGCACACCGAGGCTGGTGTTCCACAGGCTGCACAGGGACTTGGATGATCCACACATGATGGGGGATCACACAGTGCTGCACCAGCACAGCTACAGCCGCATGTGGCACTGAGGCAAGTTGGCCTGTGGGGGCGGAGGCACATCAGAGCCACCATGGTGGCACACACAGTCCCACAGGGTGCAATGCCAGGGGATGGCCACCAGGGCACCGCACAACCCACAAGAACAGCAGGGTCCCCCACAGCCCAGCACCCAGCACAGGAGGGGTCTGTGCAAGGATGGCATGGCCATGGCAGACGGCTGTAAAACACCCATGTGTCTGGTGCAGATGGGGGATGGTTGGGTGGGGCTGCAATGGGGAGGCAGGGCCAATAGCATGGCAGGGGGTCACAAGTATTTGAGGGGGTACTGGGCAGTTCACAAGGGTGTGAGTGTGTGTATGTATGTATGACTGTTTACATGAGAGAGTGTGGGGGCACACGGGCCGGGATGGACAGGGGAGCACTGTGATATGCACACCTGTTGTATATGATGCATCTTGTAAATAACCATTGCACCTGATCCATTTGTTGTGTTGTTTGTATGTTGGTGGTGTACTGTTACTGTTACACAGGATACAGGGTGGTTAGGGTGGAACCCCCATACGCAACAATGTCCTGTGTGGGTCCACTGTACACATGGCGTGCTGAGTAGTACCTCAGGTAATATCAGATGTCCATCAGTGGTGGTCATAGCCCTGGGAGGGCTTGTGCCAGTAGGTAGGTGATTGCCCCTGCAGGGCATGGGTCAGCACATCAATGGGACATGGCTGCACAGCATTGCAAAAGTGGTGCCAGGCACCTGGTACAGGGTACAGGACAATTGAGTCCGGACACAGTCCATGAGGACTGGTGCGTGGGGTATAGCTGAACACATATACGTATAAGATGACACATGCCATGGCGTGCAGGTGGCGTGGGAGGGGTACCACAATGCCTGGTGGTGGCAGAGGTGCCGCAGGATGGAACATGCCCAGACAGGTAGCTTGCAGCATTGATAGGTGCAGTGCACCCATGGGATCCCTGGTACCCAGGTGGTGGGCCACGCAGCCAGGCATACCATGGAAGTGTGCCCCCCCACACCACTGTGGGTGATACAGCCCTGCCACTGGCAGAGCAGGTGCCCATGTGCAATACTTCATCAGCACCACACCATGAATATGCACAGTGCTGTGCAGTCCCACCCCCTGTGTGTGGACCAATGTCATTTGCAGCATCCTGCCTCTGACCACCACAGGGCACATACACAGGGCCATGCAGGCTCAGAAGCTACACATGCATGTACCCCCATACCCACACTGCAGTTGCCAACATGCACGTCAACATCACATATCGGAAAAGCCAAAATGCACAGCATATCGCATATCACAACCACTGCCTCACATCGCAATTGCTAATCACAAGTGCTGTGCCACAGGTCACAATTGCGCATGTCCGATCTGCAACGTGCGATGCACGTGTGACATACACATGCACATTTTGCAGTAGTGAGTAGCTAGGCCCTGACACAGTGTAGGGTTAAAGGAGCTGGAGTACTGGGCCTTGGACTGAGCAACAACACTGCACTGCCAGCCAGAACAGGACAGAGACAGACAAACTGCAGACTGGTGAGTACTGGCTACAGCAGGCCCCCCATACATATCCCTAATCCATATGCCACTGATCTGAGGGCCAGGAACAGGTATGGACACTCACAATGGTGGACATTCTGGGGTTCAGTTATGTTATGTGCAATGGATATGTACAATATCCAGGAGCTGTGCTCTGGGTTGATGTCAAGGGTTATGGGGGGTCATGATACATCCAGACACCACTGTTTGGCAGTCAGTATCCTGGGCTGTAAATATGTATGGATGGTAACAGGTTACCTTAGTGGTACATTACTATTCCATGCAGGTATGCCCACCATCACTGACCACCATGTCTGCAGTGGTGGCAGTCATCTTCTGGTTGTGTTTACACCTGGATGTCACTGACATCCACCCTCCTACATGTGGTAGTGAATGCATTTTATTTGGAAGGCACCAACACCTGTATTGGTGTCAACAGAGCCCTGGTGACAGTGAGGGACACAGACCCTCAGGATGGGGGTCACTACTCCTCACATAGGGATACAGGAGCAGACAACAGTGGATGCCATGGTGTTGTAATGTACACCGTGCAGTACAGTGGTAGGATAGTTGTGTACATGCTGCAGCATGCATTCACAGCACAGTAGCCATGTGTGCAGCATGCTGCCCATGGGGACATATGTGGGTCAGGCCACTGGTCAGGGGCATGGGGTGGGATGGCCCCCATTATGGAGTCACCTGAGGGGTATGCCCCATACCTCTGAGCACCTCAGCAGTACTACCCATGGTACAGGCCACCACACCTGCTTTGCACAGGCCCAGGCCACACCCCTACACAGCCTCTGATGTACAGGGCTGTCCCTAATGCTGTCACAGCTATCCCAGCAGTCCCTCATGTGGGTCACATAGCTGCCACAACAGGGTGGGGATAGGACTCTCACCACCATATCAGCTATGGGTGTGTCTATGTAGTCCTCATCAGGTTGATGCTGAGCACACCCGGAGGCATGGTGTACACAGGTCCTGGAACAGTTATCACTTTTGTGGCGGCTGGGACCCTGGTGTTGGACGCATTGTCTCTGGGTTGTGCTGTGGGAGGGTGAGGGGTATGTACCTGACTGTGTGGCACTATCTCACTGTGTGCAGTACACTGTCCATAATGGGTGTGTGCCCCACACTGTAGGCACTGAGGGATGGTTGTTCGCACACAGGTTGATAAGGTGTTTGTGGTAGGCACTACTGGCTATCATGGTGTGTGGTGTGCAGCGTACCACCACACCTCAGGTGGGTTGGGCATGGGCCACAGGCCGAGTGCATCCAACGTCAGTGTCAGTGGCTCAGTAGGTAGCACACTTGCCTCTGAGGCCGGGAGATCAGAGGGCTGTGGGTTCAGTTCCCACATCTGGCACTTGGGTTAATATCCCAGTACTGACACTGTAGTGCAGCATGAGAGGGATGCTGCACTTCTGAGGTGCCGTCTTTCAGATGAGACATTAAACCGAGGTCCCATCTGCCTGGATTGGTGGTAGTTCAGGTGGATGTTAAAGATCCCATGGCACTTATCGAAAAAGAGTAGGGGAATTTCCCCGGTGTCCTGGCCAAATTTCCCTCATTCACTAAAAATACCACCAACAGCTTAATCTGGTTCAAGGTCAGTTAGCATTCATCTGTATTCCCTTCCCCTGGGTCGTGCCTGAAAATAGGCAGGATTTTTCTAGTGCACTTACCCGGTCAAGAAAAAACTAACTTAACTAAACTAGACTGACACCTGAGGCGTGGCGGTGACCTTGCATTACACACACACCCTGGGGGGCATTGCTGCTACTCTATGATGGTGGGTTGTACTACACAGTCCCAAAGGCATGTCACGGAGCAATCTGTATGTGTGGTACACATGTGTCTTGTAGGCATAGTTGCACTGACAGAGTGCCTGCTGGCCCACCATGGGTGCACAGTACAGCTGGGACTGGACACGGGATGCTGTGCTGGGATGCCCCTACAGTGCCAGTACCAGCTTGACCATTTGGTGCCACTTCCCTGTCATTTCATTGTACACCAAGGGTCCTGCACTGGCTTTATCATGCTGTGGGGCAGCACTACACCACTGTGGTGCACAGGTCCCTTTGGGCAACCCGAGCATAGTACGCTGCAGTCGGCATTGCTGGTGAGGGGTGTCCCCCCTGGCCAGGGCAGGCCTCACAATGGAGTACCATCCTGTGGGACGCCCATGGTCAGGGATGCAGCCAGGTGTGTAGGCATGTGCATGGGACAGTGTCGGATGCCCCTGTTGGCGTCTGCTGTACAACAGTGTTCACCATGGCCATACCCCACATCCATCGGTGCCCGGGTGTAGTAGATCGCCTGTCACACTGTGTGCCTGCTGCTCCATATGGGTTACACCTACACACATCAATACCTCGGGGGCATGGCCCACTGTCATGATGTGTGTGGGTCTGTTCCGTTGCACAGGTATGCTGTGATTATGCAGGCAGTGTCACTGTCCACTGTAGACATGTGCATTCCAATGTCTGTACAGTGCTGCCTGTGGGTCAGGGCCGCACATCATGGAACAGAGTGCCACTGTGCTGTCGGCTGTGGACAGTACCATGTACGGTGGTTCGGCCGTGAGGTCTGCACATGGCAGTGGCTGCAGCCCCCCCATATATGGCAGCCCACAGTTGCAGTGCTGTGCACCTCAAACCCTCACACCATGGCCCAGATGCTGTATGACCAACCTGCCCATGGGGTGTGGGGATAGTGCTGGTGATCTGTGTACATGTTGCCGGACCCTGGGCAGGATGGTATGGGGAGGCAAGTGACACTGGTGGGTGACATCGCCATTGGTTGCACACCAGCACCCATGTGCCGCACCACTCCAGGACAGTGGTACACCATGGTGTCCATGGGCCATGGCCACACACACACCCATGCCCAGGGTGGTACCTGGCTTAGTGTGAGATGGGCACCATCAGGACAGTACACGTACTCACACTGCATCTCTGTCATGTGCACCCCACAGGGATGGAGCCATGGCCTTGTCACAATGTCACCGTGCTGCTGCGACTGGCTACGTCTGTTTGGTGGGAGTGTGTCACTACATTGGTGGGCTGCACCACCTGCTGTCCTGTGTGCGGTATCCATTCCTGATGGTTAGTCATTCCATGTAGCACCATCCATGCCTGTGTGTGGCATGTGGATGCCCATGTCCCGGCTGTCTCGTGCCTCACAGGTCAGGTGTCGCCACACGTCCCTTCAGACAGTGCAGGGAGGGGGTTGGGTGGGCCGACACAGGCCATTGTTAGTGCCTGACACACAGGTGCATGGCTGACTGACTGGCCGGCTGTGTACCACTGTCCCTATACCATGCCCTACATGGTATGCCTGTCAGGTATGCAGTGGCAGCCTACCTGCATTGCCACATACTGTCAATGCAGGCATGCACCTGGCAAAATCTACCATTGTGCAGGGTCAGTCACAGCAGGGTGTCCGGGGGGGTGGTCCTGGGCCATGTGTGGGGACATACCTGTGGGTTGGTGGCAGTTGGGGGGCTTTCAGCACCCACAGGCAGCAGGTCACAGCAGCACTTATGGCACTGTACTAACCCATGTCCATTCCCTCCCTAGCACCACAGTGGACATGTTTGGGTCTTCGGTGAGTATTTGCCATTGCTCAACTTGTACTGTTCCTTTGCCTGTACAGCACTGTGTACCTGAAATCATTGTTCACTGTCCCCTGTGTAGAATTCAGCACCACCACTGAGGAACAGGTAGGGTCACACCACCACACCACTGCAGCGCTGGTGGTCACTGACTGCTTATGATGCCGTGCTCTTTCTCCATCCAGGTGTGCCACCAGAGCCATCTGCGCCACCCACTTCTGTCACCACAGTGCACTGTCCAGGTAGGTATCTGTCATTCTCCATTCTCCATTCTGTCACCCACGGTTGGCCTTGGGACTGCCCCATGGGTACCTGCTGGATGTGGCTGCATGCTGCTCCGCATGGGGGAGGTGGTGCAGACGTGTTGAAGGGCTGCATGCGGTGCTCCATGCCCACACTGTGCAGGGTCAGGCTGTGACATACCTCTACAGGGGACGGGTTGCGTGCTGGTGGACTGTGGTCACTGTGTGTTGCACTGTGTGCCTGGTCCCTGCATGGCACTGCTTGGCCTTTCAACACCTCACGCTGTGCTTGTCATTGGTGCGGTATGCACCTCCTGTGGTGGTGGCCCGCTGTTGCAGTCCTATGACTCGGCCCTGTCCCATGTCCCACGGCCAGAGGCCAGTGTTGCACATGGTGGGTAGGGGTGGTCAGCACATCCACAGTGACATTGTATAGTGAAGCATATGCCATTCCTTCCCCTTTTACAGGTTTCACACAGTGTTCCATAATGTCCTCAGGGTCCTCCCTCAGCCTCAGCAGGCGTGCCCCATGTCACAAACCTGCTCAGCAGGTCAGCCCTCTACTCCCAAAGTGCCAACCTCTGAGCATAGAATTGTGAACAGAACAAGGTAACCCTCTTGTCTGTTTTGTGGGTTCGAGTCACCTTAGTCCCAAGTTCTGGAGGGATTCAAACTGATAACTTCTTGTTAGTGTACCCAGTTATCAGGCTCAGATAATTCTGTCTTTGGTGGGCCAGATATCTTTACCTACAGGCACGTAACCAGGTATTTCAAAATGAACCCATAGAACTCTATCCAAGACCTAGAGAACTCTTATCTGTTTCCCAGTTTGGTACCACAATAAGCTTATGCACAGTGTCCACTATAACCATCTAAGCTTCACTTATAAAAAAAGAAGTTTCAAGGCACACCAGGCAGTTTCTTTTTTTAAAATATGTATCTTTACTTTAAAATAGATAAAAATAGCAAAACAGTAAATACAGAACAAGATATCCCAAAACATACAGCCTTAAAAACAAAACAGGTTTAAAACTGCAAATTCCTACAACACATATACTCAGACTGATCTTATCTAAGGTCTCCTTACTTCTTAATCTTTCAGTGCTTTTATGTTCCTCTCTCTCTCTCTCTCAGTCAGAAAATTAATGTCTCTGGGTAAGGTCTGCTCAGTTTATTTAAAAGCAGTCTTGAGCCGGCTTTCTCTCTGAGGTCACCTAACTCCACCTTGGTGTATTAAAATTAATATTTTATAACACAGGATGTCCTACTAAGATATTTAAAAAAATAATAGGTGACATAAATGAATCTCATCTCCATGTGACTTGCCAAAACTGGTCTGTGATCTGCTTCACATAGACATCAAAGCCTCTTTGATGTAATTCTGCCTTCCTTAGGCGGCACCCTCCAACACATGCATATTGGGCTTCTTGAACTAGTCTGCAATCTGTATCACACAGACATCAAAGACTCTTTGATGTATTTACTGGCTATCTTGGGAGACACCCCAACACATGCATATTCTCCTTCTTTCATAACACCTAGTGCAAATGAAAGGATTTCCCTGAGGATGTCATGAATGGATATTTTATTTCCTGGGCTTCAAAGAAAACTTAACAAAGAAATTGCATTTCAGATATCCGCAGTTTAAGCTACCTCCTGTCCTTTGAACTTATCCCTGTGGGGGTTTGATATGTCAGTTTCAGCAAGACAGCATTTTCTCCTCATAGACACTCCCTTACATATTTTATATTGCAGAAAAAATATCATATTGAAATCAGAACCAGCTGTCCACATGCCACACCCCAAACATCACGGTCCTAGAATTGGCTATGCTGGTTAACTGTGTCCAAAAATGGGACAAGATGCTACTGCCACTTGGATGCCGAAAGAGCAGTGCTGCAGAGCGGGAGCGGGCATGGGGTGCCATCAGTGCCTGCATGGCTGCATCTACAGGGACATACTGGACTGTCTGCCAGCTGCAACACTGCTGGCAGGACATTGTCGTGGCGGGAGGCCAGGATCCTGCACAGGTTGCTGAGCATGGCAAGACTCAGGGATGCAGACATGCAGTCTAGGCAGGTCCCGGGTGATGGTAATTATACCTACAGCTGTTAATCTATTGCAGCAGTGCTGGCATGGTGGCTATGGCATGTGGTGTCTCACACACACTCACCTGTCCCTACACCCCACAGGTTCCACTGGTGCATCCCACATCAGGCAGCAGAGCCACATTGACAGCCTCAGGCAAGAGGCACATCAGTGTAGGTCAGGTAAGTCCATACAGTGGTCCCCTTGTGCTGTGGCCATGGCAGACTGCCACATTGTGGCTCATGCTGCACCCACACATTGATTGCCTATGTGTGCATGCCCCCTGACCAGGCCCAGCACTGACCACATCCTTTACATCCCTACAGGTGTCCATAGCAGGCTGTCACAGTGGCAGAGGGCCCTGCTGAGGGCCATGGCCGAGGTCAAGGCACGGGGTGCTGCCGTGTACCAGCTGCACACACAGCGCAGGCAGTGGAGGGCCAGGGTACTACCACCAACCACCTCCTCCTTCTCCTCCTCCACCTCCTCCATGGCAGCAGCATCAGATGGGGACATGGCCACCATCGACCCAGAGCTGGATCAGAGGGACCCCACATCTGTTGGGTGCCAGGGTACTGACCAATCACATCCACCCAGCCTGCCAACTGAGGGCACTGATACAGAGGACAGGGAAAAGGCCATGGCTGCAGCACCGGCCGGGACCACTGAGTGTGACAATGCAGCATTGGCAGGCAGAGATGCCCCACCGCCTGTCACTGCACCGTGCACTGCTGCCCCTACAGCAGGGGACTCCACTCCACAGTGGGATGCTGCCATGCCAGGGATGCAGCAGGGGGTTGTGGTACCTGTTGCAGCTGAGGACCCCGGTGCTGAACCCATGCAGGTTGTGGGCCTGTACCGGGAGCACCATGTGGCTCTGGTGTCGGCCATACTTCAGGACATTGGGCCATGGGTCGGTGGGCTCCCTCCTAACAGAACTGTGCCAGACCTAGTTCCCATGGGTCCACACTTTCCAGACATGGGTGGGGCTGTGTTTGTGGGTGGGTGTATCTATAGGTGTGGTTGGTATTGGTGGGTGGGGCTGTACATTCAGGTGTTGTGAGATGTGTTGGGGTGGGCATAGTTTCTTGTTCCAGGTATTTGTTGTAGATGGGATTGTGTTGTTGTTGGGGCTGTGTTGGGTTGTTTGTGTGTGTGCTTTGCTGTTTGGGGTTATTGTGGGTGGTTTGTTATGTTTCTGTATATTACTATTGCCTGTTGTTGATCCCTATCCCCCTTTCTTTGTTTTTCTGTATCCCTGTTCCTGTTGTTTGCATAAAGCCTTTTGACATCATCATTGTGTCTGTTCCAGGTGTGCATGGCTGTGTGAGTGTGTGTTGCCACGCACAGGGGTGCACACTGGTGATGGTGCCTGCTGTCCCCAGTGTTCTTTCCCTGTGCATCTGATCAGTGTGCCGATTGTGCTGTTCATGGCCCATAGCACTGGCCACTTCTGCGTGGTGTTCTTTGTGCTGCGGGTCACCATGCATGCAGTGGCATCCATGCCACCTCACATTGTACCTCCCAGCTGTGTGGTGGCATGGTGCCTGTGCTGCTCCCTTCTGGCTCAGGGGTACCATTGTTCTCTGCAGGTGGCACCACTGGCACAGACATTGGTAAGTCTCACCATCATTTGTCCACCAGTCTGTGCCACCCGGTGCTGTGTCCCTGTTGTGGTTGCACTGTTTACATGTATCAGTGACTATGGTAGAGGTGTTGTGCTTGGTGGCACCATCCTCCCAGCATTGTGCCTGTGGCCTCTGTGCACCCTTTGTACCCTGTGCCATACTGATGCTGTGTGCCGGCCTTGCTCGCACAATCTCTCTGTCATATCACCCATGGTGTGTTGATGTGTGCTGCTTGCATGGGCCACAGCATGGCAGCGGTTCCGCCCTGTACATGTGTGTCGGTGTCTACTGGTTGTGCCTTGTGTCAGCAGGCCTCATGAGTGTATGCCCCCATGGTGCGCTGCCTGCCCCTGCCCATTGAACCACCCTACTGTGTGCCTTGTCATGTAGTGCCATGCATATTCTGTGCTGCCTTCTGCATGGCCATGGCCACTCTCCCAGGTGTCAGTGCTGTGCCTATCACCACCTACCTGTTGTGCTGGTCTTCTTACATTGCTCCATGCCATCTCTCGGTTCCCACACTGTTCCATGTCCATGGCTGTGTGTGCACCACCCAATGTGGTCACAGTCCACGGGGACCTGTTGTCATCATCCAGTGTCACTGTGGCCTGTGCACTGCACCAGGCGGCATGTCCATGTGCTGTTTTGTTGGGAAATGCTGCCTGGCATTTGGTGGCTGTCACTATTGTTCCATGGTATCACTCAGGTGAAGTGCCTCTGTATCAGGTCATGTCGCGCAAATTGGCCTGCCTGTTCATGCGCAGCATCTGTCTGGTGGTGCGTCACATGTCTGTGTACCCCACCATTCCACTCCTGGTCCTCCTCATCCCCGTCCTCCAGCTGGTCCGGTGGTGGCACACGGTGTTGCACTGCACTGTTGTGCAGTATGCAGCAAACAATGAATATCTTGCAGGTTGTCTTTAGACTGTACTGTAGCACTCCCAATGATCTATCAATGCAGGGTTTTATTTAACTCTAAAAATTGATTAGTGTTTTGCTCATAAAAGTTCTAAAACATTATGAAAATGCATAACACTTGCCTCACTGTGTTTAACAAACATAATACTTCTAGAAAATCTATATAAATGCTTTCTGTACAGTTAGCATTGTCCCAAGAAAAAAACTGCTAATCAGTTATTTAAAACCCTGCAATGCACCTGAATTGTGCCTTCAGGACCCCAAAGGTGCGCTTTATGATGCACCTGGTCTGGCTGTGCACCTGTGCGTGTCTGCTGCTGTGCGTCTGTGGTGCAGTGGTGTCATCACCCATGGCAGCTGTGGATAACCGCTGTCCCCTGCTGGATAGATGGTACATCATCAGTCTCTGTAGTCTGTGGACCTATGTCTGCATGGTGTGCAGGCATTCAGGTATGCAGTGATCTGTGCTGTATTCACTTACCTACTAGCCATGCTCCCATGAGCTGGCCCCTCTGGTAGCCCTCACGTATCCCTCTGGTTTGCAGGATGTAGGCATCATGCGTGGAACCAGGGTACTGGGCAACCGCATCTAGTATGCGGCCATGACTGTCGCACACCACCTGCATGTTCATGGAGTGGTGGCCCTTCTGATTCACATACACATCACCATTGAGCGATGGTGCACATATGGCAACATGGGTGCAGTCTATTGCACCCATGACACGTGGGAACTGGACAATGATGTAGAAACCCTGCATCACTGCCTGCTAGTGCCATGCTTCCTGGAGGAAGGTGATGTACTGGTCCATGCGGGCAACCATGGCATTCAGAAATGGGTGTAGGCCCCTGGACGTGGCTGGCTGTGATATTCCCACAGTGTTGCCTGTTATCTGGAATGTCCCTGTTGCCAGGAAGCATAGTGCTGCTGTCACCTTCACCTCCACAGGGACTGACTGCCCCTGTGGGTGGAGGTCATCATATATCCTGTCTATGATGGCCTGGGGCAGTCGGTAGCATGCGATACACTGTTTCTTCACCAGGTCCTGATATGTCTTCCTCACCTTGTACAGCCATGGTGCATGACGTCTGCCAGGTCTGTGCCATCCTGGTTGCTGCCTGTGCCTCTGGTTCTCGGCATTGGGTCACCTCCTGTGCCTGTCCCAACATTCCAGTAGTAGCATACCTAGCATTGCTGTTGGTCTGTCCATTTTATCTCTCTCCTCTCTGTCACAGTGCTGTGCTGCTGTGCCTCCAGCCTGTCTGTCTCTGCTCCTTTATATGCTGCGTAAGTTATACCTGCTGTCACAAACCCACTCAGCAGGTTGGCCCTCTACTTCCAAAGTGCCAACCTCTGAGCATAGAATTGTGAACAGTGAACAGAACAAGGTAACCTTCTTGTCTGTTTTTGTGGGTTTGAGTCACCTTAGTCCCAAGTTCTGGAGGGATTCAAACTTGTTAACCACTTGTTAGCATACCCAATTGTCAGGCTTAGATAATTCTGTCTTTGGGGGGCCAGATATCTTTGCCTACGGGCACCTAACCACGTATTTATAAAATTAACCCTTAGAACTCTTATGCAAGACCTAGAGAACTCTGTCTGTTTCCAATTTTGGTATCTTTATAAGCTCATTCAGAATGTCAACTGTAACCTTCTAAGCATCACTTAATAAAAAAAAGAAATTTCAAGGCATGCCAGGCAGTTTCTGTTTTTAAAATATATATCTTTACTTTAAAATATGGAAACGATAAAATACAGAACAAGATATCCCCAACACACACAATCTTAAAAACAAAACAGGTTTAAAGTGCAAATTCCTACAATACATACACTCAGACTGGTCTCATCTAAAGTATGCTTACTTAATCTTTCAGTGGTGTGATGTTCTTCCTTCTCAGTCAGTAAATTCTCTCTCTCTCTCTCTCTCTCTCTCTGTCTCTAAGGTCTGCTCAGTAGACTTAAAAGCAGTCTTAAGCCAGCCTTCTCCCCGAGGTCACCAAACTCCATCTTGGTGTATTAAAATTTATATTTTATAACACAGGATGTCCTTCTAAGACATTTAAAAAATAATAGGTGACAAAATGAATTTACTCTTCTCATGTTGACTGGCCAAAACCGGTCTGTGCTCTGCTTGACACACACACACATCAAAAGTCTCTTTGATGTAATTCAAGGGCTTCCTTGGAATGGTTATTGGACCTTCCAATTTAGTCTGGGTCCTGCTTGGCCCAGACATCAAAGGCCCTTTGATGCAATTACTGGCTATCTTTGAGAGACACCCAAAACACATGCATGCTCTTTCCATTATGACACCTAGTGCAGATCAAAGGATTCCCCTGAGGATATCATGAATGGCTAATTTTATTTCCTGGGATTAAAGCAAATTGACAAGGTAATTGCATTTCAGAAATCTGCAGTTTAAACTACCTTCTGTCCTTTGAACTTATCCCTGGGGGTTTGGATGTATCAATTTCAGCAAGCCAGCATTTCCTCCTGACACACAGTTCATATCACATTTTTTTTATATTTACAAAAAAATTATACATGGATCAGAACCAGCTGTCCAAGTGTGACACCTGCTCCCACCTGTTGTATGTTATACCAGCTGGTCTTGGTGTAAGTTGTGGCACTGCTGCTTCTAGAATCTCGCCCTGGCATATCTCTTCCCTTTTCTTGGCCTATATTTAGTTGCACATTGGCATACCTGTGGGCATGTTGCAACTGCGGCGTAAATCACAATTGGTGTACTGCATTGCAGCATGGCACATATCGCAATGTAGAACTGCATTTGGTGCGTTTGCAGGATGTATTTGTGACTTGCGCCATTTCCATTGCTGCATCTGCATTATGCTGTGGCGTATGCTTTCCAGAATCGTGCCCTTTGACTGGAATTGTGCTAAAATCTCCCAATATACATATTTCCGGATTAAATAGCCTCTTTAATCCTAACAGAGGTTCTGCTCTTGCTTCAATTAATGTCCAAAGAGGAGCTGTTTTGTGGCACACCCAGAATATATGGAATAGAGAACCCTCTCCCTGCTCACACGTAGTGCATTTGGAGACAGGCCGCCGCCCAATATGTGCCAATTTCTGTGAAGTGTAATAAAGATTATTTAACTCATTGAGGCCTCATGAGCTCCTTGAGAGTTTCACCACTTGTGGCCTGTATACTTCTAACAGTGCAACCTGGAGCTTTCTGAGCAAAATCAAGTCATAATCAGTATGCCACAAACAAACGTGAATAACTCATAAACCATAAGTGCCACACACAAAGTATGAATGGCAAAGTTGTTCAGCACAAACTTACCTTTCCAATGGTACTGTGCAGTTAATTATAAGTAGTTCCTATTTTTTTCTATATGGGTTGAAATAGCAAAAAAAAAATTTATTTCAATAAAAAAGGCAATGGAAACAATTTTTTGTGGGAAAATATTTAACATATCAACACCAAATTAAGCATCCATACATTAGATGGAGGTACAAAACTAATTTTGTACTAAAAAGCAGTTTTTCTAATATGATGCATGTATTTCTTTTCTGCTTTATTAAGGTGGCTAAGGGAAGCTTGAGAGACAAATGTCAGCCATTAACACCATACCATACAAAAATGCGGATATCTTCTAAAGTATACATAAGAGACACAAAGTATTAGCGGCAAAGTTGTTCAGCAGAACATTACCTTTCCAATGGTGCTATGCAGTCAGTTCTACTCACTTTAGTTTGTGAAACATTTAAGTTTTAAAGAATAACTTCCTCAGGCATCAAAAGTCCTGAGTGGCACAAAGTGCAGGACGTCTGGAGGCGTTAAAGACCTCAGGAATATGTTTTCTGCTGCCGCCTACAGGCGTCTTGGGGCCTCAGTGAGTTAAGACATTAAATTGAGTGAGTCTTAACCTATCCTATGCGACTTATTGATATAAGTCATTCCAGATGGACTGCCACTGTGATGAGGACTTGGGGAATAACTGGTCCCAGTAATAGAAACAGCCATCTAATTCGGGAGAAAATGTAGAGAGTAGTAGGGATTAGAGATTAGACACTGCATGCTTTTGCAAAACCAAAGTGGTAATAAAGGAGAGAAGCCCTGAAGAGTCGGTGGTCCATGGACCAGATCCAAACCAGTGAATTAGAACATGTCGCAGTTGATAAATCTTGAAAATGAACCTGTTCTCTAGTTGCAGGCGTGCCAGGATCTCTTTGGATGACAATAACACCCCTCCATCCAATAGATCACACACTTTCAGTTCCCCCAACTGGGGCAACCATTCTGTCTTAATAGAATAACCCCCAATTTTAAGATTCATAGGTTTCATAGGTGTAACAGAGAAAAATAATAGATCAAAGATCCATGTACTTGCATCTAAGTTACTACCCAAATATTGTGTTGCTGAACAGATATCTATCTAGCTTATTTTTGAATTTGTCTATTGTTTTACTGGCCACTATTTCAATTAGGAGCTCATTTGAGATCTTTGTAACTCTAACTGTTAACTAATGCTCTCTCCTAACTGTATTTACCCTTTCCTTATAAATTTGCAATGAGTGAGCTCTAGTGTTATATAACTGGTCCTTCAAAACCAGATTTAGTTGTTCCCATAAAGCTGTGTCATTTAAAGCCCTAAAAATAGAACACATATCCCCTCACAAACTTCTATATTCCAGGGACTATAAACCCAAGGATAACAAATGATCCTCATAATACTGACCCTGTACCTCTTTTATCCTATGCTTAGCCCTTTTTTGTACCCTTTCTAGGCTTTTAATATCTCCCCTATACCCAGGAGCCCACAGTTGAGCACAGTATTCAAGGTGCGGATGCACCAAGGAAGTATACAAGGGGAGCAGCACCTCTCTGCTTCTGTTGCTTATATGTTTGTGTATGCAGTGTTGTATACTACTGGCTTTTTTAATAAGTTGGTTATAATGGGGTCTAAAGTTGAAGTCATTGGTAATTTTAATGCCCAGATCGCTTTCCTCATTTACCACCCTTAAATCAGAGTTCCCCAGGCTATATTGGCAGTTTATATTATTTCTCCCAAAATGCATCACAGTGCATTTGCTGTTATTAAATATTGAACTGTGATCATGGGCCCATATTTCCAGGTGTGTAAGGGCAGATTGTAAGACTTCTGCATCTTCCCTATTTTTTACTACATGCCCAATGCGGGTGTCATCAGTGAATTTAGAGATCCATACATCATGTTTTGCTCTCATAGATCCAATGTACAGATTAAACAAAGTTGGACCCAAGACTGAGCTCTGCAGGACCCCACTAGTCACATCCTGCCAACTGGAATATTCCCCTTTTATGCATACTCTCTGCTTCCTATTTGACAACCATGACTCAATCCATAGAGTTATATTACCTGGTAGGCCCAGACCAATCAAAACATTGATTACTCTATCATGGGGGACCTTATCAAACACCTTGGTGAAGTCCAGATAGATGATATCCACTTGTTTACCCTCATCTAAGGTTTTACTAACCCTCCCATAAAACTCTAGAAGGTTAGTCTGACAGGACCTCCCCCTTACAAACCCATGTTATGTTGAGTCCACATTACCCGACACCTGTTGGAACTTGGTGATATATTCTTTAAGGACATTTTCCATTAATTTCCTCAATGTTGAGGTCAAGCTGATAGGTCAGTAGTTGGCAACCTTATGTTTTGATCCCTTTTCAAAAATGGGGATGACTTCAGCCAATTTCCATGCTTCAGGATTTGTTCCTTCATTAGCCAGTGTTTGAAACAGACAGGTTACGGGGCCTGCTAATTGTTCAGCCAGCTCCTTAAGTACCCTAGGGTGTATTTCATCAGGGCCTTGTGCCTTATTTTGGTCCAACATCTTACGTTTGTTCATTACATCATCTCTATCTAAAATAATACTTCGATCAAACTCCTTAAGATTGGTCATACTATTAGTGTTACCCAGATTAAAGACAGAGGCAAAATAATTATTACATTCTTCAGCCATTTCTATATTGTTAGTTAAGAGACCCATATTATAATCCAATATAGGACCTAATGTACTATTTGATCCCTTTTATTATTAATATATGTATAAAAGGACTTATAATTGTCCTTCACCTTTAGTGCTAATTTAAGCTCATAGTTTTTTTGGCTTTTTCAATCTTCTTTTTTGTAGCCTTAAGGCAGCATTTTTAATCAGATTATGGAGTATAGGTTGTGCAATATCTTTAGAGATAGCGCGTTTATTTAAGGCCCAAAATTGGGAGTAGGCACGAGTACTTCATCTCCGAGGGCAGTGTCTTCAAAAGAATGCACAGTAGGGAAGGCATAGCCAGACCAGTCTCTTGCAATAACCTTAGTTCCAACTCGAGCCAAAGTGGCCTATATCTCCTGGGAGGGGGTCTGCTGGAGGATGAGAAACCATTGAAAGAGCATACTAAAATGGCTAGCAAAGTAATAAATGAGAAAGTGAGGAAGCTTAAGGCCTCCTAAACTTTTCGGGGTGGCAAGCTTCTTATAAGCATGCCTGGGGGCTTTATTTTGCCAAATAAAATCGATAATTATACTGCGAATACACCTGAACCATTCAAGTAGAAGCCAGCAATTTAGCATGTGGATAGGGTAAAATAAATGGGCAGGATGTTCATCTTGATGATAGAGATTTGTCCCCAGAGGAACAGAGGAAGGGCTTGCCGTCACTGTAAATCCTGCTGCACACACAATACCAAGTTATCTGAGTTAATCTTATGTACAAGTGAAATATCCTTGGCTAGATGCAATCCCAGATATTTAATAGAATGAGGGAACCAGGTCACACCCAGAGACACCATTTCCTGTTTAACAGTTGCTGTGAGAGGTAACACTTCAGTTTTATTAAGATTGAGCTTATAATTAGAAACGTATACAAATTCCTTAAGTACATTAAGGACAGCTGGGAGAGAGGTCTCTGGGTAGGCCATGTGCAGTAAAATGTCATCTGCATAGACTGACAGTAGGAAGGTGTCCAACCCCACAGAAAGGCCAGTTATATCTGGGCAGGCCTTCATTATCTGAAGTAAAGGTTCCACGTATAGATTAAAGAAGGGGTGAAAGGGGGCATCCCTGCCTGGTACCAGAGTTCAAATGAAATAAGATGGACAACACCCCATTAAAATATATTCTTGCAGAGAGGGAAGAATGCAAAACTCAGATCCAGAGCAGAAAGGCCTGCGTGAAACTGAAAGTTTGAAGAATTGTAAGTTCCCATAGGGTAGTCTCTGGGGTGAATGGGGAGAGTGTTTGTTTGATATCAGTGATCTGTTTAAGAAGGTCAGCAGAGAGCTGCATGTGGATACATTTATGCCAAGAGGTAAGTCTAATAAATCCCCCCTAAGGAAACACTTACATGTGGACCATTCTAAATCAGTTTGGCTGATGGACCCCATATTTTGCTGGACATATAAACCAATCTGGTCTTTAATTCAGTCTACAATGAAGTTATCACTAAGGAGTTGGTTGTTAAGTTTCCATATCAAGTTTCTGTAAGTTATAGTTGAGAAAGAGCCTAATCCACATTAGAGAGTGGTCCGAGAGATCCCTGGAGGCAAGTTCCCCCTCAAGCACATCAGTAAAAGGAGAATAATTTATGAGCACATAATCCAGCCTGGAGTATGAGCCGTGAGTAGAAGAATAAAATGTGTACTTTTTATCCTGCAGATGCAGAATTCGCCACAGGTCACAAAGCCCCAGGGACTGGATCATGTCCCACAAAGAGAGTTGGACAGGAGAGAGACCCACCATAGGTCCCCCTGTGCTATTCAGGTCTGGCATGGGAGAAACATTCCAATCTCCTCCTATAATAACTTGGAGATGGGAATTTATGGATAAGATGCGTATCAAGTTCATAGAAAATGAGGGGTCTGCAAGGTTGGGACTGTAGACACTGCCCAGTACAATATCAGTGTGATCTAAGTCCCCTTAACAAATATATGTCTTCTCTGGGGGTCTGTTAGAGACTGTTGGCTTTGAAAAGTATCATTTATTTATATCATAATGGCTACTCCCCTACTGGCTGTAGCACAACCTGCTGCGAAGACTTGTCCAATTGATTGTCTCCGGAGTAGGTTGCCTTCCAAAGATATCAGTTGAGTTTTCTGAAGAAAGGTAACTTGCCACAGCATAAACTGCAAGTGTTTAATGATTTGGTGTCTCTTGGTAAGAGATCTGGCCCCCTTTACATTCCAGGAGGTAAATCGTAGAGAACTATCCATCCTTATATCAAAACCAGTGTAATTCGGTGTCTATAAGTGGATTAATCCCAAAGAGAAAAACAACAGGTAAGCTCTACCAATATAACCCCTATACCCCCTCCTTCCCTCCCTCCTCTCCCCCAAAAATGTCCCCAAAAAGCCAATATCCTCCCAAGGTCCGTGCCTCCCCACCAACCAATACCCCTCCCTTCCCCTCATTAATGATGCGGGATCCACTGAGTGGAGAATAATACTTTCCCAGAGGAGAGATCCCCCCTAGTAACTCAGCTCATGCCAACCCCATCCACAGCCATGCCCCCCACTCCTACCCTCTGCCAAGAAATCCAAAATCTACTCATTAAACTCATATCAGTAATCCCAGCCACAAAAATGGGCCCCTCTCTGCTTTACCCCAAAAAGACAAACAGTTGAAACCCAAGACAATGCAGTATAAGGAGGAGAAAAGAAAAAAAGGGGGGAGAGAAAAAAGGGGGAGGGGTGAAGGGTATATGAGAAAAAAAAGAAAATATTTTTAACCTTTAACCCAGGTTTAGATAACACTGGTCCCCTTAGGGGTACACCCTGTAAACCTTTCCACACCACCAGAAACTCCAAAGAACCAGGACACTGGTTAATACGGAACAGGCATAATGAACAACTAGACTGGTCCTCTATTAGGAAAAGTCAAAGAGGTACCATCCATTAAGCCCCACATCTCAGCCCTCCTTTAACAGGTGATGTGCAAGTGCAGATTGAACCAAAAAAGGTAGTGTTTGAGACACGGGGGAAAATAAACCAATGGGGGTAGTATACTTCACATACAAACTGTTACTGGGGAGTTTCAGTCCATAAAATGTTAACAGGACAAGTAAGAAGCTTCTCCAATGTAAACACGCCACCCACAGAAAAACACTGTGCCAAGTCCATCAACCCTAAAGCCACTGGAGGATCCACTAAGCCACCAGGTATTGCTGAATAAGTCAGGTAGGAGGCGTTTTAGTTCTCAATTTGCTTGTTCCATGGTTTCAGAGGAATGCCATGAGTCTTTACAAAGAACTTGGAGCCTGGCTGGGTACAGCATTCTGAATCTAATAGTAGCTGCCAGGAGTTTCACAATCAGGGGATGAAAGGTCTCCCTCTTCTGCCAGGTCACCATGGGTAGATCTTATGACAGCCGAATTTGCTGAACTTCCCAGGAAATTTCTTTAAGGTCTCTGGAGTTTTGCAAGATGTGTTGCTTATCCAAATAACTCAGGAGCTTCACAATAAATGGCCGAGGAGGTACTCCTGGTGGTGGTCTAGAGAGGTGGAGGTAGAGAGTGATGACCCCTTTCCACTATGTAACATGTAGTTTGGGGATGGTCCCGCTATGTGCTCCAATAACTTTTGTACAAATAAAATGGGAGATGACGTTTCAGCATATGCATTTGACACAGTCATCTACCGCTCCTCAGACAACCTGGTGGATCTTGTTCCCCTACTCCAAGCTGATCTTACATCACTGGAGGCCTGGCTAAAAACAAACCGAATGGTCTTGAATGCAGGCAAAACTAAAGCCATGCTGTTTGGGCTCAGATCCCTGGGACAAGACAGGACCAACTCTTTACAACTTAAATCACATATAGGAACCAGCATTGAAGTAGCTGCCTCCTTAAAATACTTAGGGCTCACCCTTGATCAAGGCCTCACCTACAAGAACCATGTGGAACAAGTGACAAAGACCATCCACTGTATACTAGGCACCCTTTATCAGATAAAGGACCAGCTTATCCCAGAAGCTAGGCTCTCCATTGCCTCCAGTGTCCTGCTCCCCACACTGACCTATGCGGCCCCCTGTAATGCAGGGTAAGACCAAGCAGGAGGCCAACCGGCTGCAAATCCTATACAACAAGGTAGCCTACTTCACTACTCAGGATCACTCCAGAAGTCACCACTGTGATACACTAGCCAAAGTACAGTGGCCCTCTTTTGAAGCACGCCTCCAATACCCCCCTCCTGTGCCTAGCATTCAAGTTACTAAGCCCATCTGCTCCACCCAGCCTAGCAGCTACTATTGCCACCAAGCACAACACTCAGACCCTGAGGACCTCAGGGCGGACTCTGCTGGAAACCCCCAGAGTCAGGATCAACGCGGGCCACAAGTCATTCTCCTTCATGGCCCCCTACTTGTGGAACAAACTTCCACCTGTTGTACAAGAAGCTCCCTCCCTCATGAACTTCCATACCAGGCTCAAGGCCCACATGCTTGAAGTCAGCACTTGCCACTGTCAGGACACCTGACAGCCCCCCCCCTTACTTATACTAACCCCTAAACTGTTCAACCTTGGTACAGCACTCTCTCTAATCTCGCTAACTACCCAATGTACTAGGGAATTGCCATACCATTTACAGATGGTATACCATTATGCTCTGTACCAATGACAAAGACTGTAACCTAAAACTACTCTGTATGTACTCTGTAACCTTTTCACTGCCTGTAGTTCTACATGCAATGTCTCTTCCGGGTCACCCCTGAAAAAAGGACCTTTGGGGCTCAGTGGACCTAACCAGTCATCAAAATTTAAAAATAAATAAATAAATCTTCAGGTAGACCAAATACAACTAAATTATTCCTCCTGCTCCTTCCTTCCAAATCCTCTAGCTTGCTTTCCATTTTGCCCAGCTTTTGCCGTAGTTGTATCACATCCGGATCAACCTTCTCTCGCCATCCCTCCAGTGAAGTAACCTGTGCTGCCACATCCCCAACCTTTCTCACAGTGTTGTTCTACTCGTAGGACTTTTAATTCTTCTGAGAAGGATTTCATGAAATCCTTGAGAGGTAACATCTCAGCCAAAAAACTCTCTTCAGTGGGGGGGGGGCGGCGCCATTGTAGTGGAGAAGCGCAAAAAGAGGAAGTTCCATGTGCCTTAGCTTTCTTGGCACTTTTCTCCAGTATCGCAAGTGGCATGTGGAGCGGCTGGACCTGCTGCATGTCTGATTCCATCCTGGTGAGCAATATGAACCCAAGGGTGTGAACTACGACAGTTGCTGGAAGGTGATGCAAAGGGGTTATTAGTCCTATTAGTTTCTCCCTTAAGTTTGAGATTATGGGATCATGTTTTATCTTTATGATGCAATTTCTTAACTAATCCTAATGTTTCTAATAAGGCTTAATTATGAATGGCCTTAAATGTTAAGACACATATCTCCTCTTGTTCTTTGATAGTTCATCGAGTACAGATTCAGTTCTTCAAGCCTTGTGCTATACTTTTTGTTTTTTACTGAGAAAATCTTTTTGGTAATTTTCCTCTGGACTCTTTCTATTTTCTTTTTGCCTTCAAGCAAGTTAGGAGCACAAAAGTGTGAGCAATATTCGAGATGTGGCCTAATAAGGGATGTATACAAGGGCAAGATAACATCTTGGTTTCTGCTTTTAATATTCCTGATATAATGCAAAATTCTATAGCATTTTTTCACTGTATCATCTGTATGTTTGTCAAACTTAAGATCAGCTGTCACTATTACACCAAGATCCTTTTCATCTGATGTTATTTGTAGGGGTATATTATTTAAGGTATATGTACAGTCGTGGCCAAAAATATTGGCGCCCTTGCACTTTTTCAAATAACTCACAATTTCCTCTAAACATAAGTTGAAATTAACAACAGTACAGTATTTGGTCTCCACAATTCTTTATTTCTCTGTTAATATTACAGAGCCTTTGTTTTTGATTCAGAATTTAATATATCCTTTTAAATCAGAAAATGAAAAGAAATGGCATTGACAAAATTATTGACACCCTAGACTTAATATTTAGTAGCACAGTCTTTGGTCAAAATAACTGCAATCAACTGCTTCCTATAGCCATGGATGAGCTTTCTGCACCTCTCTACTGGCAGTTTGGCCCACTCTTCTTGTGCAAACTGTTCCAGTTCTCCCAGATTTGAAGGGTGCCTTCTCCCAACTGCTGTTTTCAGATCTCTCCTCAGGTTTTCAATGGGATTTAGATCTGGACTCATTGCTGGCCACTTCAGAACAGTCCAGCACCTTGTCTTGAACCAATCCTGGGTGCTTTTTGAAGTGTATTTTGGGTCATTGTCTTGCTGGAAGACCCATGACCTTTGACGGAGACCTAGCTTTCTGACATTGGGTTCTACATTGAGCTCCAAAATGCCCTGGTAATCTCCAGATTTCCTGATGCCATGCACAAGTTCAAGGCACCCAGTGCCAGAGGCAGCACAACAACCCCAAAACATCACTGAACCTCCTCCATGTTTGACTGTAGGGAAGGTGTTCTTTTCTCTGAAGGCTTCATTTTGCTTTCTGTAAACATAGAGATGATGTGTTTTACCAAAAAGCTCTAATTTGGTCTCATCTGTCCACAGGACATTCTCACAGAGGGATTTTGGCTTGTTCAGGTGTGTTTTGGCAAACCCCAGTCGGGCTTTCTTATGTGTCTCTCTCTCTCTCTCTCTCTCTCTCAGCAGTGGGGTCCTCCTGGGCCTCCTACCATATAACCCCCTTTCATTGAGTTGGCGACAGATGGTGTGAGTTGAAACTGTCGTACCTTGTGTCTGAAGGTCAGCTTGAATCTGTTTAGCAGTTGATCAAGGTGCTTTCTCCACCATTCGAACAATCCTGCGCTGCAATCTTCGATCAAGTTTTCTGTTGCGGCCACATCCAGGGAGGTTGGCTACAGTGCCATGGGCCTTAAACATCCTGATAACATTACGTACGGTGGAAACAGGAACATCAAGGTCTCTGGAGATTGATTTGTAGCCTTGAGATTGTCCATGCTTGGCTACAATCTTCTGTCTGACCTCCTCAGACAATTCTCTGGCTGGCTGTCTTTTCTCCATGCTCATTGCGGTATACACAGTGACACAAAACAGGAGAATGAGTCCTTGTCTCTATTCAAACTGATTGAATGAGTGATTTTTCTATTGCAGGCACCTGCAACTCACCACAGGTGAGTTCAATTCCAAAGTGAAGGAGAATCACCTGCTTGAAATCTAATTATGTCTAACTACTGTACATCTAAAAGGTGCCAATAATTTTGTCCAAGTCCATTTAATGATTTCTGTGTGGAATAAGTTAAGACTTAGTATATTATTCTGCTTTTTGTGTTTTATTCCACTGCAAACCAAAGAAATACATATGTGGATACCAAAATATTTTTTAATTTCAACAGTTTTCTGGAAGGAATGGTGCATTATTAGAATAAACTGCAAGGGCACCAATATTTTTGGCCACAACTGTATAACATTGGTTGTTTTTACCTAAGTGCATGATTTTGCATTTTGCCTCATTAAAGAATAATTTGTGATCATTTGCCCAGCTGAATCTACTCTGGGTCCAATAATGAATGACTTTTTCACCTCAGTTTTTTCTTCCTCAAAATCAGGGTTTAATAATTTTAATAGTGGTAGAAGTAAAGATCTAAAGCTGAGTATAACTCATGAAGAATAGTTACATGTGGTTAATAAATTAAAATCCAATAAATCAGCTGGACCCGATTTGATACACCCTAGGTTGTTAAAGGAAACCATCAAACCATCATTGGTCCCTTGTCTTATTTGTTAAATATTTCATTTAATACAAGTCTAGTGCCAGAAGATTGGTGACAAGCAATTGTTATTCCACTGTTTAAAAAGGGTAATAGATCGGTGTGTTCAAATTATAGGCTGATTAGCCTGACATCGCTTGTTTGCAAATTAGCTGAAACTTTTCTTAAATCCAAGCTAGAAGAGAATCTAAAAGATCTTAATCATGGTGATACCACCCAACATGGCTTTAGACAGAGTAGATCTTGTATTACAAATCAGATTAGTTTTCATAATAAGGTAAATAAATATATTAGCAATAACATTCAAATAGATGTAATAATGCTTGATTTTCAAAAAGCCTTTGATAAGGTGCCTCATGATCTCTTGATCAATAAATTTAATAAAAATAGGGATTGACTACAGGAAGTTCCAGTCCCAGAACAGGAAGGGTGACAGTTGTAAGGGCACATAGGCAGTAGGAAAGTAAATGTAAAAATACAAAGAGGGAGGAGACTATAAGCATACAAAGCAACAGGAGAGGGGACACAAAATAAGTCAAGATAGGAGTGGTGCAGTGCAATGGCTGTGGAGCAACAGTGTTCAGGGAGACATTCTGGAGGCTGTGATGCTGCCCTGTTTGTGTCTGAGGGAGGAGGTTGCCCATCTCCAGGCTGGCCTGGCTAGGATTCGTGAAACCTCTTCCCCCACCCAGGGACCACCAGGGCAACCACCACTACTTCAGAGGTTGCCAAGAAAGAGAAGTGGTTGGACCAAGGTGGGCTCAGGGAGGGAGAGGGTGGTGGAACAGATGTGCGTCCCTCCAGTTGTAGCTCTCCACAATTCATATGCTGTTCTGGCAAAGAATGGTTCCTCTATGGAGGCACCTGCAGTGGAGACCAAGGAGGATGCTGGGAACCTCCACAAAGAAGACCCACAGGAGGGTGGCATGAGATCCCACAGGGGAAGGAAACAACTCCTGGTGGGGGACTCAGTCATTAGGGGATAGACAGGGAGGAAGGGGATAAGGAGGTAAGGTGCCTACCTGGTGCCACGGCTTGGAGGGACAAGAAGCGAATCCTCAGGATCGCGGGAGCAGCTGCACGAGGGAGGGAGCTGGATGTCATTGTCCACCTAGGGACAAATGACCTGGCTGTAAATGCAATCAGAGTGGAGCAAGAGCAGTTTGTGGAGTTGGGGAGGGGCCTTAGACAAGTAGCATGTATGTAACCTTCTTGGAGGTGCTACCTGTCTATGGCAAGGATGATGCTAGGGTATTCCACACCATGGGATTCAATGAATGGTTGAAAAACTGGTGTGGAGCTCAGGATTTTGGCTTCATTGGGGACTGGGGAGCCACCTGGAGGGATGCAGGCTTATACTGGCGCAATGGTCTGCATCTGTCCTCAGGGGGGATCCAGGATCCTAGGTGACAGGTTGAAATGCTTCATTGGCAAGCTTTTAAACTAGCCAAGGGGGGAGGCACTGAAAAGGAACAGGGAAATCCCAGCCTAACCCTACAAAGTGCAATAGTTAGAGAGGTAAATACCAATGCAGAGAAGTCAGTAGGGAGCAGGACAGGGATAAATGCAGAAAAAGGTGTTAAGGACAGGGATGGGGCTAAAAGGGGTAAGGCCATAAAAAATAAATGGAAGGTGATGAGTACCAGTGCCCACAGTCTGTGCAACAAGCTCCCTGAACTAGTGGCCTTGATGGAAGAGAGATGCCTGGATATTGTGGTAGTCACTGAAACATGGTACACAGAGAACCATGAGTGGGAAGTCAACATACCAGGATACACAGTCTACAGGAGGGACAGGGTGAGTAAAAGAGGAGGAGGAGTAGCTCTCTATATAAGGGAAGGGATTAAAGCAACAGAACTAAAGAGTAAACAGGAAGTTGATGAGTCACTATGGGTCACGTGGCAGCTCAGATTCAGTGCAAAGAAGTGCAAGGTAATGCATCTGGGAAACAAAAACCCAGGAGAAGAGTACACAATAGAATGGGGGGTGAGTTAATAACAACAACAAAAATCAGAAGAGACCTAGGAGTAATTATATCAGATGACCTAAAGGTGGGTAAGCAATGTGAGAAGGCAGTAAGGAGGGCTGGGGGGATACCGGGATGCATAGGGAGAGGCATTAACAGTAGAAAACAAGAAGTTGTTATCCCTCTCTACAGACAGTTAGTGAGACCCCATCTGGAGTACTGTGTGCAATTCTGGAGACCCCATCTCCGCAAAGACACAGACAGAGTGGAGGCTGTTCAGAGGAGGACAACCAAAATGTTGCAAGGTCTGCACCAGAAGACATACGAGGAGAGACTAAAGCAGCTTAATATGTATACCCTTGAGGAAAGGAGGGAGAGGAGGGACATGATAGAAACTTTCAGGTATCTCAAGGGAATTAGCAAGGTACAAGAGGGTAGTATCTTTCAGAAGAAGAGATGTGCAAGAACAAGAGGACACAATTTGAAGATAGAGGGGGGACGGCTCAGAGGTAATGTTAGAAAGTATTTTTTCACAGAGAGAGTTGTGGATGCATGGAGCAGCCTTCCTGAGGAGGTTGTGGAGTTAGAAACAGTGGGAGAATTCAAGAATGCATGGGACAGGCATAAAGCAATTCTAGTGGGGGGCAGGAGGAAGTAAGCTGTTGATTAACTAGAATCTGCAGCTTATCCATCAGGTAGGGAAATGGGCAGACTGAGTGGGCCAAGTGGTCCTTATCTGCCATCAAATTCTATGTTTCTATGATTGATTCTAGGTTGGTGGTATGGATTAGAAATTGGCTGTCAGGTAGGAAGCAGAGGGTGAGAATAAGAGTCTGTTTGTTTAAGAAGGGAGAGGTGTTGAGTGGGGTGCCTCATGGGTCCGTTTTGGGCCCTGTGCTGTTTTTGGTTTATATTAGTGATTTGCACATGAATGTGGATAGTTGGTTGGTGAAATTTGCTGATGATGTGAAAATGGGAGGAACAGTGAACACAATTAGTGGGGCTGATCAATTAGCACAAGGTTTGTTAAAGGTGGAAGAATGGGCTAAGCTAAATGGGATGTATTTTAGTGTGGACAAATGTTCTGTTTTACACATGGGGAGATTAAATAATAAACAGGATTATTGGTTAAATGGTGAAAAGATTAAGAAGGTTGTTACGGAGAAGAACTGTTGAATTATTGTCGACTGTGGTTTGAATTTTAGTGAGCATCGCTCAACTGTCATTAGGAAAATAAACCTTATGATTAGGAACATCAAAAAAATCTTTCATGAATAGGTCAGTCTCAGTAGTACTCTCATTATATAAAACTTACATTATACCATTGCTAGATTATGGGTCGCAGTTATGGAGTCCCCATTTTAGGGGTGAAATTAATAGGTTGGAGGGTATACAGCGGAGAGTCACGAAAATGGTTTTAGGTTGGAAGAATTTAAATTATAGAACCAGATTATTGAAATAAAAGTTATTTAGCTTGGAAACAAGGAGATTAAGGGGTGATCTATTAATGCTTTATAAAATTATGAAAGATGGGGACTTAATGCAGGAATTAGAAATTATTCCTCAGTGGCCGGCCCTCTGGCGCAGCGGTTGGATTTCCGCTTGTAACGCCAGTGACCCAGGTTCTGATTTTGTTTGATTAGGCATCCAGTATTGGATACATGTTTGTATTTTTCCATTTATGATGTCCCAAACTTTATCTAGATTTTGGTCTTGTAGGTCGTTTGTCCAATCCCAGTTTTGGAAAAACTGTTTCATTTTGACATAGTCGACTCCATAATAGTCTTTCAATTTTGTCACTCCGTTGACTGGTTTAGGTAGTTTTATATCAGTATTGAACTGTATCATCATATGATCGCTGCCCCCTAGCAGTGGAAGGTATTGCAGGCTTTTGGAATCCACATCAAAGTTTGTAAATATTAGATTGAATATATTTCTTCCTCCTGTGGCTTTTACTATTTTCTGGTCGAAATTATTTTGTGACATTTGTTCAAGAAGGTTTCTCTCCTGATTACTGGTCCAAGTACCTAGTGCCCTGTCAATACTGGGGACATTAAAATCTCCTATAATAATGCAGTCCCCTGTTAAATGCATGTGTTCAGTTTCATTTAGAAAGTTTGTATTATCAACCTGTTTTAAGTTTGGCAACTTATATCTCAAACCAGTAGTTAGACTTGAAGACAATGTTGCCACTGTACCCCAAATTAATTCATTATGATTGTCCAGATCACCAGGAGAGTGTAGTTCAGGCTATCCTTGATGTACAATGCTACACCACCTCTACTTTTAGTTATTCTATTTTTCATAAATAAAGTATAACCTGATATATTGGTTCCCCATTCATCTGTACTAAACCAAGTTTCAGTGATCCCACAGATGTCAATGTATCTGGGGGTCAACATTATTTTTAATTCACTGATCTTATTTTTGATGCTTTGAGCATTAGTCAGTATCACCGTTAGTCTTTTATCTTTGTTTTTTAATGTTGTCCCAGTTGATTTGGTATGAGTATTTGTATCAGCTAGTAGTGTACTAGTATCAAAGCTAGTTTTTATCTGATCGGCATTCAGAGAGCTTGAATGAGCCAAGCTCTCCCCCCTCATTATCAATTTAAATGTTTATTTAAAACACTAGTTAAATGTTTACAAAGTTTTGCACTTCCTTTCCTACTCAAATGGAGTCCATCCCAGCAATACAATTCTCTTTTACCATCAAATTTTCCCCAGTAAGTTATACATGTAATACAGTATCTTGTTTAATGCACCAAAGTTTGATCCAGTTGTCGATAGTTTTAATTTTGCACTATTTTTCCATGGATTATCTTGGCACAGGTAGCATCTCTGACAACACCACATGAAATCCAAGTTCAATCAATTTATTGGTCAGTGCCACATAATCTTACTGGATTTACTGGATGGGTTTGGGACAAAAAAAGGCACAAGGCCCATTGAGATTGTCCCCCACAACAACAGTGGATCATTGGTTATGATAATATTTGGAGTTGAGCCATAAATCTAACTGGGATTTGAATGATTCAAAGTTAGCTATATCAATCAAATCCTTTGGTAATTAATTCCAGAATTTGGCAACTCGAATAGAAAATAAGTTGTCTCGTTCTTTTGTATTAGCCCAATCTACAATTAATTGTTGGTTGTGGCGTCCACCCACTATGCGTTTATCTGCTAAGATAAGTCCACATTGTTCCCTTAGTATGGGAAATTTAAATAATTTATACACAAAGAGAATGTCCCCCCTATATCTATGTACACCTAAGGGAAAAGAGATCTGTTTCTCTTAGATGAGATTCATAACTGAAGGAATATAGACGTGGTCACATATATTGTCTTAGTTTTATTACTGGATCATGCAAATTGTTTGTTCCAGCAAGTATAATTACCATTGCTCCCTTTTTGTTTTGTTTTAGAATGTTATCAGCCATTCTAGGTATGTCTGATGTTTTACATCCTCTCAAGCTAATTAGTGTTCAGTTTGCTTTGTCAGAGTTGCAGACTGCTTTATCAAAATATTTAATAATGGAGTCACTGAAAACAACAGTTTGTTTTTATATTGCTCTGTCTTCATTATTTCAGGAGTTTCATTGCCAATTTGATTGGTTCTTTCCACTGGTGTGTCAGTGCTTACATCAGCTTGCATATTAACTGCATTATTTACATCTGTGTCATTTGAAATGGATGGTAATGAATCAGTCATATCAGTGTCTTGGATAGGATCAAACCTATTTTTAGTTGGCAAATTATAATATTCTGCTCTTCTACCGATCTTTTTAGCAGCTTTATTAGTTTAAATTGAGTACCATACATCCTCAGAGCCAGTGGCCTGTTCATCCTCTCTTGTTCTTTTTTTTATTGTTCGGGGTGTGTGATTTTATGTCAGATTGTTCTGGTTGATGTTTAGCCCCACATTTGCTTTAGAGTCCTTGTGAGTTTTAGAGCTATTTTTCTTCTGCTGCTTTTCTGAGTTTGCAGTCTTTTGCTGTTTTTGTGCACTAGATTTGGATTGGGATTTTAAAGTTTGCTGTACTGGTCACGTGGTGAGGTGCTAAGAAGGTTATGTTGAACATTTGGGTGAAAATTATTTGAGATGGCTCAGTTATGACTGTTTGTTGCAATTTCATTATGCCTGCTCATAACAATGTGTGGAAGCGCAGGGGCCACAGACCCCTGTGTTTCCACACCTAGTTGCATATGTGCATCTGTGAAGGGATGGGAGCGCAGGGTCCAAAGGACCCTACGCTCCCACTGTAACATATAGATACTGTTGTTCTGTCTGGATAGAGCAATGGTAGCGCAGGGTCTGAAGGACCGTGTGCTTTCACAGTAAAATGAAAATACAATTATACTAACTGAAAAAGAAGGGAAATTCTTTGCAAAAAACTTTGTTAATGCATCAGTTATGGTGAATATTACAGTGACAAAAGCAGAGAAATGAGGTGTTAGGGTTTACAACCCTAACGCCCCCACCACCAGGATTCCAACCCCTACCTCCCACTTCCATCCCCCACCCTCCACACACTAACAGGCTTTGGGTTGTGCCTTGGGTCATCAGGCCTAACTCTAACCCCATTGTCCTGTACTTTAGTGCGTAAGCTTGTTTACATGTTGAATGGGCTGAGAGTTGGGCCTGACGACCCAATGGCTCACCTCGATGCCTGTTGGTGTGTGGAGGGTAGGGGTGGGAACCCTGGGGCTGGAGCATTAGGGTTGGAAACCCTAACGCCTCCTTTCCTTGCTTTTGTTGCTGTGGTATTCACCCTAACTGATGCATTAATGAAGTTTCTTTTCAAAGAATATATATATATATATATATTGCAAAAAACATTGTTAATGCATCAGTTAATGTTGAAGCAACAGAAGTATGGAATTCAGACATTGAGGTTGAGCCCCTAACCCTGCACCCTACAACCCCACCCCTCATTGTCCACACACCAACAGGCACTGGAGTGTGCCATGGGGTCACTAGGACCAACTCTCACCACATTCCATGTGTAAACAGGCTGACATGGTACAAAATAGGAGAAGGGTGAGAGTTAGGCCTAACAACTCCATGGCACACCCCAATGCCTGTTGGTGTTTGGAGGATGAGGGGTGGGGTGGTACAGTGGGGAGGTTAGGAGCTCAACCCTAACCCCTCATTTCCATACTTTTGTTGCTTCAACCCTAACTGATTCATTAACAAAGATTTTGGCAATTTATTTCCACACTTTTTGAGATAGTATAATAGTATCTTTATTTTAGTGATGGAACACAGGGTCCTTCAGACCCTGCACTCCTATCCCTCCACAGATGAATATTTGTATATAGCTGTGGAAACACAGGGGTGTCTGGCCTCTGCACTTCACACATTAAGTTACGAGCAGTCATAACAAAATTGCAACAAATAGTCATAACTGTGCCATCTTAAATAATTTTCTCCCCAAATGCTCAACTTAACCTTATCACCTCACCACATTTACCCATGTACAGGAAACTTTCAAATCCCTGTTGAAATGTAATTCTGTGCAATTGTAATGCCGTTGTGCACAACAGGTGTGGAAAAAATGGCGTAATTTAAAAAATCACAACTGTACTATTCATGAGATGGTGTGAAAAAATGGCAAAGTTGAAATCTGGAGTGAAAATATAAAAAATTGGAGAAGTTACGAGTGTGCGTGAAAACTGCACAACACACATTTGTAATGCAGTAATTTGTTTAAATTTTATCACCTAATTTTCAACATGGGCTTTTGGGGACCTCCCCTCATGAACAGTTGCACTGTGATTTTGTTAATCCATCCCAAAAGTTGATTTCGTACTGCGATCATACCGTTCTGCGCCACAGGTGCGAAAACACATTTCAGGCAGACTGTGCAAAATGACACCTGTACTGTTCATAAAGAGATGAAAAAAATGGCAATGTTGAAATCTGGAGTGAAAATATTAAAAATTGACAAAGTTATGAGCGTGTGTAGAAACTGCGTAATGCATGCTCGTAATGCAGTCAGTTTTTGGATCATTTTTTTTACCAAATTTGCATAGACTTTTTTGGACCCCACCTCATGAACAGTGGCACTGTCGTTTTGTAGTAAGGGGGGTGCAGAGAGGTGGGTGCTCAGTGGGAGGATGGGGATGAGGTAGGGGGAACTGGGGAGATGACAAGGGGGCACCCTGTGTCAGCAGTTGAAAATTATGGGCTTTGGGGGGCATCATCTGACACTGGGAGTGGGCATCCTGATGTCTGAGCATTAAAATTAATATATATATATATATATATATATATATGACACTTGAACAGCTGGTTCTGATCACTGTATCATTTTTTGTAATATTTAAAATGGGTTATGGACTGTCTCTCTTGAGAAATGGGGCAGGCGTGGCAGCGCAGAAAGGGAAAAACACATATTCAGGGTAGCTAAAACTCTCACTGCCTTCACCGAAACCAGTTAGCCCCAGGTTTCAGAGAAAAGATTTTTCTGAAAAGAGAAGAAATTAATGTTGTTTGTGTAAAGAAACTGGGCATATTGCCAGACAGTGTCCCGAAAAGGTGAGTAATGATACATAACCGGGTGCTAGAAAGGAAATAGGTTGTTTGTGTATCCCTGGAAGCATGCCAGTGAACATGAGGGAACACATGCACCCAGTCATGGTGAATGATGTACAGACACAGGGGCATCCTTGACCTTGGTAAAGGGGGATCTGGTACAGCCTGGTCAGCTTATACCCAATAAACACGACACTATACAGGACTTCATGGTGAGGTGAAAACATTGCCCCTTGCTAATGTTCTCTTAGACTGGGGTGAAATGGGGGAACTGTGCAACAGTTGCCAAAACCTTAGCAGTGGATGTGATCCTGGGGAACAATCTCCAACAGGGGATGGTATGTGCAGTTACCCCTAGCCAAGCAGCAAGGGATACTAATTGTAGTTCCCTGAACCCCACAGAAGCCATTGTGGACACCACTGAGAGGCTGGTTCCCCAGCCTGTGTCTCCTGATATGGAGATTAATGAAAAGGGAGTAGAAATTTCCCCAGTAGCAAGTAACCACACAGCTACAGAGGGTTACTTCAAAGAGGGAGGGGTGACCCATTGTCAGAGTGTTGGGATTGACAGTGATCCTGAGGGCCCTGACGCTAGTGCTAGGGACCCTAGTTTAGTGACTGAAGGGGACCTGTCCCATGCCTTGGGACTGTGTGAGGGGTTTGCAGCTGCTCAGAAGAGTGATCCTAATTAACAGAAGCTGAGAGCTTGGGCAGACTATGATGAGCACAGGGAAGTGATGGCAGACATAAGGTTTATTGGGAAAATGGACTTATGCATACTCATGCAATACACACAGAGGGAGGGATGTTAGGCAGGCAGCTTGTTGTTCCCAAGGGGTATTGTGAGCAGTTGCTCAAAATTACACATGATATTCCCTTGTCTGGTCATCTGGGAATCACGTGCACTATGCAGTGGTTAGCCCAGAATTTCTACTGGCCTAACATCACCCAGCATGTGAAGGAGTATTGCAGGTCTTGTCACCAGTGGCAAGAAATAGGGAAGGCGGGCAAGAAAACCCAAGCCTCCCTGATTCTATTGGCCATAGTGGAGGAACCATTCAAGAGTATAGAAATGGATATTATGGGACCTTTAAATACCTGCAGTTCCTCAAGGAAGAGATTCATCCTGACTGTGGTGGATTATGCCACCTGGTACCCAGAGGCAGTCACCCTATCCTCACTGAGGACAGACAAAGTGGCAGATGCCTCACTTGGAATTTTCTCCCTTGTTAGGTTTCTGCAGGAGGTAATCACCGATCGAGGGGGTTCCTTCATGTTGGACCTGATGAAATGTTTATGAGAGACGTGTGTCGTGGTGCAGAGATGCACAACATTGTATCACCCACAAGCCAATGGACTTGTGGAATGATTCAATGGTACCCTAAAGTCAATGCTCTGGGCATTTGCTGAACAGCATGGGAGAGACTAGGAGAAATACCTTCCCCACCTGTTGTTTGCATACAGGGAGGTGCCCCAAGAGTCGACAGAATTTTCCCCCTTTGAACTCTTATATAGACGCCAGGTACATGGGCCTCTAGACTTGATCTGGGAGGACTGGGAAGGCAAGCACACTACCCAGGGAACTCCCATTGTGGATTATGTCCTTAGATTTAGGGAAAGGCTGAAGGAGCTTAGGGGGACAGCCCAGAGCAACCTGGCAGCTGCCCAACAGAAACAAAAAGTGTGGTACGACCGCAGAGCCAGAGTTCACTCGTACATGGTGGGTCAGGAAGTCATGGTCCTTATTCCGGTCTGGAAAGACAAGCTACAGGCTGAGTGGGCAGGACCGTACAAAGTAAGGTAAATTACATGAACTACATTGTGGAGTTACCTGACCGAAGACAGACTGAAAGGATGTACCATGTCAACATGATGAAGCCATATGCAAATAGGGTTGACATGGTGTTTGCAGTGTGTAGTCATGGGGAGGGGATGGATGAAGGAGACCCCATTCTGGATTTTCTGGAGGAAAGTAAGTGGGAGTCCTCTGTGGAGGCAGTAAAATTGTCTCCCCAGCTGGCCCTGGACCAGATCCAGAAAGAAAGGGATTTTTTAGCAGACTTTGCCCCATTGTTTACCACCAAGCCTGTACTAACCCCCTTAGTGACGCACAATGTGGAGACAGGGACATAGACGCCCATATGGCGGACAGCATATTGGGTGTCAGAGGCTGTCCAAAAGGACATTAGGAGGCAAGTGGAGGAGATGCTGGATTTAGGGGTAATCCAAAGATCCCACAGCCCCTGGGCCTCACCCGTAGTTCTTGTGCCTAAGCCAGGTGGCTCTACTCATTTCTCTGTGGACTATCATGGACTGAATGCAGTCACGAAGTCAGACGCCCACCTGATGCCCCAGACGGATGAACTCCTGGACAATTTGGAGGGGCAACCTACCTTACGACCATTGACCTGACAAAGGGGTATTGGCAGGTAGAGTTGACAGACAGAGCTAGGGAGAGATCGGCCATCATCACTCCGTTAAGCTTATTTGAGTTTAAAGTAATGCGTTTTGGAATGAAGAACACCCCGGACACTTTCCAAAGGTTGGTGAACCAGGTGTTGAATGGTGCAGGGGAGTATGCTGTGGTGTACCTGGATGACACTGCCATCTTTAGTACCAGCTGGAAGGAACACCTATCCCACCTTAGGGAAGTGCTGGGCAGGATACAGAGGGCCGGGCTGACTGTCAAAGCTGGGAAGTGCCATGTGGCCATGGGAGAAGTGGCATACCTCGGGCATGTGGTAGGCCGGGGACAACTTTGTCCTAACAAAATAAAGATAGAGGTAATCGAGGCGTGGTCCAGATGAGAAACACAGAAGCAGGTCAGGAGTTTTCTAGGGACAGCAGGGTACTACACAAAATTTGTACCCAATTACAGTGCCCTGGCTGCTCCCCTATCTGACCTGACTAAGAATAGGATGCCCAAGAAAATTACCTGGGGCCCAGCCTGTGAGGAAGCCTTTTCCAAACTAAAGGAGGTACTGTGCAGTGCTCCTGTTTTGGCAAGTCCTGACTATAGCAAAACCTTTATAGTTCACACTGATGCCTCAGACATGGGTATTGGGGCAGTACTGAGTCAGACATCCAGCCAAGAAACAGATCACCCAGTAGTATACCTGACTAGGAAGTTACTTCTCAGGTTCAAGCATAATCCATGGTGGAAAAGGAGTGTCTTGCCATAGTGTGGGCCCTAAAGAAATTAGAGCCATACTTATATGGACAGCATTTTGTGGTGCAGACTGACCACAGCCCCCTAATTTGGCTAATGCAGATGGGAAATAACAATGGTAGATTGCTAAGTTGGAGTCTTGCTTTGCAAAGGTATGATGTGACAATCGTACATAGGGCTGGAGCCAAAAATCAGAACTCAGATGGGCTGTCTAGGGTCTATGAGGACTGAACTGATTTGGGAAGCTCATCCTATGCAGGGGGATAGAGCCCCCAAATTCAGTCTAGGTGGGGAGGAATTGTGACACTTGGACAGCTGGTTCTGATCACTGTATCATGTTTTGTAATATAAAAAATGGTTTATGGACTGTCTCTCTTGAAAAATGCTGAAACAGCATGTCGTTCACAAGTTGTTAATATTGGAGTAATATATAGACTACCTACTGTTACACTAGATCAGGAAGAACAACTACTGGACTTTTTGGATACAATTGGTAGAACCAAAAGTAATGTTGTAGTAGGTGACCTCAATTTACCAGGCATAAATTGGACAACATTACGGACAAATAATACTATGGAAGCACGATATTTAGAATTATGCTTGCTAGCAGGGATGAACCAGTGGGTGAATGTTAATACTAGAGACAGTCACATATTAGATCTAGTGTTAAGTAATCTAGATGGTAATATATCATCCTGTAAGGTTATTCCCCCTCTTGGATCAAGTGACCATTCCATGGTGTACTTTTCCCTTGACGCAGTAGTAGACACTACTGTAAGTAAGACTAGCAAATATAATTATAGTAAATCTGATTTTGATAGTATGAGAACATATCTCAAAAATTGGAACTGGGTAGAGGAATTTCATAACAAAACACTCGACTCCATGTGGGATCTCCTGGTGGGTAAAATAACGTTAGCCACCCAAGCCTTTACTCCTTTAATAAAAAGAATGGATGGCACTACCAAGATTAAACCTAACTGGATGTCAAAATCTATACAGAATCTGATAAAGAAAAAGAATAGGGCCTTTTATAAGGCTAAAAGATCGGGAAACAATATTTGCTGGAAAATATATAAGGACCTTTTAAAAAAAAAAAAAAAAATGTATTATAGAAGCCAAATTAAAATATGAGTTAAGCTTAGCAACTAGAGTCCAGGATAATTATAAATCATTTTATGCATATATCAATGACAAAAAGGGAACCTGTCGACCTCTTGGCCCACTACATTCAATGGATGGTAGTACAGTTACTGACCAGTCTCTTCTAGCCCAAATGTATAATGATTTCTTTATATCAGACTTCAATAATAAATCCTCCCCTAAATTAGAGCATTCACAAACTATATTAGAAGTAGAATCACTGATAACAACTGAGGACATACTTAAAAGGCTGTATAAATTAGATCAGAATAAATCTCAAGGTCCGGATGGATTACACCCAAGAATAATCAAGGAATTGGCAGACCTCTTGACTGGACCCCTGACGGTTATTTTTCAAACATCATTAAAGAAAGGACTAGTTTTGGAGGCAAGGAAACAAGCAAGAATGGTTCCTATTTACAAGAAAGGGATTAGACATGAGGTATCCAATTATAGACCAATTAGCTTGAAGTCTGTCTTAGGAAAAATCTTCGAGGGCATTTTAAAAGACTATATTGTAGACCATGCCAAAAAAAACAGACTTGGTAGATCCAGTACAGCATGGATTTACCACCGGAAGGTTCTGTCAGACCAATCTGTTGGCATTTTATGGAAAGGTCAGTAGGGCTATGGGTGAGGGTCAACCTGTGGATGTGGTGTATCTGGACTTCTCGAAAGCTTTCGATAAGGTTCCCCACAGATAACTGATTGAAGCTTTAATACTACAGGACCTACCAGGAAAAATAACAAAATGGGTAGAAGCATGGCTTGCCTCTAGAAAGCAATCAGTAAATGTAAATGGGACAAATTCAATATGGGCCGAAGTGACTAGTGGGTTTGCCCCAGGGCTCTGTCTTGGGGCCCTGCTTGTTCAATATATATATTGCCTCAATGAGAGTTAATAATGGATCAGGGTCTCTTAAGTTTGCAGATTATACCAGGATTGGGTTTCCCATAAATAATCAAAATGATGCCTCAAAACTACAAGAAGCGCTAAATATACTGGAGTCTTGGGCTTTAGATAAAAAACTGCTGTTCAATGTGGATAAATGTTGTGTCATGCATCTTGGGAAGGCAAATAAACAGATACCATATATACTTGGAGGACAAATATTAAATACTGTGGAACAACAGAGTGACTTGGGCATTATGGTTTCGAACGATCTATCATCTAAAACACATTGCAATTCAGTTATTAAAAAATCAAGTGGGATTCTACATTGCATAAATAAACATATTACATCTAGAAGTAGAAATGTCCTTTTGCCTATATATACACCATTGGTGAGGCCGCATCTGGATTACTGTGTGCAGTTCTGGTCACCCAGTGGAAAAACCGAGATAGTAGCACTAGACAGAGTCCAGAGAAGAGTCACCCAAAACATACAGGAGGTTAAAGGTCTGGACTATCAAAAGAGGCTAAATATTCTGGGTTTATATCCCTTGGAATATAAGGGGGATATGTGTTTGATCTATAAAGCAACTATTGATCCAGACCCTGTCCCTTAGCCCGATCGTGGGCTTTCAATATGTTAACATCCCTGGTGGTCCAGTGGACCTGATCCCACAGCCCAATCGCGGGCTTTCAATATGTTAACATTCCTGGTGGTCTAGTGGACCCGATCCAACAGCCCGATCGTGGGCTTTCAGTGTCGAAATAACCTTGGTGGCCCAGCGGTACCCCCTCCCAACCCACCCACTCAGTCCTGCCAACCCGCTCCCCCCCAGTCAGCAATGGGTGGCAGCACCCGCTCCTGCAAGCACGCCTGGCCACCCACCAACTGACAGCGTCGGTATGGGAGTGCAGACCGTACTGTACTACACAGTCCCAAAATGTGAATGAATCCATTCATTCACATATTAGAACTGTGTAGTACAATATAATCGCACTCCCGATAGCCAACTGTGGACAATCAGGCACTACGGCCATACGTACACTGTCAGAGCAGCGGGCGGCTGCAGGCCGGACTGCTGCCGTCTGCCGCTGACTGCGTGGAGGAGCAGATGGCGAGACTGAGTGGGCGGGTTGGGAGGTACCGCTGGACCACTAGGGTTATTTCAATTACTGAAGGCCCTCAATCGGGCTGTTGGATTGGGCCCACTGGACCACCAGGGATGTTAACATATTGAAAGCCTGTGATCGGGCTGTGGGATTGGGTCCACTGGACTACCGGGGATGTTAACATATTGAAAGCCCGTGATCGGGCTGTGGGATCGGGTCCACTGGACCACCAGGGAGATTTATACATATTACAGCCCGCGATTGGGCTGGGGTGCGTTGCCGGTATGGGACAGGAGCGTCAATCCCCGATGGCTGCTGCCTGGCAGGGCACCGAGCGTAAGTCACCAGGGACCAGCGCACCTGCATGCAAATGGGGCCATGATGACATGCAAATGGCCCCATTTGTGCCTTGCATGCATTATGGCCCCATTTGCATGTCCACCGCTGAATATCACAGTTGCTGCACCTAGTGCAATGGCACTTGTGCTGGCGCATCCCCCTGCTCCTCCCTGGCCACTTGCACTGGTGCAGTGCCACTGCGCCATGCACAACGCAGGTGGCCACGGAGCGATATTCAGTGGTGCTGAGCCAAGGCGCAGCACTATTGTATATCACCCTGTCAATGCCCTGGTGCATCCCAGTTGCGCTGCTCCCAGGCTTGCGCGACAGCCTGGCACAGTCTGAATAGCCCATCCTCTGTGTGTGTCTGTATATATACACATATATATATATATATATATTAGAGGCAAAAAACTCCGTTTAATGCATTAGTTAGGGTTGTTCCACAGCGACAAAAGTGAGGAAATTCACTGTTAGGGTTGAAAACCCTAACTCCGAATTCACCCCCAGCACCACACACACACAGACACACACACATTCAAGTATGGGGGAGGACCAAGTCAACACAACCAATGACAGACATCCAGCAGCAGGTGACAGAAATAACAAACAATTGTCTAAATGTACTACGAGACATCCCCACCCACCTGACCAGGTACTGCATGCTCAGTGGAGATCAACAGCAAAACTGAGGCCATGTACAAACGTACACATCCCTGATTGCAGCTGCACGCAACGTACCACACTTAGTAGTTGCATGGCCTTACCTACCGATGCCCTACACCACACCACACCACTTGTGGTGGGCCACCTGAGCAATAGAGTTAAGCAAAACCAAGGAGTTGTACAGGTATAATATCTCTGATTTAACAAGGGTTTGAGAAATGCAGCTTTCTAATTGACTGTAAACATTGTAACAGCCTTATGTTTAGTTTTATTAACATACATGTAGAGCCTAACCATATGATGAACATGGTTTAATGTTGTTTAAAAACAGTTTTATTATGATAGCAATAAGCTACTCCCAGGTATTATGTTAATGGTCAGTTTATCACTGTCTAGCGACATGTGGCACTCGGATATGCCTCATTCAACATTAAACCCCTACAGGGTGATTAACAGACCATTTAACATAACTGTTGGTCATGCCTTATAGCTTAATTGTCTTTTTGAGTAGATACTCTCCCTCTGCTAGGCACTGCAGCAGCTTTGCAACACAGTGTCCCACCCAGTTACACCATACACTGTCTATTTGCTGGAGAATGGCTGTGAATATGAACTCATGAAGATGAACAGTGTAACTTGATCATTACAGTCATCGAAACCCTAGTGTGATTATAACTGACAGACTCAGTGATAGAGGATAACCCCTGCTGTCCTAGTACATTTACCCCATTACGAGTTAAATCAATACTAAAAGACATTCTGTTTATATCTACACCATACCTACTTGATTCCTGTTGTAGCAGAATTAACATAGTTATCACTTTGATAGCATCAGTGACAGAAATGTGGCAAACCCAAACAGTAGGCATACAGCCTGAGTATGAAACAACTGATAAAAAATCACACTGTGTCCATAAGTGGCATAGATCACTCATTGCAACAATAGCAAATGTATTACTATTTGAAGAAGTTAGTCATCACAGATACAATGAGATTGTCTTTATCAGGTACAACATACTCAGTAAGTGCCAAGGAAAATCTATCCTATATACACGTCCGATACAGGTACATCATTGTTGGCTCAGTAGTGCTACGATATTTAGAAGTTGCTTGGCCTGATCCATGCAATTACAATCTTTCTTACAAAGAATACTTACTGCATCTTTAATATTGAAACACACTGAAGGTCTATGTATGTACATCAGCAGTACACCTTCATCAGTAAGAATGCATGTGATACTGGCAGTACCAATTTCACAGCGTTGAACAGGCAATGCTTTTCCATACGTTTACATCAGCCTCTCTATGTTGAGTAAACCATTGCAGTAAATGTACTACTATGTAAATCACCTACTAAATGTATCACTACTTTTATCTTGAGCATGCTAGTGTCTTGTAGTTAATTTATGTGCTTCTCTTAATTAATGTATACTCAGTAGTGTTAAAACCTTTCTACAACTGTCATCATGTACCTTCAGCATTTATATTGAATAACAGCACAGTACCAGTTGTGGTGTGGTGTGGGGCATCGGTAGGTAAGGCCATGCAACTACTAAGTGTGGTACGTTGTGTGCAGCTGCAATCAGGGATGTGTACGTTTGGTGTACATGGCCTCAGTTTTGCTGTTGATCTCCACTGAGCATGCAGTACCTGGTCAGGTGGGTGGGGATGTCTCGTAGTACATTTAGACAATTGTTTGTTATTTCTGTCACCTGCTGCTGGATGTCTGTCATTGGTTGTGTTGACTTGGTCCTCCCCCATACTTGAATGTGTGTGTGTGTCTGTGTGTGTGTGGTGCTGGGGGGTGAATTCGGAGTTAGGGTTTTCAACCCTAACAGCGAATTTCCTCACTTTTATCGCTGTGGAACAACCCTAACTAATGCATTAAATGGAGTTTTTTGCCTCTAATTTCCCTTTTTTGAGAATGATATTGAGAAATAGTGAATGTAATGTGGTGGTGGGCGCGGGGCCCAAAGGGCTCAGCCTCCCACCACATGATATCTGTGACATAGTAACAGGAGCAACAGCGCCAAACAGAAATGCTAACAGTGGCACATTGGTAACTGGCCTGAATGATAACAGAAAATAGCTTACTGCAGTGGCGTGAAGCGGGAGCAGTGTGCCACGTGATGTCTGGTCACATAGTAACATGGTGCCTGTAAATGGAAATGTCAATGGGCATGGTGACGCAAAGTGAAACAGAAAGAGAAACAGTCACGGTACACAAATGGCAAAAAGTAACAGAAGCATAGCGCAAATGAAAGCATAAAGGATGGCCTGCGTGGTGGCATTGGGGTGTGCATTGGGATCATCAGCCTAACTCTCACCCATGACCTGTGTAAAGCAGAAGTATAGGAGAATGGGGTGAGAGTTAGGACTCATGATCCCAATGCACACCCCAATGCCGGTTGGGGGTGGGTGGGGGTGCAAGGGGTTTTCAATCCTAACAGCGAATTTCCTCACTTTTGTCACTGTGGAGCAACTCTAACTAATGCATTAAACTGAGTTTTTTGCCTCTAATTTCCCTTCTTTTTGAGAATGATAACAAGAAATAATGAATGTAATGCAGCAGCGGGAGTGCGGTGCCCTCTGTGACCCGCGCTCCCACCGCATAATGCGGTGGCGGGAGGGCCCAGCGCTCCCGCCACATGATGTCTTGTGGCATACTAACAGGGACAGCCGCAAACAGAAATGCTAACAGTGGCGCACATGGTAACACAAGCACGAATGAGAACAGAAAGGTTAACGCACATGGTGGCGTGAGGCGGGAATGGTCTGCCACGTGATGTGTTGTCACATAATAACATGGTGCCTGCAAACAGAAATGTCAATGGGCATGGTGATGTAAAGTGAAACAGAAAGATAAACAGTACTGTAGACAGAAAATGGCAAAAAATAACGAAGCATAGCGCCAATGAAAGCGCCAAGGATAATGCACATGGTGGCGCGAGGCGTCAGCGAGTAGAGGTAAGCAGATGCGGAACACATAGCGGAAAGGGCAACATTAACAGTAATGTAAGCGCACAGGCTGGTTTCCTCAAAACCTGCATTGAGAAAGACAGTAGTACAAATAATGTATGCAAAATAATGAGTATCGGAGCAGAAAATGAGATCTTGGAATACTAAATACATTATATCTCAGGAACCGTCTGACGTAGAAAAAAATTTAAAAGTCATATTATTTACAACTGTCCTGCTAATTTGAATCTTAGCCCCATGGGGGCTAAGAATTTTCGACAAAGTCCATTATCTCGCACCGTTTCCGAGATATGGGCCCTGAAAATGTGGCGAATGCCGTAATGTTATCCTATGGAAAAAAGAAAGTTCAGGCGCCATAACTTTGCCTCCCTGTAATGTTTTTCACCAAACCACTGAAAGACACATCTGTGGGCTGTTGGCTGTCTTCCTCCAAATTTCAGGAAAAAAGACCAAACCGTTATTTTGCAGCAGGGATCCAAAGGATTTCTGTTATGCGTTGGGCGCCGTAATGTTATCCTATGGGAAAAAATGTCAACTTTGGAGTGCCGTAACTTTGCAGCCGTGTGATATTTTTTCACCAAACTACTGAAAGGCACATCTGTGGGCTGTTGGCTGTCTTCCTTCCAAATTTCAGGAAAAAAGACCAAACCGTTATTTTGCAGCAGGGTGCCAAAGGATTTCTGTAATGCGTCGGGCGCCGTAATGTTATCCTATGGGAAAAACCGTCAACTTTGGAGTGCCGTAACTTTGCCGCCGTGTAATATTTTTTCAATACAACACTGAAAGGCACATCTGTGAGATGTCGGCTCCGTTCCTCAAATTTCAGCTCAAAACTCCAACGGTTCTTTTGCAGCGCGGTGCCAAAAGAATTGCTGTCATTCCCACAGACTAGAAACACTATGCAATTTGCGAAAGCTTTCATAAAATTTACTGACACTTTAAATGAAACACGAAAGTAATTTGCGAAAATACTTTTCCAGAAATTTGAAAAACATATTTCTGGGGTGTTTCTACAAAATAAAGAAATGACAAAGCATCCTCAGGGCCCGACTAGGTGAATACAAAAAAATTAGGTTGCTAGAGTGTCCCAAATTTAAATGCCAACCATTTTTCTGATCACCAACTGAAAACAAAATGGCCGATTGCAAGTAACAGGCCCATTTAGAAAGTAAAAATGCATTTGCGAAAGTGTTGAACTTTTTGTTAACTTTTCCCATTGACTTATAATGGGAAACTGTTTTTTGAATAACTTTAGAACCGTTTAATATTTTTTCACGAAATCTTCAAAAGGCACATCAGGGACCCTGGCTGCACGTTCCCTGAAGATTTCGGGCCGGTCATGCAAACCGTACGACCTGTAGGCGCGACCACAGAATTCCAGAAAAGCGTAGCGCACAGATCACACTTAATAACTCTGCAACCGTATATCTAATCAGTACAAAACTTGGCAGATCCCAAGGCCTATGGGTCTTAATCATACATTCCAAATTTCAGGCAAATCCATCAAACGGTTGCAAAGTTATTAAGGTGCAAAATTTTGGGTTTAACATGGAAATGGCTCCTCAACCCTAACTATGGTAGCACTACCGTGCTACCATAATATATATATATATATATATATATATATATATACACATATATATATGTGTATATATAGATATATTATGTGTGTATATATATATTTATATATATTTGGCATACTGGGGTGGGCTCCCAGTGTGCCATATTAGTGTTGGGGGGGTGATACATGCCAACACAGGGACTGGGCAACCCAGTGTGGGCATTTTAAGAATAAGTGATGGAGTCATTTTTTGCAGGGGGGAAATCCACCATTGTGGATTCCTGTTCATCACCCGATCCCTATTTGTGAGGTATTATGAGGATCAGATGGCCATATCTGACCATCTGGTATTCATCTCACGAATGGAGATTCTGACACCTCACAAACAGTAATTGGCTGACGAACGGGGATTTTGACACCTCACAAACAGGGATTTTGTTTGTTTAATCCCCATTCATGAAATGTCAAAATTCCCATTCATCAGCTGAATCCCCAATCGTGAGGTGTCAGAATCCCCATTTGTCAGCTGATCCCTATTCATGAGATAGGACCATCTGGTCCTTATCTCATGAACAGGAATTTTGACAGCTCATGAATAGAGACTGGTTGATGAACAGGGATTTTGACACCTCATGAATGGGGATTTCCCGTAGCAAAAAACAGCCTTTTTTAATACACTGATGGAAACCAAACACATGGATTTGTGGAAGGCATTGCCCTGAACAAAACCCATACATTGGTTCCACAGGAAACATCCGTGGGGCAAGTACCAACATTTTGTTTTGGGCAAAAAGTGAAAACAAGATGGTGACACATGAACAGGAATTTTTTACTCACGAACGAGGATGTAATGAATCTCCATTCGTGAGCTGTCAAAATCCCTGTTCGTGAGCCAAAATCCTTGTTCGCAGCTGTGCATCTATCCAAAAGACTGAACTGAGCATGCTCAGAACCCATATTTTCATAATTGAATAACTTTGGCTCAGATTAATATTTTTTCACCAAACCAATGTTGGCTTTTTCCTTATGATAAGCTCTTTCTTCCCTGAAAATATTAGGCTAAAATCCCAAACCCAATCCCCTTTAGCAAGCTGACAAAATCCCCTTTCATGAGCCAATTCTCTTTTGCAAGCTGACAAAATCCTTGATTGTCATTTCCTGACCAGATGACCCTTCTCGCGAATGAGAACTGGCTCACGAAAAGGGATTTTGACACCTCTCAAAAGGAGATCAATTCATGAAAGGGGATTTTGTCAGCTTGCGAAAGGGGATTGTTTTTTTTTTAATTCCCTTTATTCAGGAGGTGATAAAATCCCCATTCGCGAGCTGTCATAATCCCCTTTCGTGACCCAATCCCCTTTCACGAGCTGACAGAATCCTTGATCGTTATTTCCAGACCAGATGGCCAAAATCTGTCGCTCAATGATTTTTCATGAACTGTGATCTTGACAGCTTGCTAATGGGGATTGACCTCACGAATGAAGATTTTGCAACTTCATGAACTAGGAATTTAAAAACTTTACCAGTGCCCTGTAAATAAATGGTTTGGTCTTTTTGCTTGAAATTTGCAGGGTGAAAATGTTATGCTGTTTATGTGTAAAAAATTTTATTGGTTCTATAAATATATCATAACAAAATTGAGATTTTTTTCCCATAGGAGAACATTACGGCACCCACAGCAACATTTGGTGCCCGTATCTCGGAAACAATGTGAGATACAGATGTTTCGCTGCCCGCAGCTTAGTTCACCTTTAGGTGAGAATGGTACTGAAATGTTACATGTTTGTTAGATATATTTCTGTGACCTTTGGCCATATTTACCATATGTGAAAAGAAAGAGTCAGGCAAGTTATTTTTCATGTAATAAATATTCTGTAGTTTGAAAAAAATATAAAAATAAAACATACACAGCTATAGAAACATAGAAACATAGAATTTGACAGCAGATAAGGACCGCTTGGCCCACCCAGTCTGCCCATTTCCCCTACCTAATGGATAAGCTGCAGATCCTAGTTAACCAGCAGCCTACTTCTTCCTGCCCCCACCCCCTAGAACTGCCTTATGACTGTCCCATGCATGAATTCCACCACTGTTTTTGACTCCACAACCTCCTCCGGAAGGCCATTCCGTGCATCCACAACCCTCTCTGTGAAAAAATACTTCCTTAAATTACCTCTGAGCCGCCCCCCTTCTATCTTCAAATTGTGCCCCCTTGTTCTTGCACACCTCTTTTTTTGAAAGATGCTACCCTCTTGGACTTTGTTGATTCCCTTGAGGTACTTGAAAGTTTCTATCATGTCCCCCTCTCCCTTCTTTCCTCGAGGCTATACATATTAAGCTCCTTAAGTCTCTCTTCATATGTCTTCCAGTGCAGACCCTGCACCATTTTAGTTGCCCTCCTCTGGACAGCTTCCATCCTGTCTATGTCTTTGTGGAGATTGGGTCTCCAGAACTGCACGCAGTACTCCAGATGGGGTCTGACCAGCTGCCTGTACAGAGGGATAATAACTTCCTGTTTTCTACTGGTGATGCCTCTCCCTATGCATCCCAGTATCCCCCAACCCTCCTTGCTGCCCTCTCACATTGCTTGCCCACCTTTAGGTCATCTGATATGACTACCCCCAGGTCCCTTTCCATTTTTGTTGTTAGTATCTCACCCCATTGTGTACTCTTCCCTGGGTTTTGTTTCCCAGGTGCATTACCTGCACTTCTTAGCATTGAATCTAAGCTGCCATACATTTGACCATTCCTCTAACCTTGCCAAGTCCCTTCTCATCCTTTCCACCCCACCTTGGCATCAACTCTGTTGCAGATCTTTGTGCCATCTGCAAAGAGACATACTTTTCCTTCCAGTCTCTCAGCAATGTTGCTTATAAAGACATTGAAGAGGACCGGTCCTAATACTGAACCCTGTGGTACCCCACTAGTAACCCCCCTTTCTTCAGAGTGGACTCCATTTACTATTACTCTCTGTGTCCTATTCTCCAGCCAATTCTTTACCCAGGCTGTCATCTTGGGACCCACTCCCAGGCTGGCTAACTTGTAAATTAATCTTTTGTGTGGGACTGTGTCAAATGCCTTGCTAAAGTCTAGGTAGGCCATGTCCACAGCCCCTCCCTGATCTACTACTTTGGTCACCCAGTCAAAGAAATCATATCAGATTCGTCTAGCATGACCTTTCCGCTGTGAATCCATGCTGCCTTGGGCCCTGTGCCCCTCTGGCCTCTAGATACTCGACAATTCTTTCCTTCAGAAGTGATTCCATCATTTTCCCTACCACTGAGGTTAAACTAACAGGTCTGTAGTTTCCTGCTTCTGCTTTGCTCCCACTTTTGTGAAGGGGAATCACATCTGCCCTCCTCCAGTCCTCAGGTACCACCCCATCCTCCCATGATTTGTTAAAGAGGGTAGTCAGTGGTGTCACTAGTTCTACCCTTAGTTCTTTTAGAATTCTGGGATGAATCCCATCAGGCCCCATTGCTTTGTCCACCTTCAGTTTTAAGAGTTCTTTCAGAACCCTTTCTTCTGTAAATGGGCTGGTATCAACTTCTGTATCCAGAGTGTTTCTTCTGTTTGTTTTAGGTACCTCCCCCTCTTCCTTTGTAAATACTGAGCAAAAATATTTGTTTAGTATCTCTGCCTTTTCACAGTCACCCTCTGCCACCCTCCCTCCCCTTTATTAAGCCTCACTATCCCTCCCTTGGTCTTCCTTTGCTCCCTGATGTACCTATAAAGGTTTTATCCCCTTCTTAACCGAGTTGGATATCTTTCCTCGGTTTGGGCCTTTGCTGTTCTGACTGCCTTCCCAGCTTCCTTTTGCTTTAACTGATGCAGTTCTCTGCCCTGCTCCTTCTGTGATTCCTTGTACTTCCTGAATGCTTTCTTTCTCTTGAACGTTCACTGCCACTTCCTTTGAGAACCATAGTGGTTTCTTACATCATTTCATTTTGTTTATTTGCTTCACAAAGGCTTGTTACCTCTGTGATGGCAGTTTTATTATTCCCATTGTTCTTCCACCCTCCTTCCTGCCCATTTGCTAGTGCATTCCTTTGGCACTCACCCATTTTGGCAAAGTCAGCCCTCCTAAAGTCCAGTACTTTTGCCTTTGTATGACTTGACTCTATTGCTGTGTTTATTGTGAACCATATTGTTCGATGGTCGCTAGTTCCCAGATGGCTACCCACTTCTACATCGGTGAGCCTCTCTTCATCTCCATTTGAGAGAACCAGGTCTAAGATTGCTCCCTCTCAAGTGGGCTCCAATACTAGTTGTCTAAGGCATGCCCCCTGTAGGGCATCTAGAATAACCCACTCTTGAAGTGGCTGCTGCAACTGCACTCAGTTAACATCTGGCATATTCAGATCACCCATCAGCAATATCTCCCCTTTTTCTGCCATTCTAAGTATACTTTCTATCATTTCCTTGTCCATTTCCTCCCCCTGAGAAGGAGGTCTGTATACAACCCCTGTGCGGATTTTTGGTTCTATTGCCGGTCTCCAAATTTACCCACAGTGCTTCTTCTCCTCCCTGTTTTCCCTTTTGTTCTGTTGCTTTGATTCCTTCCCTTATGTAAAGAGCTACTCCTCCTCCTCTTTTACCCTCCCTATAAACACATGGAGGTTTCAAACTCATGATTACAGCTGCTGTGGATTTTTTTTATAGGTGCTACGGTTACTGAGATATTGGCAAATTAGTGTGCCCATAGTTCTTTAACAGACATATGGGGCTGCTGCATGGGTCTGTAGTTATGTGTAAGCGGAAGTGCAGGGTCCAGAGGGCCTGCACTCCCACACATGCATATCATTGTGGAACAGTGAACAGCTTGTAGGGAGCGTGGGGCCCAGAGGGCCCCCATCACATACCGGTTATCAGTTACTTTGCACATTTTAAAAAAAGTAAGAAAATTAATTGCAAAAAACCTCCAGGCAGTTTAGTTCACCTTTAGGTGAAGTAAGGGTGTGTGGAGGTTTTGAAGTAATGATTACTACAGTAGTGCAAATTTTCTCATAGGTACTATGGTTACTGAGATGTTGGCATTTTAGTGTTAAAAGGTTCTTTTCAAGTCTTATGGGGTTGCTGTATGGTCTGTAGTTATGTGTAAGTGGGAATGCAGGGCCCAGAGGGCCTGCGCTCCCACACACACCTATTATTACATTCCCAACAACACGTATCAGTTGTAAGTTACATTAGACATTGTGAAAAAGTAATGAAATTAATTGAAACAAAACTGTGGGCTGATTACTTCACCTTTACAGTAGGTCAAGTAAGCATGTGTGGAGGTGTCGAAGTCATAGAAGAGAGGGTCCTGAAAGGACTCACAAATCTTAGGGTGGACAGAGTAGGGGGGCCTGATGGTATTCACCCCAAAATTGCAAAAGAACTAAGGGGAACACTAGAAACACCACTGTGTGGCTGCTGGTATATTGGCCTGTTTTAGTATGTCTGAGTCATTCTTATGCCGTCTGAATTGGTTTCTTTGTCCTGGTGTTATTTGTGAACATACAAAATGTGGTAGCAGACAAGGGCCTAGTGATCTATGAAGTCTGCTTGAATGTACAGCTAGCACTCTTTATTCTGCAGCTACCATTCCCTCTCACACTTCCCCTATCTTGACCCTGCCCTTTGCCCTGTCACAGCCTCTTTTGAAGCAGTACACTGTTGAAGTAGATGGCAGTTCCTATAGTTCCTCCATTTACATTGGCAGTCAGTTCGTCAATGCCTAGGTAAGAACAGTTACATGTTTCTTAGGTATGTTTCTGTGACCTTTGACCATACTTACCATACATGAAAAGAGTCAGAAAAGTTTTTTTCATGTAAAAATATTCTTTAGTTTAAAAAAATGCAAAAATAAAACATACACAGCTATCATTTTTTTTAAAGTTATATTAGATAATGGACTATGGAAGAAAAAAAGAAAATCTGAGTTTCATTGTTTTACTCACAGTTATTAAATAAGTAAATAAACTAAAACTATGTAAAACGTAACTCTCTCTTATACCCATGGGGCAGGGATGCTGAACGAGTTGCAGTGATGTCGTAAGGAGGGCACCCTGGGGTAGAGAGAGGAAGGGGAAACTGTACATAGGATGGTTGGAAATAAAGCGGTTATTGCTCCTCCTGTTGTGATGGCTCTTCAGGAGGGTCTTCTTCCATAGGTTCCTGTTGGTGAGGGGTCAGGACCTGGTCCAATAGTTGCTGCTGCTGTAGTTGAAGGTGGATGCTGTGTTGGATGCCTTCTGAGGCCTCCAACTGTCTGTCTGCTAGACTCTGTAGCATGCTGTGCATTGTTCCCTGGACTGCAACCTGGGCGTGCAGCTCATCATGTAGTGATTGAGCTGCACGAGAGATATCCAGGTTGCTATCCTGGAGACCACGGACAGCAGCTAAGGATGGCACGATCCTGGCGCTGAAGCAGATCCACAATGTCTTCCTGATGGTGTATAATAGGATCTTGTTTTTGCAGCAGTGCATAGTTATAGTGTGTTGCTGTTTGACTGCTCTCCTGCACAGTCTTCAGCAGCTGGGAGAGGGTCTCCTATAAATAATTTGTGACTACTTTAGTTGTGCTGAAAGAAAAATGAGATGGAGAAAAAAAAGAGTTTAAGGATGTATTTGAGATAACGCCATTTGTTGTACCCTTTGCCCTGTTTTTTGTTTTGTTACTGTAAAACATACATTGCTTGGAATAATTTGAATTAAGCAAGTGAAGATGGTGATAGAGGTCATGGTGAAAGGTGAGTTTAGTATTACTTTTTATGTGGAACTACTGAGAAAGGTAAAGTAGGTTATTGGAAGTATTGTCTGTGTGGGATGCTGCCGTGGAAGTAGGTGAAGTACTTGTGTGGAGTTAGCTATCATGTGTGATGGATTTAGAAAGTTAGTGAGTGTGTGTAATTGTGGTCACTGTTAATATGGGGTGGGGATGTAGAGGTACGTGTTCTAGATTATTGCAGCTAGCTGATGTGTGCTGCTTTCTGAGACAATGATTTGAGTGCTAAGTGGTGTTTAGTGGAAAACAAATTGGATAAATCACTGCACCTTTTCATGGTAGATGATGTATTGTTTTGCTGTATGGGTGTGTTAAATTGTATACAACAGTGTTTACGTTGTAACACTGTGGAATTGTGCAATTAATTACTTTGGTGGAATTTTTTGATGGGACTATGACTCCTGTATTATGCTGCTGCTGTAACATTTGACAGGGTCCATAAATGTAGTGATTAGTAAGTGCATGCAAGTAAAATGTTCTGAAGGCAATAGATATAAATAACAGTACAGTGGCGTTGTTCTTAAAGAAAGCCAACATGAAAAAGTAAAGTCACTTGCATAAATGTAATGTGTGGGGTGCCAATGTGGTATGACCAAGTCATGGTGTTCTGTTGCCTGTTGTAAACTTACTCTGTGGCTTTTCTACTTGTTAGTCAGTGAAGGTTGGAGGCAACTGTACAACATGCATTGGTTATGACATAGTGACTCTCTCACCTGTTCTATTAACATTATTAATTGTTTTGTGGTCAGAAAATGTCTGCTTGTATTTAAAAAAACATGTATTGTTGCAGTGTGGTATGTGGGAGAGGAGGGGAAGTTGCACAACAATCATTTAATACACCTGTTTACTTCCCTTTCTGCTGGTCACATACAATGATACAGTACTTTATCTTGCTAAGGTGAAAATGTTAGGATAATACAGTTCTTTATGTTGGAAGAAGTAAATGTATTAAATATAGTCTAGCACCTGTGGTCTTAGGTATCTTATCAAACACATATATAGATACATAAAAATTATCAGTGGATAAGTACCAGTAGGCCCATCTAGTCTGCCTGTAAGTGCTCTGCTTGTATACAGTCACTGAACCTAAGTGATCAATGGGTTTCCATGAGTCCCGCCCCACACAATGTTCCTTTGTGCCTGCCTCAGGCATGCTTAGAGTCCTGTAGGGTAATAGTTTGGGGACAGTAGCATCTAAGTTAATGGGAATGTACTGTATGAAACTGATAATTTCAAATTGATGCTAAGGCCATACCTACTGCTATTTTCTAAAAAAATAATGCCCTGCCTTGGCCTCTTAAAGAGTGACAAGATCTTACTTTGAGAAACAGCTCTTGCAGCAGGTTACACCATTAGGACTGAAGCTGGCAGGTGCCAGGACCCACGGAAATTTTTTAGCTAGCAGTATCCAGCAGGGACTGCCCCTGACGTCAGCCCTTCCCTGACATCAGGCATCATACAAAAGGGGATGGTTCCCCAGAATCCCCGGTTCTTTTCCTGCCATCAACTCACCAGCACCGGCCTCACAGTCCTGCTCCAGTGAACGATGCCTAGAACTTCCAGCTTTGAATAAATAAATGTCGGCATCTCCTACTCCTTCCTCAGAAGGACATTCCTCTAAGTGTGCCTGCAGCAAACAAATACCTTTTAAGGATCTGCATTCTACCTGCCTGCAGTGCTTGGGCCCGGAACACGACACCCAGGCCTGCTCCTTTTGCCAGCGGTTCAATAATCGCACTTGGATCCACTGCCAGAAGGCACTTCAGGGCTTCCTCTTGGAAGAAAAGTTGAAGCTCATGGATAAAGACCCTATTTCCAGAGGTGAGTCTACCTCTGAGTCCCATAAGCACCAGGAAAAGGCCAGGTCCAGATCCCCAAACAGGGCCTCAGACTTGCCCACCAACTCTGGCTCCATGCGCTCAGTCCACTCTCCCTTCAGGGCTCGCTCTCAGCCCCCTCCCATGAAAGTTAAGTCTTCAGGCAGTTCTTCAGGTTCTCTGCATCCGATTAAGACTTCCAGGACCTCAGACCCCTCTTTAACGCTCTCCCAGGCTCCCGTGAAGTCTTCTGACCATCACCGGTCCAAGTCCTCTTCTAAAACCGCTCAGGCTTCCTCAGATAGACACCGGGACCCCGAAGCCAGATAGGCCTCCTAGGGCACCAGACCCGCTCCCAGGAAGACCAAGGACCTGACGTCCCTTACGCGGATGACGGACTCAAAACGGGCTACTGACCCTTCACTGGTTAAGCGCCTGTCAGACCAGGCATCAGCCAAACACCCGACATCGGCCAGACATTCTCAGGAGCCAACGATTGCCTCCCCATCACCGTTGGATACCAGTCGCCGGGACTCTATGAAGGAGGATCCGACGTTGCCTGATGACCAGGCAGGCGATAACAAGGCTGCCGGGCATCCACAGGAGCCTTCACCTGATCCAGCGATGCCCTTGGACCCGACATCCGATACCAGCGACAGACCAACCCTGACGCCAGGGCCGTCATCCGGTATGAGTATTGCGGAGGTTAAAGAACTCTTTACCATTTGGTGGGACACAATCAAGAAAGACGTGATCCCAGTGAAACCTCCTCCTCCTACTCCTGTCCCTCCTACTCCCCCTCCTCCACCACAGGGGCCAGTAGGAAGACCACCAACCCACAAGGGGCCTACTCCCACCTCCTAGGGGTGGATCCAAAGAAAGGAGAAGGCCTCCTTCAAGATCTCTCTTAGGGTCTCCCAGTCCCAAGTGACCCAGACCTAGACGGTCCACTCCGCAGGGGGACGACTCTAGACCTGACACCTCAGATACCTCCAGGTCTCCTTCTCCAATCAGCATCCCATCACCGGACCCATGAGACCTCCCAAGGTCACCTCTGGATGATCCCTCTTATTCTGAAATCATGAGGCACATCCAGGAGAACATGGGATGGGATACAGAAGACCTAGACCCTGAACGACAGCGCCTAGCTCATTATCTTCAGCAGAAGGACCCTAAGCCTGTGGTGGTGTCACCCTTGGTGGACACCTTCGCGGACTTCACCAAGACTGCGTGGAAACATCCGCACTCCACCCCCACAGTGCCGAAGAAGGCTAACCACCTGTACAGGGCCCCAGCGAGGGCCCGTACTTGGCACAACAACCCCTAGCTGACTCCCTGGTCATTATGGCCTCCCATGATAGGTCTCAATGGCCACAACATTTGAGTACACAGCCTCTGGACCAGGAGTCCAAGCACTTGGACTCACTGGGTAGGGGCATGTATGCAGCTGCTACATGCTCCATTAGGTCACTGAACTATCTGACACACATGGTTCAGTTTCAGAATGCCCTATGGGAGCAGGGTCAAGACCTGGTGAAAGCACTTCTGGATGGCGAACAGAAGGAGGAACTTCTGAACCTCCTTCACACTGGGTCAGATGTGGGGACCCAACTTTTGAGAGCTGCCTACGATTCAGTGGACTCTGCAGCAAGGGGAGCAGCCTCAGGTATCTGTCTCCAGAGACACTCATGGCTTCGAGTCTTGATTTACCCCGGATATCCAGAAAAACTTCCTGGACGTTCCCTATAATGGCAAAGTTCTATTTGGTGAAGACTCCGAAAAGGTGATCACCAAATTACAGGACACTGGGAAGGCAGTAAGGACTGTACAGGCCATGTACAGACCCAAATCTGGTTCCTTTCATAGGAACCAGAATCATTTTCACGGCCGACAGCAACAGCAGCAACCACGTTCCGGCCAGCAGCCAAGGGGCAACTTCAACTGTAAGGTCCAGCCTAAGTCCTCCCCAGGCCAAGGTCAGAGATATAACAAATCAACCCAGCCTGCTGGGGGTAATGCCACCACAGCATGACTCCTTCTTGGCCCCTGCCCCTCCTCTGGATCAACGGGAACAAAAGGTCGGGGTCGCATTGCTCACCACCTTTCGGGATGGCAGGTGATAACCGCCGACTGGTGGGTCCTCCAACTGGTCGAGAAAGGAAACTTTAATGAATTCCTCGACCACCCACTGTCAAGACGTCCCCTGCTTTCCCGTTATTCAGGTCAGCATGCACTGCTCATACAGAAGGAAGTGCTTGCACTTCTTGGAAAGGAGGCTATAGAGCATGTACCGTGGAACCAGAGAGGTGCAGGTTACTATTCCCACTTCTTTCTGGTGCCCAAAAAGACAAGGGACTTCCGCCCGATTCTGGACCTCAGCGACCTCAATGATTCTGTCGTTTACAAACACTTACGTATGGTGACCCTTCCCGGTTTGATTCCCATGCTCAAGCAGGGCGCCTTCTTAGCATCTCTGGATATGCAGGATGCTTACCTGCACATACCTATAACTCGAGCGCACAAGAAATTCTTGCGCTTTGAGTTTCTCGGTCACCATTATCAGTTCCGAGCCTTCCCCTTCGGACTGTCCTTGGCACCTCAGGTATTTATGATGTGCATGGCAGTCATAGCGGCATCTCTCAGGAGACTAGGCCACTACGTGTTCCCATACCTGGATGACTGGCTCCTCATGGCCCCCTCTTGGGAGGCTCTGATGTCTGCGATCCACTGTACTCATTCCCTCTTCGGGTCATTGGGCATCATCATCAATCATGAGAAGTCACACCTGGTTCCGTCGCAGAGACTGCAGTTCATAGGTGCAGTCCTGGACACCGTCCGGGGAAAGCTTTTCTGCCCCAGGATAGAGCGGAACACATCAGATCCCTCATAAGGGACATCTTGGAAAAGAAGACAGTCCCAACAAGACTGATCCTTTGCTTGCTCGGACACATGGCTGCGGCCATTGCGACAGTCCCTCTAGCCTATCTCTACATGCGGGTGACCCAGTGGATGTTATGGGTACAATGGGATCAGAAGCAAGACCATCTGCAGCTGCCAATTCAGATCACAAATGCCGTCATCCGGGATTGGCAGTGGTGGCTTGAACCACAACATCTATTAGTGGGAGTCCCCTTCATCATGCCATCTCCGATTGTGACACTCTCCACAGACGCAACAGGGTTCAATTAGGGAACACATCTCCACGGGGTCAGGTTTCAGGGCTTATGGACATCCCAGGAAGCTCATCTCCACGTAAATATTTTGGAGATGACAACAGTCCTTTATGCCTTGCAGGCCTTCCAGTCGGAGATTCCACCAGGTACTATGCTGTTGCAAACAGACAATACCGCGGTGATATATTACCTCAACAAACAAGGAAGTACCCATTCCTACCTACTTTTGCAGGGAGGCCATGAGGGTGTGGGATTGGGTTCTGTAACACGACGCAGACCTTATTGCTGTACATGTCCCAGGAGTGGACAACATTATCGCAGACAGTCTGAGTCAGTCTCAAGCCAGAGTCTGTGAATGGGAACTACTCCAGAAGGTGGTAGAGGATCTGTCTCGCAGATTGGGCACACCAGAGTTAGATCTTTTTGCGTCCCCATCCAACGCAAAACTGCCCAAATTCTGCTCACTAGATCCAGGGCTTGGTGTTTTCTGGTGAGACGCGTTGTCCCTGTCCTGGACGGACAGATTCCTCTATGCATTTCCTCCCTTCCCGTTGATCCAGAGGATTCTTTTGAAACTCTGCAGAGAGCAGACGATGCTGATACTAATCGCGCCCTTTTGGCCCAGACAAATTTGGTTCCCTCTGCTGCACCAGCTGTCTCAGAAACATCCGGTGTGTGTGCCAATCAGCTCTCACTTATTGTCCCAGGAGACAGGATCTTTGGTCCACCCGGACCTTCGCTCTCTGAACCTGCATGCCTAGCTCCTAGGGACATAGCTATCATGCGCTACGGGGTCTGACAAAGGGTAGCAGATGTTCTAGCGGCTGCTAGAAAACCAGCCAATCATGCCACATATGCCATGAAATGGCACAGATTTTGCCTCTGGGCTCAAGCAAAATGGCTTTCCCCGATGGATTGTCCGGAAGGTTCTGTTCTAGACTACTGTTGTCTCTTTTCCAGGCAGGCTTGGCCTACTCCTCAATTAAAGTACACCCTTGTGCCATCTTGGCCTATCATTCTTCTATAGGCCTATGGTCCATAGCTCAGTTGGACACCGCACAAACCTTCCTGAGAGGCGTTCTCCACCTTAGACCTCCAATTAAGGATCCTATTCCTCCATGGGATTTACCCTTTGTCCTGGAGCAGCTTACGCTGCCACCTTTTGAACCAGCCACGGATTGTGAGCTACGTCTCCTGACTTGGAAGACGTTATTTTTAGTTGCTGTTACTTCTGCCAGAAGCATATCTGAGCTTCACGCACTAATGTGCAAAGAACCTTATTTGTTTTTCACCAGGACAGGGTGTCCCTAAGGACAAATCCAAAGTTTCTACCTAAGGTAGTCTCAGCTCTCACCCTCAATCAGGACATCAACCTGCCAGTGTATTTTCCTAAATACTCGAATAGAGGAGCGGCCCTGCTGCACACTCTAGATGTGCATAGGTGTCTAAGATACTACCTGACCAGAACCAGGTACCACCGTAAATCTGATCAGCTTTTCGTCTCCTTCACCCATAGGATGCTGGGAGCTCCAGTTTCTAAACAATCACTGTCCAGATGGCTTATCCATTGTATCACATTCTGTTACCAGAAATGTAACAAACCTCTACCGGGCTCAATTAAGGGACATTCCACAAGGAGGGTGGGTACCTCCTTTGCGACTATGAAGAACGTGTCCACTTCAGCCATCTGCGCAGCAGCTACTTGGAGCACCATGCACACCTTTATCAGGCATTATAGCCTGGACGTTGCATCATGGCGGAGAGCTGGTTTTGGTCTAGCAGTCCTTCAGGAACTCCTATCATAGGCTTCGGTCCAGCTCGCGATCTCTACCTAGCCTCCTCCCACCTGCGAGGGATCTCCATTTTTGCTTGGGAATCAGTCCTAATGGTGTAACCTGCTGCAAGAGCTGTTTCTCGAAGTAAGATAGTACAGTTATGTAAGAACTTACTGTAACAGTAGCTCTTTGAGAACAGCTCTTGCAGCAGGTAGTTTCCTTCCCACCATCCCCTCTGAAGGTAGAGTTGTTCTGTTATCTCACTACCTAGGATTAGATGTTTATAGCACCACTCTGAATACCTTCTTGAAGGCGGATCCTCAGTCTCCACTTCTGATGTCATCTAGTGGCTGGGAGTCTCCAGTGGGAAAACTGGGGATTCTGGGGGACCGCCCCCTTTTGTATGATGCCTGACGTCAGGGGCGGTCCCCGCTGGATACTGCTAGCTAGAAAATTTCTGTGGGGTCCTGGCACCTGCTGGCTTCAGTCCTAATGGTGTAACCTTCTGCAAGAGCTGTTCTCGAAGGTCTACTGTTACGGTAAGTTCTTACGTAACTATACTTTGCTGCCACAGAGGAGAATGTTCTGTTGAGGAAAAGAAGAAATAATCATCATTTTATGTTTAGAGAATGTATTGAACAGCAGCAGTGAGCAACCTCAGGTTTGTTTAATGGGTGTGGTATGGGGAATGGGTCAAGTAAGGGATGTTGTTGGCAATGGGGGGAGAGAGGAATGATAAGGAACCTGTAGTATTGCATCAGAGAGAGAAGCGAGGTGAGGCTGGTGTAGATGAGAGGTAAACTGTGATGAGAAAGGGGAGAATGAGGGTAGAGCAGAGACAGGTGACAGCATAGTAGGAGTGGAAGCATGAACAAGTGAACTGGAGGAGGGGGAGTGCAAAGGAAGATGTAGATAAAGAAAGGACAAGGTGAGTAGGGAATGGAAATGGGGATATGATAGTAGCAATGGAACATTAAATTGTTGAAGGGATGAGATGGGGAGCAATGATGGTTACATTTGGTTGGAGTACGTACTAGTCATGACAGCAAAAAAGGGTGGGTCAATCTGTTCATAAGTTTGCTAGTAGGATTAGGGTGAAACCTCACATAGTTTTACATTTGGCATTACATAACCTGATAGGAAATATGTTGCATGTGGTTGAGAGGAGGTTTGAGTAACTGGGGTTGGTTTGTAATGAGCAGGAGGATTAATGAATTTATAAAGGTACTTGCGGTGTTTAGGGTGGGCATCATCAGGAAGGTCATGATACATAGACAATAATGGATGGGTAGGGGGATATAATGAGGATTTTACACACCCCTGAGGGGTGGAATGCCTCATAAACCCCATGAGAGAAGCTCAAGGGGTTTATTCAGGCGTGCCACCCTTCAGGGATGTGTAAAATCCAAGTTTTAAATCCCCTACCCATCCTTTATTTTGTATAATTGCCTGGGATTGTTTTTTTTGCCAGATCAGTTATACAAAATAAATGAGAGTCGAGCTGTGGACCATTGTGGTTTCAGCACGGTCCGTGTCGGCTCCTCACATAAAGCAGTGTTCACTTTTTTTTATTTGTAGCTGAAAATAAACATTTCTTGTGCCATATATTTGTTTAAATAAATGACTTTCCCACTGACTCATATTGTTAGCAAAGTGTAAAGCGTTGAGGAGCAGGAAGGCAGGGGACAGCACAGAGATGTGGAAGGTCATGGCAGGTGCATGCGCCGAGTTAGGGAAACTGGGCGTGTGTTTGTCATTATAATCAGCTTGTTATAATGACAAAATTACAACCCAGTTTCCCTATGGAAAAAAACAATAACCAGTTATTATAAGGATTTAACTTATTGCGGATACAGTGGTTGTGGAGGGAGGAAGGACATAGGAGGGTTAAGATACGTGCATTGAGCACAGGCTATGGTAAAGCAAGAAGGAAAAGAGGGTACTGAGAGAAAGAAGTTGAAGGAAATTGTTAGTAAACAGTAAGAATTTTAACTAGGAGAGGGGTGGTGACAAGTAGGCAGGAGTCAGGAAGGATTCAGAGGTAGGGAAACAAAACAACCTACCCCCAGATCCATATCAGCAATGCAGGATATATGGGTAGGTCAATAAGGGATGTTAGAAAGGGATAGAAGGTTGGGAGAGGGGGGAGAGGAAATGCAGTGGTGGGCAATAATGATGAATGGTGCCACTGTAGCGATCAAAACAGCACAGTTACAAGCTGTGATGGCAAATCGGGAACTGAATATGGTGACCAACAATGAGACATGCGTCACTCATTATCATAACTGGGACCAGGCAGTACCAGATCATATGATATTATGGAGGGACAATGTTAAAAGACAGTCAGGGTGGGAGTGGTGCTGTATATGAAGGAAGTAGGAAGGGGAGGAGGATAGCATTGAGTTATTATGGGATTAGCTGCAGAACTCCAAAAACAGGAGTGTGAGGATTGGAGTGGTGTACTGGGTATGCTCTCAGGCTGAGGAGTTAGAGAGGGAACTAGCAGAACAGATTATAATTGCCAGTGGGAGAGGCATCATGGTAACACTGGGGGGAGTTTAACTTGCCATGAGAGAATTGGGATTTTAAACAACATGAAGTCTTGCTGTATTCTGACAAATTGCAGTGATTCCCAACCTTTGAACTGCCCCGGAGAACAAAGAGTTAACTTTCTATGCAGCGCATCGAATGCTGAGCTTGAGCTCGGTTGAAGTCTCTGTCTGGAATGTTTCAAACTCAAACCATCAGATTCTTTACTCCGCCTCACTGAACAGTCGCTCCGGAGATTTCTCCTTCAGCTCGGTTCGAAAGTCGGTTAAAGTTTCAGTTTTTGTCGTTTTTTTTTAAACCGAAAAAAGTTATCCACATAATCGGTTCAGTCTCTGTCTGTGGTGCCGTGAGTACTACATAGGAATTGTTCTGTTTTTCTGTGTGGAACTTGTAAAAGTGCAGCTTGGTTTGTCTGAACCAGCCATTTGATAGTGAAATCTTGTGTTTTGTGTTTTTACTTAGTGTGTGGTTACCGGTTCTAAAAAAAACGTGTTTTAGTACTTTTTTTCCAATACCCGTGACACGGTTAGGAACTGATAAGGGAGTCTTGCCTGGCGGTTGCCATAAAAAGGGTAAGTTGGTTAGGTTGGCCATGTCTGAGAAACCCAAGAAAAAAACCGGGCCCACTAGGTTTCAACACTGCAGTGAGTGTGGGGAGGTCTTTGATAAGGCCGATCCCCACACCACCTGTGTTTATTGTCTGGGGTTGGACCACCTCGATTCAGACTGCCAAATATGTAAAAACTTTCCCAAATCTACCCTTGAGAAGAGATTAGGTAGACTGAGGGAAAAGGAGGCCGAGAAGTCCTCTGATCCAGATGGCCAGCCCAGTTCGGTTCCAACCGAACCAGAAGGAGTGCCCTCTGACCAGGGCGATACTTCTTCGGGCAAAAGGACAGCCGATTCTGAGGGATTGGTTCCAGCAAAACGAAAATGCAAAGACGAATTGACCAGTTCAGATCCAGAGGTTCATGTTCCGACCGCCAAAGAGATAGCCAGAGCAATTCAGATCGTGGAATCACTCCACCCGGTTCCTACCATTCCGGCTCCTTCTGGCAGGGGTTCGGTTTGGTTGATTTCCCCGGTTCAAGATTATATGCTCAATGGGGGTGGAGTGGGAGGGGGGGATAGAATGGGGCTGATCATGTCCAACCACACGCACTGGAGAGAAGGGGGGGTTCTCCTAGCTTACCTCATAGGTGTGTGTATATTCTTTTATATAGGGAAATTAGAAACTCAGCCTTCTAAAAGCCATCGTGGGACAAATGCCACGGTGCGGCATTACTTGGACAACCCTAACCTGGATACTGCTGGCCGTTCTGATCTAAGCATGTCTATGAGGGAGGAATGCGCTAGGACATTAAAAGAAATAGTTGTAGGTGAAATTATTATAAGGCCTCTACTACAGGGGATTAAGAGCTATGTGTTTATTGTATATAGTTATCAGTGGGTTGAACTAGAGGGAGGGAAGAGAAAATGCTCTAGAGTCAACTTAAGATGTGTTGCAGTTTCTGTTGTGGGGGATCTTCGGGGGGAAAGGTATGTTTATTGTTTGGGATGTTTGTTAGCTAATCACAAGATACGGATGTATATCAGTATTATGTTATGGAGTAGACATAGTTATGGGGGCGCGCTGTGGTGTATACTTTGGGGTTACTTAGGCTAGAGGCTATGCAGGCTATGTTAGGAAGGGATGGCACACAATCTTAAAAAACTTGTTACGTGGAATGTGAGAGGAGCCCGCACACCCACTAAGAAAGTACAAATACTCAAACATTTAGCCCTGTTACAAGCAAAAATTTCTTTTATCCAAGAGACCCATCTCCTACCGAACGAAGCTACTAGCTTGCATAGAAAAGAAATTGGACAAGTTTTTGCTTCAGGTGTGTCGTCTAATACAGGGGGAACAGCTATTCTCATACACCGTTCAATAGCATTTCAAGCCAAAACTATTATTACAGATCCAGCAGGGAGATATACGATAGTATACGGTCTTCTGGACCACACTGAAATAGTACTAGGGAGTATATATGGTCCTATTGGGGGGAGCCCAGACTTCTTCATAACTCTACTAGATAAGCTACGGGTGTTCATGTCTACACCGATGATACTTGGTGGGGACTGGAACTTGCCCCCCACACAGGATTTAGATAGATCCAACCCCTCACTTAAATCCCTTTCTACCGCTCAAGAGGCACTTTCAGACTTCATGGGTTCGCTCGGATTATGCGACCCGTGGAGATTGCAAAATCCAGCAGCCCGTTACTTCACCTTCCAATCTATGGTGCACTCCACGTGGTCCAGACTAGACTATATATTACTTAGCAACTCCCTTTTTGCATGGCATATGTAATTCCGGTATAGAACCTATAGTTATATCGGATCATGCAGTAGTTTGGGTGGCCATGGTATTAGACAATAATTTTGATAGAGACCTGGTCTGGCGGCTAAATAACCAACTCTTGAAGGATGACTATACGGTCACTAGAGTATCGGATCTGATTCAGTCCTTCTTTATTCATAACCAAGGTTCAGCTGCACACGGGTTGATTACGAATGGTGTGCGCTAAAGTGTTATTTGAGAGGAGAATTTATCCGATTGGCTTCCACACGCAAAAGGAAGAACGAGGCTAGAGCCATCACACTCCTGGCTCAAATTAAAGCACTGGAGCATTCCCTCTCCTCTTCTTCCTCACCGGACACCCTGAAAACACTTCTGTGTCTAAGGAATCAATACTCTCTTTTACTCCAAGAAAAAGTCGAGTTTGCTATTTTGAAAACTAGTGCAAAATACATTGAACAGGGCGAAAGAGCAAGTCATCTTTTAGCCTTGAGGCTAAGAAAGCTAGAGACTTCTAGACTAATGAACTCAATTGAAGACTCCACTGGGGAAATTAAAACCCACCCTAGAGATGTGGTATCGGTACTTAGGCACTACTGTTCCTCACTATACAATAAAGCTACCCCAACCCCCTCTCCAAACGAGATGCTGAACTACTTAGCATCAATTCCCTTGCCGTCTCTTTCTCCCGGGCAACAATTATTGTTAACTTCCCCTATCTCCACTCAGGAGATACTGGCAGCGATCAAAGACTTGGCGCCAGATAAAGCCCCTGGTCCCGACGGCCTATCCTCAAACTTTTATAAACGGTTCGCTAAAGACCTAGCACCGGGTTTGCTCCATCTGTACCAATACTTGCTTTCAGGGCGCATACAAGACCCAACGCTCTCAGAAGCCCTTATTATCCTCCTCCTCAAACCAGGTAAACCAGCACATCTTCCAACTAGCTACCGTCCCATTTCCTTATTAAACTGTGATATTAAAATTCTAGCCAAAATATTAGCTAAGAGGGTGGAGCAGGTCTGGACCCCTCTACTTAGCCCTGAACAAATAGGCTTTGTTGCCAACAGAACCCCGGCAGACCACCATCTCAAACTTCAGTACGTCATTAACACAGCAAAATCATCTCCCATCCCAATGGCCCTAGTCTCCCTAGAAGCAGAAAAAGCATTTGACAGGGTAGACTGGACTTTCCTCTGGACAACGTTGCAAATCATGTGTTTCCCTACCTTATTTATAAAATGGATCCAAGCGCTGTATTCTTCCCCTAGAACTAGATTATACTGCAACGGGATCCTATCTGACTACTTCCCCCTCACTTCAGGCACACGACAGGGTTGTCCACTCTCCCCTTTTCTATTCAATTTGTATCTTGAGCCCCTTCTTAGGCGTCTAAACCTATCTCCATTAATTGTAGGCATTCCCATAGTTAATAACACTGCCAAAATTTCAGTTTTCGCTGAAGATATACTCCTTCATCTTTCAAATCCAGTTTCCTCACTAGAAGAAGCCTTGACAATAATCGAAGACTTTAGTAAATACTCGAACTATAAACTCAACATTAACAAAACAGAAATCTTTCCTCTCAATCATTTTACACATAGCTCAAACTTCACCCATTTTGGGATGACATGGGCTCCGCGCTCCATAAAATACTTAGGGATACACATTACCCTAAGCCCATCTTTATCGCGGAAGCTAAATCTGGAGGATTTATGGCATGATATCCAACAGGATTTAACAAGATGGAATAAACTCCTGTTATCATTCTGGGGCAGAATTAACACTATCAAGATGAATGTGCTCCCCAGAATTTTCTATCCCCTGAACATGCTGGACATATGGTTACCAATATCTTATTTTCAACGTATCCATTCAGGAATTAATTTATTTATCTGGAATAACAAATCTACCAGAAAATCCTATCATAAGTTATCCCAACCTAAGGATTTTGGTGGGCTCCGTCTCCCTAATTTTCTACTATATTATTGGGCCTCGCACTTGTATAAATGTGGAAAATGGTTAACCTTATCTGACCCCTTCGCCCATCATGGATATAGTCCAGTATGGTTGCAGGCGGAGTTAGAGCTCTTGAAAACTCACAGCATAGCTCCAGTGTCCCTCTTTTATATATCTAAGAAAAACACGCCCAAAACGTTTCAGTCTCTGCCGCTCGGGATCTCTCTCAGGGTCGTTTCCCAGCTTTTTAGATATTTCAAGGTCTCCCCAACTCTAGATTTCTCTCAACCCATTTGTGCAAACCCAAACCTGCAGATAGGTAACTCTATGATAGCCAGAGGATGGTTACCAGCTCTCTCTGAAAGTAAGGTGGTGGATTTCTATTCACCAGACCGCATTTTAACCACAGAGGAAATCTCAACAAAATTTGGGTGGCCGGCAATGGCTGCTTTTAAAGTTATTCAACTGAGGCACCTTTTAAGCAGAATGTTTGGGTGCAAAGCTAAAGTTCCTCAACTCGCCGATTTTTCTCTACCAAATCTCCAGAGCAGTTAATAAACCACATGGCGTCTCCAAGCTGTATAGTCTACTCCACACATTCCCAGAAATCCCATCAGCCGCTGGCTCCAAAATCTGGCAAAGTCTCTATCCAAATAGAGACATCAACTGGCAAAGTATATGGAGAGACCTATACACTTATCACACCCAAGATAGATACAGGATACCACAATATTGTATCTTGAACAACCTTTATTATACCCCTGTTAAACTAGTGCAAATGAAACGCATATCTTCAGCAATATGTTCCAGATGTAACAAGGAGGAGGGTACTTTGCTACACGTCGTGTGATTTAGTATCCCCTCTATGGAAACAAATAGAATCAACCCTAGATCCATTGCTGGGGTTGCACGGATTATTTTCCCCCAAAACTTGTATTTTTGGTGACTACTCCGAAATTCAAGTAAAAGAAAAAAGATACTACCTGGCCTTAATATCAATGGCGGTAAAAAAACTGGTACTCAGACATTGGAAAGACCAAATTATATTATCATATATGGAGTGGTTGCATGAACTGTCTTTTGCACTTCGTGTTGAGAATCTGATAGCGCAAGTGAACCGCCGTCTACCCTCTTTTATGAAAAAATGGGGAAAATTATATGCTCTCTACTTGAACTGATGCTTAGACATAAAATGGGCTGCGGGTTCCTCTATGCCTCTCACTTTCTTCTAAATGGTCTCTTCCTACACCACTTTAAGTAGGAAGAGAACCTCACTGTAAATTTGGGTCTTTCCTCTTTCTTTTCTACTCTTATCCTTTGTACAGATGGCCCATTGTGTTTTCTTTACTTGAATAATAGCATAGCCACATGAATAGAAATCAGTACGCACCACAGCGTGGGAGGGGAGGGCAAGGGAGGGAGGGATATAATTGTTAAATTCAATTTTAGAATTGTTTTAATTTGTCTGGTCTGTTGATTTTCTAATTCTCTCTCCTTCTACTTTCTTGTACCTAAGATGCTTTTTAAACTTTGTTACTTTACTGTTATATCTCAATGATGTTATGATTTTATTTAGTAATAAAATAAACTAAATAAAAAAAAAAGATTATATGTTCAAAGATTTTTATGAACCGGAATTTGAAGAGGAAGGGGAATTTGAGGATGATGATGATGAAAGTGAGGGTCTGGATGTGCCTGTGGAACCAGAAATTTCCCCAGACAGACCTTCAGGTGTTTCCCCTCCTAGGCTTTCTGAGTCCCTGTCTCACTTTATGTTCTACAGAAAGGTGGCTGAAACCCTCCAGCTACGTATGGAGGAGGCTGTGGAAGATCAAGAGGAGCCTGATTATGTAGAAACGATGGACATCCCAGAGTCCAGGAGACTGTCTATTCCCCTCCACAAGTTCTTTGGGAAACAGACACAAAAAATCCTAAAGTCTCCTAACTCTATACCTCCTGTGGATAGAAGAATGGACAAAAGGTATACACTTTCAGGCTCAGACATGGAGTTCTTATACCAGCAATGCAGCCATGTTGGGGTAGTGCAGGCTGCCGCCTGTGACAAGGCAAATATTCCCTTGGCTTCACACCCCCCAGACAAGGACTCCAGGAAGATTGATGCCATGGCAAAGAAACAGTACATGGCATCTTCCTTGGGACTCAGGCAGGCGAATTACATGGCCTATACAGCCAGGTACGAGAAGTCCAGGTGGGATACTGTATTGGCACTGGCTAAACAGGCCTCCTCCCAGCTAGCCAAGGAGCTGGAGGCGGTGGCTGCAGATGGGATTGAGGCATCTAAGGTTCAATTTCATGCTGCTGTGGACTGTAATGATGTGTCATCAAGAGTCATGGCTACATCTGTGGCTCTTTGGAGGATGGCTTGACTCAGATGTACTAGCCTCTCTCAGGACACCCAGGCTAAGGCCATGGATTTTCCTGTAGTGGGTAATTCTCTGGGGAGCAGACAGAGAATTACATGAAGAAAATGGATGAGTACAGGACCACTTACACGAGTGCTCAGGCCAAGGAGAGGCAGGCAACTCCTCAAAGGCAGCAGTCTAGGGGCAGGGGCAGGCCTTTTCAAAGGCCTTTTTACCAAGCACAGGCCTCTTCTTCCTTTTCTCAGAGGGGGTTCTTCAGAGGGAGAGGCAGAAGGGGGATGAGCAGGGCTGCATCCACTCCTCAGCCTAAAGCCCCTGCCAAGCAGACACATTGATGGGCCTGCCCAGGTCGACTCTCCTATTCCAGTAGGGGGCAGGCTGGCTTACTTTGTCCAGGACCGGATGTCTGTTACATCAGACAAGTGGGTCCTGGAAGTAGTAAGCCAGGGACTGGTTCTCAGCTTCAGAAAATTTCCAAAGATGAGAGCCAGATCTTTTCCACCTGCAAATCTCTCGGCAACCCTTGCCCTAGAGGCATAGGTTTCTTCTCTTTTCTAGCCTTAAGAGCCATAGATAGAGTATCTACCCTACACTGGGGTAAAGGACTGTACTCCAGGTACTTCCTGACCCCAAAAAAGACAGGGGAGTGGTGACCCATCCTAGACCTAAAATATCTAAACAAACATCTTTTAAAACCAAAGTTCAAGATGGTAACTTGGGGAATAATCTTTCCCTCTCTAAGGCCAAGGGACTGGCTAGCCTCCCTGGACCTCAAAGATGCCTACTTTCACATTCCCATCAGGTGCTCCCACAGAAAGTACCTCAGGTTCGAGTTGCCCTCAGGCCACTATCAGTTCAGAGCAGTGCCCTTTGGCCTAACCTCAGCCCCAAGGGTTTTCACAAAGTGCCTGGCAGTAGTAGTTGCCTTTCTAAGAAAGCAAAAGATTTCCATTTTTTCATATCTGGACGATTGGCTAGTAGTGGGTCAGTCTCCAGACCAAGTCAAGTCTCACCTGCAAGTGACCCAGCAAGTGCTCACTTCTCTAGGATTTCTTCTCAACCTTCCCAAGTCAATTCTCAAACCAGTCCAGCTTCTTACCTTTATAGGAGCAGAATTGGACACACTCAGAGCAAGAGCCTTTCTCCCTCTAGAAAGGGCAAAGGTTCTTATGGAACTAGCCTCTTCCTTCAGCCTTCGGGTATCTTGACCAGCAAGGCATTTCCTCCAGCTCTTGGGCCACATGGCAGTTTCAACAGCAGTGGTCCAAGGGGCAAGATTCCAGATGAGGGATATTCAGTTCCATCTGAGAGCTTTTTGGTCTCAGAAGAAGGATCCCCCTTACCAAACTGATCCCAGTGACTCCTACCTTGATCCAAGCCCTCCAATGGTGGCAGGATCAGGGCAATTTAAGACAAGGTGTTCCTTTTGTTACTCAGCCTTGTTCAGTGGTCCTTACCATGGATGCTTCTCTTCTGGGCTGGGGAGCCCATCTGGGGTCCCTCACTGCCCAGGGGCTGTAGTCCCCCCAAGAATCCCTTCTCCATGTCAATCTCCTAGAGATCAGGGCAGTTTTTCTGGCCCTAACAGCTTTCTCTCAGTCAGTACAGAACAAAGTGGTTCAGGTCAGAATGGACACCACCAGTACATCAACAAGCAGAGAGGCACTCGGTCCACGGCCTTGTGTACAGAAGCCATGAAGTTGTGGTCCCTGGCTTATTCCCTGCAAACCTGTCTGGTAGCAGTTCACCTTCCAGGGAAGGACAATGTGCTAGCAGATGCACTGAGCAGGATCTCTCAGGGCCATCACGAATGGTCCCTGGACCCTCAGGTGTTGAAAGTGATTTTTTCAAGGTGGGGCACGCCAGAGGTAGATCTCTTTGCAGCCCCAGACAATCACCAGCTCCCTCTCTTTTGTTGCAGACCTCCAGTCTTGGGCTCAGTCCCCCTGGATGCCCTGATTCTGAATTGGGAAGGGAAGTTTCTTGCCTTCCCCCCCCTTCCCACTCGTGTTCAAAGTTTTAGTCAAAATAAGGTCTCAACCTTGCAAAGTGATTCTGATAGCTCCAGATTGGGCCAGACAGCCCTGGCACCCCCTGTTGCTGTCCCTAGCAGTCCATCTTCCCCTGTCTCTTCCCAGGATTTGCAACCTGTTAACATCCTCTCAGGGGAGGATTTGGTACCCCAATCTTCAGTCTCTCAATCTCAAGGCATGGCTCTTGAAGAGTTAGAGTTTGCAGATCTGCATCTTTCCCAAGGGGTTCTGGATATCCTCAAGGCTTCTTGAAAGCCCTCCATCAGAAAGACTTATAACTCCAGATGGAAGAGATTCAGCATTTGATGTTCTAAGAAGCATATTTCTCCAGACACTGCTGGATTACCTACGGTTCTGGATTATGTGGTCCATCTTAATGGCCTAGGCCTCAGACCAGCTACTGTCAAGGTCCACTTGTCAGCTGTTGCTGCGTTTTTTGTCTGTGGGGAAGTCTTTCTCACTATCTTCTCATCATGTGTTCTGTAAATTTTTTAAAGGATTGCTTCACACCAATCCTCCTTTTAGAGACCCTGCCCCTGCCTGGGATTTGAATGTTTGCATTGCTGAACTTATGCAACCCCCTTTTGAGCCTATGTCTTCAGCAGAGCTTAAGTACTTGACTTGGAAAACCGTGTTCTTGGTAGCCATTACCTCTGGTAGGCGTATCATTGAATTGCAAGCCCTGTCAGTGGAACCTGATTTTATCTCATTTCACAGGGATAAAGTGGTCCTTAGAACCAATAGAAGGTTCTTGCCCAAAGTGGTTTCAGACTTCCATTTAAACCAGTCCACGACTCTTCCTGTTTTCTTCACTGATCATTCTTCCTCAGGAGAGAGGAGGCTACACAGTTTAGATGTTAAAAGAGCCCTTAGTTACTACATAGAGCATATCAAGGGTCACAGGTTTGACTCCCTTCAGTTGTTCCTCACTTATGGAGAAGTGAGTAAGGGCAAACCTGCCACCAAGACATCTATTGCCAGGTGGATTGTGTCTTGTATACAATTCGGCTATGAAAAACTGGGAAAAAACTCCACTCTCAGGCCTAAGGGCTCATTCCACAAGAGGTACAACTGCTTCCCTAGCTGCTGCCAGGGATATCCCTCTCTTAGAAATTTGTCACGCAGCCACCTGGAAAACAGTCATACCTTTACCAAGCAATACTCTCTGGATATCCAGGCTAGGAGTGATGCTCTGTTTTGCGCTGCAGTACTTCACAGCCTATTCCCAAAGTAGGTTCTGTCCCTCCTCCATGGAGGTACTGCTTGGTAGTCTGCAATATGTCAGAATACAGCAAGACTTCAAGTTGTTTGAAGAAAAAAATTACTCACCTTAGTAATTATGTTTCTTCTAATGGAGTCTTGCTGTATTCTGACCTCCCTGCCTCCCTGCCTGCCCTCTCAGAACCTGTTTTTGGGAAGTGGGTGGGCAGGTGCAGTGTTGCACCCCAGGGGTGTTTTTTTGTTACACCCTCATCCTCTTTGTTTGGGTGCTGATTTATTACTGTTATTTGTATTAGATTGTTTTCTGTTTTTGGGTTTCCTGACTTGAGTCTTCCTTGAGAATCCAAAACTTTTTTCCTGCCAGTTGTCTAGTAGGAATTTTTACAATTTCCACATAGAATTTTTAGTTAGTTGGGTTTGTAAGAATCTGACGGTTTGAGTTTGAAACACTGCAGACAGAGACTTCAACCGAGCTCAAGCTCAGCATTCTATGCACTGCATAGAAAGTTAACTCTTTGTTCTCCAGGGCAGTTCAAAGGTTGGGAATCACTGCAATATGTCAGAATACAGCAAGACTCCATTAGAAGAAATATAATTACTAAGGTGAGTAATTTTTTCTTCACAGACGTCATATATAGGAGGGAGATGATGCTTTAGGACAACTGTCGGGACATCTTCCTATTGCAGGTGGTAAAGAGGCCAACTAAGTTCTGTTAGGATTTTTGTTAGGTTTGTTACCATCTTGTGTGCATGCATGAGTAGAAAATAGTAGTAAAAACTTTATTTTTGGACAGGAAAAACAAGTCTTTAGGCCAGAAGGCCTAGTTTACAAGACTGCCCTGTTTCTAACTTGTTGCCTATACATTAAAAACATACATGCAATTATAAAATGTTTTTACATATATGACAATACCAAAATCAGTTTATCACTCCATTCTTTCCATGTCATCCCTCAGGACACTCACAATCCATGCATTCAGAATAAGTTTACATGCAAAACAATACCAGAACAATTTATTACTACTACTTTCTTCCCATATCGTCCCTCGGGACTCTCACTTTCCATTTATACTGTTACTTATAACATAGACAAAGGACATGACTTAGTGTTGCCAATTCCTGTAAAAACTGGCTATACACTGGAAATGAACATGCTGTATAAGGCAAGTTATTCCAGTGTATAGCAGCTTGATGTCGTAAGGTCTTTCCTCCGCATTTGTTGTTGTTGACCGAAATGGAAATCTTATTTAATTGACAAGTCCTCTTTAACCTTAAGTTTTGTTGCTCACTCCCTCCGAACAAACCTTTATTTATGTAATGCTCTGGATAGTCTATGTGATATTTATAAATTAGTTTTTGTCACATCTTAGCACATCTATTCTCAAGTGGTTGCCACTGTAGTGTAGTAAGCAACACACAGTGGAGTATTTTTGGCTCACACCTCAGAACATATCTAGTAATTCTATTATACACTATGTTCAATGTGTTTAAGTGTTTTATTTTCAGTTCGATGTACAATGTATTAATTATTCGGCAACCTTTTTCCTGCTACTTTTAGTTAAACAATTGGTTGTTCTTCTAAGGGCTCCCACTCTTTTACTCACCCTATCAACTAACAAACCGATATGTTCTGTGAAGGTCATTTCCTCATCCAATGTAATTCCCAAATAGGGACACATGTCTTGTGTGCTATTAATGTTCATGTTACTGCTCTACTGAGTGAGATTTACTTGTTTCTCAGCACTGGTGCCATGGTGACCCTCAACAACCCTCCCTCCCTCCTTCCCCCTCCCAGGTACATACTCTGTATTCTTAAAAGTGAATATAGAGGTTAATTATTTAGTTAATGCTTTTGTCTGCTTTGACAATTTTTGATGTCCCACACTGTTATGCTACTTGATACTTACAATTTGTTTGTTAGGATCCATTTTTGGCCTTGTTGTGAGTCAAAAAAAGATTAACTCTCCTTGATACCCTGTCCCAATATTACTTTGTTAGACAGCTTGACTGTTCTGACTGGTTTTGTCCCATCATACTGGATGTCTATAGTTGGTCATGGAACGAAATAAAAACAATTACCTTGCCCAGTTGCAGACCTATGTGCAACTGCAGCAACCTGTTGTTGTGATGGGACAGGAGTCACTATACAGATTTTCTTTGGTGCAAGCTTCTGTCACTGATGATGTAATTTGTGCTATGAGACTTTGGGTTCTTGAGGACTCTCTGTGGCCTCTTCTGTGATCTCACCAGTGGCCATGGCTGTGTCTTCTTCCTCATCTGCAAAATATGGGAAAAGGTAGCATTTTGTTACACTGTGATTTGTCAAAATGTGTTGTACTGTTTTCCAGTAACATTTTAATCTCATGAAAGCAATAACACAAAAAAAGGGATCATTCACAGCCACAAAAGAAATAAAGGGAGCTGCAGGACAAGGAATGGACCAGTAGTACTAAAGGAATGCTACCGTGGTTCACTTCCCAAACTAAATATGCAGATTCTCACAACCCTTGGGTTGTGTTTACTTTCTGTAACTTTGCAAGTTCATAAAAAAAAAAAAAAAGAAAAAAACTGGCTCATTGAAAGATGTAAACTAGGAACAGGAAGTCTTTCTCTTTAGTGCACTATGGTAGTACGGATAACAAGCAAGAAAAAAAGATAAACAGTGAAAAGGAATAATGCAAAGGTTGCTCAAACATTTTGAAACATTAGCTGAGAAGGTCTATAGCCACTATGCCTTGTACTGCCACTTTGTGTTATGGTAAACCAACACATTTCTTCCTGAAAAAACAGGTTTCGTGCCTGAGTAAGACAACAAAATAAAGGGAAACAGGCAGCAGAAAGAAAGCCTAAGCTTTTGAAAAGAGCCAAGAAACAATGTAATTGCAAGATAATGTCATGTAACAGTGGCCATGCATTGTCACAGACAGAAATTCATGGAGGAGTAAGAAAGTAAAATGACTTTGAGAAAAATCAGTAAGTAATAAAAGTAAACGTGGCGGAGTGTTGAAAACAGTCATGTTTCACCTTGGGTGTGCATAAAATTGGCAAAATTCATGTTTTTTTTCTTTTTCCTATGGGTAGCCCATGGCATGCTTTGCTGTAATAAATGAGTGTTTATTACGTCAAACACGCACTGAGTTTCCTCTCTGTCTGTGCATGCCCAGCCACAGGCACCACTCTTCCGCACCACCACTGACTGCTGCTCCAATTTGGCACTAAGCAAAACCATTTTTACAAAAATAAACAAATGGCTACACAAACCATTTAAAACTGCATCCTGTTAAATCAATGAAAATTAGCTTTTTTTTTTTTGGCAGCACCTGCGTCTAATTGCTCACCCAGCTCAAACACGATCAGACAACAGCTGCGCCTGCATAGCGGTCTCTACTACTTATTTAATATAATTGCTGAGGTGGTAAAAAATGAAACACAACAATTATATAAATTAAAATTTGGGATAATGTATAAACTTCAGTTTCATACCCCCGCACCCCAAGGTTTTGGATGATAAGATGAAAACCTTGAACTTCACTCACAGGGTTTATGTGACATCCAACACCTTGTGAGTGTGTGTAAAGTTCTTGTTACACACAGCGCCCCATACTTCATCCTGTATATTACATACTAGCATACTAATTGCCAGCAGATTAGGCCTTATAGTCTATCGCATCTGCTCAAACCTCAGATCCCTAGTTGGGTGTATTAAACATACTTCCTCTTACATTCTTCTTTGTAAACATGGTACTTGTAATAAATTACATTAGAATAATTTGTTTTTGGAAAAAAAAACATGAATGTGTAACACATTTATGAACATCGAATTGTTAGCTCCTTGAAACTTATCGTTGGTAGTAGGGAGGGTCTCATATGGGTATGTTGTGCTACTACAATTTATTTTGCACATATTGCATGGATAGTAAAGTAGTTGATTTGTACTCACCAGCATCTCGACAACAACAAGCTGCTCATCACCAGGACCATTTGCTGCCTGATCACCAGGGACTAGTGCAAGGTGGGCTCCTTTTTGTGGCATGGAAGGGAAACCTTGTTGTACTGCAATGACAGAATAGATGCAGAACAGAACACATATTTCAGGTAGTGTGATGCTGTTATATTGGTAGGTTGTATAGTAACACACACGTATTGAAGAGATATTCTTTGTACAAAAGTGGTCAGGAAATATTTTCATTTTCAAGTTGTTTGTACTTCTGTTACGTTTACATTGTGCACAGTAAGTGAAATGTATATATACTCTATGATACTAAACTTCTTTTGTGGCCTGTCTGAAGTCAGATGCTGTAGAGTGTTCATGCCAGTTAGCGACTGATTGAGACAGTAAGAGCGATACTGCAGTGATGTTTGTTTGCTGAAGGGCTGAGTATCTAAATGGTGCTTCCAAGCAGTTGTTGTCAAGCAATATATCTGCTGTTATTATGATGAATGAACTGTTGTCTTCTTTACTGCTACCTTCCCCCCTTCCAGTTACTCAGTTTATTTAAATGATACTTTGTGATTAGATGTTCTTCCATTGACAGGATATAAGTATGCCGACCTGGGCAGATGTGAACTTGTATGAGGAGGATGGGCTGCATCTGTCTGTAATGGGGACATCATTCATTGGTGAGAAATTGGAATGCTTTAGCAGAGAGCATTGAAACCTGGGTTGGGAGCAGAGCCAGGAGGGAGAAGTGGTTTAGGAGCCCTTGCACATGAGAACATATCAAAAGCACAAGTTGACAACAGAAACAAGTGAGGCAGGCAGTGATGAAGAGAAAGCAGGGGGTGGTGATAAATGGGATATAATCTAGGGACAGAGAGGTGCTCAGCGGAGCACCATGAGGATCAGTAGTGGGTCTGGAGTTGTTGAATGTCTTCATTTGTAACATAGTAGAGGGGCTGAAAGAAAAGGTGTGCCTGTCTGCAGATGACACCACAATCTTCAACAGGGCGGATGCTCCAGAATGGGTGAAGGAAATGAAAAGGGACACCTTTAGAGCATTAGATATGAGTATCCTCCTCAAATCTGTGTCCTGTTTAGTGATCATCCATTTCTCCTCTATTAGCATGCAATGTTGTGGTAGATTTTACTGTGCAGAATGTCTATTTTTTTAGTTCTATACATTGAATGCCAGTTTCTATGCTTTTCACCACTGTCCTGGTTTATGCAGGTGTGTCTTTTATATTTTTCAACTGTATTCCACTGTGCACTCTGTTGCTTATTTTAGTGACATGTGAGTAAAGACATGGTTTCCCTGCAGCTCCTTCTCAATGTCACTTTTTTGTTGATATTACACAGGAGTGGGTCTAGGGCCGGTGCCTTTGAAATACTACTGGTTATCTTCTTTCTTCAGATTGAGGTGCGTTTAACACAACCCTCTGTCTTCATGGTTGAATTAGTATATTACTTGGTAGTATGGGGCACAAGAAGGCAGAACGCCCATCAAGAGTGCCCCCCACAACATTGTGGATCATTATTTGGTATTAGTATCTAACCAAAGATCTAATTTAGTTTTTAATATATCAAAATTGGGACTATTAACAAGGTCACTAGGTAACTTATTCCATATTATAAAAAGGGTTTAAGAAATGGAGCTTTCTGATTGGTTGCCAACATTCTAACAGCCTTATGTTAATCTTTTATTAATATACTTGTAGAACTTAGCAATATGCTGAACAAGGTTTAACACTGTTTAAAAACATTATTTATTATAATAGCAATAAGGCATTCCCAGGGATTATGTTGATGGTCAGTTAATCACCCTCTAGGGGCATGTGGCACTCGGCTGCACCTCGTGCCACAGTACACCCCTAGAAGGTGATTAACAGACCATTAACATAACCCTTAGTCATGCCTTATTGCTTAATTATTGAGGCCCTTAGTGTAAAATGATGTAGTCTCTTATTGGTCTTTGCCTTGGGGACGGCAAGTTGTTTAGAATGTAATCTAGAGACTAGTTTTCTTGTTGTATAATTAATTCCGCATTGTAGCAAAAGAATTGGGTTTTCTAATGTTTTATAAAGGAACAGGAGATCACCCCTTAGCCGCCTTGTTTCCAAGAAATGAAGTTTTAATTTTTTTAACCTGTCATCATATGGTAAATGTGCTAAGTAAGGTATCATCCATGTTGCTCTCCTCTGGATGCCCTCAATAGTTGCCATATCTATCTTCAGATATGGGCTCCAGAAGGGTGACCCATAATCTGAGTATGGTCTAATATATGTCCTGTACAGGGGAATAAAGCAACTTTCAAGTTTAGTCACAAAAGTGTGATTTATTCTTCTGAATAGTCCATTGGAGTGTTTAGCTAATTTGTTACAGTGGTCTCCAGAGGATGTCTTATTGTTAACAATAATCCCAAGATCTTTTTCACAATTAGTTACTCTAAATATTGTATTGTTTAATTTGTAGGATTGACATGGGTTATTATTGTCAAGGTGAAGTACAGTACATTTGTTAATATTGAACTCCATACCATTTGTTATTGCCCATTCCTCAATTTTATGCAAATCTGTACGTAATTGATTCCTCTTATCCAGTGTGCCCACCTTACCTCCCAATTTGTTATCATCAGCAAATTTTAATAAGTGAGTGTTAGAACTGGTCTGCATAGCAGAGATAAATATATTGAACAAGATAGGTCTAAGAATGGAACCCTTCGGAACTCCACTAGTCACCTCACCAAGGTCTGACAAAAGTCCATTGATTTTCCTTTTTGGGTCCTATTTGTCAGCCAGTGGTCCACCCAGTTTATTAAACTGGTTGAAATTCTCAATAATGTCAGTTTGTTAATTAATTTTACATGCGATACATGGTCAAAGGCTTTACTATAATCTAGGAGAATAATGTCCGTGGGAGTCCTAGCATCCAACTCATGGTGAATATGATTATAGAAGGCTATTAAATTAGCAATTGTTGAATGCCCCTGTTTAAAGCCATACTGAGTGATGTCATCGATGTTTAAGTTTAGAACTTCTACTTCTATTAGGGCTTTGATGATTTTTTCCATTAATTTGCATGGCAATGAGGTTAAACTTATGGGTCAATAGTTTTCAGGGTTAGATCTATTCCCCTTTTTAAAATTAGGTGTTACATAAGCTGTCAACCAATCAGTAGGAACTACTGATTCTTTAAGCGATTTGTTAAAGATAATAGCTAAGGGGAGAGAGACTGTGCCGACAGTTTCTGCCAAGAATCTGGGGCTGATCCCATCGGGTCCTGGACTTCCTTTTTTGTTAAGTGTTTTCAGTACTTTCTTTGTGTGATTAATTGTTATAAAGTAATTAGGTTCATTGTCTTGTTCTGTTATTTGAGTCCGATGTATATCTGTTTTTGAAAAGACTGAACAAAAATATTTAATTTATCAGCTATTACTTTGTCTGATGTTATTGGTATATTATTGTCTATTAGTGGACCTACTTGTCTAAGGTTCCCTTTTTTATTTAAATAAGAATATAAAGATTTGTGATAATCTTTTGTGTGTGCAATCCTGAATTCTAGGTTTCGCTGTGATTTGAAAATTGCTGATTGAAATTTTTTTACGGAAGCCCTGTATGATAGTAACGTTGTATTATTATTTGGATTTTTTTTTAAGTTTGGAAAACATCCTCTTTTCTTGTTTAATTAGTTTTTTTATATTGTTATTTAACCATTTAGGAATATAATCTTTATGATTATATTTATTTTTCGTTGGAATATATCTGGATGCCAAGTCCAGAATAATTGTTTTAAATCTAATCCAGGCATGTTCCACTGTTAAATGTAATAAAATGTGTTCCCACTTTATATTCTTTAAATGATTGTTAATTAGATTGAAGTTGGCTTTATCATATTGTTTTAGTAATATGTTATTCCAGGAATATTGTTGATGATAAGGTAGACTAAATTGTATGGATTTATGATCACTGTTCCCCCAAGGGGATCCAATATAGATAAATTAGAGATAGAACTGTAAGTGGTTGTCAGCAATAGATCTAATATGATAGTTCCTCTAGTGGGTTCTGAAATGAGTTGTTTTAGGCCCAGTTCAATTATCCCTGAAAGGAAGATCTTGTCAGATTCCGATCTACCAGTTAAGTTATCCCATTTAATGTTTGGCTAATTAAAATCCCCCATTATTGTGACGTTACCTTTGTTTGCTATATTTTAAATTTCTGCCACTAGAGAAAGAGAAAGAACTGGAAGGGGACAGGATCAGTTGTGTTCCAGGACAGTAGCTGCTGCTGTTGTTTTCACAGGGTTCTTGTGGATTTTACTTGGTAGGTTAGTTCTTTTCTTTCTTACTTCTAAGGGGCTAGCAGGGTATTGTTTTGGGGGATGCTGGATGTTTGTAAACTGATTTGGTGGCTGTAAGTGGGGCTCTTTTTTGTGGATGTTTCACTGTGTAACAGGCTGCGCTGGTAGAGGCCTATTTCTTCTGATTTAAAACCTATTTGGTGGGATTTGCTTGGGCCTGGTTCTTTAGCAGCAGGGCTTGGAGGGGAGACACAGGGCTGATACACTCTCTCTTGTCAGGTGTCTGCCAAGACCCGCCCTCCCCACCCTCCCTCCCAGAAGTCTGCAAATTTATAGGGGAACACCTGCCCTGCAATTGGAGGAAAAGGCTGCTGGTGCAGCTCATGTAGTTTTAGCCACTGGGGTTGGATTTAAAGGCTGGGAGAGAGAGCTTAGGAGTTGTTCATTTCCTATAAGTTTAATGTGTTGTACTGCACCTAGTAACAGAGTTACTGGTGTACAGTGGGACTGTCTCTAAGATTAGTGGGTGACCTGATTAGGCAGTAGGGGTATCTTGGACTAGGGGGGAACCTGGTGGCTCACCCAAGGAAACCTATTTGGAAGGGGATGGAACCACACATCATTAGAGCTGGCATCTTTGGGAGGGTGGTGGGGTGCACAGGGTGTGGAGCAGCCATGACACTGGACTGGGCTTGGAAGTTTGGTGGTTGCCCAGTGTGCTACCAGCTAGCACAGCTTAGGGAGGAGGTTGCGGGGATGAGGAGAAAGCTGGGGAAAGGGGGGTGGTATGGTTGGGGAAGGGGGCTGGAAATCTCCCACAGGGTTGCACCAAGCACTGGGGGTGGGGGTATAGGGAAAGGAGTGCAGGAGAATACTCAGGGGTCACATAGGGACCCTGGCAGAGGGGGTCCAAAAGGACACTACCAAGGAAGCAGGCAGGTAACTGGGGACCCTCACAAAGGGGGGACGGAGGGACAACATTCTCAGGGAAGTAGGCAGATGGCCAGTGCTGGACAGAAGGAAGCAAGGCGGGGAGGTGGATCAGACCTTACACTCAGTAACCGCTTCAATTCTCTTCTTCTGCTCAAGGATGAGGGGGGGTGATGTAGCCACGACAGAGGGTTGTTAGAGACGGAAGGGAGTGGGAGTGGGAGGCAGGAGGCAGGGGCCAGATAGCAGGAAGAACAGGGGGACCTGGAATGCAGGAGAATGGGGGAGCAGTGAATCAGAGCAGGATGGGCAGGGGAAGAGGAGGAAAGCACAAGGAGAAGGACCAGTTGGGAGGAAATGTAAAGGAGAAGGACCAGAAGTACAAGGAGGATTCAGTAAAGGGAGCTGAGGGTTTAGGCCAGGGGAGCACGACGAGCAAGGAGGAACTAAATGGAGACAGGAAGGAAGGGAGGATGAGCCAGGCTAGTTTAGCAGATGGGGGAGAAGGACCAGTTGCGAGCAGTGAGGGGGGAATTAGCAAGGTACAGAAGGATACTCAGGAGGAGGAGAGGCATAGGATTGGAGGGGAGGGAGTGGCCATGGTAAATAAGGAGGGGGTGGCATGTGGCACCCAGATAGGGGGAGGAACAAGGAGCCAGCTGGGTGGAGGGGCCAGTAGAAAGGATGAGGGACATGGAAGGGGATGGAGGAAAAGGAGTGGTCAGAGTGCTCCTGCTGGGGGATTCTATGATCAGGGGTATCAAATGGGATAGGGAGGGAGAAGCCTGGCCAGTTAGAACAAGATGCTTCCCTGGACTAACGGTGCACAGGGCTAAGCATGAGGTATATCAGCTGGCAAAGGACTGTGGGGGTTCCCCAGACATACTGGTCCACCTGGGTACAAATGACATTGAGGGAAATAGCGAGCTAGAGATACAGGCAAGATTCAGGGAGCTCGCCAGGGTCTGTCATGACATAGGATGCAAGTCTCTCCCCAGAAATCCTGCCAGTGCCAAGGGCTAGTGGAGAAACACAAAAGGAAAATTAGGGAGATAAACCAGTGGCTCAGGGGTGGTGTGAGGCCAGAGGGTATGGGTTGATGGGGGAGACCTGGGAGGATAAGGAGCTGTATGCTAGAGATAGACTACATCTCAATTTGGAGGAGGAATCCTTAGTTGAAAATAGAGGAGTTCATTGGTGAAAAGTGGGTTTAAACTTGTGAACGGGGTGGGATGGAGAAAAGGCTGTCAAGGGGTGCCGATAAAGGAGGACTCTGTCTCCACCCCTGGGGACCAGGAGGATTGCAGGAAAAGGCCAACTGGCAAAGTGCAGACCAGAGAGAAACAGAATCCCATGGGAACACGAGCAGGGAAATGGAACTATAGGGAAGGGTGGAAGGTGGTCCTGCTAAATGCCAGGAGCTTGGGCAATAAAATGCCTGAGCTCCAGGCGATGTTAACTGGAGGAGCAGTGGATGGCAGCGGTCACTGAGACTTGGGCCACTGCAAGACATGACTGGGACCTGAACCTGGAAGGTTACACTATGTTCAGGAAGGACAGAGGGGAGGGAAGGGGAGGAGGGGTAGCAATGATAGTCAAAAACTGCATTGGCATAGGGGGAGTAGAGGAGGCGGAGGGAACCGTGGAGGTGATTTGGGTCAACTTGATAACAAGGGGGGGCAAGAGAGTAAAAATAGGAGTGGTGTATAGACCCCCTGCCCTGGCGGAGGAGCTGGAGGACAGTCTGGTGGCAGATGTTAGGAGACACTGCAGACTGGGCAGAGGAACGGTGGTGGTGTTAGGGGACTTAAACATGCCAGGAACAGACTGGGAGACTATGACATCCTCTGTGACCAGGGAACAGAGGTTGTTGGATGTCTTTCAAGACGCGTCCCTAACTCAGCAGGTGAGGGAACCGACCAGGAGGCACGGGTACTGGATGTGGTCCTGGCAGACAGTGACCAGATTGGGGGCCTGGAGGTAAGGGACCCATTGGGAGTGACCATGCCACAGTCTGGTTCTGCCTGGACCTAGGAGGGTAGAAGGCTGCACAAAGACGGAAGTAACCACTTCAGGGGGCGGATTTTAGGAAATGGGAAGGATCCTTAAGGAGCATTTGGATGGGATTGGGTCAGACATGGACGCTGATAGTAGGTGGAAATCATCAGAGAGGGGTGCAGGATGCTACCAGCACCTGTGCAAGAGTAAAGGAGAGAAATGCGGTAGGGCCCAAAACCCTGTTGGTGGACCAGGGAGGTCCAGGAGGTGGTGTGGGGAAAGAAAGCAGCCTATAAGAAATTCAAGTGCTCAAGGAGTGAAAGGGATCGAGGGAGCAGAGCTGATGGCTAGAAGGACCACTAGAGTGGTGAGGCGGCAAAGGCAAGGAAGGAGCAGAACCTGGCCAGGGAAATTAGGAGAGGGAAAAGGGTTCTTTAGATACATTGGGGAAAGACAAGGGTGAAGGGGCAGATTAGCAGGATTAAATCAGGGGAGAGATGGGCACAAGACCCGGGGAGCAGGCTGAGGTACTAAATGAGTACTTCACTCCAGTTTTCACCAGGGAAAATGGGGATGCTGCATCATACATGGGAGGAGACAGAGATAATGAGGAGGGGGGACCCTCACCGACGGGCAGGTCTGGGGAGAGGGGAGGCATCACTGGCAGGTGGGGGAGGCTAAGCAGGAAGAAGAGGTACCAGAAGTGGAAATCACAGCAGAGAGAGTGAGGGAAGCCTGAGATCCCTTAAGATGGAGAAAGCACGGGGCGGATAAATTACATCCTAGAGTGCTGAAGGAACTTGCAGATGTCCTTGAAACCCTGGCAGAGCTTTTCACCATCTCTCTGAGGACAGGGTGGGTGCCCCAAGACTGGAAGGTGGCGCATGTAGTGCCTATCCACAAGGGGGGATCAAGGGAGGTGGCAGGGAACTACAGGCCTGTCAGCCTGACATCGGTGGTGGGCAAGGTGATGGAGGGCATTGTCAAGGAGAGGCTAGGGGGGACCTGGATAAGTCAGGGTGCCTGGACGATAGACAGCATGGATTCATTCTGGGGAAATCGTGTCAGACAAACCTGGTGGAGTTCTATGACTGGGTGACAAGTGCCTTGGACCTGGGTAGACCAGTGGATGTCCTCTTTCTAGACTTCAGCAAGGCATTTGACTCTGTTCCTCACGTGGGCCTGTTGGATAAGCTAGGAGAAATTGGGGTGGGAAACCAGATGATAAGATGGATAGGCAATTGGCTCCAGGACCGGACCCAGAGGGTCGTAGTTGGTGGATAGTCTCATCCCCAAGGAGGGTCATTAGTGGGGTCCACAGGATCAGTCCTGGGTCCCTTCTGTTCAACGCCTATGTATCTGACATAAGGACAGGAATCAGGAGTGAGATGAGTCTCTTTGCAGATGACTCAAACTGGGGCGTGTGGTGGATGGGGAGGAGGGGAGGTGGCCCTGCAGGGGACCTGGAGGCTCTGGAAAGATGGTCTAGAAAGTGGAAGCTGAGGTTCAATGCAGGAAATGCAAGGTACTCCACCTGGGGCCAGAAACCCAGGCCAAGTGTACACCCTGGGGAAATACTACAAGTCTCAATGGCTGAGAGGGACCTGGGGGTGGTGGTGGATGTCAAGATGAACAACTCTGAGACTTGTAGGAGGGCAGCAGCCAAGGCCAACAGGATGCTGGGATGCATCGCTAGGGGGATCACCTCCAGAAGGAGGGAAGTGATACTCCCTCTGTATAACTGCTTGGTGAGGCCGCACCTGGAGTACTGTGTGCAGTTTTGGAGGCCACACTTAAAGAGGGACATTAACCTCCTGGAGAGGGTCCAGAGGAGGGCAACCAAAATGATTTGGGGCTTGGGGGACAGGACCTATGAGGAGAGGCTCGAAGAGCTAAATATGTACACATTGGAAGAGAGAAGGGACCGGGGGGACATGATAGAGGTCTTCAGGTACATGAAGAGGGTAAATAGGGGAGGAACAGTCAGGGTGCTTCGAAGGAAGGAGGAAGGGGCCACTAGAGGGCATGGGTGGAAGCTGGAGCGGGAAGATTCAGGGGAGAAAGGAGGAGGTGCTACTTCACTGAGAGGGTGGTGGAGCCATGGAATGCACTACCTAGGGGGCTGGTGGAGGCAGAGACAGTGGAGGTGTTCAAGAGGGGGTGGGACAGGTACAAGGGAAGGGTTCTGGAAGCAAAATCCAATGCAGCAAGAATATCCGGAACTGGGAAGGGAGAAGCCAGAGAAGGCGAGGGGGACAGCAAGGTCAGCACCCAGGGTGGGGGCTGACCAAACGAGCAGACACGAAAGACTGTTAGGCCTATTCTGCTGGCATTTTAGTATGTTAGTATGTAGTAAATTAGTGTAGTCAAGATTTTCATTAGGTGGTCTATAACATGTCCCGAAGAGTATTTGTGGTTGCCCCTTAAGCTGAATTGTAACCCATAGGCTTTCTGTATTTGTTTGCATGTTATTTTCAAAGGAGGGGATATGATCCTTAACATACATACATACTCCTCCACCTTTTTATGGGTTCTGTCTTTATGATAGAGCTTAAAGCCTGGTATGTGTCTAGTCCGCTCAGAATCAGTGTCCCACCATGTTTCAGTTATTAAAATAATATCAATGTTGTGTACATTGATTTTAGCTTCAAGTTCAGCAAGTCTGAATGTATTTAAGGATATTGCGTTCAATGATAAGACATTACATAATGTGTAATTATCCTTTTTATTAATAAGAGAAGTGGAAATGAATCCATTCTCCCCCATATCTTTTAGTTTAAACTTTTATGAATAAATGAGGCACGTTTTCCCCCAAGAATTGTGCTTCCTCATCTACTTAAATGTAAGCCGTCCCAACAGTAGAGGGAGGGTTTATTGAAAAAATCTTCCCAATAAGTTAAGCATATGATATTTTGTTTGAGGCACCACTTCCTAAGCCACTCATTTAGTGCTTTAATTTGATTTGTGATGTCTATGGTGGCTCTTGGTACAGGGAGAATTTCAGAGAAACACACATCACATCCTCTACCAATACATTGTTCAAAGCTATAAAATCCTTTTTTAGTTTGGTTAGTGTAGTCCTATTGATGTAATTCATTCCAGCATGGACTATCACTAATGCCCATTGTGACTGATTTTTAAGCATAGATTTGGTCATTTTAGTGATGTCATATATTCTTGCTCCTCTGAAACTGGAGCATGTACGGTTAGTTTTGTCTGGAATGCGTATCAATCTATCTGTGTGTTTAATAATAGAATCACCCAAGACAAAAACTGATTTAGGACTGTGAACAATTGTAGAGGTTTTTAAGCTGTCTTGACTATTGATTTGTGGGGTTTGTGATGAAGTGCATTCTCTGAGTACTGTTTTTGAATGAAGTGTCAGTTTAGAAGATGCTACAGATGGTGTTACATTAGGGCTAATCCTGTGTAATGTGGTTGAGGTGTCTAGAAGATTTGGCTCTATGATTTGGCAGGTGGGATCATCATCTAGTTGTAGTGATTCAAACCTATTACTTAAAGGTAACCGTGGGGTACTTGAGTAGTCCTGACCACCTCTCCTTTTTGTTTTATGTTTGTTTGTTGGTACAAGTGCCCATGTATCATCTGGCCTAGTTGATTGTGAACACTTTGCCTCTGTTTGAAGGGGGCTGTTTATGTTAATTTCTGAGTTTGACTTAGGTATAGTAATTTCAAGTTTTGTTGCCATCGTTCTGTAAGAGATTTATGTTGGATTTCACTGACATCCTGGTTTGCAAATTTGCTATTTCATCGTAAAGGGTAGATATGAGTACACAGTTATCACAAGTGCAACCCTATGTTTGTTCCCCAAGACTATACATCCCACAGTTCTGACAGCAGTTCTCAGGGGTAGCGATTATAGTCTAGTTTTATTGAAATAATGCTATGATTGTATAAAGACCTGGCCTATATATCAAGCCTTGTACCTTGCTTTCAATCAACAATAGGTATTTAAGGTAACCAAAGTACTGAGGGGCAGGTCCTATTCCTCTTACCTCTTGGGTGTACTGGTGCCTCTTTCCATGGAAGGCACGGTAGACACACGCTGGACGTGCATGTCTCTGTGCGTGTCTCCACGCGCAGCCCCGCACACACTCTCACATAAACATTGCATTGTTAAACATATGGCTTGTGGAATGGTACTATTGTAGTGGCATATTATATTAGTTTGGGTATAGGTAGCAATTTTTGTGTAGTTCAGCTTGTACAGTAGAAGTAACATTCATGAGTTTCACAAAATATGGAGGAATACCTCTAACAGTAGTAGCACAACATGCCTTTCCCTGCATACCTTCAGTAGATGGTGGATCTCTAGTGCAGTACTGTGTGTTGCAAGGTTTATTAAAAAATATAGAGAGGAGTATGTACGCACATGTTTGTGCATGGATGCTGATGATTCTTTTTTGTAGAAAGCTCTGTACATTATTAATCATAGTAAGAATGATAGTAAATGCACGTTTTATGATAGTAAAAAAGAGTGCAGTGCTTCTTAAAAATGCTTTATGTATGTGCTGAAACAATTTGACATATGACAGTTTTTGCTAGACCAATGTTCTGTGGCTAGAAATACTGTTTAAATAGTATGCTGGGACAGGCGTTGTGCAGAAATGGCCTGATGTGTCTTACTAACCATAATTATTCATACTAGTTTCTTAATACTTACAACCATGGTGACAGTCACCCAGTTCAGGCTTCCCTGCCTTTTTCCACATTGTGTTGGCAACCTGAAATCAGTCTTGGTATCTTTTGTGGACATACTCAGACTCTTTCAGTTGAAAAAATGATTGATGGACATGCTTCCATTTTTTTTTTTAATTAGTCTGGTGTCTTGTCCACTCCTTCCTCCTCCAAGGTGTCTGCAATCTTTTAAAGAAAATATGAAAAAAAGACAGAAAGACAAAATAGAGAAGTTTTCAGTTGTTTGGCATTTTTCATGTGTTCAAAGCTACAGAGTTAGTCAGATATTTAAAAACCGCAGCTTGTATGTGGAAAATCAGGGTCAAGTAATATGCAAGAAATCAGGACGGACACAGAATGGTAGGAATGTACTGTGCCTTACCTAGTTTTTACAGATGGTGTTATGCTTTGTTTATGGGATGTTGGAAACACTGGAAAAACATCATGGGCAGGATTCACAAAAGGGATGCACCCAGTGCATCCGAGATGTGCCAGGGCTTAGGGCAACAATGTGCTGGCACAACCCTGATGCACCGCAAACCACTTGTAATGATATGCGGCGCATCCGTAGGGGCCATGAGGAAGGTGTGCCCATGCATACTGGGCACAGCTCCATTCACAGCCCACAACTGTGACACAACTCCGGGGCAAGTCTGGGGTTGCACCACAGAAAGATAAGTCTATAAATATTGACTTAAGTCGGGGGCCACCTGCAGGCTGGCTGCCACACTGCGGGCAGCAGCACGGGCGGCCGACTACCCTGGCAGCCCAGTGAGCTCCCCCCAAGCCCCATACCCCCATACACTGCTGCCCCGCGTGTAATGGACATGTCCTCCCAATCCCCCATACAAAGCGGCCCCAGCGGCAGTAGTAGTGGTGATGACTAAGGATATAAGTTCCTCATGGATGAGGTTTTAATGACTCATTGTTAGTTCATGAAATCATTAGTAAACAGTAGTAAATGTTGTGGCACTGTCATCATTGCTACATTCTGATGACACTAGTGAAAGTCATGGAAGTCCAGAATAAAGATCAAATGTCATGGAATGAATGATGTGTATGACTGCCATGACAAACTTACATCCTAAACTGATGACCCCGAGCCCCCATATGATGCCGCTGTGGGCGGTGCTGGAAACGCAGGCTGAACCCCCAGCCCCAAGCCCGCAGGCACAGCCACCTCCTGTGGCAGAAGCGCAGACAGCGCCCCTGTACACCCAACCCAACCCGCCCCTCCCCCAGGAAGGACCCACTGTCGGCGGGTGGCTCAGCCACCCACATACCACCATGGCCACCCACTGACTGGGCTGTCTGCAAATGACAGCTATCACATAGCCTGCAGTTCTTCAGGCTGTGCGATAGCTGACATTTGCAGACAGCTCAGTCGGTGAGCGGCCATGGTGGTATGCGGGTGTGCTGAGCCACGCACCGACAGTGGGTTCTTGCTGGCTGGGGGAGAGGTGGGTTGGGTGTACTTGGGGGGCTGTCTGCATGTCTGTTGCAGGAGGTGGCTGTACTGGGGGCTTGGGGCTGGGGGGCTTCAGCCTGCATTCCAGTGCCACTGCGAGCGGCATTGTATGGGTGCTCAGGGGGGTGAACAGTGCTGCTACTGCTGTTGTGAGTGGTGCTGTACAGGGGCTTGGGGTGGAGGGTTCCGATACTGCTGTTGCCACCATGAGCGGTGCTCTACAGAGTCTTGGGGCAGGGGGGATCCAATATTGCTGTTGCAGCCATGAGCGGTGCTGTACAGGGGCTTGGGGCAGGGGGGGATCCGGCACATACAGCGCTGCCTGGAGCGGCATGGCTTAGGCTGGGGTCGGGTGGGGGTGGAGTGGTGGTTGTGCTGGGTGCATTCCGCTGGGGAATCCCAGCCAGTTCTATGCAAATGGGAACATAATGGCATGTTAATGACCCCATTGCACCATGCATGCCTAATAGCCTCATTTGCATGCCCCTGGCTGTGAATAGCATTTTTGGGTGCAGGGCATCCTGAGATGCCCTGCCCCAATAGACTCACTGCCTGTCATGGGGGATGCTCCAGAGCATCCTGGGCTGGGTGCACTGGTGCTATTCACAGAAGGGGTGTGCTGGGGGCATCTCCCTGTGCCTCCTCTGTGAATAGCCCGTTTTGCACCCAGTGTATCTCCCTTGTGCCAGGGCAGTCGAGTTGCACTGGGTGCATCTCCTTTGTGAATCCTGCCGCATGTCTATATTTTTTTTACAGATATTCTTTGTTATTCTACTATTATTGTGAAAGAACAGGTCATCTAAAAGTGGTTGTCACTTAGGAGTTGCCAGTGTTTGTACATATTCAATGATTTGAAATATCAAAGTAGCTGGTATTGTGTGCCTAGTGAAGCTGTTTAGTTGTCTCATGATCACAGAAGTATTTCCGTTTAGCCTGAATATCAATATCAGAGTCTGGTAGGTAGAACATTTGCTTAACATCTGATTGGATGTTTCTGTGTGGGGGAGGCAGTGGGCAGGGTCTTGGTATTTGCAGTTGTAGTGGAAGATGTAGCAGGGGCATATAAATGAACAACACCACAAGCTGGTCCTCCACCCTTCCCCCCGTAACTCAAGTCTTTGTGTGAGTTTGTTGCAGTGGTTTAGGAGAATTGTGACACTTGTGGGTGAATGAAAGCAATAGTGAAAAAAACTGCTGTGCCTCTTCTGTTGTCTGGACCACTAGCTTCTTGGTGTCATTAAAAATTTGCAACAGGCATCATTGTGATCTTGCACTATGTCTATGGAAAGAAGGGTGCCTTGCTAATAAAGGATATTTCAGGTTCCCCACAGTACTCTTGATTGGTGGCAGTCAGTGGTAGTGTTGGCCTACAGAGTGGTTTGCGATCAAAGCACTTTGTATTGATGGCCTACTGCGGGTGGATAAAGGAACAGTTTAAATAAATAACATGAAAAAAAATTAACACAGTGTTTGGGGGAGCTAAAAATGGTCTTGTGAAATGAATGTCAAGATGTTTGGTGAAAATAGTCAGCTTGAGTTATGTAATAGTATTATGTAAGCAGTAAGGCATGTTGTGGTGTGTGTTAAGAGAGCTGTGATGCATGGCTAAGGCTTACGGTTAGGGATGAGGGGACTGACCGGGTGCCTGCACTCTCCTAGTCATGTGTTACAGTTGTCTAGTGGACATTTACAGAATGGCTTATTGTATTAATAAAATGGATCTGTGTATACCACATAATGTTTTTAACTTTGGTTGTGTGTTGGACAGTTTTAATGTGTAGTAAGCAAACAATTAAATTGCTTGAAATCCTTCGTTCATCTTATGGCATTCATTCATCCAGTGGGCAAAAGATTTTAATAAGTCTGATAGTGTGTTAGTTGTCTGTTACATGTATCTAATGTGTGGTGAAATCTGAAGACCTCATGTGGAATACACGGGAACGTTTTATTGCTGGAATAAGCCACTGTGGGGATGTGCATTGTACACTTCCAATGCATGGGTAGGGAGATGGACACAGTTCTACTGTGACCTTCTGTTTTACTACCTCTCCTTGTTGTTCTTTAGAATCATGTAATGCACACGCTGTCATGTCTTATTGCTTTGGTATGGTTCACCAGGAATGTACTGTATGTAGTACAGGTAAAATTTTATAATAATTTAGGTACTGCAGAATGGAAAGCGTACTTCAAGAAAGAGTTCTTATCCATGGAAAATGCTATGGTGCACACTGTTCATTTAGTTCCATACTTTAAAAAAAATACGAACTATGCCTTTCTTGGGATGTGTTGACATTTTGTGGTATTTACCCACCTCCACACGCACTCCATTGGGAGGTTGGTCGGCCTCATCATGATATTTGAATTTCCATGTTGCTCCAAGTCATGTGTTAGAGAAAATGTATAATTGTTGGTCCAGATCTTACTTCAAGAGGGAGCTCTTGCAGCAGGCAATAACCATTAGGATTAATGCTGCAGGCCTGAGGACCCACTGGAAAAAACATAGCTAGCAGTACCCAGCGGGACTACCCCTGATGTCGGCTCCACCCTGACATCGGTCACGCTATAAAAGGGGCGGACCGTGGCTCCACCTCAGTTCTTTTCCCACTGCATACCTGCTCTCATTGGGAAAGCCTTAGCATGTGCTACAGCAGTTCCAGTGAAACATTTTCAGATTTTCTCCATTTTTCTTCCTTTTTTTGACCAGTTTTTGTCGTCTTTCCTTCTTCTGACCTCCATTCCGGCATATGTCTTCACCATCATCTGTCTCCTCCTTTGGTCCCAAGAAGACAAAGTGTGCCTGTGGCTACCAGATTCCATCCTAGGATGGCCACGAGATGTGCGTCTTCAGTCTGGGGCCAGACCACGACAGCGCCGCCTGCAAAATCTGCAAAGGCTTCACCGGCTGGACCTACATCAGACGCCTGAAGGCCTTAAAATCCTACCTGTTGAAGCAGAATATGGATGTCCTGCAATCCTCAGGGGACAAGGGGAAAGCACTGGGACAAGTCTCGCAAGAGGTCCCAGGACAAGGACCATATCCGGTCCCACCATCGGTCCCGCTCTTGGCCCCCCCCCACAAGAAAGGCCTCCTCTTCCAGCTCCAGCTGGTCTGGCCACCCAAAGCACTCGAAGCTAGAGGAGAAATCCAGGCTGTAGCTTCCCGCCAAGACATCTTGACCGGCCAAGACAGGAACCTCTTAGGGCAAGCCAACGAAGGCAAAGGTCACACTGCTGTGTGTAACCTCTGCTCCAATGGAGTCCACCAAGGCCTCTTCCGTGCATGCTTCAGCCCTGTCAAAGAAGGCCTCTGCAACAGCCGTACCCAGTTCAGGTAAGCTGCCGAGCAAGGACCCGGGCTCCCAGGCTAAGACTTCCATTGGATCTCATCCCTCCAAACTGGCAAGTTCAGAGCTGATGCCTGCCAAGACACTGCCACCGGCTGAATTGCCTAAGGCTGAGGGGGGGCATCTGCGCCGGTCAAGGTGCCATCACTGGCCCTGAAGTCTTTGACTCCAGAGAGCACTTCTATGGGTTCTTCCCTGAAAGCCCTGCCAGACCTCCTGACTTCTCCTATCCCCTTTCAGGGGAAGTCAGCATCGATTTTTTCTAAGGAGGAGTTGCAAGAACTCTTCTCCTTCTGGTGGAGTCAGATCAGAAAGGAGGAGACTCCACCGAAGCTGGACCCAACACTGGTTCCAGATCAGCCGGACAACCAAGAGCCCGAGGGTTTGCCCGTCAGATCACTGTTTAAGACCCCTGAGGAATGGTGCAAGCCATCTAAGTCTTGCTCCCCCTTGGTTGTACTTTCCCAGTCTCGGTCTGCGGACCATCGATGGCACCCCTCCAGATCGGGCAGCTGTTGATGATCTAGGCCCAGGAGCAGATCTCACAGCTGCCACAGATGCTCATCTAGGCAGGCTCACTCCTCTACCCAACACCAGTCCAAGGACAGTCATCGGTTATCGCTCCATTGTCAGTCCTGGAGCCGACATCGGTTCTTGGACTGGCGTCAATCAGACAGTCACTGTCGCTCGGGTGAGGGTAGTTCCTACAGATGCAGTTCGGACTCTTCCCTGTCCAGGAGCCAGTCTTCCTCCCCTCTTCATCTTTCTCAGGAGTTGGGGGTTCTCCTGGGGACAAGGATCTACCCCTCTCGCCTCCTGATGATCCAACTTTCATGGACGTCATGAGGCCCATCCAGGTTTCTAATGAGTGGGAGACAGAGGACCTGGATCCAGAACACAGGAGACTGGCTCATAACCTGAGGCAAAGGAGCCCAATCCTTTTTGCTATATATATATATATATATATATATATATATATATCCATAATATATATTCTTTGCAAAAACTTTGTTAATGCATCAGTTAGGGTGGATACCACAGTGACAAAAGCAGGAAATGACTGGGTAGGGTTTCCACCCTACCACCCCACCCATCCCGCCACCCTCACACACACCAGGTGTTGGGGTGTGCCATGGGAGTCATAAAAGCCTAACTCTCACCCCATTCTCCTATACTGTAGTGTGTAAGCATGTTTACATGTGGAATGGGGTGAGTTACCGTATGGTCATATACTCCTGGGCACAATCTCCGATGCCTGTTGGTGTGTGAATGTGGGTGGATGGGGTGGGGTGGTAGGGTGGGAACCCTGGGTTTTGGAGCATTAGGGTTGGAAACCATAACGCCTCATTTCACTGCTTTTGTCACCATGGTATCCACCCTAACTGATGCATTAATGATGTTTTTGCAAAGAATGTCCCTTCTTTTTCAGAGAGTAGAATTGTATCCTCATTTTACTGTGGAAGCACAGTGTCCTTTGGACCCTGCACTCCCATCCCTTCATCAAGATAGTGCAACACTGTCCAGATGTCACAGAGAGAGTGCTGGGTCCATCCAAGCAGACCTCTAAAGCAGTAGGTAAGGCTAGGGGGGTGTTAGGGTGTATTAGTAGGGGTATCACAAGTCATAAGAGGGAGGTAATAATCCCTCTTTACAAGACACTGGTTAGGCCCCATCTGGAGTACTGTGTGCAGTACTGGAGGCCACACCTTCACAAGGACATTAACCAAATTGAGGCAGTCCAGAGAAGGGCAACCAAAATGGTGCAGGGACTGCATCAGAAGACATGTGAGGACTGATTAACAGAGCTCAATATGTATACCCTTGAGCAAAGGAGGGAGAGAGGTGATATGATCGAGACATTCAAACACCTTAAGGGCATTAACAAGGTGAAAGAGTCTAATATGTTTAAATATAAGAAAAATAGCAGGACAAGAGGACACAGCATGAGATTAGAGGGAGGCCGATTAAGGGGGAATATGAGGAAATTCTTTTTCACAGAAAGGGTGGTGGATGCATGGAACGGCCTACCTCAGGAAGTGGTGGCTATGAATGCAGTGCAGGGCTTCAAACAGGCATGAGATAGGCATAAGGGAGCAATACAGATGAGTATGAATAGATAGGCCACTGCCAAAGGCAGATTGCACATTTATAAGGTAGAAAAAGAAATGGGCAGACTGGAATGGCCTTGCGGTCCTTATCTGCCATCAACTTCTGTGTTTCTATGTTTCTTTGAATTCTGTGCTCCCATCCCTCCATCCAGATAGTACAACAATGTCCACAATCACAGTGGGAGCGCAGGGTCCTTTGAACCCTGTGCTGCCATCCCTCCATAGAGATAGTACAACAGTATTCATATGTCATGGTGGGAGCACACTGTCTGAGGAGCACAGGGTCCTTTGGACCCTGCGCTCCCATCCCTTCATCGAGATAGTACAACATAGAAACATAGAGACATAGAAGTTGACGGCAGATAAGGACTGCAAGGCCCATCCAGTCTGAACATTTTTTCTACCTTATGAATGTGCCATAGGCCTTTACTCTGTCAATGGCCTATCTATTCATACTCATCTATATTGCTCCCTTATGCCTATCTCATGCCTGTTTGAGGCCCTGCACTGTATTCATATCCACCACTTCCTGAAGTAGGCAATTCCATGCATCCATCACCCTTTCTGTGAAAAAGAACTTCCTCACATTACCCCTTAATCGGCCTCCCTCTAATCTCATGCTGTGTCCCCTTGTCCTGCTATTTTTCTTACATTGAAACATGTTAGACTCTTTCACCTTGTTAATACCCTTAAGATGTATGAATGTTTCGATCATATCACCTCTCCCTCCTTTGCTCTACGGAATACATATTGAGCTCCATTAATCTTTTCTCATATGTTTTCTGATGCAGTCCCTGCATCATGTTGGTTGCCCTTTTCTGGACTGCCTCGGTTTTGTTAATGTCCTTGTGCAGGTGTAGCCTCCAGTACTGCATGCAGTATTCCAGATAAGGCCTAACCAGTGTCTTGTAAAGAGGGATTATTACCTTCCTCCCTCATACAAGTTGCGATACCCCTACTAATACGTCCCAGTATCCCTCTAGCCTTATCTACTGCTTTAGTGGTCTGCTTGGATGATTTCAGGTCATCAGTGATGATGATGCCTAAGTCTCTTTCTTGCCTTGTGACTGCCAGCAACTCCCCTCCCAACATATAGGTGGCTTCAGGGTTTCTCATCCTTATGTGCATGATCTTGCATTTCTTTGTGTTAAACCCCAGTTGGCACTCTTCCAACCATTTTGCCAGTTTATCCAGATCTCTTCTCATTCTGCCCACCCCATCTGGATCATCTACTCTGTTGCAGATCTTGGTGTCATCTGCAAACAGACAAACCTTACCCTCCAGTCCATCTGTAATGTCACTGATGAAGATATTGAAGAGGACTGGCCCCAGAACTGATCCCTGAGGTACCCCACTTGTAACTTGCATCTCTTCTGACTGTATACCATTTACCACCACTCTCTGTTCTGTGCACATCAACCAGTTTGCCACCCTGTTGACCAACTTCTGACCCACCCCAAGCCTACCAAGCTTATTAATCGATCTTCTACGTAGTAGTAGTAGATAAAATCTGTTTATATAGTAATGCCTCCATTAGGGCTATATATGCCCTTTTCTCAAGGTGCACCTGTTTAGTACAGAATTACAATAACAAAATACATAGACATAAAATACAATATACAGAGACAACATGCTCAAAACAAATTACATTCAAGAGAAATTTGACAAATACAAAAGCCAATTACACATTATTAAAAATCTGTACATTCTATCCAACAAACCACCTCATATACTCCTAATACAATTTAATCTGTTACATGCATTACAAATCTCAGATCCTAATACAATTTAGATTATCTGTTACATGTACAGCAATGCTCAAATTCCCTATAAATAGCAGTTTTAAAGACATCTGATTTCATATGTGGATTTTATGTTACAAAGGGAGTTGATTCCAGCAAAGAGCTGCTTTATACTGAAAGGTCATACAGATAAATTTATTATTATACTTGGGAATTACTAACTATCTAGTCATTTTTCTTCTCAAATTATAGCCATGTTTTGGTTTTTCTTACTTTTCTGCCAACCCACATATCGAATTATTTCTTAAAATCACAAGAACTTGTATAGCCCATGCCCATTTTCTTCTGTTCTCTAGTAGGCTCCAACCAAGGGAATAAAACATCACACAGTGATGGGTGTTAAAATCACACTTCAGTACAAATCTAGCAAGCCTGTTTTGAACCAAATCTAATTTTATCATTAACAGTTTATTTGCATGACAATAAATATGCCTTCCATAGTCCAAAATGGGAAATATTAATTGATTTACCATAGTTTGACATACCTTCTTAGTTGAATAATACGATACCCATTTTGCTGCCCCAATCTCATATTAGCCTTTTCTCCCCAACTCATTTATATGATGATCAAATTTTAAATACTGATCTATATACACTCCTAAATATTTATATACCTTAGTTTGTCCTAGTACATTCCCTTCCTTGGTTCTAACAATTAACTTGGGACTTAAATGTTCTCTATCTTGTTTAGGAGAAAACAACATTGTTTGAGTTTTTTTTCTGTTTATTACTAACCCTAGGTCAGAAAAACATTTCTGCATAATCAGAAAATCTTCTTGTAATTTTGACTCTACTTCCTTACGATGTTTCCCATCTGCTAGTAATATGATATTGTCTGCGTATAGATGGACAGAGGTATTTCTCAAACATTCAGGTACATTATTAATATATATGATAAAAAGAGAGGGCCTAGTATTGATCAATTAACAGAGAAAATGACCAGGAAATTCTGGATTACCTGGATCTCCTAAATCCAGTAGATAATATCATTATACTAGGAGCCTTGAACCTTCCAGGAATTGACTGGACAAACCAAACAACAGCAAGTGGTATTAAAAGAGAATACCTAGAAAACTTCAATCAATTGGGATTGAACCAGTTGGTAACTGTAAACACTAGGGCAAATAATATACTGGATATAGTATTAACCAACATGGGACCCAAAATGATGGATACTGAAGTGGGCCCCACAATAGCAAACAGTGTCCATAATACTGTCTTTATTTCAGATAAAAGATTTACCCATTCACCAAGGTAACAAAATTAAAATCTGAAATTTTAAAGAAGCAAAATTTGATAAAATTAGACAGGCATTTCGTGTGTGGGACTGGACAACTGACTTTTCTAGATTGGCACTGGATGAGATGTGGGACACTCTAGTGGACAAAATAAAAGAGACATCAGATCAGTATATACAATATATAATAAAAAAACTCCAAACAGGGTAATACTCCCAAATGGTTAAACATTAAAATTAAAAGACAAATCAAACAAAAACACAAAATGTATATGTCACAATTTCACTCAGCAGGTCAGGCCCTCTACTCCCAAAGTGCCAACCTCTGAGCGCAGTCTTGTGAACAGTGTAACAGACAAGGTAACCCTCTTGTCTGTTTTTGGGAGTTTGGATTGACCTTTGGTCTCAGTTCTGGAGGGATTCAAACTGTTAACCACTTGCTAACATACCCAATGCACAGGCTCAGATATATCTGTCTTCAGGGGGCCAGATATCTTTGCCTATGGGCACCTAACCAAGTATTCAGAGATGAACCCTTAAAACTTAAAGACATCAGATTTAAAATGCTTCTGTTTCCAGTTTGGTACCACCATACAAGCTATATGTCTGCTGAACCATAAATATTTCTTAGCAAAAGAAAGCAATTCAAAGACAGACCAGGTTTGCTCTAAAATTAGAGTTTTTACTACAATATATAATATGTCAAACATACAATACAGAACTCTTATAACACAAGACATACATATCTTTAAACAAAACAAGGTTTAAAACAGTGCAATTCCTACAACTATATTTAGATTTTGTCTAGCTTTCTAAATACCTGATTTCAGTGCACAGATGTTTCCTAGTCAGTGTCAGGTACAAATGCATCTCTATAGTGAAAGAGAATAATCTTTTCAAGCAGTATTGGCCAACCCCTTTTGAATGAAGTCATCCAGCCCCTCCTCTGGTCAGATATCTAACAAAAATATATTTTTATACAACCACAGGATGTAATTTTATTAATCTATACTATACAGCTATACAGGATGCATTAATTCTGCAACCTTAGCATAACTCAAGTTTCAATGACACCTCTCTTGATCTCATGCTGTACTCTCTTCACACAGGCTTCATATGGTCATTTACAACCTTACACCTCTATGTAACATCCTAGCTTCCCTAATTTTAATGTCATAAACCTAGTTTATGATTTCTCTCTTAACAAAATTAACTTAACAACTCTGTAATTAGCTCAGAGAAACAGGATCCTTAATAAAAGTCTTCCAGTAACACATTGTCTCTAAAAAGACTGAGTGTGTGATACAATGCTGTCAGCAGTTCTCTTGGCCTGCATCTGTCAGCTAAAATATGGAGGGGGGGGGTGAGAGGTCATTCCTAGAGCATTTGAATTTTCAGCAGAGACATTAATGCATTTTATATAAAACAAATATAATCCAGCACTCAGAACTGGCTGTCTATGTTACACTCCTCCCCACCTAGGCTGAATTTGGGGGATCTATCCCCTACATGGGATGAGCTTCCCAAATTAGTTCACTCCTCATAGACCCTAGACAGACCATCAGCATTCTGATTCTTAATGCCTGCCCTATGTATGATTGTCAGATCATATCATTGCAAAGCAAGACTCCATCTTAGTAGTCTCCCATTGCTCTTTCCCATCTGTGCCAGCCAAACCAGGGGGTTGTGGTCAGTATGCACCACAACATGCTGTCCATGCAAGTATGGCTCTAATTTCTTCAGGGCCCGCACTATGGCAAGATACTCCTTTTCCACTGTGGGGTATGCTTGGTCCCTGGGGATAAGTTTCCTGCTCAAGTACACAACTGGGTGGTCTGTCCCTTGGCTAGATGTCTGGCTAAGTACTGCCCCATACCCACGTCTGAGGCGTCCGTCTGAACTATAAAGGTTTTTCTATAGTCCGGACTTCTCAAAACAGGAGCACTGCACAGTGCCTCCTTCAGTCTGGTAAAGGCTTCCTCACAGGCTGGGCCCCAAGTAATTTTCTTTGGTATCTTTTTCTATGTCAGGTCAGATAGGGGAGCAGCCAGGGCACTGTAATTAGGTACAAACTTTCTGTAGTACCCTGCTGTCCCTAGAAAACTCTTGACCTGCTTCTGGGTTTCTGGTCTGGGCCACACCTGAATCACCTCTATCTTCATGTGATTAGGACAGAACTGTCCCCGGCTTACCACATGCCTGGGGTATGACACTTCCCCCATGGTCACCTGGCACTTCTCAGCTTTGACAGTGAGCCCGGCCCTTTGTATCCTTCCCAGCACTTCCCTAAGGTATGAAAGGTGTTCCTTCTAGCTGGTATTGAAGATGGCAGTGTCATTCAGATACGCTACGGCGTACTCCTCAGCACCATTCAACACCTGGTTCACCAACCTTTGGAAAATGGCCGGAGCGTTCTTCATTCGGAAAGACATTACTTTAAACTCAATTGAACCTATCGGAGTAATGAAGGTCGACCTTTCCCTAGCTGTGTCTGTCAATTCTGCCTGCCAATACCCCTTTGTCAGGTCAATAGCAGGGTTTTAAATAATTGATTAGCAGTTTTTTTCTTGGGACAATACTAACTGTACAGAAAGCATTTGTATAGGTTTTCTAGAAGTGTTATGTTTGTTAAACACAGTGAGGCAAGTGCTGTGCATTTTCACAATGTTTTAGAACTTTTATGAGCAAAACGCTAATCAATTTTTAGAGTTAAATAAAACCCTGAATAGTCATAAGGTAGGTTGCCCCTTCCAACTTGTCCAGGAGTTCACCCATCTGGGGCATTGGGTGGGCATCGGATTTTGTGACTGCATTCAATCCACAATAGTCCACACAGAAATGAGTTGAGCCATCTGGCTTTGGCACAAGGACTATGGGTGAGGCTCAGGGGCTGTGGGATCTCTGGATTACCCCTAAATCCAGCATCTCCTCCACTTCACTCCTAATGTCCTTTTGGACAGCCTCTGACACCCGACATGCTGTTCGTCATGTGGGCATCTGTGTCCCTGTCTTCACATCGTGTGTCTCTAAGGGGTTTAGTCCAGGCTTGGCTCTAAACAAGGGGGCAAAGTCTGCTCAAACCTCACTTACTTTCTGGACCTGGTCCGGGGTCAGCTGGGGAGACAATTTTACTGCCTCTACAGAGGACTCCCGCTTACTCTCTTAGAGCAAGTCCAGAAGGGGGTCTCCTTAGTCCGTCCCCTCCCAATGACTACACACTGCGAACACCATGTCAGCCCTATTTGCATATGGCTTCATCATGTTGACATGGTACATCCCTTCAGTCTGTCTATGGTCAGGTAAGTCCACAATGTAGTTCATATCATTTACCTTCCTAACCACTTTGTACAGTCCTGCCCACTCAGCTTTAAGCTTGTCTTTCCAGACCAGAATAAGGACCATGACTTCCTGAACCACCATGTATAAGCAAGCTCTGGCTCTGCGGTCGTACCACACCTTTTGTCTCTGTTGGGCAGCTGCCAAGTTGTTCTGGGCTGTTCCCATAAGCTCCTTTAGCCTTTCCCTAAACCTAAGGACATAATCCACAATGGGAGTTCCCTGGGTGGTGTGCTTGCCTTCCCAGTCCTCCCGGATTAAGTCTAGGGGCCCACGTATCCGACGTCCATATAAGAGTTTGAAGGGGAAAAATCCTGTCGACTCTTGGGGCACCTCCCTGTATGCAAACAACAGGTGGGGAAGGTATTTGTCCCAGTCCCTCCCATGCTGCTCAGAAAATGCCCAGAGCATTGACTTTAGGGTACCATTGAAACGTTCCACAAGCCCATTGGCTTGTGGGTGATACAGTGTCGTGCATATCTGCACCACCCCACACTTCTCCCATAAACACTTCATCAGGTCTGACATGAAGGACCCCCCCCCCCCACCGATCAATGATTACCTCCTGCGGAAACCCTGCATGGGAGAAAACCCCAAGTAAGGTATCCATCACTTTGTCTTTCCTCAGTGAGGATTGGGTGACTGCCTCTGGGTACCAGGTGGCATAATCCACAACTGTCAGGATGAATCTCATCCTTGTGGAGCTGGGGGTATTTAAAGGCCCCACAATATCCATTCCAACCCTCTGGAATGGCTCCTCCACTATGGGCAAGGGGATCAGGGCAGCTTGGGTTTTCTTGCCCGCCTTCCCTATTTCTTAGCACCGGTGAGAAGATCTGCAATACTCCTTCACCTGCTGGGTGAAGTTAGGCCAGTAGAAATTCTGGGCCAACCACTGCATAGTTCGTGTGATTCCCAGATGACCAGACAAGGGAATATCATGTGCAATTTTGAGCAACTGCTCATGATACCCCTGGGGAACAACAAGCTGCCTGCCTAGCTTCCCTCCCTCTGACTGTACTGCCTGTGTATACATAAGTCCATTTTCCCAATAAACCTTATGTCTGCCTTCACCTCCCTGTGTGCCCTCAGAGTCTGCCCAAGCCCTCAGCTTCTCTAAACTAGGGTCACTCCTCTGAGCAGCTGCAAACCCCTCACACAGTCCCAAGGCCTGGGACAAGTACTCTTCACTCGCTAAACTAGGGTCTCTAGCACTAGCGTCAGGGCCCTCAGGATCATTGTCAGTCCTAACCCTCTGACAATTGGTCACCCCTCCCTCTTCGGAGTAACCTTCCGTAGCTGTGTGGTCACTCACTACCAGGGAAATTTTTACCCCCTTTTTATCAGTCTCCCCATCTGGAGACACAGGCTGGGGAACCAGCCTCTCCATAGTTTCCACACTGGTTTCTGTGGGGTTCAGGGAGCTGCTATTTTCCCTTGCCGCTTGGTTAAGGGTAACTGCACATACCATCCCCTGTTGGAGATTGTTACCCAGGATCACATGTACTTCTAACATTTTAGCTACAGCCACCTGTTGCACAGTTCCCCCATTTCACCCCAGTCCAGGAGAACACTGGCCAGTGGCAATGTTTTCGCTTCACCCACAAAGTCCTGTACAGTCACGTATTTGTTTGGGATAAGCTGACCAGGCTGTACTAGATCCCCTTTCACTAATGTCAGGGATGCCGCTGTGTCCCTTAACCTCTGTGCCTGTACGCCATCTACCATGACTGGGTGCATGTGTTTCTCATGTTCACTGGCATGCTCTCAGGAACACACTAACAACCCACTTCTTTTCGGGTACTACTTTGTGTATTATTGCTTGCCCTTCTTGGACACTGTTTGGCAATATGCCCAGTTTCTTTACATAACCAACAAGCATTTCTTACTTCAGAGAAATCTTTTCTTGGAAACCTGGGGCTAACTGGTTTTGGTGGAGGCAGTGAGAGTTTTAGCTGCCCTGAAGGCACGCTTTTCCCTTTCTACACTGCCACGCCTGCGCCATTCATTCTCAGAGCAGGTCTGCTCTTGGCTTAGCAGTCCGAGAGTTCAGCAGCCTCTTGCACTGTTTTTGGATCTTGGTCCTCTAGCCAGGTTTTTAACTCTACTGGGCATTCCCAATAAAACTGTTCTAATAAAATCACATTTTCAATTCTATCAACAGTGTTTGCCTCAAATTCCTTCCCACCAACGTTTCAAAAACTGACGTTGTTTCATGGCTAGTTCCTCATAGCTCATATCAGGGCTTCTCTTGAGCTTATGGAATTTAGCTCTGTATGATTCAGCAGTTAATTCAAACTTTTTTAGTAGTGCAGCTTTTAACTTGCTGTAATCATCACTGTCTTTATTGTCCATATGACTCAATGCATCCTGAGCTTTTCCGGTAAGTAGCGGGGATAGCTGGAAGCTCCAGGACTCTCTAGGAATTGTAGTCTGAATACAGACTTTTTCAAAAAAATTTAAAAAGGCATCTATATCCTCCCCGTCCTTAAACTCAGCTATTAATTTAGAGTTCAATTTGTAACCCAGTCCTGCAGTCCCAGTTAAACCCAAGCCACTTACCTGCTCTGGTGCCGGTGGTTGGAGTCGCATCTTCTCCAGCTTGTGTTGCCACTGGCACTCCTCTCTCTTCTCCTCTGCCTCTCTGCATTCTCGCTCTGTGTCACAGCGTTCTTGCACTGCCTCATGGTCCACCTCCATCTGTTGTCGTTCTGCTTCTCGCTGTTCTCTCTCTGCCTCTCTGTGTTCTCACTCTGCCTCACGGTCCACCTCTCGCTTCTCTCACTCTCTCCTCTCCCGGGACTCCAGCTCCATCCTGCGCAACTCAAGTTGCAACCTGAGAACTTCCAGATTCAGGATACTGGTGAATCATCCCTGCTGCTGTGGCCCTTCACTGACAGTGGCCCTGCTGTCCTCCTCATCAGCTCGGGACCCATCACTGGCCACTAGTTCTGCCACACTCGCGGTCTCGTTAGGTAGGGAAATGGGCAGACTAGATGGGCCAAGCGGTCCTTATCTGCTGTCAAAGTCTATGTTTCTATGGTCACTTTCAGTCATGGTCTGTGACTCCCTGCTCTGGGTATCTGCTACTGTCAGGGCCTCTATGCGGTTCTGCTTTTTGGCTGTCACCTCGAACAGGACTCATCTGTTCTCGCGCAACTGTTTTAACTGTTCTCAATGTACCTGCTGTAGTTTGACACCATCTTTCCTAACTACAGCTACTCTGACTTTGCACTTTAGAAAAAAAATAAAATAGGAAGGAACTTGACTGTACACCAAGTGATATATAGTTCTGTTTTCTTTTTAAAATAAAACTGTCTTTTCTTTCTTTGCAAGAGAGCTTACGGTCTCAGCTGACAGAAAAATAAAGCTTGTGATACCAAAATTATGCCACCGCTGCCAGCCAATCTGTCACAATTTCACTCAGCAGGTCATGCCCTCTACTCCCAAACTGCCAACCTCTGAGCGCAGTCTTGTGAACAGTGTAACAGACAAGGTAACCCTCTTGTCTGTTTTTGTGAGTTTAGATCAACCTTTGGTCTCAGTTCTGGAGGGATTCAAACTGTTAACCTCTTGCTAGCATACTTAATGCACAGGCACAGATATATCTGTCTTTGGGAGGCCAGATATCTTTGCCTATGGGCACCTAACCAGGTATTCAGAGATGAACCCTTAAAACTTAATAAAGACATCAGATTTAAAATGCTTCTGTTTCCAGTCTGGTACCACCATACAAGTTATATGTCTGCTGAACCATAAATATTTCTTAGCAAAAGAAAGCAATTCAAAGACAGACCAGGTTTGCTCTAAAATTAGAGTTTTTACTAAACTATATAATAATATGTCAAACATACAATACAGGACTCTTATAACACAAGACACACATATCTTTAAACAAAACAAGGTTTAAAACAGTGCAATTCCTACAGCTATATTTAGATTTTGTCTAGCTTTCTAAATACCTGATTGCAGTGCTCAGATGTTTCCTTAGTCAGTGTTAGATATAAATGCGTCTCTATAGTGAAAGAGAATAATCTTTTCAAGCAGTATTGGCCAATCCCTTTTGGATGAAGTCATCCAGGCCCTCCTTTGGTCAAATATCAAACAAAAATATATTTTTATACAACCACAGGATGTAATTTTATTAATCTATACTATACAGCTATACAGGATGCATTAATTCTGCAACCTTAGCATAACTCAAGTTTCAATGACACCTCTCTTGATCTCATGCTGTATCCTCTTCACACAGGCTTCATATGGTCATTTACAACCTTACACCTCTATGTAACATCCTAGCTTCCCTTATTTTAACATCATAAACCTAGTTTATGATTTCTCTCTTAACAAAATTAACTTAACTCTATAATTAGCTCAGAGAAACAGGATCCTTAATAAAAGTCTTCCAGTAACGCACTGTCTCTAAAAAGACTGTGTGTGTGATACAATGCTGCCAGCAGTTCTCTTGGCCCGCATCTGTCAGCTAAAATCTGGGGGAGGGGGATGAGAGGTCATTCCTAGAGCATTTGAATTTTCAGCAGAGACATTAATACATTTTATATTAAACAAATATAATCCAGCACTCAGGACTGGCCATCTACATCACAGTATAAACTATCTCAGTTGGATAATAAATATCTTCCTAAATATAAAGAGCAGACAAGAAGGGTTAAGAAATTAATCAAAGATGCAAAAGCAAATTTTGAGAAAAGTCTGGCAACAAGAATTAAAGACAATTACAAGGTATTTTATGCTTATGTTAATACTAAAAAGGGAAATGAAAAATAATAGCCCCTTTTAAGGATGAGAGAGGAAATATTTTGGAGGATAAGAAAATGGCAGAGGTATTAAATACTTCTTTTGGTACCGTATTTAACCCTAAAGATAAATCAAGAAATTATTTGAAATATAGTACAGCAGATGAAATAAAAATCCTAATAGATGTTAACGATGTTTTGGAAAGATTAAAGAAGCTCAAAACAAATAAATCACCTGGACCAGACAATATCCATCCTAGGCTCATTATAGAAATAGAAAATGAGATAGCCCAACCAGTAACTTCTATTTTCCAAAAATCATTGGACAAGGGGAAGGTAATAAAAAAATGGCAGGAGGCACATTTGGTCCCAATCTTTAAAAAAGGTAAAAAAAGACTCTCCAGAAAATGAAAGACCTGTGAGTTTAACATCAACAATGGGAAAGATACTGGAAAGTATTATTAAAGATCAAATCGATTTTTATTTGACCGAAAATAAGTTGTTAGATCATTGTCAGCATGGGTTTACTAAATCAAGATCTTGTCAGACCAATTTATTACACTTTTATGAAGAAGTAAGTAAACATCTGGATTTGAGGAAATCAGTTGATGTAGCACAATTGGACTTTTCAAAAGCATTCAACAAATTGCCACATGATAAGTTAGTTAAATCCCTTCTCTCTATAAACATAAACAAATATTTCGTTAATTGGATAGCAGATTGGTTACGAGAGAGAAATCAAAGGGTTCTGATAAGAGGTGAACTGTCTGATTGGATTGATGTGTCGAGTGGGGTTCCACAGGGGTTGGTGTTGGGCCCCTGTCTGTTTAACTTATATATATCAACTTTACAGTGTAACTTGGAAAATATCTGGATGACTAACTTTGCAGATGATTGTAGGGTGGGGGCAGTTGTTAACTCAGATCTAGATAGAAACAGACTTCAGGAAGCCCTCATATACATTGAGAGACGGACAGAAGAACATCAGCTCAAATTAAATGAGGACCAATATATAGCCCTACGTATGGGCAGAAATAATTTGGAATCTAAATGCACTATAAACAACAAATACTTAAAACAGTCTGTAAAAGAATGGGACTTCTTGTAATTACTTATAATGGGTCATTATAAGTAATGATTTTACCTTTAATGCCCAATGTGACCAGATTGTTAAAAATGCAAACAAGACCTTGAATTGTATTCTGAGACATACGTCTAGTAGAAACAGGGAGGTGTTGATCCCCCTTTATGGATCAATGGTGAGAACTCAGTTGGAGTATTGTTCTCAAGTTTGGAGTCCTTATACAAGAGGGGAGATTGATAGAGTGGAGCGAGTCCAGAAAAGGGTGACAGGATCTGTAGCGGGATTGAAAAATAAGACATATGTGGACAGACTGGTAGACCTAAATTTATATTCTCTCGCTTATGGAAGATGGAGGGGAGATATGTTTTTGATTTATAGAGCAAGTCAAGATGGTAAACTTAGATTGGAATTGGGACTCGAATTATGTGAAAAAACCTACAGTATGAGATCTCACAACAGTTAAAACAATTTAGGTGGAACGTATTGAAAAGAAGATATTGGTTTAGTCAATGCGAGTTTCCTTACTGGAACTCTCTTCCTCAAGAGATAGTAAATAGTCCCTCTTTGGAAATATTCAAAAAAAGATTGGATACTTATAGTAAACTTAGGGTTACAGATTACTAAAATGGTATTTTCCTCACAGCGATCTATTTAAGGATGAAAGTCTAATCTTTTGCTTTGTGACTACTATGATACTATGATCCTTGCGGCACCCCTCGAGTAACATATAATGGTTTAGAACTAATTCCATTTATGCTGACAATCTGTAACCTATTGTCCAAATAAGAGTGGAACCACTGACATGGCTCCTTTGCCACCCCCATATTTCCCAGTAAATTCAAAAAAATATTATGATTAACAAGATCAAAAGCTTTGAACAGGTCCACGTACACTGCACCCATGGACCTTGCTTCTCCCAAAGGGGTAGCAACCAGATCTAATAGGTCCATGAGCACTAGTAGCCGTGGACCTGACCTTCCTAAAACCAGACTGAAGTGGGGACAGCTTCCTATATTTTTCTAACTAGTCCATTAAATGCGTATGGACTATTCTTTCTAATATTTTGGAAACAGTGGAGAATATGGAAATAGGACGGTAGTTTGTGGGGACAGTGGGATCACCTCCTTTAGCAATTTGTAGGAAAAATCCCCTCACTCAAGCTCCAATTAAACAAACCAGTCAGAACAGGTGCTATTACAAATGCTGATTCTTTTAGGAAATCATTTTCTATTCCATCAAGACCACCAGCTTTTTGTATTTGCAATTTGTCTATCATAGTCTTTATCTCTTTAACTGAAGTCATACGAAATCTAAAATCTGGACTATGTTTACCACTAACTTGTTTGAAAGATGTTTTTTGTTTGTTATTTATTCCTACCATCTCAATATTAGGGAGATTTATAAAGTATTGATTTAACAAATCTGCAGTAGAATCCTTCTGCAGCAGAATTCCATTTTCCTTTAATTGAACCATGGGATCATTTCTGACAGGGGCCCTTAATGACCAATAGTCCCTAGCATTTTTTTGTATCCTGTATTTTTTTTGCAATAGAAAGCTTTAGTATTTCTAATATAGGATAAAGTATGGGGTGCAGTGTGTTATGAGAATTTATTACACACCCTCATTGTTGGATGGCACATAAACCTGAGGCGAAGCCAAGGGGTTTATAGTAGCCATCAACAATGAAATAAATTAATTATACACTGCACCCCCATATTATTTATATAATTTAAGGGGTTGCATTTTTTTGCTGACTCCCGTCTGCCACCTGTGTACACTCTGCGGTGCAAAAATAAAAAGTTTTTATTTATTTAGTTAGTTCGACCTAGGTGGTCAGCACCTGGCCAGTGGTGCTACCGCCTACTCTCTGTCCCAGCTTGGGGTGAAGTTAGCGGAGGAGGAGGCAAGAGATGCTGGTTGGTGAGGGGCACTGGAGACAGGCAGTAGGAGGGACAACTTGGAGGCCTTGCTGCTCTCAATGCTCCTGTCTTGTCCAGACTTGACCATGTAGCTTCTCTTGTGGGTGCCACCAGTAAGAGACCAAAGCTATTTTTAAAATAAAAAAAATGAGGAACCTTAGTGCTCAGCAGGGATCCAGACCACTTGCTCTTCTCGGGTATTGCAGACAGTCTGACACAAACAGCCGTGTTTTAAAAAAATGCCATAATACAGCATTTAATACGCGGCTTTTTCAATGGGAAAAAATGCAATCCATTAATTATATAACAGTAATAACTTTATTCCTTACAATTTTAAACTTAGCCCAAGTGTCTGGACACAAGGATTTATCTACCTTCTTCCATAGTTGCTTTTTTAATCAATCAATTAATCTATTCTATGTCCTAACCATGGAGGTTGAGGAGATTTATTTTTAACTACTTCCTTTGATGCGAATCTGTCACATGCTTCAAGAAACATCTCAGTGAATTTACTCACTGCCATGTCAAGATCAGGCATAAGAAAGACTTGATACCAAGGCAATTCTGACAAGTATCCATAAAACAAGTGCTTATTAAATTTCCTATAACATCTTCTAAAAATGAAATGTTCACTTTTATCCTCTGTTGATGTTATACCAGTATTTATGGTACATTGAATCACACAGTGATTTCCTAAACTTGGGGCTTCCACACTAAAGCGCTCTACTATCAATTCAGGAGAAACAAATATGTAATCCAAAATGTTTCCTCGACTTGTTAATTTGTCCTTTCTAATAGGGAAATTAATCAGTTGAACAAATTGCAAGGATTGCATAGCATTTTCCAACTTCTGTCCTCTTGGGCACCCCCAGGCAGCATTGAAGTCACCCAAAAGAATAATTTTTTTTTTTTTGGCTAATATAATCTGTCAAAGGATAACAAAAACGTTCAAAGCAACTGGATTTTAGCTTTGGAAGAGAATAAACTGCTCCCACTACCAGATCCAAAACTTCCACATAAACCACTAAACATTCCACTCCTTCTATTCTGCCAGAGTACATTATATTTGAATGCCCCAATGAATGTTTAATATACATCAAAACTCCCCCTCCTCGAGACTCCTGTCCTGTCTATGATGATAATAATCCTGTAAATCAATTTCTTCATGACCAATTCCCCTATGTAACCCCTATGTGGAACAGTATTGAAAGCTTTACTGAAGTCAAGGTAGGTGACATCCGTTGCACCCCCTTGGTCCACCACTCTTTTTACCCAGTCAAAGAAATCTGAGATTAGTTTGACAGGACCTTCCTGTTGTAAACCCATGCTGTCTTGGATCCTGTATGGATCTGTATGGATCTTGGATCTATGGATTCCAGGTGTTGCACTATCCTTTCCTTAAGGAGTGCCTCCATAATCTTGCCAACTACTGAGGTAAGACTGACTGGTCTGTAGTTCCCTGCCTCCTCCCTGCTACCACTCTTGTGGAGTGGGATCACATGAGTCCTTCGTCAGTCTTCTGGGACCTCTCCTGTGCTCAGAGACTCACTAAACAGTTCTGTTAATGGCCCTGCTAGTTCCACCCTTAGCTCCTTTAGTACCCTGGGATGTTTGCTATTAGGTCCTATCGCCTTGTCCACCCTGAGTTTATCGAACTCTTCTAGGACCCTTTCTTTTATGAAGAGACTAGTGCTCACCTCCCTTCCTCTCCCTGTCTCCATGGTGCTGAGCTGTGGACCCTGCCCTACCTTCTCTACAGTAAATATTGAGCAGAAGTATCTATTTAGGATAGATGCTTTTACGTAGTCCTCCTCCTCACATGCCCCCTTATCTCCTTTGATTGTAGCAATACCCCCTCTGGACATTCTCCTTTCACTAACGTATCTAAATAATATCTGTGTGTTATTTAATTGTGCCCATTTAATTCTACAATTTATGATTTCCATTTGCTCCTTTGGAAGGGAAACCATGTCACAATTAAATTTCCTAAATGTGACCAATGGGTGGTGGTCACTTTCAGTTCTATCACTTTAAGATCTATGGGCCTGATTCCAAGACAAATGATGCAACCCACAGGCATATGCAGGTTACACCATGTGGTGCTACACCAGGGACCCTGCATCCTATTCCAGAACAGGCAGGGTCCCCAACACTTACATCCTGCAACTTGCAGCGGTCGCAGGGTTGTGCCACTGGAATGATGCCTGAGTGTTGCAGGCTGCAGACCACAGTTAACAGCCACCCTTAGCCCTCCACCCCGTAACAAGCCCGCAATCCCCTGGGGGCCTTGGAAGGGTAGGCTGGGTGGCACAGGCATAAGGGGGGAGCACAGCGCACTACGGATCCTGGTGGCACCCTGAATTGTTGGGGGGTGGGGCATAACTGTGCTGGGGGGTCCATGGGGCATGGCACTGTGTGTTTTGCAGCTCTGGGGGGGCATCCATCATTTTGTCAGGACAGATGCCTCTCAGACCAGCCAAGTGCTGGTCTAACCCTGCAGTGCCATATTGGCACCTGGAATGGCATAGGTGGGCTGCAGCAGCTGCCCTTTCAGAATAGGGTACAGTCACTGCCATAACCCCCCTTCTGCTGTGCTGTAGGGGCTGCAGCTGGTGGAAGGCCTCTTGGATGCAAGCCAAAAGCGGCATGTCGCAGGCTGCGCCTGGGAATAGCAAAAGCTGTAACACATGTCACAAGCTGTGATTTGCACCAAAGGGTTTGGTGCAAGTTGACTTGCAACTTGTGTAACCCCTTTTGGAATCGGGCCCTATGCATTTATAGAATACATGTTCAGAAATAAGTAGATAATCAATGATGAGTGAACCCCTAGTACTAATGTAGGTCAACTTCCCCATTGAGTCAGAGGGAAGTCTCCCATTGAAGACAATAAGTTGTAATGATTCCAACAGAGTTTCAAGCTGTTTATGTTTGTCTGTGTTTTTTTATCTTTTGCCACCCTCTGTGGAAAATTTGAAGCTCATAATATTTGTTTGTTTGAATCTTTATTACATTTCACCATATCTAATAGCACCTTGTTATTAGTATATCATTATATGTTATACTCTTAGCTATTGTCTTAATTTCCATGAAGAGATTTTGAATCAGAATTTCACTATATTGTTTCAGATTCATTGGGGGATTATATACATTACCCAAGATAATAGTTTCCTCACAAATCATTAACATAATTAAGATAACATTTTGCTTGATTATAGTTTTTATGATTCGTATCTTATCTGAAATTCTAATGCAGGTTACTGAACCACCCACCAATCTACCTTTTCTATTATTTTTTTATGGAAGGAAACTGAATTACCATATAGCCATTAAACGGAATATGCCCAATATTTTCCTCATTGTGCCATGTTTTCTGGAATGAAAGGATATCCATTCTGTTAAGAAAAGATATAAACTCTGAATGCACAAATTTAGCTCTAAGGCCTGCAATGTTCCAGGAAAGAAAAGAATATTTCCCTTTATTTGATCCAAGAAAAATGTACTATTAATATCAAGCTTACTACAGTTACCTTCATCATCCGATAATGTTTTAGACAGTTACATTTATTAAAAATCCTGTAAAAATTAAAAAAAACTGTCCTCGTTGCTTTTTATTTGATGCAGAATCCTGCATCGAAATTTGAGATAATTTCTATCCCATTTTTCGCATCGACATCGGGGTGCCCGATACCTATGTCGGTATGTAACCACCCCACCCCCCCAGTATTGTGGTACACTGGGAGCCCACCCCAGTGTTCCCAGATAAATGGCATTTTGTGCAAAAAAACTTTCAAACACTGGGATGCCACTCCCTGAGTCAGATGCCTCCCCAGCTCACTTTTATTGCCAAAGGGGGTGCCCAATCCCCTCTTTGGCATCATGATCCCTTGACTTTTGTGCCACACTGGGAGCCAACCCCAGTATGCCAAATTATTTTTTTTTATTTAACCTGTGAAAGAAGAAAACTGCCCCGTTGTCTTCGATGCAGAATCCTGCATCTAATTTGCAAAAAATTTGATGCAGGACCCTGCATCAAAGTATTCTGCCCTCCAATTCTGATTTTTGCACTGACATAGGGGTGCCTGATCCCCATGTCAGTGTGTAACCCCCCTTCCCAGTATTGCTGCACAATGGGAGCCCACCCCAGTGAGCCAAGATAACTGGTATTTTGCAGAAAAAATGTTTTTTCCAGCACCTGGATGCCCACTCCCAGTATCAGATGCCTCCCTATCCCTCCACTTTGATTGCTGATGGAGGTGCCCAATCCCTCTGTCAGCATCATGACCCCTTCCAACTTTTGTGGCCCACTGGGAGCCCACCCCAGTGTGCCCAATTATTTTTTTTTTTATTTTAATCTGTAATAAAAGAACAACATCCCCAAAGTATTTAATTAACCCTGCAAAAAAGAAAAATGTCCCTCGTTGTCTCCCCACTCCTCCCTCCCTCCCCACTCTCCTTTTGTGCACCCCCCTCACCCATACTTACCCTCCAGAGGTCGGGATCGGCAATCTTCTCTGGACCGGGGACACATCTGCACTCTTCAAAGCCGAACTGCGATCTGAGGAATCAAGCTTAGCTGTATAATGGGAATCATTGTCGGGTTTCAAGTTATGTTGATATCTTGGCCAATTTTAGGAAGTTTGGGCCCCAAATTTTCAACATGGGGTTATTGGAACCCCGCATCATGAACATTGGCACTGTCATTTCATTTCTCAGTCCCGAAAGGTGATTTTGCGGTCCCTGCATGGAATCACCTTTCAGGACAAATTCACAAAATGACAGTGCCACTGTTCATGGCGAATCTAAAAGCCATATTTGTAAATTTAGTGAAATCTAAAAATTTCTACATTATGAGCATGCGTTGCGTGGTAGTAACCTCGCCAATTTTTAATATTTTCACTTCAGAGTTTTAACATTGCCATTTTTTTACACTTCCTCATGAACAGTACAGCTGTCATTTTGCACATCCTGCTCAGAACATGTTTTTGCACCTGTGGTGTAGAATGGACCGGTCGCTGTGCGAAATTAACTTTTGGAATGGATTAACAAAATCACAGTTGCACTGTTTAGGAGGGGAGGTCCCAAGATACTAATATCGAAAATTTAGTGAAAACATTCCAAAAAATGACTGCATTATGGGCATGCATTGTGCAGTTTCAAGGCACGCTTGTAACTTCACCAATTTTTCCTATTTTTACTCCAGATTTTTAGCATTGCCATTTTTTCACAGCACCTCATGAATAGTACCACTGTCATTTTTCAAATCCAAGTAAAAATGGTTTCCTGTAACTGTGGCACAAAAACAGTGTTACAGTTGCACAGAATTACATTTTGACGGGGATTTGAACGTTTGCTGTACTGCGCACATGTTGTGAGGTGCTAAGTAGGTTATGTTGAATATTTGGGGTGAAAATTATTTGAGATGGCACAGTTATGACTATTTGTTGCAATTTTGTTATGCCTGCTCATAACAATGTGCGGAAATGCAGGGGCCATAGACACCTGTGTTTCCACACTTAGATACATTAGTGCATCTGTGAAGGGATGGGAGAGTATGGTCCAAAGGACCCTACCCTCCCACTGTGACATATGGACATGGTTGTACTATCTGGATGAAGCTCCCACCATGACATATGGATACTGTTATACTATCTGGATGGAGGGATGGGAGCACAGGATCTGAATATACAATTATACTATCTGATAAAAGAAGGGATATTCTTTGCAAAAAACTCTGTTAATTACTTGGTATTACTTGGTATGAAAGAACAGAAGAAGGCCAGAGCCCATCGAGACTGTTCCCCACACTATGTGGGACATTATTTATCTATTATCCCTCAACCAAACATCTAATTTGTTTTTAAAGACAGTGGCACTAGTTGCATCTACCACTGGGAGGCAGTATAACGCAGTGGTTTAAGGCTCTGAGCTGCAAACCTGGAGACCTGGGTTTGAATCCCACAGCCCCCACTTGCATACTGTGTGACCCTGAGCAAGTCACTTAACTTCCCTGTGGTCCCAGGTTGCATCTGTAAACAAGCTTTCAGCTTAGTGTGTCTCTGGTAAAACAAAGGTTAAAAAAAAAATTGTGGTAAGGTGTTCAATACAGTGGATGCTCTTATTGGAAAAAAGTTTCCCCTTTTGCTGATTTTATAAGTTTTTACTTCAAGCTGTTTATTATGCAGTCTCGGAACATGTCTCTTTTTGGAGAGTGTTAGACCACATTTTTCTATTAGAGCTGGTGAATTTATTAAATTAAAAACCATAAGCATATCACCTCTTAATCTTCTAGTCTGAAGAGAGAAGAGACCAGTAGCTTTTAATCTGTTCTGATAATCCAAGTTTGTTAATCTTGGAATCATTCTAGTTAATCTCCTTTGAACCTGTTCAAGAATTGCTATGTCTTTTTTTTGGTTTGGATTCCAGAAAGGGAAGCCATAGTCTAGATATGGTCTAATGTATGCCCTATACAATGGAATAAGGCATTGTTCAATGCGATTAACAAAAGTGCATTTTATTTGCCTCAAAAGTCTGTTGGTCATGCAAGCAGTTCTAACACAGTGATCATTTGATGTAAGTTTATTATTAACATATATCCCTAAATCTTTTTCACAATTTGATGAGTGAAGTGGTAGTCCTCCAGATGAGGGGAGTAGCCTTCAAACCCAAGGGGGGAAACAGACTGGGGTGGAGGTTTCAGGAGGAGCAGAGGGAGGATGGAAGTATAAGGAACCTGGGTGGGGTTCAACAAAGGGGATCAGGGATAAGGGGTGGGGGTTGGTGTTAGTAAATGCCAGGAGCTTGGGAAACAAGTTGCCAGAGTTCTAGGCCATGCTGTTCAAGGGGGGGTGGATGTGTCGGTGGTCATGGAGACGTGGGCCAACAAAAACCATGACTGGGACCTAAACGTGTGGGGGTATACTATGCTTAGGTGGGATACAAAGGAGGGCAGAGGAGGTGGAGTGGCTATGTTCATTAGAGATGACATAGAAATTGCTAGGGTAGAAGAGGCAGAGGGAAATGTTGAGGCCTTATGGGTCACCTTACGATCCCCAGCAGGAGATAAGGTCAAGCTGGGTGTAGTATATAGGTCCCCCTGGATGAGTGATGTTCTAGAGGATGGTTTGCTGGACAACATCATTGCCCAGTGTGGACCAAAAGGGAAAGGAGTGGTGTTGATGGGGGACCTTAATATGCCAGGTACAGACTTGGGAACCATGTCTTCTAAGGTGGCCAAGAAGCAGAGGTTGCTGGACGGCTTCCAGGATGTGTTCTTAACACAGCATGTGATGGAGCCCACAAGGGAGGGGCATGTCCTGGATGTGGTTCTGGCAGATGGGGATCTGGTAAGGGACCTGGTTGTAGAGGACCCCCTGACTGGGAGTGACCACAATTCTGTCTGGTTTCAAATAAACATGGGGGGGTGAGATCTAGGACACTGGCAGTGGACTTCAGGGGGACAGACTTTATGGGCATGGGAAATATTCTCAGGGATCACTTGGGGATTACATCAATGACAAGTGTGGAAAGGAGATGGGAGGTCATAAAATGGGGACTTCATGAGGCAGTCAGGATCTGCGCTAAGTTGAAACATAAGGGAGCAAGGTCACATAAACCATGCTGGTGGTCCAGGGAGGTACAGGTAGTGGTCAGAGAAAAGAAGGTGGCCTACAAAAAATATAAAACAACAAGAGGGGATAGGGATAAGGAAATGTACCATCTTGCATCTAGAAAAGTCACCCAGATGGTGAGGGGAGCAAAGTCCAGTAAAGAGCAGCGGCTGGCACAGGGGATACATGGAGGGGAAAGGGTTCTTCCGTACATTGGGGATGGAAGAAAACTAAGGCCATCTCAGCAGATTGAGATCAGAAGGAGGGTGGGTGGAAGAGGCGAGGACCAGGCAGAGGTATTTACTTGAGTACTTTGCCTCTGTGTTCACTAGGGAGGGGATGGGATATCTACAAAGCAAGGCACGATGGGGATAGAAGCGGCAGTGAGTGGGATCAGGGGAGCAACAGAAATGGAGCAAGAGGGAGGGAGAGGTATCCCAGGGTGTCACATCTGGATAAGGATAAAAAGGCCAGTAAGGTGGGGGGGACAGATGATGATATCTCCACCAAAAGGGTGTGGTTAGCCCTCAAGGCCCTAAAGAAAGACAAATCTCCTGGGCTGGATGGCATTCATCCAAGAGTACTATGGGAATTGGCGGACATACTGGCTGCACCCCTGGCGGAGCTCTTCAACAGGTCACTTGAGACAAGGAGGGTACCTAGGGATTGGCGAGAGGCACATGTGGTGCCAATCCATAAAGGTGGGTTGAGAGAAGTACCAGGTAACTATAGACCCATCAGTTCGACCTCGGTGGTGGGAAGATTAATGGAGAGTATACTAAAGGAACGATTGGGGGTGTACTTGGAGGAGTTGGGAGGTCTAGATAGTCGGCAACATGGGTTTGTGCCAGGTAGATCATGTCAAACCAATCTTATGGAGTTCTACGAATGGGTAACATCAGAACTGGACAGGGGAAAGCCTGTGGATGTATTATTCTTGGACTTCAGCAAGGCGTTTGACTCTGTCCCCCACAATGGTCTGGTGGAGAAACTGATGGGGTTAGGAGTAGGCCCTTTGATGGTCAGATGGATTGAAAACTGGCTAGCTGGATGCACCCAGAGAGTAGTGGTCTGTTGGGAGCTCTCAAACCCTAGAGAGGTTGGTAGTGGGGTACCGCAGGGCTCAGTGCTGGGTCCAATCCTGTTTAATGCATACATATCGGACATCAGGGAGGGTATAGGGTGTGAAATGAGTCTCTTCGCTGATGACTCCAAGATGGGAGCAGTAGTTGAGAAGAAGAGGGAGGTTGGCCCTGCAAGGATCTGGACACCCTGGAGAGCTGGGCTCACACATGGAAATTAAATTTCAATATCACCAAGTGCAAGGTGTTGCATCTTGGGTGGGAAACCCAAACACAGGCACACCCTAGGAGGGGTGCTGGAGGCCTCAATGGGGAAAAGACCTAGAGGTCATGGTGGATGCATGTATGAATAACTCTGAGCAGTGCAGGAGAGTGGCTAGCAAGACAAACAGGATGTTGGGATGCATCATAAGGAGGATCACCTCTAGGAGCAAGGAAGTGATTCTGCAGCTGTACAATGGACTGGTTAGACCACACCTTGAGTACTGTGTACAGTACTGGAGACCACACTTGAAGAAGGACATACAGCTCCTGGAGAGGGTACAGAGGAGGGCAACTAAGATGATACAAGGGCTAGGGGATTTGACGTATGAGGACAGACTTGAGGAGCTCTGCCTGTTTTCATTGGAGGAGAGGAGAGATGGGGACATGATTGAGGTCTTCAAGTACCTCAAGGGAATAAATAGGGTAAACATGGAGGGGATCTTTAGACTAAAGCAGGGAGGTATCGCCAGAGGTCATGGTTTGAAGTTGGAAGGTGGAAGGGTGAGGGGAAAAGAGGAAGAGGTTTTTCACTGAGAGGGTGGTGGACCCTTGGAATGCACTGCCTGGCAAGCTGGTTCAGAGATCCACAGTGGAGGCTTCAAGAGAGGGTGGGACAGACACAGAAAGTGGATGTATCAGATGATAGGCCTGTCTGGGGATGGATGATGGGGTTTCTGGAACACAAGGGAGGGGAGGGCCTCGGCACCCAACTAGGGATCTGAGGTTCGAGTAGACTCAATAGACCGTAAGGCCTAATCTGCTGGCAAATAGTATGTTAGTATGTTTTTGGATTATTTACACCAAAATGCACTACTAAACATTTGTCTTGATTAAACTGCATATGATTTTCATTTGCCCAAAGTGTTAATTTTTCCAAATCCTTCTTTAATGCAGAAATATTTTCTTGATTATTAACCTTGCCCCCCACTTTAGTATCATCTGCAAATTTAACCATGAAATTATTTGGCCCTGTTTGTAAATCACTGATAAAGAGATTAAACAATGTTGGTCCCGAGACCGACCCCTGTCGGACTCGGGACCACTACCCAAATCAGACAAGATATCATTAGTTCTGACTCTCTGAGAACAATTTGTCAACCAGTTTAAAGTCCAGTTGACAATATCAGGTGACAAACCTAGATTGTGCATTTTAGTAATGAGTTTTTAATGTGAGACTTTATCAAAAGCTCTACTAGTCCAAATGAATTACATCAGTAGGGATACCCACATCTAGTAGAGTAGTTATATTATTGTAAAAATATATCATGTTGGTGGTGCAGGAATACTTGGCAGTAAACCCATGCTTATTTGAATCATAAATTCCTAATTTTTTACAATCTTCATCTATTAGAGACTTCATTACTCGTTCCATTAATTTACCAGCCACTGAGGTCAGGCTAATTGGATGATAATTTTGCACAGAACCTCTATTGCCTTTTTTAAATATGGGAGTAACTATTGCCGAACACCAATCATTTGGTACAATGCTTTCTTGTAAGGATTTGTTGAAGATAATTGACAAAGGTATAGAAATATTTATAGAGGTTTCGATCAGAAATCATGGATGAATACCGTCTGTGACCGGACTAGTATTTTTTTTTAGTTTTTTGATAGCCTGTATAATGTCAGTTGGATAGAACCTATGATAATCTACGTGGTGAACTTTAAATGTACTAATAGGTGATTTTTGAGAGAAGACAGAACAAAAGCACTTATTAAAGAGATTTGAGGTTTCTATATCAGATAGAGAAGAGCCATTGGTTATAATGGGACCAATGGTCCTTGATGCACCTTTTTTACTATTTATGTAGGAGAAAAGAGATTTGTGACAGTCTTTTGTGTGAGCTAATTTAAATTCTAGCTTATGTTTTGCCAATTTAATAGAATTTTTTAAGTTTTTCACAGATAGTCTGTATTTATGTAATAGAGTAGTTTTAAATGGAACAGAACTATTCTTAAGTTTCCTAAAATGTTTAATTTTTATTTTAATCTCATTTTTAGTTGTCTTGTTGAACCAAGTGGGAATTTTTCCCTTTATTATTAAATTTCCTCTTAGATGGAATAAAGGTATTTTCCAAATAATGTACAATGTTTTAAAAAACGTCCCCAGCTTGTTGTGTTGTACAATTAAGAAGACTAGATTCCCAGTTTATGTTTTGTAAGTATTCATTGATTTTAGAAAAATTTGCTTTATTATAATTTTTTGTACAGTATAACTTCCTTTGTGTAGTTTTAAATTGTCGAATTTCAAAAAGAATAGATGAATGATCACTGGTCCCAAGTGGATCCCAAATTTGTAAATTGCTAATTTGTTACTCTATGTTAGTAAATAATAGATCCAAAATATCAGGACCTCGAGTGGGTTCAGTATCAAGTTGTTGTAGTCCAGTATTAACTACCACATCTATTAGTCCTTTCTCGGCATAGGACTGTCCTGAGAATGAGTCCCAGTTAATATGAGGGAGGTTAAAGTCATCAAATATTACAGTATCTTGAGATTCTGAAAAATGTGTAATTTCTTTAAACATATCAGTTGTGTAATCTAAATTTGCAGATGGAGGTCAATAGATGTTACCAATAGTTATATAGGACTGCTCCTTCAATAAGATTTTAACACATATGCTTTCCAAAGGAAAGGGGAGAACACACTTCAGAAGAAGGAATATCATTTCATATGTACATACAAACTCCACTGCCTTGCTTATCTAATCTGTTTTTATGATATAACTTATAACCTGGAATTTCTCTGGACCAAATTGAGGATGCGTCCCACCAAGTTTCAGTTACTCCCACCACACCTATATTTAAAGCTTTACATTTGGCTTTGATTTCTGCTAATTTGAGTTGGTTTAAAGATCTTGCATTCAAAGCTAGGAATTTACGTGTAGTTGTAATAATATTTTGGTAAGTATTCAGAGACTTGGGAATAGACCCATTCCCCACCATTGTTTTTAGTTTAAACAATGATTTATGATTTTAGTGATACTTTTCCCCATAAGTGTACTACCCCTATGACTGAGATGTAAACTGTCCCAGCAAAACAAGGAAGAACAATCTGAAAATGATTCCCAGTGGGTAATATAGGGTATATCCTGCTTAAAACACCACTTTATCAGCCATTTATTTAGGGCTTTGATTTTCTGCGTCATGGTAGATGTTGCTCTCGAGACAGGTAGAATTTCAAATATACATACACAGCATCCCCTATCAAGTAACAGGTTACATAACGCCACATAGTCCTGTTGTAACTGATTAAATGAGGTGTTGTTTATATCATTAACACCTGCATGTATGATAACCAGTGTATTTACCCCCGTATTTTGTAAAATTTTAGGCATCATGGAGGTAATGTCAGATACCCTGGCCCCCACGGAAGCTAAAACAAGTGCGGTTGCTCTTGTCACTATTGCATACCACCCTGTCAATGTGCTTAATGATTGAATCTCCCAGGACTAACACTTGTTTTGAGACAGTAGGGGGTACAAGAATCAGAAACAGGTGATTGTTTAACACACTCTGGAGCGATTAACTTAATAGGTATTGATTTGGTAGCTTGAGACTTACTAGGACAAATATCCATGGGCATTAACTCCTGATTGAAAAGTGTTTTTAAACCATTATTATCAACAGAGGGTGATGCACAGGATAAATCATGTAGCACTTCATTATTTGATACAGTCAATTGCTCAAACCTATTATGAGTTTCAATAGGGGCACTATTGTGTATTTTAACCACCCCTCCTTTTTTAAGAGGCTTTGTGACAATGGTCCAGTCATCATTATCATGAGAAGAGGGTGGATAATCATCCATCTTATAAGAGGGGGCAGAGGCAACAGGTATACTAGTACTAGTCGTTACAGTTGTCTCCTCATCAGGAGGCATAGAAATGCTACCTAAATGTGAAGGAAATTGTTTATTAGAATGAAGTTGTTCATCCATAAGATCAGTGTAACTTTCCAGTTCCCTAATATCAGTAGAGACTGGTTTAATATTAAGCAGAAACGCTATCTCTGCTTCAAGAGTAGTAATCAGATGGCAATTAGCACATACATACTTTCCCTCACTATACATCAAACATTGCATACACTTAAAGATCTTTTTCCATTATTAAAGGTGTATATTTACTAAGTAGAGGATGTGCTAAAATTATCTTATCCAAGTTTGTCTAATGCCAGCGGTTTCAGAGTGCCCAGCGGACACAGCAGACATGCACAAATGCATGTGTCTCTGCGCACACTCACCCTGCTCACTAGAGGGGCATGTTTTAAGTCAAAAGAACGGAAGTAAGCGTCCGTTCACTTCCAGTTTTGTCGCGAAGTAAAAAATAACAATAGTTACTTAAATTCAGCAAGATTCTGTGAGTTTAAGGTTTACAAGCCCTTAAAAGGGTAAAAGAACCACCAGGCAACAGTGCTTTTAACAGAGAGATGTTGTTTTTGGGGTAGGAGATATACTAGCCTATTGCTAGTCCTCCAGGTTGACACAGTGCTCTGCTATTCACTGAAGAGTCAGTTACAAGCAAATGGTACCACACAGGGTTGACAAAACCAATGTTTCTCTATGATCCTTCCCTTCCTACTGCCAAACAGGAAGTTCCTGTTGACAGTCAAATCCAGTGGCTATAAAAGTAGAACTGGCTTAGGGTGGGTGGGATGTAGGGCAATTAGTAAGAAAAAAGGCTAGCAACAGGAAGTTGTAAGTTGAGTCACCTGGTTTTATAATGTCGTTTTTAACCCTAAATAAGACCCCTTCTACTTCTAATAAAGTATCTGTCTGCTTAATCTCAACAGCCCTGACTCCTGCTGAGATATGTGTTAAATCAATAAGAAAATGTAGCTTATTTTTGTTAGCTGCTTTCTGCTCTACAAGCAAGGCTAGCAACAGGAAGTTGTAATTTGAGTCACCTGCTTTTATAGTGTCTAAGCCACACCCCAATTAAGCTCTCTCTCCTCCTCCTAGTGGTTTAGCAAAGTAAGTTGTTACAGTACCCTTCACAGCACAGAACACACACTGACTTTCTTTCTTTTCTTTCTTTTTTAACTCTAAATAAGACCCCTTCTACTTCTAATAAAGTATCTGTCTGCTTAATCTCAACAGACCCTGACTCCTGCTGAGATATAAGTGTTACATTAATAAGAAACTGTAGCTTCTTTTAGTTAGCTGCTTTCTGCTCTACAAGCAAGGATAGCAACAGGAAGTTGTAATTTGAGTCACCTGCTTTTATAGTGTCTAAGCCACACTCCAATTAAGCTCTCTCTCCTCCTACTGGTTTAGCAAAGTAAGTTGATACAGTACCCTTCACAGCACAGAACACACACTGACTTTCTTTTCTTTCTTTTTCTAACCTTAAATAAGACCCCTTCTACTTTTAATAAAGTACCTGTCTGCTTAATCTCAACAGACCCTGACTTCTGCTGAGATATAAGTGTTAAATTAACCCTTTCGCTGCTAGGGGTATTTTACACTCCTGTGCCAGGCAATTCATGTTATTTTTGCACAATATTATATAAAATTTAAATATCACTATGTTCCCTCCAAGGAAAAGTAGGGAAAATATAGATGTTTTTTATTGTCAGACTCTGAGCTTTTTTATAGGTAGTAAGGTTTTGTCAATATCAGGTCATGTGGCCATGAAACACTGCCTGAAATGTAAACACAATGCTATTTTTACTCAAAAATGTTGCAGAAAACATCCCAGAAAACATATTATATAACTGAGAATTATGGAAAGCTATGTGGTGCTGAACTTCTCAGTGTCTGTGCTATATACTCTCCAAAAATCTTTTTTATAGGCAAAAACATATTACAGCAGTAGTACTCTATTTAATTTCTACTTGAAGTGCCTTAAATTCTAATTTAATGCACATCATTGCTTCTTTTGTTTGAACAAGAACTTCATGTTATTTTAGGAAAAGTATATATTTTTTGAAACTATACAAAATACTGTTTTTAAACATGGGTAGCATAGCCCACTACCCAACTATATACTACACATTATTATTCTTGATATGTCTTGCAACAATCAAAAATAATTTAAATTCACAGAATTTTCATGTTCTAACAAAGTAAATGCAAATGTAACATAAGAGGCAGGTACATAAACATCCCATTTTTGGATTCTGTGGAGGGCACTGGTTACATCGGTATCTAATTTATGTACCTTTACCAAAGAAGTCTAGTAGAAATAAGCCCTATACGCACAGGTTGCTAAGTGCGTTTTATGGTGGAAATATTTTCATCCATAACAGTAAATGCCTGCCATTGCTTCTCTGGCCTGCAGACATTCAGAACACCTTGTCACCATAGAAAAAGTATATATTTTATGAATCTGCACAAGGTACTGTTTTTAAAAATGTATGACACTGCCTGCTATCCAAATGTTTGCTACCCATAATCCTCCTTTGTATTGGGTGGATTTATGCAAAATGATGGAAATTCACATAGTTTTCACACTTTAACAAACAAATTGTCTATGTCATATTGGATGGAGGTATACAAACTCCACATTTGTGGATTCCACTAAGAGTACTGGTTATAATGGTACCACATTTATATACCTTCACCACAAAGATTTGTCTGAAATAGGCTCACAATCTATAGAGTGCTATGCGTATTTTAAATGGGAAAATATACAGTATGCCCACAGTGAAAAATGCACAACATTTATTCTTTGGCCTGTAGACACTCAGGACACCATGATATCATAGAAAAACTATATATTTTCTGAAACTGCACAACATACTGTTCCTAAGAATGTATGACATTGCCTGCTGTCCAAATATTTGCTACCCATAATTGTCCATTGCATTTGGTCGAACTATGCAAAATGATGAACATTCACATAGTTTTCACAATTTAATGAACCAAATGTCTATGTAAAATAGTATGGAGGTACACAAAAACCAAATTTGTGGATTCTGCTGAAAGTACCGGTTACAGTGATACCACATTTATGTACCTTTACCACAAATATTTGGTTTAAATAGGCTTGAAACCTATAGGGTGCTATGTTGTATTTTAAGGGGAAAATGTTGGCCCACAGCGAAAATGCACAACATTGGTTCTTTGGCCTGTAGACACTCAGGACACCATGATATCATAGAAAAAGTATATATTTGCTGAAACTGCACAAGATACTGTTTTTAAAAATGTATGACACATACTTTTTCTATGGTACCTCCAGATGTTTGCTACCCATAATCCTCCTTTACATTTGGTAGAACTATGCAAAAGGATGGAAATTCGAAATGTTTTCACTGTTTTAACAAACCAAATGTCTATGTAAAATAGGATGGAGGTACAGAAATACCACATTTGTGGATTCTGCTGGAAGTACCAGTTTCAATGATACCACATTTATGTACCTTTACCACAAAGATTTGGGTTAAATAAGCTTGAAACCAATTATGGTGCTATACATATTTTAAAGGGGAAAATTTAGGCCCACACTGAAAAAACACATAGCATTGCTTCTCTGGGGTATAGACATTCAGGACACCATGGTACCATAGAAAAAGTATATATTTTCTGAAACTGCATAAGATGCTGTTTCCAAAAATGTATGACATTGCCTGCTATCCAAGTGATTGCTACCCATAATCCTCCTTTACATCTGTTATAACTATGTTAAATCATGGAAATTCACAGACAGAGTTTTCACAATTTAACAAATCAAATGACTGTAAAATATGATGGAGGTACAAAAATACCACATTTATGGATTCTGCTGAATGTACCGGTTACAATAATACCACATTTATGCACCTTTACTACAAAGATTTGGTTTAAATGGACTTGAAACATACAGGGTGCTATATGTATTTTAAAGGGGATAATTTAAGCCCACAGTGAAAATTGCATAGCATTGCTTCTCTGGCTTGTCAGAATTTAGGACACCATGGTATTATAGAAAAAGTGTATATTTTCTGAAACTGCATAAGATACTGTTTTTAAAAATGTATGAAATTGCCCACTATTAAAATGTTTGCTACCCATAATCCTCCTTTACATTTGGTAGAACTATCCAAAATGATGGAAATTCACAATGTTTTCACAGTTTAACAAACCAAGGGCCAGATATTCAGAACTTTGCCCCGGGGCTAAATTAGCAGTGCCCGGCAGGCAAACTTAGCCTGGAGCACAAAACAAGCCATATTCAAAAGGAATAGCCCTGGGCAAACAGCTTCTGAATATAGCATGGGAATGAGGCCGGGCAAACTGGGCTGGGAGTGCAGGGCAAACTTAGCCCTGGAATAAGACAGCTCTGAATATGGCAACCAGGAAGTGCAAACCACAACAGCAACACAGTGCACAGCGATGTGAAGGTAGGTACAGATGAACTACATGGCCAATGTGTGTGTCAGCAAATGCGTGGACCCAGTACAGCTGCAGGCAGCAGTATATGTAAAAGTACAGTGTGCAAAACTGTAAAATATTCCTCGAACTGTTAGCGCAGAGCTAACACTTTTGAGCAGGTTTAGCGCAGGGCTAAACCGTTAGCCCGGTGCAAACACATTTGCCCGGCGCTAAACTTTGCCGTATTCAAAAGTGACATGCAAATGAGCCTACTTAGGTAGTCTGTAGGCAAACATCCAGATTAGCATCTCATTATGCCCTGATTTGCATGCAGTTTGCACCGGGCTAACTGTTTAGCCCTGCGCTAAACCCGTGCAAATGTGTTAGTGCTGCGCAAACAGCTTGGGGAATATTATACAGTTCTGAACACTACTTCCACATGCACTGCTGCCTGCAGCTGTACTGTGACAACACAGCATAGGCACAGATGGTGGTGGTACTGCATGCAACTGTCACATTGTAGGACATGCTACAGTGCACAGTAGAAACTACAGTAGCAAGGGGCCAGTAGTGTGTGGACACAGCAATGCCTATGGTGTGTAGGGCAGTGATGATGACTGCACTATACACAGTGAGAGGCCCAACCTGCAGGTGTTTACTGACAGTGGACATTACTATTACACTGTTATGTGACCCACAGATGCTGCACCTGTGGCATGAGATGCTCACAGTGACATGTACATATCTGGCTTTGTGTGCTATGGCAATTGTACAGCTGTGTGGTATGTGGCCGAGGGGGCATATATTATCCGAAAGGCACACTGGTGTTGGGGTATTCCCAGTACTGGCCCATGTGCACTGCATGATGTGTCCCAGCCTTGTGGCCACACCTGGTCTGTGGCACAGCCTCACCACCCATACATGCTCCCCTCCATGCCCACAGTGCTGCATGTGTGTGCTGGCATCTGTTGGTGTCCATAGAAGTGTGGTCCACAGGTGTGTGCTGTATGGCCACACTGCCATGCTGTCCACTGGTGGCAGGGTCACCACTTACTGCCTGGCATGGCTGGGACTGGTGGCAGATGATGGCATCATTGTGATGCCATCAATTAGCAGCATGCTTCCTCTATGTTTGGCTTTATCTATGTGTCATATTTATTTGTTAGGGTCACTCAAAACCTGTGCTAAACCCACCCAAACACCGCGCAAAGCCATAGTGTCGTGCAAAGCTGATTGCCCAGGGTTAAGACAAGCTTTTCCTGGGCGGTAATGTGCACCGCGCTAAGTGTCGCGCTAAGTCACGCAAAACCACTTAGCACGGTGCTGGTCACTGAATATAGCATTGTGCCTGCATTCATGTCAGTTTGCTCCTTGCATACATTATAATTTTGCCCTGCGCTAATGCAGTTTGCCTGTGCTATTTGGCCTTTTGAATATAGCGGACCCGCTCTAAACCTGCGCAAACGGTTTTTGCCCGGTGCAAACTTTTGAATATCTGGCCCCAAATGTCTAAGTAAAATAGGACAGAGGTACATAAGTATCACATTTGTGGATTCTGCTGAGAGTGCCAGTTACAGTGATGTCACATTTGTGTACCTTTACCACAAAGATTTGGTGGAAATAAGCTCAAAACCTATATAATGCTAAGAACATTTCAAAGAGGGAACATTTTGGCCCACTGTGAAAAATACACAGCACTGATTCTCTGGCTTGTAGACATTCAGGACACCATGGTATCATACAAAAAGTATATATTTTCTGAAACTGCATAAGATACTGTTTTTAAAAATGTATGAAAGTGTCCACTATTCAAATGTTTGCTACCCATAATCCTCCTTTCCATTTGGTAGAACTATGGAAAATGAAGGAAATTCACCTAATTTTCACAATTTAGCAAACCAAATGTCTATGTAAAATAGGATGGAGGTACCCAAATATCACAATTGTGGATTCTGCTGAGAGTACCGGTTACAGTGATGCCACATTTATATACCTTTACCACAAAGATTTGGTGGAAATGGGCTCAAAACCTATATAGTGCTAAGAACATTTCAAAGGGGGGTATTTTGGCCCACTATGGAAAATACACAACACTGGTTCTCTGGCTTGTAGACATTCAGGATACCTTGGTATTATAGAAAATGTATATATTTTCTGAAACTGTACAAGATACTGTTTTTAAAAATGTATGATATTGCCTGCTGTCCAAATGTTTGCTACCCATAATCCTCCTTTACATTTGGTAGACATATGCAAAAGTATGGAAATTTGCATCATTTTCACAGTTTAGCAAACCAAATATCTATGTAACATAGGATGGAGGTACACAAACACCACATTTGTGGGTTCTGCTTAGAGCCCTGGTTACAATGATGTCACATTTATGTATCATTGCCACAAAGATTTGGTTGAAATAGACTTGAAACCTATAGGGTGCTATGTATATTTTAAAGGAGAAAATGTAGGCCCAACATAAAACATCTACAGTATTGATCTCAGGACACCATATCATAAGAAAATTATATATTTTCTGAAACTGCACAAAATGCTGATTTTAAAAATGTATGACATTGCCTGCTGTCCAAATGTTTGCTATCCATAATCCTCCTTTACATTTGGTAGAACTATGCAAAATGATGGAAATTTGGATCATTTTCACAGTTTAGCAAACCAAATATCTATTTTAATTGAGAAAACTTAGGCTCACAATGGAAAACCCACAGCATTGATCTCGGGACACCAGGATACCATAAGAAAAGTATATATTTTCTGAAATGCAATAAAATACTTGTTGTAATCATTGGTAAGACTGATTGTTACCAAAGTATGTGCTACCCATAATCCTCCTCTACATTTAGTATGACTATGAAAAATAATGACATTTTGCATATTTCTCTCATTTCAGCAAGTTAAGTAGGATGCTGGTATAGGAAAACTTTTTTTTTTTTTATTCTCAAGAGGGTACTGCTTAATTTGGTATTAAATTTATGTTTCTTTACCAGAGTCTGGCAGATGTATGCCCAGCATACAGGTTTCTAAATACATTTCAGATCCATTGAATGTACAGTGTTAGCAGGTTTGGAGCATTTTGTACCAAGGGACCTTTGGTGGAGATGTAAGTTTGTGGTACCAACACAGTTAGTACTCCCCAAAGAAGCCGAACGTGGTAGGAGTCTGTACTTGATGAATGAGACAGGCAGATAATTAGGTAGAAAAGGGGCCAAAATATTGCATTTTATTTAGTATTTTTAGCTGTGGAGCTTAATTCACTAGAAGATTATAGATAGTGAACATGTGGGTAGGATACTTTCTCAGACATCCTTAAAATCTTTGTTTTGTAATCCTTAAAGCAATATATATTGTTCCCTGGGTAATACAATGCATTGAAGTTTTCTGGAGGTGGGAAATGCAGGCAGGGTGGGGCTGCATGACAAAGGTTTCTGCAAAAGCATATTGTAATAGGCAGGTCTGGACAGAATGCCATGGTAAGATTGCATGTGTTTCACATTTGCATTACCAAAATACTCCGGCAGAATCAGTAATAAAGTGAGTTTGCCCATACAGAATAAAATATAATTATATCCTAAAGGCCCTTGAATAAAGTGCTGACAATATAACCTAGTGGTTAGTGTAATGAGCCGTGATCAAGTTTGGTACAGCGCTGGGTTTGATTCTCACCACCTCCACTTGCATACTGTGTGACCCTGAGCAAGTCACTTAACATACCCCAGTGTTTCCAGGTTGCCTCTACAATCAGGCATTGTGCTTCGTGGGCCTTACTTGGTTACCAAAAGAGTACAAACAAAGGTTTGTGGGTGCTGAGATAAGAACATAACTTCTCCCAAAATGTTTTTAACCTAATAAATGCTTTGGCCTCATTGTCCTATTCAAGATGAATTTTTGCACCTATCAGTCATTCCAGTAAATGAGCTTGGTGTGGTATTTCTCAAAACAGTTCTCCAGGCACAGCCCTGGCTCTGTGGGACAGTGTGGACAGTAATATCTTGAGTCTGTCCTAAAGCCTTTTTTGTAGCAGACTCTACATCTCCTCTGGGGCCTAGCCTTCCTTTCAGTAGGTGGCAATGTTCTACAGAAATGCCTTTCAGTTAGTCTGGCTACACCCTCATTTCTTTCTGTTTTTGGTATTTCTGCTGAATCAAATAGAAGACTTGAAATGACATCTGTTTGGAAATCTAGGAAGGATTTTAAATGACCAGATGATTTTGCCCGGTAGAAAATAAAAGCATTATACATAGCCAGCTGAAACAGGTGAACAGCTAATTTCTTGTACCAAGCCATTGTATTTCAAGTGGCATGATAGGGCTCAAGCATCTGATCTGTTTTGTCCACACTTCCCATATGTTTGCTATAATCTAGGACACACTGAGGCTTGCTTATTAATTTGTCCTGACCACAAACTGGAACTGCTGCTGTGGATTCATCATGAATTGTACTAAGGAGATACACATCTTTTTTATCTGTGAATTTTACAGCCAGTAGTTCATCACATCAGAAAGCACTGGTCTCACCACGTTTTTGCTCTCTGGCTCCCAACTCTTTGGGAAAATGTTACCCGCTTGATCTGATGGTGATGCTGATGCTGATGGTGGGCTTTTTCACAACCCCCATTAAAAATGTCAAACCCCAGAACCTTTTCATTTCCTCTAAGTTTGTGGGAGTCCATTGGCGAGCCCTTGCATGTGGTTTTAGCTTGTCCGCATACTGAGCCAAAAACTGATCTGCATATAAATTTGTGTGAGCCACTATGTGAGAAAGTATTTCATTACTAAAAAATAAGAGAAAATATTCTAGGGGGATAATTTCCTTTGTGTCAACCTGGACACCTGCATTACCAGTAAATGGTGGAACACATGTTTTTTTCCATATTTGGGGGATTCCATTGGTAAACTGGAGTATAACCACTATTGTGCCTGCTATGGCCTGTACCTAGCACTGGGGCAGTAGTTTCAGACTCAAGCATTGCCACCGGATCAGCTTTTTCTGAGAAAGTGGCACTGCAGGTGTCCGGCTCAAACAGTGCATTATGCTCAAGCTGAGTGTCTCCCTCAGGTAAGCTGCAGGACTTGGGCAGAGTGTCAGGCTCAGGAAGTGTGTCAGGCTTCAGCAACATGTCAGGCTCCAGCAACGTGTCAGGCTCAGGCAATGCATCAGGCTCCAGCAACGTGTCAGGCTCAGGCAATGCATCAGGCTCAAGTAACATGTCAGGCTCAGGCAATGTGTCAGGTTTAGGCAGGGCATCAGGCTCAGGTGGGGAGTCATATGCAAGCAGAGAATAAGGCTTGTCCAGGGGGGTCATGCTCAAGCAGGGTATCTGCTCTGGGCAGAGTTTCAGGCTTGGGTAGTGTGCTAGTGTCAGACAACTGCTTGCATTTTAGCTTACGCCTTTTGGGTTGAGATTCTTGCCTAGGCTTGGGCTCTGATTCTGGCTGAGGCAGATGTTTGCACTTTTTTTTGTGCTTTTTGCATTTACTCTCATCCTGTGTTGTAGGCACCATAACATGAGTAAATGGCAGGTGCTTCTGCTTACATTTATGCTTCATGTGACTTCCCTCTGCCTGCATTGTGGCATCCCGGTTCCATCAAAGGCACACATGGGGCCTCTTTCTGGGGAAATATCTCTGGCTCTGGTATCTGCACAGGCTTAGGCAGATCCCCATGCTTCTTCTGCTTTTTATGTTTGGACGCTTGCTTGGGCTGTGAATTCTGCTTTTTCTGTTTATGCTTTGGCTGGTGCTCGCTGGTGGGCACACATGTGTGCTTACATCCATGTGGGGACTTCGACTTGGTCTTAGAACTGTATGGACCACCCTCGTCGGCATCACTCAATATTGTATTATCAGAAGGAGTACTGCTTGGACAGTAGTCACTCCCAGATTCTGGATCAATAAAATCATCCAACTCTGAATCAGAGCTGATAATATATTTTAAGATCTCCTCTGCAGTGTATTTCTTTGGCATGATTAGTAGCCAGTATGTCTTAGTGGCAGAGATACTCTCTCTCCCTCCTCCCTCTCCTGTATTGTAAAGCACTTTGGGATAGTGCAAGTAAAATGCACTAAATATTTTTCTCCTAGTGCTTGAAGCACACAAGTAAGAGCCAGAGGTCAAGGTTTGAATCCCTCCACGGACACTTAAATTGTGGCTGGGTATAATTGCTGTATAATATCTGGATTGTTTTCTGAATTTTATTTATTCTTTGCTAACTGTGTGAGAACCTAGAGCCCTAGGTTTGTATCCCACTACAGATACTTCCAGCGTTGCTGTATAATAGCTCAGATTCTTTTATGCTATTTTTATAGGGGGAGTTGGTTGTATGTAGAAAGGACAGCAAAAGAAGGGTTTTCTCAGAGTGACAGTGGTGTGTCAGGCCCCAAACAACCAAAACTGTGTAAAACAGAAGGTTCACACTCTTCACCAAAAGCAGTAAACTAAATACAACTGCGTCACACTATGGGCACTTACAGCATCACTATTCACCAACTCAAAAATAATTTTTGCTAATATTTGTAACTAAAAGAAATCATAGAGCCCTACGCTTCTATCTTACTATAGACAGAGTGATAAGGTGTTTTTTTTTTTTTTTTTTTTTACCAGGAAAGACGCACTAAGCTGGAAGCTTGTTTACAGGTGCACCCTGGGCACACAAGAAAGTTAAGTGACTTGCTCAGGGTCACACTTTTGCTATAATGTATACAAAATATCAAGTTATTTAAATGTGTGTATATGTGTGTGTGTATATATATATATATATATATATATATATATATATATATATAATTTATTATTCCTGAGTAACTGGGTAAGACCCACTGGACACAAGGCTCATTTACAGGGGTGACCCTGGAGCACTGGCAAGGAGTACAAATCAAAATAAAGCAAATGAAAGGCACTTTATAAAACAAAACTTCTTTTCAACACACCACAAAACACCAGTTAGAAACTAAGTTCTAAGACAACAGTTGTCTGCAAAAAGAAAAGTAAAAAAAAAAATTCAGTTGCCAAAATACATGGCAAAGGCTGGAGAAATACAGCAATGAACTTTTAACTTTTTTTTCTACTAAATGAGTATGCTTAGCACCCACACTAGCTTCAGAAACACAATAAATCTCTTTCAGGACACTGCAGGTCATTGATTTGCAACTTAAAAGCAAGTATCAATCAGTTTTATTAGCAACTGTAGCAACCTCAGTGTGCTCTGGTACACCATCACTTATCAGAGTGCAACCCAGAAGAAAGTGAAAGCAGACAAACTCAGACAAGCCACGTGTTTGCATGCTTCTGCAAACATGTGATGTCTGCTGCATTCCAGACCCCCAGGATCGCGAGACTGCCATCTGGTCTCGTGACCCCAGGGGTCAAAGCTTGTAAATAACACCAGATCCCCAGTGAACTGGAGAGGTTTATGGCCAGACGTACAAAATACGTCTTTATGGCCATGTGCAGCTGTTTCCTGTGTCGTACACAGTGCGACATAGGGCACTAAAGGAGTTAATAAGAAAATGTAGCTTCTTTTAGTTAGCTGCTTTCTGCTCTACAAGCAAGGCTAGCAACAGGAAGTTGTTTTTGAGTCACCTGCTTTTATAGTGTCTAAGCCACACCCCAATTAAGCTCTTTCTCCTCCTACTGGTTTAACAAAGTAAGTTGATACAGTACCCTTCACAGCACAGAACACACACTGACTTTCTTTCTTTTTTTTTTTTTTTTTTTTTAAATTTCTTTTTATCCACCTTCCTTGCTTGCCATCCCCGACCCTTCCGGAGCCTCAAGGCAGACATCCCTCTACCTTCCACCCTGCCCGTATGCCCCTCTGGAACCCCATGGAGCTTTGGATTACCCCCGAGCGGGGATGGGGCAGGGCCCCCTTACCCCATCAATCAACTGTCGTTGGTCCAGGGGCCATCTGGCAGGTGAAGGCACATCGAGGGCACGTCTCCAGAGGCTCCGTCTTCCCGGCGATGGCAGGCATTTTTCCACTTTTCCCCACCCCTTACAGCGTGAGACCCCTGACGTCAGGCGTGGCGTCACGCTGTGCTCGTGGCAGCCCTCCCCTGATCTTAGGGGGCTTGCAGTACTCGAGCCTCCGGCTGGAGTCAGACTAGTATCACGGGCATCGCCTGTAACTCTCCCGGAGTGGCAAGCTGTCATTGGACACTCAAGCCCTAACTCCCCAGCGGCCCACCAGCGACCGAGTCCGCTCCCGAACCTGGTAGCCCGTGTAGTAGACTCTCTTTCTTTTATTTCCTTCCTTTTTTTAACCCTAAATAAGACCCCTTCTACTTCTAATAAAGTATCTGTCTACTTAATCTCAACAGACCCTGACTCCTGCTGAGATATAAGTGTTAAATTAATAAGAAAATGTAGCTTCTTTTAGTTAGCTGCTTTCTGCTCTACAAGCAAGGCTAGCAACAGGAAGTTGTAATTAATGCATCAGTTAGGGTGAAACCATAGTGACAAAAGCAGGGAACTGTGGCATTAGGGTTTTCAACCCTAATGCCCCACACCAAGGGTTACCACCCCTACCACCCCACTCCCATCCCCCCAGTCTCCACACATCAACAAGCATTGGGTGTACCATGGGATCATCAGGCCTAACTCTTACCCCATTGTTCTGTCCTGTAGCATGTAAACTTATTCATACATGGAATGGGGTGAGAGTTAGGTCTGATGACCCTATAGCACACCACAATACTTGGTGTGTGGAGGGTGGGGGAATGGGGTGGTAGGAGTGGAAACCCTGTGGGTGGGGCAGTAGGGTTGGAAACTGACAGATGCTAGGGTGTGTCAAGGGGTCACGTGGCTTAACTCTCACCCCATTCTCCTTTACTGTAGCATGTCAACCTGCTTACACATGGAATGGTGTGAGGGTTGGGCCACATGACCAGATGGCATCTGTCAGTCTGTGGAGGATGGGTGTGGGGGGGTTAGGTGCTCAACCCTAACATCTCATTTCCTCACTTTTGTCGCTTTAACCCTAACTGATGCATTAAATGCATTTTTTTGCCATGAATATATATATATATATTTTATAGGGGCACGGTCACACCCCTATATTTAGGGTTATGAAGGCATTTCTAAGTTAAACTTGACATTTTACGCGTTAATAACTTTGGACCTGTTCAACGGATTTGCATGAAATTTGGTATATACAGCATGGCATAGTAGGTCTCTTGATTTACCACATTTTGTTTCAGTCTGACTTACGGTTTTTGTGCACCAAAATGCTGAAAAATGCACTTTTTGTTAGTTTTGTGAATTTTGTCCATGGTTCTGTGCAGCCATTGTGTGGTATGCCGGTCTGTAACTTGGCATGTAGAAAGAAATTGGGTCAAGGAACATGCCACTGTTTTTTTGGTGAAAAAATATTAATCCATTCAAAAGTTATTAAACTTTTTAGCTCCCATTTTAAGTCTATGGAAAAATTTATATGGTTATTTTGCGAAAGAAGAATGGTGTTTGACCATCTGGTCACACCTCACAATCAAAGAATTTGCAGGCTTGCAATCAAATAATCTTTGATCGTGAGGCCACCATCTTGTATTCAGTTTGTGGTCGGAAAAAAGTATCTCAGCTCAGGGGTGACTTCTGAAGTAAAACAATGATGGGTTTTGTTCAGGGGTCTTCCCTCTATCAAACCATAGCTGTGGTTTCATGTAGTTATGTCAAAAATAGAGTTTTAAACTTTTAAATTCTTTGATCGCGGCTCACTAATGATCTTTGATCGTGAGCCTGCAAATTCTTTGATCGCGAGATTCTTTGATCTCTGTTCACGAGGGAGGGACAAGATGGCCAGATTTAAAAATCAAATATCTCAGCCCATGGGTGACTTATGAAGTCAAACTAGGATGGGTTTTGCTCAGGGGGCTTCCCTCTATTGAGGCATGCCTGTGGATTAATATAGTTGTGTCAAAAAATTGAGTTTTAACATTTTTTAATTCTTTGGTCGCGTGCCTGCAAATTCTTTGATCGCAAGATTCTTTGATCGCGAGCTTTGTTCATGAGGGTGGGACAAGATGTCCAGATTTGGAGGGAGCAGATAGCCCAATTTTCATGACCAGATGACCCCTCATGATCAAAGATTATCTTTGATCACGAATTAGTAGTCGATTCTCGCAATCAAAGAATTTTTAAAGGTGCAAAAACTTCAAAATTAAATATCTCGGAAATGGTTTGGTCTTGTAACTTGAAATTTGAAGGGTGTTGAGGGGATGTCATGTATATGTGAATTATGGTGTTTAGGTGTCAGAAAATTAATTTGCTGTGGAGATATTGCATAACGCACTTTACATTTTGCAGATAGCATTTTCCATTGTGGTAGTTACTTGACATTTATAGGGCAGCTAGCCTTACTGCTGCAGAGGTAATTTTCAGTGGCTTGGTGTGTAAAATGTAAACAGGTATGGAATTATGCCAGTCCAGTAACTGAAAATTTGTTTTGTTTCAGGCTGGTGGGCTCCACACTACCACCAGTAAATATGATATTCAATACTTGTACTGTTATGTTGGGGAGAAATTTGCAAGTTGGTGGGATGGTCCACGCTCCCACCAACTTATACGACTTTGTACTTTTCTATCCTTTCTCAAAAAGTAAGGAAATTCTTTGTAAAAAAAACTGTGTTAATGCATCATTTAGGGTTAAAGCACAAAAATTCAAGAAATTAGATGTTTAGGGTTGCCCCTACCCCTGACGTGTATCACCATCCTCCCCAGACTGACAGACACCAGGATGTGTCATTTGGGTTGTGAGGCCTAAATGTCACCCCATTCTTCTTCTTTACTGTGGCATGTCAACATGATTACACTTGGAATGGGGTGACATTTATGTCTCACAAACCCAGTGACACACCCCGGCATCTGTCAGCCTTTGGAGGATGGGGGGTACATGAGTGGGGTAGGGAGCAACCCCTAAATGCCTCATTCCTGACTTTTTAAATTTTAACCAAATGATGCATTAACATAGTTTTTGCAAAGAATATGTGTGTGTGTGTATATATGTATATGTATATATATATATATATATATATATATATATATATGTGTGTTTATATATATATATATATATATATATATATATATATATATATATATATATATATATATATATAGAAATGATAGTGCCACGATAGTTAGGAGTTATGAGCCATTTACATGTTAAACCCAAACATTTTGCACCTTAATAACTCTGCAACTGTTTGACAGATTTGCCTGGAATACATGATCAAGACCCATACACCTTGGGATCTGCCAAGTTTCGTACCGGTCACATATACGGCTGTGGAGTTAAGCATGATCTGCGTGCGTGTTTATGCTTTTCTGGAATTTTACTGTCATCTCTACAGGTTGCACGGTTTGCGCGACCAGTCCGAATTCTTCAGGGAACATGCGGCCGGGGTCCCCGATGTGCCTTTTGAAGATTTCGTGAAAAAATATTAAACAGTTCAAAAGTTATTCAAAAAACAAGTTCCCATTATAAGTCAATGGGAAAAGTCAACAAAAAGTTCGACAGTGTCACAAATGCAGTTTTTACTTTCGCTAATAGCCCTTTTACTGTTGCAAATCCGCCATTTTATTTTCAGTTAGCGATCAGAAAATGCTTGGCATTTAAAATTAGGACCCTCTAGCAACCTAATTCTTTTTGTATTCACCTAGTCTGACCCTGAGGATGCTAGCCATGTCTTTATTTTGGGGTAAAACACCCCAGGAATATGTTTTTCAAATTTCTGGAAAAAGTGCTTTTGCAAAGTACTGTCGCATTTGCGACACTGTCGAATGAATTTGCAAAAGTTTTCGCAAACATCGACAGTACTTTTCAAGGCTGTTGGGAAAATGACAGTAATTCTTTGGCACCCTGCTGCAAAAGAATGGTTTGGTGTTTTGGCATGAAAATTGGAGGGAACGCAGCCGACATCTCACAGATGTGCCTTTCAGTGTTTCATTGAAAAAATATTACATAGTGGCAAAGTTGCAGCACTCCAAAGTTGACACCTTTTCCCATAGGATAACATTATTATGTCCGACGCATTACAGGAATCCTTTGGTGCCCTGCTGCAAAATAACGGTTTGGTCTTTTGGACTGAAATTTGGAGGGAACACAGCCAACATCCCACAGATGTGGCTTTTTGTGGTTTGGTGAAAAAATATTACAGGGAGCCAAAGTTATGGCACTCAAACTTCTCTTTTTGCCCCATAGGATAACATTACGGGCGGCCACGGCCAGGGCTCGTATCTCGGAAACGGTGCGAGATACGGACTTTTCGTTGGAAAAATGCTTAGCTCCCTGCTATGGGCTAAGTTCAAAACTAGCCAGGAAAGTCATAAATCATATGATTTTTAAATTTATTTTCTACATTGTACAGTTCCTGAGATATAAGCAATTTAGTATTCCAACTCCTCATTTTCTGCTCTGAGAACCATTATTATGCATACATTCTTTGCACTCACTGTCTTTCTTTATACAGCTTTTGGGGAAAAACAGCCACGGTGCTTACATTACTGCTACCGTTTTTCCTTGTGGTTCCGTTCCCGTTTCACTTACCGTTCACGTCTACGCCACCATGTGAGTTACCCTTTGCGTTTTCATTTGCGCTTGTTTTTGCATTGTTTTTAACATTTCTGTCTACACTACTGTTTCTCTTTCTGTTTCACTTTGTATTTACCATCGCATTACCTATTTGCATTTCGCAGACGGGCCAGCTCCGCCGCATTACATTCTTCTTTTCTCGTTATTCTCAAAAGAAGGAAATTAGAGGCAAAAACTCTGTTTAATGCATTAGTTAGGGTTGTTCCACACCGACAAAAGCAAGAAATTCGGTGTTAGGGTTGAAAGTCCCCCTTGGCCTCCCCTGCCCACACGCCCAACCAGCATCGGGGTGCACATTAGGGTTGTCAGTCCTAACTCTCACCCATTCTCCACACCTCTGCTTCTTTACACATCTGATGGGGTGAGAGTTATGGCCAAAAAACGTAATCGCACCCGATGCTGGTGAAGAGTGGGCAAGGGGAAAACTCCAACCTAATCTCCTCACTTTGAGGTGTGGAACAACCTAACTAATGCATTAAATGGAGTTTTTTGCCTCACATTGTAAAAACTTCATTAATGTATCAGGGTTGATAGCACAGTGACTAAAGTATGGAAATGTGATGTTAGGGATATTCCCCACCACCCCACCCTCCACTCACCAACAGACATTGGGGTGTGCCATGAGATTGTCAGGCCAGACTCTCACCCCTTTCCATGTGTAAAGAAGCTGACATGCTACAGCATAGGAGAATGGGGTGAGAGTTAGGCCTGATGACCCCATGGCACACCACGACAGAGTGGATGGTGGGGGGTAGAGTGGTAGGGAGGTAACCCTAACATCACATTTCCATATTTTTGTTGCTATGCTATCAACCCTAACTGATGCATTAACAAAGTTTTTTGTAATGAATTTCCCTTCTTTTTGAGAAACTGTAATGCAACTAGTAACTGATATTGTGGGAGCGTGGGCCCTCCTGGCTCTGCCCTTCCCCCACGCTGCCCATTTTTGCATAATGGTATGTGTCTTTGGTAGCACGGGCCCTTTGGGCCCTGCATTACCACTTACACATAAGTACAGAGCAATACAGCATCCATATAGTACTGAAAAGGAACCCTTGTAACACTAATTTGGCAATATCTCAGTAACCGTAGCAACTATGAAAAAAATTCAAATGCAGTGGTAATCATGACTTTGAAACCTCCACGTGGGCTTTTGTGGAGAATGAAAAATTCATATCTTAGACCATTTTTGAGACACAGGTGCGGAAAGGTAATCTGATGGGACATTTCTCATCTTCAGAGTGCTGTAACTTTGTAACCTTTTTATATTTTTTTTACCAAACCATCAAAAGGCACATCTGTGTGGCCAGGGCTTGCCACCCTGTAAATTTCAGCCAAAGCCCCAAGCATTTAGGTGCAGTGTTGTGGCAAAGAAGTGGTATTTTTGGTGCAGTAGTGTCACAAATTGATAGTAAAGATGCAACAGTGTCATGATTTGTGGAGGTGTCGCAAATGTAGTATCATGATTTGTGACACTACAGGGAACCCAGTTTTAAAAAAGGTATTTCTAGGGGTCCTAGAAAAAAAACTGATGGCACTGCTGTGTTCCTTGAGCCCTGTTTAGGTAAACACAACTGTCAATGTTTACCTAGGGGCACTAGAATTTGAACTACAGATGTTTTTCTTCACCACTAACTGAAACAAGATGATGGCAGCAAGACAGTAGAAAGTGGATTAGCAACAGTAAAAAGTAGTTTTGTGACAGTTTTGAGAGGCACATATATTAAATGTTAAAACTTAAAAATTGTATGACGTTTGCACAATTTAATATTTTTTCACCAAATCTTCAAAAGGCACATCAGTGCCCTCAACTGCATCTTCCTGAAGATTTCAGACCAGACAGACGAATTGTGTGGGCTGTAGGCCCGAGCAAAGAAACACACAAAAAAACTGTTTTAGAGCATTTTATTGCACTCTGCAGCTCTGCAACTGCTCATCTGACCATTACGCAACTTGCCAGATCCAGAGATATATGGTACCATACCACGTATGCAAAATTTCAGGCAAATCCATTGTATGGTGGCAAACTTATTAAAGTGCAAACATTTGGGTTTAAGATAGAAGTGGCCAGACAACCCTAACTAAACTGACACTACTGTGCCAGTGTAATACATATATATATATATATATATATATCTATTTATCTATATAGATATATATATATATATTCATTGCAAAAAACTCTGTTAATGCATCAGTTAGGGTTGATAGCACAGTGACAAAAGTATGGAAATGTGATGTTAGGGTTACACCCCTACCTCCCAACCCCCACCCTCCACTCACCAACAGTCGAGGTGTGCCATGGGGTCATCAGGCCCAACTCTCACCCCATTCCATGTGTAAGCAAACTGACGTGCTACATTAAAGGAGAATAGGGTGATAGTTAGGCTTGATGACCCCATGGCATACCCCGTTGTCTGTTGGTGAGTTGGGGTTGGGGTGGTAGGGGTGTAACCTTAACATCACATTTCCATACTTTTGTTGCTGTGCTATCAACCCTAACTAATGCATTAATAGCAATTTTTGCAAATGAATTTCCCTTCTTTTTGAGAAAGTGTCAAGTCAAACTTTATTTTTATAGTGCCTTTCCAAGCCAAGGTGCTGTACATAAAACCAAATACAGCCAATATAAATAAAATTAAAACAGTAAATCAGTTTATCCATATTCTGGAAAGGTTAGGTTAAATAAATAAGTTTTTAGTACAGGTTTGAACCTATCAACGGTCAGGCATTCTCTCGTCGAGGTAGAGAATTCCACAGGGTTGGTGCCATGAAAGAAAAAGCTTGAGAACCAGATATCTTCAGTTGAACCCTGGGAATCTCCAGCAATCCCTTGTTTGTGGAACGGAGGGGGCAGTAGGGTATCTGGAGATCTTGCAGGAAGCCGGGTCCCTGATCATGGAGGGCTTCAAAGGTTAGCAAGCCAACCTTAAAAGCGATCCACCTCTGAACAGTGAGCCAGTGCAGTTCATGGAGCACAGGTGTAATATGACTGGTTCTGGAAGTCCCCATTAGGAGCCTGGCAGCCATGTTGTGCACCAGCTGCAAGTGGTGAATATCAACCCCTGGTAGCCCTAGGTAGTGGGAATTGCAGTAATCAAGATGGGTAGTGACAAAGGCATGGACCAATGTTGGAAGATCATCTGGAGAAACCAGGTGTTTCACAAGGGTAATATTCCTAAGATGATAAAAAGATGATTTAATGACAGCTAAAACCTGAGGCCTTAGAGTCAAATCATCATCAAAAATAACACCCAGGTTTCGCACCCGGTCTGAGGTAGTGAGCTGTGTCCCACCAAGCAACAAGGCTGATGGTTGTCCAGCCCCAGATCTGCCCCCAGATGACCTGGGTCCACTACCAACACTTCAGTCTTGTCTAGATTTAGTCTGAACCAGCTAGAACTCATCCAAATTCTGATCTCAGTAAGGCAATTATTTAGCACGTAAAGTGTCCTTCTGACTGGGCAGAAAGGACATATACAGCTGAATGTCACCTGCATAGCAGTGAAAACTCAAACTGTATTACCTGATGATATCTCCCAATGGCAGCATGTACACTGCAAACAACATGGGGGCCAAAATGGAGCCATGCGGCACCCCACAGGGCAGGGAGTGAGCACCAGAGGAATAAATTCCAGTGGCAACTCTCTCAGACCTGCCCATGAGGAATGAGTGGAACCATTTGAGGACTGTACCAGACAGCCCACAAAAGAGCCACAGGTGCTCCAATAGCACACCATGGTCTACAGTGTCAAATGCAGCAGATAGATCAAGAAGGACCAGAATGGTGCGTGTATTTCAATCTCTAGCCATTAGAAGGTTGTTCAGTACCCGGACAAGAGCAGTGTCTGTGCTATGCTTCTTCCTAAAGCCAGATTGGAGAGAATCATAAACATTGTATGTTGTAAGATGATCTTACCAACAAATGGCAGGTTAGAGATAGGCTGGTAGTTAGCTAGACAGTCTGGGTCCAAGGACGATTTGTTAAGGAGTGGTCGAACCACTGCCTCCTTGAGGGAGTCAGGAAAGACCCCACTCTCCAAAGACTTCCAGACAATTTCAGCTAGGATTGGGTAGATGACATCTACCCATCCCACTAAGAGGGGCATAGGGCCTGGATCCAAACTACAACTCGTTGGGCGCAATGTTTGATGGTCTTTACAATGGCCATGAATTCTGGCAGGTAGAAATCAAACCAGACAGACCGAGTGCCTGCCAACTCCTGTCGATCACTGCAATCCCTCATAGGAGAGACCGGACCGATGCCAGACCTGATGCTGGCAACCTTATCTGTGAAAAATCAAGCGAACTCCAAGCATCTTAGCTGAGAAAAAGCTTCTCAGGGCTGGAAGCAGATTGGATTGCACAATCTGTCAACAGTCCGGAAAAGCTGAGCCGGCTGATTTTGTACAGCAGAAATCTTCCTGGACAGGAATTCTGCCTTCTTACGGGTGATTTCTGATTGTAATGTAACTCGTCAGTGGTATGTGTTAGTGGGAGCGCGGACCCTTTGGGCCCTGCACCCCCTTCACATTGCCCATTTTTTGTATGTGGAAGTGAAGGGCGCTCTCGGCCTCCCACTTACACAGAAGTACAGAGCCATACAGCAGCACCATAGTACTCCAAAGGAACCCTTGTAACATGTTTCTGGCAATATCTCCATAACTGTAGCAAGTAGGAAAAAGATTCCACCACAGGTGTAACCTGTGACTTTAAAACTTCCTCGTTGGTTAAGCTGTGGGTAGCAAAAAATCTGTATCTCGAATCATTTTTGAGATACGGCACCGAAAGTTGCTGAGGGTGCCATAGTGTTAGCCCCTGGAAAATTTCTCAACTTCGAAGCACTGTAACTTTGTAACCCTTTAAAATGTGTTTACCAAACCATCTAAAGGCACATCTGTGGGGCCAGGACTTGCCACTCTGCGAATTTCAGCCCAAATGCCCCAACCATTTAGGTGCAGTTGTGTGGCAAAGAAATGGTATTTTTTGTGCAGTAGTGTTGCAAATTGTGACAGTACAGATGCAACATTGTTGTGATTTGTGAAAGTGCCACAAATGTACTGTCGTAATTTGTGACATTACGGGGAACCCGATTTTAAAAAAGGTATTTCTAGGGGTCCTAGAAAAAAACTGATTACACCAATGTGTTCCTCAGGCCCCGTCTAGGTAAACACAACTGTCAGTGTTTTCCTAGGGCACTAGAATTTGAACTAAGTACATTTTTCTTCACCACTAACTGAAACAAGATGGCAGCAGCACTGCAGTAAAAAGTGTATTTGCGACAGTAAAAGGGGTATCACGACAGTTTCGAGAGGCGCATATATTTTTTCCCTATTGACTTCGTGTTAAAACTTAAAAATTGAATAACTTTTGAACGGTTTAATATGTTTTCACCAACTCTTCAAAAGGCACATCGGTGACCCAGACTGCATCCTCCATGAAGATTTCAGACCAGATGGACAACTCATGTGGGTTGTAGCCCCGCACAAAGAAATGTGCAAAAAATGTTTTAATGTGTTTTTTTGTGCTCTGCAGCTCCACAACCATTCACCTGACCATAACACAATTTGCCAGATCCAGAGATCTACGGTGCCCCACCATGCATGCAAAGGTTCATGCAAATCCGTTGTATGGTGGCAAAGTTATTAAAAGTGCAACATTTGGGGTTTAACATAGAAGTAGCCAGGCAACCCTAATGTGCCAGTATAATTAATATATATCTATATATAATAGTGGCACGGTCGCACCACTATAGTTAGGGTTGAGCAGCCAGTTACATACTAAAGTCAAAAGTTTGGATGTTAATAACATTGGACCCATTCAATGGATTTGCCTGAAATTTGGTGCATGTGTTGGGAAGTGCTAGATCTCTTGATTTGCCAAATTATGTTTCTGTCAGAGTGCTGGTCTTCATGTACAAAAGCGCTGAAAAATGCAAAATTATCCATTTTTGGAGGCACTTTTTAGATTCTTAATGTGGTCCTGCAAGGCCACTGTGTTGCATGCAGCTCTGTGAGATGGATAATTTGAAAGAGCTTTGGTGGCTGAAGATGACGCTTTTTGTTTGGTGAAAAAATATTATGGCATTCAAAAGTTATGGCACTTTTAAGTTCCCATTATAAGTCAATGGGAAAATTTATACGTATATCTTGCAATCAAAGAATGGGGGTTCTGGCCATCTCATCCCACCTGGTGGTCAACGAATTTGCAGCCTCGCGGTTCAAGAATCTTTTAACCCGAGGAATTCCAAAAATTCTTTGACCACAAGGTCTGCCATCTTGTTTTCAGTTTTCCGATTGCACAAACACAAATATCTCTGCTCGGGGTCACTTCTGAAGTAAAACTTCAATGGGTTTTACTCAGGGAACCCGGTCTATTGAGCCATGGTTTTGGTTCCATCCAAATCAGTCCCAAAATAGAGTTATTAGCTTTTAAATTCTTTGTTTGAAGCTCGCTAACGATCTTTGATTGCGAGCCAACAAATTCTTTGATTGTGAGGATCTTTGATCGCGATCTTGCATCGCGACCTAAAAACACAAATATCTCGGCTCAGGGGTGGGCTAGGGTCGGTTTTACTCAGGAGGGTCCATTCTATTGAACCATGGCATTGTTTTGCTTCAAATCAGTCAAAAAATTCACAATTTACCATTTTTTATTCTTTGATCATGAGCGTGCAATTTCTTTGATCGTGAGCCTGCAAATTCTTGGATCGCAAGAATCTTTGATTGCGATAGTGCATTGTGAGCAAGGAACGAGATGGTGAGATGTAAACATTTATTTTCTCAGCCCAGGGGTGCCCTAGACTGTAAAATGAGGGTGCATTTTGCTCCGGGGGCTTTGTTCTGCCCCATCTGTATACCTAAAATAATGTTATAATGATCCCTGGTAGTTTAGTGGCCCCCAAATAAAATATATTAACTATATATAGACCCTGGTAGTCTAGTGCCCCCCACCGACTGTTATTTTCAGATCCCTGGTAGTCTAGTGGCCCCACAAGCTGCATTGTCTTATTATAAGTAAATGTTAACATCCCTGGTAGTCTAGCAGCCCCTCCAGCATAATGAAATAAATAATGATTTTATATTTTACCTGGTAGTCTAGTGGCTCCCCACCCATCCACAGCAGCCCACCCAGCACCCCACCCTTCGCCAGCTGGCGACTGGCACAGCCCTCCTCTCACCTCCACGGCCAGCCGCCGACTGTCTGCATTACGAATGGTAATGCAAAGAGGCACTCAGAAATATTTTCAGAAGGAAAAAGCTCAGGTGAAGCTAGCTTGAAAGGACAGAGCAAAGAATTTTATCAGAACAAGGGAAAGGATTAAGACTTCTTTTGGCTAGGAAGATTTACTGTGTGTTGTTATTTTGATTTTGTACTCACAGGGATTATTACTGTTTGTTGCTAACATTTTATTGCTTATTTTTCTCTGATTCAAAGTGTTGTTGCTGGGTATACCTTATGCTGCATTATTCCAAGGTGTGCCTACAGGTGCATGCTAACAGATTACTGCTGTAATCTTCTGATTCAAATTGTCTTTTGCAAGTTATATCTTCTGTTACTGCTTTATTTTTCTCTGTAGCAAAGTGTTTCTTACAGGGCCATTGGAGATCTTAGGGCTCAGCTCCAGGCAGCATGGGCAGAGATTGCACGCCTCAAATTTCATATTCAAGAGGAAATATATTATAAGAACCACCCGCTATTTCCCCAACATCCAACAGAAGCACCTCTACCACAGAGGGTAGTTGGTCCAGGAGTTTGGCAGGTGGTTAGGAGGGGCAAATCGGGTGCCCCATCACTTGGTGCTCTCCATCATATTACCTCCACAAACCATATAAAAACTACAAACAGGTATCTGCCTATATGTCTGAAATCAAAAAAAGGGTCAGAGGACACTGCAAAGCAGGACACTGCAGAACAGGAGCTAGCACAACAAAACTCACCCAAAACAGGAACCAAAACGAAAAAAGCAAAAATGAAATCCAAAAAACTTCTGGACACCATGATTCAGGGAGTTGATACATATCTCCAGCCGGGGTAATGGTCAGATGTTTCCCAGGTACATGAGCATGGAGAGACACTGACCGCATTGCTAAAATTGTTCAGGAAGCAGGGGAAAACATTGACATCCTGGTACACATAGGGACTAATGATCTCGCCAGCCAGTCAATTGTGGAGACCAAGGAACACCTGACCAGGCTGGGTGACAAACTATCATCCATTTCATCTGGCCTCTCCTTCTCTGAGATTCTGCCAGTCTGGGAGAGGGGGAGCAAATGGATGGAAGGTCAAAGAAGGGGAGATGGGGAGCTAAACATGTGGCTCAAGGGCTGGTGCCAGGAAAAGGGAGGGAACTGGCAACAGTTTGGGGAGCGAAAGTTCTTTAAATCTGATGGACTGCATCTGTCTAAGGAGGGAGTCAGTGCATTAGGGCAGAAGTTTGACGTCTTTGCAGAATATTTAAACTAGTAAATGGGGAGGAGGTGCAGCATCCCATACATTGAATGGGAAGAATACCCCCCCCCCAGCTAGTGGTCAAACAGGAGTTCAGCATGTTTGCAGTTAATTTGCATCACCAGATACTGTAAGTAAAAAGGTCTGGCTCCCCATACTACGCACAGGGGGAAATGCCAGACCTCACCCAACAACTAACACACCAAAAATCTGGCCAATGGAAAATCATGTACACAAATGCTCGCAGTCTGGGAAACAAGATCCCAGACCTGCAGGCAATAATGACAGAAGCTAAACTGGACATAGTAGGAATTACTGAGGCGTGGTTTACCAGTAACCATACTTGGAAGACTTTAGTACCTGGCTATGTACTGCTCAGAAGAGACCGAGGTGCAAAAAGGGGGGGGGGTGGAGTGACCCTGTATGTCAATGAAAATATCAAAGCTACAGAAATTCAGAATATACAAAAGGAGCCAGAAGAACTGTGGGTCACCCTATAAATCGGAAATGGGACAGCCATAAGAACTGGGGTTGTCTACAGGCCCCCCAGACCAGGGGGAGGACATAGACACATTACTGTTAAAAGTAGTGGTGGGCGAAGTGGGCTCAATCAGCTCCGTGTAGTGATTCACAGAGCATAGGTGGATTCACGGAGTGCTCCGCAATGTGAAGCGGAGTACTTCGCATTATAATGAGCAACGAGAAGTGCATTGAAAACAGCTACTTTGCGTTACTCCGCCTCCACTGGTCACTTCTCTTTCAATTTTTAAGGTGAAGTACATTGATGGCAGTTCACTTCATTTCACCTTGTTTTTGAGCTCTGAAGGAGGATTTTGCAGTGATTCATGGGAGTTCAGGTCAAATGGGCTCTATATTGATCTGCACAGCCTCAGTTCGAGATAGTATGAGTAGGAGACAGTGTGCTCTGATAGCTGTCTGTAGGAATCTTTTAAAAGCTGTTCAAAAAGCATTTTTGCTTTTTTGGGGGGGTCCAACTGTAGTTCATCGATTGTAGGAAACCCTCTTGTGCTTACATCATCGAGCGTTTTTGTTTGTGTGTGGATTTTGAATGTAACTTTACAACATTGAGTGTGTGTGGTGAAAGACAGTGAAGTGTGCTGTGTGGGGAAGGGGCGTATCTGTGTCTAGGTAGATTTAAGTTGGAGAACTAGTGATTTCTTTGTGTTTTGGCAATATTTTTGTTATATAACTGACTGTGTTACTGTACACATAGTAAAATTGTCAGTGATAGTACAAATTTCCTTGCTGTTTGTTGTGTGAATGTGGTGTAGCATTTCATAAGATCAGGTTGTTTAAATTACAAATTTACATCAAGTGGCACTGAGTACACTGAACTTTTGCATTTGCATCGCATTCCTCGTTCAGCATTGTACACAAAGTGTTCTGTGCTGTGTGTGCAGTGTTGCGTGCATCAAATATAGTACACCTTTTAAAATTTGTGACACAGATCAGTGCAAGTGCAACTAAGTGCAGCAGTGTGAACCTGCTATCCACTGCAGCTGCCTGATTTTGTACTGCGATCGTGTTCTCTGTTCTTAGTGTTGCTGCTTGTAGCGCTATAAAAATCAGCACTGTCTGTATTCAGTGCCCCCCACACATTGAAAATATATTTTTTACCAGACTGGATTGTTTTTGTGACCCCATCAGCACCACTGGTTACTGAAGTTGTTTTAATTCCGTGACAGTGTCACAACATAGTAGTCCCCTTATCTGTTGCTGAAGCCACAGTTGTTTATTTTGCTTCACATCCAGCTAGCGATAGTGAGTAGCGACCCTCCAGTCAGAAAGTGAACGTATCAAAATCTGAATTTGGTAATAATATTGTGGTTGATTCCCCCAAAATGCCTGCAAGGAAACGTGCAAGTAAAGCTGTTTCTGGCCATGGCAGTGTTGGCAGTAAGAGGGTCTGTGGGCGTGGTAGTAGTACGCGGATGGAGAAGTGCATTGGTGATGTGAGGAAAGGTATTTCTCCTGCAATGTTTTTTACAGCCCAATCAGAAGCTTCACTGATAGTTGGAGGAGATGATGTTTTCCCAGCCGGTGGTGTTAGTGTTACTGGTGTTGGTGGTGGTGGAGGTAGTATTAACATTGTTGCATCAAGTTCTAATTCCGACCAGTGTACCATATCCAAACATATTGAGTGTGAAGCAGTGCAAGTGAGTGACACCGTAGATGATGTCATACTTCCCAGTAACATCCCATTAACTGAACCTGAGTCTGATGATCATGTCAACGATAGCATACAATGTGATATTCCATCCACAGTGGCACTTAATGTCACTCATTTTCCATGCAGCAGTGATTCACAATGTGGTGAAAAAATATTACGTGATAGTGGTGTAGATGCCGATGGTGAATGTGATGATGCTGATGATGATGATGATATTGCTGTTGTTGCAACATGCAGTCCACATGTTAGCATCCAAGCAGAAGATGTGGATGTGTGTGACAGTGACATTGATGAATATGATGAAGATTTAATTGACCCCAGTTGGGAACCAGAGAAAAAGAAATTAAAAGTGGCTGTGTCTGAAATTTCTGAATCTGTTTGCAGGAATCCCCCCCCCCCGTAAAAACTTGTGATGTACCAGTTTTAGTGGATGATGATGATGATGATGACGACCCAGTACTCAATATGATAGGTAGTCGTGGTGGTCAGTTGCAGTCCAGGTGTGCAGTGCCAGAAACATCACGTGCCCCCCCCACTTCAGTGCTTAAAATAACAGACTTAAATAAGCCACATCATCATGGACATGTTAAAAGCAGAGCATTACAGTCCCTTGTTTGGGATTTTTTTTGTTCAAGATGCAAATGATTCAGTTGCAGTCTGCCAGGTTTGCCATGTGCGTGTGAGTCGAGGTAAAAAGGGGAGCCATCTTGGGACAGGAGGACAGCATACGCATCTTAAGAACAGGCAATTGGCTCTGTGGACCCAGCACAAGCTGGTAGCAAATACCAGACTTGGGCGTTCACCCGTATCACTGGCTGCAACCATAGCCAGCATGTTATCCTGTTCCATGACTGTTAAGCCCAGTAGGAAATTAAACGTGTGCAGTAGTGCGGCAATAAGAGCAGAGGATTACTACAGGCATGATGATGATGAGGTGGAGGACCATAATGACTTTGAAATGTTGTCCAGTGCTGGTGAGAGTAGCAGTTTTTGTGGTGGTGAATGCGGTATGTCTAGTGCAAGTGGTACATCTACCCCGGTTGGCAAATCCAGAAAAATAACATAATTTCTGGGTTTGTCATCATCACCTGTGCAACCGTCTTCATCAAATGTCCACACTCCACCCCCTGCCAATGCCATTCATCACAGAGCACAACCATTTGTGACCAACACACACCCTGTAAAACATTTAAATCAGCCCACGTTACAGAGTGTTTTTTTGCATAAGCTGAAGTTCTCCCCCAATCATACAGTGTCACGTGAACTTAATGCTGCTGTAGCGGAAATGCTGGCAATTGATCTTATGCCCTTCTCCTTTGTGGAGAATTCTGGGTTCCGGCGGTTTGCTGCCCGTGCCTGTCCAAAATGAAAAGTCCCATTCAGGACATACTTTTCTACCCGTGCTGTACCTGAGTTGTTCCGCACTGTCTCAGACTCAGTAAGACATGCCCTTCAACATTCCTCCTCTCCATTCATCCATTTAAGTATGGATATGTGGACAAGTGGCAAAACAGTGGTGAGTTCATATCTGTGTATAACTGAACACTGGGCGCAGGTGCTGGGGGTTGTTTGTGATACTGGTAGTGTGAATAATCAGTGCAGGAAGGTGGATTGTCACGGTAGCAATCTTCCTGGAATTCGCCAGCATGCAACAATTGCTATGCACAGTGTGACCTGTTCACACACTGGTGAGAACATGTTGGGCATAGTACTGACTGAAATTGACAGATGGCTAAACCCTCTGCCCCTGAGAGCTGGGTTCATAGCAAGTGACAATGGGTCAAATGTGGTGAAATGCATCACGAATGGTGTTTTTTTTCATGTTCCATGCATGGCCCACTGTTTAAATCTTGTGGTTCAGGGGTTTCTGCAGCACCCTGACATAAAGGAAATGCTGACCGTTGCACAACGTATCTGCTCTCACTTTTCAAGATTTGGAAAGGCCCGTCACCAACTGTGGCAGTTGCAGATACAAAACAGCCTGCCTCAGCATCGCTTGAAGCTGGAAGTTGTCACCCGATGGAACTCCATGTTATACATGGCAGAGAGGTTGTATGAACAATACAAAGCCATCACAGAATATCTTGTTATACACACTAGCTGTGACAGTTCTGGGGCCTCCATGTCTGTGACGACTGAACAGTGGTGTCTCATGGACTCTGTAATAACAATTTTGCGGCCTTTTGAACATGCCACATAGGCAGTGAGTGGCGAGTCTTCCTCCATTAGCCAATCAATTCCACTGCTGCCGGTGCTGAGGCAGACATTGGTGAATGTACACCATAGCCTTGATGTTGCCAGAGACGGTGGTAGCAGTATGTTGTTGCAACACATGCTGACAGTATTCAACCAGAATCATCACATTGTGAGCACTCAGCGTAGTGACAACTTTGCCATGAAAACAATGCTGGACCCATGATACAAACATGGAATTGCATCAGTACTGGAGGGAGGGCCTGAACAGTTAAAAAATATCAGTGGTCAACTGGTTCGCTTGGTTCATGGGGCACAGAAGTCGCATGCCAAGGTTTGCAAACCTCAGCAGCATAATCCAGCTGAAGGTGTAGCTGGAGGACCAGCAAGCATATCATGCAAGGGTAAAGGGACTGTAGTTCCTGGTGGTCTGTCATCCAAAGTGGTTGGCATCAACCCGCTTTGGGAGGCTTTGTCCCAAGTGGGTATTGTGACATCAATGATTCAGGGAACAGGCTGATGCATCAACAATTGGACTTAGTGCGGCACAGAGAATGGCTGAGTCATATTTGTCTGAAAACAGGCATCTGACAATAAGTGAAGATCCTCTGTTGTACTGGAGTGGAAAGGTCAGTGAATGGCCAGAGCTGGCTGCAGTGGCACTGAAGTACCTCACATGCCCACCCTCCAGTGTAAGTGTTGAGAGGGTATTCAGTTCAGCAGGTGCAATAGTCAAGGATAGTCGGACAAACCTGTCTCCTGCAAATATTAGTTTGCTAACATTTATTAAAATGAATGAGAGGCACATACCTGCACAGACTGCAACCTCTGTATTTGTACCCTGGCCTAGTCATGGTGGTCTTGCTGATGTGGAAATGGAGCATCCTGGTGGCACTGGCAGTGGCTGCCTGAAACGGCCCACCACTGATGTAGATGATGACACAATGGAGAAAGAATTTTCCAGTGGTCAGACTTCAGACATTGATGACTGTGAGGGCAGTTTTCTTTATGAGGATGATGATGTGGTTAATGTTGGCAGGTTTTAACTGCAGTATTTAAAAGGCAGTGTGCCCCCCCACCCCAGACCACCACCACCAGGACTGATGTTATCTAAGTCTGCTGCCACCATGAGTCTGTCTGCCCTCCATGAACCACCACCACCACCGAGACTAATGTTATCCAAGTCTGCTGCCACCATGAGTCTGTCTGTCCACCCCGGACCACCACCACCGGGACTGTTGTTATCTAAGTCTGCTGCCACCATGAGTCTGTCTGCCCCCCATGGACCACCACCACCGAGACTGTTGTTATCCAAGTCTGCTGCCACCATGAGTCTGTCTGCCCTCCGTAGACCACCACCACCACCACCGGGACTGATGTTATCCAAGTCTGCTGCCACCATGAGTCTGTCTGCCCCCCATGGACCACCACCACCACCGGGACTGATGTTATCCAAGTCTGCTGCCACCATGAGTCTGTCTGCCTACCACGGACCACCACCACCAGGACTGATCTAAAAAAGTTTGTCAACATGACACCCCTCCCTGACCCAAGCTTGGGCACACATGCAACACGCAGAAGTCGTTTCATTCCATGACCATGACCATCATTAAGAACTGGACTCCAGAAGAATGCTGATGAAATCTGTGAAGAAATAAAAAAATAACAAACCATTACAGACAAAACTGATAATATGACCCCCCAAAAAAAGAAATACTTACCTTCATGTGCTTGAGAGTTATCCAGTTCCAATAAAAGTGCAAAAAGTTCTCATTGAGCACTGGACGGTGCACAGCAACAGTTCGGAGATGGAGTCACCTGTGTGTGATGCAGAACAATAGCATGAATGCATGCCTATGTCAAGTTCAACCCCTCTCATCATCACCTACAAAATACACAACTATATATATATATATATATATATATATACACACACCTCCAGGGCTACTATTACTGTACATCCAAAGGCGCCTTTCAATCCAGTTGAGATGATCACTTGTCACTTCTCTGTACACAAGGAGAACGCATTCTGGGCCTGCAGAAAAAATCTGGGGACTCTGTGCCAGTGTTGTGCGCATGACTGAGTGCACCATAAATTCTGGGGGACTTCGTATGTGCTGAAACAGTTTCATTTCACTGTGTTACCACTTATCAATTTTCTGGACACATGAAGGATGCATTCTGGGACTGCAGAAAAAATCTGGGGACTCTGTGCCACTGTTGTGCGCATGACTGACTGCGCCATAAATTCTGGGGGAGTTTGTATGTGCTGAAACAGTCCCATTTCACTGTGTTACCACTTGTCAGTTTTCTGGACAAAAGACAGATACCTTTTGTGGATGCAGAAAAATGAGGCACCAAAACAGCGCACATACACAAAACACACAGACACTTAACAGAAGGAAGGGGCCCCAGAATACAAAGTGTAATGCATACTGAAGACAACAAAAAAAGGGCATAATTACATACAAGGGTCAGGGATGGTGGAGAAATACATTTTATGGCACAGCAAGGAAGGTGGGGGGGAACATGGTGTGAGGAAACAAAACTAATGTGGGATCCTATGGTGATCCAGCAGCAGTTCCAGCACGGACATAATTTGAAGCTGATGTCCCTCTATGTCATCCAGTCACTGCTCCACAGCACTCATCCTCTCGCTGTTCTCCTCAACAGCACTCCAGAGAACTGCCAAGTCAAACAGTGTTACACGCACTTCTCTGGCATCTACTCCTTCAACAGGCTAACCTGCTGGTGGTGGTGGTGGTGGTGGTGGGGGTGCTGGTGGAGCAACAGGTGCTGCTGTGGCCCTCCTTTTCTTAAGGATATCATGCCTGCTATGCACAGCGGCACCCTCTGCCATGGAACAGCCAGCAGGTGCAGACATGGTCCGTTCTGTGGCAGCCTGCCACTCCAACTGGTGGTGATTAAGCATATGGGTTCGCTGGCCCCCAGTCCCCAGGTGACTCCCTTGGTGGCCACGGTGCACCTCCACCGCACATGGGTGACACTCAACCATACTGCTGTCCTCCCTGACACAGTCAAAAAACTGCCAAACAACGGAGGTGCGGGGAGGACCAGATGAACTGGCAGTAGGCTGCTCACACTGCTCAACAGTTCTGATGGTGGGATTCACACCTGGGCCTGGGGGAACAGACACATCCTGTTCCAAAGGACCTTGTGCTGGACTTGGTGGTGGTGGTTGAACTGCCTCAGAGTCAGGAGGTGGTGCTGGTCCTGCTTCTGGGGCTTGGACACTCAGATGTTTAGAGCGGTCCAACACAAATGGGTGCCCATGCACACGGTTCAATGACGCGCACTACCACGCTCTCCCAGACATTCCCTCACCCTGCTCCATCTCATGACACAAGCATAACACACACAGTCACACACACACACACACAGACAAACAACTAAGTTGGTAAGAAAAATAAAATTTACAGAAGGAACAAATTAAGTAAAAAACAGTACAGAAAAGACAAAAAAATGTAGCTTTTAAAAAAGCTGTTGGTTTAAGTATTAAATTTTAACTCTCTCTGCAATCAAAAAAACACTCCTCTCTCTAGTACACACACACACTCTCCTCTCTCTCAGTCTGCACAGGAGAAAGTGAAACTGTCTGTGTGACTCACTTCCTTCCTACCTAGCTAGAGAGCATGTGACTTACAGTACTGTAAGCCATGTGATCTGTGGGGGGGCTGCCAAGTCTGAAACACCAAGTGAACCACTTAGAATCATAATGAGGAACGCAAAGTCCATTAAAAACAATGACTTCGCCTTACTTCGCATTCTCATTATGCCAACGCGAAGTGGTAACAACAAGGCAAAGTGAGCACTTCGCATTACCCACTCCACATAGCGGAGTGGGCAATGCGAAGTGCCCACTTCGTGTGCACTTCACCAGTGAATTTTAAATTCACTGCATCTCTAGTTAGAAGATATACAAAATATGACTGCCAAAGGGGAGGTTCTGATAATGGGAGACTTTAATATGCCAGATACAGATTGGTCAATACTAGCAGGAACATCTGCCAGAACTAGACACATGGTGGATTCCCTGCAGGAGGGGGGGCCTCAAACAACAGGTACAACAACCCACAAGAGACAGGGCTATCCTAGATCTAGTACTGACTAACAGGGAAAGGATCACAGATCTCCAGGTAGAAGGTCACCAGGGAGCCAGTGACCATCACATGGTATGGTTCAGTTTGGCAACTACAACTAAATCTTCCCATTCCAAGGCAAAAATATGGGACTTCAGAGGAGCTGACTTTGATAAGATGGCCAACAGAGTTAAGCTAGCCCTGGCAAAAAGAAGTACAGGTGAGGGGGTACAGGCAAAGTGGGCAAGCATTAAGGATGGACTACTTGAAGCAACGTCCCATTGTGATAGAGAGAAGAGGAAGTGCAAAAATAGAAGGAAACCACTTTGGTTCTCAAAAACAGTAGCAGAAAAGGTCAGACCCAAAAGGCTGGCCTCAGGAAAAAAAAAAGGGAACTCAGTGAGATGAAGATACGGAGGCATACATACCAAACTTCCTACTGGAAGCAGGGAAGGCAGTAAGGCAGGCAAAGGCCCAAACCTAGGAAGCACTAGCACAAACAGTAAAAGAAGGTGACAAGACTTTCTATAGCTACATTAGTGAAAGGAGAAAGTTCAGAGGGGGTATTGCTATGATCAAAGGAGATAAGGGGGCATGTGAGGAGGACGACTATGTAAAAGCATCTATTCTAAATAGATACTTCTGCTTAGTATTTACTGAAGAGAAGGTAGGACAGGACCCACAGCTCAGCACCATGGGCATGGGGGGAGGGAGGTGAGCACTAGTCTCTTCACAAAAGAAAGGGTCCTACAAGAGCTCGATAAGCTCAGGGTGGACAAGGCAATGGGACCTGATGGCATACATCCCAGTGTACTAAAGGAGCTAAGGGTGGAACAAGCAGAGCCATTATCAAAACTGTTTAGTGAGTCTCTGAGCACAGGAGAGGTCCCAGAAAGACTGGAGAAGGGCTCATGTGATCCTGCTCCACAAGAGTGGTAGCAGGGAGGAGGCAGAGAACTACAGACCAGTCAGTCTTACTTCAGTAGTGGGCAAGATTATGGAGGCACTCCTTAAGGAAAGGATAGTGCAACACCTGGAATCCATAGGAGCACAGGATCCAAGACAGCATGGGTTTACAAAAGGAAGATCCTGTCAAACTAATGTCATAGATTTCTTTGACTGGGTAACCAGAGTGGTGGACCAAGAGGGAGCAGTTGATGTCACCTACCTTGACTTCAGCAAAGCTTTCGATACTGTTCCACATAGAAGATTGATTAATAAGCTGGGTAGGAAGTTTGTCAATTGGGTGGCAAACTGGTTGATGGGCAGAAAACAGAGAGTGGTGATAAATGGTATACAGTCAGAAGAGATGCAAGTCACAAGTGGGGTACATCAGGGATCAGTCCTGGGGCCAGTCCTCTTCAATATCTTCATCAGTAACATTACAGATGGACTGGAGGGCAAGGTTAGTCTGTTTGCAGATGACACCAAGATCTGCAACAGAGTAGATGATCCAGATGGGGTGGGCAAAATGAGAATGAGATCTGGATAAACTAGCAAAATGGTCAGAAGAGTGGTAACTGGGGTTTAATGCAAAGAAGTGCAAGATCATGCACATAGGGATGAGAAACCCTGAAGCCACTCTAGGCTGGGAGGGGAGTTGCTTGCAGTCACAAGGGAAGAAAGAGACTTGGGCATCATCATCACAGATGACCTGAAATCATCCAAGCAGACCAGTAAAGCAGTAGGTAAGGCTAAGGGGATATTAGGGTGTATTAGTAGGGGTATTACAAGTCGGAAGAAAGAGGTAATAATCCCTCTTTACAAGACACTGGTTAGGCCCCATCTGGAGTACTGCTTGCAGTACTGGAAGTCACACCTTCACAAGGACATTAACTAAATTGTGGCAGTCCAGAGAAGTGCAATGAAAATAGTGCAGGGACTGCATCAGAAAACATATGAGGAAAGATTAACAGAGCTCAATATGTATACTCTAGAGCAAAGGAGGGAGATAGGTGATAAGATTGAAACATTCAAACACCTTAAGGCATTAACAAGATGAAAGAGTCTAATGTGTTTCAATATAAGAAAAATAGCTGGACAAGAGGACACAGCATGAGATTAGAGGGGGGCCGATTAAGGGGTAATGTGAGGAAGTTCTTTTTCACAGAAAGAGTGGTGGATGCATGGAATGGCCTACCTCAGGAAGTAGTGGATATGAATATAGTTCAGGGCTTCAAACAGGCATGGGCTAGGCACGAGGGAGCAATACAAATGAGTATGAATAGATATGGCATTGACAGAGCAAAGGCTGATTGCACATTTATAAGGTAGAAAAAGAAATGGGCAGACTGGATGGGCCTTACGGTCCTTATCTGCTGTCAGCTTCTATGTTTCTATGCTTCTGTGTTGATATGTGCATCTGGGAGCATGGGACCTCTATGACCTGCGCTTTCAATTACACATAAGTACGGACCTATACAGCAGCCCCATAGTACTCAAAAGTAACCCTTGTTACACATATTTGGCAATATCTCAGTAACCGTAGCAACTATGAAAAACATTCCACTGCAGTTGCAATCATGACTTCCAAACCTCCACGCTAGCTTAGTTCACCTAAAGTTGGACTAAGGTACGAGTAGTGAAAAATCTGTATCTCGAATCGTTTTTGAGATACGGGCACTGAAATGTGCCACAGGCCACAGTGTTACCCTATGGGAAATCTTTCAACTTTGGAGCACTGTAACTTTGCAACCACTTTCCTTTTTCACCAAAAAGGCTTATCTGTGGGGCCAGGGCTTGCCACCCTGCAAATTTCAGCCATAAAGCTCTAACCATTTAGGTGCAGTGGTGTGGCAAAGAAATGATATTTTTTGGTGCAGTGTTGTTGCAAATTGCGACAGTACAGATACAACAGTGTCATGATTTGTGACAGTGTCGCAAATGTACTGTCATGATTTGTGACACTACAGGGGACCTGATTTTTAAAAAAAGGTGTTTCTAGGGGTCCTCGAAAAACCCTCATTGCACCATTGTGTTCCTCAGTCCTCATGGCGGTAACCACAACTGTCATTGTTTACCTAAGGGCAGTAGAATTTGAATTACCGACATTTTTCTTCACCGTTAATGGAAACAAGATGGCTGCAGCACAACAGTAAAAGGGACATTTACATTAGTAAAATGTAGTGGCAGCAGCATTCATGAGACACATGTATTTGTTCCCCATTGACTATGATGGGAAATTTGTTTTTTAAATAACTTTTGAACAGTTTAGTATTTTTTCACCAAATCTTCAAAAGGCACATCACATACTGCATCTTCCCTGACATTTTCAGACCAAATGGACAAATTGTACAGGCTGTAGCCATGAGCAACAAAATGTGCCAAAACCCTGTTTTTTTTGTTGTTGTTTTTTTGCTTTTTTGTGGTGTTCTGCTGCTCCACAACCACTCTTCTGACCATAATGCAACTTGACAGATCCAGAGATCGATGGTACTAGACCATGCATGCAAACTTTCAGGCAAATTGGTTGAATGGTGGCAAAGTTATTAAAGTGCAAAATTTGGGGTTTAACATAGAAGTGGCCTGGCAACCCTAACTATAGCTGCACTACCATGCAGCTTATATACATATATGTATGTATGTGTGTGTGTGTGTGTGTGTGTATGTATGTGTATATATATATATATATATATATATATATATATATATAGATATATATAATAGATATACCACTCTAGGAGTGTGTGGTGGCGCTCTGATATCATACTACCTTGGTGTGCGTTGTGATACGAGGCACGCAGGCCGGGATCAACACCAAGGCGTGCGTATATCAGGCGTGACACCTACACTAAATGGTATATCTATCTTATAAAATAGCCACACATGTTTTGGGGGGTGGGTGGAAAAACAATCCCTCTGTCTAGCTGGTAAATTATATGCTGGCAGAGTTCAAAGTAAGATCCTGTGTTTAAAAAAGATGAAAAGTGTGTCCCTCCTGTTAGGTTCTGTTGGTTTATAATAATCCCTCTGTCTAGCTGGTAAATGATATGGTGGCAGAGTTCAAAGTTAGTCATTTTGTGTTTAAAAAAGATGAAAAGTGTGTTCTTTATGTTATGTTCTGTTAGTTAAGTGACAGAAGCTGCAGACTCTATGTAGAAGGGCGCGAGGACACAGTGAGTGAGTCGGCAGCTTTAGGAAAGTAGTCCGAAGCGAGAGCGAGTGATGAAGTATAGCGTGACCGAGCGGTGCGCATTGCGGGAAGTGACAAGCTGTTACGAATTGAAAGTAAGTCCTTTTGTGTTTAAAAAAGATAAAAAGTGCTTTCCCTCCTGTTAGTTTCTCTTAATTTCAGTAATACAAGCTGCAGAGTCTATGTAGAACGGAGCGAGGAGACGCCGAGTGAGTCGGCAGCTTTACGAAGGTAGACGCAAGCCAGAGCGAGAGTTGTCATAGCAACACTACGCTCGGCTTGCGTCTACAAACTCACTAAGTCGATCTCACTCAGACTCTACAACTCTACTGAAATTGAAGAAAACTCACAGCAGGAAAACTACTTTTATCTTTTTAACACAAAAGGACTACTTTCAACTCAGAATAGCTTGTCACTCCACGCAAATGCTTACAACTCATCACTTATAGATTCAAGAAGGAAAAGTGAAAGTGCTGAACGATCGGGCAACTCTGTGTAGAAAGGAGATTTTTTAACAGAAAGTGAGAGTAGGAAGTAAAGAGAACTGTGGTTTGTCTTGTTTTTTTATACACAGTTAGGTTTCTGTTAAATGGGTTGCATTATGTTGTTTTGTAGAATTTAGGGTGGTGACACAGTGTGCAGTATTAAAAGTTAGTGGCTCTGCAGTAAGAGTGTGAAAATGGCAGGCAGAATTTGCTTTTTAGATGATAGTTTATTTAAAATGGAGTGGTGCAATCAAGTAAATCAGGTTGTACAGTGTGGGATTACTAATGATATATTTAGTTATGGCTGTGGGTGCCACTTGTGTGTGTGTGTGTGTGTGTGTGTGTGTGTGTGTGTATGTGGCTGCTTAACTGCATTAGGAGTGGAGTGATCTCACTGCTGGTGAGAAGGTTTTGAGGGCTGGAAAGTAGTTTAGGCGTGCGGTCGTACTGGGAGGCGTGCGGTCGTTGGGAAATAATGCACGGTCATGTGATGCATTCTGTCCAATCATGTTACTGGAATTTCTATGATTTTACCACCCCATTTTATAAAGATATATATATATATATATACACACACACACACACACACACACACACACACACACACACACACTGGCCCAGTATGGCCATTAAAGTTAGGGTTGCACAGCCATTATGTTAAACCCAAAATCTGGAATCTCAAAAATTTTGCAACTGTTAGTCCAGTGTGCGCAGTGGAGCCATAGATCTATGGATCTGGAATGTTTTGTTACGGTCAGATTTATGGTTGTGGAGCTGCAGAGTGTCAAAAATTGTGAAAAATCCTCACTTTTGTTGCATTTTTTTTTGTCATCCATTGTGTCCACGTGGTTTGTCCATTTGGTTTGAAATTGTGTTGGGTATATGTGGACTGGGTCAAATGGGTGCCTTTTGAAGATTTGGTGAAAAAATATTAATCCGTTCAAAAGGTATGTCATTTTTTCATGTCCCATTATAGTCTATGGGCAAATTTATGTGGGCGTCTGGAAAGTTTTGCGGCAACATTTTTTCGTTCGTGCTCTAGGAAAATTCATTCGTGCTGCTACCATATTGTTTGCAGTTAGCAAGAGACAAAAGCAGCTCAAAAAATATTGCTCCTTTATAAATACCACCACTTGTGTTTACTTAATTGTGCCATGAGGAACATGTCCCTGACATCAGTTTCTGTCAATATTGTCTGAAAAAATATTTTTTTTTAATTTTGATCGCGCTCCCAAAATTTCAGTCATGCAAACATAATTTTCATGTGTGACAGCATTCTTAGGGAAGCACAAAACAATTGCGCAAACATTTTTTGATGCACGACAACATCCTTTTAAAATGAATAGGGGTGCAGTAAAAAGTTTGGCATTTGCTTGCAATAAGGTAAAGTGTACTTTTCAGCTATAGTTTACAGGGTAAGAAGCTGTTGACTCACAGTTGTGCCTTTTGTTTCTCTGTTTAAAAAATATTGAGTGGTTCTATAGTTATAGAGTTTTTTAAATTGAGGAATGTCCCATAGGATAACATTGTGACACCCATGGCGTCTTTAAATGCCCGTATCTCAAAAATGAAGCGAGATACGGATTTTTTGCTACCTGGAGGTAAGCCTGCAAGGAAGTTTAAAAGTCGTAGATTATACCTACACTGGAATTTTTTTCATATGTTACATGGTTACTGTGATATTGGCAAATTAGTGTTACAAGGTTTCCTTTTCAGGACTATAGGGCTATTGTATGGCTCTGTTGTTTACGTATAAGTGGCAGCACAGGGTCTGCAGTGTTCGCACTCCCATAAACACATATCATTATGCACAAATGGGCAGTTTGGTGGGAGCGCGGGGCCTGGAGGGTCACGCTCCCACACGTGCTCCCACCAACACATACCAGTTACCAGGTACATTACACTGTAAATAAACTGTTTTGGTCTTTTTTCTTAACATTTGCAGGGTATAAAGGAGGCATCCCAGAGATGTGAATTATGCTGTTTAGGCATAAAAAATTTAATTGGTTCCATAGATGTGCCATAACAAAGTTGAGATTTTTCCCATAGGATAACGTTGCGGCACCCACACCGCTGTTCAATGCCTGTATCTGGGAAATGATGTGAAGTATGGATTTAATCGACTTACCTTGCATGGAGGTTTCGCTATCATGAATACAACAGCACTGGAATTTTTTCTAGCTGCTACGGTTGTTGAGATATTGGCAAATTAGTGTTACAAGTTTTCCTCGCCCTATAAGGCTACTGTATGGCTCTGTATTTAAGTGTAAGTGGGAGCGCAGGGCTCAGAGATCCCATGCTCCCATAGACACATACCATAACATAAAGGGAGAGCAGGGCCCAGAGGACCCACGCTCCCACAAACATATACCACTAACCACTTACATTAAATTTTCTCAACAAGAAGGGAAATTCATTGCAAAAAACTGTGTTACTGCATCAATTGGAGTTGATGTCACAGTGACAAAAGTTTGGAAATTCAATGTTAGGGTTACCACCCCTACCACTCCACCCCCACCCTACAGACACCAACAGACATTGGGGCATGACATGGGTCATCAGACATAACTCTCACTCAATTCTCCTGTACTGTAGAGTGTCAGCTTGTTTACACATGGAATGGGTTGAAAGTAGGGCCTGAAGACCCCATGGCACACCTCTGACTGATGCATTAACAAAGTTTTTTGCAATGAATTTCCTTACCTTTTGAAAAAGTGTAACATAACTAGTATACAGTATGTGTTGGTGGAAGTGCAGAGCCCCATTTAAGCATAATGATATGCATCTGTGGAAGCGCGGGCAAAATGGCAGCTGACGAAAGGGAAATTTTTTCTCACGAATGGGGATTTTATGAATCCCTTTTTGCGAGGTAGCAAAATCTTTGATTGTGAGCCCAATCTCCTTTCACAAAACATACATATAAATCTTGGTGTGAACTGAGCATGCTCAGAACCCCAAAATAAAACATTTAATAACTTTTGAATGGATTAATATTTGTTCACCAAACGAATGCTGGGTTGCTCTTTGATGCAAACTCTTTCTACCCTGAAAATTACAGGCCAAAATACCAAATGGGTTGGCCGCAGTGCAGAGGACAAAAATCAACAAAAAAAAGGTGAAAAATGCATTTTGCAATGCTTTACTGCACAAAGATCATATGTCCAACCAAAACGCAACTTGGCAAATCAAGAGATCTACCATAGGAAAATTGCGCATTCCACATTTCATGCAAATCTGTTGAATGGTTGCAAAATTATTAACGTGCAAAATGTAAGCAATAATACCCAACAGGGTTGACTTTATTGGGAAATACCGAACCTCCCAGGGGCATGATGAGGCTCAGCGCCACAGGCGGAGGGCCTTCTAGCCCTTGGAAGGTCTGGTATTTCCCAGTAAAGCCCACCCTGGAGGGTATTTTTGTGCTTAGAAATTGGGCACTGTAAAAGAAAATAAGTTTAATAAACAATGTTAATAAAAAATGAATTCAAAATAAGTTTTGTAATAAAATAGTTCCTCCGCCTGCTTTAGAATGAAGGACTTTAGTCCTAGTAGAGACTCGGCACTTACCCAAAAACAAAAAAGACTTTTTCGGTTTCTTCATTGACCACCCCCCCTCCCATTCTTTTGTTGTTTTCCGACATTAATGTTTATGTGCAGTTTGTTTTACTACTGGGGCAGATGTTCTGGTTCCGGTTTTGTTTTATTTTAATTATTTTATTGAAATTTAGGATTACAAATACCTTTGAGTAGGAACTGCTCATTTACAAAGGTTCCACGTCAAAGGAATGGGGGGTATACATACATACAAAGGTCGACATAATAATACATAGCTACACAATAAAAAAAAAAGCAAGAGACTGAGGCTTAGGAAATTCCAGTAATTCAAAATGTGCCAGATGTTAGGTAGCATGACATACCAGCCAAGGGCAGTCTTAGAAATAAACTTTGCAGGTGAGAGGGGGGTATGCAGGCAGGAAGGCCATTGTCAGAGGGTAGAGGGTGAGGGTAAAAGCTCAAAAGGGGAGGGAGGGGAGGGATAAAAGTCAGGAAATGCCCAGTGGAGAGGAAAGAGAGAGGGGGCAAAGGGGTGGGCAGGTGAAGCAGGTACTGTAGAAGGGAGCAAGGCAGGGAGAGGTAGCTGTCAAGACTGAAGTAGAGGGCAGTGAGTGGTGGGCCCCAATTAGGGGAGGCAGTCACAATGACTAGTTGAAATGAGATGAAGTCAGAATTGTCTCTTAAAAGGGCCAAGAGCAGCAGCAGTAGTAAGAGTTTGTTTGTTGAGAATATTGTACCACTGTGGTGCTCTGTGGGCAAAGGCCCTCTGGTCCATGGTAGTCCGGTATCTGGTGAGAAGGAAGGTTAGTTGTTGTGAACTTCTAGTTCACTGGGTGATGTGGTGATCATTGAGGAGCTTTTCAATGCCAAGGGGCATGATCCCGTAGAAGTCTTTTTTGACTGAGGGAGGTTTGATACTGTATCCGGCTGATGAGAGGAAGCTATCCTGCCCGAGTGTACAGGTCACAAGTGTGTGTAAGTTGGTCAGCCCTAGTTAGCAACCTGCATGCTTTGTTGAGTGCAACTGTAATTCTGTGGATGGCAGAGGCAGAGGCACAGCCATAGATTGCTAGCCCATAATCGATGATGGAGGTGACAGAGCTATTGATAGCCAAACCGAGAGTGTCCAGAGTCATGCAGTGTTTGTGCCTGTAGAACAGGCCTATACGGATGTTGGTGGCTTTGGCGACAGAATCTATGTGCCGATGGTAGGAGAGTGAGCTGTCTGATGTGACACCAAGGTATTTAAAATCAGGAATGTGTTCAAGTAAGGTGCCTGTTTGGTTTAGGATGGTAAGGTCACGGGATTTGTACTTACTCCTGGCATTGTAGAAGGTAATAACCTTTGTTTTGCTGTAGTTCATGACCAGTTTGTGTGACTTGAACCATTCTCCGATGCACATGAATTCAAGCTATAATTGTTTCTTGAGGAGCTCTGCATTTTGGTGGTTGGTGAACATGACTATGTTGTCAGTGTAGAGCAGTAATTTCTGGTGGCAGACACTGGGAAGGTCGTTGAGGAAGAGGCTGAAGAGTAGTGGCCCCAGGATGGACCCCTATGGGACCCCTGAAAGGACTGGCTTTTCTTCCGAGGTGACACCACCAATCCTAACCTGCTGGACCCTCTCCCCAAGGTAGCTTGAAAACCAGAACAGTGCTTCATTGGAGAGCTCAATGTTTGATAATTGCTTGAGTAGGAGTGGGTGGCTTACAGTATCAAAGGCTTTTGTAAGGTTGATGAATACTGCCCCTACACAGTTTCCTTGATCAAGTGTGGTATGGATGAAGCCCGGTTAGGAGGAGAAAGTGCGACCTGCATTTTGCATTGTGGTTTCACTTTTGTTCCCCTTCCCCCACAGCACTGATAATCAAAAAAAAGTCATGTTCCTGCAAAATCTCTGAGGAGCTACTTTCTTGCTTGTAAGGGACAAAAGAAGACCATGGCCCATCGAGATTGTCTCCCACCACTATGCTGGAAAAATTAAGCCCCAGTGCTATTTAACTCCAACCACTGGTTCAGACCTCTTTTAAAGGACTGGATGGAGCTACTGTCTACCAAATGTTGTGGTAAACTGTTCCATAATCTCAGAGTTCTTACCATAAGATAGTTTTGTCTTTTATCAGTGCTTGCTTTGGCCACCTCAATCTGTTTGTTATGTAGCCTAGTGGAACTCCTTCTATTGGGGAATTTGAGAACAAATTGACACATTAAGTCCTGGGAATTTGAGATCTTATATAACAATAACAGATCACCTCTGGTGTGTCTGGTTTGTAATGAATATAAACCAGTTTCATGCAGTCTAGTATGATAATCAGTATTTTCAAGTCGAGGTACTAATTTAGTTGCCCTCCTTTGTATCTTCTCAGTTCTAGCAATATCTTGTTTAAGATATGGGTTCCAAAAGGGAGACCCATAATCAGAAGGGGGCCTAACATAGGTCCTAAAAAGAGAGATAATGCATTCCTGAGTCCTAGAGACAATGCTCTTTTAATTCTGGTCAAAAGTGAATTTGATATTTTGGCTATCTCAATACACTGGTATGTAGAGGTTAGCTTATCATTTATGATAACACCCAAATCTCTCTCAGTTATTTAAGGGGTGAGTTGTATAAATAATAATTCTGTCTTGGGTTATTTTTGCCATAATGTAACACTATGCATTTATCAGGATTTAACATCATCCCATTATTAGTAGCCCATTCTTCTATAGCTTTTAAGTTGTTACTAAGCTTAGTCCTACTAGAAGCAATGGATACAGCACCCCCTAATTTAGTATCGTCAGCAAACTTCAATAAAAGATTGTCCATACTGACCTGCATATCACTAATATAAAGATTAAATAAAGTAGATCCAAGGACCGAACCCTGCGGGACCCCACTGGTAACACAGCCCACATTGGAAAGAATACAATTAATCTTTACTTGTGCTGTCTGTTAGTCAACCAGCAGGAAAGCCATCTGACCAAAATCTGGGAAAACCCCAGGTTCAGCAATTTGTCAATGAGTTTATCATGGGGGACTTTATCAAAAGCCCTGCTGTAATCAAGAAGGACAACATCCATAGGCTCCCCCTATCAAGTCCCTCACTCACATAATTATAAAAAAACTACCAAGTTAGTATTGCAGGAGTACCCAGACCTAAAACCATGTTGTGCATGATCAATTTGGTTCTTACTAATTACTTCCTGTTCTAGGAATTTTTTCATAATGTTTTCAATTAATTTGCTAATTACAGATGTTAGGCTTATGGGGTGGTAGTTTTCTGAGTTAGAGCGAGCACCCTTTTTAAATATGGGTACAACTGTGGCCCTGGCCTAGTCTTGTGGAATAAATTCTTCTTGAAGGGACTTATTAAAAATAATAGTTAAGGGCTTAGCTAGAGCTTCAGATGTCTCTAGTAAAAATCTAGGATTTATGTTATCAGGTCCTGGACTTGAAATATTAGTAACAGATATGTTGTAACCCATAGGCATACAGGCTAGGTATGATTTGAGTTTAGAATCATCTTTTATTGAAAAGACTGAGCAGAACTGCTCACTAAAAGCATGTGCAATTTCTTTATCTGTAGTTTTTAAGGAATTATTTACTTTTATAGGACCCATATATCTATTATCTTTTTTATTAGTAAGATAGGAGTAGAAGGATTTATAGTTATCCTTGCTATGTGCCAAGCGAAACTCCAGTTTCTTTTTGGACTGTAGGATAGTTTGTTTTAACTGTTGTAATGAAGCTTTATTTCTAAGCAATAAATGAATGTTATTGGTGCCCTTGCTCTTTTTTAGTAATGAAAACAACCTTTGTTTTTTATTAATTAATTTTTTTATGGTTTTATTTAGCCATAATGGAATATTCCCCTTATTGTTATATTTCTTCTTGATGGGTACAAATAGTTCTTCTAGATCATAGATTGTTGTTTTCAGGAAATCCCAAGCTTCCTTGACAGATAAAGGGGATAATAATTCTTCCCAACATAGATTGCCTAATTGATCATTAATGATATGGAAGTTTGCTTTATCATAATTTTTGAATTCTCCATGACCTAATTTTGGTAGTGAGTTAGTAATTAATGTAAATGAGATAGAATAATGATCACCAGTGCCCAAGGGGTCCCCAATACAGATATTAGATATATTATTTCCTATATTAGATATTACTAGGTCCAATAAATTATCACCCCGAGTTGGCTCAGTAACAAGCTGTTCCAGACCTAGATCCACAATAAGGGAAATAAATTTTTTTTCATCATGGGTTTTCCCAGACAAGGCAGTCCAATTTATACATGGCAAACTGAAGTCTTGCAAAACTAAAATATTACCTTTGTTAGCCATGTTTGAGATTTCATCAAGTAATTTGGAAGAGTTTAAAAGGTAGAGCACACACACCTCTGGTAACAAGGGCACAGGTCTGTTAAAAAACTTTATTTAGAAGTATCACAAAAAAGCCATATCACCTGATGCGTTTCGGATGTCTGTTACATCCTTTTGTAACAGACATCCGAAATCGTCAGGTGATAACTTTGTTGAATAAATTTTCTAATGTCAGACCTGTAATGTCTCACTAAAGTTTTAGTGATTCTCATATCAGTATAGAGGCACCACGTCCCAGTGCTCACTCCATTTTGTTTTTTTAATTTGGAAGAGTACTCGGTATTTGCTGAAGAGGGTCTATAGCAAGTACCAACCCTTAATTGAGGTTGTCCCTTCATCTGAATGTTTACTCATATGGATTCTAAGCTGTTTGACTGGGGTAGTTGGTAGGAAGTTATATCCTGTCTGACATATAAGCAGATTCCCCCCAGTACGTCCTAAATGATCCCAATGATATAACTTGTAATCAGGAAGACACTTTGTCCATACAGAGTTAGAGTCCCACCATGTTTCTGTCATGGATATAAGTCCATAATCATTCCTTAGACATTTGGCTTCAAGTTCAGCCAGTTTAACTTGATTTAGTGATCTGGCATTCAGGAAAAGTACCTTGCAGACAGATTTATTACTGTTAAAGTTTTTTAGAGAACAAGAAAAAGACCGGTTCTCCTCCCATGCATCTAGTTTAAAAGTTTATTGATGGCTGAAGCTACACTTTTGCCCAGTAGGGAGCTGCCCCTTCTGCTAAGGTGTAATCCATCCCAGCAGAACAATGGTGCTCTTTGATGAAATTGCTCCCAGTGTATAAGGCATACTATTCCCTGTTGGAGGCACCGTCTCCTAAGCCAATCATTAAAGGCTTTAATTTTATTGGTTATAAATTCAGTTGCCCTTGGGACAGGAAGTATTTCAGAAAAACAAACAAGACTATCTCTTTCAGCCAATATGTTATTAATTGCTATAATGTGCTGTTTGAGTTCTTCCAAGCTGGCTCTATTTATATCATTAGTGCTAGCATGTATAATAAACATTGGATTTAGACCAGCTCCCTTAAGTACTTCTTTAACCACAGATGTAACATCGGAAATTTTTGCTTCTCTTAAACTGGAGCATGTCCGATTTGCCCTATCCACATTACACACTAAACGGTCAATATATTTGATAGTAGAGTCCCCAGTGACAAACATTTGTTTACCATTATGTAGAGTAGGGTCCATAACTTGGGAGGTTGATTTATCCTCCTTTGAGCAAGTAGAAGTACCCCCTAAATTAGAGTGAGCAATTTCAGAAATGGCAGTTTCTGTTTTTTCTTTCAAATAGGGACAAGTTATAGAATTTTCCTCTGGTGTAGTGGATAATTTTATATCCTGGGAAGGTTCAGTGTTTTCTATGGAAAGAATATCATAACTATTTGATAAAGGAAATAAGGGAGCACTGTGAAATATTTGACCTCCCCTGCATCTCATTTTGTGCTTAGTGACTACAGCCAAGTTATCTGACTCATCAGGAGGTGGGGGGTAGGGGTATTGATGTCATCATTAAGATTTACAGGAATCACAGAGGGATATTATGAATCCTCTGAAGAGGTTAACTGGCCTAACATTAAATCTATATAATCCTCCAGGGCCTCAATCTCTGGGCTAACTGCCCTGGCTGATTGTAAATTAATAATTTCGGCTTGTAGTGTCTGTAGTAGCAGCAGACATCTATGACAGACAAAGTCTGCAACCTGTGGGCCCCTACCAAACATCTCACACGATGAGCAAAAATTATTTGGTTCCTCCATTGCTATAAACTTAATAATAGAAGATAAAGTAACTTACAAATAGCATACAAGGTTCCAGAGAACCCATTTTTCCCTGCTGTCCCAGCTGACACATCAGACATGCGCAGACACATATGTCTCTGTGCGCATCTCCTCACGCACTCGGCTCACCCTGCTCGCCTCCAGGCAGTCTTATGTACTGTCTGGTAACCCAGAAGTAGTGAGGGAGTCACGCTCCGAGGCAATCCTTACCAGCCAAATTAAAGGGATGTAAAAAACAAATAAAACCTTTATTAAATGGCTATCAGGATGCAAGCCCTGAAATATGAGCTCAGCACTCCACAGTGGCAATCTGTAGTTCAATAAACAAAGGACTACTCGCCCTTTACTTGCTGCTAGAACAGGGCTCAGTAAACAGTACTGCACATCAGCAAAGCATACAGTAAAAAATGTTTCATACAATTTTAACACACAGACAGCTCTCTGGAGATAGGACAAGCCTAGCAACTCTTAGTGAGCTATGTAATGAATTGCACTCGATGCCGGGCAGTCTTATGTACTGTCCGGAAACCCGGAAGTAGGGAGGGAGTCATGCTCCGAGGCATTCCTTACCAGCCAAATTAAAGGAATGTAAAAAAACAAATAAAGCCTTTATTAAATGGCTATTAGGATGCAAGCCCTGAAATATGAGCTCAGCACTCCACAGCAGCACTGTGTAGTTCAGTAAACAAAGAACTACTCGCCCTCTACCTGCTCACTAGAACAGGGCTCAGTAAACAGTCCTACACATCACTAAGCATACAGTAAAAAATGTTTCATATGATTTTAACACACAGACAGCTCTCTGGAGATGCCTAGCAACTCTCAGTGAGCTATATAATGCTACATTTTATTCCCCCCCGACGAACTCATAGGTATCATAGGTAATTCAGAGCTTAAAAGACTAATGTCCAACTTGCTCGCAGACTTTAATTATAACCCATTATAGAATTTTGACCCAAGTATGTGTCCAGGTGAATTTTAAATATGTCCATGCTCTCACTAGCACCCACCTCTAACGGCAAATCATTCCATATTTTGCAAACTCTAACTTAGAATCAGGAACTTCTTTTTTTTTTGTTCTACAGCATTCAACCATTAACTGTAATGGATCTACTCTTGTGTCATAAACTACTTTTCTGAATTCCAGGCCCAATAGTTCCCATAGTTGATCATCTTGCAGGGCTCTATAGACCATACACAAGTCCCCTCTCATTCTGCGGCACTCCAAAGTGTAAAGTCCAAGTTTCTTTAATCTATTCTCATGATCCATGCCCGTCACTTCCTCCTCCTTCTAGTAGCGCTCCTCTGAATTTTCTCCAGGGCAATTTTGAAACCCTTATCATCTGGTACCCAAAACTGGGCGCAATACTCCAAATGGGGCCTCACCAAAGAAGAGTACAGTGGCAACAGAACCTCACTACTTCTGATTTTTATATGTTTATTTATACAATGAAGTATACCTGCAGCCTTCTTAATTACCTGTAGGCAATGTAGTTTAGAACTCAAATCGTTTTTCACCCTTACACCCAAATCCCATTTGTCTTTGACAACCTTCAGTGCTCTACCACACATCGTATAATTTGCTAGTTGAATGTTCCTCCCAAAATGCATCACTGTGCATTTATCTTCATTAAAGTATGTTTCTTAATGTTTGCCCAAGTTTCTAATTCCCCCAAGGCATACTGTAGGGTATCAATGGCTTCGGGGTTATTTACTGTATATCCTATGTGGGTGTCATATGCAAATTTAGTTAACCAGACTCCAGATGTAGTATTAAGGGATGAAATGTAGATGTTGAAAAGACAGGGGCCCAGCACCGATCCCTGAGGGACCCCACTGGTCACATGCTCCCAGCCAGAGTACAAACCCTTTATACAGACCTGCTGAGTTCTGCCAGTCAGCCATGACTCCACCCATTGTGTTTTATTACCCCCTCTGCCCATATTTATAATGGCATCAATAAGTTCTCCATGGGGGACTTTATCAAAAGCCTTGGAGAAAGCAAGAAGGATTATGTCCACAGCCTCACCCCTATCCAGGGCCCTACTTACTCCACCATAGAACCCTAACAGGTTAGTCAGGCATGATCTTGCTTTAACAAACCCGTGCCAGGCAGTATCAGTCTGAATCATTTCCCCGATATGATCTTTTACAATACCCTTGAGGATTTTCCCAGCATAGACGTCGGGCTGATAGGTCTATAGTTGATCACATCCTGTTTTGATCCCTTCTTAAAATGGGAACCACTGTAGCTTGTCTCCATACTTCTATAACCTGTCCAACCTGTATAGATTTGGTGAACAGGGCAGCAACTAGACCAGATAGGGAAACAGCTAATTCTTTAACTGTACGTGGGCTGCACTTTATTCCATATGATCAGTACATGAGTGCAAATGTATCTATTTTATCTGAACTGGAACAGAATCTTGAGCATAATATAGTAACTAGGAAAACCTAGACTCCTCAGGTAATGACTGATGACAAGATGATTTTCAATTAAATGGTTTCAAATCAATTTGATTTACTGGGAGTTACAAATGATTGACTATGGACCCACTCCCTTGCTAGTAAGAATGATGACATTGAAGGAACCGAGAATTTAATGCTAACATCTTGGAACATTGCTGGTTTGGCAACACAATTTATAGATAGTGACTGTGTTAATTTCTTAAAACAACCTCACACAATATGTCTGCAAGAAACTTGGCACCAGCCAACAAATGAAGTTGCATTGAATGGCTATTTGATCTATCAAGTCTCTGGCCTTAAGCATTCTAGATTCAGCTGACCCTCTGGTTGTCTAGTTACCTGGTTTAGAATCATGGATTTTATAACTGTAGAGCTTATATCAGCTAATTCTTTCTCACAGGCCTTTTTTGTAAAATCAGGCTCTTTGAAACTCTGCCTAGTTAATGTTTACATACTACCTAGTAATTCAAAGTCTTATAGAAGCAGCTTATGGGAGGAGTTAGATGATGTTATTCATATAGCCTGGGCAATAACAGCATGTGAGAAAATTCTACTCTGTGGGGATTTTAATGCCAGGATAGGCACCCACAATGGTTTTTCCAATGACGAAATTCAAAATTGGCGAAGTACATTAGATCAAAGGACTAATGCTAGAGGACTCAAATTATGAGAGATCTTAACACCGTATAATTTGATACCTCTCAATGGGAGGCTCAAAGTGGACACTTTAGGTAATTATACACATTATAACAAACAAGGTCCTTCTGTGATTGACTGTGTTTTCTGGAATGATGGTATGGATATATGGGAAACTTGCTGTATCCCTACTAGATCAGATAGTGACCATTTCCCTCTAATATTACATTCCAGAAAATTAGTACAAGAACTCATGGTGCCCGGCTATAACATAGAAACAATGTTAAAATCAGATGGAACCAATATAGCTAATTTGAGTTAGCCCCCTGGATGCGGAGTTTCTTTATTGATAAGGATTATGTCAACTGGAACTCATCTAAATGGTTTGAAAAGCTGATGCAATGTTTTAAGGAAATTAAGGAACTGCTCTCAACTTTTATTAAACAACAGCCTGAGGGGCGAAATACACGGTTTGATAAGGAGTGCCGCCTGGCCAAAAAACTGTAAAACCAAATAATTAGAAGAGTCAGGTCATCACAAAATAATAAAGAGCATAGACTATGTAATCAAACAAGAGCAACATATAAAAAGTTATTAAAGGAAAAACAATGTAAATTTCAAAAAGTCAGAAGACACCAGGAGAAAGGACTGCTGTGTGACTGGACTTCTCTGCTTGGACTAAAGAAGAAGAACTCTTGTACTTGGACCTTTAATTTAGGGTAAAAAAAACCTAACAAACAAAACAAAGTGTGTGTTTGTCTGAGTTAACTGAACTGAATGGTTATCTGAACAGTTATCTAGGTGTAAATCTCAGGTGATTGAAAGGACTTGATAGCTGTGAGGTTTAAATTACTTGTAGAAAGATCTAGTAAGTAGGGGGAGTGGCATAACTTAGAAGGAAGCTACATTTAAAGACTGCCTTAGAAAGATTCTGCTAATAGCTTGGCAGAAGACACAAGGAGAAAGGACTGCTGTGTGACTGGACTTCTCTGCTGGGACTGAAGAAGAAGAACTCTTGTACTTGGACCTTTAATTTAGGGTAAAAAAAAACTAACAAACAAAACAAAAAGAAAAGTGTGTGTTTGTCTGAGTTAACTGAACTGAATGGTTATCTGAACAGTTATCTAGGTGTAAATCTCAGGTGATTGAAATGACTTGATAGCTGTGAAGTTTAAATTACTTGTAGAAAGAGCTAGTCAGTAGTTGGAGAGGCTTAGCTAGAAGAAAGCTACATTTAAAGACTGCCTTAGAAAGATTCTGCTAATAGCTTGGCAGAAGACACCAGGAGAAAGGACTGCTGTGTGACTGGACTTCTCTACTGGGACTATATTGCCCTCCTTCCCACCCAAAGCTAGTTCTACTTTTATAGGCACAGGATTTGACTGACAACAGGAACTTCCTGTTTGGGAGCAGGAAGTGAATGATCACAGAGCCACCAAAGACCCACCATCCTAGAAGGTCAAGAGTAGCTCTCCAGTCCCCTCTAGCTGCTGGAGGTCTGCCTCTGAGCAAGTAAGGAGTCTACTGAGAAATATAGGATATTCTTGTCTCAGAACAGGACAATCAGGAACTTAAAGGGCACACAGGCAGAAAGTAAGAAAAGAGAGGAAAAAAACAGATGAAAGAGTAAGGATTGCAAACAGTTAAGGGGCCAGAAATAAGACATAATTGGAGTGGTGCAGTGCAGTGCAGTGCAGTGGCTGTAGAGCAGCAGTCTTCTGGGAGATGTTCTGGAGGATGCGGTGTTGTCCCATCTGCAGGCACCTCTCTGGGCTGAGGGAGGAGGTTGCTCATCTCCATGCTGAGTTGGCCAGGATTTGTGGGACCTCCTCTTCCATCCAGGGACCACCAGTGCCACTGCCATTGCCTCAGAGGTTGCCAAGAAAGAGGAGTGGTTGGACCACAGTGGGCTCAGGGAGGGTGAGGGTGGTGGAACAGAGGTTCATCCCTCCAGTTGTACCTCTCAACAATTCCTATGCCATTCTGGCAAAGTGCAGTTCCTCTATGGAGGCACCCACAGTGGAGACCAAGGAGGATGCTGGGAACCTCCACAAAGGAGACCCACAGGAGGGTGGCAGGGGACCCCACAGGGGAAGGAAACAACTCCTGGTGGGGGACTCCATTGTTAGGAAGGTAGAACTGGGGGAGGAAGGGGAGAGGGAGGTAAGGTGCCTGCCTGGTGCCATGGCTTAGAGGGACAGGGAGCGAATCCTCAGGATTGCTGGAGCAGCTGCACAGGGGAGGGAGCTGGATGTCATTGTCCACCTAGGGATAAATGACCTGGCTAAGAAAGGGATTAGAGAAGTGCAGGAAGAGTCTGTGGAATTGGGGAGGGGCCTTAGACAAGTAGCACACACGGTTACCTTCTCGGAGGTGCTGCCCATTTGTGGCGTAGGAGAGGCTAGGGTGTTCTGCACCATGGGATTCAATCAGTGGTTGAAAAACTGGTGTGGCGCTCAGGGATTTGGCTTCATTGGGGACTGGGGGTCCACTTGGAGTGATGAAAGCCTATACTGGCATGATGGGCTGCATCTGTCCAGGAGGGAACCAGGATCCTAGTGATAGGTTTCAAATGCTTCATTGGCAAGCATTTAAACTAGCCAAGGGAGGCACTGGAAGGAGAGGAAATCCTAGCCTCCCAAAAATTACGGTAGTAAGTGCGGTAAACACCAACATAGAGGTATCGATAGGGAGAAGGGCAGGGGTAAATGGAGAAAGTGACAAAGGCAAGAAGGACAGGAATGGGGCAAAAAGGAGTAAGGCCATCAGGAAATGGAGGGTAATGAGTACCAATGCCCGTAGTCTGGACAACAAGCTCCCTCAGCTGGTGGCCTTGATGGAAGAGGGATGCCTGGATATCATAGCAGTCACAGAAACATGGTACACAGAGAACCATGACTGGGATGTTAACATACCAGGGTACATAACCTACAGGAGAGACAGGCAGGGGAGAAGAGGGGGAGGAGTAGCTCTCTATGTAAAGGAAGGGATAAAAGCAACTGAACAAAAGAGTAAACAGGGAGGAGAGGAGGCACTGTGGGTCACCTTGGAGACTGGAAAGGGCACCACAATCGCACAGGGGTTGTGTACAGACTCCCATGTCAGGGGAAGGGAATGGACAAGGATATGATAGAAGGCATTCTTAGAATGGCAGAAAAAGTGGAGATACGGTTGATGGGAGACCTGAATATGCCAGATGTTAACTGGATCACATTTGCTGCAGCCTCATCCAAGAGCAGGGCCATTCTTGATGCCCTACAGGTGGCAGGCCTCAGACAGCTAGTTTCGGAACCCACTCATGAGGGAGCAATCTTAGACCTCATATTCTCAAACGGGGGCAGTGAGAGGATCTCAGATCTAGAAGTGGGTTGCCATCTGGGAACAAGTGACCATCAAACAGTGTGGTTCACATTAAACTGAGCCACAGAGTCAAGCCATACAAAAGTGAGGGTACTGGACTTTAGGAGGGTTGACTTTGGCAATATGGGAGAGTGCCTCAGAAAAGCACTAGCAAACAGACTAGAAGGAGGTGTGGAGCAACAATGGGGAATCATCAAAACTGCCATCACAGAGGCAACAAGCCTTTGTGTGAAGCAAATAAACAAATCAAAATTAAAGAAAAAGCCACTATGGTTCTCAAAAGAGGTGGCTGTGAAAGTCAGGAAGAAAATATAGCATTCCAGAAGTATAAGGAAACACAGAAGGAGCAGGACAGAGAGCTGTACCAGTTAAGGCAGAAGGAAGCAGAGAGGGAAGTCAGAATAGCAAAGGCCCAAACTGGAGGAAAAGATAGCCAGCTCAGTTAAGAAGTGGGATAAAACCTTTATAGGTACATCAGCGTAGAAAGACAAAGGAGGGATAGTGAGGCTGAATAGAATGAACGGTGGGTGGGCAGAGGGGGACAGTGAAAAAGCAGGGATACTGAATGAATATTTCTGCTCAGTATTCACAAAAGAGGAGGGGGAAGTGCCTAATCCAATTAACAGACGCAATCTTGATGGGGGGGGGTCGATCCCAGTCCTTTCACAGAAGAAAGGGTTCTGCAAGAACTCCTAAAACTGAAGGTAGACAAAGCAGTGGGGTCTGATGGAATTCACCCCAGAATTCTAAAAGAATTAAGGGGGGAACGAGTGAAACCACTGGCTACTCTTTTTAATAAATCATGGGAGGATGGTGTGGTACCTGAGGACTGGAGGAAGGCGGATGTGATTCCCCTTCACAAAAGTGGGACCAAGACAGAGGCAGGAAACTACAGACCTGTCAGTCTGACCTATGTGGTAAGGAAAGTGATGGAGTCACTTCTGATGGAAAGAATAGTTGAGTACCTAGAGGCCAGTGGGGCACAGGACCCAAGGCAGCATGGATTCACAGCAGGAAGGTCATGTCAGATGAATCTAATAGATTTCTTTGACTGGGTGACCAAAGTAGTAGACCAGGGAGGGGCTGTGGACATGGCCTACCTAGACTTTAGCAAGGCATTTGACACAGTCCCACACAAAAGATTAATAGTCAAATTAACCAGCCTGGGAGTGGGTCCAAGGATGGTAGCCTGGGTAAAACATTGGCTGGATAACAGGACACAGAAGGTAATTGTAAATGGAGTCCACTCTGAAGAAAGAGGGGTTACTAGTGGGGTACTGCAGGGTTCAGTATTGGGTCCAGTCCTTTTTAATGTCTTCATCAGTGACATTGCAGAGGGACTGGAAGGAAAAGTATACCTTTTTGCAAATGACACAAAGATCTGCAACAGGGTTGATACACAAGGAGGCGTGGAAAGGATGAAAAGGGACTTGGCAAGGTTGGAGGAATGGTCAGAAGTATGGCAGATAGGATTCAATGCAAAGAAGTGCAAAATAATGCACCTGGGAAACAAGAACCCAGGGGAAGAATACACAATGGAGGGTAGTAACAACAACAAAAAAGGAAAGGGACCTGGGGGTAATCATATCAGATGACCTTAAGGTTAGCAAGCAATGTGAGAAGGCAGTAGGGAGGGATGGGGGTATACTGGGATGCATAGGGAAAGGCATCAGCAGCAGAAAACAGGAAGTTGTTATCCCTCTTTACAGACAGTTGGTGAGACCCCATCTGGAGAACTGCGTCCAGTTCTGGAGACCCCATCTCCGCAAGGACATAGACAGGATAGAGACAGTCCCAGAGGAGGGCAACTAAAATGGTGCAGGGTCTGCAAGATAAGTTGTATGAGGAGAGACTAAAGGAGCTTAATTTGTATACCCTTGAGGAAAGAAGGGAGAGGGGGACATGATAGAAAAGTTTAAGTACCTCAGTGGAATCAACAAAGTCCAAGAGGGTAGCATCTTTCAGAAAAAGAGACATGCAAGAACAAGGAGACACAATTTAAAGATAGATGGGGGGCTGTTCTGGGGAAATGTGAGGGAAGTATTATTGCACAGAGAGGGTAGTGGATGCATGGAACAGCCTTCCTGAGGAGATTGTGGGGTCTAAAACTGTGGGAGAATTCAAGAATGCATGGGACAGACATAAGGCAATTCTTGTGGGGGGGTAGGAAGAAATAGGTTGTTGGTTAACTAGGATCTGCAGCCTATCCTGTAGGTAGGGAAATGGGCAGACTAGATGGGCCAAGCGATCCTTATCTGCCGTCAAAGTATATGTTTCTATGTTAAGTCCAATGGAATAAAATGTTGAACGCTATAAATTCTAATGACCAACGTACATATTGGCAGCTGGTGGCCCAAGGAACAAACAACTCTAAACCTGGTATAGATACATATATCCCCCTTGAGTATGTGCAAAAACACTATTCAGACATCTTTTTTGATTCAAGTCAGGACAATGATTCTTCAGAGACAGGAACTGTTACAACTTCTGCAACATTCTGCAATCAGCAGGATGTATACATAGCTATTATTTTCATGAAAAGGCATAAAGCACCAGGACCAGCCAGATACCATCTGAAGTTTTTCTGGACTCCCCTCTTATTTGGGCTGCTATATTAATCTCATTTTTTTAACTCTCTAGTCAGGCAATTGAAATTTCCAGTTTCTTGGAAGGGAGACATTATAATTTCCATATATAAAAAAGGTGACAGGTCAGACCCTAAATCTCATTATTAGATAACTGCTGCAAAATTTTTTCCAAAATAGTTTTAGTCAAATTAATGGAGGAAATGAATGCACAGGAGCGTTTGTCGTAATTCCAAGCTGGATTTCGAGCAAATTTTAGTACAATAGATAATTGTTTTATATTATCACATTTGTATGAAAAAAATGTCAGTTTACTCAGGCAGAAAGTGTATTTAGTATTTATTGACTTTAGCTCTGCTTTTGATTCTGAGTCATGAAGCATATTATGGAAAAAATGAGAGAGTGGGGTATTTCCAAAGAGATAACTGCAATTATAAGTGAGTTACATTATAATACTTGGGCACAGATTAAAATAGGAACTACTAGTAAACTCTCCTCAATGTTTCCCACTAATTGTGAGGTTAGGTAAGGATGTGTCCTAGCCACCACTTTATTTTGCATTTATATAAATCATTTATTAATAAAGCTAGATGATTCTTTAACTGATTACCCAAAAATTTTGCACAAAGCATGCCCAGTATTGGCATATGCTGATGACCTTGTTTTATTATCCCTCACCAAGAAGGGATTACAGAATAAACTAGAAATATTAGAGGACTACACAGGCAGGCATAATTAAAATATTAACATGAACAAAAGTCAAATCATGATATCAGGGTGTAACAAAACTACTAAAACATGGAAAATAGGTAATGAAAGACTTATCACAGTAAAATGTTACCCCTGTTTAGGTCTGCTCTACACGCACGATGGCAAATGGACCAAACACATGGATGCCCTTACCCTCAAGCTCAAACAACCAACCAATTCTCTTAAGTCGTTCAACCATAAGTATGGCAGAAATTCTATCAAACCACTGATCACAGTACTAATAGCTAAATATTATGCAAGGGCACTATATCAGTGTGAGATTTGGGGATTTTCTAAATTCAGTAAAATAGAAATTCCTCTTAACAAACTCATTAGACAGTCCTTAGGCCTGAATAACTCCATTCCTGCAGCATTAGCTAGGGCAGAGGTAGGACTAGTCAGGCCATCAGCCCTCGCACAGATAAGAATCATAAACTATTGGCTAAAACTGCTGCCACTGGATCCAAGTAGACTGCAAGTCTTGGCATTAAAAGAAAAAGAAACGTGGATTGAAATCGGATGCAAAAAATCAAAATGGCTGACCAATTTGTACTCTACTCTGGAGAAATCTGGACTTACTTTTTTAGAGAGTATGTGGCAAAAAAAATTTCAATAAGTTTCAAATACAAAACCTATGTAACAAAAAAAATAATGACTCAAGCCAAGAAGTTAGACCTGGACATTATTATAAATTTCAAGATTGCTCCTTGGTTAAGACAGCATGATGTCAATTTTCACTACAGGAATTATTTGGATGTACTAACCAATATAAAACAGATACAGCTATTTACTAAGTTTAGAATGGAACAATTCCCCAGTAAGGTACTACTTACCAGATACAAAAAGGATAGTGAACATGGTTCTGTTCACTGTGCCTGTACTGACACAACAGTGGAAGACATTTTCCATGTCATTTTTGTATGCCCATGGTACAATGTAGCTAGACATAGAGAGAAAGAACTGGCTGAACCCGTTGATACTTGGCATTGCAACCTCAAATCAAAATCTTTTATTAAATACATTTTTTACCACAAGTGATGAACACATAATATATAATATGATAAGGTATTTGGAAGCAGTCACAAAAATAAGAATGAAACATGTGAGTCCCAATTAGATTTATTAAATTAGTAATATGAAAAAGTTGCTTGCATACCTGAAATATGGTTGTGATGTACAATACAAGCACGCATTGTTTTTAATATTTCTTTGTACTATGGACAATAGTCCAAGAATTACATTTTTTTTATAATATTTGTATTTATTATTGTTTAACATATGCACAATGTTAAAATGTTATATGTTTTCGTATTTTTGTAATGGTCCTTTGATCGAGCAATAAAATTGATTCATTCATTCATTCAATACATGGGCGAAGACCATCCAAGCCTGCTGATTTATTTGGGTCTAACCCTTGTAACAACTTTTGTACTCTGGTTGCTTCCACAATAAACTGCTCAGTCTTTATTTAATCACTATGATTTTTATTGGCAACTGTTCTCGTGTTAGAAACCGAAGAGAACTGTTGATTACAAATTGTTGCCATTTGTGACTTATCAGTTATTAGATTTCCGGTTTGATCTTTTAATGGACCAATGGTAGGAGTACCTCCCCTTTTATTGTTAATATATTCATAAAAGGATTTATAATTGTCCTTTACTCTACTTGCCAATCTCAATTTGTAATCCTTTTCAGCATTTCTAATACTGAATTTAGTCATTCTCAGATGATATTTATATTTCTCCCAGGATTTCTGTGTGCCACTTAATTTAGCACTCTTGAATGCTCTATTCTTATGTTTTATATGTTTTTTAACAGTTGCATTCATCCATGGTATTTTTAGTTTTACTCTGTCAGCTTTCTTTATAGAGGTAATATGTGTCTTAATAGCTACAGAAAGTTTGGCATTGAAGATCTGCCACATATCAGAAAGAGATTTATTATTAAAGTCCTGGTACCAGTCCCAAGTTGACATATCATTAAGAAGACCCCCCAAATTAGCTTTTTTGAAATTGTATATATCCGTGCCACCAATACCATGTCCTAAATTACCCTTATAAGTTAATCTTACCATGGAGTGATCACTTGATCCAAGGGGGGATGACCATACAATTTGTAATGTTACTGCCCAAGTTATTTAAAACCAAATCCAGGGTATTTTCACCCCTTGTGTATTGTTTAACTATTTGCTCCATATTCAACAATAAGAAGGTCTCCAAATAGACACTTTCTGCAGAGGTTACTGATTGTAGAGTATTCCAGTTTATCCCTGGAAGTTAAAGTCCCCCATAAGTATGGCGCTATTAGTGGAAGATGATCTTTTACAAATTCTAATAGTTGAAAATTGTCTCCTTGTGAAACTGATGGGGGCCTATAAATCATTCCCAAATTAATACAAGTTGAAGACTTTGGGAATATTTTAACCCACAAAGATTCAATATTGGACCACTTAGTTATTTCTATATTTTCAGTATTAATATTATTTGACATATAAAGTGCTACCCCACCTCCTCTAATATTGCTCCTGTCTTTGAGGAACAGTGTATATCCTGGGATATTCTTATCCCAAGGGTCATTGTCCCTCCAACAGGTCTCTGTAATTGCTCATATATGAATATTTTGTTGATAAAGGGTATGCATAAGTTCATCAAATTTGTTGTTAAGGCTCCTAGCATTAATGAGTAGGCAATTCCATTCTGTTGGGCTTATGGGGGGTAATGTTATTATTTGTTTTATCTAAAAAGAATAGAATGTTTTCCCCCTACATACTAGTTTAAATTTCAATCTAGTTGTTGCCTAAGTCTAGCAGCAAGAATCCATTTGCCTTGTTTATTTAAATGCAGGCCATCTCTAGCAAATAAACCCTGGTTCAGAAACCCATCCCAATTTTCCCAAAAAGTGAACCCCTCTCTAAAACACCATCGCTTGAACCATCCATTTAATGTCATGATGTCATTTCTTTTGGTGGGGTTTGCTCTAGGGACAGGTAAGAGCCCCAATATAATTAAATCACCCCCTTGTTTTTTTAATCAGGTCCCCTAATGATTCAAAATCCCTTTGGATATCTATTATGGGTCTTCTGCCCAAGTCATTGATTCCCGGATGAATAAGGGTAAGTGAAGTTTGTGTATGCTCCTGTAACCCTGGAAAAAGTTGTTTAACATTGTCTATGCCTGCTCCAGGTAGGGTACTAACTGTGGTATACATATTTCTATTCCTGCATAATATATGATCCGTATATCGTAGTGTGGAATCACCTATGACCAGGAAATCTCTAGGAATATCCAAATGTCTTTTCTTACTTGTGCTTGGTGCAACCTGGATTTGAGGGGGTATATTAGGTACTGTTTGCTTGGGTAGATCAGTCTCACAAGGGTTATCAGTTCTGGGTTCATCTATTAAGACACAGAACCTGTTGGCAGTTAAGGTGTTAGTACTTCCCCCTATGTTTCTTCTCCCTTTTTTCCAGCAGATTTCTTAACCAGGTACCAATCGTCTTCCTCCTGTTTGTTTCCATTTATTGATTTATGGGGGATAGACTGCTTATATGGTACTTCAACTGGACTATCAGCTACAGAATCTATATACTCTTCTAAGTTGCTGATTTCTGCATGAACTTGTAATCATTGTTGTAAATGAACAATTTCAGCTCTCAAATTCTCAATCAATCTACAATTGTGACAATTACAATACAGAGTCAGAGCTGATTTCTCCTTCAGTATACATACCACAATTTATACAGCATTTTAGCTTGATACCCATGTTCATGGCCATTTTGTACTTGAATGTAATTTAGGGGCCCAGTGCCCAGTGGCCTAGCTGACACAGCCGACACACACTGACACGCATGTCTCTGCACATGTCTCTACACGCCCTCCCTGCACTTTCCCTGCTCATCGCAGGGCTGAGTTATAAGCCTATGTTTGACCCGGATGTGTCTCTAGGGGTCGCGGGATGCTCATGATGTTAAACTGCCAAATTTAACAAAAGAAAATTAAATCGGGACACAATTATGACCTCCTGGATTCCACTAAGTACTGCTTATGTGCAGAAAGAACATTTCTAGGGGATATTTAGTGATCTGTAGTTCCACAGTGAAGCATCAAGGACTACAGGCACTCTCCTCCTACTTCCTGATGTACAGGGGGTCAGGCTCAACTAACTGCACTGCTAAATCAACAAATGTTATACAGTTTCATTAAAAGTTTCATCCACGCATCAATAAAAAGGTTAGTATTGAGATTTAATCCCTATGCCAGGTTGTATCGTTACTCATGGATTTCAGCTTGATAGTTGGCAGGCCGCAGGAGAGCGGGCAGGTGGTTAACTGCACTAGCAGGCTGCTGAGGAGGGATGAAACATCAAAAGCTTATGATTGAGGAGCCAGTTAAAGGGGAAAATAATTATGTGATAAGAGGTATCTTGCTGTTTTTTTACTGAGGTTGTGGAGTTTGTTTGCTTGAGCTGGGATGCTGAGTGGGGCTAGTTTTAATAGTGCTGTTAGTAGTGCTAGGTGTGCAGGACTAATCTTTGTTTAGGTGCCGGCAATGGAGCAGGTGGGTGACTTCCTAGATGGCAGAATTTTTCTTTTTGTAGAAACTATGATGGATCTTCAGAATGGGGTTAGGTTTTTTTTAGAAAAATGAAAGGCAACAGGGTTTGTGCATGTGTCTGTGTGGTGGGGCAGACTCCATTTTTTTCTCTCACTAAACAAGAGAATAACATGGCAACTGGCCATTTAAAAAATTCGGGGTGCCCAATGGTACCCTAAGTAATGGAGCACCCCGAAGTAGCACCTGTTTTTTAGCGGGCTGTGTTGAAAAATACCTGTCCATTAAAACAAGTGCACTGGCCTATCAGGATGCTAGAATTAGCATACCCATTTTCTAATTGGGGTTTAACATTAAACTGCTTACTCAACCCTATCAAATCACTGACATTTCCACTGGGGCCATGTCATATTTAATTTATGCAATGCCTGCCTATGTTTTTTGGAATTAGTTGTTTTTCTTTCTTTTTATATTTATTTATGTATGTGGGATTTTTTTCCCTTTGCTGTGCTCTTTGATGGTTTGGTGGTTTTCTGGTAGTAGGAACACTAGCATGGTAGCTAGGGTCCCTACGTGCATCCCTAGCCAAAAGCAGCATTTCATTGGTTGCTTCTATTTTGTAGGCAAGCTGAACAAGTTTCTGAACATGGAGGCATTAGCTGCCGCTTAATGAGGGAGTGAGGTTTCCATTCGGCAGTTATGTTACCCGGTCAACAAAAACTAAATAAATAAAATTTGTAAATGTTAATATTTTTGGTTTTTTTCTCCTATGGCTTTATATGTGAAGATGGTTTATCTGGTTGATCCTGCTATTTGCTGTCTGTGGCTGCTTTAAGCAGCAGGAGAAGTGGTTGCCAAGGACTATGTTTATTTAGGTAGGCAGGGGAAGTTGGGGTTCAGAATAAATGGTGTCATTTGTGTAGTGTATTGTGTTCTGGAAAGGGTGAGAGTTTTTTCTTGTGGAGATTTTTTTGTGTGTTTTGGAAAAAAGAAATGTAAGGAACCTCTCAGTGTGAATGCTGGTTTCACACTGAAGAGATCCAGAGTTGGAGCCAGCACATGGCTGTAGTGGGGGCGCTTAAGTCTTCTTCATGTCCCTGCTGTGCTTAAATGCAGATAGTGCCTCTCTGCATGACCTACCTTGTGGATAAATTACCTACAGTGAGGATAAACACAATATTCTCACTCTAGGTCAGACCACCTTGCAGATATCACTGATTTACTTATTTTTTATTTATTGAGTTCTTGGATAACACCTGTGAGTATATGCTGTTTTGAAGGTTCACGTCAGTTGTACAGAAAATAGCAGAGAACAACAATGTATACATTTACAGAGATGGTACAGTAAGCTTCAGAAAGGTTCACACAAGTAGACACTGCTGAGTCATTGTACAACATATGCCTGCATCTGTGAGTTTGAACACCCTGGAGAAGATAGACACAGAGAAGGCAACAGACGGAGGTGACATAGTGGAGGAATGGGGGGAGGGAGGTGTGTGCCATGAGATGTTGGGTAGGGGGTAGGCAGTGGCGGGGTGGGGATCAGTGAAGTGCTGAGGTTGGGAGGTGCCCCCTGAGTCAAGAGGTGCATCTAAGTGTAGTAGGTGATTACCATGGGAGGGAAGTAAGTGGTTGCAGTCACAGGTGTCCTTGATAATGAGGTGCTGATGAAGACTTCACTTGTATGCACCAAGACTGAGGCTGGAGTACTGAAGTTGCTGGTCGTTTGTGTTCATCTCTGTCAGTAGTTTAGTTTTGTGGATTTTCATGTGTTTCTGCTTGGAGGAACTGGACCATTCTTGAACATGACATCTATGAATGTTTCCTGGACTAGGAAACTGCAAAATATCACCACCAGGTATTGGCATTCTCATCATAAATCAACTTTTTTTGGAAGCCATCAAAACCAAAAGTAAGGCCAGTAAATCTGTTACACAAGCTCTGAGCTCTGGAGTGTTGCATTAAATCCACATTTCCGTCTGACTTGTTCTTACAGGATCTGTGCTTGTCTTTGAGGTCTATTCACAACCATTTTGGAGAACAAAGAAAAGACACTAACAAAGGATTTTTACATCCTGCATATGTCCCAAGCCAAAGTTCATCACTTTCATGAATGTAACACATTCTGGGTCTTTGATCTACAATAACAACAGCTTACTGGTCCCCAGTAGTTCACCATTTCCTGTGGATTTGATTATTTTTTATCATTTGACTCCTGGTGCCTTGGTTAAGATTATTATATTACATATCACTGAACATAACTATCTGCATGGCTTAATATTACTACATCAAGAATGCAACATAACCTGTTCCTGCTGTGGGTTGAACTCACCTACAGGCAGTTATGACTGTGCCTGCTCAAACTTTTACTTTTGCAGTTACTGTTGTCTGGTAATATTCACCCAAATCCTGGCCCTGGCCTGCCACATATGGCAACTCCCATATAACAACTTGGGATGCTCACTTTGGCATTTCTAAATATCTGCAGCTTCCTACCAAAGCTGGATGCTCTACATATATTAGCTACTGTACACAATCCGGATGTTCTGGCAAATGTTGGAACATGGCTGTCACCAAAAATCCCTGACTCAGTTATTGCCATACCAGGCCGCAACATCTTCAAACAAGATAGAGCAACCAAAAGAGGTGGTGGACGTGCAATTTATCTCAAAGAGTCACTCATGGGCCACCTCTTGCCTGTTCCTGTGGCTGCTACAACCACTCAATTGCTCGCCATCAGAATTCTGCTTGGTGCCCAAAATAAGGCACTTACTGTGGCATCCGTATACATCACTCCAAAACAGCAAGGGGGTGGTTTCAACTCGGTAATGGACTTCACACATAACCAGCCACCTGGGTTGGAGTCAGTTCTGATGGGAGACTTCAGTATAAACTGGCTTGCACCTGAAAATCAGAGCATTAAAGATGCCATCTCTGCCGTAAATCTTTCCCAGCTGGTTGACTCCCCCAACCAGATCCAATTACAAAACAGGGACTAAAAGCCTTTTGGACTGGGTCCTAACCAGTCATCCAGACCGCATTACTAATACCACTGTCCTCCCATATATGCTTACTGATCATTTCCCTGTCATCTGCACGTGTACAAACAAATTTTGCAAACCACCACCATGGACAATTAACAGCTGAGTCCTTGCCCGGGGTCACCCGGAACCTCTTAAATTCCTCCTTAGAGTGCAAGACTGGTCTCCAGTCTACAAAGCAAAGGATGTTGACAACAGCACTTGAACACTTCATCAACACCTATAATTCTATCTACAACTCTCACACACCCCTAAAAACATGCAAAATCAGAGGCCCTTGCAACCCCTTGCTCTCTGTAGAACTCCTAGCTCACGTGAAAATAAGAGACCACCTCTGGCACTGTGCCCAAGCCACTGGCACACAATCTGACATCCAGAACTACAAAAGAGCACAAAATGACTGCACAAGGTCCATCCATCTAGCAAAAATGAAACAGTATCAGGAAGTGCTTACCGATACCTGGGGCAAAGGAACAGCTTTCTGGAATAATATTAAAGAAATCACAGGTAAAACCTCGGAATCACCACCTACCATACTGGACTTAGATGGGTTCACTACCCCTGACCCTGTAACTATTGCCAGTACTTTCAATAATGCATTCACGGACCTCAGTAGTGTTCTTCCACCAGACTTTTTTGATGCAGATGTCACCTTGCACACCTCTGAGAGCACTCCCACCCCTACTAACCACCACCATTCTACTTTAAAGTTATCTCACCGCAGGAAGCCTGTAAATACATCCTCAAGGCAAATTGTAAATCTAGAGACAGTGGGGATTCCCTCGATCTTAAACTGTTGTCCCTCACACTAGAGGAAGTACTAGGGCCTTCTACCTGGATTTTTAATCTCTCACTTAGCTTTGTCCAGTTTCCCAAGAGATGGAAATCAGCCATGGTAACACAAAAGTGGTGACAGGTCTCTCCACGTGAACTACTGGGCCATCTTCATACTTCCACCCATCTCCATGGCACTTGAAAAAATTGTAGCTGACCAGTTTACAGATTATCTTGGAAAACATTAGATCCAATGTACCCCCAACAACATGGATTCAGAAAAGGACACAGCATCTCCTCAGCTCTCATGGAATTCACTGGTTTCATACTCAACTCTCTGGACCATGGACAGATAGTTGGGGCTGCATTTATTGATCTGACAAAAGCGTTCAACACGGTCCATCACCCCCTACTACTGGATCAGCTAAGCAATGCTGGAATTTCTGCCAACTCTAATGCCTGGTTTAAAAGCTATCTGGAGAACCATATTCAATAAGTCTAAATTGCTGATGTCATCTCGGACTCTAAACCATTTCGCTCAGGTGTCCCACAAGGGTCCATCCTGGGCCCTCTACTATTTAGTCTCTTTTTAAACAATCTCCCAAGATCCTGCACCGAACAAATCCTACTATATGCGGACAATGCTATCTACACAAGTCGCACAGACTCCATGCTTCTTGAAAGCCAGCTGCAACTCAGATTTGCATCAGTAGAGAAATGGTTCAGTGATCACAAACTGGTGCTAAAGTATCTCAGCGTCACCATCAACAGCAACTTATCCTATGGGGTACATATTGACAACATTGCCAAAGCAGTCAATACTTGCATTGGTCTCCTCTACAGATACAGGAACTCCCTTACACCAGAAGCCTTAAGGTTGGCCGTACAGAGTTGTGTTACCTCCATTATTGACTATGGATTGACAATCTATGGATCTGCCACTGAAACTGCCCTCCGGTGCATTTCCACTGCTCTAAACAAGGCATGTCACTTCATCTCAGGAGCCCACCGTCTCACCTACTCTTGTGACCTCTATGCCCAAACTGGTTGTCTCCAGCAAAAAAGATCGCATCAAATATCAAACATACCTGATGGCCAAGAAAATAACCCTAGGCCTCCTACTGCCTGGAATTCAAGGTCTTCTCAGCCCCTGTCTTAATACCCATGGCTCTGAATCCCAGCTCTTTTTGGTCCCTTGCTGCCGTACCTCCCAGGGACAAAGATTGTTCGCTTACAGAGAACCCTCTTTGGATGAATGCCCTCAACTGTGACATCTCTGAATCCAAACTGGGCTCTTTCAAATCCAAGCTACAGCGACTACTCTCTGCCACTCACTCCTGTGACTGTTTCTGCTAAACCCTTTTTGGCAATCTAAAACCCCTAGCACATGATTACTGCTAAATCTCCTTAGCAACATCTCTGACATCCCCTCCCCCTGCTACCCTACCCCTTCACCTTTCATCTCCTCTACCTAATGCCCCCCCATCCATCCTGACAAGGCATGTTGGCTAATTTCAACTTACCTTATGATTTTACCAGTAACTGACAAAGCTTGTTTTGGCTGATTTTCAATTTACTGTATGCATTCCTGTGCATGAAACTGCTTAGCATTACTCGTTTCTGTTCTTTAGTTCACTGTGAATGTCAACTATTGCTTTTTTTTCTTATTTACAATTATTTTACCATACCCTGTTTAGTCTGTAAACCTGTTGATCTCCTTTCACTATGTATACTGTTTTGCCATATTTTTTGTTCTGTTAACCTGTTGTATTATGCTGCTGACATGGAACCTTTGTAAAAGAGCTCTAAGCTCAAAGGTATTTGTAATCCAAGATCTAAATAAATAAATACAATTTGATGAAGCAGTCACAGTTGTCATCGGCAATGAGGTGCTGATGAAGCTTACTCTTGAAGGCACCAATAGTTGCTACTCCGGAGATTGCAGGTGGTAGAGCATTGATCCAGTGGGGGTGCACGGTAGGAGAATGCACATTGTGCCAATGCAGTGTGGCATCTCGGTTCACTAAAGATTTAACTGTTAGAGCTTCTTGTCAGCCTAGCACTCATGTGTTGTGTGAGCAGATTCTGAACTCCTGGTGGCAGCAGATTTAGTAAGGCTTTTTTGGCAAGTAAGCAGGTTTAGTATTTAATTCTGTTCTTCAGTTGGAGCCAACCTGACTGAGCATAGAGTTCACAGGTGTGCGTGAGTCTTGCAGCACCTGTGAGGAGGCTGCAGGCTTTACTTAGTGCAAAAGAGATGCGTCGGAGGGCAGTGTCCATTGCCAATCCATATATGGCCAGGCTATAATCGATGAGGGAGAAAATTGAACTATTTATGGCCAGGTTCAGGGCTTAGTTTGTTAGGCTGTGTTTGTGATGGTAGAGAATCCCGATTCTGGAATTGATGGCCTTTGTGTTATTGTCTATGTACTGGATGTAGGACAGGATGGAGTCAATTGTGATACCCAGATACTTAGTGCTGTATGAGATCCAGTGTGTCATCACTGTCATTCGAGAAAGACTGGGAGAAGGCCTTATGCTTACCAAGGTAGCTTGAGTAGATCAAGGTCTTTGTTTTTCCTTAGTTGAGTACTGGTGTATGCTCTTTGAACCAAGCTTCGGTGAAGGAGAAACCAAGTTGGAGCTTTGCTTGTAGGTGCTCGGGATGAGGATTGCTGGTGAAAATGACCGCATCATCAGCGTACAACTGGGGCAGGAGCCTGGGAGTTTGTTTAGGAAAATGATGAACATTAGGGGCCCCTGGATTGACCCTTGTGGGACCCCTGAGCAGTCCGGCCTACTATCAGAGATGACGTCCCCAATCTTGACCTGCTGTGAGTGAGTACAGAGATAGCTGTTGAACCATTGAACTGTATCCAGAAAGAGTCCAGTGTCTGTTAGCTGCTCAAGGAGGAGCATATGATGCACCGTATCAAATGCTTTTGATAGGTCGATAAATGCAGCCCCCACTAGCTGGCCTTGGCCTAAAGCTTGGTAGAAGAAGCCCATAAATTCCAGTAAAGGTGTGATGGTGCTGTGCCCTGCCCAGAGCCCATGCTGCTCTGGGCAAGGGAGATGGCACAGGTTCATGTCCTTCACAAGCTGATCTGCCACAGTCCATTCAAGTGCTTTGAAAGAAAAGTGGCAGGAGTATGGAGATCATCCCATAGTTATTGTGCAGTTCCCGGTCCCCACTTTTGTGGACTGGGGTTACAGTCGCAGAGTTCCATCACTGGGGGAATTGTGAGAGGTGGAGGGACAGGTTAATTATTAAAGTCAAGGGACTCAGGACTTCTTTGAGGATCAGGGCAACAAATTTTAGGTCCAGGGTGTCCCCTCTGTCTTAATTTCCCCAGTACCTTCTCCAGGTATTTTCTGGCCTCTGTTTTGGAAACTTCTTTAAAGTAAAACAACAGAAGGTCACTGGTTGGAGTTAGTTTGCCATTAGGATCTTTCGGGGTGGGGGTTGAAGTAGTCTGCTAGGAGTACTCCCCTTAGGTCTGTGAATGCATTGTTCTGTGAGTTTGCAATGTGGAGAGAGTCCAAGGAAGGTACGTCATCGACCATGAGCCTAGTTGGAGCGGTTTTGGGGTCCTTACCTGTTATGTCATTGAGGCTGGCCCAGAAAGACTTGCTGCTACTCCAGAAGTTAGAAAAAGGCTTCTTTAAAGTACAAGCTTTTGGCAAGTTGAATAGCCACCTAGGTGCATACTATGTGATCCTGAGTAAGTCACTTAACTTCCTTGTGCTCCCAGGTCACATCTGGAAACAAGCTTCGGCTTAGTGTGCCACTTCTGGTTGAACAATGTTCCCTTCCCTTGTTCCAGCTGCATATAACAGGGGAGTGATCTCTTAGGGAATCGAGGAGGATGGTGGTGTTGGAGATATGTGCAGGTCAGTTGTAAAGAACTCAGTCCAGAACAGTGCTGGTACCCATTTTGTAATTGACTCTTGTTGGTGTTTCAACCATTTGGGAGAAGAGGATGGCAGTCAAAGTGTCCTCAATGGTGGCAGCAGCAGAAGAGAGCCAGTTAATGCTGAAGTCCCTTAGTAGCACAATTTCAGAGTTTAGTCTTAGGGTACTGATAAAGTCCATCAGGTCACTGATTCCTGCCACCACTGTTGTTTTGGGTGGGACATAGACTGTGAGTATCCTAAGTGCCTTGCTGTGAGCTCTCAGCAGAAGTTTGATGGGCAGAATTTACAGGTTGACACCGCGGCTGGGGAGGGGTAGTACATGCCCCTGGAGAGAATCCTTGATATAGATGACACAGCACTACCTCTTTTTGAGAGTCGGTCTTGCCTGAACACGGTGTACCCAGGCAGCGTTATGGCAGCATCCAGTATCTTGGGTGTTAGCCGTGTTTCCACCACTGAGAGGATGTTGGGGTTATGCTGAGTAACCCACACTGTTAGATTGTCTGATTTGGGAAGTAGGCTGTAGATGTTTAAAGTGGACAGCATGAGCCCTGCTGATTTATGTGGCAGCATGTTCTGATTACGAGTTGGGCCTGGGTTTGGGTGTATATTGCCCGAAAGTAGAAATAGTAGTAGCAGCAGGCAATCAATGTGGTCCATTAAGAGTTTCTAATTTCTTGACCGTTGCCTTTTGCTGGACACAAGTACTTTAGTGGTGCTAAAGTGGGCAATTTATTCAGGAATGAGTGATACCAAGGAGCAGTCTTTTGGGTGGCAGCACTGTGACCAGGTCCTAGGATGCCCATGCTGGGTGTAGTTTCTGGACCCCTGGAGAGGCAGGTGATTGAAATATACACATTAATGACTGTCTCCTGGTAGTTTAGATGGGAGAAAGGAGGCAACCTGGTGAACTGAGGTCCCATTGGGGATAACAGAGAGAGTATGACGATGCATAATAGGGTCACAGAGATCCTAATCGACATTGTGATGCACAAGCCTCAGGAATGAGGTACTACCCCTTTGAGACAGAGAGAGTGAAACCTGACAGAAGTAGGGGTCAGAGAAGAGAGTAGGGAGAGAGAAAATGTATTTAACAAAGGAAGGAGATGGGGGAAGACAGGTCAAAAATCACCCAGAGAAACAACTGCACAGAGAAAGAGCTGCAGTGATCCCAGCTCTTCACCCTGCTTAAGGACTTTGCCCAAGGTAATGAAAAAAAAAATAGGGGCAGTCCGAGGGTACTGTTCAGCTGGAGAGGTAATCTGTTAAGCTGTCTCCAGGTCCGTTAAAGCAACTTCAGTTTCAAATTGCACTGTACCTTAGGCAGTGGGAAGCAGGCAGAAGACTGATGCCTGGAGGGATATGGAAGAGCTGACCCATTCAGGGAGCAAGGATCCCCTAAGAGGAGGACAAAAACAGAGGAATTAGTAGTGGGCAGAGGTGGAACACACTAAGAGGATTAACAGCCACAACAGAAGGACAGGGGTGAGTGTATTTCGAGCAAGGAGATAGGGAGGAGACTCAGAGGATTAGCCAGGAGGGAAAGGAAAGCTGGGAAGGGGCTCCGGAAAGAAAGAAAAAAAACTAAGAGAACAAACAGATTGGGGTTGCAGGCTGGGAGCAGGCAGGGGTGGAAACCTTAACATCACATTTCCAAAATTACTTGCTGAAATTTATCCACACTGATATTGCATATATATATATATATTGCGAAAAACTTCATTAATGCATCAGTTAGGATTGATAGCACAGCGACAAAAGTATGGAAATGTGATGTTAGGGTTACCACTCATACCACCCCACCCCTCACACACCAACAGATGTTGGGGTATGCCATGGGGTCGTCAGGCCCTACTCTCACCCCATTCTATGTGTAAGCAAGCTGATATGCTACAGTATAGGAGAATGAGATGAGAGTTAGGTCTGACAACCCCATGACACGCCCTGACATCTGTTGGTGTGTGGAGGGTGGAGTGGTATGCATCTGTGATAGCACGGGCCCTCTGGGCCATACATTCCACTTACACATAAATATGGAGCCATACAGCAGCCTCATAGTACTGAAGAGGAACCCTTGTAACACTTATTTGGCAATATCTCAGTAACCGTAGGAAGTATGAAAAAAAATTCCACTACAGTTGTAATCATGACTTCAAAAACTCCATGCATGCCTAGGCCACACTGCAGGTAGCAAAAAATCTGTATCTTGAATCGTTTTCAAGATACGGGTGCTGAAAGGCACTGCAGGCACCACAATGCTATCCTATGGGAAATTTCTCAGCTTCAGAACGCTGTAACTATAGGCCCATTGAATGTTTTGGGACCAAACCACCAAAAGGCACATCTGTGGGACCAAGGCTTGCCACCCTGCAAATTTCAGCCCAAAGGCACAATCAACTTTGGCACAATGAAGGGACTAAGAAAACATCACATGGGACAATGTTTTTGAGCATCATTTTTACCAAAACAACAATGTTTTCACGACACCCCACACCTTATAATGAGATGTTTTTGCTCACAAAAAAATATTTTTGTGAAAGTTTCCACAGTGCACATATAAATTTTCCCATAGGCTAAAATAGGACATGAAAAGCTTGCATAACTTTTGAATGGATTAATATTTTTTCACCAAATCTTTAAAAGGCACTGCTTTGACCCAGGCCACATATACACATGCACATTTGAATACAAACAGATGCATCTTTCAGTCAGTTAAGCCTGATGAAAAAATGCACAAAAGTTGAGGATTTTTCACATTTTTGACACTCTGCAGTTCCTCAACCATACATCCAACCAAAAAAAAACTTTCCAGATCCAGAGATCTATGGTTGGATGCCACACATGCAATTTCAGGAAAATCAGACAAACGGTTGCACAGTTATTAAAGTACAAGCTTTGGGGTTTAACATAGAAGTGGTCCATCAGCTCTACTACTGCAACTACTGTGCAGTTATAAAGTATGTATGTATGTGTATATGTATGTGTATGTATATATATATATATATATATATATATATATATGCACATGTGTGTGTGCATATATAAATATTGGTGTGGTCGCACCAGTATAGTTAGGATGAAAGTGCACTTCTATGAGGGTTACTGACTTTGCAACCATTAAACGGATTTGCATGAAATTGGTATGCATAATCTCTAGGGGTAGATTTCTTGACCAGCCACATGTGGTGGGAATCTGTCAAGTGGTTTCTGAGATATAAAGTGTTACAAAAACAGAAACATTTTGACTTTTTTGTCATTTCTTTGTCATACTGGATCTCAGAAACAGCTTTATGTTGTGGGCTGTAATTTTCAGGGTAGACAGCCCTTGTGTCTCAGATGTGTCTTTTGAAGGTTTGGTGACAAAATATTAATCCGTTCAAAGGTTATTAAAGTTTTAAATTTCCCATTATTTTCCATGGGAAAAGTTAAGTGTTTAGCATGAAAATGAGTCTGCTTGCGAAAATGAAACCAAGTTGTTTAATTTTTGAACAATAACAACTCTGGAACTGTTCAATGGATTTCTAAGAAATGTGGCATGCATAATCTCCACGGGTGGAGCTCCTGACATACAAAAATTTGTGTGGCTGGGTCTTGTGGTGTTTGACATATGGACTGTCAAAAAACATAATATATATATATATTTTTTTTTTGTAGACTCTTTCTATTCACTGCCACTTCGGGGAACTCTGTCAGGCATCTGCCTTACCCGTAGTTCTACCTCCTAAGCCTGAAACTCCTCCTTATGTCTCGGCACCAACCCGGCCAACCCCCCCTGCTCTGAGCCCCTCTGAGGTAGGGCCACCCTATCCACCCAGGGCACTCTATCTACAATTGTTGTGGCTGGGCTGGGCTGGGCTCGGCCCAGGACAGGAGGTAGTCCAATTGTGGTGGAGTGTGGCTGGTGGGAGGCAGTGCCGCCTATCCCTGAGAGCATGGTATTTTTCCTTGTTTTCTCCCTGAAGCTCAGACGTGCAATGACATCCAGCTCAGCTGGTGCACACTCCTGTGCACCCCCGAAAGACGTCCGCTGCAGCTTTCAACCCTGCATTCTGCGGCCGTGCACTGTAGTACCACCAACCTCCGCTAACGGTCACCAGTGCATCAGCAGATGGAATCCCCCCTCCCCGGGGAAAGAGAGCTGCCTAGGGATGCTCAATCCTTCCCCATCCCTGCCGACCCCGACAACCGGCTGAACGCGACAGGTGCCGGCGTGAATGTGGCGTGAGGTGTGGCATCCAGTGCCTCAACCTTCAGTGCCATCGGGCCAGACAAAAAACATAATATTAATGGCCATTTTTGAAAATTAATCTTCTGCCCATCCACTGACACTTATACTGCCAGTGGGGTGCCCAGTCCCTCTGTCGGCATCATGTATGCCTCATCCAGATTCATCTGGCACACTGGGAACCCACCCCAGTGTGCCTATATTTATAAAAGCTTGTAGAAAAAGAAAACTGTCTCCAATGTCTTTTCTTCAATGCAGAATCCTGCATCAAAGTTTGTGAACATTTTGATGTAGTATCCTGCATCGAACTAGTCTGCTCCATCCACTGACACTTTAACTGCTAACGGGGGTGCCCAATCCCCCTGTCAGCATCATGTATGCCCCACCCCCCAGACTCATCTGGCACACTGGGAGCCCACCCCAGTGTGCCCATATTAATTTTTTTAAATAAATTATCCTGTTAATACAGAAAACCGTCCCCCATAGTCTTTTATGTTAAACTGAAAAAAAGAAAATGGTCCATCGTCGTCTCCCCATCCCCACTGTCCCTCAGCGCACCCACCTCCCTGCACCCCCCTCACCCATACTTACCCTCCAGAGGTTGGGATCAGCAACCTTCTCTGGACTGGGACACGTCTGCACTCTTCAAAGCTGAACTGCCATCTGAGGCATCAAAGAAAGCCATATAATGGGAGTTAATGGGAAGGGGATGTTCAACTTATGTTGACATCTCGGTCAATTTTAGGAATTTTTTCACCAAATTTTCAACATTGGGTTCTTGGAACCCCTCCTCATGAACACTGGCACTGTCATTTCATTTCTTGGTCTAGAAAGGTGAATTTGGGGTTGCTGCACCAAATCACCTTTCGGGACCAATTGAAGAAACAATAGTGCTACTGTTCATGAGGTGGGATCCCAAAAAGCCCATGTTGAAACTTTGGTTGCACAGTTTCTACGCACTCCTGCAACTTCGCCAGTTTTTAATATTTTCACTTCAGATTTTCAACATTGCCATTTTTTCATACCTCATTGTTAACAGTATAGCTGTCATTTTCAACATCCTGCCCTGAATGTGTTTTTGCACCTGTGGCGGAGGATGGCGCAGTCGCTGTGCAAAATCAACTTTTGGAATATATGAACAAAATCACAGGTGCACTGTAAGGGGAGATGACATAATGTCAATGCTGAAAATCTGGTGAAAAAATTCCCCCAAATTACCATGTGATGAGCATGCGTTGCACAGTTTCTACACATGTTCTTAACGCCACTAATTTTTCCTGTTTTCAGTTCAGATTTTTGACATTGCCATTTTTCCACACTACCTCATGAACAGTACAGCTGTCATTTTTCAAATCCTACTGAAAATGTTTTTCCACAGCTGTGACACAAAAACAGTGTTACAGTTGTGGAATTATATTTACATGGGGGTTTGAAAGTTTGTTGTACTGGGTGTCATAAACCCACTCAGCAGGTCAGGCCCTCTACTGCCAGTGCCAACCTCCGAGCGCAGTCTTGTGAACAGATTAAAAGAACAAGGTAACCCCCTTGTCTGTTTTGTGATTTAGGATCAACCTTTGGTCTCAAGTCTTGGAGGGATTCAAACTGTTAACCTCTTGCTAGCATACCCAATGTACAGGCTCAGATATTTCTGTCTTCGGGGGGCCAGATATCTTTGCCTACAGGCACCTAACCGAGTATACAGAGATGAACCCTTAAAAACTTTAATAAAGACCTAAGATTTAAAATGCTTCTCTTTCCAGTTTGGTATCACCATTCAAGCTTATGTCTATTGTCTGTTTTAACTATATATACTGTTCTTACAAATGAAAAGAAACCAAAGACTGACCAAGTATGCTCTAAAAAGAATTTTACTACAATAGATAAATATGTAAAACATACAATACAGAACTCTTATATCACAAGACATACAAATCTCTTAAAAGAACAAGGTTTAAACAGTGAAAATTCCTACTTACAGTACTTCGATTTGACTCTCTCTCTCGATATCTGCTTAAAAGTGCTCACAATCTTTCCTTGTCAGAGTCTCAGTAAAAAGTGTATAAGTAAAACAGAATTATTCCTTAAAGTAAACTGTATTTGCCAACCCCTTTTGTGTGAGGTCATCTAGCTCCTCCTCTGTCAGATTATATATAAAAATATATCTAATAAAAAATGTCTTTTTTTCAAGTATGTAATTCTGCAACCACAGCACAACTCATATGTTTTAAATGGCATCTCTTTGATCCATGCTGCATCCTCCCTCACACAGGCTTCACAGGAGCATTTACAACTTCGCACCCCTGTGTAACAACCTAGCTTCCTCTCCAACATCATAAAATGGATATGATTTTCCATCTTAGCAACTACAGCTGTAATTAACTCAGAAAAACATGAGATCCTTGATTAAGGTCTTCCATGTAACACATTGTCTCTAAAAACTGAGTGTGTGTGTGTGTGTGTGTGTGTGGGTGTAATCTCACATACCGTGTTGGCAGTTTCTCATGGTTTTCATCTTTCAGCTGAAACCTGGGAGCGGTGAGCGAGGTCACTCCTAGAGCATCATATTTTCAGCAGAGACATTCAGTAATACATTTTATATTTAAAAAAAGGATGCAGCACTCAGAACTGGCTGTCCATGTCACAATTCCTCCCAACCTAGACTGAATTTGGGGGATCTAGCTCCTATATGGGATGAACTTCCCAAATCAGTTCACTCCTCATAGACCCTAGACAGCCCATGTGAGTTCTGATTTTTCACTCCAGCCCTATCTACAATTGCCAGATCATAATCTTGCAAAGCAAGACTCCATCATAGCAATCTGCCATTGTTTTTCCCCATTTGTGTCAGCTAAACCAGGGGGTTGTGGTCAGTCTGCGCCACAAAGTGCTGCCCATACAAGTATGGCTCTAGCTTCTTTGGAACCTACACTATGGCAAGACATTCTTTTTCCACCGTGGAGTAAGCTTCCTCCCTCAGAAGTAGCCTCCTGCTCAGATACACTACTGAGTGATCTGTCCCTTGGCTAGATGTCTGGCTCAGTACTTCCCAAATACCCACGTCTGAGGCGTCCGTCTGAACTGTAAAGGTTTGCTATAGTCAGGACTTGTCAAAACAGGAGCACTGCACAGTGCCTCCTTCAGTCTGGTAAAGGCTTCCTCACAGGCTGGGCCCCGGGTAAATTTTCTTTTTCATCTTTTTCTTTGTCAGGTCAGATAGGGGAGCAGCCAGTGCACTGTAATTGGGTACAAATTTCCTGTAATACCCTGCTGTCCCTAGAAAGCTCCTGACCTGCTCTGGGCCACACCTGGATCACCTCTGTCTTTATTTGGTTAGGACGGAGCTGTTCCTGGCCTACCACATGCCTGAGGTATGCCACTTCTCCCATGGCCACCTGGCACTTCTCAGTTTTGACAGTGAGCCTGGCCCTCAGTATCCTGCCCAGCACTTCCCTATAGTGGGATAGGTGTTCCTCCCAGCTGGTACTAAAGATGGAAATGTCATCCGGGTACGACATGGCGTACTCCTCAGCACCATTTAACACCTGGTTCACCAACCTTTGGAAAGTGGCTGGGGCGTTCTTCATTCTGAAAGGCATTATTTTAAACTCAAATAAGCCTATCAGAGTGATGAAGGATGACTTCTCACCTAGCTCTGTATGTCAATTCTACCTGCCAGTACCCCTTTGTCAGGTCAATGGTCGTAAGGTAGGTCGCCCCCCAACTTGTGCAGAAGTTCATCCGCCCTTAGCATCAGGTGGGCATCGGACTTTGTGACTGCATTCAGTCCATGATAGTCCACACAGAAACGAGTTGAGCCATCTGGCTTGGGCACAAGGACTACTGGTGAGGCCCAGGGGCTGTGGGATCTCTGGATTACCCCTAAATCCAGCATCTCCTCCACTTCCCTCCTTGTCCTTTTGGACAGCCTCTGACACCTGATATGCTGTCCGCTGTATGGGCATCTGTTTCCCTGTCTCCACATTGTGTGTTACTAAGGGGGTTAGTCCAGGCTTGGCGCTAAACAACAGGGCAAAGTCTGCTAAAACCTCTCTTACTTTCTGGATCTGGTCTGGAGCCAGCTGGGGAGACAGTTTTACTGCCTCCACAGTGGACTCCCGCTTACCTTTCTCCAGCAAGTCCAGAAGGGCATCTCCTTCATCTTTCTGAGTCCCATGACTACACACTGCAAACATCATGTCAGCCCTATTGACAAATGGCTTCATCATGTTGACATGGTGCATCCTTTCTGTCTGCCTTCAGTCAGGTAACCCCACAATGTAGTTCACGTCATTTACCTTCCTAACCACTTTGTATGGTCCTGCCCACTCAGCTTGTAGCTTGTCTTTCCAGTCCGGAATAAGAACTTTGACTTCCTGACCCACCATGTATGAGTGAACTCTGGCTCTGTGGTCGTACAACAAGGCCACTGTCAGTGAAGGACCACAGCAGTGGGGGATGGTCACCAGTATCCTGAATACTCATAACTTAATATGTGGAAGCGTAGGGTCCGAGACCCCTGTGTTTTCATAGCTAGATACATATATGCATCTGTGAGGGATGGGAGCACAGGGTCCAAAGGACCCTGCACTTCCATTGTGACATATGAACACTGTTGTATTATCTGCATGGAGGGATGGGACTGTAATGTCCTATATGGACACTGTTGTATTATCTGGATGGAGGGATGGGAAGATTCTGTGCCCCTCTGTCACATATGGACACTGTTGTGCTACCTGGATGGAGGGATGGGAGCACAGGGTCCACAGCATCCTGCACTCTCGCTGTGACATATAGACAGTATTGTACTATCTCGATGGAGGGATGGTAGTGCAGGGTCTGAAGTGACATATGGATACTGTTGTACTGTCTCAATGGAGGGATGGGAGTGCAGGATCCAAAGGACCCTGTGCTCCCACTGTGATATATTGACAGTGTTGTACTATCATGATTGAGGGTTTGGACCCTGTGCTCTCACCATGACATATGGATAGTGTTGTATTATCTCGATGGAGGGACTCCCACCGTGACATATGGATATTGTTTTACTATCTGGATGTAGGGACCCCACAGGAAAATGAGGATACAATTATACTATCTGAAAAAAAGTGAAATTCTTTGCAAAAAATGTTGTTAATGCATCAGTTAAGGTGAATACCACACCAACAAAAGGAGGGAAATGTGGTGTTAGCATTTCCAACCCTAATGGCCCATGTCACAGGGTATCCCATCCCTACCACCCCACCATCCTCATACCCTCCACACACCAACAGGCGTCAGGATGTGCCATTTGGTTGTCAGACCTAACTCTCACCCCATTTTCCTTATACTGCAGCATGTGAGCTTGTTTACATGTAGAATGGGGTGAGAGTTGGGCCTGACAACCCAGTGGCACACTTAAACTCCTGTTGGTGTGTGGAGGGTGGAAGGGTAGGGTGGGAACCCTGGGGATCGGGTGTTAGGGTTGGAAACCCTAATGCCACATTTCCCTGCTTTTGCCACTGTGGTATTCACTCTAACACTGATGCATTAACAAAGTTTTTTGCAAAGTATATATATCCAGTCTGGATTTAGGAAGAGACACAGCACCGAGACTGCACTTATCCGAGTATTGAATGACCTCCTAATAGTGAGAGATCAAAAGGCTCATACCATCTTGGTCCTTCTTGATCTCTCTGCAGCGTTTGACACTGTGGTCATGGTGTGCTATTGGAGTGCCAGTGGCTTCTTTGTGGACTGTCGGGGACAGTCCTTGAATGGTTTTAATCCTTTTTCGTCCATTCATATTATGCCTGTGCTGCCTGTTCAGAGGTAGATCACCTTTAAGGTTGGCTTGCTGATGTTTAAAGCCCTACATGAACAGACCCAGCTACCTGCAAAATCTCCTGACTCCCTACTGCCCCCTCTGACCTCTCTGATGAGAGATTGCTAGAGATTCCCAGGGTTCATTTAAAAACATTGGGTGCCCATGCTTTTTCTTTTGTGGCCCCTTATCTTGTGGAACTGTCTACCTTGTCAGTTAAGAGAATGCCTGACCATCGAGAGATTTAAATCTGATTTTAAAACATATCTTTTAATCTTGCATTCCCAGACAAATTTTACACAATTGTTGCATTTGTTTTATTTTAGTGTTATTTAAATTGTGTGTATTGTTTTTTAACTGTAAAGCACCTCGGTTTTGGAAAGACGCTATATAAATAAAGGTTTACCTTACCTTACCTTATAATACTAATGGGGCACATGAGAAAGATCCTCATAAAGTTTTTTTTAATTTAAGCTGTTATCACCTTCATTTTGACCTTCATTTATTTTGTGCATTGAAAGCCCTTGTTTCTGAGGCCAATCTCAAGGTAAGTCTGCCATTCAAAAATTGTGAAAAGTAACAGCACAAATAAAAAAACTATGACACTAATAGTAAAAAGACAGCACCTGAATGGAAGGGCTAGATTGTTATAAAATACTTTTTTGCACTTGTGGCAGACTTGAGAATGTGGTATTTTGTTTAGCTCGGGGTCTGACTCTGAACACTCCTTTTTAGGGAAATTGAAATTAACTATTGTGGTCTTATGCATATTTTACATTATATATGTGTACTAAGAACATCAGATGTCATGGGTTAAGCTCGAGGTCTTACTCTGAACACTCCTTTTTCAGGAAGAAATTAATATTAACCATTTTGGGCTTTTGACTTTCATTTATTTTATTTAGGTGCATTGAGTGCCTTTGCTACAGATGCCAATCTCTGGGGCAAGTCTACCATTAAAAAATCATGAAAAGTAACACCACAGACAATAATAATAACAATTGTATTGCCACTAATAGTAAAAAGGCAGTAGCTGAATGAAAGAAGCAGTCATAAAATAATTTTAGCACTTATAGCAGACTTGGGAGTATGGTATATTGTGTTGCTTGAGGTATGATTATGAACACTTCTTTTTAGGGTAAATGAAAACCACTTTGGGATCATGCATATTTTATCTCAGATATGTGTCCTGAGTACACTTGCCATAGATGCCAGTCTCCATGGTAGTTCTTCCAATTAAAAACTGCTAAAATTAAACAGCACTAACATTTAAAAGTAGTGTAATGGTAATAGTAAAAAATTAGCAGCTGAATGAAAAACTGCAGGTATCCTGTAATAATTCTAGCACTTGTGGCAGACTTGGGAGTTTGGTGTTTCACAAAGTTGGAGCTCTCAACGCAGTATCAATTAACTTCTATAGTCAGATTCTACAACCATATTTTTGTAATTTGGGGATGCAGAATAAGACCCAAAATTATGGATGATTTTTCTGCAGTTGGGAGCACTCAAAAAAGGGTACGACTTCTCTATAGCAACCAGGCAATATTCCCACTGATCGACGTAAACTACAGTTCACCATGCATGTTGAACTCCAAACGCCCTCCCCCAAATAGAATAATAGACAAAGCTATAAACAGGATTGGAAAATCCTACCCTGACCCAACTGGCATGGGGGAGTGGGGATATAGTTCACAAAATAAACTGCAGTTGTGTCAGTAAGCTTAGTAATGAAGACTATGGGTAGTAAAATAAAAAAAAATCATAAACATTTTCTCTACCCAACCTGTCAGAGATATTTGCAATATAAAACATATGCAAAGCAGCAGGCAATATTTAAATGGAGGTTTAAAAGGGGAACACTAGTGTGAAGCCCATACCCACACCTATATGAGGGACTAAGCACTTTTTGTACATGAGAAAATAATTTTCTTACTTTGCTGTTCTGAAATTTAATCTGGTTGATCCTGCCATTTCCTGCCCTGACATTTTTATAAACCATGCCACGTGCAAACTATTCTCAGCAGCATGGGAGAATTAATAACATGAAGTAGAGGAGTGATTTGCAACTCTGATCACCAGTCCCATCATATGCCCCACGCAGTACAGTTTGTAAAATGTCGAGTAGGGGACAACAGGATAACCCAGATAAAATAAAATGTTCAAGGCAACAACATTATAAGGGGGGCTTCAAATAAATGTTCCCCTTAAAAGCTGTATTTAAATACTGCAAACATAAAAGTCCAAAAGACACAGTTGGCATGCTATAGGGAGAACTGGAAAGGACACTAACAGGGGCTCTATTTATGTAAAGATCAATGGCAATGATTACAACACAATTTTGTTTCTAACATGTTTTTTCTATGGAACTGAAATAAAATGCAGTGTTTGATCTTGATTTACTATGTATCACAGTATATTTTATTGCCAAACTGATAATTCATGCCTCCGTAATTATCTCTTGGTAGGACTGGTAACTCCCAGAGTTTTTTCCAGGAGTCAGTTCAGTACCAGTCATTTTCTGGCATAAATGAAGGACTGATGTCATACCACCAAGCTTGTAACAGACTCAAGATCATGTACCACTGATGTATTTTACCCTGTATCACACATGCCTGTATTATGACAGACCAAATGGCTAAATTAAGTTGCAACTGCTAAGGTTTGTAGTGAGTGTCCCCGTGACCCCAGAAGTCACATCCGGGTCACTGTGGCCATATAGTTCACCCCTGCAGCGAGCAGGGCAAGCATGTGCAGGGAGCGTGTCACCATGCGCATAGATGCGAGCAGAGACATGCACGTGTTGGCTGTCTCTGCTGGGAAGACTGGATTAAAAAAACTTGCAAACCAAGTAAGTTACAACTAAAAGGATGATGTGTACTAAGTGTCAGATGTTTAAGTTGGGGGATACATTGGAGGAGTATGAATGTGACAAATGCTTATTGATATATGAATTACGGTCAGAAATTGAATTATTAAAACAAAGGATTAGTACACAAGCTGATATTACTACACTTGAGCACTATATTGACTCGGTGGCGGAAGGTATCCTAGAATCAGGCCCGCATGATACTCCCACACCTTTAGAATACCAGGAGTCTAATGTTACTGAGGAGTGGTGTCTGGTTGGTGAGACAAAAGCCAGAAAGAAGGGCAGGAGAAACATAGGGGGATCCTCGAACTTACTTAGCCCAAATAGGTTCCAGGCCCTTACACCGATTGAAAGTAGTGATGAATTATTGTATCCTAACAACCAGCTGACCTCTGAGGACCAAAACATGACTCATAGTATTACCAATAAAGATGCAGGAATCAATAACAATAAATCCCTTGAGAATAATATCCCACAAGATTTGCTGCATATAGGGGACTCTATGTTACGCCACACTGATTATATATTATGTAAAAAGCAGAATGATTGTACTATGGTCAGTGTATTGCCAGGGCCTGGTATTAGGGACATTAAACAGCTTTTACCTGGTTTATTAGACAACACAACTACACCTGTGGTAGTACTACACATTGGAGTAAATGATGTTGGCAAAATGAGTCTACAGAAATACAAAGCAACTTTGAAAATGTGGGTGTTTACCTCAAGAATAAGGGATGTGACTTGCTGGTTTCAGGAATATTACCTGTCCCTAGGGCCAGTGTTATGTTAAATAATGATATACAGAGATTTAATGGGTGGCTAAAGAGATGGTGTTTTAGGGAGGGATACGCATATATCGACCAATGGCAGGATTTCCAAGGCCTTCATTTATTTGCAAGAGACAGGTTACACTTAAATAAACAGGGCAAGCGAATGTTAGCTCAGAAACTGAAATACATAAAGGAAATTCATTTAAACTTCCTTCACAGGGGGGAGGGGGATGCACAAAATCAGAAGTTACTGATTCAAACAAGAACACACAGACAAACTGGAATTTTTTGTTAGCTAATGCGAGAAGTCTTACAAACAAATTGGATGAGCTAAAATTAATATTGCATACCTCACACATACACATTTGCACTATCACTGAGTCTTGGAGGAATGACAAGGATACCTGGGACAGGGAAATTCCAGGGTATGCACTTTATACCAAGGGCAGGACTTCTTCTAGAGGAGGAGGAGTAGCGCTTTATATATCAGAAGATATATCTTCACAGCACATTGATACAGCATGCTGGGGTAATTTAGAAGTATTATGGATAAAAATCTCCCCACCAAATGCTCCCAAAATTAATACTGGCCTTGTGTATAGACCACCATCCATTGGTAACCCTGAAGATCTTATATTGTTGGACTTTATTAAACAGTTAGACTCAGCTAATAATGTTATAACATTGGGATATTTTAATCTCCCAGGAATTAGTTGGGATACACAAGTAACCAATACCCCTGTGGAAATGAAATATTTGAAGACTTTAAATTTAGCTGGATTAGAACAATATGTACTAAATAACACTAGGGGGTACACATATTTTGGACCTAGTGTTGAGTAATTTGAATAGTAGTATTCATAACTGTACAATATTATCCCCATTGGGATCCAGCAACCGTGCCATGGTCAGATTTGAATATTTGGGTGATTTGGGGAATTATTCTGGCAGTACAATAATTTACAAGTACGATAAAGCCAAATTCAACTAAATGAGAAGTGAGATGGCAGAATGGCACTGGCACGCTGAATTTGCAGATTCAACACTAAGAGAAATGTGGGGGAAATTAAACAATACTTTCTGTTCATTGGTCCATAAATAAGTACCAACTAAAAAGAAATATAATGGATCTAAAAAACCTTTCCCCCCATGGCTGACCCCTCCAGTTAGGAAATTAATTAAACAAAAGAATATAGCCTATAGAAAGCAAAAAAAGCAATAACACTATTTGCTGGGAATTATATAAAGAATGTTTAAAGAACACAAAAAGGGAAATCGATCTAGCAAAAAGGAATTATGAATACCAACTAGCAACTAAGGTGTAGAATAATTATAAATACTTTTATTCATATATTAACTCAAAGAGGGGAAGCAGTGGAACAATTATTTCTCTAAAAGACCCAGATGGTAATCTGACCTCAGACAATCAGAAAATGGTGGCTCTATGTAACAAATACTTTTCCTCAGTATTTAATAAGGGGCCATATGTAGCAACTAATTGCAGGAGTGTATCCCCAGGTTGGAACCGTATACTAGATGTCTCTGACATAGCTAAAAGACTTATAGAAATAAAGCCTAATAAGGCACAGGGACAGATGGAATGCATCCAAAAGTCAGCAAAGAATTAGCACATGTATTGACAGATCCAATAACTTACATCTTCCAAAAATCTCTGGACATGGCTGAGGTCCCAAGCGAATGGAGGCAAGCTATAATTATCCCTGTACATAAAAAGGGCTTGAAACAAGAGGTGAAAAATTACTGATCAATTAGTCTGTCCTCAAGTCTTGGGGAAGACCTTAGGGGGTATAATCAAGGATCAGATCTTAGACTCCTTAAATAGAAAAGGAGTTACTGATTGTACACAGCATGGGTTCACAAAGGGAAGGTTGTGCCAGACTAACCTCCTTGAGTTATATGGCTGGGTCAATAAAGCCCTGGATATGGGAAATTCGGTGGATGTTATCTTCCTTGATTTTGCAAAGGCACTTGATAAAGTGCCACATGAAGAGTTCATCAGAGCTCTAAAGGAATTAGGGGTTCATGATAATTTATCCTGCTGGATAGAGGCTTGGCTGAAGGATAGGAGACAGAGAGTGTGTGTGAGAGGTGAATGTTCAGACTGGGTAGATGTGACTAGTGGGATACCTCAGGGATCCGTTTTGGGCCTGTGCTTTTTTAATATATATATTTCTACTATGTGTGTTAAAGATAGGTGAGGCTGTCCAAATTTACGGATGATACACGTCTGGGTTATCCAGTTAATAATATCCAAGAGGCTAATACCCTACAGGCAGCCCTTACAGATTTGGATATATGGGCCAAAGAAAAGAGATCTATATTTAATACAGACAAATGTGTAGTTATGCACATGGGGAAGCATAATATGCAGTATAAATATAGGTTGGGTGGCAGTAAGCTGAGGATAGTACACGATGAAAAGGATTTGGGAATAAGAGTTAATAATGAACTAAAATTTGGAATGCAGTGCAGCCAGTTGGTAAAAAAAAAAAAGCAAGTGAAATACAGCACTGCATATTCAAGCACATTAAAAGTACAGAAAAAGCTGTACTATTACCCCTGTATACCTCATTGGTACATCCGCATGTGGAGTACTGTGCCCAGTTTTGGGCACCAAGTTATAAGAAGGATATTGCAGCCTTTGAAAAAGTCCAGAGAAGAGCTACCAAAGCAATAAGGGAAGTCCAGGGTTTGAGCTATGAACAAAGACTACAAAGCCTGGGATTGTAGTATTTGGAATTTCATAGATTACGAGTCGATATGTGCCAGATATTTAGGGCACTTAAGGATGACCAACTAAGGGAACAACTGGGCCTGGAACTAAAGAAGCAGGCTTATGATACTAGAGCACATTGCTTTCAGATATACAAGGACAAGTATAATACCAAAAGGAGGGAATATTGGTTTAATGTAAGAATTACAGGAATCTGGAATGCACTTCCTAATGAGGTAGTAATGAGTCCTACAATGAACATTTTTTTTAAATAGGTTGGATTTATATCTAATAGATAAGGGTATACAAGGTTATTTTTAGAACTTGGCGAGCTATATGGACATGTGTCTTCTTTGCTTAGACAAACCTTTGAACCTATGAATAGATTTTTTTATTGCAGTCTGTGAAATTAGTTTTATACTACTTGCCACTAGTTTTGGAGGACTTTCAAAATCCAGTGTTCGGCTCAGATGCTGTACATACTCATGCAATCTCAGAGACCAAAGATTTAGGCCGGGATATTCAAAAGGGTTGCACATGGTGCCACAGAGGTGTGCCATGCGCAACCCACTGATGCGCCCCAGTGCGATATTCAAACGGGGAAAGTGCGTGGCACAAATCCCGATGACCCAGGGCGCATCAGTAATGTATGCGGTGCAAGTAGGGGGGTGTGCCCCTGCATACCCCGCACAAAAGGAGCAACAGCTGGCCACCCACAGATGAGCTGCCGTATTGCAGGGCACAACTTGGCAGCTGCCAGCTGTGGGTGGCCAACCGAGCTCTGGTGGCACCGTCTGTCACAGTCGCCCCCCATGCCCGATCACCAGCTTCCATTATGTAAACATCCCTGGTGGTCCAGTGGACCCAATCCCACAGCCCAATTGTGGGCTTTCAGTAATTGAAATATCCCTGGTGGTCCAGTGGTACCCCCCTCCCAACCTGTTCACTCAGTCTTGCCACCCTGCTCCCCATGGTCAGCGGCGGGTGGCAGCACCCCACATGCAAGCTGCCCGGCCACCCACAGACACAGCATACAGTACAGCTGTACGCCCATTGGTCCACAGTGTGGGCCAATGGGCATGCAGACCATACTGTACTACACAGTCCCGATATGTGAATGGATCCATTCACAAATCGGGACTGTGTAGTATGTATAGTCTGCACACCCATTGGCCTACGCTGTGGACCAATGGCCATACAGCTGTACTGTACTCTGTCGGTTGGTGGGCAGCTGGGGTGGCTTGCGGGTGGGGTGCTGCTGCCTGCCACTGACTGGGGAGGAGTGGGTGGACTGAGTGGGCGGGTTGGGAGGGGGGTACCACTGGACCACCAGGGATATTTCAATTACTGAAAGCCTGTGATCGGGCTGTGGGATCAGGTCCACTGGACCACCAGGGATATTGGAATAATGAAAGCCCATGATCAGACTGTGGTATAGGGTTTACTGGACAACCAGGGATATTAGAATAATGAAAGCCCGAGATCTGGCTGTGGGATAGGGTCTACTGGACCACCAGGGAGTATTACATATTGAAAGCCCATGATTGGGCTGTGGGATCAGGTCCACTGGACCACCAGGGGTATTAATATATATTACAGCCCGCGATCAGGCTGGGATGATTTGCCGGTAAGGGGAAGGGGGCATCGGTCCCTGACGGCTACTGCCTGGCAGAATGCCAGGTGCAAGTTGCCGGGGATCAGCGCACCTGCATGCAGATGGGGCCATAATGACATGTAAATGGCCTCATTTGCACCTTGCATGCATTATGGCCCCATTTGCATGTCCACCGCCGAATATCATGGTTGCTGCACCTAGCACAACAGCACGTGTGCTGGCGCATTCCCCTGCTCCTCTCTGGCCACTTGCACTGGCACAGTGCCACTGCGCCATGTGCAGTGCGGATGGCCATGGAACGATATTCAATGGTGTTGAGCCATGGGGCAGCACCATTGAATTTCACCCTGTCAACGCCCTGGTGCATCCCAGTTGCGCTGCGCCCAGGCCAGTGCCACAGCCTGGCACAGTCTGAATATCCCACCCTTAGTATAATATTTAGTAAGTTTAAAACTGATAAGTTTTTGTTTCTGCTTCAGATGATCATAGCAAAATCTGCCTCTAATAGATTGTGCATTAGCAGGCTGCAATGTCGATCAGTTCACAAAACTGTGTGCCGGTAGGTTTTGGGGAACGGGGATGCTTGAAGATACTTTGGAATAGACTGTTCTCTGAGATTGAGTCAGTTGCCTGTTATACAGGAAGACACTAACGAAAAGAAATATCATATTTTATTTGTGTTAAAACTACTCATTACTGGTCTTGAGGTTCCATAGCAGGTACTGCAGTCTGACTCAGATGCTGACTCTTATTACATTTGAGCATCTGACACTGAGGGCATATTTACAAATAAAAGTGAAAAAAAATTCCCTTTACTTATTCAACCTATTTTTATAATCATTCAATCTGTTTTTTACCAGTTGATGTTTTTATAAATCAGTTTGTTTTTTTATCAATCAATCTTTTTTTTTTTTTACTGGCTGCATTTAGACGTTATCACAAGACAACTTGAAATTTAAAAACTGTCCAGTATTTTATAACCTAACTAATCAAAGGCACACCCATGGTATAGACCCCATCATCCCAGAATAATTAATGAAAAAGTCCATACTGACTAGGGTGTAGGTGAGAGCCAAAATCTCAATGTTAAGTATAAGAAAAAGTGTTTTTTTGTTTTTCACTTTGTTTGACCCACCGTATCTTGAAAATCGTATAAGACATCCTCACAAAACTTTCCACATCTTTAGATTCTTACAGCCTGACCATACATGCCAACTTTTCTGCAATTGTTTTTAAACATGGGTAACGTTATTAATGTACAAAAAATTGGGGTTAACATTAAACAGCCTGCTTAACCCTAACTAGAGTGGTGCTACTGTGCCACTATAATATATAGATAGATATACAGAGTGCACATGAGAGAGAATATTGTCACAACCTACAGGAAACCAGAACATAGCAATTGGTCTAAGTTTTATGTGACTGTAGTGCCTTCCAGTATATGAATTATTTACTACTTCATCTCACCCAACAGCAGGATAGCAAGATGTGAGAGGAGCCATTGGTATGAGTCCAGAACAGTGTCAAAATGGCCGAAAGTGAACTACCACATTCATAACTCCCCTTCTATAAATTTCATTGCACAGTTACCATTGTCACAGTTTCTCACAGTTTAGCTATCATACAAAATCTTAGGCTTTTGCTCATTAATTCTTCAATTCCTTTCACAAGTCTGTTGGCACTAAGCTGCCCACCACAGCATAGGAGATGTGTCATAGTGCTACAGTTTTTAAAAAAAGAAGTAGCTCATGCAAGGCTTGCTGGTATTCAATAATTATGGTCACTAATAATAAACAATATTCTTTCTTTATGCAGGTGTGAACTATAATGGCTGCCCAGTTCCTCTTCCACATCAGGTGCTGCATCCTATTCATCAGCGACACTTCACTGTGCCTACCAGCATTCCACAGCAGCAGGTCTATGCACTGGCTGAGCCCAAGCCCAGACAGACTCCCTTCTGGCATAGCTTTACCAAACTTACCCCATTCAAAAAGTGAGAGAAACAAGGCTTTCAGAACAGTACCAGTGGGTTGTACTTTCATGGAAACAGAAGTTCTTGAATATTCTCTCTTTGGAAGGAGTGACTGAGCCAGCTATGTGGTGGGCAGTAATCGGGATATGTTGTCTGCATACAAATCCAGAAATGGCATGGAGCCACTGAAAGCGGATGGCTATGAGAAAGAAAGTTATAAACAAAAAAAACAAAACAAATTCCACTCCATAATGTACTCTGAAGTTAATGCTTGAATTTGTTATCAAGCTCGGCTAATGATAGAAACATAGAAACATAGAATTTGATGGCAGATAAGGACCGCTTGGCCCACCCAGTCTGCCCATTTCTCTACCTAATGGATAAGCTGCAGATCCTAGTTAACCAGCGGCCTACTTCTTCCTGCCCCCAACCCCCCTAGAATTGCCTTATGACGGTCCCATGCATGCTTGAATTCCACCACTGTTTTTGACTCCACAACCTCCTCCGGAAGGCCGTTCCATGCATCCACAACCCTCTCTGTGAAAAAATACTTCCTTAAATTACCTCTGAGCCGCCCCCATCTTCAAATTGTGCCCCTTGTTCTTGCACACCTCTTTTTTTGAAAGATGCTACCCTCTTGGACTTTGTTGATTCCCTTGAGGTACTTGAAAGTTTCTATCATGTCCCCCCTCTCCCTCCTTTCCTCGAGGCTATACATATTAAGCTCCTTAAGTCTCTCTTCATATGTCTTCTGGTGCAGACCCTGCACCATTTTAGTTGCCCTGCTCTGGACAGCTTCCATCCTGTCTATGTCTTTGCGGAGATTGGGTCTCCAGAACTGCACATGATACTGCAGATGGGGTCTGACCAGCTGTCTGTACAGAGGAATAATAACTTCCTGTTTTCTACTGGTGATGCCTCTCCTATGCATCCCAGTATCCCCCAGCCCTCCTTGCTGCCCTCTCACATTGCTTGCCCACCTTTAGGTCATCTGATATGACTACCCCAGGTCCCTTTCCATTTTGTTGTTGTTAGTATCTCACCCCCCATTGTGTACTCTTCCCTGGGTTTTTGTTTCCCAGGTGCATTACCTTGTACTTCTTAGCATTGAATCTAAGCTGCCATACATTTGACCATTCCTCTAACCTTGCCAAGTCCCTTCTCATCCTTTCCACTCCACCTTGTGCATCAACTCTGTTGCAGATCTTTGTGTCATCTGCAAGAGACATACTTTTCCTTCAGTCCCTCTGCAATGCAAACATAAAGACACTGAAGAGGACCGGTCCTAATCTTACTAGACTCGGTACCCACTAGTAACCCCCTTTCTTCAGAGTGGACTCCATTTACTATTACTCTCTGTGTCCTATTCTCCAGCCAATTCTTTACCCAGGCTGTCATCTTGGGACCCACTCCCAGGCTGGCTAACTTGTATATTAATCTTTTGTGTGGGACTGTGTCAAATACCTTGCTAAAGTCTAGGTAGGCCATGTCACAGCCCTCCTGATCTACTACTTTTGGTCACCCAGTCAAAGAAATCTATCAGATTTGTCTGGCATGACCTTCCAGCTGTGAATCCATGCTGCCTTGGGTCCTGTGGCCCTCTGGCCTCTAGATACTCGATAATTCTTTCCTTCAGAAGTGATTCCATCATTTTCCCTACCACTGTGGTTAAACTAACAGGTCTGTAGTTTCCTGCTTCTGCTTTGCTCTCACTTTTGTGAAGGGGAATCACATCTGCCCTCCTCCAGTCCTCGGGTACCACCCCATCCTCCCATGGTTTGTTAAAGAGGGTGGTCAGTGGTGTCACTAGTTCTACCCTTAGTTCTTTTAGAATTCTGGGATGAATCCCATCAGGCCCCATTGCTTTGTCCACCTTCAGTTTTAGAGTTCTTTCAGAACCCTTTCTTCTGTAAATGGGCTGGTATCAACTTCTACATCCAAGTGTTTCTACTGTTTGTTTGGTACCTCCCCTCTTCCTTTGTAAATACTGAGCAAAAATATTTGTTTAGTATCTCTGCCTTTTCACAGTCACCCTCTGTCCACCCTCCCTCCCCTTTATTAAGCCTCACTATCCCTCCCTTGGTCTTCCTTTGCTCCCTGATGACCCTATAAAAGGTTTTATCCCCCTTCTTAACCGAGTTGGCTATCTTTTCCTCAGTTTGGGCCTTTGCTGTTCTGACTGCCTTCCCAGCTTCCTTTTGCTTTAACTGATACAGTTCTCTGTGCTGCTCCTTCTGTGATTCCTTGTACTTCCTGAATGCTTTCTTTTTCTCTTGAACCTTCACTGCCACTTCCTTTGAGAACCATAGTGGTTTCTTACATCATTTTGTTTTGTTTATTTGCTTCACACAAAGGCTTGTTACCTCCGTGATGGCAGTTTTATTATTCCCCATTGTTCTTCACCTCCTTCCTGCCCATTTGCTAGTGCATTCATAGGCACTCACCCATTTTACCAAAGTCAGCCCTCCTAAAGTCCAGTACTTTTGCCTTTGTATGACTTGACTCTATTGCTGTGTTTATTGTGAACCATACTGTTCGATGGTCGCTAGTTCCCAGATGGCTACCCACTTCTACATCTGTGATCCTCTCTTCATCTCCATTTGAGAGAACCAGGTCTAAGATTGCTCCCTCTCGAGTGGGCTCCAATACTAGTTGTCTAAGGCATGCCCCCTGTAGGGCATCTAGAATAACCCACTCTTCGAAGTGGCTGCTGCAACTGCACTCCAGTTAACATCTGGCATATTCAGATCACCCATCAGCAATATCTCCCTTTTTCTGCCATTCTAAGTATACTTTCTATCATTTCCTTGTCCATTTCCTCCACCTGAGAAGGGGGTCTGTATACAACCCTGTGCGGATTGGTTCCATTGCGGTCTCCAAATTTACCCACAGTGCTTCTTCTCCTCCTGTTTTCCCTTTTGTTCTGTTGCTTTGATTCCTTCCCTTATGTAAGAGCTACTCCTCCTCCTCTTTTACCCTCCCGTCCCCTCCTGTAGATAGTGTATCCTGGTATGTTTATGTCCCAGTCATGGTTTGTGTGTACCATGTTTCTGTGACTGCCACGATATCCAGATGTTCCTCCTCCATCAAGGCCACTAATTCAGGAAGCTTGTTACTCAGACTATGGACATTGGTACTCATTGCTCTCCATTTTTTGATGACTTTACCTTCTGTTGCAGCATCCCCCACTGACCTTTCTACCTCAGTCTTTTTCTCATTTAGTACCCTGTTTTGTAGGGAGAGGCTGGGATTTTCCTGCTACTTATCAGTGCCTCCCTCCTTGACTAGTTTAAAAGCTTGCCAATGAAGCATTTAAACCGATTGCTCAAAAGACTTGTTCCCTTCCTGGACAGATGCAGACCATCCTGCCAGTATAAGCTGGTGTCCCTCCAGGTGGAACCCCAGTCCCCAATGGAGCCAAACCCTGTTCTCACACCATTTTTCAACCATTCATTAAACTGCATGGTGCAAAGTACCCTCACCTCACTCATGCCATTGACAGGCAGCACCTCTGAGAAGGATACTGTTTGTGCTACTTGTCTTAGGCCCCTCCCAATTCTGCAAAGTCCTTCTGCACTGCTCTAATCTCATGTTGAGCCAAGTAATTTGTCCCTAGGTGGACAATGACATCCAGCTCAGACTCCCGTACAGCTGTTCTCGTGATCCTGAGGATGCGCTTCCTCTCCCTCCAAGCCATGGCACCAGGCAGGCACCTTACTTCAGTTTTCCCTGCTCCCTCCAGTTCTATCCCCCTAATAATTGAGTCCCCCAACAAGAGCTGCCTTATTAAGTAAATAGATGGATGCTTATTGTTACTTTCATTTTCTAGTAATAAAAAATCTTAATTTTTAGACAGGAAAATTGATGGTATATTCAAATCATTAGGAACAAAGTCCTATTTACAAGATGGTCTCGAGAGTGATTTGTTACAACAAAATTACAAAGATACACTACAATACACAAACATCCAATATACTGTAATACATTTCTATAAATACATTTTACCATGAAAGGAATATCACACAAATACATTCGGTTAGAAACAATAAAAAGTATTTTTCTGTCTATGATATTCTCCTAACTAAAGTATGGTAGGACTGGGTCCTTAAGGCTAGGTTAACCTAAATTTCTTTTTACGTACTGGTTTGTAAAAATAGCTATTGAAATTGCTAATCAATTGGAAGATCCAGTTTAGCCTTACTTTACATGTGTTTTGGAAGCACAATGCCTCTTTATTCTTGGAACAGTATCAGAATGGCCTTTATTCATGAAACAGTATCAAAATGTCCTGCTATCCTATGGGACAGAGGGACTTTTCCCAAACAGCAGGGACAAAAGTTAATTACTACTTGCATTCCACTTTCTTCTAATTCAAACAAAAAAGTACACTACAAATGTATCCATGCAGTCCTATTTAAACTGACTGCTGTCTGAGACTTGTGATCTGGAAAACCCTTTTAGAGGGCATATGATAGAACATTTGATTGCCACAGTAGTACATGTACAGTTTGGATTTTTAGCCTGAGCTGCAGCTGAACTCCATGGTGCCTTTAGTAGCAACTCCCAGCTCTCTGAATCCTGACAACCTCAGCAAGAAAGATGGAACTCTTATTTAAGGAATCTTACCTCTGCTTAATGGCTGGATCTGGAGTTGCAGTGTGTATTACTGATTTTTAAAGTAATGTTCAGATGAGGAGTAAGTCTCCTGCTGCAGGAAATTTAGATTTTAAAATGGTAATCTTGCAAATCACATATAAATTAAAATATATACATTTACGCAGCCTACCACTTTGCACCAGCTATAATAATAATCATAATGTTTATTTATATAGCACAATTCAAGATTTATCAATGCGCTGTACAATAAGACAATAAAAGCAGGACAAAAAAGGTGAAATACAATAAAACATACATTAATAGAATATACTGTACATTCAGCGATACTTCTTAAACTTAATCCCTAAAAGCATGATAAAAAGTCAGTTTTTAAAGCTGTCTTAAAGCTCGCCATGGTCTTGCACAGCCAGCATTCCACAGGAGATATACAGTGAAAATCTAGACCCTTACCACTTTATGTTTGGAGATCTACAGTAGACAAGCTGCTCTGTAGGTTTTGTAAAATGCATTTTTCATAGAGGTTCTACTATTGTCACAGCATGACACTTTACATTTGAGGGATTACAACTGTGTATTTTTCAAGCACAACTGATGAAATCTTCAGAACAGAGTTTCCTCTGCAGATTTTGGACTGCTGTGGTCCAGGTGTCAGGCACTAACATGAAAGTGTAGTACTGAAAATGAAGCATTTTACAATGGGGCTGGGTCTGCCGCCACAACAGTGGAGTATTATAAATCTGTGGCCCAGATTTTAATGGGTGCTAGTGGAGTAACACCCCAGCATGTGCATGTGACTGTGGTTGCAGCATGGTATTGCAATACCCAATCTGCATGATGCTGTCAGCAGGTATCAGGCCCATATGTTTGGGGAATAACTGTGCAGAATAAACTGCATGGTTACAACAATGAAAACAATAATAGCTACATTGACAGCATAGCAAGGGTAAATTACTGCTATCCCTGTAACTATTTTGCTGTTGGAGAGAAGTGAAAGGCTTTGACTGGTGACGTGCTGGCCGAGTAGCTGCTATGACTCAATGGGTAGAGCCACAGGCAGCGGAGGACATTGGAGCAGTGACGGACCATGGGTTAGATTCCTGGTGCTAGTTTTTTTTTTTTGCGTGTTTGTTTTAACTTCTTCTGGGGTTTCTCCCTTTCACCGAGTATATATCCCTCTCAGAGTTAAATAATTAAAGATAGGGGAGTTCGGGGGCACAGCGGATGGTAGCACTTGCAGTTTTGCTGAGTGCTACCTCTGTTTTCACTGACATGCCTGCACAGTTGTTTACTGCACTGTATATTCCCCCAACATATTGACACCATGCCCTGGCAGCACTAGAAAACTGGCCTTCTAGTTGGATGTGTTCCCTTCCATTGGTCTTTATGGGCCCTGATGGTACAATGCCTCCCTTATTGCCTCCTTTTGAATATCAAGGTGATCTAGTGGTACCCCTGTTCTGATACCCACTCACCAATATCCATGGTAGTTCAGTGTTACCCTCTCCATAACCCTCTCTGAACCTTAGTTTTTCTTCCTGTGATCACCCCTCTGAAGACCCAATTGGAACATCTTCTGCCTCGCCACATGTTGCATCTGTTTATCCCTTTTGTCAGGAGAATGTAGGAGGGTGCCAAACCATGCAAACAGGTCTGCAAGTGATCTCCATGATCCAGAGTATGGACCTGTGGTTAATTTTCATGTAAACCTTGCCCCCTTTTGCAGCTACTCACACTAACCTTTGCAAGGCCCTTGGGAAGGGGTTACATCCTCCACTGAGCATCACCTAACTGAATCATAAAGCACTGGCTGTTGTAAACTGGCTTTTGTGACCACTTACTTACTTACTGTTGGCCAGTGCAGCATTGACTCTGGCCCCTGTTTTCTTGATCTGTGCTTGGTGCAGTAGGTGCCGGATCCACCTTTTGTATCTGTAGCTGTTTAAGGGCTTAAAAAAATGCTCTGTAGCTTCTTAAATTGTTTACCCAGTGATCCCCAAATCATTTTTGGGTCATGCCAAAATAGTAGGCTGTGTGATTGTTTGGAATAGGTCAGTGCTCAGTTTTAACTTTGGACAGATTACTGTTTTAAAGGCAAGGGTCCAACAGCCACACAGTTTTGACAGCCTTGGAATGTTCATTGCTGTTCAGTTTTCATTAAGCAAAGGGTGCATATACAAAATATTTGTAAATAAAATTGAAGAAAGGGCTTCTTTCATCATAATCCAGGTTGGTCACTCATATATGTTCTGTTACAGTGCTGTTTACAGGACAGGATCTGTTCAGCAGGGTAAATGAGGGTTGGCTGTAATGGATACTATCAGATCCTGCTGTCAGGTCACGTGTTGCTGTAATAAGCTGGCGCCAACTTGTTCAAATCTCTACTAATCTAAACCTGGTTATAGAAAGCTGTGAGTTAAACATGGCCCAAATTGTCAACAGTTCAGGATCTAAGCGGTTTTGAAATATACTGTATATTTTGTAGATAGAGTTGTAAAATATATGCAGATACAATTAAAAAAAATACTTTACTGAGCAAGAAATCCTCTGTAGTATTTCTTATTGAAGGACGGTAATGTATTTGGTAAAATCATCTGACCATTTTTACTGTAGATTGTGAAAGCCTTCTTTTAATATTTCTTTTTATTATTTACTTTGGTACCTCATGTTTATTTATGAGCAACTAAAAAACTCGGACAAAGCCAGGCACGTAAATATATCGAATATTGGTATCCTATCACAAAACCAAATGAGGTTATCATGATATGAATCTTCATTGCACTACGTGGATTGTGCACTTTCTCTTTTTTTTTTTTATTTCAATGGGCTTTTTGACAGCTATGAAGAGTGCTCATTGTACTGTGATTCTGTGGCAGCACAGTAGCCATGCATTGTGCTGAAGCTGGGCTACATTACTGCCACAAACTGTCATGGTAGCAATCCTGTTTAGCAACTGTTGGTGCAGCTGTTAAACTTAATGTGAACAGTGCAGTATGTAGGTAGGCGGGAGTACCAGAAAGCCTACTGTATACTCATTCATGAATCATGATTGTTTGCAGGAAATAAATAGAGATGTACAAGTATGTCATGGGAGGTATTCTGCTAGATTCATAAAGTAGTTTGACATTTTGTTCAATGGAGGCACCCATACTTAATTTCAAAACTTTTACCAGGAAAGACATACTGCATTGACAACAGCTTGTTTCCAGATGTGTCCTGGGGAGGAGTAGTAATGGATTGTATAGAAAGCAATCAAGGCAAATAATTTCATTGTAGAGGCAGGTATCTTATACAAGAGACAGGTATCTTATACAAAAATCATATAAAATCGAAATAGATAAAAGTTGATAGAAATAAGAAATAACATGTACTCAAATGGATTCAAGAAACATTTATTTGAGGTACACAAATTACAGTACTAAAGCCTATGGTTTACAGCTTAGAGGGGAAACGTAATACCATACAAAGGGCAAACTGGGCCAGCCAGAGGGTGGTTACAATCTGGAATGGTCTTCCATTGGATGTGGTGGATAGCAAGGATATGTCCACTTTTAAGGACAAGATGGATAACTACCTCAACTGTAGGATCGTCCTCCTCCATAACAGAGCAGTGAGACTGACCAAGCCACCGCCCACACTCCAACACTCTGATCCAAGCCTCAGGAGGCCCGACCAGAGCACTGCCTCTACCTCAGAATCCTCCTCCTCCATAGTGGAGTGGTGGGCCTGACCAAGCTGCCACCTGTGCTCCAACACTCAGATCCAAGCTTTAGCAGGAGGCTCGACCAGGGTGCTCCCTCGACCGCAGGATCCTTCTTCTCCATAGCAGAGTGGTGGGCCTGACCAAGCCACCACCCACACTCCAACATTCGGATCCAAGGCTCAGCAGGAGGCCCGACCTTGGTGCTCCCTCAACCATACGATCCTCCTGCTCCATAGTGGAGCAGTGGGCCTGACCAAGCAGCTGCCTGCTCTGCAACACTTGGATCCAAGCCTCAGCAGGAGGCCCAACCCAGGCACACTCACGGCCACAGGATCCTCCTCCTCCATAGTGGAGTAGTGAGCCTGACCAAGCTCATTTCCACCTACTTAATCCACTGCCCTCTTACTCTTTCCAAAGCCCTCCACCCCTTTGTCTTTCTCTGGTTAATCTCCCTCCCAACTTCCCCTGCCATGAGTATGTCTCCTTGTCTGTCTGCTTCCCTCCCACTGATCCTGCCCTCAATTATTGCCCCTCTTCTTTCTTCCTTCTCCAGCAGGAGGCCCAGCCTGGGCTTTCCCTTGACCACAGGATCCTCCTTCTCCTCCTTCGTAGTGGAGCGGTGGGCCTGACCAAGCTGCTGCCCACACCCCAACACTTGAATCCAAGCCTCAGGAACACCTGCTCCATGGTTGCTGCTTGAAAACCGGCATTGTGCTGTACAACGGTCCCGACTGGCTGGCCTTTTGGACTGCACCTTGCTGACTGGTCCCTGCCTCTGGCAGCTCCTGTCAGCTATTCTTTCCTTTCTTCGCTCTGTTTTTTGTACTTTGTGCCTGTATTTCAATTCTATTTTGTGTGAAATAATTGTAATTATGCTCAGCAAGTGATTACAGCTCTGATAAGACTTAGCATTTTAGAGTGTTACATTTTTTATTTCTTTGTTATCTTCATTCTCTCTGCCTGTGCCTTCTCTCAAAGCCGTCCACCGTCCTGCAAATTTCTTCACTACTATTTTTGCTAAACGCTATGCTTATCTCCACCTACTTAATCCACTGCCCTCCTACTCTTTCCCAAGCCCTTCACCTCTTTGTCTTTCTCTGGTTAATCTCCCCAAACTTTTTGCCCCCTGCCATGACTGTCTCCTTGCCTGTCTGCCCCCAGCCCACCGATCCTGTCCTCAATTAATATCCCTCTTTTTTCTTCCTTCTCCAGCAGGAGGCCTAACCCATGCACTCCCTGGACCACAGGATCCTTCTCCTCCATAGCAGAGTTGTGGGCCTGACCAAACCTCCGCCTGTGCTCCAACACTCTGATCCAAGCCTCAGGTACACCCGCTCCATGGCTGCTGCTTAAAGACTGGTGCCGTGTGCCAACACCACTCCTGATTTCTCTGGTTGATCTCCCTCCCAACTCCCCCTGCTGTGACTATGTCTCCTTGTCTGTCTGCCCCCCACCCACTGATCCTGCCCTCAATTAATATCCCTCTTCTTTCTTCCTTCCTTCCTTCTACAAGAGGAGAACTGATTGGTGCCTGCCTCTGGTGGCTCCTGGCAGCAGCTATTCTTTCCTTTCTTAGCTCTGTTTTTTGTACAGCCCACCCTCTTCAACCCCAGCTTCTATTAAATATACCTCAATTCCTCCCTTCTTTCTTTCAATCATTCCTATTGGGCCAAGGTTGTACTCTAATATGTCAAATCTCAACTTACCGTCTACCTCTGTATCTATTCATCCCTTCTGCTGTTTTTTCTCTCGGCTGTCATTGAACCCACCCTCGAAACCTTCCTTTTTTTCCTGGCCCTCCCCTGCTTAGCCACCTCCTCTGAATCTCACCCAACTAGCTTTCGCCAACTCAGCAGGCCCCCGCTGAATCTTACCCTTTCAGGTTCTAACCCTGACTCCCGCAGTACTTGGTTCTTGCAGTAACAATGTTTTCAACCACAATCTTGCTACTCTTGCTGTTCCTGACTGTGCTGACATCCCCCCATTAGCACTGCTGTTAAGAGCTCAACACTGTCTACTGATGGTCACCTTGACGAGTATCCCCAGCACAGGTATGGGATGGTTCTCTGTAGTCATAACATGAATTGCACTAATTTCTTTTCCCAAATTCTACAATACATGAAGCTGCTCCTGCTCCCAAGGACAACGTTACCCATGCTCTACTGCTCCTCATTCTTATTATTGAGTGTACAGTCAGTACAGTTTAAAGCTAGGGAAGAGCACTTAGGGTAAAGGGTGTTCTAGCTTCACAGCAGATGCATTAAGGAGCTACTGAAGTGACTAATACTGCTACTCCTGCGTATATCGGGTAACATACACCATAACCCTGGCCCACCCTTGACCAGACCCAGTGATGTAGGCAGAACTGGGACTCTCTCACTAGCTAGCATCAACATTTCCAGCCTGCTCAAAAAACTTGATGCCTTTACTGCCTGGACCAACCAGCACTGCCCAGACATCCTATCAGTGATTGAGACATGGCTGTCATCAGCGATCCCTAATGCCGCTATTACAGTACCAGAGTATACTGTCTTCAGGCAGGTTGGGTTATCAAAAAAGGGGGTGGCTGTTCCTTATACCCTGAAAGACTCTCTAATGGGGCATGCTCTGCCCTTGCCCAATATTGACAATGAGCTACAAGTCCTAGCTATCAAGGTTCTGCTCGGTGCTCACAATAAGGCCTTGATGATAGCATCAGTTTATATCCCACCCAAACTGACATCATCAAGACTGAACCCATTCCTAACCTGCATCAATAGCTTTAAGCACAACTCGTAAGTTATAATGCTAGAGGAATTCAATGTAAACTGGCTCATCCCAAGTGCAAGTAAATATAAGGAGGCCTTATCTGCAGCAAACTTCACTCAACTTGTTATCTCACCCACAAGGTTCAGCTATAGAACTTGAATGAGCACGTTACTGGACTGGGTGCTTACAAACCACCCCGATCATATCACACATGCAGAAGTCCTTCCTGACTCTATAAATTATAATTACCCTGTCCTGTGCCTATGGTTAAATAAATTCACTAAACCCCCGGCAAAAACTGTCAGTAGTAGGATACTCACCTGAGGGCACCTTGAGCCGCTGAAATCACTTCTGTGACAACAAGATTGGTCCCTAATTGATACTGCCACCGATGTAGACACTGCTCTAGAATACCTAATCTCCCAGTTCAGTGCAGCATGTGATGTCCATGCCACTTACAAGAAGTGAAAAATTAAAGGCTTTGACAATCCCTGGATTACATATGATCTCCTGGAACAGATGAAATCATGGGACCTTCTATGGAATCAGACAAGAGCTACTGGTAGTCCAGCAAATGTTCAGGCCTACAAGACAGCCAGGAATGCCTGTACTAGAGCTATTCACTTTGAAAAAGTCAGCTACTATAGGAGTGCCCTATCTGGAAGAATGGAAAGAAATATTGGAGCAACCTATCGTAAATCACAGGGAAAGACTGCAAATTGTCACCTATCATGCTAAACTTAGATGGCACCATCACCCTGGACCCCTCCACAATTGCAAATACCTGCAATTTGTCATTCACTGATCTTAGTCACATGCTACCCGCTAATTTCTTTGACCCCAACTCCACCACGGTTATACATGTTAAACCTGATAAGGAGCTGATGCATCCACATTTCCATTTCAAGGCAGTCACTGGAAGTGAAGCAAAAAAATACCTACTCAAGGTGCTCAGAAGAACCAGAATAAGTGTGACTCCACTCAACCTGAAGCTCATCACCCTCACCCTTGATGCTGTCCTGCCACCCCCAACTAAGATTATTATCTGTTTCTTAATGCTGTCCCAGTTCCCTCGCAAGTGGAATTCTGCTCTGGTGACCCCAATCCACAAGAATGGAGACAGGGCACAACACAGAAACTACAGGCCTATCTCCATCCTACCCCCACCCCCGGCTAAAGCACTAGTAAAATTGTTGTGTAGAGTACATGGAAAAATACATCCTGCAATGCAACATGGCTTTCAAAAATGCCGTTGTACCACCACTGCTCTCCTTGAATTTATGAGCTACATTCACCATACATTTGACCAAGGACAACTCGTCTGCTCCACCTTTATCGACCTATCAAAGGCTTTTGATACAGTCAATTATCCGTTACTAATCAAACAGCTTGCAGATCTAGGGCTGTCATTTGACACCCTAAGGTGGTTCAATAGTTATCTCTCAGACCACTCACAACAGGTTAAGATTGGAGCCATCCTCTCCACCAATCAACCTGTAGGGTCAGGTATTCCCTAAGGGCCAATATGGCGAGCCCCTGCTATTCAGCATTTTCCTGAACAAACTCCATGCCTCTTGCCATGAGCATATCCTCCTGTACGAAGATGATGTGGTAATTTTCTCAAAGAACTCTGATCCCTGTCTCTTGGAGCACCAGCTGCAGAAAAGTTTTACGGAAGTAGAGGCCTGGTTTGTCTCGCAGATGCTACTGCTCAATTACAAAGAAAACTAAGACTATGTTATTCTATGGCACACATAATAATCATAAAAACAAACAGCTGACAGTCAGAAACTGCTCAGGTGTCTCCATAGACCTAACACAAACTTTCAAGTACCTTGGTGTGACCTTGGACAGTACTCTGTCTTCTCCAGTCATATCGATATGGTTGCCAAATCCGTGAATATCCGTATCAGCCTTCTGTACAAACATAAGCACAATCTGACTCCTGAAGCCCTTAATCTAGCAATACAGAGCTCGATTGTCTCCATCATAGACTGTGGGCTTGTTATCTATGGAGCTGCCACTGTTTCTGCCTCATGGTGTGTTGCTACTACTCTGAACAAGGCCTGCTGACTACTTACTGGAGCTGCCCACCCCACGCACACCTGTGACCTCTACGAGCAGGCAAACTGGCTACAACTTCAGGAAAGAATTACATACCAAACCTTCCTAGTAGTAAAAAAGGCCTTTCTTGGTTTTATGCTCCCTGGGTTACAGAATCTCCTCAGTCCAGTCTGCAATACCCACCACACCAGAAGCTCTGATAGCTCCACTCTACTAGTCCCCCACTGTCACACTTCTCAAGGCCAGCGGTCATTTGCAGGCAGAACCCCTACGGTTTTTAACTCGCTTGTCTGCAAAGTCACCAATTTAGCCACTCTTGGCCCATTCAAACACAAACACATTTTGACAATCAAGGCCCTTGTGGCTCAGGCCACATATGACTGTTTCTCTTAAAATCCTGTGATGGCCACTCCCATTTCCTAACATCTTTTCTATGATCTCCCCACCTCTAATATCCCCCTCTCTCTTTCCTCTCACCCACCACCTTTCCCCTTCTATTTCTGGCTCTGTCCCTACCCACTCTTTCATACCCACTGTCACCTCCCTTTCTCCCCACTCTTCTTGTCCACTCGCCCCAGGTTCCACAGTGTCTCCAGATGTATGTCTCCTTCCCCCCACTCTTCAACCCAGTTACTGCCTATTCCTTGCTACTCCTTCCCTCTCTTACACATCACTTGCACTCCTTAACCATCCTCATCCTTCCATGTTACTGCCTGGGTGCCTCCTTGCCCACCTCTTGGTGACCTACCCCCTACTCCTATGCTTTCTCCTCTTTCAAAGGCCTAGCCTTGCCTTGGTAGCATCAACCTATGTTATTATGTAATTGTTCTTTTTTGTTGACAAGGCATAATCTGGCTACATTATAATCTGTATAACTGTGTCTGTGTGCCCCACTAATTGTAAACTTATTCTATGTTTTTGCCATAGTACCTACCTTAGCTATTATGTCTCATTACACTGAGCATATGTTAAATAATTCTTCACCTTGTTAACTTAACCACTTTTTTCTTACCTATCTATGTAATGTGAACTGGAACCTGTATAAAAGAGCCTCTGGCTCAAAAGTGTTAATTCTGAATTCTAAATAAATAAATTATTTGCACACTACTCTTCAGGAATTCCCCCTTGAAGAAAGGGGCGAGCATTAAATAGGTCTTTTGGCCTTCTTTGTTTGTAACAGTCTATGAGATCTATGAACTCCTGTACACAGAAATGAATAAGGGCAGAAAACTATAGTCCATCTAGTCTGCCTTGATGCTCTACATTATTTTAGTCTGAATCCTCCATGCCTTCCTCCTCTCTATAATTCTTGACAACTCTCTTGAAAATGCCACATGGTCTTTGCTCATTATAGTCCCAACATTGACCCCATTACTTGATACACTGTTCCACACATATCCACCTCCCATTCTGTGAAAAATACTTTCTGATGTCCTTTTTGAATTTTCTGCCTTCCAGCTTGAAGTTGTGTCCCCTAGCAGTTGCTCTGTTCCTCAACTTGAACAACTGTGGAGGCCACTTTATTATATCCTGGTATGTAAGGGCAGTGACAAGTGGGGTGCCACAGGGCTCAGTCCCGAGTCTGGCATTGTTTGGGTTATTCATATCGGCTATCTCACATGGCATTAGGAGCAAGATCAGTCTGTTCACAGATGATACCAAGGTAAGGGCAATGGTGGATAACATAGAGGGGTGGCAGGGGCTACAGGAGGACCTGATCAAATTGGAGGAGTTGTCAGAAAAGTGGCAATTGAGCATCAATGCAAAGAAGTACAAGGTTATGCACTTCAGAGCAAGAAACCCAGGGAGGAGCTACCAACTGGAGGGGTTCAGATAGAGGTCACAGAAGAGGAGAAGGACCTAGGGGTGATTATAATGGGCAAGATGAACAACTCAGCTCAATGCAGGAAGGTGGTAGCCAAGGTCAACAAGATGCTGGGCTGTATTGCGAGAGGAATCTCATCCAGAAATATGGATGTGACCCTGCCACTGTACAGGTCACTAGTCAGGCCACATTTGGAGTACTGCATGTAGTTCTGGCATCCCTTTCTGAAGAAGAATATCAGATTACTGGAGGGGGTGCAGCATAAGGCAACTAAGATGATCCAGGGGTTGGAGGGCAGAACCTATGAGAACAGCCTCAGTGAGATGAATTTGTACACCCTGGGGGAGTGGAGGGATTGGGGGATATGGTTGAGACCTTCAAATATTTGAAGGGGATTAACAAATGGGTACAGAAGGGATATTTAAGCTGAGGAGAGGAAGGGACACCTGAGGGCATGGTCTCAGGTTGGAGGGATGTGATATCGGAGATAGATGAGGAGGCTTTTTTTTTTCGCACAGAGGGTGGTGGAGAAAATGGAACTCTCTACCCGAGGAGGTGGTATCCTGTAGCACAGTGGGCAGTTTTAAAAGGGCATGGGACAGGGTGCAAGGAGGGTAAAGGTGAGGGGGAGAGAGGAGGGTGGGACAGCTACAATATAAGACTGCTAGCTGCGCATTCGAGCAGACTAACTTGATAGACCATAAGGCCTGTTTCTGCTGGCAGATTCGTATGTTCGTATGCACAGCAGCAGCAGCACCAGCCAGGTTGCATTATAGTAGAGCTACAGTATATTGCATCACAGTAGTGCTGTAGTATACTGCAGGGAACAGTGTAATTCAAGGGCAATTATGCCCTTTTGTCATGCAGTATTATGTGACATATTTACTGCACGTTATTGCATTGCATCATGACTGGCTATATTTATATGTTTCTGTCATATCTTCCCTCTCCATCTGGTCCTCCAGAAATATTACAGATGCTCCTTGTATGACCTGCCCTGCTGTGCCTGGATCATTTTCATGGCCCACCTCTAAATAGTCTCTAGCCTGTCCCTGTTCTTCCTCCAGTTTGGACTCCAAAATTGTATGCAAAACTGCAGGTGTGGTCAAACCTTGACCTGTACAGTAGCAGTATCACCTTCCTTCTGAAACTAGTGAAACTCACCTGATGAACCCCTAGCATCCTGTTTACTTTTCAGTAGCTCCTTTTAATTTTTTGCTTGCATGCATGTGCAAGAAACATAGTGCCACTATGCGAATTTTCATAGGTGTGCCACCTCCACTTCCAATGCCCTGCTGCTTTTTGCAGGCACAGCCGCACCGCACGAATGAATGCCTGAGCTGTCTATGACAGCCATTCAGATGCCGTTGGCAGTATGCAAATTGCCTACAAGTCAGCACTGCATCTGAACTGTCATAGACAGTTTGCTTTTGTCTGATCCAGTCCCATCCCCCCATGAACACCTAGGTAGCACGCTGGGAACTAACCCCAGTGTGCTCATGTGCTCCCCTCCATCCAGCACATTGTATGACCAACAGGGGTGCCTAATCCTCCATTGGCTCCATGCCCCCCCAAAAAGCTAGGTAGCATGCTGGGAGCCCACCAGCACTACCCTCCACCCCACACACTGTATGAGTGATGGGGGTACCTAATCCCCCATTGGTTCCACTGCCCCCCAAAGCAAACTTCCAGGTGCCACACTGGGAGCCCACCCCAACATGGCAAAAGTCTGTGGCCCACGGGGATGCCCAATCCCACATCAGTTCCACTGCCCCCCAACAAAATTCCAGGTGCCACGCTGGGAGCCCACCCCAGAATGGCAAATGTCCCACATCGTCCTTTAAAAAAAACTAGAACAAAAGAAAACGGTCCCTCATTGACTCTCTTGCTCCCTGTCCAACCCAGGCCCACCCTTTGTGTACCCCACCTCCCCACACCCCCTCACCCTATTCTTATCTCTGGAGGCTGGCGAGATGATTTTCAGTGGACCAGGAATATGTCTGCACTCTTCAAAGCCGACTGCAAACTGAAGAAATGCCGGTAAGCTGCATAATGACATAAATGTTTTTTTACAATGTTGGTGCATATCTTGGCTATTCTGGGGAATTTTTTCACCAAATTTTCAACATGGGGCTCTTGGGACCCCACCTCATGAACTCAGCCACTGTCATTTTGTTATTCAGTCCCGAAAGGTGATTTCATGATCACTGCATGGAACCACTTTTTGGAGCCAAGTAATGAAATGACAGTGTCTCAGTTCAGGAGGTAGCCCAAATCCTATGTTGAAAATTTGGTGATAAAATTCCCAACAATGACTGTTTTTACGAGCATGCCTTGCACAATTCCTACACACGCTCATAACTACGCAAATATTTCACTCCAGATTTTCAACACTGCCATTTTACCACACCTCCTAATGAGCAGTACAGCTATCATTCTTCACATCTTGCCCAAAATGTGTTTTGTGCATGTAGTGCATAATGGTGTGGTAGGTGTGTGAAATAAATGTTTGGAACAGATTAAGAAAATCACAGTAACACTGTTCATGAGCAGAGGTCTTAAAATGGCTATGTTGAAAATTTAGTGACAAAAGTCCATAAAATGACTGTGTTATGAGTGTGCATTGTGCAGTTTCCATGCAACCTCGCAAGTTCACAAATTTATAATATTTTTAGTCTAGATTTTCAACACTGGCATTTTTCCACACCTCCTTATAAAGAGTACAGCTGTCATTTTTCACACCCTGGCCAAAATGTCTTTTTGCACTTCTGCTGCAGAAATGCACGGTCGCTGTGGGAAATCAGTGTTTGGGACAGATTAAGAAAATCACAGTGACACTGTTCATGAGCGGAGGTCCCAAAATACCTGTGTTGACAATCTGCTGTAAAAAATCCCCAAACTAATTACGTTACAGTGTGCATTGCGCAATTTCTACGCACACTCGTGACTTCACCAGTTTTTTTATATTTTCCTTCCAGATTTTCAACATTGCCATTTTTTACACCTCCCTATGAACAGTACAGCTGTCACTTTTCACATCCTGTTCAAAATGTGTTTTTGCACCTGTAGTGCCAAATGGCGTAGTCACTGTGCAAAATTAGCTTTTGGCTAACAAACTGATATTGCCACTGTTCATGATGTGGGGTGACAAAAAACCCATGCTGAAAATTTGGAGTGAAAATACCAATTAATGCCCGGGGCATTAGGGTTTCCAACCATAACACCCCACCTTGTAGAGACCAACAGGCATCAGGGGTGTGACTTGGGATTGTCACCTGCAATGCTTATGCCATTCCAACCCTACCCACACCCTGCAGCCAGTGACAGGCATCAAGGTGTGCCTTGGACTCTTTGGCCCCAAAGTTCACCCCATTCTCCAATACTGCACCCATCTCACTGTATTTCCTTATGGAATGGGGTGAACGTATGGCCCAAAGACCCCAAGGCACACCGTGACACTTGTCCATGTCTGCAGGGTAGGGAGTGGTGCAATGGTGTGGGTGTTGTGGCCGATGACCTAAAGGCACACCCCAATGCCTGTCTGTCTCTGCAGGGTGGTGGTGGGGTTGGCTTCAGTTCAGTACTTCACTGCCATTCCTATTATGCATCTCTCTAACTCCTACACCACCAATGCCAGCAAGCAAACATTCGGCATTGCAAATACTTGTTAGTAAATGACATCTTAAGGCTGCTGATTTACTATGGTATGCATATAATTGTACTATATTGTGTTTCACCTTACGTAGAGAATGAAGCACGGCTTTTTTAAAGTACTCTTTCACCATTTGCTTTATGTTATTGCAACTGTAAAACTTCAGAGAGTACAAACACACACACACACACAAAATATCACATGTGCTGTCTTTTGTTCCCAGTGCTAACAATGTAGAAAAATGGACCCTAAAACCAAAGCTTAGTACAATGTTCTGTATGACTTTAGATGGAACATACAATCCATTTGTCACTAAAGCATTCATGTGGGTGTAGATTAAGAACTGTCCTGATTACTTGTATAGAACATTGGAGTACTGATTGTCACAGATTCTCTCATCGGGTCAGCCCTCTACTCCCAAAGTGCCAACCTCTGAGCATAGAATTGGGAACAGTGAACAGTACAAGGTAACCCTCTTGTCTGTTTTGTGGGTTCAAGTCAACTTAGTCTCAAGTTCTGGAGGGATTCAAACTGATAACCTCTTGTTAGCATACCTAATTATCAGGCTCAGATAATTCTGTCTTTGGAGGGCCAGAAATCATTGCCTATGGGTGTGACGTAGACGGCCAGTTCTGAGTGCTGTATTATATTTTTTAATATAAAATGTATTAATGTCTTGGCTGACAGTATGTGAGTTCACACACACTCAGTTTTTTTAGAGACAATGTGTTACATGGAAGACTTTTATTAAGGATCCTGTTTCTCTGAGTCAATTACAGACTTGTTTAAGTTAATTTTGTTAAGAGAGAAATCATAAACTAGGTTTATGATGTTAGAAAGGGAAGCTAGGATGTTACATAGAGGTGTAAGGTTGTAAATGACCCTGTGAAGCCTGTGTGTGGAGGGTACAGCATGAGATCAAAGAAGGTGTCATTTGAAACTGTGTTATGCTAAGGTTGCAGAATTAATACTTTGAAATTACATCCTGTGGTTGTATAGAAATATATATTTTTTTAGATATTTTGACAGAGGAGAAGCTGGATGACCTCATTCAAAAGGGGTTGGAAAACACTGCGTGTAAAGATTATTCTTTTTCACTACAGAGACACTTTTTATCTGACACTGACCAAGAAAATATCTGAGCACTGAAAACAGGTATTTAGAAAGCAAGGCAAAATCTAAATATAGTTGTAGGAATTGCACTGTTTTAAACCTTGTTTTGTTTAAAGATATGTATGTCTTGTGATACAAGGTTCTGTATTGTATGTTTGACATATTATTATACATTTTAGTAAAAACTCTAATTTTAGAGCAAACCTGGTCTGTCTTTGAATTGCTATCTTTTGCTAAGAAATATTTATGGTTATAGCAGACAGCAGACATAAGCTTGTACGGTGGTACCAAACTGGAAAGAGAAGCGTTTTAAATCTGAGGTCTTTATTAAAATGTTAAAGGGTTCATATCTGAATACCTGGTTAAGTGCCCTTAGGCAAAGATATCTGGCCCCCTGAAGACAGATATATCTAAGCCTGTGCATTGGGTATGCTAGCAAGAGGCTAACAGTTTGAATCCCTCCAGGAATGAGACCAAAGGTTGATCCAAACTCACAAAAACAGACAAGAAGGTAACCTTGTCTGTTACACTGTTCACAAGACTGTGCTCAGAGGTTGGCACTTTGGGAGTAGAGGGCATGACCTGCTGAATGAATCTGTGACACATTGGTTGGCAGCGGTGGAATTAATTTTGGTATCACAAGCTTTATTGTTCTGTCAGCTGAGACCGTAGGCTCTCTTACAAAGAAAGAAAAAGACAGAGTTTTATTTTAAAAAGGAAACAGAATTATATATCACTTGGTGTACAGTCAAGTTCCTACCTATTTTATTTTTTCTAAAGTGCAAAGTCAGAGTAGCAGTAGTTAGGAAAGATGGCGTCCAAATACAGCAGGCACACTGTAGAACGTTTAAAACAGTTGTGTGAGTACAGAGGAGTCCTGTTCAAGGTACCAAAAAGCAAAACCTCATAGAGGCCCTGATGGTAGCAGATACCCAGAGCAGGGAGTCACAGACCATAATTGAAAGGGACCAGACCTTGAGTGTGGCAGAACTAGCATCCAGTGAGGGGTCCCGTGCCAATGAGGACAGCAGGGCTACTGTCAGTAAAGGGCCACAGCAGCAGGGATGAGTCACCAGTATCCTGAATCCGGAAGTTCTCGGGTTGCAACTTGAGTTGCACAGGATGGATCTGGAGTCCCAGCAAAGGAGAGAGTGAGAGAAGTGAGAGGCAGACCATGAGGTAGTGTGAGAATGCAGAGAGACAGACCGAGAACGCAGAGGGGCAGAGCGACAACAGAGGGAGGCAGATCATGAGGAGCGTAAGCGCCAGTGAGATGCAGAGGAGAAGAGAAAATGAGAACGCCGAGATGCAGACTGTGAGGAGCAGGAGCACCAGAGGTAACATGAGCTGGAGAAGATGTGACTCCAACCAGCGGCACCAGAGCAGGTAAGTGGCTTGGGTTTAACTTGCACTACAGGACTGGGTAACAAATTGAACTCCAAATTCATAGCTAAGTTTAAGGACGGGGAGGACATGGACGCCCTTTTTAAATTCTTTTGAAAAAGTTTGTATTCAGGCTAAAATTCCTAGAGAGTCCTGGAGCTTCCAGCTATCCCCGCAACTTACCGGGAAAGTTCGAGATGCATTGGGTCAAATGGACAATGATAATAGCAAAGATTACAAAAAAGCTAAAAACTGCACTGTTAAAAAAGTTTGAATTAACTGCTGAAACATACAGAGCTAAATTCTGTAAGCTCAGGAGAAGTCCTGATATGAGCTATTAGGAGCTAGCCACGAAACAACGTCAGTTTTTAAAACGTTGGTGGGAAGGAATTGAGGCAAACTCTGACAAAATTGAAAATGTGATTTTATTAGAACAGTTTCATTGGGCATGCCCAGCAGAGCTAAAAACCTGGCTAGAGGACCGAGATCCAAAAACAGTGCAAGAGTCTGCTGAACTCTCGGACTGCTATGCCAAGAGCAGACCTGCTCTGAGAGCGAATGGGGCAGGTGTGGCAGCACAGAAAGGGAAATCGCACCTTCAGGGCAGCTAAAACCCTCACTGCCTCTACCAAAAACTAGTTAGAGCCAGGTTTCAGTGAAAAGATTTCTCTGAAGTAAGAAATGCTTATTGGTTTTGTAAAGAAACTGGGCACATTGCCAGACAGTGTCCAAGAAGGGCAAGCAATAATACGCAAAGTAGTGCTAGAAAAGAAGTGGGTTGTTTGTGTGTGTGTCCCTGAGAGCATGCCAGTGAACATGAGGGAACACATGCACCCAGTCATAGTAAATGGGGTACAGACGCAGGGGTTAAGGGACACAGGGGCATCCCTGGCATTGGTAAAGGGGAATCTGGTACAGCCTGGTCAGCTTATACCTGATAAATACATAACTGTACAAGAGTTTACTGGTGAAGAGAAAACACTGTCACTCGCTAGTGTTCTCCTGGACTGGGGTGAAACAGGGGGAACTGTGCAACAGGTGGCTGTAGCCAACACATTAGCAGTGGATGTGATTTTGGGTAACAATCTCCAGCAGGGGATGGTATGTGCAGTTACCTGTAGCCCAGTGGCAAGGGAAAATAGTAGTTCCTTGAACCCCACAGAAACCAGTGTGGAAACCACTGAGAGGCTGGTTCCCCAGCTGGTGTCTCCAGATGGGGAGACTGATAAAAAGGGGGTAGAAATTTCCCCGGTAGTGAGTGACCACACAGCTAAGGATGGTTACTCCGAAGAGGGAGGGGTGACCAGTTATCAGAGGGTTGGGATTGACAGTGATCCTGAGGGCCCTGAAGCTAGTGCAAGGGACCCTAGTTTAGCAACAGAAGGGCACCTGTCCCATGCCTTGGGACTCTTTGAGGGGTTTGCAGCTGCTCAGAGGAGTGACCCTAGTTTAGAGAAGCAGAGGGCTTGGGCAGACTCTGAGGGCACACAGGGAGGTGACGGCAGACATGAGGTTTATTGGAAAAATGGACTTATGTATACACAGGCAGTACGGACAGAGGGAGGGATGATAGGCAGGCAGCTTATCATTCCCCAGGGATATCGTGAGCAGTTTCTCAAGGTTGCCCATGATATTCCCTTGTCTGGACATCTGGGAATCGCATGAACTATGCAACGGTTAGTCAAGAATTTCTACAGGCCTAACTTCATCCAGCAGGTGAAGGAGTATTGCAGGTCTTGTCACCGGTGCCAAGAAATAGGGAAGGCGGGCAAGAAAACCCAAGCTGCCCTGATTCCCTTACCCATAGTGGAGGAGCCATTCCAGAGGGTGGGAATGGATACTGTGGGGCCTTTAAATACCACTGGCTCCTCAGGGAAGAGATTCATCCTGATTGTGGAGGATTATGCCACCTGGTACCTAGAGGCAGTCACCCTATCCTCACTGAGGACAGACAAAGTGGCAGATGCCTTACTTGGGATTTTCTCCCATTTTGGGTTTCCACAGGAGGTAATTACCGATTGAGGGGGTTCCTTTATATCGGGCCTGATGAAATGTTTATGGGAGAAGTGTGGGGTGGTGCAGAGATGCACAACACTGTATCACAAGCCAATGGGCTTGTGGAATGATTCAATGGTACCCTAAAGTCAATGCTTCGGGCATTTGCTGAACAGCATGGGAGGGACTGGGAAAAATACCTTCCCCACCTGTTGTTTGCATACAGGGAGGTGCCCCAAGAGTCGACATGATTTTCCCCCTTCAAACTCTTATTTGGGCACCAGGTACGTGGGCCCCTGGACTTAATCCGGGAGGACTGGGAAGGCAAGCATGCCACCCAGGGAACTCCCATTGTGGATTATGTTTTTAGGTTTAGGGAAAGGCTGAAGGAGCTTATGGGGACAGCCCAGAGCAACCTAGCAGCTGCCCAACAGAAACAAAAGGTGTGGTACGATCGGAGAGCCAGAGCTCACTCGTACATTGTGGGTCAGGAAGTCATGGTCCTTATTCCGGTCCGGAAAGACAAGCTACAAGCTGAGTGGGCAATACCGTACAAAGTGGTTAGGAAGGTAAATGACGTGAACTACATTGTGGAGTTACCTGACCATAGACAGACTGAAAGGAGGTACCATGTCAACATGATGAAGCCATATGCAAACAGGGATGACATGGTGTTCGCAGTATGTAGTCATGGGGAGGGGATGGATGAAGAAGACCCCCTTCTGGACTTGTTGGAAGAGAGTAAGCAGGAGTCCTCTGTGGAGGCAGTAAAATTGTCTCCCCAGCTGAACCCAGACCAGGTCCAGAAGTAAGGGAGGTTTTAGCAGACTTTGCCCCCTTGTTTAGCACCAAGCCTGGACTAACTTCCTTAGCAACACACGATGTGGAGACAGGGACACAGGCGCCCATATGGCGAACAGCATATCTGGTGTCAGAAGCTGTCCAAAAGGACATTAGGAGGGAAGTGGAGAAGATGCTGGATTTAGGGGTAATCCAGAGATCCCACAGCCCCTGGGCCTCATACATAGTCCTTGTGCCCAAGCCAGATGTCTCAACTCATTTCTGTGCGGACTATCATGGACTGAATGCAGTCATTAAGTCCAACACCCTCACGATACCCCAGACGGATGGACGAACTCCTGGACAAGTTGGGAGGGGCGACCTTCCTTATGACTATTGACCTGACCAAGGGGTATTGACAGGTAGAATTGACAGACAGAGCTAGGTCAGCCTTCATCACTCCGATAGGCTTATTTGAGTTTAAAGTAATGCCTTTCGGAATGAAGAATGCTCCGGCCACTTTCAAGGTTGGTGAACCAGGTGTTAAATGGTGCTGAGGAGAATCGCCGTAGCATACCTAGATGACATTGCCATCTTCAGTACCAGCTGGGAGGAACACCTTTCACACCTTAAGGAAGTGCTGGGCGAGGATACAGAGGCAGGATCACTGTCAAAGCCGAGAGTGCCAGGTGGCCATGGGGAAGTGGCATGCATGGGCATGTGATAGGCTGGGACAGCTCCATCCTAACCAAATAAAGATAGAGGTGATTCAGGCGTGGCCCAGACCAGAAACCCAGAAGCAGGTCAGGAGCTTTCTAGGGACAGCAGGGTACTACAGGAAATTTGTACCCAATTACTGTGCCCTGGTTGCTCCCCTATCTGACCTGACAAAGAAAAAGATGCCAAAGAAAATTACTTGGGGCCCAGCCTGTGAGGAAACCTTTACCAGAATGAAGGAGGCACTGTGCAGTGCTCCTGTTTTGACAAGTCCGGACTATAGCAAAACCTTTATAGTTCAGACGGATGCCTCAGACATGGGTATTGGGGCAGTACTTAGCCAGACATCTAGCCAAGGGACAGACCACCCAGTTGTGTACCTTAGCAGGAAGCTTATTTCAAGGGAGCAAGCGTACTCCATGGTGGAAAAGGAGTGTCTTGCCATAGTGTGGGCCCTGAAGAAATTAGAGCCATACTTGTATGGGCAGCATTTTGTGGAGCAGACTGTTCACAATCCCCTGGTTTGGCTGATGCAGATGGGGAAAAACAATGGCCAACTACTAAGATGGAGTCTTGCTTTACAAGGGTATGATCTAAAAATCATAAATAGGGCTGGAGAGAAGAACATGAACTCAGATAGGCTGTCTAGGTTCTAGGAGGACTGAACTGATTTGGGAAGCTCATCCCATGTAGGGGATGGATTCCCCAAATTCAGTCTAGGTGGGGAGGAGTGTGACGTAGACAGCCAGTTCTGAGTGCTGTATTTTTTTTTTTAATATAAAATGTATCAATGTCTCTGCTGAAAATTCAAATGCTCTAGGAATGACCTCACTCATCCCTTCCCCCCAGATTCCAGCTGAGAGATGAAAGCCATGGGAAACGGCTGACAGTATGTGAGTTCACACACACTCAGTTTTTTTAGAGACAATGTGTAACATTGAAGACTTTTATTAAGGATCCTGTTTCTTTGAGTTAATTACAGACTTGTTTAAGTTAATTTTGTCAAGAGAGAAATCATAAAATAGGTTTATGACGTTAGAAAGGGAAGCTAGGACCTTACATAGAGGTGTAAGGTTGTGAATGACCATGTGAAGTCTGTGTGAGGAAGGTACAGCATGAGATCAAAGAAGGTGTCATTTGAAACTGAGTTATGCTAAGGTTGCAGCATTAATACCTTGAAATTACATCCTGTGGTTGTATAGAAATATATTTTTTTTTAGATATTTTGACAGAGGAGGAGCTGGATGACCTCATCCAAAAGGGGTTGGAAAATACTGCTTGTAAAGATTATTCTTTTTCTCTATAGAGACACTTTTTATCTGACACTGACCAAGAAAACATCTGAGCACTGAAAACAGGTATTTAGAAAGTCAGACAAAATCCAAATATATTTGTAGGAATTGCACTGTTTTAAACCTTGTTTTGTTTAAAGATATGTATGTCTTGTGATACAAGAGTTCTGTTTTGTATGTTTGACATATTATTATATGTTTTAGTAAAAACTCTAATTTTAGAGCAAACCTGGTCTGTCTTTGAGTTGCTTTCTTTTGCTAAGAAATATTTATGGTTATAGCAGAAAGCAGACATAAGCTTGTAGGGTGGTAACAAACTGGAAAGGGAAGCATTTTAAATCTGAGGTCTTTATTAAAGTTTTAAAGGGTTCATCTCTGAATACTTGGTTAAGTGCCCTTAGGCAAAGATATCTGGCCCCCCAAAGACAGATGTATCTGAGCCTGTGCATTAGGTATGCTAGCAAGAGGCTAACAGTTTGAATCCCTCCAGAACTGAGACCAAAGGTTGATCCAAACTCACAAAAACAGACAAGAGGGTTACCTTCTCTGTTACACTGTTCACAAGACTATGCTCAGAGGTTGGCACTTTGGGAGTAGAGGGCATGACCTGCTAAGTGAATCTGTGACAATGGGCACTTAACCAGGTCTACAAAATGAACCCTTAGAACTCTATGCAAGACTTATAGAACTCTGTCCATTTCCCAGTTTGTATCACAGTAACCTCATACACAGTGTCAGCTATAACCTTCAAAGCTTCACTTTATATAAAAATAAATTTCTAGGCACACCAGGCAGTTTCAGGTTTTTTTTAAATATATATATTTACTTTAAAATAGATAAAATAGGAGAACAGTAAAATACAGAACAAAATATCCCATCACATACAGCCTTAAAACAAACAGGTTTAAAAGTGCAGATTCCTACCAATAATAACACTCAGACTAGTCTTGTCCAATGTCCTTACTTAATCTTTCAGTGCTTCATAGTCTGTCATCTCTCAGTCAGAAATATGAATGTATAAGTCTTCTAAGGTTTGCTCAGTAGGTTTAAAAACAGTTCTGAGCCGGCCTTCTCTCTGAGGTCGCCTAACTCCATCTTGATGTAGTAAAATCTATATTTTTTAACACATGATGGCCTACAAAGATATTAAAAAAAATAATAGATGACATAATAAATCACCTCTCTTTATGTAACCAGTCAAAACCAGTCTGTGATCTGTTTCCCCTGGAGATCAAAAGTCTCTTTGATGTATGTCACAATATATTCCACGCTAATATATATTAGACTCCTTAATTTCATCTGGGACCAGGTATCTAGACATCAAAGGTCTCTTTGATGAAAAGAGCTGGCTTCCTGGGAGGATATTCATAACACTGGCCTGTGTCCCTTTTCTCAGGACACCTAGTGCACATCTAAGGATCTCCCTGAGGGTATTATAAAAATGGATATCTTGGTTCCTGCCTTCAAAGCACACTAACAAGATCATTGCACCTCAGATATCTGCAGTTGAAGCTATGTCCTGTCCTTTGAACTTATCCCTTGGGGGTTTTGATGTGTCGGTTCCAGCAGGACAGCATTTTTTCTTGACACAGTCCATCACACATGTTTTTATATTTACAAAAAATGATACAGGGTTCAGAACCAGTTGTCTAAGTGTGACAATTCCTCCCCACCTAGACTGAATTTGGGGGTCTATCCCCTGCATGGGATGAGCTTCCCAAATCAGTTCACTCCTCATACACACAGGATAACCCATCTGAGTTCCGATTGGTCACTCCAGCCCTATGTAGAATGGTCATATCATATCCTTGCAAAGCAAGACTCCAGCTTAGTAATTGACCATTGTTTTTCCCCATCTGCATTATCCAAACTAGGGGGTTGTGGTCAGTCTGCACCACAAAATGCTTCTCATACAAGTATGGCTCCAATTTCTTTAGGGCCCACACTATGGCAAGACACTCCTTCTCCACCGTGGAGTATGACTGCTCCCTGGGAATTAACTTTTTACTCAGGTAGGCTATTGGGTGGTCCCTCCCTTCGCTGGATGTCTGGCTCAGTACTGCCCCAATACCCATGTCTGAGGCATCAGTCTGAACTTTAAAGGTTTTACAATAGTCAGGACTTGTCAAAACAGGAGCACTGCACAGTGCCTCCTTTAGTTTGGAAAAGGCTTCCTCAAAGGCTGGGCCCCAAGTAATTTTTTTGGGCATCCTTTTCTTTGTCAGGTCAGATAGGGGAGCAGCCAGGGCACTGTAATTGGGTACCAATTTTCTATAGTACCCTGCTATCCCGAGAAAACTCCTGATCTGCTTCTGATTTTCTGGTCTGGGCCATGCCTGGATTACCTCTACCTTTATTTGGTTAGGACGGAGCTGTCCCTGGCCTACCACATGCCCGAGGTATGCCACTTCTCCCATGGCCACCTAGCACTTTTCGGCTTTGACAGTGAGCCAGTCCCTCTGTATCCTGTCCAGCACTTCCCTAAGGTGGGATAGCTGTTCCTCCCAGCTGGTACTAAAGATGGCAATGTCATCCAGGTACACCACAGCGTACTCCTCAGCACCATTTAACACTTGGTTCACCAACCTTTGGAAAGTGGCCGGGGCATTCTTCATTCTGAAAGGCATTACTTTGAACTCAAATAAGCCTATCGGAGTGATGAAGGCCAACCTGTCCCTAGCTCTGTCCGTCAACTCTACCTGCCAATACCCCTTTGTCAGGTCAGTGGTCATAAGGTAGGTCGACCCTCCCCACTTGTCCAGCAGTTCATCTATCTGGGATATCGGGTGGGCATCTGACTTCATGACTGCATTCAGTCCATGATAGTTTACACAGAAATGAGTCGAGCCATCTGACTTTGGTACAAGAACTACGCATGAGGCCCAGGGACTGTGGGATCTCTGGATTACCGTAAATCCAACATCTCCTCCACTTCCCTCCTAATATCCTTTTGGACAGCCTCTGACACTCGATATGTTGTCCGCCGTATTGGTGTCTGTGTCCCTGTCTTCACATTGTGTGTCGCTAAGGGGATTAGTCCAGGCTTGGCGCTAAACAAGAGGGCAAAGTCTGCTAAAACCTCCCTTACTTTCTGGATCTGGCGCGGGGTCAGCTGGGGAGACAATTTTACTGCCTCCACAAAGGACTCCCACTTACTCTCTTCTAGCAAATCCAGAAGTGGGTCTCCTTCGTCCATCCCCTCCCCATGACTACACACTGTGAACACCATGTCAGCCCTGTTTGCATATGGCTTCATCATGTTGACATGGCACCTCCTTTCTGTCTGTCTATGGCCAGGTTACTCCACAATGTAGTTTACATCATTTACCTTCCTAACCACTTTGTATGGTCCTGCCCACTCAGCTTGCAGTTTCTTTCTGGACTGGAATAAGAACTATGACTTCCTGACCCACCATGTACGACCGAGCTCTGGCTCTCTGGTCATACCATACTTTTTGTTTTGGTTAAGCAGCTGCCAGATTGCTCTGGGCTGTCCCCATAAGCTCCTTCAGCCTTTCCCTAAACCTAAAGATGTAATCCACAAGGGGAGTTCCCTGGGTAGCATGCTTGCCTTCCCAGTCCTCCTGGATCAAGTCTAGGAGCCAACATACCCAGCGTCCATACAAGAGTTCGGAGGGGGAAAATCTTGTCGACTCTTTGGGCACCTCCCTGTATGCAAATAACAGGTGGGGAAGGTATTTCTCCCAGTCCCTCCCATGCTGTTCAGCAATCATCTGGAGCATTGACTTTAGGGTACCATTGAATCATTCCACAAGTCCATTGGCTTGTGGGTGATACGGTGTTGTGCATCTCTGCACCACCCCACACTTCTTCCATAAACATTTCATTAGGTCCGACATGAAGGAACCCCCTCGATCAGTGATTACCTCCTGTGGAAACCCAACATGTGAGAAAATCCCAAGTAAGGCATCTGCCACATTGTCTGTCCTCCAAGAGGATAGGGCGACTGCCTCTAGGTACTGGGTGGCATAATCCACCACAGACAGGATGGATCTCTTCCCTGAGGAGCTGGGTGTATTTAAAGGCCCCACAATATCCATTCCCACCCTATGGAATGGCTCCTCCACTGTGGGCAAGGGGGTCAGGGCTGCTTGGGTTTTCTTGCCCACCTTCCCTATTTCTTGGCACCAGTGACAAGACCTGCAATACTCATTCACCTGCTGGGTGAAGTTAGGCCAGTAGAAATTCTTGGCTAACTGCTGCGTAGTTCATGCGATTCCCAGATGACCAGACAAGGGAATATCATGTGCAAGTTTGAGCAGCTGCTCATGATACCTCTGGGGAACGACAAACTGCCTGCCTAGCATTCCTCCCTCAGTCTGCACTGCCTGAGTATACATATGTCCATTTTCCCAATGAACCTTATGTCTGCCATCACCTCCCTGTGTTTCATCTAAGTCTGCTCAAGCCCTCAGCTTCTGTAAACTAGGGTCACTCCTCTGAGCATCTGCAAACCCCTCACACAGTCCCAAGGCATGGGATAGGTCCCCTTCAGTCACTAAACTTGGGTCCCTAGCACTAGCATCAGGACTTTCAGGATCACTTTCAATCCCAACCCTCGGACAATGGGTAAACCCCTCCCTCTTCGGAGTAACCCTATGTAGATGTGTGGTTACTTACTACCGGGGAAATTTCTACCCCCTTTTTATCAGTCTCTATATCAGGAGACACAGGCTGGGAACCAGCCTCTCAGTGGTTTCCACACTGGTATATGTGGGGTTCAGGGAACTACCATTTTCCCTTGCTGCATGGCTACAGGTAACTGCACATACCATCCCCTGCTGGAGATTGTTACCCAGGATCACACCCACTGCTAATGTGCTGGCTACAGCCACCTGTTGCACAGTTCCCATTGTTTCACCCCAGTCCAGGAGAACACTAGTGAGGGGCAATGTTTTCTCCCCACCTGTAAAGTCCAGTACAGTTACATATTTATTAGGTATAAGCTGACCAGGCTGTACCAGATCCCCCTTTACCAATGTCAGGGATGCCCCTGTGTCCCTTAACCCCTGCATCTGTACACCACTTACTATGACTGGGTGCATGTGTTCCCTTATGTTCACTGGCATGCTCCCAGGGACACACAAACAACCCACTTATTTCCTAGTACCATGTTGTGTATTATTATTCGCCTTTTTAGGGCACTGTCTGGCAATATGCCCCATTTCCTTACACAACCAACATTCAGTTCTTTTCTCAGAGAAATCTTTTCTCTGAAACCTGGGGCTAATTGGTTTCAATTGAGGCAGTGAGGGTTTTAGCTGCCCTGAAGGTGCGCTTTTCCCTTTCTGTGCTGCCACACCCACCCCATTCACTCTCAGAGCAGGTCTGCTCTTGGCATAGCAGTCCTAGAGTTCAGCAGTCTCTTACACTGTTTTTGGATCTCAGTCCTCTAGCCAGGTTTTTAGCTCTGCTGGGCATGCCCAATAAAACTGTTCTAATAAAATCACATTTGAATTTTGTCAACAGAGTTGGCCTCAATTCCTTCCCACCAACGTTTTAAAAACTGACGTTGTTTCGCAGCTAGCTCCTCATTGCTCATATCAGGGCTCTCCTGAGCTTACAGAATTTAGCTCTGTATGATTCAGCAGTTAATTCAAACTTTTTGTTAACAGTGTAGCTTTTAATTTGCTGTAATCATTGCTGTCCTCATTGTCCATTTGACTCAATGCATCCCAAGCTTTCCTGGTAAGTAGCAGGGATAGTTGGAAGCTCCTGGACTCTCTAGGAATTTTAGCCTGAATATAAACTTTTTCAAAATAATTTAAAAAGGCATCCATGTCCTCCCCTTCCTTAAACTCAGCTATTAATTTGGAGTTCAATTTGTAACCCAGTCCTGCAGTCCCAGTTAAGCCCAAGCCACTTACCTGCTCTGGTGCCACTGGTTGGAGTCGTAGCTTCTCCAGTTCATGTTGCCACTGGCACTCATCTCTCTTCTCATCTGCAGCTTGCTGGTGCTCATGCTCCTCATGGTCTGCCTCCCTCTGTTGTCACTCTGCCTCTCGCTGTTCCTGCTCTGCCTCTCGGCTCTCTCACTTCCTCTTCTCCTCTGCAGCTCGCTGGTACTCACGCTCCTCATGGTCTGCCTCCCTCTGTTCTCGCTCTGCCTCCAGTTCCATCCTGCACAACTCAGTTGGCAGTCTGAGCACCTCTGGATTCAGGATACTGGTGATCTTCCCCTGCTGCTGTGGCCCTTCACTGACAGTGGCCCTTCTGTCCTCCTCATCGGCTCTGGATGTCTCAATGGCCACTAGTCCTGCCACACTCGAGGTCTGGTCCCTTTCAGTCATGGTCTGTGACTCACTGGTCTGGGTGTCTGCTACCATCAGGGCCTCTGAGGTTCTGCTTTTTGGCTGTCACCTCAAACAGGACTCCTCTGTCCTCACACAACTGTTTTAAGTGTTATACAGTGTGCCTGCTGTAGTTGGATGCCATCTTTCCTGACTACTGCTAATCTGATTGGCACTTTAGAAAAAAAATAAAATGGGTAGAAACTTGACTGTAAGCCAAGGGATATAGTTCTGTTTCCTTTTGAAATAAAACACTGCCTTTCTTTTTTCCAAGTGAGCTGAATGGTCTCAAACTGACACACTGAACAACAAAGCTTATGCCAACAAACTTTATATGCCACCACTGCCAACCAATCTGTCACAGATTCTCTCAGCAGGTCAGCCCTCTACTCCCAAAGTGCCAACCTCTGAGCGTAGAATTGCGAACAGTGAACAGTACACGGTAACCCTCTTGTCTCTTTTTTGGTTTCGAGTCCCCTAAGTCTAAAGTTCTGGAGGGATTCAAACTGATAACCTCTTGTTAGCATACCCAATTATCAGGCTCCGATAATTCTATCTTCAGGGAGCCATATATCTTTGCCTACAGGCACCTAACTAGGTCTACAAAATGAACCCTTTGAACTCTATGCAAGACTTATAGAGCTCTATCCGTTTCCCAGTTTGGTATCACAATAAGCTCATACACAGTGTCAGCTATAACCTTCAAAGCTTCACTTTATATAGAAAGAAATTTCAAGGCACACCAGGCAATTTCCATTTTTTAAAATATATATCTTTACTTTAAAACAGATAAAATAGGAGAACAGTAAAATACAGAACAAAATATCCCAACACATACAGCCTTAAAACAAACAGGTTTAAAAGTGCAGATTCCTACCAGTAATAACACTCAGACTAGTCTTGTTTAAGATCCTTACTTCTTAATCTTTCAGTGCTTCATGGTTTCTCTTCGCTCAGTCAGAAATATAAATGTATAAGTCTTCTAAGGTTTGCTCAGTAGGTTTAAAAACAGTTCTGAGCCGGCCTTCTCTCCGAGGTCACCTAACTCCACCTTGGTGTAGTAAAATCTATATTTTATAACACATGATGGCCTACAAAGATATTTAAAAAAAATAATAGCTGACATAATAAATTGCCTCTCTTTATGTAACCAGTCAAATCCAGTCTGTGATCTGTTTCCCCTGGACAGCGAAAGTCTGTTTGATGTAAGTCACTGTATATTCCATGCCAATGTATATTAGACTCCTTAATTTCATCTGGGACCTGGTATCTAGACATCAAAGGTCTCTTTGATGAAATGACCTGGTTTCCTGGGAGGATATTCATAACACTGGCCTGTGTCCCTTTTCTCAGAACACCTAGTGCACATCAACAGATCTCCCTGAGGGCATTAGAAAAATGGATATCTTTGTTCCTGCCTTCAAAGCAAACTAACAAGATAATTGCACCTCAGATATCTGCAGTTTAAGCTATGTTCTGTCCTTTGAACTTATCCCTGGGTGGGTTTGATGTGTCAGTTCCAGCAAGATAGCATTTTATCTTGACACTGCCCATCACCCATTTTCTTATATTTACAAAAAAATGATACAGGGATCAGAACCAGCTGTCCAAGTGTGACACTGATGACCTGAACTAACCTATTTGGTTTCTTCAGTGGACTGCTATGAAGTAACAAAAACTTGCTGCAACATTCAGTGTTTGGGCAGTTTCTCTTTTATGATGTTCATTGTGTTGCTCGCTTTACCTTTCCAAGTAAATATACTATATGTTTTCTTACGTCATTTTCTTTTGTTTTGGAGGTTTTCTAATAATGTGTACAGTAATTCCTTAAATTGTTGTCTCTGTGATCAGATAGTGGACCTTAACTGCCACAAGACATCCTTGCCTTCAACTCCTGGTGCATCTCCCTGTTATGGTCCATCATCTGGCCACATAGACTGCTGCAGTGGGAAAATATTCCTTAAAGGGGACAAGACATCTGTGCTACAGTAGATGGTATCTGTTTGTAATGTTCCTAGTTACAGAAATGAAATACATATTTCCATTTATTTTCTAGAATGCTGGCAGCAGAATGACTGTCTGTGTGGAGCTCCTTAGATAAGTGAAGATGCTCTATATTTTTTCTAGTTTTTAAATATTTTTTATGTATGCTGCTCTCTGGACCTATAGAGCCATCTCTAATAAGCTGCCTTACTATTTCTCCTGCTGTCTTCCCCTGAGTATAATTGGGAAATACATGTTAAGAAGTTACTCAACTATTACACTTAAAGTACCCAAAGCAAAATCCCACTTCAGCAGGGCAGCCATAAGCTTCGTGCTACCTACCTTATGGAACGATCTACAAAAGAACCCTCAGATTAAGCACTCTAATTGGTATAAATGCCTTCAAGATGCTTTATTTCTGTACAATCAGAGAAGTATGTAACTGCTTCACCCACTCAGACCCAGTACCGGTGTCTGCACTGGTATATAGCCACATCTAGACCCAATTTTTAGTACTGACCCCCCAGCTTGCTCCTCACCAGCCTAATTGTTCTCTCTCTCTCTCTCTCTCTCTCTCTTATCCCCCTGTCTTATCAACACTAGGCCCGTCCATCCCCTTATTCTTCCTTTCCCAACCTCGGATAGGAGCTCACTACCCTGGGTTGTGACATCCTACCATGCCATATAGCATTCAATCCCGGGGCTCACACATACTCCTTTTCTCCATCCACCTTCTCTACATCCTGTTTTACCAACTTCTTTCTGTGCACCGTGCCCTCCTAGCTTTTCTCCCTACCTCCCTCCCTCCCCCACCTTCACCTCTACCTGGTGTATTTTTTATTTTTTTCCGTTACCTCCTCCTGCAGCCGTAGATAACCTGCTTTATCTTCCTATAGACACTTCTATGTATGTAAATACTGTGTAATCTGTACAATATCTGTATAATTCTATGTACATATGAACTTCTTTTTCTTCCTCTCTGTAAAGAGTAGTATCTGTACTGCCTTGTAAATACCTGTGTTGACCTGTATATACAATTGTTCATGCTCCACCCAGGTCCATCTTGCAAATGAGCTTCTGCTCAACGATGAACACCTGGTTAAATAAAGACTTGATTGATTGATTGGTATAGTTTGTGGACTGAGAAGGAGGATATTGTTGCCTACATGAAGGTGTGGTATGTGTATAGTTCATATTAGTTGGGAATAATATAGTCATCATATTTCTTCTGTTGTTTTGTACAGTAGATAGGCAGTATTTTAAGATTTTTGTGGGGTTGTCCTTGTCACCAGGATTAGCTGGCTTGTTGCTGGAGGGTGGCATGTTGTTTAAGGTTGTACTGTGACTTACTTTGTCAATGTTTCATGGGATTTCTGGGCTGATGATTTAAAATGCATTTATTAAAAATATTGTTTTTAGCTACAACCAGATGGTTGCTAAGAAACAACTTCCTTGGCATAGTGTTCTAGTATTGATAGAACACTGGAAGTAGCAGTCTACAGAGTTCTAGATTATTGAGATTGTTGCTACATTTTGATGGTAAAGTAAGATAGGAATTTGTATATTTTTGACTTTTATAGTTCTGTAAAACTGGAGGCTAGGAGAAGCTGGGCTGGGAGGATTTGGGGGAATATGTGAATGTATGAGAAGTAGGAGAGTGGTAAACTACAGTAGCTGTGGGGCAGCAGTCTTTCTGGAGGTGATGTGGAGTAAAAGCGTGGAGCAGCTAAGGGCTGAAATAAGGCTTCTCAGATGGGAGCTGAGGAGGATGATATGGGAAGTCAGAGGAGAACAGCAGTGGAGGGAAAGGCAAAGAGGTGATGCCCAGGGGAGTGACACCATCAGGTAGGGGATAGGAGTGGGGAGGAGTACCCAGTATACAAGAATATCTCTTCTTCAGAGGACTAGGAATCCCAGGGTGGAGGAATGGCAAGTGGTAAGGGGAAGGGGTGGGAATGTGAGAGTAGCATCAGGGGTGGGAAATTCTAAAGGGGTGTCTTTATTGAATAGATTTGCGCCACTGTCTGGAAGGAGGGATGGGGCAGCAGGAGGTGAGGCAGGAGCTCAGGTTGAGCCAGGTTGAGAGCAGGAGTACAGGGGAGGGGGGACGGAGCTAATCAGGGTGGGCAGGGAAGAATATGCAGGCAAAATGGAGTGGAGGATGGGGGAGAGAGAGAGAGAGAGAGAAAAGGAATGGAAGAGGAGAGGGAAAACTGAAAGCAGATACAGATAGTCAGAAGGGGGGCAGACTGGGAGATCAGAAAGCATTTATGGGATAAATTGTGAATGTGTAAATAAGTTCACCAGTGTGCACAGGGAGCAGTTAGGTGGGGAAGCAGCTAGTACCAAAGGTAAGAAAGGAAGGATGGGAAGCATGGATGCAGGGGATGGAAGGGTGGCAATCATAGGGGACTCCATAATTAGGAGTATTCACTGATGAAGGAAAGGGGACTCAAATGCATGCAGGAGGGTAGTTTGTATGCCAGGGATGACAGCGGGGAAGGTGGGCCCAAGAATAAGAGAAATAGTAAGGGAGGTTGGACAAAAACCTAATTTAGTTATACATTTGGGAATCAATAACCTAGCTGGGGAGGAGGTTGAGATAGTGCAAAGTAGGTTCAGGGTGTTAGGGAAGATCTGCAGGGAGGAAGGAAGTTCACTGGCCTTCTCAGAGGTGATACCAGTACCAACAGCCAGCACAGCTAGGAAAAGAAGAACTGAGGATTTTAATGACTGGCAGAGGAAATGGAGCAGGGAGGAGAGGTTCGTCTGTATTGGGGACTGGGAGGAGACCTGGTCAAACAATGTACTCTTTTCACCAGACAGGCTACACCTCAGTAGGGAGGGTTTGAGGGTACTTATGGACATACTGGGAGAATACATAACCACTACACTTAATTTAAACTACTGAGGGGGGGCAGTGGGTGTGCAGGCCCACAGACTCCGAGAGGAGGTTGGCAAGTGAACCCCCCCACAGTGATGGAAGTGGTCTGGAGGGAGGAGGTGGAAGGGGCAAAAACACAGTTAGCAAAGGGTGGAGGGGTGAGGAACACATAAAAAGGGTATGTGGAGGGGTGCACACAGAGGGGATAAATGTGAATAGAAGAAAAGAGGGAAGGGAAGAGAAGAAATGTCATACTCTAGGTGTAGGGTGGTGTGTCTGAATGTGTGGGGTCTTGGAAAGAAGATGGATGACCTGCAGGCACTATTAGCAGACAGGAGGGTGGACATAGCTGCAATAACCGAGACTTGGGCAACATCACACCATGACTGGACTTTGCAATCCCTGCATACAAACTATACAGGAGGGACAGGGTAGTTGGAAAGTGGAGAGGGGTGGCAGTTTATATCAGGGAGGGAATAACTTGCATGAGGGACGAGTCAGAGGAAGGGGAGATGGAGGCATTATGGGTTCAGCCAAGTCCAATAGAGGGAGAAAGGAGAGGTCGGGGTGGTTTACAGACCATCCAGTCAAGATGAGGAGAGGGACAGGGAACTGATCTCACAAATATTGGAAGCTGCAGGGAAAAGAGAGGTGGTAATTGTGGGGGACTTCAGCCTGTCCAAGGTGAACTGGAGCATACCATCCACAACATGTGCTAAGAGTTAGGTGATCCTGGAAGGACTGCAGAGTGGGTTCCTGACTCAGGGCATCACTGAACCAACAAGAGCTGAGGTAATTCTTGATCTGGTGCTCACAAATGGGGAGCATGTACAGGAAATAGTGATCAGGGAGCCACTGGGTAGAACTGACCATTGAACAGTGTGGTTCCAATTGGATATGAGCAGGGAAAGCATCCTGACTTAAGATCAAAATCTTGGATTTCAGGAGGGTGGACTTCAGAAAAATGGGTGAGGTGCTAAGGAGTCATTTGGTGGGCATCAGAGCAGCTATGGGAGTGGACCAAAAGTGGTCCATCATTAAGGAAGGAATACTGGTTGCCACAGATGAGGGTGTTAGACTCAGGGGAAGAACACAAGGGCCAAAGCACCCAGCTGGTTCAGTTATGGGATTGTGAAGGCAGTAAGGGAAAAGAGGTTGGCCTATAGAAAATTTAGGAAGACCAAGAGAGAGAGGTGGATAGGGAAAATTACCTAAGGTTGGCTAGTGAGGCAAGTAAGGAAGTCCGGAGAGCAAAGGCACAGAAGCAGCTGCAGATAGCTGAAGGAATTAAGAAGAGGGAGAAGGCTTTCTTTCACTATATAAGTGAGAAAAGGGACAAGATGGAAGGAATTTTTAGACTTAAGAAAGGGGTGGAGTGGGTGGAGGATAATGGGGGAAAAGCAGAGATACTAAATGAATACTTCTGTTCAGTCTTCACCAGGGAGAAGGACAGACCAGTTCCTTCAGGAGGGAAAAGAAGAGCGGGGGGAGGGGAACAGAGATGTAATGATAGAGGAGGATAGAGTGAGGAATGGTCTGCTGGCATTGAAGGTGAACAAATCACCAGGCCTGGAGAAAGTACATCCAAGGGTACTAAAGGAACTGGCTGAGGAGCTGGCAGGGCCACTGGCAGGCCTATTTAATAGTTCACTAGTTCCAGGCATGGTACTGCAGGACTGGAGAACAGCACATGTGGTGCCCCTCCACAAAAGCAGTTCCAAGGATGATCCATGGAATTACAGACCAGTCAATCTGACCTCCATTGTGAGCAAGCTCATGGAGACCATACTAAAGAAAAGGTTGGTGGAATATCTAGAGGAACATAGTCTCTAGGATGAGAGGCAGCATGGGTTCATGGGGGGGGTAGATTGTGTCGAACACATCTGATTGACTTCTTTGTGTCACTAAAACAGTAGATGGGGCCAACCAGTAGACATCCTCTATCTTGATTTCAGCAAGGCCTTTGACTCTGTGCCCCACAAAAGGTTGATCAGTAAGTTGGTGGATCTTGGCATTGGGGAAAAGATGGCCAGAGGGGTGGAAAACCGGCTGAAGGACAGAACCCAGAGGGTGGTTGTGGAGTGGAGAGTTATCTTGCACCAGAGAGGTAACCAGTGGGGTCCCACAGGGCTCAGTGCTGGGGCCAGTGTTGTTCAATGTCTTCATCTATGACATTGGGGATGGCATTAAGGGCAAAATGTGCCTGTTCATGGATGACACCAAGCTCTGTGGGAGAGTGGACACAGCTGAAGGGATTCTGGTCCTACAGGAAGAGCTGGAAAAACTGGGGAGGTGGTCCAGGATCTGGCAGCTTGGCAGCAATGCCAATAAATGCAAAGTTATGCATATTGGAGCCAAGAATCCCAGGACAGAGTAATTCCTGGGTGGAGTCCAAGTATCTGCATCAGAAGAAGAGAAGGACCTGGGAGTGATGATCACTAGTGACATGAAGCACTCCATGCAGTACAAGAAAGCAGCAGCAAAGGCAAACATGATGCTGGGATGCATAACTAGGCGGTCAGTAGTAGGAGAGAGGAGGTTATACTGCCCTTGTACAGGTCACTGGTTAGGCCGCATCTAGAGTATGAAGTTCAATACTGGTGCCCACACCTCAAAAAGGACATTTTAACCTGTTGGAGAAGGTCCAGAGGAGGGCTACAAAGATGATAGCTGGTCAGCAGGGCAAGGCATATGAGGAGGGGTTGAGGGCACTGAATATGTACTCCCTGGAAGACAGGAGAGAGAGGAAACATGATTATTACCTTCAAGTACCTGAAATGTATTTCTTTTTTTTATTTTATTTATTTATTTTATTACAACTAGGATTACAAGTACCTTTGAGCCAGGCTCTTTTACAAAGGTTCCGCATCAAAGAACAAATACAATACAAGTTACAGAAATAGGAACAAAACAATAAATAGGTTGGCATGTTAGGTTGCAATGGTAGATCAATACAATAGCTGGAATAAATAGAATGTATACATGGGAACACAGAGTAACAGATGGATAAGTAGGAGGGAGGGTGGAAGATGAAGATAAACGTGAGGAGTGAAGTTGGAGAGGGCAGGAATTGCAGCCAAAGGGCATGGTCATCAACTGGGAGCAGGCTGAAACTAGTGAACAAAAAGGGAACGATCACTGAGGGTTCAGAAGAGGCGGGGGAGTTAAGGCGGGAGAGTCAGGAGTGGTGAAAAGAAAGAAGAAATAAAAAAGTAACAGAGGAAAAGGAGGGGTGGAGAAGTGGTAGGTGATAGCTGCAGGGAGCAGAAATGAGAGGGCTGAGGAGGTTATAGGTAGAATTCACAGGAGCTAGAGTTCGTAAGGTGGAGGTGGAGGTGGAGTTTATGTTTGAATGAGCCATGGGTGGTAGTGGAGGAGATGTCAGGATTGAATGCATTTAACCAGCTGAGAAAGAGATAAAAAAGGTTGATAAGGAGAGTCTCTCTAAGATGAGTGGCAACCATAACATGAGGGAGCACAGTCTTAAGCTTGGAGGGTGGGAGGTTTAGGAGGGAGGTCAGGAAGAACCTTCTTCGCAGTGAGGGTGGTGGACACTTGGAATGTGCTGCTGGAAGAGGCAATCTTGTTGAAGACAGTGGGCAGCTTTAAGAGAGGCTGGGATAGGCATGGGGGAAAGTAGGGAGGTTAGGAGGAGTGGGGAGGGAGGGCAGGGACATTAGCTCAATCTATTGACCCTGCAATATGACCAGACTTGATAGACCAAATGGCCTTCTGCTGGCTTCTTTGTATGTTCATAATTATGCACTTCTGAAACTAAAAACATGATTGACTGGCTGGATCTTTTACCCATGAGTAAATCCCAATATAACTCACCTGTAAAGATCCTGCCATCCTTATCAGCCCCATCACAAAACAAAAATCAATGCAACATCCAACAGTAGAAGCTGTTTCTGAACTTACAGACAACGGTCTGGCTGCCACACCACAGAAGCCCCATGAGCGTTGTACTCGGCTCGCACAATCACACTTCAACTAATCATCTATTGTAACTGTTTCAGGAATGCAGAAGTCAGAAAAGTGTTTGTTTTGTACAAACGAGAGCAAAAACATACAGAAATCATGGCTGAAAAGCCGAGACACGATACTGGGCATGCACTTATCCGTATGTATCGGCGCATGTCCAATATCACGGCTCAGGTTTTCAGCCTTTACTTCTCTATGTTTTAGCCCTACTTTTTAAAAACCAAACACTTTGACAGCCAGTGTAAAAATGTCTGACGATTGACAATCAACCACCTGCCTCACCCAAATATTGACCCTCCCAACAAGATCATTAGCTGGCATTTCCTCTAATGGTCCCTCCCTCTTGTCACTGCTGGCTCCTGTACAAGTTACTCCCCCCACCTCTGTTGCACTGCCTTAGCTTCCATTCAGAGTACATGAAGCCCTTGTGGTCCAATTCTCATCTCATTACCCTAAGTACCAAAAAATAAAACTTTGTGTCATAGAAACATAGAAATTGTCAGCAGATAAGGACCTTCTGGCCCATCTAGTCTGCCCATAAGCCCTTGTACTGGATTACTGCTTCTGACCCACCCACTGCTGTACCTCTGTGGTTCCCCAATATCTGTCCCAAGCATGCTTGAATCCATCCACAGTGCTCAATCCCACCACCTCCTGAGGCAGACCATTCCATGCATCCACCACCCTCTCTGTGAAGAAGAACTTCCTCACATTCTCTCTTAACCCACCACCTTCCAATTTCATGTCATGCCCCCTCATTCTAGTGCACCTCCAGTATTGGAAAATGTCTCCCCCTGCACATGGTTTATACCCTTGAGGTACTTTGAATGTTTCTATCAAGTCCCCTCTTTCCCACCTCACTTCCAGCGAGTACATATTGTGGTCCTTTAATCTCTTCTCATAAGTCTTGTGTTGCAAGCCCTGCACCATCTTAGTCACCCTTTTCTGGACTCTCTCCAGCCTGTTAATATCCTTATGAAGGTGTGTGTCCCACTTGAATTTTAGAAATACTGTATGGCTGCTCACTTGCTCTCCCTCGCCATACAGTGTCAGTCCATCTCGGCAGCACCCCACACATCTAGCCAGCTGATATCTTTTCAATGAATGTACAAAAAAAGTCCACACGCAGCATTGTAACAAGCACATTTAGGTGTGTGTGTGTGTGTGTGTGTGCCTGCCTAGCAACAGGGAAATATTTTACAGGCAGAGGAAGGATAATCCATAGAAAATCAATTAAGAAAACAATTTCTTTTAAACAAAAAACACTTTGATCTTTTTTTTTAACAAATCTTTATTTCTTATGTGATCCTCTTGTTCCCAGAGGTTACTAGAATCCCACTTAGAATCAGTGGCAGGCAGGGTGAGGCAGCTAGTGAAATGCCAGTTAAATGGATTTCACAGTGTCCCACTCTGTTTTTCAGTCTCAGCTGAGCTGGAGTGATGATGTCACTTTAGAATTGTTGCAGCAGCATAAGCCACAATGGAATGCTAGCTGGGGAGTTAGCTGTAGAATGTTGAGTTAAAGTTCAGTAGTCTGTAGAGAGTAGAGTGAGGAGGAGGCTGCTGCCTGGGCAGCTCCTCAGTTTTAGCTTGGACAGAGAACTACCTTCGTAGTTTGGGTAGTTTGTTCTCCCCTTGAAGTAGAACATAGAAGACCAGAGAGTGAAGAGGTAGAGACCAATCTTACTTCGAAAAACAGCTCTTGCAGCAGGTTACATGATTAGGACTGAAGCCAGCAGGTGCCAGGACCCCACAGAAATTTTCCAGCTAGCAGTATTCAGCGGGGGCTGCCTCCGATGTTGGTCCCACCCCCAGTGTCAGGCATAGTACATAAGGAGGTAGTCCCCAGAATCCCCAGTTCTTTTCCCACCGTCGACTCACCAGCATCGGCCTCTAGATCTCTACCTAGCGTATGATGACTACAGAACTTCAGCGTTTTTCTAACTGATGTCTTCTCCAACTCCTTCACTTGAGGGTCACCTTTCGAAGTGTGCCTGCAGCAAACAGATCCATTTCAAGGATCCTCACTCCTCCCTGCATGCAGTGCCTAGGCCCAGACCACAATACCATGGCCTGCACCTTTTGCCAAGGGTTCAATAGCTGCACCAGGATCCGCCATCAGAAGGCACTCCAGGCGTATCTTCTTGAAGAAAAATGAAAAAGGATGGACCAAGAACCTTCCTCCAGGGGAGAATCATACTCAAAGGCCCATAAGCACTGGGACAAGCACCGGGAGAAAGTAAGGTCTAGATCCCCAAACCGGGCCTCGGACTCCCGCAGCTCAGGCTCCACCAGATCGGACCACTCTCCCTCCAGGGCTCAGTCACAGCCCCCCCCCCCCGGTTAAAGTCCGGGCTTCCAGAGGCTCTTCTTCACTCCAGCCTATTAAGACTTCGAAGCCCTCGGCTTCTTCCACTCCATCCAAGGTCTCTTCCAAGTCTTCTGAGCACCATAAATCATCATCTTCCACCCGACGTTGGGACACCGACTCCAGATCGGTCTCCCAACCTCCCAGAGGTCCTTATCCAGCTCCTAGAAAGACCAAGGACCTGACGTCCCTGAAGCGGTCGTTAGACCCGACGCCGGCCAAGCACCTGACGTCGGCTAAGCAGCCAAAGTCGGGCAGGCACTTGCAGGAACCAACGACACCAGCCAGACACCAGTCACCGGCTGGGCATTCGCCGGATCCAAAGGCGTCGGCCAGGAGACCGATGTTGGCATCGCACTCTCCAAAGCGGAAGACTGACCCCCCATCACGGGCAGATGCTGGTCACAGGGAATCGACTGAGGAGGACACCACACTGCCCAAAGACCAGGTGGGCAACACTGAGGATGCCGGGCTCCTGCAGGAATCTTCCCCGAACCCAGAGACACCCGGGGACCCGACGCCTGGCCCCAGCGACAGACCACCAGCGCCAGGCCCATCGTCAGGCATGAATATTGAAGAAGTAAAGGAGCTCTTTACTTTTTGGTGGGACACCATATGAAAGGATGTGGTCCCTGTTAAACCTCCTCCTCCTACTTCTACTCCTCCTCCTCATCCTCCTACTCCTTCACCTCCTATGCCCCCTCCTCCACCTACAGGGCCAGCAGGATGACCACCAACCCCCAAGGAGAAGACTCCACCTCCTAGGGGCAGATCAAAAGACAGGAGAAGGCCTCCCTCAAGATCTCCATCAGGGTCTCCAAGCCCCAACCAACCCAGACAGCGTCGGTACCCTCCGTTGGGGGAGGACTCCAGATTGGACACCTCAGACTACTCCAGATCTCCTTCTCCAGTCAGCATCTCCTCTCCTGACCCACATGACCTCCCCATGTCTCCTCCAGATGATCCCTGTTTCACTGAGATCATGAGGCACATCCAGGACAACATGGGGTGGGATGCTGAAGACTTTTACCCTGAACAACAACGCCTTGCCTGCTATTTTAGCAGAAAGACCCGAAGCCTGTGGTAGTACCACCCTTGGTAGACACTTTCATGGACTTCACCAAGGCTGCGTGGAAGTGTCCGCACTCCACTCCCACAGTGCCGAAGAAGGCTGACCGCCTGTACAAGGACCCGGGAGAGGACCAGTACTTGGCCCAACAACCTCTGGCAGACTCCCTGGTCATCACGGCCTCGCATGACTGGTCTCAAAGACCACAACATATGAGTACACAGCCACCGGACCAGGAATCCAAGCAACTGGATGCCCTGGGGAGATGCTCGTATGCGGCTGCTACATGTGCCATCAGGTCTCTGAACTACTTCACCCACATGGTACAGTTTCAGAACGCCCTGTGAGAACAGGGCCAGGACCTGGGTGATAAGCTTCCAGATGGTGATCAGAAGGCGGAGATCCTCAATCTTCTATGCACAGGGTCAGATGGTACCCAAGTGCTTCGAGCCGCATACGATTCTGCTGACTCATCTGCCAGAGCTGCAGCTTCAGGCGTTTGTCTCCGGAGACACTCTTGGCTCTGTGTCTCTGGCTTCACCCTGAATGTACAGAAGAACATTCTTGATGTCCCATATTACGGCGAAGTACTCTTTGGTGAATCCTCGGAGAAGGTCATCACCAAACTCCAGGATGCAGGGAAGGCAGTCCAATCTGTACAGGCCATATACAGATCCAGGCCTGGTTCCTTTCACAGGAACCAGAGCCGTTTTCACAGCCGGTAACAGAGGCAGCAGCCACATTCTGACCAGCACCAAAGGGGCACTTTTCAGTGTAAAGCCCAGGCCAAGTCATCCCCAGGCAGAGGCCAACGTTACATGAAATCAGCCCAGCCTGCAGGGACCAGTGCTGCCACAGCATGACTCCTTCCTGACCCCGCCCCTTCACCGGATCAACGGGCACAAAAGGTTGAGGGTCACATCGCTCACCACTTTTCAGGGTGGAGGTCAATCACCACCAACAGGTGGGTTCTTTAATTGGTCAAGAAAGGCCATTTCATAGAGTTTCTCGACCACTCACCAGCAAGACCTCCCCTGCTCTCCCGTTACTCGGGTCAGCATGCCCTGCTCATACAGCAGGAGGTGCTCGCGCTTCTGGAAAAAGAAGCTATAGAGTATGTACCATGGAACCAGAGGGGTCTAGGATATTATTCTCACTTCTTTCTGGTTCCAAATAAAACAGGGGACCTTCGTCCGATACTGGACCTCAGCGACCTCAATGACTTGGTCCTGTACAAACGCTTCCGCATGGTGACCCTCCCAGGTCTGATTCCTGTGCTCAAGCAGGATGCCTTCCTAGCATCCCTGGACATGCAGGACACCTACTTGCATATACCTATTGCCCAAGTGCACAGGAGGTTTCTGCGCTTCGAGTTTCAGGGTTGCCGGTATCCGTTCCGAGCCCTTCCCTTTGGACTGTCATCAGCACCTCAGGTGTTTATGAAGTGCATGGCAGTCATAGCGGTATCTCTGAGGAGACAAGGCCACTACGTGTTCCCCTACCTGGATGACTGGCTTCTGATGGTGCCCTCCCTGGAGGCCCTGATGTCCGCTATTCACTGCACTCAGTCTCTGTTCAAGACGTTGGCCGTCATCTTCAATCACGAGAAGTCACGCCTGGTTCCGTCCCAGACTCTGCAATTCATAGGTGCAGTTCTGGACACTGTCCAGGGGAAAGCTTTTCTCCTCCCGGACAGAGTGGAACACATCAGATCCCACATCAGGGACATTTCGGCAAAGAAGACCGTTCCTGCCAGACTGGTCCTTCACTTGCTTGGACACATGGCTGCGGCCATTGCAACAGTCCCGCTAGCCTGTCTCCACATGCGTTTAACCCAGTACATGTTAAGGGTCCAATGGGATCAAAAGCAAGACCATCTGCAGCATCCAATCTGGATCACGAAGGCCATAGTCCAAGATTGCCAATGGTGGCTAGATTCAAGGAATCTTTCAGTGGGAGTCCCCTGCATTGTGCCGTCTCCAACTGTGGCACTCTCCACTGATGCCTCAGGGCTCGGTTGGGGAGCACACCTCGATGGTGCTCGGTCTCAGGGCCTGTGGACAGACCAAGAGACTCATCTCCACATAAATATCCTGGAAATGAGGGCAGTTCTTTATGCCCTGCAGGCCTTCCAGTCGGAGATCCAACCGGGTACACTTCTGTTACAAACAATTCTGCAGTGATGTATTACCTTATCAAACAAGGAGGCACCCATTCCTACCTGCTTTGCAGGGAGGCCATGAGGGTGTGGGATTGGGTCTTGCAGCACAGCTCAAACCTCATTGCCGTTCATGTTCCAGGAGTGGAAAACGTCATCGTAGACAGCCTGAACCACTCTCAGGCCAGAGTCCACGAATGGGAACTACTTCAGGAGGTAGCAGAGGATCTGTTTTGCAGATGGGGTACTCCAGAATTGGACCTTTTCACGTCCCCATCTAATGCAAAACTGCCCAATTTTTGCTCGCTAGATCCAGGGCCTGGTGTTTTCTGGTGAGACACATTGTCCCTCTCCTGGGCAGGCAGATTCCTCTATGCCTTTCCTCCTTTTCCGTTGATCCAGAGGGTTCTTCTGAAACTTCACAGAGAGCAAGCGACACTGGTACTTATCTCGCTGTTTTGGCCCAGGCAGATCTGGTTCCCTCTTTTGCATTAGCTGTCCCGGGAACCTCCAGTGCTGCTGCCAATCAGCTCCCATTTGCTGTCTCAGGAGGCAGGTTCCTTGGTCCACCCAGACCTATGTTCCCTGAACCTGCATGCTTGGCTCCTAGAGACATAACCATAATGTGACACGGGGTCTCACAAGAGGCAGCAGACATTCTTGCTGCTGCTAGGAAACTAGCTACCCATGCAACCTATGCCATGAAGTGGCGCAGTTTTGTTTATGGGTTCAAGCGTGCAGTTTTTCACCTTTGGATTGTCCAGAGAAGTTGGTTTTGGACTACTTACTGTCCCTTTTCCAGTCAGGCTTGGCTTACTCCTCTATTAAGGTACACCTCTGTGCCATCTCAGCCTGTCACGTCCCTATAGGCCAACGCACTATAGCTCAATTGGACATGACACGTGCCTTCCTAAGAGGTGTCCTCCACCTTAGGCCCCCGATTAAGGATCCGATTCCACCATGGGATCTACCCTTCATCCTGGAGCAGCTTACGCTGCCACCCTTTGAACCAGCCACGGATTGCAAGCTACGTTTTCTGTCTTAGAAGATGCTGTTTTTAGTTGCCGTTGTTAGGAGGTCTAAACCTCACTTTCAGATTCTTGATATTGGGAATGCAAGTAATCACAGACACGTTGCATTAGAGTAATAAACAAGTTTATTACTACTAAAAGGATAAATCACAGTTGCCCTAAGCAGTTCTTACCAATACAAACCGGGAGCCAGTGCTAAGCGTTCCCTATACCTCGAGGTTTCTCTGTGTCTCTTGGGGTCTCTCCTGAGGTCTCTGAGGTACATTGTGCATTACATTATATACCTATGGTAATTACTACGGTTAATGTAAGATAGAAACATTTCTAATTACAGAGATGACCCTATTGGCCAAATTAGAGGTGGCTCCGTGGTCCAAGATAACATTATACAATTCTGTAAAGTCATCAGTTTGAGAACAAAAGAGTTCTTATACAGAGTCTTACATAACTCAGTGTAGTAGTACAAATCACCAAAAGGTGGCAATGCCGTCTTACATATTATAATTATTCTAAGGACACAGGTGCCTTGGCATCTTACAAGTAAGAAATACACAGAAAATATATAGCAAAGTGTATTACAACAATATGCATTCATATCCTGACATCTACTCTTGTACGGTAGATGTCCTTAGCCCTATATGTTAGTATAACATATGCCTAAGCACTAGCTGTCTATGGTGTACATCTGAGGGTACCAATTAGGGTGCAGGGACCTCATGTAACATTCCCCCCTTGTTGTCTCCAAGGGCCACACAGGCAAATGTGTAGGGAAAGGACAGGAGCAGTGGTTGTTTACAAACCCAACGCACGAGCTTTGTAAAGGCACTAGAGCTGCTCACAGTGTTGGTGCAGTGTGTGTCATAGGCAGCAGAGCATAATAATCAAAATGAAGATTAAAAATGCTTGTATAATAACAAAACCTTTAAAAGTAATCTGTAACCAGTGTTAGTCAATGCATCATTCATATCACCATCATTAATTAATGACATGACAGCTTCACTGGTTTTGGTCATATTATTGCTGATGTGGATGAGGTATGTGTCTTTCCTGTCTAAAAGTGATTTTAATGTGAGCATGAGTCGGTCTATGTGTACATTAAAATATGGCAAGTATTTAGACAGTGTGAGCAGATAATCAGGGTTACTGTCAATAATATCTGCATCTAGGAGGAGTACGGGGGTTATGATGGTATGTCCAATGACAGTCTTCTGGTGAGGAACAAAACAGAAATTGGGGTAATCAATTGCACATGTAACAGATCCATAAGTGTATGACTCGTAGTTAGTTACCACACAGTACTCTCTATCAGAATTGCACTGTGAGCGCACAGTAGGGAGTCTCCACTTTTGCAACTGGACAGGGCAGGTGTAGGTCATCTTCAAAATCCATGTTGATAGGCGATGAACCTCCTCACGATATGATTGATAGAGCTTATCCGGAGCCAGAGTTGAGTGGAAGGAGTCAGTGCCATTTGCCGTGATGTCATCATCCATGGTGAAAGTCCAATCAGTGCTGTGTGGAGAATAACCACAAACAGGTTGAATAACATCAAATACATCACATCACATCAGCACAAGTAAATATATTGCTTTTTCGCACAACAGTCCATGTGCGGAGCCATCCAGGTGTCCAGGAAAGGATGGTAAACCAGTAGAGGTGGTAGATCCAGGCGTTCTCTGTAAATGTCTTCATCCAAATGCCCAATGGAATGAACCAGTGCAAGCTTGTCGAACAAAGCTGTAGTGGGATCAAAGCATGGTAAAGAGACAGTAAAAGAAACAAACATGGTATCTGTTATGGAACATTTCTTAGCAGTAAAGCAAGGACCAGTATTAGGGTGTCTGGTCACAAACCCCAAATTCCTAGCTGTAGAAAGAGGTATTGTTAAAATTTGTTGCATACACATAGAAACGCAGCTAGGGGTTTTACGTCGTGGACAATACCATTTGGAGATGCGTCTGTCATGTATGATGTCAGGGATTCTTCCATATTCTAGATCACGGAGGAGGTTGTTGATGGTAGTGATAATGTATGAGCCATAGGTAGAGCAGAGTATTTCTCTAGCAATGTTTTGTTTATCTGCTTCTTTACTGTTCTGTTCTTATCTTTTGAATCAGTAAATGCCTTAACAATGTTGTGCATGTTGTATATAGTGTATCTTTCTTCCTGACTAAGGCCATCCACACCATGCAATAATGGGGGTAGTATGTTGTTGACCAAACCAGTAGAAAACTTGGCAGAATGAGCTTTGATAGCAGTAATTTCTGCTTTATTCCAAATAGACATAGCTGTACCAAAAAGGCCTGTGACAGTACCTGTTGCGCCTGTGACATCAGAACTGTCAACTTCACGTGTCTTATGTTTATAAATTAGATCATCAGGAGAGGGCTTTCTCCTGAAGTTGCTTCTATGTTCAGTAGAATGGACCCCAGCAATAGGGTTTTGAGTACGAATCTGAAATGCAGCTAAACTATCAAGCAATAATGTACTATAAAATGCTGAAGTGTTAGTATTGTGACACATACCAAATTCTTTCATATTCCAGTAAGTAAGATTAAACAAAACAGGTATATGCATAAACTATAAGCTATTAATCAAAGAACCTGGGAGGGCAGTGGCTGTTAGACCACTACGGGGACCAGGGGTATGCTTTGGACATTCCAAAAGCTGTTTATCAGTGGGTGGTAACACAGAGAGGTACATGGCTGCAGAAGCCATGTGGTGTATAGCACAAAATTTTTGAGCAGCATCTCTGGATAAAGAATTACAGTATGAACGATCAATTAAGGCAGTTATGTTGTACAAACCAGAATGCCTTAATGCAGTTTGTAACAAGGACAGTGAACCATTTGGGGATAATTTAGCATTGGGCCAACCTTGGAAAGTTCCTTTGGAGAGTTTGGCCACAAGGAGAATTTGTCCTTGTGATGTGGTTTGCCACTCAATTTGAAGGGTAGATGTATCAGGAGCAACAACTGAGGCAGTGAGGTAAACATCGGAACCTTCCTGGACAGTGATCATACTATCTGGTATATTGATGGATACTCCCTCTGGAGGAGGTGCTGGAGGATCGAAGTGTCATAGGAGGCCTGGTACTGTGCCTTGGATGCAGGGGATAACTCCTGAGATGAGGAGATAATGGAACAAGATAGCCATCTTGTCAATGTATCTGAAAAGAAAGATCAAAGATTAGTATGTTAGTACTATTCCACCCAATGGGGTGAGGAAAAGTAATTTAAGCTCCTTTATACAATTTCTGCTGGTTTGCATGTAACCATTTGTCAGTCAACTTGTTATGCAGGAGTCTAACCTGATAGACTGCTGGACTGAGCTTGTTGACAATGGGGTATGGGCCTTCCCACTTGTTGGAGGAGGAGTGGGTGGAATGTGCAAATCAAAGCACCATTACCTGATCTCCAACCTGCCAATCCACTTCTTGTGCATGTTTGTCAAACTGTATTTTAGATTGTTGCTGGGTCTTTCCCATGCAGTTGGCAGCATACAAGTTTGTGTGTATGTGGTCTTTTCTGAGTTTTTCCACATATTGGTCCACAGACACATGGTTTGCAGTGGGGGTATGAAGGTCAAACAACAGGTGTCCAGGTAATCTCATCTGTCTACCAGTCATCACCTCAAAGGGTGTAAGCTGGGTGGTGGCTGAGGGTGTACCCGTAATTGCCATAAGCAGTAACGGCAATAGGGAATCCCCAGTTTTGAGGTTATCCTCAATGAATTTGGAAAGCATTTGCTTAATCCATCTGTTAGCTCTCTCTACTTGACCTGAAGATTGGGGGTGGTAGGGTATGTGGAACTTCTGCTGAATTCCAAGGAGTTCAAGGGATTCTTTCATCAACTCACCTATAAAACTGGTTCCTAGTCAGAGTCTACTTTTAGGGGTAGACCCCACCTGGAGAAAATCTGTTCCACCAGGATTTTGGCAGTAGTTTTTGCAGTGCATGTCTTAGTGGAGAAAGCTTCGACCCACTTAGAGAAGAGATTAGTTACCACAAGAGGATACTTGATATTTCTGCTAGTGTTGGTCAGAGAACCAATGAAATCAAACTGTATGGCATGCCAAGGGCCAGAGTGTCATTGTGGTAAGAGTTTGGCATTTCGTTTGGTAGGGATGGGGTTGTTTTGTGCACAAACAAAACAATTGTCTATGTATTGTTTAACATCTTTGGTGATACCAGGCCACCAGGTGGTGATCTTGAGTCTTTGGAGGGTATTTTCTACTCCCTGGTGTCCACCAGTGGGGGTGTCATGCACTTGGTGCAAGAATTCAGATCTTAAGTGTCTGGGGACCACCCACAACTTGGTGGTGGAGTCATCTGGTTGGAACCAGATGAGCTTATCATCTGGTGACAAGCGTAGCTTACCTTCATGCCTCCGATAGGGGTTGTGTGTGGGAAGTTTCTCTTCGGTACCCTTGTCAAGGAATCTGAACACTTCTTTAAGTTCAGTGTCAAAATGCTGGGCTGCTGAGAGGTCCAAGGGGAAAAAGGTTCAGGTTTCTTCCTGAGTGCTGCAATCTGTACCGCTGCATTGGCCTCTGGATGATCCATCATCCAAACATCCCCCCCTCAGGCCCCTTCCTTAGCAAGGCTGTCTACTGTGTCATTGAAGGCATGGTAAGGGTTGTGGAGAGAGTGAGCTTTGACTTTGTGTACATAAAGTTTGTGTGCAAATTTTTCTGCCAGTGAATGTATGTATATTACCAATTCCTTGTATTTCACTGGGCTGCCATCAGAAGAGAGGAAGGAGTTCTTCCGCCAGAAAGGAAGAAATTCTGTAAGAGAACAACAAACCCAATTAGAGTCCGTAAAAATGATGGTATCCTCGGTTCCATGCTGGATAAACTCGAGGCCACAGGCCACCACTGCCATCTCTGCATATTGTGAGTATGCTACACTACAGTGCTTAGATATTTTGACAGTGTTCCCATAAGGGTAGATCACTAGAATGCCCATCCCTGCAATTTGTTCTCCCTGATAGTAGGATGCTGAACCATCATTAAAGACACGACACAAAGTGTTGTTGTCAAGTATTTGTGGCGTGGCAGGGAGGAAAGGACCTGGATCTGGAAGAGCAGGTGACTGTAGTGTACAGTCATGGGGTTCTCCCTGAAAAAGGAGGCCATGAGCTTACATAGATTATAAAATGCAAGAAGAAATCCACTCACCTGATTGGCCAGCAGTGTCCAGAAGGTGTGAGGATAATACAGTACAACATCACGGATCAGTTCCCAGCAACCTGACAGAGCCTAAGAGAAAAAAAAAAAGAAATCTCTACATCTGTGGAAAGCTGTCAAAACCTTTACCTCAGAACAGCTGTGAAGAAATAAAAAAATGTCAGAACTACCAAAAGTAAACTTTGAGATCTGTAACATTGCAGCCCTAACTGCATTGTTTGAAACTGAAAAGCAGCAATCAAACCAGCCACAACCTACTATAATTCCTGGTAAAAAAGGAAAAAAGAGACACCTAGATATAGCACCTCAAGACCTGGACCAACTTGAGAAAGAAAGAAATGAGCCCACAAGAAAGTGAGAAACTTCCTGGGCTATGAAAATATTCCAGGACTGGCTCAATGAAAAAAAAAATAGAAATGAACTTCCAGGAAATACCACCATCTGATTTAAACACTACCCTTCGCTATTTCTACGGTTCAGTCAGAACCTCAACGGGACAACCGTACAGTATCAGCAGCTATGTGGGACTTCGTGCTGGCATAAACAGGTATCTAAATGAACCGCCAGTAAGCAGGAACATAAATCTCATGTCCGATCTGGATTTTCAGTCCTCCAACAATGTATTTGTTGCCAACACTAAAAACCTCTGTTGAGAAGGGAAAGATCATACAAAGCATCACCCGCCATACCACTCACCCATCTTGACCAGCTGAGAAACTCAGATGTGCTGTCTACTGAAACACCAGAAGGCCTAGTCCGTCGCATGTGGCTTGAAATTCAAATTCATTTCACCAGGCGCAGTTGTGAGGGGCAGCATAAACTAAAGCCAGATTCCTTCCAATTATGCACTGACTCCACTGGCCACGAGTACCTAACAATGACTTTTAATGAAAAACCAAAAAATCACGGCAAAATTATGGAGCAAGGCAGAGGCAACCTACACGGCTGCATGTTTGCCATCCCAGGACATCTGCATTGCCCAGTAGCAGCCTACACAAAATACCTAAGCAAAATCCCTGCAAATGCTCCAAGTCTGTACCTCCTTCCAAGAAAAAAAACAAGCAAACCATGGTCTGAGGAAACTACATGGATCACATTGGAACTGATGGGAATAAATTTCCTAGCTACAATGCTCCCCAAAATATGTAAAGCAGCGTCGCTCCCGGAAACATACAAATCACAGTCTCTGCGCTACAACCATACAAATCTTATCCGATGCTGGACTGCAAGCCCGACAGATAATGGCTGTCACGGGCCACTGAGCTGAAAGTTCTCTCCGAAGTTACTGGGCCCATTCACAACCTGCACTCTGGCACCACTGAAACAACAGAGCAACCACATACCTGCACAGATGTTTTCTGACCAGCGATCATCTACAAAAGTCCTCTGCAAATTACTGATACCTACACTCACGATGGCCAAGTCCACATCAGAACTGCACCTGGAATCCTACAGCAAACACTGGAGCACAGATCCGAACCCGAAGCCACAGGAAATGAGGCAAGCAGTGTAACCTCGACGACGAGCCAACCAGCAGCCATGCACAACGTGACCTCACTCTCCTCGAAGCAATGCCTAAATACACAAACCATCATCACGGGAAACTCAATGTGCGTTTTCCACATCTACAATAAATGAAAGCATCCGACCTGCAATAGCAGCACGATAATTTCACTAAGCAAGCACTCAAAACAGAATCTAAAATGAACTTCCTCTCTGCTGTTATTCTTCCTCTCTGCTGTTATTAGTTCAGAGTTGAAACTGTTCGGTTCAAAGTTCAAACTGTTTCTACCAAATCTGTTTTACTCAAAAAACTAATATAAGCAAACTGCATTATTGCATGTATTTATACACAGCAGGCGTTAAACATATTTATGCTGTTATTGTATTTATTTATTTACAAACTGCATGCTGTTATTTATTCCCATGACATTATTTATTGAAACTGCATAATTTTCTTGTTACTGTTCAGATGTTATCAATACTAAAACCTTTAAACACAGAAACAGGTCTGGGACTACTTTATTGAGTGGAAGGATACATGGCATTTTCAGTAACTAAAAACCAAAAAACTGAAAAAAAACTACAATTTTTTTTACAGCCGAGCCATTTTATAATAGCAATAATGCACTCCAGGGTGTGTGCTGTGCTGGGATAACGTCACGCCTTGCCGTTGGTTGCACTCGGCCTTTGGCCTCGTACCCAACCACGCAAGGCGTGATGTTATCCCAGCACAACACACACACTGTCGTGCATTATTGCTTAATGGAACTTTAGTTGGTTGTACCTGTATGTCTCTGTCCTGGAGAAGAAGTGACCAATGTGTCAGTCTGGTGTTGGAGACTGACCCATCCTTCACTCTATCTGAGAGCAGAAAGGTAGTTGGGGTGTGGTTGGTGTTGATGATCAGTGGTGAGTACCCAATGATATACAGAAAGTGCTTGACAGCCCAGTAGGTGGCAAGAAGGTTCCTTTCGTAAAGGCCATCTTCTGTTCCACTGGGGTCAAGAGCTGTGAGGCATATGCAATGGGTCTCAAGGTGCCATGCACCTTCTGGGCCAGCACTGCTGACATGGCAATGTCAGAGGTGGCACATTCCAGATGGAATGGTAGTGCCAGATTGGGGTTGACCAGAGCTGGGGTGCAGGACAAGGCCTGCTTCAGTGATGTCACAGCCTGGGCGTGTATAGGGCCCCAAGTCCATGGTATGTCCTTTTTGAGTAACTCAGACAGAGGAGTAGCTTTTTGAGCAAAATCACAAATAAAATCTCTCGAATAATTCACCATACCTAGAAACCTTCGAAGAGTTGCCACACTGGTGGGTAATGGCAAGTCTTGCAATCCCTGTACCTTCTTCCAGGTGGGGCTTCAACCTTGGTCAGTTATTTTTAGACCCAGACAGAGTACTTCTTTCTGACACAGTTGTGCTTTTGCTGGGTTGCATTTCAAACCTGCTGTCTGAATGAGAGTCAGTACTTCGTCCAAGAGATCCAAATGTCGTTCCTGTGTGGCCATTGCCAGCAACAGGTCATCCACATGTTGCAAGAGACATTGAGGAGTAGAGAAACTTTTGAGGGCATCCATCATGTGGAGATGGAACAGGGATGGACTGTTATGGAATCCTTGTGGAAAGCAAGTCCACGTGTACTGTCTTCCTTCAAAGGTGAAGGCAAACTTATATTGACTCTTAAGGGCCAATGGCAATGACCAAAAACCATTGGAGATGTCCAGGGCACTGAACCATTTCAAATCAGGGGTCAGAAGTCGTAACACATCTGGTGCTCATGCCACAGTTGGAGAACAACTGGGGGTGACCTGATTCAGTTTCTTGTAGTCAATAGTAAGTCTCCAGGTGCCTGTGGGTTTCTTCATGGGCCACACTGGGGAGTTGGCAGTGGAAACACAAGTTCTGATTACTCCTTGCTTGAGGAGTGACTTGACTGCCTCTCTGAAGGAAGGCAAGGCCTCAGCTGGGAACGGATATTGCCTTTGCCTTTCATGTGCTGGGCCTGGCACTTCAATGGCAGCGTGCATTCTACCACAGTCATGCTTGTTGATTGCAAATGCTTCCAAATGTCATTGCAAAATAGGGAGGAGCTTTGGGAAAAGTTCATGATTCTTGAACAAATCTATGACGTCATACTCCTTGTCATTGGCAGATATAGTTGCCACAACGTGTGAATCAGGAATCAAAATGGTATGATATTGACCCTGAATCTGTATTAGTAGCATGTTAGCTAGGTCCACCACATAGCCATGTGGTGCGAGGAAGCCAATCCCTATGATACTAGGATGATCATGCAATACCATTAGTTGGAAAGTGTGTGAGGCCTTCAGATGGCCTAGCTCTACCGGTAGGGGTAGAGAACGGTATGCAGGTAGCCTAGTACCATCAACTCCTGACATGTTGGTCCTCCATCCTGTGGACCAAGGAGATGTGTTTGGGTGTTCATCATGTAACACAGATACAGCTGCACCTGTATCTAACAGAACTACTAGGAGGCGGCCCCTGACCTCAGCCTCAGTGCAGGGCCTTCCATTTGTATCCAAGACTAGCTTGTTTACAATCTGGACTGGGGCCTGTAATTGTCAATCTGTACTGCTGGAAGTATGGAGAGGTTGGGCCTGACTCTTGTGAATCACTTCACCATGCTGTACTGATGCTATATAGGGAGGAGCTTCTGGGTTCAGTCCTGAATGGGCCTGAGGGTCTGTACCACCAGTGTCCCCATGACCAGTTAGGGCCTGGGTTGCTGGTTGTACTGCTGCAAGGGCCTGTGCGGGAACAGCATCTGCCACTGAGCGTACTTGTCCCAGGAGCTCTCGGAATTTCCGATTCTCTTCAGCTATCTCCCTATATGAAGGGCCTTTTCTTTGCTGTTGTGGTTTACCTCTACCCTTATGCTTTTTATACTTATGCCAATTCTGGTTCCCACCCCATTGCTGCTGCTGTTGCGGTTGTTGTTGATGGGCCTGTTGGGGGTGTTGGTTATCAGCTGGAGGGGCTAGTTGATGTTGTGCCTGTTAGTGTTGGTCCTGACCTTCCACTGTGTAGTGCGTCGTGGCCTCCAGATTGGGCTCCATGGCAGCTACCTTCTTGGAACCGGAGCCCAGATCATGGATATAGAGTTGGTACACTCTCTTGGTTTTCCGAAGGATGTCGGCAAACCTATCCACATTGGGGTATGTGGTCGGCTCTACCTTTTCTCTTACTGCTGTAATCATGTTCCTAAGGAACAGGGTCTTATATTCAATAAGATATACATCCGCAGCTTCTTGTGCCAAGTGCTTTCCTGCTCGGTAGGCCATCCAGAGTCTCTGGTGGTAAGTCACTGGACTTTCCTTTGCATTCTGTTTTACAGGGTATGCAAGCATCACTCCTACTACACCTGGGCTGTGAGCAGAAATTAGCTCAGCTGCAGCCTCGTCAAAGGTGGTGTTCCCATCCTGGCAGACGGCATCGGGGAGTTTGGCCCACAAACCAGGACTAATGGTCTGGCATAGTATTTGGACCTGATATTCTGCAGCAAGGCTAAGCATCTCGCATTTAGAACACACCTTTTCCAAGTGACAGCTGAGGTTGTCAGATGGGTTCATCCGACCGATGCTGTCAGCAATTTGCTGAACAGAGTAGGCCATTTGTAGGGGATTACTGGGTCGATCAGGCAGAGGTAGATTGTCTTGAGCACCATCCAGGGCAGCCTGAGCTGCAACCTTGGCTGCAATGTCGACAATACCTTCCTGAGTGCCAGCCTCTTGCAGAAGCTGCCTAACCTGGGTTTTAAGGGCCTGTTTACTCCTCTCAGGAAGGAGTACATTGCCTATTGCAGTTTCAATCATGGTTTCTATTTCCTGCCTGTCTTCCACATTAATGATGGCTACCGGTGGTGCCATCTGGACCAGGCCTGGGCCTGCTCCACCCCATCATAGGGGCCACCATGTTGGCATCTCCCATGATGGACGTCACGATGTCGATGATGTATGACATGGTGAGGGTGCAGTGGGGACCCACCATGTTGTGGATGGCTGGGTGGGGTCTCTGGGCCATAGTAGGGGTGTGACTGGGCATTGTATTGTGAAACATCATCATCGGATAACTCCCCTTCAGATGACATATGTAAGGCAGGGGCTATGCCTCCCATTGCCTTAACATGGCCAGCCAGAACCTCTCGCTGATGGTGCAGTTTCGCCATCTTGGTTCTACATTCAGTATGACTCACACTTGCAACATCCATGTCAACCTCATCTTGCTTTTGCTTTTGCAACACTCTATACGTGGCGCTCAAGTCACGATTGTCCCTGATAGACACTTCTAAATCATTACGTACCTGGTTTATCTCGTCCTGCAGCTCACCCATTTCCTCACTTAACTGAGCATTTGCAGCACTTAGCAAATCATTCATTTGCAATGCCTGACTCTTATCCTGTCTCAAACTTTCACACTCCTACTTCAACATACACAGTTCCTGTTCTCCAGTTTGATCTGAATGATGCAATAGTGAATCCTTTTCATTCCGCAGAGTTTGGAATTCGGACTCCAAGTTCTGCTGCAGTCTTATACATTCTGTTTCCTGCAAACCCATCTGTTGCTTAAGAGATGAAATCTGCAGGTCAGGGGTTTGAAACCTCACTTCGGAGGCTTCCAGAGCAGCGTAGAGAGCCGCGACCATCAACCCTTTAGCTTGTCGCTTATTGGCTGATTGTCTCATCTCCGTGTACTGGGTTGAAATCCCCAGTATAGGGTTTTCGGATTGACTTGCATCCCACACGAAATCAGCCCATCCTCCTTGGGAGGCAAGGAAGTTTGAGACATCGAGTCTCAGTTCTGCACAGATATTTGATACGGTGGCCATTGTGTGGGAGGGAACAAAAATTCAAACTGTGAAAAGGGCATCGTGCTGTGTAATTATCCACAGCAGGAGCACTTTATACACAGCCAGGCTACTGTACAAGTTGTAGGCTTGCAATTCAAAGCTTCTATGGAGTGAGTCGAGACAGCATTGACCACACCCGGAAAGACAGCCAGGCTTTGCAAGTTACTACAAACTGGTTTTAAAATGGGAGAGGTGATACGGGAATGTACACCTACTGTCCCTGTGGGAAAGGGTTAAGTTTCAGCAACAAGCGAAAACTTAAAAACACCAAATATCACCTACACGTCGCCAATTTGTTAGGAGGTCTAAACCTCACTTTCAGGTTCTTGTCAATATTGGGAATGCAAGTAATCACAGACACATTGCATTAGAGTAATAAACAAGTTTATTACTACCAAAAGGATCAATCACAGTTGCCCTAAGCAGTTCTTACCAATACGGACCGGGAGCCAGTGCTAAGAGTTCCCTATACCTAGAGGTTTCTCTGTGTCTCTTGGGGTCTCCGAGGTATAAGACTTGTGCATTACATTATATACCTATGATAATTACTATGGTTACTGTGAGATAGAAATATTTCTAGTTACAGAGATGAGCCCTATTGGCTAAATCAGAGGTGGCTCCATTGTCCAAGATAACATTATACAATTCTGTAAAGTCATCAGTTTAAGAACAAGAGTTCTTATACAGAGTCTTACATAACTCAGTGTAGTAGTAAAAATCACCAAAAGGTGGCAATGCCGTCTTACATATTATAATTATTCCAAGGACACAGGTGCCTTGGCATCTTACAAGTAAGAAATACACAGAAAATATATAGCAGAATATATGTATTAGCAAGCAAAGTGTATTACAACAATATGTATTCATATCCTGACATCTACTCTTGTACGGTAGATGCCCTTAGCCCTATATGTTAGTATAACATATGCTTAAGTGCTAGCTGTCTACGGTGTAGCTCTGAGGGTACCAATTATGGTGCAGGGACCTCATGTAACACCATCACCTCGACCAGAAGAATTTCTGAACTCCAGCCACTTATGTGCAAAGAGCCTTATTTGGTTTTCCACCAAGACAGGGTATCCCTGTGGACTAATATTAAATTTCTGCCTAAGGTGCTCTCGGCTCTCACCCTTAATCAGGATATCGATCTACCAGTGTATTTCCCTAAGTACTCTAATTGAGGAGAAGCCCTTCTGCACACTTTAGATGTGCATAGGTGTCTCTGATGCTACCTGACCAGAACCAAACACCACCGAATATTGGACCAACTTTTTGTCTCCTTTGCCCACAGGATGATGGGAGCTCCTGTTTCAAAACAGTCACTGTCCAGGTGGCTCATTTAGTGTATTACGTTCTGTTACCAGAAGCACAACAAACCCAGGGTCATTGCACCAGAGAAGTGGCTACCTCTTTTGCGGCTTTAAAGAACATATCCAACTCAGCTATTTGTGCTGCAGCTACTTGGAGCTCCGTACACACTTTCATCAGGCATTACAGCCTGGACATTGCATCGAGGCAAAGAGCAGGTTTTGGCCTAGCAGTCCTTCAGGGACTTCTGTGCTAGGCTTGATGTCATTCAAGGATTTCTACCTTCCCTCCTCCCAATGGTGTGGGATTTCCAGGATTGCTTGGGAAGCAGTCCTAATAGTGTAACCTGCTGCAAGAGCTGTTTCTCGAAGTAAGATAGTACCATCACGTAAGAACTTACCATAACAGCAGATCTTCAAGAACAGGTCTTGCAGCAGGTACTTTCCCTCCCACCATCCCTGCTGGAGCTAGATTCTGGTTCCAACATCCTTCTCCTAGGACAAGGGGTTCACAGCCTCTTTCTGATTGCAATTTGATGGTGGATCCTCAGTCTCCTCTTCTGATGTCACCCAGCGGCCAGGAGTCTCCGGTGGGAGAACTGGGGATTCTGGGGGACCACCTCCTTATGTACTACAACTGACTTCGGGGGCAGGACCGACATTGGAGGTGGTCCCTGCTGAATACTGCTAACTAGAAAATTTCTGTGGGATCCTGGTGCCTGCTGGCTTCAGTCCTAATGGTGTAACCTGCTGCAAGAGCTGTTCTCAATGATCTACTGTTACGGTAAGTTCTTACGTAACTGTACTTTTCTAGAGAGTTTTCCAGTAACCCATCCCCGGAGGAATGGGGTGGATTCCAGGATTCAGGGGCAATCCCATGGTCCAGGCTGTTGAAGCTGCCTGAGATTCATCTGCTCTGTGAGTACCCAAGACTTTTGTGTGGAAAAAGCCCTGGGGCACCTGCATTCCTGTGGTGAGTTTTTCTCTGACAAAGGGACTCAAGACTGCTTCTGTTTAAAAGTGTCTGCCTACTATGGGGTCCAGAGAGAGAGACTTGCCAAGAACAGAACTTTTAGTTTGTGTCCGATTTAAAAGTGTCTGCTAAAGTGGGGGCCTAGTGAAGAGACATTGCCAATTACAGAACTTTTAACTTCATGACACCTCAGAGGTGTGTAAAGTAGTGTGTTAAATGTGAAAGACATTTCAAGATAGCTTCTATATGTTTTCTGAGAAGGGTGTTATTAACCAGATGAATGGCTGAGTATAAATTTGGAAGCAAAAGGTGGGAGTAACCATGTTTACCTCTCCAGGTTTAGTTTGGGCACCTTTGTTTTCTTTCAGTGCATTTGGCCAGTGCCTGAAGAAAATAGTTTACCCATACATGGGTTTTGGACTTTCTGTGAGCCTGAGTGTGCTCATTCGTGATCAAGGGTGCCACCAGTAATTCCTCATGAAATATGGGAAAGTCTCCTAGTACTGGCTGAGAATTTCTAGTCAAGGGAAGTGTACCAGTTCTGGCTGTGTGTGCCAATTTCCATTCAGGGCCTAGGGTTCGCTGTGTGTGTGTGTACTCTGTACCTCAGTAATCTGCATTACCAGTGGGAGTAGCCCTGTGGGGGTCCATCTTTGATTTGTGATTATTTTCTGTGTATGTGAATAAAAACTACACTCTAGAATGCCAGCCTGGTTTGGACAGTACTGTTATTGCTTCCACTGTGTCTGGATTTACTTCGGTGCCCTTACCAGAAGTACAAACCTAGCATAATTCTGAGCAAACGTTTTTTTCCAGGGACCCAGGTTGAAGACCACAATAAATGGTCCCACCAGGTGTGAGCCACACTTGGTTTGCCTGTCTGAGGATGGCAGGCTATGAAGCAGAAGTATTGGTAAACAGAACTGTTGTAGTGACAACCCCATCTCTCTCATTGGTGCCATGTGTGAGAGGAGCAGCCCTGCTAGTTGAACAAGGGGAGGCCAGTGGGGGGAGGTTACACTTACCCATTGTATAATATAACCCAGGGTGTGGGTTATTCTGGGATTTACTCATAGAAACGTAGACTTTGACGGCAGATAAGGACCGCTAGGCCCATCTAGTCTGCCCATTTCCCTACCTACAGGATAGGCCGCAGATCCTAGTTAACCAACAGCCTATATCTTCCTGCCCCCCACAAGAATTGCCTTATGTCTGTCCCATGCATTCTTGAATTCTCCCACAGTTTTAGACCCCACAACTTCCTCAGGAAGGCTGTTCCATGCATCCACTACCCTCTCTGTGAAATAATACTTCTCACATTGCCCTGAACCGCCTCCTTCTATCTTTAAATTGTGTCCCCTTGTTCTTGCAAGTCTCTTTTTCTGAAAGATGCTACCCTCTTGGACTTTGTTGATTCCCTTGAGGTACTTGAAAGTTTCTATCATGTCCCCCCTCTCCCTTCTTTCCTCAAGGGTATACATATTAAGCTCCTTTAGTCTCTCCTCATACGGCTTCTCTTGCAGACCCTGCACCATTTTAGTTGCCCTCCTCTGGACTGCCTCTATCCTGTCTATGTCCTTGTGGAGATGGGGTCTCCAGAACTGGACACAGTATTCCAGATGGGGTCTCACCAACTGTCTGTACAGAGGGATAACAACTTCCTGTTTTCTGCTGCTGATGCCTCTCCCTATACATCCCAGTATACCCCGGCCTCCCTACTGCCTTCTCACATTGCTTGCTAACCTTAAGGTCATCTGATATGATTACCCCCAGGTCCCTTTCCTGTTTTGTTGTTGTTACTACCTCCCCACCCATTGTGCATTCTTCCCCTGGGTTCTTGTTTCCCAGGTGCATTATTTTGCACTTTTTTGCATTGAATCCTAGCTGCCATATGTCTGACCATTCCTCCAACCTTGCCAAGTCCCTTTTCATCCTTTCCACGCCTCCTTGTGTATCAACCCTGTTGCAGATCTTTGTGTCATCTGCAAAAAGGCATACTTTTCCTTCCAGTCCCTCTGCAATGTCACTGATGAAGACATTAAAAAGGACTGGACCCAGTACTGAACCCTGCGGTACCCCACTAGTAACCCCCCTTTCTTTCTCTATAGTTCTCTACATGGAACCAGTGATCTGGAATTCTAACTATATCATGAGTTTGTGGACAGCATGGTTCTGATAGGTCAACAGCTGATGCGTATCATTCTGTACACAAACTGTGACACAGCAAAAACTCCAAAAGTACTGGTTCCATAAAGAAAGTGAAAACACATGAGGTCTCCAGAACTGGACACAGTATTCCAGATGGGGTCTCATATTTTATAACTGTATTCCTGAAAAAACGCTAATGTGAAAAAATGTGTTTTCACTTTCTTTATGGAACCAGTACTTTTGGAGTTTTTGCTGTGTCACAGTTTGTGTACAGAATGATACGCATCAGCTGTTGACCTAGCAGAACCATGCTGTCCACAAACTCATGATATAGTTAGAATTCCAGATCACTGGTTCCATGTAGAGAACTATAACAGAATGTTGCTCATAAAAAGAAAACAACGTAAGATGCAGTTTTCACATCTATTTTTATTCAGGAACACCTAATCATAGATCATCTAGGGTATGAAGATACTAGAATTTTTGAAAATTGAAATAGGTAAACAAGTGCAAAAAATAAATTATTCCCTATCCTAAATAAATATATGTCATTGTAAAGTGCCACACCTGTGGCTAGAAGGGCTGAATTCAACAGGTCATAAAAAAGAGAGAGTACTGAATACTTTTACACTGAAAACCTGTGAAGAACATCTTTTGAACCTCAAAACCTCTTTGTGAAGAGAAAAAGAGCACATTTTATAATAAAATGGTCTTCACATGTACATTGTCTCTAAGGGCATCTTTCAAGATCTGATAAAGTTCCCATCGAGGAAAAAAGAGAACATATTTTCATAGTAAAATGGATCTTCTTGTAGAAGTTGTCTCTAAGGTCATCATTCAAGAGCTGATAAAGTTTTGATAACTTTTAAAGAAAACTGACTTGAGAAATTTATATACTCCCCAAAACAGGTCTTTATCCAGATAGAAGGCTAAAGTGGTGATGAAAAGATCCAGAAAGTAAACTGGTGGTGAAAAAAGGACAAAGTGAGACAGAATCTCAGACCCCTGTTCACTTCAGTTTGCCACTGGCTGTGCTGTAGAAGTGACTATATTATGTGGACATATTCACAATGGTGTTTTACAGTATGTGTATGGGGCACTATGGAATAACTATAATATGACACTAAGCATTGTAGTACCACTTGCTGTTTTTTGCATCATGTCCCTTCACTGACAGTCTGTGGCTTGGAATAGTTGGTAACAAGTGATTTTGTACTTTAGTTCTACATGAACCAGAGGTTCTGAAAATGCTAATACAGGCTGGAGAATTATTTGAACTCTTTGTAGCTTATCAGAATCTTAGAACCCTTTTCAGTTCTCCCAGTCATACTGCTGAGGTGTTGTATGTCTTTAGTTTGTTCCAATGCCAATCATGCACACTAATTTACCTATTTCAGGTGAAACAGGGGTGGGGTTGGGGAATGGATTCTATTATCACAATTAGTGTACTTGTCTAGCATATTCATGAAATGGTGACCCTCGTCCAGTGACCCTTGAGTTGAATGAATAGGATTCTGGCATTGCCTAATCATTGACTATCAAAATTCAGTGAACAAAACATTAATATGTAAAAACATAGCAATGATCTTCATATAAGTTCCAGTTGTTTAAAAAAACGATATACTTATTTAGATTTGTTTTGCATATTTTCATTATTCAGTGTTCACTTCAGTTTGCCACTGGCTGTGCTATAGAAGTGACTAAATATGTAAGTTTGTGTATGACAAAAGATGTATTGTTTTCTAATTTAAATAATTTCTCTAAAGTGTCAGTCTGCATCAAAAAATGTCATTACCTGTTGGTAACCAGGACTAAGATTTTTCACTGTTTATTGATGAAAACAGTGTGTGAACCAAAGGATCTTAGCCATAGCACCTACCCTTCCTTACTGCCACTGTTTTCTCCTGTACTGTGTATCTTACTTTGGAAGATGCCTTCTACTGTCTCTGTACAATAAGTACTTGTTTTGTAAATAATCAGAACTATGTATTTCTTGGATATATCTTGCCTAGCATGTGTTTTTTGTAAGCAGTTTATGTATTTTACCTGCTAAAGTATCTTTTGCTGTCTTGTATGTCATGCGGTTCCACATTCAAGTTCAGTAATGCAGCACAGAACAAACTCATTGACTGTTGACAGCTAAAGCATGAAGTATAGAACTATTAGAAGCTGACAAGATGTGTGTTTGTATTGGCATTGCTGTTTTGTTGCAGACAATATTTGCTGCTGTTATAATGCCATCTGTCAGAATGAGTTTATTTCAGTGAAATGAATACAAACCTCATGCCATGCAATATGTTTCTCCTGTCATTATTATTCAAGGACCACTGCCCACATGACAGCAGCTTTGTGCATCATACCAGCATTGGCCACTGCATCAGGAAACCATCCACTACAACTGAAAACCAGGCAACCAAGACTAGTACGTACCAGCAGGTGGTTCAACCAGTGGGTAGTCCATGATTTGAACAGACTACCATTGGATGTAGTGTCATGTAACACAACAAATACATTTAAACATAAATCAGATGCTTATATCCAGGGAACCTAAAAAAGTATTGGCGCACAATAAAGACGCAAGTCTATTAGCTCTGAAACAATCCTATGAATCCTAAACAGAGTACACCCACAAAGTGCGTACCTAATAAGGCTGTAATGGCATAAAGGTGTTTGGGTGGCATTTATAAACCACAAGTGTAAATTTGTCACCATGACCTCTTAGATACAATTGCAACCTTATTATGAACACTAAGGGCATATTTTATTTGTTATTTTTTCCAGTTTCCATCTGCCTGTGTCTACTCCAGTACCAGTTTACTTTCACTTTTGGTGGTTGAGACTGAAATGATATAGGAGCTCCCTGTTTGCAGTCCTACTATTGGTGAGTTCCTGTATCACAACTCTATGACGTAGAAAATCACTGATATAAAGGCAGCATATATGGAAGCAGTATAGCACAGCGGTTTAAGGCTCTGAGCTGCAAATCTGGAGACCTGGGTTTGAATCCCACAGCCCCCACTTCCATATACTGAGTGACCCTGAGCAAGTCACTTAACTTCCCTGTGCTCCCAGGTTGCACCCATAAAAAAGCTTTCAGTTTAGTGTGTCTTATCTGGTTAAACAATTGGAAAAAATATAAAGGCTTCAAATGCCTGGAGTTTGTATGGAAATTAACATTGAAAATAACTTATACCCTGTTATAAAATTGCAAGAACAACTGTTGAAACCTTATTGGTTGAATGAAGCATGTCACCTAACTGTGCACTGAAATGTTATTCTTGCACGGTCCGGCCTCTGATCTCCATTCTGTGTCTAAAAACATTTTGTCAGCCCTAATCCATGGTATAAGTACATTAGTACACTTCAGGGTGTGTAAAGCATTTGTGTTACACTTCTTAGGAAGTAATTACATTCAGTCTCTGGCCCTGTGCCTGACAGAAATTTGGGTCAGGCATCATAAATGTTTTAATGCACATCTTGTCATGTACTGTTGCTTACATAAACTACTGTAACTCAATAAAGTGAACAGCTTTTCTTATGAGTTTTTCAATCTCCCTTAGACTGCAGAATACCATTTTATTTTATATGGTGGTGAATAAAATTCTTATTTGGAATGTTTAATTATTAATGGAACACTCCTTCAGCAGTACATTTAAAACTGTTTTGTACATTTAAAGAAAAAAATATTGCAGTTTGGGATGTGCTGATATCACACTGAGGAAAGGGTTAGGCACATGAAAAAGGAATTGGAAAAGTAGTCAAAGAACTGGCAACTCAGATTGAATGGCAAAAAGTACAAGGTCTTACAAATGGGGAAAAGGCACATGAAGACCTATTGGAATGAGGAGGAGGGATCAGGTTGGACCAGGCCTCAGAAGAAAGGGGCATGGGGGCTACTGTAACAGCTTTAAGAACTCTGCCCAATCCAAAAAGATATAGAGGAAAGCCAGCTGAATGCTGGGATGAATAGACAGAGTGTTTTCCAGCAGAATGAAGAAAGTGAGCCTGCCCTTGTATAGGTCCTTGGTCGGGCTGCACCCAGAGAACTGGGTGCAATTAGGTGACCTTCCCCTTATAAAGAACATGGACCACTTGGAAGCAGCCCAGAGGAGGGTAACCAAATGATACATGGCAGCAGAGACAAACCTATGAGGAAAAACTGGCTATGCATGCTTGGATGCTCTGGAATCTATTCTAAGAGCACAAAGTCAGAATTTCAAACTTCTGATTCCAACTATGAATATGATCTGATTCCATTTAAGGAATCCAGTCCTGTGCTATGCATAACCCCCCCAATGCTCACAAACAAGTAAAACAGTTACACAGCACCCCCATTTCCACAGCTTCAGAAACAACCACATAGTCCCCTCACCCACAGTACTTGGCCTGGATGGAGTCCTCCTCCTTAGAACCTGGTTGCCTTAAAGAACTGGTCTAGTGCTGGTTAGTGGTCAGTGTGGTCACTCAGGGTGGTGTATGTGACTGGTGGTGTGTTTTGGTCAGTCAGGTGATCAGCAGCTCCATCTAGTCCATTCTCCCTTCATTTCTCATCCCACAACCCAGCAGTCACTGACCCACTGCACCTCAGTCTCCTTCCCCTGCCTTCGGCATTTGAAAGCTTTTTGCACTTACCTAGCCCTGAGCTGAACTCCCTCCAATGCCTTCTTCTTCCTGGTGCTGGGCCCTGGCAGTTCAGCCTTACTTAGCACCCTCTTCCCACCACCAACACATAACACCCATCGATATATCTGTTGCATGCTGTTGCTGGACCAACTTCTTTCTGTTCAAGTTTGGAGTTGGATCCTGAGATGTGTTCTGGGGAATGGGGAGGGGTGTCCAACCTGAAGCAAGCCCTGGGTTCCCAGCAAACCCAATAGTGTCTTTTAGTCTGGAAAGACTGCCAGGAACTTATGGATTGGTGCTGGTAGACCACCTCTCAAAGTTCTTGAGGTAGCAGAAAAATAACAACATACTGAGAATCAGGGTTCAGGGAGGGGGATTGGGTGACTGAGGCTGGCATGCCATGGAAGAACAAAAAGTCAGATGGAATGAGGGATGATTAGTGATGATTCAGCCAGCTGTGACTGAGGCCTCTCCTACCTAAATCTGACTCTGGGACTGAGGGGGTTGAGGGCAGCCCAGGGGATAATGAGTTGACAGCAAAGCAGGAGGTGCGTTTAATGCCAGTCTAATACCAGCCCACCCTGGTATGTGAGGGACCAGTGGATTGGACCACCAGCCAAGCCACTGCACCAGTCTACAGTCAGTACAGAGTAACAGCACCAGTGAGTGCAGAGTGCACCATGAGTCCCTTGACCACACAGCAGAAGGGTAACATGGGGCAGGAACAGAAGCACTCAAGTAAGGGGGAAGACACAGAGGTGGGTTTATCAAACATGTTTGTGGTGCAGTCAGATGTAGATTCAGAATATGATTCCAAATTCTCATCTGACACCTTTTCAGAATTCTGTTTTTTTTTTTACCTTAAAAACAAAAATCTGAATTCTGAAAAAAAGCCCAAAATCTGATGTAGCTGATTCAGTCAGATGGTTTCTGAACAACCCTAAGGTATACTCCTGGAGGTCAGTAGGGAAAGGGGATATGGCTGAAAGTTTTAAATATCTGAAGAAGGTGGGCGCTGATGAGCAGCGAGGAGTAAGGACGTCATTTTCTGTAGCTCTCTTTCTTGAGACTTAAAGCTACTAAAAATCCATAGCATCTTTAGGGAAAAAATTGTATTTAATGTTTAGGACACGCAGCAATTAATAATGGACAAATATTTAATGCAAAATAGAGGCAAAACCTCAAGGATGACAACAAAAAGCACTAAGAAGCAATGCACTGCACCACAAGCTAAGCCAATAGGCCTGATCTCCTTGTCAGCAATGGAAATGTCGGTCTTGGGCTGTGAAGTGACATCGCAGGTACTAGCAGCACTTACACTGCAGTTAGACAAGATGGAACAAAAGCTAGACAGGCATCGTCAAGAAATATCAGAACAAATGATAGCACAGATGGCCAGAATAATGGAAGCAGAGGAAATAATTGCACAGGTGAAAGATGTAGTGCACACACACCTGTCATGAATATCGACTGGAGAAGGAATTTGAAGAATTCTTTGACTACCAAGAAAATTATGCTCACAGCCTGAATTTGAGTATCAGGGGTGTACTGGAGGGGAGAGAAGGAAGAGACATAATAGCCCTTTGCTTTGAGAAGCTCCCTAATACCCTGGGACTGCAGTCAAAGGAAGGGAGACATAAGTTGGAGAGGGCACACTGCACGGTGATGCCCATACCGCCAGAAAAGCAACTGCCATGTAAAATTGTTAGATACCATAATTTCCAGGACAGGCAAGCAGTTTTGAATGCCTTCCAACAGAAGAAAGTAGTGGAATTTGAAGGTACTTGAATCTTTGTCTTGCAGGATTACTCTGCCAGGCTGCTGAAAAAAGGAAGAGCATTCAATGTGGTGATTGCCCAGCTATGAGAGCTCTGAATTGAAAACTACAGGCAATCCTGAAAATCTACTATGAGGGAGCTACTAACTCCTTCTGGGAGGCTGACAAGGTAGCAAGTTTCATCCAGGATCTTAGGAAGAAGGTGGGCTGAATGCAGTGAAGCATGGATACATGTGTAGATGGTGGGGCCTACAAGTTTAATGTTTGCATGTATTTGACTATACAATGATGGTGTTGTCTGATTAGTGGATGTGCAGTATTGGGATAGACTGGTTTCTGGGTCCTCCTGACCCCCTCTCAAGTCATATAGAAGTGAAGCCACTGTGGAAGGGGCAAACCTTTAGTGCAGACTGAGAATTTAATTCAGAGCTGCGACAGACTTCCTCACAGCTGAACATTGCCACAGAATTGACTCTTGTGGGGGTAACGCAGAATCTGGAGGTTTGGTGGATACATGGAGGTGTAAAAGGAAGGATCCTCTAGGACTGGAGGTAAGCTGGGGGGTGGCGGGGCAGGGCTTTGTCTGTGGTTTGGCTATCATGCTATGCTGTTCAGTGACCCTTAGCCTGGAGCTCCTTTAACCCCACAAGACAAATAGTGTCCCTCATTTGGACTGCATGGTAGTTTCCTCAAGTAGTCCCTGGAGGGGGCCCCCATGAAAGCTTTCAGTGTAATGGGGGAGGGCTGCTGAATATAAGAAGGGAAATGACAGGTACTAGAACAGTGGGCTGACAAGGGATGCTATCACAAGAATGGGATGGGACGATGTTTGGAAATGCAGGGAGGATGCACAGATAGGGACACAGCAGATTAAGCTGGTTGGTACAGGGGGGTGCTTAACACAAGGGGAAAACATGACGAGGATTAGGAAACTTCACTCAGTAGGGGTGGATGATTAAAGACACCCTAAGACATGAGGGATGCACCTGAACCAGACAGCGGGGTGAGGGGTAGACACGAAGGAGGGGAGAACCAGAGACTGATGCTGGCATGGACCATGAATCATCATCAGAGTTGAAGACAAAAAGTAGAACTAAATAAGGAAAATGTGGGAAAAGAAGAATGGACATTGGGGTTATACTTGTTTTTTCTTTAAAATCTAGTACTGGATGCTATGAGGGGGAGGCCCCCTAGCTGGGGCCAAAATGTCAATATCTCAAGGAAGTGGGTGGGGAGACATGTTCACACTGTGGGGAAGTGGAGATTTTTCTGTACTGATACTTTATTGTATGAAAAGCACAGAACAGATTTCTTGTTACAAAAATAAAGGAGATACATGGGGAAGGAATGGGGAAAGGGAGGATAGAGGGAGAAGGGATTATGGGAAAGTTTACTGTTTGCTGTGAGTGGCTAAATTGAATGTCAAATGTGGTTGATGTTTGATTTTATGAAAATTTGAATAAACACATTAACCAAAAAAATATCTGAAGAAAATAAACAGGGAGGACAGCAAATAGCTATTCAGGCACATATCACACACCAATTCAAAACTGGCAGTTTAAACCACAGCAATTCACTTGTACACAAACACTCTTTGAATGTAAGACTGATTATGATGTGTTGTAAAACCTGCTTAGATTGTATTATATAAAATAAAAAAAAAACTCTTTGCTAAGACCTCACAGGTTTACTCAGAGGAAGTAGCATGAACTCTACTCAAATAATGCCATTTCTATGGACATGGGTATAGTGCATTATCCACATTTAGGCAGCTCTTTCTTTCCCTTTAAATCTTGCCAAAAGGTCTTCAAGCTAAGCTCCTCCCACTCAAGTGGATGGTATCCCTTTTGGCACCGCCTCGTGATGTCAGATCTTCTGTTCTGCTGGAAGAATTAGGCCTCCTCCTCCTTTGCAGCGCCTACATGTGGTGTAGACCCAACTTGGTCTTTAACTTTTTTCTCCATAGTGTGTTTGAAAATTAATTGAAAATCAACACCTAATGGAATGTGACAACCAGAAAGCCAGTACAAGATTCAAGGGGTGCACCATTTGTAACCAGAAAGTGTCATGCACCGATCTTCATGCCTCATGCATATATTGCATCAGAGTCCAACATGATCTGCAGGCTTGTGGCCTATGACCTTCAGCCCTCCATGTTGGAGTATCATTATACTCACCTCCTATTAGGCTGCCTGAATGAATGGGATCCTCCTGTTCATTCCAGGGATTCCCATAAGGCAGCAGGTTTGCTGGTGCAGCTTGCCACTTCTGAAGAGGCTGCAGCCCTGACTGTAGCAGGTGTGGCTTTGGTCTCCATGTTGCTTCTAGTGGGCTTGGGTGCCTAATTCTCCAGAGCATTCCGGGACTAATGCCAGTCCCTTTCTACTCCTGGGGAGGGCCCTTCCTGAGGTTTTAAGTCTTCTCAAGCCTCTAAGTCTAAGAGGTCCTGTTGCAGGTCGTGGGACGGGGATCAGACACTCTACTTCCGCTCCCTCAATTCAGTTTCTGGCTTGATGGCTTTTCAGTCATCTGTTTCGGCTGAAACTTCTGTTGTCCTAGTCCAGGCTGCTGGTCTCTCAATGTCCTCATCGAGCCTGGCAGTCAAGACACGGGTTGACCAACCTGCAGAGATCTTTCTTGACCCATTGTCAGAAGATGGTGGGTACAGCTCTCTGTCAAAGACTCCAGTCTTCACTGCCCTCTCTCAGGAGAGCCCAGACAGGCAAGCTGATATGGTTCTCTTCCCTCATGAGATTAATCCTTCTGGGCCCAGCTCCAGTTGACTGCATGGTGCCTTCCCCATGTCTACTTCCCGTTGATCTGATCATCATTGATCAAGGTCCCAGTTGAGGTTTTGATCAGGCTGTCACTCAGGATCCAGGGAGCTTTGTAATTCCCACTCTTGGGCATCAATCAAGAAGCGCCATTGGCACTCTTCATCCTCCTCATCGTCAGATGAAGACAGGCCCTGTTGCAAATTACAGAGCCATTACAAAGAGCTTCTCTGGCAGCAGTGGATCCTCAGCCATGGCTGTGCCCTACCTTAGCCACTGGCACTTCCATGGTCACCCTTACCACAGCCCACTCAGTTTACCCTAGCTGATCCAATGTCAGCTTCTCCTCCCATTTGGGTGGAGCCCCACAGGGCCCTGTCCAAGACTGCCTATGCTGCTTCTTGCCTCCCCAGTTGGTTTACTTGGTTCATTAGGACAAAAGAAGGCTACTGCCCATCGAGATTGTCCTCCACCATCATGGTGGGAAAGTTAAACCCTGAAATGGTTAGACTCCATCCAAAGAGCCAATCCCCTTTTGAAAGATAAAATTGAATTACATTCCACCAGATCTTGTGGTAGTAAATTCCAGACTCTAGGTGTTCTTACTGTAAAATAATTTAACCTTTTATTAGTTTTAGAACTTGCAACATCAATTTGTTTATTATGAAACCGAGGGCTAATTCTTCTACTAGAAAAATTTAGACAGCATTGATGTATTAGGTCCTGAGAATTATGGATTTTGTATAATAATAGCAGATCGCCTCTAGTACATCTTAATTGAAGTGAGTGTAACCCGGTTTTCTGAAGTCTATCACTGTAGTCCAATTTGAACAAATAAGGAACCATTTTGGTGTCTCTTCTCTTGATTTTTTCTATTCTATCCCTGTCCTGCCTTAAATAAGGACTCCAGAAAGGAGACCCGTAATCAGAGTAAGGCCTTACATAGGCTCTAAACAAGGGAATAATACATTCCTGAGTCCTTGACACAAAAGATCGTTGAACATGGGTAAGCATGGCATTGGATATTTTAGCTATCCTTGTACAGTGAACAGTTGAGGACAATTTGTTGTTCACAAGAATTCCAAGATCACAGTCTACTAATGACACCCGAAGGGGAATATTAGTTAAATAATAAGCCTGTTTGAAATTATTTCCTCCAAAATGTAAGACATGACACTTATCTGAATTAAGTATCATCCTATTGGAGTCTGTCCAGTCCTCAATAATTTTTAAGTTATTAGTAATAGATTCCCTGTTTAGTGATGAATTTACAGGCCCTCCTAACTAAGTGTCATCAGTAAATTTTGAGAGAAGATTGTCGGAACTAACCTGTAGATCACTAATGAAAATATTAAACAATGTTGGTCCAAGAACCGAACCCTGCGGAACCCCAATGGTCACATTCCAAATTTGGTAGACAGAGCCATTTATTCTAACCTGTTGTCTATTAGTTAACCATCCTGATACCCAATCAATTAAAAACTGTGAAAATACCATGTTCAACATTTTATCCAACAGTACGTCATGAGGAACTTTATCAAAAGCTCTGCTATAGTCAAAGAGGACAACATCCATAGGGATACCTCTATCAAGTCCCATACTAATGTAGTTATAAAAAGCTACAAGATTGGTGGTGGTGCAAGAATACCCCTGCCTAAATCCATGTTGAGTATTGTCAGTTACATTATTTATAACTGATTCCTGTTACAACAATTTTTTAATAATTTTCTCCATTAATTTACTTATTACAGATGTTAGACTTATCGGTTGGTAATTTTCAGGTTTCGAATGGTTACCTTTCTTAAAGATTGGTATAACTGTGGCAATTGCCCAGTCATGAGGAATAACTCCTTCAAATAGGGATTTATTGAAAATTAGGGTCAATGGTTTAGATATAGCTTTAGCAGTTTCTAATAGAAATCTGGGATTAATATGGGCTGGTCCTGGGCTAGAAGTCTGTTTTAGAGAATAAATAGCCTCTAAGGTATCATCTTCTGTGATAGTATAGTATAATTTACAATTATCTGAATGTTTAAATAGTTTAGGAATTTCTTTTTTTGTAAAGACTGAACAAAACTGGTTATTGAATGTATCAGCAATATCACTATCAGTCAAAATAATGGAGTTATTAACAATTAGGGGACCCATATATCTATTATTCAATTTCTTATTAAGATATGAAAATAATGATTTATAGCTATCTTTAGAGTGTGGCAGATGAAACTCCAATTTCTTTTTGGATTGTATAATAGTTTATTTTAAAAGTTTTAAGGTTTTCCTATATTTGGAAAGTAATAATTAATTAGCGTCTCCCTCACTATTTTTTACAAGTGAAGAAAGCCTTTGTTTTTGTTTAATTACATTTTTAATAGTTTTATTGAACCACACAGGAATCTTCCCCTTTTTATTAAACTTTTTTTGCAGGGACAAATAAGTCTTCCAGATAATAAATTGAAGATTTCAAGAATGTTCAAGATTTCTCAAGGGAAAGAGAAGATAATATTTCATCCCAAGAAATGGAATTCAATTGATCATTAATAATGTCAAATTTAGCTTTATTATAATTTTTAAATTCTGAGTAGTTCAAGTTTTGCTGGAAAAATAACAGAGAAAAAGAGATGGAATAATGATCACTAGAACCCAGGGGGGCACCCATTTGAATATTTGTAATGGAACTCCCTATGTTAGTAATAACTAGATCTAATATGTTCTCACCATGAGTTGGTTCGCTTATAACTTGTTCAAGACCCAGATCCACAACAAGCAAAATTAAGTCATTTTCAACCAGAGTACTACCAGATAAAGTTGTCCAATTTATGCAGGGCATGTTAAAATCACCCAAAACAAGAATGTTACCTTTAGAGGCCATATTTAAAATTTCTTGGTGTAGAAGTAATGTATAGTCAGTACTGGATGATGGGGGCCTGTAACATGTCCCAACCAACAGTTGGGGTTGACCCTTAAACTGAATATTCACTCAAACAGATTCAGTGTTAGTGGTAAGGGAAAGTTGGAATGAGGCTATGTCCTCCCTTACATAAAGACAGACCCCTCCCCTGACCTGGCCTTGCCGATCCTTGTGAAATAACTTATATCCTGTTAGATGTGGGATCCAAATGATATCAGGGTCCCACCAAGTTTCAGTGATCGAAATAAGTCCATGAAAATCATTCATATGGATAGGCTGCGGGCTGACCAAGGGGAGGCTGGGTCGAGGTTGGTGCTTGTTGGTGTTTGTGGAATCCTTTGATTCAGAGGACTCCTCCATGCACTTCCTTTGGACCCTGGCCTTCAACCAGGAGTCCTTCAAGGAGCTCATTACTGAGCACAGGCTAGTCTCCTTTGGGGCTTTGCTGCACTTGACTTTTGAGTCCATGGGGATCCCACTGGAGCCGGTCCAGAAGCAGGTCAAATACTCCCTGACTGAAATTCTGGACAGGAATGACTCCCCAAGGCTTGTCTTCCTGGTCATAGAAGCCATCCTTGGTCCCACTCTCAAGCTTCAGCAATGTTCAGCCTCCTGCCCTCGGCCCATATCATCCACAAATATGTGGTACCTACCGGGTTTCTGCCCTTTTTCACTGACCACCATTCTGCTGACTGTCTGGTTGTGGATTTGGTGTTTTGGAAGATGGGCAATGTCAAGGATGTTGATAAGCCCCAGATGATGTCCAAGAAACTGAATCCCACAGCTTCCACTTGCATACTGTGTGACCCTGAGCAAGTCACTTAACCTCCTTGTGCTCCCAGGTTGCTCCTGTAAAAAAGCTTTCAGCTTAGTGTGCTATACCTGGTTAAACAACTAAAAAAAAAAAAAAAAGAAACTGGACCATGCACTGAAGAAAGTGTATGTCATCTCCTCCTGGCCTTCATCTGGCTAGTTTCACCATCATGATAGCTTTGGACTACATTCTTCCCCACCTCCCTGCAGACTTACAGTTGGCAGTCAAGATGATCCTGGACTAGACATATTTGGTTGCCAAGCATCCACTCCAAATGGCCTTGGACATCGGTGACTCCTGAGCCATATCCATGGCCATGGTAGTCACCATGTGGTGCCAGTGTCGTTAAGGATCTTGACCTTTACAGTGGATACCCAGCATGAGTTGGCAGATGTCCCCTTCTTGGGTGCTGATCTCTTTGGTCCAGGAGTGGACTGTCACCTTATTTGGCTTGAGAGATTCAAAGCCATTCTGGATTTTGTTGCATCCTCTCAGAAGGAACCTAAGGGGCAGAAACAAAAGATGAAGCACTTCCAGTTTTGATCCTACCCAGCACCTCTATCCAGATTACCACAGCTCAGATCAGAGCAGACACAGGCCTATCTGTCCAAGCCTAAACCTGCTGGTTCCAGGTCCAAGAAGAATGGTGGCCAGGGAACCAGGGTACCCCTGGCTGCCAGCACTGGAACCTCCACCAAGCCTGACCAGTGTGCATCAGAGGGTGTCACTCCCCCACCCTGTTCTGCTACAGCCTTTGATTCCCATAGGGGGCTGGCTCAGCCACTTTTTGCACACCTCATCTCTCATCACATCAGAGAAATAAGTGCCCTACACTGTGGATCTTCGTTTGCCTCCAGACTTTGAGGATCTCCTGGCCTTTCAAGCCCATGCCCCATGAAAGTCCATGGTGTCCCCGAACATGCTGTCCACCTTTCAGGAGGACATTTCTCAGCTCCTTCAGAAAGGCACTGTAGCCTGAGTCCTGGAAACCACAGCTGGTCTGGACTTCATTTGCAGATATTTGCTGGTTCCAGAATGGATGCCCCATATTGGATCTTCATGATCTCAACTAGTACCGATGTGAGTGCAAGTTCCGGATGGTCATCCTGAAACAAATCATTCCATCCCTAGAGTGGGACATGTGGTTCTGCTCTCTGGACCTGCAGGATGCCTTCTTTCACATCACAATCCATCTGTCCCACCAGCGGTTCCTTTAGTTCCTCTCAGAAGGGGTGCGGTACAAGTTTTGCACCATGTCTTTTGGCCTCTTCTTGACCCCCAAAATTTTCACCAAGTGCATAGCAGTGGTTTCAGCATTCCTGCAGTGCTGAGGGTTTTGGGCATACCCCTTACCTGGTTGACTGACTGATTACCAATTCATCCCAGTAGGAGGTTGAGCAGTCCAGGAATTTTGCCTCCAGACTTGCTTGGCCTTGGTGGTCTTCTCAACTGGAAGAAGTTGGAACTCTGCCCCTTACAGGTCATCATCTTCACTGGGGCACAACTCAACTCTCTTCAGACCAAGGCCCAACTCCCAGTGTACGGTGTAATGGATCTTACCTCCTTTGCCCAATCATTTCAGGATTGGCACTCACGCCCTGCCCAGGACGTCCTGCAACTACCTGGGTACATGGCATCCTGCACTAGCATGGCCCACTGGTGGATGAAATGCCTGAAAAGAGAGCTGGCCTACCACTGGCCTCAGCTCCTTGGTCACCTTGACCAACATGTCATGGTGATGCAGCTGATGTGGGATGCCATCCAGTAGTGGGTTGTCTCACAACATCTGCAGGAAGGTGTCCCAGTTGTCTGCCCACAGCCAGCAGTCAGTCTCATTACTGATGCATCCCTGGTGAGAATGTGAGCCCACATAGGAGACCACAGGGCTCATGGGCTCTGAACCCCCAAGGAGTCCCAATGTCACATCGACCTGCTAGAGCTCCATGCAGTGTTTCTTGATTCAACAGCCTTCACTCTATCCATTCAGGGTCAGGTTGTGAAGGTCCAGATGGACAACACCACGACTATGTACTACTTCAACAAGCAGGGCAGGACGCATTCCCTCTGATTGTGTTGGAAAGCCCCCTGGTCCTGGTCCCCCCTTTGCTGTCTGGGCACTGTTTTCCTGGTGATCCATGTGGCTGGATCCTCCAACCAGTTGGAAGACACCGACAGCCAGGTGGCCAAGCATCTCATGAGCTGTCGCTGTATCAGGAGGTGGTGGTGGATCTCATGTTCTCTTGGTGGGTCACTCCCCTGGTTGACCTGTTTTTCTCCGAGGAGAATGCAAAGTTGAGGTTGTTTTGTGTCTACCCCCCCCCACAGTGCAGATCATTGATATGGGATACCTTTTCAAGGCTCTAGAACCTGGGCCTTATGCACACCTTTCCTGTCATTCCCCTGGTCTACAAGATGTTGATCAAGGTATGGAGGGACAAGGCACGAATGATCCTGGTGGCTCTGGACTGGCCACACCAGTTCTGGTATGCCAATCTCCTCAGCCTCACTAGCAGACCCCTACAGTGCTTGCCTCTCCATCTGCACCTGTTCTCTTGCTCTCAGGGGTGGATCCTTCACCTGGGTCTTCAGTTCCTGCACCTGAAATCCTGGTTCCAGAGTGGCTAGAGTTCTACACTTTGGGTCTCTACAAGGAGGTCTTCCATGTTGTTGAGGCCACTTGGAAGAAGTCAGTTCACCAGTGCTATACCTTCAAGTGGAAAATACATTCAATTTGGTGTCAAGGCAAGGAGCTAGACCCCTATCTTTACCCTGTGGCTAGCATCCTGAACTATTTGTGCTCCCTCTGTCAGTTGGGCCTGAGACCCTCAAGGTGCACCAGGCAGCCATCTCTGCTTACTGGGCATGGGCTGGTATGTCAATGGTGGTGAAGGAGATGGTGGCTAGAAACATAGAAACATAGAGGCTGACAGCAGATAAGGACCGCAAGGCCCATGCAGTCTGCCCATTTTTTCTACCTTATGAATATGCCATAGGCCTTTACTCTGTCAATTGCCTATCTAGTCATACTTATCTGTATTGCTCCTTTATGCCTACCCCATGCCTATTTGAAGCCCTGCACTGTATTCTTATCCACCACTTCCTGAGGTAGGCCATTCCATGCATCCACTACCCTGTCTGTGAAAAAGAACTTTCTCAGGCTGGGCCTTCTTTAAGGACCTTGACCACTTGTCCTTACCGTGCATGAACCCCACTACCTTCAGACTTGTTGGTACTGGCAATGCTCATGGGCAAGTCATTTGAAGCAATGGACAGATGTCACATCTCCCACCTATTTTGGCAGACCACTTTCTTGGTGGCTATCACCTCTGCCAGAAGGATCAGTGGACTCCAGACACTCTCAGTGAAGTCTTCCTATTTGGTTTTCCATAAGGACAAGGTGGTCCTCTGCCCCAACTCAAAGTTCCTCCTGATGGTTGTTTTAGAGTTTCACCATAACCAGGTGATTAATCTCCCAGTGTATTTCTCCAACACAACCTCAGAGGCTAAGCGCAGGTTCCAAACATTGGACCTGCAGTGGGCACTTGCTTATTACACTGAGGATATGTCTACAGATTGGGGAGAGGTTCACCAGTTGTTTGTCACCTACACTGAAGCTGTACCTGGCAGACTGGCAGCTAAGTAGATGATTGGCAGGTGGCCTGTCTCTTGTATCAACCTCTGCTACAGGCAAGGATCCAATTTTTCCATGATTCCATGGCCAGAGATTCCTATGGAATTTAATGTAAACCAGTGAAAAACCGCAGACTATTATTCAGTGGTTTACATGAACTGCGGAATATTATTCCATGATTTTCATGAACTGCGGAATATTATTCTGAGTTTACATGAACTGCAGAATATGATTCCACAAGTTATAAGAAATGTGCACTTATTCTGCAGTTTATACTCAAGAGTCCATATTTAGCCAGCCTGCTGGTGCAGTGTTAGCACTACCACTCAAGATGCCCCAGGTTTGGGAACAAGTCTGGAAAGTTGGAGGGCCAGCTGGGGGGGGCTCGGTGTCCTTTGAACTGCTCTCCTTCTGTGGGGAGAGGGTGGGGAAGTCACCAGTTTTTGGGAAACCCCTTGTGGTAGCCTGGGGTATGACAGCCAGGACTGATAACATTTGGGAGGCATGTCAGACATTCAGCATGCCACACCAATGTTCTTTCACAACATGCCTCCCTGGGACAAAACAGGAAAATGGAGGTTCCGCCATCACACAATGACATCAGCCCAATGTTCACACCTCGCACCTCCGACCAGGCCATTGCTTTGGTTCCACTGTTTAGTTCCTTTTGGGGAGAAGGGGTCCCTCTGGTATCCCTGCCCCTGTGGGGTAAACCGGGGGATGTTCGGGAAAGAGGTAAGTCCAAGGCTGTTTGGCAGGGTTGAGCTTGTGTAGGTCAGACTGATGGGGGCCAGTGGATGAGGAGATAAAGCATAATAAATATGTAAACCCATGCCCAAGCCACCCACAGCATCTGGCAACCAGGACCCCCTAACTCATGCCACAAACAGGTCACCAGATGGCATAAACAAAAAAGGCATCATCCATTGTGTTGGGGTGATTGCCAACTCGGCAGTCTAAAGGAGTTGGGGGTTTAGGGCACAAATTAACATTTGCATTTATTCTGAATTCTGGGGTGATAAGCCAGGTATATGTTAGACCTAAGACTATCACAATAGGGGCCCCAATAACATTTCACTCAGGAAGCAAAGATCTAACATTCAAAAAGGAACTGGGATTGTGAAGTATGGCTTTATTCTGACAAACATGTTGGTAACACAGTGCAGAAACAGGGTGGTCCCCCAGATTTGGTACTGTAGAGGCACAGAAAAAAACTATTTTCTTCCAGAATGACACTTAGGCCAAGTTTCCACAAACATTCCCTTCCACATATTTTGAGCTGTCCAATGCCCAACCCTACCCCATGCTCAGTCTCTGGCCTTCCTTCTGGGTTACACCAAGGGAGGCAGTACAGTGCAGTGGTTTAAGGCTCTGAGCTGCAAATCTGGAGACCTGGGTTTGAATCCCACAGCCCCCACTTGCATACTGTGTGACCCTGACCAAGTCACTTAACTTCCCTTTGCTTCCAGGTTGCACCTGTAAACAAGCTTTCAGCTTAGTGGGCCGGATATTCAAACTGCGTCGAAAAAGTGCACAACAGCAGGAGCAAGCACAAGTCAATTGCGCATAGGCGCAACAGATGCGATATTCAAACATGGAGCAAAACAAATTGCGCAAGCAGCCAACGTCTGAATATCGCACAAACTGTGCCATAGCGCAACCAGGAAGGGGAAGCTGAGCAGAAAGGTTGCACCATAGCACAACAAGGCTAGCCCATCTGAGCAGTCCAGAGGTGCCATAGCGCAAGCAGAGCCCCCACCCCCAGCAGAGCAATGGAACTGCACAACAGGGAGGCAGGCTGGGGCCCACCGCCAGCCATGCCACACATGGGCACAGGAACACACTGCAGAACCAACAAGACACCCACACACCCAAGCACAGCATCACTGGGGAGGATGGATGATCCACTGGCCCATGGGGACAAGCCAACAAAGCACAGCAGGGCCATGATGCCCCAGCACAACCACTGTCAGGCTGAGACTGCCACACACAGGGGGTTGACAACCACAGTGCACAGCAGCCCCCTGTCTGCACAGCACACCCTGCACCGTGACCCCAAGACACCACCCATGTGCAGTGACTGTCACTGCAGTAAACACCATGCATCCCCCGCACACGTCAACCTCATGTAGCATAGAACCATACAAGCCAGACCCACCCTGGGCACCCAGCAGTGGGCGGCAGCAGATGGCAAGACCGACTGAAAGCCACTGCCACACCAGAGACACCTCCCCATGCACACACACACACGCGCACACACACACACATACCCAGGACTATACCACCCCAGATGGCATGCACACCACTGCAACTGAGCAACCATAGCCAGCTGCAAATCAGAGACCACCACAGTATTCATAACAAAATATATATATATTGGAAAACAGAAATTACAACACCAAGATCAAGAACAAAACTATATACAGATATGTACAAGACAAGGGGGTAGGGGTACAAGGTAGGGGTGGGCAAGGGGTAGGGTGAACAACTGGGGAGAGGGAAGGCAGGTGTGAGGGATGGGTGAAGTGGGAAGGAAGCACATTTATCACCTTGCAGGCTGGTCTGCTGCTGCCTGGTGCTATCCCTGTTGCCTCCGCCATCGCCTGACACCATGGCGCTGAATGTCCCGGAGGATGTCATGTGTTGCGATGGACACCCTGGTCAGCCGCTGGAGGGCACGGTCCATCCTGCGTAGGATGCTGAGGCCTAGGAAAAGGGAACACAGTCAATGGCTGTGACTGTCCACAACCCTGAACACCACCCATCCTGCAAGGCATATAGCCCAGTGCCCCGCACCCGTGATGGTATGCATCCACCCAGTGACCATGCACATGACACGCCCAACCAGGCAGCACCAGCTATGTGCACCACTGCACGCACACACACTGCCCATGTCCATCACAGCACAAACAAGGCTGTCAAGTGACGTGGCAATGTGGTGGGATGCCAGTTACACAGCCATGTACCCAGTGCATGCATGGACCACCAGTGACGCACACACAGACGTGCAGTGACACTGGACAGTGATGACTGTCACCTGTGTCGTGCATGGTTGTGTTGTCCATGGCTGGTGGTCATGCCCACCCCCTCCAGCATGCAATAGCATCCATGATGTAATGATACTCACACTCATCAAGCAGCTGTGGCTGCTGCTGCTGCCGCTGTGGCCCACCCCTCACGTCTCCTCCGTCTGCCACCTGGGCCCTGCCACGGCCCTCCTCAGCTGTGCCTGCATCCTCTCCGCCAGGCCTGTGGGTGACAAATGTTGAGAAAAACATCAGTGTGACCCCAAAGCAGACTGCCCCAGCCCCAGTGAGTGTGCCTGCCCACACAGCCAGACCCATGCATCTCACACCTGCACACACTGACACAGCCAATCATGGCAGAGCCATCCCCCATGCACCGCCACCAAAACACAGTCACACCCCTACGGAGAATACAGGTGCATAGATGGTACACCGATCTGGCCTAGGCACAACGCCCCTCATGGCACATGACCTGAGGCATCGCAGCACGTCCGGCTCCCTCCTGCGGAGGTCACTAAACCTGTGCCTGCACTGCTCCGCAGACCGGCACTGCCCTGTGACCCTCACCAGGTCAGTGGCCTCCTGCAGCCACACCTGGGTGCGGGCCATGGTGAGGGGCTCATCCCCGTACAGTGCCTCAAAGTGGGGCTCAACCAGGGCCACCAGGTTGGCCACCTCCACCTGACTCCATTGGGGAGCTCTCCTGCGTGCCATATTTGGGGTCGTACAGCAGGCAATATGGCGCCCCACAGCGCGGCAACCCCACGTGGAAATGTTGCGCAATAGACCACCACAGGTTCCAATCGCGCTGTTCGTACAGCGCCGTCGGTTCACATAGCGCTGTCACCAAACAGCGCAATAGAGCCGTACACATGGCAGCCGAACAGCGCCAGGGGGCAAAGGTCGGACACCAGGTCAAGGGTCTATGATGCAAGGCCATGCACAGCGCCATCTGACGTCTATGCATCCTGCGTGACTGATCACCTGTGTGACAGTGCCACAGTGGACTATTGCGCAGTAGTGCCACAGCACCATATGGTGCCCAGTGCTGTAGCGCCACTGGCACAATGGTGGCCATGGCCTGAATTGCCAATCGCGCACAGCATGTCATCAGCACAGCAGATGCCTGCGCAAGCTACCTGGGCATACGCAATGCAGTGTACCACACAGTCACAGATCTGTGCCATCGGATCAGCCGGCTCAACCGTATTGCACAAATCGCAACGGCGCGATATTCAGCCGACACATGCAAATCATCTGATCAGCCATTCAAAGGCACAGTGGCACGATTTGCATCTCATTACAGTTGCTCCACTCCAATTTGCATGGCATTGCGCTATAAATGTGCGATACTGGCTGCGCTGGCCAGATTCGATTACTGCAGGTGAGAGGTGGGTCATGCTGTGGGATGTTCTGGACAATGGTCATGGGATAATGCTGTAGACTGCACAGTGACAGGTGTCCACTTCCACCCATACAGATTGCCATGACCGAGCAGAGCCAAGGTGAGGGTGAGGATGGTGGGTGGAGGAGGCCCAACTTCACCACGGCGGAGACAGAGGCCCCTTCCAGGCCTACCTGGAGGAGGAGTCACACTGAGTGGACGGCGGGCACCCCTCAGACCCGTGCTGGAGGTGCATTGGAGGGGTAGCCTGGGCAGTGAACCTGCACAGAAGCCACCAGCGCTCCATGCAGGAATGCAAAAAGAAGATGGGGACAGACCGCAGGAGGGTGAAGGAGAAGGTGGCAGCCCTCAGGGCGGCATGTGCTGGCACTGGCGGGGGCCAGCCAGCGGTGGTGGAGCTGACCCCGGCTGAGGACTGACTGGCTGCATCAATGCAGTGGAGTGCTATTGAGGGCATACCAGGAGGTGGATTCCAGACAGGCGGAAGCCCATCACTGCACGGTATGACATGGTGGTGGTGGTGTTGGGGGGAAGGTTGTCTCATGCACCACATGTCTCTCTTTCTGTTACAGATCCTGTTCATCTTCAGGGATGGTGGTGGTGGGTCCAGGCAGTGAGGAAGACCTGCTGGACGTGGAGGAGGGTCCATCCACCTCTGTCACCAGCCAGCATGCACTGCACCAGCAAGCACGCCGGGCTGCCAACTCTGGTGTCGGTGAGTCGGGTGTGGGGGGTGCACAGCCTGTGTCTCAGCAGTCTGGCATGCAAGCATGACAGCACGCTGTGACTGTGGCTGTAGCACGTACCTGCAGCATTGTTGATGCAAGGACTGCAATGGGCAGTGACATGTGTGTGTCCCATGACGGACACACACCAGGCCAGCACGTGCCCCTGGGCCTAGCTGGTTCCAACGTGTGTGCCAGCATGTCAGCACAGTCCCAGGCTGTGCCTGTCAGCACCGGTGGGGCAGCACCGGTGGCTGTGCAGGTGTCTGGCACTGTTGCAGCCACAGCGGTGGAATGAGTGGTCCCTGGGGCACAGCGGTTGGAGGGGCAGCAGCAGCAGCAGTCACCCACCAGGTCTGGGGGTACAGTGTCCAGTGGTGGCACATGCCCACTGCCCTTTGATATGCCCATTCCTGGTCCTGGTGAACAGCGCCCACCCTCAAGGGGTGTTGAGTATCAGGACCTTCCATACCCTGGGGGACAGGATACCATTGTGGCAGAGTACCCATTTGAAGAGCACACCCGCCTGCTGCGGGAATCAGTACAGCAGCAAAGGCAGGTTGTAACGTCCGTGGAGGCACTGTGTGTGGCTGTGGAGTGGCACAGCAGGGACTGTGCTCTGGACCATGCAGAGATGGTCCATATGCAGATGGACGTGACCGCCGCCATTGACAGGCAGACCCAGGCATTGGTCACTGTCGTGGCTGCACTGGGCTCAAAGCAGGTGTTCCTGTACCGCACACCCCACACAGTACGCTCTCCACTCCCCGTTCCCGGCGTCATGCGACACCAAGCCTGTCGATGCTGGGTTCTGCTGTGGGCATCCCAAGCACCCCTGGTGCAGGTATGTTTGGCATACTACAGACCCCACTGCTGACAAGGTCGCGATCGTGCAGTGGGACCCCTGGTGGTCCATCGGTGCCACCCCATGTGGCCCCTGCTCAGCCTGCCAGTGCTGTTGGGTCACGGCAGGGCTGCCCATGCATCTGTGGTGGCTGTGGAACAGTGCAACATGACTGACCTGTCTCCCAGTGTGGGCCCTGTCTGGTGCTGCCCTGTGTGCACTGTGCGTCATGATGGGCAGTGCACTGGTGGGTGCCCTGCACATCACACCAACATACGGACCACCTGCACACCATCCCGACTGCTGTCCACAGGTGCATGTGCATGATGATGCCCGCATTGTACTGTACACCAAGGTGCAAGGGTGCCCAGCATCTGACAACACGTGCATTTGGACAGTACAGGTGGTTGGTGTGGTCTGTGGATCTGTGTGTTTGCCATGTCTGTTCCCTGCTCTGCTGTGCACCTGCCCATGTACGCTTTGTGCCTGGTGTGTGTGTGTGTCCATATGACTGTTCGCCCTCCCTGATGGTGTGTTTGTGTGCCTAGTCCTTCCACTCCTTGCCGTCCATGCACCCCTGGTGTGTTACTCTGTGTGCCTGTGAGTTGTGCCAGGACGTTGTTTGCACATGGCCCCTTGACTTACCTGTGTCGGCATAATGCTCCTCCGTGATGGTGTCCTGGTGCAGCTGGGCCTGCTGGATCAGTCGGGGTCCTGCTGTCCAAGGGGCTGCTCATCACCATCAACACGGTGCCACTGGTGTCCCATAGCTGTCCCCTCTTCAACCTGTGGGGCTATCCCACAGTCTTTGGCCATGTTGTGCAGGATACAACAGGCAGGAATATCCCACAGGCCTTTGAGGGGCTGTACTGTAGGGCTCGGCCGGAGGTGTCTAGGCATCAGAAGCGTGCCTTGTGCATCCCAAACACCCGCTCAATGATGTTGCGTGTGGTGGCATGTGCCTCATTATAGCGTTGCTGCGATGGGGTCATGGGGCGCCGGTACGGTGTGAGCAGCCAGGGACGGAGTAGGTATCCGCTGCCACCTGTGTGGAGATCAGTATCATGTTCAGGTCCATATTGCCCATATCCCTGTGTGCCACTACCATGGCACCTGTGGCATTCCCACCCTTGCCCCGAGTTTGCATTTCCTACATGCGTACTCACCCACTAGATGGCCTGTGGGGATGTCCCACTCTCGAATCGATGGCACAGTGTGGACTGATGCCATATGAAGGCATCATGTGCTCCACCAGGGTGTGTGGCACAGACATTGATTATACGTCCAGTGGCATCACACACCACCTGGCAGTTGACACTGGAGTAGCCCTTTCTGTTCCTATATGCGGCCCCATCGGGGCCAGGTGGCGTGCGAATGGCCACATGGGTGCAGTCTATGGCCCCTAGCATGCCAGGCATATGTGCTACCCTGTGGAACACCTGCATGTTTGCTGTACGCTCTGCCACAGTGCTGGGGAAATGGATGTGCTCCGCAGATTATGGCAGCAGTGCGCTGAGGAATTGAGTGAGGATGCGTGACGTGGCCAACTGTGTGATGCCTGTGGTGTCTCCTGTTGGCCTCTGGAAGGTGCCCGTGGTGAGCAGGCACATGCAGGCTGTCACCTTGGTCTCCACTGACAGAGCGTGACTCCATCGTGAGGGTGCCTGCATCACATCACTGCACAGCTCAGAGAGCCGCCTCAGTATTGCCCTGTTCAGGCGGTACTGGCCCACGATCTCTACATCTGTGTACAGCTCAAAGCTGATGCGGGCACGGTACTGCCTGTTGGGGGCGTACCGCCGATGGGCCCATCCACGGCCACGTCCCCCTGCACCTTGCATTCTCACCCCCCTCATTACAGCTTCCATGTGGAAGCTGCCACTGTCCATCTCCCTGGCTTGTGACCCCCTGGCTGATGTTGCTCTGTTACCCGCTGTCCTGACTGCTACTTCCACTGCACGGCACCCCCGCTGGCCTCTGCAGCCTATGGCCCACACTACTTCCCTTGCCTGCCTAGCCTGTCACCTTGTCTTTCTCTCTCTCTCTTCCCACTTGGCATCCCTGTAGCGTTCTTGCGCCTCTTCCTTGAGCCTTTTTATTTTGGCTCATTTCCGCTGAGGCGCAACTTCCGGCTGTTCCGCTGTTGCGCATTGCTCAAGTCTTTGAATATCGCATTGCGCTCTTTATGCATGGATCCACCCCCTTCGGTTGCGCATGCCTTCATTTGCATTGCGCTGTTGCTCATCATGTTTTTGGTGGCGCAACTGCCTCCTGCTGAATATCGCAGAATGGCGCACTTTCGGACTTGCGCATGCGCAACCCTATTGCGCATGGCGCAACCCTTTTGAATATCCGGCCCAATGTGTCTCACCTGGTTAAACAATTGGAAAAAAAGAACTGGATCCTTCATTTCCTACAAAATGCTAAAGGACTCCAACAATTTAAACTTAAAACATTCAGCGGTTTGTTGTGGTGAAACAGGGGTCCTGACAGGTGCACTCTAACTTTATCTGTGGGCACATACACCTCAGACCAACCCCCAAGAACAGTCCCATGAATTCGTTACTCATGGCTTTGTTGTTTCTTTGGCACAGACATGGAAAATGTGAAGGAAAAACATCCTTTTCCCTTCATCAGGTAGCTTTGTCACAGACTCCAGTCTGCTCACTATTCTTTTGGCATTTGAAAACAATGGGATCTTCAGGGGATTGCCCTTGGCACCACTGAAACACAGTGTATTCAGACAAAAAGTCTCCCACACTCCCCAAAGTAGGGTGAGAAATACGGCCGAGGTCCTTCACCCAGTCAGCCACTGGGCTGACCAGCAAGAACTCACTACAGAGCTCCTCCTGCTCTGCTGCTGCTCTGAACTCCAACTACACACTGACTGCTCTACCGACTGAACATTCTAAAACTCCCCATAGCAGCTGATTCCAAAGTGGCTTATGCTGCTGTGAGAATTCTAAATGACATAATCATTCCTCGCTCAAGCTAGCTGAGCAGGCAATGATGTCATCTACCCAGAGCTCTTAATGAGCTCTCTCCCTTCCTAAGGCTAACCTGTTGGGATTCTAGTAACCCCAGGGGACTGGGTGGTTGCAAATAAATAAAAATTAAGAGTCAGTGTAAACTGTGAGTAAAACAAATCTGCAGTTTACAGTGACTCTGATCAAAGAAAATTATTGCTTGGATCATATGAACCCCAGGAAAGTATTTCACAGTTTGTATTAAGTTCTGCAGAATCCTTTTTGGAATTCTGTGGAATTTAAAACCAAAAATCTAAAAAGTATTTTGGAACAGCCTCTGCCTATTAGTTTGTCTGCTAGGATATTACCTTGAAAATCAAAACAGGTAAATCCCCCTCCCACCCAACTCAGCATCACCACCCCCCCCCACCATGAGAACCACCTCGACACCCTTTATTTGAAGTAGAAATATGTTTATCAGGTCCCATACTGTGCAGCAATCCTCAACCTTCTAATTTCACTGCTGGGCCTGAATTCTGTTTTCTTGTTCCACAAGTGCTTTGAACACAGCTGCAAAAAGCACAGTTTAAATGAAAAACTGGCATTCTGGCCTCATGGTAAAACTAGAAGGATGAGGATTGCTGTGCAGTGTGATAGCTGACAAAAATATTATTCATTCAAATTTGGTGGCCCTGGGGACTCTCAGGCAGGAATGTGGAGGGTGATGGGGCTGAGATGAAGACAGTGGATCTTTTAGTTTCTAATATTAAGAATTCAGGAGTTAGTTGACAACCTGCTCTGGATTATAGGTCGTAGCCCCAAAACTAAAATTCTTCCCCTTTCTGGGTTTTTTGGGGTGGTTGCTGACTGTTACCAAAGCCCCCAGCTTCTGCCTCAGAAATAGGAAACTAATGCTGCAGACATTGTGCAGTAACAGGAGGATTTGCCACAGAATTTAGACCAAAACTGCTGCAGAAAAATCAAAGCCTTGGCTATAGGTTGACTGGTAGGGAGCCTTCCATAGGGCTTAGGGCTCATTCCACCAGACATACTACTGCCTCAGTGGCTGCTTCCATGGACATCCATATCCAGGAGATCTGCAGGGCTGCTACCTGGAAATCAGCTCACACACCTTCATCTATCATTACCACATCGACCTTGAATCACACCAATAAATGATGGTCGTGGGGCTTCTGTACTCCAATCCAATTTTCCCAAGTAAGGGTGTGCACATTGTCCCTCCTGCTGAAGAACTGCTCAGAGTCTGCTTAAGTGTGGATAGTGCATGTTATCCTTAGAAATGAGGGTTACTCACCTGTAACAGTAGTTATAGGTGTGGTATATGGTGCGCATCTGCACAACCCACCTGACCTCCCCTGGCAAGTGGCACACAGATCCTTGCCACAAGCATACAAGATCTGAGGTTGTGGGGGTGGTGCTGAGAGGAATACCACCCAGATGGGTGGGAGGAGCTTAGCTTAAATACCTTCCAGCAAGAAATAAAAGTTGTAGAAGTACATGTTATATTACTCGTATGACTATGGTTCAGATGAGTAACCCTCATATTAGGACTGTTTGTTTTTCTAGTACACACATCTGGGTAACATTTAATTGCTTATATGTTACTTTGTGAGACTCTTCAATTTGCTGTGTTATCTATGTATCAGACTGCTTTTGTATTGGGAATCTTGTATTCAAGCAAACCTGTGCTTGATGTGTACCATATAAGATGAAATGACTTTCCAAGTTAAAGGACCTAAAGTTTTTAACTCTGTCCTCCATGCTTTGTCCTCTGGCTGACTCCCCTGGAGAAAGGAGCTTCTTTAAGTACTATGCAGATAGTGAGATTGTAACATTAGAGGGCAGTTGAGCTTCACTGATGTGCCACTGATGTTCATTGCAACTTGGTGCTGAGAATCGGCTCATTGTTAACAAAGTGGGATTAATTATTCTATGTAAGCTGGTGGTAGGGGGGATTTCAGGATGGATGTGAGGAAATACTTCTTCACAAAGAGGGTGCTGGACTGGTGGAACTACTGTATCTACCTGGTGAAGTGGTTAAAATGAATAGGAAATTATTTCTAACTAGCAGCTTTTTATCATGTTCCTGTTTTCAGAAATGAAATTCATACCTCTAAATGATTCATATTTAACTACACAATGAATGAAAAGTGATGTGAAAAGCATTTTTTTTAACATTTTCTGTTTTTTTGTGGGTTTTCTCCTGGCTCCTAGACCCACGCATCCCCGACGTAGCACATGTGTGTGGAAGCACGTGCACACACACGGTTCAGGATGTCCCTCCCTCCAGTCATGCCGTTGACCACCTGCGCTGGCACTGAATCTATATTCAGGGATGGTGGAACTATGGGAGGGTGGGAGAGGAGAGTCAATGCTTGATCCTGCTCCCACCCTCCTCCCCTGTACCAGCACCCCAAGGTCATTCCCGAACCCGGGTCACCAGCGTAGCTCGAGGTGTGGCATCCAGTGCCTCAACCCTCAGTGCCACCAGGTCAGCATCTTGTTTTGTTTTTATAGGAAGTATTCTGTCAAAGTTATCTTCATAGAACCAGTGATCTTGATTTTTTTTTATTATGTCACAGTTTGTTTACAGAATTCTGAGCATGGTTCTGGTAGGTTAACAGCTTGTGGTCAGCATTCTTTACACAAACCCTGACATAGTGAAATCTCTAAATTATTAGTTCCATGAAGAGAGCGTAACAGAATGTAACCCAGAAAAACAAAGCAATGCAAAATACAGTTCTTTATTCAGGTACAGTTAAATATGGACCATTTAGAATTGGGGATTTCATTTATTTTAATAGGAACATTAATTCTGCCAGTTAGCACAAATACCCTGTCCCTTTAACATCGAGATAGTTACAGGTTTTAAGAGAGGGTAAGAAAGATACATGGGTATAGTTAAAAGGATTATTAAGTAGAGCTGAACTAGGTGGGGGATCACTCAATTAACAAAGCAGAGTTACAAGGTGGGAGCACTGCATAGGCCCTCTGAGTGCCAAACTGGTGGAGACAAAGGTAGGAACCAGGTATATTCAATGAACCAAGGGTCTTTTTTTCTGCCTGTAGTACGTAATGTTTCTACCTTTGTGTTAGGGGGGCTTTTCTACCTTCGGCTGCTTAGAAAGTTTCTCAGTAGGGATACTGGGAACATCGTAAGTCTTAAACTTCAAGTTTTTAAAGAGCTAGTGAAACCAAAACTGGCAGATGTGAAAATGATGCAAATTTTAAGAAGCAGTCAGTTGTATCTTTTTATTTCCAAATTACTTTTCTTTTTTCTTTTGTTCATTGTAAGTTTTTTTATGTGATAATATTGTGTTGGATGTGTTGAATATATTTCAGCCTGACACCTGACATAACTATCTAGTCCCCCACTACAACATCAGCATTATGATCTCATTGACAGTGAGATCACAGGTAACTGACCTGGCAGCTACTGAGTGGCTGTTCTTAAGCAACAGTGATATCTCAGTCAGTTAGGTCCCAATGCTGATGATGTTGTGGGTGAAACAGAGCAAGATATGTCAGCTTCCACAGAGTGTTGTTACACATAGCACACTACTAACAATCTTCTAATTAACCAAAGGGAAAATAACAAGCTCTGGCAGAGCCACTACGACTGTGAATGCATTAACTAGATAAGGGTGTTTCATGGGATTAAACATAAACATTTATTTATTTACTTATTTAAAAAATATCAGATTTACAAATTTAGTTATAATCTCAGGAGTTGCTAGAGTTACTCTCTATCTTCTGAGAGCTGCTCCGATATATACCTTGCCTATTCTATTTGTTTTACGTTTTATTTGAGCCCCACTTTAATACGAGTGGGTAGAGAGCAAGTTGCCCAAAAGTTTCTGTCTGTGCATTTCTAAATGTGAATGCATTTCTTTATACACCACTAAAATCTGTAGGTGTTCATTTAAATTTTATAGCACAGGTTACTGAATTTGTACTTGAAATAGTTAACTGTGTGAGGGATCTCAGCTGACACAGCAAGCACGACGCTGCTGCTACTTCCAGGTTCCCAAAACTATTTAGGCGAGACCTGCAGCGAGCAGGGCGAGCATGCACGAACAAGCACGCAAAGACACGTGTGTCTTGCTCGTATTTGCGTGTTCGAGAGTTCATGTGTTTGCGGGTTTTACAGGGAGAAGAGCTTCCATAAACATCATAACCACTAAATAAATACCTTGTCTGAGCATCAGAAGTAGCTTTTATCCACAAGGTAACTGAAATATACAGCAGAAAGCACTATAACATGGCAGTAGAAACATTTGTTACTCTCATAAAAAAAAAATGCATTTCTGCTTAGATAGCTTTTTTACAATGGAGGACATAATGACTTAGAAGGAGAATTAGGCATCATATGCATATGCTGCAAGATGTTCCTTATTGTGGATACTATTCCTAAAGAAGTATTTACGTATCCTAAATGTTTGCAGAATGAAGAATTAATGAAACAAATTATTATATTTAATGATAGACTGGTTTACCTAGAAGCCAGCCAACAAGAAATGTCCCACAGGTTTAGATCAGAACAGTGTGTTACAAACAATGTCTCAACCCAGACAGATGCTTTCAATGTATCTTTAATAAAACCTACTACCCCACCAGAAACAACAGACTGTGTTCTACCCATTGCTTCTTCATTATATACATCTTTAAAAAAGAAAAGAACATGGGAAGAAGCTAGCTTAATCTCTCCAAATGAAGAATGGTATACAGTACAAAGTTCTCAAGTCTCCAAAAAGGGAAGGAAGGCAAATACTGTTGAGCTTCCGTTATATAATAGTTTTAATATTTTAAGCATTGATAGTGAATCAGACTATGAAGTACCTTTAAATGTGACAAATGAGACTAGAAAAATGGTTAATCCCATTAGAACAGAGGACCTAACCCCTCCTGTTATGAATGAAGCAAATGATAATACTATAAACCTTAATTTAGTAACTGATACCTCAACTTCTTTAGGGTTAGAGTGGATAGAGAAGTCTTAGTCTTAGGAGATTCAATAATTAAACATCTGGATAGAGTAGTGTGTAATCCCAACAAATCTTGTAGAACACTATCTAGTTTCGGTGGTGCAAAAATAGCAGACATTGCACATATGTCTACTGACATTTAAAAAAAAATCTGGACCTAATCCTTTAGTAGTTCTCCATATAGGGGCAAACAACATCTTTAAGGAGACAGCAAATAGTATGAAACATGACTTTGTGGGCCTCACAAATTAGATAATATAAATGGGAGGTGTCCCAGCCATTTCAGAGATGTTACCCATTCCCAAAGCATCCTATTACATTACCCACAAAATAAAAAAATAAATAAATGGATCCATAAATGGACTCTAAAACAAAACATACCTTGCATTACGTACTGGGAAAAATTTTATCAGCTAGCAAGACTCTTTTGCTGGGTTAGATTTCATTTAAGTAAACGTGGACGCTCTTTATTAGGGAACTACATTACTGATTTTATTAACAAATCTTTAAACTAGGAATTTTGGGGGGAGGTCAACTTAAGTCTTTTCCTACTAAAAAATATAAACTTAGAAAACACAACTCTGTCCGAATTTATAACATCGGCCTAGATAGAACATCAATTAGTAAAGTGCATTCCTTAAATCTATTGCTTGTAAATGCTCATAGTTTAACAAACACATTTGATGAACTTAAATACATTTTATAAAGAGATAATATTGCAATTTGTGGAGTAACAGAAACATGGTTTACAACCCATGAATGGAATATTGCAATCCCGGGTTACAGCCATTTTTGTAAAAACAGACTTAATACCACAGGAGGAGGAGGAGGAGGAGGAGGAGTTGGACTCTACATCTTGAATAAATATATATCGCATAATTTTACTCCTGATGATATCCTCAGTAGTAAAACAGAAGCAATTTGGGCAGAGATTAATTTACCAAGTAGCCCTTTAGTCATTGTCCTCAGTTATAGACCTCCAAATTTAAATTTAACAGAAAATAATGAATTCTTAGGTACTCTACAAAGAATGGCAACTACCCATAATTATATTTTAATGGGTGATTTCAACTTCCCAAAAATTGATTGGTCTCCATTCAAACGCCATGGCCATATTGAATCTGCTTTTATTACTTTAACTATAAATCTAAATCTCACTCAAATTGTTAATAGCAGCACTAGAGAAAATTCAATATTAGATATTATTTTGACTAATATTGAAGATACAATGTCTGACCCTATCATAGACATCCTACTAGGAGATAGTGACCATAAAATGGTCAAAACCAACACTAACATAAGTCTTGATATAATAAATGGTGTAACTGTTGTAAAAGATTTTGCTAATGTGAATTATAAAAGCAGTATTAAATATTTAAGCAATTGGGACTGGGAAACAGAATTCCAAAGCCTAAATGTAAAACAAATCTGGGAACATCTATGGATCAAGATATAATTTTGTATGAATGTTTGGGTTCCAAATCGACAAAAATACACAAAAGGCCTTAGAACACCAATATGGTGGAATAAAAATATAAAAAGGACAATAAATAACAAAAATGAATATGATACCAAATATAAAAATAATCCTACAACTACTAACTGGAACGTATATAAAGAGAAAACAAAAACTGTAAAAAATAAAATAAGAAAAGCTCAAAAAGATTTTGAACTTAATCTAGCTACTAAAACCACTGATAATCACAAATCTTTCTATAACTAAATTGGCTCTATAAAAGGTAAATCCACCACAAATGGCCCAATTGAAACCTCTGAGGGGACAATAAGTAATGAATCTGAAATGGCTAATGAGTTCAATACATTTTTTACCAGTATATTTATATCATCAGAAACTGTAGCAAATAAAACATCTCACTCACAAAATAATTTATATTCGCAAATTAGCATTAAAGAAGTTAAAAAATAATACAATATCTAAAAATCCATTCTTCTCCTTGACCCAATAATGTACACCCTAGATTTCTCAAAGAAACAATTAATGTTATAAGTGGCTCCTTAACTTATTTGTTTAATGCCTCCTTGAATCAAGGGGAAACTGTTCAAGTATGGAAAGATACATTTGTTACCTCAGTATTTAAATCTGGTAACAAAAAAGAAGTATCCAATTATAGACCTATAAATCTCACCTCTGTTCTAGGTAGAATATTTGAAAACTATTACTAGCAAGAACTGATGTTCATATTACAAATAATAATATTTATGATCCAACACAGCATGGCTTTTGCAAGGGAAGATCCTGTTTAATTTATTGAATTTCTTTGAAAATGTTAGTGTATCCCTTGACAAAGGACTTCCTGTGGAGATAGTTTTTCTTGATTTCTCAAAAGCATTTGATAAGGTTTCACATCAAGTAGTAATAAAACACATGCATCAGTTTAATTTCCCTCAAATATTATCTCCTGTGTAGCATCATGATTAAAAAATAGACGACAATGAGTAGTTATTAGGGGTCATCAATCTCAGTGGAGATCTATCAGTAGCAGAGTACCGCAGGGATCAGTTTTGGGTCCCATTATTTTTAACTTACTGGTATCAGTGATGCAACCATCTAGCACTATATGGATGACCAAGTATGCAGATGACTGCAAACTTGGATGTATAATAAGCAATATACAGGCTGCTTATGATTTTCAGATTGAACTAAAAAAAAGGGCAATTGAAACTAAAATGTTCTTTAATGAACAGAAATGTAAAGTTATGCATCTAGGATACAGCAACTTGAACTTTACATCATAGGAATCATAGGAATCATAGGAAGGATACTGAGCCAAATGGACTTTCATCCTATATGCTCGCCATTTCTCCTAATTTCTAATCTGATTCATATGCCTGTCCCATTTAGATTTAAGCTCAGTAATTGACTGACTAGCCACAATCTCCAATGGTAATCTGTTCCAATCGTACACTATCCTTTGATTAAACCACTGTGTACTTCGTACTTTCTTCCGCTTTGATGTTGTTAGCTGCATTGGGTGAGACATTGTATTATACATACTATTATTTAATTCTAGACCAGTGATATCCCAAAGATCATCACTTTGCCAAGCCTTGTACACTAAGCACATATCGCCTCGTTTTCTTCGCTCCTCCAAAGTATACATATTCAACTCCATCAATCTGGTTTCGTAATTTTTCCCTACCATATTGTGGATAGCTTTTGTTGCTCTTTTCTGGACCCGCTCCAACAACATTGAGTCCTGTTTTTAAAGGTGACCACACCTGTGCTCCATACTCCATGACAGGCCTCACCAAAGAAATATACAGAGGCATAATAACAGTCCTACTTCTGGATGACATATGCCTCAGTATACAATTTAAAATTCTATTTCCTTTTTGGGCTATATTTTGACAATGTGGTGAGAGGACATATCACTGGATACTGTTATGCCCAGATCTCTTTCCTCGCTGTTATTTTAGTGGTGTATTACCTAACATATAAGATAATTTAGGATTTCTGTTGCCCAGATGCATAACGAAACATTTATCTTTATTTAGTGTCAATTTGAATTTATTTGACCATATGTCGATATTATCAATTGTGTCTTGTAGATTTGATGTATTTAGTCTAATATTTACTTCGGCACCAATCCTACAATCATCAGCAAACTTTTGTATCCATACAGATTTTTGTTTTATTTGAAGTGATGATACATAAAGATTAAATAAACAAGGGCCCAGGACCGATCCCTGGGGCACCCACTAGTCACACGAAACTATCGGACTGTTCCTCTAATGCTCACACATTGATTTCTATCGTGTAACCAGTTTTGAACCCAGTTTATAATATAAGGGTTTATAATCAGATTTCTCATTTGTTGTAATAATTCAGGGTGAGGGAGCTTGTCAAAGGCCTTCGAGAAATCTAGAAACAGCACATCAACAGGGATTTCCTTATCCAATCTATCTATAACATGGTTATAGAAGGCCAACATATTCGTCTGACACGACCTACCCTTAACAAAACCATGCTGAAATTTATCTGTGAGATGATTTGTTTCTAAATATTCATTTATTCTATCCTTTAATACTCCTTCCAAAATCTTAGAAGGTATAGCAGTAAGGCTAATAGGTCTATAGTTTGCAGGATCCATTAAATAATGTACCGCTTACTGAAACCATGAATGAAAAAGATTTGGGAATAATAGTGAATAACAAGTTAACTTTTGCTACTAACACTCAATTTAAGGTAAAAAAAAAATAGACTGTATTTTTAAACATATAAAAAGTAGAGATTCTAGAGTTATTATACCGCTTTATCCAAGCCTGGTTAGATCACAATTGGACTATTGCTTTCAATTTTGTGCACCTGCAACTATTCAAGGAAAAACACTAGTGGAAGGAATACAAAGAAAGGTTACAAAATGAATAAATAACATGAAAAACTTGGAATACAAAGAAAGATTAAAAGCCGTGAATCTCTTTTCAATGGAATACAGGCAGCTGAGAGGTGACCTGTGTTTAACATACAAAGCTTTCCATGAGCCTCTGCATTTTGAAACCTTAGGCTTTATTAAAAACACTACGGCCCAGATATTCAAAAGGGTTGTGCCATGCACAACAGGGATGCACCAGAGCAAGTCCAAAAATGTGCCATTCCGTGATATTCTGCGGGAGGCAGATGTGCCCTCCCCAAATCACAATGCTCAAGAGCGCAATGATAATGAATGCATGTGCAACTGAAGAAACATAGACTTTGACGGCAGATAAGGACCGCTTGGCCCATCCAGTCTGCCCATTTCCCTACCTACAGGATAGGCCGCAGATCCTAGTTAACCAACAGCCTATTTCTTCCTACCCCCCACAAGAATTGCCTTATGTCTGTCCCATGCATACTTGAATTTTCCCACAGTTTTAGACCCACAACCTCCTCAGGAAGGCTGTTCCATGCATCCACTACCCTCTCTGTGAAATAATACTTCCTCACATTGCCCCTGAACTGCCCTCCTTCTATCTTTAAATTGTGTCCCCTTGTTCTTGCAAGTCTCTTTTTCTGAAAGATGCTACCCTCTTGGACTTTGTTGATTCCACTGAGGTACTTTAAAGTTTCTATCATGTCCCCCCTCTCCCTTCTTTCCTCAAGGGTATACATATTAAGCTCATTTAGTCTCTTCTCATACGGCTTCTTTTGCAGACCCTGCACCATTTTAGTTGCCTTCCTCTGGACTACCTCTATCCTGTCTATGTCCTTGCGGAGATGGGGTCTCCAGAACTGGACACAGTACTCCAGATGGGGTCTCACCAACTGTCTGTACAGAGGGATAACAACTTCCTGTTTTCTGCTGGTGTTGCCTCTCCCTATACATCCCAGTATACCCCCAGCCCTCCCTACTGCCTTCTCACATTGTTTGCTAACCTTAAGGTCATCTGATATGATTACCCCCAGGTCCCTTTCCTTTTTTGTTATTGTTGCTACCTCCCCACCCATTGTGTATTCTTCCCCTGGGTTCTTGTTTCCCAGGTGCATTATTTTGCACTTTGCATTGAATCCTAGCTGCCATACTTCTGACCATTCCTCCAACCTTGCCAAGTCCCTTTTCATCCTTTCCACACCTCCTTGTGTATCAACCCTGTTGCAGACCTTTGTGTCATCTGCAAAAAGGCATACTTTTCCTTCCAGTCCCTCTGCAATGTCACTGATGAAGACATTGAAAAGGACTGGACCAATACTGAACCCTGCGGTACCCCACTAGTAACCCTCTTTCTTCAGAGTGGACTCCATTTACAATTACCTTCTGTGTCCTGTTGTCCAGCCAATGTTTTACCCAGGCTACCACCCTGGGACCCACTCCCAGGCTGGTTAATTTGACTATTAATCTTTTGTGTGGGACTGTGTCAAATGCCTTGCTCAAGTCTAGGTAGGCCATGTCCACAGCCCCTCCCTGGTCTACTACTTTGGTCACCCAGTCAAAGAAATCTATTGGATTCGTCTGACATGACCTTCCTGCTGTGAACCCATGCTGCCTTGGGTCCTGTGCTCCACTGGCCTCTATGTACTCAACTATTCTTTCCTTCAGAAGTGACTCCATCACTTTCCCTACACAGAGGTCAGACTGACAGGTCTGTAGTTTCCTGCCTTTGTCTTGGTCCCACTTTTGTGAAGGGGAATCACATCCGCCTTCCTCCAGTCCTCGGGTACCACACCATCCTCCCATGATTTATTAAAAAGAGTAGCCAGTGGTTTCACTAGTTTCTCCCTTAATTGTTTTAGAATTCTGGGGTGAATTCCATCAGGACCCATTGCTTTGTCCACCTTCAGTTTTAGGAGTTCTTGCAGAACCCTTTCTTCTGTGAAAGGACTGGGATCGACCCCCCTATCAAGAGTGCTTCTGTTAATTGGATTAGGCACTTCCCCCTCCTCTTTTGTGAATACTGAACAGAAATATTCATTCAGTATCCCTGCTTTTTCACTGTCCCCCTCTGCCCACCCACCGTTCATTCTATTCAGCCTCACTATCCCTCCCTTTGTCTTTCTACACTCGCTGATGTACCTATAAAAGGTTTTATCCCCCTTCTTAACTGAGTTGGTTATCTTTTCCTCAGTTTGGGCCTTTGCTATTCTGACTTCCTTCCCTGCTTCCTTCTGCCTTAACTGGTACAGCTTTCTGTCCTGCTCCTTCTGTGTTTCCTTATACTTCCAGAATGCTATATTTTTCTTCCTGACTTTCACAGCCACCTCTTTTGAGAACCATAGTGGCTTTTTCTTTCGTTTTGATTTGTTTATTTGCTTCACACAAAGGCTTGTTGCCTCTGTGATGGCAGTTTTGATGATTCCCCATTGTTGCTCCACACCTCCTTCTAGCCTGTTTGCTAGTGCTTTTCTGAGGCACTCTCCCATCTTGCCAAAGTCAGCCCTCCTAAAGTCCAGTACCCTCACTTTTGTATGGCTGGATTCTGTAGCTGAGTTTAACATGAACCACACTGTTTGATGGTCACTTGTCCCCCAGATGGCAACCCACTTCTAGATCTGAGATCCTCTCACTGCCCCCGTTTGAGAGTACGAGGTCTAAGATTGCTCCCTCCCTGAAGGGGGAGGAACCATGCATAAATGGTACAGTTCAATATTCAACAACACGCGCCATGCGCAATAGGGGAGCAAACGGAAGTTGCGCGTTAGCGGAAATTATCCAAAATAAAAAGGAACAAGAGAGAGGCACAAGAATGCTACAGGGAAGCCACATGTTAGTGAACTGCAGGCAGCCACACAGGCACACAGAAACTGGGAGCAGGACAGGGCAGGAGCAGGACAGAGCACCTGGAACCACCAGGAACAGGGAAGGTGTGGGGAGCCTGTGCCACAGTGCAGGACAAAAGGGGGAAGTGCCACACAGCACTGAGGGCACAGATAGTGGGCAGTACGGCCACTACAGGGAGGTGTTCCCAGTGCAGGGGGAGTAGCAGCAAGGACAGCGAGGGAACAGAAAAACAACTGCCGGGGGGGTAACACAAGCCAGGGACATGGCCAGTGACACCATCCAGATGGAGGCAGTTATGAGGGGGTGAGAAGGCAGGCAGCAGGGAGCGCAGCCATGGAAGGGCCCATCGGCGGTATGCCCCCAACAGGCAGTACCGAGCCCGCACCAGCTTTGAGCTGTACACTGATACTGAGATCATGGGCTGGTACCACCTGAACTGGGTGATCCTGAGGCAGCTCTGTGAGCTGTGCAGTGATGTGATGCAGGCACCCACATGACGGAGCCATGCTCTGTCAGTGGAGACCAAAATGACAGCTGTCATGTGCCTGCTTGCCACGGGTACCTTCCAGAGACCAACAGGGGACATGACAGGCATAACCCAGTCGGCCGTGTCATGCCTCTTCACCCAATTCCTCAGCGCACTACTGTCACATGCTGCGGAGTACATCTGTTTTCCCAGAACACCGGCGCGGAGTGCACAGCAAACATACAGGAGTTCCACAGGGTAGCACGTATGCCTGGTGAGCTTGGGGCAATAGACTGCATCCATGTGGCCATCTGCATGCCACCTGGCCCCGAAGGGGCAGCATACATGAATCGGTAGGGGTATGAAAGCATCAACTGCCAGGTGGTGTGCGATGCCAGGGGGCACATAATCAATGTCTGTGCCACGCACCCTGGGGGGAGCACATGATGCCTTCATCTGGCACCAGTCTGCACTGTGCCACAGGTTCAAGAGTGGGGACATCCCCACTGGCCACCTAGTGGGTGAGTATGCAAACCACACAGAAAGACATGAAGCTTGAGAGGGACATAGTCAGAGGTGACATGGGTATTGGCCTAGATGGCCCAAGGCAGGGTGACACTGATCACCAAACTAATGCCCACCCTCTATACACAGGTGACAGTGGATACCCACTCTGTCCCTGGCTGCTCACACCATACCGGCGGCCCCCGACCCCATTGCAGCAACACTGCAGTGAGGCATATGCCACCACATGCAATGTCATTGAGTGGGTGTTTGGGATGCTGAAGGCATGTTTCCATTGCCTGAACATGTCTGACGGTGCTCTACAGTATAGCCCTCAAAGGTCTGTGGGCTATTCCTGGCCTGTTGCATCCTGCACAACATGGCCAATGACTGTGGGATAGCCGTACAGGTTGAAGAAGGGGACAGTGATGGGGACAATGAGGACGCTGCTGAAGATGGTGATGGGCAGCCCCCCCTTGGTTGAAGGGCCCCCCGACTGATCTGGATGGCACAGCTGCACTGGGACACCATCACAGAGGAGCACTTCAACCAACCTGGGTAGGTCATGGGGCCATGTGCAACCACCAGTGGCAAGGGCAAAACCCACAAACATGCATGGACAAATCCCAGGGGTGCATGTCATTAAGAGAATTGGCCAAGCATGGAACTGCACACGCCATCAGGGATGGGTAAGGTCTAACATGGCACATGGTCACACACACACACAAACACACACACACACACACGCACACGCACGCACACACACACCCCCCACAAGACATGCACAAAGGGTAGGAGGCACACCGACCCCAAATGCCACCCCTAGCCATACACACATCCACAGAGCACCACGCCCAGTGCCTGTCATTGTGTGTGTGTCAGATGCTGGGCACCATTGCACAGTGGCAGACAGCGCAACACAGGCATCATCATGCACATGCCACAGTGGACAGCAGCCAGGAGGGTGTGCAGATGGGACGAGTGTGTGTGTGTGTGTGCAGGGCCGGGTACCCCACCCGTGCACTGCACGTTGAACAACACAATGCACACAGAGCAGCATCAGACAGTAGCCATGGTGGGAGACAGGTCAGTCATGCGCCACAGTGCCACAGCTGCCATGGATGCATGAGTGGCCCCACTAAGACCCACCAGCAGTGACAGGCTGACCAATGGCCTCATGGGGTGGCACAGACAGTCCCCCAGGGGTTCTGCTGCGTGAACGTGACTGTGCTCGTGCAGGGGTCTGCAGGACACCGAACATGCCTGTGCCAGGCATGCTCAGGATGCCCACAGCTGTACCTGGTGTTGACAAGGAGGGTGTCGCATGACGCCGGGAACAGGGGGTGGACATTGCACTACGCGGTGTCTGTGATGCATGGGCAAATAACTGTGTGCCCATTGTGGCCATGACAGCTGTGATTGCCTGTTTCTGCCTGTCCGTGGCAGCGGTCACATCCTCCCGCATCCAGTCCATCCCTGCCAAGAGCAGAGCAATGTCTCTGCTGCGCCGCTCCTCTGCCTGGTGCAGAGCCGCACTGAGTGCATCCACTGCCATCACAAGCCACAACTGCTGATCGACTGATTCTAGGAGTATGCGGATGTGCTCTTCTAAGAGGTCATCTGCCTGATCAGCATGCTGTCTCTCATGGTGTTCGTGGCCCTAATTGGGCAGCACCCTTGAGGGTGGGTGCTGAACACCAGGGCCAGGCCTGGGCATGTCCACAGGTGGTGCACTGATGCTGCCCCCCGACACTGTACCCCCATGGCCATTGGCTGACTGCTGACACTGCCCCTCTGGCTGCTGCTCTCCAGGGCTCAACGGTGCCACTGCAGTGGCTGCAACAGCCCCACTGTCCTGGACACACACCAGTGCTGCCCCACTGGTGCAGACAGGCACAGGCTGGGACTGTGATGTCATGCAGGCCTCCACGGTGGCACCACCCACGGCCATGCCCATGATGTCACCTGCTGTGTGGCCATCCTGCAGCCCACAAGTATCATTGTCCATGAAGTGAGCTCCATCATCATCAGTGAAGGATCCAGCACCAGCCCGAATCTCAGCATGCTGGCATCCATGGATGCTGGCATGCTGGGACACGAGCAGGGCCTCCTCTGCACCTGCTTCACCAACATCATTCCGGATGTCCAGGTGGGCCCACTGTTGCCCTGACCCTTGGATGCCTGTGGAGGTGGATGGGCCCTCCTCTATGTCCATGGTATCACCCTCAGTGGACAAGCCCACCACCGCTGACCCATGTAGATGCTCAGGTGCTATAAGGGAACACAGTAGCATTAATGTATCTGCCCTGCCCTGTCCCCCCCATTGACAGACCAGGACTTACCATGCAGTGATGGGCTACCACCCATCTGGAATCCACCCCCTGGAACACCCTTGATGGCACAACGCCACATGCTGCCAACAACCCGCTCTTCTTGTGGGATCAGGCATTGCATGTCCAGCTGTCCCCAACCGGTCGCAGCCCATGTTGCCCTGATGGCAGCCACCTTGTCCTTAATCCTCCGCCTGTCCGTACCCATCTTCTTTTTGCACTCCTGCATGGACCCCTGGTGGCTGCCATGCAGGTTGACGGCACGCGCCACCTCTTCCCATGCAGCAGCACGGGCCTGTGGTGTTCCCCACCAACTGCTGAGCAGTGGCTCCTGGTCAAGGTGGGCCTCAGACAGGGCATCTGGTTTCTGCCTTTGTGAAGTTAGGCCTCCTCTTCCTCCACCTCACGATCACTCATTCTTCATCCTGTGAAAATGACAGATGTTACCTGTGACTGTGCAGTCCCATGCATGTCCCACACACCACAGTCCACTCTCCCAAACAGCATGCAATTCATCACAATAGACTGCAATAACAGACTATGGCCACTGCAGCCCAGTGTCGCATTTTTATAGCACAATGTATGCAAATGAGGCGAGGCACAATTATGAGTGGATGCAAATGCAGTATCTGCACCATTGAATGGCTGATTAGCTGATTTGCATATGACGGCTGAATATCGTGCTGTTGCTCTTTGCTCAATTGTGTTGAATGTGCCCAGGCAAGGGCGCATTTCTGTGACATGCACAGTAGACACCGAACGACGCATGCCCGGGGTGATGATGTAGATGCCTGCTGTGCTGCTGATGTGCTGTGTGCGGGAGGCAATGCAGGGTGTGGCCACCATGTGCCAGTGGCGCTACTTCACTGTTCACATGTATGGTGCTCTGGCACTGGGGTGCCGTAGGTGCATTGGGGCCACAGCGTGGTAGGCCACTACAGGAGGTGGCACACAGGCACCCAGTCACACTACATGCAGTGAGTACCAGTCGCACTGTGGTGGTCCATGCGCAAGAGACCCTTGACCCTGTGCCCAACCTTTGCCCCCTAGGCACCATGTGGCCACATGGGTGCATCACTAGCGTGCTGTTCAGTGACAGCATGATAGGAAATGGCAGTGCTGTACCATGCAGCATCTGTACGTGGTGGACCGTGCTACCGAGTGCCATTTTGACTCCAACCAGCTTCAGAGATGGCAAGAAGGAGGGCTGCTGTTTGGAGCCAGGTGGAGCTGGCCAATTTGGTGGCCATAGTAGAGCCCCATGCTGGGGCACTTTTTGGAGATGCACCCCTGGACAGAGCCAGGAGTGCAATATGGGAGAAGGTGGTGGTGGCATTGGAGGAGGCCACAGGAATTGGGCTCACAGCTGAGCAGTGTCACCACCGATATGGGGACCTCCAGTGCAGGGACCCGGACAGGCTTGCCTGCCTGTGGGCACGTGCCAGGAGGGGCATGGTGCCACGGCCAGGTAGGTGCCCCATCCATACACTGTTAACATCCATACAGGTATCATAGTGGCAGGTGTCCAGCAAATTGGGGTGCCATCCAGTGTTGGCTGTGGTGGTAGTATCGGGTGGGGGTGCATGGGTATGGCTGTGTGGGATTGCACACACATGGGGGTGGGGGGACTTTGCTACTGGATTGTACTGATGTTCCTCTCTCCATGTTTGCACCCTAGGCCCAGAGGAACACCAGCAGGCAAGGGAGAGAAGGCAGCGCCAAGATGACCAGCAGGCCGGGAGGGATGCCAGACCACACAGGCGCAGGGACTAGCCTGATGATGGTGAGCGCCTTAAATCCAAGATTACTATTGCATGCTGTGTAACAGGGTGGGCAGCGGGGCATGGCCACCATCCACTGACACCACTGCCATGCACACAACTTGTTACAGTCAGCACTGTCCAGTGGCACTGAAATGTCTGGGAGAGTGTCAATGGTGGTCCATGCGTGCACTGGGGACATGGCTGTGCCACTGCCTTCGCACCGCATAGCCATGTCACTGTACGGCCACTGTGGTGCTTTGCGGGACATGGGCGGTGGGTGTGTGCAGTGGTCCACATGGCTGTGGGTGCCTGGGTAGGCAGGTCTTGTGGATGTGGTCACTGTGGGTGGTCGCACACCATCACAGGGGCGTGGCACATGGCTGTATGCCATGCACAATGGGTGGGCTGCAGGGGCTGGACAGTCACACGTATTGACTCTGCTCCCTTGTCCTAGGTGGATAATGCTGGATGGCCATAGAACGTAGCATGCAGGAGCTGCTGCAGCTGGCGTGGGTGTCCCTGGTGATTCTGTAGAGAATGGAGCGGCATGGGGTCCAGAGATGAAGCACCGGAGGTGCCACAGGAGTGAAAAGCAGGGCAGACAATAGGCCCTCCATGCCCCCTGACTCACCTAACCCCCCTGGACCCACCCTCAAACCTCTTCTTCCCTCTCCTATTTGTACACCCCTGCCCCATGCCCACCCCCACCTGGTTTGTGGCCCTTCCCCCCACCCTTGTATATATTTGTAAATATGTTTGATTGTTTATATTGTTTAATACATACATTTTGTTATGACAACTATGGTGGTCTCTGATTTGCAGCAGGCTACAGGTGCTTGGCTGCAGTGGTGTGCATGGCGTCGGGGCTGGTGCAGGCATGGGCATGTGTGTGTGTCTGGCAGGGACCTACCTGTGGGGGAATCAGTCACTGGCTGTGGTTTGTATGTTGTTCTCTGTGTACTGGTTGCCTGTGCAGTGGTCCACGGAGCATGATCTGTGTCCATGGTGCCCCTGTAATACCATCCATGGGCTGTGCAGCTGACACCCTTGCATGTCTGTGATATGCACCATCTGCTGGCATGTCAGTTGTGGCTGTCCATGCTGGACAACCACTGTACCCAGCACAATGCCAGGTTGCCTCCTGTCACCAGTGTGGTGCCCATATGCCTCGGGTGGCACTGTGGCCTCCACTGTTGTTGTCCCACTTGTTGCTGTCACTTGTGTCTGTTGCAGGGGATGTGCTCCACTGTCTGTCATTTGTGCTCCGGCCATATTCTGGTGGGATACAGCTTAATGGTGCCTGTCCAGGGTGGCTGGCACACCTGTTGCCATGTAGGGGTGCTGGCCGTGTGTACACGGCTGCCGTGGCCACACGCCAGTGGCTTGGGTTGACCCGCTACTGTGTTCCTGTGTTGGTGTGCCCTTGGGTATGGGTGGGTGTTTGTCCATGCACTGTGTTGCATCCTGTGTGGTGCATGCTTCCGTGCAACACTGTGTGTGTCTGTGCTGGCTGTTGTGGCCAGAGCTGGGATGGGATGTGTTGTTGGGAGGGTGTGCAGGGTGCTGTACCACTGGTGGTGGGATCCAGGGCATGCTCTGTCACATGTGGGGTACCTTGTCTGCCGATGCATGGTCAGTCTCTCAGCTGTACCTCGGGGGGACATGCAGGGTGGCACTGTGTATGCAGTTGTTGCATCACTGTCTGCTGCCACCCACTGCAGGGTGCTCATGGTGGGGCTGCCTTGCATGGCTCCATGGTGCACAGGGTTGCATTGTCACAGTGGGGGTGGTGGCATGCATGGGGTGTCCTGCACTGTTGGCTGCTATTCCTGGGCAGGATGTATGGGGATCATGGTGCGGGTGTACTCTGCATTGGTGGGATGGTGTGGCATGGAGTGGTCAGCCCTCCTTCTGTGCCAGTCGCAGCTTGCCACGGGGTGTGCTGGGGCACCATGCCCCCGGCTGTGGGTTGGTTGCTGGTATCCATGGGCCAGTGGTTATTCTGGCTCTCCACCAGTTGTGCAGTGCATGGGGTGTGGGGGCGATGTCTGTTCTGCTGTGTGCTCCTCCGCCCATCTGTGGCATGGGTGATGGTCCTCTGCATCCTGTCCCTGTGCATTCCTGGTTGTGCTGTTGCACTGCTACCCTGCTCCACGGGGCATCCCTGTTTGCACTATGGCACATCTGGACTGCTCCACTGAGCATCCCTGGTTGCACTATGGCACATCTGAACTGCGCAACTGCACATCCCTGGTTGCGCTATGGTGTGGGTGGTGTGACATTCAGTCATGTGCTGCAGGCGCATCTTGACCTGCGCAGATTTTGAATATCGCACTTCTTGCGCATGGGCACAGTGGACTTGCGCTTGCTCCTGCTGTTGTGCACTTTTTGGGTGTAGTTTGAATATCTGGGCCTACTAGTATTACTACTAGGACACATAACTTAAAATTAAAAGGAGAAAATGTTAAAACTTATAAAAGAGGTAATTGATTTAACCAAAGAGTTATATGCATGACCAACGTACTTTTGAGGCAAATAAAATGCACTTTTCTTAATTGCACTGAACAATGCCTTATTCCATTGTATAGGGCATACATTAGACCATATCTAGACTATGACTCCCCTTTCTGGAATCCAAACCAAAAAAAAGACATAACAATTCTTGAACAGGTTCAAAGGAGAGTAACTAGAATGATTCCAAGATTAACAAACCTGGATTATCAGAACAGATTAAAAGCTACTGGTCTCTTCTCTCTTCAAACTAGAAGATTAAGAGGTGATATGCTTACGGTTTTTAATTTAATAAATTCACCAGATCTAATGCAAAAATGTAGCCTAACACTCTCCAAAAGGAGACATGTTCCGAGACTGCATAATAAACAGCTTGAAGTAAAAACTTATAAAACCAGCAAAAGGGGAAACTTTTTTCCAATAAGAGCATCCATTGTATGGAACACCTTGCCACAAGAATTGGTAGAGGCAACTAGTGCCACTGTCTTTAAAAACAAATTTGATGTTTGGTTGACGGATAATAGATAAATAATGTCCCACATAGTGTGGGGAAAAGTCTCGATGGGCTCTGGCCTCCTTCTGTTCTTTCATACCAAGTAATACCAAGTAATATCAAGTAATATCAAGTAATATCTGAGTGGAATGCACTGCCAAAGGAAATAGTGATGAGTGATACCATGGATCTATTTAAAATAAATTTGCATATTTATATGGGTGAAAGGAAAGTATCTTATTCATTAGTAAACCATAAAAACACCATCATTTGGTGGTGAGCCCTGAAAGGGAATCTTTGCCTCCTGAGTTTGTACTAACCTATGAACCTATGAACCTTTCAGTCAGAGACTCATTTACAAAGGCACCTCGTCAAAACTAATACAGACAGCACAGTTAACAAGTCAAAAAACAATGGCTCGGAGAGCAGACAGTTATAACAATCATTCACTGGAGATACATGGTTGGCAGTAGACAAACAGATTACATAGTTTAGACATGCAGGCACCACATCAAGAAGACCAAAGCAGTCCAAACAATATACAATAACTAAAGCAAATAGACATCAGGAGTCAAAGAGAAGCTGAGGGTGCTCACATGAAGGCTGTCGCATATAACGCTAACTGAATCAAAGTACAGTACATTGAGCAAGGGCATATTTAAGCAATAAGGCACTCCAGGGTGTGTGTTATCATGTAATAATGTCACTCCTGGGGTGGGTTGAGGCATGAGGTGAAGCCGAGTGATTACACCACCCCTGGAGTGACGTTATTAGAAGATAACACACACCCTGGAGTGCCTTATTGCAATTATACAATGGCTTGTTGTTATATACAAAGTAAAAAAATACATTTTAAAGGATGTTTTTGTTAGCGTGGAAAAATATTTCTTAAGAGAACATGCAAGGAATGATCCAAATCCAAAGCTATGGTGATGTTATTGTGTAATAACATCACTGTTTCAATGGGTCAGCAGCCAATCAGCTTCTTACATTTTTCCTTGCCATTGTACAATTAAAAATAATGTCACCATCTGTATTACAGTTACCTATATGTTTTGCATTTTATTCTACGCACTGTTATAGCAATCAGCTCAACAGAACCAGGCCATCATATACATGAAGGTACTGTACCCTAACTGAAAACACTGCTGAGACAACTGTATGTTGTGACAAGGTGGAAGATAAACACAACGTGGAGACAAGTTTTTGAAGACATTTGATCAGTTTAATAGTTTTTTTAGAGACTGATATACAGTTCACACAAAAAATTCATATAATATAAAAGTGCATATGCCCAAATGCCAATGTAAATTTAACGCATTTCAGTACAAGCTGTTTTCTTGAAGGAAGATCAAAGTACAACACCTTGAGAGAGGGCATATTTAAGCAATAAGGCACTCCAGGGTGTGTGTTATCATGTAATAATGTCACTCCTGGGTGGGTTGAGGCATGAGGTGAAGCCAAGTGCTTACACCACCCCAGGAATGACGTTATTATAAGATAACACACACCCTGGAGTATATAAGGCCTACTATATAAGGCCTAAAAATGGGCATCAGGTAAATGTAAACTGGGGTAGGTGTGTTATTGAGGGTATTGCATAGTTTATCTTTTATTGCTGCTCCACCAGATCAGCAATATTTGCACAAGCTGTGCCCAGTCCAGATTTTACAGCTCTGACCTGGGTCTGGTGATGTGGGTTTTACCCATACCCCACTGCATGTGGCTTAGTGATATACTGTACAGATGGCTACAAAGTCTAACCCATTGAAGGCTGAAGTTTCAGAAAACCATTCTGCTGAAAATATCAAGACTCACTCCCTCCTTCCCTCACCCCCCAGTCACAATGAATCCTCTACCAAAGTCATACTTTAATACTGGTGCCTCTACACCCACACCACTAAGCCTTGAATGTTAACATGCTTCTTTTTTCTGCTGCTATGAGTTCCCCCATCTGTGAAGTCCCATTCTGCTTGTGGCAGCCCCCTCTCCAAAACCAGATAATTTATTAAAAAGAATTTTGCTGAGAAATTTTTATTTTAGTATATTCATGGTCAGGAAAAATGAATTTGTAAAAGAAACCAAAATCCCCATTTATCAGTTCACCATTAAGCTAAAAATATCAAGACTCACTCTTTCCCTCACCCCCAGTCACAATTAATCATCTACCAAAGTCATGCTTAAATACTGGTGCCTCTACATCCACACCACTAAGCTTTTAATGCCAACATGCTTCTTTTTTTCTGCTGCTGTGAGTTCCCCCATCTGTGAAGTCCCATTCTGCTTGTGGCAGCTCCTCCTCCCACCAAACTAGATAATTTATTTAAAAACGTTTTGTTGAGAAATGTTTGTTTAGTATATCCATGGTCAGGAAAAATGAATTTGTAAAAGAAACCAAAATCCTCGTTTATCAGTTCACTGAATCACAATACAGCATGTTATGAATTTTTCAGATTCTATGTGTAACCTACAGTAAGTCAAACAGAAATTAAACACACAAGTGTCTACCTATTTGCAAGTGAAGCAAATTTGGTTATTATCATTTGGTTATAAACACCTATAGTCACAAACTGCAAGTTGTGAAGATTTAGTAGAATATAAACAGCCCAAGGCTGGGTCTCTTCTTATGCAATGTCCTGCAAAGTTGACGGTGTCAAATGGCTTAATGAGGTGCTGTGCAGTGCCCAAGGGAACTTGTTATGCAGAAAGTTCCAGGAACACAGTGGTAAAAACTGGAATAATGGGTTCCAAGAAATAATGAACTCACCAGGAATGTTACAAAAAACTACCCCATTCATTCACAGGTGTCAATAAATGTATTTGTTAACCATGCTGGTTTATCTTCTTGCTTCCCTCATGGTAAAAATGTCAAACTACATTTGTGTTATTTTAAATGAAAAATGGGTGATAAATAGCTTGTCCAGTTGGATGACAGCTCTGATAGTTGTTCCAGTCTTTCTTTTCACTGATATAAACTGAGCCATGAAAAAAAGTAAATAGAAAAAAAAAACAGCATTTTGTTTCTACAAGTAGTTGCTAATTGCAGCTGGTATTTTTAACATGTGCAAGTCACCTCCACTTCTCAAACTTAAAAAGAAAAATAGTATATAAATGTTTAAGAAATACCTGAACACTGTATATTTTCCTTGGAAACTGAATCCTTAAGCTTCTCCTAGTCCTTAACAAAATGCAGGGACTCCACAGATTTGTTCTGTTCCTAGGTCCAGATCAAACTACTGAGTCTTCTTTCAAATGATACATGCACCTCATGCCCTTCCCACATGAATAAATAAAAAAAAAAGGTGGACTGGATCTTTAGGAACTTCTTGGGTGGATGTGGGTTGGATCTTACTTCCCCCAAAAATACAATGCTGCCTCCTACTACTCAGGTTTCAGTTCTTGCACCACCCAATTAAGAAAGAAAATAGTACCCTGAAACCATTGACTAACATGAAAGTGTATTTATTTGAGGGTGAAAAACATTTCTTGGAGGAGGGTAAGGTGAAGGAGACTATTTACACCTTCAGTCAGTTCCATGGACAGAAAACATGACATCACTCCTTTTGTACATGCAATACTCCTGTAGGCTTTGCCTACAGTTGTAAAAATTAGCTCAGATACAAAAGGTAATGGTTGACATCTTTTAAAAACTAATATTGGTTTTAGGCAGTACACCAAGGGCCAGATATTCAAAATTTTGTGCCGGGCAAAAACCGTTTGCACAGGTTATCCTGGGATTAGCACCGGTCTGCTATATTCAAATGGCCAAATAGCGCGGGCAAACTGCATTAGCGTTGGGCAAAATCATAATGTATGCAAGGGGTAAACTGACATGAATACAGGCGCAATGCTGTATTCAGTGACTAGCTCCACGCAAAGTGTTTTTGCGTGACTTAGCATGACACTTAGTGCAGTGCACATTACAGCCCAGGAAAAGCTTGACTTAACCCTGGGCAATCAGCTTTGCATGACACTATGGCTTTGCGTGGTGTTTGCGTGGGTTTTGTGTGGGTTTTGCGAGGCCCTACCAAATAAATATGACACACAGACAAAGCCAAACATAGAGGAAGCATGCTGCTAACTGATGGCATCATAATGCTGCCATCATCTGCCACCAGTCCCAGCCATGCCAGGCAGTAGGTGGTGACCCTGCCACCAGTGGACAGCATGGCAGTGTGGCGATACAGCACACACCTGTGGACCACACTTCTGTGGACACCAACAGATGCCAGCACACACATGCAGTACTGTGGGCATGGAGGATGTTGAGGGGAGAATGTATGGGTGGCCAGGCTGTGCCACAGACCAGGTGTGGCCACAAGGCTGGGACACATCATGCAGTGCACTTGGGCCAGTATTGGGAATACCCCAACACCAGTGTGCTTTTCAGATGATATATGCTGCCCCGCCACATACCGCACAGCTGTACAATTGCCACAGCACACAAAGCCAGACATGTATATATCACTGTGAGCATCCCATGCCAGAGGTGTGTCACACAACATCTGTGGGTCACACAACAGCGTAACAGTAATGTCCACTGTCAGTAAACACCTGCAGGTTGGGCCTCTCACTGTGTATAGTGCAGTCATCATCACTGCCCTATACACCATAGGCATTGCTGTGTCCACACACTACTGGCCCCCTTGCTACTGTAGTGTCTGCTGTGCATGACCTACAGTGTGACAGTTGCATGCAGCACTACCACCATCTGTGTCTATGCTGTGTTGTCCCAGTACAGCTGCAGGCAGCAGTGCATGTGTAAGTAGTGTTCAAAACTCCATAATATTCCCCAAGCTGTTTGCGCAGCGCTAACATGTTTGCGTGGGTTTAGCGCAGGGCTAAACAGTTAGCCCAGTGCAAACTGCATGCAAATCAGGGCATAATGAGATGCTAATCTGGATGTTTTCCCACAGACTACCTAAGTAGGCTCATTTGCATGTCACTTTTGAATATGGCAAAGTTTAGCACCAGGCAAACATGTTTGCACCAGGCTAAAGGTTTAACCCTGTGCTAAACCCATGCAAATGTGTTAGCACTGCGCAAACAGTTCAGGGAATATTTTACAGTTTTGCACACTGTACTTTCACATACACTGCTGCCTGCAGCTGTACTGGGTCCACACATTTGCTGGCACACTCATTGGCCACATAGTTCAACTCTACCTACCTTCACATCGCTGTGCACTGTATTGCTGTTGTGGTTTGCACTTCCTGGTTGCTATATTCAGAGCTGTCTTATTCCAGGGCTAAGTTTGCCCTGCACTCCTAGCCCAGTTTACTCATGCTATATCCAGAGGCTGCTTGCCCTGGGCTATTCCTTTTGAATATGGTTTGCTTTGTGCTCCGGGCTAAGTTTGCCCACCGGGCAGTGCTAATTTAGCCCCGGGGCAAAGTTTTGAATTTCTGGCCCCAACTCTGTAAAGCTTGAAATGTTACAGATTTAAATATTACCTGCAGACTGCATGGCCATCATAAATGTGATGTTAATAAACAAAATAACTTATTGCCTCACTAAAACAATTTTCCTATGGGCATAATCAAGAGACACAGTCATGGTACATGGCAGTGTTACCTAGCAGACCTGACAACATGGCAACAAAGGTCCTCCCAGGGAATAATTCTACTTTCTTTATAAAATGGGTGGGAAATTTCCAGCTTCCTGATTGTCTAAATACGTTGCAAGACCCATGTATTAATTTCACAGAAATGTGAAGGATGGAACAAGACCAGGCAGTGGAATTTGAAATTTGGGTCAACCACATACAGAATTCATAGTTAACTTTACTCATTCCTGGCTGCCATCACTAACATAGCTACTACCTTTAATCACTGAAAACATTAAAAAAGTAAAACTTCCTTTAATTTAAAAACATACATAAAACTCATTCCCTCTGGTAGCACCTGCAGGTGGCAGCAGAAAGCATCTAGACAGATGCAACAAACACAGGTAAGAAGTGTAGAACACACTTTGTGGTATTTATTTTCCAAAAATCTAAATAAATAAATAAATAATAATAATAATAACTATACAGAAAGAAAATAGTTGGTTAGTCTTTTAATTTAAAACAGTGCACAATTCCCTCAGTGCACACAACTTCCAGGTTTAGTTCCAGCCAAATAGATTCATAGCATATGACAACTTGCATGTACCTTGAGCTGCTTCCTCTATGACAGTCAGGTCTCCACTGACTGACTCATCTGTTTTGCATCTCAGGAGGTAGGCTTTTATAGTTGCCTACTGGTGATGTCAGCAAAATGTGACCTGTCTGGCTCACAATTATCTAAGTAAACACAGGCAGGCTGACTTATCTGACATAAGATCATGATATTTCTTTAGAAAATAGGCTATAACATGTTTACACACCTAGATTATTACAGTGTCTCTCTTCATTTTCACTTAAAATCAATGTTACCTTCTAAATTGGCACAAGCTCCCCCTATTCAAATTACATCACATTTTATGGTAACAGTATAAAAGAGCAGGCTTTTCTTCTGACCAAGTGATCAGTCCCCACCAACTCAGAAGAGGGGATAAAACAATAAAAAACAATGTTGTTGATCCTACATTCATCAGATACACCCACCCTCCATCATTCATGCCCCCACTTAAGAAAAGAACAGTGTAAACAGTTTTTCACCTTCCAATACCCTGGAAAGGTTGGAGGTTTCTACCCCCATGCTTACCAGCACAACTGTTGTGCATGAGCCCTTTCCTAGAGGTAGGGAACATCTCTGACTGGCAAGACCAAACATGATTTTAAGTAAGCTGACACCTGTCTGTACATCCCTGGCCAGTAGAAATGTGGTACCAGATTATTCTGCTTGCTTTCATGTCTGAGGTGCCCACAAGTACTGTAATGAGCAGCCTCTAGTATCCACTGCTGATATCTTTTCTGGCACCACCACTTGTATATCTGTCTTGTTACATCTGGGGTTTGGGTCTCATATGGTACAAAATCTCATTAATACTTTTATACCATGAATATATTCTATTTCCCACCACACTGTTTACAGGTACACCATTTTTCATTTTTATACACTGTTTTAGGTTCTCTATAGTATGCTCCCCAGACTGAAATTTACCCCAATCCACTGTTTTCCAATTTGTGCCTAGTGCATCTACAAATGAAATCCCTTTATCCAATTTATAGGACTCCTATTGCTTGACTGTAGTTTCATTGCCCAGCACAATATTTAAAGGAAGAGTTTCACCTGGGGTTTCAATGGTATTCAGGCAGCTGTCCATGCTTTCCTAAAACACATACTTCCCTCACTTTCAGAGTCCATATCACACAGATAACACCCCAAGAATATAAGGAGCTCTGGACAGTCATTACACAATTCAAACATTTCCGCTGGCTCCTGCAGTTGGGTACAGGACTCTGCCTCCTCTACTTCCTCCTCAGAGTGCGCACCACCTGTACTCCAGCTCTTCTCAACCTACAACACATTGTTCTCTTCCTTCAGGCAAAGCCGCTCTGCCTCTAGCCACCTTCAGATCAGCCACGTCATCAAGGCCTCCATCATCTGGAACACCACAGTCAGGCCACCTGCCTGTTCACTGGACACTTATCACTGGTACTGGCAGATTGCTGCAGGCTTGTCAACATAGCTTGCAAGTGATCCACAGAGGCCCCATCAGGCTTTAACTTGGACAGAAGTACTGGCTATAGTCCAGGAAATAATGGTGCACCCAGAGTTTCTGCCATTGTCCATCAGGACAGATGATTTATAAACCACACATTAGCCTTGCTGCTGTGGTTCTTCCTGTGACATCTGCCTGGATATCTGGGCAATATCCCCTGGTCATGTCTCTCTCCCAGCCTACACAGACCAGTATCCCACTTCTGACACAAGCTTTGAAGGTTAGTAGGTAGACAGATGCAACAAACACAGGTAAAAGGTGTAGACCACACTTTGTAGTATTTATTTTCCAAAATAAAATAATAAACATACAGAAAGAAAACAGCTGGTTAGTCTTTCAGTTCAAAACAGTACACAGTTCCCTCAGTATGCAACTTCCAAGCGTAGTTCCAGCCAAAGAGATTCATAGCATGTGAAAATGTACATATACTCTGAGATGCTTCCTCCATGACAGTCAGGTCTCCACTGACTGACTTATCTGTTTTGCATCTCAGGAGGTAGGCTTTTATATCTGCCTACTGATAACGTCGGCACCATGTCACCTGTCTAGCTCACAATTCTCTAAGTAAACTCAGGCAGACTGACTCATCTGACATGAGATCATGATATTTCTCTAGAAAATATGGTACAGCATGTTTACACACCTAGATTATTACAACATCTCATTTAATTTTCCTTAAAATCAATGTTACACTCTAAATTGGCACAAGCCTGTCCCCCAATTCAAATGACATCACATTTTATGGTAACAGTATAAAATAATTGGCTTTTCATCCAATCGAGCTGTTGGCTCTTCAGCTTGAAGACAGCTACAATATCTCTGTAGCTAGCTGTCCCTTTTATCTTCATTCTCCACCAATTCAGAAGAGGGAATAAAACAATAAAAAAACAATGATGCTGGTCCTTCATTCATCAGATAGGGCCTCCCTATCACACATTCTTTTTAAAGATATAGAACGCACATTGCGGTATTTATTTTCCAAAAACAAAATAATAGACGTACAGAGAAAAAATAGTCGGTTAGTTTTTCAGTTCAAAACAGTGCACAGTTCCCTCAGTGCACAATTTCCAGGCTTAGTTCCAGCCAAATAAATTCGTAGTACATGAAAAATTACATGTACTATAAGATACTGCCTTCACAACACTCAGGTATACACTGACCTACTCATCTGTTTTTGCATCTCAGGAGGTAGGCTTTTATATCTGCCTACTGATGCTGTCAGTACCATGTGACCTGTCTGACTCACAATTTTCTAAATAAACACAGATAGGCTGACTCGTCTGACATCATATCATAATATTTCTTTAGAAAATAGGGTATAGCATGTTTACACACCTAGATTATTACAGAATTTCTTCATTTTCCTTAAAATCAATGTTACCCTCTAAACTGGAACAAGCCACTCCCCATTCAAATGACATCACATTTTATGGTAACAGTATAAAAGAACTGGCTTCTCATTCAACTGAGAAGTCAGCTCTTCAGCTTGGGGACAGCTACAATATCTCTGCAGCTAGCTGCCCCTTTTCTCTTCATTCCCCACCAACTCAGAAAAGGGAGTAAAACAATAAAAAAAAAGTTGTGGGTCATTCACATATTCACATAGGGCCTCCCTATCTCATCCTCCTATAGTGACTAGAGATGGCAGCAAGTGGCTTACAGTTTGCCTAGGAGACATCTGTGGACATCTCCAATATGGATGTACATATACTGTAGTTTGCTATGTTTCACAGAAATATAGAATCTAATGGCATATAATGACTGCTTGGCCCATCCAGTTTTGGATTAGAAAGCTTGGTGTTTAGCAAAGAATGACTTTACTATTTGCTTATCATATATGGATACATAATGTGGTGTTAATATGTTACATATTTTCCATAAAAAATGGTTTATGTTGCTTTTTTATTTAAAATAATAAAACAGTTTTGGGGGTATTTCTGCTAATATAAAACAAAACTGAATTGCTTACACTTCATTGCATATCAACATTAGAAAGGTAATTGTCTGCTGGACAACTTTGCCACTCATACTGGATCCTATGCACAAAGTGGCAGAGTGGCTATGCACCACGTATCTTGGGTAAGTATCCATTCCACACCCCACACCTGATCCCCTACGTCCATGGACTGCACCATGCTAGGGACATTCCAGGGTGCGCTAACACTACACAATATGCACTACACCATGTAGGGCTGGCCGCAAGGGTGTGGAGATGGGCACAGGTTATGGAAGCCGGGACCCTGCCGTAACCCACTCTGTGCCCTGACGGACTCCATCCACCAGACATGACGGGACCAGGAAGCAATCCTCCATGTTGCCCCAGCCCAATGGGCAGCTGAGAAGGGCTGGGGCAGCTGACCAGGTGAGTGCCCACACATCACAGCAGATGTAAGGAAAGGTAAAGAAAAAGGTCCGGCTCCCCATATGATGCACATGGGAAATGCCAGACCTTGCCCAACAACTAACACACCAAAATCTGGCCAATGGAAAATCATGTACACAAATGCTCACAGTCTGGGAAACAAGATCCCAGATCTGCAGGTAATAATGACAGAGGCTAAACTGGACATAGTAGCCATTAGTGAGACATGGTTTACCAGTAACCACACTTGGGAGACTTCAGTATCGGGCTATGTACTATTCAGAAGAGACCAAGGTGCAAAAGGGGGGGAGTGGCTCTTTATCTCAATGAAAATATCAAAGCTACAGAAATTCAGAATACACATAAGGAGCCAGAAGAACTGTGGGTCACCCTGGAAACAGGAAATGGGACAGCAATACAAACCGGGGTTGTGTACAGGCCTCCAGACCAGGGGGAGGACATAGACACATTACTGTTAGAAGATATACAAAACATGACAGCTATAGTGGAGGTTCTGATAATTGGAGACTTCAACATGCCAAATACAGCTTGGTCAATACCAGCAGGAACATCTGCCAGAACTAGCCACATGGTGGATTCCCTGCAGGGGGAGGGCCTCAAACAACTGGTACAACAACCCACAAGAGACAGGGCTATCCTAGATCTAGTACTGACTAACAGGAAAAGGATCATAGATCTCCAGGTAGAAGGTCACATGGTATGGTTCAATTTGGCCACTAGAACGGCATCATCCCATTCCAAGGCAAACATATGGGACTTCAGAGGAGCTGACTTTGATAAGATGGCCAACAGAGTTAAGCTAGCACTGGCAAAAAGAAATACAGGTGAGGGAGTACAGGCAAAGTGAGCAAGCATTAAGGATACAATATTTGAAACAACATCCCATTGTGTTAGAGAGAAAAGGAAGTGCAAAAGAAGAAGGAAACCACTTTGGTTCTCAAAAACAGTAGCAGAAAAGGTCAGATCCAAAGGGCTGGCCTTCAGGAAATATAAGGAAAAGCAGCAGGATGAAGATAGGGAGACATACCAAACTTCCCTGAGGGAAGCAGGGAAGGCAGTCAATGGCTGAAACTGAGGAAACACTAGCACAAACGGTAAAAGAAGGTGACAAGACTTTCTATAGATACATCAGTGAAAGTCCAGAGGGGGTATTGCAAAGATCAAATGGGTGTGTGTGAGGAGGAGGACCATGTAAAAGCATCTATCCTAAATAGATACTTCTGCTCAATATTTACTGAACAGAAGGTAGGGCAGGGCCCACAGCTCAGCACCATAGACACGGGGGAGGGAGGTGTGCACTAGTCCCTTCATAAAATAAAGGGCCCTACAAGAGCTTGATAAGCTCAGGGTGGACAAGGCAATGGGACCTGATGGCATACATCCCAGCGTACTGAAGGAGCTAAGGATGGAACTAGCAGAGCCATTATCAGAACTGTTTAGTGATTCTCTGAGCACAGAAGAGGTCCCAGAAGACTGGAGAAGGGCTCATGTAATCCCGCTCCACAAGAGTGGTAGCAGGGAGCAGGCGGGCAACTACAGACCAGTCAGTGTTACCTCAGTAGTGGAGGCACTCCTTAAGGAAAGGATAGTGCAACACCTGGAATCCATAGGAGCACAAGATCCAAGACAGCATGGGTTTACAAAAGGAATGTCCTGTCAAACTAATCTCATAGATTTCTTTGACTGGGTAACCAGAGTGGTGGATCAAAGGGGAGGAGTTGATGTCGCCTACCTTGACTTCAGCAAAGCTTTCGATACTGTTCCACATAGAAGATTGATTAATAAGCTGGGTAGGCGTGAGGTGGGTCAGAAGTTGGTCAACTCAGTGGAAAACTGGTTGACGGGCTGAAAACAGAGAGTGGTGGTAAATGGTATACAGTCAGAAGAAATGCAAGTCACAAGTGGGGTACCTCAGAGATCAGTCCTGGGGCCAGTCCTCTTCAATATCTTCATCAGTGATATTGCAGATGGACTGGAGGGTAAGGTTAGTCTGTTTGCAGATGTCACCAAGATCTGCAACAGAGTAGATGATCCAGATGGGGTGGGCAGAATGAGAAGAAAGCTGAATAAACTAGCAAAATGGTCAAAAGAGTGACAACTGGGGTTTAACGCAAAGAAGTGCAAGATCATGCACATAGGGAAGAGAAACCCTGAAGTCACCTATAGGCTGGGAGGGGAGCTGTTGACAGTCACACGGGAAGAAAGCAACTTGGGCATCATCACCAATGATCTGAAATCATCCAAGCAGACCACTAAAGCTCTAAAGGTAAAGCTAGGGGGATGTTGGGGTGTATTAGTAGGGGTATCACAAGTCAGAAAAGGGAGGTAATAATCCCTCTTTACAAGACACTGGTTAGGCCCCATCTGGAGTACTGAATGCAGTACTGGAGGCCACACCTTTATGATGTCATTAACCAAATTGAGGCAGTGCAGAGAAAGGCAACCAAAATGGTGCAGGGACTGCATCAGAAAACATATGAGGACAGATTAATGGAGCTAATCTAACCCTAGAGCAAAGGAGGGAGAAAGGTTATATGATCGAAACATTAACACCTTAAGGGAATTAACAAGGTGAAAGAGTCTAGCATGTTTTAATATCAGAAAAATAGCAGGACAAGGGAACACAGCATGAGATTAGAGGGAGGCTGATTAAGGGGTAATGTGAGGAAGTTCTTTTTCACAGAAAAGGTGGTGGATGTATGGAACAGCCTACCTCAGGAAGTGGTGGATATGAATACAGTGCAGGGCTTCAAACAGGCATGGGATAGGCATAAGGGAGCAATACAGATGAGTATGAATAGATAAGCCATTGACAGAGCAAATGCCAATGGCAAATTTATAAAGTAGAAAAAGAAATGAGCAGACTGGATGGGCCTTGCGGTCCTTGTCTGCTGTCAACTTCTGTGTTTCTATGTGGACCATCATTGCAGGCCCACACCTTGGCAGCGTGCTCGTCCCCAGTCCACATCCATGCTAAATGCCCACCCCAACACATGGGCACCCCCCCAGGATATGGCATCATGGTGCCCCCCCAGTGGAGCCCTGTCCCTGTTATGCATGTTGCATCTCCCCCTCATGGCACTGAAAACCCCCTCTGACCCCATGCCCATCTGATGATTGTCCTTACAGAACATGGGTTATTGTGTTCTGAGGGTCTGTAGTGCCCCTTTGGTGTCAGGGCACATGGATGGCTGGCATACAGGCCTCTGGGTGGGGTCCTGCTGGTGGGGGTACAGGGGTGCAGTGGGGGCCCACATTGCCACAAGTCCTCAGGAAGTGGGTCCTGCAGTGAAGGGGCCATGCCGTGTGGGTCTGGGTGCCTGCATGTGCTACTCACGCACCATCAGGTGCACGAGATCCATTCATTCATTCTGCACCCATTGCTCCCTCCACGTAAGATGCACAGCAGCTGAAAAGACCCATGGCCATGAGCATTACAGTGCACAGTAATGCACATAGCTGGAGTTATGGTTCTTGTCGGCACATGCACTATCGGGCACAAGAGATCCATTCCAGGACCCATGCCGGACATCCCATTGGATGCCCGACTGGGTCCATGACTCTGCCCTCGGCCACCCTGCAGAATTCTGTGTGCTGGGGGGCAGCAGCCACTGACAGCTGGGTGCTGGTTGTGGCTTGTGCACACCTGTCTGTGGGTGTGCAGCTATGTGGGTGGGGTGCATGACTTTTCCAATTACCCCCCGCTCACATTGTGCATAGTGCCCATTTTGTGTGTTGCACTTATGGTTCATGAGGTATTCACATTTGTTTATGGTATGGTGTGTGTATGGCTTCAATTTTGCTTCTAAAGGCCCAGGATGAGTGTTTAGAGTGCAGAGGGCAGAAGTGTGGAACTCTGAGAGAGCTGCTGTAGAGGGAATGAGTTAAACTTTCTTTCCTAATGATACCTTCTTTCTGCACATGAACATATTTAAAAAATAAAGTCATATTCACAGTTGTAGTTCCCAGTGTTTCCTTGATGACCATTAGAAAGCCCCTTTCTCACCTTACCAGCCTCTTGCCACATCAGTCTCTGCTGCTTACACTGTTGGATAACATTGAAACCTTAGCTCCATGTAAGGCTTACTTTTGAGTGAGAGGGGATAAACATTCTGCTAGAGGAATTCTGTAGCCATTTGAATTCATGTGTTCCACAATAAATAAACATTCCATCTATTAAATGTGTGGAAAGTCAATTGATTGAGTAGTAAGAACGGACTACTTTTTATGTTTGTTTGCATGCATGCGCACCACGCATGCATAATAACATCTTGGGACAGTATGACATTTAAGAGGTGTGTGAGTCTCTGCCCAATGCAGTTAACACTTTATGGGACTCGTCACTTAGGCACCAATGAATTGGTAAGCTGTCTATGACAGCAGTTTGACAGACACGGTCTTCACTTTTTCAAGTCTTTCGAAAAGTGCCACTCCAATCAGGGATGTTTACCAGTTGATGCTTTATGGGACTTGTCCCTCAGGCACCAATGAATAGGCGAGCTCCTTCTCTCTGTTGGCAGCAGCTGACAAGACTCCAGCCATGCACATTACAGTGCACAGTTATGCACATGGCCAGAGTTACGGCTCCTGCCGCCGAGCACCTTGTTTGTTCGATGTGCCTTCCCTGGTGAACCATTTCAATAAATAAATCAATGAGCCATGGCATGGCTTTCCACATTGGCAGTTGGGTCTGTAGAGGGAGGATGGGGTTTGGGGTGGCATAAATGGGGAGACATTGAGGGACCATTTTCATTTTAACAGGGGGAAATACTTCAGGGATGGTTTTCTTTATTTTACAGGTTACCAAAAATATATAGGCACACTGGGGTGGGCTTCCAGTGTGCCACAATAGTGTGTGTGTGTGTGGGGGGGAGGGCATGCCGATACAGGGACTGGGCAACCCGATGTTGGCACTTGAAATATTTGGGCTGTGGGGGGGTCATCTGACACAGTGAGTGGGCATTTCAGTGTCAGAAACATAAATAAACAAGCATTTGTCGATGCCGAATGTTGCCATGCTGGCATTGGCTTTGGTAGTGCAGCGCGGGAAAACATTTTGTGCAGGATGTAAAAAATGACAGCTGTACAGTTCATAAGGAGGTGTAAAAAAATGCCAGTGGTGAAAATGTGGTACGTAAATATAGCAAATTTGCGATGTTATGAGGGTACATGGAAAATGTGCAAGGCACGCTTGTAACACAGTCATTTTATGGACGTTCAGCACCAAATTTTCAACTTAGGCATTTTAGCACATCTGTTCATGTACAATGTCACTGTTATTTCCTCAAACTGTCCCAAAAAGTGATTTTGTACAGCGACCGCGCTATTCTGCGCCAGAAGTGCAAAAACAGATTTTGGGCAGGATATGTGAAATGACAGCTGTACTGTTCATCAAGAGATGTGGAAAAATACAAATGGTGAAAATCCAGAGTGAAAATATTACAAACGCACGACGTTATGAGCGTGCGTGCAATCGGTCAACTCATGCTCGTAACACAGTCATTTTATGGAGTATCGTCATCAAATTTTCAATATAGGCATTTTAGGACCTCTGCTCACAAACTGTGTCACTGTCATTTTCATAATCTGGCCCAAACACTGAATTCCCACAGCAACTGCGCTATTGTGCACCGGAAGTGTGGAAACACATTTCGGGCAGGATGTGGCAAATGACAGCTGTACTGTTCACAAGGAGGTGTACAGAAATGACAATGCTGAAAATCTGGCATAAAAATATTGCAAATTTGCGAAGTTACAAGCCTGCATAGCAACTGCTTAACGCATGCTCATAAAACAGTCATTTTTTGGATTTTTTGCACCAAATTTGCAACATAAGCTTTCTGAGAGGCCACTTCATGAACACTGGCACTGTCATTTCATTAATAAGTCCTGAAAGGTGATTCCACGCAGTGACTTCAAAATCACCTTTCGAGGTTGATTAACGCCATGACAGGGACAGAATTCATGAGGAGGGGTCCAAAAAATCCCATGTTAAAAATTTGGTGCCAAAATTCCCCAAAATGCCCGGGATATGCAGTAAAGTTGTGAAAACCCTATTCATTCCATTATATAGCTTACCAGCATTTCCTCAGTTCACGGTCGGCTTTGAAGAGTGCATACATTTTCCTGGTCCACTGAAGATCATTGCGCCGGACTCCAGAGGTAAGTATGGGGTGGGGGGGTGTTGGGAGGCAGGGTGCACAGTGAGTGGGTGCAGGTTGTGGGAGGGGGGCCTGGGAGACCACCGAGGGACTGATTCTTTCTTTATAGGGAAAAAAAGACATCAGGGGATGTTTTCATTGTTAATAGGTGTTTTGGCATGCTGGGGTGGGCTCCCAGTGTGCCACCTGAGTGTGGATGGGTACTTTAGCTGACAGAGGATTGAGCACCCCCATCGGCAAACAAGGAAATGGGGGGAAGCTGCAGGAGCTGAGGGGATTGGGAACCCCCTCGGCAAGCAAGACACGGGAGGGGGACCACGTTATGTTGATGGGGAGTGGCTCCCCTGCTGGAAAAATTCAAGAGGAGGGAGGATACATGCTGACAGGGATTGGACACCCCCATTGGCAAGGAGAAATTGTTGGGGGTGCATGATGCTGAGGGGGATTGGGCACACCCTCAGCAATCAAAAAAGGAGGGGGGTTACATGATGCCGACAGGGATTGGGAACCCTCATTGGCACACAATGAACAGAATGTTAACAGGCAACAGTGGCAGTCACTGCCGCCATGTTGCCTGCAAGTAGGGAGAGGCGTGCTGTGGCCACACTGCATGAGATCTTTGCTCTCATTGCAGCTGACCTTTTCTCAGATGACGTGGCCTCATTAGCCAGGCAGGATTCAGCCCCTGCTGCTGGCTGATTGGGAATGCAGGATGCACCTACAGGTGTGTGCCCTGCATTCACCCAACAGTGACCGTGCCTCCAAATCTCAGCTGCCACAAGATGTTGGCTGCACAAGTGCGCCAACATAAAAATTATTTTGGCACACTGTGGTGGGATCCCAGTGTGTCATATTAATGGGGGTAGGGGGGATACATGCTGACATTGGGATTGGGCACCCTGACTTCAGCGATGACCCAAAGGCACACCCTCAAATGTCTGTCATTCTATGCAGAGTGGGGGTTGGTGCTAATTTAATACTTCACTGCCATTCCTATTATGCATCTCTCTAACTCCTGCACTACCAATGCCACTACCAGCAAGCAAACATTCAGCATTGACAAATGCTTGTTATATTTGCTATGCACACACAGCCAACGTTTTGTTAGGAGAGTGGCTTTTGAGGGGCATGACACTGTCTGTGCTGGCGCAACTCAGGGATATATTCAAAAGAGATGTGCAATGGCTCATATCCTCTGAATATATTAGTTAATGTGCACTGCACAAATATGATGCACTGGTGCATCCCCCCAGACAGGGCTGAATACCAGAAATGGGAGCTGAGCCAGCACAACAGAGTTATGCTGTGCACAAATTCCTGATATTCAGCTGGCAGCATGCAAATGGGGCCATAATGTATGCAATATACAAATGGGTCCATTTACATGTCATTATGGCCCAATTTGCATGAGTTGTGCAGGGCTGGCCAGTGAAATGCACATGGCATCCTGCACAGCATGTGGTGCTACTAGAGGTGGGGTATAGTGGTACCCCCGTAGCCCCAGTTGCTGAGAAAAACATGTATAATAATTCACCAGTAGTGTAATGGCATACCCCTCCCTCCCAGTAGCTGTGATCACCAAAAATGAAATATTGATGTGGCCCTGGTAGTTCAGTGGTACCCCGCCCCTCCTGATGCTTTGATCCCCATATAAATACATTATTTGACAGTCTCTGACTACCAGGGAATTGCAAATAATTTATTTTTATGGGGATTGAAGCATCGGAAGGGTGGGGCAATCACTAGACTACTAGGGCTACGTTAATATTTCAGTTTCAGCAATCGTGGCTATGGAGAGGGAGGAAGGGGAACCATTAGACCACCAGAGCTAGAGAATTAATTCAGTTTCAGTGATCAGAGCATCAGGAGAGGGGTGTACCATTAGACTACCTGGGATATTTATATCATTTATTTTCAGTGATCACAGCTACAGGGAGGGAGGGCACTACCTGGGCCATTTTGGGTGCTTGTGCATGGTGTACTGGGGGGGTGGCCACCCATGGCCGGTGGCTGCTGTGTTGTGCCTTGCATTACAGCAGCTTGCCTGTGGGTGGTGAATATTTGAGCTTTGTTTTCCAGGCTCAACTTTGTACATTGGTATGTGGCATATCCCAGGGTTGTGCAGGCACATGCACCGCACATCCCAGGCTGAATATCGAGATGTGCTGCATATGCATGGGCACACTCCCTGGAGATGCACTGCATACATTATCGTCACACCCTGGCACATCTGGGACTGCCCTGCACAATACCCCCCTCTAAATATTGCCCCAGGGCAGTTTTCTGGGGTTGCGCTGGTGCAACTCAGTTGTACCAGGCACAACCCATTTGAATATCTGGCCCAGAAAGTTTTAAAAGAATGATAGGAGACTGAGTATTACTTGGTATTACTTGATATTATAGGATATAAGAAGGCTGACTGCCCATCAAGAATGCCCGCCCCACAATTTTGTGGATCGTTTGGTGTTTGCATGTAACCAGAGGTCTAAATTAGTGTTGAATGTTTCAAATTTAGCACAGTCAACAAGACTATCTGGTAGCTTATTCCACATCCTTGGTGTCCTTACAGTATAAAAATGTAGTCTCCTGTTGGTGTTTGCCTTTGAAATATCAATTTGTTTGGAGTGTAATCTGGGTACCAGTTTTCTATTTGTGTACTTAATCCCACATTGTTGCAATATTACAGGGTTTTGTAAAACTTTATAAAGGAACAAAATATCTACCCTGTGTTCCAAAGACTGAAGATTTAGTTTTTGTAATCTGTCTGTATAAAATAACTGTGCTAGGTGAGGTACCATATGGGTTGCTCTCCTCTGAATGCCACTGACTGTTGCTGTGTCCTTCCTCAGGTAAGGGCTTCAAAAAGGTGACCCATAATCTGAGTGTGGTCTAATATATGTCATGTAGAGGGGAATAATGCAGTGTTCTAATTTGGTTACGAAAGTATGATAAATTTTTCTAAGTGATCTATTGGAGTGTTTAGCCAGTTTATTGCAGTGGTGATAGTGTATTGTTAACAATGATCCCAATATCCTTTTCACTTCTTGCTACCTTTAATTTAATATTATTTAATTTATAGGACTGGAGTGGAGTTATTACCTAGGTGGAGTGAAGTACACTTATTAATATTGAATTCCATGCTATTTGTATTTGCCCATTCCTCAATATTGGATAGGTCCTTAAGTAATTAGTTTCTATTGTCTAGGGATTCTACCCTTCCTCCCAGTTTGGTATCATCTGCACATTTTGAAAGTAAGGTTTTGAACTAGTGTACATGTCAGAAATAAATAAATTGAAGAGAATAGGTCCAAGGACGGAGCCCTGTGGAACACCACTCATCACTTCACCAAAGTCAGACAGAAATCCATTAATTTTTATCTGCTGTGTCCTGTCTGTCAGCCAATGATCCACCCATTTAACTAGTTTGGTGGAAATCCCTAAGCACATGAGTTTATTAATTAGTTTTTTGTGTGATACGCGATCACATGTTTTGCTGTAGTCTAAAAGAATAATATCCATGGGAATCCTATCATCAATCTTTTGATGTACATGATTATAAAAAGCTATAAGGTTGGAAGTTGTTGAGTGACCCTGTTTGAATTCGTACTGTGTGACGTCATTAAGTTTTAAGTTCTGAAGTTCTGCTTCTAATACAGTTTTGATAATGTTTCTAGTAATTTACAGGGAACAGAGGTTAGATTAATAGGTCAATAGCTTTCTGGGTTTGAGCAACTCCCTTTTTTGAAAATTGGTGTCACATGGGCTGTAAGCCAATCAGTGGAGACTAATGATTCTTTTAGTGTTTTGTTAAAAATGATAGTTAAGGGAAAACATACTGTGTTAGTGGTTTCTGACAGAAACCTAGGGCTAATCCCATCTGGTCCTGGACTTCCTTTTCTACTGAGTGTCATTAAAGCATCCTTTGTATGATTAATTGTTATACAGTGATTAGGCTGATTGACTAATTCGACTATTTGAGGAGGATATATGTCTTTTTTTGAAAAGACAGAACAAAAATATTTTAGTTGGTCAGCAACTATCTTTGTCTGATATTATCAGTGTGTCATCAACTATTAATGGTCCTACTTGTCTAACATTCCCTTTTTTTTGTTTAAGTAGTAAAATAAAGATTTATGTCCATCTTTGAAATGTGCTATTTTAAATTCTAGATTTCTTCTGACTTAAAAATTGCTGTTTTCAGTTTTTTTTTACAGATAGCCTATAAAGTAATAAAATGTTGTTGTTGTTTGGAATTTTCATAAGTTTAGAGTATATATATATATATATATATATATACAGTATATATATTGCTTAATTAATTTCTTTATGTTATTATTTAACCACGTGGGAATATGACCTTTATGATTATTTATTTTTTTTGTTGGTACAAATTTAGATTCTAGATCCAGAATTATTTTTTTAAAGCAGTTCCAAGCTTGTTCTAAAGTTAGTGGTGATAGTATATGTTCCCACTGTATGTTTTTTAAGTGGTTATTTATTGTGTTAAAGTTGACTTTGTCATAGTTTTTTTAATAATATGTTATTTCTAGAGTATTGCTGGTGGCAAGGTATACTGTATAATATAGATTTGTGGTCACTATTCCCCAGAGGATCAGACACAGATAAGTTGGAGATATGGCTGCCAGTCGTAGTTAGCAAAAGGTCCAGTATGTTGGTTCCTCTGGTGGGTTCTGATATTAGTTGTTCTAACCCCAGGTCTATTGTACATGAGATGAAGGTCTTCTCAACTTCTGAGCCTCCAGTTAAGTTTTCCCAGTTAATATTTGGAAAGTTGAAGTCCTCCAGTATTATAATATCTCCTTTATTTGCAAGTTTATTAATTTCTGCAGTTAGTATATTGGTATATTCAGGTTTAGCAGTGGGTGTCTGTAACATGTCGCAAAACATGTCTGTGGTTGCCCTTTGAGTTGACTTGTGACCCATAAATGTTCAGTGTCGGTTTGCATATTGTTTTCAAAGGAGGGGATATTATTCCTAACATACATACAGACTCCTCCTCCTTTTCTGCCAGTTCTGTCTTTGTGATAAAGCTTGAAACCTGTTATATTTTTTGCCCACTCAGTGTCAGTGTCCCACCAGGTCTCAGTTACTGAAATAATGTCAGTGTTAATGGCACTGATTTTTGCTTCGAGTTCAGCCATTTTAAGTGAATTTAATGATCTGGCATTTAGGGATAATATATTACATAGCATATGATTATTCTGTTTATTGTTTAGAGCTGTGGAAGTGGATCTATTCTCCCCTTTGATGTTAGTTTAAAGTTTTATGAATAAATGAAGTAATTTTTTTCCCCAAGGATGGAACTTCCCCAACTGCTTAAATGTAAACCACCTAACAGTAAAGGGAGGGTCTGTTGTAGAAATCTTCCCAGTGAGTTAAACATTTAATGTAACATGTAAAGTATGTCAATGTTCCTGGGGTGGGCAAAAAACAAATGTGGTAAACAATTAACAAGCTACATGCACAATAGCAGCATATCCCAAGATTGCTGCTATAGTACATTATTATATTGTAATATTTTAATGTTAAGTACATCTGGAAAAATTCCTCACCCGACCCCTTAATAAAGGCAATCCCAGGACCATGCCTTGAAATGAGATTGAGCAGAGTGTGTGATTTACAGTGCTCTTTCATAAAATATAGAATAAAGTATGGGTCTGGGTGTGTAATGAGAATTTACAAACACCCGAGGGGTTTGATTCTACATAAACCCCAGGAGCAAAGCTTGGGGGTTTATGTGAAGCATCTAACCCTGAGTGTGTGTAAATTTGAGATTACACACACCCAGACCCATATTTATTTTATGTAATTGTTGGGTTCTGTTTTTCACCTCAGCAATTATATAAAATAAAAAAGGCTGCTGTGCCACCACAGTTCTATTCCATCATGGTGAGCAGTCAGCTTTCTCTTATTTAAAAAAAATGTTTTCCCACAGAATTGTGAGGGAGGATCGATCCAGTAGCAATGTGGTAAATTTAATTTAAATTGTATTTTACTTACTGCCGAGTGTCCGTGGCAGTTTCTCTTCACGTTTGGGTTTGTGGTTTGGGAAGGACAGTGATCAAGGAGTTGGAGCAGATGCATGCACAGAGAGGGGGAAACTGTGCGCATATTTGCCATTATAAATGCTCCTTTATAATGGCAAATTATACCATGGTTTCCTTATGGAAAAAAGAGGAAGCCATTAATTATTAACAAATAATTAATATCTGATTGCATGTAACAAACCTTGTAAATAAATTAATGCAATGACAAAACAAACATCATAATAATTCAGTTAAATATTTTCAAATAGCAATATGATTGTTTCAAATGTTCCCTAAGAATTATTCATAAGAAAATATCAATTATTAACAGTAACATTTAAAAATGTTTTTAAAAATCATAAATGATTAGTAAATAAACTACATATTCATCCTTCTATAATACATCAAAAATATATAATTTAATCACTGCAGGTAAGAAACTTAACAAGCTGTAATGTTGAAACTATGTACAGCACAAAAACACTGTTATATAAGTACTATATAACTATCACATTTAAATAATGTTTAATATAACAATTTTCACACTTAGTACAGAGAGTTTACAGAGGTGTACATACATGTAGTTCTAGCAAATGTAGCAACATTTTTGCACATATATAATCTCAATCAGTAACTGTTTATTACAAACCTTCAATGAAGTAGGCCTCCATAGCAATGTGCTGTTCTCACCACTAAGTAAAGTTGGCAGCAAAAATGCCACTTCAAGTGAACACTAGACAGGTGTTAGTGAGAAACTACCTCTATATATAAAATATCAGGTATGTATTTACCGTAGATGAAAAAGTATTGCACAACAATATGTGTGTGCAAACATGTAAAGCTGCAGTGGCAGCATTCTATCACAATCTTCCATCGTGCATCACTAGACAGATGTGAAGCATATACTGTACATAACATACACAATGAATGAGAAACATTACAAACCAACAAATCTGGTTATGTTTCTCAATGTACTTAATGTACAGTGCATTGACATACAATAGGGTGACTGCAGTCACAGCATATTCCATGTCATATAGAGCAGCAATGCAGAAATCAACACATTAGTACTACAGAACTGCATAGACATGAAATGTTGCGATGCAGTTTATATGATTGCTCCACAGCTAAAGTAACTGTTGTATGTCACATGACTATGCACACAGCCTGCACTGATTCAGGCCCTCATAGGCTGTATTTTAGCAAAAATCACAGCAACACCTACATTAACTGTTGGGATAATAAGTATCTGCATGTGCCTATTCTGTTTCGGCTACAATTCATAAACTGATATGAAAAGAGCTGTACATGTACAGGGAAGGTTGTACTGCACACTGTTATGACTACTAGAGTGTGTCAAACAGAGTGAAATCACATTTCGGTCCACTACTATCTTGCTCAGTGAAGCTCATTGTAATTTTGAGAACCAGGACATAAGCATCTTTTAGATTCCGAGGTAGTCTCTGTTTAAAAGTGTTCATGTTGTCATTGCATTTCATCCAGCCATTGCTGTATCTCAGCCATGTCAGATAATGTCCTGAATGTACAGATGTTCCATGGTGGACCATCACAGCCTGAGTATCAAAGTATGCTCCCAAGAATTGTACTCTTCCAGCTACAAAATTGCTGACTGGTGTGTCAACTTGTTGTCCATTTGCATCAAAAGATACTGAGAAGAGGTCCTAAGTTGTATGGACTGATGACACTCTCCTCCACACCGGGTACACCTCCAGCCACACTCGGCATTCCTGAGCAGTTCCTTGAACTTCACAGAACGTGCCTGTGGAACATACAATGAAATCCACAGCATGTTTTTTGTCACTTCTGTGTGAATGTCGACAAGACAGGCAAGTGTACATTGTCACATAGGTGACAGTAAAGTACTGTCGCATTGGAATGTGATCTGATTCCAAGCTGTTAATGATAGCCATCATAAACTCAGTCGCATCCTTCTGGATGTTATTGGCGAATGTTTGATGGCCATGATATCCACCCAACACAATTCTTATAGGTGTCAGAATCTATATGCTGTTGTCATGCTTGTCACTATCATTCACAACCTTCTTCAATGACTTGGACAGTACAGTGGCATGCAAAGATTTGATAGTACCAACAAAGCAAGGCATGTGGAGAAATGCTTGCATTGCTGAGTTTGCATAGCAGTTTACTCCAGTGCTGTTGTTAAAACACTGAGACAACAGTCATACCAATCACCTTCTTTCATGGAGGAGAGTTTGTCTGGTTTTGTGCTGTGGATTCCTTCTTTGTGCTGTCTGAATTCAGTGCTGCTCTATCTGTCCAGAACCTCTTTTCCTTTTTTTCAGTTAATAATTTGTATTAGTTTTTCAACTTAAAGGACAGTATTATACATACATACACGGTATAATGTACAGCAGAGAAGGATCTTACAACAAAATGTCCATAATTCGTCAATATATACATCATATAAGCTATACCTTTCAACTATAATGAACTTTGCTGGGGTAGGAAGGGGAAAGCCCTCACATCTCTGCAATGACTACTATATAATAATATAAAGACTGTCAGCAAAGCAACACCAAACTTGCAAGTTAAGACTGGGTATCTAGTAAAATTAAGGGAATGCATACACGCTGCTAGGGTTACAAAGAATTAAATATGAACAAGACTTGTTATGTCATGTCAGAACTAAGAGTCTCTCATCCCGGGAGTAATTAAAGAATAAAGCAAGTTGTAAGCCACCAAGGAGGGTTCATTGTATACCTGTTCTAGGTTTTAGATAGGCTAGGAAGGGGGCCCAGCACATAGTACCTCTTTTTCATACCAGAAACTGTGTCTGTAGCATTGCACTCTGCTTCATGCATGGGTAGTGGTATAAGAGGCAATGTTGGTTGGTACAGAGTATGCAGTCTGTTGTACTCTATGATGCATCATCTGTTAGCATGGATTTAATGTGATGCTAGGCAGATTATATACAGTACAACCCAAACAGAGTCCATACACGTGAAAGCACAACATAGCGTATGCCATCTTTAAAGATGCCAGTGCCTATGTTGACCATTGCTGAGTCCAAACTTAAGCCTTGTGACTTGTGTATGGATACAGCATATGCAACACACACAAGAAACTGTTTCCTAGTCACACATCTTTCACAGTCTGTAACTTAACAGTCATCCTGGAAATAGGTAATGACTGTTCAATGTTGTCAAACTTGACAACCAGTGCCTCTATGAATGTCTTATGTACATTGTACTTGAAGTCAATTATGTGTCCCATTGCACCATTCAACATACAATGCTTTACGTCAAGGTTGTGACGTAGCATGTTGCATGCATTCATGCACAGTTAGAACTGCTTCTACTCTAGCTGTGCAAAACTCAGGCTTTAGCTCAGACAGTTGTTCAGTCAGCTTTGCTACCAGATTCCATCTCAAGGCTGCACCATCAATTGTGTCAACTGCATGCAGACTAATGATTTCCTGACCCTGTCTCTGTGACATAATGCTGTTAAATTCAGCACTCTGCTTGAGTCAAGCCATGAGACACACAATCCAAGCAATGCCTGAGTACACATTACTGAAAACAACACATGCTGCAGTTAGAGAAGTGCACACATTTCTAAACTGACTTGTGTTCAACAGAGAAATATGGTGTTGTGACAAAGAGCCAATGCGAGCCTGATCCAACAGTACCTTGTAGGCAAGATCATGACTCTGCTGAATGTTTTCACACAGCTCAATGTAAAGGAACAATTCTCAAAGATTGAGTCCTCCGGTGCATCCTATTGTACTCTTAGCTTGCTTTACAGTCAGTGCTGTAAAGACATGCTCTCTATTCACAGGTGCAAGTTGCATTAGGTCCCCAAACACAACACTCTTCCCCCCAAATTGGCTCACCTTGGTCAGTTCCAAGAATTCTCTGGAGACACAGATGGATACATGCAAGCATGACATTTGAAGCAATGCTGGTCGCATCAATGATCAGAAGTTTCATCTTGACAAACATTGGTTGCAGCTTAGATGCCATCTCATGGGAAAGTTTTCAGTACTCTACTGTTTTGCCATGTTCTACAGGGAGCATAAACAACCGGTGTAGAGTCACATGTCTCCTGTATGTTTTCTTATTTCCACTGCGATGGCTTTGATAACAAAACTATTGCCAGTAGAACCATTAACAAACATTAGCAATGGTTCATAGTGTCTGCATGTACATTGTTTAGTCTCATGAAGGATGCCATGTCTCACTGTTTCTGTAACAACATCATAAGTGGCAAACTGCTGTATATTCAGCTGGTCTATCAGTGCACCAGGTTCCTTTGTTGCATGAGAAGCATGTTCCATAGCACTTTCTACTTCACTCATCAGAACCACAGGATCATTCATTGGGAGAGGAGCTCCAAGAGTACCCTATCCCTCAGTATCTATGTTTTTCTGAGAATTCCTTGGGGTATCTTCCTCAAGCTGTTTCTTAACTTGATCCATCTGCTCCTTTTCTAATTCCTGTCTACAAATGTATATTATTATTTATTTATTGAGTTTGGTAACTGGGTAAGCCCACTGGAATGGCACCATCCCTTTTACAGGGGCGACCTGGGGAAAGCAAGGCAACATACAGTACAGTTCAATAATATTTACAGGTTAAATATACATGGTATGCAACAAGTTCCAGGATGTCTGGATAACAATCCTTAGTAAAATAAAGCACTACAGTGCCTTTATATTTACAGGATTATGCTGTCATAGAGTCAGTACAACTAAATGAAGTAAAAAGTCATCACATAAGATATACAGTGCATTTATATTACAGGATTATTCTGTCATAGATTACCACAAGTTCCAGGACAACCGAATGAAGACAAAAGTCAACAGAGAAAATATACAGTGGCATGTTACTCTTGAAGGTCTCATATGAAAGGTAGAACAGTTCTTCATATATTTCACAATCTTCTTTAAGTGTGGTCTCATCCATCCATAGCTTAAAGAAGAATATTAGGGCAAAATAGTACAGCTATATAGGAAGCTTGTGAAATGGTAATAAGCGAATAACTAAGTTGAAGGATGACACTTGGTGTAATTGATAGTGAAAATGAAATAGGTGAAAAATGTAACAGTTATTTTCTTGGTCTCTTTCAGAAAGAGGATGGTAATATACAATCCCTTTATAATATTGATGATTTCTCTAACCCCTATACTATATCAGAAACACAGTTTTATGAAAAATTAAAAACCCTCAATAAACACAAATCAAGCAGTCCAGATGGTATCCACCCACATTTCCTGAGCACTATGGCGGTGGAATTGGCAGGGCCATTGGCTAGGCTGTTTAATAAGTCACTGGAAATGGGTGAGACCCTAAAAGAATGGAGATTAGCTAACATAACTCTGATTCATAAAGGGGGGATAAATCTATGGTCGAAAATTATAGACCTATAAGTATAACCTCTACCGAGGGTAAGGTAATGGAAACATTCATTAAGGATTTGCTTGAGGAGAATCTGAGGGATCCGGGGATAGTAGATATATCCCAGCATGGATTTGAGAGGGGAATGTCCTGTGTTTTGAATCTACTGGATTTCTTTGAAAATGTAAGTCAGGCCATGGATCAAGGATTACCAGTGGATGTGGTGCACCTGGACTATGCAAAGGCCTTTGATTCTGTGTCTCATTCTGCTTTAATACAGACATTAAATGAAATGGGGATAAATCTGGGATTGATAAAGTGGATATAGTCCTGGTTGACAGATCACTTACAGAGGGTAAATATCAGGGGACATGCCTCAGGATGGGTCAGGGTGGCTAGAGGAGCTGCCCAGGGCTTGATCCTGGGGCCACTATTGTTCTCCACCTTCATCTCAAGCATGCAAGTATCAGGAGGGGCATGGTTGAAAAAGTACGCTGATGACACCAAAATGGGAGCAATAGTCAATAACCTTGAAGATACCAAAAATATACAAAACCAGCTAAATGAGCTGGAAAAATGGGCTGATAAGTTTAAACGTAGGTTCAATGAAAGCAAATGTAAAGTGATGCACTTTGGCAGTAATAACCCACTGGCAGTATATACTATAAATAATAAACCGATACTGCACAAAAAATGAGAACGATCTTGGAATAGTAATCACAGATAATCTCCATTTTGACAAATAATGGAGAGGCCACAAAGAAGGCTACTAGAATAATGGGGAATATACATATATAGACATAAAGAGTAGAGATGAAGGTGTTTTGTTGCCCTATATAGATCTCTTGTGAGGCCAGTCTTGGAATATGGTGCTCCCCTGTCCATGCCACAAGGTGTGGGCATTACTAAGTTAAGAGAAAGAGTACAGAGAAGATATACCAAAATAATAAGGGGTATGAAGAATAGGACTTATGATACCAGACTGCAACATTTGATTTCTTTCTCCCTTGAGTATAGGAAAACCAAGGGAAATTTGTGCTTTGTTTACAGAGCATTTGGAAATCAGGTATTATGGGAATCAGCTGGCCTCCACTCTAAAGTAACCACTAGTAGAGCAGCTAAATTGCATAATAAACAAATAAGAGGAGAGCAATACAGGACCAGCAGGAGGGGATTATGGTTCAATCAGAGGGTCATGGATATCTGAAATGCTCTGCCATCTACAGTAGTGAATGCACCTAATTTACAGGTTTAAAAAAAACAATTACTGTAGATATGTATATGGGAAAGAAAATGATAGAATATCACTGCTGATATGCAGCAAGTCTCCTATGCTCTAGTGGCCGCTTGACTTGAAACCCTACCTATGAACCTATAGTAATCTTAATTAGTTAATCAGTTGTAGAGAGACTCCATTTACAGTGGTCAATCAGCCAGGGTTTGTTCCTCTTTGTACAGCACCCATCAAAGCCTCTGACCTTGTAAATCTCTTGTGTTTTGTCAGGTGCTACATCAGTCTTGCAGTCGTACCACTTCGCAACATGCTTCACATAAGCACATGCAACAGGCACATGTCATCTATCATACTAGCCCAGTGTGGGTAGTTCATGTCAATCAGGCTGTTCTTCAAAATGTTCTTGGGTGAAGGGTGGTGCACAGCCAGTTCTTCAATCTCATCATGAGACTTCAAAACACACATTTGTTTCTCTTTGTAGTTAATGCTGAGAAATTGTAATCAGACTTGCCGTACAAGTGTGTTCCAATCAGATGATCACTGGCCTCATATGCTTTGCACTCCCTGTGAGACAGTGTCTTTAATCCCAATGACCACAGCTGTGAGCTCAATGATCGGCTGGAAGCTGCAGTATCTTCCCTAAGCTCAAACAAACTGGCCTGCCATGTTTTGTGATGTATGAAGTTATGTACCAAGCAAAAGACAGAAATTGCACATCAATGTTTGCTTGCCACAACAGAAGAAGAGTAGGATTGTAGTCTTTGATGAACACCTTATTCTCCTGTCTGGATAACTCATATATCCTTTTAATGGACTTTGCCTGGAGATGGTGATGCATGGCTGAGAACAAGTCATTCATATGTCCTTGCTGGCAGATACATCTAGGGAAACCAAATCGATACCTGGTGTACCACTCATTATGACTCTTGACTGGTCAGTGGCTGTACTTCCCACAAAGATGCTGCTGAAACTTTTGTACCAGCTTCCACAGTGTTGGACTGTCATACTTGTCAGGGATGTGACAAGTGACATAAAACTGAATGAAGTTTAGCACTTCAGCTGCTTCATTTTCCCCATTATGAGGAGCATCTTTAATCTCTAACAACATGGATGTGTGGTGCATCTTGTGCCTGGTATTCCATCATCCAAAAGTAGTGCTTGACTAATCTAAGAGGCAGATTGTCCTTTGACAATATGAATGTCAATATCTCATGGAGAAGATGGTGAAAATGTTGGGATGCAGAAAGTGGATCAAGTGAGCACATCTCACCAAGTGTCATTGAGGAAATACCATCAACATCAGCATTGGCCCACCTCAACAGTTCAACTAACTCATCCCAGCTGTACTCTGCACAGCTCAGAATAATGAACCACATAGCTACACCATATTCATGCAGCATAATCATCATGACCTCTGAGTGTCTGTGATACCAGTATTCACTTGTGCCATGCAAACTCAAGAGTATAGATGTCAAATTCGCCTGCAATGTTTTGTCCTTTTCATTCAGCTTTTTGAGAAATGGGGTCTATGTCATTTCACTCCCATGATTTCACTCTGTGACATTTCGCTCCTGACAACTCGCCCCAAAGTCAATTCACTCCCATTAATTTCACTCCCACCTGCACTATACATAGCTAAAGTATCCTTCAAGCTAAAGTGCAAGCATAACTTGTATCCTTCAGTCAGTAACACTGAGTTCCATTGGTATTGATGATAGCTGACTACTATTAGCCACAGCCAAGCAACCAGTGCATAAATTAATAGTCTATCAAAGCCTCATTTTGGAAAAATGGCTACATTTATTGAGTCCATCAGGGGTAAGAGAAAGCTGGTGGACAGCAACAATTTCATTGATACCCACCACAAGCGAAGGTATAATGGTAAATCAATTTGGCAGTGTGAGTTTGCTGTAAAGAAAGAAATAAATTGTAATGTCAGGGTGCACACAGAAAGTTACGAGTCACCTGTTGTTGTATCCACTTTCAGTGTGCACACACATGCTCCTGACTCTTCTGCAGTGGAGCGTGTAGAGGTACTGTCCAGAGCTAAGGCGTGTGCTGTTGCAAACCAGGACAGTACTGCACAAGTCATCTTGCACAGCAAAGAAGATGTGTCCTTGGCAGCACAGGGTACAATAGTGGACAAGAATCAGTATTATCAGTATTTGTAATCCATTTTGGCTTTGATCACATGAACTGAACAAACTTCCTGTAACTTCCTGTTTCCAGGAACAAGATCACATGACTGCTTAACCATGGCTACAGTGGCTATAGCTATGCAACAAGATAACAAGATCTGGAATAAGATCACATGACTGATTAACCATGGCTACAGTGGATATTGCTAGGCAACACATCTCGGGTGACAGCAAGGTAAGACTGATCAGCTTTTTATTAAAAATGAAATGTTCAGTCTGTCTGTTTTACTGTTGGTGGAGTGAAATGCAGTGTTGGGGAGTGAAATGCCATGGGAGTGAATTTGAACAGGAGCAAAATTAACTGGCATGAACTGTCAGGAGCGTATTAACGTGGAGTGAAATGACGGGAGTGAAATGTCGTGCTCCCAGAGAAATGCAACTGCTGCAATTCCATCCAGTGGATTAGTCAACTGCAGCTTATGTGCAATGAACACAGAGAGGATACTAAGCTCATTTTCCCACAGTAGATGGAACAAATATTGTATGTCCCTACAGGATTTTTCATCCTTGTTTAACACTCTCGATGTATGATATTCAACACCTTGAACACATACACCTCATGTGCATCCAGATGACCTCCTGTACCTTGAGGGAATAAATCTGGGAAGCAACATGCTTCCAGTGTTACCTCCTGCATAATAACCCGACTATCTTCAACCTATTTCATCTGATACAGGTCAATATTATCACCAATTGGATCCCTACCTTGTAGAGAGTGAATTGTGTACTGTTCATACACATCTTCATGAGTTGCAACATTGACTGTCTCAATCATTGCTTCCTAGTGTCCACCACTCCAAACTGAGCACTCATATTGGAGAATTCATCAATGTCAAGGTCAGCATAGAAAAGATTATTGCTCTTCAGGTAGTGTAGAGCAGTTTTCACTTTCTGCACATTGACAACATCTTGACAAATGACCTTTGACTTTGTTGGGACACCGTTTACTAGTATGACAACACTATTTTCATTTGAGATGTTCTCCACATTCTCTTTCAGAGACAGTGGCAAATACATGGTAGACTCTTTCAGAGGCTTCACAAGTTCTTGCTGGGGTACTTTCCAGGTCTTTGTATTCAAGTGCAGAATTGTCTGAAACTGTTTCATCATTTGTATGAGGATCTGTTCAAACATATTCAGTGCAGCAATCTCAGTAGGTATAACATCTGCCTCCATGTTGTTCAATACAGACCTCGGAGGCAGGGTGTAATTCTTCACCTTTGTGAAACAGTACTGACACATGGTAACCACTGGGTTCAGGTCAAAGTTATTCTTGACTAGTAGGAAAGCCAATAGTCATGCCCACATGCCATGAAAAGATGTAATATTTTCCAGATCAACAGTTACAGTTCAGTGCCTGTAATGTAGTCTGTGACATGAGAGTCACACATAGTCAAACTTCTCTATCTTTGCCAGTTCAGATTTGGCAATGGGTTTCCCAAATATCTTCCGTATCTTGGATTCCCGAAGAGTGACAGCACATGATGCAGTGGTGGAAATGTCATCACATGGTGCATCATAATGTTTGCTATTACGTTGCACATTCTCTATCACAATTTTTGCAGCTTGCATATCTCCTGCTTTCAATGACTCATCAAGCTGTTTGTATACTGACACAGCTTTTCTCAACTTGTATATGTTATGCAGAAAGCTGTGCACCACAGGATTGTGTACAGCATGCATGTGCATATGATGAAAGACACTATTGCACACACCAATATCTAAACAAACCAAGGAATGCTCCAGCTATGCTTTATGTTTATGAATTTCACAGCGATCAATTTTGTATAAGTTGTATCTCTGTTTCTTCTTCATTTCAAGAAAAGTGATTCATGAACTGTGCAATAGCATCAAAAGACACTTGCATTAGAATACAGGTCTCATCATATCTCCATGATGTACAACTTTTCCTCTGCATCTCAATGGTTGAGTTTGTATCATCATCTGACACACTTCATCAACGTGGGTGACACTCAACACATAACAAGCCCTGCCACCCTCATCCACAGAAATTGTGAGATCCTTAGAAATGGCATGATAAGACTCCTGCCAGAAAAAGCTTTTCTCAACTGGTATATGTTATGCACAAAGCTGGGCAGTGCAGGATTATGTACAGCATGCATGTGCATAAGATGAAAGACACTATTGCACACACGAATATCTAAACAAGCCAAGGAATGCCCTGAGTGCAGTTTATATTGCCATGTTCCTTTAAAGACTTCACAAAAGTTGCCTCTGTTCAGAGTACCAACATTTTGCAGCCTAGTCTGAACAGAGTTCAGTGCACTACTGAACCGATCAATCTCCCTCATCATTTGTGTTCACAAACATGCCAGGACAGCAAGTGCCATGTTCACAAAAATACAAACCCTAAGATTTAGTTTCATCAAGATAAGTTGGCTCTTGAGTCATTTGCCTTGACGTCTGATCATGGCAGACGTGATCTCATCAACTTTAGCCTTGGAAGCTAATTTTCAGAAAAATTTCAACTTGCTAAGATGACCACTAATCACAGAAGTGTGTTTCTGTTTACGGGTTACATCAGCAATGCCTGCAACTCGACCAGCTCTCCTCTGCTCCACACTACCAACAGCATAATCAGGAGCCATGCACTTTGCAGTTGTCCCTGAATAACTAACTGATGCAGGCATCTCACAAGCAGCAGGCAACCTTTTCCTACATACAGACCTTCCAGTGTCCTTGGCTTTCCTCATGGCATTTTTACTACCTACATTACTCTTCATCAACTTAGCACACCTTTTGTCACCTAAATCATTTACTCTGAGATGGATCAGCAGTGTGTCTGGTGCAGAGTGGTTACTCAAGAGGTGTAGCAAGGTTGGCATGAGCTGCTCCCATCTCATACCTCTCTTGCCAAACCAGTAAACCTTGCAATTAGGAAGCTTCAAGTCACTACCCAATTGACTTCTATGAACATATTCACCACCTCGATGAATTAAATTGCTGCCTACCATCCACGTTGTGATTCTGGAGTTTTCTGCCAAGCTGTCTGTTCCTTAGAAGGCAGAGTGACAGAGAGCTCACAAAGTCAGTCTGTGTCTTTTGGTGGCTAGTGAGATCTAATGAACAGACTGAGCAACTTTCCTTAGAAATACAAAATCACACATGCTCTCACAATGCAAAGCATCATGAGCTGCATATGCAAATCACCACAGAATATTATGCTGGTTCAACTTTAAGCAGAAATGCATGGTGCTGAAAGGAGAGGCCTTTTGGCACCATGCATTTCTGCTTTGCATTGTGGGGGCATGTGTGATTTTGTATTTCTTTGAAACTTGGCTTCCCGGGCAAATGCCCTTTGTGGTAACCATTGCCTCAGTGCTTACACACAGAGGTTCTTTAACTTTTCTTGTGCTAGTGGATCCTTGCAGAGGCAGGTAGAAACAATGGACTTAAACAATATTTATTGGCTGATAGCACTAGGTGTGTACCAATATAAAAAAAATTACACTTCACAGATGCCTGTAAAGAGTTTTTGATTGGGTGTGCCACAGACAAAACACAGTGTGTGTTGGTGGGAATTTGAAAGTTTCTGACTGGATCATTTGAAAGAACACAGTGCAGCAGCCATTCTGATTTGCTGTTTGCTTGCAAGATATACACGTGCCTACTGTGGTCTCCCTCCCTTTTGAACAGGCATTTGTGGTCATGATTACTGCTTCAAGCTGTCTTAAATTGCTAAAATTTGCTATTAGATAAATCATTCTACATGGTTAGCCTTATAGTAAGCTATGTAGGAAAAAGCTTTTAAACAACCCTGTTTTAAGTAGGAAAGAATAACTAAAAGTAAAGTTTTAAAACTGATTTTAATGTGAGTGCGTACTTAGTGTTATTACAGTCTCTTCAGTTTGCTCAAAATGGAGCTATTTACGTCTTCTTTATGAGTTTTGTTCTTGTATAATTGGCTGGATTGAAGAATTTTCTGTGATGCATAAAAATAACTTTAAAAATATAAAAACATGTATCTGTTCAACAGGGCAAGGAAAAAAATAAATATACACATCTCTGCATTTTTACACAATCTGGGCATGCACACAATTCGTCATCATCAAATCAAATATTTTAAAGATTGGCTGTATCAAAGAGATGGTGTGCACTTCTCAGACAATGGCAATTGCCACTTTTTGGGAGATAACTGACATGGCATCCTCTCCATGATCTGAAGAACATTGTGTCTTGGCCAAGTGTTCAGAGAGGAAAAAGTTATTTTAAGAGCCAACCTGTTGTGGTAAAAAAATAGGAAAAAATGCACACAGTGAAGACAAACATTCTATAGCAAACACAGTCATGCACATAATACACTTACTAGACATATTATTAGCATTACACAGGCACATGCTTCCAACACTCAAAAAAAATTTCAACAGCAACTTCACCAGGTGCTGAGGGGGGAGGGTCTCACCTAACAATGCCCATGAAATGGCATATAATTTTACACTACACACTGCTTGCATAACTTAACAATACCCAAGTCCAACCACCACCTTAAGTGTTTGCTTTTTTTATGTGTTTTGTGATGTCAACTGCAGCATTTACGTAAACAGATAGCAGACTGTTATGCTGCATGCATAAAGCAACATATGCTATTCCTGATGTCTATGTCATACACACCTAGATATACATATATTGCATATTTAAATAATTTTATTATGTCTGTTTCTCTTTCAGAAATGAGTAAATATTGGACAACAGAACAGCTGCCACTGCTACTGGAGGCTGTCACCAAAATAGGTGATCCAAAAATAGTTATGTGAGACATGAACATGCCACTAGAGGAGACCTGGAAGGGGGTGGCCAGGTACCTCAGACATAAGAAGGGGTTAGACGACAAGAGGTGGAAGAAGTGCAGGGGGAAGTGGAAGTTAGTTTGTCAAAAATGTTATAATCTAAAGGATTTGGGGAAAGTGCTTGAGAAGGACTGGGCCTGTTGCTCTGGGCAGGGGAAACCTGTTTTCGGAGAGAGATAGAGAGAGAGAGAGAGAGTACTTCATTGTAAGTAAAATGTCATATTTGCATGAAACAACTTTATGTACCAATTAACCAATAACAACATCAGAGAGAATCATTCCCTAGCCATTAACAACACATGGGGAAGGGTGCACACACTGTTGTCCCAAGGTATAACCAAAGCCCACCCCATCCAGCCACTTCTCAATCTCAGAGAAATTAATGTATTTGAGACTATTATTGTGGTACAGAACACTGAATGGTCAACCATGTACAAGCTCTGTGTAGTAACACAGAGGGGTTCTGATTCCCTCTGACCTTGAGACTGCAGCTCAAAACATCCATGGGAATTAGAACCCCGAGGTGTCAGAACACACTAGCTGCTCACCCTGTATTTTTTATAGTATATAGTATTTTGTGAAAATATGTGCATTGTGTTTTTTTTTTCTTTCACAATCAAACTGACTTGTGCAGTGTCATTAGGTCCTAGGATGCTATTCTACTAAGCAATTGTATAGAAGACAGCACCTTTGGTAGCTTTCCAAGTTGTTCTGCCACAGTACTGACATCACCACTACAGCAGAACAACATGATGATGTCACTACTGCAACAGAGCAAGCATATTCCATGCATGGGATTCCATGCATTAAAGCATTCCACTATACACTATTATGACTAATCAATATACTTAACTTCGTACGTTGTGTATCCCTGTCCACACGCAATGTCAGCAGCGCTTGTATCATACAGGTAATGCAATATAACAGCATGATATAATACAAAATAAAGAAATGATATCAGTGATGTTACTTTAAAAAAATTATAGCATAAAAATCTTAACTAGCTATACTGCTTTGTAGGTTAAAGAATCTCACAGTGTTACAAAACATCATAGCACAGAGTGAAATACAAATTGTTCACAGATTGTTTATCATATAAATTTTTTCACCACAGCACCTGGAGCCACAGCTAAGGAAACAGCAACTGCCACAGGCCCTCCTTACAGAGGAGGGGACAGAAGCAGGTGATGATGATGATGACGACACAAAATGTACACATTAACTAGTGCATTGTGCTTCTACTGTGATCTCTCTTTCTTGCAACGATAAAAAAAGATTAATAGAAAAAAAGGCTAAAAGTTTTCGAACATGGCTAAAACCAGTTTCATCACATTATTCTCACACTTATACATATACATATTAGTGTACTGTATATGCATATGCATACTCATGTGGCCAGTGTAACAGATACACATTTCATCAGTGATTTGTCACACTTCTAGGTATCATGAGTTTTTTATGTCAACCCACCTGTTGCAACAGTAAGCTCTTATTAGTGTTAAGCTATCTGTGCACTCTCATCATTATGATGAGACATGTATCACATTTGTTACAGCTATAACAGTGACACTTTATGCAAGTTATGTAGTGTGTTATGTGCTGTAGTTGAAACGGTCTTAGACAGGGAAAGAGCACAGTAAGATAAAATGTTTCAGACGTAAGCCTACTGCTGCAGTAATACTGGTGTGCCTGTCATATAGGTTTTCCAGCTTCTCAACACATACTGGCAACAATTTGTAGGGGAAATTGTTACAGACACTGTGTTCTGGGGATAGTGATGCAACATGCTATGCATTTATTCAAGCACATTCAGAGTTTTTCAGGGCATATTATTTCCTGATACAGCTAACTACTGATTGGCACTTGTTCCCATGGGGAGGCAAAAAACAGCAAGAATGTAACATTCCTATTCGGATTAATAGCAGACCAATCATAGGTCATGCTTTCATTGTATAAAATCCTTTTTATGTTGATTGCGCGTGTGCACAAGAGACATGTTGCGCCAGCTTGCTGCAGAAGCAGGTTGTGGAGGTGCGGCACTGTTGTGGCCAGTGCCCCACTGCCTTTTGAGGCTTGGCCCACTTTCCCCAATGGGGTGGCATGCTGCTGCTGACACTAGTTCAGCCAGCATGCCACCACCTTGAAATGTTTTAGCCGCTGCAATCAGGGGCCACCTTGTGTCACCATTCTGCTGCAATGAGGGATCGACCCGTCATTGCAGGGTGGTACCTTGCATACCCTGACCCTGTTTGTCGACAGGGAGCCCAGTCCTCATTGGCATAATGTCATCCCTCCCCCATTTGTTGTGTGCTGAGGGGGTGCCCAATCCCCCTCGGCATCATGCGCCCCCAATATTCTTTCATTGCCAACAGGGGGCCCAGTCTCTGTCGGCTTCATTCACCTCAGTTCTATTTGCAGATGGGTGAGCCCACTCTGCGTTGGCATAATGTCCCCCCACAATGAATTGTGTGCCAAGGGAGAGTGCCCAATCCCCCTCGGCTCTTCCCCCCATATGTGCTGATGGGTGTGTCCAATGCCCTACTGACTACAGCCCCCCAAACCACTCAGGTGGCATGCTGGGAGCCCACCCCAGCATGCCAAATGTCCCTGTAAAAGGAAAAAACATTCCACAATGTTTTTCTTTTTTTAAAAAACCCTGTAAACAAGAAAATGGTCCCTCATTGAGTCCATGGCCCCACCCCAACCCGCACCCACCCTCTGTGCACCCTGCCTCCCCACATACCCCAGTCCATACTTACCTACAGAGCCCAGTGCGACTATCTTCGGTGGACTGGGAACACGTCTGCACTCGTCAAAGCCGACCGCAAACTGAAGAAATGCTGGTAAGCTGTATAATGGCATAAATAGGGTTTTTTTTACAACTTTGGTGCAAATCTACTGCATATTTGGGAATTTTGGCACCAGATTTTCAACATGGGTTTATTGGGACCCCTCCTCATGAATTCAGCCACGATCATGGCGTTATTTGGTCCTAAAAGGGGATTTTGTGATCACTGTGCAGAATCACCTTTTGGAACCGATTAACAAAATGACAGTGCAAGTATTCATGAGGTGGTCTCTCAAAAAGCCTATGTTGCAAATGTGGTGGAAAAAATCCAAAAAATTACTATTTTACAAATGTGCGTTGTGCAGTTTCTACGCATGCTCGTAACTTCATGAATTTGCAATATTTTCACTCCAGATTTTCAACATTGCCATTTTTCCACACCTCCTTATGAACAGTACAGCTGTCATTTTTCACATCCTGGCCAAAATGTGTTTTCATGCTTCCAGTGCAGAATAGCGTAGTTGCTGTGGGAAATCAGTGTTTGGGACACATTAAGAAAACCACAGTGACACTGAGAAAGGGCAGAGGTCCTAAACTGCCTATGTTGAAAATTGTGTGATGAGAGTCCATAAAATGACTCTGTTACGAGCGTGCATTGTGCAGTTTCCACGCACCCTTGTAACTTCACAAATTAGTAATATTTTCATGGCAGATTTTTAACACTGGCATTTTTTCACACCTCCTTATGAACAGTACAGCTGTCATTTTTCACATTCTGACTGATATGTTTTCGTGCTTCCGGTGCAGAACAGCGCATTCACTTTGGGAAATCAGTGTTTGGACAGATTAAAATCAAGCGTGTGAGAGAGAGGAGTGACTGAGGACAAATGAGCTCTGTCAGGACTGCTGCAGATTTCTTTGTGGGCAGAAAAAGTTGGCAATGCAGGCAGGAGCCCAGTCCAAAAGGGCAGCCTACGGTGCTGGGAGAAACAAAGCAAGCGAGTGAGGGAGGAGGAGTGAGCGAGCGAGCTCAACAGAGCTCTGTCAGGACTGCTATGGATTGAAGGGCACCTAGTTAAGCTAATTTATTTTGGGGTTTTTGGGAAAAGGTGTGGGTGAGCAATATACACAATAATCCATTTTTTGATAATATTAAGCAATGGTATAGATTTGTTGATGATATACTGTATATATGGCAGGGGACTAGAGAAACTTTTACAGATTTTGTTCAGTGACTACATGAGAATGAGCTAAATTTGACATTTAGCTATATCATTAGCCCAGATGAGGCTATTTTTGAATTTAACCATCTATGTGTCACATTGTGACCGTAAGCTGGAAACAAAGTGTCATAGAAAATTAACAGCCACAAATACACTTTTACATTATGATAGTGCTCACTCTGCAACTCTAAAAAGCTCCATTACTTATGGCCAGTACCTAAGATTGTGGAGAAATTGTAGTAACGTACAGGATTTTGAACAACAGGCTAAAGAATTTGAGTGTAGATTCCTAGCCAGGGGATATGAATACAATGTATTATAAAGTTCTAAAGAAAGAGCAATGAGACAGGATACGAAGTTGCTAATAAAAGTGAAAGTGAAAGATCAATGTAAAGAGTCAGATGAGGTTCTTTACTTTCTCTACAGAATATAACCATGTTGCTGGCAAAATTGGAATGTAATGTATAGAAACTGGTTTATTCTACAATCAGATGACATTTTGTCATAAGCAGTGGGGTATAAACCAAGAGTTTCATCTGGGAAAGCCAAAAATATGCGTGACATGTTAGTGCATAGTAGGTTTCAAGAACAAAAAGAAACAGGCAGGGGTTGGTTTCCACCGAAACCAAAATGTTTTTTAAAATGTATGAAATGTAACATCTGTAAATATTCTGAGACTACCAAAGAATTTAAGAATTCCGAATTATTGGATTTTTTTTGTAGAAATCGGACAGTCATTTGTGACACTCCTTTTTATGTTGCTTGCACGCATGTGCAAGAAACATAGTGTCATCATCCAAGTTTTTGGAGGTGTGGCAGCCCTCTTCCAATTCAGTCAGTGTGTTTGCAGGCACAAACACAGTTCTCCAATCAATGCTGCAGCTGTTTATGACAGTAGTTGAAAATGCAGTGGCATACAGTTGAAAGGAGAGCTACGCTTCAGTGAGCAGCGATAAGATCGCGTTCTCATGCGCGCTTCCCACATACACACACACATGCATGCATACTGCGTGCTTGTGCTTCCCCTGTGCACACACTGTATAGCTGATGGGGGTGCCCAATCCCCTGTCGGCTGTGCTGCACCCCCCCAACAGAGTTTCAGGTGCCATGCTGGGGGCCCACCCCAGCGTGGCAGCAGTCTGTATGGCCAATGGGGTGCCCAGTCCCCCATTGGCTCTACTCTCCCCCAAGACCATCAGGTGCCACACTAGGAGCCCACCCAGCGTGGCAACAGGTCTATGGCGAACAGGGTGCCCAATCCCCATCAGCTCCACTGCCCACCCTCAAATAACCTTCCAGATGCCACAAGGCCCACCCAGCGTGGCACAAATCTCGTTGTCCAAGTAAAAAAAAAAACACCTAAAAGAAAAACACCTTCCCTTGAAGAATGTCTGACCCCCTCCCCCACCACACCCACCCTCTGTACAACTTCATCCCCACACCCGCACCTCACCCCATACTTACCTCTGGAGTCTGGTGCGATGATCTTGGTGGACCAGGAACATGTCTGCACTCTTCAAAGCCGACCGCGAAATGAGAAAATGCCAGTAAGATGTATAATGGAATAAATAGGGTTTTTTCAACTTTACTGCATATCTCTGGCATTTTGGGGAATTATTTCACCAAATTTTCAAAATGTGGTTTCTGGGATCTCACTTCATGAATTCTGTCACTGTCATGGCATTAATCGGTCCCAAAAGGTGATGTCGCGGTCACTGCACAGAACCACCTTTTGGGACTGATTTATGAAATGACAGTGTAACAGTTCATGAGGTAGGCCCCCAAAAACCCTATGTTGAAAATTTGGTGAAAAAATTTCCACAAATGACTGTTTTACAAGCATGCATTGCCCTGTTCCTATGCACGCTCGTAAGTTTGCGAATTTTCAATATGTTCACTCCAGATTTTCAACATTGCCATTTTACCACACCTCCTTATGAGCAGTACAGCTGTCATTTCTCACATCTCACCCAAAATGTGTTTCTGCGCATGTAGCGCACAATGGTGCAGTCAGTGTGCAAAATCAATGTTCAGGACAGATTAAGAAAATCACAGTGACACTGTTCATGAGCAGAGGTGTTAAAATGGCTATGTTAAAAAGTTGGTGAAAAACTTCCCAAAAATGACTGTTTTACGAGCATGAGTTGCGTTGTTTCTACGCTCACTCGTAAGTTCGCGAACTTTCAATATTTTCTCTCCAGATTTTCAACATTGCCATTTTACCACACCTCATTATGAGCAGTACAGCTGTCATTTTTCACATCACCCAAAATGTGTTTCCATGCATGTAGCACACAATGGTGCAGTCGGTGTACGCAATCAGTGTTTGGGACAGATTAAGAAAATCACAGTGACACTGTTCATAAGCAGAGGTCTTAAAATGGCTATGTTGAAAATTTGGTGAAAAAAATTCCCTTCAGTCATTCTGAAATGTTACTAATGAAGACATTGAACAGGACTGGCTCCAGGACCGATCCCTGCAGCACCCCACTGGTCATCCCCTCTCCCTAGACTGTACCCCATTTACCACCACTCTCTGCCTCCTGTCTGTTAGCCAGTTTCTAACCTAGTTTACCACCCTTTCCCCCACACCCAGCCTACCCAGCTAGTTTATCAGTCTCCTATGTGGGATGGTGTCAAAGGCTTTGCTGAAATCAAGGTAAGTGTTGTCCACTGTCCCACCCTGATTCACTTCCTTTGTCACCCAGTAAAATAAATCAACCAGATTTGTCTGACATGATGTCCCCACTGTGAATCCATGTTGTCTATGGTCCTGAGCTCCAATGGCTTCTAGATGCCCCACTATCCTTTCTTTAAGCAATGTCTCCATGATCTTCCCCACTACTGAGGTGAGGCTGAACGGCCTATTGGTCCCTGCCTCATCCCTGCTGCTGGACTTGTGCAGAGGGACCACATGTGCCCTCCTCCAATTCACTCCCGTTGAATGACTCAGTGAATATGGCTGCCAGAGGTACTGCTATCTCCCTTCACAGTTCTGTTAATATCCTTGGATGTGTGCCATCTGGTTCCATCACTTTGTCCACCTTCAATTTACTGAGCTCCTGCAGGACTCTTTTGCCTTTGAATGGACTATTGTCCACCTCTTCACCCCCTTGGCAACTGCTGTAAAGCTGTGGCCCTTGCCCCTCCCACTGTTTTGTGAATACTGAATGGAAAGACAAAGTGCATGTCTTGGGAGGAAGGCATAGAGCTATCACTTCCAAATACCTAAACAGCACATACAAGCAAGCAACATTCAGCATTGACAAATGCTTGTTGTGTCTATGTGCTATGGTGCACTTGTGGTCTCACATATGTAGGGTGCACTGTGCGTCCATTAAAACAAAGAATACAGGAGCATGTTAGGTCCATTGTGAATGGGAGGCCCGACACTCTTGAGGGTACCCATTTTGCCAGTCAACATGGTGGTGATCCTGATCAAATGAAATTTGTGTGTCTTTCACCCAAAACATGAGGGAAGTAGAAAATATATGTTATTAAGAAAAGAAAGTTTTTGGATCTACACTCTGAAAACAGTTAGACCTTCTGGGTTAAACGAATATTGGCCTCTGAAACCACATTTGTAAAATGGAATTGTTTGGTGATGTTTTTTATGCGATTATTTTGTGACCTTTTGCAAAGAGACTGACCCCCTTGATTTCTGGTATCTTACAAATTGACATCAGTCAGATTCTATCTAATCCACTTTAAAAGTAGATAGTACAGTCTAAGCTTATACTACTGAAGTGGATTGAGAAAAAAAAACTTTGTGATTAAGGAGTTATTATTTGTTGTTTTTGTCCATTTTTTCACTTTTCAGAGTCTCATAAAAATTAGAGAAATTATGAAGTTATGATGACATCAACCCATAAAGTTAGCACAAAGCATTTATTTGCATCTTTCATGTACTTTCAGAGCGGAATCTTTAATGGAATTAATGTTTTGTTTATTTTGCTGCCCCCCATTTCTATCTCCCTTTCTATTTCTTTAACTTATTATACCAGTTCTAATTTATTGTTATGTAAGTTTTTATCCCTCTGTTACTTTGAGATGAGGTGTTTTGTGCCTTGGTAATCTGTTTTAAGATATTGCTATAGCTTTGTTATTGAGAATTATGTATTCACTGAGATTCTTTCCTCTCTAAAACTAGTAACAAATGCATCTGAATGTATTGAAGCTACAATATTACTGTTACTCAGTATAAAAATATATAAGAAAGATGTATGTTACATGAGGCTAATAGTAGAGGATTTGAAAGAAATATTCTATGCTAAAAATATCCTATGAAATAATACATGAATCTGTTCAGTATTGTAATATTTAAATATATTTGAAACTATTAGCTCTACTTTAGAATAGTCCTTGTGCTTTGTTTTTAATTCATCACCTTTTGTAATGAGTATGCACTAGATCCTTGTTTAATTTAATTTGTTACAGGCGGTCTGAATATTTTTTATATAAAGGCATGTATGTTCTCACAAAACCACTCTTCCTGAAGAAGGGTTTGTTACCCGAAGCGCCGAGTGGCTGTTTGTTGTAACGCTGGTTGATTTTTTTTCATGAACTAATAAATATTAGAATTTAGCAAAGTTCCATGGATTGCTGCTTGTTGTGTATGTATATATGAAGCTGCATGGACATATTGAATTGTTCGTGAAGTAGTTATTTGGGACTTAATATGAAGTACTAGACATGCGCAGCTTTTTCTGTTTGCATTGAACTATTTCTGCGATTGCTACCCATTGCTGCGCAGACCCACTTTGTTGCCGCTGGCTCACTGAGCACCTGTTTGGCAGTGGTTGAAGAGAGCACAGTTCCATGGAGCCCTGCACTCCCCTCAACCACCAAACCCATACATACAAATATACACAAGTGGAACAACACAATCTTCCATAAGGTCCGTATTACCACTTGTGCATATCAGTGCATAAAATTTCAGTGTTTTAGGGGAGCATGGGCCATCCACACCCTGCACTCCCATCAACCACCGAAGTGATACTTAACAGTATGTACAAGTGGGAATGCAGACCCTACAGGCCCTGCACTCTTATTTGTGCATATTACTATGTAATGTTTAACTGGTTAACAGGAACATGGACCCCGGAAGGGTGGTGGGGGAGAGGGAATGGTAGTGGTGTGTGTGGGGGGGAGGGGAAGGGAGTGGTAACCCTGATATCACATTTCCAAACTTCTGTTGCTGTGCTATCATCCCAAACTGATGCATTAATGAATTTTGTTGCAATCAATTTCTCTTTTTTTTGAGAAACTGCAATGTAAGTAATTAGAGGTATGTGTTTATGGAAGCTGGGTCCTCTGGGCCCTGCCCTCCCTTCATATTGCCATTTTTTTATGCAATGATATGCATATATGGAAGCGTGGGCCCTCTGGGCCCTGCACTCCCACTTATACATAACAACAAAGCCATACAGTAACCCCATAGGCCTAGAAAGAAATCCTAGTAACATTCTCCCATAAGTCCCATATTATCAGTTCTGCATATTACTGTGTAAAATTTCAGTGTTCTGGGGAGTACAGTTTATCTACACCCTGCTCTCCCATCAACCACCAAACTAATATTTAGCAGTATGTATAATTGTGAGAGTGAGCCATACTGGCCCTTTGCTCCCACTTGTGCATATCGCTATGTAAGGTTTACTGGTTGACAGGAACATGGGCCCAGGAGAAGGAATAGAAGGAATGGTACTGGTGTATGTGTGGGGGGGGAAGGGGGTGAAGGGATAGGGGAGAGGTAACCCTAACATCTCATTTCCAAACTTCTGTTGCTGTGTTATCATCCCAAACTGATGCAGTAATGGATTTTGTTGCAATCAATTTTCCTTTTTGATAAGACCGTAATGTAAGTGATTAGTGGTATGTGTTTGGCAAGACACGGGCCCTGCAGGTATATATCTCTATGTGCCATTTATTTTGTAATGATATGCACATGGGAGCATGAGCCCGCCGGGCACAGCACTCCCACTTACACATAACAACATAGCCATACAGTAGCCCTATGGGCCTGAAAAGGAACCCTTGTAGCACTAATTTGGCAATATCTCAGCAACTGTAGCAACTAGGAAAACTATTCCAGTGCAGGTGTAATCTATGACTTTTAAACTTCCTCACAAGCTTAGTTCACCTGAACTAAGCTGCGGGTAGCAAAAAAATATGTATCTCACTTTATTTTCGAGATATGGGTGCTGAAAGGTGCCACGGGTGACACAATGTTATTCTGTAGGAAATTTCTCAACTTTGGAACACTGTAACTCCATAGCTACAGTGTTCCAAAATTACAAACAACATGTTGTTCATTGAATGTTTTAGTGCCAAACCTCCAAAAGGCACATCTGTGGGACCAGGGTTTGCCACTCTACAATCCACCTTGGCACAATGAAGTGACAAAGAAAACAACGCATGGGAAAATATTGTCAAGCAGTGTTTTCACAATAACTTTTATGTGTTCATGGTACTCCTATCTCTATAATGGTAATGCTTTAGAGCACAAAAATATGTTACCGTGCAACCTTTTTTTGTGTGTGAGGTCATTACCGCACACACAAAAAACTTTACCGTGGCAACAAAATGGCAGAACAAGTTTGAAAACCATATTTCCAGACCACCTGCTGAAACATGAATCATGTTCAGGTCATGTTCCTAAAGGCCTGATTAGGTAAACGCAACTGTTGGTGTTTACCAAAGGGCATTATTTTTTGAGTTAGAATATTATCTTTCTGGGACCCCGTCCCGAAGGAGGCCTGGACTGGTTGAACCTGCCACCTGGGATGTCAACATGGGCTCAGGTCAGTGTCATTACAGCCCTGAACTCTGCTGTGGACCAATAATTCTGCAATTTGGCAACCTGGTGGGTGCTGGGAAGCTCTGAGGTGACTTCTGGGGTGGGTGGCCAAAACAGGGGGCAGTAGGACCCACCACCAGAGGGAGGAGGCCTTGCTGTTCTGATATGCTCCAGGGTATCAATCAGAGGGCTGGCCATTGGGACCCTCAATCTAGGGGGCTGCCCACCTTGGGTGGTTGCATCACACATATTTTCCCAGTGAAGAGGACTCTGGTTGGAGTTGATGGACTAAGTGGTCCCTTGGTCAGAGTGTAAGGAGTGCAAAGGAGCTTGAAGACTGTGACTTGCTGGTGCATTTTCTGATGACTGGTGATTGCTGGGGTGAGAGGTCAGCAATACCTTTGGTCAAAAGTCTGTGGGCAGTTGGTAGGTGGAGAAAGCCCCACCCTGCCAAATCTATCATGTGTAAAAATGTGGACTTTATCTTGTACCTGGATTAACCCATTTTCAGTAATTCTGGACCCTGGACATTATCGTTTTAACTTCTATTTTCATTTAATTTTTTATTTATTTTTTTTTGGTGTTTGGATAATCTGTGATTTGAGTGTTTTGGGGAGGATCCATCAACATGTGTTGGGAAGGATCTCTCCCAGTCAGGCGCTACTCTCCCTCTGAGCCCCATGGTCTCCAACTCTTTAATTGTACTCCTTTTCCCAGTGTAGTATACCGGTGATGTTGAGCTGTAGGGATTGTGTGAAGGGGGTGGGGTGGGGGCCGTGGACCTGGAAGGAGAGGGGAGCCTGGTGGTTGGATAGGGGTGCTGGGAGCTGGAATATGCCCTGGGGCAAAATGGGTTCCTGAGAGGGTTCCCCCATGTCTGGTTCCCATACCCAAGGGTTCCTCTTTTTGTGGACAGATAATGCAGTCGACTTCAGAGGCTCATCCTACTCGGGTAGTGTTATGCGATGCCAGGTCCATTAAAAACAAGACAGCAGTGATTGCTGATCTTTTTGGATCATCAGACCTGGCTTGAATCACTGAGACCTGGCTGGATGAAAACACTGGCCCAGTGCTGGAAGCAGTGGTTCTGGATGAGTTATCAGTGATATATTGCTCATGGAAGGATCAGAGGGGTGGGGGTGTTGCCATCTGCTTTAAAGAGGAATTGGGCCTGGTAGAAGTTCCAGTGGGGGAGACTGGATCCTTTGAGTGTATTGTGGATGCAGGATCCTTCTCAGCTACCATCCACCCAGTGGTGAGAAACAATTCCTGCAGGAAGTCATGAACTTTGTCGTCAACATGGTTTTGTAGTCCCTCAGATGGATGGTTCCAGGGGACTTCAATTCCTGGGTCAATGATGATGTCTCACAATTTGGTCAGGACTTCTCCCAGTTGATGAATTCATTGGGCTTCACACAGGTTGTTACCTCTGCAACCTATATTCACGGTCATTCTCTGGGCCTGGTCTTCCCACTGGGCATGGAAACCTCCAAGTTGGTGGTGGAACTGGTTGGATGATCTGATCATCACTCTACTGTATATGGTTCAATTTCCAGTCACCCCTTATAGGCCTGCCCCTGTGGAAATGGTCCGGTACTGCCCTTTAAGGGGTTTGACCCCAGAGGGCCTGGTGGTACTGGATCTTTTGAGCTTTCTGAGAGTAAGCATAGATCCAGAAGACCTAGTGCGAGCCTATGATAAGGTTGTAGTGGGGGCTCTGGATTCTGTTGCCCCTATCTGTGTTCAACCACTCACTCTTCACCCTTCATCCCATTGGTTTTATGGGTCCTTAAGGGAGATGAGACGAGTTGAACGAAGCTGGAATGAGGCTGGCTGAAATCTGGCCTTGATGCTGACAGGCTTAGATTGATGACCCATTACAAGGATTATCAATCGGCTGTCTCCCATAAGAAGGCAGAGTTCCTGTCCAGGAAGATCGCCACCGCACAGAATTGACTGGCTCATCTCTTCTGAACGGTTGACAGATTGTGCAGTCCAACTTGTCTTTGGTCATGGAGAGCATTGTCACAAGAGAAATGTAATGAGTTTGCTCAATTCTTTGCAGATAAAGTTGCGAAATCAAGTCTGAAATCTGTGCGGTGCATTCTGTTGGTAGTGGCGGTGGTCAGTGGAAGGTTGCTGTGCCTCGGTTTGTCTGGTCTGACTTTGACAGGCTGGAGACCAAGGATGTCATGTGGATTGTCCAGGAGCTGCAGCCGACCTACTGTAGTTTGGACCCTGGCCCAAACCACCTCCTAGTGGGGGGCGTTGAGATCATCAGCCCAGTCCTTGCTGAGATTGTCCAGTGTTCATTAAACACAGGGGTGTTTCTGGACACCCCAAAGGAGGCTATGGTAAGGCTCCTACTTAAGAAAGCATCTCTTGACCTGGACTGTCTCGCTAACTACAGGTGGCTTCACGCTGCCATCCTAGCCACATGAAATAAAATATGCCCAAAGGCCAGTTTTAAGGAGTACATCAAAACTGTAGCTCAAATGACCTTTTTGAAGCAGAAGCAGAGAGATTAAGGGCCAGGTAGTCAAATGTTTACTCCGGGGCTAAATTAGCCTTGCCTGATGGGCAAAATAGCCCAGAGCAAATAGCCTGCTATATTCAAAAGGAATAGCCTGGTGCTAAATCAACTGAATATAGCATGCAATGGAAGCTGGGCAAACTGGACCTGGAGTGCAGGGCAAAAATAGCCTGGGAATAAGACAGCATTGAATATAGCAAATAAGACTGCACTGAATATAGCTCCCAGGCAGCCAGTACAAACACTGAAAGAAACACAATGCAGAGGTGAGATATAGCCTGCCAGGAACACAGGCAGAGAAAAACAGCCCTGAATGTGTACACAGGTGCAGACAGCAGTGCAGTACCTGTGAATGCCAAGGAACAGCCAGGACCCACAGGTGGCAACCACTGAACAGTACAGAACACCCAAAAAAACAAGCATCCAATAAAACCACAGGACATGGAGATATACAGAAATAGCAATTATATTCAAAACATCAAACACAAACAGTAGGATAACAGCATAATAATAAAAAGGCAAAATACAGTAAACAACAACAGGAAATAAAACGGGGACAACAGAGCTATAAGGGTGTATAAATGAAAGGGGCAAAGCAGTAAGGCAATATGGAATAGGGAAGCTGAACCAGAAACAAAAAAGAGGAGATAAAACCAATGAGGAAGTAGAAATGTAGGGGAAAGGGAAGTGGGTAAAGAAAACAAAGGGGGCCACTGAATGTGGAATGAACAAGGACATGTACAGGAAAAAGAGTGTGTGAGAAGAACAGTCCAAAACATAAATAACATTGGGATCAAGGTCCTGTGGGTGCTGGCGGTTTTTCCTCCAACAGTGCGGCAACCCTCCTCATCTCCAATATAATCACTGCCTGCTGCACTATCAGCACTTTATTAAATATGTGCCTTATTGGATTTTACCTAGTCTGTGAGTTCTGATCCGTGTTATGGGTGCTTTGGATTTTTACTATGTTTCGTTTGGCTCGCCATTAGCACTGTGACCGAGTTTCCTGGTGCTTGGTTCATTTTCCATGATTTGTCTATAAGAGTTTGTTGTTGCAGAACAATGCAGCATAGGAGTTCATCTCTCCCTTCAGTCTTCTCAGGTCAGGTGGCCTATAGGGACGAACAATGTGGACCTATAGGGGAATGGGGTACCATGTCAGGCTGTGAGAATGAAACAGAGGCACAATGCAACTGCAGAAAGCAAACAAATGGTGGACAGCTTATCCCAACAACCATGCCCATGTGGCACATCAGAACAATACAGAAGGCACACCTGACATGGGCCTGCAGGACAAGGCAGGAAGCCAAAGGCAGACAGCACCACCCAATGTTACATGGAAATGCGTGAATGTATGTAGACAGCACCACAGAACAGTGGGCACCACACAGCTCTGTAATGATCACAGTGAAACAGTGCAATTGGACAGCCAAACCCTGAGACATGGATGACAATGGGGCATTACATGACAAACACATAGGATGACACAGGATGGGACATGCTGGCCACAGAAACAAAACTATGCAACAAACTACAGTCAGCAAGCACCAGAGGAATGGGAACAGTGACTACAAGCCATAATGGTAGTCAGCCACTACAGTGGCCCAGCAAGGCATGAGGCAAGGCCCACCACCAGTCAAATACAAACACGTATCAAACTAAAAACTATATCAACATAAAACACAAAAACTATATCCAACACATTGCTGGAGTGCAGGGATACCACCAGGTATGACATGATGACCACCATGCACTCACAGTACCAGGACCACCATAAGCCTCACACAGGACAGATGATGCACATGCCTGTAGGGCATGAAGCCCCCCCCATGATAAAACACCACCACAAGGACAAACACCCTGAACAGCACACAGGTAGAATAGCAACACACATGTCATGGCACAGACAAGATAGGCATATATGCACCTTGCTTATTTTGGAATGGGCAATGCATGGCAGGACAGGGAACAGGGCCCACCACACAGATGTGCTGCTATGGATGGGCCACTGTGCAGTGGCACAAATGTGTCAGTGGAAGACCAAGCAGTAGTTGCACTGCAGCAATAGAAACTGTGACCCACATCCCACCTGGGCCCAACAATGTACAGGCAACAACAGCTCCACTGTACACACCCAGGCCTGAAAAGAAAGGCAATCAATGGACATGTTAGCACAGCAGAGGACCTGCACAGACCCACAGACACTGTGATGCATCCCTGCCAGACACGTGACACACATGGCCGCTGGAATGTCCAGTACAGGACAGAGTAGCACAGTACAATGTACCAAGTATACAGCCATGTCCAGGAAAATAGTAATGGTGGCAGGGCAAAGAACCCCCCCCCCGATGGTACAGTACAAGATCTAAGCATTGCAGAACCAAACAGAGTACTCACATAATGCAACATGGTGTCCATTCTCCTCTGCACATTGGGGCAAGTGGGGCACCCTCTTGCGATCCTGCAGGCTCATGGAGTGTTGGCCAACCCCTTCGATGCACCACCATCTTCAACTGGAGGCCTGCGCTCTGTTGGGTGGAAAGGGCACAGGTCCATCAGTACATGATGACATAGCACATCAGATTCATATATATAAATGGCATATGTAGACCAGACATTGCAGCACACATGTGACATCATTGGCATGCCAACCAGTATGCAAGGCCCCCCCACAGATGATAACATCACTCGTGACAAGCACACTGAGCAGCCAGTGTGCACATCAGACAGGAGAGGGTATCCACATGTGGGGAACCAGTGGCAGGGCACACACACACAGTGGGTGTGGCACCTGTGTAATATCACAGCAGGCACACAGGCACACAATGTAACACACAGATACAAGCAATGGGAGACTGACCTGTTGCTAGCCTTGCTTCTAGAGCAGAAAGCAGCTAACTGAAAGAAGCTACATTTTCTTATTAATTTAACTCTTATATCTCGGTAGGAGTCAGTGTCTGTTGAGATTAAGCAAGACAGATACTTTATTAGAAGTAGAAGGGGTCTTATTTAGGGTTAAAAAAAGAAAGAAAAGAAAGAAAGTCAGTGTGTTTTCTGTGCTGTGAAGGGTACTGCACCAACTTACTTTGCTAAACCAGTAGGAGGAGAGAGCGCTTAATTGGGGGTGTGGCTTAGACACTATAAAAGCAGGTGACTCAAATTACAACTTCCTGTTGCTAGCCTTGCTTGTAGAGCAGAAATCAGCTAACTAAAAGAAGCTACATTTTCTTATTAATTTAACACATATCTCAGCAAGAGTCAGTGTCTGTTGAGATTAAGCAAGACAGATACTTTATTAGAAGTAGAAGGGGTCTTATTTAGGGTTAAAAAAAGAAAGAAAAGAAAGAAAGTCAGTGTGCTTTCTGTGCTGTGAAGGGTACTGTATTAACCTTAAATTACAACTTCCTGTTGCTCAGGTGACTCAAATTACAACTTCCTGTTGCTAGCCTTGCTTGTAGATCAGAAAGCAGCTAACTAAAAGAAGCTACATTGCATTTGCACGTGTCTGCTGTGTCCGCTGGGCACGCTGAAACTGTTGGCATTAGACAAACTTGGATAAGATAATTTTAGCATATCCTCTACTTAGTAAATATACACCTTTAATAATGGAAAAAGAACTTAGTAAGTGTATGCAATGTTTGATGTATAGTGAGGGAAAGTATGGGAGCGAGTATGTATGTGCTAATTGCCATCTGATTACTACTCTTGAAGCAGAGATAGTGTTTCTGCTTAATATTAAACCAGTTTCTACTGATATTAGGGAACTGGAAAGTTACATTGATCTTATGGATGAACAACTTCATTCTAATGAACAATTTCCTTCACATTTAGGTAGCATTTCTGTGCCTCCTGATGAGGAGACAATTGTTAACGACTAGTGCTAGTATACCTGCTGCCTCTGCCCCCTCTTATAAGGTGAATGATTATCCGCCCTCTTTTCATGATAATGATGACTGGACCATTGTCACAAAGCCTCTTAAAAAAAGGAGGGGTGGTCAAATACACAATAGTGCCCTTATTGAAACTCGTAATAGGTTTGAGCAATTGACTGTATCAAATAATGAAGTGCTACATGATTTATTCTGTGCATCACCCTCTGTTGATAGTAATGGTTTAAAAACACTTTTCAATCAAAAGTTAATGCCCATGAATACTTGTTCTAGTAAGTCTCAAGCTACCAAATCAATACATAGATACATAGATACATAGACAGTGTAGGCAGATAAGGGCCTATGTCTCACCCAGTCTGCCCATTTAAGCTTGTAAATTCAGTTTATATTTTCCTAGAAGTCTGTTGTCCCTTACCCCTGACCTCCAGAATTCCTTTATGTTTATCCCATGCATTCTTATATCCCAATAAAGGAGCACTTAGAGGCGAGCCACACCAAAGTCAATGGGGGATGAACTCCACCACCATTCAATGCACAATGATGGCCAGCTAGAGACCAAAGAAGGCGACCGATCGACCAACAAGAACCTTGTTAGTCGACCAGTGGCCCCTTCCAATCTCCAGCCGGCCACCACCACACACCAATACCTATTAAGTTAATCACTCCAGAGTGTGCTAAACAATCACCTGTTTCTGATTCTTGTACCTCCTACTGTCTCAAAACAAGTGTTGGTTCTGGGAGATTCAATCATTAAGCACAGTGACAATAGTTATATAGGACTATTAACAATTAAGCACATTGATGCAATAGTGACAAGAGCAACTGCACTTGTTCTAGCTTCTGTGGGGCCAGGGTATCTGGCATTACCTCCATGATGCCTAATATTTTACAAAATGCTGGGGAAAATCCATTGGTTATCATACATGCTGGTGTTAGTGATATAAACAACACCCCATTTAATCAGTTACAACAGGACTATGTGGCGTTATGTAACCTGTTACTTGATAGGGGATGCTGTGTAAGTATATCTGAAATTCTACCTGTCCTGGGAGAAACATCTACCATGACACAGAAAATCAAAGCCCTAAATGAATGGCTGAGAAAGTGGTGTTTTAAGCAGGATATACCCTGTATTACCCACTGCGAATCATTTTCAGATTGCTCTTCCTTATTTTGCTGGGACGGTTTACATCTCAGTCGTAGGGGTAGTACACTTATGGGGAAAAGTATCACTAAAATCATAAATCATTGTTTAAACTAAAAACAATGGGGGAGAATGGGTCTATTCTCAAGTCTCTGAATACTTACCAAAATATTATTACAACTAAATGTAAATTCCTAGCTTTGAATAATAGATCTTTAAACCAACTCAAATTAGCAGAACTCGAAGCCAAATGTAAAACTTTAAATATAGGTGTGGTGGGAGTAACTGAAACTTGATGGGATGCATCCTCAATTTGGTCCAGAGAAATTCCAGGCTATAAGTTATATCATAAAAACAGATTAGATAAGCAAGGCGGTGGAGTTTGTATGTACATACAAAATTATATTCCTTCTTTTGAAGTGTGTTCTCCCTTTCCTTTGGAAAGTATATGGTTTAAAATCTTATTGAAGGAGCAGTCCTATATAACTATTGGTAACATCTATCAACCTCCATCTGCAAATTCAGATTACACAACTGATATGTTTAAAGAAATTACACATTTTTCAGAATCTCAAGATACTGTAATATTTGGTGACTTTAACCTCCTTCATATTAACTGGGACTCATTCTCAGGACAGTCCTATGCTGAGAAAGGACTAATAGATGTGGTAGTTAGTACTGGATTGCAACAACTTGTTACTGAACCCACTCGAGGTCCTAATATTTTGGATCTATTATTTATTAACATAGAGCAACAAATTAGCAATTTACAAATTTGGGATCCACTTGGGACCAGTGATCATTCATCTATTCTTTTTGAAATTCAACAGTTTAAAACTACACAAAGGAAGTTATACTATACAAAAAATTATAACAAAGCAAATTTTTCTAAAAGCAATGAATACTTACAAAACATAAACTGGGAGTCTAATCTTCTTAATTGTAGAACACAACAAGCCTGGGACGTTTTAAAAAAACATTGTACATTATTTGAAAAATACCTTTATTCCATCTAAGAGGAAATTTAATAATAAAGGAAAAATTCCCCCTTGGTTCAACAAGACAATTAAAAATCAGATTAAAATAAAAATTAATCTTTTTAGGAAACTTAAGAATAGTTTTGTGCCATTTAAAACTACTCTATTACATAAATACAGACTATCTGTGAAAAACTTAAAAAAATCTATTAAATTGGCAAAAAATAAGCTAGAATTTAAACTAGCTCACACAAAAGACTGTCACAAATCTCTTTTCTCCTATATAAATAGTAAAAAAGGTGTATCAAGGACCATTGGTCCCATTATAACCAATGGCTTTTCTCTATCTGATATAGAAACCTCAAATCTCTTTAATAAGTACTTTTGTTCTGTCTTCTCTCAAAAATCACCTATTAGTACATTTAAAGTTCACCACATAGATTATCATAGGTTCTATCCAACGGACATTATACAGGCTATCAAAAAACTAAAAAAAAATACTAGTCCGGGCCCAGACGGTATTCATCCATGGTTTCTGATCGAAACCTCTATAAATATTTCTATACCTTTGTCAATTATTTTCAATAAATCCTTACAAGAAAGCATTGTACTAAATGATTGGCATTCAGCAATAGTTACTCCCATATTTAAAAAAGGCAATAGAGGTTCTGTGCAAAATTATGGTCCAATTAGCCTGACCTCAGTGGCTGGTGAATTAATGGAACGAGTAATGAAGTCTCTAATAGATCAAGATTGTAAAAAAATAGGAATTTATGATTCAAATCAGCATGGCTTTACTCCCAAGTATTCCTGCACCACCAATCTGATATATTTTTACAATAATACAAGTACTCTACTAGATGTAGGTATCCATACTGATGTAATTCTTTTGGACTTTAGTAGAGCTTTCGATAATGTCTCACATGAAAAACTCATTAAAATGCACACTCTAGGTTTGTCACCTGATATTGTCAACTGGACTTTAAACTGGTTAACAAATCGTTCTCAGAGAGTCAGAATTAATGATATCTTGTCTGATTAGGGTAGTGTGATAAGTGCTGTACCACAGGGGTCGGTCTTGGGACCAACATTGTTTAACCTCTTTATCAGTGATTTACAAACAGGGCCAAATAACTTCATGGTTAAATTTGGAGACGATACTAAATTGGGGGCAAGGTTAATAATCAAGAAAATATTTCTGCATTAAAGAAGGATTTGGAAAAATTAACACTTTGGGCAAATGAAAATCATATGCAGTTTAACCAAGACAAATGTTTAGTAGTGCATTTCGTTGTAAATAATCCAAAAACGATATATCATATAAACGGACTACCACTTCACTCATCAAATTGTGAAAAAGATTTAGGGATATATGTTAATAATAAACTTTTATCAAATGATCACTGTGTTAGAACTGCTTGCATGACCAACAGACTTTTGAGGCAAATAAAAGGCACTGTTGTTAATCGCATTGAACAATGCCTTATTCCATTGTATAGGGCATACATTAGACCGTATCTAGACTATGGCTCCCCTTTCTGGAATCCAAACCAAAAAAAAGACATAGCAATTCTTGAACAGGTTCAAAGGAGAGTAACTAGAATGATTGCAAGATTAACAAACTTGGATTATCAGAACAGATTAAAAGCTACTGGTCTTTTCTCCCTTCAGACTAGAAGATTAAGAAGTGATATGCTTATGGTTTTTAATTTAATAAATTCACCAGATCCAATGGAAAATTATGGTCTAACACTCTCCAAAAGGAGACATGTTCTGAGACTGCATAATAAACAGCTTGAAGTAAAAAACTTATAAAACCAGCAAAAGGGGAAACTTTTTTCCGATAAGAGCATCCATTGTATGGAACACCTTGCCACAAGAATTGGTAGAGGCAACTAGTGCCACTGTCTTTAAAAACAAATTAGATGTTTGGTTGAGGGATAATATATAAATAATGTCCCACATAGTGTGGGGAACAGTCTTGATAGGCTCTGGCCTTCTTCTATTCTTTCATACAAAAAAAAAAGACCCCATACACACCATGCACACACACAGAGACATACGGCCATCATCGTGCGGAGACTGGTAACCCAACTGGCACTGGCAAAGTCCCATCCCAGACCATGTGCTTAAATTGCTCCAGCTGCCTACTTTGACACCTTTGCAGGTCCATGTACCGATGCCTGCATTTCTTCCCATCATGGGCTACGCCAGTTTGGGACATCAGGTGTTGGGCAATGGTGGCCCACACCTGTCTGCATGGGAGGTCACCTTCCCTCCCCTCCCCAAACAGGTGCCTGTGCCCCAGCACAACCAGTTCCACCAGGTTGGCAGTCTCCACCTTCACCCACTTCCTTTCCTTGTGGACAACTGCCCTCTGATGTCTTCTGCCTGATTTACTGCACTTTGTATTGGCACAGTGGAAGACTATCCTGTCACCAGGCAATCAAGCTGTGCTATGCCACAGAACATGCACAGCGCTATTGTGTACGTAAGCATGCTATCACAATAGTGCTGCACAAGCTGGAAGTGAATACACTGTGCATGCATGACCCACCAATGACCATAGTGCTGGTGCTAGTGCATGTGCAGTATCCCATGCAATAGCAGCATAGCGCTGCACTACAGCACTGGCATGGTACTCTGGTAGCACCAGTACAAAGTGCATTCACAGATGTATCACACAGCACATAGTAGCACTGCACTATGTTAGTAGTGCTGTGCTGTGCAAAGCTGGACTAGCCCCGTGCTACTGGATTGCCCTGTGCAATGCATTAGCCCAGTGCAAACTGTGGCAATATTCAAAAGCGGTATGCTAATGAGGCTGATTATCCATGCGCAGGGCAAACATGCTGATTTGCATCTCATTATGTTGTCATTTGCTTACCAAACAGGGTGGTTTGCCCAGCAGGGCTGTTTAAGAACTAACAGTGCACCACCTGTAGTACACACGGGAACTGCACCACACAGCTTTTAACCTGTGTATGTATACACACTGCAGGATGGCACAGGCAACTCCACAGAATGCAGCAGGTATGTACTGACAACAGGCAACTGTGCAGGGCTACACTGGTATTGGTATCACGGTGTCCTGCATGTTCGCGGCCATACTTTGAATGTATGGGTGGAACAAGTGTGAATGCTATACATGGCCATACTGCAACATTGGTGTAGGTGTAACACCTCTGTGGCCTGTAGCACAGGCAACTGCATAGTGCAGCACAGTGCTGCACACTGGGGGGCACTTGCGGTAAGACACTATTGTGTCCACCACCGCTGTCCATTGTGCAGGCACAATGGACATATGCAGTAACACTGGTAGTGTGGTGTGACATGATCCACATGTGTATTGGTGAACATGATAACATACCACACAACCATGCATACCCAATACTTGCTGTTTGTCCCATACAGGTGTCTCCACTGCCAGGAGAGGTGTTGCACCCACAAATTTAGTGGGGATGAGCTTCGTGCCCTTGTACATGCATGTAAGGAATGGGAGAGGAGTCCACGGATCAGAAAGACCACAGATCCCCTGGTTCAGCAGTTGTGGGAAGAGGTTGCAGCAGAGGTCAATGCTGCTGGGGACGTGGCTGCAGCCCCTACACAGTCCACAAGAGATGGCATGATCTGCTGCATCGAACCAAGGAGGAGGAGACCCAGAGACTACAAGAATGCCTCAGGATGGGGGGGGCTGCAACCCTTGGACCAAAGAGAATGGGACCCACTCCTGTTCCTTGTTGCATCCACCCTGTGGCCTGTGGCTGCAGAGGGCATAGAGGGGAGGAGGATGTAAGACACAGCTGACACCACCACATCCAGGTATGTACATGGTTTGCATCAGACAGTGTTGGCTTGACATGATTTGCTGGTTGTGTGATTGCCACTGTCGGGGCTGGCCTGCACTGTGCAGTCACACATATGGGTGTTTGCTGTGCATTTGCAGTTCCTGGCTACACAACATTGTGCATGTGTTTGCTAAACATGTTGTTCACTACTATTTGGTTGCACTGTTGTCATTGGGCACTCACACTGCACAATAGGGGTGTTGGATATTCAGGGTGCTGTACACTGTGGTGGCACATTGGTACCGGTGGTGGGGATGGTGTGAATAGTGCTGTACAGTCCCACTAACTGTGTCCTCCTTACTTCACAGCACCGAGTCTACATAATGCAAGTGTGCAGGCAGAGCATGGGATGGCAGACATTGTGGATGAGCTGGAGGCAGACTGGCAGGTGCCATCTACATCTGGCATGGGGGTGGTGCATGGCCTTCGTGTGGATGACCATCACAGGGGTGCATGTGGCCATGGCAGCCATCCAGCACCATACCCCAGGACAGCGTATTTTGCAGAGGATTCCAGTGGCAGTGAGGCTGCTGAGCTCCTGGACACTGCCATACCTATGGAGGATGCACAGATGGAGGACTTTGGATGTGGCCCTGTCATCACCCTAATGGTCACCAGTGACCAGGGTTGGTGGATATTGGACTCTGATGTGAAACCAACAACTGAGGTTCCCTGAGATCAGGGACATGGGAGCACAGTGTGCAGGGCCTGCACATACATCTGACCAGCAAGGGGGGGGGCTGCACTGGATCAGGGTGTCACAATGCAGTTGACAGCTGTTGGCCATGATGCCAACATGTCTGCACCAATGGATCTGCACTGCCTGCCACAGCCCACTGAACATGCCATCAGGCAGAGACAGTCCTGTGCTATCCAACAACAGCTGCTGGAGCACTCCTGTCCACACTCCCTATCACACATACAGTGCCACACACATGCACAGTCCCTCACTCACACAGTGGTACCTCACACACACAGTTACCCATCTGCACAACACCCCGCCCCATACCTTGCACACATAGCACTCATGTGTCACCCACACATTTCTGACTGTCACTGTGCAGATCCACACACACATACTTCATGTGTACACTGTGACACTGTCTTCACCCAGGTTTTATGCACGTTGCACATTTCAGCACTGTACATACATTGCACATCTAATAAACTCTGCACTTCAATGATTGTTTGTCTGTGGTCTGTTTACTCACCTTCACATCTGAGCTAGTGTGTTTATGTTCCTCCTGTGCTCATGGGTTCTTTTGGCCATTTGGGTCTCTGTCCTCTCAAGTTGCCCTACTATCCCCTGGACCTCTGGCTCTGGCTCACTGTCTGACTGTTCCTCAGGTTCAGGTGCACGTACTGTATACCACTGTTTTGCACCATGTTGTGGAAAATGCAACATGCTAGAAATATACAGCATACCTTCTGAGGGCTGTACTGTAGGGCACCACCAGAATGGTCAAGGAAGTGGAAGTGCATCTTCAGCATGCCAAAGACTCTCTCTGTGATGTTCCTTGTGGTGGTGTGCACTTCATTGTACCATTTCTTGGCCACTGTTGTTGGCCATGGTAATGGTGTGAGCAGCCAGGTTCTCAGAGGATAGGTACTGTCCCCTGTGAACATATGGGACTCAGTTAGCTGCACATTCCTGCTGTATGGACATTGCCACAGTACTACACACATATTGCTGTCCTGACTGCCCCCCATCTATGCCTCACTTGCACTGTTGCTCACAGTCTTCTACTCACTGATTAGATGCCAACTAGGAATCCTGCCCTCCTCAAAGGCCTGGCACAGCCTAGATTGGTGCCATATGAAGGCATCATGGGCACTGCCGGGGTACCATGCAAAGACATTGCTGAAGCATCCTGTTGCATCGCACACCACCTGGCAGTTGATGGAGTGGTAGCCCTTCCTGTTCACATATGTGTCATTAACGTCTCCAGGTGGTGCACGAATGGCAACCTGGGTGCAGTCAGTGGCACCAAGTACTGCTGGTAGGTGTGCAACTTGATAGAACTGCTGCATGGTTACTCTGTACTCAGCTGCCGTGCTGGGAATACTATGAATTAAGCAGCACATGACAGGAAAGCATCTAGGAACTGGATCAGGAGGCATGAGGTGGCATACTGCGATACCCCAATGGTGTCTCCCACTGGGGTTTGGAATGTCCTACTGGCTAGAAAGCACATCGCTGCAGTCACCTTCTCCTCTGCTGTCATGGCATGGATGTGTCTTATGTTAGGCTGCAGCTGTTCATGCAGGAGTTCTGCCTCAACATGGCCCTGTTCAACCTGTACTGGCCAGTGATGTGCTCATCAGATAGGGTCTCAAACGAGACTCTAGGCTGGTACAACCTGTGTGCAGCATATCTCCTCCTTGGCCTGCATTGTGGGCCATGATGGACCTGATCCCTCTCCTCCTCCTGCACTACTTCCTCCGTCAGATAAAACACTACTGCATTTACAAATACAGCCATGTTGGCTTCCTGTTCTGGCCACATCCCTCTCTGTGGTTTGCTCTGGGATAAGACATGCCTTTTATAGGCAGTAACTACTGCCATGCTACATGTCGCGCAATGGGGCCTTGCGCCGTGCTATTCCTTTGAATATGCCATTGCGCCTGTATTCAGATTCCTGCCCCTCACTTTGCCCCTTGCATACATTATCTTTTTGCACCAGCGCAATCATGTTGCACCAGTGCTATGTCTTGCTAACCTAACACACTGGCATGGCTAACCTGCACAAACACTGCACAATCCCGGTGGATTACATTTACGCATGGTGCTAAGCTTTGACTATCCAGGCCTAAATATGAGATTTCAGCAAAGAGGTTATAAATTACAAACAATAGAGCAAGCTAGGATTATTGCCACTAATGCTGAATGGAACTACCTTTTGAATCAGTCAGGACCGAAAGAAAATACAGAGGAGAGGTTCAATTTTATTTTAGATTATTCAGGACATGCATATCAGGTTCAAAAGGTTATTTTAAAGCATTGGCATGTTTTAACCACTGATACTGGTTTATCACATTTAGCAGCATCACCCCCTCCTATGGCTTATCACAAAGCTCTAACTTTAAAAACTGAACAAGTGCATGGTAATTTTTCTGAGTCAAAAAAACAAAACATGGCTGGATCAAGCAAGAAAAGGTGTACTTACTGTAAAAATGTTATGGATTGCAAGAAATTTACAAATATAAATGTAGATCAAATGTTTGAGATACGACATTGCATTACATGTGATGGCAGTGGTGTAATTTATCTTGCAGAGTGTAGTTGTAGAGCTTTTTATGTAGGTAAAACTACATGCAGCTTCAAGATTTGAGTAGGAGAGCACATACGTGCGATTGAGAGAGGATATTTGACATATGCTACTGCCCAGCATGTTTCTAATGGCAGAAATGGTGAAACACATCAGTTTGCTTTCAGTGCTATTGATAAAGTGTATCCCTTATCTCGTGGTCGTAATTTTAATGATTTGGTTCTTCAGAGAAAGACTTTTTGGATTCTTAAACTTAAAGCAATATACCCTCCTGGTTTAAATGCTGGCTTTGACCTTAGATCTTAAATTAAAAAGAGATAGGTACAGTGTTAATCATTTTTAGACTACTGTGCATTTAACTGTATATATTACATTTTTTAGATAAGATATGTAATAATAATAATAATATGTGGGTCCCCCCTTCCAGTTCCTGCTTTTTCTTTCCTTCCCTCATGCCCCCCCCTTTTTTATATATTCATTGTGGGGTGTATATATGGTTTTTATTACTTTATAATATTGCACTTGAGTAAATGTATTAAGGGGATGCTGTTTTGATGATGCATTTTCAAGGTTTTTGCACTTGAGTGTGTTTTTTGTACTTTTTAGTATGTATCCTGAATTTATGGCTTTAAGATGATGTCACTTTAAGATAATGGAGTAACAACCAATGATTTTAAACTTTAGGAGGTGACATCATAGTTTTTAAACCTATATATGTGTGTCATGGTTAGTTTGAACCCAGCCTTTGATAAAGGACCCTGTCCGAAACGTATGAGGTGAGGCACAAGTGTCTCCAGAATAAAGCTGCTTTTTGTTACTATAGTGGTGTCTGCTATTAATTTTAAGGTGATGAGTGCTGTTTTTTTTGGTTTTGGTATTCAATTAGTACCCAATAGCACCCCAACCCTTGTGCACATTTTTGTGGCTTGTTATTTGATACTTTTATTTGTTGCACAGGTTATGGCATTTTATTTTTAGTGTAAAACCTCTTTAGACTTACCACGTCAACTTTTATACCTGTTTTTCCATCCATCAGAAAGAATGTCACTGGCACTGACTCCTAATTTAAACTTTTCTGATTCAATGGATGGAACTAATAACAACCCACTTGCTTATGTGGAACAACTATTAGCAGCTGCTAGTACTTCTAACCCATTTTTGAAAGACTCCAATGTTCAAACAGAAGTACCAACTGAAGCAACATCATTATATGAAGCTTTTAAGAACTTAAGAGAAAATGACTGCACAATTGAAACATATTTACTGGAATGTAACGAACCTAGAAGCTTACATTCAGGTGCAAGATAATGGAGTAACAACCAATGATTTTAAACTTTAGGCAATGACATCATAGCTTTTAGTCCTATATATGTGTGTTTTGGTTAGAGTGAACTCAGCCTTTGATAAGGGACCCTGTGTAACAGGGGGTCCCTTTTATACAGTATAATAAAGAAAGTCACAAGATCCTATAGGAGATGTATCCTCCCCATTTTCAGTTCACTCTATCCTGTCCCCTTTCTGTCTTCCTTCTATCCTGTTGTTTTCTTGTCAGGGAGGCCAACCTGGCAATCTGCTTCTCTCTTCTTTATTATCCCTTTATGTCTCTCATATTGCCTAAATGCATCTCTTTTTAGTGCTGGAAGTGCTTCATGTTATAAGGTATTGCATGCAGAGTAATTCTGTTGCCCAAGAAATAATGCTGCTGTTACCTGATCATAGTGCATGTAAGCACTTTATGGTTAAAAGATAGATTCTTTTTGCCCTGTATAGTGCTTCTCACGCTTTGCACAATGACCTCCCAAATCAGAACAGAACTCAGAGCACAACTCACGCTCAATAAACATGTTAATATTGTAATTTATGCTTCATAGCAGAAATAGTGCTGCTAGCTGCTATGAAGCCTTGCCCTAGTGCCCTACTGTTTAGAAACAGAGTACAGCTCCATAGAACTAAAACCGCAGTTGTGATACGCTGAAGGGAGCAGTGAGAACCGAGGAGGAGGCTCTCCTTCATGTCTCCAGCCGCTCTGGTGGAAAAATATTAAATGGATGTTAACCTGAGTGAATACTAGGGGCAGATAAGAAATAAAAGTCCCATAGTCCTCACAGTTCAAAATGGCTTTTCCATTAGTGATAAGGCAGCCCTGTAAATGTTACAAAAGGGCTGCAGCAGACAGCAACTGATGATGGTTGCAAACGGAGCTTGAAATGCTCCAGGGAACCAAGGACTGCAATGAAATAAATGAAATAGAGATATAGTATATGGTTACCCTTTGTATTAAAATGATGTGGGCCCGACAGCTGCAATTTCAGCTGTCGGCTATATGAAAAGAAAGAAAGTGTACAGCTTCTGGAGATGTTGATAAAGCAGTCAAAGCTTACCAAATTTCAGAGGGAGAATTAGGTTACCAAGTTACTGTTAATTTGAAGTTCAAATGCTTATGTGAAATAAAAAAGAAAGTAGTTATTTTGTGCTGTGTTCTCTACATAAATACAAAAGTGTTTAAAAGCAGTCCTATAGAATTCTAAGGTTGTAAGGAAATAGAAAATAAGGAGCGCTCACTTATTGTTCTATTTCATTGTACCACTCAGAGATTCTATTAATCTTATTATTATGAATTTAAAGAAGGAGATGTCTACCTGGTCGACAGTGTACTACAATGTTAGCTACAATCTCATGTCAGAGAGTTGTTTTAAAGTTTCTCTTCAAAAATATATAGCTATAAGCAAATAAAAGGTGCACGGATAAGGCGTTCGGGTGCTACAGTAGTATGGCCCATCCTCTTATAAATCTGTCCCATCCCAGAGAAGCACACTTTCTTTCGGAGTTAAATCTGCCAGGAAGGGGGCCCATTCCCTAGTGAAATGGCCAAGCCTGTCCTTAATGAGAAGGGTCAATCTCTTCAAGGCCGAGGTGCATACTGCCAACGTGCGCCAACATTGTACTGTGGGTGGGGCACATGACATCCACATATTTTGAATGCAATGTCTTGCCAAAATTAAAAGAAGCCTCACCCACTTCAGCAATGGCTCCTAGTCCCCCCCTTCTTCTGATTCCACTCCAAATAGGCATGTCAATGGGTCCAGCAGGATCATCCTGCCCCCCCATCCTCCAGGGCCACTGCTCTCCAAAACTGCTGTAGGACAGGGCAGGTCCAGAAACAATGAATGCATGTACCCACTTCCCGACCACATCTTCCACATTGCTGTGACATAGCAGGGTGATATTTATGGACTATGGATGGAGAGCTATATACCCTATGTATGAATGTGTAAAAATCTTCCTTAAACTTGTTACAGAGTTGAAGCTCCATATGAATGGAGAGCAACACCACCCAATCCTGCTCTTCTATCTGAACATCCAGGTCCAGCTCCCCAAGTTTCCAGGTCTTGCGTGAATGATCCAGCATACAGTGCCTAGATTCCCTGACAGCTTCCCCTATGAAACCTTTTGCGTCCCGTTTTGAACCCTGAATAAGCAATTCTATTTTCTTCATTTCCACTATTCTGGGCCCTTCTCTGGCCAATCCTGCCATATAGGCCCTAACTTGGAAGAACCTAAACAAATGCCCATCCCCCAGGTTTAATTGCTGATGCAGGTCCAGCAAAGAGCAGAGCCACCCTCTACCACAGAGATCCTCCAAATTTCTTATCTCTCTTTTTTACCATATCTTAAACCTAGGGTCTTCCCAATCAGGCAAGAAATATGGATTGCTGGCTACCAGCACCATATAAGTGTCTACTGCCACTGCCCCCCTCCGCTTTAATAGTTTGCTCCAACTATCCAGTGCTGCCAGGACCAGTAGGTCCCTGTTCTTCTGCCCTCTATATGCCCCAAGGCCCCATTTCTCTAAGTATGAAGAGAGCCTCACCTTACAACCCCACTGCTCAAGGTCCAGCCACTGAGCCATCCGGGGCATATGTATCCAGTCGCTGATATATTTCTGTTGAGCAGCCAAATAATAATTTCCTATATCTGGAAAATGTAGTCCTCCCCTCTCTGTGTCTGCCTTGAGATGTTGTAGGCTGACCCTCAGGCGCTTTTCCTTCCATATAAATGAGGAGAGCATACCCTCCAATCTCCTAACATCCCTCCTAGAAATTCCCATGTTCATCATCTGTATAACGTATACCAGTCTAGGGAGGACATTCATTTTAATTAGGTGAATTCGCCCAAGCCAGGAAATCAGGAGCAACATTCACCTTCATAAATCAGCCTCTATGGTCCTAAGAATAGGAACATAATTCAGGTCATAGAGGGAGCCCAGAGACCAGCCAATTCTGATCCCCAGATATGTGAAATGTCCTCCCACCTTCTTAAAGCCCCATCCCTGATCCCATCTCATTGTCTTAGGGAGTCTCATGAGTTGAGATTTATCAAGATTAAGCTTGTACCCCAAAAGTCGTACAAATTTCACCCTCCAATTGCAGGAGAACAGGCATGGAGACTTTGGGCTCTGTGATGAAAAGCAACATATCATTCGCATACATTGCGAGCTTATGCTGCTCCCCTGAAATCCCCAGCACCTCTCGAATTCCCTCTTCCTGCCAGATTGCTATCACCAGTGGCTCCACCGCTAAGGTGAAGAGCAGTGGGGACAGTGGGCAGCCCTGCCTCATACCCCTGCCTAAACCGAATCCCTCCGACAGTGTGCCATTTACCAGTACCTTTGCCCGGGGGGGAACTATAGAGTGCCTGTACCCAGCCCACAAATGTATTCCCCAGGCCAAACCAGGTTACTGTCTCAAGCAAATAGCCCCATTCCACCCGATGAAAGGCTTTTTTTTCAGCATCCATGAATATGAAGCAGGGGTCTTCTTTCCGCTTATCCACCACCCAGATCACATTCAGAAGTCTCCTCACATTATGGTACGAGAGACATCCCTTAATAAACCCGGTCTGGTCTGGGTGAACAATATCGAGCAATACTACTTCCAGTCAACCCACCAAGACCTTTGCCAAAATCTTAGCATCGCAATTCAAAAGCGATATCGGCCTATAGGAGGCACACTCCCGAGATATCTTTCCCAGATTTAGGGATCAAACAGATCACTGCATCTGAGAATGTCTCTGGAAGCTTCAGAGTCTCCCCTTCCACCTGCTGAAAGGTACTGCACAGTGGACCAGCCAACTGCCCCACCAGGCATTTATAATATTCTACTGGGTAGCCATCTGGTCCACTTGCCTTCCCACTCTGCAGTCTCTGAATGGCCTGCACCACTTCTTCCCTTGTAACAGGGCAATTTAAAGCATCATTCTGTTCCCTTGTCAACTTGGGTAATTTCAGAGCATACAAAAAGGCTTGCCCCAAATCCCTCATTCCCCTTCCCCTTTCTGTCATTTAGAGTTTTTCATAAAACCTCTAGAAACATTCATGTGTCTGCTGTGCCAACTTATGCAACACCCCTTGTCTGTCTTTGATTGTCATGATGTGAACTGGACACCTCCCTCCCCACATCAGCCTAACCATCAGGTGGCCTGGTTTGTTGCCCCATTCATATAATTTTTCTAGAATGTCCATGCCTTTCTGGCCTCCCCACTGAGTAAAGCATTCAGAATCTGCCTGGCTGCCTTCAGCTGAACTCTAACTATGTCCTCCTTCCCATCTGCAGCACATCTCTCCAACTCTCGTACCTGCCTTTCCAACTCCACCCTTTTAGCTTGTTTTTCCTCTTTACTCTAGCTACATATTTAATAATCATCCCCCTCATAAATGTCTTCCCTGCATCCCAAATGACGGCTTTAATTATAGGGGAATTCGCATTCGCTGCCCAATAAATCCCTCACTGTCCCTCCAGGTATTCCCTAAAGGCTTTATCCCCCAGTAGATAAGTCGGGAATTTCCCAGGGGGGAAGACCCTCCCATGGCTTGTTCATAATCAGGGACATAACCACCATGGTGTGGTCGGAGATGTGAATAGAACTATATCACGTGGTTTGCATCCACTCATACAAGGCCTGTGGGAGAAACATATTGTCTATTCTTGACCAAGTGCTGTGTGGGTTAGAATAGAAAGCATATTCTTTGGCACCAGGGTTCCCTTCCAGCCAACCATCTATCATCCCCAGCTCTATCAATCCGCTACACCACTGCCGGATTGCCTTGTGCTGTCAGCCTCTTCCCTGGGAGTGATCTAGACTGGAATCCAGAGTGCAATCAGGTCTCCCCTGAGAAGCTGACCCAGAAACTGCTCCCTAATCAAAATGGAGAGGATAGTGCTATAAAATGAGGCTTCACATTCCGCTGGGGTATACATGTTACCAAACTTCACCTGCTCCACCCACAACTCTCCCACAACAAAAATGTACCTACCCCCAATCTGGTCCTTAACTACCCGCTGCACCTGGAATGGAAGGTGTTTGTGTAGAAGAATAGAGACCCCTCATTTATGAGCCTTGAATGAGGCTGCAAAAATTTTCCCACCCAGCGCAGTGTCAACTTTATGTGCTCCGCTGCCATAAGATGCATCTCCTGTAACATGGTGACTTGCACTCCCTGTCTCTACAAGTCTGTGAGGAGACTGGTATGCTTCACTGGAGTCACTACCCCTCGCAGATTCCAAGAGCATACTGTTAGATCTTGTCAGTTAGCCATTGAAAGTATATAACATTATCACAATTACCCCCAACTGTACAGTGATACGTGTTCCCACAGTCCTGATGCAAAGAGCAAGTGGCTCTCTCCACATCCCCCCACATCGCCTGTGCACCTGGTACACCCTGTTTTTAGAACTGCAAGTATGTGTGCAGGCAAGAACAATAACACAATAAAAACAAATCAACAATTTTTTTTAAATTTAACCAAACCCCCCAACATTTTCAAAACCCAGCTTCAACATTCCCTGCCCTCCCCCTTTTTCCCTCAGCAGTCATAGCTTGCCATACCTGTTCTTTACTCTTCACTTCGGGATTCCAACATTCCATCCCAAGTTCCCCAACACTCTTCTTTGACACTATTTGCCACATATGCTTAAGTGTCAGTAAAATCCTCATACTCATCCATGTCCCACCCTCTGCCCCCCCCAGAGTATGTGGTTCATTTGCTCAACAATTCCCTTCTCCCATCTATAATTTTCATGTAGGTTGCCCTGCGGTGGGACACCCAGGAAATCCGTCGACCACCCAATCAGGCCCAGGTAGCCATTTCCTGCCTCCACAGAGTGCTAAGCTGTTCCTGGGGCACTGCAAGGCCCATCTATGTAAATAAGCCCAGCTTTGGTAGATGTGCCCCACCAAGTTCCCTTCTGGGAGCAGGGAGAAACCCCCCATACATCCAGCCAGCCCTTCCTCCCTCAGACCAGGACCTGATAAGATCAAAACAAAGGGAAAGGGGAAGAAAAGGGGACCCTGCCAGCCCGCTTTCCCAACTGGGCTCCTGTGTGTCAGTCCAGGCACAGGCCTTAGGCTCCAGGAAGCTGCCCCATGTATGACCAGCAAGATGAGCGATCTCCTGCCCATAATCAGCAATGCCCCCACCCTGCCAGTTCCCTTCAGATACCCCAGATATAGCTTGTCTCCTCAGTGACTCTCTGGATTCCTGTCAAAAAACATCAATAAAACCAGAAAAGTTAAACTAAGAACCAGGTAAAAGTAGATTCAGATTCTTCATGAGTCCACAAAAGCCCAACAGGGCCATGTTCGGGGACCCTGCACCTCCTTTCATCGGAGCTTGGGAAGAGGGGTTGAAAGTCCAACAGGAAAAATGTTTCCAATAGGGAAAAAAAAATACAGCACATACCTCCAAAGAGCTTCCCTATGCTTTTAACCTGACAACAAACACAGAGCTTCAGTATATTTCCCCCAGCTGTTCCCCTATGTTAATGTTCGGTTAAAGATTCACCACATTTGCAGTAGCTCAAAAATCACCCCACTTTCTTCTTTAATTCCTCTGCAAACTTTGTCACCCTATCTGCTTCCCAAAAGGAATAAACTGCACCCTTGTGTTTGACTTTTAAGGTAGCAGGGTAAATCAGATAAATTTTCTACCTTGAGGGCCCGAAGTGCAGCCATGACTTTGTTAAACATTTTTCTCTTTTTCAGGAGCCTTGCAGAGTAGTTCTGAGATAAAAAGTGTCTGTGGCCCTCGATCATCAGCTGCCCCTTGTCCCGGTAAACCTGGAGTACCGCCTCATGATGTGAGTAATGGTGGAACCGCATAATCACTTGACAAGGCGGCTGCCCCACGAGCGGCCTGGGTGCACGTTCCAGCTTGAGTATCCCATTCTTGACCTCGAGTCCCAACAGCTTTGGCAAGGATTCAGCACAAAAATCTAAAGCACTCCCTCCTTTCATCCCCTCTGGCAGCCCTCAGAGATGGAGATTAGGTCTCTGGTGATAATTTTCTTGGTAGTCCACTGCCTCCTTCATATCTTCCAGCTCTTTTTGCAGTGCTATTATCTTCCCTGGGACCCCATGCAACTCGTCCTCGAGTCTTGAAATCCACTCTTCTGCCTCTATCAATTGAGTCGCTTTAGTCACCTGCTGCGTTAATACCTCCTGCAGCCGGTCATCGATTCTGGTCTCCAACTTGTAAAGTCACAGTTCCAAAGCCGCGAGGACCTGGCCCGTCAGCTCCCGCCCCAAGGCGCTCAGTTCCTCGGCTGAGAGAAAGAGACCACTTGATGGCTGTTGGCCTGCGCAGAGGTTGCACTTTTCATGGAGGCCTTTCCAGCTGTTCTTTGACTCTTCCCCGCTCCTGAGGTCTGGTACTCATCCATAATGTGTCAGTACTTGGTCTTATATCAAAATAAACTGTAAGTTTGAGCAATTTGACACTTTTTTACACTTTATTTTACTCCAGTGAGGAGGAGTGATGTATGGACACATCTAGTCTTGTCAAGTGCTCATTAGAGCACCCCAGAAATGGCTGATTTTATAAGACTCTCTGCACATGAGGTCATTTGTGGAGGCAGAGCCTATGACCCTTTTTATGTTAAAACCCATTAATTAAGGGTATTATGAGGCTCAGAAACCCATATACAGGGTACGAGAAGTATGTAGAAAGTAGATACTGTGTCATAAATATATATCTATTTATGAGTGGGCTACAGTTGAGTCTGTAACCCACAAGTTTAAAAGTATATGGGTTAACAAGGTGTCACATGTCATGATGTCATTCTAGAACCTCTATATAAACGTACCACTAGAGGACCTAAGCAGATAGGTGGGTCAGTAGTAGACTGACCACAGGGAGAGAAGGACGTCAGTGTGTAGACATTCATACTAGTGTTATTTGTGGGAAGAAGAAGGAAAAGATGTTGCATGAGTCTTGGAAAGAAGTATTTCCTGTTTATTGTTGGTGTGAAGACTAACACCACATGCTTTCCTTTCTGTGAATATTTTATTTTGGAATTGTTTTCAAAAAAATTGACAAAAGCATTTATTTGTGTTTTTTATGCATCTTATTTACTGTCTGGGTGTCTGTTATCATCCCACACTTCTACACCCTGTCGGAAACACATCAGGTGGGCATACAAGTTTCTCTTGAATAAAGTTTATTTTTGTGACTAACGTGGTGTCTGCTATTAATTCTGAGGTGGTGAGTACTATTTTTTTTGTTTTTGATATATATATTTTAATTGCAAAAAACTTTGTTAATGCATCAGTTAGGGCTGTTGTCATAGCAACAAAAGTTTTGAAATTTGATGTTGGGATTAAGCCCCCTACAACCCCCCTACCCCCCCATCCTCCTCACACCAACAGATGTCAGGGTGTGCCATGGGGTTCATTAAAAAGGAAAACTTGGGGGTCAGCACAATTAAATTATTTATTTATTATAAAAGCATACATAATCACACACATAAAAAAGCAGCATAGATCTCACCCAATAGTGAACGGAATGCAGGCAAGAAATCCAGCAGCGTTTATTCAAAAGAACAGGTCAGTGGGCATTTCAATACAAGCAACCAGCATCTCGGTGAAAAAAACTCCCAAATTACTGGAAAATACAGCACAGACTGCAGACAAGCATATAAGTCCAGCTCCAGGTAAAGGTAAATTGCTGTTTTAGCCTTGTAACATGGAAAGACGCCAAACACTCATGCTGCCACTGTGACCGGTAATTTGGGATTTTTTTTCACTGAGACGCCGCTTGCATGTATTGAATGCCAACTTGTTGATATATTTTTGCTGCAAGCACTTTATGGACCTGTTCTTTTGAATAACCCTGCTGGGTTTCTTGCCTGCATTCCGTTCACTATTGGGTGAGATCTATGCTGCTTTTTTTGTGTGTGATTATGTATGCTTTTGTACTACATAAATAATTTAATTGTGCTGACCCCCATGTCTCCTTTTTTGATGGCACATTGATCAGCTCCTGGGGTATAGTGCACTTCCTCTGTTCATAATTTTTAAAGCCCTCTACTTCTCATTTGCTTTGGGAGAGGCTTTTTTCTTTTGTATCTGTGCCATGGGGTCATCAGGCCCAACTCTCACCAACACATGCCAGTTACCAGGTACATTACACTTTCCAAAAACACATTTTAAAAACCTTGCCGGTGCACTGTAAATAAATGGTTTGGTCTTTTTGCTTGAAATTTGCCGGGTATAAAGGGGGTATACCAGAGATGTGACTTATGCTGTTTAGGTATAACAAAGTTTATCGGTTCCATAGATATGCCATTACAAAATTCAGATTTTCCCTATAGGATAACATTGCTGTGTGCACAGCACTTTTCAGTATCTGTATCTCAGAAATGATGCAAGATACAGATTTTTATCTCTCATGGAGGCTTCACTGTCATAATTACAATGGCACCTGAATTTTTTTCATAGCTGCTATGGTTGCTGAGATATTGGCAATTTAGTGTTACAAGTGTTCCTTGCCCTATAGGGCTGCTGTATGGCTCCTTAGTTATGTGTAAGTGGGTGAGAGTTGGGCCTGATGATCCCATGGCACACACCGATGTCAGTTGGTGTGTGGAGGGTGGGGTGGTAGGGGGGGTTAACCCTAACATTGAATTTCCAAACTTTTGCCACTGTGACATCAACCCTAAATGATCCACTAATGAAGTTTTTTGCAATGGAATATATATATATATATATATATAAGGGTGCAGTCTTAACCTATAGTTAGGCTTAAGTAGGCACTTTAATGTTAAACCTCAATTTTTGTGCATTAATAACTTTGCAACCATTCAATAGATTTGCATGAAATTTGGCCAGTGCAGTCTGGTATGGTAGGTCTCTTGATTTACTAAGTTCCATTTCAGTTGGACTTACAGTTTTTGTGCAGTGAAGAGCTGAAAAATGTATTTTTCACCACTTTTAACATTTTTTTTGCCCATGGCGCTGCAACCACTCCATGTGGTCTTTTGGTCTGAGATTTAGAACATAGAAAGGGTTTGGGTCAAAGAACAATCCAACACTGGTTTGGTTAAAAAATATTAATCTGTTCTAATGTTATTTAATTTCTAATGTTTGGGTTCTGAGCATGCTCAGTTCACTCCAAGATGTATATGTATGTTTTTCGGACTAGGATTGGGTTCATGGTCAAGAATTTTGTCAGCTCACCATGGATGAGGATTTAAAAAAACCTAGACCATCAGAAAAATTCCTTGTCTACAAGTGGCCATCTTGTTTTGTTTTTGTCCCCCAAACAAAATATCATAGCTTTCTCCACTGGAGACTTTTTGGTCAAGAGGATGCCATCTGCATACCCATACCTTTGGTTCACTTTGTTTTGTCCGTAAAATAGCCATATGAAATTTAAAAATTCTTTGACTGTGACTTGCTAATGATCCTCTTTCGCGAGGTGACAAAATCCTAGTCTGCCAGCCGATCCTCTTTCGCAAGGTTGCAAAATCATTATCTGTCACTTTGTGACCAATTGACCCATCTCTCGGGTGAGGATTAAGCTGGCAGGCAAGAATTTTGCTGTCTCACAAAAGAGGATTGGCTGGCAGACTAGGATTTTGCCAGCTTGTGGATGAGGATTGGGTTTTTGAATCCTCTTTCGTGAGGTGTCAAAATCACAGTCCGTGAACAGTAAAAATCCTACTCTGCCAGCCGATCCTCTTTTACAAGGCTGCAAAATCATTGTTGGCCACTTTGTGACCAGATGGCCCTTCTTTTGGATGAGGATTAAGTTGGCGGGCAAGGATTTTGCTGCCTCGCAAAAGAGGATCAGCTGGTGGTCTAGGATTTTATCAGCTGGTGGATGAGGATTGGGTTTTTGAATCCTCTTTCACGAGATGACAAAATCGTGGTTCGTGAGCTGTAAAAATCCTAGTCCGCCAGCCGATCCTCTTTTGCAAAGTAGCAGAATCCTTGACCATCACTTATGGACCAGATGGCCAAAATCTGGTGGTCGAGGATTACTCACGGATGACAATTTTGACAGCTCGCAGACGGGGATTGATCTGGCTGCTGGGGATTTTGGTACCTCATGGACTAGGAATTTTTAAACTTGTGAAAACTTTACCAGTGCATTGTAAGGTAATAGCTGGTCTTTTTACTTGCAATTTTTAGGGTGTTAAGGGGATGTCCTAGAGGTGTGAATTATGCTGTTTAGGTGTTGGAAAGTTAAGCGGTTCCATAGATATGTCATCATGAAGTTGAGCTTTTTCCCATAGGATAACACTGCAATGCCCGTCACACCTTTCGGTGCCCATATCTTGAAAACGGTTCGAGATATGGATTTTTCGTCACAAAAACTCTTAGTCCCCCTGCAGGGGGTCTAGGTACAGAAGTAGGTTGGAAAGCCATGAATACCATGAATTTCTTTCTTCCTTGTATGGTTACTGAGATATTTGGAAAATTGTATCCCAAGGGCTAATTTTCAGGTCTATGGCCCAGTATTACCCCGTCAAAGTTAGCACCCACAGTGTTTTTCAGTGCCAATATCTCTTAAACAATGCAAGATATTGATTCAGTCGATGTATGTTGTGGGGATGACTTACTGTCATGATTACAACAAAACTTTTATTTTTTTTCATAGCTGCTAAGGTTTCCGAGATATTGGCAAATTACTGTAACAAGGGTTCCTTGCCCTAAAGGGCTGCTGTATGGCTCCATAGCTATGTGTGAGTGAGAGTGCTGCCACAGATGCATATTGTTAAGCAGAAATGGGCAGCTTGGTAGGAGCACAGTGCCCACCAACACATGCCATTTACTGCTCATATTACACTTTCTCAAAAAGTAAGGAAATTAATTGCAAAAAAAAACTTTGTTTAATGCATCAGTAAGGGTTAAAGCAACAAAAGTGGTGGAAATGAGATGCTAGGATTAGGCCCCTAACCCCCCACCCCACCCCCCATCATCCACAGACTGACAGATGCTGTGGTGTGCTATGGGGTCATGGGGCCTAACTTGTCATCCCGTTCTCCTTTACTGTAACATGTCAGCCTCTTTACACATGGAATGGGGTGAGAGTTGGGCCTTGTGACCCCATGGCACACCTCGGCATCTGTCAATCTGTGGAGGATGGGGGTGGGTGGGGTTAGAGGCTCAACCCTAATGTCTGATTTCACCACTTTTGCCACATTAACTCTAACTGATGCATTAAACAAAGAATTTTGCAACAGATATATATATATATATATATATATTTTTTTTTTAGTCTTTGGTAACTGGATAAGGCCCACTAGGCACAAGTGCCTGTTTTCAGGGGCAACCTGGGAGCACTGGGCAGTTAAGTGACTTGCTCAGAGTCACACAGTATGCAAATGGAGGTTGTGAGAATCAAACTCAGGTCTAGTCTGCTGAATGTACCAAGCTCGTTCACACCTCATTCCTCTAACCTGTAGGCTATACTGCCAGCCCATAGATATAAAGGATCGTCTAGGTCACATGACTTCCTGTGGATCTAATTTTAAGTCCTCACTTTGCCATTTGCAGTTTATACTGACCAGACACTAGAGGGAGTCTGACTGTTTTTGCTATGTCACCTCTCCTACCCAGTAGCCACCTGTTTCCTCTCTACTGTACTGCCTGACTCTCTATACCAGTCCCTTTCTCCCTGAGTCCCTCTTCACTCTCCTTACTCACCTCCACTCTACCCCTGATGCCTACCTCCTTGCCCGACACCTCGTCTCCCTCGAACACCACCCTTAACCACTGGCCCAATTCCCTTTCTGGCCACTAGGAGTCACTGATGTGACTCCCTTTCTCGCCTTTTACACCCTTGTTTGCCAGGCCAAATTGCTGCCTCTCAGGCCCTGAACTAGACACATTGCAAGCTACCTGTGCCAGGCTTTGAACCTTGTACCCTCGGTGCCAAAGTCCGCAGCCCTACCTATACCATCGCGGCCACCACACTTCTAGAAGGCTACACATCAGATATATACTGATCACCAGGCCAACCCCACTGTGAACCATGGCCACTCCAGGGCATCTATCAAGTCTGGCCCCAATGTTACTAGTGTCAATTCTCATCTTGCACATCTGCCCACATATACCCCCCACTCTTAAAATCTAGGATGAAAACTCCGCCCCGTCACTCACCCCACCCCTACCCTGGCTACCCCTTTGACCCCCCACACCCCACCCCAGCCAACCTCCCCTGACCCTACTTGCCCTCACACCCCCTTCCCTCTTACCCTACCTTGCCATCCTAGCCCTCCATACTCTGCCAATCCCCTGCTCGCTACCAGCAAAGACCATGCTCTATCCCCACTCAACTAGCAGTAGATGCTACACCACCCTCCTCAGGTTAATCTTCCTGCTACTCATGATGTCAGGAAACATCCACCACAACCCTGGCCCCTCAATCACCAGTCAGTCACAGACCACCCCAGTCTCAGGGCTATGCATCACCTCCATGAATGTTTGTAGCCTCTTGAAGAAAACCACAGCCCTCCAGTGCTGGCTAGCCTAGCATTAACCAAATGTTCTGGCACTGGTTGAAACCTGGTTTTCAAAATCAACCCCAGACTCCTTCATCACCTTCCCTGGCTACTCCATCTTTAGGAAGGACAGAGTGGGTAAGCGTGGTGGCGGTTGTGCCTTTTACATGCATGACACTTTGTAAGGCCAGACCTTCCCAACCCCTAAACTTGGCCAAGGAGTCCAAGCTCTGTCATTAAAAATCACCCCAGACCCCTCCAGGGCTCCTCTTATTATCACAGTGGCCTATGCCCCACCACAAACCATGCCACTGTGATAGGCTCACTCTCTGAATACCTTGCCAATCTCCCAGACAAGGTTGAGCAGATACTGATGGGAGATCTCGATGTTAACTGGCTCACCAGCTTGGCAGCTCACACCAAGGATATCTTTGTAGCCCTTGACCTCACCCAACTGGTAACCCAGCCCACCAGATCAAACCCCTCCACTGGCACATACTCACTTCTGGACATCCTCCTCACCAACCACCCTCACAGAATCACAGATATTAAGGTCCACCCTAATTCGCTGAGTGACCACTCACCAATACTTTTTATGTGGTCCTGTCGGCTACCCAAACCAGCACCCAGTATGACCTCCGGCCACCACCTATGCACTGGAAATCTCCATAAACTAAAACACTACTTGGCCCAATGGAATTGGTCCCCCATAAACCTCACCCCAAACATGGATGAGACCCTTGACTACTTCTCCTCATCTTTTAACAAGGCCTGTGACATTTATGCCCCATTTACCAAAACACAAACCAAGAAGTGCAGTGCATCTTAGATCACCCCCTGCTACTACAACAACTACAGCAAAGAGATGACCTCTGGCACAGAGCCATCACCTCTGGTAAGCCGGCAGACAGACAGGCCTACAATGCCAAGTGAAACAGATGTACCTGGGACATATGAGAGGCCAAAACTGAATACTACAGATCTACCTTGGCCTCCTCCTGGGGGTCCGCCTGGAAGTTCTGGGATAATATAAAAGAACTGAATAAGAAAATGTGCTCACCACCTCCATCCCAACTTAACATTAATGGAACAACCACCACAGACCCACAAAGCATCACAGAGTGCCTCAACACTGCATTCTCTGACCTCAGCGCAGTTCTCCCTAGCAACTTCTACAACCCAATTCCCCCCACTCAGGCTCCAACACTTCACCACCCACCTTTCTACCTGTGTGCCATTACTACACAGGAAGCTAATCCTTACCTGACTAAAGCTCTCAATGGCACTAGCTCCCTTAGGCAAGGAAAGGCAAATTTTATTTAACAATGCCCAATCCCAGAGGCTCTGGGCACTGTACAAATAAATAAATACAGCATCAAAAATATAATACATCACATATTTATATACACAAGATAACATTTTTGGCCTATCATGTAATTAATCATATTCTACTAAATTCCATAATTAATCCCAAATAGCTTGTGAAAATAGTAGGGCCTTCAGGTAGGCCTTAAAGATATCTACAGTAGGGGCCTCCCTAACCCCAAAAGGCACCAAATTTCACAGAACGGGAGCTGCAACACTGAAGGCTGTATCACCGGCAGATCTCAGCCTCATTCTGGGAATTGCCAGGAGGTCCCTACTGGAAGAACAGAGGGGGTGGACAAAGAGAGCAGGTGCAATAAGGTCTAATAGATAACCAGGGCCCTGCCTGAGTAGGGCCTTATAGGTGAGAAGACCCACCTTAAAGAGGATCCTCCACCTTACCAGCAGCTGGTGCAATTCACACAGCACCATGTAATGTGGCAACATTTTTGCTAACTGAGCAGCTGCATTTTGCTCCAGCTGCAGCTGTGGAGAGAGCCTCCTGAGACCCCCGCAGTAGAGCGCTTTGCAGTAGTCAAGCCTTGATGTAACTAAAGCATGTATCAAGGTATCCAGAGATGGCACAAGAGGCTTTATTCTGGTAATATTTCTGAGATGGAAAAAACAGGAGTGGGCCGTGGAGGATATTTGCGCCTCCATAGTCAAATTCCCGTACAGAATAACACCGAGGTTTTGCACCCAAGAGGAGGCCTTCAATGAAACAGCTCCCAGAACAATTCTAGTTGCTGAATCAGAGGCCATCCTATCACACAACTCTGTTCGACTCCACCACCAATGTCTCCATCTTATTGGGGTTCAGTCACAACTAGCTGGAGGCCATCCAATCGTTGATTTCAGCAAGGCAGGTGTTTAACACATTTGTTGCGTTGGATGTTTCTGGGGCAAAGGAAAGATATAGCTGGGTATCATCGCATAACAATGAAAACCCAGGCCATGCTTCCTAACGATCCCTCCCAGGGGTAGCATGTACACTGCGAACAACATTGGGGGCCAATATTGACCCTTGAGGAACTCCACAAGATAGGAGGCTGGGAGTGGAGGAAAAATTCCCCATCACAACCTGTTGCCTCCTGTTGGAAAGAAAGGACTCAAACCAGTGAATAACAATGCCAATGAGTCCACAGAGCTCCCTAAGGTGGTCAAGCAATACACAATGGTCCACAGTGTCAAATGCTGAGTAGTGATTAAGGAGAACAAGAATTGTCTTGTCCCCATGATCTCTCGCCCTGAGGACATCATTCTGCACCCCAACAAGTGTGGTCTCTGTGCTATGCCTAGCCCAAAATCCCGACTGGAAAGGTTCGTATAACTCATGAGTCATGAGGTGCTCTTCCAACTGAAGTGCCACCACTTTCTCAACTACCTTTGCCAAAAAGGGAAGGTTGGATATAGGTCGGTAATTTGCCCTGACCTCCTGGTCCAACGATGGTTTCTTTAAGAGGGGTCTCACTTGTGCCTCCTTCAAGGCATCAGGGAAGACCCCCTTAGATAAGGAACACTGGCCAATCAGAGCAAACACCAGGCCAACGGTGTCAATGCATCTCATTAAGAAATGCATCGGCACTGGGTCAAAAGGTGTGCTATAAGTTGGTTGCCACCTCAATGACCTCACTTACCTCCACCTGTCTAAACTCCCCCCAACTAGGCAGAGTGCACTCAGAACACTTTAGGCGACCACTGCCAGCTACAACATTGCTGGCTGAAGAAATAACTTGCCGAACACTGGACACTCTGTTTGAGAAGAAATGATCAAACTCTTCACACTCAGTATTAGAAAAAAACCTTCTTGGACCGTAGACAGGCAGGACGAAGTAGCCTGTCCACAGTCCGAAAAAGTATAGCTGGTCAGTTCTTCCCAGCAGCAAACTCCCTGGACAGGAACACTGCCTTCTTATGGTTGATTGCCCCCTGGTATGCATTATAATGCACAAGCAGGGCCAATTTGTACCCCTCCAGGCCGGATCTCCTCCAGCAGTGCTCTAACCTCCAACCCTTCCTCTTCATTTCCCTGAGAGCCCCATCATACCACGGGGACCTCAGGTAAGAAGATTTGGGTCATACATGGACAGGTGCAAGGAAGTCAATGGTGTCAGATAACACCCTATTATAGGTATCAACCCCATCACCAATGCCTCTGACACATGCATCACCCACACTAGATACATGAGTTGCCACCAGAAAATCCTCAGGGGTCAATCCCCGTAAAGGGCGACAACTCATCATCTCGGTAGTGATAGGGCATCTGGCAGGAGCCCCAAACATGAACTGCACCATGCAATGATCGGACCAAGATACTCAATCAATCTTGAGATTGTCAATTTCAAGCCTCAGTGAGAACACCAGGTCCAACATGTGGCTGTCCTGATGCGTCACAGCAGCAACAACTTGTGTCAGGCCCAGAGAAGACAAAATTTGGAGGAGGCTGTAACTACACCTGGAAGATTTGTCGTCAGCCCAAACATTGAAATCCCCCAGAACAATACATCTGGGGGCTTCCAATGTTTCACCTATGGTGAATTCAGCAACCTCCTGCAAGAAGTTCCCCATCGCTCCTGAAGGATGATAAATACAGTGACGTGAAAAAGTATTTGCCCCCTTCCTGATTTTCTCTATTATTGCATATTTGTCACACTGGATGTTTTCAGGTCTTTAGACAAAATATAATATTAGATAAAGGGAACCTGAGTGAACAAATAACACTTTTTTTTTTTACTTATTTCATTTATTTAATGAAAAAAGTTAACCAACACCAACTGGCACTGTGTGAAAAAGTAATTGCCCCCTAGTTAAATCAACCCAATTAAAGGGATAATTAGAGTCAGCTGATTGAACACAGCCAGGCTTGATTACAGCCAGCCCTGCTCAATATAAACCTCACTTATTTTGACCCTTACCATCAGAGTCACGTTACAGCACAAAGATTCAACAAGCACATTATGCCATGATCAAAGGAAGTTCCTGAAAAGATCAGAAAAAACTGTTGCCCTCTATCAGTCTGGAAAGGATTACAAAGCTATTTCTGAGGCTCTGGGACTCCATCGAACCACAGTGAGAGCCATAATCTCCAAATGGAGAACACTTGGAACAGTAGTGAATCTTCCCAGGAGTGGGCGCCTGCCAAAATTACTCCAAAGGCAGCGTAAAATCATCCAGGAAGTCTCAAAGGATCCTAAAACAACATCCAAAGAACTGCAGGCTTCTCTGCCTCAGCTAACGTCAGTGTTCATGACTCCACAATCAGAAACAGACTGGGCAAAATGGGCTTCATGTGAGGTAGCAGGGAAACCACTGCTAACCAAGAAGAACATAAACGCCGTCTCTCATTTGCCAAGAAGCACCTGGATGATCCACAAGCCTTTTGGGAAAATGTTCTATGGACAGATAAGTCCAAAGTGGAACTTTTGGACAACATGGATCCCATAATGTCTCATGAAAGCAAACACAGCATTCCACAGTAAGAACACCATACCAACAGTCAAACATGGTGGTGGTAGTGTGATGGTGTGGGGATGCTTTGCTGCCTAAGGACCTGGATAACTTGCCATAATTAAAGGAACCATGAATTCTGCTCTGTACCAGAAAATTCTTAAGGAGAATGTCTGGTCATCCTTCCGTCAGCTAACTAAGCGTGAGTTGGGTCATGCAGCAAGACAATGATCCAAAACACAAAAGCAAGTCCACATCAGAATGGCTAAAAGAAGTAAAATTAAAGTTTTGGAGTGGCCTAGTCAAAGTCCAGACTTAAACCCAATAGAGATGCTGTGGCAGGACCTGAAATGAGCAGTTCATGCTCGAAAACCTACCAAATGTTACTGAATTAAAGCAGTTCTGTGAGGAAGAGTGGTTAAAATTCCTCCACAGCGATGTGAAAGACTGATATTGAATTATGGAAGTGTTTGGTTGCAGTCATTGCAGCTAAATGTGGCATAACCAGTTATTAAGTGTAAGGGGGCAATTACTTTTTCACACAGTGCCAGTTGGTGTTGGTTAACTTTTTTTCATTAAATAAGTGAAATTAAAAAAAAAAACAAGTGTTATTTGTTCACTCAGGTTCCCTTTATCTAATATTACTTTTTCTCTAAAGACCTGAAAACATCCAGTGTGACAAATATGCAATAATAGAGAAAATCAGGAAGGGGGCAAATACTTTTTCACGCCACTGTAAGTAAAATCTTACAGCCTGCACCTGGACCCCCATGAACAGCCATACATTCAAATGAACCTGGAGTTCCCACTGGGTGTACAGTGAAAGCCAAGTTGGATCTAAAACAAATGGTTACACCACCACCCCTACGTTCCACTCTAGGGCACTGCACCACGGTATACCCAAGCAGGACTGCAGCCTCAAAAACTGGGCCTACATCAACCCCTGCCCAAGTCTCTGTAATGCAAGCCAGATTGACTGAGGAAATTAAGTCCACAATAATTGTGGTCTTATTCCTAATCGATCTGGCATTGCATAGCACCACCCTCGGGGATTGGTGAGTGATGCAGCCCCTCAGGTTACCTGACCACTCGGCCTGGTGGATTCCCTGGAGACAGGCACCAAGCATGTCTGGCCTTTCCCATGTACCCATCGTGGCCCAGGGCACCTTCTAGAACCGACAACCCCTATCATACCATGCTCTGCTATGCATAGGACACCCCACTGCCCATGATCATACTGGCCCCTCCTAATTCCCACCTCCTGACAGCATCTTGCCGTGGTATCTGAAACTGGGAGGGGGTGAAGGGCTGCAAATAATGCAGCAGGGAACCCTCATACATTATCCTGGCCTCCCCAGGCCCTTCCCAGATAATTCTGACACATCACTGAGTATTAAAAACCTAAAACTAAAATAATAATTAACTAATCCAGACAATATACCCATAAACAATCCCACATTAACCAATAACAAAAATAAAATAAAACAGTTTATATCACTATTCACAAACAGTTTAGATACGTCTAGAAAACCTACCTAGCCTATTTATAAGAACAGATATAACATAATTAACCACATCCAAATGATACTTAGCTCTACAGCTAGATGTGGCAATTTAACAAAATAGATGGATCTCATTTAGAAATACAATGACATAAACTATCCTAATATATATAAAACTACTTTACAATAGTACTAAGACACCTGGACTGTTCTTCCATACAGAAATACAAACTCAGGTACTGAGGACTAAAACAAATAAAACTCCCAAGCCTCTTTTATTCCCTACTCTGTTTTTAAACAGTTGCTAACCATCCACTACTCTTTTCTACACTGCTCGCACCACTCAAAACGTTCGCACTACGCTCACTCTTGTGAGCGGCGCTGCAATATGTAGCCCCACAATCCCCACCTCTTCAGTTGACAGCAATCAGCGCCCCCCCCCGAGCCTCCCATAAGCAGATGTAAAATTAGAACAAACAGTCTCTCACACTGCGAGTTCCAATTGCTTGCAGGGAAATCCTCTCCAATTTAGGGGCAGCTAGATGCACACAGCAGCAGAGAAAACAGCAAGTCTAGCAAACAAGAACACATCCAGCCACTTGCAAGCAGCGCTGCCTCTAGACACAAAACTGCTTCAGTTAGTCCTTGACACAGTACTGGTGCCTCTCACAGATCTATTAAATCACTCTTCTGTGCCTGGGACAGTTCCCCAACTGCCTGGAAAAAGGTGGTAATCACCCTCATACACAAAGGTTGGGATAGCGCATCTCCGAGTAACTACCGGCCACTCTCCATCCTCCCCCAACTCTCAAAAGCCTTAGAGAAAGTAGTAGCCACCCAACTCACCAAGTTCCTGGACACCCATAGCCTGCTTTGTAGGGAGCAGCATGGTTTTCATTCTGGTCATAGTACAACCACAACTCTCATGGAATTCTCCACCTGTCTTCATTCAGCCCAGGAAAGATGGTCTGCATCTGTCTGGGGGGGTGACCAGGATCCTAGATGATATGTTTAAATGCTTAATTGGCAAGCATTTAAACTAGCCAAAGGGGAGGCACTGAAAAGGAGCAGGGAAATCCCAGCCTCCCCCCACAAAACACAGTAATTAGCAAGGTAAACACCAAGGTAGTGAAGTCATTCAGGAGCAGGACTGGGGTAGATGTAAAAAAAAGGCAAAGGCAGTAAGGATAGGCTAAAAGGGGTAAGGCCATCAAAAATGGAGAGTGATGGGTACCAATGCCTGTAGTCTGTGTAATAAGCTCCCTGAGCTAGTGGCCTTGATGAAAGAGGGATGCCTGAACATTGTGACAGTCACTGAAACATGGTATACAGAAAACCATGACTGGGATGGCAACATACCAAGATATACAACCTACAGGAGGGACAGGGAGGGTAAAAGAGGAGGAGGAGCAGCTCTCTATGTAAGGGAAGGGATTAAAGCAACAGAACTAAAGAGTAAACATGAAGTAGATGAGTCACTATGGGTCACCATGGAGATAAGAAATGGCACCACAATCCGCATGGGAGCTGTGTGCAGACCCCCATCTCGGGGGAGGGAATAGACAAGGAAATGAAATAAGGCATCCTTAAAATGGCAGAAAAAGGGGATATATTGTTGATGGGGGGACCTGAGTATGCCAGATGTTAACTGGAGCACCTTTGCTTCAGGCACATCCAGGGGCAGGGTCATTCTTGATGCCCTGCAAGGGGCATGCATCAGACAGCTAGTGTCTGAACCCACTCGGGAGGGAGCAATCTCAGACCTGGTACTCTCAAATGGGGACAGAGAAAGAATCTCAGATTTAGCCATAGAGTCAAGCCATACAAAAGCAAGAGTATTGGACTTTAGTAGGGCTGACTTTGGGAAAATGAGAGAGTGCCTCAGAAAATCACTAGCAAATGGACAAGAAGGAGGGGTGGAGGAACAATGGGGAATAATCAAAACAGCTATCACAGAGGCAACAAGCACTTGTGTGAAGCAAATCCATAAAACAAAATTAAGGAAAAAAACACTATGGTTCTCAAAAGAGGTGGCAGGGAAGGTTAAGGAGAAAAGGATAGCATTCGAGAAATATAAGGAAACAAAGAAGGAGCTGGACAGAGAACTTTATCAGTTAAAGCAGAAGGAGGCAGGGAAGGCAGTTAGAATAGCAAAGACCCAAATTGAGGAAAAGATAGCCAGTTGTGCTATGAAGGGGGCTAAAACCTTTTAAAGGTGAGCCGGCCTGGTGGCGCTGAGGGTTGAGGTGCTGGATGCCACACCTCACGCTACGCCGGGTGGTCTTGGTATTTTTTCTCCAAGTTTTCAACATGGGCTTTTTGTGACCCCACCACATGAACAGTGACACTATCAGTTTGTTAGCTGAAAGCTGATTTTGCATAGCGACTGAGCCACTTGGCACCACAGGCGCAAAAACACATTTCAAACAGGACGTGAAAAATGACACCTGTACTGTACATGAAGAGGTGTAAAAAATGGCAATGTTGAAAATCTGGAATGAAAATATAAAAAAACTGGTGAAGTCACGAGTGTGCGTAGAAACTGCACAATGCACACCTGTAATGTAATTAGTTTGGGGATATTTTACAGCAGATTTTCAACATAGGCATTTTGGGACCTCTGAACCCTGTCACTGTGATTTTCTTAATCTGTCCCGAACACTGATTTCCCACAGTGACCGCGCTATTCTGCACCGGAAGTGTGAAATGCATTTTGGCCAGGGTGTGAAAAATGACAGCTGTACTGTTCATAAGGAGGTGTGGAAAAATGCCAATGTTGAAAATCTGAACTGATAATATTACGAATTTGTGAACTCACGAGGGTTGTGGAAATTGTACAATGCATGCTCATAACACAGTCATTTTATGGACATTTGTCACCAAATTTTCAACATAGCCAGTTTAAGACCTCTGCTCATGAACAGTGACACTGTGATTTTCTTAATCTGTCCCAGACATTGATTTTACACATCAACTGCGCCACTGTGTGCTACATGTGCAAAAACACATTTCGTGCAAGATGTGAAAAATGACAGCTGTGCTGTTCATAAGGAGGTGTGGTGAAATGGCAATATTGAAAATCTGGAGTAAAAATATTAAAAATGCTCGAAGTTATGAGCGTGCATAGGAACTGCATAATGTACGCTCATAAAACAGTCATTTTGGGGAATTTTTTCACCAAATTTTCAACATCGGGTGTTTGCTGGCCTACCTAATGAACAGTGTCACTGTGATTTTCTTAATCTGTCCTGAACATTGATTTCACACATCGACCGTGCCATTGTGTGCTACATGTGTGAAAACACATTTTGGGTAAGATATGAAACATGACAGCTATACCGTTCATAAGAAGGTGTGGTAAAATGGCAATGTTGAAAATCTTGGAGTAAAAATATTAAAAATGCTCGAAGTTATGAGTGTGCGTAGGAACTGCGCAACGCACGCTCGTGAAACAGTCATTTTTGGGAATGTTTTCACCAAATTTTCAACATAGGGTTTTTGAGGGCCTACCTCAAGAACTGTGACACTGTCATTTTGTTAACCAGTCCCGAATGGTGGTTCCTGGCAGTGACTGCGAAATCACCTTTCGGGACTGAATAACAAAATGACAGTGACTGAGTTCATGAGGTGGGGTTCCAAGAACCCCATATTGAAAATTTGGTGAAAAAATTCCCCAAAATGGGTGTGACTTGGACCCAACAGCAATGGCAGCTTAGGACTTTTTCTCTGCTCCTGCCTGGCACATAATCGCATTCAATCCTCCGCAATGCCAGACTGAATTATCTTAGTAACAACTCGAAAATCCTCCTCTACCTCTGCCGCTCTTATCCTAATGTTTTTTTTTTTGTCAGATGAGCCACACTCTATACGGAAGTTGCAGCACTGACATCTAAGTACTGCATAGCTGGGGCAGGCTGCACAAGCCTAAATGTCGGGGTCTCAGTTCACCTGCTGAAATGTCTGCCATTACCTTTGCACCCGAGTATAACTAGCTGGATTGCAATCTCCGTTAGCCGCAGGCATCTCGCAGTGGAGTGCAGGCTACCTTCTCGTAGCACCCACAGATTGTCACTGCACAGGTGGGAGTGATGGCTACCTCTGCCAACAACACGCTAGGGCCTTCTTCGCAAGATACTCAACCCCCCCTGACCAGGCTCAGTTGGGGGACGCTCTCTCCCACTTCACAAAAATGCTGTAGGCCCTATTGACAAGGGTAGATAACATTGGGTCATCCCTGGTGGGGAATGTGGCAGATGTACACTGCTTGGAAGACATACAGAATGTTTTGGAACAGAGAACTGAGGAGCTTGAGAGACAACATATTACGGTACTGCAATGGCTCAGGGATCATGAGGCAAAGCTTTCCAGACTTTGGTACAGGGCTGAAGACCAGGAGAACAGGGGCCGGAGGAACAATATAAGGATCCTGGGGGTTCTGAAAGGGGCTGAAGGCCCAAATATAGAATGATTCCTAAATGACTGGTTACCTCAGTTGTTGGGGGGGAAGGTGGAGAGAACCAATCGGCATGGAAAGAGCCCACAGGGTGACCGGCAGGCTGGAGGGCTCTAATGCCCCCAGAACCATAATAGCATACCTATTGCGGTACTCAGTGAAGGGAAAAACTGCTTCAGGTGGCTAGGGATATGGGAGAGCTTACATGGAGGTGAGCTACCTTCTTCCTTTATCGGGACTTCTCACAGGAGGTAGCAGCTAGAAGAAGAGCTTTTGGACCCCTTAAGAAAATCTTGCTGGCAAACTCTTTTCAATATTATTTTAAAAAACTTACAGCACTGAACATCTCCAAGGATGGGAAGGCTTTCCTAGCAGAATTTCCAAGAGAAGCTGAAACATGGCTTAATAACCACTGGCCAGGCCTCATATCCAGGACTGCATCTCCCAGACGCCTTTGGGTCCCTGGGGAACGTACTGGTAAGAGAACCGAAAAGCAGGAGAGATGGTTTCCGGAGGAGGACAAACATTGCCGGACTGGCACTGCTGCTAAAACATTCCCCAGGCCTACTTTACAAGACTTTCGGCAACCCGTAGACTCAAGAACTCAGCCTGCAGATAGCCCTCTACTTATTGCCAGGCACTCTTCAGTAGATCTAGAGACAGCAGGGAGGCAGGATCAATTTCAGCATCCCACCCACAACTGCCAACGTCAGTGTTCAGGAAGCACGGGCCCTCTAGCTGCCGGCAAACTTTCAGCCTCCCCCTGCTAAGCTACTATGGGCAGAAGTAGTCTCACCAGCGAAGTCTGAAAAACATGACCGACAAGATGTTGAGACTTGTGAGACCATGGACGATATAGCTCCATTGGACTGGGCAGCTACAGTAGAAGAGGATGAAGAGGAAATGGCTTTGGCAGCCAGCCTACTCAAACCAGGGACCAAATCCTTTGCTGAAGCTCTGGCCACTCCCACGTAGTCTTGCAGAACTGAAGGAAGCTGTCCGGAAGGCCTTGGAGTAGCTGGAAAAAATGGATTATTTGCTGGACGCTTAAAACATGGCTAAGATTTTCTCTGTTTTAATAATGTGTCTGTTAAAGTGCCCTCCTGTTGTTTGGAATGCTACTAGCTGGTAATGGGTAGCACATGGGACGGTACCAGTCCTGTTGTCGTGCCCGCTCTCCTCCAGTGTACCCCTCCCTTGTCTGCCTCCCCTTCAGGGCTTCATTGACTGGGGGTGTCTACTGAATCCTGACAAGGGGTCACTAACCCCCTCAGCCTAGACAACCCACAGCCTCACCAAGTGTCCCCCTTGGTAGAGGAGGTTAGATACCCTCCCCCCATTCTCCTCCCGCACATTTTTGTACCTGCTGTTTTGCCTGGGGATGTCTTCCTAGTTTGGGGTGGTCATCAGAGATAGTTGGCATTCAAACAGAGCATTATGGTACTTCTCACAATCCTACCCTTTATACGTACTACTTAGTTTTATTAAGTGGCACATAGAGGATCCTTCTCCCCCCCTCCCTTTTCATGGGAGGGCTCCCCCACCCTTCCCTTCCAGCTGTTACTAGCTCATACACTGCCTAGAGGATTTATGCCATTAGGACCACCTGGATCCTCCAGACCCTGTTTATGTAGGCTCATGAGGCCAGGCTGGGACAGGTCACTCATGCTTGTTGAGACCTTCCCCCATTATTGGTTTCTGAATCAGTGTGGCTAGGAGCACTGTGATGCTCCATCGCACATTCACCTCAGCACCATTAGAGTTGCTAAAGTGTTTTGTGTGTTACTGCTGTTATAGCTACTTTGTTGTGTGCATTGTTCTCCCTTTTTTTGAAATAATATATTGTATAACTGTTTCATGTTTATTTGGCTAGGTTTTCCTACTTGGTGTCAACTGCTGCAGCTCTTAATAATCTGTGTTACATCTTCGCTCCTCCTTCTCACCTCCAAGGTTCGGGACTCTCCTGTCTGAACCAACAACCAGGTGACTTCCTCCTCTTCCTGCTGTTAGATATTTTCTCTCCTCATGGGTGAGTACTCCTTCTTTCTGGTCGCTTGTTTAGTGGATAACCATGGCTAGCAACCTCCCTGCAACTCATAATTGGAAGTGCGTCTCCTGAAATGTCAAAGGGCTTAATCACTCGGCTAAGTGCACTAAAGTGCTACAATTCCTGAACTCCTTGGGAACAGATATAGCCCTGATCCAGGAGATGCTCCTAACTAACAGGACTATTCAATGGCTCAAAAAGTTGTGGGTAGGATCTGTAATTGCTAGCTGTGCCTCAAGCAAGTCTAGAGGGGTTGCTATATTGTTGTGCAAAGCTTTGCCTTGGGTGGTAGAAGATAAATGTGTAGATTCCCAGGGAAGGTGGGTTGTGGTCAGACTTTCTTATCCAGGGGGCAGGGTGTTACTAGCCAACACATACGGCCATAACAGTGACTCAGCAGAGCTCTATCCTGATATCAGTCAAGCCCTCACCAAACTTATGAATGGGTTCTTGGATATCCCGATTCTGCTGGGAGGTGACCACAATCTGGTTCTTGATATCTTCCTCGATAAGTTACTCCCCATCCCTCAGACCCACTCCAAGGACCTGGTGGGTCTCACTGAACTTATGGCAGAATGGGGCTTATGTGACCCTTGGATAATTCACAAGGACATGATTACTCCTTCTACTCAGCGGTCCATCATACCCATAGCAGGTTAGATTTCTGGTTGACCAATCATGTGGCTGCACCCGGGGTATTTGAAGCCTCAATTGGGAGCATTATAATATCTGATCATGCCCCTGTGTCTATTTTGTTCTCCCCTCGAGGACAGGGGGCCGCCCTCCATGAGATGGAGGTGTAATTTCCTGCTGATGCAAGATAAAGACTTTCAGGCCTTTATAAAGAAAGAGGCTAGTATCTACTTCTCTTAATACCCTAGATGAAGTCTCAGCATCCACAGTCTGGGAAGCCTTCAAAGCTGTCACTGGGGGGAGAATTATCTTCTATTCGGCAGCCAAGAACAAGGCTTGGGCAGAGACAATGCGTCAGCTTCAAGCAGAACTCACTACCCTGGAGAGGCAGTTTAAAGCCTCTGCACAGCAATCACTCAATTCTCCCCTCCTGCCTGCTATTATAGGCCTGAAATATCAAATAAACTCCCTGCTAAGTAGCAAAGCAGAATGGCAACTTCTCCGCTCCAAACACAAGTTGTGGGAAGACAGGGACAAAGGGGGCAGTCTGCTAGCTTACCATCTATGTAAGCAGCAAGCCTCATCCAGAATCCTTGCACTTAAGGATAAAAAGGGAAAGATGGTCTCAGTGCCCAAAGATATCAATGAGACAATGCAGCTATTCTGTCAAGCTCTTTACCGGTCCCACTCCAAGGTCTCGCCTGAAGGGCTTTCTGTGTGCATGTCGGAGTTTTATAACGGGGGTTGTCTTCTCAAACTCTCACAGGTACACTGTAGCAGTCTGGATGCCCCCATCACTGCCGAGGAACTTCAGACTGCTCTCTCCCAAATGGCGAAGGGCAAAGCTCCAGGACCAGATGGAATGATGGTAGAGCTATACCAACTCCTCAAAACTGACATTACATTCCCTTTGCTGCGGGCTTTACACGAGGCCCAGAGCAAGGTATCACTCCCACCCACCATGCGGGAAGCACTTACAGTATAACATTAATTCCCAAGAAGTCCTCTGATGCACTGGATTGTGCCAATTTTCAGCCCATTTCACTGCTCTCAGTGGACACTAAATTGTTAGCCAAAGTTCTGGCAAATAGATTGACCCAGGTTCTTCCCACACTAATCCATCCCTCGCAGTCTGCTTTCTTGAAGGGCACATCTGGGGCAGACAATTTGCATCTAGTTCTCAACCTCAAGTGGTTTGCACTCCACTCCATGACCCCGATGGCAGCCCTAGCAATTGATTTCTCTGAGGCCTTTGATTCCCTAGAGTGGAACTATCTTCATAGTGTCCTCAGCCTTTATGGATTTGGCACCCACTTCCATTCCTGGGTCTCCACCTTATACCACCTCCCAACAGCCAAGGTCATCACCAATTGAGGTATCTCCACCCCTTCCCTCTGCAGAGGGGCACAAGGCAAGTATGTCCCCTTTCACCTCTTCTATTCCTTATAGCCCGTGATCCTTTGATTAGGAAGCTTCTGGAAACCCCTGGCATCACTGGGATCCCTGTCCAAGGCAGAACTTTCTTGGTTAATGCCTATGCAGTTGATATGCTACTTCCGCTGTCAACTCCAGACCTCTCCATACCTACAGTGCTGCCAGTATTACAGGAGTTTGCCACTCTCTCCGGTTTATTAATTAATCAAAATAAAACTATTCTCTCCCCCACTGAACTGAAGGTGTAACAGGAAATGTCTAACAGGCACTGACATTACCTGGGCCCCTCAGGGTTTACCACACCTAGGGATTTTCATTTTCTCAGCATGGAATGACCTGGAAAAGACCAATTTCTCCCCTCTTCTATCTGCTCTGACAGCTGATGTTCAGCATTGGTGTAAGCTTCAGCTGTCCCTGAAGGGCAAAGTAGAGGCAGTGCGCATGTTTTTACTTCCAAGAGTCTCCTACCTACCGAATAATCTCCTGGTTCCCTTGTCTCATAAGCCATTTTCCTCTCTGGACAAGCTTATATCCTCTTTCTTGTGGGAAGGCAAAGCAGCCCACTGGGGATGCTCAAAGTTAAGGTCTCACTGGTCTAAAGGTGGGCTCGGGCTCCACTGGTTGGTGGAATACACTAAATATGTTCAGTGTTTGGCCTTTCGTATAGCACAAGCTACCGCCTGGTTCGCCCCTAGCCTCTCCCCCCAATGGGTTCTCCTGGAGTCTGCTCTTGTGCTGAACAACTCTCTTGTCTCATTGCTAACTGGTAGAAAAGCCCCCAGGAACCAGCTTACCCCAGAATTACAAACTGGAGTAAGCAAATCTCTGGTGAGAGGTGGTGATTAAGCTGCTAAATAATTGATATTTTTTACTGTTATTCTACTGCAAATAAGTACCGACTGTGTTGTCCTGGTACCCTTCTATCAGTGGGACTGTCTCATTAGCAGCTGCTGGGGATTGTGGGACACTGGAGGGCTTTTCCCAGGTCCAACACATCTCAAGAGTAAATCTAGTAGTTTAAATCAGCTGTGGAGAACGGGAACAACGTTTGAGCCCTAATCAGTATTAGGGTTCAAACGTTGTTCCTGTGCCTCATAGCTGAACACTGCTCGCTAAAGGTTGAAGCGAGTGGTTGAAAATTGAAGTCAGCTGGCAGCACTTCCAGCCACGCTAGCCTTAAAATATAAACAAGCTGAATTGTCAGCTATTTTTTATATTTTTAAGGCTAGCACCGAACCGGAAGTGCTCGCTGCTGACTCAGTTTCTCCAGCTGATAAATAGCCCCTCTAGCGAGCGGGCCACAGAGAACATTACATTCTGGAGTAAGCAAACCTCTGGTGAGAGGTGGTGATTAAACTGCTAAATAATTGATATTTTTTGCTGTTATTCTACCCCAAATACACTATATATACCAACTGTGTTGTCTTGGTACCCTTTTATCAGGGGTACTGTCTCATTAGCAGCTGCAGGGGATTGTGAGATACTGAAGTGCTTTTCCCAGGCCCAGCACATCTTAAGAGTAAATTTAGCAGTTTAAATTAGCTGTGGGGCACAGAAACAATGTTTGAGCCCTAATACTGGTCTGAGATGTTTGTAGCTCTTATGTAGTGCTGTTTTCAGCTATTTTTTATATTTTTAAGGCTAGCACCGAAACTGGAAGTGCACAGCCGCTGACTTTCATTTTTCTGGTCACATAAACAACCCCTCAAGAGAGCAGGTGAGCATGCCCAGGGCCGCACGTGGAGACGTGCGCAGAGACACGCGTGTCTGCACCTGTCTGTTGTGTCCACTGGGCACGCTGGGATAGCAGGACATCTGAACTTACCTATAAACAATATTGCAAGAGGTTAGTGTCTTATTTTGGAGTATCCAGTGAGGTATAACATGGAGGGGGAATACACTAAATGTGTTCAATGTTTGATGTTCTGTGAGGGGATTCTTGGGGTTGACTTTGTCTGTAGTAAATTCCTCCTCATTTCTACTCTACAGGAGGAAATAGCACTTATGTTAAATGCTAAACAAATGCCCACGGACATAAGGGAATTAGAAGGTTTTATTCACCCCCTTGCTGCTACTCCTTTGGATGAGGAGAAATCACAAACCCTCATTAAAAGTAATGACTTACCCTCTGTCCCCTCTCCCATTCTTCTAAATGAAGTGGAATTACAGTCCCTTACTGACAACGATGGTTGGGCCTTTGAAACTAAATCTAAAAAGAGGAGAGGTGGTCAGATTTATAATAGTGCACCTGTTGAAACTTACAACAGACTTAAGCATTTGGAAGATCTGGAGGCTGATTTAGTCAATGGATCACCCATTGACTTAACACCCCCCTAAGCCAACTGCTCCAAAAGAGGTATCTGAACATAGACCTGTATCTGCTCCCCCCAGCACTTCCTTTAGTAAACCTCATATTATAAGTCCGACACTATGTGATGCACCCTCAACTCCCCTGTACTCCATCCTTCTCCAGAGTTTGCCACTTGTGCTTCTATCCCCCCTAGTCAAGTCTTTGTATGGGGGAATCAATTATCAAACACATTGACAGAGCAGTTTGCAATGTCGATAAAGGGAACCACACATGTTCCAACTTTAGAGGTGCCCAGGTATCAGACATTACATCAATGATACCCAACATTCTACATCAAGCTGGAGATAATCCACTTCTTATCATCCACGCTGGAACAAATGATATTAACTGCACTGAATTTAAATAATTACAGCAGGTCTATATCTCATTAACTAACATTCTGATAGAAAAAGGATGCTCTGTTTGTATTTCTGAGATCCTACCTGTACCAAGGGCTACACCAACTATGACACGACAAATCAAAGCCATTAATGAATGGCTAAGGAATTAGTGTCTGAAACAGGACATCCCATGGATCACACACTGGGAAACATTCCAGGATAGAAATTCCTTATATTGTTGGGATGGTTTACACATTAGTCACAGGGGCAGTACATTAACGGGGAAGAGTGTTACTGCAATTATTAATCAATGTTTAAACTAAAGCTTGAGGGGGACAATGGATATGTACCCAAGTCTCTGAAACTGCATCAACAAACTAATCAAAAAACATGTAAAGTTTTGGCTGTCAACGCAAGATCACTAAACCAGGTTAAACTAGCAGAACTTGAGATGAAATGTAGAACCTTAAATATAGGTGTGGTAGGGGTTACAGAAATTTGGTGGAAGTCGGCTTCAATGTGGTCTAAGGACATTCCTAACTACAAACTCTATTATAAAAACAGAACTAATAAGCAGAGCGGTGGGGTATGTATTTATGTCAGAAATGATATCCCACCCTTTGAAGTCCACCCTCCCTCCACTTCAGAAAGTATTTGGGTCAAAATACAATTAAAAGGTCACTCATATATCACTATTGGAAATGTATATAGACCCTCGTCAGCAGACCTGGAATATACTATTACTATGTTAGAAGAGATCTCAACTTTTTCAGAAACTGAGGATATTATCGCCCTAGGAGATTTTAATATGCCCCATATGGGACTCCCTTATGGGCCATTTGAATGCAGATAAAGTTTTAGTAGATGTAGTTACCAACACAGGGCTACAGCAGTTGATTATGGAACCCACTAGGGGACCAAATATACTGGAGGTATTACTTACTAATATAGAAGCTGAAATCAGTAATCTTCACATCTGGGATCCACTGGGTGCAAGTATTTGAAATTCAACAGGAAACCATTAACCTATGAAAATCTATAAATATAAACAATTATAATAAAGCGAATTTTTCTGATATTAATAGAGAACTAGTTAATATAAACTGGGAAACACTTTTTTATAACCTAACAAGTCAATAAGCATGGACTATCTTTAAAAACACAATTCATAAACTGGAAACCCTACATGTTCCAATAAAAAGAAAATATAATAATAAAGGCAAAATACCCCCATGGTTTAATAAAACTATTAAAACTCAGATTAATTGCAAAATTAAACTTTTCAAGAAATTTAAAGTATTCAACCACACAAAGACATTTTACTTTATAAATACAGGTCAGCAGTTAAAAGTTTGAAACAATCCATCAAATTAGCAAAAAACAAACTTGAATTTAAATTAGCACATACCAAAGACTGTCATAAGTCTCTTTTCTCATATATTAATAACAAAAAGGGCAACTCTAGGACTATAGGACCCCTGGTCAAAAATGGAACCAGATTATCAGATATTGACATGGCTAACCTTGTTAATAATTACTTTTGTTCAGTTTTTTTCCAAACAGACATCATCTACCCCAGTTATCCTAACCGGTCTGGTTTTCATAACATTACAATATCTGATATTTCTCAGGCTATAAAAAAATTGAACAAAAACACCAGTTCCAATCCTAATGACATTCATCCTTTGTTTTTGATTGAAACTTCTCAGGTTATCTCTAAACCCTTATCACTTATTTTTAATAAATCCTTACAAAAAAAGTTCCATACTTACTGAGTAGTGCACAGCGACTGTTACCCCGATATTTAAAAAAGGCAACAGAGGCAGTATTCAGAACTATCGCCCCTTTAACCTGACCTCTGTAGTAGGTAAATTAATGGAAAGGGTCATTAAGATGAAGACTGAACAAGAGTATACTAGATTAGGGATTCAAGACTCTTTACAGCATGGGTTTATACCAAAGCACTCATGCACAACTAATTTGATATCCTTCTATGATAATATTAGTGCATTATTGGATGTGGGTATTCCCAATGATGTAGTACTACTTGATTTCAGTCAGGCGTTTGATAAAGTTCCACACAATAAACTCATAACCAAAATGTTTACTTTGGGTTTATCCCCTGAAATAGTAAACTGGACATCAGATTGGTTAACCAACAGAACTCAAAGAGTTAGGATTAATGATGTGCTGTCTGACTGGGGTACAATTTCGAGTGGAGTCCCCCAGGGCTCAGTTTTGGGACCCACGCTGTTTAATCTTTTTATTTGTGATTTATAGCCAGGACCCAACAATTACATGTCAAAATTCACAGATGACAAAAAATTAGGGGGTAGGGTTAATAATCCTGATAACATAGCATCATTAGAATCAGACTTGGAGAAAGTTGAACAATGGGCCAAATATAATGATACTGTATGCACTTTAACCAGGATAAATGTGTGGTCATACACTTTGGTAAAAACAACCCAGACAATGTATATTATCTAAACAAATCGCCACTTAAAACATTTAATTGTGAGAAAGATCTGGGCATATTCATCACTGTACTAAAATTTCTAACATGGCAAATAGAATCTGGAGGCAAATTAGGCGAACTTTTTATAAATCATTAAGAACAATGCCTCAGCCCCCTGTTCAGGGCTTATATTAGACCTTACCTTGACTATGTGTCCCCCTTCTGGAACCCAAGTCTTAAAAAAGATATAGCCCAGCTGGAACAAGTCCAAAGGAGAGCCACCAAAATGGCCCCTAGACTAACACATCTTGATTATCCCTCTAGACTTACGGCCACTGGACACTTTTCACCTCAAAACAGAAGAATAAGAGGTGGCATACTCTTAGTGTACAACTTGCTTCAGTCATCTGACCTTATGAGACAAAGTGGACTATCATATTCAAATAGAAGATTAGTCCCGAGGTTACATAATAGGCAACCTGAGGTTAAGAGTTATAAAACCAACAAAAGGGGTAACTTTTTTACTCTTAGGGCTTCCAGAATATGGAACACTCTACTGCAGGATTTAATTGAATTAGAAAACATTAACAGCTTTGAAATAAAATAGATACGTGGATTGGGGAAAACTATTAATAATGTCCCACCCTGTGTGGGGAACAGTCTCGATGGGCTTTGCCTTCTTCTGTTCAATTAAACCAAGTTAAACCAAGTAATCATGGCTGAGACTTGCAAAGCATGGCATCGGGCAATGGCTATCACCGGTACCTCACATGCTGCCTGCTCTCCCCTGATCCTGTACGCTCCCCTCTGGAACAATAGGTTAATTACAGTAGATCGCAAACCCCTCTCTTGGCCCCAGTGGGTGGCAAAAGGGATCCATACTGTGGGAGATCTCCTTCTCCCCGACAATAATACTCTAATGTCCTTTGATCAGCTGCAGGATTGCTTTGATCTGCAGGCCCATGATTTCTGGAGATATCTGCAGATAAGAAGCACGCGCCATCCCTTGTTGACTGGACACACAGATGAGGGTAGGTGGAGCTGTCTGGCCACACTCCACAAACTGAGACAGGGTCAGGGACTTGTGGGAGTCATTTACAAGGTATTGAGAGTGGGATTCTAGTAACTCCTAGTTACTAGAAACTTCCTAGATTCTAGTAAGTGGGATTCTAGTAACTCCGGGTGACAAGGGGGTTACACTAGGCTCATAGGCACTGTCATTTTTAAAACACTATGTGTGGGTAACATCCACATCTCTGTATACCCCCAGGCCACTATGACAGCTGCACAACTCATACACTTGGTGGACTGTGATGATCCTTGTGTCTTCTGGAATGTTTACAGATTTATTCATAGTTTCGGATCAAGTTCAGAAGACCGAGGTCCATAAATGAACTTGCCACCATTCAAACTTAAATGGTGGAACAAAGGAATCTTTTTTCACCCATAAAGATGTCTAAGCTATTTTTTAAAACTGTCATACTTCCACTCTCTACCACATGTCTTGGTAATATATTCCAAATGTTAACGACTCTCTGGGTGAACCACTGGCTTCTTTTAACAGTATTATTTCTTTCTCCCATAAGTCTTAGGTTATGTGACCTTGTATCCTTATAATGGATTGTATTTTTGTTTAAACCAATCAGCTCAAATAGTTCTGGGTTGTTGTAGGCTTTAAAAATCAGATATGATTCACCCCTCAAGCATCTATATTCCATGGAGTATAACTGCAAATACCTTAATCTATCATGATATTGCAAACCTTTGACTTCCAGAATTTGTTTAGTGACTTTCTTTTGTACTCTTTCTATTCTTTTTTTCCCCTGAATGAAATAAGGAGCACTGAAAAGTAGACAGTGTTCCATATGAGGGTGAAAAAGTGCTGAATATAATGGGAGGATAACCACAGAATCCCTGCTTTTTATTGATCTTAGGATGTAGTGTATGATTTGGTTACATTTCCTAACAATTTTATCCTTATGGAAATCAAATGTTAAATTATCAGTTATCCAAACCCCCAAATCCTTTTCATTGGTACTAATCTCAAGTTGAATATTATTAATACTGTATTGAAATTTTAGGTTCTGTGTTCCAAGGTGCATAACTTTATACTTTTGTTCATTAAAATCTATGTGCCCAGTGAGCCAGATTGTGTAGACTATCTTGGAATACTTTAGCTGTTTCATCATTATAGGCAACGCCACCTACTTTGCAGTCATCTGCATACTTACTATACCAAGTACCTGTAGGAACTTGCATAGAGGATAATAAAATGTTAAATAAAATAGGACACAAAACTGAGCCCTGGGGCACGTATTGACACACATTGTCTGTCACTTCTGTTACCTGATCCTGCTTCTCACTGGTTGCTTCTCTTGCCTTGGCCCTTGACTTGCTTCCATGTGTGTGTGGGTGGGGTTGAGGGGGAATGCACAGTTAGGGTTTTGAGGAGTGGGCATGGGGGTGCGGTGTTGGGGTGGTAACCCTAGTATTGAATTTCCACACTTTTGTCAGTGTGGAAAGAAGCCTAACTGATGCATTAATGAAGTTTTTGCAAAGAATACATGTATATATTCTGTCACTGGTGACAGTTTGGACTTCAAAGAATACCGACAGCTCAGGAACTCCTGTAAGAGGGAGATTCGCTTGGCAAAGAGTGAATTCTGTAAATCCTCCCTTGAAGCATCTGCCAAGAACCCTCAGAGCTTCTGGCATACCTTTAAACATACAGTAAGTGGTCCTACCTCCACCTAGGTCACCAACATACTAATCGACAGTCAGGGGTAACAATGCCCTGACTATAGCCAATGCTTTTAACGCTCGGTTCTCCGACCTGTCTGACTACATCACCACATCTTCTGCAACCAAAGAACTGGCCCCCACTGGCAGTGCAGTGCCCACTCATCCACTCCTCCCCCCTTCTATTTTAAGGCTATCTCCAGCAGTGAGACACGGAAGCTCCTATCTGGTCTCTCCCCTCACACTGGAGCTGGGCATGACAATCTCAAGCCCAAATTACTCTACCTGGGGGCCTCTCACCTGGCCTAGCCTATCTCCCACATCCTCAACTCCTCCCTCATATCTAGGACAATTCATGGTATATGGAAGGTGGCTCAAGTGGCCCCAGTCCTCAAACACGGTGACCTCAAAATTCTTGAAAATTATCACCCCATAGCGATCTTATCTGCTGAGAGCAAACTGCTTAAAAAGGTGGTGGCCTTCCAGCTTGCTCTCTTCCTCCAAACCTACGGTCTCCTCTTCCCAGCACAGCATGGGTTCAGAAAAGGGCACAGCACCTCCACTGCCATAGCACATATCACCTTTGAAATCAGAACTGCAACTGACCAAGGCAAACTTACTGGTGCCATCTTCATAGACCTTCATAGGCCTTCAGTCTAGTTGATCACTCACTCCTGGATGCTTCCCTTTTGTTCCTCAGCCTTTCCCCTCCTGTTCTAGCCTGGTTTGCTAACTACCTATTAGACAGGCAACAGTCCACCAGATTCCAAAAAGTCCTCTCTAAGCCCACACCAGTTACATGTGGGATGCCTCAGGAGTCCGTCCTTGGCCCCATACTGTTTTCCTTCTTTGTCAACCAGCTGCCCTTAGTCCCTGTCTTTGGGCATATCTCCCTGTATGCCGATGACCTCGTGCTTCTAACTAGCTCAAAGAACATCAGTGTCATCAGCTCTTGACTAAACTCTGATTTCAATGGCATCCAATCCTGGCTTAAGACCAACAAGCTTGTCATCAACCTCCAGAAGATGCAGGCCATGCTATTTGGTTCCTTTGCCAAGTTCAGAGTGTGTCCCACCTCTCTCAAAGTCACTGAAGTGGATGGCACCCCTGTGCAGGTGGTTGGCTCTTTCAAGTACCTGGGAGTAACACTCAATCCACAGCTTGACCTCTCCCAGTACATACGCAACTCCTGCAAGGCCACAAACTGCAAGCTGGGTCTGGCATACAGGGTCAAAAGCGGCCTCACCCCAGCTGCCCCACTTGCCCTTGTAAAAGGGGTTCTTCTCCCCACACTTGTAGCATAGCAATAGCTATGGGCTCACCTCCTTAGTGAATGCTCCTAAAACCTGGCTCACAAAATGGGACACAGCGTACAATAACGCATGTCACTTCACCCTGTCAGCCTTCCACCTAACCCATCACTGTCAGCTCTACTCCAAGCTAGGATGGCTCTCCCCCAGCAACCACCGATCCTTTGTCTTGGGCAACTTCATAGACAACATCATCAGAATGTCCACCCCACCGGCACTTACTGAGCTGCTCAAACCTACCCCCCTGCCTACTGTCTGAGGTCCAGAGACTCTCAGGCCCTCATGGTCCCCAAAACTCACTTCCTCGCAGGGGATTGTGCCTTGATGGCCCTTGTTCCCAGAGCCTGGAACCTACTTCCTGCTCATGTAAGGACTGCCCCCTCCCACACCTGCTTCAGGTCCTCCCTCTGGGGCCACTTAAAACAAGCATCCTCCTTCCCTTGCTCATAGATCTGGGGTCACCTAATAACAAGTATTCCTCCTGCCCTTGCTCTTAGCTGCCTCACCATACATGCTGGGCCTGTGTCCCAATTTGTCTATGTGCATTTGCCGCACGTGTCTAGTAATTCTGTCTGCTGACTTATGTTTTGCCTTCTAGACTGCCCCCTGTTGCTGCCATGCCTTGACCCTGTATTTACAACTGTGTTTGTTCTGACTGTACCTTGTTGATTGCTGTACCTTGACTCTGAGCTGTTATTATCTGTACCTTGAAATCTGTACCTGACTGATTGCTGTATGTTGACTCTTATTTTTGTATTGCCTGTACCTTGTAATTCTCAGCCTGTACCTGATTGTACCTTGTTGATTGCTGTACCTCGACCCTGATCTGTTATTACCTGTACCTTGAAACCTGTACCAGATTGATTGCTGTACCTTGACTCTAAATTGTTATTACCTGTACCTTGTAATTATAATTCTTCTGGATTGCACCTGAAAATAGGCACTTTACTGTCTAGCATGCTTACCCAGTAAATAAAAGCTAAATAAATATGTTATAGTGGCACAGTAGTGCCACTATAGTTAGGGTTCAGTAGCCACTTTCATACAAACCCTCAACTTTTGTACCTTAATAACTTTGCTACTGCATAACGGGTTTGCCTGAAATTTTGTAAGCATGGTCTGGTACCATAGGTCTCTGTACCTGTTAAGTTTTGTTATTGTTGGATGTATGGTGGCAGAGTTACAAAACACCAAATAATGGCAAAAATTTACTTTTTTCACATTTCTTTGCTCGTACATGGTTTGAGCGTCCAGTCCAAAAACTTCAGGGAACATGTAGCCGGGGACATCAATGTCCCTTTTGAAAATTTAGTGAAAAAATATTAAATGGTTCAAAAGTTATTCAAAAAACAATTTCCCATTATAGTCAATAGGAAAGTTAACAAAAATCATGAAAGTATCGCAGTCGGCCATTTTTAGTGTCGCAAATGGCCTTTTTGCTCTCATGGGTCAGCCATTTTGTTGACAGTTGCAGCTCAGAAAAATACCTGGCGTTTAAAATTGGGACTCTCTAGGAACACAATTCTTGTTGTGTTCACCTAGTTGAGTCCTGAGGATGCTAGCCATGTCTTTTTTGGGGGGGCTGAACCCCAAATTAAGTTTTACATTTTTTATAAAAGTACTTTCTCAAATTGCTTTCGCAAATGTGAAACTTTCATAAATTTTCCCCCGAAAGTGTTGTGATTTACAAAAGTACTTTGGGACACTATGGCTGAAATAATAGGAAATATTTGACATGCTCCTGCTACAAAATGGTTTGGTCTTTTGGGCTGAAATTTGGAGGTTAGAAAGCCAAGACCACACAGATGTGCCTTTTGGTGGTTTGGTGTGAAGACATTCAAGGGGGCCAAAGTTACAGCATTTCAAAGTTGCACAGCATTGTGGCATCTGTGGAATCTTTCGCAGCCCGTATCTCAAAGATGCTTCAAGTTATGGACTTTTCATTGCATAAATTCTTAGCTTCCTCATAAATAACATGATATTTAAATTGTTTTTCTACCTCATGAGATATTAGCAATTTAGTCTTATAATTGCTCATTTTCATGTCCGAGGCCCACTATTATTCCTTGTATTCGCTGTCCTTTTTGATGCACCTGTCTCTCACACAATACATGTTATGGATCCGCATTTACATTACTGTTAGCATTTGTGTTTGCCTTACCGTTAGCATTACCGTTTGCTTTTGCTTTCACTTTTGCGTTACTGTTTGAATTCTGTTTCCGCTTGTGTTTGCATTTGTGTTTTCAGTTCTGTTTACATTTGCATAACTGTTTGCGCTTGTGTTTCTGTTTGCGTTACCGTTAACGTTAGCATTACTGTTACAGTTAGCGTTACCATTCATTTCATTGTTACCATTTGCATTTGTGTTTGCATTACTGTTCTCGTTACCGTTTGAGTTTGTGTTACCATCTGCTCTTGCATTTGCGTTACTGTTAATGTTTGCATTATCGTTAATGTTTGCATTATCATTACAGTTAGCATTAACATTGTAATATATAATACTGTTACCATTAGTACTAGCGTTACAGTTAGCATTTGCATTACCATTAGCGTTAGGATTAATGTTGGTGTTACTGTCACACTTAGCATGGTAATTCATTCTTACAAGATTTTGTTACACTACAGGACTGCACTATTTTCTCCTGCTTCTGTGTACGTGGGAACACAGGGCCCAGATGGTCCACGCTCCCACAAACACATGTGATAACGATGAAACAGGCAGCTCCCGCACTCCCATCAAGACATATCATTCATTACTTATAGTTCACATTCTCCAAAAAAATGGAAATTCATGGTAAAAAAACTCCGTTAATGCATCATTTAGGGTTGTTACAGAGTGACAAAAGCAGGGACATTTGGCATTAGGGTTCAAAACTCTCATTTCACATTCCCCAACCCACCCCCACATTACTTCACACACACATACATGCAAGTAGGGGAAGGATCAAGGCAACACAACCAATCACACACAACCAGCAGCAGGTAAGAGAAATAACATACAGCCCTGTAAATCACAACACCCCACCCCCATTCTCCCATCTTCCACACTCCAACAGATGTCATGGTGTGGCATGGGGTCGTCAGTCCTAACTCTTATCCTGGAAATTCCACGATCCGCCAAAACAAATATCATTATGGACAACTGGGCAGCTTGGGCCCCACACTGCCACCAACACACAACACAGACTTGTACACAGACGATATGCTTTTGGGGGGTTTACAAGCCCTCAAAACAGTATTTTGGACATTTTCCGAGATTAGTTTGCAAAACAGTTTCACAAGTAAGAAATTTTTGTGCTTCGCATTTGTGAAAGTTCTGTGTTCGCGAAAGTAATTTGTGAAAGCACTCCATATACTTTTGCAAATTCAAAACTGTTGTGCCCTATGTTTGCAACACTTTTGTGTTTGCGAAAGTATTTTGTGAAACTATGCTGAAGATAATTATACATCTTCGTCATCCTCCTGCAACCAAACCATTGGGTCATTTGAGCTGAAATTTGCAGGGTGACAAGCCCTGGTCCCACAGATGTGCCGTTTGCTGGCTTGGTGCAAAACTAGTTAAGGATCACAGAGTTACAGTGTTTACGTGGGAGAGCAGGGCCCAGAGGGCCCACACTCCCACAAACACTTGTCATTATGACAAAATGGGCAGCTTGGTGGTAGCGTGGGGCCCACCAACACATGCGGTTCACTATTTATAGTTCACACAGATGGTGTGTGGCATAGAGTTGTCGGTACTAACTCTCATCACGGAAGATACTTTCGCTGACAAACACATACCATCACAGACAACTGGGCAGTTTGGGCCCCATGCTGTCACCAACATGCAACACAGACTACACATATGCTTTTATGTGGTTTACAAACCCCAAAACAGCATTTTGGACATTTTATGAAATTAGTTCGTGAAACAATTTCACAAATACAAAAGTTTCATGCTTTGTGTTTGCAAAAGTTTTGTGTTTGCAAAAGTGGTTTGTGAAAGCACTTAATATACTTTTGCAAATTTGAAAGTGTTGTGTCCTGTGTTTGCAATGCTTTCATGTTTGTGAAAGTATTTAGCGAAACTATGCTCAAGATAACTGTACATCTTTGCCATCCTCCTGCAACCAAACCGTTGTCATTTGGGCTGAAATTTGCAGGGTGGCAAGCCCTGGTTCCACAGATGTGCTATTTTCTGGTTTGGTGCAAAAATAGTTAAGGATCAGAAAGTTACAGTGGTCCAAAATTAAGCAATTTCCCATAGGCTAACATTGAGGCGCCCATTACGCCTTTTGTATTCACCTACACTTGCTATGTACCACTAACATTACTGTTTTCCAAAAAGAAGGGACATTAATGTCAAAACATACTCTGTTAATGTATTAGTTAGTGTTGTTTACACAGTGACAAAACTGTGTAAATGTGGTGTTAGGGGTACCTACACACCACACCACACCCCCACGCCACCATCCTACACACACTAATAGATGTCGTGCCATGACATAGGGTTAGCAATTGTAACTGTCACACCAGAGGGTTCATGCTACCAGATACACATTTCATCATGGAAACCTGGACAGCTTGGTGTGAGCATGGGGCCTAAAGGGCCCCACACTCCCACCAGCAGACAACACATATTAATTATAACATTTCTACATAACAAATAAGTACACCACACAGCCATATGAAAAAAATATTATATTTATTGACAGATTTTCAACTTTTTTGAAAAGTAATCTTTATTATAAAAATGAAAGTTTAATTTTTCTTTTATACACTGATTATTTAAATCTTTTTTTTAATTTAAAAAGTAATCTTTATTATAAAAATAAAAATACAAGTTTTTTTCTTTTTTAACTATATACACATGCGAGAGAGAGAGGTGTGCCTTTCTTGCTGAGGTGGTGGAGGGGGGGCAGCTGAAGTGGTCCTGGAGGTGCTTCAGAAGTAGAAGCTGCTGAGGCAGCCTTGGATCACATACCAGACAATGTGGAGAGGTGGGATCATTGTGGCCCCTCAGGGAGAGACTGCTGCACCTGTGGTGAGCCTGTAGATGGTCCAGGCTGGGGAAACTACAGCTGTGTCCACAGGCTCCAGCAGAAGGTTGACCATGTCCTGTTGTACCTGCAACAGGGCCAGCATTTCTTGCTGACCCTGCAGCAGGTGGTCAACCTTCTGCAGGAGCTTGTGGACACAGATACAGTGTCCCCAACACTCCTGCTCCTCTTCTGTTTCTTTCTCAGGATCTGTAAATAAAAAAGATGTATATGAATACATTGTAGTATTGTGATTGACTACTTTAACATTCAGTTTTTAAGTCTGTCAAGTTTATGCTATTAATGCGACTATGACATAAAGTTATATTAATAACCGTATACACTGGGAAGTGATGACCTTGTTACTGAAGCTTGATACGTCTCCAAGTTGACATTCTATCTATGAGGTGGTACATTAGTAAAGTAGTGTATGTGTAAACATACAGTGTTCTACTGTGTATATAGTGTGCTTTTGGAACACATCTAAAAATAAACACTGTACATACTGGGCCAGATATTCAAACTGCGTCGAAAAAGTGCGCAACAGCAGGAGCAAGCACAAGTCAATTGCGCATAGGCGCAACAGACGCGATATTCAAACATGGAGCAAAACAAATTGTGCAAGCAGCCAAAGTCTGAATATCGCACAAACTGTGCCATAGCGCAACCAGGAAGGGGAAGCTGAGCAGAAAGGTTGCGCCATAGCGCAACAAGGCTAGCCCAGCTGAGCAGTCCAGAGGTGCCATAGCGCAAGCAGAGCCCCCCCCACCCCCAGCAGAGCAATGGAACTGCACAACCAGGGAGGCAGGCTGGAGCCCACCGCCAGCCATGCCACACATGGGCACAGGAACACACTGCAGAACCAACAAGGCACCCGCACACTCCAAGCACAGCATCACTGGGGGAGGGATGGATGATCCACTGGCCCATGGGGACAAGTCAACAAAGCACAGCAGGGCCATGATGCCCCAGCACAATCACTGTCAGGCTGAGACTGCCACACACAGGGGGTCAACAACCACAGTGCACAGCAGCCCCCCCTTCTGCACAGCCACACCTGCACCCGTGACCCCAAGACACCACCCATGTGCAGTGACTGTCACTGCAGTAAACACCATGCATCCTCCCGGCACACATCAACCTCGTGTAGCATAGAACCATACAAGCCAAACCCACCCTGGGCACCCAGCAGTGGGCGGCAGCAGATGGCAAGACCAACTGAAAGTCACTCCCACACCGGAGACACCTCCCCATGCACACACACACACACACGCACACACACACACATACCCAGTACCATACCACCCCAGATGGCATGCACACCACTGCAACTGAGCAACCATAGCCAGCTGCAAATCAGAGACCACCACAGTATTCATAACAATATATATATATATATATATATATATATATATAGGAAAACAGAAATTACAACACCAAGATCAAGAACACAACTATATACAGATATGTACAAGACAAGGGGGTAGGGGTACAGGTGGGGTGGGTAGGGGTAGGGGTGAACAACTGGGAGAGGAAGGCAGGTGGGAGGGATGGGTGAAGTGGGAGAGCGCATTTAGCACCTTGCAGGCTGGTCTGCTGCTGCCTGGTGCTGTCCCTGTCACCTCCACCATCGCCTGACCCCATGGCGCTGAATGTCCCGGAGGATGTCATGCGTCACGATGGATACCCTAGTCAGCCGCTGGAGGGCACGGTCCATCCTGCGTAGGATGCTGAGGCCTAGGAAAAGGGAACACAGTCACTGGCTGTGACTATCCACAACACTGAACACCACCCATCCTACAAGACATATAGCCCAGTGCCCCGCTCCTGTGATGGTATGCACCCACCCACAGTGACCATGCACATGACATGCCCAACCAAGCAGCACCAGCTATGTGCACCACTGCACACACACACTGCCCATGTCCATCACAGCACAAACAAGGCTGTCAAGTGATGTGGCAATGTGGTGGGATGCCAGTTCCACAGCCATGTGCCCAGTGCATGCATGGACCACCAGTGACACACACACAGACGTGCAGTGGCACTGGACAGTGATAACTGTCGCCTGTGTCGTGCATGGTTGTGTTGTCCATGGCTGGTGGTCATGCCCACCCCCTCCAGCATGCAATAGCATCCATGATGTAATGATACTCACACTCATCAAGCAGCTGTGGCTGCTGCTGCTGCTGCTGCCGCTGTGGCCCACCCCTAATGTCTCCTCCGTCCGCCACCTGGGCCCTGCCACAGCCCTCTCAGCCTGTGCCTGCATCCTCTCCGCCAGGCCTGTGGGTGACAAATGTTGAGAAAACATCAGTGTGACCCCAAAGCAGACTGCCCCTGCCCCAGTGAGTGTGCCTGCCCACACAGCCAGACCCATGCATCTCTGGATGCCACACTGACACAGCCAACCATGGCAGAGCCATCCCCATGCCTGCCACCAAAACACAGTCACACCCCTACGGAGAATACAGGTGCATAGATGGTACACCCACCTGGCTAGCACAATGCCCCTCGTGTACGTGACCGGAGCCATCGCCAGCACATCAGCTCCCTCCTGCGGAGGTCACTAAACCTGTGCCTGCACTGCTCCACAGACGGCACCGCCCCTGTGACCCTCACCAGGTCAGTGGCACCTGCAGCCACACCTGGGTGCGAGCCATGGTGAGGGCTCATCCCCACAGTGCCTCAAAGTGGGGCTCAACCAGGACCACCAGGTTGGCCACCTCCACCTGACTCCATTGGGGAGCTCTCCTGCGTGCAACATAATTGGGGTCGTACAGCAGGCAATATGGCGCCCATAGCCTTGCTATTGCAATAAATGTTGCGCCAATAGACCACCATACGTTCCAATCCGCGCTGTTAAGTACAGCGCCCGTCAGTTCATAGCGCTGTCACCAAACAGCGCAATAGAAGCCGTACACATGGCAGCCGAACAGCGCCAGGGGCAAGGTCGGACACCAGGTCGGGGTCTATGATGCAAGCCACGCACAGCACCATCTGATGTCTACGCATCCTGCGTGACTGATCACCTGCGTGCCAGTGCCACAGTGGACTATTGCGCAATACTGCCACAGCGCCATATGGTGCCCAGTGCTGTAGCGCCACTGGCACAATGGTGGCCATGGCCTGAATTGCTGATCGCACACAGCACGTCATCAGCGCGGCAGATGCCTGCGTAAGCTACCTGGGCATGCGCAATGCAGTGTACCACACAGTCACAGATCTGCGTCATTGGCTCAGCCGGCTCAACCGTATTGCGCAAATCGCAACGGCGCGATATTCAGCTGACACATGCAAATCATCTGATCAGCCATTCAAAGGTGCAGTGGCGCGATTTGCATCTCATTACAGTTGCTCCACTCCTAATTTACATGCATTGCCCTATAAATGTGCGATATTTGGCTGCGCTGGCCAGATTCAGTTACTGCAGGTGAGAGGTGGGTTGCATGCTGTGTGATGTTCTGGAAAATGGTCATGGGATAATGCTGTAGACTGCACAGTGACAGGTGTCCACTTCCACCCATACAGATCACCATGACCGAGCAGAGCCAAGGTGAGGGTGAGGATGGTAGGCAGAGGAGGAGGCCCAACTTCACCACGGTGGAGACAGAGGCCCTCTTCCAGGCCTACTTGGAGGAGGAGACACAACTGAGTGGACGGCGGGGCACCCCTCAGGCCCGTGTGGCTGCATGGGAAGGGGTAGCTCAGGCAGTGAACCTGCACGGAAGCCACCAGCGCTCCGTGCAGGAATGCAAAAAGAAGATGGGGACAGACCACAGGAGGGTGAAGGAGAAGGTGGCAGCCCTCAGGGCGGCACGTGCTGGCACTGGCGGGGGCCAGCCAGCGGTGGTGGAGCTGACCCCGGCTGAGGACTGACTGGCTGCATCAATGCAGCAGAGTGCTATTGAGGGCATACCAGGAGGTGGATTCCAGACAGGTGGAAGCCCATCACTGCACGGTATGACATGGTGGTGGTGTTGGGGGGGGGAGGTTGTTCACATGCACTCACATGTCCTCTCGTTCTGTTACAGATCCTGTTCATCTTCAGGGGATGGTGGTGGTGGGTCCAGGCAGTGAGGAAGACCTGCTGGACATGGAGGAGGATCCATTCACCTCTGTCACCAGCCAGCATGCACTGCACCAGCATGCACGCCGGGCTGCCAACTCTGGTGTCTGTGAGTCAGGTGTGGGGGGTGCACAGCCTGTGTCTCAGCAGTCTGGCATGCAAGCATGCCAGCATGCTGTGACTGTGGCTGTAGCACGTACCTGCACCATTGATGATGCAAGGACTGCAATGGGCAGTGACATGTGTGTGTCCCTTGACGGACACACAGCAGGCCAGCACATGCCCTGGGCCTAGCTGGTTCCAGTGTGTGCTAGCACATGGCACAGTCCCAGGCTGTGCCTGTCAGCACCGTGGGGCAGCACCGTGGCTGTGCAGGTGTCTGGCACTGTTGCACACAGCAGTGGGAATGAGTGGTCCCTGGGGCACAGCGGTTGGAGGGGCAGCAGCAGCAGCAGTCACCCACCGGTCTGGGGTACAGTGTCCAGTGGTGGCACATGCCCACCACCCTTGATATGCCCATTCCTGGTCCTGGTGAACAGCGCCCACCCTCAAGGGGTGTTGAGCATCAGGACCTTCCATACCCTGGGGACAGGATGCCGTTGTGGCAGAGTACCCATTTGAAGAGCACACCAGCCTGCTGGGAATCAGTACAGCAGCAAAGGTGGGTTGCAACATCCGTGGAGGCACTGTGTGTGCTGGGGAGCAGCACAGCAGGGACTGTGCTCTGGACCGTGCAGAGATGGTCCATATGCGGATGGATGTGACCGCCGCCATTGACAGGCAGACCCAGGCATTGGTCGCTGTCGGCTGCATTGGCACACAAGCAGGTGCTCCTGTACCGCAGCACCCCACACAGTACACTCTCCACTCCCCATTCCTGGCGTCATGTGACACCAAGCCTGTCGATGCGGGTTCTGCTGTGGGCATCCCAAGCACCCCTGGTGCAGGTATGTTTGGCATACTACAGACCCCACTGCGGACAAGGTCACGATTGTGCAGTGGGACCCCTGGTGGTCCATCGGTGCCACCCCATGTGGCCCCTGCTCAGCCTGCCAGTGCTGTTGGGTCATGGTGGGGCTGCCCACGCATCCACGGTGGCCATGGAACGGTGCAACATGACTGACCTGTCTCCCAGTGTGGGCCCTGTCTGGTGCTGCCCTGTGTGCACTGTGCGTCATGGTGGGCAGTGCACTGGTGGTGCCCTGCACATCATGCCGACATCTGGACCACCTGCACCATCCCGACTGCTGTCCACAGGTGCGTAGTGCATGATGATGCCTGCATTGTACTGTACACAAGGTGCAAGGGTGCCCAGCATCTGACACACGTACTTGGACAGTACAGGTGGTGGGTGTGGTCTGTGGATCTGTATGTTTTCCATGTCTGTTCCTGCTCTGCTGTGCACCTGCCCATGTACGCTTTGTGCCTGGTGTGTGTGTGTGTGTGTGTGTGTGTGTGTTCATATGACTGTTCGCCCCTCCCTGATGGTGTGTTTGTGTGCCTGGTCCCTTCCACTCCCCTTGCCGTCATGCACCCCTGGTGTGTTACTCTGTGTGCCTGTGGGTTGCACCAGGACAGTGTTGGTTGCACACGGCCCTTGACTTACCTGTGTGGTGCATAATGCTCCTCCGTGATGGTGTCCCGGTGCAGCTGGGCCTGCCGGATCAGTCGGGGTCCTGCCATCCAGGGGCTGCTCATCACCATCAACACCGACGCCGCTGGTGTCCCCTCGCTGTCCCCCTCTCCTCAACCTGTACGGCTATCCCACAGTCTTTGGCCATGTTGTGCAAGATACAACAGGCCAGGAATATCCCACAGGCCTTTGAGGGGCTGTACTGTAGGGCACCGCCGGAGGTGTCTAGGCATCGGAAGCATGCCTTGAGCATCCCAAACACCCGCTCAATGATGTTGCGTGTGGCAGCATGTGCCTCATTATAGCGTTACTGCGATGGGGTCATGGGGTGCCGGTACGGTGTGAGCAGCCAGGGACGGAGTGGGTATCCGCTGTCACCTGTGTGGAGATAGTGGAGATCAGTATCATGTTCAGGTCCATATTGCCCATATCCCTGTGTGTCACTACCATGGCACCTGTGGCATTCCCACCCTTGCCCCGAGTTTGCATTTCCTACATGCGTACTCACCCACTAGATGGCCTGTGGGGATGTCCCCACTCTCAAATCGATGGCACAGTGTGGACTGATGCCATATGAAGGCATCATGTGCTCCGCCAGGGTGTGTGGCACAGACATTGATTATACGCCCAGTGGCATCACACACCACCTGGCAGTTGACACTGGAGAAGCCCTTTCTGTTCCTATATGCAGCCCCATCGGGGCCAGGTGGTGTGCGAATGGCCACATGGGTGCAGTCTATGGCCCCTAGCATGCCAGGCATACGTGCTACCCTGTGGAACTCCTGCAAGTTTGCTGTACGCTCTGCCGTGGTGCTGGGGAAATGGATGTGCTCCGCAGCATGTGGCAGCAGTGCGCTGAGGAATTGGGTGAGGATGTGTGATGTGGCTGACTGTGTGATGCCTGTGGTGTCCTCTGTTAGCCTCTGGAAGGTGCCCATGGGGAGCAGGCACATGCAGGCTATCACCTTGGTCTCCACTGACAGAGCGTGACTCCGTCATGAGGGTGCCTGCATCACATCACTGCACAACTCACAGAGCCACCTCAGTATTGCCCTGTTCAGGCGGTACCGGCCCACGATCTCTACATCTGTGTACAGCTCAAAGCTGATGCGGCCACGGCATTGCCTGTTGGGCGGCGCAGTATCACGACGGGCCCATCCACGGGCCACGCCCCCTGCACCTTGCACCTTGCATTCTCACCTCATTACAGCTTCCATGTGGAAGCTGCCACTGTCCATCTCCTGGCTTGTGACCCCAGCTGATGTTGCTCTGTTACCCCGCTGTCCTGACAGCTACTTCCACTGCACCGGGCACTCCCCACTGGCCTCTGCAGCCCATGGCCCACACTGCTTCCCTTGTCTGTCACTGTCTGTCTTTCTCTCTCTCTCTCTCTCTCTCTCTCTCTTCCCCACTTGGCATCCCTGTGCGTTCTTGCACCTCTTCCTTGAGCCTTTTTATTTTGGCTCATTTCCGCTGGGGCGCAACTTCCGACTGTTCTGCTGTTGCGCATTGTGTAAGTCTTTGAATATCGCATTGCTCTTTATGCATGAATCCACCTCTTCGAGTTGCATGCCTTCATTTGCATTGCGCTGTTGCTCAGCATGTTTTCGGATCAAGCACTGCGCCATTTATGTATGGTTCCTCCCTTTCAGTTGCACATGCATTCAATATCATTGCGCCTTTAGCATTGTGATTGGTGAGTGCATCTGCCTACCGATGAATATCGCAGAATGGGCGCATTTTGGACTTGCGCTGGCACATCCTCAAGGAACATGGCGCAACCCTTTGAATATCTGGACCCAGAGTTTAATGCTCTCTGTTACAGTGTTGTGCTTAATTGTGTGAAATTATACCAGTTACAAAGTGGTGATTAATATAATATAATATAATATAATATAATATAATATAATATAATATAATATACTAACATACAGTACTAACATTCTAAAATGCCAGAAGAATAGGCCTAATGGTATTTCGTGTCTGCTCGTTTGGTCAGCCCCCACTCTTGGAGCTGACCTTGCTGCCCCCTTCTCCCTCTCTGGCTTCTGCCTTCCCAGTCCTGGATAGTCTTGCTGCACTGGTTTTGCTTCCAGAACCCTTCCCCTGTACCTGTCCCACCCACTCATGAACTCCTTCACTGTTTCTGCCTCCACCAGCCACCTAGGCAGTGCATTCCATTGCTCCACCACCCTCTAAGTGAAGTAGCACCTTCTCCTTTCTCCACTGAAGCTCCCCCCTTCAGCTTCCACTCATGCCCTCTAGGTTCCCCACCTAGGTTCTTCAGAGCATCCTGACTGCTCCTCCCCTATTTACCCCCTTCATGTACCCGAAGACCTGTATCATTTCCCCCATCCCTTCTCTCTTCCCAGTGCATAGATATTTAGCTCTTCGAGCCTCTCCCCATAGGTCCTGTCCCACAAGCCCCAAATCATTTTGATTGCCCTCCTCTGGACCCTCCCCAGGAGTTCAATGTCCCTGTTTAAATGTGGCCTCCAAAACTGCATTCAGTACTCAAGGTTTAGCCTCACCAAGCAGTTATTCAGTGGGATTATCACTTCCCTCCTTCTGGATGTGAGCCCCCTAACAATGCATCCAAGCAGCATGTTGGCCTTTGCAGCTGCCCTCCTGCAACTCTCTGAGTTGTTCATCTTGATATCTACTACCACCCCAGGTCACTCTCAGCCATTGAGATGTGTAGCATTTCCCCCCCCAGGGTGTACACTTGGCCCGGGTTTCTGGCTCCCAGGTGCAGTACCTTGCATTTTCCTGCACTGAACCTCAGATTCTACTTTCTAGACAACCTTTCCAGAACCTCCAGGTCCCCTGAAGGGCCACCTCCCTCCTCCTCCCCATCTACAACTATGCCCTAGTTTAGAGTCATCCACAAAGAGGCTCATCTAACTCCTGATACACTTACTAATGTGAGATGTAGGCGTTGAACAGGAGGGACAAGGACTGATCCCTGAGGGACTCCACTAATGAACCTCCTTGGGGATGAGACTATCCCTCCAACCATGACCCTCTGGGTCTGGTTCATTAGACAATTTCCTATCCATCGGATCATCTGGTTCCCCCACCCCATTTCTCCCAGATTATTCAATAGGCCCCCATGAGTAACAGAGTCAAATGCCTTGCTGAAGTCAAGAAAGGGATGTCCACTGGTCTTCCCAGGTCAAGGCACTCATCACCCAGTCATAGAACTCCACAAGGTTTGTCTGACATGATTTCCCCAGGATGAATCCATGCTGTCTATTGTCCCGGCTCCCCAACTTTTCTAGTTCCCCACAGTCTCTCCTTGATGATGCCCTCCATTACCTTGCCCACCCCTAATGTCAGGCTGATGGGCCTGTAGTTCTCTGCCACCTCCCTTGAGTCCCAGCTTGTGGATTGGCACTATATGCACCACCTTCCAATCCTGTGGCACCCACCCTGTCCTCAGAATGTTGAAGAGCTCTATCAGGGGTTTGCAGAAATTCCACCAGTTCCTTCAGCACTCTGGGATGTAATTTATCCTGCCCTGGTGCTTTCTCCATCTTATGGGACCCAAGAGCTTCCCTCACTCTCTCTGCCATGATTTCCACCTCTGCTACCTCATCCCCCTGCTTTGCCTTCCCCACACCTGCCAATGATGCCCCCACCCCAGAGCTATACTATAATATAATATAACATAATATAATATAATATAATATAACTTAATATAATACAATATAATATAATATAATGATGTGGTGTTATAATATTATAACTATTAAGTTAATTAACTATGTGTTCATTTATCTCTCTGACAGTGAGGTGCTAAACTATGTAACTAAAATATCTCTGTGATAGTATGGCGATGAACTGTTTGTTAAATTCTGTCAAACATTTGTTAAATTGTAAGTCTTGTAGTGAGGTTTAAACAATTAGTTAAATTCTCTCTATTATAGGGTTGTGCTTAACTGTGTGAAATTATCCCAGTTATGGAGTGGTGCTTACTGTAATATAATTTAATATAATATAATATAATATGATATATGATATGATATGAAATGAAATGATATGATATGATATACAATATGATATGAATGATTTTCTATGATATAATATAATTGTGAGGTGTTATAATATTATAACTATTAAATTAATTAACTATGTGATAAATTATCTCTGTAAAAGTGTGGTGATTAAATGTGTTAGATTATCTCTCTTAGAGTGTTGTGCTAAACCATGTGAGATTATCCTGTAAAAGTGGTGATTAATAAATTATAATACAATATAATATAATATAATGATGTGCTGTTATAATACTATAACTATTAAATTAATTAACTGTTTGTTAATTTATCTATTGTATGTGAAAGTGTGGTGCTAAACTATGTGTTAAAATATCTGGGCAATACTGTGGTGCTGAACTATGTGTTCTATTATCCGAGTAAAAGATTAGAGCTTAAATATGTTACATTATCATTGTGACAGTGTGGTGCTAGTTAATGTGTTAAATTTTCTGAAAAGTGAGATAAATTGACTCTTTTGCAGCGTAGCCCTAAACAGTGAGATAAATTCTGTATGTTACAGAGTCTTGCTTGCCTGTGTGAAATTTTCTGTGTTACGGTGTGGTGATTAACATAATATAATATAATATAATATAATATGATATGATATGATATGATATGATATGATATAGCATGCTATGATTGATTTGATATGATATATGTGATGTGATGTAATATATGATATGATATAATATGGTATAATATAATATTACAATTTAATATAATACAAAATAATATATTATAAAGTAACTTTATAATTAATTATGTGATAATTTCTCTGTGACAGTGTGGCACTAATTAATGTGTTAAATTTTCTCAAAAGTGAGATAAATTGTCTCTGTTGCAGTGTAGCTCTAAACAGTGAGTTAAATGCTGTCTGTTACAGAGCTTTGCTTGCCTGTGTGAAATTTTCTCTCTGTTATGGTGTGGTGATTAACATAATGTATTATAATACAAAATAATATAAGATATGATATGATATGATATAATACTTGTGAAAGGGGGAGGGATGGGAGAAAAGGCTGTCGAGGGGGTGCTGATAAAGGAGGAACTCTGTCTCCACCCCCCTGGGGAGCTGGAGGAATGTGGGAAAAGGTCAACTGGTAAAGTGCAGACCAGGGGAAAACAGAATCCCCATGGGAACAAGAGCAGGGGAAATGGAAGTATATGGAAAGGGTGGAAGGTAGTCCTGCTAAATGCCAGGAGCTTGGACAATAAAATGCCTGAGCTCCAGGTGATGCTAACTGAGGGAGCGGTGGATGTGTCAGCAGCCACTGAGACCTGGGCCACCGCAGGACATGACTGGGATCTGAACCTGGAGGGTTACACTATGTTCAGGAAGGACAGGGGGGAAGGAAGGGGAGGAGGCGTAGCAATGATAGTCAAAAACTACATTGCATAGGGAGAGTAGAAGAGGCAGTGGGAACCATGGAGGTGATTTGGGTCACCTTGATAACAAGGGGGGGCAAGAGAGTAAAAATAGGAGTGGTGTATAGACCCCCTGCACTGGCGAAGGAACTGGAGGAGAGTCTGGTGGCAGATGTTGGGAGACACTGCAGACTGGGAAGGGGTAGGGTGGTGGTGTTGGAGGACTTAAACATGCCAGGAACAGACTGGGAGACTATGACATCTTTGGTGGCCAGGGAACAGAGGTTGTTGGATGTCTTTCAAGACACGTTCCTAACTCAGCAAGTGGAGGAACCGACCAGGGAGGCATGGGTACTGGATGTGGTCCTGGCAGACAGTGACCAGATTGGGGGCCTGGAGGTAAGGGACCCATTGGCGGGGAGTGACCATGCCATGTTCTGGTTCTGCCTGGACCTAGGAGGGGTAGAAGGCTGCACAAAGACAGAGGTAACTGACTTCAGGGGGCGGATTTTAAGGAAATGGGAAGGATCCTTAAGGAGCATTTGGATGGGATTGGGTCAGACATGGATGCTGATAGTAGGTGGGAAATCATCAGGAGAGGGGTGCAGGATGCTACCAGCACCTGTGCAAGAGTAAGACGAAAATGCGGTAGGGCCCGAAAACCCTGCTGGTAGACCAGGGAAGTCCAGGAGGTGGTACAGGGAAAGAAGGCAGTCTATAGGCAATTCAAGTGCTCAAGGAGTGAAAGGGGTTGAGGGGAGTACGAGCCGATGACTAGAAGGGCCACTAGGGTGGTGAGGGCAGCTAAGGCAAGGAAGGAGCAGAACCTGACCAGGGAAATTAGGAGAGGGAACAAGGGGTTCTTTAGATACATTGGGGAAAAACAAAGGGTGAAGGGGCAGATTAGCAGGATTAAAACAGGGGAGAGAGGGCACAAGACCTGGGGGAGCAGGCTGAGGTACTAAATGAGCACTTCACCTCAGTTTCCACCAAGGAAAATGGGGATGCTGCATCATACATGGGAGGAGACAGTGATACTGAGAAGGGGGGACCCTTACCGATCGGCGGGTCTGGGGATAGGGGGAGGTATCACTGGCAGAAGGGGGGAAGGCTAAGCAAGGAGAAGAGGTAGTGGAAGTGGAAATCACAGCAGAGAGAGTGAGGGAAGCCCTCAGGTCCCTTAAGATGGAGAAAGCTCCAGGGCCAGATAAATTATATCCCAGAGTGCTGAAGGAACTTGCGGATGTCTTGGCGAAACCCCTGGCAGAGCTTTTCACCATCTCTCTGAGGACAGGGTGGGTGCCCCAGGACTGCAAGGTGGTGCATATAATGCCTATCCACAAGGGGGGATCAAGGGAGGTGGCAGGGAACTATAGGCCTGTCAGCCTGACATCAGTGGTGGGCAAGGCGATGGAGGGCATTGTCAAGGAGAGGCTGGGGGGGACCTGGAAAAGTCAGAGTGCCTGGACGATAGACAGCATGGACTCATCCTGGGGAAATCATGTCAGACAAACCTTGTGGAGTTCTCTGACTGGGTGATGAGTGCCTTGGACCTGGGTAGACCAGTGGACATCCTCTTTCTAGACTTCAGCAAGGCATTTGACTCTGTTCCTCATGTGGGCCTATTGGATAAGCTGGGAGAAATGGGGATGGGGAACCAGATAATCAGATGGATAGGCAATTGGCTCCAGGACCAGAAGTTGGTGGGATAGTCTCATCCTCAAGGAGGGTCATTAGTGGGGTCCCACAGGGATCAGTCCTTTGGCCCCTCCTGTTCAATGCCTACATCTCTGACATAAGGACAGGTATCAGGAGTGAGATGAGTCTCTTTGCAGATGACTCAAAACTGGGTGCGGTGGTGGATGGGGAGGAGGGGGGTGGCCCTACACGGGGACCTGGGGGCTCTGGAAAGATGATCTAGAAAGTGGAAGCTGAGGTTCAATTCAGGGAAATGCAAGGTACTGCACCTGGGGGCCAGAAACCTGGGCCAAGTGTACACCATGGGGGGGCAAATGCTACAAATCTCGATGGCTGAGAGGGACCTGGGGGTGGTGGTGGATGTCACGATGAACAACTCGGAGACTTGTAGAAGCACAGCAGCCAAGGCCAACAGGATGCTGGGATGCATTGCTGGGGGATCACCTCCAGAAGGAGGGAGTGATACTCCCTCTGTATAACTGCTTGGTGAGGCCACCTCGAGTACTGCATGCAGTTTTGAGGCCACCTGAAAGAGGGCCAGAGGAGGGCAACCAAAATGATTTGGGGCTTGGGGGACAGGACCTATGAGGAGAGGCTCAAATAGCTAAATATGTACACACTGGAAGAGAGAAGGGACCGGGGGGACATGATAGAGGTCTTCAGGTACATGAAGGGGGTAAATAGGGGAGGAACAGTCAGGGTGCTTTGAAGGAAGGAGGATCGGGCCACTAGAGGGCATGGGTGGAGGCTGAAAGGGGAAGATTCAGGGGAGAAAGGAGGAGGTGCTACTTCACTGAGAGGGTGGTGGAGCCATGGAATGTGCTGCCTGGGGGCTGGTGGAGGCAGAGACGGTGGAGGGGTTCAGAGGGGGTGGGACAGGTAGAGGTGAAGGGTTCTGGAAGCAAAATAGAATGCAGTGAAAATATCCGGAACTGGGAAGGAGAAGCCAGAAGGCAGGGGGCAGAGGGTCAGCTCCCAGGGTGGGGGCTGACCAAACGAGCAGACACGAAAGACCGTTAGGCCTATTCTGCTGGCATTTTAGTATGTTAGTATGTTAGATATAGTGTGACATAGTATGCTATGATTGATAAGATATATGTGATGAGATGTGATGTGATGTGATATGATATGATATGATATGATATGATATGATATGATATAGTATAATATAATATAATATAATATAATATACTATAATATAATATAATATAATATTACAATGTTATATAATGTAATATAACATATAACATAACATAATATAAAATAACATAATATATAATACATTATAAATTAGTGGTGTAGTGTTATACTATTATAACTATTAAAGGAATAAACTAAGTGCTAATTTGTCTCTGTGACAGTGTTGTGTTAATTTATATGCTAAATTATCTCAAACATGGGTTATATTGTCTGTGTTGCAGAATGGCTCAAAACAATTATTTCATTGCTCTCTGTTACAATGTGTGCTTAACTGTGTGAAATTATCCTTGTCATGCAGTGGAAAGTAATACAATATAATATAATATAAAATAACATAATAAAGCATAATATAATACAATGTAATATAACGTAACATAACATAATATCTTATCACATCATATTATATCATGTGATGTGGTGTGATTTGATGTGATGAGATGTGATATGATTTAATGTTATATAATATAATATAACATATGGTATAGTATGATATGATTGATATGATATTATATGTGGTTTGATGTGATGTGATATGATATGATATGGTATAATATAATATCATATAATATAATAAGATATAATATAATATAATGTAATACAACATATAACATACAACATATAACATAACATTACGTAATATAACATAAAATAATATAATACTTTATAGAATACTAGTGTGGTGTTATAATATTATAAAAATTAAATTAATAAACTATGGGCCGGATATTTAAACTGCACCCAAAATGTTCACAACAGCAGGGGCCAGCGCAAGTTCACTGTGCCCATGCGTAAGAAGTGCGATATTCAAAAACTGCACAGGCCAAGATGCGCCTGCAGCACACAACTGAATATCATGCCACCTGTGCCATAGCGCAACCAGGGATGTGCAGTTGCACATTCCAGATGCGCCATAGCACAACCAGGGATGCCCCAGGTAACAGGGCAACAATGCAACAGCAGAAAAAGGGATGCAGGGGCCCACCACCCAATCCACAGATGGGCAGAGGAGCACACAGCAGAACAGACATTGTCCCCCACACCCCATGCACTGCACAACCGGGGGACAGCTGAAATAACCACCGGCCCATGGATACCAGCAACCAACCCGCTGGGGCATGGTGCCCCAGCACACACCCTGGCAAGCTGTGACTGGCACACAAGGAGGGCTGACCACCCCATGCCACACCATCCCACCAATGCAGAGCACACTTTGCACCACGATCACCATACACCCTTCCCAGGAGTAACGCCCAACAGTGCAGGACACCCCATGCATGCCACCACCCCCACTGTGAAAATGCAACCCTGTGCACCACATAGCCATGCAAGGCAACCCCATCATTTACACCCTGCAGTGGGCAGCAGCAGACAGCAATGCAACAACAGCATACACAGTGCCACCCTGAACATCCCCCCTGAGGTACAGCTGAGAGACCAAACATGCGTCAGCACACGAGGTACCCCACATGCAACAGGGCATACATAGATACATAGACAGTGTCGGCAGATAAGGGCCTTGGCCCACCTAGTCTGCCCATCTGTACCACGACCAGTGGTACAGCACCTACACATTCTTCCAAGGATGCATCCCATCCCAGCACTGGCCACAACAGCCAACACAGACATACACAGTGTTGCATGGAAGCATGCACCACACAGGAAGCAACACAGTGCATGGACAAACACCCACCCATACCCAAGGGCACACCAACACAGGGACACAGAAGCAGGTCAACCAAGCCACTGGCATGTGGCCATGGCTGCCATGTACACACATCCAGCACCCCTACATAGCACAGGTGTGCTAGCCACCCTGCGCAGGCACCATGAAGCTGTATGCCACCAGCATGCAGCCGGAGCACAAGTGACAGACAGTGGAGCACATCCCCTGCAACAGACACAAGTGACAGCATGGAGGGGGACAACAACAGCGGAGGCCACAGTGCCACCAGAGGCAGATGTGCACCATACTGGTGATGGGAGGCAACCTGGCATTGTGCTGGGTACAGTGGTTGTCCAGCATGGACAGCCACCACTGACATGCCAGCAGACCGTGCATATCACAGACATGCAAGGGTGTCAGCAGCACAGGCCATGGACGGTCTGATGGGGTGCCATGCATACAGTGCATGCACCATGGACCACTGCACACAGGAATTCAGTGCACAGAGAACAACACACAAACCACAGACAGTGACTGATCCCCATGCCCACACCATAGGCAGTTCCCTTCTGGACACACATACACGCCCATTTGTGCTCCACTCCTGACGTCATGCACATCACTGCAGCTGAGCACCTGTAGTCCGCTGCAAATCAGAGACCACCACAGCTGTCATAACAAAACAAATGTATTAAAAACAGGTAAGCAAAACAACTATTTACAATTATGTACAATGGGGGCAAGGGCCATATACCAGGTGGGGGGAGGCGAGGTGAACATATAGGAGAGTGAAGAAGGAGTGTGAGGGTGGGTCCAGGGGGAAGGTGTTTTCAGGGGCATGGATGGGCTATCGTCTGCCCCGTTCGTCCTCCATGTGGCGCCGATGTGTCCTCCACCTCCTCACCCATGTCGGTCCATCCTTTGGAGGAGCTCCAGGGTCACCCTCACCACCTGTAACAGCTCCTGCAGTCCCCTCTCGATGGCCTAAAGTTGCCATCTACCTAGGATGAGGGAGCAGAGTCAATACGTGTGACTGTCCAGCCCCCTGCAGCCCACTCATTGTGCATGGCATACAGCCATGTGCCACGCCCCTGTGATGGTGTGTGACCACCCACAGTGACCATGTCCACAAGACCTGCCTACCCAGGCACCCACAGCCAGGCAGACCACTGCACACACCCACCACCCATGTCCCGCACAGCACCATCGTGGCTGTACAGTGACTTGGCTATGCGGTGTGAAGGCAGTGGCACAGACATGTACCTGGTGCATGCATGGACCACCCAGACATGCAGTGCCACTGGACAGTGCTGACTGTAACAAGTTGCGTGCATGGCAGTGGTGTCCATGGATGGTGGCCATGCCCTGCTGCCCGTCCTGTTACACAGCATGCAATAGTAATCATGGATATAAGGCACTCAGCATCATCAGACTGGTCCCTGCACCTCTGTGGACCTTCACCCATCCTGACCTACTGGTCCTCCTGGTGGTGCCTCCTCTCCCTCACCAGACTGAGTTCTTCTGGGACTAAGGTGCAAACATGGAGAGAGGAACATCAGTACAATCCAGTAGCAAAGTCCCCCTGCCCCATGTGTGTGCAATCCCACACGGCCATATCCATCCACCCCCAACCCGATACCACCACCATGGCCAACACTGGATGGCTCCCCACATGTATCGGACACATGCAACCATGATACCCGTATGGATGATAACAGTGCATGGATGGGACACCTACCTGGCCGTGGCACCGAGCCCCTCCTGGCACGTCCCTGCAAGAGGGCAAGCATGTCTGGGTCACTGTGCATGAGGTCCCCGTACCTGTGGTGACACTGCTCTGCCATGCACCTCATTCCCATGGCCTCTTCCAGCGCATCAGCCACCTCCTGCCAAACTGCACTCCTGGCCCTGTCCAGGTGCATCATCATTAGAGCCCCAGCATGGTGCTCTCACAATGGCCTGATTTGCCAATTCAACCTGGCTCCACATAGCAGCCTTCTCAATGCCATCTCAGCAGATAGTTGGAGTCAACATGGCTCTCGGCAGCGCGGTCCCACCACATGCAGATGCTGCACGCTACAGCACTGCCATTCCCAATAGTGCTGTCACCGAACAGCGCGATAGTGGTGCACTCATGCCGGACGCATGGCACCTAGGGGCAAAGGTCAGACACAGGGTCAAGGGTCTTCTGCACACAGACAGCCACAGCATGACTGCAACCCAATGCGTGTAGTGTGATTGGGTGCCTGTGTACCACCTCCTGTAGTGGCCTACCGCACTGTGGCCCCAGTGCACCTATGGCACCCCACTGCCACAGCGCCATATATGTGAACAGCACAGTAGCGCCACTGGCACAATGGTGGCCATGACCCGCATTGCCTCCTGCACACAGCACGTCAGCAGAGAGGCTGGCGTCTGCATCATCACCCCGGGCATGTGCAGTTCAGTGTGTACTGCACATGTCACAGAACTGTTCCCTTGCCTGAGCACGTTCAACACAATTGTGCAAAGCGCAACAGTGCGATATTCAGCCGGCATATGCAAATCAGCTAATCAGCCATTCAATGGCACAGACACTGCATTTGCATCCACTTAAAAATGCACCTCATCTAATTTGCATGCGTTGCGCTATAAAACTGTGACATTGGGCTGCACTGGCCATAGTCGGTTACTGCAGTCTATTGTGGTGAGTTGCATGCTGTTTGAGAGTGTGAACTGTGGTGTGAGGGACATCCATCAGATTGCACAGTCACATATAACATCTGTCATTCTCACAGGATGAATAATGACCTATCGTGAGGTGGAGGAAGAAGAACAGAGACATGGGCAGAAGAGGAGGCCTAACTTTGCCAAGGCAGAAACAGATGCCCTGTTTGAGGCCTACCTCAACCAGGAACCGCTGCTCAGCGGACAGTGGGGAACACCACAGGCCCATGCTGCTTCATGGGAAGAGGTGGCATGTGCCATCAACCTTCATGGCAGCCACCAGCGGTCTCTGCATGAGTGCAAAAAGAAGATGGGCATGGACAGGTGGAGGATTAAGGAGAAGGTGGCTGCCATCAGGGCAGCATGGTCTGTGACCGGTGGGGGACAGCCGGACATGCAACACCTGACCCCACAAGAAGAGTGTGTTGCTGGCTGCATGCAGCATTGTGCCATCGAGGTGTTCCAGGTGGTGGATTCCAGATGGGTGGTAGCCCATCACTGCATAGGTAGGTCCTGGTCTGTCAATGGGGACAGGGTAGGTCACATACATTAATGCTACTGTTTTCCCTTACAGCTCCTGAGCACCTACATGGGTCAGTGGTGGTGGGCTTGTCCACTGAGGGTGGTAGCATGGAGGAGAGGGCCCATCCACCTCCACAGGCAGCAAGGGTCAGGGTGACAGTGTGCCCGCCTGGACGTCCGGACTGATGTTGGTGGAGCAGGTGCGGAGGAGGCCCTGCCCGTGTCCCAACGTACCAGAGTCCATGGATGCCTGCATGCTGAGACTCAGGCTGGTGCCAGATCCATCACTGATGATGATGGAGCTAATGTCATGGGAAGTGATACGTGTGGGCCACAGGATGGCCACACAGCAGGTGACATCATGGGCATGGCTGTGGGTGGTGCCACCGTGGAGGCCTGCATGACATCATAGTCCCAGCGTGTGCCTGTCTGCACCAGTGGGGCAGCACTGGTATGTGTCCAGGACAGTGGGGCTGTTGTGGCCACTGTGGCAGCACCATTGAGCCCTGGAAAGTGGCAACCAGAGCGGCAGTGTCAGCAGTCGGCCAATGGCCATGGGGATACAGTGTCAGGGGGCAGCATCCGTGCACCACCTGTGGACATGCCCAGGCCTGGCCCTAGTGTGCAGTGCCCACCCTCAAGGGGTGCTGACCATCAGGGTCCCGAACACCATGAGGGACAGCATGCCGATCAGGCAGATGACCTCTTAGATGAGCACACCCACATACTCCAAGTATCAGTCAATCAGCAGGTGCGGCTTGGGACGGCAGTGGATGCACTCAGTGTGGCTCTGTGCCAGGCAGAGGAGTGGCACAGCAGAGACACCACTCTGCTCCTGGCAGGGATGGACTAGTTGCGGGAGTATGTGACTGCTGTCATTGACAGGCAGACACAGGCAATCACAGCTGTCATAGCCACAATGGGCACACACTTGTTTGCCCATGCGTCTGAACACGCGCAGTGCAATGTCCGGTGTCGCTTGTGCACCTCTTTGTTCAGCTGTGGGCATCCCAGGCATGCCTGGCACAAGCACGTTCGGTGTGATGCAGACCCCTGCGTGAGCAAGGTTGCATTCGCAGCGGAACCCTGGGTGACCGTCAGTGCCACCCCATGAGGCCACTGGTCAGCCTGTCACTGCTGGTGGGTCTCGGCCAGGCCACCCATGCATCCGTGGTGGCTGTGGCACTGTGGCGTGTGACCGACCTGTCTCCCAGCACGGCTACTGTCTGATGCTGCCCTGTGTGCATTGTGTTGTTCAGCATGCAATGCACGGCTGGGGTACCCGGCTCTGCACGCACACACACATTCCATCTGCACACCCTCCGGGCTGCTGTCTGCTTTGGCTTGTACATGATGATGCCTGCGTTGCACTGTCCACCACTGTGCAATGGTGCCCAGCATCTGACACACGCACAATGACAGGCACTGGGTGTGGTGGTCTATTGACGTGTGTGTGGCTATTGGTAGCGGTCAAGGTCGGCGTGCCTTCTACCCTTTGAGCATGTCTTGTGAGGTGTGTGTGTGTGTGTGTGTGTGTGTGAGACTTCATGCCATGTTAGACCTTGCCCATCCCTGGCGGCGTGTGCGGTTCCATGCTCGTCCAATTCCCTTAACGACATGCACCCCTTGTGTTTGTCCATTTGTGGGTTGTGCCTTTGCCACTGATGGTTGCACATGGCCCCATGCCTTACCTGGGTTGGCTGAAGTGCTCCTCTGTGATGGTGTTCTGGTGTAGCTGTGCCAGTTGGATCAGTAGGGGGTCCCTTCGACCAAGGGGGGGCTGCCCATCAGCATCTTCACCAGCATCCTCATTGTCCCATCGCTGTCCACCTCTTGACTTGGATGGCTATCCACAGTCATTGGCCATGTTGTGCAGGATGCAACAGGACAGAATAGCCCACAGGTCTCTGAAGGGCTATACTGTGAGGACACTGCCAGACATGTCCAGGCAATGGAAATGTGCCTTCAGCATCCGAACACCACTTCGATGACATTGCGTGTGGTGGCATGTGCCTCATTGTAGCATTGCTGTGATGGGGTTACGGGCCGCCAGTATGGTGTGAGCAGCCAGGGACAGAGTGGGTATCCACTGTCACCTGTGTGTAGAGGGTGAAGTTAGTTTCATGATCAGTGTCACCCTGCCTTGGGCCATCTGGGCCAATACCCATGTCACCTCTGACTATACCCTCCCAAAGCTCCATGTCTTTCTATGTGGTTTACATACTCACCCACTAAGTGGCCAGAAGGATGCCCCACTCTCAAACCTGTGGCACAGTGCTGATTGGTGCCAGATGAAGACATCATGTGCTCCCCAGGGTGCATATCACAGACATTGATTAAGCGCCCCTGCGCCGCACACCACCTGGCGGTTGATGCTTTCATACCCCTCTGATTCATGTATGCCTTGAGGGCCAGGTGGTGTGTGGATGGCCACATAGGCACATTCTATTACGCTGAGCATACCAGGCATCGTGCTACCCTGTGGAACTCCTGGATGTTTGCTGTGCACTCCACGGTGTGCTGGGAAATGGATGTACTCTGCAGGCATGTGGCGGCAGTCGCTGAGAATTTGGTAGAGTGGCATGTAGCGGCTTGACTAGGTTATGCCTGTCATTTCCCGTTGGTCTCTGGAAGGTACCCATGGTGAGCAAGCACATACAAACTGTCACTTTGGTTTCACAGACAGAGCATGGCTCTGTAGGTGTGTGCCATCCATCACATCACTGCACAGCTCACAGAGCCGCCTCAGGATCGCCCAGTTCAGGCAGAACCGTCCACGATCTCAGTATCAGTGTGCAGCTCAAAGCTGGTGTGGGCTTGGTACTGCCTGTTGAGAACATACCACCGACAGGCCATTCCATGGCCGCTCCCCCTACTGCCCTGCCTTCTCACCCCTCATAACTGCCTCCATCTGGATGGTGGCACTGGCCATGTCCTGGCTGTGTTACCCCCCTGGCAGCTGTTTCTTTGTTCCCCCCGCTGTCCTTGCTGCTACTCCCCCGCACCAGGAACACCTCCCTGTAGTGGTCTCAGTGCTGTGTGGCACCTCCCCCTTTTGACCTGCACTGTGACAGAGGCTCCCCACACCTTCTTTGTTCCTGGGGGTTCCAGGTGCTCTGTCTCTCTCCTGCCCTGTCCTTCTCCCAGTTTTAGTGTGCCTGTGTGGCTGCCTGCAGTTCAGCAACATGTGGCTTCCCTGTAGCATTCTTGCACCTCTTTCTTGTTCCTTTTATTTTGGATCATTTCCGCTATCGGGCAACTTCTGTTGGCTCCCCTATTGCGCATGGCGCATGTTGTTGAATATCGCACTGCGCCATTTATGCATAGTTCCTCCCCCTTCAGTGCACATGCATTCGTTATCATTGCACTCTTGTGCATAGTGATTTGGGGTGCGCATCTGCCTCCCGTTGAATATCGCAGAATGGCGCATTTTCGGACTTGCGCTAGTGCATCCCTGTTGCACAAATGGCGGAACCCTTTTGAATATCTGGGCCAGAGTTTAATGCTCTCTGGTACAGTTTTGTGCTTAACTGTGTGAAATTATACCAGTTACAAAGTGGTGATTAATATAATATAAATATAATATAATATAATATATAATATAATATAACATAACATAACATAACATAACATAACATAACATAACATAACATAACATAATATAATATAATATAATATAATATAATATACTAACATAATAAATGCTAGAAGAATAGGCCTAATGGTCTTTCGTGTCTGCTCGTTTGGTCAGCCCCACTCTAGGAGCTGACCTTGCTGCCCCCCTCTCCCTCTCTGGTTTCTGCCTTCCCAGTCCTGGATACTCTTGCTGCACTGGTTTTGCTTCCAGAACACTTCCCCTGTACCTGTCCCTCCCACTCTTGAGCTACTCCACCATTTCTGCCTCCACCAGCCACCTAGGCAGTGCATTCCATTGCTCCACCATCCTCTAAGTGAACTAGCACCTTCTCCTTTCTCCACTAAAGTTCCCCCCTTCAGCTTCCACCCATGTCATCTAGGTGCCCCACCTCCTTTCTTCAGAGCACCCTGACTGCTCCTCCTCTATTTAATTCCTTCATGTACCTGAAGACCTCTATCATGTCCCCAGTCCCTTCTCTCTTTCCAATGTGTACATATTTAGCTCTTCGAGCCTCTCCCATAGGTCCTGTCCCACAAGCCCCAAATCATTTGGTTGCCCTCCTCTGGACCCTCTCCAGGTGTTCAATGTCCCTCTTTAAAATGTTGCCTCCAAAATGGCATGCAGTACTCAAGTTTAGACCTCACCAAGCAGTTATACAGTGGGATTATCACTTCCCTCCTTCTGGAGGTGAGCCCCTAGCAATGCATCTGAGCATCATGTTGGCCTTGCAGCTGCCCTCCTGCATTTCTCCGAGTTGTTCATCTTGACATCCACTACTCAAAAGAGTAAACAGGGGAGGAGGGAGGCATTGTGGGTCACCTTGAGACTGGAAAGGGCACCACAATCCGCACAGGGGTTGTGTACAGACCCCCCATGTCAGGGGGAAGGAATGGACAAGGATATGATAGAAGGCATTCTTAGAATGGCAGAGAAAGGGGAGATACTGTTGATGGGAGACCTGAATATGCCAGATGTTAACTGGAGCACATTTGCTGCAGCCACATCCAAGAGCAGGGCCATTCTTGATGCCTTACAGGTGGCAGGCATTAGACAGCTAGTTTCAGAACCCACTCGTGAGGGGCAATCTTAGACCTCATACTCTCAAGCGGGGCAGTGAGAGGATCTCAGATCTAAAGTAGGTTGCCATCTGGGGACAAGTGACCATCAAACAGTGTGGTTCACGTTAAACTCAGCTACAGAGTCAAGCCATACAAAGTGAGGGTACTGGACTTTAGGAGGGCTGACTTTGGCAAGATGAGGAGAGTGCCTCAGAAAAGCACTAGCAAACAGGCTAGAAGGAGGTGTGGAGCAACAATGGGGAATTATCAAAACTGCCATCACAGATGCAACAAGCCTTTGTGTGAAGCAAATAAACAAATCAAAATGAAAGAAAAGCCACTATGGTTCTCAGAGAGGTGGCTGTGAAAGTCAGAAGAAAAGATAGCATTCCAGAAGTATAAGGAAACACAGAAGGAGCAGGACAGAGAGCTGTACCAGTTAAGGCAGAAAAGAAGCAGGGAGGAAGTCAGAATAGCAAAAGGCCCAAACTGAGAAAAGATAGCCAACTCAGTTAAGAAGGGGATAAAACCTTTTATAGGTACATCAGCAGCGTAGAAAGACAAAGGGAGGGATAGTGAGGCTGAATAGAATGAACGGTGGGTGGGCAGAGGGGGACAGTGAAAAAGCAGGAATACTGAATGAATATTTCTGCTCAGTATTCACAAAAGAGGAGGGGGAAGTGCCTAATCCAATTAACAGAAGCACTCTTGATAGGGGGTCGATCCCAGTCCTTTCACAGAAGAAAGGGTTCTGCAAGAACACCTAAAACTGAAGGTGGACAAAGCAATGGGTCCTGATGGAATTCACCTAGAATTCTAAAAAATTAAGGAAGGAACTAGTGAAACCACTGGCTACTCTTTTAATAAATCATGGGAGGATGGTGTGGTACCGAGGACTGGAGGAAGGCGGATGTGATTCCCCTTCACAAAAGTGGGACCAAGACAGAGGCAGGAAACTACAGACCTGTCAGTCTGACCTCTGTGGTAGGGAAAGTGATGGAGTCACTTCTGAAGGAAAGAATAGTTGAGTACCTAGAGGTCAGTGGAGCACAGGATCCAAGGCAGCATGGGTTCACAGCGGGAAGGTCATGTCAGACGAATCTAATAGATTTCTTTGACTGGGTGACCAAAGTAGTAGACCAGGGAGGGGCAGTGGACATTGCCTACCTAGACTTTAGCAAGGCATTTGACACAGTCCCACACAAAGATTGATAGTCAAATTAACCAGCCTGGGAGTGGGTCCCAGGGTGGTAGTCTAGGTAAAACATTGGCTGGACAACAGGACACAGAAGGTAATTATAAATGGAGCCCACTCTGAAGAAAGGGAGGTTACTAGTGGGGTACCGCGGAGGTTCGTGTGGGTCCAGTCCTTTTAATGTCTTCATCAGTGACATTGCAGAGGGACTGGAAGGAAAGTATGCCTTTTGCAGATGACACAAAGATCTGCAACAGGGTTGATACACAAGGAGGCGTGGAAAGGATGAAAAGGGACTTGGCAAGGTTGGAGGAATGGTCAGACGTATGGCAGCTAGGATTCAATGCAAAAATAGAAATAATGCACCTGGGAAACAAGAACCCAGGGAAGAATACACAATGGGTGGGGAGGTAGTAACAACAACAAAACAGGAAAGGGACCTGGGGTAATCATATCAGATGACCTTAAGGTTAGCAAGCAATGTGAGAAGGCAGTAGGGAGGGCGGGGGTATACTGGGATGTATAGGGAGAGGCATCAGCAGCAGAAAACAGGAAGTTGTTATCCCTCTGTACAGACAGTTGGTGAGACCCCATCTGGAATACTGTGTCCAGTTCTGGAGACCCCATCTCCGCAAGGACATAGACAGGATAGAGGCAGTCAGAGGAGGGAGCTAAAATGGTGCAGGGTCTGCAAAGAAGCCGTATGAGGAGAGACTAAAGGAGCTTAATATGTATACCCTTGAGGAAAGAAGGGAGAGGGGGACATGATAGAAACTTTCAAGTACCTCAAGGGAATCAACAAAGTCCAAGAGGGTAGCATCTTTCAGAAAAAGAGACTTGCAAGAACAAGGGACACAATTTAAAGATAGAAGGAGAGCGGTTCAGGGGCAATGTGAGGAAGTATTATTAAACAGAGAGGTAGTGGATGAATGGAACAGCCTTCCTGAGGAAGTTGTGGGTCTAAAACTGTGGGACAATTCAAGAATGCATGGGACAGACATAAGGCAATTCTTGTGGGGGCAGGAAGATAAATGCTGTTGGTTAACTAGGATCTCGGCCTATCCTGTAGGTAGGAAATGGGCAGACTAGATGGACCTAGCGGTCCTTATCTGCCATCAAAGTCTATGTTTCTATGTTTCCACCACCCAGGTCCTCTCAGCCATCGAGATGTGTAGCATTCCCCTCCAGGGTGTACACTTGGCCCGGGTTTCTGGCTCCCAGATGCAGTACCTTGCATTTTCCTGCATTGAATCTCAGATTCCACTTTCTAGATAACCTTTCCAAAACCTCCAGGTCTCCCTGTAGGGCCACCCTCCCTCCTCCTCCCCATCCACCACTGCCCCAGTTTAGAGTCATCCACAGAGACTCATCTAACTCCTGATACACTTCCCTATGTCAGAGATGTAGGCGTTGAACAGGAGGGACCCAAGGACTGATCCCTGAGGGACTTCACTAATGAACCTCCTTGAGGATGAGACTATCCCTCCAACCATGACCCTCTGGGTCTGGTTCATTAGACAATTTCCTATCCATCTGATTATCTGGTTCCCCACCCCCATTTCTCCCAGATTATTCAACAGGCCCTGTGAGTAACAGAGTCAAACGCCTTGCTGAAGTCAAGAAAGAGGATGTCCACTGGTCTTCCCAGGTCCAAGGCACTCATCACCCAGTCATAGAACTCCACAAGGTTTGTCTGACATGATTCCCAGGATGAATCCATGCTGTCCCTATTGTCCAGAGCTCCCCAGCTTTCCAGGTCCCAGGTCTCTCCTTGAAATACCCTCCATTATCTTGCCTACCACCAATGTCAGGCTGATGGGCCTGTAGTTCCCTGCCACCTCCCTTGATCCCTGCTTGTGGATCGGCACTATATGCACCACCTTCCAATCCTGGGGCACCCACCCTGTCCTCAGAGAAATGTTGAAGAGCTCCATCAGGGGTTTTGCCAGGAATTCTGCCAGTTCCTTCAGCACTCTGGGATGTAATTTATCCTGCCCTGGTGCTTTCTCCATCTTATGGGACCTGAGAGCTTCCCTCACTCTCTCTGCCATGATTTCCACCTCTGCTACCTCATCCTCCTGCTTTGCCTTCCCCACCTGCCAATTATGCCCCCACCACAGAACTATAGTATAAAATAAATAATATAATATAATATAATATAATATAATATAATATAATATAATATAACTTAATATAATACAATCTAATATAATGATGTGGTGTTATATAATAATATACCTAATAAATTAATTAACTATGTGTTAATTTATCTCTCTGACAGTGGGGTGCCTGCACCACGATCACCATACACCTTCCCAGAGGTAGCGCCCAACAGTGCAGGACACCCCATGCCACCACCCCTACTGTGACAATGCAACCCTGTGCACCAAGTAGCCATTCAAGGCAGCCCCACCATGTGCACCCTGCAGTGGGCAGCAGCAGACAGCAATGCAACACCCTGTCCATACACAGTGCCACCCTGCACGTCCCCCCAAGGTACAGCTGAGTGACTGACCATGCATCGGCACACGAGGTACCCCACAAGGGACAGGCATGCCCCAGACCCCACCACCAGAGCTACAGCACCCTGCACAGCCTCCCAAGGACACATCCGTCCCAGCACTGGCCACAACAGCCAGCACAGACAAACTTAGTGTTGCATGGAAGCATGCACCACACAAGATGCAACACAGTGAATGGACAAACACCCACCCATACCCAAGGGCACACCAGCACAGAGACATAGTAGTGAGTCAACCAAGCCACTGGCGTGTGGCCACGGCAGCCATGTACACGTGTCCAGCACCCCTACATGGCACAGATGTGCCAGCCACCCTGTGCAGGCACCATGAAGCTGTATGCCACCAGCATGCAGCCGGAGCACAAGTGACAGACACTGGAGCACATCCCCTGCAACAGACACAAGCGACAGCATGGAGGGACAACAACGTGGAGACCACAGTGCCACTGGAGGCAGACATGCACCGGTAATGTGTGAGGCAACCTGGGATTGTGCGGGTACAGTGGTTGTCCAGCATGGACAGCCACCACTGACATACCAGCAGACCGTGCATATCACTGACATGCAAGGGTGTCAGCTGCACAGGCCATGGATGGTCTGACAGGGTGCCATGCACACAGTGCATGCACCATGGACCACTGCACACAGGCATCCAGTGCACAGAAGAACAACACCAAACCACAGACAGTGACTGATCCCATGCCCACCATAGGTGGTTCCCTTCTGGACACACACATGCCCATCCATGCACCACCCCTGACGCCATGCACACCACTGCAGCTGAGCACCTGTAGCCCACTGCAAATCATAGTCTACCACAGTTGTCATAACAAAACAAATGTATTAAAAACAGGTAAACAAAACAACTATTTACAACTATGTACAATGGGGAAGGGCCACATACCAGGTGGGTGGGTAGGGGCAGGGGTGAACATATGGGAGAGGAAGAAGGGGGTGTGAGGGTTTGTCCAGGGGGGAACATGTTTTCAGGGGAATGGATGGCCTATCATCTGCCCCCTCGTGTGGTGCTGATGTGTCCTCCACCTCCTCACCCCGTGTTGGTCCATCCTTTGGAGGAGCTCCAGAGTCACCCTCGCCACCTGTAACAGCTCCTGCAGTCCCCTCTCAATGGCCTGAAGTTGCCATCTACCTAGAATGAGGGAGCAGAGACAATAAATGTGACTGTCCAGCCCCCTGCAGCCCGCCCATTGTGCATGGCATACAACCATGTGCCATGCCCCTGTGACAGTGTGTGACCACCCAGTTACCACGTCCACAAGATCTGCCTACCCAGGCACCCACAGCCATGCGGACCTCTGCACACACCCACCGCCTATGTCCTGCACAGCACCACTGTGACCGTACAGTGACTTGGCTATGTGGTGTGAAGGCAGTGGCACTGCCATGTATGTGGTGCATACATGGACCACCATTGATGCACTCCCAGACATGCAGTGCCACTGGACAGTGCTGACTGTAACAAGTTGCGTGCATGGCAGTGGTGTCAATGGATGGTGGCCATGCCCCGCTGCCCACCCTGTTACACAGCATGCAATAGTAATCATGGATGTAAGGCACTCACCATCATCAGGCTGGTCCCTGCACCTCTGTTGACCTTCATCCCTCCTGGCCTGCTGGTCCTCCTGGTGGTGCCTCCTCACCAGCCTGTGCTCCTCTGGGCCTAAGGTGCAAACGTGGAGAGAGGAACATCAGTACAATCCAGTAGCAAAGTCCCCCCACCCCATGTGTGTGCAATCCCACACAGCCGTAACCATCCACCCCTACCCGATACCACTACAGCCAACTGGACAGCCCCATGTGCAGACACATGCAACCATGATACCCGTATGGACGATAACAGTGTATGTATGGGCACCTACCTGGCACATCCCGAGTGGGCAAGCATGTCTGGGTCCCTGCGCCTGAGGTCCCTGTACCTGTGGTGACACTGCTTAGCTGTGCACCTGATTCCCGCGGCTTCCTCCAGTGCATCAGCCACCTGCTGCCAAACTGCACTCCTGGCCCTGTCCAGGGGTGCATCACCATATAGTGCCCCAGCATGGGGCTCAATGGCCACCAAATTGTTCAATTCAACCTGGCTCCACATAGCATCCCTTCTCCGTGCCATCTCAACAGTTAGTTGGAGTCAAATGGCACTCAAGCAGCACAGTCCACCACATGCAGATGCTGCGCGGTACAGCGCTGCCATTCCCTATCACGCTGTCACCAAACAGTGCGATAGTGGTGCACCCATGCCGGACGCATGGCACCTAATAGGCAAAGGTTGGGCACAGGGTCAAGGGTCTCTTGCACATGGACAACCACAGTGTGATTGGAACCCAATGTGTGTAGCGTGATTGGGTCCCTGTGTGCAACCTCCTGTAGCGGCGTACAGCGCTGTGGCCCCAGTGCGCCTATGGTGCCCCAGTGCCACAGTGCCATATATGTGAACAATGCCTTAGCACCACTGGCACAATGGTGGCCACACCCTGCATTGCCTCCCATGCACAGCACATCAGCAGCGCGGCAGGCGTCTGCGTCTTCACCCCAGGCATGTGCAGTTCGGTGTGTACTGTGCATGTCTCAGAACTGCACCGTTGGCTGAGCATGTTCAACACACTGCGCAAAGTGCTACAGCACGATATTCAGCGGCATGCAAATCAGGTAATCAGCCATTCAATAGTGCAGACACTGCATTTGCATCCACTTAAAAAATGCCCTCATCTCATTTGCATGCATTGCGCTATAAAATGTGACATTGGCTGCACTAGCCATAGTCAGTTACTGCAGTCTATTGAGGTTAGTTGCATGCTGTTTGAGAGTGTGGACTGTGGTGTGTGGGACATGCATGGGCCTGCACAGTCACAGGTAACACCTGTCATTCTCACAGGATGAATAATGACCGATCGTGAGGTGGAGGAAGAGGAACAGAGATGTGGGTGGAAGAGGAGGCCTAACTTCACCAAGGCAGAAACAGATGCCCTGTTTGAGGCCTACCTCAACCAGGAGCCGCTGCTCAGTGGACACCAGGGAACACCACAGGCCCATGCTGCTGCATGGGAAGAGGTGGCACGTGCCGTCAACCTGCATGGCAGCCACCAGTAGTCCGTATAGGAGTGCAAAAAGATGATGGGCATGGACAGATGAAGGATTAAGGAGAAGGTGGCTGACATCAGGGCAGCACGGTCTGCAACTGGTGGGGGACAGCCGGACGTGCAATGCCTCACCCCACAAGAAGAGCGGGTTGCTGGCAGCATGCAGCATTGTGCCATCAAGGGTGTTCCAGGTGGTGGACTCCAGATGCATGGTAGGTCCTAGTTTGTCAAGGAGAGGGTAGGGCAGATACATTAATGCTACTCTTTTTCCCTTACAGCTCCTGAGTGTCTACATGGGTCAGTGATGGTGGTCTTGTCCACTGAGGGTGGTAGCATGGAGATAGAGGAGGGCCCATCCACCTCCACAGGTATACAGGGGTCAGGGTGACAGAGGGTCTGCCTGGATGTCTGGACTGATGTTGGTGGAGCAGGTGCGGAGGAGGCCCTGCCCATGTCCCAGCATGCCAGCATCCATGGATGCATGCTGAGACTGGGGCTGGTGCCAAATCCATCACTTATGATGAGGGAGCTAACCTCATGGGCAGTGATACATGTGGGCCACAGGAGGGCCACACAGTAAGTGACATCACGGGCATGGCCATGGGTGGTGTCACTGTGGAGGCCTGTGTACATCACAGTCCCAGCCTCTGCCTGTCTGTACCAGTGGGGCAGCACTGGTGTGTGTCAGGACAGTGGGGCTGTTGCGGTCACTGCAGCGGCACTGCAGAACCCTGAGAGCAGCAGCCAGAAGGGCAGTGTCAGCAGTCAGCCAATGGCCATGGGGTACAGTGTCAGGGAGCAGCATCAGTGCACCACCTGTGAACATGCCCAGGCCTGGCCCTGGTGTTCAGCGCCCACACTCAAGGGGTGCTGACCATCAGGACCTCGAACACCGTGAGGGACAGCATGCCGATCAGGCAGATGACCTCTTAGATGAGCACACCCACATACTCCAAGCATCAGTCAATCAGCAGGTGCGGCTTGTGATGGTGGTGGATGTACTCAGTGCGGCTCTGCACCAGGCAGAGGAGCGGAGCAGCAGAGACACCGGACCAGTTGCGGGAGGATGTGACTGCTGCCATTGACAGACAGACACTGGCAATCACAGCTGTCCTGGTGACAATGGGCACACAGTTATTTGCCCATGTGTCGCAGACACCGCCGCAGTGCAATGTCCACCCCTCATTCCCGGCGTCGTGTGACACCCTCCTTGTCGACACCGGGTTCAGCTGTGGGCATCCCGAACATGCCTGGTGTGCCTCTTACCCTTTGTGCATGTCTTGTGAGGTGTATATGTGTGTGTGTGTGTGTGTGTGTGTGTGACCATGTGCCGTGTTAGAACTTACCCATCCCTGATGGCGTGTGTGGTTGCATGCTCAGCCAATTCCCTTAACAACATGCACCCCTGGTGTTTGTCCATGCATGTTTGTGGGTTGTGCCTTTGCCACTGGTGGTTGCACATGGCCCCATGACTTACCTGGGTTGGTTGAAGTGCTCCTCTGTGATGATGTCCCAGTGCAGCTGTGCCATCCGGATCAGTCGGGGGTCCCATCAACCAAGGGGGGGCTGCCCATCACCATCTTCACCAGTGTCCTCATCATCTCCATTGCTGTCCCCCTCTTTGACCTGTACAGCTATCCCACAGTCGTTGGCCATGTTGTGCTGGATGCAACAGACCAGGAATTGCCTGCAGGCTTTTGAAGGGCTGTTCTGTAGGGCACTGCCAGACATGTCCAGGCAATGGAAATGTGCCTTCAGCATCCCAAACACCCACTCGATGACATTGCATGTGGTGGCATGTGCCTCATTGTAGCACTGCTGCGATGGGGTCGCGGGCCACCAGTATGGTGTGAGCAGCCAGGGACGGAGTGGCTATCCACTGTCACCTGTGTGTAGAGGGTGGAAGTTAGTTTGGTGATCAGCTTCGCCCTGCCTTGGGCCATCTAGACCAATATCCATGCCTCCTCCGACTATGCCCCTCCCAAGCTACATGTCTTTCTGTGTGCTTTGCCTACTCACCCATTAGGTGGCCAGTGGGGATGTCCCCACTCTTGAACCTGTGGCACAGTGCTGACTGGTGCCAGATGAAGGCATCATGTGCTCTCCCAGGGTGCATGGCACAGACATTGATTATGCGCCCCCTGGCATTGCACACCACCTGGCAGTTGATGCTTGCATACCCCTTCTGATTCATGTATGCAGCCCCTTCAGGGCCAAGTGGTGTGCAGATGGCCACATGGGTGCAGTCTATTGCCCCAAGCATGCCAGGCATACGGGCTACCCTGTGGAACTCCTGTATGTTTGCTGTGTGCTCTGCACCGGTGTGCTGGGGAAATGGATGTACTCCACAGCATGTGGCAGCAGTGCGCTGAGGAATTGGGTGAGGTGGCATGATGCGGCCAACTGGGTTATGCATGTCATGTCCCCTGCACATGCAAGCTGTCACTTTGGTCTCCACTGGCAGAGCATGGCTCCATCATGTGGGTACCTGCATCACATCACTGCACAGCTCACAGAGCCGCCTCAGAATTGTCTGGTTCAGGCGGTACCGGACCACTATCTCAGTATCAGTGTACAGCTCAAAGCTGGTGCAGGCTCTGTACTGCCTGTTGGGGGCATACCACCGACGGGCCCTTCCATAACCACACCCCCCTGCTGCCTGCCCTCATAACTGCCCCCATCTGGATGGTGACACGGCCATGTCCCTGGCTTGTGTCCCCCCCAGCAGCTGTTTCTGTTTTCCCCCACTGTCATTGCTGCTACTTCCCTGTACCTGGAACATCTTCCTGTAGTGACCTTGGTGCTATGTGGCACTTCCCCTTTTGCACTGCACTGTGGCAGTGGCTCCCACACCTTCCCTATTCCCGGGGTTCCAGGTGCTCTGTCTCTGTCCTGCCCTGAGTGTGTGTTGCCTGTGTGGCTGCCTGTGGTTCAGCAACATGTGCCTTCCTTAAGCGTTCTTGCACCTCTCTCTGTTCCTTTTTGGTTTGGATCATTTCTGCTATCGCTTAACTTCCACTTGCTCCCCTATTGCGCATGGCACATGTTGAATATCGTTTGCACCATTTATGCATGGTTCCTCCCCTTCAGTTGTGCATGCATTCATTATCATTCGCTCTTGCGCCAGTGTGATTTAGAGCGCGTCACCTCCTGCTCAATATAGCAGAATAGGCGCATTTTGGACTTGTGCTGGCACATCCCTATTGCACATGGCGCAACCCTTTTGAATATCTGGGCCTCCATGTTTTAGTGTTGTGCTTATCTGTGTGAAATGATCTCTTTTACACTGTGGTGATTAATATAATGTAAAACAACATAACATAAAATCACATAACATAAGATCTCATAACGTACCGTAACATAAAATAACATAACATAACATGATATAACACAACTTAATATATAATGGTATGGTGTTATTATAAGTATTAAATTAATTAACTATGTGTTAATTTATTTCAAACTGTGCTGCTAAACTATGAGTTAAATTATCACTGTGAAAGTGCCATGATAAACTGTCTTAAATTGTTTTTACAGTGTGATGCCAAACTGTGTGTTAAATTAATTCTGAGAGTGTGGTGCTAAACAATGAGTTACATTTTCTTTGTTTCAGTGTTGTTCTTAATCTGTGTGAAATTTTATGTTATGTTATGGTGATAAATATAATGTAACATAACATAATATAATGGTGTGGTGTTATAATATTGTAACTATTAAATTACTTAACTATGTGTAACTTTAGCTCAATAAAATTGTGGTACTAAACTATGTGATAAATTATTGTGAGAGACCGATGATAAATGGTCTTTTATTGTCTCTTTTATAGTGTGGTGCTAAACGGTGTGTTAGATTAACTCAGAGTGTGGTGCTAAACAATGTGAGTAATTATCTCTGTGACAATGCAGTGCTAAACTGTGTTACATTATCTCTGCCACACTGCAGTGCTAAACAATGTGTTAAATTGTCTCTGTTGCAGAGTGGTTCAAAACAATGAGTTAATGCTCTCTTTTACAGTGTTGTGCTTAACTGTGTGAAATGATCTCTGTTATGGAGTGGTGATTAATATAATATAATATAATATAATATAATATAATATAATATAATATAATATGATATGGTATTGTATGGTATGATATGATATGGGATGAGATGAGATGAGATATAATTTGATATAATGGTGTGGTTTTATAATATCACTTAAATTAACTATGTGTTAATTTATCTCTGTGACGTGGTGCTGAGCTGTGTCTTAAATTATTGCTGTGACATCTGTTGGTTACTTTATCTCTTAGTGTGGTGATAAACAATTTGTTAAATTATCTCTGTGATAGTGTGGTGCTGAACTATGGTTTAATTGATCTCTATCACAGTGTGGTTCTAAAGTATGTGTTATATTATCACTGTAACAGTGTGGTGCTTAAATGTGATAAATGATCTCTGTGACACTGTGGTGCTAATTTATGTGTTAAATTATCTCAAACATGGGTTAAATAGTCTCTGTTCTAGTGTGGTTCTCATCAATGAGTTAAATGCTCTCTGTTACGTTATGGTGATTAAGCTAACATAACATAACATAACATAACAAAACATAACACATCACATCACATCACATCACATCACATCACATCACATCACATCACATCACATCATATCATATCATATTATATTATATTGTGTTATATTGTATTGTATTAATCACCACTCCATAGCACAGATAGTTTCGCACAGTTAAGCGCAACACTGTGAAAGAGAGCATTTAACTCACCATTTAGGCCCTCAATACAGGAGATACAATTTAAATCATGTTTGAGACAATTTAACACATATCGCAGAGACATTTTTACACATAATTTAGCCCAACACTGTCAGAGAAATATTAACACATAGTCAAATAATTTAATAGTTATAATATTGTAACACCGCACCACAATATTATATTATATGATTTTATAATATATTATTACATATCATAGCATATCATATCAGACAGTGTCGTATCATATCATATCATACCATAATATATTGTATTGTATTATATTACATCATATCGTATCATATTATATTATACTATATATACTATATTATATTATATTATATTGTATTATATTATACTATCACAACACAGTTACGGAATAATTTCACACAGTTAATACACAACACTGTAACAGAGATAAAGTTAAACATTTACTCTAAATGCTGTTACAGAGATAATTTAACGCATAGTTCAGCACCACAATATCGCAAAGATATTTTAACATTTAGTTAGCACCACACACAGTCAAAGAGATAAATTAACACACAGTTGATTTAATAAATATAATATTACGACACCACACCAGTATATTATATTATATTATATTATATTATATTATATTATATTATATTATATTATATTATATTGTATTGTATATATTATATTAATCACCACTCCATAACAGTGATAATTTCACACAGTTAAGCGCAACACTCTTAAAAGAGAATTGAATGCATTGTTTTGAACCACACTGCAAAAGCAACAATTTACCCCATGATTGAGATAATTTAAACATAAATTAGCAAACACTCTCAGAGAAATAAATTAACACACAGTTAATTAATTTAATAGTTATATTATGACACCACACCATTATATTATATTACATCTTATTATACTATATTGTATTATATGATATTATCTTATATGATATGTCATTACATTATATTATATTATATTATATTATATTATATTATATTATATTATAATAATCACATTGCCATTAGAGGCATAATTTGATACAGCTAAACCCAACACTGAAACAGATATAATGATACATTTAATCTAAATGCTGTTACAGAGATAATTTAACATAGTTCAGCACCACATTATTGCAAAGATATTTTAACAGTTGGTTAAACACCATAATGTCAAAGAGATAAATTAACACATAACTAATTTAATAAATACAATATTATAATACCATACCATTACTATATTATATTATATTATATTATATTATATTATATTATATTATATTATATTATATTATATTATATTATACTGATATGGAATGATATTATATGATATGATGTAAAATAATATTATATATGATGTGGTTTTATAACATGATCACTATTAAATTAATTAACTGTATGTTAAAGTATCTCAGTGAAAGTGTGGTCAAAAACTAAGTGTGAAAATATATGTAATACTGTGGTGCTGAAGTATGTGTAAAATTATTACTGTAATAACTGTGTCAAATTATGCCTCTAATGGAGTAGTGAATATAATATAAGATAATATCATATAATACCATATAGTATATTAAGATGTACTATTATATAATGGTGTGGTGTCATAATATTATATCTATTAAATTAATTAATTGTGTGTTACTATATAATATTATTAAACATCATATAATATCATACTATATCAATATAACAGAATAGAATAGAATAGAATATAGTACAATGGTATGGTGTTATAATATTGTATTTATTAAATTAATCAATTATGTGTTAATTTATCTCTTTGACATTGTGGTGTTAAATGAACTGTTAAAGTGCTTAAATGTGTTACATTATCACTGTGACAGTATGGTGTTTAATTTTCTCAAACATGGGTTAAATTTTCTCTGTTGCAGCATGATTCTAAACAATGAGTTAAAAGCTCTCTGTTGCAGTGTTGTGCTTACCTACGTGAAATTATCTGATATGGAGTGCTGCTTAATAAAATATAGTAATATAATATAATATAATATAATATAATATAATATAATATAATATAATATAATATAATATAATATAATTCAATATCAATATATTATGATATGATAAACTGTAATATAATATATTATAATATAATGTAATATAGCATAGTATAGTGTAGTGTAGTGTAATACAGTATAATATATCATGTGATATGATGAGCTGTCATTTTATGTCATGTGATATGATATGATATAATACAATATGATATGATTTATATGATATCACATGATATGATATGGAATGATATGATATGATATAATATAAGGGTGTAGTGTTATAATAATATAATTATTAACTTAATTAACTATGTGTTAATTTAACTCTGTGACAGTGTGGTGTTAAACTGACTGTTAAAATATATCTGTGATGCTGATTTATGTGTTAAATTATCTCTGAAACAGTGTGGTGATTAAATGTGTAACATTATCTCTGTTACAATGTTCTGCTGAACTATGCAAAAATATATCTCTGATCAATGTGTGTGGTGATTAATATAATATTATAATATAATATAACTTAACATGACATGACATGACATGATATGATACAATATGATATACTATAATAATATAATATAATGCAATATATTAAAATATATTATAATATAATATAATGCAGTATAATGTATTATGATATGATATAATAAATACAATATAATATAATCTGTGGTGTTATAATATTATAACTATTAAATTACGATAAGTGTTAATTTATCTCTAACAGTGTGGTGAGAAACTATGTATTCATTCATCTGAAACATGGGTTAAATTGTCTCTGTTGTACTGTGTTTCTAAACAATGAGGAAAATGCTGTGTTTTACAGCGGGGTGCTGAACTGTGTGAAAGTATACCTGTTAAGTAGTGGTGGTTAATATATTATATAATGTAATGTAATGTAACATAATATATTATAATATAATATAATATAATATAATATAATATAATATAATATAATGTCATGCAGTGTAATGTAATATAAATTATAATATAATACAATGTAATGTTATTTAATATAATATATATATAAAATACAATATAATATAACACAGTACATTACAATATAATATAATGGTGTGGGGTTATAATATTAATATGATTAAATGAATCAACTATGTTTAAGTTATCTCTTTGACAGTGTGGTGTTAAATTAACTGTTAAAATATATTTACGATAGTGTGGTGTTGTACTATGAGTTAAATTATCTCTGTAACAGCATTTAGATTAAATGTTTAACATTATCTCTGTTACAGTGTCGTGCTTAACTGTGTGAAATTACCCTTTAATGGAGTGGTGATTAACATAATACAATATAGTAATATAATGTAATTTAATATATTAGAATACAATAAAATACAATACAATATATTATGATATGATATGATATAATATATTACGATAGGCTATGATATGAAATGATATAATGTAATCTAGTAAGATATGATATATTATGATATGAAATGATGTGATATAATATAATGGTGTTGTGTTATAATATTGTAATGATTAAATTAATTATGTGTTAGTTTATATCTGTGACAGTGTGGTGCTAACTAACTGTTAAAATATCTGCTATAGTGTGGTGCAGAACTATCTGTTAAATTAGCTCTGTAAAAGTATGGCGGTTAAACATGTTACATTATCTCTGTTACAGTGTTCTGCTTATCTGTGTGAAAATATCCCTGTAATGGAGTGGTGATTAATATAATATAATATAATATAATATAATATGATATGATATGATATGATATAATATAATACGATATAACATAGCATAGCATAGCATAATATAATATAATATAATATAATACAATACAATGTGCTATGAAATGATTTGATATGATATGATAGGAGATGATATGATGTAATATAATATAATGGTATGGCGGTATATTATATTAATCACCACACACATTGATCACAGGGATATTATCACACAGTTCAGCAAAACAGTGTAACAGACATAATGTTACAAAATTCAATCACCACACTGTTACAGAGATAATTTAAACATAGTACAGCACCATAGCATCACAATATATTTTAACACATAGTTTGGCACAGCACTGTCACAAAGATAAATTAACACATAATTTATTAATTTAATAGTTATAATATTATAGCACTAACTCATTATATTATATTACATTATATTATATCATGTCATATAATTTCATATCATGTCATATGATATCACATCACATGACATAACATGACATCACATTATATATGATAGTATATTATATTACCTTACACTACACTATACTTTACTATATTACATTATATTATATTACATTATTTCATATCATATCATAATATATTGTATCATATCATATCATATCATATATTATTAAATTTTATGAATCATAACTCCATATCAGATAATTTCAAACAGGTAGGCCACACTGTAACAGAGAGCATTTAACTCATTGTTTAGAATCACGCTGCAACAGAGAAAATGTAACCCATGTTTGAGAAAATTTAGCAAATTAATTAGCACCACACCATCACAGAGATAATTTTATACATACTAGCACCACAGTATTACACAGATATTTTCACACTGTCACAGAGATACATTAATATAGAGTTAATTAATTTAATAGTTATAATATTATAAGACCACACTATTATATTATATTATATTATATTATATTATATTATATTATATTACATTATATCATATCAATATAATATAATATAATGGTGTAGTGTTATAATTTTGTATTACTAAATTAATCAACTATGTGTTAATTTATCTCTGTCAGTGTGATGTTAAACTAACTGTTAAAATATCTTTGCAATAGTGTGGTGCTGAAATCTAGTTAAATTATCACTGTAACAGCATTTAGATGAAATGTATCATTATATCTGTTACAGTGTTGTGCTTAACTGTATGAAATTATGCCTGTAAGGAGTGGTGATTAATATAACAGTGTGGTGTTATAATATTATAGCTATTAAATTAATTATCTGTGTGTCATTGCAGTAATAAATGTTATTGATTAAATAATGTTTGATCTTTATTCAGGACTTCCATGACTTTCACTAGTGTCATCAGAATGGAACAATGATGACAGTGCCACAACATTTACTACTGTTTAAAATGATTTCATGAACAATGAGTCACTAAGCCCTCATGCTTGATAAACTTACATCCCTAAATATAATATAATGTAATATAATAAATTATAATATACTATAACACAATACAGTATTATGGTGTCATGTTATAAAATAAGAATTTTTAAATTAATTAACTATATGTTAATTATCTCTGACAGTGTGGTGTTAAACTAACATTAAAATATCTGTGCTGCTGAACTTTGTTTTAAATTATCTCTGTAACAGCGTGGTGAACAAATGTGTTACATTATCTCTGTTACAGTGCTGTGCTTAACTGTGTGAAATTATCCCCGTAACAGAGTGATTGATATGATATGATATCATATCATATGATATCGTATCATATGATAGAATAGAATAAAATAATATAGTATAATATGATGCAATATAATAAAATATAATATAATGGTGTAGTGATATAATATTATAACTATTAAAGTAGTTAACTGTGTGATAATGTATCTCTATGACAGTGCTTGCTAATATTTGTCTTAAATTATCTCAATGATAGATTAAATTGTTTCTGTTGCAGTGTGGTTCAAACCAATGAGATCAATGCTCTCTTTAAGAGTGATGTGATTAACTGTATGGAATTATCCCTGTAAAGGAGTGGGATTAATATAATATAGTATAATATAATTTAATAATATAATATATCATACTAATACAAAATAGTATTTTGGTGTGATGTTATAATATTATATGAATTAAATTAATTATGTGTTAATTTATCTCTGTGACAGTGTGGTGTTAAACTTACTGTTAAAATATCTTTGCAATAGTGTGGAACTGAGCTTTGTGTAAAATTATCTCTGTAACAGTGTTGTGTTTAGCTATGTGAAATTTTCCCTGCCACAGAGTAAATATAACAATATAATACAATATGATATAATATAACATAAAATTGTATAATAAGATGTAATATAGTAAAATATAATATAATATAATGGTGTGTATTATAATATTACAATATTAAATTAATTAACTGTAAATTTATCTCTCTTAGAGTGTTTGCTAATTTATGTATTAAATTATCTCAGTCGTGGGTTAAATTGTTTCTTTTGCAGTGTGGTTCAAAACAATGAGTTTGATGCTCTCTTTAATAGTGTTGTGCTTAACTGTGTGAAATTACCTATGTTATGGAGTAGTGATTATGTCATATCATATAATATAATATGATATAATACAATATAATATTATATAATATACTGGTGTGGTTTTATAATATTTTATTTATTAAATCAACCAAGAGTTAATTTATCTCTTACAGTGTGGTGTTAAACTAAAAGTTAAAATATCTTTGTGATAGTGTGGTGCTGAATTATGAGTGAATTATCTCTGTAATAGCATTTAGATTAAATGTTTAGCATTACCTCTGTTACAGTAATGTGCTTAACTGTGTGAAATTATCCCTGTACCTGAGTGGTGATTAATATGATATAATGTAATATAATATAATAATATTATATTATATTATATTATATTATATTATATTATATTATATTATATTATATTATATTATATTATATATATCATATCACATCATATCATATTTTATCATATCATATCACATCATATTGTACTATATTATATTATATTATATTATATTATATTATATTATTATATTATATTATATTATATTAATCACCAAACCGTACAGAAATAATTTCACACAGATAAGCACAAAATTGTAGCAGAGCATGTAACTCTTTGTTTAGAAGGACGCTACAACAGTAATTGAACCCTTGTTTGAGATAATAAATAGCATAGAGATTGGCACCACAATGTCAAAGAGATAATGTAAAATATTTAATCAGCACACTGTCACAGAGATAATTTAACACATAGTTCAGCACCACACTTTCGCATAGATATTTTCTCACAACTTTTAACACCACTCTGTCACAGAGATCAATTAAAGCTGTTAATTAAATTAAGTTATATTATAATACCACAATATTATATTGTATCATATCATATCATATCATATCATATCATATCATATCATATCATATCATGCTATATTATATTAAGCACCTCTTCATAACAGGGATAATTTCACAAAGTTTAGCACAACACTGTAACTGATACAATTTAACCCATGGTTGCGATAATTTAACATATAGAGTAGCACCAGACTGATACAGAGATAATTTAACACATAGTTTAACACCACACTGTCACAGAGTTAAATCAACACAGCGTTAATTAATTTTATAGAAATAATATTATAACACCACACCATTATATGATGTTATGTTATGTTATATTATATTGTATTGTATTGTATTATGTCCTAGCATATCATAGCATATCATATCATATCATATTAAATTACTCACCACTCCGTAACAGGGATCATTTCACACAGTTAAGCACAACACTGCAACAGAGAGCATTTAACTCATTGTTTAGAATCACACTGCAACAGGAACAATTTAACCCTTGCGTGAGATAATTTAACACAAAAATTAGCACCACACTGTCAAAGAGCTAATTTAATGCATAGTTTATCACCATACTGTCTTGCATGTTAAAAAACCCATAGACGTCAGGGAGATTATTTAACACATAAATTAGCACCACTCTATTACAGAGATAATTTTCCACACAATTTAGAGCCACACCAAGATATATAAATAGTTTAAACCATAGTTCAGCACAACACTATCACAGAGTATTTTAACATACAGTTTAGCACCACACTGTAAAAGAAACAATTTAAAACAGTTTAGCAGTGCACTCTCAGTGATAACATCACATAGTTTAGCACTGCAATATTATGTTATGTTATGATATGTTATGCTCTGTTACATTTATTACCATAATGTAACAAAGATAATTTCACACAAATAAGTAAAAGACTGAACAGAAAGCATATAACTCATTGATGATAACCACACTGCAACAGAGAGTATTTAACTATTTACCCCATGTTTGAGATAATTTAACACATAAATTAGCAACACACTGTCACAGGGATAATGTAACACATTTAAGCACCACAGTGTTACAGAGATAATTTAACACATACTTTAGAACCACACTGTGATAGAGATAAGTCAAACCATATTTCAGCTTTACACTGTCAAATAAATAAATTTACACAGTTTTAGCACCACACTGTCACAGAGATAATATAACACATCTAAGCACCACAATGTAAGAGATAAATGAACATATAGTTAATTCATTTAATAGTTATAATATATTATATTATATTATATTATATTATATTATATTATATTATATTATATATATCATATCACATCATATCATACAGTGCAGTGTGGCAGAGATAATGTAACACAGTTTGGCACTACACTGTCACAGAGATAATTTAATTCATACACCATCATATTTTAACAGAGATAATACATCACATACTTTAGTACCGCACTGCGAGAGACATAATTTAAACCATTGTTCAGCATCACACTATCACAGAGACATTTCAACACATAGATTAGCACCATACTGTGACAGAGGTAATTTAGCAAATAGTTTATCACCACACTCTCTGCAAGATAAAGTAACCCATAGATGTCAGAGAAATAATTACAACCATAGTTCAGCATCACACTATCACAGAGTAATTTAACACACAGTTAACACCACACTAAAAAATAAACAATTTAAGACAGTTTAGAATTGCACTCTCACAGTGATAATTTAACACATAGTTTAGCATCGCCATGTCACAGAGTTATTTTAAGACACAGTAAAAGAAACAATTTAAGACAGTTTAGCATTGCATTCTCTCTGTGATAATTTAACACATAGTTTAACAGTGCAGTGTGGCAGAGATAATGCAACACAGTTTGGCACTACACTGTCACAGAGATAATTTAATACATAGTTTTAGTGCTGCACTGTCATAGAGTTAATTTAACACACAGTTTAGCACCCCATTGTAAAAAAGAAAATTTAATACAATTTATCATCGCCCTCTCACAGTGATAATTTAACACACAGTTTGACTGAAATAAATTAACACATAGTTAATTAATTTAATAGCTCTAATATTATAACAACATACCATTATAAATGTTGGCATAGTATGTGATTTTATTTTATGTTGTGACATAGTATATTATGTTATACTCAACACACAGTAACAGAGATACTTTAACACAGTTAAGAACAACACTGAAACAGAGAACATTTTGCTGATTGTTACTCATTTACTCATAGAACCACACTGCAACACAAACAATTTAACCCATGTCTGAGATAATTTAACACATAAATTAGCACCACACTGTCACAGAGATAATTTTCCAAATTGTTTATCACCAAACTGTCTAAAAGATATAGTAACCCATAGATGTCACATAATTAAGCATATAGGGCCGGATATTCAAAAGGGTTGCGCCATGCGCAATAGGGTTACGCATGCGCAAGTCCGAAAGTGCGCCATTCTGCGATATTCAGCAGGAGGCAGTTGCGCCACCGAAAACATGCTGAGCAACAGTGCAATGCAAATGAAGGCATGCGCAACCAAAGGGGGTGGATCCATGCATAAAGAGCGCAATGCGATATCCAAAGACTTGCGCAATGCGCAACAGCGGAACAGCCGGAAGTTGCGCCCCAGCGGAAATGAGCCAAAATAAAAAGGCTCAAGGAAGAGGCGCAAGAACGCTACAGGGATGCCAAGTGGGGAAGAGAGAGAGAGAAAGACAGACAGTGACAGGCCAGGGCAAACAAGGGAAGCAGTGTGGGCCATAGGCTGCAGAGACCAGCGGGGGGTGCCCAGTGCAGTGGAAGTAGCAGTCAGGACAGCGGGGGTAACAGAGCAACATCAGCCGGGGGGGTCACAAGCCAGGGAGATGGACAGTGGCAGCTTCCACATGGAAGCTGTAATGAGGGAGGTGAGAATGCAAGGTGCAGGGGGACGTGGCCATGGATGGGCCCATCGGTGGTACGCCCCCACCAGGCAGTACCATGCCCGCATCAGCTTTGAGCTGTACACAGATGTAGAGATTGTGGGCCAGTACCACCTGAACAGGGCAATACTGAGGTGGCTCTGTGAGCTGTGCAGTGATGTGATGCAGGCACCCTCACGATGGAGTCATGCTCTGTCAGTGGAGACCAAGGTGACAGCCTGCATGTGCCTGCTCACCACAGGCACCTTCCAGAGGCTAACAGGGGACACCACAGGCATCGCACAGTCGGCCACATCATGCATCCTCACCCAATTCCTCAGCGCACTGCTGCCACATGCTGTGGAGCACATCCATTTCCCCAGCACCGCAGCAGAGCGTACAGCAATTACATGCAGGCGTTCCACAGGGTAGCACGTATGCCTGGCATGCTAGGGGCCATAGGCTGCACCCATGTGGCCATTCGCATGCCACCTGGCCCCGATGGGGCCACATATAGGAATAGAAAGGGTTTCTCCAGTGTCAACTGCCAGGTGGTGTGTGATGCCACTGGGCGTATAATCAATGTCTGTGCCACACACCCTGGCAGAGCACATGATGCCTTCATATGGCATCAGTCCACACTGTGCCATCGATTTGAGAGTGGGGACATCCCCACAGGCCATCTAGTGGGTGAGTACGCATGTAGGTAATGCAAACTCGGGGCAAGGGTGGGAATGCCACAGGTGCCATGGTAGTGGCACACAGGCATATGGGCAATATGGACCTGAACATGATACTGATCTCCAGTATCTCCACACAGGTGACAGTGGATACCCACTCCATCCCTGGCTGCTCACACTGTACCGGCACCCCATGACCCCATCGCAGCAACGCTATAATGGGGCACATGCCGACACATGCAACATCATTGAGCGGGTGTTTGGGATGCTCAAGGCACACTTCTGATGCCTAGACACCTCTGGCAGTGCCCTACAGTACAGCCCCTCAAAGGCCTGTGGGATATTCCTGACCTGTTGTATCCTGCACAACATGGCCAATGACTGTGGGATAGCCGTACAGGTTGAAGAGGGGGACAGTGATGGGGACACCAGCGGTGCCGGTGTTGATGGTGATGAGCAGCCCCCCTTGGACGGCGGGACCCCCAACTGATCCAGCAGGCCCAGCTGCACCGGAACACCATCACGGAGGAGCATTATGCACAACACAGGTAAGTCAAGGGCCCATGTGCAAACAACACTGTCCTGGCGCAACCCACAGGCACACAGAGTAACACACCAGGGGTGCATGATGGCAAGGGGGTGGAAGGGACCAGGCACACAAACACACCATCAGGGAGGGGCGAACAGTCATATGGACACACACACACCAGGCACAAAGCGTACATGGGCAGGTGCACAGCAGAGCAGGAACAGACATGGCAAACACACAGATCCACAGACCACACCCACCACCTGTACTGTCCAAGTACGTGTGTCAGATGCTGGGCACCCTTGCACCTTGGTGTACAGTACAATGCAGGCATCATCATGCACACACACCTGTGGACAGCAGTCAGGATGGTGTGCAGGTGGTCTATATGTCGGCGTGATGGGCAGGGCACCCACCAGTGCACTGCCCACCATGACGCACAGTTCACACAGGGCAGCACCAGACAGGTCCCACACTGGGAGACAGGTCAGTCATGTTGCACCATTCCACAGCCACCGCGGATGCGTGGGTGGCCCCACCATGACCCAACAGCACTGGCAGGCTGAGCAGGGGCCACATGGGGTGGCACCGATGGACCACCAAGGGTCCCACTGCACGATCGCGACCTTGTCCGCAGTGGGGTCTGTAGGATGCCAAACATACCTGCACCAGGGGTGCTTGGGATGCCCACAGCAGAACCCCGGTGTCGACAGGCTTGGTGTCACATGGCCCGGGAATGGGGAGTGGAGAGCATACTGTGTGGGGTGCGCAGTACAGGAGCACCTGCTTGTGTGCCCAATGCAGCCATGACAGCGACCAATGCCTGGGTCTGCCTGTCAATGGTGGCGGTCACATCCATCCGCATATGGACCATCCCTGCACAGTCCAGAGCACAGTCCCTGCTGTGCCACTCCACAGCCGCACACAGTGCCTCCACAGACATTGCAACCCACCTTTGCTGCTGCACTGATTCCAGCAGCAGGCGGGTGTGCTCTTCAAATGGGTACTCTGCCACAACGGCATCCTGTCCCCCCAGGGTATGGAAGGTCCTGATGCTCAACATCCCTTGAGGGTGGGCGCTGTTCACCAGGACCAGGAATGGGCATATCAAAGGGCGGCAGGCATGTGCCACCACTGGACACTGTACCCCCAGACCTGGTGGGTGACTGCTGCTGCTCCTCCAACCGCTGTGCCCCAGGGACCACTCGTTCCACTGCTGTGGCCACAACAGTGCCAGACACCTGCACAGCCACCGGTGCTGCCCCACCGGTGCTGACAGGCACAGCCTGGGACTGTGCCGACATGCTGGCACACACGTTGGAACCAGGTAGGCCCAGGGGCACATGCTGGCCTACTGTGTGTCCATCATGGGACACACACATGTCACTGCCCATTGCAGTCCTTGCATCATCAATGGTGCAGGTACATGCTACAGCCACAGTCACAGCGTGCTGGCATGCTTGCATGCCAGACTGCTGAGACACAGGCTGTGCACCCCCCACACCCAACTCACCGACACCAGAGCTGGCAGCCCAGTGTGCATGCTGGTGCAGTGCATGCTGGCTGGTGACAGAGGTGGATGGACCCTCCTCCATGTCCAGCAGGTCTTCCTCACTACCTGGACCCACCACCACCATCCCCTGAAGATGAACAGGATCTGTAACAGAAAGAGAGGACATGTGAGTGCATGTGAACAACCTTCCCCCCCCAACACCACCACCATGTCATACCGTGCAGTGATGGGCTTCCACCTGTCTGGAATCCATCTCCTGGTACGCCCTCAATAGCACTCCACTGCATTGATGCAGCCAGTCAGTCCTCAGCTGGGGTCAGCTCCACCACGCTGGCTGGCTCCCGCCAGTGCCAGCACGTGCCACCCTGAGGGATGCCACCTTCTCCTTCACCCTCCTGCGGTCTGTCCCCATCTTCTTTTTGCATTCCTGCATGGAGCACTGGTGGCTTCCATGCAGGTTCACTGACCGAGCTACCCCCTCCCATCCAGCCGCATGGGCCTGAGGGGTGCCCCGCTGTCCACTCAGTAGTGACTCCTCCTCCAGGTAGGCCTGGAAGAGGGCCTCTGTGTCTGCCATGGTGAAGTTGGGCCTCCTCCTCCTTCGCCCACCATCCTCACCCTCACCTTGGCTCTGCTCAGTCATGGCGATCTGTATGGGTGGAAGTGGACACCTGTCACTGTGCAGTCTACAGCGTTATTCCATGCCCATTGTCCAGAACATCACACAGCATGCAACCCACCTCTCACCTGCAGTAACTGAATCTGGCCAGCGCAGCCCAATGTTGCACATTTATAGCGCAATGCATGCAAATTAGGAGTGGAGCAACTGTAATGAGATGCAAATCGTGCCACTGCACCTTTGAATGGCTGATCAGATGATTTGCATGTGTCGGCTGAATATCGCGCCGTTGCACTTTGCGCAATACAGTTGAGCCGGCTGAGCCAATGGTGCAGATCTGTGACTGTGTGGTACACTGCATTGCGCATGCCCAGGTAGCTTACGCAGGTGTCTGCCGTGCTGATGACATGCTGTGCACAATCGGCAATTTAGGCCATGGCCACCATTGTGCCAGTGGCGCTACAGCACTGGGCACCATATGGCGCTGTGGCACTACTGCGCAATAGTCCACTGTGGCACTGGCACGCAGGTGGTCAGTCGCGCAGGATGCGTAGACGTCAGATGGCGCTGTGCATGGCCTTGTGTCATAGACCCCTGACCTGGTTTCCAACCTTTGCACCCTGGCGTTGTTCGGCTGCCATGTGTACGGCCCTATTGCGCTGTTTGGTGACAGTGCTATGTGAACCGACGGCGCTGTACGAACAGCGCGATTGGAACCTATGGTGGTCTATTGTGCAACATTTCCACGTGGGGTTGCCGCGCTGTGGGGCACCATATTGCCTGCTGTACAACATGAACTATGGCACGTAGGAGAGTGCCCCAATGGAGCCCAGTGGAGGTGGCCAACCTGGTGGCCCTGGTTGAGCCCCACTATGGGGCACTGTATGGGGATGAGCCCCTCACCATGGTTCACACCCAGGTGTGGCTGCAGGTGGCCACTGACCTGGTGAGGGTCACAGGGTGGTGCTGGTCTGCAGAGCAGTGCAGGCACAGATTCAGTGACCTCCACAGGAGGGAGCCAGATGTGCTGCAATGCCTAAGGTCACGTGCCAGGAGGGGTGTTGTGCCTAGGCCAGGTGGGTGTACCATCTATGCACCTGTATTCTCCGTAGGGGTGTGACTGTGTTTTGGTGGCGGTGCATGGGGGATGGCTCTGCCATGGTTGGCTGTGTCAGTGTGTGCAGGTGTGAGATGCATGGGTCTGGCTGTGTGGGCAGGCACACTCTCTGGGGCAGGGGGCAGTCTGCTTTGGAGTCACACTGATGTTTTTCTCAACATTTGTCACCCACAGGTCTGGCAGAGAGGATGCAGGCACGGGCTGAGGAGGGCCATGACAGGGCCCAGGTGGCGGATGGAGGTGATGTGAGGGGTGGGCCACAGCGGCAGCAGCAGCAGCCACAGCTGCTTGATGAGTGTGAGTATCATTACACCATGGATGCTATTGCATGCTGGAGGGGGTGGGCATGACCACCAGCCATGGACAACACAACCATGCATGACACAGGTGACAGTCATCACTGTCCAGTGTCACTGCACATCTGTGTGTGCGTCACTGGTGGTCCATGCATGCACTGGGCACATGGCTGTGGAACTGGCATCCCACCACATTGCCACGTCACTTGACACCCTTGTTTGTGCTGTGATGGACATGGGCAGTGTGTGTGTGCAGTGGTGCACATAGCTGGTGCTGCCTGGTTGGGCATGTCATGTGCATGGTCACTGTGGGTGGGTACATACCATCACAGGTGCGGGGCAGTAGGCTATATGCCTTGCAGGATGGGTGGTGTTCAGGGTTGTGGACAGTCACAGCCATTGACTGTGTTCCCTTTTCCTAGGCCTCAGCATCCTTCGCAGAATCAAGCGTGCCCTCCACCAGCTGACCAGGATGTCAATTGAGAATCATCACATCCTCAGGGACATTCAGCGCCGTGGGCTCCGGCGATGGCACAGCCGACAAGGACAGCACCAGGCAGCAGCAGACCAGCCTGCTAGGTGTTAAATGGGCTTCCCCTTCCCACTTCACCCATCCCTCCCACCCTGCCTTCCCTCTCCCAGTTGTTCACCCTACCCTTGCCCACCCCTACCTTGTACCCCTCCCCCGTCTTGTCAAGATCTGTAAATAGTTTTGTTCTTGTTCTTGTTCTTGTTGTTCTACTTTCTCTTTTTGCAATATATATACATTTTGTTATGAATACTGTGGTGGTCTCTGATTTGCAGCTGGCTATGGTTGCTCAGTTGCAGTGGTGTGCATGCCATCTGGGGTGGTATGGTCCTGGGTATGTGTGTGTGTGTGTGTGCGTGTGTGTGTGTGTGTGCATGGGGAGGTGTCTCCGGTGTGGCAGTGACTTTCAGTCGGTCTTGCCATCTGCTGCCACCCACTGCTGGGTGCCCAGGGTGGGTCTGGCTTATATGGTTCTCTGCTACATGAGGTTGACGTGTGCCGGAGGGATGCATGGTGTTTACTGCAGTGACAGTCACTGCACATGGGTGGTGTCTTGGGGTCACGGTGCAGGGTGTGCTGTGCAGACGGGGGGCTGATGTGCACTGTGGTTTTCAACCCCCTGTGTGTGGCAGTCTCAGCCTGACAGTGGTTGTGCTGGGGCGTCATGACCCTGCTGTGCTTTGTTAGTTTGTCCCCATGGGCCAGTGGATTATCCATCCCTCCCCCAGTGATGCTGTGCTTGGGGTGTGCGGGTGTCTTGTTGGTTCTGCAGTGTGTTCCTGTGCCCATGTGTGGCATGGCTGGTGATGGGCCCCAGCCTGCCTCCCTGGTTGTGCAGTTCCATTGCTCTGCTGGGGGTTGGGAGGCTCTGCTTGCGCTATGGCACCTCTGGACTGCTCAGCTGGGCTAGCCTTGTTGCGCTATGGGCAAGCCTCAACTGCTCACTTCCCCTTCCTGGTTGCTATGGCGCAGTTTCTGCGATATTCAGATGTTGGCTGCTTGCGCAATTTGTTTTGCTCCATGTTTGAATATCGCGTCTGTTGCGCCTATGCGCAATTGACTTGTGCTTGCTCCTGCTGTTGCGCACATTTTGGGCGCAGTTTGAATATCTGGGCCATAGTTTATAACCTCCATGTCACAGAGATATTTCTACTCACCATTAAATTTTGTTATGTTATGTTTATGCTACATTAACAGAGATAATTTTAAACATAGTTTAGTACCTCCATGTCACAGAGATATTTTTGTCTTGCGGATAAAGTAGCCCATAGATGTTAGAGAGATAATTTAAATGTAAGCGACAATTATTTAAGCAACATACTAGGACAGAAATTAACTAATTTAACACACAGTTAACACCACACTGAAAAAGGAAACAATTTAAGACAGTTTAGCATGCACTCTCACAGTTGATAATTTTGCATATAGTTTAGCACTGCAGTGCTACACAGTTAAACACCACACTGTAAAAGAAACAATTAAGTGCATTGCACTCTCACAGGGATAATTTAACACATAGTTTACCACTGCAGTATTGCAGAGACATTATTAAACACAGAAATTAGCACCACACTGTTAAAGAGATAATTTACCACATACTTTTGAGCCACACAATGATATAGATAATTTAAACCATAGTTCAGCACCACACTATCACATAGGTATGTTAACACATAGGTTAGCACCACACTGCCAGAGAGAAAATGTAACAAGTAGTTGGTCTTGCGAGATAAAGTTAGATAGATGTTAGAGAGATAATTTAAACCATAGTTAAGCAACACACTATGACAGAAATTAACTAATTTAACACACAGTTAACACCACACTGAAACAGAAACAATTTGACAGTTTAGCATTGCACTCTCACAGTGATAATTTTGCATATAGTTTAGCACTGCAGTTTTACACAATTAAGCACAACACTGAAAAAGAGTGCAATGAACTCATTTTTTAGACTCAAACATTAACACATAGTTTAGCACCACACTCTCAGAGTTAATTCAACACACAGATTAGGACCAGACTGTAACTGATAGTTCAAGACAGTATATCATCACACTCTCACTGTGATAATTTAACACATAGTTTAGCACTCTCACTGTGATAATTTAACACATAGTTTATCACCACACTTTGAGATATGTTAATACATAGAAAATTAATTTAATATTTATAATACTATAACACCATACCTTTATATTATGTTATGATATATCATGCCATGTCATGTTAGGTTATATTATATTACAATAATCACCACATAGGAAGTGAGATAATTTCATACAGAGTCAGCACCACACTGTCACAGACATAATTTAACAAATTATCACCACACTATCTATGAAATAAAGTCATAGATGTCACTGAGATAATTTGACATAAAGTTTAGCACTACACTGAAAAAGAAACAATTAAGACAGTTTAGCATCACACTCTCACAGTGATAATTTAACACATAGTTTTAGTGCTGCACTGTCACAGAGTTAATTTAACATGCAGTTTAGGAGCACACACAATTTAAGATCATTTATCATCATAGAACGAACAGAACAATATCTGGGTAATAATGATCTGTTATATAAATCACAAACTCCTAAAGGGTGCGTTGAATTCCAATATTAACAAATAAAATCCGGAGTCTGCTGTTGCTTGTGATGCGTTCTCTTTATTTTAGTTCACCCCTACGTTTCGCTCCTATGAGCTTGATCACGGGGCTTCATTAATATCTATTTAGAAACAAACAAATATTTGATTACAAATCTTAACAACTACAGTTTTCAATTAATTAAAATAATTATACTTCCACTGCATATATCTACCTGACAAATGTGTTGCTATACACTTTAGTGCTTTAAACTTCACGATTTAAATGACTTTTGACTTCTTCCTGACAAAAATATCAAATACTTTAATGAAAACGCTGATAACTACAGTCGTATCTGAACGTAACATAAGTTATAAAACTTTAAACAACCACATAGCCCGCATACCTTGTGAAGATAAACGAATGCCGCTCTGCAATCTGTGTACCTTTAATTGCTCTGAAATAACCAAAAAATACCCCATTTGACCAATGTTACTTGTCTACCAAATACTATCAGTCAGTGTGATAGTGAAATATACATTTACTGCAATTACAAATTTTGACTTACCCACTTAGCGATAACTCAATGCGTGATTCTGAGCATTATAATTATCTTTTTGGTTTTAAAATTAACCCGTCACTTTTTAGAGGACGTATTCAAGTTCTACCATAATGACGTATACTTGCAAAAATGCTAAGGTGCTGAAATGCTTCCCAAAGCTGCTATCCCTCTTGAGCAGCCTGAATTTCCCGTGGGAGTGATGTGTCATTTCCTGAAACTCTCATTCCTGCTATGAATGAAATTCATTCACAAAACTGGACTGTCTGGTATGGTATGGGCTGCCGCCCATTGGCTCTTGCTCTGCACCAATGGGCGTGCAGCCCTACAACAGAAGTCAGTCAGTGGGCAGTAAGGTGGCAGGTGGGTGGGATGCTGCTGCCCACCGGCTGCGTGGGGAGCGGGTGGTGGGGCTTCATGGGTGGGTGGGGTGGGGGACACTAGGTCACCAGGAATGTGTTGGGGTGACAACTACATCCTGCGATCGGGATTTTCAGTCCACTGACCACCAGGGATATATTCGGAGGTGGGGGTGTTTCATTACTTCAGCCCGCGATCGGGCTTATTGGTCCACTGGACCACCAGGGATGTGTTGGGGAGACACATTGCTGCCCGCGATCGGGCTGGTGAGGCGGAGATTAGCGATGCCCATGATTGGGCCAGTGGGGGTGGTGGTGGTGGTAGGGTTTTTATGCTCTTTTTCCTGCGATTTGGCTACAGGGGGCGTTGTTCCCCGATGGCTGCTGCCTGGCAGGGTGCCAGGCGCAAGTCCTCGGGGATCGGCGCACCTGCATGCTAATGGCATGCAAATGGGACCATAATCAGATGCAAATGGCCCCCCCTGTGCCTTGCATGAATTATAGCCCCATTTGCATGTCACCTTTTGAATATCGGGATTTTGCACATGGCGCGATGGTACTTGCGTCACCGCAAGTTGAATGCTCCACTTTGTCAACTTGCGGTGGCGCAAGTTCCACTCGCCATGCACGGTGGCTGTGGCTGGGGGTGATATTCAAAGGAGTTGCTCAATAGCGCAACTCCTTTGAATATCGCCCCAGACACACCCCTGTGCAACTATTTTGCACAGCGCAAGGGCTTGCACCTATGAATGGTGCAGTTTGAATATCCAGCCCATAGTTTAGCACCACACTCTGAGTTAATTTAACACACAGTTTAGCACCATACTGTAAAAGAGACAATTTAAGAGTGTGTTTCATTGCTCTCCCACAATAATTTATCAAATAGTTTAGCACCACACTTTTACTTTGAAAACTTAACACAGAGTTAAGTAATTTAATTGTTAAAATATTATAACACCATAGTATTATATTATGTTATGTTATGCTACATTATATTTATCATCATAATATAACAGAGATAATTTCACACAGTTAAGCACAACACTGAAACCGAGACAATTTAACTCATTGTTTAGAACCAGCACTGCAACAAAAAAGATGTAACCCATGTTTGAGATAATTTTATGCATAAATTAGTGCCACACTATCACAGAGAAAATGTAATACATTGTTTTGGTGCTGCACTGTCAAGAGATAATTTAACCCATACTTTAGCACCACACTCTCAGAGTTAAACACACAGTTTAGCACCACATTGTAAAAGCGACAATTTAAGAAAGTTTATCATCACTCTCTCACAGTGATAATTTAACACATAGTTTAGCACCACAGTTTGACTGATATAAATTAACACATTGTTAATTAATTTAGTAGTTATATTAAATCACTACACTATTATTTTATGTACCATTATAATAATCACCACACCGTAACATAGATAATTTCACACACAGTTTAGCACCACACTGTAAAAGGAACAAGTATAGACAGTAGCATCAAACTCTCACAGTCATAATTTAACACATTGTTTAGCACTGCAGTGTGGCAGAGATAATTTAACACATAGTTTAGCAACACTCTGTAAAAGAGACAGTGTAAGACCATTTAAGCACCACACTGCTACAGAGATAATGTAACACATACTTTAGAACTTCACTGTGCTAGAGATCATTTAAACCATAGTTCAGGAACACACTATCACAGAGGAAATGTAAAATATTGTTTATCAACACACTGTCTATGAGATAAAGTAACCGTTAGATGTGACAGATATAATTTAGCACAAAAATTAGCACCACATTGTCACAGAGATAATGTAACATGTAGGTTTAGAGCTGCACTGTCAAAGAGATAATTAAGCAAATAGTTTGGCACCAGACTCTCAGAGTTAATTTTAAACACATTTTAGCACCGTACTGAAAAAGAGACAATTTAAGATCATTCATCATCGCACTCTCACTGTGAAAATGTAACACATTTAAGCATCACACTGTTACAAAGATAATTTTACACATCGATCAGCACCACACTATCGCAGACATATTTTAACACATAGTTTTGCACCATATTGTCCCAGAGACATATACAGTCATAATTAAATAGTTATAATAATAAAATACCACACCATTATATTGTATTAGACTATGTTACATTATTTTATATTTTGATATATTATGTTATTTGATAATATATTAATCACCACACTGTAACAGAGATAATTTCACACAGTTTAGCACAACACTGCAACAGTAACAATTTAACCCATTTTGAAATAATTCAATGCATAAATTAGCATCACACTGTTACAGAGATAATTGAGCACAGACATATAACCAAAGTTTGATAGAGATAATTTAACCCACAGTTCAGCACCTCTCTATCACAAAGATAATTTAATAAATTGTTTATCGCCACACTGTCTATGACATGTCAAATAGATGTCAAATGTCTATAAATGTCTATAGATGTAAAAGACATAATGTTACACATAGTGTAGTGCTTTCACGTCACAGAGACATTTTTACACACAGTTTAGCAACTCACTGTAAATGAAACAAGACACTCACAGTGATAATTTAACACATAGTTTAGCACTGCAGTGTGGCAGAGATAATTTAACACAATGTTAATTAATTTAGTAGTTATATTATATCACTACACTATTATGTTATGTAATATTATAATAATCACCACACCGTAACATAGATAATTTCACACACAATTTAGCACCACACTGTAAAAGAGACAATTTAAGACCAGTTAGCATTGGTCTCTCACAGTGATAATTTAACACACAGCTTAACACTGCAATTCACAGAGATAATTAAACACATAGTTTAGCACCACACTCTGAGTTAATTTAACACACAGTTTAGCACCATACTGTAAAAGAGACAATTTAAGAATGTGTTTTATTGCCCTCCCACAATAATTGATCAAATAGTTTAGCACCACACTTTTACTTAGAAAACTTAACACAGAGTTAAGTAATTTAATAGTTATAATATTATAACACCATAGTATTATATTATGTTATGTTATGCTACATTATATTTATCATCATAATATAACAGAGATAATTTCACACAGTTAAGCACAACACTGAAACAGAGACAATTTAACTCATTGTTTAGAACCAGCACTGCAACAGAAAAGATGTAATGCATGTTTGAGATAATTTTATGCATAAATTAGTGCCACACTGTCACAGAGGAAATGTAACACATTGTTTTGGTGCTGCACTGGCAAGAGATAATTTAACCCATTGTTTAGCACCACACTCTCAGAGTTAAACACACAGTTTGGCACCACACTGTAAAGGCGACAATTTGAGAAAGTTTATCATCACACTCTCATGGTGATAATTTAACACATAGTTTTAGCACCAGAGTTTGACTGATATAAATTAACACATTGTTAATTAATTTAATAGTTATAATATTATAGCACCATACCATTATATATTGTTATTTTGTTATGTTATACCATATGATTTTATATTATGTTCTGATGTATTATGTTATATTAATCACCACAGAAAATTTCTCACAGTTAAGCACAACACTGAAAAAGAGAGCGTTTAACTCATTGTTTAGAACCACACCTTGACAGAGATAAGTTAACACAGTTACTTGGCTTAGTAGTAATATTATAACACTACACCATTATGTTATGTTATATTACATTAATCACCACACCATAACAGAGATAATTTCACACATATTTTAGCACCTCCACATCACAGAGATATTTTTACAGACAGTTTCATGCAACACTGTAAAAGTAACAACTAAAGACACTCTCAAAGTGGTAATTTAACAAACTGATTAGCACTACACTGTCACAGAGATAATTTAACACATAGTTTAGCACCACACTCTCGAATTAAATTTAACACAAAGTTTAGCAACACGAGGTAAAAGAGATAATTTGAGACAGTTTATCATCACACTCTCACAATATTTTAACACATCACGACAATTTTACTCATACAAATTAACACATAGTTAAATTAATAGTTATAATATTAAAACACCTCACCACTGTTATGTTGTGTTATGTTATGTTATGTTGTTATGTTATTTATGTTATGTTATGTTATGTGATCTGATGTGATGTTACGTTATGATATATTATCTTATGTTATATATATTAATCACCACACTGCAACATAATATATTTCACACAATTAACCACAACACTGAAACAGACACTATTTAACTCAGTTTAGAACCACACTGCCACAGAAATGATTTAACCCAAGTTTGAGATAACGTAACACATAAATGAGCCCCACAATGTCACAGAGATAATTACACACACAGTTTAGAACAACACTCTCAGATTTAATTTTTCACACAAAGTTTAGCACCACACTGTAAAAGAGACAATTTAAGACAGTTTAATAGTTTAGCACCTTCATGTCACAGACATATTTTTACACAAAGTTTAGCACCACACTTTAAAAGGAACAATTAAACAGTTAGCATCACACTGTCACAGTTATATTTTTACACACTGTTTAGCACTGCAGTGTGGCAGAGATAATATAACACAGTTTAGCACCACACTCTCAGAGTTCATTTAACACACAGTTTAGCACCACACTGTAAAAGAGACAATTTAAGACAGTTTATCATCACACTCTCACAATGATCTGTTGACACATAGTTCAGCACAACACTTTGACTGACATAAATTAACACAGAGTAAAGTAATTCAATATATGTAATATTGTAACACCACACCATTATATTATATTATTATGTTGTTTTTTGATGTTATGTTTTGAGATATGTTATATATATTATATTAATCACCATACTGTAACAGAATATATTTCAAAGAGTTTAGCAATCACTGCAAAAGTGACAATTTAATGCATTGCTTGAGATAACACAGAAATAAGCACCATACTGTCACAGAGATAATGTAACACATTTTAGCACCACACTCTTACAGAAATAATGTAAACATTTGTCACCACGCTGTCTATGAGATAAAATAATATATAAACTGAGATAAACTGACACATAAATTAGCAACACATTTTTCACAGAGATAATGTAATACACAGACCTAGTGCTCCACTGTCATAGACATAATTAAGCACATATACTACAAAGGCAAGACAAAATCCTGGACTCTGGTCAGTCTTGGGTTGGACCCGTGATGTTATCCCAGCACAACATCAAGGGTCTAGTCTCAGCTTCACTATGATCCAATGTTGATGAGCTCGATATGCTTTAACACCTCATAGATTGTTTCATCTGCTGTTAAAAAAAATATATTTTTCCACACTAAAACATCTTTAAAATTATGTTTTTTATTCTGTATAACAATGAGCCATTGTGTAATAATAATATTGCCCTCCAGGGTGTGTGTGTGTGTGTGTGTGTGTGTGGGTGTGTGTGTGTGTAGTTTGGGATAACATCATGCCTCAGTTGCTGGATGCACTTAGTCTGTGGCCCCATGCCCAACCACCTGAGGCGTGATGTTATCCCAGCACAAAACACATCTTGTTGGGCGTTATTGCTTCAGTTTAGCACAACACTCTCAGAGTTAATTTAACACACAGTTTAGCACCACACTGCAAAAGAAACAATTTGACAGTTTATTATGACACCCCCCACAGTGATAGCAAAACACTTTAACTGAAATAAATTAACACATAAGTAAGTAATTTAATAATTATAATATTATAACACCACACCATTGTATTATATTAAGTTAGGTTATATTATGTTATGTTACAATATATTTAACACCACACTGTAACTGAGATAATTTCACACAGTCAAGAACAACACTGAAATAAAGAACACTTAACTCACTGTTTAGAACCACACTGCAACATATACAATTTAACCCATGTTTGAGATAATTTAACACATCAATTAGCACCACACTTTAAATGAAACAAATTTAAGCACCACACTGTTACCGAGATAATTTAATACATACTTTAGAACCACACTGTGATAGCGATAATTTAAACCATAGTTCAGCACCACACTATCATAGGGATATTTTAAGAAATAGTTTATCTCCACACTATCTGCGACATAAAGTAATGCTTTGACATCACAGAGATAATTTAGCACCACACTTTCAGAGTTAATTTAACATTCAGTTTAGCACCACACTGTAATTTAAGACAGATTATCGTCGCACTCTCACAGTGATAATTTAACACATTTAAGCATCACACTGTTACAGAGCTAATGTAACACACAGATCAGCATCACAATAACACAAATATATTTTAAGCCTTGCAGGGCCACAGACTGATACATCAGTCCAGAACTCCAATACATTCTAACTCTGTCGGCAGTCTAAGGGTTAACACGAAGTTTAGCATCATATTCTCACAGAGATAAATAAACACATACCTAATGTAATAGTGATAATCTTATACCACGCCATTATATTATTATATTATATGATTTTATGTTATTTCCTATCAAATCATATCATGTAATATCATACTAGATTATATTATACTAAATTATAGCATATCGTATCATTTCATAATAGAGTATATTATATCATATCATATCATAATAGCTTATATTATATCAAATCTTTTCATACTATATTGCATTGTACTGTATTATACTATTCTATATTATATTATATTATATTATATTATATTATGTTATACTATATTATACGATATTATATTATATTAATCATCACTCAGTTACAGGGATAATTTCTCACAGTTAAGCACAACACTGTAATGTTATGATAATGTTACACATTTAATCTAAACACTGTTACAGAGATAATTTAATACATAGTTGAGCACCACACTATTTTAAAAATATTTTAACATTAAGCTTAACACCACACTGTCAAAAAGATAAATTAACACATAGTCAAATAATTTAATAGTTACAATATTATAACCCCACACCATTATATTATATTACATTTTATTATATTACATTATATTATACTATACTATATTATATTACATTATATCATAGCATATCATTCAGATGATATTATGTTACATTTCATTTCATCACATTGCATTATACATCATATCATATCATATCATAATAGATTATATCATATCATATCATCTCATATCACATTATATCATATCATATCTTATCATATATCAAATAACATCACATCACGTCACGTCACGTCACGTCACGTCACGTCACATCACATCATATCATATCATATCATATCATATCATATTGTATTAATCATCACTCCATGGCAGGGATAATATCACACAGTTAAGCACAACACAGAGGGTATTAAACACTTTGTTTAGAGCCTCACTACAAGAGATACAATTTAAACCATGTTGAGACAATTTGACACATAGTTGAGCACCACACTATTGCAGAGATATTTTGACACATAATTTAGCACCAAACTGTCACAGAGATACATTAATTTAATAGTTATAATAGTGTAACACTACACTACTATATTATATCATATCTTATCATACCAAATTATATTATATCATATCATATCATATCATATCATATCATATCATACCATAATATATTACATTATATTATATTATATTATTTTATATTATATTATATTACATTATATTGTATTCTTTTATATTAGATTAGATTACATTAATCACCACTCAGTTAAAAGGATAATTTCACACAGTTAAGGACAACACTGTAACAGAGATAATGTTAAACATTTATTCCCAATGCTGTTACACAGATAATTTAACACATTGTTCAGCACCACACTTTCGCAAAGATGCACTGCCAAAGAGATAAATTAACACATATTTGATTTAATAAATATAATATTATAGCACCAGACCTTTAAATTATATTACATTATATTATGTTATATTATTTTATATTATATTATATTATATTATATCATATCATATCATATCATACTAGATTATATTATATCATACTATATTACATGATATTATACTATATCATATCCTATCATATCATGATAGATAATATTATTTTATATTAAAACATATCATATCATTTCATATCATCGTATTATATGTCATATCATAGCATCATATATTACATTATACTATGCAATATTATGTTATATTATATTGCATTATATCATATCATATCATATAACTTCATATCATTTTATATCATATCATATCAAATCACATCAGATCACATTATATCATGGCATATCATATCATATTGTATCATGTCGTATCGTATCTAATCATATATATATATCATATAATCAGAATATATTATATTATATTGATTACCATGCAATAAGAGTGATAATTTTTCACAGTTAAACAGAACCCTGTAACAGCATTTAACTGATTATTTTGAACCTCACTAGAACAGATTTTAACCATGTTTGAGACAATTTAACAGATAGCTCAGCACCACACTATTACAGAGCTATTTTAACTCATACTTTAGCACCACAGAGTCACAGCAATAAAATAACACATACTTATTTAATTTAATAGTTACAGTATTATAAAATAATAAATTCAAATAATAAATTATATTATATTACATTTTATTATATTACATTATAGTATAGTACATTATATGCTATTATATCATGTCATATGAGATTATATCATTTACTATGTTATATTACATTACATTTCATTACGTTATATATTATGTTATATTATATTACAGTTTCTAATTTTATATCATTTACTATCATAATAGATTATATTATATCATATCATATCATATCATATCATATCATATCATATCATATCATCTCGTATCATATCATATCATATATCATATCACATCATATCAGGTCATGTCATAGCATATCACATCATATTATATTGTATTATTTTATATTGTATTGTATTGATCACCACTCCATAGCAGGGATAATTTCACACAGTTAAATAAACACTGTGACAGAGAGCATTTAACTCATTGTGGAGACACTCACTACAAGAGATACAATTTAAACCATGATTGAGGCAATTTAACACTTAGTTGCACATCACACTATCGCTTAGATATTTTCACACATAATTTAGCACAACACGGTCAAAGAAATAAATTAACACATAATTAATTTAATTGTTATAAAAACACACATCACTACATTATATTATTTTATATTATATTACATCATATCATATCACTCATATCATATCATAATGGATATTATATTTTATTATGTTATATTATATTACATTATATTATATTATGACATAATAGATTGTATTATATTATATTATATCATATCAGAATATTTTGTATTGTATTATATTATATTATATTATATTATATTATATTATATTATATTATATTATATTGATCACCACTCAATTTCAGGGATTATTTCACACAGTTAAACACAACACTGTAACAGGGTTAATGTTACTCATTTAGTCTAAATGCTGTCACAGAGGTAATTTAACACATTGTTCAGCACCACACTATCGCAAATATATTTTATCATAGAGTTTAACACCACAGTTTCAAAGAGATATATTAACACATAGAAAATTAATTTCATAAATATAATATTATAACACAACACCATTATATTATATTGTATTGTAGTGTATCGTATTGCATTGTACAGTATTATATTATATATTAGATGATAATAATCACCACTTCGTAGTAGAGATAATTTTACACAGTTAAGCACAACACTCTGTTTTGATCCACAATGCAACAGAAACAATGTAACCAATAATTGAAATAAAGGAACATCTAAATTAGCAAACACTGTCAGAGATATAAATTAACACACAGTTAATTAATTTAATATTATAATATTATAACACCAGACCATTATATTATATAGTATTTTATTATATTACATCATATTATACTGTTTTATATTATATTACATTATATCATATCATACTAGATTATATTATGTTATATTATATTATATTGTATTACTTTACATTACTTTATATTATATTATGTCATAATATATCCTATCATATCATATCATATCATATCATATCATATCATATCATATCATATCATATCATATCATAATAATCACCACTCCATAACAAGGATAATTTCACACAGTTGAGCTCAACACTGTAACAGTGAGCATTTAACTCATTGTTTAGACCCTCACTACAAGAGATTCAATTTAAAGCATGTTTGAAACAATTTAATAGTTCAGCAATACAACTTAACAGAGATATTTTAACTCATACTTTAGCACCAAACTGTTGCAGAGATAAATTAACACATACTTAATTTAATAGTTACACTATAACACCATATATTATATTATATTATATTTTATTATATTACATTGCAATACACTGTATTATAGAATATCATATAACTATATCATCTCATATCATATTAATCACCACTCTGTTACAGGGATAATTTCACACAGTTAAGCACAACAATGTAATAGAGATAATGTAACACATTTGTTCATTATACTGTTACAGAATAAATTTAACACAGAGTTCAGCACCACACTATCGCAAAGATATTTTAACAGTTAGTTTAACACCACACTGTCACAGAGATAATTAACACATAGTTAATTAATTTAATACTTATAATATTATAACATCACACCATAATACTTTGGTACATATATTGTATTATGGTATATTATAATATATTATAATTACATTATGTTATATTTAGGTATGTAAGTTTATGATGGATGAGTTTTTAATGACTCATTGTTCGTTCATGAAATCATTTTAAACAGTAGTAACTGTTGTGGCACTGTCATCATTGTTACATTTTGACGACACAAGTGAAAGTCCTGGAAGTCCTGAATAAAGATCAAACATCATTTAATCAATGACATTTTATTTTATTTAAACAGCAGTTTGGAAAACCTTTGAGCCATAGGCTCATTTACAAAGGTACCTTGTCACAGACATGTGTGACTGCCATGACAAACTTACATCCCATATTATATTATATTATATTATATTATATTATATTATATTATATTATATTATATTATATTATATTATATCCTGTCATAATAGATTATATCTTATCATATCATATATCATTCCGTATTATATCACATCACATTATATCATATAATATCATATTTTACTATGCTTATATTATATTATATAATCACCACAGTGTAACAGGGTTAATCTCACATAGTTTAGCAAAAAACACTGTATTATAGAGGATTTAACTAATTGTTTAACTCACTACAAGAGATACAATTTAAACCGTGTTTGAGATAATTTGACACATAGTTCAGCACCACCTATCACTGAGATATTTTAATGCATACTTTAGCACAACAGTCACAAGATAAATTAACACATAATTAATTTAACAGTTGTAAATTTCTATTATATGTGTTATAATAACACAACACTATTATATTATATTTTATTACATTATATCATACTATACTAAACTGTTATACTATACTGAACTATATTATATTATATTTTATTAAATTATATTTTATTATATTATATTAATCACCACTCCCTATCAGGGATAATTTCACACAGATAAGCACAACATTGTTAAAAAGAGAATTGAACTCATTATTTTGAACCACACAGAAACTGAAACAATTTAACCATGCTTGAGTTAATTTAACACATAAATTAGCACCACACTGTCACAGAGATAAACTAATATACAGATAATTAATGCAATAGTTATAATAATGCAAAACCACAATATTATATTATATTGTATTGTATTGTATTGTATTGTATTGTATCAGCCCTCCAGTCCAGGTATAATTTCACACAGTTAAGCACAATACTGTAACAGATATAATGATACGCATTTAATCTGATATGATATGATATGATGTGATCTGATGTGATATGATATGATGTGATGTGATGTGATATGAGATTATATGTTTGATATGATATAATATAATATAATATAAAATAATCTATTACACTATGATATATAATATAATATAAAATAGTATAATATAATGTAATGTAATATAAAATCTATTATGATATGATATGATACGACATGATATGACATGATATGTAATATAATAAATTGTAATATAATATAATAATGTGATGTTATAATAGTGTAACTATTAAATTAATTAACTATGTGTTAATTTATCTTTGTGACAGTGTGGTGCTAAAGCATGACTTAAAATAGCTCTGCTATAGTGTGGTGCTTAGCTATCTGTTAAATTTTCTCCAACATGGTTTATATTGTATTTCTTGTAGTGATGGTCTATACAATGAGTTAAATGTTGTCTGTTACAGTGTTGTGCTTAATTGTGTGAAATCATCTCTGTTACAGAGTGATAATAAATGTAATATAATATAATACCATATGTAATATGATACGATATGATATGATATCATTTGATCTAATGTAATATGAAATTATATTATGATATAATATAATATAACATATTATAGCGTAGTATAATATAATATAATTTAATACAATAAGATATGATATGATAAGATATATGATACGCTATGATATGAGATGATATGATTTGATATAATATAATTTAATGTAATGTAATAAAACGTAATATAATATAGTATGATTTGATATGATATGATATATAATATATTATATTATATTATATACTATAACATATGATTATAGCGTGATGTTATACTATTATAAGTATTAAATTAATTAACTATGTGTTAATTATATCTGTGACAATGTGGTGTTAAAATATCTTTGCAATAGTGTGGTGCTGAACTTTGTCTTAAATGATCTCTGTAACAGCATGATGAGCAAATATGTTACATTATCTCTGTTACAGTGTTGTGCTTAACTGTGTGAAATTATCCCTGTAACAGAGTGATGATTAATATTATGCAATATACTGTAGTATAGTATGGTATGATGTGATATAATATAATATAATATAATATAATATAATATAATATAATATAATATAATATAATATAATATAATGGGGTTAATATTAAATTAATTAACTGTGTGATAATTTATCTCTATGTCAGTGTTTGCTAATTTATGTCTTAAATTGTCTCAATTATTGGTAAAATTGTTTCTGTTGCAGTGTGGTTCAAACCTATGAGTTCATTGCTCTCTTTAAGAGTGATGTGTTTAACTGTGTGAAATTATCCCTGTAACAGAGTGGCGATTAATATCATATAATATAAAATAATGTAATATAATATAATACAATATAGTATTATGGTGTGACGTTATAATATGATAAGTATTAAATTAAGTAACTGTCTGTTAATTTATCTCTGTGACAGTGTGGTGTTAAACTAACTTTTAAAATATCTTTGCGATAGTGTGGTGCTGAGTTTTGTGTTAAATTATCTCGGTAACAGTGTGTGCTTAACTATGTGAAATCATCCCTGTAACAGCATGATGATTAATATAATATAATATATGACAATATGATATACTATAATATACTATAACTAGAAACATAGACTTTGATGGCAGATAAGGACCACTTGGCTCACCCAGTCTGCCCATTTCCCTACCTACTGGATAAGCTGCAGATTCTAGTTAACCAACAGCCTACTTCCTGCCACCCCCCACTACAAATTGCCTTGTTTGTCCCATGCATGTTTGAATTCCCCCACTGTTTTAGCCCCAGCAACCTTCCCAGGAAGGCAGTTCCATGCATCCACCACTCTCTCTGTGAAAAAAGATTTCCTCACATTACCCCTGAGCTGTCCCCCTCTATCTTTAAATTGTGTCTGTTTGTTCTTACACATCTCTTTTTCTGGAAGATGCTACCCTCCTGGACTTTGTTGATTCCCTTGAGGTACTTAAACATTTCTATCGTGTCCCGCCGTCCCTCCTTTCATCAAGGGTATATATATTAAGCTCTCTCAGTCTGTCTTCATATGATTTCTGATGCAGACCCTGCACCATTTTAGTTGCCCTCCTCTGGACTGCTTCCATCCTATCTATGTCCTTTGCGTAGATGAGGTCTCCAAAACTGCACACAGTACTCCAGATGGGGTCTCACCAACTGTTTGTACAGAGGGATAACCACTTCCCTTTTTCTACTTGTGATGCCCCTTCCTATGCATCCCAGTATCCCCCTGGCTCTCCTTACTGACTTCTCACATTGCTTACCCACCTTTAGATCATCTGATATGACTACTCCCAAGTCCTGTTCCATTTTTGTTGTTGTTAGTACCTCCCCTGCTATCGTGTACTCTTCTGCTGGGTCTTTGTTTCCCAGGTGCATTACTTTGCACTTCTTTGCACTGAATCTAAGTTGCCATATGTCTGACCAGTCCTCCAACCTTGCCAAGTCCCTTCTCATCCTTTCTACCCCCCCTTGTGTATCAACTCTGTTACAGATCTTTATATCATCTGCAAAGAGGCATACCTTTCCATCCAGACCCTCTGCAATGTCACCTATAAAGATGTTAAAGAGGACTGGACCCAGTACTGAGCCCTGAGGTACTCCACTAGTGACCCCCCTTTCTTCGGAATGTGTTCCACTCACTATTACCTTCTGTGTCCTGTTGTGCAGCCAGTTTGCAACCCAGACTACCACCCTGGGACCCACTCTCAGGCTGGCTAACTTGATTATAAATCTTTTGTGTGGGACTGTGTCAAATGCCTTGCTAAAGTCTAGGTAGGTCATATCCACAGCCCCTCCCTGGTCTATTACTTTGGTCACCCAGTCAAAGAAATCTATTAGATTCATCTGAAATTACCTTCCTGCTGTAAATCCATGCTGCTTTGGGTCCTGTGCCTGCTAGCCTCTAGGTATTCAACAATTCTTTCTTTCAGAAGTGATTCCATCATTTTCCCTACCACTGAGGTCAAACTTACAGGTCTGTAGTTTCCTGCTTCTGCCTTGCTCCCACTTTTGTGAAGGGGATGCACATCTGCCCTCCTCCAGTCCTCAGGTTCCACCCCATCCTCCCATGATTTGTTAAAAAGTGTGGTCAGTGGTGTCACTAGGTCCTCCCTTAGTTCTTTTAGGATTCTGGGGTGAATCCCATCAGGCCCCATTGCTTTGTCCACCTTGAGTTTTAGGAGTTCTTTCAGGACTCTTTCTTCTGTAAATGGACTGGTGTCAACCCCCCTACCCAGAGTGCTTCTATTGTCTGGTTTAGGTAACTCCTCCTCATCTTCTTTTGTGAATACTGAGCAAAAGAATTCATTCACTATCTCTGCCTTTTCACTGTCTCCCTCTGCCCACCTCCCCTCTCCCTTATTAATCTTCACTATTCCTCCCTTAACCTTTCTATGCTCCCTAATGTACCTATAAAAGGTTTTATCCCCTTCTTAACTGACAGCTTTTTTTTCTTCAGTTTGGGCTTTTGCTATTCTGACTGCCTTCCCCACTTCTTTCTGCTTTAATTGATACAGTTCCCTGCCGTGCTTCTTCTGTGATGCCTTATACTTTTTGAATGCAGCCTTTTTCTCCTTAACCTTCCCTGCCACCTCTTTTGAGAACCATAGTGTTTTTTTGCTCCACTTTGTTTTCTTTATCTGTTTCACACAAAGGATTGTTGCCTCTATGATGGCAGTTTTGATTTTCTCCATTGTTCTTCCACCCCTCCTTTTTGGCCATTTGCTAGTTTATTCCTCAGGTATTCACCCCTTTTGCCAAAGTCAGCCCTTCTAAAGTCCAGTATGCTTGTTTTTTTATGGCTTGTCTCCATGGTTGTGCTTATTGTGAAGCACACTGTGCAGTGGTCACTTGTTCCCAGATGTCTACTGACTTCTAAATTTGTGATCCTCTCTCCATTTGAGAGTTCCTCCCGAGTGGGTTCCAACACTAGCTGTCTAAGGCCTGCCCCCTGCAGGGCATTGAGAATGACCCCGCTCTTGGATGTGGCTGCGGTACATGTCATCCGGTTAACATCTGGCATATTCAGGTCCCCCATTAACAGTATCTCCCTTTTTCAGCCATTTTGAGAATGTCCTCTATCATTTTCTTGTCTATTTCCTCCCCTTGAGATGGGGGTCTGTATACAACCCCTGTGTGGATTGTGATGCCATTCCCTGTCTCCAAGGTGACCCAGAGTGCCTCTTGTCCTCCCCCTTTACTTTTTAGTTCTGTAGCCTTGATCCTTTCCCTTATGTATAGAGCTACTCCACCTCCTCTTTCCACCTCCCTGTCCCTTCTGTAGACTGTGTACCCTGGTATGTTGACATTCCAGTAGTGGTTTCCTGTGTACCATGTTTCTGTGACTGCCACAATATCCAAGTGTTCATCTTCCATCAAGGCTACTAGCTCAGGAAACTTGTTTTCCAGACTACGGGCATTGGTACTCATTGCCCTCCATTTAATGTTGGCTTTATCCTTTTTTCCCTGTGCCTGCTCTTTTTGCAGTTGTCTATTTTTCTATTTACCCCTGTCCTGCCCTCTGTTGAGCATTGTACCTCAGTGTTTACCTTACTACCCATCATGTTTTGTGGGGGGAGGCTTGAAATTTCCTGCCTCTTATTAGCACCTCCCCCATTGCTAGTTTAAAACTTGCCAAGGAAGCATTTAAACCTGTCACTTAGGATCTTGGTTCCCTTTATGGACAGATGCAGTCCATCGTGCCAGTATAAACCTTCATCTCTCCAGGTGTTCCCCCAGTCCCCAGTGAAGCCAAAGCCCTGAGCTCTGCACCAGTATTGCAACCATTCATTAAACTGCATGGTGTGTAGTACCCTAGCCTGGACTGGCAGCAGCTCTGAGAAGGTAACCATGCTTGCTATCTGTCTGAGGCCCCTCCCCAACTCCACAATTTCATCCTGCACTGCACTGATCCCATGCCTAGCTAGGTAATTTGCCCCAAGGTGGACAATGATATCTAGCTCCCTCTCATGTGATGCTGCTTCTGCAATCCTGAGGATTCACTTCTTGTCCCTCCAAGCCATGGCATCAGGCAGGCACCTTACTTCCCTCTCCTCTCCCTTCCCCAGGTCTATCCCTCTAACAATTGAGTCCCCTATCAGAAGCTGTTTCCTTCCCCTGTGGTGTCCCATGCTACCCTTCTGTGGTTCTCCCTTGTGGGTGTCCTCAGCATTCATAGGTGTCAGCATGGCTCAATTGGTAACACATCCACCTCTGGACCAGAAGGTCATGGGTTCTTGTCCCACACCAGGATTGGACTTGCACCTACAAATTGCTGGCATCTGAGTGCAGTATTGGGGGGTGGTGTACTGCTGAGGTGTGCCGTCCTTTGAATGAGATGTTAAACCGAGGTCCCTACTACCCATCCTGGTGTTGTCCTGGTGGGTGTCCAGGTGGAAGTAAAAGAACCCAGGGCATTCTGTGACAGTGTGGTGTTAAAATCACTGTTAAAATGTCATATTGATAGCATGGTGCTGAAATTTGGGTTAAATTATCTATTTAACAGCATGGTGATTAAATGTGTTACATTATCAGTGTTATACAGTTGTGCTTAAATTTTCCCTGTAACAGAGAGGTGATTGATATGATATGATATGATATGATATGATATGATATGATATGATATGATATGATAGAATAGAATCTATTATGATATTATATGAAATTATATGATATGATATAATGTAATATAATAAAATATAGCACAGTATAATATAAAATTATGTAATATACAATAACATAATCTATTATGATATGAGAGGATATATTATGACATAATATAATATAATATAATATAATATAATATAATATAATATAATATAATATAATATAATATAATGTAATGTAAGATAATATAATATAATCTAGTATGATATGCTATAATATAGTATAATATGATGTACTATAATAAAATATAATATAATATAATATGATATGATATGATATGATATGATTCGATACAATACGATAAGATATATGATACAATACAATACAATATTTTATAATATAATATAAATAATATTATAACACCACACCACTATACTATATCATATCATACTAGATTAAATTATATTATATTACAGCATATCATCATACATTATATTATATCATCACCTATCATATCATATTATATTATATTATATTATATTATATTATATTATATTATATTATATTATATTATATTATATTATATTTATCACCAGTCAGTTACAGGGATAATTTCATACAGTTAAGCACAACACTGTAACAGAGATAGTGTTACACATTTAATCGAAATGCTGTTACAGAGATAATTTAACACATAATTCAACACCACACTGTTGCAAAGATATTTAACAGTTAGTTTAACACCACACTGTGAAATAAATTAACACAGTTTATTAATTTAATAAATATAATATTATAACACCCCACCATTATACTATATAATATTATATTATATTGTAGTATATTGTAATATATTGTATATTACATTATATTATATTATAGTAAATTATAGTATATTGTATATATATCATATCATATCATTATAGATTATATTATTTTAATATTATATTATATATACTATGCTCTATCATGTTATATTATATTACATTATATCATATCATATAATTTCATATCATATCATATCAAATCATATGATATTATATTATATTATTATATTATATTATATTTATCACAACTCCATAACAGAGATAATTTCACATAGTCAAGCAAAACTCTATGACAGAGAGCATTTAACTCATTGTTTAGAGCAAGAGGTACAATTTAAACCATGTTTGAGACAATTTAACACATTGTTGAATGCCACACTATTGCAGAGATATTTTAACATAAATTTAGGACCACACTGTCACAGAGATAAATTAGCACATAGTTAATTAATTTGATAGTTGTAATATTGCAAAACCACACCACTATTTTATATTATATTATTTTAAATTGTATTACGTTATGTTATGTTATGTTATGTTATGTTATGTTATGTTATGTTATACTATACTATATCATATCATGTCATATCATACCATATCATATGATATCATATCAAACTAGATTATATTATATCATATCATATATCAAGTCATATCCTATCATATCATAATAGACTATATTATGTCATATCATAATATTTTGTATTATATTATTTTACATCACATTACATTACATGATGTTATATTATATTTTATTATGATATAATATTATATTATAGAAATCACCACTCAGTTACAGGAATAATTTCACACAGTTAAGCACAACACTGTAACAGAGATAATTTTACACATTTAATCTAAATGCTGTTACAGAGATAATTTAACACATAGTTTAGTATCACACTATCGCAAAGATATTTTAACATTTAGTTTAACACCACACTGTCAAAGAGATAAATTAACCCATAGATGATTAATTTAATAAATATAATATTATAACATCAAGTATCATATTATATTATGTAATATATTATATTGTATTATTATATTATATTAATCAGCACGCTGTTACAGAGATAATTTAGCACAAAGTTAAGCACCACACTATCGCAAAGATATTTTAACAATTAAACACCACACTGTCAGAGATAAATTAACACTTAGTTTGATTAATTTAATAAATATATTATAATACCACACCATTATATTATATTATATTATATTATATTATATTATATTATATTATATTATATTATATTATATCACCACTCCATAACAGAGATAATTTCAAAAATTGAAGCACAACACTGTTAAAAAGAGCATTTAACTCACTGTTTTGAACCACATGGCAACAGAAACAATTTAACCCATGCTTGAGATAATTTAACACATTAATTAGTACCACACTGTCAATGAGAAAGACTACCACACAGTTAATTAATTTAATAGTTATACTATTGTAACACCACACAATTATATTATACTGTATTATACAATACTGTACTATTCTATATTATAATATATTACATTATATCCAATCATATCGTAATATATTATATTTTTTATATTGTATCATATCATAACATAGCACATCAGACCACATTACATCACATGATGTTACATAGATACATAGACAGTGTTGGCAGATAAGGGCCTATGGCCCACCCAGTCTGCCCATTTGAGCTTGTAAGTTCAGTTTGTTTTCCTAGAAGTCTTTTGCCCCTTACCCCTGACCTCCAGAATTCCTTTATGTCTATCCCATGCATTCTTAAATCCCGTGATTGTTTCAGCCCCCACCACTTCCTCTGGCAGGGTGTTCCACTTGTCCACCACCCGTTCTGTGAAGAAATTCTTTCTCATGTTTCCTCTGAATTGTCCTCCTCCAACTTCATCCCATGCCTCTAGTCCTGGAACATCTTTTTGCTTAAAAATAGTGTTTTCCTGCACCCTGCTCCTCCCTGTAAGATACTTGTATGTCTCTATCATATCCCTCTCCCTTCTCTCCTCCAGGGAGTACATGTTCAGTTCCTTCAACCTGTCTTCATAGGACTTGTGATGCAATCCATGCACCATCTTTGTTGCCCTCCTCTGAACCTTCTCTACCCTCTGTGTCATACGTAGAGGTATGGTCTCCAGAACTGTACACTGTACTCCAGGTGGGGCCTCACTAGTGTCTTGTATAGCGGAATTATGACCTCCTTTTCCTGCTAGTGATGCCACTGCTTATACATCCCAGCATCCTATTTGCTTTACCTGCTGCCTTGTCACACTGTTTCCCTACCTTGAGGTCATCAGAGATGATAACCCCAAGATCCCTTTCCTGCTTGGTGCATGCTATATCCTCACCCCAACTGATATATTGTGCCAGGGTTTTTGTGCCCATATGCATTATCTTGCACTTCTTTGCATTGAATTTCAACTGCCAAACCCCTGACCATTCTTCAAGTTTCTGCAGGTCACTTCTCATTCTGTCTACACCCTCTGGTGTGTCTACTCTGTTACAGAGCTTTGTGTCATCAGCGAACAGTGAAATTCTGCCTTCTGGGTCCTGATGAATGTCACTGATGAAGATGTTGAATAGGACCGTCCCAGCACTGATCCTGTGGTACCCACTGTCACTCTTCCCTCTGTGGAGTGACAGCCATTTACCACCACCCTCTGTGTCCTGTCACCCAGCCAGTTACCTACCCACCACACTACTGTCCTGCCCACACCCATATTCCCCAGTTTGTGTAATAGTCTTCTATATGGCACAGTGTCAAAGACCTTGCTGAAGTCCAGATAGGCCATGTCCACTGCCCTCCCCTGATTCACCTCCCTAGTCACCCAGTCAAAAAATTCAACGAGGTTGGTCTGACATGACCTCCCTGGTGAAACCATGCTGCCTTGGGTCCTGTAGTCCATGACAACCAGATGTTCACCAATCTCTCCTTCAGTAGTGCTTCCATGATCTTCCCCACTACTGAGGTGAGGCCTGACTGGTCTGTAGTTCCCTGCTTCCTCTTTGTTCCCACTTTTGTATAAAGGGACTACATCTGCTGTCCTCCAGTCTTTGGGTACCTCCCCTGTTTTCAGTGATCGGCTAAACAGGATAGCCAGAGGTTCAGCCACCACCTCTCTTAGTTCTTTAAGGACCCTGGGGTGTACCCCATCTTGCCCCATTGCTTTATCAACTCTTATTACTTCCAGTTCCTTCAGGACCCTTTCTCATGTAAAGGGACTTGTGTCCATTTCTGCACCATTCTCACCTCTTGTACTCCCTTCAGACCCATTACCCTCCTCTTCCTCAGTAAAGACTGAGCAGAAATACCTGTTCAATATGTCAGCTTTACTGTTGTCATCCTCCACGCCCCCATCCTCCCCTTCAGTCTCCCTATCCCTCCCTTTATCTTTCCTTTTTCACTTATGTACCTGTAAAAGGTTTTGTCCTCTACCCACTGATTTTGCAATGTGTTCTTCTGTCTGAGCTTTGGCTTCCCTTGCTACCTCCCTGCCTCCCTTTGCTTCTCCTGGTACTTCTCCCTATCCCTTCTGCCTGTGTCTTTTGTATTGCCTGAATGCAATCTTTTGGCTTTCACTTTCTTTGCTACCTCTTTGGAAAACCATAATGGTCTCCTCTTCCTTTTCCTTTTGCTAACCTGCTTAATGCATAATTCTGTTGTTCTTGTAATCCCCATTTTAAATACTGCCCACTGTTCCTCAATCCTGATTCTGTCCCATTCCTTAATGCCTCTTTCAAGTATCTCCCATTTTCCCAAAGTCTGCCCCCTAAAATCCAGGATACGTGTTTTTGTGTGGTTTGGTTCTGCTCTTTCTGTGATTTCAAACCACAATGACTTTTGGTCACTGTTTCCCAGGTGCTCCCCCACTGTTACCTCCATCACACTGTCCCTGTTTGTGAGCACAAGGTCCAGTATTGCCTTCTGCTGAGTTGGTTCCATGACCAGTTGCTTGAGGAAGGCACCCTGAAGGGAGTCCAGGATAAATCTGTTCCAAGTTGATGCTGCTGCTGGGATGCTGCAGTCCACATCTGGAATATTGAAGTCTCCAACCAGTACTACCTCACCCTTGTCTGCCATCCTTTGGATGGCTAGCATCAGCTCCCTATCTGTTTCTTCCTCCTGGGCTGGTGGTCTATAGACCACACCTGTGCGGATGGTTGTCCCCATTTTCCTTTCCAGCTTAACCCACAGTATCTCTCCCCCATTTTGTTCCTCCTGGATCTCTGTGGCCCTTATGTCATTTTTCACATACATCACATCACATCATATATCATATCATATATTATATTATATTACATTACATTATATATTACATGATATACTATCTTATCATACTAGTTTATATTATATTATATTGTATTATATGATATCATATCACATCCTATCATAATAGAGTATATCAACAGTTCTCAAACATTGTCATCACTATGAGCCTCCCCTAAGCCATGGAAAAGATCTTGAGCCTCCCCCAAGATACTGAAATATTTTTGGGCCTCTCCATAGAAAAATAGTCTACTTTTCTCAGGTACATCAGGAATGAATTGAAACCTCTTTGCATAGCTGGCTCTCATGTTAAGCTTATTGTAAACCCCCCCAACAGGACAACCCACTTGCTCCAATATTTTGACTCTCGAACCATTGTTACCCCTTACTGCCATACCTTCATGGGTCAGACTGCTTTTTTTGCCCTCTAACTGGAATAAACTTCATGATGACCTCTGCCTCTTCCCCTGCTCTTAAGCAACTTCTCAGGGATCATTTTGTGCCTTCCTGCTCTTATTCCTAGTACCTGTATGGTTAAGTCTTGTATTTAGACAATTCTGCTGCCAGTCTAATTGATCAATTGTTCCTCGCATTGTTAGTTTATTGTTCCTAATTTGCTTGCTCTTTTATTCATTTTGTATTGATTGAGTGTTTCACAGTTACATTCTGAACTGCCCTTCCCTGGGTACACCTGAAAGAAGCCATGGCTCAGTGTACAGTACCTTCTCTGGTCACAGACTTGTGAATAAATACATACATTTGCCTATTATTATCTTCTTTTGGTTTGCCTTATCCCTTCACACAAAATCTATAAAGTTTAAAAGTGATATATAACACTTTTCCAAGACTTGCTTGAGCCTCCCCTGGAACAGGTGTGGGCCTCCCCAGGGAGGCTGGCCTCAACATTTGAGAACCCCTGGATCATATTATATCATATCATATAATTTCGTGTCATATCTTATCATATATCATATTATATTATATTATATTATACTTTTCTATTACATACATTTACATACTGTTACATTATATAATACTGTATTATATTATATTATATTAGTCACAGCACCGTAATCAGGGTATTTTCGCACATAGTTCTGCACCACACTATTGCAGATATATTTTAACACATAGTTAATTAGTTTAATAGTTATAATATTTTAACACAACACCATTATCACATCATATCATATCATATCATATCATATCATATCATATCATATCAATCACCACTCTGTAACAGGGATAATTTCACACAGTTAAGCACAACACTGTAACACAGAGGATTGAACTCTTTGATTTGAACATCACTGCAACAGATACAATTTAACTCATGTTCGAGATAATTTAACACATAAGTTAGTACCACATTGTCACAGAGACAAAGTAACAATTTAAGCAATACACTGATACAGAGATAATTTAACACATATTTAATTTAGAAGTTATAATATGATGACACCACACCATTATATCATGTCACATTACTTCACATCACATCACATCACGTCACATCGTATCATATCATAGCATATCATATTTATCATATCATACCATATTATATAATATTATATTAAATAATATATTATATTATATTATATTATATTAACTACCACTCTGTAACAGGGATAATTTCACACAGTTAAGCACAACACTGTAACTCAATTTTTAGAACCACACTAAATGAGAGAAAATTTAACCCATGTTTGAAATGACTTAACACAAAGTTTAGCAACACACTGTCACAGAGAAAAAATAACTCATAATTAATTTAATTCTTATAATTTTATAAAACTACAATATCATACACATTTCACATTTGTATTATATTATATTATATTATATTATATTACATTATATCATATCATATCATATCATATCATATTATATTATATTATATTATATTATTTCAATCACCTCTCTGTAACAGGGAAATTTCACACAGTTAATTAATTTAATAGATTTATTATTATAACACCACACCATTATTATATTATACTATATTATATTATATTATATTATATTACAATATACTTTACTATACTATACTATTCTATGCTATACAATATTATATTATATTGACTTATATTATATGCTTTGATATGATATCATATCCTACTGTATAATATTATATTGTAACATAATATGTCATATTATGTCATATTATAATATATTATATTATATTAAATTATATTATACTATATTATATTAATCATGGCACTGTAACAGAGAAAATTTCACACAGCACAACACTGTAAGACAGATCATTTAACTCATTGTTTGGAACCATACTGCAACAGAGATAATTTAACCCATGTCTGAGAGTGTTTAACACATTAGCAAGTGCCACACTGTTGCAGAGATAATATAATACATTTAATCAGTACACTGATACAGAGATAATTTAGCACATAGTTAATTAAATAGACATATTATAACACCACACCATTTAATTATATTATATAATTTCATATCATATTATGTCATGTTATATCATATCAGATCATGATATGATACAATATAATGGTGTGTTGTTATAATATACCTATTAAATTTATTAACTATGTGTTTATTTATCTCTGTGACAGTTTGGTGTTAAACTAACTGCTAAATTATCACTGCAATATCTATGTGATGATTAAATGTGTTCCATTACCTCTGTGAGAGTCTGGTGCTAATCTATGTGTAAAATTATCTAAAACAGGGTTACATTGTCTTTTTTGTAGTGTGGCTCTAAACAATGAGTTAAATGCTATCTGAATATTTTTATTAGATTTATGAAGATATCCCTTACAGAGTGGTGATGAATATAATGTAATATAATATGATATGATATGACATGACATGATATACTATAATATAATATGATATAATATAATACAATACAATATATAATATTATATAAAATAATATAACATAATATCATGCAATACAATACAATATAATATAATACAATACAATATATAAAGATATGATATGATTTAATATAGTATAGTACAGTGTAATGCAATATAATATAATGTGATGTGATGTGCTGTCATGATACAATATGATATGATTAATATGATATGCTAAGATATGATATGATATGATATGATATGATATGATATGATATGATATGATATGATATAAGGGTATTGTTATACTATTATAATTATCAAATCTATTAACTCTGTATTAATTTATCTCTGTGCCAGCGTGGTGTTAAACTAACTGTTAAAATATCTCTGCGATAGTGTGGTGCTGATTGATGTGTAAAATTATCTCTGTAACAGTATGGAGATTAAATGTGTTACATTATCTCTGTGACACTGTTGTGCTCAACTGTGTGAAAATATCCCTTTGATTAATGTGTGTGGTGCTTAATATAATATATATAATCCCATATACTGTGATATGGTATGATAAGATATAGTATAATAGGATAGAATAGGAGTAGAGTAGAATAGAATGGTGTGGTGTTATAATATTATAGCTATTAATTTAATTATATATGTGTTAATCTGTCTCTTTGACAGTGTGGTGCTAATTTACGTGCTAAATTATCTCAAACATGGCATTAATTGTCTCTGCTGCAGTACAGTTCTAAACAATAAGTTAAATCCTCTCTGTTACAGTGTTGTGCTTAACTGTGTGAAATTATCTTTTTAACAGAGTGGTGATATAATATAATATAATATAATATAATATAATATAATATAATACAATATAATATAATGTAATAAAATGTAATGTAATATAATATAGCATAATACAATACAAATACATTTTGATATGATATGATATGATATAATCTATTACCATATGATATCATCAAGTATATGATATGATAAGATATGTTATGATATTATATGAAATTATATGATACAATATAATGGTGATGCGTTATAATATTATAACGATTAAAATAAATTATGTGTTAATTTATCTCTGTGGCAGGGTTATGTTAAACTAACTGTTAAAATATCTGCAATAGTGTGGTGCTGAACTATCTGTTAAATTATCTCTGTAACAGCATGGTGGTTAAACGTGGTACATTATCTCTGTTACCGTGCTCTTCTTATCTGTGTGAAAATATCCCTGTAATGGAGTGGTGATTAAAATAATATAATGCAATATAATATAATATAATATAATATAATATAATATAATATAATATAATGTAATGTAATGTAATATAATATATTGCAATGCAATGCAAAGCAATGCACTGCAATGCAATACAATACAATACAATACAACATAACATAACATAACATAACATAATATAATATAATATAATGGTGTAGTGTTATAATATTAGATTTATTAATTTAATCAGCTATGTGTTCATTTATCTGTATGACAGTGTGGTGTTGAACTAACTGTTAAAATATCTTTATGATAGTGTGGTGCTGAACTATGTATTAAATTATCTCTGTAACAGCATTTAGATTAAAGGTGTATGATATATGATATAATATAATCTATTATGATATAATAGGTTATTATATGATTTGATATGATACAATCTATTATGACATAAGGTATGATGTAATATAGTATAATATAATATAGTATGATATGATATGATATGATACAATCTATTATGATATGATACGATACGATACGATATATTATGATATAATATGATATAATATAATAAAATATAATATAATACAATACAACATAATATGATATGATATAATATAATGCAATATAATATAATATAATATAATATAATATAATATAATATAATATAATATAATATAATATTGTGTGATGATATAATATTAGATTGATTAAATGAATCAACTATGTGTTAATTTACCTCTTTGACAGTGCGGTGTTGAACTAACTGTTAAAATATCTTTACAAAATTGTGGTGCTATAAACTATAAATTATCTCTGTAACAGCATTTAGATTAACTGTGTAACATTATCTTTGTTACAGAGTTGTGCTTAACTGTGTGAAATTACCCTTTAACGGAGTGGTTATTAATGTAATAGGTAATGTAATATAATACAATACAATATATTATGATATGATATGATATGATTTAATATGATATAATCTAATCTATTGCAATATGATATGATATGATTTGAGATGATATAATCTATAATTATATATACGATATGACATGATTTAATATAATATAATATAGTATGATATGGTATGATATAATATGATACAATATGATATGATATGATATGATATGATATGATATGATACAAAGTATATGTTATAATATAATGGTGTTGTGTTATAATATTATAACTTAAATTAATTAACTATGTGTTAATTTCTCTCTGTGAAAGTGTGGTGTTAAATTAATGGTTAACATATTTCTGTGATAGTGTGGAGCTGACCTATGTATTAAATTATATCTGTAACAGTGTGCTGATTAACTGGATTAGATTATCTATGTTACATTGTTCTGCTTAACTGTGGGAAATTTTCCCTGTAATGGAGTGGTGATTAATATAGTACAATATAGTATAGTATAGTATGGTATAGTATAGTATAGTATAATATAATATAATGCAGTATAATATATTTTGCTATAGTATGATATGATAAGAAGTGACGTGATGTGATATGATATGATATGATGTAATATAATCATGTGGTGTTATAATATTATAACTATTAAATTAATTAACTATGTGTTAATGTATCTCTGTGAGGGTGTTATGATATTATAACTATTAATTAATTAACTATGTGTTAATGTATCTCTGTGAGGGTGTTACAATATTATAACTATATAATTAACTATGTGTTAATGTATCTCTGTGACAGTGTGGTGCTGAACTGTGTGTTAAATTATCTCTGTAACAGTAAGGTGCTTAAATTTGTTACATTATTTCTGTCACAGTGTGGCACTAATTAATGTGTTACATTTTCTCAAACATGGGTTAAGTTGTCTCTGTTGCAGTGTGTTTCACAATGAGTACATTCCTCTCTTTTACAGTGTTGGGCCTAAATGTGTGAAATTATCCCTGTTGCAGAGTGGTGATTAATATAATATAATGTAATATAATATAATGTAATATGATATATGAAATGATATGATAAGACGTGATGTGAAGTGATATGATAGGATACGATATGATATGATATGATATGATATGATATGATATAATGTAATATAATATAATATAATTGTGTGGTGTTAAAACATTATGGGCCAGATATTCAAAGCTTTGAGCTGGGCAAAAACCATTTGCACAGGTTTAGAGCGGGGTTAGCGCGAGTCTACTATATTCAAAAGGCAAATAAGCGGGCAAACTGCATTAAGCGCTGGGCAAACCAGTAATGTATGCAGGGCAAAAGGAGGTGGGGGCCTGCAGAGGCAGCGCAGGGGATATTAAAGGTCCAGCGCCGCACTAGGATACATAGCACGGCCCCTAGCGTGGTGCTAGTTACCGCCTATAAAAGGCTGGTCTAAACACAGGGCAAAACACAGAGGAGGAGGGACCAGCACAGGAAGTGGGAATGTGTGCAGTGCCAGTAGCAGTGATCCTGCCATTGATGGCAGCTGTAGTGGAGGAGGAGGAGGAGAGGGAGCAGGCACAACATGGGCCACAACGCAGGCCAAGGAGACGGTATGCTGCAAACAGGCTGTACCGGCCCAGGGTCTCCTTCGAGACCCTGCCTGATGACCACATCATTGGCCAGTACCGGATGAACAGGGGAATGTTGAGGCAGCTCTGTGAACTCCTGCATGAGCAGCTGCAACCAAACACCAGACTCAGTCATGCCATGACAGTGGAGGAGAAGGTGACAGCAGCGATGCCCTTGCCACAGGGGCGTTCCAACGACCAACAGGGACACCATTGAGGTAGCGCGGTCTGCCACCTCACGCATCCTGACCCAGTTCCTAGAGGCCCTCCTGCCACATGCTTGGGAGTCATAGTATTCCCCAGCGCGGCAGCAAGCGGTAGAAACAATGCAGCAGTTCCATAGGTTGCGCCTACCATCTGTACTGGATGCCATTGACTGCACCCATGTCCCCATCCATGCACCATGGCGATGCCAGTGACATGTATGTAAACAGGAAGGGTACCCTCCATCAACTGCCAGGTGGTGTGCGATGCGGCGGGGTGCATCAGCAATGTCTATGCACAGTACCCTGGCAGTGCCCACGACGCCGTCATCTGACACCAGTCTCAGCTGTGCCAGGCCTTTGAGGAGGGCAGGATACCCAGTGGGCAACTAGTCGGTGAGTTGTAGCAGACAAGGCAAACACACAACAGCATGGATGGGGGTAGGCATTGCAGGCCAGGGAAGGGGTGTGGGAGGGCCACAGAGAGGTGCAGGACAGCAGCTGACAGACCGCAGTACAGCACTAACAGGTATATATGATTTGACAGGGGACAGTGCCCATCCCCTGTGACCCTGGCTGCTCACACCAGTACTCCGACTGGCCACAGTGGCTGAGGAGCTGTACAACGAGGCACATGCCAGAACAAGGAACATCATAGAGAGGGTGTTTGGCATCCTGAAGATGCAATTCAGATGCCTGGACACATCAGGTGGTGCCCTACAATATACACCTCAGAAGATATGCCGTATCTTCCTAGCCTGTTGTATGCTGCACAACATGGCAATGAACCATGGGATACAGGCACCTGAACCTGAGGGACAGTCTGACAGTGAGCCAGAGCCAGTGGTCAGGGGATAGTGGAGCAACTCGAGAGGAGGGACCCTCACATGGCACGCAGGAGCACAGCACTGGGACAACATCATCAGGACACTGCAACAGACCAGAGGTAAGTACAGACTGCACAACAACCCGAAAGAGTACAAGTGATTACCAATTTAATGTGCACAGACTAACATAACAGTGAAAACCACAATCACATCAGCAAACAAACCCAGTGTAATACACAAATAGTGTGTGCATGTGGTGTGAGTCCATGACTGTGCAGCACACATGTGGGGGGGATACACACAAACAGTGTAATCATGGTGGGAAGGTGCAATGTGTGTCATGAGGGTAATGGGGGGCAACTGTGTTGGTGGGAGTGTGTGTGTGTGTGTGTGTGTGTGTGCATGCGCACACATCTGCCCATGCATGAGGGGGATGCATGCAGAGTACAGCAGACAGCCTGTGGGCATCACCGGCGATGACACCCATGCATGCGGCGTGCACCCGTACCAGGGGTTATGGACCCTGGGGTGCTCTGTGCAGAGGACACAGCTGAAGTGGAAGGTGAGGCAGGCATGGTTGACCTCCTGTGCCTCCGGGGGTTGGTGGAGGCAGACAGGGTGGATGGACGGCCCAGCCCGCTGGGTTGCAGGTGGAGTGTGTGATGGATCGAACTGGTACCAGTGGCAGCCCTGTGCCACGGTGTGCCTGCCTGTGCCCCTCTGCCATCTGCACCACGGCCAACAAACCCATGCTGCGCCGACCAACAGGCACACCATGCATGACATCACCAATTGCCACCACTGCAGCAGTTAACCCAGAGAAGCCACGGTCCATGGCACCCACCAGGTGGCCAAACCTGTCCTCTGCCTGCTGCTCAGCACGCAAATCCCACTGTTATGCCTCCCGTATCTGACCCAGCTCTAACTCGCAGCTCACGCCGCATGGCATGCAGGTCCAGACAGGCCTCCTGCTGTGAGGTGACAGCAGCCTGCAGGAGTGGCTGGGCACCATGGCCTTCATGTACCAGAGGCACAGGACCCCCAGCAGCAGCTGGCAGTGGTGCCTGTGGCAATGCACCAACTGCTACATCCGGCTGCTGACTACGAGTGGCAGTGGTCTGTGGCACCATATGGACTGTAACCCCAGCATGTGTCCGACAATGCACGCCCTGCTGTCCTGCAACACCACCCACACCACCCACCACCGTGTGTTCAGCCACACTACTGACACCTACGGAACCACCCTGACCTGTTCCATGGCCTTCAGCAAGCCCCATTCCTACATACCCTGGCACAGGAATGGCCAGCTGCTGTGAATATACAGAGACATCACTGTCATCCGCACTGGTGACAGTGACCAGCAGTACCTCTCCCACCCCATCACTCTCAGTTGGTGCAACATCCAGTGCCCACTGTACCCTAACACCTAGTGAGGTGTGGCCCCCTCCCAGGCAGTTGCATGCCCTGTCCAGGTATGCCCAACATGCATTGGGCCCATGCGCCTGAGATAGACAAAGTCCAGATGTTGATGGCCGATCATCATCAAACTCCTCCGCGACCTCAGGAACCTGGCTGGACATCTGTGGATCATGCTGTGGTGGTGCAGGCCTGTCCGAGAGTGCTGTGGAGAGAATAGGGACAGGGTCAGTCACCCATCCATGGACACTGTGGAAAAATACCACCACTACCACCACCACCACCACACCATGCAGCCCTCAGGACAGGTACCCACCTCTCACAAGCCTGTGACAACATGCACCCACCCACCCCACAGTGACCTTGACCATGCCAGGCATCATTTCGGCAGGATACAGTGCACCCTGTGCAGGACACCAAAAGCAGGACCATGCACCCTTGCCTGCACCACATACAGGGGTTACACATGTGAATACAGACCTGGCCTTGGAAGTGCGAGGGTCGTCTCACAACCACCACCTGGCACACCTGTCACTGCCACCATCTGCAGTGTTGAGGCCACCACCGCCATGTGTGGCTCCTGCACATGCTGCTGGTGTTCCAGCGGACCACCACCAGTCCTGGTCCTGTCTCTGTGGTGGTGTGCCTCCTCCTCCTTTGCACGCCGCAGGAGGTCATTCCAACGTTTCCGGACTGCCTCAGTTGATCTCCCACGGCCACCAACCGCATTCACCGCTGCAGTCACCTCCTCCCAAGCCTGCCGCACAACAGCATCGGTGGCCCTGTGTGTGCGTAACACATCTTCTCTTTCTTTCACCTCATGTGCAAGGGTGTTCAGCTCATCTTGGGAGAATTTATGTGCACGGATGTGCTCCTGTTGGGCCTGCACACCTATGGGATAATCAAGAGTGGACAGGTGTCAGTGGCTGTGTCGGTGCTGCAGTGCATCACACAGTGGACATCACGATATCATCCCCTACAGTGCTACAGGCCACATGGACATATCAGATTGCTGCATTTGCCTGTACGGTGCACATGCCCACATTGCCACTGTCTGTCCTGTGTCTGGAGTGGTGTACACACATGTGCACTGCTGTGGCTTTTGTGTGCCATGAACCCCCATGACTGTTTTGTGGCCCATTTCAGCATGGGAGCACACATTGCTGGTTCACTGTGTACGCCCCGTGGGGGCAGAGGCCATCACACCACACATCCAGGAAGACAAGACGGTGCACTGTCATGGTACAGCACCAGTGCACCTGGCTTGCAGACACAATGTGCATGCATTGGCACATGGCACAGTTAACTGCAGGGGGTATGTGCACAATGCAGTGGACGTTTGTGGTCCCACGGTGGTCATACATACCAGGAGTGTAGCCAGATATATCCATTTTGTACACAGTCTCAACCGTCCCCAGTTACATAATGTACACATCCTATCCAATGGCACCCCTTCCAAACAAGTTGTCAGATGATTCCTCTACACTCTAAAGAGATCATACATGCATCACACACTCCTCAGTGGCCAACACTAACCCAAATACTACAGATTTGATTGATAATTGTAACCAGTGGCTATGGTTTGTGACAGGCAGTCAACAAAACTGGACACAAATGTGTACACTGAGTATGCCTGTCTACACCCTTGATACATACCTGGCTCTCGCTGCCCATCCCCTGTTGCATGTCTCTCTCCATGTTGTTCACTGCTGTATTACCACAGTTCCACAACACAACACTGGTGGTGCACTGCTTTCCTTTTATAGCCCAGCCAGGCAATCCTGCCTGTTAGTCATGTAAATGAGCGCATAATGATATGCTAATCACACGGTTTGCCCCATGCATACACTAGTACCCTCATTTGCATACAGCCATTGAATATGGCTCTGAATAGCCCCGCGCTAGCACAGCAGCGCTATTTGAGGGTCAGCGACGCACTATGTGCAGTACGCATGCTCATGGTTCCTCTTGTCCGCGCTGTCATAGCGCGGTCTAGCACTGCGCTAACCAGCTTTAGCACGGCGCTACATGCATGCGCTGTATATCAGCCCAGGGTCATGGTAGGGGTCAAGCATGCGCATTGCAAACAATTCCTGTTAGCTCGGCGCTACGGCATACGTCAGCGCGGTGCTAGACTTCAGTTCTAGGGGGTGTCAGGGTGTATGCACAGTCATTGTTTAACTGTTTACCGTGATTATTTGCCCCCTTCCACAGCACCAATGTCTGTGAGACGTAGGCAAAGGGCAGTGGTGGCCGTGACAGGCGGTGGGATGAGGCTGAGACGGCCAACCTGGTGCAGTTGATGGAGGCGCCATCGCCGCCTATTTGGACCTGGGGGAGGCGGCTTGCCGTCACGCGGTCTGGGCTTCCATTGCCCATCGACTAAGTGCCATCACAGGTATTCCACTTGATGGTGAAAGTGCCAGCCTCGTTACGTCGACATCAGGCGCAAGCAGCGACCACCGCTTGAACGCTGCAGGGGCCATGGTTCGCGAGGGGACCTGCGCCTGTGCCAGGTAAGAGATGACTGTAGCGCCACTGCTGGCATGGGTGGTGGGGCAGTGTGTTCCGTGGTGCTTATGTGCATGGGTGTTGCTGAGCTACACATGTTGCTCATGGTCCACCAATCCATTCAGTGTGTACTGTGTGGGACAGGGGTAGACAGTGTGCACGGACCCCTGTCATGCTTGGCATGGCTTTGGTGGTGCACTGCACCCGTCTGCCACTGTTGCGTGTGTTGTGCTGCACCACTGGGGTACAGGGTGGTCTTTAGCGTACCGTGGTGGCTGATATTGTAGTGACGCTGCTGTACCCTCTTCTCACTGCAGAGCAATGAGGACACACCACAGACAGGAGGGACGTGACACAGGCTGGACAGGGGCCATCAACCGACAGGCGCAGGGTGCCTCCAATGGCACAGCGTGCAGCGGAGAGCAGTGATGGTGACAGGGGTGTTTTTGGAGTACTGTGTGATGTTATGTTTTCCACCATGAGTCTGGCTTTACTGGGCAGGCAGTTGAGCAAGTGTGTATGTAGGCATACGCACTGTACAACATTGTGTACACTTTGGTGTACTGCATGTCTGTCAACTGTTCCTAGGTACACCAGACATTTTGTCACTGTAGGCCACTGGGTGTGGCCCTGTTTGAAATGCTGTTGTGTAGAGACTGATACATGTATAACCTCATTAGAGAGTAGGGGAATTATCTGACAGACATCATACCCTTTTGGAAGGGGTGTACCATTTGGAGTTGCTGAGTACAGCATTTATAAGGGGAATGTGGCTGTTGGGGATTGTGTGTAGAACATGTGAATGTCTGGCTACACCCCTGTACTACAATGATGTGTCAGGTGTCTTGGCCCAGTTGGCTGGGTAATCCAGGCCACATGTGGGATGGCTGTGTGCATTTCCATTGTCCCCCTTTCCTCCATTGCCTTGCCTGCTGCTGCGAGGCCTGAGACATGGCTCACTGTGTGTCTTAAGTATTGTTGCCATTGCTGCTATGTGTACTGATAGCAGCCTTGTACTGCCATGTGCATCATGTTGCTGTTATGCCCACCATTGTGGAGGGATGATGCGTGTCTCTGCATGGCTGTGGGACAGTCGTCATGCCTTGGGGTGGGGATTACTGGGGTTGGCCTGTCGTGCCACCTGTTGCTGCTGCTGATGTTGGCCTGTCTGCCATAGCAACAGTGTACTCCACCTCTCATGGCATGTGTCATTTACAGTACCATGTATAACATGTCAGTATCTGTGCAGGACATGTTGTGAGTACATTCCAGGGCTATGCAGATCATGGCATGTGGTGCAAGCATTTCCCTGGCAGTGTACTGTCATGGTGGCGTGGACACAGGTATGTTATAGTGTGTCCCTGTCCGACCTCCGTGGTGGACATGCAGGGGGCTGTGTGGGAGGGGTCCTTTGGGACTGTGGTGCCACACGGCTCTGTGTGGCTGTACATTGCATGTGTGCCTGTTATGGCATGTGTGTTGGCAGGCATCCTCCAAGCACTCAATGGTGGGCAGTTTGATGTCTGGTGGGGAGTTGGCCAATGGGCACTGAACTGCTTACTTAATGTCTGACATCTAACAACGGCAATGTTGTACCTTGCTGTGTTTCATTCATTGTGGTGTATGCTAGGGGGACTGGTCACTATGACTGTCTGTGTATCCCATGGCCATTACAACTGTACAGGTTGTGGCCTTGTATGTGGGTGTCTTGGCTTTCATAAATTGTATCTTGAAGGCCACTGGCAGCAACTGACACAGTCATGGTGTACATTGGTATGTTTTCAGCCTACACTCCGGGGTGGGGTGGCCCACCCTAACAGTGGGGAGAGGGTGTCAGTGTGTCCACATGGTGTGCAGTTGTGGCCTCCCTGGCTACTCCCCTGCCTGTGGGCTCATGCTCTGATGTGGAGGCCATTGTCCCCAAGAGGGTGCTGTCCCTCTGTCCATGTAGTGCATGGTGTTTGTGCACATGTTATGCAGGTGTGCTGCAGGAGTTGTTCTGTGGTAGCATGGTGTGCTGGTTGTCAGCCCCTATGGCAGATGCTGCTCCCACAGGTGTGTGTGTGCCTCACCATGCCTTGACCACCAGGGTGACATTGTCCTGTGCATGCCTTTGGCCTACCGCTGCAGTGCCACTGGTGGACCATGCCCAGTGTCTGTGTTTCACATGTATGTGTCTTCTTGCATGTGCGCCTTCACGGTGCTGCCACTATGGGTGGTGTCACAGCACTGTGCCATTCTCTACACCACTGTGGGCCCCTCACCCTTCTGTTGTGGCAAGTGGTGTGGCTGGGCATTGGCACTTCCCCTGGTTGTGTACTGCTTGGTTACCTGTCCTGCAGTCCCTACTGTTCTGATGCCAGTGGCGTTGTCCTCTGTGGTCATTGGGTCTCTGTGGTCCATGTCGAGTCTCTATCTGTGTCACTTGCCACTGTTGCACACTTATGTCAGTCACCCACCTGTTCAGGGTTTCCTGTCATCATTTGTACAGCTGCTGTGTTATGGCATCATGGGTGGCAGTTTGGCTGGGTGTCTACAGTTCTTGTGGAAGGCAGCAGTGAGGGTGGGCCACTGTTGGGGGTGTACATGACAGGCATGTGTGGTTACACACGTGGTTGGAGCTGTGGCACCTTCTCCAGTTGGTGTCATCTGTATTGTGTAACATAGCTGTGTGACCGTGGGCAGCATGTCCCACCATGTGTCATCCCATCTGCATATCATTCAGTGTACACTTGTCGTTCACATCTCTGGAGGTGGCTGTCTGTTTGCACTGTTATAGTCTGCACGCCGCTGTGCTGGCTGGCCTCCACGTTGTTGGGTTTCTCAGCATACATCCATGCATGTCCACGTACATTGGGGTGTTGCATGCTGCCTGTTATGTACTGCCTTGTCCTGCAGGCACATGTTAGTGTGTGTTGTGGTTTGTTACATACTAGCACATGGGCATGGTTGTTGGGGCATGCTGTCCACCGTGTGGTGGTACATGGTGCCTTTGTGTCATTGTCATGCCCTGATGTGGTCACCCTTTCTCCTGTAGGTCCCAAGCGGTCGTCATTGTGGGCCACCCATCCAGAAGAGGATGAAGGCACACAAGAGCTGTTGCAGAGGTTGGTGCGCAACAGTGTACCCTGATTGAGCAGCAGGCAGTTATGATTGTGAGACACGGCGGGTTGCAGCCATCCTGGAAGAACGCTCTGCCAGCACCTGCCCGCACTAAACCCTGCTTCCTTTCCACTAGCCTGCTTCCTGTCCCTGGCCCACTGTCCCTAGCCCTGTATCTGCCATCCTGTTCCCTCCATTGCTTCTTATTTCCACAGCCTCTCCCATCCACATTCTTACCCCATTGTTCTGTTGCTATGTTTCAGTTTTGCCTGTTTGCGATGTGACTGTTTTTCCCCATTGTTTTGGTCTCTTTGTCACGCTGGCCCTGTTCCCTTTCATGATGTTTTGCTTTTACCATTTTTATGAACAGTGTTCTGCTCTGTTTTGGTTATTTTTGCTTAATATATGTTCATATTGCCTTTGTGCCTTAGATGTTCACGTTTTGCATTATACTTTATTATAAATTATAGTTTATTATGCTTCACATTCCTGTGTCCTGTGTCTTTTTGGGGTGGACTTGGGATTTGATAGTGTTCTGTGGTGTTCTGGTTTCACTTGTGGTTCCAGGTTATTCTATTCCTTTCACTAGTACTGCAGTTGTGTCTGGCTGGGCTGTTTTGCTTTTCTGTGTTCCTGGATGGCTGCTTACACCTCTGACACTTTGTTTCTGTGGGTGTTTGCACTGCCTCTGTCTGATTGCTATTTTCAGTGCTGTCTTCTCTGCTATATTCAGTGCTGTCTTAATCCTGGGCAATGTTTGCCCTGCACTCCTGGGCCTTTTGCCCGGCTTCCTTCGCTTGCTATATTCAGCTGGTTTTGCACCGGGCTATTCATTTTGAATATAGCTATGTTTTTGCTCTGGGCACAGTTTGCCCGCCGGGCAGTGCTAATTTAGCCCAGGGGCAAAGATTTGAATATCTGGCCCTATAACTATTAAATTAATTAACAATGTGTTAATGTATCTCTGTGACAGTATGTTGCTGAACTGTGTGTTAACTTATCATTGTAATAGTGTTGTGCTTAACTGTCTGAAAGTATCCCTGTTACGAAGCAGTGAGTAATATAAGATAATATGATATAACACAATATATATTGTATATGATAGGTATGATATGCTATGATATGACATGATATACTGTAATATAAAATAATATAATATAATATGATGTAATGTGATATAAAAATATAATATGATATGGTTCTGATAATTTTACATATAAATTAGCACCACACTGTCACAGAGATAATGTAACACATTTAAGCACCAGACTATTACAGAGAGAATTGAACACATAGTTTAGCACCACATTGTCACATAGATAAAGCAACACAGAGTTAATTAATTTTATAGAAATAATATTATAACACCACACCATTATATTATGTTATATTATATTGTATTACAATTGTATCATATCATATCGTATCGTATCATATATCATACCATACCATACCATATCATATCATATCATATTAATCACCACTCCATAACTGGGATCATTTCACACAATTAACACTGTAACAGAGAACATTTAACTCATTCTTTAGAACGACACTGCAAAAAATACAATTTACCCCATGTTTGAGATAATTTAACATATACATTAGCAAAACACCTGTCACAGAGATAGTATAACACATAGTCTAGCAACACACCATCTGAGAGTTCAAGTACACATAGTTTATCAATTTAATAGTTTTAATATTGCAACACTACACCATTATAGTATATCATATTATATTATAGAATGTTATAGAATGAGATAAAGTAACCCGCAGGTGTCACAGAGATAATTTAACACATAGTTTAGACCCACCATGTCACAGTTATTTTAAGACACAGTTTAGCACCACATTGTAAAAGAAACAATTTAAGACAGTTTAGCATCACTCTCTCACACTGATAATTTTACATACAGTTTAGCACTGTAGTGCTACACAGTTAAGCACAACACTGTAAGAGAATGCAATGAACTCATTTATTTAGAATCAAACTTTAACATATTGTTTAGCAGCACACTCTCAGAGTTAATTTAACACACATATTAGGACCACACTGTAACAGAAACAGTTTAAGACAGTTTATCATCACACTCAGTATGATTATTTCACACATAGTTTAGCACCACACTTTGAATGAGATAACTTAACACATAGTTATAATATTATAACACCAAACCATTATGTTATGATATGTTATGTTATATTATATTAATCACCACACCGTAACAGAGATAATTTCACACATAATTCAGCACCACACTGTCAGAGATAATTGAACAAATTATCACCACACTGTCTCAGATATAAAGTCATAGATGTCACGTAAATAATTTAAAATATAATTTAGCACCTCAATGTCACAGATAATTTTACACACAGTTTAGCTGCACACTGTAAAAGAAACAAGACAGTTTAGCATTGCACTCTCACAGTGATAATTTAACACATAATTTAGCACTGCATCATGGCAGAGATAATGTAACAATGTTTAACTCTACACTGTCACAGAGATTCTATAACACATAGTTTAGAGCGACACTCTAAGAGTTAAGTTAACACACAGTTTAGCACCACATTGTAAAAGAGACAATTTAAGATGGTTTATCATCGCACTGTCACAGTGAAAATGTAACAGATTTAAGCACCACACTGTTACAGAGATAACGTAACACATCGATCAACATCACACTATTGCAGATATATTTTGACACAGAGTTTAGCACCATATTGTCACAGACATAAATAAACAAATAATTAATGTCATAGTTATAAAATACCACACCATTATATTATATTATGTTACATATTAATTATATATATATATTTGTTATGTTATATATTAATCACCACACTGCAACAGAGACAATTTAACCCATGTTTGAGATAATTTAACACATAGTTTATCACCACACTTTGACTGAGATATGTTAACACATAGAAAATTATTTTAATAGTTATAATATTATAACACCACAACATGAATGCCATGGCATGTCACGTTATATTATATTATATTATATTATATTATATTATATTATATTATATTATATTATATTATATTAATCGCCACACAGTAACAGAGATAATTTCACAGAGTCAGCACCACACTGTCACAGATATAATTTGACAAATTGTTTATCACCACACTGTCTACGAGATAAAGTAACCCATATATGTCACAGAGATAATTTGACATATAGTTTAGCACCACACTGTAAAAGAAACAAGACAGTTTAGCATCGCACTCTCACAGTGATAATTTAACACATAGTTTTAGTGCTGCACTGTCACTGAGTTTATTTAACATGCAGTTTATCACCACACTATAAGAGAAACAATTTAAGACCATTAATCAACATACTCTCAAAATGATAATTTAACACATAGTTTAGCACCTCCATGTCACAGAGATATTTTTGCACACAGTTTAGGACCATACTGTAAAAGAAACAATTTAAGACAGTTTTGCATCACACTGTCACAGAGATAATTTAACATGTAGTTTTAGTGCTGCACTGTCACAGGGGTAATTAAACACATAGTTTAGCTCAAGACAGAGTTAATTTAACACACAGTTTAGGACCACACTGTAACAGAGACAGTTTGAGACAGTTTATCATCGCACTCTCACTGTGATAATTTAACACATAGTTTAGCACCACACTTTGGCTCAGATACATTAACATATAGTTAATTAATTTTTTAGTTATAATAATATAACACCAAATTATTATATTTTATGTTATATTATGTTACAGTATATTATTTCAATCACCATAATGTAACAGAAATACTTTTCACAGTTAAGCACAAGACTGAAACAGGGCATTTAACTCATTGTTTAGAACCACACTGCAACAGAGACAATTTAACCCATGTTTGAGATAATTTAACACATAAATTAGCACCACACTGTCAGAAAGATAATGTAGCACATACTTTAGAACCACACTGTGACAGACATCAATTAAACAATATTTCAGCTCTACACTGTCACAGAGATAATTTAACACATAGTTTTAGTGCTGCACTGTCACAGAGATATTTAAACACATGGGGCCAGATATTCAGAACTTTGCCCCTGGGCTAAATTTGCACTGCCTGGTGGGAAACTTAGCCCAGAGCACAATGTAAGCCATATTCAAAAGGAATAGATCAAGGCAAACAGCTTCTGAATACAGCATGGGAATGAGGCCTGGCAAACAGGGCTGGGAGTGCAGGGCAAACTTAGCCCTGGAATAAGACAGCTCTGAATATGGCAACCAGGAATTGCAAACCACGAAAACAACACAGTGCACAGCGATGTGAAGGTAGGTAGAGGTGAATTATGTGGCCAATGTTTGTGCCAGCAAATGTGTGGAGTCAGTACAGCTGCAGGCAGCAGTGTATGTGAAAGTACAGTGTGCAAAACTGTAAAATATTCCCTGAACTGTTTGCACAGTGCTAACACATTTGTGCTGGTTTAGTGCAGGGGTAAACCATTAGGCTGGTGCAAACACATTTGCCTGGCACTAAACTTTGCCATGTTCAAAAGTAACATTCAAATGAGCCTAGTAGTCTCTGGGCAAACATCCAGATTAGCATCTCATTATGCACTGATTTGCATGTAGTTTGCACCGGGCTAACGGTTTAGCCCTGTACTAAACCTGCGCAAACATGTAAGCACTGCACAGTTTTGGGAATACTATACAGTTTTGAACACTGTACTGTCATATGTGCTGCTGCCTGCAGCTGTAGTGGGACAACACAGCATAGGCACAGATGGTGGTGGTGCTGCATGCAGCTGTCACACTGTAGGTCATGCTACAGTGCACAGCAGACACTACAGTAGCAAGGGGGCCAGTAGTGTGTGGACACAGGAGTGCCTATGGTTTGTAGGGCAGTGATGATGATTGCACTATACACAGTGAGAGGCCCAACCTGCAGTTGTTTACTGACAGTGGACATTACTGTTACGCTGTTGTGTGACCCAGAGATGCTGCACCTCAGGCATGGGATGCTCACAGTGACATACACATGTACGGCTCTGCATGCTGTGGCATTTTTTCAGCTGTGCGGTATGTGGCTGGGGGGGCATATATTATCAGAAAGGCACACTGGTGTTAGGGTATTCCCAAAACTGGCCCATGTGCACTGCATGATATGTCCCAGCCTTGTGGCCACACCTGGTCTGTGGCACAGCCTGGCCACCATACAATCTCCCCTCAACATCCTCCATGCCCACAGTGATGCATGTGTGTGCTGGCATCTGTGGATGTCAACAGAAGCTGTCCGCTGGTGGCAGGGTCACCACTTACTGCCTGATATGGCTGGTACTGGTGGCAGATGATAGCATCATTCTGAAGCCATCAGTTAGCAGCATGTTTCCTCGATGTTTGGCTTTGTCTGTGTGTCACATTTATTTGTTAGGGTCATGCAAAGCCACACACACACACCACACAAAGTCAAAGTTTTGCACAAAGCTGATAGCCCAGGGTTACAATGAGCTTTTCCTGAGCGGTAATGTGCAGCACAATAAGTATCACACTAAGTCACTCAAAACCACTTTGCACAGCACTACTCACTGAATATAGCATTGTGCCTGTATTCATGTCAGTTTGCCACTTGCATACATTATGATTTTGCCTGACACTAATGCAGTTTGTGCACAGTATTTGATCTTTTAAATATAGCAGACCCATGCTCAAACTTTTTTTGCCCAGTGCAAAGTTTTGAATATCTGGCCCGCAGTTTAGCACCACACTCTCAGAGTTAATTTAACACACAGTTTAGCACCACACTGTAAAAGAGACAATTTAAGACAGTTTAGCATTGCACTGTCTCAGAGATAATTTAAAACATAGTTTAGCACTCCATTATGGCAGAGATAATGTAACAAAGTTTAGCACTACTCTGTCAGAGTTAATTTAACACATAGTTTAGCACCACACTGTAAAAGATACAATTTAAGACAGTTTATCACTCTCACAGTGATAATTTAACACATAGTTCAGCACCACAGTTTGACTGAGATAAGTTAGCACATAGTTAATTAATTTAATAGTTATAATATTATGAAACCACACCATATTATGTTATGTTATGTGATGTGATGTGATGTGAAGTGATGTGATGTGATGTGATGTGATGTGATGTGATGTGATATGTCATGGTCATGTTATGTTATGTTTTTATATATTAAGTTATATGATATTATAAGACACAAGCAACAACCCAAAACCCTACACACATGGAGTTGCAGGCCCCAACACCAAGGCATGGACAGCACCACCCACCCCAGGACTGCAGACAGTGAGTGAGTGCAGACACACAGGCATACCCCCGAATGGTGGTGGGTATGGGCCACACAACAACACACACATGGGTGACCTAACATCGGGACATGCTGTCCACAGTCAGAATGTAATGTACCACACAGCAGAGGGAAACAGCAAACAACAGGTGGGCAGGATTCACGCACTGCAGGCATGGTGTGTGTCCAATGGCATCCCATGCAGGTCAGAACCAACCTGCAGAAGCTGCAAACCCACAGAGCACACACACCAGCAGAGGAGGACCAACAGATGCTGCCACACATGGCCCAAGTACAGCAATGCATGTGGTGTCCTGCAGCCAGAACAGTCACATGGCAGGCGACCATATGAACATGGCCAGCACTGAATGTGGACAGCACAACAATGTCTGCCATGCCTTCTGTCACTGGTACACACTGCCCCATCACAGGGCATAGCATCCACACACCCAGTTACTGCCAGCACCAAGGCACAGCACTGTGCAACACAGCAGAAAGCTGCGGCAGCATGATACCCATGGTGGCCAAACTCCCAGCACAGTCCAAGCAGTCCAGTGCAGAAAAATACACATTACAGAAGCACAGCACAAATGAAGACTGAGATGTACTCATGCAATAGGCCCCCTGCCTTGGGGCTACTCTCCTGGGCCCGCTGCTGCATGGCTGGCACCCAGAGACTGCCTCTGGAATGCACCTGGGACTGCTCTGTGCCCCCACTCCCTGTGCTGAGCTCTACAGTGGATGGGGAAAAAGCAGCGTTACTGCACTGCAGAGAGAGAACTGCGATCACAACATCAGGATACACACCCACCACAAAGACACCATACACACAGAGTAGCCCAGGAACAGTGATAGCATGCACGGGACACCCACACAGTGGGCCCAAGACATATTGCCCAAGTGCCATGTGAAATGTTGCAACTAGGCAGGCACATGGGCACACATGCCTGTGTATGCAGTCTGGTGTCCATGCATCAGCACACCAGCACAACACAGGTGAAGGTCTTGTGATGGGCCTGTAGCATGCCTCACCAGCCACATCATCCATGCATGACATGACACCACCACGCCCGTCATCCAGCACATGTGGTAGCCATGCCCTCCCAGACCACTGTGCCACACATCATGCTCCACTGCCTGCACCGCATGTGACCCCCTACCCTGCACACATGCGCCCCTGTGCACAGAGCCATGTGCACACACAGACACACACAGGCACATGCAGGCACACAAACCCAGATCACATCACACACTGTGGATGTGTATAACTTGCAGGGGCACTCACCTGGCACCTAGACAGTGCTTTCATGCACCATGCATCTATACACCTCCAGCTGGCCCCTCTGGTGGTGGTGCAAGTCCATGTACCTGTGTCGGCACTTCTCAGCATCCCTGTGGATGCCTGTCAGCTCTGTGAGCCACCCGTGATGGATGCACACACCTGCCTCTGTGGGGAGGTCATCCTCCCTGACCTCTCCAAAGAGCCGCCTGTACCGTTATTTTACCAGCAGTCTCCACCTCCTCCCAGCACCTGTCCCTGTGCACCACAGCATGCTGTCTCCCACATCCTGGCATTGCCCACACAGCACCCTTACACCTGTTGCAAGACCCAGCATATGCCACACTCCGAACTCTCCAGCAACAACTGCCATAGCACCGTGCTATCACATGACATAGCATGGCGCTACTCGGAAGAGGGGGCACTGCGCATGCAAGACCCCTAACATGACCCTGGAGGACAACACCATGCATGTGCATTGCACCATGCTGTGTGGGCAAGCATGGCACTACATCATGCTGTACCCAGACCATGGGGCCTCACGGGCATGCGTGGTGGTCATGCTATACCACAGAATGCCATGCTACCAGGATAGCATGGTGCAGGACTCCCAGTAGCCCAGTAAAAATGTTTGCATGGTGCTAAGGTGTTAGCCCGGCATTAATCAGGCCCATATTCAACTGGCATATGCAAATGAGGGTACTTGTTCATGTATGGTGCAAACAGTGTGATTAGCATACCATTATATGCTGATTTCCATGCATAACAGGATGGATTGCACAGCTGAGCTATAAAAGAGAAGCAGTGTTATGTTGTGGGAATGCCGCATGCATCACATACTGTGGAACAACACTGGACAGGAGGAAATATGCAGCAGGCTGCAGAGCAGCAAGAGGCAGGTCTGTACAACTGCTGGGGGGACTCCAGGAATGGCTGTAGCATGGAACAGAGTCAGCCTGTATGCACAGTGCACCTGCAGTCCACAGATGTACTGGCTGGGGACAGGCAGTAAAATGCAAGACCACAAGCAAGCACTGTGCTGAGTAATGGTGCACAGCAACACATGGCTGCCAGTACAACAGACCAGCGTGTGCAATGTGCATGTTCTCTTGCATCATAATGTGCCATGTGGCACTGCCTGCACATTGTGGGCACCAGGCAGGGGCCAGTTTCCAATACTGCGGCATGCAACACTGGCTCACTGCCATAGGGTCCAGAGTCTGTCAGTTGCCACCCTGGATGTGTGGCATGGAGAGTTGTCAACAACCTGCTGGTGGAACACAGGGTCCTGGCACTTTGCCATCCCCAGTAAAGCGTGGCTTGTGCCCAGTATCCCAGTCTCCATGTCCACTGCCTCAGTGCAGTGCACATGTCAGGGCACAGTACAGTGCCAGGTGGTGGGTGTAGGGATGTCCCCAGCTTCGGGTGCACATGTCGGCCATGGGTGACAGCAGTGCACATGTGGGCCCAGTGTATGCTGTCCAGACACGGGGTGGTTGACATACACTGAGGCTGTGTGCATCGTACACGCACATGCTGCTCTATGACACTCTATGGGTGTGCATGCACACGCTGATGTGCATGCATGATACACCACAGTCCCGCCACAGCTGGTGACACATGTCCCTTACCAACTGTCTGATAGGTAGTGCAGCAAGACCAGAGCACATATGTGCACACAGATTCTCCCAGGCATGGGAGGAGGTGACTGCTGGGGTCAATGCAGTTGGTGGGCTTGGCAGGATGACTGAGGTGGTGCACAAGTGGTGGAGTAACCTGCTTTGCTTTGCAAAGGAGGAGGAGGCACAGCAGCTGCATGAATGTCTGCAGACTGGTGGTGGAACACAGGCACAACAGCAGCGGGTAGATGAGCTGCTCATGGCCGTGGTGGCATCAACACTGCAGCCAGTGGTGGTTGCAGGTGTACCAAGTGGTGGGTGTGAGACACCGCTCACACTGCCCAGAACAGGTCTGTATTCACATGTGTGTGCACACTGCATGGTGTGACAGCACAGGTGCAGGCTGTTGCTGTTGGTGCCATGCACGGAGTGCACTGTGGGACTGCACTGCTGTAGGCTGACTAGCAGCTGACTGGCCTTGGCATGTGCACTGTGTGTTGCTTGGGTGCATGTGGGCAAAGGCTAGGGCTGTGTGGGTAGTGAGTGTGGGGTGTGCATGACCACAGCAGGTGGCATGTGTCCTAGGGTGTGCATGTTGTGGTGGTGGTGGTGGTGGAGGTGGTAGGGCACACTGTGCATTTACAGGTGACTGACTCTGTCCTGTTTTTCTCCACAGCAGTGTGTGCAGGGCCTGCAGCAACACAATAACAGGCCAGGATGGCTGCCCTTGGTCCAGAGGTTGCGGAGGATAAGGATGATCAGCCATCGACATCCAGTCTGGGTGCCGGTCGATGACACCCAGAGCCACAGCATGTGTGGTGAACTATTGAACAGGGGCTGCATCTTCCAGGTGAGGGAAGACACACTGCAGATGGGGAACTGCAATACACTGAGCAACTGGAGGATGCCCAGGTGAGGGAGCTGGGTGTTGGACAGGTACGCCTGGTGATGGTCACTAGTGATGTTGACACAGATGTGTCAGAGCATGCATACCGCCTGCCCATGGACATGCCTGTTAATGGGGACACGGGGCGGGGCTGGGTGCAGGCCATGGAACAGATGCCCGGGAGGTGTTCGGCATTGCTGGCATGGCTGTACCTGTGCAGCTGGTGGTGGGCTGTGGGGAGGACATGTGAGCATTGCAGAACATGCGGTGTCCAACACAGAAAGTAGTTCATGGCTCTCCGGGCCTACATCACAATGCCAGTGGTGTGCAGTGGCAGGACATGCTGGACATGCAACAGCATCCCGTACCTTGTGAGCAGCAGGCACCAGTGCCAGCTGCCATAGAGGGGGCTGTGCCCCTAGAGCAGGATGCCCCTGGTGCCCACCCACTCCTGCAGGCTGCAGTAAGTTCCCAGCAGGGGGCAATAAATGGACCAGCATGGCATGCGGAGGGAGCAGAGGCATGAACTGGCACTGATGCAAGAAACAGTGTCAGTGGGCTTTGTCCATGCAGAACAGTGGGCAGAGGACAGGATGGGTAACATGGTGGCTGCGATTAACCTTGGCTTTGCTGGCCTGACAGCTGCAGTGGTTGACCTCACCACTGTACTTCATGGGATACAGGGGGGTCACCAGCCTGTGCTTGTTGGTCAAGGTGCACACTGCACAGGGGCCCACAGGTGGGCAACCCATGGCCGCAGGGCTCCCACTGACTCCAGCTCAAATGCCACATGCACTTCTTCAGGCACACAGCACCACCGTGGCTGTCTACCCACCTTGTCTGGCTCCACTGATCAATGGGACACAGGTGGGCTGCCCTGCCTGCCTTACCTTGATCCTCAGCCATGTCCTCAGCTTAGATCACCCCTGAGTCTGTGACCCGCACCGGTGGTGTGCGATGTGTGCATACTGGAAGTCACCAGTGATTGTTATGGGTGGCCTGCAACTCTGCACTGTCATCACCACCATCTCTACATTGGCATACCCATGACTCTGTGCACACATGCACACACACTGACACACACACACACCCACACTCCATCCCATGCACACTCACACTGTCACTGCCATGGTGGACCTCCACACACACTCCCACCTCACATCAAGCATCACTGGTTACACTATACCATGGCTGTGTGTCCACCTCCCATGTGACCTGCACACCTCCCACATTACACCACACACACACACATGCATTCCATGCCACATTGTTGTGTTCCTGTTGTGACTGTTGTTGTCACTATTCTGGTTGTTGGTGCACATTAAACATTTCAACCTTGAACTGTTTGATGTTGCTGTGCAGTCTGTACTTACCCTCTGGCCTGTGGCAGTGCCCTGATGATGTTGGCCCTGTGCTCCATGGCCCCGTGGGCCATGCAAGGGTCCCTCCTCTCGAGTTGCCCCACTATCCCCCTGACCACTGGCTCTGGGTCACTGTCAACCTGTCCCTCAGGTTCAGGTGCCTGTATCCATGTTGTACAACATACAACAAGCTAGGAAGATACAACATACCTTCTGAGGTGCATACTGTAGGGCACTGCCTGATGTGTCTATGCATCTGAAGTGCATCTTCAGTATGCCAAACACCCTCTCTATGATGTTTCTCATGCTGGCATGTGCCTCATTGTGCATCTCCTTGGCCACTGTGGCTGGCCAGGGTATCGCTGTCAGCAGCCAGGGTCACAAGGGATAGAGATGTGTACCTGTTAGTGCTGTACCACTGTCTGGATGTTACTGTCCTGCACCCCTGTGTTGCCCTCCCACACCCATTCCCTATCTTCCCCTGCCTGTCCCCATCCATGCTGCAGTGTGTGTGCCTTGTAAGCTGCTACTCACTGACTAGATGCTCACTGGGTATCCCACCCTCCTCGAATGCTTGGCACAGCTGTGACTGGTGCCAGATGAAGGTGTCATGGGCACTACCAGGGTATAGACATTGCTGATGCACCCAGTCACATCACACACCACCTGGCAGTTGAAGAAGTGGTACCCCTTCCTGTTTATGTACATGTCACTGCCATCACCACGTGGTGCACGGATGGGGATGTGGGTGCAGTCAATGGCACCCAGTACAGCTGGTAGGGGCACAACTTGATGGAATTGCTGCATTGTTTCTCTGCACTCTGCTGCCATGCTGGGGAATACTATGAACTCCTCAGCATGTGGCAGGAAAGCCTCTAGGAACTGGATCAGGAGGTGTGAGGTGGCAGATTGCGATACACCAATGGTGTCCCCCGTTGGTCTTTGGAACACCCCTGTGGCAAGAAAGCACATCGCTGCTGTCACCTTCTCCTCCACTGTCATGGCATGGCTGCATCTGGTGTTTGGATGCAGCTGTTCATGCAGGAGTTCACATAGCTGCCTCAACATTCCCCTGTTCATCCTGTACCGGACAGTGATGTGGTCATCTGGCAGGGTCTCGAAGGAGACTCTGGGCTGGTACCATCTGTTTGCAGCATACTGCCTCCTCGGCCTGCGTTGTGGCACATGTTGGGCCTGCTCCCTCTCCTTCTCCTCCACTACAGCTGCCATCAATGGCAGCATCACTGCAACTGGTACTACACTCATTCCTCCTGTTGTGGTCTCTCCTCCTATGTGTTTTGCCCTGGATTAAGACCAGTATTTTATAGGCGGTAGCTAGTGCTAGGTAGGTAAGTAGCTAGGTCTCATGCTATGTGTCCTAGAGTGGCACTAGGGCTTTGAATATCCCTTAGTTTGTGTATGCAGGCCACCCCCTCTCTTTGCCTCTTGCACACATTATTGGTTTACTCCGTGCTATTGCTGTTAGCGCACACTAACCAGTACTTTTAATATGGCTCCTCCGTGCTACTACTGCACTATTCCCATGCAGCATTGGTTTGAGCTATGCTATTGGTATGATATATCATAACATAACATAACATAACATAACATAACATAACATAACATAACATAACATGACATGACATGACATGACATGACATGACATAACATAACAACATTACATAACATAACACAATATAATATAATGTGGTATAATATTATAACTATTAAATTATGTGCTTATTTATCTCTGTGACAATATGGTGCTAAACTGTGTGTTAAAATATATCTGCGATAGTGTGTTGCTGATCTGTGTTTTAAAGTATATCTGTAACAGTGTGGTGCTAAAATGTGTTAAAGTATCACTGTGAGAATGCAATGATAAATGGTCTTAAATTGTTTCTTTTACAGATTATTGCTAAAATCTGTGTTAAATTAACTCTGAGAGTGTGGTGCTAAATTATGTGTTAAATTATCTCTGGGACAGTGTAGTGCTAAACTGTGTTACATTATCTCTGCCACACTACAGTGCTAAATTATGTGTTAACTTATCACTGTGAGTGTGCAATGCTAAACTGTCTTAAAATGTTTCTTTTACAGTGTTGTGCTAAACTATATATTAAAATATTTTTGTGATGTGGTGCTAAACTATGTTTGAAATTATCTCTGTTACGGTGTGGTGATTAATATAATATAACATAACATAACTTGACATGACATGACATGACATAACATAATATAACATAACATAATATGATATAATGGTGTGGTATTATAATATTATAACTATTATGCTACCTAAACAATATGACTTGGGTAGAGTACATCTGCACTTATGCACCTCCTATACTCACAGTTTACTAGAAAAATAGACCACTTAGGTCCACCTACCCAACAGGGTGAGCATTATTACTGTGCACTCCCTTATCTTGCTCTGGGCCCACTCTAACCCAATGTTACTCCTCTTTGCCTACCTGCAAGCCTTACAACATTGCTGCCTGGAATGATGAAACCACTCTGTACTTCTTCCTACTACCTGCACTGTTGCTTGTATTGTCCCTGTGTGCTAATTCTTTTTAATGTAATCCTTCACTTGTTTTTGCCTGATGTTCATGTATGTACCTTGTAATCTCCTGAGTCACACCTGAAAATTGTTCATGTATGTACCTTGTAATCTCCCGGGTCGCACCTGAAAATAGGCACTTGGCTGTCTAGTGTGCTTACCCGGTTAATTTATGTATTAAATTATCTCAAACATGGCTTAAATTGTTTCTATTGCAGTTTGATTCTAAACAATGGGCTACATTTTCTTTGTTTCAGTGTTGTTCTTAACTGTGTGAAATTATTTCTGTTACCATGTGGTGATTAATATAATATAATATAATATAATATAATATAATATAATATAATATAATATAATATAATATAATATAATATAATATAATATAATATAATATAATATAGTCTGATATGATATGATATAACTTAAGATAACATTGCATAATATAAAATAACATAATGCAATCTAATTTATTATACTTTGATATGATATGATATAATATAATGGTGGGGTGTAATAATATTGTAAGTATTAAATTAATTAACTATGTTTTAATTTATTTCTATGACAGTGAGGTGCTGAACTATGTGTTAAATTATCTCAAACATGGAATACATTTATTCTCTTGTAGAGAGGGTCTAAACAGTGAGTTAAATGCTCTCTGTTACAGTGTCATGATTAACTGTGTGAAATAATATAATATAATATTTGATATATGATATGATATATAATATAATCTAATATGGTGTGGTGTTATAATATTATAGCTATTAAATTAATTAACTAAGTGTTAATGCATCTCTATGACAGTGTCATGCTAAACTATGTGTTAAAATATCTGTGCGATACTGTGGTACTGAACTATGTGTGAAATTATCTCTGTTACGTGTAGTGCTTAATACAATACAATACAATATAATATAATATAATGGTGTGGTGTTATAATATTATAACTATTAAATTAATTAACTGTGTGTTAATTTACCTCTGTGACAGTGTGGTGCTAAACAATGTATTCAATCATCTTTAACATATGTTAAATTGTCTCTGTTGCAGTGGTTGTAAACAATGAGTTCAATGCTCTCTGTTACTGTATGAAACTATCTCTGTTACGGTGTGGTGATGAATATAAGATAATATAATACAATATAATATTACATAATATATAGTCTGATATGATATGATATAATATAATAGTTGATATAATATGATGTGATGTGATATGAACTCATGATATGATGTGATTGATATGATATTATATAGTAGAATATGATGTGATGTGATACATGATATGATATGAAATTATATGTATGATGTAGTGTGATGTGATGTGATATGATATGATATGATATGACATGACATGACATGATATGCTATGATATGGTAGGATAGAATATAATGGGATGGTATTATAAACTCACTACAGTCACAAAGGAAGAAAGAGACTTGGGCATCATCATCACTGATGACCTGAAATCATCCAAGCAGACCTCTAAAGCAGTAGGTAAGGCTAGGGGGATGTAAGGATGTATTAGTAGGGTTATCACAAGTTGTAAGAGGGAGGTAATAATCTCTCTTTACAAGACACTGGTTAGGCCACATCTAGAGTACTGCATGCAGTACTGGAGTTCACACCTTCACAAGGACATTAACCAAATTGAGGCAGTCCAGAGAAGGGCAACCAGAATGGTGCAGGGACTGCATCAGAAGACATATGAGGTCAGATTAATGGAGCTCAATATGTATACCCTTGAGCATAGGAGGGAGAGAGGTGATATGATTGAAACATTGAAACTCCTTAAGGACATTAACAAGGTGAAAGAGTCTAACATGTTTAAATATAAGAAAAATAGCAGGACAAGAGGACACAGCATGAGATTAGAGGGAGGCCGATTAAGGGGAAATGTGAGGAAATTCTTTTTCACAGAAAGGGTGGTGGATGCATGGAACAGCCTACCTCAGGAAGCAGTGGCTATGAATACAGTGCAGGGCTTCAAACAGGCATGGGATAGGCATAAGGGAGCAATACAGATGAATATGAATAGATAGGCCACTGACAGAGCAAAGGCCGATGGCACATTCATAAGGTAGAAAAAGAAATGGGCAGACTGGATGGGCATTGCGGTCCTTATCTGCCGTCAACCTCTATGTTTCTATGTGTCTATGTATTGAATTAATTAACTGTGTTAATTTATCTCTGTGACAGTGTGGTGCTAAACTATGTTTTAGAACATCTCTGCAATAGTGTGATGCTGAACTATGTGTTAAATTATCTCAAACAAGGGTTAAATTGTTTTTCTTGTAGTGTGGTTCTAAACAATGAGTTAAATGCTCTCTGTTACACTGTTGTGCTTAACTGTGTGCAATTATCTGTTACAGAGTGGTGATTAATATAATATAATATAAAGTAACATAATATACTATATTATGGTATGATAGGATTGGATATGATATGATATGATATGATATGATATGATATGATATAATACAATACAATACAATATAATATAACATAATATAAAGGTGTGGTGTTATAATGTAACTATTAAATTAATTAACTATGTGTTAATTTATCTCTGTGACAGTGTGGTGCTATACTATGTGTTAAAATATCTCTGTGATAATGTGGTGCTGAACTATGTGTTAAATTATCTCAGACATGGGATAAATTGTATCTTTTGTAGTGAGGGTCTAAATGATTAAATGCTCTCTGTTACAGTGTTGTTCTTAGCTGTGTGAAATAATGTAATATAATATATTACAATATAATATAATATTTGATATGATGTGATGTGATAGGATACGATTCGATACGATATGATATGATATGTTACAGTAGAATATAATGGTGTGGTATTATAATCTAACTATTAAATTAATTAACTGTGATAATTTATCTCTGTGACAGTGTGGTGCTAAGCTATGTGTAAATACCTCTGTGATAGTGTGGTGCTGAACTATTTGTTAAATTATCTCATGCAAGGGTTAACTTGTCTTTCTTGTAGTGTGGTTCTAAACAATGAGTTAAATGCTCTCTGTTACAATGCTGTGCTAAACTGTGTGAAATTATCTGTTACAGAGCATTGATTAATATAACATAATATAAAGTAACATAATATAATACATTATGATATAATATAACATGTTATAATATAATATAATATAATATAATATAATATAATATAATTCCACAGCCATCCCCTGAAACCTAGTCCTCTATGTGAACGCCGCCGTACTCTTTGCCTCTGACTCTGACCCACTTAATCTCCAACAAACACTTCAACATAACTTTGATGAAGCAGAACATTGGTTCTCCACCCAGCGGCTAACTATCAACTAAAAGAAAACTAAAGTCATGATCTTCTACCATCCGCAGAACCCCAGCAAGAATCACTGTCCCCTTTTTGTCACCATCAACCACACCTCCTTGAGCAAGTTAACTACTTTAAATACCTAGGGATCACTCTGGCCCAGCATTCAACAATAAGCAACACATTCTCCTCCTCACCTCGGCCCTAAACTCGTGATTAGGAGTGCTTTATAGACACAAACATTGCCTCATGCCGGAAGCCCTATGACTTACCATCAACTCCTCAGTCCTTGCCCTCCTTGACTATGGTATTACCATATACTGCGCTGCCCCTAACTCAGCCCTAAACAGTCTCTGCCTTGTTTTCAACAAAGCCTGCTGCAGGCCAGCCCGTCAGCACAGCAGTTGGATTTCCGCTTGCGACGCTGGCGACCCGGGTTCGGGAACGGACCCGAGTCGTCGGAGGGCTGGCCGGGGGAGATGGATCGAGCGTCCGTTGGACTGCTCTCCTCTCTGGGGAGGGTCGGGGCAGCTTCCGGGTGACCGGCTTCCCTGGCGGAGGCCAGGAGCACCCACACTGCCGAGCTCACTTACTTGGAGGCGGGGCAGACGCTGTGCGTCATTGCACGACCCCGCCTCCCTAGGGGAGAAAACAGGGAAAAAGATGGAGCCATCCCGCTGCCACAAATGAAGCCCGCCGCGGCTTCAATTTGCCCTCAGATCGAGCCCCCAACCTAATTACGGTGCCGGCGCGTTTTCGGGAGCCGTGTGTCGTGGCCCCACCGTGGGGGGTAAGCCACGGGGTATCGGGTGGCAGTGGCTGATTTGAGGGCAGAAGCCGACGGCCCGTGACCGGGCGGATGCCTAGGCAGTGGGGAGAGGGCTCTGAAGGAGGAAAAAAGTTAAATAAAAAAAAAAAAAAAACAAAGCCTGCTGCCTCATCTGGGGCTGTGATTGCCACACCCACACCTGCACACTTTACAACTCCTCTAAATGGCTAAACCTTGATAGAAGAATCCGTTATCATTCTTGCCTAATAAATAAGAAGATCCTCCTAGGACTCACCTCTTCCTCTCTCTCCTCTATTATCTGCACAGCTGACCCAGCAAGATGCACTAGAAACTCGAACAGACAGCTGCTATGGGTTCCCCATCCACAACCCCCCCCAACTTCAAAGGACTTTCAGCTACCAAGCCCCTACTCTGACTAACTCCCTCCCTATCCAAATAGCAAATGAAACAAGGCTAGGCTCTTTCAAAGCTAGACTGAGGGAATTCTTCCTAAACTCTAATGTATGTGATTGCACCTAACTCTACCCTACATCTTCCTGTCCCACCATCCCCTATAATTTTTTCCCAGTTCCCAGTGCAAATACTTACTAACCTACTACCGACTATCAGCCTGTTGCAGGCCTCTCTGCAACTGTTTCAGCTGTGCTTTGCTGTGACCCTTCTACTTTTGTTAATTGGTACTCTCCTTATCTACCCTGTAGCTCATGTTTTTGAATTGCAATGTAATCCTTCGTTATCTATTTATCCTGTAGAGCCATTCTCTGTTGTATCAATTGTCTGTATTGTCCCTTGATGTATGACGTGGAACCTTTGTAAATGAGTCTCTGACTCAAGGGTCTTTCTGAATATTTCACAATAAACAATAAAACAATAAACAATATAATGGTGTGGTGTTATAATAATATAACTATTAAATTAATTAACTGTGTGTTAATTTACCTCTGTGACTGAGTGGTGCTAAACAATGTATTCAATCATCTCAAACATGGGTTACATTGTCTCTGTTGCAACGTGGTTCTAAACAATGAGTTAAATGCTCTGTGTTACAGTGTTGTGCTTACCTGTGTGAAATTATAACTGTTATGGTGTGGTGATTACTATAATGTAATATAATGCAATATAATGCAATATAATATAATATAATATGATATGATATGATATGATATGATATGATATGATATAATATAATATAATATAATATAATATAATATAATATAATATAATATAATATAATATATCTGTAACCCCATAAATCTCCTCCCAACTCTTACCGAGGCCTTGCAATACTTCCAGGATGAACTAACCACAGCTGCCAACCTCTTCACTCCTATGAAGAGGCTGAGGGCTAAAGGCAGCTGCTACAAGTGGATCTGTTCTTCCCTCAAAGCCCTAATGGCTACTCGGGGAAAAAGTCTGGACAAAGTTTAGGCTCTCCACCTCACCGGCAGATCTTGCGGAATACAAAGCCCTAAGAAACAAAGCCAAGAGAGCCATAAAACTTGCTAAGAGAGAGTATATCACACACCTCCAGAAAACTAGCCTAGGCAACCCTAAGCAATTCTGGAATCATGTTAATGATCTGATCAAGGGCAGCAAAAAGCCTGAATCCTGCCCCATGGAGATCAATGGTCAGCTCACTACTGACTCTTGTCAAATATCGGCTGCCTAAACAGGCACTTCACAGATCTGGAGGTCTACAAATCTAGTCCACTCCAGTCTCCCCTGCCTTTGTCCCCAAGCTCAGCTGAAGCACCTCACATGGAATGACCCTCTTTTCACCTGAGACTGGCCAAATGCACTAAAGTCCTAACCCTCCTAAGGACCTTGAAACCTAAAGGGTCAGGGGGACCGGATGGGATCAACCCTCAGCTACTCAAGGCAGGAGCTACCTCCTTATCCTGACCCATAACCATGCTCCTTAACAGATCACTGAGGGAAGGAGCAGTCCCCAACCAGAGGAAACACGCCAATGTTGTCCCTATCCACAAAGGGGGACTCAGGGAAGAACTAAACAACTATAGGCCAATCTCCCTCCTCTGCACACTCACCAAGGTGCAAGAAAGGGTAATCTACAATCAACTCAGAGACTACCTGGAAGCACATCAGCTCCTTGCCCCCTCCCAACACAGATTCAGAACAAACCATGGTACTGACATTGCCCTCATTAACTTCTCGGATGAAGTGTTCAGGGCAATGGACAAAGAGATACCACTGGTGCCATCTTTATAGACTTATCTAAGGCTCTCAACCTCATCGACCACAATTTTCTGCTACAGAAGCTGCAAAATGTTGGCCTAGACAATCATGCTCTCAAGTGGTTTGGGAGTTACTTATCAGGCTGGGCACAGAGGGTCACATGGAAAGGGGTCATATCTGACCCGCTACCTCTAAAACAGGGTGTACCTCAGGGGTCAATACTAGGCCCCATCCTATTTTCCCTTTTTACCAATGACTTAAGCACCTTCTGTGGGGAGAGCTCAATTGTTCAGTATGCTGACGATACTGTCATCTTCTGACCCCTGTGTGATGTGGCTACACTAGGCCCTTTCCTCCAAAAGGATCTCACATCCCTAGAGACTTGGCTATGTGAGAACAGATTGGTACTCAATGCTGACAAGACCAAAGCAATGCTATTCAGGCCAAGATCCCTGGGACTTTACAGGTCCTCTTCCCTCCATTTAACTACACTCTCTGGCAAAACCATTAATGTAGTTCCCTCCCTTAAATACTTAGGCCTAACGCTGGATCAGAATATCACATACAAGGACCACATGGACCAGGTCACCAGGACCCTACATCGCTAACTCGGTACCTTGTACCGACTCAGGGACCAGCTCATCCCTGAGGCCAGGCTCTCCATTGCTACAAGCGTCCTGCTTCCTACCCTGACCTTTGTGGCCCTGATAATACAGGGCATGGCAAAGCAAGAGATAACCAGGATGCAAACCCTATATAATAAAATAGCTCACTTCGCTACCCTAGACCACCCGCGATGTCACTACTGTGACACTTTGGCCCAGCTTCATTGGCCTACATTGGTCGCTCACCTCCAATACCCTTTGCTTGTCCAGGTCTACATGCTCCTCAAACCCCACACTCCGCCTAACATAGCTGGGACCATAACCATCAAGCACAACCCAAGGAACTTAAGGACTTCAGAAAGAACACTATTAGAAGTCCCTAGAATAAGGACACATTTTGGTGGTAGATCCTTTTCCTCCCAAGCACCCTGGCAATGGAACAAGCTCCCTCCCCCTGTTCAGGACTCCTCTTCACTCATGAACTTCTGCACCAGGCTCAAGTCCCATCTACTGACCTCAAGTGCATGCCACTCCCATGGTACATAAGGCTCTTAAGGTACTCCCCTTCTCTCCGACACACCTTCTCATAAGGGAGCCTACCTACTACCCTCCTCAACTGCCTGTTCACCTGGGGTCATACACTACCTCCTGTATAAACAATATGTAAAGTAGTACCAATTCAAACTATGTCATGATGATAACCATGCCTGTATCCACTATTTCCTGTAACCACCTCTAGATATAACAGACGATGTATACAAAAGTTATTTTTTTTGTCCTTTTTCTGTATCAAAACTAGTATTGTTATCCTGGGTCACCCCTGAAAAAGGGACCTTCGGGGCTCAGTGGGTCTACCTGGTCACCAAAATTTAATAAATAAAATAAAATAATATAATATAATATAATGTTGTGGTGTTGCAATATTATAACTATTAAATTAACTATGTGTCAATTTATCTCTGTGACAGTGTGAATTTATGTGTTAAATTATATCAAACATGGTTTAAATTGTATCTTGTTGCAGTGTGGTTCATAACAATGAGTTCAATGCTCTCTGTTACAGTGTTGTGCTTAACTGTTTGACATTATCCCTGTTTTGGAGTGGTGATGATATGATATAAAGATATGAAATGATATGATATGATATAATATAATAGTGTAGTATTATATTATAACTTTTAAATTAATTAACTATGTGTTAATTTATCTCTGTAACAGTGTGGTGCTAAACTATGTGTTAAAATATCTCTGTGATAATGTGGGGCTGAACTATGTGTTAAATTATTTCTGTAACAGTGTCGTGATTAAATGTGTTAAAATATCTCTGTTACATTGTTGTGCTTAACTATGTAAAATTATCCCTGTAATGGAGTGGTGATTAATATAATATAATATAATATAATATGATACGATATGATATGATATGATATGATATAATAATGGCGAGGTGTTATAATATGACTATTAAATTAATTATGTGTTAATTAATCTCTGTGACAGTGTGGTGCTAAGCTATGTGTTAAAATACCTCTGTGATAGTGTTGTGCTGAACTATGTGTTAAATTATCTCAGACATGGGATAAATTGTATCTCTCGTAGTGAGACTCTAAACAATGAGTTAAATGCTCTCTGTTACAGTGTTGTGCTTATCTGTGTGAAATAATATAATATAATATAATATAATATAATATAATATAATATAATATAATTTAATACAGTATACTATGTGATATGATGTGTGATGATGTGATGTTATATGAACTCATATGATGTAATGCGATGTGATATGGTATCATATGATATGGTAGACTAATGGGGTGGTATTATAATATAACTATTGAATTAATGAACTGCGTTACTTTATCTCTGTGACAGAGTGTTGTTGAATTATGTGTGAAAATATCTCTGTGATAGTGTGGTTCTGAACTATGTGTTAAATTATGTCTGTAACAGTGTGGTGATTAAATGTGTTATATCATCTGTGTGACAGTGTGGTGCTAATCAATGTCTTAAATAATCTCAAACATTGTTTAAATAGTCTCTGTTGCAGTGTGGTTTATAACAATGAGTTCATTGCTCTCTGTTACAGTGTTGTGCTTAACTGTTTGAAATTATCCCTATAACGGTGTGGCGAGTAATATAATATAATATAATATAATATAATATAATATAATATAATATAATATAATATAATATAATGTGTGGTGTTATAACATTAAAACTATTAAATTAATTGTGAGTTAATTTCCCTCTCTGACAGCGTGGTGCTAAACAGTGTATTCGATCATCTCAAACATGGGTTAAATTCTCTCTGTTGCAGTGTGGTTCTAAACAGTGAGTTAAATGCTCTCTGTTACAGTGTTGTGCTTACCTGTGTAAAATAATATATGTTATGATGTGGTGATTAATATAATATAATGTAATATAATATAATATAATATAATATAATATAATGGTGTGGTGTTATATCATAACTATTTAATTATGTGTTAATTTATCTCTGTGACAGTGTGGTGCTAAACTATGTGTTAAAATATCTCTGCGATACTGTGGTGCTGAATTATGTGTTAAATTATCTCAGAGGTGGGATAAATTGTATCTCTTGTAGTGAGGGTCTAGACAATGAGTTAAATGCTCTCTGTTACATGTTGTGCTTAGATGTGTGATATAATATAATACAATATAATGTAATATGATATGATATAATAAATTATAATATAATATAATATAATATTTGATATGATGTGGTATGATATAAAGTGATGTGATGTGATGTGATATGGAATGATGTGATGTGATGTGATGTGATATGATATGATATGATATGATATGATATGATATGATATGATATGACAGAATATAATGGTGTGGTTTTGTAATATAAATAAAATTAATTAACTATGTTAATTTATCTCTTTGACAGTATGGTGCTAAACAATGTGCTAAACTAACTCTCCGATAGTGTGGTGCTGAACTATGTATTAAATTCTCTCAAACAAGGGTTAAATTGTCTTTCTTGTAGTGTGGTTCTAAACAAAGAGTTGAGTGCTCTCTGTTACAGTATTGTACCTGTGTACCTGTGTGGAATTATCTCTGTTATGGTGTGGTGATTACTGTAATGTAATATAATATAATATAATATAATATAAATAAAATAATAATATAATATAGTCTGATATGATATAATAGGATAGGATATGATATGATATGAGATGTTATGATATGATATGATATAATATAATACAATACAATACAATACAATACAATGTAATATAATATAATATAATATTTGATATGATGTGGTATGATATGATGTGATGTGATGTAACGTGATGAGATATGGAATAATGCTATGTGTGAACTGATGTGATATGATGTGACATGATATGATATTTATTTTTTATTTTTTTATTTAGTTTTTTGTTGACTGGGTAAATGCACTAGACAAATCCTGCCTATTTTCAAGCAAGAACTGGGGGAGGGAGATACAGATGAATGCCAACTGACCTTGAACCAGATGGAAGCTGTTGGTGGTATTTTTAGTGAATGAGGGGAAATTTGGCCATGGATATGATAGAATATAATGGTGTGGTATTGTAATATAAATAAATTAATTAACTATGTTAATTTATCTCTTTGACAGTGTGGTGCTAAACAATGTGTTAAAATATCTCTGTGATAGTGTGGTGCTGAACTATGTGTTAAATTTTCTCAAACAAGGGTTAAATTGTCTTTCTTATAGTGTGGTTCTAAACAAAGAGTTAAATGCTCTCTATTATAGTGCTGTGCTTTTACCTGTGTGAAATTATCTGTGTTACGGTGTGGTGATTAATATAATATAATATAATATAATATAATATAATATAATATAATATAATATAATATAATATAATATAATATAATATAATATAATATAGTCTGATATGATATGAGATGAGATGAGATGAGATGAGATGTTATGATATTATATAATCTGATATAGTCTGATATGACATGATAGGATATGATATGAGATGATATGATATGATATCATATGAGATGAGATTATATGATATATATCTATATAATGTAATATAATATAATATGATATGATATGAAATGATATAATGGTGGGGTGTAATAAAATTATAAGTGGAGATTAATATAATGTAATATAGTATAATATAATAGAATATATTATAATATTATAGGATATGATATAATATAATATAATGGTGTGGTGTTATACTACTATAACTAATAAATTAATTCACTTTGTGTTAATTTACCTCTGTGACAGTGTGGTGCTAAACAATGTATTCAATCATCTCAAACATGGGATAATTAGTCTCTGTTGCAGCATGGTTCTAAACAATGAATTAAATGCTCTCTGTTTCAGTGTTGTGCTTACCTGTGTGAAATTATCTGTGTTACGGTGTGGTGATTAATATAATATAATATAATATAATATAATATAATATAATATAATATAATATAATATGATATGATATAGTCTGATATGAGATGAGATGAGATGAGATGTTATGATATTATATAATCTGATATAGTCTGATATGACATGATAGGATATGATATGAGATGATATGATATGATATCATATGAGATGAGATTATATGATATATATAATATGATATGATATAATATTATATAACATAACACTGCATAGCGTAACATAAAATAATACAATATAATATAATTTGATATGAGATGATATAATATAATGGTGGGGTGTAATAGTATTAAACGTATTAAATTAATTAACTATGTGTTAATTTATTTCTATGACAGTGTGATGCTTAACTATGTGTTAAAATATCTCTACGATAGTGTGGTGCTGAACAATGTGTTAAATTATCTCAAACATGGGATATTTAATTCTCATGTAATGAGGTTCTAAACAATGAGTTAAATGCTCTCTGATACAGTGTTGTGCTTGACTGTGTGAAATAATATAATATAGTATAATTTTTGATTTGATATTGTATGATATGATGAGGTGTGATGTGATGAGAGGTTATGTGATGTGATATTAAATTCTATGATATATATGATATGATGTGAAGTGATGTGATATAAAATATGATATGATATGATATGATATGATATGATATGATATGATATGATATGATATGATATGGTTTGGTGTTATGATATTATAGCTATTAAATTAATTAACTATGAGTTATTGTATCTCTATGACAGTGCTGCGCTAAACTATGTGTTAAAATATCTGTGCAATACTGTGGTGCTGAACTATGTGTGAAGTTATCTCTGTTACGTGTAGTGATTAATATAATATAATACAATATAATATAATATATTTTAGTCTGATATGATATGATATGAAATGATATGGTACGATATGAGATGAGATGATATGATGTGATATAATATAACATAATATAATATGTTATTATATAATACAATACAACAATATAATATAATATAATATAATATAATATAATATAATATAATATAATATAATATTTAATAATGGCGTGTTATGATAATATTATAACTATTAATTAACTGTGTGTTTATTTACCTCTGCTACAGTGTGGTGCTAAACAATGTATTAAATCATCTTTAACATGGGTTAAATTGTCTCTGTTGCAGCATTGTTCTAAACAATGAGTTAAATGCTCTCTGTTACGGTATTGTGCTTACCTGTGTGAAATTATCTCTTTTACGGTTTGATGACTAATATAATGTAATGTAATATAATATGATATGATATGATATAATATAATATATTGTCCCGGATTCCCCCCTTTCCCTCACAAAGACAGAGACCATTGTTTGTTGTTGTGCTCAGATTGGCATATTAATTTATTTATATATCATAATTCCATGTTCCATTTTATCATCTTTTATTATTATATCTCTCACAATTGCATTTATTAGCATCCACATATCAATTTCTGATCATCCCTCTTTCTTCTTCATTTTGCTCCTCCCAGGTGAAAACCTGGGTGCCTTCTTCTTCTCTTTTCCTGTTAGGTAACAGTGAAAATCGAGACCATTTTTCCACCTTCAGCTTCTTCTTCTTTTCATCTTATTTCTTTTTCTTCCCCCTTCCCTCTTCCCCCCCCCCTTTTCCCCTCTGCCATCCACCTTTGGCAGTCCAATAACCGTCCTACTGGACTCTTCTGTCATCCACCTTTGACAGACCTACCATACAGTACCTTTTGACTGTCTTCCCCTCTTGCTCTATATTTCCAAGGTGGGTGAGAGGGATCAAAACTAAAAGTGGCTGATCCTCTCCTGTGCTGCCCATTATGCACCACCTCTTGCCCCTTCCCTTCCTGTTGCTTGGCTATTGTTCTGACACCTGACCTCCCTTCCCTCCCCCTCCCCTTCTGAGCACTCCATCTTGATGAAAAGGGAAGGGGTGCACCAGGACAACCTGATCTGCCTCTTAAAGGGCAAACTCCACTGTCCCAGATTCCCCCCTTTCCCTCTCTTTTCCTGTTAGGTAATGGAGAAAACTGAGACTGCTTTTCCTCCTTCAGCTTCTTCTTCTTTTCATCTTATTTCTTTTTCTTTCCCCTCCCCGCCTTCCCCCCTTTTTTCCTATTAGCTGATCTCCAGCTTGCACTGGATGACTGTCTTTCCCCTCAATTTTAGGGTATTGTTCCTTCCTTCATCAAGGGAATCTCCTTCCCAGTCCTTCTCTCTCTCTTTTTTTTAATTCTATTTTTCGCGTGCCTCCTCCATGCTTCTATAAAACCCATAATTTCTGTGTTAAACATGTCTATGGCTAGATCTGACAGATGTGTGCCATTCGACCTGTAGAAATCTTCTACCCACTCTTCCACGCCCCATAGTATTACCTGTCCTCCCATTTTCCTTATCAGTGTCCCTACCCTTCTGTTCATCTTTTTTCCTGGCCCCGTCCAGAGCTCTATGGCTGTGCTCATGTCTCTAGACCCTTCTTGGGATTATGTCCAACCAGGCAAGGCATAACTCAGGCCACCACTGTTGTATTGGCTGTATGTCCCTTTTTGCCTGTATGTACATGTCTACCCATGGCTTACTTCCAAGGTCATTACCCCCTAGATGTAAAATAATTAAGTCCAGAATGGGTCACCACTCCTTCAGCTCTTTCAGGGTAGGAATCAGTTGTGCCCATCTCATCCCCTGGATGCCACGCCACACCAGCCTACATTGTCTCACATCCTGGTACAGCTGTTTTCCCCCAGCCTTTTCTCATCTCTCCTTTCTGCCCAATAAATATAAGAGTGGCCACAGATACAAACTTCTGTGATCCACATTCTTCCTATAGGGTTTAGGCAAAATAAATATCTAAGTCTTAGTCTTAGTCTTAGTTTTCCTTTTCACAATATCTCCCCCCCCCAACGTGGCTCTAAATTTGTAACAAAAAACATAGGTGATACGTTAGTCTCCATATTACAGTGCTCGAATGTATCTCTTGTAACTGGCAGACCACCAGTGCCCCTTTTTCAAAATATTATTCACAGTCTCACCTGCCGCTGCCCACTGTGAGGCAGCTCCTATCCGTAGGGTGTAGGAAAAGTAATTAGTTGGGTCCTCCCCCAGGATTTGCATATCTTTTTTGAGCAAGGCCGTGACTTGATAACTTGTGGCCTTTCTTCCATCTCCATGCACAAATAAAACTCCCTGTCTTATTCCCATGCTCGGTGGCGAAAGCCCACAAAGCCTTTACTGGGCACACTACATTTTCTATGTGTTTCTTTAGTATCACCGTGCAACCCTGCCCTCTTTGATCCATCTTTGACCTTTTAATAATGATTTGTTTCTCCTTCATCCTCCAGCTTATAGCTTCCCATTCCAATCCTGCTTCTTTTTCTCTACTGTTATGCCCCACCACCTCACTCATTCTCATGGCCCCTGTGAATATTACCACATAAATCATGTGAAATAGCTGGGCTTCTCCTTTTGGAAAGCAGATTGCCGGCAATACATCCATTAGTTTTGCCAGCCACTGCTCACCTATTGGTCATCTACTATCCACAGCCCCCTGTTTTAACCTACCCCACCCTTGCATCATTCTTCTAATGAACATTGATTTCGTTGGGTCCTTCCACCCTTTCAGGCTGCAAATTACATCAATCCCTGCCAAATAGACCCCCATTGTGGTGTGGGCTGTTTCTCTTCTCCATTGCTCTACAGTAAACTTCCCTAGTTGTTCCTCCATGAGTATCCTACTTTCCTCCATGTGGTGTGTTGCCCTGAATGTTTGAAACACTCGCCAGACACCATCATAGGCCCTCAGAGTCCATGGTACCCATGAACTGCGAAACAACAGTTCTGCTCCTTCCTGCCAATGTCCCAGATGTTCATTGGTATGGGCGTTTTTTGCTCCTCTGCTGTTGGCACCAGCCTCCAGAAGCGCTCCAACTGGAAAGGCTGTCAGCCAGGATATTGTGTACACCTTCTATGTGTTTTGCTCTGAATGACATGTTCAGTTGTAAGACCCTTAGCACCAAAAGTCGCAAGACCTGATTGACCGTGTCTGACCTGGTTCCCCTGTTGTTTAATACCTCTACCACTGCCCTGTTGTCAAACCAGAATGTCACTTTCTGATTCTGTAATTCTTCCCCCCAAACTAGGCTGCAGGCCCAAATAGGCATGATCTCTAACAATGTTATATCTTTCACAGTACCGTCCCTCACCCAGTCTGTAGGCCACGGCTCTGCAAACCATCTGCCCCTCAAATAGCCCCTATGCCTAGACCCCTGGCTGCATCTGTGTACAGATCAAGGTCTGTGTTATAAACCCATTCCTCCTGCCAGAAGGAGCAGCCATTATAAGCCCTGAGGAATTCCTCCCATACCTTAAAATCCTCCTTGACTCCTTTTGTCATGTCTACCCAGTGGTGCTGTCTGGTCACCCCAGCTGCAGCCCTAGCTAACCTTTTAGTGAAAGCCCTCCCTGGTCCAATAGCCCTGCAAGTGAAGTTCAGGTGCCCCAATACCTGTTGTACTTGTTTTAGTTGTACTCTTCTCCTACTGGTATGTACTTGAATCAACTCTTTCAGTTTTTTTCATTTTTTTGTCCGGAAGCCTAAATGTTTCCCCCGGAGCATCTATCTCAATACCCAGAAATTCTAGCACCCTACTGGGCCCTTCTGTTTTTTTCCGGTGCCAGCGGAACCCCTAATTCCTTACACAGGTCTTGAAAATTGACCAATATTTTTTCTGTCTCCTTTCTCCCACTACCTATAAAAAGGAAATCATCCAAATAGTGAATAACTGTTTTAAAACCAGTTCTTTCTTGAAATATCCACTGCAAACAGGTGCTGAATGCTTCAAATGTTGCACATGCTATAGAACATCCCATGGGCATGGCTTTGTCAAAATAGTATTGTCCCCCAATTTAAAACCCAAAATGTCTCAGTCTTCTCTCCTAACCGGAAGTAATCTGAAAGCGGATTCTATATCCATTTTTGCCATCCATGCATCAGTAGTTGCCCGGATTATCCGGACTGCATCTTCTAATGTTGCATATGTCACTTTACTATATTCCTCTCCAATAAAATCATTCACCAAATCCACTTCAGAAAAGGATAGGTGGTGAATCCCCCTGTATTCTCCCTCCTGTTTTTTTGGGGACCAGACCCAATACAGAGATCCTCATATTCTGCAATGGGGGTTATCAAATGCTTCTGCTCTCCCGCTGCCTTTTCTTTCTCTAAATTTTGTCTTAACATTTCTTCTCTCCCTTTTACCGAACCCAGATTTTTCGCCTCTTTTGCTTGTCTTGGGCCTTCACATTGCAATGAAAAACCTGTGCAAAAACCTTTCTTAATCATCTCTTCCATTTGTCTATTCGGGTATCTGTCCAACCAATCTTTCCATGCCTCTAATCCTGATGGGGGTTCTGGCTTCTCTAAATTGCTCCCTTGCTTTCTTCCCTTCTCCCACCCCAAATTCTCCCCTTTCAATCAGTGCCTGGCCTCACTAGTCAGTGATTCTGACTTCCTCTACTTGCATACCCACTACCCCTCCTCTCTCTGTTCCATGCCCGCCCCTTATACCACTGGCCCTCACGAAAAAACTGTTGACCTGAACCTTGGCCCCCAGATCCTTGGGCTCCCTGGACCCATGTCGTCCTGCATCTGCTTGCCGGATGTGTTCCCCTGCATTTCAAACATGCATGCCCAAAGCGGCATTGTGGCCTTTCTTCCCCAAATCCACCTCAGGTGTGGACTGATCGGTTACATAATCTGCCCACAAATCTAGTTGCTTCATGTCCCATCTTACATATGTCGCCATTCTCTGCCGAAAGAATTCATCGTAGAATATCCACCCCACACCCCCTTTTGCCTTTGCCTGCCTTATTATCAGGGAATATGTGATGAGTGGGATGTCCAACTCTGGCTTCTTCTCCAATACTATGGCTTTGAATGTGGCAAAACCTACAAACCACCCATCCCAAGTCTTCCCTTTTATGAATTTGTCCTCCTCTTTCTTTCCTAACAAAACTACCACTGCTGCCATGTCACTCTTTCCTATATTCTCTGCTTCCTCATATTTTGCTGCTGCTTCCTGGCTTACTAAAACAAAGATATCCACATACTGTCCCTTCCATATTTACATTTTTGTGGCCAGTGGGACGTGTTTGCCTACCCTTATCCCAGGGGCACCTATCTCCCTTGTTCTTTTTCCTTCTTTCTCTGTTCCTCCTTCCTTTTCCTTTGGCACCTCTTTTTCTGACCTAATCTCTGCCAGTGCTGACTCCATCTGCCCTAAACTCCCTGTCCCAAGTGCTGACACAATTTGGCTTATATACTCTTTGATGCTGTCACCCACTGAGCTGGGTGCATTACCTGTGGCCTTGTTGTCTGCTGTCTTCCTGGTGCCCCATTATGGTCCCCTGTGGTTGAAGGGGTGGTTGCACCAATAGCAGCTGTGGAGGAACCATTGTGCCCTGGGGATCCGGTCTTGGTTCCCCTTGGGGGACCCCTACCTGGTCTTGGAGAGGTACTGGCAGTACTGCATCAACAGGCTGCAGAGGTACTGAATCAACCACCTTGGTCAGTCCCACTATTAGTGGTTGTACTCTGGTTGGGCTGTGTGGCCTCTCAGCTGGCTGCTTCCCTCTGCCCCTTTACCCTTCCCTGCTTTCCTTTTCTCCCAGGATCTCCCTGGTTCCTCCCCTTTCACCAGTTCCCACATTCTGTTGGCTTTTTCTGCCAGTTCCACTATAGCCCTGTGTCTTCCTTTGAAGGCCTGCTGTTCTTTGGTGCCATGTCCCTTGTTCCTTTCAAACTGTGAAGACAACTGAAGAGAAGAAAACAAAAATTTCCATTATTAAAATTCTGTCTACAGCAGTCCTTCTTATGGCCAGGCCCTCTTTCCCAGAAACAGTCACGTAATGGTAACAAAAACATGCCCTTTTTTGTTTTTTTGAATGCTTGCTATGCTCTTTTATTCCCATGCTTGTATAACTGCTGAAAAATATAAAAAACTGTCCTCCCTGCCTTGTGACCAAACTCTGCATGGGCCTTCCTCCATCATAAGTGGTCAAAAGAGGCCTTTTCTGGGTGATCTTACCGTTCCTCCAGTCTCTCCTATATTCTACCCCCCTCTTGCCATCTCCCACCTGCCAGGCCCCATATCTCTTCTCGTGCCCACCCCGTGGGCATCAGGCTGTTCATAGCCTTCACGCGCCTCAGGTGCCACTTCTTGTGGCCTTCGAGGCCTAAACCTCTCTACCCTTGCATGCTCTTGCATGCCTCTGGCTGTTGCCCCTCCAGGTCTGTTCATTCCCTTTCCCCTTGTCCCAATTCTTTTGGCTGTGCCACATGGCCTCTCAGCCTAACTCATTTCCTCTCCTTGAGCTCCCTGCATTTCCAGGCCTACTCCCTCTCATAGCTACTGCCACCATGCTTTTTGGCCTGTTGGATTCCTGTCTCTTTGTGTCCCCTGGCCAGTTTCTGATTGCCTACAACCATGCTGCTTCCTTTTTATGGCATATTGTGGTCTTATGGGGTCTATGCCTCCCCCACCCTGCACGCCATTGCAAGCCTCTAGCTGCATTTCCTTTTTTTCCTGCAACCCTGCCAGCTTGGGCTGCCCCACAATGCATGTTGTACCCCTGTCCATCATTGTTAAGCCTGTTACCAACTTGCAAGAAACCTTGTGGCTGGACCGCATGGTCCTTTGGGTGTGTGACATCACGCCATACATTTCTACGGTGCTAGCCCATACAACCAGGCCTCAAATCAGTTGTCTCATCCTCCTGTTTGCAGTTACCCAGGTTCATCCCTCCCCATAGCTCCTTACTGGCACTATCTTCCATTTAGGCCCCACTCACCTCACAGCCTCTGTGTGGCATGTGACGTCATGCCATGTGGCTGCCCGCATCATCCCATGTTGTCTTTGTGTGCTAGGCCTCTTTCAATTGGACCTACCCACAGTGATAACTGCCCATGGTCCGCAGGCTTCTCCCAGTCCAACCTCCACACTACCACTTCTCTGGCTCACTATTTAAATCACCAGCTCAATTCTCCTACAATACCATGCCAGGCCCACTGCAGGCCACATGCTACCTCTTTCCCAGGCTAAAACTCCTTTTGGCAATGCCATGATCCTCCCCAAAATCTTGTTCCCACATCGGGCAAACACAGCTGAATTCAACACAAGCCTCCCTTTTACTGGCATTCCTCCAGTCTCCCATCCTACACAATTCCCTATCAGCTGCCCCTTTCAGTGCTTTGCCCTTGTTTTACAAAAAGCCTTGTTAATGCTCTATTTCTGCATTCAGCACCAGAACCCCCCCCCCGGGCTGGTGATACACCATTCAAGCTCAGTTTCCCTGCTGCAGCCCTTCACCTCTGCTCCATAAACCGCTTTGTTATCGCTGCAATATGCAAACCACAATAAGCTATGCATATACAATTTAAACTCAGTTTTCCTACTGCAGAGCTTCACCTCTTCTCCACAAACCACTTTGTTATTGCTGCAAAATGCAAACTGCAATAAACTATGCTTATACAATTTAAACTCAATTTCCTTACTGCAGCACTTCACCTCTGCTCCACAAACCACTTTGTTATCGCTGCTATATGCAAACCACCTTAAACTATGGATTTCTTTCTCTCTTTAGCATCTTACAGTTTTTCTAGCTTCCTGATTCTCTTTCTATTCTTTTAATTATTTATATATATTAGTTTTTTTAAACAACCTCAAACATCCTCTTCCATATTAATTGTTTGTTTCTTACCGCTTTATCTTGGTGCACAAACCTTCCAAATTAATCTACTAATCCGACATGCTGCAGTTTTGAGTAGATCAGATCAAAACTCCAGCAAAAGTGGCTGAACCACTCCTGTGCTGCCCATTATGTACCTCCTCTTGCTCCCCCCTTCCTGTTGCTTGGCTATTGTTCTGACACCAGAACCTCCCCTTTCCTCCACCTTCCCCTTCTGAGCACACCATCTTGATGAAAAGGGAAAGGGTGCACCAGGACAACCTGGTCTGCCCCTTAAAGGGCAAACCCCAATATAATATATATAATATAATATAATATAATATAATATAATATAATATAATATAATATAATATAATATAATATAATAAAACATAATATAATATAGTCTGATATGATATGATGTGATTTGCTGTGATATGATATGATATAATATGATATATTATGATATGACAGTGTGGTGCTAAACGATGTGTTTAAATATCTCTGCAATAATGTGGTGCTGAACTATGTGTAAAATTATCTGAAACATGGGATGGATTGCATCTCTTGTAGTGAGGGTTTAAACAATGAGTTAAATGCTCTCTGTTACAATGTTGTGCTTAACTGTGTGAAATAATATAAAATAATATAATAAAATATAATATTAAATAATATTTGATATGATATGATATGATGTGATGTGATGTGATGTGAGGTGATGTGATATGAAATCATACAATATGATATGATATGCTATGATATGATGCGATGTGATGTGATTTGATATGATATGATATGAAATGAAATTATATGATATGATATGAATTAATATAACATGAAATAATATAATAATATCATATCTAATGGTGTGGTGCTATAATATTATAGCTATTAAATTGATTAACTATGTGTTAATGTATCTCTATTACAGTGTGGTGCTAAACTATGTATTAAAATATCTGTGCAATACTGTGGTGCTGGAATAGGTGTGAAATTATCTCTTATGGTGTGGTGATTAATATAATATAAGATAGTCTGATATGATATTATATATGGTATGATATGAGATGAGATGATATTATATGATATGACATCACATCACATCACATAAATAACATTATAACATAACATAACATAATGTTGTGGTGTTATAATATTTTAACTATTAAATTAATTAATTGTGTGTTAATTTACCTCTGTGATAGTGTGGTGCTAAACAATATATTCAATCATCTCAAACATGGGTTAAATTATTTCTATTGCGTTGTGGTTCTAAACAATGAGTTAAATGCTCTCTGTTACAGTGCTGTGCTTACCTGTGTGAAATTATCTCTGTTACAGTGTGGTGAGTAATGTAATATAATATAATATAATATAATATAATATAATATAATATAATATAATATGATATGATATAGTCTGATATGACATGATATGATATGATACAATATATTATTTGATATACTATGATATGATGTGATGTGATAATATGATATGATATGATATGATATGATATGATATGATATGATTGATATACTATAATATAATATGACATGACATGACGTGACATGGCATGACGTGACGTGGTGTGACGTGACATGTCATGACATGACATGATATGATATGATATGATAGAATATAATGGTGTGGTATTATAATAAAACTATTAAATTAATTAACTGTGTTGATTTATCTCTGTGACAGTGTGGTGCTAAACTATGTGTTAAAATATCTCTGCGATAGTGTGGTGCTGAACTATGTGTTAAATTATCTCAAACAAGGGTTAAATTGTCTTTCTTGTAGTGTGGTTCTAAACAATGAATTAATACTCTCTGTTACAATGTTGTGCTTAAGTTTGTGAAATTATCCATTACGGAGTGGTGATTAATATAACATAATAGAAAGTAACATAATATAACATATTATGATATGATATAATATAATATGCTATAATATAATATAATATAACATAATATAATAAATATAATATGATGGTGTGGTGTTATAATATTATAACTATTAAATTAATTTACTGTGTGTTAATTTGCCTCTGTGACAGTGCGGTGCTAAACAATGTATTCAGTCATCTCAAGCATGGGTTATATTGTCTGCGTTGCAGTGTGGTTCTAAACAATGAGTTAAATAATCTCTGTTACAGTGTTGTGCTTACCTGTGTGACATTATCTCTGTTAAGGTGCGGTGATTAATATAATGTAATATCATATAATATAATATAATATAATATAATATAATATAATATAATATAATATAATATAATATAATATAACATAATACAATATAATATAATATAATATTACATATCATAACATTGCGTAACATAACATAATGCAATATAATATAATATAATTTGATATGATATGATATAATATAATGTTGTGATGTAATAATATTGTAAGTATTAAATTAATTAAACTATGTGTTGATTTATGTCTATGACAGTGTGGTGCTTAACTATGTGTTAAAATAGCTCTACGATATTGTGGTGCTAAATTATGTGTTAAATTATCTCTGCAACAGTGTGGTGCTTAAATGTGTTACTTTATCTCTTTGACAGTGTGGCACTAATTTATGTGTTAAATTATCTCAAACATGGGTTAAATTGTCTTTGTTACAGTGTGGTTCTAAACAAAGAGTTAAAGACTCAGTGTTACAGTGTTGTGCTTAACTGTGTGAAATTATACATGGTATGTAGAGGTCAGTAATATAATATAATATAATATAATATAATATAATATAATATAATATAATATAATAATAATAATAATATAATATAATATTTGCTAAGATGTGATGTGATGTGATGTGATGTGATGTGATGTGATGTAATATAATATAATATAATATAATATAATATATATTGGTGTGGTGTTATAATATTATAGCTATTAAATTAATTAACTATGTGTTAATGCGGCTCTATAATAGTGTGGTGCGAAACTATGTATTAAAATATTTGTGCAGTACTGTGGTGCTGAACTATGTGTGAAATTATCTCTGTTATGGTGTAGTGATTAATATAATATAATATAATTCAATACAATACAATACAATACAATACAATACAATACAATAAAATACAAAATAATATAATATAGTCTGAGATGATAATATAATATAATATTATAGGATACCATATAATATAATATAATATAATATAATATAATATAATATAATATAATATAATATAATATGTTATGATATGTTATGATATAATATGGTTGTGTGGAGTTATAATATTAAACTATTACGTTAATTTATCTCTGTGACATTCTGGTGCTAAACTATGTATTCAATCATCTCAAGAATGGGTTAAATTGTCTTTGTTACAGTGTTGTGCTAAACTGTGTGAAATTATACCTGTTATGGTGTGGTGATTAATATAATATAATATAATATAATATAATATAATATAATATAATATAATATAATATAATATAATACAATATAGTATAATATATAATACAATATAACATAATATAACATAGTATAATATAATGTAATATAATATAATATATCATGTGATATAATATAATACAATACAATACATTTTTATATGGTATGATATTAAATAATATAATCTCATATAATCTTATATAATATGATATGTTCTGATGTGATGTTATGTAATGTGATGCAATGTGATGTGATGTAATACACTATAATATAATATAATATAATATAATATAATATAATATAATATAATATAAAGGTGTGGTGTTATAATATCATAAGTATTAAATTAATTTACCATGTGTTCATTTATCTCTGTGAAAGTGTGGTGTTAAGCCATGTGGTCAAATATCTCTAAGATAGTGTAGTGCTGAACTGTGTGTTAAATTATCTCTGTAATAGAGTGTTGATTAAATGTGTTAAACTCTCTCAAGCATGGGTTAAAGGTGTCTCTCTTTTGTGGTTCTAAGCAATTAGTTAAATTGTCTCTGTTACAGTGTTGTGCTTAACTGTGTTAAATAATATAGTATAATATAATGTAATGTAATGTAATGTAATATAATGTAATGTAATGTAATGTAATATAGTATAATATAATATAATATAATATAATATAATATAATATAATATAATATAATAAAATATAATATATGAGATGATGTAATGTAATTTAATATAAGATAATATAATATATAATGTAATATAATGTAATACAATAGAACATAACATAGCATAACATAACATAATAATATAATATAATTTGATATGATATGATATAATATAATGGTGTTGTGTAATAGTATTATAAGTAGTAAATTAATTAACTATCTGTTAATTTATCTATATAACAGTGTGGTGCTCAGCTATGTGTTAAATATCTCTGCAATAGTGGGGTGCTGAATTATGTGTTAAATTATCACTGTAACAGTGTGGTGCTTAATTGCATTACATTATCTCTGTGACAGTGTTGCACTAATTTATGTGTTAAATTATCTCAAACATGGGTTAGATTGTCTCTCTTGTAGTGTGGTTCTAAACAATGAGTTAAATACTCACTGTTACAGTGTTGTGCTTAACTGTGTGAAATTATACATGTTTCGTAGTGGTGATTAATATAATATAATATAATAAAATACAATATAATATAATATGATTTAATATGATATGATATGACATGATATAATGTAGTGGTGTGGTGTTATAGTATTATAGCTATTAAATTAATTAACTATGTATTAATTTATCTCTGTGACATTGTGGTGCTAAACTATTTATTCAATCATCTCAAACATGGGTTAAATTGTCTCTTTTGTACTGTGTTTCTAAACAATGAATTAAATGCTCTCTGTTACAGTGTTATGCTCAACTGTGTGAAATTATACCTGTTAAGGAGTGATGATTAATGAAGCAATAAGGCACAACAGGGTGTTGGTTATTGGGGGATTTACCCACACCTTGTGTTTAAGTATGTTTTTTATAAATGCCGTTTCTCAGCCATGAGTTATTACAGGATATACCACGGTCATGCAATGTGTTTTGACCAATGAGGTTACAGGATTTTCATACCCCATTGTATAATATATTATAATATAATATAGTATAATATAATATAATATATTATGATGTGAAGTGATGTGACGTGATGAGATGTGAAGTGATGTCATGTGATATGATATGATATAATATAATGGTGTGGTGTTATAATATTATTGCTATTAAATTAATTAACTATCTGTTAAATTACCTCTGTATCAGAGTGGTGCTTAAATGTGTTACATCATCTCTGTGATAGTGTGGTGCTAATCAATATGTTAACTTTTCTCAAACATTGGTGAAATTGTCTGTGTTGCAGTGTGATTCTAAAGAATGAGTTAAATGCTCTCTGTTACAGTGTTGTGCTTAACTGTGTGAAATTATCCATTACGGAGTGGTGATTAATATAATGTGATGTGATGTGATGTGATGTGATGTGATGTGATGTGATGTGATGTGATGTGATGTGATATACATGATAAGCTATGATATGAAATTATATAATATAATATAATATAATTGTGTGGTGCTATAATATTATAATTAAATTATATCTGTATCAGTGTACTGCTTAAATACGTTACATTATCTCTGTGACAGTGTGGCACTAGTTAATGTGTTAAATGTTCTCAGACATGGGTGAAATTGTTTCTGTTGCAGTATGGTTCCAAATAATGAGTTAAATGCTCTCTGTTACAGTGTTGTGCTTAACTGTGTGAAATTATCTCTGTTTCAGTGTGGTGATATATAATATAATATAATATAATATAATATAATATAATATAATATAATATAATATAATATAATATAATATAATATAATATAACAGTGTGGTGTTATGTTATAACTATTACATTAATAAACTATGTATTAATTTTTCTCTGTGACAGTGTGGTGATAAAGTCTGTGTAAAAATATCTCTGCAATAGTGTGGTGCTTCTTTCCTCCAGACAACAGTAACAAATAGTGCCCTCTTCTTGAAACACAGTTTGCTCAGGGCAATGAACACACATCACCTTCTGTCACATGCCACACACTGAACATGTTTCTGGAGTGTCTTTCCTCCAGACAACACTAACATAAAGTGCCCTCTCTTTGAAACACAGTTTGCAGAAGGCAATGAACACACATCTCCTTCTGTCACATACCACACACTGAACATGTTTTTGGAGCCTCTCTCCTAAATTCATCAGTTGAAATCATAGCTTTCTCTGGGCAAAGAAAATACCTCTCCTTCTGTCACATACCACACACTGAACATGTTTTTGAAGTATCTTTTCTCCATTCATCAGTTACTTAAAGTGCTTACTCCTGGAATCGCCCTGCTCAAACTGTATTTCAATTAGAGGCACTTTATGTAAATGGTGTCTGGAGAAAAGAGACTTCAGAAACATGTTCTGTGTATGGTATGTGACAGAAAGAGATGTGTGTTCATTGCCAGAGAAAACAATGATTCCAGGATAGTGCATTTTATGTTACTGTTGTCTGGAGGAAATAGACTTTAGAAACATGTTCAGTGTGTGGTATGTGACAGAAGGGGATGTGTGTTCATTGCCCTCTGCAAACTGTGTTTCAAGGAGAGGGCACTTTTTGTAACTGTTTGACTGGAGCAAGAGGATTCAGAAACATGATTACTGTGTGGTAAGTGACAGAATGAGATGTGCGTTCATTGCCCTGAACAAACAATGTTTCAATTAGAGGGAACTTTATGTAACTGTTGTCTGGAGGACAGAGTCTCCAGAAAGAGATGTGTGTTTATTGCCATATGCAATCTGTGTTTCAAGGAGAGGGCACATTTTGTAACTGTTGACTGGAGCAGAGACTTCAGAAACATGTTCAGTGTGTGGTATGTGACAGAAGGTAGAGGTGTGCTCATTGCCCAGAGCAAACTGTGTTTTAAAGAGAGGTCACTTTAGGTAAATGTTGACTGGAGAAAAGAGACTTCAGAAACATGTTCTGTGTGTGGTATGTGAATGAAAGACATGTGTTCATTGCCCAGAGAAAACAATGATTCCAGGAGAGAGCATGTTATGTAACTGATGAATGTAGGAAAGAGACTTCAAAAACATGTTTAGTGTGGTATGTGACAGATGATGTGTGTCCATTGTCCTGAGCAAACTGTGTTTCAATTAGCAGGTACTTTATGTAACTGTTGTCTTGAGGAAAGATACTTCAGAAACATGTTCACTGACAGAAGGGAAATTGTGTTCATCACCCTCTGCAAACTGTGTTTCAAGGAAAGGGTGCTTTATGTAACTGTCGACTAAAAGAAAGAGCCTTCAGAAACACGTTCAGTGTGTCGTATGTGACAGAAGGAGATGTGTGTTCATTGCCCTGAACAAACTGTGTTTCAAGGAGAGGGCACTTTATGTAACTGTTGTCTGGACGAAAGAGACTTCAGAAACATGTTCAGTGTGCGGGAATTGACAGACAAAGATTTGTGCTTATTGCGCTGGACAAATTGTGTTTCCTTGAGATGGCTCTTTATGTAACTATTTACTGATGGAAAGATATTTGAGAAACATCTTCAGTGTGTTGTATGTGACAGAAGGAGATGTGTGTTCATTGCCCAGATAAAACTGTTTCAAAGAGAGGGCACTTTTTGTAACTGTTGATTGGAATTAAGAGACTTCAGATCATGATCAGTGTGTGGTATGTGACAGAAGGAGATGTGTGTTCATTGCCATGCGCAAACTGTGTTTCAAGTAGAGTGCACTTTATGCAGCTGGTTTCTGGAGGAAAGAGACATCAGAAACATGTTCAGTGTGTGGTATGTAAGTGTGTGAGTAAACTGTGTTTCAAAGACATGGCACTTTATGTAACTGTTGACTGGAGGAAAGTGACATCAGAAACATTATCAGTGTGTGGTATGTGACAGAAGGAGATGTGTGTTCATTGCACTGAGCAAACCATGTTTCAAGGAGAGGGCATTTTATGTAACTGATGAATGATACTTCTAAAGCATGTTCAGTTTGTGGCATGTGACAGATGTGTGTGTTCATTGCCAGAGAAAACTGCATTTCAAGGAGAGGGCACTTTAGGTAACTGTTGACTGGAGGAAAGAGACTTCAAAAACATTTTCAGTGTGTGGTTATTAGCAAAAGGAGATGTGTGTTCATTTCCCAGTTAAAATTGTGTTTAAATGAGAGGGCACTTTATGTAACTTATGAATGTAGGAAAGAGACTTCAAAAACATGTTCAGTGTGTCATATGTGACACAAGGAGATGTGTGTTCATTGCCCTCCGCAAACTGTGTTTCAAGAAGAGGGCACTTTTTGTAACTGTTGACTAGAGCAAAGAGACTACAGAAACATGATCAGTGTGTGGTATGTAACAGAAGAAGATGTGGGTTCATCGTCAGAGAAAACTGTGTTTCCAGGAGAGGGCACTGTTGACTGGAGGAAAGAAACTTCAAAAACATGTTCAGTGTGTGGTATGTGCTAGAGGGAGATGTGTGTTCATTGCAAAGAGAAAACTGTGATTCCAGGAGAGAGCACTTTATGTAACTGATGAATTTAGGAAAAGGAGTTCAAAAACATGTTCAGTGTGTGGTATGTGATAGAAGAGGATGTGTGTTCATTGCCCAGAGTGAACTGTGATTCAAAGACATGGCACTTTATGTAACTGTTGCTTGCAGGAAAGAGACTTCAGAAGCATGTTCTGTGTGTGGGGACTGACACAAAGAGATCTGTGTTCATTGCCAAGAGAAAACAATGATTATAGGAGACAGCATTTTATGTAACTGATGAATGAAGGAAAGAGACTTCTAAAGCAGGTTCAGTGTGTGGCATGCGACAGAAGATGTGTGTTCGTTGCCAGAGAAAACTGTGTTTCCAGGAAAGGGCACTTCATGTAACTGTTGACTGGAGGAAACAGACTTCAAAAGAGATGTGTGTTGATTGCCCAGAGAAAACAATGATTCCAGTAGAGAGCATTTTATGTAACCGATGAATGGATGAAAGAGACATCAGAAACGTTCAGTGTGTGGTATGTGACAGAAAGAAATGTGTGTTCATTGCCCTGAACAAACCATGTTTCAAGGAGAGGGCATATTTTGTAACTGTTGACTGAAGCAAAGAAACTTCAGAAACATGATCAGTGTATGAGACAGAAGGAGATAAGTGTTCATTGCCCTCTGCAAAGTGTGTTTCAAGGAGAGGGCACTTTTTGTAACTGTTGTCTGGAAGAAAGAGACTTCAGAAGCACGTTCAGTGTGTGGGGATTGACAGAAAGAGATGTGTGTTCATTGTGCAGAGCAAACTGTTTTCTGGAGATGGCTTTTCATGTAACTGTTTACTGAAGGAAAGAGACTTGAGAAATATGATCAGTGTGTGGTACATGACAGACAGAGATGTGTGTTTATTGCCTAGAGATAACTGTGTTTCCAGGATAGAGCACTTTAAGTAACTGTTGACTGGAGGAAAGAGACTTCAGGAACATGTTCAGTGTGTGGGGATTGACAAAATGAGATGTGTATACATTTCCAAGAGAAAACTGCATTTCAAAGAGAGGGCACTTTTTAAAACTGTTGACTTGACCAAAGATACTTCAGAAAGATGATCAGTGTGAGGTATGTGACAGAAAGAGATGTGTTTTCATTGCCCAGAAACAACAGTGGTTGCAGGAGTGGGCACATTATGTAACTGTTGTCTGGAGGAAAGAGGCTTCAGAAACATGTTGAGGGTGTGGTATGTGACAGAAGGAGATGTATGTTCATTCCCCAGAGAAGACAGCGGATGGCAGTCTGGCAGGTTGGGTTCATCAGAGAATGGTGGCTGTGGCTCTCAGACTACTTGAGCTTCTCAAGGGGTGGTGGCTTCAGACCTGGACTGCGGATGGCAGTCTGGCAGGTCAGATTCATCAGAGAATGGTGGCTGTAGGTCTCAGACTACCTGAGCTAATGTGAGGGGCTGGTGGCATCAGACCTGGACTGCGGATGGCAGTCTGGGAGGTCAGGTTCATCAGAGAACCACAGCTGTGGCTCTCAGACTACCAGAGCTGCTGTGAGGGGCTGGTGGATTCAGTCCTGGACTGCGGATGGAAGTCTGGTAAGTCGGGTTCATCAGGGGACCGCTGCTGCCTCTCTCTGAATACCTGATCTTCTGTGAGGGGCTGGTGGCTTCAGACCAGCACTGTGGATGGTAGTCTGGAAGGTTGGGTTCATCAGAAAACCATAGCTGTGGCTCCCAGACTACCTGAGCTTCTGTGAGGTGCTGGTGGCTTCATACCAGGATTGAAGACGGTGATCTGGCTGGTAGTGTTCATCAGAGAACCTCGGCTGTAACTGTCAGACTACCTGAGCTTCTGTGAGAGGCTCTTGACATCAGACCTGGACAGCGGATGGCAGTCTGGCAGGTTGGGTTCACCAGAGAACCATGGCTGTGGCTCTCAGACTATCTGAGTTTCTTTGAGAGGCTAGTGGCTTCAGACCTGGCTGCAGATGGCTGTCTGACAGGTCAGGTTCATCCGAGATCAATGGCTGTGGCTCTCAGTCTACCAAATTTTGTGAGGGGCTGGTGGTTTCAGACCAGGACTGTGGATGGCAGTCTGGCAGCTTGGGATCATCAGAGAAACACTGCTGTGGCTCTCAGACTACCTGAGCTAATGTGAGGGGCTGGTGGCATCAGACCTGGACTGTGGATGGCAGTCTGGGAGGTCAGGTTCATCAGAGAACCACAGCTGCAGTTCTCAGACTACCTGAGCTGCTGTGAGGGGCTGGTGGATTCAGTCCTGTACTGCGGATGGCTGTCTGGTAGGTCAGGTTCATCAGGGGACCACCGCTGCCTCTCTCTGAATACCTGAGTTTCTGTGTGGGGCTGGTGGCTTCAGACCCAGACTGTGGATAGCAGTCTGGCAGGTTGGGTCAGTCAGAGAACAGTGGCTGTGGGTCTCAGACTACCAGAGCTTCTGTGAGGTGCTGGTGGCTTCAGACCAGGACTGTGGATGGAGGTCTGGCCAGTAGTGTTCATCAGAGAACCTTGGCTTTGGATCTCAGACTACCTGAGCTTCTGTGAGGGGCTCTTAGCTTCAGACCTGGACTGCAGATGGCAGTCTGGCAGGTTGGGTTCATCAGAGAACCATGGCCATGGCTCACAGACTACCTGCACTTCTGTGAGAGGCTGGAGGCTTCAGACCTGGACTACAGATGGCAGTCTGGCAGGTTGAGTTCATCAGAGAACTGTGGCTGTGGCTCTCAGACTACCTGAGCTTCTGGGATGGGCTAGTGGCTTCAGACCTGGACAGCGGATGGCAGTCTGGCAGGTTGGGTTCATCACAGAACAGCAGCTGTCACTCTCAGACTACCTGCGCTTCTGTGAGGGGTTGGTGACTTCAGACCTTGACTGCGGATGACTGTCTGGCAGGTTGGGCTTGTCAGAGACCCATGACTATGTCTGTCAGACTACCTGATCTTCTGAGAGGGGCTGGTGGCTTCAGAACTGGACTGCGGATGGCAACCTATCAGGACTGGTTCATCAGAAGACCACGGCTGTAGCTCTCATACTTCCTGAGATTCTGTGAGGGGCTTGCAGTTTAAGACCTGGACTGTGGATGGCAGTCTGGCAGGATGGGTTACACAGAGAACCATGGCTGTCTCTCTCAGACTACTTGAGCTTCTGGGAGGGGCTCATGGCTTCAGAAATGGATGGCAGATGGCAGTCTGGCAAGTTGGGTTCATCAGAGAACCTCGGATGTGGCACTCACAATACCTGAGCTTCATTGAGGGGCTGGTGGCTTTAGACCTAGGATGTGGATGGCAGTCTGGCAGGTTGGGTTTGACAGAGAGCTCTCAGACTACCTGAGCTTCAGTGAGGGTCCGGAGGCTTCAGACCTGGACTGCGGATGCCAGTTTGGCTGGTCGGGTTTGTCCGAGAACCACTGCTGTGGCTTTAAGACTCCATGAGCTTCTTTGAGGGTCTTCTGGCTTTATACCTGGACTGCAGATGGCAGTCTGGTTGGACAGGTTCATCAGAGAACTGCGGCTGTGGCTCTTAGACTTCCTGAGCATCTGTGGGGGCTGGAGGCATCACAGCTGGACTGTGAATGTCAATCTGGCAGGTTGGGTTTGTCAGAGAACCGTGGCTGTGATTTTCAGACTAGTTGAGCTTCAGTGAGGGGCTGCTGATTTCAGACATGGACTGCGAATGGCAGTCTGGCAGGTTGGGTTTGTCAGAGAACCGCGGCTGTGATTTTCAGACTACTTGAGCTTCAGTGAGGGGCTGCTGACTTCAGACCTGGACTGCAAATGGCAGTCTGGCAGGTTGGGTTCATCAGAGAACCTCAGTTGTGGATCTCAGACTACCTGAGCTTCTGTGAGAGGCTGGGGGGTTCAGATCTGGATGGTGGATGTCAGCCTGGCAGGTCAGGTTCATCAGAGAATCTCAGCTGTGGCTCTCAGACTACCAGAGCTTCTGTGAGGGGCTCTTGTCATCAGACCTGAACAGCGGATGGCAGTCTGGCAGGTTGGGTTCACCAGAGAACCATGGCAGTGGCTCTCAGACTACCTGAGCTTCTGTGAGAGGCTGGGTGGCTTCAGACCTTGCTGCGGATGGTCGTCTGGCAGGTTGGGTTCATCCGAGATACATGGCTGTGGCTTTCAGACTACCGAGATTTTGAGAGGGGCTGGTGGCTTCAGACATGGACTGCAGATGGCATCCTGGCAGCTCAGGTTTGTCAGAGAACCACTGCTGTGGCTCTCAGACTACATGAGCTTCTTTTTTTAGGGTCTTCTGGATTTATACCTGAACTGTGGATGGCAGTCTGGTAGGTCAGGTTCATCAGAGAACTGTGGCTGTGGCTCTCAGACTTCCTGAACTTCTGTGGGGGCTGGAGGCATCACAGCTGGACTGTGAATGGCAGACTGGCAGGTCGGGTTTGTCAGAGAACCATGGCTATGACTCTCAGTCTACTGGATCTTCACTGAGGGGCAGCTGACTTCATACCTGGACTGTGGATGTCAGTCAGGCAGGTCGGGTTCATCAGAGATCCATGGCTGTGGCTCTCAGACTACCTGAGCTTCTATGAGGGGCCGGTGGCTTCAGACCTAGACTGCAGATGACTGTCTAGCAGGTCAGGTTCTTCAGAGAACCACGGCTGTCTATCTCAGACTACCTGAGCTGCTGTGAGGGGCTGGTGGCTTCAAACCTGGACTGCAGATGGCAGTCTGATAGGTCAGGTTTATCAGGGAACCATGGCTCTGGTTCTCAGACTACCTGAGCTAATGTAAGGGTCTAGTGGCTTCAGACCAGGACTGTGGAAGGCAGACTCCAGGCGAGGTGTGTCAGAGAACCGTGGCTGTGACTCTCAGACTACCTGAGCTTCTGTAGGGGGGGCTGGTGGCTTCAGACCTTGACCATGGATGGCAGTCTGGCAGGATGGGTTCATCAGAGAACCATGGCTGTGGCTCTCAGACTACCTTTGATTCTGTTAGGGGCTGGTGGCTTCAGACATGGGTTGCGGATGGCAGTATGGCAGGTGGGGTCCTTCAGAGAACTGCAGCAGTAGGTCTCAGACTGCCAGAGCTTCTGTGAGGTGCTGGTGGCTTCAGACCAGGATTGCAGATGGTGATCTGGCCGGTAATGTTCAACAGAGAACCTCGGTTGTAGCTGTCAGACTACCTGAGCTTCTGTGAGGGGCTCTTGTCATCAGACCTGGACAGCGGATGGCAGTCTGGCAGGTTGGGTTCACCAGAGAACCATTGCTGTGACCCTCAGATTATCTCAGCTTTCTTGAGAGGCTGGAGGCTTCAGACCTGGCTGCGGATGGCTGTCTGGCAGGTCAGGTTTTTCTGAGATCCGTGGCTGTGGCTCACAGTCTACTGAGTTTTGTGAGGGGCTGGTGGCTTCAGACAAGGACTGCAGATGGCATTCTGGCAGCTTCAGATCGTCAGAGAAACACTACTGTGACTCTCAGACTACCTGAGCTAATGTGAGTGGTTGGTGGCATCAGACCTGGACTGCGGATGGCAGTCTGGGAGGTTGGGTTCATCTGAGAATAACAGCTGTGGCTCTCAGACTTCCTGAGCTGCTGTGAGGGGCTGGTGGATTCAGTTCTGGACTGCGGATGGCAGTCTGGTAGGTCGGGTTCATCAGGGGTCCACCGCTGCTTCTTTCCAAATACCTGAACTTCTGTGTGGGGCTGGTGGCTTCAGACCCAGACAGTGGATGGCAGTCTGGCAGGTTGGGTCAGTCAGAGAACAGTGGCTGTGGGTCTCAGACTACCAGAGCTTCTGTGAGGTACTGGTGGCTTCAGACCAGTACTGTGGATGGAGGTCTGACCAGCAGTGTTCATCAGAGAACCTCGGCTTTGGCTCTCAGACTAGCTTCAGACCTGGACTGCAGATGGCAGTCTGGCAGGTTAGGTTCATCAGAGAACCATGGCTGTGGCTCACAGACTACCTGAGCTTCTGTGAGAGGCTGGAGGCTTCAGACTTGGACTGTGTAAGGCAGTCTGGCAGATCAGGTTCATCAGAGATTCTTGATGGTGGCTCTGAGACTACCTGAGCTTCTGAGAGGGGCAGATGACTTCAGACCTGGACTACAGATGGCAGTCTGGCAGGTTGAGTTCATCAGAGAACCATGGCTGTGGCTCTTGGACTACCTGAGCTTCTCTGTGGGGCTGGTGACTTCAGACAAGGACTGCAGATGGCAGTCTGGCAGCTTGGGATCATCAGAGAAACACTACTGTGGCTCTCAGACTACCTGAGCTTCTGTGAGGGGCTGGTGGCTTCAGACTTGGACTGTGGGTGGTGGTCTGGCAAGTCGGGTTCATCAGAGAACCACAGCAGTGGCTCTCAGACTACCAGAGCTTCTGTGAGAGGCTGGTGGCTTCAGACCTGGAATGCGGATGGCAGTCTGGAAGGTTGGGTTTGTCAGAGAACTGTGGCTACCTGAACTTCTGTGATGGTCTGGTGGCTTCAGACCTAGACTGTGGATGACAGTCTGGCAGGTCGGGTTTGTCAGAGAACTGGAGCAGTGACACTCTGACTACCTGAGCTTCTGACGGGGGGGCTTGTGGCTTCAGACCTGGACTGTGGATGGCAGTATGGCAAGTCGGGTTCATCAGAGAAACATGGCTGTGGCTCTCAGACTACCTGAGCTTGTGTGAGGGGCTGGAGGCTTCAGACCTGGACTGAGGATGGCAGTCTTGCAGGTTTAATTCATCAGAGAATGCCGGCTGTGGCTCTCAGACTACCTGAGCTTCAGTGAGGGACTGTTGGCTTCAGACCTGGACTGTGGATGGCAGTCTGGCAGGTCAGGTTTGTCAAAGACACATGGCTGTGGCTCTCATACTACCTGAGCTTTTTTTAGGGGCTATTGGCTTCAGACCTGGACTGTGGATGCCAGTCCAGCTGGTCGGGTTCGTCAGAGAAAAATGTCTGTGGCTCTCGGGCTACCTGAGCTTCTGTGAGGTTCTGAAGGCATCAGACCTTTACTGCAGATGGGAATTTGGGAAGTTGGGTTCATCAGAGAACCACGGCTGTGGTTCTCAGACTTCCTGAACTTCTGTGAGGTGCTGGTGGTTTGAGATCTGGACTGCCTATGGCAGTCTGGCAGGTTGATTTCACCAAAGAACCATGGCTGTGGCTCTCAGACTACCTGAGCTTCAGTGAGAGGCTGGTGGCTTCAGACCTGGCTGTGGATAGCTGTCTAGCAGGTCAGGTTCATCTGAGATCCGTGGCTATGCCTCTCAGACTACCAATTTTTTGTGAAGGGCTGGTGGCTTCAGACATGGACTGTGGATCACAGTCTGGCACCTCAGGTTCATCAGAGAATCACTGCTGTGGCTCTCTGACTACTTGAGATCCTGTGAGGGGCAGGTGGCATCAGACTTGGACAATGGAAAGCAGTCTGGCAGGTCAGGTTCATTAGGGGACCGCGGGTGTGGCTCTCAGACTACCTGAACTTCTGTGAGAGGCTTCTGGCTTCAGGTCTGGACTGCGGATGGCAGTCTGGCAGGTCAGGTTCGACAGAGAACCACAGCTGTCTCTCTCAGAATACATGAGCTTCTGTGAGGGGCTCATGGCTTCAGACCTGGATGGTGGATGGCAGTCTGCAATATTGGGTTCATCAGAGAACAGTGGCAGTGGCTCTCAGACTATCAAAGCTTGTGTGAGGCGCTGGTGGCTTCAGACCTGGACTAAGGATCGTTGTCTGGCAGGTTGGGTTCATTAGATAATTCCTGCTGTCACAATACCTGATCTTCTTTGAGGGGCTGGTGTCTTAAACCTGGGCTGCAGATGGCAGTCTGGCAGGTCGGGTTTGACAGAGAGCCATGGCTGTGGTTCTCAGACTACCTGAGCTTCAGTGAGGGACTGTTGGCCTCAGAGCAGGACTTCGGATGGCAGTCTGGCAGGTCATGTTCATCAGAGAACCATGGCTGTGTCTCTTTGACTACCTGAGCTTCTGTGAGGGGCTGGTGGCTTCAGACCTGGACTGCAGATGGCAGTCTGGCAGTTCGGGTTCATCAGAGAAATGTGGCTGTGGCTCTCAGACTACCTGAACTTTTCTGAGGGTGTGGTAGCTTCAAATCCTGACTGTGGATGACAGTTTGGCAGGTTCCAAGTTGCCAGACTGCCATCCAATGTCCTGCTCTGAGGCCAACAGTCCCTCATTGAAGCTCGGGTAGTCTGAGAACCACAGCCATGGCTCTCTGTCAAACCCGACCTGCCAGACTGCCATCTGCAGCCCAGGTTTAAGATCCCAAAGTTCATCAGAGAACTGCGGCTGTGACTCTCAGACTACGTGAGCTTTTGAGTGGGGTTGGTGGCTTCAGATCTTGACTACGGAGGCAGTCTGGCAGGGTTTGTTCATCAGAGAATGACGGCTGTGGCTCTCACAATACCTGAGATTCTTTGAATGGCTTGTTGCTTTAGACCTGAGATGCGAATGGCAGTCTTGTTGAGAGATAGCCATGGCTGTGGCTCTCAGACTACCTGAGCTTCAGTGAGGGGCTGTTGGCTTCAGTCCTGGACTGCGGATGGAAGTTTGGCAGGTTGAGTTTGTCACAGAAGCATGGCTTTTGCTTTCAGACTACCTAAGCTTCTGTGAGGGGCTTGTTGCTTCAGACCTGGACTGCAGATGTCGGTCTGTCTGGTCGGGTTCATCAGAGAAAAATGGTTGTGGCTCTCTTATTACCTGAGGTTCTGTGAGGGTCTGGTGGCATCAAATATTTACTGTGGATGGCGGTCTGGCAGGTTGGGTTCATCAGAGAACCATGGCTGTGCATCTCAGACTACCTGAGCTTCTGTGAGGCACTGGTGGCATCAGGTCTGGACATGGAATGGTAGTCTGGCAGGTTGGGTTCACCAGAGAACCATGACTGTGGCTCTCAGACTACCTGAGTTTCTGTGAGAGGCTTGTGGCTTCAGACCTGGCTACAGATGGCCATCTGGCAGGTCAGGTTCATCTGAGATCCGTGGCTGTGGCTCTCAGACTTCCAAGTTTTTGTGAGGGGCTGGTGACTTCAGACATGGACTTCACATGGCAGTCTGGCACCTCGGGTTCATCAGAGAAACACTGCTGTGGTTCTCCGACTACCTGAGCTTCTGTGAGCTGCTGGTGGCTTCTGACTTGGGCTGTGGATGGCAGTCTGGAAGGTCGGGTTCATTAGAGAACTGCGGGTGTGGCTCTCAGATTACCTGAGCTTCTGTGAGGGGCTGGTGACTTCAGATCTGAACTGCGGATGGCAGTCTGGCAGGTCAGGTTTGTCAGACAACTGCTGCTTTTGGCTCTCAGACTACATGAGCTTCTGTGAGGGGCCTCTGGCTTCAGACCTGGACTGTGTATGGTAGTGTGGCTGGTCAGGTTTGTCAGAGACCCACGGCTGTGATTCTCTGACTTCCTGTGCTTCTGTGTGGGCTGGTGGCATCAGAGCTGGACTGCGGATAGCAGACTGGCATGTCGGGTTAATCAAAGAACTGCGGCTGTGGCTCTCAGATTACCTGAGCTTCTGAGAGTGGCTGGTGTTTTCAGACTTGGATGGCAGATGTCAGACTGGCTTATCCAGATCATCAAAGAACCACGGCAGTGGCTCTCAGACTACCCGAGCTTCAATGAGGGGCTGGTGGCTTCAGACCTGGACTGTGGATGGCAGTCTTATAGGTCGGGTTCATGAGGGAACCATGGCTACCCCCCTCCGACTACCTGAGCTTCTGTGATGGAATGGTGGCTTCAGACCTGGGCTGCAGATGGCAATCTGGCAGGTCGGGTCCATCAGAGAACCACGGCTGTAGGTCTCAGACTACCAGAGCTTCTGTGAGGTTCTGGTGGCTTCAGACCAGGACTTCGGATGGTGGTCTGGCTGGTAGTGTTCATCAGAGAACCTCGGCTGAGGCTCTCAGACTACCTGAGTTTCTGCGAGGGGCTCTTGGCTTCAGACCTGGAATGTGGATGACAGTCTGGCAGGTTGGGTTCACCAGAGAATGATGCCTGTGGCTCTCAGACTCCCTTAGTTCTGTGAGGGGCTGGTGGCTTTAGACATGGACTCCAGAAAGCAGTCTGGCAGGTAGGGTTCATTAAAAAACCTTGGCTGTGGCTCTCAGAGTACCTGAGCTTCAGTGAGGGTCTGATGGATTCAGACCTGGATTGCAGATGGCAGTCTGGCAGGTCCAGTTCATCAGAGAACCATGGCTGTGGCTCTTGAAGTACCTGAGCTTCTGTGAGAGGCTGGAAGCTTCAGACCTTGACTGTGGATGACAGTCACGTAGGTCAGATTCATCAGAGAACCACTGCTCTGGCTGTCAGACTACCTGAGTTGTGTGAGGGGCAGGTGGCTTCAGACCTGGACTGCAGATGGCAGACTAGCAGGTTGGGTTCATCAGAGAATGCCAGTTGTGGCTTTTCCAATACCTGAGTTTGTTTTGGGGCAGGTGTCTTTAGACCTGGGCTGCGGATAGCAGTCTGACAGGTCGGGTTTGATAGGGAGCCACAGCTGTTGCTCTCAGACTACCAGAGCTTCAGTGAGGGGCTGTTGGCTTCAGACCTGGACTGTGGATGGCAGTCTGGTAGGTCCGGGTTATGAGAGAAGCATGGCTGTGGCTGTCAGACTTCCTGAGCTTCTTTGAGGAGCTGGTGGCTTCAGACCTGGACTGTGGATGTCAGTATGGCTGGTTGGATTCATCAGAGAAAAATGGCTGTTTCTCTCGGACTACCTGAGCTTCAGTGAGGGGCTGTTGGCTTCAGACCTGGACTGTGGATGGCAGTCTGACAGGTTGAGTTCATCAAAGAAGCATGGCTGAGGCTCTCAGGCTACCTGAGCTTCTGTGAGGGGATGGTGGCTTCAGACCTGGACTCTGGATGGCAGCCTGGCAAGTCGGGTTTGTCAGAGAACCACAACTCTGGTTCTCAGACTACGTGAGCTTCTGTAAGTGGCTGGTAGGTTCAGACTTGCATGGCGGATGTCAGTCTGGCAGCTCAGGGTCATCAGAGCTGTGGCTGTGGCTCTCAGACTACCTAAGCTTCTGTGAGAGGCTGGTGGCTTCAGACCTGGACTGTGGATGGCAGTCTGGCAGGTCGGGTTCATCACAGAACCATTACTGTGGCTCTCAGACTACCTGATCTACTGTGAGGGGCTGGTGGCTTGAGATCTGGACTGCGGATAGCAGTCTGGTAGGTCGGGTTTGTCAGGGAATAGCAGCTGCCTCTCTCTGACTACTTGAGCTTCTGTGAGAGGCTGGAGGCTTCAGACCTGGACTCCAGATGGCAGTCTGGCAAGTTAGGTTCATCAGAGAACCACGGCTGTGACTTTGAGACTGCCTGAGCTTCTGTGAGAGGCTGGTATCTTCAGACCTTTACTGCAGATGGCAGTCCGGCAGGTCACGTCCATAAGAGAACCATGGCTGTGTCTCTGAGACTACCTGTGCTTTTGTGAGGGTCTGGTGGCTTCAGACCTGGACAGCAGAGGAAAGTCTGGCATGTTGGGTTCATCAGAGAATGCTGGCTGTTGCTCTCACAATATCTGAGCTTCTTTAAGGGGCTGGAAGCTTCAGACCTTGACTGTAGAAGGCAGTCTGGTAGGTTGGGTTTGACAGACAGCCATGGCTGTGGCTCTCTGACTGCATGAGCTTCAGTGAGGGGCTGTTGGCTTCAGACCTGGACTGTGGATGGCAGTCTGGCAGGTCAGGGTCCTCAGAGAAGCACTGCTGTGGCTCTCAGACTACCTAAGCTTCTGTGAGGGGCTCGTAGCTTCAGACCTGGACTCTGGATATCAGTTTGGCAAGTCGAGTTTGTTAGAGAACCACGGCTGTGGCTCTCTGACTATGTGAGCTTCTGTAAGTTGCTGGTGGGTTCAGACCTGGATGGCAGATGCCAGTCTGGCAGCTCCAGGTCATCAGAGAAATGTGGCTGAGGTGCTCAGACTACCTGAGCTTCTGTGAGGGGCTGGTGGCTTCAGAGCTGGACTGCGGATGGCAGTCTGATAGGTTGGGTTTGTCAGGAAACAGTGGCTGCCTGTCTCTGACTACCTGAGCTTCTGTGAAGGGCTGGTGGCTTGAGACCTGGAGCAGATGGCAGTCTGGCAGTTCGGGTCCGTCACGTGGCTCTTAGACTACCGGAACTTCTGTGAGGATCTGCTATCTTCAGACCTTGACTGTGGATGACAGTCTGGCAGTTCAGGTTCCTCAGAGAACCACGGCTGTGACTCTCAGACTACTGGAGCTTCTGTGAGAGGCTGGAGGCTTCAAGCCCTGGACTCTGGATGGCAGTCTGGCAAGTTGCATTTGTCAGAGAACCATGGCTGTGGCTCTGAGACTGCCTGCGCTTCTGTGAGGGGCTTGTGTCTTAAGACCTGGACTGCAGATGGCAGTCAGGCAGGTCGTGTTCATCAGAGAACCACGGCTGTGGCTCTCTGACTACCTGAGCTTGTATGAGGGGCTGGTGGCTTTCAGACTTGGACAGGGGATGACAGTCTGGCAAGTTGGGTTCATCAGAGAATTCTGACTTTCACAACACCTGATCTTCTTTGAGAGGCTGGTGATTTTAGACCTGGGCTGTGGATGGCAGTCTGGCAAGTCGAGTTTGACAGAGAGCCATGGCTGTGTCTCTCAGACTACCTGAGCTTCTGAGAGGGGCTACTGGTTTCAGACCTGGATGGCGGATGCTAGTGTGGCAGCTCAGGGTCATCAGAGAGCTGCGGCTGTGGCTCTCAGACTCTTTGAACTTCTGAAGAAGCTTGTAGCTTCAGACCTAGACTGTGGATGGTAGTCTGGCAGGTTGGGTTCATCAGAGAACAGCAGCTGTGGCTCTCAGACTACCTGAGCTTCTGTGAGGGGGCTGGTAGCTTCAGACCTGGACAGCAGATGGAAGTCTGGTAGGTTGTGTTTGTCAGGGAACAGTGGCTGCCTCTTTCTGACTACCTAAGCTACTGTGAAGGGCTGGTGGCCTCAGACCTGGACTGCAGGTGCCAGTCTTGCAGTTCAGGTTCATCAGAGAACTGTGGACGTGGCTCTTAGACTACCTGAACTTCTGTGAGGATCTACAAGTTTCATACCTAGACTGCAGATGGTAGTCTGGCAAGTTTGGTTCATCAGAAAACCTCAGCTGTGGCTGTGAGACTACCTGAGCTTCTGTGATGGGCTGGTGTCTTCAGACCTTTACTGCAGATGGCAGTCGGGCAGGTCATGTTAGTTTGAGAACCATGGATGTGGCTATCAGACTACCTGAGCTTCTGTGAGGGGCTGGTGGCTTCAGATCTGGACTGCGGATGGCAGTCTGGCAGGTCGAATTGGTCAGAGAACAGCGGCTGTCACTCTTAGACTACCTGAGCTTCTGCGAGGGGCTTCTGACTTCAGACATAGACTGCGGATGCAGTCTGGCAGGTTGGGTTCATCAGATAACCATGGCTGTGGCACTCAGACTGCCTGAGATTGTGTGAGGGGTTAGTGGCTTCAGACCTGGACTGTCGATGGCAGTCTTGCAGGTCAGGTTCATCAGAGAACCATGGCAGTGGCTCTCAGACTACCTGATCTTCTGTGAGGTGCTCGTGGCTTCAGATCTGGACTATGGATGGCAGTCTGGCAGGTGAGGTTCATCAGAAAACTGTGGCTTTCACTCTCAGACTACCTGAGCTTCTGTGAATGTCTGGTGACTTCAGATCTAGACTGCAGAAAGCAGACTCACAGGTTGGGTTCATCTGAGAGCTGTTAATGTGGCTGTCAGACCACCTGAACTTCTGTGAGGGGCTGGTGGCTTTAGACCTGAACTGTGGATGGCAGTCTGGCAGGTTGGGTTCGTCAGAGATCCACAGCTGTGGCTGTCAGACTACTTGAGCTTTTGTGAGGGTCTGGTGGCATCAGACTTGTGCTGCAGATGTCAGTCTGGCAGGCCAGTTTCATCAGAGAAATGCGGCTGTGGCTCCTTAACTACCTGAGCTTCTGTGAGGGGTTGCTGGCTTCAGACCAGGACTGCGGATCGCAGTCTATAGGTCAGGTTCATCAGAAATTCACAGCTGTGGCTCTCAGACTACCTGAGCTTCTTTGAGGGGCAGGTGGCTTCAGACCTGGACTGCGGATGGCAGATTGGCTGGTCAGGTTTGTCAAAGAGCTGCATCTGTGGCTGTCAGACTATCTGAGCTTCTGTGAGCAGCTAGTGGCTTCGGACCTATACTGTGGATGGCGGGCAGGTCAGTTTCATCAGGGAACCATGGCTGTGGCTCTCAGACTCCCTGAGCTTCTGTGAGTGGTTGGTGGCTTGAGACCTGGACTGCTGATGGCAGTCTGGCAGGTTGGGTTTATCAGCAACTGTGGCTGTGGTTCTCAGACTATCTGAGCTTCTCTGAGGGTCTGGTGGCTTATGATTTGGACTGTGGATGATAGTCTGGCAGGTCTGTTTCATCAGGGAACTGTGGCTTTCTGACTACCTGAGCTTCTATGAGGGGCTGGTGGCTTCAGAACTGGCCTGCAGATGGCAATCTGGCAGGTAGGGTTCATCAGAGAACTGTGACTGTGGCTCTCAGACTACCTGAGCTTCTGTGAGGTGCTGGTGGCTTCAGACCTGGACTGCAAATGGCACTCTGGCAGGTCAGGTTCATCAGAGAACCACAGCTCTGGCTGTCAGACTTCCTTAGCTTTTGTGAAGGGCTGGTGGCATCAGGCCTCTACTGCAGAAGCCAGTCAGGCAGTCCAGTTACTTCAGAGAACCATGGCTGTGGCTCCTTGACTGCCTGTGCTTCTGTGAGGAGTTGCTGGCTTCCAACCTGGATTGCAAATGGCAGTCCCCAGGTAGGGTTCATCAGAGATCCACAGCTGTGATTCTCAGACTACCTGAGCTTCTTAGAGGGGCTGGTGGCTTCAGACCTGGACTGTGGATGGCAGTCTGGCAGGTTGGGTTCATCAGAGAACCATGGCTGTGGCTGTAGGACTACTTGAGCTTCTTTGAGAGGCTGGAGGCTTCTGACCTGGACTGTGGATGTCAGTCTGGCATGTCAGGTTAGTCAGAGAACCACGGCTCTGAGTCTCAGTCTACCTGAGCTTTTGTGAGGGGCTGGTGGCTTCTGACCTGGACTGCTGATTGCAGTCTGGCAGGTCGGGTTCATCAGATAACTATGGCTGTGGTGCTCAGACTACCTGAGATTGTGTGAGGGGCTGGTGGCTTCAGACCTGGATTGTCGATGGCAGTCTTGCAGGTCAGGTTCATCAGAGAACCACGGCTGTGGCTCTCAGACTACCTGATCTTTTTTGAGGTGCTTGTGGCTTCAGACCTGGACTATGGATGGCAGTCTGGCAGGTCTGGTTCATCAGAAAACTGTGGCTTTGACTCTCAGACTACTTGGGCTTTTGTGAGCTACTGGTGGCTTCAGACCTATACTGCCGATGGCAGTCTGGCATTTGGGGTACATCAGGGAACCACGGCTGTGGCTCTCAGACTACCTCAGTTTCTCTGAGGATCTTGTGACTTCAGACCTGGACTCTGGAAGTAAGTCTGGCAGGTAAGGTTCATCAGAAAAGTGCGGCTTTGACTCTCAGATGACATTAGCTTCTGTGAGAGGCTAGTGGTTTTAGTTCTGGACTCCGGATGGCATTCTGTCAGGTCAGGTTTGACAAAGAACCATAGCTGTGGCTCTCAGACTACATGAGCTTTTGTGAGGGGCTGGTGACTTCAGACATGGACTGTGACTGGCAGTCCCCTGGTTGAGTTTATCAGAGAACTGCAGCTGTTTCTCTTAGACTACTTCAGCTTCTAAAAGGGGCTGGTAGCTTGACACCTGGACTGTGAATGGCAGTCTGGCAGGATAGGTTCTTCAGAGTATGGTGACTCTGGCTCTCAGACTATCTGAGCTTCTGTGAGGATCTGGTGGTTTCAGACCTGGAGTGTGGAGGGCAGACTGGCAGGCAGGGTTCTTCTGAGAACTATGCCTGTGACTCTCAGACTACCTGAGCTTCTGAGAGGGGCTGGTGGCTTCAGACCTGGACTGTGGAAGTCAGTGTGGCAGGTCCAGATTATCAGACAACCACAGCTGTGGCTCTCAGACTTCCTGAGCTTTTGTGAGGGGCTTGTGGCTTCAGACCTGGACTGCTGATGGCAGTATGGCAGGTTGGATTCATCAGAGAACTGTGGCTGTAGTTCTCAGACCACCTGAGCTTCCTTGAGGGGATTGTAGCATCATATCTGGACTGTGGATGATAGTCTGGCAGGTCGTGTTCATCAGAGAACTGCAGCTGTGGCTCTCAGACTACCTGAGCTTCTTTAAGGGGCTGGTGGCTTCAGACCTGGACTGCAGATGGCAGTCTGGCAGGTCAGGTTCATCAGAGAACTGTAGCTGTGGCTGTAGGAGTACTTGAGCTTCTGTTAGGGGCTGGAGGCTTCAGACCAGGACTGTGAATGGTAGTCTGGCATGTCAAGTTAGTCAGAGAACCACGGCTGTGTGTCTCAGTCTACCTATGCTTTTGTGATGGGCTGGTGGCTTCTGACCTGGACTGCTGATGGCAGTCAGGCAGGTCAGGTTCATCAGATAACCATAACTGTGGTGCTCAGACTGCCTGAGATTGTATGTGGGGCTGGTGGCTTCAGACCTGGACAGTCGATGGCAGTCTTGCATGTCAGGTTCATCATAGAACCATGGTTGTGGCTCCTTGACTGCCTTTGCTTCTGTGAGGAGTTGCTGGCTTCCAACCTTGACTGCAAATGGCAGTCCCCAGGTCGGGTTCATCAGAGATCCACAGCTGAGGTTCTCAGACTACCTGATCTTCTGTGAGGGGCTTGTGGCTTCAGACCTGGACTATGGATGCTAGTCTGGTAGGTCAGGTTCATCAGAAAACTGTGGCTTTGACTCTCAGACTACCTGAGCTTCTGTGAGGGGCTGGTGGCTTCAAACCTGGACTGTGGATGGCAGTCTGGCAGGACAGGTTCAACAGAGAATCACAGCTGTGGCTCTCAGACTACCTGAGCTTTTGTGAGGGGATGGTTTCTTCAGACGTGGAGTGCGAATCGCAGTCTGGAAGGTGGGTTTCATCAAAGAACCATAGCTGTGGCTCTCTCTGACTACCTGAGTTTCTGTGAGGGGTTGGTGACTTCAGATCTGGACTGTGGATGACAGACTGGCAGATCAGGTTCATCTTAGAACTGCGCATGTGGCTCTCAGACTATCAGAGCTTCTGTGAGCGGCTTGTGCCTTCAGACCTATACTGCAGATGGCAGTCTGGCATTTGGGGTACATCAGGGAACCACGGCCGTGGCTCTCAGACTACCTCAGCTTCTCTGAGGACGTCATGGCTTTAGACCTGGACTCTGGATGTCAGTCTGGCAGGACACATTCATCAGAAAAGTGCAGCTTTGACTCTCAGATGACATGAGCTTCTGTGAGGGGATGGTAGTTTTAGACCTGGACATCGGATGGCATTCTGTCAGGTCAGGTTTGACAGAGAACCATGGCTGTGGCTTTCAGACTACCCAAGCTTTTGTGAGGGGCTGGTGACTTCAGACATGGACTGTGAATGGCAGTCCCCTGGTCAGGCTTATCAGAGAACTGCAGCTGTTTCTCTCAGACTACTTGAGCTTCTGAAAAGGGCTGATGGCTTCAGACCTGAACTGTGAATGGCAGTCTGTCAGGTTGTGTTCATCAGAAAATCACAGCTCTTGCTCTCAGACTACCTGAGCTTCTAAAAGGGGCTGGTGGCTTCACACCTGGACTGTAAATGGCAGTCTGACAAAATGGGTTTGTCAGAGTATGGTGACTCTGGCTCTCAGACTACCTGAGCTTCAGTGAGGGGCTGGTGGCTTCAGACTTTGACTGCGGATGGCAGTCTGGTGGGTCGGATTCATCAGGGAACCATGGCTGTGATTCTCAGACTACCTGAGCTTCTTTGAGGGGCTTGTGACTTCAGACCTGGACTGCAGAAGGCTGTCTGGCAGGCTCATTTCATCAGAGAACCATGGCTGTGGCTCTCAGACTACCTGAGTTTCTATGAGGGCTGGTGGCTTCAAACATTGACTGTGAATGACAGTCTGGCAGGTTGGGTTCTTCAGAGAACCATGGCTGTGGCTCTCAGACTACTTGAGCATGTGTAAATGGTTGGTGGCATCAGATTTGGACTGCTGATGGCAGTATGGCAGGTCAGTTTCATCAGGGAACTGTGGCTGTGGCTCTCAGACTACCTGAGCTTCTGTGAGTGGTTGGTGGCTTGAGACCTGGACTGCTGATGGAAGTCTGGCAGGTTGGGTTCATCAGCAACTGTGGCTGTGGTTCTCAGACTATCTGAGCTTCTCTGAGGTTCTGGTGGCTTATGATCTGGACTCGGATGATAGTCTGGCAGGTCTGTTTCATCAGAGAACTGTGGCTGTGGTTTTCTGACTACCTGAGCTTCTATGAGGGGATGGTGGCTTCAGAACTGGCCTGCAGATGGCAATATGACAGGTAGGGTTCATCAGAGAACTGTGACTGTGGCTCTCAGACTACCTGAGCTTCCTTGAGGGGCTCATAGCTTCAGATCTGTATTGCAGAAGCTAGTCTGGCAGGTCATGTATATCAGAGAACTGCAGCTGTGGCTTTCATACTACCTAAGCTTCTGTGAGGGGCTGATGGCTTCAGACCTGGGCTGCAGATGGCAGTCTGGCAGGATGGGTTCATCAGAGAACCATGGCTGTGGCTGTAGGACTACATCAGCTTCTGTGAGCATTTGGTGGCTTCAGACCTTGACTGTGGATGGCAGTCTGGCAGGTCAGGTTAGTCAGAGAACCAGGGCTGTGGCTCTCAGACTACCTGAGCTTTTGTGAGGGGCTGGTGGCATCAGACCTGGACTTCAAATGTCAGTCTGGCAGGCCAGTTACATCAGAGAAATGCGTCTGTGGCTCCTTGACTACCTGAGCTACTGTGAGGGGTTGCTGGCTTCAGACCTGGACTGCAGATGGCAGTCTACAGGTCGGGTTCATCAGAAATCCACAGATGTGGCTCTCTCTGACTACCTGAGCTTCTGTGAGGGTCTGGGGCTTCAGACCTGGACTGTGGATGGCAGATTGGCAGGTTGGGTTCATCTTAGAACTGAACCTGTGGCTCTCAGACTATCTGAGCTTCTGCAAGCAGCTGGTGGCTTCAGACCTATACTGCGGATGGCAGTCTGTCAAGTCAGGTTCATCAGGGAACCACAGCTGTGGCTGTCAGTCTCCCTGAGCTTCTGTGAGTGGTTGGTGTCTTCAGACCTGGACTGCTGAAAGCAGTCTGGCAGGTTGGGTTCATCAGTGATCTGTGGCTGTGGTTCTCTGAGTATCTAAGCTTCTGTGAGGGTCTGGTGGCTTACGATCTGGACTGTGGATGATAGTCTGGCAGGTCTTTTTCCTCAGAGATCTGTGGCTGTGGCTTTTCAGACTACCTGGGCTTCTATGAGGGGCTAGTGGCTTCAGAACTGGACTGCAGATGGCAGTCTGGCAGTTAGGGTTCATCAGAGAACCGTGACTGTGGCTCTCGGACTACCTGAGCTTCTGTGAGGTTCTGGTGGCTTCAGACTTAGACTGCGTGGATGGCACTCTGGCAGGGCGGGTTCATCAGAGAACCATGGCTATGGCTTTCAGACTACCTGAGCTTCTGTGAGGGGCTGATGGTTTCAGACTTGGATTCTGGATGTCAGTCTGGCAGGTTAAGGTTCATCAGAAAAGTGCAGCTTTGACTCTGAGATGACATGAGCTTCTGTGAGGGGCTACTGGTTTTAGACCTGGACTGCGGATGGTATTCTGATAGGTCAGGTTCGATAGACAACCATGGCTGTGGCTCTCAGACTACATGAGCTTTTGTGAGGGGCTGGTGGCTTCAGACCAGGACTGTGAATGGCAGTCCTCTGGTCAGGTTTATTAGAGAACCGCAGCTGTTTGTCTCAGACTACCTGAGCTTCCGAAAGGGGATGATGGCTTTAGACCTGAACTACGAATGGCAGTCTGTCCAGTTGTGATGGTCAGAAAACCACAGTTGTGGCTCTCAGACTACCTGAGTTTCTAAAAGGGGCTGGTGGCTTCACACCTGGACTGCAAATGGAAGTCTGGCAGGTTGAGTTCATTAGAGAATGGTGGCTCTGGCTCTCACACTTCCTGAGCTTCAGTGAGGATCTGGTGGCTTCAGACCTGGACTGCGGATGTCAAACTGGCAGGTCGGGCTCATAGGGAACCGCAGCTGTTGCTCTCAGACTGCCTGAGCTTCTGTGATGGGTTGCTGGCTTCAGACCTGGACTGCTGATGGCAGTCTGGCAGGTTGGATTCATCAGCGAACTGTTGCTATGGTTCTCTGACTTCCTGAGCTTCTGTGAAGGGCTGGTGGCTTCAGGCCTGGACTGCAGATGGCAGTCTGGCAGTTTGGGTTCATCACCTGGCTCTTAAACTACCGGAACTTCTGTGAGGATCTGCTAGCTTCAGACCTTGACTGTGGATGACAGTCTGGCAGTTCAGGTTCCTCAGAGAACCGCGGCTGTGATTCTCAGACTACTTGAGCTTCTGTGAGAGGCTGGAGGCTTCAGACCTGGACTCTGGACGGCAGTCTGGAAAGTTGGGTTCATCAGAGAACCACAGCTGTGGCTCTGAGACTACCGAGCATCTGTGAGGGGCTGATGTCTTCAGACCTGGTATGCAGTAGGCAGTCCAGCAGGTTGTATTCATCACAGAACTGCGGCTGTGGCTCTGAGACTGCCTGAGCTTCTGTGAGGGGCTTGTGTCTTAGACCTGGACTGCAGATGGCAGTTGGGCAGGTTGTGTTCATCAGAGAACTGTGGCTGTGACTGTCAGACTACCTGAGCTTGTGTGAGGGGCTATTGGCTTCAGACCTGGACAGCAGATGACAGTCTGGCAAGTTGGGTTCATCAGAGAATTCCGGCTTTCACAACACTTGATCTTCATTGAAGGGCCAGTGTTTTTAGACCTGGGCTGTGGATCTCAGTCTGGCAGGCTGAGTTTGACAGAGAGCCATGGCTGTGGCTCTCAGACTACCTGAGCTTCTGAGAGGGGCTGGTGGTTTCAGACCTGGATGGTGGATGCTAGTGTGGCAGCTCGGGGTCATCAGAGAACTGTGGCTGTGGCTCTCAGACTACCTGAGCTTCTGTAAGGGGCTCGTAGCTTCAGGCCTGGACTGCAGATGGCAGTCTGGCAGGATGGGTTCATCGCAGAACAGCGGCTGTGGCTCTCAGACTACCTGAGCTTCTGTGAGGGGCTGGTGGCTTCAGACCTGGACTGTAGATGGTTGTCTGGTAGGTTGTGCTTGTCAGGGAACAGTGTCTGCCTCTCTCTGACTACCTGAGCTTCTGTGAAGGTCTGGTGGCTTCAGACCTGGACTGTGGATGCCAGTCTGGCAGTTTGTGTTCATCAGAGAACTCTGGATGTGGCTCTTAGACTACCCGAACTTCTGTGAGGATCTGCTAGCTTCAGACCTTGACTGTGGATGACAGTCTGGCAGGCCAGGTTCCTCAGAGAACCACGGTTGTGACTCTCAGACTACCTGAGCTTCTGTGAGAGGCTGGAGGCTTCAGACTTGGACTCCGGATGGCATTCTGGCAAGTTGGGTTCATCAGAAAACCACGGCTGTGGTTGTAAGACTTGCTGAGCTTCTGTGATGGGCTGGTGTCTTCAGACCTGTACTGCAGATGGCAGTTGGGTAGGTCGTGTTCATCCGAGAACCATGAATGTGGCTCTCAGACTACCTGAGCTTCTGTGACGGGCTGGTGGCTTCAGACCTGGACTGCAGATGGCAGTCTGGCAGGTTGAATTCATCAGAGAACAGCGGCTGTCACTCTCAGACTACCTGAGCTTCTGCGAGGGGCTGGTGACTTCAGACCTTGACTGAGGATGGCAGTCTTTCAGGTTGGGATTGTCAGAGACCTACGGCTGTGTCCCTCACACTACAGGAACTTCTGTGAGGGGCTGGTGGCTTCAGACCTGGTGTGCAGATGGCAGTGTGGCAGGTCTGGTTCATCAGAGAACCATGGCTGTGGCTCTCATACTGCCTGAGCTTCTGTGAGGGGCTTTCAGTTTCAGACCTGGACTCCGGATGGCAGTCTGGCAGATCCAGTTCATCAGAGAACCACGACTGTGGCTCTCAGACTACCTGAGCTTCTGTGAGGGCTGGTGGCTTCAAACCTGGACTGCGGATGACAGTCTGGCAGGTCGGGTTCTTCAGAGAACCATGGCTGTGGCTCTCAGACTACTTGGGCTTATGTAAGTGGTTGGTGGCATCAGATTTGGACTGTTGAATGCAGTATGGCAGGTTGGATTCATCAGAGAGCTGCTTCTGTGGTTCTCAGACCACCTGAGCTTCCTTGAGGGTCTCATAGCTTCATATCTGTATTGTGGAAGCTGCTCTGGCAGGTCATGTTCATCGGAGAACTGCAGCTGCAGCTTTCAGACTACCTGGGCTTCTTTGAGGGGCTGATGGCTTCAGACCTAGACTGCAGATGGCAGTCTGGCAGGTCGGGTTCATCAGAGAAACATGGCTGTGACATTCAGACTACCTGAGCTTTGGTAAGGGGCTGTAGGCTTTAGATCTGGACTGCAGATTGCAGTCTGGCAGGCCGGGTTCATCAGAGAACTATGGCTGTGGCTCTAGGACTAGTTCAGCTTCTGTGAGCATTTGCTGGCTTCAGACCTTGACTGTGGATGGCAGTCTGGCATGTCAGGTTAGTCAGAAAACCATGGCTGTGGCTCTCAGTCTAGCTGAGCATCTGTGAATGGCTGGGGGCTTCAGATCTAGATTGCAGATAGCAGACTCACAAGCAGGGTTCATATGAGAGCTGTTAATGTGGCTGTCAGACCACCTGAGCTTCTATGAGGGGCAGGTGGCTTCAAACCTGAACTGCAGATGGCAGGCTGGCAGATTGGGTTCATCAGAGGTCCACGGCTGTGGCTCTCACACTACCTGAACTTTTGTGAGGGTCTGGTAGCATCAGACCTGTACTGCAGATGGCAGGCCAGTTTCATCAGAGAAATGCGCGGCTGTGGCTCCTTAACTACCTGAGCTTCTGTGAGGGGTTGCTGGCTTCAGACTGGGACTGCGGATGGCAGTCTACAGGTCAGGTTAGTCAGAAATTCACTGCTGTGGCTCTCAGACTACCTGAGCTTCTTTGAGGGGCTGGCAGCTTCAGACCTGGACTGCAGATGGCAGATTGGCTGGTCGGGTTAGTCTTAGAACTGCGCATGTGACTCTCAGACTATGTGAGCTTCTGTGAGCAGCTGGTGACTTCAGACCTATACTGCAGATGGCAGTCTGGCAGGTCGGGTTCATCTGGGAACTGCGGCTGTGGCTCTCAGAATCCCTGAGTTTCTGTGAGTGGTTGGTGGCTTGAGACCTGGACTGCTGATGGCAGTCTGGCAGGTTGGGTTCATCAGCAACTGTGGCTGTGGTTCTCAGATTATATGAGCTTCTCTGAGGGTCTGGTTTCTTATGATCTGGACTGAGGATGATAGTCTGGCTGGTCTGTTTCATCAGGGAACTGCGGCTGTGGATTTCAGACTATCTGATCTTCTATGAGGGGCTGGTGGCCTCAGAACTGGACTGCAGATGGCAATCTGGCAGGTAGGGTTCATCAGAGAACCGTGACTGTGGCTCCCAGACTCCCTGAGCTTTTGTGAGGGGCTGGTGGCTTCAGACTTGGACTGTGGATGGCATTCTGGCAGGTCGGGTTCATCAGAGAACCGTGACTGTTGCTCTCAGACTACCTGAGCTTTTGTGAGGGGCTGGTGGCATTAGACCTCTACTGCAGATGGCAGTCTGGCAGTCCAGTTACTTCAGAGTCTCATGGCTGTGTCTCCTTGACTGCCTGAGCTTCTGTGAGGGGTTGCTGGCTTCGACCTGGACTGCAAATGGTAGTCCCCAGGTCAGGTTCATCAGAGATCCACAGCTGTGGCTCTTAGACTACCTGAGCTTCTGTGAGGGGCTGGTTTCTTCAGACCTGGACTGTGGATGGCAGTCCGGCAGGTTGGGTTCATCAGAGAACCATGGCTGTGGCTGTAGGATGACTTGAGCTTCTGTGAGGTGCTGGAGTCTTCAGACCTGGACTGTGAATTGCAGTCTGGCATGTCAGGTTTGTCAGAGAACCACGGCTGTGAGTCTCAGTCTACCTGAGCTTTTCTGAGGGGCTGGTTGTTTCTGACCTGGACTGCTGATGGTAGTCTGGCAGGTCGGGTTCATCAGATAACCATGGCTGTGACACTCAGACTGCCTGAGATTGTATGAGGGGCTGGTGGCTTCAGACCTGGACTGTTGATGGCAGTCTTGCAGGTCAGGTTCATCAGGGAACCATGGCTGTGGCTCTCAGACTACCTGATCTTCTGTGAGGTGCTCGTGGCTTCAGACCTGGACTATGGATGGCAGTCTGGCAGGTAAGATTCATCAAAAAACTGTGGCTTTGACTCTCAGACTATCTCAGCTTCTGTGAGGGGCTGGTGGCTTCAAACTTGGACTGTGAATGGCAGTCTGGAAGGCCGGTTTCATCAAAGAACCATGGCTGTGGCTTTCTCTCACTACCTGAGCTTCTGTGAGGTGACTTCAGATCTGGACTGTGGATGGCAGTCTGGCAAATTTAGTTTGTCAGAGTATGGTGGCTCTGACTCTCAGACTACCTGAGTTTCTGTGAGCCACTAGTGGCTTCAGACCTACACAGTGGATGGCAGTCTGGCATTTGGGGTATGTCAGGGAACCATGGCTGTGGCTCTCAGACTACTTCAGGTTCTCTGAGGATCTTGTGGCTTCAGACCTGGACTCTGGAAGTAAGTCTGGTAGGTCAGGTTCATCAGAAAAGTGTGGCTTTGACTCTCAGATGACATCAGCTTCTGTGAGAGGCTAGTGGTTTTATACTTGGACTGCGGATGGCATTCGGACAGGTCAGGTTTGACAGAGAACCATGGCTGTGGCTCTCAGACTATCTGAGCTTTTGTGAGGGCTGGTGATTTCAGACATGGACTGTGGATGGCAGTCCCCTGGTTGGGTTTATCAGAGAACTGAAGCTGTTTCTCTCAGACTACTTGAGCTTCTGAAAGGGGCTGATGGCTTTAGATCTGAACTGTGAATGGCAGTCTGGCAGGTTGTGTTCATCAGAGAATCACAGTTCTGGCTCTCAGACTACCTGAACTTCTAAAAGGGGCTGGTGGCTTGACAACTGGACTGGGAATGGCAGTCTGGCAGGATGGGTTCATCAGAGTATGGTGACTCTGGCTCTCAGACTACCTGAGCTTCACTGAGGATCTGGTGGTTTCAGACCTGGACTGCGGAGGGCAGACTGGCAGGTCGAGTTCTTCTGAAAACTGTGCCTGTGGCTGTCAGACTACCTGAGCTTCTGAGAGGAGCCTGTGGCTTCATACCTGGACTGTGGAAGGCAGTGTGGCAGGTCCAGATTATCAGAGAACCACTGCTGTGGCTCTCAGACTACCTGAGCTTCTGTGAGGGGCTGGTGGCTTCAGACCTGGATGGCGGATGATAGTCTGTCAGGTCTGGTCCTTCAGAGAACTGTGGCTGTCTCTCTCAGACTACTTGAGCTTCTGTAAGGGGTTGGTGGCTTCAGATCTGGACTGCTAATGGCAGTATGGCAGGTTGGATTCATTAGAGAACTGCGGCAGTAGTTCTCAGACCACGTGAACTTCCTTGAGGGGCTCGTAGCTTCATATCTGAACTGCGGATGATAGTCTATCTGGTTGCATTCATCAGAGAACTGCAGCTGTGGCTTTCAGACTACCTGAGCTTCTCTGAGGAGCTGGTGGCTTCAGACCAGGACTGCAGATGGCAGTCTGGCAGGTTGGGTTCATCAGAGAACCATGGCTGTGGCTCTCAGACTACCTCAGCTTCTGTGAGGGGCTGGAGGCTTCAGACCTGGACAGCCAATGCCAGTCTTGTAGGTCAGGTTCATCAGAGAACCATGGCTGTGGCTCTCAGACTACCTGATCTTCTGTGATGGGCTCGTGGCTTCAGACCTGGACTATGCATGGCAGTCTGGCAGGTCAGGTTCATCAGAAAACTGTGGCTTTGACTCTCAGACCACCTGAGCTTCTGTGAGGGGCTGGTGGCTTCAAACCTGGACTGCGGATGGCAGTCTAGCAGGACAGGTTCAACAGAGAACCACGGCTGAGGCTCTCAGACTACCTGAGCTTTTGTTAGGGGCTGGTTTCTTCAGACCTGGATTATGAATCATAGTCTGGAAGGCTGGTTTCATCAAAGAACCATGGGTGTGGCTCTCTCTGACTACCTGAGCATCTGTGAGGGGTTGGTGACTTCAGATCTGGACTGTGGATGGCAGACTGGCAGGTCGGGTTCATCTTAGAACTGCGCATGTGGCTCTCAGACTACCAGAGATTCTGTGAGGGGCTGCTGACTTTAGACCTATACTGCGGATGGCAGTCTGGCATTTGGGGTATGACAGGGAACCATGGCTGTCTCTCTCAGACTACCTCAGCTTCTCTGAGGAGGTCATGGCAACAGGCCTGTACTCTGGATGTCAGTCTGGCAGGTCACGTTCATCAGAAAAGTGCAGCTTTGACTCTCAGATGACATGAGCTTCTGTGAGGGGATAGTAGTTTTAGACCTGGACATCGGATGGCATTCTGTCAGGTCAGGTTTGACAGAGAACCATGGCCGTGGCTATCAGAATACCTGAGCTTTTGTGAGGGACTGGTGACTTCAGACATGGACTGTGAATGGCAGTCCACTGGTCAGGCTTATCACAGAACCGCAGCTGTTTCTCTCAGACTACTTGAGCTTCTGAAAGGGGCTGATGGCTTCAGACCTGAACTACAAATGGCAGTCTGGCATGTTGTGTTCACCAGAAAATCACAGCTCTTGCTCTCAGACTACCTGAGCTTCTAAAAGGGGCTGCTGGCTTCACACCTGGACTGTGAATGGCAGTCTGGCAAAATGGGTTTGTCAGAGTATGGTGACTCTGGCTCTCAAACTACCTAAGCTTCTGTGAGGGACTGGTGGCTTCAGACCTGGACTGCGGATGGCAGTCTGGCAGGTTGGATTCATCAGGGAACCACGGCTGTGACTTGAAGATTACCTGAGCTTCTTTGAGGGGCTTGTGGCTTCAGACATGGACTGCAGAAGGATGTCTGGCAGGTTCAGTTCATCAGAGAACCATGGCTATGGTTCTCAGACTACCTGAGTTTCTGTGAGGGCAGGTGGCTTCAAACCTGGACTGTGGATGACAGTCTGGCAGGTTGGGTTCTTCAGAGAACCATGGCTGTGGCTCTCAGACTACTTGAGCATATGTAAGTGGTTGGTGGCATTAGATTTGGACTGTTGATGGCAGTATGGCAGGTTGGATTCATCAAAGAACTGCTTCTGTGGTTCTCAGACCACCAGAGCTTCCTTGAGGGGCTCGTAGCTTCACATCTGTATTGCAGAAGCTAGTCTGACAGGTCATGTTCATCAGAGAACTGCAGCTGTGGCTTTCAGACTACCTGAGCTTCTGTGAGGGGCCGATGACTTCAGACCTGGACTGCAGATGGCAGTCTGACAGGTTGGGTTCATCAGAGAACCATGGCTGTGGCTCTAGGACTACATCAGCCTCTGTGAGCTTTAGGTGGCTTCAGACCTTGACTACGGATGGCAGTCTGGCATGTCAGGTTAGTCAGAGAACCATGGCTGTGGCTCTCAGACTACCTGAGCTTTTGTGAGGGGCTGGTGGCATCAGACCTGGACTACAGATGTCAGGCTGGCAGGCCAGTTACATCAGATAAATGCGGCTGTGGCTCATTGACTACATGAGCTTCTATGAGGGGTTGCTGGCTTCAGACCTGGACTGCAGGTGGCAGTCTACAGGTCGGCTTCATCAGAAATCCACAGATGTGGCTCTCTCTGACTACCTGAGCTTCTGTGAGGGGGCTGGTGGCTTCAGACCTGGACTGCGGATGGCTGATTGGCAGGTCAGGTTCATCTTATAACTGCACCTGTGGCTCTCAGACTATCTGAGCTTCTGTGAGCAGCTGGAGGCTTCAGACCTATAATGCGGATGGCAGTGTGTCAAGTCGGGTTCATCAGGGAACTACAGCTGTGGCTGTCAGACTCCCTGAGCTTCTGTGAGTGGTTGGTGTCTTCAGACCTGGACTGGTGAAGGCAATCTGGCAGGTTGGGTTCGTCTGACAACTGTGGCTGTGGTTCTCAGACTATCTAAGCTTCTCTGAGGGTCTGGTGGCTTATGATCTGGACCGTGGATAATAGTTTGGCAAGTCTGTTTCATCACAGAACTGCAGCTGTGGCTTTCAGACTACCTGAGCTGCTATGAGGGCTGGGGCCTTCAGAACTGGACTGCAGATGGCAGTCTGGCAGGTAGGGTTCATCAGAGAACCGTGACTGTGGCTTTCAGACTACCTGAGCTTCTGTGAGGTTCTGATTGCTTCAGACTTGGACTGTGGATGGCAGTCTGGCAGGGCGGGTTCATCAGAGAACCATGGCTATGGCTTTCAGAATACCTGAGGTTCGGTGAGGGGGTTCTGGTTTTAGACCTGGACTGTGGATGGTATTCTGACAGGTCAGGTTCAATAGACAACCATGGCTGTGGCTCTCAGACTACCTGAGCTTTTGTGAGGGGCTGGTGACTTCAGACCTGGACTGTGAATGGCAGTCCTCTGGTCGGGTTTATCAGAGAACCACAGCTGTTTGTCTCAGACTACCTGAGCTTCTGAAAGGGGATGATGGCTTCAGACCTGAACTGCGAATGGCAGTCTGTCCAGTTGTGATGGTCAGAAAACCACAGTTGTGGCTCTAAGACTACCTGAGTTTCTAAAAGGGTCTGGTGGCTTCACACCTGGACTGCAAATGGCAGTCTGGCAGATTGAGTTCATTTGAGAATGGAGGCTCTGGCTCTTACACTACCTGAGCTTCTGTGAGGATCTGGTGGCTTCAGACCTGGACTGTGGATGGCAAACTCGCAGCTCGGGTTCTTCCGAGATCTGCACCTGTGGCTCTCAGATTACCTGAGCTTCTGTAAGGGGTTGGTGGCTTCAGACCTGGACTGCTGAAGGCAGTCAGACAGGTCAAGTTCATCAGAGGACCACAGCTGTGGCTCTCAGGCTACCTGAACTTCTGTGAGGGGCTGGTGGCTTCAGACCTTGACTGCGGATGACAGTCTGGCAGGTCAGGTTCTTCAGAGAACTGTGGCTGTGGCTCTCAGACTACATGTGCTTCTGCAAGGGGTTGGTGGCTTTAGATCTGGATGGTTGATGGCAGTATGGCAAGTTGGATTCATAAGAGAACTGCGGCTGTTGTTGTCAGACCACCTGGGCTTCCTTGAGGGGCTCTTAGCTTCAGATCTGGACTGTGGATGATAGTCTGGCAGGTTGGGTTCATCAGAGAACTGCAGCTGTGGCTTTCACACTACCTGAGCTTCTGTGAGGGGCTGATGGCTTCAGACCTGGACTGCTGATGGCAGTCTGGCAGGTCAGGTTCATCAGAGAACCATGGCTGTGGCTCTCAGACTACCTGAGCTTCTGTGAGGGGCTGATGGCTTCAGACCTGAACTGCAGATGGCAGTGTGGCAGGTCGGGTTCATCAGAGAACTATGGCAATGGCTCTAGGATGACTTCAGCTTCTGTGATGAGTTGGTGGTTTCAGACCTGGACTGTGGATGGCAGTCTGGCACGTAAGGTTAGTCAGAGAACCATGGCTGTGGCTCTCAGACTACCTGAGCTTTTGTGAGGGGTTGTGGCTTCTGACCTGGACTGGGGATGGCAGTCTGGAAGGCCAGTTTCATCAAAGAACCATGGTGTGGCTCTCTCTGACTACCTGAGCTTCTGTGATGGGCTGGTGGCTTCAGACCAGGCCTGAGGATGGCAGTCAGGCTGGTCGGGGTCATCAGAGAGCCAATTCTGTTGCTCTCAGGCTACCTGAGCTTTTGTGAGGGGCTCTTGGCATCAGACCTGGACTGCATATGTCAGTCTGGCAGGCCAGTTCCATCAGAAAACCATGGCTCTGGCTTCTTGACTACCTGAGCTTCTCTGAGGGGTTGCTGGCTTCAGATCTGGACTGCAGATGACAGTCCCCAGGTCAGGTTCATCAGAGATCCACAGCTGTGGCTCTCAGACTACCTGAGTTTCTCTGAGGGGCTGGTGGCTTCAGACTTGGACCGCAGATGTCATAGTGACAGGTCAGGTTCATCTTAGAACTGCACCTGTGGCTCTCAGACTACCTGAGCTCCCATGGGGGGTTGGTGGCTTCAGACCTGGAATGCTGATGGCAGTCTGTCAGGTTGGGTTCATCAGTGAACTGTGGCTATGGTTCTCAGACAATCTGAGCTGCTCTGAGGGACTGGTGGCTTATGATCTTGACTGCAGAGGATAGTCTGGCAGTTCAGTTTCTTCAAAGAACTGTGGCTGTGGCTTTCAGACTACCTGAGCTTCAGTGAGGGGCAGGTGGCTTTAGACCTGGACTGCAGATGGCAGGCTGGCAGGTTGGGTTCATCAGAGAACCATGGTTTTGGCTCTAGGATTACTTCAGCTTCTGTGATGTGTTGGTGGCTTCAGACGTGGACTATGGATTGTAGTCTGGCATGTCAGGTTAGTCAAAGCAACCATGACTGTGGCTCTCAGACTACCTGAGCTTTTTGGGGGGCCTGGTGGCTTCCAACCTGGACTGCAGATGGCAGTCTGGAAGGGCAGTGTCATCAAAGAACCAGGGCTGTGGCTCTCTCTGACTAGCTGAGCTTTTGTGAGGGGTTGGTGGCTTCAGATCTGAACTATGCATGGCAGTCTGGCAGGATGATTTTTTCAGAGAATGTCAATTCTGGCTCTCTGACTACCTGAGCTTCTGTGAATGGCTGGTGGCTTCACAGCTGGACTGTGGATAGCAGACTGGCATGTCGGTTTCATCTGAGAGCTGAGGATGTAGCTCTCAGACTACCTGAGCTTCTGTGAGGGGCTGGTGGCTTCAGTCCTGGATAGCAGATGGCAGTATGGCTGGTAGAGTTCATCAGAGAACCATGGCTGTGGCTCTCAGACTACCTGAGATTTTGTTAGGGGCTCTTGGCATCAGACCTGGACTGCAGATGTCAGTCTGGCAGGCCAGTTACATCAGAGAACCATGACTGTTGCTTCTTGACTACCTGAGCTTCTCTGAGGGGTTGCTGGCTTCAGACCTGGACTGCGGATGACAGTCCCCAGGTCAGGTTCATCAGTGATCCACAGCTGTGGCTTCCAGAATATCTAAGCTACTGTGAGGGGCTGGTGGCTTCAGACCTGGACTGCAGATGGCAGAGTGGCAAGTCGGATTCATCGTAGAACTGCGCCTCTTCCGCTCAGACTACCTGAGCTTCTGTGAGCAGCTGGTGGCTTCAGACCTATACTGCGGTATGGCAGTCTGGCAGGTCGGGCTCATCAGGGAACAGCGGCTGTTGCTGTCAGACTACCTGAGTTTCTGTGAGGGGTTGGTGGCTTCAGATCTGGACTGCTGATGGCAGTCTGGCAGGTTGAGTTCATCAGCGAACTGTGGCTATGGTTCTCAGTCTACCTGAGCTTCTCTGAGGGGCTGGTGGCTTACAATCTGGACTGCAGATGATAGTCTGGCAGGTCAGTTTCTTCAGAGAACCATGACTGTGGCTTTCAGACTGCCTGAGCTTCTGTCAGGGCTGGTGGCTTCAGACTTGGACTGCAGATGGCACTCTGGCAGGTCGGGTTCATCAGAGAACCATGGCTATGACTTTCAGATTACCTGAGCTTCTTCGGGGGGCTATTAGCTTCAGACCTGGACTCTGGATGTCTGTTTGGCAGGTCAGGTTGATCAGAAAAGTGCATTTTTGACTCTCAGAAGACATGAGCTTCTGTGAAGTGCTGCTGGTTTTAGACCTGGACTGAGGATGGCATTCTGACAGGTCAGATTTGATAGAGATCCATGGCTGTGGCTCTCAGACTACCTGAGCTTTTGTGAGGAGCTGGTGACTTCAGACCTGGACTGTGAATGGCAGTCCTCTAGTAGGGTTTATCTGAAAACCGCAGCTTTTTCCTCTCAGAGTACCTGAGCTTCAGAAAGGGGATGATGTTTTCAGACCTGAACTGTGAATGGCAGTCTGTCAGGTTGCAATGATCAGAAAACTACAGCTGTGGCTCTCAGACTACCTAAGCTTCTAAAAGGAGATGGTGGCTTCACTCCTGGACTGTGAATGGCAGTCTGGCAGCTTTAGTTCACCAGAGAATGGCGGTTCTGGCACTCAGACTACCTGAGCTTCTTTGAGGATCTGGTGGCTTCAGACCTGGACTATGGATGGCAGACTGGCAGGTTGGGTTCTTCTCAGATCTGTGCCTGTGGCTCTCAGACTACCTGAGCTTCTGTGAGGGGCTGGTGTCTTCAGACTGGGACTGTGGATAGCAGTCTGGCAGGTCAGGTTCATCAGAGAACCACTGCTGTGGCTCTCAGACTACCTGAGCTTCTGTGAGGGGGAGGTGGCTTCAGACCTGGACTGCATATGACAGTCTGGCAGGTTGCATTCTTCAGAGAACCATAGCTGTTGCTCTCAGACTACTTGAGCTTCTGTAAGGGGTTGGAGGCATCAGATTTGGACTGCTGATGTCAGTATGGCAAGCTGGATTCATCAAAGAACTGTGGCTGTGGTTCTCAGATCACTTGAACTTCCTTGAGAGGGTTGTAGTTTCAGATCTGGTCTGGGGATGATAGTCTGGCAGGTCGGGTTCATCAGAGAAGTGCAGCTGTGGCTTTCAGACTACCTGAGCTTCTGTGAGGTGCTGATGGCTTCAGACCTGGACTGGAGATGGCAGTCTGGCAGCTAGGATTCATCAGAGAACTGTGGCTGTGGCTCTCAGACTACCTGAGGTTCTGTGAGGGGTGGTGACTTCTGAACTGGACTGCTGATGACTGTCTGGCAGGTTGAGTTCATCAGAAAACTGTGGCTTTGACTCTCAGTCTACCTGAGCTTTTGTGAGGGCCTGGTGGCTTCAGATCTGGACTGCAGATGGCAGTCTGGCAGGTTGAGTTTGTCAGAGAACCACGGCTGTGGCTCTCAGACTACCTGAGCTTTTGTGAGGGGCTGGTGGCATCAGATCTGGAATGCGGATGTCTGTCTGGCAGGCCAGTTACATCAGAGAACCACGGCTGTGGCTCCTTGACTACCTGAGCTTCTGTAAGGGGTTGCTGGTTTCAGACCTGGACTGCAGATGGCAGTCCCCTGGTCGGGTTCATCAGAGATCCACAGCTGTGGCTGTCAGGCTACCTGATGTTTTGTAAGAGGCTGGAGGCTTCAAACCTGGACTGCGGATGGCAGACTGTAAGGTCAGGTTCAACAGAGAACCATGGATGAGGCTCTCAGTCTACCTGAGCTTTTGTGAGGGGCTGCTGGCTTCCGACCTGGACTGTGGATGGCAGTCTGGAAGGCCAGTTTCATCAAAGAACCATGGCTGTGGCTCTCTCTGACTACCTGAGCTTCTGTGAGGTGGCTTCAGACCTGGATTGCTGATGGCAGTCTGGCAGGTTGGGTTCGTCAGCAAACTGTGGGTATGGTTCTCTAGCTACCTGAGCCTCTCTGGGGGGCTGGGGGCTTACGATCTTGACTGCAGATGATAGTCTGGCATGTCAGTTTCCTCAAGGAACTGCAGCTGTGGCTTTCAGACTACCTGAACATCTGTGAGGGGCTGGTGGCTTGAGATCTATAGTTGGGATGGCAGTCTGGCAGGTCAGATTCATCAGGGAACCGCGGCTGTTGCTGTCAGACTACCTGAGCTTCTGTGAGGTGTTGGTGGCTTCAGACCTGGACTGCTAATAGCAGTCTGGCAGATTGGGTTCATCAACACACTGTGGCTATGGTTCTCAGACTACCTGAGCTTCTCTGTGGGGCTGGTGGCTTACGATCTAGACTGCGGATGATAGTCTGGTAGGTCAGTTTCTTCAAAGAACTGCAGCTGTGGCTTTCAGACTACTTGAACTTCAAAGAGGGGCTAGTGGCATCAGACCTGGACAGCAGATGGCAGTCTGGCAGGTCAGATTCATCAGAGAACCGTGGCTGTGGCTCTCAGACTACCTGAGCTTTTGTAAGGGGCTGGTAGCTTCAGACCTGGACTGCAGATGGCAGTCTGGCAGGTCAGGTTCATCAGAGAAACATGGCTATGGCTCTAGGACTACTTCAGCTTCTGTGATGGGTTGGTGGCTTCTGATCTGGACTATGGATGGCAGTCTGGCATGTCACATTAGTCAGAGAACCATGGTTGTGGCTCTCAGACTACCAGAGCTTTTGTGAGGGTCTGGTAGCTTCTGACCTGGACTGTGGATGGCAGTCTGGAAGGCCAGTTTCTTCAGAGAACCATGGCTGGGGCTCTCTCTGAATACTTGAGCTTCTCTGAGTGGTTGGTGGCTTCAGACCTAGACTACACATGGCAGTCTGGCAGGATCAGTTTGTCAGAGAATGGCAGCTCTGGATCTCAGACTACCTGAGATTCAGTGAATGGCTGGTGGTTTCAGACCTGGACTGTGGATAGCAGACTGGCAGGTTGGTTTCATCTGAGAGCTGAGAGTGTGGCTCTCAGACTATCTGAGCTTTTGTGAGGGCCTGGTGGCTTCAGACCTGGACTGCGGATGGCAGTCTGGCAGGTTGGGTTTGTCAGAGAACCACGGCTGTGGCTCTCAGACTACCTGAGCTTTTGTGAGGGGCTGGTGGCATCAGATCTGGAATGCGGATGTCTGTCTGGCAGGCCAGTTACATCAGAGAACCACGGCTGGCTCCTTGACTACCTGAGCTTCTGTAAGGGTTGCTGGTTTCAGACCTGGACTGCAGATGGCAGTCCCCTGGTCGGGTTCATCAGAGATCCACAGCTGTGGCTGTCAGGCTACCTGAAGTTTTGTGAGAGGCTGGAGGCTTCAAACCTGGACTGTGGATGGCAGACTGTAAGGTCAGGTTCAACAGAGAACCATGGATGAGGCTCTCAGTCTACCTGAGCTTTTGTGAGGGGCTACTGGCTTCCAACTTGGACTGCGGATGGCAGTCTTGAAGGCCAGTTTCATTAAAGAACCATGGCTGAGGCTCTCTCTGACTACCTGAGCTTCTGTGAGGGGTTGGTGGCTTCAGATCTGGATTGCTGATGGCAGTCTGGCAGGTTGGGTTCGTCAGCAAACTGTGGGTATGGTTCTCTGGCTACCTGAGCCTCTCTGGGGGGCTGGTGGCTTATGATCTTGACTGCAGATGATAGTCTGGCATGTCAGTTTCCTCAAGGAACTGCAGCTGTGGCTTTCAGACTACCTGAACATCTGTGAGGGGCTGGTGGCTTGAGATCTATAGTGGGGATGGCAGTCTGGCAGGTCGGGTTCATCAGGGAACCGCGGCTGTTGCTCTCAGACTACCTGAGCTTCTGTGAGGTGTTGGTGGCTTCAGACCTGGACTGCTAATAGCAGTCTGGCAGATTGGGTTCATCAACACACTGTGGCTATGGTTCTCAGACTACATGAGCTTCTCTGTGGGGCTGGTGGCTTACGATCTAGACTGCGGATGATAGTCTGGCAGGTCAGCTTCTTCAAAGAACTGCGTCTGTGGCTATCAGACTACTTGAACTTCAAAGAGGGGCTGGTGGCTTCAGACCTGGACTGCAGATGGCAGTCTGGCAGGTCGGATTCATCAGAGAACCGTGGCTGTGGCTCTCAGACTACCTGAGCTTTTGAAAGGGGCTGGTAGCTTCAGACCTGGACTGCAGATGGCAGTCTGGCAGGTCAGGTTCATCAGAGAAACATGGCTATGGCTCTTGGACTACTTCAGCTTCTGTGATGGGTTGGTGGCTTCTGATCTGGACTATGGATGGCAGTCTGGCATGTCACATTAGTCAGAGAACCATGGTTGTGGCTCTCAGACTACCTGAGCTTTTGTGAGGGTCTGGTAGCTTCTGACCTGGACTGTGGATGGCAGTCTGGAAGGCCAGTTTCTTCAGAGAACCATGGCTGGGGCTCTCTCTGACTATCTGAGCTTCTCTGAGTGGTTGGTGGCTTCAGACCTAGACTACACATGGCAGTCTGGCAGGATCAGTTTGTCAGAGAATGGCGGCTCTGGATCTCAGACTACCTGAGATTCTATGAATGGCTGGTGGTTTCAGACCTGGACTGTGGATAGCAGACTGGCAGGTCGGTTTCATCTGAGAGCTGAGAGTGTGGCTCTCAGACTATCTGAGCTTCTGTGAGGGGCTGGTGGCTTCAGACCTTCACTGCGGATGGCAGTCTGGCAGGTCGGGTTCATCAGAGAACCTCGGCTGTGGCTCTCAGATGACCTGAGCTTCTGTGAGGGGCTCTTGGCATCAAACCTGGACTACTGATGTCAGTCTGGCAGGCCCGTTACATCAGAGAACCACAGCTGTGGCTTCTTGACTAACTGAGCTTCTGTGAATGGTTGCTGGCTTCACACCTGGACTGCGGATGACAGTCACCAGGTCGGGTTCATCAGAGATCCACAGCTGTGGCTTTCAGACTATCTGATCTTCTGTGAGGGGCTGGTGGCTTCAGACCTATACTGCAGATGGCAGTCTGGCAGGTTGGGATCATTAGGGAACCATGGCTGTTGCTGTCAGACTACCTGAGTTTCTGTGAGGGGTTGGTGGCTTCAGACCTGGACTTCTGATGGCAGTCTGGCAGGTTGAGTTCATCAGTGAACTGTGGCTATGGTTCTGAGACTACCTGAGATTCTGTGAATGGCTGGTGGTTTCAGACCTGGACTGTGGATAGCAGTCTGGCAGGTCGGTTTCATCTGAGAGCTGAGAGTGTGGCTCTCAGACTATCTGAGCTTCTGTGAGGGGCTGGTGGCTTCAGACCTTCACTGCGGATGGCAGTCTGGCTGGTCAGGTTCTTCAGAGAACCTCAGCTGTGGCTCTCAGATGACCTGAGCTTCTGTGAGGGGCTCTTGGCATCAAACCTGGACTACTGATGTCAGTCTGGCAGGCCCGTTACATCAGAGAACCACAGCTGTGGCTTCTTGACTAACTGAGCTTCTGTGAATGGTTGCTGGCTTCACACCTGGACTGCAGATGACAGTCACTAGGTCGGGTTCATCAGAGATCCACAGCTGTGGCTTTCATACTATCTGATCTTCTCTGAGGGGCTGGTGGCATCAGACCTATACTGTAGATGGCAGTCTGGAAGGTCGGGATCATTAGGGAACTGTGGCTGTTGCTGTCAGACTACCTGAGTTTCTGTGAGGGGTTGGTGGCTTCAGACCTGGACTTCTAATGGCAGTCTGGCAGGCTGAGTTCATCAGCGAACTGTGGCTATGGTTCTCAGACTACCTGAGCTTCTCTGAGGGTCTGGTGGCTTACAATCTAGACTGTGGATGATAGTCTGGCAGGTCAGTTTCTTCAGAGAACCATGACTGTGGCTTTCAGACTGCCTGAGCTTCTGTGAGGGCTGGTGGCTTCAGACTTGGACTGCAGATCACACTCTGGCAGGTTGGGTTCATCAGAGAACCATGGTTATGGCTTTCAGACTACCTGAGCTTCTTTGAGGGGCTGGTGGCTTCAGACCTGGACCCTGGATGTCTGTTTGGCAGGTCAGGTTGATCAGAAAAGTGCAGCTTTGACTCTCAGAAGACATGAGCTTCTGTGAAGTGCTGCTGATTTTAGACCTGGACTGAGGATGGCATTCTGACAGCTCAGGTTCGACAGAGATCCATGGCTGTGGCTCTCAGACTAGCTGAGCTTTTGTGAGGGGCTGGTGACTTCAGACCTGGACTGTGAATGGCAGTCCTCTAGTTGCGTTTATCTGAGAACCGCAGCTTTTTCTCTCAGACTACTTGAGCTTCTGAGAGGGGCTGATGTTTTCAGACCTGTACTGTGAATGGCAATCTGTCAGGTTGTAATGATCAGAAAGCTACAGCTGTGGCTCTCAGACTATCTAAGCTTCTAAAAGGGGATATGGCTTCACTCCTGTACTGCGAATGGCAGTCTGGTAGCTTTAGTTCATCAGAAAATGGCGGCTCTGGCACTCAGACTACCTGAGCTTCTGTGAGGATCTGGTGGCTTCAGACCTGGACTATGGATGGCAGACTGGCAGGTTGGGTTCTTCTCAGATCTGTGCCTGTGGCTCTCAGACTACCTGAGCTTCTGTGATGGGCTGGTGGCTTCAGACTGGGACTGTGGATGGCAGTCTGGCAGGTTGAGTTCATCAGAGAACCGCTGCTGTGGCTCTCAGACTACCTGAGCTTCTGTGAGGGGGTGGTGGCTTCAGACCTGGACTGCATATGACAGTCTGGCAGGTTGCATTCTTTAGAGAACCATGGCTGTTACTCTCAGACTACTTGAGCTTCTGTAAGGGGCTGGAGGCATCCGATTTGGACTGCTGATGGCAGCATGGCAGGCTGGATTCATCAAAGAACTGTGGCTGTGGTTCTCAGATCACTTGAACTTCCTTGAGAGGGTCGTAGTTTCAGATCTGGTCTGGGGATGATAGTCTGGCAGGTCGGGTTCATCAGAGAAGTGCAGCTGTGGCTTACAGACTACCTGAGCTTCTGTGAGGTGCTGATGGCTTCAGACCTGGACTGGAGATGGCAGTCTGGCAGGTAGAATTCATCAGAGAACTGTGGCTGTGGCTCTCAGACTACCTGAGTTTCTGTGAGGGGATGGTGGCTTCTGACCTGGACTGCTGATGACTGTCTGGCAGGTCAAGTTCATCAGAAAACTGTGGCTTTGACTCTCAGACTACCTGAGCTTCTGTGAGTGTCTGGTGGCTTCAAACTTAGACTGTGGAAGGCAGTCTGGCAGGTCAGGTTCAACAGAGAACCATGGCTGAGGCTCTCAGTCTACCTGAGCTTTTGTGAGGGGCTGGTGGCATCAGAACTGGAATGCGGATGTCAGTCTGGCAGGCCAGTTACATCAGAGAACCACGGCTGTGGCTCCTTGACTACCTGAGTTTCTGTAAGGGGTTGCTGGCTTCAGACCTGGACTGCAGATGGCAGTCCCCAGGTCAGGTTCATCAGAGAGTCACAGCTGTGGCTGTCAGGCTACCTGAAGTTTTGTGAGAGGCTGGAGGCTTCAAACCTGGACTGTGGATGGCAGACTGTAAGGTCAGGTTCAACAGAGAACCATGGATGAGGCTCTCAGTCTACCTGAGCTTTTGTGAGGGGCTGCTGGCTTCCGACCTGGACTGCGGATGGCAGTCTGGAAGGCCAGTTTCATTAAAGAACCATGGCTGTGGCTCTCTCTGACTACTTGAGCTTCTGTGAGGTGTTGGTGGCTTCAGACCTGGATTGCTGATGGCAGTCTGGCAGGTTGGGTTCGTCAGCAAACTGTGGGTATGGTTCTCTAGCTACCTGAGCCTCTCTGGGGGGCTGGTGGCTTACGATCTTGACTGCGGATGATAGTCTGGCATGTCAGTTTCCTTAAGGAACTGCAGCTGTGGCTTTCAGACTACCTGAACATCTTTGAGGGGCTGGCGGCTTGAGATCTATAGTGGGGATGGCAGTCTGGCAGGTCAGGTTCATCAGGGAACCGTGGCTGTTGCTGTCAGACTACCTGAGCTTCTGTGAGGTGTTGGTGGCTTCAGACCTGGACTGCTAATAGCAGTCTGGCAGATTGGGTTCATCAACACACTGTGGCTATGGTTCTCAGACTACCTGAGCTTCTCTGTGGAGCTGGTGGCTTACGATCTAGACTGCGGATGATAGTCTGGCAGGTCAGTTTCTTCAAAGAACTGCGGCTGTGGTTTTCAGACTACTTGAACTTCAAAGAGGGGCTGGTGGCTTCAGACCTGGACTGCAGATGGCAGTCTGGCAGGTCGGATTCATCAGAGAACCGTGGCTGTGGCTCTCAGACTACCTGAGCTTTTGTAAGGGGCTGGTATCTTCAGATCTGGACTGCAGACGGCAGTCTGGCAGGTCAGGTTCATCAGAGAAACATGGCTATGGCTCTAGGACTACTTCAGCTTCTGTGATGGGTTGGTGGCTTCTGATCTGGACTATGGATGGCAGTCTGGCATGTCACATTAGTCAGAGAACCATGGTTGTGGCTCTCAGACTACCTGAGCTTTTGTGAGGGTCTGGTAGCTTCTGACCTGGACTGTGGATGGCAGTCTGGAAGGCCAGTTTCTTCAGAGAACCATGGCTGGGGCTCTCTCTGACTACCTGAGCTTCTCTGAGTGGTTGGTGGCTTCAGACCTAGACTACACATGGCAGTCTGGCAGGATCAGTTTGTCAGAGAATGGTGGCTCTGGCTCTCAGACTACCTGAGATTCTGTGAATGGCTGGTGGTTTCAGACCTGGACTGTGGATTGCAGACTGGTAGGTCGATTTTATATGAGAGCTGTGGATGTGGATCTCAGATTATCTGAGCTTCTGTGAGGGGCTGATGGCTTCAGACCTGGACTGCACATGGCAGTCTGGCTGGTCGGGTACATCAGAGAACCTCGGCTGTGGCTCTCAGATGACCTGAGCTTCTGTGAGGGGCTCTTGGCATCAAACCTGGACTACAGATGTCAGTCTGGAAGGCCTGTTACCTCAGAGAACCACAGCTGTGGCTACTTGACTAACTGAGCTTCTGTGAGTGGTTGCTGGCTTCAGACCTGGACTGCAGATGACAGTCACCAGGTCGGGTTCATCAGAGATCCACAGCTGAGGCTTTCAGACTATCTGAGCTTCTGTGAGGTGCTGGTGGCTTCAGACCTGGACTGCAGATGGCAAAGTGGCAGGTCAGATTCATCACAGAACTGCGCCTGTGGCTCTCAGACTACCTGAGCTTCTGTGAGCAGCTGGTTTCTTCAGACCTATACTGCGGATGGCAGTCTGGCAGGTCGGGCTCATCAGGGAACCATGGCTGTTGCTGTCAGACTACCTGAGCTTCTGTGAGGGGTTGGTGGCTTCAGACCTGGACTGCTGATGGCAGTCTGGCAGGTTGAGTTCATCAGTGAATTGTGGCTATGGTTCTCAGACTATCTGAGCTTCTCAGAGGGGCTGGTGACTTACAATCTGGACTGTGGATGTCTGTTTGGCAAGTCAGGTTGATCAGAAAAGTGCAGCTTTGACTCTCAGAAGACATGAGCTTCTGTGAAGTACTGCTGGTTTTAGACCTGGACTGAGGATGGCATTCTGACAGGTCAGGTTCGACAGAGATCCTTGGCTGTGGCTCTCAGACTACCTGAGCTTTAGTGAGGGGCTGGTGACTTCAGACCTGGACTGTGAATGGCAGTCCTCTGCTCGGGTTTATCTGAGAACCACAGCTTTTTCTCTCAGACTACCTGAGCTTCTGAAAGGGGCTGATGTCTTCAGATCTGAACTGCGAATGGCAGTCTGTCAGGTTGTAATGATCATAAACTAGATCTGTGGCTCTCAGACAACCTAAGCTTCTGAAAGGGGATGGTGGCTTCACTCCTGGATTGCGAATGGCAGTCTGGCAGCTTGGGTTCATCAGAGAATGGTGGCTCTGGCACTCAGACTACCTGAGCTTCTGTGAGGATCTGGTGGCTTCAGACCTGGACTATGGACAGCAGACTGGAAGGCCAGTTTCATCATAGAACCATGGCTGTGGCTCTCTCTGACTACCTGAGCTTCTGTGAGAGGTTGGTGGCTTCAGACCTGGAATGCGGATGTCAGTCTGGCAGGTTGGGTTCGTCAGCAAACTGTGGCTATGGTTCTCAGGCAACCTGAGCCTCTCTGATGGGCTGGTGGCTTACGATCTTGACTGCGGATGATAGTCTCTCAGGTCAGTTTCCTCAAAGAACTGCGGCTGTGGATTTCAGACTACCTGAACATCTGTGAGGGGCTGGTGGCTTCAGACCTATAGTGCGGATGGCAGTCTGGCAGGTCGTGTTCATCAGGGAACCACGGCTGTTGCTCTCAAACTACTTGAGCTTATGTGAGGGGTTGGTGGCTTCAGACCTGGACTGCTGATAGCAGTCTGGCAGGTTGGGTTCATCAGCAAACTGTGGCTATGGTTCTCAGACTACCTGAGCTTCTCTGAGGGGCTGGTGGCTTACAATCTTGACTGTGGATGATAGTCTGACAGGTCAGTTTCTTCAAAGAACTGTGGCTGTGGCTTTCAGACTACTTGAACTTCAAAGAGGGGCTGGTGGCTTTAGACCTGGACTGCAGATGGCAGTCTGGCAGGTCGGGTTCATCAGAGAACCATGGCTGTGGCTTTTAGACTACCTGAGCTTTTGTAAGGGGCTGGTAGCTTCAGACCTGGACTGCAGATGGCAGTCTGGCAGGTCGCGTTCAGGAGACAAAAATGGCTATGGCTCTAGGACTTCTTCAGCTTCTGTGATGGGTTGGTGGCTTCAGACCTGGACTGTGGATGGCAGTCTGGCATGCCAGATTAGTCAGAGAACCATGGCTGTGGCCCTCAGACTACCTGAGCTTTTGTTAGGGTCTGGTAGCTTCCGACCTGGCCTGCAGATGGCAGTCTGGAAGGCCAGTTTCTTCAAAGAACCATGGCTGGGTCTCTCTCTGACTACCTGAGCTTCTGTGATTGGTTGGTGGCTTCAGACCTTCACTACGCATGGCAGTCTGGCAGGATCAGTATGTCAGAGAATTTCAGCTCTGGCTCTCAGACTACCTGAGCTTCTGTGAGGGGTTGGTGGCTTCAGACCTGGACTGCGGGTGGCAGTCTGGCTGGTTGGGTTCATCAGAGAACCACGGTTGTGGCTCTCAGATGAGCTGAGCTTCTGTGAGGGTCTGGTGGCTTCAAACCTAGACTGTGGATGGCAGTCTGGTAGGTCAGGTTCAGCAGAGAACCACGGCTGAGGCTCTCAGTCTACCTGAGCTTTTGTGAGGGGCTGGTGGCTTCAGACCTGGACTGCGGATGGCAGTCTGGCAGGTCGGGTTGGTCGGAGAACCACGGCTGTGGCTTTCAGACTACCTGAGCTTTTGTGTGAGGCTGGTGACATCAGACCTGGTATGCGGATGTCAGTCTTTCAGGGCAGTTACATCAGAGAACCACAGCTGTGGCTCCTTGACTATCTGAGCTTCTGTAAGGGGTTGCTGGCTTCAGACTTGGGCTGTAGATGGCAGTCCCCAGGTCAGGTTCATCAGAGATCCACAGCTGTGGCTGTCAGGCTACCTGAGCTTCTGTGAGAGGCTGGAGGCTTCAAACCTGGACTGCGGATGGCAGACTGGAAGGTCAGGTTCAACAGCGAACCATGGCTGAGGCTCTCATTCTACCTGAGCTTTTGTGATGGGCTGCAGACTTCTGACCTGGACTGTGGATGGCAGTCTGGAAGGCCAGTTTCATCAAAGAACCATGGCTGTGGCTCTCTCTGACTACCTGAGCTTCTGTGAGGGGTTGGTGACTTCAGACCTGGACTCCGCATGGCAGTCTGGCAGGTTGAGTTTGTCATGAAATGGTGTCTCTGGCTCTCAGACTACCTGAGCTTCTGTGAATGGCTGTGGTTTCAGACCAGGACTGTGGATAGCAGACTAGCAGGTCGGGTTCTACTGAGAGCTGTGGATGTGGACTGCGGTTGGCATTTTGTCTGGTCGGGTTTGTCAGAGAACCACGGTTGTGGCTCTCAGACTACCTGAGCTTTTGTGAGGGACTCTTGGCATCAGACCTGGACTGCAGATGTCAGTCTGTCAGGCCAGTTACATCAGAGAACCATGGCTGTGACTCCTTGACTACCTGAGCTTCTGTGAGGGGTTGCTGGTTTCAGACCTGGACTGCAGATGACAGTCCCCAGGTCGAGTTCATCTGAGATCCACAGCTGTGACTCTCAGACTACCTGAGCATCTTTGAGGGGTTGGTGGCTTCAGACCTGGACTGCAGATATCAGAGTGGCAGGTTGGGTTCATCTTAGAACTGTGCCTGTGGCTCTCAGTCTACCTGAGCCTCTGTGAGCTGCTGGTGGCTTCATACCTATTCTGTGGATGGCAGTCTGGCAGGTTGGGTTCATCAAGAAACCACGGCAGTTGCTCTCAGACTACCTGAGCTTCTGTGAGGGGTTGGCAGCTTCAGATCTGGTCTGCTGATGGCAGTCTGGCAGGTTGGGTTCATCAGCGAACTGAGGCTATGGTTCTCAGACTTCCTGAGTTTCTCTGAGGGGCAGGTGGCTTACGATCTGGACTGTAGACGATAGTCTGAAAGTTCAGTTTCTTCAGAGAACTGCGGCTGTGGCTTTCAGACTACCTGAGCTTCTATGAGGGGCTGCTGGCTTCAGTTCTGGACTGCAGATTTCAGTTTGGCAGGTTGAGTTCATCAGAGAAACATGACTGTGGCTTTCAGACTGCCTGAGCTTCTGTGAGGGGCTGGTGGCTTTAGACCTGGACTGTGGATGGCACTCTGGCAGGTCGGGTTCATCACAGAACCATGGCTATGGCTTTCAGACTACCTGAGCTTCTGTGAGGGGCTGGTGGCTTCAGACCTGGACTCTGGATGTCTGTTTGGCATGTCAGGTTCATCAGGAAAGTGCAGCTTTGACTCTCAGAAGACATGAGCTTCTGTGAAGGGCTACTAGTTTTAGACCTGGACTGTGGATGGCATTCTGACAGGTCAGCTTTGACAGAGATCCATGGCTGTAGCTCTCAGACAACCTGATCCTTTGTAAGGGGCTGGTGACTTCAGGCCTGGACTGTGAATGGCAGTCCCCTGGTCAGGTTTATCAGAGAACCGCAGCTTTTTCTCTTAGACGTCCTGAGCTTTTGTGATGGGCTCTTGGCATGAGACCTGGACTGCATGTGTCAGTCTGGCAGGCCAGTTACATCACAGAACCACGGCTGTGGCTCCTTGACTACCTGAGCTTCTGTGAGGGGCAGCTGGCTTCAGACCTGGACTGCAGATGGCAGAGTGGCAGGTTGGATTCATCTTAGAACTGCGCCAGTGGCTCCTAGACTTCCTGAGCTTCTGTGAGTGGCTGGTAGCTTCAGACCTATACTGCAGATGGCAGTCTGGCTGGTAGGGATCATCAGGGAACCGCGGTTGTTGCTCTCAGAGTACCTGAGCTTCTGTGAGGAGTTGGTGTCTTCAGACCTGCACTGCTAATGGCAGTCTGGCAGGTTGGGTTCATCAGCAAACTGTGGCTATGGTACTCAGACTACCTGAGCTTCTTAGAGGGTCTGGTGGCTTATGATCTGGACTGCGGATGATAATCTGGCAGGTCAGTTTCTTCAGAGAAATACAGCAGTGGCTTTCAGACTACCTGAGCTTCTATGAGGGGCTGGTGGCTTCAGACCTGGACTGCAGATGGCAGTCTGGCAGGTTGGGTTCATCAGAGAACCATGACTGTGGCTTTCAGACTGCCTGAGCATCTGTGAGGGGCTGGTTGCTTCAGACTTGGACTGTGGATGGCACTCTGGCAGGTCGGGTTCATCAGAAAACTGTGACTGTGTCTCTCAGATTACCTGAGCTTCTGTGAGGGGCTGGTGGCTTCAGACTTGGACTGTGGTTGGCACTCTGGCAGGTTGTGTTCTTCAGTGAGTCATTGCTATGCCTTTCAGACTACCTGAGCTTCTGTGAGGGGTTGGTGGCTTCAGACCTGGATTGAGAGTAGCAGTCCCCTGGTCGGGTTTATCAGAGAACCGCAGCTGTTTTTCTCAGACTACCTGAGCTTCTGAAAGGGGCTGATGTCTTCAGACCTGAATTGCGAATGGCAGCCTGTCAGGTTGTATTGATCAGAAAACCTCAGCTGTGGCTCTCAGATTACCTGAGCTTCTGTGAGGATCTGGTTCCTTCTGACCTGGACTGTGGATGACAGACTGGTAGGTCAGGTTCTTCTGAGATCTGCGCCTGTGGCCCTCAGACTACCTGAGCTTCTGTGAGGGGCTGGTGGCTTCAGAGCTGGACTGTGAATGGCAGTCCCCTGGTCAGGTTTATCAGAGATCTGCAGCTGTTTTTCTCAGACTACCTGAGCTTCTTAAAGGGGCTGATGGCTTCAGACTTGAACTGCGATTGTCAGTCTGGCAGGTTGCATTCTTCAGAGAACTACAGCTGTGGCTCTCAGACTACCTTAGCTACTGAATGAGGCTGGTGTCTTCAGACCTGGACTGCGAATGGCAGTCTGGCAGGTTGAGTTCATCAGAGAATGGGTGCTCTGGCTCTCAGACTACCTGAGCTTCTGTGATGGGCAGGAGGCTTCAGACCTGTGCTGCGAGTAGCAGACTGGCAGGTCGGGTTCATCTGAGAACTGTGGCAGTGGCTCTCAGACAACCTGAGCTTCTGTGACGGGCTGGTGGCTTCAATACTGGACTGCTGATGGCAGCATGGCATGCTGGATTCATCAGAGAACTGTGGCTGTGGTTCTCAGCTCACTTGAGCTTCCTTGAGGGGCTCATAGCTTCAGATGTGGACTGTAGATGATAGTCTCGCAGGTCGGGTTCATCAGAGAACTTTATCTGTGACTTTCAGACTCCCTGAGCTTCTGTGAAGGGCTGATCACTTCAGACCTGGACTGCAGATGACAGTCTGGCAGGTCGGGTTCATCAGAGAACCATGGCTGTGACTCTCAGATTACCTGAGCTTCTGTGAGGGGCTTCTGGCTTCAGACCTGGACTCTGGATCTGAGTCTAGCAGTCGGGTTCATCAGAGAACCATGGCTGTGGCTCTAGGACAACTTCAGTTTCTGTGAGGGGTTGGTGCATTCAGACCTGGACTGTGGATTGCAGTCTGGCATGTCAGGTTAGTCAGAGAACCATGGCTGTGGCTCTCAGTCTACCTGAGCTTTTGTGAGAGGCTTAAGGCTTCTGTCATGGACTGCTGATGGCAGTCTGGCAGGTCGGGTTCATCAGAAAACTGAGGCTTTGACTCTGAGACTACCTGAGCTTCTGTGAGGGTCTGGTGGCTTCATACCTGGACTGAGGATGGCAATCTGGTATGTCAGGTTCAAAAGAGAACCATGGCTTAGGCTCTCAGACTACCTGAGCTTTTGTGAGGGGCTGGTGGCTTCCAACCTGGACTGTGGATGGCATTCTGGAAGGCCAGTTTCATTAAAGAACCATGGCTGTGGCTCTCTCTGACTACCTGAGCTTCTGTGAGGGGTTGGTGACTTTAGACCTGGACTGCGCATGGCAGCCTAGCAGGTTGAGTATGTCAGGGAATGGTGGCTCTGGCTCTCAGACTACTTGAGCTTCTATGAATGACTGTGGCTTCAGACCAGGACTGTGGATAGCAGACTAGCAGGTCGGGTTCATCTGAGATCTGTGGATGTGGCTATCAGACTACCTGAGCTTCTGTGAGGGGCTGGTGGCTTCACACCTGGACTGCGGATGGTAGTCTGGCAGGCCAGTTACATCAGAGAACCATGGCTGTGGCTCCTTGACTACCTGAGCTTCTGTGAGGGGTTGCTGGCTTCAGACCTGGGCTGCGGATGACAGTCCCCAGGTCAGGATAATCAGAGATCAACATTTGTGGCTCTCAGATGACCTGAGCTTCTGTGAGGGCTGGTGGCTTCAGACCTGGACTGCAGATTTCAGAGTGGCAGGTTGGTTTCATCTTAGAACTGTGCCTGTGGCTCCTAGACTACCTGAGCTTTTGTGAGCAGCTGGTGGCTTCAGACCTATACTGCAGATGGCAGTCTGGCAGGTGGGGTTCATCAGGGAACCGCGGTTGTTGCTCTCAGACTACCTGAGTTTCTGTGAGGGGTTGGTGGCTTCAGACCTGCACTGCTGATGGCAGTCTGGCAGGTAGAGCTCATCAGTGAACTGTGGCTATGGTTCTCAGACTACCTGAGCTTCTCTGAGGGTCTGGTGGATTATGATCTGGACTGCGGATGATAGTCTGGCAGGTCAGTTTCTTCAGAGAACTGTGGCAGTGGCTTTCAGACTACCTGAGCTTCTATGAGGGGCTGGTGGCTTCAGACTTGGACTGCTAATGGCACTCTGGCAGGTCGTGTTCATCAGAGAACCATTGCTATGGCTTTCAGACTACCTGAGCTTCTGTGAGGGGCTAGTGGCTTCAGACCTGGACTCTGGATCTCAGTCTGGCAGTTTAGGTTCATCAGAAAAGTGCAGCTTTGACTCTCAGAAGACATGAGCTTCTGTGAAGGGCTGCTGGTTTTATACCTGGACTGCAGATGGCATTCTTACAAGTCAGGTTCGACAGAGAACCATGGCTGTGGCTCTCAGACTACCTGAGCTTTAGTGAGGGGCTGGTGACTTCAGACTCTGACTGTGAATGGCAGTCCCCTGTTGGGTTTATCAGAGAACCGCAGCTGTTTTTCTCAGACTACCTGAGCTTCTGAAAGGGGCTGATGTCTTCAGACCTGAACTGCAAATAGTAGTCTGTCAGGTTGTATTGATCAGAAAACCACAGCTGTGGCTCTCAGACTACCTGAGCTTCTAAAAGGGGCTGGTGGCTTCACTCCTGGACTGTGAATGGCAGTCTTTCAGGTTGGGTTCATCAGAGAATGGCAGCTCTGGCTCTCAGTCTACCTGAGCTTCTGTGAGGATCTGATTCCTTCAGACCTGGACTGTGGACAGCAGACTGGTAGGTCAGGTTCTTCTGAGATCTGCGCCTGTGGCTCTCAGACTACCTAAGCTTCTTAAAGGGGCTGATGGTTTCACACTTGAACTGCGATTGTCAGTCTGGCAATTTGCGTTCTTCAGAGAACCACAGCTGTGGCTCTCAGACTACCTGTGCTTCTGAATGGGGCTGGTGTCTTCAGACCTGGACTGCGAATAGCAGTCTGGCAGGTTGAGTTCATCAGAGAATGGTGTCTCTGGCTCACAGACTTCCTGAGCTTCTGTGATGGGCAGGAGGCTTCAGACCTGTGCTGCGAGTAGCAGACTGGCAGGTCGGCTTCATCTGAGAACTGTGGCTGTGGCTCTCAGACAACCTGAGCTTCTGTGATGGGTTGGTGGCTTCACTCCTGGACTGCTGATGGCAGTATGGCATGCTGGATTCATCAGAGAACTGTGGCTGTGGTTCTCAGATTACTTGAGCTTCCTTGAGGGTCTCGTAGCTTCAGATCTGGACTGCGGATGATAGTCTGGCAGGTCGGGTTCATTAGAGAACTTCAGCTGTGGCTTTCAGACTACCTGAGCTTCTGTGAAGGGCTGATCACTTCAGACCTGGACTGCAGATGGCAGTCTGATAGGTCGGGTTCATCAGAGAACCATGGCTGTGACTCTCAGATTACCTGAGCTTCTGTAAGGGGCTGGTGGATTCAGACCTGGACTGCTGACAACAGTCTGGCAGGTTGGGTTCATCAGAGAACCATGGCTATGGCTCTAGGACAACTTCAACTTCTGTGAGGGGTTGGTGGCTTCAGACGTGGACTGTGGATGGCAGTCTGGCATGTCAGGTGAGTCAGAGAACCATGGCTGTGGCTCTCAGTCTACCTGAGCTTTTGTGAGGGGCTTATGGCTTCTGTTCTGGACTGCTGATGGCAATCTGGCAGGTCGGGTTCATCAGAAAACTGAGGCTTTGATTCTGAGACTACCTACCTGAGCTTCTGTGAGGGTCTGGTGACTTCATACCTGGACTGCGGATGGCATTCTGGTAGGTCAGGTTCAACAGAGAACCACGGCTGAGGCTCTCAGACTACCTGAGCTTTTGTGAGGGGCTGGTGGCTTCCAACCTGGACTGCAGATGGCATTCTGGAAGGCCAGTTTCATCAAAAAACCATGGCTGTGGCTCTGTCTGACTACCTGAGCTTCTGTGAGGGGTTGGTGACTTCAGACCTGGACTGCGCATCGCATTCTGGCAGGTTGAGTTCATCAGGGAATGGCGGCTCTGGCTCTCAGACTACCTGAGCTTCTGTGAATGGCTGTGGCTTCAGACAGGACTGCGGAGAGCAGACTGGCAGGTCAGGTTCATCTGTGAGCTGTGGATGTGGCTGTCAGACTATCTGAGCTTCTGTGAGGGGCTGGTGGCTTCAGACCTGGACTGTGGATGGCAGTCTGGCAGGCCGGGTTCATCAGAGAACCATGGCATTGGCTCTGAGACTACCTGAGCCTTTCTGAGGGGCTGGTGGCATCAGACCTGGACAGCAGATGTCAGTCTGGCAGGCCAGTTACATCAGAGAACCATGGCTGTGGCTCTCAGACTACATGAGCTTTTGAGGGGCTGGTGGCTTCTGACGAGGACTGTGGATGGCAGTCTGGAAGTCCAGTTTCATCAAAGAACCATGGCTGTGGCTCTGTCTGACTAGCTGAGCTTCTGTGAGGGGTTGGTAACTTCATACCCGGACTGTGCATGGCAGTGTGGCAGGTTGAGTTTGTCAGGGAAAGGTGGGTCTGGCTCTCAGACTACCTGAGCTTCCATGAATGTTTGTGGCTTCAGACCTGGACTGCGGATAGCAGACTTGCAAGTCGGGTTTGTCTGAGAGCTGTGGATGTGGCTGTCAGCCTACCTGAGCTTCTGTGAGGGGCTGGTGGCTTTAGACCTGGGCTGCAGATGGCAGTGTGGCAGGTTGGGTTCATCATAGAACCATGGCTTTGGATTTCAGACTTCCTGAGTTTCTGTGAGGGGTTGGTGGCTTTAGACCTGGACTCTGGATATTAGTCTGGCAGGTCAAATTCATCAGAAAAGTGCAGCTTTGACTCTCAGGTGACATGAGCTTCTGTGAGAGGCTGCTGGTTGTAGACCATTTATTTATTTATTGGTTTCTTTTCTTTTTTTTTCTAAAGAAAATTATCGGAGGATCAGTGGCAGGATTTTTAGGTCAGTAAATTAATTAATTAAAAGGGAACTAGGAGAGCTTCAGTAGCAGACAAGTAGTGGAATAGCAGTATAATTGCAGTATAATGTGGGGAGTGGTGCAATGCAGTGGCTGTGGAGCAGCCATATTCAGGCAGACCTTCTGAACACTGAGGTGCTGCCCTATCTGCATGCATCTCTCTGGACTGTGGGATGAGGTAGCCAGACTCAGAGCGGAAGTAAACTGGGTCAGGAGTACCATCACCCTATCCAGAGACCATCCAGTCCAATGCAACTGCCTCAAAGGATGCCAAGAACAAGGAGCACTTGGATGACAGTGGGCTCAGGGAGGGTTAGAGTGGTCAGGCAGAGGCACATCCCAGATCCTATTCCACTCAAGAACTCATATGCCACATTGGCAAATGAGGACAACCAAATTGAGGTACCCAGAGAAGTGGAAGGAAAGGATGTGGAGGTTAGCCAAGGAGGTTACCTCAGTGGGGAAAGCAGTGGACCCCAGAGGAGGAGGAATCGAATCCTGGTGAGGGACTCCATCATATGAGGAATCCAGCTAGGAACACAGGAGGGGGAGGACAGGGAGGTGAGGTGCCTACCAGGTGCCACGGCATGGATGGATGGAAGGAAGATCCTGGGGATCGCTGGGAAGGTAAGATGGGAGGGTGAGCTGGATGTCATTATCCACCTAGGTACTAATGACCTGGCAAATGGGGAGCCAAAGGAAGTTCAGGAAGAGTTTAGGAAATTGGGGAGGGGTCTCAAGCAAGTAGCTACTACTGTCACTTTCTCAGAAGTACTTCCTGCAAGAGGCAAAGGAGAGCATAGGAGTGCATGCACCAGGAACGTTAACTCATGGTTGAAGAACTGGTGCTGTGAGGAAGGGTTTGGATTCATTGGCGACTGGGGACCCACCTGGAGGGATGGAGGTTTGTTCAAGCCTGATGGCCTGCATCCATCCTGGAGGGGAATCCAAGCACTCAATGATAAGTTTAAATGGTAAATTGACAAGCATTTAAACTAGCAAAGAGGGGTGGCAGGCCAGCAAGGAGGGTACCTACTTGCTCACCCCCACAGCTAGCAGTGGAACCAGTTAACCAGAGGAGTGGCTATCTCTGCATAGCAGTGTGCAAAAGATGGAGATTAGCGCCCAAGAGGTGGATAGGCAGAAAAGGGGCAAAATTCAGCAGAAGGGCAGACAGCAAGAAGAACCAGGGATAAAGGACAACCAAGGAAGGGGCTGGAGTAGAACAGTGAAACAGTCTAGGGAGGTCAAATCATGGAAAGCCATGTGTGCAAATGCCAGGAGCCTTAGCAACAAGATGGAAGATATGGATGCTGTCATGGTGCAGTCAGACCTGGACATTGTGGCCATCACTGAAACCTGGTGTAATGATAACCATGACTGGGAGATGGCCATACCTGGCTACAACATATTCAGAAGAGATAGAGCAGGCAGGAAGGGAGGAGGAGTGGCACTGTATGTGAAAAATAACATAAGGGCCACAGAGATCCAGAAGGAACAAAATGGGGGAGAGATACTGTGAGTTAAGCTGGAAAGGAAAATGGGGACAGCCATCTGCACAGGTGTGATCTATAGACCACCAGCCCAGGAGGAAGAAACATATAGGGAGCTGATGCTAGCCATCCAAAGGATGGCAGACAAGGGTGAGGTAGTACTGGTTGGAGACTTCAATATTTCAGTTGTGGACTGGAGCATCCCAGCAGCAGCATCAACTAGGAGCAGATTTATCCTGGACTCCCATCAGGGTGCCTTCCTCAAGCAACTGGTCATGGAACCAACTCGGCAGAAGGCAATACTGGACCTTGTGCTCACAAACAGGGACAGTGTGATGGGGGCAGTGGGGAGCACCTGGGAAACAGTGACCACCAGTCATTGTGGTTTGAAATCACAGAAAGAGCAGAACCAAACCACACAAAACACGTATCCTGGATTTTAGGGGAAGACTTTGGGAAATGGGAGATACTTGAAAGAGGCATTAAAGGGAATGGGACAGGAATCAGGGTTGAGAAACGGAGGGCAGTATTTAAAATGGGGATTACAAGAACAACAGAATTATGCATTAAGCAGGTTAACAAGAGAAAAGGAAGAGGAGACCATTATGGTTTTCCAAAGAGGTAGAAAGAAAGTGAAAGCCAAAAAGATTGTATTCAGGCAATACAAAAGACACAGGCAGAAGGGATAGGGAGAAGTACCAGGAGAAGCAAAGGGAGGCAGGGAGGTCAGTAAGGAAGCCAAAGCTCAGACAGAAGAACACATTGCAAAATCAGTGGGTAGAGGGGACAAAACCTTTTACAGGTACATAAGTGAAAAAAGAAAGACAAAGGGAGGGATAGTGAGACTGAAGGGGGAGGATGGGGTCAGCGTGGAGGATGACAACAGTAAAGCTGACATATTGAACAGGTATTTATGCTCAGTCTTTACTGAGGAAGAGGAGGGTGATGCGTTTGAAGGGAGTACAAGGGGTGAGAATGGTGCAGAAATGGACACAAGTCCCTGTACACAAGAAAGGGTCCTGAAGGAACTGGAAGTAATAAGAGTTGATAAAGCAATGGGGCCAGATGGGGTGCACCCATACCTCTCAACTGCACCAGATTACGAGGAACGTTCCTCATTTTACTTCACAAAAGCTCCCTGTTCCACATTGTGAGGACTTGTCCCACATTCAGTATTAACATTTTAAAGCAAAAAATCTATAGTAAATGATGCAAAAAATATATCATTTAATTAATAACAGACTTTCTGAACATAAATGCAAACATTTTAACAGTGTTCTGAGCTTCTTATGTAAAGATTTGATTAAATGTTCCATATTGTGCTCATTTGTTCCACATTTTGAGAGGCAATGTTCCACATTTGGGGGACAAAAGGTTGAGAGGTATGGGTGCACCCCAGGGTCCTTAAAGAACTAAGAGAGGTGGTGGCTGAACCTCTGGCTATCCTGTTTAGCCGATCACTGGAAACAGGGGGAGGTACCCAAAGACTGGAGGACAGCAGATGTAGTCCCCTTGTACAAAAGTGGGAACAAAGAGGAAGCAGGGAACTACAGACCAGTAAGCCTCACCTCAGTAGTGGGGAAGATCATGGAAGCACTACTGAAGGAGAGATTGGTGGAACATCTGGTTGTCAATGGACTAAAGGACCCAAGGCAGCATGGTTTCACCAGGGGGAGGTCATGTCAGACCAACCTCATTGAATTTTTTGACTGGGTGACTAGGGAGGTGGATCAGGGGAGGGCAGTGGACATGGCCTATCTGGACTTCAGCAAGGCCTTTGACACTGTGCCACATAGAAGACTATTACACAAACTGGGAATATGGGGTGGGCAGGACAGTAGTGTGGTGGGTAGGTAACTGGCTGGGTGGCAGGACACAGAGGGTGGTGGTAAATGGCTGTCACTCCACAGAGGGAAGAGTGACAGTGGAGTACCACAGGGATCAGTGCTGGGACGGTCCTATTCAACATCTTCATCAGTGACAATGCGGGACCTAGAAGGCAGAATTTCACTGTTCGCTGATGACACAAAGCTCTGTAACAGAGTAGACACACCAGAGGGTGTAGACAGAATGAGAAGGGACCTGCAGAAACTTGAAGAATGGTCATGAATTTGGCAGTTGAAATTCAATGCAAGGAAGTGCAAGATAATGCATATGGGGCACAAAAACCCTGGCACAATATATCAGTTGGGGGGTGAGGATATAGCATGCACCAAGCAGGAAAGGGATCTTGGGGTTATCATCTCTGATGACCTCAAGATAGGGAAACAGTGTGACAAGGCAGCAGGTAAAGCAAATAGAATTATGGGATGTATAGGCAGGGGCATCACCAGCAGGAAAAGGGAGGTCATAATTCCGCTATACAAGACACTAGTGAGGCCCCACCTGGAGTACAGTGTACAGTTCTGGTGACCATACCTATGTAAGGACATAGACAGGGTGGAGAAGGTTCAGAGGAGGGCAACAAAGATGGTGCATGGATTGCATCACAAGTCCTATGAAGACAGGTTGAAAGAACTGAACATGTACTCCCTGGAGGAGAGGAGGGAGAGAGGGAATATGATAGAGACATACAAGTATCTTACAGGGAGGAGGAACAGGGTGCAGGAATACACTATTTTTAAGTGAAAAAGATGTTCCAGGACTAGAGGGCATGGGATGAAGTTGGAGGGAGGATGATTCAAAGGAAACATGAGGAAGAATTTCTTCACAGAACGGGTGGTGGACAAGTGGAACACCCTGCCAGAGGAAGTGGTGGGGGCTGAAACAATCACGGGATTTAAGAATGCATGGGATAGACATAAAGGAATTCTGGAGGTCAGGGGTAAGGGGCAACAGACTTCTAGGAAAACATAAACCGAACTTACAAGCTCAAATGGGCAGACTGGGTGGGCCATAGGCCCTTATCTGCCGACACTGTCTATGTATCTATGTATCTATGGACTGTGGATGGAATTCTGACAGGTCAGGTTCAACAGAGAACCATGGCTATGGCCCTCTGACTACCTAAGCTTTTGTGAGGGTCTGTTGACTTCGGACCTGGACTGTGAATGTCAGTCTCCTGGTCGGGTTTATCAGAGAACTGCAGTTGTTTCTCTCAGACTACCTGAGCTTCTGAAAGGGGCTGATGGCTCTAGACCTGAACTTTGAATGGCAGTCTTTCAGGTTGTGTTCATCAGAGAATGGCAGCTCTGGCTCTCAGTCTACCTGAGCTTTGGTGTGGGGCTGGTGGCTTCAGATCAGGACTGCGGATGGCAGTCTGTCAGGTTGGGTTTATCAGGGAACCATGACTGTGGCTCTCAGACTACCTGAGCTTCTATGAGGGGCTGGTGGCTTCAGACCTTGACTGTGGAAGGCAGTCTGGCAGGTCCAGTTCATCAGAGAACTACAGCTGTAGCTCTCAGACTACCTGAGCTTTTGTGTGGGGCTGGTGGTTTCAGACCTGGACTGTGGATGACAGTCTGGCACATCGGGTTTTCCAGAGAACTGTGGCTGTGTCTCTCTGAGTACTTGAGCTTCTGTTAGGGGTTGGTGGCTTTAGATCTGGACTACTGATGGCAGCATGGCAGGTTGGATTCATCAGAGAACTGCGGCTGTGGTTCTCAGACTAACTGAGCTTCCCTGAGGGGCTTGTAGCTTCAGATCAGGACTGTGAATGAATGTCTGGCAGGTCAGGTTCATCAGAGACCTGCAGCTGTGGCTTTCAGACTACATGAGCTTCTGTGAGGGGCTGATGGCTTCAGACCTGGACTGCAAATGGCAGCCTGGCAGGTTGGGTTCTTCAGAGAACCATGGCTGTGGCTCTAGGACTACTTCAGCTTCTGTGAGGGGTAGGAGGCTTCAGATCTGGACTCTGGATGGAAGTCAGGCATGTCAAGTTAGTCAGAAAAGTGCAGCCTTGACTCTCAGACAACATGAGCTTCTGTGAGGGACTGCTGGTTTTAGACCTGGACTGCAGATGGCATTCTTACAGGACAGGTTTGACAGAGAACCATGGGTTTGGCTTGCAGACTACCTGAGCTTTTGTGAGGGGCTGTTGACTTCATACCTGGACTGTGAATGGCAGTCCCCTGGTCGGGTTTATCAGAGAACTGCAGCTGTTTCTCTCAGGCTACCTGAGCTTCTGAAAGGGGCTGATAGCTTCAGACCTGAACTGCGAATGGCAGTCTGGCAGGTTGTGTTCATCAGAAAACCACAGCTGTGGCTCTCAGACTACTTGAACTTCTAAAATGGATTGGCAGCTTCACACCTGGACTCCGAATGGCAGTCTGGCAGGTTGGGTTCATCAGAGAATGGCGGCTCTGGCTCTCAGACTACCTAAGCTTCTGTTAGGATCCCGTGGTTTCAGACCTGGACTGTGGATGGCAAACTGGCAGGTCGGGTTCTTCTGAGAACTGTGCCTGTGGCTCTTAGACTACCTGAACTTCTGCGAGAGGCTGGTGGCTTCAGACTTGGACTGCGGATGGCAGCCTGTCAGGTTGGGTTCTTCAGAGAACCATGGCTGTGGCTCTAGGACTACTTCAGCTTCTGTGAGGGGTTGGTGGCTTCAGATATGGACTCTGGATGGCAGTCAGGCATGTCAAGTTTGTCAGAAAATTGCAGCCTTGACTCTCAGACGACATGAACTTCTGTGAGGGACTGCTGGTTTTAGACCTGGACTGCAGATGGCATTCTGACTGGTCAGGTTTGACAGAGAACCATGGCTGTGGCTCTCAGACTACCTGAGCTTTTGTGAGGAGCTGTTGACTTCAGACCTGGACTGTGAATGGCAGTCCCCTGGTCAGGTTTATCAGAGAACCACAGCTGTTTCTCTCAGACTACCTGAGCTTCTGAAAGAGGCTGATGGTTTCACACCTGATCTGCGAATGGCAGTCTGGCAGGTTGTGTTCATCAGAAAACCACAGTTGTGGCTCTCAGACTACTTGAGCTTCTAAAAGGGGCTGGTGGCTTCACACATGGACTGCGAATGGCAGTCTGGCAGGTTGGGTTCATCAGAGAATGGCGGCTCTGGCTCTCAGACTACCTAAGCTTCTGTGAGGGGCTGGTGGCTTCAGACCTGGACTGTGGAAGGCAGTCTGGCAGGTCCAGTTCATCAGAGACCCACAACTGTGGCTCTCAGATTACCTGAGCTTCTTTGAGGGGATGGTGATTTCAGGACCTGGAGTGTGGATGACAGTCTGGCAGGTCGAGTTCTTCAAAGAACCATGGGTGTGGCTCTCAGACTACTTGAGTGTCTATAGGTGGTTGGTGGTATCAGATCTGGACCGCTGATGGTAGTATGGCAGGTTGGATTCATCAGAGAACTGTGGCTCTGGTTCTCAGACCACCTGAGCCTCCTTGTTGGGCAAGTAGCTTCAGATCTGGAGTGCGGATGATAGTCTGGCAGGTCAGGTTTATCAGAGAATTGCAGCTGTGGCTTTCAGAGTACCTGAGCTTGTGTGAGGTGCTGGTGGCTTCAGACCTGGACTGCAGATGGCACTGTGGCAGGTTGGATTCATCACAGAACCATGACTGTGACTCTCAGACTATCTGAGCTTCTGTGAGGGGATGGTGGCTTCAGACCTGGACTGTAAATGGCAGACTTTCAGGTAGAGTTCATCAGAGAAGCATGGCTGTGGCTCTCAGACTACATGAGCTTTTGTGAGGGGCTTGTGGCTTCAGACCTGGACTGCAGATTGCAGTCTAGCAGGTTGGATTCATCAGAGAACCATGGCTATGGCTCTCAGTCTACCTTAGCTTCTGTGAGGGGCTGGTGACTTCAGTCCTGGGCTGCGAATGTCAGGCTTGCAGGTCGAGTTAATCAGAGAACCATGGCTTTTTCTCTCAGACTACCTGTGCTTCTGTGAGGGGCTGGTGGCTTCAGACCTGTACTGCAGATGGCACTTTGGCAGGTCAGGCTCATCAGAGAGCCTCAGCTGTGGCTCTGAGACTACTTGAGCTTCTGTGAGTGGTTGGTGGCTTCAGATCTGGACTGCAGATTGCAGTCTGTCATGTCAGCTTAGTCAGAGAACCACAGCTGCAGCTCTCAGACATTTGAGTTTTTGTGAGGGGCTGGTGGCTTCAGATCAGGATTTCGGATGGCAGCCTGGCAGGTCGGGTTCGTCAAATAATCATGGCTGTGGCTATCAGACTGCCTGAGCTTATATGAGGGACCTCGACTGTGAATGGCAATCTTGCAGGTTGGGTTCATCAGAGAACCACGATTGGGCTCTCAGACAACCTTATCTTCTGTGCGGGGCTCGTGGCTTCAGTTCTGGACTCAGGATGACAGTGTGGCAGCTCAGGTTTGACAGAGAGCCATGGGTGTGGCTCTCAGACTACCTGAGCTTTTGTGAGGGGGGCTGGTGGCTTCAGACCTGGACTGCGAATGTCAGTCTGGCAGATTGAGTTTGTCAGAGAACGGTGGCTCTGGCTCTCAGACTACCTGTGCTTGCATGAGGGGCTGGTGGCTTCAGACCTGGACTGCGGATAGTAGACTTGCAGATCTTGTTCTTCTGAGAGTAGCAGATGTGGCTCTCAGAGAACCTGAGCTTCTGTGAGGGGCTGGTAGCTTCAGATCTGTACTGCAGATTGGAGTCTGGAAAGTCTGGTTCATTAGAGAACCATGGCTGTGGCTCTCTGACTACATGAGCTTCTGTAAAGGGCTGGTGGTGGCTTTAGATCTGGACTGCTGATGGCAGTCTGGCAGGTCGCTTTCATCAGAGAACCATGACTGTCATTCTAGGACTACTTCAGCATCTGTAATGGGTTGGAGGCTTCAGATCTGGACTGTGGATGGCAGTCTGGCATGTCAGGATAGTCAGAGAACCATGGCTGTGGCTCTCAGTCTACCTGAGCTCTTGTGAAGGGCTGGTGGCTTCAGACCTGGACTGCTGATGGCAGTCTGGCAGATCGGGTTCATCAGAAAACTGGGGCTTTGACTCACAGACTACCTGGGCTTCTGTGAGGGGCTGGTGGCTTCAAACCTGGACTGTGGATGGCAGTCTGGCAGGTCAGTTTCGACAGAGAACCATGGTTTTGGCTCTCAGACTACCTGAGCTTTTGTGAGCGGTTGGTGACTTCAGTCCTGGACTGCGCATGCAGTGTGGCAGGTAGATTTTGTCAGAGAATGGTGGCTCTGGCTCTCAGACTACCTGAGCTTCTGTGAGGGACTGGTGGCTTTAGACCTGGACTGTGGATGGCAGTCTGGGAGGTCGGGTTCATCAGATAACTATGGCTGTGGCTTTCAGATTACCTGAGCTTTTGTTAGGGGCTGGTGGCATCAGACCTGGAGTACATATGTCAGTCTGGCAGGCCAATTAGATCAGAGAACCATGGCAGTGGCTCCTTGACTACCTGAGCTTCTGTGAGGGGTTGCTGGCTTCAGATCTGGACTGTGAATGGCAGACCCCAGCTCGGGTTACTCAGAGATCCACAGCTGTGGCTTTTAGACTACCTGAGCTTCTCTGAGGGGCTCGTGGTTTCAAACCTGGACTGCAAATGTCAGTCTGGCAGATTGAGTTTGTCAGAGAATGGTGGCTCTGGCTCTCAGACTACCTGTGTTTGCATGATGGGCTGGTGGCTTCAGACCTGGACTGCGGATAGTAGACCTGCAGGTCTTGTTCTTCTGAGAGTAGCAGATGTGGCTCTCAGAGAACCTGAGCTTCTGTGAGGGGCTGGTAGCTTCAGACCTGTACTGCAGATGGGAGTCTGGATAGTCTGGTTCATTAGAGAACCATGGCTGTGGCTCTCTGACTACATGAGCTTCTGTGAGGGGCTGCTGTCTTCAAACCTGAGCTTTGGATAACAGTCCCCAAGTCAGGTTCATCAGGGAACCACAGCTGTGGCTCTTAGACTACCTGAGCTTCTGTGAGGGGCTGGTGGCTTCAGACCTGGAATGCGGACTGCTGTCTGTCAGGTTGGGTTCAGCAGAGAACCATGGCTGTGGCTCTCAGACTACCTAAGCTTCTTTGAAGGGGCTGTTGGCTTCAGACCTGGACTGTGAATGGCAGTCTAGCAGATCCAGTTCATCAGAGAACCACAGCTGTGGCTCCCGCACTACCTGATCATCTGTGAGGGGCTTGATGATTCAGACCTCGTCTGCGGGTGACAGTCTGACAGGACAGGTTCTTCAGAGAACCATGGCTGTGGCACTCAAATTACCTGAGCTTCGGTGTGTGGCTGGTGGCTTCAGATCTGGAATGCTTATGGCAGTCTGGCAGGTTGGGTTCATCAGAGAACAGTGACTCAGGTTCTCATGCTACCTGAGCTTCTCTGAGGGGCTGGTGGCTTTAGACCTGGACTGCGCATCGCAGGCTGGCAGATCGGGTTCATCAGAGAACCATGGCTGTGGCTCTCAGACTACCTGAGTTTCTGTTAGGGGCTGATTTCTTCAGACCTGGACTGTGGATTTCACTCTGGCAGGTCGGGTTCAGAAGAGAGCCTTGGCTGTGGCACTGAGACTACATGAGTTCCTGTGAGGGGGTGGTGGCTTCAGACCTTGACTGTGGATGGTAGCCTGGCATGTCAGGTTAGTCAGAGAACCACAGCTGTGGCTATCAGACTACCTGAGCTTTTGTGAGGGGCTGGTGGCTTCAGACCTGGACTGTGGATGGTCGTCTGGCAGGTTGGGTTCATCACATAACATCGGCTGTGGCTCTCACACTACCTGAGCTTCTGTGAAGGGCTGGTGGCTTCAGACCTGGACTGCGAATTGCAGTCTGGCAGGTCCATTTCATCAGAGAACCACAGCTGTGGCTCTCAGACTACCTGAGCTTCTGTGAGGGGCTTGTGGCTACAGACCTGGACTGCGGATGACAGTCTGACAGGTCGGGATCATCAGAGTACCGTGGCTGTGATTATCAAACTACCTGAGTTTCTGGTGACTTCCGATCTGGACTGCTGATAGCAGTCTGGCAGGTTGGGTTCATCAGAGAACTGTGGCTGTGGTTCTCAGACTACCTGGGCTTCTCTGAGTGGCTGGTGGTTTCAGGTCTGGACTGCAGATGGTGGATGATAGTCTGGCAGGTCGGGTTCATCAGAGAACTGCTGCTGTGGCTTATAGACTACAAAAGCTTCTGTGAGGGGCTGGTGGCTTCAGATCTGGACAGCAGATGGTAGTCTGGCAGGTCAGGTTCATCAGAGAGCCTCAGCAGTGGCTCTCAGATGATTTGGGCTTCTGTGAGGGCTGGTGCCTTCAGATCTGGACAGTAGAAAACAGTCTGGCATGTCAGGTTAGTCAGAGAACCACGGCTGTGGATCTCGGACTACCTGAACTTTTGTGAAGGGCTGTTGGCTTCAGACCCAGACTGCAGATGGCAGTCTGGCAGGTCGGGTTCATCAGATAACCACAGCGGTGGCTGTCAGTCTGCCTGAGCTACTGTGATGGGCTGGTAATTCAGACTTGGAGTGTTGATGGTAGTCTTGCAGGTTGGGTTCATCAGAGAACCATGGCTTTGGCTCTCAGACTATCTGATCTTCTGTGAGGGGCTCGTGGCTTCAAACCTAGATTCTGGATGGCAGTCTGGCAGGTCAGGTTCCTCAGAAAACTGTGGCCTTGACTCTCAGACTACCTGTGCTTCTGTGAGGGGCTTGTCGCTTCAGACCTGGTCTGCAGATGGCAGTCTGACAGGTCAGATTCAACAGAGAATGATAGCTGTGGCTCTCAGACTACCTGAGATTTTGTGAGGGGCTTATGACTTCAGACCTGGACTGCGAATGGCAGTCCCCAGGTCAGGTTCATCAGACAACTGCAACTGTTCCTCTCAGACTACCTGAGCTTCTGATAGGGGCCGATGGCTTCAGACCTGAACTGCAAATGGTAGTCTGGCAGGTTGTGTTCATCAGAGAACCACAGCTGTGGCTCTCAGACTCCCTGAGCCTCTGAAAGGGTCTGGTGGCTTCATACCAGGACTGTGAATGCAGTCTGGCAGGTTGGGTTCATCTGAAAACCATGGCTGTGGCTCTCAGACTACCTGAGTTTCTGTGAGGGGCTGGTGCCTTACAACCTGGACTGCGGATGGCAGGCTGGCAGGTCAGGTTCATCAGAGAACCATGGCTGTGGCTGTCAGACTACCTGAGCATCTATGATGGGTTGGTGGCTTCAGACCTGGACTGCGGATGGCATTCTGGCAGGTAAGGTTTATCAGAGAAGCTTGGGTGTTGCTCTACTACTACTTGAGCTTCCGTGAGGGGTTGATGGTTTCAGACCTGAACTGTGGATGGCAGTCTGGCATGTCAGGTTAGTCACAGAACCATGGCTGTGGCTCTCAAACTGCTTGAGCTTCTGTGAGAGGCTGGTGGCTTCACACTGGGACTGTGGATGGCAGTCCTGCAGGTGAGGTTCATCAGAGAACCACGGCTGTGGTTCTCAGATTACCTGATCTTTTGTGAGGGGCTCTTGGCTTCTGACCTGGACTCTGGATGGCAGTCTGGCAGGTCGGGTTCATCAGAAAACTGTGGCTTTGACTCTCAGAATACCTAACCTTCTGTGAGTGACTGGTGGCTTCAGACCTGGACTGCAGATGATAGTCTGGTAGATTGGGTTCATGAGAGAAGCATCGTTGTGGGTCTCAGACTACCTGAGCTTCTGTGAGGGGCTGGTGGCTTCAGACCTGAAATGTGGATGGTGCTCTGGCAGGTTAGGGTCATCAGAGAGCCTCGGCTGTGGTTCTCAGACTACTTGAGCTTCTGTGAGGGGCTGGTGGATTCAGACCTGGTCTGCGGAAAACAGTCTTGTATGTCAGGTTAGTCAGAGAACCATGGCTGTGACTCTCAGACTATCTCAGCTTTTGTGAGGGGCTGTTGGCTTCAGACCTGGACTGCGGATCACAGTCTGGTAGGTTGGGTTCATCAGATAACCATGGCTGTAGCTCCCAGACTGCCTGAGCTTCTGTGAGATGCTGGTGGCTTCAGACCTGGACTGTTGATGGTAGTCTTGCATTTTGGGTTCATCCGAGAACCACTGCTGTGCCACTCAGACTACCTTAGCATCCTGTGAAGGGCTGGTGGCTTCAGACCTGAAGTGCGGATGGCACTCTGGAAGGTTGGGATAATCAAGGAGCATCTGCTGTTTCTCTCAGACTACTTGAGCTGCTGTGAGGGGCTGGTGGCTTCAGACCTGGACTGCAGAAAACAGTCTGGCATGTCAGGTTAGTCAGAGAACCATGGCTGTGGCTATCAGAATACCTGAGCTTTTGTGAGGGGCAGTTGGCTTCAGATCTGGAGTGCAAATGGCAGTCTGGCAGGTTGGGTTCATCAGAGAACTGCACCTGTGGCTCTCAGACTAGCTCATCTTCTGTGAGGGGCCAGTGGCTTTAGACCTGGACTACGGATGGCAGTCTGGCAGGTCTGGTTCATCAGGAACCACAGCTGTGGCTCACAGACTACCTGAGCTTCTGTGAGGGGCTGGTGACTTTGGTTCTGGACTGTGGGTGACTATCTGTCAGGTCAGGTTCTTCAGAGAACCGTGGCTGTGGCTCTCAGACTACCTGATCTTCAGTGAGGTGCTTGTGGCTTCAAACCTAGACTCTGGATGGCATTCTGGCAGGTCAGGTTCATCAGAAAACTGTGACCTTGACTGTCAAACTACCTGAGCTTCTGTGAGGGGCTCGTGGCATCAGACCTGGTCTGTGAATGGCAGTCTGACAGGTCAGGTTGAACAGAGAACCATGGCTGTGGCTCTCAGACTACCTGAGCTTTTGTGAAGGGCTTGAGACTTCAGACCTGAACTGCGAATGCAGTCCCCAGGTCAGGTTCATCAGAGAACTGCAGCTGTTTCTCTCAGATGACCTGAACTTCTGATAGGGGCTGATGGCTTCAGACCTAAACTGCGAATGGCAGTCTGTCGGGCTGTGTTGGTCAGAGAATCGCAGCAGTGGCTCTCAGACTACCTGACCTTCTGAAAGGGGCAGGTGGCTTCAAACCTGGACTGCTGATAGCAGACTGGCAGGTTGGGTTCTTCTGAGAACTGCACCTGTGGGTCTCAGACTAGCTCAGCTTTTGTGAGGGGCCAGTGGATTCTGACCTGGACTGCGGATGGCAGTCTGGCAGGTCACATTCATCAGGGAACCACAGCTGTGGCTCTCAGACAACCTGAACTTCTGATACGGGCTGATGGCTTCAGACCTGAACTGTGAATGGCAGTCTGGCAGGTTGTGTTGGTCAGAGAACCACAGCTGTGGCTCTCAGACTACCTGAGCTTCTGTGAGGGGCTGGTGGCTTCAGACCTTGACTGCGGATGACAGTGTGGCAGGTCATGTTCTTCAGAGAAGTGCTGCTGTGGCTCTCAGACTACATGAGCTTCTGTAAGGGGTTGGTGGCTTCAGATCTGGACTGCTGATGGCAGTATGGCAGGTTGGATTGGTCAGAGAATTGTGGCTGTGGTTCTCAGACCACCTGGGCTTCCTTGAGGGGCTTGTAGCTTCAGATCTGGACTGCAGATGATTGTCTGGCAGGTTGGGTTCATTAGAGAACTGCAGCTGTGGCTTTCAGACTACCTGAGCTTCTGTGAGGAGCTGATGGTTTCAGACCCGGACTGCAGATGACAGTCGGGCAGGTCGGGTTCTTCAGAGAACCATGGCTGTGGCTCTCAGGCTACCTGAACTTCTGTGAGGGGCTGGTGGCTTCAGACCTGGACTGTGGATAGTAGGCTGGCAGGTCAGATTCATCAGAGAACCATGGCTGAGGCTCTAGGACTACTTCAGCTTCATTGAGCTTTCGGTGGCTTCAGACTTTGACTGTGGATGGCAGTCTGGCATGTCAGGTTAGTAAGAGAACAATGGCTGTGGTTCTCAGTCTACCTGAGCTTTTGTGAGGGGCTGTTGGCTTCAGACCTGGACTGCAGAAGGCAGTCTGGCAGGTCCACTTCATCAGTGAACCACAGCTGTGGCTCTCATACTACCTGAGCTTCTGTGAGGGGCTGGTGGCTTCCGACCTGGATTGCAGATGACAGTCTGGCAGTCAAGTCCTTCAGAAAACCATGGCTGTGGCTCTCAGACTACTTGAGCTTCTGTAAGGGGTTGGTGGCTTTGTATCTGGAATGCTGATGGCAGTATGGCAGGTTGGAGTCATCAGACAACTGTGGCTGTGGTTCTCAGACCACCTGAGTTTCCTTGAGGGGCTCATAGCTTCAGATTTGGACTGCAGATGATAGTCTGGCAGGTTGGGTTCATCAGAGAACTGCAGCTGTGGCTTTCAGACTACCTCAGCTTCTGTGAGGGGCTGATGGCTTCAGATCTGAACTGCTGATATCAGTCTGGCAGGTCGGGTTCATCAGAGAACTGTGGCTGTGTTTCTTAGACTACCTGAGCTTTTGTAAGGGGCTGGTGGCTTCAGACCTGTACTGTGGATGGCAATGTGGCAGGTCGGGGTTCATCAGTGAACTGTGGCTATGGCTCTAGGACTACTTCAGCTTCTGTGACGGGTTGGTGGCTTCAGACCTGGAATGTGGATTGCAGTCTGGCATGTCAGGTTAGCCAGAGAACCATGGCTGTGGCTCTCAGTCTACCTGCTCTTTTGTGAGGGTCTGGTGGCTTCTGACCTGGACTGCGGATGGCAGTCTGAAAGGCCAGTTTCATCAAAGAACCATGGCTGTGGCTCTCTCTGAATACCTGAACTTCTGTGAGGGGTTGGTGACTTCAGACCTGGACTGCGCATGGCAGTCTGGCAGGTTGAGTTTCTCAGAGAATGGCGGCTCTGGCTCTCAGACTACCTGAGCTTCTGTGAATGGCTTGTGGCTTCAGATCTGGACTGTGGATAGCATACTGGCAGGTCAGGTTCATCTGAGAGCTGTGGATGTGGCTGTTAGACTACCTGAGCTTCTGTGAGGGGCTAGTGGCTTCAGATCTGGACTGTGGCTGGCAGTCTGACAGATCGGGTTAATCAGAGAACCACAGCTGTGGCTCTCAGACTTCCTGAGCTTTTGTAATGGGCTATTGGCATTTTTGCAGATGTCAGTCTAGCAGACCAGTTACATCAGAGAACCACTGCTGTGGCTCCTTGTCTACCTGAGCTTCTGTGAGGGGTTGCTGGCTTCAGACCTGGACTGCAGATGACAGTCCCCAGGTCGGGATCATCAGAGATCCACAGCTGTGCCTCTCAGACTACCTGAGCTTCTGTGAGGGGCTGGTTTCTTCAGAACTGGACTGCAGATGGCAGAGTGGCAGGTCGGGTTCATCTTAGAACTGTGCCTGTGGCTCCTAGACTACCTGAGCTTCTGTGAGCTGCTGATGGCTTTAGACCTATACTGCAGATGGCAGTATGGCATGTCGGGTTCATCAGGGAACCACAGTTTTTGCTCTCAGACTACCTGAGCTTCTGTGAGGGGTTGGTGGCTTCAGACCTGCACTTCTGATGGCAGTCTGGGAGGTTTGGTTCATCAGTGAACTGTGGCTATGGTTCTCAGAATACCTGAGCGTCTCTGAGGGGCTGGTGGCTTACGATCTGGACTGCGGATGATAGTCTGGCAGGTCAGTTTCTTTGGAGAACTGCGGCAGTGGCTTTCAGACTACCTGAGCTTCTATGAGGGGCTGGTGGCTTCAGACCTGGACTGCAGATGGCAGTCTGTCAGGTTGGCTTCATCAGAGAACCATGACTGTGGCTTTCAGACTGCCTGAGCTTCTGTGAGGGTCTGGTGGCTTCAGACTTTTACTGCGGATGGCACTCTAGCAGGTCAGATTCATCAGAGAACCGTGACTGTGGCTTTCAGACTGCCTGAGCTTCTGTGAGGGTCTGGTGGCTTCAGACTTTTACTGCGGATGGCACTCTAGCAGGTCGGGTTCATCAGAAAACCGTGACTGTGGCTTTCAGATTACCTGAACTTCTGCCAAAGAGATAAATTTACACGTAGAAAATTAATTTCATAAATATAACACCACACTATTATCTTGTATTGTATTGTATTGTATCGTATCGTGTCGTGTCGTGTCGTGTCGTGTCGTGTCATGTCATGTCATGTCATGTCATGTCACGTCACATCACATCATATCATATTATATCATATCATATCATATTATATTATAGTAATCACCACTCCGCAATTTGGGTACTTTTATACAGTTAAGCACAACAGTCTTAAAGAGGGAATTGAACTCATTGTTTTGATCCACTTTGCAACAGAAACAATTTAACCGATAATTGAAATAATTTAACACATAAATTAGCAAACACTGTCAGCGATATAAATTAACACATTGTTAGTTAATTTAAGGGTTATAATATTATAACACCAGACCATTACATTATATTTTATTATAGTACATCATATTATTCTATATTATATTATATCATATCATAATAGATTACATTATTTTATATTATAGAAGATTATATCATATTATATTACATTATATCATATCATATAATTTCATATCATATCATAATAGATTCTATTATATTCTATTCTGTCATATCATATCATATCATGTTATATTATATTATATTATATTATATTATATTATATTATATTATATTATATTATATTATATTATATTATATTAATCACCACTCTGTTACAGGGAACATTTCACACTGTTAAGCACTACACTATTACACTGATAATGTAACACATTTAATCACCATACTGTTAAAGAGATAATTTAACACAAAGTTCAGCACCACACTATCAAAATGACATTTTAACAGTGATTTTAACACTACACTGTCACAGAGCTAAAGTAACACATAATTAATACTTCTAATATTATAACATCACACCATGAAATATTATATTATATCATATCATGCTATATTATATTATATTACATTACTTTATATTATATCATATCACATCCTATCATATTGTGATAGATTATATTATTTTATATTATATCATATCATATTTTATCATATATCATATCTTATATATTATACTATGCTATATTATGTTATATTATATTATAATATATCATATCATATAATTTCATATCACATCAGATCAAATTATATCATATCATATTGTATCGTATTATATATTATATTATATTAAATTATAGTATCACTCTGTAACAGAGATAATTTCACACAGTTAAGCACAACACTGTAACAGATGCATTTAACTCATTGTTTAGACCCTCTCTACTACAGATACAATTTAAACCATGTTTGAGACAATTTAACAGATAGCTAAGCACCACAGTATTGCAGAGCTATTTTAAGTCATACTTTAGCACCACACTGTCGCAAAGATAGTTTAACACATTGTTAATTGATTTAATAGTTACAATATTATAACACCACACTATTATATTATATTTCAATTTATTATATTACATTATATTATAGTATGTTATATTATAGAATATTATATCATATTATATCATATCGTATCATATCTTATCATAATAGGTTTTATTATATTACATTACATTATATCATATCATATCATATAATACATTATATTATATAATATCAAATCATATCATCTCATCTCATATCATATTATATCACATCACATCACATCGTATCGTATCATCGTATCGTATCGTATCGTATCGTATCGTATCGTATCGTATCGTATCATATCATATCATATCATATTGTGTTATATTGTATTGTAGTAATCACCACTCCGTAGCAATGATAGTTTTACAGAGTTAAGCACAACACTGTGAAAGAGAGCATTTAACTCATTTGTTTAGACCCTTAATACAGGAGATACAATTTAAACCATGTTTGAAACAATTTAACACATATCACAGAGACATTTTTTCAGAGAATTTAGCACCACACTGTCACAGAGATTAATTAAAACATAGTTAATTAATGTAATAATTATAATAGTGTAACACCACACCACTATATTATATCATATCATATCATATCATACTATATTATCTTATATCATATCGTATCAAATCGTAATTTATCATATTATATCTATTCATATCATATTCCATCATATCACCATAGATTATCCATAGTATCCATAGGGGCACAGGATCCAAGACAGCATGGGTTTACAAAAGTAAGGTCCTGTCAAACTAATCTCATAGATTTCTTTGACTGGGTAACCAGAGTGGTGGACCAAGGGGGAGCAGTTGATGTCGCCTACCTTGACTTCAGCAAAGCTTTTGACACTGTTCCACATAGAAGATTGATAAATAAGCTAGGTAGGCTCGGGTATGGTGAAGTTGGTCAACTGGGTGGCAAACTGGTTGACTGGCAGAAAACAGAGAGTGGTGGTAAATGGTATACAGTCAGAAGAGATGCAAGTCACAAGTGGGGTACCTCAGGGATCAGTCCTGGGCCAGTCCTATTCAACATCTTCATTAGTGACCTGCAGATGGACTAGAGGGTAAGGCTTGTCTGTTTGCAGATGACACCAAGATCTGCAACAGAGTAGATGATCCAGATGGGGTGGGCAGAATGAGAAGAGATCTGGATAAACTAGCAGAATGGTCAGAAGAGTGGCAACTGGGATTTAATGCAAAGAAGTGCAAAATCATGCACATAGGGAAGAGAAACCCTGAAGCCACTTATAGGCTGGGAGGAGTGCTAGCAGTCACAAAGGAAGAAAGAGACTTGGGCATCATCATCACTGATGACCTAAAATCATCCAAGCAGACCTCTAAAGCAGTAAGGCTAGGGGGTGTTAGGGTGTATTAGTAGGGGTATCACAAGTCGTAAGAGGAGGTAATAATCCCTCTGTACAAGACATTGGTTAGGCCCCATCTGGAGTACTGCGTGCAGTATTGGAGGCCACACCTTCACAAGGACATTAACCAAATTGAGGCAGTCCAGAGAAGGGCAACCAAAATGGTGCAGGGACTGCATCAGAAGACATGAGGAAGATTAACGGAGCTCAATATGTATACCCTTGAGCAAAGGAGGAGAGGTGATATGATCGAGACATTTAAACACCTTAAGGGCATAAACAAGGTGAAAGAGTCTAACATGTTTAAATATAAGAAAATAGCAGGACAAGAGGACACAGCATGAGATTAGAGGAGGCCGATTAAGGGGAATGTGAGGAAATTCTTTTTCACAGAAAGGTGGTAGATGCATGGAATGGCTTACCACAAGAAGTGGTGGCTATGAATACAGTGCAGGGCTTCAAACAGGCATGGGATAGGCTATAAGGGAGCAATACAAATGACTATGAATAGCTAGGTCACTGATAGAGCAAAGGCCGATGGCACATTTATAAGGTAGAAAAAGAAATGGGCAGACTGGATGGGCCTTGCGGTCCTTATCTGCCGTCAACTTCTATGTTTCTATGTTTCTATTATATAATATCATATCATATATTGTATTACATTATATTATAGTATGTTATAGTATATCATATTGTAATATATTATATTATATTATATTTTATTATATTACATTAATCATCACTCTGTTACAGGGATGATTTCACACAGTTAAGCACACACTGTTACAGAGATAATTTAACATGAAACTCGGCACCACACTATTGCAAAGATATTTTAAAAGTTAGTTTAACACCATACTATCACAGGGATGAATTAACAGACAGTTAATTAATTTAATACTTATAATATTATAACGTCACACCATAATACTATATTGTATTATATTATATTAAATTACATTACATTATATCATATCATATTATATTATATTATATGATATTACATTACATTACATTATATATATATATTATATTATATTATATTATATTATATTATATTAATCACCACTCCATTACAGGGATAATTTCACACAGTTAAGCACAACACCAAAACAGAGATAAGGTAACGCAGTTAATCACCACACTGTAACAGATATAATTTAACACATAGGTCAGCACCACACTATCGCAGATATGTTTTTACGGTTAGTTTAATATCACACTGTCACAGGGGGATATTAACACATTGTTAATTAATTTAATAGTAATAAGATTATAACACAACAGTATAACAGCATATCACATCACATCACATCACATCATATTATATTATATAATATTATATTATATTAATCACCACTACGTAACATTTAATTTCACACAGTTAAGCACAACATTGTAAAAAAGAGCATTTAACTCATGGTTTAGAAACACACAACATCAGAGACAGTTTAACCCATGTTTGAGATGATTGTATACATAGTTTAGCACCACACTGTCACAGAGATAAAATAACATATAGTTAATTAATTTAATAGCTATAATATTATAGCACTACAGCAGTATATGATATTATATGTTATTATGTTATGTTGTATTATATTATATTATAGTTTATCATATCATTTCATACCATTTCATAACAATTCATAGCATATCATATCATGTCATAGTGCATCGCATTACATCTCATCACATCTTATCATATTATATTATATTATATTATATTATATTATATTATATTATATTACATTGTATTATATTAATCAGCACTCAGTAATACAGATAATTTCACACAGTTAACACAACACTGTAACAGAGAGCATTGAACTCATTGTGAACCACACTGCAACAGAGACAATTTAACCCATGGCTCAGATCATTTATAACACATAGATTAGCACCACACTGTCAGAGATAAATGAACACTTAGTTTGATTAATTTATTAAATATAATATTATAACACCACACCATTATATTATATTATATTATATTATATTATATTATATTATATTATATTATATTATATGATTTACATTATATAGTATTCTATTCTATTCTATTCTATTCTATTCTATTCTATTATATTATATCACCACTCCGTAACAGGGATACTTTCACAAAGTGAAGCACAACACTGTTAAAAAGAGCATTTAACTCATTGTTTTGAACCACATGGCAACAGAAACAATTTAACCCATGCTTGAGATAATTTAACACATAAATCAGTACCACACTGTTACAGAGAAAGACTAACACACAGTTAATTAATTTAATAGTTATACTATAACACCACACAATTATATTATATTATATGATATTATTTTCTATTCTATTCTATTCTATTATATAATATTTTACTGTACTGTATTATACTATATTATAATATATTATATTATATCCAATCATATCATAATATATTATATTTTTTGTATTGTATCATATCACATCAGATCACATCACATCACATGAGGTTACGTCGCATCACATCACATCATGGGCCAGATATTCAAAGGTTTGCCCCAGGGCTAAATTAGCACTGCCCAGCGGACAAAATTTGCCAGGAGCAAAACCATAGCTATATTCAAAGGGAAATAGCCTGGTGCAAAACCAGCTGAATATAGCAAGCTAAGGAAGCTGGGCAAATAGGCCGAGGGAGTACAGGGCAAAAATTGCCTGAGATTAAGACAGCACTGAATATAGCAGATAAGACGGCACTGAAAATAGCAATCAAATAGAGGCAGTGCAAACACCCACAGAAACAAAGTGTTAGAGGTGTAAGCAGCGAACACAGGAAAGCAAATCAGCCCTGCTAGACATAACTGCAGTACTAGTGAAAGGCATGGAATAACCTGGACCCACAAGTGAAACCAGAATACCACAGAACACTGTCAAATCCCGACTCCCCCCAAAAAGACACAGGACACAGAAATGTCAAGCATAACATAGTACAATTAAAAAAAGGAACAGGTAAGGCACAAAGGCAACAAGAACAAATAAACAGTAAAACAAAGCAGAATACAGTATGCAAAAGTGGGGTACAAGAAAAACACAATGAAAGGAAAAGGCAGGCCTAACAAAGGGACTGAAAACAATGGGGAAATTAGTAACAGTAGAAAAAGGCTATCGTGAAAAATATGTACAGTGCAATGGGGAGAGGGATGTGGACATAGGAAGGAATGGAGGGAAACAGGATGGCAGACATAGGGCTAGGGACAGTGGGCCTGGGACAGGAAGCAGGATAACAATAGGAGGTAGGACTTAGGGGCAGGCAGGTGCTGGCAGACGGTCATCTAGGATGGCTGCCACCCATCTAATTTCTGCTATTAAAACAGCCTGCTGTTCAATTAGTGTTCGTTGTTGGCACACCACCCTCCTCAGCAGGTCATCCCGGCTCTCATCCTCCTCTGGATGGGTGGCCCACAGTGATGCCCGACGTGGACCTCCAGGAGACAGAGGGACCATATCAGGACATGATGATGACACAAAGGCACCATGTACCACCACATGGTGGACAGCATGCCCCAACAACCATGCCCATGTGCCAGTACAGAACAAACCACAACGCACACTAACATGTACCTGCAGGACAAGGCAGTATGTAACAGGCAGCATGCAACACCCCAATGTACATGGATATGCATAGATGGATGCTGAGAAGCCTAACATAGTGGAATCCAGCCAGCACAGCGGTGTGCAGACTGTAACAGTGCAAACAGACAGCCACCCCCTGAGATGCGAATGACAAGTGGACACTGAATGACATGCACATAGGATGACACATGGTGGGACATGCTGCCCACAGTCACACAGCTATGATACACAACACAGATTACACCCCCTGGAGAAGGTGCCACAGCCCCACCCAGGTGTGTAAACAGACATGCCCATCCCATACCCCCCAACAGTGGCCAACCCTCACTGGTGCCCCCCCAACAACTGTAGAGACCCAGCCAAAATGCCACCCACAATGCTATAACACAGCAGCCATACAAATGATGTCAGGAAGCCCTGAACAGGTAGGTGACTGACATAAGTGCGGAACAGTGGCAAGTGACACAGATAGAGACTCGACATGACCACAGAGAGCAAATGACCACAGAGGACAATGACACTGGCAAACAGTACAGTAGGGACTGCAGGACAGGTAACCAAGCAGTACATAGACAGGGAAAGTGCCAATGCCCACCCACACCCATGGCCACAACAGAAGGATGATGAACCCACACTGGTGAAGAGCATGGCACAGGGCTGTGCCACCACCCAAAGTGGTAGCACCTTGAAGGTGCACATGCAAGAAGACACACACATGTGAAACAGGGACGCAGGCCATAGTCCACCAGTGGCAGTGCAGTGGTAGGCCAATGATATGCACAGAACAGTGTCACGCTGGTGGCCAAGGCATGGCGAGGCACACACCCACACTTGTGGGAGCAGCTTCTGCCATAGGGTCTGACACCCAGCACACCATGCTACCACAGAACAACCCCTGCAGCACACCTGCATAACCTATACACAAATACCATGCACTGCAGGGACTGAGGGACAGCACCCTGTAGGGGACAATGGCCCCCACAACAGAGCTGGAGCCAACAAGCAGGGGTGTAGCCAGGGTGGTCACAGCTGCACACCATGTGGACACACTGCTATCTCACTCGCCATCGTTAGGGTGAGCTACCCCACCCTGGAGTGTAGCCAGATACTATACAAACGTACATCAGGACTGTGTATATTGCCACCAGTGGCATAAGAAATACAACTTATGAAACACATGACAATAGGCGCTGCCCTGCATGGATAAATACAAAGCCATGCATAGCACCCCAAGACACTCACAGACCAGCCCACAACCTGTACAGCTGTATTGTCCATGGGAGACAAAGACGGTCATAGTGACCAGTACCCCTAGCGTAGACCCCAATGAATGAAATCACAGAAAGGTACAACAGTGTCTTTGTTAGGCATCATGGAAAAAAGGAAGCAGGTCAGAGCCTATTTGCTACCCCCCCAGAAATAAATTAGCACATGCCACAACAGGCACACATGACATGCACAGCCACACAGGCCTGTGTGGCACCATAGGCCCAGAGGCTCCTCCCCAACAGCCCCGTGCATGTACACCACGGAGGTCAGACAAGGGCACACACAATAAAATGCCAGTGTCCACACTACAATGGCATTACACTGGTTGGGAGATACAGGCACCACATGACACTATGGCCCCCTGTTCACCATAGTGTGAATAGCCCTGGCAGGCACTAACAACATGTCCTGCATAGATACTGACACACTATACATGGTACTGCGAATGAGACATGCCATGAGAAGTGGAGAACAGTGTTGCCATGGCAGACAGGACAACAGCAGCAGCAGAAACAGCTAGCACAACAGGCTGACCCCAGTAATCCCCCACCTCCAGGCATGATGATTGGCCTACAGCCATGCACAGACCTACTGCATCCTGCCACAATGGTGGACATGAGAGCAACATGTTGCACATGACAGTACAAGGCAGATAGCAGTGCATATGGCAGTAATGGCAACAATACATCAGACATAAAGCCAGTCATGTCACAGGCTTTGCAGCAGAAGGCAAGGCACTGGAGGCACGGAAGACAACACAAATGCATGCAGCCAGCATAGCAGGCCCCACTGATGTAACGGTCATGGGTGCACTGCATGGTGCCACTGGTGTCAAGCATCCAGTGCCCCCCCCCAGCACAAAGTTAAGTGTGAACACTGTAGCCCCAGGTGGATGTACATATTGTAGCCACAATAGCTATGTCTGTTTACACACCTGGGTGGGGCTGTGGCACCTTCTCCAGGGGGTGTAATCTGTGTTGTGTATCACAAGTGAGCACCCTGGAATCCAAATGCAACACAGCTAAATCACATCAGGCCTGGATTACCCAGCCAACTGTGCCACGACACCAGACATAGCACTCCAATGCCTGCAGTGGCAACTCAGACACATAGTAGAAAAGCACAATGGCACACAGTACTCATGCAACACACTCCCGGTCCCATTACTGCTTTCTGCTGTGCACTGCACCATTGGAGGCACCCTGCGCCTGTCTGTAGATGGCCTCTAGTTGGCCTGCAGCTCGCCCCTCACATCTCCTGTGTGGTCTCTGTGCTCTGCAGTGGGAAGATGGTAGAGCAGCATTACTACAATGTCAGCCACCACAGTACGCTAAAGACCACCTGGACCCTGGTGGTGTAGCACAACACCCACATAACTGGCACACAGGCCCAGTGCACCACCAAAGCCATGCCAAGCATGACACGGGTCAGTGCTGACTGCACAGTGCATGGCCAATGTGTGCCTGACAATGCCATCCTGTACACACAATCTGCAACAGCTCCCCCTCCATGACATGTACACAGCCCCTCTGGATGGTACACCCTCACACACAAGGCAGACTGTAAGCAGAGGAGTCCCCAACCCATAATGAGGGAACACAAGTATCGAATCCCTCAACAAGAGATGTGGACACACAGAAACAACCCAGTGGCATACAACATCCCAAAGGCTACAGATACAATGACAATGATGACAGGAAGGCATATGGGATGTGACATGCACACAGCATTACTGCACACAACTGAGTACAGTAAGTGTGAGTCTGCAGCAGAGCAGGGCACCAATGCCAAGGACCTGTTGCCTGAGCCACTGGCCAGTGTCATGGCACAGACACAGTAGTGATGGTGGAGTGAACCACACCCAGACACATACCCCTCAACAGTACCACATTCTGAGGAACGCTCCTCAGTGTACGTCACAGAAGCACCCTGTACCACATTGTGAGGACTCGACACATATGCAGTGGACACATACGAAAGCACAGAGCCATAGTAAATGGTGCAAACCATATACCATACAATGGATTAACAGACCCCGGGAACATAAGTGCAAACATGGTGACAGTGTTTGGAGCAGCGAGGTGTAGTTATGTGTCAGTGATCACAGTTGTCCCCACATGCCGTGAGTGAGAGCCAATGTAGCACAAGTGGGTGTGATATGGTTGGGATGTTGGCCCAGACAACACACCCAACCACACACTGTGGATGTACAGAGTAGGCACAGCTGCACGCTGCCCCCTGGCAGCATGGCAGAACACATTGGATGTGGCAGGGGGCCAGGTGTCATGTGTCCATGCCACCACAATAGGTGGTAAAGGGCAGTGTGACACCACAGTGCAGGACATTGCAGACAACACTCCCAAGATGCTTTGTCCCCCTGGCCTACACAGTACACACACAACTGATTGGAGGTCCCCATGGCATAAGACCAACATATCGGAGTAGTATTTAAAGTGTACTCTTGAACAGGTAGCGACTGGTAAAACGGCAGTGGAATTTGAACCCATGTCCAAGAGTGACCCGAGTCACATATTATTACACAAGGTGCACAACAGTAAATGCATGGTAGATTCTAGCTAGACCCCACCAGCACAGCAACACAGTCCCCTCGATGGTATGTTAATGGGGCAAGACACACACACACACACACACACGCATACAAGCACACCACCCAACACACATCCCCACCACCCATTACAGCACCGTGGAGAGAGTCATCACTTACCTGGCACAGGCACAGTCCCCTCCAGAACCATCGTCCTGCATCGTTCCAGCAGTGGGCGCTGCCTGCACCTGATATCCACATATCGGTGGTGGCACTTCTTGCCATCACGGGGTATACCAGTGATTGCTGTGAGGCATCGGGCAATTGAAGCCCAGACCTGGCTACCGGGATGGTCACCCTCCCGGACCAGTCCAAATAGGCACCGATGGCGCTGTTCAGTTAGCTGAACTAGGTTGGCCGTCTCCACCTCATTCCAACGCCTGTCACGGCCCACCACTGCCCTTTGCCTACGTCTCCCAGACATGGCTAATATGAGAGGGGGGGAAAGATACTGCTCCACTGGTAACTGACTGGCCACACACCCTGACACTCCCAAACACTTCAGTCTAGCACTGCGCAGAAGTATGCCATAGCGCCGCGCTAACTGGAAGTGTTCGCAATGTGCATGCGCTACCCTGCCATGCCCCCGTGCAGATGTTCCAGGCATGTGCAGTGGCAGCGTGCTAACATGGTTAGCGCAGCACTAAGGCACAATAGCAGGGACCTCTTATCGCGGACTGCCCCACCCCACGTATGCGCCATATCTGTGCTAAGCCACACTAGCACGGCGTTATCGCTACAGCGCTGCGCTAAGCATAGCCATGATAGCCCGGCGCTGTATGGTTTGCCCTGCGCTAAACACTTTGCCCGACGCTAGCACCTGCCATATTCAAACAGAATATGCAAATGATGGTCATTGTGTATGCATGGTGCTAACAAGGAGATTAGCATATCATTTTCGGCCCATTAGCGTGCTTAACAGGCTTGTTTGCCCGGCTGTGCTATATAAGAGCTAAATGAGCCCCCCTGTGTTGCTAATCGGTAATACATGTTGTTGTGTGAGTACTGCTGCAGCACAGGATGTCAATGGAACACTCAGCGAGTCAGCCAGGTATGTACTGCATGTGGGCGGCCAGAGGTAATATTCAAGGGACATAGTAGGTTTGTGATGTGGTTTATGTTGACTGGGTGCCAAGTGCCAAGCACAACCTGGCCATACCTCCCAACCTTATGTCCCTCAAATGCGGAACACTGCATCTCAATATGTGGAACACATGAGCAAAATGTGGAACACGTTTACAAACTGCACCTCAGAGGCCCTGAACACTGTGAAACAATTTGCAATCCTAACAGGAGGTCAGCTAGTAACTGAGCAATATATGTTCTGCATCACTCACTGTGGAATAGTGCCTTATAGTGTTACCACTGAATGTGGGACAACTCCTCACAATGTTGAACAGCGTGCTGTTGTGCCGTACCATGAGGACTATTCCTCGTATTGTGGTACACTGCAGAGGTATGGACCAAGGGGAGGGGGATACAGAGGACTGCTAACTGACTGTGTCCTGGATGAGGCTGCTGTTCATGAATGTCCTGTGTAGTCACCATGCTGACAACAGTTGGGTGTCCCCATGTCATGTGTGCATGGCTTGATACCACTGGCCGATGGCAGACATCCAGGTCAGGGCTGTAACACATGTCCACTCTGTCTGTTGGATGGTCTGGACTGCTCAAGGAGTATGCACTGCCACAGAGGGGTTCTCAGTCCCTGTGACCTTGGGAGCACACATGCTCAAGGTGACAGAACACAGGTTGTGTACAACTGTGGCATCATGTATGTGATGTTTTGTATAGCTGTCGTATGTCACATGTGTGCAGTGTGTTACTCTGCATTGTGTTCCATACTGACACCGACGTGTGATGTTTCAAGCAGTTTGAGACTACTGACACGACTGTGGTACTGTGAGGACAGTAACACTGTGCCAGCAAGCCATGCGCTCATGCAGCAGTGGCAACATCAGTACTGCAGCAGAACATCATCATGACAGCACTACTGCAGCAGCACACAGGGGATACTGGATGGGCAACTCTGCAGTACCAGTGTGTTCTGCCACAGAAGGATTCTGAGGCCCAATGATACCGAGAGCACAGCTTGTGAGGTCCATGGGAATCAGAACCCAGACCCGACAGGGGGCACTGGTTGTGCATAGCGCTGCTCTGCCTGTCATGTGAATTGCTTATTGTAGTGTGTGCTGACAGGGCGTGCTGTAGACAAATTCTGCCTCTGTAAGACACAACCCAGGGGGAAGGGGATACAGGTGAATACCAAATGTCTTTGAAACAGATTATGCTGCTTGTGGTATTCTTGTGGATAGGGAGTACATGGCCATGGCACTGTAGATCTTCCCCTACACATGTTGGTATGTGCCATGGGGTCATTAACGTCCACCTGACCTACCTCCAGAGCAGGCAGATGGCACTTCGGTGTAACATCTCATCCGAATGATGGCACCTCAGGAGTGCAGCACCCCCTCATGCTGCACTGCAGTGTCACTTATGGGATGTTAACCCGGGAGCCTTGGGTGGGACTAGAACCCACAGCCAGAAGATCTCCCAGCCGTATGGCATCTGTGCTACCTGCTGATCCACTGTCATCACCTGTGTATTGTACTGTGTGCGATCTGTGTGATGTGATACAGGGAGACTGGCTGGTGTACAGGTGTTATCATGGTGTAAACGCCTCGATTGGTTGCTAGGACATCTGTAAACCTCGAGTGCGCAGCTCTGGAGGCTTACAATTGCCCTAGCAACAACAAGAGGTGCGTACACCATGGTTATCACCTGTACATCAGGCATTGTCAGGTATAGTGGATGGGACTAGTCATGGGAATCCCCCCTCACGTGTCAGTGGGTCTTACCCCAGTATTGACTCTGCGGTACAGTCAAATGTATGTGTGTAGGTACTGTACACACACTATTGGGATACATGGAACACATGACTGTGGGCCAGCATAGTACCATTGTTAACCCCTATCAGCCATGGAGATTGTTAGCCTCAGTGACAGTACACTGTGACAACTGGAATGTTATAGGACTACTGTACTGAGGCTTTCAAGCACATTCCAGGTGTGTAGAATACCGACTAACAGTGGCAGTCTGTCTAGTTGACCCACTGCTAAGACATAGCTGAGGTGAGTTCATATGGTCCTGACATCACACCACTGGGATGCCAGGCCTGTAATCTGTTGGATATCAGTGGGTAATCAGGCCTACACATACTTTAAAGACCTGTTCTGCACAGATGATAGGTTGACCCAGACGATGCCAGCCACCTGCCTGTCTGGCAGGAAAGGACCCGATTCCAGGGGTAGCAGTACCACATGTGTGGCTGTATCATCCCTGCCACACACACATTGCTCCTGTAGTGCCTGTATGTGGCAGGCTATGGTATCTGTGAACCATCTAACAGTGCAGTACTGTTAATGGGCTTGGGACTGCAGCTGATGCTTGACCGGTGCAGTGTGGCTGGGCATGTATGCGGTGGTGCTGGTGGGAGCTGGGTGGCCCTTTGACCCTGTTGACTGCCCCTGTGTGGGTAGTGTTGCCCCACCAGTGCCATGCACTGTCCAACGCCCATTGCGCAGGCCATGCTTGACTGACTGCATGCTGTGGTGCTGCAGATGGCAGTGGGACATGATCAGCGGTGTGGAGGATGCACTCTGGAGTGGATCATTAGTCCACTGTGACTGTGGGGTGCATGTACTCCAGTGCGACAACTGCCACAGGTACCCGTGCTGTCACCCATGTCACTGACTGGCATCTGCATCACAGACAGCCAACCCCCCACCCCTGTGTTGTGCTGTGTGATGTGTGCATGTGCGCACGGCAGACAGTACTCATGCAGTTAATAGTGTTTGTACACTGTGGTCCTGGCTGCTGACTGTCTGTGCACAGCACTGTGCAGCCAGGGGCAGGGGCATTACCAACATTGCTGTGGTCCATGGTGTCTATCCCCAAGACAGGCAGGTCCATCTACAGTGTGCACATCCAGGCCATTGTGTGACAGGCATTGACACACATGCTGGGAGTGCAGTATCCCAGTTTTATTGTTGTACAGTACCCACAACTGTGACACATGGTGGATCACACACAGGCCTTGTGCACAGCTGTGCCAGGATCACCCATACACACACCACGCCTGTATGTGTGTACAATGTGGCAGCACTGATACATGCTCTGGCACGTGCAATGGTGCCTAGGCCGCACCCCTAGTGGAACGTGTGTCCTGGTCAGCCATCTAGCCCTGTTTTTGAGAGACACCCATGCTTCCACAGCATGTATTCCATGGTGCTGGGTGTGCAGAGGCCCAGCATGGCACTGGATGTGCCGGTGGGGCACCATGAGTCAGCCATTCACAGCCATGGCTGCACAGTCCCACACATGTGCACATTAGGCACTGTCTGTGGCTGTAGGCCTTGTGATTGTCTTGCAGTGCACCCATGTCCATGCCAACATGTTAAGCCAGGCCATCTCTCACATGCCACAGGCAGCAACATGGCCAGCACAACTGTGTGCTGCACACACACACAGCTGGCTTCCACATGTGCTGGCCTGCAGGACTCCACAGCACTGAGGTGCATCGTGCATGCCCTGTTGCCATTCCTTAGGGGGTGGGGGCATGTATAGCAGCTGTGTGTTGCATCACGACCATATGTTACTGTTACAGCCATGCAATGTTTGTTCACAAGTCTGTTTAACCCTTTCCCTTCCTTCTGTCCCACACAGGTGCGGCTGCAGAACAGGAGCAGCTCAGGGCCCACAAATTTTCTAGTGATGAGCTGCGTGCCCTGGTACATGCAGTGAAGTACAGGGAGATGGTCCTACACAGGAACAAGTCAATGGACACCACTGTTCATCTGATGTGGGAGGAGACTGCCACAGCAGTAAACGCCGTAGGTGGTCGTGGCCGTAGCACTGATGCCATCCAGAAAAGGTGGAATGACCTGCTTCGCAGGGCGAAGGAGCAGGAGGCACAGTGGATCCAGAACAGGCTGCAGACCGGTGGGGGACCACAACCACTTGAACAGCAGGACTGGGACCCATTGATGGCCATAGTAGCCTCTACTCTGTGGCCAGTGGCAGTCGGTGGGGTCAAAGGTGGTGGGTGTGAGACACCGCTTACACCACCCAGAGCAGGTACGTTTGTGGCATGTATCCACCACTCAGTGGACAGCAACACCTTGGGGACAGAGTCACACATTCACACATCACTACTGTCATTGTGCATGCATAGGGCCCACATGGGTATGTTCCATTGCAAGGGTGGTATTGGGGCTGCACAGTGGTGGACATCTGCCGGCAGGCACATGTGAATGCATGTGTGCCATGGTGCAGGGGGCTCATAGGGCACAGGCTGCAATTGCATGGGATGCACACTGGTGTCTGCATGGGCATGCTGGAGGGCACACATTGCTGGGGGTGCATGTGGCATTGTTGGGAGTGGTGTGGGGGTGGGTGAGCTGGTCACTGTAGCAGCGACTGACATAAGTCTCTTCCATTTCAGCATTACATGCCCAGCAGGTGATATCCCAGGTTGGGCCAGGCACAGTTGTACGGGAGGTGGAGGATTCGGTACACAGCAGAGGTGCGCCCTTCCACATCAGGCATGGCAGCCACATCTAGACAGGCAGTGGCCATGCCAGTCAGCACTATGTCCACTCACAGATGTCATGAGGCACTGACATATGCTGGATCATCAGATGATGATGAGGATGCAGCCTTCCTGGAATCCCTGAATCCACCTCAGTATGCCCAGGTGGAGGATCTTAGTGGGGAGCAGGTGGTGATCCTGACTGTCACAAGTGACCATGGCTCGGAGGATGCAACGGAGGAGCCCGACATGCCAGTTATGTGTGCAGCTAGTGACACCAGAGGTTTTGGTGCAGTGGGGGATGGCACCATGCCTGACTTGGGGACAAGGGGTACTCAGGCACATGACACCTATCTGCCTACAGCTGCTATTCCCCTGCCAGAACAGTCTTGTCCACTGGACATGTCCCACAGGGCACGGACCGCAGGGCTGGTCCAGCAGCATGCTCAGTCACCTGTAAGGCCACATTTGCAACAGCCAATGCCCCGCCAGCCACCACCACAGGTCCGTTCACATCCACAACACACTGCCCAGTGCCATCCACAACCCCTGCCACAGGTGCAGGATGCACCTGCACAAGATGGCCAGGGTGCACGGCCCATGCTCCAGGAGGCCTTGGCCTCACAGCATGCAGCCCAGCAGGACCTGCATGATCTCCGTAGGGAGCTGCAGTATGAGCTGTCACAGCTGCAGGAGACAATGAGCACTGGTCTTGCCCATGCTGAACAGAGGTCAGAGGAGAGGATGACCCATGTTATCAACACCATTGGGCGTGGCTTTGGTGACCTAACTGCTGCTGTGCAGGCCCATGCTGTGGTGCTGTGGGACACTATCACCACAGTACTGCAGGGTGCACCCAGACACCAGTGCAGCCATGCCTCACATGGGCAGCAGCGTGGCAGAGGTTTGCGCAGGGTGGGTGCAACCTCCTCAACCCCTACCTCCCGTTCATCCACAGAACATGCACGGTGTCGTGGCCACCCTCCCTCCACTCCTGTGCAGGCCTCAAGGCGTGGCCACAGATGGGCTGCCCTCCCAGCCTCACCGCATTCCACCCCAACAATGTCCTCGGCATGTAGCACGCCCAGCAGTTTGCCCCATCCACAGGGTGTGTGTCGTGTGCGCGGCGGCAGGCTTAGCTGATGTGCTCCACCACATGCGTGCTGTGGTCCAGTCTCCCTCACCTGCATGCCTATGCACACAGCCACTTCCCATGTCCCCTGCACAGACATAGTCCTCCATGGCCCTTGTTCAGTCCCATGCCACAGCCCCTGCCATCACATATATACAGTGCTGTTTCTTGAGCGCACCTGGGTGGTGGCCATACCCCTCACCCTTGTGTCCCATGACCATACAACAATGCCTCTCAGGATGTGATACTACTGAGCAGGGTGTGGACCTCATTCTCAGTGTAGTCCCTCAGCAACTGACTGACCTGTTACATTGTTGGCTTATCTGTTCAGGCTGCCTTTTCTTAATTGCCTGTTTTTGTTTGCATCGTCTACAATGGGGATCTTTTCTTTACAGTTTTGCCACTGAGTGTGGGACAGGTCCTCACACTGTGGACTAGGTAGCTGCAGTGATGTAACTGTAGTACTGTTCCTCGTACCATGTTACAGTTGAGGGGTATGGTGGTGGCCCACACACATCACATGCACTGCACCACTGGCAATGTGTACAGCACCTATCTATCACACAGATTTCACTGTACTGTATATACACTACCATTAAATGTACTGTTCACAACATTTCATTTGTCTGTGTTTTCTGTACTCACCGTACATCCTGGTTCAGTGTCTCAATGATGCAGCTCCTGTGCTCTATGGCCCAGCGGGCCATGCGTGAATCCCACCACTCGAGTTGCTCTACTATCCCCCTTACCCCAGGCTCACTGTCAGAATGTACCTCAGGTTCAGGTGCACGTATCCCATGGTTCAGGGCCATGTTGTGTAGCATACAACAGGCCAGGAAGATATGGCATACCTTCTGAGGGCTGTACTGTAAGACACCGCCTGACTGGTCTATGCAATGGTACCACATCTTGAGCATCCCAAAGACCCTCTCTATGATGTTCCTTGTAGCAGCATGTGCCTCATTGTAGAATTCCTCGGCCCCTGTTGCTGGCCGAGGTACTGGTGTCAGCAGCCAGGGTCGTAAGGGATAGGCACTGTCCCCTGTGGAGATAAATCAGGTGTTACTGTTGGTGTCCTGCACAGAGCCTGCTGCTGCTCTGAACCATTGCTCTCTGTCCCTCCCACGGCTACCCTGGCCTATCCCCTCTCCCCTCTGCTATCACCCTGTTTTAACTGCCCATACTCACCGACTAGATGCCCACATGGAATCCTGCCCTCCTCAAATGCCTGGCACAGCCGGGACTGGTGCCAGATGATGGCATCGTGGGCACTGCCAGGGTACTGTGCAAAGACATTGCTAATGCACCCTGTCACATCACACACCACCTGGCAATTAATGGAGTGGAAGCCCTTCCTGTTCACGTACAGGTCACTAACATCACCAGGTGGTGCATGGATGGGGACATGGGTGCAGTCAATGGCACCAAGTAGACGGGTAGGTGCGCAACTGATGGAATTGCTGCATGGTTGCTGTGCGCTTCTGCTGCCGTGTTGGGGAATACAATGAACTCACCAGCATGTGGCAGGAGAGCATCAAGGAACTGGGTCAGGAGGCATGATGTGGCAGACTGTGATATCCCAATGGTGTCCCCCGTTGGGCGTTGAAATGTCCCAGTGGCTAGGATGCACATCGCTGCCGTCACCTTTTCCTCAACTGACATGGAGTGGCTGCGCCTGGTGTTCAGCTGCAGCTCCTCATGCAGGAGTTCGCATAACTGCCTCAACATTCCCCTGTCCAACCTGTACCGGCCAACGATGTGTTCATCAGGCAGGGTCTCAAAGGAGACTCTGGGCCGGTACCATCTGTGTGCAGCATATCTCCTCCTTTGTCTAAGTAACGGGCCTTGTTGAGCCTGCTGTCTTTCATCCTCCTCCACAGCCTGCTCCATCAGGTGCAGCACTACAGCATTGATGAAGAAAGACATTGTGATGCACTTCCTGTTCTGGCTACTCCCTCCTCAGTGGATTGCCCTGTGTTTAGGCCTCCCTTTTATAGGCGGTATGTAGCGCTGTGCTATGTGCCGCGCAATGGTGCATAGCGCAGTGCTAGATCTCTGAATATCCTTTTGCGACCATATGCAGGTTCCCGCCCCTCCACTTTGCCCCTTGCATACATTATGTTTTAGCCCAGCGCTATTGCGTTTAGCGCGCGCTATCTCCCTTTTTGAATATGGCTGTCCCACGCTAATCCTGCGCAAACGGTTAGCGTGCTGCGCTAAGTTTTGAATATCTGGCCCCATATATCATATCATGTATCATATTATATTGCATTACATTACATTATATATAATACGTAATATACTATCTTATCATACTAGATTATATTATATTATATTATATTGTATTATGTAATATATCACAGCCTATCATAATAAATTGTAACATATCATATCATATAATATCACATCATAGCATATCATATCATATTATATTATACTCTGCTATATTATACTGTTACATTATATAATACTGTATTTTATTATAGTACATTAATCACAGCACCATAACCGGGGTATTTTCACACATAGTTCTGCACCACACTATCGCAGAGTTATTTTAACACATACTTTAGCACGACACTGTCACAGAGATAAATTAACACATAGTTAATTAATTTAATAGTTATAATATTTTAACACAACCCCATTATATTATATTATATTTTATTGTATTACATCATATTATACAATACTGTATTATATTATATTATTTTATATCATATCCTATTATATCATTATAGATTATATATCATATCATATCATATCATATCATATCATATCATATCATATCATATCATATCATATCATATATCTTATTATAATATATTAATCACCACTCCATAACAGGGATAATTTCACACAGTTAAGCACAACACTGTAACAAAGAGGATTGAACTCTTTGATTTGAACATGACTGCAACAGATACAATTTAACTAATGTTTGAGATAATTTAACATAGAAATTACTACCACACTGTCACAGAGATAAAGTAACAATTTAAGCAATACACTGATACAGAGATAATTTAACACATATTTAATTAATTTAAAAGTTATAATATGATGACACCACACCATTATATCATATCACTTCACATCACGTCACGTCACGTCACGTCACGTCACATCACATCACATCATAATATATTATATTATATTATATTATATTATATTATATTATATTATATTATATTATATTAATCACCACTCTGTAACAGAGAAAATTTCACACAGTTAAGCACAACACTGTAACAGAGAGCATCGGACTCATTTTTAGAACCACACTAAATGAGAGAAAATGTAACCCATGTTTGAAATGATTTAAAACAAAGTTTAGCAACACACTGTCATAGAGAAAAATTAACACATAGTTAATTAATTTAATTCTTATAATTTTATAAAACCACAATATTATATTATATTATATTATATTATATTATATTATATTATATTATATTATATTATTTTATTATTTTAATCACCTCTCTGTAACAGGGAAAATTTCACACAGTTAATTAATTTAATGGATATATTATTATATCACCACACCATTATATTATATTATCTTATTATCAGAACCAACCTGCAGAAGCTGCATTGTAACAGTGTGGTGATTAAATGTGTTACATCTTCTCTGTGACAGTGTGGTGCTAATCTATGTGTTAAATTATCTCAAACATGGGTTAAATTGTCTATATTGTATTGTGGTTCTAAATAATGAGTTAAATGCTCTCTGTTACATTGTTGTGCTTAACTGTGTGAAATTATCCATTACAGAGTAGCAAACAAGGCAAGGAGTGCAGGGGAAAAACAGTCTGGGAATAACACAACACTAAATATGGCAAATAATACAGCACTAAATATAGCACCCAAGGCAGGCAGTGCAAACACCAATAGGTACACATTGTAGATGGAGCAGCCAATCCCAGCACCACAGGCAAAGGAGCACAGGCTGGAAATGAACCCCAAGAGTAGACAGTGGTGCAGAACCCAAACACTGATACACACATCCAGGGGACAGGCCACAGTGCGCCAGGACCCATGAGCAGAACCAAATGCACAGGAAAACCCTGTAGCAAATGGCAGGCACACAATAAAGACACAGGACACAGTGCAATCATGAGAAAGGCATATATAATACAGGTGACACAGGTAACAGATAAACGTAAGCAACAGGTGAACAACACAATGTAACCAATCAGGAATGTAACTTAAACTGACTAGAAATGCAAAAGGAAACCTACACAGAACACTATGCACACATGAACAGGACATGCAACTATGGCTACAATTACAACTGCTACAATGTCTAACACTACAACTACCACTACAAGATATACAACATACAAAGCTACCACTACAAATATGCACTAAACAACAATGGTGACTACACTACAACTAACAAGTGAACAACTGCAACAAAGCTAAACACAGGCATGCCCAGAGGTCCAGTCATAGAGGAAAGTGGCAGACCAAAGGCACAGGTGGAGAAGGGGATAGTAACACAAACAAGGCGGGATAAGGGTGGCAACAGATACAAAGTCCAGGAGAGGTGGGGTGTGCAAGGTAAACAAAGGTGCACTGCTGCAGGTCACGGTTGAGATCATGCAGGTTCTGGCAGATGGACCTCGAGAACAGTGGCCACCCTCTGTGTCTCTGCGATGATCACAGCCTGCTGGTCTATAAGTGTGCATTGCTGGTGCCCCATCCTCCGCAGGAGGTCCTCAGTGCCCTCGGACTCCTCTCGCCACATAGCCCACAATGATGAATAGAGTGGATCTACAAGAGGAAGGGGGAGCATGTGAGCATGGCAAAACAGTCAGGAGGCAAACAGTAGCCACAGATGACCAGACAGGGATGGACAGCATGTCCCAACAGACATGCCCATGTGATGTCGAGGAACACAGTGGTAGACACACCCGACCTGTGCCCCCAAGGAGACACAAGCAACAACACAAAACCCTACACACATGGAGATGCAGGCCCCGACAACACCAAGACATGGACAGCACCACCCACCCCAGGACTGCAGACAGTGAGCGAGTGCAGACACACAGGCATACCCCCTGAATGGTGGTGGGGCGTGGGCCACACAACAACATGCAAATGGATGACCTAACGTCAGGACATGCTGTTCACAGTCAGAATACAATGTACCATACAGCAGAGTGAAACAGCAAACAACAGGTGTGCAGGATCCGGGAAATGCAGGCATGGTGTGTGTCCAATGGCATCCCATGCCAGGTCAGAACCAACCTGCAGAAGCTGCAAACCCACAGGGCACACACACCAGCAGAGAAGGACCAACAGATGCTGCCACACATGGCCCAAGTACAGCAATGCATGTGGTGTCCTGCAGCCAGAACAGTCACATGGCAGGTGACCATATGAACATGGCCAGCATTGAATGTGGACAGCACAACAATGCCTGTCATGTCTACTATCACTGGTACACACTGCCCCGTCACAGGGCATAGCATCCACACACCCAGATACTGCCAGCACCAAGACACAGCACTGTGCAACACAGCAGAAAGCTGCAGCAGCATGATACCATTGGTGGCCAAACTCCCAGCACAGTCCAAGCAGTTCAATGCAGAAAAAAACACATTACAGAAGCACAGCACAAATGAAGACTGAGATGTACTCATGCAATAGGCCCCCTGCCTTGGGGCTACTCTCCTGGGCCCACTGCTGCATGGTTGGCACCCTGGGGCTGCCTCTGGAATGTACCTGGGACTGCTCTGTGCCCCTGCTCCCTGTGCTGGGCTGCACAGTCTGCTCTACAGTGGACAGGGGAAAAAGCAGTGTTACTGCACTGCAGAGGGAGAACTGCGATCACAGCATCAGGATACACACCCACCACAAAGACATCATACATGCAGAGTAGCCCAGGAACAGTGATAGCATGCATGGGACACCCACCCAGTGGACCCAAGACATATCGACCATGTGCAATGTGAAATGTTGCAACTAGGCAGGGCACATGGGCACAGCAACTGAAGGCATGCATGCATGCATGTCTGGTGTCCATGCATCAGCACACCTGCACAACACTGGTGAAGGCCTTGTGATGGGCCTGTAGCATGCCTCACCAGCCACATCATCCATGCATGACATGACACCACCGCGCCCATCACCCAGCACATGTGGTAGCCGTGCCCACCCAGACCACTGTGCCACACATCATGCTCCACAGCCTGCACCACATGTGACCCCGCTACCCTGCACACATGCACCCCTGTGCACAGAGCCATGTGCACACACAGACACACACAGGCACATGCAGGCACACAAACCCAGAGCACATCACACACTGTGGATGTGTACAACTTGCAGTGGCACTCACCTGACACCGGCATAGTGCCTTCATGCACCATGCATCTGTACACCTCCAGCTGGCCCCTCTGGTGGCAGCACAGGTCCATGTACCTGTGTCAGCAATTCTCAGCATCCCTGTGGATGCCTGTCAGCTCTGTGAGCCACCTGCGATGGATGCTCACACCTGCTTCTGTGGGAGGTCACCCTCCCTGACCTCTCCAAAGAGCCACCTGTGCCGTTGTTTTACCAGCAGTCTCCACCTCCTCCCAGCACCTGTCCCTGTGCACCACAGCATGCTGTCTCTCACATCCTGGCATTGCCCAAACAGCACCCTGCCACCCGTTTTCAAGACCCAGCATATGCCACACTCAGGACTCTCCAGCAACAACTGCCATAGCACCGCGTTATCACATGATGTAGCGAGGCACTACCTGGAAGAGGGGGCACTGCACATGCAAGACTCCTAGCATGACCCTGGAGGACAACACCATGCATGTGCATTGTGCCATGCTGTGTGGGCTAGCACAGCACTATGTCACGCTGTACCCAGACACTAGCATGGCCATGGGGCCTCACGGGCATGCGTGGTGGTTGCGCTATGCCATAGAATGCCATGCTACCAGGATAGCATGGTGGTGGACTCCCAGTAGCCCGGTAAAGATGTTTGCATGGTGCTAAGGCATTAGCCCGGTGTTAATCAGTCCTATGTTCAACTGGCATATGCAAATGAGGGTACTTGTTCATGCATGGTGCAAACAGTGTGATTAGCATATCATTATATGCTGATTTCCATGCATAACAGGATGGATTGCACAGCCGGGCTATAAAAGAGAAGCAGTGTTATGTTGTGGGAATGCAGAATGCATCACATACTGTGGAACAACACTGGACAGGAGGAAATATGCAGCAGGCAGCAGAGCAGCAAGAGACAGGTCTGTACAACTGCTGGGGAACTCCTGGAATGGCTGTAGCATGGAACAGGGTCAGCCTGTATGCACGGTGCACCTGCAGTCCACAGATGTACTGGCCAGGGACAGGCAGTCAAATGCAAGACCACAGGCAAGCACTGTTCTGAGTAATGGTGCACAGCAACATATGGCTGCCAGTACAGCAGACTGGCATGTGCAATGTTCATGTGCTCCTGCATCATAATGTGCCATGTGGCACTGCCTGCACACTGTGGGCACCAGGCAGGAGCCAGTTTGCAATACTGCAGCATGCAACACTGGCTCACTGCCATGGGGTCCAGGGGCTGTCAGATGGCACCCTGGATGTGTGGCATGGAGGGTTGTCAATGCTCTGCTGGTGGAACACAGGGTCCTGGCACTTTGCCATCCCCAGTAAAGCATGGCTTGTGCCCAGTAGCCCAGTCTCCATGTCCACTGCCTCAGTGCAGTGCACATGTCAGGGCACAGTACAGTGCCAGGTGGTGGGTGTAGGGATGTCCCCAGCTTTGTGTGCACATGTCAGCCATGGATGACAGCAGTGCACATGTGGGTCCAGTGTATGCTGTCCAGACACAGGGTGGCTGACACACTGAGGCTGTGTACATCGTACATGCACATGCTGCTCTATGACATTCAATGGGTGTGCATGCATGATACACCACAGTCCCACCACAGCTGGTGACACATGTCCCTTTCCAACTTTCTGATAGGTAGTGCAGCAAGACCGGAGCACATACATGCACACAGATTCTCCCAGGCATGGGAGGAGGTGACTGCTGGGGTCAATGCAGTTGGTGGGCTTGGCAGGATGACTGAAGTGGTGCGCAAGTGGTGGAGCAACCTGCTTTGCTTTGCAAAGGAGGAGGAGGCACAGCAGCTGCATGAATGTCTGCAGACTGGTGGTGGACCACAGGCACAACAGCAGCAGGTGGATGAGCTGCTCATGGCCGTGGTGGCATCAACACTGCAGCCAGTGGTGGTTGCAGGTGTACCAGGTGGTGGGTGTGAGACACCTCTCACACTGCCCAGAACAGGTCTGCATTCACATGTGTGTACACTGCATGGTGTGATGGCACAGGTGCAGGGTGTTGCTGTTGGTGCCATGCACGGAGTGCGCTGTGGGACTGTACTGCTGTAGGCTAACTAGCAGCTGACTGGCCTTGGCATGTGCACTGTGTGTTGTTTGGGTGCATGTGCCATGTGGGTAGTGTGTGTGGGGTGTGCATGACCACAGCAGGTGGCACGTGTCCTAGGGTGTGCATGTTGTGGTGGTGGTGGTGGAGGTGGTAGGTCACACTGTCCATCTACAGGTGACTAACCCTGTCCCGTTTTTCTCCACAGTGGTGTGTGCAGGGCCTGCAACAACACAAGAACAGGCCAGGATGGCTTCCCTTGGTCCAGAGGTTGCAGAGGATAAGGATGACCAGCTGTCGACATCCAGTCTGGGTGCCAGTCGAGGATGCCCAGAGCCACAGCATGTGTGGCAAACTATTGGACAGGGACTGCATCTGCCAGGTGAGGGGGGGCACACTGCAGGTGGGGAACTGGAATACACTGAGCAACTGGAGGATGCCCAGGTGAGGGAGCTGGGTGTTGGGCAGGTACTCCTGGTGATGGTCACTAGTGATGTTGACATGGATGTGTCAGAGCATGCATACCGCCTGCCCATGGACATGCCTGTTAATGGGAACACGGGGCGGGGCTGGGTGCAGGCCATGGAACAGGTGTCTGGGGGTGGTATTCGGCATTGCTGGCATGGCTGTACCTGTGCAGCCAGTGGTGGGCTGTGGGGGGGACATGTGAGCACTGCTGGACATGCGGTGTCCAACACAGAATGTAGTTCATGGCTCTCCAGGCCTACAGCACAATGCCAGCAGTGTGCAGTGGCAGGACATGCTGGACATGCAACAGCATCCCGTACTATGTGAGCAGCAGGCACCAGTGCCAGCTGCCATAGAGGAGGCTGCGCCCCTAGAGCAGGATGCCCCTGGTGCCCACCCACTCCTGCAGGCTGCAGTAAGTTCCCAGCAGGGGGCAATAAATGGACCAGCATGGCATGCGGAGGGAGCTGAGGCATGAACTGGCACTTATGCGGGAGACAATGTCAGTGGGCTTTGCCCATGCAGAACAGTGGGAAGAGGACAGGATGGGCAACATGATGGCTGCGATTGACCGCGGCTTTGCTGGCCTGACAGTTGCAGTGGTTGACCTCACCACTGTACTTCATGGAGTACATGGGGGTTACCAGCCTGTGCTTGTTGGTCAAGGTGCACATTGCACAGGGGCCCACAGGTGGGCAACCCATGGCCGCAGGGCTCCCACTGACTCCAGCTCAAATGCTACAAGGACCTCTTCAGGCACACAGCACCACCGTGGCTGTCTACCCACCTTGTCTGGCTCCACTGATCAATGGGGGCATAGGAGGGCTGCCCTGCCTGCCTCACCTTGTTCCTCAGCCATGTCCTCAGCTCAGAGCACCCCTGGGTCTGTGACCTGCACCCGTGGTGTGCGATATGTGCATAGTGGAAGTCGCCGGTGATTGTTATGGGTAGCCTGCAACTCTGCACTGTCATCACCACCATCTTCACATTGGCATACCCATGACCCTGTGCACACATGCACACACACTGACACACCCACACCCCCACACTCCATCCCATGCACACTCACACTGTCACTGCCATGGTGGACCTCCACACACTCCCACCTCACATCAAGCATCACTGCTTGCACTATACCATGGCTGTGTGTCCACCTCCCGTGTGACATGAACATCTCCCACATTGCACCACACACACACATGCATTCTGTGCGACATTGTTGTGTTCCTGTTGTGATTGTTGTTGTCACTATTCTGGTTTTTGGTGCACATTAAACATTTCAACCTTGTACTGTTTCATGTTGCTGTGCAGTCTGTACTTACCCTCTGGCCTGTGGCAGTGCTCTGATGACGTTGGCCCTGTGCTCTATGGCCCTGTGGGCCATGCAAGAGTCCCTCCTCTCAAGTTGCTCCACTATCCCCCTGACCGCTGGTTCTGGGTCACTGTCAGCCTGTTCCTCAGGTTCAGGTGCCTGTATCCATGTTGTGCAGCATACAACAAGCTAGGAAGCTATGGCATACTTTCTGAGGTGTATACTGTAGGGCACAGCCTGATGTGTCTATGCATCTGAAGTGCATCTTCAGTATGCCAAACACCCTCTCTATGATGTTTCTCATGCTGGCATGTGCCTCATTGTGCATCTCCTTGGCCACTGTGGCTGGCTGGGATACTGCTGTCAGCAGCCAGGGTCACAAGGGATAGAGATGTGTACCTGTTAGTGCTGTACCACTGTCTGGCTGTTACTGTCCTGCACCCCTGTGTTGAACTCCCACACCCATTCCCTATCCTCCCATGCCTGTCCCCATCCATGCTGTGGTGTGTGTGCATTGTAAGCTGCTAGTCACTGAATAGATGCTCACTGGGTATCCCGCCCTCCTCGAATGCTTGGCACAGCTGTGACTGGTGCCAGATGAAGGTGTCATGGGCACTACCAGGGTATAGACATTGCTGATGCACCCAGTCGCATCACACACCACCTGGCAGTTGATGGAGTGGTACCCCTTCCTGTTTATGTACATGTCACTGCCATCACCATGTGGTGCACGGATGGGGATGTGGGTGCAGTCAATGGCACCCAGTACAGCTGGTAGGGGCACAACTTGATGGAATTGCTGCATTGTTTCTCTGCACTTTGCTGCCATGCTGGGGAATACTATGAACTCCCCAGCATGTGGCAGAAAAACCTGTAGGAACTGGATCAGGAGGTGTGAGGTGGCAGATTGCGATACACCAATGGTGTCCCCCATTGGTCATTGGAACACCCCTGTGGCAAGGAAGCACATCGCTGCTGTCACCTTCTCCTCCACTGTCATGGCATGGCTGCGTCTGGTGTTTGGGTGCAGCTTCTAATGCAGGTGTTCACATAGCTGCCTGAACATTCCCCTGTTCATCCTATACCAGACAGTGATGTGGTCATCTGGCAGGGTCACGAAGGAGACCTTGGGCCAGTACCACCTGTTTGCAGCATACTGGCTCCTCGGCCTGCGTTGTGGCACATGTTGGGCCTGCTCCCTCTCCTTCTCCTCCACTACAGCTGCCATCAATGGCAGCATCACTGCAACTGGTACTACACTCATTCCCACTTCCTGTTGTGGTCTCTCCTCCTATGTGTTTTGCCCTGGATTAAGACCAGCCTTTTATAGGCAGTAGCTAGCACTAGGTAGGTAGGTAAGTAGCTAGGTCTCATGCTATGTGTCCTAGAGTGGCACTAGGGCTTTGAATGTCCCTTAGTGAGTGTATGCAGGCCACCCCCCTCTCTTTGCCTCTTGCATACATTATTGGTTTACTCCGTGCTATTGCTGTTAGCGCACACTAACCAGTACTTTTAATATGGCTCCTCCGTGCTACTACTGCACTATTCCCATGCAATTGGTTTGAGCGCTGCGCGATGGTTTGAATATCTGGTCCATATATCATAACATAACATAACATAACATAACATAACATGACATGACATGACATGACATAACATAACAACATTACATAACACAATATAATATAATCTGGTATTATAATGCTATAACTATTAAATTAATTATGTGCTTATTTATCTCTGTGACAATATGGTGCTAAACTATGTGTTAAAACATATCTGCGATAGTGTGGTGCTGATCTATGGTTTAAGGTATCTCTGTAACAGTGTGGTGCTAAAATGTGTTAAATTATCACTCTGAGAATGCGATGATAAATGGTCTTAAATTGTCTCTTTTACAGTGTATTGCTAAACTGTGTGTTAAATTAACTCTGAGAGTGTGGTGCTAAATTATGTGTTAAATTATCTCTGGGACAGTGTAGTGCTAAACTGTGTTACATTATCTCTGCCACACTGCTGTGCTAAATTATGTGTTAAATTATCACTGTGAGTGTGCAATGCTAAACTGTCTTAAAATGTTTCTTTTACAGTGTTGTGCTAAACTGTATATTAAAATATCTATGTGATGTGGTGCTAAACTATGTTTGAAATAATCTCTGTTACGGTGTGATGATTAATATAATATAACATAACATAGCATAACTTGCCATGACATGACATAACATAATATGATATAATGGTGTGGTATTATAATATTATAACTATTATGCTACCTAAACAATATGACTTGGGTAGAGTACATCTGCACTTATACACCATCCTGTACTCACAGTTTACTAGAAAAATAGACCACTTAGGCCCACCTGCCTAACAGGGTGAGCATTATTACTGTGCACTCCCTTATCTTGCTCTGGGCCCACTCTATCCCAAAGTTACTCCTCTTTGCCTACCTGCAAGCCTTACAACATTGCTGCCTGGAATGATGAAACCACACTGTACTTCTTCCTACTGCCTACAATGTACTGTAAATCCCTGCTGGTACTGTTGCTTGTATTGTCCCCATGTGCTAATTCTCTTTAATGTAATCCTTCACTTGTTTTTGCCTGATGTTCATGTATGTACCTTGTAATCTCCTGGGTTGCACCTGAAACTTGTTCATGTATGTACCTTGTAATCTCCCAGGTCGCACCTGTAAATAGGCACTTGGCTGTCTAGTGTGCTTATCCGGTTAATTTATGTATTAAATTATCTCAAACATGGCTTAAATTGTTTCTATTACAGTGTGATTCTAAACAATGAGTTACATTTTCTTTGTTTCAGTGTTGTTCTTAACTGTGTGAAATTATTTCTGTTACGGTGTGGGGATTAATATAATGCAATATAGTCTAATATAATAGAATATAATATAATAAAATACAATATAATATAATATAATATGAGATAGTCTGATATGATATAATATGATATAATATAACTTAAGATAACATTGCATACTATAAAATAACATAATACAATATAATTTATTATAATTTTATATGATATGATATAATATAATGGTGGGGTGTAATAATATAAGTATTAAATTAATAACTATGTTTTAATTTATTTCTATGACAGTGTGACGTTGAACTATATGTTAAATTATCTCAAACACGGAATAAATTTATTCTCTTTTAGTGAGGGTCTAAACAGTGAGTTAAATGCTCTCTGTTACAGTAAAGTGTTGTGATTAACTGTGTGAAATTATATAATATAATATTTGCTATGATATGATATGATTTGATATATGATATGATATATAATATAATCTAATATGGTGTGGTGTTATAATATTATAGCTATTAAATTATTTAACTATGTGTTAATGCATCTCTATGACAGTGTCATGCTAAACAATGTGTTAAATTATCTGTGCGATACTGTGGTGCTGAACTATGTGTGAATTATCTCTGTTATGGTGTAGAGATTAATATAATATAATATAATTCAATACAATACAATAAAATACAATATAATGTAATATAATATGTTATAGTCTGATATGATATGGTATGATATGAGATGAGATGATATGTTATGGAATGGTATGATATGATGTGATATAATATAATATAATATAATATAATATAATATAATATAATATAATATAATACAATATAATATAATGGTGTGGTGTTATAATATTATAACTATTAAATTAATTAACTGTGTGTTAATTTACCTCTGTGACAGTGTGGTGCTAAACAATGTATTCAATCATCTTTAACATATGTTAAATTGCCTCTGTTGCAGCGTGGTTGTAAACAATGGCCCGGATATTCAAAAGGGTTGTGCCATGCGCAATAGGGTTGTGCCAGCGCAAGTCTGAAAATGCGCCATTCTGCAATATTCAGCGGGAGGCAGTTGCGCTACCGAAAACATGCTGAGCAACAGCGCAATGCAAATGAAGGCATGTGCAACCAAAGGGGGTGGATCCATGCATAAAAAGCACAATGCGATATTCAAAGGCTTGTGCAATGTGCAATAGCGGATCAGCCGGAAGGTGTGCCACGGCGGAAATGAGCCAAAATAAAAAGGCTCAAGGAAGAGGCACAGAACCGATAGGAATGCCTCATGAGGCAGCAAGGGATAGTAGGCCACAGCAGCAGCCAGGGAGTAGGCAGGAAATAACAGTGGCAGCTGAAGGCGTGTGGGGCCACAGAGTACCGAGGCCAGTCAGTGTACCCGGTGCAGTGGAGGTAGCAGTCAGGACAGCAGGGAGAACAGAACAACATCAGCTGGGGGGGACACAGACCAGGGAGATGGACAGTGCCACCTTCCACATGGAAGCTGTAGTGAGGGGCTTGAGAAGGCAGCATGCAGGTGGACATGGCCATGGAAGGGCCCATCGGCGGTACACCCCCAACAGGCTGTACCGTGCCCACATCAGCTTTGAGCTGTATTCGGATATTGAGATTGTGGGCCGGTACCACCTGAACAGGGCACACTGAGGCGGCTCTGTGAGCTGTGCAGTGATGTGATGCAGGCACCCTCACGACGGAGTCACGCCTGTCAGTGGAGACAAAGGTAACAGCCTGCATGTGCCTGCTCACCACGGGTACCTTCCAGAGGCCAACAGGGGACACCACAGGCATAACACAGTCGGCCATGTCACGCATCCTCACCCAATTCCTCAGCGCACTGCTGCCACATGCTGCAGAGTACATCCATTTCCCCAGCACCGCGGCAGAGCATACAGCAAACATACAGGAGTTCCACAGGGTAGCATGTATGCCTGGCATGCTAGGGGTGATAGACTGCACCCATGTGGCTATTCACATGCCACCTGGCCCCGATGGGGCCACATATCACAACCGGAAGGGGTTCTCTAGTGTCAACTGCCAAGTGGTGTGTGATGCCAGTGGGCGCATCATCAATGTCTGTGCCACACACCCTGGTGGAGCACATGATTCATTCATATGGTACCAATCTGCACTGTGCCATTGATTCAAGAGTGGGGACATCCCCACAGGACACCTAGTGGGTGAGTATGCATGTAGGAGTGGCAAAGTTGGGGCAAGGGTGGGAAAGCCACAGGTGCCATGGTAGTGACACACAGGGCTAGGGGCAATATGGACCTGAACATGATACTAATCTCCACTATCTCCACACAGGTGACAGTGGATACCCCTCTGTCCTGGCTGCTCACACCTACCAGCACCCCACGACCCCATCACAGCAACGCTTCAATGGGGCACATGCCGCTACATGCAACATCATCGAGCGGGTGTTTGGGATGCTGAAGGCATGCTTCCGATGCCTAGACACCTACGGCAGTGCCCTACAGTACAGCCCCTCAAAGGCCTGTGGGATATTCCTGGCCTGTTGTATCCTGCACAACATGGCCAATGACTGTGGGATAGCCGTACAGGTTGAAGAGGGGGACAGCGATGGGGACACCAGCGGCGCCAGTGATGATGGGGATGAGCAGCCCCACCTTGGATGGCGTGACCCCCGACTGATCCGGCAGGCCCAGCTGCACTGGGACACCATCACAGAGGAGCATTTCGCACAACACAGGTAAGTCATGGGGCCATGTGCAACCAACACTGTCTAGGCGCAACCCACATGCACACAGGGTAACACACCAGAGGTGCATGACGGCAAGGGGAGTGGAAGGGTACAGGCACACAAACACACCATCAAGGAGGGGTGACTAGTTACACGCTACATGGACACACACACACACATACACCAGGCACAAAGCGTACATGGGCAGGTACACAGCAGAGCAGGAACAGACATGTCAAACACACAGATCCGCAGACCACCCCCACCACCTGTACTGTCCAAGTATGTGTGTCAGATGCTGGGCACCCTTGCACCTTGGTGTACAGTACAATGCAGGCATCATCATGCACACACACCTGTGGACAGCAGTCGGGTGGGTGTGCAGGTGGTCCATGTGTTGGTGTGTTGGGCAGGGCACCCACCAGTGCACTGCCCACCATGACACACATTGCACACAGGGCAGCACCAGACAGAGCCCGCACTGGGGAGACAGGTCAGTCATGTGGCACTGTGCCACGGCCACCTCAGATGCATGGGTGGCCCCACCGTGACCCAGCAGCACTGGCAGGCTGAGCATGGGCCACATGGGGTGGCACCGATGGACCACCAGGGGTCCCACTGCGCGAGCGCAACCTTGTCCACACAGGGTCTGCAGCATGCCGAACATACCTGCACCAGGGGTGCTCGGGATGCCCACAGCAGAACCCGGTGTTGACAGGCTGGGTGTCGCATGATGGCAGGAATGGGGAGTGGAGAGCGTACTGTGTGTGGGGTGCGTGGTACAGGGGCACCTGACTGTGTGCCCAATGCAGCCACGACAGCGACCAATGCCTGGGTCTGCCTGTCAATGGTGGCAGTCACATCCATCCGCATTTGGACTATCTCTGCAAGGATCATTGCATTGTCCCTGCTGTGCCACTCCACAGCCATGCACAGTGCCTCCACGGACATTGCAACCTGTATCTGCTGCTGTGCTGATGCCCGCAGCAGGCGAGTGTGCTCTTCAAATGGGTCATCTGCCACAGCGGCAATCTGTCCCCCAGGGTATGGAAGGTCCTGATGCTCAACACCCCTTGAGGGTGGGTGCTGTTCACCAGGACCAGGTATGAGCAAGTCATCAGGTGGTGTGCATATGCCACTGCTGAACCCTGTACCCCCAGACCCAGTGGGTGACTGCTGCTGCTGCCCCCTCCACCTGCTGTGCCCCAGGGACCAGTCATTCCACTGCTGTGTCTGTAACAGTGCCAGAGACCTGCACAGTCACTGGTGCTGCCTCACCAGTGCTGACAGGCACAGTCTGGGACTGTGCTGATGTGCTGGCACACACATTGGAACCAGCTAGGTCCAGGGGCACGTGCTGTCCTGCTGTGTGTCCATTATGTGACACACACGTGTCACTGCCCTTTGTGGTCCTTGCATCATCAATGGTGCAGGTTCATGCCACAGCCATAGCCACAGCATGCTGGCATGCTTGCATGCCAGACTGCTGAGACACAGGATGGGCACCCCCCCACACCCGACTCACCGACATCAGAGATGGCAGCCAGGCGTGCACACTGGTACAATGCACTCCGGCTGGCAGTAGAGGGTGGATGGACCCTCCTCCAACTCTGGCTGGATGTCCACACTGCACGGGCCCACCACCACTGTCCCCTGCAGATGCACAGGATCTGTAACAGAAAGTGAGAACATGTTAGTGCATGGGATCAACCTCCCCCCCACCACCATGTCATACCGTGCAGTGATGGGCTACCACCTGTCTGGAAGCCACCTCCTGGAATGCCCTCGATGGCACTGCACTGCATGGATGCAGCCAGACGGTCCTCCACCGGGGTCAGTTGCACCACCTCTGGCTGGCCCCCGCCTGTGGCAGTGCGTGCCGCCCTGAGGGCTGCCACCTTCTCCTTCACCTGTCTCCTGTCGGTCCCCATCTTTTTCTTACATTCCTGCACGGAGCACTGGTGGCTTCCATGCTGGTTTACGGCGTGAGCTACCCCCACCCATGCAGCAGCACGGGCCTGAGGGGTGCCCCGCCATCCACTAAGTAGTGGCTCTTCATCCAGGTAGGCCTGGAAGAGTGCCTCTGTTTCGGACTTTGTGAAGTTGGGCCTCCTCTTCCACCCACCATCATCCTCCTCACCCAGTACTTGCTCGGCCATGTCACGGTCTGTATGGGTGGAAGTGGACACCTGTTACTGTGCAGTTTACAACATTATCCCATGACCATTGTCCAGAACATCACACAGCATGCAACTCACCTCTCATCTGCAGTAACCGAATATGGCCACCGCAGATCACTGTCGCACATTTATAGCGCAATGCATGCAAATTAGGAGTGGAGCAACTTTAATGAGATGCAAATTGCGCCACTGCACCTTTGAATGGCTGATCAGATGATTTGCATATGACGGATGAGTATCGCGCGGTTGCGCTTTGCCCAATACGGTTGAGCCGGCTGAGCCAATGGTGCAGTTCTGTGACTGTGTAGTACACCGCAGGTGACCGATCACGCTGGATGTGAAGATGTCCGATGGTGCTGTGCGTGGCCTTGCACCACTGACCCATGACCTTGTGCCCAATCTTTGCCCCCTTGGCGCTGTACGTCTGGCATGTCTACAGCTCTATCGCGCTGTTCGGTAACAGCGCAATATGGACCGACGGCACTGTGCGAACAGCGATAGGGACTGATGGAGTTGTATTGCACAACATTTCCACGTGGGGTTGCCACGCTGCGGAATGCCATATTGCCTACTATACACCTGCAGGATGGCACGCAGGAGAGCTCCACAGTGGAGTGCATTGGAGGTGGCCAACCTGGCGGCTGTGGTGGAGCTCACCATGGGCCACTGTTTGGGGAGGAACCCCTGAACATGGCCCGCACCCATGTGTGGCAGCAGGTGGCCACCGATCTTGAGCAGGCCACTGGGTGGCAGAGAACACCGGAGCAGTGCAGGCACCAGTACAGTGACCTGCACAGGAGGGAGCGGGCACTTCTGGTGCACCTCAGGTCATGTGCCAGGAGGGGCATTGTACCTAGGCCAGGTGGGTGTGCCATCTATGCACCTGTATTGTCCGCATGGGTAACACTGTGTAATGTGACCAGAGCATGGGGGAAGGTTGGTCTATGGTTGGCTGTGACGGTGTTTGCAGGTGTGTGATGTATGGGTCTGGCTGTGTGGGCAGGAACACTCAATGGGGCAGGGGGCTGTCTGCTTTGGGATCTCGCTGATGTGTTTCTCAACATTTGTCTCCCACAGGCATGGAGGAGTGGAGGCGGGCCCGGGATGAGGCTCGGAGAGGTGGTGCGGAGGTGGCTGGCCGAGGTGGTGGCAGTGTTGGGCCACAGCAGCAGCAGCAGCCACAGCAGCAGCAGCAGCAGCCACAGCAGCAGCAGCGGCTTGATGAGGGTGAGTGTCATTACATCATGGATGCTATTGCATGCTGTGGGGGGGCATGGCCACCATCCATGGACAACACTGCCATGCACGTGACGTGTGACAGTCAGCACTGTCCAGTGGCACTGCATGTCTGTGAGTGCATCACTGGTGGTCCATGCATGCACTGGGCACATGGCTATGGCACTAACTTCCCACCACGTAGCCACATCACTGGACAGCCTTGGTTGTGCTGTGATGGTCATGGGCGGTGTGTGTGTGCAGTGGTACACATGGCTGTTGCTGCCTGGTTGGGCAAGTCATGTGTACGGTCACTGTGGGTGGGTGCAGTCCATCACAGGAGCGGGGCACTTGGCTGTATGCCATGCATGATGGGTGGGCTTCAGGGATATGGACAGTCGCAGCCATTGACTCTGATCCCTTGTCCTAGGTGTCCGGATCATGCACCGCATTGAAAGGTCAATGCAGCGGCTGCTACAGGTGGTGATGGATTCACTCACCATCCTGCTGGACCTACAGCAACATGGTCTGAGGTGCGGGAGGAGGCCCTGGGCCCAGCACCAGGTGGCAGGAGAGCAGGCTGGCAGGCAGTAGCTGCCCATCACCTCACCCCACCTTCCCTCTCCCAGTTGTTCACCCCTGCCCCTTACCCACCCCTACCTTGTACCCATACCCCCACCCCTGTTTTGTATATTTGTACATAGTTATAGTCGTTGTTCTTCTTATTCTTGTTATATTTGAAATATATATTTTGATATGAATATTGTGGTGGTCTCTGATTTGCAGCTGGCTATAGGTGCTCAGTTGCAGTGGTGTGCATGGCATCTGGGGTGGTATAGTCATGGGTATGTGTGTGTGTGCATGGGGAGGTGTCTCTGGTGTGGGAGTGGCTTTCAGTCAGTATTGCCGTGTGCTGCCACCCACTGCTTGGTGCTTATGGTGGGTCTGGCTTGTATGGTTCTGTGGTACACAAGGTTGCAGTGTGATGGGGGAATGCATGGGGATTCCTGCAGTGATGGTCACTGCTCATGGGTGGTGTCTTGGGGTCACAGTGCAGGGTGTGCTGTGCACAAGGTGGGGGCTGATGTACACTGGGGTGGTCCGCCCTCTTTGTGTGGCAGTCTCAGCTTGCCAGTGGGTGTGCTGGGGAAACACGGCCCGGATGTGCTTTGTTTGCTTGTCCCCATGGGCTGGTGGATATTCCATCCCTCCCCCAGTTATGCTGTGCTTGGGGTGTGGGGGTGCATTGTTAGTTCTGCAGTGTGTCCCTGTGCCCATCTGTGGCATGGGTGGTGAGCCTCCACCTACCTCCCTGGTTGTGCAGTTCCATTGCTCTGCTGCTGGGGGGCTCCATGCTTGCGCTATGGTGCCTCTGGACTGCTCAGCTGGGCTGCCCTTGTTGCGCTATGGCGCATCGTATCTGCTCAGCTTCCTGGTTGTGCTATGGCGCAGGTTGTGCGATATTCAGACGTTGGCTGTTTGCGCGATTTGGCTTGCTCCTTTTTTAAATATCGCGTCTATTGCGCATGGGCGCAATGGACTTGTGCTTGCTCCTGCTATTGCGCATTTTTTGGGTACAGTTTGAATATCAAGCCCAATGAGTTTAATGCTCTCTGTTACTGTGTGAAATTATCTCTGTTACGGTGTGGTGATGAATATAATATAATATAATATAATATAATATAATATAATATAATGTAATATTATATAATACATAGTCTGTTATGATATGATGTGATGTTATAGTTGATATAATATGATGTGATGTGATATGAACTCATGATATGATGTGATGTGATGTGATTGATATGATATGATATTATATAATAGAATATGATGTGATGTGATGTGATATAATATGATATGAAATTATATGTATGATGTAGTGTGATATGATATGATATGATATGATATGATATGATATGATATGATATGATATGATATGATATGATATGATATGATATGATATAATGGTATGGTATTATAAACTAACTACAGTCACAAAGGAAGAAAGAGACTTGGATATCATCATCACTGATGACCTGAAATCATCCAAGCAGACCTCTAAAGCAGTAGGTAAGGCTAGGGGGATGTTAGGGTGTATTAGTAGGGGTATCACAAGTCATAAGAGGAAGGTAACAATCCCTCTTTACAAGACATTAGTTAGGCCACATCTGGAGTACTGCATGCAGTACTGGAGGTCACACCTTCACAAGGACATTAACCAAATTGAGGCAGTCCAGAAAAGGGCAACCAGAATGGTGCAGGGACTGCATCAGAAGACATATGAGGACAGATTAATGGAGCTCAATATGTATACCCTTGAGCATAGGAGGGAGAGAGGTGATATGATCAAAACATTCAAACTCCTTAAGGGCATTAACAAGGTGAAAGAGTCTAACATGTTTAAATATAAGAAAAATAGCAGGACAAGAGGACACAGCATGAGATTAGAGGGAGGCCGATTAAGGAGGAATGTGAGGAAATTCTTTTTCACAGAAAGAGGGGTGGAACGGCCTACCTCAGGAAGTGGTGGTTATGAATATAGTGCAGGGCTTCAAACAGGCATGGGATAGGCATAAGGGAGCAACACAGATGAATATGAATAGATAGGCCACTGAAAGAGCAAAGGCCGATGGCTCATTCATAAGGTAGAAAAAGAAATGGGCAGACCGGATGGGCCTTGTAGTCCTTATCTGCTGTCAACCTCTATGTTTCTGTGTTTCTATGTATTAAATTAATTAACTGTGTTAATTTATCTCTGTGACAGTGTGGTGCTAAACTATGTTTTAGAACATCTCTGCAATAGTGTGATGCTGAACTATGTGTTAAATTATCTCAAACAAGGGTTAAATTGTTTTTCTTGTAGTGTGGTTCTAAACAATGAGTTAAATGCTCTCTGTTACACTGTTGTGCTTAACTGTGTGCAATTATCTGTTACAGAGTGGTGATTAATATAATATAATATAAAGTAACATAACATAACATATTATGATATGATAGGATAGGATATGTGTTAAATTATCTCAGACATGGAATAAATTGTATCACTTATAGTGAGAGTCTAAATGATGAGTTAAATGTTCTCTGTTACAGTGTTGTGCTTAGCTGTGTGAAATAATGTAATATAATATATTACAATATAATATAATATTTGATATGATGTGATGTGATGTGATTTGATAGGATACGATACGCTACGATACGATACGATACGATATGATATGAAATGATATGATATGATATGATATGATATGTTGTAATAGAATATAATGGTGTGGTATTATAATCTAACTATTAAATTAATTAACTGTATTAATTTATCTCTGTGACAGTGTGGTGCTAAGCTATGTGTTAAAATATCTCTGCGATAGTGTGGTGCTGAACTATGTGTTAAATTATCTCAAACAAGGGTTAAATTGCTTTACTTGTAGTGTGGTTCTAAACAAAGAGTTAAATGCTCTCTGTTACAATGTTGTGCTTAACTGTGTTCAATTATCCGTTACAGAGTGGTGATTAATATAATATAATATAATATAAAGTAACATAATATAATATATTATGATATGATAGAATAGGATATGATATGATATAATATAATATTATATAATACAATACAGTACAATACAATATAATATAATATAAAGGTGTGCTGTTATAATATAACTATTAAATTAATTAACTATATGTTAATTTATCTCTGTGACAGTGTGGTGCTATACTATGTGTTGAAGTATCTCTGCGATAATGTGGTGCTAAACTATGTGTTAAATTATCTCAGACATGGGATAAATTTGTATCTGTTGTAGTGAGGGTCTAAATGATGAGTTAAATGCTCTCTGTTACAGTGTTGTGCTTAGCTGTGTGAAATAATGTAATATAATATATTACAATATAATATAATATTTGATGTGATGTGATGTGATGTGATGTGATACAATACGATACGATATGATATGATATATGATATGTTATGATAGAATATAATGGTGTGGTATTATAATCTATTAAATTAATTAACTGTGTTAATTTATCTCTGTGACAGTGTGGTGCTAAGCTATGTGTTAAAATATCTCTGTGATAGTGTGGTGCTGAACTATGTGTTAAATTATCTCAAGCAAGGGTTAACGTGTCTTTCTTGTAGTGTAGTTCTAAACAATGAGTTAAATGTTCTCTGTTACAATGCTGTGCTTAACTGTGTGAAATTATCTGTTACAGAGCATTGATTAATGTAACATAATATAAAGTAACACAATATAATATATTAGGATATAACATGATATAATATAATATAATATAATATAATATAATATAATATAATATAATTCCCCAGCCTTCCCCTGAAACCTAGTCCTCTATGTGGACACTGCCGTACTCTTTGCCTCTGACTCCGACCCACTTAGTCTCCACCAAACAGTTCAACATAACTTCGATGAAGCAGAACATTGGTTCTCCACCCAGCAGCTAACTATCAACTACAAGAAAACTAAAATCATGATCTTCTCCCAACCGCAGAATCCCCGAGAGAATCGCTGTCTCCTTTTTGTCACCACCAACCACACCCCCCTCGAGCAAGTTAACTACTTTAAATACCTAAGGATCACTCTGGCCCAGTACTCAGCTATAAGCAACACATTCTCCTCCTCACCTCGGCCCTAAACTCATGATTAGGAGTGCTTTATAGACACAAACATTGCCTCACCCTGGAAGCCCTATGACTTGCTGTCAACTCCTCAGTCCTTGCCCTCCTTGACTATGGTATTACCATATACTGTGCTGCCCTAACTCAGCCCTAAACAGTCTCTGTCTTGTTTTCAACAAAGCCTGCTGCCTCATCTGGGGCTGTGGTCGCCGCATCCACACCTGCACACTTTACAACTCCTCTAAATGGCTAAACCTTGATAGCAGAATCCGGTATCATTCTTGCCTAATAACTAAGAAGATCCTCCTAGGACTCACCTCTTCCTCTCTCTCCTCTATTATCTGCACAGCTGACCCAGCAAGAGCCACTAGAAACTTGAACAGACAGCTGTTATGGGTCCCCCGCCCACATACCACCCAACTTCAATGGACTTTCAGCTACCAAGCCCCTACTCTGACTAACTCCCTCTCTATCCAAATAGCAAACGAAACAAGGCTAGGCTCTTTCAAAGCTAGACTGAGGGAATTCCTCCTAAACTCTAACATATGTGATTGCACCTAACTCTACCCTCCCAGTTCACAGTGCAAATACTCCCTAACCCACTACCAACTATCAGCCTGTTGCAGGCCTCTCTGCAACTGTTTCAGCTGTGCTTTATTGTGACCCTTCTAATTTTGCTAATTAATACTCTCCTTATCTACCCTGTAGCTCATGTTTTTGAATTGCAATGTATTCCTTCATTATCTATTTATCCTGTAGACCCATTCTCTGCTGTATCAACTGTCTGTATTGTCCCTTGATGTATGACGTGGAACCTTTGTAAATGAGTCTCTGACTCAAAGGTCTTTCTGAATATTTCACAATAAACAATAAAACAATAAACAATATAATATAATGGTGTGGTGTTATAATAACATAACTATTAAATTAATTAACTGTGTGTTAATTTACCTCTGTGACTGAGTGGTGCTAAACAATGTATTCAATCATCTCAAACATGGATTACATTGTCTCTGTTGCAGCGTGGTTCTAAACAATGAGTTAAATGCTCTATGTTACAGTGTTGTGCTTACCTGTGTGAAATTATAACTATTATGGTGTGGTGATTACTATAATGTAATATAATATAATATAATATAATATAATATAATATAATATAATATAATGCAATGCAATGCAATGCAATACAATACAATACAATACAATACAATACAATATAATATAATATAATATAATATAATATAATATAATATAATATATCTGTAATCCCATAAATCTCCTCCCAACTCTTACCGAGGCCTTGCAATACTTTCAGGATGAACTAACCACAGCTGCCAACCTCTCCGCTCCTATGAAGAGACTGAGGGCTAAAGGCAGCTGCTACAAGTGGATCTGTCCTTCCCTCAAAGCCCTAATGGCTACTAGAGAAAAAACCTGGAAAAAGTTTAGGCTCTCCACCTCACCGGCAGATCTTGCAGAATACAAAGCCCTAAGAAACAAAGCCAAGAGAGCCATAAAACTTGTTAAGAGAGAGTATATCACACACCTCCAGAAAACTAACCTAGGCAACCCTAAGCAATTCTGGAATCATGTTAATGATCTGATCAAGAGCAGCAAAAAGCCTGAATCCTGCCCCATGGAGATCAACGGTCAGCTCACTGCTGACTCTTCTCAAATATTGGCTGCCCTAAACAGGCACTTCTCAGATCTGGAGGTCTACAAGACATGCCAGTCTCCCCTGCCTTTGTCCCCAAGCTCAGCTGAAGCACCTCACATGGAACAACCCTCTCTTCACTTGAGACTGGCTAAATGCACTGAAGTTCTAACCCTCCTAAGGACCTTGAGACCTAAAGGGTCAGAGGGACTGGATGGAATCAACCCTCGGCTACTCAAGGCTGGAGCTACCTCCTTATCCTGGCCCATAACCATGCTCCTTAACAGATCACTGAGGGAAGGAGCAGTCCCTGACCATAGGAAACATGCCAGTGTTGTCCCTATCCACAAAGGGGATTCAGGGAAAAACTAAACAACTATAGGCCAATCTCCCCCCTCTGCACACTCGCCAAGGTGCAAGAAAGGGTAATCTACAATCAACTCAGAGACTACCTGGAAGCACATCAGCTCCTTGCCCCCTCCCAACACAGATTCAGAACAAACCATGGTACTGACACTGCCCTCATTAACTTCTCGGATGAAGTGCTCAGGGCAATGGACAAAGGGATACCCACTGATGCAGTCTTTATAGACTTATCCAAGGCGTTCAACCTCATTGACCACAACTTTCTGCTACAGAAGCTGCAAAATGCTGGCCTAGACAATCATGCCTTCAAGTGGTTTGGGAGTTACTTATCAGGCCAGGCACAGAGGGTCACATGGAAAGGGGTCATGTCTGACCCGCTACCCCTAAAACAGGGTGTACCTCAGGGGTCAATACTAGGCCCCCTCCTATTTTCCCTTTTTACCAATGACTTACGCACCTACTGTGGGGAGAGCTCGGTTGTTCAGTATGCTGACGACACTGTCATCTTCTGACCCCTGTGTGATGTGGCTGCACTAGGCCCTCTCCTCCAAAAGGATCTCACATCCCTAGAGACTTGACTATGTGAGAACAGAATGGTACTCAATGTTGACAAGACCAAGGCAATGCTATTCGGGCCAAGATCCCTGGGACTTGACAGGTCCTCATCCCTCCATTTAACTACACTCTCTGGAAAAACCATTAATGTAGTTCCCTCCCTTAAATACTTAGGCCTAATGCTGGATCAAAATATCGCATACAAGGACCATGTGGACCAGGTCACCAGGACCCTACATCGCAAACTCGGTACCTTGTACCGACTCAGGGACCAGCTCATCCCTGAGGCCAGGCTCTCCATTGCTACAAGTGTCCTGCTTCCTACCCTGACCTTTGCTGCCCCGATAATACAGGGCATAGCAAAGCAAGAGATAACCAGGATACAAACCCTATATAATAAAATAGCTCACTTCACTACCCTAGACCACCTGCAACGTCACCCCGTGACACTCTGGCCCAGCTCTGTTGGCTCACATTGGTCGCTCACCTCCAATACCCTTTGCTTGTCCAGGCCTACAAGCTTCTCAAACCCCATGCTCTGCCTAGCATAGCCAGGACCATAACCATCAAGAACAACCCATGTTTGAGATGATTGAATACATTGTTTAGCACCACACTGTCACAGAGCTAAATTAACAGAAAGTTAATTTAATAGTTATAATATTATAACACCACACCATTATATTATATTATATTATATCATATCCTATCATATCATAATATATTCTATTATATTATACTATATTACATTATATTAATCACTACTTATAATATTATTACACCCCACCATTATATCGTTTCATATCATATCAAATTATATTATATTATCTAGATACAGAGATAATTTCACACAGGTAAGCACAACACTATAATAGAGAGCATTTAACTCTTTGTTTAGAACCACACTACAAGAAAGACAATTTAACCCTTGTTTGAGATAATTTAATACATAGTTCAGCACCACACTATCGCAGTTATTTTAGCACATTGTTTAGCACCATACTGTCAAAGACATAAATTAACATAGTTAATTCATTTTATTTATATTACAAAACCACACCATTATATTTTGTCATATCATATCATATCACATCACATCACTTCACATCACATCATTCCATATCACATCACATCACATCACTTTATATCATACCACATCATATCAAATATTATTTTATATTATATTAATTATATTACAATTTATTATATCATATCATATTACATTATATTATACTATATTATATTATATTATGTTATATTATATCACACAGCCAAGCACAACATGTAACAGAGAGCATTTAACTCATTGTTTAGACCCTCACTACAAGAGATACAATTTATCCCATCTCTGAGATAATTTAACACATAATTCAGCACCACACTATCACAGAGATATTTTAACACATAGTTTAGCACCACACTGTCACAGAGATAAATTAACACATAGTTAATTCATGTAATAGTTATGATATTATAACACCACACCATTATATTATATTATATTATATTATATTATATTATATTTTATTAATCACCACACCATAACATGTATTATTTTACGCAGGTAAGCACAACACTGTAACACAGAGCATTTAACTCACTGTTTAGAAACACGCTGCAACAGAGAGAATTTAACCCATGTTTGAGATGATCAAATACACTGTTTAGCACCGCACTGTCAGAGAGGGAAATTAACACACAGTTAATTAATTTAATAGTTTTAATATTATAACACCACACCATTATATTATATTATATTATATTATATTATATTATATTATATTATATTATATTATATTATATTATATTATATTAATCGCCACACCGTAATAGGGATAATTTCAAACAGTTAAGCACAACACTGTAACAGAGAGCAATGAACTCATTGTTATAAACCACACTGCAACATGGACAATTTAAACAATGTTTGAGATTATTTAAGACATTGATTAGCACCACACTGTCACACAGATGATGTAACACATTTAATCACCACACTGTTACAGACATAATTTAACACACAGTTCAGAACCGCACTATCGCAGAGGTATTTTAACACATAGTTTAACACCACACTGTCACAGACATAAATTAACACAGTTAATTAATTTAATAGTTATATTATAATACCACATCATTATATTATATCATATCATATAATTTCATATCTTATACATCTTATCATCACCACTCCAAAACAGGGATAATTTCAAACAGTTAAGCACAACACTGTAACAGAGAGCATTGAACTCATTGTTATGAACCACACGCAACAAGATACAATTTAAACCATGTTTGAGATAATTTAACACATAAATTCACATTGTCACTGAGATAAATTGACACATAGTTAATTATTTTAATAGTTATAATAATACAACACCACAACATTATATTATATTATCTTATATTATATTATATTATTTATTTTATTTATTTATTAAATTTTGGTGACTGGGTAGGCCCACTGAGCCCCGAAGGTCCCTTTTTCAAGGGTGACTTGGGATTACAATACTAGTTATGAATCGGAAAAAGGACAAAAAAATAACTTTTGTATACATTGTCTGTTACATCATGAGGTGGTTACAGGAAACAATGGATACAGGCATGGTTATCATCATGACACAGTTTGAATTGGTACTACTTTACATATTGTTTATACAGGTGGTAGCGTATGACCCCAGGTGAACAGACAGTTAAGGTGGGTAGTAGGTAGGTTCTGTTATGAGAAAGTGTGTTGGAGAGGAGGGGAGTACCTTAAGAGCCTTATGAACCATGGCAGTGGCATGCACTTGAGGTCAGTATATGGGACTTGAGCCTGGTGCGGAAGTTCATGAGTGAGGAGGAGTCCTGGACAGGAGGAGGGAGCTTCTTCCATTGGCAGGGTGCTTGGGAGGAAAAGGATCTACCGCCAGCATTTGTCCTTACTCTAGGGACTTCTAATAGTGTTCTTTCTGAAGTCCTTAAGTTCCGCTTCAGCGTGGATCTAAACAATGAATTAAATGCTCTCTGTTACAGTGTTGTGCTTACTTGTGTGAAATTATCTCTGTTACGGTGTGGTGATTAATATAATATAATATAATATAATATAATATAATATAATATAATATAATGTAATGTAATGTAATGTTATGTAATGTAATATAATATAATATGATATAGTCTGATAGGATATGATATGATATAATATAATCTGATATAGTCTGATATAATATGATAGAATATGATATGATATGAGATGAGATGAGATGAGATGATATGAGATGATATGATATGATATATATATAATATGATATGGTGTAATATAATATAACATAACATTGCATAGCGTAACATAACATAATACAATATAATATGAAATAATTTGATATGATATGATATAATATAATGGAGGGGTGTAATAGTATTATAAGTATTAAATTAATTAACTATGTGTTAATTTATTTCTATGACAGTGTGGTGCTTAACTATAGGTTAAAATATCTCTACGATAGTGTGGTGCTGAACAATGTGTTAAATTATCTCAAACATGGGATAAATTAATTCTCATGTAATGAGGTTCTAAACAATGAGTTAAATGCTCTCTGATACAGTGTTGTGCTTAACTGTGTGAAATAATATAATATAATATAATTTTTGATATGCTATTGTATGATATGATGAGGTGTGATGTGATGAGAGATTATGTGATGTGATATTAAATTCTATGATATATATGATATGATGTGAAGTGATGTGATATAAAATATGATATGATATGATATGATATGATATGATATGATATGATATGATATGATATGATATGATATGATATGATATGGTGTTATAATATTATAGCTACTAAATTAATTATGTGTTACATAGAAACATAGAAGTTGACTGCAGATAAGGACCGCAAGGCCCATCCAGTCTGCCCATTTCTTTTTCTACCTTATAAATGTGCCATCGGCCTTTGCTCTGTCAGTGACCTATCTATTCATAGTCATTTGTATTGCTCCCTTATGCCTATCCCATGCCTGTTTGAAGCCCTGCACTGTATTCATAGCCACCACTTCTTGTGGTAAGCCATTCCATGCATCCACCACCCTTTCTGTGAAAAAGAATTTCCTCACAATCCCCCTTAATCGGCCTCCCTCTAATCTCATGCTGTGTCCTCTTGTCCTGCTATTTTTCTTATATTTAAACATGTTAGACTCTTTCACCTTGTTTATGCCCTTAAGGTGTTTGAATGCCTCGATCATATCACCTCTCTCCCTCCTTTGCTCAAGGGTATACATATTGAGCTCCATTAATCTGTCCTCATATGTCTTCTGATGCAGTCCCTGCACCATTTTGGCTGCCCTTCTCTGGACTGCCTCAATTTGGTTAATGTCCTTGTGAAGGTGTGGCCTCCAATACTGCATGCAGTACTCCAGATGGGGCCTAACCAGTGTCTTGTACAGAGGGATTATTACCTCCTCTTACGACTTGTGATACCCTACTAATACACCCTAACACCCCTAGCCTTACCTACTGCTTTAGAGGTCTGCTTGATGATTTTAGGTCATCAGTGATGATGATGCCCAAGTCTCTTTCTTCCTTTGTGACTGCTAGCAACTCCCTTCCAGCCTATAGGTGGCTTCAGGGTTTCTCTTCCCTATGTGCATGATTTTGCACTTCTTTGCATTAAATCCCAGTTGCCACTCTTCTGACCATTCTGCTAGTTTATCCAGATCTCTTCTCATTCTGCCCACCCCATCTGGATCATCTACTCTGTTGCAGATCTTTGGTGTCATCTGCAAACAGACAAGCCTTACCCTCTAGTCCATCTGCAAGGTCACTAATGAAGATGTTGAAGAGGACTGGCCCCAGGACTGATCCCTGAGGTACCCCACTTGTGACTTGCATCTCTTCTGACTGTATACTATTTACCACCACTCTCTGTTTTCTGCCCGTCAACCAGTTTGCCACCCAGTTGACCAACTTCTGACCACCCGAGCCTACCCAGCTTATTTATCAATCTTCTATGTGGAACAGTGTCAAAGCTTTGCTGAAGTCAAGGTAGGCAACATCAACTGCTCCTCTGGTCCACCACTCTGGTTACCCAGTCAAAGAAATCTATGAGATTAGTTTGACAGGACCTTCTTTGTAAACCCATGCTGTCTTGGATCCTGTGCCCCTATGGATTCCAGGTGTTTCACTATCCTTTCCTTAAGGGTGCCTCCATAATCTTGCCCACTACTGAGGTAAGACTGACTGGTCTGTAGTTCCCTGCCTCCTCCCTGCTACCACTCTTGTGGAGCAGGATCACATGAGCCCTTCTCCAGTCTTCTGGGACCTCTCCTGTGCTCAGAGACTCACTAAACAATTCTGCTAATGGCTCTGCTAGTTCCTAATTTAGCTCCTTAAGTACCCTGGGATGTATGCCATCAGGTCCCATTGCCTTATCCACCCTGAGCTTAGCAAGCTCTTGTAGGACCCTTTCTTTTGTGAGGGAGTAGTGCTCACCTCCCTCCCCGTGTCCATGATGCTGAGCTGTGGGCCCTGCCCTACCTTCTCTTCAGTAAATACTGAGCAAAAGTATCTATTTAGGATAGATGCCTTTACAGGGTCCTCCTCCACATGCTCCATTTTCTCCATTAAGCTTAGCATACCCCTCTGGACTTTCTCCTTTCACTAATGTATCTATAGAAAGTCTTGTCACCTTCTTTACTGTTGTACAGTGTTTCCTCAGTTTGGGACTTTGCCTGCCTTACTGCCTTACCTGCTTCCCTTAGGGCAGTTTGGTATGCCTCCTATCTTCATCCCGCTGTGTTCCCTTATATTTCCTGAAGGCCAGCCTTTTGGCTCTGACCTTTTCTGCTACTGTATTTGAGAACCAAAGTGGTTTCCTTCTTCTTTTGCACTTCCTTTTCTGTCTAACACAATGGGATGTTGCTTCAAGTATTGCATCCTTAATGCTTGCCCACTTTGCCTGTACCCCTCACCTGTGTTTCTTTTTGCCAGGGCTAGCTTAACTCTGTTGGCCATCTTATCAAAGTCAGCTCCTCTGAAGTCCCATATTTTTGCCTTGGAATGGGATGATTTAGATGTAGTAGACAAATTGAACCATACCATGTGATGGTCACTGGCCCCCAGGTGACCTTCTACCTGGAGATCTGTGATCCCTTCTTTGTTAGACAGAACTAGATCTAGGATAGCCCTGTCTCTTGGGTTGCTGTACCAGTTGTTTGAGGTCCTCTCCCTGCAGGGAATCCACTATGAGTCTAGTTCTGGCAGATGTTCCTGCTGGTATTGACCAATCTGTATCTGGCATGTTGAAGTCTCCCATTATCAGAACCTCCCCTTTAGCTGTCATGTTTTGTATATCTTCTAACAGTAATGTGTCTATGTCCTCCCTCTGGTCTGGGGCCTGTAGACAACCCCAGTTCTTATGGCTGTCCCATTTCCTGTTTCCAGGGTGACCACAGTTCTTCTGGCTCCTTATGTGTATTCTGAATTTCTGTAGCTTTGATATTTTCATTAACATACAGGGCCCTCCTCCCCTTTTGCACTCGGTCTCTTCTGAACAATACATAGCCAGGTACTGAAGTCTCCCAAGTGTGGTTACTGGTAAACCACGTCTCACTAATTGCTACTATGTCCAGTTTAGCCTCTGACATTATTGCCTGCAGGTCTGGGATCTTATTTCCCAGGCTGTGAGCATTTGTGTACATGATTTTCCATTGGCCATATTTTGGTGTGTTAGTTGTTGGTGAAGTTTGGCATTATCCCTGTGCATTGTATGGGAGACAAACCTTTTTCTTACCTGGTGATGCAAATGAACGGCAAACATGCTGAATTCCTGTTTGACCACTAGCTGAGGGGAGGGGTGTTTCCCATTCGACGATGGGGGTGCTGCACCCCTCTCCCATTTGCTAGTTTAAATATTCTGCAAAGACGTCAAACTTCTGCCCAATGCACTGACTCTCTTTAGTCAGATGCAGTCCATCATATTTAAGAACTTTCGTCCCAGAACTGTTGCCAGTTCCCTACAAATCGGTGTCCTTTTTCCTGGCACCAGTCCTTGAGCCACGTGTTTAGCTCCCCTATCTCCCCTTCTCTGACCTTCTGTCCATCTGCTCCCCTCTCCCAGACTGGCAGGATCTCAGAGAAGGAGATGCCAGACGAAACAGATGATAGTTTGTCACCCAGCCTAGTCAGGTGTTCCTTGGTCTCCACAACTGACCGGCTGGCGAGATCATTAGTCCCTATGTGTACTAGGACATCAATGTTTTCTCCTGCTTTGTGAACAATTTTAGCAATGCAGTCAGTGTCTCTCCATGCTGATGTACCTGGGAAACATCTGACCATCACCCCTGGCTGGAGATGGGTATCAACTCCCCGAATCATGGAGTCTCCTATGAACAGAAGTTTTTTGGATTTCCTTTGTGCTTGTTTAGTTTTGGTTCCTGATTTGGGTGAGTTTTGTTGTGCTAGCTCCTGTGCCGCAGTGTCCTGCTCTGCAGTGTCTTCTGCCTCTTTATTTGATTTCAGAGATAGAGGCAGATACCTGTTTGTAGTGTTTATATGGTTTTTGGAGGTAATATGTTGGAGAGCAGAGAGTGATGGGGCACCTGATTTGCCCCTCCTAACCACCTGCCAACCTCCTGGACCAACTACCCTCTGTGGTCGAGGTTTTTCTGTTGGATGCTGGGGAAATGGCGGGTGGTTCTTATAATGTATTTCCTCTTCAATATGAAATTTGAGGCGTGCAATCTCTGCCCATGCTGCCCGGAGCTGAGCCCTAAGATCTCCAACGGCCCAGCATGTAGGACAGTGTCCTAAATCCTGTAAGACTGTCCTTCTGAAAATTGTTCCACAGTACCTGCAGTTAATGAAATCCATTCCAAATAAGTTGCTGGGTTTGTAACCTAGTCAGAGTAATTAGAAGGGAAAAAAAGGAAAAAATGCAAGTAATGGTTTAATTGTGCTTTGTTTAACTTGTTATAACAAGTTAAATTACTAGTGCCCCTGTAAATGAGATCACCTTGTGGAGGCCCCACTGATCCACCCCTTCCTGCTCTGCCACAGGAAATGTCACAACTGTGGTACCCTATAAAAGGAGTGTAGCGTGGGGTGGTTGGGGATGGGGGTGGGTGGCTGGACCCTTCCCCTGCCTAAAAAGAAGAACCACGGACGAAAGAACAAGGAGGTAAGAGCAGAAACAATCAGACAATAACAAATGCAGTAACCCTGAAAGCTTATCCTAATGTTAGATAAAACTGTAAAACCTGTAAAGCACCACCTGTAATAATTTCAGAGAAGATATACCCTGTAAGAAACACTTTGCTCCAGAGAAAAATAAAGCAGTAACAGAAGATATACCTTGCAAAAGACAATCTGAATCAGAAGATTACAGCAGTAATCTGTTAGCACACACCTGTAGGCACACCTTGTAATAATGCAGAAGAAGGTATACCAGCAACAACAATTTGAATCAGAGAAAAATAAAGCAATGAAATGTTAGCAACAAACAGTAGCAATCCCTGTGAGTAAAAAATAAAAACACCACCACACAGTAAATCTGCTTAGCCAAACTAAGTCTTAATCCTTCTCCCATGCTCTGGTAAGTTTCTCTACTCTGCCTTTCAAGCAGTCTTAGAAGGAAAAAGCTCAGGTGAAGCTAGGTGCCTTGGCCAGCAAACCAAGTCTTCTACTAGTGTTATTGTATCTCTATGACAGTGTGGTGCTAAACTGTGTTAAAATATCTGTGCAATACTGTGGTGCTGAACTATGAGTGAAATTATCTCTGTTACGTGTAGTGATTAATATAATATAATACAATATAATATAATATAATATACTATAGTCTGATATGATATGATATGAAATGATATGGTATGATATGAGATGATATAATGCGATATAATATAACATACTATAATATAATATATTATTATATAATATAATACAATACAATAATATACAATACAATATAATGTAATATAATATAATATAATGGTGTGGTGTGATAATATTATAACTATTAACTAACTATGTGCTAATTTACCTCTGTTACAGTGTGGTGCTAAATAATATATTCAATCATCTTTAACATGGGTTAAATTGTCTGTGTTGCAGCATTGTTCTAAACAATGAGTTAAATGCTCTCTGCTACAGTATTGTGCTTACCTGTGTGAAATTCTCTCTGTTACGGTTTGATGATTAATATAATATAATATAATATAATATAATATAATATAATATAATATAATATAATATAATGTAATGTAATGTAATGTAATATAATATAATATAATATGATACGATATGATATATGATATGATATGATATAATATATTGTCCCTGATTCCCCCCTTTTCCCTCACAAAAGACAGAGACCATTGTTTGTTGTGCTCAGATTGGCATATTAATTTATTTATATATCATAATTCCATGTTCCATTTTATCATCTTTTATTATATCTCTCACAATTGCATTTATTAGCATCCATATATCAATTTCTGATCATCCTTCTTTCTTCCTCTTTTTGCTCCCCCCAGGTGAAAACCTAGGTGCTTTCTTCTTCTCTTTTCCTGTTAGGCAATGGTGAAAATTGAGACCACTTTTCCTCCTTCGACTTCTTCCTCTTTTCATCTTATTCCTTTTTCTTCCCCCTTCCCTCCTTCCTCCCCTTTTCCCCTCTGCCATCCACCTTTGGCAGTCCAATAACCATCCTACCAGACACTTCTGTCATCCACCTTTGACAGACCTACCATACAGTCCCTTTTGACTGTCTTCCCCTCTTGCTCTATATTTCCAGGGTTGGTGGGAGGGATCAAAACTAAAAGTGGCTGAACCACTCCTGTGCTGCCCATAATGCACCACCTCTTGCCCCTCCCCTTCCTGTTGCTTGGCTATTGTTCTGACACCTGACCCTCCCTTCCCTCCCCCTTCAGGCACACCATCTTGATGAAAGGGAAGGGTGCACCAGGACAACCTGGTCTGCCTCTTAAAGGGAAAACTCCATTGTCCCGGATTCCCCCCTTTTCCCTCACAAAAGACAGAGACCATTGTTTGTCGTTGTGCTCAGACTGGCAATTAATTTATTTATATATCATAATTCCATGTTCCATTTTATTATCTTTTATTATTATATCTCTCACAATTGCATTTATTAGCATCCATATATCAATTTCTGATCATCCCTCTTTCTTCTTCTTTTTGCTCCCCCCAGGTGAAAACCTAGGTGCCTTCTTCTCTTTTCCTGTTAGGTAACGGTGAAAACCAAGACCGCTTTTCCTCCTTCAGCTTCTTCTTTTTTCATCTTATTCCTTTTTCTTCCCCCTTCCCTCCTCCCCCCTTTTACCCATTAGCTGGTCTCCAGCTTGCACAGGATGACTGGCTTTCCCCTCAATTTTAGGGTAATGTTCCTCCCTTCATCAGGGAATCCCCTTCCCAGTCCTTCTCTCTCTTTTTTTAATTCCATTTTTTGCGTGCCTCCTCCATGCTGCTATAAAACCCATAATTTCTGTGTTAAACATGTCTATGGCTAGATATGACAGAAGTACGCCATCTGACCTGTAAAAATCTTCTACCCACTCTTCCATGCCCCATAGTATTACCTGTCCTCCCATTTTCCTTATCAGTGTCCCTACCCTTCTGTTCATCTTTCTCCTGGCCCTGTCCAGAGCTCAATGGCTGTGCTCATGTCTCCAGGCCCTTCTTTGGATTATGCCTAACCAGGCAAGGCATATCCCAGGCCACCACTGTTGTATTGTCTGTAAGTCCCTTTTTGCCTGTATGTACATGTCTACCCATGGCTTACTCCCAAGGTCATTACCCCTTAGATGTAAAATAATTAAGTCTGGAATGGGTCGCCGCTCCTTCAGGTCTTTCAGGGTAGGAAGCAATTGTGCCCATCTCATCCCCTGGATACCACGTCACACCAGCCTACATTGTCTCACATCCTGGTACAGCTGTTTTCCCCCAGCCTTTTTCTCAGCTCTCCTTACTGCCCAATAAATATAAGAGTGGCCACAGATCCAAATTTCTGTGATCCTCACTCTTCCTATAGGGTTTAAGCAAAATAAATATTTAAGTCTTAGTCTTAGTCTTAGTTTTCCTTTTCACAATATCTCCCCCCTCCCCAATGTGGCTCTAAATCTGTAACAAAAAACATAGGTGATACTTTTGTCTCCATATTGCAGTGCTCGACTGTATCTCTTGTAACTGGAAGACCACCAGTGAACCTTTTTCAAAATATTATTCACAGTCTCACCTGCTGCTGCCCACTGTGAGGCAGCCCCTATCTGTAGGGAGTAGGATGAGTAATTAGTTGGTCCTCCTCCAGGAATTACATATCTTTTTTGAGCAAGGCTGTGACTTGATAACTTGTGGCCTTTCTTCCATCTCCATGCACAAATAAACTCCCTGTCCTATTCCCATGCTCTGGGGAAAGCCCACAAAGCCTTTTCTGGGCACACTGCATCTTCTACGTGTTTCTTTAGTGTCACCGTGCAACCCTGCCCTCTTTGATCCATCTTTGACCTTTTAATAATGATTTGTATCTCCTTCATCCCCCAGTTTATAGCTTCCCATTCCAATCCCCCTTCTTTTTCTTTACTGTTATGCCAAACCACCTCACTCATTCTCATGGCCCCTGCGAACATTACCACATAAATCATGTGAAATAGCTGGGCCTCTCCTTTTGAACTGCAGATTGCCAGCAATACGTCCATTAGTTCTGCCAGCCACTGCTCACCTAATGGTCTTCTACTATCCACAGCCCCCTGTTTTAACCTACCACACCCTTGCATCATTCTTCTAATGAACATTGATTTTGTTGGGTCCTTCCACCCTTTCAGGCTGCAAATTACATTAATCCAAGCCAAATAGACCCTCATTGTGGTGTGGGCTGTTTCTCTTCTCCATTGCTCTACAGTAAACTTCCCTAGTTGTTCCTCCATGAGTATCCTACTTTCCTCCATGTGGTGTGTTGCCCTGAATGTTTGAAACACTAGCCAGACCCCATCGTAGGTCCTCAGAGTCCGTGGTACCCATGAACTGCAAAATAACTGTTCTGCTCCTTCCCTGCCAATGTCCCAGATGTTCATTGGTATGGGTGTTTTTTGCTCCTCTGCTGTTGGTGCCAGCCTCTGGAAGTGCTCCAACTGCAGACAGGAAAGGCTGTCAGCCAGGATATTGTGTACTCCTTCTATGTGTTTTGCTCTGAATGACATGTTCAATTGTAAGGCCCTTAGCACCAAAAGTCGCAAGACCTGATTGACTGTGTCTCACCTGGCTCCCCTGTTGTTTAATACCTCTACCACTGCCCTGTTGTCACACCAGAATGTCACTTTCTGATTCTGTAATTCTTCTCCCCAAACTAGGGTGCAGGCCCAAATAGGCATGATCTCTAACAATGTTATATATTTCACCTTACTGTCCCTCACCCAGTCTGTAGGCCACGGCTCTGCAAACCATCTGCCCCCTCAAATAGCCCCCATGCCTAGACCCCTGGCTGCATCTGTGTACAGAACAAGGTCTGTGTTATAAACCCATTCCTCCTGCCAGAAGGAGCAGCCATTATAAGCCCTGAGGAATTCCTCCCATACCTTAAAATCCTCCTTGATTCCTTTTGTCATGTCTACCCAGTGGTGCGGTCTGGTCATCCCGACTGTAGCCCTAGCTAACCTTTTAGTGAAAGCCCTCCCTGGTCCAATAGCCCAGCAAGTGAAGTTCAGGTGCCCCAATATCTGTTGTACTTGTTTTAGTTGTACTCTTCTCCTACTGGTATGTATTTGACTCAACTCTTTCAGTTTTTTCATTTTTTTGTCTGGAAGCCTAAATATTTCTCCCGGAGCATCTATCTCAATACCCAGAAATTCTAGCACCCTACTGGACCCTTCTGTTTTTTCAGGTGCCAGCAGAACCCCTAATTCCTTACACAGGTCTTGAAAATTGACCAACATTTTTTCTGTCTCCTTTCCCCACTACCTATAAAAAGGAAATCATCCAAATAGTGAATAACTGTTTTAAAACCAGTTCTTTCTTGAAATATCCACTGCAAACAGGTGCAGAATGCTTCAAATGTTGCACATGCTATAGAATATCCCATGGGCATGTCTTTGTCAAAATAGTATTGTCCCCCAATTTTAAAACCCAAAATGTCTCAGTCTTCTCTCCTAACTGGAAGTAATCTGAAAGCGGATTCTATATCCATTTTTGCCATCCATGCATCAGTAGTTGCCCGGATTATCCAGACTGCATCTTCTAATGTTGCATATGTCACTTTACTATATTCTTCTCCAATAAAATCATTCACCAAATCCACTTCAGGAAATGATAGGTGGTGAATCACCCTGTATTCTCCCTCCTGTTTTTTGGGGACCAAACCCAATGGAGAGATCCTCATATTCTGCAATGGGGGGTATCAAATGGCCTTTCTGCTCTCCCTGCTGCCTTTTCTTTCTCTACCTTTTGTCTTAACATTTCTTCTCTCCCTTTTGCCGAACCCAGATTGATCGCCTCTTTCGCTTGTCTTAGGCCTTCACACTGCAATGAAAAACCTGTGCAAAAACATTTTTTAATCATCTCTGCCATTTGTCTATTCAGGTATCTGTCCAACCAATCTTTCCATGCCTCTAATCCTGATTGGGGTTCTGGCTTCTCTTAATTGCTCCATTGCTTCCTTCTCTTCTCTTCTCTTCTCCCACCCCAAATTCTCCCCTTTCGCTCAGTGCCTGGCCTCACTGGTCAGCAATTCTGACTCCCTCTACTCACATGCCCCCAACCCTCCTCCCTCTGTTTCATGCCTGCCCCTTTTACCCCTGGACCTCATGAAAAAACTGTTGACCTGAACCTTGACCCCCAGATCCTTGGGCTCCCTGGACCCATGTCGTTATGCATCTGCTTGCCAGATGTGTTCCCCCACATTTCAAACATGCATGCCAAAAGTGGCATTGTGGCCAGGAACAAAAGGCCCTATTGTAAGCACAGCAACACCTCTGGGGCATGGCTCCTTTCTTCCACAAATCCCCCTCAGGTGTGGACTGATCGGTTACATAATCTGTCCACAAATCTAGTTGTTTCATGTCCCATCTTACATCCCCATATGTCACCATTCTCTGCCAAAAGAATTCATCATAGTATATCCACCCCACCCCCCCTTTGCCTTTGCCTACCTTATTATCAAGGAGTATGTGATGAGTGGGATGTCCAGCTCTGGCTTCTTCTCCAATACTATGGCTTTGAATGTGGCAAAACCTACAAACCACCCATCCCAAGTATTGCCTTTTATGAATTTGTCCTCCTCTTTCTTTCCTAACAAAACTACCGCTGCTGCCATTTCACTCTTTCCTATATTCTCTGTTTCTTCATACTTTGCTGCCACTTCCTGGCTTACTAAGATGAAGATATCCACATACTCTCCCTTCCATATTTTCTTTTTTGTGGGACGTGTTTGCCTACCCTCATCCCAGGGGCACCTATCTCCCTTGTTCTTTTTCCTTCTTTCTCTGTTCCTCCTTCCTTTTCCTTTGGCACCTCTTTTTCTGACCTAATTTTTGCCAGTGCTGGCTCCATCTGCCCTAAACCCCCTGTCCCAAGTGCTGACACAATTTGGCTTATATACTCTTTGATGCTGTCACCCACTGAGCTGGGTGCATTACCTGTGGCCTTGTCTGTTCCTTGTTGTCTGCTGTCTTCCTGGTATCCCATTATGGTCCCCTGTGGTTGAAGTGGTGGTTGCACCAATAGCAGCTGTGGAGGAACCACAATGCCCTGGGGATCTGGTCTCGGTTCCCCTGGGGGACCCCTACCTGGTCCTGGAGAGGTACTGGCAGTACCAGATCAACAGGCTGCATAGGTACTGAATCAGCCACCTTGGTGGGTCCCACTATTAGTGGTTATACTCTGGTTGGGCTGTGAGGCCTCTCAGCTGACTGCTTCCCTCTGCCCCTTTACCCTTCCCCACTTTCCTTTTCTCCCCAGATCTCCCTGATTCCTCCCCTTCCACCAATTCCCACATTCTGTTGGCTTTTTCTGCCAGTTCCACTATAGCCCTGTAAGCGTCTTCCTTTGAAGGCCTGCTGTTCTTTGGTGCCATGTCCCTTGTTCCTTTCAAACTGTGAAGACAACTGAAGAGAAGAAAACAAAAATTTCCATTATTAAAATTCTGTCTACAGCAGTCCTTCTTATGGCCAGGCCCTCTTTCCCAGAAACAGTCACATAATGGTAACAAAAACATGCCCCATTTTTTGTTTTTTTGAATGCTTACTATGCCCTCTCATTCCTGTGCTTGTATAACTGCTGAAAAATATGAAAAACTGTCCTCCCTGCCTCATGACCAACCTCTGCATGGGCCTTCCTCCATTGTAAGTGGTCAAAATAGGCCTTTTCTGGGTGATCTTACCATTCCTCCAGTCTCTCCTATATTCTATCCCCCTCTTCTCATCTCCCACCCACCAGGCCCCATATCTCTTCCCATGCCCACCCCGTGGGCATCAGGCTGTTCTTAGCCTTCACACACCTCAGGTGCCACCTCTTGTGGCCTTCCAGGCCTAAACCTCTCTCCCCTTGCACGCTCTCGCATGCCTCTGGCTGTTGCCCCTCCGGGTTTGTTCATTCCCTTTCCCCTTGTCCCGATTCTTTTGGCTGTGCCACATGGCATCTCAGCCTAATACTCATTTCCTCTCCTTGAGTTCCCCACATTTCCAGGCCTACTCTCTTTCATAGCTACCACCACCATGCTTTTTGGCCTGTCAGGCTCCTGTCTCTTTGTGTCCCCTGGCCAGTTTCTGATTGCCTACAACTGCACTGCTTCCTTTTTCTGGCATATTGTGGCCTTTTGGGGCCTATGCCTCCCCCACCCTGCATGCCATTGCAAGCCTCTGGCTGCATTTCCCTTTTCTGCTGCAACCCTGCCAGCTTGGGCTGCCCCCTAGTGCATGTTGTACCCCTGTCCATTGTTGTTAAGCCTGTTACCAACTTGCAAGAAACCTTGTGGCTGGACCGCATGGTCCTTCGGGTGTGTGACATCATGCCATACATTTCTATGGTGCTAGCCCATGCAACCAGGCCTCAAATCAGTTGCCTCATCCTCCTGTTTGCAGTTCCCTGGTTCATCCCTCCTCCATAGTTCCTTACTGGCACCACCTTCCATTTAGGCCCCACTCACCTCATGGCCTCTGTGTGGCATGTGACGTCATGCCATGAGGCTGCCTGCATCCATCCCATGCTGTCTTTGTGTGCTAGGCCTCTTTCAATTGGACCTACCCACGGTGATAACTGCCCATGGTCCCCAGGCTTCTCCCAGTCCAACCTCCATGCTGCCACTTCTCCAGCCCACTATTTAAATCTCCAGCTCAATTCTCCTACAATACCATGCCAGGCCCACTGCAGGCAACATCCTACCTCTTTCCAAGGCTAAAACTCCTTTTGGCAATGCCGTGATCCTCCCCCAAATCTTGTTCCCACTTCGGGCAAACACAGCTGAATTCAACACAATCCTCCCTTTTACTGGCATTCCTCCAGTCTCCTTGTCTTGCACAATTCCCTATCAGCTGCCCCTTTCAGCGCTTTGCCCTTGTTCTACCAAAAGCCTTGTTAACAATCTATTTCTGCATTCAGCATCAGAACCCCCCCCCCGGGCTGGTGATACACCATTCAAGCTCAGTTTCCCTACTGCAGCCCTTCACCTCTGCTCCACAAACCACTTTGTTATCGCTGTAATATGCAAACCACAATAAACTATGCATATACAATTTAAACTCCTTATTATATTTAATTTAATTTAATTTAATTTCCTTACTGCAGCGCTTCACCTCTGCTCCACAAACCACTTTGTTATCACTGCAATATGCAAACCACCTTAAACTATGGATTTCTTTCTTGCTTTATTTGACTTCTCAGCATCTTACAATTTTTCTAGCTTCCTGATTCTCTTTCAAGTCTTTTAATTATTTATATATATTAGTTTTTTAAACAACCTCAAACATCCTCATCCATATTAATTGTTTGTTTCGTACCTTATTATCTTGGTGCACAAACCTTCCAAATTAATCTGCCAATCCAACATGCGGCAGTTTCAAGTAGATCAGATCAAAACTCCAGAAAAAGTGGCTGAACCACTCTGGTGCTGCCCATTATGTACCACCTCTTGCTCCCCCCTTCCTGTTGCTTGACTATTCCTGAATTAGTGGCCTTGATGGAGGAGGAACATCTGGATATCATGGCAGTCACAGAAACATAGTACACACAAAACCATGACTGGGATGTAAACATACCAGGATATACAGGAGGGACAGGGAGGGTAAAAGAGGAGGAGGAGGAGGAGTAGCTCTTTACATAAGGGAAGGAATCAAAGCAAAAGAACGAAAGGGAAAACAGGGAGGAGAAGAAGCACTGTGGGTAAATTTGGAGACCAGCAATGGAACCACAATCCGCACAGGGGTTGTATACAGACCCCCTTCTCAGGGGGAGGAAATGGACAAGGAAATGATAGAAAGTATACTTAGAATGGCAGAAAAAGGGGAGCTATTGCTGATGGGCGATCTGAATATGCCAGATGTTAACTGGAGTGCAGTTGCAGCAGCCACTTCAAAGAGTGGGGTTATTCTAGATGCCCTACAGGGGGCATGCCTTAGACAACTAATATTGGAGCCCACTCGAGAGGGAGCAATCTTAGACCTGGTTCTCTCAAATGAAGATGAAGAGAGGATCACAGATGTAGAAGTGGGTAACCATCTGGGAACTAGTGACCATCGAACAGTGTGGTTCACTATAAACACAGCAATAGAGTCAAGTCATACAAAGGCAAAAGTACTGGACTTTAGGAGGGCTGACTTTGCCAAAATGGGTGAGTGCCTAAGGAATGCACTAGCAAATGGGCAGGAAGGAGGGGTGGAAGAACAATGGGGAATACTAAAAACTGCTATCACAGAGGTAACAAGCCTTTGTGTGAAGCAAATAAACAAAATGAAATGATGTAAGAAACCATTATGGTTCTCAAAGGAAGTGGCAGTGAAGGTTCAAGAGAAAAGAAAGCATTCAGGAAGTACAAGGAATCACAGAAGGAGCAGGACAGAGAACTGTATCAGTTAAAGCAAAAGGAAGCTGGAAGGCAGTCAGAACAGCAAAGGCCCAAACTGAGGAAAAGATAGCCAACTCAGTTAAGAAGGGGGATAAAACCTTTTATAGGTACATCAGGGAGCAAAGGAAGACCAAGGGAGGGATAGTGAGGCTTAATAAAGGGGAGGGAAGGGAGGCAGAGCGTGACTGTGTAAAGGCAGAGATACTAAACAAATATTTTTGCTCAATATTTACAAAGGAAGAGGGAGAGGTACCTAAAAAAACAGTAGAAACACTCTGGATACAGAAGTTGATACCAGCCCATTTACAGAAGAAAGGGTTCTGAAAGAACTCTTAAAACTGAAGGTGGACAAAGCAATGGGGCCTGATGGGATTCATCACAGAATTCTAAAAGAACTAAGGGTAGAACTAGTGACACCACTGACTACCCTCTTTAACAAATCATGGGAGGATGGGGTGGTACCTGAGGACTGGTGGAGGGCAGATGTGATTCCCCTTCACAAAAGTGGGAGCAAGGCAGAAGCAGGAAACTACAGACCTGTTAGTTTAACCTCAGTGGTAGGGAAAATGATGGAATCACTTCTGAAGGAAAGAATTGTCGAGTATCTAGAGGCCAGAGGGGCACAGGACCCAAGGCAGCATGGATTCACAGTGGGAAGGTCATGCCAGACAAATCTGATAGATGTCTTTGACTGGGTGACCAAAGTAGTAGATCAGGCAGGGGCTGTGGACATGGTCTACCTAGACTTTAGTAAGGCATTTGTCACAGTCCCACACAAAAGATTAATATACAAGTTAGCCAGCCAATGGAGTGGGTCCCAAGATGACAGCATGGGTAAAGAATTGGCTGGAGAATAGGACACAGAGAGTAATAGTAAATGGAGTCCACTCTGAAGAAAGGGGGGTTACTAGTGGGGTACCACAGGGTTCAGTATTAGGACTGGTCCTCTTCAATGTCTTTATAAGCAACATTGCAGAGGGACTCGAAGGAAAAGTATGTCTCTTTGCAGATGACACAAAGATCTGCAACAGAGTTGATGCACAAGGTGGGCAAGGTGGGGTGGAAAGGATGAGAAGGGACTTGGCAAGGTTAGAGGAATGGTCAAACGTATGGCAGCTTAGATTCAATGCTAAGAAGTGCTAAGGTAATGCACCTGGAAACAAAAACCCAGGGAAGAGTACACAATGGGGGTGAGATACTAACAACAACAAAAATGGAAAGGGACCTGGGGTAGTCATATCAGATGACCTAAAGGTGGACAAGCAATGTGAGAGGGCAGTAAGGAGGGCTGGGGGGATACTGGGATGCATAGGGAGAGGCATCACCAGTAGAAAACAGGAAGTTATTATCCCTCTGTACAGACAGCTGGTCAGACCCCATCTGGAGTACTGCATGTAGTTCTGGAGATCCAATCTCCACAAAGACATAGACAGGATGGAAGCTGTCCTGAGGAGGGCAACTAAAATGGTGCAGCGTCTGCACCGGAAGACATATGAAGAGAGACTTAAGAAGCTTAATATGTATAGCCTTGAGAAAAGGAGGGAGAGGGGGCATGATAGAAACTTTCAAGTACCTCAAGGGAATCAACAAAGTCCAAGAGGGTAGCATCTTTCAAAAAGAGGTGTGCAAGAACAAGGGGGCACAATTTGAAGATAGAGGGGGCGGCTCAGAGGTAATTTAAGGGAGTATTTTTTCACAGAGAGGGTTGTGGATGCATGGAACAGACTTCTGGAGTAGGTTGTGGAGTCAAAAACAATGGTGGAATTCAAGCATGCATGGGACAGTCATAAGGCAATTCTAGGGGGTTGGGGCAGGAAGAAGTAGGCTGCTGGTTAACTAGATCTGCAGCTTATCCATTAGGTAGGGAAATGGGCAGACTGGGTGGGCCAAGCGGTCCTTATCTGCCGTCAAATTCTATGTTTCTATGTTTCTATTGTTCTGACACCAGACCCTCCCCTTCCCTCCCCTTCCCCTTCTGAGCACACCATCATGATGAAAAGGGACCGGGTGCACTAGAACAACCTGGTTTGCCCCTTAAAGGGAAACCCCCAATATAATATAATATATGATATGATATGATATGATATGATATGATATGATATGATATGATATGATATATTATGATAAGACAGTGTGGTGCTAAATTATGTGTTTAAATATCTCTGCAATAGTGTGGTGCTGAACTATGTGTAAAATTATCTCAAACATGGGATAGATTGTATCTCTTATAGTGAGGGTTTAAACAATGGGTTAAATGCTCTCTGTTACAATGTTGTGCTTAACTGTGTGAAATAATATAAAATAATATAATAAAATATAATATATAATATTGATATGATATGATATGATATGATATGATATGATATGATATGATATGATATGATATGATATGATGTGATGTGATGTGATGTGATGTGAGGTGATGTGATGTGATAAATAATCACGCAATATGATATGATATGCTATGCTATGATGTGATATGATGTAATGTGATGTGATTTGATATGATATGAAATGAAATGATATGATATGAATTAATATAACATAATATAATATAATGTAATATAATAATAATATATAATGGTGTGGTGTTATAATAGCATAGCTATTAAATTAATTAACTATGTGTTAATGTATCTCTATGACAGTGTGGTGCTAAACTATGTGTTAAAATATCTGTGCGATACTGTGGTGCTGAAATAGGTGCGAAATTATCTCTGTTATGGTGTAGTGATTAATATAATATAATATAATATAATATAGTCTGATATGATATGATATACGGTATGATATGAGATGAGATGATACAATATGATATGACATCACATCATGTCACGTCCACATCACATCACATCACATCACATCACACATCACATCACATCACATCACATAATGTTGTGGTGTTATAATATTTTAACTATTAAATTAATTATTTGTGTGTTAATTTACCTCTGTGACAGTGTGGTGCTAAACAATATATTCAATCATCTCAAACATGGGTTAAATTATCTCTATTGCTGCTTGGTTCTAAACAATGAGTTAAATGCTCTCTGTTACAGTGTTGTGCTTACTTGTGTGAAATTATCTCTGTTACAGTGTGGTGAGTAATGTAATATAATGCAATATAATATAATATAATATAATATAATATAATATAATATAATATAATATAATATAATATAATATAATATAATATAGTCTGATATGACATGATAGGATATGATATGATATGATATGATATGATATGATATGATATGATATATTATTTGATATAATATATTACTTATGATTAATGTGATGTAATGTGATATGAAATCATATGATATGATATGATATATTGTGATTTGATGAGATGTGCTGTAATGTGATATGATTGATATAACATAATATAATATAATATAATATAATATAATATAATATAATATAATATAATATAATATAATATAATATAATATGACTTGACGTGACGTGACATGATATGATATGATATGATAGAATTTAATGGTGTGGTATTATAATAAAACTATTAAATTAATTAACTGTGTTAATTTATCTCTGTGACCGTGTGGTGCTAAACTATGTGTTAAAATATCTCTGTGATAGTGCAGTGCTGAACTATGTGTTAAATTATCTCAAACAAGGGTTACATTTTCTTTCTTGTAGTGTGGTTCTAAACAATGAATTAATACTTTCTGTTACAATGTTGTGCTTAACTGTGTGAAATTATCCATTACAGAGTGGTGATTAATATAACATAATATAAAGTAACATAATATAATACATTATGATATGATATGATATGATATGATATGATATGATATGATATAATATAATATAATATAATATAATATAATATGATAGTGTGGTGTTAAAATATTATAACTATTAAATTAATTTACTGTGTGTTAAATTGCCCCTGTGATAGTGTGGTGCTAAACAATGTATTCAATCATCTGAAGCATGGGTTATATTGTCTGTGTTGCAGTGTGGTTCTAAACAATGAGTTAAATGGTCTCTGTTACAGTGTTGTGCTTACCTGTGTGACATTATCTCTGTTAAATTGCGGTGATTTATATAATATAATATAATATAATATAATATAATATAATATAATATAATATAATATACCATTACATATCATAACATTGCGTAACATAACATAACATAATGCAATATAATATAATATAATTTGATATGATGTAATTTAATGTTGTGGTGTAATAATATTAAAAGTATTAAATTAATTAACTATGTGTTAATTTATGTCTATGACAGTGTGGTGCTTAACTATGTGTTAAAATGGCTCTGTGATATTGTGGTGCTGAATTAAATTATTTCTGTAACAGTGTGGGGCTTAAATGTGTTACATTATCTCTTTAACAGTGTGGCACTAATTTATGTGTTAAATTATCTCAAAAATGGGTTAAATTGTCTTTGTTGCAGAGTGGTTCTAAATAAAGAGTTAAATACTCAGTGTTCCAGTGTTGTGCATAACTGTGTGAAATTATACATGTTACGTAGAGGTCAGTAATATAATATAATATAATATAATATTTGCTATGATGTGATATGTTGTGATGTGATGTGATGTGATATGATAAGATAAGATATGATATGATATATAATTTAATATAATATAATATATAATGGTGTGGCATTATAATATTATAGCTATTAAATTAATTAACTATGTGTTAATGTAGCTCTATGATAGTGTGGTGCTAAACTATGTATTAGACTATGTGTGCAATACTGTGGTGCTGAACTATGTGTGAAATTATCTCTGTTATGGTGTAGTGATGAATATAATATAATATAATATAATAATAATATAATATAATTCAATACAATACAATACTATAAAATACAATATAATATAGTCTGATAATATAATATAATACAATATAATATGATAGGATACAATATAATATAATATAATATAATATAATATAATATAATATAATATAATATAATATAATACAATATAATATTAATATAATATATAATATGATATGATATGTTATGATATGATATGATATAATATGGTGGTGTGAAGTTATAATAAGGTATTAAATTAATTAATTGTGTGTTACTTTATCTCTGTGACAGTTTGCTGCTAAACTATGTATTCAGTCATCTCAAGAATGGGTTAAATTCATGTCATGGTGTGGTGATTAATATAATATAATATAATATAATATAATATAATATAATATAATATAATATAATATAATACAATATAACACAATATAACATAATATAATATAATGTAATATAATATAATATATCATATGATATAATATAATACAATACATTATTATATGGTAAGATATTAAATAATATAATCTAATATAATCTAATCTAATATGATATGATTTGATGTGACGTTATGTGATGTGATGCGATGCGAGGTGATGTAATACACGATAATATAATATAAAATAATTTAATATAAAGGTGTGGTATTATAATATCATAAGTATTAAATTAATTAACTATGTGTTAATTTATCTCTGTGAAAGTGTGGTGTTAAGCCATGTGGTAAAATATCTCTCCAATAGTGTGGTGCTGAACTCTGTGTTAAATTATCTCTGTAACAGTGTGGTGATTAAATGTGTTTTATTATCTCTGTGACAGTGTGGTGCTGAACTATGTGTTAAACTCTCTCAAACATGGGTTAAAGTGTCTCTCTTTTGTGGTTCTAAACAATTAGTTAAATTCTGTCTGTTACAGTGTTGTGCTTAACTGTGTTAAATAATATAATATAATATAATATAATATAATATAATATAATATAATATAATATAATATAATATAATATATGATGTAATATAATATAATATATTATAATATAATAGAACATAACATAACATAGCATAACATATAATATTATAATATAATATAATTTGATATGATATGATATAATATAATGGTGTTGTGTAATAATAGTATAAGTATTAAATTAATTAACTATCTGTTAATTTATCTGGTAACAGTGTGGTGCTCAACTATGTGTTAAAATATCTCTGCGATAGTGTGGTGCTGAATTATGTGTTAAATTATCACTGTAACAGTGTGGTGCTTAAATGTGTTACATTATCTCTGTGACAGTGTTGCATTAATTTATGTGTTAAATTATCTCAAACATGGGTTAGATTGTCTCTGTTATAGCGTGGTTCTAAACAATGAGTTAAATACTGTTACAGTGTTATGCTTAACTGTGTGAAATTACACATGTTTCGTAGTGGTGATTAGTATAATGTAATATAATATGATATGATATGATATACTATGATATAAAAGAATGGTGTGGTGATGTAATATTATAACCATTTAATTAATTAACCATGTGTTAATTTATTTCTGAGACAGTGTGGTGCTAAACTATGTGTAAGAATATCTCTGCGATAGTGTGGTGCTGAAGTATGTATTAAATTAGCTCAAACGTGGGTTAAATTGTCTCTTTTGTAGTGTGGTTCTAAACAATAAGTTATATTCTCTCTCTTTCAGTGTTGTGCTTTACTGTGTCAAATATTATAATATAATGAAATATAATATAATATAATATAATACAATATGATAAATTTAATGTAATATAATATAACATTAACATAACATAATATAATATATGTGAGGTGAAGTTATGGGATGTGATGTGATGTGATATGATATGATACAATACAATACAATACAATATAATATAAGATGTGATGTGATATAATATATGATAAAATATGATATGATATGATTTGATATGATAATATAATATAATATAATATAATATAATATAATATAATATAATATAATGGTGTTATAATATTATAACTATTAAACTAATTATGTATTAATTTATCTCTGTGACAGTGTGGCACTAAACTATGTGTTAAAATATCTCTGCGATACTGTGTTCTTGAACTGTGTGTTAAATTATCTCTGTAACAGTGTGGTGCTTAAATGTGTTACATTATCTCTGTGACAGTGCTGCACTAATTAATGTGTTAAGTTTTGTCAAACATGGGCTAAATTGTCTCTCTTGCAATGTGGTTCTAAACAATGAGTTAAATGCTGTCTGTTGCAATGTTGTGCTTAACTGTGTGAAATTATCCATTACGGAGTGGTGATTAATATAATATAATATAATATAATATAATATAATATAATATAATATAATATAATATAATATAATATATTTTAATATGATATGATATGATATTGTATAATATGATGTAATGTAATATATATTATTATGTATAATATAATATAATGGTGTGGTGTTATAGTATAACTATTAAATTAATTAACTATGTGTTAATTTATCTCTGTGAGAATGTGGTTCTAAACTATGGGCCGGATATTCAAAAGGGTTGCTCCATGCGCAATAGGGCTGCGCATGCGCAAGTCCGAAAGTGCGCCATTCTGCGATATTCAGCAGGAGGCAGTTGTGCCACCGAAAACATGCTGAGCAACAGCGCAATGCAAATGAAGGCAGGCGCAACCGAAGGGGGTGGATCCATGCATAAAGAGCGCAATGCGATATCCAAAGACTTGCGCAATGCGCAACAGCAGAACAGCCGGAAGTTGCGCCCCAGCGGAAATGAGCCAAAATAAAAAGGCTCAAGGAAGAGGCGCAAGAACGCTACAGGGATGCCAAGTGGGGAAGAGAGAGAGAAAGACAGACAGTGACAGGCCAGGGCAGGCAAGGGAAGCAGTGTGCCATAGGCTGCAGAGGCCAGCGGGGTGCCCGTGCAGTGGAAGTAGCAGCAGGACAGCTGGGGTAACAGAGCAACATCAGCCAGGGGGCCAAGCCAGGGAGATGGACAGTGGCAGCTTCCACATGGAAGCTGTAATGAGGGGGGTGAGAATGCAAGGTGCAGGGGGACGTGGCCATGGATGGGCCCATCGGCAGTATGCTCCCAACAGGCAGTACCGTGCCCACATCAGCTTTGAGCTGTACACAGATGCAGAGATCGTGGGCTGGTACCACCTGAACAGGGCAATACTGAGGCGGCTCTGTGAGCTGTGCAGTGATGTGATGCAGGCACCCTCACGACGGAGTCATGATCTGTCAGTGGAGACCAAGGTGACAGCCTGCATGTGCCTGCTCACCACGGGCACCTTCCAGAGGCCAACAGAGGACACCACAGGCATCACACAGTCGGCCACGTCATGCATCCTCACCCAATTCCTCAGCGCACTGCTGCCACATGCTGAGGAGCACATCCATTTCCCCAGCACCGCGGCAGAGCGTACAGCAAACATGCCTGGCATGCTAGGGGCCATAGACTGCACCCATGTGGCCATTCGCACGCCACCTGGCCCCGATGGGGCTGCATATAGGAATAGAAAGGGCTTCTCCAGTGTCAACTGCCAGGTGGTGTGTGATGCCACTGGGCGTATAATCAATGTCTGTGCCACACACCCTGGCAGAGCACATGATGCCTTCATATGGCATCAGTCCACACTGTGCCATCGATTCGAGAGTGGGGACATCCCCACAAGACATCTAGTGGGTGAGTACGCATGTAGGTAATGCAAACTCGGAGCAAGGGTGGGAATGCCACAGGTGTCATGGTAGTGGCACACAGGGATATGGGCAATATGGACCTGAACATGATACTGATCTTCACTATCTCCACACAGGTGACAGCGGATACCCACTCCGTCCCTGGCTGCTCACACTGTACCGGCGCCCCATGACCCCATTGCAGCAACGCTATAATGAGGCACATGTCGCCACACGCAACATCACTGAATGGGTGTTTGGGATGCTCAAGGTATGCTTCCGGTGCCTAGACACCTCCGGCAGTGCCCTACAGTACAGCCCCTCAAAGGCCTGTGGGATATTCCTGGCCTGTTGTATCCTGCACAACATGGCCAATGACTGTGGGATAGCCGTACAGGTTGAAGAGGGGGACAGTGATGGGGACGCCAGCAGCGCCGGTGTTGATGGTGATGAGCAGCCCCCCCTTGGACGGTGGGACCCCCGACTGATCCGGCAGGCCCAGCTGCACCGGGACACCATCACGGAGGAGCATTATGCACAACACAAGTAAGTCAAGGGGCCATGTGCAAACAACACTGTCCTGGCACAACCCACAGGCACACAGAGTAACACACCAGGGGTGCATGACGGCAAGGGGGGTGGAAGGGACCAGGCACACAAACACACCATCAGGGAGGGGCGAACAGTCATATGGACACACAGACACACACACACACACACCAGGCACAAAGCGTACATGGGCAGGTGCACAGCAGAGCAGGAACAGACATGGCAAACACAGAGATCCACAGACCACACCCACCACCTGTACTGTCCAAGCACATGTGTCAGATGCTGGGCACCCTTGCACCTTGGTGTACAGTACAATGCAGGCATGATCATGCACATACACGTGTGGACAGCAGTTGGGATGGTGTGCAGGTGGTCCGTATGTCGGCGTGATGGGCAGGGCACCCACCAGTGCACTGCCCACCATGACGCACAGTGCACACAGGGCAGCACCAGACAGGGCCCACACTGGGAGACAGGTCAGTCATGTTGCACCATTCCACAGCCACCGCAAATGCATGGGCGGCCCCGCCATGACCCAACAGCACTGGCAGGCTGAGCAGGGGCCACATGGGGTGGCACCGATGGACCACCAGGGGTCCCACTGCATGATCACGACCTTGTCCACAGTGGGGTCTGTAGGATGCCAAACATACCTGCACCAGGGGTGCTTGGGATGCCCACAGCAGAACCCGGTGTCGACAGGCTTGGTGTCTCACGATGCCGGGAATGGGGAGTGGAGAGCGTACTGTGTGGGGTGCGCGGTACAGGAGCACCTGCTTGTGTGCCCAATGCAGCCACGACAGCGACTAATGCCTGGGTCTGCCTGTCAATGGCGGCGGTCACATCCATCCGCATATGGACCATCTCTGCACGGTCCAAAGCACAGTCCCTGCTGTGCCACTCCACAGCCACACACAGTGCCTCCACAGACATTGCAACCCGCCTTTGCTGCTGTACTGATTCCCACAGCAGGCGGGTGTGCTCTTCAAATGGGTACTCTGCCACAATGGCATCCTGTCCCCCAGGGTATGGAAGGTCCTGATGCTCAACACCCCTTGAGGGTGGGCGCTGTTCACCAGGACCAGGAATGGGCATATCAAAGGGCGGTGGGCATGTGCCACTGCTGGACACTGTACCCCCAGACCTGGTGGGTGACTGCTGCTGCCCCTCCAACCGCTGTACCCCAGGGACCACTCGTTCCACTGCTGTGGCCGCAACAGTGCCAGACACCTGCACAGCCACCGGTGCTGCCCCACCAGTGCTGACAGGCACAGCCTGGGACTGTGCTGACATGCTGGCACACACGTTGGAACCAGGTAGGCCCAGGGGCACATGCTGGCCTGCTGTGTGTCCGTCATGGGACACACACATGTCACTGCCCATTGCAGTCCTTGCATCATCAATGGTGCAGGTACGTGCTACAGACACAGTCACAGTGTGCTGAGACACAGGCTGTGCACCCCCCACACCTGACTCACCGACACCAGAGTTGGCACCCCAGCATGCATGCTGGTGCAGTGCATGCTGGCTGGTGACAGAGGTGGATGGACCCTCCTCCATGTCCAGCAGGTCTTCCTCACTGCCTGGACCCACCACCACCATCCCCTGAAGATGAACAGGATCTGTAACAGAAAGAGAGGACATGTGAGTGCATGTGAACAACCTTCCCCCCCAACACCACCACCATGTCATACCGTGCAGGGATGGGCTTCCACCTGTCTGGAATCCACCTCCTGGTATGCCCTCAATAGCACTCCACTGCATTGATGCAGCCAGTCAGTCCTCAGCCGGGGTCAGCTCCACCACCGTTGGTTGGCCCCCGCCAGTGCCAGCACATGCCACCCTGAGGGCTGCCACCTTCTCCTTCACCCTCCTGCGGTCTGTCCCCATCTTCTTTTTGCATTCCTGCATGGAGCACTGGTGTCTTCCGTGCAGGTTCACTGCCCGAGCTACCCCCTCCTATGCAGCCGAACGGGCCTGAGGGGTGCCCCGCTGTCCACTCAGTAGTGACTCCTCCTCCAGGTAGGCCTGGAAGAGGGCCTCTGTCTCTACCATGGTGAAGTTGGGCCTCCTCCTCCTTCACCCACCATCCTCACCCTCACCTTGGCTCTGCTCGGTCATGGCGATCTGTATGGGTGGAAGTGGACACCTGTCACTGTGCAGACTACAGCGTTATCCCATGCCCATTGTCCAGAACATCCCACAGCATGCAACCCACCTCTCACCTGCAGTAACCGAATCTGGCCAGCAGCCCAATGCTCACATTTATAGCGCAATGCATGCAAATTAGGAGTGGAACAACTGTAATGAGATGCAAATCGCGCCACTGCGCCTTTGAATGGCTGATCAGATGATTTGCATGTGTCGGCTGAATATCGCGCCGTTGCGCTTTGCGCAATACGGTTGAGCCGGCTGAGCCAATGGCGCAGATCTGTGACTGTGTGGTACACTGCATTGCGCATGCCCAGGTAGCTTACGCAGGCATCTGCCGAGCTGATGACGTGCTGTACACGATCAGTAATTCAGGCCATGGCCACCATTGTGCCAGTGGCGCTACAGCACTGGGCACCATATGGCACTGTGGCACTACTGCGCAATAGTCCACTGTGGCACTGGCACGCAGGTGGTCGGTTGCACAGGATGCGTAGACGTCAGATGGCGCTGTGCGTGGCCTTGTGTCACAGACCCCTGACCTGGTGTCCGACCTTTGCACCCTGGTGCTGTTCGGCTGCCATGTGTACGGCCCTATTGCGCTGTTTGGTGACAGCTCTATGTGAACCGACGTCGCTGTACGAACAGCACGATTGGAACCTATGGTGGTCTATTGCGCAACATTTCCACTTGGGTTTGCCGCGCTGCGAGGCGCCATATTGCCTGCTGTACAACACGAACTATGGCACGCAGGAGAGTGCCCCAGTGGAGCCCAGTGGAGGTGGCCAACCTGGTGGCCCTGGTTGAGCCCCACTATGGGGCACTGTATGGGGATGAGCCCCTCACCATGGCTCGCACCCAGGGGTGGCTGCAGGTGGCCACTGACCTGGTGAGGGTCACAGGGTGGTGCCAGTCTGCAGAGCAGTGCAGGCACAGATTCAGTGACCTCTGCAGGAGGGAGCCAGATGTGCTGCAATGCCTAAGGTCACGTGCCAGGAGGGGCATTGTGCCTAGGCCAGGTTGGTGTACCATCTATGCACCTGTATTCTCCGTAGGGGTGTGACTGTGTTTTGGTGGCGGTGCATGGGGGATGGCTCTGCCATGGTTGGCTGTGTCAGTGTGTGCACGTGTGAGATGCATGGGTCTGGCTGTGTGGGCAGGCACACTCACTGGGGCAGGGGGCAGTCTGCTTTGGAGTCACACTGATGTTTTTCTCAACATTTGTCACCCACAGGCCTGGCAGAGAGGATGCAGGCACGGGCTGAGGAGGGCCGTGGCAGGGCCCAGATGGCGGACGGAGGTGATGTGAGGGGTGGGCCACAGCTGCAGCAGCAGCAGCAGCCACAGCTGCTTGATGAGTGTAAATATCATTACATCATGGATGCTATTTCATGCTGGAGGGGGTGGGCATGACCACCAGCCATGGACAACACAACCATGCACATCACAGGTGACAGTCATCACTGTCCAGTGTCACTGCACATCTGTGTGTGCGTCACTGGTGGTCCATGCATGCACTGGGCACATGGCTGTGGAACTGGCATCCCACCACATTGCCACATCACTTGACAGCCTTGTTTGTGCTGTGATGGACATGGGCAGTGTGTGTGTGTGCAGTGGTGCACATAGCTGGTGCTGCCTGGTTGGGCATGTCATGTGCATGGTCACTGTGGGTGGGTGCATACCATCACAGGTGCGGGGCACTGGGCTATATGCCTTGCAGGATGGGTGGTGTTCAGGGTTGTGGACAGTCACAGCCATTGACTGTGTTCCCTTTTCCTAGGCCTCAGCATCCTAGGCAGAATCGAGCGTGCCCTCCACCAGCTGACCAGGGTGTCAATTGACAATCATCACATCCTCAGGGACATTCAGCACCGTGGGCTCCAGCGACGGCACAGCTGACAAGGACAGCACCAGGCAGCAGCAGACCAGCCTGCTAGGCATTGAACGGGCTTCCCCTTCCCACTTCACCCATCCCTTCCACCCTGCCTTCCCTCTCCCAGTTGTTCACCCCTACCCCTTGCCCACCCCTACCTTGTACCCCTACCCCCCCAGTCTTGTAAATATCTGTAAATAGTTTTGTTCTTGTTCTTGTTGTTCTACTTTCTCTTTTTGCAATATATATATATTTTGTTATGAATACTGTGGTGGTCTCTGATTTGCAGCTGGCTATGGTTGCTCATTTGCAGTGGTGTGCATGCCATCTGGGGTGGTATGGTCCTGGGTATGTGTGTGCGTGTGTGTGTGTGTGTGTGTGCATGGGGAGGTGTCTCCGGTGTGGCAGTGACTTTCAGTCGGTCTTGCCATCTGCTGCCACCCACTGCTGGGTGCCCAGGGTGGGTCTGGCTTGTATGGTTCTATGCTACACGAGGTTGACGTGTGCGGGGGATGCATGGTGTTTACTGCAGTGACAGTCACTGCACATGGGTGGTGTCTTGGGGTCACGGTGCAGGGTGTGCTGTGCAGACGGGGGGCTGATGTGCACTGTGGTTGTCAACCCCCTGTGTGTGCAGTCTCAGCCTGACAGTGGTTGTGCTGGGGTGTCATGGCCCTGCTGTGCTTTGTTGGCTTGTCCCCATGGGCCAGTGGATCATCCATCCCTCCCCCAGTGATGCTGTGCTTGGGGTGTGTGGGTGTCTTGTTGGTTCTGCAGTGTGTTCCTGTGCCCATGTGTGGCATGGCTGGTGGTGGGCGCCAGCCTGCCTCCCTGGTTGTGCAGTTCCATTGCTCTGCTGGGGGTGGGGGGGCCCTGCTTGCACTATGGCACCTCTGGACTGCTCAGCTGGGCTAGCCTTGTTGCGCTATGGTGCAACCTTTCTGCTCAGCTTCCCCTTCCTGGTTGCGCTATGGCGCAGTTTGTGCGATATTCAGACGTTGGCTGCTTGTGCAATTTGTTTTGCTCCATGTTTGAATATCGCGTCTGTTGTGCCTATGCGCAATTGACTTGTGCTTGCTCCTGCTGTTGCGCACATTTTGGGCACAGTTTGAATATCTGGGCCTATGTGTTAAATATATCTGCAATAGTTTGGTGCTGAACTCTGTGTTAAATTATCTCAAACATGTGATAAATTGTATCTCTTGTAATGATGGTCTAAACAATGAGTTAAATGCTCTCTTACAGTGTTGTGCTTTGCTGTGTGAAATAATATAATATAATATTTCATATGATATGATTTGATGTGATATGACATCATATGATGTGATATGATATGTTGTGATGTGATGTGATATGATATGACTGATATAATATAACATGATGTGATGTGATGTGATATGATATCATAGAATAAAACAATGTGGTATTATAATAAATCTATAAATTAACTGCATTAACTGATCTCTGTGACGGTGTGGTGCTAAACTGTGTGTTAAAATATCTCTATGATAGTGTGGTTCTGAACTAGGTGTTAAAGCATCTCAAACAAGTGTTAAATTGTCTTTCTTGTATTGAGGGTCTAAACAATGCATTCAATGCTCTCTGTTACAGTGTTGTGATTAACTGTGTGAAATTATCCCTGTTACCAAGTGGTGATTAATATAATATAATATAATAAAATACAATATAATATAATATGATTTAATATAATATAATATGACATGATATAATGTAGTGGTGTGGTGTTATAATAGTATAGCTATTTAATTAACTATGTATTAATTTATCTCTGTGACATTGTGGTGCTAAACTATTTATTCAATCATCTCAAACATGGGTTAAATTGTCTCTTTTGTACTGTGTTTCTAAACAATGAACTAAATGCTCTCTGTTACAGTGTTGTGCTCAACTGTGTGAAATTATACCTGTTAAGGAGTGGTGATTAATGAAGCAATAAGGCACGACAGGGTGTTGGTTATTGGGGGATTTACCCACGCCTTGTGTTTAAGTATGTTTTTTATAAATGCCATTTCTCAGCCATGGGTTATTACAGGATATACCATGGTCATGCAATGTGTTTTGACCAATGAGGTTACAGGATTTTCATACCTCACTGTATAATATATTATAATAATATAATATAATATAATATAATATAATATAATATAATATAATATACCAGTGTGGTGTTATAATATTATAACTACTAAATTAATAAACTATGTGTTCATTTTTCTCTGTGACAGTGTGGTGATAAACTATGTGTAAAAATATCTCTGCAATAGTGTGGTGCTTCTTTCCTCCAGACAACAGTAACAAATAGTGCCCTCTTCTTGAAACACAGTTTGCTCAGGGCAATGAACACACATCACCTTCTGTCACATGCCACGCACTGAACATGTTTCTGAAGTCTCGTTCCTCCAGACAACACTAACATAAAGTGCCCTCTCCTTGAAACACAGTTTGCAGAAGGCAATGAACACACATCTCCTTCTGTCACATACCGCACACTGAACATGTTTTTGAAGTCTCTCTCTCCTAAATTCATCAGTTGGAATCACAGTTTTCTCTGGGCAATGAAAATACCTCTCTTTTGTCACATACCACACACTGAACATGTTTTTGGAAGTATCTGTCCTCCATTCATCAGTTACTTAAAGTGCTTACTCCTGGAATCGACCTGCGCAAACTGTATTTCAATTAGAGGCACTTTATGTAAATGGTGTCTGGAGAAAAGAGACTTCAGAAACATGTTCTGTGTATGGTATGTGACAGAAAGAGATGTGTGTTCATTACCAGAGAAAATAATCATTCCAGCAGAGAGCATTTTATGTTACTGTTGTCTGGAGGAAAAAGACTTTAGAATCATGTTCAGTATGTGGTATGTGACAGAAGGGGGTGTGTGTTCATTGCCCTCTGCAAACTGTGTTTCAAGGAGAGGGCACTTCTTGTAACTTTGACTGGAGCAAGAAGATTCAGAAACATGATTACTGTGTGGTATGTGACAGAATGAGATGTGTGTTCATTGCCCTGAGCAAACAATGTTTCAATTAGAGGGAGCTTTATGTTACTGTTGTCTGGAGGAAAGAGTCTTCAGAAATATGTTCATTGTGTGGTATGTGACAGAAAGAGATGTGTGTTTATTGCCATACTCAATCTGTGTTTCAAGGAGAGGGCACATTTTGTAACTGTTGACTGGAGCAGAGACTTCAGAAACATGTTCAGTGTGTGGTATGTGACAGAAGGGGATGTGTGCTCATTGCCCTCTGCAAATTGTGTTTCAAGGAGAGGGAACTTTTTGTAACTGTTGACTGGAGCAGAGACTTCAGAAACATGTTCAGTGTGTGGTTTGTGACAGAAGGTAGAGGTGTGTTCATTGCCCAGAGCAAACTGTATTTCAAAGAGAGGTCACTTTAGGTAACTGTTGACTGGAGAAAAGAGACTTCAGAAACATGTTCTGTGTGTGGTATGTGAATGAAAGACGTGTGTTCATTGCCCAGAGAAAACAATGATTCCAGGAGAGAGCATGTTATGTAACTGATGAATGTAGGAAAGAGACTTCAAAAACATGTTCAGTGTGGTATGTGACAGAAGATGTGTGTCCATTGTCCTGAGCAAACTGTGTTTCAATTAGTGGGCACTTTATGTAACTGTTGTCTAGAGGAAAGATACTTCAGAAACATGTTCACTGACATAAGGGAATGTGTGTTCATTACCCTCTGCAAACTGTGTTTCAAGGAAAGGGTGCTTTATGTAACTGATGACTGGAGGAAAGAGACTTCTGAAACATGTTCTGTGTCTGGTATGTGACAGAAAGAGATGTGTTTTCATTGCCAAGAGAAAATAGTGATTCAAGGATAGCACACTTTATGTAACTGTCAACTAAAAGAAAGAGCCTTCAGAAATTTGTTCAGTGTGTGGTGTGCGAGAGAAGGAGATGTGTGCTCATTGCTCTGAGCAAACTGTGTTTCAATTAGAGGGCACTTTACGTAACTGTTGTCCTTAGGAAAGAGACTTCAGAAACATGTTCAGTGTGTGGTATGTGACAGAAGAAAATGTGTGTTCACTGCCCATTGTAAACTGTATTTCAAGGAAAGGGCGCTTTATGTAACTGATGACTGGAGGAAAGAGACTTCAGAAACATGTTCTGTGAGTGGTATGTGACAGAAAGATACGTGTGTTCATTTGCCCAGAGAAAACAATGATTCAAAGACAGGGCACTTTATGTATTTGTGGACTGGAAGAAAGAGACTTCAGAAACATGTTGTGTATGGTATGTGACAGAAAGAGATGTGTGTTCATTGCCAGAGAAAAAACAATGATTCCAGGTGAGAGCATTTTATGTAACTGTTGTCTGGAGGAAAAAGACTTTAGAGACATGTTCAGTGTGTGGTATGTGACAGAAGGGGATGTGTGCTCATTGCCCTCTGCAAACTGTGTTTCAAGGAGAGGGAACTTTTTGTAACTGTTGACTGGAGCAAAGAGGATTCAGATACATGATCATTGTGTGGTATGTGACAGAATGAGATGTGTGTTCATTTCCCTGAGCAAACCGTGTTTCAAGGAGAGGGCACTTTTTGTAACTGTTGACTGGAGCAAAGATACTTCAGAAACATGTTCAGTGTGAGGTTATCAGTAAAAGGAGATATGTGTGTTCATTTCCCAGAGAAAACTGTGTTTCAGTGAGAGGGCACTTTATGTAACTGTTACCTGGAGGAAAAAGACTTCAGAAACACGTTCAGTGTGTGGTATGTGACAGAAGGAGATGTGTGTTCATTGCCCTCCACAAACTGTGTTTCAAGGAGAGGGCACTTTATGTAACTGTTGTCTGGAGGAAAGAGACTTCAGAAACATGTTCAGTGTGTGGGGATTGACAGACAAAGATGTGTGTTTATTGTGCTGGGCAAATTGTGTTTCCTGGAGACGGCTCTTTATGTAACTATTTACTGATGGAAAGAGATTTGAGAAACATCTTCAGTGTGTTGTATGTGACAGAAGGAGATGTGTGTTCATTGCCTAGATAAAACTGTTTCAAAGAGAGGGCACTTTTTGTAACTGTTGATTGGAAGAAAGAGACTTCAGAACATGATCAGTGTGTGGTATGTGACAGAAGGAGATGTGTGTTCATTGCCCAGAGAAAACAGTGATTCCAGGAGATATCACTATATGTAACTGATGAATGTCGGTAAAGTGTGAAATGTGACAGAAGGAGATGTGTGTTCATTGCCGTGCACAAACTGTATTTCAAGGAGAGCGCACTTTATGCGGCTGTTGTCTGGAGGAAGGAGACATCAGAAACATGTTCAGTGTGTGGTATGTGGCTGAAGGAGATATGTATTCATTGCACAGAGTAAACTGTGTTTCAAAGATATGGCACTTTATGTAACTGTTGACTGGAGGAAAGTGACATCAGACACATTATCAGTGTGTGGTATGTGACAGAAGGAGATGTGTATTCATTGTCCTGAGCAAACCGTGTTTCAATTAGCGTGCACTTTATGTAACTGTTGGCTAGAGGAAAGATACTTCAGAAACATGTTCACTGACAGAAGGGAATGTGTGTTCATTACCCTCTGCAAACTGTGTTTCAAGGAAAGGGTGCTTTATGTAACTGATGCCTGGAGGAAAGAGACTTCTGGAACATGTTCTGTGTCTGGTATGTGATAGAAAGAGATGTGTCTTCATTGCCCAGAGAAAACAGTGATTCAAAGGTTGAGCATTTTATGTAACTAACGAATGGTACTTCTAAAGCATGTTCAGTGTGTGTGGCATGTGACAGAAGATGTGTGTTCATTGCCAGAGAAAACTGTGTTTCCAGGAGGGGGCACTTTAGGTAACTGTTGACTGGAGGAAAGAGACTTCAAAAACATTTTCAGTGTGTGGTTATTAGCAAAAGGAGATGTGTGTTCATTTCCCAGTTAAAATTGTGTTTAAATGAGAGGGCACTTTATGTAACTTATGAATGTAGGAAAGAGACTTCAAAAACATGTTCAGTGTGTCATATGTGACACAAGGAGATGTGTGTTCATTGCCCTCCGCAAACTGTGTTTCAAGAAGAGGGCACTTTTTGTAACTGTTGACTAGAGCAAAGAGACTACAGAAACATGATCAGTGTGGGGTATGTAACAGAAGAAGATGTGGGTCCATCATCAGAGAAAACTGTATTTCCAGGAGAGGGCACTTAAGGTAACTGCTGACTGGAGGAAAGAAACTTCAAAAGCATGTTCAGTGTGTGGTATGTGCTAGAGGGAGATGTGTGTTCATTGCAAAGAGAAAACTGTGATTCCAGGAGAGAGCACTTTATGTAACTGATGAATTTAGGAAAAGGAGTTCAAAAACATGTTCAGTGTGTGGTATGTGATAGAAGGAGATGTGTGTTCATTGCTCAGAGTGAATTGTGATTCAAAGACATGGCACTTTATGTAACTGTTGACTGCAGGAAAGAGACTTCAGAAACATGTTCTGTGTGTGGGGATTGACACAAAAAGATCTGTATTCATTGCCCAGAGAAAACAATGATTCCAGGAGACAGCATTTTATGTAACTGATGAACGAAGGAAAGAGACTTCTAAAGCATGTTCAGTGTGTGGCATGTGACAAAAGATGTGTGTTCGTTGCCAGAGAAAACTGTGTTCCCAGGAAAGGGCACTTCAGGTAACTGTTGACTGGAGAAAAGAGACTTCAAAAGAGATGTGTGTTCATTGCCCAGAAAAAACAATTATTCCAGTAGAGAGCATTTTATATAACTGATGAATGCATGAAAGAGACATCAGAAACGTTCAGTGTGTGGTATGTGACAGAAGGAAATGTGTGTTCATTGCCCTGAACAACCCATGTTTCAAGGAAAGGGCATATTTTGTAACTGCTGACTGGAGCAAAGAGACTTCAGAAACATGATCAGTGTATGTGACAGAAGAAGATAAGTGTTCATTGCCCTCCACAAAGTGTGTTTCAAGGAGAGAGCACTTTTTGACTTCAGAAACTTGTTCAGTGTGTGTGGGGATTGACAGAAAGAGATGTGTGTTCATTGTGCAGAGCAAACTGTTTTCTGGAGATGGCTCTTCATGTAACTGTTTAATGAAGGAAAGAGACTTGAGAAATATGATCAGTGTGTTGTACGTGACAGACAGACATGTGTGTTTATTGCCTAGAGATAACTGTGTTTCCAGAAGAGAGCACTTTAAGTAACTGTTGACTGGAGGAAAGAGACTTCAGGAACATGTTCAGTGTGTGGGGATTGAAAAAATGTGATGTGTGTACATTTCCAAGAGAAACCTACATTTCAAAGAGAGGTCACTTTTTGAAACTGTTGACTTGAGCAAAGATACTTCAGAAAGATGATCAGTGTGAGGTATGTGACAGAAAGAGATGTGTTTTCATTGCCCAGAAACAACAGTGGTTCCAGGAGTGGGCACTTTATGTAACTGTTGTCTGGAGGAAAGAGACTTCAGAAACATGTTGAAGGTGTGGTATGTGACAGAAGGAGATGAATGTTCATTCTTCAGAGAAGACAGTGGATGGTAGTCTGGCAGGTTGGGTTCATCAGAGAATGGTGGCTATGGCTCTCAGACTACTTGAGCTTCTCAAGGGGTGGTGGCTTCAGACCTGGACTGTGGATGGCAGTCTGGCAGGTCAGATTCATCAGAGAATGGTGGCTGTAGGTCTCAGACTACCTGAGCTAATGTAAGGGGCTGGTGGCATCAGACCTGGACTGCAGATGGCAGTCTGGGAGGTCAGGTTCATCAGAGAACCACAGCTGTGGCTCTCAGGCTACCTGAGCTGCTGTGAGGGGCTGGTGGATTCAGTCCTGGACTGCCGATGGCAGTCTGGTAGGTCTAGTTCATCAGGGGACCACTGCTGCCTCTCTCTGAATACCTGAGCTTCTGTGTGGGGCTGGTGGCATCAGACCCAGACTGTGGATGGCAGTCTGGCAGGTTGGGTCAGAGAACAGTGGCTGTGGGTCTCAGACTACCAGAGCTTCTGTGAGGTGCTGGTGGCTTCAGACCAGGACTGTGTATGGAGGTCTGGCCAGTAGTGTTCATCAGAGAACCTTAGCTTTGGCTCTCAGACTACCTGAGCTTCTGTGAGGGTCTCTTAGCTTCAGATCTGGACTGTGGATGGCAGTCTGGCAGGTTGGGTTCATCAGAGAACCATGGCTGTGGCTCACAGACTACCTGAGATTCTGTGAGAGGCTGGAGGCTTCAGACCTGGACTCCAGATGGCAGTCTGGCATGTTGGGTTCATTAGAGAACCATGGCTGTGGGTCAAAAACTACCAGAGCTTCTGTGAGCTGCTGGTGGCTTCAGACCAGGACTTCGGAAGTGGTCTGGCTGGTAGTATTCATCAGAGAACATCAGCTGTGGTTCTCAGACTACCTGAGCTTCTGTGAGGGGCTTTTGGCTTCAGCTCTGGACTGTGGATGGCAGTCTGACAGTTTGGGTTCATCAGAGAACAATGTGGCTCTCAGACTACCTTAGCTTCTGTGAGGGGCTGGTGGCTTCAGCCCTGGACTGTGGAAGGCAGTCTGGCAGATCAGGTTCATCAGAGATCCATGGCAGTGGCTCTGAGGCTACCTGAGCTTCTGAGATGGGCTGGTGGCTTCAGACCTGGACTACGGATGGCAGTCTGGCAGATCAAGTTCATCAGAGAACCGTGGCTGTGGCCGTTGGACCATCTGAGCTTCTGTGAGAAGCTGGCAGCTTCAGACCTGGGCAGCGGATGGCAGCCTGGCAGGTTGGGTTCATCACAGAACAGCAGCTGTCACTCTCAGACTACCTGAGCTTCTGTGGGGGGTTGGTGGCTTCAGAACTGGACTGTGGATGGCAGCCTGGCAGGTTGGGTTCATCACAGAACAGCAGCTGTCACTCTCAGACTACCTGAGCTTCTGTGAGGGGCTGGTGACTTCAGACCTTGACTGCAGATGGCAGTCTGGCAGGTTGGGCTTGTCAGAGACGCACGACTGTGTCTCCCAGACTACCTGAGCTTCTGTGAGGGGCTAATGGCTTCAGAACTAGACTGTGGATGGTAGTATTTCAGGTCTGGTTCATCAGAGGACCATGGCTGTAGCTCTCAAACTTCCTGAGATTCTGTGAGGGCCTGCAGTATAAGACCTGGACTGTGGATGGCAGTCTGGCAGGACAGGTTAGACATAGAACCATGGCTGTCTCTCTCAGACTACCTGAGCTTCTGGGAGGGGCTCATGGCTTCAGAACTGGATGACAGAAGGCAATCTGGCAAGTTGGGTTCATCAGAGAACCACGGCTGTGGCTCTCAGACTTCTTGAGCTTGTCTGAGGGGCTGGTGGCTTCAGACCTGGATTGCGGATGGCAGTCTGGCATGTTGAGTTCATCAGACAATGCCGGCTGAGGCTTTCACAATACCTGAGCTTCATTGAGGGGCTGGTGGCTTTAGACCTAGGATGCGGATGGCAGTCTGGCAGGTCAGGTTTGACAGAGAGCCACGGTTGTGGCTCTCAGACTACCTGAGCTTCAGTGAGGGGCCAGAGGCTTCAGACCTGGACTGCAGATGCCAGTTTGGCTGGTCGGGTTTATCAGAGAAAAATGGCTGAGCCTCTCAGACTACCTTAGCTTCTGTGAGGGGCTGGTGGCTTCAGACATGGACTGTGGATGGCAGTCTGGTAGCTCGGGTTTGTCTGAGAACCACTGCTGTGGCTCTCAGACTACATGAGCTTCTTTGAGGGTCTTCTAGCTTTACACCAGGACTGCAGATGGTAGTCTGGTAGGACAGGTTCATCAGAGAACTGTGGCTGTGGCTCTTAGACTTCCTAAGCATCTGTTGGGGCTGGAGGCATCACAGCTGGACTGTAAATGGAAATCTGGCAGGTTGGGTTTGTCAGAGAACTGCTGCTGTGATTTTCAGACTACTTGAGTTTAGTGACGGGCTGCTGACTTCAGACCTGGACTGAGGAAGGCAGTCTGACAGGCTGGGATCACCAGAGAACCATGGCTGTGGCTCTCAGACTACCTGAGCTTCTGTGAGAGGCTGGTGGCTTCAGACTTTGCTGTGGATGGCCATCTGGCAGGTCGGGTTCATCTGAAATCCATGGCTGTCGCTCTCAGACTACTCAGTTTTTGTGAGGGGCTGGTGACTTCAGACATGGACTGCAGATGGCAGTCTGGCAGCTCGGGTTTGTCAGAGAATCATTGCTGCGGCTCTAAGACTACGTGAGCTTCTTTGAGGGTCTTCTGGCTTTACACTTTGGATGCGGATGGCAGTCTGGTAGGTCAGATTCATCAGAGTACTGTGGCTGTGGCTCTCCAACTTCCTGAACTTCTGTGGGGGCTGGAGGCATCACAGCTGTACTGTGAATACCAGTCTGCAAGTCAGGTTTGTCAGAGAACCACAACTGTGACTCTCAGACTACTTGAGCTTCAGTGAGGGGCTGCTGACTTCAGACCTGGACTGTGGAATGCAGTCTGGCAGGTCGGATTCATCAGAGAACTATTGCTGTGGCTCTCAGACTAATTGAGCTTCTTTGAGAGACTGGTGGCTTCAGACCTGGCTGTGGATGGCTGGCTGGCAGGTCAGGTTCATCTGAGATCCTTGGCTGTGGCTCTCAGTCTACCGAGTTTGTGAGGGGCTGGTGGCTTCAGACAATGATGGCAGATGGCAGTCTGGCAGCTAGGGTTCATCAGAGAAACACTACTGTGGCTCTCAGACTACCTGAGCTTCTGTGAGGAGCTGGTGGCTTCAAACTAGGACTGTGGATGGTGGTCTGGCAAGTCGGATTCATCAGAGAACCACGGCTGTGGCTCTCAGACACCAAGAGCTTGTGTGAGAGGCTGGTGGCTTCAGACCTGGACTGCAGATGGCAGTCTGGCAGTTCGGGTTCATCAGAGAAATGTGACTGTGGCTCTCAGATTACCTGCACTTCTCTGAGGGTCTGGTGGCTTCAGATCATGACTGTGGATAACAGTCTGGCATTTCAAGTTCATCAGAGAACTGCGGCTGTGATTCTCAGACTATGTGAGCTTTTGTGTGCGTTTGGTGGATTCAGACCTTAACCATGTAGGCAGTCTGGCAGGGTGTGTTCATCATAGAATGCCAGCTGTGGCTCTCACAATACCTGATCATCATTGAGGGGCTGGTGGCTTTAGACCTAGGATGTGGATGGCAGTCTGGCAGGTTGGGTTTGACAGAGAGCCATGGGTGTGGCTCTCAGACTACCTGAACTTCAATCAGGGGCCGGAGGCTTCAGACCTGGACTGCGGATGCCAATTTGGCTGGTCGGGTTTGTCAGAGAAAAATGGCTGAGCCTCTCAGACTACCTTAGCTTCTGTGAGGGGCTGGTGGCTTCAGACATGGACTGTGGATGGCAGTCTGGCAGCTCGGGTTTGTCTGAGAACCACTGCTGTGGCTCTCAGACTATGTGAGCTTCTTTGAGGGTCTTCTGGCTTTACACCTGGACTGCAGATGGCAGTCTGGTAGGACAGATTCATCAGAGAACTACGGCTGTGGCTCTTAGAATTCCTGAGCATCTGTTGGGGCTGGAGGCATCACAGCTGGACTGTGAATGGCAATCTGGCAGGTTGGATTTGTCAGAGAACCGTGGCTGTGATTTTCAGACTACTTGAGCTTCTGTGAGAGACTGGTGGGTTCAGATCTGGATGGTGGATGCCAGCCTGACAGGTCAGGTTCATCAGAGATCCGTGGCTGTGGCTCTTATACTACCTGAGCTTCTGCGAGGGGCTGGTGGCTTCAGACCTGGACTTCGGATGGCGGTATGGCTGGTAGTGTACATCAGAGAACATTGGCTGTGGCTCTCAGACTACCTGAGCTTCTGTGAGGGGCTCTTGTCATCAGACCTGGACAGCAGATGGCAGTCTGGCAGGTTGGTTTAACCAAAGAACCATGGCTGTGGCTCTCAGACTAATTGAGCTTCTGTGAGAGGCTGGTGGCTTCAGACCTGGCTGCAGATAGCTTTCTGGCAGGTCAGGTTCATCCGAGATCCGTGGCTATGCCTCTCAGACTACTGATTTTTTGTGAGGGTCTGGTGGCTTCAAACAAGGACTGCGGATGGCAGTCTGGCACCTCAGATTCATCAGAGAAGCACTGCTGTGGATCTCTGACTACTTGAGCTCCTGTGTGGGGCTGGTGGCATCAGACTTGGACAGTGGATGGCAGTCTGGCAGGTCAGGTTCATTAGAGAATTGCATGTGTGGCTCTCAGACTACCTGAGCTTCTATGAGGGGCTGGTGTCCTCTCATCTGAAGGGCCGGTGGCAGTCTGGCAGTTTTGGTATGTCAGAGAACCAAGGCTGTGTCTCTCAGACTATGTGAGCTTCTGTGAGGGGCTTCTGGCTTCAGACCTGGACTGCGGATGGCAGTCTGGCAGGTCAGGTTCAACAGAGAACTACAGCTGTCTCTCTCAGATTACCTGAGCTTCTGTGAGGGGCTCATGGCTTCAGACCTGGATGGAGGATGGTAGTCTGGAATGTTGGGTTCATCTGAGAACAGCAGCAGTGGCTCTTAGACTATCTAAGCTTGTGTGAGGGGCTTGTGGCTTCAGACCTGGACTAAGGATCGTAATCTGGCAGGTTGGGTTCATTAGAAAATTCCTACTCTCTCAATACCTGATCTTCTTTGAGGGGATGGTGTCTTTAGACCTGGGTTGCAGATGGCAGTCTGGCAGGTCGGGTTTGACAGAGAGTCATGGCTGTGGCTCTCAGACTACGTGAGCTTCAGTAAGGGGCTGTTGCAGATAGCTTTCTGGCAGGTCAGGTTCATCTGAGATCCGTGGCTATGCCTCTCAGACTACTGATTTTTTGTGAGGGTCTGGTGACTTCAGACTTGGGCTGCGGACAGCAGTCTGGCACCTCAGGTTTGTCAGAGAATCACTGCTGTGGCTCTCTGACTACTTGCGCTCCTATGAGGGGATGGAGTCCTCACACGACTGTGGGTGGCAGTCTGGCAGTTTGGGTTTGTCAGAGAACCAAGGCTGTGTCTCTCAGACTATGTAAGCTTCTGCGAGGGGCTTCTGGCTTCAGACCTGGACTGTGGATGGCAGTCTGGCAGGTCAGGTTCGACCGAGAACCGCAGCTGTCTCTCTCAGATTACCTGAGCTTCTGTGAGGGGCTCATGGCTTCAGACCTGGATGGTGGATGGCAGTCTGGAATGTTGGGTTCATCAGAGAACAGCAGCTGTGGCACTCAGACTATCTAAGCTTGTGTGAGGGGCTTGTGGCTTCAGGCCTGCACTAAGGATCGTAGTCTGGCAGGTTGGGTTCAATAGAGAATTCCTGCTCTCACAATACCTGATCTTCTTTGAGGGGTAGTTTCTTTAGACCTGGGCTGCAGATGGCAGTCTGGCAGGTCTGGTTTGACAGAGAGCCATGGCTGTGGCTCTCTGACTACCTGGGCTTCAGTGATGGGCTGTTGGCCTCAGTCATGGACTGCAGATGGAAGTCTGGCAGGTGAAGTTTGTCAGAGAAGCATGGCTGTGGCTTTCAGACTACCTGAGCTTCTTTGAGGGGCTGGTTACTTCAGACCTGGACTGCAGATGTCGGTCTGTCTGGTCGGGTTCATCATAGAAATATGGTTGTGACTCTCCAACTACCTGAGGTTCTGTGAGGGGATGGTGGCTTCAGACATGGACTGCAGATGGCAGTCTGGCAGTTCAGGTTCATCAGAGAAATGTGGCTGTGGCTCTCAGATTATCTGAACTTCTCTGAGGGTCTGGTGGCTTCAGATCTTGACTGTGGATGACAGTCTGGCAGGTCAAGTTCATCTGAGAACTGCGGCTGTGATTCTCAGACTACGTGAGCTTTTGTGTGGGGATGGTGGCTTCAGACCTTGACCACGGAGGCAGTTTGACAGGGTGTGTTCATCAGAAAATGCCAGCAGTGGCTCTCACAATACCTGAGCTTCTTGGAATGGCTTGTGGCTTTACACCTGGGATGCAAATGGCAGTCTGGCAGTTTGGGTTGAGAGAGAGCCACAGCTGTGGCTCTCAGACTACCTGAGCTTCAGTGAGGGGCTGTTGGCTTCAGTCCTGGACTGCGGATGGAAATCTGGCAGGTCGGGTTTGTCAGAGAAGCATGGCTGTGGCTTTCAGGCTACCCGAGCTTCTGTGAGGGGCTGGTTGCTTCAGACCTGGACTGCGGATGTCGGTCTGTCTGGTCGGGTTCATCAGGGAAAAAATGGTTGTGGCTTTCAGACTACCTGAGCTTCTGTGAGGGCCTGGTGGCATCAAATCTTCACTGTAGATGGCAGTCTGGCAGGTTGGGTTCATCAGAGAACCTTGGCTGTGCATCTCAGACTACCTGAGCTTTTGTTAGGCCCTGGTGGCATCAGTTCAGGACATGTAATGGCAGTCTGGTGGGTTGGGTTCACTAGAGAACCATGGCTATGGCTCTCAGACTACCTGAGCTTCTGTGAGAGGCTTGTGGCTTCAGACCTGGCTGCAGATGGCCATCTGGCAGGTCAGGTTTGTCTGAGATTCGTGGCTGTGGCTCTCAGACTTCCAAGTTTTTGTGAGTGGGTGGTAGCTTCAGACATGGACTGCGGATGGCAGTCTGGCACCTCGGGTTCATCAGAGAAACACTGCTGTGGTTCTCTGACTACCTGAGCTTCTGTGAGCTGCTGGTGGCTTCAGAAGTGGGTGGCAGATGGCTGTCTGGCAAGTTGAGTTCATCAGAGAACCATGGCTGTGGCTCTCAGACTTTCTGAGCTTGTCTGAGGGGCTGGTGGCTTCAGACCTGGATTGCAGATGGCAGGCTGGCAGGTTGGGTTCATCACAGAACAGCAGCTGTCACTCTCAGACTACCAGAGCTTCTGTGAGGGGCTGGTGACTTCAGACCTTGACTGTGGATGGCAGTCTGGCAGGTTGGGCTTGTCAGAGATCCACAACTGTGTCTCTCAGACTACATGAGCTTCTGTGAGGGGATGGTGGCTTCAGAACTGAACTGTGGATGGCAGTCTTTCAGGTCTGGTTCATCCGAGGACCACGGCTATAGCTCTCAAACTTTCTGAGATTCTGTGAGGGGCTTGAAGTTGAATACCTGGACTGTGGATGGCAGTCTGGCAGGATGGGTTAGACAGAGAACCATGGCTTTCTCTCTCAGACTACCTGAGCTTCTGGGAGGGGCTCATGGCTTCAGAACTGGATGGCAGATGGCAGTCTGGCAAGTTGGGTTCATCAGAGAACAAAGGCTGTGGCTCTCACAATCCCTAAGCTTCTGTGAGGGTCTGGTGGCTTCAGACCTGGACTGCAGATGTCAGTTTGTCAGGTTGGGTTCATCAGAGAAATATGGTTGTGGCTCTCCGATTACCTGAGCTTCTGTGAGGGGCTGGTGGCTTCCGATCTTGACTGTGGATGACAGTCTGGCAGGTCAAGTTCATCAGAGAACTGCAGCTGTGACTCTCAGATTACATGAGCTTTTGTGTGTGGTTGGTGGCTTCAGACCTTGACCACAGAGGCATTCTGGCAGGGTGTGTTCATCAGAGAATGCCAGCTGTGGCTCTCACAATACCTGAACTTCTTTGAATGGCTTGTGGCTTTAGACCTGGAATGCGAAAGGCAGTCTGGCAGGTCGGGTTGAGAGAGAGCCATGGCTGTGGCTCTCAGACTTCCTGAGATTCAGTGAAAGGCTGTTGGCTTCAGTCCTGGACTGCAGATGGAAGTCTGGCAGGTCGGGTTTGTCAGAGAAGCATGGCTGTGGCATTCAGGCTACCTGAGCTTCTGTGAGGGGGCTGGTTGCATCAGACCTGGACTGCAGATGTCAGTCTGTCTGGTCGGGTTTGTCAGGGAAAAATGGTTGTGGCTCTCAGACTAACTGAGCTTCTGTGAGGGTCTGGTGGCATCAAATCTTTACTGCGGATGGCAGCCTGGCAGGTCGGGTTCATCAGAGAACCATTTCTGTGCATCTCAGACTACCTGAACTTCTGTGAGGCACTGGTGGCATCAGATCTGGTCATGGAATGGCAGTCTGGCAGGTTGGGTTCACCAGAGAACAATGGCTGTGGCTCTCAGACTACTTGAACTTCTGTGAGAGGCCTGTGGCTCCAGACCTGGCTTCAGATGGCCATCTGGTAGGTCTGGTTCATCTGAGATCTGTGGCTCTCAGACTTCCAAGTTTTTGTGAGGGGCTGGTGGCTTCAGACATGGACTGCGGATGGGAGTCTGACATCTTGGGTTCATCAGAAAAACACTGCTGTGGTTCTCCAACTACCTGAGCTTCTGTGAGCTGCTGGTGGCTTCAGAACTGGATGGCAGATGGCAGTCTGGCAAGTTGAGTTCATCAGAGAACCACGGCTGTGGCTCTCAGACCTCCTGAGATTCTCTGAGGGGGCTGGTGGCTTCAGACCTGGACTGCGGATGGCAGTCTGGCAGTTTGAGTTCATAAGACAATGCCGGCTGTGGCTCTTACAATACCTGAGCTTCAATGAGGGTCTGGTGGCTTTAGACCTAGGATATGGATGGCAGTCTGGCAGGTCATGTTTGACAGTGAGCCACAGTTGTGGCTCTCAGACTACCTGAGCTTCAATGAGGGTCCGGAGGCTTCAGACCTGGACTGTGAATGCCAGTTTGGCTGGTCGGGTTTATCAGAGAAAAATGGCTGAGTCTCTCGGACTACCTTAGCTTCGGTGTTGGGCTGGTGGCTTCAGACATGGACTGTGGATGGCAATCTGGCAGCTCGTGTTTGTCTGAGAACCACTGCTGTGGCTCTTAGACCTCCTGAGTTTGTCTGAGGGGCTGGTGGCTTCAGACCTGGATTGCGAAAGGCAGTCTGGCAGGTTGAGTTTGTCAGACAATGTCAGCTGTGGCTCTCACAATACCTGAGCTTCAATGACTGGCTGGTGGCTTTAGACCTAGGATGCGGATAGCAGTCTGGCAGGTCGGGTTTGACAGAGAGCCACGGTTGTGGCTCTCAGACTACCTGAGCTTCCGTGTGGGGCGGAGGCTTCAGACCTGGATTTCGGCCTCCAGTTTGGCTGGTCGGGTTTATCAGAGGAAAATGGCTGGGCCTCTCGGACTACCTTAGCTTCTGTGAGGGGCTGATGGCTTCAAACATGGACTGTGGATGGCAGTCTGGCAGCTCGGGTTTGTCTGAGAACCACTGCTGTGCCTCTCAGACTACGTGAGCTTCTTTGAGGGTCTTCTGGCTTTACACCTGGACTGCAGATGGCAGTCTGGTAGGACAAGTTCATCAGAGAACTGCAGTTGTGACTCTTTAACTTCCTGAGCATTGTTTGGGGCTGGAAGCATCACAGCTGGACTGTGAATGGCAATCTAGCAGGTTGGGTTTGTCCGGGAACTGCGGCTGTGATTTTCAGACTACTTGAGCTTCAGTGAGGGGCTGCTGACTTCAGACCTGGACTGCGGATGGCAGTCTGTCAGGTCGGGTTCATCAGAGAACCTCAGCTGTGGATCTCAGAGTACCTGAGCTTTTGTGAGAGGCTAGTGGGTTCAGATCTGGATGGTGGATGTCAGCCTGGCAGGTCAGGTTCATCAGAGATCCGTGGCTGTGGCTCTCAGACTACCTGCACTTCTGCGAGGGGCTGGTGGCTTCAGACCTGGACGCGGATGGTGGTATGGCTGGTAGTGTTCATCAGAGAACCTCGGCAGTGGTTCTCAGACTACCTGAGCTTCTGTGAGGGGCTCTTGTCATCAGACCTGGACAGCGGATGGCAGTCTGGCAGGTTGGGTTCACCAGAGAACCATGGCTGTGGCTCTCAGACTACCTGAGCTTGTGTGAGAGACTGGTGGCTTCAGACCTGGCTGCGGATGGTCGTCTGGCAGGTTGGGTTCATCTGAGATCTATGGCTGTGGCTTTCAGATTACCGAATTTTTGATAGGGGCTGGTGGCTTCAGACATGGACTGCGGATGGCAGTCTGGCAGCTTGGGTTTGTCAGAGAACCACTGCTGTGGCTCTCAGACTACATGAGTTTCTTTTTTTAGGGTCTTCTGTATTTATATCTGGACTGTGGAGGGCAGTCTGGTAGGTCAGGTTCATCAGAGAACTGTGGCTGAGGCTCTCAGACTTCCTGAACTTCTGTGGGGGCTGGAGGCATCACAGCTGGAATATGAATGGCAGTCTGGCAGGTCGGGTTTGTTAGAGAATGGTGGCTATGACTCTCAGACTACTGGATCTTCAGTGAGGGACAGCTGACATCAGACCTGGACTGCGGATGTCAGTCAGGCAGATCGGGTTCATCAGAGATCCATGGCTGTGGCTCTCAGACTACCTGAGCTTCTATGAGGGGCCAGTGGCTTCAGACCTAGGCTGCAGATGCTTGTCTGGCAGGTCAGGTTTATCAGAGAACCTTGGCTGTCTCTCTCAGACTACCTCAGCTGCTGTGAGGGGCTGGTGGCTTGAGTCTTGCACTGTGGATGGCAGTTTGGTAGGTTGGGTTTATCAGGGAACTGTGGCTCTGGTTCTCAGACTACCTGAGCTCATGTGAGGCCCTGGTGGCTTCAGACCAGGACTGCGGATAGCAGACTCCAGGTCAGGTTCATCAGAGAACCACAGCTGTGACTCTCAGACAACCTGAGCTTCTGTGTGGGGGGGGGCTGGTGGCTGCAGACCCTGATCATGGATGGCAGCCTAGAAGGTTGGGTTCATTAGAGAAATGCGGCTGTGGCTTTCAGACTACCTATGCTTCTGTGAGGGGCCAGTGGCTTCAGACCTGGACTATGGATAGGAGTATGGCAGGTCGGGTTCATCAGAGAAAAATGGCTGCACCTCTCAGACAACCTGAGTTTCTGTTAGGGGCTGGTGGCTTCAGACCTGGACTGCAGATGGCAGTCTGACAGGTCGGGTCCTTCAGAGAACCGCGGCTGTGGGTCTCAGACCTCTAGAGCTTCTATGAGATGCTGGTCACTTCAGACCAGGACTGCAGATGGTGGTCTGGCCGGTAATGTTCATAAGAGAAACTCAGCTGTGACTCTCAGAATACCTGAGTTTCTGTGAGGGGCTGTTGTTATCAGACCTGGACTGCGGATGGCAGTCTGGCAAGCTGGGTTCACCAGAGAACCATGGCTGTGGCTCTCAGACTACTGAGTTTTTGTGAGAGGCTGGTGGCTTCAGACATGGAAAGCAGATATCAGTCTGGCAGCTCGGGTTTGTTAGAGAACCGCTGCTGTGGCTCTAAGACTACGTTTGCTTCTTTGAGGGTCTTCTGGCTTTGCACCTGGACTGCGGATGGCAGTCTGGTAGGTCAGATTCATCAGAGAACTGTGGCTGTGGCTCTCAGACTTCTTGAGCTTCTGTGGGGTCTGGAGGCATCACAGCTGGACTGTGAATGCCAGTCTGCAGGTCAGGTTTGTCAGAGAACCATGGCTGTGACTCTCAGACTACTTGAGCTTCAGTGAGGGGCTGCTGACTTCAGACCTGGACTAAGGATTGCAGTCTGGCAGGTCGGGTTCATCAGAGACCCTCAGCTGTGGCTCTCAGACTACCTGAGCTTCTGTGAGAGGCTGGTGGGTTCACACCTGGATGGTGGATGTCAGTCTGGCAGATCAGGTTAATCAGAGATCCGTGGCTGTGGCTCTCAGACTACATGAGTTTCTGCGAGAGGCCAGTGGCTTCAGACCTGGACTGCAGATGGCTGTCAGCAGGTCAGGTTCATCAGAGAACCATGGCGGTCTCTCTCAGACTACCTGAGCTGCTCTGAGGGGCTGGTGGCTTCAAACCTGGACTGCAAATGGCAATCTGGTAGGTCGCGTTTATCAGGGAACCATGGCACTGGTTCTCAGACTACCTGAGCTAATGAAAGGGGCTGGTGGCTTCAGACCAGGACGGCAGATGGCAGACTCCAAGTCAGGTGTGTCAGAGAACTGCGGATGTGACTCTCAGACTACCTGAGCTTCTGTGATAGGCTGGTGGCTTCAGACCTGGACTGCGGATGGCAGTCTGGCAGGTGGGGTCCTTCAGAGAACTGCAGTGGTGGGTCTCAGGCTTCCAGAGCTTCTGTGAGGTGCTGGTGGCTTCAGACCAGGATTGCAGACGGTGATCTGGCTGGTATTGCTCATCAGAGAACCTTGGCTGTAGCTGTCAAACTACCTGAGCTTCTGTGAGGGGCTCTTGTCATCAGACCTGGACAGCGGATGGCAGTCTGGCAGGTTGGGTTCAACAGAGAATCATTCCTGTAGCTCATAGAAACATAGAAACATAGAAACATAGACTTTGACAGCAGATAAGGACCACTAGACCCATCTAGTCTGCCCATTTCCCTACCTACAGGATAGGCCGCAGATCCTAGTTAACCAACAGCCTATATCTTCCTGCCCCCCACAAGAATTGCCTTATGTCTGTCCCATGCATTCTTGAATTCTCCCACAGTTTTAGACCCCACAACTTCCTCAAGAAGGCTGTTCCATGCATCCACTACCCTCTCTGTGAAATAATACTTCCTCACATTGCCCCTGAACCGCCCTCCTTCTATCTTTAAATTGTGTCCCCTTGTTCTTGCAAGTCTCTTTTTCTGAAAGATGCTACCTCTTGGACTTTGTTGATTCCCTTGAGGTACTTGAAGTTTTCTATCATGTCCCCCTCTCCTTCTTTCCTCAAGGGTATACATATTAAGCTCCTTTAGTCTCTCCTCATACGGCTTCTCTTGCAGACCCTGCACCATTTTAGTTGCCCTCCTCTGGACTACCTCTATCCTGTCTATGTCCTTGTGGAGATGGGGTCTCCAGAACTGGACACAGTATTCCAGATGGGGTCTCACCAACTGTCTGTACAGAGGATAACAACTTCCTGTTTCTGCTGCTGATGCCTCTCCTATACATCCCAGTATACCCCGGCCCTCCCTACTGCCCTTCACATTGCTTGCTAACCTTAAGGTCATCTGATATGATTACCCCAGGTCCCTTTCCTGTTTTGTTGTTGTTACTACTTCCCCACCCATTGTGTATTCTTCCCTGGGTTCTTGTTTCCAGGTGCATTATTTTGCACTTTTTGCATTGAATCCTAGCTGCCATACGTCTGACCATTCCTCCAACCTTGCCAAGTCCCTTTTCATCCTATCCACCTCCTTGTGTATCAACCCTGTTGCAGATCTTTGTGTCATCTGCAAAAGGCATCTTTCCTTCAGTCCCTCTGCAATGTCACTGATGAAGACATTAAAAAGGACTGGACCCAATACTGAACCCTGCGGTACCACACTGGTAACCGCCCTTTCTTCAGAGTGGACTCCATTTACAATTATCTTCTGTGTCCTGTTGTCCAGCCAATGTTTTACCCAGGCTACCACCCTGGGACCCACTCCCAGGTTGGTTAATTGACTGATAATCTTTTGTGTGGGACTGTGTCAAATGCCTTGCTAAAGTCTAGGTAGGCTATGTCCACAGCCCCTCCCTGGTCTACTACTTTGGTCACCCAGTCAAAGAAATCTATTAGATTCGTCTGACATGACCTTCCGCTCAGAACCCATGCTGCCTTGGATCCTGTGCTCCACTGACCTCTAGGTACTCAACCATTCTTTCCTTCAAGTGACTCCATCACTTTCCCTACCACAGAGGTCAGACTGACAAGTCTGTAGTTTCCTGCCTCTGTCTTGGTCCCACTTTTGTGAAGGGAATCACATCCACCTTCCTCCAGTCCTCGGGTACCACACCATCCTCCCATGATTTATTAAAAGAGTAGCCAGTGGTTTCACTAGTTCCTTTCTTAATTCTTTTAGAATTCTGGGGTGAATTCCATCAGGACCCATTGCTTTGTCCACCTTCAGTTTTAGAGTTCTTGCAGAACCCTTTCTTCTGTGAAAGGACTGGGATCGACCCCCCTATCAAGAGTGCTTCTGTTAATTGGATTAGGCACTTCCCCCTCCTCTTTTGTGAATACTGAGCAGAAATATTCATTCAGTATTCCTGCTTTTTCACTGTCCCCCTCTGCCCACCCACCATTGATTCTATTCAGCCTCACTATCCCTCCCTTTGTCTTTCTACGCTCGCTGATGTACCTATAAAAGGTTTTATCCCCCTTCTTAACTGAGTTGGCTATCTTTTCCTCAGTTTGGGCCTTTGCTATTCTGACTTCCCTCCCTGCTTCTTTCTGCCTTAACTGGTACAGCTCTCTGTCCTGCTCCTTCTGTGTTTCCTTATACTTCCGGAATGCTATCTTTTCTTCTGACTTTCCAGCCACCTCTTGATAACCATAGTGGCTTTTTCTTTTGTTTTGATTTGTTTATTTGCTTCACACAAAGGCTTGTTGCCTCTGTGATGGCAGTTTTGATAATTCCACATTGTTGCTCCACACCTCCTTCTAGCCTGTTTGCTAGTGCTTTTCTGAGGCACTCTCCCATCTTGCCAAAGTCAGCCCTCCTAAAGTCCAGTACCCTCACTTTTGTATGGCTTGACTCTGTAGCTGAGTTTAACATGAACCGCACTGTTTGATGGTCACTTGTCCCCAGATGGCAACCCACTTCTAGATCTGAGATCCTCTTACTACCCCCGTTTGAGAGTATGAGGTCTAAGACTGCTCCCTCATGAGTGGGTTCTGAAACTAGCTGTCTAATGCCTGATGCCTGTAGGGCGTCAAGAATGGCCCTGCTCTTTGATGTGGCTGCAGCAAATGTGCTCCAGTTAACATCTGGCATATTCAGGTCTCCCATCAACAGTATCTCCCCTTTCTCTGCCATTCTAAGAATGCCTTCCATCATATCCTTGTCCATTCCTTCCCCCTGACATGGGGGTCTGTACACAACCCCTGTGCAGAGTGTGGTGCCCTTTCCAGTCTCCAAGGTGACCCACAGTGCCTCCTCTCCTCCCTGTTTACTCTTTTGTTCAGTTGCTTTTATCCCTTCCTTTACATAGAGAGCTACTCCTCCCCCTCATCTCCCTTGCCTGTCTCTCCTGTAAGTTATGTACCCTGGTATGTTAACATCCCAGTCATGGTTCTCTGTGTACCATGTTTCTGTGACTGCTACGATATCCAGGCATCCCTCTTCCATTAAGGCCACCAGCTCAGGGAGCTTGTTGCCCAGACTACGGGCATTGGTACTCATTACCCTCCATTTCCTGATGGCCTTACCCCTTTTTGCCCCATCCCTGTCCTTCTTGCCTTTGTCACGTTCTCCATTTACCCCTGCCCTTCTCCCTATCGACACCTCCGTGTTGGTGTTTGCCACACTTACTACCATGATTGTTTGGGGGCTAGGATTTTCCTGCTCCTTTCCAGTGCCTCCCCCCTTGGCTAGTTTAAAAGCTTGCCAATGAAGCATTTAAACCTATCACCTAGGATCCTGGTTCCTCTCCCGGACAGATGCAGCCCATCATGCCAGTATAGGCTTGCATCACTCCAGGTGGACCCCAGTCCCCAATGAAGCCAAATCCTGGCTCCACACCAGTTTTTCAACCACTGATTGAATCCCATGGTACTGAAACCATAGCCTCTCCTATGCCATAGATGGGTAGCACCTCCGAGAAGGTTACCGTGCGTGCTACTTGACTAAGGCCCCTCCCCAATTCCACAAACTCTTCCTGCACTTCTCTAATCCCTTTCTTAGCCAGGTCATTTGTCCCTAGGTGGACAATGACATCCAGTGCCCTCCCCTGTGCAGCTGCTCCGGCAAGCCTGAGGATTCACTCCCTGTCCCTTCAAGCCATGGCACCAGGCAGGCACCTTACCTCCCTCTCCCCTTCCTTGCCCAGTTCTACCTTCCTAACAATGGAGTCCCCCACCAGGAGTTGTTTCCTTCCCCAGCAGGGTCCCCTGCCACCCTCCTGTGGGTCTCCTTTGTGGAGTTTCCCAGCATCCTCCTTGGTCTCTGCTGTAGGTGCCTCCGTAGAGGAACCACACTTTTCCAGAATTGCATAGGAATTGTGGAGAGGTACAACTGGAGGGATGTGCCTCTGTTCCACCACCCTCACCCTCCCTGAGCCCACTGTGGTCCAACTGCTCCTCTTTCTTGGCAACCTCTGAGGCAATGGCAGTGGCACTGGTGGTCCCTGGATGGAAGAGGAGGTCCCACAAATCCTGGCCAACTCAACCTGGAGATGAGCAACCTCCTCCCTCAGCCCAGAGAGGTGCCTGCAGATGGGACAACACCACATCCTCCAGAACATCTCCCGGAAGACTGCTGCTCCACAGCCACTGCACTGCACCACTCCAATCATGTCTTATTTCTGGCCCCTTAACTGTTTTCAATCCTTACTCTTTCCTCTGTTTTTTTCTCTCTCCTTATTTTCTGCCTGTGTGCCCTTTAAGCTCCTGATTGTCCTGTTCTGAGACAAGAATATCCTATATTTCTCAGTAGACCACTTACTTGTTCAGAGGCAGACCTCCAGCAGCTAGAGGGGGCTGGAGAGCTACTCTTGTCCTTCTAGGATGGTGGGTCCTTGGTGGTTCTGTGATCACTCACTTCCTACCCCTAAACAGGAAGTTCCTGTTGTCAGTCAAATCCTGTGCCTATAAAAATAGAACTAGCTTTGGGTGGGGGGGGGGAGGGAGGGAAGGAGTGCAATATAGTCCCAGTAGAGAAGTTCAGTCACACAGCAGTCCTTTCTCCTGGTGTCTTCTGCCAAGCTATTAGCAGAATCTTTCTAAGGCAGTCTTTAAATGTAGCTTCCTTCTAGCTAAGCCACTCCCCACTTACCAGATCTTTCTGCAAGTAATTTAAACCTCACAGCAGTTAAGTCCTTTCAGTCACCTGAGATTTACACCTAGATGACTTTTCAGTTACCCATTCAGTTCAGTTAACCCAAACACACACTTTTTTTTTTTGTTTTGTATGTTAGTTTTTTTACCCTAAATTAAAGGTCCAAATACAAAAGTTCTTTTACTTTAGTCCCAGTAGAGAAGTTCAGTCACACAGCAGTCCTTTCTCCTGGTGTCTTCTGCCAAGCTATTAGCAGAATCTTTCTAAGGCAGTCTTTAAATGTAGCTTCCTTCTAGCTAAGCCACTCCCCCTACTTACCAGATCTTTCTACAAGTAATTGAAACCTCACAGCAGTTAAGTCCTTTCAGTCACCTGAGATTTACACCTAGATGACTTATCAGTTACCAATTCAGTTCAGTTAACCCAAACACACACTTTTTTTTTGTTTTGTATGTTAGTTTTTTTACCCTAAATTAAAGGTCTAAATACAAAAGTTCTTCTACTTTATTCCCAGCAGAGAAGTTCAGTCACACAGCAGTCCTTTCTCCTGGTGTCTTCTGCCAAGCCATTACCAAGCTCTCAGACTATGTGAGCTTCTTTGAGAGGCTGGTGGCTTCAGACCTGACTGTGGATGGCTGGCTGGCAGGTCAGGTTTGTCCGAGATCCTTGGCTGTGGTTCTCAATCTACCGAGTGTTGTGAGGGGCTGGTGGCTTCAGACAAGGACTGCAGATGACAGTCTGGCAGCTTGGGTTCATCAGAGAAACACTACTGTCTCTCTCAGACTACCTGAGGTACTCTGAGGGGCTGGTGGCTTCAGACTTGGACTGTGGATGGTGGTCTGGCAAGTCAGGTTCATCAGAGAACCACAGATGTGGCCCTCAGAGTACCAGAGCTTGTGTGAGAGGCTGGAACCTGAGCTTCTGGGGGAGGCATGTGGCTTCAGACCTGGACTGTGGATGGCAGTCTGGCAGGCTGGTTTCACCAAAGAACCATGGCTGTGGCTCTCAGACTACCTAAGCTTCTGTGAGAGGCTGGAGGCTTCAGAGCTGGCTGCAGATAGCTTTCTGGCAGGTCAGGTTCATCCGAGATCCGTGGCTATGCCTCTCAGACTACTGATTTTTTGTGAGGGTGTGGTGGCTTCAGACTTGGACTGTGGACAGCAGTCTGGCACCTCATGTTTATCAGAGAATCACTGCTGTGGCTCTCTGACTACTTGCACTCCTGTGAGGGGCTGGTAGCCTCAGACTTGGACAGTGGATGGCAGTCTGGCAGGTTAGGTTCATTAGAGAACCACAGGTGTGGCTCTCAGACTACCTGAGCTTCTATGAGGGGCTGGTGTCCTCACACCTAGACTGTGGGTGGCAGTCTGGCAGTTTGGGTTTGTCAGAGAACCAAGGCTGTGTCTCTCAGACTACGTGAGCTTCTGTGAGGGGTTCATCAGAGAACAGCAGCAGTGGCTCTCAGACTATCTAAGCTTGTGTGAGGGGCTAGTGGCTTCAGACCTAGACTAAGGATCATAGTCTGGCAGGTCAGGTTCATCAGAGAACCATGGCTGTGCATCTCAGACTACCTGAACTTCTGTGAGGCACTGGTGGTATCAGATCCGAACATGGAATGGCAGTCTGGCAGGTTAGGTTCACCAGAGAACAATAGCAGTGGCTCTCAGACTACCTGAGCTTCTGTGAGAGGTTGGTGGCTTCAGATCTGGCTGCGAATGGCTGTCTGGCAGGTCGGGTTCATCTAAGATCCATGGCTGTGGTTCTCAGACTATCGAGTTTTTTGAGGGGCTGGTGGCTTCAAACATGGACTGCAGATGGCAGTCTGACACCTCGGGTTCATCAGAGAAACACTGCTGTAGTTCTCTGACTACCTGAGCTTCTGTGAGCTGCTGGTGGCTTCAGAACTGGATGGCAGATGGCAGTCTGGCAAGTTGGGTTCATCAGAGAACCACGGCTGTGGCACTCAGACCTCCTGAGCTTCTCTGAGGGGCTGGTGGCTTCAGACCTGTATTGTGGATGACAGTCTGGCAGGTTGAGTTTGTCAGACAATGCCGGCTGTGGCTGTCACAATACCTGAGCTTCAATGAGGGTCTGGTGGCTTTAGACCTAGGTTGCGGATGGCAGTCTGGCAGGTCATGTCTGACAGTGAGCCACGGATGTGGCTCTCAGACTACCTGAGCTTCAGTGAGGGGCCGGAGGCTTCAGACCTGGACTGTGGATGCCAGTTTGGCTGGTCGGGTTTATCAGAGAAAAATGGCTGAGTCTCTCGGACTACCTTAGCTTCTGTGAGGGGCTGGTGGCTTCAGACATGGACTGTGGATGGCAATCTGGCAGTTCGTGTTTATCTGAGAACCACTGCTGTGGCTCTTAGACCTCCTGAGTTTGTCTGAGGGGCTGGTGGCTTCAGACCTGGATTGCGAAAGGCAGTCTGGCAGGTTGAGTTTGTCAGACAATGTCAGCTGTGGCTCTCACAATACCTGAGCTTCAATGACTGGCTGGTGGCTTTAGACCTAGGATGCGGATGGCAGTCTGGCAGGTCGGGTTTGACAGTGAGCCACGGTTGTGGCTCTCAGACTACCTGAGCTTCAGTGAGGGGCTGGAGGCTTCAGACCTGGACTGCGGATGCCAGTTTGGCAGGTCGGGTTTATCAGAGAAAAATGGCTGAGCTTCTTAGACTACCTTAGCTTCTGTGAGGGGCTGGTGGCTTCAGACATGGACTGTGGATGGCAGTCTGGCAGCTCGGGTTTGTCTGAGAACCACTGCTGTGGCTCTCAGAATATGTGAGCTTCTTTGAGGGTCTTCTGGCTATACACCTGGACTGCAGATGGCTGTCTGGTAGGACAGGTTCATCAGAGAACTGCATCTCTGGCTCTTTGATTTCCTGAGCATCATTTGGGGCTGGAGGCATAACAGCTGATCTGTGAATGGCAATCTGGCAGTTTGGGTTTGTCAGGGAACCACTGCTGCGATTTTCAGACTACTTGAGCTTCAGTGAGGGGCTGCTGACTTCAGACCTGGACTGCGGATGGTAGTCTGGCAGGTCGGGTTCATCAGAGAACCTCAGCTGTGGATCTCAGACTACCTGAGCTTCTGTGAGAGGCTAGTGGGTTCAGATCTGGATGGTGGATGTCAGCCTAGCAGGTCAGGTTCATCAGAGATCCATGGATGTGGCTCTCAGACTACCTGAGCTTCTGCGAGGGGCTGGTGGCTTCAGACCTGGACTGCGGATGGCGGTATGGCTGGTAGTGTTCATCAAAGAACCTTGGCTTTGGCTCTCAGACTTCCTGAGCTTCTGTGAGGGGGTCTTGTCATCAGACCTGGACAGCGGATGGCAGTCTGGCAGGTTGGGTTCACCAGAGAACCACAGCTGTGGCTCTCAGACTACCTGAGCTTGTGTGAGAGGCTGGTGGCTTCAGACCTGGCTGCAGATGGTCATCTGGCAGGTTGGGTTCATCTGAGATCCATGGCTGTGGCTCTCAGTCTACCGAGGTTCTGAGAAGGGCTGTTGGATTCAGACATGGACTGCGGATGGCAGTCTGGCAGCTCGGGTTTGTCAGAGAACCACTGCTGTGGCTCTCAGACTACATGAGCTTCTTTTTTTAGGGTCTTCTGGATTTATTCCTGGACTGTGGATGGCAGTCTGGTGGGTCAGGTTCATCAGAGAACTGTGGCTGTGGCTCTCAGACTTCCTGAACTTCTGTGGGGGCTGGAGGCATCGCAGCTGGACTGTGAATGGCAGTCTGGCAGGTCGGGTTTGTCAGAGAGCGGTGACTATGACTCTCAGACCACTGGATCTTCAGTAAGGGGCAGCTGACTTCAGAACTGGACTGCGGATGTCAGGCAGGTTGGGTTCATCAGAGATCCATGGCTGTGGTTCTCAGATTACCTGAGCTTCTATGAGGGGCCGGTGGCTTCAGATCTAGGCTGCAGATGGCTGTCTGGCAGGTCAGGTTCATCAGAGAACCATGGCTGTCTCTCTCAGACGACCTCAGCTGCTGTGAGGGGCTGGTGGCTTCAGTCCTGCACTGTGGATGGCAGTTTGGTAGGTCAGGTTTATCAGGGAACTGTGGCTCTGGTTCTCAGACTATCTGAGCTAATGTGAGGCCCTGGTGGCTTCAGACCAGGACTGCGGATGGCAGACTCCAGGTCAGGTTCATCAGAGAACCACAGCTGTGACTCTCAGACAATCTGAGCTTCTGTTGGGGGGGGGCTGGTGGCTGTAGACCTTGACCATGGATGGCAGCCTGGAAGGTTGGGTTCATCAGTGAAATGCGGCTGTGGCTATCTGACTACCTATGCTTCTGTGAGGGGCCAGTGGCTTCAGACCTGGACTGTGGATAGCAGTATGGCAGGTTGGGTTCATCAGAGAAAAATGGCTGTAGCTCTCAGACAACCTGAGTTTCTGTTAGGGGCTGGTGGCTTCAGACCTGGACTGCGGATGGCAGTCTGACAGGTCGGGTCCTTCAGAGAACAGCGGCTGTGGGTCTCAGGCCTCCAGAGCTTCTATGAGATGCTGGTGTCTTCAGACCAGGACTGCAGATGGTGGTCTGGCCAGTAATGTTCATAAGAGAACCTCAGCTGCAGCTCACAGAATTCCTGAGCTTCTGTGAGTGGTTCTTGTTATCAGACCTGGACTGCGGGTTGCAGTCTGGCAGGCTGGGTTCACCAGAGAACCATGGCTGTGGCTCTCAGACTACCTGATCTTCTGTGAGAGGCTGGTGGCTTCAGACCTGGCTGTGTATGGCTGTCTGGCAGGTCGGGTTCATCCAAGATCCATGGCTGTGGCTCTTAGACTATCGAGTTTTTGTGAGGGGCTGGTGGCTTCAGACATGGACTGCTGATATCAGTCTGCAGCTCGAGTTTGTCATAGAACTGCTGCTGTGGCTCTAAGACTACGTGAGCTTCTTTGAGGGTCTTCTGGCTTTACACCTGGACTGCGGATGGCAGTCTGGTAGGTCAGATTCATCAGAGAACTGTGGCTGTGACTCTCAGACTTCTTGAGCTTCTGTGGGGGTCTGGAGGCATCACAGCTGGACTGTGAATGCTAGTCTGCAGGTCAGGTTTGTCAGAGAACCACGGCTATGACTCTCAGACTACTTGAACTTCAGTGAGGGGCTGCTGACTTCAGACCGGGATTATGGATTGCAGTCTGGCAGGTCGGGTTCATCAGAGACCCTCAGCTGTGGTGCTCAGACTACCTGATTTTCTGTGAGAGGCTGGTGGGTTCACACCTAGATGGTGGATGTCAGTCTGGCAGGTCAGGTTAATCAGGGATTCATGGCTGTGGCTCTCAGACTACATGAGCTTCTGTGAGGTTCTGATGGCTTCAGACCCGGACTGTGGATGGCTGTCAGCAGGTCAGGTTCATCAGAGAACCGTGGCAGACTCTCTCAGACTACCTGATCTGCTCTGAGGGGCTGGTGGCTTCAGACCTGGACTGCAGATGGAAATCTGGTAGGTCGCATTTATCAGGGAACCATGGCACTGGTTCTCAGACTACCTGAGCTAATGAGAGGTGCTGGTTATCTGGCTGGTAGTGTTCATCAGAGAACCTTGGCTGTAGCAGTCAGACTATCTGAGCTTCTGTGAGGGGCTCTTGTCATCAGACCTGGACAGCGGATGGCAGTCTGGCATGTTGGGTTCACCAGAGAACCATTGCTGTGGCTCTCAGATTATGTGAGCTTCTTTGAGAGGCTGGTGGCTTCAGACCTGGCTGTGGATGGCTGGCTGGCAGGTCAGGTTTGTCCGAGATCCTTGGCTCTGGCTCTCAGTCTACTGAGTTTTGTGAGGGGCTGGTGGCTTCAGACAAGGACTGCAGATGGCAGTCTGGCAGCTTGGGTTCATCAGAGAAACACTACTGTGGCTCTCAGACTACCTGAGCTTCTCTGAGGGGCTGGTGGCTTCAGACTTGGACTGTGGATGGTGGTCTGGCAAGTCAGGTTCATCAGAGAACCATGGATGTGGCTCTCAGAGTACCAGAGCTTGTGTGAGAGGCTGGTGGATTCAGACCTGGAATGCGGATGGCAGTTTGGCAGGTTGGGTTTGTCAGAAAACTGTGGCTACCTGAACTTCTGTGAGGTTCTGGTGGCTTCAGACCTAGGCTGTGGATGACAGTCTGGCAGGTTGGGTTTGCCAGAGAACTGTGGCAGTGACACTCCGACTACCTGAGCTTCTGGGGGGGGGGCCTGTGGCTTCAGACCTGGACTGTGGATGGCAGTCTGGCAGGTTGATTTCACCAAAGAACCATGGCTGTGGCTCTCAGACAACCTGAGCTTCTGTGAGAGGCTGGTGGCTTCAGACCTGGCTGCAGATAGCTTTCTGGCAGGTCAGGTTCATCCAAGATCCTTGGCTATGCCTCTCTGACTACTGATTTTTTGTGAGGGTCTGGTGGCTTCAGACTTGGACTGCGGAAGGCAGTCTGGCACTTCAGATTTGTCAGAGAATCACTACTGTGGCTCTCTGACTACTTGCACTCCTGTAAGGGGCTGGTGGCCTCAGACTTGGACAGTGGATGGCTGTCTGGCAGTTCGGGTTCATTAGAGAACCGCGGGTGTGGCTCTCAGACTACCTGAGCTTCTATGAGGGGCTGGTGTCCTCACACCTGGACTGTGGGTGGCAGTCTGGCAGTTTGGGTTTGTCAGAGAACCAAGGCTGTGTCTCTTAGACTGCGCGAGCTTCTGTGAGGGGCTTCTGGCTTCAGACCTGGACTGCGGATGGCAGTCTGGCAGAGCAGGTTCAACAGAGGACTGCAGCTGTCTCTCTCAGATTATCTGAGCTTCTGTGAGAGGCTCATGGCTTAAGACTTGGATAGTGGATGGCAGTCTGGAATGTTGGGTTCATCAGAAAACAGCAGCAGTGGCTCTCAGACTATCTAAGCTTATGTGAGGGGCTAGTGGCTTCAGACCTTGACTAAGGATCGTAGTCTGGCAGGTTGGGTTCATTAGAGGAACAGGTTATCGTACTTGGAGACTCCATCATCAAATACCTTGATTGACCAATATCAACCCAGGCAAGCAACAGAGAATGTGCTCGAGCTTTAGAGGGGCTAAAATAGCAGACATAACCAAAATGGTAAAACCAATATTAACCATGGCAGGCAACAATCCCTTGGTGATCATTCACGCAGGAACTAATGACATCAAAGATTCAAATCTCACAAAAATCAAACAAGATTTTGTAGCACTTAATAATATACTAAGTGAATATGGCTGCTCAGTCTGCATCTCTGAGGTGCTACCCATCCCCAGATCCACTGGATATATCACCACAAAAATTAAAGCCTGAAATGAGTGGCTATGAAAATGGTGCTACAAACAAGATATCAAGTGCCTAACGCATTGGGAAGAATTTGAGAACAGGCCATCTCTATATTGCTGGGACAGGTTGCACCTCAGTAGAAGAGGCAGTACTATATTGGGGCAAAAAATGAATGCTTATATAAACACTCATTTAAACTAAAAAACAGGGGGGGAGTCTGGGAACTCATCCCATCCTCTAGTTAACAACGTAGGCTCACCATCAAATTTTAACTTTAACATCCTCACTTTCAATGCCAGATCTATGACCATTTCTAAATATGCTGAACTAGAAATACTCTCACACACTCTGGGATTAGCAATAATGCCATAACTGAAACATGGAGAAGTACAGATAAAGTCTGTACAACAGAACTACCCGGCTACAAACATTATTACAAACACAGAGATAATGCAAAAAGAGGAGGAGGGATTAGCTTGTATATAAGAAATGACATAAATTCTTATAAAAAAGAATCCGACTCACACTTAGAAAATGTTTGGGCCTACATCCAAGTTACTTGTTCTCACAAACTACTGATTGGAGCTTGTTATAGGCCACCAGCCTCAGATCTAAATACCACTAGGCTGTTAGCTGAAGAAATACAGCAACTTGCCAATAAAAATACTGTATTAATATTAGGAAACTTTAACTTACCAACCATAAACTGGAATCTTCTATCTGGAACAAATCAGTATGATCAATAATTCTTATCTGCTATAATCGACCAAGGTTTAAAACAGATTGTAAGGGAGCCTACTAGGGAAAAAACATGCTGGACCTGGTTATAACCAACTTAGAAACCCCAACATCTGATGTCATGATTTTACCTCCAATAGGAAATAGCGATCACATGTCTATATTTTTCTCAATTCAACTTCCTTCACAACCCAAAATAAACAACATCAAAATTAAACAATATCACAAAGCCAACTTTGATCTCATAAATCAAGACTTAGGGGAAATCAAATGGGAACAGATCCTCCCCCCCTTAAAACCATTGAAGCATGGGAAGTATTAAAACACAAAATAACACAATTTGATAAACAATATATTCCAGAGAGATTTAAATACAACAACAAGGGAAAATCCCACAATGGTTTAACAAACTACTTGACTACAGTAAGGCGTTTGACAAAGTTTCTCATTTTTTACTAATTAAAAAACTTATTAATATAGGACTGTCACCTACACTAACCTCCTGGATTAATCAATGGCTGGATAAGAGAACACAGAGAGTCAGGGTCAACAACGCAATGTCTGGAGAGAGGAGAGTGAGCAGTGGGGTCCCTCAGGGCTCTTTACTCGGACCGGTCCTTTTCAACCTGTTTATTGGTGACATGCATATATTCTTTAACAACAAAATGGTTAAATTCGATGATGACACAAAACTCGGGGGAAAAGCTATTAATCAAAATGTAAATTCTGGACTACAAACCGATCTACTACTAATAGAACAGTGGGCACGCACAAATGAGATGCACTTTAATGTCACTAAATGTGCAACATTACACCTGGGAAGAAATAATCCGTTACAAACATATTACTTAAACAATATGGTCATTAAAACTTCAACTGTAGAAAAAGATCTAGGAATCTTGATCAACAATAAATTATCTTCTACCTCCCACTGCACTAAAATAGCTAATCAAGCTAACGCCATTCTCCATAGGATAAGTAAAACATTAATAAATAGAACAGAACAGTGTCTCCTGCCACTTCATCGATCTCATGTTAGACCACTCCTCAATTATTGCTCCCCTTTCTGGAGCCCCTATTTAATCTCTGACATTAACAGAATTGAAAACATTCAACATAAAGCCACAAAGCTCATACCCCACCTTTCAAAACTCAACTACACCTCCAGATTATAAAGCACAGGCCTACATACATTAGCTCAAAGAAGACTTGGGGAGACTTGTTACTACTATTTAAAATAACAGCAAACAGGGAACAGATGCAAATTTGTGGTCTCAAATACTCTACCAGAAAAACAGTAGCTAGACTGCATAATAAACAATTGGAGATTATGAGGGCCAAAACTAATAAAATAATGAACTATTTCACTATAAGGACACCCAGAATCTGGAACAAAGTACAGCAGGAAATAGTCGATTCTCCAAATATTCTGTCATTTAAAAATAAACTAGACAAATGGTTGATCGATCAGGGATTCACTGAATGATCTACAAATGTGGAGGACAATCTGGATAGGCTTTCCACCTTCTTTTATCCAATAATACCAAAGTACCAAAGAATTCCAGCTCTCCCAATACCTAATCTTCTTTGAGGGGGTGGTGTCTTTAGACTTGGGCTGCAGATGGAAGTCTGATAGGTCGGGTTTGACAGAGAGCCATGGCTGTGGCTCTCTGACTATCTGAGCTTCAGTGAGAGGCTGTTGGCTTCAGTCATGGACTGCGAATGGAAGTCTGGCAGGTGGGGTTTGTCAGAGAAGCATGGCTGTGGCTTTCAGACTACCTGAGCTTCTTTCAGGGGCTGGTTGCTTCAGACCTGGACTGCAGATTTCGGTCTGTCTGGTTGAGTTGGTCGGAGAAAAATGGTTGTGACTCTCCGACTACCTGAGCTTCTGTGAGGGGATGGTGGCTTCAGACCTGGACTGCAGATGGCAGTCTGGCAGTTTGGGTTCATCAGAGAAATGTGGCTGTGGCTCTCAGACTACCTGAACTTCTCTGATCTTGACTGTGGATGACAGTCTGGCAGGTCAAGTTCATCAGAGAACTGTGTCTGTGATTCTCAGAATACGTGAGCTTTTGTGTGGGGTTGGTGGCTTCAGATCTTGACCTCGGAGGCAGTCAGGTAGGGTGGGTTCATCAGAGAATGCCAGCTGTGGCTCACAATACCTGAGCTTCTTTGAATGGCTTGTGGATTTACACCTGGGATGCGAATGGCAGTCTGGCAGTTTGGGTTGAGAGAGAGCCATGGCTGTGGCTCTCAGACTACCTGAGCTTCAGTGAGGGGCTGTTGGCTTCAGTCCTGGACTGCGGATGGAAGTCTGGCAGGTCCGGTTTGTCAGAGAAGCATGGCTGTGGCTTTCAGGCTACCTGAGCTTCTGTGAGGGGCTGGTTGCTTCAGACCTGGACTGCGGATGTCGGTCTGTCTGGTCAGGTTCATCACGGAAAAATGGTTGTGGCTCTCAGACTACCTGAGCTTCTCTGAGGGGCTGGTGGCTTCAGACTTGGACTGTGGATGGTGGTCTGGCAAGTCAGCTTCATCAGAGAACCATGGATATGGCTCTCAGAGTACCAGAGCTTGTGTGAGAGGCTGGTGGCTTCAGACCTGGAATGCGGATGGCAGTTTGGCAGGTTGGGTTTGTCAGAGAGCTGTGGCTACCTGAACTTCTGTGAGGGTCTGAAGGCTTAAGACCTTGGCTGTGGATGACAGTCTGGCAGGTTGGGTTTGCCAGAGAACCGCGGCAGTGACACTCCGACTACCTGAGCTTCTGGGGGGGGCCTGTGGCTTCAGACCTGGACTGTGGATGGCAGTCTGGCAGGCTGGTTTCATCAAAGAACCATGGCTGTGGCTCTCAGACAACCTGAGCTTCTGTGAGAGGCTAGTGGCTTCAGACCTGGCTGCAGATAGCTTACTGGCAGGTCAGGTTCATTTGAGATCCATGGCTATGCCTCTCAGACTACTGATTTTTTGTGAGGGTCTGGTGGCTTCAGACTTGGACTGCGGATGGCAGTCTGGCACCTCAGGTTTGTCAGAGAATCACTGCTGTGACTCTCTGACTACTTGAACTCCTGTGAGGGGCTGGTGGCCTCAGACTTGGACAGTGGATGGCAGTCAGGCAGGTCGGGTTCATTAGAGAACCACGGGTGTGGCTCTCAGACTACCTGAGCTTCTATGAGGGTCTGGTGTCCTCACACCTGGACTGCAGGTGGCAGTCTGGCAGTTTGGGTTTGTCAGAGAACCAAGGCTGTGTCTCTCAGACTACGTGAGCTTCTGTGAGGGGCTTCTGGCTTCAGACCAGGACTGTGGATGGCAGTCTGGCAGGTCAGGTTCAACAGAGAACCGCAGCTGTCTCTCTCAGATTACCTTAGCTTCTGTGTGGGGCTCATGGCTTCAGACCTGGATGGTGGATGGCAGTCTGGAATGTTGGGTTCATCAGAGAACAGCAGCAGTGGCTCTCAGACTATCTAAGCTTGTGTGAGGGGCTAGTGGCTTCAGACCTGGACTAAGGATCGTTGTATGGCAGGTTGGGTTCATTAGAGAATTCATGCTCTCACAATACCTGATCTTCTTTTAGGGGGTGGTGTCTTTAGACCTGGGCTGTAGATGGAAGCCTCTCAGGTCGGGTTTGACAGAGAGCCATGGCTGTGGCTCTCTGACTTCCTGAGCTTCAGTGAGGGGCTGTTGACTTCAGGTAAGGACTGCAGATGGAAGTCTGGCAGGGGGGTTTGTCAGAGAAGCATGGCTGTGGCTTTCAGACTACCTGAGCTTCTTTCAGGGGCTGGTGGCAGACCTGGACTGTAGATGTCAGTCTGTCTGGTTGGGTTGGTCGGAGAAAAATGGTTGTGACTCTCCGACTACCTGAGCTTCTGTGAGGGGATGGTGGCTTCAGACCTGGACTGCAGATGGCAGTCTGGCAGTTCGGGTTCATCAGAGAAATGTGGCTGTGGCTCTCAGACTACCTGAACTTCTCTGAGGGTCTGGTGGCTTCTGATCTTGACTGTGGATGACAGTCTGGCAGGTCAAGTTCATCAGAGAACTGCGACTGTGATTCTCAGACTATGTGATCTTTTGTGTGGGGTTGGTGGCTTCAGACCTTGACCACGGAGGCAGTCTGGCAGGGTGTGTTCATCAGAGAATGCCAGCTGTGGCTTTCACAATACCTGAGCTTCTTTGAATGGCTTGAGGCTTTACACCTGGGATGCGAAAGGCAGTCTGGCAGTTCGGGTTGAGAGAGAGCCACGGCAGTGGCTCTCAGACTACCTGAGCTTCAGTGAGGGGCTGTTGGCTTCAGTCCTGAACTGAGGATGGAAGTCTGGCAGGTCAGGTTTGTCAGAGAAGCATAGCTGTGGCTTACAGGCTACCTGAGCTTCTGTGAGGGGCTGGTTGCTTCAGACCTGGACTGCGGATGTCGGTCTGTCTTGTCAGGTTCATCAGGGAAAAATGGCTGTGGCTCTCAGACTACTTGAGCTTCTGTGAGGGCCTGGTGGCATCAAATCTTTACTGCAGATGGCAGTCTGGCAAGTTGGGTTCATCAGAGAACCTTGGCTGTGCATCTCAGACTACCTGAGCTTCTGTGAGGCACTGGTGGCATCAGATCTGGACATGGAATGGCAGTCTGGTGGGTTGGGTTCACCAGAGAACCATGGCTGTGGCTCTCAGACTACCTGAGCTTCTGTGAGAGGCTTGTGGCTTCAGTCCTGGCTGCAGATGACCATCTGGCAGGTCAGATTCATCTGAGATCCGTGGCTGTGGCTCTCAGACTTCTAAGTTTTTGTGAGGGGCTGGTGGCTTCAGACATGGACTGTGGATGGCAGTCTGGCACCTCAGATTCATCAGAGAAACACTGCTGTGGTCCTCCAACTCCCTGAGCTTCTGTGAGCTGTTGGTGGCTTCAGAACTGGATGGCAGATGGCTGTCTGACAAGTTGAGTTCATCAGAGAACCACAGCTGTGGCTCTCAGACTTCCTGAGCTTGTCTGAGGGGCTGGTGGCTTCAGACCTGGATTGCGGATGGCAGGCTGGCAGGTTGGGTTCATCACAGAACAGCAGCTGTGGCTCTCAGACTTCCTGAGCTTCTGTGAGGGGCTGGTGACTTCAGACCTTGACTGTGGATGGCAGTCTGGCAGGTTGGGCTTGTCAGAGACCCACGACTGTGTCTCTCAGACTAAATGAGCGTCTGTGAGGGGCTGGTGGCTTCAGAACTGAACTGCGGATGGCAGTCTTTCAAGTCTGGTTCATCCGAGGACCATGGCTGTAGCTCTCAAACTTCCTGAGATTCTGTGAGGGGCTTGCAGTTTAAGATCTGGACTGTGGATATCAGTCTGGGAGGATGGGTTAGACAGAGAACCATGGCTGTCTCTCTCAGACTACCTGAGCTTCTGGGAGGGGCTCATGGCTTCAGAACTGGATGGCAGATGGCAGTCTGGCAAGTTGGGTTCATCAGAGAACAAAGGCTGTAGCTCTCACAATCCCTGAGCTTCTGTGAGGGGGCTGGTGGCTTCAGACCTGGACTACAGATATCGGTCTGTCTGGTCGGGTTCATCAGAGAAAAATGGTTGTGGCTCTCCGACTACCTGAGCTTCTGTGAGGGGTTGGTGGCTTCAGACCTGGACTGCAGATGGCAGTCTGGCAGTTTGGGTTCATCAGAGAAATGTGACTGTGGCTCTCAGACTACCTGAACTTCTCTGAGGGTCTGGTGGCTTCAGATCTTGACTGGATGACAGTCTGGCAAGTCAAGTTCATCAGAGAACTGTGGCTGTGACTCTCAGACTATGTGAGCTTTTGTGTGGGCTTGGTGGCTTCAGACCTTGACAACAGAGGCAGTCTGGCAGGGTGAGTTCATCAGAGAATGCCAGCTGTAGCTCTCACAATACCTGAGCTTCTTTGAATGGCTTGTGGCTTTACACCTGGGATGCGAATGGCAGTCTGGCAGTTTGGGTTGAGTTAGAGCCATGGCTGTGGCTGTCAGACTACCTGAGCTTCAGTGAAAGGCTGTTGGCTTCAGTCCTGGACTGCAGATGGACGTCTGGCAGGTCATGTTTGTCAGAGAAGCATGGCTGTGCATCTCAGACTACCTGAACTTCTGTGAGGCACTGGTGGCATCAGATCTGGACATGGAATGGCAGTCTGGCATGTTGGGTTCACCAGAGAACAATGGCTGTGGCTCTCAGACTACCTGAGCTTCAGTGAGGGGCTGGAGGCTTCAGACCTGGACTGTGGATGCCAGTTTGGCTGGTCAGGTTTATCAGAGAAAAATGGCTGAGTCTCTTGGACTACCTTAGCTTCTGTGTGGGGCTGGTGGCTTCAGACATGGACTGTGGATGGCAGTCGGGCAGCTCGTGTTTGTCTGAGAACCACCGCTGTGGCTCTTAGACCTCCTGAGTTTGTCTGAGGGGCTGGTGGCTTCAGACCTGGATTGCAAATGGCAGTCTGGCAGGTTGAGTTTGTCAGACAATGCCAGCTGTGGCTCTTACAATACCTGAGCTTCAATGACTGGCTGGTGGCTTTAGACCTAGGATGCAGATGGCAGTCTGGTAGGTCAGGTTTTACAGAGAGCCATGGTTGTGGCTCTCAGACTACCTGAGCTTCAGTGAGGGGCTGGAGACTTCAGACCTGGACTGTGGATGCCAGTTTGGCAGGTCGAGTTTTTCAAAGAAAAAAGGCTGAGCCTCTCGGACTACTTTAGCTTCTGTGAGGGGCTGGTGGCTTCAGACATGGACTGTGGATGGCAGTCTGGCAGCTCAGATTTGTCTGAGAACCATAGCTGTGGCTCTCAGACTATGTGAGCTTCTTTGAGGGTCTTCTAGCTTTACACCAGGACTGAAGATGGCAGTCTGGTAGGACAGGTTCATCAGAGAACTGTGGCTGTGGCTCTTTGACATCCTGAGCATCGTTTGGGGCTGGAGGCATCACAGCTGGACTGTGAATGGCAATCTGGCAGGTTGGGTTTGTCAGGGAACTGCGGCAGTGATTTTCAGTCTACTTGAGCTTCAGTGAGGGGCTACTGACTTCAGACCTGGACTGCGGATGGCAGTCTGGCACGTTGGGTTCATCAGAGAACCTCAGCTGTGGATCTCAGACTACCTAAGCTTCTGTGAGAGGCTGGTGGGTTCAGATCTGGATGATGGAGGTCAGCCTGGCAGGTCAGGTTCATCAGAGATCCGTGGCTGTGGCTCTCAGACTACCTGAGTTTCTGAGAGGGGCTGGTGGCTTCAGACCTGGACTGCGGATGGCGGTATGGCTGGTAGTGTTCATCAGACAACCTCGGCTGTGGTTCTCAGACTACCTGAGCTTCTGTGAGGGGCTCTTGTCATCAGACCTGGACAGCGGATGGTCATTTGGCAGGTTGAGATCAACTGAGATCCATGGCTGTGGCTCTCAGACTACTGAGTTTTTGAGAGGGGCTGGTGGCTTCAGACATGGACTGTGGATGGCAGTCTGGCAGCTCAGGTTTGTCAGAGAACCACTGCTGTGGCTCTCAGACTACATGAGCTTCTTTTTTTAGGTTCTTCTGGATTTATACCTGGACTGTGGATGGCAGTCTGGTAGGTTAGGTTCATCAGAGAACTGTGGCTGAGGCTCTCAGACTTCCTGAACTTCTGTGGGGGCTGGAGGCATCCCAGCTGGATTGTGAATGGCAGGCTGGCAGGTCGAGTTTGTCAGAGAATGGTGGCTATGACTCTCAGACTACTGGATCTTCAGTGAGGGGCAGCTGACTTCAGACCTGGACTGCGGATGTCAGTCAGGCAGGTCGGGTTCATCAGAGATCCATGGCTGTGGCTCTCAGACTACCTGAGCTTCTATGAGGGGCCGGTGGCTTCAGACCTTGGCTGCAGATGGCTGTCTGGCAGGTCATGTTCATCAGAGAACCATGGCTGTCTCTCTCAGATTACCTCAGCTGCTGTGAGGGGCTGGTGGCTTGAGTCCTGCACTGCGGATGGCAGTTTGGTAGGTCGGGTTTATCAGGGAACTGTGGCTCTGGTTCTCAGACTATCTGAGCTAATGTGAGGTCCTGGTGGCTTCAGACCAGGACTGTGGATGGCAGACTCCAGGTCAGGTTCATCAGAGATCGACAGCTGTGACTCTCAGACAACCTGAGCTTCTGTGGGGGGGGGGCTGGTGGCTGCAGACCTTGACTGTGGATGGCAGCCTGGAAGGTTGGGTTCATCAGAGAAATGCGGCTGTGGCTTTCAGACTGCCTTAACTTCTGTGAGGGGCCGGTGGCTTCAGACCTGGACTATGGATAGCAGTATGGCAGGTCGGGTTCATGAGAGAAAAATGGCTGCAGCTCTCAGACAACCTGAGTTTCTGTTAGGGGCTGGTGGCTTCAGACCTGGACTGCAGATGGCAGTCTGACAGGTTGGATCCTTCAGAGAACCATGGCTGTGGGTCTCAGACCTCCAGAGCTTCTATGAGATGCTGGTGTCTTCAGACCAGGACTGCAGATGGTGGTCTGGCCCGTAATGTTCATAAGAGAACCTCAGCTGTGGGTCTGAGAATACCTGAGCTTCTGTGAGGGGCTCTTGTTATCAGACCTGGACTGCGGATGGCAGTCTGGGTTCACCAGAGAACCATGGCTGTGTCTCTCAGACTACCTGAGCTTCTGTGAGAGGCTGGTGGCTTCAGACCTGGCTGCAGATGGCCATCTGGCAGGTCAGGTTCATCTGAGATCCATGGCTGTGGCTCTCAGACTACCGAGTTTTTTGTGAGGGGTTGATGGCTTCAGACATGGACTGCAGATGGCAGTGTGGCAGCTCAGGTTTGTCAGAGTACTGCTGCTGTGACTCTCAGACTACGTGAGCTTCTTTGAGGGTCTTCCGGCTTTACACCTGGACTGCGGATGGCAGTCTGGTTGGTCAGATTCATCAGAGAACTGCGGCTGTGGCTCTCAGACTTCCTGAGCTTCTTTGGGGGCTGGAGGCATCACAGCTGGACTGTGAATGCCAGTCTGCAGGTCAGGTTTGTCAGAGAACCACAGCTGTGACTCTCAGACTACTTGAGCTTCAGTGAGGGGCTGCTGACTTCAGACCTGGACTGTGGATTGCAGTCCAGCAGGTTGGGTTCATCAGAGACCCTCAGCTGTGGCTCTCAGACTACCTGAGCTTCTGTGAGAGGCTGGTAAGTTCAGACCTGGATGGTGGATGTCAGTCTGGCAGGTTGGGTTGATCAGAGATCCGTGGCTGTGGCTCTCAGACTACATGAGCTTCTGTGAGGGGCCAGTGGCTTCAGACCTGGACTGCAGATGGCTGTCGGTAGGACAGGTTCATCGAGAACCATGGCTGTCTCCAGGGCCCCTACTTTTCTGCGGCACAGTGGGACCAAGTTCTGCGGCAAGACTACCATTTGCCACAGAACTACTGCGGCGGTGGTTTGTAATTTCTACGGAAGTTCTGTGGCACTAACAAACTACCACATCACAGTGATAGCTTGTCATCCTGACTTCACTTTCATGGCAGTTTTTATAGCAATCAGGATGGTGGAAAGCACAGTAACACTAGTTCAAAAAATAACAGACTTATTAAAATAATGTTATGCCTAAGAAAGCAAAACAAATGTCTCTCCCTTAAGGTCCTAGCCTGTTTCATAAATGACATATGCAGAGGGGATCTTATGTGATAAATAAGGTATTTCTATAAGCATGCTATCTATCCCACTAATGAGGTTTCCACTGTCTATCTCTTATATATTTGTATGTTCTTTCTACACCACTCATGAGGTTCCCACTGTGTATCACATATATATTTATATGCAATCTATAACATACATACAAATGTGTGTGTGTGTGTGTGTGTGTGTGTGTGTGAGGTGAGAGAGAAAGAGATACTCCTCATTCACACAGGTCCCATTAGAAATGGAATAGAGGAGTTATTGCAAAACTCATTTTTGATGTCAACCTGCTTTCTCTGACTCACTACCTAACACCATCAGGCCATGACATGCATGTGAACTGATTGTGAGATAGAGCTCTCCAGACCAGCTCAATGTGTCCACCATGTGACAGAACACTGCACCACACCTTCCCAGGCTCCAAGCAATGATGTGTTCTACCAATCCTTGTGCTGCTCAGCCAGCTCCCAGAGCTAATCTCTGAACCTGAGTTGCCGGCACAGAAACACAGCATGCTACCCTCTGGCCCAACAGCTGTCCCTACACACAACATTTCTCCATAACTTTTAGGTGATTCTATCAACCAATGACAATGTGTAATCAATAACCCTGGCAAAAATGCGTACAGTGCAATTATTTACTTAACAGATCTATTCTTTCAACAGGTCTACACATTATTATATTCCACTTTTCTGGGCATAATTACTTTATTTTTCTTAAAAATGACAGTTAAATTCATTTTACCAGTTATTCATTTCAGATGGCATCTCTATACCTTGAAGGCACAAATAGGTTTGTACAAAGTGAGGTATGGACTTAACAGGCCTGTGCTGTTGACAAGGTTTTGTTTAAGTTCGCCCTAGAACAATAATGTAAGACTGAAAATTGTATTAGGCTGTAGTGCAGGTTGAGCAAATATCACCATGCCTGATGTGCAGTGCTACCATCTCTGGCAGTGGGAGCTGTGGTAGATAAGTGACTGTTCATTTCTGTTGCAGATTGCAGCCATTTCATTAGCTAATGTATGATGTTATAGCAATGATAACATCACATTCTGATCGTGGGGGTTTAGGATATAAAAAGAGGGGAAAGGAACCAGATTCTATGGAAAAACAGAAATATTAATAAAAAATCAACAAGAAGAGTGAATTCTGCGGCACCGCAGAAGTTCTGTGGTAGATTGCAAATTCTGCACAAAATTCTGTGGCCGCAGAATTCTTGGGACCTTGGCTGTCTCTCTCAGACTACCTGAGCTGCTGTGAGGGGGCTGGTGGCTTCAAACCTGGACTGCAGATAGCAGTCTGGTAGTATGGGTTTATCAGGGAACCATGGCACTGGTTCTCAGACTACCTGAGCTAATGTGAGGGACTGGTGGCTTCAGACTTGCACTGCGGATGGCAGACTCCAGGTCAGGGGTGTCAGAGAACCATGACTGTGACTCTCAGACTACCTGAGCTTCTGTGGGGGGGTGGGTGGCTTCAGACCTTGACCATGGATGGCAGTCTGGCAGGATGAGTTCATCAGAGAAATGCGGCTGTGTCTTTAAGACTACCTTTGCTTCTGTGAGGGGCTGGTGGCTTCAGATCTGGACTGCGGATGGCAGCCTGGCAGGTAGGGTCCTTCAGAGACCGCGGTGATGAGTCTCAGACTTCCAGAGCTTCTGTGAGCTGCTGCTGGCTTCAGACCAGGATTGCAGATGGCGATCTGGCCGGTAGTGTTCATCAGAGAACCTCAGCTGTAGCTGTCAGACCACCTCAGTTTCTGTGAGGGGCTTTTGTCATCAGACCTGGACAGCGGATGGAAGTCTGGCAGGTTGGGTTCACCAGAGAACCATTGCTGTGGCTCTCAGACTACCTGAGCTTCTTTGAGAGGCTGGTGGCTTCAGACTTGGTTGTGGATGGCTGTCTGGCAAGTCAGGTTCATCCGAGATCTGTGGCTGTGGCTCTCAGACTACCGAGTTTTGAGAGGGGCTGGTGGCTTCAGACAAGGACTGCAGATGGCAATCTGTCAGCTTGGGTTCATCAGAGAAACACTACTGTGGCTCTCAGACTACCTGAGCTTCTGTGAGGGGCTGGTGGCTTCAGACTTGGACTGTGGATGGTGGTCTGGCAAGTTGGGTTCATCAGAAAACCACGGCTGTGGCTCTCTGGCTACCAGAGCTTGTGTGAGGGGCAGGTGGCTTCAGATCTGGAATGCGGATGGCAGTCTGGCAGGTTGGGTTTGTCAGAGAACTGTGGCTACCTGAACTTATGTGGCTTCAGATCTTGACTGTGGATGACAGTCTGGCAGGTCGGGTTTGTCAGAGAACCACGGCAGTGACACTCCGACTACCTGAGCTACTGAGGGGGGGATTGTTGCTTCAGACCTGGACTGTGGATGACAGTCTGGCAGGTTGGTTTCACCAAAGAACCATGGCTGTGGCTCTCAGACTACCTGAGCTTCTGTGAGAGGCTGGTGGCTTCAGACTTGGTTGCAGATAGCTGTCTGGCAGGTCAGGTTCATCCACGATCTGTGGCTATGCCTCTCAGACTACTGATCTTTTGTGAGGGTCTGCTGGCTTCAGACATGGACTGCGGATGGCAGTCTGGCACCTCAGGTTCATCAGAGAATCACTGCAGTGGCTCTCTGACTACTTGCACTCCTGTGAGGGGCTGGTGGCCTCAGACTTGGACAGTGGATGGCAGTCTGGCAGGACGGGTTCATTAGAGAACCACGGGTGTGGCTCTCAGACTACCTGAGCTTCTATGAGGGGCTGGTGTCCTCACACCTGGACTGCGGGTGGCAGTCTGGCAGTTTGGGTTTGTCAGAGAACCAAGGCTGTGTCTCTCAGACTATGTGAACTTCTGTGAGGGGCTTCTGGCTTCAGACCTGGACTGCGGATGGCAGTCTAGCACGTCAGGTTAGACAGAGAACCACAGCTGTCTCTTTCAGATTACCTGAGCTTCTGTGAGGGGCTCATGGCTTCAGATCTGGATGGTGGATGGCAGTCTGGAATGTCAGGTTCATCAGAGAACAGCAGCAGTGGCTCTCAGACTATCTAAGCTTGTGTGATGGGCTGGCGGCTTCGGACCTGGACTAAGGATTGTAGTCTGGCAGGTTGGGTTCATTAGAGAATTCCTGCTCTCACAATACCTGATCTGATTTGAGGGGGTGGTGTCTTTAGACCTGGGCTGCAGATGGCAGTCTGGCAGGTCAGGTTTGACAGAGAGCCATGGCTGTAGCTCTCAGACTACCTGAACTTCAGCAAGGGGATGTTGGCTTCAGTTATGGACTGCAGATGGAAGTCTGGCTGGTTGGGTTTGTCACAGAAGCATGGCTGTGGCTTTCAGACTACCTGAGCTTCTGTGAGGGGCTGGTTGCTTCAGACTTGGACTGCAGATGTCGGTCTGTCTGGTCGGGTTCGTCGGAGAAAAATGGTTGTGGCTCTGACTCACCTGAGCTTCTGTGAGGAGCTGGTGGCTTCAGACCTGGACTGTGGATGACAGTCTGGCAGGTCAAGTTCATCAGGAGAACTGCGCTGTGACTCTCAGACTATGTGAGCTTTTGTGTGGGGTTGGTGGCTTCAGACCTTGACCACGGAGGCAGTCTGGCAGGGTGTGTTCATCAGAGAATAACAGCTATGACTCTCACAATACCTAAGCTTCTTTGAATGGCTTATGGCTTTAGACCTAGGATGTGAATGGCAGTCTGGCAGGTCAGATTGAGAGAGCCATGGCTGTGGCTCTCAGACTACCTGAGCTTCAGTGAGGGGATGTTGGCTTCAGTCCTGGACTGCAGATGGAAGTCTGGCAGGTCGGGTTTGTCAGAGAAGCATGGCTGTGGCTTTCAGGCTACCTGAGCTTCTGTGAGGGGCTGATTGCTTTAGACCTGGACTGCGGATATCGGTCTGTCTGGTCGGGTTAGTCAGGGAAAAATGGTTGTTTCTGTTGGACTACCTGAGTTTCTGTGAGGTTCTGGTGGCATCAAATCTTTACTGCGGATGGCAGTCTGGCAAGTCAGATTCTTCAGAGAACCATGGCTGTGCATCTCAGACTACCTGAGCTTCTGTGAGGCACTGGTGGCATCAGATCTGGACATGGAATGGCAGGCTGGCAGGTTGGGTTCACCAGAGAACCATGGCTGTGGCTCTCAGACTACTTGAGCTTCTGTGGAAGGCTTTTGGCTTCAGATCTGGCTGCAGATGGCCAACTGGCAGGTCAGGTTCATCTGAGATCCATGGCTGTGGCTCTCAGACTTCCAGGGTTTTGTGAGGGGCTGGTGGCTTCAGACATGGACTGCGGATGGCAGTCTGGCACCTTGGGTTCATCAGAGAAACACTGCTGTAGTTCTCCGACTACCTCAGCTTCTGTGAGCTGCTGGTGGCTTCTGACTTGGGCTGTGGATGGCAGTCTGGCAGGTCAGGTTCATTAGAGAACTGTGGGTGTGGCTCTCAGATTTCCTGAGCTTCTGTGAGGGGCTGGTGGCTTCAGACCTGAACTGCGGATGGCAGTCTGGCAGGTCGGGTTTGTCAGACAACTGCTGCTTTTGGCTCTCAGACTATGTGAGCTTCTGTGAGGGGCCTCTGGCTTCAGACCTGGACTTCCTTTGGTGTGGCTGGTCAGGTTTGTCAGAGACCCATGGCTGTGATTCTCAGACTTTCTGAGCTTCTGTGTGGGCTGGTGGCATTAGAGCTGGACTGCAGATGGCAGACTGGCATGTCGGGTTAGTCAGAGAACCGCGGCTGTGGCTTTCAGATTACCTGAGCTTCTGTGAGAAGCGGGTGTTTTCAGAGTTGGATGGCAGATGTCAGACTGGCTTGTCCGGGTTATCAGAGAACCACGGCTGTGGCTCTCAGACTACCTGATCTTCAGTGTGGGGCTGGTGGCTTCAGACCTGGACTGTGGATTGCAGTCTTATAGGTCGGGTTTGTGAGGGAACCATGGCTGCCTCCCTCTGACTACCTGAGCTCCTGTGAGGGGATGTTGGTTTCAGACCTGGGCTTCAGATGGCAATCTGGCAGGTCGGGTCCATCAGAGAACCATGGCTGTAGGTCTCAGACTACCAGAGCTTCTGTGAGGTTCTGGTGGCTTCAGACCAGGACTGCGGATGGTAGTCTGGCTGGTAGTGTTCATCAGAGAACCTCATCTGAGGCTCTCAGACTACCTGAGTTTCTGCGAGGGGCTCTTGGCTTCAGACCTGGAATGTGGATGGCAGTCTGAGAGATGGGTTCACCAGAGAATGATGCCTGTGGCTCTAAGACTCCCTTAGTTCTGTGAGGGGTTGGTGGCTTTAGACATGGACTCTAGAAAGCAGTCTGGCAGGTAGGGTTAGTTAGAAAACCTTGGCTGTGGCTCTCAGAGTAGCTGAGATTTTGTGAGAGGCTGGAGGCTTCAGACCTGGACTCCATATGGCAGTCTGGCAAGTCGGGTTCATCAGTGATCCACGGCTGTGGCTCTCAGACTACCTGAGCTTCTGTGAGGGTCTGGTGGCTTCAGACCTGGATTGCGGATGGAAGTCTGGCCAGTCTGGCTCATTAGAGAACCATGGCTGTGGCTCTCAAAGTACCTGAGCTTCTGTGAGAGGCTGGAGGCTTCAGACCTTGACTGTGGATGACAGTCATGTAGGTCAGATTCATCAGAGAACCACTGCTCTGGCTCTCAGACTACCTGAGCTTGTGTGAGGGGCAGGTGGCTTCAGACCTGGACTGCGGTTGGCAGTCTAGCAGGTTGGGTTCATCAGAGAATGCCGGCTGTGGCTCTCCCAATACCTGAGCTTCTTTTAGTGGCAGGTGGCTTTAGACCTGGGCTGTGGATGGCAGTCTGGGAGGTCGGGTTTGACAGGGAGCCACAGCTGTTGCTCTCAGACTATCTGAGCTTCAGTGAGGGGCTGTTGGCTTCAGACCTGGACTGTGGATGGCAGTCTGGTAGGTCCGAGTTATGAGAGAAGCATTGCTGTGGCTCTCAGACTTCCTGAGCTTTTTTGAGGAGCTGGTTGCTTCAGACCTGGACTGTGGATGTCAGTCTGGCTGGTTGGGTTTATCAGAGAAAATTGCTGTCCTCCTCTCGGACTACCTGAGCTTCAGTGAGGGGCTGTTGGCTTCAGACCTGGATTGCGGTTGGCAGTCTGGCAGGCCGCGTTCGTCAGAGAACTGATGTGGATATCAGACTATGTGAGCTTCTGTTAAAGGCTGGTGGGTTCAGACCTGGATGGCATATAGCAGCCTGTAAGGTCAGGTGCATGAGAGAACCATGGCTGTGGCTCTCAGAATTTCTGAGCTGTTGTGAGGGGATGGTGGCTTCAGACCTGGACTGCGGATTGTTGTCTGGCAGGTCGGGTTCATCATGGGACCACGGCTGTGGCACTCAGACTACCTGAGCTTCTGTGAGGGGCTGAGGGCTTCAGACCAGCACTGCAGATGGCAGTCTGGCAAGTCAGGTCCATCACAGAACCGCTGTTGTGGGTCTCAGACTACCAGAGCTTCTGTGAGGTGCTGGTGGCTTCAGACCAGGACTGTGGATGTTGGTCTGGCCAGAAGTGTTCATCAGAGAACCTCGGCTGTGGCTCTCAGACTCCCTGAGATTCTGTGAGGGCTGGTGGCTTCAGACCTGGACAGTGGATGGCTATCTGGTATGTCTTGTTCATCAGAGAACCACAGCTGTGGCTCTCATGCTACCTGTGCTTCTGTTAGGGGCTTGTAGTTTCAGACCTGGACTGTGGATTGCAGTCTGGCAGATCAGGTTTGACAGATAACCATGGCTGTCTCTCTCAGACTACCTGAGCTTCTGTGAGGGGCTCGTGGCTTCAGACCTTGACAGTGGATGACAGTCTCACAGGTCAGGATTGTCAGAGAACCAGTTCTGTGGCTCTTAGACTACCTGAGCTTGTGTGAGGGGCTGGTGGCTTAAGACCTGGACTGTGGATGGCAGTCTGGCAGGGTGGGTTCATCAGAGAATTCCAGCTTTCACAGTACCTGAGCTTCTTTGAGGGGCTGGTGGCTTTCGGCTGGGTCTGCAGATGGCAGTCTGGCAGGTGGGGTTTGACAGAGAGCCATGGCTGTGGCTCTCAGACTACCTGAGCTTCAGCGTAGGGGCTGTTGGCTTCAGACCTGGACTGCAGATGGCAGTCTGGCAGGTCAGGTTCATCAGAGAAGCAACGCTGTGGCTCTCAAATTACCTGAGCTTTTGTGAGAGTTTGGTGGCTTCAGACTCCAGATGGTAGTCTGCAAGTCAGGTTTGTCACAGAACCGTGGCTGTGGCTCTCAGACTACCGGACTTCTGTAAGAGACTGGAGGGTCCAGACCTGGATGGCGGAAGTCAGTCAGGCAGGTCTGGGTCATCAGAGAACCACAGCTGTGGCTCTCAGACTACCTGAGCTTCTGTGATGGGCTGGTGGCTTCTGTCCTGGACAAGGATGCTAGTCTGGTAGGTCGGGTTTGTCAGGGAACAGCGGCTGCCTCTCTCTGACTATCTGAGCTTCTGTGAGGGTCTAGTCACTTCAGACCTGGACTGTGGATGGCAACTTGGAAGTTTGGGTTCATCAGAGAACTGTGGCTGTGGCTCTCAGACTACCTGAACTTCTGTGAGGGTCTGGTAGCTTTAGACCTTGACTGTGGATGACAGTCTACCAGGCTGGGTTCATCAGAGAACCACGGCTGTGGCTCTCCGACTACCTGAACTTCTGTGAGGCACTGGTGGCTTCAGACATGGACTGCGGATGGCAGTCTGGCAGGTAGGTTTCAGCAGAGAACCATGGCTGTGGCTCTCAGACTACCTGAGCTTGTGTGAGAGGATGGTGGCTTCAGAACTGGCTGCGGATGGCCATCTAGCAGGCCAAGTTAATCTGAGATCTGTGGCTGTGGCTCTCAGACTACTGAGTTTTTATGAGGGGCTGGTGGCTTCAGACATGTACTGTGGACGGCAGTCTGGCACCTCGAGTTCTTCAGAGAATCACTGCTGTGACTCTCTGACTACCTGAGCTTCTGTGAGGGGCTGGTGGCTTCAGAACTGGACAGTGGATGGAAGTCTGGCAGGTCGGGTTCATTAGAGAGCCATGGGTGTGGCTCTTATATTACCAGAGCTTCTGAGAGGGGTCTGTGGCTTCAGAAATGGACTACAGATGGCAGTTTGGCAGTTTGGATTTGTCAGAGAACCACTGCTGTGTCCCACAGACTATGTGAGCTTCTGTGAGGGCTATCTGGTTTGAGACCTGGAGTGTGTATGGCAGTCTGGCAGGTCAGGTTCATCAGAGAACCATAGGTGTGGGCTCTCAGACTTCCTGAGCTTCCGTGGGGGCTGGTGGCATCAGACCTGGTCTGCAAATGGCAGTCTGTCAGGCCTGGTTCATCAGATAACCAAGGCTGTGGCTCTCATACTACCTGAGTTTTTGTGTGGGGCTTGCAGTTTCAGACCTGGACTGGTGATGGCAGTCTGGCAGGTTGGTCTGACAAAGAACTGTGGCTTTCTCTCAGACTACCTGAGCTTGGGTGAGGGGCTGGTGGCTTCAGACCTGGACAGCGGATAGCAGTCTGGCAAGTTGTATTCATCAGAGAATTCTGACTTTCACAATAAATAGAGCTTCTCGAGGGACCGTGTCTTTAGACCTGACCTGGTTGGCAGTCTGGCAAGTTAGGTTTGTCAGAGAACCATGGCTGTGACTTTGAGACTGCCTGAGCTTCTGTGAGGGGCTGGTGTCTTCAGACCTGGACTGCAGATGGCAGTCGGGCAGGACGCGTTCATCAGAGAACCGTGGCTGTGTCTCTCAGACTATCTGAGCTTTTGTGAGGGGCTGGTGGCTTCAGACCTGGACAGCGGATGAAAGTCTGGCAAGTTGGGTTCATCAAAGAATGCTGGCTGTGGCTCTCAGACTGCCGGAGCTTCAGTGAGGGGCTGTGGGCTTCAGACCCGGACTGTGGATTGCAGTCTGGCAGGTCGGAGTCCTCAGAGAAGCACTGCTGTGGCTCTCAGACTACCTAAGCTTCTGTGAGAGGCTTGTGGCTTCAGACCTAGACTCCGGATGGCAGTCTGGCAAGTCGAGTTTGTCAGAGAACCACGGCTGTGGCTCTCAGACTATGTGAGCTTCTGTAAGTGGCTGATGGGTTCAGACCTGGATGGCAGATCCCAGTCTGGCAGCTCCGGTCATCAGAGAACCGTGGCTGAGGGTGCTCAGACTACCTGAGCTTCTGTGAGGATGGTGGCTTCAGAGCTGGACTGCGGATGGCAGTCTGGTAGATCGGGTTTGTCAGGAACAGCAGCTGCTCTCTCTGACTACCTGAGCATCTGTGAAGGGCTGGTGGCTTGAGACCTTGACTGTGGAAGGCAGTCTGGCAGGTCGGGTTTGACAGAGAGCCATGGCTGTGGCTCTCAGACTGCTGGAGCTTCACTGAGGGGCTGTGGGCTTCAGACTTGGACTGTGGATGGCAGTCTGGCAGTTCAGGTTCCTCAGAGAACCATGGCTGTGACTCCCAGACTACTTGAGCTTCTGTGAGAGGCTGGTGGCTTCAGACCTGGACTCTGGATGGCAGTCTGGCAAGTTGGGTTGATCAGAGAACCACGGCTGTGGCTCTGGGACTACCAGACCTTCTGTGAAGGGCTGGTGTCTAGAGACCTGGACTGCAGACGTCAGTCAGGCAGGTCGTGCTCATCAGAGAACCGCGACTGTGGATCTGAGACTGCCTGAGCTTCTGTGAGGGACTTGTGTCTTAAGACCTGGACTGCATATGGCAGTCGGGCAGGTCATGTTCATCAGAGAACTGTGGCTGTGGCTCAGACTACCTGCGCTTGTGTGAGGGGCTGGTGGCTTCAGACCTGGACAGCGGATGACAGTCTGACAAGTTGGGTTCATCAGAGAATTCTGGCTTTCACAACACCTGATCTTCTTTGAGGGGCCGGTGTTTTTAGACCTGGGCTGCAGATGGCAGTCTGGCAGGTCAAGTTTGACGGAGAGCCATGGCTGTGTCACTCAGACTACCTGAGCTTCTGAGAGGGGCTGGTGGTTTCAGACCTGGATGGCGGATGCCAGTGTGGCAGCTCGGGGTCATCAGAGAACTGTGGCTGTGGCTCTCAGACTACCTGAGCTTCTGTAAGGGGCTCGTAGCTTCAGACATGGACTGTGAATGGTAGTCTGGCAGGTCAGATTCATCACAGAACAGCAGTTGTGGCTCTCAGACTACCTGAGCTTCAGTGAGGGGCTGGTGGCTTCCGACCTGGACTATAGATTTTAGTCTGGTAGTTCGGGTTTGTCAGGGATCAGCGGCTACCTCTCCCTGACTACCTGAGCTTCTGTGAAGGGCTGGTGGCCTCAGTCCTGGACTGTGGATGCCAGTCTGGCAGTTTGAGTTTGTCAGAGAACTGTGGATGTGGCTCGTAGACTACCTGAACTTCTGTGAGGATCTGCTAGCTTCAGACCTTGACTGTGGATGACAGTCTGGCAGGCCAGGTTCCTCAGAGAACGCAGTTATGACTCTCAGACTACCTGAGCTTCTGTGAGAGGCTGGAGGCTTCAGACCTGGACTCCGGATGGCAGTCTGGCAAGTTGGGTTCATCAGAAAACTTTGGTTGTGGCTGTAAGACTACCTGAGCTTCTGTGATGGGCTGGTGTCTTCAGACGTGTACTGCAGATGGCAGTCGGGCAGGTCGTGTTCGTCTGAGAACTGTGGATGTGGCTCTCAGACTACCTGAGCTTCTGTGAGGGGCTGGTGGCTTCAGACCTGGACTGTTGATTGCAGTCTGGCAGGTCATATTTGTCAGAGAGCAGTGGCTGTCACTCTCAGACTTCCTGAGCTTCTGCGAGGGCTGGGTAACTTTACACGCTGACTATGGATGACAGTATTTCAGGTTAGGATTGTCAGAGACCCATGGCTGTGTCTCTCATACTACAGGAGCTTCTGTGAGGGGCTGGTGGCTTCAGACCTGGTGTGCAGATGGCAGTCTGGCAGGTCTGGTTCATCAGAGAACCATGGCTGTGGTTCTCAGTCTACCTGAGCTTCTGGGAGGGGCTGGTGGCTTCAGACCTGGACAGCGGATGGCAGTCTGGTATGTCTGGTTCATCCGAGAACCACAGCTGTGGCTCTCATACTACCTGTGCTTCTGTGAGGAGCTTGCGGTGTCAGACCTGGACTGTGGATTGCAGTCTGGCAGTTCGGGTTTGACAGAGAACCGTGGCTTTCTCTTTCAGACTACCTGAGCTTCTGTGAAAGGCTCGTGGCTTCAAACCTGGACTTTCAATGGCAGTCTAGCAAGTCGTCTTCATCAGAGAACTGTGGCTGGGGCTCTCAGACTACCTGAGATTGTGTGAGGGACTGGTGGCTTCAGACCTGGACAGAGGATGGCAGTCTTGAAGGTTGGGTTCATCAGAGAATGCTGACTGTGGCTCTCACAATACCCGAGCTTCTTTGAGGGGCTGGATGCTTAAGACCTTGACTGTGGATGACAGACTTGTAGGTCAGGTTCATCAGAGAACCAGCACCTGGCTCTCAGACTACCTGAGCTGATGAGTGAGGCTGGTGGCTTCAACCGTGGACTACAGATGGCAGACTCCAGGTCGGGTTCATCAGAGAACTGCAACTGTGGCTCTCAGACTACCTGGGCTTGTGTGAAGGGCTGGTGGCTTCAGACCTGGACTGCGGATGGCAGTCTAGCAGGATGGGTTCATCAGAGAATGCCGGTTGTGGCTCTCAGAATACCTGAGCTTTTTTGAGGAGCTGGTAGCTTCAGACTTGGACTGTGGATGTCAGTCTGGCTGGTTGGGTTCATCAGAAAAAAAATGGCTCTGGCTGTCGGACTGCCTGAGCTTCTGTGAGGGGCTATTGGCTTCAGACCTGGATTGCGGATGGCAGTCTGGCAAGTTGTATTCATCAGAGAATCCCTACTTTCACAATAAATGAGCGTGCTTTGAGGGACCAGTGTCTTTAGACCTGGGCTACGAATGGCAGTCTGGCAGGTCGAGTTTGACAGAGAGCCATGGCTGTGGCTCTCAGACTACCTAAGCTTCAGTGAGGGTCTGTTGGCTTCAGAACTGGACTGTGTATAGCAGTCTGGCAGGTCAGGTTCATCAAAGAAGCATGGCTGTGTCTCCCAGACTACCTGAGCTTCTTTGAGAGGATGGTGGCTTCAGATCTGGACTCCGGATGGCAGCCTGGCAAGTCGGATTTTTCAGAGAACCATGGCTCTGGCTCTCTGACTATATGAGCTTCTGTAAGTGGCTGGTAGATTCAGACCTGCATGGCGATGTCAGTCTGGCAGCTTGGGGTCATCAGAGCTGTGGCTGTGGCTCTCAGACTACCTGAGCTTCTGTGAGGGGCTGGTGGCTTCAGACCTGGACTGTGGATGGCAATCTGGCAGGTCGGGCTCATCACAGAACTGCTACTGTGACTCTCAAACTACCTGATCTACTGTGAGGGGCTGGTGGCTTGAGACCTGGACTGCGGATAGCAGTCTGGTAGGTTAGGGTTGTCAGAACAGCAGCTCTCTCTGACTACCTGAACTTCTGTGATAAGCTGGAGGCTTCAGACCTGACTCCGGATGGCAGTCTGGCAGTTAGGTTCATCAGAGAGCCATGGCTGTGACTTTGAGACTACCTGAGCTTCTGTGAGGGGCTAGTGTCTTCAGGCCTGGACTGCAGATGGCAGTTGGGCAGGTCTCATTTATCATAGAACCACGGCTGTGTCTCTCAGACTACCTTAGCTTTTGTGAGGGGCTGGTGGCTTCAGACCTGGACAGCGGTTAAAGGTCTGGCAAGTTTGGTTCATCAGTGAATGCTGGCATGTCTCTCACAATACCTGAGCTTCTTTAAGGGGCTTCAGATCTTGACTGTGGAAGGCAGTCTGGCAGGTCAGGTTCAACAGAGAACCACGGCTGTGGCTCTCTCTGACTACCTGAGCTTCTGTGAATGGCTGGTGGCTTCTGACCTGGACTGCAGATGGCAGACTGGCAGGTCAGGTTCATCTTAGAACTGCATCTGTGGCTCTCAGACTACCTGAGCTTCTGTGAGCGGCTGGTGGCTTCAGATCTGGACTACGCATGGCAGTCTGCCAGGATGAGTTTGTCAGAGAATGGTGGCTCTGGCTCTCAGACTACCTGAGCTTTTGTGAATAGCTGGTGGTTTTAGACCTGGACTGTGGATGGCAGTCTGGCATTTGAGGTACATCAGGGAACCACGGCTGTGGCTCTCAGACTACATCAGCTTCTCTGAGGATCTTGTGGCTTCAGACCTGGACTCTGGAAGTAAGTCTGGCAGGTCAGGTTCGTCAGAAGAGTGTGGCTTTGACTCTCAGATGACATCAGTTTCTGTGAGAGGCTAGTGGTTTTATACCTGGACTGCAGATGGCATTCTGACAGGTTTGATTTGACAGAGAATCATGGCTGTGGCTCTCTGACTACCTAAGCTTTTGTGAGGGGCTGGTGACTTCAGACATGGACTGTGAATGGCAGTCCCCTGGTTGGGTTTGTCAGAGAACTGCAGCTGTTTCTCTCAGACTACTTGAGCTTCTGAAAGGGGCTGATGGCTTTAGACCTGAACTGCGAATGGCAGTCTGGCAGGTTGTGTTCATCAGAGAATCACAGCTCTGGCTCTCAGACTTCCTGAGCTTCTAAAAGGGGCTGGTGGCTTGACACCTGTACTGCGAATGGCAGTCTGGCAGGATGGGTTCGCCAGAGTATGGTGACTCTGGCTCTCAGACTACCTGAGCTTCTGTGAGGATCTGGTGGTTTCAGACCAGGACTGTGGAGGGCATACTGGCAGGTTGGGTTCTTCTGAGAACAGCGCCTGTGACTCTCAGACTACCTGAGCTTCTGAGAGGGGCTTGTGGCTTCAGACCTGGACTGTGGAAGGCAGTGTGGCAGGTCCAGATTATCAGAGAACCATGGCTGTGGCTCTCAGACTACCTGAGCTTTGGTGAGGGGCTTGTGGCTTCAGACCTGGACTGCAGATGACAGTCTGGCAGGTTGGGTTCTTCAGAGAACCATGGCTGTGGCTCTCAGACTACTTGAGCATATGTAAGTGGTTGGTGGCATCAGATTTGGACTGCTGATGGCAGTATGGCAGTTTGGATTCATCAGAGAACTGCTTCTGTGGTTCTCAGACCACCTGAGTTTCCTTGAGGGGCTCGTAGCTTCAGATCTGTATTGCGGAAACTAGTCTGGCAGGTCATGTTCATCAGAGAACTGCAGCTGTGGCGTTCAGACTACCTGAGTTTCTGTGAGGGGCTGATGGCTTCAGACCTGTACTGCAGATGGCAGTCTGGCAGATCAGGTTCATCAGAGAAACATGGCTGTGGCTCTCAGACTACCTGAGCTTCAGCAAGGGGATGTTGGCTTCAGTTATGGACTGCAGATGGAAGTCTGGCTGGTCGGGTTTGTCAGAGAAGCATGGCTGTGGCTTTCAGACTACCTGAGCTTCTGTGAGGGGCTGGTTGCTTCAGACTTGGACTGCAGATGTCGGTCTGTCTGGTCGGGTTCGTCGGAGAAAAATGGTTGTGGCTCTCTGACTACCTGAGCTTCTGTGAGGGGGCTGGTGGCTTCAGACCTGGACTGTGGATGACAGTCTGGCAGGTCAAGTTCATCAGAGAACTGCGGCTGTGACTCTCAGACTATGTGAGCTTTTGTGTGGGGTTGGTGGCTTCAGACCTTGACCACGGAGGCAGTCTGGCAGGGTGTGTTCATCAGAGAATAACAGCTATGACTCTCACAATACCTAAGCTTCTTTGAATGGCTTATGGCTTTAGACCTAGGATGTGAATGGCAGTCTGGCAGGTCGGATTGAGAGAGCCATGGCTGTGGCTCTCAGACTACCTGAGCTTCAGTGAGGGATGTTGGTTTCAGTCCTGGACTGCAGATGGAAGTCTGGCAGGTCGGGTTTGTCAGAGAAGCATGGCTGTGGCTTTCAGGCTACCTGAGCTTCTGTGAGGGCTGATTGCTTTAGACCTGGACTGCGGATATCGGTCTGTCTGGTCGGGTTAGTCAGGGAAAAATGGTTGTTTCTGTTGGACTACCTGAGTTTCTGTGAGGTTCTGGTGGCATCAAATCTTTACTGCGGATGGCAGTCTGGCAAGTCAGGTTCTTCAGAGAACCATGGCTGTGCATCTCAGACTACCTGAGCTTCTGTGAGGCACTGGTGGCATCAGATCTGGACATGGAATGGCAGACTGGCAGGTTGGGTTCACCAGAGAACCATGGCTGTGGCTCTCAGACTACTTGAGCTTCTGTGGAAGGCTTTTGGCTTCAGATCTGGCTGCAGATGGCCAACTGGCAGGTCAGGTTCATCTGAGATCCATGGCTGTGGCTCTCAGACTTCCAGGGTTTGTGAGGGGCTGGTGGCTTCAGACATGGACTGCGGATGGCAGTCTGGCACTTGGGTTCATCAGAGAAACACTGCTGTAGTTCTCCGACTACCTCAGCTTCTGTGAGCTGCTGGTGGCTTCTGACTTGGGCTGTGGATGGCAGTCTGGCAGGTCAGGTTCATTAGAGAACTGTGGGTGTGGCTCTCAGATTTCCTGAGCTTCTGTGAGGGCTGGTGGCTTCAGACCTGAACTCGGATGGCAGTCTGGCAGGTCGGGTTTGTCAGACAACTGCTGCTTTGGCCTCAGACTATGTGAGCTTCTGTGAGGGGCCTCTGGCTTCAGACCTGGACTTCCTTTGGTGTGGCTGGTCAGGTTTGTCAGAGACCCATGGCTGTGATTCTCAGACTTTCTGAGCTTCTGTGTGGGCTGGTGGCATTAGAGCTGGACTGCAGATGGCAGACTGACATGTCGGGTTAGTCAGAGAACCGCGGCTGTGGCTTTCAGATTACCTGAGCTTCTGTGAGAAGCGGGTGTTTTCAGAGTTGGATGGCAGATGTCAGACTGGCTTGTCTGGGTTATCAGAGAACCATGGCTGTGGCTGTCAGACTACCTGATCTTCAGTGTGGGGCTGGTGGCTTCAGACCTGGACTGTGGATTGCAGTCTTATAGGTCGGGTTTGTGAGGGAACCATGGCTGCCTCCCTCTGACTACCTGAGCTCCTGTGAGGGGATGTTGGTTTCAGACCTGGGCTTCAGATGGCAATCTGGCAGGTCGGGTCCATCAGAGAACCATGGCTGTAGGTCTCAGACTACCAGAGCTTCTGTGAGGTTCTGGTGGCTTCAGACCAGGACTGCGGATGGTAGTCTGGCTGGTAGTGTTCATCAGAGAACCTCAGCTGAGGCTCTCAGACTACCTGAGTTTCTGCGAGGCTCTTGGCTTCAGACCTGGAATGTGGATGGCAGTCTGAGAGATGGGTTCACCAGAGAATGATGCCTGTGGCTCTAAGACTCCTTAGTTCTGTGAGGGGTTGGTGGCTTTAGACATGGACTCTAGAAAGCAGTCTGGCAGGTAGGGTTAGTTAGAAAACCTTGGCTGTGGCTCTCAGAGTAGCTGAGATTTTGTGAGAGGCTGGAGGCTTCAGACCTGGACTCCATATGGCAGTCTGGCAAGTCGGGTTCATCAGTGATCCACGGCTGTGGCTCTCAGACTACCTGAGCTTCTGTGAGGGTCTGGTGGCTTCAGACCTGGATTGCGGATGGAAGTCTGGCCAGTCTGGCTCATTAGAGAACCATGGCTGTGGCTCCTCAAAGTACCTGAGCTTCTGTGAGGCTGAGGCTTCAGACCTTGACTGTGGATGACAGTCATGAGGTCAGATTCATCAGAGAACCACTGCTCTGGCTCTCAGGACTACCTGAGCTTGTGTGAGGGGCAGGTGGTTTCAGACCTGGACTGCGGTTGGCAGTCTAGCAGGTTGGGTTCATCAGAGAATGCCGGCTGTGGCCTCCCAATACCTGAGCTTCTTTTAGTGGCAGGTGGCTTAGACCTGGGCTGTGGATGGCAGTCTGGGAGGTCAGGTTTGACAGGGAGCCACAGCTGTTGCTCTCAGACTATCTGAGCTTCAGTGAGGGGCTGTTGGCTTCAGACCTGGACTGTGGATGGCAGTCTGGTAGGTCCGAGTTATGAGAGAAGCATTGCTGTGGCTCTCAGACTTCCTGAGCTTTTTTGAGGAGCTGGTTGCTTCAGACCTGGACTGTGGATGTCAGTCTGGCTGGTTGGGTTTATCAGAGAAAAATTGCTGTTCCTCTCGGACTACCTGAGCTTCAGTGAGGGGCTGTTGGCTTCAGACCTGGATTGCGGTTGGCAGTCTGGCAGGCCGCGTTCGTCAGAGAACTGATGTGGATATCAGACTATGTGAGCTTCTGTTAAAGGCTGGTGGGTTCAGACCTGGATGGCATATAGCAGCCTGTAAGGTCAGGTGCATGAGAGAACCATGGCTGTGGCTCTCAGAATTTCTGAGCTGTTGTGAGGATGGTGGCTTCAGACCTGGACCGCGGATTGTTGTCTGGCAGGTCGGGTTCATCATGGGACCACGGCTGTGGCACTCAGACTACCTGAGCTTCTGTGAGGGGCTGAGGGCTTCAGACCAGCACTGCAGATGGCAGTCTGGCAAGTCAGGTCCATCACAGAACCGCTGTTGTGGGTCTCAGACTACCAGAGCTTCTGTGAGGTGCTGGTGGCTTCAGACCAGGACTGTGGATGTTGGTCTGGCCAGAAGTGTTCATCAGAGAACCTCGGCTGTGGCTCTCAGACTCCCTGAGATTCTGTGAGGGCTGGTGGCTTCAGACCTGGACAGTGGATGGCTATCTGGTATGTCTTGTTCATCAGAGAACCACAGCTGTGGCTCTCATGCTACCTGTGCTTCTGTTAGGGGCTTGTAGTTTCAGACCTGGACTGTGGATTGCAGTCTGGCAGATCAGGTTTGACAGATAACCATGGCTGTCTCTCTCAGACTACCTGAGCTTCTGTGAGGGGCTCGTGGCTTCAGACCTTGACAGTGGATGACAGTCTCACAGGTCAGGATTGTCAGAGAACCAGTTCTGTGGCTCTTAGACTACCTGAGCTTGTGTGAGGGGCTGGTGGCTTAAGACCTGGACTGTGGATGGCAGTCTGGCAGGGTGGGTTCATCAGAGAATTCCAGCTTTCACAGTACCTGAGCTTCTTTGAGGGGCTGGTGGCTTTCGGCTGGGTCTGCAGATGGCAGTCTGGCAGGTGGGGTTTGACAGAGAGCCATGGCTGTGGCTCTCAGACTACCGAGCTTCAGCGTGGGGGCTGTTGGCTTCAGACCTGGACTGCAGATGGCAGTCTGGCAGGTCAGGTTCATCAGAGAAACAGCTGTGGCTCTCAAATTACCTGAGCTTTGTGAGAGTTTGGTGCTGGACTCAGATGGTAGTCTGCAAGTCAGGTTTGTCACAGAACCGTGGCTGTGGCTCTCAGACTACTGGACTTCTGTAAGAGACTGGAGGGTCCAGACCTGGATGGCGGAAGTCAGTCTGGCAGGTCTGGGTCATCAGAGAACCACAGCTGTGGCTCTCAGACTACCTGAGCTTCTGTGATGGGCTGGTGGCTTCTGTCCTGGACAAGGATGCTAGTCTGGTAGGTCGGGTTTGTCAGGGAACAGCGGCTGCCTCTCTCTGACTATCTGAGCTTCTGTGAGGGTCTAGTCACTTCAGACCTGGACTGTGGATGGCAACTTGGAAGTTTGGGTTCATCAGAGAACTGTGGCTGTGGCCTCAGACTACCTGAACTTCTGTGAGGGTCTGGTAGCTTTAGACCTTGACTGTGGATGACAGTCTACCAGGCTGGGTTCATCAGAGAACCACGGCTGTGGCTCTCCAACTACCTGAACTTCTGTGAGGCACTGGTGGCTTCAGACATGGACTGCGGATGGCAGTCTGGCAGGTAGGTTTCAGCAGAGAACCATGGCTGTGGCTCTCAGACTACCTGAGCTTGTGTGAGAGGATGGTGGCTTCAGAACTGGCTGCGGATGGCCATCTAGCAGGCCAAGTTAATCTGAGATCTGTGGCTGTGGCTCTCAGACTACTGAGTTTTTATGAGGGGCTGGTGGCTTCAGACATGTACTGTGGACGGCAGTCTGGCACCGAGTTCTTCAGAGAATCACTGCTGTGACTCTCTGACTACCTGAGCTTCTGTGAGGGGCTGGTGGCTTCAGAACTGGACAGTGGATGGAAGTCTGGCAGGTCGGGTTCATTAGAGAGCCATGGGTGTGGCTCTTATATTACCAGAGCTTCTGAGAGGGGTCTGTGGCTTCAGAAATGGACTACAGATGGCAGTTTGGCAGTTTGGATTTGTCAGAGAACCACTGCTGTGTCCCACAGACTATGTGAGCTTCTGTGAGGGCTATCTGGTTTGAGACCTGGAGTGTGTATGGCAGTCTGGCAGGTCAGGTTCATCAGAGAACCATAGGTGTGGGCTCTCAGACTTTCTGAGCTTCCGTGGGGGCTGGTGGCATCAGACCTGGTCTGCAAATGGCAGTCTGTCAGGCCTGGTTCATCAGATAACCAAGGCTGTGGCTCTCATACTACCTGAGTTTTTGTGTGGGGCTTGCAGTTTCAGACCTGGACTGCGGATGGCAGTCTGGCAGGTTGGGTTCGACAAAGAACTGTGGCTTTCTCTCTCAGACTACCTGAGCTTGGGTGAGGGGCTGGTGGCTTCAGACCTGGACAGCGGATAGCAGTCTGGCAAGTTGTATTCATCAGAGAATTCTGACTTTCACAATAAATAGAGCTTCTCTGAGGGACCGGTGTCTTTAGACCTGGACTCTGGTTGGCAGTCTGGCAAGTTAGGTTTGTCAGAGAACCATGGCTGTGACTTTGAGACTGCCTGAGCTTCTGTGAGGGGCTGGTGTCTTCAGACCTGGACTGCAGATGGCAGTCGGGCAGGACGCGTTCATCAGAGAACCGTGGCTGTGTCTCTCAGACTATCTGAGCTTTTGTGAGGGGCTGGTGGCTTCAGACCTGGACAGCGGATGAAAGTCTGGAGTTGGGTTCATCAGAGAATGCTGGCTGTGGCTCTCAGACTGCCGGAGCTTCAGTGAGGGGCTGTGGGCTTCAGATCTGGACTGTGGATTGCAGTCTGGCAGGTCGGAGTCCTCAGAGAAGCACTGCTGTGGCTCTCAGACTACCTAAGCTTCTGTGAGAGGCTTGTGGCTTCAGACCTAGACTCCGGATGGCAGTCTGGCAAGTCGAGTTTGTCAGAGAACCACGGCTGTGGCTCTCAGACTATGTGAGCTTCTGTAAGTGGCTGATGGGTTCAGACCTGGATGGCGGATCCCAGTCTGGCAGCTCCGGGTCATCAGAGAACCGTAGCTGAGGTGCTCAGACTACCTGAGCTTCTGTGAGGGGATGGTGGCTTCAGAGCTGGACTGCGGATGGCAGTCTGGTAGATCGGGTTTGTCAGGGAACAGCAGCTGCCTCTCTCTGACTACCTGAGCATCTGTGAAGGGCTGGTGGCTTGAGACCTTGACTGTGGAAGGCAGTCTGGCAGGTCGGGTTTGACAGAGAGCCATGGCTGTGGCTCTCAGACTGCTGGAGCTTCACTGAGGGGCTGTGGGCTTCAGACTTGGACTGTGGATGGCAGTCTGGCAGTTCAGGTTCCTCAGAGAACCATGGCTGTGACTCCCAGACTACTTGAGCTTCTGTGAGAGGCTGGTGGCTTCAGACCTGGACTCTGGATGGCAGTCTGGCAAGTTGGGTTGATCAGAGAACCACGGCTGTGGCTCTGAGACTACCAGACCTTCTGTGAAGGGCTGGTGTCTAGAGACCTGGACTGCAGACGTCAGTCAGGCAGGTCGTGCTCATCAGAGAACCGCGACTGTGGATCTGAGACTGCCTGAGCTTCTGTGAGGGACTTGTGTCTTAAGACCTGGACTGCATATGGCAGTGGGCAGGTCATGTTCATCAGAGAACTGTGGCTGTGGCTCAGACTACCTCGCGCGTGTGAGGGGCTGGTGGCTTCAGACCTGGACAGCGGATGACAGTCTGACAAGTTGGGTTCATCAGAGAATTCTGGCTTTCACAACACCTGATCTTCTTTGAGGGGCCGGTGTTTTTAGACCTGGGCTGCAGATGGCAGTCTGGCAGGTCAAGTTTGACAGAGAGCCATGGCTGTGTCACTCAGACTACCTGAGCTTCTGAGAGGGGCTGGTGGTTTCAGACCTGGATGGCGGATGCCAGTGTGGCAGCTCGGGGTCATCAGAGAACTGTGGCTGTGGCTCTCAGACTACCTGAGCTTCTGTAAGGGGCTCGTAGCTTCAGACATGGACTGTGAATGGTAGTCTGGCAGGTCAGATTCATCACAGAACAGCAGTTGTGGCTCTCAGACTACCTGAGCTTCAGTGAGGGGCTGGTGGCTTCCGACCTGGACTATAGATTTTAGTCTGGTAGTTCGGGTTTGTCAGGGATCAGCGGCTACCTCTCCCTGACTACCTGAGCTTCTGTGAAGGGCTGGTGGCCTCAGTCCTGGACTGTGGATGCCAGTCTGGCAGTTTGAGTTTGTCAGAGAACTGTGGATGTGGCTCGAGACTACCTGAACTTCTGTGAGGATCAGCTTCAGACCTTGACTGTGGATGACAGTCTGGCAGGCCAGGTTCCTCAGAGAACGCAGTTATGACTCTCAGACTACCTGAGCTTCTGTGAGAGGCTGGAGGCTTCAGACCTGGACTCCGGATGGCAGTCTGGCAAGTTGGGTTCATCAGAAAACTTTGGTTGTGGCTGTAAGACTACCTGAGCTTCTGTGATGGGCTGGTGTCTTCAGACGTGTACTGCAGATGGCAGTCAGGCAGGTCGTGTTCGTCTGAGAACTGTGGATGTGGCTCTCAGACTACCTGAGCTTCTGTGAGGGGCTGGTGGCTTCAGACCTGGACTGTTGATTGCAGTCTGGCAGGTCATATTTGTCAGAGAGCAGTGGCTGTCACTCTCAGACTTCCTGAGCTTCTGCGAGGGGCTGGTAACTTCATACGTTGACTGTGGATGACAGTATTTCAGGTTAGGATTGTCAGAGACCCATGGCTGTGTCTCTCATACTACAGGAGCTTCTGTGAGGGGCTGGTGGCTTCAGACCTGGTGTGCAGATGGCAGTCTGGCAGGTCTGGTTCATCAGAGAACCATGGCTGTGGTTCTCAGTCTACCTGAGCTTCTGGGAGGGGCTGGTGGCTTCAGACCTGGACAGCGGATGGCAGTCTGGTATGTCTGGTTCATCCGAGAACCACAGCTGTGGCCTCATACTACCTGTGCTTCTGTGAGGAGCTATGGTGTCAGACCTGGACTGTGGATTGCAGTCTGGCAGTTCGGTTTGACAGAGAACCGTGGCTTTCTTCAGACTACCTGAGCTTCTGTGAAAGGCTCGTGGCTTCAAACCTGGACTTTCAATGGCAGTCTAGTAAGTCGTCTTCATCAGAGAACTGTGGCTGGGGCTCTCAGACTACCTGAGATTGTGTGAGGGACTGGTGGCTTCAGACCTGGACAGAGGATGGCAGTCTTGAAGGTTGGGTTCATCAGAGAATGCTGACTGTGGCTCTCACAATACCCGAGCTTCTTTGAGGGGCTGGATGCTTAAGACCTTGACTGTGGATGACAGACTTGTAGGTCAGGTTCATCAGAGAACCAGCACTCTGGCTCTCAGACTACCTGAGCTGATGAGTGAGGCTGGTGGCTTCAACCGTGGACTACAGATGGCAGACTCCAGGTCGGGTTCATCAGAGAACTGCAACTGTGGCTCTCAGACTACCTGGGCTTGTGTGAAGGGCTGGTGGCTTCAGACCTGGACTGCGGATGGCAGTCTAGCAGGATGGGTTCATCAGAGAATGCCGGTTGTGGCTCTCAGAATACCTGAGCTTTTTTGAGGAGCTGGTAGCTTCAGACTTGGACTGTGGATGTCAGTCTGGCTGGTTGGGTTCATCAGAAAAAAAATGGCTCTGGCTGTCGGACTGCCTGAGCTTCTGTGAGGGGCTATTGGCTTCAGACCTGGATTGCGGATGGCAGTCTGGCAAGTTGTATTCATCAGAGAATCCCTACTTTCACAATAAATGAGCGTGCTTTGAGGGACCAGTGTCTTTAGACCTGGGCTACGAATGGCAGTCTGGCAGGTCGAGTTTGACAGAGAGCCATGGCTGTGGCTCTCAGACTACCTAAGCTTCAGTGAGGGTCTGTTGGCTTCAGAACTGGACTGTGTATAGCAGTCTGGCAGGTCAGGTTCATCAAAGAAGCATGGCTGTGTCTCCCAGACTACCTGAGCTTTTGAGAGGATGGTGGCTTCAGATCTGGACCTGGATGGCAGCCTGGCAGTCGGATTTTTCAGAGAACCATGGCTCTGGCTCTCTGACTATATGAGCTTCTGTAAGTGGCTGGTAGATTCAGACCTGCATGGCGATGTCAGTCTGGCAGCTTGGGGTCATCAGAGCTGTGGCTGTGGCTCTCAGACTACCTGAGCTTCTGTGAGGGGCTGGTGGCTTCAGACCTGGACTGTGGATGGCAATCTGGCAGGTCGGGCTCATCACAGAACTGCTACTGTGACTCTCAAACTACCTGATCTACTGTGAGGGGCTGGTGGCTTGAGACCTGGACTGCGGATAGCAGTCTGGTAGGTTAGGGTTGTCAGGGAACAGCAGCTGCCTCTCTCTGACTACCTGAACTTCTGTGATAAGCTGGAGGCTTCAGACCTGGACTCCGGATGGCAGTCTGGCAAGTTAGGTTCATCAGAGAGCCATGGCTGTGACTTTGAGACTACCTGAGCTTCTGTGAGGGGCTAGTGTCTTCAGGCCTGGACTGCAGATGGCAGTTGGGCAGGTCTCATTCATCATAGAACCACGGCTGTGTCTCTCAGACTACCTTAGCTTTTGTGAGGGGCTGGTGGCTTCAGACCTGGACAGCGGTTAAAGGTCTGGCAAGTTTGGTTCATCAGTGAATGCTGGCATGTCTCTCACAATACCTGAGCTTCTTTAAGGGGCTTCAGATCTTGACTGTGGAAGGCAGTCTGGCAGGTCAGGTTCAACAGAGAACCATGGCTGTGGCTCTCAGACTACCTGAGCTTTGGTGAGGGGCTTGTGGCTTCAGACCTGGACTGCAGATGACAGTCTGGCAGGTTGGGTTCTTCAGAGAACCATGGCTGTGGCTCTCAGACTACTTGAGCATATGTAAGTGGTTGGTGGCATCAGATTTGGACTGCTGATGGCAGTATGGCAGTTTGGATTCATCAGAGAACTGCTTCTGTGGTTCTCAGACCACCTGAGTTTCCTTGAGGGCTCGTAGCTTCAGATCTGTATTGAGGAAACTAGTCTGGCAGGTCATGTTCATCAGAGAACTGCAGCTGTGGCGTTCAGACTACCTGAGTTTCTGTGAGGGGCTGATGGCTTCAGACCTGTACTGCAGATGGCAGTCTGGCAGATCAGGTTCATCAGAGAAACATGGCTGTGGCTCTCAGACTACCTGAGCTTCTGTAAGGGGCTGGAGGTTTCAGACCTGGACTGCAGATGGCAGTCTGTCAGGTTGGGTTCATCAGAGAACCATGGCTATGGCTGTAGGACTACTTCAGCTTTTGTGATGGGTTGGTGGCTTCAGACCTGGACTGTGTATGGCAGTCTGGCATGTCAGGTTAGTCAGAGAACCATGGCTGTAGCTCTCAGACTTCCTGAGCTTTTGTGAGGGTCTGGTGGCATCTGATCTGGACTGCGGATGGCTGTCTGGAAGGCCAGTTTCATCAAAGAACCATGATGTGGCTCTCTCTGACTACCTGAGCTTCTGTGAGTGGTTAGTGGCTTCAGATCTGGAGTACGCATGGCAGTCTGGCAGGATGAATTTGTCAGAGATTGGCGGCTCTGGCTCTCAGACTACCTGAGCTTCTGTGAATGGCAGGTGGTTTCAGACCTGGACTGTGGATAGCAGACTGGCATGTCGGTTTCATCTGAGAGCTGTGGATGTAGCTTTCAGACTACCTGAGCTTCTGTGAGGGGCTGGTGGCTTCAGACCTGGACTGCGGATGGCAGTTTAGCTGGTCGGGTTCATCAGAGAACCACGGCTGTGGCTCTCAGATGACCTGAGCTTTTGTGAGGGGCTCTTGGCATCAGACCTGGACTACAGATGTCAGTCTGGGAGGCCAGTTACATCAGAGAACCATGGCTGTGACTCTTTGACTACCTGAGCTTCTGTGAGGGGTTGCTGGCTTCAGACCTGGACTGCGGATGACAGTCCTCAGGTCAGGTTCATCAGAGATCCACAGCTGTGGCTCTCAGACTACCTGAGCTTCTTTGAGGGGCTGGCGGCTTCAGACCTGGACTGCAGATGGCAGAGTGGCCGGTCGGGTTCATCTTAGAACTGCACCTCTGGCTCTTAGTCTACCTGAGCCTCTGTGAGCAGCTGGTGGCTTCAGACCTGTACTGCGGATGGCAGTCTAGCAGGTCGGGTTCATCAGGGAACCACGGCTGTTGCTCTCAGACTACCTGAGCTTCTGTGAGGGGTTGGTGGCTTCAAACCTTGACTGCTGATGGCAGTCTGGCAGGTTAGGTTCGTCAGCGAACTGTGGCTATGTTTCTCAGACTACCTGAGCTTCTCTGAGGGGCTGGTGGATTACGATCTGGACTGCGGATGATAGTCTGACAGTTCAGTTTCTTCAGAGAACTGCGGCTGTGGCTTTCAGACTACCTGAGCTTCTATGAGGGGCTGCTGGCTTCAGACCTGGACTGCAGATTTCAGTCTGGCAGGATGAATTCATCAGAGAACCATGACTGTGGCTTTCAGACGGCCTGAGCTTCTATGAGGGGCTGGTGGCTTCAGACTTGGACTGCGGATGGCACTCTGGCAGGTCAGTTTCATCAGAGAACCATGGCCATGGCTTTCAGACTACCTGAGCTTCTGTGAGGGGCTGGTAGCTTCAGACCTGGACTCTCGATGTCTGTTTAGCAGGTCAGGTTCATCAGAAAAATGCAGCTTTGACTCTCAGAAGACATGAGCTTCTGTGAAGGGCTGCTAGTTTTAGACCTGGACTGCGGATGGCATTCTGACAGGTCAGGTTCGACAGAGATCCATGGCTGTGGCTCTCAGAACACCTGAGCCTTTGTGAGGAGCTGGTGACTTCAGATCTGGACTGTGAATAGCAGTCCCCTAGTCGGGTTTATCAGAAAACCGCAGCTTTTTCTCTCAGACTACCTGAGCTTCTAAAAGGGGCTGGTGACTTCACTCCTGTACTGCGAATGGCAGTCTGGCAGGTTGGGTTCATCAGAGAATGGTGGCTCTGGCTCTCAGACTACCAGAGCTTCTTTGAGGATCTGGTGGCTTCAGACCTGGACTGTGGATGGCAGACTGGCAGGTCAGGTTCTTCTGAGATCTGTGCCTGTGGCTCTCAGACTACCTGAGCTTCTGTGAGGGGCTGGTGGCTTCAGACTGGGACTGCGGATGGCAGTCTGGCAGATCGGGTTCATCAGAAAACCACAGCTGTGTCTCTCAGACTACCGGAGCTTCTGTGAGGGGCTGGTGGCTTCAGACCTGGAATGCATATGACAGTCTGGTACGTCGAGTTCTTCAGAGAATCGTGGCTGTGGCTCTCAGACTACTTGAGCTTCTGTAAGGGGTTGGTGGCATCAGATCTTGACTGCTGATGACAGTATGGCAGGCTGGATTCTTCAGAGAACTGTGGCTGTGATTCTCAGATCACTTGAACTTCCTTGAGGGGTCGTAGTTTCAAATCTGGACTGCGGATGATAATCTGGCAGGTCGGGTTTGTCAGAGAAGTGCATCTGTGGCTTTCAGACTACCTGAGCTTCTGTGAGGGGCTGATGGCTTCAGACCTGGACTGCAGATGGCAGTCTGGCAGGTCGGGTTCATCAAAGACCCTTGGCTGTGGCTCTCAGACTACCTGAGCTTCTCTAATTGGCTGGTGGCTTCAGACCTGGACTGTGGATGGCAGTCTGGCAGGTTGGTTTCATCAGAGAGTAATTATAAAGAATATAGGTTGCCCTAGTTTTCTATTCTATGTAGCTGGACTATCTTACTGTTTGGCTTAGAATATCAAACAATATGTAAATAAATTAGTAAGACAGAAGTCCATAAATTCATAAAAAACTTTTGTTGTCTTTTATTCTTCTTTTTACTTTGCACCAAACTTTGTTCAACTGGCTACAGTTTCGTAGTTTCACACCACTTCTTCAGGCCAATGTTTTTGATACAGTGCTTTTTCTATACATAAACAGACAAACAATCACATAATATCTCATAATTACATTCCTTAAGTACTTACACATTCTTAAATATTACTTTCATATCCAGTTGTTCATATTTCATATTGTCCACCAATACAGCATTCAAATTTCTGATTTTATTTCTTAAATGTGGGTTATCTCATTAGTGTGAAGGAACTGACTTATAAAATAATTGTGTTCTTATTGCTATAACCCTTTTCAAATTCACATATTATCATACCTGGTACTGTTTTTTATGTTTGCTTCCACGCATGTGCAAGAAACATAGTGCCATCATCCGAGATTTCGTGGGATGTGTCACCTCCTCCTCCAATTCAGTCAGTGGGTTGGCAGGCGCGGCTCCTGTAAGCCAATGCATGCTGGAGCTGTCTATGACAAGCTCCAAAATGCAGTGGCATACAGTTGAAAGGGGAGCTACGCGCTGATGAGCAGCGATAAGATATCGCCTGCTCATGTAACTCTCCACTACACACACCACACACACACACAGAAGCATACGCCCTTACTGCGTGCTGCCCTCCGCCCTTTACACGTATAGCTGACAGGGTGCCCAATCCACCGTGGGCTTGTGCTGCGCTCCCCTACAAAGCCTCCCAAATACCACGCTGGGTGCCCACCCCAGCATGGCAACTCATAGAATAGCCGACTGGGGTACCCAATCCCCCATCGGCTTCACTGTCTCTCCCCCCCATGCTATCACCAGCGAGGGTGCCCAATCCCCCATCGACTTCACTCTCCCCGAGTACAAGGTGCCACGCTGAGGGCCCACCCCAGCGTGGCAACAAATGCTATGGCAGACGAAGTACCCAATCCCCGTCTGCTGAACACCCCCAACTGTCCTTGTGCAAACATCCCGCCGCTCTTTTTTTTTCAACCTGAAAAGCAAAATGGTCCCACGAGTCTCCCAGCCCTCCCACAACCGCACCACCCACTGCACACCCCTCCTCCCACATCCTCACCCCATACTTACCTCCGGAGCTCAGCGGCGATCTTGATGGACGGGAACACGTCTGCGCCTCTAAGCGACCGCTGAACAGGAAATGCGGTAAGCTGTATAATGGGCTAGATAGGGTTTTTTCAACTTTGTTGCATATCTCAGGCATTTTTGAGAATTTTTGCACCAAATTTTCAACATGGGGTTTTTGGGACCCCTTCTCATGCATAATGTCACTGTCGTGGCGTTATTCGGGCCCGAAGGGTGATTTCTCAGTCACTGCATGGTCACTGCATGAAATCACCCTTTGGGCCTGATTAACAAAATGACACTGCCAGTGTTCATAAGATGGTCTCTCAAGAAGCCCATGTTGAAAATTTGGTGCAAAAATTCCAAAAAATGACTGTTTTACGAGTGTGCGTTGCGCAGTTCCTACACAGGCTCGTAAGTTCGTGAATTTTCAATATTTTCACTCCAGATTTTCAATATTCCCATTTTACCACACCTTCTTATGAGCAGTATAGCTGTCATTTTTCACATCTCACCCAAAATGTGTTTCCGCCCATGTAGCGCACAATGACGCAGTCGATGTACGAAATCAATGTATGGGACACATTAAGAAAATCACAGTGACACTGTTCATGAGAGGTCTTAGAATGACTATGTTGAAAATTTGGTGAAAAATTCAAAAATGACTGTTTTTTTAATGCGTTATGCTAGTAGTTCGTATGCATGCTCGTAAGTTTCATGAATTTAAATATTTTCACTCCAGATTTTCAACATTGCCATTTTATTACACTTCCTTATGAACAGTACAGTTGCCATTTTTCATATGTCACCCAAAATGTGTTTTCGCACATGTAGCGCTGTTGGTTTGCGAAAGCAATGTTTAGGACAGATTAAGAAAATCACACTTACACTGTTCATGAGCAGAGGTCTTAAAATGGCTATGTTGAAAATTTGGTGACAAAAGTCCATAAAATGACTGTGTTACGAGTGAGCATTGCGAATTTTCCATGCACCCTAGTAAATTCATGACTTTGTAATATTTTCAGTCCAGATTTTCACCAGTGGCATTTTTCCACACTTCCTTATGAACAGTACAGCTGTCATTTTTCACAACATGGCTGAAGTGTGTTTTCACACTTTCAGCGCAGAGATGCATGGTCGCTGTGGAAAATCATTGTTTGGCACAGATAAAGAAAATCACAGTGACACTGTTCATGATCGGAGGCACCAAAATGCCTGAGTTGACAATCTGCTGTAAAAAATCCCCAACCTAATTATATTACGGGTGTGCATTGCACAGTTTCTATGTACGCTCATGACTTCACCATTTTTTTAAATATTTTTACTGCAGATTTGCAACATTGCCATTTTTTACACCTCCCCATGAACAGTACAGCTGTCATTTTTTACATCCTGTTCGGAATGTTTTTGCACCTGTGGTGCTAAATGCCGTAGTCGCTGTGCATAAGCAGCTTTTCGGCTAACAAACTGATATTCCCCCTGTTCATGAGGTGGGGTCACAAAAAAACATGTTGAAAATTTGGAGTGAAAATACAAACGAATGCCTGAGGTATTAGGGTTTCCAACCATAATGCCCAACCCTGTAGAGAATGACAGGCATCAGGGGTGTGACTTGGGATTCTTGCCTGTAATGCTCATACCATTCCACACCCTGCAGCCAGTGAGAGGCATCGAGGTATGCCTTGGACTCTTCGACCACAAAGTTCACCCCATTCTCCTATATCGCACCCATCTCACCATATTTCCTAATGAAATGGGGTGCGCATAAGGGCCAAAGACCCCAAGGAACACCGTGACACTTGTCAGTGTCTGCAGGGTGGGGTGTAGTGAAATGGCGTAGCCGTTATGCCTCATGACCCAAACGCACACCCCAATGCCTGTCACTCTCTGCAGGGTGGTGGTGGGGTTGGCTTCAGTTCAATACTTCACTGCCATTCCTATTACGCAGCTCTGTAACTTCTACATTACCACTGCCAATGCCAGCAAGCAAACATTCGGCATTGACAAATGCTTGTTATCCTTGTCACTGCTGGAATCCCCTGATTCTTTCAAAAATCAATCTTAACAGTTCTAATGAAAAAATAAACCTTATTTTAATATAAAGCATCATTGTATTATTCAATATATATAAATTTTATTACTCAAATACTTATGAAGTTTGACTTTCATTTTGTTGGTTGCCTTCTGTTCCTTTTTCATTTGTTTATAACCTTTTTATAAAACAGTGCAGTTTTTTAGTTTGTTTATAAAGCTAATAAACTTCTTTTATATTATCAAAACAATTCTATTAACTCTTCTCAAAAACATTTCTTATGTTTACCTTGAAAATTCAAAAACTCCAATCCATTACATAGCCTTATTGCTCTATTGGTGGTCTCTGTACTTCTAAAAAGAATATATTCACTTAGTGTTAATTAAGGGATTTCTTTATGTAAAATGCATGTTTTTATATAGCCCATCAGTTGTCTTTTAAGTTTTTACCTATTTTATTGCTCATTTCTTCGTTGCCTTTTTAATTCTTTTTCTGTCTCAGAGTACGTTAAAAAAGACTACCATGTTTAAATTTAGTAAACATATTGCTTTCTAAGTTTAACACTATGATTTTGTAAAATGCTAAAACGCCACTTTTACCTTTTCACTAACACCATTCCGGCTTCCTTCTATACAATGGAAAGAGTGATTTATGCCTACAGTCATGCGTGGGTTTAAAAAGACCTCGAAAATGGCAAGAGGAACCTACGTCACCTTGTGACATCATTCCACATCTCTAATAAGATGATGTCATGTATTGAAGGTGAAGTAACCTGTACTCTCCAAAATAGAGGTGGTAGATGTTATAAATACACACCTCACTTTCAGGAGGTCAGTGGTTTGCCTCTCGCTTACAGCTTACTGCTGAAACTTCTATTTTTACTCGTTATGCTTATTTAACCTCAACGTTAGTTTGATTTATCAATTTAGTACTCTGCCTTACCTATAATTAAGATGAAGTACCCAAAATTCACTTATGATCAGGTGTAAAATATAATCAATGTTAACCCTGCTTTAAAGTAATCAACTGTCCGCCTTTCGTTTTCGGCTTTTCACTGAAATATTCACTATTACTATGAATGTTTTTAAAATATTAAAATATGCTCCTTTCATGACTTTTCTTCATTGCATGCTGTATTTAACTACTGCTAGATTTGGCTGGGGTGACCCTATTTCACCTATTGACTTCACCCTATAAAACTCAGGGTGATGCCTAGATTTATATAAGGTGAAAAACGCCTGATCCTACCCATGGCCAAGTAGTATAGGATGGTACAAGCCTCTTGGACATTTAGGTGGTTGGCGGTTCACCCCCAGTCTTTGGCTTATTGACGAAAAATTATTTCCTGGTTGTTTTCCTAAAAATTATTGTAAATTCTTACACGGTTTAAACCGGCAAAGTGGCCATGAAAAAAACTAAATTAGAGGTACCCCATCCTTTATTATTCTATTGTCATGTTCAGTATTGTTTTACATTTGTTAAAAAGAAGATTGTCTTATACTACCCTCTACTGGCTTATTAGTTCTCCCTATGGAACTGACATTACAGTTCACTTTCCATTATTCTAAACTATGATTTCCCTTCCATTCTTGGCTTTCTGCCGAAACTGTAGTTAATAATCACCCTGCATTAAAGAGGTCAGTAGTTCACCTCCCACTTACTGCTTTTTTGCCAAAATCTTTATTTTTGCTCTAGAATACATTTTTGGTACTGAATTGTATTCCTTTACATATGGAATAAAAAAATTGCTAAATATGGCTGGGGTGACCCTATTTCACATGTAAACTTCACCCTGAACATAGGGTGATGCCAAGTTGTATAAATACAGGTGAAAAATGCCTGATCCTACCCATAGCCAAGTGGTATATGATGATAAAAAACACTTGGATATTTAGGTGGTCAGCGGTTCGCCCCCATCAGAGAACCATGGCTGTGGCTGTAGGACAACTTCAGCATCTGTGAGGGGCTGGTGGCTTCAGACCTGGACTGCGTATGGCAGTCTGGAAGGTCAGTTTCATCAGAGAACCACGGCATTGGCTCTCAGACTACCTGAGCTTTTCTGAGGGGCTGGTGGCATCAGACCTGGACTGCAGATGTCAGTCTGGCAGGCCAGATACATCAGAGAACCATGGCTGTGGCTCTCAGACTAGCTGAGCTCTTGTGAGGGGCTAGTGGCTTCCAACCTGGACTGTGGATGGCAGTCTGGAAGGCCAGTTTCTTCAAAGAAACATGGCTGTGGCTCTTTCTGACTACCTGAGCTTCTGTGAGGGGTTGGTGACTTCAGACATGGACTGCGAATGGCAGTCTGGCATGTTGAGTTAGTCAGAGAATTTCAGCTCTGGCTGTCAGACTACCTGAGCTTCTGTGAATGGCTGGTGGCTTGAGACCTGGACTGTGGATAGCAGACTGGCAGGTCAGGTTCATCTGAGAGCTGTGGATGTGGCTCTCAGACTACCTGATCTTCTGTGAGGGGCTGGTGGCTTCAGACCTGGACTGCGGATAGCAGTCTGGCAGGTCGGGTTCATCAGAGAACCACGGCTGTGTCTCTCAGACTACCTAAGCTTTTGTGAGGGGCTGGTGGCATCAGACCTGGACTGCAGATGTCAGTCTGGCAGGCCAGTTACACCAGAGAACCAAAAGTGTGGCTCCTTGAGTACCTGAGCTTCTGTAAGAGGTTGCTGGCCTCAGACCTGGACTGCGGATGGCAGTCCCCAGGTCAGGTTCATCAGAGATCCACAGCTGTGGCTCTCAGACTACCTGAACTTCTGTGAGGAGCTGGAAGCTTCAGAACTGGACTGCGGCTGGCAGACTGGCAGATCGGGTTCATCTTAGAATTGTGCCGGTGGCTCCCAGACTATCCGAGCTTCTGTGAGGGGTTGGTGGCTTCAGAACTGGACTGCTGATGGCAGTCTGGTAGGTTGGATTCTTCAGTGAACTGTGGCTGTTGTTCTCAGCCTACCTGAGCTTCTTTTTAGGGGCTGGTGGCTTATGATCTGGACTGTGGATGATAGTCTGGCAGGTCAGTTTTGTCAGAGAACTGTGGCTGTGGCTTTCAGACTACCTGAGCTTCTATGAGTGGCTGGTGACTTCAGACCTGGACTGCAGATTGCAGTCTGGCAGGTTGGGTTCATCAGAGTACCGTGACTGTTTCTCTCAGACTACCTGAGCTTCTGTGAGGGGCTGGTGGCTTCAGACTTGGACTGCGGATGTCACTCTGGCTGGTCAGATTCATCAGAGAACCATGATTGTAACTCTCAGACCACCTGAGCTTTTGTAAGGGGCTGGTGGCTTTAGATCAGGACTGCGGACGGCAGTCTGGCAGGTCGGGTTCATCAAAGAACCATGGCTGTGGCTCTAGGACCACTTCAGCTTCTGTGAGGGGATGGCGGCTTCAGACCTGGACTGTGGATGGCAGTCTGAAATGTCAGGTAAGTCAGAGAACCTTGGCTATGGCTTTCAGACTACCTGAGCTTCTGTGAGGGGCTGGTGGCTTCAGACCTGGACTCTGGATGTCAGTCTGGCAGGTCAAGTTCATCAGAAAAGTGCAGCTTTGACTCTCAGATGACATGAGCTTCTGTGAGGGGCTGCTGGTTTTAGACCTGGACTGCAGATGGTATTCTGACAGGTCAGGTTCAACAGAGAACCATTACTGTGGCTCTCAGACTACCTGAGCTTTTGTGAGGAGCCAGTGAATTCAGACCTGGACTGTGTATGGCAGACTGGCAGGTTGGGTTCGTCTGAGAACTGTGGCTGTGGTTCTCAGATTATCTGAGCTTCTCTAAGGGTCTGATGGCTCACAATCTGGACTGCAGATGATAGTTTGTCAGGTCTGTTACATCAAATAACTGTGGCTGTGGCTTTCAGACTACCTGAGCTTCTATGAGAGTGGCTTCTATGGTGGCTTCAGACCTGGACTGCATATGGCTGTCTGGCAGGAAGGGTTCATCAGAGAACCGTGACTGTGGCACTCAGACTACCTGAGCTACTGTGAGGGGCTGGTGGCTTCAGACTTGGACTGAGGATGGCACTCTGGCAGGGCAGGTTCATTAGAGAACCATGGCTATGGCATTCAGACTACCTGAGCTTCTATGAGGGGCCTGTGACTTCACACCTGGAGTTGGGATGTCAGTTTGGCAGTAAGGTTCATCAAAAAAAGGTTTGACTATGAGACGACATGAGCTTCTGTGAGAGGCTGCTGGTTTTAGACCTGGACTGCAGATGGTATTCTGACTAGTCAGATTCAATAGAGAACCATGGCTGTGGCTCTCAGACTACCTGAGCTTTTGTGAGGGGCTGGTGACTTCAGACCTGGACTATGAATGGCAGTCCTCTGGTTGGGTTTATCAGGGAACCGCAGCTGTTTGTCTCAGACTACCTGAGCTTCTGAAAGGGCCTGATGGCTTCAGACCTGAACTGAGAATGGCAGTCTGTCCAGTTGTGTTGATCAGAAAACCACAACTGTGGGTCTCAGACTACCTGAGCTTCTAAAATGGTCTGGTGGCTTCACACCTGGACTGTGAATGACAGTCTGGCAGGTTGGGTTCATCAGAGAATGGTGGCTCTGGCTCTCAGACTACCTGAGCTTCTGTGAGGATCTGGTGGCTTCAGACCTGGACTGTGGATGGCAGACTGGCAGGTTGGGTTCTTCTGAGAACCACAACTGTGGCTCTCAGACTACCTGAGCTTCTGTGAGGGCTGGTGGCTTCAGACCTTGACTGCAGATGACAGTCTGGCAGGTCAGGTTCTTCAGAGAAGTATGGCAGTGGCTCTCAGACTACATGAGCTTCTGTAAGGGTTGGTGGCTTCAGATCTGGACTGCTGATGGCAGTATGGCAGGTTGGATTCATCGGAGAACTGTAGCTGTTGTTCTCAGACCACTTGGGCTTCCTTGAGGGGCTCATAGCTTCAGATCTGGACTGCAGATGATAGCCTGGCTGGTTGGGTTCATCAGAGAACTACAGCTGTGGCTTTCAGACTACCTGAGCATCTGTGAGGGGCTGATGGTTTCAGACCTGGACTGCAGATGACAGTTGGGCAGGTCGAGTTCATCAGAGAACCGTGGCTGTGGATCTCAGACTACCTGAACTTCTATGAGGGGCTGGTGGCTTCAGACCTGGACTGCGGATAGCAGTCTGGCAGGTCGGGTTCATCAGAGAACCATAGCTGTGGCTCTAGGACTACTTCAGCTTCATTGAGCGTTCGGTGGCTTCAGACCTTGACTGCGGATGGCAGTCTGGCAGGTCATGTTAGTCAGAGAACCATGGCTGTGGCTTTCAGTTTACCTGAGGTTTTGTGAAGGGATGGTGGCTACAGACCAGTACTGCTGATATCAGTCTGGCAGGTCAGGTTCATCAGAGAACTGCGGCAGTGGCTTTCAGACTACCTGAGCTTCTATGAAGGGCTGGTGGCTCCAGACCTGGACTGCTGGTGGCAGTCTGGCAGGTTGGGTTCATCAGAGAATGGCGGCTCTGGCTGTCAGACTACCTGAGCTTCTGTGAGGATCTGGCGGCTTCAGACATGGACTGCGGAAGGCAGTCTGGCAGGTCCACTTCATCAGAAAACCACAGCTGTGGCTTTCAGACTACCTGAGCTTCTGTGAGGGGCTGGTGGCTTCAGACCTGGACTGTGGATGACAGTCTGGCAGTCGAGTCCTTCAGAGAACCATGGTTGTGGCTCTCAGACTACTTGAGCTTCTGTAAGGGGTTGGTGGTTTCATATCTGGACTGCTGATGGCAGTATGGCAGGTTGGATTCATCAACGAGATGCAGCTGTGGTTCTCAGACCACCTGAGCTTCCTTGAGGGGCTTGTAGCTTCAGATTTGGACTGCAGATGATAGTCTGGCAGGTTGGGTTCATCAGAGAACTGCAGCTGTGGCTTTCAGACTACTTCAGCTTCTGTGAGGGGCTGATGGCTTCAGATTTGGACTGCAGATATCAGTCTGGCAGGTTGGGTTCATCAGAGAACCGTGGCTGTGGTTCTCAGACTATCTCTGCTTTTGTAAGGGGCTGGTGGCTTCAGACCTGGACTGTAGATGGCAGTGTGGCAGGTCGGGGTTCATCACAGAACCATGGCTATGGCTCTAGGACTACTTCCGCTTCTGTGACGGGTTGGTGGCTTGAGACCTGGAATGTAGATCACAGTCTGGCATGTCAGGTTATCCAGAAAGCCATGGCTGTGGCTCTCAGTCAACCTGAGCTTTTGTGAGGGGCTGGTGACTTCTGATCTGGACTGCGGATGGCTGTCTGGCAGGTCATTTTCAAGAGAGAACCACGGCTGTGGCTCTCAGTCTACCTGAGGTTTTGAGAGGGGCTGGTGGCTTCCAACCTGGATTGTGGATGGCAGTCTGAAAGGCAGGCTTCATCAAAGAACCATGGCTGTGGCTCTCTCTGACTACCTGAGCTTCTGTGAGGGGTTGGTGACTTCAGACCTGGACTGCACATGGCTGTCTGGCAGGTTGAGTTTCTCAGAGAATGGCGGCTCTGGCTCTCAGACTACCTGTGCTCCTGTGAATGGCTGGTGGCTTCAGACATGGACTGTGGATAGCAGACTGGCAGGTCAGGTTCATCTGAGAGCTGTGGATGTGGCTCTCAGACTACCTGAGCTTCTGTGAGGGGCTGGTGACTTCAGACCTGGACTGTGGATGGCAGTCTAGCAGATTGGGTTCATCAGAGAACCACAGCTCTGGCTCTCAGATTTTCTGAGCTTTTGTGATGGGCTCTTGGCATGAGAGCTGGACTGCAGATGTCAGTCTAGCAGGCCAGTTACATCAGAGAACCACAGCTGTGGCTCCTTGTCTACCTAAGCTTCTGTGAGGGGTTGCTGGCTTCAGACCTGGACTGCGGATGACAGTCCCCAGGTTGGGATCATCAGAGTTCCACAGCTGTGGCTCTCAGACTACCTGAGCTTCTGTGAGGGGCTGGTGGCTTCAGACCTGGACTGCAGATGGCAGAGTGGCAGGTCGGGTTCATCTTAGAACTGCACCTGTGGCTCCTAGACTACCTGAGCTTCTGTGAGGGGTTGGCTTCAGACCTGCACTGCTGATGGCAGTCTGGCAGGTTTGGTTCATCAGTGAACTGTGGCTGTGGTTCTCAAACTACTTGAGCATTTCTGAAGTGCTGGTGGCTTATGATCTGGACTACGGATGATAGTCTGGCAGGTCAGTTTCGTCAGAGAACTATGGCATTGGCTTACAAACTACCTGAGCTTCTATGAGGAGCTGGTGGCTTCAGACCAGGACTGCAGATGGCAGTCTGGCAGACTGGTTCATCAAAGTACCTTGACTGTGGCTCTCAGACTACCTGAGCTTCTGTGAGGGGCTGGTAGCTTCAGACGTGGACTGCGGATGGCACTCTAGCAGGTTGTGTTCATCAGAGAACCATGGCTATGGCTTTCAGCCAACCTGAGCTTCTGTGAGGTGCTGGTGTCTTCAGTCCTGGACTGCGGATGGCATACTGGCAGGTCGAGTTCATCAGAGAGCCTCGGCTATGGATCTCAGACTATTTGAGCTTCTGTGAGGGTCTGGTGTCTTCAGGCCTGGACTGCTGATGACAGTCTGGCATGTCAGGTTTGTCACAGAACCACAACTGTGCCTCTCAGACTACCTGAGGTTCTGTGACGTGCTGGTGGCTTCAGGCCTCAACTGTGGATGGCAGTCTTGCAAAGTCGGGTTCATCCGGGAACAGCGGCAGTGGCTCTCATAGCTACTGAGCTACTGTGAGGGGCTGGTGGCTTGTGACCTAGAATGCGAATGGCAGTCTGGCAGGTCTGGTTCTAAAGAGAACCACAGCTGTGGCTCCCTGACTACCTCAGCTTCTGTGAGGGGTTGCTGGCTTCAGACCTGGACTGTGGATGGCAGTCTTTCAGGTTGGGTTCATCAGAGAAGCATGGCTGTGGCTCTCAGACTACATGAGCTTTTGTGAGGGGCTTGTGGCTTCAGACCTGGACTGCAAAATGCAGTCTAGCAGGTTGGGTTCATTAGAGAACCATGGCTATGGCTCTCAGTCTAGCTTAGCTTCTGTGATGGGCTCATGACTTCAGTCCTGGACTGTGAATGGCAGGCTTGCAGTTCGAGTTAATCAGAGAACCATGGCTGTGGCTCTCAGACTACCTGAGGCTCTGTGAGGGGTTGGTGGCTTCAGACCTGGACAGCAGATGGCACTTTGGCAGGTTGGGTTCATCAGAGAGCCTCAACTGTGGCACTTTGACTACTTGAGCTTCTGTTAGTGGTTGGTGTCTTCAGACCTGGACTTCAAATTGCAATCTGTCATGTCAGCTTAGTCAGAGAACCACAGCTGAAGCTGTCAGACATTTGAGCTTTTGTGAAGGGCTGGTGGCTACAGATCAGGATTTCGGATGGCAGTCTGACAGGTTGGGTTTATCAGATAATCATGGCTGTAGCTATCAGACTGCCTGAGCTTGTTTGAGGGGCTGGTTGCTTCAGACCTCAACTGTGAATGGCAGTCTTGCAGGTCAGGTTCATCAGAGAACAATGGTTGGGCTCTCACACAACCTTATCTTATGTGCGGGACTTGTGGCTTCAGTCCTGGACTCAGGATGGCAGTGTGGCAGGTCAGGTTTGACAGAGAACTACGGGTGTGGCTCTCAGACTACCTGAGCTTTTGTGAGGGGCTGGTGGCTTCAGATCTGGACTGTGGATGGCAGTCCCCAGGTCGGGTTCATCACAGAACCACAACTGTGGCACTCAGACTACCTGAGCTTCTGAAATGGGCTGGTGAGTTCTGACCTGGACTGTGAATGTCAGTCTGGCAGATTGAGTTTGTCAGCGAGTGGTGGCTCTGGCTCTCAGACTACCTGTGCTTGTGTGAGAGGCTGGTGGCTTCAGACCTGGACTGCGGATAGTAGACCTGCAGGTCTTGTTCTTCTGAGAGTAGCAGATGTGGCTCTCAGAGAACCAGAGTTTCTGTGTGGGGCTGGTAGCTTCAGATCTGTACTGCAGATGGCAGTCTTGATGGTCTGATTCATTAGAGAACCACTGCTGTGGCTCTCTGACTACCTGAGCATCTGTGAGGGGCTGCTGTCTTCAGACCTGACCTGCGGATGACAGTCCCCAAGTCGGGTTCATCAGGGAACCATAGCTGTGGCTCTCAGACTACCTGAGCTTCTGTGAGGGGCTGGAGGCTTCAGACCTGGAATGCAGATGGCTGTCAGTCAGGTTGGGTTCATCAGAGAACCATTGCTGTGGCTCTCAGACAACCTGAGCTTCTTTGAAGGGGCTGATTGCTTCAGACCTGGACTGCGAATGGGAGTCTGACAAGTCCTGTTCATTTGAGAACCACAGCTGAGCATCTGTGAGGGGCTTGATGATTCAGACCTTGACTGCTTGTGACAGTCTGACAGGATGGGTTTTTCAGAGAACCATGGCTGTGGCTCTCAAACTACCTGAGCTTCTGTGTGTGGCTGGTGGCTTCAGACCTGGACTGCTTATGGCAGTCTGGCAGGTTGGGTTCATCAGAGAACAGTGGCTCAGGTTCTCAGACTACCCGAGCTTCTCTGAGGGGCTGGTGGCTTTAGACCTGGACTGCGCATCACAGGCTGGCAGGTTGGGTTCATCAGAGAACCATGGCTGTGGCTCTCAGACTACCTGAGTTTCTGTTAGGGGGTGATTTCTTAAGACCTGGACTGCGGATGGCACTCTGTAAGGTTGGGTTCAGAAGAGAGCCTTGACTGTGGCACTGAGACTACTTGAGTTTCTGTGAGGGGCTGGTGGCTTCAGACCTTGACTGTGGATGGTAGTCAGGCATGCCAGGTAAGTCAGAGAATCACAGCTGTGGCTGTCAGACTACCTGAGCTTTTGTGAGGGGCTGGTGGCTTCACACCTGGACTGTGGATGGCAGTCTGACAGGTCGGGTTCATCACATAACATCAGCTGTGGCTTTCAGACTACCTGAGCTTCTGTGAGGGGCTGGTGGCTTCAGACCTGGACTGCGAATGGCATCTGGCAGGTCCAGTTCATCAGAGAACCACAGCTGTGACTTTCAGACTACCTGAGCTTCTGTGTAGGGCTTGTGGGTTGAGTCTTGGACTGCGGGTGACAGTCTAACAGGTCGGGATCGTCAGAGTACTGTGGCTGTTGCTATCAAACTACCTGAGTTTCTGTGAGGTTCTGGTGACTTCCGATCTGGACTGCTGATAGCAGTCTGGCAGGTTGGGTTCATCAGAGAACTGTGGCTGTGGTTCTCAGACTACTTGAGCTTCTCTGAGGGGCTGGTGGTTTCAGGACTGGACTGTGAATGATAGTCTGGCAGGTTGGGTTCATCAGAGAACTGCTGCTGTAGCTTACAGACTACATGATCTTCTGTGCGAGGCTGATGGCTTCAGACCTGGACAGCAGATGGCAGTCTGGCAGGTCGGGTTCATCAGAGATCCTCAGCAGTGGCTCTCAGATGATTTGGGCTTCTGTGAGGGCTGGTGCCTTCAGACCTGGACAGCAGAAAACAGTCAGGCATGTCAGGTTAGTCAGAGAACCACGGCTGTGGATCTCAGACTACCCGAACTTTTGTGAGGGGCTGTTGGCTTCAGACCTGGACTGCGGATGGCAGTCTGGCAGGTTGGGTTCATCAAATAACCACAGGTGTGGCTCTATGTCTGCCTGAGCTTCTGTGAGGGGCTGGTGACTTCAGACCTGGAGTGTTGATGGTAGTCTTGCAGGTCAGGTTCATCAAAGAACCACTGCTTTGGCTCTCAGACTACCTGATAATCTGTTAGGGGCTCGTGGCTTCAAATCTAGACTCTGGATGGCAGTCTGGCAGGTCAGGTTCCTCAGAAAACTGCGGCCTTGACTCACAGACTACCTGTGATTCTGTGAGGGGCTTGTCGCTTCAGACCTGGTCTGCAGATGGCAGTCTGACAGGTCAGATTCAACTGAGAATGATGGCTGTGGCTCTCAGACTACCTGAGCTTTTGTGAAGGGCTCGTGACTTCAGAACTGGACTGCGAATGGCAGTCCCCAGGTCGGGTTCATCAGAGAACTGCTGCTGTTCCTCTCAGACTACCTGAATTTCTGATAGGGGCTGATGGCTTCAGATCTGAATTGCGAATGGTAGTCTGGCAGGTTGTGTTCACCAGAGGACCACAGCTGTGGCTCTCAGACTCCCTAAGCATCTGAAATGGGCTGGTGGCTTCATACCAGGACTGCGAATGCAGTCTGGCAGGTTGGGTTCATCAGAGAAGCATGGCTGTGGATCTCAGACTACCTGAGTTTCTGTCAGGGGCTGGGGCCTTCTGACCTGGACTGCAGATGGCAGGCTGGAAAATCAGGTTCATCAGAGTACAATGGTGGTGGCTCTCAGACTACCTGATATTCTGTGATGAGCTGGTGGCTTCAGACCTGGACTGTGGATGGCAGTCTGGCAGGTAAGGGTCATCAGAAAAGCTTGGCTGTTGCTCTAGGACTACTTGAGCTTCTGTGAGGGGTTGATGGTTTCAGACCTTGACTGTGGATGGCAGTCTGGCATGTCAGGTTAGTCAGAGAACCATGGCTGTGGCTCTCAGACTGCTTGAGCTTCTGTGAGAGGCTGGTGACTTCACACTGGGACTGTGGATGGCAGTCCTGCAGATCAGGTTCTTCACAGAACCACAGCTGTGGTTCTCAGACTACCTGATGTTCTGTGAGGCGCTCTTGACTTCAGACTTGGACTTTAAATGGTAGTCTGGAAGGTTGGGTTCATCAGAAAATTGTGGCTTTGACTCTCAGAATACCTGAGCTTCTGTGAGTGACTGGTGGCTTCAGACCTGGGCTCTGGATGGCAGTCTGGTAGATCAGGATCATCAGAGAAGCATGGTTGTGGGTATCAGACTATCTGAGCTTCTGTGAGGGGCTGGTGGCTTCAGTCCTGGACTACAGATGGCAGGCTTGCAGGTCAGGTTCATAAGAGAAACAGGGCTGTGCCACTCAGAGTATCTGAGTTTCCTGTGAGGGTCTGGTGGCTTCAGACCTGAAGTGCAGATGGCACTCTGGCAGGTTGGGATCATCAGGGAGCCTTGGCTGTTTCTCTCAGACTACTTGAACTTCTGTGAGGGGCTGGTGGCTTCAGACCTGGACTGCAGAAACAGTCTGGCATGTCAGGTTAGTCAGAGAACCATGGCTGTGGCTCTCAGACTACCTGAGCTTCTGTGAGGGGCTTTTGGCTTCAGACCTGGTCAGTGGATGGCAGTCTGACCAGTCAGGTTTGACAGAGAACCATGGCTGTGGCTCTCAGACTACCTGAGCTTTTGTGAAGGGCTTGTGACTTCAGACCTGGACTGCAAATGGCAGTCCCCAGGTTGGGTTCATCAGAGAACTGCAGCTGTTTCTCTCAGACTACCTGAGCTTTTGATAGGGGCTGATGACTTCAGACCTGAACTGTGAAGTTCAGTGTGGCGGGTTGTGTTGGTCAGAGAATCACAGCTGTGGCTCTCAGACTACCTCAGCTTCTGAAAGGGGCTGGTGGCTTCAAACCTGGACTGTGAATGGCAGTCTGGCAGGTTGGGTTTGTCAGAGAATGGTGGCTCTGGCTCTCAGACTACCTGAGCTTCTGTGAGGGGCCAGTCACTTCAGACCTGGACTGCAGATGGCTGTCTGGCAGGTCAGATTTATCAGGGAACCACAGCTGTGGCTCTCAGACCTCCTGAACTTCTGATAGGGCTGATGGCTTCATACCTGAACTGCGAATGGCAGTCTGGCAGGTTGTGTTCATCAGAGGACCACAGCTGTGGGTCTCAGACTCCCTAAGCATATGAAATGGGCTGGTGGCTTCATACCAGGACTGCGAATGCAGTCTGGCAGGTTGGGTTCATCAGAGAAGCATGGCTGTGGCTCTCAGACTACCTGAGTTTCTGTCAGGGGCTGGGGCCTTCTGACCTGGACTGCAGATGGCAGGCTGGCAGGTCAGGTTCATCAGAGAACAATGGCAGTGGCTCTCAGACTACCTGATATTCTGTGATGATCTGGTGGCTTCAGACCTGGACTGCGGATGGCAGTCTGGCAGGTAAGGGTCATCAGAGAAGCTCGGTTGTTGCTCTAGGACTACTTGAGCTTCTGTGAGGGGTTAATGGTCTCAGACCTTGACTGTGGATGGCAGTCTGGCATGTCAGGTTAGTCAGAGAACCATGGCTGTGGCTCTCAGACTGCTTGAGCTTCTGTGAGAGGCTGGTGACTTCACACCAGGACTGTGGATGGCAGTCCTGCAGATCAGGTTCTTCACAGAACCACAGCTGTGGTTCTCAGACTACCTGATGTTCTGTGAGGGGCTCTTGGCTTCAGACTTGGACTTTAAATGGCAGTCTGGAAGGTCGGGTTCATCAGAAAATTGTGGCTTTGACTCTCACAATACCTGAGCTTCTGTGAGTGACTGGTGGCTTCAGACCTGGGCTCTGGATGGCAGTCTGGTAGATCAGGATCATCAGAGAAGCATGGTTGTGGGCATCAGACTACCTGAGCTTCTGTGAGGGTCTGGTGGCTTCAGTCCTGGACTACGGATGGCAGGCTTGCAGGTCAGGTTCATAAAAGAACCAGGGCTGTGCCACTCAGAGTATCTGAATTTCTTGTGAGGGGCTGGTGGCTTCAGACCTGAAGTGCAGATGGCACTCTGGCAGGTTGGGATCATCAGGGAGCCTTGGCTGTTTCTCTCAGACTACTTGAGCTTCTGTGAGGGGCTGGTGGCTTCATACCTGGACTGCGGAAACAGTCTGGCATGTCAGGTTAGTCAGAGAACCATGGTTGTGGCTCTCAGACTACCTGAGCTTCTGTGAGGGGCTTTTGGCTTCAGACCTGGTCTGTGGATGGCAGTCTGACTGGTCAGGTTTGACAGAGAACCATGGCTGTGGCTCTCAGACTACCTGAGCTTTTGTGAAGGGCTTGTGACTTCAGACCTGGACTGCAAATGGCAGTCCCCAGGTTGGGTTCATCAGAGAACTGCAGCTGTTTCTCTCAGACTACCTGAGCTTTTGATAGGGGCTGATGACTTCAGACCTGAACTGTGAAGTTCAGTGTGGCGGGTTGTGTTGGTCAGAGAATCACAGCTGTGGCTCTCAGACTACCTCAGCTTCTGAAAGGGGCTGGTGGCTTCAAACCTGGACTGTGAATGGCAGTCTGGCAGGTTGGGTTTGTCAGAGAATGGTGGCTCTGGCTCTCAGACTACCTGAGCTTCTGTGAGGGGCCAGTCACTTCAGACCTGGACTGCAGATGGCTGTCTGGCAGGTCAGATTTATCAGGGAACCACAGCTGTGGCTCTCAGACCTCCTGAACTTCTGATAGGGCTGATGGCTTCATACCTGAACTGTGAATGGCACTCTGGCAGGTTGTGTTGGTCAGAGAACCACAGCTATGGCTCTCAGACTACTTGAGCTTCTGTGAGGGGCTGGTGGCTTCAGACCTTGACTGCAGATGACAGTCTGGAAGGTCAGGTTCTTCAGAGAAGTGAGGCTGTGGGTCTCAGACTACATGAGCTTCTGTAAGGGGTTGGTGGCTTCAGATCTGGACTGCTGATGGTAGTATGGCAGGTTGGATTCATCAGAGAACTGCGGCTGTGGTTCTCGGACCACCTGGGCTTCCTTGATGGGCTTGTAGCTACAGATCTGGACTGCGGATGATAGTCTGGCAGGTTGGGTTCATTAGAGAACTGCAGCTGTGGCTTTCAGATTACCTGAGCTTCTGTGAGGGGCTGACGGTTTCAGACCCAGACCACAGATGACAGTCGAGCAGGTCAGTTTCATCAGAGAACCATGGCTGTGGCTCTCAGACTACCTGAATTTCTGTGAGGGGCTGGTGGCTACAGTCCTGGACTGCGGATAGCAGTCTGGCAGGTCGGGTTCATCAGAGAACTATGGCTGAGGCTCTAGGACTACTTCAGCTTCTTTGAGCATTCGGTAGCTTCAGACCTTGACTGTGGATGGCAGTCTGGCGTGACAGGTCAGTCAGAGAACCATGGCTGTGCCTCTCAGTCTACCTGAGCTTTAGTGAGGGGCTGGTGGCTTCAGACCTGTACTGCTGATATCAGTCTGGCAGGTTGGGTTCATCAGAGAACTATGACTGTGGCTCTCAGACTACCTGAGCTTCTTTGAGGGCTGGTGGCTTCAGACTTGTACTGCGGATGGCATTCTGGTAAGTTGAGTTCATCAGGGAACTATGGTTGTTGCTCTCAGACTACCTGAGCTTCTGTGAGTGGCTGGTGGCTTCAGACCTATACTGCAGATGGCAGTCTGGCAAGTCAGGTTCATCAGGGAGCCATGGTTGTTGCTCTCAGACTACCTGAGCTTCAGTGAGGGGCTGGTGGCTTCAAACCTGCACTGCTGTTGGCAATCTGGCAGGTTTGATTCATCAGCGAACTGTGGCTATGGTTCTCAGACTACCTGAGCTTCTCTGAGGGACTGGTGGCTTACCATCTGGACTGCAGATGATAGCCTGGAAGATCAGTTTCTTCAGAGAACTGTGTCAGTGGCTTTCAGACTACCTGAGCTTCTATGAGGGGCTGGTGGCTTCAGACCTGGAATGCAGATGGCAATCTGGCAGTTTGGGTTCATCAGAGAACTGTGACTGTGGCTTTCAGACTGCCTGAGCATCTGTGAGTGTCTGGTGGCTTCAGACTTGGACTGCAGATGGCACTCTGGCAGGTTGTGTTCATCAGAGAACCATGGCTATGGCTCTCAGACTACCTGAGCTTCTGTGAGGGGTGGGTGACTTCAGACCTGGACTGCAGATGGCAGTCTAGCAGATCAGGTTCATCAGAGAACCACAGCTCTGGCTCTCAGACTTCCTGAGCTTTTGGGAAGGGCTCTTGGCATACGATCTGGACTGCAGATGTCAGTCTAGCAGGCCAGTAACATCAGAGAACCACATTTGTGGCTCCTTGACTACCTGATCTTCTGTGAAGGGTTGCTGTCTTCAGACCTGGGCTGCAGATGACAGTCCCCATGTTGGGATCATCAGAGATCCACAGCTGTGGCTCTCAGACTACATGAGCTTCTGTGAGGGGCTGGTGGCTTCAGACCTGGGCTGCAGATGGCAGAGTGGCAGGTTGGGTTCATCTTAGAATTGCATCTGTGGCTCCTAGACTACCTGAGCTTCTGTGAGCGGCTGGTGGCTTCAGACCTATACTGCAGATGGCAGTCTGGCAGGTTTGGTTCATCAGCGAACTGTGGCTATGGTTCTCAGACTACCTGAGCTTCTCTGAGGGACTGGTGGCTTACCATCTGGACTGCGGATGATAGCCTGGGAGATCAGTTTCTTCAGAGAACTACGGCAGTGGCTTTCAGACTACCTGAGCTTCTATGAGGGGCTGGTGGCTTCAGACCTGGAATGCAGATGGCAGTCTGGCAGTTTGGGTTCATCAGAGAACTGTGACTGTGGCTTTCAGATTGCCTGAGCATCTGTGAGTGTCTGGTGGCTTCAGACTTGAACTGCGGATGGCACTCTGGCAGGTTGGGTTCATCAGAAAACCATGACTGTGGCTCTCAGATTATTTGAGCTTCTGTGAGGGCTAGTGGCTTCAGACTTGGACTGCGGATGGCACTCTGGCAGGTTGTGTTCATCAGAGAACCATGGCTATGGCTTTCAGACTACCTGAGCTTCTGTGATAGGCTGGTGGCTTCAGACCTGGACTCTGGATGTCAGTCTGGCAGTTTAAGTTCATCAAAAAAGTGCAGCTTTGACTCTCAGAAGACATGAGCTTCTGTGAAGGGCTGCTGGTTTTTGACCTGGACTGCGGATAGCATTCTGACAGGTCAGGTTTGAAAGAGAACCATGGCTGTGGCTCTCAGACTACCTGAGCTTCTGTGAGGGGCTGGTGGCTTCAGACCTTGACTGCGGAAGACTGTCTCGCAGGTCAGGTTCTTCAGAGAAGTGCGGCTGTGGCTCTCAGACTACATGATCTTCTGTAAGGGGTTGGTGGCAGTATGTCAGGCTGGATTCATCAGAGAACTGTGGCTGTGGTTCTCAGACCACCTGGTCTGCCTTGAGGGGCTTGTAGCTTCAGATCTGGACTGTGGATGATAGTCTGGCAGGGCGGGTTCATTAGAGAACTGCAGCTGTGGCTTTCAGACTACCTGAGCTTCTGTGAGTGGCTGATGGTTTCAGACCCAGACTGCAGATGACAGTCTGGCAGGTCACGTTAATCAGAAGACCGTAGCTCTGGCTCTCAGAATACCTGAACTTCTGTGAGGGGCCAGTGGCTTCTGATCTGGACTGCGGATAGCAGTCTGGCAGGTCGGGTACATCAGAGAACCATGGCAATGGCTCTAGGACTACTTCAGCTTCCATGATGGGCTGGTCGCTTCAGACCTGTACTGCTGATATCAGTCTGGCAGGTCGGGTTCATCAGAGAACCATATTGTGACCCTCAGACTGCCTGAGCTTCTTTGAGGGCTGGTGGCATCAGACTTGGACTGCGGATGGCAGTCTGGCAGGTCGAGTTCATCAGAGAACCATGGCTATGTCTTTCAGACTACCTGAGCTTCTGTGAGGGTCTGGTGGCTTCAGACCTGGACTGCGAATGGCAGTCTGGCAGGTTGGGTTCATCAGAGAATGATGGCTCTGGCTCACAGACTACCTGAGCTTCTGTGAGGATCTGGTGGCTTCAGACATGGACTGTGGGTGGCAGTCTGGCAGGTCGGGTTCATCAGGGAACCGCGGCTGTGGCTCTCAGACTTCCTTAGCTTCTGTGTGTGGCTGGTGGCTTCTGACCGGGACTACGGAAGGCAGTCTGGCAGGTCCACTTCATTGGAGAAACACAGCTGTGACTCTCAGACTACCTGAGCTTCTGTGAGGGGCTGGTGGCTTCAGACCTGGACTGCGGATGACAGTCTGGCAGTCGAGTCCTTCAGAGAACCATGGCTGTGGCTCTCAGACCACTTGAGCTTCTGTAAGGGGTTGGTTGCTTCATATCTGGACTGCTGATGGCAGTATGGCAGGTTGGATTCATCAGAGAACTGCAGCTGTGGTTCTCTGACCACCTGAGCTTCCTTGAGGGGCTCATAGCTTTGGATTTGGACTGCAGATGATAGTCTGGCAGGTTGGGTTCATCAGGAAACTGCAGCTGTGGCTTTCAGACTACCTCAGCTTCTGTGAGGATCTAATGGCTTCAGATCTGGACTGCAGATATCAGTCTCACAGGTCGGGTTCATCAGAGAACCGTGGCTGTGGTTCTCAGACTACCTGAGCTTTTGTAAGGGGATGGTGGCTTCAGACCTGTACTGCGGATGGCAGTGTGGCAGGTTGGGGTTCATCAGAGAACCATGGCTATGGGTCTAGGACTACTTCAGCTTCTGTCACAGGTTGGTGGCTTCAGACCTGGAATGTGGATCTCAGTCTGGCTTGTCAGGTTAGCCAGATAACCATGGCTGTGGCTCTCAGTCAATCTGAGCTTTTGTGAGGGGCTGGTGGCTTCTGATCTGGACTGCGAATGGCAGACTGGCAGGTCAGTTTCAACAGAGAACCACGTCTATGGCTCTCAATCTACCTGAGCTTTTGTGAGGGGCTGGTGGCTTCTGACCTGGACAGCACATGGCAGTCTGGCAGGTAGAGTTTCTCAGAGAATGGTGTCTCTGACTCTCAGACTACCTGAGCTTCTGAGAACTGCTGGTGGCTTCATACCTGTACTGTGGATAGAAGACTGGCAGGATGAGTTCATCTGAGAGCTGTGGTTGTGGCTGTCAGACTATCTGAGCTTCTGTAAGTGGCTGGTGGCTTCAGATATTGACTGAGGAAGGCAGTCTAGCAGATCGGGTTCATCAGAGAACCACAGCTCTGGCTCTCAGACTTCTTGAGCTTTTGTGATGGGCTCTTGGCATGAGACCTGGACTGCAGATGTCAGTCTAGCAGGCCAGTTACATCAGTGAACCACAGCTGTGGCTTTTTGACTACCTGAGCTTCTGTGATGGGTTGCTGGCTTCAGACTTGGACTGCAGATGACAGTCCCCAGGTCAGGATCATCAGAGATCAACAGCTGTGGCTCTCAGACTACCTGAGCTTCTGTAAGGGGTTTGTGGCTTCAGACCTGGACTGTGGATGGCAGTCTGGCATGTCAGGTTAGTCAGAGAACCATGGCTGTGGCTTTCAGTCTACCTGAGCTTCAGTGAGGGGCTGGTGGCTTCTGACCTGTACTGCTGATGGCAGTCTGGCAGTTCAGGTTCATCAGAGAACCATGGCTATGGATTTCAGTCTTCCTGAGTTTCTGTGAGGGGCTGGTGGCTTAGGACCTGAACTCTGGATATCAGTCTGACAGGTCAGGTTCATCAGTAAAGTGCAGCTTTGACTCTCAGATTACATGAGCTTCTGTGATGGGCTGCTGGTTTTAGAGCTGGACTGCAGATGGAATTCTAACAGTTCTGGTTCGACAGAGAACCATGGCTGTGGCTCTCAGACTACCTGAGCTTTTGTGAGGGGCTGTAGACTTCAGACCTGGACTGTGAATGGCAGTCCCCTGGTCGGGTTTATCAGATAACTGCAGCTGTTTCTCTCAGACTACCTGAGCTTCTGAAAGGGGCTAATGGCTTTGGACGTGAACTGCGAATGGCAGTCTGGCAGGTTATGTTCATCAGAAAACCACAGCTGTGGGTCTCAGACTACCTGACCTTCTAAAAGAGGCTGGTGGCTTCACTTCTGGACTGCGAATGGCAGTCTGGCAGGATGGGTTCTTCAGAGAATGGCCACTCTGGCTCACAGATTACCTGAGCTTCTGTGAGGATCTGGTGACTTCAGACCTGGACTGTGTATGACAAACTGGTAGGTTGGGTTCTTCTGAGAACTGCACCTGTGGCTCTCAGACTACCTGAGCTTCTCTGAGGCTCTGGTGGCTTCAGACCAGGAGTGCGGATGGCAGTCTGGCAGGTCGTGTTCATCAGAGAACTACAGCTGTGGCTTTCAGACTACCTGAGCTTCAGTGAGGTGCTGGTGGCTTCAGACTTGGACTGCAGATGATAGTCTGGCAGGTCGGGTTCTTCAGAGAACTGTGGCTCTGGCTCTCAGACTACTTGAGCTTCTGTAATGGTTGGTGGCTTCAGATCTGGACTGCGGATGACAGTCTGTCAGGTTGGGTTCATCAGGGAACCCCGGCTGTGGCTCTCAGACTACATGAGCTTCTATGAGGGGCTGGTGGCTTCAGACCTTGACTGTGGAAGAAAGTCTGGCAGGTTCAGTTCATCAGAGAACCACAGATGTGGCTCTCAGACTACCTGAGCTTCGGTGTGGGGTTGGTGGTTTCAGACCTGGACTGCGGATGACAGTCTGGCAGGTCGGGTTTCTCAGAGACCCGTGGCTGTGTCTGAGTACTTGAGCTTCTGTAAGGGGTTGGTGGCTTCAGATCTGGACTGCTGATGGCAGTATGGAAGGTTGAATTCATCAGAGAGCTACGGCTGTGGCTTTCAGACCACATGAGCTTCCCTGAGGGGCTTGCAGCTTCAAATCTGGACTGCGGATGAAAGTCTGGCAGGTCGGGTTCATCAGAGAACTGCAGCTGTGGCTTTCAGACTACATGAGCTTCTGTGAAGGGCTGATGGCTTCAGATCTGGACTGTAAATGGCTGGTTGGGTTCATCAGAGAACCATGGCTGTCTCTCTCAGACTACCTGAGGTTCTGTAAGGGGCTGGTGGCTTCAGACCTGGACTGCAGATGGCAGTCTGGCAGGTTGTGTTCATCAGAGAACCATTTATGTGGCTCTAGGACTACTTCAGCTTCTGTGAGGGGTTGGTGGATTCAGATCTGGACTCTGGATGGCAGTCAGGCATGTCAAGTTAGTCAGAAAAGTGCAACCTTGACTCTCAGACGACATGAGCTTCTGTGAGGGACTGCTGGTTTTAGACCTGGACTGCTGATGGCAGTCTGGCATGTCAGGTTTGTCAGAGAACCACAGCTGTACCTCTCAGACTACCTGAGCTTCTGTGATGGGCTGGTGGCTTCAGATCTGGGCTGCAGAAAAAAGTCTGGCATGTCAGGTAAGTCACAGAACCATGGCTGTGGCTCTCAGACTACCTGAGCTTTTGTGAGGGGCAGTTGGCGTCAGACCTGGAGTGCGGATGGCAGTCTGACAGGTTGGGTTCATCAGAGAACTGCACCTGTGTCTCTCAGACTAGCTCATCTTTTGTGAGGGGCTGCTGGCTTCAGTTCTGGCCTGTGGGTGACTAACTGGCAGGTCAGGTTCTTCAGAGAACCGAGGCTGTGACTCTTAGACTACCTGATCTTCTGTGAGGTGCTTGTGGCTTCAAACCTAGACTCTGGATGGCAGTCTGGCAGGTCAGATTCATCAGAAAACTGTGACCTTGACTGTCAGACTACCTGAAGTTCTGTTAGGGGGTGGTGGCTTCAGACCTGGTCTGCGGATGGAAGTCTGACAGGTCAGGTTAGACAGAGAACCATGGCTGTGGCTCTCAGACTAGTTGAGCTTTTGTGAAGGGTTTGTGACTTCAGACCTGGACTGTGAATGGCAGTCCCCAGGTCAGGTTCATCAGAGAACTGCAGCTGTTTCTCTCAGACTACCTGAGCTTCTGATACGGGATGATGGCTTCAGACCTGAACTGTGAAAGGCAGTGTGGCGGGTTGTGTTGCTCATAGAATCACCACTGTAGCTCACGACTACCTAAGCTTCTGAAAGGGGCTGGTGGCTTCAAACCTGGACTGTGAATGGAATTTGGAAGGTTGGGTTTGTCAGAGAATGGTGGCTCTGGCTCTCAGACTAACTGAGCTTCTGTGATGGTCTGTTTGCTTCAGACCTGGACTGTGGATGGCAGACTGGCAGGTCGGGTTCCTCTGAGAAATGCACCTGTGGCTCTCAGACTAGCTCAGCTTCTGTGAGGGGCAAGTGGCTTCAGACCTGGACTGCGGATTTCAGTCTGGCAGGTCGGATTCATCAGGGAAACACAGCTGTGGCTCTCAGACTACCTGAGCTTTTGTGAGGGGCTGGTGGCTTCAGACCTGGGCTGCAGATGTCAGTCTGGAAGTCCAGTTTCATGAAAGAACCATGGCTGTAGCTCTCTCTGTCTACCTGAGCTTATGTGAGAGGTTGGTGACTTCAGATCTGGACTGCAGATGTCAATCTGGCAGGCTATTATCAGATGAGAATCATGGCTGTGGCTCTCTGACAACCTGAGTTTCTCTGAGGTGGTTGCTGTCTTCAAACCTGAACTGCAGATTGCAGTCCCCAAGTTGGGTTCATCTGAGAAGCACAGCTGTGGCTCTCAGACTACCTGAGCTTCTGTGAGCAGCTGGAGGCTTCAGACATGGAATGCGGTTGACTGTCTGGCAGGTCGGGTTCTTCAAAGCACCACAGCTGTGGCTCTCGGACTACCTGAGCATCTGTGGGGGCTGGATACTTCAGGCCTGGAATGTGGGTGACAGTCTGACAGGATGGATTCTTCAAAGAACTGTAGCTGTGGCTCTCAAACTCCCTGAGCTTCTGTGAGGGGCTGGTGGATTCAGATCTGGACTGCTGATGGCAGTCTGGCAGGTTGGGTTTGTCAGAGAACTGTGGCTCTGGTTCTCAGACTAGCTGAGCTTCTCTGAGGGGCTGGTGGCTTCAGACCTGAACTGCGGATGGCTGACTGGCAGGTCAGGTTCATCAGAGAACCACGTCTGTGGCTCTTAGACTACCTGAGTTTCTGTGAGGGGCTGATTTCTTCCAACCAGGACTGCGGATGGCACTCTGGCAGGTCAGGTTCATCAGAGAGCCTTGGCTGTGGCACTGAGAAAACCTGAGTTTCTTTGAGGGGCTGGTGGCTTCAGAACTTGACTGCGGATGGCAGTCTGGTAGGTCGGGTTCATCAGAGAAGCGTGGTTGTTGTTCTAAGACTACATGAGCTTCTGTGAGGGGCTGGTGGCTTCAGACCTGGACTGTGGATGGCAGGCTTGCAGGTCAGGTTCATCAGAGAACCATGGCCGTGCCGCTCAGACTACCTAAGCTTCCTGTAAGTGGCTGGTGGCTTCAGACCTGAACTGCGAATGGCACTCTGGCAGGTTAGGATCATCAGAGAGCCTCAGCTCTGTCTCTCAGACTACTTGAACTTCTGTGAGGGGCTGGTGGCTTCAGACCTGGACTGCGGAAAACAGTCTGGCATGTCAGGTTATTCAGAGAACCATGGCTGTGGCTCTCAGACTGCCTGATCTTGTATGAGGGGCTCGTGGCTTCTAACCTAGACTCTGGATGGCAGTCTGGCAGGTCAGGATCTTCAGAAATCTGTGGCCTTGACTCTCAGACTACCTGAGCTTCTGTGAAGGGCTGGTGGCTTCAGATCTGTTTTGGAGATGGCAGTCTGACAGGTCAGGTTCGACAGAGAACCATGGCTGTTGCTCTCAGACTACCTGAGCTTTAATGAGGGGCTTGTGACTTCAGACCTGGACTGTGAATGACAGTCCCCAGGTTGGGTTCATCAGAGAGCTGCAGCTGTTTCTCTCAGACTACCTGAGCTTCTGATAGGGGCTGATGGCTTCTAACCTGAACGGTGAATGGCAGTCTGGTAGGTTGTGTTGGTCAGAGAACCAGAGCTGTGGCGCTCAGACTACCTGAGCTTCTGAAAGGGGCTGGTGGCTTCAAACCTGGACTGTGAATGGCAGTCTGGCAGGTTGGGTTCATCAGAGAATGGTGGCTCTGGCTCTCAGACTACCTGAGCTTCTGTGAGGGGCTGGTTGCTTCAGACCTGGAGTGTGGATGGCTTACTAGCAGGTGAGGTTCTTCTGAGAACTGCACCTGTGGCTCTCAGACTAGCTCAGCTACAGTGAGTGGCCAGTGGCTTCAGACCTGGACTATGGATGGCAGTCTGGCAGGTTCGGTTCATTAGGGAGCCACAGCAGTGGCTATCAATCTACCGGAGCTTCTGTAAGGGGCTGGTGCCTTCAGTCCTGGACTGTGGGTGACTATCTGGCATTTTGGGTTCGTCAGAGAACTGTGGCTGTGTCTCTCAGACTACTTGAGCTTTTGTAAGAGGTTGGGTTCATCAGAGAGCTGCGGCTGTGATTCTCAGATTACCTGAGCTTCTCTGGGGGCTCATATTTTCAGATCTGGATTGCAGATGATAGTCTGGAAGGTCGGGTAAGTCATAGACAAGGCCCCTAGATTTCTGTGGCTGCAGAATTTTGTGCAGAACTTGCAATCTACCGCAGAACTTCTGCGGTGCCGAAGAATTCACCTTTTGGTGATTTTTTTATTAATATTTCTGTTTATCCATAGAATCTGGTTCCCTTCCACTCTTTTTATATCCAAAACCCCCCTATATGCTCAGAATGTGGTGTTATCATTGCTATATCATACATTAGCTAATGAAACGGCTGCATTCTGCAACAGAAATGAACAGTCACTTATCTAGTCAGGTTCAGAGATTAGCTCTGGGAGCTGGCTGGGCAGCACAAGGATTGGTGGAACACATCACTGCTCAGAGCCTAGGAAGGTATGGTGCAGTGTTCTGTCACATGGTGGACACACTGTAATGGGCTGGAGAGCTCTGTCTCACAATCGGTTCACATGCGTGTCATGGCCTGATGGTGTTACGCAGTGTGTCAGAGAAAGCAGGTTGACATGAAAAATGAGTTTTGCAATAACTCCTCTATTCCGTTTCCAATGGGACCTGTATGAATGAGGATGCAAGTTCATGAAATTAAAAAAAAAAAAATATATATATATACACACACACACACACACACACACACATATACAGTATCTCTGTCTCTCACCACACACACACACACACACAGACACACACACATATAGTTGTATGTATGTTACAGACTGCATATAAACATATAAGTGATACACAGTGTGAACCTCATGAGTGGTGTAGAAAGCACATACAAATATATATGGGATAGACAGTGGAAACCTCATTAGTGGGATATATAGCATGCATATAGAAATGCCTTATTTATCATATAAGCTCCCCTCTGCATATGTCATTTATGCAACAGGCTAGGACCTTAAGGGAGAGACATTTGTTTTGCCTTTTTAGGCATAAAATTATTTTTATAAGTCTGTTATTTTTTGAACTAGTGTTACTGTGCTTTCCACCATCCTGACTGCTATAACCACTGCCATGAAAGTGAAGTCAGGATGAAAAGCTGACACTTTGATGTGGTAGTTTGTTAGTGCCGCAGAACTTACGAAGAAATTGCAAACCACCACCGCAGAATTTCTGCGGCAAATGGTAGTCTTGCCACAGAACTTGGTCCCACTGAACCACAGAAGGTCATAGAACTGCAGCTGTTCAGACCTGGACTGCAGATGGCAGTCTGATAGGTCATGTTCATCAGAGAATCATGGCTGTGGCTCTCAGACTACCTGAGCTTCTGTAAGGGTGCTGGTGGCTTCAGACCGGGACTGCGGATAGCAGTCTGGCAGGTCAGGTTCATCAGAGAACCACGGCTGTGGCTCACAGACTAACTGAGCTTTTGTAAGGGGCTGGTGGCTTCAGACTTGGACAGCGGATGTCAGTCTGGAAGGCCGGTTTCATCAAAGAACCATGACTGTGGTTCTCTCTGTCTACCTGAGCTTCTGTGAGTGGTTGGTGACTTCAGACTTGGACTGCAGATGTCAATCTGGCAGGCCAGTTTCATCTGAGTACTACAGCTGTGGCTTTCTGACTACCTGAGCTTCTCTGATGGGTTGCTGTCTTCAGATCTGAACTGCAGATGGTAGTCCCCAAGTCGGGTTCGTCAGAGAACCACAGCTGTGGCTCTCAGACTACCTGAGCTTCTGTAGGGGCTGGAGACTTCAGATCTGGAATACAGATGGCTGTCTGGCAGGTCGAGTTTTTCTGAGAACTGCACCTGTGGCTCTCAGACTAGCTCAGCTTCTGTGAGGGGCAAGTGTCTTCAGACCTGGACTGTGGATGGCAGTCTTGCAGGTTGGGTTCATCAGGGAACCGTGGCTGTGGCTGTCAAACAATCTGAGCTTCTGTGAGGGACTGGTGGCTTCAGACCGGGTCTGGGGATGGCAATCTGACAGGTCAGGTTTGACAGAGAACCATGGTTGTGGCTCTCAGACTACCTGAGCTTTTTTGAGGGGCATGTGACTTCAGACCTGGACTGCAAATGGCAGTCCGCAGGTCGGGTTCATCAGAGAACTGCAGCTGTTTCTCTCTGACAACCTGAACTTCTGATAGGGGCTGATGGCTTCAGACCCGAACTGCGAATGGCAGTCTGGCAGGTTGTGTTGGTCAGAGAACCACAGCTGTGGCTCTGACTACTTGAGCTTCTGTAAGGGGTTATTGGCTTCTGATCTGGACTGCTGATGGCAGTCTGGCAGGTTGGGTTCATCAGAGAGCTGCGCCTGTGGTTCTCAGACTACCAGAGCTTCTCTGGGGGTTCATAGCTTCAGATCTGGATTGTGCATGATAGTCTAGCAGGTCGCGATCATCAGAGAACTGCAGCTGTGGCTTTCAGACTAACTGAGCTTCTGTGAGGGCTTATGGCTTCAGACCTGGACTGCAGTCTGGTAGGTCAGATTCATCAGAGAACCATGGCTGTGGCTCTCAGACTACCTGAGCTTCTGTAAGGGGCTGGTGGCTTCACACTGGGACTGTGGATCGCAGGCTGGCAGGTCAGGTTCATCAGAGAACCTTGGCTGTTGCTCTAGGACTACTTGAGCGTCTGTGAAGGGCTGGTAGCTTCTGACCTGGACTGCGGATGGCAGTCTGGCATGTCAGGTTAGTCAGAGAACCATGGCTGTAGCTCTCAGACTGCCTGAGCTTCTGTGAGGGGCTGGTGTCTTCAGACCTGCACTGTGAATGGCAGTCTGGCAGGTCAGGTTCATCAGAGAACCACGGCTGTGGCTCTCAGACTACCTGATCTTCTGTGAGGGACTCGTGGATTCAGACCTGGACTCTGGATGGCAGTCTGTCAGGTCTGGTTCATCAGAAAATTGTGACTTTGACTCTCAGACTACCTGAGCATCTGTGAGTGGTTGGTAGCATCAGTCCTGGACTGCAGATGGCAGTCTGGCAGGTCAGGTTCGACAGAGAACCACGGCTGTAGCTCTCAGATTACCTGAGCTTTTTGTCAGACAGGTGGCTTATTTCAGACCTGAATGGTAGTCTGGAAGGCCAGTTTCATCTAAGATGCATGGCTGTGGCTCTCTCTGTCTACCTGAGCTTCTGTGAGGGATTGTTGACTTCAGATCTGGACTGCAGATATCAGTCCCCAGGTTGGGTTCATCAGAGAACCACAGCTATAGCACTCAGACTACCTGAGCTTCTGAAAGGGGCTGGTGGGTTGAGATCTGGACTGCAAATGTCAGTCTGGCAGGTTGGGTTTGTCAGAGAATGGTGGCTCTGGCTCTCAGACTACCTGAGCTTGCATCAGGGGCTGGTGGCTTCAGACTCTGACTGCGGAGAGCAGACCTGCAGGTCGGGTTCTTCTGAGAACAGCAGATGTGGCTCTCAGAGAACCTGAGCTTATGTGAGGGGCTGGTAGCTTCAGACCTGTACTGCTGTTGGCAGTCTGGAAGGTCTGGATCATTAGAGAACCATGGCTGTGGCTCTCTGACTACCTGAGCTTCTGTGAGGGGCTGCTGTCTTCAGACCTGAACTGCGGATGACAGTCCCCAATTTGGGTTCATCAGTGAAGCACAGCTGTGGCTCTCAGACTACCTGAGCTTTTGTGAGGGGCAGGAGGCTTCAGACCTGGAATGCGGATGGCTGTCTGTCAGGTTGGGTTCATCAGGGAACCATGGCTGTGGCTCTTAGACTACCTGAGCCACTTTGAAGGGACTGGTAGCTTCAGATCTGGGCTGTGATTGGCAGTCTGGCAGGTCCGGTTCATCAGAGAACCACAGCTGTGGCTCCTTGACTACCTGAGCATCAGTGAGTGGCTGGATGCTTCAAACCTCATCTGCGGGTGACAGTCTGACAGGATGGGTTCTTCAGAGAACCGTGGCTGTGGGGTCTCAATATACCTAAGCTTCTGTGAGGGTCTGGTAGTTTCAGATCTGGACTGCTTATGGCAGTCTTGCAGGTTGGGGTCACCAGAGAACAGTGGCTCTGGTTCTCAGACCACCTGAGCTTCTCTGAGGGGCTGGTGGCTTCAGACCTGGACTGCGCATCGCAGGCTGGCAAGTTGGGATCATCAGAGAACCACGGCTGTGGCTCCCAGTCTACCTGAGTTTCTGTGAGGGGCTGATTTCTTCAGACCTGGACTGCAGATGGAACTCTGCCAGGTCGGGTTCATCAGAGAGCCTTGGCTGTGGCACTGAGACTACTTGAGTTTCTGTGAGGGGGCTGTTGGCTTCAGATCTGGATTGCTTATGGCAGTCTGGTAGGTTTGGTTCATCAGAGAACTGTGGCTGTGGTTCTCAGACTACCTGAGCTTCTCTAAGGGGCTGGTGGCTTCAGACCTGGACTGCACATCACAGGCTGGCAGGTCATGTCCATCAGAGAACCACAGCTGTGGCTCTCAGACTACTTGAGTTTTTGTGAGGGGCTGGTTTCTTCAGATGTGGACTGTGGATGGCACTCTGGCAGGTCAGGTTCATCAGAGAGCCTTAGCTGTGGCACTGAGACTACCTTAGCTTCAGTGAGGGGCTGGTGGCTGCAGGTCTGGACTGCGGATGATAGTCTGGCAGGTCGTGTTCATCAGAGAACTGCTGCTTTGGCTTTCAGACTACCTGAGCTTCAGTGAGGGGCTGGTGACTTCAGACCTGGACTTTGGATGGCAGACTGGCAGATTGAGGTCATCAAAGAGCCTCGGCAGTGGCTCTCTGATGATTTGGACTTCTGTGAGGGCTGGTGCCTTCAGACCTGGACAGTGGAAAACAGTCTGGCATGTCAGGTTAGTCAGAGAACCACAGCTGTGGATCTCAGACTACCTGAGCTTTTGTGAGGGGCTGTTGGCTTCTGACCTGGACTGTGGATGGCAGTCTGGCAGATCAGGTCCATCAGATAACCACAGCTGTGTCTCTCAGACTGCCTGAGCTTCTGTGAGGGTCTGGTGGCTCCAGACCTGGAGTGTTGATGGTAGTCTTGCAGGTTGGGTTCATCAGAGAACCACGGCTGTGGCTCTCAGACTGCCTGATCTTCTGTGAGGGGCTCGTGGCTTCCAGCCTAGACTCCGGATGGCAGTCTGGCAGGTTACATTTCTCATTAAACTGTGACCTTGACTCTCAGACTACCTATGCTTCTGTGAGGGGCTGATTTCTTCTGACCAGGACTGCGGATGCCACTCTGGCAGGTTTGGTTCATCAAAGAGCCTTGGCTGTGGCACTGAAACCACTTGAGTTTCTTTGAGGGGGTGGTGGCTTCAGACCTTGACTGTGGATGGCAGTCTGGTAGGTTGGGTTCATCAGAGAAGCATGGTTGTGGATCTCAGACTACCTGAGCATCTGTGAGTGGCTGGTAGCATCAGTTCTGGACTGCAGATGGCTGTCTGGCAGGTCAGGTTTGACAGAGAACCACGGCTGTGGGTCTCAGACTACCTGAGCTTTTTTGAATGGCTGGTGGCTTCAGACCTGGACTGCGGATGGCAGTCTGGAAGGCCAGTTTCATCAAAGAACCACAGTTGTGGCACTCAGACTACCTGAGCTTCTGAAAGGGGCTGGTGGGTTCATATCTGGACTGCGAATGTCAGTCTGGCAGGTTGAGTTTGTCAGAGAATGGCAGCTCTGGCTCTCAGACTACCTGAGCTTGCGTCAGGTGCTGTTGGCTTCAGACTTCGACTGCAGATAGAAGGTCTGCAGGTCGGGTTCATCTGAAAGCAGTAGATGTGGCTCTCAGAGAACCTGAGCTCCTGTGAGGGGCTCGTAGCTTCAGATCTGTACAGCAGATGGCAGTCTGGAAGGTCTGGTTCATTAGAGAACCATGGCTGTTGCTCTTTGACTACCTGAGCTATTGTGAGGGGCTGCTGTCTTCAGACTTGAACTGCGGATGACAGTCCCCAAGTCGGATTCATCAGAGAAGCACAACTGTGGCTCTCAGACTACCTGAGCCTCTTTGAAGGGGCAGGTGGCTTCAGACCTGGGCTGCAAATGGCAATCTGTCATGTCCAGTTCATCAGAGAACCACAGCTGTGGCTCTCACACTACCTGAGCATCTGTGAGGTGCTGGATGCTTCAAACCTCGACTGCAGTGACAGTCTGAGAGGATGGGTTCTTCAGAGAACCGTGGCTGTGGGTCTCAATCTACCTGAGCTTCTGTGAGGGGCTGGTGGCTTCAGATCTGGACTGCATATAGCAGTCTGGCAGGTTGGGTTTGTCAGAGAACAGTGACTCTGGATCTCAGACTACCTGAGCTTCTCTGAGGGGCTGGTGGCTTCAGACCTGGGCTGCGCATTGCAGGCTGGCAGGTCGGGTTCATCAGAGAACCACAGCTGTGGCTCTCAGACTACCTGAGTTTCTGTGAGGGGCTGATTTCTTCAGACCTGGACTGCAGATTGCACTCTGGCAGGTCAGGTTCATCAGAGAGCCTTGGCTGTGGCACTGAGACTACTTGAGTTTCTGTGAGGGGCTGGTGGCTTCAGATCTGGACTGCTTATGGCAGTCTGGCAGGTTGTGTTCATCAGAGAACTGTAGCTGTGGTTCTCAGACTACCTGAGGTTCTCTGAGGGGCTGGTGGCTTCAGGTCTGGACTGCAGATGATAGTCTGGAAGGTTGGGATCATCAGAGATCTGCTGCTTTGGCTTTCAGACTACATGAGCTTCTGTGAGGGCCTGGTGGCTTCAGATCTGGTCAGCAGATGGCAGTCTGGCAGGTTGGGTTCATCAGAGAACATTGACTGTGGCTCTCAGACTACCTGAGCTTCTGTGAGGGTCTAGTGGCTTCAGGCCTGGACTGCGGATGGCAGACTTGCAGGATGGGGTCATCAGAGAGCCTCGGCAATGGCTGTCAGATGATTTGGGCTTCTGTGAGGGCTGGTGCTTCAGACCTGGACAGCAGAAAACAGTCTGGCATGTCAGGTTAGTTAGAGGACCATGGCTGTGGATCTCAGACTACCTGAGCTTTTGTGAGGGGCTGTTGGTTTCAGACTTGGACTGCGGATGGCAGTCTGGCAGGTTGGGCTCATCAGAAAACCACAGCTGTGGCTCTCAGACTACCTGAGCTTCTGTGAGGGGCTGGTGGATTCAGACCTGGAGTGTTGATGGTAGTCTTGCATGTCAGGGTCATCAGAGAACCATGGCTGTGGCTCTCAGACTGCCTGATCTTCTGTGAGGGGCTCGTTGCTTCAAACCTAGACTCTGGATGGCAGTCTAGCAGGTCAGGTTTGTCAGAAAACTGTGGCCTTCACTCTCATACTGACTACCTGTGCTTCTGTGAGGGGCTTGTGGTATCAGATCTGGTCTGCAGATGGCAGTCTGACAGGTCAGGTTCGACAGAGAACCATGGCTGTGGCTCTCAGACTACCTGAGCTTTTGTGAGGGGCTTTTGACTTCAGACCTGGGCTGCGAATGGCAGTCCCCAGGTCCGGTTCATCAGAGAACTGCAGCTGTTTCTTTCAGGCAACCTGAGCTTCTTATAGGGGCTGATGGCTTCAGACCTGAACTGTGAATTGCAATCCGGCAGGTTGTGTTCATCAGTGAACCACAGCGGTGACTCTCAGTCTACCTGAGCCTCTGAAAGTGGCTGGTGGCTTCATACCAGGACTGCTAATGCAGTCTGACAGGTTGGGTTCATCTGAGAATCATGGCCGTGGCCCTCAGAATACCTGAGCTTCTGTGAAGAGCTGGTGGCTTCAGACCTGGACTGTGGATGGCAGTCTGGCAAGTAAGGTTCATCAGAGAAGCTTGGCTGTTGCTCTAAGACTACTTGAGCTTCTGTGAGAGGCTGTTGGCCTCAGACCTGGACTGTGGATGGCAGTCTGGCATGTCAGGTTAGTCAGAGAACTATGGCTGTGGATCTCAGACTGCTTGAGCTTCTGTGAGAGGCTGGTGGCTTCACACCTGAACTGTGGATGGCAGTCTTGCTGGTCAGGTTCATCAGAGAACCACGGCTGTGGTTCTCAGACTACCTGATCTTCTGTGAGGGGCTCTTGGCTTCAGACCTGGACTGCGGATGGCAGACTGGCAGGTTGGATTCGTCAAAGAACTGCACCTGTGGCTCTCAGACTAGCTCATCTTCTATGAGGGTCCAGTGGCTTCAGACCTGCACTGTGGAAGGCGGTCTGGAAGGGTTCATCAGGGAACCACAGCAGTGGCTCTCAGACTACCCAAGCTTCTATGAGGAGCTGGTGGCTTCAGACCTGGACTTTGGATGGCAGTCTGGTATTTCGGGTTCATCAGAGAAGCATGGTTGTGGCTCTCAGACCAAGTGAGCTTCTGTGAGGGGCTGGTGGGTTCAGACCTGGACTGCGGATGGCAGGCTTGCAGGTCAGGTTCATCAGAGAACCATGACTGTGCCGCTCAGACTACCTGATCTTCCTGTGAGGGTCTGGTGGCTGGAGGGTCTGGTGACCTGAACTGCGTATGGCACTCTGGCAGGTTGGGATCATCACAGAGCCTACTTGAACTTCTGTGAGGGGCTGGTGGCTTCAGACGTGGACTGCAGAAAACAGTCTGGCATGTCAGGTTAGTCAGAGAACTATGGCTATGGCTCACAGACAACCTGAACTTTTGTGAGGGGCTGTTGGCTGCAGACCTGGACTGCGGATGGCAGTCTGGCAGGTTGGGTTCATCAGATAACCATGGCTGTGTCTCTCAGACTGCCTGAGCTTCAGTGAGGTGCTGTTGGCTTCAGATCTGGACTGTTGATGTAGTCGTGCAGGTCGGGTTCATCAGAGAACCATGACTATGGCTTTCAGACTACCTGATCTTCTGTGAGGTGCTCGTGGCTTCAAAGCTAGCCTCTGCATGGCATTCTGGTAGGTCAGGTTCATCAGAAAACTGTGACCTTGGCTGTAAGACTACCTGAGCTTCTGTGAGGGGCTGGTGGCTTCAGTCCTGGTCTGTGGATTGCAGTCTGACAGGTCAGGTTCGACAGGGAACCATGGCCATCGCACTCAGACCACCTGAGCTTTTGTGAGGGACATGTGACTTCAGACCTGGACTGCGAATGGCAGTCCCCAGGTCGCGTTCATCAGAGAACTGCAGCTGTTTCTCTCAGACTAGCTGAGCTTCTGATAGGGGCTGATGGCTTCAGACCTGAACTGCGAATGGCAGTCTGGCAGGTTGTGTTGCTCAGAGAATCACAGCTGTGGCTCTCAGACTACCTGAGCTTCTTATAGGGGCTGGTGGCTTCAAACCTGGACTGTGAATAGGAGTCTGGCAGGTTGGGTTCATCAGAGAATGGTGGCTCTGGCTCTCAGACTACCTGAGTTTCTGTGAGGGGCTGGTTGCTTCAGACCTGGACTGCGGATGGCAGACTGGCAGGTCGGGTTCTTCTGGGAACTGCACCTGTGGCTCTCAGACTAGCTCAGGTTCTGTGAGGGGCCAGTGGCTTCAGACCTGGACTGCAGATGGCAGTCTGGCAGGTCAGGGAGCCACAGCTGTGGCTCTCAGACTACCTGAGCTTCTGTGAGGTGCTGGTGGCTACAGTCCTGGATTGTAAGTGACTGTTTAGCAGGTCAGGTTCTTCAGAGAGCCATGGCTGTGGCTCTGAGACTACTTGAGCTTCTGTAAGGGGTTGGTGGCTTCATATCTGGACAGCTGATGGCAGTCTGGCAGGTTGAGTTCATCAGAGAGCTGAGGTTGTGGTTTTCAGACTACCTGAGCTTCTCTGGGGGTTCATAGCTTCTGATCTGGATTGCGGATGATAGTCCAGCAGGTCGAGTTCATCATAGAACTGCAGCTGTGGCTTTCAGATTACCTGAGCTTCTGTGAGGGCTGATGGCTTCCGACCTGGACTGCAGATGGCAGTCTGGTAGGTCGGGTTTATCAGAGAACCATGGGTGTGGCTCTCAGACTACCTGAGCTTCTGTAAGGGGCTGGTGGCTTCAGAACAGGACTGCAGATGGCAGGCTGCCTGGCTAGTTTCATCTGAGAACCACGGCTGCGGCTCTCTAACTACCTGAGCTTCTGTGAGGGGTTGCTGTCTTCAGACCTGAACTACAGATTGCAGTCCCCAAGTCGGGTTCATCAGAGAAGCACAGCTGTGGCTCTCAGACTACCTGAGCTTCTGTGAGGGGCTGGTCTCTTCAGATCTGGACTGCTGATGGCAGTCTGGCAGGTTGGGTTCATCAGAGAACCATGGCTGTGGCTCTCAGACTACCTCAGTTTCTGTGTGGGGCTGATTTCTTCTGACCAGGACTGCAGAAGGCACTCTGGCAGGTTGGGTTCATCAAATAGCCTTGGCTGTGGCACTGAGACCACTTGAGTTTCTTTGAGGGCTGGTGGCATCAGACTTTGACTGTGGATGGCAGTCTGGTTGGTTGGGTTCATCAGAGAAGCCTGCTTGTGGCTCTCAGACTTCCTGAGCTTCTGTGAGGGTTTGGTGGCTTCAGACCTGGACTGTGGATGGCTGACTTGCAGGTCAGGTTCATCAGAGATCCATGGCTGTGCCACTCAGACTACCTGAGCTTCCTGTAGGGGGCTGGTGGCTTCAGACCTGGACTGCAGATGGCAGTCTGGTAGGTTGGGTTCATCAGAGAACCATGGCTGTGTCTCTCAAACTACCTGAGCTTCTGTAAGGGGCTGGTGGCTTCAGAACAGGACTGTGGATGGCAGACTGGCAGGCCAGTTTCATTAGAAACCTCGGCTGTTGCTCTAGGAGTACTTGAGCTTCTGTGATGGGCTGGTGGCTTCTGACCTGGACTGCGGATGGCAGTCTGGTATGTCAGGTTAGTCTGAGAACCATGACTGTGGCTCTCAGACTGTCTGATCTTCTATGAGGGGCTTGTGGCTTCAAACCTAGACTCTGGATGGCAGTCTGGCAGGTCAGGTTCATCAGAAAACTGTGGCCTTGGTTCTCAGACTACCTGAGCTTCTGTGAGGGGCTGGTGGCTTCAGACCGGGTCTGGGGATGGCAGTCTGACAGGTCAGGTTCAACAGAGAACCATGGCTGTGGCTCTCAGACTATCTGAGCTTTTTTCTGGAGCTTGTGACTTCAGACCTGGACTGCGAATGGCAGTCCTCAGGTCAGGTTCATCAGAGAACTGCAGCTGTTTCTTTCAGACAACCTGAACTTCTGATAGGGGCTGATGGCTTCAGACCTGAACTGTGAATGGCAGTCTGGCAGGTTGTGTTGGTCAGAGAACCACAGCTGTGGCTCTCAGTCTATTTGAGCTTCTGTAAGGGGTTAGTGGCTTCAGATCTGGACTGCAGATGGCAGTCTGGCAGGTTGGGTTCATCACAGAACTGTGGCTGTGGTTCTCAGACTACCAGAACTTCTCTAGGAGTTCATAGCTTCAGATCTGGATTGCGGATGATAGTCTAGCAGGTCGGGTTCATCATAAAACTGCAGCTGTGGCTTTCAGACTAACTGAGCTTCTCTGAGGGCTGATGGCTTCAGACCTGCACTGCAGATGGCAGTCTGGTAGGTTGGGTTCATCAGAGAACCGTGGGTGTGGCTCTCAGACTACCTGAGCTTCTGTAAGGGGCTGGTGGCTTCAGACTGGGACTGTGGATGGCAGACTGGCAGGTCAGGTTCATCAGAGAACCTCGGCTGTTGCTCTAGGACTCCAAGAGATTCTGTGGTGGGCTGGTGGCTTCCGACCTGGACTGCGGATGGCAGTCTGGCATGGCAGGTTAGTCAGAGAACCATGGCTGTGGCTCTCAGACTGCCTGAGCTTCTGTAAGGGGCTGGTGCCTTCAGACCTGGACTTTGGATGTCAGTTTGGCAGGTCAGGTTCATCAGAGAACCACGGCTGTAGCTCTCAGACTACCTGATCTTCTGTGAGCTGCTTGTGTATTCAGACCTGGACTCTGGATGGCAGTCTGGCCAGTTGGGTTCATCAGAAAATTGTGGCTTTGACTCTGAGACTACCTGAGCATCTGTGAGTGGCAGATGGAGTCAGACCTGGACTGCGGATGTTAGTCTGGCTGGTCAGGTTCAAGAGAGAACCACCACTGTGGCTGTCTGACTACCTAAGCTTCTGTGAGGGGTTACTGTCTTCAGACCTGAACTGTGGATTTCAGTCCCCAAGTCAGGTTCATCAGAGAGGCACAGCTGTGGCTCTCAGACTACCTGAGCTTCTGTGAGGGGCTGGAGGCTTCAAACCTGGAATGCGGTTGGCTGTCTGGCAGGTCAGGTTCATCAGGGAACCATGGCTGTGGCTCTCAGAATAGCAGCGCTTCAGTGAAGGGGCTGGTTTCTTCAGACCGGGACTGCGAATGTCAGTCTGGCAGGTCTGGTTCATCAGACAGCCAAAGCTGTGGCTGTCAGACTACCTGAGCATCTGTGAGGGGCTGGATGCTTCAGGCCTGGACTGCGAGTGACAGTCTGACAGGACGGGTTCTTCAGAGAACCGTGGCTGTGGCTCTCAAACTACCTGAGCTGATGTGAGGGGCTGGTGGCTTCAGATCTGTACTGCAGATGGCAGTCTGGCAGGTTAGGTTTGTCAGAGAACTGTGACTCTGGTTCTCAGACTACCTAAGCTTCTCAGAGGGGCTGGCTGCTTCAGACCTGGACTGCGGATGACTGGCTTTCAGATCGGGTTCATCAGAGAACCACGACGGTGGCTCTCAAACTATCTAAGATTCTGTGAGGGGCTGATTTCTTCCGATCTGGACTGCGGATGGCACTCTGGCAGGTCAGGTTCATCAGAGAGCCTTGGCTGTGGCACTGAGACCACTTGAGTTTCTTTGAGGGGCTGGTGGCTTCAGACCTGGACTACAGATGGCAGTCCCCTTGTCAAGTTCATGAGAGAACCGCAGCTATTTCTCTCAGACTACCTGAGCATGTGAAAGGGGCTGGTGGCTTCAGACCTAAACTGCGAATGGCAGTCTGTCAGGTTGTGTTCATCAGACAACCCCAGCTGTGACTCTCAGACTATCTGAACTTCTGAAAAGGGCTGGTGGCTTCAAACCTGGACTGCAAATCGCAGTCTAGCAGGGGTTGTTCGTCAGAGAAGAGCAGCTCTGGTTCTCAGAGTACCTGAGCTTCTGTGACGGGCTTGTAGCTTTAGATCTGGACTGCGGATGACAGTCTGGCAGGTCCAGTTCATCAGAGAACTGCAGCTGTGGCTATCAGACTCCCTCAGCTTCTGTGAATGGCTAATGGCTTCAGACCTGGACTGCCAATGGCAGTCTGGCAGATTGGGTTCATCAGAAAACTGTGGCTGTGACTTTCAGGCTACCTGAGCTTCTGTAAGGGGCTGGAGGCTTCAGATATGGACTGCAGATGGCAGTCTGACATTTTGGGTTCATAAGAGAACCACGGCTTTGGCTCTTAGGTTACCTGAGCTTCTGGCTTCTGTGAGGGGCTGGTGGCTTCAGGCTTGGGCTGCAGATGGCACTTTGGCAGGTTGGGTTCATCAGAGAGCCTTGACTGTGGCTCTCACACTACTTGAGCTTCTGTGAGGGGCTCATGGCTTCAGACCTGGACTTCAGATGGCAGTCTGTCAGGTTGGGTTCATCAGAGAGCCTTGGCTGTGGCACTGAGACCGCTTGAGTTTCTATGAGGGGCTGGTGGCTTCAGACCTGGACTGCAGATGGCAGTCTGGCTGGTCGAGTTGATCAGAGAAAAGTGACTGTGGTAATCAGACTATCTGAGCTTCTGAGAGAGGCTTCTGGCTTCAGACCTGCACTGCAGATGGCACTCTGGCAGGTCGGGTTCATTAGAGAGTCTCGGCTGTGGCTCTCAGACTACATGAGCTTCTGTGAGGGGCTGGTGGCTTCAGCTCTGGACTGTGGATGGCAGTCCTGTAGGTCGGGTTCATTAGAGAACAACGGCTCTGGCTCTCAGACCACCTAATCTTCTGTGAGGGACTCATGGCCACAAACCTGGACTCTGAATGGCAGTCTGGCAGGTCAGGTTCATCAGAAAACTGTGGATTTGACTCTCAGACTACCTGAGCATTTGTGAGGGGCTTGTGACTTCAGACCTGGACTGCGAATGGCAGTCATCTTGTTGGGTTTATCAGAGAACTGCAGCTGTTTCTCTCGGACTACCTGAGCTTCTGAAAGGGGCTGATGGTTTTAGACCTGGACTGTGGATGTCAGTTTGGCATTTCAGGATAGTTAGATAACCATGGCTGTGGCTCTCAGTCTACCTGAGCTTTTGTGAGGTGCTGGTGGCTTCGGACCTGGACTGCTGATGGCAGTCTGGTAGGTTGGGTTCATCAGATAACCATGGCTGTGGCTCTCAGACTGCCTGAGCTTCTGTGAGGGGCTGGTGACTTCAGACCTGGACTGTGGATAGCAGTCTTGCAGGTCAGGTTCATCAGAGAACCACGGCTGTGGCTCTCAGAATACCTGTTCTTCTTTGTGGGGCTCATGTTTTCAGACCTGGACTCTGGAATGCAGTCTGGCAGGTCGGATTCTTCAGAAAACTGTGGCTTTGACACTCAGACTACCTGAGCTTTTGTGAGGGGCTGGTGGCTTCAGACGTGGACTGCGGAAGGCAGTCTGGAAGCCAGTTTCATCAAAGAACCATGGCTGTGGCTCTCTCTGACTACCTGAGCTTCTGAGAGGGGTTGGTGTCTTCAGACCTGGACTCCACATGGCAGTCCCTAGGTCAGCTTCAGCAGAGAACTGCAGCTGTGGCCCTCAGACTACCTGAGCTTCTGAAAGGGGATGATGGCTTCTGACCTGGACTGCAAATGGCAGTCTGGCAGGTTGAGTTTGTCAGAGAATGGCGGATCTGGCTCACAGATTACCTCAGCTTCTGTGAGGGGCTGGTGGATTCAGACCTGGGCTGCGGATAGCAGACTGGCAGGTCAGATTTGTCAGACAGCTGTGGATGTGGCCCTCAGACTACATGAGCATTTGAGAGTGGCTGGAGGCTTCAGACCTCGACTTTGGATGTCAGTCTGGCAGGTCAGGTCTGTCAGAGAACCACAGCTGTGGCTCTCAGTCTACCTGAGCTTTTGTGAGGGTCTGATGGCTTCAGATATGGACTGCGGATGGCAGGCTGTCAGGTTATTTTCATCAGAGAAAAACTAAGCTTCTGAAAGGGGATGGTGGCTTCTGGCCTGGACTGTGAATGGCAGTCTGACAGGTTGAGGTTGTCAGAGAATGGCGGATCTGGCACTCTGACTACCTGAGCTTCTGTGAGGGGCTGGTGGCTTCTGACCTGGACTGCTGATGGCAGTCTGGCAGGTCGGGTACATCAGAGAATTGTGTGTGTGGTTTTCAGGCTACCTGAACTTCTTTGATCGTCTGGTGGCTTCAGACCTGCACTGCGTATGGCAATCTGGCAGGTCGGGTTCATCAGAGAAGCATTGCTGTGGCTCTCAGACTACCTAAGCTTCTGTGAGGGGCTGGTGGCTTCAGACCTGGACTCCAGAAGGCAGTCTGGCAGGTCGGGTCCATCAGAGAACTATGGCTGTGACTCTCAGACTTCCTGAGCTTCTGTGAGGGGGTGGTGGCTTCAGACCTGGACTGCGGATGGTGGTGTGGAAGGCCAGTTTCATCAGAGAACCATGGCTGGGGCTCTCTCTGACCACCTGAGCTTCTTTGAGGGGCTGGTGGCTACAGGCTTGGAATGCGGTTAGCAGTTTGGCATGTCAGGTTTGTCAGAGAACCATGGCTGTGACTCTCAGACTTCCTGTGCTTCTGTGAGGGGTTGGTGACTTCAGACCTGTACTGCAGATGGCAGTCCCCAAATCGGGTTCATCAGAGAATTGCAGCTGTGGCTCTCGACTACCTGACCTTTTCAAAGGGGCTGGTGGCTTCAGACCTGGACTGCAGATGGCAGACTGGCAGGTCAGGTTCATTTTAGAACTGTGCTTGTGGCTCTCAGACTACCTGAGCTTCTGTGAGGGGCTGGTGGCTTCAGAGCTGGACTGGGAATGGCAGTCTGGCAAGTTGTGTTCATCAGAGAACCACAGCTGTAACTTTCAGACTCCCTGAACTTCTGAAAAGGGCTGGTGGCTTCAATCCTGTAGTGTGAATGGTAGTCTGGCAGGTGTTGTTTGTCAGAGAACAGCGGCTCTGGTTCTCAGAGTACCTGAGCTTCTCTGACAGGCTTGTAGCTTTAGATCCAGACTGCAGATGATAGTCTGGCATGTTGAGTTCATCAGATGACTGCAGCTGTAGCTTTCAGACTACCTCAGCTTCTGTGAGTGGCTGATGGCTTCAGACCTGGACTGTAGATGGCAGTCTGGCACATTGGGTTCATCAGAGAACCATGGCTGTGGCTCTCAGACTGAGTTTCTGTAAAGGGCTGGAGGCTTCAGACCTGGACATGGATGGCAGTCTGGAAGATTGGGCTCATAAGAGAACCATGGCAAAGGCTCTCAGACTACCTGAGCTTCTGTAAGGGGCTGGTGGCTTCAGAGCTGGATTGCGGATTTCAGGCTGGCAGGTGAGGTTCATCAGAGAACCACGGCTGTGGATCTCAGACTACCTGATCTTCAGTGAGGAGCTTGTGGATTCAGACTGGGACTGTGGATGGCAGTCTGGCAGGAAGGGTTCATCAGAAAACCTCGGCTATGGCTCAAGGACTACTTGAACTTCTGTGAGGGCCTGGTGGCTTCAGACCTGGACTGCGGATCTCAGTTTGGCATTTCAGGATAGTCAGAGAACCATGGCTGTGGTTCTTAGAATACCTGATCTTCTTTGAGGGGATAGTGGCTTCAGACCTGGACTCTGGTTGCAATCTGGCAGGTCGGGTTCATCAGAAAACTGTGGCTTTGACTCTCAGACTATCTGAGCTTCAGTAAGGGGGCTGGTGCCTTCAGACCAGGAATGCGGATGGCAGTCTGGCAGGTCAGGCTCGACAGAGAACAATGGCTGTGGCTCTCAGACTACCTGAGCTTTTGTGAGGGGCTGGTGGCTTCTCACCTGGACTGTGGATGGCAGTCTGGAAGGCTGGTTTCATCAAAGAACCATGGCCATGGCTCTCTCTGACTACCTGAGCTTTTGTGAGGGTTTGGTGTCTTCAGACCTGGACTGTGCATGGCAGTCCCTAGGTCAGGTTCATCAGACAACCACAGCTGTTGCTTCTCAGATTACCTGAGCTTCTGAAAATGGGATGGTGGCTTCTGGCCTGGACTGTGAATGGCAGTCTGGCAGGTTGAATTTGTCAGAGAATGGTGGATCTGGCTCTCAAACTACCTCAGCTTCTGTGAGGGGCTGGTGGACTCAGAACTGGACTGTGGATAGCAGACTGGAAGGTCGGATTCATCAGAGAGCTATGGATGTGGGCCTCAGACTTACCTGAGCATTTCTGAGGTTCTGGAGGCTTCAAACCTCGACTGCAGATGGCAGTCTGGCAGGTCGGGTCCGTCATGGAACTGCGGCTGTGGCTGTCAGACTACCTGAGCTTCTGTGAGGGTTTTGTGGCTTCAGACCTGGACTGACAGTGACAGTCTGACAGGTCGGTCTCGTTAGAGAATCATTGCTGTGCCTCTCAAATTATCTGAGCTCCTGTGAGGGGCTGGTGACTTCCGATCTGGACTGCTGGCTGTGGCTCTGTCTGACTACCTGAGCTTCTGTGAGGGGTTGGTGACTGGTGGGCAGTCCCCAGGTCAGGCTCATCAGAGAATTGCAGCTGTGGCTCTCAGACTACTTGACCTCTGAAAGGGGCTGGAGCTTCAGACTTGGACTGTGGATGGCAGACTGGCAGGCCCCAATCATCTTAGAACTGTGCCAGTGGCTCTCAGACTACCTGAGCTTCTTTGTGGGTCTGGTGGCTTCAGAGCTGGATTGCAGATGGCAGTCTGTTAGGTTGGGATCATCAGGGAACCACATCTGTGGCTCTCAGACTACCTGAGCTTCTGTGAGGGGCTTGTGGCTTCAGACCTGGACTGAGGGTAACAGTCTGAGAGGTCGGTCTCATCAGAGAATTGTTGCTGTGCCTCTCAAACTACCTGAGCTTCATTGAGGGGCTGGTGGCTTCAGATCTAGACTGCTGATTGCAGTCTGGCAGGTTGGGTTCATCTTACAACTGTGCCTGTGGCTCTGAGACTACTTGAGCTTTTTTGTGGTTGTGGTGGCTTCAGAGCTGGACTGCGGATGGCAGTCTGGTAGGTTGGGATCATCAAGGAACCATGGCTGTGGCTCTCAGACTACCTGAGCTTCTGTGAGGAGCTTGTGGCTTCATACCTGTACTGAGGGTGACAGTCTGAGAGGTTGGTCTCGTCAGAGAATCGTCGCTGTGCCTCTCAATCTACCTGAGCTTCATTGAGGGGCTGGTGGCTTCAGATCTGGACTGATGATTGCAGTCTGGCAGGTTGGGTTCATCAGAGAACCGTGGCTGTAGTTCTCAAACTACCTGAGGGTCTGTGAGGGGCTGGTGGCTAAAGCCCTGGACTGCCAATGGCAGTGTGGCAGGTTGGGTTCATCATAGAGCAATGGCTATGGCTCTCAGACTACCTGAGCTTCTGTGAGGGGCTGGTGGCTTCAGACCTGGACTGTGGATGGCAGTGTGGAAGGCCACTTTCATCAGAGAACTATGGCAGTGGCTCTCTCTGACTACCTGAGATTCTGTGAGGGGTTAGTGACTTCAGACCTGGACTGCGGATGGCAGTCTCCAGGTCAGGTTCATCAGAGAATTGCAGCTATGGCTCTCAGACTACCTGACCTTCTGAAAGGGGCTGGTGGCTTCAGACCTGGACTGCAGATGGCAGACTGGCAGGCCCAGTTCATCTTAGAACTGTGCCTGTGGCTATCAGACTACCTGAGCTTCTGTGAGGGGCTGGTGGCTTCAGACGTGGACTGAGAGTGACAGTCTGACACTTCGGTCTCATCAGAGAATCATCACTCTGCCTCTCAAACTACCTGAGCTTCAGTGAGGGGCTGGTGGCTTCAGACCTAGACTGCGGATGGCACTCTGGCAGGTCAGGTTCATCAAAGAGCCTTGGCTGTGGCTCTCAAACTACTTGAGCTTCTATGAGTGGGTGGTGGCTTCAGACCTTGACTACAGACATCAGTTTGGCATTTCAGGATAGTTTAGAGAACCACGGTTGTGGCTCCCACACTGCCTGAGCTTCAGTAAGGGGCTGGTGGTTTCATACCTGGACTCTGGATGGCAGTCTGACAGGCTGGGTTCATCAGAAAACTTTGACTTTTACTCTCAGACTACCTGAGCTTTAATGTGGGGCTGGTGGCTTCAGACCTGGATTGCAGATTGCAGTCATCAGGTCTGGTTCATCAGAGAACCGCAGTTGTTTCTCTCAGACTACCTGAGCTTCTGAAAGGGGCTGGTGGCTTCAGACCTGAACTGCGAATGGCAGTCTTGCAGGTTGTGATCATTAGAGAACCACATCTGTGGTTCTCAGACTACCTGAGCTTCTGAAAGGGGCTTGTGGCTTCAGACCTGGACTGCTGATGGCAGTCTAGCATGTCAGGTTACTCAGAGAACCACGGCTGTGGCTCTCAGTCTACCTGAGCTTTTGTGAGGGCTGTTGGCTTATGACGTGGACTGCTGATGGCAGTCAGGCAGGTCATGTTCATCAGAGAAGCATTGCTGTGGCTCTAATTCTACCTGAGCTTCTGTGAGGGTCTGAAAGCTTCAGACCTGGACTGCAGATGGCAGGCTGGCAGGTTGGGCTCCTCAGAGAACCACGGTTTTGTCTTTCAGACTATTTGAGCTACTGTGAGGGGCTGGTGTCTTCAGACTTGGACTACGGATGGCACTCGGGCAGGTCGGGTTCATCAGAGAGTCTTGACTATGGCTCTCAGACTACTTGACCTTCTGTGAGGGGCTGGTGGCTTCAGACCTGGACTGTGGATGGCGATCTGGCAGGTAGGGTTCATCAGAGAACCTCGGCTATGGCTCAAGGACTACTTGAACTTCTGTGAAGGCCTGGTGGCTTCAGACCTGGACTGCGGATGTCAGTTTGGCAATTCAGGATAGTCAGAGAACCATGGCTGTGTCTCTTAGAATACCTGATCTTCTTTGAGGGACTTGTGGCTTCAGACCTGGACTCTGGATTGCAGTCTGGCAGGTCGGGTTCATCAGAAAACTGTATCTTTCACTCTCAGACTACCTGAGCTTCAGTGAGGGGCTGGTGCCTTCAGATCTGGAATGCGGATGGCAGTCTGGCAGGTCAGGCTCGACAGAGAACCATGGCTGTGGCTCTCAGACTACCTGAGCTTTTGTGAGGGGCTGGTGGCTTCTCACCTGGACTGCGGATGGCAGTCTGGAAGGCTGGTTTCATCAAAGAACCATGGCTGTGTCTCTTTCTGTCTACCTGAGCTTTGGTGATGGTTTGGTGTCATCAGACCTGGACTGTGCGTGGCAGGCCCTAGGTCAGGTTCATCAGAGAACCACAGCTGTTGCTCTCACACTACCTGAGCTTCTGAAAGGGGATGGTGGCTTCTGGCCTGGACTGTGAATGGCAGTCTGGCAGGTTGAGTTTGTCAGAGAATGGCGGATCTGGCTCTCAGACTACCTCAGCTTCTCTGAGGGGCTGGTGGATTCAGAACTGGACAGCAGATAGCAGAGTGGCAGGTCGGATTCGTCAGAGAGCTATGGATGTAGGCCTCAGACTACCTGAGCATTTCTGAGGGGCTGGTGGCTTCAAACCTTGACTGCAGATGGCAGTCTGGCAGGTTGGGTCCGTCAGGGAACCGTGGCTGTGGCTCTCAGACTACCTGAGCTTCTGTGAGGTTCTGGTGGCTTCAGACCTGGACTGACGGTGACCATCTGACAGGTTGGTCTCGTCAGAGAATCATCGCTGTGCCTCTCAAACTACCTGAGCTTCATTGAGAGGCTGGTGGCTTCAGATCTGGACTGCTGATTGCAGTCTGGCAACTTGGGTTCATCAGAGAACTGTGGCTGTAGTTCTCAAACTACCTGAGGTTCTGTGAGGGGCTGGTCGCTTAAGCCCTGGACTGCAGATGGCAGTGTGGCAGTGTGGCAGGTTGGGTTCATCAGAGAACCACGGCTGTGGCTCTCAGACTACCTGAGCTTCTGTGAGGGCCTGGTGGATTCAGACCTGGACTGCGGATGGCAGGCTGTCAGATATGGTTCATTAGAAAACCACGGCTGTGGCTCTCAGGCTACCTGAGCTTCTGTGAGGGGCTGGTGGCTTCAGACCTGGACTGTGGATGGCAGTGTGGAAGGCCATTTTCATCAGAGAACCATGGCTGTGGCTCTCTCTGACTACCTCTGCTTCTGTGAGGGGTTAGTGACTTCAGACCTGGACTGCAGATGGCAGTCTCCAGGTTGGGTTCGTCAGAGAATCACAGCTGTGGATCTCAGACTACCTGACCTTCTGAAAGGGGAATTTGGATTCATACCTGGACTGCTGATGGCAGTCTGGCATGTCAGGTTACTCAGAGAACCACGGCTGTGGCTCTCAGTCTACCTGAGCTTTTATGAGGGGCTGGTGGCTTATGACCTGGAAAACTGATGGCAGTTTGGCAGGTCGTGTTCATAAGAGAAGCACTGCTGTGGCTCTCAGACTACCTGAACTTCTGTGAGGGGCTGGTGGTTTCAGACTTGGACTGAGGATAGCAGTCTTGCAGATCAGACTCATCAAAGAACCACGGCTGAGGCTCTCAGTCTTCGTGATCTTCTGTGAGGGGCTTGTGGCTTCAGACCTGGACTCTGTATGGCAGTCAGGCAGATCAGGTTCATCAGAAAACTTTGATTTGAGTCTCAGACTACCTGAGCTTCTGTGATTGGCTGGTGGCTTCAGACCTGGACAGCGGATGGCAGTCTGACAGGTCAAGTTCGACAGAGAACCATGGCTGTGGCTCTCAGACTACCTGAGCTATTGGGAGGGGCTGGTGACTTCAGACCTGGACTGCGAATGGAGTCCACAGGTCGAGTTCATCAGAGAACTGCAGCTGTTTCTCTCAGACTACCTGAGCATCTGAAAGGGGCTGGTGGCTTAAGACCTAATTTGTGAATGGCAGTCTGGCAGGTTTTGTTCATCAGAGAACCCCAGGTGTGACTCTCAGACTACCTGAGCTCCTGAAAAGGCACCAGTGGCTTCAAACCTGGACTGTGAATGGCAGTCTGGCAGGTTGGGTTCATCAGAGAACTGCGGCTCTGGTTCTCAGACTACCTGAGTTTTTGTAAGGGGCTGGAGGATTCAGACCTGGACTGCAGATGTCAGTCTGGCAGGCCAGTTTCATCAGAGGACCACGGCTGTGGCTCTCTGACTACTTGAGCTACTGTGAGGGGTTGCTGGCTTCAGACCTGGACTGTGGAAGGCAGTCCCCTGGTCAGGTTCATCAGAGAACCACTGCAGTGGCTGTCCGACTACTTGAGCTTCTGTGAGGGGCTGGTGGCTTCAGACCTGGACTGCGTTTAGCAGTCTGGCATGTCATGTTAGTCAGAGATCCACTGCTGTCTCTTTCAGTCTACCTTAGCATTAGTGAGTGGCTGGTGGCTTCTGACCTGGACTGCTGATGACAGTCTGGCATGTCAGGTTCGTCCGAGAACTTCGGCTGTGGCTCTCAGACAACCTGAACTTTTGTGAGGGGATGGTGCCATCAGACCAGCACTGTGAATATTAGTCTGGCAGGCCAGTTGCATCAGAAAACCACAGCTGTGGCTCTTTGACTACCTGAGCTTCTGTGAGGGGTTGCTGGCTTCAGACCTGAACTGTGGATGGAAGTCCCCAGGTCGGGTTCAACAGAGAACCACAGCTGTGGCTATCAGACTACTTGAGCTTCTGTGAGGGGCTGATGGCTTCAGGCTTGGACTGTGGTTGGCATTTTGGCATGTCAGGTTTATCAGAGAACCATGGCTGTGGCTCTCAGACTGCCTGAGCTTCTGTAAAGGGCTGGTGGCTTCAGAACTGTACTATGTATGACAGTCTTGCAGGTCAGTTTCATCAGAGAATCACGGTTGTGTCTCTCAGAATTCCTGATCTTCTTTGAGAGGCTCGAGGCTTCAGACCTGGACTCTGGATTACAATCTGGCAGGTTGGTTTCATCACAAAACTGTGGCTTTGACTCTCAGACTACCTGAGCTTCTCTGAGGGGCTGGTAGCTTCAAACCTGGACTGTGGATGGCAGTCTGACAGGTCAGGATTGTCAGAGAACCACGGCTGTGGCTCTCAGACTACCTGAACTTTTGTGAGGGGATGGTGGCATCAGACCTGGACTGCGGATGTCAGTCTGGCAGGCCAGTTTCATCAGAGGACCATGGCTGTGGCTCTCTGACTACCTGAGCTTCCATGAGGAGTTGCCGGCTTCAGACCTGGACTGCAGATGGCAGTCTGGCAGGTCAGGTTGGACAGAGAACCAAGGCTGTGTCTCTCAGAATACCTGAGCTTTTGTGAGGGGCTGGTGGCTACAGACCTTGACTGCGGATGGCAGTCTGAAATGCCAGCTTCATCAGAGGACCATGGCTGTGGCTCTCTCTGTCTACCTGAGCTTCTGTGAGCGTTTGTTGACTTCAGACCTGGACTGTGGATGGCAGTCCCCAGCTCAGGTTCATCAGAGCATCGCAGCTGTGGCTCTCAGACTACCTGACCTTCTGAAATTTGCTGGTGGCTTCATACCTGGACTGCAGATGGCAGTCTTGGAGGTCAGGATCATCAGAGAGCAATGGCTATGGCTCTCAGTCTACCTGAGCTTCTGTGAGGGGCTGGTAGCTTTAGACCAGGACTGTGGATGCAGTCAGGTAGGTCAGATTCATCAGGGAACCACCGCTGTGGCTCTCAGACTACCTGAGCTTCTATGAGGGGCTGCTGGCTTCATACCTGGACTGTGGCTGGCAGTCTTGTAGGTTGGGATCATCAGAGAACCATGGCTATGGCTTTTGGTCTACCTGAGCTTCTGTGAGAGGCTGGTGGCTTCAGACGTGGATTGTGGATGGCTGACTGGCAGGTTGGGTTCATCAGACATCCATGGCTGTGGCTCTCAGACTGCCTGAGCTTTTGTGAGGGGATGGTGGCATCAGACCAGGACTGCAAATATCAGTCTGGCAGGCCAGTTGCATCAGAGAACTACAGCTGTGGCTCTCAGTCTTCCTCAGCTTTTGTGATGGGCTGGTCACTTCTGACCTGGACTGCTGATGGCAGTATGGCAGGTCGGGTTTGCCAGATAACCGTGGCTGTGGCTCTCAGACTGCCTGAGCATCTGTGAGGGGCTGGTGGCTTCTGACCTGGACTGCTGATTGCAGTCTGGCTGGTTGGGTTCATCAGAGAACTGTGCCAGTGGTTCTCAGGCTACCTGAGCTTCTTTGAGGGGCTGGTGGTTTCAGACCTAAACTGTGAATGGCAGTCTGGCAGGCTGTGTTCGTCAGAGAACCTCAGTTGTGACTCTCAGACTACTGGAGCTTCTGAAAAGGGCTGGCGGCTTCAAACCTGGAATGTGAAGGCAGTCTAGAAGATTGGGTTCATCAGAGAACTGCGGCTCTGGTTCTCAGACTACCTGAGTGTCTGTAAGGGGCTGGAGGCATCAGACCTGGGCTGAGGATGGCAGTCTTTCAGATTGGGTTCATTAGAGAACCATGACTGAGGCTGTCGGATCTACCTGATCTTATGTGAGAGGCTGGTGGCTTCAGACTTGGATTGTGAATGGCTGGCTGGCAGGTTGAGTTCATCAGACATCCACTGCTGTGGCTCTCAGACTGCCTCAGCTTCTCTGAGGAGCTGGTGGCTTCAGATCTGGACTCTGGATTGCAGTCTGGCAGGTCAGTTTCATCAGAAAACTGTGGCTTTGACTCTCAGACTACCTGAGCTTCTGTGTGGGTCTGGTGGCTTCAGAACTGGACTGCAGATGGCAGTCTGGCAGGTCAGGCTTGACAGAGAACCACAGCTGTGGCTCTCAGACTACCTGAGCTTTTGTAAGGGGCTGGTGGCTTCACACCTGGACTGTGGATGGCAGCTGGAAGGCCAGTTTCATCAAAGAACTGTGCCTGTGTCTCTCTCTGACCACCTGAGCTTCTGTGAGGGGTAGATGACTTCAGACCTGGACTACGCATGGCAGTCTGGCAGGTTGAGTTTGCCAGGGAATGATGGCTCTGGCTCTCAGACTACCTGAGCTTCTGAAAGGGGCTGGTGGCTTCAGGCCTGAACTGCGAATGGCAGTCTGGCAGGACGAGTTTGTTAGAGAACTGTGGCTCTGGCTCTTAGACTTCCTCAGCTTCCTTGAGGGCTGGTGGATGTGGCCCTCAGACTACCTGAGCTTTTGTGAGGGGATGGTGGCATCAGACCTGGATTGCGGATGTCAGTCTGGCAAGCCAGTTTCATCAGAGAACCATGGCTGTGGCTCTCTGATTACCTGAGCTTCTGTGAGGGGTTGCTGGCTTCAGACCTGGACTGCGGATGGCAGTCCCCTGGTTGAGTTCATCAGAGAACCACAGCTGTGGCTCTCTAACTACCTGAGCTTCCCTGAGGTGCTGGTGGCTTCAGACCTGGACTGCAGTTGGCAGTCTGTCATGTCAGGTTAGTCAGAAAACCACGGCTGTCTCTCTCAGTCTACCTGATCTTTGGTGTGGGGCTGGTGACTTCTGACCTGGACTGCTGATGGCAATCTGGCAGGTCAGGTTTGTCAGAGAACCACAGCTGTGGCTCTCAGACTACCTGAGCTTTTGTGAGGGGATGGAGGTATCAGACCAGGACTGCAAATATCAATCTGGCAGGCCAGTTGCATCAGAGACCATGGCTATGGCTATCTGACTACCTGAGCTTCTGTGAGGGGCTGGTGGCTTCAGGCTTGGAATGCAGTTGGCAGTTTGGCATGTCAGGTTTGTCTGAGAACCATGACTGTGGCTCTCAGTCTTCCTGAGCTTTTGTGAGGGCTGGTGGCTTCTGACCTCGACTGCTGATGGCAGTCTGGCAGATCGGGTTTGTCAGATAACCGTGGCTGTGGCTCTCAGACTTCCTGAGCTTCTGTGAGGGGCATTTGGCTTCAGAACTGTACTGTGTATGCCAGTCTTGCAGGTCAGTTTCATCAGAGAACCATGGCTGTGGCTCTCAGAATGCCTTATCTTCTTTGAGAGGCTCGTGGCTTCAGACCTGGACTCTGGATTGCAGTCTGGAAGGTCAGTCTCATCGCAGAACTGCGGCTTTGACTCTCAGATTACCTGTGCTTCTCTGAGGGGCAGTTGGTTTCAAATCTGGACTGCAGATGGCAGTCTGGCAGGTTGGATATGTCAGAGAACCGCAGCTGTGGCTCTCAGACTATCTGAGCTTTTGTGAGGGGATGGTGGCATCAGACCTGGACTGCAGATGTCAGTCTGGCAGGCCAGTTTCATCAGAGGACCACGGCAGCAGCTCACTAACTACCTGAGTTTCTGTGAGGAGCTGGTGGCTTCAGACCTGGACTGTGGATGACAGTCTGACCAGTCAGGTTCGACAGAGAGCCATGGTTGTTTCCTCTCAGACTACCTGATCTTTAGTGAGGGGCTGGTGACTTCAGACCTGGACAATGAATGGCAGTCCCCCGGTCGAGTTCATTAGAGAACAGCAGCTGCTTCTCTCAGACTGCCAGAGCATCTGAAAGGGGCTGGTGGCTTCAGACCTAAACTGTGAATGGCAGTCTGGTAGGTTGTGTTCATGAGGGAACTCTAGATGTGTCTCTCAGACTACTTGTCCTTCTGAAAAGGGCTGGTGGCTTCAAACCTGCTTCAAAACTGTGGCTCTGGTTCTCAGACTACCTGAGTGTCTGTAAGGGGTTGGAGGCTTCAGACCTGGAGTGCAGATGGCAGTCTGGCAGATTGGGTTCATCAGAGAACCATGGCTATGGCTACCTGTGCTTCTGTAAGGGGCTGGTGGCTTCAGACCTGGATTGCGGATGGCAGGATGGCAGGTCGGGTTCATCAGAGAACCACAGCTGTGGGTCTCAGACTACCTCAGCTTCTTGGAGGAGATGGTGGCTTCAGATCTGGACTCTGGATTGCAGTCTGGCAGGTCGGTTTCATCAGAAAACTGTGGCTTTGACTCTCAGACTACCTGAGCTTCTATGTCAGAGAACTGCGGCTCTGGCTGTCTGACTACCTGGACTGCAAATGGCAGTCTGGCAGGTCAGTTTCATCAGCGTACCATGGCTGTGGCACTCTGACTACCTGAGCTTCTGTGAAGGGTTGTTGGCTTCAGACCTGGACTGCAGATCACAGTTCCCTGGTCAGGTTCATCAGAGAACCACAGCTGTGGCTCTCCAACTACCTGAGCTTCAGTGAGGGGCTGGTGACTTCAGATCTGGACTGCGGTTGGCAGGCTGGCATGTCAGGTTAGTCAGAGAACCACTGCTGTCTGTCTCAGTCTACCTGAGCTTTAGTGAGGGGCTGGTGGCTTCTGACCTGAACTACTGAAGGCAGTCTGGCAGGTCGGGTTTTCCAGAGAACCATGGCTGTGGCTCTCAGAGTACCTGAGCTTATGTGAGGGGATAGTGGCATCAGACCTGGACTGCGAATATCAATCTGGCAGGCCAGTTGCATCAGAGAACTACGGCTGTGGCTCTCTGACTGCCTGAGCTTCTGTGAGGGGTTGCTGGCTTCAGACCTGAACTGCGGATTGCAGTCCCCAGGTCGGGTTCATCTGAGAACCACAGCTGTGGCTATCAGACTACTTGAGCTTCTGTGAGATGCTTGTGGCTTCAGACGTGGGCTCTGGATTGCAGTCTGGCAGGTCAGGTTCATCAGAAAACTGTGGCTTTGACTATGAGACTACCTGAGCATCTGTGAAGGTCTGGTGTCTTCAGAACTGGACTGCGGATGGCAGTCTGTCAGATCAGGTTCGACAGAGAACAATGGCTGTGGCTCTTAGACTACTTGAGCCTTTCTGAGTGCCTGGTGGCTACAGACCTGGACTGCGGATGGCAGTCTGGAAGGCCGGTTTCATCAGATAACCATGGCTGTGGCTCTCTCTGACTACCTGAGCTTCTGAAAGTGACTAGTGGCTTCAGATCTGGACTGCAGATGGCAGTCTTGCAGGTCAGGATCATCAGAGAACCATGGTTATGGCTGTTGGTCTACCTGAGCTTCTGAGAGGGACTGGTGACTTCAGGCCTGGACTGCGGATGGCAGTCTGGTAGGTCAAATTCACCAGAGAACCACCGCTGTGGCTTTCAGACTACCTAAGCTTCTTTGAGGGGCTGGTGGCTTCATACCTGGACTGTGGATGGCAGTCTTGCAGGTCGGGATCATCAGAGAACCCTGGTTATGGCCCTCAGTCTACCTGAGCTTCTGTGAGGGGCTAGTGGCTTAAGACCAGGACTGCAGATGGCAGTCTGGCAGGTTTGGTTCCTCAGAGAACCATGGCTATTGCTCTCAGTCTAGCTGAGCTTTTGTAAGGAGGTGGTGGCTTCAGACCTGGACTGCGGATGGCAGGCTGGCAGGTTGGATTCATCAGAAAGCTATGGATGTGGCCCTCAGACTACCTGAGCATTTTGAGGGGTTGGTGGCTTCAAACCTGGACTGCAGATGGTAGTTTGCCAGGTCGGCTTCATCAGAGAACCACGGCTGTGGCTCTCAGACTACCTCAGCTTCTCTGAGTAGCTGGTGGATTCAGACCTGGACTGCGGATAGCAGTCTGGCAGGTCGGGTTTATCAGAGAAGCTTGGCTGTGGCTCTAGAACTGCTTGAACTGCTGTGAGGGGCAGGTGGCTTCAGACCTAGTCTGCGGATTGCAGTCTGACATTTCAGGATAGTCAGAGAACTACAGCTGTGGCTGTCAGTTTAGCTGAGCTTTTGTGAGGGGCTGGTGGCTTCTGACCTGGACTGCTGATGGCAGTCTGGAAGGTTGGGTTCATCAGAGAACCATGGCTGTGGCAGTCAGACTTCCTGAGCTCTGTGAGGAGCTGGTGGCTTCAGACCTGGACTCTGGATTGCAGTCTGGCAGATCAGTTTCATCAGAAAACTGTGCCTTGGAGTGCAAAACTACCTGAGCTTCTGTGAGGGGCTGGTGGCTTCAAACCTGGACTGCGGATGGCAGTCTGGAAGGCCAGTATCATCAGAGAAACACAGCTGTGCCTCTCAGACTACCTGAGCTTTTGTGAGGGGATGGTGGCATCAGGATGGTGGCAACAGACCTGGACTCCGGATGTCAGTCTGACAGGCCAGTTTCATCAAAGGACCATGGCTGTGGCTCTCTGACTACCTGAGTGTCTGTGAGGGGCTGCTGGCTTCAGACGTATACTGCGGATGGGAGTCTGGCAGGTCAGTTTCGACAGAGAACCATGGCTGTGACTCTCAGACTACCTGAACGTTTGTGAGGGGCTGGTGGTTTCTGACCTGGACAGCTGATAGCAGTCTGGCAGGTCATGTTCATGAGAGAAGCACTGCTGTGGCTCTCAGACTACCTGAACTTCTGTGAGGGGCTGGTGGCTTCAAACCTGGACTGCAGATGGCAGTCTGGCAGGTTGGGTTCATCAGAGAACCATGGCTATGTCTCTCATTCTACCTGAGCGTCTGTGAGGGGCTAATAGCTTCAGACCTGGACTGCAGATGGCAGGCTGGCAGGTCGGTTTCTACAGAGAACCACGGTTTTGTCTTTTTGACTATCTGAGGTTCTTTGAGGGGCTGGTGGCTTCTGACTTTGGCTACGGATGGCACTCTGGCAGGTTGGGTTCATCAGAGAGTCTTGACTGTGGCACTCAGACTACTTGACCTTCTGTGAGGGGCTGGTGGCTTCAGACCTGGACTGCGGATGGCAGTCTATCATGTCTTGTTAGTCAGAGAACCACAGCTGTGGTCTGAGACTACCTGAGCTTCTGTGAGGGGCTGGTGGCTTCAGACCTGGACTGAGGATAGTAGTCTGGCAGGTCGGGTTCATCACATAACCATGGCTGTGGCTCTCAGACTGCCTGAGCTTCTGTGAGGGGCTGGTGGCTTCAGGTCTGGACTGAGGAAGGCAGTCTTGCAGGTCAGGTTCATCAAAGAACCACGGCTGAGGCTCTCAGGCTACGTGATCTTCTGTGAGGGGATTGTGGCTTCAGACCTGGACTCTGGATAGCAGTCAGGCAGATGAGATTCATCAGAAAACTATGGTTTGACTCTCAGACTACCTGAGCTTCTGTGATTGGCTGGTGGCTTCAGACCTGGACAGTGGATGGCAGTCTGACAGGTCAGGTTTGACAGAGAACCATGGCTGTAGCTCTCAGAATACCTGAGCTATTGTGAGGGGCTGGTGACTTCAGACCTGGACTGCTAATGGAGTCCACAGGTTGAGTTCATCAGAGAACCCCAGGTGTGACTCTCAGACTACCTGAAAAGGCACCAGTGGCTTCAAACCTGGACTGCGAATGGCAGCCTGGCAGACTGGGTTCATCAGAGAACTGTAGCTCTGGTTCTCAGACTACCTGAATTTCAGTAAGAGGCTGGAGGATTCTTAGACCTGGACTGCGGATGTCAGTCCAGCAGATTGGGTTAATCAGAAAACCATGGCTATGGCTCTCAGACTACCTGAGCTTCTGTGAGGGGCTGGTGGCTTCAAATATGGATGGTGGATGGCAGCCTGGCAGGTCAGGTTTGTCAGAGAACCACAGCTGTGGCTCTGAGACTACCTGTGCTTTTGTGAGGGGATGGTGGCTTCAGACCTGGACTGCGGATGTCAGTCTGGCAGGCCAGTTTCATCCAAGGACCATGGCTGTGGCTCTCTGACTACCTGAGCTTCTTTGAGAGGTTGCTGGCTTCAGACCTGGACTGTAGATGGCAGTCCCCTGGTTGGGTTCTTTAGAGAGCCACTGCAGTGGCTCTCTGACTACTTGAGCTTCTGTGAGGGGCTGGTGGCTTCAGACATGAACTGCGTTTGGCAGTCTGGCAGGTCAGGTTCATCCGAGAACTTCGGCTGTTGCTCTCAGACTACCTGAACTTTTGTGAGGAGATGGTGGCATCAGACCAGGACTGTGAATATCCGTCTGGCAGGCCAGTTGCATCAGAGAACCACGGCTGTGGCTCTTTGACTACCTGAGCTTCTGTGAGGGGTTGCTGGCTTCAGACCTGAACTGCGGATGGCAGTCCCCAGGTTGGGTTCATCAGAGAACCTCAGCTGTGGCAATCAGACTACTTGAGCTTCTGTGAGGGGCTGGTGGCTTCAGGCTTGGACTGCGGTTGGCATTTTGGCATGTCAGGTTTGTCAGAGAACCATGGCTGTGGCTCTCAGACTGTCTGAGCTTCTGTGAGTGGCTGGAGGCTTCAGAACTGTCCTGTGTATGACAGTCTTGCAGGTTGGGATTGTCAGAGAACCACGGCTGTGGCTCTCAGACTACCTGAACTTTTGTGAGGGGATGGCGGCATCAGACCTGGACTGTGGATGTCAGTCTGGCAGGCCAGTTTCATCAGAGGACCATGACTGAGGCTCTCTGACTACCTGAGCTTCTATGAGGGGTTGCTGGCTTCAGACCTGGACTACGGATGGCAGTCTGGCAGGTCAGGTTGGGCAGAGAACCATGGCTGTGGTTCTCAGAATACCTGAGTTTTTGTGAGTGGCTGGTGGCTACAGACCTTGACTGCGGATAGCAGTCTGGAATGCCAGCTTCATCAGAGGACCATGGCTGTGGCTCTCTCTGTCTACCTGAGCTTCTGTGAGGGTTTGTTGACTTCAGACCTGGACTGCGGATGGCAGCCCCCAGCTCGGGTTCATCAAAGAATCAAAACTGTGGCTCTCAGACTACCTGACCTTCTGAAATTTGCTGGTGGCTTCATACCTGGACTGCGGATGGCAGTCTTGGAGGTCAGGATCATCAGAGAACAATGGCTATGGCTTTCAGTCTACCTGAGCTTCTGTGAGAGGCTGGTGGCTTTAGCCCTGGACTGCGGATGTCAGTCAGATAAGTCGGATTCATCAGGGAACCACCGCTGTGGCTCTCAGACTACCTGAGCTTTTATGAGGGGCTGCTGGCTTCATACCTGGACTGTGGCTGGCAGTCTTGCAGGTCGGGATCATCAGAGAACCATGGCTATGGCTCTTGGTCTACCTGAGCTTCTGTGAGGGGCTGGTGGCTTCAGACGTGGATTGTGGATGGCTGACTGGCAGGTTGGGTTCATCAGACATCCACGGCTGTGGCTCTCAGACTGCCTGAGCTTTTGTGAGGGGATGGTGGCATCAGACCAGGACTGCAAATATCATCCTGTCAGGCAAGTTGCATCAGAGAACCATGGCTGTGGCTCTCTGACTACCTGAGCTTCTGTGAGGAGCTGGTGGCTTCAGGCTTGGAATGCGGTTGGTAGTTTGGCATGTCAGGTTTGTCAGAGAACCGTGACTGTGGCTCTTAGTCTTCCTGAGCTTTTGTGAGGGGCTGGTTGCTTCTGACCTGGACTGCTGATTGCAGTCTGACTGGTAGGGTTTGTCAGAAAACTGTGGCTGTGACTCTCAGACTGCCTGAGTTTCTGTGAGGGGCTGGTGGCTTCTGACCTGGACTGCTGATGGCAGTCTGGCAGGTTGGGTTCATCAGAGAACTGTGCCAGTGGTTCTCAGGCTACCTGAGCTTCTTTGAGGGGCTGGTGGTTTCAGACATAAACTGTGAATGGCAGTCTGGCAGGTTGTGTTCGTCAGAGAACCCGAATTGTGACTCTCAGACTACTGGAGCTTCTGAAAAGGGCTGGCGGCTTCAAACCTGGATTGCGAATGGCAGTCTAGAAGATTGGGTTCATCAGAGAACTGCGGCTCTGGTTCTCGGACTTCCTGAGTGTCTGTAAGGGGCTGGAGGCATCATACCTGGGCTGTGGATGGTAGTCTTTCAGATTGGGTTCATTAGAGAACCATGGCTGTGGCTCTCAGACTACCTGAGCTTCTGTGAGAGGCTAGAGGCTTCGGAACTGTACTGTGTATGACAGTCTTGCAGGTCAGTTTCATCAGAGAACCACGGCTGTGGCTCTCAGAATTCCTGATCTTCTTTAAGAGGCTTGTGGCTTCAGACCTGGACTCTGGATTACTTTCTGGCAGGTTGGTTTCATCACAAAACTGTGGCTTTGACTCTCAGACTACCTGAGCTTCTCTGAGGGGCTGGTGGCTTCAAACCTGGACTGTGGATGACAGTCTGGCAGGTCGGGATTGTCAGAGAACCACAGCTGTGGCTCTCCAACTACCTGAGCTTCTGTGAGGGGCTGGTGGCTTCTGATCTGGACTGCAGTTGGCAGTCTGGCATGTCAGGTTAGTCAGAGAAACATGGCTGTCTCTATCAGTCTACCTGAGCTTTAGTGAGGTGCTGGTGGCTTCTGACCTGGACAGCTGAGGTCACTCTGGCAGGTTGGGTTTGCCAGAGAACCATGGCTGTGGCTCTCAGACTATCTGAGCTTTTGCGAAGGGATGGTGGCATCAGACCAGGACTGTGAATATCAGTCTGGCAGGCCAGTTTTATCAGAAAACTGTGGCTTTGACTGTAAAACTACCTGAGCTTCTGTGAGGGGCTGGTGGCTTCAAACCTGGACTGTGGATGGCAGTCTGGAAAGCCAGTATCATCAGATAACCACGGTTGTGGCTCTCAGACTACCTGAGCTTTTGTGAGGGGATGGTGGCATCAGACCTGGAGTGCGGATGTCAGTCTGACAGGCCTGTTTCATCAGAGGACCATGGCTGTGGCTCTCTGACTACCTGATCTTCTGTGTGGGGTTGCTGGCTTCAGACCTATACTGCAGATGGCAGTCCCCAGGTCGCGTTCATCAGAGAACCACAGCTGTGGCTCTCAGACTACTTGAGCCTTCCTGAGTGTCTGGTGGCTACAGATCTGGACTGCGGATGGCAGTCTGGAAGGCTGGTTTCATCAGAGAACCTTGGCTGTGGCTCTCTCTGACTAGCTGAGCTTCTGAAAACTACTGGTGGCTTCAGACTTGGAGTGCGGATATCAGACTTGCAGGTCAGGATCATCAGAGAACCATGGCTATGGCTGTCAGTCTACCTGAGCTTCTGTGAGGGGCTGGTGGCTTCAGACCTGGACTGCAGATGGCAGTCTGGTAGGTCGGATTCATCAGGGAACCACTGCTGTGGCTCTCAGACTACCTGAGCTTCTGTGAGGGGCTGGTGGCTTCATACCTGGACTGTGGACTGCAGTCTTGCAGGTCGGGATCATCAGAGAACCATGGCTATAGCTCTCAGTCTACTTTAGCTTCTGTGAGGGGCTGGTGGCTTCAGACCTGGACTGCGGATAGCAGACTAGGAGGTCGGATTCGTCAGAGAGCTATGGATGTGGCGCTCATACTACCTGAACATTTGCGAGTGGTTGGTGGCTTCAAACCTGGACTTAGGATGACAAACTAGCAGGTCACATTCGACAGAGAACCATGGCTGTGGCTTTCTCTGATTACCTGAGCTTCCGTGAGGAGTTGGTAACTTCAGATTTGGACTGCGGATGGCAGTCCCCAGGTCGGATTTGTCAGAGAATCACAGCTGTGGCTCTCAGACTACTTGAGCTTCTGTGAGGGGCTGGTGGCTTCAGACCTGGACTGCAGATGGCAGTCTGGTAGGTCGGATTCATCAGGGAACCACTGCTGTGGCTCTCAGACTACCTGAGCTTCTGTGAGGGGCTGGTGGCTTCATACCTGGACTGTGGACTGCAGTCTTGCAGGTCGGGATCATCAGAGAACCATGGCTATAGCTCTCAGTCTACTTTAGCTTCTGTGAGGGGCTGGTGGCTTCAGACCTGGACTCCGGATAGCAGACTAGGAGGTCGGATTCGTCAGAGAGCTATGGATGTGGCGCTCATACTACCTGAACATTTGCGAGTGGTTGGTGGCTTCAAACCTGGACTTAGGATGACAAACTAGCAGGTCACATTCGACAGAGAACCATGGCTGTGGCTTTCTCTGATTACCTGAGCTTCGGTGAGGAGTTGGTAACTTCAGATCTGGACTGCGGATGGCAGTCCCCAGGTCGGATTTGTCAGAGAATCACAGCTGTGGCTCTCAGACTACTTGAGCTTCTGTGAGGGGCTGGTGGCTTCAGACCTGGACTGCAGATGGCAGTCTGGTAGGTCAGATTCATCAGGAACCACTGCTGTGGCTCTCAGACTACCTGAGCTTCTGTGAGGGGCTGGTGGCTTCATACCTGGACTGTGGACTGCAGTCTTGCAGGTCGGGATCATCAGAGAACCATGGCTATAGCTCTCAGTCTACTTTAGCTTCTGTGAGGGGCTGGTGGCTTCAGACCTGGACTCGGATAGCAGACTAGGAGGTCGGATTAAGTCAGAGAGCTATGGATGTGGCGCTCATACTACCTGAACATTTGAGAGTGGTTGGTGGCTTCAAACCTGGACTTAGGATGACAAACTAGCAGGTCACATTCGACAGAGAACCATGGCTGTGGCTTTCTCGATTACCTGAGCTTCGGTGAGGAGTTGGTAACTTCAGATCTGGACTGGATGGCAGTCCCAGGTCGATTTGTCAGAGAATCACAGCTGTGGCTCTCAGACTACTTGAGCTTCTGTGAGGGCTGGTGGCTTAAGACCTGGACTACAGATGGCAGTCTGGCAGGATGGAGTCATCAGAGACCCATGGTTATGGCTCTCAGTCTTCCTGAGCTTTTGTGAGGGGCTGGTGGCTTCAGACCTGGACTGCAGATGGCAGGCTGGCAGGTCAGGTTCATCAGAGAACCATGGCTGTGGCTCTCAGACTACCTGAGCTTCTGAAAGTGACTGGAAGCTTCAGACCTGGACTGTGGATGGCAGACTTGCAGGTCAGGATCATCAGAGAACCATGGCTATGGCTGTTGGTCTACTTGAGCTTCTGTGAGGGGCTGGTGGCTTCAGACCTGGACTGTGGATGGTAGTCTGGTAGGTCAGATTCATCAAGGAACCACTGCTGTGGCTCTCAGATTACCTGCACATCTGTGAGGTACTGGTGGCTTCATACCTGGACTGTGGATGGCAGTCTTGCATGTCGGGATCCTCAGAGAACCATGGCTATGGCTCTCAGTCTACCTGAGCTTTTGTGAGCATCTGGTGGCTTAAGACCTGGACTGCAGATAGATAGCAGTCTGGCAAGTTGGGTTCATCAGAGACCCATGGCTATCACTCTCAGACTAGCTGAGCTTTTGTGAGGGGCTGTTGGCTTCAGACCTGGACTGCGAATGGTAGGCTGGAATGTCAGATTCATCAGAAAGCTTTGGTGTGGCCCTCAGACTACCTGAGCATTTGTGAGGGGCTGGTGGCTTCAAACCTGGACTGCAGATGGCAGTCTGGAAAGTCAGTATCATCAGAGAACCACGGCTGAAGCTCTCAGACTACCTAAGCTTTTGTGAGGGGATGGTGGCTTCAGACCTAGACTGCGGATATCAGACTTGCAGGTCAGGATCATCAGAGAACCATAGCTATGGCTGTCAGTCTACCTGAGCTTCTGTGAGGGGCTGGTGGCTTCAGATCTGGACTGCAGATGGCAGTCTGTTAGGTCAGATTCATCAGGGAACCACTGCTGTGGCTCTCAGTCTACCTGAGCTTCTGTGAGGGGCTGGTGGCTTCATACCTGTAATTGTGGATGGCAGTCTTGCAGGTCGGGATCATCAGAGAACCATGGCTATGGCTCTCAGTCTACTTTAGCTTCTGTGAGGGGCTGGTGGCTTCAGACCTGGACTGCGGATACCAGACTAGGAGGTCGGATTCGTCAGAGAGCTATGGATGTGGCGCTCATACTACCTGAACATTTGCGAGTGGTTGGTGGCTTCACACCTGGACTTAGGATGACAAACTAGCAGGTCACATTCGACAGAGAACCTTGGCTGTGGCTTTCTCTGATTACCTGAGCTTCGGTGAGGAGTTGGTAACTTCAGACCTGGACTGCGGATGGCAGTCCCCAGGTCGGATTTGTCAGAGAATCACAGCTGTGGCTCTCAGACTACTTGAGCTTCTGTGAGGGGCTGGTGGCTTAAGACCTGGACTACAGATGGCAGTCTGGCAGGATGGAGTCATCAGAGACCCATGATTATGGCTCTCAGTCTTCCTAAGCCTTTGTGAGGGGCTGGTGGCTTCAGACCTGGACTGCGGATGGCAGGCTGACAGGTCAGGCTCATCAGAGAACCATGGCTGTGGCTCTCTGTGACTACCTGAGCTTCTGAAAGTGACTGGAAGCTTCAGATCTGGACTGCGGATGGCAGACTTGCAGGTCAGAATCATCAGAGAACCATGACTATGGCTGTTAGTCAACCTGAGCTTCTGTGAGGGGCTGGTGGCTTCAGACCTGGACTGTGGATGGTAGTCTGGTAGGTCAGATTCATCAAGGAACCACCGCTGTGGCTCTCAGACTACCTGTGCATGTGTGAGGGGCTGGTGGCTTCATACCTGGACTGTGGATGGCAGTCTTGCATGTTGGGATCATCAGAGAACCATGGCTATGGCTCTCAGTCTACCTGAGCTTTTGTGAGGGTCTGGTGGCTTAAGACCTGGACTGCAGATAGCAGTCTGGCAAGTTGGGTTCATTAGGGACCCATGGCTAACACTCTCAGTCTAGCTGAGCTTTTGTGAGGGGCTGCTGGCTTCAAACCTGGACTGCGAATGGTAGGCTGGAATGTCAGATTCATCAGAAAGCTTTGGATGTGGCCCTCAGACTACCCGGGCATTTGTGAGGGGCTGGTGGCTTCAAACCTGGACTGCAGATGGCAGTCTGGAAAGTCAGTATCATCAGAGAACCATGGCTGTGGCTCTCAGACTACCTGAGCATTTGTGAGGAGCTGGTGGCTACAGACCTTGACTGCGGATGGCAGTGTGGAAGGCCAGTTTCATCAGAGAACCATGGCTGTGTCTCTCTGTGACTACCTGAGCTTCTGTGAGATGTTGGTGACTTCACACCTGGACTGCGGATGGCAGTCCCCAGCATGGGTTCATCAGAGAATTGCAGCTGTGGCTCTCACACTACCTGGCCTTCTGAAATTGGCTGGTGGCTTCAGACCTGGACTGTGGATGGCAGTCTTGCCGGTTGGGATCATCAGAGAACCATGGCTATGGCTCTCAGTCTACCTGAGCTTCTGTGAGGGGCTGGTGGCTTCAGACCAGGACTGTGGAAGGCAGACTTGCAGGTCGGGATCATCAGAGGACCCTGGTTATGGCTCTCAGTCTACTTGAGCTTCTGTGAGGGGCTGGTGGCTTCAGACCTGGACTGCGGATAACAGACTGGGAGGTCAGATTTGTCAGAGAGCTATGAATGTGGCACTCAGACTACCTGAGCATTTGTGAGGGGTTGGTGGCTACAAACCTGGACTGCAGAAGGCAGTCTGGAAGGCCAGTTTCATCAGAGAACCATGGCTGTGGCTCTCTCTGATTATCTGAGCTTCTGTGAGGAGTTGGTGACTTCAGACCTGGACTGCGGTTGGCAGCCTCCAGGTGGGATTTGTCTGAGAATCACAGCTGTGGCTCTGACTACTTGAGCTTCTGAGAGGGGCTGGTGGCTTAAGACCTGGACTGCAGATGGCTGTCTAGCAGGATGGATTCATCTGAGACCCATGGTTATGGCTCTCAGTCTACCTGAGCTTTTGTGAGGGGCTGGTGGCTTCAGACCTGGACTGCGGATGGCAGGCTGGCAAGTCAGTTTCATCAGAGAACCATGGCTGTGGTTTTCAGACTACCTGAGTTTCTGTGAGGGGCTGGTGGCTTCAGACCTGGACTGTGGATGGCAGTCCCCAGGTCGAGTTCATCTGAGAAATGCAGCTGTTTCTCTCAGACTACCTCAGCGTCTGATAGATGCTGGTGGCTTCAGACCTAAACTGTGAATGGCAGTCTAGCAGGTTGGGTTCGTCAGAGAACTGTGGCTCTGGTCCTCAGACTACCTGAGTGTCTGTAAGGGGTCAGAGGCTTCAGCCCTGGACTTCAGATGGCAGTCTGGCTGATTGGGTTCATCAGAGAACCATGGCTATGGCTCTCAGTCTACCTGAGTTTCTGTGAGGGTCTGGTGGCTTCAGACCTGGCTTGCGGATGGCAGGCTGGCTGGTCGGGTTCATCAGAGAACCACAGCTGTGGCTCACAGGCTACCCCAGCTTCTCTGAGGAGCTGGTGGATTCAGACCTCAACTGCAGATAGTAGTCTGGCGGGTCGGGATCATCAGAGAAGCTTGGCTGTGGCTCTAGGACTACTTGAACTTCTGTGAGGGGCAGGTGGCTTTAGACCTGGACTGCGGATGGCAGTCTGACATTTCAGGATAGTCAGGGAACAACGGCTGTGGCTCTCAGTCTAGGTGAGCTTTTGTGAGGGGCTGGTGGCTTCTGACCTGGACTGCTGATAGTAGCCTGGCAGGTCTGGTTCATCAGAGAACCACAGCTGTCACTCTCAGACTACCAGAGCTTTTGTGAGGGGATGGTGGCATCAGACCAGGACTGCAAATATCAGTCTGGCAGGCCAGATGCATCAGAGAACCATGGCTGTGGCTCTCTGACTACCTGAGCTTCTATGACGGGTTGCTGGCTTCAGACCTGAACTGCGGATGGCAGTCCCCAGGTCAGGTTCATCAGAGAACCACAGCTGTGGCTATTAGACTATTTGAGCTTCTGTGAGGGGCTGGTGGCTTCAGGCTTGGACTGCGGCTGGCAGTTTGGCATGTCAGGTTTGTCAGAGAAACATGGCTGTGGCTCTCAGTCTTCCTGAGCTTTTGTGAGGGGCTGGTGGCTTCTGACCTGGACTGCTGATGACAGTCTGGCAGGTCAGGTTTGTCAGATAACCATGGCTGTGGCTCTCAGACTGCCTGAGCTTCTGTGAGGGCTGGTGGCTTCAGAATTGTACTGTGTATGCAAGTCTTGCAGGTCAGTTTCATCAGAGAACCATGGCTGTGGCTCTCAGAATACCTGATCTTCTTTGAGAGGCTCGTGGCTTCAGACCTGGACTCTGGATTGCAGTCTGGCAGGTCAATTTCATCGCAAAACTGTGGCTTTGACTTTCAGACTACCTGAGCTTCTCTGAGGGACTGTTGGTTTCAAACCTTGACTGCGGATGGCAGTGTGGCAGGTTGGATTGGTCAGAGAGCTATGGATGTGGCCCTCAGAATACCTGAGCATTTGTAAGGGGCTGGTGGCTACTGACCTGGACTGTGGATGGCAGTCTGGCAGGTCAGTTTCATCAGAGAACCACGGCTGTGGCTGTCTGACTACATCAGCTTCTGTGAGGGGTTGCTGGATTCAGACCTGGACTGCAGATCACAGTCTCCTGGTCAGGTTCATCAGAGAACCACAGCTGTGGCTCTCCAACTAACTGAGCTTCAGTGAGGGGCTGGTGTCTTCAGATCTGGACTGTGGTTGGTAGGCTGGCATGTCAGGTTAGTCAGAGAACCACTGCTGTCTTTCTCAGTCTACCTGAGCTTTAATGAGGGGCTGGTGGCTTCTGACCTTGACTGCTGAAGGCAGTCTGGCAGGTCGGGTTTGCCAGAGTACCATGGCTGTGGCTCTCAGACTACCTGAGCTTTTCTGAGGGGATGGTGGCATCAGACCTGGACTGTGAATATCAGTCTGGCAGGCCAGTTGCATTAGAGAACCATGGCTGTGGCTGTCTGACTACCTGAGCTTCTGTGTGGGGTTGCTGGCTTCAGACCTGAACTGCAGATGGCAGTCCCCAGGTCGGGTTCATCAGAGAATCACAGTTGTGGCTCTCAGACTACTTGAGCTGCTTTGTGGGGCTGGTGGCTTAGACCTGGACTGCAGATGGCAGACTGGCAGGTCGTGTTCATCAGTGAACCACAGCTGTGACTCTCAGACTACCTGAGCTTCTGTGAGGGGCTGGTGGCTTCTAACCTGGACTGTTGATGCAGTCTGGCTGGTTGGGTTCATCAGAGAACCGTGGCTGTAGTTCTCAGGCTATCTGAGCTTCTTTAAGGGGCTGGTGGCTTCAAATCTAGACTGCGGATGGCAGTCTGGCAGGTCGGGTTCAACAGAGAAGCATTGCTGCGGCTCTCTGTCTACCTGAGCTTCTGTGAGGGGCTGGTGGCTTTAGACCTTGACTGCGGATGGCAGTCTAACAGGTCAGGTTTGATGGAGAGCCATGGTTGTGCCTCTCAGACTACCTGAGCTTTTGTGAGGGGCTGGGGACTTCAGACATGGACTGCGAATGGCAGTCCCCAGGTCAAGTTCATTAGAGAAATGCAGCTGTTTCTATCAGACTACCATAGCGTCTGAAAGGGGCTGGTGGCTTCAGACCTAAACTGTGAATGAAAGTCTGGCAGGTTGTGTTCATCAGAGAACCCCAGCTGTCTCTCTCAGACTACCTGAGCTTCTGAAAAGGGCTGGTGGCTTCAAGCCTGGAATGCGAATGGACGTCTAGCAAGTTGGGTTCGTTAGAGAACTGTGGCTCTTTTTCTCACACTACCTGAGTGTCTGTAAGGGGCTGGAGGCTTCAGAACTGGAGAGCGGATGGCAGTCTGGCAGATTGGGTTCATCAGAGAACCATGGCTATGGCTCTCAGACTACCTGCGCTTCTGTGAGGGGCTAGTGGCTTCAGTCCTGGATTGCAGATGGCAGGCTGGCAGGTCAGGTTCATCATAGAACCACAGTTGTGGCTCTCTGACTACCTCAGCCTCTCTGAGGAGATGGTGGCTTCAGACCTAGACTCTGGATTGCAGTCTGGCAGGGTGGTTTCATCAGCAAACTGTGGCTTTGACTCTCAGACTACCTGAGCTTCTGTGAGGGGCTGGTGGCTTCAGACCTGGACTGCGGATGGCAGTCTGACAGGTCAGGCTTGACAAAGAACCATGGCTGTGGCTCTCAGACAACCTGAGCTTTTGTGAGGGGCTGGTGGAGTCACACCTGGACTACAGATGGCAGTCTGGAATGCCGGTTTCATCAAAGAACCATGGCTGTGGCTCTCTCTGTCTACCTGAGCTTCTGTGAGGGGTTGGTGACTTTAGAACTGGACTGCAGATGGCATTCCCCAGGTTGGGTTCATCAGAGAACTGCAGCTGTGGCTCTCAGACTACCTGAGCTTCTGTAAGGGGCTGGTGGCTTCAGGCATGGACTACAAATGGCAGTCTGGCAGGATGAGTCTGTCAGAGAACTGCGGCTCTGGATCTCAGACTACCTCAGCTTCTGTGAGGGGCTGGTGGCTTCAGACCTGGACTCTGGATAGCAGACTGGCAGGTCGGATTCATCAGAGAGTTATGGAAGTGGCCCTCAGACTACCTGAGCATTTGAGAGGGGCTGGTGGTTTCAAACCTGGACTGCGTATGGCAGTCTGGCAGGTCAGTTTCATCAGAGAACCAAGGCTGTGGCTCTCTGACTACCTGAGCCTCTGTGAGGGGTTGCTGGATTCAGACCTGGACTGCAGATCAGAGCCCCCTGGTCATGTTCATCAGAGAACCGCAGCTGTGGCTCTCCAACTACCTGAGCTTCAGTGAGGGGCTGGTGGCTTCAGATCTGGACTGTGGTTGGCAGACTGGCATGTCAGGTTAGTCAGAGAACCACGGCTGTCTCTCTCAGTCTACCAGAGCTTTAGTGAGGTGCTTATGGCTTCTGACCTGGAATGCTGAAAGCAGTCTGGCAGGTCGGGTTCACCGGAGAACCATGGCCATGGCTCTCAGACTACCTGAGCTTTTGTGAGATGATGGTGGCATCAGACCTGGACTGTGAATGTCAGTCTGGCAGGCCAGTTGCATCAGAGAAGCACGACTGTGGCTCTCTGACTACCTGAGCTTCTGTGTGGGGTTGCTGGCTTCAGACCTGCGGATGGCAGTCTCCAGGTCAGGTTCAACAGAGAACCACAGCTGTGGCTATCAGACTACTTGAGCTTCTGTGAGGGGCTGATAGCTTCAAGCTTGGATTGTGGTTGGCAGACTGGCATGTCAGGTTAGTCAGAAAACCAAGGCTGTCTCTCTCAGTTTACTTCAGCTTTTGTGGGGGGCTAGTGGCTTTTGACCTGGACTGTTGATGGCAGTCTGGCAGGTCAGGTTTGTCATATAACCACAGCTGTGGCTCTCAGATTGACTGAGCTTCTGTGAGGGGCTGGTGGCTTCAGACCTGTACTGTGTATGCCGGTCTTGCAGGTCAGATTCATCTGAGAACAACGTCTGTGGCTCTCAGACTACCTGATCTTCTGTGAGGTGCTCGTGGCTTCAGGCATTTACTCTGGATTGCAGTCTGGCAGGTTGGGTTCATCAGAAAACTGTGGCTTTGACTATCAGACTACCTGAGCTTCTGTGAGGGCCTGGTGTCTTCAGAACTGGACCTCTGATGGCTGTCTGGCATGTCAGGTTTGACAGAGAACAATGGCTGTGGCTCTCAGACTACTTGAGCCTTTGTGAGTGTCTGGTGGCTGCAGATCTGGAATGCGGATGGCAGTCTGGAAGGCCGGTTTCATCAGAGAACCATGGCTGTGGCTCTCTCTGACTACCTGAGCTTCTGAAAGTGACTGGTGGCTTCAGACCTGGGCTGCGGATGACAGTCTTGCAGGTCAGGATCATCAGAGAACCATGGCTATGGCTGTCGGTCTACCTGAGCTTCTGTGAGGGGCTGATGGCTTCAGACCTGGACTGCAGATGGCAGTCTGTTAGGTTGGATTCATCAGGGAACCACCACTGTGGCACTCAGACTACCTGCGCTTCTGTGAGGAGCTGGTGGTTTCATACCTGGACTGTGGATGGCAGTCTTGCAGGTCGGGATCATCAGAGAACCATGGCTATGGCTCTCAGTCTACCTGAGCTTCTTTGAGGGCTGGTGGCTTAAGACCTAAACTGTGAATGGCAGTCTGGCAGGTTGTGTTCATCAGAGATTCCCAACTGTGACTCTCAGACTAATTGAGCTTCTCAAAAGGGCTGGAGGCATCAGGCCTGGAATGTGAATGCCAGGCTAGCTGGTTGGTTTCATCAGAGAACTGTGGCACTGGTTCTCAAACTATCTGAGTGTCTGTAAGGGGCTGGAGGCTTCAGATCTGGACTCTGGATTGCAGTCTGGCAGGTCGGTTTAATCAGAAAACTGAGGCTTTGACTCTCAGACTATCTGAGGTTCTGTGAGGGACTGGGGGCTTCAGATCTGGATTGCGACTGGCAGGCTAGCAGGTCGGGTTCATGAGAGGACAATGGCTGTGGCTCTCAGACGACCTCAGCTTTTCTGAGGAGCTGGTGGATTCTGGAATGCAGATGGCAGTCTGGCAGGTTGAGTTCATCAGAGAATCTTGGCTGTGGCTCTAGCACAACTTGAACTTCTGTGAGGGTCTGGTGGCTTCAGACCTGGACTGCAGATGACAATCTGACATTTAAGGATAGTCAGAGAACCATGGCTGTGACTCTCAGTCTAGGTGAGCTTTTGTGAGGGGCTGATGGCTTATGACCTGGACCACTGATGGCAGTCTGGCAGGTCAGGTTCATCAGATAACCATGGCTGTGGCTCCCAGAATACTTGATCTTCTTTGAGATCCTCGTGGCTTCAGACCTGGACTCTGGATTGCAGTCTGGCAGGTTGGTTTCATCAGAAAACTGTGGCTTTGACTCTCAGACTACCTGAGCTTCTGTGAGGAGCTGGTGGCTTCAGACCTGGACTGTGGATGGCAGCCTGGCAGGTCAGGCTTGACAGAGAACCACGGCTGTGGATCTCAGACTACCTGAGCTTTTGTGAGGGGCTGCTGGCTTCACATCTGGACTGCAGATGGCAGTCTGGAAGGCCAGTTTCATCAAAGAACCATGGCTGTGGCTCTCTGTGACTACCTGAGCTTCTGTGAGGGGTTGGTGACTTCAGACCTGGACTGCGGATGGGATTCTCCAGATCGGCTTCATCGGAGAACTGCATCTGTGGCTCTCGTACTACCTGAGTTTCTGAAAGGGGCTGGTGACTTCAGACCAGGAATGCGAATGGCAGTCTGGCAGGATGAGTTTGTCAGAGAACTGCGGCTCTGGCTCTCAGACTCCCTCAGCTTCTGTGAGGGGCTGGTGGCTTCAGACCTTGACTGTGGATAACAGACTGGCAGGTTGGATTGTCCAGAAGCTATAGATGTGGCCCTCAGACTACCTCAGTATTTGTGAGGGGCTGGTGGCTTCAAACCTGGACTGCGGATGGCAGTCTGGCAGGTCGGGTTTGTCAGTGAACCACGGCTGCGGCTCTCAGTCTACCTGAGCTTTTGTGAGGGGATGGTGGCATCAGACCCTGGACTACGGGTATCTGTCTGGCAGGCCAGTTTCATCAGAGAACCACAGCTGTTGCTCTCTGACTACCTGAACTTCAGTGAGGGGTTGCTGGCTTCCGACCTGAACTGCGGATGGCAGTCCCTAGGTTGGGTTCATCAGAGAACCACAGCTGTGGCTATCATACTACTTGAGCTTCTGTGAGGGGCTGATGTCTTCAAGCTTGGACTGTGGTTGGCAGTTTGGCATGTCAGGTTTGTCAGAGAACCATGGCTGTGGCTCTCAGTCTACCTGAGCTTTTGTGAGGGGCTGATGGCTTCTGACCTGGACTGCTGATGGCAGTCTGGCAGGTCGGGTTTGTCAGATAACCACGGCTGTGGCTCTCAGACTGCCTGAGCTTCTGTGAGGGGCTGCTGGCTTCATACCCGGACTCCGGATGGCAGTCCCCTGGTCGGGTTAATCCGAGAACCACAGCTCTGGCTCTCCAACTACTTGAGCTTCTGTGGGGGGCTGGTGGCTTCAGACCTGGACTGTGGTTGGCAGTCTGGCATGTCAGGTTAGTCAGAGAACCAGGGCTGTCTCTCTCGGTCTACCTGAGCTTTAGTGAGGGGCTGGTTTCTTCTGATCTGGACTGCTGATGGCAGTCTGGCAGGTCAGGTTCATCAGAGAACCATGGCAGTGGCTCTCAGACTACCTGAGCTTCAGTGAAGGGCTGGTGGCTTCAGACCTGGACTGCGGTTGGCAGTCTGCCATGTCAGGTTATTCAGAGAACCAGGGCTATCTCTCTCGGCCTACCTGAGCTTTAGTGAGTGGCTGGTGGCTTTGGACCTGGACTGCTGATGGCAGTCTGGCAGGTCGGGTTCATCAGAGAACCATGGCTGTGGCTCCCACACTACCTGAGCTTCTGTGAGGGCCTGGTGGCTTCAGACCTGTACTGTGTATGCCAGTCTTGCAATTCAGGTTCTTCAGAGAACCACGGTTGTGGCCCTCAGACTACCTGATCTTCTGTGAGGTGCTCGTGGCTTCAGATTTGGACTCTGGATTGCAGTCTAGCAGGTCAGGTTCATCAGAAGACTGTGGCTTTGACTATCAGACTACCTGAGCTTCTGTGAGGGTCTGGTGTCTTCAGACCTAGACTGCAGATGGCAGTCCTGCAGGTCAGATTCGACAGAGAAACCCAGCTGTAGCTCTCAGACTACTTGAGCCTTTATGAGGGGCTGGTGGCTACAGACCTGGACTGTGGATGGCAGTCTGGAATCCTGGTTTCATCAGAGAACCATGGCTGTGACTCACTCTGAGTACATGAGCTTCTGTGAGGAGTTGATGACTTCAGACCTTGACTGCAGATGGCAGTCCCCAGGTCATGCTCAACAGAGTATCACAGCTGTGGGTGGGCTCTCTAACTACCTGACCATCTGAAAGTGGCTGGTGTCTTCAGACCTGGACTGTGTATGGCAGTCTTGCAGGTCGGGTTCATCAGAGAACCATGGCCATGGTTCTCAGGTTACCTGAGCTTTTGTGAGGGGCAGGTGACTTAAGACCTGGACTACAGATGGCAGTCTGGCAGGTTGGGTTCATCAGAGACCCATGGCTATGGCCCTCAGTCTAGCTGAGCTTTTGTGAGGGGCTGGTGGCTTCAGATTTGGACTGTGGATGGCAGGCTGGCAGGTCAGGTTCATCAGACAACCACGGCTGTGGCTGTCAGACTACCTGAGCTTCTGTGAGGGGCTGGTGTCTTCTAACCTAGACTGCTGATGGCAGTCTGGAAGGTCAGATTCATCAGAGAACTGTGCCAATGGTTCTCATGCTACCTGAGCTTCTTTGAGGGGCTGGTGGCTTCTGACCTGGACTGCGGATGGCACTCTGGCAGGTCGGGTTCATCAGAGAAGCATTGCTGTGTCTCTCAGACTACCTGAGCTTCTGTGAGGTGCTGGTGGCTTTAGACCTGGACTACAGATGTTAGTCTGGCAGGTTGGGTTCTTCAGAAACTCATGGATATGGCACTCACTCTACATGAAATTTTGTGAGGGGTTGGTGACTTCAGACCTGGACTGCGGATGGGATTCTCCAGATCGGCTTCATCGGAGAACTGCATCTGTGGCTCTCGTACTACCTGAGTTTCTGAAAGGGGCTGGTGACTTCAGACCAGGAATGCGAATGGCAGTCTGGCAGGATGAGTTTGTCAGAGAACTGCGGCTCTGGCTCTCAGACTCCCTCAGCTTCTGTGAGGGGCTGGTGGCTTCAGACCTTGACTGTGGATAACAGACTGGCAGGTTGGATTCGTCCGAGAGCTATAGATGTGGCCCTCAGACTACCTCAGTATTTGTGAGGGGCTGGTGGCTTCAAACCTGGACTGCGGATGGCAGTCTGGCAGGTCGGGTTTGTCAGTGAACCACGGCTGCGGCTCTCAGTCTACCTGAGCTTTTGTGAGGGGATGGTGGCATCAGACCCTGGACTACGGGTATCTGTCTGGCAGGCCAGTTTCATCAGAGAACCACAGCTGTTGCTCTCTGACTACCTGAACTTCAGTGAGGGGTTGCTGGCTTCCGACCTGAACTGCGGATGGCAGTCCCTAGGTTGGGTTCATCAGAGAACCACAGCTGTGGCTATCATACTACTTGAGCTTCTGTGAGGGGCTGATGTCTTCAAGCTTGGACTGTGGTTGGCAGTTTGGCATGTCAGGTTTGTCAGAGAACCATGGCTGTGGCTCTCAGTCTACCTGAGCTTTTGTGAGGGGCTGATGGCTTCTGACCTGGACTGCTGATGGCAGTCTGGCAGGTCGGGTTTGTCAGATAACCACGGCTGTGGCTCTCAGACTGCCTGAGCTTCTGTGAGGGGCTGCTGGCTTCATACCCGGACTCGGATGGCAGTCCCTGGTCGGGTTAATCCGAGAACCACAGCTCTGGCTCTCCAACTACTTGAGCTTCTGTGGGGGCTGGTGGCTTCAGACCTGGACTGTGGTTGGCAGTCTGGCATGTCAGGTTAGTCAGAGAACCAGGGCTGTCTCTCTCGGTCTACCTGAGCTTTAGTGAGGGGCTGGTTTCTTCTGATCTGGACTGCTGATGGCAGTCTGGCAGGTCAGGTTCATCAGAGAACCATGGCAGTGGCTCTCAGACTACCTGAGCTTCAGTGAAGGGCTGGTGGCTTCAGACCTGGACTGCGGTTGGCAGTCTGCCATGTCAGGTTATTCAGAGAACCAGGGCTATCTCTCTCGGCCTACCTGAGCTTTAGTGAGTGGCTGGTGGCTTTGGACCTGGACTGCTGATGGCAGTCTGGCAGGTCGGGTTCATCAGAGAACCATGGCTGTGGCTCCCACACTACCTGAGCTTCTGTGAGGGCCTGGTGGCTTCAGACCTGTACTGTGTATGCCAGTCTTGCAATTCAGGTTCTTCAGAGAACCACGGTTGTGGCCCTCAGACTACCTGATCTTCTGTGAGGTGCTCGTGGCTTCAGATTTGGACTCTGGATTGCAGTCTAGCAGGTCAGGTTCATCAGAAGACTGTGGCTTTGACTATCAGACTACCTGAGCTTCTGTGAGGGTCCGGTGTCTTCAGACCTAGACTGCAGATGGCAGTCCTGCAGGTCAGATTCGACAGAGAAACCCAGCTGTAGCTCTCAGACTACTTGAGCCTTTATGAGGGGCTGGTGGCTACAGACCTGGACTGTGGATGGCAGTCTGGAATCCTGGTTTCATCAGAGAACCATGGCTGTGACTCACTCTGAGTACATGAGCTTCTGTGAGGAGTTGATGACTTCAGATCTTGACTGCAGATGGCAGTCCCAGGTCATGCTCAACAGAGTATCACAGCTGTGGGTGGGCTCTCTAACTACCTGACCATCTGAAAGTGGCTGGTGTCTTCAGACCTGGACTGTGTATGGCAGTCTTGCAGGTCGGGTTCATCAGAGAACCATGGCCATGGTTCTCAGGTTACCTGAGCTTTTGTGAGGGGCAGGTGACTTAAGACCTGGACTACAGATGGCAGTCTGGCAGGTTGGGTTCATCAGAGACCCATGGCTATGGCCCTCAGTCTAGCTGAGCTTTTGTGAGGGGCTGGTGGCTTCAGATTTGGACTGTGGATGGCAGGCTGGCAGGTCAGGTTCATCAGACAACCACGGCTGTGGCTGTCAGACTACCTGAGCTTCTGTGAGGGGCTGGTGTCTTCTAACCTAGACTGCTGATGGCAGTCTGGAAGGTCAGATTCATCAGAGAACTGTGCCAATGGTTCTCATGCTACCTGAGCTTCTTTGAGGGGCTGGTGGCTTCTGACCTGGACTGCGGATGGCACTCTGGCAGGTCGGGTTCATCAGAGAAGCATTGCTGTGTCTCTCAGACTACCTGAGCTTCTGTGAGGTGCTGGTGGCTTCAGACCTGGACTGCGAATGGCAGTCCCCAGGTAGAGTTCATCAGAGAACCTCAGCTGTTTCTCTCAGACTACCTGAGCATCTGAAAGGGGTTGGTGGCTTCAGACCTAAACTGTGAATGGCAGTCTGGTAGGTCAGGTTCATCAGAGAACCACGGCTGTGGCTGTCAGACTACCTGAGCTTCAGTGAGGGGCTGGTGACTTCTGAACTGGACTTCTGATGGCAGTCTGGCTGGTTGGGTTCCTCAGAGAACTGTGCCAGTGGTTCTCAGGCTACCTGAGCTTCTTTGAGGGCCTGGTGGCTTCAGACCTGGACTGCGGATGGCACTCTGGCAGGCCTGGTTCATCAGAAAAGCATTGCTGAGGCCCTCAGACTACCTGAGCTCCTGTGAGGTGCAGGTGGCTTCTGATCTGAACTGCAGATGGCAGTCTACAAGGTCAGTTTCTTCAGAGAACCATGGCTGTCGCTCTCTCTGACTTCCTGAGCTTCTGTAAGTGGTTGGTGACTTCAGACCTCGACTACGGATGGCAGTCCCCAGGTTGGGTTAGTCAGAGAATTGCAGGGGTGGCTCTCAGACTACCTGACCTTCTAAAAGGGGCTGGTGGCTTCAGACCTGGACTGCGGATGGCATACTGGCAGGTCCGGCTCATCTTAGAACTGTGCCTGTGGCTATCAGACTACCTGAGCTTCTGTGAGGGGTTGGTGGCTTCAGTCCTGGACTGCCTTATGGTAGTGTGGAAGGTTGGGTTCAGCAGGGAACCATGGCTGTGGCTCTCTGACTAGCTGAGCTTCTGTGAGGGGCTCATGGCTTCAGACCTGGCCTGAGTGTGACAGTCTGACAGGTCTGGGTTGTCAGAGAACCATGGCTGTGCCTCTCAAACTATCTGAGCTTCTGTAAGGGTCTGGTTCTTCAGATCTGGACTGCTGATGGCAGGCTGGCAGGTTGGAATTGTCAGAGAACTGTGGCTGTGGTTGTCAAACAACCTGAGTTTCTGTGAGGGGCTGGTGGCTTAAGACCTGGACTGCAGATGGCAGTCTGGCAAGTTGGGTTCATCAGAGACCCATGGCTATGGCTCTCAGTCTACCTGAGCTTTTGTGAGGGCTGGTGGCTTCAGACCAGGACTGCGGATGGCAGGCTGGCAGGTTGGGTTCATCAGAGAACCATGCCTGTGGCACTAAGACTATCTGAGCTTCTGTGAGGGGCTGGTGGCTTCAGATCTGGAATCTGGACGGCAGTTTGGCAGGCTGGATTCATCAGAAAAATGCAGCTTTGACCCTCAGACTACCTGAGCATCTGTGAGGGGCTGGTGGCTTCAGTCCTGTACTGTGGATAGCAGTCTTGCAGGTCAGGTGCATCAGAGAACCATGGCTGTGGCTCCAGAAATCCTGATCTTCTTTGAGGGCTCCTTGCTTCAGACCTGGACTCTGTATTGTAGTCAGGCAGGTCAGGTTGATCAGAAAACTGCTCCTTTGACTCTCAGACTACCTGAGCTTCAGTGAGGTGCTAGTGGCTACTGACCTGGACTGTGGATGGCAGTCTGGCATGTCAAATTACTAAGAGAACCACAGCTGTCACTCTTAGTCTACCTGAGCTTGTGTAAGGTGCTGGTGGCTTCTGACCTGGACTGCTGATGGCAGTCTGGCAGGTTGGGTTCTTCAGAGAACCATGGCTATGGCTCTGTCTACCTGAACTTTTGTGAGAGGCTGGTGGCTTCAGACCTGGACTGTGGATGGCAGTCTTGCAGGTCAGGTTTATCAGACAACCATGGCAGAGGGTCTTAGTTTACCTGATCTTCTGTGAGGGGTTCGTGGCTTCAGACCTGGACTCTGGATGGCAGTGTGGCAGATCGGGTTTGTCAGAAAACTGTGGCTTTGACTCTCAGACTACCTGAGCTTCTTTGAGAGGCTGGAGGCTTCAGACCTGGACTGCAGATGGCAGTCAGACTGGTCAGGTTCGACAGAGAACCATGGCTGTGGCTCTCAGACTACCTGAGCTTTTTTGAGGGGCTGGTGACTTCAGACCTGGACTTCGGATGACAGTCCCCAGGTTGAGTTCATCAGAGAACTGCTGCTGTTTCTCTCAGACTACCTAAGCATCTGAAAGAGGCTGGTGACTCTAGACCTAAACTGCGAATGGCAGTCTGGCAGGTTGGGTTCATCAGAGAATCGCAGCTGTGGCTTTCAGACTACCTGACATTCTGAAAGTGGCTGGTAGCTTCAGACCTGGACTGTGGATTGCAGTCTTGCAGGTCAGGATCATCAGAGAGCCATGGCTATGGCTGTCAGACAACCTGAGCTTCTGTGAGAAGCTGGTGGCTTAAGACCTGGACTGCAGATTGCAGTCTGGCAGGTTGGGGTCATCAGAGATCCATGGCTATGGCTCTCAGTCTAGCTGAGCTTTTGTGAGGGGGCCAGTGGCTTCAGACCTTTACTGTGGATGGCAGGCTGGCAGGTCATGTTCATCAGAGAACCACGGCTGTGGCTGTCAGACTACCTGAGCTTCTGTGAGGGGCTGGTTTCTTCTCACCTGGACTGCTGATGGCAGTCTGGCATGTTGGGTTCATCATAGAACTGTGCTAGTGGTTCTCAGGCTACCTGAGCTTCTTTGATGGACTGGTGGCTTCAGTCCTGGGCTGGCGATGGCACTCAGGCAGGTTAGGTTCATCAGAGAAGCATTGCTGTGGCTCTCAGACTACCTGAGCTTATGTGAGGTGCTAGTGGCTTCAGACCTGGACTGCAGATGGCAGTCTGGCAGGTTCTAGTCATCAGAGAACCATGGCTAAGGCTCTCACACTACCTGAGCTTCTGTGAGGGGCTGGTGGCTTAAGACCTGGATGGTGGACGGCAGTCTTGCATGTCGGGTTCATCAGACAACCACGGCTGAGGGTCTTAGTCTATCTGATCTTCTGTGAGGGGCTCGTGGCTTCAGACCTGGACTCTTTTTTTGAAGTTAAAGATTTTATTATTATTTCACACAGGATGCACCAAACAAAAGTCTAATATTGGACGGTTACATACAACCATAACGCAACGTTAATGCACCCATCCAATATATTACATGCAGAATACACAAGAGGAAAAAAAATAAATAAATAAGGAGCACTGACTTTGGTAATGATCCAAACCTTCCTAGAATCTCCCACCCAAAAGAGTGGAAGCCAAGATATATAAATTGAAGGGCCCCATGTAAGCAAAAAAAAAAAAAAGGAAAGGGTAATAACAATAACCTATAGGGCCCAAGGCAACGTATGGTAAAAGTGGTTATGTCCTGGAACAGGCCTAGTACTAATTAGAACTATGTACATCAAAAACTAGAAAAACAAAAAGGCAGACTGCTTCTGAGATACACACAAAAAAAAAACATGCCTAGTATATAAAAAAAAATGGGAAAGCCTATTGCTCAGACCAGACAAGGAGTCCTTGGGATTTACTGACCACCTAGGGTTGGATATCATAACAGTTCTTAGACTGGAGATAAGGTTGCCACCGTCTGTCAAATTGGGCCAGCTTACCCCCCGAAAAACTTTAGAGCCTCTCATACATAGCTCCTAGGGCTAGAGCCTGAAGAAACTCCCGGAAGGATGGAACCTCCGGGGACCACCACCTCCTTAGGATAAGCTGTTTGGCTATCGCCCCGACGGCGGTAACCCACTTGGCCCCCGGACAGCGCTTGGGTGTATGTGCAGGGGCACAACCCAGAAGGAGAAGAGGGGGGTCCGGTACTATTTGAGGGAACAGAGAGGTACACATATCTTGGATTGTTGTCCAGAAAAGCTGGCGATACGGACACTCCCAGATTATATGGAAAAGATGGGCAGCTTGAATACCACATCTCCAGCAAGTGTCCTGCTGAAGGAGCCCCATCTTTTTGAGTTTAACCGGGTCCCTATACCACCTATGAAGGGTTTTATTCATGATGAGATGGGTGTGCCCATCTCTGCATGCCATATGTAGTCTCACCCAGGCATGGTCCCACTGGGGCTCGGAGATAGAAGAGTTAAGATCCTTTTCCCATTGGGCTTTTGTGACAAAGTAGGGTTTGCAGCGGCACCCCTAATAGCCCTATAAATCTCACTGGCTGTATTCCTGGGATGACGTAACCAGCAAGTAAGAGGATGGGATCCTAATTGTGACCCTCTATTTCGGGAAAAATTAGGTGGATGGGAGACAGCATCTCTGATCTGGAGATATCTCCAGAACAGAGAGGATGGGAGCTGATATCTGGATCTTAAAGCCTCAAAAGAATCCAGTGAACTGGAATCAGGGAGTAGTAAATCCTGAACTAAAAGGATACCTTTTAACTCCATACCTTCCAACGGATCATACTACCACCCACTACCAAGGCGTGGTTGTTCCAAAGGGGCAAGAACCTCCAGGGAGTTATGTCCTGACTAAGCAGAGTTATAACTCTTTGCCAGTATTGGATGGATAATAGAATAGGAGGGGGCAGATTAGAGGGAAGTTTTTTTTTAACTATACAACGCCACCGCAGGGGAAGGAGCCTGTAGTAATGCTGCCTCCAACGGGAGCCAGGTAGGCGAGGTGGGGCCAATGCTAGAGAACCACAAAGTGGTCTGAGCCAAAATAAAGGCCATGTGGTACCCCTGAAACCAAGGTAAGCCCCAGCCCCCCCTACTCCAGTGCTGACGAAGTTTAAGCTTACTAAACCGTGGACGGGAGCCCTCCCAGAGGAAATTACCAATAACTGCATCCAATTTTTGAAACCATTTTGACGGAATAGGTATAGGAAGATGGGATAACAGATACAGTACCTTGGGGGCCACCATCATCTTGATGGAGTCTATTTTCCCTGCTAATGAAAGCCTTAAGGTTTTCCAATGAGCCATGTCCTCCTTGACAGACTCCACCAATGGGGAAAGGTTAGCTGAGAACACTCTGGACAGGTTAGGGTGTAGGATGATACCCATATACTTTTTGCCATTGGAGAACCATTTGAGACCCGTGGCTACCACGCCCATATCAGAGGTCGTCGAGTTGAGAGGGAGGACCTCTGTTTTGGAATGATTGATCCTAAGACCAGAAATTCCAGAGAATACATTCAAGATATGCAAGATGGATTGAATCACCTGTGGAGTGCATTCTGTAGTGACCAGTAGGTCATCAGCGTACCGCGAAAGTTTAAAAGTAATGCCCCCATTGTTATTCCAGGGATAGAGGCTCTTCGAAGTGCAATGGCCAGGGGTTCAATGGCAAGAATGAACAAAACGGGAGAAAGCGAGCATCCTTGCCTTGTACCCTTCTGCAGCTGGAAGGGCGCCGATAAATTACCGTTGGTCAAAACCCTAGCCAGGGGAGAGGTATATAATAGTTTGATCCAGGAGAGAAAGTTAGGACCCACCCCCATGAAGGAAAGGGTATGAAACAAATAAGACCATTCCACTGAATCAAATGCCTTCTCAAAATCCACGGCTAGGGCTACAGAGTGTTTTTTTGACAATTGGGAATAATGCATCATTGAAAGGAGGGGTCTGTGATGATCCGAACCCAGGCGCCCCTTGACAAAGCCAGCCTGGGATGGGTGAACCAGCCCTGGTACGACCGGCTCCAGTCTGCTGGCGAGAACCTTAGCCAGAATTTTGGCATCTGTGTTGATAAGGGAAATGGGATGGTAATTACCCAGGGAAAGAGGATCTTTCCCCTTCTTAGGGAGTACAGTAATGGTAGCTTCCCTTAGTGATGGGGGTAGGCTTTCTAAGAGTAGAGAGTGCCTAAACATCTGGACTAAGTAAGGAGTAAGGTTGACACCTTGGACCCGATAAAAGTCTATGGGGAGACCATCGGTCCCAGGAGCTTTACGAAGATTCATGGATTGGATAGCCCTATCCACTTCTTCCACAGTGATCTGGGCTTCCAGCACTGTAACTTCCAATGGGGAGAGCTTGGGGATGGGCAAGGAATCCAGAAATTTTTGGATAGGACACAGGCTAGGGGGGACAGGAGAAGTGTACAGCTGCCTATAAAACTGAGCCATAATGTCATTGACCCCAGTTGAGGAGTAGCACGGGACCCCAGTGTGATCCCTCAAAGTATGTATCCTCCTGGACATTTGACGCTGTTTGAGGCGATATGCCAGGAGTTTACTGGCCTTTTCCCCCCCTTCCCAGTAGGCATGACGTACCCGCCTAAGATTCAATTCAGCCTGGTGGGTGAGGTGAGCATTTAGTGAAATTCTGGTACTCGCGAGTTGAGCGAGCAAGGACTGGGGTGGAGGTTTGTCATGAAATGATTTATATTGAGCTTCCAGGAGGTATAGTTGTCTTTCTAAAGCCCTCTGATCTGCCTCGCGTTGGTGTCTCCTAGCCGAGGCGAAGGCCATTATCCCACCCCTTATTGTAGCCTTGAAGGCTTCCCATAGGGTAGAGTCCGAAACTTCCCCATTATCATTGTTAGACCAATACTCAGCATTTGCAGGTCCCAGCCATTTCTGAAAGTCCCCGTCCTCCAGGAGGAGGGGGTCCAAACACCAGAGGGAGGGAGGAGGATGGTCCTGTCCCAGTTTAACCTGAACTCCCAGAGGGGCATGGTCAGAGACATAAATGGGATGTATACAAGAAGTAGACACCCTGTCAAAAAGGTCAGTAGAAAGCAGCCACAGATCAAGTCTACTGGATGAACCATGAGTCTGCAAGAAGCATGTATAATCCTGCTCCCCGGGGTGTAGGGTCCTCCGAGCGTCCAGCAGACCATGTTCATCCATTTACCTCAGGAGGGCTTTCTTGGCCTGCCTATGTGGTTCAAGGGCCTTGTTGCTTCTGTCCAGAAGGTGGTCAAGCACCAGATTAAAATCCCCCCCCCAGGAAAATAGGGACTTTCTGGATGTTGAAATCCATAAGGGCCTGGTTAACCATATGGGAAAAAAGGACAATCCTGGTTAGGAGCATATAAATTTACTAAGACTAGCAGGCCATCAGGGGTCACCATTTCGGCCATGATCCATCTCCCCTCTGCATCATGAATGTGCCTTGTAACCTTCCAACCCAGAGATTTATGTAGAAGTATAGAGACCCCACGCTTGTGGGAGTCTGCCACACTATGTATCTCTTCCCCTTCCCAACCCTGTCTAAGCTTCCTAGCTTCAGCTGAGGAGAGTTTCATCTCCTGAAGGAGGACTACCGAAGGCCTGAGCTTCTTCAGATGAAGCAAGACTTTCTTCCATTTGATAGGGGAATTAAGGCCTCAGACATTCCAGGAGATAAAATTAGTCTCCATCCGACCTGAATAAGATCATGGCAACCCCTATATGCATCCACATGCACCAAGGCAGGAGATCCAATCCCCCAGGAAGGAGACCTTTTCTCTTGAGACAGCCTTGATGAAAACAGATCAGAATCTCAGAAGTCAGAATGCCTAAACTACTAACAACATACAAAACTGAGTATTTCTGAAAGGGGCTCACTAGGCCCTGAACATAAACTACCAACAGCAACCATAACTTTGAACAACAACAGATGTAAGACACCCTTCCCCTCCTTCCCACCTCCCAAATCCCTCCTCTAAACAGATCAGCTCCTGTTGCACTGACGACTGTGATTACGGCCTAGATACCAGCAGGAATCGCTGGGAGGTAGGAGGTTAACTAGTGGCAGTGAAACAGAGATAGGACAGCCCACTGCCCAAAGATTCTCTCCACTGTATCCCACCAATACAGCGTGTCTGCACCAACAAGTCGGCTAAAGTGGCCACCCTCCACCTTAGGTTAGTTACACAGGCATTAAGGGACTAGACCCCCCGTCCCCACCCAAACATACCAAACATTAATAACCAAAAGCAGGGTTATACAGAGCTTAAATGCAAACAAAGGGCGGCTGTCATGCATAGAGAAAGGCTATTTGACCCCTGGTCATGCCACCTCAAAGTGGGAATAGAGCAACTGATCGACCAGAGTGTAAACAGTATCTCTGAATCCCCCTCACTGGCGGCACCAGAAAAGCCCCTGCATGCTGGGCAGATACCAGGGGCTTCAGGTTGGCACTATCCGCCCAAACTAATTATGACAGGAGGGAGAGAACAAGAAAACAGAAAACAGCACAAAACAGTCTCAGCCACATTCAGCCCGCAGACTTATCAGGGGCCGCCGCAGTGCCAAAGGATGCTGAATAATAAGAGGCCCCTTCCATAGCAGTGGAAACCTCTGAGGATAATGACTCCACAGCATCTACCCAGGAGAGTGAGTGCACAGCCTGGGACTTATTCCCCTTAGGAGATGATCTAGGTGGCAAAGGGGGGTCCAACTGGGATCCATCAGTCGGTAGGTCCATCAAGGCATGGAACTGGTTGTTGCTCATGTTGGGCTGTACAGAGGAGCGAGAGGCCACGGAGTCAGGACTGGCACTGCGACTCCGGGAACAGGAACGGAACCAGGGAGTCTTGTCAATATGAGCCCCATCCAGACGTGCCCTCCTTCTGTTTTTCTTTTTGCTCCCCAGAGATTTCTGAGGGGCAGAACGAGAGGGAGTTCTAGATTGTGGAGTTGCAGGTTGAGTAGCCCCGGGGTGGAATTGTAGGGGTTGGTGCAGAGGTCTCCATAGCTGTGGCCCCTGAGTCCGTAGTTTCCCTGGACTCACCCCTGTGTAGCTTGGGAGCTTGTGATGCCAAGAAACTCTCAGCAGCTGCTGGGTTGTCAAACTGCCTCGGCGATCCATTCAGGATGATATGAAGGCACGCTGGGTATCTCAATGAGTACTCTAACCCCAGGTCAGCACAGGCCCGATGTGCAGCAGTGAAGGCCCTACGGCACCCAGTGAGTTCTTGGGAATAGTCCACAAAGATCTGGATTCTGTGGCCTCTCCAAATGAGTTCCTTCCTTTGGCGTGCCAACCTGGTAATGAGTTCCCGGTCCTGGAACCGGAGAAAGCAGGCCAGTATGGTGTGAGGACATTCCCCAGGGGCCGGGTGGGGAGCCAACGTTCTGTGGGTCCTGTCTATCTCTAGCAGATGTTCCAAATGCCAGCTCAGCAGGGGAGCTCCTTTTGCAAAAAGCCTATGGCATCCGATCCTTCACTGCCCTCTGGGAAGCCCACGAACCTCAGATTGTTCCTTCTGCTTCGGTTCTCTAAGTCCTCTACCCTGGTTCATAGCTGCTGGATAATCTTATCGTGGTCCCACACTCATGCCCCAGTTCGCAGACAGCTGTCCCCCACCTCAAAAAGCCTGTGCTTGAATACAGAAGCCCTCTGTGACAGCTCCATTATGTCAGCAGTATTCTTTTGGGTGGCACTGTCAATACGCTCCATACGATTTAGTATTTCGGTGAACATCTGCCGAATTTCCACTAGCCCACCCTCCGAGGGCACAACAGAAGAAGCAGGATCCATCTCAGCTGTAGACCCAGCCACTAGATGCGTCGGCAGGCATCGGAACAAACGGAATACTTCCTGGGCAGAGCGGGGATCCGGAGCGATACTACCAAAGGGTGGAAACACTCCTTTCATCAGCGGGGCAAAGAAACGGGTGAAAAGTGCAAGTAAGGAATGGATGTAACCCGGGTATGTGGTGGGAGGGAGAGAGCTCCTCTTTTAGGCATCCATCACGATCGGTGGCTAACCATGCCCCCCCAGACCTGGACTCTGGATGGCAGTGTGGCAGGTTAGGTTCATCAGAAAATTGTGGCTTTGACCCTCAGACTACCTGAGCTTCTGTGAGGGGTTGGTGGCTTCAGGCCTGGACTGTGGATGGCAGTCTAACTGGTCAGGTTCGACAGAGAACCATGGCTCTGGCTCTCAGACAACCTTAGCTTTTGTGAGGGGCTGGTGACTTCAGGCTTGGACTGTGAATGGCAGCCCCCAGGTCGAGTTCATCTGAGATCTGCAGCTGTTTCTCTCGGACTACCTGAGCATCTGAAAAGGGCTGGTGGCTTTTGACCTAAACTGCCAATGGCAGTCTGGCAGGTTGGGTTCATCAGAGAACCTCAGCTGAGGGGCTGGTGGCTTCAGATATGGACTGCGGATGGCAGTCTGGCATTTCAGAATAGTCAGAGAACCACAGCTGTGACTCTCAGTCTACCTGAGCTTTTGTGAGGGGCTGGTGGCTTCTGACTTGGATTGCTGATGGCAGTCTGGCAGGTTGGGTTCATCAGATAACCATGGCTGTGGCTCTCAGACTGCCTGAGCATCTGTGAGGGGCTGCTGGATTCAGCCCTGGACTGTGGATGGCAGTCTTGCAGGTCAGGTGCATCACCCATGGCTGTGGCTCTCAGAATACCTGATCTTCTTTGAGGGCTCATTGATTCAGACCTGGACTATGGATTGCAGTCTGGCAGGTTGGGTTAATCAGAAAACAGTGGCTTTGACTCTCAAACTACCTGAGCTTCAGTGAGGGGCTAGTGGCTTCTGACCTGGACTGCTGATGGCAATCTGACAGGTTGTGTTCATCAGCTAACAATGGCTGTGGATCTCAGATTACCTGAGCTTTTGTGAAGGGCTGGTGGCTTCAGACCTGGATTGCAGATGGCTGTCTAGCAGGCCAGTTTCATCAAAGAACCATGGCTGTGGATCTCTCTGACTACCAGAACTTCTATGAGAGGTTGGTGACTTCAGACCTGGACTGCGAATGGCAGTCTGACATTTCAGGATAGTCAGAGAGCCACCGCTGTGTGAACTTTTGTGAGGGGCTGGTGGCTTCTGACCTGGACTGCTGATAGCAGTCTGGCAGGTCAGGTTCATCAGATAATCATGGCTGTGGCTCTCTGTGACTGCCTGAGCTTCTGTGAGGGGTTGGTGACTTCAGACCTGGACTGCAGAAGGCATTCACCAGGTCGGGTTCATCAGAGAACTGCAGCTGTGGCTCTCAGACTACCTGAGCCTCTGAAAGGGGCTAGTGGCTTCGGGCCTTTCCTGCGAATGGCAGTCTAGCAGGATGAGTTTGTCAGAGAACTGTGGCTCTGGCTCTCAGACTACCTCAGCTTCTGTGAGGGGCTGGTGGCTTCAGACCTGGACTGTGGATGGCAGACTGGCAGGTCAGATTCATCAGAGAGCTATGGATGTGGCCCTCAGACTACCTGAGCATTTGTGAGGGGCTGGTGGCTTCAAACCTGGACTGTGGATGGCAGTCTGACAGGTTGGGTTTGTCAGAGAACCACGGCTGTGGCTCTCAGTCTACCTGAGCTTTTGTGAGGGGATGGTGGCATCAGACCTGGACTATGGATATCAGTCTGGCAGGCCAGTTTCATCAGAGAACCATGGCTGTGGCTCTCTTGACTACCTGAGCTTCTGTGAGGGGTTGCTGGCTTCATAACTGGACTGCAGAAGGCAGTCCCCTGGTTGGGTTCATCAGAGAACCACAGCTGTGGCTCTCCAACTATTTGAGCTTCTGTGAGGAGCTGGTGGCTTCAGATCTGGATTGTGGTTTTCAGTCTGGCATGTCAGGTTAGTCAGAGAACCAGGGCTGTATCTCCCAGTCTACCTGAGCTTTAGTGAGAGGCTGGTGGCTTCAGACCAGGACTGCGGATGGCAGACTGGCAGGTTGTGTTCATCAGACAACCATGCCTGTGGCGTTCAGACTACCTGAGCTTCTGTGAGAGGCTGGTGGCTTCAGACCTAGACTGCGGATAGCACTCTGGCAGGTTGGGTTCATCAGAGAGCCTCAGCTGTGGCTCTCAAACTACTTGAGATTCTGTTAGGGGCAGATGGCTTCAGATCTAGACTCTGGATGGCAGTCTGGCAGTTCTGATTTGTCAGAAAACTGTGACTTTGACCCTTAGACTACCTGAGCTTTAGTGAGGGTCTGGTGGCTTCAGACCTGGACTGCAGATGGCAGTCCACAGGTTGGGTTTATCAGAGAACCACAGCTGTTTCTCTGAGACTACCTGAGCTTCTGGAAGGGGCCGGTGGCTTCAGTCCTGAACTGCGAATGGCAGTCTAGCAGGTTGTGTTCATCAGAGAATCAAAGATATGGCTCTCACACTACCTGAATATCTGAAAGTGGCTTGTGGCTTCAGACCTGGACTGCTATGGCAATCTGGCATGTCTGGCTACTGAGAGAACCACAGCTGTTGCTCTCAGTCTACCTGAGCTTTTGGGAGGGTCTGGTGGCTTCTGACTTGGACTGCTGATGGCAGTCTGGCAGGTCAGGTTCATCAGAGAGGCATTGCTGTGGCTCTCAGACTGCCTGACCTGCTGTGAGGGGATGGTGGCTTCAGATGTGGACTGCAGATGGCAGTCTGACAGGTTGGGTTCATCAGAGAACCATGGCTATGGCTCTCAGTTTTCCTGAGCTTCTGTGAGGGGCTGGAGGCTTCAGACCTGGACTGTGGATGGCAGTCTTGCTTTTCAGGTTCATCAGACATCCACAACTGAGGGTCTTAGTCTATCTGAACTTCTGTGAGGGGCTCATGGCATCAGACCTGGACTCTGGATGGCAGTGTGGCAGGTTGGGTTCATCAGAAAACAGTGGCTTTGACTCTCAGACTACCTGAGCTTCTGTGAAGGGCTGGAGGCTTCAGACCTGGACTGCGGATGGCAGTCAGACTGGTCAGGTTCAACAGAGAACCATGGCTGTGGCTCTCATACTACTTGAGCTTTTGTGAGGGGCTGGTGACTTCAGACCTGGACTGCGGATGACAGTCCCCAGTTTGAGTTCATCAGGGAACTGCTGCTGTTTGTCTCAGACTACCTGAGCATCTTAAAGGGGCTGGTGGCTTTAGACCTAAACTGCAAATGGCAGTCTGGCAGGTCAGGTTCATCAGACAATCACAGCTGTGTCTCTCTGACTTCCTGACCTTCTGAAAGTGGCTGGTGGCTTCAGACCTGGACTGTGGATGGCAGTCTTGCAGGTCAGGATCAGCAGAGAACCATGGCTATGGCTGTCAGATTACCTGTGCTTCTGTGTGGGGCTGTTGGCTTCATACCTGGACTGTGGATGGCAGTCTGGCATGTTGGGTTCTTCTGAGAACTGTGCCAGTGGTTCTCAGGCTACCTGAGCTTGTTTGAGTTGCTGGTGGCTTCAGATCTGGAATGCGGATGGCACTCTGGCAGGTCGGGTTCATCAGAGAAGCATGGCTGTGACTCTTAGACTACTGGAGCTTCTGTGAGGGGCTGGTGGCTTTAGACCTGGACTGCAGATGGCAGTCTGGTGGGTTGGGTTCATCAAAGACCCACGTCAATGACTCACACTCTACCTAAAATTTTGTGAGGAGTTGGTGACTTCAGACCTGGACTGTGGATGGCAGTCCCCAGGTCGGGTTCTTCAGAGAATCACAGCTGTTGCTTTCAGACCACCTGACCTTCTGAAAGGGGCTGGGTGCTTCTGACATGGACTACGGATGGTAGACTAGCAGGTCCCAACAAATACAAATGTATGGCAGCATAGATTCAATGCTAAGAAGTGCAAGGTAATGCACCTGGGAAACAAAAACCCAGGGGAAGAGTAGACAATGGGGGGTGAGATACTAACAACAACAAAAATGGAAAGGGACCGGGGGGTAGTCATATCAGATGACCTAAAGATGGGCAAACAATGTGAGAGGGCAGCAAGGAGGGCTGGGGGGATACTGGGATGCATAGGGAGAGGTATCACCAGCAGAAAACACGAAGTTATTATCCCTCTGTACAGACAGTTGGTGAGACCCCATCTGAGTACTGCATGCAGTTCTGGAGGCCCAATCTCCAAGGATATAGACAGGATGGAGGCTGTCCAGATGAGGGCAACTAAAATGGTGCAGGGCCTGCACCGGAAGACATATGAAGAGAGACTTAAGGAGCTGAATATGTATAGCCTCGAGGAAAGGAGAGAGAGGGGACATGATAGAAACTTTCAAGTATCTCAAGGGAATCAACAAAGTCCAAGAGGTAGCATCTTTCAAAAAAGGGTGTGCAAGAACAAGGGGCACAATTTGAAGATAGAAAGAGGCGGCTCAGAGGTAATTTAAGGAAGTATTTTTCACAGAGGGGTTGTGGATGCATGGAATGGCCTTCAGAGGAGGTTGTGGAGTCAAAAACAGTGGTGGAATTCAAGCATGCATGAGACAGTCATAAGGCAATTCTAGGGGGTTGGGGTAGGAAGCAGTAGGCTGCTGGTTAACTAGGATCTGCAGCTTATCCAATAGGTAGGGAAATGGGCAGACTGAGTGGGCCAAGCGGTCCTTATCTGCCGTCAAAATCTATGTTTCTATGTCCCATTCATCTTAGAACTGTGCCTGTGGCTCTTAGACTACCGGAGTTTCTGTGAGGTGCTGGTGGCTTCAGATCTAGCCTGCGGATGGCACTCTGGCACATCAGGTTCATCTGAGAGCCTTGACTGTGGCTCACAAACTACTTGAGCTTCTATGAGGGGCTGGTGGCTTCAGATCTGGACTCTGGATGGAAGTGTGGCAGGTCGGATTCGTCAGAAAACTGCGGCTTTGACTCTCAGACTACCTGAGCTTTACTGAGGGTCTGGTGGCTTCAGACCTGGACTGCGGATGGCTTTCTGGCAGGTCGGGTTCATCAGACAACCACAGGTGTGGCTCTCATACTATCTGAGCTTCTGTGAGGGGCTGGTGGCTTTAGACCTGGACTACAGATGTTAGTCTGGCAGGTTGGGTTCTTCAGAAACTCATGGATATGGCACTCACTCTACATGAAATTTTGTGAGGGGTTGGTGACTTCAGACCTGGACTGCGGATGGCAGTCCCCAGGTCAGATTCTTCAGAGAATCACAGCTGTGGCTCTCAGACTACCTGACCTTCTGAAAGGGCTGGTGGCTTCAGACATGGACTGCGGATAATAGTCTAGCAGGTCCCAATCATCTTAGAACTGTGCCTGTGGCTCTAAGACTACCTGAGCTTCTGTGAGGAGCTGGTGACTTCAGACTTGGATTGCGAATGGCAGTTTAGTAGGTTGGGTTCATCAGGGAACCATGGCTGTGGCTCTCAAATAGTCTGAGCTTCTGCAAGGGGCTGGTGGCTTTAGACCTGGACTAAGGATGACATTCTGACAGGTCGGGTTCATCAGAGAAGTGTCGCTGTGCCTCTCATACTACATGAGCTTCTGTGAGGGGAGGAGGCTTCAGATCTTTACTGCTGATGACAGCCTTGCAGGTTGGGTTTGTCAGAGATCTGTGGCTGTGGTTCGCAAACTACCTGAGCTTCTGTGAGGGGCCTGGACTGGACCTGGACTGCATATGGTAATCTGGCAGGTTGGGTTCATCAGAGACCAACGGCTATGGCTCTCAACTATATCTGAGCTTTTCTGAAGGGCTGGTGACTTCAGATCTGGAATTCGGATGGCAGGCTTGCAGGTTGGGTTCATCAGAGAACCATGGCTCTGGCTGTCAGATTACCTGAGCTTCTGTGAGGGGCTGGTGGCTTCAGACCTAGACTGTGGATGGCACTCTGGCAGTTTGGGTTCATCAGAGAGCCTCGGCTGTGGCTCTCAAACTACTTGAGCTTCTGTGAGGGGCTGGTGGTTTCAGACCTGGACTGTGGATGTCAGTTTGGCAAGTCAGCTTAGTCAGAGAACCACGGCTGTGGCTCCCAGACTGCCTGAGCTTCTGTGAGGTGCTAGTGGTGTCAGACCAAGACAGTGGATATCAGTCCCCAAGTTGGGTTTATCAGAGAACCACAGCTGTTTCTCTCAGACTACCTGAGCTTCTGAAAGGGGCTGGTGGCTTCAGACCTGAACTGTGAATGTCATTCTAGCAGGCTGTGTTCATCAGAGAACCACAGCTGTGGCTCTCAGACTTCCTGAGCTTCTGTGAGGGGCTGGTGGCTTTAGATGTGGACTACAAATGGCAGTCTGGCAGGTTAGGTTCATCAAGAACCATGGCTGGCTGTTAGTCTACCTGGGCTTCTGTGAGAGGCTGGTGGCTCCAGACCTGGACTGTGAATGGCAAGTTGGCAGGTTGGGTTCATCAGAGAACCATGGCTGTGGCACTCAGAATACCTGATCTTCTTTGAGGGGCTTGTATCTTCAGACGTGGACTGTCGATTGCAGTCTGGTAGGTTGGGTACATCAGAAGACTGTGGCTTTGTCTCTCAGACTAACTAAGCTTCTGTGAAGGGCTGGTGGCTTCAGATCTGGACTGCTAATGGCAGTCTGGCAGGTTAGGTTCGACAGAGAACCACGACTGTGGTTCTCTCTGAGTACCTGAGCTTCTGTTAGGAACTGCTGACTTCAGACTTGGACTGCAGATGGCAGTCCCCATGTCGGTTTCATCAGAGAGCGGCTGCTCTGTCTCTCAGACTACCTCAACTTCTGTGAGGGGCTGGTGTCTTCAGACCTGTACTGCGGATAGCAGACTGGCACGTCAGATTCAACTGAGAGCTGCTTTTGTGGCTATCAGACTACCTGAGCATTTGTGAGGGGCTGGTGGCTTCAAACCAGGACTAGGGATGGCAGTCAAGCAGGTTGAGTTCATCAGAGAACCACGGCTGTGGCTCTCAGACTACCTGAGCTTCTGTGAGTGGCTGGTGGCTTCAGACTTGGACTGCAAATGGCATAATGGCAGGCAGGGTTCATCAGATAAGCTTGTCTGTTGCTCTCAAATAGCCTGAGCGTCTGTGAGGGACTGGTGGCTTCATACCTGGACTCTGGATGGCAGTCTGGCAGGTCAGGTTGATCAGCAATCTGCAGCTTTCACTCTCAGACTACCTGAGGTTCTGTGAGGGCTGGTGGCTTCTGACCTGGACTGCGGATGGCAGTTTGACAGGTCAGGCTTGACAGAGAACCATGGCTGTGGCTCTCAGACTGCCTGAGCATTTGTGAGGGCTTGTGACTTCAGACCTCTACTGCGGTGGCAGTCTCCCAGTCAGGTTCATCAGAGAACTGCAGCTGTTCTCTCAGACTACCTGGGCTTCTCAGAGGGCTGATGGCTTCAGACCTGAACTACGAATGGCAGTCTGGCAGGTTGGGTTCATCAGAGATCCTCGGTTGTGGTTCTCAAACTGCTTGAGCTTCTGTGAGGGGCTGGTGACTTCGATTGGCAATCCCTGGCTGAGTTCATCAGAGAACCGCAGCTGTTTCTCTCAGACTACCTGAGCATCTGAAAGGGCTGTTGGCTTCAGACCTACTCTGCAGAATAGCTGTATGGCAGGTTGTGTTCATCAGAGAACCAAAGCTGTGACTCTCAGACTACCTGAGCTTCTGAAAAGGTTTGGTGGCTACAAACCTGGACTGTGAATGGCAGTCTGGCAGGTTGGGTACATCAGAGAAATGTTGCTCTGGTTCTCAGACTACCTAAGCTTCTCTGATGGGCTCATGGCTACAGATCTGGACTGCGGATGATAGTCTTTCAGGTGGGTTCATCAGAGAACTCCTGCTGTGGCTTTCAGACTACTTCAGCATTTGTGAGGGGCTGATGGTTTCAGACTTGGATTGCAGATGGCAGTCTGACAATTTGGGTTCATCAGAGAACTGTGGCTATGGCTCTCAGACTACCTGAATTTCTGTAAGGGGCTGGAGGATTCAGACCTGGAATGCAGATGACAATCTGGCAGATTGGGTTCATCGGAGAAAGATGGCTATGGCTCTCAGACTACCATAGCTTCTGTGAGGGGCTGGTGGCTTCAGACCTGGATTGCGGATGGCAGGCTGGCAGGTTGGGTTCATCAGAGAACCATGGCTGTGGTTCTAGGACTACTTGAGCTTTGTGAGGGGCTGGTGGCTTAGACCTGGACTGTGGATGTCAGTCTGGCATGTCAGGATAGTCAGAGAACTACAGCTGTGGCTCTCAGTCTACCTGAACTTTTGAGAGGGGCTGGTGACTTCTGACCCGGACTGCTGATGGCAGTCTGGCAGGTTGGGTTCATCTGATAACCATGGCTGTGGTACTAAGACAGCCTGAGCTTCTATGAGGGGCTGGTGGCTTCAGATCTGGACTGTGGATGGCAGACTTGCAGGTCAGATTCATCAGAGAACCACGACTGTGGCTCTCAGAATTCCTGATCTTCTTTGAGGGGCTTGTGGCTTCAAAACTGGATTCTGGATTGCAGTCTGTCTGGTTGGGTTCATCAGTAAACTGTGGCTTTGACTCTCAGACTAACTAAGCTTCTGTGAGGGGCTGGTGGCTTTAGATCTGGACTGTGGATGGCAGACTGGCAGGTCACTTTGACAGAGAACCACGGATGTGGCTCTCTCTGAGTACCTGAGCTTCTGTGAGGGATTGGTAACTTCAGACCTGGACTGCGGATGGCAGTCCCCAGGTTGGGTTCCTCAGAGAATCGCAGCTGTGGCTCTCAGACTAACTGACCTTCTGAAAGCAGCTCATGGCTTCAGACCTGGACTGCGGGTGGCACTCTGGCAGGTCGGGTTCATCAGAGAACCACAGCTGCGGCTCTCTGACTACCTCAGCTTGTGTGAGGGGCTGGTCACTTCAGATCTGGGATGTGGATGGCACTCTGGCAGGTTGGATTCATCAGAGAGTCTTAACTGTGGCTCTCAGACTACTTGAGCATCTGTGAGAGGCTGGTGGCTTCAGAGCTGGACTGCGGATGACAGTTTATCATGTCAGTCTAGTCAGAGAACCACAGCTGTGGCTCTGAGACTACCTCACGCTTTGTGAGGGGCTGGTGGTTTCAGACCGGGACTGCAGATGGCAGTCTGGCAGGTCAGTTTCATCAGAGAACCATGGTTAAGGCACTCAGTCTACCTGATCTTCTATGAGGGGCTCGTGGCTTCAGATCTGGACTCTGGATGGCAGTCTGGCAGGCTGGGTTCATCAGAAAACTGTGGCTGTGGCTCTCAGACTACCTGAGCTTCTGTGAGGGCTGGTGGCTTCAGACCTTGACTGCGGATGGCAGTCTGACAGGTCAGGTTCGACAGAGAACCATGGCTATGGCTCTCAGACTACCTGAGCTTTTGTGAGGGGTGGTGACTTCAGACCTGGAATGCGAATGGCAGTCCCCAGGTTGAGTTCATCAGAGAACCGCAGCTGTTTCTCTCAGACTACCTGAGCATCTGAAAGGGGCTTTTGGCTTCAGACCTAAACTGCAAATGGCAGTCTCTCAGGTTGGGTTCATCAGAGAACTGTGGCTGTGGCTGTCAAACTACCTGAGTTTCTGGATGGGGCTGGAGTCTTCAGACCTGGACTGTGGATGGCAGTGTGGCAGATTGGGTTCATCTGAGAACCATGGCTATGGCTATGGCTATAGTCTCAGGACTACCAGACCTTCTGTGAGGGGCTGGTGGCTTTAGACCTGGACGGAAGATGGCAGTCTGGCATGTCAGGATAGTCAGAGAACCATGGCTGTGGCTCTCAGTCTAGCTGAGCTTTAGTGAGGGGCTGGTGGCTTCTGACCTGGACTGCTGATGGCAGTCTGGCATGCCAGGATAGTCAGAGAATCATGGCTTTGACTTTAAAACTAACTAAGCTTCTGTGAGGGGCAGGTGCCTTTAGATCTGGACTGTGGATGGCAGTCTGGCAGGTCACTATCGACAGAGAACCATGGCTGTGGCTCTCTCTGAGTACCTGAGCTTCTGTGAGGGATTGGTGACTTCAGACCTGGACTGTGGATGGCAGTCCCCAGGTCGGATTCATCAGAGAATTGCAGCTGTGGCTCTCAGACTACCTGACCTTCTGAAAGCAGCTGGTGGCTTCAGACCTGGACTACTGGTTGTTGTCTGGCATGTCGGTTAGACAGAGAACCACAGCTGAGGCTCTCAGACTACCTGAGCATTTGTGAGGGGCTGGTGGCTTTAGATCTGGACTGCGGATGGCAGTCTGGAAGGCCGGTTTCATCAGAGAACCATGGCAGTGGCTCTGTCTGACTACCTGAGCTTCTGTGAGTGGGTGGTGACTTCAGACCTGGACTGCGTATGGCAGTCCCCAGGTCAGGTTCATCAGAGAATCACAGCTGTGGCTCTCAGACAACCTGACCTTCTGAGAGTGGGTGGTGGCTTCAGACCAGGACAGTGGATGGCAGACTGGCAGGTCCAGTTCATCTTAGAACTGTACCTGTGACTCTCAGATTACCTGAGTTTCTGTGTGGGTCTGGTGTCTTCAGACCTGTTCTGCGGATGGCAGTCTGGTAGGTCGGGTTCATCAGGGAACCACGGCTGTGGCTCTCAGACTACCTGAGCTTCTGTGATGGGCTGGTTGCTTCAGACCTGGACTGCAGATGGCAGACTGGTAGGTTGGGTTTGTCAGAGAACTGTGTCTGTGGTTCTCATACTACCTGAGCTTCTCTGAAGGGCTGGTGGCTTCTGATTTGTACTGCGGATGATAGTCTTTCAGGTTGGGTTTATCAGAGGACTGCAGCTGTGTCTTTCAGACTACCTGAGCTTCTGTGGGGGGCTGGTGGCTTCAGACCTGGACTGCGGATATCAGTCTAGCAGCTCGGGTTCAACAGAGAACTGCGACTGTGGCTCTCAGACTACCTGAGCTTCTGTGAGGGGCTTTTGATTTCAGACCTTTACTGTGGATGACACTCTGACAGGTCAGATTCATCAAAGAAGCATTGCTGTGGCTCTCAGACTACCTGACCTTCTGAAAGGGCTGGTGGCTTCAGACATGGACTGCAGATAATAGTCTAGCAGGTCCCAATCATCTTAGAACTGTGCCTGTGGCTCTAAGACTACCTGAGCTTCTGTGAGGAGCTGGTGACTTCAGACTTGGATTGCGAATGGCAGTTTAGTAGGTTGGGTTCATCAGGGAACCATGGCTGTGGCTCTCAAATAGTCTGAGCTTCTGCAAGGGGCTGGTGGCTTTAGACCTGGACTAAGGATGACATTCTGACAGGTCGGGTTCATCAGAGAAGTGTCGCTGTGCCTCTCATACTACATGAGCTTCTGTGAGGGGAGGAGGCTTCAGATCTTTACTGCTGATGACAGCCTTGCAGGTTGGGTTTGTCAGAGATCTGTGGCTGTGGTTATGCAAACTACCTGAGCTTCTGTGAGGGCCTGGACTGGACCTGGACTGCATATGGTAATCTGGCAGGTTGGGTTCATCAGAGACCAGCTATGGCTCTCAACTATATCTGAGCTTTTCTGAAGGGCTGGTGACTTCAGATCTGGAATTCGGATGGCAGGCTTGCAGGTTGGGTTCATCAGAGAACCATGGCTCTGGCTGTCAGATTACCTGACTTCTGTGAGGGGCTGGTGGCTTCAGACCTAGACTGTGGATGGCACTCTGGCAGTTTGGGTTCATCAGAGAGCCTCGGCTGTGGCTCTCAAACTACTTGAGCTTCTGTGAGGGCTGGTGGTTTCAGACCTGGACTGTGGATGTCAGTTGGCAAGTCAGCTTAGTCAGAGAACCACGGCTGTGGCTCCCAGACTGCCTGAGCTTCTGTGAGGTGCTAGTGGTGTCAGACCAAGACAGTGGATATCAGTCCCCAAGTTGGGTTTATCAGAGAACCACAGCTGTTTCTCTCAGACTACCTGAGCTTCTGAAAGGGGCTGGTGGCTTCAGACCTGAACTGTGAATGTCATTCTAGCAGGCTGTGTTCATCAGAGAACCACAGCTGTGGCTCTCAGACTTCCTGAGCTTCTGTGAGGGGCTGGTGGCTTTAGATGTGGACTACAAATGGCAGTCTGGCAGGTTAGGTTCATCAAAGAACCATGGCTATGGCTGTTAGTCTACCTGGGCTTCTGTGAGAGGCTGGTGGCTCCAGACCTGGACTGTGAATGGCAAGTTGGCAGGTTGGGTTCATCAGAGAACCATGGCTGTGGCACTCAGAATACCTGATCTTCTTTGAGGGGCTTGTATCTTCAGACGTGGACTGTCGATTGCAGTCTGGTAGGTTGGGTACATCAGAAGACTGTGGCTTTGTCTCTCAGACTAACTAAGCTTCTGTGAAGGGCTGGTGGCTTCAGATCTGGACTGCTAATGGCAGTCTGGCAGGTTAAGTTCGACAGAGAACCACGACTGTGGTTCTCTCTGAGTACCTGAGCTTCTGTTAGGAACTGCTGACTTCAGACTTGGACTGCAGATGGCAGTCCCATGCCAGTTTCATCAGAGAGCGGCTGCTCTGTCTCTCAGACTACCTCAACTTCTGAGGGGCTGGTGTCTTCAGACCTGTACTGCGGATAGCAGACTGGCACGTCAGATTCAACTGAGAGCTGCTTTGTGGCTATCAGACTACCTGAGCATTTGTGAGGGCTGGTGGCTTCAAACCAGGACTAGGGATGGCAGTCAAGCAGGTTGAGTTCATCAGAGAACCACGGCTGTGGCTCTCAGACTACCTGAGCTTCTGTGAGTGGCTGGTGGCTTCAGACTTGGACTGCAAATGGCATAATGGCAGGCAGGGTTCATCAGATAAGCTTGTCTGTTGCTCTCAAATAGCCTGAGCGTCTGTGAGGGACTGGTGGCTTCATACCTGGACTCTGGATGGCAGTCTGGCAGGTCAGGTTGATCAGCAATCTGCAGCTTTCACTCTCAGACTACCTGAGGTTCTGTGAGAGGCTGGTGGCTTCTGACCTGGACTGCGGATGGCAGTTTGACAGGTCAGGCTTGACAGAGAACCATGGCTGTGGCTCTCAGACTGCCTGAGCATTTGTGAGGGGCTTGTGACTTCAGACCTCTACTGCGAGTGGCAGTCTCCCAGTCAGGTTCATCAGAGAACCGCAGCTGTTTCTCTCAGACTACCTGGGCTTCTCAGAGGGGGCTGATGGCTTCAGACCTGAACTACGAATGGCAGTCTGGCAGGTTGGGTTCATCAGAGATCCTCGGTTGTGGTTCTCAAACTGCTTGAGCTTCTGTGAGGGGCTGGTGACTTCAGACCTGGACTGTGATTGGCAATCCCCTGGCTGAGTTCATCAGAGAACCGCAGCTGTTTCTCTCAGACTACCTGAGCATCTGAAAGGGGCTGTTGGCTTCAGACCTACTCTGCGAATAGCTGTATGGCAGGTTGTGTTCATCAGAGAACCAAAGCTGTGACTCTCAGACTACCTGAGCTTCTGAAAAGGTTTGGTGGCTACAAACCTGGACTGTGAATGGCAGTCTGGCAGGTTGGGTACATCAGAGAAATGTTGCTCTGGTTCTCAGACTACCTAAGCTTCTCTGATGGGCTCATGGCTACAGATCTGGACTGCGGATGATAGTCTTTCAGGTGGGGTTCATCAGAGAACTCCTGCTGTGGCTTTCAGACTACTTCAGCATTTGTGAGGGGCTGATGGTTTCAGACTTGGATTGCAGATGGCAGTCTGACAATTTGGGTTCATCAGAGAACTGTGGCTATGGCTCTCAGACTACCTGAATTTCTGTAAGGGGCTGGAGGATTCAGACCTGGAATGCAGATGACAATCTGGCAGATTGGGTTCATCGGAGAAAGATGGCTATGGCTCTCAGACTACCATAGCTTCTGTGAGGGGCTGGTGGCTTCAGACCTGGATTGCGGATGGCAGGCTGGCAGGTTGGGTTCATCAGAGAACCATGGCTGTGGTTCTAGGACTACTTGAGCTTTTGTGAGGGGCTGGTGGCTTTAGACCTGGACTGTGGATGTCAGTCTGGCATGTCAGGATAGTCAGAGAACTACAGCTGTGGCTCTCAGTCTACCTGAACTTTTGAGAGGGGCTGGTGACTTCTGACCCGGACTGCTGATGGCAGTCTGGCAGGTTGGGTTCATCTGATAACCATGGCTGTGGTACTAAGACAGCCTGAGCTTCTATGAGGGGCTGGTGGCTTCAGATCTGGACTGTGGATGGCAGACTTGCAGGTCAGATTCATCAGAGAACCACGACTGTGGCTCTCAGAATTCCTGATCTTCTTTGAGGGGCTTGTGGCTTCAAAACTGGATTCTGGATTGCAGTCTGTCTGGTTGGGTTCATCAGTAAACTGTGGCTTTGACTCTCAGACTAACTAAGCTTCTGTGAGGGGCTGGTGGCTTTAGATCTGGACTGTGGATGGCAGACTGGCAGGTCACTTTTGACAGAGAACCACGGATGTGGCTCTCTCTGAGTACCTGAGCTTCTGTGAGGGATTGGTAACTTCAGACCTGGACTGCGGATGGCAGTCCCCAGGTTGGGTTCCTCAGAGAATCGCAGCTGTGGCTCTCAGACTAACTGACCTTCTGAAAGCAGCTCATGGCTTCAGACCTGGACTGTGGGTGGCACTCTGGCAGGTCGGGTTCATCAGAGAACCACAGCTGCGGCTCTGACTACCTCAGCTTGTGTGAGGGGCTGGTCACTTCAGATCTGGGATGTGGATGGCACTCTGGCAGGTTGGATTCATCAGAGAGTCTTAACTGTGGCTCTCAGACTACTTGAGCATCTGTGAGAGGCTGGTGGCTTCAGAGCTGGACTGCGGATGACAGTTTATCATGTCAGTCTAGTCAGAGAACCACAGCTGTGGCTCTGAGACTACCTACGCTTTTGTGAGGGGCTGGTGGTTTCAGACCGGGACTGCAGATGGCAGTCTGGCAGGTCAGTTTCATCAGAGAACCATGGTTAAGGCACTCAGTCTACCTGATCTTCTATGAGGGGCTCGTGGCTTCAGATCTGGACTCTGGATGGCAGTCTGGCAGGCTGGGTTCATCAGAAAACTGTGGCTGTGGCTCTCAGACTACCTGAGCTTCTGTGAGGGCTGGTGGCTTCAGACCTTGACTGCGGATGGCAGTCTGACAGGTCAGGTTCGACAGAGAACCATGGCTATGGCTCTCAGACTACCTGAGCTTTTGTGAGGGGTGGTGACTTCAGACCTGGAATGCGAATGGCAGTCCCCAGGTTGAGTTCATCAGAGAACCGCAGCTGTTTCTCTCAGACTACCTGAGCATCTGAAAGGGGCTTTTGGCTTCAGACCTAAACTGCAAATGGCAGTCTCTCAGGTTGGGTTCATCAGAGAACTGTGGCTGTGGCTGTCAAACTACCTGAGTTTCTGGATGGGGCTGGAGTCTTCAGACCTGGACTGTGGATGGCAGTGTGGCAGATTGGGTTCATCTGAGAACCATGGCTATGGCTATGGCTATAGTCTCAGGACTACCAGACCTTCTGTGAGGGGCTGGTGGCTTTAGACCTGGACGGAAGATGGCAGTCTGGCATGTCAGGATAGTCAGAGAACCATGGCTGTGGCTCTCAGTCTAGCTGAGCTTTAGTGAGGGGCTGGTGGCTTCTGACCTGGACTGCTGATGGCAGTCTGGCATGCCAGGATAGTCAGAGAATCATGGCTTTGACTTTAAAACTAACTAAGCTTCTGTGAGGGGCAGGTGCCTTTAGATCTGGACTGTGGATGGCAGTCTGGCAGGTCACTATCGACAGAGAACCATGGCTGTGGCTCTCTCTGAGTACCTGAGCTTCTGTGAGGGATTGGTGACTTCAGACCTGGACTGTGGATGGCAGTCCCCAGGTCGGATTCATCAGAGAATTGCAGCTGTGGCTCTCAGACTACCTGACCTTCTGAAAGCAGCTGGTGGCTTCAGACCTGGACTGCGGATTGTTGTCTGGCATGTCCGGTTCGACAGAGAACCACAGCTGAGGCTCTCAGACTACCTGAGCATTTGTGAGGGGCTGGTGGCTTTAGATCTGGACTGCGGATGGCAGTCTGGAAGGCCGGTTTCATCAGAGAATCATGGCAGTGGCTCTGTCTGACTACCTGAGCTTCTGTGAGTGGGTGGTGACTTCAGACCTGGACTGCGTATGGCAGTCCCCCAGGTCAGGTTCATCAGAGAATCACAGCTGTGGCTCTCAGACAACCTGACCTTCTGAGAGTGGGTGGTGGCTTCAGACCAGGACAGTGGATGGCAGACTGGCAGGTCCAGTTCATCTTAGAACTGTACCTGTGACTCTCAGATTACCTGAGTTTCTGTGTGGGTCTGGTGTCTTCAGACCTGTTCTGCGGATGGCAGTCTGGTAGGTCGGGTTCATCAGGGAACCATGGCTGTGGCTCTCAGACTACCTGAGCTTCTGTGATGGGCTGGTGGCTTCTGATTTGTACTGCGGATGATAGTCTTTCAGGTTGGGTTTATCAGAGGACTGCAGCTGTGTCTTTCAGACTACCTGAGCTTCTGTGGGGGGCTGGTGGCTTCAGACCTGGACTGCGGATATCAGTCTAGCAGCTCGGGTTCAACAGAGAACTGCGACTGTGGCTCTCAGACTACCTGAGCTTCTGTGAGGGGCTTTTGATTTCAGACCTTTACTGTGGATGACACTCTGACAGGTCAGATTCATCAAAGAAGCATTGCTGTGGCTCTCAGACTATCTGAGCTTCTGTGAGGGGCTGGGGACTTCAGACCTGGACAGCGGATGGCAGTCTGGCAGGTTGGGTTCATCAGAGAGCCTTGGCTGTCGCTCTCAGACTACTTGAACTTCTGTGAGGGGCTGGTGGCTTCAGACATGGACTGTGGATGGCAGTCTGGCATGTCAAGTTCATCAAAGAATCATTGCTGTGGCTCTCAGACTACCTGAGCTTCTGTGAGGAGCTGGTGGCTTCAGACCTGGACAGCGGATGGCAGTCTGGCAGGTTGGGTTCATCAGAGAGCCTTGGCTGTCGCTCTCAGACTACTTGAACTTCTGTGAGGGGCTGGTGGCTTCAGACCTGGACTCTAGATGGCAGTCTGGCCAGTTGGATTCATCAGGAAACTGCATCTTTAACTCTCAGAATACCTGAGGTTTAGTGAGGGGCTGGAGGCATCAGACCTGGACTGCAGATGGCAGTCCCCAGGTCGTGTTCATCAAAGCACCGCAGCTGTTTCTCTCAGACTACCTGAGCTTCTGTGAGTGGCTGGTGGCTTCAGACCTGGACTGCAGATGGAGTCTGACAGGTCAGGTTTGACTCAGAACCATGGCTGTGGCTTTCAGATTACGGTAGCTTTTGGCAGGGGCTGGTGACTTCAGACTTGGACTGTGGCAGTCTTCAGGCTGAGTTCCTCAGAGAACAGCAGCTGTTTCTCTCAGACTACCTGAGCATCTGAAAGGGGCTGTTGGCTTCAGACCTACACTGTGAATGGCAGTGTGGCAGGTTGTGTTCATCAGAGAACCAATGCTGTGACTCTCAAACTACCTGAGCTTCTGAAAAGGTCTGGTGACTTCAAACCTGGACTGCGAATGGCAGTCTGGCAGGTTAGTTCATTAGAAATGTTACTCTGGTTCTCAGACTACCTGAGCTTGTCTGACAGGCTCATGGCACAGATCTGGACTGCGGATGATAGTCTTTCAGGTAGGATTCATCAGAGAACTCCTGCTGTGGCTTTCAGACTACCTGAGCTTCTGTGAGGGGCTGATGGTTTCAGACTTGGACTGCAGATGGCAGTCTGACAATCTGGGTTCATCATTGAACCGTGGCTATGGCTCTCAGACTACCTGAATTTCTGTAAGTTGCTGGAGGATTCAGACCTGGACTGCAGATGACAATCTGGCAGATTGGGTTCATCAGAGAAAGATGGCTATGGCTCTCAGACTACCATAGCTTCTGTGAGGGGCTGGTGGCATCAGACCTGAATTGCAGATGGCAGGCTGGCAGGTTGAGTTCATCAGAGAGCCACGGCTGTGGTTCTAGGACTACTTGAGCTTTTGTGAGGGGCTGGTGACTTCTGACCTGGACTGCTGATGGCAGTCTGGCAGGTCGGGTTCATCTGATAACCATGGCTGTGGTACTAAGACAGCCTGAGCTTCTGTGAGGGGCTGGTGGCTTCTGATCTGGACTGTGGATGGCAGACTTGCAGGTCAGATTCATCAGAGAACCATGGCTGTGGCTCTCAGAATTCCTGATCTTCTTTGAGGGGCTTGTGGCTTCAAACCTGGATTCTGGATTGCAGTCTGTCTGGTCGGGTTCATCAGAAAACTGTGGCTTTGACTCTCAGACTAACTAAGCTTCTATGAGGGGCTGGTGGCTTTAGATCTGGACTGTGGATGGCAGATTGACAGGTCACTTTCTACAGAGAACCATGGATGTGGTTCTCTCTGAGTACCTGAGCTTCTGTGAGGGATTGATGACTTCAGACCTGTACTGTGGAAGGCAGTCCTCAGGTCAGGTTCATCAGAGAATTGCAGCTGTGGCTCTCAGACTAACTGACCTTCTGAAAGCAGCTCATGGCTTCAGACTTGGACTGCGGGTGGCACTCTGGCAGGTCGGGTTCATCACAGAACCACAGCTGTGGCTCTCTGACTACCTGAGCTTGGGTGAGGGGCTGGTCACTTCAGACCTGTGATGCGGATGGCACTCTGACAGGTCGGATTCATCAGAGAGTCTTGACTTTGGCTCTCAGACTACTTGAGCTTCTGTGAGGGGCTGGTGGCTTCAGAGCTGGACTGCAGATGACAGTCTGGCATTCAGATTAGTCAGAGAACCACAGCTGTGGCTCTGAGACTACCTACGCTTTTGTGAGGGGCTGGTGGTTTCAGACTGGGACTGCGGATGGCAGTCTGGCAGGTCAGTTTCATCAGAGAACCATGGCTGAGGCTCTCAGTCTACCTGATCTTCTATGAGGGGCCCGTGGATTCAGACCTGGACTTTGGATGGCAGTCTGGCAGGTTGGGTTCATCAGAAAACTGTGGCTTTGGCTCTCAGACTACCTGAGCTTCTGTGAGGGCTGGTGGCTTCAGACCTGGACTGTGGATGGCAGTCTGACAGGTCAGGTTTGACAGAGAACCATGGCTGTGGCTCTCAGACTACCTGAGCTTTTGTGAGGGGCTGGTGACTTCAGATCCGGACTGCAAATGGCAGTCCCCAGGTTGAGTTCATCAGAGAACTGCAGCTGTTTCTCTCAGACTAGCTGAGCATCTGAAAGGGGCTGTTGGCTTCAGACCTAAACTGCGAATGGCAGTCTGGCAGGTTGGGTTCATCAGAGAACCGTGGCTCTGTTTCTCAGACTACTTGAGCATCTCTGATGGGCTCGTAGCTTCAGATCTGGACTGCAGATGATAGTCTGGCAGGTCGGGTTCATCAGAGAACTGCAGCTGTTTCTTTCAGACTACCTCAACTTCTGTGAGGGGCTGATGGCTTCAGACCTGGACTGCAGATTACAGTCTCTCAGGTTGGGTTTATCAGAGAACTGTGGCTGCTGCTGTCAAACTACCTGAGTTTCTGGATGGGGATGGAATCTTCAGACCTGGACTGTGGATGGCAGTGTGGCAGATTGGGTTCATCTGAGAACCATGGCTATGGCTCTGAGACTACCAGACCTTCTGTGAGGGGCTGGTGGCTTTAGACCTGGACTGCGGATGGCAGTCTGGCATGTCAGGATAGTCAGAGAACCATGGCTGTGGCTCTCAGTCTAGCTGAGCTTTTGTGAGGGGCTGGTGGCTTCTGACCTGGACTGCTGATGGCAGTCTGGCATGCCAGGATAGTCAGAGAACCATGGCTTTGACTCTCAGACTAACTAAGCTTCAGTGAGGGGCTGGTGGCTTTAGGTCTGGACTGTGGATGGCAGCCTAGCAGGTCACTATCGACAGAGAACCATGGCTGTGGCTCTCTCTGAGTACCTGAGCTTCTGTGAGGGATTGGTGACTTCAGACCCGGACTGCGGATGGCACTCCCCAGGTCGGATTCATCAGAGAATCGCAGCTGTGGCTCTCAGACTACCTGACCTTCTAAAAGCAGCTGGTGGCTTCAGACCTGGACTGTGGATAATTGTCTGGCATGTCCAGTTCGACAGAGAACCATGGCTGAGGCTCTCAGACTACCTGAGCATTTGTGAGTTGCTGGTGGCTTCAGACCTGGACTGCGGATGGCAGTCTGGAAGGCAGTTTCATCAGAGAACCATGGCAGTGGCTCTGACTACCTGAGCTTCTGTGGAGTGAATGGTGACTTCAGACATGGACTGCAGATGGCAGTCCCAAGGTGAAGTTCATCAGAGAATCCCAGCTGTGGCTCTCAGACAACCTGACCTTCTGAGGTGGGTGGTGGCTTCAGACCAGGACAGTGGATGGCAGACTGGCAGGTCCAATTCATCTTAGAACTGTACCTGTGACTCTCAGATTACCTGAGTTTCTGTGTGAGTCTGGTGTCTTCAGACCTGGGCTGCGGATGGCAGTCTGGTAGGTTGGGTTCATCAGGGAACCACGGCTGTGGCTCTCAGACTACCTGAGCTTCTTTGATGGGCTGGTTGCTTCAGACCTGGACTGCAGATGGCAGACTGGTAGGTTGGGTTTGTCAGAGAACTGTGTCTGTGTTTCTCATACTACCTGAGCTTCTCTGAAGGGCTGGTGGCTTCTGATTTGTACTGCAGATGATAGTCTTTCAGGTTGGGTTTATCAGAGGACTGCAGCTGTGTCTTTTAGACTACCTGAGCTTCTGTGAGGGGCTGGTGGCTTCAGACCAAGACTGTGAATGGCACTCGGGCACGTCAGGTTCATCAGACAGCCTCGACTGTGGCTCTCTAACTACTTGAGCTTCTGTGAGGGGGTTGGTGGCTTCAGACCTGGACTTTGGATGGCAGTCTGGCCGGTTGGATTTATCAAGAAACTGCATCTTTAACTATCAGACTACCTGAGCTTTAGTGAGGGGGCTGGAGGCTTCAGACCTGGACTGCAGATGGCAGTCCCCAGGTCGGGTTCATCACAGAACCGCAGCTGTTTCTCTCAGACTACTTGAGCTTCTGTGAGTGGCTGGTGGGCTTCAGACCTGGACTGCGGATGGAGTCTGACAGGTCAGGTTTGACTGAGAACCGTGGCTGTGGCTCTCAGACTACGTTAGCTTTTGGCAGGGGCTGGTGACTTCAGACTTGGACTGTGAATGGCAGTCTTCAGGCTGAGTTCCTCAGAGAACTGCAGCTGTTTCTCTCAGACTACCTGAGCATTTGAAAGGGACTGCTGGCTTCAGACCTACACTGTGAATGGCAGTCTGGCAGGTCAGGTTCATCGGCTGTGGCTCTAGGACTACTTGAACTTTTGTGAGGGGCTGGTAGCTTCAAACCTGGACTGTGGAAGGCAGTCTAGCATTTCAAGATAGTCAGAGAATGATGACTCTGGCTCTCAGTCTACCTGAACTTTTGTGAGGGGCTGATGGCTTCTGACCTGGACTGCTGATGGCAGTCTTGCAGGTCAGGTTCATCAGAGAACCACGCCTGTGGCTCTCAGAATACCTGATCTTCTTTGAGGTGTCGTGGCTTCAGATCTGGACTCTGGATTGCAGTCTGTCAGGTTGGATTCATCATAAAACTGTGGCTTTGACTCTCAAACTACCTGAGCTTCAGTGAGGTGCTGGTGACTACAGACCTGGACTGTGGATGGCAGTCAGGCAGGTGAGGCTCAACAGAGAACCATGGCTATGGCTCTCAGACTACCTGAGCTTTTGTGAGGGTCTGGTGGCTTCAGACCTGGACTGCAGATGGCTATCTGGAAGGCTGGTTTCATCATAGAACCATGGCTGTGGCTTTCTCTGACTACTGGAACTTCTGTGAGGGGTTGTTGACTTCAGATCTGGACTGCAGAAGGCAGACCTCAGATCGGGTTCATCAGAGAACCACAGCTGTGGCTCTCAGACTACCTGAGCTTCTGAAGGAGGCTGGTGGCTTCACGTCTGGACTGCAAATGGCAGTCTGGCAGGCTGAGTTTGTCAGAGAATGGTGGGTCTGGCTCTCAGACTACCTCAGCTTCTGTTAGGGGCTGATGGCTTCAGACGTGGACTGGCGATGGCAGTCTGGCATGTCAGGTTCATCAGAGAACCCCGGCTGTGGGTCTCAGACTACCTGAGCTTCTGTGAGGGGCTGGTAGCTTCAAACCTTTACTCTGGATTGCAGTCTGGCAGGTCAGGTTTGTCAGAGATCCACGGCTGTGGCTCTCAGACTAGCTAATCTTCTCTGAGTGATTGGTGGCTTCAGACACAGACTGTGGATTGCGGTCTGGCAGGATGAGTTTGACAGAGAACCACAGCTGTAGTTCTGAGCTTCTGTGAGGGGATGGTGGGTTCAGATCTGGACTGTGGGTGGCAGTCTGACAGGTTGGATTCTGCAAACAACCACGGGTGTGGTTCTCAGACTACCTGAGCTTCTATCAGGGACTTGCAACTTCAGATCTGGACTGCGGATGGAACTCTGGCAGGTTGGGCTCATCAGAGAAGCATGGCTGTGGCTCTCAGATTTCCTGAGCTTCTCTGAGGGGCTGGTGGCTTAAGGTTTGGACTGCAGATGGCACTCTGGCAGGTCGGGTTCATCAGATAGCTTCAGCTGTGGCTCTCAGACTAATTGAGTTTCTGTGAGGGGTTGGTGGCTTCACATCTGGACTGCGGATGTCAGTCTGACAGGTTGGGTTTGTCAGAGAACTGCGGCAGTGTTTCTCAGAGTACCTGAGATTCTCTGAAGGGCTGGTGGCTTCAGATCTGGACTAAGGATGATAGTCTGGCTGGTTTGGTTCATCAGAGAACTGGGGCTGTGGCATTCAGACATGGCCCCTAGAATTCTATGGCCACAGAATTTTGCGCAGAATTTGCAATCTACTGCAGAACTTCTGAGGTGCCACAGAATTCACTCTTCTTGTTGATTTTTTATTAATATTTTTGTTTTTCCATAGAATCTGGTTCCTTCCCCTCTCTTTATATCCTAAACCCCCATATGCTCAGAATGTGATGTTATCATTGCTATAACATCGTACATTAGCTAATGAAATGGCTGCAATCTGCAACAGAAATGAACAGTCACTTATCTACCACAGCTCCCACTGCCAGAGATGGTGGCACTGCACATCAGGCATGGTGATATTTGCTCAACCTGCACTACAGCCTAATACAATTTTCAGTCTTACATTATTGCTCTAGGGCCAACTTAAACAAAACCTTGTCAATAGCACAGACCTGTTAAGTCCATACCTCACTTTGTACAAACCTATTTGTGCCTTTAAGGTATAGAGATGCCATCTGAAATGAATAACTGGTAAAATGAATTTAACTGTCATTTTAAGAAAAATAAAGTAATTATGCCCAGAAAAGTGGAATATAATAATGTGTAGACCTGTTGAAAGAATAGATCTGTTAAATAATTGCACTGTACGCATTTTGCCAGGGTTATTGATTACATATTGTCATTGGTTGATAGAATCACCTAAAAGTTATGGAGAAATGTTGTGTAAGGGACAGCTGTTGGGCCAGAGGGTAGCATGCTGTGTTTCCATGCCAGCAACTCAGGTTCAGAGATTAGCTCTGGGAGCTGGCTGAGCAACACAAGTTGGTGGAACACATCATTGCTTGGAGCCTGGGAATGTGTGGTGCAGTGTTCTGTCACATGGTGGACACATTGTGCTGGTCTGGAGAGCTCTATCTCACAATCAGTTCACATACATGTCATGGCCTGATGGTGTTATGCAGTGTGTCAGGGAAAGCAGGTTGACATCAGAAATGAGTTTTGCAATAACTCCTCTATTCCATTTCTAATGGGACCTGTATGAATAAGGATGCAAGTTCATGGAAATTAAAAAAAAAAAATATATATATATATATATATATACACACACACACACAGACACACACAGTATCTCTTTCTCTCTCACCACACACACACACACACACGTTTGTATGTATGTTATAGATTGCATATAAATATATAAGTGATACACAGTGGCAACCTCATGAGTGGTGTAGAAAGCACATACAAATATATATGGGATAGACAGTGGAAACCTCATTAGTGGGATAGATAGCATGCATATAGAACTACCTTATTTATCACATAAGATCCCCTCTGCATATGTCATTTATGCAACAGGCTAGGACCTTAAGGGAGAGACATTTGTTTTGCTTTTTCAGGCATAACATTATTTTTATAAGTCTGTTATTTTTTGAACTAGTGTTACTGTGCTTTCCACCATCCTGATTGCTATAAAAACTGCCATGAAAGTGAAGTCAGGATGACAAGCTGTCACTGTGATGTGGTAGTTTGTTAATGCCGCAGATGGTAGTTTGTTAGTGCCGCAAAACTTCCACAGAAATTACAAACCACTGCCATGAAGTTCTGCGGCAAATGGTGATCTTGCCACAAGAACTTGGTCCCATTGTGCCACAGAAAAGTAGGGGCCATGCATTCAGACTACCTGAGCTTCTGTGAGGAGCTGGTGGCTTCAGACCTGGAGTGCAGAAGGCAGTCTGGCATGTCAGGCTCTTCAGAGAACCATGGCTGTGGCTCTCAGACTACCTGAACTTCTGTGAGGGGCTGGTGGCTTGAGATCCAGACTGTGGATTGCAGTCTGTCAGGTCAGGTTCTGCAGAGAACCATAGCTGTAGCTCTCAGACTACCTGAGCTTCAGTGAGGAGCTGGTGGCTTCTGACCCAGAGTGCAGATTGCAGTCTGGAAGGTCAGGTTCAGCAGAGAACCACAGCTGTGGCTCTCAGACTACCTGATCTTCTGTGAAGGGATGGTGGCTTCAGACCTGAACTGTGGATGGCAGTCCGACACATTGGATTCTTCAGACAACAATGGTGTGGTTCTCAGACTACCTCAGCTTCTATCAGGGCTGCGACTTCAGACCTGGACTGCAGATGGCACTCTGGCAGGTCAGGTTCATCGAGAAGCATGGCTGTGGCTCTCAGACTACCTGAGCTTCTGTGATGGGCTGATGGCTTCTGACCTGGACTGTGGATGGCAGTCTTGCAGGTGAGGATCATCAGAGACCCATGGCTATGACTGTCAGTCTACCTGAGCTTCAGTGATGGGCTGATGGCTTCAGACCTGGACTGTGGATGGCAGGCTGGCAGGTCAGGTTCATCAGAGAACCACGGCTGTGGCTCTCAGACTACCTGAGCTTCTGTGAGGAGCTGGTGGCTTCAGACCTGGACTGTGGATAGCAGGGTTGCAGGTCGGGTTCATCAGAGAACCATGGCTGTGGCTCTCAGACTACCTGAGCTTCTTTGAGGGGCTTGTGGCTTCAGACCTGGGCTGCAGAGGCACTCTGGCAGGTCAGGTTCATCAGAGAACCTCTGCTGTGGCTCTCAGACTTTGAGCTTCTGTGAGGGACTGGAGGCTTCAACCCTGGACTCGGAGAGGCAGTATGGTAGGGTTGGATTCATAAGATAATCATGGCTGTTGGTCTCAAACCGCCTGAGCTTCTTTGAGGGGGGGCTGGTGGCTTCAGACCTGGACTGTGGATATCAGTCTTGCAGGTCAGGATCATAAGAGAACCACAGCTGTGGCCCTCAGACTCCCTGATCTTCTGTGAGGGACTCATGGCTTCAAACCTGGACTCTGGATGGCAGTCTGGCAGGTCAGAAAACTGTCTTTGACTTTCAGACTACCTGAGCTTCTGTGAGGAGCTGGTGGCTTCAGATCTGGACTGCTGATGGCAGTCTGACAGGTCAGATTCAACAGAGAACTATGGCTGTGGCTCTAAGACTTCTGAGCATTTGTGAGGGGCTTGACTTCAGACCTTTACTGCAAATGTCAGTCTCGGTTGGGTCCATCAGAGAACCTCAGCTGTTTCTCATACTACTGAGCTTCTGAAGGGGCTGATGGCTTCAGGCGTGAAATACGAGATATCAGTCTGGCAGGCTGTGTTCGTTACAGAAACACAGCTGTGGCTGTCAGACTACCTGAGCTTCTGAAAGGTGCTGGTGGCTTCAAACCTGGACTGCGAATGGCAGTCTGGCAGGTTGGGTTCGTCAGAGAATGGTGCGTCTTTCTATCAGACTACCCAAGCTTTTGTGATGGGCTGGTTGCTTCAGACCTAGACTACGGATAGCAGTTTGGCAGGTTGTGTTCATCGGGGAACTGCAGCTGTGGCTCTCAGACTACACATGAGCTTCTGTGAGGGGCTGGCAGCTTCAGGAACTGGACTGCAGATGGCAGTCTAGCAGGTAAGGTTCATCAGAGAAGTGAGGCTGTGGCTCTCAGAATACCTGAGCTTCTGTGAGGGCTGGTGGCCTCAGACCTGGACTGCGGATGGCAGTCTGGCAGGTCAGGTTCATCAGAGAACCACGGCTGTGCTTTCAGACTACCTGAGCTTCTGTGAGGACTGATGGCTTCAGACCTGGACAGCAGATGGCTGTCTGGCAGGTAGGGTTCATCAGAGAAGCATGGCTGTGGCTCTCAGACTACCTGAGCTTCTGTGAGGGGCTGGTTGCTTCAGACCTGGACTGTGGATGGCAGGCTGGCAGGTCGGGATCATCAGAGAACCATGGCTGTTGCTCTCAGACTACCTGAGCTTCTGTGAGTGGCTGGTGGCTTCAGACCTGGGCTGCGTATGGCACTCTGGCAGGTCGGGTTCAGCAGAGTGCCTCAGCTGTCTCTATCAGACTACTTGAGCTTCTGCAAGGGGCTGGTGGCTTCAGATCTGGACTGTGGATATCAGTCTTGCAGGTAGGGTTCATCAGAAAACCATGACTGTGGCTCTCAGAGTCCCTGATGTTCTGTGAGGGACTCGTGGCTTCAAATCTTGACTCTGGATGGCAGTCTGGCAGATCAGATTCATCAGAAAACTGCACCTTTGACTCTCAGACTACCTGAGCTTCTGTGAGGGGCTGGTGGCTTCAGACCAGGCTGCGGATGGTACTCTGGCAGGTCAGGTTCAGCAGAGTGCCTCAGCTGTCTCTCTCAGACTACTTGAGCTTCTGCGAGGCTGGTGGCTTCAGACCTGGACTATGGAAATCAGTCTTGCAGGTAGGGTTCATCAGAGAACCATGACTTGGCTCTCAGACTCCCTGATGTTCTTTGAGGGACTCGTGGCTTCAATCCTTGATTCTGGATGGCAGTCTGGCAGGTCAGATTCATCAGAAAACTGAGCCTTGACTCTCAGACTACCTGAGCTTCTGTGAGGGCTGGTGGCTTCAGACCTAGGCTGTGGATGGCAGTCTGACAGGTCAGATTTGACAGAGAACCATGACTGTGGCTCTCAGATTACCTGAGCATTTGTGAGGGGCTTGTGACTTCAGACCTGGACTGTGAATGGCAATCTCCTGGTTGGCTTCATCAGAGAGCCACAGCTGTTTCTCTCAGACTACCTGAGCTTCTGAAAGGGGCTGATGGCTTCAGACCTGGACTGCGGATGTCAGTCTGGCATGTCATGTTCATCAGGGAACTGTGGCTGTGGCTCTCAGTCTACCTGAGCTTCTATAAGGGGCTGGGAGCTCCAGACCTGGACTGTGGATGGCAGTCTGGCATGTCCAGTTCATCAGAAAATGGTGGCTTTGACTCTCAGACTACCTGAGCTTCTGTGAGACGCTGGTGGCTTCAGACCTGGACTGTAGATGGCAGTCTGGAAGGCAAGCTTCATCAGAGAACTATAGCTGTAGCTCTCTCTGACTACCTGAGCTTCTGAAAGGGGCTTGTGGCTTCTAATCTGGACTGCAAATGGCAGTGTAGCCAGTTGGGTTTGTCAGAGAATGGCCACACTGGCTCTCCAACTACCTAAGCTTCTGTGAAGGGCTGCTTGCTTCAGACCTGGACTGCGGATGACAAACTGGCAGGTTGAGTTCTCCTGAGAACTGAGCCTGTGGCTCTCAGACTACCTGAACTTCTGTGATGGGCTGGTGGCTTCAGATGTGGACAGTGGGTGACAGACTGTCAGGTCGGTTTTTGAGAGAACCATGGCTGTGGCTGTCAGACTACCTGAGCTTCTCTAAGGGGTTGGCATCAGATCCCGACTGCTGATGGCACTACGGGAGGTTGGGTTTGTCAGAGAACTGTGGCTGTGGTTCTCAAACTACCTGAGCTTCTCTGATGGGCTGGTGGTTTCAGATCTGGCCTGTGGATGATAGTCTGGCAGGTCAGGTTTATCAGAGAACTGTGGCTGTTGCTTTCAGTCTACCTGAGCTTCTATGAGGGGCTGGTGGCTTCAGACCTGGACTATGGATGTCAGTCTGGCAGGTCGGGTTCAACAGAGCACCACGGCTGTGGCTCTCAGACCACCTGTCCTTCTTTAAGGGGCTGGTGGCTTCAGACCTGTACTGTGAATGGCACTCTTGCAGGTCAGATTCATCAGAGAAGCATGGCTGTGGCTCTCAGAACACCTGAGCTTCTGTGAGGGGTTGGTGGCTTCAGACTTGGAGTGCGGATGGCAGTCAGGCAGGTCGGGATCATCAGAGAACCTCGGCTGTGGCTCTCAGACTACTTGAGCTTCTGTGAGGGGGCTGGTGGCTTCAGACCTGGACTGCAGATGTCAGTCTGGCATGTAAATTCATCAGAGAACCATGGCTGTGGTGCTCAGCCTACCTGAGCTTCAGTGAGAGGCTGGTGGCTTCAGACCCAGACTGCGGATTGTAGTCTGGCAGGTCAGGTTCTGTAGAGAACCACAGCAGTGGCTCTCAGACTACCTGATCTTCGATGAGGGGCTGGTGACTTCAGACCTGGACTGTGGATGGCAGTCTGGCATGTCAAATTCATCAGAGAACCATGGCTGTGGCTCTCTGATAAGCTGAGCTTCTGTGAGGGGCTGGTGGTTTGAGGCGCAGGCCTATGGATGGCAGTCTGGCAGGTTGGGTTCAAGAGGAACCGTGGCTGTGGCTCTCAGACTACCTGACCTTCTCTAAGGGGCTGGAGGCTTCAGACATGGACTCTGAATGGCAATCTGGCATGTCCAATTCATCTGAGAACCATGCTGTGTCTCTCAGACAAGCTGAGCTACTGAGAGGGGCTGGTGGCTTGAGTCCCAGACTGCAGATTGCTTTCTGGCAGGTCAGGTTTGACAGAGAACCACAGCTTTAGCTCAGACTACCTGGGCTTCTGTGAGGGGCTGGTGTCTTCAGACCTGGACCGTGGATGGCAGTTTGACATGTCAGGTTCATCAGAGAACCATGGCTGTGGTTCTCAGACTAGGTGAGCTTCTGTGATGGGCTGGTGACTTCAGACCTGGACTAAGGATGGCAGACTGGCAGGTTGGATTCATCAGAGAACCACAGTGTGGCTCTCAGACTACTTCAGCTTTGGTGAGTGGCTCGTGGCTTCAGACCTGGACTGCGGATGGCACTCTGGCAGGTTGGGTTCATCAGAAACCATGGCTATGCTCAAGGCCCATAGAATTCTGCGGCTGCAGAATTTTGCGCAGAACTTGCAATCTACCACAGAACTTCTGCGGTGCCGCAGAATTCATTCTTCTTGGTGATTTTTTATTAATATTTCTGTTTATGCATAGAATCTGGTTCCCTTCCCCTCTTTTTATATCCAAAACCCCCCCCTATATGTTCAGAATGTGATGTTATCATTGCTATAACATCATACATTAGCTAATGAAATGGCTGCAATCTGCAACAGAAATAGTCACTTATCTACCACAGCTCACACTGCCAGAGATGGTGGCACAGCACGTCATGCATGGTGATATTTACTCAACCTGCACTACAGCCTAATACAATTTTCAATCTTACATTGTTGCACTAGGGCCAACTTAAACAAAACCTTGTCAATAGCACAGACCTGTTAAGTCCATACCTCACTTTGTACAAACCTATTTGTGGCTTTAAGGTATAGAGATGCTATCTGAAATGAATAACTGGTAAAATGAATTTAACTGTCTAGATTTTTAAGAAAAATAAAGTAGTTAGGCCCAGAAAAATGAAATATAATAATGTGTAGACCTGTTGAAAGAATAGACCTGTTAAACAAATAATTGCACTGTCGCATTTTGCGGGGTTATTGATTACATATTGTCATATTGTCATTGGTTGATAGAATCACCTAAAAGTTATGGAGAAATGTTGTGTGCAGGGACGGCTGTTGGGCCAGAGGGTAGCATGCTGTGTTTCTGTGCCAGCAACTCCGGTTCAGAGATCAGCTCTGGGAGCTGACTGGGCAACCTAAGATTGGTGGAACACTCACTGCTCGGAGCCTGGGAAGGTATGGTGCAGTGTTCTATCACATGGTGGACACATTGTGATGGGCCAGAGAGCTGTATCTCTACAATTGATTCACATCCAATGTCATGGCCTGATGGTGTTACGCAGTATGTCAGAGAAAGTAGGTTGATATGAAAAATGAGTTTTGCAATAACTCCTCTATTCCATTTCCAATGGGACCTGTATGAATGAGGATGCAAGTTCATGGAAATAAAAAAAAAATATATATATATACACACACACACACAATATCTCTGTCTCACCACACACACGCATGCATATTTGTATGTATGTTACAGATTGCATATAAATCTATAAGTGATACACAGTGGGAACCTCTTAAGTGGTGTAGAAAGCACATACAAATATATAAGTGATAGACAGTGGAAACCTCATTAGTGGGATAGATAGCATGCATATAGAAATACTTTATCACATAAGATCCCCTCTGCATATGTCATTCATGCAACAGGCTAGGACCTTAAGGGAGAGACATTTGTTTTGCATTTTTAGGCATAAAATTATTTTTATAAGTCTGTTATTTTTGAACTAGTGTTACTGTGCTTTCCACCATCCTGATTGCTATAACCACTGCCATGAAAGTGAAGTCAGGATGACAAGCTGACACTGTGATGTGGTAGGTTGTTAGTGCCGCAGAACTTCCGAAGAAATTACAAAGCACCGCCGCAGAAGTTCTGCGGCAAATGGTAGTCTTGCCGCAGAACTTTTTCCCACTGTGCCGCAGAAAAGTAGGGGCCCTGGCTATGCTTCTCAATCTACCTGAGTTTCTATGAGGGGCTGGTGGCTTCAGACCTGGACTGCGGAAGGCAGTCTGACTGGTCAGGTTTGACAAAGAACCATGACTGAGGCTCTCAGATCACCTGAGCATTAGTGAGGGACTTGTGACTTCAGACCTGGACTGTGAATGGCAGTCTCCTGTTTGGCTTCATCAGAGAACCACAGCTGTTTCTGTCAGATTACCTAAGCTTCTGAAAGTGGCTGATGGCTTCAGACCTGGACTGCGGATGTCAGTCTGGCATGTCGTGTTCATCAGGGAACTGCGGCTGTTTCCTGTCTACCTGAGCTTCTATGAGGGGCTGGGAGCTTCAGACTTGGACCGTGGATGGCAGTTTGACATGTTAGGTTCATCAGAGAACCATGGCTGTGGTTCTTAGACTAGGTGAGCTTCTGTGATGGGCTGGTGACTTCAGACCTGGACTTAGGATGGCAGACTGGCAGGTCGGATTCATCTGACAACCATGGGTGTGGCACTCAGACTATTTCAGCTTCAGTGAGTGGCTCTTGGCTTCAGACCTGCACTGCGGATGGCTGTCTGGCAGGTTGGGTTCATCAGAAAACTGTGGCTTTGACTCTCAGACTACCTGAGCTTCTGTGAGGCTGGTGGCTTCAGACTTGGACCGTGGATGGCAGTTTGACATGTTAGGTTCATCAGAGAACCATGGCTGTGGTTCTTAGACTAGAGTGAGCTTCTGTGATGGGCTGGTGACTTCAGACCTGGACTTAGGATAGCAGACTGGCAGGTCGGTTCATCTGACAACCATGGGTGTGGCACTCAGACTATTTCAGCTTCAGTGAGTGGCTCTTGGCTTCAGACCTGCACTGCGGATGGCTGTCTGGCAGGTTGGGTTCATCAGAGAACCATGTAGCTCTCAGTCTACCTGAGGTTTCTGTGAGGGGCTGGTGGCTTCAGACCTGGACTGCGGATGGCACTATGGTAGGTCAGATCCATCAGAGAGCCTCGGCTGTGGATCTCAGACTTCCCATCTTCTGTTAGGGGCTTGTGGCTTAGACCTGGACTCTGGATGGCAGTCTGGCAGGTCAGATTCATCAGAAAACTGTGACTTTGACTCTAAGACTACCTGGGCATTTTAGAGGGTCTGCTGGCTTCAAACCTGGACTGCGGATGGCAGTCCCCTGGTTGGGTTCATCAGATAACTGCAGCTGTTTCTCTCAGACTACCTGAGTTACTGAAAGGGGCTGGTGGCTTCACGCCTGAACTGCAAATGGAAATCTGGCAGGTTGTATTTGTCGAAGAATGGTGGCTCAGGCTTTTAGACTACCTGAGCTTCGCTGAGGGTTGGTGGCTTCAGAACTGGACTGCGAATGGCAGTCTGGCAGGCCGGGTTCATCAGAGAACCATGGCTGTGTCTCTCCCTGACATTCTGAGCTTCTATGAGTGGTTGGTGACTCCAGACCTGGACTTTGGATGGCAGTCCCCAGGTCGGTCTCTTCGGAGAACCACAGCTGTGGCTCTCAGACTACCTGAGCTTCACTGAGGGGTGGTGGCTTCAGACCTGGACTGCAGATGGCAGACTGGTAGGCTGGGTTCATCAGACAACCATGGCTGTGGCACTCAGTCTACCTGAGCTTCTGTGAGTGGCTAGTGGCTTCAGACCTGCACTGCGGATGGCAGGCTGTCAGGTCGGGTTCATCATAGAACCATGGCTCTGGCTGTCAGACTACCTGAGCTTCTGTGAGGGGCTGGTGGCTTCAGATTTGGACTGCAGATGGCACTATGGCAGGTTGGGTTCATCAGATAGCTTGGCTGTGGCTCTCAGACTACTTGAGCTTCTGTGAGGGCTGGTATCTTCGGACTGTGGGTGACAGACTTGCAGGCCAGGTTCATCAGAAGAACTGTGCCTGTGGCTCTCAGATTACCAAAGCTTCTGTGAGGGTTGGTGGCTTCAGATCTGGACTGAGGATGTCAAACTGGCAGGTTGGGTTTGTCAGTGAACTGTGGCTGTGGTTATTAGACTAGAAGAGCTTCTCTGAAGGGCTGGTGGCTTCAGATCTAGACTCGTGTGTGATAGTCTGGCAGGTCAAGTTTGTCAGAGAACCTCTGCTGTGGCTTTCAGACTACCTGAGCATCTGTGTGGGTCTGGTGGCTTCAGACCTGGACTGCAGATGGCAGTCTAGTAGGTTGGGTTCATCAGACTACCTGAGTTTCTGTGAGGGAATGTGGCTTCAGGCCTGGACTGTGGACTGCAGGCCAGCAGGTTGGGTTCATCAGAGAAGCCTGGCTGTGACTCTCAGACTACCTGAGCTTCTGTGATGGGCTGGTGACTTCAGACCTGGACTGTGGATGGCAGTCTGGCAGGTTGGGTTCATCAGAGAACCACAGCTGTGGCTCTCAGACTTCCTGAGCTTCTTAAATGGGCTTTTGGTTACAGACCTGGACTGTGAATGGCAGTCTGGCACATTGAGTTCATCAGAGAACGGTGTCTCTGGCTCTCAGACTACCTGAGCTGCTATGAGGGTTTGGTGGCTTCAGACCTGGACTGCGGATAGCAGGCTAATAGGTTGGGTTGGTCAGAGAACTGTGGCTGTGGTTCTAAGACTACCTGAGGTTCTCTGAGGGGCTGATGGCTTCAGATCTGGACTACAGGCAATAGTCTGGCAGGTCGGGTTCATCAAAGAACTGCGGCTGTGGCTCTCAGACTACTTTAGCTTCTGCTAGGGGCTGGTGGCTTCAGTCCTGGACTGCGGGTGACAAACAGGCAGGTCAGGTTCATCACAGAATCATGCCTGTGGCTCTCTGATTACCAGAGCTTCTGTGAGGGGTTGGTGGCTTCAGATCTGGAATGTGGATGTCAGTCTGGCAGGTTGGGTTTGTCAGAGAACTGTGACTGTGGTTCTCCGACTACATGAGCTTCTCTGAAGGGCTGGTGGCTTCAGATATGGAATGCGGATGATAGTCTGGCAGGTCTAGTTCATCAGAGAACTGCAGCTATGGCTTTCAGAATACCTGAGCTTCTGTGATGGGCTAGTGGCTTCAGACCTGGACTGCAGATGGTAGTCTGGCAGGTCGAGTTAATCAGAGAACCATGGCTGTGGCTCTCAAGCTACCTGAGCTTCTGTGAGGGGCTGGTGTCTTCAGACATGGACTGTGTGTAACAGACATGCAGATCAGGTTCATCAAAGAACCATGCCTGTGGCTCTCAGATTTCCAGAGCTTCTGTGAGGGGTTGGTGGCTTCAGATCTGGACTGCGGATGTCAGTCCGGCAGGTTGGGTTTGTCAGAGCACTGTGGCTGTGGTTCTCACACTAGACGAGCTCCTTTGAAGGGCTGGTGACTTCAGATCTGGACTGCAGATGACAGTCTGGCAGGTCTGGTTCATCACAGAACTGCGGCAGTGGCTCTAAGACTACCTGAGCTTCTGTGAGAGGCTGGTGGCTTCACAACTGTACTACGGATGGCAGTCTGGCAGGTCGAGTTTATCAGAGAACAGCGGCAGTGGCTCTCAGACTACCTGAGCTTCTGTAAGGGGCTTGTGGCTTCAGACCTGGACTGCTGATTGCAGTCTGGCATGTCAGGTTCATCAGAAAACCATGGCTATGGCTCTCAGACTACCTGAGCTCTGTGAGGGGCTGGTGGCTTCAGACCCAGGCTGCAGATAGCAGTCTGGTGGGTTGGTTCATCAGAAAATAATGGCAGTGGGTGTCTCTGACTACCAGAGCTTCTGTGAGGGCTGGTGGCTTCATACCTGGTGTGCGGGTGACAGTCTTGCATATTGGGTTCATCATAGAACCTCAGCTGTGGCTCTTAGACTACCTGAGCATCTGTGAAGGCTGGTGGCTTCAGACCTGGACTGCGGATGGCAGACAGTCAGGTAATGTTCATGAGAGAAGCATTTCTTTGACTCTCAGAATACCTGAGCTTCTGTGAGGGGCTGGTGGCTACAGACCTGGACTGCGGATGGCAGTCTGGCAGGTTAGGTTCATCAGAGAACCTCAGCTGTGGCTCTCAGACTACTTGTGCTTCTGACAGGGCTGTTGACTTCAGACCTGGATTGCAGATGGCAGACTGGCAGGTTGGTTTCATCAGAGAAACATGGCTATGGTTCTCTGACTACCTGAGCTTCTGTGAGGGCCTGTGGCATCAGACCTGGTCTGTGGATGGCAGGCCGGCAGGTTGGGTTCATCAGAGAAGTATGGCTGTGACTCTCAGACTACCTGAGCTTCTGTGAGAGGCTGGTGGCTTCAGACCTGGGCTTCAGATGGCAGTCTGGCAGAAGTCGGGTTCATCAGGGAACCTTGGCTGTCGCTCTCAGACTACTTGAGCTTCTGTGAGGAGGCAGTGGCTTCAGACCTGGACTGCGGATGACAGTCTGTCGTGTCAGTTTCTTCACAGAACCACGGCTGTGGCTCTCAGACTAGCTGAGCTTCTGTGAGGGGCTGGTGGCTTCATATCTGGCTGTGGTTGACAGTCTTGCAGAACGGGTTCGTCAGAGAACCGTGGCTGTGGCTCTCAAGCTACCTTAGCATCTGTCACGGGCTGGTGGTTTCAGACCTGGAAAGCAGATGGCAGTCTGGCAGGTCCACTTCATAAGAGAACCTCAGCTGTGGCTGTCAGACTACTTGAGCTTCTGGGAGGGGCAGGTGGCTTCAGTCCTAGATTGTGGAAGGCAGTCTGGCATGTCAAGTTCATCAGAGAACCACGGCTGTGGCTCTCAGACTACCTGAGCTTCTGTGAGGGGCTGGTGGCTTCAGACCCAGACTGTGAAGTGCAGTCTGACATGTCAGTTTCATCAGAAAATCATGGCTGTGGCTGTCTTTGACTACCTGAGCTTCTGTGAGGGCAAGTGGCTTCATACCTGGTCTGCGGTTGACAGTCTTGCAGATCTGGTTCATCAGAGAACCTCAGCTGTGGCTCTCAGAATACCTGAACATCTGTGTGGGGCTGGTGGCTTCAGACCTGGACTGCAGATGGCAGTCTGGCAAGTTGGGTTGATCAGAGAACCATGGCAATGGCTCTCTGACTACTTGAGCTTCTGTGAGAGCCTGTGTTTTCAGACCTGGACTGTGGATGGGAGGCCAGCAGGTTGGGTTCATCAGAGAAGGGTGGCTGTAACTTTCAGACTACCTGAGCTTCTGTGAGAGGCTGGTGGCTTCAGACCTGGATTGTGGATGGCAGTCTGGGAGGTGGGGTTCATCAGAGAACATCAGCTGTGGCTCTCAGACTACTTGAGATTTTGTGAGGGGCCAGTGGCTTCAGACATAGACTACGAATGGCAGTCTGGCATGTCAGATTCTTCAGAGAACCATGGCTGTGGCTGTCTCTGTCTCCCTGAGCTTCTGTGAGAGGTTGGGGACTTCAGACCTGGACTGCGGATGATTGTCCCCAGGTCAAGTTCATAAGAGAATCACAGCTGTGGCTCTCAGACTTCCTCAGCTTCTGAAATGGGCTTTTGGCTTCAGACCTGGACTGTGAATGGCAGTCTGGCACATTGAGTTCATCACAGAATTGTGGCTCTGGCTCTCAGACTACCTGAGCTTCTATGAGGGGCTGTTGGATTCAGACCTGGACTGCAGATAGCAGACTAGCAGGTCGGGTTCATCTGAGAACTGTGGGTGTGGTTCTTAGACTATCTGAGCTTCTCTGAGAGGCTGGTGGCTTCAGATCAGGACTGCGGATGATAGACGGGCACATTGGGCTCATCAGAGAACTGCAGCTGTGGCTCTCAGACTACTTGAGCTTCTGGGAGGGGCTGGTGGTTTCAGACCTGGACTGCAGATGACAGACAGGCAGGTCAGGTACATCAGAGAACTGTGCCTGTGGCTCTGATTACCAGAGCTTCTGTGAGGGGTTGGTGGCTTCAGATCTGGACTGCGGATGTCAGTCTGACAGGTTGGGTTTGTCAGAGAACTGCAGCTGTGGTTCTCAGACTACATGAGCTTGTCTAAAGGGCTGGTGGCTTCAGACCTGGACTGCGGATGATAGTCTGGCAGGTCTGGTTCATCAGAGAACTGCGCCTGTGACTTTCAGACTAACTGAGCTTCTGTGAGGGCTGGTGGTTTCAGACCTGGACTGCAGATGGCAGGCTGGCAGGTCGGGTTAATCAGAGAACCACGGCTGTGGCTCTCACACTACCTGATGTTCTGAAGCAGCTGGTAGCTTCAGACCTGGAATACGGGTGGCAGATGGGCAGGTCAAGTTAGTCTGATAAGTGTGGCTGTGGCTGTCAGACTACCTGAGCTTCTGTGATGGTCTGGTGGCTTCAGACCAGGACTGTGGATGGCAGTCTGGCAGGTTGGGTTCTTCAGAGAACCACGGCTGTGGCCCTCAGACATCCTGAGCTTCTGTGAGGGCTTTGTCTTCAGACCTGAACTGTGGGTGACAGACATGCAGGTCAGGTTCATCGAGAGAACTGTGCCTATGGCTCTCAGATTACCAGAGCTTCTGTGAAGGTTGGTGGCTTCAGATCTGGACTGTGGATGTCAGTCTGGCAGGTTGGGTTTGTCAGAGAACTGTGGCTGTGGTTAACAGGCTACATAAGCTTCTCTGAAGGCTGGTGTCTTCAGATCTGGAATGTGAATGATAGTCTGACAGATCGGGTTCATCACGGAACTACTAATGTGGCTTTCAGACTACCTCAGCTTCTGTGAGGGCTGGTGGCTTAAGACCTGGACTGCGGATTTCAGGCTGGCAGGTCGGGTAAATCTGAAAAACATGGCTGTGGCTCTCACATTGCCTGAGCTTCTGAAAGGAGCTGGTGGCTTCAGACCTGGAATACGGATGGCAGATGGGCAGGTCAGGTTAGTCTGAGAAGTGTGGCTGTGGCTCTCAGACTACCTGAGCTTCTGTGATGGGCTGGTGGCTTCAGACCTGGACTGCAGGTCTGGCAGGTTGGGTTCATCAAAGAACTGCGGCTGTAGCTCTCAAGCTACCTGAGCTTCTATGAGGGGATGGTGGCTTCAAACCTGGACTGCAGATAGCAGACTGGCAGGTCGGGTTCATCAGAGAACCACAGTTGTGGCCTTCAGACTACCTGAGCTTCTGTGACGGGCTGGTGGCTTCAGACCTGGACTGCAGTGACAGACAGGCAGGTCAGGTTCAGCAGATAACCATGCCTGTGGCTCTCAGATTACCAGAGCTTCTGTGAAGGGCTGGTGGCCTCAGGCCTGGAATGCAGATGGCAGTCTGGCAGGTTGGGATAGTCCAAGAACCACAGTTGTTGCTCTCAATCTACTGGAGCTTCTGTGAGGGGCTGGTGGCTTCAGATCTGGAATGCAGATGATAGTCTGGCAGGTCTGGTTCATCAGATAACTGTGGCTGTGGCTTTCAGACTACCTGAGCTTCTATGAGACTCTGGTGGCTTCAGAACTGTACTGCGGATGGTAGTCTGGCAGGTCGGGTTTATTAGAGAACCGCAGCTGTGGCTCTGAGACTACCTGAGTTTCTCTGAGGGGCTGGAAGCTTCGGATCTCGACTGCGGATGATAGTCTGGCAGGTAGGATTCATCAAAGAACTGCAGCTGTGGGTTTGACACTACCTGAGCCTCTGTGAGGGGTAGGTGGCTACAAACCAGGACTGCAGATGGCAGTCTGGCAGGTCGGGTACATCAGACAACCTCGGCTGTTGCTCTCAGACTACATGAGCTTCTGGAAGGGGCTGGTGGCTTCAGACCTGGACTGTGGATGGCAGTCTGGCATATCAGGTTCATCAGAGAACCACGGTTGTGGCTCTCAGACTAGCTGAGCTTCTGTGAGGGACTGGTGGCTTCAGACCCAGACTGCGGATTGCAGTCTGGCAAGTCAGTTTCATCAGAAAATCATGGCTGTGGCTCTTTCTGACTACCTGAGCTTCTGTGAGAGGCTGGTGGCTTCATACCTGGACTGCGGGTGACAGCCTTGCAGATCATGTTCGTCAGAGAATCTGGGCTGTGGCAATCAAACTTCCTGAGCATCTGTGGGGGACTGGAGGCTTCAGATCTGGACTGCAGATGTCTGTCTGGCAGGTTGTGGCTCTCAGACTACCTGAGCTTCTAAGAGGGCTGGTGGCTTCAGACTTGGACTGTGGCTGACAGGCCAGCAGGTAGGGTTCATCAGAGAAGCAAGGCTGTGACTCTGACTACCTGAGCTTCTATGAGGGGTTGGTGACTTCAGACCTGGACTGTGGATGACTGTCCCCACATCAAGTTCATCAGAGAACCGCAGCTGTTGCTCTCAGACTTCCTCAGCTTCTGAAATGGGCTTTTGGCTTCAGACCAGGACTGTAAATGGCAATCTGGCATGTTGAGTTCATCAGAGTGGCAGCTCTGGCTGTCAGACTCCCTGAGCTTCTATAAGGGCCTGGTGGCTTCAGACCTGCACTGCAGATAGCAGACTAGCAGGTCGAGTTCATCGAAGAACTGTGGCTGTGGTTCTTAGATTATCTGAGCTTCTCTGAGGGCTGGTGGTTTCAGATCTGGACTGCGGATGAAAGTCTGGAAGGTTGGGTACATCAGAGAACTGTGGCTGTGGCTCTCAGACTACTTGAGCTTCTGGGAGGGGCTGGTGGCTTCAGACCTGGACTGCGGGTAATGGACATGCAGGTCAGATTAATCTGAGAAGTGTGGCTGTGGCTCTCAGACTACCTGAGCTTCTGTGATGGGCTGGTGGCTTCAGATTTGGACTGCAGATGGCAGTCTGGCAGGTCAGGTTCATCAGAGAACCGTGGCTGTGGCTCTCAAGCTACCTAAGCTTCTGTGACGGGCTGGTGGCTTCAGACCTGGACTGTGGGTGACAGACAGGCAGGTCAGGTTCATCAGATAACCATGCCTGTGGCTCACAGATTATCAGAGCTTCAGTGAGGGGCTGGTGGCCTCAGGTCTGGAATGCAGATGGCAGTCTGGCAGGTTGGGATAGTCTGAGAACCACAGTTGTGGCTCTCAGTCTACGGAGCTTCTGTGAGGGCTGGTGGCTTCAGATCTGGAATGCCGATGATAGTCTGGCAGGTCTGGTTCATCAGAGAACTGTGGCTGTGGCTTTCATACTTCCTGAGCTTCTATGAGAGGTTGGTGGCTTCAGAACTGTACTGCGGATGGCAGTCTGGCATTTTGGGTTTATTAGAGAACCGCGGTTGTGGCTCTGAGACTACCTGAGTTTCTTTGAGGGGCTGGAAGCTTCAGATCTCGACTGCAGATGAGAGTCTGGCAGGTAGGATTCATCAGAGAACTGCAGCTGTGGTTTTGACACTACCTGAGCTTCTGTGAGGGGTAGGTGGCTACAAACCAGGACTGCAGATGGCAGTCTGGCAGGTCAGGTTCATCAGACAACCTCGGCTGTCGCTTTCAGAGTACTTGAGCTTCTGGCAGGGCTGTTGGCATCAGACCTGGACTGCAGATGGCAGTCTGGCAGGTTGGTTTCATCAGAGAAACATGGCTATGGTTCTCAGACTACCTGAGCTTCTGTGAGAGGCCTGTGGCTTCAGACCTGGTCTGTGGATGGCAGGCTGGCAGGTTGGGTTCATCAGAAGTATGGCTGTGACTCTTAGACTACCTGAGCTTCAGTGAGAGTTTGGTGGCTTCAGACCTGGGCTTCAGATGGCTGTCTGGCATGTCGGGTTCATCAGGAACCTTGGCTGTCACTCTCAGACTACTTGAGCTTCTGTGAGGGGCAGTGGCTCCAGACCTGGACACAGATGCTGTCTGGCATGTCAGTTTCTTCACAGAACTATGGCTGTGGCTCTCAGACTAGCTGAGCTTCTGTGGGGGCTGGTGGCTTCATATCTGGCTGTGGTTGACAGTCTTGCAGATCGGGTTCGTCAGAGAACCGTGGCTGTGGCTCTCAAGCTACCTTAGCATCTGTCACGGGCTGGTGGTTTCAGACCTGAAAAGCAGATGGCAGTCTGGCAGGTCCACTTCATAAGAGAACCTCAACTGTGTCTGTCAGACTACTTGAGCTTCTGGGAGGGACTGGTGGCTTCAGTCCTGGACTGCGGAAGGCAGTCTGGCATGTCAAGTTCATCAGAGAACCACGGCTGTGGATCTCAGACTACCTGAGCTTCTGTGAGGGGCTGGTGGCTTTAGACCCAGATTGTGGATTGCAGTCTGACAGGTCAGTTTCATCAGAAAATCATGGCTGTGGCTGTCTTTGACTACCTGAGCTTCTGTGAGGGGCAGGTGGCTTCATACCTGGACTGCGGTTGACAGTCTTGCAGATCTGGTTCATCAGAGAACCTCAGCTGTGGCTCTTAGACTACCTGAGCATCTGTGTGGGGCTAGTGGCTTCAGATCTGGACTGCAGAAGGCAGTCTGGCAAGTTGGGTTGATCAGAGAACCATGGCAATGGCTCTCTGACTACCTGAGCTTCTGTGAGAGCCTGTGTTTTCAGACCTGGACTGTGGATGGAAGGCCAGCAGTTTGGGTTCATCAGAGAAGTGTGGCTGTGACTTTCAGACTACCTGATCTTCTGTGAGAGGCTGGTGGCTTCAGACCTGGACTGTGGATGGTGGTCTGGGAGGTGGGGTTCATCAGAGAACATCAGCTGTGGCTCTCAGACTACTTGAGATTCTGTTAGGGGCTAGTGGCTTCAGACATGGACTGCGAATGGCAGTCTGGCATGTCAGGTTCTTCAGAGAACATCAGCTGTGGCTCTCTCTGTCTCCCTGAGCTTCTGTGAGGGTTGGGGACTTCAGACCTGGACTGCAGATGACTGTCCCAGGTCGAGTTCAGAAGAGAATCGCAGCTGAGGCTCTCAGACTTCCTCTGCTTCTGAAATGGGCTTTGGCTCAGACCTGCACTGTGAATGGCAGTCTGGCACGTTGAGTTCATCACAGAATTGTGACTCTGGTTCTCAGACTACCTGAGCTTCTATGAGGGGCTGTTGGCTTCAGACATGGACTGCAGATAGCAGACTTGCAGGTCGGGTTCATCTGAGAACTGTGGGTATGGTTCTTAGACTATCTGAGCTTCTCTGAGGGGCTGGTGGCTTCAGATCTGGACTGCGGACGATAGAAGGGCACATTGGGTTCATCAGAGAACTGCGGCTGTGGCTCTCAGACTACTTGAGCTTCTGGGAGGGGCTGGTGGTTTCAGACCTGGACTGCAGATGACAGACAGGCAGGTCAGGTTCATCAGAGAGCCATGTCTGTGGCTCTCAGATTACCAGAGGTTCTGTGAGGGGTTGGTGGCTTCAGATCTGGACTGTGGATGTCTGTCTGGCAGGTTGGATTTGTCAGAGAACTGCGGCTGTGGTTCTCAGACTACATGAGCTTGTCTAAAGGGCTGGTGGCTTCAGACCTGGACTGCAGATGGCAGTCTGGAAGGCTGAGTTCAGCTGAGAACCATGGCTATGGCTCTCAGACTACCATAGCTTCTTGAGGGAATGTGGCTTCAGGCCTGGACTGTGGATTGCAGGCCAGCAGGTTGGGTTCATTAAAGAAGCATGGCTGTGACTCTCAGACTACATGAGCTTCTGTGAGAGGATGGTGGCTTCAGATCTGGACTGTGGATGGCAGTCTGGCAGGTCGGGTTCATCAGAGAACCTCGGCTGTGGCTCTCAGACTACTTGAGCTTCTGTGAGGTGCCAGTGGCTTAAGACCTGGACTGCAGATGGCAGTCTGGCATGTCCGGTTCTTCAGAAAACCATGGCTGTGGCTCTCAGACATCCTGAGCTTTTGTTAGGGGCTGGTGGCTTTAGAACCAGACTGTGGATTACAGTCTGTCAGGTTGGTTTCATCAGAAAACCATGGCTGTGGCTCTCTCTGACTACCTGAGCTTCTGTGAGGGGTTGGGGACTTCAGATCTGGACTATGGATGACTGTCCCCAGGTCAGGTTCATCAAAGGACCACAGTTGTGGCTCTCAGTCACCAATGCCTGTAGTCTGGGCAACAAGCTCCTGAGCTGGTGGCCTTAATGGAAGAGGATGCCTGGATATCATAGCAGTCACAGAAACATGGTTCACAGAGAACCATGACTGGGATGTTAACATACCAGGGTACATAACCTACAGGAGAGACAGGCAGGGAGAGAGGGGAGGAGTAGCTCTCATGTAAAGGAAGGGATAAAAGCAACTGAACAAAAGAGTAAACAGGGAGGAGGAGGCGCTGTGGGTCACCTTGGAGACTGGAAGGGCACCACAATCCACACAGGGGTTGTGTACAGACCCCATGTCAGGGGAAGGAATGGACAAGGATATGATGGAAGGCATTCTTAGAATGGCAGAGAAGGGAGATACTGTTGATGGGAGACCTGAATATGCCAGATGTTAACTGGAGCACATTTGCTGCAGCCACATCCAAAACAGGGCCATTCTTGATGCCCTACAGGTGGCAGGCATTAGACAGCTAGTTTGAGACACCACTCGTGAGGGAGCAATCTTAGACCTCGTGCTCTCAAGCGGGGGGCAGTGAGAGGATCTCAGATCTAGAAGTGGGTTGCCATCTGGGGACAAGTGACCATCAAACAGTGTGGTTCATGTTAAACTCAGCTACAGAGTCAAGCCATACAAAAGTGAGGGTACTGGACTTTAGGAGGCTGACTTTGGCAAGATGGAGAGTGCCTCAGAAAAGCACTAGCAAACAGGCTAGAAGGAGGTGTGGAGCAACAATGGGGAATTATCAAAACTGCTATTACAGAGACAACAAGCCTTTGTGTGAGCAAATAAACAAATCAAAGCGAAGAAAAGCCACTATGGTTCTCAAGAGAGGTGGCTGTGAAAGTCGGGAAGAAAAGATAGCATTCAGAGTATAAGGAAACACAGAAGGAGCAGGACAGAGAGCTGTACCAGTTAAGGCAGAAAGAAGCAGGGAGGAAGTCAGAATAGCAAAGGCCCAAACTGAGGAAAGATAGCCAACTCAGTTAAGAAGGGGATAAAACCTTTTATAGGTACATCAGCTGAGAAAAGACAAAGGAGGGATAGTGAGGCTGAATAGAATAAGCGGTGGGTGGGCAGAGGGGACAGTGAAAAAGCAGGAACACTGAACGAATATTTCTGCTCAGTATTCACAAAGAGGGAGGAAGTGCCTAATCCAATTAAGAAGCACTCTTGATGAGGAGGTCGATCCCAGTCCTTTCACAGAAGAAAGGGTTCTGCAAGAACTCCTAAAACTGAAGGTGGACAAAGCAATGGGTCCTGATGGAATTCACCCCAGAATTCTAAAGAATTAAGGAAGGAACTAGTGAAACCACTGGCTACTCTTTTAATAAATCATGGGAGGATGGTGTGGTACCGAGGACTGGAGGAAGCGGATGTGATTCCCCTTCACAAAAGTGGGACCAAGACAGAGGCAGGAAACTACAGACCTGTCAGTCTGACCTCTGTGGTAGGGAAAGTGATGGAGTCACTTCTGAAGGAAAGAATAGTTGAGTACCTAGAGGTCAGTGGAGCACAGGATCCAAAGCAGCATGGATTCACAGCGGAAGGTCATGTCAGATGAATCTAATAGATTTCTTTGACTGGGTGACCAAAGTAGTAGACCAGGAGGGGCTGTGGACATGGCCTACCTAGACTTTAGAAGGCATTTGACACAGTCCCACACAAAAGATTATTAGTCAAATTAACCAGCCTGGGGTGGGTCCCAGGGTGGTAGCCTAAATAAAACATTGGCTGGACAACAGGACACAGAAGGTAATTGTAAATGGAGTCCACTCTGAAGAGGCGGTTACTAGTGGGGTACCGCGAGAGTTCAGTATTGGGTCCAGTCCTTTTTAATGTCTTCATCAGTGGCATTGCAGAGGGACTGGAAGGAAAAGTATGCCTTTTTGCAGATGACACAAAGATCTGCAACAGGGTTGATACACAAGGAGGCGTGGAAAGGATGAAAAGGGACTTGGCAAGGTTGGAGGAATGGTCAGACGTATGGCAGCTAAGATTCAATGCAAAAAAGTGCAAAATAATGCACCTGGGAAACAAGAACCCAGGGGAAGAATACACAATGGGTGGAGAGGTAGTAACAACAACAAAACAGGAAAGCGGCCTGGGGGTAATCATATCAGATGACCTTAAGGTTAGCAAGCAATATGAGAGAAGGCAGTAGGGAGGGCCGGGGTATACTGGGATGTATAGGGAGGCATCAGCAGCAGAAAACAGGAAGTTGTTATCCCTCTGTACAGACAGTTGGTGAGACCCCATCTGGAATACTGTGTCCAGTTCTGGAGACCCCATCTCCATAAGGACATAGACAGGATAGAGGCAGTCCAGAGGAGGCAACTAAAATGGTGCAGGGTCTGCAAGAGAAGCCGTGTGAGGAGAGACTAAAGGAGCTTAATATGTATACCCTTGAGGAAAGAAGGGAGAGGGGACATGATAGAAACTTTCCAAGTACCTCAAGGAATCAACAAAGTCCAAGAGGGTAGCATCTTTCAGAAAAAGAGACTTGCAAGAACAAGGGACACAATTTAAAGATAGAAGAAGAAGGGCGGTTCAGGGCAATGTGAGGAAGTATTATTTCACAGAGAGGGTAGTGGATACATGGAACAGCCTTCCTGAGGAAGTTGTGAGTCTAAAACTGTGGGAGAATTCAAGAATCGTGGGACAGACATAAGGCAATTCTTGTGGGGGCAGGAAGATATAGGCTGTTGGTTAAATAGGATCTCGGCCTATCCTGTAGGTAGGAAATGGGCAGACTAGATGGGCCTAGCAGTCCTTATCTGCCATCAAAGTCTATGTTTCTATGTTTCAGACTTCCTGAGCTTCTGAAATGGACTTTTGGCTTCAGACCTGGACTGTGAATGGCAGTTTGGCATGTTGAGTTCATCAGAGAATGGTGGCTCTGACTCTCATACTACCTGAGCTTCTAGGAGGGGCTGGTGGCTTTAGACCTGGACTGCAGATAGCAGACTAGCAGGTCGGGTTCATCTGAGAACTGTGGCTGTGATTTTTAGACTTCCTGAGGTTCTCAGAGGGGCTGGTGGCTTCAGATCTGGACTGCGGATGATAGTCTGGCAGGTCGGGTTCATCAGAGAACTGCGGCTGTGGCTCTCAAGCTACCTGAGCTTCTGTGAAGGGCTGGTTGCTTCAAACCTGGACTGCAGATGGCAGTCTGGCAGGTCAATTTCATCAGAGAACCACATCTGTGGCCCTCAGAATACTTGAGCTTCCAGGAGGGGCTGGTGGTTTCAGACATGGGCTGTGGGTGAGAGATAGGCAGGTCAGGTTCATCACAGAACCATGCCTGTGGCTCTCACATTACCAGAGCTTCTGGGAAGGGCTGGTGGCTTCAGATCTGGACTGCGGATATCAGTCTGGCAGGTTGGGTTTGTCAGAGAACTGCGGCTGTGGTTCTTAAACTACATGAGCTTCTCTGAAGGGCTGAGTGGCTTCAAATCTGGAACACGAAATAGTCTGGCAGATCTGGTTCATCACAGAACTACGACTGTGGCTTTCAGACTACCTCAGCTTCTGTGAGGGGCTGGTGGCTTCTGACCTGGACTGTGGATTTCAGGCTGGCAGGTTGGGTTAATCTGAGAACCACGGCTGTGGCTCTCACACTACCTGAGCTTCTGAAAGGAGCTGGTGGCTTCAGACCTGGAATATGGGTGGCAGACGATCAGATCAGGTTAGTCTGAAAAGTGTGGCTGTGGCTCTCAGACTACTTGATCTTCTGTGATGGGCTGGTGGCTTCAGATCTGGACTGCAGATGGTAGACTGGCAGGTCGAGTTCATCAGAGAACCACAATTGTGGCCTTCAGACTACCTGAGCTTCTCTGACTGTGGGTGACAGACAGGCAGGTCAGGTTCAGCAGATAACCATGCCTGTGGCTCTCAGATTACCAGAGTTTCTGTGAGGGGCTGGTGGCCTCAGGCCTGGAATGCAGATGGCAGTCTGGCCAGTTGGGATAGTCTGAGAACCATGGTTGTGGCTCTCAGACTAGCTGAGCTTCTGTGAGGGACTGGTGGCTTCAGACCTAGACTGCGGATTGCAGTCTGGGAAGTCAGTTTCATCAGAAAATCATGGCTGTGGCTCTTTCTGACTACCTGAGCTTCTGTGAGGGGCTGGTGGCTTCATACCTGGACTGCAGGTGACTGCTTTGCAGATCATGTTTGTCAGAGAACCTGGGTTGCGGCAATCAAACTTCCTGAGCTTCTGTGGGGGACTGGAGGCTTCAGATCTGCACTGCAGATGTCTGTCTGGCAGGTTGGGTTCATCAGAGAACCACGGTTGTGGCTCTCAGACTACCTAAGCTTCTGAGAGGGCTGGTGGCTTCAGACTGGGACTGTGGCTGACAGGCCAGTAGGTGGGGTTCATCAGAGAAGTAAGGCTGTGACTCTAACTACCTGAGCTACTATGAGGGGTTGGTGACTTCAGACCTGGACTGCAGATGACTGTCCCCAGGTCAAGTTCATCAGAGAACCGCAGCTGTGGCTCTCAGACTTCCTCAGCTTCTGAAATAGGCTTTTGTCTTCAGACCTGGACTGTGAATCGCAGTCTGGCATGTTGAGTTCATCAGAGAGTGGCAGCTCTGGCTCTCAGACTCCCTGAGCTTCTATAAGGTGCTGGTGGCCTCAGACCTGTACTGCGGATAGCAGACTAGCAGGTCAGGTTCATCAGAGAACTGTGGATGTGGTTCTTAGATTATCTGAGCTTCTCTGAGGGGCTGGTGGCTTCAGTCCTGGACTGCGGATGTCAATCTGGCAGGTTGGGTACGTCAGAGAACTGCATCTGTGGCTCTCAGACTACTTGAGCTTCTGGGAGGGGCTGGTGGTTTCAGACCTGGACTGCAGGTGATGGACATGCAGGTCAGGTTAGTCTGAAGAAGTGTGTCTGTGGCTCTCAGACTATCTGAGCTTCTGTGAGGGGCTGGTGGTTTCAAACCTGGACTGCAGATGGCAGTCTGGCAGGTCGTGTTCATCTAAGAACCAGAGTTGTGGCCTTCAGGCTACCTGGGCTTCTGTGATGGGCTGGCGGCTTCAGACCTGGACTGTGGGTGACAGACAGGCAGGTCAGGTTCATCAGAGAACCATGGTGTGGCTCACAGATTACCAGATCTTCTGTGAGGGGCTGGTGACCTCAGGCCTGGAATGCAGATGGCAGTCTGGCAGGTTGGGATAGTCTGAGAACCACAGTTGTGGCTCTCAATCTACTGGAGCTTCTGTGAGGGGCTGGTGACTTCAGATCTGGAATGCAGATGATAGTCTGGCAGGTCTGGTTCATCAGAGAACTGTGGCTGTGGCTTTCAGACTTCCTGAGCTTCTATGAGAGGTTGGTGGCTTCAGAAATGTACTGTGGATGGCAGTCTGACATTTTGGGTTTATTAGAGAACCGCGGCTATGACTCTGAGACTACCTGAGTTTCTCTGAGGGGCTGGAAGCTTCTGATCTCAACTGCGGATGATAGTCTGGCAGGTAGGATTCATCAGAGAACTGCAGCTGTGGTTTTGACACTACCTGAGCTTCTGTGAGGGGTAGGTGGCTACAAACTAGGACTGCAGATGGCAGTCTGGCAGGTCGGGTTCATCAGACAACCTCGGCTGTCACTCTCAGACTACATGAGCTTCTGGAAGAGGCTGTTGGCTTCAGATCTGGACTGCGGATTGCAGTCTGGCATATCAGGATCATCAGAGAACCACAGTTGTGGCTCTCAGACTAGCTGAGCTTCTGTGAGGAGCTAGTGGCTTCAGACCCAGACTGTGAATTGCAGTCTGGCAAGTCAGTTTCATCAGAAAATCATGGCTGTGGCTCTTTCTGACTACCTGAGCTTCTGTGAGGGTCTGGTGGCTTCATACCTGGACTGCGGGTGACAGCCTTGCAGATCATGTTTGTCAGAGAACCTGGGCTGTGGCAATCAAACTACCTGTGCATCTGTGGGGGACTGGAGGCTTAAGAACTGGACTGTAGATGTCAGTCTGGCAGGTTGGGTTCATCAGAGAACCACGGTTGTGCCTCTCAGACTTCCTGAGCTTCTGTGAGGGCTGGTGGCTTTAGACCTCGACTGTGGCTGACAGGCCAGCAGGTAGGGTTCATCAGAGAAGCAAGGCTGTGACTCTGACTACCTGAGCTTCTATGATGGGTTGGTGACTTCAGACCTGGACTGCGGATGACTGTCCCCAGCTCAAGTTCATCAGAGCACCGCAGCTGTGGCTCTCAGACTTCCTCCGCTTCTGAAATGGGCTTTTGGCTTCAGACCTGGATTGTGGATGGCAGTCTGGCAGGTGTAGTTCATCAGAGAACCTCAGCTGAGGCTCTCAGACTACTTGAGCTTCTGTAGGGGCCGGTGACTTCAGACCTGGACTGAGGATGGCAGTGTGGCATGTCAGATTCATCAGAGAACCATGGCTGTGGCTCTCCAGACAACCTGAGCTTCTGTTGGGGACTGGTGGCTTCAGAACCAGACTGTTGATTGCAATCTGGCAGGTTGGTTTCATCAGAAAACCATGTCAGTGGCTCCCTCTGACTACCTGAGCTTCTGTGAGGGGTTGGTGACTTCAGACCTGGAATGCTGATGACTGTCCCCAGGTTGAATTCATTGGAGAACCACAGCTGTGGCTCTCAGACTTCCTGAGCTTCTGAAATGGGCTTTTGGCTTCAGACCTGGAATGAGAATGTCAGTCTGGCATGTTAAGTTCATCAGAGAATGGTGGCTCTGGCTCTCAGAATACCTGAGCTTCTATGAGGGGCTGGTGGCTTCACATCTGCACTGCGGACGATGGTCTGGCAGGTCGGGTTCGTCAGAGAACTGCGACTGTGGTTCTCAGACAACCTGAGCTTCTGGGAGGGGCTGATGGCTTCAGACCTGGAATACGGGTGACAGACAAGCAGGTCAGGATCAGCACAGAACCGTGCCTGTGGCTCTTGGATTACCAGAGCTGCTGTGAGGGGCTGGTGGCTTAGGATCTGGACTGCGGATGTCAGTCTGGCAGGTTGGGTTTGTCAGAGAACTGCGGCTGTTGTTCTCAGACTAGAAGAGTTTCTCTGAAGGGCTGGTGGATTCGGATCTGGACTGCGGATGATATTCTGGCAGGTCTGGATCATCAGAGAACTATGGCTGTGGCTTTCAGACTACCTGAGCTTCTGGGAGGGGATGGTGGCTTCAGACCTGGACTGCAGGTGACAGGCAGATCAGGATCATCACAGAACCATGCCTGTGGCTCTCAGATTACCAGAGCTTCTGTGAAGGGTTGGTGTCTTCAGATCTGGACTGCGGATGTCAGTCTGGCAGGTTGGATTTGCCAGAGAACTGCGGCTGTGGTTTTCAGACTAGAAGAGCTTCCCTGAAGGGCTGGTGGCTTCAGATCTGGACTGCAGATGATAGTCTGGCAGGTTTGGATCATCAGAAAACCATGGCTGTGGCTCTCACACTACCTGAGCTTCTGTGAGGGCTGGTGGCTTCAGACCTGGACTGTGGAAGGCAGTCCAGCAGGTTGTGTTCATCAGAGAATCACTGCTATGGCTCTCAGACTACCTGAGCGTCACTGAGGGCTGGTTGCTTCAGGCCTGGAATGTGGATGGCAGGCACGGCAATTAGGGTTCATCAGAGAAACATGGCTGTGACTCTCAGACTACCTGAGCTTCTGTGAGAAGCTGGTTGCTTCAGACCTGGACTTCAGATGGCAGTCTGGTAGGTTGGGTTCATCAGAGAACCTTGGCTGTTGCTCTCAGACTACTTGAGCTTCAGTGAGGGGAGAGTGGCTTCAGACCTGGACTGCGGATGGCAGTCTGGAATGTCAGGTTCATCAGAGAACCTCAGCTGTGGCTCTCAGATTACCTGAGCTTCTACGAGGGGCCGATTTCTTCAGACCTGGACTGTGGATAGCAGACTAGCAGGTTGGGTTACTCTGAGACCTGTGGCTGTGGTTCTTAGACTACCTGAGCTTCTGTGAGGGCTGGTGACTCCTGACCTGTACTGTGGATGGCAGGCAGGCAGATAGGGTTCATTAGAGAAGCATGGCTGTGACTCTTAGACTACCTGAGCTTCTGTGAGGGCTGATGACTGCAGACCTGCACTGCAGGTGGCAGTCTGGAAGGTCAGGTTCAACACAGAACCTCGGCTGTGGCTCTCAGACTACTTGAGCTTCTGTGAGGGACGGTGGCTTCAGACCTGGACTGCAGATGGCAGCCTGGAATGTCAGGTTTATCAGAGAACCATGGCTGTGGCCCTCAGACAAGATGAGCTTTGGTGAGGGGCTGGTGGCTTGACACCCAGACTGTGGATTGTAGTCTTTCAGGTCGGATTCATCAGAAAATGATGGCCGTGCCTCTTTCTGACTACCTGAGCTTCAATGAGGGGTTGCTGGCTTCAGACCTGAACTGCGGATGGCAGCCTCCAGGTTGGGTTCATAAGAGAACCACAGCTGTGGCTCTAAGACTACCTGAGCTGCTGAAAAGGGCTGGTGGCTTCAAACCTTGGCAGCGAAAGGCAGTCTGGCAGGTTGGGTTCATCAGAGAATGGCAGCTCTGGCTCTCAGACTACTTGAGCTTCATTGAGGGAACCGGTGGCGTCAGACCTGGACTGTGGATGGTAGACTGGCAGGTCAGGTTCACCTGAGAACTGTGCCTGTGGCTCTCAGACTACCTGAGCTTCTTTGAGGGGCTGGTGGCTTCAGACCTGGAGTGCAGATGGCATTCTGGCAGGTCAGATTCATCAGGGAACTGTGGCTGTGGTTCTTAGACTACCTGAGCTTCTGTGAGGGACTGGTGGCTTCAGATCTGTATTGCTGGTGACAGTCTGGCTGGTTGAGTTAATCAGAGAACTATGGTTGTGGGTCTCAGACTACCTGAGCTTTTGTGAAGGGCTGGAGGATTATGATCTGGACTTTGGATTGCAGTCTGGCAGGTCAGGTTCATGAGAGAACTGCAGCTGTATCTCTCTGACTACGTGATCTTCTGTGAGGGGCTCATGGCTTTAGACCTAGACTCTGGATTGCAGTCTGGCAGGTCAGATTCATCAGAAAACTGTGGCTTTGACTTTCAAACTACCTGAGATTCTGTGAGGGGCTGGTGGCTTCAGACCAGGACTGTGGATGGTACTCTGGCAGGTCAGGTTCGACTGAGAACCACTGCTGGTGCTCTCAGACTACCTGAGCTTTTGTGATGGGCTGGTAGCTTCAGACCTGGACTGCAAATGACAGTCTGGTAGGCTGAGTGCGTCAGAGAATGGTGGATCTTGCTCTCACACTCCCTGAGCTTCTGTGAGAGGCAGGAGGCTTCAGACCTGGACTGCGAGTAGCAGTCTGGCATTTCAGGTTCTTCTAAGAACTCTGGCTGTGGGTTTCATCCTACCTGAGCTTCAATAATGGGTTGGTGGCTTCAGACCTTGACTGCGGAATGCAGTATGTCAAGTCGGGTTCATCAGAGGACCATGGCTGTCTCTCTCAGACTCCCTGAGCTTCTGTGAGGGGCTGGTGGCTCCAGACCTGAATTGTGGATGGCAGTCTGGCATGTCAGGTTAGTCAGAGAAGCACGGCTGTGGCTCTCAGTCTACCGGAGCTCTTGTTAGGGGTTGGTGGCTTCTGTCCTGGAAGAGGGATGGCAGACTGGCTGGTAGAGTTCGTGAGATAACCACGGCTGTGGCTCTATGACTGTCTGAGCTTCTATGAGGGGCTGGTGGCTTTAGGTCTGGACTCTGAAAGGCAGCTTGGCAGGTCGGGTTCATCAGAAAACTGTGGCTTTGATTCTCAGAGTATCTGAGCTTCTGTGAGGGGCTGGTGGCTTCAGACCTGTACTGTGGATGGCAGTCTGGCAGGTCAGGCTCATCAGAAAACCACAGCTGTGGCTCTCAGACTACCTGAACTTTTGTGAGGGGCTGGTTTCTTCAGACCTGGACTGCGGATGGTAGTCTGACTTGTCGGGTTCATCAGAGAAGCATATCTGTGGCTCTCAGACTACTTGAACTTCTGTGAGGGGCCAGTGGCTATAGACCCAGACTGTGGATTGCAGTCTGGCAGGTTAGTTTCATCAGAAAACCATGGTTGTGGCTCTCTCTCTGACTATCTGAGCTTCTGTGTGGGGTTGGTGACTTCAGACCTGGACTGCAGATGACTGTCCCCAGGTTGAGTTCATCAGAGAACTGGAGTTGTGGCTCTCAGACTTCCTGAGCTTCTGAAATGGGCTTTTGGCTTCAGACCTGGTCTGTGAATGGCAGTCTGGCATGTTGAGTTCATCAGAGAATGGCAGATCTGGCTCTCAGATTACCTGAGCTTCTATGAGGGGCTGATTTCTTCAGACCTGGACTGTGGATAGCAAACTAGCAGGTCGTGTTCATCTCCGAACTGTGGCTGTGGTTCTTAGATGACCTGAGCTTGTGTGAGGGCTGGTGGCTTCTGACCTGTACTGAGGATGGCAGGCAGGCAGGTAGGGTTCATTACAGAAGCATGGCTGTGACTCTCAGACTACCTGAGTTTCTGTGAGGGCTGGTGGCTTCAGACCTGGACTGCGGATGGCAGTCTGGCAGGTCTAGTTCATCAGAGAACCTCGGCTGTGGCTGTCAGACTACTTGAGCTTCTGTGAGGGGCTGGTGGCTTCAGACCTGGACTACGGATGGCAGTCTGGAATGTCAGGTTCATCAGAGAACTATGGCTGTGGCTCTCAGACAATCTGAGCTTCTGTTAGGGGCTGGTGGCTTCAGACCCAGACTGTGGATTTCAATCTGGCAGGTCGGTTTCAACAGAAAACCATTTCTGTGGCTCACTCTGACTACCTGAGCTTCTGTGACGGGTTGATGACTTCAGACCTGGACTGCGGATGGTTGTCCCCAGGTCAGATTCATCAGAGAACCACAGCTGTGGCTCTCAGACTTCCTGAGCTTCTGAACTGGGCTTTTGGCTTCAGACCTGGACTGTGAATGGCAGTCTGACACGTTGAGTTCATCAGAGAATGGTGACTCTGGCTCTCAGACTACATGATTTCTATGTGGGGCTGGTGGCTTGAGATCTGGACTGCGGATGATGGTCTGGCAGGTTGGGTTCATCAGAGAACTGCTGCTGTGGCTCTCAGACTACCTGAGGTTCTGTGAAGGGCTGGTGGCTTCAGACCTGGACTGTGGGTGACAGACAGGCTGCTCAGGATCAGCACAGAACTGTGCCTGTGGCTCTCAGATTACCAGAGCTTCTGTGAGGGGTTGGTGTCTTCAGATCTGGACTGCAGATGTCAGACTGGCAGGTTGGGTTTGTCAGAGAACTGTGGCTGTAGTTCTGAGACTAGAAGAGCTTCTCTGAAGGGCTGGTGGCTTCAGATCTGGACTATGGATGATAGTCTGGCAAGTCTGGATCATTAGAGAACTACGGCTGTGGCTTTCAGACTACCTGAGCTTCTGTGAAAGGCTGATGTTTTCAGAACTGTACTGCAGATGGCAGTCTGGCAGGTCAGGTTTATCAGAGAACCGTGGCTGTGGCTCTCAGACTACCTGAGCTTCACTGAGGGCGGGTGGCTTCAGGCCTGGACTGTGGATGGCAGACCAGCAGGTAGAGTTCAAAAGAGAAGCATGGCTGTGACTCTCAGACTACCTGAGCTTCTGTGAGGGGCTGGTGACTTCAGACCTGGACTCTGGATGACAGTCTGGCAGGTCGGGTTCATCAGAGAACCTCAGCTGTGGCTCTTAGACTTCTTGTGCTTCAGTGAGGGGCCAGGGGCTTCAGACCTGGACTGTAGACGGCAGTCTGGCATGTCAGAAATCATCAGAGAACCTTGGCTGTGGCTCTCAGACAACCTGAGCTTCTGTTAGGGGCTCGTGACTTCAGACCCAGACTGAGGATTGCAGTCTGGCAGGTTGGTTTCATCAGAAAACCACAGCTGTGGCTCTCTCTCTGACTACCTGAGCTTCTGTGAGGGGTTGGTGACCTCAGACCTGGACTGCGGATGACTGTCCCCAGATCGAGTTCATCAGAGAACTGGAGCTGTGGCTCTCAGACTTCCTGAGCTTCTGAAATGGGCTTTTGGCTTCAGACCTGGTCTATGAAAGGCAGTCTGGCACATTGAGTTCATCAGAGAATGGCGGATCTGGCTCTCAGATTACCTGAGCTTTTATGAGGGGCTGATTTCTTCAGACCTGGACTGCGAATAGCAGACTAGCAGGTCGGGTTCATCTGAGAACTGTGGCTGTGGTTTTTAGACTACCTGAGCTTCTGTGAGGGCTGGCGGCTTCTGACCTGGACTGCGGTTGGCAGTCTGGTAGGTGAGGTTCATCAGAGAACAACAGCTGTGGCTTTTATACTACCTGAGCTTCTGTGAGGGGATGGTGGCTTCAGACCAGGATTGTGGATGGCCATCTGGCAGGTTGGATTCATCAGAGAACCACGGCTCTGGTTCTCAGACTTCCTGAGCTTTTGTGCCGGCTGGTGGCTTCTGACCTGAACTGCAGATGTCAGTCAGGCAGGCTAGGTTCATCAGAGAACCATGGCTATGGATCTCAGTCTATCTGAGATTCTATGAGGGGCTACTGGCTTCAGACTTGGACTGTGGATGGCACTCTGGCAGATCAGATTCATCATGGTAGAATGGCTGTGGCTCTCAGACTACCTGAGCTTCAGTGATGGCTGGTGGCTTCAGACCTGGATGGCAGTCTGGCAGGTCTGGTTCATCAGAGAACCTTGGCTGTGGCTCTCAGACTTCTTGAGATTATGTGAGGGGCTGGTGGTTTCTGACCTGGACTGCAAATGGCAGTCTGGCAGATCGGGTTCATCAGAGAACCTCAACTGTGGCTCTCAGACTACTTGAGCTTCTATGAGAAGCTGGTGGCTACAGGCCTGGTCTGCGGATGGCAGTCTGGCATGTCAAGTTAGTGAGAAAACCAAGGCTGTGGCTCAAAGACTACCTGAGCTTCTGTGAGGGGCTGGTGGCTTCAGACCTGGACTGCGGGTGAAAGTCTGGCTGGTCGGGTTCATCAGAAAACTGTGACTGTGTCTTTCAGACTACCTGAGCTTCTGTGAGGGGTTGGTGGCTTCAGATCTGGACTGCGGATGTCAGCCAGGTAGGCTGGGTTCATCACAGAACTGTGGCTGTTGTTCTCATACTACCTGAATTTATGTGAGGGGCTGGTGGCCTCAGACCTGGACTGCGGATGGCAGTCTGGCAGGTTGGGTTAATCTGAAAATTGCGGCTGTGGCCTTCAGACTACCTGAGATTCTGTGGGGGCTGGTGGCTTCTGATCTGGACTGCGGATGGCACTCTGGCAGGTCAGGTTCATCAGAAAAGCATGGCAGTGGCTCTTAGACTACCTGAGCTTCTGTGAATGGCTGGTCACTTCAGACCTGGGCTACGGATGGCAGTTTGGCATGTCACGTGAGTCAGAGACCCACGGTGGTAGCTTAAAACTACCTGAGCTTTTGTGAGGGACTGATGGCTTCAGACCAGGACTGTGGATGGCAGCCTTGCTGGTCGGGTTCATGAGAGAACCATGGCTGTGGCTCTCAGACTACATGAGCTTTTGTGAGGGGCTTGTGGCTTCTGACCAGGAATGCAGATGGCAGTCTGGCATTTTGGGTTCGTCAGACTGCTGCAGCTGTGGCTCTCAAACTGCCTGAGCATCGGTGAGGGGCTGGTGGCTTCAGACCTGGCAGGTCGGGTTTGTCAGGGAACTGCAGCTTTGACTCTCAGACTACCTGACCTTTTGTGAGGGGATGGTGGCTTCTGATCTGGACTGCGGATGGCAGTCTGGCAGGTTGGGTTCATCTGAGAACCACAGCTGTCTCCTTCAGATTACCTGAGCTTCTGTCACGGGGGCTGGTGGCTTCAGACCTGGACTGCGGATGGCACTCAGGCAGGTCAGGTTCATAACAGATGCATGAGTGTGTCTCTCAGGCTACCTGAGGTTCTATGAGGGGATGATGACTTCATACATGGACTGCGGATGGTAGTCTGGCAGGTCGGATTCGTGAGAGTACCACGGATGTGGATCTAAGACTACCTGATCTTCTGTGAGGGGCTCATGGCTTCAGACCTGGACTCTGGATGGCAGTCAGGCAGGTCGGGTTTGTCAGAAAACTGTGGTTTTGACTCTCAGACTACCTAAGCTTCTGTGAGGGACTGGTGGCTTTAAACCGTTACTGCGGATGGCAGTCTGGCAGGTTCGGTTCATCAGAGAACCACAACTGTTTCTCTCTGACAACTTAAACTTTTGTGAGGGGCTGGTGACTTCAGACCTGGACAGAGGATGGCAGTCTGACAGGTTGAATTCATCAGAGTACCATGGATGTGGCTTTGTGACTACCTGAGCTTCTGTGAGGGGCTGGTGGCTTCAGACCTGGACTGCGGATGGCAGACTGGCAGGTTGGGTTCATCAGAGAACCATGGCTGTTTCTCTCAGTCTACCTGAGCTTCTGTCAGGGACTGGTGGCTTCAGACCTGGACTGTGGATTGCACTCTGGCAGGTCAGGTTCATCAGAGAAGCATGGCTGTGTCTCTCAGGTGACCTGAGTTTCTGTGTGGGGCTGGTGGCTTCAGACCTCGACTGCGGACAGCACTCTGGCAGGTCGGGTTCATCAGAGAACCTCAGCTGTGGCTATCAGACTTCTTTAGCCTCTGTGAGGGGCTGGCGGCTTCAAACCTGGAAAGCAGATGGCAGTATGGCATGTCAGGTTAGTCAGAGAACCATCTTTTGTGGCTCTAAGACTGCCTGAGCTTTTGTGAGAGGCTGGTGACTTCTGACCTGGACTGTGAATGGCAGTCTGGTAAGTCAGGTTCATCAGAAAACCATGGCTGTGGCTCTCAGACTACCTGAGCTTCTGTGAGGGGCTGGTGGCTTTAGACCTTTACTGCGGATGACAGTCTGGCAGGTTGGGATCATCAGAGAGCCACGACTGTTGCTCTTTGACTACAAGAGCTTTTGTGATGGGCTGGTGATTTCAGACCTGACTATGGATGGCAGTCTGGCAGGTCAGATTGGTCAGAGTACTATGGATGTGGCTTTGAGACCACCTGATCTTCTGTGAGGGGCTCGTGGCTTCAGACCTGGACTCTGGATGGCACTCAGGCAGGTTGGGTTTGTCAGAAAACTGTGGCTTTGTCTCTCAGACTACCTGAGCTTCTGTGTGGCACTGATGGCTTTAGACCTTTACTGCAGATGGCAGTCTGGCAAGTTCAATTCATCAGAGAACCACGACTGTTGCTTTCTAACTACCTGAGCTTTTGTGAGGGACTGGTGACTTTAGACCTTGACTGCAGATGGTAGTCTGGCTGGTCGAATTTGTCAGAGTACCATGGATGTGGCTTTGAGACTACCTGAGCTTCTGTGATTGGCTGGTGGCTTCAGACCTGGACTGCAGATGGCAGTCTGGCAGGTGAGGTTCATCAGAGAACCACTGCTGTGGCTTTTATACTGCCTCAGCTTCTGTGAGGGGATGGTGGCTTAAGACCTGGGTTGCGGATGGCTGTCTGGTAGGTTGTGTTCATCAAAGAGCCACAGCTCTGGCTCTCTGACTTCCTGAGCTTCTGTTCCAGCTGGAGGCTTCAGATCTGGACTACAGATGTCAGTCTAGCAGGCTGGCTTCATCAGAGAACCATGGCTATAGATCTCAGTCTACCTGAGCTTCTGTGTGGGGCTGCTCGCTTCAGAGCTGGACTGTGGCTGGCACTCTGGAAGGTCAGATTCATCAGGGATGAATGGCTGTGGCTCTCAGATTACCTGATCTTCAGTGAAGGGCAGGTGACTTCAGACCTGGATGGCAGTGTGGCAGGTCTAGTTCATCAGAGAACCTCAGCTGTGGCTCTCAGACTACTTGAGCTTCTGTGAGGGGCTGGTGGCTTTTGACCTGGACTGCGAATGGCAGTCTGACAGGTCAGGTTAGTGAGAAAACCAAGGCTGTGGCTCAAAGACTACCTGAGCTTCTGTGAGGGTCTGGTAGCTTCAGACCTGGACTGCGGATGGCAGACTGGCAGGTTGGGTTTTTCTGAGAACTGTGGCTGTGCCTCTCCAACTGCCTGAGCTTCTGTGAGGGGTTGGTGGCTTCAAATCTGGACTGCGGATGACAGCCAGACAGGTTGGGTTTGTCAGAGAACTGTGGCTGTGGTTCTCAGACTACCTGAATTTCTGTGAGTTGCTGGTGGCCTCAGACCTGGACTACGGATGGCAGTCTGGCAGGTTGGGATCATCTGAAAATCACAGCTGTGGCCTTCAGACCACCTGAGCTTCTGTGAGGGGCTGGTGGCTTCAGACCTGGACTGTGGATGGCACTCTGGCAGGTCAGGTTCATCAGAAAAGCATGGCAGTGGCTCTTAGACTACCTGAGCTTCTGTGAAGGGCTGGTGGCTTCAGACCTGGACTGCGGATGGCAGTCTGGCATGTCAGGTAAATCAGAGACCCACGGTGATGGCTCAAAACTACCTGAGCTTTTGTGAGGAGCTTGTGGCTTCTGACCAGGACTGCAGATGGCAGTCCCCAGGTTGGGTTCATCAAAGAACTGCAACTGTGGCTCTCTGACTACCTGAACTTCTGAGAGGGTCTGTTGGATTCAAACCTGGACTGTGAATGGCTGTCTGGCAGGTTGGGTTCATCAGAGAATGACGGCTCTGGCTCTCAGACTTTCTGAGCTTCTGTGAGGGGCTGATGGCTTCAGACCTGGACTGCAGATTTCAGTCCCCAGGTCGGTTTCCTCAAAGAAGCACAGCTGTGGCTCTCAGACTACCTGAACTTCTGAGAGGGTCTGGTGGAATCAAACCTGGACTGCGAATGGCCATCAGGCAGGTTGAGTTCATTGGAGAACCACGGCTCTGGATCTCGGACTACCTGAACTTCTCTTTGGGCTGGTGGCTTCAGACCTGGACTGCAGATGTCAGTCTGGCAGGCTGGGTTCATCAAAGAACCATGGCTGTGGCTCGCAGTCTACCTGAGCTTCTGCATACATGTGATATGTCCAACTTGCTTAAGAGGGAAATTTTGGTCAAATTAGTAGGGAGATTGGCCTACTAGTAGGGAGATGCCGTAACATCATGAGTTTGTCCTTAAATGACATCAAAAAATAAGAAAAAAAGCATTTAACATATTTCATTTTGTCAAGAATAAGCACTAAAAAGAATCAACCACTAGCTGTACAAAACTATCAGTCACATTGCTTATCACTATTTTACTTTTTATGTGTTTTTATCTGCCAAAAAGGAACATGAATGGATATTTTGGACAAAATCTTACTTAAGCAGGAGATTTTGTTACCTAGGAGGAGAGGGAGTTCAGTCAAAAAAACAGGAGTCTTCTGCGCAGAGGAGATATCACATGTATGTTCTGTGAGGGACTGTTCGCTTCAGATCTGGACTGTGGCTGGCACTCTGGCAGGTCAGATTCATCAAGGAAGAATGGCTGTGGCTCTCAGATTACCTGAGCTTCAGTGAGGGGCTGGTGGCTTCAGACCTGGATGGCAGTGTGGCAGGTCTGGTTCATCAGAGAACCCCAGCTGTGGCTCTCAGACTACTTGAGCTTCTGTGAGGGGCTGGTGGCTTCAGAACTGGACTAAGGCTGGCAGTCTGGCATGTCAGGTTAGTCAAAGAACCATGGCTGTGGCTCTCAGACTACTTGAGCTTCTGTGAGGGGCTGGTGGCTTCTGACTTGGACTGCGAATGGCAGTCTGGCAGGTCGGGTTCATCTGAGAACTTCAATTGTGGCTTTCAGACTACTTGAGCTTCTGTGAGTGGCTGGTGGCTTCAGGCCTGGTCTGTGGATCGCAGTCTGGCATGTCAGGTTAGTGAGAAACCAAGGCTGTGGCTCAGAAGCTACCTGAGCTTCTGTGAGGGGCTAGTGGTTTTAGACCTGGACTGCGGATGGCAGGCTGGCAGGTTGGTTCATCTGAGAACTATGGCTGTGGATCTCTGACTACCTGAGCTTCTGTGAGGGGCTGGTGGCTTCAGACCTGGACTGGGAGACAGTCTGGCTGGTCGGGTCCATCAGAGAACCATGACTATGTCTTTCAGACTACCTGAGCTTCTGTGAAGGGTTGGTGGTTTCAGATCTGGACTGCTGATGTCAGCCATGCAGGCTGGGTTCATCAGAGAACTGCAGCTGTGGTTCTCAGACTACCTGAATTTCTGTGAGGGGCTGGTGGCCTCAGACCTGGACTGCGGATGGAAGTCTGGCAAGTTGGGTTCATCAGAAAATCACGGCTGTGGCCTTCAGACTACCTAAGATTCTGTGAGGGGCTGGTGGCTTCAGACCTGGACTGCGGATGGCAGGCTGGCAGGTTGGGTTCGTCTGAGAACTATGGCTGTGGCTCTCTGACTACCTGAGCTTCTGTGAGGGGCTTGTGGCTTCAGACCTGGACTGTGGGTGACAGTCTGGCTGGTCAGGTCCATCAGAGAACCGTGACTATGTCTTTCAGACTACCTGAGCTTCTGTAAGGGGTTGGTGGTTTCAGATCTGGACTGCTGATGTCAGCCATGCAGGCTGGGTTCATCAGAGAACTGCAGCTGTGGTTCTAAGACTACCTGAATTTCTGTGAGGGCTGGTGGCCTCAGACCTGGACTGCGGATGGAAGTCTGGCAAGTTGGGTTCATCAGAAAATCATGGCTGTGGCCTTCAGACTACCTAAGATTCTGTGAGGGCTGGTGGCTTCAGACCTGGACTGCAGATGGCAGTCTGGCATGTCAAGTGAGTCAGAAACCCACGGTGGTGGCTCAAAACTACCTGAGCTTTTGTGAGGGCTGATGGCTTCAGACCTGAACTGCGGATAACAGCCTTGCTGGTTGGGTTCATGAGAGAACCATGGCTGTGGCTCTCTTACTACCTGAGCTTTTGTAAGGGCTTGTGTCTTCTGACCAGGACTGCGGATGGCAGTTCCCAGGTTGGGTTCATCAAAGAATCACAACTGTGGCTCTCTGATTACCTGAACGTCTGAGAGGGACTGTTGGATTCAAACCTGGACTGTGAATGGCCGTCTGGCAGCTGAGGTTCATCAGAGAACCATGTCCGTGGCTTTTAGACTACCTGAGCTTCTATGAGGGGCTGGTGGCTTCAGACCTGGACTGCAGTTGGCAGTCTGGCAGGTGAGGTTCATCAGAGAACCACGGCTGTTGCTTTTATACTACCTGACCTTCTGTGAGGGACTGATGGCTTCAGACCTGGACTGCAGATGGCAGTCCCCGGGTCAGGTTTCTCAAAGAACCGCAGCTGTGGCTCTCAGACTACCTGAACTTCTGAGAGGGTCTGGTGGATTCAAACCTGGACTGCTAATGGACGTCAGGCAGGTTGGATTCATCAGAGAACCATGGCTGTGGCTCTCAGACTACCTGAACTTCTGTTCAGGCTGGTGGCTTCAGACCTGGACTGCAGATGTCAGTCTGGCAGGCTGGGTTCATCAGAGAACCATGGCTGTGGCTCTCAGTCTACCTGAGCACCTGAGAGGGGCTGCTGGTTTCAGACCTGGACTATGGAAGGCACTCTGGCAGGTCGGGTTCATCAGAGAAGCATGGGTGCCTCTCTCTGGCTACTTGAGCTTCTGTGATGGTCTGGTGGCTTTAGATCTCGACTGCAGATGGCAGTCTGGAAGGTTGGGTTCATCAGAGACCCTTGGCTGTGGCTGTCAGACTTCTTGAGCCTCTGTGAGGGGCTGGTGGCTTCAGACCTGGACTGCATATGGCAGTCTGGCATGTCAGGTTAGTAAGAGAACCACTGCTGTGGCTCTCAGACTACCTGAATTTCTGCAAGGGGCTGGTGACTTCAGATCTGCACTACGGATGGCAAGCTGTCATGTCAGGAGAGTCAGAGACCCATGGCAGTGGACCAAAATCTACCTGAGCTTTGTGAGTGGTTGGTGGCTTCTAACCAAGACTGTGGATTGTAGTCAGGCAGATCGGGTTTGTCAGGAAACTGAGGCTTTGACTGTCAGACTACCTGACATTTTGTGAGGGGCTGATGGCTTCTGACCTGGACTGTGGATGGCAGTCTGGCAGATTCGTTTCATCTGAGCACCACAGCTGAGGCCATCAGACTACCTGAGCTTCTGTGAGGGGCTTTTGGCTTCAGACCTGGACTGCGGAATGCAGTCCCCAGGTCAGGTTCATCAGACAACTACGGCTCAGTCAGGTTCATCAGAGAAGCATGAGTGTGTCTTTCAGGCTACCTGAGCTTTTGTGAGGGGTTTGTGGCTTCAGATCTTGACTGCAGATGGCAGCTAGGCAGGTCGGGTTCATCAGAGAACCTCGGATGTGGTTGTCAGACTTCTCGAGTCTTTGTGAGGGGCTAGTGGCTTCAGATCTGGACTGCAGATGGCAGTCTGGCATGTCAGGTTAGTGAGAGAACCACCACTGTGGCTCTCAGACTACCTGAGCCTTTGTGAGGGGCTGGAGGCTTCTGACTTCTACTGTGGATAGTAGTCTGGCAGGTTGGGTTCGTCATATAACTGGCTGTGGCTCTCAGACTCCCTGAGCTTCTCTGAGGGTCTAGTGGCTTCAGGCCTGGACTGTGAATGGCAGTCAGGCAGGTTGGGTTTGGCAAAAAGTGTGGCTTTACTCTCAGACTGCCTGAGCTTCTGTGAGGGGCCTGGTGGCTTCAGACCATTAGTGTGGATAGCAATCTGGCAGGTTGGTTTCATCAGAGAACCATGACTGTTGCTCTCTGACTACCTGAGCTTTTGTGAGGGGATGGTGACTTCAGACTTGGACTGCGGATGGCAGTCTAGCAGGTCGGGTTCATCATAGAAGCATGGCTGTTGCTCTCAGACTACCTCAGCTTCTGTGAGGGGCTGGAGGCTTCAGACGTGGACTGCGGATGGCAGTCTGGCATGTCAGGTTAGTCAGGTAACCACGGCAGTGTTTCAAAAACTACCTTAGTTTTTGTGAGGGGCTGATGGCTTCAGACCTGGACTACAAATGGCAGTCCAGGGTTTTATTTAACTCTAAAAACTGATAAGCGTTTTGCTCTTAAAAGTGCTAAAACATTGTGAAAATGCATAGCACCTGCCTCACTGTGTTTAACCAACATAACACTTCTAGACAACCTATATAAATACTTTCTGAACAGTTAGTATTTTCCCAAGAAAAAAACTACTAATCAATTATTTAACACCCTGCAGTCCCAGGTGAGGTTCGTCAAAGAACTGCAGATGCAGCTCTCTGACTACCTGAACTTCGGTTCAGGCTGGTGGCTTCAGACCTGGACTGCAGATGTCAGTCTGGCAGGCTGTGTTCATCAGAGAATCATGGCTGTGGCTCTCATACTACCTGAGCTTCTGTGAAGGGCTGTTGGCTTCAGACCTGGACTGTGGATGGCAGTCCCCAGTTCAGGTTCATCAAAGAACCGCAGCTGAGGCTCTCAGACTACCTTAGCTTCTGAGAGAGGCTGGTGGCTTCAAACCTTGGCAGTGAATAGCTGTCCGGCAGGTTGGGTTCATCAGAGAACCGTGGTTCTGTCTCTCAGACAACCTGAGCTTCTATGAGGCTGGTGACTTCAGACCTGGACTGCGGATGGCAGTGTGGCCAGCCCCTCACATAAGCTTAGGTTGTCTGAGAGTCAAAACTGCAGTTTTCTGACACCCTGACCTGCCTGACTGATCTCCACAGTCCAGGTGGCTTCAGACCTTTACTGTGGATGGCAGTCTGGCAGGTTGGGTTCATCAGGGAACCACGACTATTGCTCTCTGACTACCTGAGCTTTTGTGAGGGGCTGGTGACTTCAGACCTTGGCTGTGGATGACAGTTCCCAGGTCGGGTTCATCAAAGAACCACAACTGTGGCTCTCTGACTACCTGAACTTCTGAGAGGGTCTGTTGGATTCAAACCTGGACTGCATATGTCCGTCTGGCAGGTTAGTTTCATCAGAGAGCGATGGCTCTGGCTCTCAGACTTTCTGAGCTTCTTTGCAGGCTAGTAGCTTCAGACCTGGACTGCGAATGGCAGTCTGGCAGATGAGGTTCATCAGAGACCCATGGCTGTGGCTTTTAGACTACTTGAGCGTCATTGAGGGGCTGGTTGCTTCAGACCTTGACTGCAGTTTGCAGCCTGGCAGGTGAGGTTCATCGGAGAACCATGGCTGTGGTTTTCATACTACATGAGCTTCTGTGAGGGGCTGATGGCTTCGGACCTGGACTGCGGACGACATGGCAGTCCCCAGGTCTGGTTCATCAAAGAACTGCAGCTGTGGCTTTCAGACTACCTTAGCTTCTGTGAAGGGGTGGTGGCTTCAGACCTGGACTGTGGTTGGCAGTCCCCAGTTCAGGTTCATCAAAGAACCACAGCTGAGGCTCTCAGACTACCTTAGCTTCAGAGAGATGCTGGAGGCTTCAAACCTTGGCAGTGACTAGCCACCTGGCAGGTTGAGTTCATCAGAGAACCATGGCTCTGGCTCTCAGGCAACCTGAGCTTCTGTGGGGATGGTGACTTCAGACCTGGACTGCAGATGGCAGTCTAGCCAGCCTTCACAGAAGCTTAGGTAGTCTGAGAGTCAAAACCGCGAGTTTATGACAAACCCGACCTGCCTGACTGATATCCAGAGTCTAGGTGGCTTCAGACCTGGACTGCAGATGTCAGTGTGGTAGGCTGTGTTCATCAGAGAACCATGGCTGTGGCTCTGAGTCTACAAGAGCTTCTGTGAGGGGCTGGTGGCTTCAGACCTGGACTGTGGATGGCACTCTGGCAGGTTGGGTTCATCAGAGAAGAATGGCTGTGGCTCTCAGTCTACCTGAGTTTCTGTGAGGGACTGGTGACTTCAGACCTTTACTGCGGATGGCAGTCTGGCTTGTCAGGTTAGTCAGAGTACCAAAACTGTGGCTGTCAGACTACCTAAGCTTTTGTGAGGGCTGGTGGCTTCTGACCTGGACTGTGGATGGCAGTCTGGCATGTCAGGAGAGTCAGAGAACCACGGCGGTGGCTCAAAAACTACCTGAGCTTTTGTGAGGGGCTGCTGACTTCAGAAATGGACTGCAGATGGCAGTCTGGCAGGTTGGATTTGTCAGATAACCGCACTTGTGTCTCTCAGACTGCCTGAGCTTCTGTGAGGGGCTGGTGGCTTAAGACTTGGACTGTGGATAGCAGTCAGGCAGGTCGGGTTTGTCAGAAAATGTTGGCTTTGTCTCTCAGACTATCTGAGCTTTTGTGAAGGGCTGGTGGCTTCTGATCTGGACTGCAGATGGTATGGCATGTCAGGTGAGTCAGAGAACCACGGCGGTGGCTCAAAAACCACCTGAGCTTTTGTGAGGGTTTGACAGCTTCAGACCTCGACTGCGGAAGGCAGTCTGACAGGTTGGATTCATCAGATAACCTCAGCTGTGGCTCCCAGACTGCCTGAGCTTCTGTGAGGGGCTGGTGGCTTTAGACCTTTACTTCGGATGGCAGTCTGGCATGTTGGGTTCATCAGAGAACCACAACTATTGTTCTCTGACTACCTGAGCTATTGTGAGGGGCTGGAGACTTCAGACCTGGACTGCGGATGGCAGTCCCCAGGTCAGATTCATCAAGAACTGCACACTGTGGCTCTCAGACTACCTGAACTTCTGAGAGGGTCTGGTGGATTCAAACCTGGACTGTGAATGGCCATCTGGTAGGTTGGGTTCATCAGAGAAAGATGACTCTGGCTCTCAGACTTTCTGAGCTTCTGTACAGGCTGGTGGCTTCAGACCTGGACTGCGGATGGCAGTCTGGCAGGTGAGATTCATCAGATACCCATGGCTGTGGATTTTAGACTAGCTGAGCTTTTGTGAGGGGCTGGTGGCTTCAGACCTGGACTGCAGACGGCACTATTGGAGGTCGGGTTCAACAAAGAAGCATGGCTGTGTCTCTCAGGCTACCTGAGCTTCTGTGAGGGCTGGGGCCTCAGACCTCAACTGCAGATGGCAGTCTGGCAGGTCAGGTTCATCAGGGAACCTCAGCTGTGGCTGTCAGACTTCTTGAGCCGCTGTGAGGGGCTGGGTGGCTTCAGACCTGAAAGCGGATTACATTCTGGCATGTCAGGTTAGTCAGAGAACCATTTTCTGTGGCTCTCAGACCCCTGAGCTTTTGTGAGGTGCTGGTGGCTTCTGACCTGGACTCTGGATGACAGTCTGGCAGGTTGGGTTCATCAGATAACCATGGCTGTGGCTCACAGACTGCCTGGGCTACTGTGAGGGTCTGGTGGTTTCAGACCTGGACTCTGGATGGCAGTCAGTCAGGTCAGGTTTGTCAGAAAACTGTGGCTTTCACTCTCAGACTACCTGAGTTTCTGTGAGGACTGCTGACTTCAGACCTGGACTGCAGATGGCAGTCTGGCATGTCAGATTAGTCAGAGAACCACGACTGTGGCTCTTAGACTTCCTGAGCTTTTGTGAGGGGCTGGAGGCTTCTGAACTGGACTGCAGATGCCAGTCTGGCATGTCAGGTGAGTCAGAGAACCATGGCAATGGCTCAAAAACTAACTGAGCTTTTGTGAGGGGCTGCTAGATTCAGACCTGAACTGCGGATGGCAGTCTGGCAGGTTGGATTCATCAGATAACTGGAGCTGTGGCTCTCAGACTGCCTGAGCTTCAGTAAGGGGCAGGTGGCTCAGACGTGGACTCTGGATGCCAGTTAGGCAGGTCAGGTTTGTCAGAAAACTGTAGGTTTGTCTCTCAGACTACTTGAGCTTTTATGAGGGGCTGGTAGCTTCTGACTTTTACTGCGGAATCAGTCTGGCAAGTTTGGTTAATCTGAGAACCACAGCTGTGGTCTTCAGACTACCTGAGCTTCTGTGAGGGGCTGGTGGCTTCAGACCTTGACTGCATATGGCACTCTTGGAGGTCGGGTTCAACAAAGAAGCATGGCTGTGTCTCTCAAACTACCTGAGCTTCTGTGAGGGGCTGGAGGCCTCAGACCTCGACTGCAGATGGCAGTCTGGCAGGTCAGGTTCATCAGGGAACCTCAGCTGTGGCTGTCAGACTTCTTGAGTATCTGTGAGGGGCTGGTGGCTTCAGACCTGGAAAGTGGATTACATTCTGGCATGTCAGGTTAGTCAGAGAACCATCTTCTGTGGCTCTCGGACCCCCTGAGCTTTTGTGAGGTGCTGGTGGATTCTGTCCTGGACTCTGGATGGCAGTCTGGAAGGTTGGGCTCATCAGATAACCATGGCTGTGGCTCGCAGACTGCTTGAGCTACTGTGAGGGACTGGTGGTTTCAGACCTGGACTCTGGATGGCAGTCAGACAGGTCAGGTTTGTCAGAAAACTGTGGCTTTGACTCTTAGACTACCTAAGCTTCTGTTAGGGGCTGATGGCTTTATACCTCCACTGCAGATGGCAGTCTGGCAGGTTTGGATCATCAGAGAACCACGACTCTTGCTCTCTGGCTGACTGAGCTTTGTTGAGGGCTGGTGACTTCAGACCTGGACTGTTGATGGCAGTCTGGCATGTCAGGTTAGTCAAGAACCACATCTGTGGCTCTCAGACTACCTGAGCTTCTGTGGACAGCTGCTGGTTTCACACCTGGACTACGGATGGCACTCTGGCAGGTAGGGTTCATCATAGAGGAATGGCTGTGGCTTTCAGACTATGTGAGCTTCTGTGAAGGGCTGGTGGCATCAGACCTGGACTGTGGATGGCAGTGTGGCCAGCCCCTCACAGAAGCTTCGGTAGTCCGAGAGTCAAAACCACAGTTTTCTGACAAATCTGTTCTGCCTTACTGATATCCAGAGTCCAGGTGGCTTCATACCTGGACTGCAGATGTCAGTCTGGTAGGTAGTGTTCATCAGAGAACCATGGCTGTGTTTCTCAGGCTACCAGAGCTTCTGTGAGGAGCTGGTTGCCTCAGACCTCGACTGCAGATGGCAGTCTGGCAGGTCAGGCTAATCAGGAAATTCAACTGTGGCTGTCAGACTTCTTGAGCCTCTGTGAGGGCTGGTGGGTTCAGACCTGGAAAGCGGATTGCATTCTGGCATGTCAGATTAGTCACAGAACCATCTTCTGTGGCTCTTGGACTCCCTGAGTTTTTGTGAGGGGCTGGTGGCTTCTGACCTGGACTCTGGATGGCAGTCTGGCTGGTTGGGTTCATCAGATAACCGTGGCTGTGGCTCGCAGACTGCCTGGGCTACTGTGAGGGCCTGGAGGTTTCAGACCTGGACTCTGGTTCGCAGTCAGGCAGGTCAGGTTTGTCAGAAAACTGTGGCTTCACTCTCAGACTACCTGAGCTTCTGTTAGGGACTAGTGGCTTCATACCTTTACTGCAGATGGTAGTTCTGGCAGGTTTGGATCATCAGAGAACCACGACTCTTGTTCTCTGGCTGAGTGAGCTATGTTGAGTGGTTGACGACTTCAGACCTGGGCTGTTGATGGCAGTGTGGCATGTCTGGTTAGTCAGAGAACCATATCTGTGGCTCTCAGACTAACTGAGCTTTTGTGAGGGGCTGGTGGCTTCTGACCTGGACTGCGGATGGCAGTCTGGCATGTCAGGTAAATCAGAGAACCACGGCGGTGGCTCAAAAACTACCTAAGCTTTTCTGAGCCGCTGATGGCTTCAGACATTGACTGTGGATGGCAGTTAGGCAGGTCAGGTTTGTCATAAAACTGTGGCTTTGTCTCTCAGACTACCTGAGCTTTGGTGAGGCGCTGGTGGCTACTGACCTGGACTACGAATGGCAGTCTGGCAGGTTTGGTTAATCTGAGAACCACAGCTGTGGCCTTTAGACTACCTGAGCTTCTGTGAGGGGATGGTGGATTCAGACCTGGACTGCAAATGGCACTCTGGCAGGTCGGGCTCAACATAGAAGCATGACTGTGTCTCTCATGCTACCTGATATTCTGTGAGGGGCTTGTGGCCTCAGACCTCGACTGCAGATGGCAGTCTGGCAGGACAGGTTCATCAGAGAACCTCAGCTTTGGCTGTCAGATTTTTGAGCCTCTGTGAGGGGCTGGTGGGTTCAGACCTGGAAAGCTGATTGCATTCTGGCATGTCAGGTTAGTCAGAGAACCATCTTCTGTGGCTCTCAGACTACGTGAGCTTTGTGAGGGGCTGGTGGCTTCTGACCTGGACTGTGAATGGCAGTCTGGCAGGTTGGGTTCTTCAGATAGCCATGGCTGTGGCTCACTGAGTTCCTGAGCTACTGTGAGGTCTGGTGGTTTCAGACCTGGACTCTGGATAGCAGTCAGGAAGCTCAGGTTTGTCACAAAACTGTGGCTTTCACTCTCAGACTACCAGAGCTTCCGTTAGGGCTGATGGCTTTATACTTCTACTGTGGATGGCAGTCTGGCAGGTTTGGATAATCAGAGAACCACGACTCTTGCTCTCTGGCTGACTGAGCTTTGTTGAGGGGCTGGTGACTTCAGACCTGGACTGTTGATGGCAGTATGGCATGTCACATTAGTCAGAGAACCACATCTGTGGCTCTCAGACTACCTGAACTTCTTTGATGGGCTGCTGGTTTCAGACCTGGACTATGGATGGCACTCTGGCAGGTCGAGTTCATCAGAGAAGAACGGCTGTGGCTTTCAGACTATGTGAGCTTCTGTGAAGGATTGGTGGCTTCAGACCAGGACTGTAGATGGCAGTCCCCAGTTTGGGTTCATCAGAGAACTGCAGCAGTGGCTCTCACACTACTTTAGCTTCTGAGAGAGTCTGGTGGCTTCAAACCTTGGCAACGAAAGGCCGTCTGGCAGGTTAGGTTCATCAGAGAACCGTGGCTCTGGCTCTCAGACAGCCTGAGCTTCTGTGGGGTTGGTGATTTCAGACCTGGACTGTGGATGACAGTGTGGCCAGCCCCTTACAGAAGATTAGGTAGTCTGAGACTTAATACCATAGTTTTCTGACAAACTTGTCCTGCCTTACTGATATCCAGAGTCCAGGTGGCATCAGACCTGGACTGCAGATGTTAGTCTGGTAGGTAGTGTTCATCAGAGAACCATGGCTGTCTCTCTCAGGCTACCAGAGCTTCTGTGAGTAGCTGGTCACCTCAGACCTTGACTGCAGATGGCAGTCTGGTAGGTCAGGCTCATCAGGGAAATTCAACTGTGGCTGTCAGACTTCTTGAGCCTCTGTGAGGGGCTGGTGGGTTCAGACCTGGAGAGCGGATTGCATTCAGCCATGTCAGGTTAGTCAGAGAACCATCTTCTGTGGCTCTTGGACTCCCTGAGCTTTAGCGAGGGGCTGGTGGCTTCTGACCTGGACTCTGGATGGCAGTCTGGCAGGTTGGGTTCATCAGATAACTGTGGCTGTGGCTCGCAGACTGCCTGAGCTTCTGTGAGGGTCTGGAGGTTTCAAATCTGGACTGTGGATGGCAGTCAGGCAGGTCAGGTTTGTCAGAAAACTGTGGCTTTCAATCTCAGACTACCTGAGCTTCTGTTAGGAGCTGATGGCTTTATACCTGTAATGCGGATGGCAGTCTGGCAGGTTTGGATCATCAGGGAACCACGACTCTTTCTCTCCAGCTGACTGAGCTTTGTTGAGGGGCTGGAGACTTCAGACTTGGACTGTTGATGGCAGTCTGGCATGTCAGGTTAGTCAGAGAACCACATCTGTGGCTCTCAGACTACCTGAACTTCTGTGACGGGCTGCTGGTTTCAGACCTGGACTATGGATGACTCTTTGGCTGGTCGGGTTCATCAGAGAAGAACGGCTGTGGCTTTCAGACTACGTGAGCTTCTGTGAAATGCTGGTGGCTTCAGACCTGGACTGTGGATAGCACTCCCCAGTTTGGGCTCACCAGAGAACTGCTGCTGTAGCTCTCAGACTACTTTAGCTTCTGAGAGAGCCTGGTGACTTCAACCCTGGGCAACGAATGGCCGTCTGGCAGGTTAGGTTCATCAGAGAACCATGGCTCTGGCTCTCAGACAACCTGAGCTTCTGTGGGGATGGTTACTTCAGACCTGGACTGCAGATGGCAGTGTGGCCAGCCTCTCACAGAAGCTTAAGTAGTCTGAGAGTCAAAACCGCAGTTTCTGACAAACCCGACCTGCCTGACTGATATCCAGAGTCCAGGTGGCTTCAGACCTGGACTGCAGATGTCAGTCTGCTAGGTTGTGTTCATCAGAGAACCATGGCTGTGGCTCTGAGTCTACCTGACCTTGTGTGAGGGGCTGGTGGCTTCACATCTGGACTGTGGTTGGCACTCTGGCAAGTTGGGTTCTTCAGAGAGGAATGGCTGTGGCTCTCAGACTACCTTAGTTTCTGTGAGGGACTGGTGACTTCAGACCTGGACTGCGGATGGCAGTGTGGCATGTCAGGTTAGTCAGAGAACCATGACTGTGGCTCTTAGACTTCCTGATCTTTTGTGAGGGCTGGTGCCTTCTGACCTGGACTGTGGATGGCAGTCTGGCATGTCAGGTGAGTCAGAGAACCACGACGATTTCTCAAAAACTACCTGAGCTTTCGTGAGGGGCTGCTAGCTTCAGACCTGGACTGCGGATGGCAGTCTGGCAGGTTGGATTCATCAGATTACCTGAGCTGTGGCTCTCAGACTGCCTGAGCTTCTGTGAGGGGCTGGTGGCTTCAGACGTGGACTCTGGATGCCAGTTAGGCAGGTTGGGTTTGTCAGTAAACTGCGGATTTACCTCTCAGACGACCTGAGCTTTTGTGAGGGGCTGGTGGCTCCTGACCTGGACTGCGGATTCAGTCTGACAGGTTTGGTTAATCTGAGAACCACAGCTGTGGCCTTCAGACTACCTGAGCTTCTGTGAGGGGCTGGTGGCTTCAGACCTGGACTGCAGATGGCACTCTGGCAGGTCGGGTTCAACAGAGAAGCATGGCTGTGTCTCTCGGGCTACCTGAGCTTCTGTGAGGGGCTGGTGGCCTCAGACCTCGACTGCAGTCAGCAGTCTGGCAGGTCAGGTTCATCAGAGAACCTCAGCTGTGGCTGTCAGACTGCTTGAGCCTCTGTGAGGGACTGGTGGCCTCAGACCTGGAAAGCGGATTGCATTCTGGGATGTCAGGTTAGTCACAGAACCATCTTCTGTGGCTCTCAGACTCCCTGAGCTTTTGAGAGGGGCTGGTATCTTCTGGCCTGGACTCTGGATGGCAGTCTGGCAGGTTGGATTCATCAGATTACCCGAGCTGTGGCTCTCAGACTGCCTGAGCTTCTGTGAGGGGCTGGTGGCTTCAGACGTGGACTCTGGATGCCAGTTAGGCAGGTTGGGTTTGTCAGAAATCTGCAGATTTGCCTCTCAGACTACCTGAGCTTTTGTGAGGGGCTGGTGGCTCCTGACATGGACTGCAGATTCTGTCTGACAGGTTTGGTTAATCTGAGAACCACTGCTGTGGCCTTCAGACCACATGAGGTTCTGTGATGGGCTGGTGGCTTCAGACCTGGACTGCCGATGGCACTCTGGCAGGTCGGGTTCAACAGAGAAGCATGGCTGTGTCTCTCAGGCAACCTGAGCTTCTGTGAGGGGCTTGTGGCCTCAGACCTCGACTGCAGTCAGCAGTCTGGCAGGTCAGGTTCATCGGAGAACCTCAACTGTGGCTGTTAGACTTCTTGAGCCTCTGTGAGGGACTGGAGGCTTCAGACCTGGAAAGCGGATTGCATTCTGGGGTGTCAGGTTCTCCACAGAACCATCTTCTGTGGCTCTCAGACTCCCTGAGCTTTTGTGAGGGGCTGGTTTCTTCTGACCTGGGCACTGGATGGCAGTCTGGCAGGTTGGGTTCATCAGGTAACCATGGCTGTGGCTCGCAGCCTGCCTGAGCTACTGTGAGGGTCTGGTGGTTTCAGACCTGGACTCTGGATGGCAGTCAGGCAGGTCAGGTTTGTCAGAAAACTGTGGCTTTGACTCTCAGACTACCTGAGTTTCTGTGAGGGTCTGGTGACTTCAGACCTGGACTGCGGATGGCAGTCTGGCATGTCAGGTTAGTCAGAGAACCACAACTGTGGCTCTTAGACTTCCTGAGCTTTTGGGAGGGGAAGGTGGCTTCTGAGCTGGACTGTAGATGGCAGTCTGGCATGTAAGGTGAGTCAGAGAACCATGGCAATGGCTCAAAACCTACCTGAGCTTTTGTGAGGGGCTGCTAGCTTCAGACCTGGACTGCAGATGGCAGTCTGGCTAGTTGGATTCATCAGATAACCAGAGCTGTGGCTCTCAGACTGCAGAGCTTCTGTGATGGGCTGGTGGCTTCAGACGTGGACTCTGGATGCCAGTTAGGCAGGTTGGTTTAGTCAGAAAACTTAGGGTTTGCCTCTCAGACTACCTGAGCTTTTGTGAGGGGATGATGGCTTCAGATCTGGACTGCAGATGGCACCCTGGCAGGTCGGGTTCAACAGAGAAGCATGGCTGTGTCTCTCAGGCTACCTGAGCTTCTGTGAGGGGTTGATGGCCTCAGACCTCGACTGCAGATGGCAGTCTGGCAGGTCAGGTCCATCAGGGAACCTCAGCTGTGGCTGTCAGACTTCTTGAGCCTCAGTGAGGTGCTGGAGGTTTCAGACCTGGAAAGCAGATTGCATTCTGGCATGTCAGGTTAGTCAGAGAGCCATCTTCTGTGGCTCTCGGACTCCCTGAACTTTTGTGAGGGCTGGTGGCTTCTGACTTGGACTCTGGATGGCAGTCTGGCAGGTTGGGTTCATCAGATAACCATTGCTGTGGGTCGCAGACTGCCTGAGCTACTGTGAGGGTCTGGAGGTTTCATACCTGGACTCTGGATGGCAGTCAGGCAGGTCAGGTTTGTCGGAAAACTGTGGCTTGACTCTCAGACTACGAAGCTTCTGTTAGGGGCTGGTGGCTTTATACCTCTACTGGATGGCGGTCTGGCAGGTTTAGATCATCAGAGAACCATGACTCTTGCTCTCCAGCTGACTGAGCTTTGTTGAGGGGCTGGTGACTTCAGACCTGGACTGTTGAAGGCAGTGTGGCATGTCAGGTTAGTCAGAGAACCACATCTGTGGCTCTCAGACTACCTGACCTTTTGCGAGGAGCTGGTGGCTTCTGACCTGGACTGTGGATGGCAGTCTTCATGTTAGGTGAGGCAGAGAACCATGGCGGTAGCTCAAAAACTACCTGAGCTGTTCTGAGGGGCTGATGGCTTCAGACGTTGACTGTGGATGGCAATTAGGCAGGTCGGGTTTTTCAGAAAACTGGCATTTTCTCTCAGACTACGTGAGCTTTCGTGAGGTTCTGGTGGCTACTGACCTGGACTACGAATGGCAGTCTGGCATGTTTGGTTAATCTGAGAACCACAGCTGTGGCCTTCAGACTACCTGAGCTTCTGTGAGGGGCTGGTGCATTCAGACCTGGACTGCAGATGGCACTCTGGCAGGTCGGGTTCAGCATAGAAGCATGGCTGTGTCTCTCATGCTACCTGATCTTCTGTGAGAGGATTGTGGCCTCAGACCTCGATAGCAGATGGCAGTCTGGCAGGACAGGTTCATCAGAGAACCTCAGCTGTGGCTGTCAGACTTCTTGAGCCTCTGTGAGGTGCTGGTGGGTTCAGACCTGGAAAGTGGATTGCTTTCTGGCATGTCAGGTTAGTCAGAGAACCATCTTCTCTGGCACTCAGACTAAATGAGCTTTTGTGAGGGGCTGGTGGCTTCTGACCTGGACTGTGAATGGCAGTCTGGCAGGTTGGGTTCTTCAGATCACCATGACTGTGGCTCACAGACTTCCTGAGCTACTGTAAGGGTCTGGTGGATTCAGACCTGGACTCTGGATGGCAGTCAGGCAGGTCAGGTTTGTCAGAAAACTGTGGCTTTCACTCTCAGACTACCTGAGCTTCTGTTAGGGGCTGATGGCTTTATACCTCTACTGCGGATGGCAATCTGGTAGGTTTGGATCATCAGAGAACCACAACTCTTCCTCTCTGGCTGATTGAGCTTTGTTGAGGGGCTGGTGACTTCAGACCTGGACTGTTGATGGCAGTCTGGCATGTCAGGTTAGCCAGAGAACCACATCTGTGGCTCTCAGACTACCTGAACTTCTGTGACGGGCTGCTGGTTTCAGACCTGGACTACGGATGACACTCTGGCAGGTCGGGTTCATCAGAGAATAACGGCTCTGGCTTTCAGACTACGTAAGCTTCTGTGAAGTGCAGGTGGCTTCAGACCTGAACTGTGGATGGCACTCCCAGTTTGGGCTCACCAAAGAACTGCTGCTGTAGCTCTCAGACTACTTTAGCTTCTGAGAGAGCCTGGTGGCTCAAACTCTGGGCAACGATTGGCAGTCTGGCAGGTTAGGTTCATCAGAGAACCATGGTTCTGGCTCTCAGACAACCTGAGCTTCTGTGGGGATGGTGACTTCAGACCTGGACTGCAGATGGCAGTGTGGACAGCCCCTCACAGAAGCTTAGGTAGTCTGAGAGTCAAAACTGCAGTTTTCTGACAAACCCGACCTGCCTGACTGATATCCAGAGTCCAGGTGGCTTTAAACCTGGACTGCACTATTCAGTGTGGTAGGTAGTGTTCATCAGAGAGCCATGGTTGTCTCTCTCAGGCTACCTAAGCTTCAGTGAGGGGCTGGTCACCTCAGACCTCGACTGCAGACGGCAGTCTGGTAGGTCAGGCTCATCAGGGAAATTCATCTGTGGCTGTCAGACTTCTTGAGCCTCTGTGAGGGGCTGGTGGGTTCAGACCTGGAAAGCGGATTGCATTCAGCCATGTCAGGTTAGTCAGAGAACCATCTTCTGTGGCTCTTGGACTCCCTGAGCTTTAGCGAGGGGCTGGTGGCTTCTGACCAGGACGCTGGATGGCAGTCTGGCAGGATGGGTTCATCAGATAACCGTGGCTGTGGCTTGCAGACTGCCTGAGCTTCTGTGAGGGTCTGGAGGTTTCAGACCTGGACTATGGATGGCAGTCAGGCAGGTCAGGTTTGTCAGAAAACTGTGGCTTTCACTCTCAGACTACCTGAACTTCTGTCAGGGGCTGGTGGCTTTATACCTTTACTGCAGATGGCAGTTCTGGCAGGTTTGGATCATCAGAGAACCACGACTCTTGCTCTCTGGCTGACTGAGCATTTTTGAGAGGTTGATGACTTCAGACCTGGACTGTTGAAGGCAGTGTGGCATGTCAGGTTAGTCAGAGAGCCACATCTGTGGCTCTCAGACTAACTGAGCTTTTGTGAGGGGCTGGTTGCTTCTGACCTGGACTGCGGATGGCAGTTTGGCATGTCAGGAAAGTCAGAGAACCATGGCGGTGGCTCAAAACCTACCTGAGCTTTTCTGAGTGGCTGATGGCTGCAGACGTTGACTGTGGATGGCAGTTAGGCAGGTCGAGTTTGTCAGAAAATTATGGCTTTGTCTCTTAGACTACCTGAGCTTAGGTGAGGTGCTGGTGGCTACTGACCTGGACTACAAATGGCAGTCTGGAAGGTTTGATTAATCTGAGAACCACAGCTGTGGCCTTCAGACTTCCTGAGCTTCTGTGAGGGGCAGGTGGATTCAGACCTGGACTGCAGATGGCACTCTGGAAGGTTGGGTTCAACATAGCAGCACGGCTGTGTCTCTCATGCTACCTGATCATTTGTGAGGCTCTGGATGCCTCAGATCTCGATTGCAGATGGCAGTCTGGTAGGTCAGGCTCATCAGGGAACCTCAACTGTGGCTGTCACACTTCTTGAGCCTCTGTGAGGGGCTGGTGGTTTCAGACCTGGAAAACAGATTGCTTTCTGGCATGTCAGGTTAGTCAGAGAACCATCTTCTGTGGCTCTCAAACTAAATGAGATTTTGTGAGGGGCTGGTGTCTTCTGACCTGGACTGTGAATGGCAGTCTGGCAGGCTGGGTTCTTCAGATAACCATGGCTGTGGCTCACAGACTTCCTGAGCTACCGTGAGGGTCTGCTGGTTTCAGACATGGACTACGGATGGCACTCTGGCTGGTTGGGTTCATCAGAGAAGAATGGCTGTGGCTTTCAGACTATGTGAGCTTCTGTGAAGGATTGGTGGCTTCAGACCTGGACTGTGGATGGCAGTCCCAGTTTGGGTTATTCAGAGAATGGCAGCTGTGGCTCTCAGACTACTTTAGCTTCTGAGAGAGCCTGGTGGCTTCAAACCTGGCAATGAAAGCCATCGGGCAGGTTAGGTTCATCACAGAACCATGGCTCTGGTTCTCAGACAGCCTCAGCTTCTGAGGGCTGGTGACTTCTGACCTGGACTGTGGATGGCAGTGTGGTCAGCCCCTCACAGAAGCTTAGGTAGTCTGAGAGTCAAAACCATAGGTTTATGACAAACCTGTCCTGCCTGACTGATATCCAGAGTCCAGGTGGCTTCAGACCTGGACTGCAGAAGTCAGTCTGGTAGGTAGTGTTCATCAGAGAACCATGGCTGTGCCTCTCAGACTACCTGAGCTTCTGTGAGGGGCTGGTCACCTCAGACCTCGATTTCAGATGGCACTCTTGTAGGTCAGGCTCATCAGGGAACCTCAACTGTGGCTGTCAGACTTCTTGAGCCTCTCTGAGGGACTGGTGGGTTCAGACCTGGAAAGTGGTTTGCATTCTGCCATGTCAGTTTAGTCAGAGAACCATCTTCTGTGGCTCTCGGACTCCTTGAGCTTTTGTGAGGGGCTGATGGCTTCTGACCCGGACTCTGGATGGCAGACTGGCAGGTTGGGTTCATCAGATAACTGTGGCTGTGGCTCGCAGACTTCCTGAGCTACTGTGAGGGTCTGGTGGTTTCAGACCTGGACTCTGGATGGCAGTCAGGCAGGTCATGTTTGTCAGAAAACTGTGGCTTTCACTCTCAGACTACCTGAGCTTCTGTTAGGGGCTAGTGTCTTTATACCTCTAGTGCAGATGGCAGTCTGGCAGGTTTGGATGATCAGAGAACCACGACTCTTGCTCTCTGGCTGACTGAGCTTTGTTGAGGGGCTGGTGACTTCAGACCTGGACTGTTGATGGCAGTCTGGCATGTCAGGTTAGTCAGAGAACCATATCTGTGGCTCTCAGACTACCTGAGCTTCTGTGACGGGCTGCCAGTTTCACACCTGGACTATGAATGGCACTCTGGCAGGTCGGGTTCATCATAGAAGAATGGCTGTGGCTTTCAGACTACGTGAGCTTCTGTGAAGGGATGGTGGCTTCAGACCTGGACTGTGGATAGCAGTCCCCAGCTAGTTCATCAGAGAACTGCAGCTGTGGTTCTCAGACTACTTTAGCTTCTGAGAGAGCCTGGTGGCTTCAAACCTTGGCAATGAAGGCCGTCAGCAGGTCAGGTTCATCAGTGAACCGTGGCTCTCTCTCAGACAGCCTGAGCTTCTGTGGGGCTGGTGACTTCAGACCTGGACTGCGGATGCCAGTGTGGCCAGCCCCTCACAGAAGCTTAGGTAGTCTGAGAGTCAAAACTGCAGTTTTCTGACAAAACCTGACCTGCCTACTGATATCCAGAGTCCAGGTGGCTTCAGACCTGGACTGCAGAAATCAGTCTGGTAGGTAGTGTTCATCAAGAACCATGGCTCTGTTTCTCAGGCTACCAGAGCTTCTGTGAGGCTGGTGCCTCAGACCTCGACTGCAGGCGGCAGTCTGGCAGGTCAGGCTCATCAGGAACCTCAACTGTGGCTGTCAGACTGACTGAGCTTTGTTGAGGGTTGATGACTTCAGACCTGGACTGTTGATGGCAGTGAGGAATATCTGGTTAGTCAGAGAACCACATCTGTGGCTCTCAGACTAACTGAGCTTTAATGAGGGTCTGGTGGCTTCTGACTTGGACTGCGGATGGCAGTCTGTCATGTCAGTTAAGTCAGAGAACCCACGGTGGCTGAAACACTACCTGAGCTTTTCTGAGTGGCTGATGGCTTCAGATGTTGACTGTCGATGGCAGTTAGGCAGGTCGGGTTTGTCATTAAACTGTGGCTTTGTCTCTCAGACTACCTGAGCTTTGGTGAGGTGCTGGTGGCTACTGACCTGGACTACGAATGGCAGTCTGGCAGGTTAGGTTAATCTGAGAACCACAGCTGTGGCCTTCAGACTACCTGAGCTTCTGTGAGGGGCTGGTTTATTCAGATCTGGACTGCAGATGGCACTCTGGCAGGTTGGGATAAACATAGAAGCATGGCTGTGTCTCTCATGCTACCTGATCTTCTATGAGGGGCTTGTGGCCTCAGACCTCGACTGCAGATGGCAGTCTGGCAGGACAGGTTCATCAGAGAACCTCAGCTGTGGCTGTCAGATTCTTGAGCCTCTGTGAGGTGCTGGTGGGTTCAGACCTCGGGTTTGCTTTCTGGCATGTCAGGTTAGTCGAAAACCATCTTCTGTGGCTCTCAGGCTACCTGAGCTTTTGTGAGGGCTGGTGGCTTCTGACCTGGACTGTGAATGGCAGTCTGGCAGGTTGGTTCTTCAGATAACCATGGCTGTGGCTCATGAACTTCCTGAGCTACTATGAGGTCTTGTGGTTTCAGACCTGGACCCTGGGTGGCAGTCAGGCAGGTCAGGTTTGCCAGAAAACTGTGGCTTTCACTCTCAGACTACCTGAGCATCTGTTAGGGGCTGATGGCTTTATACCTCTACTGCGGATGGCAGTCTGGCAGGTTTGGTTAATCAGAGAACCACAACTTTGCTCTCTGGGTGATTGAGCTTTGTTGAGAGGCTGGTGACTTCAGACCAGGACTGTTGATGGCACTATGGCATGTCAGATTAGTCAGAGAACCACATCTGTGGCTCTCAGACTACCTGAACTTCTGTGATGGGCTGCTGGTTTCAGACCTGGACTTCGGATGACACTCTGGCAGGTAGGGTTCATCAGAGAATAACGGATCTGGCTTTCAGACTACGTGAGCTTCTGTGAAGTGCTGGTGGCTTCAGACCTGGAACTGTGGATGGCACTCCCAGTTTGGGCTCATCAGAGAACTGCAGCTGTAGATCTCAGACTACTTTAGCTTCTGAGAGAGCCTGGTGGCTTCAACCCTGGGCAATGAATGGCCATCTGGCAGGGTAGGTTCATCAGAGAACCGTGGCTCTGGCTCTCAGACAACCTGAGCTTCTGTGGGGATGGTGACTTCAGACCTGGATGGCAGATGGCAGTGTGGCCAGCCCCTCACAGAAGCTTATGTATTCTGAGAGTCAAAACTGCAGTTTTCTGACAAACCTGACCTGCCTGACTGATATCCATAGTCCAGGTGGCTTCAGATCTGGACTGCACATTTCAGTCTGGTAGGTAGTGTTCATCAGAGAACCATGGCTGTGTCTCTCAGGCTACCTAAGCTTCAGTGAGGGGCTGGTCATCTCAGACCTCGACTGCAGACAGCAGTCTGGTAGGTCAGGCTCATCAGGGAACCTCAACTGTGGCAGTCAGACTTCTTGAGCCTCTGCGAGGGGCTGGTGGGTTCAGACCTGGAAAGCGGATTGCATTCTGCCATGTCAGGTTAGTCAGAGAACAATCTTCTGTGGCTCTCAGACCCCCTGAGCTTTTGTGAAGGGCTGGTGGCTTCTGACCTGGATTCTGGATGGCAGTCTGGCAGGTTGGGATCGTCAGATAACCGTGGCTGTGGCTGCAGACTTCCAGAGCTACTGTGAGGTCTGGTGGTTTCAGACCTGGACTCTGAATGTGATCAGACATGTCAGGTTGTCAGAAAACTGTAGCTTTCACTCTCAGACTACCTGAGCTTCTGTTAGGGCTGATGGCTTTATACCTCTACTGCAGATGGCAGTCTGGAAGGTTTGGATCATCAGAGAACCATGACTCTTTCTCTCTGACTGACTGAGCTTTGTTGAGGGGCTGGTGACTTCAGACCTGGACTGTTGATGGCAGTGTGGCATGTCAGATTTGTCAGAGAACCACATCTGTGGCTTTCAGACTACCTGAACTTCTGTGACGGGTTGCTGGTTTCAGACCTGGACTACAGATGGCACTCTTCCAGGTTCGGGTTCATCAGAGAAGAATTGCTGTGGCTTTCAGACTACGTGAGCTTCTTTGAAGGGTTGGTGGCTTCAGACCTGGACTGTGGATGGCAGTACCCAGTTTGGGTTCATCAGAGAACTGCAACTGTAGCTCTCAGACTACTTTAGCTTCTGAGAGAGCCTGGTGGCTTCAAACCTTGGCACCGAAAGGTCATCTGGCAGGTTAGGTTCATCAGAGAACAGTGGCTCTGGCTCTCAGACAACCTGAGATTCTGTGGGGCTGGTGACTTCAGACCTGACTGCGGATGGCAGTGTGGCCAGCCCTTCACATAAGCTTAGGTAGTCAGAGAGTCAAAACCACAGTTTTCTGACAAAACCTGTCCTGCCTTACTGATATCCAGAGTCCAGGTGGCTTCAGACCTGGACTGCAGTTGTCAGTCTGGTATTTAGTGTTCATTAGAGAACCATGGCTGTGTCTCTCAGGCTACCAGAGTTTGTGTGTGGAGCTGGTCGCATCAGACCTCGACTGCAGATGGCAGTCTGGTAGGTCAGGCTCTTCAGGGAACCTCAACTGTGGCAGTCAGACTTCTTGAGCCTCTGTGAAGGGCTGGTGGGTTCAGACCTGGAAAGCGGATTGCATTCTGCCATGTCAGGTTAGTCAGAGAACCATCTTCTGTGGCTCTCAGACTACCTGAACTTCTGTGACGGGCTGCTGGTTTCAGACCTGGACTATGGATGACTCTTTGGCTGGTCGGGTTCATCAGAGAAGAACGGCTGTGGCTTTCAGACTACGTGAGCTTCTGTGAAGTGCTGGTGGCTTCAGACCTGGTCTGTGGATGGCACTCCCCAGTTTGGGCTCACCAGAGAACTGCTGCTGTATCTCTCACACTACTTTAGCTTCTGAGAGAGCCTGGTGGCTTCAACCCTGGGCAACGAATGGCCGTCTGGCAGGTTAGGTTCATCAGAGAACCATGGCTCTGGCTCTCAGACAACCTGAGCTTCTGTGGAGATGGTGACTTCAGACCTGGACTGTGGATGGCAGTGTGGCCAGCCCCTCACAGAAGCTTAGGTAGTCTGAGAGTCAAAACCTCAGATTTCTGACAAACCCGACCTGCCTGACTGATATCCAGAGTCCAGGTGGCTTCAGACCTGGACTGCAGATGACAGTCTGCTAGGTTGTGTTCATCAGAGAGCCATGGCTGTGGTTCTGAGTCTACCTGACCTTGTGTGAGGGGCTGGTGGCTTCACTTCTGGACTGTGGTTGGCACTCTGGCAGGTTGGGTTCTTCAGAGAGGAATGGCTGTGGCTCTCAGACTACCTTAGTTTCTGTGAGGGACTGGTGACTTCAGACCTGGATTGCGGATGGCAGTGTGGCATGTCAGGTTACTCAGAGAAAGATGACTGTGGCTCTTAGACTTCCTGATCTTTTGTGAGGGCTGGTGTCTTCTGACCTGTTCTGTGGATGGCAGTCTGGCATGTCAGGTGAGTCAGAGAACCACGTCAATTTCTCAAAAACTACCTGAGCTTTTGTGAGGGACTGCTAGCTTCAGACCTGGACTGCGGATGGCAGTCTGGCAAGTTGGATTCATCAGATTACAGGAGCTGTGGCTCTCAGACTGCCTGAGCTTCTGTAAGGGGCTGGTGGCTTCAGACGTGGACTCTGGATGCCAGTTAGGCAGGTCGGGTTTGTCAGTAAACTGCGGATTTACCTCTCAGACTACCTGAGCTTTTATGAGGGGCTGGTGGCTCCTGACCTGGACTGCAGATTCAGTCTGACAGGTTTGGTTAATCTGAGAACCACAGCTGTGGCCTTCAGACTACCTGAGCTTCAGTGAGGGGCTGGTGGCTTCAGACCTGGACTGCAGATGGCACTCTGGCAGGTCGGGTTCAACAGAGAAGCATGGCTGTGTCTCTCAGGCTACCTGAGCTTCTGTGAGGGGCTGGTGGCCTCAGACCTCGACTGTAGTCAGCAGTCTGGCAGGTCAGGTTCATCAGAGAAACTCAGCTGTGGCTGTTAGACTTCTTGAGCCTCTGTGAGGGACTGGAGGCTTCAGACCTGGAAAGTGGATTGCATTCTGGGATGTCAGGTTAACCACAGAACCATCTTCTGTGGCTCTCAGACTCCCTGAGCTTTTGTGAGGGGCTGGTATCTTCTGACCTGGACTCTGGATGGCAGTCTGGCAGGTTGGATTCATCAGATTACCGGAGCTGTGGCTCTCAGACTGCCTGAGCTTCTGTGAGGGGCTGGTGGCTTCAGACGTGGACTCTGGATGCCTGTTAGGCAGGTTGGGTTTGTCAGAAATCTGTGGATTTGCCTCTCAGACTCCCTTAGCTTTTGTGAGGGGCTGGTGGCTCCTGACCTGGACTGCGGATTCAGTCTGACAGGTTTGGTTAATCTGAGAACCACAGCTGTGGCCTTCAGACTACATGAGGTTCTATGATGGGCTGGTGGCTTCAGACCTGGACTGCAGATGGCACTCTGGCAGGTCGGGTTCAACAGAGAAGCATGGCTGTGTCTCTCAGGCTTCCTGAGCTTCTGTGAGGGGCTGGTGGCCTCAGACCTCGACTGCAGTCAGCATTCTGGCAGGTCAGGTTCATCAGAGAATCTCAGCTGTGGCTGTTAGACTTCTTGAGCCTCTGTGAGGGACTGGAGGCTTCAGACCTCGAAAACGGATTGCATTCTGGGATGTCAGGTTCACCACAGAACCATCTTCTGGGGCTCTCAGACTCCCTGAGCTTTTTGAGGGGCTGGTATCTTCTGACCTGGACTCTGGATGGCAGTCTGGCAGGTTGGGTTCATCAGGTAACCATGGCTGTGGCTCGCAGCCTGCCTGAGCTACTGTGAGGGTCTGGTGATTTCAGACCTGGACTGCGGATGGCAGTCTGGCATGTCAGGTTAGTCAGTGAACCACAACTGTGGCTCTTAGACTTCCTGAGCATTTGTGAGGGGCTGGTGGCTTCTGAGCTGGACTGCAGATGGCAGTCTGGCATGTAAGGTGATTCAGAAAACCATGGCAATAGCTCAAAAACTACCTGAGCTTTTGTGAGGGGCTGCTAGCTTCAGACCTGGACTGTGGATGGCAGTCTGGCAGGTTGGATTCATCAGATAACCGGAGCTGTGGCTCTCGGACTGCCTGAGCTTCTGTGAGGGGCTGGTGGCTTCAGACGTGGACTCTGGATGCCAGTTAGGCAGGTCGGGTTTGTCAGAAAACTTAGGGTTTGTCTCTCAGACTACCTGAGCTTTTGTGACGGGCTGCTGGTTTCAGACCTGGACTACGGAAGACACTCTGGCAGGTCGGGTTCATCAGAGAATAACTGCTCTGGCTTTCAGACTACATGAGCTTCTGTGAAGTGCTGGTGGCTTCAGACCTGAACTGTGGATGGCACTCCCCAGTTTGGGCTCACCAGAGAACTGCTGCTGTAGCTCTCAGACTACTTTAGCTTCTGAGAGAGCCTGGTGGCTTCAACCCTGGGCAACAAATGGCCATCTGGCAGGACAGGTTCATCAGAGAACCATGGCTCTGGCTCTCAGAAAACCTGAGCTTCTGTGGGGATGGTGACGTCAGACCTGGACTGCAGATGGCAGTGTGGCCAGCTCCTCACAGAAGCTTAGGTAGTCTGAGAGTCAAAACTGCAGTTTTCTGACAAACCCGACATGCCTGACTGATATCCAGAGTCCAGGTGGCTTCAGACCTGTACTGCAGATGTCAGTCTGCTAGGTTGTGTTAATCAGAGAACCACGGCTCTAGCTCTGGGTCTACGGCGGATGGCACTCTGGCAGGTTGAGTTCTTCAGAGAGGAATGGCTGTGGCTCTCAGACTACCTTAGTTTCTGTGAGAGACTGGTAACTTCAGACCTGGACTGCGGATGGCAGTGTGGCATGCAAGTTAGTCAGAGAACCATGACTGTGGCTCTTAGACTTCCTGATCTTTTGTGAGGGCTGGTGACTTCTGACCTGGACTGCGGATGGCAGTCTGGCATGTCAGGTGAGTCAGAGAACCACGATGATTTCTCAAAAACTACCTGAGCTTTTGTGAGCGGCTGCTAACTTCAGACCTGGACTGCGGATGGCAGTCTGGCAGGTTGGATTCATCAGATTACCAGAGCTGTGGTTCTCAGACTGCCTGACCTTCTGTGAGGGACTGGTGGCTTCTGATGTGGACTCTGGATTCCAGTTAGGCAGGACGGGTTTGTCAGTAAACTGCGCATTTGCCTCTCAGACTACCTGAGCTTTTATGAGGGTCTGGTGGCTCCTGACCTGGACTGCGGATTCAGTCTGACAGGTTTGGTTAATCTGAGAACCACAGCTGAAGCCTTCAGACTACCTGAGCTTCTGTGAGGGGCTGGTGGCTTCAGACCTGGACTGCAGATGGCACTCTGGCAGGTCGGGTTTAACGGAGAAGCATGGCTGTGTCTCTCATGCTATCTGAGCTTCTGTGAGGGGATGGTGGCCTCAGACCTTGACTGCAGTCTGCAGTCTGGCAGGTCAGTTTCATCAGAGAACCTCAGCTGTGGCTGTCAAACTTCTTCAGCCTCTGTGAGGGACTGGTGGCCTCAGACCTGGAAAGCGGATTGCATTCTGGGATGTCAGGTTAGTAACAGAACCATCTTCTGTGGCTCTCAGACTCCCTGAGCTTTTGTGAGGGGCTGGTATCTTCTGACCTGGACTCTGGATGGCAGTCTGGCAGGTTGGATTCATCAGATTACTGGAGCTGTGGCTCTCAGACTGCCTGAGCCTCTGTCAGGGACTTTTGGCTTCAGACCTGGAAAGAGGATTGCATTCTGGGATGTCTGGTTAGACACAGAACCATCTTCTGTGGCTCTCAGACTCCCTGAGCTTTTGTGAGGGGCTGGTGGCTTCTGACCTGGACTCTGGATGGCAGTCTGGCAGGTTGGGTTCATCAGATAACCATAGCTATGGCTCATAGGCTGCCTGAGCTACAGTGAGCGTCTGCTGGTTTCAGACCTGGACTCAGGATGGCAGTCAGGCAGGTCAGGTTTGTCTTAAAACTGTGGCTTTGACTCTCAGACTACCTGAATTTCTGTGAGTGACTGGTGACTTCAGACCTGGACTGCAGATGGCAGTCTGGCATGTCAGGTTAGTCAGAGAACCACGGCAATGGCTCAAAAGCTACCTGAGCTTCTGTGAGGGGCTGCTACCTTCAGACCTGACTGTGGATGGCAGACTGCCTGATTGGATTCATCAGATGACCGGAGCTGTGGCTCTTAGACTGCCTGAGCTTCAGTGAGGGGATGGTGGCTTCAGACGTGGACTCTGGATGTCAGTTAGGCAGGTAGGGTTTGTCAGAAAACTTTGGGTTTGTCTCTCAGACTACCTAAGCTTTTGTGAGGGGCTGATGGCTTTAGACCTGGACTGCAGATGGCACTTTGGCAGATCAGGATTAACAGAGAGGCATGGCTGTGTCTCTCAGGCTACCTGAGCTTCTGTGAGGGGCTGGTCGCCTCTGACCTTGACTGCAGATGGCAGTCTGGCAGGACAGGTTTATCAGAGAACCTCAGTTGTGGCTGTCAGATTCTTGAGCCTCTGTGATGGGCTGGTGGGTTCAGACCTGGAAAGCGGATTGCATTCTGGCATGTCAGGTTAGTCAGAGAACAATCTTCTGTGGCTTTCGGACTCCCTGAGCTTTTCTGAGGGGCTGGTGACTTCTGACCTGGACTCTGAATGGCGGTCTGGAAGGTTGGATTGTCAGATAACCATGGCTCTGGCTTGCAGACCACCTGAGCTACTGTGAGGGTCTGGAGGTTTCAGACCTGGACTCTGGATGACAGTCAGGCAGGTCAGGTTTGTCAGAAAACTGTGGCTTTCACTCTCAGACTACCTGAGCTTCTGTAAGGGGCTGATGGCTTTATACCTCTACTGCGGATGGCAGTCTGGCAGGTTTGGATAATCAGAGAATCATGACTCTGCCTCTACAGCTGATTGAGCCTTGTTGAGGGGCTGTTGAATTCAAACCTGGACTGTTGATGGCAGTGTGGCATGTCAGGTTATTCAGTGAACCACATCTGTGGCTCTCAGACTACCTGAGCTTTTGTGAGATGCTGGTGGCTTCTGACCTGAACTTCGGATGGCACTCTGGCATGTCAGGTGAGTCAGAGAAGCACGGAGGTGGCTCAAAAACTACCTGAGCATTTGTGAGGGGCTGATGGCTTCAGACGTTGACTGTGGATGTCAGTTAGGCAGGTCGGGTTTGTCAGAAAACTGGCTTTGTCTCTCAGACTTACTGAGCTTTTGTGAGGTGCTGGTGGCTTCTGACCTGGACTACGAATGACAGTCTGGCAGGTTTGGTTAATCTGAGAACCACAGCTGTGGTCTTCAGACTACCTGAGCTTCTGTGAAGGGCTGGTGTTTTCAGACCTGGACTGCAGATGGCACTCTGGCAGGTCGGGTTCAACAGAGAAGCATGGTTGTGACCCTCAGGCTACCTGAGCTTCTGTAAGGGGCTTGTGGCCTCAGACCTCGACTGCAGATGGTAGTCTGGCAGGACAGGTCATCAGAGACTCTCAGCTGTGGCTGTCAGATTCATGAGCCTCTGTGAGGGGCAGGTGGGTTCAGACCTGGAAAGCGGATTGCATTCTGGCATGTCAGGTTAGTCAGAGAACCATCTTCTGTGGCTCTCAGACTACCTGAGCTTTTGTGAGGGGCTGGTGGCTTCTGACCAGGACTGTGAATGGAAGTCTGTCAGGTTGGGTTCATCAGATAAGCGTGGCAGTGGCTCGCAGACTTCCTGAGCTACTTTGAGGGTCTGGTGGTTTCAGACCTGGACTCTGGATGGCAGTCAGGCAGGTCAGGTTTGTCAGAAAACTGTGGCTTTCACTCTCAAACTACCTGAGCTTCTGTTAGGGGCTGGTGGCTTCATACCTTAACTGCGGAAGGCAGTTCTGGCAGGTTTGGATCATCAGAGAACCATGACTCTTGCTCTCCGGCTGACTGAGCTTTATTGAGGGGTTGATTACTTCAGACCTGGACTGTTGATGGCAGTGTGCCATGTCAGGTTAGTCAGAGAGCCACATCTGTGGCTTTCAGACTAACTGAGCTTTTGTGAGAGGCTGGTGGCTTCTGACTTGGACTGCGGATGGCAGTCTGGCATGTCAGGTAAGTCAGAGAACTATGGCGGTGCCTCAAAAACTACCTGAGCTTTTCTGAGAGGCTGATGGCTTCAGACGTTGACTGTGGATGGCAGTTAGGCAGGTCGGGTCTGTCAGAAAATTGTGGCTTTGTCTCTCAGACTACCTGAGCTTTGGTGAGGTGCTGGTGGCTACTGACCTGGACTACAAATGACAGTCTGGCAGGTTTGGTTAATCTGAGAACCACAGCTGTGGCCTTCAGACTTCCTGAGCTTCTGTGAGGGGCAGGTGGATTCAGACCTGGACTGCAGATGGCACTCTGGCAGGTTGGGTTCAACATAGCAGCACAGCTGTGTCTCTCATGCTAACTGATCTTCTGTGAGGGTCTGGTTGCTTCAGATCTCGATTGCAGATGGCAGTCTGGTAGGTCAGGCTCATCAGGGAACCTCAACTGTGGCTGTCAGACTTCTTGAGCCTCTGTGAGGGGCTGATGGGTTCAGACCTGGAAAGCGGATTGCTTTCTGGCATGTCAGGTTAGTCAGAGAACCATCTTCTGTGGCTCTGAGACTAAATGAGCTTTTGTGAGGGGCTGGTGTCTTCTGACCTGGACTGTGAATGGCAGTCTGGCAGGCTGGGTTCTTCAGATAACCATGGCTGTGGCTCACAGACTTCCTGAGCTACCGTGAGGGTCTGCTGGTTTCAGACCTGGACTACGGATGGCACTCTGGCTGGTTGGGTTCATCAGAGAAGAATGGCTGTGGCTTTTAGACTACGTGAGGTTCTGTGAAGGGTTGGTGGCTTCAGACCTGGACTGTGGATGGCACTCCCCAGTTTGGGTTCATCAGAGAACTGCAGCAGAGGCTCTCAGACTACTTTAGCTTCTGAGAGAGCCTGGTGGCTTCAAACCTTCGCAACGAAAGGCCGTCTGGCAAGATAGGTTCATCAGAGTACCATGGCTCTGGCTCTCAGACAGCCTGAGCTTCTGTGGGGCTGGTGACTTCTGACCTGGACTGCGGATGGCAGTGTGGCCAGCCCCTCACAGAAGCTTCAGTAGTCTGAGAGTCAAAAACCATAGTTTTCTGACTAACCTGTCCTGCCTGACTGATATCCAGAGTCCAGGTGGCTTCAGACCTGGACTGCAGATGTCAGTCTGGTAGGTAGTGTTCATCAGAGAACCATGGCTGTGTCTCTCAGGCTACCTGAACTTCTGTGAGGGGCTGGTCACCTCAGACCTCGACTGCAGACGGCAGTCTGGTAGGTCAGGCTCATCAGCGAACCTCAACTGTGGCTGTCAGACTTCTTGAGCCACTGTGAGGGGCTGGTGGGTTCAGACCTGGAAAGCGGATTGCATTCTGCCATGTCAGGTTAGTCAGAGAACCATCTTTTGTGGCTCTCGGACTCCCTCAGCTTTTGTGAGGGGCTGGTGGCTTCTGACCAGGACTCTGGATGGCAGTCAGGCAGGTTGGGTTCTTCAGATAACCATGGCTGTGGCTCGCAGACTTCCTGAGCTACTGTGAGGGTCTGGAGGTTTCAGACCTGGACTCTGGATGGCAGTCAGGCAGGTCAGGTTTGTCAGAACACTGTGGCTTTCACTCTCAGACTACCTGAGCTTCTGTTAAGGGCTGGTGGCTTTATACCTCTACTGCAGATGGCAGTCTGGCAGGTTTGGATCATCTGAGAACCACGACTCTTGCTCTACAGCTGACTGAGCTTTGTTGAAGGGCTGGTGAATTCAGACCTGGACTGTTGATGACAGTGTGGCATGTCAGGTTAGTCAGAGAACCACATCTGTGGCTCTCAGACTACCTGAGCTTTTGGGAGTGGCTGGTGGCTTCTGACCTGGACTGCGGATGGCAGTCTGGCATGTCAGATGAGTCAGAGAACCACAGAGGTGGCTCAAAAACTACCTGAGCTTTTGTGAGGGGCTGATGGCTTCAGACGTTGACTGTGGATGGCAGTTAGACAGGTCGGGTTTGTCAGAAAATTGTGGCTTTGTCTCTCAGACTACGTGAGCTTTTGTGAGGTGCTGGTGGCTTCTGACCTGGACTACAAATGGCAGTCCGGCAGGATTGGTTAATCTGAGAACCACAGCTGTGGCCTTCAGACTACCTGAGCTTCTGTGAGGGGCTGGTGGCTTCAGTCCTGGACTGCAGATGACTCTCTGGCAGGTCGGGTTCAACAGAGAAGCATGACTGCGACACTCAGGGTACCTGAGCTTCTGTGAGGGGCTGATTGCCTCAGACCTCAAGTGTAGATGGTAGTCTGGCAGGACAGGTTCATCAGAGTCTCTCAGTTGTGACTGTCAGATTCTTACTCTCTGGCTGATTGAGCTTTGTTGAGGGGCTGGTGACTTCAGATCTGGACTGTTGATGGCAGTCTGGCATGTCAGGTTAGTCAGAGAACCACATATGTGGCTCTCATACTACCTGAACTTCTGTGACAGGCTGCTGGTTTCAGACCTGGACTATGGATGGCACTCTGGCAGGTTGGGCTCATCAGGGAAGAATGGCTGTGGCTTTCAGACTACGTGAGCTTCTGTGAAGGGTTGGTGGCTTCAGACCTGGACTGTGTATGGCACTCCCCAGTTTGTGTTCATCAGAGTAGTGCAGCTGTGGCTCTCAGACTGCTTTAGCTTCTTAGAGAGCCTGGTGGCTTCAAACCTTGGCAACGAATGGCCGTTTGGCAGGTTAGGTTCATCAGAGAACCGTGGCTCTGGCTCTCAGACAGCCTGAGCTTCTGTGGGGCTGGTGACTTCAGACCTGGACTGTGGAAGGCAGTGAGGCCAGCCCCTCACAGAAGCTTAGGTAGTCAGAGAGTCAAAACCACAGTTTTCTCACAAACCTGTCCTGCCTGACTGATATCCAGAGTCCAGGTGGCTTCAGACCTGGACTGCAGATTTCAGTCTGGTAGGTAGTGTTCATCAAAGAAGCATAGCTGTATCTCTCAGGCTATGTGAGCTTCTATGAGGGGCTGGTAACCTCAGACCTCGACTGCAGATGGCAGTCTGGCAGGTAAGGCTCATAAGGGAACCTCAACTGTGGCTGTCAGACTTGAGCCTCTGTGAGCGGCTGGTGGGGTCAGACCTGGAAAGCGGATTGCATTCTGGCATGTCAGGTTAGTCAGAGAACCATCTTCTGTGGCTCTCAGACTCCCTGAGCTTTTGTGAGGGGCTGGTGGCTTCTGACCTGGACGCTGGATGGCAGTCTGGCAGCTTGGGTTCATCAGATAACCGTGGCTGTGGCTCGCAGACTTCTTGAGCTACTGTGAGGGTCTGGTGGTTTCAGACCTGGACTCTGGATGGCAGTGAGGCAGGTCAGGTTTGTCAGAAAACTGTGACTTTCACTCTCAGACTACCTGAGCTTCTGTTTGGGGCTGATGGCTTAATACCTCTACTGCAGATGGCAGTCTGGCAGGTTTGGATCATCAGAGAACCACGACTCTTGCTCTCTGGCTGACTGAGCTTTGTTGAGGGGCTGGTGACTTCAGACCTGGACTGTTGATGGCAGTCTGGCATGTCAGGTTAGTCAGAGAACCACATCTGTGGCTCTCAGAATACTTGAACTTCTGTGACGGGCTGCTGTTTTCAGACCTGGACTACGGATGGCACTCTGGAAGGTTGGGTTCATCAGAGAAGAACGGCTGTGGCTTTCAGACTACGTGAGCTTCCGAGAAGTGCTGGTGGCTTCAGACCTGGACTGTGGATGGTAATCCCCAGTTTGGGCTCATCAGAGAACTGCTGCTGTAATTCTCAGACTACTTTAGTTTCTGAGAGAGCCTGGTGGCTTCAAACCTGGGCAATGAATGGCCGTCTGGCAGGTTAGGTTCATCAGAGACCCATGGCTCTGGCTCTCAGACAACCTGAGCTTCTGTGGGGATGGTGACTTCAGACCTGGACTGCGGATGGCAGTCTGGCCAGCCCCTCACAGAAGCTTAGGTAGTCAGAGTCAAAATTGCAGTTTTCTGACAAACCCGACCTGCCTGATTGATATCCAGAGTCCAGGTGGCTTCAGACCTGTACTGCAGATGTCAGTCTGCTAGGTGTGTTCATCAGTGAACCATGTCTGTGTCTCTCATGCTACCAGAGCTTGTGTAAGGGGCTGGTCACCTCAGAACCCGACCTGCAGACTGCAGTCTGGCAGGTCAGGCTCATCAGGGAACCTCAACTGTGGCTGTCAGACTTCTTGAGCCTCTGTGAGGGGCTGGTGGGTTCAGACCAGGAAAGCTGTTTGCATTCTGGCATGTCAGGTTAGTCATAGAACCATCTTCTGTGGCTCTTGGACTCCCTGAGCTTTTCTGAGGGACTTGTGGCTTCTGACCTGGAATCTGGATTGCAGTCTGGCTGGTTGGGTTCGTCAGATAACTGTGGCTGCGGCTCGCAGACTTCCTGAGCTACTGTGAGGGTCTGGAGGTTTCAGACCTGGACTCTGGATGGCAGTCAGGCAGGTCAGGTTTGACAGAAAACTGGCTTTCACTCTCAGACTACCTGAACTTCTGTTAGGGACTGGTGGCTTTATACATTTACTGCGGATGGCAGTTCTGGCAGGTTTGGATCATCAGAGAACCACGACTTTTGCTCTCCGGCTGACTGAGCTTTGTTGAGGGGTTGAACACTTCAGACCTGGACTGTTGATGGCAGTGAGGAATGTCTGGTTAGTCAGAGAACCACATCTGTGGCTCTCAGTCTAACTGAGCTTTTGTGAGGGGTTGTTGGCTTCTGACCTGGACTGCGGATTGCAGTCTGGCATGTCAGGTAAGTCAGAGAACCACGGTGGTGGCTCAAAAACTACCTGAGCTTTTCTGAGTGGCTGATGGCTTCAGACGTTGACTGTGTATGGCAGTTAGGCTGGTCGGGTTTATCAGTAAACTGTGGCTTTGTCTCTCAGACTACCTGAGCTTTGGTGAGGTGCTGGTGGCTACTGACTTGGACTACGAATGGCAGTCTGGCAGGTTTGGTTAATCTGAGAGTCACAGCTGTGGCCTTCAGACTACCTGAGCTTCTGTGAAGGGCTGGTGGATTCAGACCTGGACTGCAGATGGCACTCTGGCAGGTCGGGTTCTACAGAGAAGCATGGCTGTGTCTCTCATGCTACCTGATCTTCTGTGAGGGGCTTGTGGCACCAGACCTCGACTGCAGATGGCAGTCTGGCAGGACAGGTTCATCAGAGAACCTCAGCTGTGGCTGTCAGATTCTTGAGCATCTGTGAGGGGCTGGTGGGTTCAGACCTGGAAAGCGGATTGCTTTCTGGTATGTCAGGTTAGTCAGAGAACCATCTTCCGTGGCTCTCAGACTAAATGAGCTTTTGTGAGGGGCTGGTGACTACTGACCTGGACTGTGAATGGCAGTCTGGCAGGTTGGGTTCTTCACATAACCATGGCTGTGGCTCACAGACTTCCTGTGCTACCGTGAGGGTCTGCTGGTTTCAGACCTGGACTACGGATGGCACTCTGGCAGGTCGGGTTCATCAGAGAAGAATGGCTGTGGCTTTCAGACTATGTGAGCTTCTGTGAGGGGCTGGTGGCTTCAGTCCTGGACTGCAGATGGCTCTCTGGCAGGGCAGGTTCAACAGAGAAGCATGACTGCGACACTCAGGGCACCTGAGCTTCTGTGAGGGGCTGATCGCCTCAGACCTCGAGTGCAGATGGTAGTCTGGCAGGACAGGTTGATCAGAGTCTCTCAGCTGTGACTGTCAGATTCTTGAGCCTCTGTGAGGGGCTGGTGAGTTCATACCTGGAAAGCGGATTGCTTTCTGGTATATCAGGTTAGTCAAAGAACCATCTTCTGTGGCTCTCAGACTACCTGAGCTTTTGTGAGGGGCTGGTGGTTTCTGTCCTGGACTGTGAATGGCAGTCTGGCAGGTTAGGTTCATCAGATAACCATGGCTGTGGCTTGCAGACTTCCTGAGCTACTGTGAGGGTCTGGTGGTTTCAGACCTGGACTCTGGATGGCAGTCAGGCAGGTCAGGTTTGCCAGAAAACTGTGACTTTCACTCTCAGACTACCTGAGCTTCTGTTTGGGGCTGATGGCTTAATACCTCTACTGCAGATGGCAGTCTGGCAGGTTTGGATCATCAGAGAACCACGACTCTTGCTCTCTGGCTGATTGAGCTTTGTTGAGGGGCCTGTGACTTCAGACCTGGACTGTTGATGGCAGTCTGGCATGTCAGGTTAGTCAGAGAACCACATCTGTGGCTCTCAGACTACCTGAACTTCTGTGACAGGCTGCTGGTTTCAGATCTGGACTATGGAAGGCACTCTGGCAGGTCGGGTTCATCAGAGAAGAATGGCTGTGGCCTTCAGACTACGTGAGCTTCTGTGAAGGGTTGGGGGCTTCAGACCTGGACTGTGTATGGCACTCCCCAGTTTGTGTTCATCAGAGAACTGCAGCTGTGGCTCTCAGACTACTTTAGCTTCTTAGAGTGCCTGGTGGCTTCAAACCTTGGCAACGAATGGCCGTCTGGCAGGTTAGGTTCATTAGAGAACCGTGGCTGTGGCTCTCAGACAGCCTGAGCTTCTGTGGGGCTGGTGACTTCAGACCTGGACTGCGGATGGCAGTGAGGCCAGCCCCTCACAGAAGCTTAGGTAGTCAGAGAGTCAAAACCACAGTTTTCTCACAAACCTATCCTGCCTAACTGATATCCAGAGTCCAGGTGGCTTCAGACCTGGACTGCAGATGTCAGTCTGGTAGGTAGTGTTCATCAGAGAAGCATAGCTGCGTCTCTCAGGCTACCTGAGCTTCTGTGAGGGGCTGGTAACCTCAGACCTCGACTGCAGATGGCAGATTGGCAGGTCAGGCTCATCAGGGAGCCTCAACTGTGGCTGTCAGACTTGAGCCTCTGTGAGGGGCTGGTGGGGTCAGACCTGGAAAGCTAATTACATTCTGGCATGTCAGGTTAGTCAGAGAACCATCTTCTGTGGCTCTCAGACTCCCTGAGCTTTTCTGAGGGGCTGGTGGCTTCTGACCTGGACTCTGGATGGCAGTCTGGCAAGTTGGGTTCATCAGATAACTGTGGCTGTGGCTCACAGTCTTCCTGAGCTACTGTGAGGGTCTGCTGGTTTCAGACCTGGACTCTGGATGGCAGTCAGGCAGGTCAGGTTTGTCAGAAAACTGTGGCTTTCACTCTCAGACTACCTGAGCTTCTGTTTGGGGCTGATGGCTTAATACCTCTACTGCAGATGGCAGTCTGGCAGGTTTGGATCATCAGAGAACCACGACTCTTGCTCTCTGGCTGACTGAGCTTTGTTGAGGGGCTGGTGACTTCAGACCTGGACTGTTGATGGCAGTCTGGCAGGTCAGGTTAGTCAGAGAACCACATCTGTGGTTCTCAGACTACTTGAACTTCTGTGACGGGCTGCTGGTTTCAGACCTGCACTACAGATGGCACTCTGGCAGGTTGGGTTCATCAGAGAAGAATGGCTGTGGCTTTCAGACTACGTGAGTTTCTGAGAAGTGCTGGTGGCTTCAGACCTGGACTGTGGATGGCAATCCCCAGTTTGGGCTCATCAGAGAACTGCTGCTGTAGCTCTCAGACTACTTTAGCTTCTGAGAGAGCCTGATGGCTTCAAACCTGAGCAATGAGTGGCCGTCTGGCAGGTTAGATTCATCTGAGAACCATGGCTCTGGCTCTCAGACAACCTGAGCTTCTGTGGGGATGGTGACTTCAGACCTGGACTGCGGATGGCAGTCTGGCCAGCCCCTCACAGAAGCTTAGGTAGTCTGAGAGTCAAAACTGCAGTTTTCTGACAAACCCGACCTGCCTGACTGATATCCAGAGTCCAGGTGGCTTCAGACCTGGACTGCAGATGTCAGTCTGCTAGGTTGTGTTCATCAGAGAACCATGGCTGTGGCTCTGAGTCTACCTGAGCTTCTGTGAGGGGCTGGTGGCTTCAGATCTGGTCAGTTGGGTTCTTCAGAGAGGAATGGCTGTGGTCTCAGACTAAGATAGTTTCTGTGAGGGACTGGTGACTTCAGACCTGTACTGCGGAAGGCAGTCTGGCATGTCAGGTTAGTCAGAGAACCATGACTCTGGCTCTTAGACTTCCTGCTCTTTTGTGAGGGGCTAGTAGCTTCTGACCTGGACTGTGGATGGCAGTCTGGCATGTCAGGTGAGTCAGAGAACCATGACGATTTCTCAAAAACTATGTGAGCTTTTGTGAGGGGCTGCTAGCTTCAGACCTGGACTGCGGATGGCAGTCTGGCAGGTTGGATTCATCAGGTTACCAGAGCTGTGGCTTTCAGACAGCCTGAGGTTCTGTGAGGGGCTGGTGGCTTCAGACGTGGACTCCAGATGCCAGTTAGGCAGGTCGGGTTTGTCTGAAAACTGAGCATTTGCCTCTCAGACTACCTGAGCTTTTGTGAGGGGCTGGTGGCTCCTGACCTGGACTGTGGATTCAGTCTGACAGGTTTCATTAATCTGAGAACCACAGCTGTGGCCTTCAGACTACCTGAGCTTCTGTGAGAGGCTGTTGGCTTCAGACCAGGACCGCAGATGGCACTCTGGCAGGTCAGGTTCAACAGAGAAGCACGGCTGTGTCTCTCAGGCTACCTGAGCTTCTGTGAGGGGGCCTCAGACCTCGACTGTAGTCAGTAGTCTGGCAGGTCAGATTCATCAGAGAACCTCAGCTGTGGCTGTTTGACTTCTTGAGCCTCTGTGAAGGACTGGTGTCTTCAGACCTGGAAAGTGGATTGCATTCTGGCATGTCAGATTAGTCACAGAACCATCTTCTGCGGCTCTCAGACTCCCTTAGCTTGTGTGAGGGGCTGGTGGCTTCTGTCCTGGACTCTCAATGGCAGACTGGCAGGTTGGGTTCATCAGATAACCATGACTGTGGCTCACAGACTGCCTGAGCTACTGTGAGGGTCTGGTGGTTTCAGACCTGGACTCTGGATGGCAGTCAGGCAGGTCAGGTTTGTCAGAAATCTGTGGCTTGACTCTCAGACTACCTGAGTTTCTGTGATGGACTGGTGACTTCAGACCTGGACTGTGGATGGCAGCCTGGCATGTCAGGTTAGTCAGAGAACCACGACTGTGGCTATTAGACTTCCAGAGCTTTTGTGAGGGGCTGGTTGCTTCTGACCTGGACTGCTGATGGCAGTCTGGCATGTGAGGTGAGTCAGAGAACCAAGACACTGGCTCAAAAACTACCTGAGCTCTTGTGAGGGGCTGCTAGCTTCAGATCTGGACTGCGGATGGCAGTCTGGCTGGTTGGATTCATCAGATAACCTGAGCTGTGGCTCTCAGACTGCCTGAGCTTCTGTGAGGGGCTGGTGGCTTCAGATGTGTACTCAGGATGCCAGTTAGGAAGGTCGAGTTTGTCAGAAAACTTTGAGTTTGACTCTCAGGCTACCTGAGCTTTTGTGAGGGGCTGGTGGCTTCTCACCTGGACTGCAGATGGCACTCTGGCAGGTCGGGTTCAACAGAGAAGCATAGCTTTGTCTCTCAGGCTATCTGAGCTTCTGTGAGGAGCTGCTGGCCTCTGACCTTGACTGCAGATCGTAGTCTGGCAGGTCAGGTTGATCAGAGAACCTCAGCTGTGGCTGTCAGACTTCTTGAGCCTCTGTGAGGGGCTGGTGGTTTCATACCTCTACTGCGGATGGCAGTCTGGCAGGTTTGGATCATCAGAGAACCACGACTCTTGCTCTCCGGCTGACGGAGCTTTGTTGAGGGGGTGGTGACTTCAGACCTGGACTGTTGATGGCAGTGTGGCATGTCAGGTTAGTCAGAGAACCACATCTGTGGCTCTCAGACTACCTGAGCTTTTGTGAGGGGCTGGTGGCTTCTGACCTGGACTATGGATGGCAGACTGGCATGTCAGGTGAGGCAGAGAACCACGGCATTGGCTCAAAAACTACCTGAGCTTTTCTGAGGGGCTGATGGCTTCAGGCATTGACTGTGGATGGCAGTTAGGCAGGTCGCTTTTGTCAGAAAACTGTGGCTTTGTCTCTCAGACTACCTGAGCTTTTGTGAGGTGCTGGTGGCTTCTGACCTGTACTACGGATGGCATTCTGGCAGGTTGGGTTCATCAGAGAAGAACGGCTGTGGCTTTCAGACTACGTGAGCTTCTGTGAAGGGTTGGTGGCTTCAGTCCTGGACTGTGGATGGCACTCCCCAGTTTGGGTTCATCAGAGAACTGCAGCTGTAGCTCTCAGACTACTTTAGCTTCTGAGAGAGCCTGGTGGCTTCAAACCTGGGGAACGAATGGCCGTCTGGCAGATTAGGTTCATCAGAGAACCATGGCTCTGGCTCTCAGACAACCTGAGCTTCTGTGGGGCTGGTGACTTCAGACCTGGACTGTGGATGGCAGTCTGGCCAGCCCTTCAGAGAAGCTTAGGTAGTCTGAGAGTCAAAACCACAGTTTTCTGACAAACCCGACCTGCCTGAATGATATCCAGAGTCCAGGTGGCTTCAGACCTGTACTGCAGATGTCAGTCTGCTAGGTTGTGTTCATCAGAGAACCATGGCTGTGGCTCTGAGTCTACCTGAGCTTCTGTGAGGGGCTGGTGGCTTCAGATCTGGACTGCGGATGGCACTCTGGCAGGTTGGGTTCTTCAGAGAGGAATGGCTGTGGCTCTCAGACTATATTAGTTTCTGTGAGGGACTGGTGACTTCACACCTGGACTGTGGATGGCAGTCTGGCATGTCAGGTTAGTCAGAGAACCACGACTGTGGCTCTTAGACTTCCTGATCTTTTGTGAGGGGCTGGTGGCTTCTGATCTGGACTGCGGATGGCAGTCTGGCATGTCAGGTGAGTCAGAGAACCACGATGATTTCTCAAAAACTACCTGAGCTTTGTGAGGGGCTGCTAGCTTCAGACCTGGACTGTCAATGGCAGTCTGGCAGGTTGGATTCATCAGAGAATCTCAGCTGTGGCTGTTAGACTTCTTGAGCCTCTGTGAGGGACTGGTGGCTTCAGACCTGGAAAGCGGATTGCATTCTGGGATGTCAGGATAGTCACAGAACCATCTTCTGTGGCTGTCAGACTCCCTGAGCTTTTGTGAGGGGCTGGTGACTTCTGACCTGGACTCTGGATGGCAGTCTGGCAGGTTGGGTTCATCAGATAACCATAGCTGTGGCTCGCAGACTGCCTGAGCTACTGTGACAGTCTGGTGGTTTCAGACCTGGACTCTGGATGGCCGTTAGGCAGGTCAGGTTTTCAGAAAACTGTGGCTTTGACTCTCAGACTTCCTGAGTTTCTGTGAGGGACTGGTGACTTCACACCTGGACTGTGGATGGCAGTCTAGCATGTCAGGTGACTCAGAGAACCACAGCAATGGCTCAAAAACTACCTGAGCTTTTGTGAGGGGCTGGTGGCTTCTGACCTGGACTGCGGATTCAGTCTGGCAGGTTTGGTTAATCTGAGAACCACAGCAGTGGCCTTCAGACCTCCTGAGCTTCTGTGAGGGGCTGATGGCTTCAGACCTGGACTGAAGATGACACTCTAGCAGGTCGGGTTCAACAGAGAAGCATGGCTGTGTCTCTCAGGTTACCTGAGCTTCTGTGAGGGGCTAGTGGCCTCAGACCTTGACTGCAGATGGCAGTCTGGCAGGTCAGGTTCATCAGGGAACCTCAGCTATGGCTGTCAGACTTCTTGAGCCTCTGTGTGGGGCTGGTGGGTTCAGATCTGGAAAGCAGATTGCATTCTGGCATGTCAGGTTAGTCAGAGAGCCATCTTCTGTGGCTCTCGGACTCCCTGAACTTTTGCGAGGGGCTGGTGGCTTCTGACTTGGACTCTGGATGGCAGTCTGGCAGGTTGGGTTTGTCAGATAACCGTGACTGTGGCTCGTAGACTGCCTGAGCTACTGTGAGGGTCTGGAGGTTTCAGACCTGGACTTTGGATGGCAGTCAGGCAGGTCAGGTTTGTCAGAAAACTGTGGCTTTCACTCTCAGACTACCTGAGCTTCTGTTAGGGGCTGGTGGCTTTATACCTCTACTGTGGATGGCAGTCTGGCAGGTTTGGATCATCAGAGAACCACGACTCTTGCTCTCTGGCTGACTGAGCTTTGTTGAGGGGCTGGTGACTTCAAACCTGGACTGTTGATGGCAGTCTGGCATGTCAGGTGAGTCAGAGAACCACATCTGTGGCTCTCAGTCTACCTGAACTTCTGTGACGGGCTTCTGGTTTCAGATCTATACTACGGATGGCACTCTGGCAGGTCGGATTCATCAGAGAAGAATGGCTGTGGCTTTCAGACTACGTGAGCTTCTGTGAAGTGCTGGTGGCTTCAGACCTGGACTGTGGATGGCACTTCCCAGTTTGGGCTCATCAGAGAACTGCTGCTGTAGCTCTCAGACTACTTTAGCTTCTGAGAGAGCCTGGTGGCTTCAAACCTGGGGAACGAATGGCCGTCTGGCAGGTTAGGTTCATCAGAGAACCATGGCTCTGGCTCTCAGACAACCAGAGCTTCTGTGGGGATGGTGACTTCAGACCTGGACTGCGGATGGCAGTCTGGCATGTCAGGTGAGTCAGAGAACCACGGCAGTGGCTCAAAAACTACCTGAGCTTTTGTGAGGGGCTGATGGCTTCAGACGTTGACTGTGGATGGCAGTTAGGCAGGTCGGGTTTGTCAGAAAAATGTGGCTTTGTCTCTCAGACTACCTGAGATTTTGTGAGGTGCTGGTGGCTTCTGATCTGGACTACGAATGGCAGTCTGGCAGGTTTGGTTAATCTGAGAACCATAGCTTTGGCCTTCAGACTACCTGAGCTTTTGTGAGGGGCTGGTGGCTTCAGACCTGGACTTCAGATGGCACTCTGGCAGGTCGGGTTCAACAGAGAAGCATGGCTGTGTCTCTCAGGCTACCTGAGCTTCTGTGAGGGTCTTGTGGCCTCAGACCTCGACTGCAGATGGCAACCTGGCAGGATAGGTTCTTCAGAGAATCTCAGCTGTGGCTGTCAGATTCTTGAGCCTCAGTGAGGGGCTGGTGGGTTCAGACCTGGAAAGCGGATTGCATTCTGGCATGTCAGGTTAGTCAGAGAACCATCTTCTCTGGCTCTCAGACTTCCTGCACTTTTGCGAGGGGCTGGTGGCTTCTGACCTGGACTGTGAATGGCTGTCTGGCAGGTTGGGTTCATCAGATTACCGTGGCTGTGACTCTCAGACTGCCTGAGCTTCTGTGAGAGGTTGGTGGCTTCAGTCATTGACTGTGGATGGCAGTCAGGCAGGTCAGGTTTGTCATAAAACTGTGGCTTTCACTCTCGGACTACCTGAGCTTCTGTTAGGGGCTGATGGCTTTATATCTCTACTGCGGATGGCAGTCTGAAGGTTTGGATCATCAGAGAACTACGACTCTTGCCCTCTGACTGCCTGAGCATTGTTGAGGGGCTTGTGACTTTAGACCTGGACTGTTGATGGCAGTCTGGCATGTCAGGTTAGTCAGAGAACCACATCTGTGGCTCTCAGACTTCCTGAGCTTTTGTGAGGGGCTGGTGGCTTCTGACCTGGACTGCAGATGGCAGCCTGGCATGTCAGATGAGTCAGAGAACCACGGTTGTGACTCAGAAACTACCTTAGCTTTTGTGAGGGGCTGATGGCTACAGATCGGGACTGTGGATGGCAGTCTGGCAGGTTGGATTCTTCAGATAACTGCAGCTGTGGCTCTCAGACTGCCTACTCTTCTGTGAGAGGCTGGTGGCTTCAGACGGTGACTGTGGATGGCAGTCAGGCAGGTCGGGTTTGTCTGAAAACTGTGGCTTTGTCTCTCAGACTACCTGAGCTTTTGAGAAGGCTGGTGGCTTTTGACCTGGACCTCGGATGGCAGTCTGGCAGGTTTGGTTCATCTGAGAACCACAGCTCTGGCCTTCAGGCTACCTGAGCTTCTGTGAGGGGCTGATGGCTTCAGACCTGGACTGCAGATTGCACTCTGGTAGGTTGGTTCATCAGAGAAGCATGGCTGTGTCTATCAGGCTACCTGAGCTTCTTTGAGGGGTTGGTGGCCTCAGACCTCGACTGCGGACGGCAGTCTTGCAGGTCAGGTTCATCAGAGAACCTCGGCTGTGGCTGTCAGACTTCTTGAGCCTCTGTGAGGGGCTGGTGGGTTCAGACCTGGAAAGCGGATTGCAGTCTGGCATGTCAAGTTAGTCAGAGAACCATCTTAGAAACATAGGAACATAGAAACATAGACTTTGACGGCAGATTAATACCACTTAGCCCACCCAGTCTGCCCATTTCCCTTCCTACTGGATAGGCTACAGATTCTAGTTAACCAACAGCCTACTTCCTACCACCCCTCACTACAATAGCCTTGTGTCTGTCCCATGCATGTTTGAATTCCCCCACTGATTTCACCCCAACAACCTCCCCAGGAAGGCAGTTCCACGCATCCATCAATTTCTCCATGAAAAAAGGTTTCCTCACATTACCCCTGAGCCATCCCCCCTCTATCTTTAAATTGTGTCCCCTTGTTCTTACACATCTCTTTTTCTGAAAGATGCTACCCTCCTGGACTTTGTTGATTCCCTTGAGGTACTTGAACATTTCTATCATGTCCCCCTGTCCCTCCTTTCATCAAGGGTATACATATTAAGCTCTCTCAGTCTCTCTTCATATGATTTCTGATGCAGACCCTGCACCATTTTAGTTGCCCTCCTCTGGACTGCTTCCATCCTGTCTATGTCCTTGGGTAGATGAGGTCTCCAAAACTGCACACAGTACTGCAGATGGGGTCTCACCAACTGTCTGTACAGAGGGATAACCATTTCCCTTTTTCTACTTGTGATGCCCCTTCCTGTGCATCCCAGTATCCCCCTGGCTCTCCTTACTGACTTCTCACATTGCTTACCCACCTTTAGATCATCTGATATGACTACCCTCAAGTCCCATTCCATTTTTGTTGTCGTAAGTACCTACCCTGCTATTGTGTACTCTTCTCCTGAGTTTTTGTTTCCCAGGTGCATTACTTTGCACTTCTTTGTATTGAATCTAAGTTGCCATATGTCTGACCATTCCTCCAACCTTGCCAAGTCCCTTCTCATCTTTTCTACCCCCTCTTGTGTATCAACTCTGTTACAGATCTTTGTATCATCTGCAAAGAGGCATACCTTTCCCTCCAGACCCTCTGCAATGTCACCTATAAAGATGTTAAAGAGGACTGGACCCAGTACTGAGCCCTGAAGTATTCCACTAGTGACCCCCCTTTCTTCGGAATGTGTTCCACTCACTATTACCTTCTGTGTCCTCTTGTGCAGCCAGTTTGCAACGCAGGCTACCACCCTGGGACCCACTCCCAGGCTGGCTAACTTGATTATTAATCTTTTGTTCGGGACTGTGTCAAATGCCTTGCTAAAGTCTAAGTAGGCCTTATCCACAGCCCCTCCCTGGTCTATTACTTTGGTCACCCAGTCAAAGAAATCTATTGGATTCATCTGACATGACCTTCCTGCTGTAAATCCATGCTGCTTTGGGTCCTGTGCCCTGCTGGCTTCTAGGTACTCAACAATTCTTTCTTTCAGAAGTGATTCCATCATTTTCCCTACCATTGAGGTCAAACTTACAGGTCTGTAGTTTCCTGCTTCTGCCTTGCTCACACTTTTGTGAAGGGATCACATCTGCCCTCCTCCATTCCTCAGGTACCACCCCATCCTCCCATGATTTGTTAAAAGTGTGGTCAGTGGTGTCACTAGGTCCTCCTTAGTTCTTTTGAAGTTCTGGGGTGAATCCCATCAGGCCCCATTGCTTTGTCCACCTTGAGTTTTAGGAGTTCTTTCAGGACTCTTTCTTCAGTAAATAGACTGGTGTCAACCCCCCTACCCAGAGTGCTTCTATTGTCTGGTTTAGGTAACTCCTCCTCATCTTTTTTTGTGAATACTAAGCAAAAGTATTCATTCAGTATCTCTGCCTTTTCACTGTCTCCCTCTGTCCACCTCCCCTCTCTCTTATTAATTTTCACTATTCCTTCTTTAACCTTTATATGCTCCCTAATGTACCTATAAAAGGTTGTATCCCCCTTCTTAACTGACTTGGCTATTTTTTCCTCAGTTTAGGCTTTTGCTATTCTGACTGCCTTCCCCACTTCTTTCTGCTTTAATTGATACAGTTCTCTGTCGTGCTCCTTCTGTGATGCCTTATACTTTTTGAAAGCAGCCTTCTCCTACTTAACCTTCCCTGCCACCTCTTTTGAGAACCATTGTGGTTTTTTACTCCACTTTGTTTTCTTTATCTGTTTCACACAAAGGCTTGTTGCCTCTATGATGGCAGTTTTGATTTTTCTCCATTGTTCTTCCACCCCTCCTTTTTGGCCATTTGCTAGTGTATTCCTCAGGTATTCACTCATTTTGCCAAAGTCAGCCCTTCTAAAGTCCAGTATGCTTGTTTTTGCATGGCTTGTCTCCATGGTTGTGCTTATTGTGAAGCACACTGTGCAGTGGTCGCTTGTTCCCAGATGTCTACTGACTTCTAAATTTGTGTTCCTCTCTCCATTTGAGAGTACCAGGTTTAGTATTGCTTCCTCCCGAGTGGGTTCCAACACTAGCTGTCTAAGGCCTGCCCCCTGCAGGGCATTGAGAATGACCCTGCTCTTGGATGTGGCTGCAGTACATGTCATCCAGTTAACATCTGGCATATTCAGGTCCCCCATCAACAGTATCTCCCCTTTTTCAGCCATTTTGAGAATGTCCACTATCATTTTCTTGTCCATTTCCTCCCCTTGAGATGGGGGTCTGTATACAATCCCTGTGCGGATTGTGATGCCATTCCCTGTCTCCAAGGTGACCCAGAGTGCCTCTTGTCCTCCCCCTTTACTTTTTAGTTCTGTAGCTTTGATCCCTTTCCCTATGTATAGAGCTACTCCACCTGCTCTTTTACCCTCCCTGTCCCTTCTGTAGACTGTGTACCCTGGAATGTTGACATCCCAGTCATGGTTCCCCATGTACCATGTTTCTGTGACTGCCACAATATCCAAGTGTTCATCTTCCATCAAGACTACTAGCTCAGGAAGCTTGTTTCCCAGACTATGGGCATTGGTACTCATTGCCCTCCATTTAATGTTGGCTTTATCCTTTTTTCCCCATTGCCTGCTCTTTTTGCCCTTGTCTATTTTTCCATTTACCCCATCCCGCCCTCTGTTGAGCACTGTACCTCAGTGTTTACCTTACTACCCATCATGTTTTGTGGGGGAGGCTTGACATTTCCTGCCTCTTATTAGCACCTCCCCCCATGGCTAGTTTAAAAGCTTGCCAAGGAAGCATTTAAACCTGTCACTTTTTTCCCCACTAGCCAGTCTCCAGCTTGCATTGGATGATTGACTTTCCCCTCACCTAGGGTATTGGTATCCCCATACCTCAGGGAAACCTCCTTCCGGATCCTTCTCTTCTCCCCCATTTTCGCTTTTTTTTTATCTTCCATTTCTCTATGCCTCCTCCATGCTTCTATAAAACCCATAATCTCCGTATTAAACATGTCTATGGCTAGCTCTGACAGGTACATGCCATCTGATCTGTAGAAATCTTCTACCCACTCTTCTACACCCCGCAATATTACTTGGCCTCCCAGTTTCCTTACCTGTGTTCCTACCCTTCTGTTCATCTTTCTCCTGGCCCTATCCACAGCTCTATGGCTGTGTTCCCATCTCCAAACCCTCCTTGGTATCATATCTGACCAGGCAAGGCTTACCAGGGCCACCACTGCTGTACTGTCTCTAAGTCACTTTTTATCTGCATGTATGTGTCAACCCATGGCTTGACCCCAAGGTCATTACCCCCTAAATGTATAATGATTAAGTCTGGAATGGGTCGCCACTCCTTTAGCTCTTTCAATGTGGGGAGCAGTTGTGCCCATCTCATCCCCTGAATGCCACGCCAAACCAATCTACATTGTCTCACATCTTGGTAAAGCTGCTTGCCCCCAGCCTTTCTCTCAGCTCTCCATTCTGCCCAATAAATATAAGAGTGGCCGCAGATACAGACTTCTGAGCTCCTCCCTCTTCCTAAAGGATTTAAACAAAATAAATTTCTTTATATAGGGTATTAGTTTCTTACCATGATTTCAACTCTCCCTGCCCCCCCATGTGGCTCCATATCTGTAACAAAACATAGGTGATAGGTTAGTCTCCACAGTGTAGTGTTCTAATGTATCTCTTATAACTGGCAGACTGCCATCACCCTTTTTCCAAAATATTATTCACAGTCTTGCCTGCCGCTGCCCACTTTGAGGCAGCCCCTATCCGCAGGGAGTGGGAAGAATAGTTAATCAGATCTTCCCCCAGGAATTGCATGCCCTTCTTGAGCAATGCTGTGATTTGATAACTTGTGACCCTACTTCTGCCACTGTGCAGAAACAATCTCCCTGTCCTATTCCTATGCTGTGTGGCGAAAGCCCACAGAGCCTGCACTGGGCACACTGCATCCTCTACATGTTTCTGTAGTGTTGCCATACAACCCTGTCCCCTTTGATCCATCTTTGATCTCTTAATCCTGATACATATCTCCTTTATCCCCCAGTTTATATCCTCCCATTCTAATCCCCCTTTCTTGTCTTGCCTGCTATGGCCTACCACCTCTCTCACTCTCATGGCCCCTGCAAACATTACAACACAGACTGTGCGAAATAGCTGGGCCTCGGCATTTGATCTGCATATGGCAGGTAACACACCCTTTAGTTTTGCCAACCATTGTTCTCCTATTGGTCTTCCATTATCCACCGTCCCTTGTTTTAATCTACCCCATTCCTGCATCATTCTTCTAATGAACATTGATTTTGTCGGGTCTTTCCATCCTTTTAGACTGCAAATAACAATAATCCCTGCCAAGTAGACCCCCATTGTGGTGTGGGATGTGCCTTTTGCCATTGCTCCACAGTGAACTTCCCCAACTGTTCTTCGGTGAGCGGCCTACTTACCTCCATATGGTGTGTTGCCCTGAATGTTTGAAACACTTGCCAGGCCTCATCGTAGGCCCTGAGAGTCCGTGGTGCCCACAAGCTGCGGAACAACTGTTCTGCTCCTTCTTGCCAACGTCCCATATGTTCATTGGTATGGGCATTTTTTGCTCCTCTGCTGTTGGTGCCAGCCTCCGGAAACGATCCAGCTGCAGATGGGAAAGGCTGTCAGCCAGGGTATTGCGTACCCCTTCTATGTGTTTCGCTCTGAATGACATGTTCAAATGCAACACCCTTAGCACCAGCAGGCGCAAAACTTGCATGACCATTTCTGACCTGGCACCCCTGTTGTTTAGGACCTCTACCACTGCTCTATTGCCACATCAAAATGTTACTTTCTGATCCCGTAATTCTTCTCCCCAAACCAGGGTGCGTGCCCAGATGGGCATGATCTCTAACAATGTTATATCTTTTACCTTACCACATCTCACCCAGTCTGATGGCCACAGTTCTGCAAACCATCTGCCCCTCAGATAACCCCCCATGCCTAGGCCCCCGGCTGCATCTGTGTAAAGCTCAAGGTCTGTTATACACCCATTCCTCCTGCCAGAAGGAGCAGCCATTATAGTCCCGGAGGAATTCCTCCCATACTTTAAAATCCTCCTTGACTCCCCTTGTCATGTCTACCTAATGGTGTGGTCTGGTCACCCCGGCTATAACTCTTGCTAACCTTTTTGTGAAAGCCCTCCCTGGCCCAATTGCCCTGCACGTAAAGTTCAGGTGTCCCAATACTTGATGTACCTGTTTTAATTGTACTCTTCTTCTACTGGTGTGCATCTAAATCAGTTCCTTCAATGTTTGTACTTTTTTGTCTGGTAACCAAAATATTTCCCCTGAAGCATCTATCTCGATACCCAGAAATTCTAACACCTTGCTGGGCCCCTCTGTTTTTTCAGGTGCCAATGGAACCCCTAGTTCTTCACACAGATCTTGGAAACTGGCCAACATTTTTTCTGTCTCTCTTTTCCTACTGCCTATAAAAAGGAAGTCATCCAAGTAGTGAATTATTGCTTTATAACCAGTTCTTTCTTGAAATATCCACTGCAGACATGAGCTAAATGCTTCAAATGTCACACATGCTATGGAGCAACCCATGGGCATGGCTTTGTCGCATTAGTACTGTCCCCTAATTTTGAAACCCAACAGGTCCCAGTCCTCCTTTCTAACTGGAAGTAATCTGAAGACAGACTTTATGTCTGTCTTAGCCATCCATGCATCCGCAGTTGCCTGGATAATCTGGACTGTGTCTTCCAAGGTGGAATATGTCAGCTTACTATACTCCTCGCTGATAAAATCGTTCACTGATTCGCCCTCTGGAAAGGACAGGTGATGAATCACCCTATATTCCCCTTCCTGTTTCTTGGGGACCAAACCCAATGGGGAAATCCTCATATTCTGCAGTGGGGGGGTATCATATGGTCCCTCTATCCTCCCTGCTGCCTTCTTTTTCTCTATTTTTTGCCTTAACATTTCTTCCCTCCCTCTCACTGAACCCAAATTGTTTGCCTCCCTGGCTTGCCTTGGGCCCTCAGACTGTAATGAAAAACCTGTGCAAAAACCTTTTTTAATCATCTCAGCTGGGTATCTGTCTAACCATTTGCTCCATGCCTCTATTATGATGGGGGTTCTAGCTTCCTTAAACTGCTCCCTTATCTTAATTTCCTTCTTTTTGCCAAATTCTCTCCCTCTGGTTGATCAATGATTCTGACTCCCCCTACTGGCATGTCCTCTGCCCCCCCTCCATTCCATGTCTGTCCTTTATAACCCTGCCCCACCAAAAAAAGCTGTTGACCTGACCCTTGCCCTCCAACTCCTTGGGCTCCTTGCACCCATGTCATCCTGCACCTGCTCACCGGGTGTAAACCCCCACATTTTGAGCATGCGTGCCAGAAACGGCATTGTGGCCAGGAACAAAAGGCCCTCTTATAAGCCCAGCAACATCTCTGTGGTATGGAACCTTTTTTTCCAAACCCCTCCTCAGGCATGGCCTGATAAGTTACATAATCTGTCCACAAATCTAATTGTTTAGTGTCCCATCTTACGTCTCCATATGTCGCCATCCTCTGCTGAAAGAATTCATCATAGTATATCCACCCCACACCCCCTTTTGCTTTCACCCTCCTTATTATCAAGGAGTATGTGATGAGTGGGATGCCCAGCTCAGGCCTCCTCTCCAATACTATGGCTGAAAATGTGGCGAAACCTACAAACCACCCTTCCCAAGTCTTCCCCTTGGCAAATTTGTCCTCCTCTTTTTTGCCTAACAAAACTACCACTGCTGCCATCTCACTCTTTCTTATAGTCTCTGTTTCCTCGTATTTCACTGCTGCTTCCCGGCTTACTAAAGTGAAAATATCCACATATTCTCCCTTCCATATCTTTTCCTTTGTGGCTAACAGGATGTGTTCCCCAACTCTCATCCCAGGAGTTCCTATCTCCCTTGTACCTTTTCCTTCTTTTCCTATTCCTCCTTCTTTTTCTTTTGGCACCTCCTTTTATACCCTAATTTCAGCCAGTGCTGACTCCATCTGGCCCACACCCCCTGCTCCAAGTGCCGAAACAATTTGGCTTATGTACTCTTTGATGCTACCATCAACGGAGCCGAGTGCATTACCTGTGGCCTTGTCTGCTCCTTGCTGCCTGCTGTCTTCCTGCTGTCCCAGTATGTTTTCCCTTGGCTGAAGGGTTGGTTGTCTCACTACAGGCTGTGGGGGAACCCCTGTGCTCTGGGGCTCCAGTCTGGGCTCCGCTGGGGGAACCACAACCTGGTCCTGGGGAGGTACTGACGGTACTGGGTCTACTGGTTGCAGAGGTACTGTGCTAGTCCCCATGGTAGGTCCCTCTGTCAGTGGTTGTACCCTGGTCAGGCTGTGTGGCTTCTCAGCTGGCCGTTTCCCTCTGCCTCCTTTTCCCTTTACCGCTTTCCTTTTCTCCCCGGATCTCCCTGGTTCCTCCCCTACCACCAACTCCCACATCCTATTGGCTTTCTCTGTCAGCTCCAATATAGCCTTGTAGGTGTCATCTTTCGAAGATCTGCTCTTCTTGGGTGCCATGTTCCTTGCTTCTTGCAAACTGTGAAGACACTGAGGAAAAGAAAAGACATTCCATTATCAAAAATTCTTCCTGGGCTGTATCCCATGTGGCCTGGCCTGATTCCCCCAGAGGTAGCCTCCAAAGGTGACAACGCACCTTCCTGTCACCCTCTTTATACCCTGTTTTTTCCCAAACCATCCTAATCCCTGCCACTGTACACCGTCATCCTATCCTGGATCTCCTTCCATTCCTCGACCCACCTGGCATGTGCCATCATGCTGTATGGCCGGGCCCTTCTCACCAGTGCCCTGGCCTGTCCCTGCATGCCATTACCTCATGGCTCCAGGTGCTCCCCTTTTTGATGGCCTTGTATCCCCCCAACAAAAAACTCTATCCCTTCCCCTCATGACCCTCTCAGCCTAACCTTTGCCTTGCATGCCCCCCTCTCCTTCTGGCCGCTGGTCCCCCCTGGGTCCATCCCATCCCTCCCCCTTTCATCATCGCTTTCCATATTACTGTGCAATGTGGCATCGTCCCTTTTGGGACCCGAAACCCATCTCCCTCTCTTTTTTTTTATTTCCCTCACCTGGCCTCCACTGCACCCCATAATCCATTCCTCTTATAACTTGTGCCAGCTTGGGGCTGCCATACCCCAATGCCCTTCCAATTCCCTTCTCTGCCATTCCTGAGGCCTGCTGCAGAGTTGTCATCCCTTCTTTCCTGGGCTGCATGGCCCTACGGGTGTGTGATGTCACGTCCTGCCTATTCACTGTGGTAGCTCCAACATCTGCTCCTCCTATCACCTGGCCCTTCCCAAGCTTCCCTCCCTATTGTACTGCCTTATTGTCTTGTAGGAGAAAAAACACTTCTCCTCCCACATAGAGTCCCTTCATTGGCCCCCCTACCTTATGGAAAAACAAGGGAGGAGGGGGGCCCAGCTCACATTGCAGCTTGGTTGTGGCATGTGACGTCATGCCATGTGGCCATCTTGTAGGCCCCATGCTATCCCTTCCTCCAGGCTTCCTGCATGCCAACTAACATCCCCCTAGCTGCTGCACAGCCTCCCAAATCCCCCAGGCCTCTTTTGGCCACCAGTGCTGTAGGTTTTTTCTCCTCTTTGCTCCCCTTTTCATTCCTGCGAGGCCCGCTGCCAGCTACCACGCCATCCTCCTTTCCATGTGCCCTCTTCCATCTGCCTTGCTAGGCCCCCACTTCGGGCTACCACCACAGCCTGCCAAGATGCACACTTCACCCCCTTTTCCCGCATTGTGTGTCTGCTCAGTTCCAGCCTTGCAACCCCCATCTCATCCAAATCACCTTCACTGCTTATTGCTGTGCCTCACAAAGCAAACTCGAAACCCCCCCATGCGCTTTTGTCTCCTCTTCTATTGGTCCACACCGCACAACAACCCCTGCCTTCAATGCCAAAAAAAACCATTTCCAAATGGCAACGCACCATTCATTGCCATTCTTCACTGCTTCGCATCTGCTAACCAACAGCCTTGCTATCCTGGAAACAAACTCTGCCTCTTCCTTTTCCTCAGCTCTCCACCGGGCAAAATCACTGCTGCATTCAGCGCTAAAACCTCCCAAAAAGCGATGCACAATTAACCACCTCTCCTTAGCATTCACGTTGACACAGGCTTCCACTGTTGCAACTAGACTTAAAACAATGCATTTCCTTCTCTTTTTTATTTATTTTTTTAACCACCTCTCCTCAGCATTCACGTTCTACACAGGCTTCCACTGTTGCAACTAGACTTAAAAACAATGCATTTCCTTCTTTTTTATTTATTTATTTATTTTTCCATTTCACAGCCTTCTTGCAACTTGCTGCTTCCCTTTCTATATATGACTATGTCTTCTTAACATCAAACTACATCAAATCTTAAGTTGTTTTTCTCCTTACCTCTTTTCTGTTTGCACAAACCTTCCTTAATTAATATGCCAATCTGATGTGCTGCAGTTTAGTATAAGATAAAATCAGAACTCCAGCAAAAGTGGCTGAACCACCTCTGTGCTGTCCATTATGTACCTCCACTCGACCAATCCTCTTCCTGTTGTTTGGACATTGTTCTCTCCACTGGCCCCTCCCCTTCCCTCCCCCTTCCCTTCTGAGCACACCATCTTGATGGAAAGGGAAGGGGTGCACCAGAACAACCTGGTCTGCCCCTTAAAGGGCAAACTCTATTGTGTGAATGTGGATTGCAGTATTGGCCTGAACTTTGCAGGGTGGAAAGCCTTAGTCCCACAGGTGTGCCTTTTGGTGGTTTGGTACAGAACCATTGAAGATGCCCATAGTTCCAAAGTTCAGAAATGTTCCCAAAGGATAATATTGCATCTGTGATGCCTTTTGGGGGCCGTATCTTGAAAATGGTTTGAAATATGGACTTTTTTTGAAAATGTCTTAGTCCCCCTGCAGAGAACTAGATTACAAAGCCATGAAAACCCTGAAATTTTATTTTTTTCCCTACCTTTTATGGGTCCTGAGATATCTGAGAATTAGTCTTCCAATTGCTCATTTTCATGGCTTAAGGCCATGATTATGACCTCAGGCTTAGCACTCATATTGTGCTTTGGTGCCCCTGTCTCAGAAATGATGTGAGACACAGGTTCAGTTGATGCATTCTTGCATTAACTACTCACTGTCACTATTACAACAACACTTGAATTTTTTTTATAGCTGCTATGGTTCACAAGATATGGGCACATTACTGTTACAAGGGCTCCTTATAGGGCTGCAGTATGGCTCCATAGCTGTGTGTAACTGGGCCCTGCACACACACACACACATAGACAGACACATCATTATACACAAATGGGTGGCCTGGTGGGAGCACGAGGCTCAAAGGGCCCCATGCTTCCTCCAAGCCGGCCCTTTCTATTACTACTTACATTACACTTTTTAAAAAAAGAAAGGGAATTCTTTAGAAAAACTTTGTTAATGCATCAGTTAGGGTTGATTCCACACCAACAAAAGTGTGGAAATAGCACGTTAGGATTACCACCCCCCACCCTCCACACACCACCAGGCATTGGGGTGTGCATTGGGGTGGTCATGCCTCTCACCCCATTCCCCTATACTGCACTGCCACAGCTCCTTTACACATGGAATTGGGTGAGAGTTAGGCCAACCACCCCAAAGCACACCCTGATGCCTGAGGAGAGGTGGTATGTGGAGGGTGGAGGGTAGTAACCCTAATGTGGAATTTCCACACTTTTGTCAGTGTGGAAACAACCCTAACTGATGCATTAACAAAGATTTTGCAAAGAATATATGTATATGTGTATGTGTATATATATATGTGTGTGTGTGTGTGTGTGTGTGTGTGTGTGTGTGTGTGTGTGTGTGTGTGTGGGATACATGATGGGCATGAGTGTGATATGGCAAATATTGTCACTCCTGCAGAGTGAGTTCTGGATATCTCACATGCCAAAGCCACGAGTGAGATATCCAGAGCTCACAATGCTGGAGAGACAATATTTGCCATAGCACACAATCTGCATATCATGTATTCAATATATACAATAGGGCCAAGAGTTTAGAAGTTTTGCTATGCTGTCTTGTGTTCTGTTCCTGTTTATGTGTTTGCTCATTTTGTGTGTGAGCTTTTGTGAATGGGCTGGCAGTGTTATAAACTCTGGGAGACACATGAGTGTGTTTTGCAATGCTAAATGAGTTCGTTTTAGGTAGGAGTGAGAAAAATACTGTTGTGAAGCTGTATTCTTTAGAAGTCTGGCTGCAGTGAAGCTGACAGCATCACAGTATTTGTAATGGGCTGAGAGGCAGAGTGTCAAAACAGCTGATACTGTTTTTAGTGGTAATTGAGTTAGCTGCAGGCAGCAGTGAGGAATAGACTATTCTGTGAAGCTGTGCTGTTTAGAATTCTGGCTACAGTCAAGCTGAGAATATCACAGTAATGAGCTGGAAGTTAGAGGGGGAGGATATGTGTGTTTTGTAATGCTCACTGAGTAGGCTGTAGGCAGCAGTGAGACCTCTCATGTAGTTCTGCATTTGTGTCTATGGTAACAGCACAGATGTTTCTTGCATGCTGAGGGGAAAGCTGCCTAGAGTGATGAAAGCAGTGTCCTTTTGTGATCTGTGTGTGTAAATGGCTGATATCATCACAGTAGAGCAGAGGGTAAAAATAGCACACTGCAGTGGATGATACACTGTTTTTTCTCACTCATTTATCACTCACCCTTATTGTATATATAGGGGATACACGATGGGCATGAGTTCAAGTTCAAGTTTATTGCAGGAAAACTCCATTGAGCAAGCTCATTCACAAGGAGGTCCTGTGACATGTACACTTATAACGAACATACATAAATAAATAATTGATAAACAATAATATACATGAATGCATGTGATCATATAATACAAGCAGATATTGCATACAAGGACACCACATCGGATGACAATAGGTAGTAAGCAAACAAGTGGTACATGAGATTAACATTTCTAGATAGTATACTAACAATTGAGGACATGGTAACTGGTATTTGCAATACATACATTTTAGCAAATTGATCAGCAACAGAAAATATAGGGTAGGGGAGGTATTCATGGCTTGGTAGGGTGAGTGGAGTAGTATATATGTAGACGGAGCCAGGAGTAGGAAGGGGAAGGAAAGCAGGAATGGGATTGCTGCAGCAAAGGTAGCAGATATAAATCAGGAGCCAGAGAATGAAATAGTGTCTTGGATTAAATGATAGTGCGACAATAAGTAGTTAACATACACAAGGCAATTAAGATCTTACATGAAATGAGCATAGCACACATAGGGATAAGAAGGGGCTTAATGACAGTTGCAGATATCTTTTATCTTGGCTGAGCTTAGCACTTTATAGAAGTTAATTGAAACTGCGCTAGTTAGTTTCAGCACGGTTTGTAATTGGTTCCAAATAGATGGAAGGGCATGCACAATAGCACGTTTACCAAAGGAGGTCCGTGTCCTAGGTATGCCAAGCAGAATGTAATCAGATTTCCTTAAAGAGTATGCACTATACGAAATACTAATGAGAGATGAAAGATAGCTCAGTAGTTTGTGCAGGAGCAGTTTAAGGGTCCATAGACCAGCGTGGAACAGGCGTCTAGTAGTGAAAGATGTCCATCCAACAGCTGTATATAGGTCACAGTGGTGCGAACGGTACGGGGAGTTAGTAATGAACTGTAACACATGGTGATAAAGGATGTCCAATTTACTTAGGTTTGCGAGAGTAGTGGAGGAGTAGATTACATCGCCATAGTCAAGAAGGGGGAGAAAAGTGGCCTGGACAAGCTTAATTCGAGTTTCAAGGGGGAAGAAGGGCCTATTTCTAAAGAAGAAACCTAATCTGGCTTTAAGCCTTCTGGAGACGTCCTCCATATGGTCATTGAAGGAGAGTTTGTTGTCGATCCAGATGCCCAGATATTTGAATTTGGTGATGACTTCCAGTGGTTCATTTAACGTGGTAACAATAAAGTCTTTGGGTGGGGTATTGGAGGTACCTATGGCAGCACTACAAGAGAATATCATAGCTTTGGTCTTCTTTGCATTAAGCAGGAGCTTTGCCTTATTAAATTATGTTCAAGTTGGGCAAAGTCCACTTGAAGCACTTTCTTAACTTCGGATAGCGTTGAGCCAGAAGTATACAGCACAGTGTCATCCACGAAGAAATGCAGATTGGACACGGATATATTGGAATCAAGATCATTAATGTATAATGAAAACAAGATAGGGCCTAGGATGGATCCTTGGGGGACACCTCTAACAACTGGCAAGGAAGCAGAGAAAAAAGCCATCTACTTTTACTTTCTGGGATCTCCCAGTTAGGTAACTAGAGAACCACTGGGTAGTATGGTGCATGGCGCCCATATTAGCGAGGCAATTGACTAATAGGTTGTGATCAACAGTATCAAAAGCTTTGCTACGATCCAAAAAGACTGCTCCAGTTACCTTCTTTACATCTATAGCAGAAATCCAGTCATTGGTTACTTTTGCTAAAGCAGAGATTGTGCTGTGATTTGCCCAGAAGCCAGACTGAGCTGGGTTAATGAGAGAGAAGGTTTCCAAATGAGATTTTAACTGATTTTGGATCAGTTTTTCAAAAACTTTAGAAAGGATAGGCAAGCTGGAGATAGGCCTGTAGTTATTTACATCGCACGGGTCACCAGATTTGAACAGAGGGAGGATGTGTGCTGATTTCCAGCAGGACGGCACAGCAGCAGATGTAATAGAGAGACTGAAGATATGAAGAATTGGGGCAGCGAGGTGGGCATATCCTAACCTTAGGAAGAAGGGTTCCAAGCCATCATCCCCTGCACTTCTTTTGATATCTAGATTAAGGAGAGAATCTTCTATTTCTTTAAAATTTATCTCACGCAGTTGAAGAGGGCTAGGTGCGGGGCTAGATTTGGGGGGGGATTAGGTTGGCTCATTGCAGAACCAGCATAAGGTGAAGAGTCGAAAACTAGTCCAGCCGTGGCAAAATGAGAGTTAAGTTCTTCAAGGATTAAGGACTTGTTTTCCACTGTCTTGCCATTTGCGATTATCTTTGTTGGAATGGAAGGGGCAGTAGGCCGCCCTTCTATAGATTTAATTGTCCTCCAAATTTTTAAGGGTTACCTTTCGCTTGTTCAAGGGTAGAGATGTAGTAGTTAGCTTTAGCAGAATGGATACTTTTCACACAGGTATTCCTGGCTGTTCTAAAAGCCTGCCAATCCAAAGATTTCTTGGAATGCCTAGCTTTTGCCCAGAGCTTGTCTCGGGCTGTGAGGGCTGACTTAAGATCTGGGGTGAACCAGGGGTTAGAGTTGTTTCGTACCCTAACTTTGATAAAGGGGGCATGCTTATTTACCAATCTAGTGAGGTTGGCATTAAGGGTGTAAGCTGCCTCATTGACATCTTTGGCTAGGTAAAGGTCTTGCCAACTGATCAAGCCCAGATCAGAAAGGAAGTTTGCTGCACTGAACTTGTGAAAGGACCGTTTTGTTATAAAGATGGGCTGTGATCTGGCCTTAATTTGAGATCTTATGCAAACAACAATCCCGTGGTTGCTCATATCATTGTGAAACACAGCTGAGTGTGATATTTTATGTGGGTGAGTGGATAATACCACATCTAGGATAGAGCTGTTGGCAGTATTTAGGACGTTGTTCCTTGTAGGTTCGTTAACTATTTGCCCAAGACCTAGCTCATCGCAGAGGGATTTAAAGCAATGAGATTTAGGGGTTAGTCAATCCATATTTAGATCCCCTTAAAATATTGTTTCTGTTTTTGGATTTGTGAATAAAGATTTCAGAAGATTAAGGACTTCATTGCCACCAGACAGAGGCCTATAACCACCTATGATAGTAATGCATTCTGAAGAAGGGAGATGAAGCTTCAATGAGACAACCTCAAATTCCCTAGCTAAAGATTTGCAGCTAATATTAGTGACCGAATACTTGGATTTGGTGTAGATGACCACACCCCCACCTCTAAAGGCCCTGTCCGCTCTAAATTGTTTGTATCCCTGAAGGTAGATTTGTTGATCAGTATTAATCTTTTTTAACCAAGACTCAGTAATTATGATAAGGTCAGGGTTGGTATGCATAACCCAGGCTTGCAATTGTACAAGTTTTTTAAGCAGGCTTAGAATATTGACCAACATCATCTTAAGTCCTGCAGCCTATGCAAAATCTGTAGGCGAGGTAAGTTGCATGGGGGGGGGGCCAGGGTTAAGCTCCACATTACCTGAGCATTACCTGTTTATGTGTTTGCTCATTCTGTGTGTAAGCTTTTCTGAATGGACTGGCAGTGTTATAAACTCTGGGAGACACATGAGTGTGTTTTGCAATGCTAAATGAGTTAATTTTAGGTAGGAGTGAGAAACATACTTTTGTTAGGCTTATTGTTTAGAAGTCTGGCTGCAGTGAAGCTGAGAGCATCACAGTAATTGTAATGAGCAGAGTGTTTTCAGTGGTAATTAAGTTAACTGCATGCAGAGTGCAGAGTGTTCTGTGAAATTGTGCTCTTTAGGATTCTGGCTGTAGTCAAGCTGATAGAATCACAGTAATTGTAATGGGTGAGAATCAGAGTTTGAGGAACAAGTGAGAGTGTGTTTCAGTGGTAGTTGAGTTAGCTGAAGGCAGTAGTTTAAACTGTTCTGTGAAGCTGTGCTGTTTAGAATTCTGGCTGCAGTCACAGTAATAAGCTGAAAGTTGGTGGGGGGGTAGGTGTATTTTGTAATGCTCATTGAGTTAACTGTAGGCAGCAGTGAGACCTCTGAAGTAGTTCTGCATTTGTGTCTATGGTAACAGCACAGGTGTTTCTTGCATGCTGAGGGGAAAGCTGCCTAGAGTGATGACCTTTTGTGACCTGTGTGTAAATGACTGATATTTTTATCCTCTGCTCTACTATGATGATCATAGTAGAGCAGAGGATAAAAATATCACACTGCAGTGGATGATACATAAGCAATAAGACACGACAGGGTAGTGGTTGTTTTGTGATAACAGCACACCTAGATGTGTGGTGAAGCATGAGGCAGAAGGCTGAGTGTCCTTCCGCACCTAGGTGTGCAGTTATCACTTAACAACCTCCAGCCTGGAGTGTCTTATTGCTCTTATAAAATGTGTAATAACTATGGAAAAAAAGGACACTGAGAAGGTGTTCACATTTTTAAAACGTTTTAACATTTATTTAAAAATAGAATAGAGAATTAATTGAAACACTGAGAAAACATAGTCCCTTGGTAAACTTTTTGAATGGTCAGAAATAGCAACTAACAACATTAGCAAGAAACAGTCTACTTGTTGTGCATCCCTTCTACAAGGCACATACATGGTTGCTCTTTAAAGTTAGTGATCATGTGGGATTTATGAGTACTATTGCAGGGTTTAAATTACCTCCCTATTCAGAGCTCTCACTATTGTTTTAATTTTTGGTGCCTACCAGCATGCAACGTGCACTGCCATCTTTGAATCGGATCTGCTTTTACTTTTTGGCTCTGGGCTGCATTTTCCATGACAGTTTACTATTGACTGCACTATGTTGTTGCCTTACAACTTTTCTGCACTAGTGCTCTGCTTTTTTCTGATTCCGGCTAACACTGCACAACCTGTTATCGGGGGTGGAAGGTAAGCGGTCATGCAGTGCCTTACGAACTGTTCCATGTCACTGGGCGATTTCTTGGATCCAATGCGATTAACACACGATAGATCTGTGGCCTGATCAAGCATGTTTTTTTTTATTGTGGGAATTATTCTGACGGTGATTCACTTATCCAGTTATACTGCTACTGTGATGTGTGTGTGGCACTGAAGGAAGGTGCCCAGTAATGCGTTGTCAGAGAAATGGAGCTGGGGCTGGACTACATTTATGTGCTGCAATCTACTCATTTTTTCCCCACTCTGATATTTCTTATATTTCACATATTTCTGCTGATGGGGAAAGTATTTAGCGGCTGTGGGAGGGATGTGGCAGCAATGATTTGCCAGCTTTTTGGGGAGAAGGGTGAGCGAGTGTACAGTCAGCTAGTAGGATGGTCGACCGCTGCTGAGATTGAATACTCTGGTTCTACACCTACTGCGAACAGCTGGATGTGTGGCCTACTAAGATAAACACTGCAGGTGGATTTAGAAAAGGACAGTGATCAAGAAACCATTGGACACTGAGGTATGATTGCTTTATATTGCCATTTTTTATTCATTTGTGTTATGGGCTCATGTTTCTTTTTTTTATGGTGCTGCCACTTGCCAGTTTGCCTAAGTCAGATGCTTTACTAACATGGAGGTCAAACATTCCACATCAGAATGTAGAAAATGCATTTATTTCAAGGTAGACGGTGCACTGCTAACTGAAAAGGTTCCCAACTCAGTGGTTGTTACTCCTTATACCACTGGATTCTAAACCCTTTCAGCCAATCAGAATACAGGATATTTCTTAACCATTTTATAAACTGTTTTATCTCACTCATTTACCACTCACCCCTATTTTGTGTGTGTGTGTGTGTGTGTGTGTGTATATATCTTTTTTTTGAGAAAAAACTTCATTAATGCATCAGTTAGAGTGAATACCACAGTGACAAAAGCAAGGAAATGAGGCATTAGGGGTTTCCAGCCCTACCACCCCACCCCATTCCACAACCTCTACACACCAACAGGCATTGAGGTGTGCCATTGGGTCATCAAGCCCAACTCTCACCCTGTTCCACATGTAGACAAGCTTACATGCTACAGTAAAGGACAATGGGGTGAGAGTTAGGCCTGATGACCAGATGGCTTTGTATCTTCATTTTACTGTGGGAGCTAGATAGTACAACAGTGTCCAAATGAGCGCAGGGCCAATCCCTCCATCCAGATAGTACAACAGTGTCCAAATGTCATGTGGGAGGACAGGGTCTGAATAATCCATTGAGATAGTACAACACTGTCCATATGTTACGGTGGGAGTGCAGGGTCCTTCAGATCCTGCACTCCCATCCTTCCATTGAGTTAGAACAATGTTGAATTCTCCCTAACTGGCAATGATTCATTTTCAAAAATGGCCATTTATTTTACATTCTTTGACAGTCCATATCTCAAGAACCACAAAACCCATCCATACAAAATTGGGCATGTCAACAGACCTACCTTGAGAGAGTATGCATTCCAAACTGTGTGCAAATCCATTGACTTTTCCCAGAGTTATTAATGTACAAAAGTAAAACAACTTGGTGTAATTTTCTCAAGCAATGATTCATTTTCAAAAATGGCCATTAATGTTACATTTATTTGACAGTCTATATCTCACAAACCACAAAATCTATCCACACACAATTGGGCATGTCAAGAGACCTACACCTGGAGATTACATGTACCAAATGTTCTGCAAATCCATTGAAAGGTTCCAGAGTTATTAACATTCAAAAATTAAACAACTTGGTTTCATTTTCGCAAGCAGACTCCTTTTCGAAAATGGTAAATTTTTGTCTAGACACTTAACTGTTCCCATAGGAAATAATGGCACATTTAAAACTTTAACTTTTGAACAGATTAATATGTCTTCACCAAACCTTCAAAATGCATATCTGTGAGGTAAAAGAGTTCCATCCTGAAAATTTCAGCCCAGTACCTAAAGCTGTTTCTGAGATGCAAGTTGAGAAAAAATGACCAAAAATGCAAAATGTTTTGTATCTCAAAAATACTCAACTTTTTTGCATGAAACATAGCAAGTTAAGAGACTACCCATGGCCATTAAGCCTACCACATTTCATGCAAATTCATCCAACAGTTCCAAAGACATTAAGCTTCGAAGTTTCAAGTTCCATTTTCAAAAATAAAGAAATGTGGTAGCCGTGTTAGTCCAGTCAACAAAGTAGAGAAAAAAAACAAATATGTTGCAGGTGGTACCTTTTATTGGACTAACAAAATTATTTTTAAGACTAACTTTTGAGAGATAAAACTCTTCCTCAGGTCAAAGTGAAAACAGTTGAGCAGTATTACAGATATAAAGGTTGTATATGGATTCAAAACATAGATTAGCAGTTTATAGATAGTTGGATTTTCAAAAAGCTTTCAATAAGGTACCCCACGACTGGCTCATTATCAAAATGAGAGCTTTGGGTATCGACTATAGACTGATTGTATGGATACAAAACTGGTTATGGAACAGAAAACAGAAAGTCAGAATTAGGGGCACATATTCTAGGTCATCTGATGTAACGAGAGGGGTGCCACAAGGGTCAGTGTTGGGTCCTATATTGTTTTCACTATATTTTGGGGGATATGCATTACAATATAAAAAACACCCTAGTCAAGTTTGCTGACGATGTAAAACTAGGAGGACAGGCGAATGACAAGAAAAGTATTCAAACTCTTGAAGAGGATTTAAAGAAACTAGAGCTATGGGCCATAAAAAATAAAATGCCTTTTGGCATAGAAAAATGTAAAGTATTGCACCTGGGTAAAAAGAATCCCAATCACATTTATTACTTGAATAATCAAGAAATTGAATCTACAGACAAGGAAAAAAAGATTGCAGGATAGTAATAGATGAAGGAATGACCTTTAGGCCTCAGAGATCTGAGGTAATCAAAAAAACTAATTACATGATTAGAAATATTAAACATAATTTTATAAGCGGATCAAAAGACTGTCTACTTCCATTGTATAGAACATTTGCTAGGCCTCATATAGATTATGGTTCATCATTATGGAGTCCTTATACAAAAGGGGAAATAATCGGGATAGAAAGAATACAAAGAACCTTTACAGAAACAATAAAGTCTATGAAGAAAGATAGTTATGAAGTTAGATTACAGAAATCGGGTTTGTTTAGCTTGGAGAGTAGGAGGAAGAGATGGGATTTATTGCAATTTATTTAAAATTATGAAAGATCCAGAGTTAGTAGATGAAATGGGCATAAGGCTTACAGAGAAACCACAGGGACTAAGAGCACATACATTACAAATAAAATTAGATACTGCAAAAAGTAATATAACACATTATTCATTTTTACATAGAACAGCAAGAATATGGAATGCCCTACTGGAATACGTCATTCAGAGTAATAGTTTTGACATATTTAAAATGAACATAGATCAATTAACATGTTTAAACTAAAACATTGAGCTCACTAAGTGGGGAACTGCAAAATGGGCAAAATATGCCTTCTCCCATTCTATCTCCTAGTAAAAGATTCTAGTATAAAGGAGCCAGAGGGTGCTGATGTGAGGGTTTAAAAAGAAACTCTGAAGCACTACTTTAAGTATAATCACTGGTAGTGTAAAGCAGTGCTTCAAAGTTTCTTTTTAAGCCCTCACATCAGCACCCACTGGCTCTTTTAACACTTTGACCTGAGAAAAGAGTTTTATATCTCGAAAGCTAGTCTTAAAAATAATTTTGTTAGTCCAATAAAAGGTATCACCTGCAACATATTTTTTCTCTACATTTTCTAAAATGGGACCTTTCATTTTCAAAAATTGGACCTTCCATTTTTGAAAATGGCCCATTTTTGTGCTAAACACAACTTTTCCCATAGGATATAATTGGAAATTTAAAACTTTAATAACTTTTGAATGGATTAATATTTTTTCACCAAACCTTTCAAAAGGCACATTTGTGACTGAAAGGCTTTCTATGCTAAAAACGTTAGACCACAACCTAAAGGCATTTCTGAGATACAGGTGAGCAAAGAAATGCTAAAAAAATGGATTTTTCTATTTTTTCAACACTTTATATCTCCAACATCACTTGACAAATTCCAACGTAATTTGGCAGATAAAGAGACCTATACCTAAAGATTATGCATGCCACATTTCATGCAAATCCAATGAACACTCACAGTTTTGACTTAACATAGAAGTGTCATTTCACTCTAACTATACTGGCACTTACCATGCCAGAATAATATATATATATATATATATATATATATGTATATTTAAATTCAATGCAAAAAACTCCATTAATGCAGCAGTTAGGGTTGTTTCACAGCGACAAAAGCAAGGAAATTTGGTGTTAGGGTTTAAAATCCTAACTCCACATTCACATGCACACACACACACACACACACACACACACACACATTCGCAAGTAGGGGAAAGACCAAGGCTGCACAATCAATCACAGACAACCAGCAGCAGGTAACAGAAATAACATACAGCCATCTAGATGCACTACGAGACACATCCATCACTATGATCAACCAACTGTATGAGTTCTGCTGCCATCTGAGTGCCTTGGGGTGCACAGGCATGCTGGGCAGGGTATGATAATGGAGCAGCAGGCCTCTGCACAGAATAGTGTATTGAGACATCACTTCCTTATGACAGTTTAACATTATGATGTATTAACACACAGCAAAGAGTGGTTTCACTTACCCTAGATCAGGTTCTTCATCACCTTATAAAAATACTAAACCTCTCTCTAAGCAGCGGGAACTTCCCTGACAAATGGAAAACCGCAATAGTGACCCCAGTCCACAAAGGCGGTAACCAGACCATCCGTTCAAACTACCACCCTATATCAATACTGCCCCCGCTCTCTAAGGCACTTGAGAGCATTGTGGTAGACCAACTCACCAACCATCTGGACAAATACAACATTCTATGTGCCAAGCAACATGGTTTCCGGAAAGGCCACAGTACCACCACTGTTCTCCTACAGTTCAGTGGGGCTGTCTATAATTCTCTGGACCAAGGCAAACTAAGAGGTGTGGTCTTTATTGATCTCTCTAAAGCTTTTGACACAGTCCACCATAGGCTGCTTATTGACCAGCTACTAAATACTGGACTGTCACCTGACTCTGTGCTATGGTTTAGTAGCTACCTCGAAAAATGGATGCAATGAGTAAAAATTGCAAACACTCTTTCTGACAGCTTGCTGGTCCACTCAGGTGTACCTCAAGGTTCCATTCTGGGGCCACTCCTGTTTAGTCTTTTTCTTATCTCCCTACCACAAGCTTGCCCTGAAAACATCATCTTGTACACTGATGATGCAGTGGTATTCACCTCCCATAAAGATCCCAGGGCCCTACAGGATAACCTCCCGCTGGGTTTCAGCACCACTGAGTCTTGGTTCCACAGTCACAAACTAGTACTAAATCAAAAAAAAAAAACATGCTATTTTGCAGCTCTCACAATCCGCACATGCAACACCACTTGATGATCTCCACTGCTCAGGGTAACACCTTGGAGCAGGTGCAATCCTTCAAATATCTTGGGATTCTGCTTGACCCTAGCCTCTCCTATGGGGCACACACTGAGTATGTTGCAAAATCAGCAAATATTTGACTCAGTCTTCTGTACAAACACAGACAAAGTCTTACACCTGAAGCACTAAAGATTGCCATACAGAGCTCCATGGTCTCGATCATTGACTATGGTCTCATCATTTGCAGCTCTGCCATGACTACAGCCCTCAGATGGGTGCAAACTACCTTAAACAAGGCCTATCAACTTCTTACAGGAGCACACTGGCTCACCCACACCTGTGACTTATATGTACAGACTGGATGGCTTCATCTATCAAATCGCAAAAGTATCTCACCTGCACCTTGGCAAAGCAAATCTGTCTGGGGAATGCACCACCAGGTGTCTCTACCCTTCTGCAGACAAACACAAACTGTCGGAGCTCTAGGAGATTGAATCAACAGCTCCTTAAAATCCCCTACTGTCGCACCTCTCAGGCACAACAATCTTTTGCCTCCAGAGCACCACTCTGGCTGGATGACCTTGACCCCATCATCTCCTCTGCAAACACACTTGATGCATTCACAGCTAGTCTCCAGAATGATCTTGCTGCCACTAGCTCCTGCGACTGCTACAACTAGTTTGCCTCTTTCTGTACTCCTTCTGTACCTGGCTCTCCTTTCTGTACTTCGAGCCAACTCCTCGGGATTCTCTCCCGTCTCACTCCTCACAACTGTATGCTCTTACTAGTTACTTACTAGCTACCTTCTTGCACAACAAATGCCTCTGGCTGCCTATGTACTCTAACCTCCACCCCCCCACCAATTGGCTGTTGTAATTTTTTGGTATTATATCGTAAGCATTGTGTGTTGATTATTCTTGCCTTTTTCATGTAATGATGTTCTTTGATGTGGAACCTTGGCTCAAAGGTATTGTAATCCTAGACTCTAATAATAAATAAATAAAATGGTGTGATATTATCTACTCCCACCAATGTACCCACGGTCAGATAAAGATGGGCATGTGTATATAATGATAGACATATGCCTCTTCAGAACATCTGCCCATAACTGAATGCATATATTGAATGATCAACTGTTTAATGATGTCAGTATAGCTTTCTATTCATAATATTACACAGAAACAGTATTTGGTTATTTCAGGGTAACATCAAGAGGCATTAGAACACAACAGAGAGTGGTATAAATGCTGGCTGATGTTATGCTGTTATAATCACATAGTCATTTAATGTTTTAAATGTCTGAAACAACTTCTCCATCAATTTCAATCAGGCTGCACAACACAATATACATTTCAGGCCCTACGCTGCCATACTGATGCAAGGTATAGAGGATAAGTTACTGGTGCACTGTGCACATCGTAGTGTTCTGATACATCATTTATTTATGCCAAGGTAACATCAGGAAGCATGAGCACACATGAAAGGGCAGTGAAAATGTTGTCTGATGTTATCTGGTCACACCCACAGAAAAGGAAACATGGGCCCTTTCATTACTCCTACTACCAACAATGTATGAATTTGTACAGAAACAGACACATATCTTTAAACCAAGTAACTGTCCCAAAAGGAAATATAGTGAAGTGGTTGCATGGTACTGTTTGGGTCCCATGCTCCCACATAGTTGGCCAGGTGTACAGGGTAAGCAAACAGTGCAGCAGAAGTCTGAACAATATAGTGTACTGATGCATCTGTTGGTTATGCTGGGATAACATCAGGAGGCATTAACACACAGCAAAGGGCAGTGCAAATGCTGTCTGAGGTTATCATGTTGTTATATTGATGGATGACCTACACATAAGCATTAGTAAGAAATAAATGACTGTTTTTGTGAGAGGAAAAAACTTACTGTGGTACATCACCCATTGTTGCCAAGGATTGCTGTGTACCCCCAAAGCACTCAGATGGCAGCACAACTCATACAGTTGGTGGACCATGGAGATGGATGTGTCTTGTTAGATAGTTATATGTTATTTCTGTTATCTGCTGCTGTTTGTCTGTAATTGGTTGTGTAGCCTTGGTCCTTCCCCTACTTGCATATGTGTGTGTGTGTGGGGGGGGGATGCTGAGTTAGGGTTTTAAACCCTAACACTGAATTTCCTAACTTTTGTCACTGTGAAACAACCCTAACTGATGCATTAATGGAATTCTTTTGCAATGAATTTCCCTTCTTTTTGAAAAAGAAAATTGTTACATTTGTTAGATTTAATGAGTGCGACAACAGCAAAGATAAAAAAAAAATTTAGAGAGTATTGGATGGGTAACAATGTTGAAAAAATGTGTTCTGCCAGAGAGGGGCACTGACTCTCTGTAACCTTGAGAGCAAAACCCAAGAGGTCCATGGGAATGTGAACCCCTAGGTGGCAAAAACACAGAGGTTGTGAACAGAATTGCTCATTCTGTATTTTTAGTAGTGTATACTACTGTGTGAAATATGTCTTTGTGAGTTCTTATGCTTTTAAAAAGAAACTGAATGGCCAGCCTGGTGGTGCTGAGGTTTGAGGCGCTGGACGCCACACCTCTCGCTTCGCCGGCAACCCGGGTTCGGGAATGGACTCGGGTGGCCGGGGGTCAGTAGAGGAGAGGGAGGATCGAGCATCCCAATGGATGCTCTCCTTCCTCAGGTGAGGAACCAAGAATGCACCCGCTTCTCATCCCTCGCGGCCGGTGGAAGCACCGACAATTGAAAGGGGTGGAAGCAGCTCCATTTGCGGGCAGGGGGGGCGTCAGCGGTGCATGAAAGGTCTGGCATCGCTAGCACGCCCACCTCGATGCCATACATCCTAGTGCTCAAGTGTCCCAGAGGGCAGGAAACTAGGGAGAAAATGAGAAAACACCTCCCTGCGGCCCTAGATGATAGCCTCTCAGGTACCATCTGGACCACCAAAGAGGGACAGACCCCAATGTGCAGGAGGAGGAAGGAGGCACTCTAAGGGCAGATCCCACCGAAGGTGGAACAGGGGATGAGAGGAAGGAAGGAGAGGACCCTGGGAGCAGACAAGGAGAGATAAAGAAAAAGTAAAAAAAAAAAAAAAAAAGAAACTGAATAATGCAGTCTGTAGAGGTTCTACAATGTTGTTGTACCACACTAGGGTAGTATTAAATCCCATGAACTTTGCATAGTAGTACAACAGCATTTTGAAAGGTTTGTAATTCTAAACAGAACAACACTGTGCCATACATTATTTACATTTAGTGTAGAAATGGGTCTCCTGCTAGTGCATTGCTCCTGTATTAACAAGCACATCTAATGCATTAACAGACTTATTATGAATAAGGGTTCCTTCCTTTTTAGTAAATACTATGTATTGTGGTAGAAATTTCATTTTCACTACTTGGTATGGAATATGAAACCTTGGACCATTAACAAAGTGAATTTGTAGATAATAATACTAAAACACTTGAACCCTGTTCTACTTGCATTATGTGCAGTAGTGAGGTAAATATTACAGAAACTATCAACACTGTAGTGTTATACATAAGTAAAGACACAACTTAGGATAGTTATGGTATAAAAAAATTATTTATTGCCAAATTATTCTTTTAAAAAAAGCCAAATTAATAGACACAGTCAGTCTCATAATGCAATGTTTTAAAAAATTAAAATGTTTGTAAAAGGTAAGCATATGCTTAAACAGTGTGACACATACTGTACCAGTGAAACATGAGTTTATGTAAAGAGTAGTAAATGATACATGATCATTCTATATCACATAAGTGTGTAAACACTGATTAGTATATAGTTAACTCTTATAACAGTAGTGTCACTGTGTGACTAAAAGTGTCAATGTTCCTGGGGTTGGCGAAAAATCAAATGCCACATATATTTATGAACAACAATATCAAAATAATATTTCATCAGTTCAAAATATAAATGTTCTATTAATAATAACATCTCTTTTACATAAATATATTATTGCTAGGTGGATAAATGACTAGCTTTATAAGCGTTCCCAAGTAGCTTCAGTTCAGGGCCATCATTCTGTTGAGGGTCAGGTGACAAATGGAGTGCCGCAGGGGTCTGTGATAGGACCCTTGATATTCCAGATCTTTATGGCAGATCTAGATGATAACATCAGGAATATTATTATGACATATGCTGATGAAACAACAATTTGCGTCCCATGCAAAAATACTGATCAAATTCATATTATACAAAATGATATTGACGCAATAAGTGCATGGGTAAAGAAATGGGGGATGCAACTTAACATTCAGAAATATAGTGTTTTACGAATAGGTAGAAACAATCCAAATCAGGTTTATCATTTGGATGGGGTACCGATTGAACCTAAAGTCACTGAAAAAGATCTTGGGATACTTGTTGATAATGAATTAAAATTTAAAGCACAAAAAACATCTATAGTGTATAGTGGAATGCTGTTCTTCATGGAAATCCATGCCTGGAACAGCATTATTGTGCTGCACTCGGTGCATCACGATCTTGTTGTGCTGCACTGAGTATGTCACTGATGCACAGAAACATAGAATTTGATGGCAGATAAGGACCGCTTGGCCCACCCAGTCTGCCCATTTCCCTACCTGATGGATAAGCTGCAGATCCTAGTTAACCAGCAGCCAACTTCTTCCTACTCCCACCCCCTAGAATTGCCTTATGACTGTCCCATGCATGCTTGAATTCCACCACTGTTTTTGACTCCACAACCTCCTCTGGAAGGCTGTTCCATGCATCCACAACCCTCTCTGTGAAAAAATACTTCCTTAAATTACCTCTGAGCCGCCCCCTTCTATCTTCAAATTGTGCCCCTTGTTCTTGCATACCTCTTTTTTTGAAAGATGCTACCCTCTTGGACTTTGTTGATTCCCTTGAGGTACTTGAAAGTTTCTATCATGTCCCCCCTCTCCCTCCTTTCCTCGAGGCTATACATATTAAGCTCCTTAAGTCTCTCTTCATATGTCTTCCAGTGCAGACCCTGCACCATTTTAGTTGCCCTCCTCTGGACAGCTTCCATCCTGTCTATGTCTTTGCGGAGATTGGGTATCCAGAACTGCACACAGTACTCCAGATGTGGTCTCACCAGCTGTCTGTACAGAGGGATAATAACTTGTTTTCTACTGGTGATGCCTCTCCCTATGCATCCCAGTATCCCCCAGCCCTCCTTGCTGCCCTCTCACATTGCTTGCCAATCCTTTAGGTCATCTGATATGACTACCCCCAGGTCCCTTTCCATTTTTGTTGTTGTTAGTATCTCACCCCTATTGTGTACTCTTCCTTGGGTTTCTGTTTCCCAGGTGCATTACCTTGCACTTCTTAGCATTGAATCTAAGCTGCCATACATTTGACCATTCCTCTAACCTTGCCAAGTCCTTCTCATCCTTTCCACCCCACCTTGTGCATCAACTCTGTTGCAGATCTTTGTGTCATCTGCAAAGAGACATACTTTTCCTTCAGTCCCTCTGCAATGTCACTTATAAAGACATTGAAGAGGACCAACCTAATACTGAACCCTGTGGTACCCCACTGATAACCCCTTTTTTCAGAGTGGACTCCATTTACTATTACTCTCTGTGTCCTATTCTCCAGCCAATTCTTTACCCAGGCTGTCATCTTGGGACCCACTCCCAGGATAGCTAACTTATATATTAATCTTTTGTGTGGGACTGTGTCAAATGCAGCACAACAAGATCAAATGCATTTGGGCATGTACAATTGAATGGCCCATGGCAACATGGAAGTAATCGTGCTGCTACAGATTCAGAAGTAAGGCTTATTTTTTCAGGTAGACTTGTTTGGGGGATGACGGAGTGCTGCTTATGGTTGCCCATACACTATAAAAGATTGTGTATGAACAACCATACACAAACAAGGCAGTTGTAAGATCTCAAGGTTTCCATGTAAATGGACCTCTCAAGCTGCGCTCTCGAGGTATCTGGTTACCACGGAAACCTCTCGATCACAACTGCCTTGTTGTGTATGATTGCTCATACACAATCCTCTATGTTATTGCTAAAGCAAATAGGGTAATAGTATCAATTAAAATATATATTAAGAGTAGAACATCTGATGTATTATTGCCATTATATCTTTCATATGTGAGACCTATCTTGGATTATGGATCCCAGATATGGTCTCCATATAAAATAACAGAAATCAGTAAATTAAAAAAGATACAGAGAAAATACACTAAATCAATAACCAAGTTGAATCAGTACTTGTATGAGGATAGATTGAACAGATTAGGGTTGCATGGCCTGGAGGTTAGAAGACAGAGAGATGATCTTTTCATTCTTTTTTGATATACTAAATAATCGTTTATTAATATTGAACCTAGAGCACGGCGGGGGACTACCTCCAGAATGTTCTGTGTTTAATGTAGGTGGCTTGAAGTTAATAATATATTGGGTAACATGACTAGTAATGTAGATCTGTCACCTACTAATTCCATTTGTTCTTAATGATGATGCTTTTTGAAGTTATAGTTATGATTAGATTTTGTTTTGTGTGCTGGGGGGGGGTCATCCCCATGGCTGTGCATGTAAATAGATGTTATTGTACATAGGTTACACAACCAGTTTTGGGTTGTGGATCCTGGGCTTGCCTAGGATTTTTTGTTTATTTGTATGCAACTTGTTATAATCCAATAAAGAAGGTTTTCAAAAAAAAATAAATATTGAACCTAGAAATTGAATTTAAGAATGACCAGTTGAATACTAGAGGACATCCATTACAGATTAAGAATGAGAGATTTAAAACTAAAGATAGAAAATACTTTTACACTTTACAAACAATCTTGCTTTAGAATAGATTGCCTTTGAAAGTCATCTCTAGTAGTTCAAAGGAATATTTAAAAAAAAGCTTGATGTTTATATTTCTACAAATGGACCCCTTAATTATTATAAATTGTACCAATAAGAGCTATTATGGGTCTATGCCTTTTTACTCCTGCAGAACTTAGTATGTGTATACATATTCTTAAATATACACATAGATATATGTCAATAGATACACATACATAGATGCATTTGGAAAATTCCCACCCAACCCCTAAATTGAGGTGATCGAGAAATATTATCAGGAACATGTAAATCAGTTGTTATTAGCACAAGTGCCTGATTTACAATAGTATACATATGTGTATATGTATTAATCACATGCTGTAATACATTATACAAGAAACTGTTATGCTGCTATAGACTACTATGGTAAAATGTACATATTATTAACTTACAAGTAAACAGTTAACTAAAATGTCAAAGTAACTAAGTCACTATGTATGTAACAACAGTCAAACATAGAAGTAAATAATATGCAACAGTATTATCCAGTACTATGAATAGTACACAGACTATTAAACATTGAAAATATGGTAAGTGATTTTCAAAATCGATGGCAAAAATCATCATAATATTAATTCATATGAATACTACTGCTATTAAAGTTATTAAAAATTCTTAAACTGTTGTAAAATATGTAGGTAAAGTAAACTATTCATACAAGGGACTGTATACGATAGGTGCTAAAGAAACAGTGTGTTAAAGCAATAGATCTTTGTAATACCGTAATACATTCAATGTAACAGAATAACATTGTTTAACAAGAGTAACAGTACGGTATTATATGGTAGTATGCAATCATACAGCATATTTACATTTATACAATACAGACGAAAGATAACAGTGCACACATAACAGTGTAGTGGTGCTATTGAGATTGAATGGTTGATGTTAAACTGCAAAGGTACAAAAGCAAGAGTCACACATGTCCATAGTCATCATGTTACACAGTCACAGCAATACATCACTGTCATACTACTAAGTGCAGTTGTACATAAAACTGTAAGAAATACTCTGAAGGTGTGTGATCAGCTGAAGTGACACATACAAGTAAAAGATTTCTTTAAGTCAGCAAAGATCCTTTAGATATGAAAATGCTGCATGAACATGTATCCTACAAAGATGTGTTCCATACATGTAGAAGTACAACACCTAAGTAGGGGTACACTGTTGACAAGTGTGCAAAGTAATACTTGCAATGGCAGTATGCAAGTTACTTACAATAAAAGACAATGGCAGTACATTCAAACCAGATTGCAATATCTGGTTTGTTAGCTGAAAGTCACTAAAAAGTATTTAAGTGTACTTTCTTTAGTGATTAGAAACATGATTGGCACCAATTGAAGACCACTGCAACTATATTTACTATATCATTGATTCAGACACTTATCTTACATATCAAGTTAGTGAAACCATACATATGTACAGTATACTGTTGTAAGTAAATACAGAAATGGAAGAATGGGAGCTGTGTCCAAGCACTTCCTGTATAACACAATGGAACAGCAATGTATGCCACATGTTGTGTGACTACTCTTCTGATCGATGAAGATTGTCATAGTTCTTCAGTATCAATACATAAGTATATTTTAAATGATGAGGTAGTCTCTGCTTAAAAGTGCACATTGAGTCATTACATTCAACCCCCCCAGTTCTGTACCTCAACAATGTAATGTAATGCCCAGAATGTACAGACTGTCCTTGGTGGTAGATCACAGCATGAGCATCAAATACTGTCTGATTAAATGATGCAGTACAAGTATAAGGTATTGAGAAGAAGTCCTGAACCATACAGACTGAGAACATGCTCCTCTACACCTAGCACAAAGGTGCCCACTTTGTGCATTCCTAAGCAGTTCCCGAAACTTAACAGTTCGAGACTGAGTCACATACAAAGAAATCCAAAGCATGTTTTCAGTGATTTCTCACTGTCAATGACTGCAAAATAGACCTTGATATCTGGTAACATAGGATACAGTAAAGTACTGTCGCATTGGTATATCCTTGTCATCCAAACTGTTTATGATGTCCATCATAAACTAGGTGACATCCTATTGCATGTTACCTGCAAGTGTCCATCATTGGTACATAGAACATGTTGTAGAGCTGTACATTATCTAACTGTTGTGAAGTCACATGTATAACTTGCTTCAATGACTTTGATAAGACAGTCTCACGAGAAGCTGATATTACATGTACAAAGTGTGACATGTGGAGAAATGCTTGCACTGCAGAATTAGCAGAGCAGTAAACTCCATTACTGTTATCAAATGCTGGGACAACAGCCATACCAGTGACTTCTTATGAACAGGTGATGTTGTATTTGTATTTGACATGGTAATCTTATCAGTAGTGTTGGTAGTCAATTCAGCAGTGGTTGCTCATTTCCTCTTTTTGCCAGCTGAAGCCCTGACTGTTGCATTTGAGTCTACCAAATGCATAGGTAGTGGTATTAGAGGCATCTGTGGCTGGTACAGAGTTCGTAATCTATTGTACTCAACAATGCATCGATACCTTCTGTGGTGCCACTGCGATGATGTGCAAGCCAGCAAGACTGTGAACGCATGAAAGCGCAACATAGTTCATACCATCTTTGAAAATGTCAGTGCCTATGTCCACCATCGCTGAGTCCAAACTCAGGCCCTGTGACTTTTGCATGGAAACAGCATATGCAACACATATAGGAAACTGTTTCCTGGACACACATATATATATATATATATATATATATACTGTATATATTTTATGCAGCCAGTCCAGTGGGAGCAATAACAGCAACTGACATTGGTGTCTTTGTGTGTTTCCTTATTTCTGCTGTGATAGCCTCACTAAGAAAACTCTTGCCTGTACCTGTCGAGCCACTAACAAACATTAGCAGCGTCTTGTACTCATGACATTGACATTTCTTCTGTTTGAGCAGTATTCCATGTTGCACTGCATCTGTAACAACAGCATAAACCACAAGCTGCTCTTTCACTAAGTTTCTGTCTCAGTTTACCTGCATCAACAATGCAGTGTGGTGTGCTCCATAGCACTTTCAACTTCTGACATGAGTACTTTTGGGTCATTCATAGGTAGAGGTACTCCAAGTGTTCCCTGTCCTTCCAGATCAAGGTTCTCCTGTGAACTAACTGGAGTATCCTCCTCAAGCTGTTTCTTAGCTCTTTCAAGCTGTTCCTTTTCAGTGACTAACCTCTGTATGTATGTCTTAGAATGTTCTGTCTTGAAGGTCTCATAACTGTTATTGAATTGTTCCTCAAACGTATCACAGTCACCTTTCAATTCAGCCTCATTCCTTTAGGGTTTAAATATGAACAGTAGAGCAAAGTAATAATGCTCTCTGCTCTCAGACGTGCCTAGAAGTAACTTACAATGGCCAATGAGCAAAGGCTTATGTCTCTTAATGAGACAGCCATCCACTCCTCTGACCCTGTAAATGTGATGTGTACAATCAGGTGAGACATCAGTTTTATAGTCGTACAACTTAGCAACCTCAAATAGACACATATAATCCATGTCGCTGTGTCTTCTGGGGTAGTAAGTGTCAATCAAATTATTCTTCAATATTTGCTTTGAAGAAGGTATGTTGAGAGCCAGTTCCTCAATCTCATCATAAGGTATTAGTACACATTTGCGCTTCTCTTTGTAGTTGACGCTGAGAAAGTGCACAGCATCAGACTTATCCTACAAATGTGTACCAATCAAGTGACTGCTGGCCTCATATGCACCGCACTCTCTATGGGACAGTGTCTTTAACCCAAGTGACCACAACTGAGTTATTGACTTGCTTGAACTGGCAATATCCTCCCAAAGATCCTGCAAGCTTGTCTGTTCATGCTTGTTAATGTACGCAGTGACGCACCGAACCAGAGCCAATGAGTTGTCAGCCACAAACTGAACATCTACATTTGCTTGTCACTTCAGTAGAAGAGTGGGGTTGTAATCTTTGATGTACACCTCCTCCTCCTCTCTGGGTAACTCATACACCCTCTGGGTAGATTTTGCCTTCAAGTGATGTCACATTGATGAAAACAGTTCATTCATGTGACTGTTCTGACAGACACACCCCGGGAAACCAAAACAACATCTGGTGTACCAATCAGATTTACTTTTCACCGCATGGTGACAGTACTTGGCACAAGCATGTCACTGGAACTTTTGCACCAACTTCCATAGTGTAGGAGTGTCATACTTGTCTGGTATGTGGCAAGTGACAAAATGGTTTATGAACCGTAACACTTCAGCAGCCTCATACTCACCAGTTAAGGTTGAAGAACAAGTATTGCTCTGTTGACAAATGTATGAACTTTGAGATGCAGTTTCATTAATGACAGATGACTTTCTCACCTTCTGCACTCACATCTCATCACAGCTGCAATAAATCTATCAACCTTAGCTTTAGCTGCTAATTGTCGATAATACTTTTGCTTCCTCAAATGGCTAGCAACAACAGACGGTGGTTGTTGTTGTCAGTAACGTTTATGTGAACAAGACCTCCCAACATGCTTCATGCTTGTCAAATGTTTCACTAACTGTTGGTTAGTGTTGTTCTTTTGTGTCACAGTTGAGTAACTAAGTACCATTTCTGTGGAATCTGTAAGCGTCAAACTAGATTTATGTGTAGAATGACTAGTGTGCGCACAATGTGCTTTGACATGTGTCAACTTATTAAAAGTCTTAAGCAACACTGTACTGCTATGATGCCTGTTATGTCTCAGTGTAAAACTTTGCCTGTGCTTGGATGGCATTTCTCCAGTAGTTTTTCAATATTATATGTAAGGAATAGTTGATGATTATCAGACACCTGCATAAGAAAGACAAAGAAAAAGAGACAGTTACAAACAATACTTATATGCATAAAAATTTCTAAATATAATATGTTAAATTATTGCACAACGTAGACATGCATAAGTCATCTTGTGAATGTTTAGTCATACCAGTTGTCTAATTACACATTTGAATCAAACTGTATGAAAAAAACAGGATTGTTTTATGTTTTGTTAAGGTTTTCTGTGGTTTGTAGATTTCTTTTGCGAAAGTGTCATGTTTGCTAAAGCATTTTGTGAAAGAAGTCACATATTTGCAACACTTTCACAAACTGCTTTCTCAAACATGAAAGAATCGAATTTTGTTTTCGCAACTAACAAAAGTTTTGCAAAATGCTTTCACAAACACAACACTTTTGCAAAATCCTTTCACAAATATGAAACTTTCCCAAAATACTTTCACAAATGACCATGCTTTTGACCTATAAACCAAGCATTCCCCATGATGCAGCACAACCAGGAAGTGTCCCAAATCATCTAAAAATGCCAGCGACCTTGAAACAGAGCCAGAGTGTAAAATACTGTACTACAGCACTATATATGTAATATTGCATTAAACTAGCTAACTTTTAATGTTAAACAGTCCAATTGCAAGATTTTAGTAGCTTTGCCCACCAAGAGTGGCCATGTTTTTTTCCTGTAAAAAAACACCCAACTAACAAGTTGGACCAATCAGGTATGACCCACTATTTGATTGACACACATTTAAACTAATAACACAGTACATGTAATGAATATTTATTTATGCAAATAACAAGTATCTGAAGATTGAACAGGTGATCTGAAACAACCAATGAGAGTCACACAAAATTGGAGAAGACACAACAGCCATTTTAGGTTGAACTGCTTGCCAGTGACTGTTTTCTGTGTAAGTGCATGCATTTTCTACAGTCTTTTTCTAAACATAACTAAACATCATAGCAGCAAAAAAATAACATTAAACAAAATGTTCTTTCAAGCACTATTAGGCTGTTGTACTATTAATTCTCTGTCACTTTGTGGAAATAAGTTATTAGTGTTTAAAGTCACAGTGTTACTGTACAGTTACCAGCACAGTGACTAGCATATGGAAGTACATAAAATATTCAGTAATATTAAAGTAATATAAATTAACATGATAATTGCATTGTGTTAACCAAAACATTTTTAAAGCACTATTACACTGTTGTAGTATTAATTATCTGTCACTGTGTAGGAAAACATTAACGCTGTTTAAAATCAGAGTGTCTGTGTGTACTTAACCAGCACAGATGACAGCTGAAAATGGAGGCAGTAGTCAGTCTGCACATGCATCATGAAAGCAGTGTGAGCTAATGAATGTCTTGCTTGTGGTTGTTGTTGTTCAAACTAGCCTATGAAGAGCTAGAGAGCTCCCTCCTAAAAAGTTTGCAACATACGCATGTGACAGCAGCTGCAGCCATTTATCAACATAATGTTACATGCATCCACTTTATTGGTTCTCCAGGAAGAAATGGCAACCAATACTTTTTCTTTTTCCTGTTTATTTCCCACCCACTAAAATAAGTTTGAACTAGAGAGGGAACTGTCATTTCTTCAGTCAGCAGTGACAGGACACTGCAGGAGACACATTGATTTTTTTTATTAGCTCTCTGTCAGCTTCTCTGTTTTAATAACTTAGAATGGCAGAAAAATGCAAATGTACTTTGTAGATAGTGGGAAACAGTTTAATTCGATGAGGTTCTGAGTATGCTCAACATAGTGAATTTGGCAAGGACCTGCAGCTGCCAAACTGTGCTGTAAAGTGGTTTGGCAGGGGAGGCATGAGATGGGAGCACCTCATGCCAACAATGCACAAGCCATTGAGCAGTTATCCTCCTCCATCCTCATCCAGTTATCCTCCGCTTATCCATCTTGGAGGCAATGATTTAGGCACCAGAATATGGGTAGATTTAGTTTCAGAATCAAAACTGGACCTAGCTTCTATCATGGAAATGTTACCTGCCTGTAAGATTCTGTTTTCAGACATTACAGAGAGTATGTCCTGACAAGCAGAACAAGACATGCAGCTGCTTGACAGAGCAAGAAGAAAGGTAAACATATAAATATCTGGATATCTACACATGTTTGGTATGCACACAATATGTCACCCAGAAATTAAATATTATAATGATTGGCTATATTTACCAGATGGTGTGCACTTCTCACATGCTGGCAATTGCCTCTTCCTGGGAGACCTCTGAGATGGCATCCTCTCAGTATTTTAAATGTCAGACTTTGTAAATATTTTCTGGAACACCCAATGGTTCTTTTAAGAGCCAATAAATATTGTTGTTCAAAAAATAGATTCAAATACATAGACTCTGTATAATGGGATATGCGCAGTGTTACACAATCACACAGTCTATAGACACCTATACATCCCACTTCATACTACTAAAAGCAATAAGTTACACACCACCACATGGTAAATGCAGGTGAACATGTAGCTGCATGCATGGGTGGTGTATTCTACACACATCGATGTGTTTGGGGGCTTGTACAGCACTGTGCAGTATAATGAGTCATGTGAGCTCCTGTACGCAGGTACTGGTGTCTATGTCTGTGAAGTCCAGCTGTACTGGCTATGTACCCCACCAAGTTATGCTTGATAGTACTCCTAGTGCACACTTGTGCTCATCAGCAACATACAGACCTGTCCCAACCTGCAGCAGTGGTTGTCAAACTGGAACTTGGCACATGCATTGGACATGGCCACCCAATACCCATGACAGGTGTGCCGCTGCTCATGCAGCAGTTTTGCCATTTTTTGTATAATACTAGGTATTACCGGTCCCCCCTCCCACCCTACTGATGTGTACAGCACAGACCAACAATATATGTAGTTATGTGATCAGCTGCTGTTCCTCTGCAGTGATGGTGTAGTTGTCACTGCTTTGTGCAGTATGAGTAGAGCATGCAGAGATGTGTATGGGCTATATGATTCTGAAATTCTAGGTATTAAAAACAACATTAAAGCTGTGAACCTCATAGTCTTCAGGTGAAGCTACCTCTGGCTGCAAGCTGCAACACTGGGCTTAAGATTTGCAAGAAAGTGAGTAGTGCTCACAACAGAGGGAGGTGAACCTTACAATTTACAATTGTCTTTGGTTTGAAGCAGATTCCTTAGGAAAGTTAATATTCTTCAGGTGGAGGATACTTCTAACTGAAGGGTGAAATAAGCAACTTAGAATTATCAGAAAAGGCAGTCTTTCAATCAACAGAGGGAGGTGGAGTTTGCTTTACTTGTTACAATTGTTAAGATTTTACTGTTTTCTGTGTTTCTGCCCTTCTGACTTGATTGGAGTTAGTGATTGACTGTTTGCATTGCAAATTTTGTAATACTGTGAGTATTCACTGGGCTAAGAATTTGTCATAAGCCCTGAATTGAGAGCAGGTTACAGGCTGTGTATTGGACCCAGACAGTCCCTAGGGGGTGGAAACTGGTTTTTCTTTTGTTTACCTCAGTGTGCCTTATAAGACCAAGCCAGACTGTGTCAGGAAGTGCTTACATCACAGCTACTTAACAGCCAATAGCTCTGGAAGAATCTTACAGACCTTGATAAAAGTACTAATTTTAGCAGGCTCATCAGATAACCTCATAGTCTTCAGGTGAAGCTACCTCTGGCTGCAAGCTGCAACACTGGACTTAAGATTTGCAAGAAAGTGAGTAGTGCTCACAACAGAGGAGGTGAACCTTACAATTTACAATTGTCTTTGGTTTGAAGCAGATTCCTTAGGAAAGTTAATATTCTTCAGGTGGAGGATACTTCTAACTGAAGGGTGAAATAAGCAACTTAGAATTATCAGAAAAGGCAGTCTTTCAATTAACAGAGGGAGGTGGAGTTTGCTTTACTTGTGTTACAAGTGTTAAGGTTTTCAGTGCAGGAAGAGTTTAAACCCACATAGGCTAAATACTGTTTTCTGTGTCTGCCCTTCTGCACGACGCGTGTTTGGGGCTGACTGTTTTCAGAACACAAGCCACCAGGCTCTTTTGGGGCTGAGGAGGTTTACCTGTGTCTGACTTGGATGTTTGGATTGTTCTCTGTTTGATTAGCAGGTATTTTCTCTGTCAAATTGGTTTGAAGCAATATTACAAATTGTAGTGTATGGCATCTTGCTGACAGGAAGGCACTCATCGCATCGGTAGGTCAGGCGTTTAGCTGATTGTTTCATGAGGGCACAGTTTAGGCCTAACCCCTTCCCACCCTCACCCCACCCACCCCTGGAAATAGTTCATTTATACCTGGGGTTCTGACATCATTTCCTCAAGAGGGCAAGGTACACATCACTGTCATATCCTGTCTAGCACACTGCACTGACAATATAAGCATACACATTATATAAATACATATATTTCTATATAACGCACCAATCACACACACACAAAAAAAACAAAAAAAACTAAACAAGGTAGACAGTTATGTGGGGAGTAGTACAATGTAATGGCTGTGGGGCAGCAGTCTTCCAGGAGTCTTTCTGGAGGCTGAGATGCTGCCCTGTTTGCAGACAACTATCTGCCCTGAGGGAGGAAGTTGCCCATCTTCAGGCCGCACTGGACAGTAGCAAGGGAACCTCCCCCATCCAGGGAGCACCACAGCCACCACCAATACCTCAGAGGTTGTGAAGAAAGCATGAGTTGGACCACAGTGGGCTCAGGGAGGGTAAGGGTGGTGGAACAGAGGCACACCAGTCAGTTGTTACACTCCACAATCCATACACCATTCTGGGGAGCATAGTTCCCCTATGGATGCACCACAGAGGAGACTAAGGAGGTGCAGACAACTGTACAAGGGAGGCCCTCAGGAAGGAGGCAGAGGGCACCACAAAGAAAGAAGCAGCTCCTGGTGGGGACCCAATTATTAGGGGATAGAACTGGGGAGCAGGAAAACTGAAGTAAGGTGCCTGCCTGGTGCCATGGCTTGGAGGGACAGGAAGCGCATCCTTAGGATCACGAGAACAGTTGCACGGAGTCTGAGCTGGACATCATTGTCCACCTAGGGACAAATGACTTGGCTCATCATGAGATTAGAGCAGTGCAAAGGACTTTGTAGAGTTGGGAGGGCTTAAGACAAGTAGCACACACAGTATCCTTCTCAGAGGTGCTGCCTGTCAGTGGCATGAGTGAGGCGTGGGTACTTTGCACCATGCAGTTTAACAAATGGTTGAAAAAATGGTGTGGAGCACAGGGTTTGGCTTCATTGGGGACTGGGGTTCCACCTGGAGAGGACACCAGCCTATACTGGCAGGATGGTTTGCATCTCTGTCCAGGAAGGAACAAGAATCTTTTAGACAATTGTTTAAATGCTTCGTTGTGGGCGCTTTAAACTAGTCAAGGGGAGGCACTGATAAGCAGAAGGAAAATCCCAGCCTCCCTACAAAACAGGGTACTAAATGAGAAAAAGACCAAGGTGGAAAGGTCAGTGTGGGTTGCCGCTACAGAAGGTAAAGCCATCAAAAATTGAGAGCAATGAGTACCAATGCCCGTAGTCTGGGTAACAAGCTTCCTGAATTAGTGGCCTTGATGGAGGAGGAAGATCTGGATATGTGGCAGTCACAGAAACATGGTACACACAGAACCATGACTGGGATGTAAACATACCAGGATACACTATCTACAGGAGGGACAGGGAGGGTAAAAGAGGAGAAGGAGTAGCTCTCTACATAAGAGAAGAAATCAAAGCAACAGAACAAAAGGGTAAACAGGGAGGAGAAGAAGCACTGTGGGTCAATTTGGAGGCAGGCAATGGCACCACAATCCGCACAGGGGTTGTATACAGACCTCCCTCTCAGGGGGAAGAAATGGACAAGGAAATGATAGAAGGTATACTTGGAATGGCAGATAAAGGGGAGATATTGCTGATGGGTGATCTGACTTTGCCAGATGTTAACTGGAGTGCAGTTGCAGCAGCCACTTCTAAGAGTGGGGTTATTCTAGATGCCCTACAGGGGGCATGCCTTAGACAACTAGTATTGGAGCCCACTCGAGAGGGAGCAATCTTAGACCTGGTTCTCTCAAATGGAGATGAAGAGAGGATCACAGATGTAGAAGTGGGTAGCCATCTGGGAACTAGCGACCATCGAACAGTATGGTTCACAATAAACACAGCAATAGAGTCAAACCATACAAAGACAAAGGTACTGGATTTTAGGAGGGCTGACTTTGCCAACATGGGTGAGTGCCTAAGGAATGCACTAGCAAATGGGCAAGGAGGAGGGGTGGAAGAACAATGGGGAATAATAAAAACTGCCATCACAGAGGTAACAAGCCTTTGTGTAAAGCAAATAAACAAAATGAAACGAGGTAAGAAACCACTATGGTTCTCAAAGGAAGTGGCAGTGAAGGTTCAAGAAAAAGAAAGCATTCAGGAAGTACAAGGAATCACAGAAGGAACAGGACAGAGAACTGTATCAGTTAAAGCAAAAGGAAGCTGAAAGGCAGTCAGAATAGCAAAGGCCCAAACCGAGGAAAAGATAGCCAAATCAGTTAAGAAGGGGGATAAAACCTTTTATAGGTACATCAGGAAGCAAAGGAAGACAAAGGGAGGGATAGTGAGGCTTAATAAAGGGGAAGGAGGGTATGCAGAGGGTGACTGTGAAAAGGCAGAGATACTAAACAAATATTTTTGCTCAGTATTTACAAAGGAAGAGGGAGGTACCTAAAACAAACAGTAGAAACACTCTGGATACAGAAGTTGATACCAGCCCATTTATAGAAGAAAGAGTTCTGAAAGAGCTCTTAAAACTTAAAGTGGACAAAACAATGGGGCCTGATGGGTTCATCCCAAATTCGAAAGAACTAAGGATAGAACTAGTGACACCACTGACTACCCTCTTTAACAAACCATGGAAGGATGAGGTGGTACCTGAGGACTGGTGGAGGCAGATGTGTTCCCCTTCACAAAGTGGGAGCAAGCAGAAGCAGGAAACTACAGACCTGTTAGTTTAACCTCAGTGGTAGGAAAATGATGGAATCACTTCTGAAGGAAAGAATTGTTGCAGTATCTAGAGGCCAGAGGGCACAGGACCCAAGGCAGCATGGATTCACAGCGGAAGGTCATGCCAGACAAATCTGATAGATTTCTTTGACTGGGTGACCAAAGTAGTTGATCAGGGAGGGCTGTGGACATGGCCTACCTAGACTTTAGCAAGGCATTTGACACAGTCCCACACAAAGATTAATATACAAGTTAGCCAGCCTGGGAGTGGGTCCCAAGATGACAGCCTGGGTAAAGAATTGGCTGGAGAATAGGACACAGAGAGTAATAGTAAATGGAGTCCACTTCAGAAAAAGGGGGTTATCAGTGGGTACCACAGGGGTTCAGTATTAGGACCGGTCCTCTTCAATGTCTTTATAAGCGACATTGCAGAGGGACTGGAAGAAAAATATGTCCTCTTGCAGATGACACAAAGATCTGCAACAGAGTTGATGCACAAGGTGGGGTGGAAAAGGATGAGAAGGGACTTGGCAAGGTTAGAGGAATGGTCAAATGTATGGCAGCTTAGATTCAATGCTAAGAAGTGCAAGGTAATGCATCTGGAAACAAAAACCCAGGGAAGAAGTACACAATGGGGGGTGAGATACTAACAACAACAAAAATGGAAAGGGACCTGGGGGTAGTCATATCAGATGATCTAAAGGTGGGCGAGCAATGTGAGAGGGCAGCAAGGAGGGCTGGGGGGATACTGGCATGTATAGGGAGAGGCATCACCAGTAGAAAACAAGAAGTTATTATCCCTCTGTACAGACAGCTGGTGAGACCACATCTGGAGTACTGCATGCAGTTCTGGAGACCCAATCTCATAAAGACATAGACAGGATGGAAGCTGTCAGAGGAGGGCAACTAAAATGGTGCAGGGTCTGCACGGAGACATATGAAGAGAGACTTAAGGAGCTTATATGTATAGCCTCGTGGAAAGGAGGAGAAGGGGACATGATAGAAACTTTCAAGTACCTTAAGGAATCAACAAAGTCCAAGAGGTAGCATCTTTCAAAAAAAGAGTGTGCAAGAACAAGGGGCACAATTTGAAGATAGAAGGAGGCGGCTCAGAGGTAATTTAAGGGAAGTATTTTTTCACAGAGAGGTTGTGGATGTATGGAACAGCCTTCCAGAGGAGGTTGTGGAGTCAAAACAGTGGTGGAATTCAAGCATGCATGGGACAGTCATAAGGCAATTCTAAGGGGTGGGGGTAGGAAGAAGTAGGCTGCTGGTTAACTAGGATCTGCAGCTTATCCATCAGGTATGGAAATGGGCAGACTGGGTGGGCCAAGCGGTCCTTATCTGCCGTCAAATTCTATGTTTCTATGTTTCTATAAAAGAATAAGACATGTGTAGCTGTAACAATAAAAAAAATACCAGTAAAAATGTTTGCCGACAGGCCAATGTTACATATTGGTAGTACATGTAGTGGTACCAGCAACCATCCTGTTCATTGAGTTATCTAACAAATACATGTTTTCTCTCTCTTTCTCAATAGGTTACTGCAAGAAAATGAAACTCTAGACAGTGAGAGAGGTGTGCCATCTTGTTGAGGCAGTGGAGAAGAGTAACCTGAAAATCTTAATGCGCAGCACCAACCACTGGCTGGATGCATCCTGGAGGCGCATGAACACATACCTCAGCTATAGGCTCAGCATACACAACAAAATGCCAGATATGTGTAAGAGGAAGTGGAAGCTGCTGAGACAGCAATTCTACAAACTGAAAGAAAGAGACCACATACTGGACAATGATGTGGGTTGGTACTACCTCACTCACGAAATGTTGGAATAGGCAGGGAAGCCAGAAGCTGGAGAGTGCATCAGACAAAGTAAGTACAGAGAATACTTGTCACATGATTATTGATGTTCTTGCAGTTGTTTTCAGCACACACGCCTCTTGTTTGGGGGACATAGATTGCAGTTGAAGGCATGCAGCATGCAGCTACGTATCTTTTGGGTTCAGCTGTTACAGGGAGTACAGATGATACTTTTAACGCCATTATTTGGCTTATGCGGGTTAGATTGTGTACAGGTACCTGCGCTTTGGGGGGGTGTCATACTAGGGTTGAAGGCGTGCAGCATGCAGAGATGTATTTTTGGAGTTAGCTGTCACAGGGACTACAGCAATACTTTTCACACCCTTACTTGGCCTCTCTCATTTAGGTTGTGTACAGGTACCTGTGCTTGGGGGAGGGTACATAGTTAGACTGAAGGTGTGCAGCATGCAGCCACATATTTTTTGGGTGTCAGGTGTGACAGGAACTACAGCTGATACTTTTTACACCATTATTTGGCCTCTGTGTGTTAGGTTATGTACAGTTACTTGTGACTTGGAGGGGTATACTAGGGTTAAAGGTGTACAGCATGCAGCCACATATATTTGGGTGTCAGCTGTGACAGGTAGTGCAGCTGATACTTTTCACACTATTACTTGGCCTCTCTGGTTTAGGTTGTGTGTATATACCTGTGCTTGGGGGGGTCATACTAGAGTTGAAGGCATGCAGCATGCAGCCATGTATTTTTGGGTGTCAGGTGTGACAGACAGCACATACACTACTTTTCACACCATTGCTTGGCCTCTCTTGGTTAGGTTGTGTACAGGTACCTGCGCTTGGAGGGGAAGGTACATAGTAGGGTTGAAGGCGTGCAGAATGCAGCCATGTATTTTTTTGGTGTCAGGTGTAGCAGAAACTACAGATTATACTTTTTACACCATTATTTGGCATCAGTGTGTTAGGCTGTGCACAGTACAGGTACCTGTGATTGGGTGGCGGGTCATACTAGGGTTAAAGGCGTGCAGCACGCAGCCACATGTTTTTGGGCATCAGTTGTGACAGCAAGTGCAGCTGATACTTTTCACGCTATTACCTGGCCTCTCTGGATTAGGTTATGTACACATATCTGCGCTTGGGGGGCATACTAGAGTTGGAGCCGTGCAGCATACAGAGGCATATTTTTTGGTGTCAGGTGTGACAAGGACCACAAACAGTACTTTTAGTACTATTACTTGCCCTCTCTGTGTTAGTATGTGTATAGGTACCTGTGATTGTGGGGGGGGCATACTAGGGTTAAAGGCATGCAGCCACATATTTTTGGGTTCAGGTTCACAGGGAGTACAGACGGTACTTTTAACACCATTATTTGGCCTCTGTGGATTACACACACAGTAACACAACTCTGTACAATTCTTTTCCCATAGCACACTCAAGAGCGTGCCCTGCCCTGAGTGAGGTGGTGCCAGCTCCACCAGAACCAGCAGAGGGTGTGGGACCAGATGACGACAGCGTTATCTTCATTGAATCATCAGGTAATCATGTTATCTTATTATCAAAAAGGAGAAATGTGATATAGAACACTGTAATACTTTTTGAAGCTGCATGAAAGACAGTAGTTTGAGTTGTGTTTCACTGTTCCTTTAACAGAGAAAATGTTATATAGATGACTGTAATAATAATCAAGTTATATGTCACAGTTTTTTAAACAGCATATTGCCACCTCTGGACACAGATAGAGGAAATGTAATTGTTACGACCATATGTCACAGTCTGGTAAGCTGTAGAAGCATTAAATATGAAATAAACAGACATATCTGTAGTGTACCCATACTGTTATATGTATCTGTAGTAGGCTAGTAGTCAGTGTGTCTGTTCTTAAAATATAACAACTAAGCATTAGAGTATTTCTTAACATTAGATGATGATTGCAATCTGAAAGATCAACAGTGCTTAAATATGACTCCTATGCTATGTATGTATTTATGGTCTAATGTTAAAAAGTTGTCATTTTCTATAGACTACCTTTATGAGACATACTATTCTTTAGTTGAAATACCACAGTACTTCCTTGTTATTCACAAGTGACAGTAATAGATACTGTATATAACCGATTTAAAGTTGTACATATATGGTAATGAATAAAACACTGTGGGCCAGATATTCAAAAGGGTTGTGCCTGCGCAAGTCCAAACTTGCTCCATTCTGCGATATTCAGCAGGAGGCAGTTGCGCCACAGAAAACATGCTGAGGAACAGTGCAATGCAAATGAATGCATGCTGAACTGGAGGGGGAGGAACCATGCATAAACTGCACAGCCCGATATTCAGCCGGGCTGCGCGGAGTTGTGCAGGCGCAACCCCCAACCTGCACCTGCAGGACTTTGAGCCAAAAAAAAGGCAAGTCGGGGCCACCCACAGGTGACTGCTGTATTGCAGGGCGAACACAGCAGCTGCCACCTGTGCTGGCCTAACCCAGTCCCTGTGCCCCCCGCGGCCCAATCGCGGGCATAGTGTACTCTCCCCACCAGCCCGATGCCGGGCATCAATATAGCTCCCCCTCCTTCCGTTCCATATCCCTGGTGGTCCAGTGGACGAAAATGCCCGATCATGTGGCGGTATGTATAATAATTCCCACCCCTCCGTTCCATCCAGGTGGTCAGTGGACGAAATGCCCGATCAGCGGGTGGTGTATAATAATTCCCTCCCCTCCGGTACATCCCTGGTGGTCCAGTGGACAGAAATGCCCGATCGCGGTGGTATGTGTGGTAGAAACCACCCCCAGACATAGCCCTGGTGGCTGTTCCCCACCCTACCCACCCGAGCCCCACCACCGCTCCCCCGGCGGCGGGAGGGCGGCAGCATCCACCCGCCTGCTGCCCACGCCCGCCGACTGACTGCCTGGTAGGGCTGCATGCCCATTGGTGCAGAGCAAGAGCCAGTAGGCGTGCAGCCCATACCGTACCCGTGACAGTCCAGATTTGTGAATGACATTCACAAATCTGGACTGTCATGCTGATATGGGCTACCATGCCCATTGGCTCTTGCTGCGCCAATGGGCGTGCAGCTGCAGGCCAGTCGGTTAGCGGCGGCGAAACGGCTGGTGGGTGGGATGCTGCCACCAGCGGCTGCTGAGGCAGAATGAGTGAGATGGAGGTAGATGAGGTGGGGATGAGACCAGTGAGGGCTATCCCAACCGGGGATGTGTGTGCAGGAGGGAATGAGACCAATGCCACCGCCATGATCAGGCATTCGATCCTGCACCAGGGATATGTAACGGAGGAGGGTAGGGAGCCGCATTGATGCCTGCAATTGGGCTGGTGGGGGTACATTATGCCAGCAATCGGGCTGCAGGGGGCATCGGTCCCCAACGGCTGCTGCCTGGCAGGGCGCCAGGCGCAAGTCCTCGGGGATCGGCACACCTACATGCTAATGGCATGCAAATGGGGACATAATCACATGCAAATGGCCCCCCCTGCGCCTTGCATGAATTATAGCCCCATTTGCATGTCACCTTTTGAATATCGTGATTTTGCGCATGGCGCAATGGTACTTGTGCCACCGCAAGTTGAATGCTCCACTCTGTCAACTTGCAGTGGCGCAAGTTCCACTGCGCCATGCACAGTGGCTGTGGCTGGGAGGTGATATTCAAAGGAGTTGCTCAATAGCGCAACTCCTTTGAATATCGCCCAGGACACACCCCTGCGCAACTATTTTGCACAGCTCAAGGGCTTGCGCCTATGAATGGCACAGTTTGAATATCCAGCCCAATGTGTATATTTACAGAGTGTCAGCCTTTTACTTTACAGCCCCCAGGTAACCTGCGACTATGCCTGTGGTGAAGGAGGAGGAAGACACCACAACAGAAGGTCAGTGTACAACGAAGCATAGAAATATAATTGTTACTGTGTGCAAACTTCTCATTAGTAAACCAATAAAGAAATAAATAATCATCAACAGTGTAAAACTATAGTAATACCAAGTAGACAGTAGAAGAAATATTAGTGGTATTGTATTACCATTGTATCATTTAGCACACTATGCATTGAACAAGATGAGCATATACTAATATTGTTATATAGTGATGTGGTGGTACTCCACCCCATCTACATACTGTATGTGTATGTTTGTCTGCACACTCCTGTGAGTGTGCAGACACACATTCACATACAGTATGTAGATGGTATACATTACAAATCCTGGTATACATTGCAAATCATCTTAACATAGGTGTCTGTACATTTTTTAGCAGTTAGGCAAACATCTGCAAACAGTACATATTGGGATAACTGTACCTGGTGTGACTCTTAGCAACAGTTACACATAGCCAGTACTTCTACATAAAGTCTGAAAAATATCCACAAATGAACCTAGCATTCATTTTATGTGCAACACATGCCTTAATGTTGCTAGTAGTGAAATACACACACACACACACACACACACACACACACACACACACACACACACACACACACACTAATGTAGTTAGGGCCAAGACACCATGACGAATGATATTGGCCTCTGTGCAGTATATGTCTGTCAATACTACTAACAGCCATCCATGTTTTATTTGTTATAGTACGTGGAACCATAGGTAAGTATAACCAAAAATAAATCACGTCAGATGTTCTCAAAGCAACAAACAAATATATTAAAAATGTTGGTTGATTATGTAATATGTTTGTCACACAGGCCTTTGTCATCTCTGTTATCTATCTTCCTTCATACTCAATAGCATCTTTGATTGTTCTGTGTGTTGTAATGTCTTTGGTAATGTAAATAGATATACTGCTAAATGTTATTGTACTGAAGAAGTACTCTCCTCAGTCGTGCAAAAAATATGTTCATTATGTTGTACTAAGAACATGATAATGCACAACAGTCCAGTACATGTTAGCTAGTTAATAGCTGCTGTGTGACAGTTTTACATGGGTGTGTTAACCTGTGACAGTTGAATCGACATCATCCATCAGACCATATTGAAAATACAGTGGGCTGGATATTCAAAAGGGTTGCACCATGCGCAATAGGGTTGCACTTGCACAAGTCCGAAAGTGAGCCATTCTATGATATTCAGCAGGAGGCAGTTGCGCCACCGAAAACATGCTGAGCAACAGCGCAATGCAAATGAAGGCATGCGCAACCGAAGAGGGTGGATTCATGCATAAAGAGAGCAATGCGATATTCAAAGACTTACACAATGCGCAACAGCAGAACAGTCGGAAGTTGCGTCCCAGCGGAAATGAGCCAAAATAAAAAGGCTCAAGGAAGAGGTGCAAGAACACAGGGATGCCAAGGGGAGAGAGAGAGAGAGAGAGAGAGAGAGAGAAAGACAGACAGTGACAGACAAGGAAGCAGTGTGGGCCATGGGCTGCAGAGGCCAGTGGGGAGTGCCCGTGTAGTGGAAGTAGCTGTCAGGACAGCGGGGTAACAGAGCAACATCAGCTGGGGTCACAAGCCAGGAGATGGACAGTGGCAGCTTCCACATGGAAGCTGTAATGAGGTGAAAATGCAAGGTGCAAGGTGCAGGGGGCGTGGCCCGTGGATGGGCCCGTCGTGATACTGCGCCCCCCAACAGGCAATGCCGTGCCGCATCAGCTTTGAGCTGTACACAGATGTAGAGTATTGGGCGGTGCACCGCCTGAACAGGGCAATACTGAGGTGGCTCTGTGAGTTGTGCAGTGATGTGATGCAGGCACCTCATGACGGAGTCACGCCTGTCAGTGGAGACCAAGGTGATAGCCTGCATGTGCCTGCTCCCCATGGGCACCTTCCAGAGGCTAACAGAGGACACCACAGGCATCACACAGTCAGCCACATCACACATCCTCACCCAATTCCTCAGCGCACTGCTGCCACATGCTGCGGAGCACATCCATTTCCCCAGCACCACGGCAGAGCGTACAGCAAACTTGCAGGAGTTCCACAGGGTAGCACGTATGCCTGGCATGCTAGGGGCCATAGACTGCACCCATGTGGCCATTCGCACACCACCTGGCCCCGATGGGGCTGCATATAGAACAGAAAGGGCTTCTCCAGTGTCAACTGCCAGGTGGTGTGTGATGCCGGGCGTAATCAATGTCTGTGCCACACACCCTGGTGGAGCACATGATGCCTTCATATGGCATCAGTCCGCACTGTGCCATCGATTTGAGAGTGGGGACATCCCCACAGGCCATCTAGTGGGTGAGTACGCATGTAGGAAATGCAAACTCGGGGCAAGGGTGGGAATACCACAGGTGCCATGGTAGTGGCACACAGGGATATGGGCAATATGGACCTGAACATGATACTGATCTCCACTATCTCCACACAGGTGACAGCGGATACCCACTCCGTCCCTAGCTGCTCACACCGTACCGGCACCCCATGACCCCATCGCAGTAACGCTATAATGAGGCACATGCTGCCACACGCAACATCATTGAGCGGGTGTTTGGGATGCTCAAGGCATGCTTCAGATGCCTAGACACCTCCGGCGGTGCCCTACAGTACAGCCCCTCAAAGGCCTGTGGGATATTCCTGGCCTGTTGTATCTTGCACAACATGGCCAAAGACTGTGGGATAGCCCTACAGGTTGAAGAGGGGGACAGCGATGGGGACACCAGCGGCGTCGGTGTTGATGGTGATGAGCAGCCCCCCCTTGGATGGCAGGACCCCCGACTGATCCGGCAGGCCCAGCTGCACCGGGACACCATCACGGAGGAGCATTATGCACGACACAGGTAAGTCAAGGGGCCGTGTGCAACCAACACTGTCCTGGTGCAACCCACAGGCACACAGAGTAACACACCAGGGGTGCATGACGGCAAGGGGAGTGGAAGGACCAGGCACACAAACACACCATCAGGGAGAGGCGAACAGTCATATGAACACACACACACACACACACACACACACACGGGCACAAAGCGTACATGGGCAGGTGCACAGCAGAGCAGGAACAGACATGGAAAACATACAGATCCACAGACCACACCCACCACCTGTACTGTCCAAGTACGTGTGGCCAGATGCTGGCACCCTTGCACCTTAGTGTACAGTACAATGCAGGCATCATCATGCACACGCACCTGTGGACAGCAGTCGGGATGGTGTGCAGGTGGTCCATATGTCGGCATGATGTGCAGGGCACCCACCAGTGCACTGCCCACCATGACGCACAGTGCACACAGGGCAGCACCAGACAGGGCCCACACTGGGAGACAGGTCAGTCATGTTGCACCGTTCCATGGCCACCGTGGATGCGTGGGCAGCCCACCATGACCCAACAGCACTGGCAGGCTGAGCAGGGGCCACATGGGGTGGCACTGGTGGACCATCAGGGGTCCACTGCACAATCGTGACCTTGTCCGCAGTGGGGTCTGTAGTATGCCAACATACCTGCACCAGGGTGCTTGGGATGCCACAGCAGAACCCGGCATCGACAGGCGCTCTCAGACTACTTGAACTTCTGTGAGGGCTGGTGGCTTCAGACCTGGACTCTAGATGGCAGTCTGGCCAGTTGGATTCATCAGGAAACTGCATCTTTAACTCTCAGAATACCTGAGGTTTAGTGAGAGGGCTGGAGGCATCAGACCTGGACTGCAGATGGCAGTCCCAGGTCGTGTTCATCAAAGCACAGCAGCTGTTTCTCTCAGACTACCTGAGCTTCTGTGAGTGGCTGGTGGCTTCAGACCTGGACTGCAGATGGAGTCTGACAGGTCAGGTTTGACTCAGAACCATGGCTGTGGCTTTCAGATTACAGTAGCTTTTGGCAGGGGCTGGTGACTTCAGACTTGGACTGTGGCAGTCTTCAGGCTGAGTTCCTCAGAGAACAGCAGCTGTTTCTCTCAGACTACCTGAGCATCTGAAAGGGGCTGTTGGCTTCAGACCTACACTGTGAATGGCAGTGTGGCAGGTTGTGTTCATCAGAGAACCAATGCTGTGACTCTCAAACTACCTGAGCTTCTGAAAAGGTCTGGTGACTTCAAACCTGGACTGCGAATGGCAGTCTGGCAGGTTGGATTCATTAGAGAAATGTTACTCTGGTTCTCAGACTACCTGAGCTTGTCTGACGGGCTCATGGCACAGATCTGGACTGCGGATGATAGTCTTTCAGGTAGGATTCATCAGAGAACTCCTGCTGTGGCTTTCAGACTACCTGAGCTTCTGTGAGGGGCTGATGGTTTCAGACTTGGACTGCAGATGGCAGTCTGACAATCTGGGTTCATCATTGAACCGTGGCTATGGCTCTCAGACTACCTGAATTTCTGTAAGTTGCTGGAGGATTCAGACCTGGACTGCAGATGACAATCTGGCAGATTGGGTTCATCAGAAAGATGGCTATGGCTCTCAGACTACCATAGCTTCTGTGAGGGCTGGTGGCATCAGACCTGAATTGCAGATAGCAGGCTGGCAGGTTGAGTTCATCAGAGAGCCACGGCTGTGGTTCTAGGACTACTTGAGCTTTGTGAGGGCTGGTGACTTCTGACCTGGACTGCTGATGGCAGTCTGGCAGGTCGGTTCATCTGATAACCATGGCTGTGGTACTAAGACAGCCTGAGCTTCTGTGAGGGGCTGGTGGCTTCGATCTGGACTGTGGATGGCAGACTTGCAGGTCAGATTCATCAGAGAACCATGGCTGTGGCTCTCAGAATTCCTGATCTTCTTTGAGGGCTTGTGGCTTCAAACCTGGATTCTGGATTGCAGTCTGTCTGGTCGGGTTCATCAGAAAACTGTGGCTTTGACTCTCAGACTAACTAAGCTTCTATAGGGCTGGTGGCTTTAGATCTGGACTGTGGATGGCAGATTGACAGGTCACTTTCTACAGAGAACCATGGATGTGGTTCTCTCTGAGTACTCGAGCTTCTGTGAGGGATTGATGACTTCAGACCTGTACTGTGGAAGGCAGTCCCAGGTCAAGTTTCATCAGAGAATTGCAGCTGTGGCTCTCAGACTAACTGACCTTCTGAAAGCAGCTCAAGCTTCAGACTTGGACTGGGTGGCACTCTGGCGGGTCCAGGTTCATCCATAGAACCACAGCTGTGGCTCTCCTGACTACCTGAGCTTGGGTGAGGGGCTGGTCACTTCAGACCTGTGATCTGCGGATGGCACTCTGACAGGTCGGATTCATCAGAGTCTTGGACTTTGGCTCTCAGACTACTTGAGCTTCTGTGAGGGCTGGTGGCTTCAGAGCTGGACTGCAGATGACAGTCTGGCATTCAGATTAGTCAGAGAACCACAGCTGTGGCTCTGAGACTACCTACGCTTTGTGAGGGCTGGTGGTTTCAGACTGGGACTGCGGATGGCAGTCTGGCAGGTCAGTTTCATCAGAGAACCATGGCTGAGGCTCTCAGTCTACCTGATCTTCTATGAGGGGCCCGTGGATTCAGACCTGGACTTTGGATGGCAGTCTGGCAGGTTGGGTTCATCAGAAAACTGTGGCTTGGCTCTCAGACTACCTGAGCTTCTGTGAGGGCTGGTGGCTTCAGACCTGGACTGTGGATGGCAGTCTGACAGGTCAGGTTTGACAGAGAACCATGGCTGTGGCTCTCAGACTACCTGAGCTTTTGTGAGGGGCTGGTGACTTCAGATCCGGACTGCAAATGGCAGTCCCCAGGTTGAGTTCATCAGAGAACTGCAGCTGTTTCTCTCAGACTAGCTGAGCATCTGAAAGGGGCTGTTGGCTTCAGACCTAAACTGCGAATGGCAGTCTGGCAGGTTGGGTTCATCAGAGAACCGTGGCTCTGTTTCTCAGACTACTTGAGCATCTCTGATGGGCTCGTAGCTCAGATCTGGACTGCAGATGATAGTCTGGCAGGTCGGGTTCATCAGAGAACTGCAGCTGTTTCTTTCAGACTACCTCAACTTCTGTGAGGGGCTGATGGCTTCAGACCTGGACTGCAGATTACAGCTCTCTCAGGTTGGGTTTATCAGAGAACTGTGGCTGCTGCTGTCAAACTACCTGAGTTTCTGGATGGGGATGGAATCTTCAGACCTGGACTGTGGATGGCAGTGTGGCAGATTGGGTTCATCTGAGAACCATGGCTATGGCTCTGAGACTACCAGACCTTCTGTGAGGGGCTGGTGGCTTTAGACCTGGACTGCGGATGGCAGTCTGGCATGTCAGGATAGTCAGAGAACCATGGCTGTGGCTCTCAGTCTAGCTGAGCTTTTGTGAGGGGCTGGTGGCTTCTGACCTGGACTGCTGATGGCAGTCTGGCATGCCAGGATAGTCAGAGAACCATGGCTTTGACTCTCAGACTAACTAAGCTTCAGTGAGGGGCTGGTGGCTTTAGGTCTGGACTGTGGATGGCAGCCTAGCAGGTCACTATCGACAGAGAACCATGGCTGTGGCTCTCTCTGAGTACCTGAGCTTCTGTGAGGATTGGTGACTTCAGACCGGACTGCGGATGGCACTCCCAGGTCGGATTCATCAGAGAATCGCAGCTGTGGCTCTCAGACTACCTGACCTTCTAAAAGCAGCTGGTGGCTTCAGACCTGGACTGTGGATAATTGTCTGGCATGTCCAGTTCGACAGAGAACCATGGCTGAGGCTCTCAGACTACCTGAGCATTTGTGAGTTGCTGGTGGCTTCAGACCTGGACTGCGGATGGCAGTCTGGAAGGCCGGTTTCATCAGAGAACCATGGCAGTGGCTCTGTCTGACTACCTGAGCTTCTGTGAGTGAATGGTGACTTCAGACATGGACTGCAGATGGCAGTCCCAAGGTGAGGTTCATCAGAGAATCCCAGCTGTGGCTCTCAGACAACCTGACCTTCTGAGAGTGGGTGGTGGCTTCAGACCAGGACAGTGGATGGCAGACTGGCAGGTCCAATTCATCTTAGAACTGTACCTGTGACTCTCAGATTACCTGAGTTTCTGTGTGAGTCTGGTGTCTTCAGACCTGGGCTGCGGATGGCAGTCTGGTAGGTTGGGTTCATCAGGAACCACGGCTGTAGCTCTCAGACTACCTGAGCTTCTTTGATGGGCTGGTTGCTTCAGACCTGGACTGCAGATGGCAGACTGTTAGGTTGGGTTTGTCAGAGAACTGTGTCTGTGTTTCTCATACTACCTGAGCTTCTCTGAAGGGCTGGTGGCTTCTGATTTGTACTGCAGATGATAGTCTTTCAGGTTGGGTTTATCAGAGGACTGCAGCTGTGTCTTTTAGACTACCTGAGCTTCTGTGAGGGGCTGGTGGCTTCAGACCAAGACTGTGAATGGCACTCGGGCACGTCAGGTTCATCAGACAGCCTCGACTGTGGCTCTCTAACTACTTGAGCTTCTGTGAGGGGTTGGTGGCTTCAGACCTGGACTTTGGATGGCAGTCTGGCCGGTTGGATTTATCAAGAAACTGCATCTTTAACTATCAGACTACCTGAGCTTTAGTGAGGGGCTGGAGCTTCAGACCTGGACTGCAGATGGCAGTCCCAGGTCAGTTCATCTGGAACCGCAGCTGTTTCTCTCAGACTACTTGAGCTTCTGTGAGTGGCTGGTGGGCTTCAGACCTGGACTGCGGATGGAGTCTGACAGGTCAGGTTTGACTGAGAACCGTGGCTGTGGCTCTCAGACTACGTTAGCTTTTGGCAGGGGCTGGTGACTTCAGACTTGGACTGTGAATGGCAGTCTTCAGGCTGAGTTCCTCAGAGAACTGCAGCTGTTTCTCTCAGACTACCTGAGCATTTGAAAGGGACTGCTGGCTTCAGACCTACACTGTGAATGGCAGTCTGGCAGGTCAGGTTCATCGGCTGTGGCTCTAGGACTACTTGAACTTTTGTGAGGGGCTGGTAGCTTCAAACCTGGACTGTGGAAGGCAGTCTAGCATTTCAAGATAGTCAGAGAATGATGACTCTGGCTCTCAGTCTACCTGAACTTTGTGAGGGCTGATGGCTTCTGACCTGGACTGCTGATGGCAGTCTTGCAGGTCAGGTTCATCAGAGAACCACGCCTGTGGCTCTCAGAATACCTGATCTTCTTTGAGGTGTCGTGGCTTCAGATCTGGACTCTGGATTGCAGTCTGTCAGGTTGGATTCATCATAAAACTGTGGCTTTGACTCTCAAACTACCTGAGCTTCAGTGAGGTGCTGGTGACTACAGACCTGGACTGTGGATGGCAGTCAGGCAGGTGAGGCTCAACAGAGAACCATGGCTATGGCTCTCAGACTACCTGAGCTTTTGTGAGGGTCTGGTGGCTTCAGACCTGGACTGCAGATGGCTATCTGGAAGGCTGGTTTCATCATAGAACCATGGCTGTGGCTTTCTCTGACTACTGGAACTTCTGTGAGGGGTTGTTGACTTCAGATCTGGACTGCAGAAGGCAGACCTCAGATCGGGTTCATCAGAGAACCACAGCTGTGGCTCTCAGACTACCTGAGCTTCTGAAGGAGGCTGGTGGCTTCACGTCTGGACTGCAAATGGCAGTCTGGCAGGCTGAGTTTGTCAGAGAATGGTGGGTCTGGCTCTCAGACTACCTCCAGCTTCTGTTAGGGGCTGATGGCTTCAGGCGTGGACTGGCGATGGCAGTCTGGCATGTCAGGTTCATCAGAGAACCCCGGCTGTGGGTCTCAGACTACCCTGAGCTTCTGTGAGGGGCTGGTAGCTTCAAACCTTTACTCTGGATTGCAGTCTGGCAGGTCAGGTTTGTCAGAGATCCACGGCTGTGGCTCTCAGACTAGCTAATCTTCTCTGAGTGATTGGTGGCTTCAGACACAGGCTGTGGATTGCGGTCTGGCAGGATGAGTTGACAGAGAACCACAGCTGTAGTTCTGAGCTTCTGTGAGGGGATGGTGGGTTCAGATCTGGACTGTGGGTGGCAGTCTGACAGGTTGGATTCTGCAAACAACCACGGGTGTGGTTCTCAGACTACCTGAGCTTCTATCAGGGACTTGCAACTTCAGATCTGGACTGCGGATGGAACTCTGGCAGGTTGGGCTCATCAGAGAAGCATGGCTGTGGCTCTCAGATTTCCTGAGCTTCTCTGAGGGGCTGGTGGCTTAAGGTTTGGACTGCAGATGGCACTCTGGCAGGTCGGGTTCATCAGATAGCTTCAGCTGTGGCTCTCAGACTAATTGAGTTTCTGTGAGGGGTTGGTGGCTTCACATCTGGACTGCGGATGTCAGTCTGACAGGTTGGGTTTGTCAGAGAACTGCGGCAGTGTTTCTCAGAGTACCTGAGATTCTCTGAAGGGCTGGTGGCTTCAGATCTGGACTAAGGATGATAGTCTGGCTGGTTTGGTTCATCAGAGAACTGGGGCTGTGGCATTCAGACATGGCCCCTAGAATTCTATGGCCACAGAATTTTGCGCAGAATTTGCAATCTACTGCAGAACTTCTGCGGTGCCACAGAATTCACTCTTCTTGTTGATTTTTTATTAATATTTTTGTTTTTCCATAGAATCTGGTTCCCTTCCCCTCTTTTTATATCCTAAACCCCCATATGCTCAGAATGTGATGTTATCATTGCTATAACATCGTACATTAGCTAATGAAATGGCTGCAATCTGCAACAGAAATGAACAGTCACTTATCTACCACAGCTCCCACTGCCAGAGATGGTGGCACTGCACATCAGGCATGGTGATATTTGCTCAACCTGCACTACAGCCTAATACAATTTTCAGTCTTACATTATTGCTCTAGGGCCAACTTAAACAAAACCTTGTCAATAGCACAGACCTGTTAAGTCCATACCTCACTTTGTACAAACCTATTTGTGCCTTTAAGGTATAGAGATGCCATCTGAAATGAATAACTGGTAAAATGAATTTAACTGTCATTTTTAAGAAAAATAAAGTAATTATGCCCAGAAAAGTGGAATATAATAATGTGTAGACCTGTTGAAAGAATAGATCTGTTAAATAATTGCACTGTACGCATTTTTGCCAGGGTTATTGATTACATATTGTCATTGGTTGATAGAATCACCTAAAAGTTATGGAGAAATGTTGTGTGTAGGGACAGCTGTTGGGCCAGAGGGTAGCATGCTGTGTTTCCATGCCAGCAACTCAGGTTCAGAGATTAGCTCTGGGAGCTGGCTGAGCAGCACAAGGATTGGTGGAACACATCATTGCTTGGAGCCTGGGAATGTGTGGTGCAGTGTTCTGTCACATGGTGGACACATTGTGCTGGTCTGGAGAGCTCTATCTCACAATCAGTTCACATACATGTCATGGCCTGATGGTGTTATGCAGTGTGTCAGGAAAGCAGGTTGACATCAGAAATGAGTTTTGCAATAACTCCTCTATTCCATTTCTATGGGACCTGTATGAATAAGGATGCAAGTTCATGGAAATAAAAAAATATATATATATATATATACACACACACACACAGACACACACAGTATCTCTTTCTCTCACACACACACACACACACACGTTTGTATGTATGTTATAGATTGCATATAAATATATAAGTGATACACAGTGGCAACCTCATGAGTGGTGTAGAAAGCACATACAAATATATATGGGATAGACAGTGGAAACCTCATTAGTGGGATAGATAGCATGCATATAGAACTACCTTATTTATCACATAAGATCCCTCTGCATATGTCATTTATGCAACAGGCTAGGACCATAAGGAGAGACATTTGTTTTGCTTTTCAGGCATAACATTATTTTTATAAGTCTGTTATTTTTTGAACTAGTGTTACTGTGCTTTCCACCATCCTGATTGCTATAAAAACTGCCATGAAAGTGAAGTCAGGATGACAAGCTGTCACTGTGATGTGGTAGTTTGTTAATGCCGCAGATGGTAGTTTGTTAGTGCCGCAAAACTTCCACAGAAATTACAAACCACTGCCGAAGAAGTTCTGCGGCAAATGGTAGTCTTGCCACAGAACTTGGTCCCATTGTGCCACAGAAAAGTAGGGGCCATGCATTCAGACTACCTGAGCTTCTGTGAGGAGCTGGTGGCTTCAGACCTGGAGTGCAGAAGGCAGTCTGGCATGTCAGGCTCTTCAGAGAACCATGGCTGTGGCTCTCAGACTACCTGAACTTCTGTGAGGGGCTGGTGGCTTCAGATCCAGACTGTGGATTGCAGTCTGTCAGGTCAGGTTCTGCAGAGAACCATAGCTGTGGCTCTCAGACTACCTGAGCTTCAGTGAGGAGCTGGTGGCTTCTGACCCAGAGTGCAGATTGCAGTCTGGAAGGTCAGGTTCAGCAGAGAACCACAGCTGTGGCTCTCAGACTACCTGATCTTCTGTGAAGGGATGGTGGCTTCAGACCTGAACTGTGGATGGCAGTCTGACACATTGGATTCTTCAGACAACAATGGGTGTGGTTCTCAGACTACCTCAGCTTCTATCAGGGGCCTGCGACTTCAGACCTGGACTGCAGATGGCACTCTGGCAGGTCAGGTTCATCAGAGAAGCATGGCTGTGGCTCTCAGACTACCTGAGCTTCTGTGATGGGCTGATGGCTTCTGACCTGGACTGTGGATGGCAGTCTTGCAGGTGAGGATCATCAGAGACCCATGGCTATGACTGTCAGTCTACCTGAGCTTCAGTGATGGGCTGATGGCTTCAGACCTGGACTGTGGATGGCAGGCTGGCAGGTCAGGTTCATCAGAGAACCACGGCTGTGGCTCTCAGACTACCTGAGCTTCTGTGAGGAGCTGGTGGCTTCAGACCTGGACTGTGGATAGCAGGGTTGCAGGTCGGGTTCATCAGAGAACCATGGCTGTGGCTCTCAGACTACCTGAGCTTCTTTGAGGGGCTTGTGGCTTCAGACCTGGGCTGCAGAGGCACTCTGGCAGGTCAGGTTCATCAGAGAGCCTCTGCTGTGGCTCTCAGACTTCTTGAGCTTCTGTGAGGGACTGGAGGCTTCAACCCTGGACTGCGGAAGGCAGTATGGTAGGTTGGATTCATAAGATAATCATGGCTGTTGGTCTCAAACCGCCTGAGCTTCTTTGAGGGGGGGCTGGTGGCTTCAGACCTGGACTGTGGATATCAGTCTTGCAGGTCAGGATCATAAGAGAACCACAGCTGTGGCCCTCAGACTCCCTGATCTTCTGTGAGGGACTCATGGCTTCAAACCTGGACTCTGGATGGCAGTCTGGCAGGTCAGAAAACTGTCTTTGACTTTCAGACTACCTGAGCTTCTGTGAGGAGCTGGTGGCTTCAGATCTGGACTGCTGATGGCAGTCTGACAGGTCAGATTCAACAGAGAACTATGGCTGTGGCTCTAAGACTTCCTGAGCATTTGTGAGGGGCTTGTGACTTCAGACCTTTACTGCAAATGTCAGTCTCCCGGTTGGGTCCATCAGAGAACCTCAGCTGTTTCTCTCATACTGCCTGAGCTTCTGAAGGGGGCTGATGGCTTCAGACGTGAAATGCGAATATCAGTCTGGCAGGCTGTGTTCGTTACAGAAACACAGCTGTGGCTGTCAGACTACCTGAGCTTCTGAAAGGTGCTGGTGGCTTCAAACCTGGACTGCGAATGGCAGTCTGGCAGGTTGGGTTCGTCAGAGAATGGTGCGTCTTTCTATCAGACTACGCAAGCTTTTGTGATGGGCTGGTTGCTTCAGACCTAGACTACGGATGGCAGTTTGGCAGGTTGTGTTCATCAGGGAACTGTGGCTGTGGCTCTCAGACTACCTGAGCTTCTGTGAGGGGCTGGCAGCTTCAGAACTGGACTGCAGATGGCAGTCTAGCAGGTAGGGTTCATCAGAGAAGTGAGGCTGTGGCTCTCAGAATACCTGAGCTTCTGTGAGGGGCTGGTGGCTTCAGACCTGGACTGCGGATGGCAGTCTGGCAGGTCAGGTTCATCAGAGAACCACGGCTGTGGCTTTCAGACTACCTGAGCTTCTGTGAGGAGCTGATGGCTTCAGACCTGGACAGCAGATGGCTGTCTGGCAGGTAGGGTTCATCAGAGAAGCATGGCTGTGGCTCTCAGACTACCTGAGCTTCTGTGAGGGGCTGGTTGCTTCAGACCTGGACTGTGGATGGCAGGCTGGCAGGTCGGGATCATCAGAGAACCATGGCTGTTGCTCTCAGACTACCTGAGCTTCTGTGAGTGGCTGGTGGCTTCAGACCTGGGCTGCGTATGGCACTCTGGCAGGTCGGGTTCAGCAGAGTGCCTCAGCTGTCTCTATCAGACTACTTGAGCTTCTGCAAGGGGCTGGTGGCTTCAGATCTGGACTGTGGATATCAGTCTTGCAGGTAGGGTTCATCAGAAAACCATGACTGTGGCTCTCAGAGTCCCTGATGTTCTGTGAGGGACTCGTGGCTTCAAATCTTGACTCTGGATGGCAGTCTGGCAGATCAGATTCATCAGAAAACTGCACCTTTGACTCTCAGACTACCTGAGCTTCTGTGAGGGGCTGGTGGCTTCAGACCCGGGCTGCGGATGGTACTCTGGCAGGTCAGGTTCAGCAGAGTGCCTCGGCTGTCTCTCTCAGACTACTTGAGCTTCTGCGAGGGGCTGGTGGCTTCAGACCTGGACTATGGAAATCAGTCTTGCAGGTAGGGTTCATCAGAGAACCATGACTGTGGCTCTCAGACTCCCTGATGTTCTTTGAGGGACTCGTGGCTTCAATCCTTGATTCTGGATGGCAGTCTGGCAGGTCAGATTCATCAGAAAACTGAGCCTTTGACTCTCAGACTACCTGAGCTTCTGTGAGGGGCTGGTGGCTTCAGACCTAGGCTGTGGATGGCAGTCTGACAGGTCAGATTTGACAGAGAACCATGACTGTGGCTCTCAGATTACCTGAGCATTTGTGAGGGGCTTGTGACTTCAGACCTGGACTGTGAATGGCAATCTCCTGGTTGGCTTCATCAGAGAGCCACAGCTGTTTCTCTCAGACTACCTGAGCTTCTGAAAGGGCTGATGGCCAGACCTGGACTGCGGATGTCAGTCTGGCATGTCATGTTCATCAGGGAACTGTGCTGTGGCTCTCAGTCTACCTGAGCTTCTATAAGGGCTGGGAGCTCCAGACCTGGACTGTGGATGGCAGTCTGGCATGTCAGTTCATCAGAAAATGGTGGCTTTGACTCTCAGACTACCTGAGCTTCTGTGAGACGCTGGTGGCTTCAGACCTGGACTGTAGATGGCAGTCTGGAAGGCAAGCTTCATCAGAGAACTATAGCTGTAGCTCTCTCTGACTACCTGAGCTTCTGAAAGGGGCTTGTGGCTTCTAATCTGGACTGCAAATGGCAGTGTAGCCAGTTGGGTTTGTCAGAGAATGGCCACACTGGCTCTCCAACTACCTAAGCTTCTGTGAAGGGCTGCTTGCTTCAGACCTGGACTGCGGATGACAAACTGGCAGGTTGAGTTCTCCTGAGAACTGAGCCTGTGGCTCTCAGACTACCTGAACTTCTGTGATGGGCTGGTGGCTTCAGATGTGGACAGTGGGTGACAGACTGTCAGGTCGGTTTTTGAGAGAACCATGGCTGTGGCTGTCAGACTACCTGAGCTTCTCTAAGGGGTTGGCATCAGATCCCGACTGCTGATGGCACTACGGGAGGTTGGGTTTGTCAGAGAACTGTGGCTGTGGTTCTCAAACTACCTGAGCTTCTCTGATGGGCTGGTGGTTTCAGATCTGGCCTGTGGATGATAGTCTGGCAGGTCAGGTTTATCGAGAACTGTGGCTGTTGCTTTCAGTCTACCTGAGCTTCTATGAGGGGCTGAGTGGCTTCAGACCTGGACTATGGATGTCAGTCGGCAGGTCGGGTTCAACAGAGCACCACGGCTGTGGCTCTCAGACCACCTGTCCTTCTTTAAGGGGCTGGTGGCTTCAGACCTAGTACTGTGAATGGCACTCTTGCAGGTCAGATTCATCAGAAAGCATGGCTGTGGCTCTCAAGAACACCTGAGCTTCTGTGAGGGGTTGGTGGCTTCAGACTTGGAGTGGGATGGCAGTCAGGCAGGTCGGGATCATCAGAGAACCTCGGCTGTGGCTCTCAGACTACTTGAGCTTCTGTGAGGGCTGGTGGCTTCAGACCTGGACTGCAGATGTCAGTCTGGCATGTAAATTCATCAGAGAACCATGGCTGTGGTGCTCAGCCTACCTGAAGCTTCAGTGAGAGGCTGGTGGCTTCAGACCAGACTGCGGATTGTAGTCTGGCAGGTCAGGTTCTGTAGAGAACCACAGCAGTGGCTCTCAGACTACCTGATCTTCGATGAGGGGCTGGTGACTTCAGACCTGGACTGTGGATGGCAGTCTGGCATGTCAAATTCATCAGAGAACCATGGCTGTGGCTCTCTGATAAGCTGAGCTTCTGTGAGGGGCTGGTGGTTTGAGACGCAGGCTATGGATGGCAGTCTGGCAGGTTGGGTTCAAGAGGGAACCGTGGCTGTGGCTCTCAGACTACCTGACCTTCTCTAAGGGGCTGGAGGCTTCAGACATGGACTCTGAATGGCAATCTGGCATGTCCAATTCATCTGAGAACCATGCTGTGTCTCTCAGACAAGCTGAGCTACTGAGAGGGCTGGTGGCTTGAGTCCCAGACTGCAGATTGCTTTCTGGCAGGTCAGGTTTGACGAGAACCACAGCTTACTCAGACTACCTGGGCTTCTGTGAGGGGCTGGTGTCTTCAGACCTGGACCGTGGATGGCAGTTTGACATGTCAGGTTCATCAGAGAACCATGGCTGTGGTTCTCAGACTAGGTGAGCTTCTGTGATGGGCTGGTGACTTCAGACCTGGACTAAGGATGGCAGACTGGCAGGTTGGATTCATCAGAGAACCACAGTGTGCTCTCAGACTACTTCAGCTTTGGTGAGTGGCTCTGTGGCTTCAGACCTGGACTGCGGATGGCACTCTGGCAGGTTGGGTTCATCAGAGAACCATGGCTATCTCAAGGCCCATAGAATTCTGCGCTGCAAGTTTTTGCATGAACTTACAATCTACCACAGAACTTCTGCGGGGTCTTGAGAATTCATTCTTCTAGTGATTTTTATTAATATTTCTGTTTATGCATAGAATCTGGTTCCTTCCTCTTTTTTATATCCAAAACCCCCTATATGTTCAGAATGTGATGTTATCATTGCTATAACATCATACATTAACTAATGAAATGGCTGCAATCTGCAACAGAAATAGTCACTATCTACCACAGCTCACACTGCCAGAGATGGTGGCACAGCACGTCATGCATGGTGATATTTACTCAACCACTACAGCCTAATACAATTTTCAATCTTCATTGTTGCACTAGGGCCAACTTAAACAAAACCTTGTCAATAGCACAGACCTGTTAAGTCCATACCTCACTTTGTACAAACCTATTTGTGGCTTTAAGGTATAGAGATGCTATCTGAAATGAATAACTGGTAAAATGAATTTAACTGTCTAGATTTTTAAGAAAAATAAAGTAGTTAGGCCCAGAAAAATGAAATATAATAATGTGTAGACCTGTTGAAAGAATAGACCTGTTAAACAAATAATTGCACTGTACGCATTTTTGCCGGGGTTATTGATTACATATTGTCATATTGTCATTGGTTGATAGAATCACCTAAAAGTTATGGAGAAATGTTGTGTGCAGGGACGGCTGTTGGGCCAGAGGGTAGCATGCTGTGTTTCTGTGCCAGCAACTCCGGTTCAGAGATCAGCTCTGGGAGCTGACTGGGCAGCACAAGGATTGGTGGAACACATCACTGCTCGGAGCCTGGGAAGGTATGGTGCAGTGTTCTATCACATGGTGGACACATTGTGATGGGCCAGAGAGCTGTATCTCACAATTGATTCACATCCAATGTCATGGCCTGATGGTGTTACGCAGTATGTCAGAGAAAGTAGGTTGATATGAAAAATGAGTTTTGCAATAACTCCTCTATTCCATTTCCAATGGGACCTGTATGAATGAGGATGCAAGTTCATGGAAATAAAAAAAAATATATATATATACACACACACACAATATCTCTGTCTCACCACACACACGCATGCATATTTGTATGTATGTTACAGATTGCATATAAATCTATAAGTGATACACAGTGGGAACCTCTTAAGTGGTGTAGAAAGCACATACAAATATATAAGTGATAGACAGTGGAAACCTCATTAGTGGGATAGATAGCATGCATATAGAAATACTTTATCACATAAGATCCCCTCTGCATATGTCATTCATGCAACAGGCTAGGACCTTAAGGGAGAGACATTTGTTTTGCATTTTTAGGCATAAAATTATTTTTATAAGTCTGTTATTTTTTGAACTAGTGTTACTGTGCTTTCCACCATCCTGATTGCTATAACCACTGCCATGAAAGTGAAGTCAGGATGACAAGCTGACACTGTGATGTGGTAGGTTGTTAGTGCCAGCAGAACTTCCATGAAATTACAAAGCACCGCCCAGAAGTTCTTAAGTGCAATGGTGTCTTGCAGAACTTTTCCCACTGTGCCGCCAGAAAAGTAGGCCCTGGCTATGCTTCTCAATCTACCTGAGTTTCTATGAGGGGCTGGTGGCTTCAGACCTGGACTGCGGAAGGCAGTCTGACTGGTCAGGTTTGACAAAGAACCATGACTGAGGCTCTCAGATCACCTGAGCATTAGTGAGGGACTTGTGACTTCAGACCTGGACTGGAATGGCAGTCTCCTGTTTGGCTTCATCAGAGAACCACAGCTGTTTCTGTCAGATTACCTAAGCTTCTGAAAGTGGCTGATGGCTTCAGACCTGGACTGCGGATGTCAGTCTGGCATGTCGTGTTCATCAGGGAACTGCGGCTGTTTCCCTGTCTACCTGAGCTTCTATGAGGGGCTGGGAGCTTCAGACTTGGACCGTGGATGGCAGTTTGACATGTTAGGTTCATCAGAGAACCATGGCTGTGGTTCTTAGACTAGGTGAGCTTCTGTGATGGGCTGGTGACTTCAGACCTGGACTTAGGATGGCAGACTGGCAGGTCGGATTCATCTGACAACCATGGGTGTGGCACTCAGACTATTTCAGCTTCAGTGAGTGGCTCTTGGCTTCAGACCTGCACTGCGGATGGCTGTCTGGCAGGTTGGGTTCATCAGAAAACTGTGGCTTTGACTCTCAGACTACCTGAGCTTCTGTGAGGGGCTGGTGGCTTCAGACTTGGACCGTGGATGGCAGTTTGACATGTTAGGTTCATCAGAGAACCATGGCTGTGGTTCTTAGACTAGGTGAGCTTCTGTGATGGGCTGGTGACTTCAGACCTGGACTTAGGATGGCAGACTGGCAGGTCGGATTCATCTGACAACCATGGGTGTGGCACTCAGACTATTTCAGCTTCAGTGAGTGGCTCTTGGCTTCAGACCTGCACTGCGGATGGCTGTCTGGCAGGTTGGGTTCATCAGAGAACCATGGCTATGCTTCTCAGTCTACCTGAGTTTCTGTGAGGGGCTGGTGGCTTCAGACCTGGACTGCGGATGGCACTATGGTAGGTCAGATCCATCAGAGAGCCTCGGCTGTGGATCTCAGACTTCCCCATCTTCTGTTAGGGGCTTGTGGCTTCAGACCTGGACTCTGGATGGCAGTCTGGCAGGTCAGATTCATCAGAAAACTGTGACTTTGACTCTAGACTACCTGGGCATTTTAGAGGGTCTGCTGGCTTCAAACCTGGACTGCGGATGGCAGTCCCCTGGTTGGGTTCATCAGATAACTGCAGCTGTTTCTCTCAGACTACCTGAGTTACTGAAAGGGGCTGGTGGCTTCACGCCTGAACTGCAAATGGAAATCTGGCAGGTTGTATTTGTCGAAGAATGGTGGCTCAGGCTTTTAGACTACCTGAGCTTGCTGAGGGTTGGTGGCTTCAGAACTGGACTACGAATGGCAGTCTGGCAGGCAGGTTCATCAGAGAACCATGGCTGTGTCTCTCCCTGACATTCTGAGCTTCTATGGGTGGTTGGTGACTCAGACCTGGACTTTGGATGGCAGTCCCAGGTCGGTCTCTTGGAGAACCACAGCTGTGGCTCTCAGACTACCTGAGCTTCACTGAGGGTGGTGGCTTCAGACCTGGACTGCAGATGGCAGACTGGTAGGCTGGGTTCATCAGACAACCATGGCTGTGGCACTCAGTCTACCTGAGCTTCTGTGAGTGGCTAGTGGCTTCAGACCTGCACTGCGGATGGCAGGCTGTCAGGTCGGGTTCATCATAGAACCATGGCTCTGGCTGTCAGACTACCTGAGCTTCTGTGAGGGGCTGGTGGCTTCAGATTTGGACTGCAGATGGCACTATGGCAGGTTGGGTTCATCAGATAGCTTCGGCTGTGGCTCTCAGACTACTTGAGCTTCTGTGAGGGGCTGGTATCTTCGGACTGTGGGTGACAGACTTGCAGGCCAGGTTCATCAGAGAACTGTGCCTGTGGCTCTCAGATTACCAAAGCTTCTGTGAGGGGTTGGTGGCTTCAGATCTGGACTGAGGATGTCAAACTGGCAGGTTGGGTTTGTCAGTGAACTGTGGCTGTGGTTATTAGACTAGAAGAGCTTCTCTGAAGGGCTGGTGGCTTCAGATCTAGACTGCGTGTGATAGTCTGGCAGGTCAAGTTTGTCAGAGAACCTCTGCTGTGGCTTTCAGACTACCTGAGCATCTGTGTGGGTCTGGTGGCTTCAGACCTGGACTGCAGATGGCAGTCTAGTAGGTTGGGTTCATCAGACTACCTGAGTTTCTGTGAGGGAATGTGGCTTCAGGCCTGGACTGTGGACTGCAGGCCAGCAGGTTGGGTTCATCAGAGAAGCCTGGCTGTGACTCTCAGACTACCTGAGCTTCTGTGATGGGCTGGTGACTTCAGACCTGGACTGTGGATGGCAGTCTGGCAGGTTGGGTTCATCAGAGAACCACAGCTGTGGCTCTCAGACTTCCTGAGCTTCTTAAATGGGCTTTTGGTTACAGACCTGGACTGTGAATGGCAGTCTGGCACATTGAGTTCATCAGAGAACGGTGTCTCTGGCTCTCAGACTACCTGAGCTGCTATGAGGGTTTGGTGGCTTCAGACCTGGACTGCGGATAGCAGGCTAATAGGTTGGGTTGGTCAGAGAACTGTGGCTGTGGTTCTAAGACTACCTGAGGTTCTCTGAGGGGCTGATGGCTTCAGATCTGGACTACAGGCAATAGTCTGGCAGGTCGGGTTCATCAAAGAACTGCGGCTGTGGCTCTCAGACTACTTTAGCTTCTGCTAGGGGCTGGTGGCTTCAGTCCTGGACTGCGGGTGACAAACAGGCAGGTCAGGTTCATCACAGAATCATGCCTGTGGCTCTCTGATTACCAGAGCTTCTGTGAGGGTTGGTGGCTTCAGATCTGGAATGTGGATGTCAGTCTGGCAGGTTGGGTTTGTCAGAGAACTGTGACTGTGGTTCTCCGACTACATGAGCTTCTCTGAAGGGCTGGTGGCTTCAGATATGGAATGCGGATGATAGTCTGGCAGGTCTAGTTCATCAGAGAACTGCAGCTATGGCTTTCAGAATACCTGAGCTTCTGTGATGGGCTAGTGGCTTCAGACCTGGACTGCAGATGGTAGTCTGGCAGGTCGAGTTAATCAGAGAACCATGGCTGTGGCTCTCAAGCTACCTGAGCTTCTGTGAGGGGCTGGTGTCTTCAGACATGGACTGTGTGTAACAGACATGCAGATCAGGTTCATCAAAGAACCATGCCTGTGGCTCTCAGATTTCCAGAGCTTCTGTGAGGGGTTGGTGGCTTCAGATCTGGACTGCGGATGTCAGTCCGGCAGGTTGGTTGTCAGAGCACTGTGGCTGTGGTTCTCACACTGAGACGAGCTCCTTTGAAGGGCTGGTGACTTCAGATCTGGACTGCAGATGACAGTCTGGCAGGTCTGGTTCATCACAGAACTGCGGCAGTGGCTCTAAGACTACCTGAGCTTCTGTGAGAGGCTGGTGGCTTCACAACTGTACTACGGATGGCAGTCTGGCAGGTCGAGTTTATCAGAGAACAGCGGCAGTGGCTCTCAGACTACCTGAGCTTCTGTAAGGGGCTTGTGGCTTCAGACCTGGACTGCTGATTGCAGTCTGGCATGTCAGGTTCATCAGAAAACCATGGCTATGGCTCTCAGACTACCTGAGCTTCTGTGAGGGGCTGGTGGCTTCAGACCCAGGCTGCAGATAGCAGTCTGGTGGGTTGGTTTCATCAGAAAATAATGGCAGTGGGTGTCTCTGACTACCAGAGCTTCTGTGAGGGGCTGGTGGCTTCATACCTGGTGTGCGGGTGACAGTCTTGCATATTGGGTTCATCATAGAACCTCAGCTGTGGCTCTTAGACTACCTGAGCATCTGTGAAGGCTGGTGGCTTCAGACCTGGACTGCGGATGGCAGACAGTCAGGTAGTGTTCATGAGAGAAGCATTTCTTTGACTCTCAGAATACCTGAGCTTCTGTGAGGGGCTGGTGGCTACAGACCTGGACTGCGGATGGCAGTCTGGCAGGTTAGGTTCATCAGAGAACCTCAGCTGTGGCTCTCAGACTACTTGTGCTTCTGACAGGGCTGTTGACTTCAGACCTGGATTGCAGATGGCAGACTGGCAGGTTGGTTTCATCAGAGAAACATGGCTATGGTTCTCTGACTACCTGAGCTTCTGTGAGGGCCTGTGGCATCAGACCTGGTCTGTGGATGGCAGGCCGGCAGGTTGGGTTCATCAGAGAAGTATGGCTGTGACTCTCAGACTACCTGAGCTTCTGTGAGAGGCTGGTGGCTTCAGACCTGGGCTTCAGATGGCAGTCTGGCAGAAGTCGGGTTCATCAGGAACCTTGGCTGTCGCTCTCAGACTACTTGAGCTTCTGTGAGGGCAGTGGCTTCAGACCTGGACTGCGGATGACAGTCTGTCGTGTCAGTTTCTTCACAGAACCACGGCTGTGGCTCTCAGACTAGCTGAGCTTCTGTGAGGGGCTGGTGGCTTCATATCTGGCTGTGGTTGACAGTCTTGCAGAACGGGTTCGTCAGAGAACCGTGGCTGTGGCTCTCAAGCTACCTTAGCATCTGTCACGGGCTGGTGGTTTCAGACCTGGAAAGCAGATGGCAGTCTGGCAGGTCCACTTCATAAGAGAACCTCAGCTGTGGCTGTCAGACTACTTGAGCTTCTGGGAGGGCAGGTGGCTTCAGTCCTAGATGTGAAGGCAGTCTGGCATGTCAAGTTCATCAGAGAACCACGGCTGTGGCTCTCAGACTACCTGAGCTTCTGTGAGGGGCTGGTGGCTTCAGACCCAGACTGTGAAGTGCAGTCTGACATGTCAGTTTCATCAGAAAATCATGGCTGTGGCTGTCTTTGACTACCTGAGCTTCTGTGAGGGCAAGTGGCTTCATACCTGGTCTGCGGTTGACAGTCTTGCAGATCTGGTTCATCAGAGAACCTCAGCTGTGGCTCTCAGAATACCTGAACATCTGTGTGGGGCTGGTGGCTTCAGACCTGGACTGCAGATGGCAGTCTGGCAAGTTGGGTTGATCAGAGAACCATGGCAATGGCTCTCTGACTACTTGAGCTTCTGTGAGAGCCTGTGTTTTCAGACCTGGACTGTGGATGGGAGGCCAGCAGGTTGGGTTCATCAGAGAAGGGTGGCTGTAACTTTCAGACTACCTGAGCTTCTGTGAGAGGCTGGTGGCTTCAGACCTGGATTGTGGATGGCAGTCTGGGAGGTGGGGTTCATCAGAGAACATCAGCTGTGGCTCTCAGACTACTTGAGATTTTGTGAGGGGCCAGTGGCTTCAGACATAGACTACGAATGGCAGTCTGGCATGTCAGATTCTTCAGAGAACCATGGCTGTGGCTGTCTCTGTCTCCCTGAGCTTCTGTGAGAGGTTGGGGACTTCAGACCTGGACTGCGGATGATTGTCCCAGGTCAAGTTCATAAGAGAATCACAGCTGTGCTCTCAGACTTCCTCAGCTTCTGAAATGGGCTTTTGGCTTCAGACCTGGACTGTGAATGGCAGTCTGGCACATTGAGTTCATCACAGAATTGTGGCTCTGGCTCTCAGACTACCTGAGCTTCTATGAGGGGCTGTTGGATTCAGACCTGGACTGCAGATAGCAGACTAGCAGGTCGGTTCATCTGAGAACTGTGGGTGTGGTTCTTAGACTATCTGAGCTTCTCTGAGAGGCTGGTGGCTTCAGATCAGGACTGCGGATGATAGACGGGCACATTGGGCTCATCAGAGAACTGCAGCTGTGGCTCTCAGACTACTTGAGCTTCTGGGAGGGGCTGGTGGTTTCAGACCTGGACTGCAGATGACAGACAGGCAGGTCAGGTACATCAGAGAACTGTGCCTGTGGCTCTGATTACCAGAGCTTCTGTGAGGGGTTGGTGGCTTCAGATCTGGACTGCGGATGTCAGTCTGACAGGTTGGGTTTGTCAGAGAACTGCAGCTGTGGTTCTCCAGACTACATGAGCTTGTCTAAGGGCTGGTGGCTTCAGACCTGGACTGCGGATGATAGTCTGGCAGGTCTGGTTCATCAGAGAACTGCGCCTGTGACTTTCAGACTAACTGAGCTTCTGTGAGGCTGGTGGTTTCAGACCTGGACTGCAGATGGCAGGCTGGCAGGTCGGGTTAATCAGAGAACCACGGCTGTGGCTCTCACACTACCTGATGTTCTGAAAGCAGCTGGTAGCTTCAGACCTGGAATACGGGTGGCAGATGGGCAGGTCAAGTTAGTCTGATAAGTGTGGCTGTGGCTGTCAGACTACCTGAGCTTCTGTGATGGTCTGGTGGCTTCAGACCAGGACTGTGGATGGCAGTCTGGCAGGTTGGGTTCTTCAGAGAACCACGGCTGTGGCCCTCAGACATCCTGAGCTTCTGTGAGGGGGCTTTGTCTTCAGACCTGAACTGTGGGTGACAGACATGCAGGTCAGGTTCATCAGGAGAACTGTGCCTATGGCTCTCAGATTACCAGAGCTTCTGTGAAGGGTTGGTGGCTTCAGATCTGGACTGTGGATGTCAGTCTGGCAGGTTGGGTTTGTCAGAGAACTGTGGCTGTGGTTAACAGGCTACATAAGCTTCTCTGAAGGGCTGGTGTCTTCAGATCTGGAATGTGAATGATAGTCTGACAGATCGGGTTCATCACGGAACTACTAATGTGGCTTTCAGACTACCTCAGCTTCTGTGAGGGCTGGTGGCTTAAGACCTGGACTGCGGATTTCAGGCTGGCAGGTCGGGTAAATCTGAAAAACATGGCTGTGGCTCTCACATTGCCTGAGCTTCTGAAAGGAGCTGGTGGCTTCAGACCTGGAATACGGATGGCAGATGGGCAGGTCAGGTTAGTCTGAGAAGTGTGGCTGTGGCTCTCAGACTACCTGAGCTTCTGTGATGGGCTGGTGGCTTCAGACCTGGACTGCAGGTCTGGCAGGTTGGGTTCATCAAAGAACTGCGGCTGTAGCTCTCAAGCTACCTGAGCTTCTATGAGGGGATGGTGGCTTCAAACCTGGACTGCAGATAGCAGACTGGCAGGTCGGGTTCATCAGAGAACCACAGTTGTGGCCTTCAGACTACCTGAGCTTCTGTGACGGGCTGGTGGCTTCAGACCTGGACTGCGAGTGACAGACAGGCAGGTCAGGTTCAGCAGATAACCATGCCTGTGGCTCTCAGATTACCAGAGCTTCTGTGAAGGGCTGGTGGCCTCAGGCCTGGAATGCAGATGGCAGTCTGGCAGGTTGGGATAGTCCAAGAACCACAGTTGTTGCTCTCAATCTACTGGAGCTTCTGTGAGGGGCTGGTGGCTTCAGATCTGGAATGCAGATGATAGTCTGGCAGGTCTGGTTCATCAGATAACTGTGGCTGTGGCTTTCAGACTACCTGAGCTTATGAGACTCTGGTGGCTTCAGAACTGTACTGCGGATGGTAGTCTGGCAGGTCGGGTTTATTAGAAGACCAGCTGTGGCTCTGAGACTACCTGAGTTTCTCTGAGGGGCTGGAAGCTTGGATCTCGACTGCGGATGATAGTCTGGCAGGTAGGATTCATCAAGAACTGCAGCTGTGGGTTTGACACTACCTGAGCCTCTGTGAGGGTAGGTGGCTACAAACCAGGACTGCAGATGGCAGTCTGGCAGGTCGTGACATCAGACAACCTCGGCTGTTGCTCTCAGACTACATGAGCTTCTGGAAGGGCTGGTGGCTCAGACCTGGACTGTGGATGGCAGTCTGGCATATCAGGTTCATCAGAGAACCACGGTTGTGGCTCTCAGACTAGCTGAGCTTCTGTGAGGACTGGTGGCTTCAGACCCAGACTGCGGATTGCAGTCTGGCAAGTCAGTTTCATCAGAAAATCATGGCTGTGGCTCTTTCTGACTACCTGAGCTTCTGTGAGAGGCTGGTGGCTTCATACCTGGACTGCGGGTGACAGCCTTGCAGATCATGTTCGTCAGAGAATCTGGGCTGTGGCAATCAAACTTCCTGAGCATCTGTGGGGACTGAGGCTTCAGATCTGGACTGCAGATGTCTGTCTGGAGTTGTGGCTCTCAGACTACCTGAGCTTCTAAGAGGGCTGGTGGCTTCAGACTTGGACTGTGGCTGACAGGCCAGCAGGTAGGGTTCATCAGAGAAGCAAGGCTGTGACTCTGACTACCTGAGCTTCTATGAGGGTTGGTGACTTCAGACCTGGACTGTGGATGACTGTCCCCATCAAGTTCATCAGAGACCACAGCTGTTGCTCTCAGACTTCCTCAGCTTCTGAAATGGGCTTTTGGCTTCAGACCAGGACTGTAAATGGCAATCTGGCATGTTGAGTTCATCAGAGTGGCAGCTCTGGCTGTCAGACTCCCTGAGCTTCTATAAGGGCCTGGTGGCTTCAGACCTGCACTGCAGATAGCAGACTAGCAGGTCGAGTTCATCAGAGAACTGTGGCTGTGGTTCTTAGATTATCTGAGCTTCTCTGAGGGGCTGGTGGTTTCAGATCTGGACTGCGGATGAAAGTCTGGAAGGTTGGGTACATCAGAGAACTGTGGCTGTGGCTCTCAGACTACTTGAGCTTCTGGGAGGGGCTGGTGGCTTCAGACCTGGACTGCGGGTAATGGACATGCAGGTCAGATTAATCTGAGAAGTGTGGCTGTGGCTCTCAGACTACCTGAGCTTCTGTGATGGGCTGGTGGCTAGATTTGGACTGCAGATGGCAGTCTGGCAGGTCAGGTTCATCAGAGAACCGTGGCTGTGGCTCTCAAGCTACCTAAGCTTCTGTGACGGGCTGGTGGCTTCAGACCTGGACTGTGGGTGACAGACAGGCAGGTCAGGTTCATCAGATAACCATGCCTGTGGCTCACAGATTATCAGAGCTTCAGTGAGGGGCTGGTGGCCTCAGGTCTGGAATGCAGATGGCAGTCTGGCAGGTTGGGATAGTCTGAGAACCACAGTTGTGGCTCTCAGTCTACCGGAGCTTCTGTGAGGGGCTGGTGGCTTCAGATCTGGAATGCCGATGATAGTCTGGCAGGTCTGGTTCATCAGAGAACTGTGGCTGTGGCTTTCATACTTCCTGAGCTTCTATGAGAGGTTGGTGGCTTCAGAACTGTACTGCGGATGGCAGTCTGGCATTTTGGGTTTATTAGAGAACCGCGGTTGTGGCTCTGAGACTACCTGAGTTTCTTTGAGGGGCTGGAAGCTTCAGATCTCGACTGCAGATGAGAGTCTGGCAGGTAGGATTCATCAGAGAACTGCAGCTGTGGTTTTGACACTACCTGAGCTTCTGTGAGGGGTAGGTGGCTACAAACCAGGACTGCAGATGGCAGTCTGGCAGGTCAGGTTCATCAGACAACCTCGGCTGTCGCTTTCAGAGTACTTGAGCTTCTGGCAGGGCTGTTGGCATCAGACCTGGACTGCAGATGGCAGTCTGGCAGGTTGGTTTCATCAGAGAAACATGGCTATGGTTCTCAGACTACCTGAGCTTCTGTGAGGGCCTGTGGCTTCAGACCTGGTCTGTGGATGGCAGGCTGGCAGGTTGGGTTCATCAGAGAAGTATGGCTGTGACTCTTAGACTACCTGAGCTTCAGTGAGAGTTTGGTGGCTTCAGACCTGGGCTTCAGATGGCTGTCTGGCATGTCGGGTTCATCAGGGAACCTTGGCTGTCACTCTCAGACTACTTGAGCTTCTGTGAGGGGGCAGTGGCTCCAGACCTGGACTGAGAATGGCTGTCTGGCATGTCAGTTTCTTCACAGAACTATGGCTGTGGCTCTCAGACTAGCTGAGCTTCTGTGGGGGGCTGGTGGCTTCATATCTGGCTGTGGTTGACAGTCTTGCAGATCGGGTTCGTCAGAGAACCGTGGCTGTGGCTCTCAAGCTACCTTAGCATCTGTCACGGGCTGGTGGTTTCAGACCTGAAAAGCAGATGGCAGTCTGGCAGGTCCACTTCATAAGAGAACCTCAACTGTGTCTGTCAGACTACTTGAGCTTCTGGGAGGACTGGTGGCTTCAGTCCTGGACTGCGGAAGGCAGTCTGGCATGTCAAGTTCATCAGAGAACCACGGCTGTGATCTCAGACTACCTGAGCTTCTGTGAGGGCTGGTGGCTTTAGACCCAGATTGTGGATTGCAGTCTGACAGGTCAGTTTCATCAGAAAATCATGGCTGTGGCTGTCTTTGACTACCTGAGCTTCTGTGAGGGGCAGGTGGCTTCATACCTGGACTGCGGTTGACAGTCTTGCAGATCTGGTTCATCAGAGAACCTCAGCTGTGGCTCTTAGACTACCTGAGCATCTGTGTGGGGCTAGTGGCTGAGATCTGGACTGCAGAAGGCAGTCTGGCAAGTTGGGTTGATCAGAGAACCATGGCAATGGCTCTCTGACTACCTGACTTCTGTGAGAGCCTGTGTTTTCAGACCTGGACTGTGGATGGAAGGCCAGCAGTTTGGGTTCATCAGAGAGATGTGGCTGTGACTTTCAGACTACCTGATCTTCTGTGAGAGGCTGGTGGCTTCAGACCTGGACTGTGGATGGTGGTCTGGGAGGTGGGGTTCATCAGAGAACATCAGCTGTGGCTCTCAGACTACTTGAGATTCTGTTAGGGGCTAGTGGCTTCAGACATGGACTGCGAATGGCAGTCTGGCATGTCAGGTTCTTCAGAGAACATCAGCTGTGGCTCTCTCTGTCTCCCTGAGCTTCTGTGAGGGGTTGGGGACTTCAGACCTGGACTGCAGATGACTGTCCCCAGGTCGAGTTCAGAAGAGAATCGCAGCTGAGGCTCTCAGACTTCCTCTGCTTCTGAAATGGGCTTTTGGCTTCAGACCTGCACTGTGAATGGCAGTCTGGCACGTTGAGTTCATCACAGAATTGTGACTCTGGTTCTCAGACTACCTGAGCTTCTATGAGGGGCTGTTGGCTTCAGACATGGACTGCAGATAGCAGACTTGCAGGTCGGGTTCATCTGAGAACTGTGGGTATGGTTCTTAGACTATCTGAGCTTCTCTGAGGGGCTGGTGGCTTCAGATCTGGACTGCCGACGATAGAAGGGCATTGGGTTCATCAGAGAACTGCGGCTAGTGGCTCTCAGACTACTTGAGCTTCTGGGAGGGCTGGTGGTTTCAGACCTGGACTGCAGATGACAGACAGGCAGGTCAGGTTCATCAGAGAACCATGTCTGTGGCTCTCAGATTACCAGAGGTTCTGTGAGGGGTTGGTGGCTTCAGATCTGGACTGTGGATGTCTGTCTGGCAGGTTGGTTGTCAGAGAACTCGGCTGTGGTTCTCAGACTACATGAGAGCTTGTCTAAAGGGCTGGTGGCTTCAGACCTGGACTGCAGATGGCAGTCTGGGCTGAGTTCAGCTGAGAACCATGGCTATGGCTCTCAGACTACCATAGCTTCTTGAGGGAATGTGGCTTCAGGCCTGGACTGTGGATTGCAGGCCAGCAGGTTGGGTTCATTAAAGAAGCATGGCTGTGACTCTCAGACTACATGAGCTTCTGTGAGAGGATGGTGGCTTCAGATCTGGACTGTGGATGGCAGTCTGGCAGGTCGGGTTCATCAGAGAACCTCGGCTGTGGCTCTCAGACTACTTGAGCTTCTGTGAGGTGCCAGTGGCTTAAGACCTGGACTGCAGATGGCAGTCTGGCATGTCCGGTTCTTCAGAAAACCATGGCTGTGGCTCTCAGACATCCTGAGCTTTTGTTAGGGGCTGGTGGCTTTAGAACCAGACTGTGGATTACAGTCTGTCAGGTTGGTTTCATCAGAAAACCATGGCTGTGGCTCTCTCTGACTACCTGAGCTTCTGTGAGGGGTTGGGGACTTCAGATCTGGACTATGGATGACTGTCCCCAGGTCGAGTTCATCAAAGGACCGCAGTTGTGGCTCTCAGTACCAATGCCTGTAGTCTGGGCAACAAGCTCCCTGAGCTGGTGGCCTTAATGGAAGAGGGATGCCTGGATATCATAGCAGTCACAGAAACATGGTTCACAGAGAACCATGACTGGGATGTTAACATACCAGGGTACATAACCTACAGGAGAGACAGGCAGGGGAGAAGAGGGGGAGGAGTAGCTCTCTATGTAAAGGAAGGGATAAAAGCAACTGAACAAAAGAGTAAACAGGGAGGAGAGGAGGCGCTGTGGGTCACCTTGGAGACTGGAAAGGGCACCACAATCCACACAGGGGTTGTGTACAGACCCCCATGTCAGGGGGAAGGAATGGACAAGGATATGATGGAAGGCATTCTTAGAATGGCAGAGAAAGGGGAGATACTGTTGATGGGAGACCTGAATATGCCAGATGTTAACTGGAGCACATTTGCTGCAGCCACATCCAGAACAGGGCCATTCTTGATGCCCTACAGGTGGCAGGCATTAGACAGCTAGTTTGGAACCCACTCGTGTGAGGGAGCAATCTTAGACCTCGTGCTCTCAAGCAGGGGGCAGTGAGAGGATCTCAGATCTAGAAGTGGGTTGCCATCTGGGGACAAGTGACCATCAAACAGTGTGGTTCATGTTAAACTCAGCTACAGAGTCAAGCCATACAAAAGTGAGGGTACTGGACTTTAGGAGGCTGACTTTGGCAAGATGGAGAGTGCCTCAGAAAAGCACTAGCAAACAGGCTAGAAGGAGGTGTGGAGCAACAATGGGGAATTATCAAAACTCTATTACAGAGACAACAAGCCTTTTGTGTGAAGCAAATAAACAAATCAAAGCGAAAGAAAAAGCCACTATGGTTCTCAAGAGGGTGGCTGTGAAAGTCGGAAGAAAAAGATAGCATTCAGAGTATAAGGAAACACAGAAGGAGCAGGACAGAGAGCTGTACCAGTTAAGGCAGAAAGAAGCAGGGAGGAAGTCAGAATAGCAAAGGCCCAAACTGAGGAAAGATAGCCAACTCAGTTAAGAAGGGGATAAAACCTTTTATAGGTACATCAGCGTAGAAAGACAAAGGGAGGGATAGTGAGGCTGAATAGAATAAGCGGTGGGTGGGCAGAGGGGACAGTGAAAAAGCAGGAACACTGAACGAATATTTCTGCTCAGTATTCACAAAGAGGGAGGAAGTGCCTAATCCAATTAAGAAGCACTCTTGATGAAGGTCGATCCCAGTCCTTTCACAGAAGAAAGGGTTCTGCAAGAACTCCTAAAACTGAAGGTGGACAAAGCAATGGGTCCTGATGGAATTCACCCCAGAATTCTAAAAGAATTAAGGAAGGAACTAGTGAAACCACTGGCTACTCTTTTAATAAATCATGGGAGGATGGTGTGGTACCGAGGACTGGAGGAAGCGGATGTGATTCCCCTTCACAAAAGTGGGACCAAGACAGAGGCAGGAAACTACAGACCTGTCAGTCTGACCTCTGTGGTAGGAGTGATGGAGTCACTTCTGAAGGAAAGAATAGTTGAGTACCTAGAGGTCAGTGGAGCACAGGATCCAAAGCAGCATGGATTCACAGCGGAAGGTCATGTCAGATGAATCTAATAGATTTCTTTGACTGGGTGACCAAAGTAGTAGACCAGGGAGGGCTGTGGACATGGCCTACCTAGACTTTAACAAGGCATTTGACACAGTCCCACACAAAAGATTATTAGTCAAATTAACCAGCCTGGGGTGGGTCCCAGGGTGGTAGCCTATAAATAAAACATTGGCTGGACAACAGGACACAGAAGGTAATTGTAAATGGAGTCCACTCTGAAAGGCGGTTACTAGTAGGGGTACCGCGAGAGTTCAGTATTGGGTCCAGTCCTTTTAATGTCTTCATCAGTGGCATTGCAGAGGACTGGAAGGAAAAGTATGCCTTTTGCAGATGACACAAAGATCTGCAACAGGGTTGATACACAAGGAGGCGTGGAAAGGATGAAAAGGGACTTGGCAAGGTTGGAGGAATGGTCAGACGTATGGCAGCTAGGATTCAATGCAAAAAAGTGCAAAATAATGCACCTGGGAAACAAGAACCCAGGGGAAGAATACACAATGGGTGGAGAGGTAGTAACAACAACAAAACAGGAAAGCGGCCTGGGGGTAATCATATCAGATGACCTTAAGGTTAGCAAGCAATATGAGAAGGCAGTAGGGAGGGCCGGGGGTATACTGGGATGTATAGGGAGAGGCATCAGCAGCAGAAAACAGGAAGTTGTTATCCCTCTGTACAGACAGTTGGTGAGACCCCATCTGGAATACTGTGTCCAGTTCTGGAGACCCCATCTCCAGAGGACATAGACAGGATAGAGGCAGTCCAGAGGAGGCAACTAAAATGGTGCAGGGTCTGCAAGAGAAGCCGTATGAGGAGAGACTAAAGGAGCTTAATATGTATACCCTGAGGAAAGAAGGAGAGGGGACATGATAGAAACTTTCCAAGTACCTCAAGGAATCAACAAAGTCCAAGAGGGTAGCATCTTTCAGAAAAGAGACTTGCAAGAACAAGGGACACAATTTAAAGATAGAAGAAGGAGGGCGGTTCAGGGCAATGTGAGGAAGTATTATTTCACAGAGAGAGTGGATACATGGAACAGCCTTCCTGAGGAAGTTGTGAGTCTAAAACTCTGGGAGAATTCAAGAATGCGTGGGACAGACATAAGGCAATTCTTGTGGGGGGCAGGAAGATATAGGCTGTTGGTTAAATAGGATCTGCGGCCTATCCTGTAGGTAGGGAAATGGGCAGACTAGATGGGCCTAGCAGTCCTTATCTGCCATCAAAGTCTATGTTTCTATGTTTCAGACTTCCTGAGCTTCTGAAATGGACTTTTGGCTTCAGACCTGGACTGTGAATGGCAGTTTGGCATGTTGAGTTCATCAGAGAATGGTGGCTCTGACTCTCATACTACCTGAGCTTCTAGGAGGGGCTGGTGGCTTTAGACCTGGACTGCAGATAGCAGACTAGCAGGTCGAGGTTCATCTGAGAACTGTGGCTGTGATTTTTAGACTTCCTGAGGTTCTCAGAGGGGCTGGTGGCTTCAGATCTGGACTGCGGATGATAGTCTGGCAGGTCGGGTTCATCAGAGAACTGCGGCTGTGGCTCTCAAGCTACCTGAGCTTCTGTGAAGGGCTGGTTGCTTCAAACCTGGACTGCAGATGGCAGTCTGGCAGGTCAATTTCATCAGAGAACCACATCTGTGGCCCTCAGAATACTTGAGCTTCCAGGAGGGCTGGTGGTTTCAGACATGGGCTGTGGGTGAGAGATAGGCAGGTCAGGTTCATCACAGAACCATGCCTGTGGCTCTCACATTACCAGAGCTTCTGGGAAGGGCTGGTGGCTTCAGATCTGGACTGCGGATATCAGTCTGGCAGGTTGGGTTTGTCAGAGAACTGCGGCTGTGGTTCTTAAACTACATGAGCTTCTCTGAAGGGCTAGTGGCTTCAAATCTGGAACACGAATGATAGTCTGGCAGATCTGGTTCATCACAGAACTACGACTGTGGCTTTCAGACTACCTCAGCTTCTGTGAGGGCTGGTGGCTTCTGACCTGGACTGTGGATTTCAGGCTGGCAGGTTGGGTTAATCTGAGAACCACGGCTGTGGCTCTCACACTACCTGAGCTTCTGAAAGGAGCTGGTGGCTTCAGACCTGGAATATGGGTGGCAGACGATCAGATCAGGTTAGTCTGAAAAGTGTGGCTGTGGCTCTCAGACTACTTGATCTTCTGTGATGGGCTGGTGGCTTCAGATCTGGACTGCAGATGGTAGACTGGCAGGTCAGGTTCATCAGAACCACAATTGTGGCCTTCAGACTACCTGAGCTTCTCTGACTGTGGGTGACAGACAGGCAGGTCAGGTTCAGCAGATAACCATGCCTGTGGCTCTCAGATTACCAGAGTTTCTGTGAGGGCTGGTGGCCTCAGGCCTGGAATGCAGATGGCAGTCTGGCCAGTTGGGATGAGTCTGAGAACCATGGTTGTGGCTCTCAGACTAGCTGAGCTTCTGTGAGGACTGGTGGCTTCAGACCCTAGACTGCAGTTGCAGTCTGGGAAGTCAGTTTCATCAGAAAATCATGGCTGTGGCTCTTTCTGACTACCTGAGCTTCTGTGAGGGGCTGGTGGCTTCATACCTGGACTGCAGGTGACTGCTTTGCAGATCATGTTTGTCAGAGAACCTGGGCTGTGGCAATCAAACTTCCTGAGCTTCTGTGGGGACTGAGGCTTCAGATCTGCACTGCAGATGTCTGTCTGGCAGGTTGTGGTTCATCAGAGCCACGCTGTCAGACACCTAACTTCTGAGAGGGCTGGTGGCTTCAGACTGGGACTGTGGCTGACAGGCCAGTAGGTGGGGTTCATCAGAGAAGTAAGGCTGTGACTCTAACTACCTGAGCTACTATGAGGGGTTGGTGACTTCAGACCTGGACTGCAGATGACTGTCCCCAGGTCAAGTTCATCAGAGAACCGCAGCTGTGGCTCTCAGACTTCCTCAGCTTCTGAAATAGGCTTTTGTCTTCAGACCTGGACTGTGAATCGCAGTCTGGCATGTTGAGTTCATCAGAGAGTGGCAGCTCTGGCTCTCAGACTCCCCTGAGCTTCTATAAGGTGCTGGTGGCTTCAAGACCTGTACTGCGGATAGCAGACTAGCAGGTCAGGTTCATCAGAGAACTGTGGATGTGGTTCTTAGATTATCTGAGCTTCTCTGAGGGGCTGGTGGCTTCAGTCCTGGACTGCGGATGTCAATCTGGCAGGTTGGGTACGTCAGAGAACTGCATCTGTGGCTCTCAGACTACTTGAGCTTCTGGGAGGGGCTGGTGGTTTCAGACCTGGACTGCAGGTGATGGACATGCAGGTCAGGTTAGTCTGAGAAAGTGTGTCTGTGGCTCTCAGACTATCTGAGCTTCTGTGAGGGGCTGGTGGTTTCAAACCTGGACTGCAGATGGCAGTCTGGCAGGTCGTGTTCATCTAAGAACCAGAGTTGTGGCCTTCAGGCTACCTGGGCTTCTGTGATGGGCTGGCGGCTTCAGACCTGGACTGTGGGTGACAGACAGGCAGGTCAGGTTCATCAGAGAACCATGGTGTGGCTCACAGATTACCAGATCTTCTGTGAGGGGGCTGGTGACCTCAGGCCTGGAATGCAGATGGCAGTCTGGCAGGTTGGGATAGTCTGAGAACCACAGTTGTGGCTCTCAATCTACTGGAGCTTCTGTGAGGGGCTGGTGACTTCAGATCTGGAATGCAGATGATAGTCTGGCAGGTCTGGTTCATCAGAGAACTGTGGCTGTGGCTTTCAGACTTCCAGAGCTTCTATGAGAGGTTGGTGGCTTCAGAAATGTACTGTGGATGGCAGTCTGACATTTTGGGTTTATTAGAGAACCGCTGCTATGACTCTGAGACTACCTGAGTTTCTCTGAGGGCTGGAAGCTTCTGATCTCAACTGCGGATGATAGTCTGGCAGGTAGGATTCATCAGAGAACTGCAGCTGTGGTTTTGACACTACCTGAGCTTCTGTGAGGGGTGGGTGGCTACAAACTAGGACTGCAGATGGCAGTCTGGCAGGTCGGGTTCATCAGACAACCTCGGCTGTCACTCTCAGACTACATGAGCTTCTGGAAGAGGCTGTTGGCTTCAGATCTGGACTGCGGATTGCAGTCTGGCATGTCAGGATCATCAGAGAACCACAGTTGTGGCTCTCAGACTAGCTGAGCTTCTGTGAGGAGCTAGTGGCTTCAGACCCAGACTGTGAATTGCAGTCTGGCAAGTCAGTTTCATCAGAAAATCATGGCTGTGGCTCTTTCTGACTACCTGAGCTTCTGTGAGGGTCTGGTGGCTTCATACCTGGACTGCGGGTGACAGCCTTGCAGATCATGTTTGTCAGAGAACCTGGGCTGTGGCAATCAAACTACCTGTGCATCTGTGGGGGACTGGAGGCTTAAGAACTGGACTGTAGATGTCAGTCTGGCAGGTTGGGTTCATCAGAGAACCACGGTTGTGCCTCTCAGACTTCCTGAGCTTCTGTGAGGGCTGGTGGCTTTAGACCTCGACTGTGGCTGACAGGCCAGCAGGTAGGGTTCATCAGAGAAGCAAGGCTGTGACTCTGACTACCTGAGCTTCTATGATGGGTTGGTGACTTCAGACCTGGACTGCGGATGACTGTCCCCAGCTCAAGTTCATCAGAGCACCGCAGCTGTGGCTCTCAGACTTCCTCCGCTTCTGAAATGGGCTTTTGGCTTCAGACCTGGATTGTGGATGGCAGTCTGGCAGGTGTAGTTCATCAGAGAACCTCAGCTGAGGCTCTCAGACTACTTGAGCTTCTGTAAGGGGCCGGTGACTTCAGACCTGGACTGAGGATGGCAGTGTGGCATGTCAGATTCATCAGAGAACCATGGCTGTGGCTCTCAGACAACCTGAGCTTCTGTTGGGGACTGGTGGCTTCAGAACCAGACTGTTGATTGCAATCTGGCAGGTTGGTTTCATCAGAAAACCATGTCAGTGGCTCCCTCTGACTACCTGAGCTTCTGTGAGGGGTTGGTGACTTCAGACCTGGAATGCTGATGACTGTCCCCAGGTTGAATTCATTGGAGAACCACAGCTGTGGCTCTCAGACTTCTGAGCTTCTGAAATGGGCTTTGGCTTCAGACCTGGAATGAGAATGTCAGTCTGGCATGTTAAGTTCATCGAGAGAATGGTGGCTCTGGCTCTCAGAATACCTGAGCTTCTATGAGGGCTGGTGGCTTCACATCTGCACTGCGGACGATGGTCTGGCAGGTCAGGTTGCGTCGAAGAGAACTGCGACTGTGGTTCTCAGACAACCTGAGCTTCTGGGAGGGCTGATGGCTTCAGACCTGGAATACGGGTGACAGACAAGCAGGTCAGGATCAGCACAGAACCGTGCCTGTGGCTCTTGGATTACCAGAGCTGCTGTGAGGGCTGGTGGCTTAGGATCTGGACTGCGGATGTCAGTCTGGCAGGTTGGGTTTGTCAGAGAACTGCGGCTGTTGTTCTCAGACTAGAAGGATTTCTCTGAAGGGCTGGTGGATTCGGATCTGGACTGCGGATGATATTCTGGCAGGTCTGGATCATCAGAGAACTATGGCTGTGGCTTTCAGACTACCTGAGCTTCTGGGAGGGATGGTGGCTTCAGACCTGGACTGCAGGTGACAGGCAGATCAGGATCATCACAGAACCATGCCTGTGGCTCTCAGATTACCAGAGCTTCTGTGAAGGGTTGGTGTCTTCAGATCTGGACTGCGGATGTCAGTCTGGCAGGTTGGATTGCCAGAGAACTGCGGCTGTGGTTTTCAGACTAGAAGAGCTTCCCTGAAGGGCTGGTGGCTTCAGATCTGGACTGCAGATGATAGTCTGGCAGGTTTGGATCATCAGAAAACCATGGCTGTGCTCTCACACTACCTGAGCTTCTGTGAGGGCTGGTGGCTTCAGACCTGGACTGTGGAAGGCAGTCCAGCAGGTTGTGTTCATCAGAGAATCACTGCTAGCTCTCAGACTACCTGAGCGTCACTGAGGGCTGGTTGCTTCAGGCCTGGAATGTGGATGGCAGGCACGGCAATTAGGGTTCATCAGAGAAACATGGCTGTGACTCTCAGACTACCTGAGCTTCTGTGAGAAGCTGGTTGCTTCAGACCTGGACTTCAGATGGCAGTCTGGTAGGTTGGGTTCATCAGAGAACCTTGGCTGTTGCTCTCAGACTACTTGAGCTTCAGTGAGGGGAGAGTGGCTTCAGACCTGGACTGCGGATGGCAGTCTGGAATGTCAGGTTCATCAGAGAACCTCAGCTGTGGCTCTCAGATTACCTGAGCTTCTACGAGGGGCCGATTTCTTCAGACCTGGACTGTGGATAGCAGACTAGCAGGTTGGGTTACTCTGAGACCTGTGGCTGTGGTTCTTAGACTACCTGAGCTTCTGTGAGGGCTGGTGACTCCTGACCTGTACTGTGGATGGCAGGCAGGCAGATAGGGTTCATTAGAAGCATGGCTGTGACTCTTAGACTACCTGAGCTTCTGTGAGGGCTGATGACTGCAGACCTGCACTGCAGGTGGCAGTCTGGAAGGTCAGGTTCAACACAGAACCTCGGCTGTGGCTCTCAGACTACTTGAGCTTCTGTGAGGGACGGTGGCTTCAGACCTGGACTGCAGATGGCAGCCTGGAATGTCAGGTTTATCAGAGAACCATGGCTGTGGCCCTCAGACAAGATGAGCTTTGGTGAGGGGCTGGTGGCTTGACACCCAGACTGTGGATTGTAGTCTTTCAGGTCGGATTCATCAGAAAATGATGGCCGTGCCTCTTTCTGACTACCTGAGCTTCAATGAGGGGTTGCTGGCTTCAGACCTGAACTGCGGATGGCAGCCTCCAGGTTGGGTTCATAAGAGAACCACAGCTGTGGCTCTAAGACTACCTGAGCTGCTGAAAGGGCTGGTGGCTTCAAACCTTGGCAGCGAAAGGCAGTCTGGCAGGTTGGGTTCATCAGAGAATGGCAGCTCTGGCTCTCAGACTACTTGAGCTTCATTGGGGAACGGTGGCGTCAGACCTGGACTGTGGATGGTGAGACTGGCAGGTCAGGTTCACCTGAGAACTGTGCCTGTGGCTCTCAGACTACTGAGCTTCTTTGAGGGGCTGGTGGCTTCAGACCTGGAGTGCAGATGGCATTCTGGCAGGTCAGATTCATCAGGGAACTGTGGCTGTGGTTCTTAGACTACCTGAGCTCTGTGAGGGACTGGTGGCTTCAGATCTGTGTTGCTGGTGACAGTCTGGCTGGTTGAGTTAATCAGAGAACTATGGTTGTGGTCTCAGACTACCTGAGCTTTTGTGAAGGGCTGGAGGATTATGATCTGGACTTTGGATTGCAGTCTGGCAGGTCAGGTTCATAGAGAACTGCAGCTGTATCTCTCTGACTACGTGATCTTCTGTGAGGGGCTCATGGCTTTAGACCTAGACTCTGGATTGCAGTCTGGCAGGTCAGATTCATCAGAAAACTGTGGCTTTGACTTTCAAACTACCTGAGATTCTGTGAGGGCTGGTGGCTTCAGACCAGGACTGTGGATGGTACTCTGGCAGGTCAGGTTCGACTGAGAACCACTGCTGGTGCTCTCAGACTACCTGAGCTTTTGTGATGGGCTGGTAGCTTCAGACCTGGACTGCAAATGACAGTCTGGTAGGCTGAGTGCGTCAGAGAATGGTGGATCTTGCTCTCACACTCCCTGAGCTTCTGTGAGAGGCAGGAGGCTTCAGACCTGGACTGCGAGTAGCAGTCTGGCATTTCAGGTTCTTCTAAGAACTCTGGCTGTGGGTTTCATCCTACCTGAGCTTCAATAATGGGTTGGTGGCTTCAGACCTTGACTGCGGAATGCAGTATGTCAAGTCGGGTTCATCAGAGGACCATGGCTGTCTCTCAGACTCCCTGAGCTTCTGTGAGGGCTGGGTGGCTCAGACCTGAATTGTGGATGGCAGTCTGGCATGTCAGGTTAGTCAGAGAAGCACGGCTGTAGCTCTCAGTCTACCGGAGCTCTTGTTAGGGGTTGGTGGCTTCTGTCCTGGAAGAGGATGGCAGACTGGCTGGTAGAGTTCGTAGAGATAACCACGGCTGTGGCTCTAGACTGTCTGAGCTTCTATGAGGGGCTGGTGGCTTTAGGTCTGGACTCTGAAGGCAGCTTGGCAGGTGGGTTCATCAGAAAACTGTGGCTTTGATTCTCAGAGTATCTGAGCTTCTGTGAGGGGCTGGTGGCTTCAGACCTGTACTGTGGATGGCAGTCTGGCAGGTCAGGCTCATCAGAAAACCACAGCTGTGGCTCTCAGACTACCTGAACTTTTGTGAGGGGCTGGTTTCTTCAGACCTGGACTGCGGATGGTAGTCTGACTTGTCGGGTTCATCAGAGAAGCATATCTGTGGCTCTCAGACTACTTGAACTTCTGTGAGGGGCCAGTGGCTATAGACCCAGACTGTGGATTGCAGTCTGGCAGGTTGGTTTCATCAGAAAACCATGGTTGTGGCTCTCTCTGACTATCTGAGCTTCTGTGTGGGGTTGGTGACTTCAGACCTGGACTGCAGATGACTGTCCCCAGGTTGAGTTCATAAGAGAACTGGAGTTGTGGCTCTAGACTTCCTGAGCTTCTGAAATGGGCTTTTGGCTTCAGACCTGGTCTGTGAATGGCAGTCTGGCATGTTGAGTTCATCAGAGAATGGCAGATCTGGCTCTCAGATTACCTGAGCTTCTATGAGGGCTGATTTCTTCAGACCTGGACTGTGGATAACAAACTAGCAGGTCGTGTTCATCTCGAACTGTGGCTGTGGTTCTTAGATGACCTGAGCTTGTGTGAGGGCTGGTGGCTTCTGACCAGCCTGTACGAGGATGGCAGGCAGGCAGGGTTCATTACAGAAGCATGGCTGTGACTCTCAGACTACCTGAGTTTCTGTGAGGGCTGGTGGCTTCAGACCTGGACTGCGGATGGCAGTCTGGCAGGTCTAGTTCATCAGAGAACCTCGGCTGTGGCTGTCAGACTACTTGAGCTTCTGTGAGGGCTGGTGGCTTCAGACCTGGACTACGGATGGCAGTCTGGAATGTCAGGTTCATCAGAGAACTATGGCTGTGGCTCTCAGACAATCTGAGCTTCTGTTAGGGGCTGGTGGCTTCAGACCCAGACTGTGGATTTCAATCTGGCAGGTCGGTTTCAACAGAAAACCATTTCTGTGGCTCACTCTGACTACCTGAGCTTCTGTGACGGGTTGATGACTTCAGACCTGGACTGCGGATGGTTGTCCCCAGGTCAGATTCATCAGAGAACCACAGCTGTGGCTCTCAGACTTCCTGAGCTTCTGAACTGGGCTTTTGGCTTCAGACCTGGACTGTGAATGGCAGCTGACGTTGAGTTCATCAGAGAATGGTGACTCTGGCTCTCAGACTACATGATTTCTATGTGGGGCTGGTGGCTTGAGATCTGGACTGCGGATGATGGTCTGGCAGGTTGGGTTCATCAGAGAACTGCTGCTGTGGCTCTCAGACTACCTGAGGTTCTGTGAAGGGCTGGTGACTCAGACCTGGACTGTGGGTGACAGACAGGCTGCTCAGGATCAGCACAGAACTGTGCCTGTGGCTCTCAGATTACCAGAGCTTCTGTGAGGGGTTGGTGTCTTCAGATCTGGACTGCAGATGTCAGACTGGCAGGTTGGGTTGTCAGAGAACTGTGGCTGTAGTTCTGAGACTAGAAAGCTTCTCTGAAGGGCTGGTGGCTTCAGATCTGGACTATGGATGATAGTCCCGGCAAGTCTGGATCATTAGAGAACTACGGCTGTGGCTTTCAGACTACCTGAGCTTCTGTGAAAGGCTGATGTTTTCAGAACTGTACTGCAGATGGCAGTCTGGCAGGTCAGGTTTATCAGAGAACCGTGGCTGTGGCTCTCAGACTACCTGAGCTTCACTGAGGGCGGGTGGCTTCAGGCCTGGACTGTGGATGGCAGACCAGCAGGTAGAGTTCAAAAGAGAAGCATGGCTGTGACTCTCAGACTACCTGAGCTTCTGTGAGGGGCTGGTGACTTCAGACCTGGACTCTGGATGACAGTCTGGCAGGTCGGGTTCATCAGAGAACCTCAGCTGTGGCTCTTAGACTTCTTGTGCTTCAGTGAGGGCCAGAGCTTCAGACCTGGACTGTGACGGCAGTCTGGCATGTCAGAAATCATCAGAGAACCTTGGCTGTGGCTCTCAGACAACCTGAGCTTCTGTTAGGGGCTCGTGACTTGAACCCAGACTGAGGATTGCAGTCTGGCAGGTTGGTTTCATCAGAAAACCACAGCTGTGGTCTCTCTCTGACTACCTGAGCTTCTGTGAGGGGTTGGTGACCCAGACCTGACCTGGGATGACTGTCCCCAGATCGAGTTCATCAGAGAACTGGAGCTGTGGCTCTCAGACTTCCTGAGCTTCTGAAATGGGCTTTTGGCTTCAGACCTGGTCTATGAAAGGCAGTCTGCACATTGAGTTCATCAGAGAATGGCGGATCTGGCTCTCAGATTACCTGAGCTTTTATGGGGGCTGATTTCTTCAGACCTGGACTGCGAATAGCAGACTGCAGGTCGGTTCATCTGAGAACTGTGGCTGTGGTTTTAGACTACCTGAGCTTCTGTGAGGCTGGCGGACTTCTGACCTGGACTGCGGTTGGCAGTCTGGTAGAGTGAGTTCATCAGAGAACAACAGCCGTGGCTCTTTATACTACCTGAGCTTCTGTGAGGATGGTGGCTTCAGACCAAGATTGTGGATGGCCATCTGGCAGGTTGGATTCATCAGAGAACCACGGCTCTGGTTCTCAGACTTCCTGAGCTTTTGTGCGGCTGGTGGCTTCTGACCTGGAACTGCAGATGTCAGTCAGGCAGGCTAGGTTCATCAGAGAAACATAGCTATGGATCTCAGTCTATCTGAGATTCTATGAGGGCTACTAGCTTCAGACTTGGACTGTGGATGGCACTCTGGCAGATCAGATTCATCATGGTAGAATGGCTGGCCAGACTACCTGAGCTTCAGTGATGGCTGGTGGCTTCAGACCTGGATGGCAGTCTGGCAGGTCTGGTTCATCAGAGAACATGGCAATGTGCTCTCAGACTTCTTGAGATTATGTGAGGGGCTGGTGGTTTCTGAGCCTGGACTGCAAATGGCAGTCTGGCAGATCAGGGTTCATCAGAGAACCTCAACTGTGGCTCTCAAGACTACTTGAGCTTCTATGAAGGCTGGTGGCTACAGGCCTGGTCTCACGGATGGCAGTCTGGCATGTCAAGTTAGTGAGAAAACCAGGGCTGTGGCTCAAAGACTACCTGAGCTTCTGTGAGGGGCTGGTGGCTTCAGACCTGGACTGCGGGTGAAAGTCTGGCTGGTCGGGTTCATCAGAAAACTGTGACTGTGTCTTTCAGACTACCTGAGCTTCTGTGAGGGTTGGTGGCTTCAGATCTGGACTGACGGATGTCAGCCAGGTAGGCTGGGTTCATCATGGAACTGTGGCTGTTGTTCTCATACTACCTGAATTTATGTGAGGGGCTGGTGGCCTCAGACCTGGACTGCGGATGGCAGTCTGGCAGGTTAGGTTAATCTGAAAATGCAGCTGTGGCCTTAGACTACCTGAGATTCTGTGGGGGCTGGTGGCTTCTGTCTGGACTGCGGATGGCACTCTGGCAGGTCAGGTTCATCAGAAAAAACATGGCAGTGGCTCTTAGACTACCTGAGCTTCTGTGAATGGCTGGTCACTTCAGACCTGGGCTCACAGGATGGCAGTTTGGCATGTCACGTGAGTCAGAGACCCACGGTGGTAGCTTAAAACTACCTGAGCTTTGTGAGGGACTGATGGCTAGACCAGGACTGTGGATGGCAGCCTTGCTGGTCAGGTTCATGAGAGAACCATGGCTGTGGCTCTCAGACTACATGAGCTTTTGTGAGGGGCTTGTGGCTTCTGACCAGGAATGCAGATGGCAGTCTGGCATTTTGGGTTAATCAGACTGCTGCAGCTGTGGCTCTCAAACTGCCTGAGCATCGGTGAGGGGCTGGTGGCTTCAGACCTGGCAGGTCGGGTTTCAGGAACTGCAGCTTTGACTCTCAGACTACCTGACCTTTTGTGAGGGGATGGTGGCTTCTGATCTGGACTGCGGATGGCAGTCTGGCAGGTTGGGTTCATCTGAGAACCACAGCTGTCTCCTTCAGATTACCTGAGCTTCTGTACGGGGGGCTGGTGGCTTCAGACCTGGACTGCGGATGGCACTCAGGCAGGTCAGGTTCATAACAGATGCATGAGTGTGTCTCTCAGGCTACCTGAGGTTCTATGAGGGGATGATGACTTCATACATGGACTGCGGATGGTAGTCTGGCAGGTCGGATTCGTGAGAGTACCACGGATGTGGATCTAAGACTACCTGATCTTCTGTGAGGGCTCATGGCTTCAGACCTGGACTCTGGATGGCAGTCAGGCAGGTCGGGTTTGTCAGAAACTGTGGTTTTGACTCTCAGACTACCTAAGCTTCTGTGAGGGACTGGTGGCTTTAAACCGTTACTCTGGATGGCAGTCTGGCAGGTTCGGTTCATCAGAGAACACAACTGTTTCTCTCTGACAACTTAAACTTTTGTGAGGGCTGGTGACTTCAGACCTGGACAGAGGATGGCAGTCTGACAGGTTGAATTCATCAGAGTACCATGGATGTGGCTTTGTGACTACCTGAGCTTCTGTGAGGGGCTGGTGGCTTCAGACCTGGACTGCGGATGGCAGACTGGCAGGTTGGGTTCATCAGAGAACCATGGCTGTTTCTCTCAGTCTACCTGAGCTTCTGTCAGGGACTGGTGGCTTCAGACCTGGACTGTGGATTGCACTCCTGGCAGGTCAGGTTCATCAGAAGCATGGCTGTGTCTCTCAGGTGACCTGAGTTTCTGTGTGGGCTGGTGGCTTCAGACCTCGACTACGGACAGCACTCTGGCAGGTCGGGTTCATCAGAGAACCTCAGCTGTGGCTATCAGACTTCTTTAGCCTCTGTGGAGGCTGAAGGGTTTCAAACCTGGAAAGCGAGATGGCAGTATGGCATGTCAGGTTAGTCAGAGAACCATCTTTGTGAATCTAAGACTGCCTGAGCTTTTGTGAGGCTGGTGACTTCTGACCTGGACTGTGAATGGCAGTCTGGTAAGTCAGGTTCATCAGAAACCATGGCTGTGGCTCTCAGACTACCTGAGCTTCTGTGAGGGGCTGGTGGCTTTAGACCTTTACTGCGGATGACAGTCTGGCAGGTTGGGATCATCAGAGACCCACGACTGTTGCTCTTTGACTACAAGAGCTTTTGTGATGGGCTGGTGATTTCAGACCTGACTATGGATGGCAGTCTGGCAGTCAGATTGGTCAGAGTACTATGGATGTGGCTTTGAGACCACCTGATCTTCTGTGAGGGGCTCGTGGCTTCAGACCTGGACTCTGGATGGCACTCAGGCAGGTTGGTTTGTCAGAAAACTGTGGCTTTGTCTCTCAGACTACCTGAGCTTCGTGTGGCACTGATGGCTTTAGACCTTTACTGCAGATGGCAGTCTGGCAAGTTCAATTCATCGAGAACCCACGGACGTTGCTTTCTAACTACCTGAGCTTTTGTGAGGGACTGGTGACTTTAGACCTTGACTGCAGATGGTAGTCTGGCTGGTCAATTTGTCAGAGTACCATGGATGTGGCTTTGAGACTACCTGAGCTTCTGTGATTGGCTGGTGGCTTCAGACCTGGACTGCAGATGGCAGTCTGGCAGGTGAGGTTCATCAGAGAACCACTGCTGTAGGCTTATACTGCCTCAGCTTCTGTGAGGGGATGGTGGCTTAAGACCTGGGTTCGTGGATGGCTGTCTGGTGAGTTGTGTTCATCAAAGAGCCACAGCTCTGGCTCTCTGACTTCCTGAGCTTCTGTTCCAGCTGGAGGCTTCAGATCTGGACTACAGATGTCAGTCTAGCAGGCTGGCTTCATCAGAGAACCATGGCTATAGATCTCAGTCTACCTGAGCTTCTGTGTGGGGCTGCTCGCTTCAGAGCTGGACTGTGGCTGGCACTCTGGAAGGTCAGATTCATCAGGGATGAATGGCTGTGGCTCTCAGATTACCTGATCTTCAGTGAAGGGGCAGGTGACTTCAGACCTGGATGGCAGTGTGGCAGGTCTAGTTCATCAGAGAACCTCAGCTGTGGCTCTCAGACTACTTGAGCTTCTGTGAGGGGCTGGTGGCTTTTGACCTGGACTGCGAATGGCAGTCTGACAGGTCAGGTTAGTGAGAAAACCAAGGCTGTGGCTCAAAGACTACCTGAGCTTCTGTGAGGGTCTGGTAGCTTCAGACCTGGACTGCGGATGGCAGACTGGCAGGTTGGGTTTTTCTGAGAACTGTGGCTGTGCCTCTCCAACTGCCTGAGCTTCTGTGAGGGGTTGGTGGCTTCAAATCTGGACTGCGGATGACAGCCAGACAGGTTGGGTTTGTCAGGAGAACTGTGGCTGTGGTTCTCAGACTACCTGAATTTCTGTGGAGTTGCTGGTGGCCTCAGACCTGGACCACGATGGCAGTCTGGCAGGTTGGGATCATCTGAAAATCACAGCTGTGGCCTTCAGACCACCTGAGCTTCTGTGAGGGGCTGGTGGCTTCAGACCTGGACTGTGGATGGCACTCTGGCAGGTCAGGTTCATCAGAAAAGCATGGCAGTGGCTCTTAGACTACCTGAGCTTCTGTGAAGGGCTGGTGGCTTCAGACCTGGACTGCGGATGGCAGTCTGGCATGTCAGGTAAATCAGAGACCCACGGTGATGGCTCAAAACTACCTGAGCTTTTGTGAGGAGCTTGTGGCTTCTGACCAGGACTGCAGATGGCAGTCCCCAGGTTGAGTTCATCAAAGAACTGCAACTGTGGCTCTCTGACTACCTGAACTTCTGAGAGGGTCTGTTGGATTCAAACCTGGACTGTGAATGGCTGTCTGGCAGGTTGGGTTCATCAGAGAATGCGGCTCTGGCTCTCAGACTTTCTGAGCTTCTGTGAGGGGCTGATGGCTTCAGACCTGGACTGCAGATTTCAGTCCCAGGTCGGTTTCCTCAAAGAAGCACAGCTGTGGCTCTCAGACTACCTGAACTTCTGAGAGGGTCTGGTGGAATCAAACCTGGACTGCGAATGGCCATCAGGCAGGTTGAGTTCATTGGAGAACCACGGCTCTGGATCTCGGACTACCTGAACTTCTCTTTGGGCTGGTGGCTTCAGACCTGGACTGCAGATGTCAGTCTGGCAGGCTGGGTTCATCAAAGAACCATGGCTGTGGCTCGCAGTCTACCTGAGCTTCTGCATACATGTGATATGTCCAACTTGCAAGAGGAATTTGGTTTGGTCAAATTAGTAGGGAGATTGGCCTACTAGTAGGGAGATGCCGAACATCATGAGTTTGTCCTTAAATGACATCAAAAAATAAGAAAAAAAGCATTTAATATATTTCATTTTGTCAAGAATAAGCACTAAAAAGAATCAACCACTAGCTGTACAAAACTATCAGTCACATTGCTTATCACTATTTTACTTTTTATGTGTTTTTATCTGCCAAAAAGGAACATGAATGGATATTTTGGACAAAATCTTACTTAAGCAGGAGATTTTGTTACCTAGGAGGGAGAGAGGGAGTTCAGTCAAAAAAACAGGAGTCTTCTGCGCAGAGGGAGATATCACATGTATGTTCTGTGAGGGACTGTTCGCTTCAGATCTGGACTGTGGCTGGCACTCTGGCAGGTCAGATTCATCAAGGAAGAATGGCTGTGGCTCTCAGATTACCTGAGCTTCAGTGAGGGGCTGGTGGCTTCAGACCTGGATGGCAGTGTGGCAGGTCTGGTTCATCAGAGAACCCCAGCTGTGGCTCTCAGACTACTTGAGCTTCTGTGAGGGGCTGGTGGCTTCAGAACTGGACTAAGGCTGGCAGTCTGGCATGTCAGGTTAGTCAAAGAACCATGGCTGTGGCTCTCAGACTACTTGAGCTTCTGTGAGGGGCTGGTGGCTTCTGACTTGGACTGCGAATGGCAGTCTGGCAGGTCGGGTTCATCTGAGAACTTCAATTGTGGCTTTCAGACTACTTGAGCTTCTGTGAGTGGCTGGTGGCTTCAGGCCTGGTCTGTGGATCGCAGTCTGGCATGTCAGGTTAGTGAGAAAACCAAGGCTGTGGCTCAGAAGCTACCTGAGCTTCTGTGAGGGGCTAGTGGTTTTAGACCTGGACTGCGGATGGCAGGCTGGCAGGTTGGGTTCATCTGAGAACTATGGCTGTGGATCTCTGACTACCTGAGCTTCTGTGAGGGGCTGGTGGCTTCAGACCTGGACTGCGGGAGACAGTCTGGCTGGTCGGGTCCATCAGAGAACCATGACTATGTCTTTCAGACTACCTGAGCTTCTGTGAAGGGTTGGTGGTTTCAGATCTGGACTGCTGATGTCAGCCATGCAGGCTGGGTTCATCAGAGAACTGCAGCTGTGGTTCTCAGACTACCTGAATTTCTGTGAGGGGCTGGTGGCCTCAGACCTGGACTGCGGATGGAAGTCTGGCAAGTTGGGTTCATCAGAAAATCACGGCTGTGGCCTTCAGACTACCTAAGATTCTGTGAGGGCTGGTGGCTTCAGACCTGGACTGCGGATGGCAGGCTGGCAGGTTGGTTCGTCTGAGAACTATGGCTGTGGCTCTCTGACTACCTGAGCTTCTGTGAGGGGCTTGTGGCTTCAGACCTGGACTGTGGGTGACAGTCTGGCTGGTCAGGTCCATCAGAGAACCGTGACTATGTCTTTCAGACTACCTGAGCTTCTGTAAGGGGTTGGTGGTTTCAGATCTGGACTGCTGATGTCAGCCATGCAGGCTGGGTTCATCAGAGAACTGCAGCTGTGGTTCTAAGACTACCTGAATTTCTGTGAGGGGCTGGTGGCCTCAGACCTGGACTGCGGATGGAAGTCTGGCAAGTTGGGTTCATCAGAAAATCATGGCTGTGGCCTTCAGACTACCTAAGATTCTGTGAGGGGCTGGTGGCTTCAACCTGGACTGCAGATGGCAGTCTGGCATGTCAAGTGAGTCAGAAACCCACGGTGGTGGCTCAAAACTACCTGAGCTTTTGTGAGGGGCTGATGGCTTCAGACCTGAACTGCGGATGGCAGCCTTGCTGGTTGGGTTCATGAGAGAACCATGGCTGTGGCTCTCTTACTACCTGAGCTTTTGTAAGGGGGCTTGTGTCTTCTGACCAGGACTGCGGATGGCAGTTCCCAGGTTGGGTTCATCAAAGAATCACAACTGTGGCTCTCTGATTACCTGAACGTCTGAGAGGGACTGTTGGATTCAAACCTGGACTGTGAATGGCCGTCTGGCAGCTGAGGTTCATCAGAGAACCATGTCCGTGGCTTTTAGACTACCTGAGCTTCTATGAGGGGCTGGTGGCTTCAGACCTGGACTGCAGTTGGCAGTCTGGCAGGTGAGGTTCATCAGAGAACCACGGCTGTTGCTTTTATACTACCTGACCTTCTGTGAGGGACTGATGGCTTCAGACCTGGACTGCAGATGGCAGTCCCCGGTCAGGTTTCTCAAAGAACCGCAGCTGTGGCTCTCAGACTACCTGAACTTTGAGAGGGTCTGGTGGATTCAAACCTGGACTGCTAATGGACGTCAGGCAGGTTGGATTCATCAGAGAACCATGGCTGTGGCTCTCAGACTACCTGAACTCTGTTCAGGCTGGTGGCTTCAGACCTGGACTGCAGATGTCAGTCTGGCAGGCTGGGTTCATCAGAGAACCATGGCTGTGGCTCTCAGTCTACCTGAGCACCTGAGAGGGCTGCTGGTTTCAGACCTGGACTATGGAAGGCACTCTGGCAGGTCGGGTTCATCAGAGAAGCATGGGTGCCTCTCTCTGGCTACTTGAGCTTCTGTGATGGTCTGGTGGCTTTAGATCTCGACTGCAGATGGCAGTCTGGAAGGTTGGGTTCATCAGAGACCCTTGGCTGTGGCTGTCAGACTTCTTGAGCCTCTGTGAGGGGCTGGTGGCTTCAGACCTGGACTGCATATGGCAGTCTGGCATGTCAGGTTAGTAAGAGAACCACTGCTGTGGCTCTCAGACTACCTGAATTTCTGCAAGGGGCTGGTGACTTCAGATCTGCACTGCGGATGGCAAGCTGTCATGTCAGGAGAGTCAGAGACCCATGGCAGTGGACCAAAATCTACCTGAGCTTTTGTGAGTGGTTGGTGGCTTCTAACCAAGACTGTGGATTGTAGTCAGGCAGATCGGGTTTGTCAGGAAACTGAGGCTTTGACTGTCAGACTACCTGACATTTTGTGAGGGGCTGATGGCTTCTGACCTGGACTGTGGATGGCAGTCTGGCAGATTCGTTTCATCTGAGCACCACAGCTGAGGCCATCAGACTACCTGAGCTTCTGTGAGGGGCTTTGGCTTCAGACCTGGACTGCGGAATGCAGTCCCCAGGTCAGGTTCATCAGACAACTACGGCTCAGTCAGGTTCATCAGAGAAGCATGAGTGTGTCTTTCAGGCTACCTGAGCTTTTGTGAGGGGTTTGTGGCTTCAGATCTTGACTGCAGATGGCAGCTAGGCAGGTCGGGTTCATCAGAGAACCTCGGATGTGGTTGTCAGACTTCTCAGTCTTTGTGAGGGCTAGTGGCTTCAGATCTGGACTGCAGATGGCAGTCTGGCATGTCAGGTTAGTGAGAGAACCACCACTGTGGCTCTCAGACTACCTGAGCCTTGTGAGGGCTGGAGGCTTCTGACTTCACTGTGGATAGTAGTCTGGCAGGTTGGGTTCGTCATATAACTGGCTGTGGCTCTCAGACTCCCTGAGCTTCTCTGAGGGTCTAGTGGCTTCAGGCCTGGACTGTGAATGGCAGTCAGGCAGGTTGGGTTTGGCAAAAAAGTGTGGCTTTTACTCTCAGACTGCCTGAGCTTCTGTGAGGGCCTGGTGGCTTCAGACCATTAGTGTGGATAGCAATCTGGCAGGTTGGTTTCATCAGAGAACCATGACTGTTGCTCTCTGACTACCTGAGCTTTTGTGAGGGGATGGTGACTTCAGACTTGGACTGCGGATGGCAGTCTAGCAGGTCGGGTTCATCATAGAAGCATGGCTGTTGCTCTCAGACTACCTCAGCTTCTGTGAGGGGCTGGAGGCTTCAGACGTGGACTCAGGATGGCAGTCTGGCATGTCAGGTTAGTCAGGTAACCACGGCAGTGTTTCAAAACTACCTTAGTTTTTGTGAGGGCTGATGAGCTTCAGACCTGGACTACAAATGGCAGTCCAGGGTTTTATTTAACTCTAAAAACTGATAAGCGTTTTGCTCTTAAAAGTGCTAAAACATTGTGAAAATGCATAGCACCTGCCTCACTGTGTTTAACCAACATAACACTTCTAGACAACCTATATAAATACTTTCTGAACAGTTAGTATTTTCCCAAGAAAAAAACTACTAATCAATTATTTAACACCCTGCAGTCCCAGGTGAGGTTCGTCAAAGAACTGCAGATGCAGCTCTCTGACTACCTGAACTTCGGTTCAGGCTGGTGGCTTCAGACCTGGACTGCAGATGTCAGTCTGGCAGGCTGTGTTCATCAGAGAATCATGGCTGTGGCTCTTATACTACCTGAGCTTCTGTGAAGGGCTGTTGGCTTTCAGACCTGGACTGTGGATGGCAGTCCCAGTTCAGGTTCATCAAAGAACTGCAGCTGAGGCTCTCAGACTACCTTAGCTTCTGAGAGAGGCTGGTGGCTTCAAACCTTGGCAGTGAATAGCTGTCCGGCAGGTTGGGTCTATCAGAGAACCGTGGTTCTGTCTCTCAGACAACCTGAGCTTCTATGAGGCTGGTGACTTCAGACCTGGACTGCGGATGGCAGTGTGGCCAGCCCCTCACATAAGCTTAGGTTGTCTGAGAGTCAAAACTGCAGTTTTCTGACACCCTGACCTGCCTGACTGATCTCCACAGTCCAGGTGGCTTCAGACCTTTACTGTGGATGGCAGTCTGGCAGGTTGGGTTCATCAGGGAACCACGACTATTGCTCTCTGACTACCTGAGCTTTTGTGAGGGGCTGGTGACTTCAGACCTTGGCTGTGGATGACAGTTCCCAGGTCGGGTTCATCAAAGAACCACAACTGTGGCTCTCTGACTACCTGAACTTTGAGAGGGTCTGTTGGATTCAAACCTGGACTGCATATGTCCGTCTGGCAGGTTGTTTCATCAGAGAGCGATGGCTCTGGCTCAGACTTTCTGAGCTTCTTTGCAGGCTAGTAGCTTCAGACCTGGACTGCGAATGGCAGTCTGGCAGATGAGGTTCATCAGAGACCCATGGCTGTGGCTTTTAGACACTTGGCGTCATTGAGGGCTGGTTGCTTCAGACCTTGACTGCAGTTTGCAGCCTGGCAGGTGAGGTTCATCGGAGAACCATGGCTGTGGTTTTCAACTACATGAGCTTCTGTGAGGGGCTGATGGCTTCGGACCTGGACTGCGGACGACATGGCAGTCCCCAGGTCTGGTTCATCAAAGAACTGCAGCTGTGGCTTCAGACTACCTTAGCTTCTGTGAAGGGGTGGTGGCTTCAGACCTGGACTGTGGTTGGCAGTCCCCAGTTCAGGTTCATCAAAGAACCACAGCTGAGGCTCTCAGACTACCTTAGCTTCAGAGAGATGCTGGAGGCTTCAAACCTTGGCAGTGACTAGCCACCTGGCAGGTTGAGTTCATCAGAGAACCATGGCTCTGGCTCTCAGGCAACCTGAGCTTCTGTGGGGATGGTGACTTCAGACCTGGACTGCAGATGGCAGTCTAGCCAGCCCTTCACAGAAGCTTAGGTAGTCTGAGAGTCAAAACCGCAGTTTTATGACAAACCCGACCTGCCTGACTGATATCCAGAGTCTAGGTGGCTTCAGACCTGGACTGCAGATGTCAGTGTGGTAGGCTGTGTTCATCAGAGAACCATGGCTGTGGCTCTGAGTCTACAAGAGCTTCTGTGAGGGGCTGGTGGCTTCAGACCTGGACTGTGGATGGCACTCTGGCAGGTTGGGTTCATCAGAGAAGAATGGCTGTGGCTCTCAGTCTACCTGAGTTTCTGTGAGGGACTGGTGACTTCAGACCTTTACTGCGGATGGCAGTCTGGCTTGTCAGGTTAGTCAGAGTACCAAAACTGTGGCTGTCAGACTACCTAAGCTTTTGTGAGGGCTGGTGGCTTCTGACCTGGACTGTGGATGGCAGTCTGGCATGTCAGGAGAGTCAGAGAACCACGGCGGTGGCTCAAAACTACCTGAGCTTTGTGAGGGCTGCTGACTTCAGAAATGGACTGCAGATGGCAGTCTGGCAGGTTGGATTTGTCAGATAACCGCACTTGTGTCTCTCAGACTGCCTGAGCTTCTGTGAGGGGCTGGTGGCTTAAGACTTGGACTGTGGATAGCAGTCAGGCAGGTCGGGTTTGTCAGAAAATGTTGGCTTTGTCTCTCAGACTATCTGAGCTTTTGTGAAGGGCTGGTGGCTTCTGATCTGGACTGCAGATGGTATGGCATGTCAGGTGAGTCAGAGAACCACTGCAGTGGCTCAAACCACCTGAGCTTTTGTGAGGGTTTGATAGTTTAGACCTCGATCATGGGAAGGCAGTCTGACAGGTTGGATTCATCAGATAACCTCAGCTGTGGCTCCCAGACTGCCTGAGCTTCTGTGAGGGGCTGGTGGCTTTAGACCTTTACTTCGGATGGCAGTCTGGCATGTTGGGTTCATCAGAGAACCACAACTATTGTTCTCTGACTACCTGAGCTATTGTGAGGGGCTGGAGACTTCAGACCTGGACTGCGGATGGCAGTCCCCAGGTCAGGTTCATCAAAGAACTGCAACTGTGGCTCTCAGACTACCTGAACTTCTGAGAGGGTCTGGTGGATTCAAACCTGGACTGTGAATGGCCATCTGGTAGGTTGGGTTCATCAGAGAAAGATGACTCTGGCTCTCAGACTTTCTGAGCTTCTGTACAGGCTGGTGGCTTCAGACCTGGACTGGGATGGCAGTCTGGCAGGTGAGATTCATCAGATACCCATGGCTGTGGATTTTAGACTAGCTGAGCTTTTTTGTGAGGGGCTGGTGGCTTCAGACCTGGACTGCAGACGGCACTATTGGAGGTCGGGTTCAACAAAGAAGCATGGCTGTGTCTCTCAGGCTACCTGAGCTTCTGTGAGGGGCTGGGGGCCTCAGACCTCAACTGCAGATGGCAGTCTGGCAGGTCAGGTTCATCAGGGAACCTCAGCTGTGGCTGTCAGACTTCTTGAGCCGCTGTGAGGGGCTGGTGGCTTCAGACCTGGAAAGCGGATTACATTCTGGCATGTCAGGTTAGTCAGAGAACCATTTTCTGTGGCTCTCAGACCCCCTGAGCTTTTGTGAGGTGCTGGTGGCTTCTGACCTGGACTCTGGATGACAGTCTGGCAGGTTGGGTTCATCAGATAACCATGGCTGTGGCTCACAGACTGCCTGGGCTACTGTGAGGGTCTGGTGGTTTCAGACCTGGACTCTGGATGGCAGTCAGTCAGGTCAGGTTTGTCAGAAAACTGTGGCTTTCACTCTCAGACTACCTGAGTTTCTGTGAGGGACTGCTGACTTCAGACCTGGACTGCAGATGGCAGTCTGGCATGTCAGATTAGTCAGAGAACCACGACTGTGGCTCTTAGACTTCCTGAGCTTTTGTGAGGGGCTGGAGGCTTCTGAACTGGACTGCAGATGCCAGTCTGGCATGTCAGGTGAGTCAGAGAACCATGGCAATGGCTCAAAAACTAACTGAGCTTTTGTGAGGGGCTGCTAGATTCAGACCTGAACTGCGGATGGCAGTCTGGCAGGTTGGATTCATCAGATAACTGGAGCTGTGGCTCTCAGACTGCCTGAGCTTCAGTAAGGGGCAGGTGGCTTCAGACGTGGACTCTGGATGCCAGTTAGGCAGGTCAGGTTTGTCAGAAAACTGTAGGTTTGTCTCTCAGACTACTTGAGCTTTTATGAGGGGCTGGTAGCTTCTGACTTTTACTGCGGAATCAGTCTGGCAAGTTTGGTTAATCTGAGAACCACAGCTGTGGTCTTCAGACTACCTGAGCTTCTGTGAGGGGCTGGTGGCTTTAGACCTTGACTGCATATGGCACTCTTGGAGGTCGGGTTCAACAAAGAAGCATGGCTGTGTCTCTCAAACTACCTGAGCTTCTGTGAGGGGCTGGAGGCCTCAGACCTCGACTGCAGATGGCAGTCTGGCAGGTCAGGTTCATCAGGGACCTCAGCTGTGGCTGTCAGACTTCTTGAGTATCTGTGAGGGCTGGTGGCTTCAGACCTGGAAAGTGGATTACATTCTGGCATGTCAGGTTAGTCAGAGAACCATCTTCTGTGGCTCTCGGACCCCCTGAGCTTTTGTGAGGTGCTGGTGGATTCTGTCCTGGACTCTGGATGGCAGTCTGGAAGGTTGGGCTCATCAGATAACCATGGCTGTGGCTCGCAGACTGCTTGAGCTACTGTGAGGGACTGGTGGTTTCAGACCTGGACTCTGGATGGCAGTCAGACAGGTCAGGTTTGTCAGAAAACTGTGGCTTTGACTCTTAGACTACCTAAGCTTCTGTTAGGGGCTGATGGCTTTATACCTCCACTGCAGATGGCAGTCTGGCAGGTTTGGATCATCAGAGAACCACGACTCTTGCTCTCTGGCTGACTGAGCTTTGTTGAGGGGCTGGTGACTTCAGACCTGGACTGTTGATGGCAGTCTGGCATGTCAGGTTAGTCAAAGAACCACATCTGTGGCTCTCAGACTACCTGAGCTTCTGTGACGGGCTGCTGGTTTCACACCTGGACTACGGATGGCACTCTGGCAGGTAGGGTTCATCATAGAGGAATGGCTGTGGCTTTCAGACTATGTGAGCTTCTGTGAAGGGCTGGTGGCATCAGACCTGGACTGTGGATGGCAGTGTGGCCAGCCCCTCACAGAAGCTTCGGTAGTCCGAGAGTCAAAACCACAGTTTTCTGACAAATCTGTTCTGCCTTACTGATATCCAGAGTCCAGGTGGCTTCATACCTGGACTGCAGATGTCAGTCTGGTAGGTAGTGTTCATCAGAGAACCATGGCTGTGTTTCTCAGGCTACCAGAGCTTCTGTGAGGAGCTGGTTGCCTCAGACCTCGACTGCAGATGGCAGTCTGGCAGGTCAGGCTAATCAGGGGAAATTCAACTGTGGCTGTCAGACTTCTTGAGCCTCTGTGAGGGGCTGGTGGGTTCAGACCTGGAAAGCGGATTGCATTCTGGCATGTCAGATTAGTCACAGAACCATCTTCTGTGGCTCTTGGACTCCCTGAGTTTTTGTGAGGGGCTGGTGGCTTCTGACCTGGACTCTGGATGGCAGTCTGGCTGGTTGGGTTCATCAGATAACCGTGGCTGTGGCTCGCAGACTGCCTGAGCTACTGTGAGGGCCTGGAGGTTTCAGACCTGGACTCTGGTTGGCAGTCAGGCAGGTCAGGTTTGTCAGAAAACTGTGGCTTCACTCTCAGACTACCTGAGCTTCTGTTAGGGACTGATGGCTTTATACCCTTACTGCAGATGGTAGTTCTGGCAGGTTTGGATCATCAGAGAACCATGACTCTTGTTCTCTCAGCTGAGTGAGCTATGTTGAGGGGTTGGCGACTTCAGACCTGGGCTGTTGATGGCAGTGTGGCATGTCTGGTTAGTCAGAGAACCATATCTGTGGCTCTCAGACTAACTGAGCTTTTGTGAGGGGCTGGTGGCTTCTGACCTGGACTGCGGATGGCAGTCTGGCATGTCAGGTAAATCAGAGAACCACGGCGGTGGCTCAAAAACTACCTAAGCTTTTCTGAGCCGCTGATGGCTTCAGACATTGACTGTGGATGGCAGTTAGGCAGGTCAGGTTTGTCATAAAACTGTGGCTTTGTCTCTCAGACTACCTGAGCTTTGGTGAGGCGCTGGTGGCTACTGACCTGGACCACGAATGGCAGTCTGGCAGGTTTGGTTAATCTGAGAACCACAGCTGTGGCCTTTAGACTACCTGAGCTTCTGTGAGGGGATGGTGGATTCAGACCTGGACTGCAAATGTCACTCTGGCAGGTCGGGCTCAACATAGAAGCATGACTGTGTCTCTCATGCTACCTGATATTCTGTGAGGGGCTTGTGGCCTCAGACCTCGACTGCAGATGGCAGTCTGGCAGGACAGGTTCATCAGAGAACCTCAGCTTTGGCTGTCAGATTTTTGAGCCTCTGTGAGGGGCTGGTGGGTTCAGACCTGGAAAGCTGATTGCATTCTGGCATGTCAGGTTAGTCAGAGAACCATCTTCTGTGGCTCTCAGACTACGTGAGCTTTTGTGAGGGGCTGGTGGCTTCTGACCTGGACTGTGAATGGCAGTCTGGCAGGTTGGGTTCTTCAGATAGCCATGGCTGTGGCTCACTGAGTTCCTGAGCTACTGTGAGGGTCTGGTGGTTTCAGACCTGGACTCTGGATAGCAGTCAGGAAGCTCAGGTTTGTCACAAAACTGTGGCTTTCACTCTCAGACTACCAGAGCTTCCGTTAGGGGCTGATGGCTTTATACTTCTACTGTGGATGGCAGTCTGGCAGGTTTGGATAATCAGAGAACCACGACTCTTGCTCTCTGGCTGACTGAGCTTTGTTGAGGGGCTGGTGACTTCAGACCTGGACTGTTGATGGCAGTATGGCATGTCACATTAGTCAGAGAACCACATCTGTGGCTCTCAGACTACCTGAACTTCTTTGATGGGCTGCTGGTTTCAGACCTGGACTATGGATGGCACTCTGGCAGGTCGAGTTCATCAGAGAAGAATGGCTGTGGCTTTCAGACTAGTGAGCTTCTGTGAAGGATTGGGGCTTCAGACCAGGACTGTAGATGGCACTCCCAGTTTGGGTTCATCAGAGAACTGCAGCTGTGGCCTCAGACTACTTTAGCTTCTTAGAGAGCCTGGTGGCTTCAAACCTTGGCAACGAATGGCCGTCTTGGCAGGTTAGGTTCATCAGAGAACCGTGGCTCTGGCTCTCAGACAGCCTGAGCTTCTGTGGGGTTGGTGATTTCAGACCTGGACTGTGGATGACAGTGTGGCCAGCCCCTTACAGAAGATTAGGTAGTCTGAGACTTAATACCACAGGTTTCTGACAAACTTGTCCTGCCTTACTGATATCCAGAGTCCAGGTGGCATCAGACCTGGACTGCAGATGTTAGTCTGGTAGGTAGTGTTCATCAGAGAACCATGGCTGTCTCTCTCAGGCTACCAGAGCTTCTGTGAGTAGCTGGTCACCTCAGACCTTGACTGCAGATGGCAGTCTGGTAGGTCAGCTCATCAGGAAATTCAACTGTGGCTGTCAGACTTCTTGAGCCTCTGTGAGGCTGGTGGTTCAGACCTGGAAGCGGATTGCATTCAGCCATGTCAGGTTAGTCAGAGAACCATCTTCTGTGGCTCTTGGACTCCCTGAGCTTTAGCGAGGGGCTGGTGGCTTCTGACCTGGACTCTGGATGGCAGTCTGGCAGGTTGGGTTCATCAGATAACTGTGGCTGTGGCTCGCAGACTGCCTGAGCTTCTGTGAGGGTCTGGAGGTTTCAAATCTGGACTGTGGATGGCAGTCAGGCAGGTCAGGTTTGTCAGAAAACTGTGGCTTTCAATCTCAGACTACCTGAGCTTCTGTTAGGAGCTGATGGCTTTATACCTGTAATGCGGATGGCAGTCTGGCAGGTTTGGATCATCAGGGAACCACGACTCTTTCTCTCCAGCTGACTGAGCTTTGTTGAGGGGCTGGAGACTTCAGACTTGGACTGTTGATGGCAGTCTGGCATGTCAGGTTAGTCAGAGAACCACATCTGTGGCTCTCAGACTACCTGAACTTCTGTGACGGGCTGCTGGTTTCAGACCTGGACTATGGATGACTCTTTGGCTGGTCGGGTTCATCAGAGAAGAACGGCTGTGGCTTTCAGACTACGTGAGCTTCTGTGAAATGCTGGTGGCTTCAGACCTGGACTGTGGATAGCACTCCCCAGTTTGGGCTCACCAGAGAACTGCTGCTGTAGCTCTCAGACTACTTTAGCTTCTGAGAGAGCCTGGTGACTTCAACCCTGGGCAACGAATGGCCGTCTGGCAGGTTAGGTTCATCAGAGAACCATGGCTCTGGCTCTCAGACAACCTGAGCTTCTGTGGGGATGGTTACTTCAGACCTGGACTGCAGATGGCAGTGTGGCCAGCCTCTCACAGAAGCTTAAGTAGTCTGAGAGTCAAAACCGCAGTTTTCTGACAAACCCGACCTGCCTGACTGATATCCAGAGTCCAGGTGGCTTCAGACCTGGACTGCAGATGTCAGTCTGCTAGGTTGTGTTCATCAGAGAACCATGGCTGTGGCTCTGAGTCTACCTGACCTTGTGTGAGGGGCTGGTGGCTTCACATCTGGACTGTGGTTGGCACTCTGGCAAGTTGGGTTCTTCAGAGAGGAATGGCTGTGGCTCTCAGACTACCTTAGTTTCTGTGAGGGACTGGTGACTTCAGACCTGGACTGCGGATGGCAGTGTGGCATGTCAGGTTAGTCAGAGAACCATGACTGTGGCTCTTAGACTTCCTGATCTTTTGTGAGGGCTGGTGCCTTCTGACCTGGACTGTGGATGGCAGTCTGGCATGTCAGGTGAGTCAGAGAACCACGACGATTTCTCAAAAACTACCTGAGCTTTCGTGAGGGGCTGCTAGCTTCAGACCTGGACTGCGGATGGCAGTCTGGCAGGTTGGATTCATCAGATTACCTGAGCTGTGGCTCTCAGACTGCCTGAGCTTCTGTGAGGGCTGGTGGCTTCAGGCGTGGACTCTGGATGCCAGTTAGGCAGGTTGGGTTTGTCTGTAAACTGAGGATTTACCTCTCAGACGACCTGAGCTTTTGTGAGGGGCTGGTGGCTCCTGACCTGGACTGCGGATTCAGTCTGACAGGTTTGGTTAATCTGAGAACCACAGCTGTGGCCTTCAGACTACCTGAGCTTCTGTGAGGGGCTGGTGGCTTCAGACCTGGACTGCAGATGGCACTCTGGCAGGTCGGGTTCAACAGAGAAGCATGGCTGTGTCTCTCGGGCTACCTGAGCTTCTGTGAGGGGCTGGTGGCCTCAGACCTCGACTGCAGTCAGCAGTCTGGCAGGTCAGGTTCATCAGAGAACCTCAGCTGTGGCTGTCAGACTGCTTGAGCCTCTGTGAGGGACTGGTGGCCTCAGACCTGGAAAGCGGATTGCATTCTGGGATGTCAGGTTAGTCACAGAACCATCTTCTGTGGCTCTCAGACTCCCTGAGCTTTTGAGAGGGGCTGGTATCTTCTGGCCTGGACTCTGGATGGCAGTCTGGCAGGTTGGATTCATCAGATTACCGAGCTGTGGCTCTCAGACTGCCTGAGCTTCTGTGAGGGGCTGGTGGCTTCAGACGTGGACTCTGGATGCCAGTTAGGCAGGTTGGGTTTGTCAGAAATCTGCAGATTTGCCTCTCAGACTACCTGAGCTTTTGTGAGGGGCTGGTGGCTCCTGACATGGACTGCAGATTCTGTCTGACAGGTTTGGTTAATCTGAGAACCACTGCTGTGGCCTTCAGACCACATGAGGTTCTGTGATGGGCTGGTGGCTTCAGACCTGGACTGCCGATGGCACCTGGCAGGTCGGGTTCAACGAGAAGCATGGCTGTGTCTCTCAGGCAACCTGAGCTTCTGTGAGGGCTTGTGGCTCAGACCTCGACTGCAGTCAGCAGTCTGGCAGGTCAGGTTCATCGGAGAACCTCAACTGTGGCTGTTAGACTTCTTGAGCCTCTGTGAGGGACTGGAGGCTTCAGACCTGGAAAGCGGATTGCATTCTGGGGTGTCAGGTTCTCCACAGAACCATCTTCTGTGGCTCTCAGACTCCCTGAGCTTTTGTGAGGGGCTGGTTTCTTCTGACCTGGGCACTGGATGGCAGTCTGGCAGGTTGGGTTCATCAGGTAACCATGGCTGTGGCTCGCAGCCTGCCTGAGCTACTGTGAGGGTCTGGTGGTTTCAGACCTGGACTCTGGATGGCAGTCAGGCAGGTCAGGTTTGTCAGAAAACTGTGGCTTTGACTCTCAGACTACCTGAGTTTCTGTGAGGGTCTGGTGACTTCAGACCTGACTGCGGATGGCAGTCTGGCATGTCAGGTTAGTCAGAGAACCACAACTGTGGCTCTTAGACTTCCTGAGCTTTTGGGAGGGGAAGGTGGCTTCTGAGCTGGACTGTAGATGGCAGTCTGGCATGTAAGGTGAGTCAGAGAACCATGGCAATGGCTCAAAACCTACCTGAGCTTTTGTGAGGGGCTGCTAGCTTCAGACCTGGACTGCAGATGGCAGTCTGGCTAGTTGGATTCATCAGATAACCAGAGCTGTGGCTCTCAGACTGCAGAGCTTCTGTGATGGGCTGGTGGCTTCAGACGTGGACTCTGGATGCCAGTTAGGCAGGTTGGTTTAGTCAGAAAACTTAGGGTTTGCCTCTCAGACTACCTGAGCTTTTGTGAGGGGATGATGGCTTCAGATCTGGACTGCAGATGGCACCCTGGCAGGTCGGGTTCAACAGAGAAGCATGGCTGTGTCTCTCAGGCTACCTGAGCTTCTGTGAGGGGTTGATGGCCTCAGACCTCGACTGCAGATGGCAGTCTCTGGCAGGTCAGGTCCATCAGGGAACCTCAGCGTGGCTGTCAGACTTTGAGCCTCAGTGAGGTGCTGGAGGTTTCAGACCTGGAAAGCAGATTGCATTCTGGCATGTCAGGTTAGTCAGAGAGCCATCTTCTGTGGCTCTCGGACTCCCTGAACTTTTGTGAGGGCTGGTGGCTTCTGACTTGGACTCTGGATGGCAGTCTGGCAGGTTGGGTTCATCAGATAACCATTGCTGTGGGTCGCAGACTGCCTGAGCTACTGTGAGGGTCTGGAGGTTTCATACCTGGACTCTGGATGGCAGTCAGGCAGGTCAGGTTTGTCGGAAAACTGTGGCTTTGACTCTCAGACTACCGAAGCTTCTGTTAGGGGCTGGTGGCTTTATACCTCTACTGCGGATGGCGGTCTGGCAGGTTTAGATCATCAGAGAACCATGACTCTTGCTCTCCAGCTGACTGAGCTTTGTTGAGGGGCTGGTGACTTCAGACCTGGACTGTTGAAGGCAGTGTGGCATGTCAGGTTAGTCAGAGAACCACATCTGTGGCTCTCAGACTACCTGACCTTTTGCGAGGAGCTGGTGGCTTCTGACCTGGACTGTGGATGGCAGTCTTCATGTTAGGTGAGCAGAGAACTATAGCGTAGCTCAAAACTACCTGAGCTGTTCTGAGGGCTGATGGCTTCAGACGTTGACTGTGGATGGCAATTAGGCAGGTCGGGTTTTCAGAAAACTGGCATTTTCTCTCTCAGACTACGTGAGCTTGTGAGGTTCTGGTGGCTACTGACCTGGACTACGAATGGCAGTCTGGCATGTTTGGTTAATCTGAGAACCACAGCTGTGGCCTTCAGACTACCTGAGCTTCTGTGAGGGGCTGGTGCATTCAGACCTGGACTGCAGATGGCACTCTGGCAGGTCGGTTCAGCATAGCTAATGGCTGTGTCTCTCATGCTACCTGATCTTCTGTGAGAGGATTGTGGCCTCAGACCTCGATAGCAGATGGCAGTCTGGCAGGACAGGTTCATCAGAGAACCTCAGCTGTGGCTGTCAGACTTCTTGAGCCTCTGTGAGGTGCTGGTGGGTTCAGACCTGGAAAGTGGATTGCTTTCTGGCATGTCAGGTTAGTCAGAGAACCATCTTCTCTGGCACTCAGACTAAATGAGCTTTTGTGAGGGGCTGGTGGCTTCTGACCTGGACTGTGAATGGCAGTCTGGCAGGTTGGGTTCTTCAGATCACCATGACTGTGGCTCACAGACTTCCTGAGCTACTGTAAGGGTCTGGTGGATTCAGACCTGGACTCTGGATGGCAGTCAGGCAGGTCAGGTTTGTCAGAAAACTGTGGCTTTCACTCTCAGACTACCTGAGCTTCTGTTAGGGGCTGATGGCTTTATACCTCTACTGCGGATGGCAATCTGGTAGGTTTGGATCATCAGAGAACCACAACTCTTCCTCTCTGGCTGATTGAGCTTTGTTGAGGGGCTGGTGACTTCAGACCTGGACTGTTGATGGCAGTCTGGCATGTCAGGTTAGCCAGAGAACCACATCTGTGGCTCTCAGACTACCTGAACTTCTGTGACGGGCTGCTGGTTTCAGACCTGGACTACGGATGACACTCTGGCAGGTCGGGTTCATCAGAGAATAACGGCTCTGGCTTTCAGACTACGTAAGCTTCTGTGAAGTGCAGGTGGCTTCAGACCTGAACTGTGGATGGCACTCCCCAGTTTGGGCTCACCAAAGAACTGCTGCTGTAGCTCTCAGACTACTTTAGCTTCTGAGAGAGCCTGGTGGCTTAAACTCTGGGCAACGATTGGCAGTCTGGCAGGTTAGGTTCATCAGAGAACCATGGTTCTGGCTCTCAGACAACCTGAGCTTCTGTGGGGATGGTGACTTCAGACCTGGACTGCAGATGGCAGTGTGGACAGCCCCTCACAATAGCTTAGGTAGTCTGAGAGTCAAAACTGCAGTTTTCTGACAAACCCGACCTGCCTGACTGATATCCAGAGTCCAGGTGGCTTTAAACCTGGACTGCACTATTCAGTGTGGTAGGTAGTGTTCATCAGAGAGCCATGGTTGTCTCTCTCAGGCTACCTAAGCTTCAGTGAGGGGCTGGTCACCTCAGACCTCGACTGCAGACGGCAGTCTGGTAGGTCAGGCTCATCAGGGAAATTCATCTGTGGCGCAGACTTCAGACTGCGAGCCTCTGTGACTGGTGGGTTCAGACCTGGAGCGGATTGCATTCAGCCATGTCAGGTTAGTCAGAGAACCATCTTCTGTGGCTCTTGGACTCCTGAGCTTTAGCGAGGGCTGGTGGCTTCTGACCAGGCGCTGGATGGCAGTCTGGCAGGATGGGTTCATCAGATAACCGTGGCTGTGGCTTGAGACTGCCTGAGCTTCTGTGAGGTCTGAGGTTTCAGACCTGGACTATGGATGGCAGTCAGGCAGGTCAGGTTTGTCAGAAAACTGTGGCTTTCACTCTCAGACTACCTGAACTTCTGTCAGGGGCTGGTGGCTTTATACCTTTACTGCAGATGGCAGTTCTGGCAGGTTTGGATCATCAGAGAACCGACTCTTGCTCTCTGGCTGACTGAGCTTTTTGAGAGGTTGATGACTTCAGACCTGGACTGTTGAAGGCAGTGTGGCATGTCAGGTTAGTCAGAGAGCCACATCTGTGGCTCTCAGACTAACTGAGCTTTTGTGAGGGGCTGGTTGCTTCTGACCTGGACTGCTGGATGGCAGTTTGGCATGTCAGGAAAGTCAGAGAACCATGGCGGTGGCTCAAAACCTACCTGAGCTTTTCTGAGTGGCTGATGGCTGCAGCGTTGACTGTGGATGGCGGTTAGGCAGGTCGAGTTTGTCAGAAAATTATGGCTTTGTCTCTTAGACTACCTGAGCTTAGGTGAGGTGCTGGTGGCTACTGACCTGGACTACAAATGGCAGTCTGGAAGGTTTGATTAATCTGAGAACCACAGCTGTGGCCTTCAGACTTCCTGAGCTTCTGTGAGGGCAGGTGGATTCAGACCTGGACTGCAGATGGCACTCTGGAAGGTTGGGTTCAACATAGCAGCACGGCTGTGTCTCTCATGCTACCTGATCATTTGTGAGGCTCTGGATGCCTCAGATCTCGATTGCAGATGGCAGTCTGGTAGGTCAGGCTCATCAGGGAACCTCAACTGTGGCTGTCACACTTTTGAGCCTCTGTGAGGGCTGTGGTTTCAGACCTGGAAAACAGATTGCTTTCTGGCATGTCAGGTTAGTCAGAGAACCATCTTCTGTGGCTCTCAAACTAAATGAGATTTTGTGAGGGGCTGGTGTCTTCTGACCTGGACTGTGAATGGCAGTCTGGCAGGCTGGGTTCTTCAGATAACCATGGCTGTGGCTCACAGACTTCCTGAGCTACCGTGAGGGTCTGCTGGTTTCAGACATGGACTACGGATGGCACTCTGGCTGGTTGGGTTCATCAGAGAAGAATGGCTGTGGCTTTCAGACTATGTGAGCTTCTGTGAAGGATTGGTGGCTTCAGACCTGGACTGTGGATGGCAGTCCCCAGTTTGGGTTATTCAGAGAATGGCAGCTGTGGCTCTCAGACTACTTTAGCTTCTGAGAGAGCCTGGTGGCTTCAAACCTTGGCAATGAAAGGCCATCGGGCAGGTTAGGTTCATCACAGAACCATGGCTCTGGTTCTCAGACAGCCTCAGCTTCTGAGGGGCTGGTGACTTCTGACCTGGACTGTGGATGGCAGTGTGGTCAGCCCCTCACAGAAGCTTAGGTAGTCTGAGAGTCAAAACCATAGTTTTATGACAAACCTGTCCTGCCTGACTGATATCCAGAGTCCAGGTGGCTTCAGACCTGGACTGCAGAAGTCAGTCTGGTAGGTAGTGTTCATCAGAGAACCATGGCTGTGCCTCTCAGACTACCTGAGCTTCTGTGAGGGGCTGGTCACCTCAGACCTCGATTTCAGATGGCACTCTTGTAGGTCAGGCTCATCAGGGAACCTCAACTGTGGCTGTCAGACTTCTTGAGCCTCTCTGAGGGACTGGTGGGTTCAGACCTGGAAAGTGGTTTGCATTCTGCCATGTCAGTTTAGTCAGAGAACCATCTTCTGTGGCTCTCGGACTCCTTGAGCTTTTGTGAGGGGCTGATGGCTTCTGACCCGGACTCTGGATGGCAGACTGGCAGGTTGGGTTCATCAGATAACTGTGGCTGTGGCTCGCAGACTTCCTGAGCTACTGTGAGGGTCTGGTGGTTTCAGACCTGGACTCTGGATGGCAGTCAGGCAGGTCATGTTTGTCAGAAAACTGTGGCTTTCACCTCAGACTACCTGAGCTTCTGTTAGGGCTAGTGTCTTTATACCTCTGTGCAGATGGCAGTCTGGCAGGTTTGGATGATCAGAGAACCACGACTCTTGCTCTCTGCTGACTGAGCTTTGTTGAGGGGCTGGTGACTTCAGACCTGGACTGTTGATGGCAGTCTGGCATGTCAGGTTAGTCAGAGAACCATATCTGTGGCTCTCAGACTACCTGAGCTTCTGTGACGGGCTGCCAGTTTCACACCTGGACTATGAATGGCACTCTGGCAGGTCGGGTTCATCATAGAAGAATGGCTGTGGCTTTCAGACTACGTGAGCTTCTGTGAAGGGATGGTGGCTTCAGACCTGGACTGTGGATAGCAGTCCCCAGCTAGGGTTCATCAGAGAACTGCAGCTGTGGTTCTCAGACTACTTTAGCTTCTGAGAGAGCCTGGTGGCTTCAAACCTTGGCAATGAAAGGCCGTCCAGCAGGTCAGGTTCATCAGTGAACCGTGGCTCTCACTCTCAGACAGCCTGAGCTTCTGTGGGGCTGGTGACTTCAGACCTGGACTGCGGATGCCAGTGTGGCCAGCCCCTCAAAGAAGCTTAGGTAGTCTGAGAGTCAAAACCACAATTTTCTGAAAAATCTGTCCTTCCTTACTGATATCCAGAGTCCAGGTGGCTTCAGACCTGGACTGCAGAAGTCAGTCTGGTAGGTAGTGTTCATCAAAGAACCATGGCTCTGTTTCTCAGGCTACCAGAGCTTCTGTGAGGAGCTGGTCGCCTCAGACCTCGACTGCAGACGGCAGTCTGGCAGGTCAGGCTGATCAGGGAACCTCAACTGTGGCTGTCAGACTGACTGAGCTTTGTTGAGGGGTTGATGACTTCAGACCTGGACTGTTGATGGCAGTGAGGAATATCTGGTTAGTCAGAGAACCACATCTGTGGCTCTCAGACTAACTGAGCTTTTGTGAGGGTCTGGTGGCTTCTGACTTGGACTGCGGATGGCAGTCTGTCATGTCAGTTAAGTCAGAGAACCACGGCGGTGGCTGAAACACTACCTGAGCTTTTCTGAGTGGCTGATGGCTTCAGATGTTGACTGTCGATGGCAGTTAGGCAGGTCGGGTTTGTCATTAAACTGTGGCTTTGTCTCTCAGACTACCTGAGCTTTGGTGAGGTGCTGGTGGCTACTGACCTGGACTACGAATGGCAGTCTGGCAGGTTAGGTTAATCTGAGAACCACAGCTGTGGCCTTCAGACTACCTGAGCTTCTGTGAGGGCTGGTTTATTCAGATCTGGACTGCAGATGGCACTCTGGCAGGTGGGATAAACATAGAAGCATGGCTGTGTCTCTCATGCTACCTGATCTTCTATGAGGGGCTTGTGGCCTCAGACCTCGACTGCAGATGGCAGTCTGGCAGGACAGGTTCATCAGAGAACCTCAGCTGTGGCTGTCAGATTCTTGAGCCTCTGTGAGGTGCTGGTGGGTTCAGACCTCGAAAGTGGATTGCTTTCTGGCATGTCAGGTTAGTCAGAAAACCATCTTCTGTGGCTCTCAGACTACCTGAGCTTTTGTGAGGGGCTGGTGGCTTCTGACCTGGACTGTGAATGGCAGTCTGGCAGGTACGGTGCTTCAGATAACCATGGCTGTTGCTCGCAGACTTCCTGAGCTACTATGAGGGTCTTGTGGTTTCAGACCTGGACCCTGGGTGGCAGTCAGGCAGGTCAGGTTTGCCAGAAAACTGTGGCTTTCACTCTCAGACTACCTGAGCATCTGTTAGGGGCTGATGGCTTTATACCTCTACTGCGGATGGCAGTCTGGCAGGTTTGGTTAATCAGAGAACCACAACTTTGCTCTCTGGGTGATTGAGCTTTGTTGAGAGGCTGGTGACTTCAGACCAGGACTGTTGATGGCACTATGGCATGTCAGATTAGTCAGAGAACCACATCTGTGGCTCTCAGACTACCTGAACTTCTGTGATGGGCTGCTGGTTTCAGACCTGGACTTCGGATGACACTCTGGCAGGTAGGGTTCATCAGAGAATAACGGATCTGGCTTTCAGACTACGTGAGCTTCTGTGAAGTGCTGGTGGCTTCAGACCTGAACTGTGGATGGCACTCCCCAGTTTGGGCTCACCAGAGAACTGCTGCTGTAGATCTCAGACTACTTTAGCTTCTGAGAGAGCCTGGTGGCTTCAACCCTGGGCAATGAATGGCCATCTGGCAGGGTAGGTTCATCAGAGAACCATGGCTCTGGCTCTCAGACAACCTGAGCTTCTGTGGGGATGGTGACTTCAGACCTGGATGGCAGATGGCAGTGTGGCAGCCCTCACAGAAGCTTATGATTCTGAGAGTCAAAACTGCAGTTTTCTGACAAACCTGACCTGCCTGACTGATATCCATAGTCCAGGTGGCTTCAGATCTGGACTGCACATTTCAGTCTGGTAGGTAGTGTTCATCAGAGAACCATGGCTGTGTCTCTCAGGCTACCTAAGCTTCAGTGAGGGGCTGGTCATCTCAGACCTCGACTGCAGACAGCAGTCTGGTAGGTCAGGCTCATCAGGGAACCTCAACTGTGGCAGTCAGACTTCTTGAGCCTCTGCGAGGGGCTGGTGGGTTCAGACCTGGAAAGCGGATTGCATTCTGCCATGTCAGGTTAGTCAGAGAACAATCTTCTGTGGCTCTCAGACCCCCTGAGCTTTTGTGAAGGGCTGGTGGCTTCTGACCTGGATTCTGGATGGCAGTCTGGCAGGTTGGGATCGTCAGATAACCGTGGCTGTGGCTCGCAGACTTCCAGAGCTACTGTGAGGGTCTGGTGGTTTCAGACCTGGACTCTGAATGGCAGTCAGACATGTCAGGTTTGTCAGAAAACTGTGGCTTTCACTCTCAGACTACCTGAGCTTCTGTTAGGGGCTGATGGCTTTATACCTCTACTGCAGATGGCAGTCTGGAAGGTTTGGATCATCAGAGAACCATGACTCTTTCTCTCTGACTGACTGAGCTTTGTTGAGGGGCTGGTGACTTCAGACCTGGACTGTTGATGGCAGTGTGGCATGTCAGATTTGTCAGAGAACCACATCTGTGGCTTTCAGACTACCTGAACTTCTGTGACGGGTTGCTGGTTTCAGACCTGGACTACAGATGGCACTCTTCCAGTTGGGTTCATCAGAGAAGAATTGCACTATGAATATCTCTGATTATAAGCTCTATAATAAAAATAGGGACGGAAACAAAAAAGCTGGAGGTGTTTGTATTTATGTACATGAATCTCTCAAATCTAGTATTATAGATTCTACCCTGGGCAATAAAGGTAAATTAGAATCAATTTGGGTTAAAATTACACCCTTAGGTAGATCACCCATCATTTGGGGTAATTGTTGTAGACCACCAGCTGCAAATCAATAATATAATAACGCTCTTAATGATGAAATATTGGATATGAGTGCATTGGGTGATTTGTTAGTGATGGCTGATTATAATTACCCAGGAATAAACTAGATTGATTTAGGTGGTTGCGATGTTAAAGAAAATGATTTCATAGACCTTTGTATAAATATTGGGTTAAAGCAAATTATTAATTTCCCAACTAGGGCAAATAATATTTTAGATTTGTTATTAACCAATATAGATGAAGAACTGGAAAATATAAGTATAGGACCAGCTCTGGGAAATGGTGATCATTTTACTATCAGATTTCATTTAAATATTGGTAGACATGTTTTCAAATCCTTAGTTACTGAAAAAGATTACCAAAGAGCAGATTTCTCCTTAATCTGCTCTAGACTGCAAAATATTAATTGGGATATAGCCCTAGCTTCAGTATCTACTCAACAAGCTTGGAATAATTTTAAAACACTACTATTAGAAATCGAAGATACTTTTGTACCCATTAGAATTAAATATAATACCAAAGGTAAAATACCAGTTTGGATGAATAACAAAATTAAAAAGTTAATTAAAACCAAACAGAGACTGTTTTATAAATTTAAGTCTAAACCCTCTGAAAAAATGGGACAAATATTTGAAATCACAAAAGTTGTTAAAAAAAAAAAAAAAAAAAAAAAATCTGATCACAGAAAATGAAATTGGAATTACAAATAGCTAACACTAACAATAGGAAATTAGTATATTCCTGTATTAACACAAACTGTCGAAATAGGGTCCAAACTGTGGGACCAATTAAAGATAACAAACAAGAAATAATAGATGGTAAATCAGCTGTAAATAAATTTAATCCATATTTTGTTCAGTTTTTCTAAAGGTCAAATTCTATAATACCCAATATTACAAAATCTGAAGAAATACATTTTTAGAGGATGATGCCATAATTCTCTTAAACCAGTTAAATATATATTCCAGTGTGGGCCAGATGGTATAAATCATCTTAAAGGAGCTAGTACATTTTGGCCACCCCTTGCCTACTTTTCCAATATGTCAGTGGCTGAAGGGTGTATACCTGGCGATTGGAGAAAAGCATTGGTTGTACCTATTTATAAGGCTGGGGATAGGGTATAGTTGATAATTATAGGCCAATAAGCCTTACTTCTCACTGTTGTAAATTACTGGAAAGATTGATTAAAAATAAACTGCTGTTGCATTTAGAGGATACTAACCAGATTGATATCATACAGCAAGGTTTTGTTGAGGGGAGATCCTGTGCTACAAATTTGATTAAAGGAATAATGCCTGACAGGGTGGGTGTTATGCTGGGATAACATCCCACCTCGGGTGGTTGGGCCCGAGGCCACCGGCCGAGGGCGTCCAACACCCGAGAAGGGATGTTATCCCAGCATAACACCCACCCTGGAGGGCATTATTCCTATTATACAATGGCTCATTGTTTTATACAGAAAAAAAAGAGTTTTAAAGAATTTTATTTAGTGTTTAAAAATATTTTTTTAAGAAAAGATGCAAACAATCAATGTGGTGATGAGCAGGATGATCAGCAGGGATGTTATGCCAGGATAACATCCCTGCTGTGTTAGCCAACTGACCAATCAGAAGCCAGGATTCTTTCTTGTCATTGTATAATACTTTTTATGATAGTATTAGTAAAAGCTTGGATGCTGGGATTCCATCTGATGTGATCTTGTTGGATTTTTCCAAAGCATTCGATAGAGTAGATCATGATAAATTAATTATAAAACTCATTTCCTTAAAAGTGAATAGTTTTCTGATAAATTGGATTAAAAATTGGTTGTTTAACAGAAGCCAAAGGGTGCGCATAAATGGTGAGTTGTCGGTGGAGGGAGGTGTGACTAGCGGGGTACCCCAGGGTTCTGTTCTGGGTCCCCTCTTATTCAATATTTATGTCGCTGACATGAATAAAAATATTAAATCCCATTTAAGCAAGTTTGCTGATGATACTAAATTGGGTAGTGAAGTAAATGCCTTGGAGAAACACTTCCAATTAATCTCTGATTTTGCAGAAATTGAAAAATGGGCATGTGAAAAATAATATCGATTTAATATTGATAAATGTGTAGTTCTACACATAGGTAAAAATAATCCTGGATATTCTTACATCCTAAATCAAACTTTAATTAAACCATCTAGTTGTGTTAAAGATTTAGGAATTATGGTAAATGATAGTTTTACATCTAATACTCAGTGTAGAAAATTAGCACATAATACTCAGTCCCTACTTACAGAAATCAGACAAACTTTTATTGGTAGATCAGAACATCTTATTCTACCATTATATAAAACCTATGTATGACCTATTTTAAATTATGGCTCCCAGTTTTGGTCCCCATATTTAAGGAAGGATATAAATTTATTGGAAGGTGTGCAAAGAAAAGTCACCAGATATATTCCCAGATTAAAAACTAAACACTATTCCCAGAGACTACAAGAAACTGGTTTGCATTCACTGGAGGCAAGAAGGCAAAGAGGGGATCTTTTATTACTTTATAAAATAATACATAGTACAGATGGCTTAAAAACTTTTAATATGCATTATAGTAATACAAGAAGTGACCTTCATTCCCATAATCAGAAAATAATGGGTGAAAAGTCAAACACATTTAAAAGGGATTACTTTTTTACTGTTAAGAAATCATTTTTATGGAACAAACTTACTCAGGATGTAATTGATAGTACTAGTCTGGATATATTTAAAAACAATTTACATCGTGTATATTATAATAAAAACATATTGGTTTACTTATCCCACTTATGTGGGAGACATATACAGGTATAATGGGCTTTTAAGCTCCCTTATGTCAATAAAAATCCTAGTAAAAATCCTAGTAAATCCAGATGGACAATACCATGACCATGTACTACCTCAACAAACAGGGCGGAACACACTCCCGTCTGCTGTGCAGGAGCGCTCGGATCTGGACCTTCCTCAGCCGGTTGGAGGCGGATTCTCCTGCCATCCATGTGGCAGGAGTCTCAACCAACTGACGGATGCTGTCAGCCGCATAGGCTAGACATCCCACAAGTGGTCTCCATCCAGAGGTAGCTTACAGTCTGTTCTCCCATTGGGGCAAACCATTGGTGGACCTGTTTGCCTCCAGGGAGAACACCAAGCTGAGGCTGTACCATGCCCATGCCCCTCAGCAGGGCTCACTGCAGGGGGATGTCATCTCGAGGCCATGGACCCCAGGCCTCTTCTACGCCTTCCCTCCATTTTCCTTGATCCACAATGTGTTACTCAAGGTGAGGAGGGACAAGGTGAAGGTGATCCTGGTAGCCCCAGATTGGCCCCACTAGTTCTGGTATCCAGATCTCATCAGCCTGAGCTGCAGGGCCCCGGAGTGGCTTTGTACATGCCTGGACCTGATATCATTGAACCAGGGGAAGATATTCCACCGGACCTTCAAACCCTGCACCTCACAGCCTGGTTCCTGAGTGGCTAGAGTTCCAGGCTCTGGGTCTTTCCGAGGATGTCTACACTGTGGTGGAGGCATCTCGAAAGGAATCGACCAGGAAATGTTATGCCTTCAGATGGAAAAGGTTTTCCATTTGGTGTCAGGGTAAGAGTCTGGACCCTTATCCTGCTCTGTGGCTAACATTTTAGACTATCTTTGGTCTCTCTCCAAAGGGAGTCTTTGGTCATCGACCCTTAGGGTGCACCTGGCAGCCATCTCTGCTTACTGGGCACAGGTCGGTCAGCCGACATTGGCACAGGAGACAGTGGTTGGGCGTTTTTTCAAAGGCCTGGATCACATATCCCCTCCAGTGCGTGAACCTCCACCTCTGTGGGATCTTTTGCTGGTTTTGGCAAAGCTCATGGGCAAGCCATTCAAACTCATGCACAAGTGTGAACTCTCACACTTGTCATGGAAGACTGCCTTCCTGGTGGCTATCACATCAGCGAGAAGGACAGGAGAGCTCCAGGTGCTCTCGGTGGACTCCCCTTATCTGGTCTTTCATGGGGACAAAGTTGTCCTGCGCCCCAACCCGAAATTCCTTCCGAAGGTGGTGTCAGAGTTTTACCTTAACCAGGTGTTGACTCTGCCAGTATATTACCCTAATTACACCTCGGACGCCGAGTACAGGCTCCATACTCTGGACCTCAGATGTGCTCTCTCCTATTATAAGGAGAGGATGGCGGAAATTCAGGGAGAGGTTCGTCAGCTGTTTGTCACTTACGCTGAAGCCACTTTTGGCAGACCTGCAGCCAAATGGACTATTGCAAGATGGATTACATCATGCATAGGTCTGTGTTATGAGTTAGCGGGCAGGAGCCTCGCAGAGGGTTAAGAGCTCATTCTACCCACCATACTGCTGCATCGGTGACTGCTTCCAGAGACATCCTATCCAGGAAATCTGTTGGTTGCTACTTGAAGTCAGCTGAACACCTTCATTCTAGGGACATGGATATGTTGTTCATCCACACTGTCTGGCAGGTTCCTTGCCGCTTTAAATCTTGCCGGAAGGTCTTCAAGCTGGCTCCTCCCACCCACCCGGGTGGTAAAACTCTCGGCTCAGCCCCATGACGCCAGATCTTCCTTACCGCTTGGAAGCTCAGGTTCCCTCCTTAACGCTCTGCGTTTAAGACTGGTTCCTAATTCTTCGAAAGTTCGAAATCAAAAGTTTTTGCTAAAAAGACTTTGGTCTTCTTCTCCTCACGGCTGCGATGGACAAATCGACTCCCAGTTTCCGGAGGTGCCCTTGTGGGCAGAAGATGTCTAGGACGGATCCGCACTCCACGTGCGTCTACTGCTTGGGCCTTGAGCACGACCCGTAGGCCTGTGACTTGTGCTCTTCTTTTTAGGCCTACGTCCTTGAAGACCGTGTTGCCCGATTACAACTGGGGCACCCCGAGAAAAGAATTCCACCGGTGAAATCTAAAGAGGCCCGGTTGGCGGTGTCCACGGCGGCGGGCTCGGCGGATCAGCTCGAGCAGATGATCGCCCTCGAAGAGGAGGCAGCGCGGGCCGCTTCTACCTCGGCTGCGGCATTTGTCCTGCTCTCTCTTGGTGCCTCGTACTAGCTTCTTTAAGGAGCTTTGTCTGACCCTCTCAGCGAAGGTGAGGGTCCAACTTTCTGGACCCTTTCCAGGTCCAAAAGAGCAAAAGTAAGTCTCTCCGTCGGCGCTCTTGGGGAGCGAAAAGATCCCCTCCCTTCTTGTCGACAGTCGACTTGATTCGACCCTCTGCATCAAGCCACTAGCTTCACGGTGTCCCCGTCAGGCCAGTTGACGAGACTCCCGTCGGCCAGCGTTCGAGATTTTCCGACCCGTTAGACGAGTTGTCGGCTGGAGAAGTTAAATCCTCTCCCGGTGGGAGTTGAGGATCCCGTGGCTCATCTGTGCCTCCGGTTCCGGGCCTTAGGTGGAATCGTCAGAGCGAGAAGTGCGATTCCCGACACTTCCCCTCGCCATCCTCGGCCTAGCCGAGACTCTCGGTCTCCGTCTCGGACATCCTCGCGGTCCAACCGATCCCGCCGTCATAGGCGGTCTCGGCACTGCGGCAAGCGGTGCCGCCGCTCTTCCTCTTCCTCCTCCTCGGACGAGGGGAGGCTTCGGCGCAAGTTGCGTCGGAGGTATGAGGAACTCATGTGGCAACAGCTCCTTTTGACTGGGAATAAGCCGACCCAGTCGTCTTCCCCGGCCATTAAGTGGCTGTCACCGGAGCGGCCGAAACAACCCCTCGTTGTAGCCGAGAAGCCTGTTCCCAGGCTTGTTGTTCGGCCAATTCCAGCTGCCCCACCGATTCTGGTGGAACCTCCACCTCCACAGCCGTTAGTTGGGGCTCCGACCAAAAATTCTCGGTCGGCTTTGGGTTTGCCCCATAGGCTGTCTGTCACCCTCACTCCCGATAAACCTCGGCAGGTGGAGGGTGGCTCAGGCCCGAGGCAGCTCTTTGAGGACTCTTCCGAGTCCGAGGATGATTCCTCCCTCTTCTCCAAGCGCATGGACTTGGAGTCCTCGGGAGGACAGTCAGTGGACGATAGCCCTTCGTCCTTCTTAGGGTTGCTTCGGCTCATCTCGGAGTCCACCGGGATGAAGCTCGAACCCGTTTCTAAACACGCCAGGTATCCCCTCACGGAGATTCTGGACTAAGGGGATTCTCCTACGGAGGCCTTTCCGGTGGCCAAAGCCATAGTGGGTCTGGCCTTGGAACTTTGGCAGCGTCCTGCTTCCTGCCCTGCGCCTTCGGCCAGAATGGCCAGGAAGTATGCGGTCCCTACCGGTTCCCTGTCCGGTTTTTCGGAACACCCCTCGGCCGAGGGGTTGGTTACCGACAGCGTTTTCCGGCGTGCCGGGAACGCCAGGGATGTGGACAAACCTCCCGACAAGGAATCCAAGAAATTGGATTATGCCGGGCGAAAAGTCTATGCTGCGCCCTCTCTCGCCTTCACAGGCAGTTTCGGCCGTCCTCATGGCACATTTTTCTCATGCCCTGTTGGGCTCCCTGGATGAGGTTGTCCCTCATCTTCCCGCGGATCTGCAGACTACGGTCAGGCAGGTGCGGGACCAGGGCAGGGCAGTGGCCAAACAGCAGCTCCAGACTGCTTTAGACATCGGGGACTCATGTGCCAGGTCGGTGGCGGCCGCAGTGGCCATGCATCATCGGGCTTGGCTGAGGATATCCACCTTTACCTCGGATACCCAGCACAAGTTGGCGGATGTTCCCTTTTTGGGAACTGACCTCTTGCCCTGGGGTGGAAGATCACCTGCAGAGGATCGAGAAGTCCAATGCTACTCTGGACTCGGTCTCTTCCGCTCAGAGGACAAAGGCCACAAGCCAGCTTAAGCCCTTCGCCCTTCTGCCTGGCGGCGCCTCGCCCAGCAACGCCAGGGCCAGCAGGCTCGAGCTTGGCATCCCAAACCCAAGCCGCCGGCTTCCTCCAACAGGAAGCAGGGAGGAAAAGGCCCAGGAGGTCCCTCGGCCGGTCCCTCCTCCAAGCCTGCCCAGTGACGGGCTGAGGGGTGTTGCCCCCATCCCCGTCACCTTACCCCTGGTTCCCCCATGGGGGACAGCTCCGACACTTCCTTTCTGCCTGGTCCGCTGTTACCACGGACAGGTGGGTACTGGAGGTGGTGGGAAAAGGCCTGCCTCTAGAATTCGAGCAGGCCCGCCCTTCAGAGCCGTCGCACCTCGGAGGGCCTCGGGTCCCGCAACCTCACTGGCGGCTCGTCGAGCCAACATCGCCTCTCCTCCTCCAAAAGGAGGTGATAAGGGAGGTAGAGGACCCCCCCAGACTTGGGGTTCGTGTCCAGGTATTTCCTGGTTCCGAAACGGACGGGGGGCTGGCGCCCCATTCCGACCTGCACGACCTGAACAAGTTCCTAAGGTCTCGAACCGTCAGGATGGTCACTCTGGTGCAGATAATACCATCTCTGGAACACGGCGTGTGGTTCTGCTCTCTGGACCTACAGGATGCGTTCTTTCACGTCCCTATCCATCCGTCACATCGGAGATTCCTTCGCTTTCGAGCGGAGGGATCCCTCTTCGAGTTCCAAGCCATGCCCTTCGGCTTATCTCCAGCTCCCAGGGTCTTCACCAAATGCATGGCAGTGGTGACAGCATTCCTGCGGCGCCGAGGGGTCCGGGTGTACCCTTACCTGGACGATTGGCTGATAGCAGCCCCCTCCAGACAAGAGGTGGAGCAGTCCAGAGATCTGGCCCTCCAGGTTTGCTCTCAAGTCGGCCTTCTCATCAACGAGGCCAAGTCGGAACTCGAGCCGAAGCAGGTGATCCTGTTCATCGGGGCAGAGCTCGACTCTCTTCGAGCCAGAACACGGCTCCCGGTGGACAGGGCCAAGGTTCTTACCTCCTTTGCCCAATCATTTCTGGTTGGGCAATCGCGCCCTGCCCGGGACTTCCTGCACCTCCTGGGTCTCATGGCGGCCTGTACCAGCGTGGTCCGTTGGGCACGCTGGCACATGCGCCCCCTTCAGTGGGGACTGGCCAGCCAGTGGTCACAATGCTGCAATCCATTGGACCAGCTAGTGATAGTGACCCAGGAGATGTGGAAAGCTCTCCAGTGGTGGACCGTTCCATCCCATCTGCAGGAGGGCATCCCGTTTGTCCGCCCGAACGCGAGTCTCTCTATCGACAACGCCTCTCTGATGGGTTGGGGTGCCCATCTGGGGAACACGAGTGCACGGCCTCTGGTCCCGCGGAGTCCCGATGCCACATCAACCTGCTGGAGCTCCGAAGCGTCCGCCTAGCTCTCACCGCCTTTGCTCCATTTCTCCGGGTCAAGTGGTCCGAGTCCAGACGGACAATACCACGACCATGTACTACCTGAACGCCAGGGCGGGACGCGCTCCATGCTTCTATGCAAGGAAGCTCTCCGCATTTGGTCACTCGTGCGCAGCCTGGAGGCGGATCTCCTAGCCATTCATGTGGCAGGAGCCTCCAACACCCTGGCCGCTGCCCTGAGCCGGATAGGGGCTGCATCTCACGAGTGGTCTCTCCTGCCGGAGGTAGTACAAGATCTGTTCTCCCACTGGGGCACACCTCAGGTGGACCTGTTTGCCTCCAGGGAGAACGCGAAGCTGAGGCTGTTTCATGCCCGCCCCCCTCAGCAGGGCTCGCTGCAGGGGGATGCCTTCTTGAGGCTCTGGACCCCGGCTCGCTTTTACGCCTTTCCCCCATTTCTCTTGATTCACAAGGTGCTTCTCAAGGCAAGGAGGGACAAGCGCAGGTGATTCTGATAGCCCCAGACTGGCCCCGCCAGTTGGTACCCAGATCTCCTCAGCCTCAGCTCCAGGCTCCCGAGGCAGCTTCCAGCTCGCCCGGACCTGCTCTCAGTCAATCAGGGGAAGGTGTTCCATCCGGACCTTCAATCCCTGCACCTGACGGCCTGGTTCCTGAGCGGCTAGAGTTCCAGGTCTTGGGTCTTTCCGACGAGGTCCTCAATGTTGTTGAGGCATCCCATAAGGAGTCGACCAGAAAATGCTCGCTTCAAATGGAAGAGATTTTCCATTTGGTGTCAGGGCAAGGGCTTGGACCCTTCCTCCTGTTCTGTGGCAAGCATTTTGGACTATTTATGGTCCCTTTCTAGTCAAGGGCTTAGGTCTACGACCCTAAAGGTGCACCTGGCAGCCATCTCTGCTTACCGGGCGCGGGCCGGAGAGCAGTCGGTGGCGCAGGAGAAGGTGGTCTGGCGCTTTTCCAAAGGCCTTGATCACATTTCCCCTCCGGTGCGAGAACCTCCACCTCCGTGGGATTTACTGCTGGTACTGGCAAAGCTCATGGGCAAGCCATTCGAACCAATGCACAGGTGTGATCTCTCTCACCTGTCGTGGAAGACCGCCTTCTTGGTGGCTATCACGTCCAGCCAGAAGGATGGGAGAACTCAGGCGCTCTGCATTGAGTCTCCTTACCTGGTCTTCCACAGGGACAAGGTTGTCCTGCGCCTCCACCGAAATCCTTCCGAAGGTGGTGTCGGAGTTTCACCTTAACCAGGTGTTGACTCTGCCGTGTTCTACCCCAATCACACCTCGGAGGGCCGAATACGGGCTCCATACTCTGGACCCTAGAAGGGCGCTCAAGCTTATTATAAGGAGCGCACGGCTGAAATTCGGGGAGAGGTTCGCCAGCTGTTTGTCACCTACGCTGAAGCCGCACCTGGCAGACCTGCAGCCAAGCGGACGATAGGCAGGTGGTCACCTCCTGCATAGATCTCTGCTATAAGTTGGCGGGCATGGAGCCTCCCAGAGGGATAAGAGCTCATTCTACCCGTCATACTGCTGCATCGGTGGCTGCTTCCAGGACGTCCCTATCCAGGAAATCTGCAGGGCTGCTACCTGGAAGTCAGCACACACCTTTATTACCCATTACCACATCGACCTTGAGTCACGCCGGGATGCTGGTTTTGGGGCCTCGGTTCTCCAGTCTCTATTCCCTAAGTAGGTGGTGTGCGCCTTGCCTCCCTCCTCCCGGAGAACTGCTAGGAGTCTGCCAGACAGTGTGGATGAACAAAATATCCATGTCCCTAGAAATACAGGTTACTCACCTGTAACAGGAGTTCTAGGAATGGTATATGTTGTTCATCCACATGACCCACCCGACCTCCCTGGCTTCGACGCACAACCTGAGCTTCCAGCGGGCCAGATCTGGCGTCATGGTGCGGAGCTGAGAGTTTTACCACCCGGGTGGGTGGGAGGAGCCAGCTTGAAGACCTTCCGGCAAGATTTAAAGCGGCAAGGAACCTGCCAGACAGTGTGGATGAACAACATATACCGTTCCTAGAACTCCTGTTACAGGTGAGTAACCTGTATTTTTCCACTACCACATCGACCTTGAGTCATGCCGAGATGCTGGTTTTGGGACCTCGGTTCCCAATCTCTTTCCTAAGTAGGTGGTGTATACCTTGCCTCCCTCCTCCTGGAGAACTGCTAGGAGTCTGCCAGACAGTGTGGATGAACAACATATCCATGCCCTAGAAAACAGGTTACTCACCTGTAACAGTAGTTCTAGAAGTGGTATATGTTGTTCATCCCCATCTATAACCTCCCTGGCTTTAGGCGCACCACCTTGCTTTCAGCTGGCTAAGATCTGGGGTCATGGGGCAGAACCGAGGTATATACTACCTAGGTGGGTGGGAGAGCCAGCTTGAAAACTTCCGGCAAGATTTAAAGGGGAAAAGGACATGCCAGACAGTGTGGATGGACAACATATACCACTCCTAGAACTACTGTTATAGGTGAGTAACCTGTTTAAGTTCCAACCTGTTTATACTGGGCTTCATAACCTGTTATTCTACCATAGCAAAAATCCCTCCATATCAAAATTATAAATTTTCCTGCTGTCCTACAAGGAAGGGAAGGGATCGTAACTCTGGCTGAACTACTGGCCAGCTGATCACATTCCACTTCCCGGTCTGCTCACAACGCCCCTGGGATCAGATGTTTTGTGATATCCTACCAGATGATACCAGACGGGGAGATTTTCAAACCACTACTATGCATCTCAATACAAATGAAGGCCACCATTCAACTAATAAGGGTCCGGTTAGTTTAGTGGTGGCTTTCATTTGTAACGAAGGCACCTTAATAATACATAGTGATAGTTTGAAAATCTCCCCCATAGGATTCAATTGGGCACACCCCCGCGCTCTCCCTGGTAGGACATCACAAAACATCCGAGCACGGGGCCATGGTGAGCAGACTGGGAAGTGGAAAGGGATCAGCTGGCCAGCAGTTTGGCCAGAGTTACCACCCTCCCTCCCTGCAGGCACGACAGTAACAATTTATAATTTTGATATAGAAGGACTTTCACCACAGCAGAGTAATGGGTTATGAAACCCTAATCTGAATTTCAAAAGGTCACACTTTTACTTTAATACAGCTTTTATCTCTTGCTTGGCCATTCCCTTCAGCCCAGGTGACCACCGAGCTCTATCTCCCACTACCACCCCAGTCAGCAAAGTGCCATTTAGGGGTAGGGATCCATGATAGTGGAGTTTGAAAATGTTGGCGATTACTAGGAGCTAAGAGACATAACGGGCTCAAAGCCCATCGAAAAGTGTCATCTGTGTCTAGAGCATAGATTCCCCACCCCACCCCTAGTTTTTCTCCCAGTTAATTCCCTTCCACCGCCCATACACTGCAAACAGCCATGGATGGCGTCAGGCACACCTACCTCACATAAGAGCTGACTCACAGGCTCTCTACAAGAGGCCACTGCAGCACTGGGTGGTGGCGCCAGCACCCGATGGCTGGGACCTTTTGCCGAGTGGCAATTGTGTGTTCCAGCTTGGCCACTCGGCTTCAATGACTAGGGCTCACTTTCAAATGGAGGACGCCTGCATGGAAACCCAGTGGTATATATATGGCAGCCTCTAATATACTTTTTTAATGATGCCATTTTTACATTTACTTGCACTTGCGCAAGGAACATCTTGCTACTAACGGCATTTTAGAAGTGTGTCACTACCTAGCCAATTACAGCTGAAACTGCAATGGGCTTGGCAGTGTAGACCAATGACCAGACTCTCTGGTCATGACACTAGTTCTGCTTGCTGATGTGGCACTTCATGTAGTTGAAAGCAATGAACCACTCCAATAAGAGTGCGCTTCATTTCTTTTTGTAGTCATAACTCTGGGCATGTAGATTAGGTAGTTCATCTGTCTTAAAACATTCAGTGCCATGTGATCCGCTATGCCCACCCACCCAGCGGATCTTTATGTGCCCGAAATGTTCATGTCCCGCAGCATGCAGTATCTAGACACAGTCTCGCTGTCCTCCGTTAGCCCCCACCACCACACTATACCAGCATTAATGCACTGTCATTGGAAAACATCTTGACTTCACCTGTGTTCAGGGTTGTGAAATGCACCTCTGTCAATGTTTCACTGATGCCTATATACACAATACCACACAGTGCATATGGCACAGTTTCATCCGAGTGAAATCTCTCTTTTCCCCCTGCCATGCCCTAGTGAAGCAATGTAGTGTCACACTGTGCTCCCCTGTCCCCACCCTGCAACCTGCTCAGCAGCCACCCCGAGAGAAAGAGTGCAAGAGCACCACCCCGTAGTCAGCAGGACTGCTATCTGTTCTGTCAGTGATGCCTTCCAACCCAAAAGGCGAGAGAAAGAGAGATTGATAGTGGGTGTAGCAATGAGCAAAATGGGATTTCACAAGTAAACTGAATCACACGGCTACACAGAGATTGGAGAGGGGACACTGCAGTAGTGCTGAATCAAATGCTCGCTTGTCTGGCGCTCTCTCTCTCTCTCTCTCTCTCTCTCTCGTTTTCTCTCTCTCTCTCTCTCTCGGCTCATCTCTACATTATCAGTTCCAAACACCTGCACAGCACAAACCAGCAAGTGAACATTCAGCATTGACAAATGCTTGTTAGTCTTATTCTTAGATGAATTAAAGCACCTCAGATCTTTTATATTACAAATACAGCCCCGTGAACAGTTTGTCAATAAACAGTCCAAGTGAGGTGAGCAACCATGTCGCTTAAAAAAAATTTGTTTTAAAAGACTCTGGGAGAATATTTTAAAACTGAAGTAAAAAAAAAAATCTAGCAACCATGTTATTTATTTTATTTATTCATTACAAATCGGGTTTACAACCTTTGAGTCAGAGACTCCTTTACAAAGCGCCTCATCATGAGAGGCAGACATTAAGACAGTTATTACAGTGCAGATTAAAACAGAGGATAACATTGCAGGTGCAGTACAAGGAACATTTAACATAGATACACTTAGGTTACATAATATAGTAGTTTGTATGATCTTACTTCAAGAAACAGCTCTTGCAGTAGGTTACACCATTAGGACTGAAGCCGGCAGGTGCCAGGACCCCATGGAAATTTTCTAGTTAGCAGTATTCAGCGGGGACCGCCTCTGATGTCGGTCCTGCCCCTGACGTCAGGCGTAGTACATAAGGAGGCGGTCCTCCAGAATCCCCAGTTCTTTTCCTGCTGTCGACTCGCCAGCATTGGTCTCTACCTAGCGTACGATGACTACAGAACTTCTGTGTTTTTCTAACTGGTGTCCTCTCCAACTCCTTCACTTGAGGGTCACCTTTTGAAGTGTGCCTGCAGCAAACAGATCCCTTTCAAGGATCCTCACTCCTCCTCCTGCGTGCGATGCCTAGGCCTGGACCACGATACCAAGGCCTACACCTTTTGCCAAGGGTTCAATAGCTGCACCAGGATCCACCATCAGAAGGCACTCCAGGCGTATCTTCTCGAAGGAAAATTAAAAAAGATGGATGAAAAAACTTCCTCCAGGTGAGAATCGTCCTCGAAGGCCCATAAGCACCGGGACAAGCACCGGGAGAAAGTAAGGTCCAGATCCCCGAACCAGGCCTCGGACTCCTGCAGCTCTAGCTCCACCAGATTGGACCACTCTCCCTCCAGGGCTCGGCCGCAGCCCCCCAGTTAAAGTCCGGCTTCCGCAGCTCTTCTTGCTCCAGCCTATTAAGACTTCGATGCCCTCGGCTTCCTCCACTCCATCAAGGCCTCTTCTAAGTCTTCCGGTGCCATAAATCATCATCTTCCACCCGACATGGGACACTGACTCCAGGTCGGTCTCCCAACCTCCAGAGGTCCTGATCCAGCTCCTAGAAAGACCAAGGACCTGGCGTCCCTGAAGTGGTCATCAGACCAGCGTTGGCAAGCACCGGCGGCTAAGCATCCAAAGTCGGCCAGGTGCTCGCAGGAACCGACGACACCAGCCAGACACCAGTTGCCTGCTGGACGTTCGCCGGATCTGAAGGCGTCGGCCAGGAGACCGACATCGGCATTGCACTCTCCGGAGTGGAAGACCACCCCCTGTCACCAGTGGACACCAGTTGCAGGGAATTGACTGAGGAGGACACCACACTGCCCGAAGACCAGGGGGGCAACACTGAGGATGCTGGGCTCCCGCGGGAATCTTCCCTGAACCCGGAGACACCCGGGGACCCGACAGACCACCGGAGTCAGGCCCGTCGTCGGGCATGAATATTGAAGAAGTAAAGGAGCTCTTTACTTTTTGGTGGGACACCATCTGAAAGGATGTGATCCTTGTTAAACCTACTCCTCCCCTCCTACCCTCCCTCCATCTACAGGGCCAGCTGGATGACCACCAACTCCAAGGAACAGACTCCACCGCCTGGGGCAGTCCAAAGACAGGAGAAGCCTCCTCAAGATCTCCATCAGGGTCTCCCAGCCCCAAGTGACTCAGACGGCGTCAGTACACTCCGTCGGGGGAGGACTCCAGATCAGACACCTTGGACTACTCCAGATCTCCTTCTCCACTCAGCATCTCCTCTCCTGACCCACGTGACCTCCCCAGGTCTCCTCTGGATGATCCCTCTTTTGCTGAGATCATGAGGCACATCCAGGACAACATGGGGTGGGATGCTGAAGACCTTGACCCCGAATGACAATGCCTTGCCCGCTATCTTCGGCAGAAAGACTCAAAGCCTGTGGTAGTACCACCCTTGGTAGACATTTTCACGGACGTCACCAAGGCTGCATGGAAGCATCCGCACTCCACTCCTGCAGTGCCAAAGAAGGCTGACCGCCTGTACAAGGCCCCGAGAGAAGACTAATACTTGGCCCAACAACCTCTGGCAGACTCCCTGGTCATCACAGCCTCGCATGACCAGTCTCCTCAAAGACCACTATATATAAGCACACAGCCACCAGACCAGGAATCCAAGCCCGGGGAGAAGCACATACATGGCTGCTACATGCGCCATCAGGTCTCTGAACTACCTCACCCACATGGTACAGTTTCAGAACACCCTGTGGGAACAGGGCCAGGACCTGGTCGATAAGCTTCCAGATGGCGATCAGAAGGCGGAGCTCCTCAATCTTCTCAGCACAGGGTCAGATGTGGGTACCCAAGTGCTTCGAGCCGCATACGATTCTGCAGACTCATCTGCCAGAGCTGCAGCTTCAGGCGTTTGTCTCCAGAGACACTCTTGGCTCTGTGTCTCCGGCTTCACCCCGGACGTACAGAAGAACATTCTTAACGTCCCATATAATGGCGAAGTACTCTTTGGTGAATCCTCGGAGAAGGTCATCACCAAACTTCAGGACGGGGGGAAGGCAGTCCGATCTGTACAGGCCATGTACAGATCCAGGCCTGGTTCCTTTCGCAGGAACCAGAGCCATTTTCGCAGCCAGCAACAGAGGCAGCAGCCACGTTCCATCCAGCACCAAAGGGGCACTTTTCAGAGTAAAGCCCAGGCCAAGTCGTCCCCAGGCAGAGGCCAACGTTACACAAGTCGGCCCAGCTGCAGGGACCAGTGCTGCACAGCATGACTCCTTCCGACCCCGACCCTCCTCCGGATCAACTGGCACAAAGGTCGGGGTTGCATCCTCACCATTTTTAAGGTGGCAGTCGATCACCACCAACAGGTGGGTTCTTCAATTGGTCAAGAAAGGCCATTTCATAGAGGTTTCTCGACCACCCACTGGCAAGACCTCCCTGCTCTCCCATTACCGGTCAGCATGCCCTGCTCATACAGCAGGAGGTGCTCCGCTTCTGGAAAAAGAAGCTATGAAATCGTACCATGGAACCAAAGGGGTCTAGGATATTATTGTCACTTCTTTCTGATTCCAAAGAAAACAGGGGACCTTCATCCAGTACTGGACTTCAGTGACCTCAGCGTCTCGGTCCTGTACAAACGCTTTCGCATGGTGACCCTCCCAGGTCTGATTCCTATGATCAAGCAGAATGCCTTCCTAGCATCCCTGGACATGCAGGATGCCTACCTGCATATACCTATTGTCCAGGTGCACAGGAAGTTTCTGCGCTTAGAGTTTCAGGGTCGCCATTATCAGTTCTGAGCCCTTCCCTTCGGACTGTCATCGGCACCTTGGGTGTTTATGAAGTGCATGGCGGTCTGCAGCATCTCTGAGGAGACAAGACCACTACGTGTTCCTTTACCTGGATGACTGGCTTCTCATGGCCCTCCCAGGAGGCCCTGATGTCCGCTATTCACTGCACTCAGTCTCTGTTCAAGGCGTTGGGCATCATCATCAATCACAAGAAGTACACCTGTTTCCATCCCAGACTCTGCAATTCATAGGTGCAGTTCTGGACACCATCCAGGGGAAAGTTTTTCTCCCCCCGGACAGAGCGGAATGCATCAGATCTCTCATCAGGGACATTTCAGCAAAGAAGAACATTCCTGCCAGACTGGTCCTTCGCCTGCTCGGACACATGGCTGTGGCCATTGCAGCAGTCCCACTAGCCCGTCTCCACATGCAGGTAACCCAGTGCATGTTAAGGGTCCAGTGGGATCAAAAGCAAGACCATCTGCAGCATCCAATCTGGATCACGAAGGCCATAGTCCGAGATTGGCAATGGTGGCTAGATTCGAGGAATCTTTCGGCGGGAGTCCCCTTCATTGCACTGTCTCAGACTGTGACACTCTCCATGGACGTCTCAGTGCTCGGTTGGGGAGCACACCTCAATGGTGTTCATCTCAGGGCCTGTGGACAGACCAAGAGACTCATCTCCACATAAATATCTGGAAATGAGGGCAGTTCTTTACGCCTGCAGGCCTTCAGTCAGAGATCCCACGGATACACTTCTCTTACAAACAGACAATTCTGCGGTGATGTATTACCTCAACAAACAAGGAGGCACCCATTCCTACCTGCTTTGCAAGGAGACCATGAGGGTGTGGGATTGGGTCTTGCAGCACGGCACAAACCTCATTGCCGTTCATGTTCCAGGAGTGGACAATGTCATCGCAGACAGCCTGAGCCGCTCTCAGGCCAGAGTCCACAAATGGGAAAGTTACTTCAGGAAGTAGCAGAGGATCTGTTTCGCAGATGGGGTACTCCAGAATTGGACCTTTTCGTGTCCCCATCCAACGCAAAACTGCCCAGTTTTTGCTTGCTAGATCCAGGGCCTGGTGTTTTCTGGCGAGACGTGTTGTCCCTCTTCTGGGCAGGCAGATTCTCTATGCCTTTCCCCTTTTCCATTGATCCAGAAGGTTCTTCTGAAACTTCAGAGAAGCAAGCGATGCTGATACTTATCGCGCGGTTTGGCCCAGGTGTATCTGGTTCCCTCTTTTGCATTGGCTGTCCGGGAACCTCCAGTGCGCTGCCAGTCAGCTCCCATTTGCTGTCTCAGGAGGCGGATTCCTTGGTCCACCAGACCTACATTCCCTGAACCTGCATGCTTGGCTCCTAGAGACATGGTCATAATGTGACATGGTGTCCGTCGAGGGTAGCAGACATTCTGCTGCTGCTAGAAACCGGTTACCCATGCGACCTACGCCATGAAGTGGCGCAGGTTTTGTTTATGGGTTCAAGCGTGTGGTTTTTCGCCTTTGGATTGTCCAGAGAAGTTGGTTTTGGACTACTTACTGTCCCTTTTCCAGTCAGGCTTGGCTTACTCCTCGATTAAGGTACACCTCTGTGCCATCTCAGCCTATCACGTCCCTATAGGCCAATGCACTATAGCTCAATTGGACACGACACATGCCTTCCTGAGGGGTGTCCTCCACCTTAGGCCCCCGATTAAGGATCCGATTCCACCATGGGATCTACCCTTCATCCTGGAGCAGCTTACACTGCCACTCTTTGAACCAGCTGCAGATTGTGAGCTACGTCTTCTGTCTTGGAAGACGCTGTTTTTAGTTGCCGTCACCTCGGCCAGAAGAATTTCTGAACTCCATGCCATGCAGTTATGTGCAAAGAGCCTTCTTTGGTTTTCCACCAAGACAGGGTATCCCTACGGACTAATCCTAAATTTCTGCCTAAGGTGGTCTCAGCTCTCACCCTTAATCAGGATATCGATCTACCAGTGTATTTCCCTAAGTACTCTAATCAAGGAGAAGCCCTTCTGCACACTTTAGGTGTGCATAGGTGTCTCAGATACTACCTGACCAGAACCAAACACCACCGAAAATCAGACCAACTTTTTGTCTCCTTTGCCTACAGGATGATGGGAGCTCCTGTTTCAAAACAGTCACTGTCCAGGTGGCTCATTCAGTGTATTACGTTCTGTTACCGGAAGCGCAACAAACCCTTACCGGGCGTGGTTAAGGGTCATTCCACCAGAGGGGTGGCTACCTCTTTTGTGGTTTTACAGAACATATCCACCTCAGCTATTTGTGCTGCAGCTACTTGGAGCTCCGTACACACTCTCATCAGGCCTGGACATGGCATCGAGGTGAAGAGCAGGTTTTGGTCTAGCGTCCTTCAGGGACTTCTGTCCTAGGCTCGATGTCATTCAAGGATTTCTATCTTCCCTCCTCCCAATGGTGTGGGATTTCCAGGACTGCTTGGGAATCAGTCCTAATGGTGTAACCTGCTGCAGAGCTGTTTCTCGAGTAAGATAGTACAGTTACGTAAGAACTTACCGTAACAGTAGATCTTCGAGAACAGCTCTTGCACATCTTTCCCGCCCACCATCCCGCTGGAGGTAGATTCTGGTTCCAACATCCTTCTCCTAGGACAAGGCATTTGCAGCCTCTTTCTGATTGCCATTTGATGGCAGATCCTCAGTCTCCTCTTCTGATGTCATCCAGCGACTGGGAGTCTCCGGCGGGAGACCTGGGGATTCTGGGGGACTGCCTCCTTATGTACTACACCTGATGTCAGGGGTGGGACTGACGTCGGAGGCGGTCCCCGCTGAATACTGCTAGCTAGAAAATTTCCGTGGGGTCCTGGCGCCTGCTGGCTTCAGTTCTAATGGTGTAACCTGCTGCAAGAGCTGTTCTCGAAGATCTACTGTTACGGTAAGTTCTTACATAACTGTACTTTACTTAGGTTGCATAGTGTTACAAAACTGTGAGTTAGACTCATGGATATAGTAGGTCCTCAGAGAAGACAGCGGGTTACATCCCTGTTTAGACTAGTAGGGAAGGAGTGGGTCTGGGGGAGGGAGAGGCTGTCCAGTGGACGTTGTCGAGCCAGGGGGCAAGGTGGGCTGGTACCACAGGTTGCAACAGGGGGTTAGTTGTACCTACAACAGTGGGTATTAAAGATATGGTTCCGAAGGGCTATTTTGAAAGAACCAATTTTTGGCAAGTTGGAGATGCAGCTATGGAGGGAGTTGAACCAGGTGGGGGCTCGGTAGAGGAAGGATCTCTGAGCAAGAGAAGTCTTGGCTCTGGGCACCTTGAAAGTGGCCTTAACAGAGCTAACAGATCTTAGTGTTTTAATGTCAGTAAATACAGATTAAAAGGGTTAAGCTAAACATTCATATGTGAATGAGATTTCTGTCAATGATTTTGAAATGCAGTCTTGATTTAGCAGAATTCTCCCAATAAGTGCTTCAAGCACTAAACAGCATGAAAAGTACCTGTGGCAGCTAAGTTTGCAGACTCCAGTAATCATGCTTTTCCATGTTAGAGGGCTTCTGTCTGATCGAAAAATGACTCGGCGAAAGCATATATGGTTTCATATTCTTTAATCAGTGGACTCTATCAGTGACCACTGTCCTGTATACTGCATGTGGGTGGCCTCTCCCCCAACTTATCCTCTGAAAATTCTATCCTTCTCTAATTTTGCCCTATTGGATACAGCAGCATTTTTTCAGGACCTCAGTCTAGTCGACTGGTCCCCTATTTTCATCACCAATGATGTCAACATTGCTACTGAATACTTTACTAACGTCTTACTATCCCTATAGAGGAAACATATCCCCACTTCTACACATAATGTCAAGGGCAAACCCACTAAATGGCTTAGGCGCCCTCTACTCCGGTGCCTAAAACTAAGGGAGTGACTATGAGTAAAGTGGAAATCCTCTGCCCTGTCTTCGGACTATGAAGCATATCGGGCCTTAAGAAACGCTTGTAAGAAGGACATAAGGTTGGCCAAAAGTAACTATTACTGCGAGTTACTTTGCTCTTCCTCTTCTAATCTAAAACAATACTGGGCACGACTAAATGAAATCCTTGGGAACAATAGGCCATAGACTCTGAGGGAAATGTTGGTAAATGAAGTCAGCTGCAGCCACCCCCCCTACTATTGCGGGAGCTTTTAACTCAGTCTTCACAATGCTCCCCACCTTCCCTCAGGCTTCTCTTCTTGGCTGTTCCACTTCTCTCCAGGACACCTCTGATGCCCCAGCACCTCTGAAGCTTGCTCCGGTCACAAGATTTGAGGCCCTAAAACTTCTCAGATCTATCTCTCCCCATGGAAGTGTGGGTATGGATGGTCTCAAACCTAGGATCCTTTGACTGGCGACCTCCCTACTAGCTACACCAGTAACTAGACTATTCAACCTCTCTATCTTCACCTCTGTTGTCCCCTTCATCTGGAAATCTGCCAGGATTATTCTGGCGTTCATAAAAGGTGACCCCAACAGATTAACTAATTATTGACCCATTGCTATACTACCTACCCTTAGCAAATTGCTTGAAAATTTAGTTCATGGTCAGGTCCTCTCTCACCTGACTGACCACAATCTTCTGTCTCCTATCCAACACGGTTTCAGGCCTGGACACTGCGCCACCATGGCTCTAACCTTGTTCACCAGTGATGTTAAAACAAACATGGATAACGGATTACTCACTGGTGCTGTATTCATAGACCTCACCAAAGCATTTGTCCTGGTTAACCATCCACTCCTACTTTGCAAACTGCAGGGTCTTGGTGCTTCTAATCCCACCCTATCCTGGTTCAAAAGTTATCTGGACTGTCGTTCCCAAACTACCTCCTTTTGCAAAGTCCAGCCCTCTCCCTCTGCCATCTCCTGCAGTGTACCTTAGGGCTCCATATTGGGACCGTTGTTATTCTCCATCTTTGTTAACTCTATCCCAGCCTCTACCACCAACTGTAAATCTGTCATGTATGTGGACGACCTGCTTCTTTATACTACCTCCACATCTGTTATGGATATCAATGCGCACCTATCATCCTCTTTCAGTCAGATCCAGACCTGGTTCTCCTCTAACCAATTAATTCTCAATCAATCCAAGACTCAGGCCATGCTCTTTGGGTCACTAAGGAAAGTCGATGTTGACTCCCACTACCTGCAGGTCCAATGCCCTGATGGATCTGTACTATTAAACACAAGGACCTTTAAATATTTAGGGTGACTCTTGACCTCCAACTCCATTTCACCTTGCATATCAATGAGTTTGTCAGCAAGTCAACTCAAAGATTTGAGCCACCTACAGGGTACTTCACTCTCTCACTGCCTCAGCCCAGGTCTCCGTAGCTTAGGGCTGAAACGCTCTTCCTGTCTTCTGTCATACCAAAGCAGCGGATTTACATAAATGGAACACCACATACAACTACATCTTTAGATTTGCACTGTCAGCCCCGTCTCACCCATCACTGCCTTCTATAATCTACATTGAACTGGCTGTCTCCCTGCTGGCCTGCGCTCCCACACTCTGGGTAACCTTACTGATTCATTATCCCATCCACCATGTCCCAGTGCACTTACAGCTATGCTTAAACCTGTTACCCACACTCGTCATCTAAGATCTTTGACTTCTCCCCTGCTTGCCGTTCCTCCTTGCTCCACTAGAATGGGTGAGCAAGGCTTCTCCCACTTTGCTCCCAAATTCTGGAATTCTCTTTCCACTGACATGAAGCATTCCTCATCTCACAACTCATTCAAAAAATAACTTTTTTCTTACTTGATCTCTCCTGGTGTCTGCAGTTGCCTCTAACTACCTCTCTGAGGTTTCATGTCAGTATTGCTAGTAGTATTATTACCAAGATCCTGTATAATCTCAAATATTGCTAATTTTAGGCATACCGAGTTCCTGTATTTATTACCTGTATGTTTTGCTGTAACCTACTCTCACATGGATGTTTTTTTACTCTGTACCCTTGTTTAATCACCCTGCATGGTGGTCTAGTGTTTCTGTGCATATACTTGTATTATCCACTGTTATAGTGTCCCCTTTATTGTTGTACTCTCCCGGGTTGTGCTTGAAAAGAGGCAGGTATTTTGCCTAACGACTTACCTGGTTACCAAAAGCTAATAAATAAATAATTTTGGGGTGACTAGGAGAAAGCTGAGAGCAGATTTATTTGATCACACACCCACCTAACTCTTTGAAACAGAACATTAACTAAAAGCCAGCATGGTCGTTGCATTTAACAAGTAGTTTGTACTTCCAGTGGGTGCACTGACCTAATGGCAGCCTGATCTAGATGCTCCATCCCGTTGTTTAACAATCCACCATAATCCTTGTAGCAGCTGGCACATCCAGCTTCCAAGAAATCAGAAGACACTGCAAAGATGTCCTCTAGACACAAATCTAAGGACAAATCTGGCTCCCAAAGTGCCAAACAAAGCAAAACTCTGCTGGACTATGCACAACCCAGCCCAGCTTATACGCCGATCAGCGTTTCGGCCGCAATACTCACCCACCTCAGAGGAGCCTGATACAGGAGTGTATGATCAAATCCAAGCAACTGTTTAGGAAACTGGGGAGGGTCTCAACAAGTAGCTACTTCTGTCACTTTCTAGAAGTACTACCTGTGAGAGGCAAGGAGAGATAGAGTACATGCACCAGGAACTTTAACTCATGGTTGAAGAACTGGTGCTGTGAGGAAGGGTTTGGATTCATTGGTGACTGGGGACCCACCTGGAGGATGGAGGTTTGTTCAAGCCTGACGGCCTGCATCCATCCTGGAGGGAATCAAGCACTCAATGATAAGTTTAAATGCTACATTGACAAGCATTTAAACTAGCAAAGGGGTGGCAGGCCAGCAAGGAGGTACCTACTTGCTCACCCCTACAGCTAGCAGTGGAACCAGTGAACCCAGAGGTAGCTATCTCTGCAAAGCAGTGTGCAAAAGATGGAGATTAGTGCCAAGGGTGGATAAGCAGAAAAGGGCAAAATTCAGCAGAATGGCAGACAGCAAGGAGAACTAGGGATAAATGACAACCAAGGAAGGGGCTGGAGTAGAACAGTGAAACAGTCTAGGAGGTCAAATCATGGAAAGCCATGTGCAAATGCCAGGAGCCTTAGCAACAAGATGGAAGATCTGGAGGCTGTCATGGTATAGTCAGACCTGGACATTGTGGCCATCACTGAAACCTGGTGTAATGATAACCATGACTGGGAGATGGCCATACCTAGCTACAACATATTCAGAAGAGACAGAGCAGGCAGGAAGGAGGAGGAGTGGCACTGTATGTGAAAAATGACATAAGGGCCACAGAGATCCAGGAGGAACAAAATGGGGAGAGATACTGTGGGTTAAGCTGGAAAGGAAAATAGAGACAGCCATCCGCACAGGTGTGGTCTATAGACCACCAGCCAGGAGGAAGAAACAGATGAGGGAGTTGATGCTAGCCATCCAAAGGATGGCGAACAAGAAATGAGGTAGTACTGGTTGGAGACTTCAATATGGAGATCTAGAAAGAGGCATTAAGAGAATGGGACAGGAATCAGGGTTGAGGAACAGTGGGCAGTATTTAAAATGGGGATTACAAGAACAACAGAATTATGCATTAAGCAGGTTAGCAAGAGGAAAAGGAAGAGGAGACCATTATGGTTTTCCAAAGAGGTAGCAAAAGTGAAAGCCAAAAGATTGCATTCAGGCAATACAAAAGACACAGGCAGAAGGGGATGGGAGAAGTACCAGGAGAAACAAAGGGAGGCAGGGAGGTCAGTAAGGGAAGCCAAAGCTCAGACAGAAGAACACATTGCAAAATCAGTGGGTAGAGGAGACAAAACCTTTTACAGGTACATAAGTGAAAAAAGAAAGACAAAGGGAGGGATAGTGAGACTGAAGTGGGAGGATGGAGGCCGCGTGGAGGATGACAACAGTAAAGCTGACATATTGAACAGGTATTTCTGCTCAGTCTTTACTGAGGAAGAGGAGGGTAATGGGTCTGAAGGGAGTACAAGAGGTGAGAATGGTGCAGAAATGGACACAAGTCCCTTTACACGAGAAAGGAACTGGAAGTAATAAGAGTTGATAAAGCAATGGGGCCAGATGGGGTGCACCCAGGGTCCTTAAAGAACTAAGAGAGGTGGTGGCTGAACCTCTGACTATCCTGTTTAGCGATCACTGGAAACAGGGAGGTACCCAAAGACTGGAGGACAGCAGATGTAGTCCCCTTATACAAAAGTGGGAACAAAGAGGAAGCAGGGAACTACAGACCAGTCAGCCTCACCTCGGTAGTGGGGAAGATCATGGAAGCACTACTGAAGGAGAGATTGGTGGAACATCTGGTTGTCAATGGACTACAGGACCCAAGGCAGCATGGTTTCACCAGGGGAGGTCATGTCAGACCAACCTCGTTGAATTTTGACTGGGTGACTGGGAGGTGGATCAGGGAGGGCAGTGGACATGGCCTATCGGGACTTCAGCAAGGCCTTTGACACTGTGCCACATAGAAGACTATTACAAACTGGGGAATATGGGTGTGGGCAGGACAGTAGTGTGGTGGGTAGGTAACTGGCTGGGTGGCAGGACACAGAGGGTGGTGGTAAATGGCTGTCACTCCACAGAGGGAAGAGTGACCAGTGGGGTACCACAGGGATCAGTGCTGGGACCAGTCCTATTCAACATCTTCATCAGTGACATTGCGCAGGACCTAGAAGGCAGAATTTCACTGTTCACTGATGACACAAAGCTCTGTAACAGAGTAGACACACCAGAGGGTGTAGACAGAATGAGAAGCGACCTGCAGAAACTTGAAGAATGGTCAGGGGTTTGGCAGTTGAAATTCAATGCAAAGAAGTGCAAGATAATGCATATGGGGCACAAAAACCCTGGCACAATATATCAGTTGGGGGTGAGGATATTGCATGCACCAAGCAGGAAAGGGATCTTGGGGTTGTCATCTCTGATGACCTCAAGGTAGGAAACAGTGTGACAAGGCAGCAGGCAAAGCAAATAGGATGCTGGGATGTATAGGCAGGGCATCACCAGCAGGAAAGGAGGTCATAATTCCACTATACAAGACACTAGTGAGGCCCCACCTGGGTACAGTGTACAGTTCTGGAGACCATACCTACGTAAGGACATAGACAGGGTAGAAAGGTTCAGAGGAGGGCAACAAAGATGGTGCATGGATTGCATCACAAGTTCTGTGAAGACAGGTTGAAGGAACTGAACATATGTACTCCCTGGAGGAGAGGAGGGAGAGGGATATGATAGAGACATACAAGTATCTTACAGGGAGGAACAGGGTGCAGGAAAACACTATTTTAAGGAAAGATGTTCCAGGACTAGAGGCATGGGATGAAGTTGGAGGAGGGACGATTCAGAGGAAACATGAGAAGAATTTCTTCACAGAACGGGTGGTGGACAAGTGGAACACCCTGCCAGAGGAAGTGGTGGGGGCTGAAACAATCACGGGATTTAAGAATGCATGAGATAGACATAAAGGAATTCTGGAGATCAGGGGTAAGGGGCAACAGACTTCTAGGAAAACAAACTGAACTTACAAGCTCAAATGGGCAGACTGGGTGGGCCATAGGCCCTTATCTGCCAACACTGTCAATGTATCTATGTAACTGTGTGCAACCCTCCAGCGTATGAGTACTACGCTTGAAAGATTGGAAGCAAAAGCCACAGAAGATCAAAAGAACTTGAACTTATGGTCCAAATGACAGATCACCTTGAAAGGGGACTTAATGAATACTCAACCACAACAGAGGTTCACAACGCAGCCCTGTTAGACTTACATCGTAGAGAGCAACAGTTGGAGGTGAGACTGGAGGAATTAGAGAATCGGAACGTGAATACAGTGCAGGGCTTCAAACAGGCATGGGATAGGCATAAGGGAGCAATACAGATGAGTATGAATAGATAGGCCACTGACAGAGCAAAGACCGATAGCACATTTATAAGGTAGAAAAAGAAATGGGCTGACTTGATGGGTCTTGCGGTCCTTATCTGCCGTCAACCTCTGACAGACGCAACAATGTCTGTATTCATGGACCACCTGAAGGGACTGAATTGGATCCAGTGCCGGCTTTCTTAGAAACTTTTCTTCCTGAACTATTGGGGTGGCCAGTAGAAAAACCACTTAGCATCATTTGGGCACATCGATCATTGGTGCCCAAACCCAAGGACCCCAAATCACGACTGCGTTCCCTGGTAATTGTTTTCCTTGATTTCTGCACTAAGGAGGAGGAGGAGATCCTGAAGTTTGCCTGGTCTAAGAGAGAGAGGTGTTATTTGGAGATACCTGGCTCTTTTTCGAACAAGACTACACCCCCCAACTGCTTACCCAGTGCAGAAAGGTGTTGGCTGTGGTACGCCTCCTTCAACAAAAAGGGATGAAGGCGTTCGTTGAATATCCAGCCAAATTAAAGATTTCTACAGAACACGGTATCAAAAGATTTCCTGACTTGATGGCTGCCCAATCATTTCTGTCCTCCTTGAATATAGAAATCCCCTTGGACCCAAGGCAGCAGCAAAGACAGCGACTGACTGAGAAGACTTGGCACATTGAGGGAACCAAAAGAAAACAACTCCATGATCAGCCGACCACATCTGGAGGGTGGGACTCCGCTAACATGCACAGGGAAGTAAACAACACTTCACTTTCATGTCCCAATGGATCTAGCGGTGCAGAAGAATCTTCATCAGGGCAGAACACCTTGGAGAATGAATCGCTGATCTGAGGAGACTATCCCTGAGCTTTTTGATGCCTAACTGTGATGGACAGTGAGTGACTCTTCTCAGGGGACTGTTAATGCTCACTTGACTTGCTACTATTGTTATTGTGGTATCCACATTGGGAATGGGAGGGATGGGTGTGGCTGATTGAAACATGTTTCCCTCTTATTATTATTAGGAGGAGGAATCAGAGTTGTATATATGGTGGAACGATGGACTGCTCCCTCTGATCTGATGGGAGGTTGGAGGTGGCAGCTGGGTCCACGGTCCATGCTTTTGCTCCCGGGGTGGTTGACGCTGCTGCGGGATCGGGACAGTGCTCCTGGTTAAGGAAACCAACATTAAATGTGCTAGGGCAGCAAAGGGGTGCTGAGACAATGGTGAATACCCACAACGTGGTTAAATGCTCGTATCCTACATAAGAGCTGTAGTTCCCCTTTTTTTTTTTTTTTACCACAGGTAGCCTCAGTAGCTAGGTTGTGGCATATTAATGCTGACACTAGTGGTAGGCTGCTACCTAAATGCATGGTCAGGGAGAGCTTCTGGTACGCATGAACCCCAGAGGCCAGGTTGGCCTGCCGTTTGGAGAGATCACTGGTGAGGGGCTTGATTAAAACTCATCCTTTAAAGTGGAAGCATGTCTCCCTATAATCTTTATCAGCTCTGAACCAAGACAATGGGTATGATATATTCACCGTGGAACATATAACCCCTATTGCCAAATGTACTGCCTTTAGACCACACAGGGGCCTTGCTAGGTTGGTAAAATATACTGTCCTTGATCTCAGCGGTGTCCTCCTCCTCACACCCTGTGTTACATGGGTGGGAGGGAGGCATTGGAGGAGGCTTGGCTGTGACCCAGTAACCCTGCAGTGTCTGCAAAAATAATGGAATATGTTGGTTATATCTGTGCTCTGTCTATAACACCCTGTCAAGGGAGACCAAGTCCCTTGAACAATGAGCACTGAGGAGCTAATGATTTGACTGTGTTAAGTATTGTTGTCCACGGCGGGACTGAACCTTTCATTTTATACTAGTCCAGACAGTTTCAGATAACATCCATACACTGTCCAGTATTCGTTGGTACGGTGCTACAGTCTAACCCTTCTGGCTGTCGGACTGTTTTACTTTCTGAGCTGGATGGAGAGCCCATTGTGTTAGGGCCCTCCAACCACGCCTCTAAAAAGTTGAATTTCTTACAGAGGGTGGTAATAGGGTATTTACACCTTGAAGATCACTATGTTATGTTGGGTTATGCAGCTTTTCCAGTTCTGGTTATGTTATAAAATTTGCTTATAAAGACATTTATATTTACGGTTGTACACGATGCACAAGAAAATAGAAAGATTGGACTTATGGTGGCGCTCCTCCTATCCCCCCCATTAGCGGATGGTACCAGACTCCCTCCTTGAAAGATGGATGATCTCCAGATAGACTCACTAAATGTGAAAGGGATAAATAGCCCTGTAAAACAAGCTAAAATATTGCAGGACCTACACAGGAGGGGGTGATAGCTTTTCTGCAAGAAACCCACTTGACTGCTGCAGAGCTCCTGAAGCTAAAATGTTCATGGGTGGGGAGTGTATATGCTTCCCATTTTGAAATTAAAACCACATCATAAAGGAGTAGCGATCTTAGTTAAAAGAAATGCACCCTTGGTAGTTTAGAGGGTAAGAACGGACCCAGAGGGTCGCTTTGTCCAGGTTTGGGGTTGTTATAGAGGTCAGCCTTGTATATTGGTGAATATATATGCACCAAATAATGAATCTTCGTGATTGCCCTTTATTGAAAAAATCATTAAAGAAACATTCTCCGATGCATCCAGTATGGTGATCATCAGAGGAGACTTCAAGTCATGTATCCAGGGGTGGATAGAACAGGACGGAGTCAAGGGGGGCCACGAGAACAGGAAAGCTCATCCTTGGATTGAACCAGGAACTGGGCCTGTCCAAATGCTGGCAGTTTCTGCATCCTCGGGAGAGGGACTACACATACTACTCACCCCGACATGGGGGTTACTCTAGGATAGATTACTTTTTGGTGTCTTCCAACTGGTTACAGAAGATAGATAGGTGTGACATAGGCCCTATCACCATATCTGATCACGCCTCGCTAACTCTTAAATTACAACCAGTATCTTCCCCACAATCCAGTTGGAGACTTAATGTGCCTCCTTACTAGGGAAGACTTTCAGGGATTAGTTAAAGAGAAAATCCAACAATTTTAAAGAGATAACCCCAAGGGAGAAATGGCAGATGGTATAAGATGGGACACCCTTAAGTGCTGCCTTAGGGGTGAAATAATCAATTACTCAGCTAGACTTAAAAGAGCATATATGTCAGAGAGTTGAATTAGAGCAAAAATAGTAAAATAGTATGGTTGGAGGTCTTACACCAAACCTAGCAGGATCCGTAAGTCAAACAGAACCTGGATAAAGTCAGGTATGACCTAAATCAACTACTGGACATTCAGATTGAGGGCCAGCTGAGGTATGCTAGACAAAAGTATTTCGAACATGGGAATCATGCCTGGAGGTTGCTGGTGTGGCAACTCTGTCAGGAGGCAGCCAGTAGAGCAGTCTCACGTTTACAAGATGAGGGAGGAGTACCAGCTACCATCTCCCCGAAGGAAATTCTACAGAGATTTAAAACATTTTACATCAGAGTTTACGAGTCTGAGATTGTCCTGGGACATCAAACTGCAGTGCAGTCATTTTTAGACAGCCTTCCAATTCCCACTTTAACAAACCCAGCAAAAATGGCACTTAATGCACCAATCACCACCCAGGAAATTCAAGTTAAAATCATATGACTAAAAAATGGCAAGGCCCCGGGTCTGGACGAATTTCCGACTGAATTTTCTAAAGGGTTTTTACCTCTCCTCCTTGAGCATCTGGTGGCCTCCTGCAATGAGATTTTGATGAATCAGAAACCTCTACCACCCTCCTGGAATTTGGCTCAGATCTCAGTGCTCCCTAAACAAGATAAAAACCCAGAGCTTTGCAGTTCTTACCGTCCGATATCTGTACTACCTGTAGACCTAAAAATGTTTACAAGGATTCTGGCAGACAGACTGCAAAATTGTATTTCTGCCCTAATCCATCATGATCAAACAGGGTTCATTTCTGGGAGATTTCTTCAAGATAATATCCATCATTTATTAAACATTATCACCACCAGAGACTCTACTTCTGCAGCTGGTGATTAGTATGGATGCTGAGAAGGCTTTTGACAGGGTGGACTGGCACTTTATGTCATCCACCCTGTCAAAATCGGGTTAAGGGAACATTTTGTTTCAGCTATAACTGCACTATGCCATAGACCGGAGGCATAGGTTAGGGTGAATGGCCTCCTTTCAGACTGTATACCTCTCTAAAGGGGCACCAGGCAGGGCTGCCCTCTTTCTTCTCTGATCTTTGCCCTATCATTAGAACCCCAAGCTATCTGGATATGAAACAATCCACAAATCAAAGGAATCTGGGCAGGAGGGATCGAACAAAAGGTGGCACTTTATGCAGACGATTCACTATTTTTTTTAAAAGACCCTCAAACCTCCTTACCCCATCTGCTAGAATCCCTAAAGAAGTTTGGTTCTCTGGCAGGTTACAAAATTAACTTGTCAAAATCTGAGGCAGTGGTGCTGAGTGGTGTCCTCCCTAGACAACTTAGGAATACTTTTCCCTTTGTGTGGGCTAGGAGGAGCACCTTTAGGTACCTTGAAATCCAGATCTCAGTAGATACGTCAAAACTTTTTTGAAATAATCTTCTTAAACTATATCATACCTTACAAGTGGACTTTGCTCACTGGAAACTCTTACCTCTCACCCTATATGGAAGAATTCAGGTTACAAAATGAATGTGGTACCTAGATTGTTGTTCGATTTCAGACACTTCCATCCCTATTCCACTTCATTTTGGACTAAACTATCTAGGGACATTTCTAAATTTATTTGTGCAGGATAGCATCCTAGAATATCCCTGGACACCCTGATGAAAACAAGGGAGGGAGGAGGTTTAGGTCTCCCCCATATGTACTGTTATTATTTAGCTGCACAGGGTGTGCATCTAACCACCTGGACAAAGCAGCTCATTGACTCAGGTTGGTATCTCATTGAGTCTGAGGCAGTTAGAAATGATAAGATATGGACACTTCCTACAAGTCCTATAGGTTCCAGAATCTGGCGCTCTATCTCCAACCCATGGGTAAAACATTCTTTACGCATTCTTATTAAGTTACACAAATTAACATATACTCCATATACCTTGGGCCCACTCTCTTTGGTTCGCCACCTGGATGACTTCACCCCTCCTAAATCAGATCAGGGATCTGGATATTGGGAGCTCAAAGGTCTAACTGCCTTCAAACAGCTGACTGATAGCACAAGATGTATCCCCTTTGCTACCCTTAAGGACAACTTCTCACTTCATTGGGAAGATTTCTATAGATTTCTTCAAACTCGACACTTTATTAACACTGGTAATGACCTCCATAAGGTTAGGAGAGAGTTAATGTACTTGGAGACCTATTGGTGGGACTCAGTTAAAATTAGGGATAAACTGAGATATTTATCTATTTTACATGGAGTCCTCAACTTTCAATCTGGAGCACATGTATTAGAAGATGTCAGACAGAGTTTGGAAGCAAAAGCAGAGGAGGATATCTCTCGGGAAGATTGGGCCCGTTGACTTCAAAGGGGTTGGCAAGTGACATCAGCAACAACCTGGTGGGAATTTAACTGGAAAGTCCTGATACATTTTTAGGACTCCAGTGATCACCGACACTTTAATCCACAGGCCTTGTCAGCGTGTTGGCATCTGTGTGGGGAAATTAGAGGCACACACCACCATATATTCTAGGGGTGTGGGAAGTTAGGGAGGTTCTGGCATTCTATTTATGAAATCCTGGAACAAGTCTGGGATATCTCTCTCCCCTTCACTTTTCAAGATTTAATTTTGGGCCTTCCCACTTTATCAGCTAAACAACGGAAACGAGTAGAGTTATGTCAGATACTGAAGGTTGCAGCCTTGAAATGTATTACTTTTAAGTGTTTAACACCTGACCCATCCCATCCATGTCCCAGTGGGTTTATAAGGTAGAAGAAATGGAACGTTTGGAGAACATCACCTATACAATACATTTAAAGAAAGAAAAGTTCCTGGAACTTTGGAGGCCCTGGCAGGCATCGAGGGAGGCCTGGAGGGGAGAAGTGGAGACGGAGAGAGAAGGAGGTCTGGACCATAGAATAGTTAAGAACTTCTGGTAGGGGATTGCTTCACCAGGTCCTTAGGGGGGAGGGAGTAGAGTGTCCATTGTTTTATATCTCTATGTATATCTTATAAGTGGAAGTGTCATCGTATATGTACGTGTTTGGTTTACTTTCTTTGTATAATAGTTCTTACTCTATTTTTTTCTCTTTTGAAATCTAATGCCATTTCCAGTTCTAGTTAAGCATGAAAACATTGTGGTGTTTTGAGGACTGAGGACGGAGATTATAGTAACACTGCTATGAACTGTACCCATCATCTGGCAGCCTCAGGCTTCAAGCAGCGTATACCCTTGCTTTAGTTTATATTAAGTCTCAAGACCAACCTTAAAGTATGGGAGGCATTATCTGTGTTATGTAAAGTTGATTAAATACATATTGTGTGATAATAGAAAATATCAGATCTGTATTTGTGTAGTCACGAACATACGAACATCTGAAATTTGCCAGCAGATAAAGGCCTAGAGTTCTATCAAGTCTGCTCGAATGTGCAGCTAGCACCCCTTATTCTGCAGCTGCCCCTCCCTTCCACCCTTCCCCTTCATTAACCCTCCCCCTTGTCCTGTCCCATCCTCGTTTGAAGCAGTCTACTGTTCTACTGCATACCACTTCAGCAGGTAACGCATTCCACCCAGCCACCACCCTCTCTGTAAAAAAGTGTCTCCTCATCTCCCTCCTGAACCTTCCTCGCTCCAGTCTCACATCATGGCCCCTGGTGGCCCTCCCCTCCCTTACTTTGAACAGCCCCTCTGTACCTGTCTTGTTTATCCCTTTCATGTATTTAAAGGTTTCAATCATGTCACCACTGTCTCTCTCTCCTCTCCTCCAGTGAGTACATGTTCAACTCCTTCAACCTCCTCTCGTATGATAAGTCCCCAGCCCTTGATCATCTTTGTCACTCTGCGCTGCACCCCTCAGTAACCAATGTCCCTCTTCAGATACGGACGCCAGTACTGCACGCAGTACTCAGGTGTGGTCTAACTAATGACCTATACAGTGGCAGAATCGCCTCCTCCCTCCTCGAGGATATACCCTTGCAATACAACCCAGCATTTGTTAGCCTTTGCAGCTGCCTTCCTACATTGTGCCGAGTTGTTCATTGACCCTGTAATGAGCACACCCAGATCCTTCTCCTCCTCTGTCTGGGCTAGCTGCACTCCCCTAGCTGGTAACTCCTCCTTGGGTTCTTCATCCCAAATGCAGCACCTTGCACTTTTGGCATTAAAGCCCAGTTGCCAGGTGTCTGACCAGGTTTCAAGCTTTGCCAGATCATCCTATGACCCTGCCATCCCCTAGGTCATCCACCACCGCGCCTACCTTGGTATCATCAGCAAACAGACTGATCTTGCTCTTGATGTCCCATGATATGTCTGCAATGAATATCCCAAACAACACTGGTCCCAACACTGAGCCCTATGGAACACGCTCATCACTGCCATTGGTGTGAGAGCCCCCCCACCACCACCACCCTCTGTTGCCTTCCCTGCATCCAGTTTCCTACCCATCTCACCAGCTTGCACCCCCCTGTGCCTACTAACTTCCTTCCCAGCCTTCCATGTGGCACTGGAGTCGAATGCCTTACTGAAGTCCAGATACAGGACATCCACTGCATGGCCTCTGCCCAGTTGCCTAGTTACCCAGTCATAGAACTCGACCAGGTTGGTTTGGCAGGATCTGCCATGTATGAAGCCATGCTGTCTGCTGTCCTGTAGTCCTTTGGCCTCTAGGAGGGCCATCAGCCTCTCCTTCAGGATAGTCTCCATTAGCTTACCCACGATGGATGTGAGGCTCACTGGTCTGTAGTTTCCCGATTCATCCTTGGGGCCACTCTTGTGGAGGGGCACCACATGAGCCATCCTTCAGTCCTGAGGTACACACCCCGAATGTGGTGAGGCATTAAATAGGTCTGCCAAAGGTCCTGCAAGGACCTCTGCCAGCTCCTTCAGTACCCTGGGGTGGATGCCATCTGGGACTGGTGCCTTGTCCACCCTCAGTGCCTTCAAACCCTCTCGAACTCTGCTCTCTATAATTTCCCCATCTGTCACCACTTTCCCCCCCCTGCTTCTGCCATTTCTCCCACCTTGGGTGTCGCCCCCCTCTTCTCTTCTCTTTAGTAAATACTGAGCAGAAGTACTCATGTAGTACTTCAGCCTTATCGCACCCTGCTTCCACCCAACCCCCCTCCTTCCTAATCCTTGCTATGAGGTCCTTACAGCTCCTTTTCTCCCTGATGTACTTAAAGAAGTCCTTCTCCCCCTTCTTAATGCCTTGTGCCAGCCTGAGTTCCGTAGATGCTTTGGCTCCCCTTACTGCCCCTTGTCACCTCCTTCGATTCTGTCAAGTACTTCTCCCTGTCCTCCTTCCTCCCTGTTTTCTTGTACTTTCTAAAGGCAGCTCTTTTCCTCCTTACCTTTTCCATGACCTTCTTGCTCAACCAGATCGGTTTCTTAGCCCTAGCCTTCTTGCTCTGGGCTTTGCAGCAGGTTTTGGTTGCCTCCACTATCCCCAGCTTTATGAGCTCCCACCTCTGGTTAGTGTCCATACTAGATTGAATTCTGGCCAGGTACCCTTTTACCACTTCCCCCATCCTCCCAAAGTCAACCCTCCTGAAGTCCAGCACTATTGTGCCAGATTCCACTTCTTCCTTGCCCATATCCAAAGTGAGCCATACTGAGCGGTGGTCACTCCCTGACAGCGGTTCCTCCACTGTAAGTTCTCTCACAAAGTCCCCATTTGCCAGCACAAGGTCAAGGGTATTTTCCTGACCTGGTTGGTTCACTGACCATTTGCAGCAGGAAGCTGTCCCGGAAGGTATCCAGCAGTACCTGCTCCTTCTGTTCCTGGTTGTTGGGGTGCTCCAGTCCACTCCTGGCATGTTGAAGTCCCCACAATCACCACACTACCCTTCTCTGAGAGGTCCTCCTGATCTGTCCCGCTAGTTCCTTGTCTAACTCCTCCGTCTGAGATGGTGGCCTGCACACCACCCCCATTCTAAGAATCCTATTCTTGGAATCCTGGATTTACATCCAAAGTGACTCATGCTACCCTCCTCCTTCCTCCACACACTTCAGTCCTTCCTTCACATATAGTGCCACTCCCCTCCTTTCCCAATCACTCTGTCCCTCACAAATAATCTGTACCCTGGTACAGACAGGTCCCAGTCATTGTATTGGGTGGCCCATGTTTCCGTGATGACTGCAATGTCCCTCTCCTCTGCCATGAGAACCTGTAACTCTGCAGTTTTCCTCCCAAGGCTCCTAGCATTAAGGGTAACCACCTTCCACCTTTCCCCCTCCCATCCTGCCCTCCTTTCCTAGCATCACCAACAGTACTTGCCATTTTCCTTTGTCACTGTTATGGGGAGTAAGCTCATATGGTTTCCCAATCTGTGGTCTCTGCATATCTCTTCCCCAACTGCCACCCCCCACTCCTAGTTTAAATCCCCAACTTCCTCTATGTACTCCTCCATCCTCTGTTTCAACACTTTCTTTCCTTCCTTACTCAAGTGTAGTCTGTCCTTGGCATAGAGACTACTGTCCTCCCAGGTCCCTCCCCACCCCCCCAACAGCCCATACCCTTTAGCACACCACTAGGTTGTTAGCCATCTGTTAAATTCCTCTATTCTCAGTTTTCTTGTTGTGCTTGCCTTTGGCACAGGGAAGTATCTCTGAAAAAGTTACTGATCTTCCTGCCCCTCACATAATTGTGCTAGTTTCTCAAACCTTCTCTGGGCTGTATCTACTGTCTTGTCAGCAAGGTCGTTTGTCCCAAGATGTATAATTAAATGAGGCTTGTCCCTACCCTTCTAGCATATTTCACAACAGACTCTCCTACCCTTTCGCTGTCATTCCTGGCATGGCCTCCACCAAATGCAACTATGCCTCTCCCCTTGCTACCCCACCTAACTCCTCTTAGTATGTGTCCCCAGCACTAAGATTCCACCCTCTTACTCCTGCTTGCTTCCATTCATCTCCTCTCTCATTTCCAGCTCCTCTTCTTCCTCCTGACATTATTTCCCCTTTACCCCTGTTGCAATTCTCCAACAGAACTTCCCCACTCCAGTTTGGTCCAGGCATTTATCAATTACTCCTCTAATTTCATCATTTCCCTCCTCCACCTTCTTCCTCTCTAGCAGTGCACAACTATTTTCTGAAGGCCCTTCACAAATGCCCGCTCCCTCTCTCTTCATAGTAACCTGTTCTCTCCTTTCCACTCCATGACTTTTGCCACTTCTTCACCTCCCCTCATAAGTCCCTATCTCCTCCTTCCATTTGTCTTTTGTCTCCTGACCTGGTTTCCCCGGCAATTGTTCTTCCTGGCCTGGGCCCCTTTGTCTCTGCTTCCCTTCTTCTGACACTCTCCTCACCACTGTTGGCTTAAATCGCCCTTCCTTATCTCCCTTCTTCCTCCCCCTCCAGTATTGGGCTAAACCCACCCCAATCTGCCTTGACCCTCAATCTCCTTTCTAAGTTTTTCTATGTGGTTGCACACTAAACATCCTCCCACACTCCAGACAATTTTTAGAAAGATTGGTGCACCGCAGTTGTTGCAGCCTACCTCCCTACCTGTTGCTGTCATTGCCCACCAGCGACCCCCCACCCTTCCAGATGCAGGATACCAAACACTCCCCCAAGTCTCCCCTCTCCCTTCTCTATCAGTGCAAAACATTTTCTTTATTTCCCTTACCTCCTTTGTTGCACATCTTTAGATATATTGAGCAACTGCTTTTTATATTCCTATTCTTCCTATCCACACTCAAAAACAGACTTTAAGTAGCCGTTGCACAACCTTGTTCAAACTCCTACTCCTCCTTTCCCCAGTGCAATATCAATGCGAAGAAGTAATAATGAAAGCTCCTAGATTTGCATTTACTTCCCTTCCAGTGAGAGAGCAGTCACCTCTTCACTTGCTGCTGTTCCTTTCCTGGATGTCTGCTTTTGTTATGACAGGTGCATATCCTTTGCCTGTTTGAGAAAATGATGTCAGAACCCCTGATATAATGGAAATAATGGACCAAGGGTGGGACCAGCCCAAGTCTTCCAGAAACAATCAGGTAGCTGAGGCCTCTGGTCAGACCATTAGCACCCTTCCCCCACTCTGCACTCAAACTTTGCAGCTAGTGAAGCCAGCAACAATGAATCACAATTCTACTCAAAGCCCCCAAAATAAGTTTGCTACCCAAAGAAACAGGACTCAATTCAAACAGCTTCACCAACAACACATCAAAATAGGCTTGGAATTGAAGATATATGTCTCCAATTCAAAGAAACAGACCCAGTTAAATCACACCAATTATGTTTTAAAACAGAAGAAATAGGTCTCTACAAATGCAGCCTGCCACACAGTGAATCAAACAAATGAGCCCACTTATAGCTACCAAAACAGGTTTCAAAATTCCAACAGCCCCAAACAATACCCTGCTAGCCCCTTAGTAGTAAGAAAGAAAAGAAATAACCTTCTAACAAGTAGAATCCACAAGAAACAATGTAAAACAACAAGAAGCTACTGTACTGTAGATCTGATCTTGTCCCCCTTCTAGTTCCTTCTGAGAAGCCAAAGTATTGAGTTCCAAACTCTGTGATTTCCCTTGTGCTGCTTTCAAAATCAGACAGTTCCAAACTCTGTGATTTCCCTTGTGCTGTTTTCAAAATCAGACAGTTCCAAACTCTGTGATTTCCCTTGTGCTGCTTTCAAAACCAGACAGTTCAAACTCTGTGACTTCCCTTGTGCTGCTTTCAAAATCAGAATGATACTTGTAATTTCCTTGTTGAAGATTGAACAGTTGTACTGTATTTCAAGATGCCAATAAAATGGATGAAGTTAAAAAAAAAAAGTAGTTTGTTATTTAATGTTTTCTGTTTGTTTTTGGGGAATCAGGTAACCATAGAAAAGGTAAAATGAGTCTAGGCCTTTTTACATGATGTGATTCAGAACAGGTAGAAGTGACCAACAGTGTATCAATAAATGATGATCAGTTGTTCATTTTTGATCAACATGCCTAACCTCTTATTTTAGTTTTGCAGTATGGTTTCACACAGTAGTTCTGTGGTAGAAACTCCCCTATTGTTCCTTCTCTCTAGTTTAAGTGTGGCGGTACCCATCCTGCTGGGAAATAATCTTAATGCATGGTAGATTTCTCCCCTGGGATTTGTGCAATTTTTTTGTTTTGTTTTTTTTAAAGAAAGGGATTTTCCATTAATAACCTGATTATTTGGAAAAGGATTTATGAAATACTGATTACATGTAAGAGCCATGTATGTTGTAGTGTTCTACTTCCAATTGGCCCCACTTGTAAAGGGATTCAAGACTTGTGCACTGTTTAGAGTTCTTTTTAACATAAGAACACAGACATTGACAGACAGAGATAATTCACTATCCATCAAGTCTGCTTGTATTCTACCAAAGGCCCCTATTCACTAAAGATTTTTGCGAGGCATAGAATTGAGGGAAAATAGTTTGTGGATCAGGCCCCAAGTACCAACAGTCTAGCACTAGCTCCTACATGAGCTCCCAACTCGTATTTCTGCTTGGTTTACCTTATATTGTCCCCATCATTTTCATCTACCCCTTATGTCTGTCCCACCACACTTGAAACTTTGTAACCATCTTGCGTTGACCAGCTCTTACTTTTTTGAATTTTTTCATTTTACTTTACAATTTCATAACCACGGTTAGCCCACCTGAGATGCAAATCCTTGTTTCGGTGGGGTCCTTAATTGGCTATATTTGATAAAATTATTTATGCTCATGGAAATACTTTCCAGTTATTTATGGTGCCCCAGTCCTATTTTATGACCATCATAAATGCTTGCAGTGTCCCTACAGACTTTATGCCGGCATTTCCGGCAAACAAAACAACTTTCAAACACAGTTGGCTGGTTTGAAAATGTTATAAACCTTGCATTCCTTTAACAGCTCTGCTGTATTTATTATTATTATTATTTTTGCAAGCCTATGGATCATTTTAAAGTCTGCAGTTGGTGTTCTTTAGATTCAGGTACTGTTTAGCACTCAGGATAAGGCAGAACCAGGTTTACAAACCTGCAGAAATCCACTAAGAACGTGGTTTGTTATAAAATCTAGAATCAAAAGAACCTCCCCTTAAAATCAGGTCTGTTAGTTTGAAATGCAAGTTAGTATGCATTTAATTAGCATATATTTAAAAAGTAAACACAAGCAAATGGCTAGGTTTTAAAAAAGGAACTTTTAGAACCTGTTTTAGGTTCTGATTAGAATTAGTTCTAAAATGGAACCAGAGTAGAGATGCAGTGAAGTTTAACTCCGCCAGCGAAGTTGGGGCGAAGTCGTCCACTCCGCGTCACTAAATGCTACACAAAGTCCCCTTAGAATTACACTACTTTGCCTTATAATGACTTTGCCCCATTATGACTTCACGTTAATGTGACTTTGCGTTCACTTCGCACTGGTTTCTGTTGAACGCGAAGGGAGTCATAATTTAAACAGCCCACAGATCACATGTGTTACAGTCTGCCGGTCACATGGTTCAGGCAGGAAGTTAATCAGGCAAGACAGTGAAAGACTTGCACTTTTGCCTTACCTAGTGTGGGAGAAAGGTTTTGTGAGAGAGGGGACAGGTGGGCAGCGCACCCACCTTGCAAATCACCGTGCACAGTGGGAGGCCAAGGTTGCTGAACGGGGATGGAATGCACCTGCTGTCCCAGCTGGGCATCAGGTGGCAGCACGGCCTTCACCTGCATGTGGGGTCAAGCATGCTTGGGCCATGGAGCAAGTGGCTACTCCAGAACCTGCAAGGGACACTGGCACTGCAAGAATGGCCAGTCACACAGGCCGATTTTGGCCTGATGTGGAGTGAGTTGGACCACCTGAACAGGGTTGCAAACCTAGAGTAGTGATTGGGTGCATCGAGGCCACCAACTCAAATTATGGCCAGGCTCAAACTGCTGCTCACACCATAACATGAAACATTCGTTTTTGTTTGTCCATGCATCCACCACCATCTCCATAAAAAAAATACTTCCTGATGTTGCCCCTGGTCTGTCTCCCATCTATCTTCAAATTTTGCCCCCTTTACATTGTTACATTGTCACGTGTTGAACTTGGGGCAATACTCCTGCCATCAGCAACTTCACTACCACCACCGGTGGGGACAACAGCATCTCTAACCATCATTGAAGCAACTGATTGAGCTGTGAAAAAAAGAGTCAAAGAAATCCCTTTACTGGCATAAAAACATAGAAATTGAAGGCAGATGGGGCCAAAGATCCATCTAATCTGTCCTGAGCCCTACCGAACTCTTTAGGATTTCTGTGAGACAATCCCTTGTGTCTGTCCCAAGCTGCTTTGAATTCCCTTACTGTTTTGGAATCAATAACTCCCTCCGGTAGACCATTCCATGGGTCCGCCACCCTCTTGGTGAAGAAAAACCTTGGCATGTTGCCCCTGAATCTTCCTCCCCTCAATTTCATCTCATGTCCTCTTGTCCTACTGGTGCTACTGACCGTAAAGAGCTCCTGGGTGGAGACTCTGTTAATACCCTTCAGAAACTTGAATGTCCCAATCATGTTGTTGTCCCAGGGAGTACATGTTGAGTTCCTGTAACCTGCTTTCATATGGCAAATTATGGAGACTGTGCATCATTTTTGTTGCCTTCCTCATTACTGTCTCCAATCTATCTATGTCCTTCCTGAGATAAGGTCTCCAGAACTGAACGCAGTACTCAAGGTGGGGTCTCACCAGTGACCTGTACCGTGGCAGGATCACCTTTCTTCTACTTGTGATGCCCCTTCCTATGCACCCCAGCATCCTGCTGACCTTCTTTTCTGTCTTTTGCATTGTCCGCTAACTTCAAGTTGTCTGATATGATAACCCCTAGGTCCCTCTCCTGATGGGTGGTTGCTAGATTTCCCCTCCCAGGTAGTAGTCTGTCTCTGGGTTGCTTGTGCTCAGATGCATAACGTTGCACTTTTTTGCATTGAATTTTAACTGCCACAAGCTGGACCAATGTTCCAGCCTGAGTAGGTCACTTTTCATTTGCTCTACCCCCTGTGCAGTGTCCACCCTTTTGCAGAGCTTTGTGTCATCTGCAAACAGGTACACCTTTCCACTCAACTCCTCTGTGATATCTCTGATGAAGATATTAAAGAGTAATTGTCCTAGGATGGACCCTGGGCATCCTGCTTGTCAGCACCCTATCCTGATGCTGCCCCATTTACTGTCACGAACTGGGTTCTCTGTTCAAGCAAGCTACTCACCCATACTAACACTTCCTGCCCTACTCCTGTATGATCAAGTTTGTTTAGCAGCTTTCTGTGTGGTACAGAGTTGAAGGCCTTGCTAAAGTCAAGGTAGATAACATCCACAGCTCCTAGGTGGTCCACAGCCCTAGTAACTGAGTCAAAGAACTCAATCAGGTTAGTCTGGTAGGACCTTCCATTGTGAAACCATGCTGCTTGGCATCCAGTTGTTCAGATTCCTCCAGCAATGCTAGTATCCTTTCTTTGAGCAGTGACTTCATCATCTTACCCACCACCGAGGTGAGGCTGACCAGGCAGTAGTTTTCATCTCCTTGCTGCCACTACTGTTGAGTATGGGGACCACTGTTGCTCTTTTCCAGTCCTGGGGAACGGTTCCTTCTCTCAAGGATCTGCTAAAAGATCTGCTAGTGGTACTGCCAATTCATCACTAAGTTCATTCAACTGTGCATAAGCTGTGCACTACCACACCAAGCCACTCTTGCCAGTCACAGCAGTTCCATGGCCAGAAACATATTTCTTCCACATCTCTTTGCAGGCATTATTTTGGATTAAACAGAAAATTCACAATAAATCTAGATTTCTGAACTTTGTGTGGATGGGAAGCCAATAAACAACTGTGGCTTACATCTGCAGATTGACCCCTAAACAGATGCAAAATGCGCAGACGGATGGAGATTGCACACTCAAGAGAAGCAGCCACACAGGCACAACAACACCATCTTAACCAGTGGTCACACAAATCCAAAATTGGAAAAATAATACCTTTTTCGGGTTGTGGGGAATGCTGCAGTACTAGTCCACTACCTAGATATAATGAAGCAGTAAAACAAATACCGCAGATGGATAACAGACTCAGAGTGCTGTGATTACTGTGTAGCACAATAAAATGTGTTTGACTTTATGGCACGCACACACACTCACACACTACAGGTAATGCACTGAAAATGTAACAGTTCAGTACACTATATAACCAAATATTTTAAACAGAATGAAAATATGCACTGCACCACAACTAACAGAAAATAATTATCAAAAATTACTTCAGGTATTACTTTGTGTAAACACACAAGTACTAACACATACTACTAGTACAAACAGAAAGTTCTTATGTGAACCTCACTCCACCACAGATATGCCCTCCCTGAAGCACACTTCAGCAGTGTCTGTCAGTACACAGACTGAATGTTCTAAATTAACATTCAAAATACACAGAAAAACAATCAACACTCTGTGATCTACACAGGAGGGTTCCTACAATCAGTGTCCTAAATTTGGACCAAAATAATTGGATCAAAAGTGATTTTTTTTAAAAGCTTTTTCGATGGTTTGATTCTCAGAGCTCTGAGAGCAAACTGTTGCCAGCTTTCCACTACATACACTACGCATAACTGAGTCTGTGCAAGACAATATAGAACTCGTGACCTGCCATCCCATGAATCAATACAAAATTTGCCTCAAATAGCAATATAAAGGCAAAGTAAAGCAAAGTCCATTAAAATCAATGACACTTCACGTTAAAATTAAGGAAGGCAGTAAAACAAGGCAAAATAGCATGAAGTCCATTTGTTTGAATGCACTTTGTGATAAAAATAAAGGCAGAGTAATATGCTTCACATTGCAGACCACTACAGAATTGGGAGTTAATAAGCAAAGTACTCCATATAGCGAAGTGATAGCACTTCACCCACCTCTAAACCCTGGTTACACATGCTGGTCATAGATGCTTAAGTTATCTCTACTTGGTGTAGAGCATTCTCTTTATAATTGTCATTTTGTTTCTCAGCCTATGGCACGGCCACCAGTTCCATCTCATCAAGTTCCACCATACAAAGCTGTGTCTGCCAGATTCCGACCCTTCACCTTTTCTCAAAGTACACCTATTGGGCTGGATCATGTTGGCCGCAGGAGGCAAATGAGAGCATCTAACAGTGAGTTGTTTTTTAATTCTTTATTTTAACATTTTAATCAGGAAGGCAGACTAAGCTGAAAAACAGTGTTTTATTCAGCTGCATCTTGGTGCAAAAACCTGAACAGGGGAAGAGGCGGGTAAACATGGGATTAATATGAGATGGTGAGGAGTACAAGAGAGAAACTTTGTTGCTGACTCCTTACACTCACAGGTAAGCCAGTGCGTGATCGTGATTGTAACCAGTTAGCCACGGACCCATTCCCTCTTATCTCCTGAAACTAACACCAGGCTCAACCAGATAATGCTCTGAAAGAGAAAGAATGAATGAATGATGGCAGGATCAACCAGATACACAGAAAAAAGATCAGCAGAACTTCATATGACTTTTGTTGTGGCTGCTCCTCAAACATCCCTTTTGCCACATTATGACACTGAAATCTGGCTGGAAAACTTCTTGCCAGATATTATATAAAATAAATTATCAGGTAGTGTGTGTTATGAGAATTTAATGGACACGCTTTGATGTGGGATGCTTGATAAATCCCACACCTTGGGTGTCCCTTAAATTCTCATAACACACACTACCCATACTTTATTCTATATATAATGCAGTAAATATTGGTGTCAGATGCCTCTCCATAGCATGTCAGGAATGGAAACATGAGTTGCCTGTCCTAAGGGTGGACTCATGTCAGCTGCTCTTTAAGATTATTAAATTAATCCATACAAGGTGGACATAACTTAATTTGACGATTTTCTTAGAGCAAAACACAAATTTTATTTTATTTTCTTTTTATTTCAAGTCTTGGATTAACACCTTTGAGGACAAGCTCATTACATAGGTTCCACGTCAGGGCAAACAGACAATAAGAATGTAGTACAGATAAGGGAGAAGCAAATAGCAACACCCTTGTACAGGAATGGTTATAACTAGTAAAGTCACAGTCATGGGCTATGTACAAATAGCAGGAGTCAGTTACAATAACTTGGGCAATGTTACAAAGGCTATGTACAAATAGCCCAAATCAGCTCTGACTAACATACGTATTATTACAAAGGATTGGGCGACAGAGAACAGACATTTCAAGTACCTCACATACAAGACAGCGACTAGAGGGAGGAGGAAAATTAAATGAATAAGCACAGAGGGCTACAACTGGTGGAAAGAGAACAGCTCCTCTGGCAGGATATTTCTAGCTGCGGGGTGAGGCAGAGGGGGGAGTACAGGTTACTGGGCCTGCGAGTGGGAAGGGGGGAAGATGAACTATTAAAATAAGGTGTGGTGGGATGGGAGGTGTATGGGTGGGGGGAGAAAGGCAGGCGAGGATGTGGTACTATAGGGGAAGTAAGAGCAGAAGTGATTAAATACCAGGCAGTGTGGGAGCCAACAGGAGACTGGATAAGTGCAATGCAGGCAAAGTAGGAGTATTTGTTTGCTTGAAGATGACTTTCCTGAGACATTAAGAAACTTAGTAGGTTAACAATTGCACATAGGAGGTCACACATAGCTAAACATTTGATGCTACATTTTGTCTTAGTCCTCAAAATGTTAAACTCAGAAGTCCCACAGCTCCAAACCTCTTAAAGGGGAATAGTCAGCATGAAGAGCATCACACTAAAAGTGTGGGTCTGGCCCAATTTGCACTTTTGTGCAAACACTTTTTTATTGACTGTTTACTGCAGTATAGTAGAATGTGTCAGACTGATTCTGCTACCATCTAAGCTGACATCGCAGAATCCCATGTAGTTGACATCACAGTAGGGTTGCAGCAGTGGGAGATTCAATAGCCTGCCATGTATATTGGAGCTTTTAAACTCAGATCAAATGCTTGCTAGTCCCGCTGTTCTCCCAGACCTAAGTACAGTCCTCTGTGACCAAACTTATCTCATGTAGGGCAGAGAGACCAGCAATCTGAAATACAGAACTTGTAACAGCAACATGCACTGCAAACTAATATTATTAAATTTCCCAGTGCTGCAGCCCTGCTGTTATATCAATGGCATGGGATTCTGGGATTTCTGGATAAAGCAAATTTCAGCATGAAGTCACCAAAATCACCTTGATACAATCTATTATACTGCATTAAGCAGAATATTTTTGTACACAAAGTGCAAATTGGGACCAGTTCCACACTTGCATGTTGGGATCTTAGTGCTGACTGTTCCATGTTAACAGGTATCCTACTACTAAGACTTGATGTTAGACATTCATTTGGGGTTAGACATTCAGCCATTCAAACTGTTAAACCATCTGAGCTTTTTTCAGCAAGGAGTGGAACAGAGAAGCCCAAATTATTTGCATCTTGGATAATTCACATCTACCATTGCCAAACTGGGTTGGGACTGCAAACTGCTCCAAATTGCTTAGAATTGCTGAGTGAAAATGGCTCTATAGATCCAGTCAGATCCAGTCTGTTAGGAAAGAGTCTGTAGCCAACCAGATAACTTGAAAAAATAGCAACAACAAAAGTTTCAACTAAACCCTTTTCAGCACAGGTGTGGCACCTGCTAGATTCAGGGATCAGGAAGGGGAATGGAATGGGGAGCTGGATCCCCTGACCAAGGAATTTTTTATTTATTTATTTCAGTATCAGAATTACAACCCTTTGTGTCAGAGACTCATTTACAAAGGCTCATCATCATAAAGCAGGGTAGGACAGGGAAGGAGAAACATACAGTGAGTGGCGAACAGACCAAAACAGACAATAGTGCAGGTTCAGGCATGGCAGACTATATACAATTTACAGTTTGTACAAATTGAATACAGGTGGAGAGGTCCATATCAGCAGGAGAGGGGCCCCTTCTTACAAGCCTATACGTTATGGTAGCTAGGCAAGAAGGAGTGAAACATTTGGCATATAAACTTAGAGGACAGTGGTAGTATATGGCAGGGGGATGGTGCTGAGCACAACACTGCAGGTTTAGGCTTGTACATGATTGTAGCTCAGCACTGAGAGATATGTACACTGGAAGAGTAAATGAGCAGAGGGTGGTGATGGATTAGTGGGTTGGATGTGACACGTGGTGGAGCAGTTATTTACAATTGCAGTGATGGGAGCTTAAGAGGTGGCTGTGCAGGATGACTTGAAGGACCAATTCTGAGCTCAGAGGAGGTATCAGGAGGAGGGTGTTGAACCAGGACGGTGCCCTGTATGAAAAGGATCTATATCGACAGGCGTCCTAACCCTGGGGACTACTAGCAGGGTCTTAGTGGATCTATGGGTGTGGACAGGAGGGTGGCTATGTTGATTAGTGCAGACAGACCGGGGGTTAGCCAACATGGATTTTTGGGTGAGTAGGCAAGTCTGGTAGAGGTGCCGTTCTTCAGAGGGATGTTGGACCAGGCATAAAGTGTACATGTATATGTTTTCCTGTCAGCCACAGTGAGTAGCCGACAGGCCTTGTTGATTAAGAGTTTGATTTTGCCCAGTGCAGTGTTGTCCGCAGCGCCATAAATTAGGAGTCCATAGTCCACCAGGGACAGGACCGATGAGTCAATGGCGAGTCTTAGTGCTTCAGGGGGAGACAGGATCTGTGCCGATAAAGCAAGCCTATGCAGGAATTTAAGGCAGAGCAGAGGGTCTGGATGTGTTCATGGAAGGCGAGAGAGGATCAAGGAAGATACCTAGGTATTTGTAAGAGGTAACCTGCTCAATAGGTGGTGAGATAGGATTGAATGGACAGCGCAGAGCCCTTGAGTTTGTTATGATTGTGGGTGAAGAGCAGGGATTTTGTTTTTAGGTTGATCACAAGCCTGTGGTCAAGGAACCATTGCTCGGTCTGAGCAAAAGTGGATTGTAGCGCCAGCTGGAGTTGGATGGGGTCAGGGTGGGATGAGAAGAGGACCGCATCATCTGCATAAAGCAGAATGTTTCCTGATGTGGCATTGGGTAGCATGCATAGGTATAAGTTAGAGTAGTGGCCCCAGGATACAGCCTTGGGGAACACCAGAGCGGACCTGGTGAGGGCTAGAGAGGATATTGTTAATTTTTACGCTCTGGGTTAGGGCAGCGAGGTAACTGGCAGCCCATTTTACAGGGCCTGAGGTAAAACCAAACTGGGTGAGGGTGTTAATGAGAAGGGGTGGCTGACCGTGTCAAGACTTTTGACAAATCGATGAAGACTGCCCGGCAGGATGTCCTTTGTCTAAGGCAAGTGAATGAAGGAGGTGAACTCAATGAGGCACTTGTGGTGCTGAAACCTTAGCGAAAGCCATGCTGTTCCTTGTAGAAGAGGTTATACATAGTAAGGTATTCTGTTATCTGGTCAGCCACGATCATTTCTAGGGCTTTGGAGAGGAGGGAGGATGGAGATCAGTTTGTAGTTGCCTGGGGTCATTTTGTCACCACCCTTGTGTATGGGAGTGATGATAGTTCTTTTCCGTGCTTTGGGGAATTGACCCAGTCGAAGGGAGAGGTTAAGAAGGCCAGTAAGGGGGGTGAGAACAACACCCGGGGTAGAGTGGAGAAGGCAGGGATCAAGTGTGTCAGCACTGTCTGGCACCCTTAAGGGCTTTGACCAGATAGGGTTTGGCAGCAGATGGGGATACGGCTCGGAAATAGAAGGGTGGGTGTAGGAGAGTGGTGGTAGGGGGATCAAGGGCTGGATCAAAAAAGTTGGTAGGTAGGATAGCGGAGAGATCTGAGAAGGCATCATTTAGCCCATTAGCAATACCGTGTGGGTCAGTGGTGATAGTGCCATCGATAACAAGTTGGGAGGGTGGTGGGGGGGACTTGATTTTGCTGTTAAGTTGCTTTATGTTGTCCCAGAACTTGCGTGAGGAGCCCAAGGTGGATGCGAGGGTATTCCTGTAGTATGCCGCCTTTGCACTATGGATAGCCCAGGTGCATTTGTTGCACTCTGTTCTATGGGCTTGCCTATCTGCCAGCTTTCTGGAATCCAGGACTCTATACCAAAGATCATCCCTGAGGTGCATTTTGTTCCCTTTCTGTGTTGGTGTGGGATAAAAGACACAGCAACCAAAGGTAATGTGCATAAAAAAAACACACAAGTGCATTTATCAATTTATTTCCAAAAATCAAAATAACAAAAACAATTACAGAAAGTCAAATAAAAATGATTAGTCCAGCACAATAATTCAGACCTCTGCTTCCTTCAACAGATCCTGTGGCTTTGCCTCAGCCAAGATAGCCTAAGTGTAATATTTTCTTACACTTCTCAATTTCCGGTGTGAAAACAGTACACTTCAAAAGTAGGTCTTACCCTGCTCACTGTCAGCACTAGACTGACTCGACTGTCTGAGGTCCCCTAGTGGTGAGCCCCTTTTTATAGTACCTTAGGCTGACATCATCTGTTCGGGATTCTCCCACATTTACTTTATCCTATGAAAACAGACCTTTAAAGATATAACATCTTTATTTCAGTTATATATATGGGAGGGTACAATATCCCTACTTGGACTAAACATCTTAAATACTGTATCTTATTCAATCAAGGCCTTTCAAAAAACACTTTGAATGCCTAACGAGCCTTAATAGGGCTAAACCCTTCCCTTTGGCCATGATATCACCATCTCTGGATGCCATAAAAGATGCCAGACTGAGGACAGCCAGCCCTATAGCAACATCTCTGGCAAAAAGGCTCCCCACAGGTAATACAATTATTTTATTGTTTTTTTATTATTTTCCACTTTTTCCAGGCGTCTCTGAGTTGGCAAGGAATGGAAATTGAGGGTGCTCCTTATCTCCTTCTCCTGCCAGCTCATGAGACCTACATTGTAACACAAATGCAAGATATGGAAATATAAATTTGTTTATTTTCCCACAGGAGGCTTTATTTTAGCCCTTAACTTTATATCAGAACACTCTTGCTGTGCCGCCTTTTATTTCTATTATAACAGCCCTTCCTTGGGCACCCTTTCATCAAAAGTCAGGACTTTCCCTGTGTTCCGGCGGCTGAAATGGTCAGCCGTTGAGTTCAATTTCATTTGGGCCCTTTTTCTGTGTAGCCTCCTTTTACTATGCTGGTGGACACAATATAATTTATTACTAGGCTATTATAGCCTTACTAGGGCCACTCATCTTTGGCAGACACTATAGCAATTATACCAACATATAGTGTCCACTTTTTCTGCCTCCTCTACGCTTGGTGAGACATCTATTATGCTTTGGAGCATACCCTTGCTCTGAAGCATCCCATTTACTTCAGCTCTGCACAAGGAGCATTACTTCAGCTCTGCACAAGGAGCATTACTTCTGCTCTGCACAAGGAACATTACTTTTAAGCCACACTTATGGCTGTGCAAACACGGAGCAAACAGCGCCAAACAGAAAAATCAACCCTAGGTCACACACTGTACTGGAGTCACCTAAGCAAAGAAGTTGCATTTGTCAGCAGTGGCTCCGGAGCTCGGCACCTCGGGAGCAGGCATTAAAACAAACAAACCCTCCAGAGGCGACGATGTAGGGGAGACATTCTGTTTATCTACAAAGTACTACAATCTTCAGAATTGATGTCACAGTACTAACAAAAGGACACGTAAATCACGTAATAAACAAATTATAGTTAAGAAGGCAAATAGAAGAAATAATTACCTATTAATACGTGCACTCAGATGATGGAATACATTGCCACAGGAAATAATTGACATAGGGAATTTTGACACCTTCAACAAACACTTGGATAATTGGCTTACTGCTAACCCAACCTTCTCATGTCAACCCACATTGTGTAGGGGAAAATCATGGTATGCCTCGGCCTTCTTTCTTCCACATTAACCTGGTAAACCTAGCAAATTGTATTATTCTGGGAACCAGTGCGATTTGAACATAAAGTGGCATGAACTAATTGCTATCTCCCAGTCAGGAGCTATTTTCAAAGCACTACCAGTGCTTATGTGTAAACAGAAAAGGGGTTTCTGCTTTTATTATAAGGGACAGCAAAGACAAGGAGATTTGTCAGGTTGGCCACCGTGATAAGAAAAAAAAAAAAGAAAAGGCAGAAAAAGAAAGAGCAGGAAAGAGTGAGAGGAAACTGAAAGGGGGGTTGCACCATCTTTAGCGCTGATCAAGGGACCTAAACTCATAACAGGGTGCTCCTATTTACACTTCCTCAGCAACACACTGAGTAATAATTTCTGAGCGTGGACTTTGAAGTCCTGATGAGGTAAGTGTGTGTGGGGGTTCAGCAAAGTTTGAAAATGAGCATGATTGCTGGTCTTAAATTTCAGAAACTTGCTGCAGCCATTTAAATGCTAATATTGTTGAGAAACACCTTTTGAAAGTTTCCACAGTGCCTATTTGTAGTAAAGAGAGATTGTAGCCATATATTTATTTATTTATTGCTAGGATTATAATACCTTTGAACCAGAGGTTCTTTCACAAATGTTACACGTCAGACACATTCAGGAGTTGTACTTACAAAATTTGGATTTTACAGTGCAAGATAGGAGGATAATTAACAAATGACAATATATGCATAAATACTCAGTTACATAATAAAGGGAACAGAACGCTGACTGGTGTACAGTCTGTTACAGTAGGAATGCAGTCCAAAAAGACAATTGCTAGAGTGGCAGGATAAAGAAAGGAGGGTGTGTGTGGGGGGGGGAGCATAAGCAAAGAAGGAAAAGATAAGAACAGGATAAAGAAATAGAAAAAAAAGAACAAAAAAAGGGGAGGGGAGGTGCCCTTGTCAACCAGATTGTTTGTTTGAATTTTGTTGACCCAGTAAACCCACTGGGCCTAGAAGTCCCTTTTTCGGGGCAGCCGGGGGGACAAGAGGATACAGATGGTAAGCAACTGAAATTGAACTAGATTAAGCTGTTGGTGGTATTTTTAGTGAATGAGGGAAATTTGGCCAGGACACTGGGGAAATTCCCCTACTTTGCTGGAGGGGGACCCTCTGGTCATTTGGCTGTTGGCCAAGATGGCAGACATTAGTCAGATGCCTGCAGCACAAGCTGTTGCTGAAGAATTTGCTGTGGTGTTGAATGATGTTGTGGAAATGCTTTCAGATCCTGATCTGCCTTCTAATTTGGATGTTGTTGCTGTGCAAATTAAGGATTCTATTCCTGTAAATGCTTCTACCAATTTAAACTTTCCTGAGACCGTACCTGATTTACCTAGTGACTCTGACTCTGAGGTAGTGAACTACTGTCCTATGGAACTAAGCCCGCTCTCTCTGGGCCCCATGTCAGAAAAAGAATGACTCTTGAGGCAGGATTTTGTTGCTGAAGAACGCTTATTCTTTCAAAAAAGGGCTCAATTTGAAACTTCACTTCGGAAACTGCGCTCTGACAGTGATGGTTTAAATGTCATGTCAAAACAGCTGGATGCTACTGACTCACCCTGTACAGGAGCTGAAGAGCTGGGCGGTGTGTGTAGAAGCCGCTGAAGCGGTAGGAACTTCCACTACATTTCCATTATCGCCCTCCACAGATATTGCATCAGGAATGGCAACTGTAAACCCTGTTGGGGTACATTGAGGTCATCAGAGATGATAATCCCAAGATCCCTTTCCTGCTTGGTGCATGTTATATCTCACCCCCCAACTGATATATTGTGCAGGGTTTTGTGCCCCATATGCATTATCTTGCACTTCTTTGCATTGAATTTCAACTGCCAAACCCCTGACCATTCTTCAAGTTTCTGCAGGTCCCTTCTCATTCTGTCTACACCCTCTGGTGTGTCTACTCTGTTACAGAGCTTTGTGTCATCAGTGAACAGGGAAATTCTGCCTTCTAGGTCCTGCACAATGTCACTGATGAAGATGTTGAATAGGACCGGTCCCAGCACTGATCCCTGTGGTACCCCACTGGTCACTCTTCCCTCTGTGGAGTGACAGCCATTTACCACCACCCTCTGTGTCCTGCCGCCTCAGCCAGTTACCTACCCACCACACTACTGTCCTGCCTACACCCATATTCCCCAGTTTGTGTAATAGTCTTCTATGTGGCACAGTGTCAAAGGCCTTGCTGAAGTCCAGATAGGCCATGTCCACTGCCCTCCCCAATCTACCTCCCTAGTCACCCAGTCAAAAAATTCAACGAGGTTGCTCTGACATGACCTCCCTCTGGTGAAACCATGCTGCCTTGGGTCCTGTAGTCCATTGAGAACCAAATGTTCCACCAATCTGTCCTTCAGTAGTGCTTCCATGATCTTCCCCACTACGGGGTGAGGCTCACTGGTCTGTAGTTCCCTGCTTAGAAACATAGAAGTTGATGGCAGATACGGACTGCAAGGCCCATCCAGTCTTCCCATTTCCTTTTCTACCTTATAAATGTGCCATTGGCCTTTGCTCAATCAGTGGCCTATCTATTCAGACTCATCTGTATTGCTCTTATGCCTATCCCATGTTTGAAGCCCTGCACTGTATTCATAGCCACCACTTCCTGAGGTAGGCTGTTCCATGCATCCACCACCCTTTCTGTGAAAAAGAACTCCTTACATTACCCCTTAATCGGCCTCCCTCTAATCTCATGCTGTGTCCTCTTGTCCTATTTTTCTTATATTGAAACATGTTAGACTCTTTCACCTTGTTAATGCCTTTAAGGTGTTTGAATGTTTCGATCATATCACCTCTCTCCCTCCTTTGCTCTAGGTTATACATATTGAGCTCTGTTAATCTGTCCTCATATGTCTTCTGATGCAGTCCCTGCACCATTTTGGTTGCCCTTCTCTGGACTGCCTCGTGAAGGTGTAGCCTCCAGTACTGCACACAGTACTCCAGATGGGAGCTAACCGTGTCTTGTAAAGAGGGATTATTACCTCCTTCTTATGACTTGTGATACCCCTACTAATACACCCTAGCATCCCCCTAACCTTACCTACTGCTTTAGAGGTCTGCTTGGCTTCCTCTTTGTTCCCACTTTTGTATAAGGGGACTACATCTGCTATCCTCCAGTCTTTGGGTACCTTCCCTGTTTCCAGTGATCGGCTAAACAGGATAGCCAGAGGTTCAGCCACCACCTCTCTTAGTTCTTTAAGGACCCTGGGGTGCACCCCTTCTGGCCCCATTGCTTTATCAGCTCTTATTACTTCAGGACCCTTTCTCATGTAAAGGGACTTTTGTCCATTTCTGCACCATTCTCACCCCTGTACTCCTTCAGACATTACCTCCTCTTCCTCAGTAAAACTGAGCAGAAATACCTGTTCAATATGTCAGCTTTACTGTTGTCATCCTCCATTAGGCCCCATCCTCCCCATTAGTCTCACTATCCCTACCTTTGCCTTTCTTTTTCACTTATGTATTTGTAAAAGGTTTTGTCCCCTCTACCCACTGATTTTGCAATGTGTTCTTCTGTCTGAGCTTTGGTTCCCTTACTGACCTCCCTGCCTCCCTTTGCTTCTCCTGGTAATTCTCCCTATCTCATTTTGCCTGTGTCCTTTTGTATTGCCTGAATGCAATCTTTTTGGCTTTCACTTTCTTTGCTACCTCTTTGGAAAACCATAATGGTCCTCTCCTTTTCCTCTTGCTAACCTGCTAATGCATAATTCTGTTGCTCTTGTAATCCCCATTTTAAATACTGTCCACTGTTCCTCAACCCTGATTCCTGCCCCATTCCCTTAATGCCTCTTTCAAGTATCTCCCCATTTTCCCAAGTGTCCCAGTCTTCCTGCTAGAATATATAATAGAAAATAATCTAATCTATGGGCAACAGTGTGTAACAAGATCTTTTTACTCACCAGTGTGTGATACCACATAAACCACAAGACCATAGGTTGAGTGGTTTATTCAGGTATTACACGCAAAGAGCGTATATTAAAATGAGTTTTCACTGTTGCCCATACTTTATTTTATATAATTACTGGTTGACAGAAGTGTGGTTGGCAGGTGAGAGCAGAGCCAACTGAAAACTAAAGTGTATTTTGCCTGCAGCTGTTGTGTCTTATGCTTGGTGCTGTGCGTAACAAGAGAAGCAGCTCTTCATTATACACACTTGTTTAGGTACTGGTTTTAGGTTGTAATTGACTCAAACAGTATTTATATTTTTATTTACACTAAAAGGGAAGATGATTGTCGGGTGCACTGTATATAAAATCTAGACTGGATTTTCTGTAGTTTGCGCTCTGGATTAATACAAGTAATGTTTCTATGAAATTAGAGTATGCCACATGCAATGCTGAGAAGACCTGAATTAATTTTATTATATTTTTTTATTCCAAATGATGGCCAATTTTTAGGAGTAGACCAGCAGTTACCACTCTTAGCACAGTGTGCGAAAGAAGTAGCTATTGATTAAGGATCTTTTCAGTTTTAACTATGGAATGTTTCATGCAGTTTCTGCAGATGGAGGAACAGACTCATCCATCTTGGTGGATGACAATGGCAGTGAAGAGGATTACAATTATGAAGAGCTCTGCCAAGCTACCCCCAGATATCTTCAACTAGGAGGAGAGCAACTAGCCATAAATGAGGTGAATATATGTGTACTGTGGGAGTCAGATCTGTGCGACAGTATCATCATCTGACAGATTTAAAATTTTCTGTCTCACTCTAAACCAGATTTATATATAAAAATGTATATATTAAAATTGTTTCTCTATGTCTTGGCTGCCAGTTTTGTGTTGCTAACTTTTACTATTTTTTTCCGTGCAGCTGATAATGAGGATGGGTGAAAAAATGTAAAATACGGGCATAAAATATGTATAGAAAAAAAATTGTGCTGATAACTTTAGTTGTTACTGTCACAGGTGCAGTTTTGTAGATGGTAACAAACAAAAAAAAGTCCAACTGAAAACTGTTGCAGATGCATATCTACTAGGCTAATGACGTTGACATAGCCCTTGCCCATTTCTTGTCACTGTCAATCTGGTATATCCATACAGTTGACAGTGGATCATCGGAGCAAAAACTCTTTTTTTTGTTGGTTGTTTAACCAGGACTAGCATACTAAGCTGAAAGCTTTTTACAGGTGTGACCTGGGAGCGAGGGAAGTTAAGTGACTTGCTCAGGGTCACACAGACTGCAAGTGGAAGCTGTGGGATTCAAACCCAGGTCTGATCTTCTGGATGTCACCAGATTTGCAGCTCAGAGCCTTAAACTATACTGCCTCCCTCTCATGCCCCTCTGTTCAAACCCAGAGTTAAAAAACGTCACCTTCAATGGATCTCATCCTCTCTTATTGCCAGATGTAAAGCCAGTGACAAGGCCTAGTCACGATTTAAGTCTACACTGTTCCCCCCCCCAAGCCCATCAAAAATACAACACCCTCTGTAACACTTGCACCAAGGCTATCTGTCAAGCAAAGGCCGATTACTTTAAAGCACACCTACAAAAAGCTCAGACCTCCCCCTTCTAGAAGGTGGTTCACTCTCAAATTAATCTCCCCCCCGCACAAATCACCTTGCCCATCTTAAAGTGATTTTGTCATGTTTGCCATAGCAAATGGGAGCAGTAACCTGTAGGAGTTGTGAATCAATCTCCTACCATTCAAACTGCCAGAAAAGAGCTGTTTTCCATGAAAAACATGCTTTTATTTATGTGCTCTGCTTCATTTGCATAACCCTGCTTCTTTTATTTCAGTGCTGCAACCCCAACTGTGGCGTCATGCAAGGGAAACAAAGTATCTTACTTCAAGAGGGCTCTTGCAGTAGGTACTCACATATAGGACTAAGCCACCAGACATTAGGACCACATGTAAAAATTCTAGCTAGCAGTGTCTGGTGATATCAGCGTGACGCTATATAAGGAGCAGTCCCCATGCCCCCCTTCCAGTTCTTTCCTGCCATCTACCTGCACACGTCAGACCTCACAGAATAACGCTGCTACTGTAGACACCAACTTTGGATGAGTATAATTTCAAGAAACAGTTACTTTATCATATTTCTTGCTTTGTGTATACAAAAAATCTTTGTGTATGTCATCTCTGATGCCTTCAGAATCACATAAGTACAAGTGCAACTCCTGTGGAACTCGGCTCTCTCACGAGGACGGTCATTCCCTTTGCCTTTTTTGCCTGGGCCCAGGCCATAAGATTGAGTGGTGTGAGCACTGCCAGAAGTTTAACCCTGCCACACGTAAACATAGACAGCAGTCCCTGGAGGCCCATCTTTCAAAGGAAAAAATGGCCAGTATGGCAAAGGATCTGATGAAACTCAGGAAATCATCATCCTCTCTGGAGGGCTACCACAAAAAGAAGAAGGACAAGGAGAGACATCGGGACCAGGAAGGGTCCCCAGCCATCCCACCACCTCTCGCTGGAATCACGGCGTTAAGGTAACATGGAACATGTGGATGCATGGAACAGTCTTCCTGAGGAGGTTGTGGAGTCAGGAACAGTGGGAGAATTCAAGAATGCATGGGACAGGCATAAGACAATTCTAGTGGGGGGTAGGAGGAAGTAAGCTGTTGATTAACTAGAGTCTGCAGCTTATCCATCAGGTAGGGAAATGGGCAGTCTAGGTGGGCCAAGTAGTCCTTATCTGCCATCAAATTCTATGTTTCTATCTCCTCCAGGGATCAGTCTTCGATGAACACTTTGGTGGCTACCAAATGGTCATTGGCTCCCTTGTCTGGCCTGGACTCGGGCCTGATGGGAGCCTCCCAGGACCGGGGCACCCATCTCCTCTATGACCTCAAGATTTCAAGGCCTAGTGGTGTGACCAGTAAATCAAGTTCCGGCTCCGCCGGTTCTTGCATGGCTATGGCTACTAAGCCATCTGCCAGCTCCTCCGATGGATGCCCAGCCCCGAATCCTCCATCAGGCCCCGACAACCAGCCTGACGAAGAGGTGATGGCCCAGTTCATGTTGGATACGCAGCTGACAAGGAGACTTCTCCAACCTCTCCCTTCTCACTGATAAAGATGGTACCTCCAGCTTCCCCTACGAGGATGCGGAGCTAGGAGATAGCCCACCGCTGGGGGTTTCATCACTCCCCCGCCAGAGCATCAAATGCCAGAGCCATCATCGGACAAGACGATTGTCCCTCCGACCCCCTCAGGTGTCTCGGTCCCCCAAGGCCCTATGTCCAGTTCAATGCAAGGACCAGTGGGACCCAATCTTCCACCTCCTCCATCGGGCCCTTCTGCACACCCTGTGGGATGCTGTATTGACCTGATCATCCATCCGTCAGGACCACCTGGTAACCCTTTAAGGCAGCCAACGCCTGGCTATCTTCCTCAATACCCAGTGCCAGGATACTCCACGCCACAGTATCAGACATCAGGATTTCAAATGCCAGGCTACCCTCCATCGGGCTTTAACTACCCCTACTATGGATACCCCAGCTATGGGTTTAATAACTCTCCACCCTAGCCATAAATGGACCTTCAAGCGGTCCTTAAGTCCTGGTGGGCAGAAGAAAGTCACAGCTCACGCCAGAGCTGAAAAGCATCAACCACAGATGGCACTGACGCTGACTCCTAGGCCTCCTTTGCCAGATCCTTCCCCACCATCCAGCCCTAAGGGCCCGATGTAGGGTAGATGACTGGAACCTTTATCTAATCCTCAGCCCTGGGAATTTTCAAGGCTAATGGAATTTTCAAGGCTGGTAGACCTATCACTTCCAGCCATCAGTTTTTCCAGTGACCAGGATTCCTCAGACTCTGACAGTGACATGGCCTACTCCGTCTCCGATTTGGAAACCCTACACTGGAGGACCCTAATCCTAAAGAGTCTCCAAAATCTCCTCCGGAGAACCCCTTCTTCTTGGAGCTCCTCAGGAAGATTCAAGCAGCTTTTGATTGGCACACCGTTGCCCAGGATCTGCAAAGTTAGAGACTGGCAGCCCACCTAGATTTGGCAGACTCATCTCCAAACCTCATTCTTCCCTGGTTAGAGCCGCATGAGGTTTAGTCACCACTGTCTGGAAGCAGCCTTCTTCACTGACTCCAGTGGCCAGAAAAAGCAGATAGGCTACCAATCTCCAGACAACAGGGATTTTACATAGATACATAGACAGTGTCGGCAGATAAGGCCTATGGCCCACCCAGTCTGCCCATTTGAGCTTGTAAGTTCAGTTTGTTTTCCTAGAAGTCTGTTTCCCTTACCCTGACCTCTAGAATTCCTTTATGTCTATCCATGCATTCTTAAATCCGTGATTGTTTCAGCCCCACCACTTCCTCTGGCAGGGTGTTCCACTTGTCCACCACCCGTTCTGTGAAGAAATTCTTTCTCCGTTTCCTCTGAATCGTCCTCCTCCAACTTCATCCCATGCCCTCTAGTCCTGGAACATCTTTTTCGCTTAAAAATAGTGTTTTCCTGCACCCTGTTCCTCCCTGTAAGATACTTGTATGTCTCTATCATATCCCCTCTCTCCCTCCTCTCCTCCTGGGAGTACATGTTCAGTTCCTTCAACCTGTCTTCATAGGACTTGTGATGCAATCCATGCACCATCTTTGTTGCCCTCCTCTGAACCTTCTCTACCCTGTCTATGTCCTTACGTAGGTATGGTCTCCCAGAACTGTACACTGTACTCAGGTGGGGCCTCACTAGTGTCTTGTATAGGGAATTATGACCTCCCTTTTCCTGCTGGTGATGCCCCTGCCTATACATCCCAGCATCCTATTTGCTTTACCTGCTGCCTTGTCACACTGTTTCCCTACCTTGAGGTCATCAGAGATGACAACCCAAGATCCCTTTCCTGCTTGGTGCATGCTATATCCTCACCCCCCAACTGATATATTGTGCCGGGGTTTTTGTGCCCCATATGCATTATCTTGCACTTCTTTGCATTGAATTTCAACTGCCAAACCCCTGACCATTCTTCAAGTTTCTGCAGGTCGCTTCTCATTCTGTCTACACCCTCTGGTGTGTCTACTCTGTTACAGAGCTTTGTGTCATCAGCGAACAGTGAAATTCTGCCTTCTAGGTCCTGCGCAATGTCACTGATGAAGATGTTGAATAGGACTGGTCCCAGCACTGATCCCTGTGGTACCCCACTGGTCACTCTTCCCTCTGTGGAGTGACAGCCATTTACCACCACCTCTGTGTCCTGCCACCCAGCCAGTTACCTACCCACCACACTACTGTCCTGCCCACACCCATATTCCCCAGTTTGTGTAATAGTCTTCTATGTGGCACAGTGTCAAAGGCCTTGCTGAAGTCCAGATAGGCCATGTCCACTGCCCTCCCCTGGTCCACCTCCCTAGTCACCCAGTCAAAAAATTCAACAAGGTTGGTCTGACATGACCTCCCCCTGGTGAAACCATGCTGCCTTGGGTCCTGTAGTCCATTGACAACCAGATGTTCCACCAATCTCTCCTTCAGTAGTGCTTCCATGATCTCCCCACTACCAAGGTGAGGCTGACTGGTCTGTAGTTCCTGCTTCCTCTTTGTTCCCACTTTTGTATAAGGGGACTACATCTGCTGTCCTCCAGTCTTTGGGTACCTCCCCTGTTTCCAGTGATCGGCTAAACAGGATAGCCAGAGGTTCAGCCACCACCTCTCTTAGTTCTTTAAGGACCCTGGGGTGCACCCGTCTGGCCCCATTGCTTTATCAACTCTTATTACTTCCAGTTCCTTCAGGACCCTTTCTCGTGTAAAGGGGACTTGTGTCCATTTCTGCATCATTCTCACCCCTTGTACTCCCTTCAGACCCATTACCCCCCTCTTCCTCAGTAAAGACTGAGCAGAAATACCTGTTCAATATGTCAGCTTTACTGTTGTCATCCTCCACGCGGCTCCCATCCTCCCCCTTCAGTCTCACTATCCCTCCCTTTGTTTTTCTTTTTCCTTATGTACCTGTAAAGGTTTTGTCCCCTTTACCCACTGATTTTTAATGTGTTCTTCTGTCTGAGCTTTGGCTTCCTTACTGACCTCCCTGCCTCCCTTTGCTTCTCCTGGTACTTCTCCCTATCCCTTCTGCCTGTGTCTTTTTGTATTGCCTGAATGCAATCTTTTTGGCTTTCACTTTCTTTGATACCTCTTTGGAAAACCATAATGGTCTCCTCTTCCTTTTCCTCTTGCTAACCTGCTTAATGCATAATTCTGTTGTTCTTGTAATCCCCATTTTAAATACTGTCCACTGTTCCTCAACCCCTAATTCCTGTCCCATTCCCCCTTAATGCCTCTTTCTAGTATCTCCCCATTTTCCCAAAGTCTGCCCCCCTTAAATCCAGGATACGTGTTTTTGTGTGATTTGGTTCTGCTCTTTCTGTGATTTCAAACCACAATGACTGGTGGTCACTGTTACCCAGGTGCTCCCTCACTGTTACCCCCATCACACTGCCCTGTTTGTGAGCACAAGGTCCAGTATTGCCTTCTGCCGAGTTGGTTCCATGACCAGTTGCGAGGAAGGTACCTCAGAGTCTCAGTCTCCATCACAAAGCCGACAATGTAGTCATCAGTGCGGGCCATGGTTGGTCTACAAAACTGAGACACCTTAGTGCTGCCTCCTGATAAAGAATCTAAAATTCTGGACCAGTATGGGAAGAAGATTTTGATTATATACCCTTTCAATTCTTACACTTCCACTGCCTATGGTGACATACCCAGTCACATCCAAACCATCCCAGTAGCTGGCACCTTTGCCTTAGGTGAATTTTCAACGATATTACTAAATTAGTACTAGTGTCATTGCCACCCCATGCAGTAAGCAATATTACAGTGACTCTTTCCAGTTGTTTACCAAAATTGCCCTGTGCTTGACTAATTTCACAGCTGGCACACCACTGCTCTCTCAGTTTTACCTCCAGCTACCTACTACATAACAAAGGCACCATCGCTCTTCTACTAGGCCTGCTCACATTTACCCTTCTGGCTCAGACCACCCCACATTCCTGTGCCCTGCCCTCCATCCTGAGCATTTCTCCCTAAGCCACCCCCAAACAGCTTGGCCCCTTCCCACCTTGGACACCCCTGAACTCCTCTGCATCCACCACCTACCAACACCTCTGCTCCCTCTGCCCTCCCGGGCTCATCCTGGAACCACCTGTTTCTTGCCATACCTAACCTCCGTACCTTACCCATCCCCTGCACCCCTACTATCAGGACCTCACATCAGCACCACACTAAGGGTCCTTGTCGCCACGATCCCCTAATTAGATTAATCACTCTTCTCTTACTGCTCTCCGGGAATATACACCCAAACCCTGGACCTATGACAACTAGCCCTCCCATACCCCACTCTGGAGTCGGTCTCCGCATTGCATCATTGAACATATGCAGCCTTCTAAAGAAATCCGCTGCACTCCTGTGCTGGGTTGTACAACACAACCAATATTATTGCGTTAGTAGAGACCTGGTTCTCCAAAACAACCCCTGACTCCATTATTTCGCTCCCTGGATACACCCTGTTCAGGGAAGATCGAGTTGGTAAACATGGCGGTGGGTGCGCAGTCTACATGTGGGACACCCTTATAAGCCATGCGCTCCCTGCCCCCCATGCTTGACTATGGCGCCCAAGCCCTCACTCTAAAAATGACCCCTGACCCAGTCAGGGGCCCACTGTTCCTCACAGTCTCCTACATACCCCCAAGGAACCAGAACCCAGCGGTCCAGTCTCTCATCGACTACCTCACCTCTGTACTAGACAAAGCTGAGCAACTCATCCTAGGTGACCTTAACATCAGTTGGCTTGGTACCACTGCCTCCCATACCAGGGACTCCTTTGCTGCCCTGGACAAGTCCCAGGTAGTCACACAGCCCACTAGATTCAACCAGACAAGTGGCTCCAGCACCCTCCTAGACGTAATACCATTGAACTGCCCTCATAAAATCTGGGATATCAATGTCCTCCCAGACTCACTTAGTGATCACTCACCTCTCCTCTGTTTCTGGTCATCCTTCATACCGAAACCTGTGTCCCAGGCCACTTTGCCTATGCCCCGGGGATCTCAGAAAGCTAAAATTGTATCTAGCACAGCCGGACTGGTCCCCCATCTGTCACGCCCCTCATATTGACTCTGCCCTAGACCTCTTCACTAATGCCTTCAGCGAGGCCTGCGACCTTTTCGCCCCCCCACTCCAGAAGCCATATTAAAAAACATAATACCGCATGGATTTCGCCATCCCTTATCCAAAAACTTAAGCATAGGGATAATCTTTGGCACATCGCTATGGAATCAGGCAAGTTGGCTGATAGATAAGCCTAGAACGTGGCACATAATCAGTGCACCTGGGCCATTAGACGGGCCAAGGCAGAGCACTATCAGACCACCCTCACATCCACCTGGGGTTCCACCCGGACTTTCTGGGACAGCATGAAAGAGCTTAATGGGAAGACCCACTGCCCCCGACCATCCCAGCTCTCTTATCAATGGCACCATCACTACAGACCCAACTCGCATAGCTGATTGCCTCAATATTACCTTCTCTGACCTAAGCTCTGTCCTCTCAAACAACCTTTTTGACCCAATCCCTGCCTCTATCCCCCCACTTTGGATTGCCCTCCTTTCTACCTGCACACTATATCCCCCCATGTAGCCAGGCCACAACTGCTAAAAGCCCTTGGTAGCAACAACCCCAGCTGTGACCCTCTAGACTCCAGGATCCTCTGCCTGGTCTTGGATGTTATCCTAGTTCCCCTTACAGACCTACTTAGCCAGTCTGTATGTCTTGGTCAGTTTCCCAATGCTTGGAAGTCCGTCGAAATCACCTCTATACATAAGAGTGGAGATCGGTCTGCACCTAACAACTACCGGCCAATCTCTGTCCTCCCCCGCTCTCTAAAGCCCTAGAAAAATAGTGTCTATTCAACTCTCTGAGTACCTGGCCAAATATGACATAATGTGCCCAGAATAACATGGTTTCCACCCAGGACACAGTACCACTACTGCTCTCCTGGAGTTCTCTCAATACATGCACTCTGCTCTTGACTCCGGCAACCTTGCCGGCACAGTGTTCATAAACCTCTCCAAGGCTTTTGACACTGCTTGTCACCCCTCCTGCTCGACTCCCTCCACCAACTCTGCTTTTCTGCTTGTCCCCTTGCCTGGTTCTCCAGATCTCTCTGCTAGATCCCAGCGTGTGAAGATAAATGGCTCCCTGTCCAATACTCGGCCCGTTCATTCCGGGGTAACCCAGGGCTCCATTCTGGGCCCTGTACTTTTCAGCCTCTACCTCAACACTCTCCCCAGTTCCAACACAGGAAAAAAGCTCCTCTATGCAGATGATGCAGTTCTATTTGCATCCCACCCTGATCCTCTTCTCCCAGGTATCCCTCCAGCACACCTACAACCAAACTGAAAAGTGGTTCCTTGACCACCGACTTGTCATTAACCTAAAGAAGATTAAGTCAGTGCTCTTCTCCCATCACCAAAACAAGGCCAAGAATGCCCCCCCTCTTCATTCTCCCTAGCATCCTGCACCCGCTGGAGCAAGTGACCTCTTACAAATATCTAGGCATCACTTTTGACTTGGCTCTCACCTTCCACACGCCTATCCTCCATCATAAATTCTTAGATAGGCCTACTGTACCATCATAGAGATTGCCTCCCCAAGTTGCCTCCAGCTGGCCATCATCTCTTCCGTCCTGTCACTAGTGGACTATGGCTTGCCCATTTACGCTGTGGTGGACCATACTGCCTTGACTAAAATCCAGCTGTCAGTCAATAAGGCCTGCAGGCTCCTGACCCGGAGCCCTAGCCACACTCACTTGCCTGCTCTACTCCACCACCAACCTGCTCACCTTTTAGGAGCATCTGCACTACCAGACCTGCGTACTCACCAAAAATCTCTTCTAGGGCTCCCCGAGTCTCTGCTCCCCTACGGTGTACGTCCTCCTCTGTTGCCACCTGTAGCTCTGTCAAGGCCACCTTTCTGGTGCCCAGAACCAAGACCTCGCTAGCCCAGAGGTCCTTCCATTACTGAACCCCTGCTTGGTTCAACTCCCTCCCACCCTGCATCACAGACATTGCCAAAACTGGTCCCTTCAAAATTGCCCTCCAGAACCATCTCTTTGACGCTCATTGCTGTAGATGCACCTGATTAATCCCACTGTGGGATCCTCCTGTCAGGCCTCCCTGACTTCACAACATCCTCTGGACAGCTTATCCTCTCCCCCTATGTCCCACCCCACTCCCCATCCCTACCTCCACACTCTCCAGGTATTATCTAGGTATGTCCAGGGCTGTACCTCCAATGTAACCCCTGGGTACCTCGTATTTGACTGTAATCTGTTATAAGTAACACTATCATGTAATCTATGTGTACTCTATGTTTAATGTTCTGCACCTGTATTCTTCTCACTGTTGTAACCACACTATGTAACTCTGTCTACCCACCCTGCAATGAGGTGCCTTTGTAAATGAGTCCATGACAAGGTTGTAAATCCGACTTTTCTAATAAATAAAAAGATTTATTCTTCTTCTACCTTGGGAATTCAGACACTTAACTATGTCGCCCACATGGGATACTATCAAAAATCTGTCTTAGGTCACCAGCCTGCCAGTGCAGTGGTTGGATTTCTGCTTGCAATGCCGGCAAACTGGGTTTGAGAATGCCCCCTGGTCATTGGAGGGCCTGCCAGGAGGAGAAGGATTGAGCGTCCCTAGGACTACTCTCCTTCTCTGGGGGGGGGGGTCTCTGTGCTCGGTGCAGGAGTGACACCTAGCGGAAGCTAGGTGCATCACCCTGAGCACTGACGCATGGTCATCGGGCACTGGGGTGGCGCAGACGGAGGTGTCTTTGCACGTTTCTGCCTCAGCCTATAGGGACAAAGAAATCCCTCCTCGCCGGACGTCTCTGACACCCTGCCCCCGGGCTTTGATTAGCCACCTGGCCGAGGGCTTTCCCAACCAGTTACGGTCACACGACACCAATACCTGCCACGGTGATGTGCTCCGCCTCCCCGGGGGCAAGCCAGGAGTGACCGGGGTGACTGGGAAAGCAAGGGCTCAACAGGTGGTGGAAGCTTAGGGGCACCGTGACAGGGTGGAGCTCTGATGGACAGCAGGAGGAAGACAAAAAGTGAGATAAATATAAAAAAAATAAAAATCTGTCTTAGGTCAGTTAGAGTTCAAAATACTGTATAGTAGAAAATATTGGCACGGATATATTTAGCGATGCCACCTATGTACCACACATTAGCGCCTGATATATTTAGCGCTAGCTCCCCTGTAATTACAGCAGTTACAGTGCTGTAATTGCCTGATTGTCCTCAGCTTTGGAAAAAAGTACATACAGGCTCCAGCAGCACTTATGCGGAAGTGCTGTTCATTTTCAAGTGTTGTCAGTGCTTTGTAAAGTTTACTCTTATAGCTGATTGCTTCAAGGATGTCTCTCCACAGATGTATCCATTCCTCCCTACCTCAGAAGCGGAAATATCCTATTGACCCAGCCTCTCTACCAGTGACTGACATTGCTGAATGTTCTGAGGTGGATTTGAGCATTACTGCCCCAGTTGCTAAGAAGCTGGCAACTACTTCTCCCCCTTCAAAACGCCGGCGGTTCTCCTATGCTCACTACACCCCTGAAACCCATTACAAGCTCGGCAAGTATGCTGTGGAAAACGGGGTTATGGCGATTGTCCGCCACTACCTGAAAACAACAGGTAACACCATAAATGAAAATTCAATTCAGAACTTTAAATCTGATTACTTGCAGAGACTGAAAGAGACCCCCGACCCTACTGAGATGCCTCCTGCCCTCCCATGTAAGACCCGTGGTTGCCCCTCTCACCTTGAGGAGGGAGGGCTTGAAAGTCAGTTAAAGTCCATTGTCAGAACACTATGGACAGAAGGTGCAGTGGTGAATGCGGGGGTAATCTAGGCAATAGCTGTGGGGATAGTCAAGGCAAATTCCACACAGCTACTGGTAGAAAATGGAGGCCATCTGAGCCTTACTAGTAAATGGTCCTGAGGTTTCTTGAACAGGATCGGATACAGCTGATGGGAGGGCACAAAAGCTGGGTGCAAAACTCCCAGCGATTTTGAGTCCTTGAAAACATCCTTTTTAAAGTGCATTTCTACAGCATGTGCTCAAGAGCTTATTCCACCGCAGCTTGTTTTGAACGTGGATGAGACAGGGATCAACATGATCCCTGTCTCAGAATTGACTATAGAGGCTACTGGGGCAAAAAAGGTGTCTGTGACTGGCATAGGAGACAAACGCCAGATCACAGTAGTTCTGGCATACACACTAGATGGAGAGATCCCCCCCGCCCCAGTTGATCAACAAAGGTCGTAGTGCCGCTTGTCACCCGGGACACACATTTCCAGCAGAGTGGGATATTACTTACTCAGATAATCACTGGGCCAGTGTTTATACCACAACCCAGTTCATTGATAATGTGCTGGTGCCTCACATCTGTGCACAAATAATGACGTGGCATTACCTACTGAGTAAAAAGCTTTACTGGTGCTTGATTTCTTCAGAGCACACACTACAGAGGATGTCCTAAAACACATGGAGGACAATAACATCATCCCAGTGTGTGTGCCTGCATCATGCACAGATGCACTTCAGCCACTGGCTAGCTCTGTAAAAAAAACTTTTTAAGGACTACCTGAAAAAAGAGTTTACTTCATGGTATGCCGGGGTAGTGTCAAGCAGAATTTCAAGTGGCGGAGTGGACAACTTGACTGCTGACCTCCGTCTTCAAAATCTAATGGAGCATCATTCAAGGTGGATGGAGCAAAGCATAAAATGCTTGAGGGAACGTTGCGAGGACCTTATGCATGGGTTCAAGCAGGCAGGCATACACTGAGCACATGAAAACTGCCTACAGGAGGTTAGTGTACTCTGATTCATTTGGTTCCATTTTTTATGTACAGTATTTTAAATGTATTGTAAATAACTTTCTTCAGCACACTGAATTAATTATCTGCTTCATAGGTACCATAATGAAGCAGAAGAAGAAGAAGATGACGTCTGCTGCCGTCTGAACTGCTAGGGGAGACCTGCTTCTTTGTTACTGTTCTTTTTGCCATTACCTTCTTTTCTGTTGTCATCTCTGATTATTATTTGGCTGTTACAGTATTTTAATCACTTGTGTTAAAGTGTTAATAAAGATTTAACCACCACATCTAAGGTTGTTACCGCGCATTGTTTTCTTAGTAGCCGCAAATCGCACATAACAAGCTGTGAATAGGATCATGGAGTTGTGAATGGAAGGGTGATTACTTGTGTAGCAGGGTACTGTGCAGCACATAATATTAGTGGTCTGATAATATTAGCAGATAAAAGCATTCAGCTAATATTGCTAAATTAAACGGAGCACTAATATTACCTGCTGTATGTCACAACCCCACTCAGTAAGTCAGGCCCTCTTCTCCCACAGTGCCAACCTCCAAGCGCAATCTTGTGAGCAGTTAACAGAACAGGGTAACCCTGCTGTCTGTTTTGTGGGTTCGAATCAAACTATGGTCTCAAATTCTGGAGGGATTCAAATGGTGAACCTTTTGCTAGCGTACCCAATGTATAGGCTCAGATAATTCTGCTCTTTGGGTGGGCCACATATCTTTCGCCTATGGGCACCTAACCAGGTGTACAAAATGAACCCATAAAACTCTGAAAGACCTCAGAATAAACTCTTACCTTTTGCCAGTTTGGTATTACCAGTAAGCTTTGCACAGTGTCAACTTTAACCATATATGTTTCACTTGTGAAATAAAGAATGTCAAAGGCACACCAAGTAGTCTCTAAAAATGAGATGTTTACTTAAAATAGATAAAAATGTAAAATGTAGCTACAGAACTATATATCACAAAAACATACAATCACTTAAAATAATAAGGTTTTAAAGTGCAAGCAAAATCTCCTATCACAGTACACTTAGAATTGTTTTCTCATGTATACCTTCTAACAGTGCCTGTTGTTGCTTTTCAGAATCCAAACGTGTGTGTTTACATGGAATACAGACTACAGTTTAAAATGCTGTGCTTCAACCCTCTTCATGATGTCATCACCTAGCTCCTCCCTTTCAGGATACATAATATATATATATATATATATATATATATATATATATATATATATATACACACACACACACACACAAAACAGGAAGTCCCAACAAGGTATTAAATTCTGTGACTCCAGCAAGACTCATTTTCCAAATGATGACACTCTTAATTAAGACTGTAATTTTTCAGTCCCATTGATCCATGAGCAGTTTCCTTTCTCAAACACATCAAAGGACTTTTTATGACACCAGGTGCAATTAATTGACTTTCCTGAGGGCGTCATAAAATGGATATATTGGTTCCTGGCTTTAAAGCAAACTGACAAATTAATTGCATTCAGAGATCTGCTGTTTAACATATATCCTGTCTTTTGAACTGATACCTGGGTGGTGGGGTTTGTCATCCCAGGCACAGGATTTTTTATGACAGACAATCACACTACATTTTATATTACAAAAATCAAGGCAATCAGAACCAGCTGCCAGTGTCTCACTATACAGTAGACTCTCTTCAGGACTCCAGTGTAAAGAGAGATGGCAGATCTGGTTAGATCAGCTAGATATGCATGTCGACACATGTTATGGGCCACCTACGATGCAGTGGATGCTGCAGGTAGGGGCTCGGCAACAGCCATTAGTCTGAAATGTCACGCGTGGCTCCAGATTTCAGGCCTGGCACCTGGGGTCCAGACAGCCATACAGGATGCTCTCTTCAGAGGATTGGTCCTTTTTGGCAGAGATGTCAAAGACATAATTACTGACCTCCAAGACAAAGGCAAGGCCCTATGTGCTATACAGTTCATGTGCAAACCTCCACAGAAACCGAAACAGCCATTTTGGAGACAGCAACATCACCAGCAAAGACAAAATCAGAACTGACGTCAAAGCAAACATCTGGCAACTTCAGCCACTAGAGCCCCCCTGGCTAAGTCTCACAAAGCCTTGGGAGCCACAGCCTCAGCCTTGCCCTCCACCTCATGACTCCTTAGCCCTCCCGCCTCCACTGATCTACACCTCAGAGGAGCCGGTAGGGGGAAGATTCTCCTAGCATTTTCCTGAATGGGACACAATAACAACAGTCTCTTGGGTGCTTAAACTGGTGACAAAAGGCCACACAGTAGACTTCATAGACATACCTCCAACAAAACCTCCAGGTCTTTCATTCTACCCACCTCACCACTTATCCTTGGTAAGAGAGGAAATAGCATCCCTTCTGGCAAAGGCAGCAATAGAACCGGTTCCCATAAAACATCAAGGGAAAGGTTACTATTCGCATTTCTTCCTGGTTCCCAAGAAGACAGGCAACCTTAGACCAGTTCTGGATCTGAGCTCTCTGAACCTCTTTGTGCAATACAAGAGGTTCAGAATGCTGTCTTTTCCCAGCCTACTTCCTCTATTACAGAAAGGTCAGTGGCTCTGTGCCTTGGATATGCTGGATGCATACTTGCACATCCCAATCTGTCCACCACACTGCAAATTCCTCTGTTCTTACTTTCGGGGGAGCATTATAAGTTCTAAACCCTACCCTTTGGCCTTTCCTCAGTTCCCAGGGTGTTCACAAAATGTCTAGTGGTGGTGGCAGCCTTCCTGTTCAGACAAGGGGTCCAAGTTTTCCCATACCTGGATGATTGGCTGATAGCCCCATCCAGGAGGTCCTAGTCAAGGCTTTGCATCTTACCCTGGACACTTTCCAACAGGTGGGTATAATGGTCAACTAGGCCAAATACCACCTGGTTCCAACCCAGCAGCTCCAATTTATTGGGGCAGCTTTGGATACAGTCCAGGGCAAGGCTTTCCTGCCACAAGACAGGATAGTAACTTTGCAACACCAGGCACGCCTGGTGGCCTCTCAGAAGAAAGTTTCAGCCAGAGCGATTCTTCGGCTGCTAGGGCTCATAGTGGTGGCCATCCCTTAGGTCCCCTTAGCCAAACTGCATATGAGGATCTCTCAATGGACCCTCAGGGTGCAGTGGGACCAGAGATCAGATGACATGGACTACAAGATCCTAGTCTCAGGTCCGATGGCACAGGATCTTTTATGGTGGCAAAACCAGGACAACCTCTCCAAGGGGGTTCCATTTCGCTCAGACAACCCCTCCCAAACACTGACAATGGATGCTTCAGGCCTAGGATGGGGAGCACACTTGAGACCACACAGGACATGGGGTCTTTGGTCCCATGTTGAACTGTCTCTTCATATCAACGTATTTGAGATGAGAGCTGTGTTTAATGCCCTTGAGGCCTTCCAACATCTCATTCTCCTGGGTCATCTTATGATTCAGACATGTGTGTAGTCTGGTACATAAACAGACAAGGTGGAACCTGCTCTTATCTCCTTTGCTGGGAAGCAATGAAAGTGTGGTACTGGGCAGCCAACCACAATCTACATCTGATGGCAGTTCATGTGCCGGGCGTCCAGAACATCCTGGCAGATGCACTCAGTCACACGCAAGCCAGAGCACATGAGTGGGAGCTCAGACAGTCGGTGGTAAATTACATCTTCATAAGGTGGGGAAGGCCTCAATTAGTTCTGTTCACCTCCCCCTCAACGTAAAACTACCAACCTTCTGCTCACTCACTCCAGGGCGTGGAGTTTTCTGGTGAAACGCGCTGTCTCTTTGCTGGAGGGGGAGGTTCATGTATGCCTTCCTCCTCTCCTTTTGGTTCAGAGAGTACTAATGAAGCTTCAGGCAGAGGGAGCACGAATGATCCTCATTGCTCCCTTCAGGTCAAGATAAATTGGATTCTCTCTACTACAACAACAACTGTCAGTAGAACCTCCATTTCCACTGTCTCAAGCTCTCTTGACCCAGGAACAGGGACCCTGGTTCATACAGGCCTCAAGTCCCTTCATCTGCATGCATGGCTCCCTACGGACATAGCTGCTGCTTGGTTTGGGATCTCCTGAGGGTAGCACAAATTCTGGTGGAGGCCAGGAAGCCCTCACCAGAGCCTCATATGCCATGAAATGGAAATGGTTTTCCATCTGGGCAGACTCGAAAGGGATAGAACCTTTCTCGTGTTCAGTCAAAAAGGTCTTAGATTACATGTTATACCTCTGTAACTCGGGTCTTAGCTGGTCAAACCTGAAAGTCCACCTATCAGCCATTTCTGCCTATCACATTCCAATAGGACAAAAGACTTTGGCCCAGTTGGAGGTATACAAAACCTTCTTGAAAGGGATTCTCCATCTGAAACCACCGATATGGAGCCCTGCTCCTCCTTGGGACCTGAATTTCATTCTGGAAAAACTCACTCTGCCACCCTTTGAGCCAGCAGCAAGTTCAGACATACGCTACCTTTCCTGGAAAGTACTTTTCTAGTAGCCATCACTTCAGCTCGAAGAATTTCCGAGCTTCAGGCTCTCATGTATAAGGTGCCTTACCTGATTTTTCACAGAGACGGTGGCTGATGTACCATTCCTAAGTATTTAGCAAGGTGGTATTGGAATCCACTTTAAACAAATCATTGGACTTGCCAGTGTACTACCCACAACACTCCAATAGGGGTGAAGCACTTCTGCATACTCTGGACATACACAGAATTCTCAGGCACTATACGGACAGTACAAAGTCTCTCCATAAGACTGACCAATTGTTTGTTTCTTTTGCGCCCAAGAGAGAAAGTGCAGCTGTTTCTAAACAGTGTTTGTCCAAATGGTTGGCAAACTGCATTACCTTCTGTTTACCAGAAGTACAATAAAACCCTTCCAGGTCAGGTTAAAAGACATTCAGCCAGAGGCATGGCTGCGTCTACTGCTTGTTTCAGGAATGTTTCAGCCACAGACATATGCGCGGCTGTAACTTCGAGTTCTGTCCATACATTTACCAAGCATTACAGTCTGGACATTGCGTTGACGTGCAGAGTGGCTTTGACCTTGCTATCCTACAGGGACTCCTTTCGTGAGTACCCTAGAGTTGCTGGAAAACTCGTTCCTGCCTCCCAAGTCTCAGACTTGTCTCAGGTCACTGCTTGGGACTCAGTCCTATATGTGAGTACCTGCAAGAGCCCTCTCAAGTAAGATAGTACAGTTACACAAGAACTTACTGTAACAGTAGATCTTCGAGAGAGGCTCTGCAGTAGGTACTGCTTCCCTAACCCAACCTCCCTGAGTTTCCTTCTGTGGTTTTTCATACTGTGTCAGTGGCTCAGCAGGTAGCACACTCGCCTCTGAGGCCGGAGATCAGTAGCTGTGGGTTCTATCCCCATACCAAGCACTTGGATTAATATCCAATACTGACACTGTAGTGCAGCATGAGGGGGGTGCTGCACTCCTGAGGTGCCGTCTTTCGGATGAGATGTTAAACCGAGGTCCCATCTGCCTGTTCTGGTGGTAGTTCAGGTGGATGTTAAAGATCCCATGGCACTTCTCGAAAAGAGCAGGGGAATTTCCCCGGTGCAATGGCCAAATTTCCTCCATTCATGAAAAATACCACCAACAGCTTCATCTGATTCAAGGTCAGTTGGCATTCTTCTGTATCCCCCTCCCCTGGATCGTGCCTGAAAATAGGCAGGATTTGTCTAGTGCACTTACCCGGTCAACAAAAACTAAATAAATAAATAAATACTAGACAAAATTAGGCTTCAGGAGCCCTCTCCCTTTTTCCTGTTGCACCTTTTTTGGTCTCCGGCAGGAGAACTGGAAGACGGATGTGGGGACTGCTCCTTATATAGCATCACACTGACATCCATCATGTGACATCAGGGGCGGTCCCCTGCCAGACACTGCTAGGTAGAATTTTTCTGTGTGGTCCTAACGCTTGGCAGCTTAGTCCTATATGTGAGTACCTACTGCAAGAGCCTCTCTTGAAGATCTACTGTTACGGTAAGTTGTTACGTAACTGTACTTTTTAAACACTGTGTTGAAACAGAGACCTCTGTTGGGCAGTCTTGGTATTGCAGACATCCCTTTTCTTTCACAATTTAGTACTCATAGCAGAAGCTGGACACCAAAGAAAAATAAAAGTAGTCTGATCCATAATTACACTCCTGAACTACTTATAGTCATTCAGGCCCAATACCATAAACATAGAAAAGTATCATCACGCTCCCACATTCTGACAGGAGTTGCCACTTCAGACCTGTCACTTCACCAGCCAGGCAGTAAAAGTCAAACAGCATCTACACAGACTGGCAGATTATCTTTTGGCCTATCTGCATCACAAAAACAGTTTTCAGAAACTCTTCACAGACTGTACTGCTGTAAACACTACCGATATAGGAGACTGCACTTTGATGAGAGACAGAAAATCAGCTATGCACTGTACCCACAATGCCTTGTTACATATAGATATATACATATACATATTCATAAATACATAGATGTTGACAGCAGATAAGGGCATACTGCCCACCTAATCTGCCCATGTGTACACGTACCTAACTTTCTTCAAGCTTCTCTAGAACTAGGTTATATGTCTGCATACTGTATTAGGTGCTGTTCTGCAGTCCCCACTACCAAAAATAAGGGACTGCACCTCTGAATAATGAACATTTAAGTCAATTTTATATTTTATCCAGAATTTCTTGTTGCTGTATGTCACACATTGACAGTTCTCTTGCATGATATTCTGGGGGTGTGGTTGCACATAGAAAACTGGAGTGCGTGCAGAAACAAAAACATACAAAAAATGACTATGACAGATTTTATTTTACAAGACAAATTGCAGCATCAGCATCTAAAGCAGGGGTGGCAATGGCATACTGTGTGAAACAGGCATTTGCAGAATGTGACTAAAATCACTTAAAAACAAGGTGGCCCCCATTATTGAACCTGTCAATATTGCTCACCTCCTGAATAAGTTCTTCACCACATGTGCTCTTCCAGATCACCTCACGTCCCCCTCCTAAGACACCCCCTGAACCACTGCACAAAACACCTTCCTCTTTGCACCTCTATCCCTGCAGGAGGTTCTGAAAGCTCTGTTCCCTTAACACCTCAAAATCCAGCCCTGATGGTATTCACCCTAAACTACTTCACCTATCTGCCCCTGTAATTGCTGCTCCACTGGCCTACCTACTAAACCTCTCCTACTCAAGAACTATACTCCAAGCTTGGAAAACTGCCAGTGCAATCCCCCTACACAAAGTGGCGACCCTCCCTACCAAGCAACTACCGTCCTATTTCCTTCTTCCAGCCCTTGCCAAAGTTCAGGAATCCCTTATCCAGTTCAGACTGTCAGAGCTCCTTACTATATCTGGATTCCTTTCCCATTCCAGTCCAGCTTCCACAAACAACATTCTACAATTTCCTCCTGTTACGCATCACTGAACATGTTCACACAACCAATGACTAAGGCCACCTAACTGCTGCAGTCTTTATCGACATTGCCAAGGCCTTTGATTCTGTCTCCCATCCCCTTCTTCTTACAATGCTTGAGGCTGCAGGCCTAACCTCTCTCAGTTGTTCAAATCATAACTAAGCAACCTACTCCAATCTGTCCAAGTGGCGAACTCCTCCTTCCCCCCCTCCCCATTTTCACTGGAGTACCACAAGCATCAGTCCTAGGTCCTATCTTGTTTTCAGTATATACTGTATTAATGACCTCCCCTATACCTGCTCCAGATCCCACATACACATGTACGTGAATAACACAATCCTTTTTGCCTCCAGCCCAGTCAAAAACAATGTCCTCGCCTCCTAAAATGAGACTTCCACCGCATGCAATTTTGGTTCTAAGAAAACCAGCTAAAACTCAGCATGACCAAAATGGTTTCAATGATCTTTGGGAAAGCTCAAAAACTGGCCAGAATGCCTCCACCCGCAGCTATCTCATTAAATGGAACCCCGCTTGAAGTTGTCTCATCCTACAAACACCTAGGAGTGAGGCTAGATCCCACCCTAACTTAACTACCCACATGGATGCCTTCACCTCTATGCTCCCTCCCAAGTTGGGTATGCTGTATCATAACAGAGACTCCCTCCCACTCAGATGCAAAATGTTACTAAAATGATCACACCTAATCTTTGACTATGCAGATGTAGTATACAGCACTGCCCCTGCCTCATCTCTATCGAGACTTGACATCCTCCTAAATGTCTTCTGCCACTTTGCCACAAACTTCCCACACAGGGCACATCACTGTTCTCTCTACTTCTTCCTCGGCATCCCGCCTTTATCCCACCACCATCACATCCACTCATTATCCCTCGTATCAAAATTCTGGTTGAGCCTACTATCCTCCTACCTCTCAGATATATTATCCCCAGCAAGCTCATCCCCTACTCCCTTCATAACAGGGACTTCTGCTCCTTCTCCCTTCCACTGCCATCTTCATCAGCTGGTAAATCTGCTTTCTAGGGATGTGGATATGTTGTTCTAGCCACACGTCTTGGCATGTCCTTTCCCCTTTAGGATCAGCCAGAAAGTCTTCAAGCTGGCTCTTCCCACCCACCTGGGTGGTGTCACACTTGGACAGCTGGTTCTGATCCCTGTATAATTTTTTTGTGAATATAAAAAAATGTGTGAGGGACTGTCTGGCAGGAGGAAATGCTGGCTTGCAGGAAATGACACATCAAAACAAATTGCCATTAGAAGTGGTAGCTAGTGACACTATGAATAGTTTTAAGAACAGATTGGATAGTTTCTTAATTAAACATAAGATCCAGGGGTATTGATAAACTGGCGAGCAAAAGGACTATTGTCTACATAGCTCTGTATTCACCTGTGAAACCTATGAAACCTATGAAAATCCTCAAGGGATAAGTTCAAAGGACAGGACATAGCTTAAACTGCAGATATCTGAGGTGCAATTATCTTGTTAGTTTGCTTTGAGGGCAGGAACCAAGATATCCATTTTATAATGCCCTCAGGGAGACCCTTTGATGTGCACTAGGTGTCCTGAGAAAAGGGACACAGGCCAGTGTTATGAATTTCCTCCCAGGAAGCCAGCTCATTTCATCAAAGAGACCTTTGATGTCTAGATACCAGGTGCCAGACAAAATTAAGGGGTCTAATATACATTTACGTGGAACATACAGTGACTTGCATCAAAGAGACTTTTGATGTCCAGGGGAAACCTATCATAGACTGGTTTTGACTGGTTACATAAAGAGAGGTGATTTATTATGTCATCTATTATTTTTTTTAAATATCTTTGTAGGCCATCATGTGTTATAAAATATAGATTTTACTACACCAAGGTGGAGTTAGGTGACCTCAGAGAGAAGCCCGGCTCAGGACTGTGTTTAAACCTACTGAGCAAACCTTAGATACACATTCATATTTCTGACTGAGAGAAGAGACACCACGAAGCACTGAAAGATTAAGAAGTAAGGATCTTAGACAAGACTAGTCTGAGTGTTATTATTGGTAGGAATCTGCACTTTCTAACCTGTTTGTTTTAACGCTGTATGTGTTGGGATATTTTGTTCCATAATTTGTACTGTTTTCCTATTTTATCTATTTTAAAGTAAGATATACATTTAAAATGGAAACTGTCTAGTGTGCCTTGAAATTTCTTTTTTTATAAGTGAAGCTTTGAAGGTTGTAGTTGACACTGTGTATGAGCTTACTGTGATACCAAATGGAAACAGATAAGAGTTCTATAAGTCTTGCATAGAGTTCTAAGGGTTCATTTTTGTAGACCTGGTTAGGTGCCCGTAGGCAAAGATATCTAGCCCCCCTGAAGACAGAATTATCTGAGCCTGATAATTGGGTACGTTAACAAGAGGTTATCAGTTTGAATCCCTCCAGAACTTGAGACTAAGGTGACTCAAACCCACAAAACAGACAAGAGGGTTACCTTGTACTTTTCACTGTTCATAATTCTATGCTCAGAGGTTGGCACTTTGGGAGTAGAGGGCCTGACCTGCTGAAGGAATCTGTGACAGATTGGTGGCAGTAGTGGGATATAAAGTTTGGTGATATAAGCTTCATTGTTCAGTGTGTCAGCTTGTGACTGTTCAGCTCACTTGGAAAAAAAGAAAGGCAGTGGTTTATTTCAAAAGGAAACAGAACCATATCCCTTGGCTTATAGTCAAGTGCCTACCCGTTTTATTTTTTTTTTTCTAAAGTGCCAGTCAGATTAGCGTAGTCAGGGAAGAAGAAGATGGCTTCTGACTACAGCAGGCACACTGTAGATTACTTGAAACAGTTGTGCGAGGACAGAGGAGTCCTGTTTGAGGTGACAGCCAAAAAGCAGAACCTCATAGAGACCCTGATGGTAGCAAATACCCAGAGCAGCGAGTCATAGACCATGACTGAAAGGGACCAGACCTCGAGTGTGGCAGGACTAGTGGTCAGTGAGGGGCACAGAGCTGATGAGGAGAACAGCAGGGCCACTGTCAGTAAAGGGCCACAGGAGTAGGGGAAGGTCACCAGTATCCTGAATCCAGAGGTACTCAGGGTGCAAATTGAGTTGCACAGGATGGAACTGGAGGCAGAGTGAGAACAGAGGGAGGCAAACCATGAGGAGCATGAGTGCCAGCAAGCTGCAGAGGAGAAGAGGGAGTGAGAGAGCCAAGAGGCAGAGCGGAAACAGCGAGAGGCAGAGTGACAACAGAGGGAGGCATACCGTGAGGAGCGTGAGTGCCAATGAGCTGCAGAGGAGAGGAGAGAGAGCACCAGTGGCAACATTAACTGGAGGTGGCTTAACTCTCCAATCAGGCGCCAGAGCAGGTAGTGGCTTGGTTTAACTGGGACTGCAGGACTGGGTTACAAATTGAACTCCAAATTAATAGCCGAAGTTTAAGGAAGGGAGGACATGGATTTCTTTTTAAATTCTTTTGAAAAAGTTTGTATTCAGGCTAAAATTTCTAGAGAGTCCTGAGCTTCCAGCTATCCCTGCTACTTACCAGGAAAGCTCTGATTCATTGGGTCAAATGGACAATGAGGACAGCAATGATTACAGCAAGCTAAAAGCTGCACTGTTAAAAGTTTGAATTAACTGCTGAATTATACAGAGCTAAATTCCATAAGCTCAGGAGAACCCTGATATGAGCTATGAGGAGCTAGCCACAAAACATCAGTCTTTAAAACCTTGGTGGGAAGGAGTTGAGGCAAACTCTGTTGATAAAATTGAAAATGTGATTTTATTAGAACAGTTTTATTGGGCATGCCCAGCAGAGCTAAAAACCTAGCTAGAGGACCGAGATCCAAAAACAGTGCAAGAGGCTGCTGAACTCTCGGACTGCTACGCCAAGAGCAGACCTGCTCTGAGAGTGAATGGGGCAGGCATGGCAGCACAGAAAGGGAAAATGCCTTCAGGGCAGCTAAAACCCTCACTGCCTCCACCAAAACCAGTTAGCCCCAGGTTTCAATGAAAATATTTCTCTGAAGTAAGAAATACATGTTGGTTGTGCAAAGAAACTGGGCATATTGTCAGACAGTGTCCCAAAAAGGTGAATCATAATACACAGCAGGGTGCTAGAAAAAAAGTGGGTTGTTTGTGTGTCCCTGGGAGCATGCCAGTGAACATGAGAGAACACATGCACCCAGTCATAGTAAATGGTGTACAGACGAAGGGGTTAAGGGACACAGGGGCATCCCTGACATTGGTAAAGGGGGTTCTAGTACAGCCTGGTCAGCTTATGCCCAACAAATATGTCACTGTACAATGCTTTACTGGTGAAGAGAAAACATTGCCACTGGCTAGGTTTCTCCTAGACTGGGGTGAAACGGGGAACTGTACAACAGGTGACTGTAGCCAAAACGTTAGCTGTGGACATGATCCTGGGTAACAGTCTCCAACAGGGGATGGTATGTGCAGTAACCTGTAGCCAAGTGGCAAGGGAAAATTGTAGTTCCCTGAATCCCACAGAAACCAGTGTGGAAACCACTGAGAGACTGGTTCCCCAGTTGGTGTCTCCAGATGGGGAGACTGATAAAAAGGGGGTAGAAATTTCCGCGGTAGCAAGTAACCACACAGCTACAGAGGGTTACTCTGAAGAGGGAGGGGTGACCCCTTGTCAGAGGGATGGGATTGACAGTGATCCTGAGGGCCAAGATGCTAGTGCTAGGGACCCTAGTTTAGTAACTGAGGGGGACCTGTCCCATGCCTTGGGACTGTGTGTGGGATTTGCAGCTGCTCAGAGAAGTGACCCTAGTTTAGAGAAGCTGAGTGCTTGTGCAGACTCGGATGAAACACAGGGAGGTGACAGCAGACATAAGGTTTATTGGGAAAATGGACTTATGTGTACTCAGGCAGTACAGACAGAGGGAGGGATGCTAGGCAGGCAGCTTGTCATTCCCCAGGGATATCATGAGCAGTTGCTCAAGGTTGCCCATGATATTCCCCTGTCTGGTCATCTGGAAAACGTGCGCACTATGCAGTGGTTAGCCCAGAATTTCTACTGGCCTAACTTCACCCAACAGGTGAAGGAGTACTGCAGGTCTTGTCACCGGTGCCAAGAAATAGGGAAGGCGGGCAAGAAAACCCAAGCTGCCCTGATCCCCTTGCCCATAGTGGAGGAGCTATTCTAGAGGGTGGGAATGGATATTTTGGGGTCTTTAAATACCCCCAGCTCCTCAGGGAAGAGATTCATCCTGACTATGGTGGATTATGCCACCTAGTACCCAGAGGCAGTTGCTCTATCCTCTCTGAGGACAGAAAAAGTGGCAGGTGCCTTACTTGGGATTTTCTCTCATGTTGGGTTTCCGCAGGAGGTAATCACTGATCAAGGGGGTTCCTTCATGTCTGACCTGATGAAATGTTTGTAGGAGAAGTATGGGGTGGTGCAGAGATGCATGACCGCATCACCCACAAGCCAATGGACTTGTGGAACAATTCAATGGTACCCTAAAGTCAATCCTCTGGGCGTTTGCTGAACAGCATGGGAGGGACTGGGAGAAATACCTTCCCCACCTGTTGTTTGCATACAGGGAGGTGCCCCAAGAGTTGACAGAATTTTCCCCCTTCGAACTCTTGTATGGACACTGGGTACGTGGGCCCCTAGACTTGATCCAGGATGACTGTGAAGGCAAGCACGCCACCCAGAGAATTCCCCTTGTGGATTATGTCCTTAGGTTTAGGGAAAGACTGAAGGAGCTTATGGGGACAGCTCAGAGCAACCTGGCAGCTGCCCAACAGTAACAAAAAGTATGGTATGACCGCAGAGCCAGTGCTCGGTCGTACATGGTGGATCAGGAAGCCATGGTCCTTATTCTGGTCTGGAAAGACAAGCTGCAAGCTGAGTGGGCAGGACCGTACAAATTGGTTAGGAAGGTAAATGATGTGAACTATATTGTGGAGTTACCTGACTGAAGATGGAGAGAAAGGGTGTACCATGTCAACATGATGAAGCCATATGCAAATAGGTCTGACATGGTGTTCGCAGTGTGTAGTCATGGGAAGGGGACAGATGAAGGAGACCCCCTTCTGGATTTTCTGGACGAGAGTAAGCAGGAGTCCTTTGTGGAGGCAGTAAAGTTGTCTCTCCAGCTGATCCCGGGCCAGATCCAGAAAGTAAGGGAGGTTTTAGCAGACTTTGCCCCCCTTGTTTAGCACCAAGCCTGGACTAATGCCCTTAGCAATGCACGATGTGGAGACAGGGACACAGACGCCCATACGGCGGACAGCATATCAGGTGTCAGAGGTTGTCCAAAAGGACATTAGGAGGGAAGTGGAGGAGATGCTGGATTTAGGGGTAATCCAGAGATCCCATAGTCCCTGGGCCTCACCCGTAGTCCTTGTACTCAAGCCAGATGGCTCAACTCATTTCTGTGTAGACTATGGTGGACTGAATGCAGTCACGAAGTCAGACGCCCTCCCGATGCCCCGGATGGACGAACTCCTGGACAAGTTGGGAGGGGCGACCTACCTTACGACCATTGACCTGACAAAGGGGTATTGGCAGGTAGAGTTGACAGACAGAGCTAGAGAGAGTCAGCCTTCATCACTCCAATAGGCTCATTTGAGTTCAAAGTAATGCCTTCGGAATGAAGAACACCCCAGCCACTTTCCAAAGGTTCATGAACCAGGTGTTAAATGGTGTTGAGGAGAGTCATGGCGTACCTGGATGACATTGCTATCTTTAGTACCAACTGAGGAACACCTGTCCCACCTTAGGGAAGTGCTGGACAGGATACAGAGGGCCAGGCTCACTGTCAAAGCTGAGAAGTGCCAGGTGGCCATGGGGAGGTGGCATACCTCGGGCATGTGGTAGACCAGGGACAGCGCCATCCTAACCAAATAAAAATAGAGGTAATCCAGGCATAGCCCAGACCAGAAACTCAAAAGCAGGTCAGGAGTTTCTTGGGACAGCAGGGTACGATAGAAAATTTGTATGCAATTATGGTGCCCTGGCTGCTCCCCTATCTGACCTGACAAAGAAATGGATGCCCAAGAAAATTACCTAGGGCCCAGCCTGTGAGGAAGCCTTTTCCAAACTAAAGGAGGCACTGTGCAGTGCTCCTGTTTTGACAAGTTCTGACTATAGTAAAACCTTTATAGTTCAGACTGACGCCTCAGGCATGGGTATTGGGGCAGTACTGAGCCAGACATCCAGCGAAGGGAAGGACAACCCTATAGCCTGCCTGAGTAAGAAGCTACTTCTCAGGGAGCAGTCATACTCCACGGTGGAAAAGGAGTGTCTTGCCATAGTGTGGGCCCTAAAGAAATTGGAGCCACACTTGTATGGGCAGCATTTTGTGGTGCAGACTGACCACAACCCCTAGTTTGGTTGATGTAGATGGGGAAAACAATGGTCGATTACCAAGATGAGTCTTGCTTGCAAGGATATGATATGACCATTCTGCATAGGGCTGGAGCGACCAATCAGAACTCAGATGGGTTGTCCGTGTGTATGAGGAGTGAACCGATTTGGGAAGCTCATTCCATAGGGATAGGCCCCCAAATTCAGTCTAGGTGGGGAGAAATTCACACTTGTACAGCTTGTTCTGATCCCCGTATAATTTTTTTTGTAAATATGAAAAAATGTGTGATGGACTGTCTGGCAGAAGGTAATGCTGGCTTGCTGAAACTGACACATCAAAACCCCCAAGGGATCAGTTCAGAAGGACAGGACATAACTTAAACTGCAGATATCTGAGGTGCAATTATCTTGTTAGTTTGCTTTACAGGCAGGAACCAAGATATCCATTTTATAATGCCCTCAGGAAGACCCTTTGATGTGCATTAGGTGTCCTGAGAAAAGGGACACAGGCCAGTGTTATGAATATCCTCCCAGGAAGCTAGCTCATTTCATCAAAGAGACCTTTGATGTCTAGATACCAGGTCCCAGATGAAATTAAGGAGTCTAGTATACATTTGCATGCAATATACAGTGACTTACATCAAAGAGACTTTTGATGTCTAGGGGAAACAGATCACAGACCGGTTTTGACCGGTTACATAAAGACAGATGATTTATTATGTCACCTGTTATTTTTTTAAATATCTTTGTAGGCCATCATGTGTTATAAAATATAGATTTTACTACACCAAGACGGAGTTAGGTGACCTCAGAGAGAAGGCCGGCTCAGGACTGTTTTTAAACCAACTGAGCAAACCTTAGACACACATTCATATTTCTGACTGAGAGAAGAAAGACCATGAAGCACTGAAAGATTAAGAAGTAAGGACCTTAGACAAGACTAGTCTGAGTGTTGTTATTGGTAGGAATCTGCACTTTTTAACCTGTTTGTTTTAAGGCTGTATGTGTTGGGATATTTTGTTCTGTAATTTTATTGTTTTCCTATTTTATCTATTTTAAAGTAAAGATATACATTTTAAAACGAAACTGCCTGGTGTGCCTTGAAATTTTCCTTTTTATAAGTGAAGCTTTGCAGGTTATAGTTGACACTGTGTATGAGCTTATTGTGATACCAAACTGAGAAACAGATAAGAGTTCTATAAGTCTTGCATAGAGTTCTAAGGGTTCATTTTGTAGACCTGGTTAGGTGCCCGTAGGCAAAGATATCTGCCCCGAAGACAGAATTATCTGAGCCTGATAATTGGAGTACGGTAACAAGAGATTATCAGTTTGAATCCCTCCAGAATTTTGCACTAAGGTGATTCAAACCCACTAAATAGACAAGAGGGTTACCTTGTACTGTTCAGAATTCTATGATCAGAGGTTGGTACTTTGGGAGTAGAGGGCTGACCTGCTGAAGGAATCTATGACAGGTGGTATGGCCCCAGGACCCCAGATTTTCCTTTCCACTTGAAGAAGCAGGTTCCCTCCTTATTGCTCCCACGTTGACTAGGCCCTGGTACTTAAATCTTTGGATTTGCTTCCTAAACTTACTCTAAAACTTCATATCGATCTTCGATTGTAACCATGATGGAGGACAAATCCTCGCCCAGGTTTCACCAGTGCCCATGCGGGCTGATGTCTTGAATGGACCCTCACACCTCATGCATTTACTGTCTGGGCCTTGATCACAATCCACAGGCCTGCAACATTTGTCGGTTGTTTTCCCTGAACATTCTCGAAGACTGCGCTGTCTTCCGGAAAATGTTGCCCACTGGTCAAATCTAAGAATGCCCATTGTGTGGTCTCCGTGGCTCTGAGGTCTGAGCATTTAGAAAAACTTAAGGCCTTTGAGGAGGAGGTGGCCCAGGCTGCTGCTCAATCCTCTTTTGCCTCGGCCTTTGTTCCGCTCCAGTTGGGCTCCACCTATTTGGCCTCCTTCAAGGAGCTGTACCAGTCTCTCTTGACCAAAGGAGAGGGCCCTTCAGAGTCGCACAGTTCCCACTCACACAAGGAGTCCAAGACAGACAAAAAGAAGACTCTCCGTCGATGCTCCTGGGACCAAGAATGTTCCTGCTCGTAGGAGACTTCAGTTTTGACTACAGTCAAAACCGCAGCCTTGTCTGCTGGCTTCATGGTAACCGTGTCAAACCAGTTGGCTCAGACGCTGGTCGACAACATGGCCAAGATTTTTCTCAACCTTGTTCGACCAGTTTTCATCTGAAGAGGCCAACAACTCTTTTCAGGACTCCGGTCCTGCCAGTACCCTCTGACGGGTTGGCCCAGCCTGCTGAGCTGGACCTGCTGGTCACCAACCCAAACCAGGAGGAGCTGCAAATTCCCTGGCTCTCTGAGGGCCCCCCCAGCCCCACCAATGGCTGAGATCTCAGTCAACATCATCTTCAGGGTCAAGCAGGTCCTGCCGACATCGGCGATCTCTCTGTCAGCACCATGGTAAGTGCCGTGGCCACTACTCATCTTCGTCCTGCTCGGCTGAGGAGAGGTTTCGGTGCAAGTTGCGTCAATACTACAAAGACTTCATGTGACAGCAGTTAGTTCTGTCCAGGTCAAAGCCGACCCCAGCTACCACCACGGCCATTACCTGGGTGTCACCTGAGAGGTAGATATCCCCAGCGGATCCGGACAACATCATCCCTCCCCCCGGCTGAGCCGTTCAGACCACGTTGATTCACCGAAGCAGGGTTCTCCACTGATAGTGGTGGAGCCGCCAACCCAAGCAGCTGGCTTGGGGCACCATCCAGAAGCCTTGTGACCAAGGGGCTTTCCCATTGGCTGTCAGTCCCTTACATCTGACCACCCGTAGTGGGTCAAGGTTGACATGGATAGTTGCCCACTTTATGCAGACTCCTCAGAGTCCAAGGATTCCTCCTTTCATTCCTGTTCCTTGGACATGGAGTCAATCAGTGATCTTTCCATGGACGAAGGCCCCACTTCATTGATGGGCATTCTTCGCCTCATCTCTGAGTCTACGGGGATGAAGCTGGATCCCATCCAACAGCAGGCTCATTATCCCCTTACAGAAATCCTGGATAAAGGGGATTCTCTGATGGAGGCTTTCCCTGTTGCTGAAGCCGTCGTTGGCCTGGCCCTGGAAATCTGGCAGCACCCTGCCTCATGTGCTGTGCCCTTGACCCAGATGGCCCGCAAATATGAGATGTCCACTGGTAGGCTTTTGAGGCTTATGGAGCATCCCTCGGCAGAGAGATTGGTGGCTGACTCCGTGTTTCAGTGCTTAGGCAATACCAGAGAAGTCAATAGACCTCCAGGCAAAGAGTCCAAGAAACTGGAGCATTCACCCAAAAAGGTCTGTGCTGCCTCATCGCTTGGTCTCCGACAGGCGAGCTCAGCCATCCTGATGGCACACTTCTCTCACGCCCTATTAGGCTTCCTGGATGAGGTGATTCCTCATCTTTCTGCAGCCCTCCAGACCATGGTCAAGCAGGTTTGGGACCAGGGTAGGGCTGTGGCCAAACAGCAACTCCAGACAGCTCTGGATATTGGTGATTCTTGTGCCTGCTTGGTGGTGGCTGCGTTTGCCTTGCACCGTAGAGCTTGTCTGCAGATCTCGACCTTTATGGCTAATACCCAGCACCAGCTGGTGGATGTCCCCTTTTTGGACACTGACCTCTTCAGGCCCAGTGTGTAGTGTCACCTCCAGCGCATTGAAAACTTCAGTGCTACCCTGGACTCTGTGACATCCACCCAGAAGGATCCCAAAGGTTCCAAGCAGCCGACATGTAAGCCCTTTCGGTCCTCCACTCCCGTGGCAGAACCAGCCCAGCATTAGTCTGGCCAGCAGGCTCAATCATGGTGACCTCGGGCCAAGTCAGTGGCCGCAGTGGTCTGAAAGCCAGGAGGGAAAGGACCCAGTGGCTCTTCAGCCAGATCCTCCTCCAAGCCTGCCCAGTGACACAGGCACATGGTTGTCCTGAGCCGCAACGGAAGTTCCTCTCAAGGTTGTGTCAGAGTTTCACCAGAATCAAGTGATGAGTCTGCCAGTGTTCTTCCCAAATCACATCTCTGAGGCTGAACACAGGCTCCATACCATGGACCTCATGTGTGAGCTCACTTATTACAAAGAGTGCACGGCTGGAGTTCGGGGAGAGGTTTGCCAGTTGTTTGTCACATACCCTGAAGTTGCATGTGGCAGATCTAATGAAGTTCAGAATCCTCAGCTCCACACACATGTGCCACCTTGCAAAATAGTCAGTATACGGTGAAACAGCAAAGGCACCACAGGTATATTTGTGATTTAGTTTAATAGGTGCATACAAATCCACAGCCACCCAGCAGTACAGGGAAGAAAGCCTCTACTAGTTTTGCATGCCATCGTCATCAAGAGGATGGTGTACCAACACTGCATACCTTTAAAAGTTAACAGTTAAGCGATAGTACCCCAAAAAGGGGCCAATGCTAGATCATAATACAAACAAACACACAACCCTTCAGTGAATCCAAAAATATACCATATAAAGAGTATTTCTAATACACATTACAATGAAAAACATATTATCTGTAATATACTGTTGTTAATTTTCAAAATCAATCACAGATAAACAATTAAAAACCTGGTCTACTTATCCTTAACCGTATCATTAGTCATTATGACCAGGTGAATCTCTAGACTTACTAGTCGAAGTCCAATTTGTTGTATTATTGTTGCTTAAGGTTATTTTCTGGCAGTGTACGTACATAAACAGCGTCATCTGGGAAAAGGAAAAAATATATTAAAAAAACAAATAATTCTTCTAATATGACAGATTGCTACATCAAGAAAGTATCAGACTATGTTATTACATCTAGAGTAAATCATTTTTTCTTTCTCATATTGATGAGAGGCATGACATCAAATTTGTCATTCAATCCTGGCATTTGTAAGCCTCCAAAACTGTAAATCCAGTATGCCTCTCTATTCAATAATAAATCACTAATATTACCCCCCGTGGACCTAACTTCACCAATTCAATCCCACAAAATTTGAATTCATGTTTCATTTTATCCAATTTATGTTTATAACAATGTGTTGCCAATGCACTTCTGTCATCATTTTTACTAATGCTACGCATATGTTCTCCGACTCTGACTTTAAATTGGTGTGTAGTTTTGCTAATGTAAAATGCCCCACATGTACATGTTGCCAAATACACCAGGTTCTCAGAAGTACAACTAAAGAAAGAACACATTGTGTATATTTTAGTAGTATTAACTGATGTAAATGTGGTGCTTTTTAGCATGGTAGTGGAATATTTACAATTGCCACATGCTAAGTTACCATTAGGTATACATGGTAACCATGTCTTTACATCCTTCTGTGTCTTCTGAACAGCCTGGTAACTTTTTGTAACAATGTCACCAATATTTTTGCCACGATGATACACTATACGTGGCAATTTAGTGGCTACCCCCTGTAATTTTGGCTCAAGATTTAAAAGTGACCAATGTTTCTTAATAATATCACCCACTGCTCCAGCCTGGTTACAGTATGTGGTAGAAAACAAATTTGATCATCATCTCCCCATGCCTAATCTTGGATTTCTATGTGTCATCACGGTTCATTTGAGAAACTTCAACCATGGCATCTTCCACAAATCTCTCGAATATCCCTATCAAAAACGTTCACATATCTATACTTGTTTAACAAAGTCAGTATTGATACTACAATTTCTCTGTGCCCGAAACAATTGGGCTCTGGGAATATTATTGATCATATGTCTCGGATAACAACTAGATGCACTCAAGAGGGAGTTTCTGTCAGTATTTTCCTAAAGAGGGATGTCTGAATACCATCATTAATGTCCCTCTTGATTTCTAAATCCAAAAAGTGACCATATTTTGTCACTTGTTACACTAAATCTTAGGTTAGAATTACTTGTTTCTAAATATGTGACAAACTCCCCTAGTTCGCAAATATTGCCTTTCCATATTAAAAAGATGTCGTCAATAAAACAACGTCACAGATCAATCCTATGATAAAAAGGGTTGACCTGTGCATCATAGACCACTGTTTTCTCCCAGAGACCCAAGTAAAGGTTGGCATAATTAGGTGCAAAAGTCACACCCATTGCCGTACCCTTAATCTGGAGATAATACTCACCCTGAAACAAAAACACATTTTTTTTCTAGCACAGTCTCAGCACATTCCAGAATAAACCTCTTTTTTTGTAATTCTATTGTTGAATCCATATTTAACCATATTTTTGGGGTACTATCGCTTTAACTGTTAACTTTTTAAAGGTATGCAGTGTTGGTAGAACATCCTCCTGATGACGCACGGCGTGCATAACTAGTAGAGGCTTTCTTCCCTGTACTGCTGGGCAGCTGTGTGATTTGTATGCACCTATTAAACTAAATCACAAATATACCTGCGGTGCCTTTGCATTTTCACCATAATCTGGCAGATCTGCAGCCAGGCAAGTGATTGTCAGGCAGGGCAGTGACCAGGGGGGTGCAACAGCTGCAGTTGCAGTACGGCACACACTGTTAGGAGGTCCACTGACTCGGAGATCAGCATTAAGAAAACCTTTTCTCACAGAGGAACTTGCAAGTTTCACCTTGGAAATTGCTTATCCATTCGAGACCGGGTCTGTCATCAGGGGTGCCACAAGATTCCAACTCCAGTTTCATGGTTGGGGGGTACAGAACAAAGAAGCAATAAGGCCCATTACTCAAAAATGTAATCTTGGTGCTGGTGTCCCCAGGACGTGCAGGGACAAATTATATTGTTCAGTTTTCTGATCATGGTGCCAGCAGAGGGGTGGGCAGTGTATGTATATATATTATGTATGTATGTGTATATATATATATATATATATATATATATATATATTTCAAATCACCCTCTCTGACGGACAAATGTGGTATTGTTAAAACACAAAGAAAAATAGTACCTAGACTTCACAATGAACAACTAATGGTGTAAAGCAAAAACAAACAGGAGGCTTCATTTCTTCCTGGTAAGAACACCAAGACTCTGGAACCAGATACCACAAGAGCTAGTAGACTGTAATACCTTTGAATCCTTTTAAAAGGGTGTAGATCATTGGCTCTCCAAAACTACAACAAAGTGTAATTTCCCACCCATGTAGAGGACAATCAAGATAGGCTTCATGTTTCTTTTTGTCCTCACTTATCTAGTAAGCCTAGTAAGCATGAACAAACTATATATGTTTAGCAGGACTGATTCAAAAACTCACGCTATAAAAATGTCATATGCTCTAATGGTTATTTTACATTTATTGGTGGAGAGGTGAGCCACAACATATTTCACAGGAGGCCCTTACAGTTGTTGGCACAGCCCTGTTGTCAGGTGGATCACATCCTGCATTGATCTCTGCTATAGGTTGGCAGGTGAGGAGCCTCCCAGGGGCTAAGGGCTCATTCCACCGCCATACCGCTGTGATAGTGGCTGCTGCTTGGGACATCCCTATCCAGGAAATCTGCAGGGCTGCTACCTGAAGTCAGCACACACCTTCATTCCATTCCCACATTGACTTAGAGTCATGCCAGAATACTGGTTTTGGGGCCTCAGTTCTCCAATTACTGTTCCCTAAGTAGGGAGTGTGCACCTTGGCTCCCTTCTCCTGGAGAACTGCTAGGTGTCTGTCAAGACATGTGAATAGAACAAATACCCATGTCCAAGAAACAGGTTACTCACCTGTAACAGTAGATCTTCTATGGACAGGTCTCTTGCAGTAGGTTATTACTCTTGGAGTCCGCTAGGTGGAGCTCTTCACATGGTAGATTCTTCCAGCAGTCTTCTATGGGTTGCCCACATACCTCACTTCCTGTGAATGTGTATAAAAGGGGGTGGCCCCAGGTACACACTGTTCATTTTCCCGCTGGCTTCAGCCCGCACAGCAGCTAGCTCAATCTTCTGCATTGCAGTCTTCGACAAGAACTTGAACCCGAATTTTGTTCTCTGTCCTGGGCCTGTGGCTTACTCCCAGACCCTGGCTCTCTTTCCTTCTTTCTTTGTATAGGGCAGGGCCTGTGCTCCTCACATTACCCCCGGCTCTCCATGTTTTCAGTGGGCCTGTGTTCACTCACAGTACCTCTGCTGCTCCTTGGCCCAGGCTCTCTTGCTGGGTCAGGGACTCCATCCATGGCTGACAAGGCAGCCCTCCCGGGACAGACCTCAGGTGTCCATGTTAAGGGCATCCTGGACCATAGCTTTCGCTCCCGGCATCGAAGGGAGCAGGATTCACACTCCTCTCACCCCCTTCAATCTGCTCTGTCAACGGTGGCTCCTCCATCATCGACAGGGCGTACCTTGTTGACTGGGCTGCTCCCCCCCCATTTACAGAGCCTTCGTTGCTCCCAGTATCATCGGTGGGTCATCCCCCATTGATGAAGCACTCTCTGGTATGTATCTCATCGATGGGCACTGTTCCCCCATCGATGGCACATTCCTCATCAATGGGGCACCTTCCCCCGTCGACGGAGCATGTTGCTCCTTCTCCCCCATCAAAGGGAAGCATTCCCTTATTGACTGACATTCACAGAACACTCTCACGTTGATAGGAGCTCATCACCCTTCGACGGAGCATTCCTCATCGACGGGACATCTTCCCCGTTGACAGAGAGTTCCTTATAAACGGGGAGGTGTCTTTCATCGACAGAGCATTCCTTGTCAACAGGATGCCTTTTCCCATCGATGGGGCACCTGGATTTCACTCCCTCACTGATGGGGCTGCTTCCCCCATTGACGGGACATCCTGAGGTACTTCCCTCATTGATGGGGCTACTTCTCCCATCGACCGCACCCGCTGGCCTTCCGTCTGCTTCCCTGGGGTGGCTCCCCCACTTGTGAGAGTGTGCCCCATACCCCAGCACATTCCCGGACTGGAGGTATGCTTCGGGTTCCCCCCCTTCCAGCCCTGGCATGGGCATCCTGATGTTGCGTTGGATGGGGTTCACCATCCATCCCCCTTCACCCGCCCTACAGACAATCCTTTTCCAATGCCCATGGCCGGGTTCCCAGGATCCTACTCTGATTTCCTTGCCCCTCTCCCATGCCACCCAGCAGGGGTCAGGATGCCATCCACTAGGGGCCGCAGTTGGCCACCCCCAAGGTGCCTCACCCTCCTCCGAGTGCCACCATTCTAGTGCCCTCCATCTGTGGACCTGCCCCCTTCCCAGGTGCCGGGCATTGCCTGCATTGTTCTGGAGGTCCTCCAGTCCATGGGTCATGGCCCGGCCTCGGACTCGTCTGTGGGTCCTCCACCACGCCGCTCACCCTCACGACCCACCGAAGCACTTTCACCTGGATCCAGGGGTTCCTGCCTGGTCCCCCCCCCCATGTACCTGGACTCCCACTATGGGGACTCTGACAGGAGGACCCCTTCTGGGTAGCAGGCTCCGGATACTGGCTGTTCAGACTATGGGACCCAGGTTCCTCCTTCTCCATTTCCTCTAACTTGAGGATATCTCGCCTTCCCTCCAGATTACTTGGAATTACTTGTGCAATATGGGGCACAGAGAAGAACACCCATCGAGTGCCCCACAATGTTGTGGATCATTATTTGATATTAGTGTCTAACCAAAGATCTAAATTAGTGTTGAATATATCAAAATTGGGACTATTAACAAGGTCACCAGGTAACTTACAGTATTTCATATTCTTGAGGCCCTTAGTGTAAAGTAATGTAGTCTCTTATTGGTCTTTGCCTTGGGGATGGCAAGTTGTTTAGAATGCAATCTAGAGACCAGTTTTCTTGTTGTATAATTAATTCTGCATTGTTGCATAAGGATAAGATTTTCTAATGTTTTATAAAGGAACAGGAGATCACCCTTAGCCTTTGCTTCAAGGAATTAAGTTTTAATTTTTTAACCTGTCATCATATGGTAGTTGTGCTAAATGAGATATCATCTGTGTTGTTCTCCTCTGGATGCCCTCAATAGTTGCTATATCTTTTTCAGATATGAGGTCCAAAAGGGTGTGGAAGGGTGACAGAGTATGGTCTGACATATGTCCTGTACAGGGGAGTAATGCAGTTTTCAAGTTTAGTCACAAAAGTGCGATTTATTCTTCTGAGTAGTCCATTGGAGTGTTTAGCTAATTTGTTACAGTGGTCTCCAGAGGACACTTTATTGTTAACAGTAATCCCGAGATCTTTTTCACAATTAGTTACTTTAAGTATTATATTATCTAATTTGTAGGATTGACATGGATTATTATTGCCAAGGTGAAGTACAGTACATTTGTTAATATTGAACTCCATACCATTTGTTATTGCCCATTCCTCTATTTTATGCAAACCTGTACATAACTAATTCCTGTTATCCAGTGTGTCCACCTTATCTCCCAATTTGGTATCATCAGTGAATTTTGATAAGTGAGTGTTAGAACTGGTCTGCATAACAGAGATAAATATATTGAACAAGATAGGTCCAAGAACGGAACCCTGCATAACTCCACTAGTCACCACCAAGGTCTGACAAAAGTCCATTGATTTTACCTCTTGGGTCCTATTTGTCAATCAGTGGTCCACCCAGTTTATTAAACTGGTTGAAATTCCCAAGAATGTCAGTTTGTTAATTAATTTTATGTGTGATACACGGTCAAAGGCTTTACAATAATCTAGGAGAATAATGTCCATGGGAGTCCTAGCATCCAACTCATGGTGAATATGATTATAGAAGGCTATTAAGTTAGCAGTTGTTGAATGTCCCTGTTTAATGCCATACTGAGTGATGTCATTGAGGTTTAAGTTTAGAACTTCTACTTCTATTAGGGTTTTGATGATTTTTTCCATTAATTTGCGTGGCACTGAGGTTAAACTTATGGGTCGATAGTTTTCAGGGTTAGATCTATTCCCCTTTTTAAACATAGGTGTTACATAAGCTGTCAACCAATCAGTAGGAACTATTGATTCTTTAAGTGATTTGTTAAAGATAATACAGTAGCTAAGGGGAGAGAGACTGTGTCGACAGTTTCTGCCAAGAATCTGGGGCTGATCCAGTCGGGTCCTGGACTTCCTTTTTTAAGTGTTTTCAGTACTTCCTTTGTGTGATTAATTGTTATTAAGTAATTAGATTCATTGGCTTGTTCTGTCATTTGAGTCTGATGTACATCTGTTTTTGAAAAGACTGAACGAAAATTTTTATTTACTTTATTAGCTGTTACTGAGTCTGATGTTAGTGGTATATTATTGACGATTAGTGGACCTACTTGTCTAAGTTTCATTTTTTTTATTTAAATAAGAATGCAAAGATTTGTGATCATCTTTTGTATGTGCAATCCTGAATTCAAGGTTTCACTTTGATTTGAAAATTGCTGATTTAAATTTTTTTATGAAAGCCCTATATGATAGTAAAATTGTATTATTATTTTGATTTTTTTTTTTAAGTTTGGAAAGCATCCTCTTTTTTGTTTGATTAGTTTTATGTTTGCTGTACGCATGTGCAAGAAACATAGTCTCCCTCATTCGAGTTTCTGGAGGTGTGTCACCCCTCTTCCAATTCCCTCCATGTGTTTGCAGGCGCGGCCACAGTTGCCCAATGCATGCTGCAGCTGTCTATGCCAGCACTTGAGAATGCAGTGGCTTACAGTTGAAAGGGAGAGAGCCGCTTCAGTGAGCACGATCAGATAAGGGAAGTGCTCATTGAAGTGCTCTCCCAAACAGTCTTCCAGGTGCCACACTGGGAGCCCACCCAGGTGGCAACAGTGTGTTTGGCCGACTGGAGTGCCCAACCCAGTCGGCTCCACAGTCCCCCAAGAGATTACCGAGTGCTGCTCTGGGAGCCCACCCCAGCACAGCAACAGTCAGAATGGCCGACGGGGGTGCCCAATCCCCGTCGTCTCCACTGTCCCCCCAAAGCTTTCCAGCTGCCATGCTGGGAGCCCACCCCAGCGTGACAAACATCCTCGTGGTGTGTGCTGGGCCCTCCCACCATGGCAAATGTCCTGCGTCGTAATTTAAAAAAAAATCTGAAAACACAAAAAGCGGTCCTACTTAGTCTCTTGCCCCTCCCCCACCTGCACCTCCCTCCTGCGCACCTGCCTCCCCACACCCCACCTCACCCCATACACCTCAGGGCTCAGCGCAATGATCTTCGTGGACCAGGAACACGTCTGCACTCTTCAAAGCCGACCGCGAACTGAGGAAATGCCGTAAGCTGTATAATGTAATGAGTAGGGTTTTTCAACTTTGCTGCATATCTCAGGCATTTTTTGGAATTTTGGCACCAAATTTTCAACATGGGGTTTTTGGGACCCCTCCTCATGAATTCTGTCACTGTCATGGCGTTAATCAGGCCCGAAGGGTGATTTCGCGGTCACTGCATGAAATCACCTTTCAGGACCGATTAATGAAATGACAGTGCCAGTATTCATAAGGTGGGCCCTCAAAAGCTTATGTTGAAAATTTAGTGAAAATCTAACAATGATTTGTTTCACAACACGTTGCTGCTGTTCCTCACGCCTCTCGTAGGTTTGCGAATTTTCAATATTTTCACTCTGGATTTTCAATATTGCCATTTGACCACACTTCCTTATGAGTAGTACAGCTGTCATTTTCACATCTCACCCAAAATGTGTTTCCGCGCATGTAGCGCACAATGGCGCAGTCGGTGTGCGAAATCAATGTTTGGGACACATTAAGAAAATCACAGTGACACAGTTCATGAGCAGGGGTGTTAAAATGGCTATGTTAAAAATTTGGTGGAAAAAATTCCCAAAAATGACTATTTTACGAGCATGCGTTGCGCTGTTCCTACGTGCGCTCGTAAGTTTGCGCATTTTCAATATTTTCACTCCAGATTTGCAACATTGCCATTTACCACAACTCCATAGAGCAGTACAGCAATCATTTCTCACTTCTTACCCAAAATATGTTTCTATGTAGCATGTAGCGCCATTAATGGCGCGGTCGGTGTGCAAACTCAATGTATGGGACACATAAAGAAAATCAGTCACACTGTTCATGAGCAGAAGTGTTAAAATGGCTATGTTAAAAAATTTGGTGGAAAAATTAAAAAAATGACTGTTTTACGAGCGTTTGTTGCGCTGATCTTACATGCGCTCCTAAGTTTGCAAATTTTCAATATTTCCTCCAGATTTTCAACATTGCCATTTTACCACACCTCGTATGAGCAGTACAGCTGTCACTTTTCACATTTTAGCCCCAAACATGTTTCGCCCATGCTTAATTGCACAATGGGCGCAGTCGGTGTCTGTGAAATCAATGTATGGGACACATTAAGAAAATCACAGTGACACTGTTCATGAGCAGAGGTCTTAAAATGGCTATTTTGAAAATTTGGTGAAAAAATTCCTAAAATGACTGTATTACGAGTGAGCATTGCACAGTTTCCATGCACCCTCATAAGTTCATGAATTTGTAATATTTTCAGTCAGATTTTCACCACTGGCATTTTCCACACTTCCCTTATGAACAAGTACAGCTGTCATTTTTCAGAACATGGCGAAATGTGTTTTCACACTTTCAGCACAGAAATGCGTGGTTGCTGTGGGAAATTATTGTTCGGGACAGATAAAGAAAATCACAGTGACACTGTTCATGATCGGAGGTCCCAAAATGCCTGAGTTGACAATCTGCTGTAAACAATTCCCAAACTGATTACATTACGGGTGCACGTTGCACAGTTTCCACGCACGCTCGTGACTTCACCGTTTTTTTCAATATTTTCACTGAAGATTTTCAACATTGCCATTTTTTACACCTCCCCATGAACAGTACAACTGTCATTTTTCACATCCTGTTCAGAATGTGTTTTTGCACCTGTGGTGACAAATGCCATAGTCGCTGTGCAAAAGCAGCTTTCTGCTAACAAACTGATATTGCCACTGTTCAAGAGGTGGGGGTCACAAAAACCCATGTTGAAAATTTGGAGTGAAAATACCAACGAATGCCTGAGGCATTAGGGTTTCCGACCATAACACCCCACCCTGTAGAGAATGACAGGCATCAGGGCTGTGACTTGAGATTGTCACCTGCAATGCTCATACCATTCCACCCCCACCCACACCCTGCAGCCACTGAGAGGCATCGAGGTGTGCCTTGGACTCTTCGGCCCCAAAGTTCACCCCATTCTCCTGTACTGTACCCATCTCACAATATTTCTTGATGGAATGGGGTGTGCATAAGGGCCAAAGACCCCAAGGCACACCGTGACACTTGTCGGTGTCTGCATGGTAGGGTGTGGTGAAATGGTGTGGCCATTATGCCTGATGACCCAAAGGCACACCCCAATGCCTGTTACTATCTGCAGAGTGGTGATGGGGTTGGCTTCAGTTCAATATTTCACTGCCATTCCTATTATGCAGCTCTGTAACTCCTACACTACCAATGCCAATGCCAGCAAGCAAACATTCAGCATTGACAAATGCTTGTTTTATATTGTTGTTTAACCATGTAGGAATATAACCTTTGCGGTTATATTTATTTTTCGTTGGAATATATCTGGACTCCAAGTCCAGAATAATTGTTTTAAATTTAATCCAGGCATGTTCCACTGTTAAAGGTAATAAAATGTGTTCCCACTTTATATTCTTTAAATGATTATTAATTAGATTGAAGTTGACTTTGTCATATTGTTTTAGTGATATGTTATTCCTGGAATATTGTTGATGATAAGGTAGACTAAATAGTATGGATTTATGATAACTGTTCCTAAGTTATCCAATATAGATAAATTAGAGATATAACTGTCAGTGGTTGTCAGCAGTAGATCCAATATGTTGGTTCCTCTAGTGGGTTCTGAAATTAGTTGTTCTAGGCCCAGTTTACTTATCCCTGAAAGGAAGATCTTATCAGATTCTAATCTACCAGTTAAGTTATCCCAGTTGATGTTTGGCAAATTAAAATCCCCAGTATTATAACATTACCTTTGCTTGCTAAATTTTAACTTCTGCCACTAGTAAATTAGTGTGGTCAAGATTTTCATTAGGTGGTCTATAATATGTCCTGAAGAGTATTTGTAGTTGCCCTTAAGTTGAATTGTAACCATAGGCTTTCTGTATTTGTTTGCATGTTATTTTTTATGAGTTTTGTCTTTATGATAGAGCTTAAAGCCTGGTATGTGTGTAGTCCACTCAGAATCAGTGTCCCACCATGTTTCAGTTATAGAGAATAATGGATAGGCAAGTGTGTGTTATGAATATTTTTTTCACACCCAAGGTGTGTGATGATCCATATACCTCGAGAGCGAAGCTCGAGAAGGTTTATGTGGGCATCACGCACCAGTGTCAAAAATATTCATATTTGCTGCCCTATCTCATTTTATAATTACTGGGGCATGGACTTCCTATAAAACAACTTGGGTGAGAGAGAGAGCCTAGGCGATCGGTGTCGTTCAGTAAATTATATGCCCCAAAATACACACACAGAGAAGTGCCTTGTATAAAAAATTGTCACCTGTAGTTGCTACGCTAATTTTTATTGATTTTGAAATACAGAACTGCAGTGTAGACTGATGAGGAGTGACAGGCGGCTTCAGAGGCGAGATTCAGCGGGAATGAGTGTTGCATAGTAACACTCATTCACGCTTCAATCTTGCCTTCTGAAGCTGAATCACCGCTTTCATCAGTCTACACTCGGCGACTTCTATGTTCAGAACTAATAAAAATTAGCGTAGCAATCGAAAGGTGACAATTTGTTTATACAAAGCACTTCTCTGTGTGTGTATTTTGGGCCATATGATTTACTGAAAGGGACACCAATCTGCCACGCTACCAGGTCAGAATGATACACTTTACAGGCAGGAATGATGATGCTCTGAATCTAGCGACTGTAAGTTTAACTGATTCACGGTTTAAATTTATTGCTTCACCGCTCAGAATGTCTCGAGCTCAGACACGCTCAAGAACTGTGAATGAATAGTGTTTTGAAAATGCCATAATAACTCGATTTCGAGTTATTACGGCATTTCAGCAGAGTCTGAAAACAGGGTATTAAAGGGGGTCGCCAGTAATTATATTGAAATAATGTCAATGTTGTGAACATTGATTTTAGCTTCAAGTTCAGCAAGTTTTAAAGCATTTAAGGATCTTGTGTTCAATGATAAGACATTACATAATGTGTAATTATCCTTTTTATTAGTAAGAGACGTGGAAATGAATCCATTTCTCCCATACGTTTTAGTTTAAAGTTTTATGAATAAATGAAGCAATTTTTTTCCCAAAAATTGTGCTTCCTCTTTTACTTAAATGTAAGCCGTCCCAACAGTAGAGGGAAGGTCTAGTGAAAAAATCTTCCCAGTAAGTTAAGCATGTGATGTTTTGTTTGAGGCACCACTTCCTAAACCACTTGTTTAGTGCCTTAATTTTATTTGTGATGTCTATGGTGGCTATAGGTATGGGGAGAATTTCAGAGAAACACACATCACATCCTCTACCAATACATTGTTCAAAGCTGTAAAATCCTTTTTTAGTTTGGTTAGTGTAGTCCTATTGATGTAATTCATTCCAGCGTGGACTATCACTAATGCCCACTGTGATTGATTTTTAAGTATAGATTTGGTCATTTTAGTGATGTCATATATTCTTGCTCCTCTGAAACTGGAGCATGTACGGTTAGTTTTGTCTGGATTACATATCAGTCTATCTGTGTGGTTAATAATAGAATCACCCAAGACAAAACTGATTTAGGACTGTGAACAATTGTAGAGGTTTTCAAGCTATCTTGAATATTGATTTGTGGGGTTTGTGATAGTGTGTTCTCTGAGTACTGTTTTTGAATGAAGTGTCAATTTAGAAGATGCTACAGATGGTGTTACATTAGGGCTAATCCTGTGTAATGTGGTTGAGGTGTCTGGAAGGTTTGGCTCTATAATTTGGGAAGTGGGATCATCATCTAGTTGTAATGATTCAAACCTATTACTTAAAGGTAACCGTGGGGTACTGGAGTAGACCTGACCAGCTCTCCTTTTATTTTATGTTTGTTTGTTGGTACAAGTGCCTATGTATCATCTGGCCTAGTTAATTGTGAACACTTTGCCTCTGTTTGAAGGGGCTGTTTATATTAATTTCGAGTTTGGCTTGAGTATAGTAATTTCAAGTTTTGTTGCCATGGAGTCAATATAGTTCTCTGAGATTTATGTCGGATTTCACTGACATCCTAGTTTGCAAATTTGCTATTTCATCATAAAGGGTAGATATGAGTACGCAATTATTACAAGTGTAACCCCATATTTGTTCCCCAAGACTATACATCCCACAGTTCTGACAGCAGTTCTCAGGGGTAGTCATTATAGTCTAGCTTTATTGAAGTAATGCTATGGTTTTATAAAGACCTGGCCTGTGTATCAAGCCTTATACCTTGCTTTTAATCATCAGTAGATATTTAAAGTAACCAAAATACTGAGGCAGGTCCTATTCCACTTACCCTTTCTTGTACTGGTGCCTATTTCCTGGTTTCCATGGAAGACAAGGTAGACATGTGCATGACCTGCAGGTGTCTCTGTATGCGCCACCCCACTCGCTATGCAGGTCATTTTAGTGTGAAAACCAGAAGTGCATGCTCACGCTTACTCCGGTTTCGTGCTAGTGCTAAATACAGCAAAATAAAGTAGAAAGCCTTTTAAAAGGCTAATCCTGAGTTCAAGTACAGGATATGGGCGAATCTCTGTCACACACAAGAGCAATAATGCAGGACAGAGGGGGAGTACAGTGGCAGATGGTCAGAGAACCACCACTGACTATGGCTTAGTTATATATGGATCTGCCACTACTACAGCACTTAGTCGCATTACAACATCCCTAAATAAGGCCTGTCGGCTGCTCGCTGGTGCACATCGATGTACCCACACATGTGAACTCTATGCTGACTCAGGTTGGTTGCAACTCTCAAACCGGATAAAGTACCTTACCTGCCTGATGGCAAAAAAATCCACTCTGGGCCTCACTCCACCTTGTATCCAAGACCTGTTATGCCCGAGCGCTAGCACCCGTTTTACCAGAAGATCAGAACACCAGCCTCTCCAAGTCCCCTGATGCCGGACTTCTCAGGGACAAAGATCATTTGCCTATCGTGCCCCCAGCTGGCTAAATGCCCTCAGCACTCATATTACTGCCTCCATCTCTCTAGGTATTTTCAAATCAAGGCTGTTCTCTCACCTTGCCACCTCCAGCTCCTGTGACTGCCCTGATTAAACCTCCTATTTTCTCACCCACCCTGTTCCGTTATTTGACAAAGACATGTTTGGGAAACCTTTTCTCCTGCTATTGTCTGCTCCCACACCTTTCACTTACCCTCTCTGTTCTGGACTTTTCCTATTTGTTTCTCCTAATCTGGCATGACCTCTTTCTTGTAATAATAATGTGATTATTGATATCTCATGTCCTTTTGCACAAATGATTTGATATGTATTTGTATATGTTGTCTCGCTCTTGACACAGCACAAATTGTTGTGTTATCTATGTAACCTTTTTTGTACTGTACCTAATTGACGTGGAACCTTTGTAAAAGAGCCTCTGGCTCAAAGGTAGTAATTCCTAGAACAATAAACTAAACTGAACAATAACCACCAGTGTCCAACATTCCCTTGTGACAACAGATGAGAGGTCAGAGTTAGGGAGAGTACCCTTCCCTCCCAATCTCCCTAAAAGCAATAAAAGTAGTAATCAGTACATCAAGTGCTCAATGTTTCATATAGTGCAGTAAACTGCTTGTGCATCCACCATCCAAAGGCTTCCCGCTCGCTTTGCGGGTCGTTTTAAGTGTGAAAAACTGGAAATGCGTGCTTGCACTACTTCCGGTTTCGCACTAGATTCATCTGGCAAAATAAAAGTATAAGCCTTTAAAAAGGCTAATCGTGAGTTGGAGTAAAGGATATGGGTATAACTCTGTCACCCACAAGAGCAATAATGCAGGATAGAGGGAGTAGAGTGGCAGATGGTCAAAGAACCACCACTAACCACCAGTGTCACACACTCCTTGTGGCAACAGATGAGAGGTCAGAGTTAGGATAGTACCCTTCCTCATGATCTCCTAAAAGCAATAAAAGTAGTAATTAGTACTTCAAGTGCTCAGTGTTTCACATAGTGCAGCAAACTGCTTGTCCATCCACCATCCAAAGGCTTCCGCTCGCTATGCGGGTCGTTTTAAGTGTTAAAAAACGGATGTGCATGTTCGTGCTACTTCCGGTTTTGCACTAGCGCTAAATATAGCAAAATAAATTATAAAGCCTTTAAAAAGGCTAATCCTGAGTTGGAGTACAGGATATGGGTGAAACTCTATCACCCACAAGAGCAATAATGCAGGACAGAGGGGAGTAGAGTGGCAGATGGTCAAAGAACCACCACTAACCACCGGTATCCCACACTCCCTTGTGGCAACAGATGAGAGGTAAGAGTCAGGGATAGTACCCTTCCCTCACAATCTCCCTAAAGGCAATAAAAGTGGTAATCAGTACATCAAGTGCTCAGTGTTTCATATATTGCAGTAAACTGCTTGTGCATCCACCATCCACTTCCGCTTCCACAGATGCCTCCTTCATGGATCTCCTGGTGCAGATATGGGATGTGTTCCGCTTCCCTGATGGGGTCCCGGACCTTGTTCGCCGGGACCTCGCTGACTACCTTGGCATGCCCAAGTGCCCTATCCTGGTTGTCCCTCCCCTGATTCCTGCATATGCAAATGTCATGTCCCAGACCTGGCACCACCCTGCTTCCATGCCGCCCACCCCTGTGGGGCCTGACTGGTTTTACCGCGTTCAGGCCACCATGGTTGTCCGCCAAGGTGCTTACCGGGTGGTCATTAGCAGCAGTTCGCGACTGGGCCACCTGGTCTCTCCATACTAGTATGGTGCTGCTGGACGGGAATCCTGGCACCTTGATCATCTTGGCAAGAAGGTCTATGCAGCAGTATCTTGCTGCTGCGATATAATTATCTGGGCTATGTGGCCCATTATCTCCACACACTGGGTACCTCGACTGTGGACACGCTGACCTCTTTTGCCGCCTTACAGGAATCAGCCCGGGTGGCTCAGCTCATGGCCACCTTGTTCTCTCTTGCCCATCGCCTTCTCCGGGTGAGCTATAATGCGGTTGATGCTGTTGCCCACCTGTCCACCACTGGAATCACGTTGCACCGCCATGCATAGCTTCGGGTGATGGGTTTAGCTCCTGATGTCCAATTGTCAGTTGCTGATGCTCCATTCTGTGGGGACCAGCTCTTTGGTACCGGTACCCAGACTATTCTGGATTCTTGCCAGGCCTCTGGTCATACCCTACAGTCTGTCCAGGACCCCTACCGTGTTGCGCCACGAACCCCGTCTCCCACTCCTGCAGGTGGGCTTTCACATTCCCAGGCCCCATTCTGAAGGGTGTCTTGTGGTCACTGTCGGGCTTCACGGGGGTCTGCCTCATTGGCCCCTCTGCCCTGTGCCTGTCCCCCTCCTGGGCCTGGGCCTCCCTCTGCACCTCAGCTGCTACATGAGGCTCCCCCCGCCTCCTCTTGCAGGCCTCAGAGGCATCTGGGGGTCCATCCGCCCATTTTGGAGGCTTGCTTCCATTACCAGACAAGCCACTCCACACGGCTTTCTTGGCGACCTCTTCAACTCTCCCTCCTGGAGTCCTTCAGTGTCCCCTTGCTGTGAGATTTACGGGGCAACTTGCCCTGCTGCACTCCACTATCTCCTATGCATTCCGTGCCTTCAGAGCTCTACTGGAGTTTCTGCTTGCCATGGCCTCTTGACCCCGGTTCGGCTGGTTGAATCATAGACTTGGCCCTAGTCCTACACTCCCTTCATGGATTATTACTGTCATCACCACCCTTGGGTTATCCGCCCATTTGGGGATGGCGTGTGTTTACTTGACTTTGACTTTTGTGACACTGTCCCTTGTCCGGGATCACACAGCTGTCCTTTGGATGTGTCTGTGGCTCCTCCATGGCTTCCACCTCGTGTGTTTGCCGGCATTTTGTCCATTTTCATGGATGTGTCTTATTGGCTCTGCTTGTTGCTGTATCCCAGCTTCATGCTCTGTCTGTCCTCCCTTTTGTTAAAACTGCTTGGTACTCTCCCAAGAGTAATAACCTACTGCAAGAGACCTGTCCATAGAAGATAGTATTGTTACGTAAGACCTCTCCGTAACAGTAGATCTGTAATGGTAGATCTTTGAGGTATGGTCTCCTGCAGTAGGTATGATCCCACCCTCCGACCCCTGCCATTTTTGCCTTTTGGTCCTTGGCTTTCAGGCCACTTGGGTTGTTTTTTTTCTGTGGTCCCTCGGTTTCTCTCGGTTCTCTGCCTTTTTTGTATGCTGCTGCCGGCGGGGAACATTGTGTACCTGGGGCCTCTCCCTTTATACACATCCACAGGAAGTGAGGTATGGGAGTGGCCCATAGAAGACTGCTGGAAGAAGCTACCGTGTGACAGCTCCACCTAGCTGACTCCCAAGAGTAATAACCTACTGCAAGTGACCGTTCCTCGAAGAACTACTGTTACAGTAAGGTCTTACGTAATGATACTTTCTAGGAGTGGTATATGTTGTTCATCCACATGGACTCACCTGAACTCCCTGGCTTCGATGCACAACCTCTGCTTCCAGTGGACAAGATCTGGCATCATGGGGGCAGAGCCGAGGGATATACCACCCAGGTGGGTGGGAGGAGCCAGCTTTCAGACTTTCCGTTTTGATCTTAAAGGGGAAAGGACATGCCAAGACGTGTGGATGAACAACATATACCACTCCTAGAACTACTGTTACAGGTGAGCAACCTGTGATTCTCCTTCAGACTCCCTTCCTTATGGAACCAACAACTAAGAAACTCTCCCTCACATATCGCAATCCAACAGAAAATATCTCCTTTCCCTCCCCACATGCTCCTGTCAATCCTAACCTCCCACCTTCCCCTTCCTCTCTTCCATACAGCATCATCATATATTTATGCACAGTTGATCATATCAAATTTCTGAATCATCCATCCATTTGTAATTCTAGTATGCTATGTATGACTCTACAATCTAATTACCAAAGGTAAATACCTTGAAACCTCTTATTATACTTGTATCATGTAATGTAATGACTCATCAATCTATTAACCCAATTGTAAATACCTTGCAACCTCTTATTGCCTAGTCTGTTTTGCACTTATTGTTTGTATTTAGACTGTATGTATTTCCTCTGTATGTATCTGTTCTCCATGTCCCCGGGTTGCACCTGGAAGCTAGCCTTGGCTCAGTGTGCCTTTCCCAGTCAACAAATTTTAAATAAATAAATTAATTTCCTATTATTCAGCTTCTATGTCCAATTGCAAAATATTTGCAGATCTGTTTTTATTGATAACATTTCTATATATAAACTTTTTAAAACAATTTATATGTTTTTGTATTTGTAGTAGGACAGAAACAAAAAGACAATATGTTTGCTAGGTAAAGATAATACCTTTATTTGGCTAACAAATGATAGAGTACAAGCTTTTGAGGCTTAGAAATTTAAAGGCCTCAAATGCTTAAATCTTTATCATTTCATTAGCCTAATAAAAGTATTATCTACCTAACAAAAAGATTCTCTTTTTGAGACTATCCTGCTTTTGTGTGGGCTAACATGGCACAACCCTACCTTGTATTTATAGCAAAAGTCTCCTCTGACAGGAAACATACTTCAGTGAAAACTTACCCTGTTGGTTTTGATGATTCATGCTGCCCCCTGCTATAGTGGGATGGGATAGTATTTTTGCCTTGAGGGATCATCCAACCTGACCCTTTCGTTCCTGGTGCTTGCCCCGCCCAACACCAGCATATACTCTGATGTATGCATAGGGAGGCGCTTGAGTAAGTCCACTGCTAATCAAATGCTTTTCTTAAAGGGAAATGTCTACCTAGCTTATGCTACATACTGCTGTAATGTTAAAACAAGGATTATCTTACTTGTGCCTTTTTTTGCATGTCCCTTGCAAAGTAATTTTACACTGCGTTGACCCGCCATGATCTGTGACATTTGTTTTGGTGCTGGCACGTGCCCATTGCACTTTCGGTTGGACCATGGCGTCCAGTGCAGGAGGGCTGTATGTGTTACTGTTATTATGCAGGACAAAGCATTCTTACATATGTCGCTTTGCATGTCCCATAGTAACATGACAATCTGTGTATTCTACATAAATTTCCATGCAGATGTGATCTCTGCAAATATATAAGATGAAATAATTACGGTGTCAGCTCACGTGCACGCTGCTCAACAGACACATAACCACAGTTGCAGTTGTACCAGCAGGTACAGTAACTGGACAACATTTATTGCAAAGCACATCAGACATGCAGTGCCATGTACCACTGTAATCCATTGACACAGTCTGATGCTACCTAACAAAGGTGACATCACTCAATATGATATACTAGGTGCACTGTCCGTGCAATGTTCTGCATAACTTGCAGCAAACCGGAAACAACCACTACTGCACTTGCATTACCTTGGTGAGCTGAGGATGCAGGATAATGGTACTTACCTAAGTGGTCTAACTGGTCCAAGTGATGTCATACAGGGACTGTGACAGCAACAGTTTGGAAGGTGCAGTATACAGATGTCCACCTGGGGCGGTGGCTGTGGCTGGTCCTGAGCCATGTCCCAGTAGCATGTCAGAATATACACTTGCAACTACACGCAGGTCCCCCACTGTGTTCTGAGTACACACTAACACTGTCATCCTTGCCACCTTTATTGCACAGACAGACAGTATGATGGGAACTAGAATCCCATACAGTATCGTGGAAGGGACTTGACATGCCACAGAGTGTCACCGCAAAGCTGTCTGGCACACAAGCCGATGGTCCCAGGAGGACACAGTTCAATTAAAAGGGTTTGCCAAGCTCAACCCATCACATTTACAATGCATTTTTACAAGATTCAAAGGGGTACACCTGGTGTGTGACCAAACTAAAGCATACAATTAAGGTACCAGGCCCCCCCCCCCAAACACTCTGCTGCATTAAAAGCCTGCAATTTTTTCAAATACCACCAACATTTTCACTTGTGGACTGTTAGAGGGGTTCTTTGTCTTATCTTTCAGCTGAATTATGATGAGCCTTACCACTGCGACAAAGTGACCTTCTCATCGGTCAGGAAAAAGGCATCACATTTTACCTTGCCATTCTGAGCTGTGATTCTCCTGCTTTGTCTGTATCTTATGGAGAATCCACTCTCTGACTTCATTGCTTATATCATGTGTCCTGTTCAATTAGAGGTTCACTGGAGAGCTCACAATTGGGAAGGCCATAGTTCTCCTACAAGCAGGTCTCCAGCCAGTGCCACAATGGCCACTCAGGTAGATGGCAGGAAGGACTACAGTGGGCTCAGGAAGGTTAAGGGGGGCATGAACTCCTACAGAGTATTGGAGGAATGGGATGGCCCTGCAAAGGAACCTGAGGCTGAGACCAGGGTGGAGGTGAGGGTCCTTCAGCTGGGAGACCCAGTGGCAGGAGGAAGAGAACCCCATAGGAAGAAATGAGTCCTGTTGGGAGACTCAGTTTTCCGGGGAATGGATTTGGGCACAGATAGTAGAGAGGAAAGGGGGGTAAAGTGCCTTCCAGGAGGCATAGCTCGGAAGAAGGGGGAGTGCATCCAGAGGATTGCTGAAGCAGTGGCAAGGAGGGGATGGCTGGAACTCATTATCCACTTGGGGACAAATGACCTGTCCAAGTATCAGGCAATCTTGAAGCAGGTGGAGGAATTTACAGTGTTGGGAGGGTGCCTGGGGAAGGTAGAAAGCTCCATAACATTTTCAGAGGTGCTGCCAGTCCATGGCAGGGGAGGAATCACTGCATTCGTAACTTCAACACATGGTTGAAAGACTGGTGGAACGAGAATAGGTATGGCTTCATTGGGGACTGGGACCCACCTGGAGTGATGCAGCCTTGTACAGTGGGGATGGACTGCATCTGTCCAGCAAGGGGAAGGCAGCCCTCAATGGACAGTTTAAATGCTTTGCTGATGAGCATTTAAACTAGTCGGGGGGGAGGGCAACAGGAGCATCAATACTCAGGCAACCCACCCCCACATGGTAGAGGAAGCAGAACAATGGAGCAGAAAGATGAGTTGATATCAAGGTAGTAAGTAGTAAATCATTTTTTATTCACGAGAATAATGGCATTAATTTAATTGAGTGGGCTCATTTTCAGTGAAGTCCAAATACAAAAAATTATAGTTACACATAAACACATCTCATACCAACACACACTATAAGACAATTACATTACAATAACAAACAAAGCAGCAATAGAATCAACACGGCAATTCAGTAATTAAAATGCATTACAAGTATTGCAGGTTATGATATTGTTGTGTAACCCCTAGATGGCGCTATCCCAGGGCTACTACCCTGCCTGATTTGCCACTAACAGGTTGAGGGGCCTGGATCCAATGGCGGTGCCTCCACCCAGAGGTCAGGGTTTGCAATAGTTAAACTTACTTGGTCACAGCCCTCTGGGACACTGCAACCCCTTTCTTCCCACTAGTGGCCCACACAATATAGCAGAATTACCTTCACAGTATACACTTACCCCCAAGGCTGGTTCAGGCACGGACATCCTGTAAAATAAGATACAGTGCAACAATCACAGTACAGTACTTTAACATAGACAAATACCTCAGGCAGTATAACTTTGTTGAAACAAACAGCTCTGATTTATTTAGGGGATATAACAAGGACAGGGGAAATCAGGTTAATTAGCTTATCACTTTACTATCTACCTATGGCTCTGTGCACAGGCCTATCCCTACCAGTTACTGTCCCTGGTACCCAGGCCCTAGTGGCTAGTCCAAACCGTGGCAGCTGGTAGGGCCCTTTCACACAGAGAAAAGGAAAATTAAACAGTCAGCAGTACAGTAATTCCATTTGATTTAATGTGGCAATTCAACAGGGCAACCTCGAATTAGTACTCACGACCTCCAAAGAAGATATGGTCCTTCAATGTCAGCAGGGCTACTTTTGATCTCCAAGAGACTCCTCACACATTTATATGGTAAAAAAAGAAAGCACTATACCAGGCAGGCTGCATCTGTATCCCAATCGCAATTACTGCACAATAACCAGGAGAACACACAGCAGATTCAGTTCCTGACAGACCGAGTGTAATTCAACAATTTCTTCAGTCTTCTACAGGTGAGCCTGGTTTCTACTCTTCAGAGATCCTTTGATTCTTTTCACAGGACGGATTCAGTCCTAACAAGCAGTTACACAAGTTGTAGACTGAACTCTGGGCCTTGCACACGTTTTTGACTAAAACTGTGCACTGAAGGAGCACAGGGTTTCTTTCCCTTCACTTTCAGATCTCAAACTGAAACTCCCAACAGACAAAACTCGGCACTTCCTTTGAGTTCCTCCCAGTTCTTGACTGGATTGGCTGTCACTCACAATAGACTGCTGCTGTTGGTCCAAAAGGCACGAAGTCTAAACTACATCTCCCAGAGTCACTGCCCATACAATCCTCTTGTGGCTGGCTCAGATTATGAGTCCCAAGTTCTGATTCGTCAAGGCATCATTTTAGAGCTAGTTTACCCCACACTGATTGGTCCAGTTCAGCAGTTCAAAACCAGAATGGGGAACTAGGCAGACAGTTCTGACTGCAAAGAAAGCAGGTTAGACAAACTGTAATTTTATTATTACTGTAAATGATTTCTGGCAATCAGTTACATCTTTCAGACAGGTTCCCTTTGCACTCTAGTGACTGCAAAATGGGGTGAATTGCAGCAGCTTGAGTGGTACTCAATCAAAGAAACACACAGTCCCCATACAAACTAATTATGTCTGCAAGCAGACAGCTCTTAAAGAGACAGTACCAGAGGTTCTAAAACACTCACTGATAAATGGCTTAAACGCCAAACACCATTCAGGCTTGGAGCATTCAAGCAAGCTCCTGGAAGTCTTTGGGAACCCCCATTTGCAGGGGTTACACCCTTCCTGGCCTGGGAAAAGCTTGACGTCCGCTTCAAGCAAGTACCCCATAAGTTTCAACTGCAACCATATACATTTGCATTAGGCTCACACATGTAATCATCAGTCAATACATCATTTTACCAAGAACCATTTCTGAAACATTGCAGTACGTCACTCTTTACACAGTATTACATACACATTGTACCATAACTCAAGTTATTACCTCTTGTACATGAAACCTGAAGAGAGGGGGCCCTTCCCTATCAGTTACCTTGGGGCTGGATGGGGCAAGGGCACCATACTTAGAGGGCAACACAAGTAACTTGGAGTTAGCACTGATGCTCAGTTTGGGCAATGAGCTCAGGGACACATACACTCCTTTATGGACAACATTGAGAGGCAAGTCCACAGGCCTCCCAAGTGAATCATAACTGAGGTGCACCACAGGCTTTACAGCTCGACCAGTCTTTCTAGGGGGAACTGTTATAGTCTCTGCACTCTGAGCCTCATTTTCAGCATTGTCCTCACTTGTCAGGGGAGTCTCCATGGGGGTAGAGAGGCTAGAACTTGGGGCACTTTCAGCTCCAGGAGTTACAGTTTCTGAGTCCACAACATTTGGCTCGCATGGAGAGCTTTCAGACACTGGCAGTGGACTGTCAGGGCACTCAAAATACTCTTCTTGTTCGGGTGTATCACCAGTCTGCCCCAATCTATCATTTTCCTCCCCCTGAAAGCTCAAACAGTTCAACCATGCACAATGATTCCATTTCATCTGATCTGATGCTTTGCACTTCACTTTCTGGGAGCATTGGCTCCAGGGATGAAGCTTGGGGCATAGACAGTCCAGAAGGCCCAGCTTTGTCTCCAGTATTGACTAGGGGATTGCCCCGAAACAATTGACTCAGTTCGTAAGAAGGATAGTATTCAAAGTCACTCTCACTTTCTTCTGATATGGACTGACAGTCATGCTCAACTGGGACTTGTGCAGGGAACACTTTAACTCTGCTTCTGTAGGTGCAGACTTCCTGATCTTTTCTAGCAGCAGCTCTAGTCACTGGTCCAGAGGGGGCATCTTCTGGGGTCTCAGACTCAATCAGGATTTGTCCAATGGGTAGTAAATGATTTCTATGCATTGTTTTTACATCTTTTGAATTGTTCTCAGGCCTTACTTTGTACACTGGCAGATCATCTAGTTTGCCCACTACAATGTGAGGGAGATGGTGCCATCTGTCAGCAATCTTGTGTTTGCCATGCAGTCCCAGATTTCTTAGCAATACCGATCTCCTCCTGGAGTTCCTGTGCTTTCACCTTTTATCATACCTTTCTTTGTTGGCAGATTTCTTTTGGCAGCCATGGTTTGAGCCAGTTGTAGTGCATGAGTTAGCTGGGCCTTTAACTTTTGCACATACTGTAAATAGTTGTCAGCTTGAACCCCATCAGGAGAGACCCCAAAACACACATCTACCGGTAGTCGAGCTTCTCTTCCAAACATCAGCGGTAGGGGAGAACCCAGTGGCATCACTTTTGGTGCAGTTATAAGCATGTACCAGGGTGCTAATTTGTTGGCTCCATCTAGGCTTGTCCTTTGGGTGCAGGGTGCCTAGCATATCTAGCAAAGTGCGGTTGAAACGTTCAGGCTGTGGGTCCCCTGGGGTGGTAAGGAGTGGTTCTGGACTTTCTCACTCCCCACAGAGAAAGCATCTCTTTGATCAGACGACTCAAAGTCTCCCTTGATCAGAATGGATTCTTTGTGGAGCCCCATAGTGAACAAAAAGTTTTCTACAGTACTTTGGCTACAGTGGATGCTTTCTGGTCTTTGGTGGGGAAAGCTTGGGCATATCTCGTGAAATGGTCAGTGACCACCAGCACATTACTGATATTTCTTTGATCTGACTCCAAACTCAGAAAATCAATACAGACCAGCTCCATGGGTGCACTGGTGGTTATGTTAACAAGGGGGGCAGCCCTCTGGGGCAAAGCTTTCCTCTGTAAGCAGCGACTACAAGTTCGTATGTGTTGCTCCACATCAGCCCCCATCTTAGGCCAATAGAATCTGGATCTCACCAAGTCAAGTGTTCTGTCTATACCAAGGTGCCCCATGTGGTTGTGCAAGGACCTCAATACTGAGTCTCGAAAGGCAGTGGGCAGCACCAGTTGTTGTTTGTCTACTTGTCCCCCTCTGTCTACTGTTTCTCTATATAACAGTTTATTGATCAGTTTCAACTTAGGACCTTCTTTGTATAACAGTGCAGTTCTCAAATCAGTGGAGCGTAATTTGGACACATCTTTTCCTGCATAGAGGGCTTCTAAAGCTGATTTGATCATAGGATCGAGGATTGAGCCCTGAATACTGTCATTGTCCAGCTGAGGCAGTGCACCAATGTCTATTGCAGAAAAGTGGCAATAAGCAGCAGGTATGCAATTCTCAGAGGGTCCCAAGCAATCCACCATGCAGTCCACTGCGTCCGTGGACATTTGTTCCTCCCTGTTCTTGACTGGATTGGCTGTCACTCACAATAGACTGCTGCTGTTGGTCCAAAAAGGCACCGAAGTCTAAACTACATCTCCCAGAGTCACTGCCCATACAATCCTCTTGTGGCTGGCTCAGATTATGAGTCCCAAGTTCTGATTCGTCCAAGGCATCATTTTAGAGCTAGTTTACCCCACACTGATTGGTCCAGTTCAGCAGTTCAAAACCAGAATGGGGAACTAGGCAGACAGTTCTGACTGCAAAGAAAGCAGGTTAGACAAACTGTAATTTTATTATTACTGTAAATGATTTCTGGCAATCAGTTACATCTTTCAGACAGGTTCCCTTGCACTCCTAGTGACTGCAAAATGGGGTGAATTGGCAGCAGCTTGAGTGGTACTCAATCAAAAACACACAGTCCCCCATACAAACTAATTATGTCTGCAAGCAGACAGCTCTTAAAGAGACAGTACCAGAGGTTCTAAAAACACTCACTGATAAATGGCTTAAACGCCAAACACCATTCAGGCTTGGAGCATTCAAGCAAGCTCCTGGAAGTCTTTTGGGAACCCCCATTTGCAGGGGGGTTACAGTTGGACCAGGTCATGCACCATTTTATTAATTCTAGATTATTGATTTTAGACCCATAACATCTCAAATTTGAGGGGGATTTATTCCATAAATAGGATCCCCTAAAGGAAACAGACAATCTCCCTACATTTATATATCCTCGTATATCCTCGAGGAGGGAGGAGGTAATTCTGCCACTGTATAGGTCATTAGTTAGACCACACCCGGAGTACTGCATGCAGTACTGGCGTCCATATCTGAAGAGGGACATTAAGTTACTGGAGGGGGTGCAGCGCAGAGCGACAAAGATGATCAAGGGGCTGGGGGACTTATCATACGAGAGAAGGTTGAAGGAGTTGAACATGTACTCACTGGAGGAGAGGAGAGACAGGGGTGACATGATTGAAACCTTTAAATACATGAAAGGAATAAACAAGATGGGTACAGAGGGGCTGTTCAAAGTAAGGAAGGGGAGGGCCACCAGGGGCCATGATATGAGACTGGAGCAAGGAAGGCTCAGGAGGGAGATGAGACACTTTTTTACAGAGAGGGTGGTGGCTGGGTGGAATGCGTTACCTGCTGAAGTGGTATGCAGTAGAACAGTGGACTGCTTCAAACGAGGATGGGACAGGACAAGGGGGAGGGTTAATGAAGGGAAGGGTGGAAGAGAGGGGCAGCTGCAGAATAAGGGGTGCTAGCTGCACATTCGAGCAGACTTGATAGACCTCTAGGCCTTTATCTGCTGGCAAATTTCATATGTTCGTATGTTCGTATTTAGATTACAATTATTCAGAACAAACTGAGCTCCCAATGAAGCCCTCAGACCCTCCATTACTTCTCTAAATTCAAAAAGATCAGAAATGTAATCAGGAACCTCATTATTCCATACCTTGATCATAATCTGGAGCAAATGTAAATTTTCTTCTTACAGGGGGTTTAAGTCAATTCAGTTCTCTAAATAATATGCCCTGATGAGTTTTATAGGGTGCGTCCAAGATAAAATGGGCCATTCTATTAAACATTAGATCAACTTAGTTTAAAAGTAATCCAGTGGCCCCTCCATATAGCAAGTCTCTGTAATCAAGGGCTGGCGATAAAAAGGAATTAATTACATTCAGGCATACCTCCCTAGACATATACCTTTTGTACCTACACAAGCCACCTTTCTATTCATGCCTCCTATAAGAGAATCTATTTGAAAATCCCAACTCAAGTGAGAAGCTAACCAAAGTATCGAGATATTCATATAAATCAACTTGCTTAATGACAGTGCCATCAGGTCATCAGGGTTGGGGAAAAAGGGAGTTGAAAAGGAATCATGAACACAAGAAAAATATTAGGAAAGGGGGAGAGATGCAGGGACCAAGAACAGGAAGAGAGAGGGAGGTCAGGTAATAAAACTTGGAAGGTCATGGTGACAATATACTCAGCCTGGGATATAAAGTCCCAGACATGGAGGCCTTAGTAATTGAAGGATACCTGGACATAGTAGCAGTAACTGAAACCTGGTACACCTGGACATAGTAGCAGTAACTGAAACCTGGTACACAGCTAATCATGAGTGGGAAACAAATGTACCAGGATATGTTCTATTCAGGAGGGATAGGAAGGGCAAACAGGGAGGGGGAAAAGTGCATGTCATAGAGGATATAATAGTAACACAGGTACAGGGTAAGCAGGGGGAGGTCGAGGCACAGTGGGTCACCTTTCAACCTGGAAATGGCACAGCAATACGCACAGAAGTGATATACAGGCCTCCAGGACAGGGAGAGGAACATCAACAGGGAACTAGTGGAGGAAATGCACAAAATGGCAATGAAAGGTAACATTCTACTACTGGGGGATTTCAATATGCCAGACATGGATTGGAACACCAATGTAGCTGCTTCACCCAGACACAGAGGCATCCTTGATTCAGTCCAGTAGGCTGGTTTCAGGCAGCTTGTGCTTGATCCCACCAGAGATAGGGCAATTCTGGATCTAGTAATGACCAATGGGGATCGAATCGCAGATTTCTAGGTAGAAGGGCAACTGGAATCCAGCAATCACAACATTGTGTGGTTCACCATAGGGACAAAGACTCACTCAAGTCATACCAAGACAAAGGTTTTGGATTTCAAAAATGCTGACTTTGCTGAAATGGGGATGGGTATCAAAAGAGCCCTGGAGAGAACAGGTGAATTGTCTAAAGGAAACCTTACTGGAAGTAACAGACCAATGCATCAGATTGCTATTCAAAGGCAAGAGAAGGAGAAAGCCACTGTGGTTCTCGAGAGAGGTGGCGGTAAAGGTCCGGGCAAAAAGGAAAGGGTTGAGGAAATATAAGGAGAACCAAAGGGAGGAAGACAGGAAGGAGTACCTAAAGTGTCGAAGGGAAGCGGGGAAGGAAGCAAGGAGAGCAAAGGCACTAACTGAGGAAGGTTCAGCACAGTCATTTAAGAAAGGGGGCAAGACATTCTTCAGGTACATCAGCAAAAGGAGGAAAAACAAGGGAGGGGGTTTGCAAGGCTCAAGGGAGCGGGAGGAGAATGCAAGGAGGGTGACTTGGAAAAGGCAAAAATACTGAATAAACATTTCTGTTCAGTATTCACAGAAGAGGGGGAGGGACAGGGGCCACAGCAGTTGCCAAAATGGTGAAGAGGTGGACAGTCCATTCGCAGGGGAATGAGTCCAGCAGGAGCTCACTAAATTGAAGGTGGACAAAGCGATGGGAAAATATGGCATACACCCAAGGATATTAAGAGAAATTCAAAGGGAGATAGCAGAACCTCTGGCAGCCATGTTCACTGAGTCATTCAACACAAGGGTGGTACTGTACCAGAGGATCGGAGGAGGGCACATGTGGTCCCTCTGCACAAATCCGGCAGCAGGGAGGAGGCAGGAACTATAGGCTGGTCAGCCTCAGCTCTGTAGTGGGAAGACCATGGAGACAAAAAACTAGATGGATGCTGCACTGGGGTGGGGTTTAAATGTACAAATTCAGATAAAGCAGTCACTTAGAGATCCTGTACTCACCATCCAGAAATCCAGAAGCTGCTCAAGATGTAGCCCAAAGTGAAAATGTATGTAATAAGTGCCAGTGTTAAAATACACAGCGCCCTAACGTGTTTCAGAAAAAAATGTCCTTTCTTAAAGGTTCTGTGTAAGATAAAAACAGCTCAGCATTTATACATCAAGAGCCATGATGTCATTGCAAATCACCATGTTGAATTTAAAAACATTCTTAAAGTGCAAGTGAACAAAAAAAAAAAATATAAAGAACATCCCAACAGATTTATATATATATATATATATATATATATATATAATATAACATTTCATAATCACTGTTACATTATCTTACCATAACTGACTTTCACAGTCATAAAAAGGCAATGCTTCTGAATACCTAGGGTAATGATATGTTGTGGTTCCAAATGGTGCTCAAATGCCTCTTCTTTTCTTTCCAAACACTACAGGAACAATATCTAAATAAAGAGAGGAACATATAACTAGTTAAATCACTAATTTAAAAAATAAAGGCACCAGATATAAATATTCTGCAAATTTAAGGGTAGGGTCAGTACCATTCTCAAGATACAAGGGTGCTAAGACATGTTAAAATTACTTATGTCTGTATTTCAAAAATGGTAAGTTCAAACCGATCATTCAGTCTTGGTGCTTTGCAACCACCCAGGTAAAGATCCAGAAACCTTCTCTTTCCAAAATCCAATTTTTATAATCCCACCCTGGGTTTGAGTAGCACTTTTTCTTATAGCTCTGAATATGAAATTGTGTTTGTTTCCATCTTTTTGCTGTATGTTTGTGCAGAGCTGTAGCATATGTTAAATCACTATTCCTAATAGCTCGCACATGTTCTCCAACCCTTGCTTTAAACTGTCTGGCAGTTTTGCCAATGTAAAGGGCATTGCAACTGCAAGTGGCCAATAAGTGATGCCACTTGCGTCATGGGTCACCAAGTATCTGATAGTATAGGTCTTAGTTGAATTTAAGCTTGTGAAATCTTTCACTGGTGAAACAGAACTGTAGTGTACACTTTTTAAACATCGAAAACATCCCCTGGTATTATTGTCTAGCCAGGTCTGTAGTTTTGGTGTATTCTGCCTACTGTGAACCAAAGAGTCCTTCAGTGTAGGTGCCCAGAGCTGAGGGATCCTGTCATGAAATTGCTTCAAATTATTCAAACAAGAAGTCTTAATGTATTCTGACATATGCAGTAAAATCTTCATGTCCTGCTGCCCCAGAGAGAAAGAGTTAAAGCCTACATTCTAAGTAGGCATGCACTCAGTTTCAAATCACTGTCCCCTGGTACACTCTATTCACCTGTCAGATTCTTTACTCCGCCTTATCGTGAAGATGTCTCAGAGATTTCTCCTCAACATCTCGCTGGTTTAGTGGTATTTCACTTCGGTTACCTTACTGATTAAAAATGTTATTAGCGTTTAGTTTCTCATTCTCACCCCAGGAATTCTTTAGCATCTATTGACGGATGCAGTATGCCAACTGAATTCAGCTGTCCCGGAGAGGAGGAGTCAATGCAAATGAGGAAAGATACAGTTAGAGTAGAGTGCTGACTGCAGTCAGCCTGAGGGACCTCAGAACTATTTCTCCACTGAACTGTAAACACTGCCCCGGAAGCGCCACTCTTCAGAGATCTTCCTGTGCTATTTTCTTTCTTTTCGAGTGTTACTTTTAAGGTATTTTGTATATTTTCTTCATTTTATCTATTTTTACTGCATCTGCGCTGGGTTCCACACAGTTGCGGGATTTTTTCATGTTTTCCCGCTTTGTCAGTTTTTCTGAAGTAAAATTCACCCATGTGCACGATAAATTGCATCATTTTTTTTAAATTTGTTAGTTTTTAGTATTTATCAGTGGTTTTTAATGCTTTTGCACTAAAATCATTGATTTGTTTTTTTTTCACGTGCGCAGTTTTTCCTCTGCGCATCAGCGCAAATTCTTGGAACCCTTTTTTCTCTATTTAAATTCAAAATGATTGATATTTGAAGGGTAATCCCCCTCTGTTTTGGGATGAGACTCTCTTGTTTACTGTGCAGTGGGCTTTGTTAACAAGAGGTCTGGAGATGGTTCTGTTTTTTTCTCTTTGTGAAAAGAAAATCTCTTTAAGTTGATTTTGATTTGTTTAAGCTTTGGCTTAACTATCATTATCTGGGCTTTCAGTCTACCTCCCCCTCCTCTAAAAGCACTGAGGAGGGTACCTCAAGTTAACACCAAAGAAATGACAAGTCGCATTGGGACTTCTATTATTTACAAGTCTGGTTCTGTAGTAGTTGTTTCTCTGTCCAAGCCTTTAATTTGAAAACAGGCAGGGTGCCCTCTTCCCTGCACAAAGGTAGAGATTAATCTCCTCTGACCCTCCCTCCTGAAGGACTTGGGGAGTCATCAGGGATTGATAAAATTATGCCCTTTGCAACTGAATTTCAGAGAGCTTGGCAATTATTCCAGACTTTATATTTCTGGGTGTGTTCTCGGCTCCTTCAGGTCCCAGTATTCCTTTCCATGTTAATCCTTACACCCAAGGATATTATTATTATTATTAGTAATTTAGGAGAGGATTTTCCTTCATGAACTCCTCTCAATACCCACTAATTCCAGTCCGTCACCCTGGGGTTGATTCAGGTTATGGTATAATGAGGCATTTATATTTAACCAGTGGACTCCCTGGATTTTTCCCTCCAGGACGACACCGATATAGAGGTGGAGGATGATGACTTCGTAGATCTGGCGGGTTGCTCTCCTCCAAAGAAGTTGACAACTCTCGGAAGACACCTACAGGTAGGTTCTGGAAACCCCTCCTTCTTTTTCGGGGTTGACAGAAGCATTCAGAGGAAATACCAGCTCGGTATGTGTTCTGCTGTTTTTATCTGTACATTTTCAGATTAAAAAGAGTTAGTGCAAACAGTGGCCTGCTTCTCAGCCTTGTGCCACTGTCTGCTTTCCCTCCAGAGATGGACTCTAGATAGTCATCTACCATATGTAAGAAATTTTACGTAATGCCTCCTACTTTTGTAGCATACGCTATTATATCCTAAGAGTTTTTTGATGTATCCTATCCTTGCCATAGTGCAACAGCTCTGGAGCACTATTCACAAGGAGGTTTGTTGAAATACCCAAGTGGCATGTGGTAGCACTATGATCTCATAGCCTTAAGTCTTAACATTACAGCTTCTAGAGTCTTGGCATAGGTCATTTCCCACAGGTTTGCCTGTCTGAAAAGTTCCAGCCTTTTGGGTTATGCTTTGGTGCAAATTTTGGTTTGTCTTTATGGCAAAATTAAAGCTGACAGGCACATATGGACAAGTTTAACTCTCCAGTACTCAGTTAAAGATAAGCGCTCCTTCCCTAGAAGTCTCAGGATAGGAGGGCTTTGGGTAGGAATATTCTCCTTTAACCTCTTTTCCCTCACCAACACAATCAGAATTTTCCAAATGTGAAGTTTTCAAGGGGGTTAGGCAGGAATGCTCTTTTCATTCCTGGTAATCCCTTTTTCTTCAGTTATTTATCTTATTGGTTCAAGTTTTTGCCCCTTCTTTGGTTGGTGTAAAAATAAATAAATAAAAAAAGGAGATAGATATATGCAGATGTAGACATATAAAAATATATCTATGTATATGTGTATATATATCTTTGTTTTTCTCCAGTAGCATGTCAACAGTGGGAACTAGGGCACTAGAACCTCATGAGGGTCAAAGTTGTGAAAGGGTTCCCTTCTCCTTGGGAGCTGCACCCTTTTTCGGGCTATTACCTGAAGTTTAAAGGAAAATAGAGAACAGCAAATCATTATCAGCTTTCACAACCTGGGGTCAGGCTGCTTCCTTGACTCAGGTCTTTCTTTTGCAAATGCAGGGGAGTTTCTTGTCTCCCTCGATACATTCTATGTTCTCAGTTCCTTAGCCGGGGTTTTCTCAGGTGGCTACCATTTTCTTCCATGCCATTTAGACTGCCTCCAGATCGCTCTGAGATATGGAGTAAAAATCAGGCTGTTCTCCAGGTATCTGGGTAGGTTGGTGGTTCTCACATGAAGACAGGGAATCTCTGGTTTCCCTTCTCAGAGGCTTAGTCGTCCTTAGCCAATTCCCTTGACTTTGGTTTCAAGCCCTAAGTCTGACATGTTATTTCCTACAGTCTTGTTTTTTTTTTTTTTGTACCTACTAGAAAAAGTTCCCTAACCATCTAAATCTCAGGAACTCTTAGGGGGCAATGCACATCTCTTGTCATGGGGAAGTTCAATCCCTGTATATGGTGCATAATTTTTTCACTAGAGTCCCAGGGGCTAGACCTCTAGGTCAGATTCCAAATAAGAGAAATTTCATGAAACCTGAACTCTGTTACAAGCTGGAGTGGTGTAAGGAAACTGTGAACTTCATACCTCTCCCCTTCAAATCTTCAGTACAGAGGCTTCCTTCCGGTGGGTACTTCCCTTTGGGGGGTTCCATCATTGGGTCTTGGTTTCTGAGAGAGTTCATCTTTCATCAGTCCCTGGAATCTCAGAGCATCTCTATCAGGCCTGCATTTTTTCAGTCCAGAGGTCACTTAGTATAGAGAGGAACGGATGATATTACTGCCCTGTATCACACCAACGAGCATTTGGGACACAAGGCTTCCAATCTCTCCACAATAGCTATGAGTTTTGATCTCTAGCTGGCTTCTTTGGAGGTGTCTTAGTCACTCATCCATCTGTCGGGCAAGGACAACACTTTGGCATAGTCAGGGCCACCGCAAGTGGGCCCTTTGACAGATCCTCTAAGCTGCATTAGTCAGGGCCACCGCAAGTGAGCCCTCAGCACACAAGTCCTAGCCACATCGTTCAGGGTAAGGTCAGGTCCATATCTGAATTTTGCCTCCAGCCGAACCACCATTTTTTCCTTTTTCCTGTTGCAGGCCACAGCTTGGGGTTCTTTCAACGGACTTTCTTATCTCAAGACTGGTCAGAGAAGTTTTATCTCTCCCATATATCCCTTGTTTTCTAAGTACCTCTCTAGTTAAGGAATCAGCCACCATGATCCTGGTGGCTCGGGACAGCCTTGGTACTTTCTGATTTAAAAAAAAAAAAAAAAAAAATGTCCAGTTAAACAGCCTTCTGGCTGCTTTCGTTTCCACAAGCTAATTCCTTTGTCGCTCAGGAGTAGTGTTTCTCGGGTCCCAGTTTTTTTCTCGTCAAGGCCTGGTTCTTGAGAGGCTAGATCTCCTAGAGTTCCTATATCCAAACAAGGCCTGCAACATCTATTTAAAAAAAAAAAAAAAAAAAGGGTTTTAGTACCACGAAAACCTCAGGTTCCCAGTGGAAGCAGTTTTTCCCCTTGATACAAGAGTTTTTCAATCCTCTTCCTTTTATGACTGGATTATTTAGTTCATGTCCTGGCATTACTGTTTTGTACATGGAAGTAGTTTGATCTTTGTGTCTTGCTTCCTGTAAAAATATGAAGGGTTTTATTTTCTTACTGACAGTAGGCCTCTCTTTTTGGGAGTACACCTAGCGGTTACTCGATTCTTTTTCTGTCAGGCAAGAGAAATCTGTCATTTCTCAGACCATTTCAAAGAATTCCACAAGGACCCATTTCACTTCCAGACCATTCTAGGGACTGGAGTTTTTTCTTATGGAACACAAACCTCTGTATATTCAAGTTCATGGGTGTCCCTTTGAACCTCTGGCAATTCTGTCCTGAAGCGAGTAACATCGAAGACAACCTTTCTGCTTGTCTTTTCCTCTCAGATGGGTTTCAGAGTTTCAGGTTTTTCTTTTAGGCATTATCCTCTCAGTGCCTTTAAGAACAATTCAGTCCTCTGGATGGATAGGAAATCCTTCTCCCAAGTGTCTACCATTTCCACCTTCATCAACCCTTTTTCTCTGCCTATACTGCTGTCAGGCAAGTCCTGTCTAGGCTATCTCAAGCTGCTTGGGTGGGGCATGAATTAGTCCTGCCGGTCTGTATCAGCGGTTCTAGCAGTTCAGGTACTGTCATTATCATCCCTTCCTTTCCGGTGTTTTCGCAGAAAAGGAGAAACCAATGACCAAGAGTATTTTCCCATGGGACTGTTTTCCCATAGTTTGGGTCTGGTACAGCAAGGCTGATATTCAGCCCTTCTCATGCTTAGGACCTACTTCCTGGAGAACAGCTGCCTCCTGGGCAGCGTTCAAGGCTATATCCTTACTAGAAGTCTGCAGGCCACTTGTTTGAAATTTGCTTCTCACATTCAATAGGATCTTTTCTTGGATGCGTAGTCTGATAGGATGTCAAATTTGGCAGGACGGTACTTCAGAGCCTCTTCTTAAAATAGGTTTCTGTGCCCTCCTCCAAACTACACTGCTTCGAAGTCTGCACCTGTCAATAGATGATAAAGAATTCCTGGGGTGACAAGAAACAATTACTCACCGAAGTAATATAACTTCTTCAAGGGGATTCTTTAGCATTATTGACACGTCCACACTTCTTCCCCTGGAAACCTTGTCTAAAGGCTCTCTTAGGGGATTTAGCCAAATTTGACGACTGTCATTCATTCGTGTGGTTGAAATAATAAAAAAAAAAAAAATTGTTCATAATAGTGGATTAGAATATATGGTGGGTTATTGCTAACAGTTTTTTGTCTCTAGCGGCCACAGATTTTGCTCTTTTTCAGCTCTGAAATGCGTTCTGAGGTCCCTCAGGCTGACTGCAGGCAGCACTCTATTCTGACAGTATCCTGATTAGCCAATGCCTTCCTCATTTTCATTGACTCCTACTCTCTGAGGCAGCTGAACCTAGCTGGGATACTCATCTGTCAATAATGCTAAAGAATCCCTGTAAGAAGTAATATTACTTCAGTGAATAATTCTTTCTTGTCCTCATGTGTATAGTATTTAGGTTTTTTTTTTTACCACAATGGGGTAAGTCTCGGTACTTTAGCAGTTGCTGTCCAACCATTGGGGTACTGAGTGTCTTTCTTCTTCTCTCTCTCTCTCTCTCTCTCTCTCTCTCTGTCTCCTCTAATGAAAGTTGTTAGGTCTGGTTAATAAAATCTGAGTTTGTAAGTTTTTTCTGGATCATTAATGCCAGTGTATTAACCAGGACTATTTTTGATTCTTATCTGGCCTAACTGCCACTTGGATAAGCTTGAGATGGAGTCACAGAAACCCAAAAGAAAACCAGTCCAACTGGGTTTCAACATGTGTGGAGTGTGGGAAACTTTTGCCAGTGCGATCCCCATACAACTTGTGTTTCTGCCTGGGGTTTGAACACCTAGGGGCAAAACTGTGACATTTGTAAAAATTTCCCTCAGTCGATGCCTGACAGGTGGCTTAACTAACTTAATGAGAAATTGGCTGACGAATCCGCTAACATGGATGGCCAAACCAGTTCAGGTTCAAAAGAACCAGAAGGGGTATCTTCTGACCAAGGCGATACATCTTCTCCAAAACGAGCCATGGATACAGCCCTTGAACTGGCTACCACAAAAAAAGGAAAAGCACACTGAACTGGCTTCTAAGCCATGAGCGGTTGTGGTTCCAACCGCGGAAGAGATTGCTAATGCGATTCACATTATTCTGCCCCTTCAGTCTGGTCCATTTGAACCGGTGATTTGTCCGGTTACTCCTCAATCGGTTCAAATTCCTTTGGCTCCCTCTGAATATGACTACCCTTGAGACCAGGAGGCTGAACAAGATGATGAAGAGGAGGATGAGGACTTTTATGGTCCTATTGAACCGGAGGTTTCCCCAGAGTATGAGGGGGGTATTTCCCCACCCAAACAGTTGGAGGATGCCCTCACTCATTTCTCTTTTATGAAAAAGGTGGCTGAAACCCTCCAGTTACTGGTTCAGGAATCCTCGGAAGAGGAGGAAGAACCAGATTATGTTGAGATGATGGATGTCCCTGCCACTAAAAGGCTGGTGATACCCATTCACAAGTCTCTTAAATGACAGACACTGAAAATCTTGGTTACTCCCACTTCTGCTCCCCCTGTGGATAAGAAGATGGATGGGAAGTATCCAGTGGGCAGAAATGGCACTGAATTTCTGTCTGGGCACCCCAGCCATGAAGGGGTAGTTCAGGCTGCTGCCTGTGAAAAGGCAAATATACCATTATCTTCCACTCTCCTGAAAAAGATTTGAGGAGGATTGACTCTATGGCTAATAAGTCGTACCTGGGCTCCTCCCTTGTTGCCATACAGGCCTCCTACATGGCTTATGTGGCAAGGTACCAGAAAAAATTGTGGGAAGCTGTATCTTCTCTGACAGCTAACATTTGTGCTGAGTTTGCTGCAGATTCAGGAGAAATGGCTAGAAATGGAATTGAGGCTTCTATGCAGCAATTCCATATGGCAGTGGATGCCAGTGACTCTTCATCCAGGATATTGGCCACCTCTATATCCCTGAGAATGTTTTCATGGCTGAGAACCACCAACCTGTCACAGGAAACCCAAACAAAGGCCTTGGATTTTCCTCTGGTCCAGAATTCCCTCTTTGGGGAACAGACTGAGGCCTACATGAGGAAAATGAGTGTAGGACTTCTTATAGGAGTGCTGCAGCCAAAGAGAAGGCTGCCACACCCCCAAAACAACAAGGTAGGGGAGGCAGGGGCAGGCCTTACCAGAGGCCTTTCTATCAGGTCCAGGCTTTCCCTGTCTACCAGCAGCAATGTGGATACTTCAGAGGAAGGGGCAGGAGAGGTGCCACTCATTCCAGCCCAGCTTCCCAGCCTAGGACACCAGCTAAGCAGGCTCCCTGAAGAGCCTTGGGTCACCTCTCCAGCTCCAGTTCCAGTAGGGGGCAGGTTGCCCACTGCCTCCAGAACTAGCAGTCTATAACATCAGACAAATGGGTTCTGGTTCTAGTGGACAAAAGGCCTTCCTTTAAATTTCAAACAATTCCCCAGATTGAGAGCAAGGCTGTTCAAGCCTGCCTGCTCAAAATAAATCTCCCTACAGGAAGCAGAAGTTACAACCCTCCTTCAGGACAGGGCAGTGGAACCTGTCCCTCTGGCTAAAGAGGAAAGGGTTGTATTCAGATACTTCCAGACCTTGAAGAAAATGGGGATTGGTGACCCATTCTGGATTTAAGATTTCTGAACAAACACCTAACAAAGCCAAAATTCAAGATGGTCACCTTGGCTGTGATATTGCCCACTCTCAGGCAAGGAGACTGGTTAGCATCCATAGACCTCAAGGGTGCTTATTTCCACATTCCCATTAGGCAGTCACATAGAAAATACCTAAGATTCAGACTGCCTTCAGGTCACTACCAATTCAGGTCCCTCCCCTTAGGCCTGACTTCAGCTCCCAGAGTGTTTACAGAATGTCTAGCAGTGGTGGTGTCTCACCTAAGGTGTTTAGGAATTTCAGTTTTCCCTGACCTGGACGACTGGCTGTTGGTAGCCCAGTCTCAACAGCAGGTGGAAGAGGTCCTGATAGTTACTCAGACTACTCTTCGATCTTTGGGCTTCTTAATAAATACAAAAAAGTCAGTTCTGAAGCCAGTCCAGCTCCTGCAGTTCATAGAAGCAGAACTGGACAGTTTGGGGAAGATCAAGACTTCCACCAGACAGGGTGGACATCATAGTACAATTAGTGGACTCCTTCAAACTCCACTGTCCAAAGCCAGTCAGGTACTTTCTACGGTTGCTGGGACACATGGCAGCTTCCACAGCAGTGGTACCGGGGCAAGGTTTCAGATAAGAGACATCTGAAGTCCTTTTGGTCCCAGAGAAGAGATTCCTTGTCCAAACTGATTCCAATAACTTCCACATTTCTTCAAGCTCTGCATTGGCGGCAGGAAAAGGACAACCTCAGCGTGGGTGCCCCATTCCTTCAGGAAAAACCCACAGTAGTGCTCACCACAGATGCATCCCCCTTTTGAGGTAGGGTGCACATCTGGGGGAGTATACAGCTCAGGGCACATGGCCCCCTCAGGAGTCTGTTCTGCACATAAATTTGTTGGAACTCAGGCAGTCTTGCTGGCTCTCTGGTCCTTCTCTTCCTTGATTCAGGGGAAGGTGTTTCAGGTCAGGACAGACAACACCACAGCCATGTTTTACATCAACAAACAGGGTGGCACAAGGTCCACACTGTTATGTACAGAAGCTATGAAGATCTAGAATCTAGCTTACTCCCTGGAGGTGACTGTATCAGCAGTGCACCTTCCCGGGAAGGACAATGTTCTGGTGGACTCTCTCAGCAGGATCAACCAGAACTACCACAAGTGGTCAGTGAATCACCTAGTTCTCAAAGACATTTTCAAGCTGTGGGGCACTCCAGAGATAGATCTCTTTGCAGCCCCAGACAGTCACCGGCTGCCTCAGTATTGCTGCATGCCTCCAGTTCTGAGCACAATCCCAGTGGATGCACTACTTCTGGACTGGTCAGGACAATTCCTGTATGCCTTCCCTTTGTTTCCATTGCTCCTCAAGGTACTGACAAAACTCAGGGCCCAGTCAGCACTGATGATCCTGATAGCCCCAGACTGGGCCAGGCAGCCTTGGAACTCGATACTGGTGACTCCGGCATCGACCAGCCTGATTTGCTTCCCTAGGAGATATGACCTGCTGACCTCCTCCCAGGGTAGGATCATGTACTCCAACTTGGGGTCCCTCAAACTGAAGGCTTGCTCTTGCAGAGTTAGAGTATGCTGGTCTGCAACTCTCTGACTCAGTTCTGAATATCCTAAAGGTTTCAGAAAACCAAACACTAGGAAAACATACTCTTCCAAATAGAAGAGATTCACCTTATGGTGCATTTAGTCAGTGTGGAACCACAAGAGGTGGGCACTCCACTCTTATTGATTATTTGGCTCATTTGCATTCCTTAGGCCTTAAGCCCTCTACACTGAGGGTGCACTTGGCAGCAGTTTCTGCTTACCTGTCAGCAGATAAACCTTCTTCTGTGGCCTCTGACCCTATATTTAAGCAATTTTTTAAGGGGCTACTACATTTACACCCCCTCATAGGGAGCCTACCCCTTTATGGGATCTAAATATATGCATAGCACAGTTGATGCAGCCCCCCGTCAAACCTATGTTCTCAGCAGAGTTAAAGTTTGTGACATGGAAAACTGTGTTTTTAGTAGCCATCAGTTCAGCAAGACAAATCCGTGAACTACAGACCTTATCTGTGGAACCTAACTATATCTCCTTTCATAATGATAAAGTGGCTGTCAGAACAAGTAGAAGATTCCTCCCTAATGTGGTCTCAGAGTTTCATCTTAACCAGTCTATACACTTGCCTGTCTTTTTCACTGAACACTCTAGTTCAGGAAAACATAGGCTGCATAGCCTAGATGCAAAGAGGGCTATCAGCTATTATCTGGATCTGACCAGAGGCCATAGGGGTGACAATAGCCAGTTGTTCCTTACTTATGGAGAAGTGGGCAGGGGTAAGCCTGCCACTAAGAGGGCCATTGCAAGATGGATAGTGTCTTGCATTCAGTTTTGCTATCAGAAACTAGGGAAGGATCATGCCCTGTAGGCCTCAGGGCTCATTCTACCAGGGGCACAGCTGCCACTATAGCAGCTGTGACATTTCTTTGTCAGAAATCTGTAAAGCAACTACCTGGAAAACTGTACACACATTTACCAAGCATTACAGCCTGGATGTACAGGCAAGGCGTGATGCCACATTCGGAACAGCAGTACTGCAGAGCCTCTTTCCTAAATAGGTTCTGTGCCCTCCTCCAAGGGAACTGCGTGGTAGTCTGCATATGTCAGAATACATTAGGAGTTCTTGTTGTTTGAAGAAAAAATTACTTACCACAGTAATGTTGTTTCTTCTAAAGGAGTCCTAATGTATTTTGACCTACCACCCTGCCTCCTCTGCCAGAACCTGGGGTCTCTGCACTCCAGCTGGTACACTTGTTATGTTACTTAAAAGTTAGTTTTTTGCCTAAATGGGCATCTATGAGTTAAGTCTTTAGCCCATGTTGGGGTGGTAGGTTTTTAGGTGAAGTTTCCATTTAAATGCTATAGTATTTGCTATGGTTTTTCAAATCTTTATAAGCTTTCTGGGGTTGCTCGTGAGAACCTGACAGTTGAATAGAATGTACCAGGGGACAGTGATTTGAAACTGAGCGTGTGCCTACTTAGAATTTAGGCTTTAACTCTTTCCTCTTCGGGGCAGCAGAGCATGAAGGTCTTACTGCATATGTCAGAATACATTAGGACTCCTTTAGAAGAAACAGCATTACTGTGGTAAGTAATTTTTTCTTATCTCCCTTCAAAATATTCCAGTTTTTCCTTATAGATTCATAGACATGTGACAGCAGAAAAGGGCCTTTCTGGCCCATCGAGTCTGCCCATTCCCTCCCTCTACCTGTCCCCCCCCCCCAAGATTCCTCTTGTCCTCCCCTTGACAACCCTCTGTGTTTGTCCCAGGCCCTCTTGAATCCCTCCATTGTACTGGCACTCACCACCTCCTCCTCAGCAGTCTGTTCCAGGGCTCAGCCACTCTCTCTGTGAAGTAATACTTCCTAACATTTCCCTAAACCTTCCCCCTCCACCTTCAGTCCTTGCCCCCAGTTCTTGTATCTACCTTCCCTGTAAATAAGCTCTTCCTCACTTTATCGATCCCCTTCACATATTTGAATGTTTCAATCATGTCCCCTCTTTTCCTTCTTATCTCCAGAGGATACAAATCCAGTTCCTCAACCTCTCCTCATATGCCATCCCTCTTAGCCCATGCACCATTTTAGTGGCCCTTCTCTGTACTCTTTCTGTGCCATCTATGTCCTTTCTTAGATGGGGCCTCCAGAACTGTACCCCATACTCCACATGTGGTCTCACCATGGAGCTGTAAAGTGGCATCAACACCTCCCTCCCTCTGCTGGTTATCCTCTCCCTATGCATGCCAGCATCCTGTTAGCCTTGCCCACTGCTTTGCTACATGGCTCCCACATTAAGGTAATTTGCGATTATAATCCCTAGATCCTTGTCCTGCCTGGTTGCTGCCATTTTCTACCCCTCAGTGTGTATGTGGTATTTGGATTCCTCCTCCTCAAGTGCATCACTTTACATTTCCTGGCATTGAATTTCAGCTGGCATGTTTCCAACCACTATTCCAGTAACCTTATATCATTCTTCATTGCCTCCACCCCCGGTGTCCATTCTGTTACTGAGTTTTGTGTCATCTGAGAAAAGACAGAACTTCCCCTGAAGCCTCTCTGCTATGTCCCTGACGTATTTGTTAAACAGAATGGGCCCCAGCACTGACCCCTGAGGGACACTGCTCGACACCCCAGTCTCCCCAGAGTGCACCCCATTGACCACCACCCTCTGGCTTCTCCCCGTCAGCGAGCTCTCCACCCATCTTGCTGTTTTCTACCCCACCCCTAGATTCCCCAATTTATTAGTCTTCTGTGGGGCATCGTGTCAAAGGTCTTCTCAAAGTCCAGGTAGGCCATGTCCATTGCCCAACCCTGACCAACCACCCTCGTCACATCATCGAAGAATTCGATCATGTTTGTCTGACATGACTATCCCCAAGTGAAGCCATGCTGCTGAATGTCTTGCAGCCCCCCCTCCAAATATCTAACCATCCTTTGTTTCAGTATTGCCTCCATTACTTTACCTACCACCCATGTGAGACTGACTGGACAATAATTGCCAGCTTCCTCCCTGCTGTCACTTTTATGAATTGGCACCATGTCTGCCTTCTTGCAGTCCTCTAGTACCCGTCCTGTATCCAGGGACAAGTTAAACAACCCCGCCAATCATTCCGCCAGTACCTCCCTTAATTCCCTGAGCACACTAGGGTGAAGACCATCTGGTCCCATGGCCTTGCCCACCCTCAACTTACCTAATTCCTCCTGTACCTCTTCCATACTGATTGGGCTACATAATATCCCCCACCTTTCCCACATGAATAGATTACGTTGTGGCAAAGTTTAAAACATCCGTCCTTATTATTTTGTCTCTGTGTGAGAACTGAGGCTCTATCTATATTTCTGGCCTCAGTCCGTGCCTTCTCCACTGTGTTGTGGCTACACCCTCTGTCACTAAATCATTTCCTTCGATCTTTTGATGCTGTATTATATTTAATCAAGGTCACTACAATTTCATCTAATCCTCAAAAATTGTCCCCTAGGTATATTATTTGTTACGTGACTGGGGTGACAGCTTGATGCCAAAAGTAAATTGTTTCTCTCACATTCTTTTCTAACAATATCTGTACTAATGGTACCCTGTTCAGTTTTTTTGTATATGTAGATCCAAAAGTTTAACTTCATCAGTATTAGCAACATAGGTGAAATGTAAATTCTCATTTGTACCATGCAAATAGTTAACAGATTGTTCTAATTCACATAAATCACCTTTCCATATGAAAAATATATCATCAAGGTAGCAATGATAAAGTTCAATATTCTGGAAAAAAGGGTGCACATCAGAATCACGGATATAATGATTTTCCCATTGTCCCATGTAAAGGTTAGCTACACTGAGGATGAAAATCACCCCCATAACCGTACCTTTAACTTGCAAAAATGTGTCACCTAAGAATGGGTATGCCCCCTGTACGGCAACACCAATACAGTGAAAATGCTGATGTCGAAAACATCGATGTTTGCACTGTTGTGGTCCACCCAAGACCCCAGCACACTATTTCCCAGACCTGCACCCCCTCCCTGATCCAACTCCAACCCAGAGTTGGAATCCTAGAGATCGGTGGGTGTGGGGGTTAGAGAAAAAACAGCCGGGGTCTCCGATCGGATTTATGTCAACCTCAACTTGTTGCTGCGATGGCAGTCAACAACTTTATTGTCAAACCAGTATCGTAGAGCCTAAGAATGTAAACCAATTAAATTTTAAAACAAATTCTGACAACTTCAGGAGAAATGTAGTTGGTGGATCAGGATTTTCTCCCCTAAAGTTCAAGAAAAAAGCCAGACAATCTAAAGCTTTTTCCTGTGGGATGTTAGTGTACAGTGGCTCAACATCCATTGTGACTAGGAAAAGTGCCTGCACACCATAACATCCTCAAGAATCTGTAACATCTCCACTGTGTCTTTTATATAAGAACCAAGTTGTGTGACAGAAGGTCTCAAATGGTGGTCCACATATTGCGATAAAGGCTCTGTGAGGGAGCCAGTCCCACTAACAATGGGTCTCTCCAGTAGGAGGAGGGCACATGTGGTCCCTCTACACAAATTCGGCAGCAGGAAGGAGGCGGGAAACTATAGACCAGTCAGCCTCAACTCTGTAGTGGGAAAGATCATGGAGGCATTGCTTAAAGAAAGAATAGTGGGGCATCTCAAAGCCATTGGAGCCCTAGAACATAGGCAACATGGATTCACAGTGGAGAGGTCATGTCAAGACAAATCTGGTTGATTTCTTCAACTGGGTGATAAAGGAAGTAAATCAGGGTGGGACAGTGGACGTCGCTTACTTCGATTTCAACAAAGACTTTGACACCGTCCCACATAGGAGACTGATAAACAAGCTGGGTAGGTTGGGCATGGAGGATAGGGTGGTAAACTGGGTTAAAAACTGGCTAACAGACAGGAGGCAGAGGGTGGTGGTAAATGGATTGCAGTCTGGGGAGATGGGGGGTGACCAATGGGGTGCCTCAGGGATCGGTCCTGGGGCCAGTCCTGTTCAATGTCTTCATTAGTGACATTGAAGAAGGGCTAGAGGGAAAGAGTGTGTTAATAAAAATGGAGGGCTGAGGCTCAAGTATGGAGCCCTGGGGACCCTGGTGAGTACAGGGAGGGGGACAGAGGACGCTTTTCCAATGATAACCGACTGAGACCTGTTAGATAGGTAGCTGTGGAACTAAGCAGCAGGTCCTTGGGAGCAGCCAAAACATAGCAAGGTTGAGTGGAGGAGGTGGTGGTCAACCAGGTCAAATGCTTTTGACAGATCAATGAAGACCACACCCGTGGGTTTGCCCTGGTCCGTGTTCCTCAATACATGATTGGTGAAGGTGGTGAAGCCATGTTGGAGGGACAGAGGTGGTTGTCTTATCCAGGTGTTCTGACAGCTGGCGTGCATGATTTTTTCAGCAGTTTGCTTAGGTGGAGTAAGAGGCGATGGGCCTATAATTGTCCAGGGAGAGGTCATGGCTTTAAGATTGGGACAACATTGGCATGTTCCAGGAGTCTGGTACAGTAGCCGTGGTGAGACAAGATTGAAGATGTAAGTAAGGGTTTAACACAATAACGCTCTCCTCATCTCTCTTTTCTCCCATCTGCCCAACTGTCTGCTTGCTTGCTCGCTCACCATCCACCTCTTTAGCTGTCCACATGCTCTCTCTCTCTCTGACCTCACAAAAATGTGCTCCTTTTCAGAATAATCAGTACACACAATATAAATATAAAACTAGAAAAGAACTATGTCTGGGATAACTGCAGGGTGCCATGGCAACCAACTGACATTACAGCAAATGAAGAGCTAGTACGGTGGCCTCAACATGATAAAACTCCTAAGGGCAAAACATAACAAAACCACTCTATAGCAGGTGGAGGAACTATTTTACAACAAAGTACATGAAACATAAGCATTTTTTTCTACATCAACATAAAAATTTTAATTTTTACCTGCAGATAAATACACAGGCTCATTTTATAAGGGCAATAAGCCATGCTATTCCATCTATTCCTGTTGCTTCTCCTGCTCTGTAAGCAATAAGCCACAGTGGGGTGTCGTTAGACAGTTCTAATGCATGGCTAGGGGCTGGATGCACTCAGCCTGCTGCCAATGCTCTACTACACTTCTAGCCATGTTAGAACTGTCTAACACACACCCAATTGTGGCTTATTGTTTACATAGCAGGAGAAGCAGCAGGAGTAGATGGAATATATGGGGCAAATAGTATTGTTTCCATGCAAATGTCTTCCATAATAAAGTACAGAAGGTCTGAAAATATAAATGTGGGGGTAAGGTTGAGCTTTGGGTTCTGCTGATGCTAACTGTAATTTACAGTGAAGTGGGAAAACCATTTAAAGGTCCTGTGGAAGCAAAGTTTTGTATGGGAATGATTATTTTGTTTGGAGAAACCTCTTAGAATGAATCCTCTTATTTCCAAAAGTGACTTGGTTGCGGAAGTCACCTAGTTATTCATTTTTACACACACACACACACACACACACACAGCCTTAACAATAATATCATGGTCAACACAGCACAAACAGTAATCCATAGCAAATTGTAAATGAACCAATGGTGACCCTTCTTTCATTTTAATTACAGGATTACAACAAACCAACTGTCATCACTAAATGCTTGTATTGCATATTACTTGTACCTCTTGAGCTGTTTTTATTAAAATGTTGCATCACAATTGATATATGTTACATTTACTATAAAACTGACAAGGAAGGTTTTCTGTAAATGTTAAACTTAATTCATTCTTTCATTATTTTCCAGCTGATCAGTGATGGCATTATTATGTCGGCGGAGGCACTATGGGACCATGTGACCATGGATGATCAGGAACTTGGTTTCAAGGCTGGTGATGTCATCCAGGTCCTTGATGCTTCAAACAAGGATTGGTGGTGGGGAAGAATACAGGATAAGGAAGCCTGGTTCCCAGCTAGTTTTGTCAGGGTATGGTATGGAGAGCTTTTCAATGTGTGTTACAAAAAGCAGGTTCATACTCCTATTTAAAAAATAAAATGTTTGTAATGAATATTAGGACTGGTGAAAACTGTGATCCACTGTACTGCTGGTGGAAGTCTTCTATGTAGATTCATGATGAGTGCAGCACAGCCAGTTACAGTGTAAGCCTTCCCATCATGCCCTGAGACCTTAAACCTGCTATGAAAGAATCTCCTCTAGTGGGCAAGTGAGGAGTTCTTACTCTATAATAAATGGTGAAAGTCAACACCACCAATTGGTAATAAAAATACTTTATTAATACAAAAAATAGTGTTACTTACATATTCTGTAAAGTTGTGCTATAGTGCTGTAGCTGCTAGTAGCAGAGGAAGTAGCGTGACCACATCATTGACTCCTACTGGTTTTATCTAGTTAGCACCTTCCCAGGAGACTATTTTTTTTGTCTTAATAAAGTGTTTTTACTGGCAATTGGTGGTGCTGACTTTCATTGTTTCTTGAACTTATTTTTTAGTCAGCACTAAAGTGGAGCTGCTAGTGTTCTGTGCTTGGCTTTAGACTGGGTTCACATACAGAAGAAGGCTGGTTTACCTATTGTATCTATCTTTCCACTCCATGTGGGACATACTATCCAGCCCTTTGTCCAGAATAAACCTATCCAAGCTGTTCTTAAAAGCTTCAAATGTTTCAGATTCTACAACCTCCATAGGAAATACCTGCCATTACCTTACAGTGCCCTTGCTGAAGAATTGGTGACAATTATATAGGCTTTCTCCAACTTGATTTCTTTGTTATGATACCATAGTGAGATTTCTACTAATTTAAGATTCAGCTCCACTTGTCATGTTACTATCCTTCATTATTTTATACAAAGCAGCAAATCACCTCTTTTTTCCTTTCCTGTGGTGTGAACAACCCAAAGTTTCTAATCCCCTCAGTATAAAATAAATATTGTAATCTGGGAATTTTTTTGTCACTCCGTGATGAACTCGCTCCAAGATTCTGATATCCTCCTTTAAATGTGGGCTCCAAAATAGGCTGCTCTTGTCTAAATACAGTTGTATGTACATCCTGTATAGTGGCATGATGAAATTTTCTCCTCGATTTATAAAGGATTTTTTTAAGCATCCTATCAGTCTGCTTGCTTTTAGCATAATCATGTTACAGTGGATCCCATGAATAGGTTATTTTTTATGATTACCCCAGATCTTGTTCTGTACTGACCTTTAATAGGATTGTCCCTCCCAGTGTATACTCCTCTAAAGATTATCCTTCCCTACAAGTAAAACAATGTATTTCTCTTTGTTGAATACCATTTTATTTTTCCATGCCTATTTGACAATGCTGTGAAGATCCTGTGCTAGTGTAATTTGTTTCTCAATGGTGTCTACCTCACCTCCAATTTTGATATCATCATCAAATTTTATTATCCATCTCCCTACATCGTTGTGCATATCGCTTATGAAAATAGTCATGATCCCAAAACTAACCCCTATTAGACTCCACTTGTCACTTTGTTCTCCTCTGGTATTACTCTATTCACCCTTGCATATTATTTTCTGTCTAATAATGGGAGGGCTTTAAGCCCGAGGTTCAATGGGTGGAGCAACAACATCACTCCTCCATCAACCTCAAAATGTCACTCATCCTGGACTCTCCTAGGATTCATTTTCATTGCCGCCGGAGCCGCTGCTCATCTGGATTTCTACTGCTTGTCCTCTGCATCTGCAGCTGCCTCCAGCTACCTGTTCGCTTCTCTCCATGTTTTGGCTCCTGTCACCCTGCCGTGTTGCTAGCTTTCTTTTCGCCAACTATGGAGCTAAACTGCTGCTGTTTCTTTTTTCTAGCCTGTATTCTCGACAGTCCCCGCACTGTTACCCGCCGTTTGTGCTGTCCCGGAATTTCTAGCTCTGGGGGTGGTAGTTTTTTGTGCTATGTGGGGCTGAGGAACTTTAAGAACACCAGCTCTTTCTCTGACTGCATGTCAGCCCAGTTTGTAGCAGCCATTCCCTGATTCTCTGGCTTCTCACCCATTTCTCCTTCCTCTGGCGGCTTTGGGAACTCGCACATCTCTGCGTTTGTACTACCAGCCACAACACGAAACAAAGTTCTCATACACTAATTAATCCTCAGGTAATGAACAATCGGAATCTTTGGGATGGGCTGTCCTACGGCTGCACGGCCTTTACCTTTGATGCTAGTGCGTCATCCCAGGATTTGACAAATCTGCCGACTGCATCGCCAGTTGTACTACCGGCTTTCCCTTGTTCATTATCCCACTTACTACCTGACAGGATTTCATTCTGATCGCCTCCTACTGTGGAAACTAGGTTACTTTTCTGCATGTCATTTCATTTTCCAGCTCTAATACAACACAAGCTGCTCCTTCATTCTGGACCCATTATCTTCGTTCCCCTCTGGCCTCTCGCTCTTCAGTTTTCTTGCCTTCGCCTGTACTGTGGTTGCAAGTAGTCTGATATGGTTTTCCTTCTCAGGTGAAATCAAAACATGGAAAAAAAAAAAAAAAGGTCTGCACCTGCTTCCTATTACTGCCTTCCTGCGAGTCTGCTGTTTCGTGCTCATGCTCCAAGCTGCTTCCTCTCTTTCAGGTAGGTGCCTGCACCTTTTTCATTGCTCCAAGCAAGTAACTTCCAAGCTGTCCCGTACCAGGGGTCTCTGGCTCATTTCTTAAATTTATCTGGAATCCATCAGCAATCTGTACCATTTTTTCCATGTATTTGGAATTTTACCTTGTAACAAGTGTACGCTAGTTTCTTTTACGTAGAGTAATGCCTAACAGACTCTGACTACACTGTTCTGTTTGAATTATTTAATCTGCTACTAGACAGAGTATGTAGCACTGCCAGTGCCAGACAATCTTTCAAAGTTATGCATTGATATATTCCCATCGTTGTGTGTCTCCTATATGTTCTATACTGAACAGAAGCCAATACTACTGTTAACAATCCCTAACTTCATTTCTCGTCAGCTGTGATTTTTGTTTCCACTGGGACATTGTATTCAACGTTTGACTCATATTTGCTGTGTTCCTCCTGGACAGCATTTCAATGTTTTTGTGAGGACAAATTATTTGACATGTTAAAATTGTTCCCTCTGGTCATTATGCTTCTCTCTGCTTGTGTTTCTTGCTCATTGGGCTCTTTCTAGTGGACATCCTAGCCTTTGGATGTTCTTAGTCCTCCATGTATGTGCTAGCCTTTCTTCCCTTCCTTGCAAGGTCTATCGGATTGGTGCCACCTCTTACCTTGCAGGGTGCGCTGCCCCTTGGTTGCTGGCCTCGGCCGCTTGCTATCAGTGTTTTTCTTTTTGGAGTTTTCTGCCTTCTCCCTTCCTCTCACTAGCCTATTGGGGTTCCGCCTATCTCACCAGCCCTCTAGGCTTGATTCATTCATACTGTCATGTCTCATATTCCATATTTCCAGTGTTCACTTCTGCTACTCAAGCACACCTTCCTGGTCCCTACTATCTCGACTCAACCTGCTCTTCCAACCGTCCTGTAGGTCTGTTCCACCACATCTACCACTCATGCTCCAGCGTGCCGTTGTTCTCCCTCTCCTCAGCTCTCAGACAAACAATCTGCTTTCATTATTCTTCTGGCATACTTTTCCTCGCTCCTGTGCCCTCTCATTGAACTGTGGCCTTTCTGGTTTGCTGCCCAGTCTGCACTGTTCCTTGCTCCGTCTGGCCATGCCTCTCCTGACCCGTGTACCACCTAATCTGACTCACCTCCGCACAGTTCTCCTCCTGTACTGGCTGGGTCCTATGCTATCCTATTGCCCACCATATCGTCCTTTCATCTTTTCATACCTCCTCTAGTACCTGCCTTCCTGGCGTCCATCACCTTCCTACCTCATCCATTCCTGTGCCCTTCCTCAGCTTAGCGCTTATTCTTGTCTTGACAGTCATGGATTCTTCCACTTTTGGCTTCCCTCCTCCTCATATTTCATCCGATTTGACTCCCCTCGATCGCAGTCCCATGCTTGCCCTCTGGATCGCTGATCCTCTGGTTCCTGATACACCTTCATGGCCTTGGTGTCTGTCTTCTTTCTAGGAGCATCATTGTTTGTATCGCTCCATAGAGCCTGATACCTTTGTTCATGTTCTTTCCTGTTCATTCCCATCTCCTCTTCTTCCAGTTCTGTACTGATTCTTCAGGATTCAGCCATCATGGCTTCCCTCTGCTCTTCAATTCACTCATCTTCATTCTTTGTCCAATTTGATCACTCGTCATAGTACCTCATCCAGTTTGATCCTTGATCACTTCACTTGAGTTGCCTCTGGTTCTGGATTTTCCTTCTTCCCCTCGGAATCTACCTCCTTTCAAGGTGCCTGATTCCTTTACTTCTTCACGCCAATTCATATTCAGTTCTTTCCTGTATTCTCCTCTTCCAGTTCAGGTTCGGATTTCCAGGCTTCCCTCCACTATTGGTATGTTCTCTATTCCTTTTGGGCGTACCTACCATAATTCCTATGCCACCTGTCAGCCGTGGCCATCCTGTCGCATATATCGAGTTCATAACTACAGTTATATTGAGTTCATAATCCAGTCATTGTTTACTCAGCATTACCTCAAATCTTATCTGTTTACATCGCTTACTCTAACATTCCTATCATCCAATTTCGTACTACCTCATCGACTACAACCTCAGGGTCTAATCATTCAGAGACTAACCATTTACAGCGTATAATCCAGCATGCCTCTTCAACCTCAGTGTCTGCTCACTTGCATTGCTCAATCAAGCGCACCACTCCATCAAGCCAGTCTGCAGTATTATTTGTTTCCTCTTTGGCTTATCTGGAATATCTTCATGAGCTCATATAGATACCCATTGCTGCTCTGACTCATACATGGATTTACTCCCATCCTTGCTCCCTGATCTACTATATCTCATCGACTACCCAAGCATACCCTATCTAGGTCTAGCAAGGTTTTAGTTTCATCATTCCCTCAAGCATTCCATCATTGACTCTGATGCTGCTCATTGACCACAACAACAGGATCTAATTGTTCACATCGCATAACCATGCCTTATCGACCTCAATATCTACTTCCTCTCCTCACTCAATTGATCATACCTATTATCAGATCTTAGGCTACCTCATCGACCTGCCTACTTCCTGCAGTGATCATCACCATCAGTATTCAGTTTGCCTCATGTTCATATTCGATCTGTATGCAGCCTCATGTTCCATCTTCAATCCGTGCTTTTTTAAGGCTCTTCCATATTCCATCATCACCCTTACTACTCATATCCCTCTAGTTACTGAATCCTTTCTTTCAAAAATATACATCCTGAATTCAAATGTCGTCAGCCTGGAGGGAAAGCGACTTAGGCCTTGGATCCCCAGAGGTTTCCTCCTCAAAGGGGGTTTTTCCTCTCCTCCATGCCAATGGTCATAATATTAGTTAGAGTTAGTGATTTTGTTCTCATTAGTTAGTTAGGTTCTGCTGTTGGATGAAGGCAGATGGTGGCTTGGCTTTTTCCTCTCTCCTTAGGAAGTTAGCCCTTCTCTCCATAGAATTTGTCCATCATCCTCACCTCTTCGATGCTCGACACCTTTGGGTATTCTTTTTGGGCTTCTTCCTAACCTACCTTTAGCCGACGCCTTCATTTCTGGCACCTGTAGGGGGGGAACCCTCTTCTAGGGTTCCTTGTGTCATACCCCTACAGGGTGGTATATCCCATGGATAGAGAGGCGGAAAGCCACAAAAGTAATCAAGTTACTCAGTCATTATCACATACCTTATCCAGTTGCGTAAGCACATTGAATGGGATGGCTTTAAGCCCGAGGTTCAATGGATGGAGCAATGTCAGTCCTCCATCGACCTCAAAACGTCACTCATCCTGGACTCTCCCAGGATTCATTTTTGTTGCCCACCATCCACCCCTCCTCCTCCTCCAGCAACTTGTCTCTCTTACCTGTGGGCTTCTTCCTAACCTACCTTTAGCCAACGATTCATTTCTGGCACCTGTAGGGGAACCCTCCTCTAGGGTTCCTTGCATTGTACCCCTACAAGGTGGTATATCCCATGGATAAAGAGGCGAAAAGTCACAAAAGTAATCAAGTTACTCAGTCATTATCACATACCTTATCCAATTGCGTAAGCACATTGAACCATGCTTCTAGCCATCCAATTAACTTGGAATCTAACCCCGACTTTTTTTCATTTTATTTATAAGGACTTTGAGGGGGCTTTATCAAAAACATTCTGGAAGTCCAAGTATATAATGCCAACTGGTGTATTCCTAGTTAAACTAGTGCTGACCCTGTTGTAGAAAAAGCTGATTGTGCAGGATCCCCTGCCATGAATCCATGTTATGTTTTATCTACCAGTTCATATGTTTCATAGGTGAATACAGAGCTATGTAGACAATAGTCCTTCGCTTCGCCAGTTTATCATTACCCTGGATCTTATGTTTAATTAGGAAACTATCCAATCTGTTCTTAAAAGAATTTATAGTGTCACTAGCTACCCTTCTAATGGCAATTTATTCCAGATGTTAGTTACTCTCAGTGTGAGCCATGATTTTCTTTTATTTGTTTCGGACAGTCCACTAACAGTTGTAGAGGTGTGCCTGGTATTGCACAGTGATTCCCTGAATCTCAATCCAGAAGTTCCATAAGCCAGGATTAATAGTAGATTTATAAATCAAACACATGTCCCACTTAATTGCCTAAACTCCAAGGAGTATAATCCCAGAGTGTTTAACCTCCTTTGGTAATCTTGACCTTTTGCCTCCTGTATGTAGCTCTCCGCTTGACTTTTGCCAGTGCAACTATCTCGGCTCTTCCACTAGGTGACCAAAACTGTGCACAGTAATCCAAGTGCGGCCTCACTAAGGATGTATAGAGAGGCAAAAGGACTTCCCTGCTTCTAGATGTAATGTGTTTATTTATGCAGTGCAATATACTACTTGATTTCTTAATAACTGAGTTACAATGTGTTTTAAATGACAGATCATTTGTAACCATAATGCCCAGGTCGCTCTGCTGCTCCACTATACTCAGTATTTGTCCTCCAAGTGTATAAGTCAAATGTTTATTTGCTCTCCCGAAGTGCATAACACAGCATTTATCCACGTTAAATTTTGTTTGTTTATTTTATCGTAAAATCTGTGACTAGTGATTCCATCACCTTACTAGCCTATAATTTCCTACTGATGACCTATTCCTATTTTTATGGCTCGGAACAACTATTGCCGCTCTCCAGTCATCAGGCATTACCCCCCCCTCCAGTGATCTATTATAATGTGCAGTAATAGGTTCAGTTATGACAGCCCCCATTTCTTTAACATTCTTGGGTGTACATAATCAGGGCCTGCAGATTTATTAGGGTGACTAGTGATTCCATCACCTTACTAGCCCATAATTTCCTACTGATGACCTATTCCTAATTTTATGGCTCTGAACCACTATTGCCAATCTCCAGTCATCAGGCACCACCCCCCTTTTCCAGTGATCTATTAAAACATGCAGTAATAGGTTCAGCTATGACAGCCCCCATTTCTTTTAACATTCTTGGGTGTACATAATCAGGGCCTGCAGATTTATTAGGGTTAATATTTTTAAGTGCTTTAATAATATCTTCTTGAGAAAAAGAGTAACACTGGGAGTTATTTGCAGCCAGTACCTATGTGGTACCCCTGCCAGATTATTGAACACACTATAAAAGTACTTGTTTATGGCATTTACCATCTGTTTTGGGTCTGATATACTGATTCCCCCTTCTATTATCGGGCCTTCGGTGTAATCTGTTCTTTTGCTGTTGTTTACGTAAACAAAGAAGGCTTTGTGATTATCTTTTGTGTGGGCTATTTTAAACTCAGTTCAATGTCTCTCCCTTTTAATCAATTCTTCAACTTCCCTTTGTTTCATTTTAAATTTCTGGACATTTGTTTCACTTGGATCTTTTGAAGCTTTCCATATGCTATCTTTTTTGTTCTTGATTTGCTAACACACCTTGCCTGTTAACCATAAAGGCAATTTGCCCTTTCAATTATAGCACTTCTTTCCTAGAACTAGATCAATTTATATGTCCAATAGTTTAGATTAAAATAAAGGACTCAACTGATACCCTCATACACATTTTTGTTTAATAGTCTCAAAGTCAGCTTTATATGTTGCTGTTTTAGAGTTCTTACTCCATGCCTAATATTCCTTGTGTGTCTCAGGATATATTGCCATTTAGTGCCAACTGCTATGGCAATTTCTTTGTGCTGTGGTCACTTGTCCACTTGGAACTAGACTGAAACCACTGTAGCTCATTACGTTTTGCACATGGAACAGCCATCTGACAACAGCTTTCAGCCACTAAGAACCTGGACTGAATATGAATTTGTGCCCTAGAGGAGAACATCTCTGCAATCCACTTCCAGTCCACTGAGCAATGCAGCCCCTCCATAAGAGCTCCTCTCAGCATACCCACTGTTGACACATTACAAACCAACCTTACATAACCTAAACAGAAGATAAGGCAAGCAATAATACCCGACAGGGTTGGGTGGTATTGGGCAATACCGGACTGGCCAGGACCATAATGACGTCCCAGCCATATAGCCTCCTGGAAGGTCCAGTATTGCCCATACCGCCCACCATGGAGGATATTATTGTGCTTAGAAAATGAGCATCTGTGTGAATTTTAATTAAGTAATAAAAATAACAGAGGAACTGACTTTCAAAATGAATAGAAATAGAAAAAAACATTGTGAGGTGAATGTACTGTTTTTTTTTTTTTTTTAAGAGAAAAAAGTTATTTGTTTATTTGTGAACATTTATAAAACTTAAGTAAAACCGACCAGTTGCCGGCCATTGACTCGCCCACTAAGCAGGGAAAAATAATGGCGGTTGTGACTTTGAAAATTGCCCAAGGATACCATAAGTAAAAGGGCACCCCAAATTGGCAATTGTGTTCACCTGGGAGTCTAGCAGAAGTTAATTTACCCCCCTGGTGTGTCTCTCAACCAATGAGAGACCTCCTAGTATATTGCCCATTTTCTAAAACTAAATAGACTGAAACATAAATTAGGAATTATATTTAAAATAGTTCCTTGATAGAACATTTTTCATTGAAACATAGAAACAAAGAAATCGTTGGCTGATAAAGACCACATGGTCTTCCCATAAGCCCTACACTTGTTTGTGTCCTCTGACCCTATCTGGCCAATGACTTTTCACCCCTCTGTCCCACCTCTAAGGTTCCCTTATACCTATCCAAGGTGCATTTAAATCCCTCCACTGTGCTCACTCCCAACACCCCCTGTGGCAGCCTATTCCATGCATCCACCACCCTCTCTGTGGAGAACTTCCTCACATTTCCACTTAATCTGCCACCTACCAATTTTATATCATGCCCCCTTGTTCTTCTACCCCCCCTACATTGGAGGCATCCCCCCTTGTACCTTGTTTATGACTTTAAGGTACAGTACTTGAATGTTTCTATCATGTCCCCTCTCCCTCCTCTCCTACAGTGAGTACATATTGAGGGCCTTTAATCTGTCCTCATATGTTTTCTGGTACAAGCTCTGAACCATTTCAGTCACCCTTCTCTGGACTGCCTCCCACCCTGTCAGTGTCCCATGAAGAGTGCAGCCTCCAGAACTGCATACAGTACTCTGGGTGAGACCTCACCAGTGTCTTATACAGTAGCATCACAAACTCCCACCTTTGCTAGGGATACCTCTGCCTATCCACCCCAGCATGCCACTGACCCTTTTGCAACCTTTGTACTTTGCTTGGAAACCTTTAGGTCATCAGAGATGATGACTCCTAGGTTCCTTTCTTCCTGGGAGATCATCAGCAACTCTCTCTCCCCATTCTGTAGCTCTCTCCAGGGTTTCTTCCTCCTAGGTGCATAGTTTTGCACTTCCTAGAATTAAACCTCAGTTTCCATACTTCAGACCATTTTTCAAGCTTCCTCGGGTCCCTCCTCATCCTCTCCAGTATGCCCCTGTACAGCAAAACTAATACAATGAAAATGTCGATGCCAACAACATTAATGTTTTTGCTGTAATAATCCGCCAATGACCCTGGCACTCTGTCTCCAGGTCCTGCATCCCTTCCCCAATCCGACTCTGACTCAGAGTTGAAATCCTGTAGATTAGGGTGTGCCTCCCACATGGGGGGTTCTGGGGGTGAAGTTCTCCAATGAAAAGACAGCCGGAGTCTCCAGTCAGATTTATGTCAACTGCAAGTTGCGGTCGACATAAATCCATCGCTGTGATGCAGTCGACAACTTAGTTGTCAAACTGGCATCATAGATCCGTTTTCTCCACCCCCTCTGGAAAATCCACCCTGTTTCGGATCATGATGTCATCTGCAAATAGGCTGACTTTCCCTCCAGCCCTTCTGCAATGTCATTAATGAAAACAAACAGGACTGGCCCAAGGACTGATCCCTGTGGTACCCTGCTGGTCACCCCTCCCGGATTGGATCCCATTCACCACCTCCCTCTGCCTCCTGTCCGTTAGTCAGTTCCTAACCCAGTTTACCATCTTGTGCCCCATGCCCAGACTACCCATCTAATAATAATAATAATTTTATTTAATATAACACCTTTCAGAATATCAAAGCGCTTCACAAATACAAACACACTTAGTTAAACAATAAATAAGCATAAAATCAAAGAAAATCAGGAAATGCTTTTTCCCATAGAAAGGTCTTCATTGCCTGCTTAAAACTCCCTACGGTCCTGCACTCCCGTAGCTGACGAGGTTGAGAATTCCAGAGGGATGGGGCAATGAACATAAAAGCCCGTGCCCCAGATGACTTCAGTCTAACCCTCGGAATCTCCAGCAACCCCTCATCAGCCGAGCGGAGTTGACACATAGGGGTGTAAGGAATCAGAAGTTCTTTCAAGTAGTCTGGACCCAGTCCGTGTAGGGCCTTGTAGGTTAACAAACCTATCTTAAAGGTGATCCGCCACTGAACTGGCAGCCAGTGCAGATCGCATAGCGCTAGGGTTATATGAGATCTCCTTGAAGCCCCAGTTAATACAAAGCAGCCGCATTCTGCACTAGCTGCAAGTGGCGGATATCAACCCCAGGAAGCCCTAGGTACAGGGAGTTACAGTAGTCAAGCCTTGAGGTCACGAAGGCATGGACCAAGACAGGCAAGTCGCTGGATGGAACAAGGTGCTTGATCCTGGCAGTGTTTCTAAGGTGGTAAAAGGCTAACTTGACGACTGCAGACACCTGATGGTGAAGGGTCAGACCATCGTCAAGTATCACTCCCAGGTCACGCATCCATTCAGAGGTAAGGATCTGCTCGCCCCCCCTGGTTTATACCAGATGGCAAATCAGACCCCAACCCCTCTATCCTGTGACCAGGGTCCACCACCAAAACCTCACTCTTTCCCGCGTTCAACTTTAAGCCGCTGGAACTCATCCAATCTTGGATTTTCATGAGGCAGCTGTTAAATACTGAGAGCGCACACACCTGGTCGGGAGCGAAAGACCGGTAGAGCTGGGTATCATCAGCATAGCAGTGAAACCTCAGCACATATCACCTTACAATGTCTCTGAGGGGCAGCATATACACTGCAAACAACAAGGGGACCACACCAAGCCCTGAGGTACCCACAAGGCAGAGAGAAAGACTCGGAAGAAAATATTCCTGAGACAACTTTCTGAGTTTGACCAGTGAGGAAGATGAAAACCATCTGAGGCTTTACCCGTCAGCCCACAGATGAACCTCAGGCGCTCGAGCAGAACCCCATGGTTGACAGTATTGAAAGCTGAAGAGAGATCAAGGAGTACCAAGATAGAACGGTTCCTCCAATCTCTCGCCATCAGGAGATCATTGAGCACCTGAACCAGAGCCGTCTCAGTACTATGCCTCTTATGGAAACCCGACTGGAGAGATTCGTATAAATTATGGATGGTTAGATGGTTCTCCAGTTGAATTGCCACCACTTTCTCAATAACCTTTCCCACAAAAGGAAGGTTCGAGATAGGCCTGTAGTTCGCCAGAGACTCCGGGTCCAAAGAAGCTTTCTTCAGAAGAGGTATCACCACTGCCTCCTTCAGGGAGCTAGGAAACTCACCCGATTCCAGGGAACACCGGACAATCTGAACTAAGACCAGGCCTATAACATCACTACAACCCAAAATTAGGGAAGTAGGGCCTGGCTCTAAACTACAGCACATGGGGTGCATCCTCTGGACAATCTTCATAATGTCAATGAAATCTGGTAGGTCAAAGGTACTCCAGGAAATACTGGGCATGGTGACCGAGCACTGACCAACCATATCTCCCATAAATAGAGACGGATGAAACTCCTGCCTGATGTCAGCCACCTTATTCACGAAGAATCGAGCTATCTCATCACAGTCAGTTTGTGATAAAACTTGATGGAGCTGCTGACAGGGTGGGTTGCACAGCCTGTCTACAGTTTGGCAGAGTTGAGCTGGTCAGTTCCCAGCAACAGTGATTTCCCTGGACAGGAATTCTGCTTTCTTATGGGAGATCGCTGATTGATAGAGTTGATAATACTCTAACAAAATAAGATGGTCGGTATCGCAGGTGGATTTACACCAGCGGCATTCTAACTTGCGTCCCAACTTATGCATCTCCCTCAGTGACCCATCAAACCATGGGGTTCAGGGGCGAAGCAGAAAGGGACGAACACAGACTGGAGCAATCCGATCAAGAGCTGAAGTAATAGCCTTATTATAGGCCACCACTAAGTGCTCTGGATCGGTGCTGGTCTCACCGAACACAGAGAGGTCAATCACCGCCACCAGGTCTTCAGGGACCACATTCCGCAAAGGGCGGTAACTGACCAACTCCACAGGGGCAGACCTACTCAGGGGGGTAGAGAAATTGAACCCCACAGTGTAGTGATCAGACCAACCAACCAGTTCCACCCCCAAATCAGAGGCCTCGATCCACAGGAGGAAGACCAAATCAAGAGAGTGACCACCATTGTGGGTAGCTGAGGAAACAACCTGTGTGAAGCCCAGCGGTGTCATCAACTGGAGGAAGTGTTGTCTAAAAGCGTAGTTCATCATTAGCCAGGCATTGAAGTCACCCAGAACCATCAGTCTGGGTGACTCCAATCTCATGTCGGCAGCAAAGTCCTCTACTTCCTGCAGAAACAGCTTCTCATCCCCTGGTGGATGGTAAATGAGAGCTATCCTGCACCCCACACCAGTTACCACAGTGCACTCAAATGATTCAGCCTACTCAACTGGTGCACTAGTGAGGCCCAATTCCATCTTAAAACAGACTGCTACCCCCCTGCGATCCAACCTCTGGCGATGCATCACTGAGTACCCGGGAGGAACAGTTGCCTCCAGAATTGGGGCAGCATTACCATCTAACCAGGTCTCGGTGATGCAAGTCAGATCCGCTGTTCCAACAAAATCCACAATCAAGGTAGTCTTGTTCTTAATGGAACTGGCATTGCATAACAACGCCTGGGTTGGACGATGCTCCTGGGCTGTCCTGACTACTTGCCCACCCAAAAAGGAGGTGCTCTTGGGTATGGGGATGAGACATGGATTACTATGTTCCAGGCTCCATTTCGCCCAGGGCATCTTCTGGTCTTAACCACCCCATGGGAGAAACATGCTCATTCGAGCTCCAATGTCCACGTCCTCCAACCCACCCCTGCCCCTCACCCTGCAAGCAATTCCCAGCGCCCGACAGTGCTGGTAAGTAAAAGCAGGGAGCTCTTGTTAACTAGCTTCTTATGTGGGATAGTGTCGAAAGCCTCACTCAATTACTTGTCACCCAGTCAAAAGTCTATCAGATTTGTCTGACAACCTTCCTGCTGTGGCTCCATGTTGCCTCAGATCCTGGGCTTCATTGGATTCTTCCCTTAAGCAGTGCCTCCATGATCTTACCCACTACTGAGATGAGGCTATGGTTCCCTGCCTCTTCTCTACTCCTGCTTTTGTGCACAGGGACAATCTGTGCCCTCTTCCAGTCCTCTGGGACCACTCCTGTGTTGAGTGACTTGGTGAACATGGCTGCCAGAGGCGCTGCTAGCTCTCTTTGCAGCTTTTCAAATATCCTTGGGTGTATGCTGTCTGGCCCCATTGCTTTATCCACCTTCAGTTTTGTGAGCTCCTCCAGGACTCTCTCCACTATGAATGGACTGGTGTCCACCTCCCCCCTTTGTATTTGTGGCTCAGCTGTGGTCACTGACCCTTCCCTTCTTCAGTGAATACTGAACAGAGGTGTTTATTCAGTATTTCAGCTTTTTCTAGGTTACTTTCTCCCTCCTCCTCCTCCTTTATCCTACAATCCTCTTCCTATTTTCTTCTTTCACTGATGTGAGAGTCTTGTTTCCTTTCTTCATTGTCTGCTAGTCCTTCCTCAGTCCATGCCTTTGCACTCCTAACAGCCTTTCCCACTTCCCTTAGACACTCTAGGTACACCTCCCTGTCACCGTCCCTTTGGGTCTCCTTATACTTTCTGAATGCCATCCTTTTAGCCCTCACTTTGTCTGCCACCTCTTTTGAGAACCATAGTGACTTTTTTCCTTCTCTTGCCTTTGGATATCAGCATGATACACTAGTTAGTTATTTCCAGCATGGCTCCTTTTTGGTGTCCCCACTGCTCTTCAACCCTCCTTCTTCTCTAGGGTAAGCTTTATATACAGTATCTCCCCATTTCAGTGAAGTCTGCCCTTCTGAAATCTAAAACCTTTGCCTTCGTGACTTGACTGAGTCCCTGTCCCTGTGGTAAACTACACCATGTGGGGGTCACTGGACCCCAATTGTCCTTCTATCTGGACATCTACAATTCTGTCCCCATTGCTTAGTACCAGGTCCAGAATCACCCTATCCCTGGCGAGGGTCAAGCACTAGCTGCCTTAGACCTGCCCCTCTAATGAATCTAGGATGCCTATACTTCTGGGTGAAGCAACTGCCTGGGTGGTCCAATCCATGTCTGGCATATTGAAATCACCCAGGAGTAGAACTTCACCTTTAGCTACCATCTTGTGTATTTTATCCACTAGCTCCCTGTCCACTTCCTCCTCTTGTACTAGAAGCTTGTAGATTACCCGTGTACATATTGCTGTGCCATTTCCAGGCTCAAGAGTGATCCACATTGCCTCAGCCTCCCCCTACTACCCTGCGCTTCTTTCGCCTTTATGCCCTCTCTGACGTACAGGGCCACAACCCCCCCTTTCTTACTCCCCCTGTCCCTTCTGAACAGAGCATACCCACGGTACATTTATGTCCTACCCAAGATTAGCAGTGTGCCATGTCTCTGTTATTGCCGCTGTGTCCAGGTCTACCTCTGCTAACAAGGCCTCCAGGTCTGGCATTTTATTTCCCAGGCTGCGGGCATTATTTACCATGGCCTTCCATCTACTGCAGCCTCTCCTTCCCCTGCCCCTACTGCCCTCCTGCTTCTTTCCCCCACCCTTCTGCTTCTCCCTCTGCCCCCCCCAATTATAGTTTGTGTGTTTCAGTTTCTAGGAGCAGTAGTAGTCATAAGTGTGTCACGAGCTTCAGGCAAGGTTGCCTGATACTTTTTGTGGTTTAATACAATTCCAAATAATTAACACGAATATATTTGTATTTGTAAAAAGTGAGCTATTTCTGTGCATTTGTCCTGAATATAAGGAATAAATGTATGGTGCCCATATACAACGAGCCTGTTTTTCCATTGAGGGGTTGAAATACCAGCATATGGACCTTGAGAGTGAAGCTTGAGACGTCCATACTGGTATCTTAACCCCGAGATGGAAACACAAGGTGAGTTGTGTATGTGAGTCCATATTTTATTTGTTATACGAACATAAGAATATACAAATAAGCCAGCAGAAAAAGGCTATTTGGGCTACCAAGTCTGCTCATATTGCAGGGTCCACAGCTTGAGCTAATGTCCCTGCCCTCCCTACCCATGATCTTTACCTCCCCCCTATGCCTATACTAGCCTCTCTTAAACAAGCACTATAACCATACCAAAAATACACTCTAGGCTGCAGCATTTACAAGCATTTACAAGGTGCTACTCAGAGTATAGAACGCTTTTAAAATGGTGGTTTCTGAGCCACAAAAGATATTTGCTTTTTTTAATTTAAGCACCTCGGGTGGTACGGAGCCCTGCTAATTCTTTATTGGAAGCAGGAAGAGTGGGTTTGTAGTTCAGGCTTTACCTGAACTACTGCTCAATGTTTTGGGGAGACATTCAATTTTATTTGTGATACCTTACTGTTTGCAAGCTCGCCAGTACCATGGATGAGTGGTATTCGCCGGCTTTATAGCTTATTTTATTAAATCTTGTACTTTGTCATACTGTGACCCAAGGTTTGTATTTCTGGGTTACTGGGACGATTGAAATCGCTCTGTAGTGAGCAGGGTGTGTGCACGTCTCCGCGTTCAAAGATGCATGTCTAGCGCGTGTTTTGGCATGTTTGGGTAAGTTTGAGCAACATAACAGAATGATTTAGAGTAAGTTTCTGCTGGAATACATAGAGTGCTATATTGTACGAATATATAGATTGTAGTGTTCTGTTTTAAGATAAGTATATATATTTTAGATAGCATCATGGAGTATATTATGACAACAGATGGTAAATGGGGCATTAAATGTGCATTATGTGCTATGTTTGCAATCATTACAGAGCAAGTGGATCTCCCCCAGTCATACAACTGTGAAAAATGTGTTCTTAATAAAGTATTACAACATAAAATTACCTTATTTAATGAAAGATTGACACACTTAGAAAAAGTCAACAGGATAGGGAGAGAGGTTTCAAATAATACAGGCATAAGTATTGTTTCTATTGGAACCAATACTGATTCAGTGTTCAGAATAAAGATCATAATGGTCAAACACCTATTAAAGATCAAACACATAAAAAGATAAAGGTGGAAGACACCCCACCAAACATGGATGAAACATGGTTTTAGGTTCAAGGTTCAAAAGCCTCAAAAAGTGGGAGAAAAGCAGATCAGTATCAAATTCCATTATCAAATTATTTTGATCCATTAAACTCAATTGTTAATGAAAATATTTCATTAATAAATGAATCTCAGTGTGACTCACATTTAATTTCTTTGGTAAATAATTCAACAACCAAAATAATTAATGAAAGCATTAATACTCTGCAAATGCAAATTACTGGTAATGAGTTACCAACAGATCCACTTATTGACTTGACAACCAATATAAATCCTATACAATTAGATCCTCCAATGGAGCTGGGAAAAATGATACAAGGCAATTAATTGTCATAGGTGACTCCATAATAAAACATCTAGACTGACCAATTTGTAACCCTGATAATTATAATAGAGCACTTTTAAGTTACAGAGGTGCTAAAATCAGAGACCTAGCAACTAGATTAGATAATATTCTAGCAAAATCTGGTAAAAATCCATTGGTTCTATTGCATGTAGGAACTAATGCTATACCAACTCATTCAATACATAGGATTAAGGAAGATTTTGTATCAATTAGCAACAAATTACTTGAGAAAAAACTGCTCTATTGTTATATCAGAAATCTTGCCAGTACCAAAAGCCACACAGTTTTGTGTGAACAAAATTAAATCAATAATTGAATGGTTAAGGAAATGATGTTTAACACAAAACATTAAGGGCCAGATATTCAAAGCTTTGCGCCAGGCAAAAAACGTTTGTGCAGGATTAGCGCGGGTCTGCTATATTCAAAAGACTGAATAGTGCAGGCAAACTGCATTAGTGCAAGGCAAACAATAAATATATGCAAGGGGCTAAGTGAACATGAATACATGTGCAATGAGATATTCAACGACTAGCGCTGCGCTAAGTTGTTTAACGCGACTTAGCACGACCCATAGCGTGGTACAAATTACCGCCCAGGAAAAGCTGGTCTTAACCCTGGGCAAACAGCTTTGTGCGGTGCTATCTCATCATTAGCGCAGCTTGCGCAGCCGTAACATATCAGTATGACACTTAGATACTGCCAGACATGGAGGACACATGCTGCTCACTGATGGCACCACCATGATGCCATTAGCTGCCACCAGTCCGAGCCAAGCACAGACAGTGATGGGTGATCTGACCCACAGGGGACAGCATGGTAGTGTGGCCATATAGCACACACACCTGCAGACCATACATCTGTGGTGTGTAACAGATGCCAGAACACATGCAGCACTGTGGGCATGGTGGCCAGTGAGGGGAGGGTGTATGGGTGGCCAGACCTCACCACAGCCCACGTGTGGCCACAAGGCTGGGACACATCGCTCAGTGCACATGGGCCAGTAGTGGGATTACGCTACCACCTGTGTGCCTGTCTGATCCTACATGCCCCCCCAGCCACCTACCACACAACTGTACAGATGTCACAGCACACACTGCCAGCCATGTACATGACACTGTGTGCATCCCATGTCACATGCAGCATCTGTGGATCACACAACAGCATGATAGTACTGTCCACTGTCAGTAATTACCTGCAAGCTGTGTCTGGCACTGTGTACAGTGCAGTGGTCACTGCCCTACATACCATAGGCAGTGTCATGTCCCTCACACTACCAGCCCTCTTGCTGTAGTGTCTGCTGTGCACTGTAGCATGACTTAGTGTGAAGTTGCATGCACCACCTGTGCCTGTGCTGTGTTGTCCCTGGGGTACGATATGCTATGCTGTGCTGTACTGTTTACATGAAGCCTGCAGCTATCATCATGCACTGCCTGACTGACCTACAGGTGGAGCTGCAGTCGGACCTGGCCAGCCCCTGTACCTCCAGACTGACCTACAAGTGGAGCTGTGGGACCCTGCAGTAACGCTGTGCAAACTGCATGCAAATCAGGGCATAATGAGATGCTAATGTGGCTGTTTGCCCACAGACTATCTAAGTAGGCTCATTTGCATGTCACTTTTGAATATGGCAAAGTTTAGCGTGGGGCTAACGTGTTTGCACCGAAACCGCTTAGCCTCTATGCTAAAGTCGCTTAACGTGTTAGCGAGCACTAATGGTTCGGGGAATATTATACAGTTTTGATCACTGTTTTTTTATGTGCTGCTGCCTGCAGCTGTACTGGGTCCCTGCATTTGCCAGAACACACATTGGCCACATAGTTCCTCTCTACCTACCCTCACGTCTCTGTGCACTGTGTTGTTGTTGTGGTTTGCACTTCCTGGTTGCTGCATTATTGTAAAATTCTTAAAAGCAGGAAATATGTCTTATTCCAGGGCTACATTTGCCCTGCACTCCCAGCCAGTTTGCACGGCCTCATTCCCATTCACTATATTCAGAAGCTGTTTGCCCTCTGGCTATCCTTTTGAATATAGCTTGCTTTTGTGCTCCAGGCTAAGTTTCACTGGCAGTGCTAATTTAGCCCAGGGGCAAACCTTTGAATATCTGGCCCTAAATGTATTATGCACTGGGAAGAGTTTAACAATGTAAATGAGTACTGTTGTCCAGATGGGTTACATCTTAGCAGGAAGGGTTGCCACATTTTGTGAAATAAATTTCTTGAAGTTTTAAACTAATAGTGAAGGGGGGGAACAACTGACCCTATAAGGCCATTTTCAATATTAATAAATAAAAATAAACTAAATGAATGTGAACATAAAAAATTAAGTCTTACAAAGATCATCACAAATGAGTCATTTACAATTATACTAACAAATGCAAGAAATCTGAGAAATAAAATTGATGAATTAAGAGACTTTCTCTTAACAAATCATGTACCAGTATGTGGTATAACTGAAACAAGGTTTCAAGAAGGAGATTGGAATATAGATATTCCTGGTTATTGTAAAATTCTTAAAAACAGGAAATATAAAATTGGAGGGGGAATAGCATTCTATGTAGAAGAAACTTATAAAGTAACAGAATTAAACAAAGTGGTTAATGTTTCATCTGAACTGCTCTGAATGAATGTACAAATGCTCAATAAAGTATTAACTATAGGGCTTGGATATCGACCACCAAATTTAAATATAACTGAAACCAGTAAATTTTTAGAAGATATAGAAACTGTTCATGTAGATGGCAGCTATATTTTAATGAGTGACTTCAGTTTTCCTTCAATCGACTGGGACACATCTGAAGGACAGGAATCTTGTGAAAATAGATTTATTGAAATATTAATTGCCCATAATTTGGAACAAATTATCAAAAAACCAACTAGAGGGAATAGGACTTTGGATATCATTCTAACTAATAGTCAATCAAATTGCTCTGAACCAGAAATCTTACCACCTTTAGGAGATAGTGACCACTCAATGATCAAGACTAGAATTCAAACTATAAATCATGAAACCAAAAGTATAACTTCAGTTAAAAACTTTTTTCATGCAGATTACAAAGAAATTAATGAATGGTTGATAAAATGGGATTGGCAGACAGACCTTTTAGGTCATAGTTTGGAAAAAACCTGGGAAATTATTAATACTAAAATTCAATTGTATAGCGAAATGGGTTCCCATTAGAAAAAAATACCATAACAATAAAAGATTGCCTGTATAGTAGACTATAAGAATTAAAAAACATATTAAAAAGAAAAAAATGTATAAAAAGTGTAATGGATCTCATAATGAAACAACATGGGATATATATAAATCCATATAAAAAACTAAAATCAACCATTAGAAAGGCAAAAGCAACACTGGAATCAAAACTGGCTTTAGAGACTAAGGATAATAAAAATAAGTGTTTTAATTATATTGGATCTATGAAGAGTAATGAAAATAAGATTGGTCCATTGAAAATCTCAAATGATGATATTATTGATGATAATGTTGATATGACTGGTAAACTCAATAATTTCTTTTTAAGTACTTTTCAACCGAAACAACATATAACTAATATACCATCTGTAAATAATAATTTTATTGAATTTGATTCACAAGAAGTTTTCAAACAACATGAAGTCTTGCTATATTATGACATATGCAGTGAGTCCCAACCTTTGAACTGCTTCGGAGGTGAAAGAGTTAACTTTCCATGCCAGGCATGGAACTTTGAGCACGAGCTCGGTTGAAAACTCTGTCTGTTGTTCTTCAAACTCAAACTGTCAGATTCTATACTCCGCCTCACTGAACAGTCGCTCCGGAGATTTCTCCTTCTGCTCGGTTCATTTTGTCGGTTAAAGTATTAATTTGTCGGTTTTTTAACCGAATTTAAACCACAACCGGTCAGTTCAAGCTCTGTCTGTGGTATTGTAAGTACTAGATAGGTTTACATTTACTTTCTGTGTGGAACTTGTAGCGGTATTATCGGGTTCGGTTTGAACCGATCAGGTTGTTGTAAATACATTAATCTGTCTTTTAGAGTGCGGTTCCCGGTTCTTATCGGTTCTAAAAAACAGTTTCATTACGGTTTTTTCCACGACCCGTGACACGGTTGGGAACCGATAAGAGAGTCTTGCTTGGCAGATTGCCATAAACGGGCAAGTTTTGGTTAGGCTGGCACTATGTCTGAGAAACCCAAAAGAAAAACCGGGCCCACTGGGTTTCAACACTGCAGTGTTTGTGGGGAAGCCTTTGCCAAGGCTGACCCCACACCACCTGTGTTTATTGTCTGGGTTTGACCACCTCAATGCAGACTGCCAGATTTGCAAAAATTTTCCTACAGCTACCCTGGATAAAGAGTTGGTAGGCTCAGGGAAAGAGAGGCCAAGAAGTCCGCTGACCTGGATGGCCAGCCCGGTTCGGTTATAACTGAACCAGAGGGAGTGCCCTCTGACCAGGGCGAGACTTCCTCGGGCAAAAGGAGAGCCGACTCAGAGGAGTCGGTTCCAGCAAAAAGGACTAGAAAATCAGCAGGTGTGGAGCCAAAATTTCCATCTCCAACAGCTGAAGAAATAGCCAAAGCGATTAAAATTGTCCAGTCGCTTTCCCGGTTCCGACCGAACCGGCACCATCAGATAGCTATCTGATTCGGTCGGTTCCACAGTTCAAGAATATGATTTAGAGAATTTTATGAACTGGAGGAGGGAAGAGAGTATGAGGAGAGTGAATGTGGATTTGAAAGTCTAGATGTGCCCATTGAACCAGACATCTCCCAGACAGACCTTCAGGAGTGTCTCCCCTAGGCTTTCTGAGTCCCCTTCATTTTATGTTTTATAAAAAAGTGGCTGAAACCCTCCAGCTCCCTATAGGAAGCTGTGGATGATCAAGAGGAGCCTGACTATGTAGAAATGATGGATATCCCAGAGTCTAGGAGACTGTCTATTCCTTTGCATAAATCTTTTGGGAAACAGAAAGTAAAAATTTTAAAAACTCCTCACACTATACCTCCTGTGGATAAAAGAATGGACAAGAGGTACACATTGTCAGGCTCTGATACAGAGTTCTTTACACAACAATGCAGCCATGTTGGGGTAGTGCAGGCTGCAGCCTTTGACAAGGCAAATATTCCCTTGGCTTCACACCCCCTGACAAGGACTCCAGGAGGATTGATGCCATGGCAAAGAAACAGTACATGGCAGCATCCTTGGGACTCAGACAGGCAAATTATATGGCTTATGTTGCTAGATACCAGAAATCCGGATGGGACACCGTTATGGCTCTAGAAAGCAGGTCCCTGGCCAGCTTGCCAGGAGCTGGAGCAGGTGGCTGCTGATGGTATTGAGGCATCTAAGGTGCAATTTCATGCTGCAGTGGACTCCTAATGATGTGTCATCAAGAGTCATGGCTACATCTGTGGCTCTTCGCAGGATGGCTTGGCTCAGATGTACTAGCCTGTCACGGATACCCAGACTAAGGCCATGGATTTTCCTGTTGTGGGTAACTCTCTGTTGGGGAGCAGACAGAGAATTAGAAGAAAATGGATGAGTATAGGACCACCTATAGAAGTGCACAGGCCAAGGAAAGGCAGGCCACTCCTCAAAGGCAGCCTTCCAGGGGCAGGGGCAGACCTTTTCATAGGCCTTTTACCAAGCCCAGGCCTCCTCTTCAGCTTATGCCCAGAGGGGGTTCTTTAGAGGGAGAGGCAGACGGGGTACAAGCAGACCTGCTTCCACCCCTCAGCCTAAAGCCCCTGCCAAGCAGGCACCCTGATGGGGTGGCCAGGGCCGATTCTCCACTACCTGTAGGGGGCAGGCTGGCTTACTTTGTCCAGGACTGGAAGTCTTTAACATCAGACAAGTGGGTCCTGGAAGTAGTAAGCCAGGGACTGGTTCTCAGCTTCAAAAAAATTTCCAAAGATGAGAACCAGGTCCTTTCCACCTGCAAATCCATCAGAGGCACTTGCCCTAGAAACAGAAGTTTCTACCCTCCTGGCTCTCAGAGCTGTGGAAAGGGTTCCACCCCTACACCAGGGTAAAGGGTTGTACTCCAGGTACTTCCTTACCCCAAAAAAAGACAGGAGAATGGCGGCCCATCCTGGATCTCAGATACCTAAACAAGCACCTTTTAAAACCAAAATTCAAAATGGTGACTCTGGGAATTATTTTACCCTCTCTAAGGCCAGGGGACTGGCTAGCATTCCTGGACCTCAAGGATGCCTACTTCCATGTTCTTATCAGAAGCTCCCATTGAAAGTACCTCAGATTCGAACTGCCCTCAGGCCATTACCAGTTCAGAGCAATGCCCTTCCGGCCTCACCTCTGCCCCGAGGGTATTCACAAAATGCCTGGCAGTAGCAGTTGCCCACTTAAGAAGGCAAAAGATTGCCATCTTTCCTTACCTGGACGACTGGCTCATAGGAGGCCCGGTCTCCAGACCAAGTCAAACTACACCTTCGGGTAATTCAGCAACTGCTCACATCTCTAGGTTTCCTTCTCAATCTTCCAAAGTCAGTTCTAGAGCCTGTCCAGCTTCTCACCTTCATAGGTGCAGAACTGAACACAAAAGAGGCCAGAGCCTTCCTTCCTTTGGAAAGAGCAAGGACCCTGGTCTCTCTGACCTCCTCTTTCACCCTGCAGGTCTCTCGACCAGCAAAGCATTTTCTGCAGCTCCTGGGGCACATGGCTGCTTCTACAGCAGTAGTGCAGGGAGCAAGATTTCAGATGAGGGACATCCAGTTCCATTTGAGAGCCTTTTGGTCTCAAAGGAGAGACCCTCTAACCAAATTGATCCCAGTGACTCGAACCCTGATCCAAGCCCTTCAGTGGCGGCAGGACCAAGAGCAATCTGAGGCAGGGGTCCCCTCACCCTCAGTCTCACTCCTTAATCCTTACTACAGATGCATCCCTCTTGGGGTGGGGAGCTCACATGGCGACCTCACTACCCAGGATTGTGGTCCCCTCAGGAATCTCTGCTCCACATCAATCTGTTGGAACTCAGAGCAGTTTTTCTAGCACTTCAAGTTTTCTCCACATCTGTTCAGAACAAAGTTGTACAGGTCAGAACAGACAACACCACTACAATGTGGTACATCAACAAGCAAGGAGGCACTTGGTCTATGGGCCTTGTGCACCGAAGCAATGAAGTTGTGGTCTCTGGCTTACTCCCTGAACACCTCCCTTATGGCAGTTTACCTCCCAGGCAAGGACAATGTCCTGGCAGATGCTCTCAGCAGGATTTCCCAGGGCCATCACGAATGGTCACTGGATCCCCTAGTACTGGAGGTAGTATTTGCCAGATGGGGCACCCCGCAGATAGATCTTTTTGCAGCCCCAGACAATCACCAACTTCCCCTTTTTTGCTGCAGGCCCCCAGTGTTGGGCTCAGTCCCTCTGGATGCCTTCCTTCTCAGTTGGGAAGGGACGTTTCTCTATGCTTTTCCCCCTTTCCCTCTTCTGTTCAAGGTGCTAGTCAAAATCAGATCTCAACCCTGCAAGATGATCCTGATTGCTCCAGATTGGGCCAGACAGCCCTGGTACCCACTCCTTATGTCCTTAGCAGTCCACCTTCCCCTGTGTCTTCCCAGGAATCACAACCTGTTAACCTGTGCTCAGTGGAGAGTTTGGTACCCGAACCTCAAATCTCTCAATCTCAAGGCCTGGCTCTTGAAGAGTTAGAGTTTGCTGACCTACACCTCTGCCAAGGTGTATTGGATATCTAGAAAGGAAGCCTTCCACCAGGGCTACTTATAATTCCAAATGGAAGATATTTTCCATATGGTGCTCTGGCAAGCATATTTCCCCAGAATCTGCTGACTTACCCACAGTCCTGGATTATATGGTGCATTTGAATACTTTGGGGCTGAGACCAGCTACCCTAAAAGTGCACCTGGCAGCCGTGTCTGCCTTCTTATCAGCAGGTAAACCCTCTTCTCTTTCAGCTCATCCTGTATTCTCCAAGTTTTTCAAGGGGTTGCTTCACACCAACCCTCCATTCAGGGCCCCTGCCCCTGCCTGGGATCTTAATATTTGCATTGCCCAGCTTATACAACCCCTTGAGCCCTTGTCTTCAGCAGAGCTTAAGTACTTGACTTGGAAAACTGTGTTTTGGTAGCCATCACTTCTGCCAGGCGCATAAGTGAATTACAAGCATTGTCAGTGGAGCCTGATTTTATCTCCTTTCATAGAGATAAGGCGGTCCTCAGGACTAACAGAAAGTTCTTGCCTAAGGTGGTTTCAGACTTACACCTTAATCAATCTATGTCTCTCCCTGTGTACTTCACTGGCCATTCCTCCTCTGGCGAGAGGAGACTGCACAGTTTAGATGTCAAAAGAGCCCTTAGTTACTACATAGAACGTACCAAGGGTCACAGGTTTGACTCCCTCCAACTGTTCCTCACTTATGGTGAGGTTGGTAAAGGGAAACCTGCCACTAAAAGATCCATTGCCAGGTGGATTGTCTCTTGTATCCAATTTTGCTATGAAAAACTGGGTAAGGTTCCTCCCTCAGGCCTGAGGGCTCACTCTACCAGAGGTACAGCTGTGTCTCTGGCTGCTGCCAGGGACATCCCTATCCTAGAGATATGTCAAGCAGCTACCTGGAAAACAGTTCACACTTTTACCAAGCATTACTCCCTGGACATCCAGGCTAGGAGTGATGCTCGGTTTGGCACAGCTGTGCTTCAGAGCCTATTTCCTAAGTAGGTTCTGTCCCTACTCCATGGAGGTACTGCTGTGTAGTCTGCATATGTCATAATATAGCAAGACTTCATGTTGTTTGAAGAAAAAATTACTCATCTTAGTAATGTTGTTTCTTCTAATGGAGTCTTGCTATATTATGACCTCCCCCCCTACCTGCCCCTCTCAGAACCTCTGCTTTTGGGATGTGGGTGGGCAGCGTTGGCACTTAGTAGATGCCCACCTTGTTTTTTCACCCCTCCTTTTTGGGGTGATTGGGTGTTGTGTTTTTCATTTTTTGGATCCTCTGACTTGAGTCTTTGTTTTGGGACCAAAAAATGTGTTCTTATATTTAGTAGGCAGTTGGCTAGTGTAGGTTTACAGCTTCCACACAGAACCTTAGTGAGTTTTGCTCGTAAAGATCTGACAGTTTGAGTTTGAAGAACAGCAGACAGAGTTTTCAACCGAGCTCATGCTCAAAGTTCCATGCCTGGCATGGAAAGTTAACTCTTTCACCTCCGGAGCAGTTCGAAGGTTGGGACTCACTGCATATGTCATAATATAGCAAGACTCCATTAGAAGAAACAACATTACTAAGGTGAGTAATTTTTTCTTATCTGCCATAAAAATGATGAAACCAAATAGTTCCCCAGGACCAGATGGGATTCCATCAAAATTTATAATAGAAGTGGCCATAGTATTGATGGGTCCCTTAACTGTATTATTTAATAAATCTATTTATTAGGGTAAAGTATTACCTTCTTGGACAGAAGCAAATGTAGCACCTATATTTAAAAGTGGGGATAGATCAAGGGTTGAAATCTATAGACCAATTAGTTTGACATCTATAATTGGGGAAACTAATGAAACGGTTATTACAAAATAGAATATTAAATCACATCCAGGATAAAGGTTTGGTGGCTATCACACAACACAGTTTTAGTAAAAATAGATCCTGTCTTACTAATTTGCTCCAATTTTTTGAATCTGTTAATTCGGCAATTGATAGAGGCCTCTCAGTGGATGTATTGTTCCTTCATTATAGCAAGGCATTTGATTCAGTGTCTCGTAGAGTCCTAGTAGATTATCTAGTGAAGACTGAATTATACCCAAACATAATAAACTGGATTAAATCATGGTTGCACAATAGGAAGCAGAGAGTTGCTCTTAGGGGCTTCAAATCAGATTATGGCATTGTGACTAGTGGTATACCTCAGGGCTCTGTCCTTGGCCCCATTAGTTTCAATATTCTTGTGTCATCCATGCAGACAAACAATATTGCATGGATGTGCAAATATGCAGATTACTGTAAAAATTGGTGCAGTAATATAGATTATAAATCATGTATGCAATTTCAAGAAAATATAAATCGATTAAGTAAGTGGGCAGATAATTCCTTAATGAAATTTAATGCAGCAAAATGTAAAATTATGCACTTTGGCTATAATAACCCAAATCATAAATATACATTAAATAATCATATTTTGGAAAAAGTTACTAATGAGAAAGATTTGGAAGTTTTTAGTAATAATCTCTCTTTTGATATACATATTAAAAACAAAGTAAAACAGTGTCATTAAATTTTGGGTTGTATTTTCAGAAACATAAAAAGTAGAGAAGCTAGTGTAATTATGCCATTTGTATACAGGTTAGTGTTCCTCAAACAATAAGGGATATAAAATTAACAGAGAGAATGCAGAGGAAAACTACAAAAAGAGTTAAAGGAATGGATAATCTGGAATACTCTGAAAGACTCCAAATACTTGAACTATATGCCATGGATTATAGAAGAATTAGGGGGGAATTTGTGTTTGGCTTTTAAAACAAAAGATGATCCTTTTTCGCAAGAAACAGTAGGAATTATGTATTATAACAAAAATAGAAATACAAGATCGCATGAATTTCAGATGGTTGGAGGAAAAAATAATACTGTTAAAAGAACTAAATGGTTTACAAAGAGAATTGTATCAAGTTGGAATTCACTACCAGCAAATATTTTTGAGAGTGATAGACTGGAGACTTTTAAAAATAAAATTGATAAGCATATGGGTAAAGCTAAATATGAGTTCCACCAATAGTGAAGGTGGCAAGCTCTCTAAAGGGCAGATGCCTGATTGAGCTTGTAAAGCATACTATGAACTATGAACCTATACTGCTATTAGGATTTCTGTGAGGCAGAGTAAGGAACATTGAGTGAAAGAAGTGAAACAAGAATCCTCAGGTCCCCGCCTTAAAAACTATAGGACCTAGAGGAGCTGAATAAGCAAATAATCAAAAGGAATAATGTTTTAAGTAGCTGGCAGGTTAGACAGCTTACTTTATATCTGACTGATCTTGCATCCCTCCATGCTGCCAAACTAATAGTCCCACTCTCCCTCGCGGCCAGTCCTGTGATGATGTGAGTGATTGACTAAGCCACCGGGAATGTCTATGTGCCACAACTTACTAATGTATTCTAATACTCTGTAACCACACATTTTCACAGTTGGTGTACCTTACCGATGATGCAGACTCAGCTTGATCGGTACCGATACACTAAGCATGAAAATGCACTGCTACAAAGTATTGGAATACATTAGTATGTACCAGCACATACAGGTCTCTGGTGAGTTTCTCTTCACCAATGTCGTAACAGGACTGGCTGCGGGGGACAGTGGCACTATTAGTTCGGCAGCACAGCAGGTGGAAGGATGCAGGATCAACCTGATATAAAGTAAACTAACATGCAGGTACTTAAATTATTTCTTTTGATTATTTACTTAATGGGGACCTTTAGATATCACAGTAGGCAGGGAAGCTGCAGATTCCTCTTGGAAGTGGTCGGCAGGAGTGAGCGTGAGGGAATCGCAGGTCCAGTTAACAACAGAATGTGCACAATAAGATTTTTAGAATGTGCACAATAAGCTCTAACCATACACTATAGTGTATTTAGAAAATGGCCTTACAAATCTAAGGATTCTGATTGGCTGTCAGTTATGCCAGGGGGTACAATAACTTACAATATGCCTGGCAGACAACAAGTGCCAGCACAGTCTGCTTCAAAAGCAAACTGGTATCAGTGTGGCAGTTTCAATTTTAAAATGAAGCAGCTGCTATTTTTCCACTGTTTGATGAAGACGTGACCCCCCAACCCCACTATAAACTCTGCCCACAACTGCACTGCAATTCTTTGTTTTAAAAAATGGAGCCCCATCCCAAAATACAGCCTAGTTTCTAAAAACTATTTCAGTCTATAAAAAAAAACCCTGCTGGTGCAGTGGTAGTGTTACCACTTGCAGCGCCCTATAACACCGATTGAGGCAGGAGCCCAGGGAGTTGGAGGGCCAGCCAGAGAGAGGAGGCTGAGTGTCCCAAGGACTGCTCACCTTCTCCAGGGAGGGAGGGGGGCTGTGGCTTGGTGCTTTGCTGACCCCAGGTGGAGGCCTGAGGGATGGGAAGCGTACAGCCAAGTCACCAGGGAGAATGAGCGTGGTGGACGTCAGCGTAGACACTTTGATATCAGGGTGCACACACCACGCTCACCAAGAAAAATGGAAAAATGGCCTCCAGGCACTGGGTAGATGGAGCGCCTGGTGTGTGACCCAGAAGCTTCTACCTGCCTGTCCAGAAGCCTGGACCCAATGAAACAAGATATGTTCAGGGTGTATGGGCCCCACCTCATCCCTGCCTGAGGGGGGGCGAGCCATGGCTACATGGGGGTCTGGGCAGGGCTCCAGGTAAGGTGAAGGAAGCTAGGCAGACACCATAGGTGCCTCCCGAAGATGCAGTGCCTGGGGGCCAGGGGGAAGCATAAAAAATAAATCGCCAAGGTTGAAATGGTGGTAGGAGGAATGGTCAGAAGTATGGCAGTTTGGATTCAATGCAAAGAAGTGCAAAGTAATGCACCTGGGAAACAAAAACCCAGAGGAAGATTACACAATGGGGGGGAGTAGTAACAACAACAAAAATGGAAAGAGACCTAGGGGTAATCATATCAGATGACCTTAAGGTTGGCAAGCAATGCGAGAAGGCAGTAGGGAGGGCTGGGGGGATACTGGGATGTATAGGGAGAGGTATCACCAGCAGAAAACAGGACGTTGTTATCCCCCTGTACAGACAGTTGGTGAGACCCCATCTAGAGTACTGCATCCAGTTCTGGAGACCCCATCTCTGCAAGGACATAGACAGGCTTGCAGGATGGAGGCAGTTCAGAGGAGGGCAACTAAAATGGTGCAGGGTCTGCAAGAGAAGCCATATGAGGAGAGACTAAAGGAGCTTAATATGTATACCCTTGAGGAAAGGGGGGCATGATGGAAACGTTTAATACCTCAGTGGAATCAACAAATTCCAAGAGGGTAGCATCTTTCTGAAAGAGATGTGCAAGAACAAGGGACACAGTTTGAAGATAGAGGGGGGATGGCTCAGGGGCAATGCGAGGAAGTATTTTTCACAGAGAGGGTGGTGGACACATGAAACAGCCTTCCTGAGGAGGTTGTGGGGTCTAAAACCGTGGGAGAATTCAAGAATGCATGGGACAGACATAAGGCAATTTTTGTGGGGGGTAAGAAGAAATGGGCTGTTGGTTAAATAGAATCTGCAGCTTATCCTCTAGGTAGGAAAATGGGCAGACTAGGTGGGCCAAGTGGTCTTTATCTGCCATCAAGGTCTATATTTCTATGTTTCTATGTGCTAGCCTTGCATGGCTCATGCTGTTCCTCGATTTGGCCACGCTGTTTTTCTTGCAAACAAACAAAATTGCACAAACAACACACAGCTTTGTTTTCCTTTAAATAATATCACTTTCTTGAATTACAGAATAGTTTCCCGATCGTGCTCTGTCTCAAGTGATTGCATGCTTTATAACAGGCGCTGGAGACTTGTGGCACATTTGAAAGGTGATTGAAAACAAAAATAAAGTTACTTCTCTTCACATGGAGCTTAGCAGGCTACATTCCACTGCTCTGACATGGCACTCATAAAAGCAAATAAAATAAAATTAAAGGATTGCTCTGACTCGGTGCTCATAAAAGCAAATAAAATAAATGGTTCTCCAGTGTTGTGTGTGTGAGGGAGGGGAGAGACAAAGCAGCAAGCAAGCATAAGCGGGATGAGATGCTCATGCAAAGGAAATTATTTGCAAAAAACAGCAGCACCCTCCACTGGTGATTCTACCAATATAGGGACTACTTTACCACAAAAGTTAATTTTAATTGTTTTTTTATTTCTTGATATATATATTACTGTGTGTGTGTGTATATATATATATATATATATGTGTATATATATATATATATATATATATATATATATATATTCATTCTATAATTTCACCTATATCCCATTTTTCTAAGTGCAATTTTACTGGCCACGGTGGGTGGTATGGGCAGTACCAGACCTTCCAGGGGCTATACGGCCCTCTGTCTGCAGCGTCAGGCCTCTTTTATGCCCCATGGTGGTCCAGTATTGCCCAATACCACTCAACCTATCAGGTGAACTCAGCTTTAAAGGCTGTAGCCATAATATTGGATCACATATATTATAGCTCAAAGGGGAGACGTACTACACCAAAAAGAGCGTTATGGTTCAACCAAATAGTGGTGAACATGTAGAATAGGCTCATACTAACATACAAAATTGCCAGCAGATAAAGGCCGCACTGTCTATCAAGTCTGCTGTAGTGTGCAGCTAGACCCCCAATCACATTGCAGATCCCTTTGGACATGGTGGGAAGTGAAAGTATGAATGAATTTTAGAACAGATTAGATGATTTCTGAAAGACGAATTACATAAATGGATATTTCCTTTGAGAAAAGGGTGAGCAGTAAATGGGCACATGCCTCACTTTGCTCATACAGTCCTATTATTACTTGCGTATTGCACAGCCCTGGCTTATACTGCTTGTTTAGAAAAATTGATCTTTGATTTGTTTTTCTGAAAGGCTCAGCTTTGCTAGAACTGATCATTTAGTGCTGTGACACCAGTCTGCAACATTAGTCACTTTTAAAAAAACAAGTGTTTTTTTATTTTAAAAACAAACATATTAATTTTATGGTCCCCTTAATGCAAGCATCTCAAAGTGCTTTGCAGTCAACTAGGGTTACCACTTGTCTGATTTGGGGGGCTGTGTTGTTCCAAAAAAACTGGTAAAATGCAAAATGTCTTGATACGTAACTACAGAAAATATTTTCTTACTTTCCTCTAGAAGTTGCAGAAAACTTCAAAATAGATCCAAATACCTCAAAATGTTAGTAACAATGTGCTGTATATACTATAGAGCAGAAGTCCTATGCTCTGTGGATATGCAGCATATAGGCTTCCCGACATCTGATAACTGGGTATCGTCGGTGCCACCAGCCCCTTCCCCTGGCATTCACTGAAGGGATGTACCCCTTCTGCACTGGTTTCTGTGTCCGTCCACATAGCTGCATGCTCTGACAGTCCAGGAGAGTGACCAGGGGGCATGACCACACTCAGCGCCATTCACTAAGGTGTGGAGTACTGGGTAAGAGGGGCACAGGCTACGCAGTCAGAGACCTGTCGTAGCTGCTGAACACCCTCCACTAACAGCACCCACTGATACAGTGGGACAGACATCCCCCCAACCATGCTGCTACAGCCCTCTGGTCAGGCACTATGGACTGAGACAGCAGCAGGGGCAATTGACGATTTTATCTTGGGAAGCGGCTCCAGAGATGTACTCCTAGGAGTCCCTCAAGGATCAATTCTAAGGCCCCTGTTTTTCAGCCTCTTTGTAAATGACCTACCCACAGCCTGTGACACCAAACTAATTCTGTATGCAGACAATGCTGTACTGCTGAGCAGCAGCACCTCTCAGGTTACCCTACAAACAGAACTATAGAACTCTTTCAATAAACTCGAGGACTGGTTCAGTAGGCAAAAGCTGCTACTAAATTACAAGAAAACCAAGGCCATGCTACAGTCCAGCCCCTACAACAAACACAAGCGTGCTCCTCTTGTAATCACCAACAAGGCTGGTGAGCAGATTGAGCAGGTGCACTTGTTCAAGTACCTTGGAGTCACCATTGATGACTCTCTCACTTACACACCACGTAGACTCCCTTGTCAAAGTGGTAAACACAAAGATTGGGGTCCTCTATAGGCATAAGAAATCCCTCACCCCGGAAGCACTCCGAATTTCAGTCTCCAGCTCCATACTCTCCATGATAGACTATGGGCTGGTGGTCTATGGAGCTGCTACTAATACAGTGCTCAAAAGGGTCCAAATTGCACTCAGTAAGGCATGCCGCCTCACCCTGTGTGCAGATCACTACACTCATACTTGCACCCTGTATGAGCATACAAACTGGCTTAACCTAAAAGACAGGATCAAATACCAAACTTGCCTCCTGGGAAAGAAGACACTCCTCGGAAAAACCCCACCCTGTATAGGAAACCTGTTTGAGGCTTCTCTCTCAACACACGTCACCAGACAGAGGAAGAATGGAGCACTGTCCATACCATTCTGCTGAACCTCACTAGGGCAGCGTGCTTTCTCCTATCGAGCTCCCCTCTGAATAAATGAACTCCCGATGAAATTACAAACAAACAGCAGCCTGTCTCAATTCAAAGTAGGCCTCAAACAGCACCCAATGTCTAACTCAAAATGCACCTGCTTCTCAGGCCACACTTGAGACACAGGCCTACCCTGGTAACACCCAGCAGGGCTACCTTGAGAACCCTGCCTCCATTCCAGCCTAGCCAAGGGCTTAAGTAAGCTATCAGTCCTCTTTAAATGCACTTGGTACAGCCTCCCCACCCCACACACACACACCATATTCGACAAAGCCCTCTGGAGCTGCTCCCCCATCACAGCCCCCCATTTCACTATCCCCCACCTTTCGCTCTCTGCAGTTGGTTTCAAACCCAGTCCCCTTGTTTCGCTGTCACCCAGCCTCTTGCCATCTGGGATAGCGTTAAACCCTATGCAGTTACTCTGCCATAGTCTATCAATGGATTTGGAGGTTTCCAGGGGTGTACTACCTAGGGTTTAGTATTCAATTACAACTGCTCAGTTTTTTTTCTCTTATTTGTCTAATTGTCATGTAATCGCTCTTTAATGCCTAATGACCAGGCCTCTGTAACCACTGAATATGTGTATTGTCTTATTGTCCACCCTGACGTGGAACCTTTGTAAAAGAGCTCACGCTCAAAGGTCTTTCAGAAATACTAATTAAACAGTTAAATTAAACAATTAAGCATGGTATTCCACAGTCCCCTGCTCTGCACTGAGGGGATTCACTTTGGGACCAGGATAGGCATCTTACTAGATGCCTTCCTGTGTCCGTCGATCTGCTGCCCCACACACCAACATATGGGGCCACGGACAGACAACATGTGGTGGCTGGCGGTGGTGAGTGCTGTGTCCCACATGCCTGTTCACAGGTGGGGATGTACTGTATGCTGGCTGGGTACATGCCTATCAGCTTGCATTGGTGCATAGGCTCCACTGTGAACAACTAAAAATCTGAAACAGTATTAATTCTGATTATTTTGATAAAAGAAGTCTGTTGCATTGGTTGAGGTTACATATTATCCTGCAAACCCTTAAAGAGCTACTGACACCTCAAAAAAACTTTGAAAATCATAATAATTAGATACAGTTCAGCTTGCATTCCATACATATTCTATATATTTCTTTTCTCCATTATTTATTACTGAGAAAATGTGCATGAATACACGATCTTTACCCTTTAGAGTTCCCTTACAGTTCATCTGCCTCTATAGGCAAGACAAGGCAATTTTATTTATACGGTGCCCATTCCCGAGTCTCAGGGCACCTAACATATACTAAATACATAAAACAGTATTAAAATGCAATAAAACTTTATATAATAAAATTCAGAAAGTTAGCATTACCCTATTATAGTGTGCTTCAGGTTACTGGAGAAACCAAATTAATGGTCAGGACACAGATCAACAAGCTTCAAAGGCCTGGCAGAAGAGGTGAGCTTTCAGCCTCAGCTTGAACACCTTAGTTGAGGGAGCATCCCCAACTGCAGGTGGAAGCAAGTTCCACAGGGTCAGCCCCTCAACACTAAATGCACAGTCACCCGATGTCCAGAACTGAACCCTGGAAACGTCCAGGAGGCCCCAAGAGGAGCAGAGGGAGTGAGCAGAGGTCACCGGAGTCAGGAGTTCTGACAGGTAGCCAGGACCCAGTCCATATAGTGCCTTATAAGTGAGCAAGCTCACTTTGAAAAGGACCCTACACCTGACAGAGAGCCAGTGCAGGGCATGAAGGAGCGGGGTTATAAGACTGGACCTCAAAAGGCTCATCAGCAACTGGGCTGCAGTGTTCTGCACTAGCTGCAGTCTGCAGACAGTCCCTCCCATGACTCTGAAGTATAGAGAGTTGCAGTAGTCGAACCTGAAGGTGACAAAGGCATGTACCAGTGTTGGCAGATCATTGGGTGGAATGAGGGGCTTAATTCTAGCATTGTTCTGCAAGTGGTAGAAACCACTTTTAACAACAGATGACACCTGATCTTCAATGGTCAGTCTACTGTCCGGGATCATGCCTAGATTTTGCACCCTCAGGGAAGCCACCAATGAGGTGGACCCCAGAACTAGGCCTGTGTTAGCCCCCGGTGGCAACCTATTATGCCTGCGACCAGGCTCGATCACTAATACCTCTGTCTTATCTGGGTTAAGTCTCAGCCAGCAAGCCATCCAGTCATTAATTTTAGCCAAACAGTTGTTAAGCACATCGACAGCTCCAGGTGTTCTGGGTGCAAAAGACAAGGTCTTTAACTCATTCACCTCAACATCTGTAGCATCCTGAACAAAATCAGCCCTCCAACCAAAAGTAATGTCACTCTGCCTGGATGTAAGTTCCTCTCTTCGACCTGGCTAAAACCCCACAACTTGGACTCAGAAGTATCTATACCCGGCTACTCGCTCATTCGTCAAGACCGCCTCGGCAAGAAAAAAAGGGGAGCGTAGCTATGTTCATCTCCTCAATGCTCCAGTTCACCCTGGTACAGCTCTCCATGTCCACTCAGTCCATCAATTCCCTCCTAATCAAACTCTCCCATCCACACTCCACCCCAGTACATATTGCTGGGTCCTACTGCACCCCAGACACGTCCCTGCCAGACGTGCTGGACTATCTGAGCACCTTAAAAGCTAATTTCTTCGGGGGTGAGCTACACATTCTAGGGGATTTCAATTTCAACCGGCTTGCAAACAATAACTCCAAACTTCGGAGCCAAATCACTGCCCTAAACCTCACCCAACAGATTTCTGAACCCACTCATCTAAATCACAAATCTCAGAACCACTCCCTCTTAGATTGGTCCCTTACCTCGCACCCCCATCGGATCGTCAAACCCAGACTCCTCCCTGACTCCCTAAGTGATCACCACATAATCTACGCTGTAAGAAAAATTTTCAGACCCAATGCCCCGCCACCAAGGACTTTGTTAACTAGGTCATACAAAGCTCTCAGTCTAGAAGCGCTTCTAAGTGACCTGGCACAGGCCGACTGGACTTTAATCTCCCAGGCTTCCTCCCTTGATTCAGCTCTAAAATTCTTTAAGGATACCTTCCTAGCTATTTGGAACACCCACGTGCCCCTACGGAGAAAGAGGGTAAGGGGGGTGTTCACCTGCCCTGGGTCTCGGCCGAACTCATTGGCCAATTCCAAGCTAGGGACCATGCCTGGAAAAAGTACAAGACAACAGGCACCCAGGCGGCGTTCCAACTTTACCGCTCACTTTGTAAGTCTTGCACTAGGCAAATCAGACAGGCCAAAGCCAATTATTTCAAGGCATCCTTCAAAACAAACCTAACTCACCCAACTAATTTCTGGAAAACAATCAAGTCACTCCTCACTCCCCCTGCTCACCCCCCAACCTCAACCCTAAATGTAGAAGGCTCCATACTCTCTGAACCAGTTAAAGTGGCGTCGGCCTTCAACAATTTCTTTACTAGCTGTGCATCCTCTCTTCTACACTGTCTTCCGCACCCCCTCAAGAACGCACCTACCCCGATGCCTACTGCATACTAGACTACTAGCTTCTCTTTCAGTCGAGTTACACCACTCATTCTGTTTAAAGCCCTGCGGTCTCTCAACCCCTCAAAAGGCAAGTGCCCATCAGGGCTCAATTCCAAAATGTTATATCTGTCTGCCTCTGCCATTGCCACCCCGCTGGCCGCGCTGTTCAACCTCTCTTTTTCTCTGGCCGACGTACCATCTGACTGGAAGCATGCTACTGTCATCCCCCTCCCAAAAGGGGGTGACCCCTCATCACCGGGTAACTGCCGCCCAATCTCCCTACTCCCCATCCTTGCCAAACTTCAGGAGCACCTTGTCCTAGCCCAACTTTCCTCCTTCCTTGACTTATCCTGTTTCTTTACACCCTACCAATCAGGCTTCAGGAAATCGTACTCCACCATAACCTCCCTGCTAAGGCTCACTAATGTCATCCTCATGGGCATGGATAAAGGGCACACCACCTCTGCCATTTTCATCGATCCCGCTAAAGCTTTCGCTACGATCTCCCACTCCCTACTGCTATCCAAACTATCAAGTGCCAGACTCTCTGGTGAAGCCTCCAGTTGGTTTCACTCCTATTTGGTAGGTAGAACCCAATCAGTAAGAATCGGAACTGACACCTCCTCCCCCCCGTTACTACTGGGGTCCCACAGGGCTCTGTACTAGGCCCACTACTCTTCTCAATCTTCCTAAATGAACTTCCCTCACTCTGTACTCACAAATTCACACACCTTTATGCTGATGATATCGTACTATTCGCCACAGGCCCATCCACTGATGTAGTGGCCTCTACTCTCCAACAAGATTTTAGTCTGGTACAGCATTGGTTTTGGTGAAACCAGCTTTTTCTAAACACCAAAAAAACAGTCTCCCTAACTTTTGGGACAAGGCAAAGGCTCTCCAGACTCCCTTCTATTCCCACTTTTTTCACCACTGAGGGGACCCCTCTTGAGACCTGCACCACCTTCAATTACCTCGGGGTCTGGCTTGATCAGCACCTGGACTTTTCCACTCACATCGACTCGATCCACAAAAAGCTGCATCCAAAACTAGGAGCCTTATACCGGAACAAGGGTAGCTTACCCCTGGCAGCCCACAGGGAAATAGTCCAAAAAATTATCCTCCCGATTCTGGACTACAGGGACACAGTATACTGTGCTGCCCCCAAGTCTGCCCTAGCCAGCCTTGACCCTCTTTTTCGCTCCTTCTGCCGCTTTGCCCTTGACTGCCCCAGTTTGACTCATCACTGCGACCTCTACAGCTCCCTTGATCTAACATAGCTCCACGCTCGCAAACAGATCCACAGCATCAGAACCACTGTGAAATTCTGGGCACAGTCCCTTCCCCCCTCACCTTGCATCTGCCCTTGTAGTCCCATCACAGCCCACCTATTCCCTTAGGAGTGGTAACTCACAGCTCCTATATGTTCCATGCATGGCCACATCAAGGGGCCAAGTGGCGTTCAGCTATCTCATGCCTAAACTTTGGAATGCTCTCCCAGAGGATATTCGTAATTTCACTAACCCAGATCACCTAAACAATCTCCTTAAGGCCCACTTCTCCCCTACATGTGCCTGCACATAGGGCCATCCAAAGGGCTGGTACCCCAAGTCCACTACTCATATTTAAGCCTTCTTGACATGCTCATAGTACACCTTCCCTGCGTAGTTTACACGCTTGTTGAGCAAATTGTTAGGGGTCGCAGGAGCAGTCCTTTCTTAGAACCATGTATAAACTCTCTTGTTTTGTATTTGTTTCACAGCTAATTATACCTATTTCTTAATTGTCACATGCACTATTTCTCCTACTGTTTGTAATATGTAAGTTACACACATATGCTTCCACTTCATGGCTACTAGTTGTATGCTCCTACCTTCCCCTCTGAGTTCTCATAACAACTTCCTGCATAGTGTACTGTGCAAAAAGTACAGTCTTTCTCTGCTGTATGTAAACTGCATTTCTTGTACATTCTTCTTAAGATGTGTGTTCCACATGTCCCTATCCCCCAGGACGCATCTGGAATCGAACGGTAACCCGCTCAGTATGTTTTCCTGGGAATACTCTTAAATAAATAAATAAAAGACAAATACAGTTGGGTATCATCTGCATAGCAGTGAAACTCCACACTGTATTGTCGAATGATCTCACCCATATACACTGTGAACAACATCGGGGACAAGATCGAACCCTGTGGTACTCCACAAGAAAGAGGCATTGGGGAGGAGGAGTAATTCCCCATCACTACCTGCAGCACCCTATCCAAGAGATAGGACTCAAACCACCTGATGACAGTTCTGGTGAGTCCACAAAACTCACCGAGCTGATCAAGAAGCACAGTGTGGTCTACAATGTCAAATGCTGAGGAGAAACTGAGGACCACAAGAACTGACCTTTCTCCTCTATCTCTAGCCCTGAGCAGATCATTATGCACTCCAACTAGAGCCATTTCTGTGCTGTGTCTGGCCTGAAAACCTGACTGAAATGGCTCATAGATGTTTGAGAACACCAGGCAATCCTCGAGCTGTTGGGCCACTAACTTCTCAACAGCCTTCCTCAAAAAAGGCAGGTTGGAGATCAGACTGTAATTCACCAGGACCTCTGGGTCAAGGGAAGGTTTCTTAAGGAAGGGTCTCATCAGTGCTTCTTTCAAAGGCACCAGGAACATCCACTCTGCCATCGAGCACCTGGCAATCCTGGTGAACACCAGGCCATCGGCCTCAGCACATCCCATTAAAAAAGTCGTCAGGACCAGATTCAGTTCGCATAGTTGCTGCTCATCCAGTATTCTCTATATTTAGTTCATAATTTTCCATATATATATGTATTATTGCCTGCTTAGATTGTGCACTGTACTATGTCCCTGCTTCTGTTTACCTCATGTTTTGTAACTGTGTCTTCTTTGTACTCTCCTCAGTCATAACTGAAAAGAGGCCTTCAATTGTCTAGTGTATGTGTTTGTTTTCTTTGTTTTAAAGCTGGTAAGACCTTGGACCAAAGACCTGTTAACAAAGGTGACCAGAACATGTAACAAATGTACAATACATACATGTAACAAACACAACAACTGTAAATGTACAGTTTCACAGTCAAGTATATCTATCCAGAAAAGCATTTACAATGACACTTTCCAGTAATGTTTTAAAACATGTCTGAAACTCATAGCAATGTTATAAATGTCAGATAAGGATAAAAGGTAAAGAGTTATGAAAAGATGGTAATTTATAAAACATTGTGTTTTGACCAACTGAAGTTCTCATTCTATGAACAATAAATTGAAAATTAAAAGATAGCTGGGTAGAAACAATATTAAGGTGTTTTTTTTAAATAGTATGAAATAATGCCGGGACAAAATCAAGAGGCACTTTTCTTTTGCAGAGATGCCTAACTGCAATAAGTACCTTTGTTCTACTGGAAGCCATCCCACTTGTTTATACAAGTCACAATGATGAGTGCAATATGGCAGTTGTGTTGCAGATCTTGCCACCTGGTTAAGACGGGTCCTCTCTCTAGCAAGCGACCCCTCTCCAGTTGAGTAGTAGAATAATATGCCAGTCAGTTACAAGAAGAATGAAGCTGTGAGACAGGAGTATCCTTGTTGAATGAATGAGTAATGAATCTAACCTGTATAACAAACCTAGTATTTGGTGAATTACTTTTACCGTGAAGTTTGTTATTTAAGGGAGAGGGTGCTGTCCCGCATGAGGTCAAGATATTTAAATTCCCCCACCTTTTCATTTCCACCCCATTTAAAGTGCACAAATAAAGAACTGCAACAGCAGGCGACTCCTTTCTTGGGTTATAGAATACCATTGATTTAGTTTTTTTAAAGCCAGTTTATTTGCAACAAACCATTTTTGTAAATCTGCAAAATCTGATATGAATAATGGGAAGGTTGTAGCTGCTTCTGAGAATCACTGTATCATTGGCATAAAGAAACATCTTGGTGGTTTTACAAATAGTCGATAAGATGTTCAAAACTAAACTAAATAAAGGGGACCCAGAGTAGAACCCTGAGGAACACTCAGTGACATAGGGGATGGGGGTGATAATTAATCCTTTATTCTTGTAGTTTGTGTTCGACCAAAAAGGTAGTTCTGGCACCAGCCAGCAACATCTGCGGACATGCCCAGTTTATGAATGGAGACCAATAACAAATTGTGATTCATTAGATCAAAAGCCTTGGTGAGGTCTGCATAGACAGCTGCTGCAATGTGACCCTTGTCCAAGGCCTCATGTACTGCATGTGTGAAGCTGGTTAACAAAACAAACAAATAATTAAGAAAATACAATTAAGTTGTCAAGTAACTGAAGCTACCTTTGCGTTCCGACCATAGTTACGAGTCAACCAGGAGGATAATGTGATCGAAAGTGCTGAGAATACAGAGGGTGAACAGCAGGATCCATGTGCCAGCAAACATCATCTTAAAAATGCAGAGAATATGGATCAGATGAGAACCAATGTTATCAAGGAGATCATGAACACTGAGCGTGTCTATATCAAACATCTGAAGGATATCTGTGAGGTAATACTAAAGTTCCTTACTTGTATAGTGCTTACTTATTCACCACTTTATCTCAGCAAGTATGCATGCTTGCTGATGTTGACACAGAATAGCAGAAACATAAAAACATAGACAATGATGGCAGAAAGAAACCAATGGTCCATCTAGTCTGCCTGTATTACCCTATCATACCTTGGGATCTCTTGTCTTTATGGGAGAAGGAGTTCAGAGAAAGTATACTAAAATGGTGCATGGTTTAAAAGATGTTCCATATGAACAAAGGCTTCTCTCACTTGATTTGATGTCACTATTTGTTAGGCATTTAAGGGGTGATCTCCTTCTTATGTATAACATTATAAATGACCGGTTTTTAATAACACATTTGGGGTTTCTGTTCAAGGATTCAGTTTATGCCATAAGGGGACATCCCTTGCAGTTGCAGTTAAAAAAATGTAATCATCTTCCGCATGAGTTTTTTACACAGTAAGAATTATTAAATTGTGGAATAGTTTACCTATTGAAGTGATTGTCTGTAATTCATGGCAGTCATATAAACAACAGTTGGATAAATTTATTCTATCTGGTGGTATTTTTTAGTTACTATTAAATATATAGGGGCTTAATTTGGGCCTTTTGTCTCTTTTGCTCCTAACCAACCTTAGTATGAATCCTCGTATGGATCTATGCCTGCTCTATTTCCCCTTTTTGTTCTCCGCGTTTCTACTTCCCTCATCCTGCCAAGTAACTACTACACACTTATCTCTGTCACAGCCATATTTCAAGTCATTTTATGGTCCTTGCACCCACCGCCTCTGCCGGCAGACCATTCCATGGCTGAACCACTCTTTCTTTAAAATAATACTCCCAAACATGCTTTTTAAACCTTCCCCCATGAACCTCTACTCATGACCCCTTGTCCTAGCTTCTGCATTGCTTATCAATAGCTCTTCACAGTTCACCTTATTTATTCTTTCAGGAACTTGAAGGTCTTTGTCACATTCGCCCTCTCTCGTCTGGTTACCAGCGAATACATGTTTAGTGCCTTTAGCCAATCTTCATAGGGTCTGCCTTCAGGTCCCTAATCATCTTGGTTACCCTGCCTTGTGCCATCTGTAGCTTGTACCTGTCATTTTTTTAGGTGGGGACTCCACAACTTGTTTATCTTCTGATGTCTTCCCAACTCATATTGCCAGAATGTCTGATTTGCATCCTTTCCTCTTTGTTATGTTATCCTTTAGCTCATTCCTCTCTTTCACCCCAACCCTCTACTAATTTCCTCCTCCTTAAGTCCTTTGCATGCTGACAAAATGTTTTTAACACAAAAAACACTGTCATCTTGCATCAATGCCACTAATCCTCCTCCCAAATAATTCCCTTTGGGACACAACCACAACTTCTCTGGTGGTGCAACTGACTTCCAAGTGCTCTCGTTCATCTCAGGCATCACTGCTTCTTTACACAATGTATCCTTCCTGTTTCACCAGCGTCGGTATCTGGACGCCTTGCTCGCACTCACAACACTAAATTCAAATTATTATGTGGATGGCTCAAAACTCCAATCTCCTTACTTCTGATCTGTGCTGGAAACGTTGAATTAAATCCTGGCCCTCCAATGTTGGTAGCTTGGCCCTCTGACTTTGCATCCATAAATCATCTGAAGTGTCTGCATCTAAATGTGTGTAGTCTTCTAAAAAAGATATACATTGTCCAAGCCTGGGTTTCCTTACAAAACCAGACATCCTTGTTCTAACAGAGACATGGCTAAAAAGCTCAGTCTCAGATAGATTTCACTCCCATCCTATAACACTTTCCACAGTGATAGGCATTCCAGGGGTGTGGATGTAGCCATTTATATCAAAGACAAATTCACAGTGTTGGACACCATTGATGTTACCACACCTAAGGAATTTGAGTCACTGGCACAAAACATAACAATCTCACCGATTGAGACACTATCTGTGGTAGGTTGCTACAGGCCACCATCAGGTGGCATGGAGCTCTTAAATTAACTGCATAAATTGATGGACTCAAAACAAAATTAAATCATCATCCTCAGTGACATAAATCTTGATTGGTTAAACACCAACACCAAAAGCAAACAAATCAGAAATGTTTGCGATGAATCAGGTTTCACCCAGTTAATATTAGACATTACTCACCCTAACCCCAGAAATTCCAAAAATGGTTTGTTGCTCGATCTAATCCTTAGCAATAGACTCCACAAGTTCACCCACGTGACAGTCTTTTACAATGATGCCAGCGATTACTGCACTGTGGGCTGCATTAGAGGCCTGGCATTAGCCAAGTCAAAAAGCAGGTTTATTTGGAAAAGGAGCTTCCACAAATTCAATCTGTCTGACTACTTAGCTGACCTCAGAGGTATATACTGGACAGACTTCTACCTGGCTTCAAATGTCAGTGATGCGGCCTTCCTTTTCAATGACACCCTAAGTGATACCATCAACATGCATGCCCTGGTGAAAAAAATATAAAACCCGATAGCATTCTTGCCCATGGTTCATGGCTGAGCACTAAACAAAAGAAACCATCATTGGTCCATGGCCAGGTAGACCAAACTCCCTTCAGACTGGGCAGTATTCAGAGCTAGCCAGAATGAGTGTACCAAACTGATTAGGGCTGCCAAAGCAAGCCATTACCTCCCAGCATTTGAATCTGCCCAAGGGTAATCCCAGCATGTTTTGGGTATAGTAAAATCAGCAGAAGGCATCAAACAGGCACCCACACTTCCCAACAAGATCACCTACCAGGGTACAAAACTATCCAGTAAGTCAGACATCCTAAATTCAACATCCATTTCTCTACTACAGGGTTAGGTTTCGACACCTCCAAAGCTGCCACCCTAAACCCCAGTCTACCTACACAGTATCCTACACCCACCGACAATATCTTCGCATCTGCCCCATTCCAATTTAAACTTGTAGAAGACCTGCTACTTCATCTGGATGTAAACAAACGTGCCACAGCTGATGGGTTAGGACCTTATTTCTTTAAATCTGGGTTCCAGTACTTAACTGCACCTGTTCAATTTGTCCCTTAGTTCATGTATCGTACCAGAAATCTGAAAAATTACACGTGCCACCTTTATTCTAATCAGGGGATCCTAAGGACCTGAACAACTACCGCCCAATTTCCCCTCCTACTCTCCAAACTCCTTGAGAAGCTAGTTAATACCCAAATAAGAGATTACCTTGATAGGACACATTTAGTAAGCCCAACTCAATCTGGCTTCAGACCTGTGCACAGTACTACCACTGCACTGCCATCAGTTACAAAGGAGTGGCTCCTTGCCATGGACAAGAAACAGATTACAGGGGCTGTATTCCTAGATCTTAGCAAAGCTTTCAACACAGTCGATTATGCTTTACTTCTTGTCTCACTAAATTGTCGGCATTACTGGACCCACACTGAGTTGGTTCACCAATGGTCTGATGGGAAGATAGCAGCAGATCAAGGCAGAAGGTATACTCATCCCACTCCTCCCCATACAAGGGGAGTATCGCAAGGCTCAATCCTTGGACCTCTTCTGTTCATGATTTACATAAACTCCATCTGGGCTAATGTCAGCAAAAAGCTAAATTATATCTATTCACAGATGACACAGTCCTCTATATCTCCAAACCCTCGGTGAGTGAAGTATGCACGGATCTTCAGGGTGAATTTGACCTCCTCCAACACAATCTTTTATGGTCTAAAATTCTTCTAAATGCTAAGAAAACTAAGGTCATGTACTTCTACTCCAACCATCTGAAAAAAATCCAAAAGCTCTCTCCTCTTTGCTGCCCATCAGAATCCTCCTTGATGACAATCTTGAAGCTATCAACATATTTAAATAGCTTGGCTGTGAATTAGACCATCACCTAACATTCTTAGCCCATATCACTTCACTCGCAAATAAATGAAGGCAAAGACTCAGTTTCTTTTTTGGGAATAAATCCCTTTTTTCAGCCAAAGCTAGGCTGAGATTTGTACAGACCATGTTCATCCTTGATTATGCCAATGTAATCTGTGGACGTTGCTCAGACTCTCTGCTTCAACAGCTCAATGTACACTACCATAGGTTTATACGATTCATCGCTAATGCCCACCATTGCACACATCACTCTGATTTAAATACCTCCCTGGGCTGGACTTTCCTGTCCACCAGATGGCTCATCCACTCATATGGCTCTACAAAGCCCTCCTACTAAAACTCCCCTCCTACATATCCGGCCATTTTCAGCGATCTATCTGCCACGATCCGCTATGGAGCAGCTAACTCATTTTACTGGATGTTCCACACACCTGCTACCACTTCGGCCAACTGGCTATATCCAGTGCTCTTCCAACTGCTTGGAATAAGGCACAAGCTACCCTCTAACTTCAAAATCTTGTATCACTAAACATTTTTAAAAACCTTGTCAACAGCAAATTGTATGACTCTTGTACATGCCAATGTCAAAAATAACTATCATATACTTATCCTCCTAATTATGTCACTATCACACCCTCTTCTCATTAGAGATGGCTATAGCACCACCTTACTAGAGGATAAGTATGCACCCCATACTCGCGCCTTCTATCCTTCTGTCTATCCCCTCTGTCTATCCTGTCACGTCACCTACCTTCATGTATATATCGCAACCAAATTTCTACCTGAACATACTTATCTCCCTTGCCTGCTCTAGTTGTAAAAGCTCCCATTATTCAGGTTAAGGCACTTATCTCTGAAAGTCTAGTACTTCTACCCTTGCAATTGTAGCTGACCTCATAATGACTAATGTGACTGTTTCAACTGTATAAATGACGTAAAAAAAAATACATATTTTTTTTTTTCTGTTGTTCATCCATGTATCTAACTTGTTCTATTATAAAATATTATTACTGTCTTTGTACCGTTTGCTAGTTGTATATCTTGTTTGATTTAAGGGAGTCATTAATAATGATTCTTAGGTGCCTTTCCCCCGATGATGTGTATAGCTGAACCCCTCCCATTCAATACCTGTTTTGGGATTTTTGTTCACTTTGCACTTCATGGCATTGAATTTCAGTTGTCAGAATTTGAACCATTTTTCTAGCCTTTACAGGTCTCTCTGCCATTCTCTTATTCCCTCCACATTGTCAGCTGTACAATGGAGTTTAGTGTCATCTGCAAATAAACACAACCTGTCCTGGATTCCTTGCCCTACAGTATGTCATTGATGGATATATTGAAGAGGACTGGTCCCAGGACATTTCCCTGTGGTACTCTGCTGATGATGTCTGTTTCCACTTACAGTGCTTGTTGCAGATAACTTTACCCTGTAATGTGTTATTTCTCAGTAGTTTCGGTACACCGAGAGGTATACAGAGCAGTACCGAGAAATACCTTGTTACTACTCAGTAATGCGGTAAGCAGCTGCCAAGTTTTTAATTAGTTGAAAAGGTTGAATTGACATTGGCAGAGGCTTAGAATTGCCAGGTGGCACTGTTTCCTGTATAATTTGTGGCAATGGTGTAAATTTTCTGATAGGTGTCCCCACAGTCTATGTGAGTACCTCCCTATTTACTGTAAGGCATTTTTTTTAAATGAGCGAAACCATGCCATCATTCAAGATATGCACACACCCGCTAATGCCTCATTTCAATCTGCACTACCCTGCAAGCTCCTGTCATCTCTCTTTCAGATAATTGAGTCACATTAAAATTATTGAAGTCTGTTCCTGCATACCTAAGTTGTTGCACCATTGAATATGTCAATGAATTTGAAAGGGAAATGCAGTTTCAAGGTGGCCATTGTAGGTGTATGCTTCTGCATGTGTTGGGGCGGGGCGAGGGCATCACGAAATAGCCTTGACAGTTAAAATCGTAGCTAAAGGAAAGTGCATACTTGCTGACTGATGCTCTCATCACTGTGTGTGCTAGTTTCTCCAATCTCCAGTTTACCTGATTTGATTGCATGTGTGCCTGAACATGGCAAGAAAGGGAGTGTCTAGAAGTTCAAAATGGCCCAGAGTATAAAAGGTAGTGTCGGCAAGCGAAAGGGGCATTTTGAATGCAAGTCTGTCCTATTGTCAGAATCACATTTGTTGTAAAGTACATTAACAGTAAGTGTACAGTGATTGCAACACTCCACACTATCCACCCCTCATTTAAATTTATTACAGGGAAAAGTTGATGCAGGGGTTTGAGTAGAATAAATGGATAAAACAATAGTTGCAAATTAAAGTACAGTGTGTATTTTGTTCATTTATGGGCTACCTGTAACTGACACTTGTGTTCAGATGCATCAGCCAACACTACAAAAGGGCTTGCAAATGCATTTTTTTAATTTTTTTAATTTTAATCCTCAATAAACATTGTTTTTGTTAATCGTTTACAGTCATATACAGTCATAAATATTTTCTTTTCTACCATTGCTCATTTGTTTTGTTCATGGAATGTTGTCCATTGACAGATTAAATAAAAAATTAGGGCAGACCTGATTATGCAGCCGCTAATGCTCTGTTTCAATCTGTACTACATCACAAGCTCCTGTTATTTCTCTTTCAGATCCTGGGGGGTTCCATTCCTCATTGGTTTGGTTGAGGAGAAAAATATGAGAGAAATGATGAATGTTAAATAAAAAACTAAAAAATGGTAGTTACACAATGAACTTCAAAAGTACACTACTAAGAAAAAAATAATAAAATCAAAACCAAACTCTGTTCTGATCAAGCCCATGATATTGGTAGAGTGCGATGGAGAAATAACAGGGATGCAGGATTTCTGATAGACTGAAGTTAGGATAGAGGCATGAGGACTGATTATAATAAGTTCATTTGAAACACCTTTGAATTAACTACTGAACACCCAGCAGGCGCAATCTGTAGAATGGACTGGAAATGTGTCTGCGTGTGTGGGGGGATCACAGATGTTTAGCGGTGTTGAATAGAGCAAGATAAAACAGGCTACTCAAAGCTGTCTACAATCATGGTACTAAATGCTGATTTTTCACTATGCCAGAAAGATGGATGAAATAGTAGAAGCAACACTACAGGGTCTTGTTAAGTAAATCATATTTTGTTGTAGTGGTGAGTGTATAAAAACGGGTGCAATATGCAATACAAGTGAAGACAGTTTTGTAAAAAGTATTGGCACAGATTGGGGACATGATAGTAATTGAATAATGGTTTGATAAAAGGAAGAAGTTGTGTAATTGTGGAAATCCACACATCATTTATACTGGTTTTCATGATCATTGCCCTGAGCATGGTTTGCAGAACAGGCAGATCGAAATGCACTATAAAATGTCAAGTCTCTAATTATATATTGTCATTTAATAACATTTGTAAAACTATGACATACAGGCAGATTACAGCCCTCTTGAGAACCGAGAAATGTGTGCCCTCCCCCACCAAAAAATATGTTGAACAAAGCGCTTTCCCTCTTAGTGCGCCACTCCACCCAACTGTGGAAATGGAAATATGTAGGCCCAATGATAATTAAATGTTGCCTGTCTAATGGTAAATCCATGGTAAATAGTAAACACTAATGCATCATAATATCTATGACGATAATATAAACTCAAGTTGAATTTTCACAACACAAAAAAATCAGTCATTTCTGTATGCATGAGCAGAAAAACAAAACAAATTGGTGTTGCTCATACTGAAGCAATACTTGTAAGGTACAGTATTAGCAGAAGCCAGTGGTGCCTGGTAACATGGACCAAGAAACCTAGGTTCATACTGTATATCACCACTGCCACTTACTTTGTGTGTGCCCCACCTACATCCTAAGCTCTCAATGCTTCAGCTCAGCAAACTGTACAAATAAATCAGAGTAGGGCCTGCAGGAGATTACCCTTTCCATGTCAGAATACTTTTACACCTATGCTTGACCATGAACAAAATGATATACCTTATTACCCAACTCAATGGAAAATAGGGTTTATGTTTACATATATTCGCAAGCTATGTTCCCTACATCACCCTTATCTCATAACCTTGCACCATTCTTGAACCACTTAGAGTGCTGTAATAAGAGTATGCACTGGGTGTGATCAGCCATCTGGAAAGTGTGGTTATTGCAGCATCTCACTGTGCACCTGGAGTGCATTACTGCATTTATAGTATGTCTGAAAGGTGACTGGAAGTGTCTAAGGCCCTGTACACATTAGAGATGAAGATTTGCACCATTTTAAAAAAATGTTTTAAAAACATTTTCAAACTAACCACAGCAGCCCATCCACATTATTTTTGCACCGAGTTTGAACTTGGTTGTAACACGGTCGACTCCCGTCCACATCTGCCTCCAGTAACGTTTTTAAAAACGGGTTCTCCATGACTGTTAACACACTTCCTAGAGGAGCAATATACAGACGCCTGTCCACACTACAGGGTAACACGTTTTCCCTCATCAAACCATGTTTAAAAATGGACTTGAGACTAGCTTCCAGCAGGGTTTAAGCAAGGTTTCCTAACACACTTTGAAACAGGGCTTAAATGCGGATGAGCACCGTGTTTGTGCTAGTTAAAACATTTTAAGCACCTTAAAACATTTTAACTAGCCTGATGTGTACAGGGCCTAACAATCTAGTTGTTCCCAACAGCTAATAAGATTAGTCTTCTGATGCTGTTATTTGCAGTAACAATTGAGCAGCTGGTCATTACCTAAGGTTAAACAACCGAATGTGGGGGGTGTCAATGGCCTGAGGCCAGGTGGTTGTTAATCCTAAGAAATGAAACGTTTATCAGTTGTTATTGCAATTATAAATCTAATCACAATAATAACATTTTTGGTCTATTTTGAGTGCTGTGAAGTGAGAGGTTGGGTGCCAGGATGTCTCCAGTTGGGTATACCTTACTGGTAAGGGGTGTGGACTGGCAGCTGAATCTTTAATTTCTAAGATTAATAACTGCTCCAGTAGCCAATTGGAAGCCATGTTAGACTTCTAGATATTCAGTTAGATATATAATTGGTGAGAGGAGCTGAAATGGTACTTTTTTTATTTTTTTCTGGGACTTCTGCAGTATCCAAAGAAACACATGAGGGGGCTTATTTGTTGAACAGCAAAGGCATGCTAGTACTGCCCCATCTCTGTTATTTGATTTTTTTTTCTCACCATCTTTCTCTGAGTATGTATTTTTCTTTCTTCCAATCCCTCCCTACCCTCCCCCATTCTCTATGATTCCACCAAATGCCATAGCTGTAACAGTGCTGGGGGAATGGACCAGAGCTCTTTTTAAAAGAAAACAGATTTTCAAATCCATTCTTCCTTTTATTGAAAAATTGTAACAGTACAATTAGTAGCTTATGTTACAGATCCACTCGGCAGGTCAGGCCATCTGCTCCCACAGTGCCAAACTCCAAATGCAGTCTTGTGAACAGTTAACAGAAACAGGGTAACCCTTCTGTCTGTTTTGTGGGTTTGAATCAACCTTTGGTCTCAAGTCTTGGAGGGATTCAAACTGTGAGCCTCTTGTTAGCACACCCAATGTACAGGCTCAGATAATTCTGCTCTTCATGGGAGGCCAGATATCTTTTGCCTATGGGCACCTAACCAGGCGTACAAAATGAACCCTTAAAACTCTATTACAGACCTCAGAATAAATTCTTACCTTTTCCCAGTTTGGTAAAACCATATAAGCTCATGCACACTATTGTCACACTCTTAACCATCCATGCATCACATGCAAAAACAGAAGATCTTGGAAGACACAAAGAGTCTATTTAAAAATGAGATGTTTAATTAAAAATAGATAAGAATCTAAAATGTAAAACACAGAACTATATATCACAAAACATACAAATCACTTAAACAAAACAGGTTTAAAAGTGCAGACTAAATCTCCTACCACAGTACTCTTAGAATTGCCTCTTCTAAGGTATATTCATCTAATAGTGCCTGATGTTGCTTTTTCAGAGTCCAAACATTTGTGTGTAAATGGAAAACAGAATACTGTTTAAAAACTGGCTTTGCCAACTTCTTTGCATGAGGTCACCTAGCTCCTCCCTGTCAGAATATAAAAAAATGTGTAAAACAGGATGTCTTATCAAAGGTAAATTAAAATTATGTGACCTCAGCAAAACTTTTTTTAAATGACTTTCTTTGATCTATGAGCAGCTTCCTCATTCCAGGACATCAAAGGACTTGTTATGTCTCTCTGCCAGATCTCATGGAGGTGCAACATGCTTTTGTATCACCATGTGAATTTTACTGTGTTTTCTGTAGAACGTTATAAAAGTTTATGATCTATTTTGGCAGTTGGCAAGCTGCAATTAGTCACATAAAAGGAGATCCTAAATTTTAAGTCTCTTCTAGCCTGTAATTATCTCTTGGCCTTGCAGGTAACACCTATTAACTAAAACCTAGGAGGTGGGGTTGTCATTCCACAGACTGTCAGCATCTCTCATGAAAGACATTCAATAACACATTTTTATATTACAAAAAGCATAGGTAATCAGAATCAGCTGTCCAAGTGTCACAGCTTAGACATATTACTTGTTCAGATATATAGTCCACCAACTCCTCTAAGTTGACTTCTGGCATTTCTAAATTACTTAACTGAGTCCCTTAACCTTTGTAATCCTGGGCTGCCTGTTTCCTATGTCAGCCAGCATCCCTTTAGGGCAACCATCTCCCCCCCACCTCTCCCTCTCATGAATTAGCTTCGCAGGGGGCCTCATTCTATTTGGCTGCCCTATTTTCCCTCTCTATTATGTGTTGGATACCCTTTCTTCCCACTGCCCTTCTCGGTATCCCTCCTCCCTCTCCTTACTTGTACTCTGTATACGCTGCACTTTAAATGCCTATATTTGCACTTGCTTTACATGTTTGATTCATCCAAGTACTGAGTTTGTATATTGTAACTGCCTGTACCGATGTCTACTTTTGTAGGAAGTGTTGTCTACTATAAACAAAAGTGTCCTCTGTATCCAGGACCATCTTGAAAATGAGCTTACTCAATGATGCAACTGCCTGGTTAAATAAAGTTTGATTGATTGATTAATGTGATGGTGGGGTCATTACTAGTGTCCTAAAGCTGCAGCACATGTTACAGTGAAAACGATGCCCCTATACCTTTTTATTGAGTTTGTCATGTGTGCAGGTGCAGAAGAACTCATTGACATGAGAGGTGATATACAGGGGTGTGAGGGAGTGTGCCCAGTGGAGAGCTTTATAGCAAGTGGCAGGCCAATAGGTCGGCAGGCTGGGGTTGATTCAGTTTCTGTTGTTGGGGTGGGTTGGCCAGCTTTTCAAGGGACAGAGCCACACCAACAGTGGCGTGCTCTGTTCTTTGATGTAAAGCCCTGTATTACTTGACTTCTTGATTGCACGTTCACACTGTTGTAGCTCTTACAGTGTGAATGCACTGAACCTACCTACGCTTCCATCTTGCTTGTTTAATAATGACAGGTTTAATTCCGGTACTTCTACTTTATCAAGTATTTTGCAGTAAAATGCATCTGAAGAACTTTGTGGCTCTCATAGAACAGATGCAGAAACAGAGAACAATTGTGAACCCTGGATAGGTATATTTCATTGCTGTTTAACTCATATAAATGCTGTTGTTGTAAGAGAGCCACAAACTTCCCCAACAGAAACTAATGTTACCACAGCCCCGGGGAATTGTTACGATATGCAAGACATTTGTAATCTGCAGAATCGCTTAAATGTTACTGAAACAGAAAAAATTCAGCAGTCTTCATTGAGTACTCCTAGTCAGTAACAAGGAGCAAATTTATTGGAAGGGGGAGTGTCATATTACTCTGACAACTTTTCACCCCCATCCTGGGCTAAGCTAATTCTGGAGCAAATTTCTAAAGTGGACACAAAACATAGCAAGTCTTCATCATCTTTATCCCACCGCCAAAAAATATAATCCACTGGATTTATTGAGACAGACTGATTGCAAAATAAACAAGAATGAAACTGAGTTTCAGTGTGAGTCCGATGCAGCAATTTATTTATTGTTTCAACTGTCCTCTGTATGCACAAGCAAAAGCAAAATGATTTGCATATCTGATAGACTTGCACCACTATTGCAGCAGGTAGTTTAATAGGTTTCATAGGTTTAACAGAGCTTGGAAATAACTTTCATCCATAGTGCTCACTTAGACTATGTGTGTTTATTATTTCCCCGTACATATTCATCCAACTTTATTTTGAACTTTTCTATAGTTGAACATTCTATGACTTCTATTGGGAGTCCATTCCACATTTTGACCACCCTCTGATTAAGCCATGGATTACTTTTTGCCAACTTGTAATTTTTCTGTCCTAATTGCAATGGATGGGATCGTGTAATATACGTCTGATTTCTCCAGTCAAGCCCCAACGTGTCCCACAACTCGATATCTGTACAAGCCTTGTAAACAAGACACATGTCACTGCTAGTTCTTCTATATTCCAGGGTAAACATCTGAAGGGCACTAAGTCTATTCTGGTAGTTTTTACCCTTTACAGCCAGAATTTCTCTAGTTGCCCTTTTTTGTACCCTTTCAATTTGTTGAATTTTTCCCTTCTTGAAGGGTGACCAAATCTGGGCTCCATATTCTAAAATTGGCCTAACCAAGGATGAGTAAGGGAACTAAGACCGCCTGTTTTCTGCTAGAAATATGTGTAAGAATGCAATTTAGTCAGTATGATTTAAGTACTTTGTCCCATATTTGTGACACAGTTGTACCATGCATTCACAGCCAGTAACTGTGCCACCATCTGTGTAACTAGGAGACAAAATAAAAATAATGGCACACAAACTGAAGTGGAATGTTAAAGATGATGTGCGATGTAACAAAAAAAAAAGTACAAAACTAGCTTTATGACACAGCAGTGTGGACTTTCACAACACTTTGCCAGTACACTGTAGTTTGCTCAAGGGACAGAGGACAATTCACAAACCTAAATATTTGTATAGTATCATTAAAGTGCCAGTATACAACAAAGAGATTCATTCTAAAATATTTTGTAGTATGACTATATTATTATTGCTTTACTTGTTCCAGTGGTTCCATAACTATGGACAGAAAAAAGCTTGTTGTGTATTTGAGTCCAAAACTAAATGAATGAAGTGGACACAGATATGTACAGTTGTGAATGAGTGGGTCTGCAGAGTGCTAACACTGGGCCCACACAGGATGGGAGAATAGACAAAAAATATAGAGTCGGACTCACGGTAAAACACAGTTCCTTTTTTTTTTTTTTTTTTTTTTTTTATTGTTTTGCAATCAGTCTGTCTCAATACTATAAGTATAAATCCAGTGGATTATTCTTTGGGGTGGGATGGAAGTGATAAAGACTTGAAATTGTGTTGTTTCCAGTGTCTAATCCTGTGTTTGCCCTTGCACAATGAACAAAACTACTGCTGGCATCCCTCTGATTAACCTCCCCCCGCCCCAAGTGTAACTGAAGAAAAGAAACAGGATGCAGTTGAGTAACAGACTTCAGGCAGTTGGTAGTTTTAGCAGTAAGCAGCCAGCAATACATAAAGAGTCACTGACTGAGTAGAAAGACTATTCACACACTGGTGCTGATACCACCACATGATGTGTGACAGGTCGGGCCATGTACCAATAACAAAAAAAAAAAAAAAAAGATTACTTTCAAAAATGCCCACTGCAGTATGATCTGGCAGGCAGACAGAGAATGACAAAATATGCTGCAACATTCTGGAGAATACAGAAAGAAGGATGGTCAAGTGGCGGCACTGCTCTGACTTTGCCGCTAAAACTACAAACTGCCTGTGGACTGTTACTGACTGTATTGCTTTTGTCATGCAGTGTGTAGGGGCAAATACAAGGAAGCCTCATCCTTGTGCTCACTGGCGCCTCCTGTAATGGTGGCCCTGTTCCTACCTCTCAGCCATTCCTAGGTTTGGGATCATATGACATTAACGGTGGCTTCAGCTTTAAAGATCTGGAAGGAGCCAAGTTCGACTCCCGCCACAACTCCTGGCCACAGCTGTGTTGCCCAGTGCTGCTGATGCAGTTCTACGGAGCACCAGTGTTATAGAAAGAACAACTGGCAAGCCAAAACATAAGTCCCAAAATTAAGTGACGAAGCCTTATGGTAGTTAGGGAGAAGTGTAATTTGGGCAGAGAAAAGGACTGGATTGCCGTTGCATGGCATTGACTGATGCGGGTGTTGGGAGGGCTGGAAGCTTGCCAGTGCTTCATATTTTAAGTTAGCATCTCAGTGCATGATGTGTTAATTGAATATCAAACACCTATATGTTTATATGTTTCCAGAGTACTACGCTGACTTCACAGCATTAATAGAAAGTGATAAATTATTTGACTCACCCATTACAGTTTATGCCCGTGTAATCTAAACTAACTTTTTATTCTTTTTTGAAAGTTGTTTCTGATCTCGCTCCCCCTTTTTTTTTTTTTTACAACAAAGGTTCCATAGAATTGGAAGGGTCATTAGTTGCTGGGCTGGAAAAGTGAAGCTTACAGGAGGCTTGTTGGGGCAGCAGTTGTAGAGCAGCAGCAGCATGGATTTGGTCATCTCAGCCTGATCTTGACTCTTATCAAGGAGCAGAGAGGAACTGTGGCAGAATGTTATAGTGAAGAATGATTCAGTGTTTTTTAAGTTTTTTTTGTTTGTTTGTTTTTAATCAGGTCCTTGGGATATCACTTAAAGTGCCATTGCAACTTTAAGAGATTTGCTTACAGTGATACATGAGCTGTTATTTATAAATGAGCTGTTGATCCAATTATGAATATTGTTAGCCTACAGTGGGTAAGGAACTAAAGAGCTTTACATGCCATCCTGTTCCCTCCATTACTGAGTACAAAACACAGTAGTTGGCAGCTGGTTAACAGCCTGGATCAACTGCTTGCATAGTTGTACTGAACTCTCTCTCTCTCTCTGTCTCTATGCCTGTTGTCAATATGGGCATTCCTGCTGCAGACAGACCTGTCACCACAGATACTCTATGCAGGACTAGCAGCGTGAGCAGAGAGCAGCAGGACTGGAGAAACAGGATGAGACTACATCCAGATTAATATACTGTCCTTTAACATATTATACAGTCCCCGTCCAGTAACATACCATACAGATCCTGCTGTGATGTTATACATATTCTACACTATAAAATAGTATATAGATCCTGATCCTTTATTATTCAGATCATGTCCTGTTATTATGCAGATGTTGTTCTATAACATATTAGACAGCATTTGGCACCTATCAGCTTTGGTCTCCAATACATTCTTAACAAGCATCTTAAAGTTTTAAAACAAAATGGAAAAAAAAATTTAATTTGTGTGGGTGGGGAGGTACTGAAAGCCTGTTTTCACACCAAATAATACTGAGTTTTGAGCCTTGTACCTTTTATTGAAACATTTCAATGAAAAATTAAAAACTGAGGTGCATAACTGCAGCATGATAGACAGACGGAAGGATGGACAGAAACAATGACAAATGAGGAAGGAACATTCCAATATGCCAGTAATGTAACAGCAATGTTTTCACACAAGGGGTCAAACCTTTAGCCCTGTAACACCTGTACTAGCAGCTGTCTTGCTATTTTAACATATGTGAATGCTTGTGTAACCCATATGTCCATTTTTGTAACATGGATATACATATGGTATCTACGGGTTCGGGGAAGGATGAGGTTACCTGGTACAAGAGACCTAGGTTTGACTACTCTGCACAGGGGCACCCAAGTAAATCCAACTACAGGAAGCAATAACTGTAATGTCCAGAACCAGAATTGGGATTTTTCAATGTGGCTTTATTTATTAACTCACTGAACATAAAACAAAGCTCTGTATGGTCCCCCAAAGGGCTACGTAACTGTAATGCAGATTAGAGGTTAAACACAGCGGTCCATTTGAGGAATGAACACAATACAACAGTTGTTTGGCATTGAACCCACCAGGTACTCAGCCCGGACTTTGCATGTTCATTGGATACACAGCCCGACTGGCCCGGCTCCCCTGCCGGCCACACGACTGACGGTCCACTTGGCGAATGAACCCAAACTCTACTTGGAAAGACATCCCATCAAACAAGGAGGCTCCCAAACTGTGGCTCCCCACACCACTTGAAGTCTGCGACTCCTAGAGAGATTTTGTTTTCGTACTTCCAAATCGAAACTCCCATCCAACAAGGAGACTCCCATCCAACAAGGAGTAATGTTCCCATCCTGTGGCTCCCCACACCACTTACAGTCTGCGACTCTAGAGAGATTTTCGTTTGCGACCGTCTGGAAAAAGAAGAAAAGTAGAGAACAGCGTTAACTGTTGCGTAACAGAAGATATTGCTTGAGAGAGGCTCTTGCAGTAGGTATTCACAGATGGGACTAAGCCTCCAGGTATTAGGACACCACGGAAAAACTTCTTGCTAGCAGTCTCTGGCGGGGACCACTTACGTCAGGTGACCAGCTTCCCCAGGCCGCCTTCCAGTTCTTTCCTGCCATCGGCTTGTGAAAGTTCCTCGCAGTAGAACAGCACTCGTCAGTACCTTTTGTTGACTTAAAGTTTTGACTTTTCAGCTAATTATGTAGATTTTTATAGATTTTTTTTCCAAAACTATCTGCTGTGTATGTCCCCACCCCTCAAATCGCATAAAAACAAGTCGACTCATGTGGTTCATGGCTTCCACACAAGGATGGACACTCCTTGTGCCTTTTCTTACTCTAGTCCAGACCCTCCCGTGGAAGGTACCCAAACTGCCAAAATTCAACTCTGCTACCCATAAGGAAGGCAGCAGTCCCAGGAAGCCATCTCCTGAAAAGACAATGGCATCCATGGAGATGGACTTAAAGAAACTTTGGCGAGGCGTCAACCTTCCCAGAGGCCATCAAAAGAAAGCGTGAGAAGGAAGCACAGGATCGGGATTCTTCATCCACAGCAGCCGCGACTTAGTCCAAGTCTCAGCCCTCAGGTATCTGCCCTTCGGGATCGGCTCCTCGCCGGCCATCTTGGTGGCTGCCAGAAGCGTCAGCCCCTCTGTCGGGCTCGCACTTGGCCCCTCAGGGGCCTCGAAGTGAGAGGCTTCCACTCCTGCCAAAGTGGCTCCTCCATCCGACCTTCCGGTCCAAGCGGGTCTGGTTAGTCGGATGCCAGCTCTGCTGACATCCGCACAGACAAGGCTGATAAGCGCTCACCGTTTAGGCAGCCCAGCCCTCCACCCTTCCACCAGGCTGCCCCTACTTCATAGCCCTCCATGGACAGGGAGTCCGATAAGTCGGACACTAGCGCGCCCGACGTCCACCTGGGCACTGTTGATAAGTAGGCCATCGGCCCTTCCGATGACTGCCCAGCAGATCTGCCTGCGTCAGACCCAGTCACGCCTGACATCCCAGGCTCCCCGCAATGGATAGACCCATTGCCCTCTGAGGTCACCGCGTTCCCTCTGCCCTCCCCGGATTCTGATCCTCTTTCCCCAGCCAGGACCCAGGGACGCTGCCATCAGGGGTGCCGCGACGCCGGCTGACAAGACACCACCCTCTGGCATACCTCTGCCTGACGGAGGACCTCTTCTTCCACCAGGACTGTCGGACCCTCCCGGGGATTTCCCCACGCCACGCCTGACACCCTCGGAACAACGATCCCATAGTCTGATCCGCCCAGCAGGGCCTACACAGGGCCTTCTGCTCCGTCAGAGCCCCTGGTGCCAGGGTACCAGGCGCCGCAGTAACCGTTTCGCAGTATCGAACACGGCCAGTGACACCGCAATACCCAAAGCCAGGTTTCCGCTGTCAGGTTACGGATACTCCTATTACGGTACCCCAACTACCCGTATCCGAGCCCTCCTCCTCTGCCACCATCTTCACAGCCACTGGCAGAGACTGAAGGAGGTCTTGGTCTCCTGGTGGGCGGCATAGGCTCAGCTCACCAGGGAGGTCAAGTAGTTTTTCCGACACCCGGACCCCGAGGCCGTTCCCCTTTACCCGATCCATCTGGCTCCCAGGGCAGAGAGGACACACATCCCTGGGTGGACCCCAGAGGGGTCGTTCCTCCTCCTCCTAGGGAGGAGTCTTCTTCTTTTTCAGAGTCATCAGACTCAGATTCCGACTAAAATCACTCTGAACCTGGAGACAGGCCTCATACTCCAGAAAATCTAGGGCCAAGGAACCTGACTAAGTCCCCTTCGGAGGATCCTTCTTTTCTGGAGCTCTTGAGAAAGATCCAGAAGACATGTCATTGGCAATCAGTGGAGCCAGACCCACAGCGTAAGAAGCTCTCTGCACATTTGGATCTGCTCGAAACCACTCCCACACTGATTCCACTCTGGAGCCTCACGTGGATCTTGGTCTCCACTATTTGGACGCAACCATCCGCGCTATCCCCCTTCCGAGGAAGACTGATAGGCTATACCGGGCTCTGGAGGGTAAAGACTTTCTCAGTCTCCTCCCCAAGGCAGACTCAGTTGTGATCAGCACCGGCCCCAGCCACCCCACCAATCCAAAACACCTGAGCTCGTCCCCACCTGACACAGAATCCCGACTTCTGGTCAGTACGGGAAGATTATTTACTCATCTTCTACCCTAGGCATCTGGGCCCCCAGCTATGTCGGCCACATGGGGGACTTACAGAAGTCCGTTCTTATCCAGGTAGAATCCAAGCTGGTCTCCCTTCCTGAGTCACAGACCAAACAGGAACTGGGAGACCTGGTCAAATCCACTCATTCGGCCTGCAGGCACATGCTCTGTGCCACCTACGATGTGGACACAGCTGGCAGAAACTCAGCTTTCTCTGTAGGGTTACGGCGTCATGCCTGGTTCCTTCTGTCAGGATTGGTCCCTGAAGTGCAGACTGCCATACAAGATGCTCCCTTCAGGGATTTGGTGCTGTTCGGAGGTGATGTCAAGGACATCATAACCAAATTGCAGGAGAAGGGCACTGCACTTAAGTCAGTCCAGACTCTGTACAGGCCCCCTCAAGGGCAGCGACGTTCTTTTCATCGCCAAAACTGACAAAGACCGAAACCTAACCAAGGAAAGCATGCCAACAAACGGGCCCCTCCAGCAACCAAGAATGCTCCCAGCAAAAAACCTGTGAGAGCCTCGGCAGCTGTGCTACCCTCCTGCTCCTAACTCCCTGCTACTTCCTCTGGCGCTCTGGCCATTCCAGAGGAACCAGTGGGGGTGGGGGAGAATCTCCTCCCATCTGCCCGGTTGGGAGAGGATAACATCAGAGGCTTGGGTGCTCCAGCTAATATCTGCCGGACACTCAATAGAGTTTCTACAAAAACCTCATCAAAAATCCCCTCCTCAGTCATCTTACTCCCCACAACATCTTCCTCTAGTTCTAGAGGAAATGCTATCCCTTCTATCGAAGCCAGCGATAGAGCCCATCCCCACCTATCTTTGGGGGACAGGTTACTTTTCCCATTTTTTTCTAGTTCCAAAAAAGACGGGAGAATTGAGGCCTGTAATAGGGTCTGCAACACCCCCACACCCAAAATGCTCTAGATACTTGCGTTGTTCTAGAGCATTAATATTACCTAGCAGGTATTGTAGTTACGTGAACAAAAATGGGCTATAAATACTGTTTTCCCCTTTAATTAAATTTAAATCTGTTGCAACAGTAGGCTTTATTGCTTTCTCCCATACTGTCTCTTTTCAAACAACATGAAGTCTTGCTATATTATGACTATTGCAGTTTGCCCCAGCCTTAGAACTGCTCCGGAGGTGAAAGAGTTAACTTCCATGCAGAGCATGGAGCTTAGAGCGCGAGCTCGGTTCAGAAGCTCTGTTTGGCTGGTTTCAAACCGAAACCGTCAGATTTTTCTCCGCCTCACTGAACAGTCGTCCGGAGATTCCTCCTGTTGCTCGGTTCATTTCTTCGGTTTAAAGCGCTATTTCTCGGTTTAATTTAACATGATTTCATTATTTTAACCGAAAACCGATCGGTTCAGGCTCTGTCTATAGTAATCGTAAGTAATAGATAAGGGTTTTCTGTGTGGAACTTGTAAAAGTATTATCGGTTCGGTTGAACCCGATCGAGTTATATTTAAATATAAGTTTAAAGCCTTTTAAGGCTTTTGAGTGCGGTTCCGGTTCTTATGGTTCTAAAAAAACGGATTTCATTACGTTTTTTCACACCCGTGACACGGTTGGGAACCGATAAGGGTGTCTTGCCTGGCACTGCCATCAAAGGGCAAGTTGGTTGGTTAGAGCTGGCATCATGTCTGAGAACCCAAAAGAAAACCGGGCCCACTGGGTTTCAACACTGTAGTGTCTGTGGGAAGCCTTTGCCAAGGCTGACCCACACACTATGTGTCTATTGTCTGAGGTTTGACCACCTCAGTTCAGACTGCCAGATTTGTAAAATTTCCCTGCAGCCACCCTGGACAAGAGGTGGGCAGGCTGGAGCAGAGAGAGCCAAAGATCCGCTGACCGGATGGCAGGCCGGTTCGGTGCCAACCCGAACGGAGGGATGCCCTCTGACCAGGGCGAGACTTCCTCGGGCAAGCGAAAGCTGGCTTTGAGGAGCCAGTTCCAGCAAAGAAATCTAAAAAATCAGCAGGTTTGAAGTCCAAAATTCCTTCTCCAACTGCTGCTGAGATAGCCAGGGCAATACAGATTGTCCAGTCCCTGTCCCCGGTTCCCTTCAAACCGCCACTGTTTGGCAAAAGGTCGGTTCGGTCAATTCCAGTGGTTCAGGATTATGATATAGAAGAGTTCTATGAACCAGAGGAGGGGGATGAGGATTATGATCAGTGTAAATGTGATTTTGAAAGTCTGGATGTGCCCATTGAACCGGACATCTCCCCAGACAGACCTTCAGGTGAGTCTCCCCCTAGGCTTTCTGAGTCCCCTTCTCATTTTTTGTTTTATAAAAAAGTTGCTGAGACCCTCCAGCTTCCCTTATGGGAGACTTTGGATGAACAAGAGGAGCCTGACTATGTGGAGATGATGGATATCCCAGAGTCCAGAGGTTGTCCATCCCTTTACATAAATCCTTTAGAAAACAAACAGTAAAAATTTTAAAAGCTCTAATTCTGTGCCTCCTGTGGATAAAAGATGGACAGGAGGTACACTTTGTCAAGTCCTGATACAGATTTTCTTTCACAGCAATGCAGTCATGTTGGGAGTAGTTAGGCTGCAGCCTGTGATAAAGCTAATATTCCACTGGCTTCACATCCTTCTGACAAGGATTCCAGGAAGATTGATGCCATGGCCAAAAAACAATACATGGCAGCATGCTTGGGACTCAGACAAGCTAACTATATGGCTTATGTTGCAGATACCAGAAATCTAGATGGGATACTGTCATGGCCTTAGCCAAACAGGTCCTAGCCAGGCTCTCAAAGGAGCTGGAGCAGGTGGCTCTTGATGGTATTGAGGCATCTAAGGTGCAATTCCATGCTGCAGTGGATTCTAATGATGTATCCTCTAGAGTCATGGCTACATCTGTGGCTTTCTTGAGATTGGCCTGGCTCAGGTGTACTCTTTGTCACAGGATACCAGTCTAAGACTGGATTTTCATGTGGGAAATTCTCTGTTTGGGGAGCAGACAGAGAATTATATGAAGAAAATGGATGAATATAGAACCACTTACAGGAGTGCACAAGCCAAGGAGCGGCAAGCCACTCCTCAGAGGCAGCCCCCAGGGGTAGGGGGAGGCCTTTCACAGGCCTTTTTACGCAGACTTAGGCCCCTCCTCTTCAGCCTATACAGGGGTTCTTCAAGAGGAGAGGCAGGCGGGGTTCGAGCAGGCCTGCTCCCACCCCTCAGCCTAAAGCCCCTGCCAAACAGGCACCCTGATGGGATGCCCAGGGTGGCTCTCCACTACCTGTGGGGGCAGGTTGGCTCACTTCGTCCAGGACTGGCAGTCTTTAACTTCAGACAGGTGGGTCCTGGAAGTAGTGAGCCAGGGTCTGGTTCTCAGCTTCAAGAAATTTCCAAAGATGAGAGCCAGATCTTTTCTACCTACAAACCCTTTAGAGACTCTTGCTTTGGAAACAGAAGTCTCAACCCTCCTGGCTCTCAGAGCTGTAGAAAAGGTTTCTTCCCTTCACCAGGGCAAGGGTCTGTACTCCAGGTACTTCCTTACCCCAAAAAAGACAGGAGAGTGGCAGCCTATCCTGGATCTAAGATATCTAAACAAGCACCTTTTAAAGCCAAAGTTCAAAATGGTGACACTGGGAATGATTTTACCATCCCTAAGGCCAGGGGACTGGCTAGCCTCCCTGGACCTCAAAGATGCCTACTTCCATGTTCTTATCAGAAGCTCCCATCGAAAGTACCTCAGATTCGAACTGCCCTCAGGGTCGCTCACCTAAGAAGGCAAAAGATTGCCATTTTTCCCTACCTGGACGACTGGCTCATTGTGGGTCAGTCTCCAGACCAGGTCAAATCACACCTGCTAGTTACCCAGCAGCTGCTTGCCTCTCTGGGATTTCTTCTCAATCTTCAAAGTCAGTTTTAGAATCTGTCCAGGTACTCACCTTTATAGGCGCAGAACTGGATACAAAGCAGACCAGAGCCTTCCTTCCCTTGGAAAGGGTAGGACTTAGTGGCCCTGGCCGCCTCCTTCACTCTGCAGGTTTCTCGACCAGCAAGGCATTTCCTGCAGCTCCTAGGGCACATGGCTGCCTCCACAGCTGTGGTGCAAGGGGCAAGATTTCAGATGAGGGACATTCAGTTCCATTTGAGAGCTTTCTGGTCTCAAAGAGAGATCCTCTATCCAAATTAATTCCAGTGACTCGAACCCTGATCCAGGCCCTTCAGTGGTGGCAGGATCAGAGCAATCTGAGACAGGGGTGCCTTTCATCCCTCTGTCCCATTCCTTGACCCTTACTACAGATGCATCCCTCTTGGGATGGGAGCTCACATGAAACCTCTCCACCCAGGGATTATGGTCCCCTCGGGAATCTGTGCTCCACATCAATCTGTTGGAACTCAGAGCTGTTTTCTAGCACTTCAGGTTTTCTCTGCATCTGTTCAGAACAAGGTGGTACAGGTCAGAACAGACAGCACCACTACAATGTGGTACATCAACAAACAAGGGGCACTCAGTCTTGACCTTGTGCACTGAGGCAATGAGTTGTGGTCTCTGGCTTACTCCTGAACACTTCCCCTCATAGCAGTTCACCTCCCAGACAAGGACAATGTCTTGGCAGATGCCCTCAGCAGGATTTCCCAGGTCCATCACGAATGGTCACTGGATCCCCTAGTACTGGGGATAGTGTTTGCCAGATGGGGCACTCCTCAGATAGATCTTTTCGCAGCCCCAGACAATTATCAGCTTCCACTGTTTTGTTGCAGGCCCCCAGTGTTGGGCTCAGTTCCCCTGGATGCCTTTCTCCTCGATTGGGAAGGGAAGTTTCTTTATGCCTTTCCCCCTTCCCTCTCCTGTTCAAAGTACTAGTCAAAATCAGGTCTCAGCCCTGCAAAATGATCCTGATTGCTCCAGACTGGGCCAGGCAGCCCTGGTACCCACTCCTTCTGTCCTTAGCAGTCCATCTTCCCCTGTGTCTCCCCAGGAACCACAATCTGTTAACCTGTGCTCAGGGGAGAGTTTGGTATCCGAATCTCAAATCCCTCAACCTCAAGGCTTGGCTCTTGAGCAGTTAGTTTGCTGATTTGCAACTTTCTCAAAGTGTTCTCGAAATCCTGAAGGCTGCTAGGAAGCCTTCCACCAGGGCTACCTATAACTCCAAGTGGAAAAGGTTTTCCATATGGTGTTCTGGGAAGCATGTTTCCCAGAATCTGCTGATCTACCTACTGTATTGGACTACATGGTCCATCTTAATTCTTTGGGACTGGGACCAGCCACCCTGAAAGTGCACTTGGCTGCTGTCTCTGCCTTCATTCAGCAGGAAGCCCTCTTCTCTCTCTGCTCATCCTGTATTTTCCAAGTTTTTAAAGGATTGCTACACAATCCCCATTCAGGGACCCTGCCTTGGCTTGGGATCTTAATGTATGCATTGCTCAGCTAATGCAACCTCCCTTTGAGCCTCTGTCTTTGGCAGAGCTTAAGTATTGACTTGGAAAACTGTATTTCTGGTAGCCATCACTTCTGCCAGAGTATAAGTGAGTTACAGGCTTTATCAGTAGAAACTGACTTTATTTCCTTTCACAGGGATAAGTGGTCCTCAGGACTAACAGGAAGTTTTGCCTAAGGTGGTTTCAATTTCCACCTTAACCAATCTATTTCACTTCCAGTGTTCTTCACTGACCATTCCTCCTCTGGTGAAAGGAGGCTGCACAGCTCAGATGTTAAGGGCCCTAAGTTACTACATAGAAGTACCAAGGTCACAGGTTTGACTCCCTCAACTGTTTCTCACTTATGGTGAGGGTTGGGAAGGGGACCTGCCTAAAAGATCCATTGCCAGGTGGATCGTTTTGTTGTATCTAATTTTGCTATCAAAAGCTGGGTAAGGTTCCCCCTCAGGCCTGAGGGCTCCTCCTACCAGAGGTACAGCTGCATCTCTAGCTGCTGCTGGAGACATCTATCTTGGAGACATGTCAGGCAGCTACTTGGAAGACAGTACACACTTTCACCAAGCATTACTCCCTGGATATTCAGGCCAGGAGGGATGCTCGGTTTAGCACAGCCGTGCTTCAGAGCCTATTCCTAAGTGGGTTCTGTCCCTCCTCCATGGAGGTACTGCTGTGTAGTCTGCAATTGTCATAATATAGCAGACTTCATGTTGTTTGAAGAAAAATTACTCACCTTAGTAATGTTGTTTCTTCTAATGAGTCTTGCTATATTATGACCTCCCCAAGCCTGCCCCTCTCAGAACTCCTACTTTGGGGTATGGGGTGGGTAGTCCTCTGTTGGCATTTATTGATGCCCTCTTTCATGTTTGGGTGTTGTGTTCATTTGGTTATTTTATCTTAATTTTCTGGTCACTGACTTGAGTCTTTGTGTTGGGACCAGTAAAAAAGTATGTTAATATATCAGTAGCCAGTTGGCTAGTGTGAGTTACAACTTCCACAGAACCTTGAGTGAGTTTTGCCGTAAAGATCTGGCGGTTTCGGTTTGAAACCAGCCAAACAGAGCTTTCTAGACGAGCTGGCGCTCTAAGCTCCATGCTCTGCATGGAAGTTAACTCTTTCACCTCCGGAGCAGTTCTAAGGCTGGGGCAAACTGCAATAGTCATAATATAGCAAGACTCCATTAGAAGAAACAACATTACTAAGGTGAGTAATTTTTTCTTCTTTGCTATCGCTAGACTTCTACCATTCCCCTACTCAAAGTCTGACCACCTATGAGTAGTCTTGCTATTCCTTTAACCTCTCTGCGTTTTCAGGTAGTATTTAAGCCCCAGTGTTCAAGGACCTCCCGCTTATACAACCTTAATGTTTTCAGTGATACTGCACGATATGCCTGTGCGACTGTCTTGATCGTGCGGGTCTTGAAAACACCACAAGAATATCCGTGGCGAGCGTTCTCGCTGTTTAGAGAATTTCTAGGCAGGTTCTGCTGTCCAAAACTAATGCTTTCCACTGCTTTCAGTTATTTGGTTTCTAAGTTAAAGAATGCTCAGAAGTAGGTTCTGTGTATAATGCTCTGTCTGGAATTCTAAAGCGAGTTAGCGTCTGTTGTCAGCCCTGTGATACAAGGTTCAAGTTCCCAATTAGTTGCTTAAACAAACGCTTTAAAACCCTAAAGTGTCCTTTAAAGTTATGCTACGCAGGATGGACTGTGTAATAACGGTGTCGGTGTGTAAACAATTTGACAAAACAAAAAGGAATTAAAAGGCCCTTATTCTGTGCAAAAGAATTAAAGGATTGAGTCCTTACTTGGATACGGATTTCAGTCCTTCTCTCAGTCCACCTTCCTATAGTGCTGGCCGACCCTTGTTTCACCCCTTTTATTGTGAAAGTTTGAGGAGGAGCTTGGAAAGGGTCTAGTAAAGGGGAAATGTCTAAAAACTTGGTGAATTCTAATCTTGAAACACCAGAAATGAATACAAATGGGGTGTACATGACTAATATATATTTCAAAATAGGTTCTAAATTATTTTCTTTCTTACATATAAGATGTGGAATGTTTTGGGAGGAGTTAACCAAGTCATGTGCTCCTCTTCCTGTATAAAAGGGGGTGAATGTGAAGTACTAATTCAGAGTGTGGTAGGAAGGTAACCCTACCAGATGCCTAGCCTGATCCTAGGTACTGTTTGGCAGGAATGTTTTGTTAAACTATGATTTCCTCTGCACCTATTATTTTATTTTGTGTTTAATTTCCACTTTGTTTGTTTTATTTTCTTCTGCTTAAAAATAAATCTTTGAAGTGCTGGATCCTGACTGCTTCCTGGACTTTAGTGGTTCCCCACGTACACAAGGCCTGTCCTAGACCTCAGCTCTCTGAACATGTTTGTGGAGTACAAATGCTTCAGAATGCTCTCCTTGCAGAGTTGGAGTCTTCTTCCCTTACTTCATCCAGGACAGTGGCTATGTGCTCTGGATATGCAGGATGCATACTTGCATATCGTTATATGCCCTTCCCATCGGGGACCACTACCAGTTCAGGGCCCTCCCATTTGGTCTTCCCTCGGTCCCAAATGCCTGTCAGTGATAGCGGCCCACCTGCATACTCAGGGTGTGCAGGTCTTCCCATACCTGGACAATTGGCTCCTGGCAGCCCCTTCCAGGGAAGAACTCCTGCACTCCCTTTCCTTTTTACCAACCTGGGTATTATCGTCAACCAGGCCAAGTTCCATCTGCTCCCTTGCCAACACCTCCAATTTATAAGGGCGATACTGGACACGACCCTAGAAAAAGCCTTTTTGCCTCCGGTCAGGGTTGAGACCCTTCAAATTCAGGCTCGTCTCCTGTCCTGTCGCAGATGGGTCAGAGCTAGGTCAGTCCTCTGTGTTCTCGGGCTTATGGCGGCTGCCATTCCGACAGTTCCGTTCGCTCGGCCCCATATGAGGATCTCTCAATGAATGTTTCAGTCGCAATGGGACCAAACTCTGGACGAACTAGACCAAGAGATACTCATGTCGGATCCCATGATCAGGGACTTGCACTGGTGGATGGTTCAGGAGAACATGTCTGGGAGTTTCGTTTTGCATTGCCCCTCCATCCCAAACACTGACAACAGATGCATCAGGGAGGGCTGGGGTGCCCACCTAGGATCTTGCAGGACTCTGGGCAGCTGGTCCCTTTTCGAGCACAAACTGCACATAAATGTGCTCGAACTGAGAGCAGTCCTATATGCCCTACAGTCTCTTCTTCCCTTCATTCTTCCCGGTCATCATCTGATCCAATCAGACAACATGTGTGTAGTCTAGTATCTCAACAAACAGGGAGGAACACGTTCCTAACCCCTGTGCCGGGAGGCGATGAGAGTCTGGTTTTGGGCAGCTCAGCACAACCTTCACCTGACCACAGTTCACATTACGAGGGTGGAAAATACCCTGGCAGACTAGCTCTGTCGTTCTTCAGCCAGGGCTTACAAATGGGAGTTAGACCAACAAGTTGTAAACTACATTTTTTCAGCAGTGGGGGCGCCTCAGGTGGATCTTTTCACCTTCCCCAAAGCATAAACTCTCCGCCTCTTCTCCATCGCTCCAGGGCGAGGCGTTTTCTAATGGGACACTCTATCTCTGCTAGAGGGACAGATTTGTTTATGCCTTCCCTCCCATTCCCTTGATTCCGAGAGTCTTGAACAAACGGGGCTTGAATGATTCTCATCGCCCCCTTCTGGCCCAGGCAAGTTTGGTTCTCTCTTCTGCAACAGTTTTCCGAGGAACCTCCTCTTCCTGTCCTCTGTCACAGCAATTGGTGACCCAGTATCAGGGGACCCTAGTTCACCCAGGCCTCAGATCCCTTCATCTCTATGCATGGTTCCTTCAGACGTAGCTAAGGCACACTTCGAAGTTTCTCCGTTAGTAGCAGACATTTTGGTGGAGGTGAGAAAACCTTCCACCAGGTCCACCTACACCATGAAGTGGAAACGGTTTTCCATCTGGGAGAGCTCTAAGGACTTGGAGCATTTCTCATGCCCAGCTAACAAAGTCCTGGATTACATGTGTCACCTCTTTGACCTGGGTCTCGTCCATTCTTCCTTGAAAGTCCATATAGCAGCTATCTCAGCCTACTGCATTCCCTTCAGAGACCAGTCTTTTGCCCAACTGGAAGTCTCTAAGACTTTCCTTAAAGGGGTTTTCCACCTGAGACCCCATCCGCAATCCCGCCCCTCCATGGGACTTGAATTTCATCCTGGAAAAGCCTACACTGCCCCCTTCCGAACCGACAGTGGAAGCAGACTTAAAGTTCCTTTCCTGGAAGACTCTCTTCCTAGTGGCCATTACCTCTGCTCGATGTATTTCCGAGCTCCAAGCCTTGATGTGTAAAATCCTGTATTTGATTTTCCACAAGGAACGGGTGGCCATGCGCACCAGTACTAAGTTTCTTCCTAAGGTGGTGGCTGAGTCTACGCTGAATCAATCCATTGAGTTACCAGCTTTCTTTACGCAGCACTCCAGTCATGGGGAGTACCTCTTACATACTCTGGATGTTCACAGAATCAAGAGATACTACACCAGTCGGACTAAGGATCTCAGGAAAACTGATAAGTTTTTAGTTTCCTTCGCTCACTAATGGGAAGGCAATGCTGTTTCCAAGTAATGCCTGTCTAAGTGGTTGGCTAATTGTATCACTTTCTGTTATAAGTACAACAAGACCCTCCCGGGTCAGGTCAGAGGTCACTCCACTAGAGGAGCTGCTGCCTCTTCGGCTTGTTTTAAGAATGTTTCAGCAGTAGATATCTGCGCAGCCGCAACTTGGACATCAGGCCATACCTTCAGAAAACAGTACAGTTTGGACGTTGCCTCTTGCCGTAAAGCAGGCTTCAGGTTGGCTGTGCTGCAGGGTCTCCTTTCATGAGACCTGTCCAGCCTTGAGGTTTATGTTGTGGATGACAATCCTCCTCCCGAGTTTTCTTATTTGTTTCATACTGCTTGGGACTCGATCCTATCTGTGAATACCTACTGCAAGAGCCCTCTCGAAGTAAGATAGTACAATTATGTAAGAACTCACCGTAACAGTAGATCTTTGAGAGAGGCTCTTGCAGTAGGAATTACCTTCCCGCAAGGTTTCTTCTCTTTTTCTTCCAGAGGGGCATATCCTCTTCTCTCTCATCTTGACTCTTTAGGCCTTTGGTGGGAAAGATCTGGAAGGCGGGCATGGGGGAACCCGCCTCTTCTGTTGCTGATCACGTGACATGGGGACAGTCCCCCGCCAAAGACTGGTAGCTAGAAGTTTTTCCATGGGGTCTTGACACCTGGCGACTTAGTCCTATACTGTATGTGAATGCCTACTGCAAGAGCCTCTCTCGACGATCTACTGTTATGGTAAGTTCTTACATAAGTGTACTTTTTGGTAGCTAGGAAATAAGGAGATAGAAAAGTGGTCCATCAGTCATAGCTGAGAATGTAGCCTAACTCCGCCACACCTTAAGAAAAAAACAGTTCTCAAAACTCTACTGTTTTTTTCAAGAACCCCCTCTCAGTCATAAATATTCTACCAAAACAGTAGAATGGGGGTTGGTTGAAACTTTCTCACACACACTCTACTAGAGCTTCACCCCAGGGTCCCTTAATTCACCTATTTTTAGTATTGTCTACCATACCAAGTTACTGCAATACGACAGCATTTTCACAGCATTACCCTGGGGCTGTCATACAGTTCAGCACAGTACCCATCTGTGCTCTGAGGACTTCAGTTTGTAGTGACTTTCTATCCCCTATTTCACTCTGGTTGCTACAACTCAGACATTTCATATGTAAACATCAGGCACTCATCAATAGGCATCATTTCAGCGCCCATCACTTAACATCATTTCAGAATCCATCACTTAGCATCTTTTCAGAACCCGTGACTTCACATCATTTCAGAACCCTGTGCACCAAATATTGTACCTTCATCAGTACATTAAAAAAGAGGAATGTACACAGCAGATCTTATCCACATTAATCTTCACCATTCATTACAAGTGGGGTATAGCACCGGAGCTAGGAACCCGCAGGAGACTTTTTTTTTTCCTCTATCTATGGGCGGAGTCGACGCAGGGCCAGCACTGCCTCCGAGGTCGATGTACTATGTGGCACTCGCAGATTGATCATGTATCTGCTGTTGACTTGCCCCAGCCCAGTTCTTCTTCTCCTTGTGTAGACTCTGCTAGCAGAACTGCATGTGCAGCCTAGTCCATCAGCCCTGTCACGAGTGTCCGGTTCTGTTTCACCTGCTCAACATCACTTCTGCGGTAAGATCGTTTCATTCTTTTAAGCGGTGTTGAGTACTATTTTTGTTATTGTGCCATATGGTCATGTCTGGTCCAGGAGCAAAATCGTTGAAAGCGGGGCAGCCTCCTATGCGTCGGTGCCCCTATGGCCACCTTTATTCCGTGACTGATCAACATGACCGTTGCCTCTCCTACCTCACCCAGGCCCATGACACTGACAACTACGATGCATGTTTCTCTATGGACCGTCGAGTTCTTGAGATCCGTGCATTTGAAGTCAGACGTGCGCCACCGACTTTCAGGAGATGGGCTCTCAGTTGATGGGCCAAGGTGAGGATTCTCGGCCCTTCCTCTGGGTCCTCTCCCAGTCCTATATGGCCCATGGAGGAGGGGGCCTCCACCTCTCTCAGCCTTGCCGCGGCAGGGGCTCCTTCCACAGTGCAGGAGGCCCAGTCTGTCCCTCTCGGGGGACAGATGGGAGGCACCGCTATGGCAGTCGCCTCTTCGAAGGTGAAGGCTCCCTCAGTGTCGTATTCTGGGACCTCCGGGTCTGGACCAGCACCGGCCTTGGCATCGTCTGGTGGCACCGCTGTTGGTCCCAGTGCAGTTTCCGGCGCCGTGGGCTTGGAGGGCAGCGTCGCAGTCAGCACTGGGCCGTCTCTTGGTGCCGCTTTTGCTCCTGGTGCAGCTCACTGCGCCGAGGGTAGTGTTTCTGCACCTGTTTCTATTTCTAGCATCGTGCGTGGCACCAAGACTGGAGCCGGCGCCACGGTTGGTTTCGCACCCGACTACGGTGCCATTCGTGGTGCCAGGGAGGGTGGAGTCATCGGGCATGGTGCCATGCTCGTCTCCGCTGCCATCTGCGGTGCCGGGGTGAAAGGTGGTCCAACTCGTGGTCCAGGAACTGGGGGGATCTAGGGGTAGTCTGGCATCGGACCTCGGAGTCTATCTCCTTGGAGGGGGACTCCGGGTCTGATCCAGATTGGCTCCCAGATACTTCGGAATCCTCTGATCCCTCAGTTTCCAGTACCTAAGCCCCACTCTGCCCCTTCTGGGGTCCAGTCGTCCCCGGTAGGCTCTAGGGTCAGTGGTGCTGACCAGCCAGCAGTGGTCCCCGAGGCCACTGCCGTGGGAGGACGCCTGGCCACTGGCACATCTCCTCCGGTTGGGGCACCCCTTTCCTGGTGTGTTTGGGCAAGCCAAGTTTGGGACGGCCAGGAGAGGGGAGGTACTGTTCCTTGGGTGGACTCTCGGGCGGCCTGGAGTTGTCAACTGCCTGGGCTGGTGGCTATAGAGCGAGGTCCTTCTCCGATTCTGAAGGTTGAGAGTAAGGTGTGGCGCGATGTACCTTCACGGAGCCTGGACGGGTTCTGGGAGGAGCTGCAGTGCAGACCCTCGCTCTTCCCTGGATCAGTTCTTGACAGGGACTTCAACTTTGGAGGTCAGGGGCCATCCATCTGGACTCGCACTGTCCCGGTCACCTTACGGGGGGCACTTCTTCCCATGGGCACAGCTCTGACCATTCCAACCTGGTTGAACGGCTGTTAGCTGCTGGGACCTTCAGGTCTCCCTCCTTGCGGGGAGTTTCCTCTTGGGCCCCCCCCCCGACAGAGACCATTCTCCTGATGCTAGGAGCTTGTCCCCCCAAGCCTCTGTCTTCATCCTCAGCTATCCCAGGCATTCCAGGTCCTAGGGGACCTCTTACCTGGGAACAGTTCAGAGGTTCCGCTGCACATTTCCCTACCTATCTCCATGCCCTGGACCAGCAGGTGTTCCACCATGCCTGCACCAGGACCCTAAACCGCTCGGGCTCTGCATCTTCTTTCCCCTCCTTGGAGGAGAGGAATCATCTGTCCACATCTCCCCAGCATCTGATCTTTCTTCCTATCAGTGCTTCCTCGCGAGGATGTTGGACAAGCTCCATTCCCTGGTCCCTGTCAGCAATCCCAAGCATATGGCGTGCGCGCCTTGGCGTTCAGTGCAGCCAACCTGGTGGTTCCCACCTGGCCTGTTCCTTTCCAGGGCGTCCATTGGCTTTGGCTCGTCTCTTCTCCACTGTTCCAGCCCCAAGGTAAACGGTATTGTGCCCCCCAGTCACCAGGTTCTCTGCCTCATCCTCTTCAGGCTTGATGTTCCTGGACACCCCTCTGGGCCTTGCGCTCCCCGTGACTGACCCTCCCCAGACTCTGACCCTGCGGACTTGATTTTGGGAGAAGGGTTTTCCTGTTAGGCACAGATCCTTCTTTCTATTGCTTCTCATCAGGCCCACTTTGCGTCTCGATAGGTCTTGTGGTACAGGCTAGGACAACTCCTATCCTCAATGCCTGATATGGAGGAAACCAGGCAAGCCATTGCCCTCTGCTCAGGGCCTGAGCCTAGAAGGCACCAAGCAAGGGCATCTTATGACGCCAGTGGGGTAACCTCCAAAGCAATAGGGACAGCTATCTGCATTAGGCGGATGGCATGGCTGCGCTTATCCCGGTTGTCACCCCTGGTCCGGCGTCGGGTTATCACCACCGCGTACCGGAGAACCCACCTCTCCTCCCGCAGGGTAAGATGGTAACTTTCGGGGTGCCTTCCCTCCCCCACTGGGGGCTCCCTATCTCACTCAGATGAGTCTCAGACCTCCCCAAGCCTGTAAGGGTTCTCTTCTCCAGTGTCTCACCCACTGGAGTCTAAGGGACTTAGTCCCTTAGGGAAGCTTAGTGCCCCCTTCGGGGGGGCTCGGTACTCACCCACTAGTGTGAATGGTGAAGATTGACACAGATAAGATATGAAAATGACGTACCTACCGTAATTGTTGATTTTTCTGTGTATATTCACCATTTATCACTGAATCCCGGCCTCCTTCCCCCAGGGGCCTCAGTCTCTGGGCTCCCTCCTCCCGCCGTGTGTGTCTCTGTTGTTTTTCTCCTCACTCTCCTCTCCCTCGTGGTTAGGAGGAAGAGTACCCTGGAGACACACGGAGGAATTTTCTCCTGTAGGAGGTATTATTGTGGTGCAGTGGGGGGTCCTCTCCCCGTCTTTAGTCTTTCTACCTCACTCTTCGAGAGAGTTGAGGATTGGGCCCCCACCCCTGTTTTTCTTTATGAACTAAAAACTCTCTGAATTATTTCCTTGAAGTTAGATCCCTTTAATGTCCTCCTGGCAGTTTAGTTTTCAGCTGTTCAAGAGGGAGGAGGAGTCTGAGAGACATACACCATTCTCTGACCTCCCTCTTAAGGTTGGGTCCTGGGGTGCATGCTGCTTATCAGGTTCATGCTTGCCTCCCAGCAGCTAATATTAACCTTGGTAGTCCAGGTTTTGGTCCATCGTCCTTTCAAAATCCTTGATTCAGGATAGTCTCTGGTGGTGTGGTCCTCTCCTCCCTCCCTCCTTTCTTTCTTCCTTCTCCTTCCAGAGATTGGGGCCCTTCCTTTCCCATATCTGCTTTCTCCGTCCTGTCTCCTCTGTCATTATTTCTTCTTTTAATTTATATATATCCTTTCCTTTTATCTATCCTCTTGCTCCCTTCCTTGCACTCTTCAGCATTTTAGAACTGGGGCTGGGGCAGAGTCGAAACCCAGCAGATAACCCAGCCAGCGGCCAGTAGTCTACCCGGCCTCGAGGGCAGTCCCACCCTGCATCGACTCCACCCATAGGGAAAAAAGTCTCCCACGGGTCCTAGCTCGTGCTATACCCACAAGTGATGAATGGTGAAGACACAGAAAGATCAACAATTACAGTAGGTAATGCACTTTTCATTTTTTACGCTGACTGAAGCTTCCTCCATACTCCATCACTTGGCATCGCTTTTAGCCCCTGTGCATTCACTATCATACCTTCATCAGTACACTAAAAAAGAGGAAGTAATACACAGCAGTTTTATGCTGACTTTGAGCTTCCTCCATACCCATCACTTGGCATCGTTTCCACTCAGGGACCCAAATTGTAGGTTTCACCCCATACCTAGATCTTCCATGACCCTAGGTTCCTCATTTTAGATCATACAGTATAGATATTTCTTTTATGTTATACATTTCTTGCAATCATTTCATACTTATCGTTTATCCCTTTCCCATTCATATATTTTCTGGCAGACAAGGAACCTATGGTAGCATCTTTCAGAAAAAGAGATGTGCAAGAACAAGGGGGCACAATTTAAAGATAGAGGGGGATGGCTCAGAGGTAATGTGAGGAAGTATTTCTTCACAGAGAGCGTTGTAGATGCATGGAACAGCCTTCCTGAGGAGGTCGTAGAGTCAAAAACTGGAGGACTTCAAGAATGCATGGGACAGACATAAGGCAATTCTAGTGGGGGGCAGGGGGAAGTAGGCTGTTAGTTAACTAGGATCTGCAGCTTATCCGTTAGATCGGGAAATAGGCAGACTAGGTGGGCCAAGCGGTCCTTATCTGCCATCAAATTCTATGTTTCTAACCTTCTCATAGTGAACATCAACCAGCCAGTTCCTAACTCCAAAACCTTTGGGGTTTCCTTTCAACTCTTATTTTTAACATACCAGGGGTTTTCTTTCAACCCTTATAACGTTCTGGTGCCCTCAACTGACTGTACTCAGCACCAGCCTTAATTCTATACTCATTTTAAATATTACATGTTTCATACATTTCATACCATATCACAGGGGGTTCAAAACATGGGAAAGTCTATTCAACCACCATGGTGTCTTCCCTATTACTTATAGTCTTCACCCCAGTATTCAAATGTCCTGAAACAGTCTTGCCTGGGGACTTCATCTCATCGTCCTCCAAGTAGCAGCAGCCCGGAAAAATGGGCAACGGGATTTCAAAAGTGACTGGCAACAAAGGTTCCATCGGGGCCCCTCCTCTAGAACCCATGGATCCTGGTCTTCTGCCTCCGCCACAAAATTCTTTGTTCGGAAACCCTCTATCAGCACCTGGCAGCGGTGCTCCGTCTCCCTCCGGTGCTGGTCCACCTCTGCTTTCCATCAAACTCCAATCCGGTTCTTCTCACCTGGGCTCAGGTATACACACCGAAGCCCTCCTCCTTCAACAGATCCTTGGCATCACAAGTCCTGTAGGTATGCCATCCTGCTCTTGCCCCCTATGTCTGGATACCAGGGCTGGTATCTGGGTACTAGTCTCCCACTTGTTTCTCTGGACAGCAAAGTACTATCCCACTTCTCACACCGTTGTCTGGCGTGTGGGAATAAACTTCAGACAAGGCAAATTTATAGGTTTAAAACACACATTGGTGTGATATTTATTTTTCAGAACTTGGAAAAATAATAAATGAAAACAAAACAATTGCAAAAAGAATCACTACTTAACATCAGTAGTTTCTCGTGTAATACAGTCCTGGATCTTAGAGCTCCTACGACACTTTTCATCTGCATTCAACAGCTTGTCTGTGCAAACAGCAGAACCTCTCCTCCTCCTCCTCCTCTCTCAGGACTGAGCCCCACTGGACCGAACTGAAGTAAACTCACTGAAGAGGTATTTATATCTTTTTGGTGGGATAACCTACTGAGCCGTCTTCTAATTACAAGTCTGGACATGTTGTTTTGAAACCAAGGAGGGAGGGTTATTTCAGGGACTTCCTGGTTCAGCAGTTGCACGGTGTCTACACAGATATTGACTTTCTATATCTTTGATCCACAGTGACTAAGCTCTTTTATGCATAGAACCTTATATAGTAACAAACTTATAATGCTAATTTATAGAAAATACCATTAGATTTCTTATAACTGTATTAATGACATTATTATTGTTTTATGTGACTTCTAACTCCTTTTTCTTTAAAAAGGCTTTACTAACTGTATTCATTCCTATTTAAAATAGCCTTCCTGTTTTGTGTACACGAAATGCACTTATGCACTTTAGACACCTCTCCGGGTGTTTGGCATCATTCCAGGGACTGGATGAATGGAAATGGAAAAAGAATGAAAAGAGAGAATTAGTAGGGACAGTAAAGAGCTACACTAGGTGACCAAGCTAGGGTGGGGGAAGAGAAGAAAAATAGAGGGAATAGAGTTAACTGTTGCGTAACAGAAGTTTTGGTAGCTAGGTAATAAGATAGAAAATGGTCCATCAGTCACAGCTGAGGATGTAGCCTAACTCCGACACAAATCCACACACTATAAACCACATAAATTGTATGGACATGTACACATGCAAACTCTTTTAATTCCCAGTTAAACTAGCTATATGCTAAGCATTCAGAGGCGGAGGGTTTCTTTTATTTATTCAAATATACTGTTAGATCAATACCATCATTCAGACCAGGATGTCTTAATGAACCTAATATGTAAATCCAAATGATTCCTTATCTGAAGCAGATACTTTAACATCACCTCCCTGGGCCCAATAAAGGCATGAGTCGATCCCACAGAAAGTGAACTCCTGGATCTTCCTGGACTAAAAGTCTCCACCACTCATTCACAGTAATGGGACTATGCCGGAGGTGCTAGGACCCCACGGGAGCCAAAAATCTTCAGGTGGGCCAGCACCAGGATAGGACCATGCATGTGCGGCACCGCGAGATTAGATCGCGCCAGATAGGCTATCTCAGCATCGACCCTTCAACCATCTCAGTTCCTTTTCTCCCACCGTCGAGTGCACGTCGATGACGACCTTGGTCGCCTGCCGGGAGTCAAATCTTCATTTATATGACAGTAGCTATAGCCGTTCAGTATTCGATTAACTTACCATTTTTAGTGTTCTTTTCTTATTTAAAAAAAAAAAAAAAAAAGATGATGCTGAAGAAAACAAGAATTCTCAGCCTGCCATCAATGGAGTCTGCCTTAGACAGTAGCGGTGATGGCAGGAGATTCGTTGAAAGCTATAGGGGGCTCTGTCGATCCGCTGCCCTTTGCAGAGGGTCTGACCATGGGCAGTTCGGTGGGGGGACAGTCACGAAGCTTCAGCGGTCCCGACCTCGATCGGGGACCACGGCTCCGCTTAACCTCAAGCTCTTCTTCCTCCTGTTGGTGGAAAAAATTGGCACCACTCGAGGTTGCCCTCTGGTATGTCTGCACGGGGATTGTCAGTGGTGGAGAGTGGTAGGCCTGAAACAACTTTGGTGGGTTCCTCTGTGGCTCCGCTCTTAACAGCTGCGATCTTTGACACTGGATCCCGTTTCTGTCCTCGATGAGGCTCCGGTGAGCAATTTCACCTCTGCGCCGCTCTTTTAGAGCAGGGGGTACGATGTCTGCCTGGTTGACCTGGACAGTGGACCTGGTTCTGGGGCCTTGGAGCCGCTGGGCCGCAACCAGGTTGATCGGGCCATGATGTGCACGCTCTCCTCTCTGGTGCCAACGCCATCAACGCCAACTCCACATGCCTACCCCCCTCTCCTTTTTCCCTGCAGGGGCCAGCATGGGTATCGCTTTCCTCCCCTCCCCCCACCTTTTACTTCAGATCTAGGTCCAGCAGCAGTTCTGGCGCAGTACGTGGTGTTGGTGCCGCCAATAGCGCTGAACTGTTCGACGCCGATCCAGGTGCTGGTGTATTTGTAGACCTGCTTTTTGGAGATTATTCTGGGGGTAGAAGTGGCTCTGGATGAGTCTGTCCCTGTTCTACTTTGTCAAAGACGCAGTGGATGACTGATTTTATGGGCTGGAAGGCAAGCCTTCTGCATCAGTGTGATGAAAGATGTTCTTTCCAGTTTTGTCCTCGGGGATATATGTGGGGTCCACCATAACACCATAACATTTCGGTCTTTATCTGTGGACCAAAGCAGACTTCTACATCTTGAGTTCCTGCATTTCTCAGTACAAGTACACTCTGTGGACCACGCTCAATTCAGAAGTTGAGAGCCTCACGGAATCTAACACTTCATTGCTAAGGGGCATATAGCCCAATAATCAGATGAACACTTTTATGGATGCCTACAACCCTGCCGCTGGCAGTAGGTGGTTAACGCCTCCTCGCGGCTTATCTGTTCGGCCCTCAGGTTGAACTCTGGAGGCCACCTAAGGACAATAGGGCACTCTTTTAAACAATAGGTGGCACCTACTGCCACTCTCAGAGGATGGAATCGTCGGCATTCTCGTACAGAGCGTCCTTTTTCAAAGCAAGGGACAGAATTGCGTTATCATGAACCACCCTTCAGCCACAAAGAAAACAATAGAGGTACATGGCCTAAATCACCCTGCACCAGCCTCTGGATCGGGCCCAGGTCCCACCTCAGCTGTCTGAGAGCGCCTCTCTCGGCAGTAGGAGGGTATCTAATTTGGTTTTACAACCAGTGGAAGTCCATACAGACATTTGGGTCATCGGGATTGTCTGAGAGGATACTCTCCCAATTTGGCACAGATTTCCCCAAACAATCCACCCAGGCAGCAGCCCAGTCTGTCCGCCTCTCACTACAGCACTCTTGCTTCCAAGATCACAGGGCATTTGCAGGAACTGGGCAGTAGAAGTTGTTCCAAAGCAGAACGGTGCACAGGTTCAGATTTCCATTGTTCTGATTCCAGCATAACATGCAGCATGTGCCCATTTGTCAACCTCGAAGGTTAAACAAGTACCTGTTCAGGGGAAGTTCAATAAAACCTTGTTGTTCTCTCCAGGAGGAGTTTTCTGATTCGGGGAAGGTGCCAGTTTCATCTTCCCAGCAGCTCCTCCTCTTAGGAGCCCTCCTGGGTACCTCCAGGACGTTGGTTCTCATTCCAGAGGACAGGAGAAATGACATCTTCAGATGGCTCGTTACAGCATGGAAAACAACTCTCTTCCAGCCCCTTTTGGTGGAGCGGATGCTGGGACTCTTTGCATCCTCCTCAGCAAGCAGTGGTTTCTGACCACACATCCTCAATCCTCCGTACAAAGTAACAGAGCCTCGGACAAAATCCCTCATGGGGAGCTCACTGTCAAGACCTCCACACTCAGGTGTGGAGCCAGGAGGAACCTCATCTTTCATAAATCTTAAAGATGAGAACTATCTTATACACAAAGTCCTGAAGGATGCCCTGTGCCACAGACTGATCCTACTTTGGATGGGCGACAAAGCTGTGATTTATTACATCAGCAAGCTGGGTGGTGTGCCTTGCCTCTCTACAGGAAGGCAGTGAGGTTGTGGGAGTGATACCTCGAACACGATGGTTTCAGACTTGGTGCAGTCACTTTCGACGAAGTGGGGCAGTTCGGACCTGGTTTTTTTTTTGTTTGTTTGTTTTTTTCATCCTGTCAATGCAAAACTGCCTCTATCCTGCTTCAGAAATCCAGACCCTGGTGTTTTCTACCAGGATGTATGCACTGCAGTAGACAAGATGCTCCTGTACTCTTTCCTCAGTTCAGAGGGTGCTGCTCAAGTTGTAGGCATGGGGGCAGGATGATTTTCATCGTCCCAGACTGGCCTTGGCAGATATGATTTGAATTGTTTAACAGTCTGTCAGAAATTCCCCAAGGTGACTCCCTCTATGAGTGGCCCCTCTGACACAGGGACTTTAGTCCATCCTAACCTGTGCTCCCTTCATCTCCATGCCGGGCTGCTAAGGAAGGGAAAGTGAGCAAGTTTTAGGTTTCCCACACCAGTGCAGACATCATCTTCTGCCGCTCATAGGCCTTCCACCAGGAGGGCTTAGGCAGCTAAGTGGAAATACTTCTGCTTCTGGTATGCAAGTCCCATCTGGACCCTTTCAGTTGCCCACCAAGTAAGATGTTAGAGTGCCTCTTGGACCTGTTGAACACAGGTCTGCAGTACTCTGCAGTGAAGGTACAGCTCTGCTGGCGTTTTCAGACTATCTTGAGCCAGTAGAAAACATGTCACTGGCTCAGTAGGTTCTCATTAGTCAGTTTTGCTTCTCGTGACTTTAACACCAAAATGATGGAGCGCTCCTTCATTTCTCTGGATATTAAGAGGTTCTGCAATCTGCATCGACAGAGCGAAGAGATACGCATCAAGCAACTATTATATCTTTTGGCATGCCTCGGCTGGGTCAGCCTGTTGCCATGAGATGTATTTCTGCTTGGTTAGTAGCGTTTCTTAAGACACTACTGATCCATGGCCAGGTCAAGTTGGAAGCCTGGGTTCACAGTATTCTACTGGAGCAGTTGCAGCTTTCCTGGTGGAGATTCATAATGTACACATTGCAGACATCTGCAAGGTGGCGAGTTGGAGCTCAGTGCGTACCTTTGTAAAGCACTGTGTTCTTGATGTCCATGCCAGACAGTTCACTTTCTTCGACAGGACAGTCCTTATGGACTTCTGTCCTGAGTGAACTCTGTCTCTAACTCCGTATTAGGAGGCTTGATTTTTGGCTGGTACTCTCCCATTACTGGGAATAGTGGTGGAGAATTTTGGTCAGGAAGATATGGAAGTCAGTACCTACACGTAATTCTTGATCTTCTTGGACAAAGTCTCCACTCGCTCCTTCCCACAATCCCCCAAGCTCTCGTTCTGCTTTAGTCTTCACTTCCTTGTTGTTCGGGCTGTGAAGAGATTGTTGAATAGACCCTTCTTACATGGGTCATCGGGCCTTCATATGCCCAGAAGTTAAGGATTAGGTTTTCTTTAGTTTATGCTGCACCTCATGGTCAAAAGGTACTGAGGCGGTTGAAGGATCCACACAGAGAAAGCCTTTACGGCATGAGCATGCATGGTCCTATCCTGGCGCCAGCCCTCCAGAAGATTTTTGACTCCTGTGGGGTCGTAGTGCCTTGGCGTAGTCCCATTAGTGTGAATGAGTGGTGGAGACTTCGTCCAAGAAGATCAAGAATTATGGTATGTACGCAATTTCCATTTGTGTCCCTAACCTCCTGTAAAAGAGCACTGAAAACACTTTTGTGATCCTGGAGTCGAATGGAACTTAAATGTTCATCTATTCTAATTTTCAATGCACGGCCTGTCTTTCCGACATAAAAAGAGCCACATTTACATGTGGCTAAATATACTACATTAGTAGTATTACAGTTTACAAAATGTCGGATGTCAAATGGACCTTTGTTGTTAACTGAGCAAAAGGTTTTGGTTTTCACCATTACTTTACAGTGTGTACACCTGCCACATTTAAAACCTGTCCCTAGGGGGTGATGGTAGCCAACTTGAAGTCAGTACTGTAGGACTAGGTAAAAAAAAAAGTTTTGACCAGAGTATCCTGCAGATTTTTGCTCCATCTGTATACATTATAGTGTGGATCCTTAGTAACCTCTTCTAAGGATGGTTCTGTTGACAGAATATGCCAAAATGTATTCAAAGCTTCCCTAAATGTCCCACTGTCAGTACCATATTCTGTGATGAATAGAGGTTTTCCCTGCATTTTTTGTGCTTTCTGTTGGTACTGTAAACGTTCTGTTCTTGCAATCTGACTAACTTGTGCATTTGCCTCTTCTAACCTTGTGCTGTTATACCCCCTGTCGATAAATTTCAGACACATTTCAACACATTTGGCCTCGGCAACTTCTGGATCAGAACAATTACGTCTGACCCTTAGTAGCTGTGATTTTGGGGGGATGTTGATTGTGTGGCAGGGTGGCAACTGCTAGACATAAGTGGGCTGTTTCTGTCTGTGGGTTTGCAAAAAATATCTGAATACAGTGCCCTCTCTACTTTTCATGATGTTCAAATCTAGAAAGTGTACTTTCCTGTGAGCATGTTACGGTAAACCGTAAATTTGGATTAGAGGCCTCCAGATATGTCACAGTGCATTCAGGTGTGCCACACTCCTACACCACACCATCAACACATCGCTGCCATAAATCAGTGTAGTAATAGAAAGGGTTTATTTATTTATTTGAATTTTGGTGATCGGTGGCCCACTAAGATCACGCAGTCCCTTTTCAGTGGCGACCCTGGGGATGCAACCAGCAAAATACAATTGACTCAAACAATGGATATAGTAATGTACAAAGGTAAAACAGAGTAACATAGCAATACAGAGACACTATTTAGCTTATTGAAACTAGAAAACAACTATAATAAGTGACATGAGAATAACATAAATGATAAAATACTTAGAGATTAATATCCTGAGCTATCGTATTTAGAGGTCCAGAAAAGAGACATTATTTACAGACATATACATCGTAAAGCTTCAGGAATAATATACCCATTAGGGAGAAGTTGTACAGTGTGTGGATTAGCGAAGCAGAAACAATGAGGGTTTAAGTAGGAGAGGGTAAGTTCTTGTTTGAAAAGTGACAGTAGGGCAGGAGAGTACAGCAGATGAGGGAGTTCCAGGACTAGGTGGCAGAGTAGGCAACGGAACTATCTGACTTAAAGTTGGAGCTCTTGCAGCAGGTAATACACTTGGGACTAATGCCACTAGGCGTTAGGACCCCATGGAAAGACTTTCTAGCTAGCAGTCTGTAGCGGGAGTCCGCCTCCGACGTCGGCACCATCTCAGTTATTTTCCCACTGTTGACCCGCTTAGTTTGGCTCCACGGATGCCTCGCTTCAGTAGTCAGCCGTGTAGTTTAACCACGTAAAAGCAGTCCTTTTATCATTTTTTCGATGAGCTCTCAAGTATTCTTTAATTTTCTTGCATGTCTTTGCCCTCCCCACCATGGCGAAAGTTGAAGCGTCTGTGTGGCATGCAGATCCCAGCCAAAAACAGCCACGAGGCCTGCCTGATCTGCTTTGGCACCGACCATCGGCCCAACGACTGCCGACACTGGAAGAGTTTGAACCAGAAGACAAGAATCCGGAGGGCCAAAGCATTAAAGGCCTACCTCTTAGAGCAAAAAGTAGCCGCCATGCAAAAATTCCCGTCAGGACATAGCGCTTCTTCTTCCGTAAAGGAGTGCCCCACACACAGAGAAAATCCTCTGGGAAACACCCTTCAGGGACAAAGATCGGGGCAGATCGGAATCCCATCAGAAATCTCCTGCTAAAGGCGTCTGCCTCGACCTCCGGCAGGAGGTTGGGGTCTGTCCCACCAGCCTCCGATTTGGACTAGCTCAAGAAGACGACTCTTCGCCCAGCAGCGACCCAGAGAGCAATCTTTCTCCTCAGGACACCAACATGCCCAAGTCCCTCTGGCTGACCAGCCCCACAAGTCTTCACATGGGTCCCCAGGAGGGTAGTCGCCTGCTGGTCTGTCGAAGGAGGGCCATAAACCCAGCTGTCGTCTGACAGACACCACAAGTCTGATGACTCCTCTAGGTGACAGGAGTTCGTTCACCAGCGAGCGCCTCCTCCTCCTCCTCCACCTCCACCTCTAGCTAAGGGGACACATCTGTCTGACGACAAATGTCCCCCAGCCGGACAGCTTAAGTGCGCCTGGCCGAGGCAGTTGCTGGATGGCAACTAGATGTTAGACTACAACCCTGATGACCGGTGCCTGACCCAGTCACATGAGAGTCGAGCGTTGGGTCGGACAGGCAGCTCTCCTATCCACACAGCCCGACCCTCAGCCTGGCTACACAGCTAGGCGGCCTCTCCAGAGCATCCTTCGGTACCAGATGCCCCACCGACGCCTGGTCCTTCGGCTTCGACGCCCCCTCCTCCAGTCATCCCCTTGATGGACGCTGGGGCACTTTTTACATCATGGTGGAACACTGTCAAGGAAGACCTGCTGTATAATCCACCTGATCCTTCTCCCACCAAAATACCACCACCTCCTACTCCTACCTCAGACAAGGCGGCAGGTGAAGGCTCTCACCCACCTCCCAGCCCTAAAGGGAAAAAAGTGCAGACCGTCCATGGCCCCTTCCTCCAGTGGATGCCCTACATCTTACGTCAGAGGAAGAACAAAAAGTTCGCCTCTGATTTGTCTGAAGATGAGGATTTCCGTCACCCTTCTCTGGGACCGAAGGACTCGTCGAGATCTCCACCAGATGACCCTTCTTTCTTGGACATCATGAGGCACATTCAGGCAATTTACCAGTGGGACACGGAGGAACTCGACCCAGAACGAAAAAGGCTGGCTAAGTTCCTGGGTGCTAAGGATCCCCTGGTAATTCCCCCACTAGTGGAGCCTTTTCAAGATGTCACTAGACTGACATGGAAAAAGTCGTCCTCTAACTCGGCTGTGCCTCGGAAAGCTGACTGACTTTATAAGCCTCCAAAAGAAAAACCTTTTCTGGGAGAGCACCCTATGGCCGATTCTGTGGTCTTAGCTGCAGCCCACAGTAGACAAAATCGGCCCAAATACCTCAGTTCCCAGCCCCCGGACACAGAGTCTAAGAAGCTGGATCTCTGGGGACGGAAAGTCTGTTTCTCGGTCACAGTGGCTATTCACGTTCTATTTTTGGCCCACATGGTCACCTACTAGAAATCTCTGTTGGAGAAGACCATGGAACTTATGAAAACGCTACCCAATTCAGACACAAAGAATGAGCTTCTGGCATACATCCAATAGGGCAATAGTTGCTAAGCATGTTCTACGTTGTTCATATGACTCCGCAGACATGTCAGCCAGAGCGGTGGTCTCAGGAGTCTGTTTACACAGACATGCCTGGCTCAGGGTGGCAGTTTTCAGACAGGACCTCAAGATGCCATCTTGGATGCCCTTTTCAGGGACCAGTCCTTTTCGGAAAGGAAGTTCAGAACATCATAAAAGGCCTGCAAGATTCAGGAAAGGCTGTGACAGATGTACACAAGATGTACAAGTCTGAACTGCAACCCGGCCCATAAGCGCACTTTTGGCAAGCAAGGGTAGCAGGCAGTTCCATGGAAAGGCTTCAAACGCCATGGTCAGCCCGTACAACCCTGAGCCCAAGGCCCCAAACCGCCAAAAGCTCCCAGACATCCTGCCCCTCCGCCCCCACAGTACCGCACGACTCCCAGTGGCCTCCTCCCCAGTCATCAGTCCTCGTGGGGACAGGTAGGAGGGAAGTTCTCCCTCTACCTTCCCGAATGGAGCACCATCACATCCAATCAGTGGGTGCTGTAGGTGATTCAGAGGGCCTACACCATAGAATTTCTCAGCATACCCCCGGACAATCCTCCAGTTCCATCCCACTGTTCAGCCAGCCACACCCTTCTTCTGGAGCAGGAAATCCAGTCCCTCCTCCAAAAGAAGGCCATCCAGCCAGTCCCTCCATCCCAACAGGGAAAGGCTTTACTCCACTTTTCTTGGTGCCCAAGAAAATGGGAGATCTTCCCCATTCTAGATCTGCCACCTCAACTAGTTAAGTCCTTTACAAGAGGTTTCGGATGGTGACCCTTGCAAGCCTCTTCCCCCTTATGCATCAAGGGGATTGGCTTTGCTCCCAGGACATGCAGGACGCCTACATGCACATAAAGATCCTGCACTCGACCAGGAAGTACCTTCGCTTCTTGTTCTGAGACAAACACTACCAGTTTCGGGTGCTTCCCTTCGGTCTGTCATCGACCCCCAGGGTTTTCACCAAGTGCCTTGCAGTGGTAGCAGCTGCATTGAGGAGGAAGGGGCACTGTGTACACCTACCTCGATGACTGGCTGCTCTCTGCACCAGCAGAAGACCAGCTCACAGGCACTCTTCGGGAAACGGAACAGCTGTTCCTTTCTCTGGGCATCACCCTAAACTGGCCGAAATCTCAGGCCTGGCCCTCCCAACGGCTTCAATATATTGGTGCGGTTCTCAACACCCAGCAAGGCAGAGCCTTTCTTCCTGGGGACAGAGCACTATGGCTTCAGGCCCTGGCCCGAATAGTTCAGACCGCAGACCAGATTCCCCCGAGGCTAGTCCTGCAGCTGTTGGGGCATATGGCAGCCACCATAGCCATGGTTTCTCTGTCTCATCTGAACATGAAAACCCACCAGTGGCACCTCAGAGTACAATGGAATCAGGGCTCTGACAACTTGGACCATCCCATCCGAATATCAGCAGCGGTTCAACGCTCCCTTCAATGGTGGCTCAACCCGGCTCACCTAAAACAGGAGTCCCTTTCCAGAGGCCATGTCTGCTACAGACTGTCATGATGGATGCCTCAGGGCTTAGCTGTGGTGCTCACCTAAGCCAGCATCAGACATGAGGATCCTGGTCTGCCATCGAAAGGTCTCTCCATATCAACGTTCTGAAGATGAGGCCATTCTGTACACCTTCCAGGCCTTTCAGGATCAGCTTTCCGGGTCTTCTGTTAATTTAGTCAGACAGTACCCGGTGAGTCTTTACCTGAACAACCAAGGGGAACATGATCGTATCCCTTATGCAGAGAGGCCATGAGAATCTGGGACTGGGCAGTAAATAGAGGTCCGTTTCTCCTAGCCGTCCCCATGCCAGGAGGTCAGAACATTATCGCCGACAGTCTGAGTCGTTCTCGTTCCCTGAACCACAAGTGGGAGGTGCTTCAAGACGTTGCAGATGACCTCTTCACAAGATGGGGCCATCCAGAGTTCGACGTCTTTGCGTCCCCGTGCAACGCCGAACTGCCAAATTTCTGCTTACTAGATCCAGGGCCTGATGTTTTCTGGCAAGACTCATTATCCCTCTCCTGGGCGGGGAGGTTTCTTTATGCCTTTCCTCCCTTCCCTCTGATTCAGAGGGTACTGCTCAAACTGCAGTCAGAAAGGGCCAGAATGATTCTGGTGACCCCTCTTTGGCCTCGACTGATTTAGTTTCCTCTCCTTCAGCAGCTGGCAGTGGGGCCTCCTGTGCCACTACTTCTCTCTACTCACTTGCTCTCCCAGGAACAGGGGATGCTAGTCCATCCTTCCCTTCAAACTCACCTGCATGCATGGCTCCTGCATTTCTAGCAGGGGAGAGATTGGGAGTTTGTAAGAGAGTAGCAGAGATCCTAGTGGCGGCTAGGAAACTCTCCGCTAGAGCGACTTACTCCATGAAGTGGAAACGTTTGTCTTCGAGGTGGCAGCCAGATCCCTAGACCCTTTTAACGTGCTCCGTCAAGCATGTGCTGGAGTATCTTCTCCATCTCCTTGATCTGGGTCTTAGCTACTCATCGATTAAGGTGCATCTTTGTGCTGTATCGGCATACCATGCCCCTGTGGGAGAAAGGACTCTGGCACAGTTGGATGTATGCAAGAGCTTGCTTAGAGGAGTCCTGCATGTTAGACCCCCGCAGAGGGACACTGTTCCCCCCGGGATCTTCTTTTTAATTTAGAAAAGTTCACCCTGCCCCCTTTTGAACCAGCCACGGTGTGCGAGCTTCGCCTTCTTTCCTGGAAGGCATTATTTTTAGTTGCCATTACCTCTGCTCAGAGGATTTCCAAGCTTCAAGCCCTGATGTGCAAGGAGCCTTACCTTGTTTTTCTCAGGGACAGGGTGCAGCTGCGTATGAATCCTAAATTCTTACCGAAAGTGGTGTCCGCTTTAACGCTGAACCAGGACATTTCACTTTCGGTGTACTATCCAGAGTTCTCCAGTAGTGGGGAGGCCCTTCTACACACACTGGATGTTCGCAGAGTTCTTCGTTTCTATTTGGACCAAACTCATTCTGTTCAGAGAAAAGACCAGTTGTTCTTTGCGTTCACTCAACACAGGGCAGGGGCCGCTGTCACTAAACAAACCCTGACCAGGTGGTTAGTCCACTCTCACGTTCTGTTACCAGCACCATGGCAGACCCCTAGGCTCGGTTAAGGATCGTTCTACCAGGGCTGCTGCTACATCCTTTGCATCACTGAGGAATGTTTTGGCAGCAGACCTTGCACTGCAACTACTTGGAGCACTGTCCATACTTTCATCAGACATTACAGTTTGGACATAGCCTCTAAAGAGCAGGTTTTGGTTTGGCTGTTCTCCAGGGACTACTCTCTTAGGAGGGTAGATTTTCTTCCCTTCATCAGTCATTCCTCCACCCTTCTGATCTGGGTCTATTTGGGTTACTGCTTGGGACTCATTCCTAAGTGTATTACATGCTGCAAGAGCTCCAACTTGAAGTCAGATAGTACAGTTACGTAAGAACTTACCGTAACAGTAGATCTTACTTCGAGAGGGCTCTTGCAGTAGGTAATTACATATAGGACTGACGTCAGCAGGCGGCAGGACCCCACGGAAATATTTCTAGCTAGCAGTCTCTGAGGACCCGCCCCCATGTCAGGTGACCGGCGTCCAGAAGGCGTCCGGTATAAAGGGGCGGTCCTCACACCCTTTCAGTTCTTTCCGCGTTAACTTATGCCTCGCCTCGAAAAAGTTCCCTGCTCTTCAGGCTCCTTCGTCGGTAGTTTTACTGAGTATTTTCGATTTTTTTTTTTTTTTTTTCCTCAGCCATCATCGGGTATCCATCGGTCTGTGTCGTCTCCTACACCCTCCGAGCACAGAAACAAGTGTGTCTCATGCGGCGCCCAACTGCCACACAAGGACGGCCATTCCCTGTGCCTTTTTTGCCTAGGCCCCGACCATCTGGTGGAGAAGTGCCAGCACTGCCTCAGCTGCTTAGCGGCCACCCCGGAGGGGCGGCAGCAGTCCTGGAAGCCCACATTTTGAAAAGAAAAATAGGCTCCATGGAGAAGAACTGACAAAGCGGCGTGGAGCTTCCCTGAAGGCCATCAGAAAAAAGGATAGGAAGGCACCGGGAGAAGGGCTCCTCTCCACCGCATCTTCCTTGGGTCGCCCGTGAAACGGTAGCGTCCCCCAGGGGACCGCTCCTGACGGCCGCCTTAGAGGCTTCTAAGGGCGGCATCGGCCCGCCCGTCAGGCTCGCGCTCGGGCCCTTGAGCGCCTCTGGGAAGCATGGAGCCTCTGCTCCCAGTAAAACCGTGGTTTCCACGGCCTGCTGGTCGCAGCCGGCTCGATAAGCGGACGTCGGCTCCTCCGACACCCGCACGGAGAAGGTCGGTAAGTCACCCGACCCTTTGAGGGCGGCGCGCGGCCCCCATTCCGCCCGACCAAGCCGCCCCTCCATCGCGGCCTGCCTCTAGTGAAGGGTCCATTAAGTCGGACGTCGGCCCCTCCAGCGTCCACCCGGATCCTGCTGCTAAGCCGCACGTTGGTTCGTCCGATGTCCGCATAGCGGATGAGTTGATGCCGCCCCCCAACGTCCATTGTTCCCGACTCCCCGCAGCCTTCGCTACCCTCCGGGGACCCTGAGTCTCCTCAGTCCAACCCCAAGGATTTCTCCCCCTCCCCCTCCCCCCAATCCCTGGGCGACACTGAGGTTTCTGGTCCACCTCCATCCACCTTCTGGTCCGACTGATCTGATGTTGGTTCCTCGGACGCCGGTATTGCCGATTCCAGTTGACATCTCACCCCCCGATGTCGCCCCGACTCTGGGCCCTCCGCACCCCCCGGGTCTTCCGCTCCAAAACTGCCCGTGGGGCCTCCGACCGGGCCTTCTGCTCAGGCAGCTTCTCTGGCTCCTGGGTACCCGGCCCTGTCGTATCCGATGTCGCCATACCTTGGACCGCAGTATCCGGCGCCTCAATACCCGGCGCTGGCATATCTGACACCGCAGTACCCGGCTCCTCAATACCCGACATTGGGCTTCCCGCCATCTGGTTATGGATACGCGCCCTTTGGGTATAGTCCATACCCGTATCCCTCTCCTCCTCCTCCACCGCCCCCTCAGCCGCTGGTGGACTTGCAGGAGACTCTGGCCTTCCGGTGGGCTGAGGCCAAGGCTCAGTTCACCAGAGAGGTGGAAATCGTCTTCTGACACCAGTGCTGCGGTTCACATCGTCCACGGCCGACGCCTCACACCTCCAGACACCAGGGCTAAACCCTCTGGGTCCAGAGAGAGCAGGACTCGCTTTCCGAGGTTCCCAGGGGTCCGTTCATTCCTCGATCGGAGAGAGTCTTACCTCTTCCTCATCTTCTTTGGACACCTCGGATCCTTCTGATGGTTTTTCCGAGCAAGACGATGAGTTACACTCTCCATCCAAGCCCCGGCCAAGGACTCCTCCGGAGGATCCTTCCTTCACGGAGTTACTACGGAAGATCCAGGAAGTACATAAGTGGCAATCCTTGGAGCCAGACCCCCAGCGTAAAAAACTCGCTGAGCATCTGGATCTGCCCGTGGCAGCTCCCACTTTGGTGCCACCCTGGATCGAGCCTCATGCCAACTTCATTACCACCATATGGAAACAACCGTCAGCCTTAGCCCCACTTCCCAGGAAGTCGAACAGGCTATACCAGGCTCCAGAGGGTGTTGACTTTTTAGACTCCCACCCTCATGCTGACTTGGTTGTGATTAGCGCCCCTCATGGCCAGTCAGCTCAGCCCAAACATCTTAGCTTGACTCCACCTGACAAGAATCCGCCTTCTGGACCAGTATGGCAGAAGATTTTGCTTCTTCCACTCTGGGTATTAGGGCCCTGAACTCTGCCACATGGGGATTACCAGAAGGCGATTCTTAGTGAGGTGGAATCGAAGTGGACTCCCTTCCGGACTCTCAGGTCAAGCAGGAAGTGGCTGACCTCGTTAAGCTCTGACGTTCAGTCAGTCGGCACATTCTTCATGCGACCTACGATGCAGTGGACACTGCTGGTAGGAGCTCAGCTTTCGCCATAGGTCTACGGCGTCACGCTTGGCTCCAAGTGTCAGGGTTGGTCCCAGAAGTGCAGTTTGCCATCCAGGAAGCGCCCTTCCGGGGTTCGGTGCTGTTCAGGGGTGATGTCAAGGACATCATCACCGACCTGCAGGAGAAGGGGACGGCACTAAAGTCTGTCAACTCTATGTATCATCCCCATCAATCGCAGCGCTGTCCCTTTCGCAGACTGAATCGGCCCAAAACGAGACCACAGGGAAAGAGAGCCACTAAACAGGGCCCCCCCCCAAAAAAAAGCAGCGGTAGCTTCAGCTGCGGCGCTGCCCCACGCCACCTGACTCCTTCCCTCTCCCACTACCTCTGGGCTTCCCGCAGGAACCAGTAGGAGGGAGGTTTTCCCTCCACCTTCCGGGCTGGGAGAGGATAAGATCGGATTCATGGGTGCTCCAGCTAATCGAAGAAGGACACTCAATAGAGTTCCTGCAGAAACCACCTCGTCACCCTCCCCCAAGGTTGTCTTACTTTTGGGAACATCATCTTCTGGCCCAGGAAGAAATTTCAACACTTTTGCTGAAAGAGGCAATAGAACCAGTCCGCTCCCTTACAAGGGCGATTTTACTATTCCACTTCTTCCTGGTCCCGAAGAAGACAGGAGATGTAAGACCTATTCTGAGATCTGAGTTCCCTAAACCTTTTCATAGAGTACAAGAGGTTCAGGATGCTCTCACTGCAGAGCCTTCTGCCCCTCCTCCTCTCGGGCCAGTGGCTGTGAGCTCTGGATATACAGGACTCTTACCTGCACATAGCTGTCTGCCCATCTCACCTAAATGTCTTCATTTTGCTTTCAGAGGACCACCACCAGTTCAAGGCACTTCCATTGGCCTCTCCTCGGCCCCTCAGTATTTACCAAATGCCTTGCAGTGGTGGCAGCCTACCTGTTACCAAGGGTACAGGTTTTCCAGCACCTGACCAATTGGCTCCTGGCGCCTCGTCCAGGAGGAACTCCTGCACTGCCTCTCCATCACCCAGCAGGTCTTTGCCTGAATGGGTATTACCATCAACCATTCCAAGTCTCACTTGATCCATCCCAGAGGCTTCAGTTTATTGAGGATATTGAACAAGACCTAGGCAGGACTTTCTGCCTCCGGACAGAGCGGCCACACTGCATACTCAGATAAGCCTGTTGTCCGGCTGCAGGCGGGTCAGTGCAAGGTCAGTTCTTCACCTCCTCGGGCTTATGGCGGCTGCTATCCCAACAGTCCCTCGTGCTCGGCTCCACATGAGGGTCTCTCAGTGGACGCTTCGCTCTCAATGGGATCAGTTGGTAGATGACTTGGACCAATTGGTCCTAGTCTTCTCTCCCATGATTCGAGACTTACAATGGTGGATGGTTCGAGAGAACCTTGTTCGGGGAGTTCCATTCTTCCTTCCCCCTCTCTCCCAGACTCTGACCACAGACTCCTCAGGCGAAGGTTGAGGAGCCCATCTCGGTCCACATCGGACCCAGGGCTCTTGGTCCAAGCTCGAGCAATCACTGCACATCAGTGTGCTCCGAGTTTGAGTGGTGCTCTGTGCTCTCAGGCCTCCACTGCATCTTCTTCAGGCCACCTAGCCATTCAGACGGACAATATGTGTGTGTGGTACATCAACAAACAGGTGAGTTCGATTCTATCCTGTTTGAGGGAAAGCGATGAGAGTCTGGGATTGGGCAGCACAACCGACCTTCACCTCCCGGCAATTCCATGTTTCGGGTGAGAACTCCTTAGCAGACAAACTAAGTCTCTTGTCTGCTTGAGCTCACGAATGGGAGCTGGATCAGGGGTCCTAGACAGTATTTTCCTATGTTGGAGAACACCTCAGGTGGACCTGTTCGCTTCACCTCCAAACACAAAGCTTCCCGACTTCTGCTCGCTCGTTCAAAAGCGAGAGGCATTTTCTGGAGAGATGCTCTGTCTCTAGATTGGAGGGACAGATTTGTCTATGCCTTCCCCGATTCCTCTGATCCGTGTCTTGCAGAAACTAGGTTCAGAAGGAGCACGAATGATTCTGATCGCTCCTTTCTGGCCCAGGCAAGTTTCGTTCTCTCTTCTGCAACAATACTCAGAGGAGCCTACTCTTCCTCTTCCGCTGTCACGATTCTATTGATCCAGGATCAGGGGACCCTGGTTCATCCAGGTCTCAAGTCCCTTCAACTGCATCGTGGCTCCTGCAGACATAGCTCAAACCCGCTTTGTGGTTTCTCCCCATGTGGCTGAGATCTTGGTGGAGCCAGGAAGCCTCCACCTAGGTCTCCTTATGCCATGAAGTGGAAACAGTTTTCAATCTGGGCGCTTCAAAAGGCTTGAGCCTTTCTCTTGCTCAGTTGGGCGACTGCTGGAGTACCTGCTTCACCTCTTCGACCTGGGTCTTAGTCACTCATCTCTGAAGGTACACATGGCGCCATCTTGGCCTACTATATTCCTTCAGAGATGGGACATTTGCTCAACTGAAAGTCTCTAGACTTTCCTCAGAGGGTTCTTCTTGAGACCCCTGTCCGAGTTCCGCCCCTCCTTGGGATTTGAACATAGTTCTTGAGAAACTTATTTTGCCTCCATTTGAACCGTGGCCTCAACAGACATGAAGTTCCTTTCATGAAGACGGCTCTTTCTAGTATGCATTAACTGTGCTCAGAGGATTTCCGAGGCTCCAGGCCCTGATGTGTAAAATCCCATACTTGATTTCATAAAGGGCAGCGTGGCTCTGCACCAATCCTAAGTTTCTCCCAAGGTGGTAGCGAATCTACATTGAACCAGTCACAAATTCCCCACTTCTTTACGCAGTACTCAATCAGGGGTGTATCTGTTTCACACTATGGATGTTCACCTCATTCTGAGATACTACACTAACAGAACAAAGGATCTCAGAAAACTGATTAAATTTTTTGTCTTTTGCCCCCAAAAGGAAAGGCAATGCTGTTTCCAAGCAATGCCTGTCTTAATGGTTGACTCATTGCATCATCTTCTGTTATGACAAGTACAAGACCCTTCGGGTCAAATAAGAGTTACTCCACCAGAGGGGTTGCTGCCTCTGCGGCATGTTTCAGAATGTGTCAGCGGCAGACATTTGTGCTGCCACTTGGACTTCTGTCATACATTTGCAAACATTACAGTTTGGATACTGCCTCTGGCTGTAGAGCAGGCTTCGCCTCGCTGTTCTGCAAGGCCTTCTTTCTTAAAGGCTCACAGCTAGAGGATCTGCTTTGAGTAGCTTTTCTCCTTCCATGTGCTGCTTCTTGTTCTAGACTGCTTGGGACTCAGTCCTATATGTAATTACCTACTGCAAGAGCCCTCTCGAAGTAAGATAGTACAGTTATGCAGAACTTACCGTAACAGTAGATCTTCAACAGAGGCTCTTGCAGTAGGTAATAACTTCCCGCTCTCCATCCCTCTAAGCTTTTTCAGCTCCTTTTCCAGTGAGGGAAATATCCGCTTCTCTCTCATCCAGTCTCTTATGGCCTGTGGCGGGAAAGAACTGGAAGGCGGGTGTGAGGGACCGCATCTTTATACCGACGTCTCATGACGCCAGTCACCTGATGTGGGGGCGGTCCCTCGCCAGAGACGGCTAGCTAGAAATTTTTCCGTGGTGTCCTGCCACCTGCCGACATCAGTCCTATATGTAATTACCTGCAAGAGCCTCTACAGATCTACTGTTACGGTAAGTTCTTGCGTAACTGTATATCTTACATGAAACTGCTCTTGCAACAAGTTACCATTAGGACTAGGCCAGCAGGTGCTGGGACCCGCAGCCTCTAGCTAGCAGTATTCAGCGGGGACTGCCCGTCGGTCCCACCCCCGACGTCAGGCATAGTGCATAAGGCGGTTCCCCAGAATCCCCAGCTCTTTTCCCGCCGTCGACTCACCAGCATCGGCCTCTCGGACTCTACCTACATGCACGACGACTTAGAACTTCAAGAGTTTCTCCAAACTGATGTCCTCTCTAACTCCTTCACTCGAGGGACACCTTTCCAAGTGTGCCTGTGGAAAACAGATCCCTTTTAAGGATCCTCATTCCTCCTGTGTGCGGTGCTTAGGCCCAGACCACGACACCAAGGCCTGCACTTTCTGCCAAGGGTTCCAACAGCCACACCAGGTTCCGCCATCAGAAGGCACTTCAGGCTTATCTGCTGGAAGAAAGACTTTGTAGAATGGACCAAGAACCTTCCTCCAGGGGCGATTCTTCTTCCAAGGCCTATAAACACCAGGAGAAAGCAAGGTCCAGATCCCCGAACCAGGCCTCGGACTCCCGTAGCTCAGGCTCCATCAGGTTGGACCGCTCTCCCTCCAGAGCTCGTTCTCAGCCCCCTCCGGTCAAAGTCCGAGCCTCAGGCGGCTCTTCGATTCTCCAGCCCATCAAGACTTCAAGGCCCTCGGCTTCCTCTACTCCCTCTCAGGCCTCATCCAAGTCTTCAGAACGCTACAAGTCTTCCTCATCGACCCGACATCAGGACCCCGACTCCAGGTCGGTCTCCCAGCCTCCCAGAGGTCCTATCCACCACCCAGGAAGACTAAGGACCTGACGTCCCTAAAATGGACGTTGGACCCGACGTCGGCCAAGCATACAAAGTCGGCCAGGCGTTCGCCGGATTCGCGGACACCAGCCAGGCACCACACATTAGCCGGCCATTCGTCGGACCCGAAGACATCGGCCAAGTGACCGACGTCAGCCTCGCATTCACCGGAGCCGAAAACTGCCCCCCCCAGTCACCAGTGGACACTGGACACAGGTACTCAACAGAGGACGATAAGACGCTGCCATAGACCAGGCAGGTGACACTGAGGATGCCGGGTTCCCAAGGGAACCTTTGCCCACCCCGGAGACACCCGCGGACCCAATGCCCGACCCCGGCGACAGACCACCGGCGCCAGGCCCTTCTGGCATGAACCTGCAAGTAAAGGACCTCTTTACTTTCTGGTGGGACACCATCCGAAAGGATGTGGTCCCTGTAAAACCTCCTCCTCCTTCACCTCCTCCTCCACCACAGGGGCCAGCAGGACCACCACCGACCCCTAAGGAGCAGACTCCACCTCCAAGTGGTAGATCCAAGGATCGGAAGGCCTCCTCAAGATCTCCATCAGGGTCTCCCAGCCCAAATCGACCCAGGCGTCACGGTATACTCCGTCAGGAGAGAATTCAGATCGGATACCTCTGATTACTCCAGATCTCCTCCTTCTCTCAGCATTCCATCACTTGACCCACATGACCTGTCCAGGTCTCCTCCAGATGATCCTCTTTCTCTGAGATCATGAGGCACATCTAGAACAACATGGGATGGGACGGTGAAGACCTCGACCCTGGAAGACAGCACCTTGCCCGTTATTTTCGGCAGAAAGACCCAAAGCCTGTGGTAGTGCACCCTTGGTGGACACCTTTGCAGACATCACCAAGGCTGCGTAGAGCGTCCGGCATTCCACTCCTGCGGTGCTAAAGAAAGCTGACTGCCTGTACAAGGCTCGAGAGAGACCAGTACTTGGCTCAACAACTTCTGGCAGACTCCTGGTCATTACGCCTCACATGACAGGTCCCAAAGACCGCAACACATGAGCACACAGCCACGGACCAGGAATCCAAGCAATTGATGCCTCTGGAACGCATATGTGGTGCTACATGCTCCATCAGATCCCTGAACTACCTAACCAACATGGTACAGTTTCAGAATACCCTATGGGAACAGGGCCAGGACCTGGTCTAATAGCTTCAGATGGCGATCAGAAGGCGGAGCTCTTTAGCTTCTCCGCACATGGTCTGATGTGGGTACCCAACTACTGACACGCCATGATTCTGCGGACTCATCGCCCAGAGCTGCAGCTTCAGGCGTGTTTCTCTGGTGACGCCTTGGCTCGTGTCTCCGCTTCACCCGGACATACAGAAGAACATTCTTGACATCCCCTACAATGGCGGCACTTCTTTGGTGAACCCTCGGAGAGGGTTATCACCAAACTCCATAACACTGGGAAGGCAGTCAGATCTGTACAGGCCATGTACAGATCCAGGCCCGGTTCCTTTTGTAGGAATCAGAGCCGTTTTTGCAGCCAGCAACCAAGGCAGTAGCCATGTTCCTGCCAGCAACAAGGGCACCTTCCAGCGGAAAGCCCAGGCTATGTGGTCCCCAGGCAGAGCACGCTACACTAAACCAGCCCAGCCTGCGGGACCAGTGCTGCCACAGCATGACTTCTTCCCGCCCCTCCTCTGGATCAACGGGCACAAAAGTTCGGGGGTCGCATCGCTCACCACTTTTTATGGTGGCAGTCGATTACCACCGACCAGTGGGTTCTCCAATTGGTCAAGAAAGGTCACTTCATAGAATCTCTCGACCACCCACCGGCAAGACCTCCCCTGCTTTCCTGTTACTCGGGTCAGCACGCCCTGCTCATACAGCAGGAGGTGCTCGCGCTGCTGGGAAAAGAAGTGCTGGAGCATGTACCACGGAACCAGAGGAGTGCAGGATATTATTCTCACTTCTTTCTGGCTCCCAAGAAAACAGGGGACCTCCGTCCGATACTGGACCTCAGCTACCTCAGCGAGTCGGTCCTGTACAAACGCTTCCACACGGTGACGCTCCCAGGTCTGATTCCCATGCTCAAGCAGGGTGCCTTTCTAGCGTCCTTGGACATGCAGGACGCTTTACCTGCATATACCCATTGCTCAAGTGCACTGGAAGCTTCTGCGCTCTGAGTTCCAGGGCCACCATTATAAGTTCTGAGCCCTCCCCTTCGGACTGTCATCAGCACCTCGGGTATTCACGAAGTGTATGGCGGTCGTAGCGGCGACTCTGAGGAGACAAGGCCACTACGTGTTCCCCTACCTGGACAACTGGCTTCTCATGGCGCCCTCTCGGGAGGCCTTGATGTCCGCCATCCATTTACTCAGTCTCTGTTTGAGACGCTGGGCATCATGATCAATCAAGAGAAGTCACGCCTGGTTCCGTCACAGACTCTGCAGTTCATAGGCGCAGTTCTAGACACCGTCCAGGGGAAAGCTTTTCTTCCCCAGGGCAGAGTGGAACACATCAGATCCCCTCATCAGGGACATTTTGGCAAAGAAGACCGTTCCTGCCAGATTGGTCCTTTGCCTGCTCGGTCACATGGCTGCAGCTTTTGCAACAGTCCCGCTAGCCCGCCTCCACATGCGGTCACCCAGTGGATGTTATGGGTCCAATGGAATCAAAAGCATGACCATTCAGCCTCAACCGGATCACAAAGACCGTAATCCGGGATTGGCAATGGTGGCTAGATCCAAAGAATCTGTCGGCAGGGGTCTCCTTCATTGCGCCATCTCCGACAGACATTCTCCACAGGCTTCTCAGGGCTCGGATGGGGAGCACACCTCGACGGTGCCTCAGGGCGGAGGACAGCCCAAGAGACTCATCTCCACATAAATGTCCTGAAATGAGAGCAGTTCTTTACGCCTGCAGGCTTCCAGTCAGAGATTAACATAGAATTTTTACATAGAACATAGAAACATGGAAACATAGAATTTGTCGGCAGATAAGGACCGCTTGGCCCACCCAGTCTGCCCATTTCCTTCCTAATGGATAAGCTGCAGATCCTAGTTAACCAGCAGCCACTTCTTCCTACCCCCACCCCTAGAATTGTCTTATGACTGTCCCATGCATGCTTGAATTCCACCGCTTCTGACTCCACAAACCTCCTCCGAAGGCGTTCCATGCATCCACAACCTCTCTGTGAAAAATACTTCCTTAAATTACCTCTGAGCCAACCCCCCATCTTCAAATTGTGCCCCTTGTTCTTGCACACCTCTTTTGAAAGATGCTACCCTCTTGGACTTTGTTGATTCCTTTGAGGTACTTGAAAGTTTCTAGCATGTCCCCCTCTCCCTCCTTTCCTCGAGGCTATACATATTAAGCTCCTTAAGTCTATCTTCATATGTCTTCCGTGCAGACCCTGCACCATTTAGTTCCTTCCTCTGGACAGCTTCCATCCTGTCTGTCTTTTGGAGATTGGGTCTCCAGAACTGCACGCAGTACTCCAGATGGGGTCTCACCAGCTGTCTGTACAGAGGGATAATAACTTCCTGTTTTCTACTGGTGATGCCTCTCCCTATGCATCCCAGTATCCCCGCAGCCCTCCTTGCTGCCCTTTCACATTGCTTGCCCACCTTTAGGTCATCTGATATGACTACCCCCTGGTCCCAGATTCCAACGGGTACTCTTCTGCTACAGACAGACGATTCCGCGGTGATGTATTGCCTCAGCAAACAAGGAGGCACCCATTCCTACCCACTTTGCAGGGAGGCCATGAGGGTGTGGGATTGGACTTTGCAACACGGCGCAAACCTCATTGCTGTTCATGTCCCAGGAGCTGCTCTCAGGCCAGAGTCCACGAGTGGGAACTACTCGAGGAGGTAGTAGAGGATCTGTTTCACAGATGGGGTACACCAGAGTTAGACCTTTTTGCGTCCCCATCCAATGCAAAACTGCCCAATTTTTGCTCGCTAGATCCAGAGCCTGTTGTTCTCTGGCAAGACACGTTGTCCCTCTCCTGGGCGGGCAGATTCCTCTATGCCTTTCCCCCCTTTCCGTTGATCCAGAGGGTTCTTCTGAAACTTCACAGAGAGCAAGCGATGCTGATACTTATTGTGCCATTCTGGCCCAGGCAGATCTGGTTCCCTCTACTACATCAGCTATCCCCGGAATCTGTGGTGCCTCTGCCACTCAGCTCTCACTTGTCCCAGGAGGCGGGCTCCTTGGTCCATCCGGACCTTCGTTCACTGAGCCTGCATGCTTGGCTCCTAGAGACATAGCCATTTTGCGATATATGGGGTCTCACGAAGAGGTGGCTGACATTCTGGTGGCCGCGAGAAAACCGCCACTGCTACTTTACGCCATGAAATGGCGCTGTTTTTGCCTATGGGTTCAAGCGTGGGGGTTTTGCTCTAGACTGTCCAGAAAGTCAGTCTTGGACTACCGCCTGTCTCTTTTCAGACAGGCTTGGCCTACTCCTCAAACAAAGTAAACCTCTGTGCCATCTCAGCCTATCATTGTCCTATAGGTCAACACACCATATCTCAGTTGGACATGGCACGAGCCTTCCTGAGAGGTATTCTTCACCTTAGACCTCCGATTAAGGATCTGATTCCGCCATGGGATCTACCCTTTGTCCTGGAGCAGATTACGCTGCCACCCTTTGAACCAGCCGCAGATTACAAGCTACGTCTTCTTACTTGGAAGACATTGTTTTTAGTTGCTGTTACCCATACCTCTCAACTGTACCACATTACGAGGAACGTTCCTCATTTTACTTCACAAAAGCTCCCTGTTCCACATTGTGAGGACTTGTTCCACATTCAGCATTAACATTTTAAAGCAAAAATCTATAGTAAATGATGCAAAAAATATATTATTCAATTAAAAACAAACTTTCTGAACATAACTGCAAACCTTTTAAGTGTTCTGAGCCTCTAGGTAAAGATTGATTAAGTGTTCCACATTTTGCTTATTAGTTCCACATTTTGAGAAGCAATGTTCCACATTTGGGGTACAAAGGTTGAGAGGTATGCCGTTACCTCGGCCAGAAGAATTTCTGAACTTCATGCACTCATGTGCAAAGAGTCTTATTTGGTTTTCACCAAGACAGGGTATCCCTATGGACTATACCAAGTTTTTGCCTAAGGTGGTCAGCTTTCACCCTTAATCAAGACATCGATCTACCTGTGTAATTCCCTAAATATTCAAATCGAGGAGAGGCCCTGTTGCACACCCTAGATGTGCATAGGTGTCTCCGACACTACCTGACCAGAACCAAACACCACTGAAACTCGGACCTGCTTTTTGTCTCTTTTGCTCGCAGGCTGTTGGGATCTCCTATTTCCAAGCAGTCGCTATCCAGGTGGCTCATTCATTGTATTACGTTCTATTACCAGAGCGTAAAAAACCCTTACCGGACACGTTCAAGGGTCATTCCACAAGGGGGCTACCTTCTGCATGCCCTAAAGTGTCCACCTCGGCCATCTGTGCTGCATCTACTTGGAGCTCCTGCAACTTTCATCAGGCATTTCAGCCTGGATATTGCATCAAGGGAAGAGCAGGTTTGGTCTAGCAGTCCTTAATGGACTTCTGTCCTAGCTGTGGTTCCATTAAGGATTTCTACCTTCCCTCCTCCCAATGGTGTGAGATTTCCATTATTGCTTGGGAATCAGTCTAATGGTGTAACCTGCTGCAAGAGCTGTTTCTCAAGTAAAGATAGATACGTAAGAACTTACCGTAACAGTAGATCTTCGAGAACAGCTCCTGCAGCAGGTACTTTCCCTCCCACCGTCCCCGCTGGAGGTAGATTCTAGTTTCAACATCCTTCTCCTAGGATCAGGTGTTCTGAGCATCTCTCTGACTGCCATTTGATGGCGGATCCTCAGTCTCCTCTTCTGATGTCATCCAGCGGCCGGGAGTTTCCGGCGGGAGAACTGGGGATTCTGGGGGACCGCCCCCTTATGTACTGTGCCTGATGTCGGGGGCGGTCCCGCTGAATACTGCTGGCTAGAAAATTTCTGTGGGATCCTGGTGCCTGCGGCTTCAGTCCTAATGGTGTAACCTGCTGCTAGAGCTGTTCTCGAAGACCTACTGTTACGGTAAGTTCTTACGTAACTGTACTATCTTCGAGAGGAGCTCTTGCAGCAGGTGGCTTTCCCACCCTCCATCCCCCAGGTCGTTGCCTTATCTCTGTTTCAGTCCAGTAGGGGAGCTCTTCTCGGTTCTCCATTTTACCAACGGGTCTCTGGCGGGAACTGAGATGGCGCTGGGGGTCTGCCCTTTTTATGCCATGTGGAGCATGGCTGGCATCGGGGGCTGACCCCCGCTACAGACTGCTAGCTTGAAAGTTTTTCCGTGGGGTCCCAACACCTGGCAGCATTAGTCCTAAGTTTATTACCTGCTGTAAGAGCTCCTCTTGAAGATCTACTGTTACGGTAAGTTCTTCCGTAACTGTACTTTTGCCTGCAAGACGATATGGTTTCTGAATTGCTAATAACAGAAGGGAAGTAGATCTGAGTGGGCGAGTGCTTGTTTTGCGGTATATGATACCCCTTGGGCAGGGTGGGTTAAAGAGATTCACTAGTTTGAAAACAAAGCATAGTGTGAGGTATTGTAACCTGGGGTTATAGTGTGGCCAATTTAGAAGCCAAGATGTCACTATGGTACCTTCTAGGGTCAGCCCTGGGGCAAATGCCCAATCTAAAAATACAGTTGTTTGAGCCGGGCGAGGGAAGAGGGCCGAGCAGATAGCAAGAGTGGCGCACTATAGAATAACATGGGGAGAAAGGATGTGGAAGCAATTTCATGACAAGCAGAGGATAATAAAAGGGGGTGTAGACAGTACAAGAGACCTAACTTCTAGTTTAAGATTTTAGTTAGTTGGTTAACATGAGATTCTAATGAGAAAGAGATACCAAGGTATTTAAAAGGTTTAACTACCTCAGCAGTGTCACCTGACTACGTGCAGATTTGAAGAGAATGTAGAGACAGAGCTGGATAGTTTAGGGGAGGGATTGTGGAAAATCATAACTTTAGTTTTCTTTGTATTCAGAATGAGGTGGTCATAGCGTTAGTTTTCTTTGTATTCAGAATTAGGTTTGTTTAAATCAGTATGATAAATGACAGTTTTCTCCCAAAATCCTAAGTAAAGATTTGCATATGTGGGGCAAAGTTTGCCCCCATTGCAATACCCTTGGTCTGCAAAAAATGTTGGCCCTGAAAAATAAAGCAATTCTTTTTTCAAAACAAAACTGGATAGATCACACAAAATGAATAGTCTGCACTGTATAGTGATTTGAGTTCTAACCAGTATCTAATGGCAGCTAAACCCTATTGCAGGCACATTTGAATATGGTGCTTCCACATCTACAGTAGCAGGTAGCCAAGATGGCTCCAAGTCCCCAGGATGCCCAGAATTTCTGTGGTGTCTCTAATATAAGAGCGTAATGATGGTACCAAAAGTTTGTGACCATCCACAAATTTTGATAGGGCTCTGTAAGGGACCCTGTTCCTGAAACTATTGGGCATCCTGGGAACTAGTAAGGGTCTTATGAATCTTTGGCAAGAGGTAAATGGTTTGTCTGACTGGAAAATCTGCTACTAAAAATCAAAGGCTTCTTTGTAATAGCCCCCTTTTAAATGCCGGCAGTAAATGGGCATCAATTTCACATTTAAAGTCAATAGTTCGATCTATTTTCAGACATGCATAAAAATCAGTGTTCGCCAATTGTCTGTATATTTCATTCTTGTAATACTCAGTGTCCATAATAAAGTACAGTTACGTAAGAACTTACCATAACAGTAGATCTTCAAGAACAGCTCTTGCAGCAGGTTACACCATTAGGACTGAAGCCGGCAGGCGCCAGGACCCCATGGAAATTTTCTAGCAAGCAGTATTCAGCGGGGACCACCCCCGACGTCGGTTCCGCCCCCGACATCAGGCATAGTATATAAGGGCTGTCCCCAGAATCCCCAGTTCTCCTACCGGAGACTCCCAGCTGCTGAATGACATTAGAAGAGGAGACTGAGGATCCAAAATCAAATGGCAGTCAGAAAGATGCTCAGAACACCTGATCCTAGGAGAAGGATGTTGAAACTAGAATCTACCTCCAGCGGGGTTGGTGGGAGGGAAAGTACCTGCTGCAAGAGCTGTTCTCGAAGATCTGCTGTTAGGTAAGTTCTTACGTGACTGTACTATCTTACTTCGAGAAACAGCTCTTGCAGCAGGTTACACCATTAGGACTGATTCCCAGGCAACAATGGAAATCCCACACCATTGGGAGGAGGGAAGGTAGAAATCCTTAATGGAACCACAGCCTAGGACAGAAGTCCTTGAAGGACTGCTAGACCAAAACCTGCTCTTCGCCTCAATGCAATATCCAGGCTATAATGCCTGATGAAAGTGTGCACAGAGCTCCAAGTAGCTGCAGCACAGATGGCCGAGGTGGACACATTCTTTAGAGCCGTAAAGGAGGTAGCTATCCCCCTTGTGGAATGACTCTTGACCGCGCCCGGTAAGGGTTTGTTGCGCTTTTGGTAACAGAATGAAATACATTGAATGAGCCACCTGGATAGCGACTGCTTGTAAACAGGAGCTCCCAACATCCTGTGGGCAAAGGACACAAAAAGCTGGTCCAAGTTTCAGTGGTATTTGGTTCTGGTCAGGTAGTATCGGAGACACCTATGCACATGTAGGGTGTGCAACAGGGCACTCCTCGATTTGAATATTTAGGAAAGTACACTGGTAGATCGATGTCTTGATTAAGGGTAGAGCTGAGACCACATTAGGAAAAACTTGGGGTTAGTCCGTAGGGATACCTGTCTTGGTGAAAAACCAAATAAGGCTCTTTGCACATGAGTGCATGAAGTTCAGAAATTCTTCTGGCCGAGGTAACAGCAACTAAAAACAACGTCTTCCAAGTAAGAAGACGTAGCTCGCAATCCGCGGCTGGTTCAAAGGGTGGCAGCGTAAGCTTCTCCAGGACGAAGGGTAGATCCCATGGCGGAATCGGATCCTTAATCGGAGGTCTAAGGTGGAGAATACCTCTCAGGGAGGCTTGTGCCGTGTCCATCTGAGATATGGTGTGTTGGCCTATAGGACAATGATATGCCGAGATGGCACAGAAGTTTACTTTGATCGAGGAGTAGGCCAAGCCTGCCTGAAAAAGAGACAGGAGGTAGTCCAAGACCGACTTTTCTGGACAGTCTAGAGGCGAAAACCCCTGCACTTGAGCCCATAGGCAAGAACGGCGCCATTTCATGGCGTAAGTAGCATGAGTAGCCGGTTTTCTCGTGGCCACCAGAACGTCAGCTACCTCTTGCGAGACCCCGTGTCGCAAAATGGCTATGTCTCTAGGAGCCAAGCGTGCAGGCTGAGCGAACGAAGGTCCAGATCGACCAAGGAGCCCTCCTCCTGAGACAACAAGTGAGAGCTGATTGGCAGAGGCACCGGAGGTTCCTGGGATAGCTGCTGTAGTAGAGGGAACCAAATCTGCCTGGGCCAGAATGGCGCAATGAGTATCAGCGTCACTTGCTCTCTGCAGTTTCAGAACAACCCGTCTGGATCAACGGAAAGATGGGGAAAGGCATAGAAATTAGCCCGCCCAGGAGAGGGACAACATTTCTCACCAGAAAACAACAGGCCCTGGAGCTAGCTGTAGTGAAATTGGGTAGTTTTATGCTGGATGGGGGCATAAAAGGTCTAACTCTGTGTACCCCATCTGTGAAACAGATCCTCTACTACCTCCTGGAGTAGTTCCCACTCGTGGACTCTGGCCTAGAAGTGGGCCAGGCGTCTGCAATGACGTTGTCCACTCCTGGGACATGAACAGCAATGAGGTTTGCACTGTGTTGCAAAGCCCAATCCCACACCTTCATGGCCTCTCTGCAAAGCAGGTAGGAATGGGTGCCACCTTGTTTGTTGAGGTAATGCATCACCGCAGAATTGTCTGTTTGTAGCAGAAGAGTACCCGGTGGAATCTCCGACTGGAAGGCCTGCAGGGCATAAAGAACTGCTCTCATTTCCAGGATATTTATGTGGAGATGAGTCTCTTGAGCTGTCCACAGGCCCTGAGACCAGACACCGTGGAGGTGTGCTCCCCATCCGAGCCCTGAGGCGTCTGTGGAGAGTGTCGCAATCGGAGATGGCGCAATGAAGGGGACCCTTGCCGATAGATTCTTCGGATCTAGCCACCATTGCCAATCCCGGATTACGGTCTTCATGATCCAGATTGGAAGCTGCATATGGTCTTGCTTTTGATCCCATTGGACCCGTAACATCCACTGGTTCACCCGCATGTGGAGACGAGCAAGCAGGACTGTTACAATGGCCGCAGCCTTGTGTCTGAGCAGGCAAAGGATCAATCTGGCAGGAACGGTCTTCTTCGCCGAGATGTCCCTGATGAGAGATCTGATGTGATCTTACTTCGAGATACAGCTCTTGCAGCAGGTAACACCATTCGGACTGAAGCCGGCAGGCGTCAGGACCCCACGGAATTCTTCTAGCTAGCTATCTTCAGCGAGGACGCTTGACGGCGTCAGTCCGCCTCCAACGTCAGGCGTAGTACATAAAGGCGGTCCACTTGATTCCCAGTTCTTTCCTCACCACGACTTGCATGTCTCGGACCTTCGATTAGTTTTAGCCGCCACACTGCGGTTAAGTTCTTCCTTCGGGAAACATTATTTTCTTCGGCTCCGTTGCTGTCTGATGTCCTCTCCAACCTCCGCTGAAGGCCATCCCTCGAAGTGCGCCTGTGGGAAGCAAATCCCGTTTAAGGATCCGGATTCGGCCTGCGTCCGGTGCCTAGGCCCAGACCACGACACTCGGTCCTGCAATTTCTGCCAGGGATCCAACAGCGGACTCGGATCCGTCGCAGAAGGCTCTGCAGGCGTTCCTGCTCAGAGAAGATTAAGGCCATGGACACCTCCAAGGGGATTCAGCAGGAAAGGCCGGAAACACTCTGAAGAAGCAGGGAGAGGGTTCCTTCCAAGTCCCGCTGCCTAGGGCCTCTGACTCCGTAGTTCGGCCCCGGTCCGACCGCTTGCCTCCCGGGCCCGTTCTCAGCCTCCCCCGCTGCGGTGAAGAATCCTTGGCTCTCTCTCCTCTTCACAGGCCAAGACCTCAGGCCCTCTTCATCGTCTTCCTCAAAGCTCTGGTCAGGTCTGGGGACCGTCATCATCATCTGAAGTCGGGTTCCGCCTATTTCCAAACCTGATGTCAGGTCTGTCTTCTTGCCTCCTCCTCCCAGAGAAGACCAAGGAGCTCACCTCTGAAAAGCCATCCGGACCCGACATCAGCCCGTCCGGCGTGGTCACCCATCACAGGTCCCAGGAGCCGTCGACCGTGAGCGCCCGTCGCGCGGTCAGGCCTTACACGCCCTCTCGGTGCGTCCAGCAGGAGGGCCGGCGTCCACACCCGTGCGTTTGAAGAGGACCCCGACACCTCCTACCGGCGGGTCCGGAGACTATCACAGAGGAGGAGTTGCGCGGCTCAAGGACCAGGCGGGCGAACGGTCTGTGCACACCTTCAGAGAGCCTCTCTCCACAACCTGAGGCCCCTGAGGGCGGCGCGGAACCGACGACCAGCCACTGGTGCCCGGTCCGCGTCGGGCCTTTCCCTTTAGAGGTTAAGGAGCTTTTTCTCACTGGTGGGATACCATCAAAAGAGATATGGTTCCCACACCGCCTCCTCTTCCTCCTCCACCACCTGCGACCCCTCCGGCTCCTGCGCCTCCTTCCCCATCCGGGGCTGCAGGCCGAGTACCTCTCCCCCAGGAGCCTACGGACCCTCCAAGGGGGGAGACCTGATAAAAGGAGACCTCCATCTAGATCTTCTTCAGGGTCACCCAGTCCTAAGATACCCAGAAGACGCCGTTGTTCGCCTTCGACGGAGGTTACGGGATCGGAGTTCTCAACAGGATCCAGATCCCCCTCTCCTCTTCACATTCCCTCTCCGGAACCACGTGAGCTTCCTAGATCTCCTCGGATGACCCGTCGTTCTCCGAAATCATGAGACATATCCAGAGAACATGGGATGGGATGGAAGAATTAGACCCGAGAGACTACGCCTTGCAGGTATTCAGCAGAAGGATCCCAAGCCTGTGGTGGCACCAGCCTTGGTGGACACTTTTGTAGACGTCACCAAGGCAGCGTGGAAACGTCCACACTTGCTCCCGGCGATGCCGAAGAAAGCTGACCGCCTGTACAAGGCCCCTAAGGAGGACCAGTGCTTGGCTCAACATCCTCTGGCCGACTCTGGTCACAACAGCCTCTCATGACAGGTCCCAGAGACCGCAACATTTGAGCACCCTGCCACCGGACCCGGAGTCCAAACAGTTGGGCGCTATGGGCAGGCGTGACGATGTTTCCGCTTACTTGCCTATCAGGTCCCTGAACTACTTGACCACATGGTACAGTTCCAAAATGCCTTGTGGGAACAGGGACTGGATCTGTTGGAGAAATTGCCAGAAGGTGAGCAGAAGGAGGAGATGTTATAGCTCCTCCATACCGGATTCGGACGTGGGAACCCAGGTGCTGCGAGCTGCTGCATTTATCTCATGGACTTCTCAGCCAGAGCGGCAGCTTCAGGCATATGCCTCCGGAGACACTCATGGCTCCGTGTCTCCGGATTTACCCCGGATGTCCAGAAAAGCATCATGGACGCCTCTTTCAAAGGAGAAGTTCTCTTTGGTGCACCCTCTGAGAAGGTTCTCACCAAGCTCCAAGAGGCCGGGAAGGCGGTGAGGTCGGTCCAGGCAATGTACCGGCCGAGGCTTAGTTCCTTTCAGAGGAACCAAAGCTGTTTTTTCGTGGACGGACGTAGAGACAACAGTCCCGCACCGTCCACAGCAGAGGGGCTCGGTTCCTGCAGAGCCCAGGGAAGACAGCCCGTGCCGAGGTCAGCGCTCCAGCTAAACTGGCTCAGCCCCGGGTCCTCCGCCACAGCTTGATTCTTCCCAGCCCCGCCTCAGGATCAATGGGATATCAAGGTCGGGGTCGAGTGTAATTTCCTGCCAGGATGGCAGATCATAACCACCAACAGGTGGGTTCTTCAGTTGGTCGAAAGAGGCCACTTTATAGAATTGCAGACAAGCACCTCAGGCCTCCTCTGCTCTCCTCTTCTGGTCAGCACAAATTGCTTATCGTGGCAAGAAATACTTGCGCTCCTGCAAAGGAAGCGGTAGAGTATGTTCCAGACAACCAGAGAGGGTACGGATACTATTCCCACTTCTTTCTGGTTCGAAGAAAACAGGGGACCTCAGTCAATTCTGGACTTCCAGCGACCTCAATATAGTGGTCGCTTACAACGATTTTGCATGGTGACCCTGCAGGGTCTTATTCTCATGCAGCATGACGCTCTTAGCGTCTCCTGGACATGCAGGACGCATACCTGCATATACCCATAGCTCAAGCACATGGGAGGTTCCTGCGCTTCGAGTTCCTCAGCCACCACTTCCAGTTCAGCTTTCCATTCGGACTGTCATCGGCCCCCAGGGTCTTTACCAAATGCATGGCAGTCGGGCAGCGCCCTAAGGAGACAGGGCCAGTATGTGTTCGCATTTCTGGACGATTGACTTCTCATGGCCGCCCAGGGAGGCGTTGATGTCTATCCAGAGCACCCAGACTCTGTTTCGTCTCTGGGCATCATAATCAATTACAGAAGTCTCTCCTTGTACCGCCGAGAAGCTGCAGTTCATAGGCGCAGTTCTGGACACCGTTCAGGGGAGAGCATTTCTTCCAGATGACAGAGCGGAACGCATCAGATCCCTCATCAGGGATCTCTCGGCGACGAAGACTGTCCCTGCCAAGCTGGTCCTTCTTCTGCTTGAACACATGGCTGCGGCCATTCCGACCGTCCCTTTGGCAAGGCTCCACGTCCGGGTAACTCAGTGGATGCTCAGGGTGCAGTGGGACCAAAGGCAAGACCACATGCAGCATCTGGTCAGGATCACGAACGCCATGATTCGAGATTGGCAATGGTGGCTAGACCCAGGGACACTTTCTGCGGGTGTCCCGTTTACAGCACCATCCCCGGAGGTAATCCTCTCCACAGACGCCTCAGGGCTGGGGTGGGGAGCACACCTGAATGGGGTGAGGTCTTAGGGAACGTGGACCCTCAAGAAGCTCATCTCACATCAACATTCTGGAGATGAGGGCGGTCCTTTAAGCCCTGCAGGCCTTTCAGTCAGAGATCCCTGCCAAATACTCTTGCTCCAAACAGACAATACGGCGTGATGTATTACCTCAACAAACAAGGAGCGCGACACTCTACTTTGCAGGGAAGCGATGAGAGTGTGGGATTGGCAATTCTGCACGGCGAGCCTGATTGCAGTTCACGTCCCGGAGTGGACAAACAATCACAGACGGCCTGAGTCGTTCCTCAGGCCAGAGTCCATGAGTGGGAACTTCTTCAAGGGGTAGCAGAGGATCTGTTTCTTCAATGGGGCACTCCAGAACTGGACCTATTCGCTTCCCCATCCAACGCAAAACTGCCCAATTTTTGCTCGCTAGATCCAGGGCCTGGTGTTTTCTGGCGAGAGGCGTTGTCCCTCTCCTAGGCGGACAGATTCCTCTACGCTTTCCCTCCCTTCCCATTGATCCAGAGAGTTCTTCTCAAACTGTGCAGGAGCATGCAACAATGATCCTGGTAGCCCCATTCTGGCCCAGAGCAGATCTGGTTCCCCTTGCTAACGCAGCTGTCCCGGAACCTCATCCGTTGCGCTTTTCAGCTCCCATCTCTTGTCTCAGGAGGAAGGTTTCTCTAGTCCACCCGGACTTACGCCACTGAACCTGCATGCTTGGCTCTCAGAGACATAGCCATTTTATGCACACGGGTCTCGCGAAGAGTGGCGGAAGACCTTTCCATCAGTTGGGTGAAAGTCAGCAACATATGATTACGCCATGAAATGGCGCCTGCTTCGTTTGTGGTCGCAGAGTTACGGGCCTTCCCTTAGTTGCCTGTGAAAGGTTAAAGGAATACCTGCTCTCCCTTCCATCCGGTTCGCCTTACCCTCTATTAAGGTGCACCTCTGTTATTTCTGCTTACCACTTCCCGGTGGGACAGCACACAGTGGCGCAACTTGACACCTCTTGAGATTTTCTGAGAGGGTGTTACACCTTAGGCCACCCATTAAGGACCCTGTTCCTCCATGGGATTTACTCTTTGTCCTGGAACAACTCACGCCCCCTTTGAACCTGCTGCAGATTGCGAGCTGCGTTTCCTGTCATGGAAAACGTTATTTTTAGTTGCCGTTACGTCAGCAAGGAGAATTTCCGAGCTTCACGCTCTCATGTGTAAGGAACCTTATTTGATTTTCCACCAGGACAGAGTGTCCCTGAGGACGAATCCTAAGTTCTTGCCTAAGGTGGTCTCTGCACTCACTCTCAATCAGGACATTGACTCTGCCTGTATAGTTCCCTAAATATGCTAATAGAGGAGAAGCGCTGCTCCACACCCTGGATGTTCACCGCTGTCTTAGGTATTACCTGAACAGGACTAAACAGCCATAAGTTGGAGCAACTCTTCGTTTCCTTCTGCTATGACAGGATGATGGGCCAACCAGTACGAAACAGTCCCTTTCTCGCTGGCGTGTCCAGTATATCATACTGCTATGATACAAGCAGAAACCCTCCGGGTACAGTCCGGGGCCATTCCACTAGAGGGGTGGCTACCTCCTTGCAGCACTGCAGAACGCCTCCTCCTCTGCCATCTGTGCTGCAGCCACTTGGAGTCCTGTGTATTTTTATCAGGCATTATAGCCTGACATTGCTTCACGGCGAAGAGTCGAGTTCCGCCTGGTCGTGTTACAGGGTCTCCTGTCCTAGAGTCAGGACTTGGTATGGACTCTCCTAGTTTCCTCCTCCCAGAATGCTTATAAGCGTTATTACTTGGAAATCAGTCTCATGGAGTAGAGCTGCGTGCAAGAGCTGTATCTCGAAGTAAGATAGTACAGTTACGTAAGAACTTACCGTAACAGTAGATCTTCGAGAACAGCTCTTGCAGCAGGTACCTTCCCGCCCACCTTCCCCTTGGAGGGGCATGGCTTTCGAGCTTTCGCAGGGGCCTACGCCCTTTACCTTCTGATGGTGGATCCTCGGTCTCCCTTCTGATATCGTCCTGGCCGGAAGTCTCCATGCGGAGAACTGGGAATCTATGGGACCGCCTTATGTACCACGCCTGACGCCGGAGGCGGGACCGACGCAAGGGCTCCCATGAAGATAGCTAGCTAGAAGAATTCTGTGGGGTCCTGACGCCTGCCGGCTTCAGTCCGAATGGTGTTACCTGCTGCAAGAGCTGTTCTCGAAGATCTACTGTTATGGTAAGTTCTTACGTAACTGTACTTTCCACTCTGTCCTGGGAAAGAAAAGCTTTCCCTTGGACGGTGTCCAGTACTGCGCCTGTGAACTGCAGAGTCTGTGACGGAACCAGGCGTGACTTCTCTTGATTGATCATGATGCCCAGCATCTCGAACAGAGACTGAGTATAATTGATGGCGGACTTCAAGGTGTCCCGAAAGGGCGCCATGAGAAGCCAGTCATCCAGGTAGGGAACACTTAGTGGCCTTATCTCCTCAGAGTCACCACTATGACCGCCATACACTTGTGAATACCCGAGGTGCCGATGACAGTCCGAAGGGAGGCTTGAACTGATAATGGTGGCCATGGAACTCAAGCGCAGAAACCTCAGCACTTGAGCAATGGGAGTATGCAGGTAAGCATCCTGCATGTCCAAGAACGCTAGAAAGGCGCCCTGCTTGAGCATGGGAATCAGACCTGGAAGGGTCACCATGCGGAAGCGTCTATACAGGACCGACTCGCTGAGGTCCCGTATCGGACGGAGGTCCCCTGTTTTCTTGGGAACCAGAGAGAAGTGAGAATAATACCCTGCAGTCCTCTGGTTCCGTGGTATGTGCTCTATCGCTTCTTTTCCCAGGAGCACGAGCACCTCCTGCTGTATGAGCAGGGCGTGCTGACCCGAGTAACGGGAAAGCAGGGGAGGTCTTGTCAGTGAGAGGTCGAGAAATTCTATGAAGTGACCTTTCTTGACCAGTTGGAGAACGCACCGGTAGGTGGCAATCGACTGCCACCCTGAAAAGTGGCGAGCGATGCGACCTCCGACCTTTTGTGCCCATTGATCCAGAGATGGGGCGGGGGCCCGGAAGGAGTCATGCTGTGGCAGTACTGGTACCTGCTGGCTGAGCTGGTTTAGGGTAGCATTGGGCTCTGCCTGGGGACAACTTAGCCTGGGCTTTCCGCTGAAAGGTGCCCCTTTGTTGCTGGCCGGAACGTGGCTGCTGCCTTTGTTGCCAGCTGCGAAAATGGCTCTGGTTCCTACAAAAGGAACCAGGCCTAGATCTGTACATGGCCTGTACAGACCTGACTGCCTTCCCAGTGTCCTGGAGTTTGGTGGTGACCTTCTCTGAGGGTTCACCAAAGAGTACTTCGCCATTGTAGGGGACGTCAAGAATGTTCTTCTGTACGTCCGGGGTGAAGCCGGAGACACTGAGCCAAGATTGTTGCCGGAGACAGATGCCTGAAGCTGCAGCTCTGGTGGACGAGTCCGCAGAATCGTATGCAGTTCGTAGTACTTGGGTACCCACATCAGACCCTGTGCAGAGAAGGTTTAGGAGCTCTGCCTTCTGATCGCCATCCGGGAAACTTATCGACCAGGTCCTGGCCCTGTTCCCATAGGGCATTCTGAAACTGTACCAAGTGGGTTAGGTAGTTCAGGGACCTGATGGAGCACGTAGCAGCTGCATACATGCGTCTCCCCAGGGCATCCAATTGCTGGGATTCCTGGTCCAGTGGCTGTGTGCTCATGTGCGGCTGTAATGACCAGGGAGTCTGCCAGCGGTTGCTGAGCCAAGTACTGGTCTTCTCTCGGGGCCTTGTACAGGTGGTCATCTTTCTTCGGCACCACAGGAGTGGAGTGCGGACGCTTCTACGCAGCCTTGGTGACGTCTGCAAAGGTGTCCACCAAGGGTGACACTACCACAGGCTTTGGGTCTTTCTGCCGGAAGATAACGGGCAAGGCGCTGTCTTTCAGGGTCGAGGTCTACAGCGTACCATCCAGTTTTGTCCTAGATGTTCTTCATGATCTCAGAGAAAGAGGGATCATCCGGAGGAGACCTGGGCAGGTCATGTGGGTCAGGTGATGGAATGCTGAGTGGAGAAGGAGATCTGGGGTAATCTGAAGTATCCAATCTGGAGTCCTCTCCTGACAGAGTATACCGCCGACATCTGGGTCGCTTGGGACTGGGAGACCCTGATGGAGATCTTGAGGGAGGCCTTCTCCGATCCTTGGATCTACCCCTGGGAGGTGGAGTCCGCTCCTTAGGGGTTGGTGGTCGTCCGGCTGGCCCCTGAGGAGGAGGGGGCATAGGAGGTGGAGGAGGTTTCACTGGGACCACATCCTTTCGGATGGTGTCCCACCAGAAAGTAACAAGGTCTTTTACTTCTTACAGGTTCATGCGCGAAGAATGGCCTGGCGCCGGTGGTCTGTTGCCAAGGTCGGGCGTCATGTCCTGGGTGTCTCCGAGGTGGGCAAGGGTCTCCTTCGAGCTCGGCATCCCCAGTGTCACCCGCCTGGTTTTCGGCAGCGCTGTCCTCCTCCGTTGAGTCCACGGTGACTGGGGGTCTTTGGCTCCGTGAATGTGAGGCCGATGTCGGTCACTTTGCCGACGCCTTCGTTCCAACCAACGCCTGTCTGGTGTCGGCTGGTGTCCGCTGTTCCGGTGAATGCCTGGCCAGTTTTGTATGCTTGGCCGACATCAGGTCCGATGTCTGCTTTAGGGGCGTCAGGTCCTTCGTCTTCCTGGGTGGTGGATCCGGACCTCTGGGAGGCTGGGAGACCGACCAGGAGTCGGGGTCCTGACGTTGGGTCGATGAGTAAGACTTGTGTCATTCTGAAGACTTGGAGGAGGCCTGAGAGGGAGTAGAGGAAGCCGAGGGCCTTGAAGTCTTGATGGGCCGGAGAGTTGAAGAGCCGCCTGAGGCTCGGACTTTGACCAGAGGGGGCTGAGAACGAGCCCTGGTGGGAGAGCGATCCGACCTGGTGGAGCCTGAGCTACGGGAGTCTGAGGCCTGGTTCGGGGATCTGGACCTTGCTTTCTCCCGGTGTTTATGGGCTTTGGAAGAGGAATCGCCCCTGGAGGAAGGTTCTTGGTCCATCCTACTAAGTCTTTCTTCCAGCAGGTAAGCCTGAAGTGCCTGGTGCGGCTGTTGAACCCTTGGCAGAAAGTGCAGGCCTTGGTGTCATGGTCCGGGCCTAAGCACTGCACACAAGAGGATTGAGGATCCTTAAAGGGGATCTGTTTTCCGCAGGCACACTTGGAAAGGTGTCCCTCGAGTGAAGGAGTTGGAGAGGACATCAGTTTGGAGAAACTCTTAAAGTTCTAAGTCATTGTGCACTAGGTAGAGACCGAGAGGCCGATGCTGGCGAGTCGATGGCGGGACAAGAACTGGGGATTCTTGGGGGATGGCCCTCTTATATATTATGCCTGACGTCGGGAGCGGGACCGACGTCAAGAGTGGTTCCCAATGAATACTGCTAGCTACAAAATTTCAGTGGTGTCCTGGTGCCTGCCGGCTTCAGTCTTAATGGTGTAACCTGCTGCAAGAGCTGTTTCTCAAAGTAAGACCTATGGAACCGCCTTTGTCAGCCGGCTTAATGATAATATGTGGGTTGTTATGCAAGTCCCATAGTGCCAACTGTTCTTCTCTAGTAAAATTTGAAAAATTTAAGTTCCTACTTTCTCTTTGGATGGAGTCCGTTTCAGTGATGACTGCCGGAGTATAGCTAGGGATAAACTTAGAGGGCTTCTTAAAAACTGCCCCCAAAGATGATATATCAGACTGTGGTAAACAATCACTGTCCCCATTTGTAATTTCAGGATCTAAGTTAGTGTTCATAACTGGTGTCTCATTTTTTATAGAACATGGCTTTCAAGTTTAATTTCCAACAGAACTTTTTTACGTCCACAAACAATACAAACCGATAACTTTTGCACATAGGAATAAAGTTAAGGCCCTTACCAGAACCTCAAGATGGACAGATGATAGTGGATAGCTGGATAAATTTACCACATTTACTTCTTTTTCCTTCAGTAGATCTTCTCACCGGTGTCTGTTGTTGCTGTCTGGTTAGTGTTTTTTTTCCTTTAGTTGTGTTTCCTACTGCCGTATCTTGTCCTCTTTTTGGTTGGGTTGGGACTTGGAATCGTACTGAGCATGGACTCCAACGTGGAGTGGCTGTTGCCATTTGTCCTGGTCAATGCTCTTGCTGCTCCTCCTCCCCCAGCTCGTCCTTAAAAAAAAAAAAAAAAAATCTGAGGATTCGTTTCTGACGCCTAAGTAAAGTGGTCGTAAGTTTGATTTGGATTTTAAGGATTGGTTTAAGGCCATGTTATGGTCAGACTGTCCTTTCTTTTGTTTTGTTTTGTTTATTTCCCCACTTACACCACTTAGAACTTTCCTTATTGCCAGGTTCTTTATTCCAGATAAACACTCTATTAAATAGGTTCCAACCCAACCAGAAAGAGGCAAATGCGGTGCGTCAGAATATTTTTAGAGGACGAGTTGGGGAGGAGGAGGAGCAGCAAGAGCACCAGTTGCCAGGCTACCCCATCAGGGCCGCCATACGCTTACTCTCCATCAAGCCCACCAGCATGTCCTCCATCGGGTCCATCATTGGGAAACCACCCATCAGGGTTCCCTCATTCAGATCTGATGTCTGGCTTTGCCTGTCCTCTGTCGTGCTATCCTCCGTCAGCCCCGGCACCCAATCCTTTTTCGTCATACTGTTATTCAGGCTACCCTGGCTGTTTTCATACACTAGGTTAATCTCATTACCAGTCTCCTAGTTTTGGAGGACATGGTCCTGGCTCTGGATTCTCGCAGACTCCACCTACTCCCACTCCACCTCCACAACCTTAAGTGGATTTTCAGGAAATCTTAAAATCTTGTTGGTTGGAAACCAAAACCCAGTTGGTTTCAGAACTAGACAGCAGGCATCTGGTGGTACCAGACACAGGCTGCTCACCTCCCCCTGCTCGGGTGCCCTCTCTGGCAGCGTCTCGTCCTTTGACGTCAGGCCATCCATCAGCACCAACTCCCCTGATGTTGGACAGACTCACAAGGGAGCCAGATCCTCCACTTCCTGATTAGATTCCGGAGGATTCGGATGATTTCGATGTAGACTCTGATTCCTCATCCGCCAATTCCGATTTTGAAACTTCTCCTCATGAGGAACCAGTCCCTAGAGAATCTCCAAAATCACCACCCGAAGATCCCTCCTTTGTGGACTTCCTCAAGCACATGGCGGAGGCCCAAGGATGGAAATCAGAAGCTCTGGACCCCAAGAGACAAAGGTTGGCAGAGCATCTTGATTTCCCAGGTACAAGTCTGGTTCTCACTCCCCCATGGCTGGAACCCCACGAGGATCTTTCCTCGAACATGTGGCAAAGACCTTCCTCCATCCCAGCCATGGCGAAGAAAACAGACCGGGTTTATAGGCCCCCTGAGGACAAGGACCACCTTTAGTGTATATCCTAAGGCAGACTCGGTGGTCATTTTGGCAGCCCGTGATAGAGCTGCAAAGCCTAAGCACCTCAGCACTTCTCCTCCCGATAAAGAGTCAAGACAAATTGACCAGTTCAGGAGAAAGTTCTATGCATCTTGTACTCTAGTCATCGTGCTCTGAACTACGTCCTCATACATGCTAGAGTACCAGAAGACCCTGGTCCGCCAGTTTGAGCCAGTTGTCGAGGCCTCCCGGACTCTGATACAAAATCCTCCTTGGCCTCCACATTAAAAGTGGCAAAGGTGGCTGGACGACATTCTTTGTGGGCTACCTACGATGCGGTGAATTCCTCCGCTAAAGGTACAGCCACAGCTGTGAGCCTTCGCCGGTACTCTTGGCTAAGAGTATCAGGACTATCCCCTAATGTCCAGTCGGCTATTCAAGATGCACCTTTCAGAGGTTCTGTCCTGTTCAGTGGGGATGCCCAGGACATTATAACAGGCCTGCAAGATAAAAGCACAGCCCTTCGGTCCGTCCATACTATGTACAGTCCAAAACAACAACAACAAAAGCATCCTTTTCTTTGGCAAAACAGATGTCGGATGAAAAACCAACAAGGACCCAAGTGCCAATTTAAACACAGGGCTCCCACTACTGCCGCCACATCTCCAGCCAAAGCACCAAGAACTTCAGGTGCGACCTTCCTAACCCCCCAATGCCTGACTTGCTGACTGCCTCCCTCCTCCTCTTCTGTTGGAGGAACAGGTGGGCGGAAGATTCGCGATGCATCTGGGGGAGTGGGAGTCCATCACGTCAGACACCTGGGTGCTTCAACTAATAAAGCTTGATCACATTCTCGAATTCAGAGAAAAACCTCCAAACAATCCTCCAAGGTCTTCTCATTACTCAAGGGTGCATTTCCCCCATCTCAGGGAGGGAATCATAGGTCTTCTTCACAAAGAAAGAATAGAACCAGTGCCGTCAAACCAGATAGGGACAGGGTTCTACTCCTATTCCTTTCTGGTTCCCAGAAAGACAGAGGCTTTACACCTGATTCTGGATCGCAGTACCCTCAACTCTTCATAGAGTACAAGAGGTTTCGAATGCTGACACTGCAAAGTCTTGTGCCCCTCCTCTCCAGAGGACAATGGCTTTGTACCTGGGACATGAAGTATGCGTATCTGCACATCCCTATATTCCGTCCACATTGCAAATTCCTCAGGTTTTCTTTTCAAGGGAAGCATTACCAGTTCAAAGCTCTCCCTTTTGGTCTGTCCTCCTCCCTGCAGGTTTTTAGCAAATGTCTAGCAGTAGTGGCAGGGGCCTTCAGGAGTCAGGGACCTTATCTTTCCTACCTCGATGATTCGCTCCTCGCAGACAACGAGGGAGGGGTTGGAAGTTTCCTTTATCAGCTACTCCGCACTCTTTCGATCACTGAGTATCACGGTTGTTACCCCAAGTCCCAGCTTGCTCCTTCCCAACGCCTTCAGTTTATTGGGGCAAAGCTCAGACAGAAGAACACATTGCAAAATCAGTGGGTAGAGGGACAAACCTTTACAGGTACATAAGAAAAGAAAGGCAAGGGAGGGATAGTGAGACTGAAGGGGAGGATGGGGGCTGTGTGGAGGATGACAACAGTAAAGCTGACATATTGAACAGGTATTTCTGCTCAGTCTTTACTGAGGAAGAGGAGGTAATGGGTCTGAATGGAGTGAAAGGGGTGAGAATGTTGCAGAAATGGACATAAGTCCCTTTACACGAAAGGGTCCTGAAGAAACTGGAAGTAATAAGAGTTGATAAGCGATGGGGCCAGATGGGGTGCACCCAGGGTCCTTAAAGAACTAAGAGAGGTGGTGGCTGAACCTCTTGCTATCCTGTTTAGCCGATCACTAGAAACAGGGGAGGTACCCAAAGACCGGAGGATAGCAGATGTAGTCCCCTTATACAAAAGTGGGAACAAAGAGGAAGCAGGGAACTACAGACCAGTCAGCCTCACCTCGGTAGTGGGGAAGATCATGGAAGCACTACTGAAGGAGAGATTGGTGGAACATCTGGTTGTCAATGGACTACAGGACCCAAGGCAGCATGGTTTCACCAGGGAAGGTCATGTCAGACCAACCTCATTGAATTTTGACTGGGTGACTAGGGAGGTGGATCAGGGAGGGCAGTGGACATGGCCTATCTGGACTTCAGCAAGGCCTTTGACACTGTGCCACATAGAAGACTATTGCACAAACTGGGGAATATGGGTGTGGGCAGGACAGTAGTGCGGTGGGTAGGTAACTGGCTGGGCAGCAGGACACGAGGGTGGCGGTAAATGGCTGTCACTCCACAGAGGGAAGAGTGACCAGTGGGGTACCACAGGGATCAGTGCTGGGACCGTACTATTCAATATCTTCATCAGTGACATTGCACAGGACCTAGAAGGCAGAATTTCACTGTTCGCTGATGACACAAAGCTCTGTAACAGAGTAGACACACCAGAGGGTGTAGACAGAATGAGAAGGGACCTGCAGAAACTTGAAGAATGGTCAGGGGTGTGGCAGTTGAAATTCAGTGCAAGATAATGCATATGGGCACAAAAACCCTGGCACAATATATCAGTTGGGGGTGATATATACGCACCAAGCAGGAAAGGGATCTTGGAGTTATCTCTGATGACCTCAAGGCAGGGAAACAGTGTGACAAGGCAGCAGGTAAAGCAAATAGGATGCTGGGATGCATAGGCAGGGGCATCACCAGCAGGAAAAGGGAGGTCATAATTCCACTATACAAGACACTAGTGAGGCCGCACCTGGAGTACACTGTGCAGTTCTGGAGACCTTACCTACGTAAGGACATAGACAGGGTAGAGAAGGTTCAGAGGAGGGCAATAAAGATGGTGCATGGATTACATCACAAGTCCTATGAGGACAGGTTGAAGGCACTGAACATGTACTCCTGGAGGAGAGGAGGGAGAGAGGGATATGATAGAGACATACAAGATCTTACAGGGAGGAACAGGGTGCAGAATGCACTATTTTTAAGCGAAAAGATGTTCCAGGACTAGAGGGCATGGGATGAAGTTGGAGGGAGGACGATTCAGAGGAAACGTGAGGAAGAATTTCTTCACAGAACGGGTGGTGGACAAGTGGAACACCCTGCCAGAGGAAGTGGTGGGGCTGAAACAATCACGGATTTAAGAATGCATGGGATAGACATAAAGGAATTCTGGAGGTCAGGGTAAGGGCAACAGACTTCCTGGAAAACATAAACTGAACTTACAAACTTAAATGGGCAGACTGGGTGGCCATGGGCCCTTATCTGCCGACACTGTCTATGTATCTATATATGTGTTGGACACAGTGCAGGATATAGCCTTTCTTCCCATGGACAGAGTAGATATCCTGGAGAGTCAGTCAAGAATGTCCTCGTGAACAGTCTCAGTCACACCAGGGTAAGAGCTCACGAATGGGAGCTAAAGCCAGAGATTCTAGATCACATCTTGATCTCTGGGGTTGTCGAGAATGTATCTGTTGCAGCCCCATCAAACACAAAACTTCCCAAGTTACCTGCTCAATCCCGACACGGTGCTTTCTGGCAAGATGCACTGTCGCTTCTTGATGGAGATTTCTGTACACTATTCCTTCCTTTCCAGTATTACAGAAAGTGTTGATCAAACTTCAGTCAGACAGAGCACAAATGATTTTGATAGCTCCTTTTTGGCCTCGACAAATCTGGTTCCCACTGCTCCAGCAGTTGTGAAGGAAACCTCCGATTCTTCTACCCATCTTATGATCTTCTGACCCAAAAGGGGGGCACGCTGGTACATCTGGGGCTAAAATCCCTTCATCTTCATGCTTGGCTCCTCAAGACATAGCTTCTTCTAGATACGGGGTTTCCCCATGAGTGGCTCAGATTTTGGTAGAGGTGAAAAAGCTGTCTTATCAGAACTACTTATGCCATGAAGTGGAAACGCTTTTCCATTTGGGCCACCTCAAAATATCTGGATCCTTTCTTGTACCCCACTCCTCAGGACATGGAGTATCTTCTTCATTTATCGGATCTGGGCTTGAGCTATTCATCACTGTAGGTGCCCCTTGCAGCCGTGTCTGCTTACCATGATCCAGTTGGAGGCAAGACAATGGCTCAGTTAGAGGTCTTCAAAACCTTTTTAAAAGGTATTTTGCATCTGAAACCCCCCAGTGCATAATCCTGCCCCACCGTGTGACCTTACCTCCCTTCGAAACGGCAAGTTCTTGTGACATGCGCTTTTTGTCCTGGAAAGTGCTCTTTTTAGTTGCAGTTACCTCAGCTCATAGAATTTCCGAGCTCCGGGCCCTGATGTGTAAGGTGCCTTCCCCACTTGATTTCTCAGAGAACCCGGGTGGGTCTGCGCACAAATCCTAAGTTTCTGCCTAAAGTAGTTTCGGAGACTACCCTTAATCAGTCCCTAGAATTGCTGGTATACTACCCAGAGCATTCTCATCGGGAGGAAGCCATTCTGCATACGTTAGACATTCACAGAATTTTGCGTTATTACACAAGTAGGACAAAGGATGTCCGCAAGACTGATCAGCTTTTTGTTTCTTTCACACCAAAAAGGGAGGATGCAGCAGTGTCCAAACAATGCCTTTCAAGATGGCTGGCAAACGGCATATTTTTTTTTTTTTTAGTTGTTTAACCAGGAGTAGCACACTAAACTGAAAGCTTTTTACAGGTGCGCCTGGAGCACAGAGAAGTTAAGGGATTTGCTCAGAGTCACACAGTATGCAAGTGGAAGCTGTGGGATTCAAACCCAGGTCTGGTCTGCTGGATGTCACCAGATTTGCAGCTCAGAGCCTTAAACCACTGCGCTATACTGCCTCCTGTTACCAGAAGTATGGTAAAGTCCTTCCAGGTCAGGTTAAAGGACATTCTACCAGGGGAATGGCTACTTCCACAGCCTGTTTCAGAAATGTATCTGCCACTGACATTTGTGCAGCAGCTACTTGGAGTTCAGTCCACACTGTCATGAAACACTACAGTTTGGACTTTGTCTCTAGGTGTAGGGCCGGTTTTGGACTAGCAGTCCTTCAAGGACTCCTGTCCTGATTTCCTAGTCTTTTCTTACTGGGATTATGTTCCAAACCCCCGTGTGTGTTTTTTTTTGTCCTTTGGATTTTTTTTTTTTTTTTTCACTGCTTGGGACTCAGTTCTACAAGTAATTACCTACTGCGAGAGCCCTCTCAAAGTAAGATAGTATAGATCTTACTTCGAGATACAGCTCTTGCAGCAGGTTACACCAATAGTACTGAAGCCGGCATACGCCAGGACCCCACGGAAATTTTCTAGCTAGCAGTCTTCAGCGTGGACTGCCTCTGACGTCGGGCGTAGTACATAAGGAGGCGGTCCCCCCATAATCCTCAGTTCTTTTCCCGCCGTCGACTTTCCAGTATCGGCCTCTCAGTCTCCTTTTCTAGCACGCAACGACTATAGAACTACGACGATTTTCGTCGTCTTTTCGAATTTTGAACAACTGATGTCCTCTCCAACCACTTCTTTAGAGGATCACCATATGAAGTGCGCCTGTGGCAAACAGATCCCCTTCAAGGATCCCCATTCGGCCTGCGTGCGCTGCCTAGGCCCGGATCACGACACCAAGGCCTGCTCCTTCTGTCAGGGCTTCAACAGTCGCACCAGGATCCGCCGCCAGAAGGCACTTCAAGCGTTTCTCCTGGAAGAGAAACTCAAAAGCATGGACAAGGAACCTTCCTCACGGGGAGAGCCTTCAAGCAAAACCCACAAGCACCAAGAAAAGGAAAGGTCCAGGTCTCCTGCGAGGGCCTCGGACTCCCGAAGCTCTGGCTCCAAATCGGACCGCTGTCCCTCCAGGGCTCAGTCGCAGCCTCCCCCGGTCCAGATCAGGTCATCCAGTGGTTCCTCCTCTCTTCAGCTTCTGAAGACTTCGAGGCCCTCGGCCTCCTCTACTCCTTCCAAGGCCTTGTCGAAGTGGGGGGAGCGCAATAAATCTTTCTCCCGACACCAGGTCAGTCTCCCAGCCACCCCGAGGTTCGGATCTGGCACCCCCTAAAACCAAGGACCTGACATCCCTCAAACAGACGTCAGACCCGATGTCGGCCAGACATCACCGGTGCTCCCAGGAGCCGACGACACCCAGACACCCGTCGCCGGCCAGGCGTTCACCTCCGAAGACATCGGCCAGGGGGACGGCGTCGGCTACCCCAGAAGAAGGACTGCACCCGTGCGCGGGCGGACCGTCAGAGGGACTGTACCAGGAGGACGCCACACAGCCCGAGGACCAGGCGGGCGACACCAGAGATGCCGGGTTCCCAAGGGAACCTTCCCCGAAGCGGGAGACCCCCGGGGACCCGATGCACGACCTTGGTGACAGGCCACCGGTGCCAGGCCCGTCTTTTGGTATGAATCTGGTGGAGGTAAAAGAGCTTTTTACCTTCCAGTGGGACACCATCAAAAAAGATGTGGTCCCCACACATCCTCCTCCCACAGCTGCTACTCCGCCTCCACCCACTCCTTCACCGCCTACGCCCCCTCCTTCACCTAAGGGGCCCGTAGGATGACCCCCATCCCCCAAGGAGCCAGCGCCACCTCCTAGGGGTAGATCTTCGGAATGGAGAAGGCCTCCCCCCAAATCTCCCTCAGGGTCACCCAGCCCCAAGAGACCCAGACGACACCGGTACACTCCGTTGGGGGACGATTCCAGGTTGGATACTTCAGAGTGTTCCAGATCACCTTGTCCTCTCAGCATTCCCTCTCCTGATCCACACGACCTACCCAAGTCTCCTCCGGATGATCCCTCCTTCGCTGAGATCATGAGGCACATCCAGGAGAACATGGGGTGGGATGCTGAGGAGCTTGACCCCAAGCGACAACGCCTTGCCTGCTACCTTCGGCAAAAAGACCCGAAGTCTGTGGCAGTGCCGCCCTTGGTGGATACCTTCGCGGATGTCACCAAGGCTGCCTGGAAACGTCCGCATTCCACTCCCGCGGTGCCGAAGAATGCTGACCGCCTATACAAGGCCCCTAGGGAGGACCAGTATTTGGCGAACCATCCTCTGGCTGATTCCCTGGTCATCACTGCTTTGCATGACCGCTCTGAGACCTCAGCATTTGAGCACCCAGTCACCGGACCAGGAATCCAAGCAACTGGACGTCCTGGGAAGGCACACGTATGCGGCTGCGACTTGCGCCATCAGGTCACTGAACTGTCTGACCCACATGGTTCAGTTCCAGAACGCCATGTGGGCACAGGGTCAGGACCTGGTTGAAAAGATGCCCAATGGCGATCACAAGGAGGAGCTCTTGAACCTCCTCCGCATGGGTTCAGATGTGGGGACCCAGGTGCTCAGAGCCGCATATGATTCTGCGGACTCTTCAGCCAGAGCTGCAACCTCAGGCATTTGTCTCCGGAGACACTTTTGGCTCCGTGTCTCCGGATTTACCCTGCACGTCCAGAAAAACATCCTGGACGTCCCTTATAATGGCGAGGTCCTGTTTGGTGAAGCCTCCGAGAGAGTGATCACCAAACTCCAGGACGCAGGGAAGGCAGTCCGATCTGTACAAGCTATGTACAGGTCTCGGCCTAGTTCCTTTTGTAGGAACCAGAGCTGTTTTCATGGCCGGCTACAAAGGCAACAGCAACGTTCCGGTCAGCAGCAGAGGGGCACTTTCACACGCAAGGCCCAGGCCAAGTCATCCCTAGGCAGAGGTCAACGATTTTCAAAGTCGTCCCAGCCTGCAGGGTCAAACGCTGCCACAGCATGACTCCTTCCCAGCCCCTGCCCCTCCCCAGGATCAACGGGAAAGAAAGTCAGGGGTCACATCGCACGCCACTTTCCAGGGTGGTAGTCAATCACCACCGACAGGTGGGTTCTGCAGCTGGTCAAAAAAGGCCATTATATAGAGTTTGTAGGCAGCCCACCTACAAGACCTCCCCTGCTCTCCCATTATTCGGGTCAGCACACCCTGCTCATACAGCAGGAAGTGCTCGCGCTTCTGGAAAAGGAAGCCTTAGAGCACGTTCCAGAGAACCAGAGAGGACTAGGGTATTATTCTCGCATCTTCCTGGTTCCAAAGAAAACGGGACCTCTGTCCAATACTGGACCTCAGCGACCTCAACCTTTCGGTCTCTTACAAGTGCTTCTGCATGGTGACTCTTCCGGGCCTAATTCCCATGCTGGAGCAGGACGCCTTTCTGGCGTCTTTGGACATGCAGGACGCCTACCTGCACAGTCCCATTGCTCAAGCGCACCGGAGGTTCCTGCGCTTCGCGTTTCAGAGCTGGCATTATCAGTTCCGAGCTCTTCCCTTCGGGCTGTCATCGGCAACTTGCATATTCACCGGCGCATGGCGGTGTCAGCTGCGTGCTCTGAAGAGACAGGCCACTACGTGTTCCCATACCTGGATGACTGGCTTCTCATGGCGCCTCAGGAGGTCTTGATGACTGCTATTCACTGCACCCAGTCTCTTTTTCAATCCCTGGGTATTCTCATCAACTACGAGAAGTCACACCTGGTTCCGTCTCAGAAGCTGCAGTTTATCGGAGCAGTTCTGGATACTGTCAGAGGCAAAGCTTTCCTTCCCACGAACAGAGCGGAACACATCAGATCCCTCATCAGGGAGTTGTCGGCAAAGAAGACCGTCCCAGCCAGACTGGTGCTTTGCCAGCTCGGACACATGGCTGCCGCCATTACAACAGTCCCGCTAGCCCGTCTCCACATGTGGGTAACCCAGTGGATGTTACGGTGCAGTGGGATCAAAGCAAGACCATCTGCAGCATCCAATCCGGATCATGAAAACCGTAATTCGAGATTGGCAATGGTAGCTACATCCAGGGAACCTCTCTGCGGGAGTTTCCTTCACAGCGCCATCCCCGACTGTGACACTCTCCACAGACGCCTCGGGGCTTGGGTGGGGAGCACACCTCGATGGTGTTCGGTCTCAGGGCCTGTGGACAGCCCAGGAGTCTCATCTCCACATCAACATCCTAGAAATGAGGGCAGTCCTTTACGCTCTGCAGGCCTTCCAGGCGGAGATTCCACTGGGTACACTTCTGTTACAGACAGACAATTCCACGGTGATGTATTACCTCAACAAACAAGGAGGCACTCACTCCTATCCACTTTGCAGGGAGGCCATGAGAGTGTGGGAGTGGGTATTGCAACACGGCGCAAACCTAATTGCAGTTCATGTCCCAGGAGTGGAAAACACCATCGCAGACAGCCTGAGCCGCTCTCAGGCCAGAGTCCACGAATGGGAACTTCTGCAGGAGGTGGCAGAGGATCTGTTTCACAGATGTGGTACTCCAGAATTAGACCTTTTCGCGTCCCAAACCAACGCAAAACTGCCCAATTTTTGCTCGCTAGATCCATGGCCTGATGTTTTCTGGCGAGACGAGTTGTCCCTCTCCTGGGCGAGCAGATTCCTCTATGCCTTTCCTCCTTTCCCGTTGATCCAGAGAGTTCTCTTAAAACTTAGCAGGGAGCAAGCGACGCTCATTCTTGATCGCACCCTTCTAGCCCAGACAGATCTGGTTCTCTCTTTTGCACCAGCTATCCCGGGAACCTCCAGTTCCTTTGCCAATCAGCTCCCATGTATTGTCTCAGGAGGCGGGTTCCTTGGTCCATCCGGACCTACGTTCATTGAACCTGCACGCTTGGCTCCTAGAGACATAGCCATGATGCGATACGGGGTCTCGGAAGAAGTGGCAGATGTACTCTCTGCCGCCAGAAAACCAGCTACCCACGCAACTTACGCCATGAAATGACGCAGATTCTGTTTGTGGGCCCAAGCGCGCGGCTTCCCGCCGTTAGACTGTCCAGAAAAGCTGGTGCTGGACTACCTGCTTTCCCTTTTCCACTCTGGACTGGCTTACTCCTTGATTAAAGTGCACCTTTGTGCCATTTCTGCTTACCATGCCCCCATAGGCCATCGGACGGTGGCCCAGCTGGACATTACTTGTGCCTTTTTAAGAGGCGTCCTCCACCTTAGGCCTTCCATTAAAGATCCAATCCCTCCTTTGGACTTGCCTTTTGTCCTGGAGCAGCTCACGCTGCCACCCTTTGAACCAGCCGCGGATTGCGAGCTGCGTTTTCTCTCTTGGAAAACATTATTTTTAGTTAAAGTTACTTCTGCCGGAAGAATTTCGGAATTGCACGCTCTTATGTGCAAAGAGCCTTATTTGGTTTTCCACCAGGACAGGGTGTCCCTAAGGACAAACCAAAAGTTTTTGTCTCAGCTCTTACCCTTAATCAGGATATCGATCTACCAATGTATTTTCCAAGGTACTCCAATCGAGGAGAAGCCCTTCTGCACACCCTAGATGTGCACAGGTGCCTCAGATACTACCTGACCAGAACCAAACAGCACCAACTTTTCGTCTCCTTTGCCCACAGGATGAAGGGAGCTCCTGTCTCCAAACAGTCACTTTCTAGGTGGCTTATCCAGTGCATTACTTTCTGTTATGAGAAGCGCAATAAACCCTTACCGGGCACGGTCAAGGGTAATTCCAGAAGGGGGGTGGCTACTTCCTTTGCGGTGTTAAAGAACATCTCCACCTCAGCTATTTGCGCTGCAGCTACTTGGAGCTCTGTGCATACCTTTATCAGGCATTACAGTCTGGACATTGCTTCGAGGCGAAGAGCGGGGTTCGGTCTAGCTGTCCTTCAGGGACTTCTGTCCTAGGCTTGAGTTATCTCAAGATCCCTACCTTTCCTCCTCCCAATGGTGCATGATTGCCACTACTGCTTGGAAATCAGTCCTCATGGTGTAACCTGCTGCAAGAGCTGTATCTCAAAGTAAGATAGTACAGTTACGTAAGAACTTACCGTAACAGTAGATCTTCGAGAACGGCTCTTGCAGCAGGTACCTTCCCTCCCACCATCCCTGCTGGAGGTAGGTCGGAGTCAAGCACCCATCTCATTAGATGGGACATTCCTATTTACTTGTTTTGTCAACTGGTGGCGGATCCCGGTCTCTTCTGATGTCATCCAGCGGCCGGGAGTCTCCGGCGGAGAACTGAGGATTATGGGGACCGACTTCTTATGTACTCGCCTGGCGTCAGGGGCGGGACTGGCGTCGGGGCGGTCCCGCTGAAGACTGCTAGCTAGAAAATTTCCGTGGGGTCCTGGCGCCTGCCAGCTTCAGTCCTAATGGTGTAACCTGCTGCAAGAGCTGTTCTCGAAGATCTACTGTTGCGGTAAGTTCTTACGTAACTGTACTTTATTTTCGCATTATGTCAGGTTCGTGACAAAGCGTAAGTCTAAGGCGGGCCCATCGTCGGTGCTCCTGCGGCTGGCAGTTTTCCGTCATGGACTGGCATGATGTTTGTCTTGATGCCTGGGACCCTACCATGATGTGGACCACTGTGGCGCCTGTTTCTCCATGGATCGACGTGTGTTAGAAATCTGCGCGTTTGAAGTCGGAAGGGTTCCGCCGACTTTTGGAGGACAATGTCGCCCGTGGGCTTCCCAGGCCAGATATCTCGACCCTTCCTCCGGGGTCCCCTTCCGGATCTATATGGCCCAGTGAGGAGGGAACCTCCTCCACTTCTAGCCTTGCCGAGAAGGAGGTTTCTTCTTAGACGCTTGAGGAAAGGTGTGATCCCTCCCGGGGGCATGCCGTCCCGGCAGTCACCTCCTTGGGAGGTGCAGTCTCCCCCAGTGTCATGGGCCCCGGCTCTGGTGGACCCTCAATATCACCTAGTGATGCTGCCGTGGGGTCCAGCACGAGGACTCGGGTAGCGCTGTTGGTGGCGTTGTTTTGGGTTCCGGCAGTGCCAGGGACTTGGGTGGCGCTGCCGTTTTGGGTTTCAGTGCCGTCTGCGATGCCAGTGACTTGGATGGTGCCGTTCATGATGCCGCTGGGGTTCCCGGTGCTGACGGCAGTACGGTCAACTCCAGTGGCGCCATTGGCATTGCGACCTTCGGCGATGCCGAGCCTGGTTCCATTTTGGGTGAGGTTCCTGCAGTCGCCTTGCTGGAGTCTACTTTGCTCGACTCCTCTTCGGGGGGGGGGTCGAGACCCAGACTGGCGACCTGAGTCTTCTGTGTCGGAACCTCCTATAGGCTGTAGCGCCAGGTTATCTAGTGTTCCTCTCCCAAGTCCCCGGAGTTGGTTAGCCCAGAGGATTCCACGGTTAAGGGTGGCCTAGAGTCTTCTGCGGCGGACCCTTCAGGAAATCGGGAGGGAATGCCCTCTTCTCGGAAGTCCCGGGCAGTTGCCATCTCTGGTGCTGCTGCTGGGGTCCTTTGGGAGACGGTGGAGGACCTGCCGCAGTGGGTTCCCTTCGGGGGCTCGCTCAGCAGGGAGCTCCCCACTGGCATCGGAAGGCGCTGCTCGGAGTCTCGAGAGACGAGAGGTCAAGAGGAGCGGCGGCGATCCTCACTGCCTCAAGCGGGTGTGGGGAGGAGTTGCAGCACTGATCTCCACCTTTCTCTCAAGGTCTCCAAAGCTCCTTCTAGTGGCAGTTCTGAGGGTTGCCTTCTGGACTCATGCATTCCCAGGTGCGTCTCGGAGATTCCCTTCTGAACTCCTTCTGGGCTTGCTCTTTCCTCTTCACAGCCTGGCATGATCACAGGGTCCCCACTCCTGGCGGTGGTGCTCCTGGATCTCAGAGCCGTGGCAGAGGCCAGGCATGTGCTTTTAGGTGCCCTTCACCCATCCCTCTGCAACCACCACCCTCTCTCCCAGACCATGTGGGTCCCACAAGACCATTAACTCGAGATGTTCAGAGCTATCTCGGCAGCCTTCCCATCTTATGTCAGGGCCATGGACAAACAGGATCTTATCTGTGTCAGTCTTCATTCATCACAGATGGGTTACCGAGGAGGTCAGGACCCGGGGAGCTTTTTTTTCTTTTTAAGGGGTAGGCGGGCCGACACACTCGGCGCCACCCTCGGGCCGGCGTACTGCGTGTCGCTCGAGGTTGGCGTTGAAATATGTTGACTCCGCCTGCCTACCAGTTCTTCATCTCCGCCATCGAGGTGCCTACCGTGGGAAGCTTCGAACAAGAATTTTAGACCTTTCAGCCTTACGTCTTCTCGTTTCAGTCAGTCTGTTGCCTGCGGTTCTGTGTTCTGCCTCCTACTCGTCGCCGGTAAGATCTTTCCTTTTATTTGAATTCTCGACGTCTAGTCTGTTTTGTGTTTTTCCCTAGGTCATGTCTCGTCGGAGGCAGAAGTTTTAAAGGCAGGTCGGCCCCATGTATCGGTGCCCGTGCGGCGAAAATTCTCCGTCACGACCAGCACGACGGTGTCTTGGCCCGCTTCACGACATGGACTGCGTGTAGGCCTGCTTCTCCATGGACGCCGGGTCCTCGAACAGGCGCATTGAAAGTAAGGGCGAGCTCCGCCCGACTTTCGGTGGGTTCACTCTGTCAGGCCAAGCCGCGCTCTCCGGCCCTCCGGATCCCCTCCTGGTTCTGTCACGGACCGAGGAGGAAGGAGCCTCGGCTGCATGTAGCCTGGCCATCGCCGAGGCTCCTCCCTTGACACAGGAGGCCCGTCTCGCTTCCTCCCGGGAGGCGGGCGGGAGCGCGCCGCCATGGCAATCGCCCCGCCGAGGGCTCCCAGTGTCATTCCGCGGCTCGGAAGGCCGGGTCAGCGCCATTCTCGCGCCATCAGTTGGCACCGTCGGAGCCTTGGCGCCATTTGCGGCGCCGTGGGCCATCATCGGCGCGCCGACTTGTCGCTCGGTGCCATGGGCTCAGTCGGCGCCGTTCGCGGCGCCATGGGACCAGATCCAGCGTGAGTCGCCGCCATCTCGCCTCGGCACCAAGGTTGTGGGCGGCGCCCGTGTCTTCGGGGGCTCGGCGCGTGGGGCTTCAACTCCGTCTGTGCGCCGCCGTCACGCTCTGGCGCCACTACGGTTCTCGTGCCACTGCGGTGCCGGGGGCTGGGTGACGGCATCGGCGCCAAGGGTGCTGCTGGCGCCGTCCCTGTCCTTGGTACCGCTCTCGGTGCCGGTGGATTGGACGGTGCTGCGACTGGCCTGGCTCTGGAACTCTGGCTCGAGCTGGCGCGGTGCCTCCTGCAGGTCCCGCTCGTGGGGTTGTGGAGGGCACGGGCACCAACTCGGGCAGAGCACTGGCTGCCGGGCCCGGTGGCAAGGTTGGTTCTGCCCGCCCCCCTACGATTTGGCTCAGAGCTTCAGACTCTACCTCTTCGGAGTCGGAGTCGAGCTCCGAGTCGGACGAGCAGTCGCACCCCTCGGGGTTGGCTGCGGAGGAGGGCAGCACTGTGGTCTCGTCGACGAGTCGGAGCCAGCCCCCTACTGATGAGAGGCCGGTGGCCCCCGACACTAGGGTCAGTGGTGCTGACCAGCAGGCAGTGGTGCGTGCCACCATAGCTCTGCAGCCTGGTCTTGGGGGTTTCATCGACCCCCTTGGTGGTGGTACCCCCTCCAGTGGTGTGTCTTGATCGCCCAACTTTGGGGCCCATCGAGAAGCCTACAGGAGGGGGAAGGTACTGCTCCCTGGGTCTCCCTTCGGGGGCTGCCCAGAGATGCCAGCTACCTAGGCTGGCCCTCTCGAGGAGGAGGACTCTTTCGGACTCTGATGGGTCGAAGGGTGTGGGTTCGCCGCGTCGGCCCTTTTCTGGGGTCCACTCGGGCCCTGGACAGAGCCGTAGTGCAGATTTCTACCCTTCCCCTCGGGTTCCTTGAGGGAGTCCCGTTCTTTTGAGGCGGGGACGTCTTTCTGGAACTTCCGGTCCCGTTCACTCACTGGGGGATTCTTCAGGCGCAGCCAAGGCAGTACCAAGGTGGTTGTACAGCTGTCGGCTGTGGGGTCTTCCGGGCACCCTCCTCGGGTGCTCACGGTCCGCTCCCAGCCCTGGCGGAGGTCAGCCGACTTCTCTTCTCAGCTCTACCCCTATCCCTCTGCCACATTCTCCTGTGCTTCCAGGCATCCTTGGTCCTAGCGGCCCTCTCACCTGGGAGCAGTTCAGAGCGGTAGCTGCCCAGTTCCCTGCTTACGTTAGGGCCATGGACAGCCAGGTTTTTCAACCTCCCCCCGTGCAGCCACCCTCTGAACACATGGTGACCTCCAGCTCCTCATCCCCCTCTTCAGGGGGAGAGGAACCTTCTGTCCACATCTCTCCGGCTGCTGATCTCTCGGAGTATCAGCGTTTCCTCGTGAGGATGTTGGAGGATTTGCACCTTTCACCCTCTACTATCAGCAATCCTGAGCATGCGACGCACGCCTTTCTAGGCGATTTTGGCGAGGCCACCCTTGTGGTGCTGCTCTGGCCAGCTCCCTTTGGGAGGCGTCCTTGCGTTTCTGGCAGAGGCCCTTCTCCGGAGTTCCGCCCCAAGGGACCTCAGCCAGAGGTATTAGCTCCCCAGAGTCTCCAGGTTCCATGCCTCATCCACAGTCTGGCTTGGCGCATCTGGACACCCTGATGGGCTTGGCCCTCCACCGTGACTGGCCCCAGATCAAGACTTCGGATTTGATTTTTGGGGGAGGAAGACCTTCTACTCGGCACGGTTGCTCCTCTCTATTTCTGCTCATCAGGCCCACTCTGCAGCCTACAACAGGTTCCTGTGGTCCAGGCTAGGTCAGCTCCTAGCCTCGTTGCCTGACTCGGAGCAAACCAGACAAGCCATCGTGCTCTCTGCACGTGGTCTGGAGCTAGCAAGGCACTAAGTGAGGGCATCTTATGACGCCAACGAGGTAGCTACCAGGGTCGTAGGGACAGCGATCTGCACTAGGAGATCGGCATGGCTATGTCTTTCCCAGTTGTCACCCTTGGCCTGGCGTAGGGTGATTAGCTCCACCCACCAGGGAACCTACCTTTTCTCCCGTGAGTGAGACGGCGCTTGTCGGGCAGCTTCCTTCCCCTGGGACTCCGCCTCTCTCCCCCACTCTCGCCTCTCCAGGCCCTGAAGGTTCCCCTAGTGTGTCACTCACTGAGGGCTAGGGACTCTGTCCTTAGGGTGTAAAGAAACAACCCCCTTCAGGGGGCTTGGTACTCACCCATCTGTGATGAATGGTGAAGATTGACACAGATAAGATATGAAAATTACGTACCTACCGTAATTCTTATCTTTCTGTGTATCTTCACTATTCATCACAACCCCACCCACCATCCCCCTGGGGCCTCAGTCTCTGGGTCCCCCTCCCTCTCTGTGGCTCCCCCTCTCCTCTTTAGGAGCGGGGTAAAGTAGGGACACACAGGGGGGTATTCTTCTATGAAGAGTAGACAGCTCGAGCGGCACTCCTTCTCTACTACTTGTCTCCACCCCGATGGGGTGGGAGTTGGTAGTTGCCCTCCTTCTGTTCTCCTTCTGGTTTCCATCCAACTATTCTAAAAAAAAAACCTTTTTTTCACCAAACATTTTTCCTGAGAGAGTACTAAATCCCTGTACCCTGTCCTTCCTCCAGAATAGCCGACTCTGCTTCTAGGGTATTTGCCAGTTATTCTGTGCCTTGAATTCTGGCAGAGAGCTTTGCTACTCCTTGTAGTTCCTATACAATCTGATGACGGACAAGGGTCTCGGATACCTTGATACCTCTCCCTCTCTCCTAAATTCTCTCCCTTCCCTACCCTCCCTTCTTCCGCTTCCAGAGATTAGGGCCCCTACCCAACTCCCTTAGTCTAACCTCTTCTTTGCTGTCCTCTCAGTCGTTATTTCTCCTTTTAGTTCAGTTATCCTTTCCTTTTTCTGTCCCTTGGACTCTCTTGTCCCACCCTCCGTCCCTTCCTCTTACCTCTCTGACGACTCAGAACTGGTAGGCAGGCGGAGTCGACACAGCCTAACAGCCAACCCTCGAGCGCCACGCAGTACGTCGGCCTCGAGGGCGGCGCCGATGGTGTGTCGGCTCCACCTACCCCTTTTAAAAAAAAAAAAAAAAAAAAGCTCCCGCGTGGTTCTGACCTCCGGCCTGGTAACCCACCTGTGATGAATGGTGAAGATACACAGAAAGATCAGAATTACGGTAGGTACATAATTTTCATTTTTCCACCTTTCCCCTCCGCTGCAGGAGTCTTCTGAACATTTGAGCTCCATTTCCTCCTCAACTTCCTCTCCTGAGGAAAAGGAACTTTCTGTCCACCTTTCCTCTGACACTGATTTCACTATCAGCGGTTCCTTTCGATGCTGGTTTCGGAGCTTCATATCTCCTACATCCATAGGGACAATACTGAGCGGCAGACGCGTGCTTTCCTTAGCAAATTCAGTGCTCGCCACATGGTGGTGCCTTCTTGGCTGATCCCTTTCCAGGAAGCGTCTATCCTCACCTGACAGTCTCCAGCCACTCCTTCTCTAGCCCTGGCAGACTGCAGAAGATGGTATTGTGCCTCCCATGAGTCTCTAGGTTCTCTGCCTCACCCAGCTTCGGGCTTGACATCCCTAGGCACTCCTTCCGGGCCTCGGCGCCTGGCGCATGACAGACCCCCAGATCCGGATTCTGACGAATTCGACCGGTGGTGACGAAGGGTTTTCTCTTCAAGTTGTGTGTTAATGTGCATAAGTTCACATCAGGCACACCACGCTGCTTACAACAGGCATTTGTGGTCGATGCTATCTCAGGTCTTAGCATCTTTGCCTGACACAGAGCAGTCTTGACAAGCCATTGCCCTTTCTGCGCAAGATCTGGAGCTTGCAAGGCATCAAGCAGCAGCATCCTACGACGCCAGCGAGGTGGCTTCCAGACTTGCAGGGACAGTGATCTGCATTAGGCAGACGGCATGGCCTCATCTCTCCAGAATGTCACCCATTGCCCGGCGTAGGGTGACTGCCTCTGCTTTCCGGGGCACCCGCTTGTTCTCTTGCAGGGCGAGGAGGCTTCTCCAGGGGCACCCTCCCTTCCCCCGGCCATGGGGGACACCTCCTCGTCCTCACCAACCTTAGACTGCCCCAGTCTATTGGTTAGGGTCTCCCCTCCTTCGTTCCACCAGTAGGGAGGCTGAGGATCTGTTCCCTCAGGGTCTATCCAGGCCCCTTTGGGAAGTCTTGGTACTCACCCAGCAGTAATGAATGGTGAAGATTGACAAGGGAAGATGAGTGCGTGCCTACGTGATTTTGATCTTTTCTTGTATCTCACCATTCATTACTGATTCCCACCACCTTCCCCTCAAGGGCCTCTTACTTCGGCGTCTCCCCCTCTCTGCTCGTTCCTTCCCTCTTCTTTGCTGCCCTCTAAGGGGAAAAAAAAAACTGTCTTGATTTTTCTGTTCTCTGGACAGATCCTATTTCCTGAAGGTAAGGCGGAATGAGTAGGATTTATTTCTATCCTGAGGAAACTTTTTCTGATTGCCCCGAGGGGTGACCTCTTGGCTCTTTCTTAGCCATGTTGTTCAATTCACAGTTAACGAGATCGTCCCTTTATGGCTCGGTCCCCTTTTTCCAGGTTCCCCCTGGCAGGTCTTAATCTCCTATTGGTCAGCTTCTGCCAGTTGGCGCTGTCCTGGCACTACAATTACCTTGAGCTGATGTTCTTGCCTTCAGGGAGTCCGATTGAGTTCCCAATCTATCCTTTATGTAAAGGGGTGCCCTCTGTAGAGCTCACCCCCTTCCCACACATATCTGTGTCAGCACTTAACAAGGTGCTAGGGAGCTTCTTTCCCCTTCCTAGTTGGGCGCTCTCCTTTCAGAACAGAATTTCTACCTTGGCAGTCTGTGAGCTCTCAGCTAGAATTTAAGGAGTTGGGATGACGGGAGGTTTAAAGAATCTACCATTTGTGTCCAATCTGTACAAGCGGTTCAGTTGAACCTTCTCTTCAGTCCTATCAAGTGGGATCCTTGCTCCCTTGTTTTTGGTTCTGAGCATATATGCCTTTAAACCAATATCACAATGGGCAGAGTTCTCCCCTCCCAACATCCCCTGTTCTCTTCCCTCTCTTCGTCTTCCTTTTTCTCCTCTCCTTTATCTGTTCCTCCCTTGGAGCCACCCCAGAAGTGAGGCCGTGCAGTCCCTTAGGGTAGGCCTTTCTTTTTCTATCCCTCAGCTTTCTTGCCTCGCTCTTTTTTCTTATCCTTATTTCGCCTCTGCGGCTAACAGAACTGGGATGGAGGAGGAGTCCTGCGGTGCCTATGTGCCGCCCCTCACACATCATGTGATGCGTCACTCTTGGGGGGGGGGGGGCGCCGACTCCTCTGGGGAAAAAAAATCTCCCATGGTGGGTGCGCTCCTGCAGCTTACACCCATCAGTAATGAATGGTGAAGATCAAGAATTACGGTAGATACATAATTTCCATTTCTGGAGATGAGAGACGTTCTCTGTGCAGTACAGACCTTGAAGGACATACTCTGTCACAGAACCATTCTCCTTCAAAGAGACAACAAGGCAGTGATGTACTGCATCAACAAGCAGGGGGAGGCACACTCTTACCCCTTATGCAGGGAAGCGATGAGAGTGTGGGAATGGTGTCTAGAACACAAAGCTCTGATCCAGGCAGGTTACCTGCCAGGAGTCCAGAACGATCTGGTGGATCATCTTAGCAGAAAAGACACCCCCTCACGAGTGGTCTTTCGACGCAAACATCGTGCAATCACTTTTCGAAGAGTGGGGAACTTCAGACCTGGACCTTTTTGCATCCCCACTCAATGCAAAACTGCCTCTCTTCTGCTCCAAAAATCCAGGACCTGGTGGCTTGTGTCAGGATGCATTCAGACTGTGGTGGACAAGACGCTTTCTGTACGCATTTCCTCCTCTTCCACTTGTTCAGTGGGTGCTGCTCAAACTTGAGGTACAAGGGGGCAGAATGATTCTCATTGCCCCATTCTGGCCTCGTCAGATCTGGTATCCATTAATCAACAGATTATCGGAAACTTCTTCGAGACAGCTTCCACTTTATACGAGCCTGCTGACCCAGGGCCCTGTGATCCATTCCAACCTGAAGTCACTTCACCTCCATGCCTGGCTTCTGAGGAGGTGGAGATGAACAGGTTTAACGTTTCACGTAGGGTCTCAAATATTCTGTTGGCTGCACGCAAGCCAGCTACTCGAAAAACTTTCGCGGTTAAGTGGAAGGATTTCTCCATCTGGTGTGCAAAATCCTCCTGGAATCCCTTTTCCTGCCCACCAAACAATGTCCTAGAGTATCTTCTAGATCTCTCAAACACAGGCCTGCAATACTCAACTGTTAAAGTTCATCTGTGCGAAATCTGTGCGTACCATGAGCCCATACACTCCATGTCTCTGGCTTGGCCTCCTGTGGTCAAGAGGGTTCTTAAAGGCATTCCACATACCAGACCACCGGTCAGACGACCAGTAGCAGCCTGGGACATTAACCATGTGCTAGGCTTCTCACTCATAAACCTTTCGAGCGCCTAGCTACTTGTGACCTGAAATTTCTGACTTGGAAGACATCCTTCCTCGTAGCCATCACTTTCGTCCACAGAGTGTCGTTAATACATGCTTAGGTCACAGATCCCCACCCGTATATTGTATTTCACAAAGACAAGGTGGTTCTCTGGACCCACCCCAAGTTTCTTCCAGGATGGTGTCAAATTCCATCTGAATAAGCCCTTGGTCCTTCCTACCTACTTGCGAACTTCCAGAATGAGGAGGCGTACCTAAATTCCCTGGATGTGGTTCTACTTAGGACTAAGAAATCCGCACTTCTAAACAACTGTTTGTTTCCTTTAACAGAGCCCGGCTGGGTCAGTCTCTTGCTATCAGGTGTATTTCAGCATGCTTAGTGGCATGCCTCCATCACTGCTACTCCATGGCACAGGTCAAGCTAGAAGGCAGAGTATACGCTCATTCTACCAGAGCAGTTGCAGTGCCCATTGCGGACATCTGCAGTGTGGCCACTTGGAGCTCCATGTACACATTCGTAAAGCACTATGCCTTGGATGTCCATGCCAGACAGCATCAGTCCTTTGGCAGGACAATTCTTAATGGACTTCTGTCATAAGTGAGCTCCTGTCTCCTGCCACCCGTCTCGGGGGGGGGTTATTTTAGCTCAGTACTCTCCCATCAGTGTGAATGAGTGGTAGAGACTTTGTCTAGGAAGATATGTAAATTACATACCTACCGTAATTCTTGATCTTCGTGGACGAAGTCTCCACCACTCATTCACATGCCCACCCCCAGTCCCCCAAGCTCACTTATCTGTTTGCGGTCTTCAGTCCCTCGATGGCTGGGCTGTGAAGACTCTGTTGTGTCGACCCTTCTTACATGGGTCATTCGGACTATCTTATGTCCAACAATAGGTTAGTTTCACTAGGGTAGTTTACGCTGCACCTCCTCGGTAAAAGAGGTACTGAGGGTTGGAGGGGTCGATGCCAGGTAGCCTATATGGCGCAAGCCGAGCTCGCAGTGCCACTTCCTCATGACCCTACCTGGCACCTGCCCTTCTGAAGATTTTTGGCTCCCACTGGGTCCTAATGCCTCCGGTGTAGTCCCATCACTGTGAATGAGTGGTGGAGACTTCGTCCAAGAAGAACAGTAGGTACGTTTAAAAATGTTTTTTTTTTCTCTTAAGACATTTTGCTTTTTCTTTATTCGTTTAACACAGAGAAGTCACTTGCAGCGCCCATTGTGCTTTTGTAGATATATATCGAGCCTTTCTTATGGCACTGATTCAATAAGAAAACATTTTTTTTCCTTTTTCCGATGGTTGAAATTGTCAGCTGTTGGGTACAATTTCATTTGGGCCCTTATTGGTGACTAAACCTTTTTCTCAGCTGTCGGACGAACATTTCATTCATTTATCCACAGCTGTCCTTCTCTTGTACTTTCCTTATGCCCTGCGGGCAGTTGTATAAGAGCAGGCACTACGGGAACATTTCCTATTTCACCTCGTAGTGACCACTTGGACTTGGATACTACCTTGCAAAGTATGAGGTGCACACATACGCGGAGCTTCATTTTGTTCCACCTGAGGCTTTCTCCTGCTCCAGTCCTGTTTATTTGACTGGAGCACTTTCTCAGCCACAGAACGCAGCAACTGGTCATGCAGGGCACCATTCTACACCGCAAAATGTGGTGCATAACATGGGAGTGCTTTGCAGCCTTTCTTTAAGGTACAGAAACCTGTAATGTTTTTCCTCAGTGTCCATCTCGTGCTTTCACTCCATTGGGAGCAGGAGATAAGAGTAAAAGGGATAGCACAAAATGATGAGAGGATACTGTCAAGTGGCCACCCTGACAGTGAAAAAGAAGGAAAAAAAGAGAGAGAAAGAGAAAACAAAAACAATAAATGAAAAAATATCAAAACATAGAGTGAAAAGTAATGGGGGGACCCTTGACCATCCTGGTCCTGTTTGACCTTCTTCAGTTACATTTATTACTTAAAAACGGGCTCACCCTGTTACACCCCGCACAAGAGGGCAATTGTTACAAGCTGTTGGCAATCCCTTCCCTGTACCCCATAAGGGTTGGAGCTTCTGCCCACCCACTCTCAGAAGCTCCACCTCAGGGACCCAAAAAAGTTAAACGGCATCACTATCCTGACGTACACATCACCAATGCCATACTGATCACTGAACAGTCGCTCCGGAGATTTCTCCTTCAGCTGGGTTTGAAAAGTCGGTTAAAGTGTCGGTAAAAGTGTTGGTTTTAAGCCGAATTTGTTCCGCTTAGTCGGTTCAGCCTCTGTCTGCAGTACCGTGAGTACTAGATAGGTTTTACCTATTTCTGTGAGGAAATTGTAAACTTGTTTGATCGGTTCAGCTGAACCAATCACTTTTAGTGAATTTCTGTCTTTTACTTTAGAGTGTGGTTACCGGTCCTTATCGGTTCTTAAAAAAAAAAAAAACGTGTTTTGAACGTTTTTTTCTAACACCTGTGACATGGTTAGGAACCGATAAGGGAATCTTGCCTGGCAGTTGCCATAGAAAGGGTAAGTTTGGTTAGGTTTACCACGCCTGAGAAACCTAAGAAGAAAACCGTGCCCACTGGTTTCAACACTGCAGTGAGTGTGGGAGGTCTTGCTAAGGCCGATCCCCACACCACCTGTGTTACTGTCTGGGGTTTGAACACCTCGATACAGACTGCCAGATTTGTAAAAATGTTTTAAATCTACCCTTAAAAAGAGTTTAGGTAGACTGAGGGAAAAGGAGGCCGAGAAGTCCGCTGACCCGGATGGCCAGCCAGGTTCGGTTCCGACCGAACCAGAAGGAGTGTCCTCTGACCAGGGCAGTACTACTTCGGGCAAGAGAAGAGCCGATCCTGAGGGGTCGGTTCCTACAAAAAGGAAACGCAAAGAGAAATCGACCGGTTTGGATCCAGAGGTTCATGTTCCGACTGCCGAAGAAATAGCCAGAGCGATTCAGATTGTGGAATCGCTTCGCCTGGTTCCGACCGATCCGGCACCATTTGGCAGGGGCTCGGTTCAGTCTGTTCCCCCGGTTCAAGATTATACCCCTGAAGATTTTTATGAACAGGAGTTTGAGGAGGAGGGGGAGTTCGAGGATGATGTTGACGATGGTGAAAGTCTGGATGTGCCTGTGGAACCGGACATCTCCCCAGACAGACCTTCTGGTGTTTCCTCCTAGGCTTTCTGTGTCCCTTCCCCACTTTCTGTTTTGCAGAAAGGTGGCTGAAACCCTCCAGCTTCCTATGGAGGAGGCCATGGAGGATCAAGAGGAGCCTGATTATGTAGAAATGATGGACATCCCAGAGTTCAGGAGACTGTCTATTCCCCTCCACAAATCCTTTGGGAAACAGACATTTAAAATCTTAAAGTCTCCCAATACTGTACCTCCTGTTGACAGAAGGATGGACAAGAGGTACACACTATCAGGCTCAGATACAGAGTTTTTATACCAACAATGCTGCCATGTTAGGGTAGTGCAGGCTGCTCCCTGTGACAAAGCAAATATTCCCTTGGCTTCACATCCCCCAGACAAAGACTCCAGGAAGATTGATGCCATGGCAAAAAAACAGTACATGGCATCTTCCTTGGGACTCAGGCAGGCAAACTGTATGGCCTGTCCAGCCAGGTACCAGATGTCCTGGTGGGACACTGTACTGGCACTGGCTAAACAGGCCTCCCCCAGCTAGCCAAGGAGCTGGAGGAGGTGGCTGCTGATGGGATTGAGGCATCAAAAGTACAGTTTCATGCTACTGTGGACTCCAGTTATGTGTCATCAAGAGTCATGGCTACATCTGTGGCTCTTCGGAGAATGGCTTGGCTCGGATGTACTAGCCTCTCACAAGACACCCAGGCTAAGGCCATGGATTTTCCTGTAGTGGGTAATTCTCTGTTTGGGGAGCAGACAGAGAATTACATGAAGAAAATGTACGAGTACAGGACCACTTATAGGAGTGCTCAGGCAAAGGAGAGACAGGCAACTCCTCAAAGGTAACAGTCTAGGGGCAGGGGCAGGCCTTTTCATAGGCCTTTTTACCAAGCACAGGCCTCTTCTCCCTTTTCACAGAGGGGGTTCTTCAGAGGGAGAGGCAGAAGAGGGATGAGCAGGGCTGCATCCACTCCTCAGTCTAAGGCCCCTGCCAAGCAGACACACTGATGGGTCTGCCCGGGGTCGACTCTCCTATTCCAGTGTGGGGCAGGCTGGCTTACTTTGTCCAGGACTGGATGTCTATTACCTCAGACAAGTGGGTCCTGGAAGTAGTAAACCAGGGACTGGTTCTCAGCTTCAAAAAATTTCCAAAGATGAGAGCCAGATCTTTTCCACCTGCAGGTCTCTCAGAAACCCTAACCCTAGAGGCAGAGGTTTCATCTCTTCTGGCCTCAAGAGCCATAGAGAGAGTGTTCCTACCCTACACTGGGGCAAAGGTCTGTACTCCAGGTACTTCCTTGCCCCAAAAAAGACGGGAGTGGCGACCCATCCTAGACCTAAGATACTGAACAAACATCTTTTAGAACCAAAGTTCAAGATGGTAACTCTGGGAATAATTCTTCCCTCTCTAAGGCCAGGGTACTGGCTAGCCTCCATGGATCTCAAAGATGCCTATTTTCACATTCCCATCAGGTGCTCCCACAGAAAGTACCTTAGGTTCGAGTTGCCCTCAGGCCATTGTCAGTTCAAAGCAATGCCCTTTGGCCTAACTTCAGCCCCAAGGGTTTACACAAAGTGCTTTCTAAGAAGGCAAAAGATTTCCATTTTTCCATATCTGGACGACTGGCTCACAGTGGGCCAGTCTCCAGACCAAGTCAAGTCAGACCTGCAAGTGACCCAGTAAGTGCTCACTTCTCTAGAATTTCTTCTCAACCTTCCCAAGTCAGTTCTCGAGCCAGTGCAGCTCCCTACCTTTAGGGGTGGAGCTGGATACTGTCAAAGCAAGAGCCTTTCTTCCCCTGGAAAGGGCAAGAGTTCTTATAGAACTGGCTTCTTCCTTCAGCCTTCAGGTATCCCCACCAGCAAGGCATTTCCTTCAGCTCTTGGGCCACATGACAGCTTCTACAGCAGTGGTCCAAGGGGCAAGATTCCAGATGAGGGACATTAAGTTCCATCTGAGGGCCTTTTGGTCCCAGAGGAAGGATCCCCTTGCCAAACTGATTCCAGTGACTCGGACCCTGATCCAGGCCCTTCAGTGGTGGCAGGATCCCGTTTGTCAGTCAGTCTCATTCAGTGGTCCTTACCACGGATGCTTCCCTTCTAGGCTGGGGAGCCCAATCTGGGGGCCCTCACTGCCCAGTGACTGTGGTCCCCTCAGGAATCCCTTCTCCTTATCATTCTCCTAGAACTCAGGACAGATTTTCTGGCCCTGCAAGCTTTCTCTCAGTCAGTGCAGAACAAGGTGGTTCAGGTCAGAACAGACAACACCACCACCATGTGGTACATCAGCAAGCAGGAAGGCACTCAGTCTACGGCCTTGTGCACAGAAGCCATGAAGTTGTGATCCCTGGCTTATTCCCAGCAAACCTCTCTGATAGCAGTCCACCTTCCAGGGAAGGACAATGTGCTAGCAGATGCACTGAGCAGGATATCACAGGGCCATCACAGAATGGCCCTGGACCCTCTGGTGTTGAAGGTGATTTTTTCAAGGTGGGGCACTCCAGAAATAGATCTCTTTGCAGCCCCAGACAGTCACCAGATTCTCTCTTTGCTGCAGACCCCAGTCTTGTGCTCAGTCCTCTGGATGCTCTGATTCTGAACTGGGAAGGGAAATTTCTGTATGTCTTTCCTCTACTCTTCAAAGTTTTAGTCAAGATAAGGTCACAACCTTGCAAAGTGATTCAGATTGCTCCAGACTGGGCCAAACAGCCTTGGTACCCCCTGTTGCTGTCCCTAGCAGTCCATCTTCCCCGGAATTACAACTTGTTAACCTCCTCTCAGGGGAGGATTTGGTACCCCAATCTTCAGTCTCTCAATCTCAAGGCATGGCTCTTGAAGAGTTAGAGTATGCAGATTTGTGTCTGTCTCAGGGGGTTCTGGATATCGTCAAAGCCTCTCGAAAGCCCGCCACTAGAAAGACCTATAACTCCAAATGGAACAGATTCAGCATTTGGTGTTCCAAGAAACGTATTTCCCCAGACACTGCTGAATTGTCTACAGTTCTGGATTATATGGTCCATTTAAATGGCTTAGGCCTCAGACCAGCTACTCTCAAGGTGCACTTGTCAGCTGTTTCTGCTTTTCTGTCAGTGGGGAAGTCTTCCTCACTATCATCTCATCCTGTGTTCTGTAAATTTTTTAAGGGATTGCTTCATACCAATCCTCCCTTTAGAGACCCTGCCCCTGCCTGGGACTTAAATGTTTGCATTGCTCAACTTATGCAACCTCCCTTTGAACCTATGTCCTCAGCAGAGCTTAAGTACTTGACTTGGAAAACTGTGTTTTTAGTAGCCATTACTTATGCCAGACGTATCAGTGAATTGCAAGCCCTGTCAGTGGAACCTGATTTTATCTCCTTTCATAGGGATAAAGTGGTCCTTAGAACCAATAGAAGGTTCTTGCCCAAAGTGGTTTCAGCTTTCCCTTGAATCAGTCTGCCTCTTCCTGTCTTCTTCACTGATCATTTCTTCTTGGGAGAGAGGAGGCTACACAGTTTAGATGTTAAAAGGTCCCTTAGCTACTACATAGAGCGTACCAAGGGTCACAGGTTTGATTCCCTTCAGTTGTTCCTCACTTATGGAGAAGTGGGAAAGAGCAAACCTGCCACCAAGAGAACTGTTGCCAGGTGGATTGTGTCTTGTATACAATTCTGCTATGAGAAACTAGGAAAGATTCCACCCTCTGGCATGAGGGCTCACTCCACCAGAAGTACAGCTGCTTCCTTGGCTGCTGCCAGGGATATTCCTCTCTTAGAAATTTGTCAAGCAGCCACCTAGAAAACAATCCATACCTTTACCAAGCATTACTCTCTGGATATCCAGGCTAGGAGTGATGCTCGGTTTGGAACAGCAGTACTTCAGAGCCTATTCCCAAAGTAGGTTCTGTCCCTCCTCCATGGAGGTACTGCTTGGTAGTCTGCAATAGTCAGAATACAGCAAGACTTCATGTTTGAAGAAAAAATTACTCACCTTAGTAATTGTGTTTCTTCTAATGGAGTCTTGCTGTATTCTGACCTCCCCCGCCTCCCCTCTCAGAATCTGTTTTTGGGAAGTGGGTGGGCAGGTGCAGTGTTGCACCTCAGAGGTGCTTCTTTTACACCCTCCTTTTTTTGTTTGGGTGTTGTTTTATTATTATTATTTGGATTGGTTTTGGGTTTCCTGACTTGTCTTCCTTGGGAATTCAAAACTCTTGTTGCCAGTTGGCTAGTAAAATTTTTACAATTTCCACACAGGATAGTTAGTGAGTTTTTTGCTCGTAAGAATCTAACGGTTGGATTTCAAAGGGCTGCAGACAGAGATCTCAACCGAGCTCGAGCTCAGCATTCTATGCTCTGCATAGAAAGTTAACCGGGGCAGTTTAAAGGCTGGGGATAACTGCAATAGTCAGAATACAGCAAGACTCCATTCGAAGAAACATAATTACTAAGGTGAATAATTTTTTCTTACAGCTCGTGGATCATTCTCTGGATGCACTTTATAGAATGGCAGGTCCTCCAACTTGCTGATAACAATGTAGGGGATGCGATGCCACCTGTAGGCCATCTTGCATTTGCTGTGTAATCCTAAATTTCTTAGCAAGAATCGATCCCCAGGTTGCAGGTCTTGGGCCTTGACTCATCTGGCATGCCTTTATTTGCCAGGTTTCTCTTGGCTGCCATGGTGTGTGCTAACTGGTAGGCATGATTTAACTGAGCATTTAGTTTCTGGACATACTGAAGGTAATTCTGTGTTTTGACTCCTCTGGGGACACTCCAAGCAGATGTCAACTGGCAACCTTGCTTCTCGCTAAACATCAGGTGGTAGGGGAGAACCCAGTGGCATCACTTTTAGTACAGTTATAAGCATGGACTAATGTACTTATCTGTTGACTCCATTTGGACTTGTCCGGGATGAAGTGTGCCCAGCATATCTAGTATTGTTCATTGAGTCTTCGGCTTTGGATCCCCTTGAGGGTGATAAGGGGTAGATCTTCCCTTTCAGTCTTCACCATTTATTACTGCTGGTCATATGCCGGAGCTACAGCTGCACTGGAGTTTTCTCGGGGGGGGGGGGGTCGACGCTGCCCACGAAGCTGACGCATTGCTTGGTGCACGAGGGTTGGTTGTTAGGCTCCACAGGCTTCTTCTCCACCCCAGTTATGTATCTCCTGCCATCGAGGTAACACCTGCTGCGCGAGTTTCAGAAGTTTAACACTGCATCATTAGACCTTTGCCAATTCAGTGCTGTTCCTGCTATCTCTGTGCTCCATCCCGATTCTGAACATCTCCCGACGCTGTTGAAAACTGGTAAGCCCGTTCCTTTTATTTCTTACCGATCGTACTGGGTCCTTTTTCTGTGAATTTTGTTACATTTCTTTTGTGAGATGTCTGGTTAGGGAGGTAGGAAAAAATCCAAAGCGGCCCGTGCCCCCATGTGTCGGTGCCCTGGGACTATATTTTCCATGACGGACTGACATGATGTTTGTCTGTGTTGCCTGTGTCCTAACCATGATATGGATAACTGCAACGCCTGTTTCCCATGGACCACTGCCCTGCCAACTTTCAAAGGATGGCGTCGTTTTAGGGATGCCATGGCAAGATCTCTTGACCCTGCCTCCGGGTCCCCTCCCGGGTCTATACGGCCCAGTGAGGAAGAAACCTTAGATTCCAGCCTTGCCATTGAGGAGGTTTCTTCAGTGGTGCCGGAGGAATGTCTGTGTTCCCTTCAGAGCCGGGTCGAGAGCACCGCTACAGCAGTCACCTCCTCGAAGGTGCAGGCTACCCTGGTGTTGTGGCCAGTAGCTGCTGGGCCCAGCACTGGTGGACCCTCAGCGGCACCTGCCGGCACCACTTCGGATCCCGGCACCGTTCGTGGTGCCGGTGATCAAGGCAGCGTTAGTGGTGGTGCTGTGTCCTGCAGTGCCATTGATAGGACAGCTCCAGGGTCGTTAGTCTGGTGGTATGTGGTCTCCTTTTCTTCGAGGCAGATGACTTGCTGGCTGATCCGGACTGGCACCTTGACTCTCGGTCGGGGAATCCACTTGGATGCGGCACCAGGTGGCCCAGTGTTAAGCTCCCCCAGACTCCCCAGAGTCTACGGCCCCCCACGCTGACTCGGTGTTGGGGGTCGCCACAGTGGATGGCAGCTCCGAGGGACCTGTTGTGGTCTGCGTCCTCGGAGGCCGGGGCAGCTGCCATCACTGGTGCTGCCGGTGGCCTCCTTGGGGAGGCGGAGACCTCCTCTTCCATGGCCTCCCTCAGGGAGCCTGCGGGTTGGGACTCCTTGGCACTGTGTTCGAGGGAGTGGGCGGACTCTTGAGTCCGAGGGGTTGAGAGGCCAGGGTGATGTATGGAGGCCTTCGTCCACTACGCTGCAGGGCATGGGGAGGAATCACAGTACTGAGCCCCGTTTTTCCTCCTCTGAGACTTCAGGGCGCCCTTAGCAGGTGGCACTTAGTGTTGCCCTTCTGGAACCATGCAACCTCAGTCGCACCACAGGGGAGTTTCTCCCTCAGGATCACCCAGGATTTGTTTTCACATTTGCAACGTCCGCTGACTGAATTGACCCCCAGATTCCCCCTCATGGGAGGATCTGCTGCAGGGTCCCAGAGCCCTGGCAGAGGTTGGGCACTTTCAGTGTGGTGCCCTTCCACAATCCTTCTGCAAACACCTCCCTCTCCCAGGCCATATGGGCCCTATGGGACCTTTAACCTGAAAGATGTTCAGGGCTACTGCGGCGGCCTTCTTTAGGCATGTTAGTGCCTTGGCCGTGGACGAGCAGATCTTTTCTTGTCTCCCCGCTGCAGGAGGATTCTGAACACCAGAGAGCCTCTACTTTCTTGGCTTCCTCATCTGAGGAAGCGGAATGTTCTGTCCACTTTTCCTATGATGCTGATTTCACCAAATATCAGTGATTCCTCTCGAGGTTAGTTTAGAGCTCCACATTTCCCATGTGGTAAGATGCAATATCAGCCGGAGATGCCTCTTCTGAGTGAGTTCAGGCCAACCACATAGTGGTGCCTTCCTGGCCTATTCCCTTCCAGGAGGCATCAATCTGCACCCTGGCAGTCACCAGCCCCTCATCCCCAGCCCTAGCGGACTGCAGGAGGAGGTATTGTGCTCCCAGGAGTTTCTTGGTTCTCTGCCTCACCCACCCACCCTCAGGGCTGACAGCTTTGATACTCCTTCCAGGCTTCAACACCCAGTGCATGACCGACCACCAGATCCGGATTCTGCGGAGTTCAACTGGTGAGGAAAGAGAGTTTTCTCTTCAGCTCGTGTGTTACTCTGCATCAGCTCACATCAGGCTCACCACACTGCATAAAACTGGAAACCTGTGATGCGATGCTGGGCGCAGGTCTTAGCATCCTGCCTGTTCGGAGGAATCTAGGCAAGCCATTGCCTTCTCTGTACAAGGTCTGGAGCTTGCAAGGCACCAAGCAAGGGCATTGTGCGGCGCCAGTGGGTGGCTTGCAGACTGGCAGGGACAGCGGTCTGCATCAGGCAGACTGCATGGCTTCACCTGTCTAGATTGTCACCCGACATGGGTGATTTCCTCCACTTTCTGGAGGACCTGTCTTTTCTGCAGGGCGAGGGAGGAATCTTCAGGGGTGTCTTCCGTCCCCCGGCCGGGGGGGGACACCTTCCACCTGACCAGCCTTGGGCCATGTTGACCTAGAATGGCAATAGGGTCTCTCCCTCCTCGTCTCCCTGCAGGAGGCTGAGGGAATATGTTGCCTCAGGGCAGTGTCAGGTCCCCTCGGGGGGGGCTTGTACTCACCCAGCAGTAATGCATCTGGAAGATATGAAATTACGTGCCTACTGTACAGTCGTGCCAAGAATATTGGCGCCTTGCACTTTTCAAATAACTCACAATTCCTCTAAACATAAGTTGAAATTAACAGTACAGTATTTGGTCTCCACAATTCTTTATTTCTCTGTTAATATTACAGAACCTTTGTTTTTGATTCAGAATTTAATATATCCTTTTAAATCAGAAAATGAAAAGAAGTGGCGTTGACAAAATTATTGACACCCTAGACTTAATATTTGGTAGCACAGCCTTTGGTCAAAATAACTGCAATCATCCGCTTCCTATAGCCATGGATGAGCTTCCTGCACCTCTCTACTGGCAGTTTGCCCCACTCTTGTGCAAACTGCTCCAGTTCTCCCAGATTTGAAGGGCGCCTTCTCCCAACTGCTGTTTTCAGATCTCTCCACAAGTTTTCAATTGGATTTAGATCTGGACTCATTGCTGGCCACTTCAGAACAGTCCAGCGTCTTGTCTTGAACCATTCCTGGGTGCTTTTTGAAGTGTGTTTGGGGTCACTGTCCTGCTGGAAGACCCATGACCTTCGACGGAGACCCAGCTTTCTGACACTGGGTTCAACATTGTACTCCAAAATGGCCTGGTAATCTCCAGATTTCATGATGCCATGCACACGCTTCAAGGCACCCAGTGCCAGAGCCTTACAACAACTCAACACATTACTGAACCTCTTCCATGTTTGACTGTAGGGAAGGTGTTCTTTTCTTTGAAGGCTTCATTTTGTCTTCTGTAAACATAGAGATGATGTGCTTTACCAAAAGCTCTAATTTGGTCTCATCTGTCCACAGGACATTCTCCCAGAAGGATTTTGGCTTGTTCAGGTGTGTTTTGGCAAACCCCAGTCGGGCTTTGTTATGTCTCTCTCTCTCTCAGCTGTGGGGTCCTCCTGGGTCTCCTACCATATAACCCCGTTTCATTGAGTTGGCGACAGATGGTGCGAGTTGAAACTGTCGTACCTTGTGTCTGAAGGTCAGCTTGAATCTGTTTGGCAGTTGATCGAGGTGCTTTCTCCACCATTCAAACAATCCTGCGCTGCAATCTTTGATCAAGTTTTCTCCTGCGGCCACGTCCAGGAGGTTGGCTACAGTGCCATGGGCCTTAAACATCCTGATAACATTACATACAGGTGGAAACAGGAACATCAAGGTCTCTGGAGATTGATTTGTAGCCTTGAGATTGTCCATACTTGGCTACAATCTTCTGTCTGACCTCCTCAGACAATTCTCTGGCTGTCTTTCTTTTCTTCATGCTCATTGCGGTACATACACAGTGACACAAAACAGGAGAATGAGTCATTTTCTCTATTCAGACTGGTTGAATGAGTGATTTTTATATTGCAGGCACCTGCAACTCACCACAGGTGAGTTCAATTCCAAAGTGAAGGAGAGTCACCTGCTTGAAATCTAATTATTTCTAACTATTTCTAAAAGGTGCCAATAATTTTGTCTGGGCCATTTAAGGATTTCTGTGTGGAATAAGCTAAGACTTAGTAAATTTTTCTGCTTTTTGTGTTTTATTCCACTGCAGACCAAAGAAATACATATTTGAATACCAAAATAGTTTTTAATTTCAACAATTTTCTGGAAGGGAATGGTGCATTATTAGAAAAAAACTGCAAGGGCCCCAATATTTTTGGCCACAACTGTAATTCTTGATCTTCTCTTGTATCTTCACCATTCATTACTGATTCCTGCCCACCTTCCCCTCTTGGGCCTCAGCTCCTGGGCACCGCCTCCACCCTGCTCGCCCTCCCCTTCTTCGAGGCCAATTGGCGGCAGAGTCCCCCTGGTACCTCAGGGCCCCCTGTTTCCTTCTCTAAAGTCACAGAGCGTTCATCCTAGGAGGGTGGTGAGTAGGGTCTTCGCCCTGGCCTTGGAGGGAACTCCCTGGGATTCTCAAGGGGGTGCACTGTGGTGTCCTTCATAACTTGGCATGGATCTTGATCCATTAGTTTTCATTTTCTTGGAGTGTGGACTGCGTCCGTGCATCTCATGGGAGGACCCGTGAGGATTTTCCTCCTTTCTCATTTTCCCTTCTACTTTTACAGGTCATTCTGGACAGAGTCCTCTCCTGTTTAAAGGTTTTTTCCCCCCTTGACTAGCATCAGGTGATAAACTATAGAGGGCCGTGTTCCAGGACTTTCATCCCAAATGTGGGTTATGGGGTGGGGGGTGACTCTGCCATGCTCATATTCTCCAAGACCATTTCAAATTATTTTGTTCTGGACCTCCATCCAATAGTCCCTGAGTTGATGGGATCCTTGCTCCTGTGTCTTCATACCTTTTCAGGTTTTTGAGGCTAATGGAAAGCCAGTGGTCTTCCAATTCAGCATGGCGAGGCCCTCCATGTATGTTGTATCTTTCTCTCTCCTCTCTCTCCTTTCTTCTTTTCCTGTGCCGGTGCCCTAAGGCCAGGTAAAGAGTTCTTTCCCTCTGTCCTCTGGTCGGCTTATTCCTGTTTCAGTTTATATTCTTTCCTTTTCCTATCCCTCGGCTGCCTTGCCTCCTCTTTGGTTTTCTTTATTCCCCTTTTGTTTCATGCTCTCCGCAGGACAGAACTGGGGGTGGAGGAGGAGTCTAGGGCACCCTAGCGGCAACGCCGTGCACCACGCAATGCGTCGGCCTCGTGGGTGGTAGCATCAGTGCAGACTCCTCCCTCCCCCCAAAGCTCCCATGCAGGTGCACGCCTCCGCTTACACCCAGCAGTAATGAATGGTGAAAATACAAGAAAAGATTAAGATTCAGTGAGGTATGTTTCATTTCTGGACGTTCACACTCCCCAGAGCGACAGCATTTCTTTGTCAGTGGCTTTCAAGAGTCTCCCTTGATCAGAGTGAATTATCTGGGGGCACTGTAATGGACTTTCACCACTGTGGATGCCTTCTGGTCTTTGGTTGGATATGCCTGAGCATAGCGGGTAAATGATAAGTCACCACCAACACAGATCTGGTTCAGGACACGGTCAATCAATACACAAGCTCCATAGGGTGCGCTGGTAGAGATATTGACTAGAGGTGCAGCCCTCTGGGGCTGAGCTTTTCTCTGAAGGCAACGACTGCAAGTTCTGATATGAGTCTTAATGTCGGTCCCCATTTTTGGCCAGTAGAAGCGAGTACGGGCCAGAACAGTAGTTTGGTCACAGCTCATCCGCTGTGCAGACATCGGGCAGACCGACGTGCGTCTTGCCAGCGGGATCCAGGCGGGCGCCGGAAGGGCCGGCATCTGACTTAACGGAACCTTCGCCGGAGGCAGGCCGCGATGGAGGGGTGGCCTGGTCTGGCTGAAGAGGTCGCGCATCACCGAAGGGTCGGGCGACCGCCCCTCTCCCGTGCGGACGTCGGAGGAGCTGATGTCCGGCTTATTGGAACGCCACGCCCGGTAGATGCCGAACAGCCGGTTTTACGGGGCGTGAAGTCTCAAGATCCCGGAGGCACCCGACGGCCAGAGCGAGCCGAGAAGCGGGCCGACACCGCCTTTGAAGCTTCTAAGACTTGTAAGCAGAATTGCATGGTGCCAAAATTGTATATGCAGCCCATGATGCTTTGCATTGTGTGGGCATGTGTGATTTTATATTTTCTTGAAACTTGGCTTCCCAGACAAATGCCCTTTGGGTAACCCTTGCCTCAGTGTTTGCTATGAGGTTCTTTGTCTTTAAATAGTTTTTGATATATGTATCCTTGTAGCTGACTACATCAGGTATTAGAGTTCTTGATTGTATCGAAGTGTTTTCTACATTGTCAGAGCCTGTCTTAATATACAGAAAGTATTGTTTACCCTTTAAATATTTTGAGTGTTTCTCCAGCATCTTGGAAAGGAATCCGGGTGTCCTCTGACCCCTTTCAGTATTTAGTGATTTGGTTTGGAAGGGGAGCTATAATTGGAAAAAAATAGACTTTGCAGAAACAAAGGTAGAAGTGTGGAAAACCTGGAATCAGTCAAAAAAAAAGCGGTAATTAAAATATTTTTGCTCCCAATATTTATATTTCTTAGTACGGTGTATCCTTTACCTCGGACTTTGGAAGCTTCACTGTTAGGATTAGTGTTCCAGGTATTGTGGGAAGCAGCTTGAATCCCATTAAGCGGAGATAATATATTTACGGGTAGCAAACAGGGGTCTAAATCTGATTAATCCAGTACTTTTCTATTGTAATTTTTTCATGTTAATTTGGTTGACTTGTCAAAACCTAGTTTAGCAGTATGGACTATATTTGCTAGTGAGTGGTTAAGTTCTCTGTACAATACCTGGGAGAAACAGGGTGTGTTGAAAGCCCAGGTCAAGACAGGATGTGTTTTCTTTAGACCTGCACTTGGAAAATTGAAAACCTGGAAATAACAGTTAAATATTTTGTCCCTATCCTCCACTAAAGTACTTTATTCAACAATTTATAACACTATTAGTCCACCATCAGTTTCCTTCAAGGATGTTGACCCCAGTTATAATGATATTATATTGGATGCACTTAAAGATTCCTATATTCCACCATGAATATGGGATACTAGCTGGTTTTGTGCACATGGACGTTCATATGGGAAAGGAAATGCAAAACATAAAAAAATGGAGTAACGGATGTACCCAGGATATCTTGTATAGCACAAGAAGAATCAATGTTACCTTTTTTTTATTGACTGTCCATATGTTAAAGCTATGTGGGATATAATTGCTACCTGATGGAACAATTCGTATTGGAAATATATATCATATGTAGAAATAGTGGGGGGCTTTAGTTTACGAAACCTAGGTATGCAAAAGGGAATGATACGTCTGATTCTTGCATTTATAAAGTTTGTATTGTGGCAGACGAGATGCAAGTTTGTCCTACAACAACTGTATCAAGAACCTGAACAAACTGTTCTAGGGACATGGATATGTTGTTCATCCACACTGTCTGGCAGGTTCCTTGCTAGCTTTAAATCTTGCGGAAGGTCTTCAAGCTGGCTCCTCCACCCACCGGGTGGTAAAACTCGGCTCCGCCCCATGACACCAGATCTTCCTTACCGCTTGGAAGCTCAGGTTCCCTCCTAACGCTCTCGTTTAAGACTGGTTCCTAATTCTTCAAAGTTGAAATCAAAAGTTTTTGCTAAAAAGACTTCAGTCTTCTTCTCCCTCATGGCTACGATGGACAAATCGACTCCGGTTTCCGGAGGTGCCCTTCTTGAGCAGAAGATGTCTAGGACGGATCCGCACTCCGCGTCGTCTACTGCCTGGGCCTTGAGCCCGCGACCGCAGGCCTGCGACTTGTGCTCTTCTTTTTGACCTCGATCCTTGAGGGCCGTGCTGCCGATTACAACTCGGGCGCCCGAGAAAAAGAATTCCACCGGTGAAATCTAAAGAGGCCCGGTTGGCGGTGTCCGCAGCGGCAGGCTCGGCGGATCAGCTCGAGCAGATGATCGCCCTCGAAGAGGAGGCGGCGCGGGCCGCTTCTGCCTCAGCTGCGGCATTTGTCACGTCTCTCGGTGCCCTCGTGCTGGCTTCTTTTAAGGAGCTTTGTCTGACCCTTTACGGCGAAAGGTGAGGTCCAACACCGGGACCTTTTTCTAGGTCCAAAAGAGCAAAATAAGTCTCTCCGTCGGACGCTCTTGAAGGCCGGGAAGATCCCCTCCCTTCTTGTGGAGCCAGTCGACGATTCGACCCCTCAACCGACCACTGGCTACGGTGTCCCGTCAGGCCAGTTGATCGAGACTCCCATCGGCATGATCGAGATTTTTCGACCCGTTAGATGGGTTATCGGCTGGAAGCTAGAATCCCTCTCCCCAGTTCCCCGGTGGGAGTTGAGGATCCCGTCGGCTCATCTGTGCCTCCAGTTCGGGCCTTGATTGGGATCGTCCGAGCGAGGAGTGCCGATTCCGACACTTCTCCTGCCTTCCTCGACCTAGTCAAGACTCACCGGTCTCGGACATCCTCATGGTCAACCGATCCGCGCCATAAGCGGTCGGCTTCACAGCGGCGACAAGCGTACCGCCCGCTCTTCCTCAGACGAGGGAGGCTTGCGCTAAGTTGCGCCGGAGGCGAGGAACTCATGTGGCAACAGCTCCTTTTGACTGGAACAGCCGACCCAGTCGCCTTTCCCAGCCATTAAGTGGCTGTCACCGAGCGCCGAAACAACCCTCATTGTAGCCGAGGGCCTGTTCCCAGGCGGTTGTTCGGCCAGTTCAGCTGCCCACCGATTCTGGTGGAACCTCCACCTCCACAGCCATTAGTTGGGGCTCCGACCAAAAATTCTCGGTCGGCCTTGGGTTTCCCCATAGGCTGTCTGTCACCCTCACTTCCGATAACCCTCGGCAGGTGGAGGGTGGCTCAGGCCGAGGCAGCTCTTTGAGGACTCTTCTGAGTCCGATGATAGTTCCTCCCTCTTCTCCAAGCATGGACTTGGAGTCCTCGGAGGGCAGTCAGTGGGCGATAGCCCTTCGTCCTTCTTAGGGTTGCTCGGCTCATCTTGAGTCCACGGGATGAAGCTCGAACCCGTTTCTAAGCGGGCCAGGTTTCCCCTCACGGAGATTCTGGACCGAGGGATTCTCCACGGAGGCCTTTCCGGTGGCGAGAGCCATAGTGGAGTCCGGCCTTGGAACTTTGGCAGCGTCCTGCTTCCTGCCCTGCACCTTGACCAGAGAATGGCCAGGAAGTATCACGGTCCCTACCGGTTCTCTGTCGGTTTTGGAACACCCTGGCCGGGGTTGGTTACCGACAGCGTTTTCCAGCGTGCGGGGCACCAGGGATATGGACAAACCTCCCGACAAGGAATCCAAAGGTGGATTATGCGGGAAAAGTCATGCTACGTCCTCTCTCGGCCGTCAGGCCAGTTCGGCTGTCCTCATGGCACATTTTTCTCACGCCCTATTGGGCTCCCTGGATGAGGTTGTCCCTCATCTTCCCGCGGATCTGCAGACTACGGTCAGGCAGGTGCGGGACCAGGGCAGGGCAGTGGCCAAACAGCAGCTCCAGACTGCTTTAGACATCGGGGACTCATGTGCCAGGTCTGTGGTGGCCGCAGTAGCCATGCGTCGTCGGGCTTGGCTGAGGATATCCACCTTTACCTCTGATACCCAGCACAAGTTGGCGGATGTTCCCTTTTTGGGGACTGACCTCTTGACCCTGGGGTGGAAGGTCACCTGCAGAGGATAGAAGTCCAATGCTACCTTGGACTGGGTTTCTTCCGGCTCAGAAGGACAAGGCCACAAGCCACAGCCCTAAGCCTTTTAGTCCTTCTGCCAGCGGCGCCCCGCCCAGCAACGTCAGGGCCAGCAGGCTCGAGCTTGGCATCCCAAACCCAACTGCCGGCTTCCTCCAACAGGAAGCAGGGAGGTAAGGCCCAGGAGGTCCCTCGGCGGTCCCTCCTCCAAGCCTGCCCAGTGACGGGCTGAGGGGTGTGCCCCATCCCTGTCACCTCACCCTGGTTCCCCTGTGAGAGGCGACGGCTCAGACACTTCCTTTCCGCCTGGTCCGCTGTTTACCACGGACAGGTGGGTACTGAGGTGGTGGTAAAGGCCTACCTCTAGAATTCGAGCAGGCCCTCCCTTCAGAGCCGCCGTGACCTCGGGGGCCTGGGTCCGAGCAGCCTCACTGGCAGCCTGCCTGAGTTTATTATCGCCTCCTCCTCCAAAAGGAGGTGATCACAGAGGAGAGGACCCCTTTAGACCCGGGTTCGTGTCCAGGTATTTCCCTGGTTCCGAAGCGGACGGGGCTGGCGCCCCATTCTCGACCTACGACCTGAACAAGTTCCTAAGGTCTCGGACCTTCAGAATGGTCACTGGCGCAGATAATACCATCTCTGGAACCTGCAGTGTGGTTTGCTCTCTGGACCTACAGAACGCGTTCTTTCATCCCCTATCCGTCCGTCACATCGGAGATTCCTCCGCTGAAGCGGAGGGATCCCTCTTCGGTTCCAAGCCATGCCCTTCGGCTTATCTCCAGCCCCAGGGTCTTCACCAAATGCATGGCAGTGGTGACAGCATTCCTGCGGGCGCCTTGAGGGGTCCGGGTGACCCTTACCTGGACGATATGATAGCAGCCCCTCCAGACGGGAGGTGGCGGTCCAGAGATCTGGCCCTCCAGGTTTGCACTCAAGTCGGCCTTCTCATCAACGAGGCCAAGTCGGAACTCGAGCCGAAGCAGGTGATCCTGTTCATCGGGGCAGAGCTTGACTCTCTTCGAGCCAGAGCACGGCTCCCGGCGGACAGGGCTGAGGTTCTTACCTCCTTTGCCCAATCATTTCTGGTTGGGCAATCGCGCCCTGCCCGGGACTTCCTGCGCCTCCTGGGTCTCATGGCGGCCTGTACCAGCGTGGTCCGTTGGGCACGCTGGCACATGCGCCCCCTTCAGTGGGGACTGGCCAGCCGGTGGTCACAACGCTGCTATCCATTGGACCAGCTAGTGATAGTGACCCAGGAGATGTGGAACGCTCTCCAGTGGTGGACCGTTCCATCCCATCTGCAGGAGGGCATCCCGTTTGTCCGCCCCGAGCCGGCGGTCTCTCTATCGACCGATGCCTCTCTGATGGGTTGGGGTGCCCATCTGGGGAACACCGAGTGCACGTCTCTGGTCCCAGCAGGAGTCCGATGCCACATCAACCTGCTGGAGCTCCGGCGGTCCACCTAGCTCTCACCGCCTTTGCTCCGTTTCTCCGGGGTCAAGTGGTCCGAGTCCAGACGGACAATACCACGACCATGTACTGCCTGAACCGCTAGGGCGGGACGCGCTCCATGCTTCTATGCAAGGAAGCTCTCCGCATTTGGTCACTCGTGCGCAGCCTGGAGGCGGATCTCCTAGCCATTCATGTGGCAGGAGCCTCCAACACCCTGGCCGATGCCCTGAGCCGGATAGGGGCTGCATCTCACGAGTGGTCTCTCCTGCCGGAGGTAGTACAAGATCTGTTCTCCCACTGGGGCACACCTCAGGTGGACCTGTTTGCCTCCAGGGAGAATGCGAAGCTGAGGCTGTTTCATGCCCGCCCCCCTCAGCAGGGCTCGCTGCAGGGGGATGCCTTCTCGAGGCTGTGGACCCCGGGCCTCTTTTACGCCTTTCCCCCATTTCCTTGATTCTGAGTGCTTCTCAAGACAAGGAGGGACAAGAGGCAGGTGATTCTGATGCCCCAGACTGGCCCGCCAGTTCTGGTACCCAGATCTCCTCAGCCTCAGCTCCAGGCTCCCGAGGCAGCTTCCAGCTCGCCCGGACCTGCTCTCAGTCAATCAGGGGAAGGTGTTCCATCCGGACCTTCAATCCCTGCACCTGACGGCCTGGTTCCTGAGCGGCTAGAGTTCCAGGCCTTGGGTCTTTCCGACGAGGTCCTCAATGTTGTTGAGGCGTCCCGTAAGGAGTCGACCAGGAAATGCTATGCCTTCAAATGGAAGAGGTTTTCCATTTGGTGTCAGGGTAAGGGCTTGGACCCTTCCTCCTGTTCCTTGGCAAGCATTTTGGACTATTTATGGTCCCTTTCTAGTCAAGGGCTTAGGTCGACGACCCTAAAGGTGCACCTGGCAGCCATCTCTGCTTACCGGGCGCGGGCCGGGGAGCAGTCGGTGGCGCAGGAGAAGGTGGTCTGGCGCTTTTTCAAAGGCCTTGATCACATTTCCCCTTCGGTGCGAGAACCTCCACCTCCGTGGGATTTACTGCTGGTACTGGCAAAGCTCATGGGCAAGCCATTCGAACCAATGCACAGGTGTGAACTCTCTCACCTGTTGTGGAAGACCGCCTTCTTGGTGGCTATCACGTCAGCCAGAAGGATGGGAGAACTCCAGGCGCTCTGCATTGAGTCTCCTTACCTGGTCTTCCACAGGGACAAGGTTGTCCTGTGCCCCACCGAAATTCCTTCCGAAGGTGGTGTCGGAGTTTCACCTTAACCAGGTGTTGACTGTGCGGTGTTCTGCCCCAATCACACCTGGAGGCGAATACAGGCTCCATACTTTGGACCCTAGAAGGGCGCCGCTTATTATAAGGAGCGACGGCTGAAATTGGGAGAGGTTCACCAGCTGTTTGTCACCACGCCTGAAGCCGCACCTGGCAGACCTGCAGCCAAGCGGACGATAGGCAGGTGGGTCACCTCCTGCATAGATCTCTGCTATAAGTTGGCGGGCATGGAGGCCTCCCAGAGGATAAGAGCTCATTCTACCCGTCATACTGCTGCATCGGTGGCTGCTTCCAGGGACGTCCCTATCCAGGAAATCTGCAGGGCTGCTACCTGGAAGTCAGCACACACTTTATTACCCATTACCACATCGACCTGAGTCACGCCGGGATGCTGGTTTTGGGGCCTCGGGTTCTCCAGCTCTTATTCCCAAGTAGGGGTGTGCGCCTTGCCTCCTCCTCCCGGAGAACTGCTAGGAGTCTGCCAGACAGTGTGGATGAACAACATATCCATGCCCTAGAAATACAGGTTACTCACCTGTAACAGGAGTTCTAGGAATGGTATATGTTGTTCATCCACAACCCTCCCGACCTCCCGGCTGATGCTAACCTGAGCTTCCAGCGGGCCAGATCTGGTGTCATGGGGTGGAGCCGAGAGTTTTACCACCCGGGTGGGTGGGAGGAGCCAGCTTGAAGACCTTCCGGCAAGATTTAAAGCGGCAAGGAACCTGCCAGACAGTGTGGGTGAACAACATATACCATTCCTAGAACTCCTGTTACAGGTGAGTAACCTGTATTTATCGTTGTGGAGAATGAACTCTTTAAACAATGCATGTTTGAGAAACAACGTATGTCCTCGGACATTTGGGTCCTACGTTGGACAGAAGTGCCAGTTCTTAAAGACAAAATAGGATAATTATGCTGTGGTATTTTCTTGTGATTCCTCGTTACTGTTTTCAATTGTGTATTTCTTTTTTTAATGTAATATGTAGTTTTTCTTAATAAAAATGTCCCCTACTCTTTTTGATAAGTGCCATGGGATCTTTAACATCCACCTGAACTACCACCAATCCAGGCAGATGGGACCTCGGTTTAACGTCTCATCTGAAAGATGGCATCTCAGAAGTGCAGCACCCCTCTCATGCTGCACTACAGTGTCAGTACTGGAATATTAACCCAAGTGTCAGATGAGAGAACTGAACCCACAGCCCTCTGATCTCCTGGCCTCAGAGGCGAGTGTGCTACCTACTGCGCCACTGACACTGACAATGAGCGTTGGTGCCGAACAACAAAGGAATACTATCATAAATTCTTGTCGGTGGGCATGCCAGAGCCAGTGTCTCCACTGGTTCATCCACACCAGCAATGGCAGTAGGAAAAGACAACCAAATTTACATACCCTTGGTAAGGATGAGATTTGTTCCTCAACCCCACACATGCAGTCCTTCCTGGGGTAGGAGCGGGTGGCCAGATAGGTGTTGGTCGCAAGTAGTCTTTAAATACAATAGCGACCAGTGAGCCACTGTCTAACATGGCTCAAGTGGAGATGCCATTAACAGTCACTGTGGTTTCCATTGATGGGCCCACCATCTCAGACCAATCTGGTGAAATCTGTTTTGTGGACTTGCCCACAGCAGTTTTAGAAGAAAAAGATTTTCAGGGTGGGCCTGGCTGGAGTTTTATATTGCTCTGCCGGACCAGATTAAGCAGCTTGGTAGTGACTTTCCACAGGTCTTCAGGGGAATTGCAGCTACGTCGGGTGTGCCTGTCCTCTCCGCATCTCTAACAGGACACCTTACCTCTAGGGTCACCAGGGCAGTTCGGCTCTTCATAAGATTTATAGTCATCGAGGGCTGGAGTCCTACTGTCTTCTCTCAGTTTGAACTTGATCTCCATTCCTCTGCAGTCCCGCCAGGGGTCGGGTGATCGGGTGACATGAATAAGTTCTCTTAACATTGTTTGCAATTCTGTCATCTCTTCCACCAGTTTAGAATGAGCTCAAGGTTCAGTGGCTAGGGCATGGGCCCCCATACCCAGAGGTGGGGACTCACTACCAGAATCAGTCTTAGGGTGGCAAAGGCTAGAATTCTTGGCCGCCTCGGCCACAGCTTGTTGGCTGGCTCTCAGGTCTTTCAACTCTTTCGGCAGCTTGCAGACTTGCTGTGTGTCAGAGGGTTCCTCTTTCTCAACAGGTCTGTCTGGGGTCAGAGCAGTGCAGGCAACCCCCGCATATGGTTCCCAGCCGTCTTTGTTGTTCTCAGCCTCTCGGATCTCCTTCATCAGCCAGCAGTATTCAGGAGGGTTAGCTTTTTGGTCTTGAAGCTTTAACTTTAGCATAAGCACACTTGAGTCATGGGCAGACTTAAGGATGTGCTCCAGCCTGACACGATTCATTTCACTAGCTGAGATACCCCTTTATGATGCACCCTCTGCAGGGCCTGTTCAACTTTGGTTACAGAAGTAGACCATTTCATATTTTCCACTTGAATTTCTACATTAAATCCTCCCCGGATTCGGTGCTGCCAGAAACCCCTTCTAAAGCGGATAGGTACTCAGCTGCAGAGGCCTCTGGGTTAGTGGACCAAAGGAACCAGATAGCTTCCAGTGCAGGGCCCCTCAAACTTTCCATAAATCTCTTATATTTCTCCTTTCTCCCCTTCAGAGCACTGCCCCTCTTGGACCGGGGGGGTGGCATATTCCCTCCAAATTTCAAGATCATCCTCCCCCACAGGAACAGCACCTGAAAACCTGAGCCTACAGTAGGAGTCCAGGTGCACTGAGGGTATCACAGTAGGGGATGCTACAAGTCAGAGATGCCTTGGGGTAGACGGAGAGGCCGGAGGAGATTGTAAAGGAGTTGTCTCCTCAGAATCTTCCAAAGCCTTTAGCAAATTTGCGACCATCTGTCCTTCGGCAGCAAGGAGTCTCAATAGTTTGTCTTTAAAACCTTCCACCTTTGGTAACCCCCTTCCCCCCCCAGGAGGATTGACCACTATGTATGTGAATGACCCTCCACCCCACCTGGGACCCCTCTGGCATAATAACAGGGGGTACTGCTTTGGGATCCAAGCCCACAGACTCCGAGCAGGAGGAGGAGGTTAGTGAACTTCCACCACCACCGTGATGGAAGAGGTCTGGAGGGAGAAGGTGGAAGGGGTGAGAACACATAACAAGGGTACATGGAGGGGTGCACACAGAGGGAATAAATGTGAATAGAGGGACGAGAAGGAAGGTAAGATTCTAGGTGGAGGGTGGTGTATCTGAATGCGTGGAGTCTTGGAAACAAGATAGATAACCTGCAGGCACTATTAGCAGACAGGAGGGTGGACATAGCTGCAGTAGCCGAGACTTGGGCAACATCACACCATGACTGGGACCTTGCGATCCCTGGATATAAACTATACAGGAGGGACAGGGTAGTGGAAGGGGGAAGGGGTGGCAGTTTATATCAGGGAGGGAATAACTTGCACGATGGAGGAGTCAGAGGAAGGGGAGGTGGAGGCATTATGGGTTCAGTTAAGGTCCAATAGCGGTAGAAAGGTGAGGTTGGGGGTGGTTTACAGACCACCCAATCAGAATGAGGAGAGGGACAGGGAAAGGAGAGGTGGTAATTGTGGGGGACTTCAACCTGCCCAAGGTGGACTGGAGCATATCCTCCACAACATGTGCTAGGAGTCAGGAGATCCTGCAAGGACTGCAGAGTGGGTTCCTGACTCAGGGTGTCACTGAACCAACAAGAGCTGAGGCAGTTCTTGATCTGGTGCTCACAAATGAGGAGCATGTACAGGAAATAATGGTCAGGGAGCCACTGGGTGGAAGTGACCACTGAACAGTGTAGTTCCAGTTGGATATGGGCAGGGAAAGCATCCCGATTAAGACCAAAATCTTGGATTTCAGGAGGGCAGACTTCAGGAAAATGGATGAAGTGCTAAGGAGCCATCTGGCAGGCATCAGAGCAGATATGGGGGTGGACCAAAGGTGGTCCATCATTAAGGAAGGAATACTGGTTGCCACAGATGAGTGCGTTAGGCTCAGGAGGAAGAACACAAGGGCCAAAGCACCCAGCTGATTCAGTTCTGAGGTTGCCCAGGCAGTAAGAGAAAAGAGGTTGATCTATAGAAAATTCAGGAAGACCAAGAGAGAGGTGAATAGAGAAAATTACCTAAGATTGGCTAGTGAGACAAGTAAGGAAGTCCGGCTAACAAAGGCACTGAAGGAGTTGCAGATAGCTGAAGGAATTAAGAAGGGGTAGAAAGCTTTCTTTCGCTATATAAGTGAGAAAAGGGACAAGAAGGAAGGGATTGTTAAGCTTCAGAAAGGGGTGGAGGATAATTATGGAGGGGTAAGGGAGGGGCTGACCAGAAGCCCTCTCCTCCAGATGAGGGGAGTAGCCTTCAAACCCAAGGGAGGAAACAGAGTGGGGGAGGAGGTTTCAGCAGGAGCAGAGGGTGGATGGAAGTATAAGGAACCTGGGTGGGTTTCAACAAAGGGTATCAGGGATAGGGGTGGGGTGTTAGTAAATGCCAGGAGCTTGGGAAACAATTTGCCAGAGTTTCAGGCCCTGCTGTTGAGGAAGAGATGTGGTGGCGGTCACGGAAGCGTGGGCCAACAAAACCATGACTGGGACCTAAGCGTGCGGGGTACACCATGCTTGGGAAGGATGAAAGGAGGGCAGAGGGGTGGAGTGGCTATGTTCATTAGAGATGCCATAGAAATTGCTGGGTAGAAGAGGCAGAGGAAGCGTGGAGCCCTTGGGTCACCTTACGAACCCGACAGGGAGGTAAGGTCAAGCTGGGTGTAGTATATTGGCCTCCCAGGGTGGGGATGTTCCGGAGGATGGTTTGCTGGACAACACCATTGCCTAGTGTGGACCAAAGGGAGGAGTGGTGTTGATGGGGACCTTAATATGCCAGGTACAAACTGGGGAACCATGTCCTCTGAGGTGGCCAAGGAGCAGAGGCTTCCAGGATGTGTTCTTAACACAGCACGTGATGGAGCCCACAAGGGAGGGACATGTTCTGGACGTGGTTCTGGCAGATGGGGATCTGGTAAGGGACCTGGTTGTAGAGGATCCCCTGACTGGGAGCAACCACAATACTGTCTGGTTTCAAATAAGCATGGTGGGGGGAGAGATCTAGGACACTGGCAGTGGACTTCAGGGGGTGCAGACTTTGTGGGGATGGGAAATATTGTCAAGGATCACTTGAAGGGGATTACAACAATGACAAATGTGGAAAAGAGATGGGAAGTCATAAAACGAGGACTTCATGGGGTATTCAGGACCTGCGCTAAGGTGAAACGTAAGGGAGCAAGGTCACATAAACCATGCTGGTGGTCCAGTGAGGTTCAGATAGCGGTCAGAGAAAAGAAGGCTTCCTACAAAAATTATAAAACAATGAGGGGGATAGGGAAAAGGAAATGTACCATTTTGCATCTAGAAAAGTCACCCAGATGGTGCGGGGGGCAAAGTCCAGTAAAGAGCAGTGGCTGGCACAGGGGATACGGGGAAGGGAAAAGGGGTTCTTCCAGTACATTGGGGAGCAGAGAAAAACTAAGGGTCATCTCGGCAGATTGAGATCGGAAGGAGGGTGGGTGGAAGAGGCGAGAGACCAGGCAGAGGTATTAAACGAGTACTTCGCCTCTTGTGTTCGCTAGGGAGGGAAATGGAACATCTACAAAGCAAGACACGATGGGGATAGAAGTGGTAGTGAGTGAGATCTGGGGAGCAGCAGAAATGGAGCAAGAGGGAGGGAGCGGTACCCCGGGGTGTCACATCAGGATAAGGAAAAAAGGCCAGTAAGGCGGAGCGGACGGATGATGCTATCTCCACCGAAAAGGTGTGGTTAGCCTAAGGGCCTAAAGAAGATAAATCTTCTGGGCTGGATGGCATTCATCCGAGAATGCTATGGAAGTAAGCGGACATACTGGCTCCTCCCTGGCGGAGCTCTTCAACAGGTCACTTGTAACAGGGAGGGTACCTAAGTGATTGGCGAGAGGCATGTGGTGCCAATCCACAAAGGGGGTCGAGGGAAGTACCAGGTAACTATAAACCCATCAGTTTGACCTTGGTGGTGGAAAATTAATGGAGAGTACACTAAAGGAAAGATTGGGGGTGTACTTGGAGGAGGTGGGGGAGTCTGGATGAGTCGGCAACATGGGTTTGTGCCAGGTAGATCATGTCAAACCAATCTTGTGGAGTTCTCAAGATGGGTAACATCAGAACTGGACAGGAAATCCTGTGGATGTATTATTCTTGGACTTCAGTAAGGCATTCGACTCTGTCCCCACAATGGTCTGGTGGAGAAACTGACAGGGTTGGAGTAGGCCCTTTGATGGTCAGATGGATTGAAAACTGGCTAGCTGGGCGCACTCAGAGTAGTGGTCGGTGGGGAGCTCTCGAACCTTAGAGAGGTGGGTAGTGGGATACCGAGGGCTCGGTCCTGGGTCCAGTCCTGTTTAGTACATTTCGGGACATCAGGAGGGTATAGGGTGTGAAATGAGTCTCTTTGCTGACGACCCAAGATGGGAGCAGTAGTTGGGGAAGAGGGGAGGTTGGCCCTACAATGGGACCTGGACACCATGGAAGGTGGGCTCACACAGTTCACTTGGGAGCTTAAGCAACAGGTTGGTAGAAAAGAGGCCAGGAGTTATATTTTGTTTTAAACTGAAATATTTGAATAGTTTGTTAGTGAAATTAGTTCTATGTGTTAAAAATTATTACCTTGAATTTGAACTGATACTTGGGCTGTGATATTGTAGGTTTGGGGATAGATGTTTGGCAGGAAAATTAGAAGGTAATTTAAATGTGTTTGCCTGGTGTTTGGAGGAGGGACATTAGCTGCAATTAACTTGTCTTTAAACAGGAATTACTGTGGCTTTCATTGTTCACTTGGGAGCTTAAGCAACAGGTTGGTAGAAAAGAGGCCAGGAGTTATATTTTGTTTAAACTGAAATATTTGAATAGTTTGTTAGTGAAATTAGTTCTATGTGTTAAAATTATTACCTTGAATTTGAACTGATACTTGGGCTGTGATATTGTAGGTTTGAGGGATAGATGTTTGGCAGGAAAATTAGAAGGTAATTTAAATGTGTTTGCCTGGTGTTTGGAGGAGGGACATTAGCTGCAATTAACTTGTCTTTAAACAGGAATTACTGTGGCTTTCATTGTTCACTTGGGAGCTTAAGCAACAGGTTGGTAGAAAAGAGGCCAGGAGTTATATTTTGTTTTAAACTGAAATATTTGAATAGTTTGTTAGTGAAATTAGTTCTATGTGTTAAAAATTATTACCTTAATTTGAACTGATACTTGGGCTGTGATATTGTAGGTTTGGGGATAGATGTTTGGCAGGGAAAATTAGAAGGTAATTTAAATGTGTTTGCCTGGTGTTTGGAGGAGGGGACATTAGCTGCAATTAACTTGTCTTTAAACAGGAATTACTGTGGCTTTCATTGTTCACTTGGGAGCTTAAGCAACAGGTTGGTAGAAAAGAGGCCAGGAGTTATATTTTGTTTTAAACTGAAATATTTGAATAGTTTGTTAGTGAAATTAGTTCTATGTGTTAAAAATTATTACCTTGAATTTGAACTGATACTTGGGCTGTGATATTGTAGGTTTGGGGATAGATGTTTGGCAGGGAAAATTAGAAGGTAATTTAAATGTGTTTGCCTGGTGTTTGGTAGAGCCCTGCCACCCACCCTGTTTGTAGGCTTACTTAAATACTGAAAAGCCACTGGGGTTGAGATTGAAGGGCTGAGTATTTCTGTTTGGAACTGAAATTTTGAAGCAACAGGAGTTGGTGGGCCTGTGACATCATCACGGTACCTGGGTCTGCTTACACACACTGTTAGTGGGACTGAACACATACTGGACTGTATGTGTTTGTGAGACTAGGAACTTTGTTGGTGGGGTTGAAATTGGGTTTGTAAATAACTACAGTCAGTATAGAGAGAAACTGTACTCCAGGGAAAGGGACTGAGAAAGGGGTGTGCTATTATAAACAGAGGGATAATCAGGGTGGCCATATTCCACCATGGCAGGCATCTTCGGAAGGGTTGTAGGCTGCACAGGCTGTGGGATGGCAATAATTCTAAATTGGGCCTGGAGAGGGAGGCTGCCCACTCTGTAGACAGCTATCTTGTATTAGGAGTGAGGTATATTGGTTAGAAGTAGCTGTGGGGAGCTGGGGGTGTCCAAGGATAAGGGGTGTGGATATGGGCAGCAGAAGGGTGGGGCTGAGGGGAGGCTGGAGGCAGACTCACAAGTTACAGGACATTATGCTACAGCAAGCAGAAGGGGGGATATTAGGGACAGAGGACCCTTAGATAGGGAAGTTGATGCTAAGGAGGCGTACAGGGTGAAAATTCTAATTCAAAGAGAGACTGGAGGGAAAAGTCAGGAGGGGCTGTTGTGCGGAAGCTAAAACAGCAGACTGTGGGAAGGAGCTCCTAAGGTGAACAGTGCAAGAGAGAAGAAGAGGGTCAATTTAGAGATGCAGTCAGGGAAACTCGGGTTACTTGATGGAGGCTGACATAGAGTGTCACAATAAATTTGAGATACTAAGCATCCTAGAGGGAGGAAGGGGTTGGTGGAAATGAGGAAACTTACAGAGGCGGGAGGTCAGATACCCATGGGCATCACACAGAACAGCTATGGAAAGGATAGACATAGTCCCAGAGGAAGAAACATATATGTTAAGCAAATGGGGAGATGCAACATATTCCAGACATGAGGAGGAGAGCATGATTGGAGGAACTGGGAGACAAGGAGGTGGGAAGGCCCCTTCAGCAGGAAGGTCAGTACCAAGGATGGGGCCCTAGCTAAAGGGGACCCACAGAGAGCCTCTGGAGACTGGGGTACTATTACAAGGGGGATGAGGTGTGGAGGAAAGCCATCAGGGCCAGGATAAATGGTTCGAATAGAGAGGGTTAAAGGGACACCTATTCAGAGGGTTTGAGTTAAGTGGGCAAAATAGCAAGGGAGGCAGAATGGGAGGGTGACAAGGGGTCTCTAATAAGGCAGGAAGACTCCCATGAAATTGTGATCACTGAATAAAGAGTGGGGAGGGGGGCTGAGAGGCGCACAGTGGGTAACCATAAGGATGATGGCGGTGTTAAGGTTCTGTTACTGGGAGACTCGATGATTAAGGGTATCCATTGGGAGGGACAGGGGATGGATGCCATAGCAGAGTGAAGGTAGTGAGTATCTCTGGGCTGACAGTGCTGCAGAGCAAAAGTTCATAGTGTATGAAATGGTTAGGGATTGTGGAGAAACCGGTTCCTGGTGCATTTAGGAACTAATGATCTGAGGAAATAACGTATAAATCCAAGCAAGGTTCAAGAACTTGCCAGAGTCTGTGGGATAATGGATGCAACATTTCCTTTTAGGAGATATTGCCAGTACCAAAGGCCTCAGTGGAGAAAAAATAAAGCTCACAGAGGTTAATAGAATGGCTCAGGAAGTGGGGTGAAGAAGGAATGGGTTGAGGTGTTAGGGAACTGGAATGGAGTTTGGGAGGATAAGGGACTATATGCCAAGGACAGGTTTCATCTTGCCCCATTAGGGAAGTCCTTAAACAGGGGATGGCTGACTACATACAAGAAAGGTGGGGTTTAAACTTGTAAGGGGAAGGGATAAGGAGGCTGACCAAGCCCTCCCTCCAGATTGAGAGAGTATCAAGCCCAAGGGGAGGAGGAAACAGACTGGAGGTGGAGGTTTCCAGGAGGAGCAGGGGAGGATGGAAGTATAAGGAATCTGGGTGGGGTTCGACAAAAGGATCAGGGATAAGGGGTGGGGTTAGTGTTAGTAAATGCCAGGAGTTTGGGAAACAAGTTGCTTAGAGTTCCAGGCCATGCTGATGGGGGGGTGGATGTGGCGGCAGTCAGGAAGCGTGGGCCAACAAAAACCATGACTGGGACCTAAATATGCGGGGTACACTATGCTTAGGAAGGATAGAAAGGAGGGCAGAGGGGTGGAGTGGCTATGTTCATTGAGATGACATAGAAATTGCTATGGTAGAAGAGGCAGAGGGAAACGTGGAGGCCTTATGGGTGCTTACGATCCCCAGCAGGAGATAAGGTCAAGCTGGGTGTAGCATATAGGCCCCAGGATGAGTGATGTTCTAGAGGATGGTTTGCTGGACAGCATCATTGCCCAGTGTGGCCCAAAGGAAGAGTGGTGTTGATGGGGACCTTAATATACCAGGTACTAACTGGGAACCATGTCCTCTAAGGTGGCCAAGGAGCAGAGGCTGCTGGATGGCTTCCAGGATGTGTTCTTAACACAGCATGTGATGGAGCCCACAAGGGAGGGGCATGTCCTGGATGTGGTTCTGGCAGATGGGGATCTGGTAAGGGACATGGTTGACAGGACCCCTGACTGGGAGTGACCACAATACTGTCTGGTTTCAAATAAGCATTGGAGTGGGGGTGAGATCTAGGACACTGGCAGTGGACTTCAGGAGGCAGACTTTATGGGCATGGAAATATTCTCAAGGATCACTTGAAGGGATTACCTCAACAACAAGTGTGGAAAGGAGATGGGAGGTCATAAGCAGGGACTTCATGAGGCAGTCAGGATCTCGCTAAGTTGAAGCGTAAGGAGCAAGGTCACATAAACCATGCTGGTGGTCCAGTGAGGTCCAGGTAGCAGTCAGAGAAAGAAGGCGACTCACAAAATATAAAACAACAAGGGGATAGGGATAAAGGAAATGTACCAGCTTGCATCTAGAAAGTCACCGGTATGGTGAGGGAGCAAAGTCAAGTAAAGAGCATCGGCTGGCACAGGGGATACATGGAGGGAAAAGGGTTCTTCCGGCACATTGGGGAGCGGAGAAAAACTAGGGCCATCTCAGCAGATTGAGATCAGGAAGGGGGTGGGTGGAAGAGGCGGGGACCAGGCAGAGGTATTTACAGTACTTTGCCTCTGTGTTCACTAGGGAGGGGATGGGATATCTACAAAGCAAGGCACAAAGGGGATAGAAGCGGCGGGGTGGGATCAGGGCAGCAGAAATGGAGCAAAGGGAGGGAAAGGTACCCCAGGGTGTCACATCTGGATAAGGATAAAAGACCAGTAAGGTGGAGGGACGGATGATGCCATCCCACCAAAGGGTGTGGTTTGCCCTCAAGGCCCTAAAGAAAGACAAATCTCCTGGGCGGATGGCATTCATCCGAGTACTATGGGAATTGGCGGACATACTGGCTGCACCTCTGGGAGCTTTTCAACAGGTCACTTGAGACAGGGAGGGTACCTAGGGATTGGCCGAGGGCACATGTGGTACCAATCCATAAGGGGGTGAAGGAAGTACCAGGAAACTATAGACCCATCAGTTTAACCTCGGTGGTGGGAAAATTAATGGAGAGTATACTAAAAGGAGCGATTGGGGTTTACTTGGAGGAGGTGGGAGGTCTGGATAGTCGGCAGCATGGGTTTGTGCCAGGTAGATCATGTCAAACCAACCTTGTGGAGTTCTATGAATGGGTAACATCAGAACTGGATAGGGGTAAGCCTGTGGATGTATTATTCTTGGACTTCAGCAGGCGTTTGACTCTGTCCCCACAATGGTCTGGTGGAGAAACTGATGGGGTTAGGAGTAGGCCCTTTGATGGTCAGATGGATTGAAAACTGGATAGCTGGACGCACTCAGAGAGTAGGTCTGTGGGGAGCTCTCGAACCCTACAGAGGTTGGTAGTGGGGTACCACAGGGCTCGGGTCCTGGGTCCAATCCTGTTTAATGCATACATATCAGACATCAGGGATGGTATAGGGTGGAAATGAGTCTCTTCGCGGATGACTCCAAGATGGGAGCAGTAGTTGAGGGAGAAGAGGGAGGTTGGCCCTGCAAGGACCTGGACACCCTGGAAGCTGGGCTCACACATGGAAATTAAATTTCAATATCACCAAGTGCAAGGTGTTGCATCTTGGTCGGGAAACCCTAAACACAGGTACACCCTGGGAGGAGGTGCTGGAAGCCTCAACAGGGGAAAAAGACCTAGGGGTCATGGTGGATACATGTATGAATAACACTGAGCAGTGCAGGAGGCAGCTAGCAAGGCAAACAGGATGTTGGGATGCATCATAGAGGGATCACCTCTAGGAGCAAGGAAGTGATTCTGCCACTGTACAATGGACTGGTTAGACCACACCTTGAGTACTGTGTACAGTACTGGAGACCACACTTGAAGAGGGACATACAGCTCCTGGAGAGGGTACAGAGGAGGGCAACAAAAGATGATCACGAGGGCTGGGGATTTGACTTACGAGGACAGACTTGAGGAGCTCTGCCTGTTTTCATTGGAGGAGAGGAGAGCAGGGGGACATGATTGGGGTCTTCAAGTACCTCAAGGGAATAAATAGGGTAAACATGGAGGATCTTTAGACTAAAGCAGGGAGGCATCACCAGAGGGCATGGTTTGAAGTTGGAAGGTGGAAGGGGTGAGGGGGAAAAGAGGAGGAGGTTTTCACTGAGAGGGTGGTGGACCCTTGGAATGCTCTGCCTGGTGAGCTGGTTCAGAGATCCACAGTGGAGAGCTTTAAGAGGGTGGGACAGACACAGAAAGTGGATGTATCAGATGATAGCCTGTCCCGGGGGTGGGGATGGATGATAGGGGTTTCTGGAGCACAAGGGATGGGAGGGTCTCGGCACCCCAACTAAGGATCGAGGTTCGAGCAGACTTGATGAACCATAAGGCCTAATCTGCTGGCAAATGAAGTATGTTAGTATGTAAATTTCAATCATCACCAAGTGCAAGGTGTTAAATCTTAGGCGAAACCCTAAACACAGGTACACCCTGGGAGGGGAGGCGCTGGAGACCTCAACAGGGGAAAAAGACCTAGGGGTCATGGTGGATGCATGTATGAATAACTCCGAGCAGTGCAGGAGAGCGGCTAGCAAAGCAAACAGGATGTTGGGATGCATTGTAAGGGGGATCACCTCTAGGAGCAGGGAAGTGATTCTGCCGCTGTGCAATGGATTGGTTAGACCACACCTTGAGTACTGTGTACAGTACTGGAGACCACACTTGAAGAGGGACATACAGCTCCTGGAGAGGGTACAAGGGAGTGGCATCTAGATGATGATACAAGGACTAGGGGATTTGACGTATGAGGACAGACTTGGGAACTCTGCCTGTTTTCATTGGAGGAGAGAGGAGGCAGGGGAGACTTGATGGGGTCTTCAAGTACCTCAAGGGAATAAATAGGAGTAAACAAGGAGGGATCTTTAGACTAAAGCAGGAAGGTATCACCAGAGGGCATGGTTTGAAGTTGGAAGGTGGAAGGGTGAGAGAGGAAAAAGAGGAGGTTTTTCATTGAGGAGGGTGGTGGATCGCTAGCGTGCTGCTAGCATGTTGGTTCAGAGATCCACAGTGGAGGCGTCAGGAGGGTAGGACAGACACAGAAAGCGGATGTATCAGATGATGGCCTGGCCGGGGGTGAGGGATGGATGATGGGAGTTTCTGGAACCCGGGGTGAGGGGCCTCGGCACCCAAATAGGGATCGAGGTTCCGAGCAGACTCGATAGAGACCATAAGGTCTCATCTGCTGGCATTTAGTATGTTAGTATAATGGGGAAAAGCAGAGATGCTAAATGAATACTTCTGTTCTGTCTTCACCAGGAGAAGAGACGGACCAGTGCCATCAGGAGGGAGAAGAGGAGCCGGGAGGGAACACAGATGTAGTGATAGAGTGAGGGAGGGGCTGCTGGCACTGAAGGTGGATAAATCGCCAGGCCCAGGCAGAGTATATCCAAGGGTACTAAAGGAACTGGCTAAGGAGCTGGCAGGGCCACTGGCAGACATATTTAGTAGTTCACTAGAGTCAGGTGTGGTGCCGCAGGACTGGAGAATAGCACATGTAGTGCTCCTCCACAAAAGTGGTCCTAAGGATGACACAGGGAATTACAGACCAGTCAGTCTGACCTCCATTGTGGGCAAGCTCATGGAGACCATACTAAAGGAAAGGTTGGTGGAATATCTAGAGGAGCATGGTTTCCAGGATGCGAGACAGCATGGGTTCATGGGGGAGATTGTCAAACGAATCTGATTGACTTCCTTGACTGTCATTAAGACAGTAGACAGAGCCAAGCTGTAGACATTCTCTATCTTGATTTCAGCAAGGCCTTTGACTCTGTGCCCACAGAGAGTTGATCAGGAAGTTGGTGGATCTCAGGTTGGGGAAAAGATGGTCTGATGGGTGGAAAACTGGCTGAGGGACAGAACCCAGCATAGATATCTGGCACCAGAGAGGTAACCAGTGGGTTCCCACAGGGCTCTGTGCTGGGGCCGGTGTTGTTCAATGTCTTCATCAGTGACATTGGGGATGGCATTAAGGGCAAAATGTGCATAGTTGCGGATGACACCAAGCTCTGCAGGAGAGTGGACACAGCTGACAGGATACAGGACTTACAGGAAGATCTGGGGAGGTGGTTCAGAATCTGGCAGCTTAGCTTCAATACCAAGAAATGCAAAGTTATGCATATTGGAGCCCGGAATCCCAGGACAGAGTACTACCTGGATGGAGTCACGTGATCTGCATCAGAGGAGGAGAAGGACCTGGGAGTGATGATCAGTAGTGACCTTAAGCACACCATGCAGTGCAAGAAAGCAGCAGCAAAGGCAAACAAGATACTGGGATGCATATCTTGGGGGATCAGTAGTAGGGGGGAGAGAGAAGGTTATACTGCCTTTGTACAGGTCACTGGTAAGGCCTCATCTAGAGTATGCAGTTCAGTACTGGTGCCCACATGTCAAAAAGGACATTAACCTGCTGGAGAAGGTCCAGAGGAGGGCTGCAAAGATGATATCGGGTCAGCAGGGTAAGGCATATGAGGAGAGGTTGAGGGCACTGAACATGTACTCTCTGGAAGACAGGCGAGAGAGAGAATGAACATGATTGTGCCCTTCAAGAACCTGAAAGGGATAAATAAGGTTTATAAGGAGAGTCTCTTTAAGCTGAGTGGCAACCATAACACAAGGGGTCACAGTGTTAAGCTGGAGAGTGGGAGGTTTAGAAGGAGGTCAGGAAGCACTTCTTCACGGAGAGGGTGCTGGACACTTGGAATGAGTTGCGGAAGAGGTTATCTTGTTGACAGTGGGCAGCTTAGAGAGGCTGGGATAAACATAGGGGAAGATGAGGATCATGGGTAGGGAGGAGTGGAGGCGGAGAGCAGGGACATTAGCTCAAGCTGTGGACCCTGTAACATGAGCAGAGTTAATAGTCCAAATGGCTTCGTTCTGCTGGCTTCTTCATATGTCTGTAGGAGGCCACATGGAGACGAGGACCACCAGAGTCTGTTCAAACAAGTCAGAGTCCCACCCGTCACTGTTACTTTTCCCAAGCACTTAATTTTCCCCAGTTTCTTCTGTGGTCTTGTTAGTAGTCCCCAGGGAACATCTAGTAGCAGTAATGCCTAGTGGGATCGATCCCCTCTGCTTCAGTCCACCCCATCATGCGGTGTACAACCAACTTTTGGGGAGAAATTTTCCTTCTAGGGACGTGGATATGTTGTTCATCCACACTTATTGGCATGTCCCTTTCCCCTTTAATTCTTGCTGGAAGGTCTTCAAGCTGGCTCCTATCGCCCACCCAGGTGGTATAACCCTCGGCTCCGCCCTGTGACGCCAGATCTTCCTTTCCGCTGGAAGATGCAGGTTGCCTCCTCTCTGCTACTGCGTTTTGTAGGCCTAGCTTCCAAATTCTTCATAAATGTTGCTACTCAGTCCTCATACGCATGCATGTACTGGTTGGTGTCAGCCATGACACCCAGGCTTCGAATATGTCTCGCTTTCCATCGAATGTCCTAGATGATAGTCTCATATGCCTCAAGTTGGGCAGGCCTGAGAAACATAATCCTCGGTGAAATCCAGAGAAGCCCAGTGGGCAGTCTCCATGGCTGCGGGGTCCACCAAGCAGTTGGAACAAATACAGGTCTTCGAGGAAGAAGCCGGTGCAGGCCTAGACTCTCCTCTCGGCGATTTCGTTCCTCTCAACCTGGGCTCAACATTCTCTAGTTTCTTCGGAGTTGGCAGATTTTTCCCACTAAGAGGCGAGGGGCGTTGGGCTCGCATATCTCCCCATCCTGTAAAAGGACAAGGAACTGAGAGATTCTTCATCTCGGCAGACATATTCTTGGGATTGTAAGCAATCTCGGTTCCAGAAACCGCAGTCTCAACCCGGTCGAAATGACTTCCTCAGCTGCTGGCATCTCGGCTTTGCCATCTAGTCAGTCAGCCAAGGCCTTGATTGATGATGCAGTTGGGATCACTCTTGATCCTGTTGTTCTGTTGTCACTGACGAGGCCGACAACTCTTTGACTAGGACCCCAGACCTGTCTCTTCCTGATGATGAGATCCAGCCAGCTGTGAATCCCATCGAGGAACCAGTCCCTGATCTGGGAAAATCACCAGTTCCCGGTGTCTCCTGGCGACCAACTCAGCCAGTCGATCGAGATCTCAGACCCCCTCAACCGACAGGCGAGGAACTGCTGCGCGCACTAAAGAGCACCACGTTCATCCTCATCCTCCTCGGATGAGGAGAGCTGGCAGAAACTCCGGCGCTATGAGGATTTAATGTGGCAACAGCAGATTCTGTCCAGGCAGAAGCCTGCTTCAGTTTCCACCAGACCATTACTTGGCTTTCACCTCCTAGGCGGAAGCCGACTCCACTAGACCGGTGAAATCTGTTCCCCCATGCAGATCAGCTAAACCTGCCCCAGTTCAGCCTGTCGGTGTCTCCACCGATTATGGTGGAAACCGCCGCCTAAACAGCCTTCAGAAAGGCTCCTATGAAGGATGCTTCCGGACAGTTCGGGTCCAGCGTAGGTTATCGGGTGCCACACCTGACTGCCCCAGGCGTGTAGAGGGGGACCTTGGTGGCCGACCGATTTATCCAGATTCTTTGGATTCGGACGACACCAACCTCCACTCTCATCCACTGGATGATGAGTCTGTTGGTAGTCTATCAACTGAGGAGGGCCCTTTGTTATTTTTGGGGATTTTCCACCTTATCTCCGAATCTTTGGGGCTGCCCCTGAAACCTGTCCAGAAAAGGGCCGAGCACCCTCTTACAGATATTCTTGAGATGGGATGCCCCCACTGAAGCCTTCCCAGTGGCCGAGGCCATTGTTGGCCTGGCTTTGGAGCTATGGCAGCACCCTGCCTCCTGCCTAGTGCCATCTGCCCAGATGGCACGCAAGAATGCGAGGCCATTGTTGGCCTGGCTTTGGAGCTATGGCAGCACCCTGCCTCCTGCCCAGCGCCATCTGCCCAGATGGCACGCAAGAATGCGGTGCCCATTGGGTCCCTCTCGGGGTTCGTGGAACATTCCTCGGCGGAGAGGTTAGTGACCGCTTCTGTGTTCAGACGCACAGGCATCTCTGCTGACACTGATAGACCTCTGGACAAGGAGTCCAGAAAACTGGACCACACTGTCAGGAAGGTCCATGCAGCCTCCTCTCTAGGCCTCCATCCGGCAAGCTCGACCATCATTATGGCACACTTCTCCCATGCCCTTCTGGGCTCCTTGGACAAAGTTCTCCCACACCTCCCCATGGACCTTCATACTGTGGTCAAGCAGGTCCGGGACCAGGGCCGAGCCGTTGCCAAGCAGCAACTTCAGACGGCCTTGGATCTTGGGGTCTCTTGCTCCCATTTGGTGGCAGCCACGGTTGCCATGCGCTGCATTGCTTGCCTGAGGCTTTCCACCTTTACGGCGAATACCCAGCATAAACTCACTGATGTTCCTTTCCTGTGTACCAATCTCTTCAGCTCAGGTGTGGATGGTCACCTTCAGCGAATCGAGCAGTCCGATGCCACCTTGGGTTCAGCTGCTTCTGCCCAAAAAGATACCCCGGCTCTAAAAAGCAGTAGAAGAAGAAGAAACCTTTTCAGCACCCTGCTCCTGCGGCCAAGCAGCCCTCCTTTCACGGTGGACAGCAACAGCAGGCACAGACTTGGCGCCCTCGGCCCAATTCTGGACCTCCACCGGCCCGCAGACAAGGAGGTCAGGGTTCAGGTGGTTTCCATTCTGGACCCTCTTCCTCCAAGCCTGCCCTGTGACGGGATAGGGGCTGCCACCCCTATCCCCATCACGCCAGCTCTGGGCCCTCCCATGGGGGGAGGTCTGCTCCATCACTTCCTTTTCTGCCTGGTCCACTGTTACCAAGAACAGGTGGGTTTAAGTAGTGGTTGGCCATTGTCTGCCTCTAGAGTTCGAGCAGTACCCTCCTGGCCGAGCCCACGCCCCACGGGAGGAGAGAATATCAGCCCACACTCAGTTGGCTCTAAGAGATGACATAGCCCAACTCCTCCTCAAGGAGGCAGTGGTTTGAGTGGCAGATCCTCCAGTCAACCCAGGATTCATTTCCAGGTACTTCCTGGTCCTGAAGCAGATGTGGGCTGGCGCCCCATTCTAGATCTGCATGACCTGAATCAGTACCTCAGGCCATGCACCTTCAGAATGGTAACTCTGTCCCAGGTCATACCATCCCTGGAGCAAAAGCGTGGTTCTGCACAGTGGATCTACAGGACGTGTTCTTTGATGTCTCAATCCGTCCGTCCCACCAGCGGTTCCTCTGCTTCGAACAGAAGGAACTCTATGAGTTCCAAACCATGCCATTCGGCCTGTCATCGTCCCACAGGTCTTCACCAAATGCATTGCAGTGGTGGCAGCCCATCTCAGGTGTCATGGGGTCAGAGTGTACCCATACCTCAATGATTGGCTCTTAGCTGGTTCCACCCAGCAAGAGTTAGTGAGGTCCAGGGACCCAGCCTTCCAGACCTGCTCTCAACTTGGCCTCCTTATCAACGAGGCCAATTCAGAGCCCATGCCATCTCAGGTGATATGCTTCATCAGAGCAGAGCTCTACTCTTGCTGAGCCAGAGCATGGCTCCTGGCAGACAGGGCGGAGAGGGTCTCTTCCTTTGCTGAATCATTTCTGGTTGAGCTCTTGAGCCCTGCGTGGAACTTTCTGCGCCTTCTGGGTTACATGGCAGCTAGCACCACCGTGGTCCATTGGGCCCGTGGCATATGCGCCCCTTCAATGGAGCTGGCCGCCCAATGGACTCACGCCTGGGTCATTTCGACCAGCTGATTAATCTGACTCAGAAGATGTGGGATGCTTTCCAGTGGTGGACTGTCCTAGACCATCAGCAGGAAGGGATCCGTTTGTCAACCCTGAGCCGATGGTCGTCCTCCTTGATAGCTCTCTCATGGCCTGGGGGCCCAGAGAACAGCAGGGCCCACGGGTTCTGGACCCCGAGGAATCCCAATACCATATCAACCTGTTAGAGCTCAGGTGGTCAGACTGGCGTTGTCCGCATTTGCTCAGCAACCCGAGGGTTAAGTGGTTTCAAATCCAGGCGGACAGAACCATGACCATGTACTACCTCAACAAGCGGGTGGCACTCACTCCCGGCTGCTGTTCGGGGAAGCACTCCGCAGCTGGACACTCGTGAGCCTACTGGAGGTGGATCTCCTAGCCATCCATGTGGCAGGACCTTTGAATCAACTGGCGGATGCTCTCAACCGCGTAGGCAAGACATCCCACGAGTGGTCTCTCCATACAGAGGTAGCTCACAGCCTGTGCTCCCACTGGGGCAAACTGATGGTGGACCTGTTTGCCTCCAGGGAAAACACCAAGCTGAGGCTGCTTCATACCCGCCCCCCCAAGCAGGGATCGCTGCAGCGGGATGCCTTCTCAAGGCCGTGAACCCCGGCTTCTTCTCGCCTTCTTTCCATTTCTCTTGATCCACAAGGTGCTCCTCAAAGTGAGGAGGGACAAGGCATGAGTGATTCTGGTAGCCCCATATTGGCCTCACCAGTTCTGGTATCCAGATCTCCTCAGCCTTAGTGACAGGCTCGAGGCATCTTCCAGCACTCCCGGACCTGATATCTGTCAATCAGGGAAGGTATTCCATCGGACCTTCAATCCCTGCACCTGACAGCCTGGTACCTGAGTGGCTAGTGTTCCAGGCTTTGGGTCTCTCTGAGGATGTACTTACGGTGAGTGGAAGCATCCAGGAAGGAGTCGACCAGAAAGTGCTAAGCCTTCAGATGGAAAAGATTTTCCATACCTACCTTGGACCCAAGATGAGCTCTCTCCAATTACAAGGAGAGGAACGGCAGAGATTCGGGAGAGGTTGCCAGCTGTTTGTCACCTACAGTATGCTGAAGCTGCTTCTGGAGATCTGTAGCAAAGCGGACGATTGGCAGATGGATTACATCTTCCATTGATCTCTGCTAGGTTGGTGAGTAGGGACCCTCCCATAGGGCTAAGGGCTTATTCCACCACCATATCACTGCGTCAGTGGCTGCTTCCAGGGACATCCCTATCCAGGAAATCTGCGGTCTGCTACCTGGAAGACAGCAAGCGCCTTCATCACCACTACCACATCGACCTTGAGTCACGCCAGGATGCTGGTTTTGGGGCCTCAGTTCTCCAGTCTCTGTTCTCTAAGTAAGTGGTGTGCCTTGCCTCCCTCCTCCCGGAGAACTGCTGGGAGTGTGCCAAGAGTGTGGATGAACAACATAGCCCGTCCCTAGAAAACAGGTTACTCACCTGTAACAGTAGATCTGTGCGGAATGGTCTCTGGCTGTAGGTTATTACTCTTGGGAGTTCCACCAGGTGGCGCTACTACAGGTACCTTCCTCCAGCAGTCCTCTTCAGGGACCGCCCACGTGACATCACTTCCTCAGCCTCAGTACAAGTGTGTGTGGTCCCAGGATCCTCTGTTCATTTTCCCGCTGGCTTCAGCCTGCACAGCAGCTAGCTCACTCTTCTGTGTTGCAGTCTTAGACGAGAACTTGAATCCGCTTTCTACCATGTGCGAGCCTGTGAACCACTCACAGCACCCCACTGACTTTGCTTTCTCTTGCAGGCCTGTAAACCACTCACAGTAGCCCCGCTTCTCTTTTGCCCAGCACTCCTGGGTCTTTAGGCACCTCCGTCATGGCCGGCATGGTTGCCCTGCTGGAGCAGACCTCGGGAACCCATCCTCAGAGTTCCCCGGCTCAAGGCTCTTGTTCCCGGTGTAAGAGGGAGAGGGAATCACACTCCGTCCATCACTGCCCTTCGATGGTGACTTCTGCTGCTCTTCCACCATCGACAGACGAGTCCTTATTGACAGGGTGCTCCCCATCGACCAGAGCCTTCATTGCTCCTCCATAGTCGATGGGAGCGCTTCCCCATCGAAGGGGCACTTTCCTACCGTTTCTAGTTGTCGGCGTTGTGCCTCATCGTGAGACGTTCCTCATCGTGAGGCTGCTCCCCCGTCAACGGAGCCTGAGTTCATCACCCTTGTCGACAGGACCGCCTCCCCATCGACGGAGCCTTGTTATGCATTTCTCATCTATAGAGACTGATCTTACTGAAACAGCTCTTGCAGCAGGTTACACCATTAGGACTGAAGCCGGCAGGCACCAGGACCCCACAGAAATTTTCTAGCTAACAGTATTCAGCGGGGACCACCTCCAACATCGGTCCCGTCCCCGACGTCAGGCATAGTATATATGGAGGCGGTCCCCCCATAATCTTCAGTTCTTTTCCCACTGTCGACTCGCCAGTATCGGCCTCTCGGTCTCCTTTTCTAGCGTGCGATGACTGTAGAACTACGACGATTTTCGTCTTGATTTTGAATTTGAGCAACTGATGTCCTCTCCAACTACATCCTTAGAGGATCGCAACATGAAGTGCGCCTGCGGCAAACAGATCACCTTCAAGGATCCCCATTCGGCCTGTGTGCGCTGCCTAGGCCTGGACCACGACACCAAGGCCTGCTCCTTTTGCCAGGGCTTCAACAGTCACATCAGTATTCGCCGCCAGAAGGCACTTCAAGCGTTTCTCCTGGAAGAGAAACTCAAAACCATGGACCAGGAACCTTCCTCCCGGGGAGAGCCTTCAAGCTAAACCCACAAACACCGGGACAAGCACCGGGAAAAGGCGAGGTCCAGGTCTCCTGCGAGGGCCTTGGACTCCCGAAGCTCCGGCTCCAAATTGGACTGCTCTCCCTCCAGGGCTCAGTCGCAACCTCCCCCGGTCCAGGTCAGGCCATCTAGCAGTTCCTCCTCTCTCCAGCCTCTGAAGATTTGAGGCCCTCGGCCTCCTCTACTCCTTCCAAGGCCTTGTCGAAGTCAGGTGAGCGCCATAAATCTTCCTCCCGTTGCCGGGACACCGACGCCAGGTCAGTCTCCCAGCCACCCCGAGGTTCGGATCCGGCGCCCCGCAAAACTAAAGACCTGACGTCCCTCAAACGGATGTCGGACCCAACGTCAGCCCACCCGACACTGGCGCTCACAGGAGCTGACGACACCCAGACACCCGTCGCCGGCCAGGCGTTCGCCTCCGCAGACGTCGGCTACCCTGGAGAAGAGGACCGCACCCCGCCGTCGCCGGTGGATGCCGATCGGGGGGACTCCACCGAGGAGGACGCCACACAGCCCAAAGACAAGGCGGGTGACACTGGAAACGCCGGGCTCCCAAGGGAACCTTCTCCGGAGCGGGAGAGCCCCGGGGACCCGACGCCCGACCCTGGCGACAGACCACCAGTGCCAGGCCCGTCGTCGGGTGTGAATCTTGTGGAGATAAAGGAGCTTTCTACCTTCTGGTGGGACACCATCAAGAAAGATGTGGTCCCCGTACGTGCTACTCCGCCTCCATCTACTCCTTCACCACCTACGCCCCTCCTCCACCTAAGGGGCCCGTAGGACAGCTTCCATTTCCCAAGGAGCAGACGCCACCTCCTAGGGGTAGATCTTCGGAAAGGAGACCTCCCTCCAAATCTCCCTCAGGGTCACCCAGCCCCAAGCGACCCAGACGACGCCAGTACACTCCGTCGGGGGAGGATTCCAGGTCGAACACTTCAGAGTGTTCCAGATCACCTTCTCCCCTCAGTATTCCCTCTCCTGACCCACACAACCTACCCAGGTCTCCTCCAGATGATCCCTCCTTCGCTGAGATCATGAGGCACATCCTGGAGAACATTGGGTGGGATGCTGGGGAGCTTGACCCTGAGCGAAAACCCCTTGCCTGCTACCTTCGGCAAAAAGACCCGAAGCCTGTGGTAGTGCCGTCCTTGGTGGATACCTTCGCGGATATCACCAAGGCTGCCTGGAAACGTCTGCATTCCACTCCCGTGGTGCCGAAGAAGGCTGACCACCTATACAAGGCCCCTAGGGAGGACCAGTATTTGGCGAACCATCCTCTGGCTGATTCCCGGGTCATCACTGCTTTGCATGACCGCTCTCAGAGACCTCGGCATTTGAGCACCCAGCCACCGGACCAGGAATCCAAACAATTGGACATCCTGGGAAGGCGCACGTACGTGGCTGCTACTTGCGCCATCAGGTCACTGAACTATCTGACCCATATGGTTCAGTTCCAAAACGCCCTGTGGGAACAGGGTCAGGACCTGGTTGAGAAGATGCCTGATGGCGAACACAAGGAGGAGCTCTTGAACCTCCTCCGCACGGGTTCGGATGTGGGGACCCAAGTGCTCAGAGCCGCATATGGTTATGTGGACTCTTCAGCCAGAGCTGCAGCCTCAGGCGTTTGTCTCCGGAGACACTCTTGGCTTCACGTTCCGGATTTACCCCGGACGTCCAGAAAAACATCCTGGACGTTCCTTATAACAGCGAGGTCCTGTTTGGTGAAGCCTCTGAAAGAGTAATCACTAAATTCCAGGACGCAGGGAAGGCAGTCCAATCTGTGCAAGCTATGAACAGGTCTCGGCCTAGTTCCTTTCGTAGGAACCAGAGCCGTTTTCGTGGCCGGCTACAAAGGCAACAGCAACATTCCGGTCAGCAGCAGAGGGGCACTTTCACACGCAAGGCCCAGGCCAAGTCATCCCCAGGCAGAGGCCAACGATTTTCAAAGTCGGCCCAGCCTGCAGGGTCAAACGCTGCCACAGCATGACTCCTTCCCGAACCCCGCCCCTCCCCAGGATCAACAGGAAAAGAAAGTCGGGGGTCGCATGGCACGCCACTTTCCAGGGTGGCAATCGATCACCACTGACAGGTGGGTCAAAAAAGACCATTATATAGAGTTTTTAGGCAGCCCACCTACAAGACCTCCCCTGCTTTCCCGTTATTCGGGTCAGCATGCCCTGCTCATACAGCAGGAAGTGCTCGCGCTTCTGGAAAAGGAAGCTTTAGAGCACGTTCCAGAGAACCAGAGAGGACTAGGGTACTATTCTCACTTCTTCCTGGTCCCAAAGAAAACAGGGGACCTCTGTCCAATTCTGGACCTCAGCGACCTCAATCTTTCAGTCGTTTACAAACGCTTCCACGTGGTGACCCTTCCGGGCCTAACTCCCATGCTGAAGCAGGACGCCTTTCTGGCGTTTTTGGACATGCAGGATGCCTACCTGCACGTTCCCATTGCTCAGGCGCACCGGAGGTTCCAGCGCTTTGAGTTTCAGAGCCGCCATTATCAGTTCCGAGCTCTTCCCTTCGGGCTATCATCGGCACCTCGAATGTTCACGAAGTGCATGGCAGGCGTAGCTGCGTCTCTGAGGAGACAGGGCCACTACATGTTCCCATACCTGGACGACTGGTTTCTCATGGCGCCCTCCAGGGAGGCCTTGATGACTGCTATTCACTGCACCCAGTCTCTGTTTCAATCCCTGGGTATTCTCATCAACTACGAGAAGTCACACCTGGTTCCATCCCAGAAGCTGCAGTTTATCGGAGCAGTTCTGGACACCGTCAAGGGAAGCTTTCCTTCCCACAGACAGAGCGGAACACATCAGATCCTCATCAGGAGTTGTCGCGAAGAAGACCATCCCAGCCAGACTGGTCTTTTGCCTGCTCGGACACATGGCTGCGCCCATTGCAAAAGTCCCGCTAGCCCGTCTCCACATGCGGGTAACCCAGTGGATGTTACAGGTACAGTGGTACCAAAGGCAAGACCACCTGCAGCATCCAATCCGAATCACGAAAAACCGTAATTCGAGATTGGCAATGGTGGCTACATCCAGGGAACCTCTCTGTGGGAGTTCCCTTCACAGTGCCGTCCTCGGCTGTGACTCTCTCCACAGATGCCTCAGGGCTCGGGTGGGGAGCACACCTCAATGGTGTTCGGTCTCATTGCCTGTGGACAGCCCAGGAGTCTCATCTCCACATCAACATCCTAGAAATGAGGGCAGTTCTTTACGCTCTGTAGGTCTTCCAGTCGGAGATTCCACTGGGTACACTTCTGTTACAAACAGACAATTCCACGGTGGTGTATTACCTCAACAAACAAGGAGGCACCCACTCCTACCCGCTTTGCAGGGAGGCCATGAGAGTGTGGGATTGGGTCTTACAACACAGCGCAAACCTTATTGCCGTTCATGTTCCGGGAGTGGACTACATCATCGCAGACAGCCTGAGCCACTCTCAGGTCAGAGTCCACGAATGGGACCTACTGCAGGAGGTGGCAGAGGATCTGTTTTGCAGATGGGGTACTCCAGAGATAGACCTCTTCGCATCCCCATACAACGCAAAACTGCCCAATTTTTGCTCGCTAGATCCAGGGCCTGGTGTTTTCTGGTGAGACGTGTTGTCCCTCTCCTGGGCAGGCAGATTCCTCTATGCCTTTCCACCTTTCCGTTGATCCAGAGAGAGTTCTAAAACTGCGAGGAGCAAGCAGTGCTCATACCGATCGCGCTTTTTGGCCCAGACAGATCTGGTTCCTCTCTTGCATCAGCTATCCCGAAACCTCCAGTGCCTCTACCAATCAGCTTCCATTTGCTGTCTCAGGAGGCAGGTTCCTTAGTCCATCCGGACCTACGTTCCCTGAACCTGCATGCTTGGCTCCTAGAGACATAGCCATGATGCGATACGGTCTCGCAAGAGATGGCAGACATTCTTACTGCCGCTTAGAAACCGCTACCCATCGCGATTCACGCCATGAAGTGGGCGAGGTTTTGCTTATGGGTTCAAGCGCACGACTTTTCGCCTTTGGACTGTCCAGAAAAGTTGGTACTGGATTACCTGCTGTCCCTTTTCCACTCCGGCCTGGCTTACTCCTCGATTAAGGTACATCTTTGTGCCATTTCAGCCTACCGTCCCTGTAGGCCAACATGCTGTGACTCAACTGGACACGACACGTGCCTTCTTGAGGGCGCCCTCCACCTTAGGCCCCATTAACTCATTGTCTCCTAGCAGATGCCTGTAGTCATCAGTAAAAACACTGGTGGTGTGTCCCGAGGACGCCTGCAGAAGTCTGCTATTGACTCCCAGTGTGCCCTTGCAACGCCTGGAGAAGTCACTTATATATTTTAATATATGGTGTAACAGAATATAATATGTATTTGACTGCATAGCACCGTTGGAAAGATAATTTTATGCTGAACAACTTTGTCACTGATATTTTGTGTATATCATGTATACTTTAGGAGCTATTTGCATTTGTTTATGGTATGGTGTGTGTGCTGACATGTTTTCCATCAAGAGTCACCTAAGCAGCTTGAATAAAATTCACTTTTTGGCACTTCAGCAGGTATAAAATAAAAACCGTGATTGATTACAACTGGTTGCATAGCACCACTGGAAAGGCATTTTTGTGCTCATCAACTTTCATGCTGATACTTTGTGTGTATCATGTATACTTTTGGAGTTATACGCATTTGTTTATGATATGATGTGTGTGGTTGAGATTTAGTTCTCAAATCTCATCAAAGCACCTTGACTAAAATAGGGAAAAATTACATTTTATAGGAAAAAGATATTTTTTTAACAAACATAATATTAAAACACCATCTAATGTCTGTATGCTTAATTTGGTGTTGATATTTTACATATTTTCCAACAAAAAATATTTAGTTTGCTCTTTCGACCAGCATAGAAAAAAAACAAAATTGCTTATTATTACATGCATGCCACCATTGGAAAGACAATTTTGTGCTGAATAACTGCCACTCATACTTTGTGTCTAGCATGTACAGTTATTGAGCTATTAGCATTTGTTTGCGACATGCTAACTATGGCTTGATTTTGCTTAGAAAGGCCCAGGAGTCCCACTTAAAAGTATACAGGAGATTCAGGAGGCAAGTGGGGTAATCTCAGAGTGAGCCTGTGGAGGCAACGAGTTCAGGATCCAATCCCACCATGGGATTTACCCTTTGTCCTGGAGTAGCTCACACTGCCACCCTTTGAACCAGCCATGGATTGCGAGCTACGTTTTCTGTCTTGGAAAACGTAATTTTTGTTGCCATTACTTCGGCCAGAAGAATTTCTGAAATGCACGCACTTACGTGCAAAGAGCATTATTTGGTTTTCCACCAAGACAGGATATCCCTAAGGACTAATCTTAAATTTCTGCCTAAGGTGGTCTCGGCTCTCACCCTTAATCCGGACATCGATCTACCAGTGTATTTCCCGAAATACTCTAATCGAGGAGAAGCCCTTCTGCACACTCTTGATGTGCATAGGTGTCTCAGATACTACCTGACCAGAACCAAACACCACTGAAAATCGGACCAACTTTTCTTCATCTTTGCCCATAGGATGAAGGGAGCTCCTGTTTCAAAACAGTCGCTATCCAGGTGGCTCATTCAGTGCATTACGTTCTGTTACCAGAAGTGCAGCAAACCCTTACCGGGCATGGTTAACGGTCATTCCACCAGAGGGGTGGCTACCTCTTTTGCGGCTTTAAGGAATGTGTCCACCTCAGCTATTTGTGCTGCAGCTACTTGGAGCTCCGTACACACTTTCATCAGGCATTACAGCCTGGACATTGCATCGAGGCGAAGAGCAGGGTTCGGTCTAGCAGTCCTTCAAAGACTTCTGTCCTAGGCTCAAGGTAACTCAAGGATTTCTACCTTTCCTCCTCCTGATGGTGTGTGATTACCAGTATTGCTTGGAATCAGTCCTAATGGTGTAACCTGCTGCAAGAGCTGTTTCTCGAGTAAGATAGTACAGTTACGTAAAACTTACCGTTACAGTAGATCTTGAGAACAGCTCTTGCAGCAGGTACTCCCTCCACCATCCCGCTGGAGGTAGGTGCATGATCAAAGCATCCTTCTCCTAGGATAGGGCATTTACTGGCCTTGTTTTGCCATCTGATGGCGGATCCTCGGTCTCCTCTTCTGATGTCATCCAGCGGCCGGGGTCTTCAGCAGGAATACTGAGGATTATGGGGACCGCCTCATATGTACTATGCCTGACGTCGGGGGCAGGACCGACATCGGAGGCAGTCCCCGCTAAATGCTGATAGCTAGAAAATTTCCGTGGGGTCCTGGCGCCTGCCGGCTTCAGTCCTAATAGTGTAACCTGTTGCAAGAGCTGTTCTCGAAGATCTACTGTTACGGTAAGTTCTTACGTAACTGTACTTTCCCCCCGTCGACGGAGCATTCCTTGTCGACAGGATGCCTCCCCCGTCGACGGAATCATTCCAGATTGCATTACTCGTCGACGGGGAAGAGGTGACATAGTTTACGGTGCTGCACCCAAGTCCACTTTGGCCAGATTGGTTCCCCTCTTCCACTGCTTCTGCCAGTTTGCCTTGTCCTGTCCTTCCCATACACACCACTGATCTCTGTACTCTGATCTGTCCCTCCCTCCTTGGTAGATCACCACCTAACCCACTGTGCCTCCTTCATCTCTAAATTCTGTCTGATCTTCCTGGACAGAAAGTCTCCACCACTCATTCACACTGGTGGGATCTCGCGGAGGTGCTAGTACCAGCGGAGCAAACTTTTGCAGGAGGGTCAGCACCAGAGATGGAGCCGCGAGAGCGGCGCCACAAGCCTCTGCTCGTGTGGCAGTGACTATCTTGGCGTCGACCCTCCAGCCGCCTCAGTTCCTTTTTCCCGCTGTCGAATGCGCTACAGTGACAACGTGGTTCGCCCGCCTGGAGTTAAACTTCAAACTAGAAGCATAGTTTTATTTTGTGTATTTCTTTAATAAAGTACTGCCCTATAAATTATTATAAGAAAGAAGTCTCAGCCTACATTGTCGGAATTGACCATGGGCGGGTCAGGTGGCGATAGGGAGACTTAGTATGAAAGTTGTTCAGTCAGCGGGCTGGGTCTGACAATGAACAGTCCAGTGCCAGGGAGGAGGGCAGTCCCCCAAACATAAAAGAAAGCGGTGGTACTCTTGCCACTGTTCGACCTCGACTCTTCTTGACCCATGGTACAGAAGAGAAGGCATCACCTTGAGGTCGCCTTCTGGTATGTCTCTTGGCGTCGATGGTGGGTCATTGGGGTCAGTTGCCGATCTTCACGGAGTGCCAGTTTCTGTCTCTGGTCTCCGACCTCTTGACATCAGAGCCCTTCCCTGCCTTCTGGTAAGGCTTAAGATCAGTTTTATCAGTGGGCCACTCTGATGGAGCAGTGGGGTCGGAGGTTGGTCCAGCTGCCTGGCCTGGTCACTCAGGGCCCTCGGATCCTTCAGGAGATCAGGTAGGGCGGTTAGGCCTCCCTAGTCACCGGCGCCTTCTTCGGTGCCATCAACTCTGTGCTCAGGTGTTCTCACCCCTCACATGGCTGCAGCGCAGGGGGCCACACCAATGCCTCTATCTCCTGCTTCTTTTCCTTCTTTTTTCGCAAATCTTGGTTTTCGGGGCCCTGCATTGGTTTCGTCACCATCGGCATCAGTGGGTCGCTCAGCACCGTCCTCAGCGTTGATGCATCTGTTGGCACCGTCCTCGGCGCCGTTGGGATTGTCAGCGCTTCCTTCGGTGCCGTGCGGCTTTTCAGCGCTGTCCTCGGCACAGTGTGGCTTTTTGGCGCCGTGCTCTTCTTCGGCGCTGAGACTTGGTGTTACGTCTTCCAGTCTTCAGGGCTCCTTGACTCCGAACCCCTTTCCCTCGTATTTTCCCTCTGATTTTCCCTCCTTTCCTGTCCATACAATCATCCTGGGCTGTCAGCAGATGATACTGAGCCTGACCCAGACCTTTGGCTGGGTGATGATGTGGAAGGAACATGATCTAATCCTGCTGCAGAGCCTGTGGTCGAGGACCTGTCTTTTAAGTCTCTGCTGAAAAATTTGAATTCCACTCTTTCTCTCCAGACTATGGATATCGATACTTTGGAAGCTTTCAAGACTCCAGTACCTTCATGATCTTACTTCGAGACACAGCTCTTGCAGCAGGTTACACCATTAGGACTGAAGCCGCCAGGCGCCAGGACCCCACGGAAAAATTCTAGCTAGCTAACTACTAGCCGAGGACCTTGACGTCGGTCCGCCTCCGGCGTCAGGCGTGGTACAAAAAGGCGGTCCGCCCAGATTCCCAGTTCTTTTCGCCGTCGACTTAGCTACCTGACCCTTGGTTTACCAGTCTAGCGCGCGACGCGTGAATAGTTCTTTTTTCGATAAAATTTTCGAAACTCTTCAGACCTCTTCAAGCAAGATCTTGATGTCATCACCAACTTCGGGCCATCCTTCAAAGTGCGCTTGTGGAAAGCAGATCCCGTTCAAGGACCCCCACACGGCCTGCGTCCGGTGCCTAGGCCCAGACCACGATACCCGGGCCTGTCCTTCTTGCCAAGGGTTCAACAGCCGTACCAGGATCCGGCGTCAGAGGGCTTTGCAGGCGTTTCTTCTGGAGGAACAACTGAAGACCATGTCCTCCAAGGGGGAAAGCTCCAGGGTCCACAAGCACGCGGAGAAGAGAAGGGAGAAGGCCCCTTCCAGGTCCCCTTCTAGGGGTTCGGAGTCCCGTAGCTCCGGTTCGAAATCTCCCCCGGCTGCAATCAAGAAACCTTCATCTCAGGAGAAATCCGCCAGGCCTTCCTCCCCTCCCAGGGCCTTGGCGAAGTCCGGGGAACGACACCATCACCACCGCAAGTCGGGTTCCCGCTCCTCGGTACCCGACGTCAGGTCTTCGTCGGTGCCTCCACGGAGACGTTGGAGCTCACGCCTTTAAAAGGCCTGTAGCCCAGGCGCGCCTCGACAGCCGTCAGCCGTCGCCCTTCTTCCCTGGAGCCGCGTCGGCCCGACGACGGCCCGGCCAGTACATCCCAGCGGGCGCGGTAGAGGACGGCGCCCGCCCCTCCTGAAAAGAAGAAGGCCCTGTTGCCTCCGACCGACATCCGGTCAGGAGCCTCTGTCGGAGGAGGACCTAGAGCAGCCCGAGGACCAGGCAGGCGGCCCGGTCCCGTGGGTACTCCCAGGGATCCTCGCCATTACCAGAGCCCCTGTGGGCCGGCGCGGGACCCGGCGACCGCCCACGGCACCCGGGCCGTCGTCGGGCCTCTCTCTAGTGGAGGTGAAAGATCTGTTCACCTACTGGTGGGATACCATTAAAAGACATGGTTCCCCCCCCCTCCTCCTCCTACTCCTCCTCCTCCTCCTCCTACTCCGGTTCCTGCCCCCTCGCCGCCCGGGGTCGGCAGGTTGTGTTCCTCCTCCCGGGGCCTAGAAGCCCCTCCCAGGGGAGACCTGATAAGCGGAGACCTCCGTGAAATCCTCTTCTGGATCACCCCAGCCCCAAGAGATCCAGGAGGCGACGGTCGCCTTCAACGGAGGACACGGGATCAGACTACTCCACCTCTGATACTCCACTCTCCATCCTTCTCCGGACCCACGTGAGATGCCTAGATCTCCTCGGATGATCCCTCGTTCCTTGATATTATGAGACATATACAAGAGAACATGGGATGGGATGCTGAAGACTTAGACCCGAAGAGTGCGACTCGCCAAATATCTTCGAAAGGACCCCAAGCCTGTGGTGGTACCACCCTTGGTTGACACTTGTGGGCGTCACCAAGGCTGCGTGGAAGCGTCCACACTCGCTCCCGCGAGACCGAAGAAAGCTGATCAGCTTGTACAAGGCTCCTAAGGGCGACCAGTACTTGGCGCAGCATCCTCAGGCCGATTCTCTGGTCATCACAGCCTCACATGACCCGGTCACAGAGGCCACAACATTTGAGCACCCTGCCACGGACCCAGAGTCCAAACAACTGGGCGCATTGGGTAGGCCGCGTATCTTCCGCTACCTGCGCCATCAGATCCCTGAACTATTTAACCCACATGGTTCAGTTCCAGAACGCTTTGTGGGAACAGGGTCTGGAAGCGGCTGAAAAGATGCCCGAAGGTGAGCAGAAGGAGGAGATGCTTCAGCTCCTCCGTACGGGTTCAGACGTGGGGACCCAAGTGCTAAGAGCCGCGTATGACTCCGCGGACTCATCAGCCCGAGCAGCAGCTTCTGGCGTTTGCCTCCGGAGACACTCTTGGTTGCGCGTCTCCGGTTTTACCCCGGATGTCCAAAAGAACATCTTGGGCGCCTTTGAGGAAAGTATTGTTTGGTAATCCTACAGAAAGATCCTTACCAAACTCCAAGAGGCGGGGAAGGCGGTAAGGTCAGTTCAGGCCATGTGCCGACCTAAGCTGAGTTCCTTCGTAGGAACAAAAGCCGTTTCGTCTTGTAGACGCAGAGGCAACAGACCCACTCCGCTGCACCTCAGAGGGCTCTGGTTTAATAGAGGCCAGGGCAAACACCCCGCCAGCCGAGGCCAGTTCTCCTAGGCAGGCCCAGCCAGCGGGTCCATCTGCCGCCACAGCCTGACTCCTTGCGGCCCCGCCCCTCAGGATCAGCGGGAGTTTATAGTCGGGTGCGCATTGCGAACTTCCTGCCGGGATGGCAGGCCATTACCACCGACAGTGGGTTCTTCAGTTAGTCAGTCTAGGCCACTTTATAGAATTCGCAGGAAAGCCACCCTCGAGGCCTCCTTTGCTCTCCGGTATCAGGGTCAGCCCAAAGCCTTGATCTGGCAAAATGTACTGCGCTACTACGAAGGGAGGCGATAGAGTACGTCCCAGAGAACCAGAGAGGACTAGGATACTATTCCACTTCTTCCTGGTTCCCAAGAAAACAGGGACCTCCGTCCAATCTTGGACCTCAGCGACCTCAATGTAGCGGTCACTTACAAGAGATTCCGCATGGTGACCCTTCGGGTCTTATCCCCATGCTCAAACAGGGCCTTTCTAGCGTCTCTAGACATGCAGGATGCCTATCTGCACATCCCTATGGCTCAGGCGCACAGGAGGTTCCTGCGCTTGAGTTTCTCGACCACCACCTTCAGTTCGAGCCCTTCCTTTCGGACTGTCCTCCGCACCGGGTCTTTACCAAGTGCATGGCAGTCGTGGCAGCGTCTCTGAGGAGACAGGGCCACTCGTGTTCCGATACCTGGACGACTGGCTTCTCATGGCGCCTCCAGAGAGGCGTTGCTTCTTGCAATCAAGAGCACCCAGGATCTGTTCGATCCTGGCATCCTCATAAATCTGAAGTCTCTCCTGGTACCGTCGCGAAACTGCAGTTCATAGGAGCAGTTCTGGACTCATTAGGGAAGAGCCTTTCTTCCGGCCGACAGGCGGGCGCATCAGATCCCTCATAAGGGACCTATCACTAAGCAAGGTTGTACCTGCCAGAGTCGGTCCTTTGCTTGCTCGGACACATGGCTGCGGCCATTCCTACTGTCCCTTGCAAAGACTCCACATGCGCATTACTCAGTGGATGCTCAAAGTGCAATGGGACCAAAGGCAAGACCACTTGCAGCATCGGTCAGACTCACAATTCAGTGATTCAAGACTGGCAGTGGTGGCTAACCCCAGAGTCGCTCTCATCAGGCGTCCGTTCATTGCGCCGTCGAGGTCACCCTCACCACAGGCGCTTCCGGTCTTGGGTGGGGGCACACCTGGACGGGGTAAAGTCCCAGAATGCGTGGACCCAGATGGAAGCTCACCTTCACATCAGCGTGCTGGAAATGAGGCGGTCCTCTATGCCCTGCAGGCCTTTCAGTCAGTTATCCCACCGTGTACTCTTCTACTTCAGACAGACAACACGGCGGTGATGTATTACCTCAACAAACAAGGAGGCGCACACTCTTACCCCCTTTGCAGGGAGGCCATGAGAGTGTGGGATTGGGTAATCAGACAGCGCGAATCTCAGTCACTGTGCGTTCCCGGGTGGACAACACGGTTGCAGGCGGCCTGAGTGGTTCTCAGGCCAGAGTCCCGCAGTGGAACTCCTTCGGAGGTAGCAGAGGATCTGTTTCTTGATGGGGAACTCCAGATCTAGACTTGTTCGCCTCCCCATCCAACAAAAACTGCTCAATTTTGCTCGCTAGATCAGGGCCTGGTGTTTTCTGGCGAGGCGCGTTATCCCTCTCCTGGGCCAACAGATTCCTCGCTTTCCCTCCTTTCCCGTTGATCCAGAGTTCTTCTCAAACTCCGCAGGAGCACCCAATAATGATCCTAGTGGCCCATTTTGGCCCAGACAGATTTGGTGCCCTTTGTTGATTCAACTATCTACGGGAACCCCGCTCCCGTTAGCTCAGCTCCCACTTACTGTCTCAGGAGAGGGTTCACTTGTCCACCGGACCTACGTTCCTTGAACCTGCATGCTTGGCTCCTAGAGACATAGCCATTTTGCATCACGGGGTCGCCAAGAGGTTGCAGAAGTCCTTTCTGCAGCCAGAAAACCCGACAACGCATGCGACGTCACGCCATGAAATGGCGTTTTTTAATGTATCGTCGGCGAACGCGACCTTTCCTAAGGTTGTCCTGTGGGAGTAATATTAGAATATTTGCTCTCCTCTTTCATTCGGTCTAGCCTACTCCTCTATTAAAATGCACTCTGTGCCATTTGACTTACCACCTCCCGGTGGGAAGTAGGTACAGTGGCTCAGGTGGGCGCCTCTCGGGATGTCTGAGGGAGTGTTGCATAGGCCTCCTAATAGAGACCCTGTGCCTCCATGGGATTTGCTTTTGTCCTTGAACAGCTCACGCTTCCCCCCTTTGAACCTGCAGCGGATTACGAGCTCGTTTTCTATCGTGGAAGCGTTGTTTTAGTGCTGTTACCTCGGCAGAAGAATTTCTGAACTTCACGCTCTCATGTGCAAAGAGCCTTATTTAGTTTTCCACGGGACAGAGTATCCCTGAGACGAACCCTAAATTCTTGCCTAAGGTGGTTTCTTCACTCACTCTGAACCAGGATATCGACCTTCCGGTCTACTTCCGGACTACTCTAATAGAGGAGGCTCTGCTCCATACCCTGGATGTTCACCGCGGCCTGAGGTTTACCTCAACAGAACTCAGTCCTTCGTGGTTCTGAGCAGCTTTTCATTTCCTTCTCTGAGAGAATGATGGGCCAATCAGTATCAAAACAGTCCCTTTCTCGCTGGCTTGTCAGTGTATTTCTCACTGTTATGGTATCAAACAAAAGCCCCTCCAGTACAGTCGGTGCATTCCACTAGAGGGTGGCTACTTCCTTTGCAGCGCTCAAAAATGTTTCCACCTCTGCTATTGCGCTGCAGCCACTAGGTTCTTGCATACCTTTATCAGGCATTATAGCCTGGACGTAGCCTCTCGGGAAGGGCTGGTTTTGGTTTGGCCGTACTTCAGGGTCTCCTGTCCTAGGTTCAGGACCTGGTTTTATCCTTTAATTTCCTCCTCCCGGTTTTCTGACAGCGTTACTGCAGGAATCAGTCTAATGGTGTAACCTGCCGCAGAGCTGTGTCTCAGTAAGATAGTACAGTTACGTAGAGAACTTGCGTAACAGTAGATCTTCGAGCAGCTCTTACGCTAAACCTCCGCCCACCTTCCCCTTGGAGGAAGCATGGCTCCAGTCTTTCTGAGCAGGAATTGTTATCTTTCTGTCTTCTGTGGTAGATCTAGGTCTCCCATTTTGATGTCAGCCTGCAGCAAAGAAGTCTCCGGCGGGAGAACTGGGGAATCTGGCGGGACCGCCCCCTTTTGTACCACGCCTGACGTCGGAGGCGGGACCGACGTCGGGGGCGGTCCCCGCTGTAGTTAGCTAGCTAGAATTTTTCCGTGGGGTCCTGGCGCCTGGCGGCTTCAGTCCTAATGGTGTAACCTGCTGCAAGAGCTGTTCTCGAAGATCTACTGTTACGGTAAGTTCTTACGTAACTGTACTTTCCAGACATCCCTATGGATTTAACTCACCCGGTACAGTCCTCCTTTGAGACGCTTTCTCAAATGGTGTGGAATAATCCTGCTCTCATTCCTTCTGCGGCTAAGTCCATAGATATGAAATATGCTGCTCCCAAAGATCAACCCATTTTGGCCTCTCAAGCCTTTGCTGGACCCTATTGTAGTCTTGGCAGAGAATGATAAGGTCGTCCTTCCTCAGACTACTCTGGCTCGACCTATAAACAAAGAATCTCGTAAGATAGATACTTTAGGTAAGAGAGTCTCTGCTGCATCCACCCTGGGTATGCGTATTGCCAGCTACCAGGGCTATTTCTCTCAATATGAGTATATTCGTGGCATTTACTCATACAAATGGTTGAAGCTGTACCAGAGTCAGACGCTAATTCAGAGCTTCTTCAAACCATAACCAGGGGTATCGAGTCCAACAACCAACAGGTTAAAGCAGCTATGGACGCTTTTGATACTGCCTCCCGAGTGGCGGCGGTGGGCATTTGTACCCGCCGTCATTCCTGGCTGCGCCCTTCAGGCTTCACGAATGATGCCCAGCAACAGGTCATGGCATTGCCCTTCAACAGTGTGTATTTCTTCAGTCCTCAAGTAAAACAAGCTCTAGAGGCGACACAAAAGACCAGATCGACCATTAAATTGGCTCAACCTGCTCCTGCCCCTTCTCGGGGGGTGTTAATAAGCTCCAGTTTCACAACTCAGTCCTTTCGAGGCAAAGGCAGAGGAGGTTTTAATAAAAACAAAGCCCCTCAGCTTCAAAAGAAAATGCAACAGAAAGGACAAGGGCCCAAAGCACCCAGTGCCGCCTTCAGAGTTTCTGGCCCAAGTCCCACCTCAGCTGCCCGAGGGGGACACCTCCTTAGCCATGGGAGGTCGTCTGACTCAGTTCTGCAACCAGTAAAAGTCCATAACATCGGACAATAGGTCCTCTGGATAATCCACGAGGGATATTCCCTCAATCTTTCAGAGAACCCTCCGGATTGCCCACCCCCCCATAAACAGCAGCCAAAACTGTCAATACTTAAGTCAGAACTTCTCACCTCAGAGATACAAGGCCTTCTGAACAACAGGGCAGTAGAAAAAGTTCCGCTGGATCAATAGAATACAAGGTTCTGCTACCATTACTTTCTAGTTCCAAAGAAAACCGGGGGCATGCACCCCATTTTGGACCTCAGAAAATTGAACAAATTTCTTCCCAAGGAGAAGTTCAAAATGATATCACTAGGAACCCTGTTCCTTTGCTTCATCAGCATAACTGGCTCGCCTCCCTGGACATGCAGGATGCTTACCAACATATTCCTAGTCACCCAAGGCATCACAAATACCTAAGGTTCATGACTTTGGGCCAGCATTATTAGTTCAGAGTCCTGCCCTTTGGACTATCCTCTGCACTGTGAGTTTTTACAAAGTGTTGTGCAGTTTTTGCAGCACACCTCAGAAAGATCGAAATACAAGTGTTCCCGTATCTGGACGACTGGCTTCTAGCAAGCCCTTCCAGGTAAGGAACACTCGACGCCGTAGCCACGGCCTCAGACTTTCTCACGTCCATGGGAGTCCTGCTAAATCTCAATAAATCGCAGTTGCAGCCCTCGCAGAAGCTCCTTTTTATAGGAACTCTTATGGACACCTCCTGTGCGAAAGCTTTTCTACCAGAGGACAGAAGGAGCGATATCCTACACATGGCCCAAACATCAGAGAGGGAACAGCTCGGTTCAAGCTATCTCGATGCAACGGATGCTGGGTCTCATGGCATCCTCGGTGTTCACTGTACCCCTAGCACACCTCTACATGAGAACCTCTCAATGGATGCTCAGTACTCAGTGGTCCCCAACCACTCACCCTCAGTCCTTTCTCATCAAGATGACAGAACCTCTGAAGAGGTCGCTCACCTGGTGGTCGCAAGAGGACAATCTTCATGAAGGGTATCCCTTTGCTGCCCTGGATCCTCAGATTTCCATTACCACGGAAGCATCCCTGATGGGGTGGGGAACTCATGGTCAGAATCTCCACACCCAAGGTATGTGGACTCTGGACGAATCCCAGCTTCACATAAATGTCTTAGAAATGAGAGCTGTACTTTATGCAGTCCGGGCTTTGAAGGACATTCTCTGTCACAAGAACATTCTCCTTCAAATGGACAACAAAGCAGTAATGTATTACATCAACAAACAAGGCGGTGCTCACTCTTACCCTTTATGCAGGGAAGCGATGAGTGTGTGGACATGGAGCTTGGAGCACAAGGCTCTAATTCAAGCGGACTGCCTGCTGGGAGTGTAGAACGAACTGGCAGACCGTCTCAGCAGAACAGAGAGACCCTCACGAATGGCCTCTCGACTCAAGCGTAGTTCAGTCACTATTAGCAGAGTGGGGAACTCCAGATTTGGACCTTTTGCATCCCACTCAACACAAAACTGCCTCTTCTGCTCCAGAAATCCAGGCGTGGCATTTTCTGTCAGGATCGTTCAGGTTGCAGTGGACAAAGCGCTTTCTATCGCCTTTCCGCCTCTCCCTCTAATTCAGAGGGTACTTCTCAAGTTCGAGTCCCAGGGGGACAAAATGATCCTCATTGCTCCCTTCTGGCCTCGACAAATATGGTTTCCATTACTCAACAGTATGTCGAAAACCCCTCTGAAAGCGCTTCCGCTTCAGACGAACTTTCTGACTCAGGGACTGTGGTCCATCCCAATCTGAGATCGCTTCATCTTCACGCTTGGCTCCTGAAGAGAGAGAGGTGAACAGGTTCAATGTCTCTCACAGAGTTTCAGATATTCTTCTGGCTGCGCGCAAGCCAGCCACTAGAAAAACTTACACAGCCAAATGGAAGCGTTTTTCTCTCCGGTATGCAAAATCCTCTTTAAATCCTTTTTCCTGCCCACCCAGTAAAGTTCTAGACTACCTGTTAGACCTCTCAAATTCAGGTCTGCAATACTGTACAGTCAAAGTTCACCTTTGTGCCATTTCAGCTTATAAGCCAGTATTTTTCTTGTCACTGGCTCAGTTACCTGTGGTTAAGAGGTTTCTTAAGGGAATTCTGCATATCAGACCTCCTATCAGACGTCCAGTCGCAGCCTGGGACATTAATCTTGTACTAGACATGCTCACTCGAAAGCCTTTCAAGCCTCTAGCTACCTGTGAGCTGAAATTTCTCACTTGGAAAACCTTCTTCCTGGTGGCCATTACCTCAGCGCATAGGGTCTCTGAGATACATGCCTTGGTCACAGACCCTCTGTATACTGTGTTTCGTAGAGACAGAGTAGTTCTTAGGACCCATCTTAAGTTTCTCCCTAAGGTTGTTTCAGAATTCCATCTAAAGCAGCCTTTGGTCCTTCCTACTTACTTTGCGAACTTCCAAAATGAAGGAGAGCGTATCCTTCCTTCTTTGGACGTCAAAAGAGCTCTGCGTTTCTATTTAGATGCAACAAAAGAAATTTGCAAAGCTCAACAACTGTTTGTTTCCTTCAGTGAGACCTGGTTGGGTCAACCTGTCGCTATCAGATGCATTTCAGCATGGCTGGTAGCATGCCTTCACCACTGTTATTCCATGGCGCAGGTTAAGCTGGAGGACAGAGTGTACACTCACTCTATTAGGCAGGTCATGGCATCCCTGACGGAAATCCGCAATTTGCCCATTGCAGATATTTGCAGTGCGGCTACCTGGAGCTCAGTGCATACTTTCATCAAGCACTATGCCCTGGATGTCCATGCCAGGCGACATATTTCATTTGGCAGAACCATCTTTAATGGACTTCTGTCCTAAATTTATGAGCTTTTGGTCTCTCCTGCCGCCCTCTCGGGGATTATTAGCTCAGTACTCTCCCATCAGTGTGAATGAGTGGTGGAGACTTTATGCCCAGGAAGATATGGAAATTACATTGCCTACCGTAATTCTTGATCTTCTTGACGAGTCTCCACCATTTATTCCGTCCTACCATCCCCCGCTCACCTCTTTTGTTGGTCTTTGCTCCCTCAATCTTTAGGCTGTGAGACTTCCTTCTTGACCCTTCTTATCAGGGTCTTCCGGACTATCTTATGTCGGTTTTGTCAACTCATCCTTCTAGGTTAATTCGCTGCACCTCGTGCGGAAAAAGGTACTGAAACAGTTGGAGGGTGGAAACTGAGATAGTCCTTGCCGCATGAGCCGGAGCTCTGGCGCGCTCCTCGTGGCTCCATCTCGGTGCCGACCTGCTGCAAAGTTTGCTCCCGCTGGGTCCTAGCGCCTCCGGCGTAGATCCCATCAGTGTGAATGAGTGTTGGAGACCTTGTCCAAGAAGATCAAGAATTACGGTAGGTATGTCATTTCCATTTCTCCCTTCCTCTTTATCTCAGTTCTCTTCTCTCCCCTATGCCTCCTTACCCTTACTCTCTCCGTAACTCAAGCTATCACTCCCTAATGCTCCCTTCTTGTAAATCCCTTGCGGGATAGAATGCCTTCTCTTACCACTTTTCTAAAATCTGAAACTGTCTTCCCCTTACAATTCGCTCTGCCTCCTGCAAATGCACTCTTTCCCTGTTACTCCAAGCCCATACATATCCCACTTGTAATTGCCCTTAGTCTAATATCTTGCCCCCCATTCTCTTTCCCCATCCGCTGCCAGTCCCTAAGCTACTGTACTGCTAAATGTTTCAACCTCCGCACTCTTCCTCTTCCCTTTTTCCCCCTCCTTTTCCCTACCCCTCCTTCCACTACCTTCCTCCCTTCAACCCTTTTCCTCCCTATGTCCCCCCTTCCCTTCACTGATACCTCCAATCTATTCTCACTCTCTCATCCTTCACTACCTACCTCTTCTTTTTTCTTCTCCTTTCTTATTTATCTTTCTTGTTTACCAATTTGCCATTTACGTTACTGTATACACTGTAAATATCTGTGCCTTTTGCTTATCAGATTACTGCACTTTGCTTATACTATGTATTTATTCTCACCCTGTTCCCCCAGATCATATCTGGAAACAAGCTTTATGGCTCAGTATGTATTTCCTGGTAAATCTCTTTCAATAAATAAATACATGTGTCAGCCGCTAAAAGCTGTGCCGCTGCCACTTGGAGTACTGTCCACACTTTCAATAAACACTACAGTCTGGACATTGCCTCTAGGAGAAGGGCAGGCTTCACCCTTGCTGTGCTTCAAGGCCTCCTGTCTTAGGCCTATAGCCTGCTGACACCCAGACTGTCTGTCAGTACTGCTTGGGACTCGTTCCAGAGGTGTGTGGCCTGATGCAAGAGATACCCTCAATGAAGATAATACAGTTACGTAAGATGTTAACCATAACAGTACACCTTCGAGAGGATCTCTTACATCAGGCCATGCTGTCCCACCCTCCACCCCCCTTAGTCTCTGTACATCTCACTTTCTAGGATCGTGGATATGTTGTTCATCCATACTCTTTGGTATATCCCTTTCCACTTTAAATCTTGCTGGAAGTCTTCAGGCTGGCTCCTCCCACCCACCCAGGTGGTATAATCCTCGTCTCCACCCCATGTTGCCAGATCTTCCCTTCCGCTGGAAGATTCAGGTTGCCTCGCCGTGCTTCCCGCATTTTGTAGGCCTTGCTTCAAAACCTTCGGTTATTCTGAAAATCTGTCTAGCTCGCATTAGCGATCACGACTACTTACCTTCGATTATGGAAGACAAGTCTCCAAAATTTTGTCGGTGTTTCTGTGGCCAGAAGATGTCATGCACCGATCCCCACACCACATGCGTCTGTTGCCTCGGTGTCGACCATGACATCTCGTAGTGTGATCTTTGTCTCGCATTTCATCCTAACGTTCTCAACGACTGTCTCGCATGCCTGAAGTTGGGAAGGCCGGAAAAACAGAACCCTCCACTGAAATCTAAGGAGGCTCGGTGGGCGGTTTCCGTGGCTGCCGGATCCACCGAGCAGTTGGAACGCATGCAAGCATTCGAGGAGGAAGCGTCTCGGGCTGCAGAAACTACTTCTTGGAGCTTCTTTTTCCGCTCAACCTGTGCTCCGCCTTCTTGGGTTTTCAAGAGTTGTGCCAGTCTTTCCCGACTAAGGAGAGGGTCCTGCGGAATGCACTACTCTCAGTCCTGTAGCGGAAAAAGGACCAGGATCGTCTTTGTCTAGATGGAGGCGGCTCTTGGGATCGGGAGAGATCTCAGTCCCAGGAACCGGCAGTCGACTTGGTCTAAATTGCTCGCCCGCTGGCTTCTTGGCACCCGTCTGGCCAATCGGCCAGTTGAAATTGTCATTGACTCGATCAACCCATTGTCATAGACTCCGGTCCTTACTTTCCCGGCGAGGAGACCCAGCCTGCTGAGAATCCCATTGAGGAAGTGGTCCCGACCTAGGTAAATCACGGTCCCACTGGTGTCTCCGAGCAACCGAATCGACCTGCGATCTCAATCGAGGTCCAGGACCCCCTTGACCGAAAGGCGAGGAAGAGCCACAAGTGCTCTAAAAAGAGGCAGTGCTATAGGTCATCCTCATCCTCCTTGGATGAGGAGAGGCTCCAGCGGAAACTCCGGTGCTAGGAGGACCTCATGTGGCAACAGCTGATTTTGACCGAGCACATGCCGACCCCGGCTTCTACCCCAGCCATTACTTGGCTTTCGCCTCTTAGGCCAAAGCAGACTCCTTCGGAGCCGATCAAGTCGGTTCCCCTGCCTGCAGTACCGGCAAAACCTCCGGTTCAGCCTAAAGCGGTCTCTCCACCAATAGTGGTGGAACTACCACCCAAGCAGCCTGTGGGAGGGGCTCCTTCTAAAGGTGATAAGCCAGACACTGGGCTTCCCCAGCGTCTTTCGATCACTGCCACCCGGGTCCGCCCTCGGCGGGTCGACAATGACCTAGACGGTCGACCATTGTATCCAGATTCCTCAGATTCGGATATGACCAGCCTGCATTCTCATCCCGGGGATGGCGAGTTGGACAGTAGGTTAGAGACGGAGGAAGGTCCTTCATCCTTTCAGGGCTTTCTTCACCTCATCTCTGGTCCACAGGGATGCCCCTGGAGCCAGTCCAGAAGAGAGTACCCTCTCTCGGACATCCTCAAGAGAGGGGATACCCCAGTGGAGGCTTTGGCAGTGCCCTGCCTCTTGTCCAGCTCCGTCTGCCCGCATGGCCCACAAATATGCAGTGCCCATGGGGTCCCTTGTGGGATTCACAGAGCACCCTTTGGCCAAGAGCCTGGTGACCACCTCTGTGTTCAGGCGTACTGGAAGTTCTGCCGACACTAACCGACTTCCCGAGAAAAGGTCAAACTCTTGGACCTCTTGGCCCACGAAGGAGTCTGCGGCTTCTTCCATGGGCCTTAAATCGGCCAAGCTCAGCTATCATCATAGCACACTTCTAGCATGCCGTCTTGGGGTCTTGGATGAAGTCCTCCACACCTCCTGTGGACATGCAGACCACGGTCAAGCAGGTCTGGGATCAGGGCTGGTGTGGCCAAACAGCAGCTTCAGACAGCCCTAGACATTGGGAAGTTCTTGTGGCCGTTAGATGGCAGCCGCGGTTTTTCTCGTCGCGGGCTTGGCAGACTCTCCTCCTTCCTAAGCGGATACTCAGCACAAACTGGCTGATGTGCCTTTCCTGAGCACTGATCTTTTCAGTCCAGGTGTGGCTGGTCATCTCCAGCGTATTGAGCAGTCCAGTGTCACCTTGGATGCTACTTCTACCAGGGGTTCTTGGGCAAGAACCAGCAGAAGAAGAAGAAACCTTGACATTCTTCCCTGCGACACAGCAGCCTTTCTTTCAAGGAGGACAGCAGCAGCAGGCTCAAGCTTCGCGCCCCCAGCCCAAGCCGGGACCCTCCCAGGCCCGTAAAGGAGGCCGAGGTTCGGGTCCTGTATCCTCCTCCTCCTCCAAGCCTGCTCAGTGACAGGGCGGGGGCCGACTCCGCCACTTCCTTTCCGCCTGGTCCGCTGTCACTTCGGACAGGTGGGTTCTGGAAGTGGTTGGTCAGGGACTGCCTCTGGAATTAGTGGTACCATCCAAGCGAGCCTGCACCCTCAGGAGGAAAGAGTATCTGCCTAGACTCAGTCGGCTCTCCAAGATGACATTTGTCAGCTCCTCCTCAAGGAGGCAGTAGCTCCAGTGGCAGATCCTCCAGCAGACCTAGGCTTTGTCTCCAGGTACTTCCTGGTGCCCAAGCGGACAGGGGTCTGGCGCCCCAATCTAGATCTGTACAACCTGAATTAATATCTTAGGTCACGCACCTTTCAGATGGTCGCTCTGTCCCAGATCTTACCATCCTTGGAGCGAAACATGTGGTTCTGTTAGCTGGATCTGCAAGATGCATTCTTTCACATCCCGATCCATCCATCTCATCGGCGGTTCCTCTGCTTCAGAACTGAAGGGACCCTGTACGAGTTCCGAGCCATGCCTTTCGACCTGTCCTCATTGCAGCGTCTTCACCAAATGCATTGCAGTGGTGGCTGTCCATCTCGGGGGTCAGGATTTACCTCCTCAGCGACTGGCTCTAGCAGGTACCACCCAACAGGAGGTGGAGAGGTCAGGGTTCTGGCCCTCAGACCTGCTCCCATCTCGGCCTCCTGATCAATGAGGCCAGGTGGAACTCGTGCCTTCCCAGATGATGTGCTTCATCGGAGCAGAGCTCGACTCTCGTCAATCCACAGCTCTGTTCCCAGCGGACAGGGCGGAGGTTCTCTCCTCCTTTGCCCAGTCATTTCTGGTTGGGCAATTGCTCCTTGCCTGGGACTTTCTGCGCCTTCTAGGTTACATGGCAGCTTGCACCTCAGTGGTCCTTTGGGCCCGGTTGCACATGCGCCCCCTCCAATGGGAGCTAGCCGCCCAGTAAACTCAGCACTGCCGCCCAGTGGACTCAGCGCCACGGTCATTTCGACCAGCTGATCACTGTAACCCAGAGGATGTGGGACGCTCTCCAGTAGTGGACCGCCCCAGACCGGTTGCAGGAAGGGATCCTATTTGTCCGCCCTGAGTCGACTGCCGTCCTTACGACTGATGCCTCTCTCATGGGCCGGGGAGCCCACATGGGGGACAACAGGGCCCATGGGTTCTGGACCCCCAAGGAGTCCCTATACCACATCAACCTGTTGGAGCTCAGAGCAGTCAGACTGGCACGGACAGCTTTTGTTCCTCAGCTCGGGGTCAAGTGGTTCAGAGTCAGGCGGACAATACCACGACCGTGTACCTCAAGAAACAGGCGGCATGCACTCCCGTCTGCTTGCAGAGGCGCTCTGCAACTGAACCCTCATCAGCCATTTGGAGGCAGATCTCCTAGCCATCAATGTGGCAGGGCCTCAAACCATCCAGTGGATGCTGTCAGCCGCATAGGCGAGACATCCCATGAGTGGTCTCTCCATCCAGAGGTAGCTTACAGCCTGTTCTCCCACTGGTGCCAACCAATGGTGGACCTGTTTGCCTTCAGGGAAAACACCAAGCTGAGGCTGTTTCATGCCCCCCCCCCCAGCAGGGCTCGCTGCAGGGGGATGCCTTCTCGGGGCCGTGGACCCCAGGCCTCCTCCATGCCTTTCCTCCATTTCCCTTGATCCACAAAGTGCTTCTCAAGGTGAGGAGGGACAAGGTGAAGTGATCCTGGTAGTCCCAGACCCATGCGCCAGTTCTGGTATCCAGATCTCCTCAGCTGCAGGCCCCCTGGCGGCTTCCACACACCCAGACCTGATATCTCTCAATGGGGGAAGGTATACCATCGGACGTTCAATCCCTGCACCTCACAGCGTGGTATCTGAGCGGCATGAGTTCCGGGCTTTGGGTCTTTCTGAGGATGTCCTCACCATGGTGGAGGCATCCAGAAAGGAATCGACCAAGAAATGTTAAGCCTTCAAATGGAAAAGGTTTTCCATTTGGTGTCAGGGCAAGGGCCTGGACCCTCTGTCCTGTCCAGTGGCTAACATTCTTGACTACCTTTGGTCTCTCTCCAAAGGGAGTCTGCAGTCATTGACCTTTAGGGTGCACCTGGCAGCCATCTCTGCTTACCGGGCATGGGCCAGTCAGCCAACGTTGGTGCAGGAGACAGTGGTCGGGTGCTTTTTCAAAGGCCTGGATCACATATCCCCTCTGCTACGTGAACATCCACCTCTATGGGATCTACTGCTGGTACTGGCAAAGCTCATGGGCAAGCAATTCGAGCCAATGCACAAGTGTGCCTTGTCACACTTGTCATGGAAGACGGCCTTCCTGGTAGCTGTCACATCTACCAGAAGGACAGGGGAGCTCCAAGCACTTTCGATGGACTCCCCTTGTCTGGTCTTCCACAGGGACAAGGTTGTCCTATACCCCCACCTGAAATTCCTTCAGAAGGTGGTGTCAGAGTTTCACCTTAACCAGGTGCTAACTCTGTCGGTATACTACCCCAGTTACACCTTGGAGGCCGAGTACTGGCTCCATACTTTGGACTTGAGACAAGCTTCTCCTAATACAAGGGCAGGGACGGCAGAAATTTGGGGAAAGGTTTCCCAGCTGTTTGTCACCTACACTGAAGCCGTTTCTGGCAGACCTGCAGCAAAATGGACTGTTGCAAGGTGGATTACATCTTGCATTAATCTGTGTTATGAGTTGGTGGGCATGGTGCCTCCCAGAGGATAATAGCTCATTCTACCTGCCATACTTCTGCTGCTGACATCCCTATCAGGGAAATCTGCCAGGCTGCTACCTGGAAGTCACCAAACACCTTCATTACCCATTACCACATCGACTTTGAGTCACGCCAGGATGCGGTTTTGGGACTTCAGTTCTCAATCTCTTCCCTAAGTAGGGGTGTGCGCTTGCCTCCCTCCTCCTGGAGAACTGCTAGGAGTCTGCCAAAGAGTGTGGATGAACAACATATCCACAATCCTAGAAAAACAGGTTACTCACCTGTAACAGTAGTTCTAGGTGTGGTATGTTGTTCATCCTACTGAACCCTGACCTCCCGACTGCAGGCAGCACCACCTGGCTTCCAGCAGGCTAAGATCTGGTGTCATTAGGCGGAACCGAGGGTTATACCACCTGGGTGGATGGGAGGAGCCAGCTTGAAGACTTCCGGCAAGATTTAAAGTGGAAGGGGACATGCCAAAGAATGTGGATGAACAACATATACCACTCCTAGTACTACTGTTACAGGTGAGTAACCTGTTTTTCCTGTTTCTCCCTCTCCAGGACAGTTTACCTTCTGTTTCATTGCCCACAACTGGAGATTAATGACCCACTCACAGGATTTGGTTTTAGTATATTTATTATAAACCACTTATTAATCTGATCAACGTCTCGCAGAGCACCCTCTACTACTTCAGGATCTAAATTAATTATAAAAAAAATATATATATATATATACAGTATTTTTATTTTAATTCTGTATATATTTTAACTTTAGGTATTGAAGTCCATGACAAGGGAATAATATCAATTCATAACAATTTCTACTGTAATTTAACTACTACTTTAATTATAAACCCTATATCACATGTTTCTAGATTTCATTTCTTTTTAAATAGCGGTAGTATCTCAATACAACATTTCAATAGCATTACTCACCATATGTCCCTGTGTGCCTTAAAATATAGTACACTATTCATACCTTAATAAAATGCATTTGGCTTTTGATCACTGTTTAGCTTTTCGTTGCTTTTCTTGGTTTTTCAACTTGAATTTCTAATAAAACAATATATAGACACTTCATAACTTGTAAAATAAATCAAGTTTTCAATAAAATGTACAATGCAGTAATAAGTACTAGATAGTTTTTTATGTGTATTTTTACCTTATCTGAAATTATTTCAGTTCTTTGTAGTCATTTATTTTGTTCTGAACAACCTGCTTCATTGGTCCGCTACACCTGGGCAGTATAAAACCATCATGTTTTATCTATTTTTGATTTTAGTATAAGCTCATTTTGTTTTAGGAAATAAGGGGTATATACCTTTAAGATGCCCTTCAGTTTTTCGTTTTCTTGTTTTCTTTTTCTTTGAGAAGCTACCTGCTTCTAATAGTATTTATCTGTATAAGATATAATAGTACCATACCATTATTTCCATTTTATCACCAGCACTTTGTTTTTAACTGTTCTGTTTCATGTAATATTCTTTACATTCGGACAAGCTGTAAGCATCTATAATTAAATTCTTTTATATGCTTTTCATTTAAATACCAGACTCTGTTTAAATGCCCAACATCATGTGGTACAGTAGAAAATATTTTCCTAAAACCATGTCTATGTAGTGTCACTATAATTCCTTTATAATAAACATCCAGTTCTTTTCAAAGAAGCAACACTTTTCTATTATGTTAGAATATATGTTCTTATTAGCAGTGTCCAAACAACTTTCTACTTTGCCCATACTCATTTTACATTTTTTTAAACAAGCTGCTATTCACATCTCTGATGCAGCATTCTGTATCTAAACTTAAGATGTTTAAATTCTCATTCGCTAAGGCATCTATGGTAATCTTTTATAAAGTTTCTTACCCCGGGTCTGGAGTCTTGTTTTTTTTCTTTCTTACAGTCGCCATCTTCTCATTCTAACCTGGCTTTAAATAGAGGCGCTGCCTTGGTAACCACTAGTGTCATGCGCAGTTTTCTTTAAATAACACTTTAAATTGATTTCTGTCGGGCATGCATGTTAGTTAAAACTAACACTTTAACTTTTCAGTTTTTTACTATTTAGCCCAACTTGCCATTTGGACATGCGCATATGTAGATTGTTGGTACATAGGTTTTTATTCATTTCTGCTCTATGCAGATTACTGAGCTTGAACTCAAACGTTAGTCTCTTCATTTTATCATAAAAGAGCATATGGTGAAACTACACATACTGTTTATGTTAATTCTAACAGGTTAGTAGGTTTTAAGGCATGTGGATACTTTAAGGGAGCAAATGCGTATTGGTCTTGCTTTTTTAGAGGCAGTTTCACTTTTTCCTTTTTAAATAAAATAGCCTATGGACTGAATCGAATCGAGACAGAGACTTCACTCCAAATTTGTGGAACACTATGTCCCAACCTAGCTAATCAAATTAGCTCTCACTCGGTTCCCCAGGAGGAGTTTCTATGCATATGGTCTCCAGCGAGGGAACTGAGGAGGGTGCAGGATCATCCACGTTTATATGGGAGGAGCGACATTGGCGCCTGATGTCATGGGCGGACCCTGGAAGACTGCTAGCAAAATGTTTCTGTGTGGTCCTGGTGCCTGGTGGCTATAGTTCCAGAGGTGTGGCCTGATGCAAGAGATCTTGAAGATCTACTGTTACAGTAAATTCTTATGTAACTGTACTTTACGTACTTAAAGTAACATAACGGTAGATTTGCAAGAGAATCTCCTCCATTAGGCCATGCTGTCCCTTGTTCCATCCTTCTTCTGCTTCAGTGAGGGTTACATCAGTCATTGTGCCTGAACCTGATCTATGACTTTTCTGTCCAGCACCATACCTCGCCTTGTGCTGGTCTGATCTCCTGGTTCCCAACGATTGGCGGTCCTCCGCGTCTAATCTCTGGTGGGTAACTGAGGAGTAATGAAGCAGCCCACATTTATATAGACACTGATCCAGGACGTCATCATGGGCAGCCTCTGGCTAGCAAAAGTTTTCTGCGTGGTCTTAGTGCCTGGCATCTGTAGTTCCAAAGATGTGGCCTAATGGAGATTTTCTTGAAAAGCAACTGTTACCATAAGTATGTAACTGCTGTTTTATTATTAGTGGTTATTTTATATATGTTACACGACAAAGCTGTTTCATCATGATAAAAAGTCATTTTTATTTACAGGAGCTATTACTCCCTCTACTAGGTATATTCTGACACTGAAAAGAACAGAATTACACATATCCTCCAAAGCAGTGCTTCATGGGCACTGTATGCAAATTACCATTGTATCTGTAGGATTGTCGTACCTTTCATTCATCCATCTGTCACTGAAATGTGGGACACAGATGCTCAAAATATGGGAAGCTGGTCCTCAAAATGTGACACATAAAACCTGAAGATGCTGTACATGCTTATAACACTGTGCTTTTATTTGTATAAAGTTAAATTTTGCTTTAGCATTATTAAGACTTTCTGCTTTATAGAACTATCTATGTGGGTGGCACCTTTTCTTTTTCCATAGAGATTTTTCTTCCCAGCAGGTAGCTTGTTGATGTAGGGATATACCCTGGTCAGGCTGAACCTGGTCATTATTCAGACGGCTACCGGGTTTTTGTCCCCCTTTAACTTCCTCTCTCCACCTGGTGAGAACAAATGCCTGTAATGGCCACGGCTGCAGCATCCCCATGTGGCAGGAGCAAGCTTCCTGGCCCAGCGCCACAGGGTTGCTATGGTGGTGGAGTCTGCCAGCAGCTATCTTGGTCATGGCCTGCTTCCGGGCACGACTTCTAGAGCTTGTATCCAAACCGGAGTCATCAGCACGCAGCACAACGCGCTGCTGCTGGGCCATTGGGGTGGTCCATGGCAGCACCTTTTCAGTGAGGGACAGAACAGTTTCTGAAGGGTAAAATGAGGGATGTCCCTCATAATGAGGGACACTCTAGAGGTCTGGAGATTGTGATGATAGAGAGGTAAATGAGCATTAGGTTGTATTATAGGGAATGCTTTTCTAGCTCAGATGGGGAACAACTGCTGCTGCTGCTTCTTGGTGTTAGGGACCTAAATTGGGAGGCCAGGTATTGCAGAATCCAATTCTGAGCTTCCTAGTTTGGGATAAAGAGGCAGCAGTACCAGGAAGTTCTCAGCAGCTGGTTGTGGTACCTTCATGCATGGTTTCCGTATGGGATCCCAAACTAGACCCTAGGCAGAGTGGTAAGATTCAGAAAGATGCCCCCCCTTGAGCAGGAAAGAGGTTACAGTATCTGATGGGGTGGAGGCTAATGAGCGTCAACCAGCTCAGCTAGAAAAACTACAGTTTAGCTTGGTAATAAATTCCAGGGTTACAAGCTACAGGACTGCACATTAAAATCCCAACCAATGGTAACAGCAGTGCTACCTGCACATGGATCTCTTAACTTTGCTGTTTTAAGGCTACTTCATATAACGGAAAGCAGTCTCATTGTTAGGAGAGAGTGGTGGTGCGGCCCAAACCATAGAAGGTAAATCACCCTATTTTGTTCACTCTGAAGGAAAAAATTAGCAGTATGTCACCCTCAGTACAGCTGTAGTGCAATGGTATAGATCTTGTAGGGATCTATAACACCGGATAACAGCTGCACATTCCTTCTCTCCTCTGGTTGCAAGTAGTTGCTGGTGCCACATGGAGCAGCACCTGAGGAGGGTCATGAAGTTTGCCAGCAAATAGTTGGCAAAGTGAACTTGCACTGTACATAACTGTGCAAAATTTGGCACTACACCAACAAATTGCAGAGCACCCTTTTCTTAGTGTTTTAAAAAATGTTCCCTTCTCACACCTCTTGTAGCACCCTGTCCCACCGCTTCCAGGCCCCAACCAGTAATCTGTGATGACACTTTCATTCCCCACCAACTAAGCAACACCTAGCCCACCTTCTTCCCAGCCCATGTGAAATAACAACAGTAGCCTCCTTCCCCCACCTGCTCAGTTTCCTCCCCCCTTCCCCAGTCGAGAAAATGAAATATGGAAAAGAGGGATGTGATGGGCATAGATCCTTCTCTCACCACGTCGGCCAGCCACTGTCTTAATGAATGAGAGCATGTGTGTGAATAGTAATCATCTGTTCACTATTTATGTGTGTGAATAGTAATCATCTGTTCACTATTTATGGGTGTGAATAGTAATCATCTGTTCAGTATCTATGTGTGTGCTGTCATCAGATGGCAGCCACCAGACTGGTGAGAGGAAGGTCTACGGGTTGCAGTCCCTCCTACATTTTATTCCTTTGGGTAGTGGGGGGTATAATGTGGGTTAAAGGCTGAGCAGATGCAGGAAAGGAGGAGTCAGTTTATTTCGGCTAAGCTTGAGGAGAGTGTTGGATTAGGTACTGAGTGGGTGAGAGGGGTCTGTTTAACTTATTTTACCAGGACAGAGTGAGGAGGTTGGATTAAGCGCTATTAAGCGGGAAGGGGGTGTTGTCGTTGATTACAAGGTAGTGTTCTACGAGAGGGTATAGCCTTGTGCTTACAGCATTGATTTATGAACCAGAGACACAGCAGAACTGGGTTTGAATACCACAACCACCATTTGCATACTATGTGACTGATCAAGTCACTTAACCTTCCTGTTCTCCCGAGATGAACCTGGAAACTAGCTTTGGCTCAGTGTGACATTCACAGCCCAAAATTCTAAAATAAAAACAAAATAAATTCCTATTAGGTTAATGCATTACCAGCTGTCTTGTTAAAGCTTGGCTTTACTGACACACACTGTACAACATTTGCCCTAGTGCTTTTGCATTGTGTTTTTTTTTGTCTTCTAAGATGATACAAGAAGTAATGTATGGGTGAACCGTACACAAGACTCTTTCCATCAAGGGGTTGGAATAACAGCATATGGAACTCAAGAGTGAGGCTCAAGAGGTGCACGCTGTTATCTCAGCTTTGAGATGGAAACACAAAGGCGAATTGTGTGGTAGCCCATATTTTATTTGTTATAGTATATGGTTAAAAATAATTTGTATGCAGCACATTGCTGTGCTTTCTCCCCACCCCACCCCCACAAAGTTCACCTTTATCGCAATACTAAACTGTTGTTAAACAAAAAGACAAAACCAGCATCTCTCACAAATAGCAGCTGCTGCAAATGCCATCTTGTTTCTTTGAGACTGATCTTGCTTGCCCACCTCCCGAGGTCTTAGTCTAGCGCAGACCTCTGAACCCATAATAGGGGATGTTAAGCCAGCACGTGAAGTCTGAATCAGTTTCTTAACTGACATCAAGAACACTTTGGCTTCACTGAGCATTGGGAGATGAAAGAGAAGAAACAGATCTGTTCGTCATTCTGCTCGGGCGCACAGAAGATAAAGTGAAACCAGGAGGATGGAGCACATTGGGAAGCGAGCACAGCTGAAATGGACTAGTGCCATAGAAAACTGAAAGTGGCGGCAGTCAGCCCCGGCAGGGCACAAGATTATAGAATGTGCACAAGGTTTTTGAGCTGCTTGATTTTAGTGCAAAGTAAGCCCTAACCATATACTATGTATCAATAAAGAGCTGTGTATATACTGATAGAAAATGGTTATACTGATATACAGGACATTCTTTTTGAAACTGTAGGAAATGAGTTTAAATATTTAAAACACGGTTTTCTTCCTATCGAGTGCTCTTCATTTTTCAGATATGATTTAGTGGTTGGGGTTGTTAAAGTAATTGTTACTTTTAAACTTCCAATTAGTTCTTCTCAGCACCCTTACATTGTTTACTGCATATCATTTTCACATTTCACTGTGCAGAATAGTGACATCGATATAATAGAATGCCCAGGGAACAGACAGCAGCAGAGCATGAAGAGTGACTACTCTGTGCAAGGCATACTCTGTAGCAGCATGAAAATTAATAAAAGTAATGTTTTAACAAAAACAAACAGAACACAGAAGAGGCCAGCCATCAACTTAGTGGTAGAGTTATTACAGGGCTGGTGACCCAAGGTTGGGAACAAGCCTGGGGCTGACCAAGAGAGAACTACTGAGTGTCCCAGGAACGCTTTCTTCTGGGACGGGTGGCTAATGAGCTCTGCTGCATTACCACCGCCTGGGTGACCACAGGTGGCAGTGCAGGCAAGAGCATCTTGGGGAGGGAGAATGCTGCCTGGCGGTGGTGGTGCAAGCACATGCAGCATGCGAGATACCACCCTTTATCGGCTGTGACTGCACGGCTGTGTAGAACAAGGAAAATAACCCCCGTCACCACAGCATAAAGCCAGCCCCACTCTGCAGGTCACACACAGCCAACAGTAGCACTCACCTCCATACCAGAAGGGTCTGGTGTCACCCCATTGGTCCGTCTTGGTTGATAAATCATGGAGGAACAGGAGGTGAGGTTAGTCCCGGAGAAGGCGGGTGACAGAGCTTTGATGTGGTGGCAAGAAGAGGCAGACTGGGAGACCTGGGCAAATAAAGCATAGTGAATAAAAAAAAATTCACAAATCTGAGAATAGACATAAAAAGGCAGAAACATGTGGCATAAGGTAGGTGTGCGTAACATAAATTAGTATTTTGGTTGGTTTATGAACAGGACTCGGAATCTGAATAAAATCCAGTTATGAGGAGCAGTCCAGTGGCATGATACCAGTGTATTGTGCTGGCATGTGGTAGACCTGGGTTCATATTGGACCCCAGAATCCCACTATGGGGCCAGCAGGCACTAAACCTGTCACAAAGATGAGGCACTTAGCTGCCAGGGGAAAGGGTACAATCCATTTGCCAGTTACGTAGCCAACCAAAGAGCAGCATTGACTTTGAAGTAAGCCGTTTGTAATCTGGGACAGGGGAAAAGTTGGGAAAAATAAATCTGAGTACCAGAGTGCCCAGACCGAAGGCACCAATGGTAGTGCATTGAACTAATAGAAAGGAGCCCCGGGTTCGTGACTTGAGCCTGACTCCCTCCACAAGGCCACTGAAGTCGCATGGAGGCAACACTTCTTGACTCTAGAGGGATGTTTTAATACATCCAAGTGCTCGAGTGATTCCTCTTGTGGTTGGGGAGCAGCCTTGGTGTTATGGATGACCAGGGATACAGCCCTGATCCCCAGAAGTCAGGTGCTACTGTGGGTGGGTCACAGTACTTCCCAGATCACCATACCCTGCTGGGGGCTGTGTGGTGGCTGGTTGGAGAGGTGGCAGTCTGGACTCAGTCTGGGACCTGGCCATGATTGCTGGGTAGAATAGGCCAGATGCAGGATAACGGGTTGCTGAGCAAAACTTCTAGTGTAGCTTGCAAGAGGCATAAAGAATATGAAAAATATATGTACCACAGTAATGACTTATTTATTTATTTTCCTTAAAGGCTTTGGCACCACCACCACAACTGGATTTAACTTCAGTGATCCTGGTCTCACAGCATCAGCAGGCCTTACATTTGGGTTACCAATCCTCGTCCAACTGGCTTTGGGACAGGAGGACCACTTCTGCAGCTGAAGAAGCCACCAATTGGAAACAAAAGGGCAAAAGATAGTTCATTTTAAAGAAAGAGTCCAGATTTATAAAACATTTCCTTAGTCCTCAAATTCTATTTTCTAAATTGGTCAAGAAAGCAAAATTGCACCCAGGGACTGAGTTTTAAAACTTTTTATGCTGTATTATAGTAGAAAAATACATTTGAAACATTAACCAAGATTGTTTTGTATATCTTATATTTTCTTGTTTGTAATGGCCAGAAATGCTGTAGTTCTGGCTCTTGGTTTTGATCCCTCTGCTGTATGAGTTAATACGACTTGCATAGCCACTTTACTCATACAGGTATTTGTTGAACCTGTTCTTAATCAGCAAAGCCTTACAGTGCAGGGCATGTATATTTTCTTTACACAAAAAATACAAAGAAACCGTCACATTTAAGTTTCTCTTCTGGTTTACACCACCATTAGGTCAAATACAGTGTGTGATTATCCACTGCATTGTAAGTGTTGTTTTCGGATACACATAATGAGAAATGCGTTAATTAAATAACCACTTTCTTTATATAGAATGCAAGCATCTTCATAATGTGTATTAGCTCATTCAGCCTTTTAAGCTCTTAGTAAGATGGGTGAAATACTGCATCGGAAAACGTTTGGACCTCATTACAGTGTAAACCACCTTGTGTATTATTGACACTCTAAAGAACCAGCACTGAAAAATTGTTACAAAAATGAAGTGCTGTAAAAAATATGTTCCATTTAGAATCATATACAAGTACATACATGCATGCATACATACATACAAAAAAGGGATCTAAACTTGCAGTCTGATTGGCTACAGTGTGGTCATATGATCCGCCTACTGTGCGTTATGTGCGTTATTGCCACAGTGCTATGACAGCAGTCAGTAGTCTCTGAACTGTTGGCCCAATAAAACATTTCTTTTGAACATGGGATGTGCTGTCTTTCACAGGGAAAGTGCATCTCCCAGCAGAGCAAATGCCGGGACAAATCGAGTACAACCTCTGCATGCTTTAATCAGTCTGGTAGAGCACACTGGGAAAAAAAAGTCTACTAGACAAATAGACTTTAATTTGGTTTAATATATATGAACCTAATTTCCCTTGCATGAAAAAAGTGACCATCAAAGGTCAAAAACCCAGAACTTTGTTGTCCGTCGCATTTTTCACTCTCTGGGCAATAGTCTTGCACTGTAATCCTTCGCTCCAGTCCATGATTGTACATTGTACACACTAGTGAAAATACACTGCACTCGAGTCGGGGCTTATAATAAGAAAACAACAGTATTAGCCCAAGGGTAGGAAAGGACAGTGCCCAAAGATGCCTGCTTGGGTGTAATTGCCTATTGGTGGTCACTTACGTATACCAAGGACACTAGTTTTCCACTGTGAACCTCAACCCCAGTCCGTATTTACTTAATCCACATTTAAAAAACATTTGTTTCGCTTTTTGTAGCTGTTGCAGCTTTTCTGAACCAGCAGCAGCTTTTGTGGTCTGCAGTTGCTTTTAATGAGATGTGTCTACTGCTTAACAAGCAACAGTATGGTGTGAAATCATCAGCAACATTTAAACAGAGAAGTATAGCTGGCTTTCCATTTCTTAAAAGCAACTGACACATTCTCGGCAGGCAACTTATACTAAGTAATAGCCTGCCTGAGGAGTTTTTTATGCTTACCTTGAAAATTTTCTGTTAGGTAATTAAAGAGAGACTTAGTTATATGCCCAGGCCGTAACTTGTGATTACAAGCCGAGCTGCCATCAAGCTCTGCAGCACTGCCCCTAAACATAGCACTTTGATAACATGAAGTAGGGGATTGAGCTGCAGGCGGGCTGTGTACAGAAACAGTGAAGGGGGGGTCTGAAAATGCATACAGTTTCTTTGCTGCCAGTTATACACATGAAGCTGAAATATGTATCATACATTAGCCCCATACTTTTGACTGCCAGCAAAGCAACAGTCCCGATTTCATTGTTTCTATAGTGTGCCTTCAGCCCTGCCCCACATAAAATAACTATCAGGAAAGGCCTTACGATTTATCTAATCAGATCGCGTGTGCAGCACACAGTTTGTTAAAACTCAGCTGACTTGGCTACTTCATGTCATCAGAGTGCTACTTTTAGGGGCGGGGTTGCAGTGCTCAGCAGCTGCTCGGCTCATTATCAGCAGTTACTTTAAGTCTCTCTTTAATTACCTAACAAACGTGTCAAAGTAGGCATAATCAGCTGTTCGGACAGGCAACTCCTAGTATGAGTTGCCTGGCCATGACCTCTGATGAAGTTAGCTGTTCTTTAGTATAACTGGAAATAGGGGTATGTATTTGGCCTCTTCATTCTCCCTACTGTGCTGCTCTGTATGTTTGTAATCTTGCTTTGCCTTCCCCCCTTTTTTATGTTTGCTTGCCAAAAGCATAAATGAACATCTTGCAATCACTGTGTGATAGGGCTTTTGGAGGCTTGTCCTGCTCCACGAGTCACAGGCTTAGCAATCTCCTCCATAATACCACCCACTTTCTGTGGTCTCTTTGATCTACTTAGCCAGTCATAGAGCTGGAAAGTCCAAAGCAAAAGCTGCTCTGAAAATGTGTACTGCCTTGAAGGTTCCTGCTAGGGAAAATTTGATGTGTCCTAGGGACGTGGATATGTTCTATCCACACTATTTGGCATGGTCCTTTCCCCTTTAAGAAGTGCCAGAGAGTTTCCTCCTTCACGCCCCTGTAGACCCTAGCACTTTCCGATCCTTTTGGATTGCTTTAAAAACTTTGCTACCATTTTGGTATTTGTCTTCAAGCTTCCCGACTGTGATGAGCGACAACTCCGTCCCTGGATTTTGCCAGTGCCCATGCTGGCAGAAGATGTCACATACCGACCCCCACACCACGTGCATTTACTGCCTGGGCCACAAACACGATACTCAGGCCTGCGATATATGTCAGTCTTTTCATGCAACGGTCCTTGAGGACTGCTTCATCCGCCTTAAGTTGGGCCACCCAGAAAAACGACATCCACGGGTCAAATCTAAAGATGCCTATTGGGTGGTCTCCGTGGCTGCGGGGTCCGCCGAGCAGCTAAAACAACTTGAGGCCTTTGAGAAGAAGGTGGCTTGGGCCACCGCTCAATCCTCTTCAGCTTCTGCCTTCGTGCCTCTCCAGTTGGGCTCCACTTTTTCCGGCTCCTTCAAGGAGCTGTGCTAGTCCTTCCCGACTAAGGGGCAGGGTCTTTCTGGATCTCACAGGTCTTGATCTCGTAAGAAGAAGAAGGAGTCAAAGAAACAGAAGACTGATCGTCGTTTGTGAGACTTGGAGTGTTCTCAGTCTCACGACTCTCAGGTTTGACCACAGTCAAAACTGCAGCCTTGGCCACTGGCTTCACAGAGACCCATCGGGCCACTCTGTCGTAAACACCGCCGATGATGCGTCTTCAGATCTTTCTCAACCCATCAACCAGTTGTCATCCAAAGAGGTCGTATAACTCTCTTCAGGACTCTGGTCCTGCTTCAGACCTTAGAAGGGGCTGATCAGTCTGCTGCCCAGAACCTTCCAGTCACCGACTCTGACAAGGAGGAGCCACAGCATTCCCCAGCTTCTTCTGAGTTCCCCTGGTGGCTGAGGTCTCTGTCCTTCTCCAGTGGGTCGAGCAGCTCCTGCCGTCATTTGCGTTCCCACTCTCAGCGCTACGGGAAGTGGTGCCGCCGTTGTTCCTCATCTTTGTTCTCCTTCGTGAGGTGAGGCTTTAGCGCAAGTTGCATCGGCGCCACAGGCATCCTTGTGTGGCAACAGTTGGTGCTGGCCGCAAAGCACCCGGTTTCCACACTGGCTATCACTTGGCTGTCACCCGAGAGGCCGACATAGACTCCCCATATGGGGTTGGTCGAGACCATCCCTTCCCCAGTGGATCCGGTCAAGACCGTTTTGGTTCAGCGGAAGCCGGCCTCTCCGCCAGTTGTGGTGGGGTTTCCTCCAGTGCAGCCATCAACTGGCGCTCCGACCAAGGAGTCTCAGCCAGCTTCCCCATTGGCTGTCTGTCACTGTCACACCTGATCGCCTGCGGAGGGATGAAGGTGACTCAGGCGGTCGAGGATTTCTCACTGCACTCCAGTCTGGTCAACGAGGAGTCCGTGGGGGATCTCTCGACGGAGGAAGGTCCCACTTCCTTCCTGGGCATTCTCCACCTCATTTCCCCGAGTCCACGGGGATGAAAATGGAGCCCATCCAGAAGAGATTCTAGACAAAGGGGACTCTCCAACTGAGGCTTTTCCAGTGGCTGAAGCCATTGTCGGCCCAGCCCTGGAGCTTTGGCAGCGCCCTGCATCCTGCCCTGCACCCTCTGCCCAGATGGCCTGCAAGTACTTGGTGCCCATCGGTACCCTCTCAGGTTTTACGGAGCAGGGGCTGGTGGCTGACTCCGTGTTTCAGCGCTCTGGCAATATCGGGGACATCGACAAGCCGCTGGACAAGGAGTCCATGAATTTGGACTGTGTGGCTAAAAAAGTCTGTGCTGCTTCCTGGCTTGGCCTCCGTCAGGTGAGCTTGGCCGTCTTGATGGCACACTTCTCCCACGTTCTCTTGGGCTCTTTGGATGAGGTGATTCCTCACCTGCCTTCGGACCTCCAGACCACTGTCAAGCAGGTCTGAGATCAGGGCCAGGCTGTGGCCAAGCAGCAGCTGTAAACTGCTCTGGATCTGGAAGACTCATATCCCGCTCAGTGGCAGCTGCAGTAGCCATGCGCTGTAGGTCTTGGCTGCGGATCTCGACCTTCATGGCAGACACTCGGCACAAGCTGGCAGATGTTCCTTTCTTGGGCACCGACCTGTTTGGGCCCAGTGTGAGGGGTCACCTCTAGTGTATCAAAGTCCAAAGTTACCTCTGTAACATCTGCACAGAAGGATCCCAGGGGTCCAGGCAACAGAAGCAAAGCCCTTGTCTCCTCCACTCCTGCGCAAAACCAGCCCAGCATCAGGCTGGCCAGCAGGCTCAGTCCTGGCTACCCAGGCCCAAGTCATTGGCCTCAGTGGTCCATAAGCCCGGAGGGAAGGAACCCGGTGGTGCCTCAGCTGGGTCCTCCTCCTCCAAGCCTGCTCAGTGACAGGATTGGGGGTGCCACCCTCATAACTGTCACGTCTTCACTGGATCCTCCTGTGGGGGGGCCGGCTCTGCCACCTCCTTTCCGCTTGGTCCGCTGTCGGTCAGAGTCTGCCTCTGGAATTCAAGCAGTACCCTCCAAGCCAAGCCTGCACCCCATGGAAGGACTTGGTATCCACAGACACTCGGTCGTCTCTTTGAGATGACATAGCCCAGCTCCTTCATAAGGAGGTCGTGGTCAGAGGAGGGGATCCTCTGGAACACCTAGGGTTTGTCTCCAGGTACTTCCTGGTGCCAAAACGGATGGGGGACTGGCGCCCAATTTCTAGAACTGCACGATCTGAACAAGTTCCTCAGTTCACGCACTTTCAGGATGGTAACTCTGTCCCAGATCATACCATCTCTAGAGCAAAATGTGGTTTTGTTCCCTGGATCTTCAGGACGCTTTCTTTCACGTTCAAATCCGTCTGTTTCGAGCTGAGGGAACCCTCTGAGTTCCAAGCCATGCCATTCGGCCGCTCCTCCACCCCCAGGGTCTTCACCAAATGCATAGCAGTGGTGGAAGCTTATCTGAGGCGTCAAGGGGTCCGGGTGTATCCCTACCTGGATGACTGGCTGATTGCAGATCCCTCCAGGCAGGAGGTGAAGTTCAGGGACCTGGCCCTCCAGACCTGCACCTCCTGGTCAACGAGGTCAAGTCAAAACTCGTGCCCTCGCAGGTGATTAGCTTTATTGAGGCAGAGCTTAACTCTTCCCAAGCCAGAGCCTGGCTCCCGGCAGACAGGGTGGAGGTTCTTTCCTCCTTTGCTCGATCTTTTCTGGTGGGACAATTGTGTCCTGCCCGGGACTTCCTGCGCCTTCTGGGTTACATGCCGGCCTGCACCAGCGTGGTCCGATGGGCCCGTTGGAATATGCGCTCCCTGCAATGGGAGCTGGCCACCCAGCGGTTTCAGCGCAAAGGTCATTTCAGTCAGCTGGTCACTGTGACCCAGAAGATGTGGGACGTCTTCCAGTGGTGGCTAGTCCCAGAGCATCTGCAGGAAGGGATCCCGTTTGTCCGCCCCGAGCCTACAGTCATCCTGACGACCGACACCTCTCTCACGGACTATGGTGCCCATCTGGGGAACACAGAGTCCATAGGCCGAGGAGTCCTGATGGCACATCAACCTGCTGGAGCTCCAGGCAGTTTGGCTGGCGCTGACTGCATTTGCACCGTATATTCAGGGCCAAGTGGTCCAAGTCCAGACAGACAACACCACGACCATGTACTACCTCAACAGGCAAGGCAGGACACACTCCCTGCCTTTGTGCAAGGAAGCTTTCCGCATTTGGACCCTCGTGCGCAGCCTGGAGGTGATCTCCTAGCCATCCATGTGGCAGGAGCCTCTGGTCAGCTGGCGGATGCCCTCAGCCAGGTAGCCGAGGCATCTCACGAGTGGTCTCTTCATCCAGAGGTAGTTCTCAGCCTGCTCTCCCAGGGGGCACCCCTCAGGTGGACCTGTTTGCCTCCAAGAAAAATGCAAAGCTGAGGCTGTTCTGTGCCCACCCCCCTCAGCAGGGCTCGCTGCAGGGTGATGGCTTCTCGAGGCCTTGGACCTCCAGGCCTCTTCTTTGCCTTCCCTCCACTTCCCTTGATCCACAAGGTGCTTCTTAAGGTTGAGAGGGACAAGGTACGGATGAGTCTGATGGCTCCAGACTGGCCACACTAGTTTTGGTACCCCGATCTCCTCAGCCTCACCGACAGGCTCCCAAGGCGTCTTCCACTCCGCCCAGACCTGCTGTCTATCAGGAGAGGGTACTCCATCTGGATCTTAAATCCAAGCACCTGACAGCCTGGTTCCTGAGCAGCTAGAGTGCCAGGCCTTGGGTCTCTCCGAAGACGTCCTCACCATGGTGGAGAGATCTAGAAAGTAATCAACCAGAAAATGCTATGCCTTCAAATGAAAGAAATTCTCCATTTGGTGTCGGGGCAAGGGGCTGGACCCTTTGACTTGTCCAGTGGCCAGCACCTGTGGTCCCTCTCCAAAGGGGGATTTCAGTCAATGACCCTTAAGGTGCACCTGGCAGCTATCTCTGCTTACCGAGTGCGGGCTGGTCAGCAGTTGGTGATGCAGGAGAAGGTGGTCTGGTGCTTTTTCAAAGGCTTAGGTCACATTTCCCCTCTGGTGCGTGAACCACCACCACCATGGGACTTGTTGCTGGTTTTGGCAAAGCTCATGGGCAAGCCATTCGAACCGATGCACAGGTGTGAGATGTCTCACCTGTCATGGAAGACCGCCTTCTTGGTGGCTATCAGGTCAGCCAGAAAGATCAGTGAGCTCCAGGTGCTTTCAGGCTGAACACTGACTCCATACTCTGGACCTGACGTGAGCGCTTGTTTATTACAAAGAGCGCATGGCTGGAGTTCACCAGCTGTTTGTCACCTACGTTTAAGCCACCTCTGGCAGACCTGCAACCAAGCGGACGATTGGCAGGTGGATTAATTCCTGCATTGATCTCCGCTATAGGTTGGCGGGTAGGGCTCAGGGCTCATTCCACCCGTCATACAGCTGCATCAGTGGCTGCTTCTAGTGATGTCCCTATCCAGGAAATCTGTAGGGCTGCTACCTGGAAGTCAGCACACACCTTCATTTCCCATTACCACATTGAGCTCGAGTCATGCCGCGATGCTGGTTTTGAGGACTCAGTTCTCCAGTCTCTGTTTCCTAAATAGAGGGGTGTGCCTTGCCTCCCCTCTCCTGGAGAACTGCTAGGAGTCTGCCAAATAGTGTGGATAGAAAAACATATCCACGTCGCTAGAAACACAGGTTACTCACCTGTAACAGTAGTTCTAGGAGTGGTGTATGTTGTTCATCCACACCGATCCACCCAATGTCCCCTAGCTTAGGCACACAACCTCTGCTTCCAGTGAGCAAGATCTGGTGTCATGGGGTGAGCTAAGGGATATACCACCCGAATGGGTGGGAGGAGCCAGCTTGAAGACTTTCCAGCACTTCTTAAAGGGGAAAGGACCATACCAAACAGTGTGGATGAACAACATATAGCACTCGTAGAACTACTTTTACAGATGAATAACCTGTGGTTTTTTGGGGGTTTTTTTGTACCACACAGCTGTTTCTTGCAGCCATTCAGTGGCTCTTCGTGTTTACTGTGTGCCTCAACATCCACACAGTAGTTACAAGCAAGCAGACATGATTGGTATTGGCAGATGCTTTTTTACGTGTCTCTTGTTAATGCTGTCTTTCCCCTCCTCATTTTTTTTAAATTGATGATCAGTTCTGGAACCCTGGGAAATCAGTTGTCAAGGCATGCAGAGGAAGTGTCAGTGCGAGTTAGACCACTCATTTAACAGTTCCTGGCTAGATAGCACAGCTCACCATTTTTTTTTCTCTATACTTTCATATTAATCTGAGTCAGATAAGTCAAAGTGGGTCAGTATACTGTCAGTGTTGTCGCAGTTCTGGATTGCTTCTCATTGTTTCTCCGGAACTAATTGATCAGCCTGTAAAGCTAATTCAGTATACATATTCCAAAAATATCTTAACAAAAAAAAAAACACTCCTCCCCAACACAACAGACTAAAAATCTTGTTCCTATTATTATATCAGTTATATTTATATTTTTTATTAAAGTTTTAAAACTTAAGAAAAATAATCAAATCACCTGACATCCCCTGTAATTCATTTTTGGTCCAATGCTACAATAGATTACTATACATGTAAAGGCTGGTCACTCTAATGTAAAACAAAATAACTATTATAAATCTCTGTCAGTAATCCATTTTTATCAGCTTTTTTTATTATTATTTTTCCTCCCTGAGCCACCGGCCACCCGGTACTTTCGGCTCGGTCACAGGCCACAAATTTCCACCACTCAAATCGGCCACGAGCCCTCCGATACCCCGTGGCTTTCCCCCCACGGTGGGGCTGCGGCACTCCCCCTGCATGCCGCAGTCATTGGAATAGGTCAGAGGTCTGGCCTGAGGGGCTTATTGAAGCCGTGGCGGGCTTCATTGAAAGCGAACGGCAGCTGTCCATTTTTCCGTTTTTCTGGGGGAGGCGGGGTCGTGCAATGACGTCCAGCGTCCACCCTGCCTCCTGTGCATGCTAGTGCCGGTGGCTGTGTGACTCCCAGCCTCTGCCAGGGGTCATCGATGCTCTGGGCACTTCCACACCCTCTCCCCGGAGAAAGAGAGCAGTCCTTAGGACGCTCTATCCTTCTTTCCCGGCCGGCCCTCCAGCGACCCTGGTCTGTTCCCGAACCCGGGTCACCAGCATCGCATTCTGAAATCTAACCGATGGGCCGGTGCCATATCAGCTTTTTTTTAGTAAACTCTTGCTCAGTCACAATTATTCTTACCCCTTTTAATTTTATTAATAGGTTCCACAGATATGTCACCTTTATCTCCTTTTTGTTTGTTGTAAAAACGATAAATGTAACCTTAACAAATGCTCACTCTTTTGAATTAATTTAATGCCATTTCTTGTACTCATGGTGTAACTCGATGAAAGATGTGACTGGCTTTTTAATATGATGCAGAAAAGTTACTCTTTAAGAAAGGGAAAGCCAGGTTTATGCAAAAAAGGTCAGCAGTGTCACTTTAAAGATCTGCAGCCTGATAAGGAATGCACACTGTTTATGCTCTAAAAGGCTATTTACTGTTTTGAGGGTAATAGTTCACAAACTGTTCACTGGTGATGGACTCTTGTCCTCCTTCAGTGGTATAATAATTAATTTTTGGTCATGTGACTGTCTTAGCCAATCCGATTTTAAGTTGCAGTCCTGTGGCTTTTGTTGGTGTGCAAACAAAGTCTGTGCATTTCTAGAACAAAGTTTTACAAGACATAATCTAATATTTTGCTGGATGAAGATGAAAATGGCCTGATGATTTTGAAGCAAATTTGATACGTCTTGGACAAGGTGGTTCGTTTTATAGAACGTTGTTGGCAGTTAAGAATGTGGGCATTGAATTTATTAGGATTATTGGGGAGGAATAAATGTTTTTGCTTTCTTTCACAAGAAGATTCTAGATTATACAAATATGCATCAATTGAAAAGTCATAAATTTTCTTTATTACCATTGCACTTTTATATTTAAACTGGTACTGATTTGTACAGTATAGTAGTATAACATTTAGTCTCCTCTTGACTTTTTGACTATTCATTTGAAATGCCATTTTGTAAATGAGTTCAGTTAAAGTCAGTATGTAGTAGTGAGAGCTTTTTTTTTTGGTCCAAGTAAGCTTGTCTGTTTTTTGTGTTTTTTTTTCTAAGTAGTGTTTGTCCTCTTGTATAATCCATGCATATAAATTGGAAATGATGACTTGATGTTTTTAACCACAGGTAAGTTTCTCTGCACTTTTACATGCTTGTGCTTTCCTGAGTCTAAGATTTATAATCTTTTGTAATTGTTTCAGGAAAGTGTCTTTTGTGTTTCAGAGGTTGTTTTGAGGGGAGAAATGGCAAAATGATATGTTGTAAAAACTGCTCTTAAAATAAACTGTCAAATTCATATATATCTATATAATTGTGTCTGTTTTGTTTGCTTTATTAAAAGTCAGATGGCTTTATTGCTTTTTTATTTTTTTCCTCTCCTTTCAGTCCCTGGCCCTTCATCCCACCGGCTCCTCCAGCCACGTCACCTGACATCTCATGGGCTTGCCTTCCAATTCCAGCCTCCACTTGTCCTCTCCGTACCCAGGGCTAGAGGGCAGTGGAGCTACGCCCTGCACCTGCCAGACCAGGTCACCAGCTGGAGGAGTGCCATGTTGCTAGTTCAGGGCCTACGGGGAGCTGGTGATCATCTACGCCAGGGCCTGACTTCTTTTTCTGGCTTTCTAACCTCTTATACGAGCGCCGGCAGTGAGAGATGCTTATACACATGCACAGAACCGCCGACGTTCATCCCTCCGACTAGTTGCTCCAAGCTGCACCACCACTTGGGGCCCCCAGGCGGCAGTGGATTAGCGGAGCCAGCATCCCTCCCTCCCCAGAGGAGGAGAGCATCTTCCTGGACTCTCGATCGTCCTCCCCCCGGCGGCCCTCTCTCATTCCTGAACGTGGGTTGCCGGCATCGCGAGCAGTAACCCTACTGCTGTGCTGATGAGCCTCCACTTTTTTATTTTTTGTATTTTAAACTTTAATTTCACAGTCAGCCTTAAAGATACACAGGGTGGATATGTATTCAGGTCCAGGCTGCCAGCTATTGCCCACAAATACTTACTAGTCTGTAGATGCCTCCAGTCTAGATCAGATGCATTTTTCATTGCCTGGGGCTTGCCCCCTCATGGCAGGGCCCTAACCTCAGATTTTTGCACTGCCATCCATCGTTGAACATCCTTGGTCGGAGGGTGGCAGAAGTACACCTTCGAGATTTAGTAGCTTCGTAGTGGGTGGGTCATCAGCTGTCATGGGCTGTTTCGTATCTTTTTTCCCTTGTATTTTTCACCATCCCACCTCCCATAATTGAGAGCCCCCCCTTGGCTCAGCCCTGTAAAGGAGAGAACAGCTGGTGCAGGGCGTTCACCCATGACATCAGTGCCATCCCCACTTCTAACTTACAGGTATCACTTTCCAAGCCGACCATGGTTCCCTCCCCCAGAATCAGTGTGCGATCGTACTCCAGACCCCACTAGGGCAGGGGAGTCAGGCCCAAAACCTCATTGTGGCAGTGATGTGCGCCACTAGCCAGCATCATCAGGTTGGGCTATATGTAAAGGTCTTTTCATTGGTTTTGTCCAGGGGTGGAGGCAGTTTGGTCCAGTGAGTAGAGCACCAAACTGTGACAAAAGAGATCCTACAGTCTTCCAGGAATCTATCTTCACCATTGATTCCCAGTAAATGGGTCTGGGTCCACAGGCACTAGAACCCTGTGGGAGCAAAATTTATTTGCCGGGAGGGAGCCATCATAGACTACCAAGTACAGTACATGTGCACCTCATGTGGTGCCGCATGGCAGCTAGTCCCCTTCGCCAGCTCTCTCACGCACTTCAGTTCGGTGCGCCCTGCTGTCAAGTGCACCATGGGACCAACAGTGCCTCAATAAGTTAATAGTCATCATCATTTAAACTGCATCACTGCCTTATTTTTTGTCATGATGCCTTTTCTCTTTGCTGTTATATTCGGCAATGCTGAAGTCCGAGAAGAAGGGGGTTAAGAAGATGAAGACGGTCCAGCAGCCTCCATCTATGCATCAGTGCCCTTGTGGGAAGTAGATGGCTGAGACAGACCAGCATCAGTGCTCCGCAGCCTGCCTTGGCCTTCAACATGACTTGGATGTGTGCGACATTTGTTTCTGTATGGTCTGCCCTACCCTAGAGATCCACGAGATGAAGGGTCGCCTGACCCCCACCTTTGGAGGTAGGTGCCACATGTGTGCAGACAAGGCACAGTCACTATGTCTTTACCCTAGGCCTCTCCTAGGATCTCTGGTTCCAGGGAATTACAGGGTCCTCAACTCACCCTGCGGCGTTGTTGGGATGCCCTGGTTGGACAGGCCTAGTGGAAACTAGCTCCTTCTGGGCAACTGGATGTGAACCCCTCACAGTCTGTCTTCCCTGAGCAGCAGACACCCCCATTGGTGAGGCTGAAGCTGTACACTTGGTCTACTACACCAGTGGACGGTGTCATCGTCTGGTACTACCTGTGCTGTTGGTACTGTTTCCGGTGACAAGTTCGAGCTGCGCCAAACACTGTGCCGGGCTCCCCCAACAGCATTCACAGTGTTGGAGGAGGAAACGGCATCAGAGCCATGTTGCATTCTGTTGCTGAGCTGGAGGATGTCCTTTCCCAGTGTCGTTAGCAGCACCTAGAGGGAAGACGACATCATCCCTGGAGATGGACACAGGGATAACCATGGTGACAGTGCTATCCCTGGTCCCACTGCGCCTGGAGACATCATGGTTAAGGATGGTTTGGGGGTTGATATTGGGACCTGTACTGAGCCTGACTTGAAGGGCAGTGCCATCTGCTACGATGGGGATGAACCCAGCTTTGAGGACTTCACTGACCCTGAGCCCGGCACCAGAGGCAGCACCAGCTCGGTGTCTGATGGCATCCTGTGGGCAGAGTTCTCCCCAGAGAATCTGGACAACACTGCCACTGGTGAGGACCAGGCCCTCCCTATGAGGATTGTATGGCTCTGCTCTCCTCACCTGGGGGAGTCTCCCCCATGTATACAGTCATGTCACTCCTCTGATGTAGGAGGACCCCTTTTGGGCAACTCTGCCATACCTACCCCTTGGATGAGGCCCTCTGTGCAGTCCCGCAACCCAGGTAGAGGCCCCTGCTGCTTTCCCCCAGTTATAGGCTAAGAGGGGCCTTTAATGTGGAAGTGTGTTGGTGCCTTAGATAGCTTCCACGGGGACTCTTGATGGGGTCCAGTTTCAGCCCTTCTCCCTGGCACCAACAACCTGTAGGGTCACTGCCTGATTCTCACCCCAGGAATCCTTTTGCATCTGTTGACAAGTGCAGTATGCCAGCTGGTTTCAGCTGCCCTGGAAAGGAGGAATCAATGCAAATGAGGAAGGCATTGGCCAGTCAGGATACAGTTAGAGTGCTGGCTGCAGTCAGCCTGAGGGACCTCAGAACTTGTTCTCCGCTGAACTGGCAACAGTGCCCCAGAGCTCTCCTCTTCAGAGATCTTCCTGTACCATTTTCTCCTCTTCGAGTGCTGCTTTCAAGGTATTTTCTATATTTTCGTCATTTTATCTATTTTTACTGCATCTGCGCTGGGTTCCACGCAGTCGCATATTTTTTTCATGTTTTTCCCACTTCAGCGTTTTTTTCTGAAGTAAAAGTCGCCTGCGTGCACGATAAATTGCATTGTTTTTATTTAATTTGTTATTTTTTAGTATTTATCAGTGGTTTGTACCACTTTTGCGTTAAAATCATTGTTTTGTTTTTGTCTGTGATGCACTATTTTTCCATTACGCACCCCTGAATTCTTAAACCTTTTTTCTCTATTTCAATTCAAAATTGTTGATATTTGAAGGGTAATCCCATCTCTTTTGGGGTCAGACTCTCGTTTGTTGTGCAATGGGCTTTTGTTGACAAGAAGTGTGGAGGTGGTTTCTGTTTTTCCTCTATTGTGAAAAAAAAATCTCTAAAGTTAATTTTGATTTGATTAACCTTTGGCCTAACTAATATTATCTTGGCCTTTCATTCTACCTCCTCCTCCTCTAAAAGCGCTGAGGAGGGTACCTCAAGTTAACACAAAAGAAATGACAAGTCCCCTTGGGACTTTTATTATTATAAGTCTAGTTCTGCAGTAGTATTTATTCTGTCCAAGCCTTTAAATTAAAATTGGCAGGGTGTCTTCTATCCCTGCACAAAGAAAGAGATAAAGTTCATCTGACCTTCCCTCCTGAAGGACATAGAGAGACATCAGTGGTTGATAAAATTATGCCCTCTGCAACTGAATTTTTGAGAGCTTGGCAATTATTCCAGACTTTACAATTCTGGGTGTGTTCTCGGCTCCTTTGAGTGCTAGTAATCCTCTCCATGTTAATCCTTACGCCCAAGGATGATATTGTTATTATTAGTAATTTAGGAGAGGATTTTCTATTCTGAACTCATCTCGGTGCCCAATAAATCCAGTCGGTCACACTGGGGTTGATTCAGGTTATGTTAATAATGAGGTCTCTTTCTGTCTCGCATATCTACATTCAACTGGTGGACTCCCTGGACTCTTCCTTGAGGATGACGACTTTGTAGATCTGAGGTGTTGCTCTTCTCCAAAGAAATTGACAACTCTCTGAAGAGACCTACAGGTAGGTTCTGGAAACCCCTCCACTTCTTTCGGGGTTGACAGAGGCATTCAGAGGAAATACCAGCTCGGTAAGTGTTCTACTGTGTTTCTCTGTACACTTTCAGATCAAAGAGAGGGCAAGCAGCAGCCTGCTTCTCAGCCTTTGTGCCACTGTCTGCTCTCCCTCCAGAGATAGACTCTAGACAATCAGATACCATGAGTAAGAAATTTTATGGTAATGTTTCTTCCTGTTGTATTTGTCTACCTTTATAGCATACGCTCTTAGATATTGAGTTTTTTTTATGTATTCTATCCTTGTCATAGTGCGACATCCCTGGAGCACTATACACAGATTTTCTGAAATACCCAAGTGTCATATGGAAGCACAATGCTCTCATAGCCTTAAATCATAATGTTACAGCTTCTAGAGTCTTGGCATAGGTCATTTCCCTCAGGCCTTGCTTTTGCTTGTCTGAGAAGTTCCAGCCTCTTGTGTTATGCTTCGGTGCAAATTTTGGTTTGTCTTTATGGAAACATCTCCCGTTTTCAGACTGAAGCTGACAGGCATGAATGGACGAGTTTAACGCTCTGAGTAACTCAGTTAAAGAAAAGCTTTCCTTTTCCCAGAAGTCTCAGGGTAGGGGGGCTATGGGTAAGGATTATTTTCCCTTTAACCTTGTTTTCCCTACGCCAACACATTCAGAATTCTCCAAATGAGAAGTTTTCCAGGGATAGAGGCAGGAGTGCTCAGTTCCACTCCTGGTAATCTCTTTTCTTCGGTTACTTTTCTTCTTGGTTCAGTTTTTAACCCTTCTTTGGATGGTGTAAAAACAAAAAAAAAAGAGCGAGATATATGAAGATAAATACATACATAATAAGTTAATAACTAAATTTTATCTCCAATTGCTGCAGTCTGTGTCCAGTCGAATGTCAGCAGTGGGAATTAGCACTAGAATCTCGTGAGGGTCAAAGTCATGAAAGGGCACCCTTCTCTTTGTGGAGTTGGACCCTTTTTTCCTGCTGTTACCTGAATTCTAAAGGAAAATGTGGAATGGTGAATCATTATCAACTTTTACAACCTGGGTTCAGGATGTTCCTTAACTCGGGTCTTTCTTTTGCAAACACAGGGGGAATTTTCTAGTCTCCCTCGATACAATCTATGTTCTTATTTCCTTAGCCCTGGACTTTTCTCAGGCTGCTACCAGCTTATACCCATGCCGTTTAGACTGCCTCCAGAGTGTTCTCAGATACTGGGTAAAAAAACAGGCTGTTCACCAGGTATCTGGTTCGGGTGGCAGTTCACCCCAGATGACAGGGAATTTCTGGTTTCTGTCCTCAGAGGCTTGGCTGTTCTTAGACAATTCTCCTTTACTCTGGTTCTCAAGCCCTAAGTCTGACATTTTATTTCCTACAGTCTTGGGGTTTTTGCAGCTACTAGGAAAAGTTCCCTAGCCATCCCAAATTCGGCAGGTCTTTGGGGGCAATGCTCATCTCTTGTCAGGGGAAGTTTCTTTCCTTGTATATAGTGCATAATTTTGTCACTGGAATCCTAGGAGCCAGACCTCTAGGACGGATCCCAAATACGAGATTTTTCGTGAAGCTTGACCTCTGTTACAAGCTCTGGATTGGTATAAGGAAACGGTGAATTTCACTCCTCTTCCCTTCAAAACTTTGGTACAGAGGCTTTTTTTCGACAGGCACCTTCCTATAGGGGGTTCCATCATTGGGTCTTGGAGGCCAGGAGAGTCCTTCTTCCATTAGTCCCTGGAATCTCGGAGCATCTCCATCAGGCCTTCACTTTTCAGTCCAGAGGTCAGTTAGTACAGATAAGAATGGATGATACACCTGCCCTGTATCACAGCAACGAACAGTGGGACACAAGGCCTCCAATCTGTCCACAATAGCTATGAGTTTTGGTCTCTAGCCTACTTCTTTGGAGGTGTCTTCGTCACTTATCCATCTTTTGGGCAAGGACAACACTTTAGCAAATTCTGTAAGTCGCATTAGTCAGGGCCACCGCAAGTGGACCCTCAGCACACAAGTCCTAGCCACATCGTTCAGGAGGTAAGGGCAGGTCCAGATCTGAATTTTCGCCTCCAGTCTGAACCACCAGTTTCCACTTCCTGTTGCAGGCCCAGGCTCTGGGTTTCTTCCAACAGACTCTCTCATCTTAGACTGGTTGAGGAAGTTTTCTTTCTCCCATATATTTTTCCCCTTATTTCCAAAGTACTTCTCTAGTTAAGGAATCATCAAGCCACCACAAACCCGGTGGCTCTGGATGGGATGGACCAGCCGTGGTACTTTCTGATCAAAATGCTTCAGTTAAACAGCCTTCAGGCTGCTCTTGTTTCCACCAGCTACTTCCTTTCTCAGACAGAAGTAGTGTTTCTCAGCTTCCAGTCTTTTCTCCTCAACTCCTGGTTCTTGAGAGGCTAGAACTCCTAGAGTCCCTGTATCCAAACAAGGCCTGGAAAGTCTATGAGTAACCAAAATATTAGTACCACGAAAGCTTCCATTTCCTACTGGAAGTGTTTTTTATTTCCCCTTGGTACAAGGACAAGAGCCTAGAGTTTTTTAATCCTCTTTCCTCTCATGACTGGATTATTTAGTTTGTATCCAGGCAGTTCTGTTTTGTAAACAGAACTAGTTTGGTCCTAGTGACTTGTTTCCTGTATAAAGATAAAGGTTTTTACTTTGTTACTTACAGTAGGACATTAGGCCTCATTCTTGGGAGTACACCTAGCGGTTACTCGGCTTCTTTTTTCCATCAGACAAGAGAAATCTGTGATTTCTCAAACCACTGCAAGGGGTCGTTTCACTTCCAGACCTTTTAAGGGACAGGGTTTTTTTTTCCCCGTGAAACACAAACCTCTGTATAGTCAAGTTCATGGTGTTTCCCTTTGAACTGATGGCAGTGCTGTCCTGAAGTAAGTAATATCGAAGACAACCTTTCTGCTGGTCTTTTCCTGTCAGATGGGTTTCAGAGTTTCAAGTCCTTCATTCAGGCCTTATCCTCTCAGTTCCCTTGAGAACAAATTAGTTCTCTGGATGGATAGGAAATCCCTTCCCTAAGTGTTCTACCATTTCCACCTTAATCAGCCCTTTTCTCTGTCTGTACTGTTCTCAGGCAGGTTCTGTCTAGGCTATCTCAAGTTGCTCGGACTGGGCATGAATTAGTCCAGCTGGTCCGTTGCAGCTGTCCAAGTAGTTCAGGTACTGTCATTATCATCTCTTCCTTTCCTGCATTGTTGCAGAAAAGGAGAAACCGGTGACCAAGAGTATTTTTCCCACAGGACTCTTTTTCCCATACTTCGGTCCTGTTACAGCAAGGCTGACAATCAGCCCCCCCTTGGGCTTAGGGCCTACTTCCTTGAGGACAGCTGCCTCCTGGCAGCATTCATGACTATATCCTTACTACGAGTGTGCAGACCAGTTGTTTTGAAATTTGATTCTCACATTCAATAAGCTCTTTTTCTTGGATATGTAGTCCGATAGGATGCCAAATTTGTCAGGACGGTACTTCAGAGCCTCTTCTCAAAGTAGGTTTCTGTTCCCTCCTCCCAACTACACCACTTTGAAGTCTGCACCTGTCAATAGATGCTAAAGAATTCCTGGGGTGAGAAGAAACAATCACTCACTGTAGTAATATTACTTCTTCCAGGGTATTCTTTAGCATTATTGACACTCCCACCCTTCCTCCCCTGGAAACTTTGTCAAAAGGTTCTGTCATGGGATTTAGCCAAATGTGATGATTGTATTTCATTCGTGTGATAAAAGTTTTTTTCACAATAGTGGCTTACAAAAGATATATATATATTTTTTTTACTTGCTCTTTATACTCCCCCTGCCCACAGTGCTCCCACTCTTCGGGAGACACCTATGGCTTTATAGTCCCCGCCCTCTTACCTGGAGCCCGATGCAGTCCATCCCCATGTAGCTGTGGCTATGTCCCCCAGGCAGGCATGGGCACCCCCGAAGTCCTTCTTGTTCTCGTCGGGATGCTGGTCCCGGGTCAGGCAGGGGCACTGGGGATCGGGGCCTGGTGCTCCTTCTACCGGGAAGCCTGCGGGGTTTTTCCATTTTCTATAGGAGTGGCGCATGCCTCAACGTCGAGGCGTTTCCACCGACGCCCTCCACTCCCAACCCTCTCTTTACGCTCATGCGCTTGCTATGCCTTCAGCTTCCACCAGAGGCCAGTCAGGCGCCAAGCATGTACCCCTTCCTCCCGGGAGAGGAGAGCTGTCCCCGGATTGTCAATCCTCTCCCTCCCTAACCGACCTCCGGCCAGCCCAGGCTCGTTCCGAGGCCAGGTGGCGGTGGTGTCCGGCGTCCACCGCCTCAACCCTCAGCACCACCCGGGCGGCTAGATGGTTTGTTATTGCTAACAGGGTTTTTTCCCGTTGGGCACAGTTTTGCTCTTTTTCAGCTCCGAAATGCATTCTGAGGTACTGCAGGCAACACTTTAACTGTATCTTGATTGGCCAATGCCTTCCTCATTTGCATTGACTCCTCCTCTCTGGGGCAGCTGAACACAGCTGGCATACTACACCTGTAAAAAATGCTAAAGAATACCCTGGAAGAAGTAATATTACTTCGGTGAGTGATTGTTTCTTCCCATCAGTGTTCTCCTCGTAGTGCAGCGAATCAACTTCCCACCTGTCCTTGGCTGCTGAGTATTCTGTGTACCAACGATTCTTGATGGAAATGCTCCAGACACTTGACATTGGTTTCTGTGCAGCCATAATCCTGCAACCCTGTCTTTGGAAGTCCTCGGACTTCCCAGTGATGGCACTGTTGTCATCTTTCCCTGGCCTAGAGCCTTTAAAGAGACTTTTAATGGGTAGTGTGGAGACATCCCTGCCCTTGTCCTCCAGCCCCCAGGGATCTCCTGCTCCGGTATCATGTACCCACAAGGTCTGCAGGTGCAGTACTTCATCCCTATTCAGAGCTGGACGTACTGCTGATTTTGTCGGGGCCAAGACACCTCATGCATGATTCACATCCAGAGGCAGATTCTGCTCCGACGGATGCTTTTGGGAGGAAGGTATTCACCTCATCACACACCCTCATGGGCATATCTGCACATCGGGCGGCCTTCAGTCTCCGCATGTGGTTGCAGCTAGGACAGCTGTTAGCTGCCATGCCTCAAAGCGAATTAGTTGGGCAAGTCACTTGCCTTTCTAGTCAGGGTCTAGAGGTACCTCGGCACTAGTCAAGGGCATCATATGATTCCAGTACGGTGTCCTCCAGGTTAGTAGGAACTGCCGTCTACTTCAGAAAGATGGCGTGGCTTTGTCTTTCTAGACTGGCACCTTTGGCCTGGCATAAGGTGCTAAACTCACAGTTGTAGGATCATGGATATGTTGTTCTATCCACTCTGTTTGGCATGTCCTTTCCCTTTAAGAATCTTGCCGGAAGGTCTTTAAGCTGGCTCCTCTTACCCACCCGGGTGGTATAACCCTTGGCTCCGCCCCATGATGCCAGATCTTCCTTTCTGCTGGAAGATACAGGTTCCCTCCTTACCGCTCTTGCGTTCTGTAGGCCCTGACTTTCAAATCCACTTATTTGCTCAAACTCAAACTTGTCTGAGTTACACCAGATTGCTTCGCGATTTCGACCGCCATGGAGGATAAATCCTCACCCGGTTTCCGCCACTGCCCATGTGGGCAAAAGATGTCTCGCACTGACCCGCATGCCACGTGTGTGTGTACTGCCTGGGTGTCAGCCGTGACACTTAGGCCTTTGAGATGTGTCACGCATTTCACCTGAACATCTTGGACAGTCGTCTCGCACAGCTCCAATTGGGCAGACCGGAGAAACGGAATCTGCTGGTCAAATATAAGGAAGCCCGATGGACGGTCTCCGCATCTGCAGGGTCCACTGAGCAGCTCGAACAAATGCAGACTTTCAAGGAAGAGGCAACTTAGGCCGTGGATCAGTCCTCGATGTCCTCCTTCGTACCCCTCAACTTGGGCTCCACTTTCTCTGAATCCTTTCAAGAGATGTGCCGATCCCTTCCCACCAAGGGCGAGAGGCCTTCGGGTGCGCATGTCTGTCGGTCCCGAAAAAAGGACAAGAAACCGAGAGAATCTTCATCTCGCCAACGTTTGGGACTGGGTGAGAAATCTCAGTTACAGGAACTCTGTCTTGACTTCAGTCGAGGTTGCAGCCTCAGCCACTGGCTCACGGTCCCAGCCGGCTCAGACTCCAGACAAGGCGTCGGTTGGAGATTATACTCACCCAGTTGATCCATTGTCGCCAATGAGGCAGACAGCTCCTTATTCAGGACCCCGGTCCTGCCTCTCCCCAATGAGGAGACCCAGCCCGCTGAGAATCCCATCGGAGACCCGGTCCCGGACCCAGAAGAACCACGGCCCTCCCTGGTGCCTTCTGATTGACCCCGTTGGTCCCCCTCAATTATTGAGGTCGCGATCTCAGACTCCTTCGACTGACAGACCGAAGAAGAGGCGCCGCCGACATTCTTCTTCATCCTTCTTGGATGAGGAGAGCTTTGACAGAAACTCCTCAGGCGCTTCTGAGACTTCATGTGGCAACAGCTGATCTTGTTGAGTCAAAAATCGATTACGGCTTCCACCCCGGCCATTTCTTGGCTATCGCTTCCTAGGCCAAAGCCGACTTCTCCGGAGCCAGCCCGCTCCATTCCTCCTCCCATGAAGCCAGTCAAAACCATCCCGGTTCAACCAAAATCGACCTCTCCACCGATTTTGATGGAGCTGCCACCTAAACAGCCCCCTCCGGGGCTCCTGCCAAAGAGACTTCGCCTGTTCCGGGCCTTCCGCGCAGGCTTTCTGTCACACTCACTCCTGACCGTCCTAGGCGGGTGGAGGGAGACTCCGGTGGCCGGCCGATTTAGCCAGACTCCTCGGCATCCGACAACTTGGACCTTCATTCCCGTCCCTTGGATGAGGAATCAGTCGGTAGTCTCTTGATGGAGGAAGGCCCCTCTTCCTTTTATGGGCATCCTCTGTCTCATCTCCGAGTCTACGAGGATGCCTCTCGAACCCGTGCAAAAATGGGCCAAATATCCCCTCACTGATATTCTCAAACGGGGGGATTCTCTGACAGAAGCCTTCCCAGTGGCCGAGCCATTGTTGGTCCGGCTTTGGAGCTATGACAGCACCCAGCCTCCTGCCCTGTACCCAAATGGCCTGCAAATACGCGGTGCCCATCAGGTCCCTTTCAGGATTCACAGAGCATCCTTCTGCTGAGGGTTTGGTGACTGAATTTGTGTTCAGATACTTGGGTAGTTCGGCTGATACAGATAGACCCCCGGACAAGGAGTCCAAAAAACTGGACCACTCTGCCCGAAAAGTCTATGCCGCCTCTGCACTGGGCCTCCGTCAGGCAAATTCGGCCTTCATCGTGGCGCATTTCTCACACGCCCTTCTGGGCTCCCTTGATGAGGTTCTACCTCACCTCCCTGCAGACCTCCAGACCACGGTCAAGCAGATCAGGGTCGGGCTGTTGCGAAGCAGCAACTCCAGATGGCTCTGGACCTCAGGGACTCATGCGCCTGCTCAGTGGCGGCCGAGGTTGCCATGCACCGCAGGGCTTGGTTGAGGGTCTCCATCTTCACGGCGGACACCCAGCACATGCTAACGGATGTTCCTTTCGTTGGTACCGATCTTTTCAACCCAGGTGTGGACAGTCATCTCCAGTGCATCGAGAAGTCCAGTGCCACCTTGGACTCCGTAACTTCTGCGCAGAAGGAATCCCAGGGTTCCAAAAGGCAGAAGAAGCCATTTTGGCACTCTGCTCCTACGGCCAAGCAGCCCCACTTTCAAGCGGGGCAACAACAGCAGGCACAATGTTGGTGCCCTCAGTCCAAGTCCGAGCCTCCGGCGGCCTGGAGGACAAGGCTCAGGCATTCCCCAATCTGGATCTTCTTCCTCTAAGCCTGCTCAGTGGTGGGATTGGTTGGCCACTCCCATACCTGTCATGCAAGCTCTGGGTCCTCCCGTGGGGGGCTGGCTCCGCCACGTTCTTTCCGCCTGGTCCACTGTTACCATGGACAGGTGGGTCCTAAAAGTGGTGGGCCAGGGACTGTCTCTGGAATTCGAGCAGTACCCTCCATGCCGAACCCATGCCTCACGGGAGGATGTGGTGTCCGTACACACTCGGTCGGCTCTTAGAGACACCATTGCCCAACTCCTCCAAAAGGAGGTGGTGGCCAGAGTCACGGACCACCACCCCCCCCCGGTCAACCCAGGTACTTCCTGGTTCCAAAGCAGATGGGGGGCTGGCACCCCATTGTAGATCTGCGTGACCTGAACCAGTTCCTCAGGTCACCCACCTTCAGGATGGTAACTCTGTCCCAGATCATACCATCTCTCAAACAGAACATGTGGTTTTGCTCACTGGATCTCCAGGATGCATTCTTTCACGTCCCGATGTGTCCCTCTCACCAAAGGTTCCTTCGCTTCCGAGCAGAAGGAGCTCTATTCGATTTCCAAGCTATGCCATTCCACCTGTTATTGGCCCCATGGGTCTTCACCAAATACATTGCAGCGGTGGCAGCCCGTCTTCGGCATCGATAGATCAGGGTTTACCCATATCTTGGTGACTGGCTCTTGGTGGGATCCTCCAAGCAGGAGGTGGAGAGGTCCAGGAGGGCTGCACCGATCCTTGGTCTCCTGATCAACGAGGCTAAGTCGGAACTCGTACCTTCACCGGTGATATTTTTCATCGGGGCAGAGCTCGACTTCTGCCAAGTCCGAGCTCGGCTCCCGACAGACAGGGCAGAGTTTCTCTCCTCCTTTGCCCAATCATTTCTGGTTGGGCACTTGCGTCCTGCCCAGGACTTTCTGCACCTTTTGGGGTACAGAGCGGCCTGCACCACCGTGGTCCAATGGGCCCAGTGGCAGATGTGCCCCCTCCAATGGAAGCTGGCCAGCCGGTGGACTCAGTGCCACGGTCACTTCGACCAGCTGGTCACTGTGTCCCAGAAGATGTGGGACGCTCTCCAGTGGTGGACTGTCCTGGAACACTTGCAGGAAGGGATCCCGTTTCTCCGTCCCAAGCCAGTAGTCATTCTCACAACCGATGCCTCTCTCACGGGCTGGGGAGCCCACGTGGGGAACCACAGAGCTCACGGGTTCTGGCCCCCCCCCCACGAGGAATCCTGATATATAAACCTGTTGGAGCTCAGAACAGTCAGAATGGCATTGTCAGCATTCGCTCCGCTCCTTTGGGGTCAAGTGGTGCAAGTCCAGATGGACAATACCACAACTATGTACTACCTCAACAAACAGGGCGGCACGCACTCCCGGCTATTGTGCAGGGAAGCACTCTGCATCTGGACCCTTGTGAGCCAACTGGAGGCAGATGATCTAGCCATTTATGTGTCAGAGCCTCAAACCAACTGGCGGATGCGTTCTGCTGTGTGGGCAAGACGTCCCACGAGTGGTCTCTCCAGCCAGAGGTAGTACACAGTCTGTTCTCCCACTGGGGCAAACCTCAGGTGGATCTGTTTACCTCAGGAGAACACCAAACTGAGGCTGTTTCATGCCCGCCCCCAGGGCTCGCTGCAGGGGTGCCTTCTCGAGGCTATGGACCCCACGCCTCTTCTATGCCTTCCCTCCACTTCCCTTGGTTCACAGGGTGATCCTCAAGGTCAGACAGGACAAGGCACAGGTGATCCTGTAGCCCCAGATTAGCCTCGCTAGTTCTGATATCCAGATCTCCTCCACCTCAGCTCCAGGCCTCCGAGGCATCTTCCAGTCTGCCCAGACCTGTTATCAGTCAGTCAGGGAGGTATTCCATCCGGACCTTTAAACCCTGCACCTGACAGCCTGGTTCCTGAGCGGCTAGAGTTCCAGGCTGTGGGTGTCTCTGAGGATGTACTCACAGTAGTGGAAACAGTCAACCAGGAGGTGCTATGCCTTCAAATAGAAAAGGTTTTCCATTTGGTGTCAGGGTAGGGGCCTGGACCCTTTGTCCTGTCCAGTGGCTAGCATCCTAGACTACCTTTGGTCCCTGCCTAAGGGAGTCTTCGCAGTGCAAGTGCATGGCCAAATCCCTGAAATGGAACTACTACCACTACCTCCAGAAGGAAAACCTAGGAAATCCCAGGAAATTCTGGAGCTCAATTAGTTCCCTTCTGAATCCCCACTCAAACAGTTCTAATATTCTTTTTTTTTTATGTGTTTTTTCATTCCATGCCCTAGTGGCAGACTGCCATCAGCTGTCACTCCAGCGCCACTCCCCGATGATCAGACCCCTCCTTTGAACACCCATGACTTACCCTTCATGGCAGGATAGTGGTGAGTGTCTCAACCTACACACTATCGATCCTTGCCAGGGAGGTGCCTTCTTGGGGGCAGTGCCATGGGGACAGCTTCATGTAGCTAGGACTTTTCTCATTTTCTCCCTTGTTTGGTGGTGGGGAGTGTAATGACGCCTGTGGAGAGAGAGTGCACACTTCTGCATGTGCTCTCTCCAAGTGTCTGCCCCATCTCCTCCCCTTTGTTGCAGCATCAGCGTGCTGCCCCCCAGCAGCTTCCAGGGTCCAGTGGAATGCCGACTACTGATTTCATCCCTCCCCGGAGAAGGAGAGCAGTCCACTGGATGCTCAATCCTTCTTCTCCCATGCCGACCCCTGATGGTCCATGCTCGTTCTTGAACATGGGTCGCTGGCATAACATGAGGCAAGGAATCCAGCACCTCAGCCCTCAGCACCACCAGGCCAGCCCACAGTTCTAATATTCAATTAAGTTCCCCTACAGGTCCTCTGACTGAGCCATCTGAGGTTGCCCAGGTTTTCAATATGAAATTCACGGACTTCTCAGCTCACCTCAGCAAGCTTCCTGCCAGTGAACTCACTAACCCAGGGACCTACACAAACTCACCACCCCCATCCTATTCTCTTAATGCCACCCCCTTCAACCCCTTACTATTTCAGGACTATCTCCCCAAAGGATACTCAAACTTGTATGCAGTTTCTCCAACTGGGGCAGGCCATTTCCAATGGCCTCCCCGTCCTGCTCAAGATTATCTCCCCAGCTATTGCCAAATCCTCACTTTTATTTTTAATCTGACCATGCCCACCTCCTCAATGCCAGACCCTGGAAATTTGCTAAGGTAGTACCCATTTTTAAAGCTGGTGACCCCAACTCTTCTGACAACTTTCGAATGATATCTATCTTCTCCCACCTTAGCAAGCTCCTCGAAAAGATTGTCCATCTCCAACTCTCTGAACACCTCGAGATGTTTAACTTCATGTGCAGCCAAAGCATGGTTTTCGCAAAAACACAGTACTTCCACGCCTTGGCTCATTTCACTGATCATGTCCTAATAAACATGGATCGGGGTGCACCACTGGCACAGTCTTTGTTGACCTATCTAAGGCCTTTGACATGGTCAGCAATGCCCTCTTCCTCTCCAAATTACCCCTGCTTTGTTGCTCTTCAGAGACTTTAAATTGGTTTTGGAGCTACCTCTCAAAACTGACCCCAATCTGTGTGTATTGGTTCTGCTTCCTCACCTGCTCTGCCAGTCTCTACTGGCATCCCCCAGGGCTTCATTCTTGGCCCCTTACTTTTCTCTATTTTTGTCAATTTCCTCCCCTCGGATAGCACAAATTGCAACACTGTCCTGTAAGTGGATGATGTCGTCCTCTTTCATAGTGATAAGTCCCTTTCTCGCATATCCTCTGTCCTCACCCAGAATTATGGATCTGCCCACAGTTGGTTCACATTCAACCTGCTCTTGGTTAATGTTAAAAAAACCAAGGCTATGCTGTTTGGGTCCAAACCCTTACTTGCCAAAACCCTCAACTCCAACTCCTCCTCCATATCTACTCTCCTGATGGTCCGCCCTTGAGAATGTTGACACCTTTAACACCTGGGAGTTATGCTTGACCCTCCCACTCATTCACTGATCACACAAACCTTGTCATTTGCAGGGTGAATCACAAACTAGGGTCTGCCTATCATCTCCAACACTACCTGACCCCAATGGCTCACCTGGCTGTGTACAAGGCAATCTACTCCTCATCATTGATTACTGTTCCCCTATCTATTCACGTTTATCCTCAGACCTTGAGCTAGACTTACATCAGCCTACAACAGTGCTTGTCGGTTTGCCCTCTTGGCCCTTTCTCTACCAATCACTGTGACCTCTATCGGTCGCTTAGTTGGCTTTCTTCAAGGGTTCACGACAACATAACCCAGATAGACCATCTTAGGGTAGCTGGTTCATTCCACTGGGGTGTCAAACAGACGAGGCATACTGATGAGTCCTGGTAGGATGAAACACGTGTCTATGTCTTCTGTTGGCACCCTTTGCAAACTGTGTGAGAGGCCTTTCGGCACTATGCATTTCTGCTTAAAGTTGAACCAGCATAATATTCTGTAGTGATTTGCATATGCAGCCCATGATGCTTTGCATTGTGGGGGCATGTGTGATTTTGTATTTCTTTGAAACTTGGCTTACCAGCCAAATGCCCTTTGGGGTAAAAATTGCCTCACTGCTTGCACACAGAGGTTCTTTGTTCCTCTCCAAGGCCACTTTGATTTTGCTCTCAGCTGCATAGTGTACAACTCCATTAGGAGTGGGAACGTGTCCCCTCTCTCAACCTTTTTTCAGGGTCAAAACAACACCCAGGTGTTTCTGCTCTTCCATTGTCTCTCTACTGGAAGTTCCCAGAGTCTCTACCAACATGAGACAGAAAGCTGTATCAGATGCAGCCCTCCCCCCTCTGTGGAATGGGATTACTGCACCTCTCCATTCATCTGGCACCCATCTCATTTTCAAATCTCACTTTAAAGCCTGGCTTCTGGTGGAAGCCTGTTACAAGTGTTCACTTGGGCAGCCCACCCCAATATTTTTGCCCTTCCTTCTCTACCTCTCAACCTCCACCCCACCTTGGAGTATATTCTGGCTCTTCTTACCTCTTGCTCTTATCTTACCCAGTATAGAATGGTAATCTGGCCTTGATGCTTGGGGATGGGGGAGCTGTTGAGTCCTGAGTGTTAACAATATTTTTATCTGTATCTGTACCCTTGTATGCTGCAATTCACAGCTGTAATATGTGTCCGATCTGGTGTGCACTCAGTGCCCCAGTACTCTGCAGCAGAATTTTCTGATTTCTGCGGCAGGAGCTCTAGGCTTCTGCAGCAGCATTTTCTGATTTCTGCAGCATGATTTATTCATTTCTGTGGCAGAATGCAGCCCTGCCATTGGCTAAAATATGAAGTGATGTCATTGATGACATCACCTACCAAGCGTAGAGGAGAGGCTTCAGGATAAACAAGATGGGTGCGGGAGCTTGGCACTCTGGAAAACTGTATATTTGAATGAAAATTCACCAAAAACAGTGAATTCTGTGGCAGTATGTAAATTCTGCGGCATGATGCAAATTCTGTGGAAAATTCTGCAACCACAGAATCGCAGAATTCCAGGGGCCTCATCTCACTGTAACTACCATTTATTCATGATTGTATCTAATGTACTGTGCCACTTCTTGGCCTGGATTGTGCCTGAAAATGGTCCCTCAGATCAGTGCACTTACCCGTTACCAAAGGCATAAATAAAATAAATAACTGGGGGCAGAGCCTACCGTCAAGATGGCAGCAGTGTAATCTCTCAAAGCTCTTGCAGGGGGTACATATTTTCCGAATCCTACTAATCTAGTTTGCAAAAGAGATCACAAACAAGCTACTTCGTTTAGAGTGGGCTTTGACTTTCAAGCGGTGCGATTCTTTTCCCAAATAGAGCACATTGGGCGTGATGCTGAGCCAAGAAGAGTTACAGTGTCTTTCACAGAGCAGGCCCTGAATGCCTGAGGCTGTCAGTTGTCTTTTTGCTCTCCGGGGATTGCGACACGAAGAGGCGGTGCCTGCTACGGTAACTAGAATAAGCAATGCAGAATACCAGCACTGCTGCGATTAACAGATAACTGGGGACCTGACCAAATAAAGGTGTGAGTGCTATACAGAGGTCACACGGAGTCAAACTGGGACTGCAAACCCTGGGAGGATCAGGCCTAACTAAGCCTGGGCTGGTAGTAGGGAAATACTGGGGAAAGAGTGGTGACGACCTGCCAGCTGGCAAGCCTAAGTAGCCCACCTCTGGTGTTATGATGTTGAGCACAGCAGACCCTAATTTAGCAGTAGTAATGGCAAAATTTTACTGGACACTGCAACCTTAAAGCAAACAGCAAATAAAACCAGCCAAGATCTCCATGCCTTAGCCTTTCGAGTAGCTCATACAGAACACCAGAATCAGCAACTGAATATCACAGTGCAGCACCAGGAGAAAGCAGTTAGATCATCACAAAAACTTGAATATCTTTTAAACAAAGTAAATGATCTAGAAAACAGGGCCAGGAGGAAGAACTTACATATTGTGGGGTGCCAGAGGGAGCTGAAAGCAGGGACATGTATGCCTTCAGAGTGTTTCTCCCTGAGCTTATACAAGACAATAACTGTGGTCCACGGAGATCGAACGCGCAACCGATCTCTGGCCCTGCCCCAAACAAGGTGAGAGCCCAGACCAATCTTGAGTAAATTCCTAAGATATCCAGAAAAGAATACTACCTAAGGAGGCGCGAGAACAAGGTTCCTTTGTGTGGCATGGCATGCGCATACAACTGTATCAGGACTTCTCTCAAGAGCTTTCTAACTGAAGAAGGGCTTATGGTGAGGTGAAACAGCAGTTTTACAAGCTAAATAATCTGATCTCCCTGCGATATCCTGCAATGTTACGGATTTGTTACCAGTATGAATACATTACATTTGAAAGTCCTGCAGATGTGGAGCAGTTTCTAAGACAGAAGCAACCCAATCAGGTGCCTTCTATTCCGTGCAGTCATCACTCGGATGGTGATCTGTCTTCCAAGATGGAAATTAGCCAAGCAGATTCTAAACAGGACTTCTCACCAAGTCTACCTACCAAAGACACCACTCAGACTTGGCATCTGGTGCCGAGAGGTCAGTCGAAGAAAAAGCCCATAGCAGGAGGGAAGCATACTATGAAAAGGGACCATTCTAGGAGCCAGCAGAGGCGTTATCTACAATCTGACACTAGCAGTCACTCTCCTGGGGCTACACCGGTGAAGATGGGCAACAGGTATGAGCTTTTATCTGACCTTCTTCCTGCTGAATTGGACCCCTCCCAGGCCCTTCAGCAGTCTAGAGAGACATGTGATGAGTCAGAAGATTGGTCCCCTCTGCCAGGAGACTGGGCTGACTGCACTCCTATTGGGGAGACAGAGGAGGCTGAGAACTCTGTCGAGAACCTGGAAGCCCTAATTACTGCCTCAGATGAACTCATTGCTACCGAAACTCCCTCCTATGCTCCTGAACTGGTGATGATACTTTTGGATCTGTATTGCTGGTATTAGGGGCATTATAAGGCCCTCATGTGCTACTAGGAGGGTTATTCATTTCCTCTATCTCAGCAATGCACAAAGTGTCTAATGATGCCAGTACAGGCAACTAAGTGCAAATGAAACTTAGTAGGTGCCCAACTCAGCTTAACCTATAGGCAATGGAATTGGCCATGCCTGGGGTCCAGTGGGCTGCTAATATCCAGAGTTGCATAAGAATTAATGTTAAAGTTAATGGTTATAAGCTTAAGATTGCTGGTTACAGATTTCCTGTTATAGTCTCTTAATAATGTTTTAAGGTGTAGTTAAAGCTCACAATCCATGGTCTTGCAGATTGTGTGTCAGTTGCCAGAACCATATAATGTCAATTTTGTTATCAATCTCTTTTTTATTTTTGTATTAGGGTGCAGATGTTATTTGTGATCTCTTGTTCATCCAATGTATCGGGCGTCTAGTCTGATTTTTGGTAACTGGGGATAAATACCCCCCCCCCGGGATGAGATGGAAGGAGATAACTTCCTTACTGCGTTTAGGCCTGAATGGAACTGCATCTGTTACCACCCCTGGAGGGAGGTTCTGGGAGCTTGGAACAACTGGTGTCATCCTGCTCCTGTAACAAAGCTCTATCTCCTTTACTGGTTCAAGAAGGCACACAGGTGCCATGGAAAATACCCCATAATGACTTATACAAGGGTTCCACAAATCATCACAAGTTAGACTGGAGATTGCAGAGAGGCACAGTAGGTGGGGGGGGGGGCCTCTCGGGAGATAAGGGGGAACAAAAAAAATATAACAACCAACTGCAGTGGGGACTTAAACTTATACAGGCATATATTATAGGTATGGCTTCACATGGAAGTGAATGGGTGATTGTGCTGATAGAATGGGCGCTGAGGGGTATAGTGGTCTGTGAAATCTATACTGTGAACAACTATAGGGAAAATGGATAGCTTAGCAGATGTAACTCTGTCCTCTTGGAATGTTAAGGGACTAAATTCTCCAATTAAAAGGATTAAAATGTTGACAAGGCTACGTAAACTTAAGCGCAATATTGTGTTTCTGCAAGAGACCAAATTAAGTCATGCGAATCCAAGAAACTTGCTAGAGAGTGGGTGGGTAGGAAAGCTCACAGCATCTCAGGGAAGGCTAAGAGGGGTGTCTCTAGCCTATTTCACAAAAAATTAAGATGGGAAATCACGCTCCAAAGAGCAAAGAAGGCCGTTGGATCCTGGTTAAGATGGCTTCCCCTGTGGGTCCCATGTTAATAGGTAACATTTATGCCCCAAATGAAGATGTACCGGAATTTTTCAATGAGATTACACAGCAAATTTTAGAATTGACCACCGATAATCCAGGGATAATAATTGGGTGTGGTTTTAACCTTACGATAGATTATCTCCCGGATCGATCAAATCATGAACAAAAACCCCATACCAGATCCCTCAGAGCCCTTCAAGACATTCTCTCACTACATAATCTAGCTGATATCTGGAGGCTACAGCATCCAACAGACAGGGGCTTTACATATTTTTCTGCAACCAAAGCCATGGCAAGCAGATTGGACTACTGGTTCACTTCTGAACCCCTGACGGCGAGAACCAAACATTCATATATAGCACCACTATACCTATCTGACCATGCCCCGTTGCTCCTAACAGTAAATATGACCCCCCCACCACCACAGGCAAATCAGCTTCTTGGCAGCTGGATCCCTCCTGCTGGAAGATGTAGATTTCCAGTCCCTTGTAAAGGCAGAAACAAGGAAATGTTTTCAATTGAATCCTCCTGGATCTTCCTCTGCCGCAATGATCTGGGAGGCTTAAAACACCACCATGAGGGGCCAAATTATCAGTTTTACCACTCATTGCAGAAAACAGAGGGAGGGTGAAATGCTTCAGCTCGAGAGTAGACTGAAGCAGCTAGAGGCCGAATATAAGCAAAACCCAGGGAGGCTTCGGAGTAATTGCTTACGAACAGAATTGACAAGGGTCCGACTCCAACTTAATATGATTATGACCAGGAGGGCAGAATTGAATATCAGGCATACCCAACATTGGTATCAGGTGGAGGGAGAAAACAGGCAAGCTTCTCGCCTATAGGCTTAAAAGAAGGCAAGCAGATAGACACATAACAAAACTTCATAACGGGGGATAATTGGTATACTCAGAAAGATATTAATGACTCCATGGTTAAATTCTATCAAGACTTATACACCTCTCATGTGAGATGGGACGAGGTGCGGTTCCATAAATTCATGGATCACCTGCCACTGCCAGCCTGACAGAATCCCAAAAACTAGATTTGGATGCACCGCTCTTGAAGGAGGAATTAGGTAAGGCAATTTGGAGCATGGTCCCCACAAGGCCTCTGGAAGTGATGGATTTCAGACTTCTTTAAACTGGTACACCCGAAATAATAACTCCTCTCATGGAATGCTAAATGAATCTCAGGGTAAGGGTGAACTCCTCACTCCATGAGAGAAGGTGATTACGTCCTTCCAAAAGAGGGAAAGGACCAGACATTTCTAGCAACTATCGGCCAATCTCTTTAATTAATGCGAATGCTAAGATATTAACCAAAGCTCTGGCTGTGAGATTGGAAAAGGCATTACTGAATATTGTACATCATTCGCAGGTAGGGTACATTAGACGCGCTAGCTCAGATCATGTCAGAGCCCTGGTTACTCTGATTTAGGCAGCAGCATAACTTCCCACCCTGCAGCACTAATTTGAAAAAGCGTTCACCTCGGTAGAGTGGGATTTTTCATGCAGTCTTGAATCAGTTAAATATAGGACCGTACTTTTCTTCCTGGATACGTATTTATATTAGTCTGGAGTAGGCAAAGTACTAACTAACTGTAAGATGTCCCCTTTTCCAGCTTCACAGGGGCACTAGACAAGGTTGCCCTCTGTCGCCCTTATTGTTCGCTCCTGGTGGAACCCTGTCGGCCGCTATATGCACTCACCAAAAAAATACATGGTATAAAGATGGGAAATCAGGAATATTCTACAAAAGCATATGCGGATGATTGTCTGATCCTAACTGGGGACATTCAAGAGAGCCTACCATCCATTATTGATACCCTTACTGAGTTTGGGAATATATCCGGTTTTAGGATTAACAAAACAAAATTGGAGATCTTACCTCTTAATCTCCACACATTCTCATCGACGAGTGAGAATTTGGGTTTAAAGTGGGCTGGCCAAGACATTAAGTATTTAGGAATCCTAATATCCATAGACATCTCCTCAATGGCATATAAAAACTTTATGCCACTATGGACCCAACTGTCCCATAGCGTCCTACGTTGGAAGCAGCTGCACTTATCTATGGCAGGGAAGATAGCTGCCTTAAAAATGATGTTCGCCCCTAAAGTGTGTTATCTGCTTTCCCACTTTCCCATCAGTATCCCCAGGCTTTGGGTGCAAAAACTTCATGTGCTCATGAGTAGGTTTCTGTGGGGCAGAAAAAAACCTTGCTTCAGTACAGAGAAGTTAAGAGCCCCCTGAACTGGGGGGGGCGGAATCTTCCTGATTTTAATAGATATTCTCAGGCATTTCAGGTAGCTAAATTGTGTAAACACCCTAAATAAGCATTCCTCTAGCCCAGCATGGGTAGAAATAGAAAGAGCTGCTCTTGGTAATATCTCTCCCTTTGTTTTTGGGCCACCCTTCCCCAGATTTGTGCATGAGTGGTTAACCATCCGATCTAGCCACCAGGCTTGGCACACCTTGGTAAAAGTAGCCAAGGTGTTTGAGTATTGGTATATGCACACCACTGTGAATAACCCATTTTGAAAATTGACCAGGAACTCTTTGACTGGCCAGTTTGGAGAGCCTGCCAGATATTCACATTCCAGGACCTACTTCAGGAGGATGGGAAAACTTTGTCTCCTTCCAGCATTTGAGGGATTCTCACTTCCTGCCCTTGAATGCTTTTTGACAATACCTGCAACTTCGCAATCTATATAATACCTGGGCCAGAGCTAAATGCAACTGCATGATGTGCGGACACAGGCCAGGCCCTCAAAGATAAGTTCCTCTATCATTGTGGTCCCAACAAAACAAAAGGGTTAGCAGGCAGGATTCAAGGCTGGCTCAAGGATGCTGCCCGGATCCTCTTTTAGCAGGCAAGGCAAGGTGGAAAGGATGTTGGGAACTTCCATTACCCCTCAGGAATGGTTCAATTGTTGGAAAGTAGCCCACAAAGCATTTGTAGGTCAAAAGAGCCTCCTAATTAAAAACAAAATTATTCACCTGTGGTATAGAACCCCTTACAGCTTCATAAAATGGGACTGTCCAATCAGAACCTACGTTGGAGATGCCAAATGCTGGCAGCAGACCTTCTTTACATTATGTGCAGCTGTAAACCCCCTGCAACCCTTATGGAGTACAGTACATCAGTTTTGTTCAACTACCCTAGCCCGTAACCTGCCTTACTCCCCTTCCTTTTGGTTACTTGGTATAAAATCTGATGAATTGTCATTGTCACAGTTGCAGGTGTTATGGCTCACCCAAGCATCTGTTGAGTTCCTTCGGCTCAGTCTTATGAATTGGAGGACCTTCATGCCTTCCACCATTCCAAATGTGGTTAGTAACATTGGATTCTTTAGTCTCCCGTACGCGTTTTATCCATTTTGCTAAAAAATGAGTGCAGCTTTTCTGGAAATATGGGCACCATATATAGGTCAAGTCTCCAATTCTCATTCTATACCTTTGGTATCTAATGCAAAAGAGTTGTTAAAGCCCCTTGAATTTATAGATGCATGTTTAAGGACTGATATATTGTATAGCCTGGATAAGTATGCCTGTCAACCCTTGTAGCCTCATTGTAATTTTCCTGGCAATGCAATTTGTAAAAGGAAAATTACCAGCTAAACGTCTTCTCTATGCGAACTAATCGTAGTCACATACTGCAAAGTGTATAGCTATATACAAAGTTAAATGCAGTATTGATTGTCCTTTTCTGACATATTTTTACCTGCTGTAACGGTTATGCTGTTTCCTCAATAAAAAGATTAACTGCAAAAAAATAAATAAATAACTAGGATAACATAGGTGAGATGCAGTATCTTATTTTTAGTGGGTTCCTGCTTTTACAATGTATTTTTACAGGGCGGAACAGCTTAAATACAACATCTCCATTTTGGGATGATTTCTACTGAAGGGCCCTGTCTTTAAACAGTTTTACAATATATTTACCAAGGGTAGCCCAAGTGAGATGCAATATGCAATTTTCAGTAGGGTCTTGCTTTGATGCAGTTTTGCACTGTATTTAGCCAGGATAGCACAGTGGAAATGCAATCTCTCATTGTGGGAGATAATCTCTGAGGCACTCCCCATTCATGACATCATAGGTTGTGTACACCTGATAGGTTGCTTGATGCACATGTGACTTGAAGAAAGTCCATCCCCCACCTGAGGGGGGTCTGCTCTCCTAAGATCAGTTCTTATGTGCATCAAAACAGGTTGCAGCACACCCTAGAGCTCCAGTGTTTCTTGTAAAGAACAAATGTTTATTATAAAGAACAACTTCATTACTAAGGTAAGAAGCCACCTGCTAGCCTATTTATTAATATCCTACAACAAATATCAAACAAGACCACAAGAGTATGTTTCTGCAGATATGCAGCTGTTTAAAATTGCAAAACTGGCAGTCTTAGAAATGTTAGCACTGCGGCTTCTACTAACATCAGTTGTCTAGGAAAATGTTAGCGAAGAAATTGCCGGCACAGTATTTAAATTATGAATATTATCGCATTGTGCAGCTATACAGATTATTATCTACCTGAACACCCCTGCTAGTGCTGCCAGGAACTAAAATAATATCTGACCCACATAATTGAACACAGACTCTATGCAGTGATTCACATGAGGTAATATAATAAATAATCAACCTGGTTTCTGAGTTGTATTAATCACCAACAAGAATCTGGTGACCCTGGTAGCCCCATTAACTTGTAAAAAGGTACTCTCAAACTCACCCAGAAAAGCTTCCTTGCGCTTGAAAATGTTTAATATGCCTGAGCTGGATTCAGACATTACTGGAGTTCAGTGGCACTAAATCAAAGCACCTGCAACCACCTTGTGCTATTTTCTACACAAAAACAGTCCCACAGAGAAAAGGAAGTTCTATGGACCAAAATAGAGCCATCCAAATGTTTCTTTATGCCCCAGTTTCTCAAACAATTCCTATCAGCATGACCATCCCCCCTACTTCTTTCCAGTTTACAAATCTCCTGCTACATGAGAGCTGCAAGCTGACTGGCTCTCAGCTCTCGTGAGATTTCGGCCACCTTCTTAGATGAGGATAAACAAACTAGATTTGACTAAATCCAACATATCTTGCAGGGGAGAATGGAGCTAGCAATTGCTATAGCTTCTCAAGGCAAAGTCCCCTAACCTACTGACCATGAGAGAGAGAACTGAAGAAACATGTTTTACAGAACAAAAAATGCCTCTGCCTCAAACTGTATCCTATTACAATAGCAGCCAGCAAAGCAGATATCCCTCACTCAGTTTACCACAGCCGAGGCAAGGTTTAGCTAAAGCAGCCTGCCCCCCCCAAAGGCACATGCCTACTTTATCCCAGAGATAACCAAGGCATACAAAAAGGGCCAAAACTGATACACAGCACCGTTCTATATTGGGTGACCATACAAGGAGGTTTGATTAAAATAACTATTTCAAAAATAGTGAACTTTAATAGTCATTTCTGTCACTCATATTCAGTTGCTTTTTCTCTCTTAAAGGCACAATCACATATTAATTAAGGAGCTGCTGCTATGTACTGTGTGTGACAAAAGTAATACATACCAATGTGAATGCATGACATGGTCCTATTAATTTAATAAAAAAAGGTCTGGAACAAGAAAATTTATCACATTTTTGAAATATAAGGGACGCTAAATTTAAAGGATGTTAAAATACTAAGTAATGTGCCACAGTTCACCATTACAAGCATAATAGCACCTGAAGTGCTCACTCAAGACATCACTACACAACAGTCTCTAAAGCAATTTCTCAGTCCTTCTGTGTCTCACCTCAAAATGACATGTTCTCTAGACCTTTTTATGACACATTATGTCTATTAAACTCACCACCTTCTTCTATCAAAAGGTAGAGGAAACTCCTTTATCATCTACCTGACCAAAACACCATAAACATGTAGGTATCATGAGGAGGAGGAGGAGTAAGGAGATTTGACACCCTGGATACTCCTGCTAGCAGTTCCAGGTGCAAAAATCCATAAAGTATCCACTGGGCCTTATAATGCAAGGAGATTTGACTACCTGGATACCCCTGCTAGTGGTTCCAAGAGCAAACTTTCATAAAGTATTCACTAGGCCTTATAATGTAAGGAGATTTGACTACCTGGATGCCTCTGCTAGTGGTTACAGGTGCAAATGTCCATAAAGTATCCACTGGGCCTTATAATGTAAGAAAATTGACTAACTGGATACCCCTGCTAGTGGTTACAGGAACAAACACTTCCCCCCCAAAAAAATAAAGGCTCATCAAATGACCTGTACAAGGAGGAGAGCAAGGAAAATATCAACCTGGCACCCCTTAGAGCAGTGTCTCAGTGCAGGACAGTGGCCCTACTTCCATTCCAGGTATCCCAGTCTCTGTGGCATGTCACCATTCAAACCGCATCTAGCTCCATTGTGGAACCTGAATGAAACACAGCTTTCAGCAACCTCAGTGCTACTGGTGTACCCCATACAGGGTATTTAAGGCTGCTGACCAACATGGAGCCAACCAAAATGTTTTTTGTTATGGCCCCCATGTCCATAGAAATGCCCAAATGACTCGCTCCTCTTCCCCTCATCTCTTCCGGTCTGAGATCTCGCCCAACATGGGAGCAGCCCTTTGACCGACTCCCAATGCTCACAAGATCTTGGCTGCCATCTTTTTGAGGGGCAAAACAGCGGGATCTCACCATCGTGGAGATCCTGCAATAACTACTGCCTATGCCCCCAGCACACTGAAATAGAGCAACATTTCAACTCCACCAAGCACAAACAGGAGTCAAACAGACTGTTCAGTTAAGGTATAGAAAGATACCTCAAGGGAAAAGAGGATAAGATACCAAAGACCAGTCAAACAGATCCACTTATCTGCCAGCTAGACAAACATACCGTTCTCAGTCCTTTCAAGACAAGACAGGGGCAATCACAACTACAGGCTACACTACTACAGGTAACCATGCCCACAAAAAAAAAATGTGCATCAGATATCAAACTAGAAGGGTTCCCAAGTAAGGTAGAGGAAACTACTCCCCCCACAGAACCCAGTTGAAACAACAACTACTATTGCTACAAGCAATACCAAACCATTCCAGTCGGTGACCAACTACTACTCTTCATGCAAGCATGGGAACAAACCACACAAGACAGGTGGGTCCTACAGGTAATAAGACTAGGATATTGTGATACAATTTTCTTGCATACCAACAAAGAACATTCTAGTCCTATTTCCTGTGCCAAAAAACACATTACCCCAGCACAAGTCCAAACAGTACCGGCAGACTTACTGCACAACAAGACCATAGACAGGATAACACATTACAAAACAGGGAAAAGGAGGATCCTCCATATTTGACAAGGTACCCAAAATGGGACCAGAGGGCTACCCCCAGTTCTGAATCTTAACAATTCTGTACAATTCAAATCCTAGAAATGGAAACAATCGGGCTCACCCTCACGGTTATAAGCTCAGGAGATTACCTAACTTCACTACTTTTGTAGGACACATACATTACACTACAAATTCCATTGATTTCACATATTGGAAAAAAAAGATACCAATACAAGTGTTACCATTCAACCTACCATCAAGCCCAAGCATGTTCACGATGGTAAAAGAGTTAAGGGCATACAAGTAATACCCTATTGAACGACCGGCTGATCAAGACCAGAAAAGTACAGCAATCCTTTTGAGAACAAATGTGATAGTACACTGCCTACAAAATCACAGCTCTGTAATAACCTATCAGAAAGCCACCTATCATCCCCAGCCAGTCTACAGATAGTCTATGCTCACTGATCAACACAAATCTGGGTCTCGGCAACCCATTAAATGCCCAAGTCCACTCAATTATTGCACAGACTACACAATTACAGAAACACAGAAATCCAGAACTTCAAGCAGTTTCACAAGTACTGGCAGTAATGTCATCATTGATAGACATAGTGCCATGGGCCAAGTACAACATGAGACCTCTCGTGCCATTCGTGATCAAACAGGGCCCAGTGCATGACATAGGCTTGGCACAGACATTAACACTTTCCCCTCCCTGATGGCACTAGCATCTGCCAGACGTGGAGGAGAACTACAGGCACACTCGTGCAGACTGTGTAGCCTAGTGGTTAAAGCACTAAGCTATAAACTGAAATTCCCTTTACCTTTCCTAACATTCTACACTGACAGAATATCCCTTAGACCTATAATGTCATTCTGACCAATAGTATCATTGACAGTCCACATCAAAAAAACTATTGAAATATCTGCAGAACCCCCTCAGTGGGAAATATAAAACAATCCTCAGCTTAAAATACGGGTATGAAAAGGGTACTTAGCACATTCCTATCAAGGACAGAGGAAATATACAAAACAGACTGTTTGTAATGCTGCATGGAAAAGGAAAACCAGCTTCAAAATCTTTGATTGCCATGTACCTTAAAACAGCAATCACGGAACCATACAGAGTGAATAACTCGACTGCACCAAGAGATCTGAAGGCTCACTCTATCAAAGCAATCACAACTTCCTGGGCAGAGAAAAATGGGAATACTGCAGAGGAAATCTTTAGCAGTATGTAAGGACTAGGTACAAGACAACACATCTGACCCACCCTAGCAGAGGATTACTGCTTTTGAATGACCCATGATGTCATGAATGGGAAGTGCCTCAGAGATTATCCCCCACAACGATAGTTTACTCCCCTGGTAAAGGTGATTGTGAGGGAATAAATCTCTGAGGCACCCCACATCCTGCCCAACAGACGTGTGAAAGACTCAACAAGTTTTTATACATTGTATGAATGTATGATACTCGTTTTACAAATTAGCAGGTTTGGACATCACTGTCGTCTATATGTATAGTGCAATAACAAAATAAAGTTACACAACAATTTTCTACCATTAAACGGTCACTACATATCTACACTCATTAACAGCAAAAGGTATTAACAGATTATTGTTACAGATACAGCTTTGGAATACATTGAACTGAACTTAAGACAGCAGACCCTCCTCTCAGGTGGGGATGGACTTTCTTCAAGTCACATGTGCATCAAGCAACCTATCACGTGTATACAACCCATGATGTCTAGAATGGGGAGTGCCTCAGAGATGTATTCCCTTACAATAACCTTTACCAAGTGAGTAAACTACCATTTTCTGTGGCAGTTCTGCTTTCCCTCATTTTAAGGGCTGCAGGTAGGCAGAGTCTGCAGCCCTCTTGCATCAGCTCTAAAAATGAGCTACCTGATTCAGACCATGGAACACGTCCTTTGGAGTTTTTGAATGATCCTTCCACTCTTTGCAGCCCTTCAATTTAACCCTTGCAGTGCTGCAGACTGAACATCTGTCCAGAGATCAGTCAAATAGATTCATTGTAGTTCTTTCAGAAACACATACTTTCTTTTGAATCCAACTTGATAAACAACATTTACACTTACTCTAAGGCATTTCAGTAAACAGCAGTAAACTGCAACAGAACTACAGTACATGAAAGACGTCACAAGACTGCAATCTGTGCTGTGCTTTGCTGTGTCACAGCTAATTTCCATAGCTTGAGAATTCCATACTGTGAAAATGAGCTTTAATTGCAAGTTGTGCAATATATGATTGTTCTCATAAAGCACTGCACACCAGACCTACTGAACTCAAGCCACAGTTGGTAATACACAACATAGTAAAACTAAACTGTGCTTTTTTATATTACAAACTTTTTTTTTTTTTTTTTTTTTTTTTTTTTTTTTACACACTAGCAGGCATCTACCAGTTTTGAAGTAAAGTAGAATCAACTGCCTCTGCAAGCAAGCAAGATTATGAAATTGCAACCTATAGGCAAACTGAAGCTACATTTATTTCCACAGGCTTGGGGGGGGGGCTTTATGACAAACAGTCTTACATTTAATACTTTGGTAACAGTAAGAATCCCTTATAAAAAGGGATATTAATTCTAAAATATGTTCACAAGACTCTTTGTAGAGAGCAGTGATTTAAGACTGCTCCAAACTGCCTGCATGTTTACAGAACTCCAAGTAAATTCACAACTCTTACTGTTTTCATATGTTTATATCATTTTCTATTACTATTCCAAACACATTGCCCTTTCAAATGAATAATTATTACCCTTATTATAAAACACGTTCTTGCCAAAGCAAGGATACAACAGCATGCTCTTTCTCTTTCTGCTGTATTTTGCAAAGTTTTTCAGACTTCAGAATTACATAAAGCAAATAAATACCTTTCAATCAAGTCAGCAGACCCAGATGTAATCCACATTGATATACCCTTGATGTGCAGTAGTCCATGGAAAATACTGTGGGTTTTCTTTTGTTGAACTTTAGTTCAAATAACATAAAGCCAGAAGTTGTGAGCTGTGTGTCCTTTACAACTATGCAAAGACTGAGCTGCTTGGTGTGGTTTGAGAATTCCTTCCCCCTCCCCCACCCACACACACACTCTTGCTCTCTTTCCCATGTCTATTGTAATTATTTTGGCTCCACAGAACTGCAAGTTAGATGAGTGTTCCTTTTAGTTCTATGTTCACAAGAATTAAAAGAATGACAGTGATTTTATGTCAGAATCATTATTCATACATGCATGCCAATAAAATTCCATGTAACCCCAGGATACAGTTTTATTTGCCCTTTTATTGTACCGTACTAGTAAACAATCTGGTGTCTCTCTGAACGCATCACATCAGACAGCTTTTTAATAATTATGTGGGAAAAAACACAATATCTTAAAAGAAAGCCACTAAAGACAGCTAGGGAGGTTTTGAGGACATTTCTACTTGCACTGATGATCCAGCATTCAGTGAAAGTAGCAGTGATTCAGAAACAGATACTGAGGTATTGTTGTCAGACCTCAGTAATATAAAAATGCAGGACACAGAAAACAGAATGCAAGGAAAAAATTGTTTGGTGGTGGATTCAGTACCAAATTCAATTCAGTTTTTATTTTACCAGGAAATACACCATTGAGAATGACTCATTTACAAGGTGGTCCTTGGAGGACATGTCCACGGGGTCAAGGGAGAACAACAATACAGACACAGCAAAATATGCAGAAAATAAATCAATAAAGAAAATATACAGTTGTGTCATAAAAATTATACAAACAATGCATATGACTAACAATCTTCCATTGATTATATATTAGAAGTTGAGTCTACACAAGGCTAGGTGATGCAAGGTGCTGGTAAGGACTAAGAGAGAGAAGTAGGAAAGAGGCAGAGAAGGGTACATAGGGGAGATGACAGAAGTAATGAAGGAGGAGGTATAGTGGATAAGTGCTAGAGGGAAAGGAGATGTAGATGGAGAAGTAAAGGTTGCTCATAAAATGATGGTAGTTTATACTCCACATCCATTGGTGAGTCTGATATTATTCCAAACTCCACATCCATTGGTGAGTCAAATAAAGTCACTGCAGAATTATACAGTAAAAATAAAAAATGTAAATTGAAGCAAGTATCAGAAAAGGAATGTAAATATCAAGGAGGGAAATCTGAACAAACTGTGATTTGAGTCAGTAGTGGATGAAAGAAGATATGTTCCTGATGTGATGAATACAAGGAGCAGTAATAGAAATATGCCCTCCTCAAAAAAACACCTTTACTGTCTGTGTCTAGATTGCAGTGTAGCAGCAATGTAATTACATACAGATGAAATGGAAATCTTACTAGGGTAAGTGGTCATATTGAGAAAATTGATGAAACACAACCAAGTGTCAAAAATCAAAAAAATCTGGGAAAAAAACAATGTCAACCACCCAAGGCAAAATAAGAAGCAAAATGCTAGTCTCTTACTAAATTTCAAGCAGCATATGGCCAAGAAGCATGTATTAAGAGTGACAAAGTCTATATTCCAACTGCAAAATGAAGTAAACATTTGAGGCCAGATAGTCAAAACATTGCTCCTGGTGCAAACCATTTGAGCTGTATTTGCACACGGGTCCCCTATTTTCAAACGATCAAATAGTGAGGGCAAACAGTATTAGCACCAGGAAAAAGTATAATGTATGTATCATGCACAGAGAAGGGGCATGTACATGAATACAGGTGCTATGCTATATTCAGTGTGTTAGCACTGCACAAAGTGTGTTTACGTGACTTTGTATGAAATTTTGAGCAGCTCAGATTACCTCCCAGAAAAAGGTAGTCTTAACTCTGTGTAAAACAAGGAAGGGGGTGTGGACACAGCAGCAACAGGCAACATGACCTTAAACAACAACAGCATCATGGTGCACCTAATGACTGCAGCTAATGAGGAGGCAAAAAGAGCAGACGGCCATCCTGGGCCAATCCATATGCCATGAAAGAGACATGCTGCAAACACTTTCAGTCCCCCCATAGGGATACACAACCAAAATCCAGCACACATACATGCAGCACTGGGGGAGTGGAGGGTACTGAGGGGAAGGTGCACTGGTGGCCAGGCTGCACCATATAATACGTGTTACCACATGGCTGGGGCCATACACACAGCACACATGTGCCAGTGACAGGAATGCCTCTTACATCAGTGTGTCTGTATGATGGTATGTGTCTCCCTTCCCCACAGGGCACATACCACACACCTGTCCTGGCTCCCCATCACACACAACCAACCATGTGTATGTTAGTGTGGGAATCCCATCCCACTGGAGCAGCACATGTGGGTCACAGGACAGCATGACTGTGGTGTCCACTGTCAGAACACACCTGCCAGCTGTGCATGTCACTGTGTGGATAGCTGCAGTCATTGTTGCCTGACACCCTGAAGGCATTGCTGTGTCCCTCACAATACCAGCTACTATGGTAATGTACCATCTGATACATGTCACAAACCCACTCAGCTGGTCAGCCCTCTACTCCCAAAGTGCCAACCTCTGAGCGCAGTCTTGTGAACAGTTAGCAGAACAAGGTAACCCTCTTGTCTGTTTTAGTGGATTCGAATCAACCTTTGGTTTCAAGTTCTGGAGGGATTCAAACTGTGAACCTCTTGTTAGCGTACCAAATGTACAGGCACAGATAATTCTGTCTTCGGGGGGCCAGATATCTTTGTCTATGGGCACCTAACCAGATGTGCAGAAATGAACCCTTAAAAACTGTAATAAAAGACCTCAGATTTAAAACGCTTACCTTTTTCCAGTTTGGTATCACCATTCAAGCTTATGTACGGTTTCTGCTTTAATCATATATATATATTCCTCTTGTAAAGGAAAGAAATCAAAGACAGACCAAGTAAGCTCTAAAAATAGAGTTTTACTAAGATAGATAAAAAAACATGTAACACATAAAATACAGAACTATTATATCACAAGGCATACAAATCTCTTAGACAAAACACGTTTTAACAGTGCAATTCTTACTACAGTACTTAGATTTGTCTCTCTCTTTAAATACCTACTTAAAGTGCACACAGATGTTTCTTTGTCAGAGTCTAGATAGAAGTGTCTCTGAAGGAAAATAGAATAATGTTTAAAAGCTGGTTTTCCCCACCTATCTGCATGAGGTCACTTAGCTCTTCCCTCTCAGAATTTATAAAAAAATATCTATATAATAACAGGATGTTTTTTCCAAGTATTACATTCTGCAATGTCAGCATAACTCATGTTCTTCAAAAAACTCTATTTGATCTTATGCTGCATCCTCTCTCTCACACAGGCATCAAAGGAGCATTTACAACTTTGCACCCATGTGTAATAACCTGGGTTTCCCTCCAAACGTCATAAAATGGATATGATCTATCTTGGCATCTGGCAAGCTACAATTAGCCACCTAAACAGGATATCCTCAACTTAAGCCTCTTCCAGCCTATAATTAGCTTCTTGCCTTCCATGTAACACCTTGTATCTAAAACCTGTGTGTGTGTGTGTGTGTGTGTGTGTGTGTGATACTCACATGCTGTTTCAGCATTTCTCAAGAGAGACAGTCCATAACCCATTTTTATATTACAAAAAATGATACAGTGATCAGAACCAGCTGTCCAAGTGTCACAATACACACTGTAACAGGAATAACAATATGTCTATCACATGCAGTACAACCACCTGTTCCTGTGGTGCTAGTCCCCTGAGCCACAACAGTCTGTGCTTCTGTGTCCAAACCCAGCCTGCAGCTACCAAACTATTTATTATGTCTGACATACAGGTGGGGCTCTGAGTGCACCAGCCTGCAGCAACTGACCTGTAGTTCCAGTCTTACATACAGGTGGAGCTGTGTGCACCATGCAATAATGCCAGGCAGTCTACATGGTAATGCATGCAAAGCAGGCCATACTGAGATGCTAAAGTGGCTGCTTGCCCACAATTTGCTTAAGTAGGCTCATTTGCACAGGAGCTTTGAATATAGTAAAATTTAACACCTGGCTAATGTGTTAGCACTGGGCAAATGCATTGGTGCCAGGCAAAAATATCAATACCATAGCACAGTTCTGCTGTGTTTGGCCTGCAGTGTTGTTTGCCGTTGTTGTGCACCACTTCATTGCTCTCACTCACATTGAACACCTACTGCAGCTCTGCCTTACTCCACCTCTATGTGCACTGGGCTGCTGTTGCAGTTTGGTCTTCTTGATTGCTACAGTATATTTAGAGCTGTCTTATTTGCTGGGCTATTTTTGCACTGCAGTCTCAGCCCTGTTTGCATGGCTGCATTTGCACACTATATTTAACTTATTTAGCCCTGGGGCTATTCCTTTGAATATAGTGTGCAAATGGTTCTGGGCTAATTTTGCATGCCATGCAGTGCTAATTTTGCCCTGGGGCTAACTTTTGAATATCTGGCCCATGGCCTCAAAAGCGAACAGTAACAGAAAGTCCACAGAAGTGCAAACTGCAAAAGTTGTCAATGACCCACATTAAACTGAATGTTCATGCACAGTGACAGATACATGTATCAGGCCATTCTGTTTCCCAGTAGGTGTGGTTCACTACTTTCAAGGTGAAGTTTCTGAATCTTTAGGGATGGGGCAGTGCTTGGTTTCCACACTGTCTGATTTTAGTCCTGGTGAATGTTGAGGGACTGTCAGAACTGGGGACTAAAGCCTTTTGTTTATCTACAGTGACAGGTACAGTGTGCAACTGGTGCACAGTAAGGGACTAACACCACTGGAGTCTGAAGCCCTCTATAAATCCACAAGAGCAGCTGCAGAGTAGAACAGACAGTCCAAGGTTTCCACACTGTGACAGATGTAATGTTTATGAAAGGTGGCAGACTGACAACACTACAGGCTGAAGCCCTCCATTTATCCACATGACTGGCTAGGTACAGCGCGGGCAGAGACAGTGTAGGATTCTCACACTGATGAGTTCAGTGCTGGCAAAAGCTAAGGAATGGGCAATGCTGGGGACCACTCTTCTGTCATCATGTCCACAGTCTCTTTAGCAAGTAATTTTAGAAGGCCACCACCTTCTGGGACAAAATATGCTCCCTAATGTTACCCTTAAACTTGCCATCTGTGACCTTCGGAGCATGTCCATGTGTCCTGCTGGAGTATCCATATGTTCGATCCTGTCAGTACCTCTGAGAATGGGAAGACTGAGATCAAGTCCCATGTAAGCCTGCTGTTCCACAGACAGAAGATGATAACAACTACTAGTAAACATAAATGGATATTGTCTGTTAGATCCTTCTGGGTATTCCTATTTTGAAAATGTGGCTTCCCCTTAACATCTGTATCTAAACAGAAAGTCCACTAGCAAATTTCTTATTTTTTGTACTGAACACATTCTCTTTACTGCTGCAGTAAAACACTGTAACAGTAACACTGGAAGAAATATGAAGAAACTGGAGAAACTATGAAGAAACTGATAGAGGGAAGATTACAAAGGATGACAGTAGGCATTTTATGTGACTGCATAGAAATGCAGAACTTAAAAAATGCTACATAAATTCACTGCCACTAAGTAAGTGGCAGATGGGTTGGGGGAAGATTTGTCAAAACAAAATGGGGCGTGGTCTGCACTCAGAGGAGTGAGAAGGTCAGTTTTCCTATGTGGGACAGTAATCTACATGGTGTAAAAAGTTGAGGTTATTGAAAATATGATGGATCATAATGGTCTACAGATCCCATTTTCTTAAAGCAGCGATTTTGTCATCAGGGAAGAAAAAAGGTGGGTCAGAATTGACAACCATGTGCCATTTTTCACAATCCCCCACTCAGAAATGAATACTAACACAATTTAAATTGCTGCAGAATAAGACCACACCAAGGAATTCAGCAGCTATGCTAAGCTGGTGTTTCTCTGCTTGACAAATGTGTTGCATTCTTTCTGCATGGTCTTTATAGAGCACAGTATCACAATAAATTTTCTTGATCATATCGTCACTTCCATCTGCATGCACCCTAATGCTCTTTTTGTCCTAAAATTATGATATTTAGGGCTGTATCCAAATTTCCTCCTCGTGGAACAAGTGAACCTTTTTCAGTGCCAAAACAAAGAGTAGCAATGCATTCCCTGGCCTTGAATAAATGTATTGTATGGTGGTATTACACTTTCCACATTCTTGTTTATAATGTATTCATCGACAAGGACCATGGTTTTCCATTTTTTTCATGGAAAAAAATGGCAAAAATCATGGAATACTCATTTGTTTGTGGATTTTTAACTCTTCCACTGGTTTCACATGGAAATCACATGTTGCTGCAATGAAATCCCAAGGTTTCAGCATCTTAAAATGGATGCTGCCCTGTTGTGCATTGATTCTCTCTTCTATTTATGGAATCACTAAGGAAACAACCCATGTTACTTTGTTATAACAACCCATGCTTCCCTTCAAACTTTCAATCAGATGAAGACTGCTCTCCATTCTGAAAACAGAGTTCTTATTTAGTATGTGGCTTAACTTCTTGTATTATCCGTATTACACAACTGGATGATATAAAAGACTGCTATGTATAGGCACACTCAGGAAATCAGACTAAGCAGCAAGGGTGAGGGATTCAGGGTTAAAGTTTAACTGTTTCTCCGTCTAGCTCTTCATTCGATCAGCTGATGTGACTGCTCACCAACCTGAAAGTAATATTTTTGTGTAGAAAAAGTATATGCCTAAACATTTTTCACACTAGATGATGTAAAACAACAAGAAAAAGTGAAGTATCAGCCCACTCAGGAAATTGGGCTAGGCAGCAGTAGTGGGAGTAAAGGTTTAAAAGTTTAATAGCTCTGCATCTAACTCTTTGATCAGCTGATGCAACTGCTCTGGACAGTAAAATTTTTATGTAGAAAAAGTATATACCTAAGCTATTTTTACACTGTATGATTAACCCCCCCAAAAAGTTTAGTATTAGCAAATGTGGTGAAACAGGTGGAGGGCAGTCAGGCTCCTTAATTGTATTTATTTAAATGTGCTAGTCTTGCTGAGCTAGAAAACTCAATACATACTTGCTAATCTAGATGTATTTGTGCAGGAACAGCCACATTGGAGGAGGCCTTATAACACTACATGGTCATCCACATTGTAACGGCCTCATAGGACTGTTCCACCAGATAAAACAGGGGAAAATAGTTAGTTTTAGCATATTCAAAAATAGGTTGCTAAGGGCCTATGTTCAAGTCCTGGGGTAGGTCAGAGCTGCCAGGTTGGTAAAGGGTGGCACCTGCAGTGAAATGAAAAGTAGTATTGAACCTAAAAATAGTAGCAAATAAATAATAAGCATTTCTAAATAGATTAGCTGTCAGAGTCAATGTGAGCATATTATTAATTGTTATAGTAGAGTGTAGCACAGGGGGTAAGTATGGAACGGACTCCTGGCACTGGCTTTTCTTACACAAGCATGCCTTTTAAGCTCATTTTTACTAATTGGCAATATGTTGTACATAAAGTGTTGGCAATTTATAAGAAAATGATTGTTTTACTCATTGATGACCAGTGGGCTAGTAACCTGATTGTCCTATCTATCATAACATGCCCTGGTGGTCCAGTGGTTTGATTTGGTCTGACTGGGTTGCCTAATATCTTTAATGTTTTTTATATATATGTAAAGATTTTTCCTGTGGTAAAAGCTGCTCTGTTGTAATTGTAAAAGAAATACAGAGTGGCAGCTGGGGCACTGTATGCACCAAAGAAGAGGAGTGGGGAGTGTGAGTGACTGATCGTTGGTCCCACAGCAGAGCACACAGTACTTAATTAGGAATACCCAGGTCTGCACTAGGGGCAGCCACTCCTCCATTGCAACACTGGTCACAAGGCAGATTTTGGCCTGCAACTGTTGACTGCTGTGCAAAAGTACGAGAGGGAAATGCCCTAAGGTGCTCCTCTTGCGGGCAAGAGCAACTAGATATTTTCCTTACTATTTTGATGTGCAGGTGACAAGTGCCAGGAGAATACATTTAAGGACTGGCTCACATAAATAAAATATAAAATTAAGATGGGCACAGTCTGGTTGTGACTCTGTGGAAATCCCACACACACAGAAAGCAGGCATTTTGTATGAAGCTCACCAAGGAGCCATTCTGTAATATGAAAGGTGTGATCTGATGCAGAGGAACCCATGGCTTCACAACTTGATTAATTACATTAAAACACACACATTTTAATAAATTAAAGTCATAGAAGGACTGAAGGAAGTCCTGGGTAGTTAATAAAAATACAGTGATTTTAAGAGATTGTGCACAAGTAAAAATGGAACAGTTTTAAAAAGACAGCTCAGTACTGGAAAGTGATATATAGTCAAAAAATGTTGCTTTCACACATGTGGGTTTCTAATCCATATTGCCAAGCCATGTTTCACTAGATTTACTCCAAAATTGGCAGACTGGTAGATAACAGTGTGCTACACAAATAGAAATAGGTATATGTAATAACAAATTTAAAATACAGGAGTTGTTAACCTTTGAAGGGAGAGTGTGTCCTGATAAAACCTAATCCATTCAGACAGTTACACAGGAGGTGGAACTAAGCATGAGAAAATGAATATTCAGTTCCTGAGTGAAAAAACTATTGTGGTCAATGTAATTAAAGGAGAAACTGCTGTTTTAAAAGAAAAGTGAAGAGGAAAGTGCTCAGAAATGGATATTTTACAAGTTTAATGACAAAGAAGTGTAAGTCTTACTGACCTAGCTTTTCTGTGGGTCATTTTGTGCAGGCAAAATTCAGGAAAGAGGTAGAGATGTTAGCTTCCCAGCCAGAATAGTAAAAAAAATGCTTAGACTTAAAGAAAGTGCTTATTTTTTATGACAAAAGAATGTGTACATAAATGGGACTCAGGGTTATAAAAAAGGGAAGCCTTAGAATGTTGAGCAGGGCAGTAGGATTTCAGAACTAAGTATTCCATTGTGGCTTATACTACTGCAGAAAGGATTGTGATTGGTGCTGAGCCCCTGGAACTGTCAGCGTCCACTCAGTGTCCAGTTAATAGCATATGTAAATTAGTTTTAGACATAAAAATAGCTGCACAGCCAGTGTGCAGTGAGTCCAAGCAGGGAGAATGACCAAGAAGCAGCATCCCAAGCCAAGTGGGTATCCTGTCAGAAGAGGCTTACTGCAGTGATACAGCCGGACGTGGACAGCCTTATTTAATTATTGTAAAGTGTAGGATTAGGGGGATCACCTGAATCCCAGTGTCAGTTCAGAAAGGGTAATGAGTGAGAGCAGGGTGAGAATAGAAAGTCTGTTGCTTCAAGTGCCTGACGAGCCTGTTGTATCACGTTTCCTCACAAAAAAAAAAAATTAAAGCGAAGAATTTATCACTTCTCCAGATTCCAACAAGAGAACTGTTTACTCCTGAGGGCCCGCACAACAATTCTTCAGTATTTCCATCAAAGAATTTCTTCAGGAAATCCAAAGGAGTAAGATATTGTAAAAAATGTATTGCTACAATCTGGGGACTATTTTAAAAGTCTAGTGGCATTGAAGCAACATAGAATTTATCTCAGTACTTCTGCATTTTAAAAGTCTGTTGTTATCTGAAGGAATGAACAGTTCAAGGATGGGGGGCCTAGCTTTTAATGTACCCATTTGGCACATGTTTAATGCCACTGTCATTCCCAAATGTTTAAAGTGAATTTATGTGTAGAAATGTTAAGTGATTCTTAACTGTGTAGAGTATAGTGTGAATAAGTAAAGTAACTGTGAGATAGATACTAGGGTAGGTATCTGGTATAAGGGGTCAGAGGGCTGACTTAGGTGGGATAAGGCCTAGTAGTCACTGCTCACCCTTATGGTTACAATGTGAACAAGCTCATAGATTAAGGCCAGAGAGAGAGGGCACTTATCCTGGGACTAGCTTGTGGATTTTGGAGGGCTGGTGGGTGGTGTGTGCCTGCAGTCTCCAGGGAAGAGTCTTAGTGGGGTGGGGTGCCTTGCTGGGAAAGAAGTGAAGAAAAGAATGTGTATAATCAAACTGTCAATTTCAGGTTTATTTGTTTACCATTTATGGAAAAGATGTGTTGTGCCATTTGTTGATGTACAAGCTACAGTTTTAACCTTTTTAGTAAAATGTTACCTTCTTTTTCACCAATCCAAGTGTCAGTGTCCTTGAATACAGAGCCAGTGCCTCACATTCCTACAGGTCTCCAAGTCAGTCCAGTGCAGCAACCCCTACCCTTGGCAACTCTCATGTACACCAGTTGGGGAGGTAAGGTGTAGTACTCAAGTAGTATCCAAGTGGAGAAGTGTTGTTGGAGGGGGAGGGACAGAGAATCCTTGATGACACTCACTACTGTGTGAACTGGTCCCAGCTATGGACAGAGGTTAATGGAGTAAGGATCCCCCATCATCACAAAAGTGGTGCCCAAATGTGTGGCTGCACTATGAATATGTTTTACTGCTTTGCATGACGTTAACACAATTGCAAGACTGATCTATTTCAGGTTGCGCCTAACCATGGAATACTTTAAGTTGCTGTTCATTTTGAATTGGTTGGAGACCCTGGAATCCTGGAAAGTTGTTCTGGCTCAGGAACCTTAGTGTTATGCTTTACACGAAAGGGGTGTATTTTTTGCAAAATCACCTGTGAGTAGAAGGGTTGTTGTGAAGCTGGCTCTACTTTACTAGGACTTGGCTACTGTAAAGTTTGCTCTGTCATTGGGTTACAAAAAAGATGTAGGGATTCACAACTTTCAGGAGTTTTGGATGAGTGTAAAGGACCTAGAGATTAGGGGGGGCACACAGTCTAGATCCAGTTTGAGTTGTCGGACTGAATTTTCTTTCCATGGAAGCACCACAGTATAAACCAAGAAGTGCTGAACTGTCTATGGCAGGAATAATGACGACACCTGTAGGACTTAGTAGAGGTTTTGCCAGAGAAATGCCTATGGAAAAGATGTCATGTGATGCCGAATAAATCAAGAAGAGAATGAGTCACAAGTTAGAGAGATGAATGAAGCAGAAGCTGAAAGTATTCATGGACACGGTCATAAACAGTCTTCAGAATTAAAATGTCATGCCAGAATGAAGACAGAGTACTCCTACTGTAAATGTAATGAGAAGATGTGAAGTACAAGAATTTCCAGTTGGAATATATGAAAGTCAAGGAACTCTACAAGGGAGTAAGAATATGTCACAGAGCTATGAAAGGGCTATGACGCCTGTAATTCCCACACTTGTGCCATGGATTGGTGGAAATCTTCCAGTGTACAGTGGAGAGAGAAAAGAAAATGCATCTGAATTTCTCAGAACTTCTGAGCTTACTTTACGACAAACCCAAGTGACAGAAGATATATGGGTACAACATTTCGAAGGAGCTGTTCGAGGTGTCAGGAGTAAATGGTGGAGCCACAAGCAGAATCAGACACAAGATTGGAGGTAGTGTAAAGCCCGATTCTTGGAATATTTCAACAAGGCACATAATAGACAGCACTTAAGAAGACAGCTGGATCATCTGCAGAGGCACAGAAATCAACTCGATATGCTAGTTTTGGACAAGTGGAACATGTATAAGCAATTGTATACACGTGCTTTAGAGAGAAATTGTTGAATTAATTGTTGGAACTTTTCAGCCAGATCTGTAGAACTTGTTAATATGTGCTCAGCCAAGAACTATCAAATAACTTTTCCAGAAAGGAAGAACCTTGCAAGAAAATTTGAGTCAAACAAAATCTGTTGAACGTCACAGATACAGTATGAAAGGAGAGAGAAGTTCCAGGAAAGAGGACCTGAATCCCCAATGAATACAATACCTGATAGTTCAGCCAAACTGACACAACAGTTGTTTCAGCATAGAAGAACAGACAAGTCAGAAAGAGACGTTACAGATGTAACAAACGGATCCATGACTGGTGCTCGACAAAATTTTTGTCGAACACCCCGTCAGCGACACTGGTAGGTTGACCACATTCTGCAGTCGGCTGCCGGTTCCCACAGGCTGCCTGTGTTTTCTTCGGGGGCTTCACCCCCAAACACCCCATGTGGAGGGCTCTACCCCCCACATACCCCTTTAGGATTATCAACTCTGAGTCGGAGCTGATCGGGGGGGTGCAGGACCCCCAACAGACAGTGCCTGGTGCCAGCGGGTTTCCCACAGTGGCATGGCACTGTAGTCGCTGTGGGGCACCTTGCTGGTGAAATGTCGCTGTTGGGGGTAACCGGTAATGAACTAGGTCACAAGAGGCCAGATTGTTCCAAAAGGAATTCTGAACTGAATGCTACTGAAGCAGCAACTACACTAGTCAGAGACAAAGAGATGTTGAAAACAAAACCCATGGAGATTTCTAAAGAAAAGAGCATGCCTGAGATAGTAACTGCAGTCACGAGTTCAAATTTGCTATATTTGCCAGTCAAGTTGGGAGACATGGTCACCTAAGGTTTAGTGTATACAGGTGCTACTACTTCCATAATCACAAGGCCTATGCTAATGCAAAGCATCGACTCATGGACGTGATTCCAGAGGAAGCCAGAGATGGAACTCACATTGGCGTATGAAGAATCATACAGCCCATGGGGACATGGAGAAGTGAATCTCAGCATACGACACATCCCTTGGAAAGAAAGAGTAATTATTTATTTATTGAATTTTGGTAATTGGGTAGGCCCACTAAGACAATAAAGTCCCTTTTTCAGGGGTGACCCGGGACAAGACAACAGATGCAACATACAAGTTCACAATACAGTGGAATGGATATACAAAGGCTCAGTGAAGGTACTTAATACAGGTGAATACAATAATTGTGCTGAATCAGTGTTACAGTAGCATTAGTCAGTGCTAGGACCAGTGCTCTTCAATGTCTTCATAAGCGATATTGCAGAGGGTCTAGAAGGGAGGGTTAGCCTGTTCACGGATGATACAAAACTATGCAACAAGGTAGGTACACAGGAAGGTATAGAAAAAATGAGGAGGGATCTGAAGAGGCTAGAAAACTGGTCCAAGGAATGGCAGTTGGGTTTCAAAGCAAAAATGTGCAAGATTATGCACTTAGGGAGAGGGAATCCTAGGGCTGAGTATGAACTAGATGAGGTAACACTGGAGGCCACCACAGAGGAAAGGGATCTAGCAGTAGTCGTAGAAGACAACCTCAAAGTGGTTAAACAGTGTGACAAAGCAGCTGGAAAGGCTAACAGAATGCTAGGGTGCATAGGGATGGGTATAACAAGTAGAAGGAGGGAAGTGGTGGTTCCATTGTACAACTCCCTAGTAAGACCTCATCTGGAGTACTGTGTTTGGTTCTGGAAGCCCCATCTCCAAAAAGACAGAGACATGATGGAAACAGTACAGAGGTGGGTGACAAAAATTGTGTCAGGGATGCAGCATAAGTCTTACAAGGAGAGACTCAGAGCTCTAAATATGTACTCCCTGGAGGAAAGGAGAGAGAGAGGGGACATAATAGAGACCTTCAAATATCTAAAGGGGCTCAACAGAGTACCAGAGAGGAGCATCTTTCACATGAAAGGAAATAGCAGAACAAGGGGGCACAGCATGAGACTAAAAGGTGGAAAACTTAGAGGGAACTTGAGGAAATTCTACTTCACTAAAAGGGTGGTGGAGAGATGGAACAGTCTCTCCCAGGAAGTGGTGTGGGTGGCCACAGTTCAGGGATTCAAGAATACATGGAATAGGTACATGGGAACTATCAAGCTAGGGTGAGGGGGGCTTGTAGCATAAAGGGTACCTTAAGCATTGGAAAGAGGGATAGGGCAGACTGGATAGGCCACAAGGCCCTTATCTGCTGACAACATCTATGTATTTATGTTAGAAAAACTGTGAAACAACAATACAAGAAACAATTAGGCTGGTTTATAGGCACAACATTGTGTCAATCAATCAATCAAACTTTATTTAACCAGGTTTTACACCTTTGAGCAAGCTCATTTGCAAGGTGGTCATGGAAGGCACAGATACATAGAAAAATACATTAACAATACATTAAAGCAAAGTAAGCATTTACAATAAAGCATGAGGAAAAGCACAGGTCATGGTTCCACCTTATTGTACAATAAATGAATAACTAGCTACAGGCACAAAAACTAATAAGGTAGTAGAAAAGTAAAAAATACTTATCTACAGATGGTGTGGTACAGCTTGTCCACCTCAAGGTACATACTATGCTAGGAAATCAGAGTCTATCTCACCTGAAAACATGGTGACCAAGAATGTTAATACTTTGGTCTGGAGTGGAGCTCCTAAGCCAGGTCTCTGAGATCATTAGTATATCAGGTGATGTGTGAGAAACCTAAGCTTGTAGCATGTCCTGTTTTTTAGCAGGCTGCATACATTTATATGGAGAAAACTGATGCTGTTAAGTTGCAGTAGCTCAGATGGGGCATCTAGTATTATGGGGGACCAGGATTTAGTTCAACCATACCAGAACATAATAATAGAAGGACAATCAGTTTCCTGAGTCCAATAATAAGCCCCTTAATAATGTGTGCTTTATGCCGTTGAATATAAGAGGATCTTGGGGAAGGCCTGCAGGGGGTAGTTATGTGGCTGAACAGAGACAGTGCATGTAGTGCAGTTTTTGCTGGCACAGATAATGATAATTGGCAGTAAAGAGAAAGCAGGGTATTAGGAACAGGCACAGCAAAAGTCATGGGATTAGTTCCAGTTGGTTTTGGTTTAGGCAAACTTAAAATGAATTCAGTGTTGGGTGCACCGTGGTTAGAGGGAGTTTCCAATGTTTTGTGACTGGGAGTAGGTAGAAGGAGAAGAAGGCATCCCCAGCAGAAGAGGGGTAATGCATAAGCCATACCTATCAGTAAGGGTAGTGGTGTCAACCGAAAAACAGGAACACAATAAAAAAAAATCAGGACCGTAGTTTAAGAACACAGCTAGGCTATCAGACTGGCATGAGGAGGCACTCTTTTAGTTGAAGAGATGTTACTTTTAATTCGGCTATTTCTGAAGGGTGCAACCCCCCTTGAGGCCACGATAGAAGACCTACTGCTGTATAAGTAGGCACATATGTTATGCATGTCTAAGGAGTACCTAAACATTATAGGTTCCAACAGTGGCTCTGTCATAAAAGGGTAGGAACTGTTTCAGCTTTGACTGGGGAAGAATGCGATGATAGTAAGGGGAAGGAACCCTTTAAATATGGAACAGTCAGAACTGAGCACCAGTGAGGAGGCAGAGTCTTCAGGAGGGGAAGGGCATTTAATAGAGGTCAGGGTCAGGGCTAGGGTGGGCAGGCAGGACAGATTATTCAACAGGGGAAGCACAGTAAATTACAGGAGAGCCAGGGCTAGAAAACTGAAGCCAAAACAACAAGCTAGAGGAATGTCCAATCTTGAGGCAGCCGCTACTGTAAACAGCCAATAAGGGGCTAGGGCACAGGAGCTGCATACAATAGTGCCAAAGTTTCAGTCCCCAGACTTTTGAAGGAGCGTACCTAGAAGGAGCGGTCTTTTGATGGGTAGCAGAGGGAGATGCAGCTTGCTGGTTTCTCCATCCATGGTCACAGGAGCTGGAGAGGTGCCAGCTCAGGGAATCCTGCCTACCTGCCTAAAAGGGAGAGAGCGAAGGGAGGGAGTTAGGAATTATAGGCTATCAATAACAAAAGAGGAGATAGCTAAAGTGGGGGGGGCCGGAGTGATAGGGTTTTAGCAGAAGGAAAAAAAGAAAGAAATCACTGCAGGAGTTAGATTGGTGGCTGGGCAAGGAGAGAAGCCAGACAATGGAGTAATGGGTCAGGTTAAATGGTAGGGAAGGGGTAAGACAATAAAGCGAGAGGGGGGTCATTAGGCTGGTGCCAACTTGAACCCATGGCTGATGCAATTAATTTTAAGAGGCACAAAGTTAGAGTATATCAAATTAAGTGGACTTAGGGTTCAGAAGGGGATTGGAGTGCAAAATAAGGCTGGTGTCAAAGGCAGTTTATTAAGAAAAAAGAGAAGAAATAGTGGAGTCAAAGGGAAAAGAGCAGAGAAGTCACTTTAGGAGCAGAACAAAGAACACTAAAAATACATTAACATGTCCCCGATGTGCTGGTATAACAACCTAAAATAATTCCCACAAGTACACAGTGAATTAAAGCATTCACCCCTCCAAAATCAGTTCTGAAATAACAGGAAGAAAATCCACAAATTACACAATTAACTAAAGCATTCCCCCTCAAAAATATTCAGTTCAACAGCAGAAGCACAGTAATTACAGGAGAGCCAGGGCTGGAAAACTGAAGCCAAAACGACAAGCCAGAGAAGTGACCAATCTTGAGGTAGCCACTGCCATAAACAGCCAATAAGAAGCTGGGGCAAAGGAGCTGCATCCAGTAGTGCTAAAGTTTGTGTCCCATGGGCTTTTGAAGAACTGTACCTGTAAGGAGCGGTCTTTCGGTGGGTAGCAGAGGAGATGCAGCTGGCTGGTGTCTTCAGCCATGGGCTCAGGAGCCAGAGAGGTGCCCACTCAGGGCAACAGCCTGCCTGCCTGGAAGGAGTGGCCTTTTGGCAGGTAGCAGAGGGAGATGCAGTCGGATGATTTTTCCAGCCATGGCCACAGGAGCTGGAGAGGTACCCACTCAGGGCAGCAGCCTTCCTGCCTGGAAGGAGCAGTATTTCGGTGGGTAGGAGAGGGAGGTGCAGCTGGCTGGTTTGTCCAGCCACAGCTACAGGAGCTGGAGAGGTGCCCACTCTTGGCAACAGCCTGCTTGCCTGGAAGGAGTGGTCATTCAGTGGGTAGCAGAGGGAGATGCACCTGGCTGGTTTCTCCAGCCATGGCCGCAGGAGCCAGACAAGTGCCCACTTAGGGAAACAGCCTTCCTGCCTGGAAGGAGTGTTGTTTCTGCATGTAGTAGAGGGAGATGCAGCCTGCAGGTTTTTCCAGCCATGGCCACAGGAGCCAGAGAGATGCCCGCTCAAGGCAACAGCCAGCCTGCCTAAAAGATAATTGTTTATAAAAGAATATTCATACACAGGGTGATTGGGTTACTTCAAACTTCAATAGAGTTACCAAACAATGGAGGTATATTCCAGGCAGCAAGAGGCCTGTTATCAATAATAGGAGCAAGGAGGGGGGGGGGTTGAGAATGTGGCAAGATAATTTGGATTTAAATAGAGTAAGGGAGGTGATGGAGAGGATCTTTTGCAGGAGTGAGTTCCAGGTGGAAGTGGCCGTAAATGCAAAGGAACGTCTACTGATGGTCAGTGAGAAGTAGGGTCTGACCAGTAGGGGGAAGACAGTGCAGTGTGATGAGGTCAACCAGGCATGGGGGGGGTGTAGAGTGTAATTATCTTTGACATAGCCATGTCCGAAGTTATCATTGGAATCAATATCAACAAAGATCTGCAAATGGGAATTGACATAGTAAATAAGAATGTAATAAGTAATGAGATGACTGAAAACAATCCACAAGAAAGGGTGGCAGAAAAGAGGAAGAAGTTGAAAAAGTACCAAAGTCTACCGAGGAGCTTGTGTCTGATGAACACCAGATTTCTACTGTGATCACAGTGGAGCCTGAAGATTTTCTGTAAGATATAAAAGTGTTTGCAAGCCCATGTCTGGAAGGACTGATTGAGCCAGAAAACAACAAAGAAGAACAACGTGAGAGAGTGTGAAGTGAATTTCCTGATGTAGTCATGGAAATAATTGGCCATATTAACTTGATTTAGCACACAACAGATACTGGAAATGCACAACAGATGCGAAGTAGACCATATGCCTATTCATCTGCAAAGAGAGATCATTAGAGAACAGATCCAAGAGATGTTACAAGAAGGAATCATTCAGCCAGCTTTGTTGGCCTGGTCATCACCAGTACTGTTGGTGCCTAAGAAGGCTGGAACCATGATATTCTGTGTGAACTACAGAAAAGTAAATGCTGTGACTATAGGAGATGCCTATCCTATGAAGAGTATAAGGGAAGTGTTCAATATGTTTACTGGATCACAGATAGTCTCTAGAATTGACCTAAGGAGTGGATACCTATAGAAGCTCAAGACTGGTGTAAAACAGCCTTTGTCATGCACGAAGGACTGTATGAATTTAGCGTGTTACCATTTGGTTTGAAGAATTCTCATGCAACTTTTCAGAGGATGATGGATGAAGTGTTGAGAGGAATTCAATACCAATTCTGTTTTGCTTACATGGACAATGTGATCATCTATTCCAGAACAATGGGAGAACACTGGAAGCATTTGGGTGAAGTATTACAAAGGCTCAAGAGTCATGGACTTACCATTAAAAGAGTGAAATGCAATTTCTTGCTGTCAGAAATAAAATTTTGGGCTTGCATGGTCACGGATAGAGGAATATTGCCCAGTCTGGCTACTGTACAAGTCATCAGAGATTTTCAAAGACCAAAGAAAGTAAAGGCTATCCAAAGATTTCTAGGACTATGTACTTAATACAGACCTTTTATTCAGCAAATGGCAGATATTGTAGAACCTCTGAACAGTTAATAAGAAAGAGAACTAAATGGGAATGAACGCCCATCTAAGAGAAAATGTTTCAAACTACCAAAGGGAAAATGGAAGAAGCCAAGAAATTGTACTTTCTAGATTTTGACAAACCATTCGATCTAGCTACAGATGCAAGTGACAAGAGAATTGGTGCAGTGCTGTACCAAGAGAAACAAGGAGAGAAAAAAGTGATTTTGTATGCTAGTAGAACCTTAACTGCAACTGGCAGAAAGCATCACACATGAGAGGAAGAATGCTTAGTGATTGTGTGGGCTATCAAGATTTACCAGGGGTACATAGACAGTAAACCATTCACCTTGTATACAGATCATAACACCTTAACTTGGTTATTTACAATGAAAGGCACCAATGGAAAGTCAGGTAAGTGGTCACTACTCTCACAAGAGTATGCATTTAACGTACAACATTGCAAGGGATGTCCGAATGTAATGTCAGAGTACCTATCACGAAATACTCAAAGTGAGGAAGAAGATGTTGAACCAGATGTCACTGACATGGAACAAGTAAATCCTGACATATGTTATAGTGTCACGACAAGAAGTGCTGAGTTTGTGGAAGAAGAAGAGCAACTGTTACCATTCAACCAAGGAGAAGTAGGAAGAGTGCAGAGAAATGATCCAGAGCTGAAGAAGCTAATAGCGATAATCCAGAAAGCTGAAGAAACTGAAGGTTTACCCGCCAAATGGAAAGTGCAGAGTCAAAAGCCCTACTATATGCTGGTAGAAACATACTGATGCTACACATCAAGAGTCCAGAGAAATGGAAGTAACCTACCAGAAAGAACTGAGAGGGAAGGCTATGCAACTAATGCATGATTGCACCATATTTGTTTATTTTTATTTTATTTAGTTTTTGTTGACCGGGTAAGTGCACTAGACAAATCCTGCCTATTTTCAGGCACGACCTGGGGGAGAGGGATACAGATGAATGCCAGCTGACTTTGAACTAAACTAAGCTGTTGGTAGTATTTATAGTGAATGAGGGAAATTTGGCCAGGACACTGGTGAAATTCCCCTACTCTTTTCGATAAGTGCCATGGGATCTTTAACATCCACCTGAACTACCACCAATCCAGGCAGGTGTGACCTCAGTTTAACGTCTCATCGGAAAGACGGCACCTCAGAAGTACAGCACCCCTCTCATGCTGCACTACAGTGTCAGTACTGAGATATTAACCCAAGTGCCAGATGTGGGAACTGAACCCATAGCCCTCTGATCTCCCTGCCTCAGAGGCTAGTGTGCTACCTACTAAGCCACTGACACTGCTACTGATATCAGGGCATATGGGCAGGAAGAATATCTTGAATGGTTAAGAGCACAATTTTATTGGCTGAAAATGCGTCAGGATGTGATACAGTATGTTTTTTTTAATTTTTATTTATTAAGTCTAGGATTACAAATACCTTTGAGCCTTGGCTCTTTTACAAAGGTTCCACGTCAGAGAAATACAAATTATGGGGAACATCAAGACAGACATTACAATAATGTGGACATTGCAAACAGAGTACAGATTAATACAATTCTAAGGTAACAGGCAGCCAGCTGCATTTGTCAGAGAAAATAGACAACAGATAAGAAGTGTCAGAGTCATAGGGAGAGGGAAGAGGGGAGGGGGAAGGAATGTAGAAGGTGAGAGGTGAAAAGTGCAGCATTGGGTATACCAAGATGTGAGGGTAGAATCCAGTGAGGAGGGGAGGGGGACCACTAGAGGAGGAAGGAAGTGGAGAAACAAGGTTAAGTTGGGCAGTCACAGGAGCTGTTGGTAGTGAGATAGTCCTGGAGCCTAGTTTTAAACATACCAATTGTTGGGGCAGAGGAGACGGTGGGGCTGAGGCCACTGAACCAGAGTGGCACTCGATAAGCAAAAGAGCATTGTCCCTGTGAAGTGTGACAGTGGGGGACTTTCAGTAGCTGTAGCGTGGATCTCCTAAGGCACCATTTGTTAATTCGGTGTTGTAACAGAGTTGAGACCCCAGAAGGTGCAAGGCCAAGGTAGATTTTTTTCACCATGGATCAGGTGAGAAACTTTATGCGGTTTGATAGTTATATGGTCCAATAAGTCTGTATTGACCATATCCACTGATGACTTAATCATTTGCTCCCACCATTTTCTGAAGTTGTTTGTCTTTGTCTCTTGGCATGTAATGCATGACTGAGACAAAGAGACAAAGACAAGCAAGCAGAAAATGGTGGGGCAAATGATTGTAAATCATCCCAGTGGACTGTGGACAATTGCCATAGACTTAGTTGAACCATTGCCAAATACAAATAAAGGGAATGAGTACTTCATGGTAGTTGTAGATCAATTCACCAAATGGGTGGAAGCTTTTCCTTTATGCAAAACAAATACAGATGTCTTCGTGTGAAAGATGGAAATGGATATATTTTGCCAGTGGGTAATTCCGAAACACACTGTAAGTAACAATGGACCGCAGTTTAGATTAGAACAATGGGAACGATTCTGTAAAGCTTGGGGAGTCAAGCCTATCTATGTGACACCATACCAGCCGCAAAGTAATTGGACTGAGAGAACTAACAGAAATATCCAAACTTACTTACGAGCATACAGTATGTGCATGGCAATCAACCAAGATGGGATCAGTATTTACCAAGAATGCTAATGGCCTTACAAAGTGCAGAATAAGATTCAATGGGATGTAGCCAAGCCTTTTTAATATATCAACCTGAAGTAATACTACCCGTCGACAGCGAGTTGTCAGGAGAACCAGAGATAGTAGAAGACATACCGGAATTTACAAAGAGTTTAACAGACAATATGCAAAAGGGCTGGGAAATTGCGAAGCCCAATATGAACAATGCCTGGAGGCACCAAAAGCAGTACTATGATCAAAACAAGAGAGATATAACTATGGACTGTGGAGAAATGGTACTCTTATTAAGTCATCCACAATAGGATAAAACTCACAAATTTTTTGCAAAGCCTGCAAGAAAATGGGAATGACTATATATTGTTGCCAGGAAATGGTTGGAGGTCACATACCTTCTGAGAGACCCATCTGATCGTCTAGGCAGAGGGTACACCACATTAATAATTTTAGGAAGTTTAGAAGAAGAGCTAGGACAAACTACACTGGAATGAATTCTGGGGGTGCACCAGATGGGCAAACTTCTTCAGAAGAGCCAGAAGAAGAACAAATTCATGAAAGTCAACGTACACAGAGTTACAGTTTCAGGCCTAGGAAAAGTGTGGACAATAGAATCCCACATTCCAAACATGCTCAATCCTAGTGAGTCAGTCACACCCAAAAAAGTGTTTAAAAAACAGTAGAAGTATAATGTGTAAATATTGTGTATTTAGAATTGTGCTAAAATAATTTTGTATGTATAAAACTTAAAGCAACAAGGCTTTCTAGTGGGTTAGGCCTTGGTCAGCATTGTTGCCCTTCCGGGGGACTGTAACAGCCTCATATGACTGTTACATCAAATAGAACAGAGAGAAATAATTTTTTTAGCATATTCAAAAAATTGGTTGCTATTAACCTAGGTTCAAGTCCTAGGGTAGGTAGGAGCTGCCAGCTTGGTAAAAGGGTGCAGTAAAATAAAAAGCAGTATCAGGACCTAAAAATAGTAGTAAAAAAATAATATACATTTCTAAATAGATTAGATGTCAAGAGTCAGCGTGAGCAGATCAATAATTGTTATAGTAGGATGCAGCACAGAGGGGAAGTATGGACATGACTCCTGGCACTGGCTTTTCTTACACACACAGTTTTATATTCATTTTTACTAATTGGCAATATTTTGTACGTAAAGTGCTGGTAATGTATAAGAAACTGGTAGTTTTAGTCAATAGTGGCCAGTGGGCTAGTAACCCGATTGCCCTAACACAGAAACATAGAATTTGATGGCAGATAAGGACTGCTTGGCCCACCTAGTCTGCCCATTTTCCTACCTAACGGATAAGCTGCAGGTCCTAGTTAACCAACAGCCTACTTCCTCCTACTCCCCATTAGAATTGCCTTGTCTGTCCCATGCATGCATTCTTGAATTCCCCCACGGCTTTGACTCTACGACCTCCTCAGGAAGGCCGTTCCATGCATCTACAACCCTCTCTGTGAAGGAATACTTCCTCACATTACCTCTGAGCCATCCACCCATCTTCAAATTGTGCCCCCTTGTTCTTGCACATCTCTTTTTCTGAAAGAAGCTACCCTCTTGGACTTTGTTGATTTCCTTGAGGCATTTGAAAGTTTCTATCATGTCCCCCCTCTCCATCCTTTCCTCAAGGCTATATATCTTAAGCTCCTTTAGTCTTTCTTCATATGTCTTCTGGTGCAGACCTTGCACCATTTTGGTTGCCCTCCTCTGGACAGCCTCCACCCTGTCTATGTCTTTGCGGAGATTAGGGTCTCAGAACTGTACACAGTACTCGGATGTAGTCTTCGTTGGTAAGACCACATCCAGTAAATTCTGTCTATTGAAGGGCCAACAACTTCCTGTTTTCTACTGGTGATGCCTCTCCCTATGCATCAAAGTATCCCCCAGCCCTCCTTACTGCCTTCTCACACTGCTGGCCCACCTTTAGGTTGTCCGATATAACTACCCCCAGGTCCTTTTCCATTTTTGTTTTTGTCAGTGTCTCACCCCCATTGTGTACTCTTCCTGTGGGTTTTTGTTTCCCAGGTGCATTACTTTGCACTTCTTTGCATTGAATCTAAGCTGCCATACATTTGACCATTCCTTCAACCATGCCAAGTCCCTTTTCATCATTTCCACCCCACCTTGTGTATCAACCCTGTTGCAGATCTTTGTGTCATCCGCAAAGAGACATACTTTCCCTTCCAGTGTCTCTGAAATGTCACTTATAAAGACATTAGAAAAGGACCAGCCCCAGTACTGAACCCTGCGGTACCCCTTTCTTCACTGTGGTCTCCATTTACTATTACCCGCTGTTGTCCAGCCAGTGTTTTACCTAGGCTACCACCCTGGGACCCACTCCCAGGCTGGCTAATTTGTTTATTAATCTTTTTTGCCGGACTGTGTCAAATGCCTTGCTAAAGTCTTGGTAGGCCATGTCCACAGCCCCTCCCTGGTCTACTACTTTGGTCACCCAGTCAAAGAAATCAATTAGATTTGTCTGACATGACCTTTCTGCTGTGAATCCATGCTACCTGGGGTCCTGTGCCCCACTGGCCTCTTGGTACTCAACAGTCCTTTCCTTCAGAAGTGATTCCATCATTTTCCCTACCACTAAGGTGAAACTGACAAATCTGTAGTTTTCTGCCTTTGTCTTGCTCCAACTTTTGTGAAGGAGAATCACATCCACCCTCCTCCAATCCTCAGGTACCACATCATTCTCCCATGATTTATTAAAAAGGAAGTCAGTGGTGTTACTAGTTCTTCCCTTAGTTCTTTTAGAATTCTGGGGTGAATCCCATCAGGCCCCATTGCTTTATCTACCTTCAGTTTTTTCCTATGTGAAAGGACTAATATCAACCCCCCTATCCAGAGTGCTTCTATTGACTGGATTAGGTATCTTCCCCTGCTTTTCCACTGCGAATACTGAGCAGAAGTATTCATTCAGTATCCCTACTTTTTCATTGTCACTCTCTGCCCAACCACCTTCCTCTATTCAGCCTCAGTATCCCTGCCTTAGTCTTCCTTTGCTCCCTAATGTACCTGTAAAAGGCTTTGACCCCCTTCTTAACCGAGTTGACTATCTTTTCCTCAGTTTGGGCCTTTGCTATTCTGAATGCATTCCCCGCTTCCTTCTGCTTTAACTGGTACAGTTCTCTGTCCTGCTCCTTCTGTGTTTCCTTATACTTCCTGAATGCTATCTTTTTCTCCCTTACCTTCCCCGACACTTATTTTGAGAACCATAGAGGTTTTTTCCTTCGTTTTGATTTGTTTGTTTGCTTCACTCAAAGGCTTGTTGCCTCTGTGATGGTGGTTTTGATGTTTACCCATTGTTGCTCCACCCCACTTTCTTGCTTGTTTGCTAGTGCTTTTCTGGGGCACGCTCCCATTTTGACAAAATCAGCCCTCCTGAAGTCCAATACCTTCACTTTTGTATGGCTTGACTCTACAGCTTCATTTGTCCCTAGGTGGATAATGACATCCAGCTCACTCCCCCTTGCAGCTGCTCCCACAATCCTGAGGATTCATTTCCTGTCCCTCCAAGCCATGGCACTGGGCAGGCACCTTACCTCCCTTTCCCTCCCTCTCCCTTCCCCAGTTCTGCCCCCCTAACAATTGAGTCCCCCACCAGGAGTTGTTTCCTTCCCCTGTGGGGTCCTGTGCCACCCTTCTGTGGGTTTCCATTGTGGAGCTTCCCAGCATCCTCCTTGGTCTCCACTGTGGGTGCCTCCATAGAGGAACTATGCTCTGCCAGAGTGATGAATGAATTGTGGTGAGGTACAAGTGGAGGGATGTGCCTCTGTTCCACCACCCTCACCCTCCCTGAGCCCACCGTGGTCCAACCACTCTTATTTCTTGGCAACCTCTGAGGTAGTGGCCATGGCCTGGGTGGTCCCTGGGTAGGAGAGCAGGTTTCCCAAATCCTTGCCAGGTCAGCATAGAGATGAACAGCCTCTTCCCTCAGACCAGAGAGATGCCAGCAACTACGGCAGCAATGCAGTCTCCAGAATGTCTCCCGGAAGACTGTTGCTCCACAGCCAGTGCATTGCACCACTCCCCACATGTCTGTGTCCCTTCCTGTTACAGATGCTTTTCTTTTAATTTTTTTTTTGTTCTTGTTTTAGTGTGTGCAAGCTTGTGAGTGTCTCTACCCCTTATTCAGTGTGCTGTGCCTTTAAGGACATGAACATACGAACATACTAAATTTGCCAGCAGATAAAGGCCTAGAGATCTATCAAGTCTGCTTGAATGTGCAGCAAGCACCCCTTATTCTGCAGCTGACCCTCCCTTCCACCCTTCCCCTTCTTTGACCCTCTCCCTTGTCCTGTCCCATCCCCTTTTGAAGCATTCCACTGTTCTACTGGATACCACTTCTGCAGGTAACACATTCCACCCAGCCACCACCCTCTCTGTAAAAAAGTGTCTCCTCATCTCCCTCCTGAACCTTCCTCCCTTCAGTCTCATATCATGGCCTCTGGTGTCCCTCCTCCCTTACTTTGAACAGCCTCTGTACATGTCTTGTTTATTCCTTTCATGTACTTAAAGGTTTCAATCATGTCCCCCATCCTCCTCTCCTCCAGCGAGTACATGTTCAACTCCCTCAGCCTCCTCTCGTATGATAAGTCCCCCAGCCCCTTGATCATCTTTGTCACCCTGTGCTGCACCCCCTCCAGTAACTTAATGTTCCTCTTCAGATACGGGTACCAGTACTGTAAGCAGTACTCCAGGTGCGGTCTAACTAATGACCTATACAGTGGCAGAATCACCTCCTCCCTCCTCGAAGATATACTCCTTCCAATGCAACCCAGCATTTTGTTGGCCTTTGCAGCTGCCTTCCTCCATTGTGCCAAGTTGTTCACTGACCCTGTAATGAGCACTCCCAGATCCTTCACCTCCTCTGTCTGGGCTAGCTGCACTCCCCCCAACTGGTAACTCCTCCTTGGGTTCTTTATCCCAAAATGCAGCACCTTGCACTTTTTGGCATTAAACCCCAGTTGCCAGGTGTCTGAGCAGGTTTCAAACTTTGTCAGATCATCCAGCAACCCCTGCCATCCCCTAGGTCATCCACCACCGCTCCTACCTTGGTATCATCAGCAAACAGACTGATCTTGCTCTTGATGTCCCATGATATGTCTGCAATGAATATCCCAAACAACATTGGTCCCAACACCAAGCCCTGTGGAACACCATTTGTCACTACCCTTGGGTGTGAGCTCCCACCCACCACCACCCTCTGTTGCCTTCTCTGAAGCCAGTTCCCTACCCATCTCACCAGCTTTGCACCTGCCCCTGTGCCTTCTAACTTACTTCCCAGCCTTTCATGTGGCACCGATTCGAATGCCTTACTGAAGTCCAGATACAGGACATCCACTGCATGGCCTCTGTCCAGTTGCCTAGTTACCCAGTCATAGAACTCCACCAGGTTGGTTTGGCAGGATCTGCCCGGTATGAAGCCATGCTGTCTGCTATCCTGTAGTCCTTTGGCCTCTAGGAGGGCCACCAGCCTCTTCTTCAGGATAGTCTCCATTAGCTTACCCACGATGGATGTGAGGCTCACTGGTCTGTAGTTTCACGGTTCATCCTTGGGGCCACTCTTGTGGAGGGAAACCACATGAGCCATCCTCCAGTCCGGAGGTACACACCCCGAATGTAATGAGGCATTAAATAGGTCTGTCAAAGGCCCTGCAAGGACCTCTGCCAGCTCCTTCAGTACCCTGGGGTGGATACCATCTGGGCCTGGCATCTTGTCCACCCTCAGTGCTTTCAAACCCTCCTGAACTCTGCCCTCCATGATTTCCCCATCTGTCACCCCCTCCCCACCTGTTTCTGCCATTTCTTCCCTCTTGGGTGTCACCCCCTCTTCTCTTTAGTAAATACTGAGCAGAATTACTCATTTAGTGCTTCTGCCTTATCGCACCCTGCTTCCACCCAACTCCCCTCCTTCCTAATCCTTACTATGTGGTCCTTACAGCTTCTTTTCTCCCTGATGTACCTAAAGAAGTCCTTCTCCCCGTTCTTAATGCCTTGTGCCAGCCTGAGTTCCGTATGTGCCTTGACTCCCCTTACTGCCCTTGTCACCTCCTTCGATTCCATCAAGTACTCCTCTCTGTCCTTCCCCCTCCCTGTTTTCTTGTACTTCCTAAAGGCAGCTTTTTTCCGCCTTACCTTTTCCATGACCTCCTTACTCAACCAGCTCGGTTTCTTAGCCCTAGCATTCTTTCTCTGGGCCTTGCAGCAGGTTTTCGTTGCCTCCACTATCCCCAGCTTTATGAGCTCCCCCCTGTGGATAGTGTCCATACTAGATTGGATTCTGGCCAGGTACCCTTTTACCACTTCCCCCATCCTCCCAAAGTCAGCCCTCCTGAAGTCCAGCACTATTGTGCCAGATTCCACTCCTTCCTTGCCCATATCCAATGTGAGCCATACTGAGTGGTGGTCACTCCTGACAGCAGTTCCTCCACTGTAAGTTCTCTCACAAAGTCCCCATTTGCCAGCAGAAGGTCAAGGATATTCCCTAACCTGTTTGGTTCACTGACCATTTGTAGCAGGAAGCTGTCCTGGAAGGCATCCAGAAGTACCTACTCCCTTCTGTTCCTGGTTGTTGGGGTACTCCAGTCCACTCTTGGCATGTTGAAGTCCCCCACAATCACCACACTACCCTTCTCACAGGTCCTCCTGATCTGTCCCTCTAGTTCCCTGTCTAACTCCTCCATCTGAGATGGCGGCCTGTACACCACTCCCATTCTAAGAATCCTATTCTTGGAATCCTGGATTTGCTTCCAAAGTGACCATACTACCCTCCTCCCCTTCCTCCCTTTCACACTTAATTCCTTCCTTCACATATAGTGCCACACCCCCTCCTTTCCCAATCACCCTGTTCCTACGAAATAACCTGTACCCTGGTACAGACAGGTCCCAGTCATTGTATTGGGTGGCCCATGTTTCTCTGATGGCTGCGATGTCCTCCTCTCCCTCTGCCATGAGCACCTGTAACTCTGCAGTTTTCCTCCCAAGGCTCCTAGCATTAAGGGTAACCACCTTCCACCCTCCCCCCTCCCATCCTGCCCTCCTTTACTAGCATCACTAATAGTACTTGCCATTTGTCTTTTGTCACTGTTATGGGGTAAGTTCATTGGTTTCCCAACCTGTGGTCTCTGCATGTCTCTTGCCCAGCTGCCACCCCGCTCCTAGTTTAAATTCCCTACTTCCTCTATGTGCTGCTCCATCCTCTGTTTCAACACTTTCTTTCCTCCTCACTCAAGTGTAGTCTGTCCTTGGCATAGAGACTACTGTCCTCCCAGGTCCCTCCCACCCCCAACAGCCCATACCCTTTGGCACAACACCAGGTTCTTAGCCATCCATTAAATTCCTCTATTCTCAGCTTTCTTGTTGTGCTTGCCTTGGGCACTGGAAGTATCTCTGAAAAAATTACTGATCTTCCTGCCCTCTCACATAATTGTCCTAGTTCCTCAAACCTCCTCTGGACTATATCTACTGTCTTGTCAGCGAGATCGTTAGTCCCAAGATGTATAATTAAATGAGGCTTGTCCCTACCCCTTCTAGCATACTTCTAAACAGATTGTCCCACCCTTTCCGCTGTCATTCCTGACATGGCCTTCACCCAAATGAGACTATGCCTCTCCCCCTTGCTACCCCACCTGACTCCTCTTAGTATTGAGTCCCCCAGCACTAAGATTCCACCCTTCTTACTCCCTGCTTGCTTCCATTCATCTTCCTCTCTCATTTCCAGCTCCTCTTCTTCCTCCTGCACATTATTTCCCCCTTTTGCAATTCTCTCAGCAGAACTTCCCCCCGCTCCGGTTTGGTCCAGGCATTTATCAATTACTCCTCTAATTTCATCATTTCCCCATCTCCACCTTCTTCCTCTCTAGCAGTGCAAAAATATTTTCTGAAGACCCTTCACAAATGCCCGCTCCCTCTCTCTTCATAGTAACCAGTTCTCTCCTTTCAACTCCATGACTTTTACCACTTCTTCGCCTCCCCTCACAAGTCCCTATCTCCTCCTTCCATTTGTCTTTTGTCTCCTGATCTGGTTTCCCCAGCAATCGTTCTTCCTGGCCTGGGCCCCTTCATCTCTGCTTCCCTTCTTCTGACCCTCTCCTCACCACTGTTGGCTTAAATCACCCTCCCTCATCTCCCCTTCTTCCTCCCTCCAGTACTGGGCTAAACCCACCCCCAATCTGCCTTGCCTGTCTTAGTTTCTCCTGCAGACCCTCGATCTCCCTTCTAAGTTTCTCTGTGTGGTTGCACACTAAACATCCTCCCACACTCCGGGCAAGTTTTAGAAAGATTGGTGCACAGCAGTTGTTGCAGCCTACCACCCTACCCATTGCTGTTGTTGCCCACCAGCAACCACCCCACCCTTCCAGATGCAGGATACCAAACACTCCCCCAAGTCTTCCCTCTCCCCCCTCTATCAATGCAAAACATTCTTTTCTTAATTTCCCTTACCCCCTTTGTTGTACACATTTAGATAGATTGAGCAACTGCTTTTTATATTCCTATCCTTCCTAGCCACACTCAAAAGAGACTTTTAAGTAGCTATTGCACAACCTTCTTCAAACTCCTACTCCTCCTTTCCACAATGCAATAGCAATGCAAAGTAGTAACAATGAAAGCTCCTAGATTTGCAGTTACTTCCTTCCACTGAGATAGCAGTCACCTCTTCACTCGCTGCTGTTCCTTTCCTGGATGTCTGCTTCTGCTATGACAGGTGAATATCCTTTGCTCGTTTGAGGAAGTGATGTCAGAACCCTTGGTATAAAGGAAATCACAGACCAGGGGCGGGTGGGGTGAGGCGTTGGGGGTTGGGACCAACCCAAGTCTTCCAGAAACAATCAGGTAGCCGAGGCCCCTGGTCAGACCATTAGCACCCTTCCTCCATTATACACTAAACTTTACAGCTAGTGAAGCCAGCAAAAATGAATCACAATTCTACTCAAAGCCCCCCAAATAGGTTTTCTACCAAAAGAAACAGGTCTCCAATTCAAACAGCTTCACCAACAACACATCAACAGGTGTATGTTGTTAGTGGTTTTGGGGAAGTGATGTCAGAACCCCTGCTATAAAGGAAGTTATGCGCTTGGGGTGGGTGGGAGTAAACCTATGCCTTCCAGAAACAATCAATTACAACTCTGACCCTCCACCCCGGGGAGTGCCTTCCTTCCTTTAAAACACCTATTTGACAGAGGTTAAGTACCAGGTCTCGTCAAAAATGACTGCAAATATCTCCCAGCTACAGTTCCTTCCTGGCAAATCAAAGTTAAACTCAGAAAAGTCAACCCCGAAAACAGAATCAATACTAGTTACTTATACAGGTCCAAAAAGTAATAATTCAATTCAGTGTAGTCTAGAAAATAACCTACTGTAATATGCCCTGGTGTCCCAGTTGTTTGATTTGGTCTGCCTGGGTTGCCTAATATCTTTAATGTTTTTTTTATATGTAAAGATCATTGCTGTGGTACAAGCTGCTCTGTTGTAATTAAAAAGAAATGCAGAGTGTCAGCTGCGGTTGCCATGCACGCCAAAGAAGAGGAGCGGGGAGTGTGAGTGACTGATCATCATTCCCACAGCAGAGCACACCACGCTCAATTAGGTATCCCCAAGCGTGCACTAGGGGCAGCCACTCCTCCACTGCAACACTGGTCTCAAGTCAGGCTTTGGCCTGCAACTGTTGACTGTTGTGCGAAAGTGCAAGAGGGAGACACACTAAGGCGCTCCTCTCATGGGCAGGATAAACCAGATATTTTCCCTGCTATTTAGATGTGCAAGTGACAAGTGCCAGGGAAAAACTTTTAGGGACTGGCTCACATAAATAAAATATGAAATTAAGATGGGCGCAGTCTGGTTGGGACTCTGTGAAAATCACACACACACAGAAAGCAAGCATTTTGTAAGAAGCTCACCAAGGAGCCATTTTGTAATGTGAATGGTGTGATCTGATATAGAGGAACCTGTGACTTCACAGCTTGATTAAATACATTAATCAATGCATGGTTCAGATCGTACCTGGTTGGCCGGACCCAACCAGTCAGGATTACTGACTCTGTATCACCGCCCTTCCCTAGCCAGACTGCTGTCCCACAGGGCTCTGTTCTGGGCCCCCTTATTTTTTCTATTTTTCTTAATGACCCCATCAGTCTGTTCCTCTTCTATCATCCACATGTATGCAGACAACACCGTTCTGTACACATCTGGTCCATCCCCCTCTAGTGTTACTATCAGTCTACAACTGGACTTCAGAAGAGTCCAGCACTGGCTAGTTTCCCTTCAGCTCTTCCTTAATGCAAAAAAGACCGTCTCCATGACCTTTGGCACCTATCAGAGATTGTTTCACATCCCCTCCCTGTCCTCTTTTCACACCCTTGATGAGACTAAACTGGAGAATACTTTTTCAGTTAAGTATCTAGGTGTCTGACTTGACAGATACCTTGACTTTTCTGTTCACTTAGATGCGATTACCAATAAACTTCATCCCAAGCATGGTGCCCTCTATCATAACTGTAGCTGCATCCTTCTGCCTGCCCACCACACAGTAGTGCAGAAAGTGATCCTCCCAGTTTTTGATAATGGTGAAGTAGTCTTCAAAGCCGCCCCCAATGCCTCCCTAACCAGACTGGACACCCTGGAAAACTCCTTCTGCTGTGTTGCACTTGATGCTCTCCCTCTCTCCCATCACTGTGACCTCAATGACTCTCTCTCTTGAGAATAGGAGACGGTCCCACTGTATTTCCTTCACAGCAAAATACTGGTTTGGTTCAATTCTTTCCTATTGTTCCTTCTCCTTATCTCCACCAGCCCACCCCACTCATGCTGTCCATAGTTATGACCCCTGCTCTCTAACTATTCCCAGAAGATCCACTTCTAAGGGTCAATCTACTTTCTCCTACTGACTGCTCAAATTGTGGAACTCCCTCCCCCGCCTCTCCAACAGGCCCCTTCCCCCACAGCTCTCCCTCCTCCTTCACAAACTCCCTCCATACAACTGCACCTGCTCCTAATCTTTTTTCTCTCTTTTACCTTTCTCCTTAAGGCTCACATCTGTCTAGCCTATTCATCATCTTCCTTCTACTTACCCATATCCTCTGCCCTCTCCTAGGGCTGTCCATTTAGTAAAACTGCATGTCCTGCAAATGCAATCTCTACAGTGCAATACACTGGTACCATCATCATTTCTCTGTACCTTGTCTGATCATTAACTATTCCAGTGTTCTTTTCTTATTGCTGCTGTATTACGTTATGTATGACTTGTATTTACTGTATATATATTTATAACTGTGTTCCCTCTACCCTTCCCCCAGGAAACACATGGAAACAAACCTCAGTTCAGTGTGCTTTCCTGGTGAAACTTTAAATAATTAAATAAAAACACACATTTTAATAAATTAAAGCCATGGAAGGGCTAAAGGATGTCCTGGGTAGTTAATAAAAATGCAGTGATTTTAAGAGATTGTGCACAAGTAAAAATGTAGCAGTTTTAAAGATAGCTCAGTACCAGAAAGTGATATACAGTCAGAAAATATTATTTTAACACATGGTTTTCTTATCCATGTTGCCAAGCTGTTGTTCACTAGATTTACTCCAAACATGGCATACTGGTAAATAAAAGAGTGCTACACAACAGAAAAATAGTTTTATGTAATGAACATGCAAAATAGAAGAGTCATTAACCTTTGAAGGGAGAGTGGGTCCTGATGAAACCTAGTCCATGCAGACAGTTAAACAGGAGGTATAGCTAAGCATGGGGAAAAATGAATATTCAGTTTCCGAGTAAAAAAAAAAAAAAAAACTGTTGTGGTTAATTAAATAAAGGAGAAACTGCTGTTTTAAAAGGACAGTGAAGAGAAAAGTGCTCAGAAGTGGTTATTTTACAAATTTACTGACAATAAGTGTACATCTTAGTGAATTAGCTTTCCTGTGGGTCATTTTGAGCAGAACAAATTCAGGAGAGAGGTAGAGATGTCAGCTTCCCAGCCAGAATAGTAAAAAAAATGCTTAGACATAAAGTGCTTATTTTGTTTATAACAAAAGAATGTGTACACGAATGATACTCAGAGTTTTAAAAAAAGAGAAGCCTTAGAATGTTGAGAGGAGCAGTTGGATTTCAAAACTCAGTATTTCATTGGCCCTGTACACACTGGGGAACTTAAAATGGTTTAAGTACCTTAAAACATTTTAAATCCCCCAGCACTGTTTTCATCCAGACAACAAACCCCTTAAAATGTTTTAACAAAAACGTTTTTAAACCCTGCTAAATACCTAGTGCCAGATATTCAAAACTTTGCCCCGGGGCTAAATTAGCACTGCCTGGCGGTCAAACTTAGCCCAGAGCACAAAGCAAGCCATATTCAAAAGGCTTCAATAGCCCAGGGCCAACAGCTTCTGAATATAGCATGGAAATGAGGCTGGGCAAACTGGGCTGGGAGTGCAGGGCAAACTTAGCCCTGGAATAAGACAGCTCTGAATATGGCAACCAGGAAGTGCAAACCACAACAGCAACACAGTGCACAGAAATGTGAAGCTAGGTAGAGGTGAACTATGTGGCCAATGTGTGTGCCAGCAAATGCGTGGACCCAGTGCAGCTGCAGGCAGCAGCGTAAGTGAAAGTACAGTGAGCAAAACTGTAAAATATTCCCCGAACTGTTTGCGCAGCACTAACACGTTTATGCAGGTTTACTTGGTATTACTTGGTATGAAAGAACAGAAGAAGGCCAGAGCCCATCGAGACTGTTCCCCACACTATGTGGGACATTATTTATCTATTATCCCTCTACCAAACATCTAATTTGTTTTTAAAGACAGTGGCACTAGTTGCCTCTACCAATTCTTGTGGCAAGGTGTTCCATACAATGGATGCTCTTATTGGAAAAAAGTTTCCCTTTTGCTGGTTTTATAAGTTTTTACTTCAAACTGTTTATTATGCAGTCTCAGAACATGTCTCCTTTTGGAGAGTGTTAGACCACAATTTTCCATTAGATCTGGTGAATTTATTAAATTAAAAACCATAAGCATATCACCTCTTAATCTTATAGTCTGAAGAGAGAAGAGACCAGTAGCTTTTATTCTGTTCTGATAATCCAAGTTTGTTAATCTTGGAATCATTCTAGTTACTCTCCTTTGAACCTGTTCAAGAATTGCTATGTCTTTTTTTTTGGTTTGGATTCCAGAAAGGGGAGCCATAGTCTAGATATGGTCTAATGTATGCCCTATACAATGGAATAAGACATTGTTAGTACGATTAACAAAAGTGCTTTTTATTTGCCTCAAAAGTCTGTTGGTCATGCAAGCAGTTCTAACACAGTGATCATTTGATGTAAGTTTTTTATTAACATATATCCCTAAATCTTTTTCACAATTTGATGAGTGAAGTGGAGTCCATTTATATAATGTATCGTTTTTGGATTATTTACACCGAAATGCACTACTAAACATTTATCTTGATTAAACTGCATATGATTTTCATTTGCCCAAAGTGTTAATTTTTCCAAATCCTTCTTTAATGCAGAAATATTTTCTTGATTAGTAACCTTGCCTCCCAATTTAGTATCATCTGCAAATTTAACCATGAAGTTATTTGGCCCTGTTTGTAAATCACTGATAAAGAGATTAAACAATGTTGGTCCCAAGACCGACCCCTGTGGTACACCACTTGTCACACTACCTGAATCAGACAAGATATCATTAATTCTGACTCTCTGAGAATGATTTGTCAACCAGTTTAAAGTCCAGTTGACAATATCCGGTGACAAACCTAGATTGTGCATTTAGTAATGAGTTTTTCATGTGAGACTTTATCAAAAGCTCTACTAAAGTTCAAAAGAATTACATCAGTAGGGATACCCACATCAAGTAGAGTACTTATATTATTGTAAAAAGATATCAGATTGGTGGTGCAGGAATACTTGGGAGTAAACCCATGCTGATTTGAATAATAAATTCCTAATTTTTTACAATCTTGATCTATTAGAGACTTCATTACTCGTTCCATTAATTTACCAGCCACTGAGGTCAGGCTAATTGGACGATAATTTTGCACAGAACCTCTATTGCCTTTTTTAAATATGGGAGTAACTATTACTGAATGCCAATCATTTGGTACAATGCTTTCTTGTAAAGATTTGTTGAAGATAATTGACAAAGGTATAAAAATATTTATAGAGGTTTCGATCAGAAACCATGGATGAATACCGTCTGGGCCCGGACTAGTATTTTTTTTTAGTTTTTTGATAGCCTGTATAATGTCAGTTGGATAGAACCTATGATAATCTACATGGTGAACTTAAAATGTACTAATAGGTGATTTTTGAGAGAAGACAGAACAAAAGTACTTATTAAAGAGATTCAAGGTTTCTATATCAGATAGAGAAGAGCCATTGGTTATAATGAGACCAATGGTCCTTGATACACCTTTTTTACTATTTATATAGGAGAAAAGAGATTTATGATGGTCTTTTGTATGAGCTAGTTTAAATTCTAGCTTATTTTTTGCCAATTTAATAGAATTTTTTAAGTTTTTCACAGATAGTCTGTATTTATGTAATAGAGTAGTTTTAAATGGAACAGAACTAACCAGAACCTAAAAAGTTAAATTTTTATTTTAATATGATTTTTAATTGTCTTGTTGAACCAAGGGGGATTTTTTCCTTTATTATTAAATTTCCTCTTAGATGGAATAAAGGTATTTTCCAAATAATGTACAATGTTTTTAAAAAAGTTCCAAGCTTGTTGTGTTGTACAATTAAGATTAGATTCCCAGTTTATGTTTTGTAAGTATTCATTGATTTTAGAAAACTTTGCTTTATTATAGTTTTTTATACAATATAACTTCCTTTGTGCAGTTTTCAACTGTTGAATTTCAAAAAAGAATAGATGAATGATCACTGGTCCCAAGTGGATCCCAAATTTGTAAATTGCTAATTTGTTGCTCTATGTTAGTAAATAATAGATCCAAAATATTAGGACCTCGATGGGTTCAGTAACAAGTTGTTGTAATCCAGTACTAACTACCACATCTATTATTCCTTCTCAGCATAGGACTGTCCTGAGAATGAGTCCCAGTTAATATGAGGGAGGTTAAAGTCACCAAATATTACAGTATCTTGAGATTCTGAAAATGTGTAATTTCTTTAAACATATCAGTTGTGTAATCTTAATTTGCAGATGGAGGTCGATAGATGTTACCAATAGTTATATAGGACTGCTCCTTCAATAAGATTTTAACCCATATACTTTCCAAAGGAAAGGGAGAACACACTTCAAAAAAAGGAATATAATTTTGTATGTACATACAAACTCCACCGCCTTGCTTATCTAATCTGTTTTTATGATATAACTTATAACCTGGAATTTCTCTGGACCAAATTGAGGATGCATCTCACCAAGTTTCAGTTACTCCCACCACACCTATATTTAAAGTTTTACATTTGGCTTCGAGTTCTGCTAATTTGAGTTGGTTTAAAGATCTTTCATTCAAAGATAGGAATTTACATTTAGTTGTAATAATATTTTGGTAAGTATTTAGAGACTTGGGAATAGACCCATTCTCCCCCATTGTTTTTAGTTTAAACAATGATTTATGATTTTAGTGATACTCTTCCCCATAAGTGTACTACCCCTATGACTGAGATGTAAACTGTCCCAGCAAAACAAGGAAGAACGATCTGAAAATGATTCCCAGTGGGTAATACAGTTTAAATCTTGCTTAAAACACCACTTTCTCAACCATTCATTTAGGGCTTTGATTTTCTGTGTCATGGTAGATGTTGCTCTCGGGACAGGCAGAATTTCAGATATACACACATAGCATCCCCTATCAAGTAACAGGTTACATAACGCCACATAGTCCGGTTGTAACTGATTAAATGGGGTGTTGTTTATATCATTAACACTGGCATGTATGATAACCTGTGGATTTTCCCCCACATTTTGTAAAATTTTAGGCATCATGGAGGTAATGTCAGATACCCTGACCCCACGGAAGCTAGAACAAGTGCGGTTGTTCTTGTCACTATTGCATACCGCCCTGTCAATGTACTTAATGATTGAATCTCTCAGGACTAACACTTGTTTTGAGAGTGTAGGGGTACAAGAATCAGAAACTGGTGATTGTTTAACACATTCTGGAGTGATTAACTTAATAGGTATTGATTTGATAGCTTGAGCCTTTCTAGGACAAATATTCATGGGCATTAACTCCTGATTGAAAAGTGTTTTAAACCATTATTATCAACAGAGGGTGATGCACAGGATAAATCATGTAGCACTTCATTATTTGATACAGTCACTTGCTCAAACCTATTACGAGTTTCAATATGGCCACTATTGTGTATTTGACCACCCCTCCTTTTTTTTTTTTTTTTTTTTTTTTTTTAAGAGGCTTTGTGACAATGGTCCATCATTATGATGAGAAGAGGGTGATAATAATCCACCTTATAAGAGGGGGCAGAGGCAACAGGTATACTAGTACTAGTCGTTACAATTGTCTCCTCATCAGGAGGCATAGAAATGCTACCTAAATGTGAAGGAAATTGTTCATTAGAATGAAGCTGTTCGTCCATAAGATCAATGTAACTTTCCAATTCCCTAATATCAGTAGAAACTGGATTAATATTAAGCAGAAATGCTATCTCTGCTTCAAGAGTAGTAATCAGATGGCAATTAGCACTTACATACTCGCTCCCATACTTTCCCTCACTATACATCAAACATTGCATACACTTACTAAGTTCTTTTTCCATTATTAACGGTGTATATTTACTAAGTAGAGGATATGAGAAAATTATCTTATCCAAGTTTGTCTAATGCCAGCAGTTTCAGTGTGCCCAGTGGACACAGCAGACACACGCAAACACGCGTGTCTCTGCGCACGTCTCCACACGCGGCCCTTCGCACACTCGCCCCACTCACTAGAGGGGCAGGTTTTAAGCTGAAAAACCAGAAGTAAGTGTCCATTCACTTCCGGTTTTGGTGCAAAGTAAAAATAACAATATTTATTTAAATTCAGCAAGATTCTGTGAGTTGAAGGTTTACAAGCCCTTAAATGGGCAAGAGAACCACCAGGCAACAGTGCTTTTAACAGAGAGATGTTGTTTTGGGGTAGGAGGTATACTAGCCTATTGCTAGTCCTCCAGGTTCCCACAATGCTCTGCTATTCACTGAAGAGTCATTTACAAGCAAATGGTACCACACAGGGTTGACAAAACCAATGTTTCTCTAAGATCCTTCCCTTCCTACTGCCAAACAGGAAGTTCCTGTTGACGGTCAAATCCAGTGGCTATAAAAGTAGAACTGGCTTAGGTTGGGTGGGTGGAGGGGTGGGATGGAGGGCAATTAGTAAGAAAAAAGGCTAGCAACAGGAAGTTGTAATTTGAGTCACCTGCTTTTATAGTGTCTAAGCCACACCCCCAATTAAGCTGTATCTCCTTCTACTGGTTAAGCAAAGTAAATTGATACAGTACCCTTCACAGCACAGAACACACACTGACTTTCTTTCTTTTCTTTCTTTTTTAACCCTAAATAAGACCCCTTCTACTTCTAATAAAGTATCTGTCTGCTTAATCTCAACAGACCCTGACTCCTGCAGAGATAGAAGTGTTAAATTAATAAGAAAATGTAGCTTCTTTTAGTTAGCTGCTTTCTGCTCTACAAGCAAGGCTAGCAACAGCGCAGGGCTAAACCGTTAGCCTGGTGCAAACACGTTTGCCCCGCCTCTAAACTTTGCTATATTCAAAAGTGACATGCAAATGAGCCTACTTAGGTAGTTTAGCATCTCATTATGCCCCGATTTGCATGCAGTTTGCACCGGGCTAACGGTTTAGCCCTGCGCTTAACCCGCACAAACATGTTAGCAGTGTGCAAACAGTTTAGGGAATATTATACAGTTTTGAACACTATACTTTCACATGGGCTGCTGCCTGCAGCTGTACTGGGACAACACAGCATAGGCACAGATGGTGGTGGTGCTACATGCAACTGTCACACTGTAGGTCATGCTACAGTGCACAGCAGACACTACAGTAGCAAGGGGGGCCAGTAGTGTGTGGACACAGCAATGCCTATGTTGTGTAGGGCAGTGACAATGACTGCACTATGCACAGTGAGAGGCCCAACCTGCAGGTGTTTACTGATAGTGGACATTACTGTTATGCTGTTGTGTGACCCACAGATGCTGCAACTCTGGCATGGGATGCTCACAGTAACATATACATGTCCATCTTTGTGTGCTGTGGCAGTTGTACAGCTGTGTGGTATGTGGCTGAAGGGGTGGCATATGTTATCAGAAAGGCATACTGATGTTGGGGTATTCCCAATACTGGCCCATGTGCACTGCATGATGTGTCCTAGCCTTGTGGCCACACCTGGTCTGTGGAGCAGCCTGGCCACCCATACACTCTCCCCTCAACATCCTCTATGCCCACAGTGCTGCATGTGTGTGCTGGCATCTGTTGGTATCCACAGAAAAGTGGTCTGCAGGTGGGTGCTGTATGGCCACACAGCCATGCCGTCCACTGGTGGCAGGGTCACCACTTATTGCCTGGCATAGCTGGGGCAGATGATGGCATTATTGTGATGCCATCAGTTAGCAGCATGTTTCCTCTATGTTTGGCTTTGTCTATGTGTCATATTTATTTGTTAGGGTTGCGCAAAGCTGCACAAAAGCCATGCAAAAACCACGCAAAGCCAAAGTGTCACGCAAAGCTGATTGCCCAGGGTTAAGACAAGCTGTTCCTGGGAGGTAATGTGCACTGCACTAAGTGTCACGTTAAGTCATGCAAAACCACTTTATGCGGCGCTAGTCGCTGAATATAGCATTGCGCCTGTATTCATGTCAGTTTGCCCCTTGCATACATTATGATTTTGCCCTGCACTAATGCAGTTTGCCCACACTATTTGAACTTTAAAATATAGCAAACCTGTGCTAATCCCATGCTAAACCTGCACCAATCTTTTTTGCCCGGCGCAAAGTTTAGAATATCTGGCCCCTAGTCTTAAAACCATTTTAAAAAATGTTTTAGAATTAGCATGGTTTTACTCACAGGTTTGGACAGGAGTAAAACATTTTAAGCTGTAATGGTTTATAATGTATAGTAGAACGCAGTTAACATGCAAAAATCATCTTTTTACAGTATTGTTACACCATCGATGTGATGTCAGGACTTTGTTATACTACTGCCGCTTCGTCACATCGATGGTGTAACAAAATAGAACCGCCACGCATTGTTGTTGCCATGACACCAATAACAGCCGAACTTTTACATGTTTTAAAAAACAAAACCACTGACATCTCTGAAACAGTATATAAGGTGCCAAAGATTTAAAAAAGATTTAAAAGTTCAGAGCTTGAGCTGTAGGCGAGCTGTGAGCGTTCTCACCAAGTCACTTCAGACCGACTATACCTGAATCCTGATCTGAACCACCAGCGTGGTTCGGTCGGCTGGTGGCTTTCGATCCTCAATCCAAGGAGGAACTGGTTGTCTGGGGGGGGTCTCCTGAAGTACCAGAACCACAGGGGAGCAAGATCGGCTGGGCCGCAGTACTGGGTCACACCCAAAGTAGGCGGGGAAGAGCCTGAATCCTGGTTCGAACCACCAGCGTAATCTTAAAAACTTGCCTTTTCTATGACTGTTCTGATGACCATACACTATGAAAGACAACATATGGTCATCGGTGTATAACCACACTATGCTTGCTTTCTTGTGGTTCCCATGGCAACTCTGTCAACCTCTCGAGCTACACTCTCAAGGTTTAATAGAGATGCCAAGGGAACCACTCGAAGGCAAGCATAGGATGGTTACACACCTATGACCATGTGTTATCCTCTATAACTAACACAGTTCTAGCTGCAGTGTGTTCAGGCAAGCACAGTTCTGTATGTTGGACTTAACACAAGATTGTTACAAGGACAACAGGTTTAACACTAGCAGTGTGGACACTCTAAACCGTTATCAAAAATGGTTACTGAGAAGTGGGGATGCACTGAAATGGTTTAGCTAAACAGGTTTTAAAAACGGTTTTCAAAAACAGTTCTGTAGTGTGTACAGGGCCATTGTGGCTTATGCTGCTACAGAAAGGATTGTGATTGGTGTTGAGCCCCTGGACAGGTCAGTGTCCACTCAGTATCCAGTTGTTAACATATGCAAATGAGTTTTAGGCATAAAAGTAGCTGCACAGCCAGTGTGCAGTGAGTCCAAGCAGGGGGAGTGACCAAGAAGGAGGGACCCAAACCAAGTGAGTGTCCTGTCAAAAGAGGCCTACTGCAGTGATAGAGCCTGAATTGGACAGCCTTTTTTTAATTAAAGTGTAGGCTTAGGGGATCACCTGAATCCCAGTGTAGGGTAAGATAGGGTAATGAGTGAGAGCAGATGAGAATATAAAGCCTGCTGCTTAAAGTATCTGAAGATTCTGTTGTACCAAGTTTCCTCACAGAAAAAAACTTCAACCTGAAGAATTCATGTCTTCTCCAGATTCCACCAAGAAAACTGCTTACTATTGATGGCCCGCACAACAATTCTTCAGCATTTCCATCAAAGAATTTCTTCAGAAAATCCAAATGAGTGAGCTATTGTAAAAAATGTTTTGCTACAATCTGGGGACTTTTAAAAGTCTAGTGACATTAAAGTAACATAGAATTTATCTCAGTACTTCTGCATTTTAAGTCTGCTCTCATCTGCAGAACTGAACAGTTCAAGGACTGAGGGGTGAAAATGTCCTAACTTTTAATGTACCACTATGTTATACATTTTAATGCTACTGTCATTACTAAATATTTAAAGTAAATTTACGTGTAGAAATGTTAAGTGATTTTTAATTGTGTAGAGTACAGAGTTAATAAGAAAGTAACTGTGAGATAGATACCAGGGTAGGTATCTGTTGTAAGTGGTCAGTGGACTAACTTAGGTGGGATAAAGCCTAGTAGTCACTGCTTGCCCTTAAGGTTGCAATGTGAACAAGGCCAGAGAGAGGGCACTTATCCTGGGACTAGCATGTGTGTCCTGGACAACTGATGGGTGGAGAGTGCCTGCAGTCTCCAGGGGTAAAGTGAATGTACTGGACGGCTATTCGGAAGTATGTGCCTGCAGTCTCCAGGAAGAGTGGTTGTGGTTTGGTGCGTCCTGCTTGGAAAGAGAAAACAAGAAGGCTAGTGGGGTGGTTTTCCCTGCTGGGAAAGAAGTGAAGAAAAGAAAGTGTATAATCAAACTGCTAATTTCATGTTTATTTGTTTACCATTCATGGAAAAGGTGTGTTGTGCCATTTGTGGCTGTGCAAGCTACCGTTTTCACCTTTTCAGTAAAACTGTACCTTCTTTTTCACCAATCCAAGTATCAATGTTCTTGTTTTGCAGTACCTGCAATCTACTTGAGGCCCTAGAAGGGTCTTCCTCCCCATCAGAATATATCACATCATTATAACAAATCATTGAGGATATTTTAATCAAACCAAGGGATAGCAATGAAGTACTGTATATGCAATGATAATGAACTGAGTGATCTCTATGGTTAGGTTCTAAGGGCAGGACATTGATATATGATCAATATATTTTTATTTTTACCAGTAATTTTTCTACCATTCAACTTTGCTAGTATGCTAAAGATATTTTTATTTGCCAGTCATTTTCTTTTTATTTTTACAAGTACTTTTATTTTGTTTTTACCAGTAATTTTGCTACCATTCAACTATGCTGGTTTGCTAAGGATATTTTTACTTTACTAAGAATGCTGACATAGGTTGCTAAGGATGTTGACGTATGATGTAAGTATATTATTATCAGTAAGACAAAGAACCTCTGTGCGCAAACACCGAGGCAAGGGTTACCCCAAAGGGCATTTGGCTAGGAAGCCAAGTTTCAAGAAAATACAAAAAAATCACACATGCCCACACAATGCAAGCATCATGGCTGCATATGCAAATCACCACAGAAATGTTATGCTGGTTCAGCTTTAAGCAGAATTATATAACCAGACAGACCGTCTTAGGGTAGCTGGTTCATTCCACTGAGTGTCAAACAGATGAGACATACTGATGAGTCCTGGTGAGACCGAAACACGTGTCTATGTCATCTGTTAGCACCCTTTGCAAACTGTGTGAGAGGGGCCTTCGGCACCATGCAATTCTGCTTAAAGTTGAACCAGCATAACATTCTGTGGTGATTTGTACATGCAGCCATGATGCTTTGCATTGTGTGGGCATGTGTGATTTTGTATTTTCTTGAAACTTGGCTTCCTAGCCAAATGCCCTTTGGGGTAACCCTTGCCTCAGTGTTTTCGCACAGAGGTTCTTTGTCTTTTAAATAGTTTAAATAGTCAAACAGACGAGACATACCGATGAGTCCTGGTAGGACAAAACATGTGTCTATGTCATCTGTTAGCACCCGTTGCAAACTGTGTGAGAGGCCTTTCGGCACCAGCATAACATTCTGTGGTGATTTGCATATGCAGCCCATGATGCTTTGCATTGTGTGGGCATGTGTGATTTTGTATTTTTTTTTATCAGTAAGTTCTCTGTTTTGCTAATAATTTTTTTTTACTAGGAAAGACATACTAAGTTGAAAGCTTGTTTACAGGTGCAACCTGGGAGCACAAGGATGTTAAGTGACTTGCTCAAGGTCAAACAGTATGCAAGTGGTGGCAGTGATTCAAACCCAGGTCTTCAGGTTTGCAGCTCAGTGCCTTAACCTACTGCACTAGCACTAGATTGCCTCTTGTATACTATGCAATGTAATATGCTATGTAAAATCACAGAAACTATCTTTAAGCTTGTAGATTCACTTAGACTAATTAAAGCTCCAGCCATAAACCATATCCTGAGTCAGTACAATTACAAAATAAAAAATACAGTTTTTAAGAAGCCAACTTAATTTCCTAGCAAAATTCAACAGACCAACATTTTGACTATATAAACCAGTTTTAGTTCTATCACGGTAAGAGACTCTTCTTTTGAAGTTCAGCTTGGCATTTTGGAGTGGCTGCCCCAGAGAAGACTCCAGAACCTCTAACTGAGACATCAGGTTTGACTGAGGGTGGTAAGAATTACTGTTATCCTTGACTTAGGAGTAGGGACAGGATTGCTTGGCATAATGATTATTTTATAAATTGCATCTATAGTAGGGAGTATCTTTCTACTCCCCTTCAGGTATATTTTTGCTCGTCTTTTTATGCTGCATTGACTACTGTCAGTGAAATTGTTGTAACTAAATAAAATGTATTGATTAATCATGGATATGGACTCCCATTTGAGAGTTATAGAAAATGCACTTACAGACTTAGATTTTGGGGATGGGGTGAATATGATAATTGTTACATAGGACATGCAGGGACCCTGTGATTAACTGTAGAGGATATAAACACATATTAGTGTGTCAGGATCATAATAGTCCATACAAATCCACAAATATTTGGGATGGTGCAACCCAGAAACAAAAACCACTGAAATGTGCAAGATTTACAACTGTTCTAGACATCATAATAATGACACATCTTGTGTAGTAGTAAGGATCTTTGCACAAATAGGAATAGACCACTGTCCCTTACCTTTCTCCCATAATCATATGCATCAGGGGGATTATGAAGAATACAATGTATATAATCATAAAAATGAAATATTAATCAGCAAATTAGATGGTTATATTATAGTAGCAGGAGAGGTAGCAGGCTTGAAACACAACAAGCTACCAGCTCTGTGCATAAGCACCCCTATGTGTCTCTGTCCTAATCTAACTGAACTGTTAGGCTATCTTCTCCTGACGGTCATGAGGGGGTGAAAACCGATGCTCATGTAGACAGAGAGGGCCTGAAGAGGCAAACCCAGAAACCAGACACAAACCCGGGCAAAACAGCTTATAGAACCAGTGTCTCACATTCTTGCAGGTCTCCAGATCAGTCCAGAGCAGCATCCACTACCCTTGGCAGCTCTCAGCTACACCAGTTGGGAGGTAAGGTATGGTACTCAGGTAGTACCCAAGTGGTAAAGTGTTGTCAGAGGAAGGGATAGAGAATCCTTGATGACACCTACTACTGTGGAATGGTCCAGCTATGGTCAGAGTTTAATTCAGTAGTGGTCCTCATCATCACAACATCATTAAGGCAAACCCACTTCCTCTTGAAATATGGCCACCTCATGTCAACACACAGTGCTCTGCATCACACTAAACCCTAGCAGCCCAGGGCAGGGAGTCTTTATCAGCTCAGCTCACAAGGCAAGGCAAGGCAAATTTTATTTTCCAGGCCCCAATCCAAGGGGCTCTGTTGCCACAGAGTAAAGCACATGATCAGTATAAAAGTTTATATCAGATAAAATTGTAATAATAAAAACAACATACAATAAATGCAGTCTGTGATAGCAGAGAACTCTCTAAAACAGATAGTCAGAAAAGGAGAAAAAAGGCAGGACTCCCAAAAAGGACTAGTATACCTGGTCTGGGAAGGCTTGACTAAACAAACCAAGATCTCCCACTTGCACCACCAGATTACACAAGTATTTTGTTTTTAATAATGTTTTTTCAAGCACCGTGGGTGAGTGTTCGGGGCTGCTGATGGTGTAAGCGCTGACAGTTATCCATACTGCTGTTGTTAGTTGTATGCCCCTGAGTGAAGGGATCTTAGCTTTTGTGTACCCCTGAATTTACTGTATGATCTGACTGCTGCTGTTACCCTACCAGCTACTGCAAGATGTCAGGCATGGGTGTGGTAGCGAGGGTACTGCAATAACACCCAAGTCAGGCTGCACACTCAGAGGCACACATCAGATAAGGTGCCAGATACTGCATGATGCCAGTGGGCATAGTGGGGCTGCATTTTTTGCTTCTTGTGTTTCTCCTAAGTGAGTCTGGGGTGCCTTAGCATTTGTGTGCCCTTGAGCCTGATATATGACCCAATTATTCTTGTCACTCAGTCTGCCATTGTATGATGGCAGCAGGATTGAGTGGGGTTCTGCAACCACATCCAAGCCAAAAGCACACTCAATGACACACAGAAGGTAAGGCCCCGTGTACTGTATGATGCCAGTTGGCAGAGTGGTGCTCGGTTTACATCTGAGCTCAAACAGAGAGGTCCCCTATTAAAGTAGACCAAGTTAAAAAAAAAAACAGTATCCACATGTTTGGGAGATGCATGTTTTTTCATTAGTGGGTCTTCTACTAATCACCTGTGGATTTTTTAGATTAAGGCACTTTATTTCAAAGAAGTTAATTCAGGCATGAAAATATTAAATAGGACTGAACCAAGGGAGTCCACCTCGGCATCTGGTGGTCTGACTTAATTCATGTCTGACTTATAACAAGCTAAAAGACCCAGAAATTTGTGACATGGACATGTGGGGTGTGAGTGTTGAAGGAAGGGGATTGTAGTGCTGCCACTATGGCCATCATCCCTAAGGGACGTGGGCTGCACTGTTTCTATTGCCATCACACCTGAAAGATGTAATGCTGTAATGCTTCTGCTATCACCCCGGAAGGATGCAGGCTACAATGTTGTTGCTGCCATCACACCTAAGGGATTTAGGCCTTTAGAGCTGCTGATCTTACCCTGAGGGATGGGGGCTATAGTACTGCTGTTGCTGCTGTCACACCAGTGATGGGGGCCATAGTGGTACTGCTGCTGTCACCCCTGAGAAATGGGGGACATAATGCTGCTGCTGCCATCACACCTGAGGGATTGGGGCCATAGAGATGCTGTAGCTGTCACCCTTGAGGCAGGGGGACTATAGTGCTGCTGCCATCATACATGAGGGATGTGGCCCTTAGTGCTGCTTCCATCATGACTGAGGGAAAGGAGACTTTGTTCTGTCATCACCCCTAAGGGATGAGGGCTATAGTGCTGCTGTCACACCTGAAGGCTGGGGGCTGTAGTGCAGCTTCTGCAGTCACCCTTGAAGGACAGGGGCCATAGTGTTGCTACTGCTGCTGTCACCCCTGAGCAGTGGGGGCTATAGCACTGCTGCCATTACACTGGAGGGATGTAACCTGTAGTGCTGTTGCTGATGTCATGACTAAGGGATACTGTAGGGGCTGTAATGTTACCATCACCCCTGAAGGATGAGGACCATAGTGATCCTGTCACACCTGAGGGTTGGGGGCTGTAGTGCTGCTGCTGCAGTTACCCCTGAGGGATAGGGGCCATAGTGCAGCTGCTGCTGCCACCACACCTGAGAGTTAGAGGTGGTAGTGCTGCTGTTGCTTCCATCACACATGAGGGACAGGAGGCTATAGTGCTGCTGCTGCAATTACACCTGAAAGCTGGGGACCGTAGTGCTAGGAATGGAGACTGTCAGAAGTTGACTGGGAGTATAACTGGTTGAGATGGAAGGTAGAGGAAACAGGTTCCCATTCCCGGTAGACAGGGGATGCCTACCTGCATTGCTATACCTCGGTAGGCAGAATTAGGAATGGAGACGGGAAAACTGTTGGTATGCACTGAGCAAGGAAAGGAGCAGCCACGACTGTGAAGGAAAAGAAAAGCAAACAGACAGGGGCAGGAATTAGGGATGTGGGATAAGCTATTCCCACACATTGAACCTCAAGCTTTAGGCCTCCCATGAGAATTTTGGGTCACAATCCAGAAAAACAACAACGTTATAAAGAAACATTCAGTTACCATCTCTACAGCATATATCACCCTTCCTTCATTGGTCTAAAATCTTACATGTTAACCCCACCTACCAGGTACCTAAAGCTTCTGTCCAAATACTTCATCATCTCCATAGATGCCTATACAGCGACATATCACACATCACTGAACTCCAAGCCTCGAGACCATAATCCAGATGTCAAACCCTCTACAAAGTCTGATAGACTACTGTAACAGTTTCATAACCCATCATACTTCCCACAGTTTGAGTCTGGTGGCTCATTTAATCAACTCATGCTCTTCATGCTGTCATTGATTCTATAACCCTATTGAACATCAACCAATACCACATTGGAATCCTGGACCACATTCACTTATTTTCCAGCTGGACTTAATCCATATTCAGGATCTGGAACCTCCTTCAGAATGGACCTGCCTCTTCAGCCTCAGTATCGACCTTCCAGAATGCATCATTCAACAGACTCTGAAGATGGAATGTCATCTCTACAAACAGTCCACCTTACTTAGAAATTAGAATATGGTTGTAAGAACCTAGGAGCAACTTCTCTTAGTTTGCACTGAGGATGGGCAGGTCAGTAGCCATGATCCTCAGAAGTTTCCTCCACCTGGGGGTTTTCCTCTCCTGCGTGATACTGGTCATACACTCCATGAGTTGGAGGATGGAATCTTTTTGGGCTTTCTATTCCCTACTCATTACCCGGCTTACCTACCAAGGGTGGGAACAGAGAAAAGACATAAAGTAAAATACAGTTACATAAGCACTACTAACCCCATACTCTAGTCACTAAAACATTGAATGGGAGGGCTAAAGCCTAAGGTTCAGTGTGGGAAATAGCTCCTCCCAAATCCCTGATAAAAGCCAGCCTCCATGGCAGTTCCTACTTAGAGCATTGTGAACCACCACCATCCACCCTTCCCCTCCTTCTTGGCACTCTGCTTTGCTTGGTGCTGGGCTTTCTATTCCCTACTCATTGCCTGGCTACCTACAAAGGGTGGAAATAGAGAAAAGCCAAAAAGCAAACTACAGTTACATATGCACTACTAACCCCATATTCTATTCACCAAAACATTGAAACATATTGTAGTCTTCTTAGGACCCCACCTTATGATCAAGACAGGTGGACATTTTTTAAATCCCATCCAAAAAGTAATTTTGCTGAACAACTGCAAAACTGTGTTTTGTAGGGATTTGCAAATGGCATCTGTCATGTTCATGAGGTGGGTGAAACATAAGAGCTATGTTGAAACTGTGAGGTCAAAATGTAAAACAAAGTTATGAGTAAGCATTCAAACATTTAATGTTTCTTCATAACTCTGTGTTTCTTCTCATTTTTTACACTACATTTTCAATATAGTCTTTTATGACCCCCACCTCATGATCAAGACTGGTGGAATTTTTAAATCCTGTCCAAAGGCAATTTTACAAAATGGCTATAGAAGCATGTTTCAGGAGATTTGAAAAATATTACCTACCTTATTCATGAGATGGAGTCCCAAGAAGTTTATGCTGAAAATTTATTGCAAAATATTTAAAAAATTACAAAGCTGTGAGTTAAATTAAAAATGCATTACAAACCTTTAACTGAACTTACAGTACCATTTTCAGTCAGTGCACAGTCAGGTTCTGGAGCTGCAAGATGTGCCTATGTAAGCAGTATGATGTTCTGGTGCACCAGAAAGGTACTCTAAGTGAGTGGTGTGAGGGTTGTGGCATGGTGGGTGCCTAGCACTGGGGGTGGGCACCCCAGTCTTGTACCTTGTTTTTTTATTGGGATGAGAGAATCAGGGACATGATTGGAAGGAGGGCAAGATGCATGGCAGCAGTGGGTAGGACATCCTGTTGCAATGGGGGCATCAGAAATAGGGACTGAATTTGAATGGGATGGGGTGACAGGCAGCGGGTGGTTTTGTGTTTTTTTTTTGGCAGCACAGCCATTAAGGGAATTGAATTAGGACTGGATGGAATGTTGGGCATTGGCTGGATTTGTGTTTTTTTCAGCTGCTGCAGACTGCAGCTTGTTGGGAGGGTCCATTCAACAGTGGGAGGGAAATAAGAGGGGGAGTTGCTACTGGCTGACTGAAGCCATATGAAAGGATGCAACTACACTGTGATTGGTGGAGCTGCACCCTTTCATGTGTGTGAAGTTTACACCCATCAACCAGCTCTGTAGAATCAGCAACAGCTTTGCCAGGATTGGGTGTGAATATACACACCTCCTGTAGGTATTGCTGCATTAGTTGCTTTCAGCACACTCCTCCCCAGTCACTACTCTGCCCTGAGTGATACCAGTATGTTTGCTTTGTGCATGCACACAAGCAAGCATAAAAAGTGAGAATGAGAATGATAACATATAAGAAGCAAGTAAGAATACCCAACAGAGTGGGTGGTATTGGGCAATAACAGACCTCCCATGAGCATAATGAGTCCGAAATCACTGGCGGAGGGCCTTATAGCCCCTGGAAGGTCCTGTATTGTTCATGCCACCCACCCTTGAGGTATTATTGCACTTAGAAAATGGGCTATCTGTAAAGGTTGTTCTGTAATATTTAAGAAATAAATAATAGTAAAAAAGTTATTAAAAATTTAAGTTGCTTTGCTAGTAAAGTAGTCCCACTACAGGTACCAATGGTTACCAGTAGAGGGCAGTGCAGCGTTTCTCACTTGTTATACAGCTTTGCTATGTGCAGCATGTTCTTCCATGGTTCTTGTAGTAAAGCCCTCTCTTCCATGGCAGCTCAGCTGCGATCATCTTTTTTTATTTCTGTGTTTAATTTTTTGTGGTACTGGCTTTGTTAGAGCCATGCATAGTTTTTCTTCACTGCTGACTGGTGATGAAGCAGCATGATCTAGTGATCGAGGAAATGCAATTTGAAAGTAGAGGTAATTGCTATGCAAGGAGAAGTGGGTTTCTGTAAAAAAAAAAAAACAACTACATACTAATGTGCACATGTTTTACTTGAGCCAGCGTGAAGCCGGAGAGAGATCAGATCATGGAAATACTGTTTCAGAGCAGCACTGAGCAGGCGTCATGGTAGCTACAGTGTTATATAGAATCCTTTTTTTATTTCTATGGGAGAACTGTAACAAATGCTGCACAGCGTGTCCTTGCTCAGTATGTTGGTTGTATTTCTGTTTTCAATCAAGGTACCGAGGGGCTGCATGACATGAATGCTACTACTGTTTGTTTTCTGTGAGGTTGCCAGTGTTTTGAAAGCACCATGCAATTCTTGTACGGAGGGGTATGCACTGTGGTTTTGAAAAAATGCTCTGGTGACCACGTTTACAAGAAGGTCATCACACTGATGGCTTGCTCTTTTTTAAAATGTGTGGCTCAGTTTTATTTTTATTTGGCATAATTCTTTTATGTAGTGACAAGTGAGCCCTGCAGGGGTTGGTGTATGTTTTTTTGTGGCAGGTGGCAATGAATTAGGGAGTCTTGGTACCTCAGCATCTCTTGCTGAGTAAGAGAAATAAATGAGGGTATTTTCAAATTGAATGGGGTACTTTCAGCCCATGGGCAAGCAATGTGGGCACAAAGATACTCTAATGGGTGAAGGGGCACTTTAGGGTGGTACTTCTTATTCAGAGGCTCTCATTGAAAGTTAATGTACGCCTGGCAGCCCATCAGATCTGTGATATTTTAAGCCTATTTTCTAAGGTGGATTATACAATAGGATCTGAGAATCGGGGACTCTGATTGGTTAACTGGCACCCATCTCCTGTGGTATATCCAGGCATAACCCATGCAAAAGGTGCCAGTCAACCACATCTGGAGTCCCCAGCTTTTCAAAATCTTTCTGACCCCTGAACATCAAAGTGTAAAACAAATGCCATATCTGCTCCACACTAAGCCATGTTGCAAATGTGGGAGTTTAAAATGGACTGCAGTTTTAAACTGACAAACTGCAACAGTCTCCAAACCAACTGTACATACAATCAAAGCTTTTAATTGATTCCTCATCCCTGTATTCTTATCTCTTCACCTCCAGTCCCACAACTATGGAAGCAGGAGACCAGTAGGGCAGTTGGTCACAGCAGTTCAGGAACATAATGTACAGAAGCACTTCACATTCAAAATCTGCAGCCACACATCGTGGTCCCACTCAAAACACACTAAATCCGATGCCTGTCACAAGCAACATTTGAATCACTGCAAAACCCCAATCCCACTACCTTGTAAGTCCTTTTCCCCTTCGGGTTGTCTGCCTACTGCTTCCCCAAATGGCAGCTAATGCCCCACTCACGATGCAGAGTGTTCCTGTGAAGTCAACAGCTTGTCGGCATTTGATTCTTAGATGTTGTCAGACTTCCTCCTGCAGCTGTGCTTTACAGTTGGTGTTCCCTGACAGTTTTCACATGGTACATCGGGAAGCTGGCATTCCGAGGGTAAAGCATTCTGAATTCTGTAAAGATTTCATGGCAGTAGCTGATAGGTAATTAACAAGTTGCAAGGTGCTTTCTGAGGAGTCATTAGGCAGACTGGAGCTTCATAGTTTAGTTCCTTACTTTAAAGGTAGTAGGCTTAGTACTAACAGCCTCTACAGAGTTTCAATCTTCAACCTGCTCAGTGTGCTGCTTCATGATTGGGGGGGGGGGCAAGCAGTTCAGCAGTCTATGTCAGCTGCATTTTTCCCCAGTGACAGCGCTCTTGTTCTGCAGCCATCAGCTTCATTAAATCTGTCATATTTTGTGTAGTTCGAGTTCCAAAGTTTGCTCAGCTGTCGACTTGAATGCTGACTCTCCCATCCCTGACTAGTGACTCCAGCTGCTGGTACCTCATTGAACATTACAAAATAACAAAAACAAACAAACAAACAAAAAACCCCCCCCAGAAACAGCAAACAGAAGCTTGCTATCAATCTCTATGTGTCCCTGTGCACTTCAGAAGAGGGGGATGGCAACGGCAGTCTTTCACGTTCTACCTAGCAACCCAGGACTATTTTCTTCTGGGGAAGTATATGTCTTCAATTATTATTTATCCACAAAAAATAAAAATATAAAATTTGACACCTATACGTTTTAATTCTTTTATATTTTAGATATTGTATAATTGCAATAATCCACACCAGGGTGTGGGTGATGCTAGGATTTACCCACTTCTGGTGTGGTTTAGTCAATCAACTTTCAGCCTTGTGATAGAATTGCACCAGGCATGGATAAATCCCAGCATACCCCACACCCTGTTGCAGATTATTGCTTAAATATACCATGCATACATCAGATAAATAATCTAATTCTTATAATCTATTTTAGTTTTATAGTCCTATAGTTTATAAATATAATCTTGCAGATTGACAAATTCACATTTCCCAAATTCTGTAAGAGATTTGTGTCATCTTGCACATAGGAAGAAATGGATATGATGAATACAATTTAAATATTTATGAATATCATGAATACCTTTATTGTTATTAAGCATGAGTCCCAATTGTTATTTCAAAACCTATTGAAATTATTTAGCTCAGAAATACAAATATAACCAAAATGTATAGAGGTACAGTTACTATTCAATTACTATTACCATTACAGATAGCTAATATTACTGTAAGTGATAATATTAGATATAGTAATCCAGTAGATCCAGTAATATATCTTGGTTATTACCAATAATATCACTTACTCTTATATAGCTTTAAAGGACACTGCCAATCTTTTATCATCATATTAATTCTAGTTTAATACCCACATTTTATAATTGCTTACCTTATCTAAAATTCATTTATTTCCTGCTTGCCTCATCTGCCTCCTTACTTAGTGGAACCAAAGTGCATGCTAATGTATAGATATACCCAACCTTGTTTTGTTTCAGATCCTTGATTTACTCTTACTGCACACTTCCTGAACATTAAAGCACCCCAGTTAGTGCAGACACTCATGATGCAATAGCCCCCTCTACTTCCACTGCATAATTAGTGGCTAGACTGTATTGGGGGTGTTTCTAAGTCATCGGAAGTACATAGTGATCATAGATTTTATAAGAGCCAAGACAGGCATTTGCCTATTACACAGCTTGCCCTTAACTCAAAGGGTATATATAACCTTTAATTGAAATTAAAGAGCAATAGTTATCCAATTGACTTTTGAAAGTGGTCATGTTATTACTACCAACCACTTCTGGTGGAAGATGATTCCACAATCCAACGACTCTTTGACTGAAGCATCCAGCTCTTTTTTTGGTTTTGTATATTTGCCTCCATAGCTGCATGTCATGTGATCCTGTGGCCTGTTTAGTATCGTTATACTTTAGCCCTAAAATTTCCCAAAGACCGTCTCTGTAAAAGGGCACTAAAGACAAAACACATCTCTCCGCTTAATCTTCTAAATACCAGTGAGTACAGATCAAGAGCCTTCAATCTGTCCTCATACTTATTCTCCCTGATTGATCTTATCATCCTTGTAGCTCTTCTTTGGATCCCCTCCAATATTTAAATATCCTTTTTAAAAATTGGTAATGTAAACTGTGAGCAGTACTCCAGATCTGGTCTTACAAGTAACTTATACAAGGGAAGAATCACCTCTTTGTTTCTACTGGTAATATCTCTAGCTATTCGGTTTAATATACTTCTAGCCTTATTAGTTTTAACTTGGCAGTTTCTACTGTTTTTGAGGTCCTTTGTGATAATGACTCCCAGGTCTTTCTTTTCTTCTGTAACTCTGAGTATTCTGCCACCTATGGAGTATGTTACCATAATGTTAGACTTGAGTTGAGCAAGGAATATAAACAAATATGTTTTGGTTTGGTAATATCAGTATGGTGGGCAGTCTTTCTCACTTTCAAATAATCAGAATCAAACTAACAGCTACGTCAACAATCTCTATAGAATTTAAACAATCATAACATGCATTTTGTAAAGTAGAGACACTTTGAGGCCTAATGGGGTTGACAATATCCCTTTACTTGTGGCAACCTTCTGTTAGCCTTGCATCACTTTGGTTACAAAAGTCAGAAACCTAAATTTGTATAAAGCTTCTAATTGAATTCAGTGGTTTGAATAGACAATGAGCACCTAAAGATCAAGCCCATTGTGCAAGTGTTGTTAAAGTGCATTGGGCCCCATATTCATAGGTCTCAGTTTGCTCTTGTCACAGTCCCTATCCTGAGTGCAAATTAGCACAATGCCCTAACATTACTATTATTGTAAGAAGCACCTCTCGAGTCTCCATACAATGGGGATAGTACAGTTCATTGTAACAATACACATACTTTGTTGCGGCCAATATACACACAAAATAATCAGTGTCCAAAACTTAACAATTGATTCAGGCATTAGAAAATAAATATCATGTGAAACAGACAAACTGGTCTTCTGCTGAAATCTCCTGCATTTTACCATGTGGGAAATACTCCTGCCTTCATAGCAGTAACAAGAAGAGACCAAATATCTTCAAATTTATCTGTGGTACCATTGGCACTATGATGGTTACATTCTAATTTTAAACACAGGAGTAGATTTTTACTCGTACAAATCATTAATTCCAAATAGCTTCCATTTTAGTAGTACTTGTAGAAAAACATAATACTGTTCCCTGCCAGTAAAGACATCATCCAGGAGCAAACAATTTGATCCCTTTTATTGGAACAACATAGATATATCAAAAAGAACAAAGTGCTTTAGCTTTCGGACCAACAAGTACTTCCTCGGAAGCGTGGAAGGACTCATTGGTCCGAAAGCTAAAGCACTTTTTTCTTTTTGTTATATCTATGTTGGTCCAATAAAAGGGATCAAATCATTTGCTTTTGGATCTGTTCTTACAAGGGCCAATATGGCAAAGACTAAATCAGGGAAATTCCCAAGTCTATGGTTAATGTTTTTGTGTTCAGAAACTCAGGTATGTGTTAGGTTGTTTGTAAAGGGGTTTCATGTGTCCTGAAATTGTAAAGACTTAAGGATGTTAGAGAGCCATCTGTGGCTGATGTCCCTATCCATAGCCTCCTCTTTTCAGCCACCCATGCAGGTTTTTGGTGGCCTCTGGCTGTGGGAGCAAAGAAAGCTGTGAGACCCAATAACAAAGCATAAAATTAGGTAGGCATCACCTCCTGCTGTCAATAAGAGATGCAAAACAAAGCACCATTTTCAGGTCAGTTGTGCACAAAAATCTATGAATGCTCAAATCAAATCATCTTTATTTGTAAAAGCACAATTCCAGGGTCTGTTCATACAATAATAATAATAAACACAAACAATCTGAAACAATATAATCAGATTTAAAACCAACAACATAGTCTTTAAAGTTCCTGACTGCTTATTTAAACATCCAATTTATACAATTTTTAGATAACCATCTCAGAATACTAACAATGGTCAGGATAGGCCAGGATGGAGTCCAGTGACTTCAAGAATACCCTAGGCATTTTTCTTTGGAGGGTTTTAAAGAGATAAATGTAGTTCAGATGTGATCACATTTTAACCATGTTAATTCATCCCAGTAAAGATAGGGGCAAAGCTCCCCATTTTTCACATTCTAATTTTAGAGTCTACAACAGGGGTTTATAATTGTCTTTATAAAGTGCAGTCAGGGAACTAGTAAGGCAGACACTCAGGTACTTAATGCTATCTACAATCATTAGCCCTAGAGGGTTAACCTCTTAATAGTCTCTATCCAGCTTACCCACAGAGAAAATGGCACTCGTTTCCCAATTAACTTTATGTCCATAAAGAATGCTGTATTTCTGCAGCACAGCATGTACCTCAGGGAAGCAGCCTCATGGATTCTAAGGATACACAAGTACACTGTTGGTGAAAAGTGACAATTTGTATTTATGACCCCCCCCTTAGGCCTTAATTACTTGGGTTAGCCTGGACTGCCACTTCCAGAGGCTCTGATGTGATAACATAAAGAAGGGGACATAGTATGCAGCTTTGGCAGATACCACTCATCAAAGAGAAAGCTGAAGTGAGGCTACTGTGTAGTAGGATCTGGGCTGAAGGGGACTTATACAATGCACCCATCCAACACAGTATCTGGTCACCCAAATTGAACCTGTATAGGATTCCAAACATATACCCCCACTGCATGTGGTTAAAGGCCTTTTCCACATCTAGGGTAAGCACCACCTCCCTGTGCTTGCAGGTGATCTCCCCCAACACAGTATGATGTTAAGTGTATGACTCACATTTGATTTGATGTGCTTTCACTTAAAAAAAAAATCCAGATAGGGGCTGGCCCGTTGGTGCAGTGGTTGGATTTCTGCTTGCGACGGCGGCGACCTGGGTTGGAATGGACTCGGGTTGCTGGAGGGTTGGCCAGGGGAGAAAGATAGAGTGTCCCATGGATTGCTTTCCTTCTCCAGAGGAGGTGGGGAAGTGCCTGGCACTAGATGGACCCTGGTGGAGGCCAGCAGTCACACAGCCACTGCCACTGACATGTACTGGAGGTGAGGTGGTCGCTGGATGTCATTGCACATCCCCGCCTCCTGGAGAAAAACTGAAAAGGGAGGGTGGGTCCTCTGTCTAAATGAAGCCTCCCAGGCTTCAATTAGCCACCATAACCAGGAGTAATCCCAACTAGATACTGGTTCCAAACACTGGAATTAGGGGAACCAGTGCCATGGCCCTGCTCCTCCAGGGACAAGCCGGGGTGACCAGGAGACAAGCTGGCAATTGTCAGGTGGTGGAAGCCTGGGGCCGTGACCAAGGCAGAATGCTGACGGAGGACCTGCCTGGAAAAAAAAATAAAATAAAAAAAAATCCAGATAGTTCAGGGTGTGTCAGTTCCTGCAGAACCAGCTCAAGTCTCTTGGATATGACTTTGTCTACTATTATATATTCAGTGGTGAGCAGAGATTTGGGGAGGTAGGAAGCACAGAGAGTTGGGTCTTTATCTGGCTTGGGAAATGTCATAATGGTTGCAGAATGCATGGAGAGGAACACAATGCCAGTCAGTAAACTCTCCTGTGTTATATTGAACAGGGGGCACCAAGGTCCTGCAGGAAGGTTTTAAAAAAAAATCAGTGGGTAGGCCATCAGGCACTGGAACTTTCCCACCCCTTAATGTACAGACTGCTCCAACAACCTCCTCCATAGTGAGTGGTAGACTGAAAGTTTCCCTAGCCTGTGTCTCTAAAGGGACAGTTAGGGCTTTGTCAGAGAATGCTTAGAGTTGGGTAGGAGAGGGAGAAACTTTCTTACTGTATAGCCCCTGGTAGAAAGCACTAAATGCCTTGTTTATTGCACCTCTGTGTGACAGAATGTGTGCTATGGGCCTGATGCTTTTCCAGTTTTTTAGCTGCCAATTGAGGAGTTTCCCTCCCCTGTCCCCATCAAAGTCCCATTCTGCATGATTTTGTAACGTGGCCCTTTCTAAAGTTTATTACTAATTTAATCATATTCCCACTTAAAATTCAGTAGCCTATATTACAATGGCCTGGTATGGTTTGCCATATGGTCCTGCTCCATTTGCTCAATTTTACATTCAGGGTCCTGTAAGTGGACATTACTAGAGACTTTTGTAGAAGCTGGAAAAATAAATCATTTGCCCCCTCAGGTCTACCTTAAGAACCCTCCCATCTGATGGTTTAAGTAGTATCCCCCTGGTCACATGATGCAGCGAGCCTGAAGAGACACCTTTTGTCACCTCTCCCGCCTACCGCCACATTAATCCGAATTTAAACTTACTAATTTAACTTTTCAAACACAGAAAAGGCATCTAAAGTGTGTATGAAAGTGTGGGGTATCAAGTTGGAGTGTTTTTGAGGAGATGGAAGAAAATACAGCCGAAACATACTCCGCCTGCCACGCCTGAAAAGGCACCTAAAAAACAAAGGGCCAACACTTCGCCTGGGCAATCCACGCCACAACAGAGCTCCGAGCAAGAGCCGTTAACTCTTTCTGGCTTTCTGGCTGAATTTAGACCTTTTAAGGAGGAATTAAGGAGCCTTACCACAGAAATTAAATCGATTTCACAAGCTATAGAAGATATCGTGTTGAGAACATCCGACAGTGAGGCACGGATCACTTCTCTTGAGAAAAGGGCAGACAAATTTGATCCCGAGGTGGTGACCATCAAACAAAAGTTGGCAAAGATGGAGCAGAAATTAGAGGATTTAGAGGGCCGTAGCCGCAGAAATAACGTGGTAATTATCGGCCTCCCTGAAGCTGAAGAGGGGCATGATTCAGTTCTATTTGTGCAAAAGTTTCTGGAGAAAATAGTGGGTCCTTCACCTTATGGGACCTGGTATATTATAGAACGGGCTCATAGGGCACTTCGCCCAACTCCACCGTCCGGGGCTTCCCCCAGACCCTTGATCTTTCATTTCCTGAACTATTTGGAGAAGCAACATTTTTTCATCAAAATACGAGAGATCCAAGATCTTCAGTGGGAAGGGGTAAGAATACGTGTTGCCCAGGATTTGCCACTAACAGTGCGCCAACACAGGTCGTCTTTTCACCCTCTTGTCACCAAAATAATTGCGGCTGGAATTAAGTTCAAAATGATATACCCAGCCAAACTGCAGGTATTAATTTCCGGAGCTTGGCACTCATATGAGGACTTGGAGATGGCAACCAAAGGTCTGAAGTCGGCTATGCCCGAATTATTCAAGGACACTTGATGGAGGACTAGCGTTATCTTGGGGAAATCATTGGAGTAAAAGATCCAAAAAACAAAACTTTGATTTGTTGTTTTTGCTTGAGAATGGTCGGATTCTAAGTATTGGATTAGCCCTGTGGATTTGGGCGCTGGTTATATTATCTCTACTCTCTTTCTTAGTAAGGAGGGGGTGTAATAAAGGGTGAGGCCTATGTTTTTAAATCGTAAGGTTGAAACAGGAATAAATGTACAATATAGCCAGAATAGTTGCTTTTCTACCTCCGAGGTAAATGATAAGTGTGAGTTAATCATGTGGCTGTGATCACAGGTTTGGGGCTAATAACAGTACAGTGGTGAGATGTAACAATCAGTTTACCATGAAGATAGTACTCAGGAATATAGTCCTGTTGTTCCTGGTATGCAGTCAGTAAGCAGACGTATTTGACATTTCCACTAACTTTAATGAGGAAGAGATTTGCAAGATGTGTGCTGAAGAGCTGCTTCAAATGTTTACACCACATTACAGTGAATTTAGTAGTTAAGAAAGAGATAGAAATGATCAGATTCTATTTTCCTTCTCCTTTCTTTTGTTGGTTTTCTCCCCCCGCATTTTCAGTAAGTGCAGTAAAGTTACTAGAGTTCTATGGTAGGGAAGTAGTAACGCTGAGTCACCACAGGAGGGGGGTGTTGCCTTGGTTTTCCCACTAACTTAGTAATTAACTGTGCCGTGCGACAAGGCTACTGTAGCAATGTGGTTAAACAAAGTAGCAATAACAGGATACATGTTGCTTTCTAGGATGTAGGATAATTGATCAGGTTGCCTTCTGAGTTTAAATTTAGTGATGGAAATCACCAGGTAGTGAAGCCTTAGAAGTAGCCAGGAGGGCCTGGTATGTGATGTTTTTTTTTTGGTTGGGGTTTTTATCTATAGTGTAGTGAAAGCTTTTATGCTTCATAGTAAATATTTGGGCTGTTTTCCTTTTCCTTTTTATTTTCCTTCTTCGGATTTAGTGCTAGGTCACATCTAGATGGACATATACGGGTATTGTGAGATTCCTACTTGATAGGAATCCCCTACAGGCTTCATATTTTGTAAATAATTTTTGAACTTAGGATTTATTACACAATTTGTATGGTTCAATTGATTAGATATATACCTGGCTATTGGGACGGTTCTATATTACATTATATAGGGCTTTTGGGGGATAGAACATGGCGGGTGGGTGGGAGGAAAGGCGATGTGATGGTGTGCTGCAAAATGATTCGCAGGATAGTAAGGGAGGTATGGAGGGCTGGGGGATGGGGTTATTCATGGGGTTTCTAGTTTAGGTTTTTTTGTTTGGGTTCTTTTCTTTTTTGTTTAGTGGGGGATTGTGGATATGTTTGGGGCAGGGGCAGATGCAGTTGATAATAGTGGGTGGGTTCAACAGTCCAGTATAACAAATTTTCACAATGGTTCAAAATAATAGGTTTCAATCTCGGAATAGGTTTGGTATGTGATTAGGCAGGATGGCTAATGATGTGTGTATTTCCACTTGGAATGTTAAAGGGTCCGTCAGAAATTAAAACAATACAAAATTTTGAAACATTTGAATATTTTGTACTCTATCTCTTTATTCAAGAATCTCATTTGTTAGACTCCAAGGCCATTCAGATGAGAAGACTGCAAATAGGGCAGGTTTTTTCTGCTCAAGATACCTCTAACAGTTGTGGAGTTTTAATTCTCATTAATAGGAATATTCCATTTACTGCCACACAGGTGATTAAAGATCCACAGGGTAGATTTGTATTAGTTAAAGGTACTCTTTACTCCAAGGAATTTTTATTGGGGAGCATTTATGGTCCTAATAAGGAGGACCCTCTTTTTTATATGCAGTTGCTAAATTCTATGCTCCCATTATTACCTGCGTCAATAATTTTGGGGGAGATCTTAACTTGATGCTGGATCCAGATAAAGAGATAAAGATCGCACTGGTAACACTTCAGGAAGACCTTCTCCTGCTCGGAGTGCCGTACATGATTTAATGGACCGCCTGGGCCTTTGTGATGTATGGAGAGTACTACACCCAGAAGCTAGGCAGTATACCTTCATTTCCCTGTCCATAGATCCTCGTCTCATATTGATTATTTACTGGTGTCACAACAAATTTTGCCTGGGTAATATCCTCTTCTATTCAACCGGGCCCCCTCAGATCATTCATTGGTGCAGTCTAGGTTGTCTCTTCCATCTCTGCCTAAACGTCATACCCGATGGAAGTTGAATGATCAATTACTCAAGGATTCCAAAACCACTGACTGCATCAAAGATCATATTAAACAATTTTTGAAATAAATTCTACCAGGACACTAAACCCGACATTATGTGGTGTGCCTTTAAAGCATATCTCCGTGGTATCTTAATTGGCCTGGTGTCCAGTAGGAAAAAAAAAATCAGGAGTTAAAGCAGAAAGCTGTGCTATCCCAGATTAGATCATTGGAGGCTAATTTACATCCGCAATCAACTGATGAGGTTAAACAAAAATTAGCAAAATTGAAAGACTCTTATATTGGCCTTCTTAATGAGAAGGCGGAATTTGCAATATTATGTGCAAGGGCCTCATACGTAGACCATGGAGAAAAAGCAGGGAAGCTATTGGCTCAGTGAATTAAACAACAGGAATCAGCCCGCTTTATCCCTCCAATCCATTCTAATTCGGATGGATCTCTAAAATCCTCCCCTCAGGAAATAATATTTGAATTTACCAGGAATTACAAACAATTGTACGGTGTTATGTCTAACCCTCCTTCTAATTCAACTCTTTCCCTTTATTTAAAAGAGGCTCAACTACCCGTTCTTTCAGAACCTCAGCAGAGGAAGTTAGTGGCCCCAATTTCATCATTAGAAATAGAGGATGTAATACAGGGATTACCTTCAGATAAAACTCTGGGACCTGATGGGTTTTCGTCTAATTTTTATAAATGTTTTAAGGAACAGATTATCCCATATCTTCTTTCTTTATATCATTTTATACTATCTGGTATACGAGTAGATCTCACATTATTTGAGGCTCTCATCGTACTTCTACCAAAGCCCGGCAAGAACTTAGAATTTGTGGAAAGCTACAGACCCATTTCTTTATTAAACCAGGATATTAAGATATTAACCCAAGATCTTGGCAGATAGGCTCAGTCTAATTCTTCCAGATTTAATAGGTTCACAACAGGTAGGTTTTATGAAGGGAAGATCTTCCGTAGATCACCTACGCACTCTTTCCCACATCCTTTCGGTGTCCAGGGATGCCTCCTTTCTGGTAGCTTTGGTGTCCCTGGATGCAGAAAAGGCTTTTGACAGTGTTACTTGGAATTTCCTGCTTCAAACTTTGAATGCCTTTGGTTTTCCACAACAATTCCTGTATTGGGTCAAGGCGCTCTATCAAAATCATTCAGCCAAAATTTAAGGCAATTGTGTAATTTCGGATTCTTTTTCCTTACATTCTGGTACTAGACAGGGCTGTCCCCTTCCCCCCCTTCTTTTCAATCTATACCTAGAGCTGTTAATCCGCAAATTGTCTTTATGCCCACAGGTACAGGGTATTACAATCTTAGATACAGAAATTAAAGTGTCCGCCTATGCCGATGACTTACTTTTGCAGCTTTCATATCCAGAGGCCTCCATTCCTGTCATATTAGACCTAATAGAGGAATACAGTAAGCTTTCTAACTACAAGTTAAATGTTGGTAAGTCCATTGTTTTCCTTTAAATCACAGAGTTCTTAAGCATAGTATTACTGCTTTAGGCCTGTAATGGTCAAAGGAATCTTTATGCTATCTTGGTATTGAACTAACTAGAACCACACAGCTTTCCATCAAGAAGAACCTGGATTCATTACTAACAACAGTGATGCAGGATTTAGAACACTGGGCAATTCTTCCCATCTCTTTATGGGGAAGAATAAATTTAGTCAAAATGAATATACTGCCCAGGTTGCTTTATCCTCTTCACTTATTGAATATTTATCTACCAGGAACCTGGTTTAAAAGGTCCAAAGCCTAATAATGAAATGTATCTGGTCCAAGAAACAACCAAGATTAGCATACCACAAATTAGTGGCTTCTAAACTCAAAGGGGCCTCATGATTACCTCATTTCAGCTTGTACTATTGGGCTAGTCAGGCTTCCAAATATCTTCAGTGGTTAGTTCCAAACTCAGCACTTGTTCTTGTTCATGGTTGAAAATTGAATTGGAAATGATTCATTCATGTAATATGGATCCTTCCACATTGTTATTTTAAAAGCATCAGTCTTGCCAAAAAGCTAAAAGGCACTATCATAGAAACGTCTATTAGAATTCACTCACAGTTATGTGGGTTTTTAAAATACAAACAATATGCAGATCCTTCTCAATCGATTTGGAATTCCCCTGCCTTCAGAATAGACAACAAACCACTATCATCTACATGGTTACCTCGATTAGGAGAGGGGAAATTGTCTTTGTTCCTGAAGGAAGATGGATCATGGTTATCCGTAGAAGAACTTGTACTGAAACTTAGTTTGCCACCAATGGATCACTTTAGAATTCTTCAATTAAGGCACCTTTTGGTTAAAAAATTTGAAAGGATAGCGCCCACATTACCAAAGTACTCTTTCCAACATGACCTATGTCCCCTTACTACCTCCACAAAAGTAATTTCCAAAGTATATAATTTTTTATATAACTGGCACTTTCCTGAGACCTTTGGACCTTCAAGTTACTGGTCTGATCTTTTTCCACATCGGAATATAGACTGGCCTGCTCTATGGACCAACTGTCACCATTTTGTAGCTCAAGACAGGCTACGGCTGATGCAGTTTAATATATTGCACAATCTCTATTATTCACCGCAAAAGTTGGCTGCTTGGGGAGTAACAACATCCAATTTATGCACCAGGTGTTCACAGAGTGAAAGTACTTTGTTACATATTTTCTGGGAATGTCCCAAGATAGCTTCTCTCTGGAAGATGATACAGGACAGAGCAGATCCACTAATTAGGTTGTCTGATTTATTCTCGCCTGAGATATGCCTTCAAGGGGATTATTCTCAGATAACAGTGAATCTTCGTAAATATCATATAGCTTTGATTTCCATGTCTGTTAAAAAGCTGGTCCTTAAATATTGGAAGAATGCACAGTCGGTCCTCTATTCTGAATGGCTTAATGAGTTTTTAGCTAATCTTAGGACAGAAAAGATCATTTCTAGTCTTAATAACAATAATGTAAAATATAAAAAGGTATGGGCTTCTTTACATATGCTATATACTACCTAACCTGTAAGCTGTGATTTGAATATGTTACCTTGAACTATCTGTATATGGGACTGTGGGGGGACTGGGGTGGGGGTAGGAGGATGGGATCATGTATGTTGAATTTTTGGTACATATTGTCTTCGAATAATCATGATCCTGTCCATTGTAAAGTTTAAAAATGTTAATAAACTTTATATGAAAAAAAAAAAAAAAAAGTAGTATCCCCCTCCCTGTTGTTCTCCACAAAATCCATTATCCCTTCGGACATGAACTCCCCGACGTCCTTCTTTCCCAACAACACAAGCTCCAACAACCAGGCTCAAGGGAAGGGGGAGGGGGTCACTACAGGATAGATTAAGCAGCACAAGGGCATGATCAGACACTAACACAGATTCATAAACTTTCATAAACTGTCTGATCCACAACAGACAGCAGAGAAGAGGAGACCAAAACACTGCAAATCCTGGTGTAAGATACATGTGAATCTGAGTAGAAACTATAGGTTTCATAGGTTATCCATAGCAGAGAAGACATAAAGTCCATAAGTATCACCATTTAATAGTACCCCCTTATGTTTCTGCTTGTTAAATACTTGTCCAGTCTATGCTTAAATTCCTCACAGGTTTTACTGGCCACCACCTCTATAGGAAGGCTATTCCATACATTTTGTATCCTTACTGAAAACCAGTAATTCCTTCTGTTGGATTGATATCTCTTGCCTGTGATTTGTAGGAGATGTGCTCTCATACTGTAACTTTGGTCCTTAGTATCTAGATCTAGCTGATCCCACAGGGCAGGGTCTGAAAATGCTTTGCAAATCAGACACATGTCCCCTCTTAACCTACAGTTTTCCAAACCGTACATTCCCAGCTCCTCCAATCTGTCCTCGTATTCCAGATCTTGTGTTACTCTAATAAGTTTGGTTGCCTTTCTCTGTACTCTCTCGAGTGCTCCGATTTCTGTTTTTCCACCTGGGGTCCACAATTGAGCACAGTACTCCATGTGTGGTCCAACCAGTGAAGTATAATGGAGATTATGACCTCCCTGACTCTGCTCCTGATAGTCTTCTAATGCAATTTAGGATACTGCTCGTCTTTTTAACAACTTGATTGCAGTGCATTTTACAGCTTAGATTGTTAGGTATTCTAACTCCCAGGTCACTTTCATCTGTAAATTCCCTCAGTGTTATTCCATTTAAAAACTATACCTGTGCTTAAGATTTTTTGAACCCAAGTGCATTACAGTGCATTTGTCAGCATTAAAACTGAGTTTGTGTGTTTTCACCCACTATTCCAGTTCTCTCAAGGCCATTTGAGTATGTCTGCATCCTTACTGTTATTGACGTGTATGCCCAGCCTAGTGTCATCAGCAAATTTAGACACCTCGATCTTCTCCTGGTTTCATAGAAGATATATAGATCTTTAACAAGACTGGCTCCAGAATGGACCCTGTGGGACCCACTAGTAACCCTGGACCAGTCTGAATAAGTACTCTAATGCATACTCTTTGCTTCCTATCAGTCAACCAAAAAGCAGTCAATTTGCTGATATTACCCAGGATGCCATGTTTGATTAGGGCATCAATTAGTTGCTCATGTGGGACTTTATTGAATGCATTAGAGAGGTCAAGAAAGTTGACATCTACTGACATTCCTTCATCTAATGCACTGCCGGCCTTGTCATAAAACTTGAGGAGGTTTGTCTGACAAGAGCATCCTTTGTTAAAGCTGTGTTGTGTATGATCAACGTCCCCCCTATCCTGCATATATTGTACCATATAGTACTTAATGATCCCTTCCAAAACCTTCCCTAAAACAGCTGTCAGGCTTATGGGCTGGTAGTTTCCCACTTTGTGTTTGGACCCCTTCTTATGTATAGGAACCACCTCTGCTAGTTTCCATAAATCTAGCACTTCTCCTAGTTCCAGGGATGCCTGGAATATGGCTGTAATAGGGCCTATGAACTAATTATCCAATTCCCTGAAAATTCTGTGGTGCAGCCCATCTGGTCCTTGAGCTTTGTTTTGATCCTATTTGAGTAATCTCTCCCTGACATTACTATGGTCAGTGGTTGGACAGGATTTACCCGTTGCTGGTAGAGGACCTTTAGTACTATTGGAGTTATTACTGTAGACTGATGTAAAGAAGTTGTTGAATTTTTTTGACCATTTGTCCATGTTAAGTGACAGATGAGCCATCCTTATTTTTAAGTGGCCCAATAATTTTGACCCCACCCCTTTTATTATTTATATAAGAGTAGATGGATTTGTAGTTATCCTTAACTTTACTTGCTAGACGTAGCTCGTGGTTTTTCTAGCCTGGCCAATCGCCTTTCTTTGCTTGCTTTAAGGGTTTTGTGATATATACCCAGCAGGACACATGTCCACTTTTCTTGGCCCTTACATATCCCTTGTTCTTTCTGTTCATGCATTTTTTAACTGCAGCTGACATCCATGCAGGTGATGTTCTAGGTTCATTGTATTTCTTTCTACTTTCTAACTGTTGTAGTGATTTTGTTTTCAAGGTGGCCCACATCTGGCTCAATGTAAGGTCCCAAAATCCTCCCCCATGCCCATGTTGTCAAATCCCTACACATGCTACTAAAGTCAGCCTTATGGTAATTGTAGATAATGGTGTTTCTCACAATTTTGCCTATGTCACTTAATAGAGTAAAGCTAACCCTGTTAGGTTGTTTGATCTTAGTGGGGTTGAGACTGTACAGCTCGATATAGTTTTTCTTTTTTTTGTTATATTTTGGTCTTTGGTAACTGGGTAAGGCCCACTAGGCACAAGTGCCTGTTTTATGGGGCAACCTGGGAGCACTGGGTGGTTAAATGACTTGCTCGGAGTCGCACAGTATGCAAGTGGAGGTTGTGAGACTCAAACTCAGGTCTGATCTGCTGGATGTACCAAACTTGTTTACACTTCATTCGTCTAACCTCTAGGCTATACTGCCAGCCAGTTTCAGTCATATTACAGAGGACTATGTCCAGGATGTGATCTCATCTAGTGTTTTTATCCACATATTGCTGTAGTCCTGCCAGATTAAAGAGTTCCATGTACTGGAGCTCTATAGCAGAGTTGGTTGTGTGGCTGACCCAGTCAATATCGGGCAGATTTAAGTCCCCCAGGAGAACACAATTGGTCCCTGCAGGAGTGCTGTGTCATCAATAAGCAAATATGAGGGGGTCTATAGAACACTCCTATGTCTATTTTGGGTCCTTTTGTAGAGGAGAGTCTAACTCAGATCAGTTCCAGAGGATCCCAATGGCTGGTGTCAATTTGCTCAGACGTAATTTTGTCCGATATATATATAGCGCTACTCCTCCTTCCATAACCTTAGCCCTATCCTGGAATAAAGCACATATCCAGGGATCTGCTTGATCCCATGTATCAGCCCTGTTCCACTATGTTTCCGTGATGGTACAGATATGAATTTTATCCTTGTCTAGGGTGTATCTAAGTTCATCACATTTATTAGATAGACTTCTAGTGTTCAATAGCAGGCAATTAAAATATTGTTGGTTTATAGACGTATTGAATTTGTCACTGGTATGGGTGGATGTCTGTCCATCATTCCCCCTTAATAGTGGTTTAAATGATGGTTGAATGCTGCCCTGAGTTTGTGTGCCAGTATTCTTTTTCCCATTTTGCTTAGGTGCAGGCCATCAGGAGCAAATAGTTCTTACCCTGGAAGTGTTCTTTATGTTTAATGAAGGTGTATCCATCCTAAACACCACCTCCTCAACCACCATTTAACTGACATATGTCATTGTTTCTGCTTACACTTGCACTTGGGAACGGTAGGATTTCTGATATCAGAATGTCACATCCCTTTTCCTGCAGCACAGCCCCACAAATTTAAAGTCCGCTGTATATCTACCATGTTTCTCTTCCTATGTCAGTTAATGCCACATGTAGAACAGTAACAGGATTTATTGTATTATCCAGTAGCCCTGGGAGGAGTTGCCTAATGTCCCCTATTCCAGCCCCTGGGAGGACACTAACGATGGTGTATTCATTACAGTGCCTGCACAGGGTCTGATCGGTAGCTCTCAGGATGGAATCACCTACCAGTAGGACTTTGCGTGTATCAGGGTGTAAGCCGCACCCCTCCTGAAAAGCCTGTACCATCCTGATTAGTTGTATTTGCTGGGGGGTTACTAGTTTCTATGGGTGGTTGTTGCTCCCTAAGTTGATTTAATGTGGGGTCTGTAATAGTCTCAGTTAATGCTTGAAAGCTATTATATAAGGCTAGGTTCCCTGTGACTCTGATGATTCTTCTTCCCTTTTTGGGGGCTTTTTGTACTATACACCATTCTTCTAGTACATTCTCCCGGCTTGTGCTATCAGTGTGTGTTTATTTACCACAGAACCATAGAAACATAGAAGTTGATGACGGATAAGGACTGCAAGGCACATCCAGTTTGCCCATTTCTTTTTCTACCTTATGAATGTGCCATAGGCCTTTGCTGTGTCAATGGCCTATCTATTTATACTCATCTGTATTACTCCCTTATGCCTATCCCATGCCTGTCTGAAGCTTTGCACTCTAGTCATATCCACCACTTACTGAGGTAGGCTGTTCCATGCATCCATCACCATTTCTATGAAAATGAACTTCCTCACATTACCTCTTAATCGGCCTCCATCTAATCTCATGCTGTGTCCTCTTGTCCTGCTATTTTTATTATATCAAAACATGTTAGACTCTTTCACCTTGTTAATGCCCTTAAGGTGTTTGAATGTTTCAATCATATCACCTCTCTCCCTCCTTTGTTCTAGGGTATACATATTGAGTTCAGTTAATCTGTCCTCATATGTTTTCTGATGCAGTCCCTGCACTGTTTTGGCTGCCCTTCTCTGGACTGCCTCAATTTGGTTAATGTCGTTGTGAAGGTGTGGCCTCCAGTACTGCATGCAGTACTCCAGATGGTGCCTAACCAGTGTCTTGTAAAGAGGGATTATTACCTCCCTCTTCTGACTTGTGATACCTCTACTAATACACCCCAACATCCCTCTAGCCTTACCTACTGCTTTAGAGGTCTGCTTGGATGATTTCAGGTCATCGGTGATGATGACGCCCAAGTCTCTTTCTTCTCTTGTGACTGCCAGCAACTCCCCTCCCAGCCTATAGGTGGCTTCAGGGTTTCTCTTCCCTAACTGTCTGGTCCTGTTTTTTGTGGGGGGTGTATTCTTGACCTGACTCATTTACTGCTGAGTCAATAAATTGCTCTATCATGTTAATTTCTTCTTTTACCTGCAGTCTGTGTTGTAGTATGTTTATTTCATTGTTCAGTACATCTATTAGCACACATTTATCACAAATAAATTGTTCCTCCTGGTCCCCAGCAGTAAACATTTTGCATACTGTACAGCAACTTATCTCCTTCTTGTGCTTTGATATTTCTATGTTTAATTAAACTGTAGTATTTAGTTACCTTTATGCCTTTTGTGTAAGGTGCGTGGCCCAGGTTCTAGTCATCCACAGTGGACACATACCAGCCGGGTGTGTCTCTGCGCGCATCTCCGCACGCGGAGCCGTGCGCACCCGCTCGGCTCACCCTGCTCACTGCAGGGCACTCTTAAAATGGTCTAAGTGACCCAAAAATGCTAGTAAAAGGTCAAGCCCTAGTTTCAGCCCTTCATCCCACTAGTCTCAAGTTTTTATTTGTTTAAAAATAATAAAAAAAACAGGAGAAGACCACTCATACCGTGGTTCTGGCTCACTCCCAAGGGTATAGCACTGTTCAAATATTAAAAGGTAAGATCAAGAAGGTCACGTGATGCAGGGCACCTAGAGACAGCACTGAGCCGAAGCTCCTGCCTATCAACCTCATTAAAAGGTTTATTTCACTTCATTTAAGGTGCAGAAATAGTTGCAGACCATAGATATATGCTGTACTAGAGATCGGAACACTAGCGATTGCCAAAAGGAGTGCTTTCTAGACGAGAGAATTGGTATTAAATAACGGGATGGAAGCCGAGATGAAACAGGCTTACATCAAGCACACTCCTCCAGCTACCCCAGAGAAAACTGCTAAAAAATCGAAACATCAGAGCTCTGGGGGTACCCCTAAGTCAAGTGCTTCCAGCTCCTCGACTATTCCTCTAATGGAGGAACGTTTTTGCAGAATTGCTCCCTTTCAGAGAGACTCTCGAAGATATATCAGCAGAGTTAAAATCGCTTTGTAGCGACCTAAGCTCCCTGTCACAAAGAATGGGGGATGCTGAAGTGAGAACCACCTCTCTGGAGAGGTGGAAGGAGAGAATGGATTCTGAAATTGTTCAGCTCAGACTACAGCTTAAGAAGATGCAACTGAAAACCGAGGATTTGAAGGGAAGAAGTCGAAGGAACAATGTCCTGATACTAGGCCTAACCGAAACGGAAGAGGGCCCTGATACTATTGGTTTCCTTCAGAAATTCCTGGTTAAGATTAGGGCCCATCTCCACTAAGCCCACAGTACCATATATAGAATGGGCACATCATTCTCTAAGCCGGAACCCCCACCTGGATCACCACCACGACTAATAATAGTGAAATTCCTTAGCTATCTAGAGAGGCAGCATGTTATTTCCAAATCTAAGGAGCTCAATCTATTCTATGGGGTAATGCGAAGCTGAGGATTACTCAAGATCTCCCTTTTGAAACTCACCAAAAGTGATCAGCATTCCATCCCACGGTCATTAATTTAATAGCAGCAGGAATCCGTTTCAAGATGGTTTACCCGGCTAAACTGCAAGTGGCTATTGAAGGAGTCTGGCATTCTTACAAATCTCCAGAGCAGGCAACTGCGGATCTCACAATCAAGCTACCTAACCTATTTAAGACCGGTTGAACTGTCATCTCAGATATCTCAGGCTTTTAAGCCTTTGTCTCATTGCAGTAGACTGCATACCTGTTTGATGTCCCTTCTCTCTGTCTCTTTCTTCTCTCTACCCTCTCTCATTTCTCTTTTTCTCGGGCTGATTTTGAGGGCTGCTGAGGAGTCCTGAGGCCCTAGCAGGCCTGGTGTGGCATCGCGATTGCTGGGGGTTTCCAGTGGGGGGAGTAGGAACCTTCTTTTGGTCGGCGCGTTTCCCAAGCGCGCTGAAAGGATAGGCACTGGTGTTAGTCCCATAAGTTACAGGTTCCCCGATTACTTCCCCACTCCTGTGAATGTTCTCACTCCCATTAACTTTATTAAGTTAAATTACAAGGGGGATTTGTTCTCTGTGTGTCTCTCCTTTTGGGATCTCTAACCCTTGAGGTCTGCTTCACGAGTTTTCCGGACATATTTAATTTCATTTGGGGTAATTTTCTCGATCTCGTGTAGGAGGATTAGTCTACATCCAGATGGTCTCATTTTCACTTTCCCTGAATTATTTCTGCACTTTCTCCAATCACCTTTCTGATCCAAATTAACCTACTTTTTTTTTTTTTTTTTTTTCTTTCTTCCTCTTGAGGGTGGTGGGAGGGCTTTGGGATGGAGCAATCTTGGGAGAACTGCATATCGCACCAGACAAGGGAGCTATCTCCTGGGAGGTTCAAAAGGCAAGCCAGCTGGCCACTTTTGATATATTTCACTGAGGTAGACTTTGGCACCAATGCTCAGACCTGGTATTTATATGGAGCTATAGCTTCCCAGGGGAAGGTCACCTATTGGGCTGGTTCCTCTATACTGGAGATTTACACACTGGGAATTATTTTCAGAGAGGGACCTTTTGTACATAGTTTGAGTGGGTTGTGGGGGGAGGGCCAATGCTCAAGGCTGCTTACTTTTCTGAATTCAGCAATAGTGGGAGTTAAAAGGATACAATTATATTATCCAATTTCTTCAACTTTGCTAACTTACACTGATGAATATTGGGAAGGGTTCTCTGGTTTGGGCTCTATCTTTGTTTGGGGGTAGGGAAGGGGAGGGGACTGGAGTGTGCCTCTTGGGGTTATGTTCCTACTTACTGTCTCGGGATTATTATTTCTTTCAAGGAATTGGCAGTGACTGCAGTAACAATTAAAATTGCCACATGGAATGTTAGAGGAGTCAGGGACATGACTAAAAGATATCAAGTTCTCAAGAATTGCGTTCTCCTAAATGTAGACATCCTCTTGATACAGGAAACCCACCTTCTTGTTGCCGAAACAAATGGGCTGCGTAGACTGGGGTTCTCCCAAGTCTTTACTACCTGTGGTTCATCTGCAAGCAGAGGGGTAGCAATTCTGATCAAGAAGCACGTTTCGCTTGCAGCAGAGGAAACTCTCGGATCCAGAAGGCAGATTTATTCTAGTCAAGGGCACGCTGTATAACAACACAGTCATTCTAGGTTCAGTCTATGGCCCAGTGGGAGGTAGTCCAGAGTTCCTTATGTGCCTGGCAGACAAGCTGAGTAGATTTCTGCCTTCCAAAATAATCATAGGTGGGGAGACTGGAATATACCCTCAACACAGGACTTGGATAGAACACATAGGTCATTAAAACCCCTATCCCCTCTGCAGCAAGCCCTAAGGGATTTTATGGGACTACCAGGTCTGTGCGATCCATGGAGCCTGTTCAATCCCTTTGGTCAGGTCTTCTCATTTCACTCCCAGGCTCACCAGTCATGGTCTAGACTGGATTATATCCTAACTAGCTCTTCACTTTTAGTTAGCCTTCACCAGACTCACCAGACTGTTATGGAACCGATTGTCATATCAGATCACTCGATGGCATGGATAGTGATTTCTCCTGACCCATGTAGTCAACAGGACACTACCTGGAAATTGAACACACAACTTTTAAAAGAGGAACACACAATCTCTCACATAAAAGATGTGATTTAATTTTTTATGGAAACTAATAAAGGTTCTATTAGAAGGGCTGATCAACTATGGTGTTCCGTTAAATGTTATATTAGGGGGGAATTCTTTAAGTTAGCTTCCAAATGGAAAAAGCAAAGGGAGGCAAGAATTATTTCTTTATCAAACCAAATCAAGGAGGCCGAAAACTTCTTATCTACCTCTTCCCCTTTGGGTCTCTTGGAATCCCTGTTGAAACTTTGGAACAAATATGCAGATTTATTAAAAGAGAAGGCGGAATACGGTATCCTGAAAACTAAAGCTTGCTACTTTGATCAAGGCGAGAAGCCAGGTAGAATGCTAGCCCTTCGGTTACGGGCAGTGGAGAGCTCATGGCTCATCCCCTCTATTCTGTCCTCAGATGGCTCTATTAAGACTTCCTGACATGATATCTCTCAGGTTTTTGAAAAATTTTATAAAAATTTGTATAGTAAAATTCCTGCACAGGCCACACCCCCAAGCATAGAGCAATATCTGGATGCCTGGACCTCCATCCCTTCAGGCACAACATTGCTCTCTCTGTCTCCCCAATCACTTTGGGGAGATAGAGGAGGCAATTAGGAGCTCGCATTGGATAAATCACCAGGACCAGACGGTTTCCAATTTTTATAAAACCTTTTCCACTGAATTAGCCCCCCTCCTCTTAAATTTATTTGAATATATGTTCACTTCAGATACTCTGGACCCTTCCTTGCTGGAAGCCACAATAGTTCTCATCCTGAAGCCCGATAAACTGCATGATGACCCTGCCAGTTATTGTCCAATCTCACTTTTAAACTATAATATCAAAATTCTAACAAAAATCTTGTCTCTCAGAATTAAGAGGGTGTGGTCTCATCTCCTGAGCCCTGAACAGGTGGGATTTGTTCAAGGTCAATCTTCAGCTGATCACCTAAGGACCCTTTCACATATTTTTCAGGCTGCCCAGGAATCCCAAATTCCCATGGCTTTAATCTCATTAGATGCAAAAAAAGCCTTTGACAGAGTTAACTGGGAGTTTTTCTGGGCTACTCTCAAAAAGATGGGCTTTCCAACAGTTTTCATTCGATGGATACAGATGGTTTACCAAGCTCCCTCTGCTAAAATTTATTGTAATGGTATATTTTCACCAAGGTTCTCTTTATTTATAGGCACCAGGCAAGGCTGCCCCTTATCTCCCTTTCTTTTCAATTGATATCCGGAACCTCTTCTACGTAGTCTCAAGTGTGCTTCTCAGGTCAAGGGCTGTACAATACATCAACAATCCTTGACCCTCTCAGTATATGCAGATGACATCCTACTCCATTTGGCCTATCCCGATAAATCGTTATCACATGCATTACAAATTATCAGACAGTTCGGACTCGTATCCAATTATAAGTTAAATTTGTTGAAAACCGTAATTTTTCCTCTAAACGCTCTTACCCACCAGGCTAACTTTACCCATCTAGGCATGAAGTGGTCCCCTCACTCTATTAAATATCTGGGCATTCATCTCACCAAAGACCCAGAGACTCTTAGGAAGTTCAATTTAGATGACTTAATAACAAATATTCAACAGGACCTTCAAAGATGGGAGAGCCTCCCCCTCTCAATTTGGGGTCGTATCAGTATTGTTAAAATGAATGTCCTCCCTTGTCTCTTTTATCCCCTAAATTTATTAAATCTCTGGCTCCCATTGTCCTATTTTTGTCAATTTCACTCTGTTCTCTCCAAATTTATCTGGCGGGGTAAATTTCCCAGGCGCTCTTTCACCAAACTCAACCTCCCCAAGAAATTAGGGGGGCTTCGTCTCCCTAATTTCAACTTTTATTATTGGGCAAGCCATCTGTCAAAAATGGGAAGATGTTTTTCAGACACAAGTGATGATTACTTACCTATCTGGCTACAATTAGAAAGGAAACTTCTCGCTGTTCACAGCTTTAATTCCACAGGAATATGTTTCTCTCCTTGTTCTGCATTACCAAACTCCATACAAGATTCAGTGGTGGGAGTTTCCATTAAGGTTTTAGTGCAATGCTGGAATTTTTTTAATATCTCACATAAAAAAGATATGGCTCAACCCCTTTTTCAGAACCCAAATATTAAAACTGGGGGCTCATTACTTTTCCCGGATTGGCTTCCTCAGTTACAGGAAGTCTCAGTAGAGGACTTATATGGTCAAACCACTCTCCTGTCATCCTCAGACATAATAGCTAAATTCAACATCCCTCAGAAATATATTTTCAAAGTGTTTCAGTTGAGACACCTTAAGGTGTCCAATTTTGGAATCGCACTTTCACAATCTTGAGTTAAGCCCTTTTTGGAACAGGTACAGAGATACGCCAGTAAACCCCATGGTATATTGGCTATTTATTCTTTTCTTTTGGGAATCAATTTCCCGAATGCTCTTCCAGGTTCTAAAGTTTGGGCTTCCCTTTTGACTGATGTTAGTCCCAATTGGAGTCAGGTTTGAAGGACCCACATAGGTATCTTACCCAAGATAGACACAGACTTATTCAGTACCATATTTTAAATAATATGTATTACACCGGTTAGGCTAGCCAAGCTGGGTAGGCTTCCTGTGGCAACCTGTACCAGATGTGGTTCATCTGAAGGGAACCTGATTCACATTTTCTGGCATTGTAGCAAAGTGGCTCCTCTTTGGGATGCTATTCAATCTAATCTAGACCCTTTATTTGGATTAGGAGATCTATTTACTAGAGATATGTATCCTTGGGATGCTCTCAACCATTAATATTAAAGAACGTAGATTTCACATGGCCTTAATTTCTATTGCGGTTAAAAGATTAGTTCTCAAGCATTGGGTGGATCAACTAGTTATAACACATGAAGAATGGTTGAAGGAGATGTCACTTTGCTTCAATACTGAGAGATTGATAGTGAGTTCCCGGAACTGTATGGAGGTATTTAACCGCAAATGGGTTAAATTATATGCCTTCTACTTAAATTGAAATATGGAAGGTGCATGTCTCCGTTTATCTTAATTGGTTGGTCTTATTCATCTTTGGTAAATGCCGACTGTTACTCTCTAATTCACGACTTCTTTTGAGTTGTTATGTTTATGAGGCACACTCCAGGGAGGTGGGGAAATAAAGAGGGGAGGGGGTTTATAGGGTATTGGTATTGTTTTGGTTTTATTGGACCCGGATGTCTGATGTATGCCACTCTGTATTTATCCTGGCCAATATCGTGTACAGTCAATCCTGTAGTTTTCTTTTTGGATATGTGGAATGTAAATTCAATAAAATATTGAATTTCAAAAAAAAAAAAAAAACGTGAGATCAAGAAATAAGCTTTAGTTCCTCTGCATGTTACTGGACTACAGCTTCTCTACCTACTTCCTGTATTGCAAAGTAGGGCTCTAGTGTGTTCTTTTTTTGTTTTTGCAGCACGTTGCAGAGCTGCAGAATTCCACAAGTTTCAAACACTGTCTACTCCCCAAATAGCCACCTGCAGTCTAGCAAGTCTTACAATAGTTGCATACACAGTTACCTACTTGCAGCAGAGCACTCTTAAAATGGTCTAAGTGACATGGAAGTGCTAGTAAAAGATCAATCACTAGTTTCAGACCCTCGTCCCAGTAAGTAAGGCCATTAGAGGGAAGAGGCTGCTAAAGAGTAGAACTTCAATGAAGACCCTTGGAGGGAAAAATAGTGGGGACAATCTGGGTGTCTTTTTGAGCAACAAGTGAGGTGTCGTGGGAACCTAGTACATGTTAATTTTGGTTGACAGTTGCTCCTGCCAATGGGGAGCTGCCAGAATGTTCCAAGGGGAAGAACTTTGGTTTCAAAGTTCAGTGTGGTGGGAGCCCCTCCACAGGAAGGGGGGTCTCCAGCCCCTAGGGAGAAGGTGGGGTTGTGGGCTGTGAGGGGGGCTGCCAGCCATCTGTCCCCCAGAGCTGGTTGTGTCTTTCTCCATCTAGACAGAAAGAGAGGATTTTGCAGGCAGCTCTGCAGAGAGGGAGATCTGCAGTATTTTGTTGCTGCCAGACAAATTGCACCACAACAATGAAATTATTCAGAGTACAGGTTCAATGAATTGAGAAAAGGATTAAGAAAATGGATGCGGGTCAAGAGAATGGAGAAAGCCTCTTCAGTTTTATCTGTGCCACATGGAGAGACACAGATAATTTTGATGAGAGAATGAAAAAAGTGTAAAAGGCTCTGTCTGACCATGGCAATGACAGGACATCAACAGGAAAAGGAAAGACAAGGTTAAAGAACTGTTTTTGTCAGAAAAATGGATTGTGGAAAATGGACATGAAAACTGGATTTGAACCCAGGTTTTAAGAAGCTGACAAAAGAGCCTTTTCTGTCTGGAGTTGACTAGCACCTACATGCTGAGAAATGGCTTTCTTGATGTATTTTTGAAAAAGAGTTGCTGAACTTGTGTGTGAGCCAGAGCACAAGAGTGGCCACTGTGTTGGAGCTGAAAGACTGTGGGGGCAGGGGAATGAGCAGGTGCTGTCTGGATGGGTGCCTGCTGTCTGCTCCTGAGATGCAGCAAGATGGGAGACTGTTGTGTTAAATCCCTGGAATTTCAGACTCTGCACAGTACCCCAGAACCTGATATTCAAAAAGGTAGCTGAGATTGCTTGACTACACAGAGTAACAGGTAACTGAGGAAAGAATGGAAATGATCTGAAGAATCAATCCTAAACATGCCAGGTGGGGAGCTTGCTGACCCCTATCAAGTGGGGCTGCAGGTGGCAAGGGATTGTGGGTTTGTGCATGGGTGCTCTGACCAGTGGGGGAGCCAGACCGTGGGCATGCTCGCTTGTCTGGGTCCCTTGTGGCTGGTGAGTCTTGTGTGATGCCCTGCAGTGGGCCTCTGTGGGCCAGGGGGGGACAGGGTTGCAAGACCTTGGGTCGCACTGAAGATCCAAGCTGCAGCTTCCACACCTTCAAGTGTTAAGCATCTGGCCTGATTCTGCGTCTACTGATCCATCCTCCCCAGGACTTCAGTAATGTGTGCCATCCTAGGACTAATACAGCAGAACTGTGAGTGAGGGCAGGAATTGCCCTGCACCTGGGGAATATTATATCTATCTATCTATCTATCTATGGGATATGCTGGGGGGACCTGTGTGATATATGATTTATGGACATGAGTGCTGTTTGACCTTGGGTAACCTCACGAGTGGTGTAAGCCACGAGTGAGGTGGCCAAGGGCAAACAGCACAAGTGTGCATAAATCATGTATCACACAAGGTCTCCCCTGCATATTTCATTTATGCAATAGGAAAGGATCTTGTGTACATGTGTCATTTATAAAGAAAGGTTTTTAAAATAAAGAAATATGAAAACGTGTGTGGGTTTACTTTGTGATTTGCCAGGTTGATGCAACGTCATCTGTGGTTTCTTAGATCTGATTGGGTGAATGTATGTTGTAACATTTTGTAAAAGAAAAAAAATGGCATCCGAGTTTAGCAAGCGCTCATTGAAAGAATACTGGAAAATGTTGGCTGACTTTTGTGAGCGCTTGACAAAAGAATATGGCAGTAGTAGTGGCTGTTATGAAGTTTTTTCTTTTTTTTAAGAAATTTTTTTATGAAAGGTTGGAATTTGGAGTGGAGCGAGTGGCATCAGAATGAACATTACACCGAGGTGAGTAATCTGCAGTGGCAATGTGAGCAAGTGTGTGAAGTACAAAGAAAAAGAAAAGCAGAGCGGTTTTGGATATGAAACTTTTTTTTCAGGTTAACAGTCTTGTTGTTCGTGGGTCATGGATGCAGGAGAGAGATCAGTCAAAAACTGCGGATTGCTTGTTGACAAGTTCTTTAGGAAGTCAGGGGCTGAGGAAGTTCGGGATGTGGTTCTTTAGGAAGTCAGGGGTTGAAGCAATTCAGGACATGGTTGGGAAGGACACAGACACAAAGGACTGCGAGTGAGAAATACTGCTTCATGCCTTGTGTGTTTTGGTGTGAGTACTGTTTAGATGGATGATGCTGGGGAGAGATTCCAAAAAAGAAAGTTTTTTAAAATGGGTGTATTATTGTGGATGGGGCATGATATGTACTGAAGATACCAGTAGAGAGAGAGTGTGTGTCTGTCAGAAAGTGAAAGTGTGTCAAACTAGGAAGTAGTCCAGCACTGTGTGGATAAATGAGTAACTGTGTGGATAAATGAAATTCATCCACACAATTACTCAGATAAACAGATTTATCACACTCCATTTATGTCCACCCCTATTGCATATATCTATCTAGCTCTATCTATATATCTAGATCTATCTATCTCTATATATCTAGATCTATCTATCTCTATATATCTAGATCTATCTATCTATCTATATCTCTATCTATCTATCTATCTATAGTTATTGTATCTGCATTCAAGTCCACTGGCGCTGAAAGCCAGTTCAAGATTTAAAGACATCAAGGAAACATGTTGGCTTTTTTTTTTTGTTCAGGTGGGTGTGCCAGCACCAGCCAACCAGCTGCACCTCAGGCCTGCAGCTTGGCATTTAGGTATTCAGGGACAAAATTCAGGGTGTCTTTTTTGAACTGATACCAGTGGGTTTGGGTTTGGTAATATCTGCATCAGTTAGATAGTCAGGTAGTTTGGTGGCTGCATTATCAAAGGTGATTTGGGTTCAAATCAAAAGGGGGAATGCTGTTTTGAAAATATTTTTTTTCCTTTTTTTACCAACTCTTTTTCCTCTGATCACTGGAGATGAGTTCTCTCTCTCAGGCATCATCCCCAGTTCTCTCCGACCCAACCTGCCCCTTCCCCCATCTACACTCTGGGTCTCCTCCCGAGGCTCCGCTATTGCCTACCTCCGCCTGGCAAGAGACCTCCCTGGCTTACACATAGGATGGCATCGCCACTCCTTCTGGCACCCAAGACATCCAGAATCATCCAGGCAGAGGAGACATGCAGAGGATTGGGACCCAGGTGGGTGGGGTCCAGCAGTGGGCATGGGGCCAAGGTGTACCATCACCAATCACAACTCCGGGGTGTTTCCTTGTTTATTTAATAGAGTTACAATGGTTTTAAAAAGCCCTAAGGCAGAATATTCAAGCTTTTTTGTGAGTGTTAGGCAGGTTATCAACTTGATAATCCCAATTTGCACATCTAAAGCAAGATAGTACTGCACAGGGTCATATGATTGCTTGGTAACCAAGTCACTAGCCCATTTGTAAGTGGTCCAAATCCATCCTTGTGCACCTATGTAAAGCAGCTGACAGCACCTTGCACATAGGTACATCAGCATACTGGGAGGGTTGGGGAGGTGTAGCTATCCATTAGTGCAACACTAGTTACTGGTTCCCCAAAACAGTTGTTATGGACTGTGCATTCCTATACTCCCAAACTTGGCCATGTCAGGCTGCCACTAGCCCTGGTCCCTCCACTGGTACATGGCATAACTGTCCTGGTGTCCAGTTCCCCACTCCCCCAAATTGCATGCCTGTGTAATAAAACATCTGTCCCATGTGTCCAGCAGACAGCAGACACCTCACCACTGATCAACTGGGCCCCAATCAGACACTTGATAAGATCAGTAATTCCTCTGTACCATTTGCCTGATGTTCAGACCAGGGTTCCCCACATGTCCCAATTAGTAGTCTGGCAAGAGCTGTAATTTTTCCATACCACATCCTTGGTGTTGAGTAATTCCTCTGCCCCATAAGTATAATATCTACCCCCTGACAGGCCCACCCAGTACCACTACAACTGCCCCTACTTGCCCCTAACATATGGTGTATGGTGGTCAGCACAGACCCTCCACTCACATTCATAGCAGCCACCAACTTAATGACAGTTCACAATCAGATGCCTACTGTAGTAAAAGCTGTTCCTATAGTAGGTGTGTGATCATAAAGATAGAAACACTGAAATTGTCTTCAGAAAAGGACCACATGGCCTACCTAATCTGCCTAGATATTTCTTGCCTCATTTTCCTTCTCACATACTGTCTGATCTCCTGACCTCCACCTCTTCTCTAATATACTGCTATGTCTACCACATGCTTGAAGTCCCTACTGTTTTATCCTCCACCACTTCAGCTGGTAATCTGTTCCAGGCATCTACCAATATTTACTCATCTCTCTTAACCCCCCAGCTTCATTGCATTCCCCCTGGTCCTGATGCTCTTTCATATTTGAAAGTGACTCCCTGGACCCTGTTCACTCCTATAAGATACTTGCAGGCCTGTATCATGTCACTTTTCTTTTTCCTCTCTTCTAGGGTGTACATGCCGAGATCCCTCTGTCTCTTCTGTTAGGGTTTCTCATGTAAATCCTGCACCATTTTAGTTACCATCCTGTGGACTTCCTCCACCCTGTCTATGTTCTTTCTGAGGTTTATTCTCAGAAATTATATCGCACTCCAGGTGGGGTCTGGCAACACCAACTCCATCCTCCTGATGGAGATACCCTCCCTGCACACCCCGGCACCTCACTAGCCCTACTCACTGCTTTGCAACAGTGCCACCTGGAGGTCCTCAGACATAAAAACCCCAAGATCCCTTTCCTGTTTATTGACTACCCATCCTATACTCAGCTCTTGGGTTCCTATGCCCTAGGTGCATGATTTTGCACTTTTTGGCATTGAATCCAACTGCCATGCTTTTTACCACTCCTCAAAATTCACAAGATCCCTGATCATTCTCTTCACCACTCCTGGGTGTCCACCCTATTGCAAATGTTGATATCATCTGCAAAAAGGCATACCTTCCCTTCAGTTCTTCTGCAGTGTCCCCTACGTTCAGAAGGACTGGTCCCAGTACTGAGCCCTGTGGTATCCCACTGGTCACTCTCCCATCAATAGAGTGAGTGCCATTAACCACCACCCTCGGTCTCTTATCCATTAACTAGCTACTGTACTAATTGGAAGGCTACAGTCTGCAGTTCAAGGGGAGGTGCAACAGGACACATTCTCATTCAACACATTTAAGGGCTGCTCTCCTCACTCCACACACAAGCATTTTTCCTTGCCCTCCATCCACCCTCCTCCTCCAGTGGCATGCTTTTCTTTCCATAGGGCTTCTTCCTTAGGTATACCATTAGCCAAGGAATCACTCCTGTGGCACCTCAAGGGTGGAACCCTCCTCTAGGGTTCCTTCCTTCATACCCATACAGGGTGGTATATCCCATGCATAGAGAGCGAACAGCCAAAGATTATCTATGTTGCACAAGCACAAAACCAGTTGCACAGGCACACTGAACCCAATTAACCATTTTTGATCCCACCCCTAGGCCATTCGGTTTCTTTATCAGCCTTCTGTGTGGCACAGTGCTGAAGGCCTAGCTCAACTCCGGATCAATCATGTCCACTGCTCTTCCCTTATCTATTTCCCTGGTCATCCAGTCAAAGAAATCTACCAGATTAATTTAGCATGACCTCTCCCCTGTGATCTGTGCTACCTGTGATCTTGCAGCCCACTGGATTCAAGATACTCTATCAGTCTCTCTTTTAGTGTGGATTCCATTCATTTCCCCATGACTCGGGTAAGACAGACCAGGCTATATTTGCCAGCCTGCTCCCTGCTGATGCTCTTACAAAATGGAACTATGTCTGCTCTCCTCTACTCCTCTGGAATAGAGATGCAGCGAATTTAAATTCCACCGGCAATGTGAACGCGAACTGGACACTTTGCATTGCCACTCCACTAAGCAGAGTGGGCAATGCAAAGTGCTCACTCCGCCTTGTCATTACCACTTTGCATTAAGGAAGAATGGCAATGCGAAGTAAGGCGAAGACATTGTTTTTAATGGACTTCGCGTTCCTCATTATTATTCTATGTGATCCACTTGGAATTTCAGATTTGGCAGTGCCCCCACACATCACATGTCTCACAGTACTGTAAGTCACATGCTCTTTAGCTAGGCAGGAAGAAAGTAAGTCATACAAGCAGACACTTTTACTTTCTCCTGTGCAGACAGAGAGAGAGTAGTGTGTTTTGTGCCTGCTGATACTTTTAGATCACAGCGAGGAGATTTAAACATTGATTTAGACACAACAGCTTTTTTAAAAGCTACTTTTTTGTCTTTTCTGTACTCTTTTTTACTTAATTTGTTCTTTCTGTAAATTTTATTTTTCTTACCTTTATAAGTAGTTAGTTGTTCGTCTGTGTCTGTGTGACTGTGTGTGTGTGTTGTGTGACAGGGCGAGTAGTGATTGCTCAGACTGAGGGAGCTCAGTAGGAGAGATGGACCAGGGTGAGGGAATGTCTGGGATGGGGTAGCTCTGGGAGAGTGTGGTAGTGGTAAGCATCGTACTGTGTGCATGTGTGGAGGGCATGGGCACCCATTCCTGTTGGGCCACTCAAAACTTGTGAGTGACCCCCCGAAGCAGGACCAGCACCGCCTCCTGTCCTGACTCTGAGGCAGTTGAACCACCACCACCACCACCACCACCACCACCACCACCACCACCACCAAGTCCAGCACCAGGTCCTCTGGAGCAGGATGTGCCTGTTCCCCCGGGCCCAGGTGTGGATCCCATCCCTGTTCAGCACCATGACCAGCAGGCTTACAAGACATCCAAGCAACTATTAAAAAAATTAATGTGATTCATGACGTGATCGTAAATCATGATTTGTGACTGCATTTGTGACCGTGATGATGAAGAAACGTGAATGCCTATGGCTGTACTTCCCCGGGCCCTGATGAGCTGTAGCTTAAAACTCCCAGACTTAAAAACATGTATCAATGAGTGCAATGGTGAGGTGGTGAAGTCTGAAGAGATACTACAAAACAGGCTTACAATACATCCAAGTAACTAGGAAAAAAATTAATGTTGTGATTTGTAACATTAATGATCATGAATGTGATTTGTGACTGCATTTGTGACTGTGATGATGAAGAAATGTGAATGCCTACCTCCAATGGCTGTACTTCCCTGATGAGCTGTAGCTTAAAACTCCCAGACTTAAAAACACATATCAATGAGTACAACGGTGGGGTGGTGAAGCCTGGAGAGATACTACAAAACAGGCTTACAATATATCCAAGTAACTAGAAAAAAAATTAATATTGTGATTCGTAATGTGAATGATTGTGAATCGTGAATTGTGACTGCATTTGTGACCGTGATGATGAAGAATGTGATTTGTATCATGAGTGACTCGTGATGATGGTCCTGACTTAAAAACGCATATGAATGAGTAGAATGTTCATGCAGAATTAAGCACCACACCTGTCCAGTACTCTGAAGGGAAGCCAAAGAAACAACTGTAACTTAAGTTACAGATGGAGATTGGGCCCTAAAGAGATGCAACTGCACAGACAGATTAAGATTGTGCTGTGCACTGAAGAGATGCAGACGCAAAGGCACAATACCTAATCAGTGCTCACCATCAGAAATTCAAATCTGGAAAAGAATACCTTTGCCAGTTGGGGCGGGCTGCGTGGGGGGGGCAGTATACTGTACTGCTGCAGTAACAGTCACTAGTACTGGTACCTATAGACATAGGAGCCGACTCACAGGTGCTTCGATCCTCTAGCACCCACAAAGTTGAAACAAGCACAGCTTGCAACAAAGGATTATTAGGGAAACTAGTCACAGGAAAAATACTACCTACTGGCAATGAGCACCTACAAAGATTCCTAAAAGTTGGCATTCCTGCCTGTAAAGATACCACAACGAAGTACAAAAATCACACAGCTGCAGTGGATAGCAGCTTCACATTGCTGAAATTATTATGTGGCACAATAAAAGGCATCTGATTTGATGACATGCGCCGCACACATACTCACACACACACTAAGTAATGCACAGCAAATTGAAAACTTCAGTAATATAACCACATAACACATATTTTAAACAAACTAAAATTAGGCACTGCAGCAGTAACAGTCACTAGTACTAGTACCAGTAAAGATACCACAAAGAAGTACAAAAATCACACCTCGGCAGTGGATAGCAGCTTCACATTGCTGAAATTATTATGTGGCACAATAAAAGGTGTCTGATTTGATGACATGCGTCACATACATCCTCACACACACACTAAGTAATGCATAGCATTTTAAAAACTTCAGTAATATTACCACATATTTTAAACAAACTAAAATTAGACACTGCTGCACCACAAAAATCAGCAAAAAAATGGCAACAAATATTGAAAATATTACTGTGTGTACATTAACACAGTTAAACAAGAAAAATATCACCAAAACAGAAAGCACTGTCTTTTTCTCCAAGTTAATCTACTTACTCCACAGATACACCCCTTCCCCAAAGCACACTTTCACTGTCTCTCAGTACACAAACTGAATGTTGTACATTAACATTCAAAATCCATACACAAACAATAAATGCTCGATAATATGAGCACAGGGGTTCCTATCATTTATAAACTAAAGTTTCAGCAAAAAAATGACTCAAAGAGGCTTTTTAACAGCTTTTGATGGTTTGAATCGCAGACAGCTCTCAGAGCAGATTGTCTCCTACAGCTTCCTATACACACTACCCCAAACTGAGGCTGGCAGAACAATCTAGAGCCCATGTGACCTGAAATCCATGAATCACTTCAAAATTCACTTTTGGAGCTTAAAACAAGGTGAAGTGAGGGAAGTGGAAGGCGAGGTAATGCAAAGTGATTGTTTTCAATGGACTTCATGTTACCCATTATAATCGAAGTACTCCGCTTGGCGTTCGGAAATACTCATAAATTAGCCTTTACTCCTCAAATCATTTCGCGGAGCGAATTGAGACCACTTCGCCCATCACTACTCTGGAACTACTCCTGTTTCCAGTTAGTTGCTGAATAAGGTCATGAGTAGTACAGCAAGCACCTCCCTGCCTAGTTCCTTTAATACCCTTGGGTGTATCCATCCTGTCCTATGGCCTTGTCCACCCTAAAATTTGAAGTCCCTTCAATAATACTCTTTCCTTTGAAAATGGACTTGTGTCCACTTCCCCTTCAGTGTTCGTGTTGCTGCTTGGTGAACTGTCCCTGTCTCTCTCCACTGTGAAAACAGTAGAAGTATCTGTTCAGGATGCATACTTTTTTCTAATCCCCTCTGTGCAGTCTCCCTTTGTCATTCTCCTTATCCTCAGAATCCCTCCCCATGCCTTCTTCTCCTTGCTTATGTACCTGAAGAAAGTCTGGTCTTCTTTTGATACCCTTTGGCTATGCTTTCTTCTGTCTGAGCCATTAATCCCTTCATTACCTTACCTGCTTCCCTCTGTTTTACCTGATACACCTCTCTATCCTCATTCTTCTCTGTTTCTTCATACCTCCTGAATGCCACCCTTTTACAAGCTTCCAAAGAAGGCTATTCAGATGTATCTCCCCATGTCAGTGAAGTCTGCCTTCTTGAACTCCAAAATGTTTGCCCTCGTGTGACTGTACTGGGTCCTGGGTCCCTTGCTAAACTACACTATTTGGTGGTCACCGGATCCCAGTTGCCCCTCCACACAGATATCTGTGTTTTGTCTCCATTGGTCAGTATCAGGTCAAGAATGGCCTTTTATCTGGATCAAGCACAAGCTGCCTTAGACCTACCCCCTGTAGGGAATCCAGGGTGCTTCTGCTACTGGCTGAAGCAGCTGCCTGGGTGGACCAATCCACGTATGGCATACTGAAATCCCCCAGCAACAGGACTTTACCTTTTGTTGCCATATTGTTATTCCATCCACAAGCTCCCTGTCCACTTCTTCCCCTGTGCCAAAGGCCTGAAGATCACCCTGTTCATATACTGCTGAGCCTTGCCAGGTTCAAGGATGACCCACAGTGCCTCAGCCTCCCCCTGTCTACTCTGCACCTCTGTCGCCTTTATAGCCTCTCTGATGTACAGGGCCACGATCCTCCTTTTTTACCCTCCATCCCTCCTGAGCAGAGCATAACCTGGTACATCAATGTCCCATGATTAACAGTGTACCATGTTTCAGTTATTGCTACTATTTCCATGTCTGCTTTACTATCAATGCCTCCAGATCCGGATTTTATTTCCCAGGCTGTGGGCATTTGTTACCATGCCTTCATGTTTTGTATCCTATCCCCTCTGTCTCTTGCTGCTTTCCTGCTTCCTTCCCCTCCCCATCTCTGCTTCATCCCCCTCCCCAGTTGTCTGTCTTGTGTGCCTAGAATTCACTGCTTCCCATTCTCCTTTTGCTCTCAGTGTCCCAGACTTCAACTAATTTTCCTGCATGTGTCCGGGGTGATATTAAGTCACCTGACCTTCCTGACTTCCTCCATCCGGCCATTTTAAATGCTTGTTGCTGAAGCATTCACACTTCACTGGTCACCTTCCTGACGGATGCTGGCCATTATCTTTATACAGGCTTGCATTCATCCAGGTGTGGCCTCAGTACCCCATGAAGCCATAACCTCACTTCCATGCCATTCCTTCAACCAGGAGTTGAATTACTGGATGTAGAGTGCCTAGCCTTTCCCTGCCATGGACAGGTGGCACCTCTGAGAAGGAGATGATGTTTTTTCTACCAGGAGAGACACACTAAGCTGAAACTTGTTTACAGGTGTGACCTGGGAGCACAAGGAAGTTAAGTGACTTGCTCAGGGCCACACAGTATGCAAGTGAGGGCTGTGGGATTCAAACCCAGGTCTCCAGGTTTGCAGCTCAGAGCCTTAAACCACTGCACTACACTTCCTCCTTGAAGTGTTCTACTTGTTTCAGACTCCCCAACTTCCTGAAATCATTTTGGATTCTAGCTACTTCTACTTTGTCTCCTGCCAAGTCATTCATCCCCAGGTGGATGATAACATCCAGTTCCTCCCTCCTTGCCATTACCCTTGTGAGCCTATTGATCCACTTTTCATCCCACCATGCAGTGCCTTCTGAAATGCACTTCACCTCCATGTCCTTCCTGCTGGGTTCCCTTAACTTCACTCCTTGGGCAACTGAGTCCCCCACCAAGAGAAGCTTCCTCCTCCTCTGGAGTTTTCTTTTCCCCTTTCCTGGTGCTGCATCCCTGAGGATCTGCCTATCCACCTTGGTCTCATCTGTGGGTGCCATTGTGGGGCTATCCCGCTCCTCTAAAACAGTGTAGGAATTGCTTAACCAGACTGGTTGGGGGATGTGCTTCATACACCTTCATGACAACTTCCCTACAGTACCATAATGGTCCTTTTTATGTTGTCTTGTGCACACAGCGCAGGCAACACAGTGGTGGCAGGTTTTGGAGGTGCGGTTGTGTTGTGGCCAATGGCACCACTGCTTTTTTGGGCTGGGATCTGTGGCAAAAATGAAACAGCATGCTGTCTTTGACAGCACTGCAAAAGCGTACACCAACTTGAAACAATTTTGCCACTGCAATGAAGGTTCTCCCCGTCATTGTAGGGCATGCCTTACCTGGTATAACATTTCAATGAACATGGTTGCGGCTGTTGCTCTCTGCCTCTCATAATCCCCAGCAAGCTGACTTTGGGGGTGCCCAATCCTCCTGTTGGCATAGTTAACCCCCCAAGATTGTGTGGCACACTGGGAGCCCACCCCAGTGTGCCTCTGTGTTCAAAAGCTGATTGTGTCAGCATTTTCCTGCCCCTGCCCACCGCAGTGTGGCTAACATCACACCACATACTCATGGGACACACTGGGAACCCACCACAGTTGCCCAACATTTTCCTTACACCTGTAAAAAAAAAAAAGAAAATGGTCCTCGGTGTTCTTTCTTTTATTTTTATTATGAACTGAAACAAAGAAAATGGTTCTTTGCCATCAGATCACCTCCTCCAACCTGCACCCACCTTCTGCACACCCCGCCTCCCACCCCATATTTACCTCCAGAGTCCAGCACTGTGATCTTCGGTGGAGCAGGTACACGTCTGCACTCTTCAAAGCCGACCACAAACTGAAGAAATGCTGGTAAGCTGTATAATGGCATCAATGGGGGGGCAACTTAGGTGGATATCTCATCCATTCTTGTGACGTTTGGCTCCAAATTTTCAACATGGGGTTCTTGGGAGCCCACCTCATGAAAACTCAGTCACTGTCATTTCATTATTCCATCCCAAAAGATTATTTCACAGTCACTGCACTGAATCACCTTTTGGGACTGATTAATGAATGACAGTGTCACTGTTCATAAGATGGGTTACCAAAATGCCTATGTTGAAAATTTGGAGAACAAATTCCACAAAATGACTGTGTTACAAGTGTGCATTGTGCAGTTTCCAAGCACACTTGTAACTGAGAACTTTTAAAATTTTACTCCAGATTTTTCCAACATTGCCATTTCTTCACGCATCCTTATGAACAGCAGAGATGTCATTTTTCACATCCTGCCCAAAATGAGTTTCCGTACATCTGGAGCAGAGTGCCACAGTTGCTATAGGAAAGCAACATTCAGGACATATTAACAAAATCACAGTGCCACTGTTTATGAGCGGCAGTCCCAAATGCCTTCATGAGGTGGGGTCACAAACAGCCCATGTTGAAAATTTGGAGTGCAAATACCAGCAAATGCCTGGGGCGTTAGAGTTTCTAACCATAACATCCCACCGTGTACAGACTAACCGGTGTCAAGGGGGTGACTTTGGATTGTCAGCTGTAGTGGTCACACCAGTCCACCCACCCCCACCCTGCACCCAGTGACAGGCATGCTTGTTTTCTCCTGCTTTTGCTCACTTCCTTCATTCAGATGCTGGTTGCTTTCCCTATGCCTTTATTTAATGTTCTCCACTGTTCCTCTACCCCTCTCTGACAATCCTCCCCTGCTAGGCTGCTTCTGAAGAAGTCTTCAATTTCTTTAAAATCCAACCTACTAAAGTCCAGGACCATCTTTTTTTGTGGTTTGCCTCTGCGCCCATTGTAATATTGAACCACACTGTACAGTGATCACTGGTTCCCATTGGATAGGCTACTATGGCATGACTAGGCATTATCACAGCCTCCAGTAGGACAGGGATTCAGAGGAACAAAGGGAGACAGCATGTCCCAAATAGGATAGCACCTTTACCCCATGAGTCATTTTCAACTCTCAGCATGCTAAGTCCATAGGGCAGGAAAGGTGCTAGTGGGACATTTGCCGGCCCATATGGGCTAACAACATTTCTGCAAAATGCTTCTGTGCATGACTGCATGGAGAAATTATACAGAGCAGAGCCAGCCCCATCTCCTCATCACAATTCAGATGCCCCTGTTATAATAAAATGATCCCTGGCATCTAGAATTTCCCCTCCCCAATCACCATTCAGATGTACCTGATTAGTATATTAAGAGGATCCCTAGCATCTAGATCACCCTGATTACAAGTGTGAGCCCCCTCCCAATTTAACCCATTAAGGTCCTTCCACCCCTCTCCCCATGGTGGCTCATAAATTACCCCGGCTGCCAGGCCCTCCCACTGTGACAGTGACAGGTCCAGCCCCTCTGCTCACCACCTCGGCTAGGCACTTTCTGAGTGACAGGAAGTGAGCACACACTTACTATAGAAACAGATGTCCTACAGTAGGTGCACACTCACTCCCTGTCACTCAGACAGTGATCAGCCAAGGTAATGAGCTAAGATGTTGTTCCAATTACAGTCACAGGAAGTGGCTGCAATCTTGAGTAAATGGGGGCAATGGGGAAGGGGTGGAGGGACCTGGCTGGATGGCTTTGGGAAGGGCTCAGATTTGCGACTGGTAGGTAGAGCTACTAGATGTCAGGAATCATGAAAAATAGAAACACAGAAACACAGATGATGGTAGAAGGAAAATGGTACATCCTGTCTGCCCCATTTCCCTATTAAACCTCAGAACCTACTGTCCATACAGGGTACTAGCCTTCACTATCCACTCCTTGTTCCCTCCCTACTACTACCAGCCTGAGTAACCATTATACCCTTCACTTTGTCACAGTCATGCTTGAAATCATTTATGGTTTTGGTACCTGCCATCTCAGTTGGCAGACTATACCATATTTCCACCACCATTTCTGGAAAATAAAACTTTCCAATATCCCTCTTGAAACCCCCTCCCATCAGTTTCTACTTGTGCCTCCATGCCCTTGAACTGTTACTCATACTAAGTAGTTCTTCTCCATTCACCTTGTTTATTCCTTACAGGAACTTGAAAGTCTCTGTCATACCATTCCTCTCTTGTCTGGTCTCCAGTGAAGACATATTCAGTGCCTTGAGCAGATCCTCATATGATCTGTCCTGTCAGCTCTGAATCATCCTGATCGTTCTTTTTCCTTATCTTTCCTGAGGTGAGGTCTTCAGAAGTTCAGAACTCTGAACAGTATACCAGGTGCAGCCTCACCAACGATTAATAAAGAGGCAGTAAACCTCATTTCTTCTACTATCAGAACCCCTTCTGGCACATCCTAGTATCCTATTTGCCTTACTAGATGTCTCACTGTACTAGCTTGATTGTTTAAGGAAGTCATTAATGATGAATATTAGGTCCCTTTCCTCAGCTGCAGTTTTTAACTCTATCCCTCCTATCCAGTACTCTGTCCTGGGGTTCTTGTCCCCTAAGTGAATCACCTTGCACTTTTTGGCATAGAATTTCAACTGCCAAACCTTAAGCCACCTCTCTAATCTTTACATGTCAGTCTGCAGTTTCCTACTTCCCCCATCACTATTAACCCTTCCATGAGCTTGGTGTCATATTCAAAGAGAAACAAACCCAGATTCATTCTCAAACATTGTTAATGAGCATATTGAAGAGAACAAGAGTCAGGATGGATCCCTGTGGCATTCCACTCTTGACTTCCCTCTCTTCTGATTTGACACCATAATCACAACTCTCTGCTGCCTCTCATTCAACTAAAGCCCCCTCACCCCCACCAAAACACTGCTTATATTCTCCTTCAAATCCCTGGACCTCACCTCCTTGTGCAGTGACCTACACCGCTCTGATTGGTTCCCCATCTCATTGGTCTGCTCCACTGACTCCATACTAAAATATTTCAAAACAAAATTCCTCAAAATATGGGACTGCCATGCCCCCCCCAGAGCAGGACATGAGAAAAGGTACTCCACCTCCCTAGATCATGGCTGAGCTCATAGCTTACTTGCAAGTGCATGATTTGGCCTGGTCAGAAAATAAACGTAACCCATCCCCCATGGCTTCCAGAGGTATCATCACCTCCGCAGCACCATGGCAATGAGCTTGCCAAAGGTGAGTATTTTACATCTAACTTCAGTACCAACATTGGTTCCCTGTCTAAATTTTGGAAGGCTACCACAATCTCTTCTCCTCCCACCCTTTACCTCGTCCTCAGAGTCAGTGACACCCCTATCTCTAACCTCTCCTTCATTACCATAGAGATGTAATTCCTATTTATTACCTGCACCTTCTCTCTACTGTCCTCCCTCTCCCCTTTCTCACCTCCCTCTCACCCCTGCCAGCCTGCATGATTGTCATCTCCTTCCTTCCCCCTATGTTTTTTTTCTCTCTGGTAACTCCATCCTTTATCACTGATGCACTTCCCGCCCTTAATCCTTCCAAGGGTAGGAGCCCAGATGGCTTGGATAGCAAGCTCCTCCATCTGTCTGCTTCTGCAATCTCCTCCCCATCGGCTGACCTCCCTAACCTCTCTTTCTGGTGTTCCTCGATCCTTGTTGACTGGAAGACTGCCACTGTTCCTCCTCCTCCAAAAGGTGGTGACCCATCTGGTACTAACAGCTACTGACTAATTTCTCTCCTCCTTCTAAAATACAGGAACAAATTATCTTGTCACAACTCTCTCACTTTCTGGACTCCTCTTCCTTCTTCACCCAATACAAGTCTGGTTTCCACAAAAATCTCTCCCCCACCATCTTCCTGCTCAGGATCACCTAATCCATCCATATTGGTATGATCACAGCCTATTCACCTCTGCTATCTTCGTCGATCTAGCCAAAGCATTCAACCCTGTCTACCACCCCAATTATTAGCTGAACTCCAGGCTGCAGGCCTCTCTGACTTAGCCATCAGCTGTTCCACTCCTACCTCAGGGGTAGATCCCAAGCAGCCAAAATTGGTGCCCCCCCTCTCTCTTCCCTGCTTGTATCCACTTGGGTCTCACAAGGATCTGTGTTAGGCCCACTACTTTTCTTCATTTTCCTTAATGATCTCCCTTCCATATGCTTGTCTGCATCCATTCACATGTACACGGATGACATGGTCCTCTTCACAGCAGGCCCACAGACTCCAGCTGGACTTTGATCAAGTTCAGCCCTGACCACACACAAACCAGCTTTTCCTCAGTGCCAAGAAGACTGTCTCCATTTCTTTTGGCATAAGTCACAGACTCTCTAGGCTCTCTGCCCTTCCTACTTTCTATACCCCGGATGTCTCCCCTTTGGAAGATGTTACCACCTTTAGTTATTTTGTTATCAGGCTAGACCAGCACCTAAACTTTTCTGAACAAGTGGATGCTATAGTCGAAAAGCTGCACCCCGATTTGGTGCACTTTACAGGAACTGTGACTGTATCCCACCTCCAGCATACCGTGCTATTATCTAGAGAATGATCCTCCAAATCTCTGACTATGGTGACATGGTCTACAGTGCAACTGCAGTCACTACCCTTGCCAGACTGGACACACTCTTCAACTATTTCTGCCATTACAGTCTTGACTATCCTTCTTGGACTCACCACTGTTCTATATATAAATATCTCTCCTTTTCTTGTGGACAGACACCATGGCCACTGTGCCAGCTTTTGGGAAAATCTGGTTTGTTTCCTACCTTCATCTCTCTGACATCCCCACAGCCATACCATCAGAAGCTGAAATATTCAAACCCTTCAGTTTCCACAACCATCGGCAAAGCCACATTCAGCCACCTCTTCCCTAAAATCTGGAACTCCCTCGCCCCAGCCATTCACCAATCTCCCTCTCATGGATTCTTTCAAACCACTTCAGAGATCTCACCTCTCCCTCCTGCACTTGCTCTAGTTTTACCTCTTGCCCTCCTATGACTTGTTTCCAGTTTAGGTACAGCTATAATTTGGCCCTTATGCTTCCACTCTAGGCATTACACACAAATGTTTATAGCTAGCATCGATTTAAACTGCTCTGTATTTGATCACCTGCATATGTTTGTGGCTCCTGACTGTGCTGTATATGCATTGTCGATTGTTTGCTTGTCACTCATGTCTTGCATGTATTATTCCCAATGTAATTTGTGGTTGTGTACCACTCTGCTGTATGTATGTTATGTATTTTGAATTTTTGTGCTACCTAAGCCCCACTTGTACAAGTTCCCCTTCCCCCAGAATGCATCTAGAAATGAGCTCCCAGCTTAGTATGCCTGGGTGGGTGGTATTAGACACCAAGGATCATTTTACTATAATAACTGGAGCCATTTAAACTGCGATCAGGTGTAGAACTTTACATGCCAAGGATCATTTGGTATGCTATTTGGGAGCATCATAATGGTGACCGAAGAGGCAGGGTGACAATATGCACCACTGTGTGCTCAAATGAGGGCAGGATTTTGGAAGCAGTAAACAGTTTTGCAATTTCAGTTGTTAAGCACTTTCAAAACTTTTATATAGCACTGTGCTCTGTATGCAGGAGGGATCCCTCATTTGCAAGGCTTTAGTAGTACATATGCACATGATCAGGTTAGTATCAGGGCTGCTCTAAATATATAGTACCTGTTCAGCCATGCTGTTCTCCCCATGGCACAGTGCTTAGATGTTTAGCATTCTGCTAACCTTCTGAAAATGAGACCCTAATTGACTAAAAATCCCCTGCCGATGCCTCTTAAGATGCAGAAATTAATCAAAAATGGATTATCTTATTCTACATCTTTATGTATTATTTTATGTTATTTTCCTTGGAAAACCTTTATTCAATTTCAAAACATTGTGATGTGTCTTAAATAGTTATAACAACTGTAGCTAAAATGCAATTTCTTCCTTCATCTGAGTGCTGTTTTTATTTACTTATAAAAATACAGTCTGGTTTAGTTTAGGCTTAGTGGCTTGGTGGTAACTGCACTGCCTCCCATGCCAGTGGCCCAGTTTCGGGGGAGGACCTGGGTCAAACAGGGGTTAGCTGACAGAAGAGATGACTGAGCATCTCTGGGACTGCTCTCCTCTCAGGAGGGGAGTCTGACCACCCGCTCTTTAATAGCTACCTAGGTGAGGAACACTGTCAGGGCTCAGGCAGGCATAAAGCAGTACTTGCCTTTATTTGGATTGTCATCATTGCATGCTTGGCGGCCCAGGGGATAAGCCAAAGGTAGAAAACTTCTAATGGCAAAATAATCCACCAACCTGCCACAGGCTTTGCACTACTAACCGGGCTCTGCTCCTGAATATGTGGCTCCTTGCGAATGGCCCTTTCCCTCCTGGTCCCACCATCGGGGGGGCATGGAAAATCTCAGAGTAGGTAAGTCCTGCTGATTTTGGGTGATGTGAATGGACAAGGCAGTGCATAAGGGTGTCAGTTGGTGATCTAGAAGATAAACAACACATTTGAAAAAAAAAAAAAAAAAAAAACACAGTTTGGGAATCTCAGACTCAATAACACAGTCATACCATATAAACAGCATAATTATGCACTATGAGGCTAAACCAGGGCAGGTTTATTAGTGGAGACCAAGTGCCTGGCAAAGCTCTGTTCACCTTGCAATGCTCTGCAGATATGTAATGGGGAGGTTAGGAGCTGTGAGTGCCACCAGTGAGGCCTTATTCAGAACAGAAAGTGCAAATTATGCATATGCCAGCTGAGCTCCTGCCAAGAATTTGGGCCCCGAGCAATTACTGCAATATATATATATATTTTTTTTAACCAAGAACCTTTATTAAACAAAACATTCAAATAAAAACAAAAAACTAATTCAAAACTACCTCAGTAGAGTACAAACTACGAAAGCATTTGACTTACACTTTCACAGCTCCTGCAGTACACTTCTCAAGCATTCAGCTCAGATAAGTTGCTTGACCAGCACAGTAATTAATTACACACAAATCTAATTACAATTTTAACTTAGAAAAATGTGTGCAGTTCCCTGTGTTTATATGGTATGAGAGTGGTATGTTAGGAATATTCTAAGTACTAGCTTCCTATACAAAAGAGTCTTAACAGTAAATGAAGGCAGCACTTATTTAAAAGAATAAACTAGAGCATTAAATTAGTTCTAAAAGTTTCTTGTCACATCACAGTGTTCTGAAATTTGATTAAAGATGTGCAAGCAAAACAAGATGTAAAACCCCATGAAGAAGTAGAATAACAGATAGCCCTGTTTTGTTTACCTGCTCTGTAGTTTTAAATATCCTCTCATCAAGCCAGCAGCTAACTGAATGCAACAGGCAAGGAGTTCAGCTGCAGGCCACTCAAGGGGAGGGCAGGGGATGGGTAGTTCAGAACATAGTCCATTTCAGTATATAGTTTATTTTTTCAGTATGTAGTGTATGTGAATTTTTCAGTCTACAGTGTATGTGTTTCAATACATAGTGTATGTGTTTCACCATGTAGTGTATTTGTCTTAGTATATAGTGTATGTGATTTTTTTAAAATATACTGTGTATGTATTTCAGTATGTAATATATTTATCTCAGTATAGAGAGTATGCAACATTTTTCAATAGAGAGATTGTTTTAAATATATAGTGTACTTGTTTCAGTATATAGTGTATGCAGATTTTTCAGGGCATAGTGTATTTATTTCAATAGATAGTGTATGTATTTCAATATAAAGTGTAAATGTTTCAACATATAGTGTATTTGTTTCAGTATATAGTGTATTTGCTTTTTTCAGTGTGTAGTGTATGCATTTCAATATATAGCGTATTTGTTTCAGTATATAGTGTATGCAAAAAATTTTCGATATATAGTGTGTGAGTTACAATGTATATAATATTTGTTTCAGTAGATAGCTTATGTGGATGCTTCAGTCTGTAGTGTATGTATCTCAATAGGTAGTGTATATGTTTCAATATATAGTACATTTGTTTCAGTATATAGTGTATGTGGATTTTCAGTACTCAGTATGTGGATTTCAGTAGATAGTGTATGTATTTCACTATATAATGTAAGCATTTCACTATATAGCATATGTGCTTTACTATATAATATATGTATTTCAGTATACAGTATATGTATTTCACTATATGATGTATATATTTCAGTAGATACTGTATGTGGTGCACTACATTGTGTATGCATTTCACTATATAATGTATATATTTCACTATATAATATATTTATTTCACTATGTAGTGTATGTGTTTTACTATACAGCCAGAGATTATGAATTATGTCCCTAACAGCTTGCCATACATAACACTGCCTATTTTGTACAGCAAAAAACAATGCAAATTGTTTATCTCCTGATCAGCTCTGTGGGTGAGTAGGACATTGGAAGAAATGCTTTTACTAGCGTGTGCCAGTGTTTTCTTTTTGGCTCTTTTTCATGGACAAATCAATGGTTAGGAGGGAAAGATAAAAATAAGCATAAAGGTGTGTAAAGGAACCACTGTAGGCATGTCTGGCTGAGCTGTTGGGGTCTCCAAAAGTTAGCTGTTTGTGCAGCTCGTGTGATTTCTTTTCCTCAACCCCAGCTTTGCAAGCATGGGGAGCAAGTACAGTAAGAGCTATAACATCAGTCATTTTTTTCTAAATAAATCACCTTTATGAGTCAATGTTACTACTTACTAACCACAGGAATTAGCAACAATAAATCTAAAAAGCAACTCGAATATCCCTCTGCATTAAAACCTCCTGTTGTTCCTATTTCAGTTACTCGCATCTGTTTCTGAATTAGAGAGAGAGAAAAAATACATTCTTACAGTACTTAGCCTTGAACAGAGCCATAAATCCCAGTCTCCTCCAGTTCCAACTTCCCCCCCTGCAGAGTTGCAGCCTTACTCAGATTGGGACAGCAGGTGAAAGGGGAAAGAACCTTAAAACCTGCCCTCTAATGGCCGGGGCGGCGTCGTCAAGACATACGCGAGACACGCGCGTTTGCGTGTGTGCTGTAATCCTGGGCACACTGAAACTGCTGGCATTAGGCAAACTTGGATAAGATAATTTTAGCATATCCTCTACTTAGTAAATATACACCTTTAATAATGGAAAAAGAACTTAGTAAGTGTATGCAATGTTTGATGTATAGTGAGAGAAAGTATGGGAGCGAGTATGTATGTGCTAATTGCCATCTGATTACTACTCTTGAAGCAGAGATAGCCTTTCTGCTTAATATTAAGCCAGTTTCTACTGATATTAGGGAACTGGAAAGTTACATTGATCTTATGGATGAACAACTTCATTCTAATGAACAATTTCCTTCACATTTAGGTAGCATTTCTATGCCTCCTGATGAGGAGACAATTGTAACGACTAGTACTAGTATACCTGTTGCCTCTGCCCCCTCTTATAAGGTGGATGGTTATCTGCCCTCTTCTCATGATAATGATGAATGGACCATTGTCACAAAGCCTCTTTAAAAAAGGAGGGGCGGTCAAACACACAATAGTGGCCCTATTGAAACTCGTAATAGGTTTGCTCAATTGACTGTATCAAATAATGAAGTGCTACATGATTTATCCTGTGCATCACCCTCTGTTGATAATAATGGTTTAAAAACACTTTTCAATCAGGAGTTAATGCCCATAAATATTTGTTCTAGTAAGTCTCAAGCTACCAAATCAATACCTATTAAGTTAATCGCTCCAGAGTGTTTTAAACAATCACCTGTTTCTGATTCTTGTACCCCTACTGTCTCAAAACAAGTGTTAGTCCTGGGAGATTCAATCATTAAGCACATTGACAGGGCGGTATGCAATAGTGACAAGAGCAACTGCACTTGTTCTAGCTTCCGTGGGGCCAGGGTATCTGACATTACCTCCACGATGCCTAAAATTTTACAAAATGTGGGGGAAAATCCACTGGTTATCATACATGCCGGCATTAATGACATAGAGAACACCCCCATTTAATCAGTTACAACAGGACTATGTGGCATTATGTAACCTGTTACTTGATAGGGGATGCTGTGTATGTATATCTGAAATTCTACCTGTCCCGAGAGCAACATCTACCATGACGCAGAACATCAAACCCTAAATGAATGGCTGAGAAAGTGGTGTTTTAAGCAGGATATACCCTGTATTACCCACTGGGAATCATTTTCAGATCATTCTTCCTTGTTTTGCTGGGCCGGTTTACATCTCAGTCGTAGGGGTAGTACACTTATGGGGAAAAGTATCACTAAAATCATAAATCATTATTTAAACTAAAACAATGGGGAGAATGGGTCCATTCCCAAGTCTCTGAATACTTACCAGAATATTATTACAACTAAATGTAAATTCCTAGCTTTGAATGCAAGATCTTTAAACCAACTCAAATTAGCAAAACTTGAAGCCAAATGTAAACTTTAAATATAGGTGCTGTGGGAGTAACTGAAACTTGGTGGGATGCATCCTCAATTTGGTCCAGAGAAATTCCAGGTTATAAGTTATATCATAAAAACAGATTAGATAAGCAAGGTGGTGGAGTTTGTATGTACATATTAAATTTATTTTATTTATTTATTTATCTTTTGTTGACCGGGTAAGTGCACTAGACAAATCCTGCCTATTTTCAGGCACGACCCGGGAGGATACAGATGAATGCCAACTGACTTTGAAACCAGATTAAGCTGTTGGTGGTATTTATAGTGAATGAGGAAATTTGGCCAGACACTGGGGAAATTCCTGCTCTTCGATAAGTGCCATGGGATCTTTAACATCCACCTGAACTACCACCAATCCAGGCAGATGGGACCTCAGTTTAACGCCTCATCTGAAAGACGGCACCTCAGAAGTGCAGCACCCCTCTCATGCTGCACTACAGTGTCAGTACTGGGATATTAACCCAAGTGCCAGATGTGGGAACTGAACCCACAGCCCTCTGATCTCCCAGCCTCAGAGGTGAGTATGCTACCTACTGAGCCGCTGACACTGACAATGATAGTCCTTCTTTTGAAGTGTGTTCTCCCTTTCCTTTGGAAAGTATATGGGTTAAAATCTTATTGAAGGAGCAGTCCTATATAACTATTGGTAACATCTATCGACCTCCATCTGCAAATTCAGATTACACAACTGATGTGTTTAAAGAAATTACACATTTTTCAGAATCTCAAGATACTGTAATATTTGGTGACTTTAACCTCCCTCATATTAACTGGGACTCATTCTCAGGACAGTCCTATGCTGAGAAAGGGCTAATAGATGTAATAGTTAGTACTGGATTACAACAACTTGTTACTGAACCCACTCGAGGTCCTAATATTTTGAATCCATTATTTACTAACATAGAGCAACAAATTAGTAATTTACAAATTTGGGATCCACTTGGGACCAGTGATCATTCATCGATTCTTTTGAAATTCAACAGTTTAAAACTACACAAAGGAATTATACTGTATAAAAATTATAATAAAGCAAATTTTTCTAAAATCAATGAATACTTACAAAACATAAACTGGGAATCTAATCTTCTTAATTGTACAACACAACAAGCTTGGGATTTTTTTTAAAACATTGTACATTATTTGGAAAATACCTTTATTCCATTTAAGAGGAAATTTAATAATAAAGGAAAAATTCCCCCTTGGTTCAACAAGACAATTAAAAATCAGATTACAATAAAAATTAAACTTTTTAGGAAACTTAAGAATAGTTCTGTTCCATTTAAAACTACTCTATTACATAAATACAAACTATATGTGAAAATGTTAAAACACTATTAAATTGGCAAAAAATATGCTAGAATTTAAACTAGCCTACACAAAGACTGTCACAAATCTCTTTTCTCCTATATAAATAGTAAAAAGTTGTATCAAGGACCATTGGTCCCATTATAATCAATGGCTCTTCTCTATCTGATATAGAAACCTCAAATCTCTTTAATAAGTACTTTTGTTCTGTCTTCTCAAAAATCACCTATTAGTACATTTAAAGTTCACCACATAGATTATTTTAGGTTCTATCCAACTGACATTATACAGGCTATCAAAAACTAAAAAAAATACTAGTCTGGGCCCAGGCGGTATTCATCCATGGTTTCTGATGAAACCTCTATAAATATGTCTATACCTTTGTCAATTATCTTCAAAAATCCTTACAAGAAAGCATTGTACCAAATGATTGGTGTTCAGCAATAGTTACTCCCATATTTAAAAAAGGCAATAGAGGTTATGTGCAAAATTATCATCCAATTAACCTGACTTCAGTGGCTGGTAAATTAATGGAATGAGTAATGAAGTCTCTAATAGATCAAGATTGTAAAAAACTAGGAATTTATGATTCAAATCAGCATGGGTTTACTCCCAAGTATTCCTGCACCACTAATCTGATATCTTTTACAATAATATAAGTACTCTACTAGATGTGGTATCCCTACTGATGTAATTCTTTTGGACTTTAGTAGAGCTTTCTATAAAGTCTCACATGAAAATCTCATTACTAAAATGCACAATCTAGGTTTGTCACCTGATATTGTCAACTGGACTTTAAACTAGTAGACAAATCATTCTCAGAAGTCAGAATTAATGATATCTTGTCTGATTTGGGTAGTGTGACAAGTGGTGTACCACAGGGTTGGTCTTGGGACCAACATTGTTTAATCTCTTTATCAGTGATTTACAAACAGGGCCAAATAACTTCATGGTTAAATCTGCAGGCGATACTAAATTGGGGGCAAAGTTAATAATCAAGAAAATATTTCTGCATTAAAGAAGGATTTGGAAAAATTAACACTTTGGGCAAATGAAAATCATATGCAGTTTAATCAAGACAAATGTTTAGTAGTGTATTTCGGTGTAAATAATCCAAAAATGATATATTATATAAACGGACTACCACTTCACTCATCAAATTGGGAAAAAAATTTAGGGATATATGTTAATAATAAACTTACATCAATTGATCATTGTGTTAGAACTGCTTGCATTACCAAAAGACTTTTGAGGCAAATAAAACACACTTTTGTTAATTGCACTGAACAATGCCTTATTCCATTGTATAGGGCATACATTAGATCATATCTAGACTATAGCTCCCCTATCTGGAATCCAAACCAAAACAAAAGACATAGCAATTCTTGAACAGGTTCAAAGGAGAGTAACTAGAATGATTCCAAGATTAACAAACTTGGATTATCAGAACAGATTAAAAGCTACTGGTCTCTTCTCTCTTCAAACTAGAAGGTTAAGAGGTGATATGCTTATGGTTTTTAATTTAATAAATTCACCAGATCTAATGGAAAAATGTGGTCTAACACTCTCCAAAAGGAGACATGTTCCGAGACTGCATAATAAACAGCTTGAAGCAAAAACTTATAAAACCAGCAAAAGGGGAAACTTTTTTCCAATAAGAACATCCATTGTAAGGAACACCTTGCCACAAGAATTGGTAGAGGCAACTAGTGCCACTGTCTTTAAAAACAAATTTGATGTTTGGTTGAAGGATAATAGATAAATAATGTCCCACATAGTGTGGGGAACAGTCTCGATGGGCTCTGGCATTCTTCTGTTCTTTCATACCAAGTAATACTAAGTAAAGAGAAAGAGAGATATGGAGAGAGGGAGCTGTGATCACTGGAGAGGAAAAAACTGAGCAAACTCAAACTTTGTACTCTCTGCAAGTTAAACTTTAACACTGCCTATTTTGTGCAGAAAAAAAGGCAATGTGGATTTTTTATCTCCTAATCAACTCCATGGGTGAGTAGGACACTAGAGTAGAAGCTTTTTACTAGCATGTGTCAGTGCTTTTTTTATATTTTTATCTGGACAAATCAAAGAGTCTTTAATTGGGAGGGAGAAAACAAGTGTAAAATGTGTGTAATGAAACCGCTATAGGCATGGCTGGCTGTTGGGGTCTCCAAAAAGTCAACTGTCTGTGCAGCTAGTATGATTTTTATTTCAACTCCAGTTTTGCAAGCATGGCTGGATGTTTTCTTGAACTGCTCCTGGCCCTCTTTGCCTTTGTTTGGTAACTTTTTTTTGGGGGGGGCAGAAGTGGTAGATTGAATTCCTACCTTCACTTTTGCAGGAACTTTAATCAAGGTGGATTACAACTCTTGCCATTTGACTGTCGTTGTATTGAAATTTCATGAACCATACCATAGGGCTTCTTTGGGTGTCATTTCCTGTCTGAGAATGCTGTTTTGTTACTTTCTATTTTGGCAGCTACTAAGGGACCATCAGCATTCTGTTTTCATAGTGGGTTAGGAGGGAAAGGAGAGGTGTACCTGTAGTATTCGTAAGGGCTGAGACCAAGGACTAAGAGTGACAAGAGGTTACTTGTCAAAAGCTGGACCGGTGGTGAGTAATCTATTTCTGCTCATTGCTGTCAGTACCAGCAAATGCAAGCAAATAACAAAAGACTAATCACATGCCAGATTGGGCAGCTGGATCCCCCACCACCCATCCAGTTTTATGTCAAAGCAGGAACACCACACAGACAACTTTAAAAAAATACAGCAGTAAAACACGATTTCACTTACATTGCATATACTTCCTCTCATTATATTACTTTATGAAATGTTCAAAAAACAGAGGTTTCATGTGCTGGTTTAAAGAGCAAGTGGCAAACGACAAGAAAAGACTGATATCACAGAGCCACAGCTAATTGATGGGAAAAAATCTTTACATTGTACACAGCCTTTAATACAAGTATTCATTAACTCAGAAGCACAGATTATTACAGATGATTGAGTGTGTCAATGCGTAGTGATGCCAGTAGAAAACAGTTTTCAATTGAACATGTTTTGCTTGTGGTTAAAAATATATTTTATTTTTGCACCAGAGAATGGCGGACGAGGGACAGAGAGAGAGAGAGAGAGAGAGAGAAAGAGAGGCAGAACAGGCTTTTTTTGTTCTTGTCCATCCCACAGATAGAAAATAGCGCTGTGGGAGTGAACACCCTTTGTGTGCATTTTTCTTCTGGTCCTCTGAGACAGAACGCCCTTTGCTTTTTCTTTCTTGTCTGGTCCAGATAGTGAACAGGAAATGCCCTTTGTTTTTTTCCTATCTTGTTCATCCCACACAAAGAAAATAGCACCATGGGACTGATGCAATGAATGGAGAAAGTGCACTAATTTCTATAATCTGATGAATTGGAGGAGACTGTGGAGAAACTCCACACTGTTGTTGGGGCAGAAAAAATCTCCTTTTTCAATTGCAGGAGGTGCAGGTCTCTGCCCACTACAGCCCTAAAAAGCAGTGGCAGAGGCACTAATCTTGTGAACACAACAAGTACATTTTAATAACATGTAGGCGGTGAAATATAACAAGTAATGTAGATGCTACAAATTATATAAAAGAGATTCAGCAATGTGACTGATTGTGAAGTAACAAAAGATATTTAAAACCACCAGACTGGAACATAACACCGTTGCCCCCAATAGAATTGAGTTCAGAATCAAATTAGTTTGAGAAGCACTTAAGACTGAAATATGTACAGTAAAACTGGCTTCGCTGCATGGCTCACAGCAAAGTTAAAAAGGATGTTAGCCAGGGAGAGCAAGATGAGGATGCTACAATTAACAAGTGCTTACTTAGAAGGTCCAACAGCCATTTTCCTTACTGAACAAAGACGACGTTGGTCTGCAGGTTGGAGTGTCATTTAGGGTCCCATGGTGGCTACAATGTGTGACGTAGAAAGCCAGTTCTGAGTGCTATATCATTTTTTTTTAAATATAAACTGTATTACTGACTGTCTCTGCTGAAAATCTGATGCTCTAGGAGTGACCTCACCCCCCCCAGGTTTCAGCTGAAAGATGAAAGCCATGAGAAAAATGCAGAAAACAGCATGTGTGTCACACACACTCAGTTTTAGAGATAATCTGTTACATGTACGGCCTTAATCAAGGATCCTGTTTTCTGAGTTTATTACAGCCGTAGTTGCTATATCATATCCATTTCATGATGTTGGAGAGGAACCTAGGTTGTTACACAGAGGTACAAGGTTGTAAATGCTCCTGTGAAGCCTGTGTGAGGGACAATGCAGCATGTATCAAAGAGATGTCATTTGAAACCTAAGTCATGCTGAGGATTGCAAAATTAATACTTTGAAAAGACATCCTTTTTTTGTATAAGAGATATATATTTTTATATATAATCTGACAGAGAAGGAGCAAGCTGACCTCACCACGACAAGGGTTTGCCAATACAGTTGTTTAAGGAATACTCTGTTTTACTTATACACATTTTGACCTAGACACTGACCAAGAAATATCAGTGATCACTGTAAAAAGTATTTAGAAAGAGAGCAAATCTAAGTACTGTAAGTAGGAATTTGCACTGTTTAAATCTTGTTCTTTTAAAAGATGTGTATGTCTTGTGATATAAGAGTTCTGTATTTTGCATTTCACTTACTTTTAACTATTTTAGTAAAATTATTTTTAGAGCTTACTTGGTCTGTCTTTGACTTCTTTTTAGTTATAAGAAAAGTATATGGTTATTGCAGATACTAAACATAAGCTTGAATAGTGGTACCAAACTGGAAAGAGAAGCGTTTTAAATCTGAGGTCTTTATTAAAGTTTTAAGGATTCATCTCTGTATACCTGGTTAGATATCTGGCCCCCTGAAGACAGAAATATCTGAGCCTATGCATTGGGTATGCTAGCAAGAGGTTCACAGTTTGAATCCCTCCAAGACTTGAGACCAAAGGTTGATTCAAACTCATAAACAGACAAGAGAGTTACCTTGTTCTGTTAAACTGTTCACAAGACTGTGCTCAGAGGTTGGCACTTTGGGAGTAGAGGGCCTGACCTGCTGAGTGGGTTTGTGACAGATTGGTTGGCAGCGGTGGCATAATTTTGGTATCACACGCTTATATTGCTCTGTGTCAGCTGAGGCCGTAAGCTCTCTTGCACAGAAAGAAAAAGGCAGAGTTTTAGTTTACAAAGGAAACAGAACTAAATATCACTTGGCTTACAGTCAAGTTCCTACCCATTTTATTTTTTTTCCTAAAGTGTAGTCAGAGTAGCAGTAGTCAGGAAAGATGATTTCCAACTACAGTAGGCACACTGTAGATTGCTTAAGGCAGTTGTGCGGGGACAGAGGAGTCCCATTCGAGGTGAAAGCAAGCAAGCAGAGCCTAATAGATGCCCTGATGGTAGCAGATACCCAGAGTAGTGAGTCATCAACCGTGACTGGAAAGGACCAAACCTCAAGTGTGGAAGGGCCAGTGGCCAGTGAAGGGTCCAGACCCGATGAGGAAGACAGCAGAGCCACTGTCAGTGAAGGCCCACAGCAGCAGGGGAAGGTGACCAGTATCCTGAATCCAGAGGTACTCAGGCTGCAAATTGAGTTGCACAGGATGGAGCTGAAGTTCCAGAGGGAGGCAGAATGAGAGAAGCAAGCAGCAGACCGTGAGGCAGAGTAAGAACGCCGTGAGGCAGAGGAAAAGAGAAAGAAGCACCTGAGGTAACACAAACTGGAGAAGCTACGACTCCGACCAGCAGCACCAGAGCAAGTAAGTGGCTTGGGTTTAACTGGGACTGCAAGACAGGGTTATAAATTGAACTCCAAATTAATAGCCGAATTTAAGGAGGGGGAAGATAGGGATGCTTTTTTAAATTCTTTTGAAAAAGTTTGTAATCAGGCTAAAATTCCTACAGAGTTCTGGAGCTTCCAGCTATCCCCACTACTTACTTGGAAAGCTCATGGGATACATTGGGTCAAATGGACAATGAGGACAGCAATGATTACAGCAAGCTAAAAGCTGCACAGTTAAAATGTTTGAATTAACTGCTGAATCATACAGAGCTAAATTCCGTAAGCTCAGGAGAAGCCCTGATATGAGCTATGAGGAGCTAGCCATGAAACAACGTCAGTTTTTAAAATGTTGGTGGGAAGGAATTGAAGCAAACTCTGTTGTTAAAATTGAAAATGTGATTTTATTAGAACAGTTTTATTGGGCTTGCCCAGCTGAGCTAAAAACCTGGCTAGAGGACTGAGATCCAAAAACAGTGCAAGAGGCTGCTGAACTTTCTGACCACTATGCCAAGAGCAGACCTGCTCTGAGAGCGAATGGAGCAGGTGTGGCAGTGCAGAAGGGAAAAGCATGCCTTCAGGGCAATAAAACCCTCACTGCCGGGCAGCCTGCAGCGCAGCAGTTAGTTTCCACTTGCGACACCAGCAACCCGGGTTCGGGAACGAGCCCGGGAGCTGGAGGGCCGGCCGGGAGAGGAGGACTTGAGCATCCCAAGGACCGCTCATCCTCTCTGGGGGGAGGGGGTATCAGAGCTTGGCTCTTGTCTCACCCCAGGTGGAGACCCGAGGCACAGCAAGCCCAATTCTCCAACAGAGGGGGCGACGTGCCAGATGTCGGCGCTTCAGCGCCTTGATGTCCGGGGACATGGCACATCGAGAGAACATCAGGAAAAAGCCTTGCTGCCTCCCGGTAGATGAAGCACCAGGCCCCGACCTTCAATGTTCCTGCCCGGAGACAGCATGCCGACGAACAGAGAGAAGCGGGCCGGGATGTAAGGCTCCTTAACCTTAATCTCCGCCTGGGGGTATAGTCCATGGCTTCATGGGGCACAGACTGCACCAGTCACCAGGTAGGTGAGTGAGGGCTGATAAGGCCATAGGTGTCTCCCGAAGATGGGGAGAGCTGCGAGGAGGAGCATAAGAGAAAGTAAAAAAGAAAACGCTCACTGCCTCCACCGAAATCAGTCAGCCCCAGGTTTCAGAGTAAAGATTTGTCTGAGAAAAGAAATGAATGTTGGGTGTGTAAGGAAACTGGGCATATTGCCAGACAGTGTCCCCAAAAGGCAAGCCATAATACACAACCAGGTGCTAGAAAAGAAGTGGTTTGTTTGTGTGTCCCTGGAAGCATGCCAGTGAACATGAGGGAACACATGCACCCAGTCATGGTAAATAGTGTACAGACGCAGGGGTTAAGGGACACAGGGGCATCCCTGATGTTAGTAAAGGGGATATGGTACAGCCTGGTCAGCTTATACCCAATAAATACATCACTGTACAAGGGTTTGCTGGTGAAGAGAAAACATTGCAACTCGCTAGTGTCCTTCTAGACTGGGGTGAAACAGTGGGAACTGTGCAACAGGTGGCTGTAGCCAAGATGTTAGCTGTGGATGTGATCCTGGGTAACAATCTCCAACCAGGATGGTATGTGCAGTTATCCATAGCCAAGTGGCAAAGGAAAATTGTAGTTCCCTGAACCCCACTGATGGTGTCAGTTGGCGGGCGACAGGGCGGCAGGCGGGTGGGGTGCTACCACCTGCCGCTGACCGGGGAGCAGGGCAGTGGGGACTGTGGTGGTGGGGAGGGGGCCCAGCGACCACCAGGATATAGGAGTACACCTATTATTCACACTTAAGCCCACGATCTGGCAGACCTCGGTCCACTGGACCACCAGGGATATAGGAGTACTCTATTTATTCACACTTAAGCCTGCAATCAGACAGACTTTGGTCCACTGGACCACCAGGGATATAGGATTAATCCATTTTTACTTAAGCCCATGATCGGACAGACAGGTCCATTGGACCACCATGGCTATAGGAGTTTGTTCTATTTTTAACTGATGCCCACGATCGGGCATGGGGGGCACCACCATGGAGGTGCAGCTGGAGCTCGGGTGACCACCCACAGGTGGCAGCTGCCGTGTTGCACCCTGCAATGCGGCAGCTCACCTGTGGGTGGCCATCCATTGTTCCTTTTTTTGGGGATCAACTTTGTGCTGGCACAGGTAGGGGTTGCATATGCATGGCTCTGCACATCCCAGGCTGAATATCTGGCTGTGCAGAGTATGCATGGGCATGTCCCCCCCCCCATCTGCACCTGCATACATTACTGATGCATTCCGGCGCATCGGGATTCGTGCCAGATGCAATTCCCATTGGAATATCGCACCGGAGCACATCAGTGGGTTGCGCATGATGCAACACTGTTGCACCATTCGCAACCCTTTTGAATATCTGGGCCAATGTGTTACATGTAAGGCCTTAATCAAGGATCCTGTTGTCTGAGTTTATTACAGCCGTAGTTGCTATATCATATCCATTTTATGATGTTGAGAGGAGCATAGGTTGTGACACAGTGGTGCAAGGTTGTAAATGCTCCTGTGAAGCCTGTGTGGGGACAATGCAGCATGGATCAAAGAGATGTCATTTGAAACATGAGTCATGCTGAGGATTGCAAAATTAATACTTTGAAAAGACATCCTGTTTTTTTGTATAAGATATGTATTTTTTATATATAATCTGACAGAGGAGGAGCTAGCTGACTTCACACAAAAAGGGGTTGGCCAATACAGTTGTTTAAGGAATACTTTGTTTTACTTACACACATTTTGACCTAGACTCTGACCAAGAAACATCGGTGAGCACTATAAACAAGTATTTAGAAAGAGAGGCAAATCTAAGTACTGTAAGTAGGAATTTGCACTGTTTAAACCTCGTTCTTTTAAAAGATTTGTATGTCTTTTGATAAGAGTTCTGTATTTTGTGTTTTGTATATTTTTAACTATATAAGTAAAAATCTTTTTAGAATTTACTTGGTCTGTCTTTGACTTCTTTTTAGTTATAAGTAAAGTATATGGTTATTGCAGATACGAAACATGTGCTTGAATAGTGGTATCAAACTGGAAAGAGAAGCATTTTAAATCTGAGGTCTTTATTAAAGTTTTAAGGATTCATCTTTGTATACCTGGTTAGGTGCCCATAGGCAAAGATATTTGGCCCCCCAAAGACAGAAATACCTGAGACTGTGCATTGGGTACGCTAGCAAGAGGTTCACAGTTTGAATTCCTCCAAGACTTGAGACCAAAGGTTGATTCGAACTTACAAAACAGACAAGAGGGTTACATTGTTCTGTTAAACTGTTCACAAGACTGCACTCAGAGGTTGGCACTTTGGGAGTAGAGGACCTGACCTCCTGAGTGGGTTTGTGACACAATGTACATCTGATCATGGAATCTCCCCCTTGTCGCTGATACCCCCATTACTAAAAGTGAATCTAATCCGACGCATTTGATGGGGAGTGGCTCCACATATGCCCAAAAGCACACATAATGCTGAAAACAAATTTAAACAAAATAGTCATGAAATTCAACATAGGAAACTAAAGTCAAAATGGATGATCTTCCAGAATCATCCTAGAGTCATCAGATGATTTCATCTTGAGCCCACCTTGATGTAAACTTAGAATTGTCTTTCATAGCCATCTTAGATTACACTTGGATGCTAAAATATTTAAATTAGATTACTCTAGTGATGAATTTAGAACTAATTCCAAAAACTATACCGGGATGACATCAGGATGATTCCAGAAGGACCTCAGAATGATTCCAGGATGACATCAGGATTGATTCCCAGTGACACAGCACACATTATAGGCCTTGTCTGGCACAATGGACCACAGGTATGCTACCCTCTTCAGGCAGTATGGTAACCAACCTGCATTGCTGCACAGGATTGGGGGCAGGCATGTCTGAGAGTACTCCTGTGTCTATGGATAATAATGCTCACAGTTTGCTTCTTGCACTCGGTGTTATGGATTCACTTATCCTCCTGTAGGAGATCATTACACGAGGTCCCTGCACCCTGATTGGTACCCCCAGAGGTACAGCATAGACAGTTAGTGCTTAGGCATATGTTATACTAACATATAGGGCTAAGGACATCTACTGTACAAGAGTAGATGTCAGGATATGTAAGCATATTATTTTAATACACTTTGCTTGCTAATACATATATTTTTCCTATGTATTTACTGTGTATTTCTTACTTATAAGATGTTAGGACATCTGTGTCCTTGTAATAATTATATATAAGTCGGCATTGCCACCTTCTGGTGATTTGTACTACTACACTGAGTTATGTAAAACTCTGTATACTGTACTCTTTTGTTTTACAAACTGATGACTCCTTCAAAATTGTATAATGTTATCTTGGACCATGGAGCCACCTCTAATTTAGCCAATGGGGCTCATCTCTGTAACTAGAAATGTTTCTATCTTACAGTAACCATAGTAATTATCATAGGTATATAATGGAGACACTGAGTCTTATACCCTCAGAGACCCCAAGAGACATGAAGAAACCTTGAGGTATAGAGAACGCTTAGCATTGGCTCCTGGTTGGTATTGGTAAGAACTGCTTAGTGCAACTGTGATTTATCCTTTGGCAGTAATAAATAAGTTTCTTTCTCTTATGCAATGGGTCTGTGATTCCTTGCATTCCCAATATTGTCAAGAACCTGAGAGTGAGGTTTTAGACCTCCTGACAACTGGCGACCACGTGCAGGTGATATTCAGTGTTTGTAACCTTTCACTTGTTGCTTACGTTTTCCCGTCCCAACGGGGACAGTAGGTGTGCATTCCCACAACACCTCTCCCATTATCAGACCACTTTGTAGTCACTTGAAAAGTTTGGCTGCTTTGGGTGTGGACGATGCTGACTTGACCCACTCCACAGCAGCTTTGAATTACAAGTCTACAAAGTATACAGTAGCCCGATTGTGCACAAAATGTTCCTGCTCTGGATTGATACATAGCAAGGCGCCTTTCTCACAGTTTGATTTTTCATTCCCTCCCACACCATGGCCACTGTATCAAATATCTGTGCAGAACTGAGACTCAATGTCTCTAACTTCCTTGCCTCCCATAGAGGATGGGCTGACTTCGTGCGGGAGGCAAGTCAATCTGAAAACCCTATACTGGGGATTTCAACCCAGTATTCTGAGACAAGACAAACAGCCAATAAGCATATTAAAGGGCTGTTGGTTGTGGCCTTTATGCTGCTCTGAAGCCTCCAAAGTGAGATTTCAACCCTTAATCTGCAGATTTTGTCTCTAAGCAAGAGATGGGTTTGCAGGAAACGGAATGTATTAGTCTGCAGCAGTATTTGGAGTCTGAACTTCAAACACTGCGTAATGAAAAGGATTCACTTTTGCATCATTCAGCACAGGCTGGAGAGCAAGAAATTTGTATGTTGAGGCAGGAGTGTGAAAGTTTGAGACAGAGTAAGGGACAGGCTTTGAATATGAATGACTTGTTAAGTAGAGTGAATGAACAGTTGAGTGAGGAAATGGGAGAGCTACAGGACAAGATAAACCAGGTATGTAATGACTTAGAAGTGGCTACTAGGGACAATCGCAAATTGAACGCCATGTATAGAGTGTTTCAGAAACAAATGCAAGATGAGATTGATATGGATGTTGCAAATGTTAGTCATGCTGAATGTGAATCCAAGATGGCAAAACTGCACCATCAGTGGGAGATTCTGGCTGGACATGTTCAGGCGATGGGAAGCGTAGCCCCCACCTTACATATGTTATCTGAAGGGGAGGTCTCAGATGATGACATTTCTCAGTACAATGCCCAGTCACACCCCTACTATGGCCCAGAAACCCCACCCAGCCATCCACAACATGGTGGGTCCCCACTCCACCCACACCATATCATACGTCATCAACATCATGACGCACATCATGGAAGACACCAATATGGTGGCCCCCATGATGGGGGGAGCAGGCCTCAAGCCTGGTCCTGACGGCACCACCGATAGCTGTTATTAATGTGGAGGACAGGGAGGAGATAGAAAGAATGATTGATAATGCGGTGAACAGTGTGCCCATTCCAGAGAGGAATAAATGAGTTTTAACAGGCCAAATTAGGCAGCTTATTCATGAAACTGGTACTCAGGAGGGCATAGTCCACTCAGTAGTGGAGGCCGCAGCTCAGGCAGCCCTGGATGGCACCCGAGGAAATGTACCTCCACCTGATCATCCCACTAATCCCCTACAATGGACTACTCTGTCCAGAAAATAGCCGACAGCATTGGTTGGATGAGCCCGTCCGACAACCTCAGCTGCCACTTGGAGAAGGTGCATTCCAAATGTGAGATGCTTAGCCTCGCTGCAGATTATCAGTTCCAGATCCTACGTCAGACCATTGATCCTGGCTTGTAGGCCAAACTTCCTGATGCCATTCTCCAGGCCGGTAACGCCACCCTTGACGAGGTCGCAGCTGAAGTAATCTCTGCACACAGCTCAGGTGTAGTGGGAGTGATGCTTGCATACCCCATGAAACAAAATGCAAAGGAGAGTTCAGTGACTTAGCACCAGAGGCTCTGGATGGCCTACCGAGCAGGTAAACAACTTGCACAAGAAACTGGAGATGTAGATCTTACTGAATATAAGACCCTGTTCCTTAGGAACATGATCCCTGCAGTAAGAGAAAAAGTAGAGCCAACCGCTTATCCCACCACAGAAGAGTTTGCCAACATTCTTCAGAAAACAGAGAGTTTACCAGCTCTATATCTATGATCTAGGCTCTGGTTCCAAAAGTAGCCGCTGTAGAGCTTACTCAAGAGGCATGACGCCTACATGGTGGAAGAGCAGGCCCAACACAAACAGCCCCTCCCCACGGGCAACCAACACCCGAACAGGCTCAACAACAACCACAACAGCAACAGCAACAATGGAGATGGAACCAGAATTATCATAAGAATAAGAAGCACAAGAATAAGGGCAAACAACAACCGCAAAGATCACGCCCTTTATATAGCGAGATAGGCAAAGAGAACCGGAAGTTTAGAGAACTCCTGGGGCAAGTGCGTTCTGTAGTAGATGCTATTCCTGCTCAGTCCCTTGCAGCCATACAAGCAGGAAAGCAAACCCCAATGGGCCAATGCGACACCAGAAGTACAGGCCTTCAGGTCCATACAGGCCTGAACCCAGAAGTGCCTCCCTATATAGCATCAGTGCAGCATGGTGAAGTGGTTCAAAGGAGCCAGGCCCAATCTCTCCATGCTACTTCCAGCACGGATTGAAAATTACAGGCCCCAGTCCGAATTGTAAATAAGCTGGTCTTGGATACAAACTGAAGGCCCTGCACTGAGGTCGGGTTGGGGACCACATACTGACAGTGTTTTTGGATACAGGCGGCTGTGTCTGTATTACATGATGACCAACCAGATACATCTCTTTGGTCCACTGGACGGAGGACCAACATGTCAGGAGTAGACGGTACTAGGTTACCTGCATACAGCTCTCTACCTTTACCTGTAGAGTCGGGTCACCTGAAGGCTTCACACCTTCCAACTGATGGTTTGCATGATCATCCCAGTATCACTGGAACTGATTCCTTGCACCCACAGCTGTGTGGTGGATCTAACTAATATGCTGCTGATACAGATTCAGGGTCAATATCACACTATCTTGATCACTGATTCCATGTTGTGGCAACAATATCTGCTAACAACAAAGAGTATGATGTCATAGATTTGTTCAAGAACCATGAGCTTTTCCAAAGCTCCTTCCCATTTTGCAAAGGCATTTGGAAGCATTTGTAATCGACAAACATGACTGTGTCAGAATACACACTATTATCGAAGTGCCAGGCCCAGCAAATGAGAGGCAAAGAAAATACCCTTTTCCACCCGAGGCCTTCCCTTCTCTCAGAGAAATAATAAAATCACTCCTCAATCAAGGGGTAATCAGAACTTGTGTTTCTACTGTCAACTCCCCAGTGTGGCCCATGAAAAAACCCACAGGCACCTGGAGCCTTACTATTGACTACAGCAAACTGAACCAGGTCACCCCCAGTTGTGCTCCAGCTATGGCATCTGCACCTGATGTGCTATAACTTCTGACCCCTGACCTGAAATGGTTCAGTGCCCTGGATATCTCCAATGGTTTCTGGTCATTGCCATTGGCCCTCAAAAGTCAAGATAAGTTTGCCTTCACCTTTGAAGGTCGACAGTACACGTGGACCTGCTTACCACAGGGATTCCATAACAGCCCGTCCCTGTTCCATCTGTATATGATGGATGCCCTTGAGGGTTGCTCTACTCCCCAGTGTCTCTTGCAATATGTGGACAACCTGCTGTTGGCAACTACCATGCAGGAGCAACACTTGGCTCTCTTGGATGAAGTACTGACTCTCATCCAGACAGCAGGCCTTAAATGTAACCCAGCAAAAGCACAGCTATGTCAGAATGAGGTACTCTTTCTGAGCCTAAAAATAACTGACCAAGGCTGCAGCCCTACTTGGAAAAAGATACAAGGATTGCAAGTTCTGCCATTGCTCTACCAGTGTGGCAACTCTTAGAAGGTTTCTAGGTATGGTAGATTTCATCTGTGATTTTGTTCAGAAGGCTACTCCTCTGTATGAGCTACTAAAAAAGCTACTAAAAAAGGACATTCCTTGGACTTAGGGTCCTATACACACCCAGGCTGTGACATTGCTGAAACAGGCCTTGGCCTCGGCCCCAGCTCTGGTAAACCCCAATCCAGCACTACCATTCCATCTGGAATGCACCACTTCTGACATTGCCATGTTAGCAGTGCTGGCCCAGAAGGTTCATGGTACCTTGAGACCCATTGCATATGCATCACAGCTCTTGACCCCAGTGGAACAGAAGCCTTTGTGAAAGGAACCTTCTGGCTACCTAATGGGCTGTCAAGCACTTTTTGTATATCATTGGGTACTCTCCACTGATTATTAACTCCAACCACACCCCAACTACCTTTCTGCTATCAGACAGAGTGAAGGATGGGTCAGTCTCTAATACCAGGCTGACACACTGGTCACTTCTTCTCCAGGATAGGGACATATAGGTACACCCAACTAAGATTCCATCAATTGTGGCACATCGACTCCTTTTCCAAGGAGAACCCCATGACTGTACACTACAACCACCTGATCTTCCAGATCCAGGTCCTTTCCTCCCTGCCACACCACAAATACTTCAGAACACCTCTTTGTGTCATATTTTTACTGATGGTTCCTTTTCCTATTATCAGGGAGAACAAATTGCAGGGATGGGTATTTTAGTGATTTACCCCTATAGTAACACTGTTAAAATCTCTAAGGGTTGCAGTGTAGCATCCTCACAGTATGCGGAGATGGCAGCGGTGGCCTGTGCCCTCGAGTTCATCCAGCATGGGACCAAGGATACCACCATCCTTACAGACTCTAACTGGGTCTGTTCTCTTACAGAATTTCTTCCTTTCTAGCAGAAGAACTCCTTCCTCTCTTCTGATGGCAGCCCAGTGAAGTACAAAGAACTGGTACATACATACATTCACTGGCACAAAGATTTGCACACAAACCTATGTACACAAAGTTAAGTCTCATTCCTAAATGACCCCTATCATGCCTTCAATACTTCAATGACACAGCAGACACCCTTGCCAAGGAAGGGGCCCAAGGAGGGGCACATGGATGATGGATCAACCAGAGGCCAATGCGGCCGTTCACATTGCAGCAATCAGGAAAAGACCTGAACTCTTTTCCCCCTTGGACCTCTCAGCAGCCCAACACAATGATACTGAACTCAAAGAAGTGTTCAGATTCCTTGACAAGAGTACCAAAGAGAAACTTCCCATATATAACCCCTATCAGAGGCATGAAGGTAAGTTACAATTGTCACCAGATGACAAGCTCATCTGGTACCAACCAGAAGATTCTGCCACCAAGTTGTGGGTGGTCCCCAGACACCTTAGGTCTGAATTCTGCACCAAGTGTTCAGGAGGAGCAGAGGAGGATGGAATATAAGGAACCTGGGTGGGGTTCACAAAAGGGATCTGGGATAAGGGGTGGGGGTTGGTGTTAGTAAATGCCAGGAGCTTGGGAAACAAGTTGCCAGAGTTCCAGGCCATACTGTTCGAGGGGGGGAGGATGTGGCAGTGGTCACGGAGATGTGGGCCAACAAAAGCCATGACTGGGACCTAAATGTGCGGGGGTACACTATGCTTAGGAAGGATAGAAAGGAGGGCAGAGGGGGTGGAGTGGCTATGTTCATTAGAGATGACATAGAAATTGCTAGGGTAGAAGAGGCAGAGGGAAATGTGGAGGCCTTATGGGTCACCTTACGTTCCCCAGCAGGAGATAAGGTCAAGCTGGGTGCAGTATATAGGCCCCCTGGATGAGAGATGTTCTAGAGGATGGTTTGCTGGACAACATCATTGCCCAGTGTGGACCAAAAGGGGAAGGAGTGGTGTTGATGGGGGACCTTAATATGCCAGGTACAAACTGGGGAACCATGTCCTCTGAGGTGGCCAAGGAGCAGAGGCTGCTGGACGGCTTCCAGGATGTGTTCTAACACAGCATGTGATGGAGCCCAAAGGAGGGGCATGTCCTGGACGTGGTTCTGGCAGATGGGGATCTGGTAGGGACCTGATTGTAGAGGACCCCCTGACTGGGAGCAACCACAATACTATCTGGTTTCAAATAAGCATGGGGGAAGGGGGGAGATCTAGGACACTGGTAGTGGACTTCACGGGGGCAGACTTTGTGGGCATGGGAAATATTCTCAAGGATCACTTGAATGGGATTACATCAATGACAAGTGTGGAAAGGAGATGGGAGGTCATAAAACAGGGACTTCATGAGGCAGTCAGGATCTGCACTAAGTTGAAATGTAAGGGAGCAAGGTCACATAAACCATGCTGGTGGTCCAGTGAGGTACAGGTAGCAGTCAGAGAAAAGAAGGTGGCCTACAAAAAATATAAAACAACAAGAGGGGATAGGGATAAGGAAATGTACCATCTTGCATCTAGAAAAGTCACCCGGATGGTGAGGGGGCAAAGTCCAGTAAAGAGCAGCAGCTGGCACAGGGGATACATGGAGGGGAAAAGGGGTTCTGGTACATTGGGGAGTGGAGAAAAACTAAGGACCATCTCAGCAGATGGAGATCGGAAGGAGGGTGGGTGGAAGAGGCGAGGGGACCAGGCAGAGGTATTTAATGAGTACTTTGCCTCTGTGTTCACTAGGAAGGGGTATGGGATATCTACAAAGCAAGGCATGATGGGGATAGAAGTGGCAGTGAGTGGGATCAGGGGAGCAACAGAAATGGATCAAGAGGGAGGGAGAGGTAACCCAGGGATGTCACATCTGGATAAGGATAAAAAGGCCAGTAAGGTGGAGGGGACGGATGATGCTATCTCCACCAAAAGGGTGTGGTTAGCCCTCAAGGCCATAAAGAAAACAATCTCCTGGGCCTGATGGAATTCATCCGGAGTACTGTGGGAATTGGCGGACATACTGGCTGCAGCCTGCGGAGCTCTTCAACAGGTCACTTGAGACAGGGAGGGTACCTAGGGATTGGCAGAGGCACATGTGGTGCCAATCCATAAAGGGAGTCGAGGAAGTACCAGGTAACTATAGACCCATCAGTTTGACCTCGTGGTGGGAAAATTAATGGAGAGTATATGAAGGAACGATTGGGGGTGTACTTGGAGGAGGTGGGAGGTCTGGATAGTCAGCAACATGGGTTTGTGCCAGGTAGATCATGTCAAACCAATCTTGTGGAGTTCTACGAATGGGTAACATCAGAACTGGACAGGGAAAGCCTGTGGATGTATTATTCTTGGACTTCAGCAAGGCATTTGACTCTGTCCCCCACAATAGTCTGGTGGAGAAACTGATGGGGTTAGGAGTAGGCCCTTTGATGGTCAGATGGATTGAAAACTGGCTAGCTGGATGCACCCAGAGAGTAGTGGTTGGTGGGGAGCTCTCGAACCCTAGAGAGGTTGGTAGTAGGGTACCACAGGGCTCGGTCCTGGGTCCGATCCTGTTTAATGCATACATATCGGACATCAGGGAGGGTATAGGGTGTGAAATGAGTCTCTTCACTGATGACTCCAAGATGGGAGCAGTAGTTGAGGAAGAAGAGGGGAGGTTGGCCCTGCAAGTGGACCTGAACACTCTGGAAAGCTGGGCTTACACATGGAAATTAAATTTCAATATCACCAAGTGCAAGGTGTTGCATCTTGGGCGGGGAAACCCTAAACACAGGTACACCCTGGGAGGGGAGGCGCTGGAGGCCTCAATAGCGGAAAAAGACCTAGGGGTCATGGTGGATGCATGTATGAATAATTCTGAGCAGTGCAGGAGAGCGGCTAGCAAGGCAAACAGGATGTTGGGATGCATCAAAAGGGGGATCACCTCTAGGAGCAAGGAAGAGATTCTGCCACTGTACAATGGACTGGTTAGATCACACCTTGAGTACTGTGTACAGTACTGGAGACCACACTTGAAGAGGGACATACAGCTCCTGGAGAGGGTACAGAGGATGGCAACTAAGATGATACTAGGGCTAGGGGATTTGACGTATGAGGACAGACTTGAGCTCTGCCTGTTTTCATTGGAGGAGAGGAGAGACAGGGGGGACATGATTGAGGTCTTCAAGTACCTCAAGGGAATAAATAGGGTAAACATGGAGGGGATCTTTAGACTAAAGCAGGGAGGTATCACCAGAGGGCATGGTTTGAAGTTGGAAGGTGGAAGGGTGAGGGGGGAAAAGAGGAGGAAGCTTTTCACTGAGAGGGTGGTGGACCCTTGGAATGCACTGCCTGGTGAGCTGGTTCAGAGATCCACAGTGGAGGACTTCAAGAGAGGGTGGGACAGACACAGAAAGTGGATGTATCAGATGATGGCCTGTCTCAGGGGGGGGATGGATGATAGGGTTTCTGGAACACAAGGGAGGGAGGGCCTTGGCACCCAACTAGGGATCTGAGGTTCGAGCAGACCGATGAACCCGTAAGGCCTAATCTGCTGGCAAACAGGATGTTAGTATGTTAGTAAGTGCATGATACACCCACTGGTGGGACACCAGGGAGTGGAAAATACCCTCCAAAGGCTCAAGACCACTGCCTAGCGGCCTGGTGTCACCAAAGATGTCAAACAGTACATAGATAACTGCCTTATTTGTGTGCAAAATAACCCCATTCTTACCAAACAAAATGCCAAACTCTTACCACAACAACACTCTGACCCTTGGCATGCCATACAGATTTATTTTATTGGTACCTTGACCAATACCAGCAGAAACAGCAAGTATGCTCTTGTGGTAACTGATCTCTTCTTCAAGTGGGTTGAACCTTTCCCCACTAAAACATGCACTGCTAAAACTACAGCCAAAATCCTGGTGGAACAAATTTTCTCCTGGTGGGGCCTACCTCTTAAGGTAGACTCAGACAAAGGAACCAGTTTTACAGGTGAGTTGATGAAAGAATCCCTTGAACTCCTTGGAGTTCTACAGAAGTTTCACATACCCTACCACCTCCAATCTTCAGGTCAAGTAGAGAAAGCCAACAGACAGATTAAGCAAATGCTTTCCAAATTCATTGAGGACAATCCCAAAACCTGGGATTCCCTATTGCCGTTACTCCTTATGGCAATTAGGGGCACACTCTCAGCCACCATCCAGCTGACAACCTTTGAGGTGATGACTGGAAGACAAATGAGATTACCTGAACATCTAATGTTTGATCTGCACACCCCCACTGCACACCATGTGTTTGTAGATCAGTATGTGGAAAAACTCAGAAAAAACCTCATTCACACCCATTTGTATGCTGCCAATTGCATGGGCAAGGCCCAGCAACAGTCCAAGATACAGTTTTACAAGCACACGCAAGAAGTTGATTGGCGGGTTGGAGATCAGGTAGTGGTCCTCCAATTTGCACATCCCACACACTACTTCTCCAATAAGTGGGAAGGCCCTTACCCAACTGTCAAAAAGCTCAGCCCAGCAGTCTATCAAGTTAGACTCCTGCACAACAATAAATTGACTGACAAATGGTTACATGCAAACCAGCTGAAATTGTATAAAGGAGCTTAATTACTTTTCCTCACCCCATTGGGTATATAATAGTACTAACCTACTAATGTTTGATTTTGCTTTTCAGATACACTGACAAGATGGCTATCTTGTTCCATTTTCTCTCACCTCAGGAGTTATCTCCTGCATCCAAAGCACGGTACAAACCTCCTACCACACCATGATCATCCAGCAACTGCTCCAGGAGGAGTATCCATCAAAATACCCATAGTTATGATTACTGTTCAGGAAGGTTCTGATGCTTACCTCACTGCCTCAGTTGTTGCTCCTGACAAATCTACCCTACAAATTGAGTGGCAAACCACATCACAAGGACAAATTCTCCCTGCAACCAAACTCTCAAGGGGAACTTTCCAGGGTTGGCCTAATGCTAAAGTATCCCCAAATGGTTCTCTGTCCTTGCTACAAACTGCTCTCAGACATTCTGGTTTACACAATATCACTGCTTTAATCGATCCCTCATATTGTAATTCTTTGTCTAAGGACTCTGCTAGAAAATTTTGTGCCATACACAACATGGCCTCCGCTGCCATGTATCTTTCTGTATTACCACCCACTGACAAACAGCTTTTGAAATGTTCAAAGCATACCCCTGGTCCCCGTAGTGGTCTAACAGCCACTGCCCTCACTGGTTTACTGATTAATAATTTACAATTAAAAGCATATACCTGTGTTGTTTAATCTTACTTACTGGAATATGAAAGAATTTGGTATGTGTCATAATACTAACACTTTGGCATTTTATAGTATGTTATTGCTTGATAGCTTAGCAGCATTTCAGATTCATACTCAAGACCATATTGCTGGGGTACATACCACTGAACACAGAGGCAATTTCAGGAGAAATCCCAATCCTGATGATCAAAGTCATAAACATAATACACCTGAGGTTGACAGTTCTGATGTCACTGGTGCAACAGGCACTGTCACAGGTCTCTTTGGTATGGCTTTGTCTATCTGGAATAAAGCAGACATTGCTGCTATCAAATCTCATTCAGCCAAATTTCAGACTGGTTTGGTGAATATTATACTACCCCCATTATTGCATGGTGTGGATGGCCTTAGTCAGGAAGAAAGATACACTGTTTATAATATGCATGACATTGCTAAGGCATTTACTGATTCTAAAGACAAGATTAACACACTCATTGCACAGAATAACGAAGAAGCAGATAAACAATACATTGCTAAAGAAATTTTATGCTCAGCCTATGGCTCTTATATCATCACTACCATCAACAACCTCTTCCGTGATCTAGAATCTGGAAGAATCCCTGATATCATACATGACAGATGTATTTCCAAATGGTATTGTCCACTATGTAAAACCCCCTGGCTGTATTGCTATGTGTATGCAACAATCTCTAACTATTCCTCTTTCTACAGCTAGAAATTTGGGTTTTGTGACCAGACACCCTAACACTGGTCCCTGTTTTACTTCTAAGAAATGTTCTATCAGAGATACAATGTTTGTTTCTTTTACTGTATCTTTACCATGCTTTGATCCCACTGCAGCTTTGTTCGATAAGCTGGCTCTCATCATCATCATCAAGGTGCCCAATCGAATGTACATCTACAGAGAATGCCTGGACTTGCCTCCTTTATTAGTTTTCCATTCTTTCCTGGACACCTGGGTCGCTCTGCACACAGACTGCTGTGCGAAGAAATAGTATACTTACTTGTGTCAATGTGATGTATTTGATGTTATTAAACCTGTATGTGGTTATTCTCCAGATAGTATAGATTGGTCTTTCTCCATGGACAATGACATCAATACCAATGACACTGCCTTTCTGGACTCAACACTGGTTCTAGAAAACTATACCAGTCTTATCGAGAGGAGGTTCATCACCTATCGACATGGATTTCAAGACAACCTACACCTGCCCAATCCAGCTACAAAAGTGGAACCTACCCACTGTTAAAAAGCAATACAATTCAGATGGGGAGTATTGTGTGGTAACTAATTACAAGTCATACACATATGGAGCAGTAACATGTGTTATTGATTTCCCCAATTTTTGTTTTATCCCCCATCAAAAGTCTATCATTGGACATACCGTTATTACCCCCTTCCCCCTTATAGATACGGACATCATTGATGGTACTATAACCCTGATTATCTGCTTACGCTTTCTGAATATTTACCATATTTTAATGTATGCATAGATCCATTATCACTTACCTTAAAATCACTTTTAGAGAGAAAAGACACTCACCTCATCCACATCAGCAATAATATTACTAAAGCTAATGAAACTATCCTTTCATTGATTAATGATGGTGATATGAATGATGCATTGTCTAACACTTGGTTAAAGATAACTTATAAAGGTTTTGTTATCATTCAGGCATTTTTGATATTTTTCTTGGTTATTATGCTATGCTGCCTATGGCGCACACTGCGCCAACACCATGAGCAGCTGGAGTTCCTTTACAAAGCTCACGCATTGGGTTTGTAAATGGCTTCCTGACCTTTCCCTGTATTTGCCTGTGTTGCCCTTGGAGGTAACAAGGAGGAAACATTACACGAGGTCCCTGCACCCTGATTGGTAACCCCAGAGCTACACCATAGACAGCTAGTGCTTAGGCATATGTTATACTAACATATAGGGCTAAGGACATCTACTGTACAAGAGTAGATGTCAGGATATGTATGCATATTATTGTAATACACTATGCTTGCTAATACATATATTTTTCCTATGTATTTTCTGTGTATTTCTTACTCATAAGATGTTAGGACATCTGTGTCTTTGTAATAATTATATATAGGTCGGCATTGCCACCTTCTGGTGATTTGTACTACTGAGTTATGTAAGACTCTGTATACTGTACTCTTTTGTTTTACTAGCTGATGACTACTTCAAAATTGTATAATGTTATCTTGGACCATGGAGCCACCGCTAATTTAGCCAATAGGGCTCATCTCTGTAACTAGAAATGTTTCTATCTTACAGTAACCATAGTAATTAGCGGTACATAATGTGAGACACTGAGTCTTATACCTCGGAGACCCCAAGAGACACAAAGAAACCTAGAGGTATAGGGAATACTAGCATTGCCTCCCAGTGTGTATTGGTAAGAACTGCTTACGGCAACTGTGATTTATCCTTTGGCAGTAATAAACAAGTGTATTACTCTTATGCAACATGTCTGTGATTCCATGCATTCCCAATATTGGCAAGAACCTGAGAGTGAGGCTTTAGACCTCCTGACAAGATGCTGGATGTGGGCCCCTTTTATGGGTGAACATAACAACTGGACAAACTGGGCTTCAAGCATTTGACTCTTTTTCTAGGGTGTCAGTCAAATTCATGGATACAATACATTGTTTCCTGGCCCAAAGACCACAGTCTTTCAACTTATATACTGTTCATTACGTTATTTCAAAATCTTGTTCTCAGCAACATTGACATGGCAGTAGATATCCTCTCCCACTCCATGTAACTTGTACTTCAACATAGTTCCTGGGATCTCCTTGTCCTTTCACCTGTGTGAGGCATCAAAGGGCCTAGGGATTCCTTATCCCCACCTTCACTAGCCATTAATCTGGCAATTGCATGTTATTCACCAATGCCATTTTCAATTGGATTGTCACTGGAGGTTTACTATCAGCATGCTGGGGTGGCATCCACTCTTCAGGGTGGACTTTCACATCTGAGGATACACCAGGCTGGCACTCCCTCAGCATACCCCATCACCCTACCATTTTGTGAAGTCCCAGCTATTTGGCTGGGCCAATCTCAGACAATATATCACCATGTAGCAGGAACCCCATGACCCAGGGTGTCATTCAAAAAGATAGGCTACTAGTAAAGCTTTTACCCTTTCAGGGATGTCCCTCTTCAATTTCTTCCCTGCCCCATCTTCCCAGAGAGAGAGACAGATCTGTTTTAAAAATGCCAGCTCCACTCAGCCAATCAGGTTTCATTAGGAAAAAGACTTCACCATTCATTCATTTGCATCATTACCAAGGTGGACACTGAACAGAGCAGAGCAGAAGTTCTGCACTGTGGGACCATTTTCTTTCTTATAGCATTTTTTTCTGAGTGCTGGTGGGGGAAGGAGGGTGGAGGGGACAAGAGAGGGGTTGGGTGGAAGGGCTTATGATTTACTCTTGACTTGGTTGGGGGACTCAGGTGGAGGTTGATGGGGGAGTATATCTGGCAAACAGGTGGGGGGAAGTGTAGGGTATTAAACTTTTATATGTCACTAAGTTGCACCCCAGACTAGTCCTCCTTAACTTTACATTGAAATTTGCAAGGGCAGGGGATGGGGAGGAGGGTGTCAGTGGGATGGGAGGGGGAATATGATGAGTGATATGTTTTTGGGAGGTGGGCATATTACACAGCACAGTAGGTAGGGGGAGGTTTAGAGACTCAAGTCACATAGTTTCAAAGGTGAGTTGACCAAGTTCATGTGGCTAACTATAAATTAAGTAATTTACCCACAACTTGTCCAATTTGTGAGATTAGCTGGGAGAAGTAACTACGTGGGGTGGGGGTTGATGATGAAGTTGCCAAAACTTGCAAATTTCAGTGTGAAGGGAATTTTGGTAACTTTGCCCACTTCTAGCCTCATGACCAAGTTCAGTGGTAACTCAAAAGGGTGGTAGTCCCCTCCCGGGACAGCAAGAGGAACAACCAAAGACTGCATCTCAAACATTCTACCTGCATCTTTTACCATTCCTATTATATGAAGTTGCCCACAGTGAACCACTATTATGATTCATGGTAAGGGGATTTAACACATTCTTTATTTTTAAAAATAAAACACCTACTCTTCCTCCAGTGCACACACCTCTGCATCTAGCAATGGCAGGATGCATGTGTCCTATGTGAATAATGTGGTATTCACAAGAGTCCAAGTCAATCAGGAGGCTGGATTACAGAGCCCAATTTTAAAATACAGATACAGATGACTAGCACTCAACAAGACAAAAACTAATACAAGAGGAAGCCATGTGGCTTAATCGGAGCTGTCAACAAATGGATGTAGAACTGATGTGTTTCAGCAGTAAGAGAGGTGAACTTGATAGCATGTTAAAGCATCTCTTGAAGCTTGTATAGCGTCATGTAACTTCAAACTATTAGTCTCACAGAACTGAACTCCATTAACCTGCTTGAGCTCTATAGCCCTCAAATATAAAGATCCTTCCAGGGAATTAGTGCATGAATGCACACTTCTGTGAGAAGTCACAAGCAATTTTTTTTTTTTTATTTTAGTTGTTTAACCAGGTATAGCACACTAAGCTGAAAGCTTTTTTACAGGAGCGACCTGGGAGCACAAGGAGATTAAGTGACTTGCTCAGGGTCACACAGTATGCAAGTGGAAGCTGTGGGATTCAAACCCAGGTCTGGTCTGCTGGATATCACCAGATTGCAGCTCAGAGCCTTAGACCACTGCGCTATACTGCCTCAATTAAAGGACATGGTATCATGTGGGGGAGGGGCTTCATCTGTCAGAGTCTGTCAGTTTGATTAAAGAAAATACAATGAAATTGTAAAATCATATTTAGTCAGACTCAGTTATGGAGTGTCTGAAAGGTTCTTTCTTTTTGAGCATTAATATACACAGTAATATTACAGTGCTATAGAGTATGAGAGTCGTATTACAGACACACACACACACACACACACACACACACTCACTCACTTAGTGCAATTGCACATTTAGCACACAATGCATATGCACAGTTAGCACAACCCATTGTAAGAATTTCAACACCCTAAAACAGCACACAGAGGAAGGTAGTTTGGAAAAATAATTGCCAAGGATGCAATCATTGAAACTGCAGGACTGCATCGTGATGCAATGTCAGACTACTACCACAGTGAAGATAGCATCCTGGGAAGGGGGGAGGCATATTACAAATGCAAAAAAAAAAAAAAAAAAAAAAACTGATTTATCTGAAAAAATAATAATACATGCAGAAGCAACTTGAAATGGGCAACAAGATGTTCATTTGCATGTCATAATGACTCATGGCAAACCACCACAGACACCCCCCCCCCTTCCATGATGCCTCAATACTGAAGTAGCTTTTCACTGGCTTTGTTAGGTCTTCTAACTATACCAATTTATTAGTGGCAAAACACAAAGAGGTCTCTAGGAATCACACACACACACACACATTTTTAAAAACATGCATACCAGTAACCGATATGGAAAGCACTCACCATGCTTCAGCATCCAGCCAGTCTCCCATTCTGAAATGCTAGCTGCCCAGTCAGAATCTCTGCATCCTCATCAGAGGAATCACTACCCACAGCACCAGCAGATTCATCAGCTGCCATCAGCCTCTGGCTCAAACATGTATGGCTGGATTTGCAAACAATTCACAAAGTTGAGAGATGAATCAGAATCCACCTCTGCCATTTGGCCTTTGAAGTTCAATAGCACAAATGCCAGACACGTCACTGCTAATATATCAGTGCACCACATGACCAAACCAGCTTATTAACAGAGGCCCTCTCACACTCACGCAGCACAACAGTAAACTTCTTTTAAGCAATAAGACATTAATTTCTAAACTCTGTACACATGCAGTGAAGCAAATTGACTACTGGGGATGATGAGGGTGAAATTAGAAACATTCAGAAATGTAATTCTAATTATGTTCCCTTTAACTCGCTGCTCCTTTTATGATAAAGCCAGGCTGATTATTAATTTGTATTGTTTTGCTGACACTGACCTTCTAACTTACCCGGTCCTGGCCAAGTCCTGGCTCCTGACTTGTGAGAATTAATCCCTCACAGGCTCATATGGCATGACTAGTCGGCTGCTCCTTGCTCGCACTCTGAATAGTACCAGCAGCACCTCCAGTCACACAGGTACAACTAGCTGCTCTCTGGGTTAGAGGATTTCTGCAGGACATTCCCCAGACTGCAGATCTATCTTTCACATGAACAAAAAGTATCAACTTCAAGACGAGAACAAAGTTATCACTGCCAGGTTATTAAGTTACTAATCCTTCATGGAAGACTAACATGCACTACTGCTTTGGCACATTAAATAAGTTATTAAATAAATAAGTCCACTATACTGCTCTGTCCTGGAAAAATATATAGTAAAAGCTGGACCCCACTGAAATGAGAAATTGCTTCTCACTTGGGCTATCCTAGGTAAATGCATTATAACAATGGGTAAAATGAGGACCCCACTGAAAAGAAATCTTGCATCTCTGCTGTACTGTCCTAGGTAAATAAAGTGTAAAACTGGTTAAAACAGAACACAACTGCCAACAATATAGCACAACTCCTCTGGCTATCCTGTTAAATATATTGTAAAACAGTAAAAGCAAGACCCTACAGCAGAACTCCACTGAAAAGCAGATGTTGCCATGTAAGTTGATCTGTTCTGGGAAAATACATTGTAAAAGCATCCAGATCACCCACCTTGTGGCTGTCTGGTATATTACTAGTAATCTAGTGCTCCCCCCCCCGATAAGGGCATCTGACCCCATCTTGACTCACCCTCTCAGGCACTCCCCAGCCCTGGTCACATAATGCAAACTGCAACAATAATGATGACTGGCACAGACCTCTGCTCACTACCTCAACTGGTTTCTATCCGATGGTCTCTGAGCAATCGCAAGTGTGCTCAAATGTAGTGGACATGGGTGTAACAGACATCTGCTTTAATGGACAAAATCCTGTTGCCAAACGCTATTTACATTGGGCACAATAATAAAACTGAGGCTTTAAGTGGATCTGTAACTCTGCTTGTAGCAGCTACAAGTTAATTGAAAACACATGATTAATGCTATGCTCGCGCATCATTAATTGATTCCTTAGTTGATTGCTTAAGTTCCGTAAGTGGGTGTTAACTGGTTTCAGGTGCTCCCAATCATCCTGGCTAGTATTTTAGCCTGCTTTTCTTGCTGGTTGTTGATTTGTTTTAAATGAACTGGAGAAGCTGCCCAAAATGAGTTAGTACCTCAGTATACATTTTAACATCCCAAATACAAACATAGGCTACTTGGAGGAGCTATACAACAGTGCTGAAGAAGCAGACAGAAATCACATCCTTCATGCATCCAAGCCAACAGGTTCAGTACAGTGCACTGATTTTATTTGCTTTTATTTTAACGCCACTTTAAAAATAAAGTAAAGCTACAACAGAGCTGCCTGCAAAACATCAGTTAAAGAACTGTAATCACTAACAATCACTAGCACACCTCTGTGTTCCGTGTCTGTTCATGCAGTCGTGATGTTACGTTAAATGCCCTAAAAGTCTTCTTAGGTTGTAATGGATGCCACATGTAATAACGTATGGTTGGATGCCAAACTAGTCCATTACAAGTGGCACATACTGTATTGTACAAACACCTGTGTCTACTGTACTCCTGATCGCTCACTTGCAATCAGACAGTGGCTGACCAAGGTGGTGAGCAGAGGGTTGTACAGGATACTGTCACTATTGATGTACTTCAGCTTAGGTGACCTGAGCGGTGTGGTGGTGGTGGTGGTGGTGGTGGTGGTGGGGGGTTGTGGGGATTAGGGTCCTGAGCAGGAGGATTAACAGAGGACCAGATGCCCATACAGGGAGGGGGACCACTAAACTACCAAGAACATTCAAGGCAGCTACAGGATGGTTTATTGGGGGTTCAGGAACCACTACACCACCAGGAATATTCGGGACAGCTACAGAACAGGAGATCAGGGTGTGGGAGACCACTAGACTACCAGGAATATTTGAGACAGCTACAGGACAGGTGAATAAGGGGGTGGGGAGACCACTAGACCACAAGGAATATGTAAGGCAGTTACAGAATGGAGGGGGGCACACACACATGTTAATGGGCCTTGAATGGGCATGCAAATAGGTCATAGAGCCTTTCATGCCCAAAGGGGTCATTAGCATGTTAGGGCTAAATATGGTCTGCAGGAGCCCTGCTGTGGTCCAATTTGATTCACGCTACCTCCATTGCACTCCTGTCAGCCATATTCAGTCTGGGCCTGTGTCAGCATAGCACAAAGTCACTATGCACTGTACCAACACGGCTACATATTTAGACAGTTTGCATGCTCCAGTTGCAGTGAGCTAACTGAATATTGTGGGCTGTGTACAAACTGCCACAGACAGCGCATGGCCAGCTCTGAATATGGGGGCCTATACTCCTTAGCCCTGTGGAACCCAAAGTCCATGAAACAATGGCTCGTGGGGATAAGAAAGGCTTGCCTATAGCCTCAAGATACTGTTGTTCTAACTTGTAACAGCATAAAGGCAAACATGTTTGGCACCGACTTATGCTTTTTTATTTACACAGAAAAACATACATAGCATTACCACATCAGATGCTTCATGTAATACAAACATAAAAATATCACACAAGAAGATATGGAGAAGACAATATGACAAGTCAAAGCAGAGCAGTGCATTCAGCTCCAGGTCCATGCTATCACAAGTGCATAATTAGGCACCACCATAGGACAGGTATTAGTTAAGTGTAATACCAATTTAATGTCATAGATACTCTTACTGTTTACATGTTTGATTATAGTACTAAATAGAGATCCTTGCTTATAGTACCTTGCAAGTTCCAGAGGGAAGATAGCTATTAGACACAGGCATCAATAAAACTGTCATTTTAACAATCAAGCAGTATTTCAAATAAACTCCTCATAAATGTAAATAAAGTGTAACCACCCATATTCTTCCACAGGATTGTCAATACAAAACCTGAACAGAGGGTTATCTGGGAGGCAGCATAGTGCGCTGGTTAAAGGCACTGAGCTGCAAACCTGGAGACCTAGGTTTGAATCCCACAGCCCCCACTTGCATATCTAGACTCTGAATCCATCGTCATTTCCTTGGGTATGTGCATTTAGCAATCCACCTTTCAACGAGGATTGCCATTGCACAGGGGATTGTGAGATCCAAATTGGTGTATGGGTTTATAGCCTTTCCGGCAACTATTGGAGGGCTCCATGAAAGTGGGATATCTGCTACAACAGCATTTGCCATTTTGCTCTGTCTTTACCCAAACTTACTCACCGATGCACACTATACTCCAGTCTGGGATGGTTTACTCCCTTAGCCTTCTGACAGTTTACTTCCTACTGTTTTACAAAGAATATAATCACCTCGCAGATACCTGACAAATTGGCTGTACTGCTCAAACCTGTGACCTTTGCCTACCCACTGAGATCAGCTGACAAATCCCTTCTTATCCAACCGAGATGTAAAACCAAAATGGGGGAGAATGCTTTCCCTAGCTGGGCCACTAAACTATGGAACTCCCTTCCACTGAGTCTAAGAATCTCCCGTTCTCCACACATCTTCAAACAGGAGCTTCATATGGCTCTTCTAAGCTCTGAACCCTGCTCCTGTTCTCTATTCACCCACTCCTGTACTGGTTCCTCTTAGTTGCTCACCAGCTCCAACCTCTACTACAATCAAACCTGCCTGGAAATCTTGCTATTTCCTCTCTTCTAGCACTTACTCACTAGTTGTATGATTTATGACTGTTAGTTATTTGCAATTATATTTCTGTTTTATTACTACATATGGATTCCTGCAAATGTACTGTCATTGCTTAAAATTTTGTATAAGTGTACTATGTCTGACTTCTACTTGTTCCTATGATGTTTTCTTGCATCTACTATTGTCTACATACCCTTTGTTGTAATCTCCCGGGTCGCACCTAAAAATAGGCAACTGTGGTGTCTAGTGTACCTACCTGGTTAACAAAAACTAAATGAAATAAATAAATGGTGTCATATAATGCCGTAAGCTTAAGTATTGTAGTCAGGATGTCATGGCCATTATGTTAGATCATGGTGTTCAGTACTCTGTGTACAATAGAGGACACATGATATGGGTCCTGACATGTCAAGCACATGTAATTTGAGCTGGCAGGAGAATGCTACATGTAGAAAAGGAACTCTTACTGCCTGTTTTACTAAATTGGTGGCTCATCACAATGACTGTGCCTGTCCCAGCCCAGTGACCCCACTTCCACATGCCGAAACCTGATCTCAAATCACATTGTGCTCCTCTGTGAAGGAATTCAACAGAGAGATAAAACAAAGTTCTCTCACAGCTGTGCTTCAGGGCTGCTCAGTTGCTGATTTAAGACTGCAGCCTGGAGAACAACATAAAAAAAATATCATTAAACACTTTAAGAAGTATGGGAGCACTACACCCCTACTAACAAGGCATTGTTTAGATACAGATGTGTCAAAAGAGGGTTTAGGTGTTCTTTCAGACTAAAACAAGCTGCCTGTGCTCTTTACACTCCACTGATAGTAATTTTAGCTGGCGGAGAATGCCATGTAGAAGAAACGCTCCCTCCCTTCAGCATAGTGATTTCAGGAAGTGGAAGGATCATGGTTCAACTCTGAAATTGTGCTTTGGAAGGATTCTGAAGTGCCCTTTTTTCCCCCAAGTGATAGAAAGACGTCTGCAGGGCTCCACCTCTGCAGTCATAAAAAGGGGATTAACAAGTGGAGTGGAAACAAAATCTGAAATGTGTACGAATGCCAGAAGACTAGTGAATAACATTCCTGATCTAGATACCATTGTGTCAGATACTGGCTTGGATATCGTGGCCATTATCAGGTCATGGTGCACTGAAAACCATGATTGAGACATGGCCATGCCAGGCAGTACTCAGTTCAGAAAGGAGAGGGTGGAAAGAAATGAGAAGGGTTGGTGCTTTATGTGAGGAATCGTAAAACCGACAGACATACATGGATTTCTTTGACTGGGTGAGAATGTAATTAGACTGAAGCGCGTTGGACACAGTCTACTAGATTTCAGTAAGGCTTTGGTCACTGTTCCACTAAGGAAACTGGGCAGCTAGGGGTGCTCCAAAGGTGGTAAACTGGTAACAAATTAGTTGGGTGACAGAGTGTAGTGGTAAACAGAGTTCATGCTGGGGAATGAATGCTGACCAGTAGGATGTCTCATGGATCAGTACTGGAAATGGTCCCTGTTAAAGTCTTTATAAACTACATTGCAGAGAAGCCAGAAGGGAAGGTGTGCCACTTTGCTGATGACACCAAGATCTGCAATAGGGTACAAACAGCAGAGTCATGTACATATGCCAAGATTTTTTATTACCAAAAGACAAACAGGTCAACAGGGAGCTCTTGCCACTCTGGACCAAGCCCTGGCGCATCAACCATAGTCTTCATCAAGGGACTGGGTTTGATCCAAGGACCACCTACCATTTATACCACTTAACTGAGAGTTGTCTAAAATCAGTTGGTTAGAAAAGTGAAATTCTTTTACTCATTTTTTGCTCTCATTGATGGTAGTGCCTCCAACAACAATATTGTTGTCCTGCTGTTTTGCACTGACATGGGTCAACGGTCCTTGTGTTTCTGTGCTGCTTCTATATGGAACTCAATACCCCTTCCATTAGAAATCCTCACACTATTCCTACCTTTATAAAACTGCTGGAATCCCATTACTCCTCATCTGTTATATGTCAGTGCTTTTGCTAATCTCCCACTATCCACCCCAATCTACTCTTATTTTGCTCTCCCTATTGTGCTAGTGTTGTCCCCTAACTTTTTTCCCTCCCTATCTTTGTGTACCTGACCCCCATCCTTACCCTAGTGTTATTTCCTAACTACCCCTTCCTTGTACTCTGCACTCCCCCACTTTTCCTGTACCCTTGCCATACTCCCCACCCCATAGGTTGGTAGCTACTGTACTTTTGTATTCAATTTACCAGAGGTTACTTTCTCACCTTTATGAACACTATGCAATGTATAGGAACACCTCTGTAAACATCTCACAATGTAAATGAATAATGTAAATATAGTACATCTATTGTATTATGTAAATGAATACTGTAAATATAGTATATGGGAGCCTTCGGTTCTACACCAATTTCGGCAGCTCCCCAAAACTTGTTGTACTGCCGTTCAAAGGTCAAAGTCGTTGTACTATCGTTCTGATGTCACATCGATAATACAACAATTTTTGTCTGACCTGCCACCTCATTGGCCAAAGACGCCACAAGAAGAAAAAATCCTTGGTAAAAATGGCGGTTGTAGTTAACGAGCAGCGGACGGTGGATTGAGTCAGTTTGGACACAGAGAGCCATAAATGTCTCCGTGTCACCAAACTGAAGGGCTTCTCAGTTTTTCTTATTTTTGTTAAATTTACACAGTGGCCACAGATGAGCAGGATAATGGAGCACAGCCTGTGTGACATACAGATACCAGTGGGAGCAATGAACACATGGGACAAGGAACACAGAAAAGTTCAAATTCAAATGAATCTGAAGTATCGGTTTAGAACTGGAGGCTCCCATATACTATATAAAACAGTATATGGGTAACCATATACACTGTAAGGCTGTGTTCCATCTCGGAGTTTGTGCTGACATCATAGACCTCTCGAGCTTCGCTCTCGAGGTCTCTATGATGTCATCACAAACCCTCGATGAAAACACAGTCTTGTAGTGTATGGTTACCCATACACTATTCTATATATTGCTGCATCTACTGTATTATGTAGCTCACTCTCATCTGTGCTACTGCACCCAGGTCATGCCTGAAAAGGCTTCTAATGCCAGTATACTTACTAGGTCACCAAAGTTAAATAAATAAATACACAGTGATGTGAGTATAGTGAAAAATCACATAGAGAATACAAAACAAACGATACATATATAAAAAAAAACCACAGTACTACTATGATTATCCTGTCTTGTATCATTTGCTTTTCTCCAATGTATTATTGCATTCCTATGTCTTTTTATGTTTTTTCTCCATTTATGTTTGAAATGCTATTTTAACTGCTTACTGAAAATGCTCTATGAATAACTAGCTTATTTCTTTTTTTGTATCCTTTATTTATTCTCCCCATTGCTGGGCATCCTTCCGGGTGTTGTCTCAACTGGACTTCTACTCCCTGAACCTGATTCTCAGGGAGAGATTCCCCCAACTGCCCAAGCAGACCTAGCTTCCCAGATCACTCCCCCCCGGGACAGGTCCGTTCTCCCCTAATGGCCTATCTGTATTTAGAGAGGCCTTACCTGGCAGCCGGGTCAGCCTGGAGTCCTCCCGAGTAGGTGGGCCGGCGATGGGATGTGAGACCTTTCCCAGAGCCCTCATCATCTCCACAGTCCATGGCGGGTGTTTTTTCTCAAAGTTTCCCCAAGGAGTGCAGTGTGTAATGATGTCTGCACACGGCTGCCCTGCTGACGTCTGCCGCACTCCTCCCCTTGCATCAGCTGGTGCTCCTGTGCCACCCCCGATCTCCATCGGGGTCACTAGGGCACTGAGTGACCCTGGAACCCTCCCCAGGGAGAGGAGAGCTGTCCTCCAGATGCTCCATCCTCTCCCTCCCCTGCCGACCCCCAGTTACTCGAGTTCATTCCCAAACCCAGGTTGCCGGCGTGGCACGAGGTGTGGCATCCAGCGCCTCAACCCTCAGCACCACTGGGCTGACACAGTAACTGTGCTTATTATCTGTATTTTTCTTTGTATCACCTTGTATTTGCTGTCTACTGTTGATGTATGGAATCTGACCTATACCTACTGCCCATTATTGTTGTACTGTATCCACTTGATGTTTTGTATCTGACTTGTACACTCCCAGATTGTGCCTGAAAATTGGCATCTCTATGTCTAGTGCACTTTCCCAGTTACCAAAAACAAAATAAACAAAAAATAAATTGTTGCTATTTTTGTCTTCTGGGTAATGTTTTCAATACCTGATGTTTCACAGTCAATGGATGTTGAAGAAGTTCTAGCAGAGAAAGGCTTTTTATGAAGTATGCTAAGCTGACTTAATATCCAGTGCTGTGTAAGACATATATCTATAAGTACAGGTTATCAATAATAATAATAATAATATAAAATGCAGACTAATGGTTTGACAACTGTGCATGAGAAGACTGTGCTGTCAAAGAGGATTTCTAATAACATCATACATAGAGAGTGAAACACAATTCAGTAAGTAGGATGTTATCAAAAGCCCAAAATGACAATGCATGGTTGTTAGGTATGTTGTTGCTCAATAAGTATCATTAATAATGTAAGGATTTTTATAGCGATGCGGTAATGCCCCTATAGTTAGGGATGAGATGGCTGTTGAGTGTTAAATCCCAATTTTTGCACCTAATAAATTTGGTGTCATTTGACAAAATAGTCCAAAATTTGGCATGCATGGTCAGGCTGTCAGAGTCTCAAAACTGACAAGTTTGTGACCGCATCTTGTTTGATTTTTGAGATACAGAGAACCAAAGAACAAAAAAAATGCCCCTATACTTAACATTGTGTATTTTTGCTGTCATCTACAGCCTAGATGGTGTGGATATATTGTCATGAATTTTTCAGGTTTAAAGGGGCCTGTGTTAAGGGTGTGCCTTTTGAAGGCTTGGTGAAAAAATATTATATCATCTTAGAGTTATAACTATTTTTGAATTAACATTCAAGTTGAACTGGTAAAAAAAACTTTCTCAAGTGCTTATTTTCATGATTGTACCTGTCTTGCTGAAAGAAATATCAATCATGATAGCCACCATTTTTTTGTCTTTTTAAACTCAAACATTGAAAATATATCAAACTGATCTAGTGTCAAAAAACAAATACCTGAACCTTGCTAAAAGGGTCTCTGTATTTATTTATCTTTTTAAGTTGCTACAGACACTTTTCTGGACACCCCAAAATCCAGGGTTCCCAGCTTAGTGAGGTAACCATTAACCTGTGTTGTCTGTATGAGAACAGTGGGACTTGCCTGAGTTCTGCAGCCACAGTGGGCTGCATTGACACCAGCGAGCCAGCACTCCTCTGTTCTGTCTTTATCTATCTCTTTCTCTTTTTATCTGTCTGTCTGTCTGTCTGTCTGTCTGTCTGTCTGTCTGTCTGTCTGTCTGTCTGTCTGTCTGTCTGTCTAATCTAGCTATTTATTTTTTATTAAGCATACCAAGGTACCCACCCTCCCATACAGGTTGTCTGCCCCGGTACTGTCAGCTTAGCTGAAATAAAGAAAACTCTCCCTCAATGTTTTTATTTCTTTTTAACCTGCAAAAAAGAAAATGGTCCCTTGCTGATCTGACCCCCCCTCGTCCAGACCTCCAACTCAACACCCACCACCCTTTACTACCACACACCATCACTCAACTGAACATGTCCCGTGGTGAAGATCCACTCTCTGATCGAAGACACATCTTGCTGCTGGAACTGCTGACTGCAATATGAGAAACTAAAGTAAGTGTGGTTCAATGTATTTCAATTTCCACTTGCATACTGTGTGACCCTGAGCAAGTCATTTAACTTCCTTGTGCTCCTGGTTGTACCTGTAAAAAGCTTTCAGCAGTGTGTCTCTCCTGGTTAGAAAAAAATGTTTTTTAACTCTGATGCATAACTTTGCCGTTTTGCATATATTATTATATTTTTAACATGGCCTTTTGGTACCCTCATGACCAATGGAGGTGGATTTATCAAATCAGGCCTGAAAGGTGATGTAGCAGTCGCTTGGCAAAATCACCTTTTGGGTGGGTTTGAAGCTTTCACCAGCCTTGTTCATGAGGTGGGACCACAAGAACGCGATGATGAAAATTTGGGGTCAGAAGATGTAAAAAATGGCAAAATTATACGTGTACCTTGCAAGTTTTCTATGATCATTCATACCATTGTTAATTTTAAATATTTTGACCCCACGTTTTCAACATAGTCATTTTTTTCACACCGCCTCATGAACATGAGAGCTGTCATTTTTCATATCCTAGCCAAAATGTGTTTTAGCAGCTGTTGGGTGGAATTTTATTTTATTTTTTTACTTAAACAGTTGGTATCTGGGAAAGGCACCCTGAGCTGAGGCTTGATTCCAGGTGACACACCCGAGGGAGGGGTTGGATTACATACAAATTAGCACAAGATACACACACATTAGCATATAGACATAATTTCAGTGGGTTACAGTAGCAAGTGATACAGTAGTAAGGAAACAGTATAACATTTTACAAGAGAGACAGTTTGATTTTCAGTAGTACAGCTGCAGAACAGTACAGTGGGATTTACCGTTAAAACGATATTTGGTAGCTCACATGGGTCATTAGCACAGTTTAGGTCAGATGAGAAAATACCTGGTGAGGAATCTACAGGTAGTAAGTGCATCTAGAAAGGTGGGTAGAGAAAGTGCGTCGGTGAAGAAGTCGTGAGAGCCTTAGGGCTTAGTCATCTGGAGCATAGGCATGAGGGTGGTGATAGGGAACAAAATTGATTTTTACAGGCAATGTAAGAGGAGGAACTGGTGATGGAGGGTCTGAGTCTGTTCCACAAACTGGGCAGCCAGAAGGAAAATGGGTCAAGGCAAGATGTGGCAGATGGGCGAGGGATGCTAAAGGAGCATACTTTTTTTGCCTCAGCTCATATGATGTGATGGCGGTGGGAGAGAGAAAACCTGACATGTAGGAGGGTAGCATGTTAAACCAGAACTTAGATATAAGGTTTAGGGAGTGGATATACCACCTGAGGGACAGTGGGGCAAGTTCGAGGAGAGAATATAGGCCACAGTAATGAGTTGCGAAATGGCAAAAGGAGTTTAGGAGAGTGTCCAGCTTGGATAGGGTGGAACTTGGGGCTGTGCTGTAGACCACATCAGCATAGTCGAAGATGGGAGAATCATTTTATTCAGGATCTGGCATCTGGCTGGGGGCAGGAGGAATCATGGTGCTGACAATGACTTTTCCGTGGCATGGAATGACATTTTGGTGGGGATTTGAAATTTTTCACTTACTGAGTTCATGAGGTGGGGTAATAAGAAGGTTATGCTGAAACTTATTGCTATACTAAATATCGTAAAATGCCCAGGATATGAGTGAGACGTTGTGTATTTTAATGTGTACTTATAGCTTCACTAATTTTCAATATTTGACTCCAAACTTTCAACACAGTTCCACACCACCTCATAAACATGACACATGTGATTTTTTTAAATCCTGGATGAGATGTGCATTCGGACTTCTGGTGTGAAATGATGTTTCATCCAATATACTGTAAATATTACATGTCATGTTCATAATATGAATCACAAAATGAGTATCTTGAAAGTTTGGGGCAAAATTAAAGAAAAATGTAATTGTTAACAACTTTGTGTGTACTGTCAGTTTTGCCTCAGCAGGTATACTTTATGATCCCGTGCCAGTAAGTTGACTTTTGTAGTGAGCTCAACTGGATGGGGTGAGGTTGGGGGGATGATGCTATTATGTGACACCCTTCCAGCCAGGGAATGAAAACTACAGGGTTGTCGGCAAGGGCCTGGGTACTATACACTGTAGTGAAGAAAACTGTCCTCTTGGCATAGGGCTCTGCATCTCTCCACCCATCTGCATAGCCTGACAGATGCACTGTTTGCCCTGTACATCTGTATCTGTGGCCACATAGAAGTGCAGGACCCACAGGGCCTATGGCCTAATGCTTGCATAGCTCTAGACAGCCTCATGAATTCTTCACATTCATTGCTGCATCTTCAAGGACTCTGGCCTTCTGTAGGTGGATGGAGTGGGCTCTTGGCACAGGTCATCTGCATCTGCTCATACAGGACCCAAAGGATCGATTCCATTATCTCAAAAGAAGGAAATTATTTGCAAAAACTTTATTAATGCACCAGTTAGAGTAACTTAATGCTACAAAGTAGGGACATGTGGCACTAGGGTTTCTAACTCTAACTCCCACCCACCCCCATCCCCCAATCAGCAAAGAGAAAAAACATTAGGGTTTTGGGTCTCTGGAGTCTTGGCGAATCAGGGTGAGGTCTTCCTTGGGGTTGTCAGTCCTGATGCCCACCCCATTTCCTGAGCAGACATCACATATGATCTTCTTTCTTCACACAGGGCCCTGCTTGAAGAAAGCTACAACAAATTGTGTTGGCAACCTGTTGTGAGATGTACTTCTCTACCTTTAAGACTTTATCACTTGAGGCACTGCCTTGGAGCTGTACTTTGTGCTTCAGACTCGAGGCTATGGGTGGGGAGATGGGGATCATTAGGATTGACAACACCAAGGAAGACCCCACCACTGATTTGCCAAGAATCCAGAGACTCAAAGTCCTAGTGTTTTGTCCTTTAGCTGCTTGGGGGATGGGAGTAGGGAGTTAGAGTTAGAAACCCTAACACCACACTTCCCTACTATTGTGGCATTAAGTTAACCTAACTGGTGGATTAACCTACTTTTTGCAAATAATTTGTATACACACACACACATGCACACACACACACACACACACACTTAAACATGCAAATAAACAAAAAGATAAAGTTTGTGGAAGTGGGCCTCATATTCAGAGCTGGCTGGATGTGTGTGCAAAACAGTGGGTCGCATAAAACTTAGTTTGGTCAGCTGTGGCACCATATTCAGACATAATGTATGATCCGAACAGACTGCACATGCTGTTTGAATATCAGAGCATGGTTGAATGGTGCACAGCAGAGGTCACCATGTTTCATGCAGTGCAACAGGGTGTGGGCTGACGACCGCCCATAGAGGTACTGCACGAAGCACACTGGTGTGTGTGCTGCAGCCCCCATGGGTGATATTCAGCTCAAATATACAAATGAGCCCACTGGGCATGCATGGCATAATGGGGCCATTTGCATGCCCATTATGGGCTCATCTGCATGCTTGTGATGTCAAAGAGTGGGCCAGGCCATTGTCCCCCAGCCCCGATCACTGTGAAAATAGTAGTAAAAGTAGTAGTAGTAGTATCTTATTTCTTGCACTGTCCTTCCAATAAAACACTCTCTAAAACTCCTACTCGATCCTCATATCCCTGGTAGTCTAGTGGTCTCCCCCAGCCCTGAGCATTGTGAAAACAGTAAATCATCCACCCGATCCCTGTATCCCTGCATCCCTGCTAGACTAGGGTTAACCCCCAGCTTCAATGTGTAAAACAATAAAAAGTCCCCAGTCCCTGGTAGTCAAGTGGCCCCTCCACTCCATTAGGCAGTGACCCACCAACCTGCTCCCCCCAACCTGACTACAGCCGGCAACTGGCACAGCTCACCTCACACTGCACCAGACAGCTCCTGACTGAACTGTACAGGAGCGTGTAAAAAAAAACCTTAATGTCGACAGGTGCAATTTCGACTGTCGACATTGTTTCCATTGCTGAGCCACATTTCGACAACTTTGTTGTTGATGTGGCTTGGTGGAACCCTACCAGGGATACAGGGATTGGGTGATTTACTATTTTTACAGTGCTCGGGCTGGGGGGGACCACTAGACTACCAGGGATATGAGGATCGGTTCCACCAAGCTGCATTGACACTGAAGTTGTTGACATGTGGCTTGGTGATAACCCCAATGTCAACAGGTAAAGTTTCGCTTGTCAGACATTGTGTTTTTTGTTACCGGGGAGCTGTGCCCCTGAACCCCCCCATGCAGGGGGCTGTGTCCCCACACCACCCCCCCATTTCTATATAACAAACTCCAAGTCAGAGTTTGTTTGAAATAGGGAAATCACTGGTGGTGTGGCAAAATTTCATCTGCGGTCCATCACAGTGACAATCTTGAAACCTGTCAGTTATTGCCGCTGTGATGGGTTTTGTCATCAAAATGTCAATATTTTGCCAGTATACCATGGGGTTCAGGTTGGTGATTTACTATTTTCACAATGATCGGGGCTGGGTAGGGGACCACTACACTACCAAGGATACAGGGCTTGGGTGGGTGATTTAGTATTTTTACAGTGCTCGGGACTGGGGGGTGACCACTAGACTATCAGGGATATGGGGATCAGGTAGGTGATTTACTATATTCACTGTGAACGGGGCTAGGGAGGGACCACTGTACCGCTAGGTTTCCCTGCCTTTAACAGTGTGCAGCCAGGTCTGCACGCTAGTTAGGGCAGGGTTTCGGAAGCATAAATCTGCACTGCTGCTGGGGGCTGTGTTGCACTTCTGAAACATTACAATATTTTTTTTGAAATTCAAGCTTCTTTATTGATTTATTTAATAGCAACACAAACATGAATTACAAACATTGTTGCAAGCTATAGTCAGAAAAGTAACATACACACAACAAAACAACAGAATCATTGAGAATGGAGTGGGTCTGAATGATCACAACCAACAAAAATTACCAACCTCACCCTTAATCCCTCCCAGCCCTCCCCCCTACCACCTCCGGAGGGTGCCACCTCGAAAAACCATAAGTAGGAGAAGTAAAAAGGCAAGAAGTAATCTGGTGTTAAAGATAACTCAGAAGAGACAGAGTAGAGTAAGGTTATCAGAGGACACCAGTGCATGAGCTTAGCGTAGATATAAGGCATATAGTTTGCCCCATTTCTGGTTGAAGGAGACCATGCGATTCCGGGAGCTAGCTATTAACCTTTCAGTTTTGAAACAAAGAGAGATTTCTTTAAACCATTCAGAGTATGATATGACCAGTTGATCCATCCAATGCTTGAGGACCAGCCTTTTAACTGCAATGGAAATCAAAGCCATATGGAACCTGCGTTCCTTGACTCCAATGTTCGAAAGCAGCCCCAGTATATACATATTTCTACAGTAAATAGCTCCCCCAGACCCAGGAGGGGATCTAAATTAGATTGGATTGTATTCCATAGAGGGGCCACCTTATCACAGTGCCAGAAAATATGTAGCAGGTTCCCCTCAGCTGCTCCACAACATGTACAGTTAGTTGATGCCAGCCTGCCAAATTTGGCTAGCTTAATTGGAGTGTAGTATAAGTTACTGAGGATGTGAAACTGAATTAACCTGTTCCTGTCCTGGGTTAGGTATCAGTGTGTATCCCTCCAGATCCGATTCCAGGGCAAGGGAGAGTCAGCCAGGAGGGATGCCCAGATCTTGGACCCGTAAGGGCCGTAGGGTATTTGGAATCTAATAAATAAGAGTAAATCCTGGCAATTCCATGGGGTTTATCTGCACAAGCTTGGATTTGATCCAGAAAAGGGCCTGTTTGGGATGGTATAAGTACCATTCCAAACAAGTTGGCTAAAAGGTGTCTTAACTGAAAAACCTTGAATATGTGTTTCTGGGGATATGCAGTTTGGAGAGCATTTCAGTAGAGGAAAGGAGAGAACCCTGAGAGTATAGGTTCTCCACTAGTGAATCATGCACCTGTGGAAGCCAGTCAGAAGTCAGTGGGGAGCCTCCTAGTTTGATATTGGGATTTAGAGTGAGGGGTTGCGCCATGTCCTTTGTGTATGGTATGTTTAAGAAGCTCCAACATTGAGTTAAGATTTTAATAGACAGGCCTATCGACCCTTGTAATACTCGGGCAGTGTAGAAAAGGAGTGGTAAAAAATGGGGACGAAGATCATGTTTGTCCAAAAGATTGAGTTCTAGCTGCAGCCACACAGGCTGGGATGGGTTGGGGTGGGTGTTTAGCCATCGCCCTACTTTGACAAGTTGGCTGGCCCAATAGTATAACATAAAATTAGGAGGACGAAGGCCTCCTCTGTCCCTAGGTAGATTAAGCTTTAAGAAGGCCCGTCTAGGGTGCTTACCTTTCCAGATAAAATTGGAGAGGGCAGAATGAATCTGTTGGAAGTAGGATTTTGGGAGCCATATGTTTAATAAGTTTAAGGGGTAAAAAATACAGGGCAAGATGTTCATTTTAATGATACTAATATGGCCCCATAAAGATATCAGCAGGCTGTCCCATCTATCAAGATCTTTCTGAACTTTCATCAGCAGGTCGTCCAGGTTCAGTTTCTTGATAACCTCTGGGTCTCGTGCAAGATGTATACCTAGATATTTGAGCGAGACAGGGGACCACTTCATGCCAAACTGGGCAAAATTAGCATGAGATGTGAGAGAGTTTAGCGGGGAAAATAAGTAACTTATTTAGATTTAGTCTGTAATTAGATACTTGACCAAACTGATCGATAATTTGTATTGCCTGTGCTAAGGAGGTTTCTGGGTTGGCCAAGTGTAGGAGGATATCGTCTGCAAAGACTGAGAGAGTCAGGGGTTCCTGAGAGATAACACAACCTGTAACCTGGGGTGAGGCTTTGATGCTAAGTATTAAGGGTTCTAAATACAGGTTAAATAAGTAAGGGGAGAGAGGACAGCCTTGCCGGGTGCCAGAGTACAGAGGGAATCGAGATGAAAAAACACCGTTACAATAAATTTTTGCAGAGGGCGACTTGTAAACTGTTCTGATCCACTGGATGAAGGAATCGGGGAAGCCCATTCTCGCAAGAGTGGACCACAAAAAATCCCAGTTAACCCTGTCGAAGGCCTTTTCTGCGTCAAGTGCAATTAGAGCCATGGGTACCTGGGAATCCTGTGCGGCATGGAAGATATGGGAGAGGGTTCTCAGGTGATCTGCCGCGGATCTGCCCTGAATGAACCCCACTTGCTTGGGGCTCAGCAGTTGCTGCCAAACCTGTTTGTCTCTGAGAGAAAGGATTTTAGTTAAGATTTTGATATCATAATTTAATAATGAGATTGGGCGATAGCTAGTCGGTTCTGACTGAGGTTTGTCTGGCTCGAATTAGGATTATTGTGGCCTCTAACAGAGAGGGTCAAGAGTCTGAGGAGAACATAAAATCATATAATTTTAAGAGAAGAGAGAGCTCCTTGCAGAAGACTTTATAGAAATTAGAAGGGAAGACATCGGGACCAGGAGATTTATCCAGAGTTAGGCTATTTATTGCTTCCTCAATCTCGGCCAAGGTAATGGGAGAAGACAGTGATTCAATTTGGTGTGCCTGTGGGGAGGAGACTGACACCGTCTGAAATTATCTATATTAGTGCGGGATGGCTGGGAGGTACCTCTGCCATATATTTCCTTAAAGGACTCAAAAATGTTGCGTATCTCTTGGAGAGGTTTGGTGGAGCCATCAGGGATCTCAGTGCAGGAATCAATCTTGAATTTTCTGTCTCCTCAGTCTAAGGGCTAATAGTCTGCCAGGTTTCTCCCTTGATCCAGGTACTAGATTTGGATTAAGAATAGCATATTCTGTTTTCCTTAATTAAGTCTTCGTATTCATTTCTGAGCTTACAAAGTTACCAAATCGGCTTGAGAGCAAGAAAGGAAAAAACGTCTTCTGCCATCCTAATTTGGCTGGCCAATGAGACGATTCTAACCTCTCTAAGCTTTTCCTTTAGAAGCCAATTTTATAAACTCGCCCCTGATAAAACATTTAAGCGAACACCAAATTAAGTCCTCTCTGGTGACAGAACCCTGATTGTGTTCTAAGAAGGACTTAATTGAAGTTTTAATGTGGGATATTGTACTTTCTTCTTTTAGAAGCTGTGTGTTTAGCTTCCATGAGGTGTCCCTTTGCCCCTGTGGACCATGGGATACCTTAATCCATGCCAGAGAGTGGTCAGAGATGACTATGGGTTCTATGCCTGTGTGGAGAATGGCTTCCAGGAGGGTAGTGCTAATTAGCATATAGTCGAGTCTCGACCATGTTTGATGTACTTGAGAGTAAAAGGAAAAGGTGCAGCCAGAAGGGTTAAGCAGGTGCCAGGGATCACATAATCCCAGTAAGTTAATGAAATCCCTGAGGGCGACCTGGGAAGGGAAGGGGGGGGTCATAGGGGTCTGTAAGTTTTATCGGCCTTTTGTTCTGGAACAATATTCCAGTCACCTCCCAGTATAAATAAGGAGGGCAAGAACCCACTCAGTCTATCCGCTAAGTGCATAAGAAATTTGGGATCACCTCCCACTGGGCCATAGATTGCCCCTAGAACCACTCTGACATTATTAAGCAGGCCCTTAACCAGGACAAATCTGCCTTCTTGGTCTATAGAACTATCTTCAACCACAAATGAAATGTATCGCTTAACAGTATAGCCGCCCTTTGAAACCGATAACCCCCAGATACAAAAACCTGAAAACCCTGATGTCAGTAACCCACTGGATTATGACACCAATAAATGAGTTTCCTGCAAGCAAAGGATGTCAATATCTAGCAAAGTGCAGTTGTGGAGAACCTGCTGCCTTTTAGTGGCATTTCTGATGCCTCTGACATTCCAGGTAGCAATTTTAATAGGCCTTATAGCCATATATCTTAAGGAGTAGTTACAAGAGAAAGAATTCGATGGTACTTCTATCCAATACCAGTGTTGGTGGCACCTCCAGGTTTCACCCCCCAGCCTCCCCAATACTGAACGCAAAAGAAAAATAATTCATTGGCTCTGGAAATCTAAACCTGAGCCTATGGTAAAATATATCAGGTAAAAGTAGCATCGAGATACTGCATCTGGATGAAAGAATAGCACGTGAGTCCCCCCTTCCCCCAAACCATAACACTCAAACCCTCCCAACCCCCCTCAGACTATGTACAGTAGTACCCCATAAAGTTGAGAAAACAGTAACGAGAAGCTGAGTAATCCTAGTGGGGACCATCCCCAAAGGGTAGCAAGACCAAGGATGAGCAGGAATACAACAAGCTGAGGTGAAGAAAGTTGGTCCAGTTCAGAGAGACAGGAAATTAAACCTCTAAGTAAGCATTGCCATCCAGGTCCCCTGGGTGTTGCTACCCTCACCCCCCTTTCCAGACCGCAATGCAGGGTTCCCAGTGCTTGCTTTTATCACTGAGCCCCCACCGACCTGGATAAAATAAAGGAAGGCTAAACAATATGCCCCACTGGGAAAGCATCAACCATTGTAATTGTAAATGACATGAAAAAGAAACTAAGGACCGTACCATAAACTGCCGAGTAAGGAAAGCAGTAGAAGCCCTGATGGTCCCCTTCACACCAACGACCAATAACAACGTGATACACATGGGAGGTCGACTAATCGCCCGACGCTCCAACTGACTGTGAGCTTAAAGTAAGAATTGGGATAACCCTATACACGGGATCGAGCAGGCCCCGAGATATGGGAAGTATCCAAGAGGAGACGGATCAGGAGGACCAAATGGTCCGTCACTTAAAAGAGCCAGAGGAAACAGCAGACAGAGACTTGGTTCCACCTCCTCCCCTTCTCCTCCATCAGGAGACTGTAGTTAGGCCCTTCACATCTACTGAGGCCTTGTAGGCCACGACCTGGACCTCAGCCATGGCCCCGAAAGACCGAGACCGACGGGGAGAGGACCGGTTAAGCCTTGCGGGTAATAAACTTTGACAACAATTCAAAAGCAGGAAAAGCTAATAAACAAAACAAACAGTTCAAAGTTCAATTATTTTTAGAGAGACTTGGTAGCTTGAGGGTAAGGTCTGATGTGGCTTGCTCCGGACTCTCATAGGAATGCCAGACACCATCCAAGGTCACCTGCAGTTTGGCTGGGTACCTCATCAGCAGTTCCAGCGGTGAGCTTGCTCACAATCGGATGGAAGGCAGCTCTTTTCTGTCGCGTTTCAAGGGCAAATCTTGTGTAAGCCTCAGCTTCAAGCTACCCCAGAGAATTGACTGCAACTCTTTGGCTTTGGTGAGGACATGCTGTTTTTCTAGATAACAGAAATCTCACAATAATAGGCTGAGGTGGAGCATTAGGTGGTGGCTTTGGTTTCAGTGAATGGTGAGCTCTCTTGATGTGGTATTGTGGGTTAAGAGGGGAGGGACCCACAACTTTGTGAAGGAATTTCTGAATGAAGGTGATGGTGTCCGAACCCTCTTCCAACTCAGGCAGGCCCAGAATCAGTATGTTATTTCTCCTGCTTCTACCCTCGAGATCTTCTGTTCTAAGTTGAAGCTTGTTGATCTGTTGCCTGAGTCGGATAATCTCTGGATCAGTTTTCCCCTTCCAGTTTTCCAGCGAAGCCGTTCTAGCCTCTGTGTCACCTACTCTTAAAGTGAGTGAGCTAAGATCGCTTCTGATGGTTTTTAGCTCGGAGGAGATATCTTGTAGGGTTTCACGAAAGGGTATTAGCTCTAGGAGAAATCACTCCTCCATTAAAACATTTGCAGTAGAGCCTGAAGCATTCAGCTTGGTGACGTGCACCGAACCTTGAGTTTTAGATTTTTTAGCCGATTTCTCGGGGGTAGCCGGCGGGGTGTGCTTGACGCTGGCCTGCTTCATCTCCACTTCCATGCTTGAAAGAGCCCAGACTTAAGAGCTGTGGGGTCAAAGTAGATCGCTACCGCGTTCCAGGCAGGTAAAATAACCAGATAGATTGCACAAATCGCTGCCAGAAATGCTAAGGAGGCAAATAAAATAAGATTTTGCCAGTCGGTGGGCAGAAGCTCTGGATCAGGCTGCTGCTAGGTGTGCTGCATCACGTGACTCTTGAAACATTACAATATTGTGCTGTACTGCATATGCATGGCGGACCCCTCATTTGCATAGGCGCAGCACAATATTGCATGCTTTGGCACTTTGGGGTGCGCTAAGCATCTGGAGCCCTTTGAATATGGGCACGCCCGACAGCTGTCACATTTGCAGGGTTGTGCCTGCACATCCCCTTTGGAAAATAGGGACAAAGAATATAAACATCCAAGTGGCACCATATGCTTCCTCCAGACACTGCATCTTAACTATTCTGTAAACCGCACACTTAAACATCCAAGAGCATGGTGAATGTACCACGCCAGCAGATTTTGTGCCAGCTGGAAACCCATCATTCTCCAGATATTTTGTTGATTACCCCCCCGACACACACACACACACACACACACACACACACACACACACAACACACACACACACACACACACACCTGATTGCTCACTACAACATACATAATTCCTTCCTTGTATTAGGTTCTATCCATCCCAATCACCAAACCACTCAATTGATTGGTTCCAATATGTGTCATGATCCATAACTACAGCAATAATGCATAGCCAGGTACATGAATAATGATTCCATACTGGCTGCAGCACAGAAATGATGCAGTATAATACAAATGCTGCAGTATACAACAGGGAACAGTGTTATTCAATGGCAATAAAGCCCATTTGTTATGCAGTCCAGTAGTTTGTGACATATAATTTGTTGTAGTGTACTATGCTGCACAATTGCTGACTCATTATTTGTTAATAAAGGATTAACATGTGGCTGACATAATGCTTTCAACCAATCAGAAAGCTTTTTCTTATCAGACCCCATTCTATAATACCAGACCTGATCTGCCAAGAAAGTAAGAGGATTGATGTGCCACAAAATGTGCCAGAGACCACAACACATGTTAATTTGTTGCAGTGGTGGTGATGAAGGGGATGTGAATTATTGAGGGATACTTGTACTCTGCATGGTTTGCGAATGGCAGTTCAGCTTGGTCACATTCTGTATAGAATGTTGATGTAGTTGGTACTTTGATTCTGATATTTTTCTTTCCAAAAGTGAAAAGCAAACTGCCAGCCATTCTGGTGTTATCACACAGAATTGTATTTGGTTATCAACTTGCACTGCATTTTACATGGTCTTGGGGACACCACCAATGCAGTCAATTACCAAGCAGATGAAATAGACTTATAGGCCTTCGTCTGCTGGCTCTCTTCGTATGTTCGTATTCTAAATGTTCATGCTGCAGTGGGATGAAAGGAGACTATTACATCATGAGTTGCTGCTTTGTCAAGGGGTGTCTCTAATATTCAGTGAGTATGCAATAAGAATAGATTAGGGTCTGAATAAAAACAAGGTTGGGTGTAGTTTCACTGTTATCATGCATTTTGGTTTTACTAATGAAGGAAACAGATAATACGACCAGTAATGTCAATGTATTTTAGAGTGGATAAGCAATTAGAAAATGCTGGTTTTCGACAAAAAATAATTTTTCCTGTTCACATTTGAATATACTGTAACACAAGATAATAATCATGACTACATATTGTTTAACCACGGTATTCAAAATATAATGAGTTCTCTCCTCTTTCTTCTCTTTTCGATTGCATTGCTGCTGCGCCATGACATCTGAACATTTAATGAAAATATTGTTGGGCATGAATCAATTTTAAGATGATGTTGTCCCAGTTTAAAACCAGTTATATCTAAATAAGACTGTGGGGTAACAAACTAATCTTTGGAAAAATGATCAGCACATATGACAGTGTGATCATTGGGTTCCTATTCAGAACACTTAACAGCTAGTGCCTGCTGCTTACATCTTTTAGGGTTTTTAGGGAAGCGATAAAAAACTGCATTTGTCTGTACCCCATTCTATTGTCCCCAGATCCCCCTCAAAGAAAAATACCAGACCAGCATGTGTGAGTGCTCAGAAATGGCAATTCATGTTACTTAAATTCTTTGATTTCAATCCACTTCAATCCAAATCCATATGTCCATATACATTGAACATAATCCATTTAAACATTGTGTAAGTCAATCCATTTAACTCATGCCATCATTTCATTTGTTAAAATTACTGTCAATTTATTCTTTTGTCTTCTCTTAGCTTCTTCTCCCCCCCAGATGTATATCCTGGGGGGCCGCCTTCTTCTTTTCGTCTTCTGCCCAAGGAGTACAAGCGTACACACTGTACCCCTGCTTCTTGTAGTGTTGTCTTATGTCCTATTTATTATTTATCCCCCTTCCCCCCAGCCTATCCTTCCCCCAGCTCCCCAATTTTCCACCAGTCCACCTCCCGCCTGCGATGGATGGTGGACTTCCCCCCTTTCTTAGCCAATTTTTTCCTGCATGCAGGGCTCAAGAGTATACACAATTTCAGAATTAAACATTGCCAGGCCTAACCTGAAGAGGTGTACCCTATCTCCCCTATAAAATTCCTCCACCTGTTCTGTCACACCACTGCATATGACCTTACCCCCTCATCTCCACAAATAACCTGCCCACCCTGGCATTCATGCATTTTCTGGCATTGTTCATGGCCTTGTACTTTTTGGCGTGTCTCCATACCCTCCTTGGAACTATGTCTGACCATACCAGAGTAACCTCTGGCCACCATCCTCTTATCTTATTAATGTCTTCTTTAATGTGATAATAGATATCCAGCCAGGGTCTAGTCCCCAGGTCATTGCCCCCAAAATGGATAATTAAAAGGTCCGAGTGACTGTGATCCTTTTTCATCTCCCTCAGTAATGGCAGCAGCTGTGACCACCTCATGCCATGAATGCCTCTCCAGGTCTGCTTGATCTGATTAAGGTCCAAATATAACTGCTCCCAGCTTCTTGGATGCCCACCGCTCAGCCTAGTGGACAAGGGAGTGACCACAAATCCAAGCCACCAACCTCCTTGTCTGTCCTGGATAAATCATAAAAACAGAGAAAGTTAGATACCCATCCACAACCCTTTCAGTGATCCTTATCACCTTATCCCCTCCAAGATCCTGCCCCCGAGTAAATTAATCCCCCCTCCCCCCATACTATTCATAATGCCATGAAACACCTGCTTGGTTGGAGAGAAAAGAAAACACTGTTATTCCCGTTTGTTCATATCCCAGACATATCTTTTAAAACAGTTAGAAGACCCCTCCCTTTTTGCTTGATGTCCCCGGTGGTGCCGCCCTGGGCTGCCAACACCGATGCTGCCCCAATGAGGAAAGAATGAAAGGAATATCTGCTCGGGTCCTCCCCTATAAAAATCAGCCCCTTTCTAGTACTGCTGCTATTTGCAATCCCATGAGCTGGGTCCCATCCTCATGCAAAAACATCAAGGGGTTCTTATCCATTAGTCGACCTGCCGCACGCACATGTACAGGGCCCCACTCAACATATTGCCCCATTCTTATGTCTCTACAGCAGTACCCTGTGCCTTTTCCCCACCTGGTTGGTCTTTGACCACCTGAGAAGCACTGAGATGCCTTCTTCAGTCCATATGATGTCTGTCCACTGCAGTCCTGCAGAACTATCTGTTATCTGTCCCCTATCATCTCACAGACCCGAAATGCTCTGCTGTACATGGTGGCGTATACTGCTCAAAAAGACCGCCTCACTACTGGGTACATATCTGTGTAATACCCCTAGCCACTCTACCAGCCCCTCTGTAAGTGGTCTTCTGTGATCCTTCATGTTCTCTGCCCCCCTGAATCCAGGCTTGCATCATATGTCTAATAACATTGTGCTTCATAGGATCAGTCTACCTCTTTAGTGTACACACCTATCCTATGGCTGTCAAATGAACCCTCATGGTTGTGAGTAACAGCTTATTTCTCCATCCCGCCACTATAAATTGTGCTACCTGATCACCTGATTACGCACCACTTAACTCTCACCCATTTTGTGCTCGAAGGTCTGGAATGCCTTTCAGGAGGTTTCATATGCTTTTAGGGTTCTGGGGACCAGAAGTTGTGAAACAACTGTTCGGCTCCACCAATCCAATCTTCCAGATGTAGTCCAGGATTGCCATCTGCCCTAGTTCTGCTCATGGAGCGATGGCTCAAAACCTGTCCATCTGCATGCAGAAGAGGCAATCAGCTATCACATTATCTACACTGTCAATATGCCTCACCCTACATAACATATTCAACATCAGCCCCCTTAACACCAGCTGCCTCAGTACCCTCATGACCCTTTCAGACCTTGTCCCCCCATTTGTTGAGCACATCCATGACTGCCCTGTTGTCGCTCCAAAGGGTGACCTTCTGTTTCCTAAGTGCTTGTCCCCATACCTCCATCACTACCCATATGGGGAATATCTCCAAGAAGGTGATATCCCGTGTCACCCCCCACCTGTATCCATCTGCTGGGCCAAGTCACTGCAAACCACTTTCCCTCAAAGTAAGCCCCCATTCCAATGCCCAAAGCTGCATCCACATACAGCTGTTGGTCGGTGTTAAAGACCCATTCTTCTTGCCAGAAGGTCCTCCCATTGTAGTAACTCAAAAAAGGTCTCTCACACCTGGAGGTCTTCTTTGGTTCCCCTGGCTATGTCTACCCAGTGATGAGGCCTAGTGACCCCTTGCGGTGCCCTAGCCAGGCATCATATAAACATGCACCCGGGTGCTATGGCCCTACATGTGAAATTCAAATGACTCGACAATTGCTGTACCTGCTGAAGTTGCACCCCGTGCTGGGCCTTGACCTCCTGTAGCAGGGTTCTTAACTTGTTTACCTTAGGCTCGGGCAGCCTAAAAAGCTAGCCAATGGTATCTATCTCAATGCCTAGGAATTTTATTGTCTAACCGGTACCCTCCGTCTTTTCTGGAGATAATGGCACTCCAAGCTCCTTGCACATGGCCTTGAAATCTCTCAACATCTCCTCTGTCTGTTGCCTCCCCTCCCCTCCCCTATCAAGAGAAAATTGTCTAGGTATTGAATCACTGACCTGTACCCATATCTCATCTGGAAGACCCATTGCAGCCATGTGCTGAACAACTCAAATGTAGCACATGCAACCGAGCAACCCATGAGCATAGCTTTATCCAAATTATATTTCTCCCCAGTCTGGAATCCCAGTAAGTCCCAATCCTCAAGCCATACCAGCAGCAGGTGGAATGCTGCCTCAATGTCCATTTTGCCAGCCATGCCCCCTGCATTGCCCTAATCAACCTAACTGCTTCCTCTAAAGTGGGGTATGTCACCTTACTATCCTCTTCTTTGATATAATCATTGACTGAGTCATTGTCCAGATAAGACAGGTGGTGCATCACCCTGAATTCCCCCGGCTGTTTCTTGGGTACTAGCCCCAAGGGGGATATCCTTAATTTTGTCAGCGGTGGATGACAGAGATGGGTCTTCCACCACCTGCTGATATCTCCTTCTGAATCTTCTGTTCCAACATAATTTCTCTAGCCTTTACCGGTCCTAATTCTGTCCCCTTGGAAATACAGGCTGAAACCCCTCTTAAACCCATTTATTAGTGTGTGTGCTGCCTCTGTTGCCAGGTAATGCCTCACCCAGTCTGCCAAAACATAAATATTAATAGGGATTGCAGCCAGACAAAATGATCTACACATGCAGTCCTCAACTATCCTGGTGGCCGCCATAGAAGGCCTATCTCCTGCCCCTGCCTGCTCCTGCCTCTATCTCCCTCCCCACTGCTGTACCCTATGCCTCAGCTGGTTACTCTGAAAGGACTGATTGTAGGCCGTATTATGGTTTCCAGTCCCCTTTTCCCAGATGTACCTACATTTTGACTCTGGGTGGCTACCCCCGCATTTCGAGCAGGTGTGGTGAAAAAGGCAGTTTGGCCAGGAGCAGAAAGCCCAGTTATAAACCCAGCAGCACTTCTGTCCTGCTCCCGTCTTCTTGTCCCCTTCACTATCCCCATTAGTCGTGCCCGTGCAAATCTCTAGCCACAGGTCTATCTACCTTGCATCCCATTTGACATCCCCAAAATGAGCCATTCTCTTCCTAAATTTTCATCATGCTTCAATAGCTATACCCACCTTTCTTATATTCAGAAGAAGAAGAACAGCATTTATATAGCGCTTACATACACAGCATCCCAAAGCACTTTACAAGCAATGCTAGACTGGTAGCAAGTGACTGAATGTGGTGGTGGCCATATCGCACATCATCACCCACACACAACCTGGATAATTGCATGAACCAGTTTATGGAAGGGGAATGTTGGCCAGGACACCAGAAATGTTCCTGCTCTTTTTGCGAAGAGTGCCCTGGGTTCTTTGCTTCCACCACTTTTCCAGGCACTTTTTATAATGAGGAATATGTTAACAAAGATGGCCAGCTCCAGCTTCTTCTCTATGACAATAGCCATATAATAGGTAAAACCCATCAACCAATTATCCCAGCTCTTCCCCTTCATTGTCTTCTTCTCCTCCTCCTTTCCTTTCCCCAACAGCACTACCGCTGCTGCCATGTCCTTCTTCTTAAAACTCTCTTTCTCCTCGTATTTTTTCCATGTTATCTACATTAGCAAGGGCAAATATTTCTACATATTCACCCTTCCAGATTTTCTCTTTTGTGGCCAATGGGATGTGATCCCCTAAATGGACACCTGGCACCTGAATCTTGGCCCCAAGCACCTAGTCACCAGCTGCCACTCCTACTGTTCCTGCAGTCCCACCAGTATCTTCCTTATCTTTGTTCCTGATTTCCCCAGTGCTTTTTCTAACTGTCCCAAGCCTGTGTCCCCCCATAGCTTTTAGCATCTGTTCAATGTACTCTCTTGCACTGCTTTCCAGTGTGATCTCTTTATTAATTGGCTGGGAGTCCATCTGTATGGTAGGCCCTGTGGGTGGGGCTGGCTGGATGGTGTCTGTAGCTGGCACAGGAGCCTGAGGTTCCACCGGAGCAGGAGGAGCTGGAACCAGGGTGACTGGTGTGTTCAGCGAAGGCAAAGGTGCTAAGACCAACACTGGAGGGGCATCGGAACAAGTGGAGCTCAGCTGTCGCTGGGTCCACTGGGATAGAATCCATGGGCCTGGGTGCCAGGGCTTCCTTCTTGCTATTCTTCCCCCCTTGCTTTTGTGTCCCCTTTCCACTTGTCCTTCGGCAGGCTGGGTGGGTAAGCGGCCTCCAATAACCTGTTCTCCTTGCTCACCAGCTCCATTACTGCCTGGTAACACTCCTCCTTGTTTGACTTATTTCTCCTAGGAGCCATAATACAACACTTGTGAGCACCTATAGAGACACAAACACATGGTTAAATATCTGCCATTCACATTGGTTCCAATAATTGTGAGCTCCCAGGCCTGTGCATGGCTTTAAGTACCCTGGTTTCTTTCCTCTGTCTCTCTCCTCACGGCCAATCACTTGTACCACCTCACCACAGTTCGAACCTCCTGATTCCTCCCTTTCTGACTTCACCGCCTCTACTCTCTCTCTCTCTCTCTCCCCCTTCCTCTGCCAATCAATCTGTTTAAACACACCCACTACCTTTCTTTGGTCTGGGTCTGTGGACAATGGGGTCTGCCCTTCAATTGGGCAACCTTCTTTATTGCACTCAACAGCACAGTAGTACTTCCAGTTTCTCTGTCTTGTGGGGTTCCTCAGGGCTCAGTGCTCTCCCCATGTTGTTCGCAGTGTACATGCTGCCCTTCAGAGATATTGTAAGAAGGTACGGGCTGAGGTTTCACTGCTATGCTGATGATACCCAGCTCTACCTTTCTTTTGCACCTGACCAAGATGGAGTTCTCTCAGTCTTTAACAGCTGCCTCACAGAAACACAGGAGTGGATGGATTCCAGATAGCTAAAGTTGAACTCGAGAAAGACTGAGGTGTTGGTTGTGGACCCAGTGTGCGGATAGAGGGCGAGGTGGGTTTGCCCTCAGGCTTTATCTTGGGGTGTATCACTTCCGACCTCTGAATGGGTGTGAAACCTGGGGATAATTTTGATGAGGGCTGACTCTGCATTCACAGGTGTCAGCCGTCATCAAATCCTCTTTACCATCTGAAGAATATATCCAGGATTAAGCACCTTGTTCCATCTGGTGATCTTCCTATGCTGGTCCATGCCTTTGTGTCCTCGTGCCTAGATTACTGCAACTCCCTTTACCTATGACTACCTAGGATGAAATCCGCCACTTGCAGCTAGTGCAGAACGCTGCGCCTGGCTTTAGCGGAACTCCTAGATCCTGTCATATTACGCTGGTGCTTTGCAGATTGTACTGGCTGTACAGTGGTGGATCACTTTCAAAGTTGGTCTTCTGACTTTTAAAGCCCTACACGGACTAGGCCCAGATTACATGAAAGAGCTTCTGGTCCCCTACTGTCCTGGATGATTGCTCCACTCAGCTGATGAGGGGTTGCTAGAGATTCTGAGGGTGTGTTTGAAATCTTCTGGAGCCCAGGCATTTATGCACATGGCCCCAACCCTCTGGAATTCTCTACCCTGTCAGTTGCGGGACTGCATGACCATGGAGGGATTCAAACAAGCTTTAAAAGCACACCTGTGGGTTCAAGCTTTTGGCGAATGAATAATTTTGTACTGGATTATCTGTTTTGTACTATTTTATGACCTGGATATTTGATGTGTTATTTTACATGTGTTAGGCACCTTGATAATCTGAAAGGCACCATAAAAATCAAGTTATTATTATTACTTCATAACACCAGAAGAGAAAAGACACACGAAAATTAAAATAGAAGATTTTGATTTATTGACACACACACTGTGAGAAGTGTTATTAGCATATACAGTGAAAACATGTATGTGTCGAAACACCAGAAAATATTAAATCTATTTATTTATTTATTTATTTAGTTTTTGTTGACCGGTAAGTGCACTAGACAAATTCTGCCTATTTTCGAGCACGACCGGGAGAGATACAGATGAATGCCAACTGACCTTGAACCAGATTAAGCTGTTGGTGGTATTTTTAGTGAATGGGAGGAAATGTGGCCAGTGCACCGGGGAAGTTCCCCTATTTGCCAGTAGGGGGAACCGCTGGTCAGTTGCTGATCGGCAAGATGGCTGCCTCAATGGCTGAAGCAGAGCAGCAGATGGACATTGAGGAGAATGTTTCTATTCCAAATTCTCCACAGGATGTGTCGATTTTGATTATAGTGGATGCTGCAACTGAAAATATGCAAAATGCTACAAACTCCAATGTGGTGGAGATGGATACTCCAGTGGTGATTGTGACTGAAAGTACAGCTGAGGAGCAGCTTTTGAATAAGGAGGATGAAGAGGTGGAACAACCTACAGAGTGTGGTGTGTCCGTAGGGTCTTGTCCTGAGTTGAAAGCTTTATCGGAGTGGTTGGTAACTGCAGAGTGGCAGTTCTTATTCACATGGTCCCAGCTTAGAAAACAGATGCGGGACTTACAAACTTACAAGCAGAACTTTGCTGTCACCGAGTCCCAGATGGAAACCTCTGATGTAGCAGCATCGAAGAAAGCCGACATCAGCGGTGCGGAACAAGTGGAACTAGGTGAAACACAACCTCAAGGTAAAACTGCAATTGAAACTGTAATCAGGTCAGGGGAAATGTCGGGAATGGCAGAAGCAAGCACAAATGTATGTGGCCTTAGATGACCTGTCTCAGGGAGTGCTTTAAAAAACAATGAATGGTCAGTGAATAAAGTTCTGCAAGAGGCTGGATGGGTGCAAAACTCAGTATCGAGGCAGTGGAAATCAGGACCCACTCCTGTTTCTGTTGTCCCTGGTGCTTCTTTACAGAAGCAGGCTTTACCCCCAGTTCTGAACTTAACACTGAAATTCCCTCACAGTAAAGCTAATGCAAAACCCAATACTGAATTTACCTAAAAACACTGTACATAGAAACATAGAATTTGACGGCAGATAAGGACCGCTTGGCCCACCCAGTCTGCCCATTTCCCTACCTAATGGATAAGCTGCAGATCCTAGTTAACCAGCAGCCTACTTCTTTCTACCCCCACCCCCTAGAATTGCCTTATGACTGTTCCATGCTTGCTTGAATTCAACCACTATTTTTGACTCCACAAACTCCTCCAGAAGGCCATTCCATGTGTCCACAACCCTCTCTGTGAAAAAATACTTCCTTACATTACCTCTGAGCCGCCCCCCCATCTTCAAATTGTGCCCCCTTGTTCTTGCACACCTCTTTTTTTTGAAAGATGCTACCATCTTGGACTTTGTTAATTCCCTTGAGGTACTTGAAAGTTTCTATCGTGTCCCCTCTCCTCCTTTCCCTCGAGGCTATACATATTAAGCTCCTTTAGTCTCTCTTCATATGTCTTCCAGTGTAGACCCTGCACCATTTCAGTTGCCCTCCTCTGGACAGCTTCCACCTTGCCTATGTCCTTGCAGAGATTGGGTCTCAGAACTGCACACAGTACTCAGATGGGGTCTCACCAGCTGTCTGTACAGAGGGATAATAACTTCCTGTTTTCTACTGGTGATGCCTTTCCTAGCCATCCCAGTATCCCCAACCCTCCTCTGCTCTCTCACATTGCTTGCCCACCTTTAAGTCATCTGATATGACTACCCCCAGGTCCTTTCCATTTTGTTGTTGTTAGTATCTCACCCCCCATTGTGTACTCTTTCCCTGGGTTTTTGTTTCCCAGGTGCATTACCTTGCACTTTTTAGCATTAAATCTAAGCTGCCATACATTTGACCATTCCTCTAATCTTGCCAAGTCCCTTCTCATCCTTTCAACCCTACCTTGTGAATCAACTCTGTTGCAGATCTTTGTGTCATCTGCAAAGAGACATACTTTTCCTTCCAGTCCCTCTGCAATGTCACTTATAAAGAGATTGAAGAGGACCGGTCCTAATACTGAACCCTGTGGTACCCCACTAGTAACCCCCCTTTCTTCAGAGTGGACTCCATTTACTATTACGCTCTGTGTCCTATTCTCCAGCCAATTCTTTACCCAGGCTTTCATTTTGGGACCCACTCCCAGGCTGGCTAACTTGTATATTAATCTTTTGTGTGGGACTGAGTCAAATGCCTTGCTAAAGTCTAGGTAGGCCATGTCCACAGCCCCTCCCTGATCTACTACTTTGGTCACCCAGTCAAAGAAATCTATTAGATTCATCTGGCATGACCTTCCCGCTGTGAATCCATGCTGCCTTGGGACCTGTGCCCCTCTGGCCTCTAGGTACTCAACAATTCTTTCCTTCAGAAGTGATTCCATCATTTTCCCTATCACTGAGGTTAAACTAACAGGTTTGTAGTTTCCTGCTTCTGCCCTGCTCCCACCTTTGTGAAGGGATATCACATCTGCCCTCCTCCAGTCCTCAGGTACCACTCCATCCTCCATGATTTGTTAAAAGGGTAGTCAGTGGTGTCACTTAGTTCTACCCTTAGTTCTTTTAGAATTCTGGGATGAATCCCATCAGGCCCCATTGCTTTGTCCACCTTCAGTTTTAAGAGTTCTTTCAGAACCCTTTCTTCTGTGAATGGGCTGGTATCAACTTCTGTATCCAGAGTGTTTTTATTGTTTGTTTTAGGTATCTCCCCCTCTTCATTTGTAAATACTGAGCAAAAATCTTTGTTTAGTATCTCTGCCTTTTCACTGTCACCCTCTGCCCATCCCTCCTCCCCTTTACTAAGCCTTACTATCCCTCCCTTAGTCTTCCTTCGCTTCCTGATGTACTTAAAAAAGGTTTTATCCCCCTTCTTAACTGAGTTGGCTATCTTTTCCTCGGTTCGGGCCTTTGCTGTTCTGACTGCCTTCCCAGCTTCCTTTTGCTTTAACTGATACAATTATCTGTCCTGCTCCTTCTGTGATTCCTTGTACTTTCTGAATGCTTTCTTTTTCTCTTGAACCTTCACTGCCACCTCCTTTGAGAACGATAGTGGTTTCTTACATCATTTTGTTTTGTTTATTTGCTTCACACAGTCTTGTTACCTCTGTGATGGCAGTTTTTATTATTCCCCATTGTTCTTCCACCCCTCCTTCCTTCCCATTTGCTAGTGCATTCCTTAGGCACTCACCCATTTTGGCAAAGTCAGCCCTCCTGAAGTCCAGTACTTTTGCCTTTGAATGGCTTGACTCTATTGCTGTGTTTATTGTGAACCATACTGTTCGATGGTCGCTAGTTCCCAGATGGCTACCCACTTCTACCTCTGTGATCCTCTCTCCATCTCCATTTGAGAGAACCAGGTCTCTAAGATTGCTCCCTCTCGAGTGGGTTCCAATAGTAGTTGTCTAAGGCATGCCCCCTGTAGGGCATCTAGAATAACCCCACTCTTAGAAGTGGCTGCTGCAACTGCACTCCAGTTAACATCTGGCATATTCAGATCACCCATCAGCAATATCTCCCTTTATCTGCCATTCTAAGTATACTTTCTATCATTTCCTGTCCATTTCCTCCCGAGAGATCTGTATACAACCCCTGTGCGGATTGTGGTGCCATTGCCTGCCTCCAAATTGACCCACAGTGCTTCTTCTCCTCCCTGTTTACCCTTTTGTACTGTTGCTTTGATTCCTTCCCTTATGTAGAGAGCTACTCCTCCTCCTCTTTTACCCTCCCTGTCCCTCCTGTAGATAGTGTATCCTGGTATGTTTACGTCGAACAACACCATTACTGCTGAAACAGTAGAAATTGTTGATAGGCCTTTGAATTTGATAAATCACACTGCTGCAAGACCGTATGCTTCCCTCTTTAAAATGCCAATCTTACCTGCTAAACATCACAACGCAGTGAGATTACTATATACTGGGGGACTGAGTGAAGTGCCTGACAGTGTTTGTTGCACGACAACTTTAAAAATTTCATGAAGTTCTTTGCACATGAACTACATGACCTGATTCATGTTTCAGGCGAGCAACATTTTGATATCAGTTTTAAAACAGCTGGAGGCCTTCAACATTTCTGGACTACAATACAACATTCTCAAGAAAACACCCATGTGGTCACCTTTTATGGCAACACCCTTTCTAAACTGGAGCATAAAATTGTTACAGTGCTTTATCGTAATGAAGGCGTGCAAGTACATGATTTGGCAGCACTGGCTCAAACACAAATATACTCTCTTGAAGACCGATGTGATCTTGATGCTGCAAATATTTGGACTGAGGGTTAGAGGGTGAAAGTTTTGTTAAACAGGAATGAACAAGGTGTGATGCATTTACCTAACTCTTTCTTTCTTGGTGGGGACACGGGAGTCCTTTTTTATCCTGGACAACCGAAGACATGCCATAATGTGGCTCAGGAGAACATTTAAGCAGTGTATGTGATCAGATGAGGTGTACAATATATGGGGAGCCAGGACATGGAACACCCAGGCCCAGATATTCAGACTGCGCCATGCTGTGGCACAAACCAGGACACAGCGCAACTCCGCTGCGCAGGGGGCATTGACAGGATGATATTCAACGGAGCTGCGCCATGGCACAGCATCATTGAATATCTCACCCTGGCCACCCACAGTGTGTGTGGTGCAGTGGCACTGTGCCAGTGCAAGTGGCCAGAGTGGAGCAGGGGGATGCGCTAGCACAAGTTCCGTTACGCTATGCCCAACAACCGCAATATTCAAACGTGCACATGCAAATGGACCATAACATATGCAAGGTGCAAAAGGGGCCATGTACATGTTGTTATGGCCCCATTTGCATGCAGGTGCACCGATCCCAGATGACTTATACCTGCCGCCCTGCCAGACAGCAGCCATTGGGGACTGACTCCCCCTGCACAGCACTGCAATGTGCCCATCTGCCCGATCGTGGGCATATGTAGATGTAAAAAATCATCCCATATCCCTGGTGGTGCAGTGGACCACTTGCAGCCCAATCGCGGGCATCTATAATATGTAAAGTCCAATATCCTGGTGGTCTAGTGGACCGTTGCAGCCTAATCATGGATGTATATTATGAAATGTGAGATCAATAACCTGGTGGTCCAGCGGTGCCCCCCTCACCCGCCCACAGGCCGTGCCCCTCCCCCGGTCAGCAGTGGGCAGCAGCACCACCTGCTGCCCACTGCCCAACTGACACCATATGGAAGGGCTGTACACCCATTGGTTCTGGCGTGAGCCAATGGGTATGCAACCATACCATATACAGTCCAGATATGTGAATGGATCAATCACATATCTGGACTGTGTATCAGTACGAGCTGCATGCCCATTGGCTCACACTGTGGACCAATGGGCATCACTTTCCATGGTGTCAGTCAGTGGGCAGTGGGGTGGCAAGCGGGTGATGCTACCGTGACCGGGGGTGGGGCGGCAGCGCTCAGTGGCGGGTGGGAAGAGTGCAGCTTGATCACCAGGTTATTAGTCCTCATTTTACAACACTCATACGATTGGGCTGCGAATGGTCCACTGGACCACCAGGGATATTGGACTTCTTTTATTTTGACTTATGCCCATGATCGGGCTGCGAGCAGTCCACTGGACCACCAGGAATTTAGGAGGATCCTTTCTCTATGTATGCCTGTGATCGGGCATGGGGGGTGCTGCCAGGTGCAGTCAGAGCTCGGGTGGCCACCCTCAGGTGGCAGCTGCCGTGTTGCGCCCTGCAATACGGCAGCTCACCTGTGGGTGGCCAGTCATTTCATTATTTTTTGGCTCACCTGTGTGCGGTGCAAGTAGGAGTTGTGCATGCATGGACTCAGTACATCCTGGGCAGAATATCAGGATGTGGAGTATGCATGGGCACCCCCACCTCAAGCCGCGCCACATTACTGATCGGCCCAGATTTGTGCCAGGCACAATCCTTGTTTGAATATTGCACCAGGGTGCATCAGTGGGTTGCTCATGGTGTAACAGTTTTGCATGCGCAACCCTTCTGAATATCTGGGCCCCAGTGTTTAAATTAATGCATATGTAACCTTTGTGATGAAAATGGACATACCTTCCAAAACTGTAAGTGAGCAGCCCACAATGTACCTGGCCAAGCAGCTGGGGAAGAACAAAGACTTCTCATCACCTTAGTTCAAAAAAGTAGGATAAGTAGTTTGAACCTACACAACCCAGACAATCAAACAAATATGGGTCACCCCAGGAAACTGTACCCCTGCAAGGACCCCTGACCCCTGACCATACCTCAGGTTTCAAGGCAAGTAATGCCCCCTAGTGAGGTCAGAGAAGAAAGAGAGGAAGAACTGGAGGCAGTACTCCCTGAGGTAGTAGAAGCACCTGCACTAATAGCGACAACTATGCCCCCCCCCAGTACAAGCAGATTCAGGGATAGAGCTAAAAGTAACCAAAGAACACAACTGAAAGCTCCAATAGGACCAAAACCTGTTCCTCTGGAAAACCAGTATGAAGCACTCCTTTCTGAACATTCTGAGGAGGAGTCTGATACCTCTTTTGGAATCTTTTCATCCCTGAGACTTCCTCATAGCAGAGTACTATGAATCAGCCTTTGAAACAAAACAAAGAAAAGTCACACAGGCAACAAAGGAAGGTTCAAATGAGTCTTGGCAAACAAATGGTGGATTTAACCTTTTATACTGTTAATACTAATAGTATTAAGAGGAAGACAAAAGAAAACAGTATTTTCCTATCTTGCAGATTTGCAAACAAGTGTTTTTTTTCTGCAGGATGTACGCTTTCATGCAACCTGAGAAATAAAAGCTGCACAGAATTCCTGGATATATGGGCCTTCCTTTTGGTCCATAGGTCAAGAAACTGCATCTGGGGTGGGAATTCTTGTTAAGCTACCTGTAATAAAACTAATTAAACAAATAGATCTAATACCAGGATGGGTCTTAATCCTTGATGTTAGTATACAGCATACAACATATAGGTTAATTAACCTATATGCACCACAAGCAAAAGCAGATCAAATAGAAATTTTGAAAGTCATTCAGCCCTTTTGTATACTTCAGGTACTATTATTTTTACTGGTGATTTTAATTGCAGTATAACTTCTAAATTGCAGATGAAACCATCTAAAAGCAAGCTATATTGTGACACGAATTATTTATGGGACACTATAATGAAAGCAAGACTTAATGATACATATTATGGTAAAGCGAAATTACATATCCCAACCTTTCATAAAGGGTACTTAGCTATTAAGCCTTAATTATTTTTTAATTTCTCGGAATATCACAGTGGGACTGGCTGCCACTCAGCTGGCAGAATTTATAGATCATGGTATGGTTTATTTTTCATTAGATCAACAATTAAAAATAGTTAAAGGCACTGGAATATGGAAAATGAATATCTCATTATTGCAAAAATAATTTATGGTAAAGGCTATACAAGAATTTATTGCAGCTAGAAATATAATTTTCTTTCTTTTCAATGAACCCTCCCAGTGGTGGAAAATACAAAATTTGACTTGCAAAATTATATAAAAAGTTAAGCAAGGCTCTCAGTCATAAGCAATACCTAATGTACCTGCAAAATAGGTCTAAATTTCAAAATTTATTGACACTAGATATGAAACTAGACAAGGCCTGACCTCCCAAATCTCTCAAATTAAAACAGAATTGTTGGCTTAACATGAACAAAAATCAAAGGCCCTACATTATCAACAAAAATATGAAATTCAAGGGTCCTCTCGATGGTATGTCCTTATGATAGCTGTTGCAAAAATTGGAAAAACAGAAATCACCAGCATATGCAATTTGAATGGATCATTGTGCACATCCCATGTAGAAATAATGATTTTAGTTTCTAGATATACAGAGAAGATGCATGGGCCTTTAAATTCTAGTGAGAATATTGCACAAGATTTTTGACAGGTTTAAACATTCAGGAAATGGCTACAATGTTGTTGAGGAAATATCTAACCCAATCACAGTGCAGGAATTTTGGAAGCTATTGTCTCTTTTACAGGAAAATGCCAAGGCCTGATGGGCTTTCAGACTAATTATATAAAGCTTATTGGACCTGACATTAGAAGAATTAACATTGATGAATAATGCACTATTACGTACAGCAAAAATACCCCTAAGTATGAATATGGGGTCTTAATATATATCTATAAAAAAGGAGATAAGGAGGACATACAAAATTGGAGACCAATTAGTCTTTTGAATTCTGACTTTAAAATCTTGACAGAAATCTTAAAAAATGTTTGCCATTATTAGCAATAAAAGTCATATCTTAATGTCAATATTGTCCAATACCAGGGACGAGAACTAAAGATTTATTGTTACTAGTAGGAGAAGCAGTAGAATATGGCAAGAGAGGATCAGTAGATGGGTACCTAGTCTCATTAGATCAGAAAAAGCCTTTGATCTTGTATCCCTTAATTTTTTGTGGAAAGTTTTAACTTTTTATAGGGTGTCCCAGCATGCCATACAATGGATAAGAGCAATATATAAAACAGCAACAGTCATTCCTTTAGATCATTGAAGGAAGAGCCCAATGATTCACATACAGAGGGAGGTGAGACAGGGCTGCCCCCTCAGCCCTATACTCTATGTATTTTTTTGGGACCCTCTCCTTAGAAAGATTGTGGCTAATTCATGTATTAGGCCTTTAAATATTAATAATTCTGAACTACAACAAACCATAGTAACCTATACAGATTATATGAATTTATTGGTAGCAGATGAAGAAGCAGTTCAGATAGCAGTATCAGTGTGTAGTGATTTTGGACAATTTTCTGGTGCATCCCTGGATATAAAAAATGTACAGGATATAGGTTAGGTTACACCCTAATAAACATAGCCTGTATCTTAGTATTCATATAAGTACTGACTCAATAAATATTTGGGGTATACAATACGGAATAGAAAATTTGGATGAGTTAAATTGGGAACCTAAAGTAGAGATGGGTAAACAAAAAGTTGCCCACTGGAATAGGTAGAAACCAAACAAGAAAAAAAGAGTTTATTTGATAAAAACTTATCTAAATCCAATTTTTTTGTATATGTTATATTTTCCCACTACCAAAAAAAATATGAGACTACTTTATTGAGCTTTTTCTTTCAGGCTTCATGGGGAAGTCATCTCAACCCAATAAAAAGAAATATAACATACCTACCAATCAGTCATGGAGACTTGAACATGGTTAACCCAATTCTGTTTTTTAATAGTGGTTTTTTTCACTGTAATACTAAACCAGTATTACTTTTTTTCCTCAGAAGAAGCCAGAAGGAGAAGGAAATAGATTAATTTCATTGCTTTACAGTAATTGTACATTGCTATTTTTGTTTTAAACTTAGATTGTGGGCTTTTAGTAACAACATAATTTATTTGCTGTCTTTACTTAGAATTGTTTTTTGGCTGTTGAAAATTTAAAACCTAGTTTCATGTGCTTGTGGTGGTGGTGTATTTCTTTGCTGTCTTTAATTGCTGCAAATTTTCACCCCCCCCGCCCCAACTCTTAATTATATGCCCTGTTAAATCTGATTGACAGGAGCTAAGCACAGGAGATAGTAGGGGTTGTGGAGTAGGAGGGCATAAGGGGAAGAAGCCGCTCTCAGAATGACACGTGTTTGACTCACTATTTATTTATTTATTTTCTTTTTTAAAGACAAGTGTCTGAGGATCAGTGGCAGGATTTTTAGGACAGTAAATTAATAAAAAGGGAACTAGGAGAGTTTCAGTAACAGACAAGTACTGGAATAGCAGTATATGTGTAGTATAATGTGGGGAGTGGTGCAATGCAGTGGCTGCAGGGCAGCCATATTCAGGCAGACCTTCTGGAAGCTGAGGTGCTGCCCTATTTGCATGCATCTCTCTGGACTGCAGGGTAAGGTAGCCAGACTCAGAGTGGAAGTAAACTGGGTCAGGAGTACCATCACCCCTATCCAGAGACCACCCAGGCCAATGCCGCTGCCTCAAAGGATGCAGAGAACGAGGAGCACTTGGATGACAGTGGGCTCAGGGAGGGTTAGGGCAGTCAGGCAGAGGCACATCCCAGATCCTATTCCACTCAAGAACCCATATGCCACACTGGCAAATGGGGACAACCAAATAGAGGTACCCCAGAGAAGTGGAAGGAAAGGATGGAGGTTAACCAAGGAGGTGGCCTCAGTGTGGAGAGCGGTGGACCCCAGAGGAGGAGGAAGTGAATCCTGGTGGAGGATTCCATCACAAGAGGCATCCAGCTAGGAACACAGGATGGGAGGTGCCTACCAGGTGCCACGGCATGGAGGGATGGAAGAAAGAACCTGGGGATCGCTGGGAAGGCAAGATGGGAGGGTGAGCTGGATGTCATTATCCACCTAGGTACTAATGACCTGGCAAATGGGAAGCCAAAGGAAGTTCTGGAAGAGTTTAGGAAATTGGGGTGGGGTCTCAAGCAAGTAGTTACTTCTGTCACCTTCTATCAAGTACTACTTGAAAGAGGCATGGGAGAGCATAGGGGTGCATGCACCAGGAACTTTAACTTATGGTTGAAGAACTGGTGCTGTGAGGAAGGGTTTGGATTCATTGGTGACTGGGGACCCACCTGGAGGGATGGAGGCTTGTTCAAGCCTGCATCCATCCTGGAGTGGAATCCGAGCACTCAATAATAAGTTTAAATGCTACATTGACAAGCAATTAAACTAGCCAAGGGGGATGGCAGACCAGCAAGGATGGTACCCAATTGCTCACCCCCCACAGCTAGCAGTGGAACCAGTGAACTGGAGGAGTGGACATCTCTACAAAGCAGTGTGCAAAAATGGAGATAAGTGCCCAAGAGGTGGATAGGCAGAAAGGGCACAATTCAACAGAAGGGCAGACAGCAAGGATAACCAGAGATAAAGACAACCAGGGTAGGGGTTGGAGTAGAACAGCTAAACAGTCTAGGGAGGTCAAATCATGAAAGCCATGTGTGCCAATGCCAGGAGCATTTGCAACAAGATGGAGGATCTGGAGGCTGTCATGGTGCAGTCAGACCTGGACATTGTGGCCATCACAGAAACCTGGTAGTGATAACCATGACTGGAGATGGCCATACCTGGCTACAACATATCTAGAAGAGACAGGGCAGGTAGAAAGGAGGAGGCACTGTATGTGAAAAATTACATAAGGGCCACAGAGATCCAGGAAGAACAAAATGGGGAGAGATACTGAAGGTTAGCTGGAAAGGAAATGGGGCCAGCCATCCACACAGGTGTGGTCTATAGACCACCAGCCCAGGAGGAAGAACCAGATAGGAGCTGATGCTAGCCATCGAAAGGATGGCAGACAAGGGTGAGGTAGTGCTGGTTGGAGACCTCAATATTCCAGACTTGGGCTGGAGCATCCCAGCAGCAGCATCAACTAGGAGCAGATTTATCCTGGACTCCTTCAGGGTGCCTTCCTCATGCAACTGGTCATGGAACCAACTCGGGAAGGCAATACTGGATCTTATGCTCACAAACAGGGACAGTGTGATGGGGTAACAGTGGGGAAGCACCTGGGAACAGTGACCACCAGTCATTGTGGTTTGAAATCACAGAAGGAGCAGAACTGAACCACACAAACACACGTATCCTGGATTTTAGGGGGACAGACTTTGGGAAAATGGGGAGATGCTTGAAAGAGGCATTAAGGGGAATCTGTCAGGAATACGGGGTTGAGGAACAGTAGGCAGTATTTAAAATGGGGATTACAAGAATAACAGAATTATACATTAAGTAGGTTGGCAAGGGGAAAAGGAAGAGGAGGCCATTATGGTTTTCCAAGGAGGTAGCAGAGAAAGTGAAACCCAAAAAGATTGTATTCAGGCAATACAAAAAGACACAGGTGGAAAGGGATAGGGAGAAGTACATGGAGAAACAAAGGGAGCCAGGTGGGGTTAGTAAGGGAAGCCAAAGCTCAGACAGAAGAGCAAATAGCAAAATCAGTGGGTAGAGGGGACAAAACCTTTTACAGGTACATAAGTGAAAAAAGAAAGGCAAAGGGAGGGATAGTGAGACTGAAGGAGGAGGATGGGGGCCGCATGGAGGATGACAACAGTAAAGGTGATATATTGAGCAGGTATTTCTGCTCAGTCTTTACTGAGGAAGAGGAGGGCAATGGGTCTGAAGGGAGTACAAGGGGTGGGAATTGTGCAGAAATGGACACCATTCCCTTTACATGAGAAAGGGTCCTGAAGGAACTGGAAGTAATAAGAGTTGATAAAGCAATGGGGCCAGATGTAGTGCACCCCAGGGTCCATAAAGAACTAAGAGAGGTGGTGGCTGAACCTCTGGCAATCCTGCTTAGCCAATCCCTGGAAACAGAGAAGGTACCCAAAGACTGGAGAACAGCAGATGAAGTCCCCTTATACAAAAGTGGGAACAAAGAGGAAGCGGGGAACTACAGACCAGTCAGCCTCACCTTGGTAGTTGGGAAGTTCATGGAAGCACTACTGAAGGAGAGATTGATGGAACATCTGGTTGTCAATGGACTACAGGACCCAAGGCAGCATGGTTTCACCAGGGGGAGGTCATGTCAGATCAACCTCATTGAATTTTTTGACTGGGTGACTAGGGAGGTGGATCAGGGGAGGGCAGTGGACATGGCCTATCTGGACTTCAGCAAGGCCTTTGACACTGTGCCGCATAGAATACTATTACACAAACTTGGGAATATGGGTGTGGGCAGGACAATAGTGCAATGCGTAGGTAACTGGCTGGGTGGCAGGACACAGTGGGTGGTGGTAAATGGCTGTCACTCCACAGAGGAAAAAGTGACCAGTGGGGTACCACAGGGATCAGTGCTGGGACTGGTCCTATTTAACATCTTCATCAGGGACATTGCACAGGACCTAGAAGGCAGAATTTCCCTGTTTGATGATGACACAAAGCTCCGTAACAAAGTAGACACACCAGAGGGTGTAGACAGAATGAGAAAGGACCTGCAGAAACTTGAAGAATGGTCAGGGGTTTGGCAGTTGAAAGTCAATGCAAAGAAGTGCAAGATAATGCATATGGGGCACAAAACCCAGGCACAATATATCAGTTGGGGGTGAGGATATAGCATGCACCAAGCAGGAAAGGGATCTTGAGGTTATCATCTCTGATGACCTCAAGGTAGAAACAGTGTGACAAGGCAGCAGGTAAAGCAAATAGGATGCTGGGATGCATAGGCAGGGGCATCACCAGCAGGAAAAGGAGGTCATAATTCCACCATACAAGACACTAGTGAGGCCCCACCTGGAGTACAGTGTACAGTTCTGGAGACCTTACGTAAGGACATAGGCAGGGTAGAGAAGGTTCAGAGGAGGGCAACAAAGATGGTACATGGATTGCATCACAAGTCCTATGAGGACAGGTTGAAGGAATTGAATATGTACTCCCTGGAGGAGAGAGGATATGATGAGATATATAAGTGTCTTACAGGGAGGAACAGGGTGCAGGAATACACTATTTTTAAGCAAAAAAGATGTTCCAGAACTAGAAAGCATGAGATGAAGTTGGAGGGAGGACGATTCAGAGGAAATGTGAGGAAGAATTTATTCACAGAACGGGTGCTGGACAAGTGGAACACCCTGCCAGAGGAAGTGGTGGAGGCTGAAACAATCACAGGATTTAAGAATGCATGGGATAGACATAAAGGAATTCTGGAGGTCAGTGTTAAGGGGCAACAGATGTCTAGGAAAACATAAAGTAAACTTACAAGCTCAAATGGGCAGACTCGGTGGGCCATAGGCCCTTATCTGCCAACACTGTCTGTCTCTATAACTGGATGAGAAACTTTGCTGTTTAAAACATGCCAGATATGGGTTGAACAGTGAACTGTAGGAAGGTTGGGAGTAGTCAGGAAATCAGAAGCCATATCAAATTATCTTAGAAATTTATTCTTCAGATTAAAAAATGGTGGATCATATAAAGACTTTACAATGAAAACAACTATATACTCACCTTTTACATTCAGTATGTCATGTGGACCGAGTGTTTGAAAAATGCCCAGTTAATTGACTGCCTGCTTTAAAGAAATTATTGACAAATAAAAGGATTCCAAAAGTAATGTGGGATGTGCACTGGTTGGCATGCCATGAGAGAATTAATGTTGTAGCTAATCATAAACATAAACAGCAGACCTAATGATTATGTAGCAGATTGCAATGTATAAACCAGGCAGAAACTATTGTACATTTGCTTTTGATTGCACTTTAATTCAGGATTTTGGGGAATTTGTAGCTCAGAAATGGGAGAAATATATTCTCTACTGTAGCATTATGACAATATTATGTATGGAGCCTTTTTGCCTGAATGGCAAAATGGCTATAAGTACCTTAAGAGTGATGATTACTAGGTTTAAAAGGCAGATTTGGCTGGCTAAATATGGTCTGATGCATCAATAACCTGAAGGTTGACATCAGCAATACTGTATGTTAAGAATATATAATACTTATGAAATATTAGACCAGGTTGGATTATTTTACTGTTCTTTTTGGTTTTGTTTGTTTTTCTTTTTCTTCTTGTGAAGAAGGGTCATTGAATTATATGATTGTATTGTCTTGCTTCCTTTTTTTTGTTTGTTTGAATATGTTGTTTGACTTATATTGTATTATCTAATAAAATTAAACAAAAGAGGCAGAGCACCCGGATAGACTGGTGCTGCAAATTAGTTCAACTATAGCAAAAAAATTATTACAAAGCACCCACCAAAAACAAATGGAATCAATGGTTTTATATTCTTTAAACCATTTATTTAAAAAGCAGTACTAAAATACAAAAAAGAATTAACTTTTTGCAAGGTCAGCACCCTGCTTCATCAGAGTTAATTTTCTTTGTTTCCATCACACATATTTATACCCAACTTCAGTGCAGACCATCAGAACATAGCACATGTTTTTTTTTAATTTGCAATGATTACTTGGCCTGTATCAATTAGGCCAGAAATGTACTTCAATTAATCAATAGTGATAGCCCATGGTAACATATAACTTAATTCCACATCTTTAATTTTAGTAAATCTAAAATCCTTATAGAACATACATATTTATACTAAAGTGCATATTGTGCCATATATTTAAATAGCATATACAGTTCAATTCTAGTTACAAATTCATTTCAAATAAATGCATCATATATAATTATGTCCATGCATTCATTCAATTTTAAATTGAAAAACAGCATATTCTAAGGCAGAAGCCTCAGGAAAACCAGATTTCAGGATAGCATATCACCGACAGGAGCCGAACTCATACAGAGGCACAAGAGGATGGGGGGGGGGGGTTGGCATGGAAGAAACTGAAGGCAAAGGTATTAATTCAGAACATTTGTAAGACACCAACCATGGAAACACAGACTTTACCTCCAGTTATTAATATATCTAAATATATAATAAGAGTCAGAAGAATCTTTTCTTAGTAAAGTATTATCATTTGTGCCATTGGTAAATGTTAATCATTTTCAGACTGTAGTTGATATGCATAAGTTTGATAGGAATTTAACATTTAAAGCCTAGTATAGTACTGAAATGACTATGGAACAAGAATGGCTAGATAATGCTGAACATCTTAGGGTAAAATCCACTTATTGTCCCACATATAACCCGATAGTTTTGTTGTTTGTTAAAAATATGAGATGGATTTAGAAAAGCTAAAAATATTAAAACTGATATTCCTTCAAATTGTACTTTGCAGGAAAACGAGCACTTGATGACCTTGGGGAATACTGAGATAGTCATTAGATCAGCTGACAAAGGGGTGGTAGTCATTGTGGATCATAACTACGATGAGCAGGAAATCTATTGACAATTGAGGGATACTAGTTATTATGAAAAATTACCTGGTAACTTGATGAATGAATTTAAAATGATGTGGATTCAGTGTTAAGTTATGGATATGTAAAGGATATCTGACAGAGAAAACATAAAATGCACTGGCGGTGACACATCCGTTGTTCCCATAATATATATTCTACCTAAAATTCATAACAATTTAGAAAGTTCACCTGGATGCCCTGTTATATCAGGTAATGGATGGCTTACAGAACCTCTATTCATATTTTGGACAGTTTTCTGCAACCTTTGGTCACCAAGATAAGATCTTATCTTAGGGACTTGATGCAGGTTATCAACCTAGTTGAAGATTTAGACATGCAGCACCTAATGGATGCTTCAGATGTGGGAAGTGTTCCTTTTGTAAATATGTTAAACAGAGTGGACATTTCATTAATTCTGTGACACATAAAGAAATAAGTTGTAGCTTTATTACTTGTAGCAGTGTAGGAATTGTTTATGTTCTTTATTGCAGTTCTGGTTACTTCTATGTTGGAAGGACAATACCTAATTTAGGGTATGAATGGGAGAGCATATAAGAGCTGTCACTTATTCTAATACTGCCTATGCCATTGTTAGCATATTCTGCAGTGTCCAAAGGGTATACATAAAATTAGCTTCATGGGCATTGAAAAAGTATTAGCTTATCCTCGAGGTGGTGACTTTGAGAAAAAAGTGGGACAATGTGAAAGTTTTTGAATATATTTTCTTGAAGCCAGAAGTGATGGGGAAGTTGAATGGAAATATAGATTTGTCAGCTTTTTTAAATAAATTATGAATATAGCTGATAGATTGGAGCTTCATGACCATGAAATAGGTATAGAACAATTGGATTTTGATGTAAAAATGGTCTCCACACTTCAGATTTGTTTAGGTTCTGGCTATGAGGCATTTTGTAATTGATAGTCATTGAACATAATGTTGAAATGTGATATATCCCCACCTAAACATTAGTAAAATACATGCTGATCTATGACAATGCCTGGAGTATGCTGTTTGCCAATTTAAAAGGGAATGAATGTATGGACATAATAAATACGTATGCATTTATTTGAATATGAATTTGTAACTAGAATTGAACTGTATATGCTATTTAAATATATGGCACAATATGCACTTTAGTATAAATATGTGTGTTCTATAATGGATTTTAGATTTACTAAAACCAAAGATGTGGAATTAAATTATGTGTTACCATGGGCTATCACTATTGATTAATTGAAGTAAATTTCTGGCCTAATTGATTCAGGCCAAGTTATCATTGCAAATTAAAAAACATGTGCTATGTTCTAATGGTCTGCACTGAAGTTGGGTATAAATATGTGTGATGGAAACAAAGAAATTAACTCTGATGAAGCAGGGCTCAGACCTTGTGAAACATTAGTTCATTTTTGTATTTTAGTACTGCTTTTTAAATAAATGGTTTAAAGAATATAAAACCATTGATTACATTTGTTTTTTGGTGGGTGCTTTGAAATAATAATTTTTTTTATTATCTAATAAAAATTCTCACTCTTTTCAAGAAATACCATGGGATCTTTAACATCCACCTGAACTACCACCAGAACAGGCTTTTGGGACCTCAGTTTAACATCTCATCCAAAAGACTGCACCTCAGAGTGCAACCCCCATGCTGCACTTTTCCTTTTCTGTTACAGAAGACAATCTCATGAAAAGATGATTTTCAAGCATGAAGCTACAACAGCAACCCCTTATGATTATTTTTTATAATCAGTCTGTATATCCTATTATCAGCAACACAGGCAAACAAAAGGTGTCTGATAGTAATTAAAAACAGATGATATCTATGGCTTTTTCTTTTACATAGGGTTTTTAATGGAAAAAGGGAAAATCATTTTGCTACAGTTTTGCACAGATTGACAGGATGAATGTTAAAAAGCAACTGATAGCTCCACAGTACACATTCAACACAGACAGGACAAAGCAAAGTATTGTTTAATGATCTGTCAGTCAGGCAATGAAATAAATGGTGATTGTTCATAGAGACAGTAGACAAAGTAAGAAATGAGTGCTGCAGGCAGGAAGAGCATTATGATAGCAGTCAGATGCCACGGCCATCAAATTATATCAAGAAACCGGGCTAATGACTGCAACACTTCACTTATCAGCTTCAAGATGAACTGGCAGACTCAAGGAGAATGGGAGGCACCAGCAAAGGGAACAACATGCAACACTGAGACTACATTTAAATACAAATGACTCAAGATATGTTTCAGGTAATTTTTTATGTTAAAATAAATCACTGTTTGAAACATTGGTCCATATATTCAGAGCTGCACCCGGCAATGGCACCTGTGGTGGCACAGTGCCACCGTGTTGCATTGAATAAACACAGGTATATATTCAAAGGAGATGAGCAAAGGCGCATCTCCTCTGAATATATCAGGAAATGCACACTGCACAAATATGATGCGCTGGTGCATTCCCCAGACAAGGCTGAATACCAGGAATGGGAACTGTGCTAGCATAACAGAGTTACGCTGTGTGCAGATCCCTGATGTTCAACTGACCGTATGCAAATGGGGCCATAATGTATGCAAGGTGCAAATGAGGCCATTTGCATGTCATTATGGCCCCATTTGCATGAGTTGTGCTGGGCTGGCCAGCACAATGTGCAAGGCGCCCTGCACAGCATGTGGTGCTGCCAGAGGGGGTCCAGCGGTACCCCTCTCTCCTGTCACCTGGCTCACAAGTACCATAACTGTCCAATATCCCTGGTAGTCTAGTGGCACCCCCTCCTTTCCATACCCTGATCATATGTAAATTAACTGTCATATATCCCTGGTGGTCCAGTGACACCCCCCAGTCCCCCACCCACACGAGACCCCTGCCCACCCAGCTCCTCCCCCCTCATCGGTGAGCAGCTACAAATCCACCTGCATACTGCCCGGTTGCCCGCTGAATGACAGCTTGCAGTATCAACTTGTCAGCCCATTGGTCGACGCCGTGAACCAATGGGCTTTCAGTGCATACTGTAATTGTCAGTCACAAATATATAAATGAAGTCATACATTCACATATGTGTGAATGTCTCTTACAGTATGCACTGAAAGCCCATTGGTCCACAGTGTGGACCAATGGGCCAACAGCTGATACTGTAAGCTGTTATTTGGTGGGCAGCCTGGTGGTATTATTTATTTATTTATTGAAATTTTGGATAACACCTTTGAGAACAAGCTCATTTCATAGGTATGTGGGTGGGTTTCATTGGTATGTGGATGGACTGAGAACAAGCTCATTTCATTGGTATGCAGGTGGGTTTGTAGCCGCCTGCTGATGACAGGTGTAGGAACTGGGTGGGCAGGGGGGTCATGTGTGGGTGGGGGATGGGGGTGTCACTGGACCACCAGGGATATATGACAGTTAATTTACATGCAATCGGGGTATGGTAGGGAGGGGGGTGCCACTAGACTACCAGGGATATTTGACAGTTTCTGTACTTGTGATCAGGGTTATGGGAGGAAGGGGGTACCAGTAGACAACCAGGGGGTTCTGTGGGTGCTTGCGGACTGTGTTCTGGGGAGCCATCCACAGCTGGAGGCCACTGTGTTGCACCCTGCACTACAGCAGCACACCTGTGGGTGGCTAACATTTGTGCCTTCTTTTTCTGTCTCAACTGTGTGCCCCAGTATGCAGTGCATCTCAAGGTTGTGCCAGCATATGTGCCACATATCCTCGGCTGAATATCAGGATGCACCTCATATACATGGGCACGCCCCCCTGGGGATGCACTGTATACATTAACATTGCACCCTGGCACATCAGGACTTGTGCTGTGCAAGTCCATCATTTGAATATTGCCTTGGGGCACATTTCTAGGGTTGCGCTGGTGCAACTCAGTTGCACCAGGCACAATGCCTTTGAATATCTGGGCCATTGACTTTGTTACACATGATCCCTAAAGGAAAAATAGTCAAGTGCTTAAAAGCTACTAGCCCTTTGGGGAACTGTGAGAGAGCAATACACAAAAGGACATGACAGCAGGCAGCCAGGCATGTTACATGGCAACAACTAAAGGCGTACTTCACTGAGTGACTGGTTGTATAATTTTTTCTTAATGGAAAAATTAAATGCAACTAACCCTGTTGGCAACTGTGAGAGAGCAGTACAGAAGTGGATGTGACAGCTGACAGCCAGGCATGCTAGGTGGCAAAAAGCAGAGGCATACGCAGTTTAATCAAGACAAATGTTTAGTAGTGCATTTCGGTGTAAATAATCCAAAAATGATATATTATATAAACAGACTACCACTTCACTCATCAAACTGTGAAAAAGATTTAGGGATATATGTTAATAATAAACTTACATCAAATGATCACTGTGTTAGAACTGCTTGCATGACCAACAGAATTTTGAGGCAAATAAAACGCACTTTTGTTAATCGCACTGAACAATGCCTTATTCCATTGTATAGGGCATACATTAGACCGTATCTAGACTATGGTTCCCCTTTCTGGAATCCAAACCAAAAAAAGACATAGCAATTCTGAAACAGGTTCAAAGGAGAGTAACTAGAATGATTCCAAGAGTAACAAACTTGGATTATCAGAACAGATTAAAAGCTACTGGTCTCTTCTTTCTTTAAACTAGAAGATCAAGAGGTGATATGCTTATGGTTTTAATTTAATAAATTCACCAGATCTAATGGAAAAATGTGGTCTAACACTCTCCAAAAGGAGACATGTTCTGAGACTGCATAATAAACAGCTTGAAGTAAAACTTATAAAACCAGCAAAGGGAAACTTTTTCCAATAAGAGCATCCATTGTATGGAACACCTTGCCACAAGAATTGGTAGAGCAACCGTCGTGCCCGTCTTTAAAACAAATTAGATGTTTGGTTGAGGGATAATAGATAAATAATGTCCCACATAGTGTGGGGAACAGTCTCGATGGGCTCTGGCCTTCTGTTCTTTTTTCATATCAAGTAAGTAAGTAATACTACGTGAACCGAATGCTCCTGCAATTTTATTATTATTAGAAAACAGACAAGTGCTTAAACAGCAACTAGCCCCATGGGCAACTGTGAGAGAGCATCACATTAGTGGATGGCACAGCACACATCCAGGCTCATTAGGTAGCGACAAGGAGAGGCTTACTGCACTGCCAACTGATCTCACAATTTTTATTTAAGGAAAAATAACCAAGAGCATAAATGCAACTAGCCCTTTGGGCAATTGTGAAAAAGCAGTATATAAAATCAATATCACAGCAGGCAGAGCTTCCTCCAAGTTGGTTCAACAAATCTGTTGTTAAAATCCCTGACAGTGACAGGCGAAATGCTGACAGGCAAAATTTCACCTGCTAGACATTCACTGTTTTTTTTTTCCTAACAATGTCCATGATAGTTGAGCGGTGGCCTTCCTTTGTCATAAAAAGCATGGAAAAATATAAAAAAAGCTTTTAGAAACTGTCCCCAATAATGTCTATGAAGTGCGTCCCCACGCTGTTCATTAAGTGAAGTCACAAAATGTGCTTGCATGGGGGAGTGTCTCCATACTAGGAAGTAGGTCTGTTTTGGCTGCAGACTGCAAAAAAGAAAATTATGAGCATTTTTTCTGAATATAGCATAAGATTTAAATGAAACTTCTTGGGGCACTACATTTAAGCTGCTGCATAGGTGCCAGAACTGGGGGGCGAAGGTGGTAGCCCCTCCACTTTTATTTTTGTATGGCAAAAATAGTATAGGAAAAGTACCCTTTGTACCCTCATAAGCACCCTTCTGATTCTCAGCCCCCAGCTTTTACTATCTTCCTGGCACCCTTGAGCTGCCATATATGTTGGGGAGGTGAGACGTTCATAAGTGAGAACCTGTTCTTTAAATGCAACTTGTCCTTTGGGCAACAGTGAGAGACAATTGGTAAGTTCATGAAAAGGGTTACCAAAGTGTGAAATGAGGGTCAATGTTTCAGATCCACAATAGATCAATTTTAATAAGCTTGTCAGGACACTGTGACCTGAGAGTCAAAGGAACCAGATTATGAGATAACTCCTAGCATGGATTGAGAAAAATTTCCTTCAGTGTTGCATGTGCAACAGAAACACCAAACATTGCATGTGCAACAGAGGACACAACAGGTGTTCAGCTTGACAAAAAATGTTCCTTTTCTTTTTAATTTATTTTACTAAGCATTTCAAGACACTATGACCTAAGAGTGAAAAAGGGACTATGTTGTGGGATAACCCATATCAGACTTGAAAGAAAAGCACCTTCAGTGTTGCATGTGCAACAGTGGACACCTCAAAGCTGTTTAAGTTAAAAAAAGCATTGCCTGCACCCCTCTCTCACCAATGTCCTGCAGTACTGTTAAGCCCCCATCCCAAACGAAAATCACCCACTCAAAAAAAGCTGGATGCTTTTGCTGAAAACTTGGGAACATGTAAACAATGCAGTTTGCATGGACGCTACAGTTGCATGTGCCATGCAAAACTTTGAGTGAATAAGAAATGTTATATGCATTGAATAACTAGGGTGAAAATGTTTTCATTAACAAATGACAACACCGAGGCAGTTTTGAACATAAATTTACTGAAGTGTAACTAAAATGAAGTCTTCATAGAAGCAATAGAATGTACTGTGGTTTTGCATGTCACATTTTACTAGGGAAAATCTGTGACATTTTGGAGCTGGACATGGAATAAAAATAAAATGGGTGCACCTAGGTTTCTCAAACTATGAAATGTCTGTTCTTTTGGCTACCATTTAAATTTACTTATCATGACTGCAGTGGCTGTTGTTAATTTTTTTTAATCAACATACAAAATATTGGGCACATTGGTATCCCCATTTCATGAACTTACCCAATACGCAAAAGGAAGTGCCAGCAGGCAGACAGGCATGCCAGATCAGGTGTCAACAAGCAAAGCTGAACTTCATTGACTGACTGCTCCTCTGATTTTTTTAAAGGAAAAATAGCCAAGTGCTTAAATGCTACTAGCACATACTGTAGGTCAACAGTGAAGCAGAAGTACACAAGTGGTTGTGACAGCAGACAGCCAAGGATGTTAGGTGGCAACAAGACATGACATACCACACTGATTAACTGGTCATACAATAATTTTTTAAAAGGAAAAATAACTAAGTGCTTAAATGCAACTAGCTCTTTCAGCAACTGTAAGAGGATAGTACACAAATGATCCTGACAGCAGGCAGACAGGCATGTTAGATGGAAACAATAGAGGAATACTACACTTTCTTTTGTTTTTTTAGGAAAGAGAAACTGCATCTTGCTCCTTGAGCAACTGTGAAAGAGCAGTACACAAGTGCACGTGACAGTAAACAGCCAAGCATGCTAGGTGATGACAAGCTGAGGTACTGTGTACTGCACTTAACAAATGATCCCACTGTTTTTTTGGTTTTGTTTAGGCAAAGTAGACAAGTGCTTAAATGCAACTAGCCCTTTGGGCAACTGTGAGAGAGCAGTACAGACATGAACATGACAGCAGGCAGACAGGCACGCTAAGGTTCCACAAGCAGAGGCATACTACAGTGACTTACTGGTCCTACAATTGTTTTGTAAGAAAAATAGTCAGCTTCGTATATGCAACTACAGTAGTCCTTTGGGCAACAGTGAGAGAGCTGTACAAAAATGGATATGACACCAGGAAGACAGGCATGCTTTGTGGCAACAAGTAGAGGTGTACTTCATTGACCAACTGACTAGTCCAACAATTTTTTTTAATATAGAAAATAACCAAGTGCTTAAATGCAACTAGGCCTTTGGGCAGCTGTAAGAGAGAAGTACACAAATGGATGTCACAGCACGCTCACAGGCACACGAGGTGGGAACAAGCAGAGGCTTACTAAACTGACCTACTGGTCCTACACGTTTTTAAAGGACAAAAACAGAAATGTGTTTAAATGCAATTAGCCTTCCGGGCAACTGTGAGAAGACAGTACACAAAAGGACATGACAGCATCTAGGTAGGCACATGAAACAGCAATGAGCAGAAGCATACTACACTGACAGACTGGTTCTTTTTTCTTTAATATAAAATTAGACAAGTGATTAAATGGCCTTTGGGCAGCTGTGAGAGAGCAGTACACAAACAGATGTGACAACACAAAGGCAGTCATGGTTGATAGCAGTGAGCAAAGGTGGTATGCCAATTGGACAATGACTCCTGGACGGTGAAATCCTACACATGACAATCTTGACAGGTTTCGAGATTGTCACTGTGAGGGGCCTGAGGGTGAAATTTCACCTTTTTGCTGTCTTCTGCCCCCTTCAAAACAACTCTGACCCTGAGTCAGATATCTTAGAAGGGGGTGCAGCCCCTGATTTTAAAAAAAAAAAAAAAAAAAGTCTGACAGGCGAAATTTTGCTGTTGACATTGGGGATCTCGCCATACTGAGCTTCTCGACAACACTGTTGTCATTTCATCATGGTAGAATCAGCAAAGGCATACTACCCTGACCTATTTGTCCTACATGTTTTTTTGGGGAAAAATAGACAAGTGCTTAAGTGCCACTAGCCCTTTGGGAAACTGTGAGAGAGCAGTACAGAAATGGATGTGACAGCTGGAAGACAGACATGCTAGCTGACAAAAAGCAGACACATACTACACTGATCTACTGGTGTTTTTTTTTATTATTTTTAGGAAAGTAGCCAAGTGTGAGAAAGCAGTACACAAATGGACATGACAGCAGGCAGACTGGCACACAAGGTGGCAACAACCAGAGGTGTACAGCAATGACTGACTGATTATTCAGTTTTCCTTTTTTGGGAGGGAGATATAGACAAGTACTTAAACTATAGCAAGGCTAGTTGGGCAGCTGTGACAAAGCAGAACAAGTACACATGACAGCAGACAGCCAGGCATGCTAGGTAACAACAAGCCGAGGAACACTGACTGACTCATCCTGCAATTTTTTTTTTTTATCTTGAGAAAAATAGCCAAGTGCTTAAACTACAACCAGCCCCTTGTGCAACTGTGAAAGAGCAGTACACAAGTAGACATGAGAGTCAGGCATGCTAGATGGCAACTAGCAGAGGCATGCTACACTGACCAACTTGTCCTACAATTTGTTTTATAAAGCAACAATAGCCAAGTGCTTAAACTGCAACAAGCCACTCAGACAACTGTGAGACAGCTGTACACAAGTGGCTGTGATAGCACACAGTCAGGCACGCTAGGTGGCAACAAGCACAGGCGTATTGCATTGAAATACTTGTCCAGTTGGTTTTTTGTGGTAAAAAAGCTAGTGATTAAATTCAACTAGCCCTTATTGGCAACTGTGAGAGAGCAATATATAAATGGATATGAAGCAGACAGACAGGTACGCTAAGAGAAAACAACAGAGGTATATTATTCTGACTAAATGATCCTACAATTTTTTTGAAGAAAAAATATTCAAGTGCTTAAATAAAACTAGCCCTCTGGCAACTGTAAGAGGGCAGTACTCAGATGGTTCTGACAACAGACAGATAAACATACTAGGTGGAGACAAGCAGAGGAGTACTTCACTGACCACCATGTCCTGCAAATGTAGTATTTCTTTTATAGTAAAATAGCCACGTGCCTAAATGCAATTAGCTCTTTGGCAACTGTGAAAAAGACGTGACTACAAGGGGACATGGTAACAGGCAGATAGGCACCCTGAAAGAAACAACAGCAGCATACATGAGCCTACGTCCATCGAGGGAAGCTGATGGAGACTATCCTGAAGGAGAGGCTGGTGGCCTCCAGAGGCCAAAGGACTACAGGACTGCAGACAGCATGGCTTCATATATGGCAGATCCTGCCAAACCAACCTGGTGGAGTTCTGTGACTGGGTAATTAGGTAACTGAACAGGGGCCATGCAGTGGATGTCCTGTATCTGGACTTCAGTAAGGCATTCGATTCGGTGCCACATGGAAGGCTGGGAAGTAAGTTAGAAGGCACAGGGGTGGGTGCAAAGCTGGTGAGATGGGTAGGGAACTGGCTTCAGGGAAAGCAACAGAGGGTGGTGGTGGGTGGGGGAGCTCACACCTTCAAGGGTAGTGACGAACAGTGTTCCACAGGGCTCGGTGTTGGGACCAGTGTTGCTTGGGATATTCATTGCAGACATATCATTGGACATCAAGAGCAAGATCAGTCTGTTTGCTGATAATACCAAGATGGGAGCGGTGGTGGATGACCTAGGGGGATGGCAGGGGTTGCAGGATGATCTAGCAAAGCTTGAAACCAGGTCAGACACCTGGCAACTGGGGTTTAATGCCAAAAAGTGCAAGGTGCTGTATTTTGGGGTGAAGAACCCAAGGAGGAGTTACCAGCTGGGGGAGTGCAGCTTGCTCAGACAGAGGAGGAGAAGGATCTGGGGTGCTCATTACAGGGTCAAGAACAACTCAGCACAATGTGGAAGGCAGCTGCAAAGGCCACCAAAATGCTGGGTTGCATTGCAAGGAGTATATCTTTGAGGAGGGAGGAGGTGATTCTGCCCCTGTATAGGTCATTAGTTAGACTGCACCTGGAGTATTGCGTGCAGTACTGGCACCCATATTTGAGGAGGGACATTAAGTTACTGGAGGGGGTGCAGCGCAGGATGACAACGATGATCAAGGGGCTGGGGGAATTATCATACGAGAGGAGGCTGAGGGAGTTGAACATGTACTTGCTGGAGGAAAGGAGGGATGGGGGGGACATGATTGAAACCTTTAAGTACATGAAAGGAATAAACAAGACAGGTACAGAGGGGCTGTTCAAAGTAAGGGAGGGGAGGGACAGCAGGGGTCATGATATGAGACTGGAGGGAGGAAGGTTCAGGAGGGAGATGAGGAGACACATTTTTACAGAGAGGGTGGTACCTGGGTGGAATGCATTACCTGCAGAAGTGCAATTCAGTAGAACAGTGGACTGCTTCAAAGGGGATGGGACAAGATGAGGGAGGGTCAATGGAGGGAAGGGTGGAAGGAGGAGCAGCTGCAGAATAGGGTGCTAGCTGCACATTTGAGCAGACTTGATAGACCTCTAGGCCTTTATCTGCTGGCAAATTTCAGATGTTCAGATACTGCACTGTCCAAATGGTCAAATGATTTTTTAAGGAAAAATAGCCAAGTGATTAAATGCAACTAGCCCTTTAGGCAACTTTGAGAGGGAATACACAAAGGACACGACACCACACAGCCAGGCATGCTGGGTGGCGACAAGAGAATTACTACACTTTTTGACTGGTCCTCAATATTTTTTAAAGGAAACGTAGCAATGTGCTTAATACACACACAAATGAATGAGACAGTATGCAGAGAGACATGCTAGGTGGCAACCGCAAACATGTACTAAAATGATCAACTTGTCCTACAGCTTTTTTTAAGGAAAACGGACACATTCTTAAACTGCAACTAGCACCGGGCAACTGAGACAGCAGCACACAAGTGGACATGACAGCGGACAGCCAGGCATGCTCGTAACAACAACCAGAGGCACAGTACATTGACCACTTGTCTTAGTATTTTATTTAGTTTGCAAGATAGATAAATGCTTAAATGGACTAGCTCATTGAGCATCTGTGAGAAAGCAATATACAAATGCAGATGGCATCACACAGCCCAGCATGGTAGTTAGCAACAAGCAGAGGCGTACTTCACTGACTGACTCGTCCTTCAATTAGGAAAAGTAGAAATCTACTTAAATGCTACTAGTCTTTTGGGCAACTGTGACATAGAAGTATACAAATAGACATGACATTTGGCAGACAGGCACTCTAGGTGGAAATAACAGAGGTGCACTGTACTGACCAAACGGTCCTATAATATTTTTTAAAGGAAAAATAGCCAAGTGCTTAAAATGCAGCTAATCCTTTGGCAACTATCAGAGAGCAGTACACAGCTGGTCCTCACAGCAGGGTGACAGACATGCTATGTGATGACAAACAGAGGCACACTACACTGATCGCCTGGTCCTACAATTCTTTTTAAAGAAATGTAGCTAAGTGCTTAAATGCAATAAGCTATTTGGGCAACCGTGAGAAAGCAGCACACAAATAGATATGACAGCAGGCAGACAGGCACCCTTGGAGGCAACAACAGATGTGTACCGCACTGACCAAATGGTTTAACAATTTTTTTAAAAGGAAAAATCTCCAAGAAGTGCTTAAATGCAACTAGCCATTTAGGCAACTGCTAGAGAGCAGTGCAAAATAAGGATATGACAGCAGATAGTCAGACATGATAGGTGGCAACAAGTGAGGCATACTACACTTACCGACTGGTCCAACAATTATTTTAAATGAAAATAGCAATGTATTTAAATTATTTTAGCCTTTTGGGTAACTCTGAGAAAGCAGTACACAAATGAACGTGACAGCATGCAGAAAGGCATGGTGGCAACAAGCAGAGACATACTACAATGACTGATTGGTCCTACAAAGTTTTTAAAGAGATTGTTGGGTTTCATAGCCCATGACCTAGGGGCGATAGCCCGTCTGTGTAAAATTTATAATTTTTTACTCACTGTGTAAAGTTTGGGAAGGGATCATAATGCTGGCAGAACTGTGAGCCAGTCAGTCCCTTCCCACTTCTCGGACCGCGTCTGCCTGCTCTGCCCCTGCACTCCCCCGTTTTGTGATGTGGTGCAGGGAGAGCATGGGACGTGCCCCATACAAATATATAGGGCTAGTTTTTAAAATGTCTTTACAGCACTTTAAGCAATATTTGATAAAATATGAAAGCCACCGCTTAACTAATAGGGTCCCTATTAGTTGAGCGGTGGCTTTCATATTTTATCAAATATTGCTTAAAGTGCTGTAAAACCATTTTAAAAACTAGCCCCATAGAGTTGCATGGTGCGCGTTCCCACACTCTTCCTGCACCATATCACAAAATGGAGGACTGCGGGGGTAGAGCAGGTGGACCGGGAAGTGGGAAAGAATCATCTGATTCGCAGCCAGGCCAGCATTACGATCCCTTCCCAAACTTTACACAGTGAGTAAAAATTATAAATTTTACACAGACGGGCTATCACCAACCCAAGGTAGTGGGCTATGAAGCCCAAAATGTTTTAAAAAAAGAAATCACACCTTTACTTTAAGGAAAAACAAATTCTTTAAAGGGACACTGTCAACCATTTTTGCCTCATACTACTTCATGTTGAAAACCCATATTTTATGATCGCTTACTTTCTAATTCATTGGTGTTGCTGGTGGTTTAATTTGCCTCCTTTCTTACTACAACTGAAATGCGTGGTAATTGTGTATTTACACCCAACTTTGTTTTGTTTCAAATCCTTGATCTATTCTTATTGCTCACTTCCTGAACATTAGGAAACCCCCAATGCAGTACAGTCACTAATGATGCAGTAATTTCCTCTGCACTTACTGCATCTTGAGTAGCTAGACTGTGTTGGGGTGTTCCCAAGTTCAGGAAAGATACAGTTGGAAATGATTAAGTAAGGTAAACAAACACATTTTGGTGTGGTAGCACCAGTATGGTAGACAGTCTACTTTTCACTTTAAAAAGAAAAAATGGCATCAGAATCAAACTACCAGCCACATTAGCATATTTTACAGAATGCTAACAATCATAAAATGTGTTTTTTCAACTAGGGACAGTTTGAAGCCTAAATGGGTTGACAGTGTCCCTTTAATAGCAATTATACCCCAGCCAACTGTGAAAGAGCAGTACTCAAGTGGATGTACAGCAGACAGCTAGGCCGGCTAGGCAGCAAAAAGCAGAGACGCACTATACTGACCCACTTGTCCTAGAACAACCCCTTGGCAACTATGAAAGAACAGTACACAAAGGAGGTGACAGCAGACAGACAAGGACGCAGTACACAAGAAAGCATTACAGAAGTGGACGAGACGACAGGCACCCTTGGAGGCAACAACAGAGGCATACTACACTGACCAAATAGTCAAACAATTTCTTTTTAAGGAAAAATATCCAAGTTTTTAAATACAAGTAGCCCTTTGAGTAACTGTGAGAAACTGACAGCAGACAACAAAGCATGATATGTGGCAACAAGCAGAGTACTACGCTTGCTGACAGGTCCTACAATTTTTTTAAAGGAAATATAGCAATGTGCTTAAATGCAAGTAGTCCTTTGGGAACTGGTGGAGAGCAGTACACAAATGGATGTGACAGCATGCAGAGACACACTAGGTGGCAACAAGCAGACGCATACTGCCATGACCAACTAGTCCCTTTGTTAAGGAAAAATAGACAAATTGTTTAACTGCAACTAGCCTCCCCACAGGCAGCTGTGACAGAGCAGCACATAAGTGGATGTGACAGCAGATAGCCAGGCAGACTAGGCAGCAACAAGTAGAGGCACACCACACTGACCCAATTGTCCTAGAATTTTCCTTTTTTTGCAAAAATAGGCAAATGCTTAAATGGGACTAGCCCTTCAGCAACAGTGCGAGAGCAGTACACAATGGACGTGACAGTAGACTGACAGGTACTCTAGGTGGCAACAAGCAGAGGTGTCCAACACTGACTGAATGGTCCTACAATTTTGTTTTAAAGGAAAAATGTAGATGTGCTTAGATGCAACTAGTCAACTGAGCAACCGTGAGAAAGCAGTATACAAATGGAAGCATATCACACAGCTAGGCACGCTGGTTGCAAGAAGCAGAGATGTACTACAGTGACAGAATGGTCCTACAATTTTTTTTGTTAGGAAAAATAGATAAGTGATTAAATGCTACTACTGTGACATAGCAGTACACAAATGGACATGACACCAGGCAGACAGTGCAGCTAGGTGGAAACAACAAAGACGTATTATACTGACCAAATGTCAGTATAATACAGTTTTTTAAAGGGAAAAATAGCCAAGTGCTTAAAGGTCAATGGCAAATGTAAAAATGCAGGTTTTTGTGTTTTACTTTTGTTACTGCCTGTATATTAAAATCCTATCCTTGACAATCAATACATAAGTCTCCTGTCTTTTTTTAATGAAATGTAAATTTCACCCCATATATTACCATACGAAATCCAATGACTTTGTCTTTCCAGCTAGGGTCCTCAATTTCCACACAGCAAACTGTCATTGCAGGAATGATGTGATAGCTCAAGGTTGACCCAAGAATTAACAAGCTTGATGAAAGCCTCGATTTGTTAAGGAAGTATGCATTTTCTTTCTCTTTGGTTTACCAAATACCATCACTTAAAGAAGGTTATTTTTCCTTGTTTTTCTGCATCCTGTCTTGTTCTCATTGTATTACAGCTGATTTGGTTCTGCCGTGTTCACTACTGTGTAACTAGACTATGAACAAGGAAAAAAACATACAGCCTGCTCTTGCTGGCAGAACTGCAGAATTATACAACTTGCAAAATGGATCTTCTCTTATAGCTGCTGAGCAAATTATAATCATTTCCTTTTTGTGAATCAGTGTTTTATACTGTTGCATTTCTTAATCCGATCTGCTGTCTTGTTCTTGTGGTTTTACAGCTGATTGGGTTCTACTTCAAACTGTGATGTGCTTCTGCTTTTTACTTGCAGCTGCCAGTCTGCCTGCATGCAAGAGCTCAGTGACCTGTATATTTCTATTTGGCTGGATTGGCTCTATAGTTGACATGCTATGTCAGAAAAGAAAATGCAGGCTTGATTGCTTTGACTGGGGTGGGGGCGACGATTTACAGATTACTGCCCTCCACCACCCTCTGCCCTCCACCTGTCAGTAAAACTGGTATTTTTGTTGTTGTCATTGTTTCCAGGTACTGTTAGCAATCTTTAACACAACCGTACTTTTTCATATTCCAGTTAATTAGTGGACTTGCCAGAACCCGGTCAGCTGTAAAACTGAACAAAACGGCTGATTGGGATGAGGTGAAAAAACACTGCTCACATACAGTTCGCACTTGATGGAACAGCAAAAAGCACTTTGATTTCTGCAAAAGGGAATGATTATAATAAGTCCAGCAGCTATAAGAGAAGATACATTTTGCAAGTTGTATAATTTTGCACTTCTGACAGTGTCATGTCAGATCGGTTCTGGGAAGGCAAATGGTTCTGGGCTGAAACTGCGCATGTGTTAGCGTGATAGTAAAGTGCTGCAGAAAAAATGCTTGATCAGTTCCAGGCGGGCGTGTAATACTTCACGAAGAGCCTTCTGCAGTGTTGTGCAAGTGCTCCTTTCTCGATGCACAGTACACAATAAAGAATAAAGAGATCTGTGTGAGAGGGCGTTTTCCTTAATGCACACTACATGTTAAATGAATAAATAATAAACAGATCCTTATTATGTTTTCCACAGCACAAAGTTATAAGCTGGCTGTTTTTTTAATACACCATTGTATTTTGTCCATGTGAAATTAGCTAGTGTATCACAGTTAGCAAAAATTTCAAGGTAAAAAAAGTGATTAAAATTTGCATTCTGGTATGTTGGCTTACTTGTGTACTGTGTTATTATTTATGAGAACTGCCAGTGCTGAATAGTGGTGGGCAAAGTGGGCTCAATCCGCTCCGCAAAGGCGGATTTGCGGAGTGCTCCGCAATGCAAAGCGGAGTACTTTGCTTTATAATGAGGAACACAAAGTCCATTGGTAACAATAACTTTGCATTACTCTGCCTCCCCAGACCACTACTCTGCCAAATTTAAGGTGAAGTGCATTGCAGGCAGTGCACTTTGCCTCACTTCGCCTTGTTTTTTGAGCTCCAAAGGCAAATTTTGCAGTGATTCGTGGGATTTCAGGTCACATGGGCTCTATATTGATCTGCACAGCCTCAGTTCGGGGTAGTATGAGTAGGAAGGAGTAGGAGACAGTGTGCTCTGATAGCTGTCTGTGATAGAAATCTTGTAAAAGCTGTTCAAAAGCATTTTGTGTTTTTTCGAGGCTCCAACTTTAGTTCATCGATTGTAGGAAACCCTCCTGTGCTCCTATTATCAAGCATTTTGTTTTGTGTGGATTTTGAATTAATTTACAACATTGGGTGTGTATGGTGAAAGACAGTGAAAGTGTGCTTTGGGGAGAGGCGTATCTGTGATGCAGGTAGATTTAAGTTGGAGAAATAGTGATTTCTTTGTTTTTTTGGTTATATTTTTGTTATATAACTGACTGTATTAATGTACTGTAATATTGTCAGTAATAGTTGAAAATTTCTTGCTGTTTGTTGGGTGGATGTGGTGCAGCAGTTCATAAGTTCAGGTTGTTTACATTACAAATTTACAATACGTAACATTGCATACAGTAGTACTGAACTTTTGCATTTGCTACACATTCCCCGGTCAGCATTGTACACAAACTGTTCTGTGTGTGAGTGTGTGTGCAGTGTTGCATGCATCAAATAATACACCTTTTATTGTGCCACAGACTAGTGAACCTGCTATCCACTGCAGCTGCCTGATTTTGTACTGCGATCATGGTATCTGTTCTTAGTTTGCTGCTTGTAGTGCCATAACAATCTGCACTGTCTGCATTCAGTGCTCCTCCACCCCGTTCAAAGGATTTTTACCAGATTGGATTGTTTTGTGACCTCATCAGCACCACTGGTTACTGAAGTTGTTTTAATTGCATGACAGTCTCAGAGTAGTCTTTTATCCGTTGCTGAAGCCACAGTTATTTATTTGGCTTCACATCCAGTGTCCCTCAACCAGAGAGTGAGCATCTCAAAATCTGAATTTGGTTATAGTATTGTGGTTGATCCCAAAATGCCTGCAAAGAGACATGCAAGCAAAGCTGTTTCTCGCCATGGCAATGTTGGCAGTAAGATGGTCTGTGGGTGTGGTAGTATGCGCAGATGCAGAAGTGCATTGCTGATGTGAGGAAAGGTATTTCTTCTGCAGTAATTTTACAGCCCAATCAGTAGCTTCACTCATAGTTGGAGGAGATGATGTTTTCCCAGTCAGTGGTGTTAGTGGTGGTGAAGGTAGTATTAGTATTGTTGCGTCAAGTTCTAATTCCGACCAGTGTACCGTATCCAAAAATATTGAGTGTGAAGCAGTGCAAGTGAGTGGCAGCATAGATTATGTTATACTTCCTGTAACATCCCAGTAACTGAACCTGAGGTTCTGATAATCATGTCAATGATAGCATACAGTGATATTCCATCCACCGTGGTACTTAACGTCATGCATTTTCCATGCAGTGATTCACAGTGTGGTGAAAAAATATCAGGTGATGGTGGTGTATCTACTGATGATGAATGTGATGATGACAATGATGTTGCTGTTGTTGCAACATGCAGTCCACATGCTAGCATCCAAGCAGAAGATGTGGATGTGTGTGACTTTGATGAATATGATGATGATGTAATTGACCCCAGTTAGGAACTGGAGAAAAAGATATTCAAAGTGGCTGTGTCTGAGTCTGTTTGCAGGAATCACCCCATGTAAAACTTGTGAGCTACCAGTTTTAGTTGATGATGATGATGACCCAGTAATCAATATGATAGGTAGTCATGGTGGTCAGTTGCAGTCCAGGTGTGCAATGCCCTAAACATCACTTGCCCCCCCCACTTCAGTGCTTAAAATAATGGACTTAAATAAGCCACATCATGGACATGTTAAAAGCAGAGCATCACAATACTTTGGGATTTTTTTGTTCAAGATGCAAATGATGAGTCAGTTGCAAGTCGAGATGAGGTAAAAAGGGGAGCCATCTGGGCACTGGAGGACAGCATACGCATCTTAAGAATAGGCACTTGGCACTGTGGACTCAGCACAAGCTGGAAGCTAATACTACAGTGGGGCATTCACCCTCGTCACCGGCAACCATAGCCAGCATGTTATCCCCTTCCATGACTGTTAAGTCCAGTAGTAAATTAAACATGTGTAGTAGTGAGGGTAATAAGTGCAGAGGATTACTACAGGCATGATGAAGTGGAGGACCATAATGACTTTGAAATGTTGTCCAGTGCTGGTGAAGTAGCAGTTTTGTGGTGGTGGTGAATGCAGTATGTCTACTGCAAGTGGTACATTAACCCGGTTGGCAAATCTGGCAAAATAACAGCATTTCTGGGTTTGTCATCATCACCTGTGCAACCGTCTTCATCAAATTTCCACACTCCAACCCCTGCCAATGCCATTCATCACAGAGCACAACCATTTGTGAACAACACACTCTGTGTAAAATGTTTAAGTCAGCCCATGTTACAAAGTGTATTTGTGCATAAGCTGGAGTACCCCCCGAATCATACAGTGTCACGTGAACTTAATGCTGCTGTAGCGGACATGCTGGCAGTTGATCTTTTGCCCTTCTCCTTTGTGGGGAATTCTGGGTTCCGGCAGTTTGCTGCACGTGCCTGTCCAAAATGGAAAGTCCCATCCAGGACACACTTTTCTACCTGTGCTGTCCCTGAGATGTTCCACACTGTGTCTGACTCAGTAGGACATGCCCTTCAAGATTCCTCCTCTCCATTCATCCTTTTAAGTATGAATATGTGGACAAGTGGCAAAGCAGCGGGGAGTTCATATTTGTGCATAACTGCACACTTGGTGCTGGTGCCGTGGGTTTTTTGTGATGTTGGTAGTGTGAATAATCAGTGCAGTAAGGTAGACTGCTGCAGTAGCAATCTTCCAGGAATTCGACAGCATGCAACAATTGCTATGCACAATATGACCTGTTCACACACTGGTGAGAACATGTTGGACGTGGTACTGACTGAAATTGACAGATGGCTAAACCCTCTGTCCCTAAGAGCTGGGTTCATAGCAAGTGACAATGGGTCAAATGTGCTGAAATGCATCATGAATGGTGGTTTTTTCATGTTCCATGCATGGACCACTGTTTAAATCTTGTGGTTCAGGAGTTTCTGCAGCACCCTGATATAAAAGAAATGCTGACCGTTGCACGACATATCTGCTCTCACTTTTCAAGATCTGGAAAGGCCCGTGACCAACTGAGGCAGTTGCAGATACAAAACAGCCTGCATCAGCACCACTTGAAGCTGGAAGTTTTTACCCGATGGAACTCCACTTTATTCATGGCAGAGAGGTTGTATGAACAATACAAACCATCTGAGAATATGTTGTTATGCACACTAGCCATGACAGTTCCAGGGCCTCCATGTCTATGACGACTAAACAGTGGCACCTCATGGACTCTGTAATAACAATTTTGTGGCCTTTTGAACATGCCACACAAGCAGTGAGTGGTGAGTCTGCCTCCATTAGCCAATCAGTTCCACTGCTGCGGGTGCTGAGGCAGACATTGGTGAATGTACAGCATAGCATTGATGTTGCCGGAGATGGTGGTAGCAGTATATTGCTGCAACACATGCTGACAGTATTCCACCAGAATTGTCACATTATGAGCATTCAGTGTAGTGACAAATCTGCCATAGCAACAATACTGGATCCACGATACAAACATGGAATTACATCAGTACTGGAGGGAGGGCCTGAATAGGTAACAAATATCAATGGTCAACTGGTGTGCTTGATTCATGGGGAACAGAAGCCACGTCCCTAGGTCAGCAAACCTCAGCAGCATAATCCAGCTGAAGGTGTACCTGGAGGACCATCAAGCAAATCCTGCAAGGGGAAAGGGACTGCAGTTCCAGGTGGTCTGTCATCCAAAGTGGCTGGCATCAATCCACTTTGGGAGGTTTTGTCCCAAGTGGGTATTTGTGAAATAAATGATTCAGGAGAACAAGATGATACATCAACAACTGGACTTAATGAGGCACAGAGAATGGTTGAGTCATATTTGTCTGAAAACAGATCTGACAATAACTGAAGATCCTCTTTTGTACTGGAGTGGAAAGGTCAGTGAATGGCCAGAGCTGACTGCAGTGGCACTGGAGTACCTCACATGCCCACCCTCCAGTGTAAGTGTTGAGAGGGTATTCAGCTCAGCAGGTGCAATAGTCAGGGCTCGTCGGACAAACCTGTCTCCTGCAAATGTCAGTTTGCTAACATTCATTAAAATGAATGAGAGGCACATACCAGCACAGACTGCAACCTCGGTATTTGTACCCCGGTCTAGTCATGGTGGTCTTGCTGATGTGGAAATGGAACATCCTGGTGGCACTGGCAGTGGCTGCCTGAAATGGCCCACCACTGACATAGAAGATGACACAATGGAGAAAGAATTTCCCAGTGGTCAGACTTCAGACATCGATGACTGTGAGGGCAGCTTTCTTCATGAGGATGATGATGTGGTTAATGTTGGCAGGTTTTAACTAAAGTTTTTAAAAGGTGGTGTACCCCCCCTGGACCACCACCACCAGGAATTATGTTAACCACTGCTACCACTGAGCCTGAGTCTGTCCGCCCCAGACCACCACCACCGGGACTGATGTTAGCCACTGCCACCACTAAGCCTGAGTCTGTCCATCTCCAGACCACCACCGGGAATGATGTTAGCCACTGCCACCACTGAGTCTGAGTCTATCCACCTCCCAGACCACCACCATGGGACTGATGTTAACCACTGCCATCACTGAGCCTGAGTCTGTCTGCCCCTGGACCACCACCATTGGCACTGATGTTAGCCACTGCCACCACTGAACCTGAGTCTGTCCACCCACCGGGACTGATGATAGCAACTGCAACCACTGAGCCTGAGTCTGTACACCCCTGGACCACCACCACTGGGAATGATGTTAGCCACTGCTACCACTGAGCCTGAGTCTGTCCACCCCAGACCACCACCACCAGGAATGATGTTAGCCACTGCCACCACTGAGCCTGAGTCTGTCCGCCCCCCCAGACCACCACCACCAGGACTGATGTTAGCCACTGCCACCACTAAGCCTGAGTCTGTCCATCTCCAGACCACCACCACCTCGACTGATGTTAGCCACTGCCACCACTAAGCCTGAGTCTGTCCACTCCTGGACCACCATCACCGGGACTGATGTTGGCCACTGCCACCATTGAGCCCGAGTCTGTCCGTCCACTGGACCACCATCACCAGGACTGATGATAGCAACTGCAACCACTGAGCCTGAGTCTGTACACCCCTGGACCACCACCACCACTGGGAATGATGTTAGCCACTGCTACCACTGAGCCTGAGTCTGTCCAGACCACTACATCCATCAGCCACAGACACAAAGCTTCTTAATGTTTAAACCATAAAGCAAGTATGTGTACTCATGTTTGTTATGCTGCTTCACTTCCTTTAGTTGTATGTTTTGTTTTCTGTAGCTTTTCAGGGCCGCAATGATAAAACACATACGGTACACTTATATTGTTTCTTTTACAGGGTAACAAAAACAGCCTTATACGCTAAAACTCATTGGGAATGGTACTGTAGCTATACCATACAGAGGAAGCAATGTAATATCCATGTGAAATCCATTCTGGTAAGTATGAAGATTTTATTTCATCCGTTTCATTGTTTTGGAAAGACTGCAGCAAATATTGCACACAGGTTGTGTTAGTTGACAAGATGTGGGGATGTGGGTTTGAAATGTAACTTGACTTTAGATTGAGATTTGAGAACCAGGGAGGGACAAATAACAATTAAGTTTTAAGAAGTCATTCATTTCTATTTTTAGGAACTTCCAGATGTTTTGTTGTTCTGTCAAATTGGCCTTATCCAAAAAAGTTCTTCAACATCAGGCACCCCCATCCCCTGAATCTCGGCACACATGCAACACACAGAAGTCATTTCATTAGATGACCATGACCATCCTAAAACAACCGGACTCCAGAAGGATGCTGATGAAATCTGTGAAGAAGTAACAAAATAAGAAACCATTACAGACAAAACTGAAAATATGACTCCCCCCACCCCCCCAAAAAAAATACTTACCTTCATGTGCTTGAGAGTTATCCGTTTCCAATTTCAGTGCAAAAATTCTCATTGAGCAGTGGAATGTGCACACCAACAGTTTCTGAGTGACCTGTGATGCAGAACAATACCAGGAGTACATGTCCATGTCAACCCCCTCACGTACAAAATGCACAACCATATATACAGTATATATCTACTCACCAAGGCTACTATTAGTGTACAGCCAAAGGGCACCCTTCAATCCAGTTGAGATGATCACATTGCATTTGCTCAGATCATCTCACAGAAACATTGGACCAGCAACACAATGCTCACAGTCATCATTTTATACTGGGGATGTGCTGAAACAGTCTCATTTCACTGTGTAACCACTTGTCAATTTTCTGCACACAAGCAGGATGCATTTTGGGCCTGCAGAAAAATCTGGGACTCTGTGCCACCGCTGTGCTCATGACTGAGTGTGCCATTATTTGGGACTTTGTATGTGCTGAAGCACTCTCATTCCACTGTGCTATCACTTGTCAATTTTCTGCACACAAGCAGGATGCATTTTGGGCCTGCAGAAAAAATATGGGGACTCTGTGCCACTTTTGTGTGTTCTGCGATTGTTACTTTGAGCTCATGATGTCATACTGACATTTGTACAATTAAAGCAGCATTGCAAGAATGTCCTGACAGTTTTGAACTGTACTTTTTTATGCTATTTTAGATTGACACAGCCACCACTAGTTACCTTCAAGTCGTGACTTGAATGATACCCTTCTTTTCACAATTTATGTCTGCTTTACTTACTTGACTACTTTTTTTCATGTATGAAAATAAAATGAGCACGCCTTCCAATATTGTTTGGACCAGGTTTGTATTTATTTGCAGCTGTTTTTCAGTAATTATTGTTCTGTGGTGTCATAAAACACTGCCTGCTGTATAACTGTTAATTAACAACAGAAGTGATATATAACAACTAATTGATATAATGGAAAAGCAGAGGAAAACAATGGCAAAGACCTGGTCAGCACCGATAAAAAAAAAAAAAAAAAAAAAAAAAAAAAAAAAATATGCTCCTTTCATATTATCATACGTGAAAAAAGGTAGTACAGCAGACTCAACTACTGCAAATTCTCATATCATTCCAGTCAGTCAGGATGTAAGTAAAGGAAGTTGTAACATAGCATTAAAAATATAGGTCGGAGTTCTCAACAGATTGCTGCACTGCTGCTTTACAGAGATTCACCACATTACATAGTTATGGTGATGCACATAAACTAATATGTGGGGCATTACTCCACTGGGTGTTTCTTGCTCCACAGAGTGCAATATATTTCTGTGAAAACCGCCCATAATTTCATTACAGTGTGTCATGTGATGGAGGAATTACTGATGAGAAAAGCCACCCACATTCTGCCCCCCATTCTCAGCAACGTTAGGACCTGATGCCAGGGGGAGCGCAGGTGCATGCTCCACTATAGTGAATGTCCGGCAGCTACCCCAATGTTTCCTTATGTTATAAGGTTGACTTTGTGGTGAAATGTAGGAATGTTTCCACTAACAAGGCTCTTCTTACTGGAAATGTGCCCACATGTTTCACCACAAACTGACCATTATAACATAAAGAAACATGCAGAAAGCTGCCGAACAATTGGATATTCACTGTAAGGAGCATGCACTCTCCCTGCCATCACATCCTAACATTGCTGAGAAGGGAGGCAGAATGTGGGCAGATTTTCAGAATGGTAATTCCTCCATCATGTGACACACTGTAATGAAATTACGGGCATTTTTCACACAAATGTATTGCACTATGTGGTGCAAGAAAGATTCCCCTGGAAGGGAAAATGTGTATGATTAAACAACAACAAAGGAAAAACACACAAAAACAGTACAAAGCAATAGTGGGTGGGGTGGGGTGGGTGGTAGAAAACAATCCCCTAACTTATTGTGGCCATGGGATGCCGTGGTGGCCCAGAAGCAGGTGCAGCTTTGAAACTATTTGCTGCTGCTGTTCTTCTATTCTGTTCACCTGCTGCTGCAAAGCATCAAACCACTCATTGTTTTCTTCAAGAGCTGCCCACACCAGGGCAATGTCAGCCTTTGTTGCAGGGACTGTGGCGGGGTCCACTGCTGCAGGGAATCCAGGTAGTGGGGTGGTGGTGGTGGTGGTGGTGGAGCAGCTGCTGTACTAGCCTTCCTCCTGCTCCGGCAGTGATGAGGCAAAACTCCAACCCCAGCAGCACCCTCGGCCACTGCCACGGAAGGACCAGCAGGTGGTCGCCTGGCCCCTTCCATGGCAGCCTACCACTTTGCCCTGTGGTGGTTCAGCATGTGGGTGCACTGGCCACCGGTCCCCAAATGTGTCCCATGGGGGCCATGGCGCACCAGCACACCACTCAGATGACACACCACCACTGTGCTGTCTCCCCCCACAGAGTTAAAAAACTCCCACACTGGGGAGCTGTGGGGGGGACCAGACACAGTCCTCACATGAGTCCCACCACCTATATTTTCCAGGGCCACCTCCTGTGGCTGTGGAGGTGGTGGAGGGGGTGCTGCTGGAGCCCCTACAGCTGCTGCTACTGGTGGTGGTGATGGTGGTAGTGGCGGAGAAGGTGGATGCACAGCAGCCACCGGTGGCACTGGTGCTGCTGCTGCTGCCCCTGTTGCTTCAACATAAGGGAAAGCAATACCCAGGAGTTGGGAGTGGTCCAGCATGACACGACTGCCCGGCCCCCCATGGGTCCACACTCCCCTCCGACTGCGCCCACTGTCCAGACTCGCCTTCTCCTGGGTCCATCCTGACACACACAACAAGTCCTCAGGCCAGTACACATCACATGCACAGACACACACACTGACAGTCACTGACACACACAGTTAGTTACACACACAAAACAAAACAAAACTTATACAAAAAAAATTCACTAATGAAAAAAATCCACAAATACAATACAAAAACTAAATAAAGATATAGCTTTTAAAAAAGCTGTTGGTTTTCTTCTGAAACACAAGTGGCAAGGCCATCAAGCACTTTAACTCCTAGTCTTCTCTCACAATGCTTTCTCCCTCTACAAATGCAAAGGAGGAAGTGAAACTGCTTCTCTGACTCCCTTCCTGCCTGGCTAAAGCATGTGACTTACAGTACTGCAAGCCATGTGATGTGTGGGGGCTGCCTATTCTCTTCTCTTCTCCACTTAGCCTTACTTCCACGTTGAAGCAATGGCGATGAAGTGGTAATAATGGCGTGAAGTGAGCACCTCACAGTGCCCACTTCACATTGTGCTCCACTTCTGAAGTGGCCACTTCATGCCCACTTCTCTGGCAGATTAAAATTTGCTGCATCTCTAATGCTGAATGAGGAACTACATATACCAGGATGCAATTGTGTATTGACTCCTGGTTTGATATCTGAATAGATAGATAGATAGATAGATATTTAATAAAGTTGTCTATTGAACTCATTCTATTAGTGTTGTGTTTTTTTTTATAATTTAATGGGAGGAATCATAGGTATCATAGGTAATACAGAGCTAGTAGACCATAGTCCATAATGGTCGCTAATGTCAGTTGTATCCCATTATACAGTTTTGTTGCAAATAAGTATCCAAATGTGTGGAATCATTCAGACAATAGAAATAAATCCATTGATAACACACTATATAAGGTCAGCCATTCCTCAGCTGTCTCCTCTTCCTGTGCTGCTGTGTGAGAGAGGTAGTGTTGTGAGTGAACAAGGATCTTGAGTGGTCTCTAGTGGTCAAATCTGATCTATTATTTGACTTAATTTAATTAGGGAGTTATCCTTTGGTCTTATATTTAAATCATACAGTTGACAATATTTATTTTTATGTGTTTTCCTGTGTTTCCTCAGCTTAATTATATTTTAAATAATTATAGTTTGCTGTCTTCAGTTTATTCTAATCACACTTATATTATTTAATTCAGCAATTAAAATTCTTAAAAATAAAAGTTAAATTTGAAGAAATAATGTGTGATTTGAGATTTCAAGATACTTTTAGATATCTGAGTGAAGGTGTTTACCCTGATGATTTCTCTGAAAATAAGAAGAAGAGGTCTGAGGAAATATGCACCAAGATTTATTATTGAAGGTAAATTTTGTTTATAGTGTTATACATATTCCAATTAATTTATGTAATTTTGATGTCATGGTATGCTACTTGGTGGGATGGGAGTGACATACAGATGGTGTTGAAAGAGGGAATTTATCTGGTGGTTTGGGGGTATTAATACCTGAAGAATGAATGTGGGAATAGAAACTAAGTGAAGGCACCATCACCCTGTTGTAAACCCTTTTCTGTTCACTGTTCTCTCATTAAGAGATTTTGGTGGTGAGTCAATTTTTTTCATATTTTTTCTTATTGGCACTGCCCCCCTTGCCTCTGTAGTTGTTCCTTCCAGGTATCATAGGCTGAGATCCCTAGTCCTTCTCTGGGTACCTACCTTGGAGCCACCAGACCTATGTCTATCATGTCTCTTTCTTCACCCCTGCATGGGCGATGAGGGAGGTGGGACACCCTTTTTTCACCATCCTAGTCCATTACAGTGTGCTTCAGCTGGTTGTTGCTGTTCCCGATGGGAGCCTGATCCCTTCTCCAAGTTATGCTGCATGGTATTTTCATGTGTTCTGGCTTGTCCTACATGATGCTGCTCACAAGGGGATCCCAGGGTCAGGCATTTAGTGACGTGCTACCACTCCAATCGCCAGCTAATGTCCATCCTTCCTGGAGGTGAAGAGCTGCCTATGGGCATTCAGTCCTCCTCCACCCGGCCAGCCCTTCAGCAACCCGAGTCCATTCCCAAGTCTGGGCCACTGGCATCTCAAGTGATAATTCTACCACTGCTCTGGCATGTCAACTTCTGTGATGCACTTTAAAAAATAATTGGGGTGAGGGGCAACATCCCAAAAAGTTGGTAGTACCAGGTTCATTTATTTTGAGTCCCCATGTAAATTTTTTTCTATGTTGCCTACACGCTCATACGTTTTGTGATTAAGCAATAATTCCCTCCAGGTTGTGTGCTGTGCTGTTATAAAGTTATGACTCAGGATGATAGGCACAAGTTTGCAAACTGAGTGCATCCAACACCTGAGGCATGGTGTTATCATATGTAGCATGACGCACACCCTGGAGTGCATTATTATTATATAATGGCTCATTTTAATGCAGAATAATCAACAACAACAAAAATTGTAAAAATGATTGTTTGTGTGGCAGAATATTTTTGTTCCTTAAGAGAATGAGCTCAAGATCAACAAATATTAGTTCCCCTACTATAATAACTGTTGCTAGCCTTGCTTGAGAGCAGAAAGCAGCTAAGTAAAGAAGCTACATTTTCTTATTAATGTAACACTTATATTTCAGCAGGAGTCAGGGCTGTTGAGATTAAGCAGACATATACTTTATTAGAAGTAGAAGGGGTCTTATTTAGGGTTAAAAAAGAAAGAAAATAAAGAAAGTCAGTGCGTGTTCTGTGCTGTGAAGGGTACTGTATCAACTTACTTTGCTAAACCAGTAGGAGGAAAGAGAGCTTAATTGGGGTGTGGCTTAGATACTATAAAAGCAGGTGACTCAAATTACAACTTCCTGTTGCTAGCCTTGCTTGTAGAGCAGAAAGCAGCTAACTAAAAGAAGCTACATTTTCTTATTAATTTAACACTTATATCTCAGCAGAAGTCGGGTCTGTTGAGATTAAGCAGACAGATACATTATTAGAAGTAGAAGGGGTCTTATTTACGGTTAAAAAAAGAAAGAAAATAAAGAAAGTCAGTGCGTGTTCTGTGCTGTGAAGGGTACTGCATCAACTTACTTTGCTAAACCAGTAGGAGGAGAGAGAGAGAGAGAGAGCTTAATTGGGGGTGTGGCTTAGACACTATAAAAGCAGGTGACTCAAATTACAACTTCCTGTTGCTAGCCTTTTTCTTACTAATTGGCCTCCATCCCACCCATCCTAAGACAGTTCTACTTTTATAGCCACTGGATTTGACTGTCAATAGGAACTTCCTGTTTGACAGTAGGAAGGGAAGGATCATAGAGAAACATTGGTCTTGTCAACCCTGTCTGATACCATTTGCTTGTAACTGATTCTTCAGTGAATAGCAGAGCATTGTGGGAACCTGGAGGACTAGCAATAGGCTGGTATACCTCCTACCCCAAAACAACGTCTCTCTGTTAAAAGCACTGTTGCCTGGTGGTTCTCTTGCCCTTTTAAGGGCTTGTAAACCTTCAACTCACAGAATCTTGCTGAATTTCAGTAAATATTGTTATTTTTACTTTGCGCTGAAACCAGAAGTGAATGGATGCTTACTTCTGGTTTTAAGCTTAAAATCTTCCCTCTAGTGAGTGGGGTGAGTGTAAGGGAAGACGCTGCAGAGACAGGCACATTTGCGCATGTCTGCTGTGTCCCGCTGGGCCCGCTTGAAACTGCTGGCATTAGACAAACTTGGATAAGATAATTTTAGCATATCCTCTACTTAGTAAATATACACCTTTAATAATGGAAAAATAACTTAGTAAGTGTATGCAATGTTTAATGTATAGTGAGGGAAAGTATGGGAGCAGTATGCATGTGCTAATTGCCATCTGATTACTACTGTTGAAGCAGAGATAGCATTTCTGCTTAATATTAAGCCAGTTTCTACTGATATTGGGAATTGAAAGTTACATTGATCTTATGGATGAACAACTTCATTCTAATGAACAATTTCCTTCACATTTAGGTAGCATTTATATGCCTTCTGATGAGGAGACAATTGTAATGACTAGTACTAGTATACCTGTTGCCTCTGCTCCTCTTATAAGGTGGATGATTATCCACCCTCTTCTCATGATAATGATGACTGGACCATTGTCACAAAGCCTCTTAAAAAGGAGGGCGGTCAAATACACAATAGTGCCCCTATTGAAACTCGTAATAGGTTTGATCAATTGACTGTATCAAATAATGAAGTGCTACATGATTTATCCTGTGCATCACCTCTGCTGATAATAATGGTTTAAAAACACTTTTCAATCAGGAGTTAATGCCCATGAAAATTTATCCTAGTAAGTCTCAAGCTATCAAATCAATACCTATTAAGTTAATCACTTCAGAGTGTGTTAAACAATCACCTGTTTATGATTCTTGTACCCCTACTGTCTCAAAACAAGTGTTAGTCCTGAGAGATTCAATCATTAAGCACATTGACAGGGCGGTATGCAATAGTGACAAGAGCAACCGCACTTGTTCTAGCTTTCGTGGGGCCAGGGTATCTGACATTACCTCCACGATGCCTAAAATTTTACAAAATGTGGGGCAAAATCCACTGGTTATCATACATGCCGGTGTTAATGATATAAACAATACCCCATTTAATCAGTTACAACAGGGCTATGTGGCGTTATGTAACCTGTTACTTGATAGGGGATGCTGTGTATTTATATCTGAAATTCTATCTGTCCCGAGAGCAACGTCTACCGTGATGCAGAAAATCAAAGCCCTAAATGAATGGCTGAGAAAGTGATGTTTTAAGCAGGATATACCCTGTATTACCCACTGGGAATCATTTTCAGATCGTTCTTCCTTGTTTTGCTGGGACAGTTTACATCTTAGTTGTAGGGGTAGTACACTTACGGGGAAAAGTATCACTAAAATCATAAATCATTGTTTAAACTAAAAACAATGGCGGAGAATGGGTCTATTCCCAAGTCTCTGAATACTAACCAAAATATTACAACTAAATGTAAATTCCTAGCTTTGAATGCTAGATCTTTAAACCAACTCAAATTAGCAGAACTCGAAGCCAAATGTAAAACTTTAAATATAGGTGTGGTGGGAGTAACTGAAACTTGGTGGGACGTATCCTCAATTTGGTCCAGAGAAATTCCAGGTTATAAATTACATCACAAAAACAGATTAGATAAGCAAGGTGGTGGAGTTTGTATGTACATACGAAATGATATTCCTTCTTTTGAAGTGTGTTCTCCCTTTCCTTTGAAAGTATATGAGTTAAAATCTTATTGAAGGAGCAGTCCTATTAACTATTGATAACATCTATTGAACTCCACCTACAAATTTAGATTACACAACTGATCTGTTTAAAGAAATTACACATTTTCAGAATCTCAAGACACTGTAATTTGGTGACTTTAACCTCCCTCGTGATTAACTGGGACTCATTCTCAGGACAGTCCTATGCTGAGAAAGGACTAATAGGTGTGGTAGTTAGTACTGGATTACAACAACTTGTTACTGAACCCATTCGAGGTCCTAATATTTTGGATGTATTATTTACTAACATAGAGCAACAAATTAGCAATTTACAAATTTGGGATCCACTTGGACCAGTGAACATTCATCTATTCTTTCTGAAATTCAACAGTTTAAAACTACACAAAGGAAGTTATATTGTATAAAAATTATAATAAAGCACATTTTCTAAAATCAATGAATACTTACAAAACATAAACTGGGAATCTAATCTTAATTGTACAACACAACAAGCTTGGGACTTTTTTAAAAACATTGTACATTATTTGGAAAACACCTTTATTCCATCTAAGAGGATATTTAATAATAAAGGAAAAATTCCCCCTTGGTTCAACAAGACAATTAAAAATCAGATTAAAATAAAAATTTAACTTTTTAGGAAACTTAAGAATAGTTCTGTCCCATTTAAAACTACTCTATTACAGAAATACAGACTATCTGTGAAAAACTTAAAAATTCTGTTAATTGCCAAAAATAAGCTAGAATTTAAACTAGCTCACACAAGACTGTCACAAATCTCTTTTCTCCTATATAAATAGTAAAAAGGTGTATCAAGGACCATTGATCCCATTAAAACCAACGGTTCTTCTCTATCTGATGCAGAAACCTAAAATTTCTTTAATAAGTACTTTGTTCTGTCTTCTCAAAAATCACCTATTAGTAGATTTAAAGTTCACCACATAGATTATCATAGGTTCTATCCAACCAACATTATACAGGCTATCAAAAAACTAAAAAAAAATACTAGTCCGGGCCTAGACGGTATTCATCCATGGTTTTTGATCGAAACCTCTATAAATATTTCTATACCTTTGTCAATTATCTTCAACAAATCCTTACAAGAAAGCATTGTACTGAATAATTGGTGTTCAACAATAGTTACTCCCATATTTAAAAAAGGCAATAGAGGTTCTGTGCAAAATTATTGTCCAATTAGCCTGACCTCAGTGGCTGGTAAATTAATGGAATGAGTAATGAAGTCTCTAATAGATCAAGATTGTAAAAAAATTAGGAATTTATGATTCAAATCAGCATGGGTTTACTCCCAAGTATTCCTGCACCACCAATCTGATATCTTTTTACAATAATGTAAGTACTCTACTAGATGTGGGTATCCCTACTGATGTAATTCTTTTGGACTTTAGTAGAGCTTTCAATAAAGTCTCACATGATAAACTCATTACTAAAATGCACAATCTAGGTTTGTCACCTGATATTGTCAACTGGATTTTAAACTGGTTGACAAATCGTTCTCAGAGAGTCAGAATTAATGATATCTTGTCTGATTTGGGTAGTGTGACAAGTGGTGTACCACAGGGGTCTGTCTTGGGACCAACATTGTTTAATCTCTTTATCAGTGATTTCCAACAGGGCCAAATAACTTCATGGTTAAATTGGAAGACAATACTAAATTTGGGGACAAGGTTAATAATCAAGAAAATATTTCTGCATTAAAGAAGGATTTGGAAAAATTAACACTTTGGGCAAATGAAAATCATATGCAGTTTAATCAAGACAAATGCTTAGTAGTGCATTTCGGTGTAAATAATCCAAAAACAAAATATTATATAAATGGACTACCACTTCACTCATCAAATTGTGAAAAAGATTTAGGGATATGTGTTAATAATAAACTTACATCAAATGATCACTGTGTTAGAACTGCTTGCATGACCAACAGAATTTTGAGGCAAATAAAACGCACTTTTGTTAATCACACTGAACAATGCCTTATTCCATTGTATAGGGCATACATTAGACCGTATCTAGACTATGGCTCCCCTTTCTGGAATCCAAACCGAAAAAAAGACAGCAATTCTTGAGCAGATTTAAAGGAGAGTAACTAGAATGATTCCAAGATTAACAAACTTGGATTATCAGAACAGATTAAAAGCTACTGGTCTCTTCTTTCTTCAAACTAGAAGATTAAAAGGTGATATGCTTATGGTTTTAATTTAATAAATTTACCAGATCTAATGGGAAAATGTGGTCTAACACTTCCAAAAGGAGACATGTTCCGAGACTGCATAATAAACAGCTTGAAGTAAAAACTTATAAAACCAGCAAAAGGGGAAACTTTTTCCAATAAGAGCATCCTTGTATGGAATACCTTGCCACAAGAATTGGTAGAGGCAAATCGTGCCACCGTCTTTAAAAACAAATTAGATGTTTGGTTGAGGGATAATATATAAATAATGTCCCATAGTGTGGAGAACAGTCTTGATGGGCTCTGGCCTTCTTCTGTTCTTTCATACCAAGTAATAATACAGGCCAACAGACAGGGTGAAAGGACTGGTCACGGGGGGTAGTGTAATGATTCAAAAAAAGGATACTCAGGGTTGAGAGAGGCCCATGATCGGAGGACAGGGGGTGGCCACGGTCAACAGGGAGAGGGCAGCATATTTATTTATTTATTAGAAAAGTCAGATTTACAACCTTTGAGTCATGGACTCATTTACAAAGGCACCTCGTCATGGGAAGGTAAACAGAATTACATAGTGTGGTTACAACATTGAGAACAGTACAAGTGCAGAACATTAAATGTAGAGTACACATAGGTTACATAATGATATTATTTATAAAAGGTTACAGACAAGTACAAGGTAGCCAAGGGTTACATTGGGGGTACAGCCCTGGACATACCTACATAATACTTGGAAAGGGTCTGGGCATACCTAGATAATACCTGGAGAGGGTGGAGGTAGGGATGGGGAGTGGGGTGGGAAGGAGAGGGAGAGGATAGGCTGTTCAGAGGATGTTGTCATGTCAGGGAGGCCTTACAGGAGAATCCCACAGTGGGATTAATTAGGTGCATCTACAGCAACGAGAGTCAAAGAGATGGTTCCGGAGGGCGATTTTGAAGGGACCAATTTTGGTATTTATTTTATTTATTGAGAGTCCTGTGTGGAGCTTGTGAGTGTCTGCGAACCAGCTAGTCAGACCAGAGTATGGCATATGCAGTAGCAGGAGGTGCAAGCGGTTGGTTACCAACATTGTCATTAATACATTTTGAAAGTTGTGGGAGAGGTAGGTTTTTGCCCCAGTATCACACTGCCCATCAGCAGGTACCAGTTCTAGTGGGAACACTGAATAATGGCGAGCAGAGATTGTGTTTTTGAGGACTGTTTTGAAGGGGCCTAGTCTGGGACGGAGGTGATGGCCTGGGGTAGATTATTGTACCAGGATGGTGCTCTATAGAGAAAGACAATTGTGCAAGGGTGGTAGTGACCCTGGGAACAGTCCACATTAATTTATCTGCTGCACAGGTGATTGTAAAGATATGTGCCACACAGAGGGTAGATGAGACACCAGTGGGAGTGAGGCCCAGCTGGATTTTTTTTAGCCAGAAGACATGTTTGGTAGTTCACTCTTTCGTCCAGGGTGAGGATTTTTGTGAGGTCATACAAGGTGCAGCTGTGGGTACGCCTATCCGCTCCAGCTAGGAGCTTACAGGCTTTATTAATGGATAGATGTATTTTACCTAGTGCTGTGTGGTCAGCGGCTGAGTAGACGTGTTAACCCATAGTCTACAAGGGAGAGGACAGAGGAGGTAATTGCCATATTTATGGCCTCTGGAGGTAGGCAGGCTTTGTGTCGAAACAGTAGTCCTGTGCATATATTTTATGGCAGAGGACAGCTTACTAATATGAGGGTGGAAAGATAGGCTACGGTTGAAGGTAATGCCCAGGTATTTATATGTGTAGACCTGTTCCAGTCAGAGGAGGGCTTTGGAAAAGATTGTTAGCTGGGCCTTGTGGTCCCTGTTCTGCCGGTGTGAAAAGAGCATGGCTTTTGTCTTTTTTACATTGACCACAAGTCTGTGGTCAGAGAACCAGTTTTCAACTTGATTGAAGGCAAGTTGTAGGGAGGACTCTAGGGTAGTGGGGTCCTGGTGGGAGGCATACATTACTGCATCATCTGCATAGAGCAGAAAATTACATGGACAGGAGTTATGCAGGGTATTCAGGAAGATGCTGAATAGAAGTGGGCCAAGGATGGAGCCTTGGGGTACCCATGAGCAGACTGATAGAGTGGGTGACAGGGTGCTGTGTATCTTCACACATTGGGACCTATCCATGAGGTAACTTGTGAACGATGCGATAGGTCCTGTGGACAGGCCGAAGAGGCGGAGGGTATTTAGGAGCAGGGCATGGGAGACTGTGTTGAACGCTTTCGACAGGTCAATGAAAACCGCTCCAGTAAGCATTTTTTTTATCTAGGGCATTGTGCAGTGAGTTGAAAAACTCTATGAGGGCAGTGTTTGTGCTGTGTCCATCTCTAAAACTATGTTGTTCCCTACATAGGACTTTGTGCTTAATTAGGTAGTCTGTGAGTTGGGTGGCAATGATTTTTCCAGAGCTTTTGAGAGGGTGTGAGTATAGAGATGGGCCTGTAGTTGTTTGGTAATGTGGGGTCCCCACTCTTTAGTATAGGTGTGATGGTGGCTACCTTCCAGCCATTTGGGTATGCCTTAGGCATAGGGAGAGGTTAAGGAGATCTGTTTAAGAGGAGAGCACCGAGTCAAGTACCGTATTGAAGATTCTCATGTCAAATGAGTTTTGCAGTAATTTGAGCCTCTTAGGGCTTTTTAAGGTAGGAACTTGCATCCTTCATGGTAACAACCCTAAAGTAGAAGGGGGATAGGCATTGTTGGGATCTGGCATTTTAGGGTAGGGTCGAAGAAGTTGTTGTGTAGGACTGGCTTAGATCCCAGAAGGCTGCATTTAGGCTGCTGGTGATGATGAGTGGGTCAGTGGTAATACAGTTATTTACCCTAAGTTGGAAAGGTGGGGCATCCTGGACTTTCCATTCAGTTCTTTCAGGTTGTCCTAGAATAATCTGGCATTCCCCAGGATGAGGCCAGGGTGGTCTTGTAGTAGTTGGATTTGGCCATTCTAATAGTCCAGGTACACTTGTTGCGAGCCATTTTATAGGTCAGACTGTCTGTTTGTACACCAGAGGCAACAGCTTTGTACCAGAGGTCATCCCATTTTTTTTAGTAGCTAAAGCAGTGCTGGTATGATCCAGGGGGCATTTCCCTTTTTGGTTTGGCACTTAGTGAGTGGGGCAAAAGTATCACAGGCATTGTTAAAAGTGCTGGTGAAATAGTCAAGGGCTACATCTATGGTAGGGGCACGTCTGATGGGAGACCAGTCACACTGGGTAGGATATCTCCTTAGATTTGTGAAGCCATCAGGTAGGAGCCACCGCCAGACAAAGTTGCAAGGTTGGGGCGGTGGCTGCTGACAGGACCAGGTGAAGAGGACTCGGGAGTGGTTGCTTAGTGCGTCAGGGAGTACATTTAGGTTTGTGATTCTATTGGGTTGATTGGTGAGTAGGAGGTCGATTAGGGTTCTGGAGTCATTTCTGGGGTTGACCCTAGTAGGTTGGTTAACTAATTGGGTTAGGTCTAGTGCTGAGAGGGTGTCTTTTACAGCAGCAGTCGAGCTAGATAGCCAATTCACATTAAAGTCCCTGACGATAATGTGCTCAGTTTTAGGTGGGAAGCTGGAGATATAGTCAGCCAGGGATTGGCATGCTGATGCTTGGTATCGTGGTGGGATGTACACCACTGTGATGGTTATAGTGGCTCTGATAAGGTCTGGCATAAGTTTTAGAGTAAGAGCCTGTGTCCCATGGGACAGTGAGGGAGATGGTAAGCATTGGCATAGCAAGGAGTCTCGGACGTAAAAGGCACCCCCCCTCCCCGTTTACCAACTCTATTGATTCTATGCGTGCTAAGGCCCGGGAGTGCAACGGAGAAGTCAGGGACCTTCTTTGATAGCCAGATAGATGGAGGAGCAAGGAGCCAGCTTGGGTGGAAGGGTCAGAATAAAGGAAGAGAAGTTGACCCAGTGGCGCTGATGGTTGAGTCGCTGGACACCACATCTTGCAGCATGCTGTCAACCTGGTTCAGGAATTAGCCCTGGCCAGCAGGGGTCAGCAGGGGTGGGAGAGGATTGAGCATCCAATGGAGAGCTCTCCTCTCCTGGGAGGGAGGGTGGTTTGTGATTGATGCCTGCCTGGCCTCTGGTAGAAGGGGGTCTAGTAAGAAAGGAGAGGGTGTGACTGGAAAAGAGAAGGCTATGGGAAGGGAAGGATGGGAGGGGGCATCACTATTGGGATCAAAGGGAATGGGGGCTCTAAATCAACAACAATGGTGATAGGAGAGGGGTTGGAAATTAGCAGGGGAGGAGGAGAAGTCAATATGGGAAGCCCAGTAGAAAGTAGTCAGGCTGGGAAGGGGTTCAAGGCAGATGGAAGGAATAAGGCAGAGAAAAGGGGTGCGGCAGAAATAGGGGGTGCAGATACAGAAGTCACATAGGGTGCAGCTGGCAGGGGTAAGGAGCAGGGAAGAATGAATACTGGGGTGGTGGAAGGGGCATTAGAAGGGAAAGGGGGTAAGGGATGGGGGGTACTTGTCCTGGGGGATTCTTTACTGAAAGGGCTGAGATGGGGCAGAAGGAGAGAAAGGCACAGCCATATTTGGGTTGAAGCTACCCCCGGGTTGACTGCAGGAGAGGCAGAGAAGGCACTGCTCAAATGTGCAGCGAGGGGGAGGAAGAAACCTTATTTACTGTTGCATGTGGGTACAAACAACTTGGCAGGAGAGACTGTGGAAGTCATGAGGGGGAGGTTATAGGAGTTGGGCAGGCAGTGTGTGAGCGTGGGGGAGTTGGTGGTATTCTCGGAGGTACTCCCAGTACCATGTGCAAGTGTGGGGAGGAAGGGCAAAATTGAGGAGTTCAACGAGTGGCTGAGGGATTGGTACCACACCAAATATTATGGGTTAGTGACTAACTGGGGTAGGGTCTTGGGGAATAGTGACTTGTACATGGCAGACAGGCTACACTTGAGCAGGGAGGGGATGGGAGTATTAAAGGTGGGATTAGAGGGGTATATCTCTACTAAGGTGGATTTAAACTAGTGGGGAGGCAAAAGAATGAGGTTGGTAGAAAGGTCCAGACAGGGGGCCTAATGTGCTCACCTCCTGAATATAAGTAAAGGCAGAGTGTAATAACCTTGGGAGGGGTGAGCAGAGTGGTCTGACTGTAATACAGAAGGCACCACCACCCACTAAGAATAACGAGGAGAAAGGTGCAGATTACAGGGAGGAGGGACATAGGCAAGGAGAAGAGTGAGGAGAAGGAGGGGTACGGATGGAAGGTGGTCTCTCTCTCAATGCAAGAAGCCTGGGGAACAAAACTGCAGAGCTTCATGCACTCCTTTCAGAGGGGAAGGTGGACACTGCTACAGTGACAGACTTGGGCCATACAGCATCATGATTGAGACTCAACAATCCTGGGATACAGGATATACAGCAGGGACTGGGGGTTGGAAGGGGGTTGCACTCTATGTGAGGGAAGGAACCAATGCATAACAGATGAGAGAGAGAGGAGAGGTCAGAGGCACTTTGGGTGCAACTCCTGGACTCCAAAGACAGAAAGCTGAGGCTGGGAGTGGTGTACAGACTACCATCCCAATATGGGGAACTGGATGGGGAGTTGGCAGAGCAGATAAGGAGGGTCTGTAGAAGGGGGATTGTGGTGATAGTGGCAGATTTTAACCTACCATGGGTTGACTTTGATACAGTGCCTCATGGCAGACTGGGGGGAAGGTGATGGCAGTGGGGTTGGGAAAAAAGCAGACTAAATGGATAGAGACCTGGTTACAAGTGTGGGTGCAGAGGGTGGTGGGGGGGAGCTCTTGGCACCTAGAGCACTGGCAAGCAGGGTGCTGTAGGGGTCAGTGCTGGGCCCAGTGCTATTTGGGCTCTTTATCTCAAATATAGTACAGATAGTGAGAAGCAGGGTTAGTCTGTTCACAGGTGATACCAAATTGGGGGCAGTGGTGGACAAAAAGGACAGATGGGAAAAACTGCAGGGGGACCTAACCAATCTAGAGACATGGTCGGTGGAGTGGCCACTAGGATTCAGTGCAAACAAGTATAAGGTGATGCACTTCAGGCCTAAGAACCAGAAGAGGGACTATTGGTTAAAGGGGGTGAGGTTGGGGATCATGGAGGAGGAGAAGGACCTAGGGGTGTTGGTTACTGGGAGCATGAATAACTCAGCCCAGTGTAGGAGAGCAGCAGTGAAGGCAAACAGGATGCTGTGGTGCATCGCAATGGGGTTCTCATCCAGACACAGGGATGTGATCCTATCTCTCTACAGATCATTGGTCAGACCATACCTGAGTACTGTGTGCATAGTGGAGGCCATACCTGAATAGAGATATGAAGTTACTGGAGGGGATGCAAAGGAGGGCAACAAAAATGTTAAAGGGGATGGAAGGAAAGGAATATTAAGTTAGGCTAAATGAGCTGAACATGTATACACTGGAGGAGAGGAGGGATAGGACTTATGATTGAAGCATTTAAATACCTGAGGGGGTAAACAGACCTAGCACTGAGGTGGTGCTTAAAATGAGGATTGGAAGAGATACGAGGGGGCACGGACTAAGGTTGGAAGGGGGATGTTTCAAGAGGGAAATGAGGATGCACTACTTCACTGACAGGGTGGTGTCTAGTTGGAATGTGCTGCCAGAGGCATGTAGGACAGTCAATAGCTTAAAGAAGGACTGGAATAATGCAAGAGGAAAAGTCATGGGGGCAGGGCTGGGACAAGTAGAGGGAGGAACTGAGGGAGGGAGGCTGGGGCAGCTGCAGTCTAGGGTGCTAGCTGCACATGCGGGCAGATTTAGATAGGCCAATTGGTCTGTTCTGCTGGCAGATTTGTATGTTCATATGTAAAATCACAGTGACTCTGTTTATGAGCAGAGGTCCTAAAATGTCTACATTGAAAATTTGGTGACAAACGTCTATAACATAACTGTGTTACAAGCGTGCGTTGTGCAGTTTCCACGCACCCTCATAACTTCACAAATTTGTAGTACTTTCACTCCACATTTCCAACATTGGCATTTTTTAAGACCTCCTTATGAACAGTTCAACTGTCATTTTTTACATCCTGCCTGAAATGTGCATTAACACATCTGTTTACACACCTGTAACATCTGACCAGTAAAACAAAATGCCACCTGGACTGACGGTGCACAAGGCAAGCACGAGCCTCATGTCCCTTAGGATGGAGAAAGTACCTGGGCCTCCCTGGTGGAGTTTTGAACATCTCTCTGAAGATAGGATTGGGTGGCCTGAGACTGGAGTGGGGCCCATTTTTTGCTGATCCACAAGGGTAGATCAAGGGAGGAGGCAGAGAATCGCAGGCCTGTTAGTCTGCCATCGGTGGTGGGCAAGGTGATGGAGGGTATTGTCAAAGAAAGGCCAGGGGGGTAACTGGAGCAAAACTGGTACTTGGACAGTACGCAGTATGGCTTTTCCAAGGAAGATCATGTCAGACAAACCACATGGAGTTCTATGACTGGGTGATGAGGGCCCTGAACCAGGGTAGGCCGGTGAATGTCCTCTTTCAAGACTTAAGCAAGGCATTTAATCCTTCCCTTTTACAATTGATTTGTTAGGCCACACCTCGAGTATTGTGTGCAGTTTTGGAGACCACACTTAAAAAGGGACATTGCACTCCTACAAAGAGTAAAAAGAAGGGCATCCAAAATGATCTGGGGCCTGGGGAGAGAATCTATGAGGAGGTTCACAGAACTCAACATGTACATCCTGAAGGAGAGGAGGGACAGGGTGGCATGACAGGTGACTTCAAGTACATAAAAGGGATTAATTAAAGGGGTCCAGTCAGGGTGCTCCAAAAGATGGGGGTTGCAAGGGGAAATGGGGAAATATGAACATACAAATATGCCAGCAGAAGAAGGCCATTTGGTCTATCAAGTCTGTTGGTATTGCAGGGTCCACAGCTTGAGCTAATGTCCTGCCCTCCCTCACCACTCCTCCCAGCCTCCCTACCCATGATCCTTACCTTCCCCCTATGTCTATCCCAGCCTCTCTTAAAGTTGCACACTGTCTACAACAGTATGATCTCTTCTGGGAGCACATTCCAAGTGTCCACCACCCTTTCTGTGAGGAAGTGGTTCCTGACCTCCCTCCTAAATGTCCCACCTTCCAGCTTAAGACTGTGCCCTCTGTTACTACAGCAATGTCCATGTTCCCCTCTTAAAGGAGTGCCTGAAGTTCCGAAATTGTGTTTCCCAGGCTTACAATTACTCTGCCCTTTATTACTCAACCTCAACAGAACCCCTCCCCTTGCCAGCCAATAATGACTATTTAACAAGGTGGTGGTGCGGACTGGGTGAGAGGGAGAAAATTTTAAATCTTGAAGTTCTCTTACTGAGATCCTTTGCTGCTTCTCTTTCCCCAATCTCTGGCGCTACTGCAGGCTACCCGATAAATAGGGCAGCAAGGTTACAATTTTGGCACCTTTCAATTATTAAATTTGAAATCCTTCTCCCGAGCTCCTATGAGCTCTATGGCTGCTTCTTTCCTATTAAGACCCATCACACAACCCCAAGCTGATCTTTGTAAAGCTTTATTGCATGGCCACTAGTAGTTTGATGTCTCTTTTCAAATAAAGGTGCTGTATCTTCACGTAGTATTCCAAGTGAGGCCTTACCAGGGACCTGTACAGGGGCAATACTACTCCTGGATGTGTTTCCCCTTGCTATGCACCTTAGCATCCTGTTTGCCTCTGCCTCTAGGACTTAGGAATCAAAAAAAGAGAAATAGACAGAAGACATGCACACAGGTTCTTTAATATATTTTAATTTCTTTTTATTTTATCTATATTCAATATTATTGTTTCAGACAAAAAAAGCATGAAAATGCATATACTATAGATAAAGAAAAAAACTCGGGTTACTCGCCTGTTACAGTTGTAATAGAAGTGGTATATACGATGTTCATCTAAACTTTCAGGCACATGTCTTTTACCCCTTTATTATTGCAGGACCATCATCAGGTTGGCTGTTCCTACCCACCCCTGTGTTTATACTCTAGACTCTGAGCCTGGCTAAGTAAGGTGGGCCCATGTAGTTGAACATCATATACTACTCATAAAACTACTGTTACAGGTGAGTAACGTGTTTCTATGAACATGGATATGATGTTCAATGTATAGTTTCTGTCAGACTTATAGCAGTTATACAGGAGGATGGAGCTAAGGTGCACATCCTCAAATTATTAAAGGGAGACATGTGAACGGAGACATACAAACATTCGAATGTGAGACCAGAAGCAGACCACCAAGAAGCAGACTATCAAAGTCTGCTCATGTGTGCAGCTAGCACCCCTAGTTCGCAGCTACCCCACCCCCTCCCCTTTGGCATCCCAATGCTGCCCTCCACGTACCCAACCCTCAGTCTCCCCTGTTCATTTCTGTCCTCCAGGGTGCACATATTCAGGTCTCCCAGCCTGCTGTCATAGTCTCTCTCCTTCATTCCACAAATCTTCTTTGTTGCCCTCCTCTGTATCCCCATCCAGTAACCTGACATCACACTTCAAGTATGGCATCCAAAACTGCACACAATACTCCAAGTGTGGCCTTACTAGTGACCTGTAGAGGGGCAAGATTACCTCTATTCAACTGCATGAAAATCCCCTCGCTATGCACCCCATCATTTTGTTCACTTTTGCAGCCACTTTCCTGCACTGGACAATGTTATTCATGGTCCCTGTTGCCATTACCCCTAGGTTCTTCTCCTCTCTCAATTCTTCCATCTGTCGCACATAAAATAAATGTGTTTTATTTTTGAATTTATTACATTTCCAGGTGTGATTTATATCTTTCTACTTGCAGATCATAATCTGTACTACACAGAACCTAATAAACCAGGTCATAAGAGACTCACTATCACAGACGCTGAAAAGAAGATATAAATTTTTAGAAAATGCCACTGCTTTGAGTTTGGGGGACACTTAGGCGAGAAGAAAACATTGCCAAAAATCCAGGGTTGTTTTTACTGGCAAGGTCTTGCAAAAGACGTTTGTCAATGGGTGAGTGTGAAATGATGTATGCATGATAAAGTGCAGTAAATGAAATCAGTAACAGTCTATATAAAGTTTATGTAGTTACAATGAAATATAGAATAATGGATAAGTCAGTGTTTGATTACTGACCATTATTAAAGGGTCTGAGAAACAGAACTGATGTGAAACAGAGTGCATGAGAATTCTGGTAGATGTAGAAACTGTCTACTATTTCAGATTTCACAGTGTGACAAGTGTCAACGAATGAGGCCAATGAAAACAGTATCTCCAGAACTCAGGAGTATTCATATAAAAGCACCATGGGACATACTTGGCATGGACTTAATTGGTAAATTTGGGATTTTTCTTCGATATCAGAGAATGAATGATGACATGTACTTCAAGTATTTAAATGGAGTTTATATATTACACTTACAGTAGATACAAGATGAAATGACATGATACGGTAGGTTATTTTATTGTTGAAATTACACTGTCTATGTGTCTACCTACTATTTTACTACCATTTGTTAGTAATTTCCACTGAACCACTATCTCATAGGACCATTTAAAGAAAAGTGATCAGGAAATCAGTACATTCTTACCATCACCGACTATTTTACCAAGTGGGTCGAAGCATTCCCCATCTCCAGGAAGGATGCGAGCAACGTCACTTCATGCCTTGCTTTGCTATTCTACAGGTACAGTACAATACATATTAATTTGTTGATTTCATATGTCGATTATGGTTTGCACATATTACTGATGTCAGCATTGTAGATGAATGGTTATCTGTTAATTATGGTGTGGTATAGGATGGAATGATATAATTGTGACATATGCAAGAAGGGTTAACAACAGAGTAATTTCATAGGAATGTCATTACAAGATTGTAATCTGCTTGATTTCAATTAATAATACAGGTTCCCCATACACTATATTGAATGATTTTTTTTTTTTTCATTTAAATGTACATTCTGATAAATAGGTATGGATCTCCACGTGATATCATTTCGGATCAAGACCATGAGTTCTGTAACGAGGTATGACATTGTAGTAAAGAATATGAATATATGAATAGGTAAAGTTATATTGCTGAAGTGCAGTATCTTACACTAATTTTGGTAATTACCAAACAAAAAAAAAATAGGGGTTTTTAACTATTTTTCTTCCACTTGTGCTACAGACTGAAATTCCAACAATAGCAAGAACTATATGTATATTTAATTGTAATGTTGACTATTCTGTGAGGTACAGACTTCAAAGCCCTGTGTCTTTGTGCAATGCTAGCATCTACTTTCATTACACCACTGCTCTTGACTACCAAGTAAGAGGACGCTGAGTTGTTAAGAATATGCCTGCCACTGGCATGATACAGGATGATGACTTTGCGTGATGCTATATTCCTCAGATGTCAGTCCCCCCCCAAGCAGAGATCAATCATTGATTCTCCTCCCCCCAGCTGGTTGTTTGACATCACCAACTCACTTCTGAACTCGTGACGTCGAGGGGGGGTGGAAGCTATACTGTGGTGCCTGCGTTCCATTCTGAAATTATTTGCTGTGCTATTCATTAATGTAACCCAGCAATTTTGTTGCTTGTATGCATTCACATTTGGTTCTACTCATGTCTGTTCCTGTTTACAGTGATGTTTAACAGTTCATTGGAAAAGGACTCATGCACATCTTGTTGCTATAACCTGTAGGCTATACTTCCAGATAACAGACTGATCGATGTATTATTCAGATACTTGCATATTGTACTTTAAAGAGAGATACCAAGATCAGCCCCTGCACCTAATAAATAAGTGCCTTACCACCACAGCATTCTCTAGTTGTAAGATTCCCCCAATCATGCCACTGATAAAAAAAATTACAGCACTTGTAAATTTAATTAAACTGGGTCCCAAGGACTTCCCGATTGTAAGGACCACCTACTCTCTGCATCCACGCTCACTAACGTTATGACGAGATGCCAGTGAGAGCGTGGGGGCTTGCTCAATTATAAGCAATGGGCAGCGACTTTATGATTTATTTTTAACATTATATTGGCAAGTTAATAATGAAACGTGGGCACCGATCGACCAACAAGACCCTTGTTTGTCAACCGATGCCCACATTTCATTATCAACTGGCCAATATAATGTTAAAAATAGATCATAATGTCACCGCCCATTGCTTATAATGGAGGACACACCGCCAGCCTCACTGGCATCTCATCATAATGTAAGTGAGCACGGGCGGAGCGTGAAGCGGCCCTTACAATCAGGAAGTCTCAGTCTGATTTAATTAAATTGTGAGTGCTGTAATTTTTTATCAGTGGCATGATTGAGGGAAATCTTACAACTGGAGAATGCTGTGATGGTAAGGCACCTATTTATTAGGTGCAGGGGCTGTTTAATACAGGTTGGTAGATCTCTTTAACAAATGAGATGTGAATAATGCATGACTAATCATATATTCGTTGTCAACAGGTGAACAAAGAGCTGTTTGCAAAATGGAATATACGTCACTGCATAACAGCGGCATATCGTCCCCAAACAAATGGGCTGTGGGACAAACAATTCAAAGAATAAAAAATTCTGTATGCAAAGTAGTAAATTCACACCATGATGACTGGGATCGGTTCTTGGAACCAGTGTTGTTTGGCCTGAGAACATCTGTCCATTGTTCAACCAGATACACACCATTCTATTTGATGTACCATAGAGAGGCAAGGTTGCCATGCGAGGTAGGTTAATAATGGCATGGCCACTAAACACAATCACCATGGTCTAGCACAGATGTTATTTTCTACACTCTGTTTTAATGTGTTTATTTTGCAAGTTATAGTACTGGACATCTTAGAGCTGTGTTGAACAATATTGGACTGCCCATAAGAACTTGAAATTTATGTAATTCTATACAGTGAAAAGTTATGATAATGCAATATTACATAATCATTACATCCAACAGTAACTGGGCACCACTGAAGTCAATTTGTGCATCCTCAGACTGCCAGAACCCATATCCTGCAGCATCCAGACTATACATCCATTCTGACCACAGGGGATGCTGTGAGCATGCCTTGGTCTGTAGCATCCAGCCTGTACTGCCGTTCTGACCAAAAAGTGAAGCTGTGTGCTCCATGCTGTAGCACCAGACAAATTGCATGGTAATGTATACTAAGCAGTGCTTGCTCCAGAGTCTACCGAGTTGCAGTTGCATTGTGCACATCCCTACCACTATATTCAGTACTGTCTTATTCATGGGCTATTTTTGCCCTGCACTCCCAGCCCAGTTTGCCCGGCTCCCTTAGCATGATATATTCTGCAGGATTAGCACAAAGGCTATTCCTTTTGCATATAGTGGGCTATGTAATCCGGGCAATGTTTGTATGCTGGAAAGTGCTAATTTAGCCCTGGGGCAAAGTTTGGAGTATGTGTCCCCAGACATCAAGAATTCATAGGTTTTCATAATTAAAATGCATATTGTCTTATTACAAATTCTAGGCCCCAAATCAAGATGAAGACAACATTTCTGACATGCAATCAGATCTGTTACACAAAGACATATCTGAAGAATTCATATGCGAATGTGACCCACACTCATACATAAGACTCAAGTGTGCCTAACACATTTTGCCTCATAATCACATAAAGTGGGTAAATATTACTCAACCTAGATGACATCTTATTGCTCAATAATTGAGTGATATGTTTCACATATTAACTACTCAGTGTACTGTGTAAAAAAAATATTAAAAAATATAATTAAAGACATGTTTCAGAGGTGACATGCCACTACACAACCAGTAATTGTTTAGCATATCAGGTACAGAGAAATGTAGAACTGAGTCAAAGAAAAGATAGAAAGTATTAAAGGAAGGAGAAGCAAGGGTGCAAAAGTTTTTCGTTTAAAGAAGGTGACCTGGTAATGTGCAGAAATGCCCAAAAGCTTGGCCAGAAGGGTGATCGACTGATGGTTGACTGGCATGGACAGTATAAGTAAATAGTGACAACAGAAATGCAGTGTTGAGTTACCCTACTGTAATCCAGTAGTGTGTATTGGGGAACGGGGAGAAGGCCGGTAAATTTGGATGCGTGGAGATGGATGATATATTATGGTCAAGTTGCATGTGTAGAATGGGTGGAGAGTAAGCGGATTGCTTTTATTTAAGTATTGCAATTACTAACATAGCATGCAGACAGCTCTACTACTACAGAGAGAAGTGGTGTATCTAGGTGGATTGGGGGAAGGGGGAGCATCCAAAATTACCCATTGCCATCATCATCATGGACGGCATCTGGGGGACCACCTCTTTTTATAGTAATGGGATGTGTACCAACAGATTGGAGGGAGGCAAACATGGTACTTCTCCAAAAAAGTGGGCCCAAGGACAAACCAGGGTGCTTCAGACTGGTGAGCCTCTCCACAATTGTGGGGAAACTGATAGAATCTGTCCTCAAAGAAAGGCTGGTGCAGTTTCTTGTGGATAATGATCTGCAGGATGACAGAAAGCAATGGTTCATCACTGGCAGATCCTGTCAGACAAATGTAGTTGATTTTTTTGACTGGGTCACAAGGGCACTGTGTAAGTGCCATGCGGTAGATGTAGTCTACCTGGATTTCAGCAAGGCCTTTGATTCAGTGCCACGTAGAAGGTTGACCTGCAAGACAGGAGGCAGTATAGTGCAGTGGTTTATGGCTATGAGCTGCAAATGTGGGGTACTGGGTTTGAATCCCACATACCCACTTGCATACTGTGTGACACCGAGCAAATCACTTAACTTCCCTGTGCTCTCAGGTCGCAACTGTAAGCAATCTTTCAACTTAGTGTGTCTCTCCTGGTTAAATTTGAAAAAGAAAAAAAAAGATGAGGAGTCTTGGTATAGGGTGGAAGCTAGACTGATGGGTAGAAAACTGGCTGAGGGACAGGCAACAGAGAGTGGTTGTAGAGGGAGAAGCATCAGAGCCCAGGGCAGTACCATGTGGTGTCCCACAGGGATCAGTACTGGGACCAGTCCTGTTTAACATTTTCATCACAGACATAGCAGCTGGCATCAAGAATAAGATCAGCCTCTTCACTGAAGACATCAAGATCTGTGCTGAGGTGGATGGGGAGGAGGGTGGCAATTACTGCAGGATGACTTGGCAAGACTCAAGGAATGGTTGCACACCTGGCAGGTACAGGTCCTTGGTGAGGCCGCACTTGGAGTACTACGTGCAATTCTGGTGCCCGTACTTGAAAAGGGATATAAAACTACTGGAGGCAGTGCAGCAAAGAGCAACAAAGATGATCCAGGGGTTGGGGATAGAACTTACGAGGAAAGACTAAAAGAGCTCAACATGTATACCCTGAAAGATAGAAGAGAGAGAGGGGACATGATCGAGACCTTCAGGTACCTGAAGTGGATGAACAGAGTAGGCTTCCAGGGTGGTTTCACTCTCCAGAACAGAACAGATACCAGAGGACACTCCATGAAGTTAAATGGGGGCAAATTCAGGAGGGAAAGGAGGAGGCACCACTTCACTGGAAAAGAGGTGACAGAGTGGAATGCACTGCATGAGCAACTCGTATCAGTGTAGACTGTGGGATGCTTCAAAAGGGGGTGGGACAATTTCAAAGGGAAAGTACATACCAGGGGGTGGCAGTTGGGGGAGAGAAGAGTTAATGGGAGGGAGAGGCAGCTGCAGTCTAATGGACTGAAGTGCTGCACACTCAAGCAGACTAGATACACCATATGGTCTGTATCTGCTGGCAAGTTCGTATATAAAATTTAAATATTTCTTTCCTTTCTAAATTCAGAATCACATCCATATCATCAAAGGGTATTACACTGAATACGTTAAATGAGGAACTGTTAAAGCAACGTGTTGCCTATGACTACCTGAAACCCTACATTGCTGATAAGATATCAATCAACACTACAATCCCAAAGGATTCTGAAGAATTAACATCAATGGACTGCGATGCAGACGATTCCATGGGTGAATCATCACTTTATTTATCTGCCACGCCGCACAATGATTTCAAAGATTATAATGGGACAGAATCACAAGAAAATGAATATACAGAAACAAAATGTGGACTTGACGTTGCCTGTGAAAACAACACAACTGAAGTAATTTGCACTGGCTGCTGCGACAAAGAAATAACCAGAGAAGATCGAACAGCACAAGACATAACACCCCATGAACTCAAGAACACTGACAAGACTATTGAATCCATAAAGAAGCAAAATACATGGCTAGACGGTGACACAATTGATTTCACTCCTTTCTGCAGTTGCAAAACAAAAACATTAGCTACCAGTCATGCCTGATCTGTCAGGACTACCTCACAATCAGATCACCAAGTGAAAACTTTGTTCAGATAATGAACATCAATAATAATCACTGGATTACCATCAGTGATTTGAATGCTGACACAGACTGTGCAAACATATATGATTCACAGCCAGTGAGTTATAACACAGAGCTGATTACCAAGATGTCCCGCCTTAATAAGGTTGAAGGCAGTCACATACATATAAGATGGCCAGCTGTACAAATGCAGAGTGGAAGTTCAGATTGTGGGTTATTTGCTGTTGCATTTGCAACAGCACTGAATTTGGGTCTGGGTCCAGAAAAATATTTATTTTTGCAGTTTGATGAGGCAGCGCTTTGCAGACTGCTTATCAAATAAAAAACTGAAAATGTTTCCTTTTGAATGATACAGAAGGGTAGACAATTTCAGAAAAAGTTTAAAGGTTGAGGTACACTGTAAATGCAGGTTGCCGGCAATACTAGATGTACCTATGATTCGGTGTGACTGCTGCAAAATATGGATACACAAGGACTGTGACAGCATCCCCAGTGAACTATGGGTTGACAGAGATAAAAAATATTTGTGCAAACCGTGTTCATAAACATATTGAGACATGTAAATAAGCATTTAATGATCTCCATCCCGTCACATCACAATTTAAAGCAACAGCTGTCAGTAAACAGTCAGAATGATATATTTTTAATCCATGTTTTATAAAAGGCCCTGTGTTTGTAAATATATGTATATATAATACAGTTATTTATTTATTGAAAATGTTTCACCAGGAAAGGCACACTGAGCAAAAAGATGCTCCTCTCATAGTGCGACCTGGGGGAGAGGTTACAGTGGAGGCAGGTGCATATATACAAAAGTTGAATTAGACGTAGAGCAATACAGATAATGTACATAGTAGGGAGGGATTACATTTGAACTTGTTACATAAGGAGAACAATACAGAGCATGATCTACAAGGACAGGGTATACATATCAAATGTACACATAGAGGGCAATACATGATTACATAAGTGCCAGAACAGAACTTGAGTGCCAGTAACAGGACATGAGCTGAAGCGAGATGCACCAAGTTGCCAGTAGGAGGTGGATAGCAAAGATAGGGGGTAGTGGAGGAGAGGACTAGTAAACACTATGTGTGTAGGGGGGTGGTATAGGTGCTGTGGGGGAAAAGGAGAGGTGAGTTAGTAGCTGTGAGGAAGGCTGAAGGAGGGAGGTGGAAGGAGGAGATATTAGGAGTGAATATCAGTGAGTAAGAGTGAGAGGTGTAAGTCGTGAGGGCATTGTATAAGCCAGACAATGGTGAAGGCTGAGCCGATGGTCAGGCAGGGGGAATGGGGAAGAGAAGCTATCGGGGAGTCAGGGGCAGCTGCAATTTGGTACAAGGAAGTTAGAGAGGGCAGGGGATTGGGAAAGTCTGGATGAAGACTGGCAGATCTGGGCCAGCAGGCCATTCCAGAGTTTAGGGAAGAGGTAAGAGAAGGCCGATTGGCTGGCGGTGGTCCTTCAGTGAGGGATGACTAATAGCCTAGCGTCAGTAGACCTTAGGGCATGGGTAGGGGTAGGTGGGGAAGTTAGGGAGGATATGAGGTAGGGAGGGAGGGAGCCGAGCTAGAAGTTGGAAGTGAATTTAACACTATGAATTAGGCACCGGTCACTCAGGGATGGCAGGGCCAGGGAACGGTAGAGCACGCAGTGATGTGATCGGGGGGGGCATCGAGGGCAAAGTGGCAGAATGCATTAAAGAGGAGGTCAGGTCTGGCTAGGGTGGTCTTAGTGGCGGAGCTGTAAACTACATCACAGTAATCGAGGGAGGGTAGAATCATTTTCTGGACTAATTCACGTCTGACAGGTAGCGGGAGACTAGTGCGGTTTCTATAGAGGGCACCAAGTTTTGGGCGCAGTTTTGAAATGATGGCATCCACGTGTGTGGAAAAGGAGAGGTGGCGATCAAGTCAAACCCCTAGATACCTGAAGGAGGGCACTTCATCAAGGATGGTGTTATTTAGGGTATGGAAGTGCAGAGGGGAGATGAGTTTGGATAGACGCAGTCTATTGCCGAAAGACATAGAGATGGTTTCCTTGGCATTCAGGGAGAGTTGGTTGATATTGAACCAGTGTTGGATTTTGTTGAAATCGGTTTGAAGTTTGGAGGTGACTTCTTCATGGGTCCGGCCGGAGGTGAAGAGGACTATGTCGTCGGCATACATGTGGATAGCGATAGAGGAGCAAGAGTTTGGCAGATCATTTAGCAGGATGGAGAAGAGGATGGGGCCAAGAACTGAGCCTTGGGGAACGCCGGTGGTGATTGGGAGTGGGGGAGGTGTGGTCAGCTATTTTAGTGGAATGGGTTCTATTTAGTAGATAGGCACTGAGCCAGTTTGTGGCAGATCCTGCTAACCCAGCCCCAGAAAGGCAGGATAGTAGGAGAGAATGGGATACCGTGTTGAAGGCTTTTGCTAGGTCAATGAAAACAGTGGCAGTGATTAACCCTTTATCCATCCCAGTGAGGATGGAGTCCGTGAGCCTTAGTAAGGAGGAGGTGGTAGAGTGGTGTTTTCTGAAAACGGACTGAAAAGGGGTGAAGAAGTTAGTTTCTGAGAGAAAGTGGGAGAGTTGGGATAGCACTAGGTGTTCCTGGAGTTTTGCGAGGGTGGGGAGGAGAGAGATGGGATGGTAATTAGTTGCGGAGGTAGGATCACCACCTTTTGGGAAGGGTAGGACCGTGGCATGCTTCCATTCAGAGGGGAGTGACTCGGAGGTGAAAGAAAGATTTAGTAGGGCCGCGAGGGGAGTAGCGATGGCGGGGGCAGATAGGAAGAGGAGTTTATCGAGACCATCAGGGGTTTTGCCTTTGGAGGGGTTTAGGGAATGAAGGGCCTCTAGGGTTTCGGTTGGGGAGATGTGTCTGAAGGAAAAAGGGGTTCCTACCAGGCTGTAGGGGGATAGATGCCTGAGGAGAGGGTGTGGTTGCAGGAGGTAGGGAGTCTAGGAGGGCCAGGGTGCAAGTAGTGAAATAGCAATTAAACTCGTAGGCTACCTTCAGGGGTGGAGAGGAGAGTCCCTGGACGAGGAGGAGGGGGCTTGCTGTTTGGGGAGAAAAGGGAGTTAATGACTTTCCAGAATTTGGAAGGTCTCCCAAGGTTTGTGTTTAGTGAGTTATTAAAATATCCAGACTTAGCTAAGCGGATGGCCTTCGTGCACTTGTTGCGGAGCATGCGGTAGGAGATATAGTTGCCTGGGAGGAGTGTGGATTTGTAGTTTCGCCAGGCCTTATTATGTTAGTTTCTATATTTGTTTTTCAAATGTGATACTCTTATATGATGTACAGAACATTTACCTGTATTGGACATTCAGTACTGCAAATTAATCAGTCTATTTGTGTTTTGTAGCACGTATTTGAATAGTTTTATGATATTTTGTTTAAATAAAATACCTTTTATTGCGCATGAATGTCTAGAAAATCTTCCTATAATGTGTTAAAGGAATTGCTCACCTACATATTTTAGATGAAGGGACATAGCAGTGTTCCGCAGCGATTGGTGTTGGGTCCGGTGTTGTTTGGGATATTCATTGCAGACTTATCATTTGGGCATCAAGAGCAAAATCAGTCTGATTGCCAACAGCACCAATATGGGAGCAGTGCCGGATGACCTAGTTCCTTATCCAATGATTTGTTGTAGTAAGGAGAGTACAAAGATATTTATTTAAATGCTGCCATTTGGAATGGGATGATTTAGTTCTAGTGGCCAAACTAAACCATACCATGTGATGGTCACTGGTCCCACGGTGACCTTCTACCTGGAGATCTGTGTTCCTTTCCCTGTTAGTCAGTGCTATATCTAGGGTAGTCCTGTCACCACTTGTAGCATATTGTACCAGATGGTATTGACCAATCTGTAACTGGCATGTTGAAGTCTCCCATCATCAGAGCCTCCCATTTAGCTGTCATATAATTACGGGTAGTAATTTTTTCCCATAGGAAAACATGGATATAATTTGTCGTTATACCCAGCTGGTTATAATGGCAAATTATAACCGGTTTCCTGGATTTCTCACATGCTATGCCAGTGTGCTTGTTTTCCTTCAGCACGAGAGGGTTAGAATATCACCCCATCGCAGTTGGCACTGTTTGTTTTTATTAAAAAAAAAAAAAGACTCTTCCTGTAGTCAAACGTCTGCCTCAATGCACCTACTCCCTCCTTAGTCAGATGAAGACCATCAATTTTAAAGAACTTTTCCTCCCGGGAGGCCCAGTGGCACTGAGGTTTGAGGTGCTGGACACCACACCACAATGAAGACCTGTGTTCAGTCCTTGGGAGAGGGGGGTATCATGTCAAACGAATCTGACTGACTTCTTTGACTGTGTCACTAAGACAGTACACAGGGGCCATGCGATAGACATCCTCTGTCTTGATTTCAGCTAGGTCTTTGATTCTGTGGCACACAAAAGGTTCGTCTAGAAGCTGCACAATTCAGTTATTTTCTGAAAGCAAAAGAATCGCTGCACTCAAACTATAAACAGTACAGGATGAGCTAGTTAATGGGCAACCTGTGTGCTCTGCCACCTATGGGTTCTGATTCCAACAGACTTCTCGAGGCGAGGAGGAATCAGACACTTTCTGTGGCAGAACACTGGCTGTGCATAGTTGCCCATCCAGTGTTCCCTATATAGTGTATGGTTAGGACTTACTGTGCTCTAAATTCAAGAGTGAGAGAGAGAGAGAGGACATGACTGGGACCTTCAAGTACTTGAAAGAGATGAATAAGATTGATAAGGACAGTCTCTGTAAGCTGAGTGACCACCATAGCATGAGGGGGCACATTCTTAATCTGGAGGGTGGGAGGTTAAAGAGGGAGGTCAGGAAGCACTTCTTCACAGACAGGGTGGTGAACACTTGGAGGATGATAACTGAGGAAAAGCACAGATACTAAATAAATAATTCTGTTCCTTCTTAATTGGGGATAAGAACAGATCAGTGCCTTCAGGAGAAAGACAAGGAGTCAGATGGAGGGGCCCATATGTAGTGATAGAGGAGGATAAATTGAGTGAGGGGCTACCAGCATTGAAGGTGGACAAATCATGAGACCCAGACCATGGGATCAAGAGTCAGCAGCCCTACCTCCCAACCCAGGAAGAACAGTCAATAAGTATCCACCTTCCCTACAGAGACCAACTGTTACCTGAACATCCCCCACCCCGTCCAGAGTCCAACTGTTACATGCTCCGTCCCTGGCAAGAGTCCAACTGTGACTTACCCCACTCCACACCCAGAGTCCAAATATGACATCCAACCCATGACAGGAGTCAAACTGTGACCCTACAACCCTCCCCAGTCCATGCACCAGTCCTCCCTCACCACCATGGGAACAAGAGCCACCCTCCCCCCGGCAAGAGTCAAACTGTGACCAAACCTCCCTCCACAGTAAGTCAAACTGTGACATGCCCCCAACCCCAAAAGTCCAACAGAGACATTTACTATTTACCCAGTTTGAGTGCAGATGTCCCTCCCCACCACAGGAACAAGTCATTATCTATCCCTCCCCATCCAAATACCAACTGCGACCTGTGACCTGGACCTACCCCCACCACTGCCCAAAGTCAGAGTCCAACTGTGACATGTCACACTCCCACAGACTCCAACTGTAATCTGCCCCCCAAACCCAAACTGTGTCTTGTCCACCATTCCAAATGTTTACATGGGCTGTTGAGGACACCACCTATTGATCAAATATATAGGGAACATAATTAAACTACAGATACATAAAAGTAATCAAATGATAAGAGAATGGGTACATAAACTTACAGCACAATGTATTAAGTTAGATTTGTTACATGTTTCTGTACAACTAAAACAGCATGACACCGGACCAGTGGCATGGAGGCCTGCCTTTCCGACAAGCTATGTTTGCGGGACAAGAGGGTCACCCAGGGAGGTAGAGGGTCAAGCCTCCAGTGTTCTATTCTCCATTACCAGGGAGGATAAGGACCATGGACCAGCATTTGCCTGACACCCAGCAAAGGCTAGGTGTTGGCATGACGAGTCCCACACGTTTGGGGCATGGAGGAGCAGCGGACCAGTGTACAGCATGCGAACGGGCTCATTGCATGCCATTGTCAGCAGTGAGCACTCACCCTCCACAAAAGACAGAAAAGTAAAACACAACACAGCGGCATGACACAGTTCCCCACAGATACCGCCACAAGATGGCACCATCACATGATAGGTAGAGTCAACAATCTTATGTATATTTTATGTTTCGTTACTCTGGCCTGGATTAAAGCGACTATGAGAGTAGAAACTAAGATCTGATTATTCATCTTCTGGCTTCAATCTCCTTTTTTTGTGGTTTTAAAAATCTACTGTCCCCACATCCTTGCCACCAACAACCACCTCCCCCAGATTAACGTTGGATCGCACGAGTTATTCGGCCCACAGATTACCTCCCCCAAAGACAGGGCTGGAAGGGGAAGGTCCATCCTCCAGCCACCCAAATACATAGCTCCAGGTGTCCAGGGTGTGGTGCAGTGTGGTGTGCATGGTTTCATTCTTTCCTCAGATCTCCATTTCTGGCTTTCTACACAACCCATGATGTGGTGCCACACCGCTACATGTGAGTTGAGAAAGGTGTGGCATGCAGATCTGCAGTACCCCGGGCAAGCCTCTCATTTTCTGCACTTACACTGATCTTCCAGGGGGTGACAGTCAATGTCAGAGATAACCTGAGTAAGATCAGCTTACCCATGTGTGTAGGGACATACAAACATACGAAGAAGCCAGCAGAAGAAGACCATTTGGTATACAGTCTTCTCATATTGCAGGGTCCACAACTTTTACTGTCTCTCCCTCCCAACTCCTCCCATCCTCCCTTCCCATGATCCTTACTTCCCCATATGCCTATCCCAGAATCTCTTACATCTGCCAACTGTCTTCAATGAGAGGCCATCTTCTGGCAGCACATTCCAAGTGTCCACCACCCTCTATGTGAAGAAGTGCTGATCTTATGTGTTGCCTTTCCATCCCACGCAGAGCTTGAAAAGACACTGCATATAAACTGCCCATTTACAATGACACTCCAGAGGAACAAAATATGAATGGGAGGGGTTTGGCAAGCTGAAACTTTTGAAGTTGACACATTTTGGTAAGAGTTAGTAAGTGGACAAGCTGGTGCTGCAAGTTGGGAGGTTTCTGTGGGCTGCTGGGAGGAAACAGGAGCCAGGTGAGAGCCCTGGATATGTTGCATCTAAATGGGAAGGGAAGCTTTGCTCAAATGTATGCTGGATGATTATGTTGAAAAATGCTACCATTTAAGCTAAACTTTGGGGGAGGGCAGGGAAGATCTATTGATGGGACAAGAGGCATGGGGTGGGGCTAATGGCCCTACCCACACAGCCAGGGGGGCAAGAGGACAGAATATAAGGGATGGGTGGAAAGAGGGGGATGGAGGGTCATGTGTTCAAATGCCAGAAGTGTGGGTAGGAAGATCCCAGATCTAACAGCAAAATGGTCGAGGAGGACCTAGACATTGTGGGCATAACAGAGACATGGTGCCACCAGTAGCTGGGATGGGACATGGAGATACCGGGGTACAAACTGTTTGGGAAGGACAGGGTGGAAAAGAGAGGGGGAGGAATTACCCTCTATGTAAATGAGGGTATCAGGGCATCGGAACTGCATGGCAAGTGGGGGTGGGGCAAAGGACTCTGTCTCTTTGGAGGCGGGGAAGGGGGAAGTTGTGTATATGGGGGTGATTTACAGGCCCCCAGCACAGCAGGAATCAGCGGACAGAAGCATGGCTGATGAGTTCGTGAGAATGGCGACAAGGGGGGAGGTGGTGCTTATGGGGGACCTGAACCTACCAGATGTGGATTGGGACACCCTGTCAGCTGCTTCAAACAGCAGCAGAGAGATATTGGACTCCCTGCAAATAGCCCTACTAAAACAACTGGTCAGTGGGTCAACCAGGGCAGAAGCTACTCTCGATCTAGTCCTGACAAATGGGGATAGGGTAGGAGATGTATCACTGGGTGAACACCTTGGTACGAGTGACCACAACACAGTCAGTTTCAAAATAAGGAACACTGCAGAGGTTCACCAGTCTAGACTGAGGGTGCTGGATTTTAAGAGATCAGATTTTGGGAACATGGGTGAGGTAGTGGAAAGGGCTTTGGAGGGTATGGAGGAGTTGACAGACATGGAGGAAATGTGGGGAAGGATAAATGATGCTATTGGGGAGGCAACTGACCTCTGCACCAAGACAGCAAGTAAAAATAAGAGAAGAAGGAAACCTCTGTGGTACACTAAGGAGGTAGCAAAAAAGTTAAAAGCAAAAAGAAAAGCCTTTAGGAAGTTCAAGAAAATGCAGTCAGAAGTGGACTGGGAAGATACCAGGTGAGCCAGAGAGAAGCAGGGGCAGAGGTAAAGAGGGCAAAGGCACAAATGGAGGAGCGCATAGCTAGATGGGTCAAAAAAGGGAATAATACTTTTTTTCAGTATGTCGGTGAAAGCAGGAAGACTAGACAGGAAATACTCCAGTTAAAAACAAATGAGAGGGAGTTGACACAAGGGGACAGAGAGAAAGCAGGCATGCTGAACAGCTATTTTTGCTCCGTGTTCACTAGGGAGGAGGTAGACGATATAGGCAGAAAAGTAGGAAAAGCAATGGCAGGGGAGGGGGAAGTGGAAAGGAGCCCATTCCAGGTGGAGAAAATTTTGGGAGAACTAGGCTGCATGATGGTGGACAAGGCGATGGGACCGGATGGGATACAGCCAAGGGTGTTAAGCGAACTAAAGGAGATACTGGCGACACCATTGACTGCACACTTCAATATGTCTCTGTAGACTGGGATGGTACTGGAAGACTGGAGGCAGGCAAATGTGGTCCTGCTGCATAAGAGGGAGGGAAGGGGTGGGAAATTACAGGCCCGTGAGCTTGACATCAGTGGTAGGCAAGCTCATGGAGAAACTAATGAAAGGCAGGGTCACCAGCTACCTGGAGGAAAGAGGCCTGAAGAATCCAAGACAACATGGTTTCACAAGAGGCAGATCATGTCAAACAAATTTGATAAGAGTTTTTTGACAAGCTCACCAAGGAGCTGTATCAGAGAAGGACTGTAGATGTTGCTTATCTGGATTTCAAAAAGGTATTTGACTCCGTGCCCCACAGAAGACTGCTGGATAAAATGTCATGCCTGGGGCTGAGGCAGAGGGTGGTTGAATGGGTGGAAAGCAGGCTGGAAGAAAGGAGGCAGAGGGTTGTAATAAATGGGGTGGCATCCAGAGAGGGCATGGTCACAAGTGGGGTCCCTCAGAGATCAGTAATGGGCCCCTACTGTTCAATCTATTTGTTGGGGATATTGTGGAGGGCCTTGAAGGTGGTGTGAGCCTGTTTGCAGATGATATCAAGATATGCAATGGGGTAGACATTCAGGAATGGGTAGAAAAAATTCAGAGGGACCTAGGGAGGCTAGAGGCATGGTCAAAGAGGTGACAGCTTTCATTCAACACAGAAAAGTGTAAAATCGTGCATCTTGGTTTCAGGAACTGGAGGACAGGGTACTGTATGGGGGGGGCAGAGATCTGGAGGTAACGGAACAAGAAAGAGACCTGGGTATTGTCACAAACCCACTCAGCAGATCAGTCCTCTACTCCCAAAGTGCCAACCTCTGAGCGCAGTCTTGTGAACAGTTAACAGAAACAGGGTAACCCTCTTGTCTGTTTTTGTGGGTTCGGATCAATCTTTGGTCTCAAGTCTTCGAGGGATTCAAACTGTGAACCTCTTGTTACCGTACCCAATGCACAGGCTCGGATAATTCTGTCTTCGGGGGGCCAGATATCTTTGCCTACAGGCACCTAGCCTTGTGTACAGAAATGAACCCTTAAAAACTTTAATAAAGACCTCCAGATTAATGCTTACCTTTTTCCTGTTTGGTATCACCATTCAAGCTTATGTCCAGTGCCTGCTTTAACCATATATACTTCACTTGCAAAGGAAAAGAAAATCAAAGACAGATCAAGTAGGCTCTAAAAATAGAGTTTTATTTTACTAAAATAGATAAAAAATATGTAAAACATAAAATACAGAACTATTATATCACAAGAACCATACAAATATTTTAAAAGAACAAGGTTTAAACAATACAATTCCTACTACAGTACTTGGATTTCTCTCTCTCTCGCTCTCTCTCTAAATACCTGCTTTAAGTGCTCAAAGATGTTTCATTATCAGAATCTAGTTAGAAGTGTGTGAAGAAAAACAGAATTCTGTTTAAAAGCTGGCTTTGCCCTCCTCTTTGTATGAGGTCACCTAGCACCGCCTCTGTTTATGAAAAATCATACACCCAGAATATTTTATCATATTAGAAGGTAACTTAATTAAGGTTACATCAGCAGAAACTCCTTTCCCCATGTGACTTCCCCACTTAAGTCTTTCCTTTCAATCAATCAATATCTTTATTTATCCAGGCAGGCACCACTGAGCAAGCTCATTTACAAGGTGGGCCTGTGGTCCTACAGTAATAATACAGAAAGACAAGTTACAATAGTATAAACAGTAAAAATAACTGCTATTATAGTAAAAATTGCACATTTACAGGTAATATATATTGAACATTGAACTACAAGGAGTCATGGATAATGAACTTGTGCTGGATCCAAGCCCAAAAACTGTGCATTTTGTAGTGGGAAATGTTAGGGAGAGGGTAGGCATACCAGATAGAAGATACCAAGCGCATAATGTAGGGAGAGGTGGAGAATAGGGGCACAAGTGAAGCGGACCCAATTGTTAGAGCAGAGTGAGGGATTGGGAGGGTGGAGGACTGACCGTCTTCTTTCATGCCAGAGCAACATCCTCTCTCACACAGACTTCAAAGCATTTATTGCTTCGCACTAAAATGTCACCACCTGCTCTTCTTCCTCTAAGCGTTATAAAAGTTTATGATTTTCCTCTTAGCAGCTACAGCTATAATTAACTTAATTAAAGTCTGTAATTAGATTCTGGCCTTCCAGGTAACACCATGTATCTAAAACCTGTGTGTGTGTGTGTGTGTGTGTGTGTGTGTGTGTGTGTGTGATACTCACATGCTGTTTCAGCATTTCTCAAGAGATACAGTCCATAACCCATTTTTATATTACAAAAAATTATACAGTGATCAGAACCAGCTGTCCAAGTGTCACAGGTATCACTATATCAGGAGACCTGAAAGTGGAAAGGCACTGCAGGAGAGCAGTGGCTAGGGGAAGTGAAATGCTGGGATGCATTGGAAAAGGGATAAACATAGGGAGGTCATAGTACCCTTGTACACCCATGTGGTTAGCCCACATTTGGAATATGGAGTCCAGTTCTGGAGGCCATACCTCAAACATGATGTGGGGAGGCGGGAGCAGGTTCAGAGGAGAGCAACAAAGATGTTAAGGGGACTCAGCTACCTATCCTATGAAGAAAGGTTGACAAATTTAAACATGTACTCCCTGGAACAGAGGAGTGAGGGGGGGACATGATTGAGACCTTCAAGTACCTTAAGGGTATAAACCGGGTGCCAGTGGAAAGTATCTTCCAGCTGAAAGGTAATCAGAGGATGAGGGGGCATGGCCTGAAGGTGGAGGGGCAGTTCAGGGGTAACAGTAGGAAGTACTATTTCACAGAGAGGGTGGTGGATAAGTGGAATAGGCTCCCGGAGGCAGTGATTGGTAAGGAGACAGTAGAGTGAATCAAAAGGGCATGGGACAGGCACAGGGGAGTGTTCAGAATAGGGGTTGGGGACATATCCTAGCAGATAGCTGTACAAATGGGCAGACTGGGCGGGCCTGTCGGTCCTTTTCTGCTGTCACACTTCTATGAAATCTAGTAGCAATGCCACCTGAAAGCTGCATCCCTCCTCACATTTTCTATGACCCATGCCACACCATGCTTGAATCGCGGTGTACTTCCCACAATTGAAAGACCACCCCAAGTCAGATTGATGAAATATCAATCTGGCATTTGAAGCAGGAAATTGCATATGCAAAGGACAGAGTACATGCAGAGTCAGAATAGCAAAACTGTATTTCTGATGATTAGCACGTGGGTCTGCCCTCAATTGGGTAAACAGCTACCTTCAAAACACTGTCAAACTTTGCAGCAGCGCCTTACTGATCTACCTACAATACCAAGTATAAATTTCAAAGGTGGGACCACCAAACTCCAGTCCGACCCTGAATCCGGTACAGCAGAACAGGGGTGCATTCAATAATAGCCTCCCAAAAAAAAAGAAAGTTTCATTCTCAGTCTCTGACAGGTGGCATTTTGATCAGCTTTACATTTTTTAAGCTTTATTTTTTAGATTTTCATATGCACATACACATGATAACTACATATCCAGGACATATCACTTGGTAACAACATACTACACCTGGGTAGGCGAAACCCCACACAGTGTGGTATCAGTATATATGTGACTAGCTTAACATTTAATTGCTGCATGAACCTATTTCCTCCAACTCTGCAATCTGACGACCAAGTGTTTGATGGAGGAGATGAGAGCTGGCAATCTCACCTCGTGTCTCTCCCCACATGCTGCATGATGTGTACAGGGAGAGCGAACAACAGATGTACAAGACACTCATAATTGAGTGCCTGTGAATGTCTGATGCAAATGGCTGGAACCACCAAAGAAAGAATATCATCAATAATAAATGAACAAATGTGATGTTTTATCTATGCATTATTTTGTCTTACCGCAGCAAGCACTTTCTGGGATAAGCTGCAACAACTGAGCAATGATGGAGAGGTTCCTGCTAAGTTCTTAAGAATTAATGTACCCAATTATGCAATCCTCAATCAGCTGTTATTCGGCAAACTTGTTAAAAAAGTTAATAATAGCATGAGGAACTACTGCCGCAACAGGTACTAATCTGGCACTACTAGTATGTGTTTCCATTCCGCTTTAATCTTCAGGAATGATTTATGTTCCTGGAACCATTCTGGCATGACTGGTGATGCAGTTTCCATTCTGGTGCTATGCAGGGGCCATATGCGCATGTGCTTTGATCGTCAGGAACCATTCCAGGTTCTGGCACCGATCCGGCATGACACCGGCAACGGTAAGCTGTATGTTTTTTCCTTGTTCATATTTTAGTTGGATAACAGTGAACACGGCAGAACGAAATCAGCTGTAATTCAATAAGAACAAGATGAGATGCAGAAAAACAAAGAAAAATAACCCTCTTTAAGTGATGATGTTTGCATGGCAAACCAAAGAGAATTATTTATTTTCAAATCATACCATGGGGCTTCAGAGAAAGAAAATGCATACTTCCTTAACAAATCAACACTTTCATCAAGCTTGTTATTCTTGCATCAACCTCGAGCTATCACATCACTCCTGCAATTGTGTAATTTGCTGTGTGAATCTGAGTGGCCGTAGCTGGAAAGACAAAGCCGTCGGATTTAGTTTGGTAAATATGTGGGGGATGAAATTTGCATTTCATTTAAAAAAAAAAAAAAAAGACAGAAGGCTTCTGTATTGATTGTCAGGGATAGGATTTTAATATACAGGCAGTAACAATAGCACAACAAACAAAACCTGCATTTTTACATTTACCATTGATCTTTAAATGCAACTAGCCCTTTGGTAACCATAGGAATTCAGAAAACAACTGGTCGTGACAGCAGGCACACAGACATGCTAGGTGGTGACAGAGGAGTACTACACTAACTGCCTGGTCCTACAAATTGTTTCAAAGAAAATTAGCCAAGTGTTTAAATGCAATCTGCTCTTTGGACAACTATGAGAGAGCAGTACACAAATGGATGCGACAGGATGCAGAGAGGAATGCTAGGTGGCAACAAGCAAATGAGTACTATACTAACCGACTGGTCCTGCATTTTTTTAAGGAAAAGTAGACAAATTCCTAAACTGCAACTACATCCCAGGCAAGTGTGGAAGATCAGTACGTAAGTGTATGTGACAGCAGAGGCAGCAACAAGCAGAGGCACACTACACTGACTGACTTTTCCTTAATTTTTAATTTTTTTTTTTTGCAAAAACAGATAAATGTTTAAAGAGGGACTCCTGCCAAAAATGCCATATTGCACAACTGGAATAAACATACCCCCAATAAATCCTGTACCAAAAATTAGGTTTCTACGTTACTTTGTTTTAAAGTTATGAACTATTTTGTAACCCTAATTTCACTACCTATTCAAAAAAGACAGTTTCAGTGAAGAGCCACTGATGATATCATCTCCTGAACTCACACTCTAGTCTTCCCTGTCAGCAAACTTATAGGACCTGCTTCTCCAAGTTTACGAACCTGTAGCTACAGTAGTAGCCACAGACATTGCCAGCTATTTCCAGATATTTTGCAAAATTTCTGAAGAGTTTCTCTCTACTGCCCCTTTTGTGGAAATGCAGAAAGCAGGAGATATTTCTGGAAATATCACAGACATTTCAGGAAATAGCTGGCAGTGTCTGTGGCTGCTACAGGATATTAATCCTTTAAAAAAATTACATAGGATTTGCTGCAGTGCTTACATTTCCAGAATGTTCAGGTGCATGGCACTGTACTTTAGAACATGTCAGAAGGTGGTTTTGGAATACAGCACTGACCAAGGCATAGAATGTCAAGGTGGTGCACAATTTTAAAATGTTGGGGGGACATGCAATCTCAGAATGTGACAGGGATGTGTCATCTCAAAATGTGGTGGGGAAATCAGTCTTTGAATGAGAAAGGGACACACATCGAGGAATTTGGTGGGAACTGGCAATTTCAGAACATAGTAGGGATGCATGCTGTCAGAATGTGACAGGACACACCACTTATTCTGAAATTACTTGTCCGTACCACATTCCAGAATTGTATGCACCCACCATATTTCAAAACTGTGCATCACATTCCTACCACATTCCAACATTATGCGTCCCAGCCACATTCTAAAATTATGCATCCCTGCTACATTCTGAAATTGCACATCCCTTCACCATTCTCAAACTGCACATCCATGCCACATTCTAAAATGGTGCATCCCCACCAAATTCCATAATTGCACGTCCCTGTCAAGTTGTGTTTTAATGCCACATTCAGAAATTGTCACTGCTACGTTCCTAAATTGTTCATCAAGCCACGTTCCAAAATTATGTGCCACCACCACATTCCGAAACTGAGCATCACCACCACATTCTGAAACTGAGCGTTACTGCCACATTCCGAAAATGTGTCACAACCACATTCTGAAACTATGCATCACCGCCACATTCTGAAACTGGACATCACTGCCACATTCCAAAATTGTGTGTCACCGCCACATTTCAAGATTGTGCTTCATCACCACATTCTGAAATTGTGCATCACAGCCAAATTCCAAAACTGTGCATCGCCGCCATTCTGAAATTGTGTCACTGCTGCATTCCAAAATTGTCACTGCTGCATTCTGAACCTATGCTTCACTGCCGCATTCTGAAATTATGCATCACAACCACATTCTGAAACTTTGTGTCACTGCCACATTCCAGAACTGTGCATCACCACCGCATTCTGAAACTGTGCATCAGTGCCACATTCCTAAATTGTTCATCACCACCACATTCAGAACCTGTGTGTCACCACTGCATTCCAAAATTTAGCATCACTACCACATTCTGAAATTGAGCATCACTACCACATTCCAAAAATATACGTCACTTCCGCATTCCAAAATTGTACATCACTGCCACATTCTGAAATTGTATGTCACCACCACATTCTGAAATTGTATGTCACCACCACATTCCGAAATTGTGTGTCACCACCACATTTCAAAATTGTCACTGCCACATTCCGAAATTGTGCATCACTGCCACATTCTGAACCTATGCAACACCGCTGCATTTCAAAATTATGTGTCACCACCTCATTTAGAAACTGTGCATCACTGTCACATTCCTAAATTATTCATCACTGCCACATTCTGAAACTGTCACCACCACATTCTGAAATTGTGCCTTACTGTCACATTCTGAAATTGTGTCACCACTACATAGCACAATTGAGTGTCACCGCCACATTCTGAAATTGTCACCCCCACATTCCAAAATTGTGCATTGCTAACACATTCCAAAATTGCGTGTCACTGCTGCATTCTGAACCTGTGCATCACTGCCGCCATCCAAAATTATGCGTGTCTGCCACATTCCAAAACTGAGTGTTGCTGCCACATTCCAAAACTGTGCATCACTGCATTCCTAAATTGTGTGTCACCACCACATTCCAAACCTGTGCATCACCACTGCATTCTTAAATTGTGCATCACTGCCTCATTCCAAAATTGTGCATCACCACTACATTCTGAAATTGTGCATCACCAGTGCATTCCAAACCTTTATATCACTGCTGCATTCCAAACCTGTACATCACCACTATATTCCAAACTTGTGCATGACTACCACATACTGAAATTGTGTGTCATGGTGCATTCTGAAATTGCTCGTCACCACTGCATTCTGAAACTATCACCACCTCATCCCAAAGTTGTGCGTCACTGCCACATTTCAAAAGTGTGTGTCACCATCACAGACTGAAATTATGTGTTCCAACTACTTTCTGAAACTGTCTTTGCTGCATTCCACAATTGCAAACTGGTGACATTTTGAAATATCATACCTGCAGTATTTTAAAAATTGCACACAACGTTGTCATTATAAAGTCATGTTTGCAACTACATTCCATCCCCCCCATCTCATTCTGAAGTACTGCATCTTGCATCTACACATTATGGAAGTGCATGTGCTGACCCCTCCATATCAGTTTTCCTTTTTCAGATGTTTACTACACCTGTAGTTGTAAGTAACATAGGAAAAATAAGCCATATAAGGTAGCTTGCAGGGAGGACTAGCTTGTGAGTCCAGGAGATGACATCATCAGTAGCAGCTGTTCACTGAAACAGTTTTTTTTTGAACAGGCAGTGAATTAAGGGTTACAAAATTACTTATAACTGGTGACTCGATATCAACCCATTTTTGAGACCTGTAAAAAGTCATATCAACCCGCAAGTTGATATGGAAAAGTCATATCAACCTGTAAGTAGATACAGTTTTTACTGTCTTGTGTTGGGTTGTGTGTAACACCCTTGCCCATGAAAGACTCTGAGTTTTGTTTACCTAGCACCAGTTATTATAAAACAAGCATTTGTCAATGCCAAATGTTGATTGCGTTGCTCCATTGAGTTCGCTCACTGCCCCTCTGTCACTTGCTCATTCTGTTTCTCCCGGTGCTGCAGGCTGCTGTTTTGTACTGGGCTCCTGCCTGCATTGGCACCCTTTTCTGTCCACAAAGAAATCCACAGCTGTCCCGACAGAGGTCCATTGAGGTGGCTTACTCCCCCTGTGTCACTCGTTCATTCTGTTTCTCCTGGCACTGCAGGCTGGCCTTTTGTTTTGGGCTTCTGTCTGTGTTGGTGGCTTTTTCTGCGCACTAAGAAATCTGAAGTAGTCCCAACACAGATCCGTGAGGTTGCTCAGTCCTTCTCTGTCACTCATTTGTTTCATTTCTGCCAGCGCTGCAGGCTGACCTTTTATACTGGGCTTCTGCATGCGTTGCGGCCTTTTTCTGCCCACAAAGAAATCTGCAGCAGTCACAATAGAACTCTGATTAGCTCTCTCCCTCCCCCTCTCTCACTTGCTCATTCCATTTCTACCACTGCTGCAGGATGCTCTTTTGTACTGGGCCCATGGGTGCATTGCTACCTTTTTCTGCCCACAAAGAAATCTGCAGCAGTCTCAACAGAGCTTTGTTGAGCTCCCTTACTCCCCTTCCCTCAGTGGCTCATTCTGTGTCTCTTGCTGCTGCAGGCTGCCCTTTTGTACTGGGCTCCTGCCTGCATTGGCAGCTTTTTCTGCCTACAAATAGATCTGCAGCAGTCGTGACACAGCTCTGTTGAGCTCGCTCACTCCCCCTTTCTCAGTCACTTTTTCCGTTTCTGCTCATGCTGCTGACTGGCCTTTTGTACTGGGCTCCTGCCTGCATTGTCACCTTTTTCTGCCCACAAAGAAATCTGCAGCAGTCACGATACAACTCCATTGAGGTCGCTCACTCCTTATCTCTGTTCGCTCATTCTGTTTCTCCTAGTGCTGCAAGCTGCCACTTTTGTATGGGGCTCCTGCCTCTGTTGGTGCCTTTTTCTGCCCGCAAAGAAATCTACAGCAGTTCTGATAGAGCTCTGTTGAGCTCGCTCACTCCCCCTCTCTCACTCACTCATTCCATTTCTGCCAGCACTGCAGGCTGCCCTTTTGTACTGGGCCCCTGCCTGCATTTGCACCTTTTTCTGCCCAGAAAGAAATCCACAGCTGTCCCGACAGAGCTCCGTTGAGGTCGCTCACTCCCCTGTGTCACTGTCTCATTCTGTTTGTCCTAGTGCTGCAAGCTGTCCTTTTGTACTGGGCTCCTGCCTCTGTTGGCACCTTTTTCTGGCCACAAAAAATCTGCAGCAGCCCCAATAGAGCTCCGTTGAGGTTGCTCACTCCCTCTTTCTCACTCGCTTATTCCGTTTCTGCCAGCGCTGCAGGCTGCCCTTTTGTACTGGGCTCCTGCCTGTATTGCCATTTTCTTCTGCACACAAAGAAATCTGCAGCAGTCATGATAGAGCTCCGTTGAGCTCGGTCACTCCCCTTCTCTCACTCGGTCATTCTGTTTCTCCCATTGTTGCAGGCTACCTTTTGTACTGGGCCCTTTCGTGCATTGCTTCCTTTTCTGTCCACAAAGAAATCTGCAGCACTCCTGACACAGCTCCATTGAGCGTGCTCACTCCCCCTCTCTCACTCGCTCATTCCGTTTCTGCTGGCGCTGCAGGGTGGCCTTTTGTACTGGGCCCCTGTCTGCATTGCCACCTTCTTCTTTCCACAAAGAAATCTGCAGCAGTCATGATACAGCTCTGTTGAGCTCGCTCACTCCCCCCTCTCACTTGCTCATTCTGTTTCTCCTGCTGCTGCAGGCTGGCATTTTGCACTGGGCCCCTGTGTGCATTGCTGCCTTTTTCTGCCCATAAAGAAATCTGAAGCAGTCCTGACAGAGCTCCGTTGAGCTTGCTCACTCCCCTCTCTCACTCTTTCATTCTGTTTCTCCTGCCGCTGCAGGCTGCCCTTGTGTACTGGGCCCCTGCATGCATTGCTGCCTTTTTCTGCCCACAGAGAAATCCACAGCAGTCCCTACAGAGGTCCAGTGAGCTCACTCACTCCCCCTCCCTCACTAACTCTTTCTGTGTCTCCCGCTGCTGTAGGCTGCCCTTTTGTACTGGGTTCCTGCCTGCGTTAGTGTTTTTTTCTGCCCACAAAGAGATTTGCAGCAGTCCTGACATAGTTCCCTTGAGGTCGCTCACTCCCCCTCTGTCACTCACTCATTTGTTTCTGCCAATGCTGCAGGCTGGCCTTTTGTACTAGGATCCTGGTTGCGTTGCCACCTTTTTCTGCCCACAGAGAAATCCACAGCAGTCATGATAGAGCTCCGTTGACATCGGTCACTCCTCCCGTCTCACTCGCTCATTCTGATTCTCCTGGCACTGCAAGCTGCCCTTTTTTACTGGGCTTCCGCCTCTGTTGGTGCCTTTTTCTGCCCAAAAAGAAATCTGCAGCAGTCCCGACAGAGCTCCTTTGAGCTCATTCTCTCCCCCTCTCTCAGTTGCTCATCCCATTTCCGCCGCAGCTGCAGGCTGCCCTTTTGTACTGGACTCCTGCCTGTGTTGCCGCCTTCTTCTGCACTCAAAGAAATCTGCAGCAGTCACGATAGAGCTCCGTTGAGCTCGCTCAATCCCCCTCTCTCGCTTGCTCATTCTGTTTCTCCCGCTGCTGCAGGCTGCCCTTTTGTACTGGGTTTCTGCCAGTGGTGGTTTTTTTTTCTGCACACAAAGAGATTTGCAGCAGTTCTGGCACAGCTCCCTTGAGGTTGCTCACTCCCCCTCTGTCACTCGCTCGTTCATTTCTGCTGGCGCTGCAGGCTGGCTTTTTCTACTGGGCTACTGCCTGTGTTGCTGCCTTTTCCTGCCCACAAAGAAATCTGCACCAGTCACGATAGACCTCTGTTGAGCTTGGTCACTCCCCCTCTCTCACTCACTCATTCTGTTTCTGCCGGCACTGCAGGCTGGCCTTGTGTACTGGGCTCCTGGTTGCGTTGCTGCCTTTTTCTGCCCACAAAGAAATCCACAGCAGTCATGATAGGGCTCCATTGAAGTTGCTCACTGCCCCTGTCTCAGTCACTCATTCTGTTTCTCCTGGCACTGCAGGCTGCCCTTTTGTACTGGGCTCCTGCCTCTGTTGGTGTCTTTTTCTGCCCACAAAGAAATCTGCAGTAGTCCTGACAGAGCTCTGTTGAGGTCCCGCACTCCCCTTGTCTTACGCACTCATTTTGTTTGTCCTGGCACTGCAGGTTGCCCTTTTGTACAGGGCTCCTTCCTTTGTTGGCACATTTTTCTTGCCACAAAGAAATCTGCAGCAGTCCCGACAGAGCTCCGTTGACCTTACTCATTCCCCCTCTTTCACACTGGCTTGTTCTGTTTCTGCCAGCACTGCAGCCTGCCCTTTTGTCCTGGCTCCTGCCTGCATTGGTGCCCTTTTCTGAAATCCGCAGCAGTCAAGATAGAGCTCTGTTGAGCTTGCTTGCTCCCCCTCTCACTTAGTCGCTCATTCTGTTTGTCCCACTGCTGCAGGCTGCCCTTTTGTACTGGGCCCCTGCGTGCATTGCTGCCTTTTTCTGCCCACAAAGAATCTGCAGCAGCCCCAACAGAGCTTTGTTGAGCTCACTCACACCCCCTCCCTCAGTGGCTTATTCTGTATCTCTCACTGCTGCAGGCTGCCCTTTTGTACTGGGCTCCTGCCTGCATTGGCAGCTTTTTCTGCCCACAAATAAATCTGCAGCAGTCATGATACAGCTCCATTGAGGTCGCTCACTCCCCTTGTCTGACTCACTCATTCTGTTTCTCCTAGTGCTGCAAGCTGCACTTTTGTATGGTGCTCCTGACTCTGTTGGTGCCTTTTTCTGCCCACAAAGAAATCTACAACAGTCCTGACAGAGCTCCGTTGAGCTTGCTCACTCCCCCTCTCTCACTCACTCATTCCATTTCTGCCGGCACTACAGGCTGCCCTTTTGTACTGGGCTCCTGCCTGCATTTGCACCTTTTTCTGCCCAGAAAGAAATCCACAGCTGTCCCGACAGAGCTTCATTGAGGTCGCTCACTCCCCCCCTCACTCGCTCATTCCATTTCTGCCAGCACTGCAGGGTGACCTTTTGCACTGGGCTCCTGCCTGCATTGCTGCCTTCTTCTTCTTCCCACAAAGAAATTTGCAGCAGTCACAATAGAGCTCCGTTGAGCTTGCTCACTCCCCCCTCTCACTTGCTCATTCTGTTTCTCCTGCTGCTGCAGGCTGGCCTTTTGCACTGGGCCCCTGTGTGCACTGCTGCCTTTTTCTGCCCACAAAGAAATCTGAAGCAGTCATGATAGACCTTTGCTGAGTTCACTCACTCCCCCTCTCTCACTAGCTCATCCCATTTCTGCCTGTGCTACAGCCTGCCCTTTTGTACGGGGCTCCTGCCTGAGTTGCTGCCCTTTTCTGCCCTCAAAGAAATCAGCAGCAGTCCCAATAGAGCTCCATTGATCTTGCTCACTCGCTCTCTCTCTGTCGCTCGTTCTGTTTCTTCTACCGCTGCAGGCTGCCCTTTTGTACTGGGTCCCTCCATGCATTGCTGCCTTTTTCTACCCACAAAGAAATCCACAGCAGTCCCAACAGAGCTCCGTTGAGCTCACTCACTCCCGCTCCCTCACTCGCTCATTCTGTGTTTCCCACTGCTGCAGCCTGCCCTTTTGTACTGGGCTTGTCTCCTGTTGCTGCAGTCTGCCCTTTTGTACTGGGCTCCTGCTTGCATTGGGGAATTTTTCTGCCCACAAAGAAATCTGCAGCAGTCCTGACACAGCTCCTTCGAGCTCACTCACTCCCCCTCTCTTACTCACTCATTGTGTTTCTCCTGGCGCTGCAGGCTGGCCTTTTGTACTGGGTTCCTGCCTGTGTTGGCACCTTTTTCTGCCCACAAAGAAGTCTGTAGCTGTCCTGACAGAGCTCCATTAAAGTCGCTCACTCCCCCATCTCACGCACTCATTCTGTTTCTCCTGGCACTGCAGGCTGCTGGTTTGTACTGGGCTCTTGCCTTGGTTGGCACCTTTTTCTGCCCACAAAGAAATCTGTAGCAGTCCTGACAGAGCTCCGTTTAGCTTGCTCACTCCCCTCTCTTACTCATTCGTTTTGTTTCTCCCACCGCTGCAGGCTGCCCTCGTGTACTGGGCCCCTGCATGCATTGCTGCCTTTTTCTGCCCACAGAGAAATCCACAGCAGTCCCAACAGAGGTCCATTGAGCTCACTCACTCCCCCTCCCTCACTATCTTGTTCTGTGTCTCCCGCTGCTGCAGGCTGCCATTTTGTACTGGGTTCCTGCCTGCGTTGGTGTTTTTTTCTGCCCACAAAGAGATTTGCAGCAGTCCTGACACAGCTCCCTTGAGGTCGCTCACTCCCCCTCTGTCACTCTCTCATTTGTTTCTGCCAACGCTGCAGGCTGGCCTTTTGGACTGGGCTACTGCCTGTGTTGCTCCGTTTTCCTGCCCACAAAGAAATCCGCAGCAATCACGATAGACCTCTGTTGAGCTTGGTCACTCCCCCTCTCTCACGTGCTCATTTGGTTTCTGCTGACACTGCAGACTTGCCTTTTGTACTGGGATCCTGGTTGCATTGCCACCTTTTTCTGCCCACAAAGAAATCCACAGCAGTCATGCTAGAGCTCCGTTGAGGTCAGTCACTCCCCCCATCTCACTTGCTCATTCTGATTCTCCTGGCACTGCAGGTTGCCCTTTTGTACTGGGCTCCCGCCTCTGTTGATGCCTTTTTCTGCCCACAAAGAAATCTGCAGCAGTCCCGACAGAGCTCCATTGAGCTCATTCACTCTTCCTCTCTCAGTTGCTCATCCCATTTCCACCACAGCTCCAGGCTGCCCTTTTGTACTGGACTCCTGCCTGTGTTGCCACCTTCTTCTGCACACAAAGAAATCTGCAGCAGTCACGATAGAGCTCCACTGAGCTCGCTCATTCCCCCTCTCTCACTTGCTCATTCTATTTCTCCCACTGCTGCAGGCTGCCCTTTTGTACTGGGGTCCTGCCTGTGGTGGCATTTATTTCTGCCCACAAAGAGATTTGCAGCAGTTCTGAAACAGCTCCCTTGAGGTCGCTCACTCCCCCTCTGTCACTGCCACATTTGTTTCTGCCAGTGCTGCAGGCTGGCTTTTTGTACTGGCTACTGCCTGTGTTGCTGCCTTTTCCTGCCCACAAAGAAATCCACAGCAGTCATGATAGACCTCTGTTGAGCTTGGTCACTCCCCCTCTCTCACTCGCTCATTCTGTTTCTGCCAGCATTGCAGGCTGGCCTTGTGTACTGGGCTCCTGGTTGCGTTGCTGCCTTTTTCTGCCCACAAAGAAATCCACAGCAGTCATGATAGGGCTCCGTTGAAGTTGCTCACTGTCCTTGTCTCAGTCGCTCATTCTGTTTCTCCTGGCACTGCAGGCTGCCCTTTTGTACTGGACTCCTGCCTCTGTTGGTGCCTTTTTCTGCCCACAAAGAAATCTGCAGTAGTCCTGACAGAGCTGCTCCTTTGAGCTTGCTCACTCCCCCTCTCTCACTCACTCGTTCTGTTACTCCCACTGCTGAAGACTGGCCTTTTGTACTGGGCCCCTGCGAGCATTGCTGCCTTTTTCTGCCCAAAAACAAATCTGCAGCAGTCCTAACACAGCTCTGTTGTGCTGCTCACTCCCCCCTCTCGCTCGCTCATTGTGTTTCTCCCGGTGCTATGTCCCGGCCCTTTGTACTGGGCTCCTGCCTGCATTGGCACCTTTTTCTGCCCACAAAGAAATCTGCAGCTGCCCTGACAGAGCTCCATTGAGGTCCTGCACTCCCCCTGTCTTACGCACTCATTTTGTTTCTCCTGGGACTGCAGGCTTCCCTTTTGTACAGGGCTCCTGCCTCTGTTGGCACCTTTTTCTGGCCACAAAGAAATCTGCAGCAGTCCTGACAGAGCTCTGTTGACGTTACTCACTCCCCCCCCACACTTGCTCATTCTGTTTCTGCCAGCACTGCAGCCTGCCCTTTTGTCATGGCTCCTGTCTGCATTGGTACTCTTTTCTGAAATCCGCAGCAGTCACGATAGAGCTCTGTTGAGCTTGCTCACTCCCCCTCTCGCTGAGTCGCTCATTCTGTTTGTCATGCTGCTGCAGGCTGCCCTTTTGTACTGGGCCCCTGTGTGCATTGCTGCCTTTTTCTGCCCACAAAGAAATCTGCAGCAGTCCCAACAGATCTCCATTGACCTCACACACTCCTCCTCCCTCACTCGCTCATTCTGTGTCTCCTGACACTGCAGGCTGCCCTTTTGTACTAGGCTCCTGCCTGCATTGGTGCCTTTTCCTGCCCACAAAGAAATCTGCAGCAGTCCCAACAGAGCTCAGTTGAGCTCGGTCTCTCCCCCCCACTCGCTCAATCCTAAATTGTCCCAAACAATGATTTCCAACAGTGACTGCGGTATTCTGTGCTGGAAGCATGAAAACACGTTTAGGCCAGGATGTGAAAAATGACAGCTGTACTTTTCATGAGGAGGTGTGGAAAAGTGCCACTGTTGAGAATGTGGTGTGATAATATTACTCATTTGTGAAGTTACAAGGGTGCATGGAAACTGCTCAACGCACGCTCGTGGCAGTCATTTTATGGTGTTTCATCACAAAATTTTCAACATTGCCATTTTAGGACCTCTGCTCATGAACAGTGTCAGTGTGATTTTCTTAATGTGTCCTGAACACTGATTTCCCACAGCGACCGTGCTATTGTGCGCCAGAAGAGTGAAAACACATTTTGGCCAGGGTGTGAAAAATGACAGCTGTACTGTTCATAAGGAGGTGCAGAACAATGGCAATGTTGAAAATCTGGAGTGAAAATATAAATTCATGAATTTACGAGCGTGCATACAAACTGCGCAATGCATGCTCGTAACACAGTGATTTTATGGAGTATCAGCACCAAATTTTCAACATAAGCATTTTAGGGCCTCTGCTCATGAACAGTGTCACTGTCATTTTCATAATCTGTGCCAAACACTGATTTCCCACAGCGACCACACTATTCTGCGCCAGAAGTGCGAAAGCATATTTTGGCCATGATGTGGAAAATGACAGCTATAATGTTAACAAGAAGGTGTGGAAAAATGCCAATGTTGAAAATGTGGCATGAAAATATTTCAAATTCGCAAAGTTATGAGTGTGCGTAGCAACTGCACAATGCACACTCGTAAAACAGTAATATTTTTGATTTTTTCTACCAAATTTGCAACATAGGCTTTTTGAGAGCCCTCCTAATGAACACTGGCACTGTTGTTTCATTAATCAGTCCTGAAAGATGATTCCGTGCAGTGACCATGAAATCACCTGTTGGGACTGATTAACGACATGACAGTGCAAGAATTAATGAGGAGGGGTCCCAAAAAACCCATGCTGAAAATTTGGTGACAAAATTCCAAGAAAATACCCAAGATATGCATCAAAGTTGAAAAAAAAAACATTTATTCCATTATACAGCTTCCCGGCATTTCCTCAGTTCGCGGTCGGCTTTGAAATGTTCCCGGTCCATCGAAGATCATTGCGCTGAGCTCCAGAGGTAAGTATGGGGTGAGGGGGGCTGTGGAGGGGCAAGGTGTGCAGTGGGTGGGTGTGGGTTGTGGGGGGCAGGGAGACAGTGAGGGACCATTATTTGTTTACAGGGACAAAAAAAAAAACACTCCCGGACCGTTTTTCCCTTTCAGGGCATGTGGCACACTGGGGTGGGCTCCCAGTGTGCCAACGGACTCTTTTTGGGGGGCAGCTGCAGTCGATGGTGGATTGGGTACCTCCATCGGCACACAACAAAAGGGGACATCATGTTGATGAGGATTAGGCATCCCTAGTCGGCACACAAGAAATGGGGAGATATGCCGATGGGGATTGGGCACCCCATTGGCAAAGACAGAAGGGGTTGAACAGAAGCTGAGGGGATTGGGCACCCCCTCAGCACACAAGACATTGGGGAAGAGAGGCTGACAGGGACTGGGCTTTCTGTCAGCAACAGCCCTGCAATGAGGGTTACTTCCTTATTGCAGTGGATGACGCTGCAATTATGAGGTGGCCCCTGATTGCAGCGGCTAAAATGTTAGAAAGTTGTGGCATGCTGGCTGAACTAGTTCAGCAGCAGCTTGCCACAGCATTGGAGAAAGGTAGCCAAGCCTTTAAAGGCTGTGGGGGCATTGGCCACAACAGTGCAGCTCCACAACCTGCTTTTTGCAAATGCTGCCGCAACATGTTTCTTGCACTTGTGTGCAATCAACATAAAAAGAACACATATGAAGGTGTGTGATCTGCAGTTTTTTTATGCACCTTCAGTGTGTGACAACATACAAACCTCTCTAGCTTCGCTCTCAAGGTTTAAATATTATCACACACCTTGGGTGTGTACAAAAACTGCATATCACACACGCATTATTCTCTATGTAACTTAAATGAAGTAACTTACAGATCTGATTTTTGGCATGAAGCCGATTGAGGATATGCTGATCCAAATTCTGAATTTATTGATGCCAAAAATGTTGGCCTCAGTCCCTCTTTAAATGGAACAAGTACTTATTGGCAACTGGGAGAGAGAATAGTGCACATTGGAATTGACAGCAGACAGACAGGCATGCTAGTTAGCAACAAGCACAGGCATACTACATTGCCCAAATTGTCCTACAAATTTTTTTAAAGGTGTTTCTTCTCCAGTTGCATCACAGGTTGCTGATTCCTGCCCCCCTATACATAAACTGCATTCCCGGTCCACCAAGCCCCATATCTCCCATGGATTACCCCCGTGGTGGGGCCAGGAAGGGAAGGGCCATCCTCCCCCACCTGGTGACCCTGTGTCCAGCTTTTTGGAGGGTCAACGAACCAGCAACATTGCGTGGTGATGGCAGATAAGGTTTCATACAGCCAGCCACAACAATTTTTCCACTGTTTTTCTCCCCTTTGCTGCGGTGGGCAGTATGCCTGTGTGTGTGGATGCACATACACACTGTGTAACCATGGCCCTGCATCTGCACTGCTTGAATGCTGACACTGCCACCCAGCCTTCATCAGATTGCAGTAAAGGAGTGAGACTGCAGTGTCCCCCCCACCCTGGGAGAGGAGAGCAGTCTATCAGATGCTCAGTCCTCTCCCCCTGCAAACCCCAGGAACCCAAGCACATTTCCAAACCCTTGTCACTGACATGCTGAGAGGTAAGATGCATAGCACTTCAATCCTCTGCTCCACTGGGCCAGCTGCTAGAGTTTGTTTTTAAGGAAAAATGGAGACATGCTGAGATGCAATCATCTGTTTGGAAAACTGTAAGAAAGCAAATGGAGATGACAGCACACAGTCAGGCACACTAGTTGGCAATGTGCGGAGGTGGACTATACTGACTGAATGGTCCTACACTATTTTTTTAAAGGAGACATGCTCAAGTGCTTAAATGCATTGAGACTCAGAGCAAACTGACATAGTAGTACACAGATGGACTAGGTGGAAATAATAGAGGTGTACTATACTGACCAAATGGTCCTACAATGTTTTTTAAGGAAAAATAGCTAAGTGCTTAAATGCAGCTAGCCCTTTGGCAACTCTGAGAGAGCAGTATACAAATAGTCTTGAAGTCAGACAGGCATAGTAGGTGGTGACAGTGTACTGATGCAAGAGCAAAACCCTGTCGGTGAAATCCCTCACAGTGACTTTTTGATAAGTTTCAAAAATGTTGCTGTGGGGGACCAGCCAGTGAAATTTCTCCCTTATGCTGAGTTTCACCCCCCCTTCATGTTAACTCCAAATCGGAGTTAACAATCAATAGAAGGGTGGCGCGGGGGCACAGCCCCCTGTATGGTGGATTTGGGGGTACAGGTCCCTGATAGAAACACAGACTGATGTCTCAGGTGAAATTTCACTTGTTGATGTCAGGGCTGTTGCTATGATGAATGTCAACAACATTGTTGTCCCATCGGCGAAGGTAAATCGGTGGAGACAAGCAGAGGCATACTACACTGACTGCCTGATCCAACAATTTTTTTAACTCATTCAGGCCTAGATATGTCTGTAGGTGGCATCTGACAGCACAGCCACTCAGGCCAATAATGCCTGTAGATGTACTCAGCTGACTTTCACTCAGGCCAGGAAACATCTGAGGAAGTCAGCAGTATTTACCTAAATATTAAACAAACCAAATTGCTTAGAATTGATTGCATAGCACCGTAAAAAAAGGTAATTTTGTGCTGAACAGTTTTTCTGCTGGTACTTTGTGTCTATCATATATTTTAGGAGTTATTTGCATGTGATTAAGGTATCGTGTGCATGGCTGACATTTGATTCTCAAGTCTCAGCAAAGCACCTTGAATAAATCTGAAAAAAACCCACAGTTATTTGGTATTTCAGCTAGTATAAAATAAAAACTAAATTGATTACACTTGATTGCATAGTACCATTAGAAAGGAAATTTTGTACTGAACAATTTTGCTGTTGATACTTTGTGCCTACCACATATTCTTTAGGAGTTATTTGCATTTGTTTAAGGTATGGTGTGCATGGCTGACATTTGTCTCTCAAACCTCACCAAAGCACCTTGAAAGAATCTGAAAAAAACACAGTTGTTTGGTATTTCAGATAGTATAAAATAAAAACCAAGTTGATTACAATTGATTGCATACAGTAGCACTATAAGAAAGGTGATGTTGTGATGGACAACTTTGCCACTCATACTTTGTGTGTGGCACTTACAGTCCAAGAGGTAGTCACATTTGTTTGTGGCATGCTGATTATGGCTTGATTTTACTTAGAAAGGCCCAGGATGCAGTGCTACGTGTATACAGGGCACAAGTGGTGGAAGTCTAAAAGAGCTCTTGTGGTATGAATGAGTTAAAGAAAAGTGGCCAAGTGCTTAATAACAACTCTTTGGACAACTGTGAAAAATCACTATACAAGTGGACGTTACAGCAGGCCAACAGGCACCCTTGGAGGCAACAACAGCAGCATACTGAAACATAGAAACATAGAAACATAGGAGTTGTCGGCAGATAAGGACCGCAAGGCCCATCCAGTCTGCCCATTTCTTTTTCTACCTTATAAATGTGCCATCGGCCTTTGCTCTGTCAGTGACCTATCTATTCATAGTCATTTGTATTGCTCCCTTATGCCTATCCCATGCCTGTTTGAAGCCCTGCACTGTATTCATAGCCACCACTTCTTGTGGAAGCCATTCCATGCATCTACCACCCTTTCTGTGAAAAAGATTTCCTCACATTCCCCTTAATCGGCCTCCCTCTAATCTCATGCTGTGTCCTCTTGTCCTGCTATTTTTCTTATATTTAAACATGTTAGACTCTTTCACCTTGTTTATGCCCTTAAGGTGTTTAAATGTCTCGATCATATCACCTCTCTCCCTCCTTTGCTCAAGGGTATACATATTGAGCTCCGTTAATCTGTCTTATATGTCTTCTGATGCAGTCCCTGCACCATTTTGGTTGCCCTTCTCTGGACTGCCTCAATTTGGTTAATGTCCTTGTGAAGGTGTGGCCTCCAGTACTGCGCAGTACTCCAGATGGGACCTAACCAATGTCTTGTACAGAGGGATTATTACCTCCCTCTTACGACTTGTGATACCCCTACTAATACACCCTAACACCCCCCTAGCCTTACCTACTGCTTTAGAGGTCTGCTTGGATGATTTTAGGTCATCAGTGATGATGATGCCAAGTCTCTTTCTTCTTTGTGACTGCTAGCCTCCCCTCCCAGCCTATAAGTGGCTTCAGGGTTTCTCTTCCCTATGTGCATGATTTTGCACTTCTTTGCATTAAATCCCAGTTGCCACTCTTCTGACCATTCTGCTAGTTTATCCAGATCTCTTCTCATTCTGCCCACCCCATCTGGATCATCTACTCTGTTGCAGATCTTGGTGTCATCTGCAAACAGACAAGCCTTACCCTCTAGTCCATCTGCGAGGTCACTAATGAAGATGTTGAATAGGACTGGCCCCCAGGACTGATCCTGAGTACCCACTTGTGACTTGCATCTCTTCTGACTGTATACCATTTACCACCACTCTCTGTTTTCTGCCAGTCAACCAGTTTGCCACCCAGTTGACCAACTTCTGACCCACCCGAGCCTACCTAGCTTATTTATCAATCTTCTATGTGAACAGTGTCAAAAGCTTTGCTGAAGTCAAGGTAGGCGACATCAACTGCTCCCCCTTGGTCCACCACTCTGGTTACCCAGTCAAAGAAATCTATGAGATTAGTTTGACAGGACCTTCCTTTTGTAAACCCATGCTGTCTTGGATCCTGTGCCCCTATGGATTCCAGGTGTTGCACTATCCTTTCCTTAAGGAGTGCCTCCATAATCTTGCCCACTACTGAGGTAAGACTGACCGGTCTGTAGTTCCCCGCCTCCTCCCTGCTACCACTCTTGTGGAGTGGGATCACATGAGCCTTTCTCCAGTCTTCTGGGACCTCTCCTGTGCTCAGAGACTCACTAAACAATTCTGCTAATGGCTCTGCTAGTTCCTCCTTTAGCTCCTTAAGTACCCTGGGATGTATGCCATCAGGTCCCATTGCCTTATCCACCCTGAGCTTAGCAAGCTCTTGTAGGACCCTTTCTTTTGTGAAGGGAGTAGTGCTCCTCCCTCCCCTGTGTCCATGATGCTGAGCTGTGGGCCCTGCCCTACCTTCTCTTCAGTAAATACTGAGCAAAGTATCTATTTAGGATAGATGCCTTTACAGGGTCCTCCTCCTCACATGCTCCCTTTTCTCCATTAAGCTTAGCAATACCCCCTCTGGACTTTCTCCTTTCACTAATGTATCTATAGAAAGTCTTGTCACCTTTTACTGTTCGTGCTAGTGTTTCCTCAGTTTGGGACTTTGCCTGCCTTACTGCCTTACCTGCTTCCCTTAGGGCAGTTTGGTATGCCTCCTATCTTCATCCCGCTGTGTTCCTTATATTTTCTGAAGGCCAGCCTTTTGGCTCTGACCTTTCTGCTACTATATTTGAGAACCAAAGTGGTTTCCTTCTTCTTTGCACTTCCTTTTCTGTCTAACACAATGGGATGTTGCTTCAAGTATTGTATCCTTAATGCTTGCCCTTTGCCTGTACCTCCTCACCTGTGTTTCTTTTTTGCCAGGGCTAGCTTAACTCTGTTGGCCATCTTATCAAAGTCAGCTCCTCTGAAGTCCCATATTTTTGCCTTGGAATGGGATGATTTAGATGTAGTAGCCAAATTGAACCATACCATGTGATGGTCACTGGCCTCAGGTGACCTTCTACCTGGAGATCTGTGATCCCTTTTGTTAGTCAGTACTAGATCTAGGATAGCCCTGTCTCTTGTGGGTTGCTGTACCAGTTGTTTGAGGCCCTCCCTGCAGGGAATCCACTATGAGTCTAGTTCTGGCAGATGTTCTGCTGGTATTGACCAATCTGTATCTGGCATGTTGAAGTCTCCATTATCAGAACCTCCTTTAGCTGTCATGTTTTGTATATCTTCTAACAGTAATGTGTCTATGTCCTCCCTCTGGTCTGGGGGCCTGTAGACAACCCCAGTTCTTATGGCTGTCCCATTATCTGTTTCCAGGGTGACCCACAGTTCTTCTGGCTCCTTATGTGTATTCTGAATTTCTGTAGCTTTGATATTTTCTTTAACATACAGGGCCACCCCTCCCCCCCTTTTTGCACCTCGGTCTCTTCTGAACAATACATATCCATATACTGGTCCTACAATTGTGTTTAAAGGAAAATAGTCATGTGCTTAAATGGTACTAACCCTTTGGCAACTGTGAGAGAGCAGTCCACAAATGGACATGACAGAATGCAGACAGGCTCCCTTGTATGCGACTCCAGAGGTGTACTACACTGACTAAATGATCAAACAATTATTTTTTAAAGGAAAAATAGCCAAGTGCTTAAATGCAACTGTCTTTTGGCCAACTGTGAGACAGCAGTACAAAAATGGATGAGACAGCATGTGGAGAGGCACACTAGGTGGCAACAAGCAGATGTATACTATCATGACAGACTGGTCCTATAGTTTTAATGTTTGCTTGCGCACTTGTACAAGAAGCATTATGTGACAGCTTAGGAGAGAAGTGGGTTAGGGAGGCGCAGCAGTGTAGCAGCCAAGGGAGGCACAGCATTTTGGGGTTGGCCATGGTGCACTAATGGAGGCACAGTGTGCTGATGACACTGGCTTCCAGAAGCTGCACCAAGTTGTAATGTTTTCGCTGCAGCAATCACAGTCTGCCTCGTCATTGCAGCATCAGCAATTTGTTGCAATGAGGGAGTGACTCATCATTGCTGGGCGGAACGTTGCTGCTGTAATATTGTTTGTGATCATGGTGGTGAGTTGCTGCCCTCTTCATGAATATTACTCTGGCCCCAGTGCCGAGGGGGTGCCCAGTTCCCCCTGGCAGCATGTGCCTCCCCAAACAGTCTTTGTCTGCTGACGGAGGAGCCACTCCCCGTCAGCATGCTGTAACACCCTCCCCTGTTTTGTTGTCTGCTGACAGGGGAGCCCACTCCCGTTGGCATGATTCCCCCCATTTTCTTGTGTGCTGATGGGGGTGCCCAATCCCTGTCGGCATGATGGTGCCCCCTCCCGTTATTGTGTGCCGACAGGGGATCCCAATCCCCATCGGCATACTGCCCCTCCATTTCCTTGTGTGCCGGAGGGGGAGCCCAATCCTCCATCGGCTACAGCTACCCCCCCAAAAGACTCCCTTGGAATGCTGGGAGCTCACCCCAGCGTGCCAAATGCCTGAAAAGTAAAAACCGTCCAGCATTGTCTTTTTTTTTTTCTATCTGAGCAGAAAATGGTTCCTCTCGGTCTCTGGGGTCCCCCTTCCCATAACCTGCACCCACCCTCTGTGCACCCTGCCTCCCAACACCCCCCTCACCCCATACTTACCTCCAGAGTCCAGCGCGACGATCTTCGGTGGACTTGGGACACGTCTGCACTCTTCAAAGCCAACCGCGAACTGAGGAAATGCCGGTAAGCTGTATAATGGTATAGATAGGGTTTTTTCAACTTTGGTGTATATCTCGGGCATTTTTTGGAATTTTGGTACCACATTTTCAACATGGGGGGTTTGAGACCCTCCTCCTGAATTCTTTCACTGTCATGGCGTTAATCGGGCCCGAAGGGTGATTTCGTGGTCACTGCATGGAATCACCTTTTGGGACCAATTAATGAAACAACAGTGCCAGTGTTCATGAGGTGGGCTCTCAAAAAGCCTATGTTGCAAATTTGGTGAAATAATTCCTAAAAATGACTGTTTTACGAGCGTGCATTGAGCAGTTCCTATGCATGAGCATAAGTTCACAAGTTTGTAACATTTGCACTCCAGATTTTCAACAATGCCATTTTGTCACACCTACTTATGAGCAGTACAGCTGTCATTTTTCACATCTCTCCCAAAATGTGTTTCTGTGCATGTAGCGCACAATGGCGCAGTCGGTGTGCAAAATCAATGTTTGGGACAGATTAGGAAAATCACAGTGACACTGTTCATGAACAGAGGTCTTAAAATGGCTATGTTGAAAATTTGGTGAAAAAAGTCCTAAAAATGACTGTGTTACTAGCGTGCATTGCGCAGTTCCTACGCACGATCGTAAGTTCATGAATTTGTAACATTTGCACTCCAGATTTTCAACATTACCATTTTATCACACCTACTTATGAGCAGTACAGCTGTCATTTTTCACATCTCACCCAAAATGTGTTTCCGTGCATGTAGCACACAATGGCGCAGTCGGTGTGCGAAATCAATGTTTGGGACAGATTAAAAAAATCACAGTGACACTGTTCATCAGCAGAGACCCTAAAATGTCTATGTTGAAAATTTGGTGAGAAAAGTTCATAAAATGAGATTGTGTTACAAGCGTGAGTTGCACAGTTTCTACGCACGCTCGTACCTTCGCACATTTGCAATATTCTCACTCCAGATTGTCAACATTGCCATTTTTCCACACCTCCTTACGAACAGTACAGCTGTCATTTTTCACATCCAGGCCGAAATGTGTTTTCGCACTTCCAGCACAGAATGGTGCGGTCGCTGTGGTAAATCACTGTTTGGGACACATTACAAAAATCATAGTGACACTGTTCATTAGAAGAGGTCCTAAAATGCCTATGTTGAAAATTTTGTGATGAAAGTTCATAAAATGACTGTGTTACAATTGTGCATTGCACAGTTTCAATGCACTCTTATAACTTTGCACATTTGTAATATTTTCACTCCAGATTGTCAGCATTGCCATTTTTCCACACCTCGTTATAAACTGTCATTTTTCACATCCTGGTCGAAATGTGTTTTTGCAGTTCCAGCGTACAACACCGTGGTTGCTGTGGGAAATCAATGTTCAGAACACAGTAACAAAATCACAGTGACATTGTTCATGACCACAGCTCGTTAAATGCCTATGTTGAAAATGTGGTGGTGAAACTCCATAAAATGACTGTGTTACACGCATGTGTTGCACGGTTTCCAGTGCAAGCATTTTTAATATTCCCACTACATATTTTCAACATTGCCATCTCTTAATACCTCCCTATGGATGGTACAGCTGTCATTCTTCACATCCTGCCCAATCTGTGTTTTCGTACATGTGGTGCAGAATGCCACTGTCACTGTTGGAAGTCAGTTTTCAGGACACATTGACAAAATCACACTGCCACTGTTCATGACAAGAGGTCCCAAATGCTTTCATGAGGTGGGGTCACAAAAAGGTCATGTTCAAAATTTGTGCTGTGAATACCAACAAATGCCCAAGGCATTACAGTTTCTAACCATAACTTCCTACCCTGTACAGACAGGCATCAGGGTGTGTCTTTGGATTGTCAACTGTACTGCTCATGCCATCCCACCCCAACCCCCCAGCCACTGACAGGCATCGAGGTGTACCTTGGACTCTTCATCCCAAGACTTCACCCAGTTCTTCTATGCTGCACCCATTTCAATGTGTGCCCTTATGGAATGGAGTGACTGTAAAGCCAAACACCCTAAGGCACAGCTCAACACATGTCGGTGTCTGCAGAACAGGGTGAGGTGACATGGCTTGACCGTCATGGGTGATGACCCAAAAACTTATCCCAAATCCTGTCCATCTCTACAGGATGGAGGTAGGGTTCATGTGAAGTTCAATACTTCACTGCCATTTCTATTCTGCATCTGTCTAACTCCTGCATTTCTAATGCTAATACCAGCAACCAAACATTCGGCATTGACAAATGCTTGTTTCCTATGGTTTTGTTTTTTAAGGAAAAATAGACAAATTCTTGAACTGCTTATGAAAAAATACACAAATTCTTAAAATGCAACTAGGCCCTGAGCAATAGTGACAGAGCAGTACACAAGTGGATGTGACAGTAGACAGTCTGGTGAGGCAGCAACAAGCAGAGGCACACCACACTGACTCACTTGTCTTAGAATTTTCCTTTTTTTGTTTTTGGCAAAAACATACAAAATACTTCAATAGAAATAGACATTTGGGCAGCTGTGAGAAAACAGTATAGAAACAAAGATGATGGCACATAGCCAGGAAAACTAGGTGGCAACAATCAGAGGCATACTACACTGACTGAATGGTCCTACAATTTATTTTTTAAACAAAATTAGAGAAGTGCTTAGATGCAACTAGCCACTTGGGCAACTGTGAGAAAGCAGTATACAAATGGAGATGAAATCACACAGCCAGGCACTCTAGCTAGCAACAAGCAGAGGTGTACTACAGTGACAGAGTGAGCCCACAATTTGATTTTTAAAGGAAACATGCCCAAGTGCTTAGCTGCAACTAGCTCTTTGGGCAAGTGCAAGAAAGCAGTATACAAATAGAGATGATAGCACACAGCCAGGCATGCTAGTTGGCAACAAGGAGATATACACCACACTGACACTTGTCCTTCACTTACTTTATTTTTTGCTTTTTTTTAAGGAAAATTGACACGTGCTTAAGTGCTACTAGCCCTTAGTGCAACAGTGACATAGAAAGACAGAAATGGATGTGACAGTAGGCAGACAGGCACACTAGGTGGAAACAATAGAGGCACACTATACTGACCAACTGTTCCTACAATTTTTTTTAAGGAAAAATAGCTAAGTGCTTTAATGTAACTAGCCCTTTAACACCAGTGGGAGAGCAGAATGCAAAAGGTCCTGACAGCAGGCAGACAGACATGCTGTGTGTTGACAAACAGAGACATACTGCACTGATAGCCTGGTCCTACAGTTTTTTAAAGAAAAAAATAAGGAAGTGCTTAAATGCAATTATTTCTTTTGACAACTGTGAGAGGACTGTACACAAATGGATGTGACAGCATGCAGGGTGGCATGGTAGGTGGCAACAGGCGAGGCAAGTACTACACTGACCGACTGGTCTTACAATTTTTCTTTTATGGAAAAATAGACAAATTCTTGAACTGCAACTAACCTTCCGGGCAACTGTGACAGAGCAGTACGCAAGTAGACATTACAGCAGACAGCCAGGCACACTAGGCAATAACAAGCAGAGGCACACCACACTGACCCACTTGTCTCAGAATTTTTCTTTTCCTTTTTTTATTTTCAAAAATAGCCAAAATGCTTACAAGAAACTAGCCCTTCAGTAACTGTGAGAGAACAGTACACAATGGACATGAAAGCAGACTGACAGGCACACCTGTTGGCAACAAGCAGAGGTGTGCTGCACTGTCCAAATGGTTCTACATTTTTTTTAAAGGAAAAAATAGAGAAGTGATTAGAAGGAACTAACTGTTTGGGCCGCTGTGAGGAAGCAGTATACAACTGGAGATGATAGCACACAGTCAGGAATGCTAGTTGGCAACAAGCAGAGGTATACTACTTTGAGCTAATGGTCTTACAATTTTTTTTGAAAGGAAACAAAGGCAACTGTTTAAATGCAACTAGCGCTTTGGGCAAGTGTGAGAAAGCAGTACACAAATGGAGATAGGACAAAGCCAGGCCAGGTTCTACACTGACAGACTAGTCCTTCGATGTTGTTTTTTTCCCCTTAGGTAAAAAAGACAAATGCTTAAAGGGGCACTGTCAGCTTTGCCTCTCCATTTTTTCTCACATCTGAGCAGTGTGCCTCTTGGCACACACATATCAAATATTTACTTTAGAATGCCCCTATAGATCTGAAAAACAGCCTTTTTACCTGTTTTGCTCATTTTTGTATAATTAGTTGTTCAGTTGGTCTGAGCTTAAATCACCAGCCCACTGGAAGCATATCCAAGTTGAGAATGCACATCTGCCACAAGTGCTGTCCCGAAGTGTAGTTTTTTACCACGCGGAGTGTAAAACATGTTGCTTCTATAAATTCTGCTATACTGAACTGTTTTTGGTGTCAAAGAAAACAAACTGAGCCCTGAGAGTACTGCAAATTACATTTTTAAACTGGAGCTGAAATCCTGCACATACACAATAGCGGCAGGCTCTTGCACATGCAAGGGATCTTTGCACTGGTCTCATGTGCATGCCCAAGAGCTCAGCTCTGGCAACGTATAAAAGTTGCATCATGTTTGGGTATGAGTGAGAGTTTAATTCATTTTGTGTTAAATTAAGTGTGTCATTAGACCCTTTCATCCATTTCCAAGGAGTTGCTATCTGTGTGGCTAAGAAATATCTATATATATCAGGTAAGGCTAATCCCCCATTACTTTAAGATCTTGTCAAAATTGAGTTTGCTCATCTTGGTGATTTATTAGCCCAGATGAATTTATTTATTATTCTTTATTCTGTTGAAATATGATTGCAAAATTGTAATGGGGAGTGTTTGATATAGAAAAATTAATTTTGGTAATATTTTCATCCTGATTATGCTAATTTGTCCTATTAATGTTAAAGGTAAGGTTATCCATCTGATTAATTCTGTTTAAATTTTGGAATATACTGTATTGTAATTTGCAGTCACAATTTGCTTAGGATTGGGTCAAATTTGAACTGCAAGATATTGTATTTGTAAGTTTGTTTGTTGGCATTTAAATCCCACTGGCATATCTATGTGTTTCTGATTACTTAGTTTTGAGGTAGTAGTTTTGTCCCAGTTAATTTTATATCCTGATAATTCCCCAAATTGTGCTGTTATGGTTATTAGTTCTCTAATTGATGCTTCTGGTTCTGTGAGGAATAGTAAAGTGGTATCTGCATATAAATTAAACTTATCTGTCTGCCCTTTAATAGTAATTCCTTGTGTCTTTGGGAGGCTTCTGATTTTGATGGCTAACGTTTCCATTACTATGGTGAAAATTAAAGGTGACAAGGGGCAACCTTGACGTGTACCCCATTGAAGCTGCATGGGTTGTGAAATATTTTGATTTGTTTTGATTACTGTGGTAGGTGTATTATATATTAAATGTAACATCTGTTGAGTTGTGCACCCAGCCCCATCTCACTAAGTAACTCAAACATAAAATTCCATTTGACGCGATCGAAGGCCTTTTCTGCATCGGTGGCTAATGGTATTGTAGTATTGGATTTTTTTGTGATATTATGTTTAGAGTATGTCTGATATTTTCTTTGAGTGATCTACCTTTTATAAACACATTCTAATCTTTATTGATTATATGTGGCAGTACAGGTTCAAGTCTTTTGGATATGATTTTTGTGAATATTTTATAGTCAAAATTAAGTAGGGAGATGGGGCAATATGATGCACAGCTCAACGGATCCTTATTCTTTTTTGGGAAAACTTAAATTATTGCTTCTTGAAATTACTTTGGGATTTTTTTATGTTACCTAAAAAGAATTAAAGAGTTTTTGTAGAAAGGGAATAAGTTGTTGTCTGAAGATTTGATAGAATTCTATGACTATTCCGTCTGGGTCTGGCGACTCAATCCCAGAAAGATTTATTGTAGCTTGTTTTGTTTCTTCTTTAGTTAAGTCTTGGTTTAGTATGTTGTTAAATTTTATTGGTATAGTTGGAAATGGAATTTGTTATAGATATGCTCTTATTTCTTCTTCCTTTATGAGTTGTGTATCTGACGCGTAAGATTTGCTATAGTATTTTTTAAAGCATTTATTAATCAATTTATTAAATTTTTATTTAAACATTTGGCAACTGGAAAAGGCACGCTGAGCGGAGGCTCCATTCCAAGTGTGACCCCGGGGGGGAGGGGAGTACAAACAATAAATGAAACATAATTAGTAACAGTTTAATGTAGTTCAGCAAACATAAATGCAGCAAGTAAATTACAGTGCAGTCTGAATTCAGTAACCAACAGCAGTAAATAGCGATATTCAAAATTCAAGGGTCATATGTATTAGGAAGTACATGAGTAAGTGCACCACAAAATGAGTTTGATTTATAGGTGCTTGGGTGGTCAACTTCTATTGGATTTCCAGTTATTGTAATTTCTGAGTTTTTAATAGCTAAAATATTGTTTTTTTGCTGGTCCTTTCTTGTTTGCCAGGCCAATAGTTTCAGTGGTTTGTCTGATAACTATGAAATAAGTAAATATGGTTTGTATAATTTGCCTTTCTATAATGTCTGTCTGTAGTGTATTGTATTGTACTTTTTTGTATTAACTTATTAAAAGTTTTATCTAAGGTTCTGCTGTGTATTATTTGAACATTTTCTATTTCTGTTTCTAATTCTTTTATAATACAATTTTGTTTTTTATTTCTAAACTGTTCTAAACTGATCATTTTGCTCTGTACTCATTTTAAATGCTTCCCAAATATTGTTAATAAAAGTTTCTCATTCAGTATTAATTTCAAGGAACTCTTGAATTTCTTGGGAGAGTTTCTGTGTAATCTGTGGAATTATTAATATAGGGTAATACATTTTCCATATTTTTATGTGTGTTTAATTTAAATTTAAAGATACATGGTGAATGGTCAGATATCAGTATCCTAGGATATTGGACATCCATTATTAAATGTTGTATAGATTCAGATACTAGATAGAAGTCTATCCGAGAATATAAAGGATTGAGTAGGAGAGTAATATGATTATATCTTTTTATCAGTATGTTTCATAAGCCATGGGTCAATTAGTCTAAATTCTGAAATATATTTCTTAATTATCTTCTGCATGTAATTATGAGCTTTGTCTAATTTTGATGTTTTGTCTTGGGCATACAGAACCAAATTGAAATCACCTTCTATGATGTATGGTGGCTGGTAGGTAGATAAAGTTAAGAAGAATTGTATAAAGAAGTTTGGGTTATTAGTGTTGGGAGCATAGATTGCTGCTAAAGTAGCTTTAACATTTGGAACATTTATTTCAGTTATAGCCCATCTACCCAGTGTATCTATTTCATTCTTGTTTATTTTTTTTTTGGGGGTATTTTATAATTGAGTGTAATGGCCACTTTGCATGAGTTGTTTAAATAATCAGAGGTGATTCCATTTTGCATCGGTTGCAAAACCACTTGGATTCTTTACCTTTAAAGTATGTTTCTTGAATCACTGCTATATTATTTTTCTTTTTTGCATATATTTTATTATTTAAGCATTTTGTTCTTATTTTTTAGGCCTCTTACATTCCAAGATATTATATCTAAAAAGTTAGACATCTTTTGTTCATTGTTTTAAATTGGAATAAATTAGAATTTTATCTTTCATTATTTTGTCTGGACCCAGAGTTTTAACAGTATTTTTTGTTGGTTGCTAATTTTTCTTATATTTTTTTGACTAGCTTCAGATTTCCTAAATCTTGTAACGTGTAGCCAAATATAGTTATGCATATATCTTGATAAGTAATCCTCTTTTCCACTACCCCCCTGCCTCTGCCAAATCTCATTACCTTGAATCGGTAAGATCCCTGCCCCCTCAATAAAATTGTGATTATGAGCTCTGGCATGCACTACACACTAGCACTAGGACTATAACATTCTCCCTAATTTATGTAAAGGCAGCAATGCAATGCTTTTCCTCTTTTTGTTTTTTGTTGCCACCCCTTTTCTGCCCATTTCATTTTCCTTCTTCTCAGTATCTTCCTGATTTTTCTTCTAATGTTCATTTTGATTGTTTGCACTGTTATGTTTTAGATGCTGTAGTTGTTTTTGTTGTTGTTATATTCATAGTGTATATTTTTGTCTGTTTTGGTCTTGTGGTTTTGTTGTGTTGCCGAATTTGTGGCTATTTCTCCATATTCCTCTTCATATACTTCCATAGCTTCATCTAGGTCCTCAATGGTGCAAAGTTTGCCTTTTACCACAAACCTTAATTTGGCAGGATAGATCATAGAAAACCATATTCCTTTTTGAGTTTTGCTTTCAGTGGGTTGAATAATTTTCATTTCTCACTGGTTTCAATAGACATGTCAGGGAACACATTAAATTTAACATCTTCATACATGAGACCTTTGTCACGATGGGATTTCTGTACTATAGCTTCTTTGTCTAAAAATTAATGCAGTTTTACAAATACTGTTCTAGGGAAAGTGTTGTTAGAGAAACAATTACTAGCTCGATGAGCTATATCTAAATGCATTTTTTTGTTGGGATACTTTTTGTTCATAGCTATTACTAACAGTTTTTCAAAAAAGGGAAGTAGATCCCCATCTCCTTCTAACCTTTCTGGCAACTTACTAATGTGTAGGTTTCTTCTCCTTGCTCTGTCCTCCTGTTCAGCAATTTTGTCTTGCAGCAACTGTAATTACTTTTCAAACTGAATTTACTTTTGTGGTAGTGGGTTAGTAAAGTTTTCTAAATTTGAAATTCTTTGTTCAGCTTCGTCAGTTCTTAATGTTAAGTTTTCCATTTTTGAATTGATTTCATTTAGGGAAGTAGATAAGCTTGTTATAGATAATTTAATTTCCCCCAGCATTTGTATCATTTTTGTTTTAAAATTGTGCATTGCTTCTAACATTTCCCCTTTAAATGCAGCTATTTCTTGCCTTTCTGCATCATTGTGTTCCTGAATTTTTTTGTGCATCTAAGTCTCTGTTAGATTGGTTTTCCTCTGTATGCATTTCATTAGGCTTAGTTGGTTTATTTGCCATGATAGTCAGGCTTTCTGTCTCATTTATGTTTAAAGTATCCACTTTAGAAGAAGCCATTTTATCCTGACCGTTTTTTAATTCACCCTTTAGACCAGCTTGAGACTCCTGCTTTTCCTCAGGCTGACTATTTTTGCTTGTGCTTGTACTTATCTTTAGGATCACACCCTTTTATATTTGGCTATTTGCCCTGGTTTGAGTTTTTTGTAAGAACATGAAAATGTTACCTGCTTTTTTCTTTTTGCATCAGAGTTGCTGGCAGTGGAGGGACCAGCAGTTCTTGGAGGAGCTGTAGATCTGGTAAGCTTGGAGATTGAGGAGGGGTGGTGAGTGGTAATGTTTACAGTTGCAGTTTTCTGGCTTTGAGTGAGGCGTTTGTCAGCTAAGTGGGTATTGGAGAACTCACGGGCTTAATGGACCAGACTTCCTTAGACATGCCATTTAGTTGCAGCTTGAATCAGAATTTCTTTTCCTTACATGCCAATAAAAGATTCAAGGGGAAGCATTTTTCTTTTGGTGAAAGATTTGGAGCATGCCAGGTCAGGTCACTCAGTACTTGGTACACCTGGCCATCTTGGATGATGTCAAGGAATGATGCTCCTCACAGATGCCCCCAAAATATTATTGCTAGTACAGTAACTATCCAGATGTTTCTTAAATATTGACATACTGGAACTATCCACCACCTCAGTTGGAAGGGAGTTCCAGATACTGATCACATACTGATTAAACCAGGTCATCCTTTTCTTTGTCTTACATAATTCTCCATTTAGTTGTAGACAGTGTGATCTAGTGTCATAATTCATATCCCTCAGTTACATTATGAGGCACTCCAACAGATCATGCTTTGTGAGTGCACTATAGACCAAGAAAAATAGCTCCACAAAGACTTCTATATTCCAGGAAGCATAGATCCAGCCCTGCAAGCCTGTCTGGGTAAATGAGGTCATGGACATTTGCATCCTTTTTTTTTTCAAATTAAATATACTTTATTGATTTCCAACACCACCACTTTAAATACAAAGAAATTCTGAAGAGCATAAACTAGAGGAATTAGCAGACACTTACAACAAGAACTATACAATGTAACATATATGTCATAGTCCCTCCACCCACCTCCCCATGCCACAAGGAGGTGTTACAATTGGAAAACAAGGGATAGAACCAGTACTCATTCATATAAATACTATTTGGTGCCATTAGTCAACTTTTATGTGATTTTAGCTACACATTATACTAATAGTAGTACCCAAAGGGGTTTACAGATATTATTATATTTGGGCAGACTGTTGGGGATATTTACAATAAGATGCTCTGTTTGCAATGCAAACATGAGTTCTTTGTACCACTCCAGATAACACGGGATATTTTGATCCAACCAGTGCCTAAGGATCACCTTCTTTGCACATGCAGCAAGCAGGATCATATGAAATCTCTGTTTACCAATCAGCTTCCCCTCTAAGTCCATGAGAATACAGATATCAGGAAAAAATTTGTCTGAGTGGCCAAGTAATGGATTTAAATGAGACTGAATAGAAGCCCAAAAGGGGGAGACTTTATCACAAAACCATAAGATACACAAAAGAGTCCCAGGCTGTGTGCCATATCTAGAGCAAATGTCCATGGTGAGCTGACCCATTCTTTTCAGTTTGGAAGGGGTGTAATATAGATTACAAATTATTTAAAACTGCATAAAGTGGTATCAGTCCCATCTAAGGAAGGTATAAAGGTGCTTCCAAATTGTTGGCCAGTTTCTGGAAGAAGAGGAGGGTGGGAGAGCCTGGTCCCACCAGTAATACCATGGACCTTCTAACTGTACTTGCAAGGCCCTGTAATAATACAAGATTAAATGAGAATCTGGGGCTGCCTGGAACAAAGGGAGTATAGCAGAAGTGAAATTACTGTCCTAGGCTCTATTACTAAAATGGCAGAGCAACATGTGGGAAACCTGGAAATATCTGAAGACTGAGTTTGCACGCCAATCAAATTTGGCCCGTGCATCTTGGAAAGACATTAATCTATGTTGGACTACTAAATCCTGTACTGCCACTACTCTCATGTTGGGCCAGCATTTTGTTTTGGAAAGCATGTTCCCTGTTTTCAAGGAATTTGGATTCCCAAAGAGAGGATATTTGCAATCATTTTAGTTACCTTATGCTGCACCCTTTCCATAAGATTTATCTCCAGTCTTCCACCTGGTGACCAAAACTGAACGTAATACTCAAGATGGGGCTTCACCAGGGATTTGTATAGTCTGATTACAACTCTAATATTTCAACTCTGGATACGCCTTCTTATACTAGTTACAATTGCATTTGCTTTCCCAAGTATAGTACCACACTGCTTCCTACAATTGAAACCGCTGGTAATATATATCCCCAGATCATTCTCTTCTTCACTAACTCTCACAGCCTTACTATTTAGGAAATACTCATAGCTAAGACTGTTCCTTCCCAAGAGTGTAATCCCACATTTGTTTGCATTGAACTCTAGATTAAGCTCATTGGTTGATTGTTCTATTTTATTCAATGCAGCCTGTAGTTTACTCGCTGTTTCCATTGATCCTATTACCATACCCAACTTGAGGTCGCCCACACATTTAGATAATCATACACCCTCTAATGCTGATATCATGTAAACATATATCTTTATAAGCAGGGACCCAAAACTGATTCTTGCAGAACACCATTAGTAATGTGGGCCTATTTGAAAACATGACCATGAATACTAACAAATTGTTTTCTGCCATTGAGCCAGTATGCAACCCATTTTACAGTCCTATCATTCAGCCCCACATTGGTTAAGGTTTGGAGCATTTTAGCATGAGGGACTTTGTTGAATGCCTTACTCAAATCCAAAAACACAATGTCAGTTGATTCACCTTGATCTAATGCTTTACTAATACTGTTTTAGCATTCAAGTAAGTTAGTTAGACACAACCTCCCTTTTACAGATCCATGTTGCATCCAATCTATCAGGCCTTTATCCCTAATAAGGTCCTCAATCATACCCTTGAATACACCTTCCAGGATCTTCCCCATCACTGTCATCTGGCTTACCAGCCTATAGTTTTCAACATTACTTTGGCTCATTTTCTTAAAGATGGGACTAATGACTTCCTCCCTCCAAGAACTGACAATGTTGCCACTATTTGAAAAATCCTGGTCACTAGGCCGGCTGTTTCATCTGCCACCTCCTTTATAACCCTTGGATGTATCCTATCTGGACCTGGGAATTTATTTATACTGATGCCCCTCAATCTCTTCCTTATATCTATTCACAACTTCCCCTTGGTCAAGTGTGAGAAAGCAGTATACAAATAGAGATGTTAGCACACAGCTTGGCACTCTAGTTGGCAAAAACAGAAGTGTACTACACTAACCAAATGGTCTTACAAGCTTATTTTTTCAGGAGAACTAGACAAGTGCTTAAATGCAACTAGCCCTTTTGGCAGCTGTGACATAACAGTACACAAATCAATGTGACAGCAGGCACACAGGCATGCAAGATGACAATAACAAAGATGTGCAATATTGACCAAATGTTCCTACAATTTTTTTAAAGGAAAATAGCAAAGTGCTTAAAGGCAACTAGTTATTTGGTGGCTGTGAGAGATCAGTACACAAATGGTATACTACATTGATCACCTGGTACTACAATTTTTTAAAGAAAAATAGCCAAGTGTTTAAATGCAATGAGCCCTTTGGACAACTGTGAGGGAGAAGTACACAAATGGATGCAATAGCAGGTGAACAGGCACCCTTGGAGGCAAGAACAGAGATGTACTACATGGACCAAGTCAACAAACAACTGCTTTTAAAGGAAAAGCAGCTAGTGCTTAAATGCAACTAGCATTTTGGGCAAATGTGAGAAAGCAGTTCATAAATGGATGTGACAGCAGACAAACAGGGGCTCAAGGTGGCAACATGTAAAGGTGTACAACACTGATCAACAAGTCCTACAGTAGTTTCCTTTTTCATTTTATTTTAAAATAGACAATTGCTTAAACTACAACAACCCCTCAGCAACTGTAAAAGAGCAGTGCACAAATGGACATGGCAGGAGACAGTGAGGCATGCTACATGCCACCAAGCAGAGGTGTACTACACTTATCGACTGGTCTTAATTTTTTAAAAAGATAAAATAGCCAAGTGCTTAAACAACTACTGATGCCTTAATGAAAACTTTAAAAAGCATAATAATTAGGTACAATTCTGCCTGTATTCCATTTTTATTTTATATATTTCTCCTCCCCATTATTCATTACAAAGGAAATGTGTATGAATATATGATCTTTATCCCTTAGAGTTCCTTCAGACTCCATTTGCCTCTATAGCTAACTCCCTACTTCAAGTCATTAAACTCTGTTGTGACATCACAATCTGTTGCTATGAGAGTAACTGTGATGCCACAAGCAGTGTTCTGTGACTCCAGGTAGGGAGAAAGTAGCAGGAGTTATACAATGACAAGAAAAAAGTTCTGACTGTTCAGTTGCCACCTTGAACAGTGATGTTATCCCAGTATAATATCACTGTATCAAGGTCAGGCACACCGGACAGCAGCAGCATAAAAAAAAATCACTCCATCCTGTCCTCCGCTTCTTGTCATAGGCAGCTTAATTCCCGCTCTGCACCCTGCTCGCAAGCCAACTTCTCTGTCCCCAGCTCCTAAAACCTTAAACTGCTAGAAATGTAGAGGGAGTGCTGAATGGGGAGCGTTTGTCAGAGATAATAAATTCTGAAGTATAATTTGTCCTCGCTCCACATACCCAACAAAAAAGCCACTGCTCTGTATGGCTATGTCTCTCGCTGTACTTCTCAAGCGCTCACGTTGCCGTCTGTTTGTTTCCAAAAGCCACAAGCAATGGCAGTTTCTCACAGCACTTTCAAAGTACAGTAATTGTCTACAAAAAAAAAATTTACAGCGGGACTGAGTGACCACCAATGGCATCTGAAGAAGTCTTACGAACCCTGCAAGTCACTCACCGATCAACTGTTTTTGCCTTGTCAGGTATCTGCTTCACCATCGGGTTGTTGCAAAAGCAGCATGCAATGGCAATTTCCCACATCACTTTTAAACCAAAATAATTGTATAAAAATAAAAAAATGCACAGCAGGACAGAGTGACTTTGCCAGTGACATTGTAAAGCATAAGTCTCTCAGTCCCGGATGATCAGCTCCATTTTGTGAGCCAGTGGTAGTAAAGGCAGCAAGATGCCTAATTAAATTAACAAAAAAAGCACATAGAGAGAGGAAAACATAAAACACAGACGGGGGGAACAGTAATTTATACTTTGACAGTGTCAGTGGCTCAGTAGGCAGCACACTTGCCTCTGAGGCCAGGAGATCAGAGGGCTGTGGGTTCAGTTCCCACATCTGGCACTTCAGTTAATATCCCAGTACTCACACTGTAGTGCAACATGAGAGGGGTGCTGCACTTCTGAGGTGCCGTCTTTCGGATGAGATGTTAAACCAAGGTCCCATCTGCCTGGATTGGTGGTAGTTCAGGTGGATGTTAAAGATCCCATGGCACTTATCAAAAAGAGTAGGGGAATTTTTTATTAACAGAACTTCAAAAACAAAATAAGGAAAAACAATGTAATTCACAGTGTTTACAAAAAAATTGCATATAAAAAAAGAAAAACAAGAAAACTGTGTAAAGAAAAAAACAATAACAAAGAAAACCAATACAAAAAGAACACAAGATTCAGTATTACTTCATACTGAAAAATGGAACTGAAAAGAAAACAAAATTGCAAAGAAAATATGAATTCATGTAACAGGAACATCATTGTCTGTTACCCATGGCAAATTCCTCCTGTTCATCCTCAAAATAGTATGATTATGTAGTCCAGCTTCATATTTGTAAAAAGTAGACAATTCTGAATGAATTTTCTGCAAAAGTTCCATATAAGAGAGAGATCCTTCTGCTGCAAGGTAAAAAGACACCTACTTTGCCAAATAAACCACTTAACTACTGCAAAAAGGACATGCAACATACTAGTATTCCATTTACTCCAATCCGGAGTATATGAACCATAAATCAAAATTTCATAAGTGTCATTTTCAAATACAGGTTCTTTCTAAACATTAGCAACATAGCCCCAGAAACTAGAAATATATGGACATAAAAAGTATAACTGTTGCATAGTTTTGAGTACTTGAGAGCAACCTGAATGAGAACAATTTAGTTCCTGCACCTGTTTATGGAATTGATTATCTTTATCATTAAGCCTCTCATGATGACACAACCAAGTAACATCCTGTAATTTAGGGGGAATATGTTTGTTAGCTATTAAACCCTGTAATGACAAGAGCTGCGCATCAGGACATTTCGGAAATGTAATATGTTCAGAAAAATGAGAATAAAGTACTATCTGGTATATAAATTTCTTGTGTTTTAGAAAGTAACCAGTCGCTTGGTATGCACCACTGTCTTAATTTAATAAAGATTTCATGCTGTTAGGGACTCACAATGGCTGTAGTGCTAAGATGACCCAGATGGCCATCCACCCAATCTTGATACCAAGTCCCTACTGTGTGCCGAAAGAGACCTGTCCATAATTTAGGGAGGTGTTTCAATAACGGTGGAAAATTAGAACAAAAAAAATTAACAATAAAAAAACAGTAAAGGATTTATCATATTCAAACCACCCTTAGATACAGGCAAATAGAGAATAATAAGTTTTATAGGATTGAGGCAGCTACCCCAAACTGCCTGAAATAAAATACTAAATAAAGTTGCTTCCCTTCGCTTAGGTGGGGGGAAAATATTACTTAAAAATAAAAAAACAGGTAGTAAATATGTCTGTATCATGTAAATGCATTTGAATTTAGGAAACTGCCATTTATTCCAGTTCTGCACCATAATTCTACCTTTTTCAAGCTGTAAATCCCAATTGTAGATTGCCGGGGTTGGGGAACCGAAAACAATACCCAAAATCCATATGGGGTTTAACGTAAAACTTATATCAAGGACATGAGCCCAGGCACGGGAACCTCCACCCAATTTATACCGAAGACATTTGTTTTTATTTAAAGATGTACCAGAAAGGCAGCCAAAGAAATCACACATTCTAACAACCGTCTGAACTGAAGAAACAGTAGAAGTGCAGATACAAATATCATCTGCATAGGCAGGGGCTGAAATAGGAATTAACACCCCTAGAACTGTAATGGGAGGTATTAACTTATTCAAAGTACATAACAATGGCTCTATACTAAAAACATATAATAAAGGGCTAGCTGGACAACCCTGCCTGACTCCCCTTTTTACCAGAAGCATAGGTCTGAGATGTCCATTAACTAGAGGGGACACTGTAGCGGACTTATAAAGTTTTCGTAAACAAGAAATAAAAATAGAAGTAATACCATAATGCTGTAAAGTAAGCCATAAAAATTCATGATTTACAGAATCGAAGGCTCCCTTTTGATCTAAGGACAAAACAAACCCTGGTAGTCCAACCATATGGGATCTATCAAAAAGTACATGCAAAAAAAGCAACTGATCAATTATGGATCAGTTTGAGATCGCACAGGACTGTGCTGGGGAAATTAAATGTTGGGATACAGCCAAAAGACGTGTATTCAAAATTTTCTTTAAAAATTTTAGGTCAACATTTAATAAGCTAATTGTTCTCCAGTTTGAAAGGAGTTTCCTATCACCTTTCTTATGTAGAAAAATTAAAATTCCTCCCATCATCTCTAAAGGGAATTCAGAATTCATTAACAGGTCATTATAAACATCAGCAAGTTCCTGTGATAACACAGTGTTGATTATTTTATAAAACTCTGCAGTCAAACCATCTTTACCTGGTGCTTTATTATGTGAAAGGGAATGAATGGCAGTAAGTACTTCTTGGGGTGTGAGAGGACTCACTAAGCTGGATAGTATAGGAGGACAGTCTGAAACATCTACATTATGTAGATAAGCCTGAGCAGCAACTAAATCAACAGGCTGTTCTTTGAAAAGCGAAGTCGTGTATGACGCCACCTCTGACATCATATCTTGTTGTGAAACCTTCTCCTGATCATCATGCCCTATAATGCTAACAAAAACCATTTTCCTCACCCTCTCTTTACTGCCAAGAAAGGGACAAATAGTTGCAAAATTTCCTGGTGTACCAAATTTCTGTTGAAATTTTAAAACTGTTGATTGATGCTTGTGAAAGGGTGCCATTTTTCCCTTAAGTATTTCTATTTGAGATGAAAAAGCATGCTTAGTGGTTTGGGCCCTTTCTTAGTAGCAGTGGAGATAGATTTAAGGGGGAAAACTAAGAGTTGATCCCCTTCAGACTCCACTTCCAAAGCCTTTTCTGAGATATCAGCCCCTGGCTGGGAGGATTCGAATTCTGCATTGGATACATCCTGAGCAAGGAGAAGAGCATGGAAATGATTAGTTGTGGGGGTACTAACCAATTTAGGGACTTTTGAGGCTGGTTGAGTATTGTAAGACTTTTGCCTCATTTTCCTAGAATGAAAGGGTACTTCTTGAGGAAGCTGGAGGGGGGCGCATAGACTGGGTGTCGAGAAGGGTTAATGCCTAAGGCAGAGGGTCACTTATTAAAACCTCAGAGGAGATTTTCAAAGGGGGGGGTGGGATGAGCAGTGGCCAAAGGATCCAGAACAATAATAGAGGGCTCAGAAAAAGGTGGTACAGAAGGAGGGGGAACTGAAAGTGGTGTGGATGCTTTAGTGTGAGTGGCTCGTGAACGCTGTGCAATAGCGATTAGCAGTCTTTGTTCTTCTGAATCATGTGGGTCCGATTACCGATGAGCTGCCTCAGGACAAGTGGCATAAGAATGCCCAAGTGCACTTCATAAGGAACATACCACTATATTTTTACATTGTTCACTCACGTGCCCCAAAAAATTGCAAAGTGTACAACACAGACGGTCACAGGCACTACTGATGTGGCCTGATTTCCCACATCTATAACAGGATTTGGGTTGTCCTGCATAAAAAAAGTACCCCCCATCCTGCCCCAAGAAAGCACAATTTGGAAAGTGCTGTAAGCCATCCTCTGCAGAGCGTAGTATCACCCTGATTCTCCAACCCCCTGTCCAGATGTCCTCAGAATCAAATATTGCTTCTGGGTGTCCCAATACTATGCATCTCTGTTTCAACCAATAAATGAGGTCTGTAACACTTGCCCACTCATTTCTAAAAAGAACAGTGACTGTTTTATGAGCAGGTTTAGTTAGTGGAAACACACCAAAAGGGGACCATAAAGGGGTTTGTCGAACTTTGTGATAATTAGTCCAAAATTTAACTAGCCCACTGTTTAACTTGAAACTAACATCAAAAATCTTCTCCCCTGAAACATGTATTAAGGCATACATTTCAGTTGATGAAAACTGCAAACAATCCTTCAACAATGTTTTTGCTACAAATTTCCTATCTGGGAAAATGTCCATTCCTCCTTTATAAACAAAACAAACTACATTATGCCTTTTAGCAGAAAAGTTTGAAGAGCAAAAAAAAGAAGCGTGAGAGCGTGGAGCAGTTTGTTCTAGGCCAGGTACAAATCCTGACGATGGGCCTGCAGGGGCTTCCTCAGAGGCCTGGTCATCTATTTGCTCCATAGATGAAGAGGGCAGCAGCCAAGGAGAATGTTCTTCAGTAAAAGGCAGAACTCCCTGTGATTTTAAACAAAGTTCTGGGTTCTGTGTTAATGACAATGTGGGAGGAAGGGCTAGAGCTGAACTTGCAGTGTCCGAAGGTTGGGCCCCATAGGGTGGGCCTGACCGACCATGCTTTGAGGTACTGAGGTAGTAAGTTTTGCAGCTAGTGGAGATGAAGCATGCAGGTCTTTCCCCCTCATACTAACCCCAGGAATAACAATTGGGGAAAACACAGAGATCCATTTACCAGAATCAGGAAGCTGCACCCAGCCTGCCGATGTCAGGGCTTTACTTACTGACCATGAAGAGTGGTCAGCCCAAGAATGTTTCTGTTCAGAAGTAGATTTGGCCACATTTTTAAACACCCACTGCTGAGCAGTGAAAGAAAAGACTGTTGCTTGATGTTGGTCAAAAACAGAAGAAGTGTAAACAGTACCTGTGACTGACTTCCCTGGACCAAAAGATTGTGGCTTTGTAACTGTAGCTGCACTGACTTGCAAGTGAGTTTCAGGATTCTTTGGTGTGGTGGCCTCGCTGTCAGTCTGCAATCCCTCATCTGTCACAGATACCTCTGATAATGCTTCCGCATTCTGCTGCATGTCAGGAGGCAAAGACTGCGCAGAATGACAGGCAGTCAAATCCGTTTGGTGTTCTGTAGGAGATTCCTAAATTGGCAAGAACTGCATAATCTTACTCATTTGCTGAGTTGAAACATCCATCAATCCTTCCGTTTTGGCATATAAGCCCGGCTCTGTGGGCACTTTGAAAAAGATTTTTGATTCCATTGTCTCTGAAGTAGAAGCAGCAATTGGCCCCATGGCCAGAAGCAAGTCCTGCTGCATTGAAGGCTGCTCAGCAACTGAGCCCTCCATCCTGACGGTCAGCAAGTCCCCCTACTGATGAGTAGGGGAATTTCCCCGGTGTCCTGGCCAAAATTTCCCTCATTCACTAAAAAAACCACCAACAGTTTCATCTGGTTCAAGGTCATTTGGCATTCATCTGTATCCCCTTCCCCCGGGTTGTGCCTGAAAATAGACAAGACTTGTCTAGTGCACTAACCCGGTCAACAAAAACTAAATAAATAAATACTGTGGACAGGCTAAAGAGAGAACCTCAGAGGCACCCCCCTGTTGTTGCACTACAGTGTTAGTATTGGGATATTAACCCAAGTGCCTGGTGTGGGGATAGAACCCACAGTCTTCTGATCTCCCAGCCTCAGAAATGAGTGTGCTACCTGCTGAGCCACTGACACTGCAGAATGTTTCTCCGAGACATGGCTAAAGCCACATCACACTGATGCCACCTACCTGGTTACTCCTCTCTCCACTTTGATAGACCAGGTGGAAAAAAGGGTGGTGGAGTCGCTCTGTTCATCAAAAACCCCTTCTCTGCCAACATTGTTCACTGCTCCAATCCAACCTCACCTAGTGAATGGCTTCTCACCGAATTCACTCTAGGATCTAGCAAAAACTCTACATTGGGTGCTGCTACAATCCCCCCACTTCTGGTACTGGGGGCCTCAACAACTTCCTCTCCAGCCTGGCCTCTGTCTCCCTACATAGAGACTCTATCATTCTTGGGGATTTGAACCTAAACTGGCTGAGTACCCTCCAGCCTGACTATGCCTCACTCCTAAAACAGCATAACCTATTCCAAACTATAATGCTTCCCAGCAAACTGAACCCTCACACGGGAACACAGACTCTCCTGGACTGGATCCTTACTAACCAGGAGGACTGTGCTCTGCATGTTGGCACCATGGCTGACTCCATCAGCGATCACTCACCTACATTTTTTCTCTGGTCGACTAAGCTAAAACAGCCCCCTCCCAAATACCTGTCGTTCTGTAACTTCAGGAACCACAACACCCCCAACCTCCCCAACGAGGCACTGGCATTGAACTGGTCTGCACCCTTTTCTGAGTCAGATGTCACCCAGGCAGTTACTCCGTTCACCCAGACTCTCCAAGTCCTACAGGACAGGCACTTTCCAGTCACCACCAGAAGGGTAAGGGGTGGCTACTCATTCTGAGTCACAACAGACCTTCTGACCCTAATGAAAGACAGAGATCATGCCTGGTGCACCTACAAAGCATCCCCATCCACGACCCTATGGAACAACTACAGATGGTGGAGAAATATATGCAAACACCTGGCTAAAGCTCTAAAACAGTCCCATTTTGGCAACCTTCAACAAACAAATCTAGGTGACCCTAGTAAATTCTGGGCACCCATTGGCTCCCTACAAACCCCCAAAAAAACCTACTTTTCAGGTAAACACCACCAATGGCTCACCACCAACCCCTGAGAAGTGGCCAAAGCCTTCAATAATAAATTCTGTGACCTTCTTGTTCCTGAGCAAACTCCCGAAGGGCCTGAAATCCAATGATGTTCTCCCACACACTCCTCAGACATCACCCACTGGGCCCACCACCCAACCATAAACATCCCCATTCTTCTTCAAATTTACTGTCACACACAGACACAGCCAAACTCCTCAAGAGCCTACCTAACCATGGCTACTCTGGAGCAGATGGACTATAACCGCTGTTCCCCAAGCTTGTCTCACCAGCCATCATTGCCCTTCTTATGTGCATTTTCAACCTCGTTCTGACCTCCCCCCCCAAATGCCGGACCCCGAAAACCTCCAAGGTCATCCCCATTCTCAAAGCTGGAGCCCCCCAATCCATGGATAACTACCATCCCATCTCCATCCTTTCCCACCTGAGCAAGCTACTTGAAAAAGCTGTTCACCAACAACTTGCAGACTACTTTATCAAACATAACCTCCTATGTAGCCAACAGCATGGGTTCCACAAAAAACATTCCATCACAATTTCCCTCGCACTCCTGACTGATCACATCCTTACAAACATGGACCATGGAAACGCCACTGGAGCAATCTTCATCAACCTCTCCAAAACCTTCGATATGGTAAATCATGCCCTTCTCCTCTCTAAACTCCATTGCATTAGCTGCTCCCGGGAGGTTGCCACCTGGTTCAAAATCTACCTCTCGGGGTGCTCCATATTCTTCTGCATCAGTTCTGCCTGCTCCCCCACCCTGCCAGTCTCCACTGGCAATCCCCAGGGCTCCATCCAGGACCCCCTCCTTTTCTTCTTATTCATTAACTCCCTCTCATTAGACAGTCCCAGCTGTAACTCTCTCCTCTATGCTGATGACCTTGTGCTTTTCAGCAGTGGTAAGTCCACTGCCCTATCTCTGAAACCCTCTTGTTAAACTACACAGCAGCCCATAACTGGTTTTCTGACAACCTCCTTCTGGTTAACACCAAAAAGATGAAATCAATGTTGTTCGGATCCAAGCCATTCCTAGCAAAATGTGAATCAATCTCCCCCCCAACTGTCACATCCCCCAATGGACTAGCCCTAGATGATGTCAAGGATTTCAAATACCTAGGAGTCATGCTAGACCCATCCCTGTCTTTTGCCAAGCACATAAGCTCCCTAGTGCAAAGATTCCACCAAAAACTAGGCACTGCCTACAGATTACGACAATATCTCACTCCAGAGGCCCTTCTGGCCATTGTTCAGGGAAATCTTTCCCCCATCCTGGACTACTGCTCTCCAATCTATACCAGGACCTCAGCAACCACCATGACCAAACTCTCCACAGCTTACAACAGTGCCTGCAGGTTTGCCTTGTTGGCCCCCTTCTCCACTCACCACTGTGTCCTCTACAACTCATTAGGATGGCTCCCACTTCAAGGCCATTTTGACCTCACCCTGTACTGCATGACTGACTGCCATCTGCATTGGCCCTGAATCTCTGCTTGCACCTCTCCTTACCACCCGAACCTCGCATTGCAGCTTACACTCCACTAGCATCCCTCCTCTAAACATTCCCAGGGTTTCCACAAACATGGGCACAAGAACCCTGTCATTGGCAGTCCAAACACTATGGAATAAACTTCCTGGTGAACTGCATGCCATCGACACCCACCACCTGTTCAAAACCCACCTCAAAGACTGGCTCCTGTTGGCCTCCACCTGTCACTGCTTTGACTAATCCTCCCTCTTTTCCTCCCTCTCCTATTCAGTTTAAATTCCCTCCTGCGCCCCTTGCTTCCTTCCTCCTTCCTCCCCTCCCCACTCCCTCCTACTTGCCTCTTTCTATACTCCGGAGTATCTACATATGTACCTGTTGTCTCCTGGCTGCTCCTGTCCACCCGGCTCTGCTCATTAGGCTAGGTGACTCTTATATAAACTTATATCATGCATAACTTTTTGTTTTTGATTTTGAATCCCTACTGTATTACATTTCTCCTATTGACTGCCATTTTATATTATATCTCCTGTGAATGCCATCTTGTTTGTATTTCTACCATACTACTGTAACCTTTCTACCTTTTATATTTGTAACTACTGCTCTCCTACTACATGTTTGTGTTTTAATCCTGTGCCACTGTTTGTGGCCAGGGTCATGCCTAGCGGTCCCTGGGACCAGTGCACCCACCTAGTTACCAAAGTCATGAATAAATAAGTAAATATATAAATACTAGAAAACAGCACCATCTAGTGGGAAAAATGACTATTTTTTAACAAGTATACTTCCATATTCCAAAAATGCAGTAAAAGTGCCTTACATTTATTTTTCAATCTTTTTTGTATTTTTTACCACATCAAGCCATTGTAGAATAGTAATAATGCACTCTGCGGTGTGTGTCATGCTGGATTAATGGCACTTCTTAGATGCTGAATTCACTCAGCCTGCAGTCTCATGCTTCAATCACCCAAGGTGTGACTTTATCCCAGCATGACACACACCCTGTTGTGCATTATTGCTTAATTGACAAACTCTTCAGGAGCAAAGATTCTGTTTTCATACAGATGACCGCAGTAATAAAGGTTCTGCCATGCTGAAATTACAATAGTGTTGTCGAAGTTCAACATGGCGAGATCCCTAATGTCAACAGGTGAAATTCCACCTGTCAGACATTGGTGCATTTCTCTTGGGGGGAGTTAATTTGAAGGGGGGGCAACGGATGGTGAAAGGGTGGATTTCTGTCCTCAGGCCCTTAACATCGACAATGTCAAAACCTGCCAAAGCTGTCAATGTTAAGGACTTAGCCATCCCAGAGTCGTTGTCTGGTCAGCATACCAGTAATAAATAATGGGGAGGAGGAATACAGCACTAATGGGATATACAAACTGGACTGTGTCTGAATATTAAGATTTGCTGAAGTTCTCCTGAACGTGTCACCAGCTCTTTAAATGCAACTACCCTTTAGGCAACTGTGAGACAGTAGTACACAAATGGATGAAACAGCTAGGTGGCACCAAGCAGACACATACTACCATGACAGACTGGTCCTACAGTTTTTTTTAAAGAAAAATAGACAAATTATTAAAACTGCAAATAGCCCCCTGGGCAATTGTGATAGAGCAGTATGGAAATGGAAGTTACAGCAGACGGCCAGGCAGGCTACACAGCAACAAGTAGATGCAAACTATACTGACCAACTTGTCCAAAAACTTTTCTTTTCTTTCTTTTTTTGTGCAAAAACATACAAATGCCTAATTGGAAATGACTCTTCAGCAACCATAGCAGAACTGTACACAAGTGATGTGACAGCAGACAGACAGACAGGCTCGCTACGCTCTAAGAAGTACAGGCGTACTACAGTGACCGAATGGTCCTAATTTTTTTTTTTTTAAGGAAAAATGGAGAAGTGCTTAGCTGCAGCTAGCCCTGTGGGCAACTGTGCAAAAGCAGTACAGAAATGGAGATGATAGCACACAGCCAGGCACTCCAGCTGACAACAAGCAGAGCAGTACTACACTGACAGACTTGTCCTTTAATTTTTTTTGTTAGGAGAAACAGACACCTGCTTAAATGGATCTAGTGCTTTGGGCAACTCTGGGGTAGCAGTACACAAATGGTCCCGACAGCAGACAGACAGACAGACATGTTAGGTGGTGACAAGTAGAGGCATACTCCACTGACTGCCTGGTCTTACAATTTTTTAAAGAATAATAGCTAAGTGCTTAAATGTAGTTAGCTCTAGGGCATCTGTGAGATAGCAGTACAGAAGTGGATGTGACAGCAGGTAGATTGGTACACACTGAGGAAATAACAGAGGTGTACTACACTGAGCAAATGGTCAAACTAGTTTTTTCTTTAAAGAAAATAGCCAAGTGCATAAATGCAACTAGCCAAAGGATGAGACTGCAGATGGCCAGGCATGACAGGGTGCAACAAGTAGAGGGATACTACACTTACTGACTGGTCCTACACTTTAAAAAAAAAAAAAAGAAAAAATATCAATATGTTTTAATGAAAAGTGCCCTTTGGGAAACTCTGAGAGAGCAGTACAGAAATAGATATGATAACAGACAGACAGACAGGCATGCAAGTGGCAACAGGTGAAGTATACAACACTAGTCATACAATTTTTTTTGTGTTTTGGTTTAAACCAGACAATTGCTTAAACCACAACTAGCCACTCAAACTCTGAAAGAGCAGTGCACAAGTGGACATCACAGGAAACAGCCAGGCAAGCTATGTGGCAACAAGCAGATGCATACTACATTGATTTACTGGTCCAACAATTTGTATTTTATTGAGAAATAGACAAATTGTTAAACTGCAACTAGCCCCTGGGCAACTTTGACAGAGCAGTACGCAAGTGGACATGAGAGCAGACAGTTAGATAGGCTAGGCAGCAACAATCTGAGGCACACTACACTGACCAGCTTGTCCTACAATGTTCATTTATGTATTTATTTTTGCAAAAACATGCAAATTCTTAAATGTAACTGGTCCTTTGGCAACTGTGAAAGAGCAGTACACAAAAGGACGTGACAGCAAACAGCCAGGTGTGATAGGTGGCAACAAGTACCAACTGGTCCAACAATTATTTTAAGTAACAAAAGCAAAATGTTTAAATGCAACTAGCCCAGTGGGCAACTGTGAGAGAGCAGTACACAGATAGGTTTGAGATCATGCAGAGAGGCTCACTAGGTGGCAACAAGCAGATGCGTAGTACACTGACTGGCTGGTCCTACAATCTGTTTTAAAGGAAAAATAGCAACACGCTTTAATGCAACTAGTCCTTTGGGCAACATTGAGAGAGCAGTGTACAAAAGGACATGACTGCACACAGCCAGGCATGATAGGTGGAAACAAGCAGAGGTGTACTACATTTATTTACTGGTCCTACAATTTTTCTTCTAAGGAAAAATACCAATGTGCTCTAATGCAACTTGCCCTTTGGGAGACTCTGCGAGAGCAGCACACAAATGGATGTGACAGCATGCAGAGAGGCACACTATGTGACAATAAGCAGATGCATGCTACAGTGAGTGACTGGTCCAACAATGTTTTTAAAGAAAAATAGACAAATTCTTAAACCGTAACTAGCCCCCTGGGCAACTGTGACAGAGCAGTACTCAAGTGGATATGACAGCAGACAGCCAGGCAGACTAGGCAGCAGCAAGCAGAGACACACTACACTGACCTAATGACCCAATTTTTCTTTTTTTTTTACAGATTCTTAAATGGAACTAGCCCTTTCACAACTGTGAGAGAATATTATACAGTGGGTGTGACAGCTGAGAAACAGGCATGCTAGATGGCAACAAGCAGAAGTGTACTACACTGATGGAATGATCTTACAATTTTTTTAAAAAGAAAATGGAAACATGGTTAGATGGAACTAGCTCTTTGTGCAACTGTGAAAAAGCAGTATACAAACTGAAATGATAGCACACAGCCAAACATGCTACTTGGCAACAAGCAGAGGTGTAATTTATTTATTTATTTGCTTTTGTTTACCGGGTAAGCGCATTAGACAGCCAAGTGCCTATTTTCAGGCTCAACCCGGGATGGTTACAAAGGACATAGATATATTATGGAATCCTGAAATTTGGTCTCCCGACCTACACTACACCGAGGTTGGGAGACTGAATTACAGAATCCTGACTGGGACTTATGTTATGTGGGGGGCTTCACCCCCCACACCCCCTAACTAATATAACCAACTCCAAGGGGGAGCAGACCTTGGGGTTGGTAGTTAGGTTGGGGGGGTGCAAAAAAAAGTTTGAAAAAAGTCCTACTGAGAACAGATCCCCATCCCAGAAAGCTTGCTGGATGAGTTGCAGGAGCATAGTGCTCCATGCCACAGAGCAGCTTGGCCAGCTCATCGCTCCGCCACCCTCACAAGATTATGCCAAGCACAACCATGTTCCGCAGGTGTAACCTAGCATTTTGCAGGGTGAAATACAACTTCGCTATCGGGCAACACTTTCGGGCATCCCTAATTTCAGGATACCAAAGCCGCATCCTTGAGTGTTGGTACACTCAGCTTCGGTATCCTGATAGGATACCATACTACACTGACAGACTTATCCTTTAATGTTTTCTTTTTCAAGGAAACATGCTGAAGTGCTTAGATGCAGCTAGTCCTTTAGGTAACTGTAAGAAAGCAGTATACAAATGGATATCACATCACACAGCCAGGCACGCTACTTCACAACAAGCAGAGGGGTACTACACTGACTGACTTGTCCTTCAAGTTTTTTTTGTTGCTAAGAAAAATAGACAAGTGCTTTTATGCAACTAATCCTTTGGGTGATTGTGACATAGCAGTACACAAATGGGCATGACAGCAGGCAGACAGGCATGCTAGAGGGAAATAACAGGTGTACTACAGTGACCAAATGGTCCTACAATTTTTTTTTTAAAGGTAAAATAGTCAGGTGCTTTAATGCAATTAGCCCTGTGGTAACTGTGAGACAGCAGTACACAAATGGCCCTGATAGCAGGCAGACAGACATGCTAGGTGGTGACAAGCAGAGGCATACTACACTGGCTATCTGTTACTACAATTTTTAAAAGAAAAATAGGCAAGTGCTTAAATGCAATTAGCTCTTTGAGCAACTGTGAGAAAGCAGTACAAAAGTGGAGGTGACAACAGGCTGACAGGCACCCTTTGAGGCAAAATCAGAAGAGTACTAAATTGACAAAATGGTCAAAAAATTTTTTAGAGGAAAAATAACCAAGTGGTTTGTGCAGTGCATTCTTATTTGTACATTGGCATTTGAATAGTACCACAGCTGTGGCATCTGTACTTTCATCCTCCATGCTGTAGAGGGCACTAGTGATTCAAAACTAACTTCAAAACAATTAATGGTATCTCTTTTCTGAACAATCTTGTTGAGTTTGTGTTGCTGTATAAACTGTCCCCCCAGGAGAACTGCATTTGTTTGCTTGTGTGAAATGAGAAAGGGCTGGAGAGCACAGTGAATTGTAATATTTTTATTTTATTTTATACTGTTTAGGTTAGCAAAGGAAAGACTGCACAGCAAAAATCTGAGCAGTACAACTGAAAGATTAGAGACTAAGAAAGAATTAAGGAATACTATGATTATTTAGTTATCTTTATCTGTTATCCACTTGCTGTTAGGACTTTGTTCTTAGTAAAACTATAGAACAGTGTTAAGTCAGAATTGTTATTGGACCCTCTGAAGTCAGCCCCACTTTGAAGATTTGTCTTTCCCTACCATCAGTTTTCTAGGTGGTCCTCTTATATGTGGAAAAGTCAATGCAATCACTTTTTTGTGCTTTTATTGGGGGCAGTACACAGGCAGAGTCATAGTTTTGGTTTTCTCTTTCTCTGTTTTATTTCTTTAAATCAAATGAATTCAAGTAAAAATGTTAGCCTTAAAACTCATCTGGTTTACACTGCAGGATATTATGTTTGCTGACAAACCAAACTGAATAGACCACAGAGTCTTGGGTTTTGAACATATCTTTTAGTATAGCCTAGCATGCTGTAGCAGAGCTCTGTAGCCAGCTGTAAATAAGCAGTGTTTTAAAGGAATTTTCACAAAATTCTTTCAGTATCCATCAGCATTTGTATTTGAATACATTTTGGAGTGTCAGTTTTAACATGAATTAAACTTCACGTTTGACAGGGTAGTCCTAAACTACTTGAGACACTACTAAAACTTTGTTTTCAGTGCATTCAGTTTCCTATTTGGCATGTTTCTTTCAATACCACATATCAATCAGCACTTCAGGGTTTTAAATAATTGATTAGCAGTTTTTTTCTTGGGACTATACTAACTGTACAGAAGGTATTTATATAGATTTTCTAGAAGTGCTGTGTTTGTTAAGCACAGTAAGGCAAGAGCTATGCATTTTCACAAAGATTTAGCACTTTTATGAGCAAAACGCTAATCAATTTTTAGAGTTAAATAAATCTCTGCACTTGTCTTTGAATACGTTTAAGGAATGTCAGTTTTAACTTGAATTAAACTGCTCAGTTTTTGACAGACTAGACTTTGAACTAGTTGCCACACTTTAAAGATTTTGTTCAAGTGCCTTCAATTTCCTATTTGGATTTTTCATTGCCCTAATTTGCTGCTCTTAAAACAAAAGCAAAAAGAAAGCTAGTTTTTTCTTTAATCTTTCTCTTGAAAAACACATTCTAGCATTGGCTTTGTATCTAAATCCTGAATGCTCCTTTACTGAGATTGCATAATTTCCTATTTATTTTCATTTTCCAATCAAGTAATCCTAAAGCAGTCCTTGGCCTTGAAGAACAACTCTGTATCCGTTGCTTTCACTTGGCTCTTCTTCCCTCATGGGCCACTTGATTTTAATTAGCTGTGAGTAATGATGTGACTGTGCACTCTCATTAGAGTGTGTGTCTGTGTGATGTAATTGAACTGAACCTGGAACAATGAACAATTCAACAGAAGTCTAAAATGGTCAGCTAGAAATGATTGTCTAGCTAAAATGTGATACTCTGTACCCATTTCTACAGCTTGGTATACTGGGAGGTTATGACTTGTACTTGGCCATACAGTAAATATTTGTCTCTGGTAAGAAATGAACCTCTGATCTTTGTTACCAAACTGGTGTTCTTACTACTAGGGCACACTGCCTACTGACACACCTATCACTGGGATATGGAACCTTTAGATTAATTTAGTTGAAGGCATTCTATAGACACTATATTCTATTTTAATGTAATGTTTTTGTTTCATACATGAATACAGATTAAACCCATTAGGTGTAGACATCTGCAATGCAGATTCAGCTGAAGTGTAGATCTAGACCATTTTCCCATATAACATTTTAGTGATCAGAGCTAACACTCAGTAGTAACACACCCCATTCCCAAGAATGGGGGCAGATGAAGTCCATTACATGTAAGGGCATCTGAAGTGTGTATCTGGAACAGTTAATCTTACAACCATGAAGTTATCTGAGCTAAAACTCTGTAGCAAGGGTATGGGAATACATGCATGTAAGCTATGGCGTACAAAGTGGAGCAACAGTGTGCCCTACCACAGTGACACTATGTACCATATCTTATAAGATTTGTGTGCTCTACAATATGCAACAAGCTATTATACTGATGCAAATGGATGAGTGCTGCTTTACAATTTTAGATATCAGGGTAACACTCCAGAGTAACACATCCCACTGACAGGAATGGGGCAAATTTAAATCCTCACACCATTAGGGATCTGGACTGTGGACCCAGAACAGTTTTCCCCATGACATTTTAGTTATCTGAGCTAACTTGTACTCTGTAGATACCAGTTCACAGAAATAGGGGCAGATTTAATTCATGACTCCATTAGGTATAGGGACATCTGCAATGGAGGTAACATAACAGTTCTCCAGTTACATTTTAGTTAGCTGAGCTAGCACTAAATAGTAATACATCCCACTCATACGAATGGGGGTGGGTTAACTTCATCACTCCATTTGGTATATAAAACAAGTGAGCATTCCAAGTGAGCAGCAAATGAGGTCAAAGGATGGCCATTATAATAAAATTGGTATGATACAAGCTAATAAAGCTAAACCAAGACAATACAGATAAATTATTTGGACCAGAGAAACTATTATCAAACTACAGTAACCCTCTAATCATTTGTATATTACATCTGGATCATAATCTGGCTAGAACCAATACAGAACCTATATCAGGTTAAAGTTGGGACTTCCACAGTTCATCCTGTCTGAATTTTTAAGAGCAGGGACTGGGTTACTATAATTGCTATATCCAAATGGAGACAAATTATTTAAAAAAAATTACAAAATAAAGAAAATTCTTTATTACAGTATATAACTTTTGGCTAGATGGTTTAGATCTTTCCAGGCACAGTTCCCTGAGTTCAACCAAATGTTGGTCATGGACACTGGAAAGTTGCAAAGAAATTTGGTAAAACTTGCAGAATTATTTGGGCCAAAATTGTGGAAAGTTGCACAGCATGTGCATTGGCCTTTATGCTAGTCAATAGTTTAGTTTTTTGATATACAAAAAAACACCTATTATTTTTAAAGTGAACAAACTTTTATTCCTTACAACCAATACATTTTACCCAATTACTGCACAATTAAATGGCAGTCTTGGAAGACCTTTGTTAGCTAATATTTCCACACTCTCGTCTCCCACCCCACATTCCAGACCCAAGACCCTCTGTCCTCACCCCAAATCAACACACCATAAAACTATTGCAAAAAAACTATAACTAAAAAACAACTATTAGAAATTTTGTCACTAATGTACAACTCTACCCATCACATTAAAAATTAATGTACACAGTTACTTACACACAGAACAAGTTATACATTTTTCCACTCAGTTGTTCACTGTCAGACACACCCCCCCCACCATCTTGAACCAGCAGAAAACAGTAACAGAAAAGTACATATTGGGCTGTCACTATAGCCCAGAGCTTGGTACATCCAGCAGACCTGGATTTGATTCCCACAACCTCAACTCATATACTGCTTGATCCTAAGCAAGTCACTTAACCTCCCCAGTGCTCCCAGGTCACTCCTGATAACAGGCCTTCTGATTAGTGGGCCAACCAACTGAAATAATTTTAAACAAGCATAACGTTCAGCAACATTACTCAAAATTGTGTGTTGTAGTTCAGCATCAATAGTAATTTAACAATGTTAAAAATTTCTGTTGTCCTTCAGGAGGTCTGTGCACACAGAAAATGTTCGTTCTGTATCAATAGTGTTGACAGGCATCAGAGTGTAACGTTTTGTAAAGGCTGCCAGTTTGCTCAGTGATCATGACTAAGACTGGCTGTATTGTCAAAGTCTAGTGGGACTGACTTAGCAGCATTAATATAGGCATGCCACTCAAATGGCAAAATGCCTGCAAGCCCCGGTATGTCAGCAATACAGCTGTCTTTTTATTTGTCAAGCATTGGAAGTTGCAGTGGATCAAAGACACAAGAGGAAGACTCATTGCAAGTCGAAGCGCTGGTGCAAGATTGGAGTGATGTCTGTGTACCTGGTCAAGTGTTCACAAATATTAGATTTATTAGCATACTTCACTGCCTTATCTTCTAAGGTAAAGAGTGCAGTTACTTCCTTGCTGAACTGATCAGACACGGGCTGCTTGAAAAACATGCATAGTAGGGCGGCCTTTGATCACACTGTCCAGTTTTTTTGGCTGCTCTCCAACATCACTTGTTGGAACAGACTGACACAAGCAGCACTCCCCCTCTTGGCACACTGAGAGTTTTTCCACAGTCTTAGACCTGTATTCTTCTACTCTAGCTGTGGCACATAAATCCTGAAATAATAGGAGGTGGTTTAGTCTGGAAACAATGTTTTGTCCTTTGGGTACAGTGGTTGCCTACAGCTCCCCAAGGAGTTGTAGAAGCTCACTGGAGTGTTCTGCCACACATGTGACTTGTGCTACCAGCACATTAAGTCTACTTGCCAAAAACATTGAGTTTTTTAAATGAAGCTGCATCAGATGCTGTATTCATTCTTATGATCTCTACCATGATAGGCAGGTTGTCATCAAAATATTTGACTGCCTTTACCCAGGAGCACCAGTGGGTCAACACAGCATATACATGCATCTTTGGCACAATGCCATCCTTTGCCTCCAGAAATTCTAAATATTGGTGGCATTGCATGGTGCTCTGACAAATGTTATCAAGCTGACAGTATTAATGTCTTCCAATACTGTGGACAAGAGTTCCAGAATCAAATTTGGCAAATGGGCAATGCAAGTTGCATGCACAGTATTAGGGCATATGCCTGAAAGAATAGTTTAAATGCTTTCTGCATATAGCTGGCACTGTCTTTGGCTATCGCAAACACTTTGTCAAAGTTTATGCCATTCTGGAATGGATATCATTATCTGCAGGTACTGTGGAACACTTTTCAGAAGGACAGTCTTACAGGATTTAGGACACTGTCCTACATGCTGGGCCATTGGAGATCTTAGGGCTCAGCTCCGGGCAGCATGGACAGAGATTGCGTGCCTCAAATTTCATATTCAAGAGGAAATACATTATAAGATCCACTTGCCATTTCCCCAACATCCAACAGAAGAACTTCGACTGCAGAGGGTAGTTGGTCCAAATCAGCCCTTGCCACTACTGCTCCCCCGTCCTCTGCCCTACTTTCCCTTAGCACCCTCTGCATCCCTCTTATTCACCACCCCCCTTCTGCCACATTTACCTAAGGCTAACACACTGTTATGCATACCTCCATAGCTTAGGAATTTCCATCCAGGCCTGTAACATGTTTCTGCTGGACAGGAATATAAATCTTTTTTTTTTCTTCTATGGTTTGTATATGACATCCATACACATCCTGCTTCTGTGGGAACTGTATATATATTACGTTCGGGTTGTGTTATGTATATCTTTCTTGTACATGTGACTTGGAATGTAAATACTCTGCTCCTATCAGTATTGTAAACATGTTGTTCCTTTTGTATTATGTGTATTTATATGTAACTGTACAATTTTCCCTGCCAACTGCAGGTCTACCTTGCAAATGAGCTTGCTCAATGGTGATCACCTGGATAAATAAAGATTTGATTGATTGATTGGTCCAGGAGGTTGGCAGGTGGCTAGGAGGGGCAAATCGGGTGCCCCATCACTTTGTGCTCTCCAACATATTACCTCCAAAACCATATAAACACTACAAACAGGTATCTGCTTCTATCTCCAAAAAATCAAACAAAGGGGCAGAGGACATTGCAGAGCAGGACACTGCAGCACAGGAGCTAGCACAACAAAACTCACCCAAATCAGGAAACAAAGCAAAAAGGAAATCCAAAAAACTTCTAATCATAGGAGACTCCATGATTCGGGGAGTTGATACCCTTCTCCAGCCAGGGATAATGATCAGATGTCTCCCAGGTACATCAGCATGGAGAGACACTGACAGCATTGCTAAAATTGTTCAAAAAGCAGGAGGAAACATTGATGTCTTAGTACACATAGGGACTAATGATCTCGCCAGCCGGTCAGTTGTGGAGACCAAGGAACACCTGCACAGGCTGGGTGACAAACTATCATCCATTTCATCCGACATCTCCTTCTCTGAGATCCTGCCAGTCTGGGAGAGGGGGGCAGATGGACAGAAGGTTAGAGAAGGGGAGATAGGGGAGCTAAACATGTGGCTCAAGGCCTGGTGCCAGGAAAAAGGACACAGATTTGTAGAGAACTGGCAACAGTTCTGGGAGCGAAAGTTCTTTAAATTTGATGGACTGCATCTGACTAAGGAGGAGTTAGTGCATTGGGGCAGAAGTTTGGCGTCTTTGCAGAATATTTAAACTAACAAATGGGAGAGGGTGCAGCACCACATCGTCGAATGGGAAGCACCCTCCCCTCAGCTAGTGGTCAAACAGGATTCAGCATGTTTGCAGTTCATTTGCATCACCAGGTAAGAAAAAGGTCCGCTCCCTCAAGACGCACAGGAGAAATGCCAAACCTCACCCAACAACTAACACACCAGAATCTGGCCAATGAAAAATCATGTACACAAATGCTCACAGCCTGGAAAATAAGATCCCAGACCTGCAGACAATAATGTCAGAGGCTAAACTGGACATAGTAGCAATTAGTGAGACATGGTTTACCAGTAACCACACTTGGGAGATTTCAGTACCTGGCTATGTACTGTTCAGAAGAGACCAAGGTGCAAAAAAGGGGGGTGGAGTGGCCCTGTATGTCAATGAAAATCTCAAAGCTACAGAAATTCAGAATACACATAAAGAGCCAGAAGAACTGTGGGTCACCCTGAAAACAGGAAGTGGGACAGCCATAAGAACTGGTGTTGTCTACAGGCCCCCCAGACCAGGGGGAGGACATAGGCATATTACTGTTAGAAGATATGCAAAACATGACAGCTAAAGGGGAGGTTCTGATAATGGGAGACTTCAACACTGGATACAGATTGGTCAATACCAGCAGGAACATCTGCCAGAACTAGACACATGGTGGATTTCTTGCAGGGGGAGGGCCTCAAACAACTGGTACAACAACCCACAAGAGACAGGGCTATCCTAGATCTAGTACTGACTAACAGGGAAGGGATCATAGATCTTCAGGTAGAAGGTCAGCTGGGGCCAGTGACCATCACATGGTATGGTTCTATTTGGCCACTACATCTAAATCATCCCATTCCAAGGCAAAAATATGGGACTTCAGATGAGCTGACTTTGATCGATGGAACAAGTTAAGCTAGCCCTGGCAAAAGAAACACAGGTGAGGGGTACAGGCAAAGTGGGCAAGCATTAAGGATGCAATACTGAAGCAACATCCCATTGTGTTAGACAGAAAAGGAAGTGCAAAAGAAGAAGGAAACCACTTTGGTTCTCAAATACAGTAGCAGAAAAGGTCAGAGCCAAAAGGATGGCCTTCAGGAAATATAAGGGAACACAGCGGGATGAAGATAGGGAGGCATACCAAACTGCTCTAAGGGAAGCAGGGAAGGCAGTAAGGCAGGCAAAGTCCCAAACTGAGGAAACAATAGCACGAACAGTAAAAGAAGGTGACAAGACTTTCTATAGATACATTAGTGAAAAGAGAAAGTCCAGAGGAGGTATTGAAAGCTCAAAGGAGAAAAGGGGGCATGTGAGGAGGAGGACCCTGAAACATAGACTTTGACGGCAGATAAGGACCGCTTGGCCCACCTAGTCTGCCCTGTAAAAGCATCTATCCTAAATAGATACTTTTGCTCAGTATTTACTGAAGAGAAGGTAGGGCAGGGCCCACAGCTCAGTACCATGGACACAGGGGGGAGGGAGGTGAGCACTACTCCCTTCACAAAAGAAAGGGTCCTACAAGAGCTCGCTAAGCTCCAGGTGGACAAGGCAATGGGACCTGATGGCATACATCCCAGGGTACTTAAGGAGCTAAGGGTGGAACTAGCAGAGCCATTAGCAGAACTGTTTAGTGAGTCTCTGAGCACAGGAGAGGTCCCAGAAGACTGGAGAAGGGTTCATGTGATCCCGCTCCACAAGAGTGGTAGCAGGGAGGAGGCAGGGAACTACAGACCAGCCAGTCTTACCTCAGTAGTGGGCAAGATTATGGAGGCACTCCTTAAGAAAAGGATTGTGCAACACCTGGAATCCATAGGGGCACAGGATCCAAGACAGAATGGGTTTACAAAAGGAAGGTCCTGTCAAACTAATCTCATAGATTTCTTTGACTTGGTAACCAGAGTGGTGGACCAAGGAGGAGCAGTTGATGTCACCTACCTTGACTTCAGCAAAGCTTTCGACACTGTTCCACATAGAATATTGATAAATAAGCTGGGTAGGCTCGGGGTGGGTCAGAAGTTGGTCAACTGGGTGGCAAACTGGTTGATGGGCAGAAAACAGAGAGTGGTGGTAAATGGAATACAGTCACAAGAGATGCAAGTCACAAGTGGGGTACCTCAGGGATCAGTTCTGGGACCAGTCTTCTTCAATATCTTCATTAGTGACATTGCAGATGGACTAGAGGGTAAGGCATGTCTGTTTGCAGATGACACCAAGATCTGCAACAGAGTAGATGATCCAGATGGGGTGGACAGAATGAGAAGAGATCTGGATAAACTAGCAAAATGGTCAGAAGAGTGGCAACTGGGATTTAATGCAAAAAGTGCAAGATCATGCACATAGGAAGAGAAACCCTGAAGCCACCTATAGGCTGGGAGGAGTTGCTGGCAGTCACAAAGGAAGAAAGAGACTTGGGCATCATCATCACCGATGACCTGAAATCATCAAGCAGACCACTAAAGCAGTAGGTAAGGCTAGGGATGTTAGGGTGTATTAGTAGAATCACAAGTCGTAAGAGGGAGGTAATAATCCCTCTTTACAAGACACTGGTTAGGCCCCATCTGGAGTACTGTGGGCAGTACTGAAGGCCACACCTTCACAAGGATATTAACCAAATTGAGGCAGTCCAGAGAAAGGCAACCAAAATGATGCAGGGACAACATAAGAAGACATATGAGGACAGATTAACGGAGCTCAATATGTATACCCTTGAGCAAAGGAGGGGGAGAGAGGTGATATGATCGAGTCATTCAAACACCTTAAGGGCATGAACAAGGTGAAAGAGTCTAACATGTTTAAATATAAGAAAAATAGCAGGACAAGAGGACACAGCATGAGATTAGAGGGAGGCTGATTAATGGGGAATGTGAGGAAATTTTTTGTCACAGAAAGAGTGGTGGATGCATGGAATGGCCTACCTCAGGAGGTAGTGGATATGAATACAGTACAGGGCTTCAAACAGGCATGGGATAGGCATAAGGGAGCAATACAGATTAGTATGAATAGATAGGCCACTGACAGAGCAAATGCCGATGGCACATTTATAAGGTAGAAAAAGAAATGGGCAGACTGGATGGGCCTTACAGTCCTTATCTGCCGTCAACCTGTATGTTTCTGTTCTCATTTAGAATATGAAGCAAAGCTTGGGAGATGGTGGGCCGATTGACACTGTCCAAAAACTTATGTCCTATCATCACAGGCTGTCCATTGACTTTTGTCAGTGGCTGTGTTGGAACTCCAATAACACGGTCCACAGACATCTGTAGTTTTATCCAATATTAAGCAGACATTGATGTCTTCAACCAGCTTTCTAATGTAGTCCTTGGGGCTGAAGTTCCTGGAGGTAAGTATTACGTAGCTGTGCAGGTCCAGGAAGACTTCCACCATGTTTCGTGTATTTGCAGAGGAATTGTTTGAAGGCTGGAGCTTTTTTGAGAGGGATGTCTGCTTGTGTCAGATATCTTACGAAGTCCAGGACAAATTCTTTATGATCCTCAGCAGCTGATGTTGCTCTTGCAAAACAAGATGTCAATGACTGCTGTCATTGTATGGTACTACCTGTAAAGTGCAAAAAAATTAGCATTCTATGAAACACTGAGGGCAGGATATTCAAATGGGTTGCACATGGTGCAACAGAGTTGTGCCATGTGGAACCCACTGATGCACCCCGGCATGATATTCAATGGGGGGAATATGTGCAGCACAAATCCCAATGAGCTGGGGTGCATCAGTAATATATGTGGCACAGGTAAGGGGGGCATGCCCATGCATATTCTGCACATCCTGATATTCAGCCCGGGATGTGCTGAGAATATGCAGGCGCAACCCCTACATGCGCCACACACAGTTAAGCCAGAAAATAAAGGAGCAACAGCTGGCCACCCACAGGTGAGCTGCCATAATGCAGCGCGCAACACAGCAGCTGCCAGCTGTGGGTGGCCACCCGAGCTCTGGCAGCATCGTCCGGTGGTGTAGTGCCCTTCCCCCATTTCTGATCGCAGGCTGTTTTAAATAATAGGTCCACTGGACCACCAGGGAGTTTATTGCCTTGCCCGATCATGGGCATGCAGTACTGTAATTATCCCTGGTGGTCCACGTGTTTCCAATATCCCCTCCCAACCACCCACTCATTCTCACCACCTTGCCCCCGGTCAGCAGCGGGGCAGCACTCCACCCGTAAGCTGCCCAGCTGCTGGCTGACTGACAGCATACAGTACAGCTGTACGTCCATTGGTCCACAGTGTGGGCCAATGGGCATGCAGACCGTACTGTACTACACAGTCCCGATATGTGAATGGCAGGGGGATAGGTCCACTGGACCACCAGGGAGTTTATTCCATATTACAGCCCATGATCGGGCATTGGAGTGCATAGCCAGTGAGGGGCAGGGGGTGTCAGTCCCCGATGGCTGCTGCCTGGCAGGGCGCCAGGCACAAGTCGCCGGGGATCAGTGCACCTGCATGCAAATGGGGCCATAATGACATGCAAATGGACCCATTTGTGCCTTGCATGCATTATGGCACCATTTGCATGTCCACCGCTGAATATCGTGGTTGATGTGGCTAGCACAATGGCACTTGTGCTAGCACATCCCTCTGACCACTTGCGCTGGTGCAGTGCCACTGTGCCATGTGCTATGCGGGTTGTCACAGAGCGATAATCAATGGTGCTGAGCCATGGTGCAGCACCGTTGAATATCACCCTGTCAGCACCCTGGCACATCCCAGTTGCGCTGCTCCCAGGCTTGCACCACAGTCTGGCACAGTCAAAATATCCCACCCTGAGTATTTGGCCCTAGGTCGCATCTTGAAATGAGCAATTTTCTCAGTATGCCTTTCTGGTGAACCTTTAACTAAATGGACGAACAGATGGATTTACTCCGATCCACATGTTTTTGTGTTCTCATGTGCAGGTCAGTGGTATACTTGTGAAGGTAATCCACAGTTTGACAACAGAAATTGCAGAATAGCTGACCCCCATCTTGGTACAGATCATTAGGATACAGTGTGACCCAGTCAATGGTGAGCACAGTATAGTAAAGGTGGAGCTGTTTGGCATCTTCGTGAGACAGACACAGATGCTTGGCATTTGGCTGGGACATGTTTTAGATTCTTGCAAGCACTATTACAATTAAATAAAATATTTGAGACTCATGTTTCCATGTACACATCCAGGTTGTAGCCACATATGGAACATTTCACAATCTTCTCTGCAAAACAGATGCTGTATTTGCATCACTGCAGTTGCTTTTATTTTGAAGTACTGTAATGTATATTCTTCAATGTGTATTGTACACAGCTGAAAATGAATAAAAATAAAGGATAAGATGTATTGCAAATTCTTTAGTCACACTACACAGCTGCACCTGCCAGGATGTAATGCTTCAGTACCCTGTAGTGAATGACGTGTCACACTATTGTAAGGTATTGTGTTGCATCCAGGCTAGCACCACTGTACATTTGACCTCAGCTACTGGAGTTGCCTTGTCATGGTGCTGAGCTTGAGCATGGCTTCACTTTGAACCCATGACTCTTGACTTATATCTATACTTGGTGGATTGTCTGTGGTAGTGTGGCTACATCTACTATAGTGTGTGTGTGTGTGTGTGTGTGTGCACATGCACATGGGTGGGGGGACTGGCCATGTGGGTGGGGGGGTCAAGTTATTGCTACTTTTGTGTTTGCCCCTTAAAGTCTGTTTATGTGGCAGTATTCAAAACTTTTGAGAGAAAACAGAAGTACAGGCCATACAGAAGTAATTAAGTAGTTTTGTGGGTATTGGGGATAGAAAGAACCACATGTGTTTCCATTGGTACAGTATGTGTGCTACAGTTCAGCTGTGCAGCTGAGATGAGGGGCAAGAAAACCAAAGTGCATTAGTGGCTATAAGCATGCCACATGTGTGCAGATATATGCAAATTTATATTGAAGTACAAGCAAACCACATGTATGCAGGCAGTATAATTTTGTGGTTAAAGGCACTGAACTGCAAACCTAGCGACCTGAAGACTTGGGGCTGAATCTCATCAACCCTCACTTGTATTCTGTGTGGTCTTGAACAAGTCACTTAACTTTCATGTGTGCAGTTATCAGTGACCACTTCCTTTTTGCATGCATACCACATGCATGCAGTCTGCTCTAATTTAACATAAAAAGCATGCTTTCCACACTTGCTTGCTGCATGCATACCAAATGCATGCAATCGATTCCAATTTTTTTTTATTTAATGTATTTTATTCAAGAACAAGTAGGAAAAAATACAGTAAAAGTGACAATGGAAAACATACATACAGGGCATTTACTACAATGCACATAATGCAGGAGATGACATTTCAAAGAAACCAGCCCCCCACCCTTCCCCCCTTATTCCCCCAAAACCCCAACTCCCCTACCACTACCCACTGCTCCCCAACTCTCCCTTCACCCTAGAGCCAATTCCAGCAGATGTCAGCATACTATTAGCTGTTAAGCTTTCTGAATGGTAGGGGAAGAAAACAAACATCGGGAAGGGATTCCAAGAACCCCCCCAAAACATGGCTAATATAATAGCGTGCCCATTGAACTGAATAGCATCTTGAATCCCTCATTCACTATCAGATTATTAGAGGGACCTGGGATTGCTGAGGGGCTGTTTTGCTAGGAAGTATTGAGAGACTATAGGGTGTACAGTTTCGCCCATCTAGTCCGGTACAAAGATTGCCACCCATGAAGGCTGGCAATCACCTTTTCAATCCTGAGGTTATGAAAAAGTTAATTCAGCCATTCTGCATAAGGGATCACTTGGTGGTCTTTCCAGTGTCGGAGAACCAGTTTTTTAACCGATAGAGATGTGAGAGCAATATGAACTTGTCTTTCCCTTACTGGTATGGAGGAATAATTCCCTATTATGCATATTTGTGGTGTGAATAAATCCTGTAGGCCTAACAGGGGGTCAGCTTTATCCTGTATGAGTCACCATAGGGGCGATCTTGGGGCACTCCCACAGTATATGAAGTAGTGAGCCTGGTTCTTGGCCACATCTGAAACAGGCCTGATCTTGGAGTCTACCCATACCAAACCTTTTGATAGGAGTATACTATAAGTTATTGAAAATATAAAATCGAAACAATCTCAGCCTATCATTAGCCGTGTACAAGACTCCTTGCCAGATCTTATCCCAGGAGTAATTATCATTAGGAAAAGTGTTTGACCAATAGTGAGACTAACCAGAGACAGTGGTACTGAGTTTACCAAAAAGGACCCAGACCAATCTTGGAAACTGCATGAGGCTGCTCAACAAGATCAAGGAAATCCTAAAGGGGAGCAGTCTGGTTCACAGTCCACAAGCCCAGACCATACCATTTAATTAACATGTGTCTAATCTGAAACATGAAGAAGGAATATTTCCTGGGCAATTGAAAATGTGCCAGAAATTCAGGTGTGGCTTTCATTTTGTTATCCACAAGAAGATCGCTTACTAAAGTCTGCAAGATTACACTCCTGCCCGGAGGGGGGCCATTAGGCCACCTAAACGAAAATAAGGGTTTCCAAACCGTGGTTAAGAGAGGTTGTGTTGGTTATCATATTTTAGGGATTTGCATAATTGGTTGTGAACTTTCATCGAGGTGTGTAAAACTGCACTGTGAAGAGAAGCAGGCAGCTTTTGAGGTGTTGTGTGTAGGAGACTGGCAGGGGAAATCCCTAAGGTGGCTAGTGGGTGTTGTTCAACTTGCAACCAGATTGGGGTATTTTTTTTTCATATTGAGTAAACTTTATTGATTTTTCTGATGTCCTTTTAAGACATATTCATAACACTTTCAGTTACAGAGGAGAGTTAAAGAAAAAACAAAAACACAGTAAGAAGATATAAAATAGATATGAATAAAAGAATTACAAATATTATTTACATCTAGTATCCTGAGCATTCCACCTGATGTCCACCATCTTCTAGTTTATTATAATAAAACCAGGAAAAGATAACAAGAAAAACCCAATTAATATTAATAACACATAGTATAACGTAACTGTTCCTGTCCACTCCTCCCTCCCCCTTCCTTCCTGCCGCCCTATAACCCCCCTCCCTCCGGGTACACCTCAACTGCTCAAATTTATGTGGAGAGTGTCATCTTCTCTTTCAACTATCCATATTGTAAAAGGATTTATGTTGTTAACAAAGTATGCAGAGGGGCCCAAAAACTTCATTATAATAATGCAATCTATCCGACATCTGGGCTATAATGTTTTCAGCCTGTAAGGCAAATAGAATCTATTTAAGCCATTCAGACCTGGAAGGTACTGCTTGATCTAGCCAATGTCGTAAAATAATTTTTTTTGTGCATAGAGATAGCATAGCTACATGTTTACACTGCTTCCCAAGTAAAACTGACCCGTAATTACCTAAAATACAGATTTCAGCTGTGAACGCTTCGGAAAGGCCCAACAGGGGATCCAAATTATTTTTAATATTTGCCCCAAAAGGTACCACTTTATTACATTCCCATAATATATATAAAAGATTACCGGACGCTTCCCCACATCTGGAACATAAATTTGAAGGAAGTAGCCCCATTTTACATCATTTCACCGGGGTGTAATATAGATCATGAATAACAAAAAATTGTAGCAATCTATATCTATCCCACTTCACATCTCGGTATAAATGTTGCCAGATCTTATCCCAAGACCTTTTTTCGGGAGTAGAGATGGGCATTACTTGATCCCACTCATACTGTGGGCAGTATTTATGGAACTCAAGATGATCTCTCAAACTATGATAAAAATAAGAGATGAACTTTGATGTGGGTGGTGTTGAGAGAGATTGTAGCACCGGTCCGGCTATATACTGATCCCAGGGGCCCACCCCAAAATGTGAATACAGCATATGGGACAACTGCAAATACTTAAAAACAAATTTTACTGGTATTTGATACTTATCTTTTACTTCCTGAAATGTCAATAAATGACGATCCCTTACTATATCAACCACTTTAACTATATGATTAATGGGCCAGAATTTCTTATTTAAAGGTTTACCACCAATCTTTAAATTGGGATTTTTGAGAATTGGTTGTGAGATGTCTTTCTCCACAGATATCTGGAGTTTAGCATTTATCCTATTAAAAACCCGAAGAGTAATCCCAATTGAAGTATCATATAAAGCTCTAGGAATATTCTTAAGAGATACATAACTGAGTGTACCTATATCTATCCCCTGGGAGGAACACAATATCCTTTCAATTTGGAGCCATTGTGGAACATAATTGTGTTGATCCTCTATCCACATCTCTCAGCTCCATCTAAGTATTGTTGAACATGTAATTGCATAATAATAAAGAAGAAAATCCGGCAACTGCAGATCACCATTTGCCTTGCTACACTGGAGTTTTGCTATAGCTCTTCTCGGTTTCCTTTTACCCCAAATAAAATTGGCCATTATACGATTCACCTGTGAGAACCAAGATTTGGAGAGGAACAAATTAGTCATATAAAGGGGATATAATAACTGGGGAAGTACATTCATTTTTATTACATTAATCTTTCCCCACAAGGAGAGAGGGAGTGTACTCCAACGATTAAGATCTTTTCTAATTTGGGCAAGAGTTTTATCTAAATTGTTTTGTTTCATTTGTAAACAGTCCGTAGAAAGATATATCCCTAAATATTTCATATTATCGTTAACCCATCTTAATCCTAATTGGGATATCTCCACTGAGTAAGTATATTTATTTAAAGACATCACTTCTGTTTTGGCTATATTAAGCTTATAATTTGAAAATTTTCCAAATTGTTCGATAACAGCTAAAGTCGGTTTTATTGAAGAAGAGGGATGTAGAATGTGAAGAAGAATGTCGTCCGCATAAACTGATAGTTTATATTGGTGAGGCCCAACCTTAATACTTTGTATTGAAAGGGAAAGATTAATGTAACAAATAAGTGGTTCTAAATAAAGATTAAATAAAAAAGGGGATAGAGGGCCCCACCCTAATTCCACAGCTTTAGAAAGAATTCCATTACAAAGAACACGAGCTGTCGGTCGGGTATACAATACCTTCACCCATTGTATAAATTGTTGAGGGATATTGTATTTGGGCATGAGATAGAACAAGTAGTCCCATGATACCTGATCAAAAGCCTTTTCTGCATCCAGGGACACCAGAGCAGCAGGTACTGAAGAGTCCCTGGATGCAGAAATGAGATGGCTTAACTTCCACATATGATCCGTGGAGTGCCTATCGGCCACAAATCCTACCTGTTCTGGGCTTATTAAACCTTGCCACACTTTTGCCAGTCTATTGGCTAGAATCTTTGCCAGTATTTTTAGATCAACATTCATCAAAGAAACAGATCGATAATTAATTACAAATAGAGGATCTTTTCCTGGTTTCGGGAGAACTACCACTGTGGTCTCTGTAAGGGAGTAATCTGTAACACCAAGTTCATAAATACAATTGTAAGTTTCTAAAAGAATAAGGGCCAACTGACTTTTATAGGCTTTATAGAATTCTGTAGTATATCCATCCAGACCCTGAAGTTTTGTTCAATGGTAATGCATCAATAGCTGAGCATATTTCTGACACCAAGGGCTGGATATTCAAACTGCGCCATTCATAGGTGCAAGCCCTTGAGATGCACAAAATAGTTGCACAGGGGTGTGTCCTGGGTGATATTCAAAGGAGTTGCGCTATTGAGCAACTCCTTTGAATATCACCCCCCACCCAAAGCCACTGTGCATGGCGCAGTGGAACTTGCACCACCGCAAGTTGACAGAGTGGAGCATTCAACTTGCGGTGGCGCAAGTACCATTACGCCATGCGCAAAATCACAATATTCAAAAGGTGACATGCAAATGGGGCTATAATTCATGCAAGGTGCAGGGGGGCCATTTGCATGTGATTATGTCTCCATTTGCATGCCATTAGCATGTAGGTGTGCTGATCCCCGAGGACTTGTGCCTGGTGCCCTGCCAGGCAGCAGCCATCGGGGACCGACGCCCCCTGCAGCCCGATCGTGGGCATAGTGTACCCCCCCACCAGCCCGATCGCGGGCATCAATGTGGCTCAAATCTGGACTGTCATGTACGGTATGGGCTGCACACCCGATTGGCTCTTGCTCTGCACCAATGGGGTGCAGCCTGCGAAACGATCGATCAGCGGTGACAGGGGGCGGCGGGCGGTGGGATGCTGCCACCGCTGGCTGCTGGGGGAAGCGGGGTGGTGGGGCTTCGTGGGTGGGTATGGTGGGGACACTAGCCACAGGGGCTATGCTCGGGGTGGTTTTATCACACATACCACCAGCGATCGAGCATTCGGTCCACTGGACCACCAGGGATATGTCTGGGAGGGGTGGGAATTATTATACACTACCGCCCGCGATCGGACATTGGTCCACGGACCACCAGGGAGATGAGCGGGGAGGAGGGGAGCCACATTGATGCCCAGCGATTGGGCTGGTGGGGGGTACACTATGCCACGATCGGGCTGCGAGGGGCACAGGGACACGGCTGGGGGCCAGCCACAGGTGGCAGCTGCTGTGTTGCACCCTGCAATACAGCAGCTCACCTGTGGGTGGCCCTCGACTTAAGCCTTTTTTGACTCAAAGTCCTGCAGGTGCAGGTTGGGGGTTGCGCCTGCACAACTCTGCACAGCCCGGCTGAATATCAGGCTGTGCAGTTTATGCATGGTTCCTCCCCCTCCAGTTCAGCATGCATTCATTTGCATTGCGCTGTTGCTCAGCATGTTTTCTGTGGCACAACTGCCTCCTGCTGAATAGCGCAGAATGGAGCAAGTTTGGACTTGCACAGGTGCAACCCTATTGCGCATGGTGCAACCCTTTTGAATATCTGGCCCCAAGATAGGAGTTTTTAAATATTCTGCTTGTTGATTATCTAGAGAGGCAAGTGTTATTTTTTTGTAAAAAATGCTCCACATCTGTAGAATCAAACGGGGCACCCGACCAGGAGTACAGATTGGAGTAATACTGCTAAAAACAACAAAGAATATCTTGTGGTGAAGTAACCAAGGAGCCAGCGGCATTGTATATAGAAGGGATTATTCTATCTGCCGCTTGCGCTCTTAAACGAAGAGCAAGTAATTTGCTCACTTTATCTCCTTGATCAAAGTAACGAATCTTGGATCTCTGTAAAAGATACTCTGCTTTATCTGTCAATAAGGAATTGTATCGATCCCTGAGGATTTCCAAATTGGTAAGGGAGATTTGATCTGGGGAAGAAGGAAGTGATAATTCCACAGATCTTATTTCCTGGAGAAGATGGAACGTTACTTGTACATTTATCTTTTTTTTAATAGTAACTAGTCTAATTATCTCCCCCCTAAGAGTACACCTTAATGCTCCCCACATAATATCTAATTTAGGCATAGATGATCTATTGTTTTTGATAAATGTTGGAAAGAAATTTTGGAGATGAGAATGAAGCTTTTTAGATTTTAACAGCTGGTGATTAAACCTCCATACTTTATTGTGGACTGTATTAAGACCTGGGTCCCAGTGTATCAAAACAGGATGATGGTTTGAGATAACCTTAGCCAGATATAGACAAGATGAAACCAAGGAAAGATGCCCAAGATCCACCAAAAAGTAATCTACCCTAGAAAATGAATTATGTGGTATTGAGTGAAAAGAGTGTTCTCTCTTGGAGGGAAAAAGAGCCCTCCAAGGATCAATTAATCCCAGAGTGTCCATCATTTCCTGAATGGCTATTTGTGCCTGTGAAAGGGTGGGACTACTAGTCCCAGACCTGTCTAGTATATTACAAAAAGCCAGGTTCCAGTCACCCCCAATCAGCACTGGGTATTTTGCCCACATTACCAAATTTTGCATAAGACGAGTAAAAAACCCAGGGTCGTCTGTTGTTGGTCCATAGACTGAACCCATTACCACTAAGGAGTGACCTACTATAGCTTTGATTATAATAAATCTATGATGCCCGTCTACTATTGTATCAAGTAGATGGAATGGTAGACAGCGTGATATAAGTATAGCCATTCCGCCACTATGAGAATTAGGTGCTGTTCCGAAAACTTGTCCAACCCAAATCCTCGTAAAAAGAAGCACCTGAGAGGGAGGTAAGTGGGTCTCCTGAAGAAATACTATGTCTGTTTCTAATTTTTGTAAATGCAAAAGTATTTTTGCTCTCTTTGTTGGAGCCTGGGCACCCCTCACATTCCAAGAACATATTTTATACACTACCATATAAACTCAGCCACTTTGAGAATTCCTCCATAAGATAAGTAACATTATTATCACTTTCTCTCCCCCATTTAAACCCTTTAAGCCAAAATGTGTGTACCCTTATCCCCCTTATCACATTTCCTATAACATCTCCCCTTCCCGTGTATAAACCCCACCGATGTTTCCGATGTTTATAATCCTGAATATGAAAAGCCCCATGTTTCACTCCATCTATCCCCCTTCCCCTTATCCTCCTTCCCCTTCTTTATCCACAACCAAATAGTAGAAATCCTCCTTCCGTAGAAATAGGAGTCCACCAACCCTCGAGATTTGCCATATGAAATTAAACCCAACACAATTTGAAAATAAAAAATATGCGTGCATCACATCTGTATAATTGGCCATAGCCAAATAATGAGTACCTTCTTTCAGTTGTACTAGCCTTATATCGACCATCGGGGTTGGTCCTTTAATAGAGAACACAAAGATACTCAAAGTCCAGTAGTTTATGTAGAAACTAGCTGTGGCGACCCTCCACCCTCTTATATAGCACATAATGCTTTGCAGCCCTTCAACAACTACCAATCGGCTCCCGCTCCAGAAACCAGCCTAATTTAAACAAGTTTGAACAGTTAACACCAAGAAAACAAAACAGTAGCACATTTCTTAGCTCCGAGAAAAAATGAGCCATTCCCCTTCCTCGACATAAGTAATAACCCCTTCTTAGCCTCCATTTAACCAGTATGCACTAGAACCCTTTTACTTCCCCGCACTAGTGCAGACTCAAGTGGTGTTTTTTGTTTCAGTCCAGCCAAATTAAATAAAAGTAACAAAATGGAATTAGAACTGAAGAGACTGGAGCCGTGCAGTCAATCTTTAACATTATGCTGCCCTCTGGTGGTCGTGTTGTAGTTCCACTTCATTCTTCTATTTAAATTTTAAACTTGCCAATTTTAATAACACCCCATTACTAATCAATATTTTCTTTTTGTCCTGTAATCTTCAGCGAGGGGGAAAAAGATCTGGAAGTAGAGATTGCAGCGCTGGTATAACCTGTTGTGCAGACTCGTAGACATGCCAAGCCCCAGAAACCAATACTGCTAATTTTGATGGATACTGCACTTTATATTTTATACTTGCAGCTATTAGTTTGGATACCAAAGGATGATATTCTGCCCTACGCTGTCGGACTATGGCAGGCAGATTTTGTGCAAAACGAAGCTGCTGACCTTCCCAAAGCACTTGTTGCATGTCTCTAGTTTTCCCCAAAATATGAATCTTATCTAGATAATTCAAGAACTTTATTATTAGCGGTCGAGGTGGTCGATCAGGGGCCAGTTTTGGCCTCAATGAGCAGTGTGCCCTCTTGATAACATAGGTGGTATTATTAGGAGAAGGGCCCGTGATCTTGGTAAACATCTTTTGAAAGAAAAGAATAGGTGCCGACCCTTCTGCCTCCTCCTGTAGCCCGAAGATAATGATATTGTTTCTTCGACTTTGACCTTCTAAGTCTTCTAGCTTCCCTTCCATTTTGTGGACTCATTGCCTTAGCGAGGTAATTTCTGGTTCTGTAGTGGCCTTCCAGCCTTCCAGTAATGATACTCTAGCTGCTGTATCTGCAATGGTTCTATTGGTGTCTGCCAGCTCCCCACGTATATTTGTTAATTCTGCAGTAATTTCCTGCAATGCTGCTTTAAAGGGATGTAATTCCTCCATAAATTTTTTTTCTGTAAGAGGTGGTGAAATAGATGCTGAAGTCGATGCAGCTTGCATTTTGGCTATTTCCCCGGTCTGGCTTTTTGGCTTCTTCGGCCCTTTCTCTGGCAATTGCGGGGGAGTATGATAAGGGGGCACATGGCGCATCTCTGCTTCCATCAGGAAGGTAGGCCTCGTAGACCACTGTCCGTTAAGTTGCCGTAGCGCTTCTCTTTTACTAAAGATTTGTGCTTCCAGTCGTTTCAGCACTGGACCGAGTGCTAAATCAATTGCTTTTCAGTGGAGTAATGCTTTGAAAAGATAGCGTTTCTCCCGAACTGGACCACTACACACAGCATCAGTGCACGAAACAACACACAAATGAACAGTGACTGATTCCACACCCACCACGCGGTTCACCAGACACAAACACATGCCCGGCTTGCATCACCTGATTTCATGCACACCACTGCAGCTGGCACCTGTAGCCCTGCAAATCAAAGACCACCACAGTTGTCATAACAAAATGTAATGTAAAAAGATAAACACTCAAACATATCTACAAATATATACAAGGGTGGAGAGACCTAACCTGGTGAAAGTGGGCATGGGCAGAGGTGTACAATGGGAGAGGGTAGAGGGTGTGAGGTGGGTCCAGGGAGTTAGGTGTGTCGAGGTCTGGAGGCCTATTCTCTTCCCTGCTCTCCACTCCTCTGGCACCTCTGGGTGCTTCTCCTCCTGGACGTGCCCTCCATCCACTCCAGCAATTGCCAGGGATTTCTAATGCCAGCTGCAGCAGTTCTATTATGTTTGGGGCCATCAGTGTTCTCCACCTAGGACAGGGAGAAGTCAATACATATAATTGTCCACCCCCTCCAGCCCACCACTGTTCGCGCCACAACATGCCGCCCTGTGATGGTGTGTGACCACCCACAGTGACCCCAACACAAGACCTGCTACCCAGGCACCCACAGCCATCACGGACACTGCCTCCACGCCCATCGCACAGCACCACCATGGCCATACAGTATAACCCATGCAGTGCTAGGCGTGGCACAGCCATGTGCCTGGTGCATGCTGGACCACCATTGACACACTCCCAGACATGCAGTACCACTGGACAGTGCTGACTGTAACAGATTCGCGTGCATGGCAGTGGTGTCAATGGATGGTGTCATGCCCCGCTACTTACCCTGTTACCAGCATGCAACAATAGTCATGGAGTAAAAGCACTCACCATCATCAGGCTGGTCCTGTGCCTCAGTAGTCCTGCATCCTTCGGCCTGCTGTTACTCTTGGCAGTGCCTCCTCTCCCTCACCACGATGCTCCTCTTGGTCTAGGTGAAACATGGAAGAGGAACATCAGACAATCCGGCAAGTCCCCCCCTGGCGTGTGTGCAATCCCACACCCACATCCACCCCACTCTAGCTACCACCATGGCCAACATTGGACACCATGCTCTGGACACATGCATCCATGATAACGTAAGGACATGAACAGCATATGGATGGGGCACCACCTGGCCCTGGTACGTGTCCCTCTGGCAAGTGCCCACAGGCAGGCAGCCTATCCCAGTCTCTTCCCGAGGTCCCTGTAGTGGTGACTCTGCTTAGCCCTGCACCACATTCTGTGGCCTCCTCAGCGCCACTGCCACTCCCATACTGCCTTCTGGCCCTGTCCGTGCATCCTGGTGACAGCAACGGGGCTCTACCTTAGCCCAAAGTGGCCAACTCACCTGGATCCCCACCCACCTCTGTGCCATCATTACAGCGGATTTAGGTCAAAAAGTGCTCAGAACTGTCACCACCGCAGATGCACTGGTGCTGCCATTCCTATACGTATCGCAAACAGCGCGATCATGAACACAAAGGTTAAAATGATCCACTCATGGACCGCCATGCGTTGGCACTCAATGCATGGCGTGTTTGGTGCCCATGTGCTACCTCCTTTAGTGGCCACCTACACACTGTAGCTGATGTGCTGCCTATGGCTCCCCAGTGCTACAGTGCCATATATGTGAACCAGCGCCAGTACCACCACTGCCACCAGTGGCCATGCCTACATGCCTCCGTGCACAGCACATCAGCAGCGAGCATCTGTGTCATCACCAGGCATGCGCGGTTGATTATGTGCATGTCACGAAATAATACGCCTTGAGCACGTTCAACACAACTGCGCAAAGTGCAACAGCGTATTAACCGGTATATGCAATCAATAATCAACCATTCAATGGCACAATCCCATCTGCATCCACAAAAGTGCGCCTCACCTCATTTGCATCGTTGCACTATAAAATGTGACATTATAAGTACTAGCCATTGTCAGTGTGCAGTCTGTGGTTGGTGCATGTATTTGGAAGTGTGGACAGTGGTGTGGCACATGCATGAGACTGCACAGTCACAGGTAACATCAGTCATTCTCGATAAAGGTGATCGTGGTGGAGAAGAGGAACAGAGCGTGGGAAATAGGAGGCCTAACACAAAGCAGAATCAGATGCCTGTTTGACCTCGACAGGGCCGCTGCTGGCGGGCCGAGAGAGACCACAGGCCCGTGCTGCTGCATGGGAAGAGTGGCGCATGCCATCAACACGCCAACCACCAGCTCCGTGCAAGTGCGAAAAGATGGACCGCGGACAAGTGGAGGATGAGACAAAGTGGCTGCCATCAGAACGCACATCTGCGACCGGTGGGGGACGAGCGGACGTGCAACGCCTGACCGAAGAAACGGGTTTCTGGCAGCATGCGGCGTTGTGCCATCGAGGGTGTTCGGAATTAATTGGATTCCAGACAGGTGGGAAGCATCAGCATGGTAGGTCAGTCTGTCAATGGAGGACAGGGTAGGGCAGATACATTAATGCTACTGTGTTTCCTTACAGCTCCGAGCATCATGGGTCAGCGGTGGTGGAAAAACCACTAAGGTGGTACCATGGACATGGGAGGTCCATCCACCTCCACAGGTATATGAGGTCAGGGTGACAGTGGGCATACTGGATATGGACTGATGTTGGTGGAGCAGATGCGCGAGCCCTACCCATGTCCTAGCGTGCCGCGTCATGGTGCCAGCATGCTGAGACTTGGGTGCCAGATCTGTCACTGATGATGGAGCTCATGGACAGTAATCGGTGAGACAGGATGGCCAAAACAGGTGACAGCATGGGCATAGCGTGGGTGGTGCATCATGGGCCTCGTGACATCACAGTCCCAGCCTGTTCCTGTCTGCACCAGTGGGCACTGAATTGTGTCCCAGACAGTGGGGCTTTTGCTGGCCACTGTGGCAGCACCACTGGAGCCTGGAGAAAGCGCTTGGCCTTGAGGCTGTGTCCTTGGTCGACCAGCGTGGTCATGGGGTACAGTGTGACAGGCGGCGTCATTGCAAAACAATGGACATGCCACAGCCCTTGTGTACAGTGCACCCTCCCAAAGTGCTCCCAACAGGCCATGAACACCAGGAGGACAGAATGCCGATCAGGCAGTGACTCTTAAAACACACCACAAACTCAAGAATCAGTCGATCAGCAGATACGGCGTGCGGTGAATCACTCAATGCAGCTCACCACCGAAAGAGTGGCACAACAGAACATCTCTGCCCTGGTGAGATGGACCAGATGTGAGGATGACCGCTGCCATTGACAGGCGAAAATAGTCAATCACAGCTATTATGGCCAAATAGAACACAGGTATTTGCCCACCATTGCAGACACCACGCAGTGCAATGTTCACAACCCATTCCCATAAGTGTGATACCTTCCTTGTCAACACAATTCAGCAGTGGGCGAGCCGCCTGCGCCCAACATGTTTGGTGTGCTGCGCCCTGCATGAGCATGGTCCGTTCACACAGTGGAATCCCGGGGACATCAATTGCCACCCAGGGCCATTGGTCAGCCTGTCACTGGCCGGGTCTTGGTGAGCTGCCATGCATCCGTAACAACCGTGGCATAAGGTGAGTGACGACCTATCCACCACCACAGGTACTGTAATGCTGCCCTGTGCATTACGTTGTTCAGCATCCGACACAGGTGAACAAAACCCTGCATACACATATTCCATCTGCACTGTCCTGGCTGCTGTCACTGTAGACTGTGCATGATGATGCCGCGTTACTGTCTGCCACTGTGCAATGGTGCAGTGTCTGACACATACATGGCACACTGAACAGGTGGTCTGTGGAAATAATGTGGCTAAGGTGGCGGTTAGGTCGGCGTGCCTCTTTTGCTTGTGCCATGTCTTGGTGTGTATGTGTGTGTGTGTGTGTGTGTGTGTGTGTGTGTGTGGCTGCGTGCCATGTGAACCTTGCCCATCGATGGTGTGTGGTTCCATGCTAAGCCAATTTCATAATGACACCACAAAGGGTTGTCCATGCATGCTGTGGGTTGTGTCTTTGCCACAACTGGAAGTTCCACATGGCCCCTGACTTCCAAGGTTGTGAAGTGCTCCTCTGTGATGGTGTCTGGTGCAGCTGTGCATCCTGATCAGTTGGGTCTCTCCGACCAAGGGGCTGCCATCACCATCGCAACATCCTGATCAGCCACGCCATGTCCCCTCTTGATGTGCGACTGTCCCACAGTCGTTGGCCTTGGTATGCAGGATGCAACAGGCCAGGAATAGCCTACACAGGCCTTTGAGGGGCTTCTGTGCACCCAGACATGTCAGGCAATGGAAAGTGCCTTCAACATCCCAAACACCACATCAATGCATTGCATGTAGTAGCATGTGCCTCATTGTACTTGTGCTGCTATAGATCATGAGCCACCGGTATGTAAGGCAACCAGGGACGAGTGAGTATCCTGTCACTGTGTGAAGGGTGGATCCAGTTTGGTGATCAACGTCACCCACCTTGGACCATCGTCAGACCCATGTCACCTCTGGATATGCCTCAGCTCCATGTCTTTCTGCGTTCTTTGCACTCACCCACTAGGTGGCAGTGTGATGTCCCCACTCTTGAGCCTGCATTTAGTGCAGACTGGTGCCAGATGAAATGTGCTTCAAGGTGCATGCACAACATGGTCTGTGACATCACAACCTAGCAGTTGATGTATCCCTTCAGTTCATGTATCTGGCCTTCAAGGCGAGTTGTATGTGGATGGTCACATGGGTGAAGTCTACTGGCCTAGGCACACTGAGCATACGTGCTACTACTGAAATCCTGTATGTTTGCTGTCACGTCACTGGTGTGCTGGAAATGGATCTGCTCACAACGTGGCAACAGTGCACTGAGGTGGCGATGAGGCGTGACGTGCACCTGGGTTATGCTGTCATTTCCCCTGTTGGTCTCTGGAAGGTACCATGGCGAGCACCGCCTGAAGCCTCACCCCAGTCCCAATGACACAACATGACCTGTTTGTGGGTATACATCACATCACTGCACAGCTCACAGAACCACCTCAGGATCATCTGGTTCAGGCAGTACTGGCCCACGATCTCGTATCAGTGTACATCCTCTCAAAGCTGGTGCGGGCTGACGCACTACCTCATGGGGCATGCCCGGGCAGACACTTCACGCGTTCCCTGCCCTTCTCACCCTCATAACTGCCTCCTTCTGGATGGCACTGGCCATGTCCTGGCTTGTGTTACCCCCTGGCAGCTGCTTCTGTGTCCCCCGCTGTCCTTGCTGTTACTCCCCCTGCACCTTAGAACACCTTCCTCAGGTGGCCTCAGTGCTGTGTGGCACTTCCCCCTTTGACCTGCACTGTGCAGGCTCCCCACACCTTCCTGTTCCTAGGGTGCCAGGTGTCTGTCTCTCTCCTGCCTTTCCTGCTCCCAGTTTTATTGTACCTGTGTGGCTGCCTGCAGTTCAGAAAATATGGCTTCCTCTGGCGTCCTTGCTCACTCTCTCTTGTTCCTTTTTATTTTGGATGATTTCCGCTCTCCAGCGCAACTTCCGTTGCTCCCTATTGCACACGGCGCATGTTGTTGAATATCACACTGTCACATTTATGCATGGTTCCTCCCCCTTCAGTTGTGCATGCATTCATTATCATTGCGCTCTTGCACATTGTGATTTGGGAGGCGCATCTGCTGTGCCAACACGAAAGACCATTAGGCCTATTCTTCTGGCATTTTAGTATGTTAGTATATTATATTATACTATATTATTTTATATTATATTATATTATATTATATTATATTATATTAATAACCACTTTGTAACTGGTATAATTTCACAAAGTTAAGCATAACACTGCTAACAGAGCATTAAACTCAGACCCCACATATTCAAAATGGTTGCACCATGTGCAACAGGGATACTAAAGACGCCAAGTCAAAAGCACCCATTCTGTGATATTCAATGGAGGCAGATGTGTCCCAAATCACAATGCAAAAGCCGCAATGATAATGAATGAACGATGCAACTGAAGGGAGGAACCATACAAAATGGCGAAAGACGACATTCAACAACACGCAGGCGCAATAAGAGAGCAAACGGAACTGCGCGATAGCGAAATGATCCAAAATTAAAAGGAACAAGAGAGAGGTGCAAGAACACTACAGGGAAGCCACATTTTGCTGAACTGCAGGCAGCCACACAGGCACACAAAAACTGGGAGAAGGAAAAGGCAGAAGAGAGACAGAGCACCTGGAACCCCCAGGAACAGGGAAGGTGTGGGGAGCCTCTGCCACAGTGCAGGTCAAAAGGGGGAAGTGCCACACAGCACTGAGGCCACTACAGGGAGGTGTTCAAGGTGCAGGGGGAGTAGCAGCAAGGTCAGTGGGGGAACACAGAAACAGCTGCCAGGGGGGTAACACAAGCCAGGAACATGGCCAGTGCCATGATCCAGATGGAGGCAGTTATGAGGGGGTGAGAAGGCATGCAGCAGGGGTCACGGACGTGGATGGGCCGTGGCTGGTATGCCCCCAACAGATAGTGCACCGAGCCGCACCAGCTTCAAACTGACACACTGAATACTGATATCGTTGGGCGGTACTGCCTGAACCAGGTGATGCTGAGGCAGGTTTATGAGTTGTGCAGTGATGTGATGCAGGCACCCATACGACGGAGCCATGCTCTGTCAGTGGAGACCAAAGTGACAGCTTGTATGTGCCTGCTCACCACGGGTACCTTCCAGAGACCAACATGGGAAATGACTGGCATAACCCAGTTGGCCGCATCATGCCTCCTCACCCAATTCCTCAGCACACTGCTGCCACATGCTGTGGAGTACATCCATTTCCCCAGCACACAGGTGGAGCGCACAGCAAACATACAGGTTTCCATAGGGTAGCACGTAGGCCTGGCATGCTCAGGGCAATAGACTGCACCCATGTGGCCATCCACATGCCACCTGGCCCCAAAGGGGCCGCATACATGAATCAGAAGGGGTATGCAAGCATCAACAGCCAAGTGGTGTGCGATGCCAGATGGCGCATAATCAATGTCTGTGCCACGCACCCTGAAGCATATGATGCCTTCATCTGGCACCAGTCTGCACTGTGCCACAGGTTCAAGAGTGGGGACATCCCCACTGGCCACCTAGTGGGTCAGTATGCAAAGCACGTAGAAAGACATGGAGCTTGGGAGGGGCATAGTCAGAGGTGACATGGGTATTGTCCTAGATGGTCCAAGGCAGGGTGGCGCTGATCACCAAACTAACATCCACCTCCTACACACAGGTGACAGTGGATACCCACTCTGTCCCTGGCTGCTTACCACACTGTGGCCCGCGAATCCATAGCAGCAACGCTACGATGAGGCACATGCCACCACACACAATGTCATTGAGCAGGTGTTTGGAATCCTGAAGGCACATTTCCGTTGCCTGGACATGTCTGGTGGTGCCCTACAGTACAGCCCCTCAAAGGCATGCAGGCTGTTCCTGGCCTGTTGCATCCTGCACAACATGGCCAATGACTGTGGGATAGTTGTAGAGGTTGAAGAGGGGGACAGCGATGGGGACGATGAGGACGCTGGTGAAGATGGTGATGGGCAGCCCCCCCTTGGTCGGTGGGACCCCAGACTGATCCAGATGGCACAGCTGCACAGAGACTGCATCACAGAGGAGCACTTCAACCAACCCAGGTAAGTCATGGGGCCATGTGGAACCACCAGTGGCAAAGACACAACCCACAAACATGCATGGACAAACCCTTGTGGTGCATGTCGTTAAGGAAATTGGCTGAGCATGGAACCGCACACGCCATCAGGGATGGGCAAGGTCTAACACAGCACATGGTCACACACACACACACACACCTCACAAGACATGCACAAAGGGTAGGAGGCACACCGACCCCAACCGCCACCCCTAGCCACACACACGTCCTCAGACCACCATGCCCAGTGCAAGCTCAGTGCATGTGTCAGACACTGGGCACCATTGCACAGTGGCAGACAGCACAACGCAGGCATCATCATGCATAGTCCACAGTGGACAGCAGCCAGGAGAGTGTGCAGATGGAATGTGTGTGTGCATGCAGGACCGGGTACCCCACCCGTGCATTGCATGATGAACAACGCAATGCACACAGGGCAACATCAGACAGTAGCCGTGGTAGGAGACAGGTCAGTCACGCACCACAGTGAAACGGCTGCCACAGATGCATGGGCAGCCCTGCTGAGACCTGCCAGCAGTGACAGGCTAACCAATGGCCTCATGGGGTGGCACCGACGGTCCCCTAGGGATTCCACTGCGTGAAAGCAACCGTGCTCACACAGGGGTCTGCAGCACACCGAACATGCCTGTGCCAAGCGTGCTCGGGATGCCCACTGCTGAACCCGATGTTGACAAGGAAGGTGTCACATGATGCTGGGAATGGGGGTGTGGACTTTGCACTGCGTGGTGTCTGCAACGTATGGGCAAATACTTAATAATAATAATAATAATAATAAACTTTTTTGTCTACGCCTATCTTAAAACCAAGGCGCATTACAATAAATTACAAATTAAAACATTCTAAAACCATATAAAACTTCATATAACTGAGATTAACAGCAGGGCAATTAATAGGCATCAACATTATCTAAAATGCCTTGTTCCATAGAAAAGACTTTAGGCCCTTTTTAAAGCCCTCCACCGTCATGCACTCTCGAATCCAACGTGGTAGAGAATTCCAGAGGGTGGGAGCCACGAACATAAAAGTTCAGGCACCAGAGGATTTTAAAATAACCCTCTGGATCTCTAGCAACCCCTCATTGGTGGAGCGGAGTGGACGCATCGGCTGGTAAGGCACCAGGAGCTCTTTCAGGTAGTCAGGGCCCAATCCGTGTGGGGCTTTATAAGTCAGAAGACTGACTTTAAAGGTGATCCGCCACTGAATCAGCAGCCAGTGCAGATCTCGGAGCACCGGTGTAGTATGAGAGGAATGAGAAGTCCCCATTAACAACCGTGCTGCCGAGTTCTGCACTAGCTGCAAGCGGCAGATATCAACCCCAGGCAGCCCAAAGTAAAGGGAATTGCAGTAGTCCAGACGCGAGGTCACAAAGGCGTGGATCAGCGTGGGTAGGTCGCTGGATAGGACAAGGTGCTTGATCCTGGTGATGTTCCTAAGATGGTAAAAGGATGTCTTAACGACCGCCGACACTTGCGCACGCAATGTCAGCTGATCGTCCAGACTCATCCCCAGATCTTGCACCCGTTCAGAGATCGGGAGCTCCGCATCTCCCAAGAATAAACTGAAGGCTTGACATCCCCCGAACCCCTCAATCCGGCCACCGGGATCCACAACCAGCACCTCCATCTTCCCAGAGTTCAGCTTCAACCAGCTGGACCTCATCCAATCCTGGATCTCCCTGAGAAAGCTGTTAAACACTGAGAGAGCTCTATTCTGGTCAGGTACAAAAGATAGATAGAGCTGGGAATCATCGGCATAACAATGAAACTCCAGCCCATATCTTCTGACAATGTCTCCGAGGGGAAGCTTGTACACCGCAAACAGCATGGGTGAAAGCACAGAGCCCTAAGGCACCCCACAGGTCAGAGCAGCAGGCTCAGAGAAAAAAATCCCCGATACCACTCTCTGAGTTCTACCTGTGAGGAAGGAAGTAAACCATCTGAGGACCAAACCCGAAAGCCCACAGATGTATCTCAGGCGCTCAAGAAACACCCCATGGTCTACGTGTCAAATGCTGCTGACAGGTCCAGAAGGACCAAAATGGACTGATTTTTCTGGTCTCTTACCATCAAGAGATCATTGAGGACCCGAACCTTGTGTGCCCATTGTGGCCATGACAGCTGTGATTGCCTGTGTCTGCCTGTCAAAGACAGCGGTCACATCCTCCCACATCCAGTCCATCCCTGCCAGGATTAGAGCAGTGTCTGTGCTGTGCCACTCCTCTGCCCAGTGCAGAGCTGCACTGAGTGCATCCACCACCATAACAAGCTGCACCTGCTGATCGACTGATTCTTGGAGTTTGTGGGTGTGCTCTTCTAAGAAGTCATCTGCCAGATCGGCATGCTGTCCCTCATGGTGTTCGCAGACCTGATCGGCAGCACCCCTTGAGGGTGGGCACTGCACATCAGGGTCAGGCCTGGGAATGTCCACAGGCGGTGCACTGATGCCATCCCCTGACACTGTACTCCCATGGCCATTGGCTGACTGCTGACACTGCCCCAAGGCTGCCGTGCTCCAGGGCTCTACGGTGCTGCCACAGTGGCTGCAACAGACCCACTGTCCAGGACACACACCAGTGCTGCCCCACTGGTGCAGACAGGCACAGGCTGGGACTGTGATGTCATGCAGGCCTCCATGGTGGCACCACCCACAGCCATGCCCATGATGTCACCTGCTGTGTGGACATCCTGCGGCGCACTCGTATCACTGTCCATGAAGTGAGCTAAACCATCATCAGTGATGGATCCAACACCAGCCCAAGTCTCAGCATGCTGGCATCCATGGACGCTGGCATGCTGGGACACGGGCAGGGCCTCCTCCACACCTGCTCCACCAACATCAGTCCGGATGTCCAGGTGGGCCCACTGTCACCCTGACCCTCGTATGCCTGTGGAGGTGGATGGGCCCTCCTCTATGTCCATGGTACCACCCTCAGTGGACAAGCCCACCACCGCTGACCCATTTAGATGCTTAGGAGCTGTAAAGGAACACAGTAGCATTAATGTATCTGCCCTACCCTGTCCCCATTGACAGACCAGGACCTACCATGCAGTGATGGGCTTCCACCTGTCTGGAATCCACCACCTGGAACACCTTTGATGGCACAACACTGCATGCTGCCAGTACCCCACTCTTCTTGTGGGGTCAGGTGTTGCACGTCAGCCTGTTCCCCACTGGTCGCAGACCGTGCTGCCCTGATGGCAGCCACCTTGTCTTTAATCCTCCTCTTGTCCATGCCTATCTTCTTTTTGCACTCCTGCATGGACCGCGGGTGGCTTTCATGCAAGTTGACGGCACGCTCCACCTCTTCCCATGCAGCAGCACGGGCCTGTGATCTTCCCCGCCGTCCACTGAGCAGCGGCTCCTGGTCGAGGTAGGCCTCAAACAGGGCATCTGTTTCTGCCTTTGTGAAGTTTGGCCTCCTCTTCCTCCCACATCTCTGTTCCTCTTCCTCCACCTCACGATCGCTCCTTATTCATCCTGTGAGAATGACAGGTGTTACCTGTGACTGTGCAGTCCCATGCAAGTCCCACACACTACAGTCCACACTCCCAAATAGCATGCAACTCACCACAATACCCTGAAATAACCGACTATGGCTAGTGTTGTCCAATGTCACTTTTTTATAGTGTAACGCATGCAAAAGAGGTGAGGTGCAATCTTAAGTGGATGCAGATGCAGTATCTGTGCCACTGAATGGTTGATTGGCTGATTTGCATATACTGGATGAATATCGCGCCGTTGCGCTTTGTGCAATTGTGTTGAAAGTGCTCAGGCAAGTGCGCATTTCTGTGACTTGTGCACTACACACCGAACTGCGTATGCCCGGGGTGATGACACAGATGCCTGCCACGCTGCTGATGTGCTGTGCATGGGAGGCAATGCAGGGCATGGCCACCATTGTGCCATTGGTGCTACTGCGCTGTTCACATATATGGCACTGTGGCACTGGGGCGCCGTAGGAGCACAGGGGCCATAGCACGGTAGACCACTACAGGAGGTGGCATACAGGCACCCAATCACGCTACACGCATTGAATACCAATAGCACTGTGGTGGTCCATGTGTGAGAGCCCCTTGACCCTGTGCCCAACTATCATGCTGTTCAGTGACAGCACGATTGGGAATGGCAGTGCTGTACCGTGCAACATCTGCACGTGGTGGACCATGCTACCAAGTGCCATTTTGACTCCAACCAGCTGTAGAGATGGCACAGAGGAGGGCTGCTGTGTGGAGCCAGGTGGAGCTGTTCAATTTGGTGGCCATAGTAGAGCCCCATGCTGGGGCATTTTATAGTGATGCACCCCAGGACAGGTCCAGGAGTGCAGTATGGGAGGAGGTGGAAGTGGCATTGGAGGAGGCCACAGGAATCGGATGCACAGCTGAGCAGTGTAGCCACTGATACAGGGACCTCCGGCGGACAGAACCAGACAGGCTTGCCTGCCTGTGGGCACGTGCCAGGAAGGGAATGGTGCCATGGCCAGATAGGTGCCCCATCCATACACTGTTAACATCCATATGGGTATCACGGTTGCATGTGTCCAGCACATTGGGGTGCCGTCCAATGTTGACCATGGTGGTGGTAGGTGGGGGGTGGATGGGTATGGCTGTGTGGGATTGCACACACACACACAGGGGGTGGGGGGACATTGCTCCCAGATTGTACTGATGTTCCTTTCTCCACATTTGCACCTTAGGCCCAGAGGAGCACCAGCATGCATGGAGGAGGAGGCGCGGCCTACAGGACTAGCAGGCTGGAAGGGATGCAGGACCACAGAGGTGCAGGGGCCAGCCTGATGATGGTGAGTGCCTTACATCCATGATTATTAGTGCATGCTGGGTAACAGAGTGGGCAGCGGGGCATGGCCACCATTCATTGACACCACTGCCATGCACGCAACTTGTTACAGTCAGCACTGTCTAGTGTCACTGCATGTTTGGGAGTGTGTCAATGGTGGTCCATGTGTGCACCGAGTACAAGGCTGTGCCACTGTCTTCGTACTGCATAAGCCATATCACTGTATGGCCATGGTGGTGCTGTGCAGGACATGGGCAGTGGGAGTGTGCAGTGGTCCACATGGCTGTGGGTGCCTGGGTAGGCAGGTCTTGTGGATGTGGTCACTGTGGGTGGTCACACACCATCACAGGGGTGTGGCACATGACTGTATGCCATGCACAATGGGTGGGCTTCAGGGAGCTGGACAGTCATACGTATTGACTCTGCTCCCTTATCCTAGGTGGACAATGCTGGATGGCCCTGGAACAGGGCATACAGGAACTGCTGCTGCTGGTGCAGGTGTCCCTGGCACTGCTGCAGTGGATGGAGTGGCACGGTGTCCAGAGGAGAAGCACCCAGAGGGGGCCACAGCAGTGGAGAGTGTGGAAGAGAATAGGCCTTCCATGACCCCCTGACACACCTAACCACCCTAGACCCACCCTCACACCCATTCTTCCCTCTGCCCATTTGTACTCCTCTGCCCGATGCCCACCCCCACCGGGTTTGTGGCCTTCCCCCCACCCTTGTATATATTTGTACATATGTTTGAGTGTTTATCTTTTTTAATACACACATTTTGTTATGACAACTGTGGTAGTCTCTGATTTGCAGTGGGCTACAGGTGCTCAGCTGCAGTGGTGTGCATGGCGTCAGGGGTGGTGCAAGAATGGGCATGTGTGTGTCTGGAAGGGAACCGCCTATGGTGTGGGGGGGGATCAGTCACTGTCTGTCATTTCTGTGTTGTTCTCTGTGCACTGGATACCTGTATGCAGTGGTCCACGGTGCATGCACTGTGTGCATGGCACCCCTGTCAGACCATCCATGGCCTGTGCAGTTGACTCCCTTGCATGTCTGTGATATGCACGGTCTGCTGGCATGTCAGTGGTGGCTGTCCATGCTGGACAACCACTGTACCTGGCACAATGCTAGGTTGCCTCCCATCAACAATATAGTGCATGTCTGCCTCTGGTGGCATAGTGGCCTCTACTGTTGTTGTCCACCCTCCATGCTGTCACTTGTGTCTGTTGCAGGGGATGTGCTCCACTGTCTGTCACTTGTGCTCCGGCCGCATGCTGGTGGCATACAGTTTCATGGTGCCTGCGCAGGGTGGCTGGCACATCTGTGCCATGTAGGGGTGCTGGCCGTGTGTACATGGCTGCTTTGGCCACATGCCAGTGGCTTGGCTGTCCTGCTACTGTGTCCCTGTGTTGGTGTGCCCTGGGGTATTGGTGGCTGTTTGTCCTGTGTGGCACATTCTTCCATCCAACACTGTGTGTGTCTGTGCTGGCTGTTGTGGCCAGTGCTGGGATGGGATGTGTCCTTGGGAGGGTGCTGTACAGCTGGCGGTGGGGTCCGGGGAATGTCCTGGTACCCCATTTGCCAACACATGGTCGGTTTCTCAGCTGTACTTCGGGGGAACATGCAGGGTGGCACTGTGGATGCAGCTGTTGCATCACTCTCTGCTGCCACCCGCTGCAGGGGGCACATGGTGGGGCTGCCTTGCATGGCTCCTTGGTGCATAGGGTTGCATTGTCACAGTCAAGGTGGTGGCATGCATGGGGTGTCCAACAGGGCGCTACTCCTGGGCAGGCTGTATGGGGATCATAGTGCAGGGTGTGCTCTGCATTGGTGGGATGGTGTGGTACAGGGTGGTTGGCACTCCTTGTGTGCTGGTCACAGCTTGCCAGGGGATGTGCTGGGACACCATGCCCCGGCTGTGGGTTGGTTGCTGGTGTCCATGGGCCGGTGGTTATTCCAGCTCTCCACCAGTTTTGCAGTTCATGGAGTGTGGGGGTGTGATGTCTGTTCTGCTGTGTGCTCCTCTGCCCATTTGTGGCATTGGTGGTGGGCCCCTGCATCCTGTCCCTGTGCATCCCTGGTTGTGCTGTTGCACTGCTGCCCTGCTCCACAGGGCATCCCTGTTTGCACTATGGCACATCTAGACTGCTCCGCTGAGCATCCTTGGTTGTGCTATGGCGCATCTGAAATGTGCAACTGCACATCCCTGGTTGCGCTATGGTGCAGGTGGCATGATATTCAGTCGTGTGCTGCAGGTGCATCTTGACCTGCACAGTTTTTGAATATTGTGCTTCTTGCACATGGGCGCAGTGGACTTGTGCTTGCTCCTGCTGTTGCATACTTTTTGGGCGCAGTTTTAATATCTGGGCCTCAGTGTTTAGAACCACACTACAATAGAGCCAAATTAACCAATGATTGAGATGATTTAACACATAGTTTAGCATCTCACTGTGAGAGAGATAAATTAACACATACTAAATTAATTTATTAGTTACACTATTATAGCAACACACCACTATCTTATATTATATTGCATTTTATTGTATTGTTTTGTATTGTATTGTATTGTCTTGTCTTGTCTTGTATGATTTTATATTATATTATATTATATTATATTATATTATATTATATTATACCTCTGGGTAGGGGTGCATCACTGGCAGGTGTGGCCAAGCCAAAGCAGGAAGATGAGGTAGCGGAGGTGGAAATCATGGCAGAGAGAGTGAGGGAAGCCCTTGGGTCTCCTAAGATGGAGAAAGCAGCAGGGCGAGATAAATTACATCCCAGAGTGCTGAAGAAACTGGCGGATGTCCTGTCAAAACCCCTGATGGAGCTCTTCAGCATCTCTCTGAGGACAGGATGGGTGCCCCAGGATTGGAAAGTAGCGCATACAGTGCCTAGCCACAAGTGGGGATCAGGGGAGTGGCAGGGAACTACAGGCCCATCAGCCTGACATTGTTAGTGGGCAAGGTAATGGAGGATATTGTCAAGGAGAGACTAGGGGGGACCTGGAAAAGTTGGGGAGTCTGGATGATAGACAGCATGGATTCATCATGTGGAAATCATGTCAGACAAACCTTGTGGAGTTCTATGACTGGCTGATGAGTGCCATGGACCTTGGAAGACCAGTAGACATCCTCGTTCTTGACTTCAGAAAAGCAGTTGACTCTGTTCCTCACATGGGGCTGTTGAATAATGTAGGAGAAATGGTGGGTGGGGAACCAGATGATCAGATGGATAGGAAATTGTCTCCAGAACTGGACCCAGACGGTCATTATTGGAGTCCCTCAGGGATCAGTCCTTGGGCCCCTCCTGTTCAATGCCTATGAATCTGACATTTGGAAATGCAGCAGGAGTGAGCTGCATCTCTTTGTGGATGACTCAAAACTAGGAGCGGTGGTGGATGGGGAGGAGGGATGGTGGTCCTACAGAGGGACCTGGAGGCTCTGTAAAAGTTGTCTAGAACAATGGAAGCTGAGGTTCAAAGCAGGAATTTGCAGGGTAGTGCACCAGGGAGCCAGAAACCCAGGCCAAGTTGACACCCTGGGGGGGGAATGCTACAAGTATTGATGACTGAGTGGGACCTGGGGTGGTAGTAGATGTCAAGGTGAACAACTCAGAGAGTTGTAGGAGGGCAGTGGCAAAGGCCAAATGATGCTTGGATGCATTGCTAGGGGCTCACCTCCAGGAGGAATGAAGTAATAATCCCACTGTATAACTGCTTGGTGAGGACAAACCTGGAGTACTGCATGCAGTTTTGGAGGCCACATTTAAAGAGGAACATTGAACTCCAGGAGAGACGGTCCAGAGAAGGGCAACCAACAAGATTTTGGGCTTGTGGGAAAGGACCTAAGGGGAGAGGCTCGAAGAGCTAAATATGTACACATTGGAAGAGAGAAGGGACTGGGGAGAAGTAAGAGAGGTTTTCACGCAGATGAAGGGGCAAATAGGGGAGGAGCAGTCAGGATACTCTGAAAAAAGGAGGTGGGGCACTTAGAGGGCATGGGTGGAAGCTGGAGGGGGAGAGTCAGTGGAGAAAGGAGAAGGTGCTACTTCACTGAAAGGGTGGTGGAGTCATGGAATGCACTTACTCGGGATGGTTTCTGGTGGAAGCAGAAATGGTGGAGGGTTCCAGAAGGGGTGGGGTTCTGGAAGCAAAAGCCAGTGCAGTGAGAAAATCCAGGACTGGGAAGGCAGAAGCCAGAGAGGGAGAGGGGGACAGCAAGGTCAGTTAACAGGGTGGGGGATGACTAAATGAGCAGACAGAAAAGACTGTTAGGCTTATTGTTCTGGCATTTTAGAATGTTAGTATATTATATTATATTATATTGTATTATATTATATTATATTATATTACATTACCTTACATTATATTATATTATATTATATTATATTATATTATATTATATTATATTATATTATTTTAATCACCATTCTGTAACAGGGATAATTTCACACAGTTAAGCACAACACTGTATCAGAGCATATAACTCATTGTTTAGAACCACAATACGAGAGGCAATATAACTCTTGTTTGAGATAAATTAACACACAGATTAGCTGCACACTGTTACAAAGATAATTTAGCATATTTAATCATTACACAGTTACAGTGACAATTTAACACATAATTCAACTCCACACTATCACAGAGATATTTTAACACATAGTTTAACACCACTATGTCACATCGATAATTTAACGCAGTTATAATACCACAGCATTATATCATATCATATCATATCATATCATATCATATCATATCATATCATATCATATCATATCATCATATTATATGGTATTATATTATCTTATATTAATCACCACTCTGTCACACTGATCATTTCATGCAGTTAAGCACAACACTGAAAGAGAGCTTAATTAACTCATTGTTTAGACTCTCAGCACAAGAGATACAATTTAACTCATTGTTGAGATAATGTTACACATAGTAAAATAATATAAAATAATATAATATATCATATCATGTCATATAATATAATATAATATAATATAATATAATATAATATAATATAATATAATATAATATGATGGTGTGCTGTTATAATATTATAGATATTAAAGCAATAAACTATGTGTCAATTTTTCTCTGTGAAAGTGTGGTGTCTCTATTGTAGAGAGTTTTTAAACAATGAGTTAGATGCTCTCTGCTACAGTGTTGTGCTTCACTGCATGAAATTACACCTGTTACAGAGTGGTGATTAATGTAATAGAATATAATATATTATGATATGATATAGTATAATATAAGATAATACAATATGATATGATATGATATAATATAATGTAATGTAATGTAATATAATATAATATAATATAATGTGGTGTTTTAATATTTTAACTATTATATTAATTAACTCTGTGATAATTTATCTCCATGACAGTGTGGTACTAAACTATGTGTTAAAATATCTCTGCGATAGTGTGGTGCTGAACTATGTATAAAGTATCTCAAACATGTGTTAAATTGTATCTCTTATAGTGGGAAGCTAAACAGTTAAATTCTCTCGGCTACAATCTTGTGCTTAACTGTGTATTATTATCCCTGGATATGATATGATATAATATAATTTATTACAGTGTAATATGATATATGATATGATACAATATAATGATGTGCTCTTACAATATAACTGCATTAATTTATCTCTTTGGCAGAGTTGGGTTAAACAGTGTAAAAAAATATCTCTGCGATAGTGTGGTGCTTAACTATGTGTTAAATTATCTCTGTAACAGTGTAGAGATTAAATGTATTGTATTATCTCTGTGAAACTGTCGTGCCAATCTGTTGGTGAAATTATCTCAAACAAGTGTTTAATTGTCTCTTGAGTAGTGTGATTATAAACAGTGTGTAAAATGCTCTCTGTTACAATGTTGTGCTTAACTGTGTGAAATTATCTGATATGGAGCAGTGAGTAACATAGTATAATATAATATAATATAATATAATATAATATAATATAATATAATATAATATAATATAATATAATATTATGTAATGTAATTTGATTTGATATGACATGATATGATATGATACGATATGATATGGTATAAGATGATTGGATATGATAAGAAATGATGTAATATAATATAATGTAATGTAATGTAGTATAACATATAAAATAATATAGTATAATATGATATATTATAATATAATATAACATATTATAAGACATTATAATATAGTGGAGTGGTGTTATAAAAGTATAGCTATTAAATTAATTACTTGTTAATTTATCCCTGTGTCAGAGTGATGCTAAACTATGAGTAAGATCATCTAAAACATGGGTTAAATTGCTCTACTGTTGTGTAGTTTTAAACAATGAAATAAATGCTCTCTTTAACTGTGTTGTGCTTAACTGTGTGATATCATGCCTGTTACGTAGTGGTGATTAATATAATATAATATAATGATGTAATATAAAAATAATATAATATAATAGTGTTGTGTTATAATATTAGAAATAATTAATTAACTATGTGTTAATTTATCTGTGTGACAGTGTGATGCTAAACTGTGTGTTAAATTAACTCTGAGTGTGTGGTGCTAAACTATGTGTTTATCTCTGTGACAATGCAGCACTAAAACGTTGTGTTAAAGTATAACTGTGAGAGTGCGATCGTAAACTATCTTAAATTGTCTCTTTTACAGTGTGGTGCAAAACTGTGTGTTAAATTAACTTTGAGAGTGTGGTGCTAAACTATGTGTTTAATTATCTCTGTGACATCGCAGCACTAAAACTATGTGATAAATTATATCTGTGACAGTGCAGTGCTAAACATTGTTACTTTATCTCTACCACAATGCAGTGCCAAACTTTGTGTTAAATTATCATTGTGAGAGTGCAATGCTAAACTCTTTTAAAAAGTTTCTTTCACAGGGTGGTGCTAAGCTGTGTGTTAAATTAACTCTGAGAGTGTGCTATTAAACAATGTTTTTAATTGACAGTGCAGTACTAAAACTGTGTAAATTTATTTATTTGACAGTGTAAAGTTGAATTATGGTTTAACTTATCTCTATCACAGTGTGGTTCTAAAGTATGTGTTAAATTATCTCTGTAACAGTGTGGTGCTTAAATGTGTTACATTATCCCTGTGACAGTGTGTTGCTAATTTATGTGTTAAATTATCTCAAACATGGGTTAAAAAGCTAAATACTCTCTGTTGCAGTGTGGTTCTCATCTATGAGTTATATGCTGTCTGTTTCAGTCTTTTACTTATCTATGTGAAATTATCTTTGTGACATTATGGTGATAAATGTAATGTAACAGAGTATAACTTATCATAACATAACATTACAGTGCTAAAAAAGTGAGTGTGCACTGCTAAACTGTTTTAAATTGCTTCTTGTACAGTGTGGTGCTAAATTGTATTTTAAAATACCTCTGTGATGGTGTGGTGCTGAACTATGGTTTAAGCTATCTATATATCATGGTGTGGCTCTAAATTATGTGGAAAATTATCTCTGTAACAGAGTGGGGCTAATTTATGTGTTAAATAACCTCCCTGATGGCTATGGGTTTTTTTAACATGCAAGACAGTATGGTGATACACTATGCAGTAAATTAGCTCTTTGACAGTGTGGTGCTAATTTTTTGTGTTAAATTATCTCACACAAAGGTTAAATTATTTCTGTTACAGTGTGGTTCTAAACATTGAGTTAACTGCTCTCTCTTTCAGTGTTGTGCTTAACTGTGTGGTGATTAATATATTATAAATAGAATAATAGATAGGTTCTGGTGTATTACAAGGCAGTAATTCCATCGAGAGGTTCTGGGGACACAAGAAACCTCGAGAGCGAAGCTCGAGGGGTTTCTAGTGTCCCCAGAACCTCAGATGATTCTGTTGAAACACCAGAACCTATTTGTTATTTTTGTAATATATATGGATGCAAGGAATTTTTCATTTCTTACTTGTGCCTGCTGTACGGGCGCTGTGGTTTGCAGAGTTAGTAAGACTCCCGAGTGTTGTTCCTCGCTCCTCGCTCACACCACCCCCACTCCTGCTCCCTCTTCCAGTCCCATTCCGCATTTTTCTCTCACAAAAAAAAGAAACAAAACACAGTTCACACAGTAGTCACATCGGTAATCCCAACTATACTATTACGAGGACCAGAAGTATAGTATTATTGGGCCAGAAGTATACTATTACGAGGACCAGAAGTATACTATTACGGGACTAACTACTATATTACAAGGAATTTTTTGTATGCATTTTGGGGGTATTATTTTCACTATCCATTTATTACAAAGTAATATATCATATCAGAACATAACATAACATAACATACCTAACATAAAATAATATAATGGTGTGGTGTTATAACTATTAAATTACTTAACTAGGTGTTAATATATCTCAGTCAAACAGTGGTGCTAAACTATGTGTTAATTTAACCCACAGTTTAGCACCACACTGCAAAAGATGCACACTGCATTGTTTAGAAACACAGTTTAGCACCACATTAAAAGAAACAATTAAGACAGTTTAGCATCGCACTCTCACAGTGATAATTTAACACATCCTTTAGCACTATACTGTCACTGAGATAATTTACATCTAGTTTAGCACCACACTATCAGAGTGAATTTCACACATAGTTTAGCACCATACTTTGTCTGACATAAAGTAACACTTAGTTAAATAATTTAATAGTTATAACACCACACCATTATATTATTTTATGGTGTTATGTTATGTTATTTTATGTGATGTGATGTTAATCACCACACCATAACAGACATAATTTCACATAGTTATCCACAACACTGCAACAGATACATATAACATATACTTTAGAGCCACACTGTTGTAGCAATAATTTAAACCATAGTTCAGCACCACACTATCAGAGGTATTTTAACACAACATTCAGCATCATCCTGTCACAGAGAAAATAGTTTATCAGCACACTGTCTTGCGAGATAAAGTAACCCATAGATGTCAGAGAGATAATTTAACAAACAATTTTGCAACTCCATATTACAGTTATATTTCTACACAAAGTTTAGCACCACACTGTAAAAGAGACAATTTAAGACAGTTAATCATTGCACTCTCACAGTGGTAATTTAACACACAGTTTAGCACTGCAGTGTGACAGAGATAATTTAACACATAGTTAAGGACCACACTGTAAAAGAGACAATTTAGATAGCTTATCATCACACTCTAAAAATTATATTGTAACACATGGTTTAGCACCACAGTTTGACTGAGATATAATAACACATAGTAAAGTAATTTAATACTTATAACACCACACCATTATATTAATTTATGTTAGGTATGTAATGTTATGTTATGTTCTTATGTTATATATTATTTTATAATATATTAATCACCACACAGTTAAGCACAACACTGAAAGAGAGAGAGCATGTAACTCATTGTTTAGAACCACACTGCAACAGAAACAAATTAACCCTTGTGTGAGATAATTTAACACAACAATTAGCACCACACTGTCAAAGAGTTAATTTACTGCATAGTTTATCACCATAGTGTCTTGCATGTTAAAATTCCCATTGACGTTAGGGAGATTATTTAATACATAAATTAGCCCCACTCTGTTACAGAGATAATTTTCCACATAATTTAGAGCCACACCATGATATATAGATAGTTTAAACCATAGTTCAGCATCACACCAACACTGAGGTATTTTAACATACAGTTTAGCACCACACTGTAAAAGAAACAATTTAAAACAGTTTAGCAGTGCACTCTCACAGTGAAAGCATCACATAGTTTAGCACTGCAATGTTATGTTACGTAATGTTATGTTATGCTCTGTTACATTACATTTATCACCATAATGTCACAAAGATAATTTCACACAGATAAGTAAAAGACAGAAACAGAGAGCATATAACTCATTGATGAGAATCACACTGCAACAGAGATTATTTAACTACTTAACCCATGTTTGAGATAATTTAACACATAAATTAGCAACACACAGTCACATGGATAATGTAACACATTTAAGCACCACACTGTTACAGAGATAATTTAACACATACTTTAGAACCACACTGTGATAGAGATAAGTTAAACCATATTTCAGCTTTACACTATCAAAGAAATACATTTACACAGTTTTAGTACTGCACTGTCACTGAGTGAATTAAAAACATTGTTTAATACCACACTCTCGGAGTTAATTTAACACACAGTTCAGCACCACCCTGTGAAAGAAACATTTTAAAAGAGTTTAGCATTGCATTCTCAAAGTGATAATTTAACACAAAGTTTGGCACTGCATAGTGGTAGAGATAAAGTAACAATGTTTAGCACTACACTGTCACAGACAAAATTTATCACATAGTTTTAGTGCTGCGATGTCACTGAGATAATTAAACAGATAGTGGAGCACCACACTCTCAAAGTTAATTTAACGCATAGTTTTGCCCCACACTGTAAAAGAGACAATTTAAGATAGTTTATTATCGCACTCTCACAGTTATACTTTAACACAAAGTTTTAGTGCCGCATTGTCACAGAGATAAACACATAGTTTAGCACAACACACTCAGAGTTAATTAAACACACAGTTTAGCATCAGTCTGTCACACTGATAAATTAACACATAGTTAATTTAATATTTATAATATTATAAAACAACGCTATTATGTATTTTTTTACATTATATTATATTATGTTATATTACATTTTACAATATTATATTATATTAGATTATAATATATATTATATTATGTTACTCACCACTTCATAACTGATAATTTCATGTAATTAAGCACCACATTGTAACTTAGAGCATGTTACACATTGTTTAGAGCCACACTGCTCTACAGACAATGAAACACTTGTTTGAGATAATTTCACCAACAGATTGGCACCACACTATCACAGAGATAATGTAACACATTTAATCAGAACATTCTTACAAAGATATTTTAACACATAGTTCAGCACCACACTATCGTGGAGATATTTTAACAGAGTTTAACACCACTCTGTCAAAGAGATAACTTAATGCAGTTATATTTTTTGAAACACACTTCAACAAAGAGAACTCAACCCATGGTTGAGATAATTTTACACTTAAATTAGCATCACACTGTCACATAGATAAATTAACAAATAGTTAATTAATTTAATATTTATAATATTATTACACCACACCATTATATTATATTATATTATATTATATTATATTATATTATATTATATTATATTATATTATATTATATTATATTATATCATTTCATAATATGTCATATCACATCACATCATACAATATCATATCATATTATTTCATATCATATCACTTCACATCTTATAACAAATCATATCATACCATAACATATCAAATCATATCATATCATATCATATATTATATTATACTATACTATATTATACAATATTGTATTACATAATCTTATACTATATCATATCCTATCATATCATAATGCATTGTATTGCTTTGTATTGTACTGTGTAATATTTTGTTATATTACAAGTATTAGACAAATTAACATATAATTAATTTAATAGTTATAATATTATAACGCCACACTGTTATAGTATAATATATGATAATATATATTATAATATATTATGGTATATTATATTAAATTATTCCATGTCATATCATAATATATTGCACTGTATCACATTGTATGATATTATATTATATTAGTATTATATTATTTTATATTATATTAAGCACCACTATGTAAAAGTTAAGTACAACTCTGTAAAAGAGATGATTTAATTCATTGTTTGAAACACACTGCAACAGAGACAATTTAACCAATGTTTGAAAAAATGTAACTCCTTAATTAGTGCCACACTGTCACAGAGATAATGTAACACATTTAAGCAGCACACTTCTATAGTAGTAATTTAAAACATTGTTCAGCAACACACTATTGGGAGATACATTTTAGCAGTAAGTTTAACACCAGGGTGTGACAGAAATAAAATGACACATAGTTAATAAATTTAATAGATGTAATACTATAACACCACACCATTAAATTACATTGTATCCTTCCATATCATATCATATCATATCATATCATATCATATCATATCATATGACCTAACATGACAGCACAATACACTACCTCATATCCTCTTATATTATGTTACATTGTATTTCATTATTTTATATATTATTATATTATATTATTATTATTATGTATTATATAACATTATGTTATAATAATCACCACTACATAGCAGGTATCACACAGTATCACACAGTTAAGCAGAATACTGTAAAACAGAGCATTTATTTCATTGTTTAAAACCACACCACAAAACAGCAATTTAACCCATGTTTGAGCTGATTTTACACATAGTTTAGCATCACTCTGACATGGATAAATTAACACATAGTTAATTAATTTAATAGTTATACTATTATAACATCACACCTCTAGATTATATTATATTCTAATATGTTATATTACATTATAATATATTATATTATTTTATATGTAATTATATTACATTACATTATATTATATTACATAATTTCTTATCATATTGTAATATAACATATCATATTGTAGCAGCTCTTATATCCAATGTCATATCATATCAGATCAATCATATCATATTACATTACACCATTACATTATATTATTTTATGTCATATTATATTATATCATATTATATTATATGACATTATATTATATCACATTATTTCTTATCATATCATATATCATTTCATATCATATCACATTATTTTATGTTATATTACATTACATAATATTATATTGTACTGTATTATATTAATATTATATTATATTATATTATATTATGTTACTCACTGCTCCATATCAGATCATTTCACACAGTTAAGCACAACATTGTAACAGAGAGTATTTTACACATTGTTTAGAATCACAGTATTCGAGAGACAATTAAACTCTTGTTTGAGATAATTTCACCAACAGATTGCCACGACTCTCTCACAGAGATAATGTAACACATTAAATCACTACACTGTTACAGAGATAATTTAACACATAGTTAAGCACCCACTATCGCAGATATATTTTTTAAACAGTTTAACACCACTGTGCCAAAGATATAAATTAATGCAGTTATATTATAAGAGTACACCATTATATTGTATCATATCATATATCATATCATATTTCATTGTAATAAATTATTTTATATCATATCATATCATATCATATCCAGGGATAATAATACATAGTTAAGCACAAGATTGTAGCAGACAGAATTTAATTAACTGTTTAGCTTCTCACTATAAGAGATACAATTTAACCCATGTTTGAGAGAATTTACACACATAGTTCAGCACCACACTATCACAGAGATATTTTAACACATAGTTTAGTTCCACACTGTCATGGAGATAAATTTTCACAGAGTTAATTAATATAATAGATAAATATTATAACACCGCATTATATTATATTATATTAATTATATCATATTATATTGTATTATATTATATTACATTATATATATATTATATCATATCATATCATATTGTATTATCTTATATTATAGTATATCATATCATAATATATTATATTATATTACACTAATCACCACTCTGTAACAGGTGTAATTTCATGCAGTGAAGAACAAGACTGTAAAAGAGAGCATCTAACTCATTGTTTAAAAACTCTCTAGAATAGAGACACCTCACTTTCACAGAGAAAAATTAACACATAGTTAATTCTTTAATATTTATAATATTATAATAGCACATCATATTATATTATATGACATGATATGATATATTATATTATTTTATATTATTTTACTATGTGTAACATTATCTCAAACATAGGTTAAATTGTATCTCTTGTGCTGAGAGTCTAAACAATGCATTAATTACTCTCTCTTTCAGTGTTGTGCTTAACTGCGGGAAATTATCAGTGTGACAGTGGTGATTAATATAAGATAATATAATACAATATAATATGATATAATATGATACAATATAATGGGTGTGTATTATAACTGGGTTGAATTATTGATGTGACATAGTGGTGTTAAACTATGTTAAAATATCTCTGTGATAGTGTGGAGTTGAATTATGTGTTAAATTATCTCTGTAACTGTGTAATGATTAAATGTGCTAAATTATCTTTCTGACAGTGTGCTGCTAATCTGTGTGTTAATTTATCTCAAACAAGGGTTATATTGTCTCTCTTGGATTGTAGTTCTAAACAATGAGTTAAATGCTCTGTTTCAGTGTTGTGCTTAACTGTGTGAAATTATGCCTGTTAGTAAGTGGTGATTAGTATAAAATAATATAATATAATATAATATAATATAATATAATATAATATAATATAATATAATATAATAGTGAGGTGCTATAAGATTATAAGTAATAAATTAAGTAACTATGTGTTAATTTATCTCTGTGACAGTGTGGTACTAATTTATTTGTTCCTTATCTCAAACATGATTAAAATCGTCTCTGTTGCAGTGCCGTTCAAAACAATGAGTTCAATGCTCTCTGTTACAGTGTTGTGCTTAATTGTGTGAAATTATCCCTGTTACAGAGTGGTGATTAATATAATATAATATAATATAATATAATATAATATAATATAATACAATACAATACAATACAATACAATACAATACAATATAATATAATATAATATAATATAATATAATATAATATAATATAATATACTAACATAGTGACATTCTAAAATGCCAGAACAATAAGCCTAATGTTTTTTTCTGTCTTCTCATTTGGTCAGCACACACCCAGTTAACTGACCTTGCTGCCCCCTCTCCCTTTCAGTCTTCTGCCTTCCCAGTCCTGGATTTTCTCACTGCACTGGTTTTTGCTTCCAGAACCCGACCCCTTCTGGAACCCCTCCACCGTTTCTGCTTCCACCAGCCACTGAGGCAGGGCATTCCATAACTCCACCACCCTCTCAGTGAAGTAGCACCTCCTCCTTTGCTTCCACCCATGCCCTCTAAGTGCCCCGCCTCCTTTCTTTGGAGTATCCTGACTGTTCCTCCTCTATTTGCCTCTTCATCTGCGTGAAAACCTATCTCACTTCTCCCCAGTCCCTTTTCTCTCTTCCAATGTGTACATATTTAGCTCTTCGAGCCTCTCCCCTTAGGTCCTTTCCCCCAAACCCAAAATCATTTTGGTTGCCCTTCTCTGTACCCTTTCTCAAGGAGTTCAATGTCCCTTTTTAAATGTGGCCTCCAAAACTACTTGCAGTACTCGAGGTTTGTCCTCACCAAGCAGTTATACATTGGGATTATTACTTCACTCCTTCTGGAGGTGAGCCCCTAGCGATGCATCCAAGCATCATATTGGCCTTTGCCACTGCCCTCCTACAACTCTCTGAGTTGTTCATCTTGACATCTAATACCACCCCAGGTCCCTCTCAGCCATCAATACTTATAGCATTTCCCTCCCAGCGTGTCGAATTGGCTTGGGTTTCTGGCTCCCAGGTGCAGTACACTGCATATTCCTGCTTTGAACCTCAGCTTCCACTTCCTAGACAACCTTTCCAGAGCCTCCAGGTCCCCCCTGTAGGACCACCCTCCCTCCTCTCCATCCACCACCGCTCCAAGTTTTAAGTCATCCACAAAGAGACTCAGCTCACTCCTGTTGCATTTCCTAATGTCAGATACATAGGCATTGAACAGGAGGGGCCCAAGGACTCCAGTAATGACCATTCTTGGGGATGCGACTATCCCTCCAACCATGACTCTCTGGGTCCAATTCTGGAGACAATTTCCTATCCACCTGATAATGTGCAGTGTCAGTGGTTCAGTAGGTAGCACACTCGCCTCTGAGGCCGGGAGATCAGAGGGCTGTGGGTTCAGTTCCCACCTCTGGCACTTGGGTTAATATCCCAGTACTGACACTGTAGTGCAGCATGAGAGGGGTGTTGCACTTCTGGGATGCCATCTTTCCGATGAGACATTAAACCGAGGTCCCATCTGCCTGGATTGGTGGTAGTTCAGGTGGATGTTAAAGATCCCATGGCACTTATCAAAAAGAGCAGGGGAATTTCCCCAGTTTTCTGGCCAAATTTCCCTCATTCACTAAAAATACCACCAACAGCTTAATCTGGTTCAAGGTCAGTTGGCATCCATCTGTATCCCTCTCCCCCGGGTCATGCCTGAAAATAGGCAGGATTTGTCTAGTGCACTTCGTCAACAAAAACTAAATAAATAAATAAAAATAAATTCTGGTTCCCCACCCCCAATTTTCCTACATTATTCAACAGGCCCATGTGAGGAACAGAGTCAAATGCCTTGCTGAAATCAAGAAAGAGGATGTCAACTGGTTTTCCCAGGTCCATGGCACTCATCAGCCAGTCATAGAACTCAACAAAGGTTTGTCTGACATGATTTCCACATGATGAATCCATGCTGTCTCTCATCCAGGCTCTCACTCTGTCCTCAGGAAGATGCTGAAGAGCTCCATCAGGGGTTTTGCCAGGACATCCGCCAGTTTCTTCAGCACTCTGGGATGTAATTTATCCAGCCCTGGTGCTTTCTCCATCTTATGAGACCCAAGGGCTTCCCTCACTCTCTCTGCCATGATTTCCACCTCTGCTACCTCATCTTCCTGCTTTGCCTTCCCCACACCTGCCAGTGATGCACCCCTCCCCAGAGGTATAATATAATATAATATAATATAATATAATATAATATAATATAATATAATATAATATAATATAATACAATACAATACAATACAATACAATACAATACAATATAATATAATATAATATAATATAATATAATATAATATAGTATAGTGGTGTGGTGTTATAATATTGTAACTATTAAATTAATTTAGTATGTGTTAATTTATCTCTCTTACAGTGAGATGCTAAACTATGTGTTAAATCATATCAATCTTTGGTTAATTTGTTTCTATTGTAGTGTGGTTCTAAACACTGAGGCCTGGATATTCAAACTGTGCCAAAAAAGTGCACAACAGCAGGTGCAAGCACAAGTCCACTGTGCCCATATGCAAGAAGCGTGGTATTCAAAAACTGCGCATGTCAAGATGCGCCTGCGTCACATGACTGACTGTCATGCCACCTGCACCATAGCACAACCAGGGATGTGCAGTTGTGCATTTCAGGTGTGCCATAGTGCAACCAGGGATGCTTAGTGGAGCAGTCCAGATGTGCCATAGTGCAACCAGGGATACCCCGAGGAGCAGGGCAGCAGTGCAACAGCACAACCAGGGATGCACAGGGACAGGATGCAGGGGCCCACCACCCATGCCACAGATCGGCAGAGGAGCACACAGCAGAACAGACATCACCCCCAACACCACATGCACTGCACAACCAGTGGAGAGCTGGAATAATCACTGGCCCATGGATACCAGCAACCAACCCACAGCTGGAGCATGGTGCCCCAGCACACCCTCTGGCAAGCTGTGACTGGCACACAAGGAGGGCTGACCATCTTGTGCCACACCATTGCACCAATGCAGAGCACACCCTGCACCATGATCACCAAACACCCTTCTCAGGAGTAGCGCCCAACAGTGCAGAACACCCTATGCATGCCAGATACCCCACTGTGACAATGCAACCCTATGCACCATGGAGCCATGCAAGGCCATGGGCACCCTGCAGTGAGTGGCAGAAGACAGCGGTGCAACAACTGCATACACAGTGCCACCCTGCATGCCCCCCCAAGGTAAAGCTGAGAGACCGACCATGCATCGGCACACGAGGTACCCCGCATGTGACAGGACATGCCTCGGACCCCTCCACCAGCAGTACAGCACCCTGCACACCCACCCAAGGACACATCCCATCCCAGCACTGGCCACAACAGGCAGCACAGACACACACAGTGTTGTACGGAAGCATGCGCCACACAGCATGCAACACAGTGCATGGACAAACAGCCACCCATACCCAAGGGCACACAAACACAGGGACACAGTAGTGGGTCAACCAAGCCACTGGTGTGTGGCCACAGCAGCTGTGTACACACAGCCAGCACCCCTATATGGCACAGGTGTGCCAGCCACCCTGCGCAGGCTCCATGAAGCTGTATGCCACTAGCATGTGGCTGGAGCACAAGTGACAGACAGTGGAGCACATCTCCTGCAACAGACACAAGCAACAGCATGGAGGGGTGACAACGACAGTGAAGGCCACAGTGCCACCGGAGACAGCCGAGCACCATGTTGGTGACGGGAGGCAACCTGGCATTGTGCCAGGTACAGTGGCTGTCCAGCATAGACAGCCACCACTAACATGCCAGCAGATTGTGCATATCACAGACATGCAAGGGTGTCAGCTGCACAGGCCATGGATAGTCTAACAGGGGTGCCATGCACACAGTGCATGCAATGTGGACAACTGCACACAGGCATCCAGTGCACAGAGAACAACACACAAATGACAGACAGTAACTAATCCCCCCACCCACACCATAGGTGATTCCCTTCCAGACACACACACACACCCATGCTTGAACCACCCTTGACACCATGCACACCACTGCAGCTGAGCACCTGTTGCCCACTGCAAATCAGAGACCACCACAATTGTTATAACAAAATGTATGCATTAAAAAATATAAACATATATACAAATATATACAAGGGTGGGGGGAAGGGCCACAAATCAGCTGGGTGCAGACATGGGGCAGGGGTGTACAAATGGGAGAGGGAAGAAGGGGTGTGAAGATGGGTCCAGGGGGATTAGGTGTGTCAGGGAGTCATGGAGGGCCTATTCTCTTCCCCGCTGTCCACTCCTGTGGCACCTCTGGGTGCTTCTCCTCCGGACCCCGTGCCACTCTATCCACTCCAGCAGTGCCAGGGATGCCCATGCCAGCTGCAGTATCTCCTGTATGCCCTGTTCCAGGGACATCCAGCGTTGTCCACCTAGGACAAGGGAGCAGAGTCAATATGTGTGACTGTCCAGCCCCCTGCAGCCCACCCATTGTGCATGGCATACTGCCATGTGCCATGCCCCTGTGATGGTGTGCGACCACCCACAGTAACTGCATCCACAAGACCTGCCTACCCAGGCACCCACAGCCATGTGGACTGCTGCACCCACCCACCGCCCATGTCCCGCACAGCACCACCATGGCCGTACAGTGACATGGCTATGCGGTGCGAAGGCAGTGGCACAGCCATGTACCCGGTGCACACATGGACCACCATTGATGCACTCCCAGACATGCAGTGCCACTGGACAGTGCTGACTGTAACAAGTTGCGTGCATGGCAGTGGTGTCAATGGATGGTGGCCAAGCCTCTCTGCCCACCCTGTTACACAGCATGCAATAGTAATCATGGATGTAAGGCACTCACCATAGTCAGGCTGGTCCCTGCACCTCTATGGTCCTGCATCCCTCCTGGCCTGCTGCTTCTCTTGGCAGTGCCTCCTCTCCCTCACCCACCAGCGCTCCTCTGGGCCTAAGGTGCAAACATGGCAAGAGGAACATCAGTACAATCCAGTAGCAAAGTCCCCCCACCCCCGTGTGTGTGCAATCCCACACAGCCATACTCATCCACCCCCAAACAGATACCACCACCATGGCCAACATTGGACAGCCCCCCATGTGCCAGATACATGCAACCGTGATTCCTGTATGGACGTTAACAGTGTATGGATGGGGCACCTACCTGGCCATGGCACCGTACCCCTCCTGGCACATGCCCGCAGGCAGGCAAGCCTGTCCAGGTCTCTCCAAAAGAGGTCCCGTATCAGTGGTGACACTGCTTGGCCATGCACCTGATTCCCTTGGGCTCCTCCAGCACCACCGCCACCTCCTCCCATACTGCACTCCTGGCCCTGTCCAGGGGTGCATCACTATAAAGTGCCCCAGCATGGGGTTCTACTATGGCCACCAAATTGGCCAGCTCCACCTGGCTGCACACAGCAGCCCTCCTCTGTGCCATCTCCACAGCTGGTTGGAGTCAAAATGGTGCTCGGTAGCGCAGTCCACCACGTGCAGATGCTGTATGGTATAGCGCTGCCATTCCCTATCATGCTGTCACCGAACAGCACGATAGTGGTGCACCCAAGTGGATGCATGATGCCTAGGGGCAAAGGTCGGGCACAGGGTCAGGGGTCTCTCATGCACAGACCACCACAGCATGATTGATACTCAATGCATGTAGTGTGACTGGGTGCCTGTGTGTCACCTCCTGTAGTGGCCTACCATGCTGTGGCCCCAGTGCACCTACGGCGCACAAGTGCCACAGCGCCATATATGTGAACAGCGCTGTAGCACCACTGGTGCAATGGTGGCTGTGCCCTGCATTGCCTCCCATGCACAGCATGTCAGCAGCATGGCAGGCACCTGCATCATCACCCCAGGCATGAGCAATTCAGTGTGTACTGCACATGTCACAGAAATGCGCACTTGCCTGAGCAAGTTCAACGCAATTGCGCAAAATGCAACAGCGCAATATTCAGCCAGCATATGCAAATCGGCTAATCAGTCATTCAATGGCACAGATACTGCATCTGTATCCACTTAAAATTGCTCCTCACCTCATTTGCATGCATTGCGCTATAAACATGCGACATTGGGCTGCACTGGCCATAGTCGGTTATTGCAGTCTATTGTGGTGAGTTGCATGTTGTTTGGGAGTGTGGACTGTGGTGTGTGGGACAGTCATGTGACTTCACAGTCACAGGTAACACCTGTCATTCTCACAGGATGAATAATGAGCGATCGTGAGGTGGAGGAAGAGGAACAAAGATGTGGGAGGAAGAGGAGGCCTAACTTCACAAAGGCAGAAACAGATGCCCTGTTTGATGCCTACCTCGACCAGGAGCCGCTGCTCAGCAGATGGCGGGAAACACCACAGGCCCATGCTGCTGCATGGGAAGAGGTGCCGCGTGCCATCAACTTGCATGGCAGCCACCAGCGGTCCGTGCAGGAGTGCTAAAAGAAGATTGGCATGGATAAGTGGATTAAGTACAAGGTGGCTGCCATCAGGGCAGCACAGTCTCCGACCGGTTGGGGACAGGTGGACCTGCAACACCTTACCCCACAAGAAGAGTGGGTTGCTGGCAGCATGCAGTATTCTGCCATCGAGGATGTTCCAGGTGGTGGATTCCAGACAATTGGTAGCCCATCTGCCATGGTAGGTCCTGGTCTGTACAGTAATGTGGGGACAGGGTAGGGCAGATACATTAATGCTACTGTGTTCCCTTACAGCTCTTGAGCATCTACATGGGTCAGCGGTGGTGGGCTTGTCCACTGAGGGTGGTACCATGGACATAGAGGAGGGTCCATCCACCTCCACAGGCATACGAGGTTCAGGTCATCAGTGGGCCCACCTGGACATCCGGACTGATGTTGGTGGAGCAGTTGTGGAGCAGGCCCTGCCCATGTGCCAGCGTGCCAGCGTCCATGGATGTCAGCATGCTGAGACTTGAGCTGTGCGAATCCGTCACTGATGATGATGAAAGCTCACTTCATGGACTTGCTGATGCGTGTGGGCCACAGGATGGCCACGGCAGGTGAAATCATGGGCATGGCCATGGGTGGTGCCACCGTGGAGGCCTGCGTGACAATACAGTCCCAGCCTGTGCCTGTCTGCCAGTAGGGCAGCACTGGTGTGTGTCAGGACAGTGGGGCTGTTGTGGCCACTGTGGCAGCACTGTTGAGCCCTGGAGAGCAGTAGCCAAAGGGGCAGTGTCAGCAGTCGGCCAATGGCCATGGGGGTACAGTGTCAGGGGGCGGCATCAGTGCACCACCTGTGGACATGCCCAGGCCTGACTCTGGTGTGCAGCACCCACCCTCAAGGTGTGCTGCCCATCAGGGCCATGAACACCATGAGGGACAGCATGCCGATCAGGCAGATGACCTCCTAGAAGAGTACACTCACATACTCCAAGAATCAGTCGATCAGCAGGTGCGGCTTGTGACGGAGGTGGATGCACCAGGCAGAGGAGTGGTGCAGCATAGACACCACTCTGCTCCTGGCAGGGATGGACCAGATACCGGAGGATGTGACCGCTGCCATTGAAAGACAGACAGACACAGGCAATCACAGCAGTCATGGCCACAATGGGCACACAGTTATTTGCCCATGCGTCACAGACACCATGCAGTGCAATATCCACCCCCCCATTCCCAGCGCAGTGTGACAACCTACTTGTCGACACTGGGTTCCAGCTGTGGGTATTCAAAGCACACCTGGTGCAGGCATGTTCGGTGCTGCGGGCCCTAAGTAAGCGGTCGGCGTTCGCGGTGGAACCCCTGGGGGACCGTCGGTGCCAACCCATGAGGCCAGTGGTCAGCCTGTCACTGCTGGCGGGTCTCAGTGGGGCTGCCCACACACCCATGGCAGCCATGGCACTGTGTTGTGTGACTGACCTGTCTCCCACCACGGCTATTGTGTGATGCTGCCCTGTGTGCATTGTGTTGTTCAACGTGCAATGCACCGGTGGGGTACCCGGCCCTGCATGCACACACGCATTCCCTCTGCACACCCTCCTGGCTGCTGTCCACTGTGGAGGGTGCATGCTGAAGCCTGCTTTCCACTGTCCACCACTTTGCAATGGTGCCCAGTGTCTGACACATGCACAATGACAGGCACTGGGCGTGGTGGTCTGTGGATGTGTGTGTGGCTAGGGGTGGTGGTTGGGGTCGGCGTGCCTCCTACCCTTTGTGCATGTCTTGTGAGGTGTGTGTGTGTGACCACATGCCATGTTAGACCTTGCCCATCCCTGGCGGTGTAAGGTTCTATGCTCAACCAATTCCTTTAGAAATGCACCCCTAGGGTTTGTCCATGCATGTTTGTGGGTTGTGCCTTTGCCAGGTGGTTCCACATGGCTCATGACTTATCTGGGTTGGTTGAAGTGCTCCTCTGTGATGGTGTCCAGCTGCAGCTGTGCCATCTGGATCAGTTGGGGTCTCTTCAGCCGGGGAGGCTGCCCATCACCATCTTCACCAGCATCCTCATCGTCCCCATCGCTGTCCCCTCTTGAGCCTGTATGTCTGTCCCACAGTCATTGGCCATGTTGTGCAGGATGCAACAGGCCAGGAATAGCCCCACAGGCGCTTTGACGGTGCCACCCAGCAGGCTGCCGCCAGACATGTCAGGCAATGGAAATGTTTCTTCCAGCATCCTGAACACCCACTCCAATGACATTAGTGTGGTGGCATGTGCCTCATTGTAGCATTGCTGCTATGGGGTCACGGGCCACCCGGTATGAAGTGATACAGCCAGGGGCCAGTGGGTATCCACTGTCACCTGTGTGTAGAGGTGGATGTTAGTTTGGTGATCAGCGTTAGCCTGCCTTTGACCACCTAGGCCAATACCCATGTCACCTTTGACTATGGCCCTCCCAAGCTCCATGTCATTCTATGTGCTTTGCGTACTCACCCACTAGGTGGCCAGTGGGGATGTCCCCACTCTCGAACCTGTGGCACAGTGCAGACTGGTGCCAGATGAAGGCATCATGTGCTTCCCCAGAATGCGTGGCAGAGACATTGATTATGTGCCCCTGGCTTTGCACACCACCTATCGGTTGATGCTTGCATCCCTTCTGATTCATGTATGTGGCCTATGGGCCCCGTGGCATCCGGATTGCTACATGGGTGCAGTCTATTGCCCGAGCATCCAGGCATACACTTCTACCCTGTGGAAATCCTTATGTTTAATGTGCACTCCGCCAGTGTGCTGGGGAAATGGATGTACTCTGCAGCATATGGCAGCAGTGCGCTGAGGAATTGGGTGAGGAGGCATGACGCGGCTGACTGGGTTATGCCTGTCATTTCCCCTGTAGGTCTCTGGAAGGTACCCATGGTGAGTAGGCACATACAAGCTGTCACTTTGATCTCCATTGACAGAGCATGGCTCCATCATGTGGGTGCCTGCATCACATCACTGCACAGCTCACAGAGCCGCCTCAGGATCACCCGGTTCAGGCAGTACTGGCCCACGATCTCAGTATCAGTGTAGAGCTCGAAGCTAATGAGGGCTCGGTACTGCCTGTTGGGGGCATACCACCGATGGGCCCTTCCATGGCCGCGCCCCCCTGCCACCTGCCTTCTCACCCCCTCATAACTGCCTCCATCTGGATCATGGCACTGGTCATGTTCCTGGCTTGTCGCCCCGGCAGCTGTTTCTGTGTTTCCCCCGCTGTCCTTGCTGCTTCTCCCCCTGCACTAGGAACACCTCCCTGTAGTGGCCTCAGTGCTGTGTGGCACTTCCGCCTTTTGACCTGCACTGTGGCAGAGGCTCCTCACACCTTCCCTGTTCCTGGGGGTTCCAGGTGCTCTGTCTCTCTCCTGCCCTGTCCTGCTCCCAGTTCTTGTGTGCCTGTGTGGCTGCCTGCAGTTCAGCAACATGTGTCTTCCCTGTAGCGTTCTTGCACCTCTGTCTTCTTCCTTTTTATTTTGGATCATTTCTGGTATCACGCAACTTCCGTTTGCTTCCCTATTGTGCATGGTGCATGTTGTTGAATATCGCACTGTGCCATTTATGCATGGTTTCTCCCCCTTCAGTTGCACATGCATTCATTATCATTGCGCTCTTGCACATTGTGATTTGGGGGCACATCTGCCTCCTGCTGAATATCGCAGCATGGTGTATTTTCGGACTTGCGCTGGCACATCCCTGTTGCACATACGCGAACTCTTTTGAATATCTGGGCCTGGGTTAATGCTCTTCTGTTACAGTGTTGTGTTAGTGTGTGAAGTTATACCCAGTTACAAGTGATGATTAATATATAATATAATATAATATAATATAATATAATATAATATAATATAATATAATATAATATAATATAATATAATATTAACATACTAACTTACTAAAATGCCAGAAGAATAGGCCTAATGGTCTTCGTGTCTGCTGATTTGGTCAGCCCCCACCTAGGAGTTGACCTTGTTGCCCCCTCTCCCTCTCTGGATTCTGCCTTCCCAGTCCTGGATACTCTTGCTGGACTGGTTTTGCCTCCAGAACCCTTCCTGCCTGTCACCACCCTCTTGAACTCCTCCACCATTGCTGCCTCCACCAGCCACCAGGCAGTGCATTCCATTCCTCCACCACCTCTAGGTAGTAGCACCTTCTCCTTTCTCCCTGAGTGCCCCTTCAGCTTCCACCCATGCTCTAGGTGCCCTACCTCCTTTCTTCAGAGCACCTTGACTGCTCCTCCCTATTTACCCTTCATGTACCTGAAGACCTCTATCATGTCCCCAGTCCCTTCTCTCTTCCCAATGTATACATATTTAGCTCTTGAGCCTCTCCCTAGGTCCTGTCCCACAAGACCCAAATCATTTTGGTTTGCCCTCCTCTGGACCTCTCAGGAGTTCAATGTCCCTCTTTAAATGTGGCCTCCAAAACTGCATGCAGTACTTGAGGTTCGGCATCACAACAGTTATACAGTGGGATTTACTTCTCTCCTCTTCTGAGGTGAGCCGCATAACAATGCATCCAAGCATCATGTTGGCCTTTGCAGATGCCCTCCTTCAACTGTCCAAATTGTTCATCTTGACATCCACTACCACCCCAGGTCAATCTCAGCCATTGAGATGTGTAGCATTCCCCCCCAGGGTGTACACTTGGCCCGGGTTTCTGGCTCCCAGGTGCAGTACCTTGCATTTTCCTGCATTGAACCTCAGATTCCACTTTCTAGATAACCTTTCCAGAACCACCAGGTCCCCCTGTAGGTCCACCCTCCCTTCCTCCTCCCCATCCACCACTGCCCCCAGTTAAGAGTCATCCACAAAGAGACTCATCTAACTCCTGATACACTTCCTTATGTCAGAGATGTAGGGTGTGAACAGGAGGGACCCAGGACTGATTCTTGAGGGACTCCACTAATGAACCTCCTTGAGGATGAGACTATCCCTCCAACCATGACCCTCTGGGTCTGGTTTATTGACACATTTCCTATCCATCTGATCATCTGGTTCCCCCACCCCTATTTCTCCCAGATTATTATCACAGGCCCTGTGAGTAACAGAGGTCAAACACCTTGCTGAAGTCAAGGAAGAGGATGTCCACTGGTCTTTCCAGGTCCAAGGCACTCATCACAAAGTCATAGAACTCCACAAGGTTTGTCTGACATGATTTCCCCAGGATGAATCCATGCTGTCTATTGTCCAGGCTCCCCATCTTTTCCAGGTCCCCTAGTCTCTCTTTTCGACAATGCCCTCCATTGCCTTGCCACCACCAATGTCAGGCTGATAGGCCTGCAGTTTCCCTGCCACCTCCCCTAATCCCACTTGGATTGGCACTATATGTTACCTTCCAATCCTGGGCACCCACCTGTCCTCAGAGAAATGCTAAAGAGCTCCATCAGGGGTTTTGCAGGAATTCCACCAGTTCCTTCAGCACTCTGGGATGTAATTTATCCTGCCTTGTGCTTTCTCCATCTTATGGGACCGAGCCCTCACTCTCTCTTCTGCCATGATTTCCACCTCTGCTACCTCATCCTCCTGCTTTGCCTTACCCACACCTGTGCAATGATGCTCCCACCCAGAGCTATAGTATAAAATAATATAATATACTATAACATAACTATATAATACAATATAATATATAATATAATGATGTGGTGTTACTAATATTATAACTATTAAATTAATTAACTATGTGTTAATTTATCTCTCTCTGACAGTGGGGTGCTGAACTATGAGTTAAAATATCTCTCGATAGTTGCGGTGCTTGAACTATTTGTTAAATTCTGTCAAACATTTGTTAAATTGTAAGTCTTGTAGTGAGGGTCTAAACAGTTAGTTAAATACTGTCTATTATAGGGTTGTGCTTAACTGTGTGAAATTATCCCAGTTACGGAGAAGTGATTACTGTAATATAATTTAATATAATATGATATGATATGATATGATATGATATGAAATTATATGATATGATATACGATATGATATGAAATGATATGCTATGATATAATATAATGGTGAGGTGTTATAATATTATAACTATTAAATTAATTAGCTATGTGATAAATTATCTCTGTAAAAGTGTGGTGATTAAATGTGTTAGATTATCTCACTTAGAGTTTTGTGCTAAACAGTGTGAAATTATCCGTGTAAAAGTGTGGTGATTAATATAATATAATATAATATTATAATATAATAAAATATAATATAATGATGTGCTGTTATAATACTATAACTATTAAATTAATTAACTATTTGTTAATTATCTATGTGAAAGTGTGGTGCTAAACTATGTGTTAAAATATATGGGCAATTCTGTGGTGCTGAACTATGTGTTCGATTATCTGAGTAAAAGAGTAGTGCTTAAATATGTTACATTATCATTGTGACATCGTGGTGCTAATTAATGTGTTAAATTTTCTCAAAAGTGAGATAAATTGTCTCTTTTTCAGCGTAGCTCTAAACAGTGAGATAAATGCTGTATGTTACAGAGTCTAGCTAGCCTGTGTGAAATTTTCTCTGTTACAGTGTGATGATTAACATATGATATGATATGATATGATATGATATGATATGATATGATATGATATGATATGATATGATATGATAGGATATAAATTTCACCTAAGGTGACCTAAATGAGCAGCATGTACCATTCAGCCTGGATCCATAGATCTCCTGGAAACTACTTTTGGCAAAAATAAAAATATCACTCCTGTTGGCCAATGGGTCTATGGACCTACTTCCCCAGCTCCGTAAATAAATTAGAACCCAAATTTTTGGCAAAATAATATTGCCTAAATGACTACTTCGAACTTTTTACACCGGCTACAAAACTCACATGAAAACCATTTTTGGCAAAAATAATTTTTTTTTTTACCTCAGGTGACCTAAACAACTACTGAGGAATTTTGAACCTGGCTCCATAGATCACCTGGAACCCATTTTTGACAAAAAATAAAAATATCGTCCCTCGTTGCCCAAAGGTCCTCTGCAGACCTTTCACCCTGGCTCCATAAATCACCTGAAACCAATTTCTGGTGCAAATAAAAATGGCCTAAATGACCACTGCAGATCTTTTACTCTGGATCCATAAATTACTGGGAACCCATTTTTGGCAAAAATACAAATATCACCTCAGGTGGTCTAAATGACAACCTCAGACCTTTACACCAGCTCCATTGAGTCACTTACAACCCACTTTTGAAAAATTAAAAATATCACCTCAGCTGTCTTAAATGGCTGCCATGGACCTTAACTCCCAACTCAGATATCAACTGGAACTGATTTTTACAAAATAAAAATTTCACCTCAGCTGGCTTAAGCAACCACTTCTGACCTTTCACAATGACTCCATAGATCACCTGAAACCCATTTCTGGCAAAATAGAAATATCCTCTCATTGGCCTAAATAACCACTGCCTACCTTTCAACGAACCCCATAAATCACCTGAAACCCATTTTTGGCAAAATACATATATCATCATGTAACATCAAAGTGAAAAATAGATCTTTCACTCCTGCTCCATATATCACCTGGAAACCATTTTTCTCAAAAAATAAAAATTTCACCCAGGTGGCTTAAACAACCACTGTCACATTCACTGTCTATCCATAGATCATCTGGGCCCCATTTTTTGCAAACAAAAAAAAGCGCTCCTGGTGGTCTAATGCTCTACTGTGAATCTTTTACCTCACCTTGATAAATCACCTAAAACCCATTTTTGGCAACAACAAAAACATATCACCTCTGGTGGCCTCAAAGACCACTTTATACCAGCTCCATTAATCACCTAGAAACCATGTTTGTCAAAAATAAAAATAAAATCACCTCAGGTGGCCTCAGGTGGCCTAAATGAACACCGTTGATCTTTCACTCCAGCTATTTAACTCACCAAAAACCCATTTTTGAAAAAGATAAAAATGTCACCTCAGGTGGCTTAAAGAACCACAAAGAAACCTTCAGCCAGGCTCCTTAGATCACCTGGAACATGTTTTTGGCAAAAACTAAAAATATCACCTCATGTTGCCTAAATTACATGTACAGATATTTTACTGCAGGTTCATGTCACCTGGAACAAATTTTAGCAAAAACAAAAAACACCTCAGGTGGCCTAAATGACCACCTCAGAGCTTTAACACCAGCTCCATTAATCACCGGCATCCCACTTTTTCATAAACTAAAAATATTACCTCACATGGCTTAAATGACCACCATGGACATTTCACCTCAGCTCAAATATAACCTGAATCCATTTCAGCACTGAGACAGTGATGTACTAAAGGAGTGGCAGTAATTCACATAGTTAGACTTGTTCCTGACTTGTTTCACCTGCTAGTCCACTAGACTACCAGGATATAACAAATCAATATGTATGAAATACACATTGGGGGCCACTAGACTATCAAGGTAGGAAATTCAGTTGTTATGTATCTTATTATGATGTGTGGGGCCACTAGACTACCAGGGATATAGAACAACTATAATAATTTAATACAGATCGGGGGGGGGACGTGATACCAGGGATATAAAAGCAATATGTATGAAATAAACATTGGGGTGGCCCCTAGACTACCAGGGATTTGAGATAGCTATTTATTTAATCATGATGGGCGCTAGATGGCCAGGGATATTGAAAATATTATTTTTTGTATTCAGCTGGGGCAGAACGAAGTTCCCTGAGTAAAACACACCCTCATTTAACTTTGTAGGGAACCCCTGGGCTGAGAAAATCAATTTTTAAATCTGACCATATCATCCCTCGCTCATGATGCATGATCACAATCAAGGAATCTCATGATCAAAGAATTTGCAGGCTCATGATGAAAGATCATTAGCGAACCAAGAACTAAGGTTTTAAAAGCTCAGAACTCGATTTTTAGACCGATTTGGATCAAACTAGGCATGGCTCAAGAGATCAGTGTCCCTGAGTAAAGCCCATCAAGTTTTACTTCAGAAGTGATCCATGGGCTGAGATATTTATGTTTTCGATTGGAAAATTAAAAACAAGATGGTGGACCTCACAATCAAAGAATTTTTAAAATTATCGGGACTAAGATTCTCGAACTTTGAGACTGCAAATTCTTTCATCACCAGGTGGGACAAGATGCCTAGAAGCCCATTCTTTGTTCTTAAAACATATATAAATTTTCCCATTAACTTATAATGGAACTTTAAAAGATATCACCTTGAATGCCTTAATATGTTTTCACCAAACAAAAAAGTGCATATTTGGCCACAAAGCTCTTTCAAACATATCATCTCTCAGAGACAGCCACACAATGGCTGTGGGGCCATGCCAAAATCCCAAAAGCTGCCTCCAAAAATGTATAATTTTGCATTTTTCAGTGTTTTCATATGCAAAGCCTGTAAGTCCAACTAAAACACAATTTGGCAGATCAAGAGAACCAGCATGCATACCAAACTTCAGGCAAATCCTTTGAATGGGTCCAAGGTTATTAATGTGCAAAAGTTTGAGTTTAACATAGAAGTTACCACTGAACCCTAACAATAGTGGCACGACTGTGCCATTATAATATATATGGGTGAATGGTACGTGGTGGTTGTTTAAGCCACCTGAGGTAAAATTTTATTTTTTCAAAAATGGGTTCCAAGTGATTTATGGCATTGGAGTGAAAGGTCTGCGGTGGTCATTTATGCCACCTGTGGAGATATTTTTATTTTTGCAAAAAAATGGGTTCCAGGTGATTAATGGAGCCTGTGTAAAAGGTCCAAAGTAGTCATTCAAGTCACCTAAAGAAATATTTTTCATTTTTGCCAAAAATGTGTTGCAGGTGATTAATGGAGCTGGTGTGAAAGTCAGCAATGCTTGTTTAGAGCTACCCGAAGATTAGGGCGGATTTTCAAAGGGCCTTGGCTCCTCTGAGCGCTGCATCAAACAACCAGCTTGTCTAGATCTTGATGTGCAAAATACTGTGTGCCATATTTTCAAGAAAAGAGGTCTGTGTGACAAAGTCCCCCATACTGATGCAAGAGGTCCACTGCATCAACTCAATGGTGTAAGGGATGGGAATGACACAAGCTGCACCAAAATAAATGGTGCAAGTTGAGTCAAAAATGGCACATGTTAAGTCAGAAAAATGACTCAAGGAATGAAAGTGATGCAAACCAAGTACATAAATGGTGCAAACTGAGTACAAATGGTGCAAACCAAGTAAAAATGGTGCAACCTGAGTCAAACAAATGACCCCAAGGATCAGAATGATGCAAGCTGAGTAAAAAAATTAGAGATGAAATGGTCAAAACTTATCCCCAAATGTAGTAAACTCGTCCTGCAGAGAATACCAGCCTTTAATATTGGCATAGTCAGATTCGACCATCTGCTTTTGGTCTCTTTATAGGTCTAGTGTCTCTTAGACCAACTCTAGCTGCTCAGCAGCTGATGGTACTGACATGTTTGGTTTTCAGTGCTGCAGCTTTGAAATTCCCACAGGTGCGGTCTTGCACCATTTCTGCTGTGCAAGATGACTTGTGTCATGGCACTGCTATTTGTATGGTGCAAGGCTGATGCAGCCACCTTCGATGCAGGGATGACTGCCTTTGATGCAGTGCTCTTTGAAAACTGTGTCTGGTGCAATGTTTGTCACTAGACTCCCCTACACCACTATTGTTTGGCACACGTCCCTTGCATCATTCCTGGGGCTTTGAAAGTCTAGCTCCATATTTTTGTTTTTGCCAAAAATGGATTCCAGGTGATTTATGAAATGGGGTGAAAAGTCCATGGTGGTCATTTATGGCACCTGAGTTGATATTTTTATTTTTGTCAAAAATGGGTTATAGGTGATTTATGAACCTGGGGTAAATGATCTGTGGAGGTCCTTTACATCACCTGAGATGATATATTTATTTTAGTCAAAAATGGCTTCCAGGTGATTTATAGAACAAGGCTAAATGTCAGCGGTGATCATTTATGCCCCTTAGGTGATATTTTTATTTTGCATAAAATGGGTTCCAGGTAATCTATGGAGCCATGTTGAAAGGTATGTGGTGGTCGTTTAGGCCACCTGATGTGACATTTTTATTTTTCCCAAAATTGGTTCCAGATGAGTTATAGAGGTGGGTGAAAATTCAGTCATGGTAGTTTAGGCCACCTGAGGTAATAGTTTTATTTTGCCAAAATAGTTTTCAGGTGATTTATGAAACCATTGTAAAATTCACAAATGATCATTTAGGCCACCTGAGGTGATATTTTCTTTTGACAAAATGGGTTCCAGGTGATTTATGGAGGCAAAGAAAGGTCTGCAGTGGTGTTTTATGCTTCCTGAAGTTAAAGGTCAGCATTAGCCATTTTAGGTGATAGGCTGAGGTGATATTTTATTTTGGCCAAAAATTGGTTCCAGGTGATTTATGGAGGCAATGTAAAGGTCTGCACTGTTTGTTTATGCTATCTGGAGGCTGAAGATCCATGGTGGTTTGTTTCACCTGAGGTGATATTCTATTTTTGCCAAATATGCAATCCAGGTGATAAATGGACCCAGGATGAAAGGTTCACCGTGTTCATCTTTGCCACCGGATGTGATGTTTTTCTTGATGCCAAAAATGGATTAAAGGTGATTTATGGAGCTGGGTTCAAATTTCCACAGTGGTCATTTAGGTGACCTGAAGTGATATTTTTATTTTTGCCAAAAATTGGTTACATTTATGGAGCTGAGGGAGAAAGTAAGCAGTAGTGATTTCATCTGCTAGTGGTGACATTTTTGTCTGTGCCAAAAATGGGTTCCAGATGATTAATAAACCTGTGGTGAAAGGTCTGTGTACAAATGTCCACAGTGGTCATTTAGACCACCTGAAGTGATATTTTCATTTTTGTTGGAAATGGTTTCCAGGTATTGTAGCTGGAGTGAAAGTTCTATGAGTGCTCATTAAAGCATCCAAAGGTTACATTTTATTTTTGCAAAAATGGGTTCCGGTGATCTATGGAGATAGGGTGAAGGAAAGTGGTGTTTGTTTAGGTCTCCTGAGGTGAAATGTTTATTTTTGCCACAAACTGGTTCCAGGTAATTAATGGAAAGGGACAGAGGTCCGCTGAAGGGATTTATGGCACTTGAAGTGATATTTTTGGTTTTGACAAATATCTGTTCCAAATAAATTATGGATCCAGAGTGAAAGATCTGCGGTGCTGCCAGGTGATTTATGAAGTTGGGGTACAAGGCAGGCAGTCATCATTTAGATCACATGTAACCCAGTTTTGGCAATAATAAAAACATCATCTCAGGTGGACTAAATGACCACCACAGATCTTTTATTCTGGCTCTATAAATTACATGGAAACCATTCTTGGCAAAAATAAAAATAGTTCAGGTTGCCTAAATCAGCAACTCGGACCTTTTAGCACAGTTCCATAAATCATCTAGAACCCATATAGGTAACACTAAAAATATCACCTAAGGTGGCCTTAATGACTGCCTCCTATGTTTAACATCAGGTGGCCTAAATTACTACTGCATACCTTTTACCCCACCTCCATAAATCACGTAGACCCCAAAGACCAACCGTTGACATTTAGACCAGCTGAGTTCATATTTTTATTTTTGCCAAAAATGGTTACAGGTGATTTTTGGATGTAGGATAAAAGGAAGGCAGTGGTCATGTACGCCACCTGAGGTAATATTTATGTTTTTGGAAAAAACGTTTTTGTCAAAAATACAAATATCACCTCAGGTGGCCTAAATGACAACCTCAGATCTTTTATACCAGCTCCATTCGTCACTTACAACCCACTTTTTTCAAAAACTGAAAATATCACCTCAGGTGTCTTAAACAGCTGCCATGGACCTGTCACCCCAACTATAGATATCAACTGGAACCGATTTTATGGAAAAATAAAAAAATTCACCTCAGCTGGCTTAAACAACCACTGCAACATTTCACAGTGACTCATAGATCACCTGGAACACATTTGTGGCAAAATAAAATATTACCTCAGGTGGCCTAAATGACCACTGCCTATGTTTACCCATAAATCACCTGAAACCTGTTTTGCCAAAAATAAATATATGACATCAGGTAGCATACATGTAAACCCTGAGATCGCTTCACCCTGCTCCATAAGTCACCTGGAACTCATTTGTGCAAAACTAATATTTCTCCTCAGGTGACCTAAATGACCACTGCAACACATTCACTACATAGATCACCTGGAAACCATTTTTGGCAAAAATAAAATTAGCAACCCTGGTGGCCTCAATGACCACTTTGGACATTTTACGTCAGCTCCATCAATCACCCAGAAACCATTTTTAGCAAAAACCAGGTGATTTATGGAGAAGGGGTGAAAGATCTGCTTTTTACATTTATGCTACATATTTTTGCCAAAAATGGGTTTCATTTGATTTATGGGGTTCTGGTAAAAGGTAGGCAGCTGTCATTTAGGCCACCTTAGGTGATATTTTTATTTTTGCCAAAAATGGGTTCCAGGTAATCTATGGAGTCATTGTGAAAGGTCTGCAGTGGTTGTTTATGCCAGCTAAAGTGAAATTTTTTATTTTGCAAAAATCGGTTCAAGGTGATATCTGGAGTTTGGATTAAAAGTCTATGGCAGCTATTTAAGACACCTTTGAGGTGATATTTATGACCAATAATAATAAAACCAATGCTATACTGGACTTTAAAAATGACTTTGATATACCTGCTAAAATGCATAGTTCAGAATTTAAAGAGAGAACAAAAATGATGTGTCACTAATCACGTTTTTTCCACAGGTGGGAAACGGTGATGGATCTAAAGGTCCTGTGTTTAAAGTCATAAATGGATTGTTACACTGAGTATTGTCCTAATTTACATATTGGGGAAGTAGTAGAGTAGCTTATGGTACCCCAACCTTTTAGGAAACAACTGTTAGAAAATAATAAATTGGGCAATGGCTGGAAGAGCACATAATTACAGCCTGAGAAAACTATAAATTGGACTACCTCTCGAAGAGTACAAAGCTTCAGCCTGTGAAAAGTATAATTTGGGCTATGGCTGGAAGAGCACAAAATTACAGCCTGATAAAGGTATGAACAGAGCAATGGCTGATAGAGCATAACATTACAGCATGGAAAAGTATAAATTTGGCTATAGCTGTGAGACCACAAGTTACAGACTGGAAAGTATAAATTGTGCTTATGGCTGGAAGATGAAAAATTACAGCATGGGAAAAGTATAACTTGGACAATGGCTGGAACAGCACAAAAATACAGTTAGGGAAAAGTATAAATTGTGCAATGGCTGGAAGAGCACAAAATTACTGCCTGTGAAAAGTATAAACTGGATATACCTGGGACAGCACAAAATTGCAGCCCATGAACATATAAATTGGGCTATGGCTCTAAGACCACAACATTACAGCCTAGAAAAAGAATAAATTGGGCAATGGCTGGAAGAGCACAAAATTAAAACCTGAGAAAAGAATAAATTGGACTATAGCTGGAAGTATAGAAATTACAGCCTGTGAAAAGTATAAATTGGGCTATAGTTGGAAGAGCACTAAACTGCAGCCTGTGAAAAGTATAAATTGGGCTATAGCTGGAAGAGCACAAATTACAGCATGTGAAAAGGTAAATTGGGCTATAGCTGGAAGAGCACTAAACTGCAGCCCGTGAAAAGTATAAATAGGGCTATGGCTGGAATAGTATAAAACTGCACCCCGTGAAAAGAATAAATTGGTCTATGGCTGAAGAGCACAAAATGCAGCCCATGAAAAGTATAAATAGAGTTATGGCTGGAGAGCACAAAATTACAGACTGGGAAAAGTATAAATTGGGCTATAGCTGGAAGAGTATAAAACTGCAGATCATGAAAAGTATAAATTGACTATGGCTGAAAAGCACAAAATTACATCCTGGGAAAAGTACAAATGGGCAATTGCTGGAAGAGAACAAAATTAGAGCCTGGGAAAAGTATAAATTGGGCAATCACTGGCAGACCACAAATCTGACGTTATGAAAAGTATAACTTGGGCTATTGCTGGAAGAGCATAAAATTACAGCCTGTGAATGTGTAAACTGGACTATAGCTAGAAGAGTATAAAACTGAAGCCCGTGGAAAGTACAAATTGGCTATGGCTGGAACAGCCTAAAATCTGTATGAATTGGGCTATTGAGGAAGAGCACAAAATTACAGTCTGAAAAAGTACAATTTGGCAGTGGCTGGAAGAGTACAAAATTGCAGCCTGAAAAAAGAATAAAATGGACTATAGCAGGAAGAGCACAAAACTACAGATTGTGAAAAGTATAAATTGGGATATGGCTGGAACTAAAGTGCAACCTGTGAAAGTGTAGTAAGTGGGCTATAGCTGGAAAAAGCACAAAACTGCAGATCATGAAAAGTATAAATTGGACTATGGCCAGAACAGCACAAAATTACAACCTGAGAAAGAATTAATTGGGCAATGGCAGGAAGAGCACAAATTACATCATGGGAAAAGTAAAAACTGGGTTATATCTGGAAGAGCATGATATTATAGCCCAGGAAAGTATAAATTGGCAATGGCTGGAAGGGCAGAAATGACAACCTGAGAAAGAATAAATAGGACCATAGCTGGAAGAGCACAAATTACAGCCTGTGAAAACAATAAATTGGGCTATGGCTGCAAGAGCACAACATTACAGCCTGGAAAAGGTGTACATTTGGCAATGGCTGGAAGAGCAGAAAATTACAGCCTGGGAAAAGTATAAATTGGACAATAGCTGGAAGAGCACTAAACTGTAGCCCGTGAAAAGTATAAATTGGGCTATGGCTGGAAGACCACAAAATTACAGCCTGGGAAAAGTATAAATTAGGCTATAGCTGGAAAAGCACAAAATTACAGCCTGGGAAAGTATAAATTAGGCTATAGCTGGAAAAGCACAAAATTACAGCCAGGGAAAAGTATAAATTGAGCAATGACTGAAAGAGCACAAAATTACAGCCTGGGAAAAGTATAAATCGGGTTATAGCTGGAAGAGCACAAATTACAGCATGTGAAAAGTATAAATTGGGCTATAGCTGGAAGAGCACAAAACTGCAGCCCGTGAAAAGTATAAATAGAGCTATGGCTGGAAGAGCACAAAATTACAGCCTGGGAAAAGTATAAATTGGCTATAGCTGGAAGAGCACAAATTACTGCCTGTGAAAAGTATAAATTGGACTACGGCTGGAAGAGCACAAAATTACAGTGTGGGAAAAGTATAAATTGTGCAATAGCTGGAAGAGGACAAAATTACAGCCTGAGAAAAGAATAAATTGGGCTATAGCTGGAAGAGCACAAAATTACAAATTGGAAAAAGTATAAATCAGGCTATAGCTTGAAGAGCACAAAATTACAGCTGTGTGTTTTTACTTTTCCCATGGCGTAATTTTGTGCTCTTCCTGGCATTGCCCAATTAATTCTTTTCTCATGCTGTAATTTTGTGCTCTTGCAGCCATAGTCCAATTTATTCTTTTCCCAGGCTGTATTTTTGTGCTCCTCCAGCTATAGCCCAATTTATACTTTTCCCAGGCTGTAATTTTGTGCTCTTCCAGCCATTGCACAATTTGTACATTCCCCATGCTTTAATTATGTGCTCTTCCAGCCATTGCCCAATTTATTCTTTTCTCAGGCTTTAATTCTGTGGTCTTCCAGCCACTGCCCAATTTATACTTTTTCTAGGCTGTAATTTTGTGGTCTTAGACCCATAGCCCAATTTATACTTTTAACAGCCTGTGATTTTGTGCTCTTCCAGCCATTGCCCAATTTATCATTTTCCCTAGCTTTATTTTTGTGCTCTTCCAGCTATAGCCTGATTTATTCATTTCTCTGGCTTTACTTTTGTGCTCTTCCAGCCATTGCCCAATTTATACTTTTTCCAATCTGTGATTTTGTGCACTTCCAGCCATAGCCCAATTTGAACTTTTCCAAGACTGTAATTTTCTGCTTTGCCAAATAAAGCCCAGTTTCTTCTTTTCTCAGGCTGTTATTCTGTGTTCTTTGAGCCATAGTGCAATTTATAGTTTTCCCAGTCTGTAATTTTGTGCTCTTCAAACCATTGCCCAATTTATACTTATCCCAAGCTGTAACGTTGTGCTCTTATAGCTGTAGCATAATCTATACTTTCCCAGGCTATAATTTTGTGGTCTTTCAGCCATAGCCCAATTTATACTTTTCACTATCTGCAGTTTTGTACTCTTCCAGCTATAGCCCAATTTATACATTTCCCAGGCTGTAATGTTGTGCTCTGCCAACTATAGCCCATTTTATTTTTTTCTCAGGCTGTTATTCTGTGTTCTTCTAACCATAGTGCAATTTACACTTTTCCCAGGCTGTCATTTTCTGCTCTTGGTGCCATTGTCCAATTTATACTTTTTCAGGTTCTAATTTTGTGCTCTTCCAGCCATAGTCCAATTTTTACTTTTCACGATGTGCAGTTTTGTACTCTATTAGCCATAGCCCTATTTTTACATTTCCCAGGCTGTAATTTTGTGCTTTTCCAGCTATAGCCTGATTTATACTTTTCACAGGCTGTAATTTGTGCTCTTCCAGCCGTAGTCCAATTTATACTTTTCCCAGGCAGTAATTTGTGCTCTTCCAGCTATAGCCAATTTATACTTTTCTCGGGCTGTAATTTTGTGCTATTCCAGCTATAGATCTATTTATACTTTTCACAGGCTGCAGTTTTGTGCTCTTCCAGTTATAGCCCAATTTATACTTTTCATAGGCTTCAGTTTTATACTCTTCCAGCCATAGCCCTATTTATAATTTTCATGGGCTGCGGTTCTGTGCTCTTCCAGCTATAGCCCAATTTATACTTTTCACACGCTGTAATTTGTGCTCTTCCAGCTATAGAACAATTTATATTTTTTACCAGCCTATAATATTGTGCTCTTGTAGCCATAGCCCAATTTATACTTTTCACGGGCTGCAGTTTTATTCTCTATCAGCCATAGCCCAATTCATAGTTTTCACAGGCTGTAATTTGTGCGCTTTCCAACTGTAGTCCCATTTAGTCTTTTCTCATGCTGTAATTTTCTGCCCTTCCAGAAATTGCAAAATTTATACTTTTCCCAGGCTATAATATTCTGCTCTACCAGCTATAGCCCGATTTTTACTTTTCCCATGGTGTAATTGTGTGCTCTTCCTGCCATTGCCCAATTAATTCTTTTCTCATGCTGTAATTTTGTGCTCTTGCAGCCAGAGTCCAATTCATTCTTTTCACGATCTGCAGTTTTATGCTTTTCCAACTATAGCCTAATTTATACTTTTCCCAGGCTGTAATTTCTGCTCTTCCAGCTATAGCCCAATTTATACTTTTCCCAGGGTGTAATTTTGCGCTCTTCCCACCATTGTCCAATTTATATTTTTCCCAGGCTGTATTTTTGTGCTCTTCCAGCTATAGTGCAATTTACTCTTTTCCCAGGCTGTAATTGTTTGCTCTTCCAGCTATAGCCCAATTTATCCTTTTCCCAGGCTGTAATTTTGTGCTATTCCAGTCATAGCCCAATTTAGACTTTTCATGATATGCAGTTTTGTGCTTTTCCAGCTATAGCCCAATTTGTACATTTCCAAGGCTGTAATTTTGCGCTTTGCCTACTATAGCTCAATTTATTCTTTTCTGAGGCTGTTATTCTGTGTGTTTCTAGCCATAGGCCAATTTATTCTTTTCACAGGGTGTAATTGTGTGCACTTCTAGCTATAGTCCAATTTGTACATTTTCCAGGCTATAATGTTGTGCATTTCCAGCAATAATCCAATTTATACTTTTCCCACGCTGTAATTTTATGCTCTTCCAGCTATAGCACAATTTATACTTTTCCCATGCTGTAATTTTGTGCTCTTCCAGCCATTGCCCAATTTATTCTTTTCTCAGGCTTTAATTTTGTGCTCTTCCAGCCATTGGCCAATTTATACTTTTTCTAGGCTGTAATTTTGTGGTCTTAGAGCCATAGCCCAATTTATATTTTCACAGGCTGAAATTTTGTGCTCTCCCAGGTATAGCCAATTTATACTTTTCCCAGGCTGTAATTTTGTGCTGTTCCAGCCATTGTCCATTTTATACTTTTCCCATGCTGTAATTTTTCATCTTCCAGCTACAGCACAATTTAAACTTTCCCAGCCTGTAACTTGTGGTCTTACACCTATAGCCAAATTTATACTTTTCCCATGCTGTAATGTTGTGCTCTATCAGCCATTGCCCTGTTCATACTTTTATCAGGCTGTAATTCTGTACTCTTCCAGCCATAGCCCAAATTATACTTTTCACGGTCTGCAGTTTTGTACTCTTCAAGATATAGTCCAATTTATAGTTTTCTCAGGCTGTAATTATATGCTCTTCTAGCTATTGTCCAGTTCACACATTTCCCAGGCTGTTATTCTGTCTTCTTCCAGCCATTGCCGAACTGAGACTTTTCCAAGCTGTAATTTTGTGTTCTTCAAGCTATAGCCTGATTTATACTTTTTCCAAGCTGTAATTTTGTGCTCTTCCAGCTATAGCCCAATTTATTCTTTTCTTGGGCTGTAATTTTGTGCTCTTCCAGCCATTGCACAATTTATACTTTTCCCACACTGTAATTTTGTGCTCTTCCAGCTACTGTGCAATTTATTATTTTCCCATGCTTTAATTTTGTGCTCTTCCAGCCATTGCCCAATTTATTCTTTTCTCAGGCTATTGTGGCCATTATCAAGTCATGATTGACTAAAAATACGATTGGCACATGGCCATACCAGGCTATACTCTGTTCAGGAAGGACAGGGTGGGGAGGAAAGGTGGGGGTATAGTACTTTATGGAAGGGAGACCATTTACAGCAATGGAGATGCAGGATCTATGGAGGCCAGAGGTACTGCAAGTCACCCTAGAGACAGGGAATGGAGCCTCTATTCACACTGGTGTGATCTACAGACCTCCAGCACAGGAGGAGGAGGAGGATGAAGTACTGATGGAAGCCATTAGCAAGATGGTAGAAAAGGGAAGGTGCTGGTGTGGGGACTTTAAACTACTGGATATAGACTGAAACCCAGCTGGGGCTTCAGTTAGAAGAAGGACATCCAGGACTCCCTGCATGGGGTGATCTTCAGGAAATTAGTTAATGAACCCACTCATGATGGGGCAATACTGGACATGGTACTCACCAACAGGGACAGTGTTGAAGACGCCAAGGTGGGGGACACCTGGGACCATCAATCACCATACAGAGTGGTTTAATATAAGGATGACTGTGGAATCAACCATACAAAGGCAAGGGGCCTGGACTTCAGGAGGGCAGATTTTAAAAGGATGGGTGAATGCCCTCAGGGATGATCTGGCAGATAAAGATGACCTGGTTCAGGTGGAGGAACAGTGGAGAAATGAAAAGGGCCATAGTGAAGGCAACAAATCTCTGTATCAAGCAAGTGACCAAAAGCAAGAGGAAAATAGATCATTATTGGTGTTGAAAGAGGTGGCAAGAAAAGTAAAAGCTAAGAGAGTAGCATTCAGAATGTACAAGGATACACACAGGGAGGAGGACAGGGAGTGGTATCATCAGAAACAGTGGGAAACAGGGAGAGAAGGAAGGAACGTGAAGGTGCAAACTGAAAAGAGAATAGCCAAAGCATAAACAAAAGGGGGCAAGACATTTTTATAGCTGCAGGAACGAAGCTCTGCAGCCGCCTTGCTATCAGACAGGAGAAAAGCAGCTCACCTCGCCTCACCTCACTCTGAGTGAGCAACAATTTTGAAGTTGCAGCATTGTAACTCCACCAGTTGAATGAAGTAATCTGCTGTCTCCATTCAGTAGACCAATTCCAGCACTATTTTTTTAGCTTTTTTGTCTCTTGTCATGCCTGCTTTCAGTGACCTGACAGCTAGTGTCTCTGAATAGTCACAAAGGCAAGTTACACCACTTCTTTGAAGCAGTTAAAATTATTCCAATGACAGGGAAAATATAGGTGTGGGCAGTATGACCACACAGAGGCTCACACTGACAAACTTGGAACTGTCCAGAACTGGATATATTTGAGGTAGATAAATGGATAAATATGTTTAGAGAAACATTCTTGCTAGAATGTTAAATAGATCATGTTGATCATGTAAAAAAGTGGCAGAGATGTTGCACTGTGATTGTCAAGCCATCCTAAACATTCTTCCCTGATACTAAAGATATGATTAGATGTAAATATAAATAAAAACCCAAGAAGGTGTAGGCAAAATAGTTTTTTTTTTTTAATTTGCAGCAGTGTTATGATGATTGGAAATGTTTAGGTTATTATAATACTGTATAGCAGGAAATATTAGCTTTCAGTTTATTTTTGCTATGTTAGCTTAACTGATAAAAGCGCTAAAATAAGCTGATCGCTAATATTACAGGGAGCATAGTGCTGTAATTGGACACAAAGCTGATGCGCTAATTCAACAGAGCACTAAATAGTACTGCACCCCACTCCACGCTAAATAAAGAGGGCGCTAATATAAGCTGCTATACAGTAAATTATAGTGCCAAATTACAATCATGTAAAGGTATGTTGGAAAAAAAAACTAGGAATTCAATGACCTTCAAAGGGTAATGGAATATGTGATTAGACATTAACCAAAACAAACTGCTGATGATACTGAGTTTATCATTCTTTTTAATTTTTCATGTACTAAGTTTATTTGATATATGTCTTATGATTTAAGTGTTGTATTTGTTATTGATGAAAACTTTAATAACAATTTATTTTTACTTTTTAGTCTTTTTTACTAAATGTTGTGTGTTGGGTGCAATTTGAAAAGAGAGCTTGCTCTTAATTTTGCTTTCCAATAAATTGAATTGAATAATAATGCATGATAAATGATAACCAATTTGAGAAATCACCTTTTTGTAAATAAATACATTTTTCTTGCAAACATAAAAATAGAAGCCTATTATTATTTATAGATATGATTTTAAGCCAGTATCCTATTACCCAAAGGCTAGCCAAGGTGGAAACCTTAGCTTTTCTCAATTCAGCTCTGACAAAACTATCAGGTGCTGAGAAAAAAAACTCCAATTACGGATTTATAATATCCATTAACTATTTTCTCAAGTGAGGCTAGAAACTTATTACCATAAATTTAAGAGATACTGTGCCATTATTTATGCCCGTATCCCCTTTTGGCTGGGAGGTTTGATAGACGAGGAGGTAAATGCCCAACCTCTAATTTTATTTAAAAACTGCACTTTCCTGCTTGGTTTAGAAATACAGTGCTGGTGTTTAGCCAGAGGTTGGGTGGCATATTTAGCTTTTGCAGCACGAGATGTTTGGGGGTCAGTTAAAAAAGAGATAGAAGCAGAACCAGATGACTCAGAGCCTGACCTAGTATTCCACTGAACTCTTTCATGAACACCAAGCCTGTCTTGTATGTGTGTGGTGGGGGGGCTGTGTCTCGATCTGGAACCTGTTTCAAACTGAGCCTTACTACTGTGCTTCACAGATGTTTGAAGGAAAGCAGAGGGGCAAAATTTGTGAATAAAATCCCATGCTTCTTCAAGTGAACAAAGTTTGAAATCCCACCCCACGCTGACCATCAGGATGAATTAATATCTGTTAAATATTGTACTCCCAGAGATTGTAACACATTTCTTACTTCTGTGAAAGCTCTCCTCTTCTTTCTTGTGTCAGCTCAGAAATCCTGAAAAAATGTGAATCTGTTCATTACCCCCTCTCAGAATTTTATGACCTTTGGAATGTTTTCTTTGATGTTAAATCAGCGGATGAGTTTTTTGACTGGGTTAGGGGTAGCTGTTGCTACCCTGTGAGCCCTCTCAATTTCATGCAGCTAGGGACATTGAACATTTAGCAATAAAGTTGTAAAGTTCTGAAAAAATACAATTATTTCCTTTTCTTTCATACCCTTGGGTATACCATTCAATTTTTAAATTATTTCTATGACTCCTGTTTTAATAGTTGTCCACACTGTACAGTAAATTGTCCAATTGTTTGAAGTGCTAGTCAGAGGCATCCTCAAATCTGGTGAAGGATTCCATGAGAAATGCAAGCATTTCCTCAAAAGAGTCCTTTCTGATAGAAAATTCAGAGGCCCTTTTTTCTTCGTTAATTTCAGCAATGTCATTTTTTATTTCTGTCAACATACCTTTTATTACAGTTAAGCAGGGCTAGAAATAACTGGCTGTCTGCCCTCTTGAACTGATGATTCTGAAATGGGACAGCTGCTTTAAAGTATTTTCCTGTCTCTTGGACACACGTTGCTGCAGCATCTGCTGTGTTGGTGAGCACTAGGACTCAGCAGAAGAGCACCCTGGAGCAACCATTGAGATCATGTTGGGAGGGATAGATGGACAGGCTAATGTCAAGGCATGTCATCTCAATTCCAAACCAACCTTGCTAGTTAATGTAGTGCAATTGTATCAGCTGCTTTAAGTAGGCAGCAGACTTATAGTGGGAACCTGCCTCAATGATCGGAAGGACTGTCAACTGTGCATGGACCTTTCCTCACTGCACAAAGGCAATTTATTCAGGACTGGCAGTATAGCCTAGAGGTTAGAGTAACAAGCTATGAGTGAGCCTGGTACATCCAGCAGACCTGAGTTTGTTTCCCACAACCTCCACTGGTATATTTTGTGACACTGTGCAAGTCACTTAACCTCAGCAGTGTTCCCAGGTTACCCCTGAAAATAGACACATGTGCCTAGTGGACCTTAGCTGATTATCAAAGAATAAATAACACAAAATTAATGTATCCTCACTTGCCTCCATGTTGTGCTCCTGATCATCAGACAGAACACAGTGCTAACTGAGGTCACACTTAAAAAAAAAAAAATTCTTAAAAACAGCCATTGTCAAGACTCTAGAGTAGAAGTTAAGTTACCACTACAGACTACACACAAAATAGTGAGGGCAAGGCAGGCTGAGTGTCCCTGTAAGGGTGGAGGACAGAGGTAGGCAGGCAGCAGAGCTGGCCATTAGCAGATAGAGTGTTGTGGCACTGGAAAGGGTAATAAGAAATTATAAGCTCCTTTCAAGGCTATATTTGGTTTAAAAAAGATGGGAAATGGAAATTAATTATTGAACTACTGGCAGTACTGGACTGCAGCAGAGCAGAAACCTATTAAAGGAAGAAAGTGTTATGAGGCACTGATGGGGAAAATGCACTATTATAAATCCCTTTTCAAGCTGTATTTGGTTCAGTGCTGATCAGGAGGCAGCTTGCAGAGTCACTGGTGAGATTGGGACCCAGGGAATAAGTGATGCTCAGAGGAGCAACTTGATGTTATATCTTGTGTGACACAGAGGTGGGGAGAACAGGTGAAAAAGCTATCCCTGATATCTGTTAGACACCTAGTCACCACCCATGCCAAGGGATCTACTCATAACAGGGTCCTCCTGATGTCCAGGGCCACCTCTTGGCATCTCATGCACTTCCTTCTCACTACATATATCATCCTATGTAGAAGGTCCTCTCCACCTTCCCAGCATAGGCACAGAACCAAAGTGACAGACAGGGATCAAAATAATGCCTTACCCTGCCCATCAGATTGAGTGGAAGATGGAAGGGGGACTCTGGCATTATGTCCTTTTCCAAATTTACTAAAAATTGACTGGACAGGTATACATTCTGTGGGACAGGTACAATTTACAGTCCACCAGTCCCTTGGACAACCACCCCAACATAATTTCTTGCCCTTCAGATAAGTCTATTTTACCTGTCAAAGTGTTAGATGCTACTGAGAGAACTAATGGAATAAGGGTCCAAGGTGGTAACATTGCAGGAATTGAAGCCCATGGTCATTAGCCACAGAGATGTACTTACTTTTTATGACATTTCACAGTAGAATAGCATCATTTATGTGCAATACCTAGTTTCCAGGAGAGAGCCCTGGGGCTTTGGTGTACTAATTAAGATTACAGTGCAGTGAATGCCTTTAGAGTAGAATCAGTTTATAGTACCACTGATATGATGTAGGTAATGATGGAGCTCAGCAAAAAGTTCAAGGAAAGTGTAAGACTAACATCATTATTTTTCCCTGTGCAGCTTTTTCACTATCTAAAGAATGTTCGTTTTTGGAACAACAATGATGAGGAAGTATTCTTTGATATATATGATAACCCTCCAGCATTATATGGCATTCTAAACTGGCAAGTAACATCAAATAGCTCTTTCAGATATTTGGAGGGTTGGCCACTTGACTCCAGTGCTGCAGATGGTCAAGAACTAACAATAGATGCAAACTCTATTCTATGGAACAAAGGCTACAAAAAGGTTTGAGTCAAGAGTTGATGTCATTAATTAGTTGTTGCATGTTATTTTTTGATATTTAATGTTTTATGACTACCCTTAATTTTCAGATGTCTTTGATGTAATTTGAATTTCTGACTCAGGAGAAGGACTTCAATGAGCACGTGCTGACGCTGAGGAAGATGATAGTTTAAGCTCCAATTTCCTCAGCACTGCTCTTGATTAAAAGTGATCCAGCAGTTCAACTTTTTTTATTTTTCATTTCCAGTGACAGTTTTTATTAGCATCCATTCTCAGAAAACAAATTTGTCAAAAATTGCTGACTTTCCAGTGGTTTAAAATAATTAACATGTGTCATCATGGCACTGGGTGGGTGTGAGTAAGATGAGTGGCTCTCTAATGGCGGTCTCAGTTCAAGTGAAAGATTCTCAGTTAGAAAAGGAGATAAACGAGATAACTCTGCAATAGTCTGTTCTTACACATATAAAAAAAGAGCTGACAGAAATAAACATTCCCTTAACATAAGATAACAGAACAGAGATAACTGACAGAATTGACACTGCTGAAGAGAAAACAGCTCTGGCAAATGATGTCTTGTTAAACTAGAGGATGTCACAGAGCATCATACAAAAAGGATTTACTCCCTTTTGACAATCTTCAGAACAGGAGCAGACCTACACTTTGTGGATTATGGGGGTACCAGACAGAGCTGAGGGGAATACTATGGGCAACTTTCTATGAAAAGAACAGGAATTTATCATAACAGTAGATTTTTGAGAGAATCTCCTTCACTGGGCCACACCTTTGGAACTGTAAGCTATTAGCATCAGGACAACATGAACATTTTGCTAGTCAAGAGCCACCCATGATGACATGCAATGTCAGTGCCTATAAAATGTAGGTGGCCCCATCCTCCTCAGTTCCTGCCAAAGACCAGTTTGGAGGTATCTTAATGGGAGGAACCAGAAGACCAAACGCTACTAGGCATACAAAGAGAGAGAGAGAGACAGACAGGGAAAGAGAGGCATGGGACTGGAAAATATAATATGCATGAGGCAGTTATGGAAACAACCAGCATGGCAGTGGATAATCCTGCCTGCTGATTTCTCAGAAATGTGGAAGGATGACAGGTGCACTGTGGCCCAGTGGAGGATATTATGTTGAAGAGTCACTGTTATGGTAAGTAACTTTTCTACCTACATCAAGGACATCTCTGCAATTGGGACACCTTGGAATTATTCCCAAGCACTACAAAAAGTGTCCATGGAGGATGGCGAAGCCTAATATAACATCAGGACAAGAGACCATGCAGTACTGCACTGCCAAAACCAACACATCTGTGAGAGACAATGTAGAAACTGTCATGTTTAGTAAAAGTATGCACAGCACTCCATGTGGCCACAGAACATATGTCAGCTGCAGAAACCTTCTGAAAGCAAGCAACAGAAGTGACCATACCACAAGTAAAGTGACCACAGACAGCACCAAGATATTACTTACCATACTTTCTATATCAAAATGTAATACAGTTGGCCAGCCATTTGGACAGCACTGTTTATTTATTTATTTTTTTACTTTCTTGTCATGCTTCACCTGCTCCCTGAGCCCTGCACCATCAGGAGTCACTTATGGCATCTGTCCCCTCTCCCCCTTACCTGGAACCAATGAGTGGTCCTCCATGGAGCCTTGGTTCTACCCCCCATGTGGGGAAGAGGTGGGGCCAGCCAACCCTGAGCTTCTTGTCTGATCAGGCCATGCAAAGTGAGACAGCCAGGGAGAATTTTGGGGGTCTGTGCCTGGTGCTCTGTCTTCCCTCTGCTCAGGGAGCTTTTTTCTGCTGTTCTTGTGGTAGGCATGACATGCACCCAGACATCAAGGCACATTCGCTGATGACCATCACATCCCTACCCCTCGAAGTGGCTTGGTGCTTGCTGTGCCTTCAGCCTTCACCAGATGCCAGTCAAGCACCGGGCCTCATCCTCCCTTCCTCTTCAGAGAAGGCAAGCAGTCCTCAGATACTCAAGCCTCCTCCACCTGGCCAGCCCTCCATCTTCCCTGGCATATTCCCATTCAGGTTGACAGCGTCGCAAGTGGTAGCACTACCACTGCACTGGCAGGCTGATGAACAGGAACTGTTTAATCACAGGGGCACCATCTTTACCATGAGCAAATTAAACAAAAAGTTGAGAGGACTTTCTGCAGTTTGTAGTGTGATCGCGGTACAAATGCCTATGTACTTCAAGTGTATGGAGCAATGCCTCACCCTTGTTAGCATGCTCAGAGTAGTACACAAGGTTTATGACTTGATTCAGTGTGAAATCAGAAACCACCTTTTGCAAGAAATGAGGACTTTTCTACAAGGACACTCTGTGGGAAAATCAAATATGGAGACTCATGCATGAAAGCCTGAAGTTCAGAATTTCTATGAGTAGAAGCCATGGCGACCAGAAACAGTGCTTTCCATGAGAAAACACATCTCACAGGTTGCGACAGGCTCAAATGGAGCCAGAGTCAATTTCTGAGGATGATATTGAAGTCCTAAGTGAAATTGATTTACAATCGGAGCACACGTGTTGTATTTTCATCCTGTATTGTTTCTTTTGCTTACACTCTGGGTCCCCTTGAAAATGGTCATCTAATGTTCTTGGCTCCTACCGGTAAACAAATTTTAAGTAAAAATAAAATGAAAATGTGCAGAATACCCTTAAGAAATGTACAGGATACTTCTAGTTTTGCCATCATGTGCCCCTCAATATGGGCATGGAAATTTGGATTGGCTGCTAAATGTACTTTAATAGAAGAGTGCTGGAGACCGGAGTCAAATATGACAAAAGGTAGTTCAGTACAGTATTTATGGGACACATAAATTGGTCCACTGAATGGGAAGTACACAACACTAACAAACGCTTCCACTACAAAAAATAGGTGTATCTAGTAGACATCTTTCTAGCTACAAACAAGACATCATCCACCTGAAATGAAACTCCAAAACAGACAATGGCTATGTCTTTAGAAGCCAGCCCTGCTGATGCAGGGACCACACATCTGGATGGATGAGGGGACCCATGAGCCTGTGATAGCAGACACCAAAACAGTGTCAGTGGAACAGGAGGTTCCTCAGTTAGGTATTGCAGAAGTGGAAAGCAAATCTGGTGAGACCAGAAGAGTGACACCAGTATTAGGACGGCATGTTCTGTCTGCAGCTTGATCAGAACCCTCTGTATGAGAGGGGTCAGAGAAAAGGCATAAAGGAACTTCCCTTTGCAAGAAAGGGACAATGCATCTCACTAAAAGTTCCGGGTTCTTTAGTGAGTCAGCAAAAATTATCAGTTTTGCTTTGTATGGGGATGCAAAAAGTTAAGGCTGTGGATAACTCAGTTCTGTAAACAGGTCTTTTACAAATGTGGTCTGCAGTTCCCATTTGTGAACCAGGACAAGACCTTTTAGGCTGTCTGCGAAGACATTTTGTATACCTGGGAGTACTGTTGTGCGAAGTGGAAAATTTCACCAGAGAAATATTTTGTGTAATTAGCGCATTCTACGAAATATTTTGCTGGTAAAATGTGAAATTTCATCCTAGTTGGGCATGAATTTCACCCCAAGCTAACAAAATTTTGCTCATGGGCGAAATTTTTGCACTCCGCAGCTGAAATTTTGCCACCCGTGGCAAAATTGCTCTACCTGCGGGAGTAGTTTTGCCTCCGTTGCGAGAAATCCTATGGCCTCTTGGCCAGTGGCCACTGGCCAATGTTCTCCCTGGTATCCAGTAGTCCTCCAGCTGATCACCAGCCATAATTACATTAAATAAGCCCCCCAAACTTACCCTGTCCCCTTCATTTGTTTAATTAAAAAAAAAATCACCCTCATCTCCCTGGTGTCTTGTGGTCCCCCCCACCCCAGCTGATCACTGGCCATAATTACATTAAATAAGCACCCCCAACTTACCCTGCCCCTCCATTTGTTTCATTTAAAAAAAATCACCCTCATCACCCTGGTGTCTAGTGGACCACATCCCCACCTCCTCATTAGATAACAGCAACCACCCAGTTCCCCCCATACCCCAATCAGGCACTGGCCATGCCCTCCACTCACTTCCATGGCTGATGGCCCAACTGAGCACCACTGAGCACTTGAATGAATGACCATGGTATGCACTCATTCATTCATTCAAGTGCTCAGTGGTGCTCAGTCAGGCCGCTGGTTGTGGAGGTGATTGGATGGTTGTGCTGGTGACCCAATCAGGGTACTGGGGGAGCTAGATGGTTGCTGCTATTTAATAATGAGGTGGGGGTCAGGGGTCTACTAGACACCAGGGAGATGAGGGTGAATTTTTTTTTAATTAAACAAATGGAGAGGGCAGGGTAACTTGGGGGTGCTTATTTAATGTAATTACAGTCAGTGATTAGTTGGGGGTGACCACTAGACACCAGGGAGAAGAGGATGCATTTTTTTAAATAAAACAAATGGGGGGCAGGGTAACGTGTGTGGGGGTGGGGGGTTCAATTTGCCGACTTGCGGTGGCTGGCAGCGGTGGGTGAAACTGTGGGTGAAAGTCTGCTGCAATTTCGTGTAATATTTCACCCAACAAAATTGTCAATTTTACTGCAATTTCACCCGCAAAATTTAATTTCACTGCATCTCTACCTGGGAGAAACATGGCTGACTGCTGAAGACTGTGCAACATGGCACAGTACTACACTCCCATTTGTTTCCCTGTTCCCCTCGTTTATTTATGTAGTGCATGACACAGACATTGTCTGTCTGAATTAACAAGAGACTGGGACTGAGATGAGCTTGAAATGCCTGTAGGCCAAGTAGAACTTCCCTCATCTGCAGATTATTGATATGGAGATTGAATTGAAGGTCAGTCCAGGAGCCTTGAGTCTAGAGGGACCAGAGATGGGGCATGCCAGCTGGACCTTGAGGCATCCGTTGTTAGGTTCTGCACAGACACTGGGTAAAAGAACGGTGCACCCGGTAACAGATGCCAGTGGTCCATTCACCATAACACAGCACAGTGCAGTAGGACGTGATGAGAACCATTTGCTCCAATTTGCCCCTCTGCAGGTCCCACTGTACCCACAAAGCTCAATGCAGGATGTGCACATGGAGACCAGCAAAGGCACCTTAACAGTGACAGCACCCATCAGCCCCAGCAGATGCAACATTGTCTGCAATACACATAAAGGCTTCTGTGTATCAGCTAAGCTTGGGCAACAAGGCACTGCCTACCACTGTGGCCTGTACTGTTCCAATATATTGGAGGTGCTGACAAGGAATGAGCACAGATTTTGGAATGTTCACCATGAGACCCAGTTTCGTGAACAATTGTATCATTCTTATACTGCAGTTCATACTGGAGCTGATTTGGGAACTGGAAGCATGATGCCCATTTTAATTCTCATCACAAAACCCTTAGTCAATGAGGGCAACTCCAGTTCAGAATCCACCTGTCTAGTCTATTCTTAAACGTTGATTTGTTTTCACTAACAGTTATTTCAGGGAATGATTGATCCATGCACTTATTAGTCTCGAGAATAAAAGAACTTTCTGTTATTTGTTTTATACATAAACTGTGTAGTTGCAGCGGGTGTCCTCTGGTTTCCATCACATCCTGCTTAAAAGTGAATCTCATTCCTTTAAAAAGAAAGGGACTATTCACAACATCCCACCGAAGTAACAGATCTCCCCATATTGTCTTGTTTCTAAAGACATAAAGTTTAGTGGTTTTAGTCAGAGCTCATAGTCCATATCTTTAAGCCTTCTATTTGTCTAGTGAACATTCTTTGGACTCTCTCCAGCTATAAGATATCATCTTTTTTATAAGGAGACCATAACTGTGAGCAGTAATCATAGAGGTCAGACATAAGCTCTACATAATAGGAGTAAAACCCTTGTATCTTAGTGATGTTATTTCTGATGGTCTATTAAATTTTATTTGCCCTACCTATAATTTCATTAGTTTGTTTGGAGACTTTTAGATTGTCTGTTATGAATACCCCCAGATCTTTTTCCATAGTTGTTATGGAAAGTTTGTTTTCCCCTGGGTAATGTAAGTGTTCTGGAAAATGTGAACAGAATCATTTCCTTGGACAGGGTCTTCAGTAGCCAGTCATCCAGATGTGGGAAGAACTAAAACTCTTCCCTCCAGAGGGCTGCTGCCATAACTGCTAAACATTTGGTATAATACCAATGTTGCTGAGGATAAACCAAAGGGCAGGGCTCAGAACTGATAATGGCAGCTCTCCACCATGAAACAGAGGTACTACCTGTGGAATTTGCAATCCTTGATATGAAGGTACTGTATGCATCCTTCATATCCAGGGCAAGAGACAATTTGTCTGTTGCAACAGTGGGCTGGGGTGGGGTGGGGTAGAAGATCCAGAAGGGATAGCATTTGAAACTTTTGTACTGAAAAACAGATTCAGATCTCTGAGGTCCAGTACAGGACACAGATCTCCTGTACACTTGTGAATAGAACCCTTTGTTTCTTGAGTAGGAACAGGTTTGATAGCATGCTTTTCTATTAACATCTGGACCTGTCAGCAGAATGGATGAGTGACCAGGGGATAATGATGAGAAGGTGTTGGATTCACTGGAGTGGTATACCGCAGCTCCAGAGCATGCCCCTTTTCCACTATTTCCAGTACCAGCTCATCTGAGGTGATCTCCCTCCATTATGATAGATGAAGAGAGAGCCCCCTACCTCCACCTTTAGAGGTAGCAGTGGTGGTGGAAGAGGTGCAGAGTCAGAAGGTACTAGGGTCAGTTGAGCTGCCAGCACCAATACTTTTGGGTGCTTTAGCAAGGCCACCAGTGGGGAGGGAACACAGAAAGGGACCTCCACTTCAATCATGGGGCTGCTGATGAGAGGCATGGCAAACATGAGCAGTAGGCCTACAAAAAGATCCCCTGCCACACCTCCCAGAGGGCTAAGAGATGAAGGACTTTAAAGACAATAAAGTTATCCTTAATGTTTGAAGCTCATACACAGCATTATCAGCATCACCCTGAAACAGTCTGGATCCTCTAAAGGGGGCATTAAAAACAGACTGTTGTATGTCAGTGGCAAAATCAATCACATGTAGCCATGAATACCTCCAAAGGCAAATTCCAGAGGCTGCAGCCCTGGCTGAAGCTTTGGAGGCATCATATGCAGAATGCAACAGATTTTTACCAGTATCCATACCAGCTAAAGCAGCTTTAAGCAAATCAGCCTTGGCAGGACTATCAGAAAAAAATTGGATAGTGGACATGGCAGACTTCCACAGGCTATTCTGATATTTTATCATAAAGGCCTGGTAATTAGTTGTTCTGAGACTCAAGGAAGCAGAGGCATAGGCCCTTCTGACCATAGAATCCAGCACCCTAGATTCCTTATCAGGAGGCAAGGAGCTCATATATTTAAGAGCCTTAGAATGATCATGAGCAGCCATGATAACTCCAGAATCAGTCTGAGGCTGGGAAGCATAAGAAGGTAACCATCAATGGAGGCTGAAACCATCAATAGTAAGTACAGCAGTACCAGAGTTAGACCCTGTCCTTGACCTCTCATCAATGATCGGGGACTGTAGTCATCACTGCTGGTGTGGACAATGAGGAGGAGGAGGACTTACCTATCTTTAATTGAGACCTGTACCTCACTGGAGGAGCAGAGGACTTGTCCTTATGTTTGTGGTGATGGCTGGAAGAGGAGTACATCAGCAGCTTTTCCTTGTCTTTGTACTATGACCTCGATGGCCATTGCAGAGAAAAGTTCACTGAGTTCTGGGAGACTTCCAGTGGTTGCTGCTGAGTGAGAGTAGAAGCTAGCTTGGAACCCACACCTTGGCAGAAGCTTCCATGGCCTAAAGGTGATGAAACTTTCAAAAGCCTTCTTTTGGTGTATCATTGTGGCCTGCTTAAATCCCTGGTAGATATCTCAGGCCCTTATGTTGTGGGACAGGCGAAACTCAATGGCAGCAAAAATTATAAGATGAGTAAGTTAAATGAAGGTTAGAAAATAATAAAGTTGAAACTGACAGCATTGTTTCTCTGAAGGTCTGACAAGTGTTTGACAGTGGAAGAAGGAACTGAGGAGCAATGGGGTCAGCCCCATTTTATAGGTGCCAACACTGCACATCATTGTGAGTAGCCTCCAATTAATGAAAGTTTCTGAGTGGTCCTATGCAAACAAGTTATAGTTCAAAAGATGTGGCCCAATGGAGCAGATTTCCTAGATGAGGATCTTTATATGATTAATCCAAATTATCAGTGGCCCTGGCCACTAAAAATTAAAGTACCTAAAGGTCCTTATCAACTCATCTCAAACCAGGCCAGAGACCAAGACTCATCATTGTAAATTTCCTCAATTTTTCAATTAAAGAAGAAATTTAAAAGTCACCAAAGAGAAGTTTTGCATTGTTTAAATTAAATGCTAGGCATTGTCAAGTGTTAGATGCTTTTACATATAGCATTAGATATTATTCAAACAGAGCAAATATTCCTATTATAACACCAGTAGGGTAACCAGAATTTATGGTTAGGTCCCAGAATGCCCTCCCTCTCTAATCAACTTGTAAGCTGTGTCTTACATGAAGACTGGAGTGTTCTTTCTATATTCATGCTTAGGATACCTAACAGCAAAGCGCATGTTAATTCCTACATCTCGACTTGAACAGATGGTGGAGTATAACCAGATAAACAAATGTAATGAAATTTTGTGCAATTCCATGAAATTTCACAGAACTTCACAAAGATTTTATAACAAATTCTTCAAAATTAGAATTTACTATTTCCCCCTGCCCTGGTTATTGTATCCCTCCCAATGGTGGTGTTCATACTAACTGATTCTGTTCCTCCTCTTCAGGACATTCTTTGTAATGCTAGGTTGATGAGGAGTAAGACAGCAGTGACAGAGGTTTGCATTTCTGATTCCTCAGCTGACCTTGTCTGCATCACAGAGACCTGGTTGGGTGATGACTCTGATCCTGTGCTGAAGGCATCTATCCCTTCTGAGCCTTCTGTGCTACATTGCCTGAGGTCTGAGTGCAGATGGGAAGAGATAGCAATCTGTTTTAGATCTGCTTTAGGACTCACAACATACCCCATGAAAGTAACCAGATTTTTTGAATGTATGGCTATTAGGGGTGGGCCAGGAGTAAGGTACTTGATCATCTCACTGTACTGACTTCTAGGACACGGGATGAATTTCTGCAGAAACTAGTGGACTTCATGGCTAACAGGTGTTCGATAACTCAGACTTCTTTTGTTAGGGAATTCAATGCTTAGGCCAATGATGAAGCCTCACACCTTGGTCAACAGTTCTTCCAGTTGATGTCACCACTGGGTCTTGCATAGGCTGTTTCCTCTAGCTCCCACCAGCATGGCCATGCTTTTGATCTGGTTTTCTCATCAGGGCTTGATATATGTGACATCATAGTTGATCCAGTTGTATGGTCAGATCGTCATACCATGTTGTTCCTTTACAGGGCCCCCCAGAATATTATTCATCCTATGGAGATGATTCAGTACTCCCCAATCTACATCTTGTAGCCTAGCAAACTCCTAGTGGAACTGGATGTCACAGACATGATGTCTGTTTGTGCCATGGGAGTTGAAAAGCTATGGTGTGCTAAGTATGGCACTTATGGCTGCCTTTGACTCCTGGAATCTTATTGTGTCTGCTCCCAGGTGAATCTAACCATGGTACAATGATGAGGTGCAGTAGTTGAAGACTGAGAATGGACATTAGGGCATTCTTGGTTGAGGTGCCACTAGAGACAGATAGATTGGCACTATAGGAACATCATGGTGTCTATCAGCAGGCAATTACCCTGAAAAAGATGAAGTTCCTGTTAAGGCTGATTTCTGCAGCAAAAGAATTGTCCAGCTCAGTCCTTTTCCACCTGTGACAGATTGAAATCCTCTCTGTCTGCAATCTGAACAAGCTTTTCCAAAGTAAAGTGTGAGGAGTTTAAGTAGTTCTTTGCTGACAAGTTGTCCTCTATATGGCTAGGATTTCCTCATGTAGCCTATCATGGGCTGGCAGTGGCCAGCCAGCAATAACTCAGACACTCTGCCATCCTGGGAATAGCTTCAGACAGTTGTAGAAGAGGAGGTGCTTTGAGTGATCTCTGGGTTGTGCCCCACTTGCTGTAGTTTGGACCCCAGGCATACCTGAATGCTGATTGGTTAACTGAAATCCCTGGGGCCAATTTTTGTTGAGATCATTGGGTGTTCCCCTTTTTGGAGGGCAGTTTCCTCACAATACTGAAATGACCCTGCCTAGAATTACAGATCTGTCTCACACCTCCCCTTTTGGGGAAGATGATCAAGAGAGTGGTGGTGTGGTGCAGGTGAAGGCTCACTTGGTTCAATAAGACATATACAAGCCTCCCCAGACAGGCTTCAGGCCTCATCACAGCACCAAGACTGCACTCATCAAGTGCTCCATGATCTCCTCATTTTGAGAGACAGAGGGCAGTAGTAGTAGTAGCAGTAGTAGAAAATGTCTTGCTTGATGTAGATGTAGTAGTAGTAGAAAATGTTTTGCTTGACATAGTAGTAGTAGTAGTAGTAGAAGTAGTAGTAGAAAATGTCTTGCTTGATCTATTCAGTCATTACAATAAAAGTCAGAAACAATGTTACATTAATATCCATATTTTACATATAAATATAACAAATAACATTTAAAAGAAGTCCTATGTGAATACCAGAGCATACAAAAGTTTCAAGTAGATAGAATTTGATTATTTTTGTAACAGCAAGACCTTATTCATTTTCTTATTCTTTTAGAAGTCATTTCACAGTATGTGGCCCCTCTCTTTCATGTATCTCTTTTCTTAAAATAAGAATATTTGTTAACCACTATGTAGTTTTTTTATCAAAAAGTTTTTCTGGCAAAAAACGAAAACATTTTTGAAAGTTCCTGCTCCTCTGCCATGTCCAACATGAGAAAATTAAATGTCTAGGTACAGTGCTGTGCTGTTTACCATCAGAAACATATGGACGCACTTTCTAATACACCCACAGTATGAATCTAGTATGTAGAGTCAACAGGTAACCCAGTGGGAGAGGTTTTAAAAATTGTGAGTGGCAGCCATCATTAATGATGTGAATCATTAATCACTAATTAGCTATAAAAGCTTTTTAACAGCATCTGAGAAAATTACAAATATATTAAGGATGAATCTACAGATGTCAACAATATATTTTCTATGAGAAAAACGATAGCATTACATTTTTTGCCAACTAACAAATACTGCAGCTTTAAGACAAATAGATTACTCGCAAGCTCATCTGAAGTAAGATATGAAGTACACTAGAAAGAAGAGAATGTAACCAGGTTTCATTCATTGCATATTTAGATACCACGGACCCAAGAACATAATGTTTTAACATTTCAATCAGCCTTTCCTATTTCACAGTCACATTTAAACATACCAGTTTGATTTTTACTGCAGCGGGACTCAAGTAATTTATGTGGAAATGTTGGAAAATGAAGGCAGTTGTATTTTTCCTTTCCTCTGGATTTTTAGAGTCAAGGACTATATGTAGAAATATTGCACTCAGCTATACCATTCCAACAGACCACATTAATAATTTGTCTTTAAGGTTCACGAATCACTATAGTAGACAGTCCATAATATTGAAGGGCATTACTTTTAAAGTACATACTGTATAACAAAACAAACAACAACAAAACAAAACAGGAGCAGACATTCCAACTGGTCAATGTTGATTTTTTGTAAGACAAGGGACACGAGCACAGAAAGGGAGCTACAAAGTACCTTTTACATAGTTTCAGAATCACTAAAACTGCATTAGCTGTTGTATACTGTAAATCTTTGTGCAGGGATAGAACTCATCAAATCTCTGGTTGTAATCACACCCAGGTTATTCTCATCTTCTTCTGCTTTTAGCATCTGACCTCCCAATGTGTAATGTGTTTTCTTTGTTAAACTTGTAGTGCATTATCTATGTTTACTAACATTAAATTGCATTGGTACTCTTCCATCCTCTGACCCAATTGATCCATGTCCTCCTGCAGTTTATCCTCAGTTGTCTCCACTCTTTATTAGCTGGCATTTTAGTTTTCACATGTGCTTCCTCCTTTAATAGGTTGCATTAGGAGAGCCCCCGACATGGACATGCTTGATAGTCCAGACACCTGGGAGCCTGGTAGTTGGGGCCATTAGTGGAAGCTGAGTGCAGTTGACAGTTGGGTACTAGGAGGACTGAAAAAGTGGGTTGCCAAGGGGTAGGAGAAGAGAAAAAATAGTTTCCATGACCTATCTGCCATGTTGTGACTACAAAATAGTATGTTTTTGTGAGGAGAATTTTGTGTCCTGCCACTGGATAGTGGTCATGGTTTTAAACAGAGGTAATGCAAAGAAAATTGTTCTGACACCCATTAGTGCATCTTTCATTTAGATGCCTCGTCACTGTGTAGTGAAAGTTGTCCTGCAGGCTACAGGAAGGCACCTCAGCCAGGCCAGCCGATCTGCTGTTTCAACTGTATTGCATGTTCACATGGAGAAATTTCGAACCAAACTGGTGAGAGAATATTATATTAAGCCATAGATGTTGTACAAGATGTAATACAACTGTGTTTTGAAAGATTCTTTCTGCTATTGTTGACATTTTGTTTTGTTCATCAATTGCAATAGGGAAAGAAATAATGTGTCTTAACTAGGAATGGAATCCAGGTCCTTGGAATTCAACCAGTGCCATGCACAAGGAATGATAAGATCAGAGACAGTGGTCAAAGGGGTTTACTATTTAAGCAATAAGGCATGACCAGAGGTTATGTTAATGGTCTGTTAGTCACCCTCTAGGGGTGTAATGTGGCACGAGGTGTAACCAAATGCTACATGCCCCTAGAGGGTGATTAACTGACCATTAACATAACCCCTGGGAGTGCTTTATTGCTATTATAATAAAATGTTTTTCAAACAGAGTTAAACCTTGTTCAGCACATGATTAGGCTGTACATGTATGTTAATCAAAGATTAACATAGGGCTGATAGAATGTTTACAACCAATCAGAGAGCTCTATTTCTCAGACCCTTTTTATAATATTCATTACAATTAGTCTGTGGGGAGTGATCTGGCCTTGTACATCAGGTTGATCAGGGTTCTAATGTGGTCCATGCTAAACCTCCCTTTTACAAATCTTACCTGGGAAGGGTGAACCAGAGAAGGTAAAAATGGGTTAAGTCTGGTTTCCAGGATTTTGGTGATTATCTTGCCATCTTCATTCAGCAGTGAGATAGGCCAGTAACTGGAAGCAAGGGTTGGGGGCCTGCCTTTCTTATGAAGGACAGTAATGACAGCTTCCTGGGAGGGAGAGAATCCCCTCCGTTAGGGCTTCAGTATACACCTGGCATAGGATTGGAGCAATTGTCTGATGCAGAATTTGTCAGACTTACAGTGGGAATCCATCGCCGCCAGGGGCCTTACCTTTATTCAGAGATGTAAGGGTTGATTCCATCTCTTTAAACATTAGTGGGGCATCCAGGGCCTGAACTTGTTGGGGCGAGAGTTTGGGAAGATTAAGACCAGTGAGAAAGGAGGTAACCCCTTCAGGGTTTGGAGCCCTAGAAGAGGTATTCAGGGACAAACAGAAGTCAGCCATAATACCATTAACCTTTTTGGGTGATGTGTGGACCAGCCCCTGGTTATCAGTGAACCCTGCTATATGCCTATCTGCTTGCTGTTTCCTGAGATGGTAGGCAGACCTTCCCCTTTTACCCTGCCTCCCAGTACGTATGCCTGAGTCTCAAGATAGCAACCTCTGCTTTTTGGGCCAGAAGCTCATTTATCTTCAACCATAGGGTGACTACCTCCCGACCCTCAGAAGAGAGCAGGGAGGGGTTATGCTGTTTTGTAAATTTTTTCTGCCTCTCTCAGACATTCCTCCAGGTCTAAGAGTTTCTGCTCTCTTTTTTCCTTCTTATATGGGCGTAGCCCATAATAGACCCTCTCATAGTGGCTTTGAAGACGTCACATGTGTTACCTGATGAGGTGTCAGCTATGGGGTTCTCATGGAAGAATCTGCTGGTCTCTGTCTGTAACCAAGGAGCAAAGTCAGGATACCTCAGTAGGAGGGGATCAAGCCTCCAAGCAGTCGAGGAGTAAGTAGAGGAGCCCCAAGTAAATGATAATTGAATTGGGGCATGATCTGAGATTACAATGGTGTGGATGACCAACTCAAGGGTCGATGCTGTAATCCCCGGGGAGGTGAGCCACAGGTCTATCCAGCTGTGGGAGTCGAGCACTGAGGAGTGAAAAGAATAGTCCCTGTCCCTGGGGTGAAAAGACCCTACAGATAAATGCAAAAAGCATCAGATATTTCTGGAAATATCACAGAAACTTCGGGAAATAGCTGGCAGTGTCTGTGGCTACTGCTGTATCTGATGTTGTTCCTGGAGTGTCACCGAGTGTTCTTGCAGCCCATGCTCCATGGCAGCTATATGGCCTTCACTGTGCAGCATTCTAGTGTTCAAGGTTTGCAGGGCCTGACCTGTATGGTTAGAGGCTAGGGTAACCTGGGCCATCTGGTTAATAAGCTGGTTAAACATACCTTCCACGGAAGTGTGGTCCCAAGTATTTTGAGGTTGTGGCTGCTGTGCCATACTTCTGTCTAGGCCTCCCAGACTTGCTTATACTACAGTCCTCCTCCTTGGTTGTACTGAGTATTTCCGAGTTACATTTTTAGGTACTGATACTTATCTACCCATGGGCTTTGCCATACGATTCTTTCTGGCTTCTCAGGATGCAGGATTGCTCAGATATTTAACGGATTAGCCCATGAGGCAAGAGATCTTAAGATTCACACTGCCATCTTGTTTAGCACCCCTAGTGGCAGTCCCAGTAAAATGAGTTATTAAAGGGGTCACCAGTAATTATACAATATACTATCTATTGAATGTGTGGAAAGACAAATGATTATCAGGTCATCGTAACACTTTGGCTGCACAAGACTGAAATAGAAACTACCAATAAAATAGATAGATTAAGTCATGCAGAATGCAAGGACTCCAAAGACAAATTTATTACAGATGAATGGTACAGTGTCATTGGCTGTTTCAGTTTATATATATTTATATATATATATATATATATATATATATATATATATATATATATATATATAAAATGGCTAATGCATCAGTTAGGGTTAAAAGAGACAAAAGTGTGGAAATGACACTTTAGGGTTGAGCCCTAACTCCCCACCACCCCATCACCCCATCCTCCACTGACTGACAGATGCGGGGTGTGCCATGGGTCATGAGGCCCAACTCTCCCCATTCCATATATAAACAGGCTGACTTGCTACAGTAAAGGAGAATGGGGTGAGAGTTAGCCTCACGACCCCATGGCACACCCCAGCATCTGTCAGTCTGTGGAGGATGGGGGTGGGTGGGGGTAAGGGCTCAACCCTAATGTGTCATTTCACGCTTTTGTCACTTTAACCTAACTGATGCATTAACGAAGTCTTTTGCAATGAATTTCCTTACTTTTTGAAAAAGTGTAATATAACTAGTAAATAGCATGTATTGGTGAGAGCATGGGGCCTGACCCATTTGTGGATAATGATATGCATCTGTGGGAGTGTGGGTGCTCCGCACCCTGTGTTTCCACTTACACATAACTACAGTCCCATACAGCAGCCCTATAGGGCAAGGAACAGTTGTAACACTAATTTGCCAATATCTCAGCAACTGTAGCAGCTATGAAAAAAATTCAAGTGTTGTTGTAATCATAACAGTGAGACCTCCAAACAAGATAAGTTGATAAAATCCATGTCTTGCATCATTTACAGGAGATGGGCACCTAAAAGCACTGAAAGGGCACCCTTGGAACCCTTGGAACACATTTTTGTCAATATCTCTGTAACGTATGCAAGTACAAAACAAATTCCACTGCTGTTGTAATCCACGATTTCCAAGCTTGTTTCTCTAAACTGCATGCAGCAAAAATCCATATCTCACTTTGTTTTGAAATACGGGTGCGAAATTCACTATGTGCGATGCAATGTTATCCTATGGAAAGATCCTGGTGCAGTGATCTTTCTCCTCCCTCTGTCATGGACAGGCAGCAGCATCACAATGAAAACCACTGAGCATGCTGTCTAAACCCTTCTCCAGCTCCATGAACTCCTCCTGCACTATCCCAGCTCCATCCCTAGCCAGGTCATTAGTCCCCAGATGGACAGTGACATACAGCTCTGCCTTATGACTTGCTGCTTAGTGATCCACAAGATCTGTTTCCATTTCTCCAGCCTATAGCACCACATAGGCAACTAACCTCATCTCCTTTCCTGCTCCCAAATCTATCCACCTCACAATCGAGTCCCTCACCAGAAGTTGCTTTCTTCTCCCATGGGGTCCTCGTCCTGCCTCCTTGGGGTCTCTGATACAGAGGTCCCCCAAATTCTCCCTGGCCTCTATCTGGCAAGTTGGGGCAAGTATTTGTGTAATTCTGTTACTCAAAGATGTAATGGCAAGAACAAACAATTTAACGTTTTTTACCTCAAAGCCTGATATGTACAATTGTCTATTAATCTTCTATAAAATATTTGGTCATGATGTACTTGAATCTGATTTAAAAATAAAATAAATATCATCCACAAAGACATTTAACATTGGGTTATGCTCTCTCCTTAACTCCTTTAATTTTCCCATTATTTCTTACATATTCTAACAGGAACTCTAAACATATATAATAATGGGGGCAAGGGGCCCTGCTTTACACCATTTTCCAGCTTTAATGGTTGTGAGATGTGTTGATTTATTTAAATTTCCATGGTAGGGTGGTGGAGTCCTTGTCCCCTGAGATACAGATACAGATTTGGGAGGAGCCTGAGTCACTGGTGAATAGCCTGTGAAGGTCAGCAGTCATCCTATGAGTTAGGTGCATTTCCATCTTTGGTTCCTGCTTTGTGTTGCCACTCTTCCCTCCCTCTAGGGTACCAGCATTGGGACTTTGACCCTGCCATGAACATACATTGGCATGCTTATGTAACAAGCAGCATGATGCTTCCTTCCTCCCATGTCCCATTCATCCTACCACCGACACATCTGCAGGAGTCAGCGCTGCAGTGGGACATAGCACCCTCCCCAGGAGAAGAAGAGCATCCTATGGAATGCTCACTCATCATTCCTCCTGCCCTCGACAGCTCCCCCAGGAGGACAGCATCCTATGAGACTCTCATTCCTCATTCCTCCTGCCCACAACCAGCTCCCCCAGGAGAAGGACAGCATTCTATGGGACTCTTGTTCACTCATTCCTCCTGCCCCTACCAGCCCTTGATCATCCAGGCTTGTTTCTCAGCTTGGGTTGCCAGTATTGGCAGCTGTAGTGCTACTGGCTTGGCAACAGGCCAGCCATGACATTGAGCACTTTCCACTGAGAGACAGATGGGAACAGTCATTGATTGAATGCTCAGAAGAACTGATTGCTATTTTAACTCACAGGGACAAATTAAATTTAGATAAGACTACTGAAGCAATAGAAAGAATTCAAAGTGAGATTTTGCAGCATGGAGATGTTTCTATTAGATCAGACTACAATAAAAATGTAAAAGCACCCTACAGACTTAAAGAGAAAAACAAGAATATTTGCACAATATCCTCACTACAGCAACCCTCAATGTGATAACTCAGAGATGTGTGAGATCACACACACCCCTCCCAGAGGAGAAAGCTAGTTGAAAACAGAAAAACATTTATGAAATGGAGAGGTCACCTCCGGCTGTGTCATAAGCATGAGAAACGCAATAGCCAGTGCTATCCCTTCATTAGTAATAGTGCAAATATGAAAGAAACTGACATATTGGAGGCACTGACAAATACCAATTAACCACTAGGCGCTGAAGGATTAGGTCTGAAGTATATAAAATGGAATTGGAGACACACCAACACAAGGCTTATACTGTCTAAATATATGTTTTGGATGCAAAAGACACCCATTGGGGTACTAGCTTATGTATACCTCGACCTGAAGACACTATCCATTCAGAATCAAATGTATTTGTACCTTCCAAACATGCTGTACAAGAAAACATTATATGAATTACACTGATTTGTAGACCTCTGCCCCACTAGTGTATTTATGTTTTATTAAGTTACTTTATTCTGTAGATATTTGATGTCCTGTCCTGCGGGTTGGTAGTAACACCACTTTTTGTTATATATGCTGTGTTTTTGAAAATAAATTGTGAAAAATGTTACAACTGAAAAAACTTTAATAACATCAGACTTAAAAAAAGTGTACAGGCATCTGTGGCAGCATGTGAATAAGTAGCAGCAGCTAAAAAGAAGTTTATTACAGATGAAACTGACTACCAAAAAATGTGAGATTTTTAATTGGCAGAGACCTTCAAGGTCCCTTAGCAGGGATCGTCCTCCATCTAGGTCCAGAAATAGGGTCCATTGGGACAATAATAACAACAAAGAACAAAATAAACTACACAATGATGGTGAGTCATCAAATGATGATGGAAATACTGAAATCACCAGTACAGAGTTGTAGATTTTGTAGGGGAACAAATGGAGAAAGGGAATCACCACAAGGACAAGCAGATGAACCAGGTGAGAAAAGATAGAAAAGGAACAAAGGAAAAAGAAATGCTCAACAACAGCAAAAGGAATTGATGGACAGAAATCCACCTAGGAGATCAGAGAGAAATAGCCAACATAAAGGCATCGTAGATTTAGCTGTTATAGAGCTGAGTTACATTAACAAGTATTGACAAAAGGCTTACAATTTATTCTATCTTCATCAGGAGATCATTTTAATGTAATGGAAAACGTGTTTAAGTTCTTTAGAAAGTGAATTTGTGTTTGCATTATGGTAATACATGAAACTCTATTCATGTGGATATGATGCAGAATACTTTGAGAATATTAGTAGAACTGAAAATTAAGGTATAGGAATGATACACTGGGAGGGAGTAGAAAACTGACCTAACAGATAGGTTGTCAGATGTAGAATATAACATGCAAATTATGCTACAGCTAATGAGGGGTGGACGAAGGGCAAGAAATCAGTGTACAAGGTGAGAATTTGAGCAACCAAGTACAAGAAGCACAACAGGCAGTTATCTACAAATGTACAGCTTTTAAAGAAAGATCTCTAACCAGTCCTCCCATCTAACAATTCAACTGCAGTGATGTATCAAAGGGTTGTAAAACATCACGGGTCAGATTTTCAAAAGGCTTGACATGACCCAGAGACTATATCCCTCTGTACGACTCCCTGATGCAGGTAGAAATTCCTTCACCCATAGAAATGTTATTTTCAGCATTTTATGTGCATGAGTGGCATCTTCTTTTTCCCGCAGCTACGGTAAAATTCTATACCTGGTAATACATGAGGTAGATTTTTTTCCACAGCTGCACAAAAGAAATATGCACAAGCTGCCATAAATTATGAAAATGTTTTCAAAAAGGCAACTTTTTGAAAACTGAGCACACATGGAAAAAATTGGTTCTTGGAGAAAAGCCTCACTTAAGTAACGTATTTTCCTCATGTCGTAATTTTCCACTTTTAAAATTGAGCCCCGGTGGATAAGTTATTTGCAGAACAGGATAGAAGGGGTTATTGTAACTACACAAATTCAGAAAGACAGGCTTTTGGATTTGTCAAGCCTATCAAATATTATAACAAAGCCTCCAATGGGGGTGCAATATAGTTATACTGTCAAAAATTATTACAAGATAGAAACTTATAAACAGTTAAATGATTGTGTTGTTACAACAGATTATTGAGTAAATATATGAATGAATACAGGAAACTGATGCAATGATCGATGCTGCATTATGAAGTGGTCAGCTTACTTTTAACGAGGTCATCTTCATTCAGAATCCATCCATATAGCTCCCACCTTCTGTATTATCATGAAGCTGCATACATACTTGACAGTGCCTCTCAGAAGGCCAATGATTTTGAGATAAATTTTCTACCAGTGAACCTATCAAGGTATGCTGATTTTGTTTCTGAAACAGTTGGTAGTTACCACGCAAGCCTATCTTCCAGACTCATAGGACCTTTTAGTAAAATTGGATGCAACTGAATGGGGTGATACTTACAAGTTTCTAACCATTGATGTATCATCTTTATACAACAGCATACCTCATACCTCATGAAAATACCTCATAACTTGTGTCCTGAGCAGCAAAGATGTTCCTGGACAAACATAATGATGGGGAAGCAGTGCCAGAGGGCTTCATCCTCCAGGCATGTGAGTTCATCCTTACACATAATTATTTGAGGTTTAATAGAGAATACTTCCTCCTTCTCTGGAGCACTGCAGTGGATGCCACGATATCACCATTGTATGCAAATTTGTTCCTGAGCTGGTGGGAAGAAAAACTGGTCTTTACCACAGGGAACCCATGCCTGGGGTGTGGCCCACTACCATTTTATTGATAATTTTTTTTGTATTTGGAGAGGCATGAAAGATGAAGCACATATATTTGTACAGTGGCTAAATGTAAACAAATACAACTTGCAATTTACTTACAAAATGTCTGATAAGGAAATATATTTTTCTGGTTTGAAGTTAAAGATTGATTAATGTGATGTGCTGCAGAAATACTCAGAAAACCTACATCTGGCAACACATTTTTTATGAGAGCGATCACTTGCCCAAAGTAATAAATAGCATCCCATTGGGGCAATTTATTACATTGAAAATAAATTGCTATTTGGAAGAGCAATATTACTAGAGTTACTAGAGATGGCTCAAAGGTTCCTTGTTACGGGTGATTCAAAGTGAGTATTAAAGAGAGTTATCACCCAAACATGAAAAAAATGGAAAGGGAAGAGTTTTTGAAACCCAAAAATAAAAATTAATATAAATATAGATAGATAGATAGATAGATAGATAGATAGATAGATAGATAGATAGATAGATAGATAGATATAAAAATCCACCATTGACAGTGGTAATTCTGTTAAATCAAAAAGATACTGAAATTAAAAAAGATAATTAAACAGAGCTGGCACATATTATAAGGTTATACTACTACAGCAAATTTATTTGCTCAACCACCACATGTGACCTTCAGCAGAGGAAAAAATATTGGGGACTTTGCAGTTCACAGTCACTATACTAAAGACACACTACATATGTGGTTAGGAACAAAAAATAATTTTACAAATGCTACAATGATAGTGTTAGTCAGTTTGCAGAGACTGGTAAATCTCCAGTAGTATCAAGGAAGACCAGTAAAATAGTTGATATATGCCAGTTTGTGAGTTGCAGCGCTGAATATTTTGTTTGTGCTGCCTGGTGCTCCTGCCCTAAGGTATATGAGGGCAGAACCATGAGGCAATTTTGTGTCAGAATCCAGCAGCATGTTCAAGCTAACCATAATGGGCAGATAACAAATACGGCAAGAGATTCATGATTATATAACCTTAGTGACCTGCATTTTATAGGGTTAGAAACTGTCACAATTGGAGAAAGAGGTAGATCACGATGACCATGACTTCTGCAGAGAGTCAGGCTGGATTTTCCATTTAAAGCTGTTAGTACCACATGGACTGAAAGATTTTAGGCATTAGTCCCAATTAGATGAAATAAGCTTTTGTAAATAACTAAGGGAAAGAGAAAAAAGATTTTGGTAGTCTTTTAGTATTAATATCACTGTCTATGTTAATACAAAATCACACATGCCCCCACAATGCAAAGCATCATGGGCTGCATATGCAAATCACCACAGAATGTTATGCTGGTCCAACTTTAAGCAGAATTGCATTGTGCCGAAAGGCCTCTCACACAGTTTGCAAAGGGTACTAACAGAAGACATAGACACGTGTTTCGTCCTACCAGGATTCATCAGTATGCCTCGTCTGTTTGACACCCCAGTGGAATGGACCAGCTACCCTTAAGGCAGTGTGCCTTGGATATATTGTGGTGAACCCATTAAAATAAAAAAACATTTAAAAGACAAAGAACCTCTGTGCGCAAACACTGAGGCAAGGGTTACCCCAAAGGGCATTTGGTTGGGAAGCCAAGTTTCAAGAAAATACAAAATCACACATGCCCCCACAATGCAAAGCATCATGGGCTGCATATGCAAATCACCACAGAATGTTATGCTGGTCCAACTTTAAGCAGAATTGCATGGTGCCGAAAGGCCTCTCACACACTAACACTGTCTATGTTAGTTCTGTGTAAGGACTGATAAAAATGTATAGTGTGTTAACAGTTCATCTGCTGCTTTCCCTTTCAGCTAGGAACAAAATGATTGATGTAAATATTGTATCTGTTATAATGTTACACAAAATTCACATGGATCTGAGCAAATTATCAAAACATCACATCTTGGAGTCTAAAAAACTAAAGCATAAAACAGTTCATATGGTTCCTGTCACTGGTAAATCTACAGTATATCAGATTCAAACACAGGGAAGTATACGGAGATTCAATATTATTATTGCTGTTTAGTATCAGTAATTGTTAGGATGTATTTTTGTGTATCCCTCTGTTTCTATCATCAACAATTCCAAGCATGTGAAAGGCTGAAAACTTTTTTTGAGATGCAAAAGAAATCTTAATATAGTTTACCAGCTATATTAGAGCAAAGCATGTTATATAATGCTAGAAAATGATGAAATGTAACAAATGTGATATTATTTCATGCTGTGAGAGTTATTTTTGATTTGAACTGGGGCACGTGGATCAAATATTATAAAATGTTCAATTTTTTAAACTCTTTCTGCCTCTGGTCACCACCAACTGGACCTCTCTCAGTCACCTCCAGCCTGATCCTGTCCTGTTTGGGATCCTCCTACCAATTACCTTGACCTTCTGATCCACCCATGACACATCTTTAGAGCAAGCCCCTGGCTTGCACTTCCAAAGTGCTTCATCTCCTCAGCACTTCCTTACATCAATCCAATAGGTAGAGGTGAAGATTGGAGAGGAGTTGGGGCCCAGGATAGCAGGATCTCTCAGTGGACATGGGGGCTGTGGAGCAGCATCACCCATCCAGCCAGCGAGGTTTTCCATGTTCCATGCATGCCCAGTGGATGCAGACATGCAGTGATGTCCAGGGGATGTACACATGCTCCTGTGCATGCTTCACTGACATCTGCCACCTCACACCATTCCCTGTCACTTGAGGACTGTCAGTTCAATACCTCCTGGCCACCACCAGGAGGAATCCTGATGCCAGAGCCCTGCACCCACCCAACCCGGAGAAGGTGAGCAGTCCATCAGATGCTCATGATTCCTGCTCCCACCAGTCCACCCTCCAACAATCTTGGCTTGCTCCCAAATCCAGGTCATCAGCACCACAAGTGGTAGCGTTACCGATGTGCTAACTACCCGGCCCAAAATTTTAAGTTTTGACAGTGCGATACTTGACATTGGAAAATGTATTAGATTATTTGAACTGGAACACAGTTAAAACACCAGCAGGGAACATTCTGAGTGGTTGTTTTAAGTTAGCATTATTTCAGGTTGATATGGGACTCCCTCATGCTCTCTAGCATTGGTATATAGAGATCACTAATTTAAATTATGGGGCTTTCTTACTGACAACGAGTGTGGCAGTAAATTAACTGATATTGGAAACCAGAGAAATTTCTGTAATTACATTTAAATGTATTAGAATGGGAACCAGTTAATCAAATAATATAATTATACTGGGCATAAAAATACACTCAGGTCAGCACCAAACTCCACCTTCTGATGGGCTCATGATTGGGTCAGTTCTCTATAGCTGGTGAGGTATCAGTGTGTCTTAATATTTGGTGAGCACTTTATTCCATGGTTTTATGTTTGTGAAACTGCTCTCTTTGCACTTTGAACCTTAGCAATGGTGTTCAATAGAAGTATGAAACCACACAATTTTAGCAGATTTAATAATTTAAATTTGAGGCAGTATAAGCGCGAGTGGTCTAAGGCTCTGAGCTGCAAATCTGGTGACATCCAGCAGACCAGACCTGGGTTTGAATCCCACAGCTTCCACTTGCATACTGTGTGACCCTGAGAAAGTCACTTAAACTCCTTGTGCTCCCAGGTTGCTCCTGTAAAAAGCTTTCAGCTTAGTGTACTATACCTGGTTAAACAACTAAATTAAAAAAATATATATTATCTAAATGGAATTTAAGCCATGTGTGCTTTGTCCTTTTTGATTTAATGCATAATAGAGATAGTGTGCCACATTGTATTGTATCAGTTTCAACCCATCAAACTAAATATACTTGTGGAAGTTATTCCACAATTGACTGTAGAAGGCAAGGTGACCAGTGGGGTGCCACAGGGGTCAGTACTAAACCTGTCCTCTTCAATGTCTTTATTAGGAACCTTGCAGAAGGGCTATAAGGGAAAGTATGCCTGTTCAAGGATGACCCAGATATGTGCAACAGAGTGGACACATGGTGGGGTGGAAAGAATGAAGGATGATCTGAAAAAGTTGGAAGAATGGTCAAGGGAATGGCAGCTTGGTTTCAGTAAAAAATATGTGCAAAATCAGGCACTTTGAAGCACAAAACCCAGGGACAACATACCCATTGAACAGGGTGGTATTATCCACCACAAAACAGGAAAGGAACCTAGGGGAAATAATTTCCAGTGACCTGAAGGTAGCCAAGTAGTGTGATAAGGCAATTAGGAAGGCAGCAGGATGCTCAGGTGTATACGGAGGGGCATCACTAGCAGAAATAGGGAGGTAGTATTACCCCTGTATAGATCACTGGTAAGACCCCACCTCAAGTACATTGTCCAGTTCTGGAGGACCCACCTCCAGAGGGACAATAGGGTGGAGGCGGTATGAAGGAGGGCTACCAAGATGGTACAAGGCCTGCATAAAAAACCCTATGAGGAAAGACTCAAGGAACTAAATATGTACCCACTAGAGGAAAGGAGGAAATGGGGGTTATGATAGAAATGTTCAGATAACTTACATGTATTAATAAGGAACAGGAGGTAGCACTGTCCATAGAAAAAGATGCTCTAGTCCAAGAGGTCACACTATGAAGCTGAAGGGGTGGGAGGTGGGAAGCTCAGAGGAGATGTGAGGAAATACTTCTTCATGAAGAGGTAGTGGATGCCTGAAACAGCCTCCCAGCAGAGGTGGTGTGGGCTAAAACAGTAACAGCATTCAAGCAAGCATGGGATAGACACAATAGGACCTTAGTAGTAAGGCAAGGGGGGGGAGACCAGAAATCAAGTAAGGTTGGTGGTGGCACAGTAGGTAGGCAATATAGGGCAGACTAGGTGGGCCAAGTGGTCCTTAGCTGCTGTCAGTGTCTATGTTTCTATATTTCTGTGTTAGTTTCTTGGTTCCAGAGATCTGGGAATTCTGCTTGCCAATATTTACAGTTATTGCTGTCAAGAGGGGTACCTTTTGAAGATAGTTTTTTTGTATAGAAGGGAGGTGGCATGACTATATGAGACTAGACTATACAATTCATCCCAGATTGTAAGATTACTAAATGACTAATAGAAAATATCCAGAAATATACATTGTGATATATGAAGCTGATGTGACATTGCAGCCTAAAAACCTAATTTATCATGTTAATAAATGTAAGAGCTAAAGGAGACCCTCATAAGAGATGAAAGTGATTAACCAAAATAATTGGAATAAATATGGAACCACATTCTGGGCAGCCCATATTAGCAATACATTTGGGTTTTCTATAGTCAAGAAACTATATTTAAAGTTATAGATTGAGCATATTAAATAATTTAAGGATAAATAAATTTGAAATGCAGAAGGAATATCAACCACAGAGCATAAGACACGTGGTCAACAGCAAATAGACTGTATCAGAGCTTGAGTACACTGAAGTAAGATATACTTCTATGAGTAGAACAGGATCGTTTACAGAATTGGCATATTAAAATAAAGATGATACAGTCATACTTGTGATAAAGTACACAGGAGAAAGTAGGTATAATGGAATGTGAGTCACATAATGAGAATGTGAAGGCTCAAGTAGACTGCCAAATCAAAGGAGAATTTGGACAAAGCTGGTGCTTTGTAGCTTAACAACACCATGAATTTAATGGAATTAGCATACATAAATAAGTTTTGTTAAAATGTAATGTCCAGAAATGTGGGTTTAACAATGAAATAAAAACATCAGACTGACCGACATATTTAATGGCACACTTCACAAAACAAGGTAACACTCTAACATGAGGAGTCACAATAAGTTTAAAATGATATATTATAAATAATCACTAGGTAAAAGAGAAAAATAAAAAAATTGTGTTTTGATTTATTATTGATTGACATTAAATGGCACTCGCCAAAAAATAAGGTGAACACAAAAACAAGGAGTTAGAATAAGATTTGAATGGCAATTTATTTTGAACAGTAAACAAAAAGATATGTCTTTGATTTTCCTTAGGATTCATCTTTTAATAAGTTTTAATTTTATCTGCATTGCTTGACACAGTGGTGTTAATATATGGATCGCATTTAGGTGGTGGTATAAAGTGTTACTGCAGGTACTGGGATAAAAGGTAACCATGGCAACCATGCTAACATAAATTGCAACTTCAAGTAACAGTAACTAGCTCTGATGAAGGCGGTTACACCAGAAACATCAGCACTGACCTGTGGTTCAATGCATGTTCAAGGAAAGCCCAGGATGCTGCAAAAAAATGGAAACCAAGAAGCTGGATACAAATTAGCAGCTAAACAACACCCTCTAGCTAGGTACTGAATGCACAAATGAATGGCAAAATATCTTAATGATTAAGCAACCGGTGGATTTAGACAATATAGTAGGAAGATAAAGAAAGAAAAGTTATGAGTACAAAACAGAGCAGATGGAGCAGTTGGGACTCATTACAGCAAGATTCTATGCAGTTGCTGTTTTCTTTCACCCTGTTTGGGCCAAGTGACTTTACACCAAATGTTTTTGCCTATCGTCCTGTTTGGTAAGAGTAAATAGCAAGTTTACTCAGAATAAGTGTGAAGAGTAGTTTCTTGAAATAAGTGTGCAGTCTGTTTGTGAACACCCATGAGGTTTTTACAGGTGCTTTACAGACTCAAGGAGCTTAATATGTACCCACTAGAGGAAAGGAGGAAAAGGGGATATGATAGAAATGCTCAAATACATCACAGGTAGTAATAAGGTACAGGAAGGTAGCACTGTCCATAGAAAACTATCTCCAGGACAAGGTGTAATCTAAACACTCTTGGTGTGTAGGTAAATAATAATAATACAGACTCTTGTGTCTCGAGGTCTGCCAAGAAACATTAATAAACAAGCAAGTAGTACTAATAAAGTTTATTATACTACTTATGCAAAGCATGTGACAAAGAAAATCACAAGGGAGATGGGTTTCTCACCACTAGCCTGAAGAATGTACATAATCTCCTGAATTGTAGATCTTAGGTTGTCTAAGATCTGGTCTCTCTCCCTGCTCTCCAGCTCTCTGCCAGAGAGTACTAACCTTTGAGAGATGAACTAGTAGTGTCCAGAGCAGCTACAATGGGTTGTGGACAACTATATACTAAGATAACAGCATAGCAACAGAGATTACAACATAGTTACAGATATGAGAAACAATATATATTGGTCCTCGTCATTCTCCACTGGAGAATGACTTAGGAAAGACAGAATTACTAATAAGTATCATATGAGACATAATATGCTTCCATTAGCATTATAGCTTAGACAAAAGAAATGCTGACTGGTTTCAAACTACATGCGGCATTTCTTGCTTACATACAGTATAAAACATAGACCTAACAAAGACTTTCTTTCTGCGTCAGCTTGCTTAGACAAAGAGAACCGATGACAAGACCCTATTACATGTGGCATATCTGCCTGAGTGTAATATACACACTACATATTATTATATGAGAATATAAGTTTACAATAATCACTGATGATCCCTCAGAGTCATCATATCAGTAATTAGGTAGATTATATATGGAATATCTATGAAAGACAAACTAATCCAGATAAATGTATTATAGTGAGGTATAATTAATCATGCATGACAATATTAGCATATCTTAGCAGTGAAGCACATTCCTAGCACTCATGCATTTATGATGTGTGCCCATATCTATATATAAGTGCACAATAGCAGTATCACAGTATAACAGATGAAAAATACAGTGTGAGGTGTATGAGAAGTGTATGTAGGATGATAGGGGGCATAACCCATGCGTAACAATCCCATCTTTTTTCCCAAATTGCAGAAGTGGCAACACAACAAAAAGATGGAGTTTAGGCACCATTCATCTATAGACCAAAGGCATGAGCCTGATAGAGGAAATTAACTGGTCACGTCAGTGTTTCAGGGTTTTCCTTAAACAACAAAATGTAATTTTAAGGGAAAATGTTAGTAAACCTTGTATTACTATAAACATTTGAATAAAACTTCACAACGGGGATTTCCAATATCAAAACAATCAGTAAATACTGATATATATCAGGTGTGTATCTGTCCTATTTGGAAGAAATTTAAGAGACAAACTTAAGTTGCCTGTATGGATATTAAAATAAGTAAAAATTGAGCTAGAGCATCAAGACAATTAGGACTAGACTTAATGATATCTGGTTCGGGATGGGAACAGGTGTAATTATCGTATAACCTATTACCTGTTTAGGAAGTAAAAACAGAGGTTAGAAAAGTTCACTTTGCATAACTTTTAGTCCATATCAGAAGAATGTATAGTTGATCACCACACAATGTTCCACATCAGCAGAATATACCACATTGAAGGATGGCATTTTTCAGTTGATAAGTCAGACAGGACATGAAATGTCAATGTCCACAAGGCATAAACTATGAACAGTTCCAGGGATAAATCCAGGGTTTCTTCAAGTGTTAGATGAAGATTCATAGTTCAAATCTGATGCATTCAGATTTTCCAAAGGTTGATCCAAATGTTCAGGAGGCAGCAGTATTTACAGATGCCTCAGCAGGGGGAGCATGCGATTGCACATAGAGTTTTACAATGGAATAGCAACAGTGTTCAGTGGAAGATGATCACACGGCTGCACAAAGTGTAAAGGTTTATAACAGTACTCAGTTCTCAGTCTGTATGAGGCACCAGCCAGGCTTGAAAGACAAGCAGTGAAGAAAATGGATTTATTGATTGTAGATCAAATGAAGAAAAGTCTTCTTGCTGAGTTAGGGGATTGCCCCCACCCCAGACTAGCTTTGTAATATGCATAACAATGAGCTTTATTGTAGAATCTTAATTTGCTGGACTGAATACAGTTTTATTTGAAAGTTCACAAGTGGAAGCCTAATTTCAGTTATTAGGCCTGTATTCACACGTTGATAAGACAAGTTGGAAGATATCACATCTGCATAAAGGTGATGTTCCTTTCAGGTACAACATTCAAAGTTCAGAGTCAGTCACAATTCCAAGACCTCATGGTAAACAAGAAAAGGAGGTAGTTTTAACCTTTCACGATAAATGTTCCCATCAAGATGATCAATAGAATGGACAGTTGCCAGACAATCAGAGATGGATGTTGCTGGATGAAAATGCTGCAATGACACTGTGAAAGTCACAAACATGGCTTCCTGGATTGTGCAGGAATAAGTTTCGAAATATGAAGCAATACTAGTGTGTGTGGTGACATATCCAAGGTTCCTTGCCATTGACAAGGGAATAGAGCTAGATTCAAATAAACATTTAACATATGCAATAGAAGTGCAAAATGTGGCAATGCCACTGACTCAAATGTCTGTCATGTATGAGATCAAGGATATGTCCTAATTCCAAATCCTGGAAGAGATAACCAAAGGGTTGTAAAAACATAGTAACTAAAGGCAGTGCAAAGGACTTTCCTAGCTATGTGATGCTCATCTGCTTCCTTAATGCAAGCAGAAATTAATTAATTAACATGAACAATTGTCAGGTCAAACTCCACCACAGTATCCTTAATATTGTAAATGTAAATCACAATTAATTAGCAAAATCTGTATACCATACAATGTGGGGAGGTTATGATATTAAATGTCATACTATCATGAACCTTTAACATATGTGCAAATAAAGGCTATATCAGCCCTATTTCAAATAGATATGTCATAGCCAAATAGACTTCAGTCTAAACCTGTGTTGTTGTTTTTTTTGTAAATAAGAAAAACAATACAAAACCAAAATGCCTAGTGCATTTCAGTAGGTTTACAGTCATAAGATGTACCACTAGCAGTCAGGATGTAAAAATCCTAAGTGTGTATGTGTGGTGCTATCAGTCTCTGTATAGGAGTCATTAATGAGTCCTGGTATGCTGCCAGGGTATTCAATCACATCATTATGAAAAAAAGTGGGAAATATTTTGTGAAACATATAACAAATCATTCCAAGTTCTAAAGGGTGAGATTTAAAATCACTGGGCTGTGCATAAACTGCACATTATTAACTATGGTACCTGGCTGAGAAGTGGCTATAGACCACTGGGTGGGCCATGGTTCTGTTTGGGCACTCAGTATTAAGTGCCATAAATTATAAACATCATTGGGTACAATCTTAAGGTCTAATGGCTTTTATTACCATATGAATTTGGATGCAAAATTCCTGATTATCAGTAAAATATAAACAGGAGTCCAGATCAAGTCTAACTGCTACAATTGATCCACAGCAATGATCATAACATTCAGTAGGGCCTCACTACCCTTCTGGACAATGAACATGTCTTTTAGGACTTTAGTGTGAATTCCACAGGATGCAATTAAATCATGTGGGCTTGTGAGGCATTCTGCCTCAACAATCTGTTTAGGTTTAGGTCACTGGTTCTTATCTGCAATAAAATGTGCAGTTTGGGCTTGTAAGAAGACCCACACTTCTAAAAACAATAATAAGCATAAAAGTAAGCATCTCTCTCTCTCTCTCTGGAACCTAAAAGAAAAGAGAAAAGAAAAACATAGTTTAGTACTATTCTGCCCACTGGGGTGTGGAAAAGTAATTTAATCTCCTTTAAAAAAGGTTCATTTGATTGGCATGTAGCCATTTATCAATGACTGTTATAGTGAGGCAGTCAGACTTGGTAGACTGCTGGACTGCATTTGTTTACAATGGGATAGGGCCTGTTGTTGGGCCTTGCCCATACATTGTGAAGCAAACAAGTGTACCTTTTGGATGTCTTGCTTGAGGTATTTAACTTATTTATCTACTGATGCTCCATCAGCAGTGGCAGTACACAGGACCAGAAGTAAATGTTCTGGGAGTCTCATGGACCGTCCGGTCATGATTTCAAAAATGAGGTATGCTGTGTACCTGCAGAGGGTGTCCCTCTTATTGCCATAAGGAGTAAAGGCAATAATGAATTCCAGTCCTTTAGGGTTTTCTGAACAAGTCTGGATAATATAACTTTGATCTGCCTGTTAGCACATTCCACTTGACCTGATGACTGTGGGTGGTAGGGGATATAAAACTTTTGTTTTACCCATAACAAATCCAGAATTTCCTGCATTACTTTGGCTATAAAGCTGGATCCCTGTAATCAGAATTTACTTTTAGGGGTAAGTCCTACCTGGTAAATAGCTGGTTTACCAAGACATTTGCAGTCACTTTGACTGTGTTGTTCTGTTTTGGGATAGCTTTAAGCTGTTTGGAAAATAGGTTGGTGATCACTAGTGCAAACTTATTGTTCTTAGTGGTTGGCATAGGGCCAATGTAATCAATCTGGATATTGTTCCAGGGGTCTTATGCCTCTGGGATGACAAAGTATATTTCCTAGCTGGTATAGGATTGTTCTGTTCTGAGATCAAACAGTTACTAATGTAGTGTTTGCATCATTTCTCATGTATGGCCACAAGATAGAGGATGTCCGTCTGTCTGGGTTTTACTGACTCACTGGTGTCCACCAGTTGGAGTACTATGTATTTGGTACAGTAGATAAAATCTACTCTCAGGTGTTCAGGAATTACCTGTAACTTTTCATGAGTGTTACAACAGTGATGTTCCAAATGGTAGGCCATCACTGGATAGGTGAATGTCATTTTACCTTCTTATAAGAGCTATTTCTGAAGTTATTGCTCAGTTCCTTTATTAAGGAACCTATACTGCCCTCAAATGAGGGTCCTTCTTTTGGAGCATAAAGTACTTTACAATATGCTTAAACCTTATGAGTGTATAGTATTTAAACTGGTCAGAGTTGTGTTGTGTACCCAAGCAAGTCACTATTTCTCAGAGATAATAATCAGAGAATAGGATCAGAAGTTTGTCTTTCTGCCAAAGAAATTCAGTTTAGAGAAAACACACCCAATTAGAAACTGTAATGAAAACATAGTATCTACAGTGCTTCTGTAATTATCTCAAGGACATTTCTTGAAGCAGGCAGAACTTAACCCTTTCATAGACTGCTGGCATCATTTTACGTAAGGAAAATTTTTTTATTCCTTTCTTAACACAAACTGTGTCTTTCTCAAGGATGTTCCAGCTCTCTAAACCATCCACAAATATTTGTGGTAATTAGGAGTCTCCTTGCCTCCCTGCTTTTCATTTTATTTGCCAGGCGTGTTTTAACATTGCCTGGGAATCGTACATATACAATGATGCAATTACTAGTCATGCACACTCTATCATCACTAGGATGTACAATAAGACTTCCAAACCTTGCTGTCTGACCTTTGTTGGTATGTGTAGCTGAGTCATCAGTCAAAACATGACACACAGTGGTGTCTTTTAACACTTTCTGGGGTTCTATCAGAAAGGCCACTGGGACAGGTAGGTCAGGGGGTGGGAGTGAACAATCATGGGTCTCTCCTGAAAATTTTAGGCCATGGGCCAACAAGGATGGAGTTTTGATGGGAAAGAAAGTGATGTCATAATCCTGTAAAATGAGATACCAATGTGTAAGTCTGGCATTGGATACAAAGTCATCTTTTACTTTGTCTGACAACAGAATGTTAGTTGGCAAATTATTTGAATGCAGTACAATGGGTGCATATCCAATGATGTACATAAAGTATTTCACTGCCAGTATGTAGCCAAACAACTCCTTTCACAGAGTTGTATTTCCACTCCACTGGGGTAAGCATCTGTGATGCATAAGCAATGGTCTGATGTGCCCATTGTATGTCTGGGCTAAAACTGCTGAGATTGCTTTATCTGATGTGGCAGTTTCAAATAATGCCCTAAAGCTGTGTTAGGATTAACCAGTGCTGGGACCATGGTCAGTGATCCCAAAAGAAAATACAATGATATCAGTATTAGGATACCTTGTACCTTCTTACCTGTAGTGCCTGCCATTGCAGCCATAGTATGGGATGATCCAGGTGTCACTGATGGAGGGGGTTCTGCATCATGTGCTGGCAGTTCTGGCACTATCAGGGGTGCCTGCACAGTGGAGAAAAGTGGTGTTCAAGCTGCATGTAGTTCTCCAGCTATAGATTGTGGTTCAGTAGCCATCAGAAGTGGAGAAAGTAGTGCTGAGACAGTTGTCAGCTCAGGTTCAGAAATCAAACCTGTAATCCTCCCCCCCCAATGTGGCCTGTGATGCTGAAAATATCACGGCCACAGGGCTTTCAGAATCAGGGTTGTCCCCTTCCCCATCAAATGTAAAGTGGGTTTCCCCACTAGAATGTTGCTGGATGGCAGCAACATTGTTTTTAATGTTGCAGCTTAAGATATTAATGCACTGCATAGCAAAGCAGTACATTCAGTTTTCTCAGGAAAACTGATTTTTATTATGACTTTGATAACTGGGTGAGTGCACTGATCCCAGGGACCATTTTCAGGCACGACCCAGGCCATAACACATGGCGCAGGGTGACGGTGGAGTAAAAGGTAACAGCAATACAGATGAAACAGATTTGATACAAGCAACAACAGTAAGCACAATATACAGGTTTGATGCATAGGTCCATTTGAGAACAGTAAATGCAAGGTTTCAATATCGGCCATGAGGAGATTTGGTACAAAACAGACAAATCATAAGCACAGTGTACAATGTGTGATTGTATCGCCCAGTGAGCAAGTAATACACAGAATATTCAGTAAAAAATATATATACAATATGTACAGGCAAGGAAGTCAAATATTACTGTGAAAAATACAATATAACAGTTGTAGGCAGGGGAGTTAACTAGTGTGGGTAAGTGGGTAACCCCTGGGCTGGGGAGTTGACTAGTGTGGGTAGGTGTCAGACCCCAGGAAGCAGTGGCAGAATTAGTTTGCCAAGAACCAGACTTTAAGGCGGGACTTGAAACTGGAGTGTGTGTCAATGGAACAGAACTCAGACGGTAGTTTGTTCCACTGCAAAGGGGCAGCTGCAGACCAAGCTTTGCTACCCATTTGGTGGATACCCTAGGAACAGCTAGAGGGGGAGTACCATTAGAGCGGAGGTTGCGGAAGAGCGTTCGGGTTTTCAGAAGGGCAGTTATGGGGGATCCTGGAACCATGTGGTTGACATTGTCTACCATACAGCAGAGGGCTAGGTCAAAGAGACCTTGTAGTGGTAGCCATCCAAGGGTATTATAGAGGGTACAGTGGTGGGTGGAGAACGAGGCCAGTGAAGTAAAGTGACAGGCGCTTTTGTAGGCAGTGAAGAGTTTAGCCATTGCAGTAGCTGAGGTCCTGGCATAAATAGGGGAGCAGTAGTCAAGAATAGGGAGAAGATTACCCTGGACAATGGCTAGTCTGGCTTCATGGGTAAGGCATTGCCTGAATCTATAGGCGCACCTAACGTTTGATGGAACCTTCTGACAAGGGAATTTGCATGCTCAGTGAAGGTGAGGGAAGGGTCAAGCAGTACTCCTAAGTATTTGTAGGTGTTGCCATCCTCCAGGCCTGGGCCATCTGGGGTGAGAATGCATAAGGGGGCATGGTTTTTAGTTTTGGCCAGAAAGGGCTTAGATCAGATTTAGTTTTTTTGGCATTTTCTAAGAGGAGGTTTTTTGAGAACCAACTGTGGGCCGCAGCATAGTTGTGCAAGAGAACTGAGGAGATTGTGGCCGTGGATTTGTCACTGTCAAAGAGGACATGGTCATCAGCATACAGGAGAGAGTGACAGTTGAGGCAGTCAAAGGGAAGTGCATTAACAAGTAAGAAGAAAAGGAGGGGACCCAGGATTGAGCCTTGAGAGACCCCCACAGAGACAGACAGAGTGGGGGAGCCAGTTTGACCAATACACATGAATTGTGAGCGATTGGTAAGGTACTTTGTGAACCAGCTTGTGACTTTCTGAGAACAACCAAGGATGCTAAGCTTGGAGGTAAGGAGAGCATGTTTAACCATGTCAAAAGCCTTTGAGAGGTCAAGGAAGACAGCCCCAGTAGCAATCTCCTCAGTTCTCTCGCACAACTATGCTGCAGCCCACAGCTGGTTCTCAAAAGCCTCCTCTTAGTAAATGCCAAAAGCTAAATCTGATCTAAGCCTTTCTGGCCAAAACTAAAAACCATGCCCCCTTATGCATTCTCACCCCAGATTGCCCAGGCCTGGAAGATGGCAACACCTACAAATACTTAGGAGTACTGCTTGACCCCCTCCCTCACCTTCACTGAGCATGCAAATTCCCTTGTCAGAAGGTTCCATCAAACGTTAGGTGCCGCCTATAGATTCAGGCAATATCTTACCCCTGAAGCCAGACTAGCCATTGTCCAGGGTAATCTTCTCCCTATTCTTGACTACTGCTCCCCTATTTATGCCAGGACCTCAGCTACTGCAATGGCTAAACTCTCCGCTGCCTACAAAAGCGCCTGTCACTTTACTTTACTGGCCTCGTTCTTCACCCACCACTGTACCCTCTATAATACCCTTGGATGGCTACCGCTACAAGATCTCTTTGACCTAGCCCTCTGCTGCATGGTAGACAATGTCAACCGCATGGTTCCAGGATCCCCCATAACTGCCCTTCTGAAAACCCAAAAGCTCTTCCACAACCTCCGCTCTAATGGTACTCCCCCTCTAGCTGTTCCTAGGGTATCCACCAACATGGGTAGCAAAGCTTGGTTTGCAGCTGCCCCTTTGCAGTGGAACAAACTACTGGCTGAATTCTGTTCCATTGACACACACTCCAGTTTCAAGTCCCGCCTTAAAGTCTGGTTCCTGGCAAACTAATTCTGCCACTGATCCTGGGGTCTGACACCAACCCACACTAGTCAACTCCCCAGCCCAGGGGTTACCCACCTACCCACACTAGTTAACTCCCCTGCTTACAACTGTTATATTGTATTTTTCACAGTAATATTTGACTTCCTTGCCTGTACATATTGTATATATATTTTTTACTGAATATTCTGTGTATTACTTGCTCACTGGATGATACAATCACACATTGTACACTGTGCCTATGATTTGTTTGTTTTGTACCAAATCTCCTCATGGCCGATATCGAAATCTTGCATTTACTGTTCTCAAATGGACCTAAGCATCAAACATGTATATTGTGCTTACTATTGTTGCTTGTATCAAATCTGTTTCATCTGTATTACTGTTACCTTGTACTCCACTGTCACCCTGTGCCATGTGCTATGGCCCGGGTCATGCCTGAAAATGGTCCCTGGGATCAGTGCACTCACCCAGTTATCAAAGTCATAAATAAAAATCAGTTTTCCCTGAGAAAACTGAATGTACTGCTATTGCTATGCAGTGCATTAATATCTTAAGCTGCAACATTAAAAACAATGTTGCTGCCATCCAGCAACATTCTAGTGGGGAAACCCACTTTACATTTGATGGGAGAGGGGACAACCCTGATTCTGAAAGCCCTGTTGCCGTGATATTTTCAGCATTACAGGCCACATTGGGGGGAGGGTTACAGGTTTGATTTCTGAACCTGAACTGACAACTGTCTCAGCACTACTTTCTCCACTCCTGATGGCTACTGAACCACAATCCATAGCTGGAGAACTACGTGCAGCTTGTACACCACTTTTCTCCACTGTGCAGGCACCCCTGATAGTGCCAGAACTGCCAGCACATGATGCAGAACCCCCTCCATCAGTGACACCTGGATCATCCCATACTATGGCTGCAATGGCAGGCACTACAGGTAAGAAGGTACAAGGTATCCTAATACTGATATCATTGTATTTTCTTTTGGGATCACTGACCATGGTCCCAGCACTGGTTAATCCTAACACAGCTTTAGGGCATTATTTTGAAGCTGCCACATCAGATAAAGCAATCTCAGCAGTTTTAGCCCAGACATACAATGGGCACATCAGACCCATTGCTTATGCATCACAGATGCTTACCCCAGTGGAGTGGAAATACAACCTTTGTGAAAGGAGTTGTTTGGCTACATACTGGGCAGTGAAATACTTTATGTACATCATTGGATATGCACCCATTGTACTGCATTCAAATAATTTGCCAACTAACATTCTGTTGCCAGACAAAGTAAAAGATGACTTTGTATCCAATGCCAGACTTACACATTGGTATCCCATTTTACAGGATTATGACATCACTTTCTTTCCCATCAAAACTCCATCCTTGTTGGCCCATGGCCTAAAATTTTCAGGAGAGACCCATGATTGTTCACTCCAACCCCCTGATGTACCGGTCCCAGTGGCCTTTCTGACAGAACCCCAGAAAGTGGTAAAAGACACCACTGTGTGTCATGTTTTGACTGATGACTCAGCCACACATACCAACAAAGGTCAGATAGCAGGGTTTGGAAGTCTTATTGTACATCCTAGTGATGATAGAGTGTGCATGACTAGTAATTGCATCATTGTATATGTACGATTCCCAGGCAATGTTAAAACACGCCTGGCAAATAAAATGAAAAGCAGGGAGGTGAGGAGTCTGCTAATTACCATAAATATTTGTAGATGGTTTAGAGAGCTGGAACATCCTTGAGAAAGACACAGTTTGTGTTAAGAAAGGAATAAAAATTTTTCTTACGTAAAATGATGCCAGCAGTCTGTGAAAGGTTAAGTTCTGCCCTCTTCAAGAAATGTCCTTGAGATAATTACAGAAAGCCTGTAGATACTATGTTTTCATTACAGTTTCTAGTTGGGTGTGTTTCTCTCTAAACTGAATTTCTTTGGCAGAAGACAAACTTCTGATCCTATTCTCTGATTATTATCTCTGAGAAATAGTGACTTGCTTGGGTACAACACAACTCTGACCAGTTTAAATACTATACACTCATAAGGTTTAAGCATATTGAAAATACTTTATGCTCCAAAGAAGGACCCTCATTTGAGGGCAGTGTATAGGTTCCTTAATAAAGGAACTGAGCAATAACTTCCAGAAATAGCTCTTATAAGAAGGTAAAAATGACATTCACCTATCCAGTGATGGCCTACTCATTTGGAACATCACTGCTGTAACACTCATGAAAAGTTACAGGTAATTCCTGAACACCTGAGAGTAGATTTTATCTACTGTACCAAATACATAGTACTCCAACTGGTGGACACCAGTGAGTCAGTAAAAACCCTAGACAGACGGACATCCTCTATCTTGTGGCCATGCATGAGAAATGATGCAAAACACTACATTAGTAACTGTTTGATCTGTGAACAGAACAATCCTATGCCAGCTAGGAAATATACTTTGTCATCCCAGAGGCAATAAGACCCCTGGAACAATATCCAGATCGATTACATTGGCCCTATGCCGATCAATAAGAACAACAAGTTTGCACTAGTGATCACCAACCTATTTTCCAAACAGCTAAAAGCTATCCCAAAACAGAACAACACAGTCAAAGTGACTGCAAATGTCTTGGTAAACTAGCTATTTACCAGGTAGGGCTTACCCAAAAGTAAATTCTGATTACAGGGATCCAGCTTTATAGCCAAAGTAATGCAGGAAATTCTGGATTTATTATGGGTGAAACAAAAGTTTTATATCCCCTACCACCCACAGTCATCAGGACAAGTGGAATGTGCTAACAAGCAGATCAAAGTTATATTATCTAGACTTGTTCAGAAAACCCTAAAGGACTGGAATTCATTATTGCCTTTACTCCTTATGGCAATAAGAGGGACACCCTCTGCAGGTACACAGCATACCTCATTTTTGAAATCATGACCGAACGGTCCATGAGACTCCCAGAACATTTACTTCTGGTCCTGTGTACTGCCACTGCTGATGGAGCATCAGTAGATAAATATGTTAAATACCTCAAACAAGACATCCAAAAGGTACACTTGTTTGCTTCACAATGTATGGGCAAGGCCCAACAACAGGCCCTATCCCGTTGTAAACAAATGCAGTCCAGCAGTTCACCAAGTCTGACTGCCTCACTATAACAGTCATTGATAAATGGCTACATGTCAAACAAATGAGCCTTTTTAAAGGAGATTAAATTACTTTTCATACCCCAGTGGAGGAATAGTACTAAACTATGTTTTCTTTTCTCTTTTCTTTTAGGTTCCAGAGAGAGAGAGAGATGCTTACTTTTATGCTTATTATTGTTTTTAGAAGTGTGGGTCTACTTACAAGCACAAACTGCACATTTTATTGCAGATAAGAACCAGTGACCTAAACCTAAACAGATTGTTGAGGCAGAATACCTCACAAGCCCACATGATTTAATTGCATCCTGTGGAATTCACACTAAAGTCCTAAAAGACATGTTCATTGTCCAGAAGGGTAGTGAGGCCCTACTGAATGTTATGATCATTGCTTTGGATCAATTCTAGCAGTTAGACTTGATCTGGACTCCTGTTTATATTTTACTGATAATCAGGAATTTTGCATCCAAATTTATATGGTAATAAAAGTCATTAGACCTTAAGATTGTACCCAATGATGCTTCATAATTTATGGCACTTAATACTGAGTGCCCCAAACAGAACCATGGCCCACCCAGTGGTCTAATAGCCACTTCTCAGCCAGGTACCATAGTTAATAATGTGCAGTTTATGCACAACCCAGTGATTTTAAATCTCACCCTTTAGAACTTGGAATGATTTGTTATATGTTTCACAACAAATATTTCTCACTTTTCTTTTTCATAATGATGTGATTGAATACCCTGGCAGCATACCAGGTACTCATTAATGACTCCCTATACAGGGACTGATAGCACCACACATACACACTTAGGATTTTTACATCCTGACTGCTAGTGGTACATCTTATGACTGTAAACCTACTGAAATGCACTAGGCATTTTGGTTTTGTATTGTTTTTCTTATTTACAAAAAAACAACAACAGGTTTAGACTGAAGCCTATTTGGCTATGACATATCTATTTGAAATAGGGCTGAAATAGCCATTATTTGCACATATGTTAAAGGTTCATGATAGTATGACATTTAATATCATAACACCCTCCCTCACATTGTATGGTATACATGATTTTGCTAATTAAGAGTGATTTACATTTACAATATTAAGGATACTGTGTAGGAGTTTGACCTGACAATTGTTCATGTTAATTAATTAATTTCTGCTTGCATTAAGGAAGCAGATGAGCATCATATAGCTAGGAAAGTTCTTTGCACTGCCTATAGTTATTATGTCTTTAGAACCCTTTGGTTATCTGTTACAGGATTTGGAATTAGGACATATCTGATCTCATACATGACAGACATATGGGTCAGTGGCATTGCCACATTTTGCACTACTATTGCATATGTTAAATGTTTATTTGAATCTAGCTCTATTCCCTTGTCAATGGCAAGAAACTTGGATATGTCACCACACACACAGTATTGCTCCATATTTCAAAACTTATTCCTGCACAATCCAGGAAGCCATGTTTGTGACTTTCACAGTGTCATTGCAGCATTTTCATCCAGCAACATCCATCTCTGATTGTCTGGCAACTGTCCATTCTATTGATCATCTTGATGGGAACATTTATCGTGAAAGGTTAAACTACCTCCTTTTCTTGTTTACCATGAGGTCTTGGAATTGTGACTGACTTTGAACTTTGAATGTCGTACCTGAAAGGAACATCACCTTTTATGCAGATGTGACATCTTCCAACTTGTCTTATCAACGTGTGAATACAGGCCTAATAACTGAAATTAGGCTTCCACTTGTGAACTTTCAAATAAACTGTATTCAGTCCAGCAAATTAAGATTCTACAATAAAGCTCATTGTTATGCATATTACAAAGCTAGTCTGGGGTGGGGGCAATCCCCTAACTCAGCAAGAAGACTTTTCTTCATTTGATCTACAATCAATAAATCCATTTTCTTCACTGCTTGTCTTTCAAGCCTGGCTGGTGCCTCATACAGACTGAGAACTGAGTACTGTTATAAACCGTTACACTTTGTGCAGCCGTGTGATCATCTTCCACTGAACACTGCTGCTATTCTATTGTAAAACTCTATGTGCAATTGCATGCTCCCCCTGCTGAGGCATCTGTAAATACTGCTGCCTCCTAAACATTTGGATCAACCTTTGGAAAATCTGAATGCATCAGATTTGAACTATGAATTTTCATCTAACACTTGAAGAAACCCTGGATTTATCCCTGGAACTGTTCATAGGTTATGCCTTGTGGACATTGACATTTCATGTCCTGTCTGACTTACCAACTGAAAAATGCCATCCTTCAAGGTGGTATATTCTGCTGATGCGGAACATTGTGTGGTGATCAACTATACATTCTTCTGATATGGACTAAAAGTTATGCAAAGTGAACTTTTCTAACTTCTGTTTTTACTTCCTAAACAGGTAATAGGTTATACGATAATTACACCTGTTCCCATCCCGGAACCAGATATCATTAAGTCTAGTCCTAACTGTCTTGATGCTCTAGCTCAATTTTTACTTATTTTTAATATCCATACAGGCAACTTAAGTTTGTCTCTTAAATTTCTTCCAAATAGGACAGATACACACCTGATATATATCAGTATTTACTGATTGTTTTGATATTGGAAATCCCCGTTGTGAAGTTTTATTCAAATGTTTATAGTAATACAAGGTTTACTAACATTTTCCCTTAAAATTACATTTTGTTGTTTAAGGAAAACCCTGAAACACTGACGTGACCAGTTAATTTCCTCTATCAGGCTCGTGCCTTGGGTCTGTAGATGAATGGTGCCTAAACTCCATCTTTTTGTTGTGATGCCACTTCTGCAATTTGGGTAAAGAGGATTGTTATGCATGGGTTATGCCCCTATCATCCCACATACACCTCACACTGTATTCTTGGTCTGTTATACTGTGATACTGCTATTGTGCACTTATATATAGATATGGGCACACATCATAAATGCATGAGCGCTAGGAATGTGCTTTACTGCTAAGACATGCTAATATTGTCATGCATGATTAATTATACCTCACTATAATACATTTATCTGGATTAGTTTGTCTTTCATAGATATTCCATATATAATCTAACTAATTACTGATATGATGACTCTGAGGGATCATCAGTAATGTGTAAACTTATATTCTCATATAATAATATGTAGTGTACTCTGGCAGAGATGGAAGCAGGAGAGATACCAAATCTTAGACAACCTATCTAAGCCTCTGTTTATAATGGCACAACCCTGTTTCTCAGTCCCTTTCCCCTGGAATACAGTTTCTCTCTATGCTGACTGCAGTTATTTACAAACCCAATTTCAACCCCACCAATAAAGTTCCCAAGTTTCACAAACACATACAGTCCAGTGTGTGTCCAGTCCCACTAACAGTGTGTGTATGCAGACATCAGGTACCGTATGATGTCACAGGCCCACCAGTTCCTGTTGCTTCAAATTTCAGTCCCAAACAGAAATACTCAGCCCTTCAATCCCAACCCCCAGTGGCTTTTCAGTATTTAAGAAAGCCTACAAAACAGGGTGGGTGGAAGGCTCTTACCTTACCAACACCAGGCAAACAACACATTTAAATTTCACTCTAATTATCACTGCCAAACAAGTGTTCCCAAGCCTCAAAAGTTACAATATCACAGCCCAAGTAAGTTCTAACTCAAGGTAGTAATTTTTAACACATAGAACTAATTTCACGTACAAAACTATTCAAATATTTCAGTTAAAACAGAATATAACCCCAGACCTCTGTCCTTACCAGCCTCCTGCTTATGTTCCCAAGTGAACAATGAAAGACAAGGTAATTCCTGTTAATGTCCCTCCCCAACACCAGGCAAACAACACATTTAAATTTCACTCTAATTATCACTGCCAAACAAGTGTTCCCAAGCCTCAAAAGTTACAATATCACAGCCCAAGTAACAGTTCTAACTCAAGGTAGTAATTTTTAACACATAGAACTAATTTCACATACAAAACTATTCAAATATTTCAGTTAAAACAGAATATAACCCCAGACCTCTGTCCTTACCAGCCTCCTACTTATGTTCCCAAGTGAACAAATGAGATACCTCACCGACCTTTCTTTTAAGAGTGTTTCTATTAATTTCCTCACCACTGATGTGAGACTGACTGATCCATAGTTGCAAAAACAAAAGGATTACACTTCAGTGAATCAAACCAACCAAGTTATGTAGTAGATAGCAGATTTATTGCAGAGTCAACATCCAAAACACCAACAAGTAGCCCCAGTACTTCGAACCTTAGGTCTTCTTTGGGGTGCATCCCAACACACCCCCTGAGGAAAAACCTAACAGTCGAAATGGGACAACAGATTGACATTCTGAATGTTGACTCTGCATCAATCTGCTGCTCTGCATAACAACTGATTGACCCACTGAATGCAATCTTTTTATTTTTGTATAAGAGGTTTGGCTAGCCACCAGTTTTTGCACTGATGGTCCGATTCCTGGGACTCACTTGATCCTTCTTTTCTAACTGATCTTTAGTTGCTAGCATCCTCCCTGCTGCTGCTGTTATGGAGCAGAACCAGATCTGCTCTCTTCCAGTCTTCCGGAACAACCCATGTTTCCAGTGAGCTGTTCAATAAGGCTGTCAGTGGGGCAACTAGCACTTCCTTGGCTTCATTTACTACCCCTGGGTGTATCCTGCCCAGTCCCATAGCTTTATCCACTTTTAGAGATGCAAGTCCCTTCAGGAATCCTTCCTCTGAAAGTGGGCTTCTGTTCCCCTCCACCTACTTTGTTCTTGGTGTTCCATGGTGGTCCCCCCCACTGTGAAAACTGAGCAGAAGTACCTGTTCAGGATGTCTGCTTTTTTTATCCTCTTCTGCACAGTCTCTCCCTGCCACCCAGCCTATCCTCACAATCCCTCTCTTTGCTTTCCTCATCTCACTTATGTACCTGAAGAAATGCTTATCCCTTTTAGCTACCCCATTGGTTAAACTTTCTTCTGTCTGCACCTTTGCTCCACTCATTGCCTTTCCTGCTTCCCTCTGTTTTACCTGGCATAAAACCTGTCCTTTTCCCTCTGCATTTCCTTATACCTCCTGAATGCCACCCTTTTTTCTTCACCATCTTGGCCACTTCCCTAGAGAACCATAATTTCTTTTTTTTTTTACTTTTATGCACTTCCTTCACCCAGTGGTTGGTTCCATTAATTATGTCCTCATTTATTTTTCCCCATTGTTCCTCTACCCCTTCCGGGCATTCTCCCCTACAAGGATTTCTGAGATAGTTTCCCATTTACCTAAAATCCACCCTCCTTAAGTCCAGGACCCTTATCCTCATGTGGTTTGCCTCTGTTCCCACCTTCCCTTCTATACTACAGGAACTGCAATTCTGAGCATTTTACATTCTGACTGCCCAAAAGCTTAGACATCTGACCCCTATATAGAAATCCCCTTAATTGATTATTTATCTATACTCTGTACCTGCAAAAAACTCTGAAAAACTACAGCAAACATCCTTGCCTGACTTCTGTCTGGCATAGACGTGGATGCTGGGAGACTGGTGGTGCAGGCAATAAGGAAAGGTAGGTCCATTTTGTTCTGTTCTTGTGGAGTAAGTTTTAGCCACATGTTAAGGAGCTGTGTGTGTGTGTTTGTACAGTGCAAGCCTTAAAAATACATTTTTAAAAGTTAATCAAGCCTTGTGAGAAGCACTGGAACTGGAAGTGGGTAATCACACCTCTTCTTATTTTAGCCCTATAAGTCAGACATCCTAAGTGAGTGGAGGTGAGTGTGAATGGAGGTTATGCACTTCAGAGGTAAGCAGCATCTGCTGGCATCAGCCAGGAAAGTTGAGAAGGAAGCCAGAAATGCTACAAGTGAATATATGTAAGGCTTCAATCACTAGGCTGTTACTTCTGTTTTTAAATCATTTTCTTTCAATATGGATCCAGCTGGAGACATTTTAACATAGAAACATAGAAACATAGACTTTGACAGCAGATAAGGACCGCTAAGCCCATCTAGTCTGCTCATTTCCCTACCTACAGGATAGGCCGCAGATCCTAGTTAACCAACAGCCTATTTCTTCCTACCCCCCACAAGAATTGCCTTATGTCTGTCCCATGCATTCTTGAATTCTCCACAGTTTTAGACCCCACAACCTCCTCAGGAAGGCTGTTCCATGCATCCACTACCCTCTCTGTGAAATAATACTTTCTCCATTGCCCTGAACTGCCCTCCTTCTATCTTTAAATTGTGTCCCTTGTTCTTGCAAGCCTCTTTTTCTGAAAGATGCTACCCTCTTGGACTTTGTTGATTCCACTGAGGTACTTAAAGTTTCTATCATGTCCCCCTCTCCTTCTTTCCTCAAGGATATACATATTAAGCTCCTTTAGTCTCTCCTCATACAGCTTCTCTTGCAGACCCTGCACCATTTTAGGTGCCCTCCTCTGGACTGCCTCTATCCTGTCTATGTCCTTGTGGAGATGGGGTCTCCAGAACTGGACACAGTACTCCAGATGGGGTCTCACCAACTGTCTGTACAAAGGGATAACAACTTCCTGTTTTCTGCTGATAATGCCTCTCCCTATACATCCCAGTATACCCCCAGCCCTCCCTACTGCCTTCTCACATTGCTTGCTAACCTTAAGGTCATCTGATATGATTACCCCCAGGTCCCTTTCCTTTTTTGTTGTTGTTGTTACTACCTTCTTAGAAAGAAAGGGTCAATAGTGAGATGTACACATTCTTTAATGTATACAGAAAAATCTTTACATACATAGATACATAGACAGTGTCGGCAGATAAGGGCCTATGGCCCACCAGTCTGCCCATTTGAGCTTGTAAGTTCAGTTTATGTTTTCCTAGAAGTCTGTTGCCCCTTACCCCTGACCTCCAGAATTCCTTTATGTCTATCCCATGCATTCTTAAATCCTGTGATTGTTTCAGCCCCCACCACTTCCTCTGGCAGGGTGTTCCACTTGTCCACCACCCGTTTTGTGAAAACATTCTTCCTCACGTTTCCTCTGAATCGTCCTCCCTCCAACTTCATCCCATGCTCTCTAGTCCTGGAACATCTTTTTCACTTAAAAATAGTGTATTCCTGCACCCTGTTCCTCCCTGTAAGATACTTGTATGTCTCTATCATATCTCCTCTCTCCTCCTCTCCTCCAGGGAGTACATATTCAGTTCCTTCAACCTGTCCTCATAGGACTTGTGATGCAATCTGTGTACCATCTTTGTTGCCCTCCTCTGAACCTTCTCTACCCTGTCTATGTCCTTATGTAGGTAAGGTCTCCAGAACTGTACACTGTACTCCATTTGGGGCCTCACTAGTGTCTTGCATAGTGGAATTATGACCTCCCTTTTCCTGCTGGTGATGCCCCTGCCTGTGCATCCCAGCATCCTATTTGCTTTACCTGCTGCCTAGTCACATTGTTTCCCTACCTGGAGGTCATCAGAAATGATAACCCCAAGATCCCTTTCCTGCTTGGTGCATGCTATATCCTCACCCCCCAACTGATATATTTTGCCAAGGTTTTTGTGCCCCATTTGCATTATCTTGCACTTCTTTGCATTGAATTTCAACTGCCAAACCCCTGACCATTCTTCAAGTTTCTACAGGTCCCTTCTCATTCTGTCTACACCCTCTGGTGTATCTACTCTGTTACAGAGCTTTGTGTCATCAGCGAACAGTGAAATTCTGCCTTCTAGGTCCTGCGCAATGTCACTGATGATGATGTTGAATAGGACTGGTCCCAGCACTGATCCCTGTGGTACACCACTGGTCACTCTTCCCTCTGTGGAGTGACAGCCATTTACCACCACCCTCTGTGTCCTGCCACCCAGAAACTGTTTTTAGGTGGACTTGAACCACCAACCTTTTGATTAAGAATCCAATGCACTCCTCGATTGTGCCACACAGACAATGATCAGGTAGAACTTGACAAAGCACAACCTGGACTGAGAAATGCCTTTGAACTAAACAATATAGAAAGCTCCATGAAGCTATTAGAAAATGAAACTGACCAGTGAAATAAAGATAGTCAAGCTAGAAACAAGAAACATAAAAGGAAGGAAGAGGAGGACACTTTCCCAGCAAACAGTAGGGAAAGTAAAAAGAAAGGGAGAGCAAATGTGGGCACATTAGAAGACAATGACTGGTGTACTGTAAAGCATAGTAAATACCCTAGAAATGAAAGAACAGTGACATTGAGCACTGACTCTGAACTCCCATTAGAAAACAGATCTGAACCCCTCAGCTAAGAAGAAATGAATCCAGATATGGAACAACACACTAGACAAAAATATTAAAACTCAAAAAAGAAAAGACAGGTTATAGTTTTGGGCAATTCCATAATCAGATATTGCAATGCCACTATCTGTAATCCAGATAAACAAAATTGAATGCATTCTTGTTTCCCTGAGGATAAAATAGCTGACATAAAAGACTGAAGTCCTCACATTTTGGAAAATAGTGGTGATAACCCTATAGCTGCAAGACCTGTAGGAATAAATAATGTTAGGGTGGATCATGAAAAAGACGTGTCATGAAATAGTGGAGTTGGACAGAGAGACAAAACAAAAAGGTGAAAGAGCAATAATATGCAGTCTACTTCCAATTCCATGTGGTTCTTAAAAAACAGTATTTAAAATAAATACAAGTCTACAAAGTGGTACAGAAAACAGGAAATAGCATTTAGAAATTCATGGAAGTATTAAAAAATACTTATCTGTACAGTAAGGATGGGTTACATCTAAACAAATTGGGAGCACAAGTGCTCAGAAATTTACTGAAAGAATGTATTGAACATTTTCATTTAAAGTAATCATTTAGGGGGAGTGAGTAATGAAATCAAAGTAGTAGTAATAGTTTTTATTCATAAAATTTATGAAAAGGATAGATGTTACTGTACTCCATTGAGCAGAAGGCTCATTCCAAAAATCCTATATTAGCATTAATAGTTGTTACCTATACAATTATACAATACAAGGTCACTTAAAACAATACATAAAACTGGTACAAAGTGCAGCCCAACTATATAGCTACATATACACAGACATACATAACATATCAAAGGTAAATGATATAATAAAAGTAGCAAAGAAACACACATAATATGCAATGCAAGAAGCTGAAATAATAAAAAGAATAACTTAGATGCAATTTTATCCTTGTGGGACAAAATTGTGGATATGATCTGCATCACTGAAATGTGGTGCACAGAAAAAGATATATAGGGAAAAGATTTATTGGGTTACTACCTCTTCAAACTTGATTGAAAAGAAATGAAAGGCGGAGGTATTGCTATATACTGTATGTATTTGATGATATTATTACTTCAGATACATCAGGAAAAATCAAAGACAATGAAGTAATGACAGAGACTATTTGGTTAAAAATCAGGTGGAAGAATAATGAAAACAAATTAATAGGACTATGCAAAAGACTGCCAGATTCAAGTAAATAATGTAATCAGTCTATCATTAAGGAAAGCCAACATCCTGGAGATGGAGGAACAACTAAAATTACTGTGGCAGCAGAAGGTACGGGGGAGGGGTAGAACAGTGGGAAAGACTTAAGAGATACATAACAGGAGTAACAAGCCAATGTGTCAGATTGCCCAGCAAAAGCAACAGAAAGAAGCGGCCACTGTGGTTCTCTAAAGCTGTGGCTAAGAAAGTGCGAGAAAAAAGGAGGGTATTCAGAAAGTACAAAGAGACACAGAAAGAAGAGGACAGAGTGGAATATCTAAGGAAGCAGAGAGAAGCTGGGAAATCTGTTAGGAGGGCTAAGGCTATGGCACAGAATAGTGAGGAGGAGACAAAACCTTTTTCCGATACATTAGCTAGAGGAGAAAGAGCATAAATGGTATTGTTAGGCTAAAGAAGGATGAGGGACAGTGAGTGGAGGGCAACCTTGAAAAAGCTGAGATACTGAACAAGTATATTTGCTCAGTACTCACCAAAGAAGGGCAGGGAGGGCTAAGACTGATGAGGACAGGTTCACAGGGAGAAGGTAGACACCAGCCCATTTACAGTGGATAGAGTCTTAAAGGAACTTGAGACAGTAAGACAGACAAGCCAATGGAGCCAGATGGGATTCACCCTGAGTTCGGAAGGAACTCAAGAAAGTCCTAACAGGACCACTAATGACCCTTTTCAATCACTCACTAGAGACCGGGTGGTACCTGGTGACTGGAGGAGGGCAGAGATGGTCCCCTGCACAAAAGCAGAGTAAGGAGGAGGCACAGCAATTACAGGCCTGTAAGCCATGGTGGTGGGAAACTGATGGAGTCCTTGCTCAATGAGAGGAGAGGAGAGTGAAGTTACTGGAGTGAAGTGGTGCAATAGACCCAAAACATCATGGATTCACTGTGGGCTGATTGTGTCAGACTAATCTTATCGACTTCTTTGATTGCATGACCAGGGTGGTGCACCAAGGAGGGATGGTTGATATGGCCACCTGGATTTCAGTAAGATCTTCAACACCGTTCTGTATAGGAGACTGCTTAACAAATTGGAGAATCTGAGGGTGGGCTCTAAGGTGGTAAAATGGTTAAAAGACAGGACTCAGAGAGTGATAGTAAATGGCATAAAATCCATAGAGAAGTAGGTGACCAGTGGGGTGCCACAGGAAATGGTGCTGGGCCAAGCCCTATTCAATGTCTTCATCAGGACATTGCAAAAGGGCTGGAGGAAAGATGTGCCTGTTCGCAGATAACACCAAGATCTGCAACAGAGTGGACACACAGGAGGGGCTGGAAAACATAAGAAATGATCTATGTTTGCTTGAGGAATGGTCATGGGTATAGCAATTAGGTTTCAATGCTAAGAAGTGCAAGATAATGTACCTGGGACACAGAAATCCAAGAGAGGAATAGAGGATGGGTGGCAGGCTCTAGCCACCCCAAATCAGAGAGAGAGACATGGGGTCATCATATCCGATGACTGAAGTCATCTAAGCAATGCAAAGAAAGCAGTGGCGAAGGCAAGCAGAATGCTAGGGTGCACAGGAAGGGCATGAGAGTTGCAACAAATCAAAATTTCATCTGAAAAGTCACGCCAAAGTGGCCAATTTTGCTGCATGGATTAATCCATGAGTTTCTCCTGTTTAGCCCATTTTTTCCAAGGCAAAAATTTCACCTGCGGAAAGAAATTTCACCTGTGGAAGGCGAAATTTCACTGCTTAAAGGTGAAATTTTGCCTTGGAAGGCGAACTTTTACCTCCAAAAGCCAAATTTCACCTTGGAAAGTGAAATTTCAGCTTACAAGGTGAAATTTTGCCTTTCCACAGGTGAAATTTTGCATTTCATTAAGCAAAATGTGTGAAATTCATGGATTACCACATACACTCTGGTTGGATAAGGGTCATATTACTGGTGCTGTCTATATAGAACTCACAAAGGCGTTTGACACCGTAAACCACTCCCTCCTGCTAACCACCTTGACCAACCTGGGCTTCTTCCATGATGCGATGGGCTGGTTTACGGACCACCTCATGAACCGGTCCCAGCAGGTCAAAATAGGGAATACCTTATCCAAAAGTTTGCCTGTCCTCTCAGGCATTCCCCAGGGTTTCATTCTTGGGCCGCTGCTTTTCAGACTATTCCTCAACTCCCTCCCCATGTCCTGCCCCAGCAATTTTTTTACTTTACGCAGATGATTCTGTTCTCTTCTCCTCCAACCCTGACCCCTTTCAACTCCAATGCTCCCTCCAGGCTGCTTTCAGCTATGCTGAGAACTGATTCGCTGCTCGGCGACTCACTATTCACTATTCTAAAACCAAATTTATGCTGTTCTCCCATCTGCAGAATGCAAGAAAGCAACACTGTCCTCTAGTTCTAACTGCAAACTAGACCCCCCCCCCTTAAGCAAGTGTGCTCCTTTAAATACCTGGGTATCACTTTGGACCCTGCACTTAACTTCCACATTCATATCTGCCACCTGTCCAAGTCCTTAAATGTCAGGTTGGGACTGTTATATCGCTTCAAACACTGTCTCACCCCGGACGCCCTCAGGCTTGCTGTCTCCTCCTCAGTTCTCTCACTGTTGGATTATGGCTTACTAATACATGGAACAGCAAACACCACTGCCTTAGATAGTCTCCGTCGCTCCCTAAATAAAGCCTGCCGCCTCGTCCTGTGATATGACTGGCTCGCGCACACCTGTGTACTTTATAATGATACTGGCTGGCTAAACCTAGACAACAAAATCCGGTTCCACACCTGCCTCTTGGCTAAAAAATTGCCCTTGGTCTCTTCCCCACCCCCGGACTAGCCTTTAGTCAACCCTGAACCTAAGGTGCATCACACTCATAGCTCTGACAAGACCATCTTTTCAGTTCCCAGATGCTGGACCTCCCTGTTCCAAAGATCCCTTTAACTATAGGGCTCCTCAGTGGATGAATAATCTACCTGGCCCCTTGGCAAATGAAGCAAGACTTGGGCTCTTCAAAACCACCTTAGGGACATCTCCTGACCTCAAGTGCCTCGCGACTGCTCATGATCTGACGATAACCTTGGCGATGGCCCTGGGCCTGAATTTAGCCCCCACCTGCTTCTGCACCTAAGCAGTCGTTGTCAGAATTTGTTTCCAAACTGTAATACCTATTGTGTAATGATCATCACTAAGCAACTCCTAGTATTTGAGCTCTTTCTACTGCTCATCGTAATGAATGTTTGCCTTCTGCTCGCTGTATATTTACTTGAACATTTTACTCACTGATCTATCGTTAGTACTGTCAGTCTGCATTCTTATTTCTGTGATACGGATCCTTTGTAAATGAGTCTATGACTCAAAGGTGTTTCCGAATTCCAAATAAATAAAAATAAAAAATAAACTCGAGCTTCCAGATTCCTAGATTTTTGTGCCTTGGGGAGGATTGCGAGGTTGTTTTGCTTGCTTACATTACAGTAACCAAATAAAGTAACATACTAACATACTAATTGCCAGAAGATTAGGCCTTCCAGTCTATCGAGTCTGGTCGAACCTCAGATCCCATGTTGGGAACTGAGGCCCTCTCCCCTCTTTTGTTCCGATACATCGCCTTTCTGCATCTGTCCCACCCTCTTTTGAAGCCCTCCACCACGGAAATGTGGAACAGCTCGCCAGGCAGCGCGTTTCAAAAATTCACCACCCTCTCAGTGAAAAACCTCTTCCTCTTCCCCCCATCCTTCCACCTTCCAACTTCCATCCATGCCCTCTGTTGATACCTCCCTCCTTTAGTTTAAAGATCCACTCCGTGTTTACCCTACATATTTCTTTGAGGTACCTGAAAACCTCGATCATGTCCCCCGTCTCTCCTCTCCTCCAATGAAAACAGGACGAGTTCCTCAAGTCTGACCTTATATGTCAAGTCCCCCAGTCCTCGAATCATCCTGGGAGCCCTCCTCTGTAGCCTCTCCAGGAGCTGTATGTCCCTCTTCAAGCGCGGTTTCCAGTACTATACACAGTACTCTAGGTGTGGTCTAACCAGTCCATTGTACAGCGGCAGAATCACTTCCCTGCTCCTAGAGGTGATCCCCCTAACAATGCATCCCAACAACCTGTTTGCTTTGATAGCCACTCTCCTGCACTGCTCAGAGTTATTCATACATGCATCCACCATGACCCCAAGGTCTTTTTCCCCAGACGAGGCCTCCAGCGCTTCCCCTCCCAGAGTGTACCTGTGTTTAGGGTTTCCCCACCCAAGATGTAACACCTTGTACTTGGTGATATTGACATTTAATTTCCATGTGTGAGACCACCTTTCCAGGGTGTCCTTGCAGAGCCAACCTCCTCTCTTCCCCTCAACTACTGCTCCCATCTTGGAGTCATCAGCGAAGAGACTCATCTCACACCCTATACACACTCTGATGTCAGATATGTATGCATTAAACAGGATCGGACCCAGGACCGAGCCCTGCGGTACCCCACTACCAACTTCTCTAGGGTTCAAGAGCTCCCCACCAAGCACTACTCTCTGTGTGCATCCAGCTAGACCCTTTTCTAACCATCTAACCATCAATGGGCCCACTTCCAACCCCATCAGTTTCTCCACCAGTCCATTGTGGGGGAACGAGTCAAACACCTTGCTGAAGTCCAAGAATAGTACATCTACTGGCTTCCCCTGTCCAGTTCGATGCTACCCATTTGTAGAACTCCACAAGGTTGGTTTGACACAATCTACCTGCACAAACCCATGTTCTCAACTGTCCAGCCTTCCTCCTCCTCCAAGAACACTCCCAATCGCTCCTTCAGTATACTCTCCATTAATTTTTCCACCACCGAGAGTCAAATTGATGGGTCTATAGTTACCTGGTATTTCCCTTAACCCCCCCTTTATGGATTGGCACCACATGCACCTCTCGCCAATCCCAAAGTACCCTCCCTGTCTCAAGCAACCTGCTGAAGAGCTCCGCCAGGGTGAGGCCAATACGTTCGCCAACTCCCATAGTACTCTCGGATGAATGCCATCCAGACCAGGAGATTTATCTTTCTTCAGGGCCTTAAGGGCTTTCCACAACTGTTCGGTGAAGATAGCATCATCCATCCCCCCCCCACCTTGCTGGCCTTTCTATCCTTGGCCTGGTGTGAAACCCCAAGGGTGCCTCTCCCTCCCTTATGCTCCTTTTCTGTTGCTCCCCCAATCCCACACACTACCGCTTCTATCCCCCTCATGCCTTGCTTTGTAAATATCCCATCCCCCTCCCTAGTGAACACCGAGGCGAAGTACTCGTTTAATATCTCCGCTTGCTCTCTCACCTCTTCCACCCACCCACCGACCATCTGATCTCAGTCTGCCAAGCTGGCCCGTAGTTTTTCTCCGTGCCCGATGTACCGGAAAAGATCTCTTCCTGTCCCGAATCCCCTGTGCCAGCCGCTGCTCTTTATAGGACTTTGCCCTCCACACCATCCGGGTGACTTTTCTAGGTGCAAGACGGTATGTTTCCATTTCTCTTTCCCCTCTCAATGTTTTGTATTTTTTGTAGGGGGCCTTCGTCTCCCTGACCACTACCTGATCTTCACTGGTCCACCAGCACGGTTTATGTGACCTTGCTCCCTTACACTTCACCTTAGCGCAGGTCCTGACTGCCTCATGAAGTCCCCGTTTTATCACCTCCCATCTCTTTTCCATGTCTGTCATTGTTGTAATCCCTTTCAAGTGATCCTTGAGAATATTTCCCATGCCCACAAAGTCCGCTCCCTGAAATCCATGGCCAGTGTCCTAGGATCTCTCCCTTGCTCCCCCCATGCTAATTTGAAACCAGACAGTATTGTGGTCACTCCCAGTCAGGAATCCTCTACAACCAAGTCCCTTACCAGATCCCCATCTGCCAGAACCACGTCCAAGACATGTCCCTCCTCATGGGCTCCATCACATACTGTGTTAAGAACACATCCTGGAGGCCGTCCAGCAGCCTCTGTTCCTTGCCCACCTTAGAGGACATGGTTCCTCAGTTGGTATCTGGCATATTAAAGTCCCCCATCAACACCACTCTCTCCCCTTTTGGTCCACACTGGACAATAATGCTGTCCAGCAAACCATCCTCCAGAACATCACCCATCCCAGGGGGCCTATATACTACACCCAGCTTGACCTTACCTCCTGCCAGGGTTCGTAAGGTGACCCATAAGGCCTCCATGTTTCCCTCTGCCTCTTCTACCCTAGCAATTTCTATGCACTCTCTAATGTACATAGCCACTCCTCCCCCTCTGCCCTCCTTCCTATCCTTCCTAAGCATAGTGTAACCCCTCGTGTTTAGGTCCCAGTCATGTTTTTTGTTAGCCCACATTTCCGTGACCGCTGCCACATCCACCACCGCCCCCAAACAACATGGCCTGGAACTCTGGTAACTTGTTTCCCGAGCTTCTGACATTTATTAACACCACCCCCAACCCCTTATCCCTGATTCCCTTTGTCGAACCCCACCCGGGTTCCTTGTGCCTCCAGCCACCCTCTGCTCCTCCTGGAACCTCCTACCCCAGTCTCTTCCCCCCCTCCTCCCCTTGGGTTTGGTGGCTACTCCCCTCATCTGGAGGAGAGGGCTTCATGTCAGCCCTCCTTGTCCCTCCCCTCCACAAGTTTAAACCCACCTTTCTTGAATGTAGTCCATCACCCCGTTTAAGGTTTCCTTCCCAAATGGGGTAAGATGAAGCCTGTCCTTGGCATACAGTCCCTTATCCTCCCAAACTCCCTCCCAGTTCCCCAACACCCCCACCCACTTTCTTCCCCCCACTTCCTGAGCCAGTCATTTACCTCTATGATCTCCCTTTTGTTCTCCACTGAGGCCCTAGGTACTGGCAATATTTCTGAAAAGGAAATGTTGCATTCATTATCCTGACAGACTCTAGCAAGTTCTCGGAACCTTGCTTGGATTTCCAAAACACTGTGTCCCTCTATATCGTTAGTCCCCAAGTGCACCACAAAATCCAGTTTCCCTCCACAATCCCTTACCAGCTCATACACCATGAACTTTGCTCTGTGCACCGTCAGCTCAGAGGTACTCACTATCTTCACCTGGCTATGGCATCTCACCCTCTGTCCCTCCCAATGGATACCCCTAATCACAGAGTCACCTAATAACAGAACCTTAACACCACCACCATCCTTGTGGTTACTTCCCTACGCTTTCACCCCCACCCCTATTTATCCGTGATCCCAATTTCATGGAGTCTTCCTGCCTTATTATGAAAGACCCTTGTCACCTCCCTTTCTGCCTCCTTAACATTTTGCCCACTTAACTCAGACCCCCCTGTATGGGTATCCTCTTTATCCCATTCATTATGCTGATAAAATTGTATACTGAAGTGGATATCTGAGGCCACATTTTCAAAATTGCAGAAATCATGCATATTCATCAGAAGAAGTTTTGCAGAGTGGGGGCCCTTGTGTAACTGCAATTCCTGCTGCATGCACACAGTTTTCAAAAAGGTTGCCCTTCACAGGTTTTTTATCAATTTATGGCAGCCTGCAGAGCCTGGTGTTACCCATTATAGCATTTATGGAAAAAAAAAAGGAAAAGACTCTTACACCCCCCCATCAATGCGCACAGAAAAGACTGAAAATAGCTCTTTCAGTGGTGGGTGGATTTTCCTCTGCAACTTTAAGTTGAGCACCGGGACATAGTCCTTGTGCCATGTCAGGGCCTTTAAAAATTAGTCACTGAATCTTTAAGCATCTACCTTGATGAAAAATGCAGGACTCCTCTTTCTCAGGACATCATTCAGCAATATATTTTTAAACTAAAGCTTATACAGCCTATTTGTAATAGCTGTAACAAACTTAGAAGCCAAATATTGTTCTGCAGGTCAGTCCATGTAACACTGCCACCTGGAAGACGGAGGTTCACATGCCATCCCCACACTCAATGTATTGGGCTTACTTTTACTTACCTGGAGTGTTTGACCGGGAATGGCACGCTGAGCTGTGACAGCTTGTTTCCATGTGTGTGCGAGGAGGGGGTCAGTTACATGGATCTGTTTTATATACTGGGATCTTTCATTTCCATCTGCTCGACCACCAGAGATGAGCAGAAAGGAACTTGGTTTAACATCTCATCAAAAGGATGGCACCACAATAGTGCAGCACCTCCCCAGTACAGTGTCAGTACTGGTATTATCCCCAAGTCCCTGTAGTGGGACTAGAACCTGCATCCCTTTCATATTCTGGTACCAGCAGTGAACGAGCAACCTACTGAACCAATGACCCTACTCACCTGTACCTGTTATCAATACAGAGATATAGATGACATCCACAAAGTGGAAAACTGGCCACCGCAGATGCAGAGGTCTGGCTGCAGCCACAGAGTGCCTCCTCCTCACGTGCACATGTGACTCTAATACAGTGTATCCACTTTAACTCATTGTATGTAAAGTCATTTACTTTGTATGTTTTGATATATTGTATCCTCTTTAACTCATTGTATATAAAGCACTTATAATTTGTTAACCTGTTAAGTTTCTGCATGTCTGTACTCTCCAGTGTCGTGCCTGAAAATAGTCGTTTTATGGCTAGTGCACTTACCCGGTTAACAAAAGCTAAATAAATAAATAAAATGCAGAGCACTCCTTGCAGCCACAGAGATGGATGCATGACCCCTTTGCACTGGATTGCCCACCACCCTCTTGTCTACGCAGGTGGTCAGGTCACAGGCTGTACACGGGTGGGGCTGCAATCTAAGTGACCCACTGAAAAGTAACTGTGTGTCTGCGTACAGGGAAATGGGGCTCTGTGCCTGAGTTTGCTTAATTTGCACATATCCCAGATGCGTTTCTGGATAGTGTGGATAAGTCTACAATGTGTGGCAAGGCACAGCTCCAGATCATTACACAGTCAGGAGACCCCATAGAGGTGGTTAGTACTTTTAAATACCTTGGGGTTCACTTAGATGTCTCCTTCTCAATGGAGCATCAAGCAACTCAGCTTACCAAAATGGTAAACCAGAAGCTCAGGTTATTATACCACCTCTGCCATCTTTTATCCAAAGCTGCCTGCAAAAAGATTGTGTCAACATCCCTTCTCCGTATTTTATTCTATGGTGCCCCTCTACTGCTCTCCGCCCAATCCTCTTCCTTGAACAGGTTCGTCAACTCTATCACAGGATTAGACGTTTTACCCTTGGAGCGCACTCCAGAAAACACCACTGTGAGGCCCTGTATTCTCTTCGATGGCCTACCTATGACTCAAGGTTACAGTTTCACACCTTATGTCTTGTATTCAAACTTACCAAGCTCTTTAATCCCCCTTGCCTTGGGGAATTGTTTACAAAAAAGCACCCACATGCACGCTTAGATCTACTTCCTTACCCTTATTAGCAGAAGACGCAACGCCTGCCAGGTAAGCGCTCATTCACCTTCTCAGTTCTCTCTGCTTGGAATTCCCTCCCAACTTACTCTCCTGCCCCACCCTATCCTCCTTCAAAAAAGAGCTTACCGCTTTCCTACTAACCCCCCTCCTCTGCAATTGCTTTAAATAACCCTTATAGCATCGTTAATGCCTAGTCTATATTACTCTGATAGATATATCTTGTAATCCACCTGCGCTCGTGTTCCTGCTATGTATATATTGTATAATATTAGTTATCCTGTTTATTTATATATGCTTAATGCCTGATCTGTTTTAAGTTACTTACCTGGCTTTCCACTGTAATAATGTTTGCACCATTGTTAAATCTCTCTGTATCCTGTAAATTATTATATTATTTCTCTGTTGTACTGTGTTCACCACTGACACCCGGGTCGTCACTGAAAATGGGACTGCATGGTCTCAGTGGATTTACCCGGCTACCAAAATTCTAACAAATAAGCTTCATCACAAAGTTCTACACAGAATTTGTTGGGAAAAAAAAAAAAAACACTTGGCCTTCCCAGTCTGCCAGGATGGTCCTCATGTAATCTGTCTCTGCAGACTGTGCCTCCCTCCTTGCCTATTTACTAATATTCCCTTATGTCTATCCCCATGCATGCTTGAAGCCTCCCTGTTTTCACCTCCACCAGTTCTGCTGACAATCTGTTCCAGGCCTGTACCACTAGTACTAATCTTCTTCACATCCCTACTAACGCGCCCAGCTTCACTGCATGCCCCTGGTCCTGACGCTCTTTCTCATTTGAAAGAGACTCCCCTCCTACACCCTGTTCACTTCTGTGAGGTACTTGTAGATCTCTAGAAGTTTCTGCATGTGGGAAAAAATGGGTAGACTAGGTGGGCCAAGTGGTCTTTATCTGCTGTCACATTCTATTTTTCTGTGTTTCTATGTTTGTAACACGTCCCCTCCAAAAATTGTGGCACTGCAGTAGCAGTATGGGGCACACTTAATCATCAATATCTCTTGACCGCTGCCAGCTACAGGTGAGTTCACTGCCTTATTTAAAAGAGCTTTTCATGGGCTTTCAAATTATGATGGACCCAAGACTGAGAAGTTAAAGAAAAGGGAAGGAAGTTATGTACAGAAATAAAAAAAGTAATGCAAGAAGAGGCTGAAAACAGGGGGGTTAAGTGACTTGCTCAGGGTCAGCAGGGGATTATGTGACTTGCTCAGGGCCACACATCAGTAAGTCAGTGGCAGATTCCCAGCTCTGCACTCTAACCACTAGTTTTTGCTTCCTCTCTTGAACTTACAAACAGCATCCTTAAGTTTCCATTCAGAACAAAGAGATATCGTACAGGTGATTTCCCTTTTGAACAACTGAAGTGTAAAATATTACTGAACTGGGCTATAAAATGCAAACTCAGCTAAAAGACAAGTTCCACATTTACTAAAAAACATTTTGTTCAAGATGTACAAGTGTATGGGGTATCACAGGCACACAAAAGAAATGTGTTCTTGGATTCAGGAATTGTTGTTCTCAAAGAAAAACTTCCCCAAATCCTACAGGTGACTTTTCATCAGCTAAGTACTTGTAAGTTACCCGATTTTTCACTAGTTTTTGTTTTCATTATAAAGGCATCTCTAGGGATCGGACTAGTGGTATGAAGGGCTGAGGCGCTCACCACCTGACCTTCTGCCACACTGGTGACTGGCATTTGGGAACAGACTTGGGTCATTCAGGGGTCAGCTGGGCAAGGGAGGATTGAGCATGCATAGGACTGCTTTCCTCCTGCGGGGGAGGGGGGTTACATGGCCTGCCACTTATCTGCCACCTGAAGGTGCCCAGGTGGTAGCACAGTCTGGGAACACGAAGACAGTCACACATAGATGTTTGAGGACGTCTCCATGGAGGAGGAACTGACCCATTATGCCACTGCATGTGTGTGGCTTAGGGGAGGGGAGGAAAACACAGAGGAAAAAACCCTCTGGCCACAAGATGACATCCGGTCCCTCGCAGGCCTTGCACCTGCGACCAGGCACCCCATCATAAGTCCTGCAAGCTGAGGACACTGCCAAGAAGGTAAGTCCTGGGGAAGTCGGGTGATGGGGGTAGGGGGACCGGATAGAAGGGGGAGACCATGGGCAATTGGGAATAAACAGAGAATGGAAAAAAGAAAAAAAATCCATCTTAAAATGCCATAACATCAGCCTCTGCTAACAGCATAAGGACTGCAATGCCTACCAAATGTGTCATGCCAGAGCCCTGCCAGATCAATGTACCGGATCAGTGTGGAAGCTCTCACCTCCGTTTCTCCTTCTCTCTCAGACCACCCCCAGGACATAGCCTCATGCCCTGGGACCAGCAAGCCTGTCACACGCTGCTGGAATGTTAATACATGGCCAGCACTAAGATTCACAGATGTAACCTCAGGTTGAATAAAGAAACAGCCCAGACTAGACTAGCTCCTGTGTGCTGACCCACCATACCCCCTCCATTGCACATGCACTTTTGTTCCAGAACATTTCTATTTATTTAACTAGCACACTTAAGCCTTTTTTTAAAATTAATTAGAAACTCAACCACAACAAATGCAAAGGAAAGACGCCGAAGATGTAGAAGATCCAGGATTTTACAATGGGGTGGTGCCGAAGAAGGGTCTTGGTAGGACTTGGCATGCATATATATATATATATATATTTTTTTCCCCACAGGTTTTAAATTTTTTATACAGTATTTACTTTATTATTTTTGGTAAGTAGGTAAGCCCCACCAGGCACAAGTGCCTGTTTTCAGGAGAGACCCTGGAGCACTGCAGTGGCTATGTGACTTGCTCAGAGTCACATAGTGTGGGAGTGGAGGTTGTGGAAATCAAACCCAACTCTGCTGGATGTACCAAGCTCATTCACAGCTTGTTACTCTAACCTCTAGGCTATACTGCTGGCCCCATAAATAAGCTGCTATTACCTTTTTAATACAAAAAAAAACAAAATACAAACGATGCATTTTGAGTTATGGTTTGGAAATCAACCACTAAAGAAGGGAAGGAAGTCAGTAAGTTAAGTGTTCAGTGGTAGGGGCGGCCACCCCATCTGCCTCCCTCTAGAACTGCCACAAAAAAGGTACAGCAGTACTTCTACGGCAAAATAAGCAATAATCCACAATTGGGTGCATGTTAAGACAGATCTTACTGCATGTCCCAGCTGGGTTGGGAAGCACAATATGCAGCGGAATGCTTCTGACCACCTTTGAAGTCCATTAAGACCCATCTCACACACACTGGAGTGAGTTACCCTGCTTATAAAGCGACTCGTTCGGGCAGCAAAATGTTGGAATGAGACCTTTTAAATTTGACTGAGGGCTAGCCATGCGGTGAGACAAATGCTCACAAATCTTACCACACAGCCACGTGATGTGGTTCAGCCAATCACATTCTTCCTTTTCTCACTGCTATTTTATAATGAAAATGAAATATTCTGCCCATGAATCTTTACAGTAGCAAACAAAATGCAACAAACATTGCTATTATCAGACAGGACACGCTGGACCAGCATGTCCTTTTCAGTCAAGCAAAGAAAATCAAAACCAAATGAGATTAGGGTTGAAAACTCAGACAACCACAATGCATGGGTCCGATAGAATACAATGTTAACATCGGTTACAGCTATATTAATCTTGAGAGCATTGTTTGTCAACAGAAAAGTTACTGTAATGGGGACAAGTGACAAGTCATGAATATGAATGGTAGATACAAACTGGACAGCATGGCAACCTGCCCTTTGATGTTCATAAACTTGACTGTCAATTGAGGTCATCATTCACATAGTGATATAATCTCATACATCACTATTGTTTTATAAAGCTTACACTATGCAATCACAATGCAATCTTAATTTATGCAGACTGACACCTGGGCTTTGAGCAATAATTCTCCAACTTTTGATACTGAAACATGGGACACAGACACTCAAAATGTGGGACACCCTACCCTCATAATGTGGGACACACAATCAAACACTGGGGTACAAGATCAGACATCACGGAAACCAATGCCTTTAACTGCGCAAAGTTTAATTTTGATTTAGCACCTTCAAACATTGAGTTTCTGCTTTAATGTTTGAGTTTACCTGTCTTACAGCACCCTCTGTTTTTGCTTCGTTTGTTTGCTTGACTAAAAACAAGTCAATACAATTTATAAAAAATACTTAAAACCATCGAATAGCTAAAGATCAATATAAACATTATTGACACTGTCTGCACATGGCCAGCACTGCATACATTTAACGTGTCAAAAAACACATTTTTTATATACCGAGATCAACTTTATAAGGAACTGAAAGTATAGAAAAAGGCATCCTTGTAAACCAGAATATTCACCTTATCGTCATCTACGGGCTGGTTAAAACTGTATATTTTATTTACGTTTTACCCTCAAAGTTTAACTATCGCTTTTAGGTAGGCTACTACTTTGTGCGATTTGTCCTGGGAGATTGGTTTAAGATCTGCTCCACTATTTGGTCCACGTTTAAAAATTTAGATGATAGCATGCCAAAAGTCAATGTGTTATAGCCTTACTATACCAAGAGAATAACAAGATGATAAGATTTAAATGCTCCTTCCGCCCGCCCTATTCCATCTTCTCTGTGAGGGCAGCACCTTTTCCATAAGGGACGAAAGTGGAACAGAGCTATTTTGACGGGCAAAATGCGGGACAGTTGAGACATAATGCTTTGAGCGATCTGACATCATCCCTCCAATGCGGGACAACGGGGAGCTATGGACAGGTTAGGTATATCTGACAAGGGCTGGCTGGCCTGCTTACCTGACATGGTTGTCACAAAACCTGCTCTGCTGGGGCTGGTTCAGGCAGACGGTGCGGGCTGCTGCCTCCCGATCTGCATTGGACGTGGCTCCGGACATCTCATCATCTGCCTTCTCATATCCCACCGAGGAACAACCAGGTCCTGTGAAATAAATCCAGAGAGAAAACCGGGTCAATTGCCGCTGGAAAGCACACCACACACAGATCAACATTCACGCCCTCAGAGCATCAGATACACCCCATCTCTAACTCCGCCCTTCTCTGCTGCCTGCCTCTGTCCCCACCCTGACAACTACTACATCGCCTCCTCCCGGTCGCTGCCCCGCCTGCCCCCGCCCCCGTCTCCTGTCAGCCGGCTCACGCGAGGGCAGCAGCAGAGCAACTCACGCGACGTATGCTGCTGAGAGAAGCACAAAGGCAGAGCCAAGAGTGGCGAACAGGCAGGCTTTGTAGTGGATTAATGCGACAAAGACAGTAACCACCCACGTACTGCTTGCTATCAGCTGTCGTGCAGCATAGCTGTTTAATGTATGGTGGCTGTCTGGTACGAAAGTAAATGGATACAATGCAAGACGACTTAGCAGCTGATGTGATACTGAAGGCTGGGGAAGGGGCTGTAGCCAGGCACTGCTTATCCGCCTTCTCGGTTGCTTCGCTTGGACGGACCCCGAAGATCTGTTCACTCGAAACCTAATGGATGCAGGTCGCTGAAGTGATGGCTGAGAAAGTCACGAAGAAGTCCTTGTGTTAGTAGATAAACTTAATAAATAATGCATGTCGCCATTCGAGTCACAGGGCTCGTCTATCTCATGGGGGTTCCCCCAATTCCTACCCCACAGGTGAAAAGGTGCAGCAGGCTATCCTGTCCTATCTTAGCAAAGATTGTGTGTCTCCAACACAACTGGAGGCAGATGTGCGAACTTATAGCAGACCCGGGCATCCTCAGCACTGCCATACGCATTGTTCACCCCCATATCTCTGGTAACGCCCTTGCTCCACTAAGATACATACGGACTGGGGCGGTGACCCGTGTTGGGATTACAGATGGGCTTGGTCCGCCATCTGTAACGTGAGCGCCAGGAGCTCACATAAGTACTGCCATTGACTTATAATGGGAAGGGGGCTCAATTTAAAGATAGGGCTCATTGAGTGCAGTTGGAACACTGGGGCGGTCAGAACCGCAGTGTATTTGTTTTCTGGATTTGCCAAATCCTGGACAAGTTTAATTTTGTAAAGGCTTTACATTCTGGCTTGCCTGATCAGAACCCACACTGTAGGTATTCGTAATGAGGGAAAGAAAGACATAGGCAACTATTGTACAAGGACTGCAGAGCTGTGGTCAATAGCAAACTTTTGTTAAATGCTAAGAAGGTTGAACGAAAAATCGTAACATGAGTTTTCTAAGAAAACCCAGGTTATGATATTTGGTTCACCTAGGAACGTATAGGATGTCCCGGAAGCTCCGTTGTCAGCAGTGGTTAAAATACAAATATTTCGGAGGTGGAACTGCAATCTCTGTATTTATGGGAGGTGGAACTCTCTAATAGTATCAGTGGAGAGGAGGTGGAACTGAGTTCCTGCCCAATTAAACCCCTGGTTGTCAGAAGCTTGTGATTTTATAAGTAGAGGATAAGTGTAAGTGCCTCAGAGATTGGTGGTTTGAATCATATATTTGGATGCATATTTCCTCTATAGTAAGTAGGACTGGACAAAGATTTAGTTTTTTTTTTTCCAGAGTAGATAATGCTGTCCCTTTTATAATACCAGATCCAGAATTGTTATTACTGTGCTTTTAGGATTGATTGATTGCTTATAGGAATCTGGTGTATGGGCATGCAGACCTTACCCAGCTTGGTAGGTTGGATGTCCTCTTCAACTATATTGCAAGGTTTATAACTGGTGCCCCTATGGAACCCAGAGTTGTGTTCCATACCACCTGGCAGGCTTGACTTCCCTTAGTAGTAGGAGAAAATTACACACCTTAAGATGTTTGTGCTCAAGTCTCAAGTACAAAGTACCAAATAAATATCTGACCCTCCTGCAAGTGAGACCAATTAAATTAGACCAGAGCTCTGTTGGGGTAACAAATTCATGGTGCATGTACCCTTGTCACTAAGGCAAGAGCAAACTATATAGTTCATGCCCCATCCTTTTGGAACTCTAGTCCCCCTGTACTTGCATCCCTGTTTTGGAGATCTAGTCTCTTTATATACCATACTGCAGTGGTTGACGACGATAGAACAGAAAACCTGCAGTTAGTAAGTAAGTAAGTAAAAGTTTATTTATAAGCGCTTTTCAATAAACCAAAGCGCTGTACAATAATAACATTAAATAATAAACAAATTATTAATGATAAAATCAATCTTTAAATGCTTTTAAAAGCAAAAAGGTTTTCAGCTCAGATTTAAAACTCTCGACAGTCAGGCAACCTTGTATCCAGCGAGGTAGAGAATTCCACAGGGTGGGGGCAGCATAAGAAAATGCACGTGCCCCAGACGTCTTTAAATGAACCCTGGGAATCTCTAGCAATCCCTCGTCGGCGGATCGGAGTGGGCGAGAGGGACAGGGAGTAAGGAGATCTTGCAGATACCGTGGTCCCTGTTCATGTAGGGCCTTATAGGTCAGTAACCCGGATCTTAAAGGTGATCCGCCACTGAACCGCAGCCAGTGCAGTCCGAGCAGCACAGGCGTAATATGACTGTTTCTAGATATCCCAGTCAAAAGCCTGGCCGCTGCATTCTGCACCAGCTGCAGGCGGCGGATATCAACCCCTGGTAGCCCTAGGTACAAGGCGTTGCAGTAATCAAGGCGAGAGGTCACAAAGGCGTGGACCAAGATAGGATGGTCAGCCAGAGGGACCAGGTGTTTCACCCGAGCAATATTTCTAAGATGGTAAAATGAAGATTTGACAACGGCCGACACCTGAGATTTTAGGGTCAGGCCGTCTATAATAACGCCCAGATTACATACCTGGTCTGAGGTTGGAAGTTGGACACCATCGAGCCATATGCCCGATGGAGTCCCAGCCCTACAACCTGTCTCAAGGCGACCAGGGTCCACAGCCAACACCTCAGTCTTATCCGGGTTTAACTTCAACCAGCTGGTACTCATCCAATCTTTGATTTCGGATAGACAGTTGTTAAGCACGGAGATCGCATCTCCCTGTCCGGGATTAAAAGACAGATACAACTGGGTATCATCTGCATAGCAGTGAAAACCCAGATCGTATCGCCTAATAATGTCTCCCAATGGCAGCATATACACAGCAAACAACATGGGTGCCAAGATGGAGCCCTGCATGCACCCAGGACAGGAGATGGCGTCAGAGGAATAAATTCCAGTAACAACCCTCTGCCTCCGACCGTGAGGAAAGAACGAAACCAATGTATAACTGTACCAGTCAGTCCACAAATAAAGCCTCAGGCGCTCCAGAAGCACACCATGGTCTACAGTATCAAATGCTGCAGAGAGATCAAGGACTAGAATAGTACGAGCCTTTTGATCTTTCGCAATCAGGAGATCATTTAAAACCCAGACAAGGGCAGTCTCAGTGCTATGTCTTTTCCTAAATCCTGATTGAAGAGTATCATAGATATTGTGATTTATAAGATGGTCATCCAGTTGTAGTGCAACCACCTTTTCAATAACCTTACCCACAAAGGCCAGGTTAGAGATAGGTCTGTAGTTAGCTAAGCAGTCCGGATTCAATGAAGGCTTTTTTAGGAGTGGTCGAATGACCACCTCCTTTAGGGGGTCAGGAAAGATCCCCTGCTCCAAAGATTTCCAGACAATTTCAGCAAGGATCGGACAGATAGTATCTATGCAACCTAATAATAGTGACATAGGGCCTGGATCCAAACTACAGCTGGTTGGTCGTACAGTCTGGACAATCCTCACAATATCCATGAGCTCTGGCCTACCAAAGTCAGACCAGGTAACAGAGGTGTTTGCTTCCTCGCCGATCACCACAAACCCTTAAAGAGAGAGCTTGGCTGATACCTGACCTGATGTTGGCAATCTTATCTGCGAAGAACCGAGCAAGCTCATCACATTTTTTTTGTGAGAAATCTCTTCCAGACTGCAGACAGAGTGGATTGCACAGTCTGTCGACAGTCTGAAAGAGTTGAGCCAGTCAGTTCCTCGCAGCAGCAATCTCCCTGGACAGGAATTCTGCCTTCTTACAGGTGATTGCTGATTGATAGGAACCATAATGGTCCATCAACCTAAGTTTGTCCGCATCAAGGCTGGATTTCCGCCAAGCCCTCTCTAGCCTTTGCCCCACTCTCCTCAGTTCCTTTAAAGACTCATCAAACCATAGAGTCTTTGGATGCTGAGTGAGTGGGCGAACACGAACAGGAGCAACTAAGTCCAGGGCCTCACTCACTGCCTTATTATAGGCAAGAACGAGGTCCCTGGACCCATGCACTCACCCGAAATACTCGATAGATTCAATACCGCCAGTAGACCCTCTGGGGTAACTACCCTTAAAGGGCGATACTGGACCATCTCCGTAGAGGCAGGTCTATTTGGGGGTGCCCCGAAGCTGAATCTTATGGTATGATGATCTGTCCACGCATTCGGTTCCACCCCCAAATGCGTGATGTCCAAGTCCAGTAGAAACACTAGATCCAATGAGTGCCCTCCTATGTGGGTAGCAGAGGTAATTACCTGTGAGAAGCCCAACATAATCATAAGTTGGAGGAGATTCTTTCCAAAATGCGAGAGTTCATCGTCGACCCAGGTATTGAAGTCACCCAGTATTAACCATCTGGGCGACCCCATTGCCATGTCGACAATGAAGTCCACAAACTCCTTCAGGAATTCTCCACCATCACCGGGTGGTCAATAGATGAGGAGAATCCTGAACCCCGCACCTGCTCCCAGGATACACTCAAAGGATCGAGTGCTACCCACTGGAACATCCACAAGACTCAACTCTGTTTTAAAAAAGATGGCTACTCCCCCGCCTCTATGATCCAATCTTGGGCGGTGTATCACAGAGAACCCAGCCGGAGCAGTAGAAGCTAGTATTGGACCTGCATTCTCATCAAGCCAGGTCTCGGTGATACATGCCAGGTCAGATGTTGCAACAAGATCTGCAATAATAGCAGTCTTGTTTCTAATAGACCTGGCATTGCATAACACCGCCCGGGTTGGATGGGTTTTCAGGAGAAGCGCAGTACCTGCCCACAATCTGCGGAGCCCTTGGGTATGAAAATCAGGCAGGGAGGACCCCTTTCCTAATCCCATTTCGCCCCAGGGCATCTCCTAGTCTCAACTATCCCTATCTGCTCACTCCTTTCCATTCTCCCACTCAGACCAGCCCCCACCCTCATATGTCTTCTTATTATCCCCAATGCACGACACTTAATAAAAATGTCGGCAGGTAAACGAGGACAATGAAAGGGGCGGAGGCTCTGGAGCAGAGTGGGAGAATAGCGCCTGACCGTCTTAAAGCCCTCCCAACACATCTTAAAACAATAAAACCCAGGAAACAAACTAAATCACTTTCAACCCAACCCCAAATAAATACACCTCAAATAACAAATAAATAGTTATAATAAACTATAAGATATAATAAACATACACATTTATAAATATTAACTTCCTTTCACCCACCCCAACAAATACTAAAACTAAAAATCTCTAAAGATATACAGGTAAATCATAAACTTAACACCAAAGTCCAAATCAAATGAATCTTAATATAAATAACAAATCTTTGAAGCTGTAAATAAAACCAATAAGTAAAATAATTTTCCAAACACTGACTCTTCACAGAGCGAAGAATAACCAGAGTCTCTCAGTCCCCAGACACTCTCACCACCTGGAGAAAGAGGGCATATTCAGTAACAGAGTATGAAATAGAATAATAATAAATCTTCAAAGCAGCCAATGTCTTTGAATCTTCAGACCCCTAGACTCTCTCACAACCCAGGGAGTCCAAGATAAAACAGGCAAACAAACTGCCTTAAACCGAAGGAATATGTCTATGGGTTAAAGTTTTAATCATAAACCATGGGCAGAAAGTCAAAGGAGCAGAGGAGGAAGTCCAACATTAGTTGAGCTGAAGGCTTCAGAATCAACATAAAGGGAAGAACCCTGGCAGCAGCCACTAATCAGCGGATCCAGAGCAACAGGCCGAATAGTGTCTACCCACGGTAGACTCCTCCGGTGAGTCTGGGAGTACCGGCAACTCGCGCCCGCCCTTCAGCTGGCCCAAGGCCAGTGTCACCCGCCCTGAACCCAGCCAACAGCAACCACCCCAGGTAACTCCCCAAAAATCCGCCGTCTCAGACCACTCAATGCCAAGTCCGAATAAACAGCTCCCACGACGAAAATGAGCAAAGATAAGTTTCAAACTTTCCAAATCTCACCGCTCCACTCCAAATCAGCAAGTTCATATACTCCCTTGAGGCTCCAACATTTACACAATCAGTCTGCAATTAGTCTGCCTTATAATCCCTATTGTCTTCTTGTCAGTCTACAGTCCTCCGTTCGTCATAACAAAATCCAAAATCCGAAAAAAAAAGTTTACTTCATCAAAGTCAAAGGCTGCGGTCCTATTCAAACTCAGTCCGATTACTGAAACTTATCCGCGGTCCACAGTCTTATCCCGTAATGTTCACCGCATTTAAAGTCAGCAACAGACCATACCGAAATCTCCAATTCGAGTTGGTCTCCGAAACACAGAACGATAAACGGTAAATAAACAATAAGTAATTAACAAATAAAAAGTGCTAGGAGGTGATCGTTCACGGAGCTTAAACACAGCCAAAGAGACAAACAAAGTGCAATATGCAGTGGCTAGTTACATGAAATAGTTAACAGACATTGATATATAGCGTGGTGTAACTGGGATGGTCTTTTAAATTTATTTAGTTTGATAACATTGTGACTTGTAATATATGAACCTTATGATTCTGTGTGTCTGCTGTTTACCAGATATTTATTATATGTACTAAATGTGTGAAATCATGCATACAGTGTAATTGTAGATGAGCGTGACCACTCACATGACATAACTGTAGCTCCTCTCTGACTCCGTCCTGGAGAGGGCCACAGCCCCTGCTCTGCAGGTCTGACTATGGATAAGGTGTCTGGGTTCCCAAAGCTGACCTCACGGGGGTTCTTTCCCAAAGCTAAAACAAAATGGCAGTGCCTCCACCCAGACTACATATTAGTGGGTCTGATTGCTTGCATTACAACCCCCTGGGATGTCGTACCAACCCACCTCCCCAAGAGTTACCCCAACATGGACTTACCAAGTTTGAACCTCCCCACATTCAGTTGCCATTTACCTTTTCCATCTCATCCAATTAACAGGCTCACTAAACTTAGGCTCTGAATTCATCTCTGCTGCAAAACAGTGACTTCATTGTTTATTTACGGGGGAAGGTTTAGGAAAGGAGTAAGAGGAATAGAGGTTAAGCACGCTTTTGATTCTGCATTTCCCCAAATCACATTTCCCTTTTATTCAAACCTTCATCAGTGCACCCACCAGATCTGTCTAACTAGCTAACTGCTGCAGTTATGCTCAAACCCAGACCCACAGGTCCCAGTCCATTTAACCCCAAAGTCCAGTACCTGGGTACCCAGATTCAAAATTGCAGACCGGAGGTGCAGCTGGTAGCAGGCGTTGGCACACCTGATGAATTAAATAACTTTTTACATTCCTTTCTTTTATTTAGAGCTAAACCTTTTATCTTTTCCCTCTAGTCCTTAGGTCTAACTCCTGCCTAGTGGGCAAACATATTGACAGTCCCCAGGCGCAGGGCAGTTCCTGCTTTTACTCACGGTTTTGCAGAATCAGTCCTTAGATGGCACAGTTCACTGAAGTCCTGGGGATGGATGGCAACACAGCAGAACCAGGCACAGTGTGTGAATAGGGGGCACAGAGGCAGCAGCTTGTCTCTCTCTCTCTTGCTAGCAGATCTTGCAGTTTGTCTCCTTCAGCCCATTACAGGCCCCGTTGCAGGGCACATATGCAAGGCCTGCCACTACAGAGGATCCAGACCTGGGAGTGGCCCCACGGCTTAGCTCCCTTCAATCAGAGCTCCCTAGCACTCTGGTGCAAGACCCGTGATCCCCTTCAGCAGCAGACTCCACTTGATGGGGGTTAGTGAGTTCCCCACCTGACCCTGGGTGTCAGCAGAAACATTCAGCACATTCTCTTCTACTTCTCTTTCTTTCTCTTTACTGCCACGGTATGTAGCCACAGCAGTCTGTTTCTTTTCCTTGCTGTAGATCTCAGGAGCAGACAACAAGTACCCATCCTGAAAGGCATCTGTCCATCCTTCTGCTTTCATAGTCTGTTAGCTTTAGCACAGCCACATTCTCGCTCTGGCTCACACATCACCTGCACACTCAAAGGCCCTTTTGTCACCGTGCAGGTTCTTAGAATTCTCCGAGTTGAAGAGGCTCACTCTTCCTTTTCTTCTCTCAGCACATTTACATTCTCTTGTTCCTCATCATTCTGCTGCATTCCCATCTTTTTCCAGGCTTAGGCACAACCTTTTTCCTTTTACTCGGCTCAGGACACAATTGCCATTCTTTATCCAGGCTCAGAACACAACCTTTGCTCTTTTTCCAAGTTCAGGACACAACCTGTTTCTTGCAATCTGCAGCTTTTCCTTCTCCATGCGAGCTGCGCTTCTCACCGCTGTGGTACAACTTCAGAACAATGCAGAAAATTCAGCAACCTGCAGCTTTCTCTTTTTTCTCTTCTGAGCTGCTCCTTCATTGCTTCTGCTTCCTTTTTCCTGATGGTGCAGGCACTCCTGCCCTGGGGACAAACTGCTGTCAGCCTCCAGGCAAGCCCATCTCGCAGACCCATTCTCTCCAGGGGCAGGAGCCCCCTCTCTGGAGGAGCTCCCACTGGACCGAACTCAAACTCCCAACTGTCCTTGCTTTATTGGGAGCCCTTTCCTTGCTCCCTATTGGCTGGAGTCACTCTCCTTAGGCAAAAATTAATATGTATGAGGCTCCCTTGATGCCTCATTGGTGCCGAAAAAGGCACATAAACTTTCCCTGGTCTTTTCCCCCCAAAAGTCCTTTCAGTCAGTCCCAGAGTCTCTAGCAAGAATCCTGACTCGGTTGTTGGCTGGCTGGTGTCAAATGGCTGCCCAAATTTGTGGCTGTTGTAAACAGTGTCCCAAGATTTCAAGTGTTCCTGCAGCCAAACTCTGTACTTCTATATAGTCTTTTCCCCACACAGCTGTAGCCACCCCTGTGCCCTGTGTAGTGACTGCACCCATGTAATCATTTTAATCTGCCCTCTCTCAGGGTCCCTAGGCAGCTCACATATCCCCATTACAGTTTGCACATGTTCCGTCATCAACCTCCTGTTGCAGTGTGTGAAATCCTTTTTATTTGTGTATTACCACAGAGACTGGTAGCCTTCCCGTTCCTCTTGCACATCTTTCATATTTAATTTATCCCCTTTACCAGCCTGTCGCTAGCACTTAAACTGTGCCCCAGCACTAGACAGACTCCTGGCTCATCTTTAGTCATGCCATCTCATGAATATTAATGAGGTGGCATCCTGATTATCGAGTGCGATTGGCACTCCCAAAAAGCAGATTTTCTTTCTCCTGGTTGCCTCTCCCTCTGAACCAAGGTCCCCAGTCCCTCTTTTGCTCTGTACTCGGACCAGGACCACCAGAGAGGCAAACCAAACCATCTGCACATGGCCACATGAAAATGCGCTACTGCGCATGCGCAGAGCTCTCTGGCAGTGCAGTGCAAATTCCAAAGCTGGCGGCTCCACAAACTTGCTCCTCCAGATCCTCTCTCTCTCTCTCTAAAACCATGCAGGGTCTGGCAGGACAGACCAGAGGGCACAGGGGCAAACCAGGAAAAGGACCCAGGTTAAAAAAGGGTGAAACAAACCCCAGGGAAACGTGCCTTTTCAGGGGCTCACAGATAAGTCCAACGGGGTTACATAACATTATCCTGTTTGTTGCTTTTAATAAATGGAAGTTGAAGAAGTGAACTAGCAAGAAATGTAAAGGGAGAGTGGCATCATAGTACAAACTGGAGTATGCTGTCTGAGATGCACTACACCCTGCTGTATAAACAATTCTTTGGCCAGGATTTTAAAAGCTTTGTATGCTTTTTTGAGATTCAGTGCCAGGAAACATAAGGTAATGCACATTGGGAACAAAGACCAGAAAACCCAAAACCTGATTGCTGGAATGGTAATAGCACAACTGAGGAAAGGGACCTGGAGGCGATAATATCAGAAGCATGAAAAGTACAGCACAGTGCAACAGGGCAGAGGTTAGGGTAGACAGGATGCTGTGGTGCATAGGAAGGGATCAGTGATGGACATAGGGAGGTGTTCCTTCCCTGTATGGGAGGTGATCCTTCCCTGTATAGGTAAGTGGTTAGAACAAACCTAAGGAAGGACTGTAATAGGGTGGAGGCTCTGCAGAGAAGGGCAGCCAGAATTTTCCAGGGGCTGTTGTAGAAATCTTACGAGGAAAGACTGAGGGACCTTAACATGTGCACCCTGGAGACAAGACACGATAGAAGTGTAGAAATAGTTCCATGCGATTAGCAAGGTTAATCGCGATATAGTATTGTAAATACAAATGCAAGAAGGAATCCACTAAAACTGGATTTAATAACTTTTTTACTGATCTACACAAATATACCTCACTCTTCCATAACTCTCCTTCTGCTCCCTCTGCCCAATCCACAAGTGCACACTTGGGGCTCGTCCTGCTTTCCACCTTAAGCTGGCCTCTTCCAAAGAGGTGAGTAGCTTCTTTCTAACAAATTCGGAAAGCTCCCTGGCCATGACTCCCTTGAGCCAAAATTTCTTAAATTGGGGCCCTGCCCCGCTTATCCTGTCCGTGATCTGTTCAATTGGTCATTCCTTTCTTGTACAATCCCGGATAGGTGGAAGGTTGCGGTAGTCATTCCAATACATAAGGGGGACCTAATATTGCTGTAGAAAACTATAGGCCTATATCCATCCTTTGTTCGTTGGGCAAAATTCAAGAGCGTATAGTGTGTAGCCACCTTCAGGACTATCTGGAACAGCAAAGTCTACTATCCCATGTCAAAATGGCTTCAGAAGGAACCATAGTATCCTAACTGCATCAATAAAAGTTACCTCAGATATCCTCCTGGCAGTGGACCAAGGTTATGCCACTGGTGCCATATTCGTTGACCTTACGAAAGCATTAGATGTGGTAAACCATGGTCTTTTCCATCAGCTACGTGTTCTAGGCCTAGACATTACTGCACAGAACTGAGTTAAAGACTATCTCTCCTGCCACTCTCAAAGAGTTAAGTGGGCTGGTTCCATTTCTGACCTTAGGCCCATAACTCATGGAGTCCCACAGGGGTCTATTTTGGGTCCTTTATTCTCACTTTTCATTAATGACCTCCCAACTTTTGCGGAAGGGCCGCTGTACACCTCTACACAGATGATGCTATCATCTATTGCTCCTCCCCTGATATTAATCTAAGCAGAAAACTTACATCTAACTTCGCTTCCTTGAGGGCCAGTTCTGCCACAATCACCTTGTTCTTAATACGAAAAAAACCAAAAGTATGCTTTTGACCCACCGACCCCCCCCCTTCACCATGTCTGCTCTTCCTCCTCTTAGCATTACCTTGATGAGTGGTGATAGCCTTGAGTATGTCCACTCCTTTAAATATCTGGGCATTACCTTGGACACTGCTCTGTCCCTTAGCTCGCATGTCTCGAATGTCGCTAAATCTCTGAACCAGAAACTTGGACTCCTGTCGTATCCGTCCTTTCTTCTGCCTCCTGCCGCAAGATTGCTTCCTCATCCCTTCTTCGACTCCTAACTTATGGTGCTCTTTTGCTGCTCTCAAATAATTCCACCTCCCTGTCTCAACTAACCCAGGCTTACCATAGGAATGGAAGGTTTGCCTTGAGGGTTAGAGCCCGCTCTCACCACTGTGATGTTCTCTCCTCTCTGGGCTGGCTACCTTATGAAGCTAAATTGAGGTATTCCTCCCTGAGTTTTGTATTTAAGCTTGTCCACAAATTCACGCCTCCATGCCTCAGTGAGACTATGCAACTAAGACAAGCTCCACATGCCCTCCGATCTGCCTCTCTACCCCTTCTCATTAAACTCAAACTATGCCTTGCCATTGCCCAAGGTAGTTTTAATTTACAGCAGTATTTGACTGAAGCCCCCCAGTCCTGTCCTGTTCCTCCCTCTCTTGTTCCAATCAAATCTGTATGCCTGTCTCTCAGCCTCTGTATCCTGCTCCTGCTTCCGCTGATGTTACATCTCTCCCTGCCCTTCTTCCCACTCCTGCCCTTGTGCCTTGTCCCTGTCCCTACCTCCTACCCTAATCCTATTTCCTTCTAGCCCATTGCTCTGCCCCTTCCCCATACTTCTCTTTTTTACTTGGCTTATAATCAGTTGCCTTAGGATCAATTGTATATACCTTGAAATTATGTTATTGTTGTCTCTCTTCTTTGTATTGTAATGTTTTATATATACTGACATGCTGTATCTCAATTTTTGCCATCCTGTGTATTGTTCTTCCATATTATTGTACTGTCTTCTGATGTGTCTTTGACCCCGGGTCAACCCTAAAAAAGGGACTGTAATTGTCTCAGTGGACTTACCCAGTCACCAAAACTCAAATAAATAAAACTGGCTGTAGGTAGGTTCAGGAGGGATGTCTTCAAATACTTTTTCCTCAGAAAGAGGGTGAACAAGTGGAGCTGACATTGATGGGACATGTGGAATGGCCTGATCAGGGCAGGAGCCGGTGTAACTGGGAAGGAGAAAGGGAGGAAGATGAACACAGGGTCATCGTACAAGTAATAGGTAGGTTATGGCAGACTGAGTGGGCCAGTAAGCTTTTTTCTTTTTGTTTGTTTGTTTGCTGTCCTGTTTTATGTTTCCGTGATGCAGAGCTTACAGCAATTTTCTCTGCCACGATGAAGGTGGCATCTAATGCTGGATTAATGCATGGTTGGGAGGGCGAACAACAGCCCATGCATTAATCGCATTAGATGCCACCGGAGTGGCTTAATGCGCTTGTAACATGGGCCGCCCGAGTACAGAGTCACGAGGACAGTATTTGCTATTGGAACAACAACATTAGACAGGGAGTCGGTGTGTTTCGAAAAGGTTTTTACTGCACTTCCAGAACGTGTTACATAACAGCATTAATATGCCGATGCGGTGAAAACATTGACTACTTCTACTTAAACAAAACAGTGCACCTCACATGGTAGTCCCAATTATTTAGCTGCTCAGCAGTATTGAGTGTCATACCGGTCGTTGGAGGTCTGCGGTGGACTGCTTGCCTCACTGCAGAGTGTGCGGCTCATGAGAAATTAGCATCTTGCCTCGTCACTTCTCCTTGCCGTGAGACTCTCAGATGTCGCCCACTACATGTGCTGTACATCTGGTGCTACTGCTTCACGGTGCGGGCTGCTTGTTCTCCCCTCCCTGCTTCCCGACTCTCTAGCTTGTCGCCTCCCTGCCCAAGACTGGCGTCTCTCTCGCTCGATCCTCACCTCTGCCCGGTGCTGCTTACCTAGCTGTCTGGCTGCTGCTGGTACTTTACTTTGAACACAGTGAGGATGCTGGATAGTCCCGCTCTGAGTTTGCCCTCGTGATGCGCTTCAGCCAATCGCGCCTCCTGATTTCACCAGTTTATTGCCATGTTACAAATAAAGTTAAACCCTATTTTATGTGGTCTAGCAGACATGTTGCATGAAGGATAAATGGGGCAAAATTGTGCCACAGTTTATTTGGTTTAACTGACCAAAGCAAAACACTAAACAGTAGCGTGTGTTTTTGAGTTCAACTTGATAACTTGTTTCAAAAGTGGCTGGCTAGCCTAACCGGCTTACAGCACACTAACCAAGGAACTGCTGCTTTGCAGGGTAGCAGAGACAAAAATCATCATAACAGCAGAATACACAAGGGACTGGCTGGCCTAACTGACTTACAGCATGTTTGCCCAAGGGGCTTTCTGCTTTGCAGAATTAAATAACACGGAAAACTTTTTTTTTTTTTTTTTTAAACAGAATAATACACAAAAATGCTGTTTTTTATGGTCTGTATTTTTCTCTGCTTGCTCATGCTTGCACCATACCTGTGTGCTTTTAGGAAAGAGCCAACCCACGGCAGGTGTCTTACTTTTCCCTTATTGTTTTATTGTCCCCTGCCTTGGTGCCTGCTTGTGTCCCTGCAACCAAGTGCCAGCTCATGCTTACTGGACCTCCTGCTGTTTTCTCGGAGACAGTCTTGTTGTCTTTTATTTCTCTTGTTAATGTGCCTTTTATATCCAATATCCTCACATTTCTTTTAACTGTTTCCCTAAGTTACAGTCTCACTGAATAGGGCAACCCACAACCTGCAACTATCCCTATTCTGCTCCTGCAAGACATCTATTTAGCCCCAGGCCACACTTTCCCTTTCCTTGTCCGTCTGGAAATGGCACTAAGCACAGCTTTGCAAGCAGCTGTTGTACCCCTGTCTGATTTGGCATGCACAGTGTCACGATCCTGGTGTAGTGGAGCTGCTGTGTGTGCTGCATGGAGTCCATGTTATCCACAGGAAACGCGCATCGCCTCCAACACACAGTTACATGATGGGCAGATGGGTGGGGCTAGCTACGTGCAGGAGTAAGTGATGGTGGCTGAAAGTGGCAGTGCAAGATACAGTTAAGGGTAAAAAAACTCATCCAAGCTGAACATGCAGTGATCAGCTCAGGTCTTGCCAAAACCAAGCCACCTAAGTTGAGGATAGCTCAATTTGGCCCATCTTTAGTTACACATTATGTTGGCATTCTTGGCATACAATCCAAATGATAGTTTGATAATATCCGCTAGTTTTCATTCTTTTTTTTTCCTGAGAAATCTTTACCCCTGGTCCAGCTGCCCTCAACATTCATGGGATACCCTGTTTAGGCCATACTAGTTACCACCCAGCCTCATTGCCAGTAACCTGGTTTCTTCGTTGTCCCCCACAGTTTTTCCCTCTGTGGTACGGGTCCAGGAAGAGGGTCATTTTCCTCCTCCTGAGCAGTCTGGTGGTAGAGGTCAATTTCCATGGTATGAGGCCAGAGTGTGTCGACCATCTTATAGATGGCAGCTGAGGCGTTTCTCCATGTATAGCTCCTCCCTCCACCACTGACATGGGTGCAGCCTTCCCCATGGCCTCATGTGTCACTTAACTGCAGAAAATTGGACCTTGCCTTTACTGGAGGCACTACCCTGTCCCACCCGTACCAGTGCTTTTACCCCTTCAACCAGTAGGGAGTTGCTGTACAGATACCTGGGTACCCAGATGTGGAATCGATGTAGGCCCACAGATGTCACACATGGTTGGTTGACTAGCTTTGGTGCATTTTATATCCAACGTAAGAAATGCTCAGTGAACACAGTTAAGCCCAAAGGCCATGTAACTGCAATCCTAGCTAACCTCTAATGGACATATTTGTTACTCCCCAGCCAGCTAACTGAATCCAGAAAGCAGTTTCCCAAACTAATTGTTCATGTCCCCTGTAGCAGGGGTGGCCCTGATTTTCCTTATGATTCCAGTGCTTCGTGGTCTCACTCATAGTGCAGGGTCTCCAGGGTGCAGCTTGAGTCGATCCCACTCCTGTGAGCAGCTAGTCTCCTTGGTCTGGCATTGTTACTTTCTCCCCCTCTCTTATGCTCCATCCCAGTGCATCTGTGCAGGTGATGGAGGTCGAAGGTGTGCTGTCGTCCACTCAGTCAGGCCATGGTGAATCCACACTAACCCCCACATCCAGACTCCCAGGCAGCTATAGCCTGGTACCGGGCTACAATACCCACTGACAGATCCCACAGAAGTCACAGGTGGCAGTTCACCTCTCTGTCCTACTGCTCTGTGCTAGCATGCTCATTGTTATTGTCGTGCAGGCTAATGCAAGATTGCCTCCTTTTACTCAAACAGGAAAAAAGGAATCATCTTACAAAATATGTTGTCCATCTCTTCAGACACAGTCTGTCATAGCACTGCTTATGCACACCAGATAACGTACTGACAAGCACTCTCTTCCAAATCTGCCTGTAGGGAAGCTCAGTCCCTGCACTTCATGGGTGTGTGGCAAGACCCGATGGGTCCAGTTTTGGCCATCAGGACAGCAGTCCTAGAGGTCTGCAACATGTCAGGCGATTGTTGTCTATAAGGGCATCTGAATGAATCTGGTCCAGCTGTAGACCATGAGCTGCTGTGGCCCTCTGAGCTGGCAAGCAACCCTACTTTGTTAGGCACAGGACCCCTACAAAACACTAGCTATCTCTAAATTAAAAGACATATGTAGGTGCTAGAAGGCCCCCCAACGCCAAGTCAACTTCCTAGGTACCAACTGGCCCTCTATTAAGCTGAAATGTGTTGCATAATTTAGGGCAAGGTTAAAGCTGGAATGTACTGCATATATAGCATAAGGACTTCTATTGTGTATACCTGTTGTATTATATATATTTTTTTCTTTGTTGTTCTACATTTTATATTTTCTGTCTATGTAATTGCGAACTGTATGGGTATGTGCCTCAGGACCTCCTTGTGAATGAGCTTGCTCAACGGAGTCTTTCCTGCACTAAACTTGAACTTGAACTTAATCCCATCACCATGAAAGGGCAGGTCAGAGGGTGGCAATATGGCTGGCACTTATGTTTTTTTTATGGGCAGGTTCCAGAAAAGTCCTGATTCACGCAAAGCACACAGTCCAAGTACCAGATCACACCCCCAAGCCAGTCCTTCTGGGATGATCCCCCATGTTCGGTGCAGTCACCTGATGTCTCCTGATGTAGGTGTACACCACTTTAGTCCCAGCAAGCCAGGGAGTCTTTTTTTTTTTTTTTTATATAGCTGTTTACATCTGGCCCTTAAGTGAGTGATTTCCCAGACCCAGCTGCCACTCTCCCCACCCCCCAGTCTAAGCAAGTTGAAATCCACATGGTATGAGGTTTGAAAATACCAGCGGCTGTCTTACAGTGAGTTATAGATTTTTCTGTTTTTCTACCATTCTCCTAAGCCCTCCCACCTACCCTGGTGGGTGTCCAGGTGGAAGTAAAAGAACCCAGGGCACTCTTCACAAAGAGTAGGGAACATTCCCAGTGTCCTGGCCAACATTCCCCTTCCCATAAACCGGTTCATGCAATTATCCAGGCTGTGTGTGGGTGATGATGTGCGATATGGCCGCCACCACATTCAGTCACTTCACTACCAGTCTAGTATTGCTTGTAAAGCGCTTTGGATGTATGAAAAGCGCTATATAAATGCTGATTCTTCTTCTTCTTCTTCTACCCGACATTGGGAGGTGCCGTAGGCCTTGCATGAATGCAGCGATGTCCCTTGGGATGAGGCAGTTTCCTGGCCCACCACAGGGGTCATAGTGGGGCAGACCCACAGTGCCATCCCTCCCTAGCTGGGAGCACTGGAGAGCGGTAGTGCCACCTCAGTCCCCTCGGCAGCGTATCCCAGCTCCCAAGTTCGTTTACAGGCCCTGGTCAACAGTGCAGAAGTGCAACATGCTACCTGCTGGACCAACAGGCAGCCCAAGCCATGGAGTCTTAAAGGAGATAGGAAATTATTTTTACCTAGTCAACTGCCCTTCCATCTTCCTTTCCATGCCAGTTATGTATTCTGATATGCTTTGATGATATTTTGATAAAATAATTTAGCTTTGGGGTGCCTTCCGATCTATATAGAGTTCCACTCATCATCAGCTACTGTACTTGATTTTCATATTTCTAAGAAAGTCTATGACATCAGTAACTCCCATTCGATGCTAGTCATCTGAATGGCCTGGAATGAGAGCTTCTGATGTCATGGAATGTTCAGGCAGTACTAAAAGAGAGCAGCAACTACTGAGGAGAGAGGTATTCAGGGTAGTTACAAAGGCAACAAAATTAGATTATTAGTTTAACAAAAGGTCAAAACATATCAGAATACTGGGTGGCCAATAAAAGAACTGGAGAGAATCTAGAGGTGTACAGACTGTTTCCTATCACCTTTAAAGGCATAGTAACCCACAGGGGAGTCACAACATACATAAACCAAAGCTGTCCTTGCATGTTTTGTGTGTTCCACTACCTTTTTCCAAATGGACTCTTATGCAGAGCATACTAAATGTACTAATTAAATGTGTTGCATATTCTGGCCATTTTCTTCACATATTAAATACCAGTGCTACATTTTAATGCTGGCAGATTGAGGGTATGCACCTCGGACACAGATAACTATTATGCTGTTTTATGCAGGCAGATTGTAGGAAAGGATTTTAAGCAGAGGTACATTTGGAGACAACTGCAGATCTGCCTGCATCTTTGTCTGAATTCTCATCTGAAATTCAGCCTTATTGCCACCTACCCTTCAAAAGATGCATCTGTGCTGAATTTGCATACAAAAGCATCAGTTTGGGACTAAGATTAGATGCAAAACCCATTTGTGGCAGATTTTTCTGATGCAGATTCTGCTAGATGGATGCAAAAGTTAGACCATCATGACTGACAGAAAAACAAGTGTGCTGTTGAAGATAGACAGGTGGATCTAAATGGATCGTTTGAAAATATCCCCCGATCGCCACCTCCTTTTGTAATGTTGCCTGCTTCAGTACACACATACCAGCAGGGTCACATTGTGCAGGAGGCCCACTCGAAGTGGACACTGGGTGCCCTCCTGAAAAGTGACACACTGGCCCAGTCCGTGCACTCACGTCACCATGTCGTTCTGTTTGGTAGACTGGGTCAGCATTTGCATTTTGCATTTATCTAGAATGAGCATAAACATCACAAGAAGAAAACAGATGTTATGTGAAAAGATGTTTACTGTTTTCAAGGTGGATAAGTGGCCTGCATGGGAGCACCTGGTAATTTTGAGGTACCCAGGTGGACTAGTTCAGCAGGGATATCACAGTCCTGAAAATGTACATCTTCTTCGAGACTCCTCAGTTCTTTTCAACTGCGACCTACATGAAACAAGTCCTCCTTCGGAGCTCTGCTTACCAGTCCTCGACAAAAAGTTCTACCAACCAAATGTTCATTCTAAACGGGTTCATCTATTGATGTCTTCGTATCCCTTATTCCGAAAGTGTACCTGTTGCCACAGAATTGCTATAGAGGACCTCCACAATGTCAGTGTTCGGTGCCTTGGTCCTGAACATGACACCAGAGATTGTATCCTCTGTAAGCGGTTCAGCAAGGCCATCAACCGTCGAAGGCTTTAGCAGCTCTGAGAGTTCATCGTGGAGCAAAAGGTTGCCCTTCTGGAGCAGCAGTAATGCTCTGAGGCAAACAGGGAGTCTTCGACGTCTCACCATTCTGCGGGTGAGCCCTCCTCATCAGTGGGACAGGGTTCTGGTAAGAAACATGCCAGCAAAACAAAGCACGTTTCTGCCACGCCCTCACCATAGATGACACATACCCCGATCACTACCAGAAAGGTAAGTATTGAGAAAGTTACCACTGTAACATAGTCTTCTACACTGTCGATGATTGTTGGCTCCTCTCTTCCTCATCGATGGCTCTTCCTTGGGTTCTGTATAGACATTGCAGCCTCCATTGACTATGGCTTCTAGCCCATCCACCAGCCCTACCACAAAGGGATTTATGTTAGCACCCTCGGCGAGGATCCTGGGGTCCTGTACACACCCCTCATCGATGCCTACTCATTTGGCTCCACTGCCTTCTTCAATAACGTCAGTGGCCCTATTCACTCAATCCATTCTACTCCAGCTATGTCCGCTGGGCAGATGGCCATGATTGATGTCCAGGCTCTAGTAAAAACTATCCTGGATCTTACACAGACCCTTCACCCCCTTAGTGAAGGATTGGCTCTGGCCTTTGTTCCTTCTCTGCCTTCCTCGGCCCAGAGGACAACCAGCTCTTCCCCTGTCTTCCTGGGTTTTCACCCTCAGGATGTAGACATGGATGACCCTTTCCTGCAGGACTGGGATTTGACTGACCTGAAGAATGATGATGGTATGGACCAGGAGGACTCCCCTCAGTCCTCCTCGGCCACCTCGTCAGGTCAGGATGAACTGTCCCTGAACTCCCATGTTCTCCACCAGATGATCCCACATTTTCGGACATTATGATACACCTCCAGAAAACGTTTGGGTTCCAGAGCACTTAGCAGGATGCTTCAAGAAAGAAGTTAGCACAGTACTTAGGTGTACCGGAATGCCCCATTCTGGTTGTCCCCCCTTTGGTGGATGCCTTTGAAGAGGCTATTTGAGCTGCTTGGAAGCAACCTTTCAGAATTCCCTCCAATCCTCATAAGGCTGATAGGATTTATCAGACCCCAGTGGACCACCCCTACTTCATGTCTATGCCTTAGGTGGACTCGGTGGTGATCAATGTCGCTCATGATAGATTCTCTGTATACTTAATTACATGGGATACTGCCTGAAATATCAGGAGGAAATCCTAAAAGCCTCCCAGGCAACTGTCCAGTCCCTCCCTCGGGTTCTGCCCAGAAGGATCTGACCACCAAGATGTCTACAGCAGCAGCTGTTTGCCACCACCTGCTCAGGGCCACCTGTGATGCCATTGACACTGCGGCCTGTAAGTCCTCGGCAGGTGTTTGTTTCAGACATCACGTCTGGCTCGGAATGTCAGGATTTTCACAGGATGTGCATCAGTCTATCCTTAACACTCCCTTTAAGGGTGACCAGCTGTTTGGTCCACAGACCCAAGAAATTTGAATGACTTACAGGACTCTGGTTGTACCCTGCAAATGTTCCGGACCATGTACCATTCAAAAGCAAAACCGGCCTTCAGGGGATTCTCCAGGGGCCACCCTTACAGGGCGCGTCCCAATTCTCAAAGACTACCTGCCAACAAGCAAAAGCCTCAGTAGACATTGCCTAGTCCTAGAAATGTTCAGAAAATGACCCGTTACATCCCTACTGCTTCCCAGCAGGGCCAGCCTTTGGCCTGAAGGTCTTGCTCCAGTCATGGGACTGCAGACCCTTCCCATGGCTGTTGGAGGCAGGTTTTCCCTGCACCTACAAGGGTGGTAAGCCATCTCCTCCAACCTGTGGCTCCTGCAATTGATAAAGTCAGGACATACACTGGAGTTTACAGAGTTTTCCCTTGCTTTGATCCCAAGGGTCTTTCCCTACCCCCCCAGAACAAGCACTGGTCTTATGGAATGAAATTGATGATTTGCTCACAAAACATGCCATTGAACCAGTTCTCCTTCCACAGAAGGGTACAGGATTTTACTCCCATTTTTTCCTGGTTCCCAAATGGTTGGGGACTTACACCCCATTTTGGATCTAGGGTGTCTCAACCTCTATATGAGATACCAAAAGTTCAGGATGGTGTCTCTCCCAACACTTCTCCCCTTGCTGAACAAGGCAGATTGACTCTGCTCTCTCGATATGAAGGACGCGTACCTCCATCTCCTGATGCACCCAGCTCACAGACGGTTTCTCCATTTTTTGTTTTAGGGTCATCAGTATCAGTTGACGGCACTCCCATTTGGCCTTTCCTCAGCCCTGGGGGTATTCACAAAATGCCTAGCGGCAGTCGTAGTCCCTCTGCAGGGAAGGCCCGTATGTCTTTCCCTACCTGAACGACTGGTTCCTGAAAGTGTCTTCCTGCCAAAGGCTGTTGTCCATGCTTTCTCGAACCCTGCAGTTGTTCGCCCAGGTGGGTGTAGCTGTAAACTATCCAAAGTCCAAAATGGACCCAGCGCAAAAGCTCCTGTATATTGGAGCCATGTTAGACATCTCCTTGAGGATGGCATATTTGCCAGTGGCTCGGGCAGACACCTGATTGCTTTGGCATGCAGACTGGAGTCCAGCAGATTGGTCTCGGCATGAGCCTACCTGCGTCTCCTGGGACATTTGGCGGCCACAGTTCCGATGGTCTCCAATGCCAGGTTGAATATGAGGGTCCTTCAGTGGTTCCTGAGAGTCCAATGGGACCAGAAGGACGATTTTGATGCCCCAGTCCTGATGTCTGCCCTGGCTCTTTGAGCTCTACAATGGTGGAAATCAGAGACAACTTAACGTGAGTCATGCCATTTCATTCTCCTGTCCCATGTCTCATTCTGACTACAGATGCCTCCTTGACAGGATGGGGTGCTCATCTCCTGCACGTCCGGTCCCAAGGATCCTGGACCCCCATAGAGACCCATCTCCACATCAGTGTCTTGGAGTTGAGGGCAGTCCCCTACGCCTTACAGGCATTCGAGACTGTTTCCACCCAGTTGCCTTCAAGTGCAATCAGACAATTCTGAGGTAGCTCACTACCTAAACAAACAAAGAGGCACCCATTCATACCCTCTCTGCAAAGAATCGATGAGGGTCTGGTACTCTGAGATCCAGAGAAATATCCATCTTCTGGATGTCCACATTCCTGGCTTGTCCAACACCCTGGCGGATACCCTGAGCAGATCCACTGCACGGGCTCATGTGTGGGAAATCCTACCAGACATTCTAAATGACATCTTCCACCAATGGGGCCGACAGGAGTTGGACCCATTTGCCTCTCCACAGAATGCAAAACTGCCTCTTTACTGCTCTCTCAAGCAAGGTCCTGGAACTGTGTGGCAGGACATTTTGTCTCTCTCTTGGACAGGAAGATTTCTTTATGCCTTCCTGCCCCTTCCTCACGTTCAGAGCTTATTACTCAAAATGGTCCAAGATGGGGCGTCTATGATTCTCATAGCACCGTTCTGGCCAAGACAGATTTGGTTCCCTCTGCTTCTACAGCTCTCAGTATCGGATCCTCTGCCGATCTTCCAGGCTGTGTTGTCCCAGGTGCAAGGCTTCCTGCTACACCCAGACCTTCACTCCCTCCATCTGCACACCCGGCTCCTGAGGACATAGTCTTCTCACGCTTCAGGGTGTCTCTGAAGGTGGCAGAAGTCCTCTGGGCTGCCAGGAAATCATCTACGCGGTCTTCCTATTTTATAAAGTGGAAATGCTTCTCCATTTTGGCATCTATGCAGGACTTAGACCCTTATGAGTGTTCCTCTCAGAGCATCTTAGACTATTTGCTCTCCTTGTCAGAGGGTGTACTGCAGTATTCCTCTGTAAAAGTCCACCTTTCGGCCATTGTCACATTTAATTTACCTGTGGGCAACAAACCATTGTCCCAGTTACCTTTGATCAGAACCTTTTTAAAAGGCATTCTGCACCTTCATCCCCCTATCTGGGATCCAGTACCTGTGTGGATTTGAGTTTTGTGCTTGACAAATTGACTACGAGTCCTTTCGAGCCCGCTGAATCCAGCGAGCTCCATTATGTTTCTTAGATAACTATATTCTTAGTTGCCATTATGTTGGGTAGACGTATTTCAGAGTTACAGGCACTAATGTGCAAACCTCATTACCTGCAATTTCATAACGATAGGGTGACTTTACGCACCAACCCATCATTTTTGCCAAAGATTGTTTCTGAATTTATTTTAAATCAGGCTATCCATTTACCAGTGTACTTTGTGAAGCCTGCACATCCAGGGGTATTCCTGCTTCACATTCTCGATGTGCATAGTGTGACACTTGGCCAGCTGGTTATGATTGTTCTTTGATATTTGTAATATAAAAATTAGTGTGTGATTGTCTCCATAAGGCAGCTGTGCCATGGGTCAGGTTTTAGTGGAAATAACAGGATATATTAACCTGAAACTAGGAGGTAATTAAAAGACTAGAGCACCTTAATTAAGGGTCTCCTGTTTATATGACTTAATTGGAACTGACCCAGTTACCAGGATATAGGGTTGTAAACTTTTATGACGTTAGAGGAAAAAACATCGTTATAACAAGATGGTGTGAAACGTAAAATCTTTGACCTGCCAGGGGAACATAAAACCACAGAAGATCAAAGGAAAGGCTTAATTTAAAGACTGTCATCATTTGGGAAATTAGTTTTTGCTGAAGTCACAGTATTTAAAATATCTCCTGACAGGAAGATCGTTGTTTGTATACTTTTTATATTCTAAAAGGAGGAGCTAGATGGCATCATAGAAGGGGTAGAGACACAGTTTAAACTGTATTCTATGTTTCAGCTGGATGACATACCATTTTGGACTCTTAACAAGATCTGTAACTTAGGCACTCAGAGGTAATACATCAGATAGAAAAGATCTAAATGTACTTTGGTAGGAGTTTGTAGGTTTCCTTGTTTTTCTTTCTGTGATTGTATACTCTTTGATATAGTGTTCTGTTTTTACATTTTACATATTGTTATCCATTTTTAAGTAAACCTTTTATTCCATAGACTGCCTGGGTGTTTTCAAGTTCATTTTGCATGTGACATATAGCTGGTTAAATTTGACAACTGTTCAGAGCTTGATGGTATTACCCAAACAGGGAAAATGTAAGAATATACCCAAGATCTTTTATAGAGTTTTAAGGGTTAATTTTGGATACCTGGTTAGGTGCCCTTAGGCGAAAGATATCTGGCATCCCCCAAAGAGCAGATTATCTGAGCCTGTACATTTGGGTATGCACTGTGGTTCTCAAAGGAAGTGGCAGTGAAGGTTCAAGAGAAAAAGAAAGCATTCAGGAAGTACAAGGAATCACAGAAGGAACAGGACAGAGAACTGTATCAGTTAAAGCAAAAGGAAGCTGGGAAGGCAGTCAGAACAGCAAAGGCCCAAACTGAGGAAAAGATAGCCAACTCAGTTAAGAAGGGGGATAAAACCTTTTATAGGTACATCAGGGAGCAAAGGAAGACCAAGGGAGGGATAGTGAGGCTTAATAAAGGGGATGGAGGGTGGGCAGAGGGTGACTGTGAAAAGGCAGAGATACTAAACAATATTTTGCTCAGTATTTACAAAGGAAGAGGGAGGTACCTAAAACAAACAATAGAAACACTCTGGATACAGAAGTTGATACAGCCATTTACAGAAGAAAGGGTTCTGAAAGAACTCTTAAAACTGAAGATGGACAAAGCAATGGGGCCTGATAGGATTCATCCCAGAATTCTAAAAGAACTAAGGGTAGAACTAGTGACACCACTGACTACCCTCTTTAACAAATCATGGGAGGATGGTGTGGTACCGAGGGCTGGAGGAGGCAGATGTGATTCCCTTCACAAAAGTGGGAGCAAGGCAGAAGCAGAAACTACAGACCTGTTAGTTTAACCTCAGTGGTAGGGAAATGATGGAATCACTTCTGAAGGAAAGAATTGTCGAGTATCTAGAGGCCAGAGTGGCACAGGACCCAAGGCAGCATGGATTCACAGTGGGAGGTCATGCCAGACAAATCTGATAGATTTCTTTGACTGGGTGACCAAAGTAGTAGATCAGGAGGGCTGTGGACATGGCCTACCTAGACTTTAGCAAGGCATTTGACACAGTCCCACACAAAGATTAATATACAAGTTAGCCAGCCTGGGAGTGGGTCCCAAGATGACAGCCCTGGTAAAAAATTGGCTGGAGAATAGAACACAGAGAGTAATAGTAAATGGAGTCCACTCTGAAGAAAGGGGGGTTACTAGTGGGGTACCGCAGGGTTCAGTATTAGGACTGGTCCTCTTCAATGTCTTTATAAGCGACATTGCAGAGGGACTGGAAGGAAAAGTATGTCTCTTTGCAGATGACACAAAGATCTGCAACAGAGTTGATGCATAAGGTGGGGTGGGAAGGATGAGAAGGGACTTGGCAAGGTTAGAGGAATGGTCAAATGTATGGCAGCTTAGATTCAATACTAAGAAGTGCAAGGTAATGCACCTGAGAAACAAAAACCCAGGGGAAGAGTACACAGTGGGGGGGGGTGAGATACTAACAACAAAAATGGAAAGGGACCTGGGGTAGTCATATCAGATGACCTAAAGGTGGGCAAGCAATATGAGAGGGAGGCAAGGAGGGTGGGGGATACTGGGATGCATAGGGAGAGGCATCACCAGTAGAAAACAGGAAGTTATTATCCTCTGTACAGACAGCTGGTGAGACCCCATCTGGAGTACTGCATGCAGTTCTGGAGACCCAATCTCTGCAAAGACATAGACAGGGTGGAAGCTGTCCAGAGAGGGAACTAAAATGGTGCAGGGTCTGCACCGGAAGACATATGAAAAGAGACTTAAGGAGCTTAATATGTATAGCCTCGAGGAAAGGAGGGAGAGGGGTGCCTGATAGAAACTTTCAAGTACCTCAAGGGAATCAACAAAGTCCAAGAGGGTAGCATCTTTCAAAAAAAGGGGTGTGCAAGAACAAGGGGGCACAATTTGAAGATGGGGGGTGGCTCAGAGGTAATTTAGAAGTATTTTTCACAGAGAGGTTGTGGATGCATGGAATGGCCTTCCGGAGGAGGTTGTGGAGTCAAAAACAGTGGCTGAATTCAGGCATGCATGGGACAGTCATAAGGCAATTCTAGGGGGTTGGGGTAGGAAGAAGTAGGCTACTGGTTAACTAGGATCTGCAGCTTATCCATTAGGTAGGGAAATGGGCAGACTGGGTGGGCCAAGCAGTCCTTATCTGCCATCAAATTCTATGTTTCTAGCATAAGGTTCACAGTTTGAATCCCCAGAACTTGAGACTAAAGGTGATTGGACCCACAAGCAGACAGGAGGGTTACCCTGTTCTGTTACCTGTTCACAATACCGTGCTTGGAGGTTGGCACTGTGGGAGCAGAGGACCTTACCTGCTGAGTGCGGATTGTGACACATAGAACATTGAGTTTTTATCTTCTCTGCACCTCACAGTTGCAAAAAACTGAGCAACTTTTTGTTACTTTCACCCTTGGAAATCAGGGCGTTCAGGTTTTGAAACAGTGCTTGTCCACATGACTGGCCAACTACACTTCATTTATCTATAAAAAAATATGACAAACCTCTTACAGGGGTTGTAAAACCCCATTTTACAAGAGGCATGGCTGTCTCTATGGCATGTTTCCGGGGCGTCTCTGCCTTAGAAATTTGTGAAGCCACCACGTGGTCTACTGTACATACATTCACAAAGCATTGCAGTCTAGACATTGCTTCCAAGAAATGAACTGCTTTTGGACGGGCCATTTTACAAGGCCTCCTGTCCTAAGTCATGATAGTTCACTTCCTCCTCCCTATGGCATAATAACTGCTTGGGAATCTTCCCATGTGTTATGACCTGCTGCAAGAGATTGTCTTGAAGAAGATGGTACAGTTGGTTAAGAACTTACCATAATAGTAGATCTTCAAGAGTATCTCTTGCAGCGGTCATGCAGCCCCACCCACCTTCCCCCTTGCTGTTACTTCAGAAGAGTTCCTTGCTCCTGTCCTTTCACGACTCCATGAGCTGCTGCCTTATTTCCCTCCTTGATTCCCAGCGGAGGCCTGAGAAATGGTTTCTCATTTAGTTGCTAGGATGGAAAAGAACTGAGGAGTAGCTGGGACCCTTTTATACATGCCATACAGACACCTTATGGTAACATTAAGGGGAGGTCCCAGGGTCAACAACTGAGAAGTCATCCGGAGCAAATGATGTCTGCGGCTGATATTCCATGTGTTATGACCTGCTGCAAGAGATACTCTTGAAGATCTATTGCTATGGTAAGTTCTTATGCAACTGTCCTGCTTTCTACTGTTTAAATTACAGGCTATAATTTTTTTTTTTCCCCACCCACACGCCCCAACCCCGGCCACCATTAAATGCTCTTGGGTGTTCTGTCTCCTCCCTGTACTTGTATATAGGCCACCTTCTAGGTTGCCACCCCTTAAAAGTACTCTCCTCTCTATCAGACTAGCCCTGGTTTTAGCTAGCTTTACTAGATCTCATTTTAAAAGGCTTAGCCTTGGTATTATGCATAATTCTTGTTAAAAGTTTCTTTAGTCACGAGGAATATAGTGGGATTTGTACAGGCTGTGGTGTTCCTTAGCTGTATTTTTTTTTTTTTACACCAACCTCTACTCCCAGCATCAGGACAGTTGCCTTCCTATATCAGGACTCATACAAAAATATAGTTCTGTCCCTCCCATGAATTGACCAAAACAAGACTTTGGATCCTTCTGAGGGTACTGACCCCTTTAGTTTGCAAATGCACATACAACAACCTAAACCCTTGTACTACTTAACACAGGCAATCCTCATATCGGGAAGAGTCATACTATACACACTGGCTAACATTTGTCACTTTGCTGTCCATAGCTTATCCCCCATTAAACAGCTAAACTCTAACAGGCCAATACATGTGTGTTTAAAATAGCTCTAGGTTGCCTCAGGAAGCTTTTGATCATTGTTATGTGTTATATGTTCAGGCAACGACAAGCTAAATCCTGGCCCCCCAGCGGCTTTAGATGCCCCATCAGACCTCTCCCATTGCAAGGGCATTAGCTTCCTGCATTTGAATGTTTGCAGCCTACTCAAAAAACTAGACATGACATGGGCTAGGGCTTTGTACACGTCCCCTGACATCTTTATATCGGAAACCTGGCTATCAAACACTATACCTGACAGTTCTATTAATATACCTGGCTATAGTGTCTTTAGGTGTGACAGACTGACCAGGGGTGGGGGTTGCAATCTATGCCAAGTACAAATTCAAAGTCACAGTTATTGATCGTATATCCATTCCCAAAGAATTTGAATGCCTTGCCTTGAGGGTTGCACTATCACATGAATTGGCATTCTCTATAACTGCATGTTATAGACTGCCCTGCACTGGGGTGGCATACTACTTTATCTCCATGATCTGCTAGAAAAGGCAAACTCTGAATACATAATTATGGGAGACTTAAACCTAAATTAGAAGGATAGGAGCTCTAAAAAACTAGATTACCTCTGAAATTACCCATCATAATAAGAAAAACTTGGGACCGCTGCACTCTCCTGGATCTTATGCTCATTAACAAGTCACACAGTATTACACATGCTGGTGTTAATGACCTAAGCGATCATTGCACTACAGCCTACATTAGGTGCGCCTCACATCCCTCATCTTCTTCCTTTAAGTTAAAAAGATGTTTGAAAACTTTTACCAAACTGCTTTTCTAGTTGAACTAGGCAATATTAGTTGTCAAGACTTCTATCTGGCATCTTCCATCACTGAGGCATTCACCATTTTCCATAGCTGTGTATTGGGCCTGAGTGATAAACATGCCCTGTTAGGAAGATCAAGACTAGGAAGAGGTCACCGGATGGTTCTCCCTGCCCTAAAAACCCCTAAGGATAGAGATGTTTTGTGGAGAAGGGCACGGAAGACTAAGCTTGACGCTGACTGGCTTGCTTTTTGGACTGCTAGAAATGCTTGCACTAAACTAGTTAGGTCTGAAAAATCTCGTTACTTCCAGACAGCCCTTGAAGATAAAAATAATACCACCAAGTTCTGGACTATACTCAGAGAATTTGAGGGTCACTCATGTACTTCTCCCTTGCCCACTAAGATAGTGGCCGGAGGTTCCACATATATGAACAGGGTCAACATCCTAGAGCAGCTCAACAACCTCTCACTGCAGCAGGCCTTGCATTTGACTCTTGCCCTGTATCCAAGCTAAATGCTCAAGATGTAATTAGTGATGGCACGAGCTCCAACCACAACTGCAAAGTACGAACTTTGTCCTTCAGCTTTCAACCAGTTATCTTTAAGCAGGTGGAGGACCTCCTATTATCTCTTGACACTAAAAAAAGTGCTGGAGCAGACCATCTTGATCCTTACTTCCTGAAATTAGATTGCCATTATCTGACTGCCCCATTACACACCTGTTCAACTCCTCCCTGGGACAAGGTGTGTTACCGTCGCTCTGGAAAATCGCACACATTATCCCTCTTTTCAAATCTGGTGATCCCAGTGATCTGAATAACTACCTGCCAATTTCTTTACTTCCAACCCTCTCCAAACTTCTTGAAAATATTGTAAACATCCAGCTTAGAGTGTACCTTGAAACTGAAAAGCTCTTAAACCCTGTTAAATCAGGATTTAGGCCAAAACACAGCATGATATCTGCCCTTGCCAAAGTGTCTAATGACTGGCATAATGCTGTAGATACAAAGAAACCTGTGTGTGCCCTTTTCTTGGACCTTAGCAAAGCCTTTGATATGGTGGACCATAGCCTTTTGCTGGACACCTTAAATAACCTTGGCTTGGATAGTGTTGCCTTAGAGTAGTTTAAGTGTTACCTCTCTAAAAGAATGCAACAGATTGAAGTCCAAGGGGACCTGTTACCATTAAAAGCCTTATCTCATGGGGTACCAAGATGGCCACCATGAGCTCTGTGCGCATGCACCAGTATTGGAGCTGCGAGGTACATGTGCACTAGGATAAAGTATAGCAGCTGTCTTGGCTCTGACCAGAGTTCGTTAAGGAGGCACTAGGAGAATAGCATACAGTTACATGGAATATATAGGGTTACATTGTTTACAAGGGAAATAAGAAAATAATTTGCAAAGGGTGTGAAAAACAATAGTGGTACAGTCAAATGTACAGTACAAACATACTAATTATGCACCTTTACAAGTGTCACTACAATGTTGTTCAATCAGTACTTTAAAGATGCTATAGCGTCATATCTACAGGTTGTCTGCACATTTATCACAGGATAAGCATACCGCAGATTTGCAGTAAAACACTTTTCATGTTGACCAACCAGAAGTGAATAAATTATACAAAAAAATTAAATTATACGTATTCCCAAGCTGCTGACATCCCCCCCCCCCCAAATTTTTGTATAATTTGTACACTAGACTCAACCAATAGCATGGTCAATCAGCAAGTTAGCTGCTCTTGGCATGATAGTGATCATAAATGACTAAAAATGGCTGGCTGCATGGCTCCAGGCAATATGTAGTCTTGACAGGTCCTCCTCCCAGGCCTGAGATGTCAAGAGCAGACCAGCCAAGAAGTGCTGAGCATCTGTGTGTATGCTGCACTCCTCTGAGGAGAGAGGATTCAGATCATGTAGCCTGACTGCCCAAGTGGCTCAGGGGTCTGGGGATGTCTGTGCAAGGCAGAACGTGTTGGGAAGGGTGCCATCGGGGCTGCTGCTTGCCAGAATCAGTATGCACACAGTCACCAGTGGCAGTATGGGAGGTGAGAAAACAGAACTGGTAGGTATTGGGTGAACAGATGTTGCTTATGCCCTCTCTGTGCTCCAGTGGGCTGTTCTGCATCAATGGGGTTGGCTCTTGGGCAGTGATAGGGAACACTGGTCAGGCCCTTCTGAAGTTGCACACTGTGGTGTTTCTGTAAAGTGCAGGCCACAACAAAGAGGTGAGATCAGTTGCAGTTACCAAGTCAGGCAAGAGGCAGCATGTGCAGAAGGAGGTCCTGTCTAACATGCAACAAGGAAGGATGCAAAAACGAACAAAAATTGACTACCAACTGAAGTACTAGAGCAAATGAAAATCCAAAATTAATAACTTTACTATTGGCTGCAGGACCTCTATTTGCTATCTATTTTCAGTACTTCATTAATAATCTGAAAAAACTGCTTTATGCTAAAACCATGAGGCATTTATTAAATGCAGCAGTGCAAGTTAAAACATGCCATGTTTCTCAAGCTGTGAAGTCAGTCTGCATGAGAGGCTTAACTCAAGGTAGCCGAAAATGACCTCCCCCAACACACACACACACACACACACACACACACACTCTTCCAGTAAACCATGGAACTCTGGGTCAAGCCATGGCTAAGCAAGCTTAATAATGTTCTTGTTCCATAAGATTTTAGTCTTTGTGCTGTTTTGAAGAGAGAGACCAGACACAGTTGCTGTTGCACACAGAAGCTCATTGGCTGTCAGTAGGAACGTACTGACTGCATTCTATCAACTGCATGAGAAAGTTAGTATTTTTCTATGACATAAAAAGTAGCAAATGTAAAGTGTTGAGAATAAAGTCAGCTATTTATTCAAAGACAATTCACTTTATGCTAGTAATGCAGGGTCAGACTGGGGTACAGGACCCGCACCTGGAAAATCAATAGGGAAGGGCCCAGGGTGACTCTTGTAATAGTTTTCCACTTAAATTGGATACACTAGCTTTATGTTTGCACCTGACATTTACTTTCAGTGCCCAAATGCCCCCTTTCATTAAAAACAGATAATAAATGCAAAGATTTTTAGAGTTTATTAGGTGTCTAGGTACACAACAGAGGGGTGCCCACCCAAAGTTTCTGGGTATCCTGATTGGCCAGCCTGACTCTGAGCTCTGCAAAATAAAAGTATTTTTTTTCTTTATAAAATTGGGAAGGATTTCAGCTATTCTTATTGGTCATTAGCCTTGCATTAGAAGAGTCTAATGCATGGCTAAAACTAGAAGCCCCATGTAGAAGACAAAGTCACATTTTATAAGTGCAATAATCCACTCTGGGGTGTGCATTAGACAGTTCTAATGCATAGCTAGGAGGCTGGACGCACTCGGCCTGCAGCCTCGTGCCTCACTATGCCCCCGAGTCATGCTTAAACTGTGTAATGCACACACAGTCATGTTTTATTGCTTATGTGGTGGGGACTGAAGGTTTGTTCCTGTAGCCTAAGGGGAGGTTTAATACAATACAGTTTCAGAACTGCTTTACTATGCAGGATTCTTCACAACCCTTTCATGTCTAAAGTACTAGAGCAAATGACAAGCTAAAACTAATAACTTTACTATAGGCTGTGGTACCTCTATTTGCCATCTATTTTCAGGAATTAATAGCCCAACTGGTGCAATCCATTCTGACTTCCCTTCCATTTCGAACCTCTCTCTCTCAACCCCTTATTTTCACTATGCCTTTCCTAACTTTCTTATTCTCTCATGACTTTACCTTCATTCCTTTAGGAACAAGTATGAATGCCACGACTGTTAACCCTACCATGCACTTATACCTTTCTACAATGTAATCTATTGTAAAAATATGCTTCTTGTCACTATTGTTGTTTCTAACATTGTATGCTGTTTAAACTGTACTTCCTGTAATTTGTTTTTTTGAAAATTGTATCACTATGTTTTATAATGCCTGCTCAAGATATGTATGGAATGTACTTTTCCCCGGGTCGCCCCTGAGAAAGGGACTTGCTTGTCTAAGTTAGGCCCACCCGGTCATCAAAATTCTAATAAATAGAGCCTAGAAAACCGATCTGAACTACAAAAACATATTTGCCATCCATGTAACGTAACCTTTGCTTTTGTTTGTTCAGTTTAAGGGAGCTGCCTCCTAATGAAAGTAATATTTAAAAATGATCTTGTTTCTAGGATTTTTTATTTAATGTACATTATTTTATGTTCCCAAGCCCACCCTTGCCAGACTGGCCACCCCCTTCACTCCTTCAGCTGCTTTGCCTTGGACTGGCCTCCTTTTACCCCCCACTGCTCTCTTTACTCTTCTCCCTCCCTCCCTCCATTGATGCCAGGTACCTCACCTACTGTGCCTCCTTCATATCCAAGTTCTGGCTTGGCTCCTCCCTCCTTTCTGCTCCCCACCCTCTAAGCATTACTGTCCTCCCCAGGAATCTGTTGCTGGCCAAACTGCCTTCTCTTGTCACTTCCCTAAGCTCTGAGCCCTCTTCCCATGTCCTGTCCACACAGTCTCTTCTTCTCCCTTAATTCTGTTCTTCATGACTTTACATCTCCCTCCAGCAATTGCTCTGCCTCTGATTTTAGAGCTGTCCTTCACATAGTTTTTTACAATTGTGCTGCTATGCTCCGGAGTCCCCCGTTTATGAGTTAATCATGCTACTGATAAAGTGCAGTTCTGTATATGTATGCACTTTGTTGAATAGTTTAATTTACTCTGAATATTGGTTTTGCACATCTGTTCTGTACTGTACATCACTCATTATTTTCATTGCACTGTTTTACTTGGCACTGATTATTGTGGTCACCAAATATTAATATATTTCTACTCTTGCACCTATTGTCTCACCCTTACCTCACTCCCCTCCTCACCCCACCTCACCCCGATGCATCTACCAGCTCAGTATGTCTTTCCAGGGAAAACTTTTGAAATAAAATAAATTTAACCAGGTAAATAAACAGATCAAAAGGCAGCTAGTTTTCCAGCTGAAATTTGGGGGGAGAGAATACACACATTACTGTACAGGATTTTAGTAGTAGATCACCAAATCAGGGGATTGCTGTTTTGGTTTCTGTGAATCTATGCTTAACTAAGATAAATAATCTGGTCTGAAATTTGAAGGCTTGGACTGGGACTTACAACTGCTGTTCTGCAGCTGCATTTCTGCGAATGCACCAAAATGTTTGTGAGTACTTTTTAAACATTCTGATACACTTACAGCACTTTGCCGTTTATGGCCAAAAGAAATTATGCATACATCACTTTTTGATGCATGCGTCACTTTCAGTGTGCAACATGTTGCACTTGTGACATAGTTACACCACATTTTCTGTGGTCTAACAGTCATATCACAGCTACTACATGTGCAGAAAAATCATGCTTCAATGCCTTGAAAATCCAGGCCACTAGCGTTATTGTTTTTTAAATTCCAATTGTGAATAGAACTGCCTTTATAGTCAGTCTTGTGGCATAGTGGTAAACCCATTTTCATATCCTGAGGGAAATCTGGGATGGCTCCCTCAGCTCAGGATTCCCACTTCAGCACAGTTGTCAGATGCCACCTGTCTTAGGGAGGGCAGTTGGCTCCTGCTGGTGCACATCCACCCCCTGGTGTCCAAGGAAGGAGGGCACCATATATAAGGTCCAGAAACCATACTTGCCATCATTGTGAAATTTGGCATTGACCCGGGTGGTGGATGATCCCCTGCATGCAGCCATACACTGCCGCCTTGTTCATGGGAGAAGTAACCAAAAGATGTAAAGTGACAGGCCACACACTGAGGAGAGGGAAGCAAACATGGTAAATGGTGTGGAACTTGAGTGGAATATGTTACCATGTTCTCCGTACTGCTGGGTCCCTTGCCCCCATACCACACTGAACTAAATTATTCATACTGCTTACTCCTCTGCCTGCTGACCTCAGCCAGAAGGTAAGCCTGGAAAGGTACAGGAGAGGTTAAACCAGGCATACATGAAAGTAGGAAGTGCTTGTGGAAGGGCATAAAAAGTACCTAATTCCATCAGAAAGGAGGTGGGGAGGGATTCTTTTGAGGCTCAGATGGGTTGACACTTGATGGTGTCCCTTTTGCCTGACCTGGTGACACTAGCGGAGCATTCTTGCTCCTGTACAGGAGACCTGGGTTCCCATCCTGGGCCCGGCCCCATTTAATGAGCTGGAGGAGTTGTGAGAGTACTGCAGTGGCAGTGTGCTGAGAATCCAGGGGGAGGGCTTAACAGCCAGCTGCTTGAGCGCCTCCTCTGGTGGGCAGGTGAGGGACCTTGGTGTCATGGATGATAGTGTGATACCACTCTCAGAGTTCAAGTTTGAGCATTGGCAGGGTGCTACTGGAAACTAGCTGTTCAGAGCTCAGTAGGCTTTTCCTAGTAAAATGTTTCCATAAATAATCAATGGGAGTGGTGGGCAGGCTAAACTTTGGATAAAAGCATTGCACTGTGTACATGGTACTCCACAGCATGTCCCCCACAACACCTATCACCTTCTTCATCTCTCTTCCCACTAGTCAAGCATGTTACGTAGTCCCCAAAGTGCCAGGGCCATGCCACAAGGGGGGGGCTTCCTCACAGGATTGCCAGTCAGGGGAGGGGGGATTAACAAAGCAGGAGGAGAGCTCAAGGCTGAGACAAGGTGTGCTGACAGGAAGCAGTTGGCACAGAGAGTGTTGAAACAGGGATGGAGCATGGAGGGACGAAAACAGCTGGGGGAGAAGAAGAATATATATGTATGTAGATAGATTGATAGATATAGATATAGAAGCCCTTTCATATTTGGGGTGAGTTTTTGAGCCGGTTTGAAATGAATATGTAAATTCCATGATTTGCTTACATGTCCACACAGACTGTTATAATGCAAATATTTAAATAATGTTTTTATTTTTAGATACTGTAAGTTGAATATGCATTAGGAGATATCACAATCACTCCATAAACTGTTTTAAACAAGACTGTTTTTAATCATTCTCAGTATTATTAAAGGCCTCTAACACCGTTAACGTTTCGTTGGCTGCTTCAAAGCAGCAATTCTAAAGCAAACATCAGTGAATAAGTTTGGCTTTTTGTTTTTTCTATTAAATTCAACAAAGAATTTGTAGAATTTTCCCATAAGGTTCTGCTCAATATGGGGAAGGATGTCCTGAACACAAAGACACATGTTCTGGATTTCAAAAAGATGACCTCACCCAAATGGGGGTAAATCTGGAGTGCACCTGCCAAAGCTTGAGGAACATGGGGTGGAAAAATGGTCCATAATTCAAGATGGGAGTAAGGAAGTTACCAGCACCTGCATGAAGCAGATGGGCAAAAGGAACACGCACAAGAAGTCACTGTGGTTTACAGGGGAGATTGTAAATGTTATGAGGGAAAAATGTATCCTTCAAGAAATACAGGGAGACCCAGTGGGAGGAAAACACAGCAGACTACCTGGAAAAGCTAAAAACAGCTAGCAGAGTGGTAAGAAAGGTCAAGGTGGGCATGGAGGTGAGGATAGCAAAGGGTGTCAAGGAAGGTGCCAAGACATTTTTCAGTATATCTGAGAAAAAAGGATGAAGAAGGAAGGTATGGTCAAAATCAGAAGAGGCGCAGAGTGGGTGGGGGACAGTAGAGGAATGGCAGACATACTGAATAAATATTTTTGCTCAGTATTTGCTAAAGCAAGGATGGACAGGCTGGCCAAACAGCATGGAATACTGAGGAACTGTTGCCTCACTGCCTGCTGCACCAGTGTCTTGGGTTTGGGAACAGGCTTGGGTCGCTTGGGGGCTGACTGGAGGAGGGAGGATTGAGTGTCACTAGGACAGTTCTCTTCCCTTGGGAAGGGGTAAATTCATGTCCCATGGGTCAGTTGTCAGCTAGAGGAATAGCTCTCCTCCCTTGAGGAGGGGGAAGCGCATGTCCCACAGATCAATTGTCAGCTGGAGGAATAGCCGTGCTCCTTGTGGAGGGGAAACACACATCCCATGGGTTGGTTATCAGTTGGAGGAATAGCTGTGCTCCCTTGCAGAGGGGGAAACCCATGTTCCATGGGCCAGTTGTCACCTGGTGGAATACAGATGGTGGTGCAGCAGGATTTTAGAAACAGAGGAGAACTCCATCCTTGGATGCCATGGGTGTCTTTGTGGAGGTGGACTAGGCACATCATGTCATTGCAGGGACATTGGACAAAATAGAGGGAAAAATCTCCAACTGCAGTGATGCCCAATCCGCAACAGGCCCTGTACCATTGACTGAGCTCCTGTATTAAGTCCTGTGGTAGAGGACCCAATGGGGAAGGTAAGCTTCAGAGAAGTTAGATGATGGGGCTGAGGGACCAGTCCAGATGGAGTGACTTAAGGAGACAAACAGTTGATTAAAAAAAAGATTAACCAGTACCATAGGGAAGGATCAGAATGGGGGGTTAGGATGTACAAGGAGGTGATCTTTGAGACCAGGGTCCTCAAGGGAGTCCAAGCCCTCAAAGTGACTGAATCTCTTGGGCTAAATGGTATGCTCCCAAGGGTGCTGAGAGTGATTGATGGCAGCAGTACTAGCTGTCCCTTGGGCAGACCTGCTTAACAGCTGCCTTGGCACAGGTGTGGTCGGTGCCATGAGAGTGGAAGACTGCTAATGCAATGCCCCTGAATATGAGCAAGGCATGGGATGAGCCAGGGAACTAGACTAGTCTGCTTTTTTTGTTTATTGTTTATTTAGATCTAGCATTACAATTACCTTTGAGCCAAGGCTGTTTTACAAATGTTCCATGTCAGGAGAGTACATACATGTTAACCATGTTAAACAAGGGCATACAACATTAAAGAGAGCATACAACCATATTCATCAATTCAGGTACGACATCACGGTAAACAGGATACATGAATAACACATACAAGGAATCATTTCATAAACCTAGAAGAAATCAGGGAGGGAGGAAGGGTGAGAGGATAGGATGATGGCAGCTGAAAAAGAGACTAGAGCAGCTCACGGCATTCTCAAAGAACATCAGAGGGAGGTGGTTGATCTCAGTGGGGAAGGGGGAAGTTAGGGGTGGCAGTCACATGAGCTGGAGGCTGTGAGATGATGGTGGAGGCTTGATTGGAATATGCCCAGTGAGGAGGTGGAGGTGATGTGAGTGTTGAGGGCATTCATCCAGCTGGGTGCATGGTGTGCAAAGGATCTTTGGCCCAGAGTGGTGTGGCATCAGGGGACCTGTAGAAGCTGATGTTCAGACCCTCTGGTGTTACGAGGATTAGTGTTTGGGTGCAGGAGGGCTTGGACACTAGATGGAGAAAGGCCCAAAGTAGGTTTTTTTTCGCCATCAAGCAGGTAAGGTACTTTATGCAGTTAGCAAGTTGAAGCCATCCTGTTTGAGCATAAAGCTCACATGTATGTGTGAGTCAGGATCCAGTAAGCAGTCGACAGGCCTTGTTTAGGGAGGTCGTTATGCGCCTGAGGGAGGTAGTAAAGGCAGAGCCATAGATTATGAGGCGGTAGTCTATGACGGAGGCCACAGAGCTCTGGATAGCAATCTTCAGTGCTGCCTGAATAAGATGCTGTCTATTTCGGTAGAGAATTCCAATGCATGAGTTTACCACTCTGGCAACACTATCAATGTGAGTCCCATAAGATAGGCAAAGGTCAAGTGAGATTCCAAGGTATTTAAAAGATGACACTTGTTCAAGGGTGTTACCAGCGCTTGTATTGATATCAAGGGGGTAATGCCTGTGTTTGTTTTGCGAGCTGCAGAAAAGCATAGATTTAGTCTTTTTGTGGTTTAGAACCAGTTTATGCTTTGAGAACCAGTTTCAACAGCGGAGAAAGCAAGCTGTAGGTTGTGAAGTAAGGGTTGTGGGTCCTTATGGGGGGTGAGAAGCACAGCGTCATCAGCATAGAGGATAATTTGTTCTGGGCAGGATAGTGGAAGGAGTTCAGGAAAAGGCTGAAAAGTAGTGGCCCAGTATGGATCCCTGAGGGACACCTGAGCGAACAGGTTTGGAGTCAGTAATCCTGGAGATTTTTACTTTTTGGAGCGCCTGGTCCAGGTAGCTGTTAAACCATGCAGTGGAGTCCTGGGAGAGCCCGGCATTCAGCAGCTGTTTGGTAAGCAGGCCATGGTGAACAGTGTCAAATGCCTTAGTCAAGTCGATGAATACGGCTCCAGTTAGATGGCCTTTGTCCAACGAGTTGTGAAGTACTCCAGTGAATTCCAGGAGGGCTGTTGATGTGCTGTGCCCTTGTCTGAACCCGTGTTGCTGTGCACATAGGATTATATTTGTCCAGGTAGTCTGTAAACTGGTCAGCAACAATGCGCTCAAGGGCCTTGGGGGGGGGGGTAATATAGCCTGACATCGATAGTTGGCATGCTGATAGAAACCATCCGTAAGGAAAGGTTGGTTAAGTTCCTTGAGTCGAACAGGTTACAAAGTGACAGGTAACAGGGGTTTAAGGCAAGGAGTTCATGCCAAATAAACTTGATCTGTTTCTTTGATTGGGTACCAAAGGCGATGGATGGGGACCAGGCAGTGAACATATCCTACCTAGATTTAAGCAGGTCTTTGACTCAGCCCCCCACAAGAGATTGGAAGACCTGGGGGCAGGGGACAAAAATGACTAAATGAGTCAGGAGATGTCCTCAGGGATGAAAGAGGTTACCAATGGGGTTCGACAGGGGACGGTGCTCAGACTGGTACTTTTCAATGTGTTCATAAATGACACTGGGGACAACATAAAGGGAAGAATCTGCCTCATCATGGTGTAGCAGGGTCCTTTTAAGTGACAGACAGGCAGGTATGCAGTTAAAAATGCCTTGGCTTGTCATATGTTTATTATAAAACAGTCACTTTAAAAATGGCTGAAACTGTTCTTTTCAAACAGGATGAAAGACAAAATGTCAGTTACCATGAGACTTACTTTCTTCAGGCAGAAATAAGGCATTGCAAAATCTGTAGAAGGACTTCCTTGGACATCTTTAGCTATCCCTCTCCAGGCATAGAGAAAGGAAAAGATACAGGTCTCAAGGCTGCTTCTAACTTTTCCCTTTAGTTAGGCCCTTGTCTCACAAAGGTCTGCTATGACAGCAACACAGGCTGCCACCTCCCCCATTTCAACACAGGCAAACCACACCCCTTAAATACCTCTACAAAGGGTCACCTGACAACCAAGTCTCATGCTTCTCATAACAGCTTAATTAGCCTTTTTCTCTTTCCAAAAGAGTGTTCTTCATGACAAGTAGTCTTTTTCATGCATTTGTAAACATTCAAAAGAACCTAATATGAACATAAACTTCTTTGAAAAATAGAAATACAAACTCAAATTATTACTTCAGACCTTTCCATAGTAAGGCTCTCCCCATAGACTTACATTGCTCCTCTGCTTCTGGATAACCAGTCACAGGTGAACCCAATTGGCCTCTCAGACACACCTCTGTTTCACATAGGAAAGAATGTTTTATTTTTGGCTTCCAGCAAACCCAAAGCAGTTTACACAGAATAATATAAAACATAGAGTACAAGGCTCGGTGTTTCAGTTATTTTTAATTACTTACATTCCATCTGTGGCTACCTGCAGTGCAGCACAAGAGAAGGCAAGCAACATAATAGCTCCTGTCTTATTTGTATGTTCCTTGCACTTGGGAGAAAGGGGGGGACTGCAGGACTGAAAGTGGCCAGATTTCAGCCTATAGCTAGAAGAATAAACTTGCAAGAACAGGACAGTGTAAAGGAAAATGCAGCACAAACACAGGGGCTCTGACCCTGTCATACATGGATAGCACTGAGCTCTGTAGAAGACTGGGCACAGAGAAGGGAGTCAGTGACCTGAGGGAGGACCTTACAAAGCTGTAGAGATGGTCTGGAATCTGGTAACTGGGGATCAACACAAAAAAGTGCAAGGTCATGCACATAAGGAGTAAGAACTTAGGGCTGAGTGAACACTGGGAGGAGTGACCATCATGGTGTCTGAAGAGGAGAAATACCTGGAGATTGTAGTCACAAGCAATCTGAAACCCTCTACACAATGCAGCAAGGCAGTGGCGAGGGCAAATAGGATGCTGGGTTGCATAGGCAGGAGGTTCACTTGTAGATGGAAACAGGCCATACTACTGATGAATTAGTAGGTTCTGTGATTTGCTTACATACTGTAACCATGTGAATGGAGTGCCAAGGGGGCTGTGCACCACTGAATAGAAAGATAGAATTTGACGGTGGATAAGGACCGCTTGGCCCACCTAGTCTGCCCATTTCCCTACCTAATGGATAAGCTGCAGATCCTAGTTAACCGACAGCCTGTTTCTTCCTACCCCCCCAACTAGAATTGTCTTATGTCTGTCCCATGCATTCTTGAATTTCCCCACTGTTTTTGACTCCACTACCTCCTCAGAAAGGCTGTTCCATGTATCCACAGCCCTCTCCATGAAAAAATACTTCCTCACATTTACCTCTGAGCTGTCCCCCCTCTATCTTCAAATTGTGCCCCCTTGTTCTTGTACATCTCTTTTTCTGAAAGATGCTACCCTCTTGGACTTTATTGATTCCCTTGAGGTACTTGAAAGTTTCTATCATGTTCCTCTCCTCCTCTCCTTAAGGGTTTATATATTAAGCTCCTTTAATCTCTCTTCATATGTCTTCTGGTGCAGACCCTGCACCATTTTAGTTGCCCTCCTCTGCACAGCCTCCATTCTGTCTATGTCCTTGTGGAGATGGGGTCTCCAGAACTGCACACAGTACTCCAGATGGGGTCTCACCAACTGTCTGTACAGAGGGATAACAACTTCCTGTTTCCTACTGGTGATGCCTCTCCCTATGCATCCCAGTATCTCGCCAGCCCTCCTTACTGCCTTCTCACATTGCTTGCCCACCTTAAGATCATCTGATATGACTATTCCCAGGTCCCTTTCCATTTTTGTTGTTGTTAGTATCTCGCCCCATTGTGTACTCTTCCCCTGGGTTTTTGTTTCCCAGGTGCATTACTTTGCACTTCTTTGCATTGAATCTAAGCTGCCATACATTTGACCATTCCTCCAACCTTGCCAAGTCCCTTCTCATCCTTTCTATCCCACCTTCTATATCGATCCTGTAGCAGATCTTTGTGTCGTCTGCAAAGAGACATACTTTTCCTTCCAGTCCCTCTGCAAGGTCACTTATAAAGGCATTAAAGAGGACTGGTCCCAGTACTGAACCCTGCAGTACCCCACTAGTAACCCTTCTTTCTTCAGAGTGAACTCTGTTTACTATCACCCTCTGCATTCTGTTGTCCAGCCAATTTTTTACCCAGGCTACCACTTTGGGACCAACTCCAAGGCTAGCTAACTTGTGTATTAATCTTTTGTGTGGGACTGTGTCAAATGCCTTGCTAAAATCTAGGTAGGCCATGTCTACATCCCCTCCCTGGTCTACTACTTTGATCGCCCAGTCAAAGAAATCTATTAGATTTGTCTGACATGACCTTCCTGCTGTGAATCCATACTGCCGTGGATCCTGTGCCCCACTGGCCTCTTGGAATTCAACAATTCTTTCTTTCAGAAGTGATTCCATCATTTTCCCTACCACTGAGGTCAAATTAACAGGTCTGTAGTTTCCTGCCTCTGTCTTGCTCCCACTTTTGTGAAGGGGAATCACATCCGCCCTCCTCCAGTCCTCAGGTACCACACCATCCTCCCATGATTTGTTAAAAAGGGTAGTCAGTGGTGTCACTAGTTCTACCCTTAGTTCTTTTAGAATTCTTAGGTGAATCCTGTCAGACCCCATTGCTTTGTCCAACTTCAGTTTTAAGAGTTCTTTTCAGAACCCTTTCTTCTGTGAATGGACTGGTATCAACCTCCTATCCAGCTGCGTCTATTCTTGATTTAGGTACCTTCCTCCTCTTTCTTTTGTGAATACTGAGCAGAAGTATTCATTCAGTATCCCTGCTTTTCACTGTCCCCTCTGCCCACCCTCCTTCCCTTTATTAAGCCTCACTATCCCTCCCTTGGTCTTTTCTTCACTCCTAATGTACATATAAAAGGTTTTATCCCCTTTTAACTGAGTTGGCTATCCTTTCTCAGTTTGGGCCTTTGCTATTCGACTGCCTTCCTGCTTCCTTCTGCTTTAACTGTTACAGTTCTCGTCCTGCTCCTTCTGTGTTTCCTTATATTTCCTGAATGCCTTTTTCTCCTTAACCTTTCCACCACCCTTTTGAGAACCATAGTGTTTTTTTTTCCTTCATTTTGCTTTGTTGATTTGCTTCACAAAAGCTTGTTGCCTCTGTGATGGCTGTTTTGATTTTTCCCATTGTTCCTCCACCCCTCCTCCTTGCCTGTTTGCTAGTGCTTTTCTGAGGCACGCCCCATTTTCCCCAAAGTCAGCCCTCCTAAAGTCCAATACTCTTGCTTTTGTGTGGCTTGACCCTATGGCTGTGTTTATCGTGAACCACATATTGTTTAGTGGTAACTTGTTCCCACATAGCTACCCACTTCTAAATCCGAGATCCTTTCTCCATCCCCATTTGACAGTACCAGGTCTAAGATTGCTCTCTTCCTGAGTGAGTTCCACCACTAGCTGTCTGAGGTTGCCCTTATAGGTCTCGAGAATAACCCTGCTCTTGGATGTGGCTGCAGCAAGGTGCTCCAGTTAACATCTAGCATATTCTGGTCCCCATCAACAATATCTCCCCCTTTTCTGCCATTCTAAGGATGCCATCAATCATTTCCTTGTCCATTGCCTCCCCCTGAGATGGGGATCTGTATACAACCCCCGTGCGGATTGTGGTGCCATATTCTGTCTCCAGGGTGACCCACAGTGCCTCCTGTACTCCCTGTTTATCCTTTAGTTCCATTGCTTTGATCCCTTCCCCTACAGAGAGAGCTACTCCTCCTCTTTTACCCTCTCTGTCCCTCCTGTAGCTTGTGTACCCTGGTATGTTGACATCCCAGTTGTGTTTCTCAGTGTACCATGTTTCTGTGACTGCCACGATATCCAGGTGTCCCTCTTCCATCAAGACCACTAGTTCAGAGAGCTTGTTATATAGACTATGGGCATTGGTACTCATCACCCTCCATTTTTTGATGGCCTTACCCTTTTTAGCCCCATTCCTCTCCTTACTGCCTTTTTGTGCATTTACCCCTGTTCTGCTCCCTGTTGACTTCTCTACCTTGGTGTTTACCTCTCTAACTATTGTGCTTTGTGGGAGGCTGGGTTTCCCCTGCTCCTTTTCAGTGCCTCCCCCTTGGCTAGTTTAAATGCTTGCCAATGAAGCATTTAAACTTATCACCTAGGATCCTGGTTCCCCTCGGGACAGATGTGGACCATCAGCCAGTATAGGCCTGCATCCTCCAGGTGGACCGTAGTCTCAATGAAGCCAAAACCCTGAGCTCTGCACCAGGTTTTCAACCATTCATTGAATCCCATGGTGTTGAGTACCCTAACATCACACTTGCCATAGATAGGCATCACCTCCAAGAAGGTTACCATACGTGCTTCTTGTCTGAGGCCCCCTCCCAACTCTTCAAATTCCTCTTGCACTGCTCTGACCCCATTCCCAGCCAGGTTATTTGTCCCTAGGTGCACAATGACATCCAGCTCCCTCCTCCTCCCTCATGCAGCTGCTCCTGTGATTCTGAGGATTCTACCCTATCCTCCAAGCTGTGGTGCCAGGTAGGCACCTACCTCCTCTCCCCTTCCTTCCCCAGTTCTACCCCTACTGAGTCCCCCACCAGGAGTTGTTTCCTTCCCTGTGGGTCCCATGCCACCTCCTGTGGGTCTCCTTGTGGAGGTTCCCAGCATCCTTCTTGGTCTCCACTGCAGGTGCCTAAATAGAGGAACCACTCTCCACCAGAACAGTGTATGAATTGTGGAGAGGTACAACTGGAGGAATGTGCCTCTGTTCCATCACTCTCTTCCTCCCAGAGCCCACCTTGGTCCAACTGCTCCAATTAATTAGTAGATTCCATAATTTGCTTACATAACCATGTGGATGGTTTTATACTCCATATATTTAATTAATATGTTATCATTTTATGGATGGCCCATCAGTGCAGCAGTAGAGCTACTGCTTGTCATGCTGGGGAACAGAGTTTGGAAGCCAGCCTTGGTCATCAGGGGCTATCCAGGACACAGGATTGAGCATCCCAGAGGATATCTTCCTCTTGGGATGGAGGGTAGCTACCTCTGCTACACACCTGCTACCTGGCTGACCACAGATGGCAGTGCAGCAGAGGTACAGTGGGAGCATCAGTTGGGCTCTGCTCTGGTATGCATTGCATGCATGGGCTTGGAACCCCTAGAGCACTGAAGTCCGGGGAGCTACTGAAAAAGGAAAGCCCTGGCTGAAGCAGGAGGACCTCAGGTGTGCTTGAGCCCTGCCTTTTACCACTGGCCAGTCCCCTCACCCAGGGTTCTCCTGCACCCTGGAGGAAGTGGGAGATTTGAGTCTGGTATGACCAAGCCCTGCTATGGGGAGTAAGCCTATGGGGTTGAAAGTAGGGGAAGTAAGTGCCAGGGATGCAGGGGGAAAAGGCTGCACTTGACCTGGGGGAGTGGGGGCTGAGCCACTGCAGGAGCATTAAAGAATATTGTATAAAAATATTTTTATTTTTTCAGAGAGGTTGAATAAATAACAGAGTTCTGCATGTTACTTAAGTCAGTGAGTGTCACACAGGGGTTCACATTTTTCATGTAGAGCCAGGGATAACTTCAATAACTGCTATTAAATGTAGAAACAGTTCCTGTCCCTTTAAAAATAATATACAGCTGCATCAGGAACATTCACTTCAGTAGCCTGCTTGTCTGTCAGCATGAGGTATTTCAAGCACCTGAAAAATTAGAAATTGTCAAAATATTTCAATTGCATTATCAACTATAGGACAGCCCACAGATCAAAGGTAAATAAGCCATGGGATTTGTATTCTGAAAATGCACTGGTCTCTCAAATCAGTAACGCCCCCATACCACTGCTCACTGGAAAATCCCTCTTTAAAGTTAATGTAGAAGTACTGTTTCATTTCACCGATTAAAAATTAAAGACCCTGCAAATGAGGTTAAAATACAATGCCTTGTTCAGTCCCTCTAGTGGATCAATACCAAGAAGCAATTTGTACTTATTTGTTTGTTTTGCCAGAATAAACTCCATTGAGCACTGTTGATTTTCAAGGAGGTCTGACTCCTGGGTGCAAGCAAACTGTCACAGCAAAGTTGACAAAAATTGCTCAGCAGAAATAATAATACAAGGAAGTATCTACAATGCATATAATATTCAGAATATCAGTTGATATTGATAATGAACATTACAGAAATTACAGTCAAAGATACATTATTTACAGGTTACAGCTGCAGTTCTTTGTACAATGAGTTTCAGGCAGGGCTCTATGAACACCATAGCTTTAATCATCTCATTTCTTACCCTTGATAAACTTTAGTATATACCAAAGTTTGGCCACATTATCGACAAATGCCATTTTTATGGCTGTGGGCAGAGCCTACAGCCATTTTGCTATCTGTAGCTTGAAAAATGGAGTATTGTGGAACACATTTTTTGGAATTTTCAATGTATCCTTCCACATCTACAAATCACTATGACAACTAAAATAAAATAATCCCTTCTTTTTGTTTAAAAAAAGCTGTTTATCAGATGGCCATTAGGAAACTGAAACAGCTTGTTAATATCAGTTGCCTATTAAACTGGAGATTTGTTTACCCCCTTCGAAATGCAACAGCTTGCACATTTAAATGCCTAGCATTAAAACATTTTTTGCTACTAACTTCAGTTGGGGATGAATATCTTTCAAGAAAGATTCATATCTCATAAATGTTACCCTTTCCCAGCAAATTTTGTAAAGATGTGCACTGTTTTTTAACCTCTAAAGACCTATCTGATAAAATGTCAGGTCTTCAGTGAACTACCCAGACTAAATATATAAATCTCTTTTTGACAGAAAGGGCTGTGGCCTGCTTCCCAAACATAACAGATAAGAGCTACTGAGATCTCTTATAGTAAGAGTGTGTGTGTGTGTTTGTGGGAAGGGTGGAGCAACAGTCAAACTCCTGGCAAGGAGACCTCATCTAATGAATTAACTGCTGACAAACCATGAGTGATACAGATGCAAGTGAGTTGATACCTTTTGTTGGACCAACATAGATGTAACAAAATAACTGAAACCATTTATAAAATTTCTGATCAAACAACTGGAAACAGAAGACTGTTTTTTGTAATTTTATAATATGATATACTGAGTGTGTATTCACTGAGTTGCTGGATCAGGGCCTTGAAGAAAAATAATATTTACTTAACTCATTCAAGATTCCATCAGGTGGACAGAAAAAAAGTCTGAGAATATATATATCTATCTGTGTGTGTGTGTGTGTGTGTGTGTGTGTGTATAAATATATGTGTATATATGTCTCTAATTTATTTGCAATGTTTACAGGCATTACTAGTATCTTTTGAAAGATTGTCTGACTTGTTATTACTAATTTTAGTATAATTCATGAAATAATGAACTTGGTATTTGTTATTTCATGTAGTCCCCTATTATGCCTTATGGAGGTAAATCAAATCATTCCAAAGCCATCTTGACATATATTAATACTGAGTGTCACAAACCCACTCAGCAGGTCAGCCCTCTACTCCCAAGTGCCAGCCTCCCAGTGCAGTCTTGAGAACAGTTAACAGAACAAGGTAACCCTCTTGTCTGTTTTTGTGGATTCGAATCAACCTTTGGTCTTAAATTCTGGAGGGATTCAAACTGTGAACCTCTTGTTAGTGTACCCAATGTATAGGCTCAGATAATTCTGTCTTCGGGGGGCCAGATATCTTTGCCTATGGGCACCTAACCAGGTGTACAGAAATGAACCCTTAAAAACTGTAATAAAAGACCTCAGATTTGAAATGCTTACCTTTTTCGAGTTTGGTATCACCATTCATCGTATGTATAGTGTCTGCTTTAACTATATATACTCTACTTGTAAAGGAAAGAAAATCAAAGACAGACCAAGTAAGCTCTAAAAATAGAGTTTTACTATAATAGAAAATAAGTATGTAACACAGAAAATAGAGAACTATTATATCACAAGACATACAAATCTCTTAAACAAAACAAGGTTTTAACAGTGCAATTCCTACTACAGTTACTTAGATTTGTCTCTCTCTCTCTAAATACCTGCTTAAAGTGCTCACAGATGTTTCTTTGTCAGGGACTAGATAAGTGTCTCTGTAAAGTAAAACAGAATATTCCTTAAAGAAAACTGTATTTGCCTAACCCCTTTGTGTGAGGTCGCCTATCTCCTCCTCTGTCATAATATATAAAAAAATATATATATATATATACAAAAACAGGATGTATTTTCAAAGTATTAAATTCTGTAATCCTCAGCACAACTCATTTTTCTCTTTCAAATGACATTTCTTTGATCTGTGAGCAGTATCCTCTCACACAGACACCAAAGCATTTATGATTTTGCACCAGTGTACTAAACCTGGTTTCCCCCTCGAAACATTATAAAAGGGATACTGATTTCCTTCTTAGCAGCTAAAGCTATAATTAACTTAGAAAAGTCTGTAATTAGCATCTGGTCTTCCACCTAACACCTTGTATCTAAAACCTGTGTGTATGTGTGATCTCACATGCTGTTTCAGCATTTCTCATGGCAGACAGTCCATCACACATTTTATATTACAACAAAATGATACAGGGATCAGAACCAGCTGTCCAAGTGTCACACTGAGCAGCAAATCAGAGCTCTTTTCCTAATAAAAGGCTGCTTATATAATAAATAAAGAACAACATCATAAATAAGGAACCAGTGGCTTATGGAAAAATCTACAGGATTTGATTCTGCCACTGTGGGGAAAACACAGGGAAAATGAAGGCTTCTTACAGGGTAATGGTTATCTGGATCTGGGAGCACTGAATACTGTATTTCTTGTCCTATATTTTGTATCCTGGATAGGGCAGGGGAGATGCTACATCTCACTGTCACAGGGATGTTCATTTACACATTTTTGCACTGTATTTACTCAGGCTGTCCCACATTAGATGCAATATCTTGTTTTCAGTGGGGTCATGATTTTAGCATTTTTATAATGCATTTATTCAGGCTACCTAGTCTGGCCCCCATATTCAAAGGAGATATGCAGTGCACCCCGGTAGAAAGGGAGATGTGCCACACAACTCCAACAATGAGCACCAGCGCAATATTCAAACGCGCGCCGGCCAGGAACGGGCCAGGCACACACAAATGGTATGCTGTTTATGTTGAGGAAGCAATCCCATGCATAAGGCTGTGCTGCAGCATATTCTGTGGGAATGTGCCCTCAACCCAGAGCACCGCTGCCCACAGTTAAGCCATGAATACCTGGCCAGCCACCCACAGGCAGGCTGCAGATGTGCACATCAGCCTGGCAGCCCTGGTGGAGTAGATGTACCCTCCTTTCCATCCCAATCTAGCCAACTGCATCCCTGAACAGCTCCGTAGTGTAGCCCCCCCGACCTGATTGCACCAGAGGAAACCATGGTCCATATCCATAGTCTAGAGGACTCCCATCCACCGCCCCTGTACACAGACACCCTCACTCCCCCATACCCAACCTGTTGCAAAGACTGGCACTGCCTCCACACCCTGCCATAGCCAGCCATTGACTGCACTGAACCCGGGCTGGGGACCTGCACTCTGGAATGACCCAACTGGCTGTACCATTCATTCAGACACCATGCCAGCTGCAGATCCAACAGTGTATACAGCCATGTGTATGTCCCTGGCAAACTAAAGAGGGAATTTGCATACCTCCAATGCATGCCTTGCCAATGCTGTATATTCCTGCTGTCATATGCCACTGCAAGTCCACACTCTCCCCTGTTCCCCTGTGTAACATGCCACCCTCTAGACTGCTGAGGTATCCCGGGTGCCATGGGGTGCAGTATCCTGTAATGCCATTTGCAGTGTGCACTTCAGGCTATGGATAATTCATCCACAGTTCCCCAATTGTACAAACGAATGGGAGGTCAGCTGTAACATGCCTGTTTTGGGAGCTGCATGAGTGGGTACAGCATTGGCCGCCAACCACACTGAGCAGTACTATGGCACTGGGATGATGGATCCATATGCGAGTGCCTGAGGTGTATGGCCACTGGGTTTTATCACCCACACACAGCTCATTCCTACATATAACACATTCCAGCATCCTACTGCAAGTGCTTTGCCACCCACTGATAGAGTGATATGATCCCATTACAGAGCCAGTCGTCACAACGGGATGGGCTGGGGGGCAGGGAGGTGGGTGTCTGTGCACCACTGAGGGGGAGTGGGGGCCACGACACTATGGACATGGACTGTAGGTGTATTCAGGTGCAATTAGGGATGGCACTATGGTCCCAACAATATGGAACTGATAGAGCCTGGACTCTGGTGAGATCAGGGCTGGTGGAACAGGTGGGGGGGTGCCACTATACTACCAGAGACTTCAGGGTCTGTCCCACATGGGAATGATTGGGGTTGGGGCTTGTGGATGAGAGCTACTCCAGTGCATTCATCCCCATGCCAACATGCAAATGGGCTAGTAATGAGCCTGCATAAGGCCCCATTGCACCCTACATGCTCAATTAGTTCATTTGCATTCCTGGGCTGAATATCGCCCATGGGTGCTGCAGCATATACCAGTATGTGCCACATTCCCCTGGAAGGTATTCAGTTGGGTCACCCTGGATGCACATTACTTGGCATCCACCTGCACTGCGACTCCCAACCAGGGTCACATTTTCAACAGGTACAATGAAGCCTGCCAGGATGAAGCACAGTGTCACAGGTTTACTGCATGACAAAAGGGATTAACTCCCTTTGAAATTGCATTATTTGCTGCAGTAACTACTGCAGAATTGTGCAGTGCGGCGCTTCATCCTGGTGGGCTTCACTGTATGCACACCCTGTAGCGGTGGTGCATTCTGTTTGAATATTGAATCAGTGCTGACCTGCGCGCTTTGTGCAATGTATCTTTCTGCTCGTGCATCAATCCAGCACTTACTATATCCCCCAGATGTAAAATATTGTTTTCAGTGCATTCTGATTTTACACAATGCAGCATAATATTGTGTAGATGTAGAGCCCCACTGAAAATAAGATGCCATTTCTTCTGTGAACTATCCAGGCTAAATATATAGTGATCAACAGGCATGTGCTAGGAAAACACATTGTAAAAATGTGTAAAAGGAGACCACATTGAAACTGCTCTCAACAGATCTGCATTGTGCAAACTCAATAGAAATAATGGGTAAAAACATCCCAAATGCTTTCCACAGCCATATCAGCTCTGACCAGAAATTGTTCTAAACTGTGTATAGTATCTTGGAGTTTTGAAAAGCAAGAGGGTGAAGCTTTTAGAGAGCATATGCAGAGCCCTCTTCCTAAACAGTGTGTTGTGATAAATTAGGGAAGATCACTTTTCATGGCTTTGAAGATCTAGAGGTATAGGTTCCTTAGCCTCCTGGTAGCAAGGAAGTTCAGTTTAGGACAGCATAGAGGGCTGTTGTTCTGTCCAGTTATGATTCAAATGGGACTTTGTGATACTGCACTGATAGATGAGAATGGGTGTTACTCATGCAAGACAAAATTATTTGCCATAGTAATGTTGTTTCTTCTTAGGGATTCATTAGTGAGCCATACAAATGGTATCAGTCTGCATGAGTGTGCTGCCCCGGAGATAGAACTTTATGCAAATTATAGGCTTTAGAATACAAGTTTAATCTCTGTACTGTGGTCCTGCATCTGCTGCTGTTGTACTGTCAGATTTGTTTCTATAGCCAGGGGAGCAGTGACCACTAAAACTAGCTAAATGGTTACTAAAAGATTTCAATTTTGAAACCTCTAACCAAACTGAAGCAGACAACATGTAAAATTAAAATGACCACATTTTAACAATTGTGGAAGAATTGCAATAAGTAATGCTCAAGCAGCCTTGAGATAAGAACTGATCATTGTGTGCACCTATTATCAGGTTCTAGAAGGGAGGCAAGGGTCAGGGTTTGTAAGGCTCACTGATGGATCTCCTAGAAGAAACATTAATACAGTGAAACAACAGGAATCCATCAATGAGATGCCTTTCAAATGTCAGACTCACTAGCAGTACTTTGGGAGAATGGGTCTAGAACCTATTAAGGAAAAAGTTACTGCAAGACAGCAGTTCCAAAACTGTCATCCCTTCTGGACTATATCCAAACAATAGTGTTGACCAGGCCCAGAGTACATCCAAGGGTACTAAAGGAACTGGCTGAGGAGCTGGCAAGGCCACTGGCAGACCTATTTAATAGTTCATTAGAGTCAGGCATGGTACCACAGGACTGGGGAAAAGCACATGTAGTGCCACAAAAGCGGACCCAAGGATGATCCAGGGAATTACAGACCAGTCAGTCTGGCCTCCACTGTGGGCAAGCTCATGGAGACCATACTAAAGGAAAGGTTGGTGGAATATCTAGAGGAACATGGTCTCCAGGATGCAAGGCAGCATGGGTTCATGGGGGGGAGTTTGCGTCAAATGAATCTGATTGACTTCTTTGACTGTGCCACTAAGACAGTAGACAGGGGCCAAGCAGTAGACATCCTCTATCTTGATTTCAACAAGGCCTTTGACTCTGTGCCCCACAAAGGTTGATCAGATGTGATATGTTCACAAGCCAGGTTAACAGTAAAACAGCAAATCAGATTTATTGAGGGGACATGAACAAGGTGGGGATGAGAATTTAGGCAAATGATTATGTTGCTGTACTGGGACAGATTTAATGGTTTAGTGATCACTTCTAGTCCCTGACGATCAGTTCTGGAAACTGCTGGGTACCAGAGTGTAAACTGGCATGCCTGATGCTGTGTCACAGGTTGGCCAGCGTTGCAACTGATGTTGGGGCCCTTAATGAAAAAAAAAAATGATTAAAAGCAAACAACACACTTGTGAAGCCAGAATTATTTGTATCCATGGCCAGTTGGCCCAGTCACTTTAAACATATTAACTGGCAAAACAAGATCAGATGGTACCATTAAAACAATTGAGGATTTGTCACAGGAAGCTACCCTGGTTTTACTCACTGTACTCAGAAGAATGGAAAGAAGTGCTGGCAACATGAAGACCTGTTGCTTGCTTGAGCTCATGGTGGGGACCAGGGCTGACATGACTCATCTCCACTTCACGGTCTTTCTCTGTAGGTGGTCACAACCTGTGTTGAACAGCTGTGTAAGGGATGACTCCCCAGAACTGATCTCTAGCCAAAATGCTGGTGGCACAGGAACAATCTAGCAGGGCCTCTAGTGACATAGACCCAGATGAGGAAAAATGTATTTAACGGAATTGTTCTGTGTGCTGGTGAAACCCTCCAGCTAGACTTTGATAGGAAAGTCTCTCTCATACTTGAAGCCCTACCTGCTTTCCTTCAGGAGTCCCAGGATTCATGTCTCACACACACAGTAGGCCACAGCTAGTGGCTGCAGAATACAACAAGCTCCTAAGTTTCAGCTTTTGGACTGTCTCCCCCAGTTGCTTTTGGGGAAACCTCTTCAGGTCTTCAGGCACGTAGTTCCAAGTGTCTGGTCCCGTTGAGGACTGAACTGGGACCACAGGAGGCAGAACAGGCCTCTCCTGTGAAGCAGAACACAGAGCCCCACAGGCTCCTCTCTCTTCGATGTCTCAAGAATGGAGACTCTCTGAACCATTTCCCAGTTCAAGCAGTCCCTCTTAAAATAAAGGGCAGAGTTTGAGAAATCCGGTTGGCTGCCTAAGCTGACAATCACAGTCTCAGTCCCTTAATTGGCTGGATTTTATGTGCCAGAAATAACCCCTGCATTGTCTCCCGAAAGTCTTTAGTAATGGTCCATGAGTCTCTGGCTGAAATCCAGGCTTTTGATTGGCTGTTGGCCCCCCAAGATGGTGGCTGCTGTATTTAGTTTAGATGCAGTCCATAGCTATCCTACCTTGAAAGTTCTGGTGCAGCCAGGAGGAAAGTTATTTACACTTCCCCCACTGACATGTAGCCCCAACTATTCCCTTCAAAATGAGCCCACATACATGTATGTACTATCACTATTCTGGCTGTCACTGCCGCTGCAATGCTGTCCCCCTAGGCATCAGGCAGCACTCATTAATATTCATGAACTGCTTTTAAATATTTATTAGCCCTGTAAGTGCCCCAATTCCATGCTCTCTTTTAAAATACTACAGAGGCTTCTCACAAGCCTTGCTGAGGTCACCGGTCCCCATTTACACTGAAGGAACACTGGGACCATGGAAACAACTCTGGGATTGACCACATTGGCGGTCAAAAAACATCAAAGGCGCTACCTGTGCGAGTGCTGGCAGCATGAGTAAAATGCTAGCAGCTTGTGGTTGCTATTTTAGGCCCAAACAGGGCCAAAATGCAGTCCAGGCTGCTCAGGAAGAATGGGGGGATACCTTTTTGGGAACCAGGGAAATGGGTGGACAATCAGGGATGCCAGCAGGCAACTGAAGTAAATGGGAGCTCAGGAGGACATGGGGCATTACAGTGCACCCAAGGGGGTTACTTAGTTTATTTTTGGTTTCCCACTGCTTCTGTCTGTCTCCTGGCCCTGCCCTAACCCCCGCTGCTCACTTCAGCCAGACCCTCCTCCTAACCCACACGCCCTGCCCTGCTGTCCTCATATCCCATTCCAATAAACTCCCTCCACCTATTCTTATTATTTTGCACCTCCTGCTGCCCCCTACTGTCCCCCTGTCTCCCTTTTGTCTCTCCTCTGCGGCTTATACTTCCTGTCAGGGCAAATTTTAATTAGTCCCTTCTCCATTCTTCTGTAGAGCTCCTGCCCTCCGTGGTGCAGCTCCTGGGCTCAATCCACTGGAGCTGCCACCATCCTTCACAGTTGGACCCCTGCAAGAACTGGAGCAAGGTATGCAGTCTTCCTTCCCTGCCTGCTAAAACTGGCGCCAGCTGTGGTCATCCCTTTATTGACTGCATTCATCATGGCGCACTCTGCTGCTCGGCTTGATCAACTCCCATAGCCCTCCTAATCTCCCTGCCTGCTTAATTTAATTACTGAAGCTGCCATTTATGATATTGTTAATGTTTAAACCTACTTTGTGTTCATCATTTCTGAAGTGTATTTTGAAGTGCATGGATCACTTGCAAATGTGTTTTTTCTTCTGCCTAGCATATATTTAAAGTAAGTGTTACAGCTGTAGTTACTCTGCCTAAAAGTGCTATTGTGAGGTCTAAATTATGTTATTCTGTTTTCCCCACTGCTTTTTTTAATTTTTTGGTTTCCCACTGGTTCTGTCTGTCTCCCTGGTCCCTACCTAACCCCCGCTGCTCACTTCAGCCAGACCCTCCCCAACCCACTAGCCTGTCCTGCTCTTCTCATCCCATTCTAATAAACTGCTTCCACCTATTCTTATTTTGCACTCTGCCTCCTGCTGCCCCCCCTACTGTCCCCCTTTCTCCCTTTTGTCTCCCCTGTGGCTTACATTTCCTGTCAGGGCAAATTTTAATCAGTCCCTTCTCCCTTCTTCTGTAGAGCTCCTGCCCTCCATGGCACGGATCCTGGGCTCGATCCACTGGAGCCGCTGCCAGCCTTCACAGTCAGACCCCTGCAAGAACTGGAGCAAGGTACCCAGCTGCCCAGAACCACCTTGAAAATGAGCTTGCTCAATGGTGTTTATGCCTGGTTAAATAAAGTGATTGATTGAAGGTACGCAGTCTTCCTTCCCTGCCTGTTAAAATTGGCACCAGCTGTGGCCATCCCTTGTTGGCTGAATTCATCACAGCACACTCAACTGTTCGCCTCGATCAGCTCCCACAGCCCTCCTAGTCTCTCTGCCTGCTTGATTTGTCTCTCACCCACCCACTCCCCGACTCTCTTTAAATGGTCTCTCTACCCTTTTTTCACCACACATATCTCCCTACCCTCCTATAGTAACTGCTGCCAGCCGTCTGCCTCTTAAAGTGCTACCACTACTTGCATGGTTTAACACTTTCCACTTTACTCCTGCTGGCAGAGTTAACTAAAAGTCCTGTTCCATAACCACAAGTTATCTATCCTCCTTTATTACTTCCCCACATTTCCACTTATATATGTCAGCTGTCTCCTCCTTAAAGTGCTACCACTGATTGTATATCACAGCATCCACTACTTAAACAAAAAGCCCATCATACTAATAGTTACTGTGCCCTAACTATAAATGATCTAATTCTCCCCTACATCTCTTCCACAGACTTCCACATATTTTCAACTTTTATTATTTATTTATTTAGCTTTTGCTAACCAAGTAAGCACGCTAGACAGTCAAGTGCCTATTTTCAGGTGCGACCCGGAGAATTACAAGGTACAGGCAATAACAATACAAAGTCAAGGTACAGCAGGTAACAGAGGGACAGGCAGTGACAGAACAAAGTCAAAGATACAGCAATCAACAGGTACAAGCAGTAACAACATAGTGGCAAGTGCAGAGTCAGAGCATGATAACACCAAGAAGTAGTCAAAAGCAAGCATTTGTTAGCAAGGCAGATATAGAGTAATCACTAGACACGTGTGGCAGCCGCACTTAGCCCAGGAGACGCTAGGCCCACCATACAGGGTGGGGCAACTAGGAACAAGGGCAGGAGGATGCTTGCTTTAAGTAGCCCCAGAGGGAGGACCTAAAGCAGATGTGGGAGGAGGCAGACCTTACATGGGCTGGAAGTAGGTTCCAGGCTGTGGGAGCATGGGCTGCGAGTCACGATCCCTGTGAGGGAGCGAGTTTTGGGACCTTGAGGGCCTGGGCATCACTGAACCTCAGCTGGTAAACAGAGGGGCAGGCTTGAGCAGTATGGCAAATGCCGGGTAGACGCTCTGATGATGTTGTCTATGAAGTTTCCCATGACAAAGCATCAGTGGTTGTTGAGGAGAGCCACCCTAGCCTAGAGTAGAGCTGGCAGTAGTGGGTAAGGCAGGGGACTGACAGGGCTTTCAACATACATTATTGTATACTGTATCCCATTTAGTGAGCCAGGTATTAGGAGCATTCACAAATGAGGTGAGCCCATAGCTGAGTGTGGGAGAAGAACCCCATTTGTAAGGGCAAGCCGGGCAGCTGGAGGAGGCAACTTTTGGCCCTGTACGCCAGTCCTAACTACAGTTTGTGGTCTTACATGAGTTGCATATATGCAGGAGAGGTCGAGTTGAGTACCCTAGTTACTTGAAAGAGTCCACCAATTAGTACGGGAGTGCCATCTACCTTACTACTCTGAGAGGGGCAGGGCATGCTCTTGTCCTGGCAAGGGAACCAAATAGCATGGCCTGCATCTTCTGGAGGTTGATGACAAGCTTGTGGGCCTTAAACCAGGATTGAATGAGGTTGAAATCAGAATTGAGTCTGGAGTTAATGATGTTGATGTCCTGTGAACTAATTAGAAGCACGAGGTCATCGGCATACAGGGTGGCATGTCCAGAGGCAGGGACCGAGGGCAGCTGGTTGACAAAGAGAGAGAACAGTAAGGGGCCGAGGACGGACTCCTGAGGCACCCCAGAAGTAACAAGTGTAAGGCCAGAGACAGCTTTTTGAACTTGGTGCACTGCAGCCTGCCTGAAAGGTAGTTGGCAAATCAAGCTAGGACTGGAGGATAAGCCAAGTGACCGATGGGTGGCGCCCAGGAGGGTGTGATCAACCAGATCATAGGCCTTAGATAGGTCTATGAAGATGGCCAGTGAGTTTGCCTTGGTCTGTTGCAGTTCTGATTTCTGTGGGGACATGCAAGGGCAGTGGAAGTGCTGTGCCCTTTTCGAACCCATGCTGCGCTGGAGAGAGGAGTCCATGGACATGGAGGAAGAGTGCAACCTGGGAGGCCACCACCTTTTCGAGCAGCTTATTTACAGCAGATAAGATCATTATGAGGCAGTAGTTTTCGCAAATTTTGGGGTCACCACATTTGAGGACTGGGACCACTCGAGCCACCTTCCATATATTAGGGATTGTCCCAGATATAAGAGAAGAATTGAGGATGTGGGAGATAGGCTGGGCCAGATGGGAGGCCCCCAGACAGAGCAATTTAGGCTTGAGATCGTCATGCCCAGCTCCAGTGTGTGGAGAGAGACCAGCTAGGAGCTTCCGTGTCTCACTGCAGGAGGCAGACTTAAAGTAGAAGGGGAGATGAGAGGGCCCAGAGTTGTTAGAGGGACCCAGATCATTAGATACAGGAGATGAAGGGATATAGTCAGACAGGTCGGAGAACTGGACATTAGCATTGGCTATAGTCAGGGCATTGTTGCAGCTGACTCCGCCGATTTGCATGTTGGAGACCTGAGGGGTGGCAGGACTGCTTACTGTGTGTTTGATGATGCGCCAGAAACTCCTAGGATTTTTGACTGATGCTTCTAGGGAGGATTTACAGAATTCACTCTTTGATGAGCGTATAGCCTCCTTACAGGAGTTCCTGAGCCACCGTATTCATTGTAATCTGAACTAGCACCGTGAGCTTGAATTTTGCCAGCATTTATCCCTGAGTTTCATAAGGGTGAACAGACCACCATGCAGCCATTTAGTGACACTGCCCCTCACCCTCCTTTTATAAGAGGGGCATGCTTATCCTGTAGAGGGCAAATATGTATAGGAAGCAGTCAAGGGCAGCAGAGGGGTTACTGGCAACAGTGACCTGTGACCAGTCAGACTGGCAGAGGTCAGCAAGGAAGTCAATGGTGTTAAATTTAGAGTAGTCCTCAACTGAATAACTTTTGGGGACCCTAGGGGTGAGGACTTTCCAAACACAGTAGGTGGGGAAAGGTCTGAGATGGAGTCTGGGAAGAAGCCAGAGGCAGTAATATGGTTTGGTCTGTTGCTCAGCATCCAGTCAATAAGGGTAACTTTAACCCCAGAGGAAGAGAGTCTAGTAGGTTCAGTGATAAGTTGGCCAAAGGAAAGGCCTGACAGTAGGGGTTCATATAGTTTGGCATTGCCACCCAGCCAATTTAGGTTGAAGTCCCCAAACACTAGGAGTTTGTTAGTGCCCACCTTGGACTAAGGCAGTCAAGAAGGTAGAGGCCGCAAGCTCCCCTTTCGAGGATTATACACAGGCCAGGTGGAGCTTTTTTATGCCCAACAGAAGAAGGGCATGAGAAACTCACAAGAGGGGAGGGCGTGGGTACGACAGGACAGCTTTGGTGGGTTTAGTAGTAAAGCAGTAATCCACCCCCACGCTTGTTCCCCACTCTATCCTGCCTGACAGCGTGAGTAGCCAGAAAGGACACAGACAGAGTCTGGGGAGGATGGCTTGAGCCATGTTTCAGAGACCCCAGGATGTCCGGATTATAGTGAGCAACCCAGGCCATCAGCTCTGGGAGGTTGGCTAGAAGGCTGCAGATGTTTAGCGTGAGCAATTTTTAGGCCCTTAGCATTGTGCACTGGGGGGCGAGGGAATGCATTATGGAGGAGGGTCCACAGGATTAGGCAATAATCAAGTCCGGGCAAGGAGAAGGGGGGATAGTACAGAGGGAGCCTAGTACAGGAGAGCAGATACACAGCTACATTCTAATACTGCTTCTCACTGAGGCTGATTATTTCTTAGCTAAAGTGCAGGTATCAGATGCCCTAGATAAATTAAACAGCAGTTAAATGACAGCCAATGGGGAGTCAGAAGTACAGGAGGGCAGATACGCAGCTACCCTGTATTACAGTTCTTCACACAGGCAGATTAATTCTTAGTTAGATATGCAGGAATCAGATGCCCTAGATGTATTACTAAGCAGTTCTAATGAAGCGAGGGGAGTCAGCAGTAAGTTAGCACAATCAGGCACATGATAATAACATTAGCATAGCAATTGGTAATAGCATTTAAGGCAAGGGATTAGCAGAGCAAGCATTGCATTGTGGCTGGCAAGCAGTCTGAGAGTTTGAGTAGGAAGAAACGTTCGATGAGTTCCTTATCAGGAGAGAAGGATGGGGTCAGCTGGTTTGTCACCCTGGGAAGAAGGCAGGGTTTGGGCGCATTTAATGGGAGGAGGGAACGGGACAGGTGGGCATGAAAACAAATTCTCCCCCAAGTGATTAAGTCAGATTTAAGTCCTCAGCAGCATTTCTGCAGGCTTCAATAGCTTTTCTTTACACCATCATGCCCAAACTGCCAGTGCAGCCTTCAGGTAGGAGAAATGTGCAGCAATAGCGCTCCCCGAATAAAAATATAGCCCACAGCAGCAGCAGCAATATCAGAGGTGGCCAGCGGTGGTTCAATGAGGGAGGTCCATCCCGCACTAAGCAGAGAGCAGGCACCTCAGCCTCGTGGCAGGTCCATTTGAAGACAAGCAAGTCCAGAGCAGGAGGGGGCTGCTCCAAGAGGTCACCCTCACCACCCCAGCAGCAGAATCCAAGCTATCGGAGAGATGCCTGGATGCAGGGGGCTCACTCTCAGCCTTAAGACCGGGCTGATCCAAGTGTCACGGCTGCAGGGGGATGAATCAGATGAAGTGTTGATTTTTGAATTTCGCTCCCAAGCCAACCAGCACTGACGTAGCCCCAGGTAGGAAAGAGCCAGCAGAAACAAGCAAAGTAATACAAAGCCCACAGCAAAGAAATTCTCCCCCAAGTGATTAAGTCAGATTTAAGTCCTCAGCAGCAATTCCGCAGGTTTCAACAGCTTTTCTTTACACCATTGCGCCTAAACTGCTGATGCAGTCTTCAGGTAGGAGAAATGCTCAGCAATAGCTCTCCTGAATACAAATAACTGCTCCTCCTATTTTACTTCTGCATACTTGCACATTTCCACATATACTGTATTCAGCCTACAACCATGTCTCTTGCATTCTTTTAATTTTCTACTCTTAGCTCTAACCTTCGCCTCTCATCCAGACTGCCCTACTCCCCAACCACTTCCACCCTTGCACCCACCCATATAATCTTCCCTAACCTCCGCACCCTGGAGTTCACCTATACAGTGTCCACAACTATTAGCTCTTTCTCCTGTACTCACCGCCTGTCCTTCCTTATGCATACCTTATACTGATGCCCAACTCGTATGCATTACTACACCTGGTGAATTTCAAACTTCCTCCTCCAACCATCCTCCTATTGATACAAAGACTACTTAAATCGCAGCTATGTCATACTCCATGCATATAAATAACTCCAGCTAAAGCTGTGAATACACGATAGCACACTATATAGGCATAGCACTGTCTGACAGACAAAGCATTAAAACTTGCCATCCAGAGCTCAGACACCTCTTTAATTGACTATGGCCTCATAGTTTATGGATCAGCTACTGACACTGCCCTCCCGTGATAGCCATAGCCTTAAACAAGGCTACTGCTCCTCACCACAGCCTCTAGACTCACACACACACACACAGACACACACTTGTGATCTCTATGAATACGCTAACTGGCTACAACTTTAAGGCAGAATTAAGTATCAGACCTGCTTATTTGCTAAGAAGACAGTGCTAGGCCTCCTTCCACCAGGAGTTCAGTCTATACTTTCCCCTCACTGTGCCACCCGCCTTACCAGGAGTTCTGGAACACTAATCTTCACAGTTCCCCACTGTCGTACCACTCAAGGGCACTGCTCCTACAAAGTTAGGGCCTCTAACTGGTTCAACACACTCCCAGTGGATATCACCAATGCACCAAATCTCAGCTCCTTTAAGCACAAACTACAACAGCACTTGGTGGCCAGTGCCTACTGTGACATCTACACTTAAATTCCCTGCTCTCCCTCCTCGCCCCTCCATTACTTATGCACTCTCAGCACACCCCACTCCCTCCTTATTAACTCCTTCCAATATCTCACGTCAGCCACCTCAGCCTTCTCCCTTGCCCCCCCAGATTTCACTCCTCTCTCTCTCCATTACCTCTCACATCCTTGTCCCTCCCCTCACCTATTGCTCCCTGCACCTTCTAGCTTTTATATTCTCTCTCTCCTTTCTCCTCCTTGCCCATACTAACTCTTCTCTCCTTCCCCACCCATCCTGTTGCCCCCACTTACATCTCCCATCCCTTCTCCCCTCCCCTCCATCACCACCTACTCACCTTCACCACCTACCTTATCCCTCCAATCCCCCAACCCCTCAGTTCTTGCCTGTCCCCTACTACCTTATCCTCTCACCAACTACCTCTGGCCCTCTCATGCACTTGTTAGATCACCTGACAAAGCCTTTGGCAGCTCATGCATTCTGCAATGTTTTACCTGTTACTAATTCTTTTGTTTTATCTGGACAAAGCCACTGGCAGCTCATGCACTGTAACTGTATTAACTGTTATCTACCTGCCTGTTCTTGTCTATTCTTGTCCATTGTCCAATACATGGAACCTTTGTAAAAGAGCACTGTTTGCTCAAAGGTGTTATCTGAAATTGTCATAAATAAAAAAAGGAGAAATGGTATAGGAGTACTAAACTGCACTACATTATTATACTATTGCTGCTACTATCATTTGGAGACATCAGTCCAAATCCTGGGCCTGTGCAGTCTCTTGGCTCTGCTACTACTTCTGCCATTCCCACGTCCTCTATGCCAGTCCTAGGTGACCTCCCACATGGCCTAAAACTCCTCCATCTCAATATACATAGCCACTTACCTAAATTAGATCTGTTACAACCACTGGTGACTTTGCTTGTGCCTGATGTTTTAATTCTATCCAAAACTTGGCTCACTAGTAAAATAAGTAACCCTCCCCTCTCTATCTTGGGCTGCACTATCTCCCACCAAGACAACGCAAGTAGGAGTGGTGGTGTGGCTATCTATGTCTCCTCTTCCTCCACCCAATTCATTACCAACCTGTCCACTTCTGTCCCCTCAGCCTATGAGGTACTCACCATAAAACTAACACTGCCATTTTCTAGCCCTACCTTTTTTGTGGGTGCCTACTGCCGTCCTGGTCTCCCCTCTACGGTAGTCACTGACCTTATCAGTTCTACTATCTCACACACATTGACAGGTAAAGTGTACATGATGGGTGCCTTCAACCAGAATTGGTTAGTCTCCTCACTAAGTAAGGCTAGTAATGATGTTGCTGCTCAACCTATCACAACTCATCCATGACCCTACTAGGCTGAACCACAAAACTAAAACTCACTCCTTAATTAACTGCCCCCACCTCACACCCACACAGAGTTATTAAATCTGGGTATTATCTGATGCTCTCAGTGACCACCACATGATCTTTATAGTACGGAAAATACACAGGCCTAAGGCTCCCTCACAAACCCCAACTAATTAGATCATACAAATCCCTAAACCTAGCCCCCCTCCTTCATGATCTGACTCACATGAACTGGGCACCTATAGCTTCACTACATCTGTGGATGAAGTGCTCGACTACTTCAGATCTAAATTTCTCACCATCTGGAACCACCATGCCCCCTCAGATGAACTAGAGTCCTGGAAATGATCTCCTGGATAACCCCTGAACTCCTGGCTTGTCAAAAAGCACGTGACCAAGCATGGAAGACAATAAAGCCTCCAAGCACCCTAAAGACTTTGATACTTACTGTAATGCTTGCACAAAAGCCATCCACTTGGCTAAAGCTGACTATTTCAGCTCTACCTTTGAATCAAACTTAAATAACCCTTAAAAGTTCTGGAAAATCATCCACTCCCTCTTCTCTCCTCCTTCTAAACCACCACCCCTCCTTAACATAATAGACACTACTATTATGGACCATCTATCAGTAGCCACAGAATTTAACACCTAATTCACTTGCTGTGCTTCTGCTCTCCTGGCCTACCTACCTTCTCCTCCTTCTGTCTCTCCCTCCTGCCCATCAGATACTCAACCCTTGCATGGCCTCTTCTTTTCCCAATATATCCCCTACTGACACCTTGAAGCTCCCCTACTATCAATCAATCCAAAGGCAGCTCGCCTAATGGACTTGACCCAAGTTACTATACCTACAGTATCTGCAACTGCTGTCTCCGCTCCACTGTCAGATCTCCTAAATTTCTTCATACTAGCAACTGTTCCAATTGAGTGGAAACATGCTACTGTGCTACCGCTTCCTAAGGGTGGTGATCCATGTCACCAGGAACTACAGACTCATTTCTCTCCTCTCTATCCATGCTAAACTTCAAGAACACTTGGGTTCTCTCGCAACTCTCTGCCTATCTTTCTGACACTAGCATCTTCATACCTTTCCAGTCTGGGTTTCGGAAGAATCACTCAACTACTACTTCCCTGCTTAGGCTCACTGACTCTATCCTCACAGGTATGTACAGTGGCCTAATCACCTCAGTAATCTTCGTCGATCTAGCCAAGGCTTTAGACACTGTCTCTCACCCCCCTCCTCAGAAGGGCTATCTGACTCTGCCACAAGCTGCTTTAGGGCAGCAGCAGCTCTAGCCACAGATGGTTACCAGGGCACAGCCGAGGCACAACAGATGGTAGCCAGGGCACTTATATATTGTTACTGTGGAGGAATCTCTGCACCATATGGGGCACCAACTGGGACACAGCATTTTTTTACCGGGGCACATGCCCTGGCGGGCCCTGGTGTAGAGCCGCCACTGCTTTAGAGCCTACATTGTTGGTAGGACCCAGTCTGTTAGAATTGCTGATTCTATATCCTCTGCCTCTAATAAACATGGGTGTGCCTCAAGGCTCTGTGCTTGGTCCCATACTTTTCTCCACATTTGGAAATTACCTTCATCTGTCTACACTTCATCCTCTATCCATGTGAATGCAGATGACTTGGTGTTGTTCACATCTGGCCAGTCCACCTCTGAAGTTGAAGCCAGACTCCAGCAGGACTTCGATAATGTTCAGCTCTGGTTTCGCTCTCACCAACTCTTTCTAAATGCTAAGAAGACAGTCTCCGTGACCTTTGGCAAAAGGCAGAGAGTCTCTAGGCTCCCCTCCTTGCTCTCCTTTCACACCCTTGATGGGACAACCCTCGAGGATATCTCCTCCTTCAGATACCTTGGGGTTTGGCTAGACCAACATCTCAACTTCTCTGGTTATGTGGATGCTATACTAAAAACTGCATCCCAAGCTTGGCGCCCTATTCGGGAACCATAGAGCATTATCTCTACCGGCAAAGCGCAAAATTGTCCAGAAGATGATCCTCCCATTTTTCAGCTACTGTGATGTAGTCTACAGTGCTGCTTCCAAGTCTTTCTTATCCAGGTTGGATACTCTTTAACTCCTTCTGCCACTTTGCCATGGACCTCCCCACCACCCCACACACACACCACTGTGTTCTCTACAGCCACTGGCTTTTCCCTCTTTCAAAAATAGGCGTCTTCTACATAGTGCTAAATTTATCTCCAAATATTAGTTTGGGTCTCTACCATCCTACTTCTGCTCATCATTATCTACCCCTCCTCCTGCGCTTTCCCTGAGATCACATGATTCCCACACTTTGTTAGTCCCCTGTTGCTCTCACATTAGTAAGCAAGCTGCTTTCTCTCACACCATTTCCTAAACTTTGGAATGCTGTCTCATCAAGTAGGCCATCCTCCTCCTCCCTCTCCATCTCCTCAGCTCTTCACAACTTTCTCTCAGTAAATTGTTCATGCCATTAAACCCCTATAGATTCTCCTCCCCCACTCTCCTTGGTCTTTCTTCCTATGTCCCCTTCTTTCTGTCATATGGGTCCTTCCTCCTCCGTCCTTTGCTCCCATTACTTGTTTTCACTACCTACAGGTTTCCTCACTAATTGTTTAATTTTTGTTTAAATAATATTTTGAAAGACCTTTGAGTGTGAGCTCTTTACAAAGGCTCCACGTCAGGGTGAACAATAAGACAATACACATATTCAGTGGTTACAGAGGCCTGATCATTAGGCATTAAAAAGCGATTACATGACAATTAGACAAATAGGAGAAAAAAAAACTGAGCAATTGTAACTGAATACTAAGATATTTCTAATTGGTTGCCCTAGGCAGTACTCCCCTGGAAACCTCCAAATCCGTTGATAGACTATGGCAGAGTAACTGCATAGGGTTTACGCATCGTCCCAGATGGTGAGAGGCTGGTGACAGTGAAACAAGGGGACTGGGTTTGAAACCAACCGCAGAGAGCGAGAGGTGGGGGATAGTGAAACGGGGGCTGTGATGGGGCAGAGCAGCTCCAGAGGGCTTTGTCGAGTATGGTGTTTGTGTGGGGGTTTGGGAGGGGGTACCAAGTGCGTTAAATAGGACTGATAGCTTACTTAAGCCCTTGGCTAGGCTGGAATGGAGGCAGGGTTCTCAAGGTAGCCCTGCTGGTGTTACCTTTGGGGTAGGCCTGTCTATCAGTTGGCCTGGAGAAGCAGGTATTTTGAGTTAGATATTAGGTGCTGTTTGAGGCCTACTTTGAATTGAGACAGGCTGTTTGTTTGTAATTTCATCGGAGTTCATTTATCCAGACGGGGGCCCGATAGGAGAAAGCACGCTGCCTATTGAGGTTCGGCGGAATGGTATGGACAGTGCTCTATTCTTCCTCTGTCTGGTGATGTGTGTTGAGAGAAGCCTCAAGCAGGTTTCCTATACAGGGTGGGTTTTTTCTGAGAAGTGCCTTCTTTCCCAGGAGGCAAGTTTGGTATTTGATCCTGTCTTTTAGGTTAAGCTAATTTGTACGCTCATACAGGGTGCAAGTATGAGTGTAGTGATCTGCACACAGGGTGAGGCAGCATGCCTTATTGAGTGCAATATGGACCCTTTTGAGCACTGTATCAGTAGCAGCTCCATAGACCACCAGCCTGTAGTCTATCGTGGATGGTATGGAGCTGGAGACCGAGATTCGGAGTGCTTCTGGGGTGAGGGATTTCTTATGCCTATAGAGGACCCCAGTCTTTGTGTTTACCACTTTGCCAAGGGAGTCTACATGGTGCGTATAAGTGAGAGAGTCATCAATGGTGACTCCAAGGTACTTGAACAAGTGCACCACCAATCTGCTCACCAGCCTTGTTGGTGATTACAAGAGGAGCATGCTTGTGTTTGTTGTAGGTGCTGGATTGTAGCATGGCTCTGGTTTTCTTGTAATTTAGTAGCAGCTTTTGCCTACTGAACCAGTCCTCAAGTTTATTGAAAGAGTTCTGTAGTTCTGTTTGTAGGGCAACCTGAGAGGTGCTGCTGCTCAGCAGCACGGCATCGCCCACATACAGAATAAGTTTGGTGTCACAGGCTGTGGTATGTCATTTACAAAGAGGCTGAAAAGCAGGGGCCCTAGAATTGATCCTTGAGGGACTCCTAGGAGTACATCTCTGAGCTGGATAACATCTGCCCAATTTGACTCGCTGGCTCCTGTGTGTTAGGTAGTCATTGAACCAATTCACGGCGTTTGGTGCCACACCCAATCTTTGGAGCTGGAGTACTAATAGAGAGTGGTTGACAGTGTCAAGGCTTTGGTGAGGTCAATGAAGATGGACCCCCACCAATTTGCCTTCATCCAGTGCCTTGTAAAGCATAGTCAGTGTATTCCAGCAGTGCCGTGGTACTGTGCTTTTGCCTGAAGCCATGTTGGTTTGGAAGAGCAGACTGTACTTATTGAGGTATTCTGTGAGTTGACTTGCCATGATTTTTCCAAAGCTTTGGATAGTGAGGATAGATATTGGCCTGTAGTTTGACACCAGCGCCTTGTCACCATTCTTATGCACTGGAGTTACCAGGCTTGCTTCCATACCTCTGAAAACTGAGCTAGGACCAAGGATTTATTAAATAGCATTGTTATGGGCATAATAAGAATATCAAGGGTGAGAGATAGTAACTTCATGTCTAGCCCATCACTCCCCAATCTGGTTTTGCCTAGGACTTTCCTGATCATCGTTAGGGCCTCCTTCACCATCACCTTCTTAAAGTAGAAGGCTGGGTGGTTAGTAATGAGCAGGTTGGCGCAACCTTGGTCCTCCACAGGCAGAAGGTAGTCTGGAGGCAGCACTGAGGACAGGTCTGTAAAGACCTGGTTAAAGGCATCAGCAATGGCTAGCAGATCTGAGGAGGATGAGTTATTAATGTTGAACATCTTAGGGTGCTGCTTTTGATCTTTACCAAGGATGTTCTTGATGTTGTCCCAAAACTTCTTTCCATCTCCCCATGCATTGTTAAGCTGGGTCTTATGGAAATTGGCTTTTGTGAGCCTGATAAGTTTGGTGCACTGATTTCTAGCCATTTTGTAGCACTGTAGGTCATGCTTGCTGCCTGAGTTTAAGGCTTTTTCCCAGAGGCAGTCCCTCTCCTTTAGGAGGGAAAGGAGCTTGCCATTAATCCAGCCGTTAACCTCCCTCTGAATTTTCCATTTTGTGTGTGGTACTTATGTGTAAACTACCCAAATACAAGCACTGTATAGCTACTTGTGTCTTCTGATTTGACTTCATTTCAAAGCACTTCTCCCATGTTCATTCTGCTTAGTGTGTAATTATCATTATCATCACTGTATTTGTCATATACTCTGTAGTTTCTATTATTTTGTATTTCTGTATATTGTTGCTATGACCCTCCAAATACCTTCTCCCCAGGATGCACGGAGATGAGCAATTTGTTGCTCAATATGCTTTTTCTGGTGAAACTCTTCAATAAATAAATAAAGAAATGTAACGAATGTATAATTAATTAGAGACTCCTGTGATCTGATTGGTGGATGGGACTAATGAGATGCAAGTAGATAAGAGTGAGGACATGTGACAGACTGTTATTCTGCCTCAGGACTCGTATGGTAGAGGAAGAGAAAGACATCCATTAGCCCAACAAAGCTGTTTAAAAGTTTTGCTGCAAAGGAAAACTGCAAGAAAGGAAAGTACAATGGTGTGGACTGTAAACCTTGTGGATTACAAATTGTGGGTTACAAGCTGCAGAATACAAAGTGGGAGCTGTGAAAGGAGGAGCAAAAGAAAAAAATTCAAATCCTCAGAGAAATGGCGTTTGTACCAGATCCTGCTGGCAAGACTGTAAATGTGCCTGAGTTGTTGCTTTCATGGTTGTGGACTATGGTGGAAAGAGGAAGTATTGGTGAGTCCTGCATCTTTTGTGAGATTACTGGGAATGAGGTTTTAAGACAACCAGTGTGCGTGTAGTGTTTCTGTGGCCCTGCCAATGTGCTGCCTGTGGCAGCAGGGCCACCACCTATGTTGCCATGGAACTGGAGTTAATATCCCAGAGCAACATCCCCCATTAGGAGTGAATGTTCCACTATGGAACCGCTGGAGTGGTGGGATGAAGTGGCAACAAACTTGCCAAAGTGAGCCACCTGTGGTGGAAGGGCATAGCCATCTGCCCAGCCCTTCACCACAGCTGAGTACCCAAGAACTTGCCCATGGCAGAGGGAGGGGCCACAGGTGGTTTTCCCAGATGTAGCATGCTGGGGTTGGCATTGAGAGTGACCACCCAGACCAGCTGAGCCCCCCAAGGCTGTGGCACCCAGCTCCCTGGCTCCTACGACAGCACCTTCTACAAGAAAGGCGGAGGAAAAGAGACTGTAACACCAGCAACCACCTTTAAGCAATCAGAAAGGACTTGTCCAGTGCAAAACTAATTTGCCCTACTCCCCACTGAGCTGGAAAGTTCCCAGGCTAAACAAAAAGACTCAGCTGTAATAGTAGAGGCTGTGGAGGAAGGTACGGCCTCTGATGCAGATAGTGATGGTGACCACCCTCCCAGTGGTGTCCATCTATGATCAACCAAAAGATGGAGTGACCCACATGTTTGAGGACTTAGTTGTAGAAAGATACATTCCTCAGCCTTACGCCATGCCCATTTTGGGAGTACTAGAGACCACCCCTTTGTGCCCTGAGAAAAGCAGGTGCAGAATGGTGGACATGGATGCCAGGCATCATCTAGAGCTGACTGTTATCAACTATTGGAGTGGTATCTGGTTGCCTAAAGGAGTGGCCCACAGTCCAGTATGTGCTCCATCCCAATATGAAGCCAAGCAGAGCGTTGGGTGAGGAGGTACCAGAGGATGGAGTGCCCAGGAGAGGATTATCCATATGTTTGTGAAAGGATTTGGGACTTAATAGAATGCTGAAGGTCAGCTTGGGTGTTTCATGGAGCCATGGAGAAGATCCACATGAGAAACAGAGCGGACCCTGCTGATCCTGCTTATGACTGACAGAAAGTGGTGTCTCTGGCCAGATCCCTGTGTGTTTGCTCTGCCTGTGAGGGAACTACCCTTTTCAAAAGTTTGCCCTGGTTCAAGGCAAAATGGATCATCGGATCAAGTGCTATGTGGTTAGTCATAATTGTCATGGACTTGAGTGTACAAAGCCAGACCCTTGTTTTTATTACACCCTAAATGACCCTTCTGCAGGCTCCAAGGCACCATCTAGGAGAAGAACCTAATCCTTTAATGCCCCCTGACATTGCTGTGGACTGTACCCTGTGTGTACCCTGAAAGACTACCTGGTGGGACTGTTCTGTTATTATTTGTTGGGGAAAATAAATCTTCAATAATAGTATTCAGCAAGGACTATAGCCAATTACTTGGACATTGCTGTTTGTTTTGAAAAAAGCCTGTTTTAAAATGTGATGTGTCTTATAGAACTGTATGTTAAATAATTAGCTAGTGATAGTTAGGATGTAATATCTTTAAGTAGGGTATAGGGATAGATTAGAACTGTTAAGTAGGATTGCTATGTAGGGTAAATGATTAGAATTTGGGCATATCATTAAACACTGGTGGAGCTAGGTATATGGACTCAAAGCACAGAGACTGCCACCTATTGGACTCCTTGAACTTTTGCAAATGTGCACCTGTAGAAAAAAATAAAAATGTGTTTTCTTTAGGCCTTTGATAAGTATTTTATACTGCTAAGTGTGATAGTTGTAACCCCCCCCCCCAGCACCACGGGGCATTCCCTCTCCTCTTTACCCTTAATTTCTTCAAAATCTACTGCAGTAGTAATTGCTCCACTGTCCTTGTCTTATTTCACATTTCTACCATGAAGGGGTGGCCTCCCATCATGGTATCTCTTCTATTCTACCCCTCTAATGTTCTCTATTGTCCTTGTGGTTCCTATGTTTTGAAATGTAAGGTTACCATTGTAAACAGGCATGGTGATAATATAAGAAGCAGCTCCAGATAGGTTCCAAAACAAGTAAGCATCTCAGCATATAGTTATGCTGCAGTTAAATAATAAAATGAGGTACCTTACAAGAAATAAAAATAAGGTTAAATAGTTATTTTCCTTGGGTATTTATGTAAGAAATGAAGCTCTTACCTGGTCCACTTGCTGTCTCACTTGCTTCAGGTATTGCACTTTAAGAAGCCAGTGGCATCTCCTAACATGTATTTATAGGGTACAGGTGTGGGAAGTCAACACCAGAAGGGAGGGGTTAAACCCTTGATTTTTAATTAAGCTTTGTTTTTGTCCTGTGAAACTAATTAAGAGGTGGTTCATTCTGGGTATAATCAAGCCCAATCAATGTGTTTTATTATGGTCAGGCTGATCCCCTACTTAATGTATTAGTAGAAATTAAATGTATTAGAATAGGGTGGATCAGCTGATCAATGATGTCAGAGTGTTCACCTATAAAAGGTGGAGATTTGTGCAAGACAGCAGATAGTATAGGAGCACAGAGGATGGAGATGTGTTGGAGCTTAGCTCATCTACTCTGTGGCAGTGCTCAGCTGTTAAAGTACTGATAGTCTCAAGTTGAGAGAATGCCAATTTTTTGTGTCACATAGTTGGCTTTATTTTCTTTATAGTTAATTTATGAAGAAGTTTATTTTGAGTTTTATTTTTTTTTGTAAATAAATTTCACACAAAGTTTTGTGTGTTCTAAAGAACTTCTGTGTCTGGCTTATCACTTCTCACGCCCGTTTATGCTAAGCAGCCTAGAGAGTAGAGTAGTGAGTTTGCATGCTAGTTATAGTATTAGCTTAAAATGTAGGAGCCAGGAAAGCATTCTGATCTGTATAGGGTACAAGGTAGTTCTGTGGGGGGAACAGCAGCCGTAGTGTTCTCAGTTGTATTATTTTCCTTAAAGAAACGATAGCCCTAGTCCACCTTGTGGGAGTTTAGCTATTAGTTAGTTAGCAGCTAGATAGGTAGGAATGTATGTTTGGTTAAAAAGAAATGTTTTTGGAAAGTGTTTTTGGAAAACATTTTAGATGAACTGAATATGGCCCTTGGCATAGTTTGGGTCCTGTCAGGAATAAGGTTTTGGATTTTGGGGGTCCCTGTAGGGGGATAGAAGGGTGGGACTCCAGCTCTGACAGTACCAGTGATTTGTCTTAGGGAATTCAGGCTGGGTAGCTATGTCCCTATAGTGGTACCGAAGAACTGAAAGTAGGTGGTATGCCCAGCTAGTTCACAGGAGGCTGCTGCCATGCAGTCGGACTGGTGGAGCCTGGATGTGGTGGCCTGTGGGAGAGTGCACATTAACTATTGCCTGGATTTTCTGGGAAATGGGTTACTTTTGCTTTCCATAAGACAATTCTTCAGCTCCCAGAGGTGCTTTATGATAATCAAGAAGACTTCATAAGTCTTTAGCTCATTCTTTTAATTTCCCTGCATTTCACTCTGTTTATAGAGCGTGTTCATGGGGTAATCAATCTGTATGGTGATATAAAAATCTAATTTAATAAAATGTTTCTTATATAATCATTATTTGAATAATTCTCATTTATTCTTAAACATATATCACTTTATATACACACCTACTGCTGTGGGTTCATCAATTTTTCTATACAGACCCTTATGGTTCAAATCCTTTTACTTGTTTTCATTTTGCTACCTGTGGATTATACAAAAACATATTTTCAGCATTCCACGTGGCTTTCCTTATTGTTATACTGTGATTTTTAATCCAACAACCATTGTGCTCATCATGCAAGTTATGTAACTCCTGTTGTAAACCTGACACCATTTAGACTTATGGGCCTTTACCTAAAGTGTTTTCACTTAATTTTTAAGGACAAGTTTTATATGGTTTACTCTCTTGTTTCTTATAGTTGCTCGTCCTGTAAAGAATTTGTTTGAAAAGTCTTTTGAGTATTTATGTGCTATGTCACACATTTCTTTCTAATTTTATTTCAAAAGCTTTTCAGGATAAAAAGTTGTAAAGATGTCAACATTTACCTTGTTTGTGATTTCTTTCAGCGTGTGTCATTCTTTCAGAGACTACTCCTACACTTAAGGACATAAGAAAAATGTCAGCTGATGGGACTGCGTGATCCATCTAGTCTGCCCAAACAGACTACCCCCCTATGTTGCCTGCAGCCTAACCTGTCTGCAATGCCTATCCCATGCAAGTTTGAAATCTCTAATTGCCTTTGATGCTACCAGCTCCTGGGGCAGGCTGTTCCATGTTTCCGCCACTCTCTCCATGAAGAGGTACTTCCTGAGGTTGCTTTTGAACCTAACTCCCACCAACCTCAAACTGTGGCCCCTTGTACGTGCTGTTGTCTTGTGCTGAAATAGATTACCTGCCTGAGTTGTGTTTAGCCTCTTCACATCCTTAAATGTTTCGATCATGTCACCTCTGTTTCTTCTTTGCTTGAGGGAGTATAAATTTAACTCCCTGAGTTGCACCTCGTACATTTTGTGGTGTATATCTTGCATCACTTTTGTAGCTCTTCTTTGCACTGTTTCCAAATGGTCAATGTCTTTTTGACGTGAGGTCTCAGAACTGACTGCAGTATTGCAGTGTGGTCTTACCAAGGATCTTACAGCTGCATGATCACCTCACATTTCCTACTAGTAATGCCCTACTAATACAGCCAAGGATGCCATTTGCTTTCTGTGCTGCCTCTCTCACACTGTTTTCCTACCTTTAAGTCGTTAGTGATCACTATGCCAAGATCTCACTCTATCTGTGTTTCTTTCAGTTGATGTCTTCCTAGTGTATACTTATTTCTTGTGTTCCTCCTACCCAGGTGCATTACCTTACATTTTTGGAATTAAATTTTAACTGCCAAGCTCTGGACCATTCCTCCAACTTTCTAAGGTCAACTTTATGTTGTCTGCCTCTTCCTGTGAATCTACTCTGTTGTAGAGCTTAGTATTGTCAGCGAACAGGCAAAGTTTCCCTTTCAAATCATTTGTGAGGTCTCCTATAAAGATGTTGAAGAGGATAGGTTCCAGTAGTGACCCCTGCAGGACACCACTGGTTACACTACCTTCCCTCAACAAAGATCCATTTACTAGCACTCTCTGTGTCCTATTGTTTAACCAGTTGCTGATCCAATTAACTACCTTTTGTCTGACTCGTGTAAGTTCCAGCTTGTTTGTTAGCCTTCTGTGAGGGACTGTGTCTAAGGCCTTGGTGAAATCCAGGTATACAATGTCCACTGCCCCTCCATGATCCACTGTTCTGGTGACCCAGTCGAAGAAGTCAGTCATGTTGGTTTGACAAGATTGTCCCGCTGTGAAGCCATGTTGCCTTGGGTCCATTTTTCCAGTATCTTTCAGGTATGCCACTATCCTCTCCTTTAGTAATGACTCCATAATTTTCCCTACATCTGAGGTCAAACTGACAGGGCAGTAATTTCCTGCCTCTTCTTTGCTTCTGCTCTTGTGCAAGGGCACCACTGTTGCCCTTTTCCAATCTTGAGGTATTTCTCACTGTCTAGTGATAACTTGAAGAGCTCAGTCAGTGGTGTGGCTAGTTCCTCTTGAAGTTCTTTTAAAACCCTGGGTGTATACCATCAGGTCCCATGGCCTTGTCCGTCTTGAGTCTACTTAGCTTTTCTAGGACTCTTTCCTTTGTGAAAGGGCTAGTGTCCACTCTCTGACCATCATGCTCTGTCTGACCTAGCATGGGACCTTTTCCACTGTCTTCTATAGTGAAGACAGAGCAAAATAACTCGTTTAGGGCTTCTCCTTTTCCTCGTTCCTCACTGCCATCTTGCCTTCTTTGGTTGCTATTTGGACTATTCCTCCCTTAGTTTTTCTTTTCCTATTATGTATCTGTAGAAGGTTTTGTCTCCCTTCAACATCCTGTGCTATTTTCTCTTTGGTCTGCGTGGTTTGCCCTTCTGACTGCCTTCCTGCCTCTTTCAGTTTTTCCCGTATTCTTCTCCATCTGCTTCTTACTTTGTTCATTTAAATTGTGTAAAAGCCCTTAGTTTCTCTTTGATTTTGGTCCCTACTTCATTTGAGAACCAGAGGTCTCTTTCTTCTTCCAGACTTGTTGGTCAGCTTCACGCATTTAGTTGTTACTGTGTGCAGAGCAATCTTTAGGGATTCCAGCAGTCCTCTACATCCCCGAGTTTCTGTCTTCCGTTATGGATGTGAACAGTGCAGGCCTCCCTCTTGGGCCCATTTGCAATTCCATGGGTGTGATGTATCACCAACGCATTCTCGCATGTGCGATCTGTTGTTAGCAATGGTACATTCACCATCGGGCGACGCAAGGTTCACAATGGGCCTATTCTCGCTATGAGCACATCACATTATTATTTGTACAAACTTTCTTCAGATAGCCCAAGGTCCAGGGTATCTTACAAACTCAATCTTGTTTTTCATAACAACATCAACGCATACTGTTCTCATTATTCTAAGTACCATTATGTTGCGGGGGGGTTCTTTTCTCCTTCTATATTTTGTAACATTTAGCTCAGTTTATGTTAAATTTTTTTACTTATAAAAGGCTGAGGTCTATTTTTCTACCCCCTGCTCAGACCCAACAAGTGTCGCTCTACCTCTTGTACCCTAGGTGCATGAATGCCAGTTACTCTCAGTGTTTGTGCCAATCCCTGATTGTAATGTTTTGAGAGTGCACATTACCCAACGCAGCACAGCAGCCATGGTTAGCCAGTGTAAGAGAGAGAGCTTTCCCAGGAGGTGAAACATTTCTGTGGGGGTAAAGTGTAACCCCTGTGCTGATTTGGGGGGCTACTAATTGTGATGCCCTGTGGTATCGGGAGTCGCCCATGCATGTTGCCAGGCTGGCTGGAAGGTGGGGTCTGGGCAGCACAAGGGTTTTCAAGTGACAACTGTGTGCAAGAAAGTAGTTAGAAAAGTCGTGAGGGGGGTCATCAAGAAGGAAGGAGCAGTTGGAGCCAGCTCCTAGGCCCTGCCGGGAGGGCCTCCAATTGGAGTCGGGTAGGCCTGGGGCCAGGTTGGGAAGATTGCCCCCGCAGCTCCCTAGCAGCAGCAATGTTCCTCCCAGCCCATCGGTGGCGGAACTGGAGGAAATCTTATGCAGCAGAGATGATGAAGGAAGCTGGCTTAGAGCCTGTTTGGTTCTGATTATGAGAGGATCCATGAGGGGTGAATGCCATGACATTTACTGGGGTGGCTGCCATTACATGGACTGGAGATTGATGTGGCAACAATGTTCCGGAGGGGTTGTGGTGGCAGTGCAGCCCCCTTGCCTGAGTCATGTCCACCCAAAAAATCTGTTAGGGAGCTATTGTGGGGAAGATTTAAAGTGAAGCCGTGCCCAGTATGTTAGGTGGCTGCCTCTCTGCATGAACTCTGCCTGAGGATCAGCAGGTGGTCAACACCTGGAGAAAGGACTGTGCCTGAGGTAACATTAGACCCCCCAAAAGAACTGTAGCAAAGTCTGAGGTATAATTTTTGCCCATTCCATTGGCGGGGTAGTGTAAATAAAGCAACTGCCAGTATGAGCACCATTGACAAGAAAAGGAGCCCCTTATGGCTCTCTGAAGGGACTGCTGTATGAGAGAAGATCCAGGTTCAGGACCCAGGGTCCCCTAAGTGCTGTGCCATGGCTGTTTGCCATAGTCTTTGTGGAAATGTACAAATGAACTGTAAATATCCCACTCCATGGAGCTGTTGTGTGGCTTGAGCCTTTTGATTTAAAAATAAAAAAGGTGCCTGATTGCATTGGAGATTCTGTCTGGGCCAGATCATTACTTACCAGCTTTAAAGACTGTTGTGTGTATTTTAATTAAGTTTTCTAGACAAATGCACCAAATGCCTGAGCCCACCAGTTGTGATGGGAGCAAGATCCAACACCAGCCTGCATCTCGATGGAGTCCATGCCACATGGTATGAATCTCAATCTGCACTTTAAAGGTACTGTGACTGTTTATTACCCTGCTCAAAGTTATGTACTGCCTAGCCGAATGCTAGTGCCCACCCCTTCTCAGAGAAAATGTAACATCAAACCCCTAGACAGGGAGGGAGGGGTCATTGCTAGTGCCACCTCAGACACTGGGAGTAACTGCTGCCTGCCAGTAAAAGTAGAACTGACCTAAGAAAAACCCCAAGGCAGGAGTGAGAGAAAGCACAGAAAATTAAGATTTATTTCTAAAGTATCACCAGCGTAAGCAGGAGAGCAAGGGGCCTACAATAGTGTTAAGTTTTAGTTGGTTTTCATGAAACTAGCTTTGAACTCTAACAAAGTCCTGCTGTAAGTGGGTGAATACATCACTGATGAAGAAAATCATGGTTTCATCTGTGTACATATGTATTTGGGTGGTGGAGCAGACGGGGGGCGGAGATCATTAATAAAGACGGAGAACAGGATGGGCCCGAGCACAGATCTTTGGGATACCCCAGCTTGGCTGGGGAGGGAGGAGGATGGGGCATTACCAAAATGAACAGACTGTTGTCTGTTGTGTAAGTATGAGCTGGACCAGTTGAGTGCAGACTGAGACATCCCAGAGGTGAGGAGTTTGCAGAGCAGAAGGTCATGGGAAACGGAGTCAAAAGCCGTAGCCAGGTCCAAAAAGATAGCACAGGTAACTAGGACTTGATCCATGGCAGAGTGGATGAAGTCAGTGACTAGTAGCAGTGAGGTAATTGTGGAGTGTTGTTTCCTAAAGCCTGAGTGGAAAGGAGGTGGTATCAGAGGCAGCTAGATAGTCTAGGGACCTGGGGTAGATAAGTGATTCTTGCAGTTTGTAAGGGATGGCAAGGGAGATGGGACTGTAGTTGCTGGACAGGGTCCGATCCCCACCTTTGGGGAGTGGGATCACTTTGGCCTGTTCCAGGCCTGAGGACAATGCCAGAAGAGATGGCGAGGTTTAAGAGGTGGGCAAGGGGATAAGCAATGGCTGGGGCGGAGATGCGGAGGGGCGTTGGGTGGAGTTCATTGGGGCTGGATTTCACTGGATGTAAGGACATGAGTGCTTAGTAGACTTCTGAAGAAGAGATGGGGGGAATTAAAGCCATTATTGTGAGGGAGGAGGGGGACCCATTGAAGTGGAGGGGGTTGTCAGGAGTGCGTAGGTAGTGAAGAATTTGTTGAGGCATTCTGCTATGGAGGTGGGATCAGAGATAGTCAAGCTGTCAAACTTGAGGATGGATGGGGGGCTTGATTGGATGGCGGGTCCATGAGTGAGTGAATAATCTTCCTGAAGGCAGTTGGGGAATCTGCATTTGCTTGGAGGTGTGACTTGAAGTAGTTGGCTTTGGCTTGTTGAATGGCCTTGGTGCAGGCATTTCTGTGAGTTTTATATTATTGTAGGTGTGCAGGAGACTTAGATGTCTTGAATTGTACCCAGAGTTTGTCCCTAGTTCTGTAGAGGGATAAGAGGTCAGGTGTAATCCAGGGGTGGTGGAGACATTTAACCCTTACCTTTTTTAGCGGGGCTTGGCTGGGTATTTCAGATTTGAAGTAGTGTGTTTGTTAAGATGATGAGGGCCGAGTCAATATTAGAGGCCTGGAACATAGGGAACCAGTCAGTGCGAGATAGGTCAGGGAGGACAGTGTGAGGAGTTCAGGGCATGGAGAGGTGGTACCAAATGTATTTGGGGGGTTGTTTGGGGCAGCCACTTTCTTACACAGTAGGTAATACAGTGATCACTGAGGACATCCGGGGGGATGCCAGCAGCAGTGATGCAGTGGGGGTGTGAGGAAAGCACCCAATCAAGGAGGGAGTGATTGGAGGATTTAGGGTTAAGACATGTGGGCTCTGAGATCAGTTGTGTAAGGTTTAGGGATTTGATTCTGAGAAGGGTAGGTTTAGAGGAAGGGGAGAGCTAATACACATTAAAATCGCCAAATAATATGAGCTCCCTCTTATCAGCAAGGGAGGTGATGGAGGAGATGCAGGCAACCAGGGAGTGATAAGTTGATTTTGGGGGGACATAAAGTACTCCAACATAGATGGGGATGTGGAGGGTAGGGGAAGGGGAGGGAGAAGAGAGCTAGGAGGAGTTCATGGGAGGAGGGAAGGAATTCCTGGAAAGAGATTGAGGTTGATAGAGACTGGTGTACATAAAGGGCAACCTCACCACCACGCTTGCCTCGGTCCTGGTGGTGGAGGATGAAATCAGGAATACTAACATACTATTTGCCAGCAGATTAGGCCTTACGGTCTATCGAGTCTGCTCGAACCTCAGATCCCTAGTTGGGTGCCAAGGCCCCCCCCCTTGTGTTCCAGAAACCCCTATCATCCATCCCCACCCCCCTGGTACAGGCCATCATCTGATACATCCACTTTCTGTGTCTGTCCCAACCTCTCTTGAAGCCCTCCACTGTGGATCTCTGAACCAGCTCACCAGGCAGTGCTTTCCAAGGGTCCACCACCCTCTCAGTGAAAAACCTCCTCCTCTTTCCCCCCCTCACCCTTCCACCTTCCAACTTCAAACCATGCCCTCTGGTGATACCTCCCTGCTTTAGTCTAAAGATCCCCTCCATGTTTACCCTATTTATTCTCTTGAGGTACTTGAAGACCTCAATCATATCCCCCCATCTCTCCTCTCCTCCAATGAAAACAGGCAGAGCTCCTCAAGTCTGAATAGAAAGGGAAGAGTCAGGAATCCTGGCCAACAGCCAGAATTCAGTGACACAGGACATCTGGGTCATGCTGGGTGAACCAGACTTTGAGGACATCCATTTTTGGGAGGAGGCTCCTGGAGTTTAGGTGAAAAAGGTGGATTCCCTTGGTGTGGACCGAGGAGGAGAGTGGACCAGGATTTGACTCAGTGTCACATTTAAGTAGGAGGGAGAGTATGAACATTGCATGGGTCAGGCATATAGGGTATGGTATTGAGAGGACCTGGTTATTGAAGCATTTGACAGGAGGCATGCAATATAGAGCCATTTTTATGTTGCTTGCACGCATGTGCAAGAAACATAGTGCCATCATCAGAGATTTCGGAGGTGTGTCCACCTCCTCCTCCAATTCAGTCAGTGAGCTGGCAGGCGGCGGCCCTGTAAGCCAATGCATTTGGAGCTGTCTATGACACGCTCCAAATGCAGTAACCTCTGATTAAGAAAGAGGAGCTACGCTTCCAGTGAGCAGCAGTAGAAGCGCAGCCCCACACGCAGGCGTCACGCTTCCCGCACGTACTGTGTGGCGGCAGTGCCCAATCCCCGTCAGCTGAGCTGCGTCGTCCCCAGTGAGTTGGTGCCACGTTAATCAGTCCTTTGGCGCGACGGGTGCCCATTCCCCTGCCGGCTGAACAGCCCCCATCCTTGTGCCATGCTGGGAGCCCACCCCAGCGTGGCAAGCGCCCACGACATCTTTTTTTCTTTTAAACCTATAAAACAAAACAGTCCAGCTGCACGCCTCCCGACCCCCTCCTCCCACAACCCGCACCCCACCCACTGCGCTTCAGTTTCCACACCCCCCACCCCATACTTATTTCTGACTCGGGCGATGATCTTCGGTGGGCCGGGAACATGTCTGCACTCTTCAAAGCCGACCGCGAACTGAGGAAATGCCGGTAAGCTGTATAATGGGCTAGATGGGGGGGTCAACTTTATTGCATATCTCAGGCATTTTTGGGAAATTTTGCACTAAATTTTCAACATGGGGTTTTTAGGACCCCTTCTCATGAGTGATGTCACTGTCATGGCGTTATTCGGGCCCGGAGGGTGATTTTGTGCAGTGACTGCAAAATCACCCTTTGGGCCCAAATACCGCCATGACAGTGACATCATTCATGAGAAGTGGTCCCAAACTCCATGTTGAAAATTGGTCCAAAATTCCAAAAATGACTGTTTTATAAGCATGCATTATGCAGATTCTTACGCAGGCTCGTAAGTTCGCTAAACCTCAATATTTTCACTCCAGATTTTCAACATTGCCATTTTACCACACCTTCTTATGAGTAGTACAGCTGTCATTTTTCACATCTCACCCAAAATGTGTTTCCGACCATGTAGCGCAGAATGGCGCAGTCAGTGTGCAAAATCAATGTACGGGACAAATTAAGAAAATCACAGTGACACTGTTCATGAGCAGAGGTCTTAAAATGGCTATGTTGAAAATTTGGTGAAAAAATCTCTAAAAATGACTGTTTTACGAGCGTGCGTTGCGCAGTTCCTACGCAGGCTCGTAAGTTCACAAATTTCAATATTTTCACCTAGATTTCTCAACATTGCCATTTTACCTACACCTCATGAGCAGTACAGCTGTCATTTTTCACATCCTGCCCAAAACATGTTTCCGTACATAGTAGCACATAATGGTGCAGTCGGTGCGAACTCAGTGTATGGGACACATTAAGAAAATCACAGTGTCACTGTTCATGAGCAGAGATCTTAAAATGGCAATGTTGAAAATTTGATGAAAGAATTCCTAAAAAATGACTGTTTTAATAGTGTATGCTACCAGTTCCCACGCACACCGAGGTTTGCGAATTTTCAATATTTCCGACCTAGATTTTCAACATTGCCATTTTACCACACCCTTATGAGCAGTACAGCTGTCATTTTTCACATCCTGCCCAAAACGTGTTTCCGCCATGTAGCGTATAAATGGCGCAGTTGTGTGCAAACTCAATGTATGGGACACATTAACAAAATCACAGTGACACTGTTCATGAGCAGAGGTCTTAAAATGTCTATGTTGAAAATTTCGTGAAAAATTTCCTAACAATGACTGTTTTACGAGCGTGCGTTGCGCAGTTCCTACACACGCTCGTAAGTTCGCAAATTTTCAATATTTGCACTCCAATGACTTCCAAATACCTAAACAGCACATAGAAGCAAGCAACATTCGGCACTGACAAATGCTTGTTTATGTAGTAAAGGTAGTGTGTTGTGAGAACACTTAGAAGGGGAAACTAAGGTGTTGGAAGAGGAGAAATCAGTTAGATGCGGTGGCTTGTCAGTCAAAGACTGGACGTTGGGCAGAGAATCTAAGAGAATTAGCAGTGCAGCTAGGGCAGTGAGGAGACTGGGTTGCTTGGCAAAGCCTATTGATAATGCAGGCAGCTGGGATACTTGGGAGAGACCGGCAGTGAGTGAACAAGAAACCTTAAGCCTAAAGTAGTTACGGGGGACTAGATTGATGAACTGAAAGTATAGTTGGTTACACAGTTTGGCCTTATGCAGATGTCACAGTGTGGGCTGGTGTCAGGAGGACTTCAGAGAAAGAAGGAACCGTGGTAGCACTGATTAGGGCATGGGCCCTGCACAGCCCAGATCTGCCAGTGTGTGTGTGTGTGTGTGTGTGTGTGCAAGGAGGGAGATACCAATTTGGAGCACAGGCTGAGAGGAGGTCAGACCCAGTAACCTGAGTGTAGGTGTACAGAACTGAGCTGATTGGTTCTAACAGCAGGTGAGCCCCTATGAGGAACACCAGCTTAGGTGGTAAATAATGGGAGGAGAAATCTATAGAATATATATGGAATGCAGGCTGAATTGTACCTAATTGGGAGGCTGTATAGCATGAGTCGGGTTAAGGCTCTGAGCTGCAGATCTGAAGACCTGGGTTTGAACCTACAGCCTCATATGTGCATACTGTGTGATCTTGAGCAAGTCAGCTAACCTCCCTGTGCTCCCAGGTCGCATCTGAAAACAAGCTTTGGCTTAGTGTGTTACTCCTGGTTAAACAATGTTCCCTTTCCATAATTATTATGGTTTTCAAAGTTTTCTTTGAGGCCTCAGCAGCTCATTAAATATTTAAATATTTAACTGGCTTACATACAGTAGAGCAGATCTTGCAGAAGGAGCTCCATCCACTAATGAAGGCATTGTTATGCCAAATGTGCATGGGGCACTTGTGAGCATTTAAGATTTGTACCTTGTTACACCAACCAATATATTCTCTGCCCCTGATAAGGGACTGCTCACCGGTGCAATCTTTATTGATCTCACCAAAGCATTCAAACTGGTAAATCACCAACTACTCCTGGCCAAACCGACACAAATTGGTCTAGATTCTCTAGTAGTACAATGGTTTAGTGATTATCTCCTGGACAGGTCCCAGTTAGTTAAATGGCAGGTGCCATATCTGACAAGATTGAAATAAGAGATGTCCCTCAGGGATCTATCCTAGTACCACTGCTATTCTCCCTATTTATTAATAATCTGCCAGCTTTCTGCAAGGCCCAGAGGTCATCCTCTATGCAGATGACATTGTTATCTATAGGTCAATGGAGGATCTGTGAACTCAGCAGAATGCTATCCAAAAACCTAAAATCCCTGGAAGAATGGCTGTCCACAAATAAACTTCTACTGAACTGCAAAAATCAAAGGGATGCTGTTCGGGCCCAAAAACATTGCACCTAATAGATCAGACACACTAAACCTCTATCTATCGTCCAGGGAAAAGGTGGTGGTAGCGGATTCGCTAACATACCTAGGTCTCACCATGGACCAGGAACTCAACTTCAAGGCCCACATAGATCAACTATCTAAAACACCGAACCAAAGGATAGATCTCCTGTACCAGCTCAGCCTCTACCTTACCCTGGGGTCACGAGCAAGATTGCCCATGGTACCCCGCTACCCAAACTACTGCACTGCTCCCTGTGCTCCTCTCTGTTAAAAGCACTGAGATGAGTAAACTTAAGACACTATACAACAGGATCAGCAAATTTGCTGTAGGGGCATCCCAAAAGAGAACTCCATTGTCAGATCCGCAAGCTCCTAAAATGGCCCAACCTAGAAGGGTAGACTACACTATCCATCTCTATGCCTAGCCTGTAAACTCAGATTGACCACTGCTCCACCTAGCCTGGCAGAGTTACTTCAACCTAAAATAAATAGCAGGACTCTGAGGTCATCAAACAGACAGCTTCTCAAGGTTCCCGGATGCAGTCCCTCAAGGGTCCAGGGCCTTCTCATCCCTCATTCCTCCCTTATGGAACACACTTCCACCCAAACTCCAAGAATGTGAATCACTCGGGGGCTTCAAAAGGGACTTCAAACGCACTTGCTGGAATTAAACCAATGCACTTGTATTCACTGAATTTCACACTAGATTCCTGTTGCTTGCATGATCTCTGATTATGATTGTTGACCTCGCCTAATGTGTATGACAAGAACTGATAATAGTCCCTTTTATATATTCTGTCCGCCTAAATGACTGTCTCCTTTCATGAACTATAATTTAACTGTATGTTGTTGAATCTAATGTAAAAGTTATATCCTGTTGTACTATTGTGTAATTAACCCTGGTCGCTCCTGAAAAGGGACTATCACTGGTCTCAGCGGCCTACCCAGTTACCAAAATTTAAATAAATAAATAAATGTTCTTTTGAATTATGCTTCTGCTCTTTGTGCAAGCTTATTTTCAGTCCTGTATCTTCTTTTTGTGCTTTTTATTTATTGATTTTGCAAGCAAACTTACAAAACAAAGAATACACAGGAAATGCAGCTGATGCTCAAGGATTCCTTTGTTCCACAGTAAGGAACACCCTGGAATGTCATATTGCACTTATCAAATAAGACCAAGATTTTGGGGCTGGGAAATACAGCAAAATAACATCATTTTAAATATTTGTTGCTCCCTCCAATGCCCCCAGCACCCGTGTCTTTCAGGTCCCCTAGCTGTTCTTTTCTGCTCATCAGACTTACTGCTCACTGCCATCTGCACCTCCAGACAACCCTGGGGAGTGTCTGTCATCCATAGCTCCAGCTTATCCCTGAGGAGGGCTCTCTAAACAGAGAGGTTGCACTTACTCAAAACCGGAGAGATGGCTGGGGTAAAAGGGTGCACCATTGGGTCAGGTGACATAGGAGCACAGAGGGCTGTCATCCAGTGAGCTCAGGCAGTGTGTTTTTCTGTTTATACTCTCCTTCCTCCCCACTTGCCATGTATATCATGATGTCCTGGGGTGGGTGCATGGCAGTGTGTGGTTACCTACACTGCCAAGTATGTCTCCACTGGGTCTGATGATACTGGGGATAGCATGGAGGACTGTCATCTGGTGAGTGCAGGTGGGTTGTTTGAATGTTTATGCCCTCCCCACTAGGGCGCGCATGCCTGTGATGTCCTAGTGGAAAGTATGGTGATGTGTGGTCACCCTATATTGCCAAGTGCATCTCCACTTTGTCTAGTAATGTGGGGGAAGCATAGAGGGCTATTATCTGGTGAGCTTAGGTGGGTTGTTTTTCTGTTTATGCCCTCCCTTTTTCCCAGTAAAGCCTGCATGCCATGATATCCTTGGCAGACACATGGCAGTATGTGGTTACCAACACTGCCAAGTGAGACTTCACTGGGTCTGGTAACATGAGGAGGAGCATGGAGGCCTGTTATCTGGTGAGCTCAGGTAGATTGTTTTTCTATTAATGCCATCCCTCCTCCTCCCCACTAGAGCATGTGTGTCATGATGTACTGGCAGCGTGTGGTTACCAATGCTGCCAAGTGCATCTCCACTGGATCTGGTTATTTGGTGGGAGAGCCCTCTTCCTCACTAGGGAGCACATTTCATTATGCTCTAGGGGTATGCGTGGTGACATGTGGTTACCCACGCTGCCAGGTGCATCTCAAGTTGGTTTGGTGATGGGGTAGGGGAACAGCTGAGGGCTATCATCTGCTGAGCTAAGGTGTGTTGTTTTTTCTGTTGACATTATCCCTACTTTCCACTAGGGCATGTAAATCAAGATGCATCTGAGGAGACACTTGGCATGTGGAGTTACCACATTTGCCACGTGCATCTGCACTGGGCCTGGTGATATGTGTGTGTGCATGTGGGGGCAGGGAGAATACAGGGCTGTTATCTGTTGAGTTCAGGCAGGTTGTTTTTCTGTTTATGCCTTCCCTTCTCCCTCCTCATGACTAGAGGCACACTGCATGATATCCTGGTGGGACACATGGTAGTGTCTTCAGGATGAGGGTCCTGGACTTCCGGAGGGCAGATTTAAAAAAAAAAAAAATGGGTGAATGCCTCAGAAACAGCCTAGCGGGGGGATGGCCTGAGTGGGGTAGAGTAGAGATGGGCGAAGTTGGGAAAATCCACTCCATGAAAAATTGTGTGGATTTTCCTAATTTTGTAGAGTTAATCCACTGTGCAGAGTCCAAATACCACCCCCCCCCAAAAAAAACTCCAAAATGTGGAGTCTGACAACTCCACCAGTGAAGTTCAAACTCCGCACTTTGCGGAGTTCTTTTTCTAGAGTCCAGTGACTCCCCCTTCCCCTCTGATCACTGCCCACATACAATTAAAATCCCTAGTGTCTAGTGGCCCTCCCACTGATCACGACCCGATATGAAATAAAGTTTTTCCCTGGTGTCTAGTGGACCCCCTTCATCAATCACCTGCCCAATATTAAATAAAGTTTCCCAATCCCTAGTGGCTAGCGGTCCCACCTCCTTCTCGAACCCATGCTCTGTAGTGTAAAAGTATTCCCTGGTGTTTAGTGCCCCCCTTGCCAGTCGTTGGCATGATATAAAATAAAGTTTCCCAATCCCTGGTGGCTGGCTAGATCCCTCCCCCACCCAACCCATGCATATAGTATAAAAGTATTCCCTGATGTCTAGTGGCCCCCACTTCACTGATCACCTGCCAGATGGTAAATAAAGTTTCACTATACTGGTGGCTAGCAGTCCCTCCCTTATTCGAACCCATGCTCTGTTGTGAAAAGTCTTCCCTGGTGTCTAAAGGCACCCACACATTTGCAGATTGGTGGCACAATATAAAATAAAGTTTCCCAATCTCTGGTGGCTAGAGGTCCCTCCCCATCTGAACCCATGCCCATAATGTAAAAGTATTCCCTGGTATCTAGTGCCCCCCACCTCTGCCGATTGCTGGCATGATATAAAATAAAGTTTCCCAATCTCTGGTGGCTAGAGGTCCCTCCCCCATCTGAACCCATGCCCATAATGTAAAAGTATTCCTAGTGTCTAGTGCCCCCATCAATCACCTGCCTGATATTAAATAAAGTTTCCCAATTCCTAGTGACTAGCGGACCCACCTCCCCCAAAACCCATGCACTGTAGTGTAAAAAGTATTTCCTGGTGTCTAGTGCCCCACTTGTCAATTGCTGGCATGATATAAAATAAAGTTTCCTAATCCCTGGTGGCTAGCAGTCCCTCCCCCACATGAACCCATGCCCCATAGTGTAAAAGTATTCCTGGTGTCTAGTGGTCCCCACTTCAATGATCACCTGCCCGATATAAATAAAGTTTCCAGTCCCTGGTGGCTAGCAGTCCCTCCCTCCCATATGAACCCATGTCCCATAGTGTGGAAACATATTCCCTGGTGTCTAGTGGCATCTCCCTCCCCTTCACTGATTAGCAGCACAATATAAAATAAAGTTTCCTAATCCCTGGTGGATAGTGGTCCCTCCCCCACCCGACCTCATGCCCCATATAGTGTAAATAAGTATTACCTGGTGTCTAGTAGCCCCCCTTGCCAATCACCCGCACGATATAAATAAAGTTTCCAAATCCTGGTGGCTGGTGGTCCCTTCCCCACACGGAACCCATGCCCCCCATAGTGTAAAAAGTATTCCTGGTGTCTAGTGGACTCCCCCACCCTGGCAGGTAGTGCCCCACCACCCCACTCCCCTCACCTGACCTTGAGCAGGCAACCAGCACAGCCCTCCACTCTCCACCATGGCCGGCCACCCAACTAAGCTGTCAATGAATGAGCGTGACCAGAACAGTCCCCCGGTCTTGTCTGCACCCCAATAGAGTTCAATGAATGAGCACAATCTGGCCTGGCTGTCAGTGAATGAACACGTACTTTTACAAGTAAAAAAGTATTCCCTGGTGTCTAGTGCCACCACTTGCTGATTGCTGGCATGATATAAAATAAAGTTTCCTAATCCCTGGTGGCTGGTGGTCCCTTCCTCCACCGGAACCCATGCCCCATAGTGTAAAAAGTATTCCCTGGTGTCTAGTGGTCCCCCACTTCACTGTTCACCTGCCCGATATTAAATTAAGTTTCCCAATCCCTGGTGGCTAGCAGTTCCTCCTCCAATCACAGACCCATGTCCCGTAGTGTGAAGGCGTATTCCCTGGTGTCTAGTGGCACCCCCACTGATCAGCAGCACAATATAAAATAAAGTTTCCTAATCCCTGGTGGATAGTGGTCCCTCCCCCCATCTGAACCCATGCCCCATAATGTAAAAAAAGTATTCCCTGGTGTCTAGTAGCCCCCTCTTGCCAATCGCTGGCATGATATAAAATAAAGTTTCCAAATCCCTGGTGACTAGTGGTCCCTCCCCCCACCAGAACCCATGCCCCCATAGTGTAAAAAAGTATTCTCTGGTGTCTAGTGGACTCCCCCCACCCTGGCAGGTAGTGCCCCACCACCCACTCCCCTCACCCTGACCTTGAGCAGGCAACTGGCACACCTCCACTCTCCACCATAGGTCGCCACCCAACTGAGCTGCCAATGAATGGCGTGACCAGAACAACCCTCCGGTCTTGTTTGCACCCCCAATAGAGCTCAATGAATGAGCACAATCTGGCCTGGCTGTCAGTGAATGAGCACGTGCCTTTACAAGTATGCGCTCATTCACTGACAGCTCAGTCGAGTACATGGCAGTGGGTGGAGAGTCCAGGGCTGTGCTGATCACCTACTCAGGGTCAGGGTGGGGGGATCTGAGGTGGCACTGCCTGCCGGGGTGAGGGTCCACTAAACACCAGGGAATACCTGTCTGCCACTATGGGGCATGGATTCAGGTTGGGGAAGGACTACTAGCCACCAGGGTTTGGAAACTTTATTTTTATTGTGCTGGCGATCATCGAGGGAGCACTAGACACCAGGCTACTAACACTCTGATTGCATGGGTTCGAGTAGGGAAGGATGACTAGCCACCAGGGATTTGGAAAACTTTATTTTATATCAGGCAGGTGATGGTGAGGGGTGGGCACTAGACACCCGGGAAAAACTTTATTTAATATCGGGCAGGCAATCACGAAAGGGTGACCACTAGACAACAGGAAAAAACTTTAGTGGCAATCGGAGCGATTGGAGAGGGGGCACTAGACACCAAGGAGTGGGACTCAGGCTGGTGATTGGAGAATTGGCCATATGGTAACTTTGCCTTGCTTTTGATTTTTTAAGTGCAATTTGCACTTAAAAAAAACACCAACAGCAAAGCAAAGTCACAAATGGCGAATTTCTGCTCAAACAGGAAACATTTCCAAAATGATCCTCAGGGTAGATTTGGCGAATTCGCTTGAAATTCGCCCATGAATTTAAACTTTGCTGCATCTCTAGGGTAGAGGAACAGTCGGTCAAATTAAAGGATAGGCAGCAAATCTCAGCACAAAAGAATTGAGCAACAACAGGAGAAAAAGAAACAGCTATGATTCTGAAGGGAAGTGGCTGCAAAGGTTCATGCTAAAAGCGTAGATTTCAGGAGGCACAAAGAGATGCAGAGGAAAGAGGATAGGGAATGTTATCATGAAAAGCAAAGGGAAGCAGTGAGAAGTACAAAGGCACAGACTGAAGAAAGGATAGCCAAATGGGCAACAACGGGGGACAAGACCATCTCTATGTACATAGGTGAAAAGAAGACAAGGGGAGGGACTGTGAGCTTAAGAAGGGAAGGGGAGGACTGGGCAGAGGAAGATCAGGAAAAAGCAGGTATTCTGAACAGATACTTCTGTTCAATCTTCACAGTGGAAGGGGCGGATGGACCACATAAAAGCAGCAGGAACTCTGTGGGGAGGAGGTAGACAAAGTCCATTCACAAGGAGAGAGTCCTGAAAGGACTTGTGAATCTGAAAATGGACAAAGCTATGGGCCAGATGGGGTATACCCGAGGGTACTGAGGGAGCTCAGGAGGTACTAGCTGCACCTCTGACAGTTCTGTTAAACAACTCACTGGAAAAGGAGTGATTCCAGAGGACTGGAGGAGGACAGATGTCTCAGTTCATAAAAGCAGCAGCAGGAGGAGGCTGGCAACGATAGTCTGATATCAGTGGCAGGTAAGTTAATGGAGGTGCATTCATTTATTTACTAGTGTTTGACACCAGGTAAGATACACTATGCATACATCCTCCCACCTGGTACCCCTCCTCCCACCTGGTTTCCTTCATTCCCCCTACCAGATATCTGTATATATGTTACTACCGTTTATGAAATGTACAAAATATATGTAACAATGTATGTATACAACTGTGTAAAATCTGTGTAAATCTGTATGTCTACCTTCTGTAAAATTGTAATACTGTTGTCCTCTCTCTGACAAGGTACCTTCGTAAACGAGCCTCTGGGTCAAAGGTTGCAAATCCGATTGTACAAATAAAGAAATAAATATGTCTGTTTTCAGGCACGACTTGGGAGAGTTGCTCACTACAAACAACAAGAGAAAATATACTGTAATAGTATACATACAGTTGAAACAACATCATCAGTCCTGATTATGATTAAAAGAAAACGACAAAATATACAGTAACAGTAAACACAAATTTGAGAATAACATCAACAGTCCTGGTTATGATTAAGGATGTCATCATCAGCATTAGTGCAAACAAAATGTTACAGAGGTGAGTGGAGTCAAAAATGTGTTTGCAAAAAAAATGGAACATGGTACAGGACAAGTAGATGTACTGGCTATATCAATATTGTGTGCACACGTACAACAAACAGAGAACAATAACACATAACATAAGAAGTACACAGACAGAGATTTGAGGAGGAAGTGCGTGGTGCTAGAGCAGCCAGTCCTTAGGTTTCTAGCAGGAGTGAGGGCCAGGTAGACACAAGGAGTCCTCCAGGGTCTTGCAGAAAATTGAGTGGCTGGTAGAGATATAAATTAAGGGGAAGGGTGTTCTAATAGATTGGGACATAGACTGTAAAGGCCAGCTTACCCAGGCTGGTGGAGCACTGACACTCAATAAGAGGCTGGGAGTCCACAGACCTTAGTAAGTATGTAGGGGTCTAGTGCTGCAGAGAGCTTGCTAGGGATGATAGTGAGCCTGTTCAGAGGAGTTTGTCCACAAAGTTTCCAAGAGTAAGTGATCCGTGGTCAGAAGGGGAGAGCCAGCCCAGACTAGTATAGAGGAGGTAGTGATGTTTGACACCTTTGGGAGGCCAGTGCAAAATGATGCGTTATTGTGTTTCATATCCCATCAAGACAGAACAGTTTTGTTTGACACAGAAATACCAGAAGGCCGTACATGAGATCTGGCAGAACGCCTTGAGCTATGGACTGTCTGGCAGCCAGGGATAGGCAATGTTTGACCTAAAAGCCAGGCCCAGCTTAGTGTTTACAGATTTGCAGATTGAGGAGACATGGGTGAGAAATCAAGGAAGGGTCTAACCATACTCCCAAGTATTTAAAAGTAGTGACACTTTGAGTAGAAACCATCCTTGCAGGTGATGGCAAGGTTTGAGGAGGTAGCACAGAGTTTCGACTTATTTATTTATTAATATTTCGGAAAGCACCTTTGAGCCAAGGCTCACTTACAAAGGTTCTACGTCAGCAAAATACAAGTTGTCTGTTACAAAGAAGACAAATTACAAGACAATTTGGTTAACCAAATACAGGGCAGCCAAAGACTTTGTTGGATACAAACACTTTTTTTTTCATTGTGATGGCTTGGACAAGTAACAAGACAAGTAAAGGTTTTGCAGGTCAGCCAGACTAATCCAATAAAAAGCATATGTAAACATTTAGGACATAAGGATAATTTTTGCAATGAGGAGAGGAGCAAGACCTGCATAGGCAGAAAGCAAGAGAGTGGGCAAGGAGTGGGTGTTGGAGGGGTAAAGAAGGAGGGGGGGAGGTGTAGGGCAACCCAGGAGCCTAATAAGAGAGAGGGGAGGGGAGAGAGGTAATGAAGGATGGGGCAAGAAAGTGCATAGTAAGATGGGAGGGCAGGAGAATTATGGGGAGGAGGTGGTGGTGGTGGTGGTGGTAGGACGTAAGCTGGATATTTGGAAATAGGAAGGCTGGAAAGGTAGGGGGCTGAGGAGAAGAGGAGCTAGAAAGGAGGAAGGATGGTAGCTGAGACAAGTACTGGCGGAGGTAAAGGGATAAAGAAGAATTGAAGAAGCATGAGTGGGGGTTGGGCGTCAAAGGGGACGGCAAGAGGGGAAAGGAATAGATAAGGTTATGAGAAGCAGTCACAAGATGCACAGGAAATGAAGTGTTGGAGAAGTTTGCCCTTGACAAAATCATCTGCATATGATAGAGCTGCAGCCAGGGGAAACATCAGGGAGGGTGTTGATATAAATAGAGGAAAGGAATGGGCCTATGATTGAGCCCTGGGGGACCCCAATGGTAATATCAGTCAGGCTGGAGGTGGCAGATTGGAGACAAACTTGCTGTATCATAGTAACATAGTAATTGACGGCAGATAAGGACTGCAAGGCCCACTTAGTCTGCACATATTCCCTGCCTGTAGTTGCCGTACTGACCCTACTTGGCCAGTGGCTTTAGCTTCTCCTTCTCCCCTCAGGATTCCCTTATGTCTATCCCATGCATGTTTGAAGCACCCCCACTGTGTTAGCCCCCACCACTTCTTGTGGCAGGCTATTCCATGTATCCCCCTTTCTGTGAAGAAAAACATTCTCACATTGCCTTTAGACTATCCCATCAACCTTATATTGTGACCACTCATCCCTGTACAATTTTTATACTGAAAGATGTTGCCTACATTCACTTTGTTTATGCCCTTAAGATACTTGAAGGTTTCTATCATATCCATCGTTCTCTCCTCTCTTCCAGTGTATATATATTGAGGTCTTTTAACCTCTCCTCATATGTGTTGTGGTACAGACCGTGCACCATCTTAGTTGCCCTTCTCTGGACTGCCTCCACCCTGCCTATGTCCTTTCGAAGATGCAGCCTCCAGAACTGTACCCCGTACTCCAGATGAGGCCTCACCAGCATTTTGTATAGTGGTTTCACCACCTCTCTTCTTCTGCTAGTGATACCCCTTCCTATGCATCCCAACATGCCACTGGCCCTCCCCACTGCCCTGGTACACTGTTTGGCCACCTTTAGGTCATCTGAGATGATTATTCCTAAATCCCTTTCTTCCTTGGTAAATGTCAGTAACTCCCCACTCCATCTTGTAGTTCTCCATGAGGTTCCTGCACCCTAGGTGCATGATTTTGCACTTTTTTTGCATTAAATTTTAGTTGCCACACTTCTTACTATTTTTCCAGCTTTCTTAGTTCCTTCTCATTCTCTCAACTCCCTCTGAAGTGCCCAGCCTATTGCAGATCTTGGTGTCATCTGCAAATGGGCACATCTTCCCCTGCAGTTCTTCAGTGACATCACCAATGAACACATTAAAAAGGACTGGTCCCAGGACAGATCCTTGAGGTACCTCACTGGTCACTTCCCTTTCCTTGGATTGGATCCCATTTACCACCACCCTCTGCCTTCTGTCACTCAACCAGTTCTTAACCCAGTTCTCCACTTGTGACCCACTCTCAGGCTACCCAACTTGTTGACCAGTCTTCTGTGTGGAACAGTATATTAGGCTTTGCTGAAATCGAGGTAGGCGTTATCCCCATCCCCGATCCACTTCCTTCATCATGCAGTCAAAAAAGTCTATCAAATTTGTCTGACATCATGACCTTCCTGCTGTGAATCCATGCTGCCTCAGATCCTGTGCTCCATTGGATTCCAAGTGCTTTACAATCCTTCCTTAAGCAGTGCCTCTATCAACTTTCCCATTTCTGAGGTGAGGCTGACTGGCCTATAGTTTCCTGTTTCCTCCCTGCTTCCACTCTTGTGAAGAGGGACCACATGTGCCCTCTTCCAGTGATCCAGAACCACTCCTCTATTGAGTGACTCACTACACAGGGCTGCCAGTGGAGCTGCCAGCACCATCCATAGTTCCTTAAGTATCCTAAGATGTATACCATCTGGTCCTATTGCTTTGTCCACTCTCAGTTTTGAGAGTGTTTCCAGGACTCTCTCCTCTGTAAATGGACTGGGTTTACCTCCATCCCCCATGTATTGTACGCTTAATTGTGGACCCTGTCCATCCTCCTCTTCAGTGAATACTGAAAAAAGTATTCATTAGTATTGTTGCTTTGTCCAGGTCTCCCTCCGCCTCCACCCTTCCTTCCCTCTGAGTCATACAATCCCCTCTTGATCTTCCTTCTTTCCCCAATGTATCTATAAAGGTATTGTCCCTTCCTATATCATTTGTTCTAATCTTATCTCCATTTGTGCCTTTGCACTCCTCACTGCCTTCCTGTTTCCCTCTGTCTGTCTAGGTACACCACCCTATCCTCATCTTTCTGTGATTCTTTATATTTTTTAAAAGCCTCCTTTTTGGCCCTTACTTTCTGTGCCACCCCATTTGAGTACCATAGTTGTTTGTTCCTTTTCTTGCCCTTATTTTTTAGTCTAATGCACTGATTTGTCACCTCCACTATGACTCCTTTTAGGTTTTCTAACTGCTGTTCAACACCCCCCCCCCTCTGCCCCCTTCTTTGCCATGGCTTCTTTGATTTCTATCCCCATCTCAACAAAATCTGCCCTCCTCAAATCCATGACCCTAGCCTTTGTGTGGAGGGTGAATGCACCTTTGTTAAGACAATGGTAATGTCCCTTCCAGACCTTGTTTGTTGGTCTTTTAGCTCTGATGCCTATAATAGTCTCAATGTGACTAGGTCAGAAAGCGATCATTTTCCCATATGTCTAGCGGGGCTAATGCCTCTGAGGAGTGGAGCTGTAGACACTAAGGCTACCTTTACTGAAATAAGAATGAAAAAGAAAGTAGTCTGGAATGTGTATGTGGGAATCACAAATAAATGATGTAACTGAAAAGGAGCTTACTATTGAATGGGACAGTTTTAATACGGTCAATGCCTTGACTTTATGATCTTATTTTGCATCATTATTTGAATAAATTAACTTAAAATTATTTAAGGACCTTACTGTCACAAACAAACAAGCTAGTTTTTCTGGCTGGTTTGATAAAGAATGCAAAAAGCAAAAAATAAGTTAAGAAGATTGATTAGGAAGGACAAAGGTGGAAATAGAAGAGAGTTTAAGTTAGTAAACATAGAAGGGAAAAACTATAATCGTTTTCTAAGAACTAAAAAAAATCAATACAGTATGGATTTATGGGAGAAAATATTTACAGCAGTTCAAACTAATGATTACAAGGAATTCTGGAAACTCGTGGCTAAAGGAACTAATAACTATAAAGAATCCTTGGACACTTACATCCCTGAAAATAAGCAGATTCAACATTATACAAATTTATTTTATAATCCAAAAAGACAGGAGGAGTCACCTTATCTGACTATAGAGGACTCAGAGAAATTAGCTTACTTAATTTTTACTCAGGAGATTTATGTTACTATTAAGACTTTAAAGTTAAGAAAGGCGCCTGGATCAGATGGTATTCTAGCGGAAGTTTATAACACAAAGACTGCATTATGGTGTCACCCACTAAAATTGCTATATAACAAATGTATAATGGAGGGCTTTATCCTACATCCATGGTCAGGTGTAATTATCGTCCTCATACATAAACAAGCATTTGTCAATGCTGAATGATGTTTTGCTGGCATTGGCATTGGTAGTGCATGAGTTAGAGAGAGATGCATAATAGGAATGACAGTGAAGTTTTGAACTGGCGAAACCCATCCCCACCCTGCAGAGACTGACAAGCATTAGGGTGTGCCTTTGAGTCACTGGCCATAACACTCATGCCATTCACCTCATCCTACCCTGCAGACACTGACAAGTGTTACGGTGTGCCTTGGGGTCTTCAGCCTTACGCTCATCCCATTCCATAAGGAAATACACTGAGATGATTGCAGTATAGGAGAATGGGGTAAACTTTGGAACCGAAGGCTCCAAGCCACACCTCGATGCCTGTCACTGGCTGTAGGGTGGGGGTGGGATGGAATAATGTGAGCATTACAGCTGACGATCCCAAGTCACACCCCTGACACCTGTCAGTCTCTAAAGGGTGGGGCATTATGGTTGGAAACCCTAATGTCCAGGGCATTTGTTGGTATTTGCACTCCAAATTTTCAACATGGTCTTTTTGTGACCCCACATCATGAACAGTGGCACTGTCAGTTCATTGGCCGAAAGGTGATTTTGCACAGCGACTGGGCCATTTGGCATCACAGGTGCAAAAACACATTTCAGGCAGGATGTGAAAAATGACAGCTGTACTGTTCAAGAGGCAGTTTAAAAAAATAGCAATGTTGAAAATCTGGAGTGAAAATATGAAAAATTGGCCAAGTCACGAGCATGTGTAGAAACTGCTCAACGCACGCCCATAATACTATTATTTTTGGGAATTGTTTAGTCACATTTTCAACACAGGCATTTTGGGACCTCCCTTCATGAACAGTGGCACTGTGATTTTGTTACTCTGTCCTAAAAGTTGATTTCCCACAGCGACCACGCCATTATGCGCCACAGGTACGAAAACACATTTCAGGCAGGATATGAAAAATGACACCTGTACTGTTCATAAGGAGGTGTGAAAAAATGACAATGCTGAAAATCTGGAGTGAAAATATTAGAAATGTTCGAAATTATGAGCGTAGATGGAAACTGCGCAATGCACGCTCGTAAAGTCATTTTTTGGAATTTTTTCACCAAATTTGCAGTATGGACTTTTTGGGACCCCACCTCATGAACAGTGGCACTGTCATTCCACTAATTAGTCCTGAAAGGTGAATCCACGCAGTGACCACAAAATCACCTTTCAAGACAGAGTAATGAGATGACAGTGCATGTGTTCATGAGGTGGGGTCCCAAGAACCCCATGTTGAAAATCTGATGCCGAAATTCCCAAAAATGGCTGAGATATCCACCTAAGTTGAAATCCCCCATTGACTGCCATTATAAAGCTTACCACCTTTTGTTCAGTTCCTGGTTAGCTTTTGAAGAGTTCAGATGTATTCCCGCTCCACAGAAAATCACAGTGCCTCCCTCCAGAGGTAATAATGGGGTAAGGGGGTGCACAGAGGGTGGAGTGCAGGTTGAGAGAGAGGGGTGCGGCGGGAAGACAAGGGACCTTTTTTTTTTTTTTTACAGGTAAAAAAAAAAAAAAAAACGTTTCAGAGGATGGTCTTCTTTATTTAAAATAATTATTTTTGGGCACACTGGAGTGGTCTCCCAGTGTGTCATGAGTTTAGGGGGCATGATGCTGACGAGGTTGGGCACTCCTGTCAACAAAGAAATGTGTATATGTGTGTCTGGGAGGAACATGATGCCCATGGGGATTGGGCACTCTGGTTGGCAAACAAATTGAACTGTGGGGACATGCCGACATGGGGATTGGCATCCCCAATGTTGACTTTGTGGAGATTTGTGGTAGGCAGCAGGAGCTGCCCTAATTTATTGGAATGTTTCACCCAGAAAGACACGTAATGGAGTCTTGTCATCTGACGCTCCAATGAGGAAACTGTACCTCATTGGAGTGGCAGTTTTCCTTCACCTCCATGGCTCTCTTTGAAACTCCTGTCATTGCTAGCATGCTCGCTAATTGGTGGCTGAGGGATGCACCCACTAAAGCATTTCCTGCATTCACAAACACGGACACACCTCTGACTGTGCTACTACCACAAGATGTTGCTTGCACACGCACAAGACAACATAATAAAAGAGTATTGTGGCAATCCAAAAATGTATTGGCCAATCAGCCTCCTTGATATAAATTTGAAATTTTCTCTAGGATTATCCTAGATAGGTTATAAACACGGATCACTGCAACAGGCGGGTTGGAGTAGTATGCAAGCAGGCGATAAGTGGGTTATTCCACTAATGATAATTGTTTTGTTTTGGCACATTGGTGGAAAAAATATGTGCTTAAGAAAACAAAGACTTTTTGTCCTGTTTGTGGACTGCTTTGCAGCACTTGATTCAGTCTCTAGACCAATATTATGAAACCACTCCTCCAAAGAGGCATTGATCCTGCTCTGGTGGGAATCATCTCTAACCTTTATTCACAGAGCTGGGCAAAGGTGAAATTTGGCCAAAGGGACAGAGACAAGAACATTTGCTATTAACAGAGCATTAGGCAGGGATGTGTGCTGGCCCCTGACCTTATTTGCTATATATAGATCAATTACTTCGAGAGATTGAAGGGTTAGAGTCAGATTCTCCAAAAATTGGCACTTGCATATGCCTAGTGATGGCATATGCGGATGATTTAATTGTCAGGCATGATAGAAAGTAATAGTTTCTTCATCTCTGCTTTCTTCACAGATTGAAGGTTGAAAGAGGGAACATGGTAAGCATGTGGGTAGAGGGATTGTGGCAGATGCCAAGGCCCAAGGGCTGGCATCAGCAATTTCAGTGAATACTGAGAGCTGAGAGGTAAGAACATTTGAACTTAAAGGCATTTACAGTTGTGGCAAAGTTGTTACAATTTATACCATTGATGAGTAAGTCAGACAGGGGAGGTTTAGTTTTTGTCTCCAAGATGCTTTTTATGCCATCAAAAAATTTACAAGAGTTTGCGGCAGTGGCAACAAATCTGCTTTTGCAAAAGGACCCTTTGGTAGACATAACTCCTGATTTGCAGATGGTTCTGTATTTCCTATACTCATTCCAGTCAGAAGCTAGGCCAGATTTCTCATTTTTATCCCAGAGTTTGTCCCTATTTTTCATCTGAGTTACAAGTTCACTGGAGTGCCTGTTTGTGGCTGAGCTTCTCAGCCTACACTTCATGAGAGAGTATGTTTTTGCTCAATATTGGAGAAAATGCCAATTAATTTAACTAGTGCCTCATTTATAAGACAATAGGATAAAGAAGGACTAGTCAGTGTTGGCCAGGTCACAGAGGGAGTCCTGGGAGTTTATTTTTGAGAAATCATAGAAGTGGCACAGGCAGGGAGGGAGCTTTGGGAGGCAGGACCACCAGACTGCAAAAATGGGGGAGTGGTCTGAGATGGCACTGGGCTTGTAACGGAAAGGACTGTGAAGTATCTTGAATCCAATGGGTAACAAGACCCAAGACAGCATGGCTTCTTGGAGAGGTCATATCAGATGAACCTGATCAATTTTTTTGACTGGGTGAGCAGGAAATAGATTATGGTGGAGCGGTGGACATGGTCTACTTAGACTGAGGCCTAAGGCCTTCAGCACTGAACCACATAGGAGGCTCATAAGGAAACTGGGCAGTTTGGGGGTGGGTAATAAGGTGGTAAACAGGGTATGAAATTGGTTGATGGATAGATGACAAAGGGTAGTGGTAAGCTGTACTAACACTGGGGGGGGAAGAATGACCAACAAGGTTGGAGGAATGGTCAAACGTATGGCAGCTTAGATTCAATGCTAAGAAGTGCAAAGTAATGCACCTGGGAAACAAAAACCCAGGGGAAGAGTACACTATGGTGGGTGAGATACTAACAACAACAAAAATGGAAATGGACCTGGGGGTAGTCATATCAGATGACTGAAAGGTGGGCAAGCAATGTGAGAGGGCAGTAAGGAGAGTTGGGGGGGATGTTGGGTTGTATAAGAAGAGGCATCACCAGTAGAAATCAAGAAGTTGTTATCCCTCTGTACAGACAGCTGGTGAGACCCCATCTCGAGTACTGCATGCAGTTCTGGAGACCCAGTCTCTGCAAGGACATAGATAGCATGGAGGCAGTCCAGAGGAGGGCAACTAAAATGGTGCAGGGTCTGCACCAGAAGACATATGAAGAGAGACTTAAGGAGCTTAATATGTATACCCTCGAGGAAAGGAGGGAGAAGGGGGACATGATAGAAACTTTCAAGTACCTCAAGGGAATCAACAAAGTCCAAGAGGGTAGCATCTTTCAGAAAAAGAGATGTGCAAGAACAAGGGGGCACAATTTAAGGATAGAAGGGGGACAGCTCAGAGGTAATCTGAGGACTTTTTTTTTGCAGAGAGGGTTCTGGATGCATGGAATGGCCTTCCGGAGGAGGTTGTGGAGTCAAAAACAGTGGGGGAATTCAAGAATGCATGGGACAGACATAAGGCAATTCTAGGGGTTGGGGTAGGAAGAAGTAGGCTGTTGGTAAACTAGGATCTGCAGCTTACCCATTAGGTAGGGAAATGGGCAAACTGGGTGGGCCAAGCTGTCCTTATCTGCCATCAAATTCTGTGTTTCTATGTAACAGGGTACCTCTGGGCTCAGTACTGGGACAAGAACTCTTTAATGTCTTTATAAGTGACACTGCAGAAGATCTGGAAGGGAAGGTATACCTGTTTTCAGATGGCACCAAAATCTGTAACAGGGTAGACACTCCAGTGGGGATGGAGAGAATGTGCAGAGACCTGAGAAAACTTGAGGAGTGGTCAAGGGTATGGCCACTGGGGTTCAATGCAAAAAAATGCAAAATCATGCATCTGGGGCACAGAAATCCAGAGGCAGAATATGAAATGGCAGAAGAGGTATTGGTGGTCACAAAATAGGAAAGGGACCTTGGGTAATCATATTGGATAACCTCAAGGCAGCAAGACAGTGTGACAAGACAGCAGGTAGGGCCAGCAGGATGCTGGGGTGCATAGAGATGGGTATCACCAACAGAAAGAGGGAGGTGGTGTTACCACTGTATAGATCGTTGGTAAGACCCCACCTGTAGTACTGTGTCCAGTTCTGGAAACCACATCTCATGAAGGATATAGACAGGGTGGAGGCTGTCCAGAGCAGGGCAACTAAAATGGTGTAGGGACTGCATCAGAAGCCATATGAGGAGAGAGTGAAGAACCTCAATATGTACACCCTGAAAGAAAAGTGAGGGGGTACCTTATAGAGACTTATGAATACATCATGGGAGTGAATAAGGTACAGGAGGGGAGTATTTTTCAGAGGAGAAGGTGAATGAGAACATAAGGGCATGCAATGAAGCTGGAAGGGGAGAATTTAGGATGGATGTGAGGAGGTACTTCCTTACTGAAAGAGTGGTGGATGACTGGAAGAGTCTTCCAGTGGAGGTAGTGGGGAAAAACAGTGGTGGGCTTCAAACATGCATGGAACAGGCACAAGAGGATCTTCATAGGTGGGGGAGATAGCTGGAGATCAGGTAGAGTCTATGGTGACAGTACAGGCAGGGAAAAATGGGCAGACTAGGTGGGCCAAGTGATCTTTATCTGACAGCAAATTTCATGTTTCTGTGATGTGTGGTTACCCACACTGCCAAGTGTGTCTCCAGTAGGTCTGGAGATGGGTGGGGGGTCAGTGTTGAGCACTGTAATCTCTTGAACTCAGGTGGGTTGTTTTTCTGTTTAGGTCCTCCACTCCTTCCTCCCCATTAGGGCGCACATGTCATGATGCATTTTAGGAGGTGCATGGTGATGTGTAGCTACCCACACTGCCAAGTGCATCTCCACTGGGCTGCCACTGTGAGCTGCTCTAGGAACAGTGTGCACAGTATGCATCACATCCCCCCTGCTGGGGGAGGAAAGCATCCATGTAGAGGCGTCATGCCCTCCCCATCCCTCTCCACTTCAGTCGTCCCAGGAGCAGGGCACAAACCCAGGTCACCAGCATGCCAAGCTGGTGCCTCACCATGTGGCGCTACAGAGCCAGCAAATATTTGTTATGATCTTTTAAAAAAAATCATTCTCTCAAAAACTAATCTAAGCCCATTGTTTGTCATCCTAGTTACAGATATTCTAGTCAATAGTTTTTTAAATTAGCCCTCAACCCACATCACCATCCCCAAACTCACACCCAATCTATGTTTCTCCACCTCTCCCCTCTCCCCTCTCCCCCAAGTTTTTTCCTCCTTTGCCAAGACTTTTTCCTTTTCTTTGGCTTTTCTTACAGTACTCTGGGTATAGGTTATTATCTTCAAAAGATGAAATATTTATCATGAGCTTAAATTATATTTTATTCTAATGAGGATTGGGAGAGCGAGGTGGGACCACTAGACTACCAAGGTTGCTAGCCATTATTATATTTAATTCCAATGGGGATTGAGAGAAGGAGGGTGACCACTATACTACCACGGAGATTGGCCATAATTACATTTAATTGTCACAGGGATCACTGACCCCAGGGATTTTTATTTGCAGTTTATTACTGTGGTTAGCCAGGCCAGAGATCCACTGATTTAAAAATACACTGTCAAAAGGGCATTGTTAAAACATGGTTCTTTTAAGGGGTAACTAGTGCTGTGCTGGCAACCTGTCGGCCCTCAAAAGAACTATTGAATATATAGCTGCACACTCTGTGCATTCATTTGCTTAGGTGTATGGTATCTGTTATTGCTAATGGACTAATATTAACGTTATGTAAACTGTCTTGTATTGTATACCTATTCTTACCTCCCTCTCCCCAGGCATGGCTGAAAACAGGTCTCTGATCCAGTCCACCTTCCTGGTAAATCAAACGACTAAATAAGCAATAAGGGCCATGCTAAGTGCATGTTTCAATACAGCAGCAACCACACTAACAGCCTGTCCACTATGCTACTCACATTTAGCATGGCGCTAAACCTTTGACTGTTTGGGCCATTGTCCATACAGGTAACCCTATACCCACATAATACTGTATATGTTAATACAGCCCCTGAGGCCGCTGTTAGTGTTGAGCGTGGTCTCACACACATTTGTAGGATAGGAGGACTGAGAACTAAAGGTGAATGGTTCTGTTATCCTAAGAATGTAAGTGAGACCACATTTACAACTACAAGAATGGCCTCGGAGGTCGATCAACATATTATTGATCAAGGCCAATCAATATTATATTGAAAATCTTGAATGTGATCATTTCCGGGCTCCTGCATATGAAAGACTCTACAGAATAAGAGAGTCTGTGTACAGAGGGCTGGAGTGCTCAGACTGGTCAGGAGCACTCCTTGACCTAGTATCATGTCAACAGTCCAACAAAGATGCACAACTTGACTGTGAAATTTACCTGGACTGCAGCATTCCATCTCAGTCTAATGTTACAAATTTAAATTAATGTAGTATAATTCACACTACAAAACTCTGTCTATGATAATCTGCAAGGACAAATCACTCAAAAACAAGTGTGGTAAAGTCTGTTTTGGTTCAGTAATTTAAAATTCTTTTTAGCTTTCAGTTTCTTACAAAGGCTATGTTATCAGGCTATAGCACTACAACTGTTTACTAAAGTTCAAAGGACATGTGATCCAGTTCCAGGACTGTGCTCACAAACATGTCAAACAAGTTAAACTCCTTCCTGGTTAAACTGTACTACCATGCTGTTGAGAGACTGGAGTTGCCTTTTGTTTACCTTTTGAATAATGTGCAAACACAGTTCTGCTACCCAGCAAGATTTTTATTTAATTGGATGCTCATGATTCAAGGCAGATGCTCTGCTTCTTATTAACCCACCGCACTCAGTCAGGCTGGTGGTTTTGCCATAGATCAGGCCCCACATGGAAACTGCTACTCAGGATCAGAGCCACCTACAGCAGTGATGGTCATGTTTTCCCTCTCTTCCCCTAAATACACTTTTCATTTTTTTGGCCTATCCTATTTCTGGTAACCACATCAGCTATGCCATTTCTACCTTAGAAGCAGCTACCTCTGCAGTCAACATCAACATAACTTCTTTTTTAGCCAGATGGTGGACTATCTCACCTTGAGTGGTTGGCAACCTTCTTTAGAGGAGGAGGAAAAGTTTTATTCATACAAAATTATATGAACAGGGTAACTCAGCTGAGCCACAGCTCATTTCCAATGAGGTTCCAAAATGCCTTATTTCTTGACATAGATACAATACAGTTTAAACAGCATATCTAAATCATTATTAATTTAAACACATACTGTAGATGCTTGAATAGATACAGTAATACAAGTAAATTGTCAAATCTCCACTTTCACATTTGTTAATAAAATATAGGATAAAGTATGAAGTGGTGTGTATAATGAGAAGTTTACCCCCCCCCCGAGGTGTTAGATGCTACATAAACCCACCGAGAGTGAAGCTTGAGAGGTTTATTAAAGCATCTAACACTGAGGGTGTGTGTAAACTTCTAGTTTAAACACACCAACCCATATTTTATTTTATATTGCTGGGTTTCCTTTTTTTTTTTTTGAAATTTAAAGCTTTATTGATTTTACATAAAAACAACATCAGGTACAGCATACCAACTCTATAGCCATACAAAACATACCAAGAACTAATTACAGAGGATAGTAGAAACAGAGGTCAAAACCTCGGTCTTCCCTCCCTGCCATCCCCCACCCCCTCCCAAGAAGGTGCCACTTCCACCTCAGGGACAACCTGAGGAACACATGGATATGCCAGGGATATACCTATTGAAAAGTTTAAGCAAACATCTTAATCAAACAAGGGCATCACCATATAGATTCGTCAGGGTATCTCCGGCAGGGATCAGTGAAGATACAATGCATACAATTTACCCCACTTTCTTTGAAAGGCTGACATAGCATACCTGGAGCTGGCTATAAGTCTTTCCATCTTAAAACACCTGGTGATTTCTTCCAACCATTCATCATAGGTGAGGATTGCTTGGTCTAGCCAGTGCCTAAGTACTAACCTTTTGATTGCCATCGAGATCATGGCCATGTGAAATTTCTTTTCTTTGCAGTTAATGTTCGGGTATAGACCCAAAATACAAACTACCACTGAAAATAGGTCCGCCAGACCTAAAATCGGGTCTAAATTATTGCGAATTGAGTGCCATAATGGGGAAACTTTGACACAGGACCAGAATATGTGGGTAGATTCCCACCTCCATGCCACATCTGGTACATTTATCAGATTTAGATGCACCAAATCTTACCATTTTCAGTGGTGTATAGTACATATTGTTTAAAATATAGAATTGGATAAGTCTATTCCTATCTAATGTAATAAATTTGTACACATTCTTCCAAATTTGGGTCCAGGACAGAGAGGTCTGAGGTAAGAGGGGCCCATATTCTGGAACCAGCTAGAGGCTCAGGAAACTTTGTAGCAAGCAGATAATTATATAACTTAGCTACACAGTGGGAGTTACTAACACAAGCTTTAAGTTGTTCCAAGAAAGGTTTAACTTGAGAGGTGATTTCACCAGCCCAAAACTTCTACCAATCAAATGCCTTAATTGGTAAATCTTGAAAATACTTTGGGGAGGCAGTTCCTATTTTGCCAATATATCATCAGAGGAACCAAGAGATTCTTGTGTAAAGGTCCTCTACCAAGCAATCTTGCATTTGTGGGAGCCAGATTCGTGAAATCATGTGTCCACCTATCCTAATATTCGGTTGAGGAATATTGGTTGGGCTAAATCCTTGGTGAATGGAATTTAAAGCAGTTCCCATATTGGATTAAAACTTTAACAGACACCCCTATCACTGAGTCCGAGAGTTTCTGGCAGGAAGAAGAGTTGTAATAGAAGATGTGGTGGGGTAGAATGTTATGTTCTTCCATCAGTTTAAGCTCCAGCTCCAGCCATGTGGGTATATAGCCCTCATTCGAGATTTAATCCACCTACCTAATTTAGCTAGGTGACTGGCCCAATAGTAGAATTCAAAATTAGGCAGACGGAGGCCTCTTATCCTTAGGTAAACATAGCTTCATGAAAGCACGCCTAGGTTGCTTGGCACCCCAAATAAATCTGTTTATTATTGAATGAATTCTTTGAAAAAGGATTTAGGAAGCCAGACATTGAGAAGGTTCAGGGATAAAAATACGTGGCAGTATATTCATTTTAATAATATTAATACGCCTCCTATAGCAAGGGAAGGTTATCCCACCTGGTAAGATCTTTTGGATTCTATCCAGTAAATCTTCCAGATTGAGCTTCTAATCATCTTTTCATCTCTTGCCAAATAGATGCCTAGATATTTGAGATGGTTCGAGGCCCATTTCATCCCAAACTGGGAAACATCATCCTGAAGCTGGAATGAATTAATGGAAATATCACCGATTTGGATAGGTTCAACCTGTAATTAGCTGCTCTACCAAAAGACCTGATTATCTGCAGAACCTCCATTAAGGAAGTTTTAGGGTTGACCAAGTGTAAAAGGATGTCATCTGCAAAGGCTGACAGGGTCAAAACTCGTTGAGCAACAACACAACCTGAAATCTTAGGCGAAGTTTTAATTTGAAGCAAAAGGGGTTCTAAATACAAATTGAATAGGTATGGGGATAATGGGCATCCCTGACAGGTACCGGAATGTAATAGGAAACGAGACGAGAACACCCCATTGCAGTAGACCCTCGCCGAGGGAAACCTATAAACTGCTTTTATCCAACCAATAAATCCATCTGGGAAACCCATTTTGCTTAGAGTAGCCCACAGGAACTCCCAACTAACCCGATCGAAGGCCTTCTCTGCATCTAAGGCAACTAGGGCCATGGGCAGTTGGGACTCCTGGGCTGCTCGAAAATGTGATCCAACTATGGATATGGTCTATAGCTGATCTCCCCTGAACAAAGCCTACTTGCTCATCACTTAATAAAACCTGCCAGACCTGTTTAATCCTTAAAGAAGAATTTTGGTTAAGATTTTAATATCATAATTAAGTAATGAAATAGGTCTATAGCTGGCTGGATCTAGGTTGGTTTTATCCGTTTTAGGAATTAAAATAATGGTAGCCTCCAGCAAAGTAGGGTCTAATGATTTAGAGGAGAGAATATAATTGAACAACTTAAGAAGGACCGGAGCAATCTCCTTACAAAATGTTTTATAAAAATTGGGAGGAAGGCCATCAGGCCCAGGAGCTTTATCCATGGGTAAATGTTGAATGACCATCTCAACCTCGTTCAGACTGATAGGGGAAGAAAGCAGATCACGTTGAAGCGGATGCAACTTGGGGAGAGATAGACCTTCCAGAAAGGCTTCGGTATCTGCCTCAGATGTTGAGGAAGCCTTACAACAATATAAATCTTTATAAAAATCTTCGAAGACCTTCACTATCTCCCTAGGTGTAGTTTTAATTGACCCATCACCGGCCTTAAGAGCAGGAATTAACCTGGAGTTTTCCACCTCTCTTAACCTGAGAGCCAGTAACCTCCCAGGCTTCTCTCCCTGATCAAGGTAGCGTGCTTTAGATTTTAGAATAGCATACTCCGCTTTATCTCTAATCAGATCTTCATATTCATTCCTGAGCTTGCATAACTTTTCTAAGTCCCCCTGAGAGTTAGAGGAGGAGAGAGTCCTTTCCGCCTGCTTAATCTTGTTGGCCAAAAAATTAACTTTCTCCTCCCTCGACCTCTTCCTCTGAGTGGCTATTTTAATGAATTCGTCTCTAAGGAAGCATTTAAATGCACACCAAACTAAGTCCCTCTGGAGACTGAGCCCTGATTAATTTAAAAAATTGAAATCTTATCTTTAAGATGAGTGATAGTACTTTCATCTTTTAGAAGTTGTGATTAAGCTTCCAAGAGGTATCTCTGTCCGGGAGGTTGGGAGAAAATCTTATCCATACCATAGCATGGTCCGAGATGACAATCGGCTCAATACCAGTCAGGAGATATTGACCAAAAGTGCAGTGCTCACCAGGAAGTAGTCTAATCTGGACCATGATTTATGTATGGACGAATAATATGTGTAGCTACAATTAGAGGGTTCAAAATTCTCCAAGGTCACTCAAACCCAGTAGGTTGCAGAAGTCCTGGAGGGCCAGTTGGTCAGTTGTAGGGGACCTAATAATCTTGGAGGTCCTGTCCAGGACCTGCGAAGGGGAGATATTCCAATCCCCACCCAGGATGAATACAGCCGGAAGAAACTCACTTAATCTGACTGATAACTGCATAAGAAAGTTAGGGTCTCCGCCCACTGGGCCATATATGGCCCCTAAAACCATCTCCTGGTTGTTGAGCAATCCTTTGACTAAAACAAATCTACCTTCCGGGTCCTGAATACATTTCTCAAGAACAAAGGGAACATTACGCTTTATCATGATAGCCACACCCTGCTGTTTTTGGAACCTTCAGCAATAAAAACCTGAAAATCCTTAGCATTTCAATAGTTTGGCTTCAGAAATTAGAATGTGGGTTTCCTGTATAAATAAAATGTCCACACCTCTAAGAGAACAGTTTAATAAAACCTGCCTTTTTTCGATACCTCTCTGATACCCCTGACATTCCAAGAAGCACTTAATATGCCCTAAAACCATTGAACAACAAAATATAAAAGTGTAACAAACAGCAAGTACCCCTGGCAGTATGAGCCAACCCTCTACTTAGTGGCACCTTCCACCCACCCTCCAAATATCTAACCCTGTGAACCCCCAGTGTACAATATATGAAAAAAACTAACCACATGAGTGTAATTCCAAATCTCGTCTTTGAGACCCCAAGTAAAAACAGATTGGGGAAAACTTGAACAGTAGAGATCTTATCCCCCCACCCTTCCCCATTAAAGTAACCAAAGCCCTCTCTTTACATAATCCCAACTGCTTACAGTGGTTCCAGAAATAACGCAAACCTTGAAACATCCAGACGTAATATGGAACCAGAAACCTTCCCAAAGGTACTTTGACCAGTAACGAGGCTTACTGAATCCTAAAGCGGGTAAACCCAGAATAACACATGAAAAAACTAACCACATGGGTGTAATTTCAAACCATCTTTGAGTCCCTAAGTAAAACAGATTGGGAAAACTTGAGCAGTAGAGATCCTATCCCCCCGCACCCTTCCCCATTAAAGTTACCCAAGCCCCTCTCTTTACATAATCCCAAACTATTTACAATGGTTCCCAAAATTAACGCAAACCTTGGAGACATCCAGACGTAATATGGAACCAGGAACCCCCAGGTACTTTGACCAGTAACGAGGCTTGCTGAATCCTAAAGCGTGGGTAAACCCATGATTAATTCCTAGTTTATCCCCACACCGGTGATGATTTAAGTTAACCACCCCATCTACGTCGGTCCTAAGTACCTCAGACTCCCTAATTAGACCACGAGACAGAATTCCCTAGTGCTTAGTTCCTCTCAAGCTCCCCACTTCAATCTTCCGTGTGCTACAGCAATACCTTTCTACCTGGCTGCATTAAACCGAACCCCAGTATTGATTTGGAGAAAGTTTTTAAGTTTCTTACCTCCCATTCCCATAGGTTGTCTCCTCCTGTTTACTCGGACCTCCAAGAAACTTTGGCAGACCAGCACCAGAAGCCTTTGATTAAAATACAGTAGCCACAATCTCAAAAAGAAACAGGGTTCTACCCATCGACTCCCCTGCGCCGCCATATCGAAAATACTCGGCCAGGAAGTTTCCGGCGGAAGATGCACAGACAGACCTGAAGGTCCGATCACAAAATGTGTCCTCCGGAGACCGCCCTCTCCCTACCAGTTCCTCTATCCCTGCATCTGATGGAACTACAGGCACTGCAGATACGAACAGGCCTACTAGGCCTCAAGGCCTACTACTTCATCCCCAACACCTCGTACTCAAACATCCCACCCGAGACAGCGCAAGGTAAGCCTCATCTCAAAAGGTACCCCAAAATATTCTATATGGGCTGAGCAACGACTTACAGGTTAAAATAAAATAAAATAAAAAAATAAAAGAAATATAACAGCTTTTTAACAAGAGTGAAATAGCAGACAATTCAGTTCAGTCCTCCTTGAACAAATTCGGGAGCTTCTTCATGAGCTCAGGGAGTGCTTGGTCTGGGCTATCATACCCATGCCAAATTCTATCCAAAGATATTTTTAACCTGGCAGAGTAACTCATTTTGAATTTTATCCGGGCTGCAATCAGTCTTTTAACTATGGGATGAAAGGCTGATCTTTTCTGTCGGATCTCGTACGGAAGGTCTTGGGTGATTCGGATTTTGCACTTATCCCACTGAATTGACTCCAGCTCCTTTACTTTGGCCAGCACATGCTGCTCTCAATGAAACTTAGAAACTTAATAATAATCGGTCGAGGGGGGGCATCGGGTGGGGGTCTCGGTTTTAATGAGCGGTGTGCCCTTTCAATATGGTATTGTTGTTGAAGCGGTGATGGACCTATGATTTTATTAAGTAGTTGCTGCACAAAACGTATGGTGTCTCCCCTTTCCTCCGACTCAGGCAGACCCAGGATTAAGATGTTGTTCCTTCTACTCCTGCCCTCTAAGTCTTCAGTCTTCAGTTGGAGCTTTTGTACTTGCTGCCTCAGCTTAATAATTTCTGGAGTCGACTCGGCCTCCAGTTTTCAAGGAGAAATGCCCTTGCCTCCATATCGCCCACCCTCCGTGACAGATCAGTAAAGTCGCTCCTTATTATTTTTATTTCGCTGGAGATCTCCTGAGCGCTTTCTTTAAACGGAATAGTTCTTGGAGAAAACGATCCTCCATAAGCAGATTGCACTGAAAAGCAGGTGGTCCTTGTTTTATAGGTTGATTAGTGTTGGTGTTTCTAGCTTTCTTGGCGTTTTCTCCGGAGTTGTAGGCGGAGTGTGTTTAACCCCAGCCAGCTTAATTTCCGATTCCATCGTCTCTCGACGAGTGAACTTGTCTTTAATAAATAATTGGTTGATAGTGATCTCAACAAATAGAGGTACTGGAGGTGATAAGAAAAGTTGATGTAAGCGCCTATATCGAAGTAAATATCAATTAATTGGGGTGGTAGACGGGAGCTCAGAGGAAAAGCAGCTACCAGACACCCTGCATCACGTGACCTCCATGGCGCTTGGTTTCCTTTATTGCCACAGCAATTATATAAAATAGTAGAGGTCCCGTGTGCCCGTGCTTCGGTTTCGTTTTTGGCCAGTTCCAAAATGTTTGATGTCCGAGTTTTAAAAAGTTTAAAAATGCTTTTTTTTTATGTATGTCAATCTCAAAAATGAGGAACATTTTCAAGAAAATAACTTTCCACTGAGTTGCACTGGCAGTTGTCTTTCGGCAAGAAGGCAGGTGGAGAGCGATAGGGAAGTGACGAAAACTGCTGCGGGCACATGCACAGAGTGAATTAAATTATAAACAGCTTATGCCCGTACATTAGTTCATCCTATGTCTGAATTGGTAATGAGTTATTAGCTTGAGTTAAGATCCAACTTTTGAGTTTACCCAGACTCATATGACCACTTGCAGAGCTTAATGAATATGGAACAGAGTTCCTTAATACAGGACTCTGATACAGAAGATGGGACCTACCCACTTCTAGTTTATGAGCTGGCATCAAAACTCAGTTCCTTTCCCACTGATCTAAGGCCTTTTTGAGATTTCTTCTATTGACCTAAGACTGGAAGAACTTTCGAATGAACAGTGTGTTTCTAATTTCTTTCAACATGCAAGATTTAAAGTGGTACAGCATACCATAATTTTTTCCAGAAGTTTTATTACCATGTCAATATGGGTATTCTATTTTCACCTATCATACAACCACACCTCTAGATACTGTTAAGACTGATCCTGTTTTAACTCTACGCTGTTATATGTCTTAATCTTCAAATCCTGATTCTTTATTTCTTGTTTTCTATCCCTACTAAACCACATAACCAGTGTTTTTGCATTTTATACCAATCTCTGTTTTAGAAAGACATCATGTAGGCAGTTAAGTCATCTTGTAGGACTTCCTGAATCTGGGTCACTGAATTCCCTGAGGTGTAGATGATTGTATCATCTGTATAAAGATGATAAATGACTGGCCAATTGCCAAGTAAAATTGTTCATATACATACTAAACAGGACCAAGCCCAATACTGAGCACATGTAAAAAGTCGTTCATATACATATTGAACAGGACTGGGCCCAGTATTGAGCCCTGAGGCACTCTGGAGACAAAGGGGGCCAGGTTTGATTTATACTCCTTTACAGTTATCAACTGTTGGTGTCCTTTTAAGTAAGATTCAAACCCATTAAGAGGGCCATGAATGCATTGCCTCCTTATCATGCTCACACGCACAAAAAAAAGCTTTGCCATCACTTTGCATCCACTTAGCAGAATATATTTTTGCATTACATCTGCAAACCCTTTACTGAAAACATTGTAAAGACTACAACAAGGGTTTGCAACAATCTAATGTTTGCTAAGGGCGTGCAAAACCTGACAGCTAATCTTGGCAACAAGATCATGGTGAAAAGGGTTTACATGTAATGGCTTGAAAAATGTGCTGCAAAGGGTTTCTGAAGGGGATTTTGTTATTGCAGTTCTATGCCAAGATTTTGCAGTGGGGATCTCAGGGTTAGGGGCAAGCCATCTGTCATACATTATGTCCTGTCTGTTATTTAGTATACTTGGAGGTAGCATATCAAAGAGGCAGATTGCAAGAAGAGCAGTGTTTAGGATCTTAATAGGATGCTAGGTGAGAAAAAAATATCCAGGTGGTTTGGTTTCTATGTATCTCTACAAACCACAAACACTCACAAGCATTAAGCCCAGTGTATGAAAGAGAAGGGAAGGGAAAGGGAAAACTGTTCAACCAGAAAAGGTACACTAAGCTGAAACTTGTTTCCAGGTGCAACCTGGGAGCACAAGGAAGTTAGGTGACTTGCTCAGGGTAAAAATACAGTATGTAAGTGGGGGCTGATGAGATTCAAACCCAGGTCTTCAGGTTTACAGCTCGGTGCCCTTAACCACTACACTATACTGCCTCCCTATGTTCAGTCCATTAGAGTGTTTTAAACTAGTGAATCTGTAGGCAACCAGTTGCTTTCCCTGTTCCTGCTTCTTTTCCCTTCCATTGCTCCTGTGAAATCTTAACTGCTATACTGCAAGGGAATCCTTCCAGATTAAATTTCTTTTAATCCAGTGCAAACCTTGGCTATCCATACATTATTTTTGTTTTCATTAATTGTTGGGCTATATTTATTACTTTATTGATCGCTTGATTTAGCCATGCATTAGTCAAGTTTCACAAGTTACAAAATGGTGGTGCAGAGCAAGAATGATACAATCAACAGCCAGTAAATGAACATTAAAGATTAATAACACTTACAACCTTTGGTTAAAATGTCTCAAAGACTGTTCTGCTCTAACATCCAAAGGCAGTGTGGTCCAGATAGAAGGGCCAAGGTGCATAAATGTGTGATGCTTAGCTTTACCAGAGTCAACGCAGGGAACTGAAAGGAAATGGTCATCAGCAGAGCATAGTGCACAGGATGGCTATAAACTGACACCAATTCATGCAAATAAGAGAGAACTGAACTGCAAAGTCTTTAAAAATGAAAGCCATCAATTTGAAAATCGATACAGTATTATGTAAGCAATAAGTCATGATGAGGTATTGACTGACTGTTTTACCACATGCCCAGGGGCATTGTAAGGCACAAGACTGCAGGCTGAGTGTCTTTATCTCCTGTAAGTGCAGTAAAATAAGTACAACCAACATCCGGAAGTGCTTATTGTGCTTGTAAAATGGGTTATTACGTATTCAAAATTTTAAATAAATTATACTCTTAAAGTTTAAAAAAGACACTAGATAAGCAATAAGACATGGGGGTGCATTAGAACTGTCTAATGCACACCTCTGGAGTGTCTTATTGCACTTATAAATGGGACTCTGTTTAATATGTACAGTATACTAAAATTAAAACTGATATGTTTAAAGAATAGAAAAGTAAATTGCTTGCCTAAATTTGACATAAGTTGGTTCCTCTGTCTACATGAGCCCAATGCATTTTTTTTATTTAGAACATTTGTCCTACTATGGCTTCTATGGTTGCAGTTTTCTTACATCCTTTTTGTAGTTCAGGTTTTCCATAATCCATCTCCCCCCATATACACACACACACACACACACACACACACATACACACACACACACACACACACACTGGGCAGTTTTTAATTAGTGGCCAGCAATACTGAGCAAAGTACATGGCTTAAAATGTATTTAGAATTAATTTATTTAATTGTTCTTAACTGTCACAGGGAGTTAAGGTTGCCAGTGCCTTACATACTGCCATGTACTCTCTGTTTAATGCAGACATTATTTGTACTAGCGGGCAGAATGTGGCAAGAGACCCACTGAAGTAGTATATATCAAACTGACAGTCTCAGTGTTTGAACGGTGCTTAGGGAAGGGGCTACAAAGTTGTGGAAGCCCTATAATGCATACATACCTAGTTTCCAGTAGCCCTGCCATCACTGTCTAGCAGATGTGCTAATGAAGCACATGCTCTGTAAAGACACAGTGTATAACTATGAGTGTTACTCTGTTTTCTTTTAATTTGTGTCAGTCGTCATGAGGAAGTAGAGACCAAAAGCTCCAGTTCTGCACCAATGGGTTAGATGGGGCACATGGGGAGTGGGTTTGAAACAGCCAAATAATAAGGTGATTTTTTTTTAGTTGTATTTATGTATTAGTTTTTCTGTATTTATGTATTAATTTTTCTGTATTTCTATTTTTTAAAGTCCCATTCAGTAGTTAAGAGTGCGGAAGAATGTGCACGCTGATGACCAATGACAATGGCTTTGGCATTTATTAACAAAAAAAAAAAAAAGAAAAAGCAGGCTGCAGAGTGTTAGCATGAAGCAGTAGTCGGCATGGTTGATCAGATCTGCAAGACTTTCAACAACTTACTCAGAAATCAGATTCAAATGGATACAATGAAGAAATTTTACAGGTGGGTGCTATTTGAGGGTGATCGGCAGGAATGAGAGAAGGACTTGGTGGGTGGGCAGGTACAGGATGGAGATCAGGGTTACCTTTTATCTTATAAAGACTAAAGATAATGAAAGAAAAAGTTGATTAAGGCTGTTTACAGAAACAAAAAAGATTTAGGTGGAGAGGAGTAAAGGTTACTGAATGTATAAGGCTGTTGAGTTTTTTTACTGGAAAAATGGCGGCCCTTAACATTCTAAATAAAATTAACATTGTTAACTGCACATTAATTTAATGTACTTGTTTTTAGCTGTGCATTAAACACTTCTAATGCATGGCTAATGACCAATCAGGATGAAGGATTTTCCCATTTCATAAAATATTGCCAAAAATGTAAACTAGTCCCTCTGCAGATGGTTTCCATGTGTCAGTCATCTGTCTTTCTAAACAGTTAGTACATGGTGTGTTTGTTTCATGGATTACTAGAATTCAAAATGCTGTAGTATTTTTTAGTAGAATGCTTGGCCCTCCCACACATTGACTTGTAACATGGACTACAACAAATTGAATGCTGCAGTATTCCATTGGAATACATACACAGACCCACTGGTATACACACACACACACACACACATGTCTCAAATGGAGCCACAGTATTACTTTAATTTGTGATAGGGTAAGTAGGAGGAATTTTCTGGCAAGCTGGTAAGGATAGGAGGGAATTTTTCATAGTCATTAAAGAAGCTCTACTTAGTACAGTACTTCATTTTTTTTTAAATTGTTGTATGTGTGTAAGAAGGGGGATTATGAGTAGAAAGAACATTCAATTATTTAGTTTTTTAGTTTAAGGCAGTTTTTCTCAAGGCCTAGTTGAAGGCTTTTATATATGAGGAAATGTGGCAACCATATTTGTAATGGCAATCGGGAATGAGGGAAGTGGCTCCCAAATACTGGGCTGTAGCCACAAAAGTGTAGGCAGCCCAAAAAAGTGTAGGCAGCCCAATGTGCGAAACCTATACAGCGAGAGTCCGGCAGCATGCACCAGCAGTGCACCTGTCAGTAGTGTGCTGGATCCCCCGGCCGATGGAGTTGCTTCACACCTGGGGTGTCTGGGGAGTGGGAGTACTCCATGCAATGCAGAATGGCATGGAGTGCTGCACACCAGGTGCATAAGCTGTGTCCCTAGGACCTCTGCTAACCCCTTGTGCACTTACATGGATGTCACTTACCAGCCACAGCAGGACTAGGAGTCACCCCTCCATGAGGCCCTTGCTCACTGGGTGGCTGGAGAGGGCGGGGGGCACCTGTTCAGGCAAGTGCTCATAGTTGTACATGTCCTGAACCCACACCTTCCTACACTCCCTTCCACATGCAGTGCAATGGATCCACTCTGGGACCAAGGACAGGCATCCAATTGGATGCCAGCCTGCGTCTCACACTCCACCCCATGCAGCCCCAATCCAGCTGTGCACCAGGGGTGAGTGACTGTGAACAGGTGCCCTGTGGGTGCTTGTGGTTGTGAAGTCATGCACCCTGTGCCTGTCCGAGGCTGCGTAGGCACACAGCCTGTTTACACAAGAATCATGTGTAAATTGAGCATATTTGTGCAAAGCCCCTATTGTATGTGAGTTGCCCAAATTCCAAATCACACTGCCGAATTTTTTTCTAACCTGTGCAGGTGTAGGGAACTAAGGTATTAGTCTCCAAACCTGTTTAACCAATAAGGAAGCAGCAAATGTCCAAGTCATTTTATAACACTCTGTAACTATGATGGCAAGTGTGCTACTATACTTGTTCTAGGTCTATACTCATTCAGTTCATATTACAGTGTCTTGAATATACATTGTTAGCTATTTAAGTGATAACATTAAGTGAGTTGGAGTATACAAAATAATAACTGGCTTCCGTGGATGATTAAATGCTGAGGCGAAGCCGAGGCATTTAATCCCCACAGAAGCTGGTTATTGCGATTATACACCAACTCACTGAATGTTATTAATATTATACGAGTTGGAGAATTTTGTATTTTTTATAGAAAATGTATTACATTTGTTCCGACCTCCTGGCTCGCCACCTGCTGCTTCAGCTCTTGCATCAGTGAATATTACGCCAAAGCGCCAGTAAACTCCTACATCAGTGAGTTATGTTTTTTTTCAAGCACTATGAGTTAAACACAGAATGTGATTGTCTGTTTCACTGAACTGGGCAAAGTAAGTTTCATGCAAAAACGGGCAGTATATCATAGTGATTCAGTGGAGTGAAAAGTAAATCTGTGCCTCTGGGCATGTGCATCTGAGTCACAGGTTTACTTTTGAAACTGCCGAGTCATTGGGATATACTGCTCATTTTTGCATGAAACTTACTTTGCCAAGTTCAGTGAAACACAATGGCCCAGATATTCAAAAGGGTTGTGCCATGCGTAATAGGGTTGAGCCAGTGCAAGTCCGAAAATGCGCCATTCTGTGATATTCAGCGGGAGGCAGTTGCACCCCCAAATCACGCTGAGCAATAGTGCAATGATAATGAATGTATGCGTAACTGAAGGGGGAGGAACCATGCATAAATGGCGCAGTGCGATATTCAACAACATGTGCCATGCGCAATAGGGGAGCAAGCAGAAGTTGCGCGATAGCGGAAATGAGCCAAAATAAAAAGGAACAAGGGAGAGGTGCAAGAACGCTACAAGGAAGGCACATGTTGCTGAACTATAGCCAGCCACACAGGCCACACACACACAGGGCAGGACAGAGAAAGGGCACCTGGAACCCACAGCCTCAGGGAAGGTGTGGGGGAGCCACAGTGCAGAAGGGGGAAGTGCCACACAGCACTGAGGCCAGCACAGTTAGGTGTTCCCGGTGCAGGGGAAGTAGCAGCCAGGACAGCGGGGGGAACACAGAAACAGCTGCCAGGGGGGTGAACACAAGCCAGGGACATGGCCAGTGCCACCATCCAGATGGAGGCAGTAATGAGGGGGGTGAGAAGGTGGCAGCAGGGGGGCACAGCCGTGGAAGGGCCCATCAGCAGTATGCCCCCAACAGGCAGTACCGAGCCCACACCAGCTTCGAGCTGTACAGCGATACTGAGATCGTGGGCCAGTACCACCTGAATTGGGCAATTCTGAGGCGGTTCTGTGAGCTGTGCAGTGATGTGATGCAGGCACCCACACGACGGAGCCATGCTCTGTCAGTGGAGACTAAAGTGACAGCTTGCATGTGCTTGCTCGCCACGGGTACCTTCCAGAGACCAACAGGGGACACCACAGGCATAACCCAATCAGCCACGTCACGCCACCTCACCTAATTCCTCAGTGCACTGCTGCCACATGCTGCGGAGTACATTCATTTCCCAAGCACACTGGCGGAGCACACAGCAAACATACAGGAGTTCCACGGGGTAGCACGTATGCCTGGTGTGCTAGGGGCAATAGACTGCACCCATGTGACCATCCGCACACCACCTGGCCCTGAGGGGGCCGCATATATTAATCACAAGGGCTATGCTAGCATCAACTGCCAGGGGGCGAATAATCAATGTCTGTGCCACGCACCCTGGGGGAGCACACGATGCCTTCATCTGGCACCAGTTGGCACTGTGCCACAGATTCGAGAGTGGGGACATCCCCACTGGCCACTTAGTAGGTGAGTATGCAAACCACATGGACAAACTTAGGGCTTGGGAGGGGCATTTTCAGAGGTGACATGGGTAGTGGCCTACATGGCCTGGGGCAGGGCGATGCTGATCACCAAACTAACCTCCACCCTCTACACACAGGGGACAGTGGATACCCACTCCGTCCCTGGCTGCTCACACCATACTGGTGGCCCGCGACTCCATCGCAGCAATGCTACAATGAGGCACATGCCACCACACGTAATGTCATCGAGTGGGTGTTCGGTATGCTGAAGGCATGTTTCCGTTCCTGGACACCTCCGGTGGTGCCCTACAGTACAGCCTCTCAAAGGCCTGCGGGCTATTCCTGGCCTGTTGTATCCTGCACAACATGGCCAATGAACGTGGGATAGCTATACAGGCCTAAGAGGGGACAGCGATGGGGACGATGAGGACGCCAGTGACAATGGTGATGGGCAGCCCCCCCTTGGGCGACGGGAACCCCGACTGCTCTGGCTGGCACAGCTGCACTGGGGCACCATCATGGAGGAGCACTTCAGCCAACCCAGGTAAGTCATGGGGCCATGTGCAACCACCAGTGGCAAAGGCACAACCCACAAACATGCATGGACACACACCAGGGGTGTATGCCATCAAGGGAAGTGGCCAGGCATGGAACCACACACACCGCCAGGGATGGGTGAGGTCTAACTCGGCACGGTCAGACACACACACACACAACTCACTAGACATGCACAAAGGGTAGGAGGCACGCTGACCCAGAATGCCACCCCTAGCCACACACATGTCCACAGACCACCATGCCCACTGCTTGTCATTGTGCGTGTGTCAGACGCTGGGCACCATTGCACATTGGCGTACAGCGCAATGCAGGCATCATCATGCACACGCAATGGTGGACAGCAGCCGGGAGGTGTGCAGATGTACTGTGTGTGTGCATGCAGGGCCGGGTACCCACCCATGCATTGCCTGCTGAATGACACAATGCACACAGGGCAGCATCAGACAGTAGCCGTGCTGGGGGACAGGTCAGTCACGTGCCACAGTGCCCCAGCTGCCACAGATGCATGGGCGGCCCCCGCCGAGACCCGCCAGCAGTGACAGGCTGACCACTGGCCTCATGGGGTGGCACCGATGGTCCCCCAGGGGTTCCACTGTGTGAATGTGACCGTGCTCACGCAGGGGTCTGCAGCACACCGAACATGCCTGCGCCAGGCGTGCTCAGAATGCCCACAGCTGAACCCGGTGTCGACAAGGATGGTGTCGCACGACACCAGGAATGAGGGTGGACATTGCACTGTGCGGTGTCTGCGACGCATGGGCAAATAACTATGTGCCCCCTGTGGCCATGGCAGCTGTGACTGTATGTGTCAGCCTGTCAATGGCAGCGGTCACATCCTCCCACATCCGGTCCATCCCTGCCAGGAGCAGAGCAGTTTCTCTGCTGTGACACTTCTCTGCCTGGTTCAGAGCCACACTTCAGTGCATCCACCACTGTCACAAGCCGCATCTGCTGATTGACTGATGCTTGCAGTATGTGGGTGTGCTCATCCAAGAGGTCATCTGCCTGATCGGCATGCTGTCCCTCAGGGTGTTCGCGGCCCTGATGCTCATCACCCCTTGAGGGTGGGCGCTGCACACCAGTGCCAGGCCTGGGCATGTCCACAGGTGGTGCACTGATTCTGCCCTCTGACACTGTACCCCCAAGCCCATTGGCTGACTGCTGATGCTGCCCCTCCGGCTGCCGCTCCCCAGGGCTCAATGGTGCCACTGCAGTGGCCACAACAGTCCCACTGTCCTGTACAGACACCAGTGCTGCCCTACCGGTGCTGACAGGCACAGGCTGGGACTGTGATGACACGCAGGCCTCCATGGCGGCACCACCCACAGCCATGGCCAGCGGTGTTACCTGCTGTGTGGCCATCCTGTGGCACACCGTGTAACTGACCATGACGTTAGCGACATTATCATCGGTGGTGGACCCGGCACCAGCCCAAGTCCAAGCATGCCGGCATCCGTGGATGCTGGCACGCTGGGACACGGGCAGGGCCTCCTCCACACCTGCTCCACCAACATCAGTCTGGACGTCCAGGCGGGCCCACTGTCGCCCTGAGCCGCGTATTCCTGTGGAGGTGGATGGGCCCTCCTCCATCTCCATCTGACCGGCCTCAGTGGAGAAGCCCACCACCACTGACCCATGCAGATGCTCAGGAGCTGTAAGGGAAAACAAAGCTGCATTACTGCATGTGATCTACCCTGTCCCTCCCCCAATAGACAGACCATGACCTACCATGCAGTGACAGGCTACCACCCATCTGGAATCCACCACCTGAACACCCTCAATGGCACAACACTGCATGCTGCCAGCAACCTCTCTCCTCCTGTGGGTCAAGCATAGCACCTCCAGCTGTCCCCACCTGTCGAGACCATGCTACCCTGATGGCAGCCACCTTCTCCTTAATCCCCCTGTCTGTGCCCATCTTCTTCTTGCACTCCTGCATGGAGCGCTGGTGGCTGCCATGCAGGTTTACAGCACGCACCACCTCCTCCCATGCAGCAGCACGGGCCTGTGGTGTTCCCTGGCGCCTGCTGAGAAGCAGCTCCTGGTCTAGGTAGGCCTCGAACAGGGCATCCGTCTCGGCTTTCGTGAAATTTGGACACCTCCTCCTCCTCCTCCCACAACTCTGTTCCTCTTCCTCCACAACTCACTCGGTCATGATTCAGCCTGTGAGAATGATAGGTGTTACCTGTGACTGTGCAGTCCCATGCATGTCCCAAAATCCACAGTCCACACTCCCAAACAGCATGCAACTCACCAATAGACTGCAGTAACTGACTATGGCCAGTGCAGCCCAATGTCGCACTTTTATAGCGCAACCCATGCAAATGAGGCGAGGCGCATCTTTAAGTGGATGCAAATGCAGTGACTGCGCCACTGAATGGCTGATTAGCTGATTTGCATATGACAGCTGAATATCGCGCTTTTGCGCTTTGTGCAATTGTGTTGAATGTGCTGAGCCAAGGGCACAGTTTTGTGACATGCACAGTACACACCTAACTGCGCATGCCCAGGTTGATGACGCAGGCGCCTGCCGTGCTGCTGACGTGCTGTGCATGGGAGGCAATGCAGGGCGCGGCCACCATTATGCCATTGGTGCTACAGCGCTGTTCACCTATATGGCGCTGTGGCACTGAGGCGTCATAGGCGCACTGGTGCAACAGCGCGGTAGGCCGCTACAGGAGGTGGCATACAGGCACCCAATCACGCTAGATGCATTGGGTTCCAATTGCGCTGTGGCTGTCCGTGTGCCAGAGACCCTTGACCCTGTGCCCGACCTTTGCCCCCTAGGCACCATGCGTTAGGCATGGGTGCACCACTATCACGCTGTTCGGTGACAGCGCAATAGGGAATGGCAGCGCTGTATCGCGCAGCATCTGCATGTGGCGGAACCACGCTGCAGAGCGCCATTTTGACTTAACTGAGCAGTAGAGATGGCGCGAGGAGAGCTGTACAGTGGAGCCAGGTGGAGCTGGCAAACCTGGTTGCCATTGTGGGAGCCACATGTTGGCCCACTTTTGGTGAGGCACCCTGGACGGGGCCAGGGTCAGGTGTGGCAGGAGGTGGCGGCGCCTGGGAGGCCGCGGTATGGGGCAATCGGCAGAGCAGTGCCACCACAGATGATAGGACCTGAGGTGGAGGGACGCGATCTGCTTGCCCGCCTGCGGCACGTGCCAGGAGGAGCACGAGCCACAGCCAGGTAGGTGCAACATCCATACACTTTTATCTTCCATACGGGTATCATGGTTGCATGTGTCTGGCACATGGAGGGGCCGTCCGGTGTTGGCTGTGGTGGTGTTATCAGGGTGTGGGGTGGGTGGGTCTTGCTGTGTGAGATTGCACACACATGGGGGCAGGGGGACTTTGCTACAGGATTGTACTGATGTTCCTCTCTCCATGTTTGCACCTTAGGCCCAGACGAGCGCAGGCTGGTGAGGGAGAGGAGGCACCAGCAGGAGGACCATCAGGCCAGGAGGGGCGAAGGTCCGAAGAGGCGCAGGGACCAGCCTGATGATGGTGAGTGCCTTACATCCATGATTACTATTGCATGCTGTATAACAGGGTGGGCAGCGGGCATAGCCACCATTGACACCACTGCCATGCATGCAACTTGTTACAGTCAGCACTGTCCAGTGGCACTGCATGTCTGGGAGTGCTTCAATGAGTGGTCCATGCATGCACGGGCACATGGCTGTGCCACTGCCTTCACACACATGCCAAGTCACTCCGGCCACGGTGGTGCTGTGCAGGACATGGGCGGTGGAGTGTGCAGTGGTCCACATGGCTGTGGCTGCCTGGGTAGGCAGGTCTTGTGGACACAGTCACTGTGGGTGGTCGCACACCATCACAGGGGCATGGCACATGGCTGTGTGCCATGCACAATAGGTTTGCTGCAGGGGACTGGACAGCCACACGTATTGACTCTGCTCCTTTGTCCTAGGTGGACAACGCTGGATGGCTCTGGAACGGGCAATACAAGAAATCCTGCAGCTGGCACGGGCGTCCCTGGCAGCCTTGGAGAGGTTGGAGAGACATGGGGTCCGGAGGAGGAGAACCCGGAGGCGCCACAGGAGTGCAGAGCAGGGCAGGGAATAGGCCCTCCATGACCCCCTGACAACCATACCCCCTGGACCCACCCTCACACCCCTTCTTCCCTCTCCCATTTCTACACCCCTGCCCCATGCCCACCCCCACTTGGTTTGTGGCCTTCCCCTTGTATATGTTTGTAAATATGTTACATAGTTGTCATATTTTAATACATATATTTTGTTATAACAACTGTGGTGGTCTCTGATTTGCAGCGGGCTACAGGTGCTCAGCTGCAGTGGTGTGCATGGCGTCAGGGGTGGTGCATGCATCGGTGTGTGTGTGTGTGTGTGTGTGTGCAGAGGTGAACCGCCTATGGTATGGGCAGGAGGATCAGTCACTGTCTGTGGTTTGTGTGTTGTACTCTGTGCACTGGATGCCTGTGTGCAGTGGTCCATGGGGCCTGCACTGTGTGCATGGCACCCCTGTCAGACTGTCCATGGCCTGTGCAGCTGACACCCTTGCATGTCTGTGATATGCACAGTCTGCTGGCGTGTCAGTGGTGGCTGCTGTGGCCAGTGCTGGGACGGGATGTGTCCTTGGGAGGGTGTGCAGGGTGCTGTACCGCTGGAGGTGGGGTCCAGGGCATGTCCTGTCGCATGTGGGGTACCTTGTGTGCTGACACATGGTCGGTCTGTCAGCTGTACCTTGGGGGGACGTGCAGGGTGGCACTGTGTATACATCTGTTGCATCACTGTCTGCTGCCGCCCGCTGCAGGGTGTCCATGGTGGGGCTGCCTTGCATGGCTCCATGGTGCACAGGGTTGCATTGTCACAGTGGTAGTGGTGGCATGCATGGGGAGTCATGCACTGTTGGGTGCTACTCCTGGGCAGGGTGTATGGGGATCATGGTGCAGGGTGTGCTCTGCATTTGTGGGATGGTGTGGTACGGGGTGGTCACCCATCCTTGTGTGCCGGTCACAGCTTGCCAGGGGGTGTGATGGGGCACCATGGCCCGACTGTGGGTTGGTTGCTGGTCTCCATGGGCCAGTGGTTATTCCAGCCCTCCCCCAGTTGTGCAGTGCATGGGGTGTGGAGGGACGATGTCTGTTCTGCTGTGTGTTCCTCTGCCCATCTGTGGCATGGGTGGTGGGCCCCTGCATCCCTGATTGTGCTGTTGCATTGCTGCCCTGCTGCTGTGGGGCATCCCTGGTTGCGCTATGGCGCATCTGGACTGCCCAGCTGAACATCCCTTGTTGCGCTATGGCGCATCAGATATGCTCAGCTTCACCTCCCTAGTTGCGCTATGGTGCAGGTCGTGCGATATTCAGTCGTTGGCCGTAGGCGCATCTTGGCCTGTGCAGTTTTTGAATATTGCACTTCATGCGCATGGGCGCAATGGACTTACGCTTGCTCCTGCTGTTGCACACTTTTTGGGTGCAGTTTGAATATCTGGGCCAATGAGACACATTCTGGCCCAGATATTCAAAAGGGTTGCGCATGGCGCAACAGTGGTTCGCCATGCACAACCCACCGATACGCCCCGGCGCGATATTCAAAAGGGAAAAGAACGCGCACAAATCCTTCGGAGTGCCGGAGCGCATCAGTAATGTATGCAGGCACAGTTGGGGGGGCGTGCCCATGCATAACCTGCACAGCCCGATATTCAGCCGGGATGTGCAGAGTCATGCATGCGCAACCCCTACCTGCGCCTGCACAAAGTTAAGCCCCCAAAAAAAGGAACAAGTGATGGCCACCCACAGGTGAGCTGCCGCATTGCAGGGCACAACACGGCGGCTGCCACCTGTGGCTGGCCACCCGAGTTCCTGCCGCACCTGGCGGCGCCCCATGCCCCATCGCAGGCATCTCGTAGCTCAATCCCCTCCTATATTCCTGGTGGTCCAGTGGACTCCTATGTGCCCGATCGCGGGCATTTGTCTACAAGAATAACCCCCCCTCCAACATCCCTGGTGGTCCAGTGGACCGCTATGTGCCAGATCGCGGGTAGTTGTCTAAAAGAATAACCCCCCTGTCCAATATCCCTGGTGGTCCAGTGGACCGCACTCTGCCCGATCATGGGCATCGGTATTATAACCTCCCCCACGTCCAATATCCCAATCATTCACATATCTGGACTGAGTAGTACGGTATGGGCTGCACGCCCATTGGCTCACGCCAGAACCAATGGCGTGCAGCCTCACCGAGCTGTCAGTCGGCTGGGCGGTGGGGTGGCAGGTGGTGGGTGCTGCCGCCCGCTGGCTGACCGGGGAGCGGGCAGTGGGGCTCAGTGGGCGGGTGGGGAGGGGGCACTAGACCACCAGGGTAATAGGGATATTTATGATTTACAGATGCTCACGATCGGGCAGCGATCAGTCCACTGGACCACAGGGATATTGGACGGGGGGGTTATTCTTTTAGACAAATGCCCACGATCGGGCACATAGCGGTCCACTGGACCACCAGGGATGTTAGAGGGGGGATTATTCTTGTAGACAAATGCCCGCGATCGGGCACATAGCAGTCCACTGGACCACCAGGGATGTTGGAGAGGGGGTTATTCTTTAGACAAATGCCCGCGATCGGGCACATAGCAGTCCACTGGACCACCAGGGATGTTGGAGGGGGGATTATTCTTGTAGACAAATGCCCGCGATCGGGCTGCAGGGGGCGTCGGTCCCTGACGGCTGCTGCCTGGCAGGGTGCCAGGTGCAAGTCGTCGAGATCAAAGCACCCTACATCACTAATAGCATGGAAATGGGGCCATAATGACATGCAAATGGCCCCTATCGCTTTGCATAAATTATGGCCCCATTTGCATGTCCCCTTTTGAATATCGCAGGTGCTGTGCATGGCGCAATGGCACTTGCGCTAGCACATCTCCATGCTCCACTCTGGCCACTTGCGCTGGCGCAGTGCCACTGCGCCATGCACAGTGGGGGTGGCCATGGTGCGATATTCAAAGCTGCTCTTCATGAAGCGCGCTTCGTTGAAATATCGCCAGGCCACACCCCGCAGCAACAAAGTTGAGCTGCGCCAGGCTCGCGCCACAGCCTGGCGCAGTTTGAATATCCGGCCTCTGTGTTTAACTCACGGTACTTGGAAAAAAAAAAGTAACTCACTGATGTACTTTACCGGCTCTTCAGTGACATATTCACTGATGCACAAGCTGGAGCAGCAGGTGGCGGGCCAGGAGGTCAGGACCAATGCAATAAAAAATAAATACATTGTGCATTTCTTGAGAATTTGGGACCATATAGGGTATCAGAAAGCATGATGTGGGAAGAGGCAACAGGCTACAAATAGGGGGAAAAAGACAGACAAAAGCTGACAGTGCCCCAAAGTTTAATTACTCGGCAGTGAGTTGGGTTTAGTTGAATAACCAACTCTGTGGGAGGGATTTAGGTGAATGACCAGCTCGGGTTGGGGTTTGGAGGTAGTTTGTGGGAGAATACCTGGCAGGAATTCTGCATTCTGATTGGCTGAGAGTAGATACCTCTCATATAATATAAAATAATTTCCTGTTGCTCTGGTTTCTGTAGAAGCTAGGATTTTAAGAGGCTTCCTTTCCATAATTATGTTATGAGATGAATTGTAACTTTTCAATGCATTAAATGTAAAAAAATAAAAATAAAGATTGTATAGTGCTGAAGTAGGTGGTTGTTTTCATCCGTAAAAGGTCTAAAGTGCTAGTGTACTTCCTGAAATTAATATTAACTTTTACAAGTAGTGAACTATGTAAGCATTAAACCACAACAGAACTGGGTCTACTGTGGATTTAATCCATGACTGGGGTGGAGGGTCGAGTGCCTCCAACCACCCAGACATGAATTAAATCCACAGTAGAATCATGCTTTGGAGTGGTTTAATGCACTTGTAACATGGCAAGCATTTGTAGAAAGAAGCAGATTTATTATTTACCGTAATGCAAAAAGACACACACAGTGATGAATCTTTATGTTTAAGACTGTATTGATAGTACACAGTCTGCTGAAAGCAATCTTTCCTACATATATTGTGAGTGTAGGGAGGCATTATTTTATGACATTGTCATTTTAGTGCATGGTGTTATTATTGCAAAATACTGTATACAGCTACATTTACTATTATGGTACTTTTTCTCTTTATTTACTGTCTGGATCGGTGCTAGGTACTTCGATTTTCATCTGTGTGTATTACAAGATATGGGTTGCACTGCATGATGGAACCATGCTAGGGTAGATCTTCATGTTTTGTTCCTGCAGTTCCCTTGGCAGGCCAACAGATGGCTGTGAAACAATGCTAGCAGCACAGCACTGTTTTACAGCCATTTGATCTATTTACCCAGGTAGTTATGCCCATCACTCCACATAGACAGAAGCTGATATCAAAGTTCTCCATTGCTCTCCTACTGTGATTCACTTGTAAATGGTGACCCACTGGGTGGGTGGGTGGGTGAGTGAGTGGAAACACAGGGATTTGTGCTATCTCTGTTATTGTCTGTGGTACATACTGGTATTACACAAGCAACAATGGTTCTACTGTGGATTTAATCCATGGTTGCTAGATGGTCAGTGATGTACTTTAACCAACCATGTAAGTTATTTATGTGTGTTGCTGACAGACATGTATACATCTGAAGTATTTTTTATTTCCCTTGCTTTAGAAGATCTACCTCATATTTTTGGTGTGTCATGTGATGAGATTGACATAGACAGTACTGTTATCCTCAAACATCATTGGCTCTGTGACTGCACTGTCTGTGGCTTCACAACTGACCAAGAAGAGCCAATCATCTGCTGCCAGCTGGGTCACTTTTGACACCACAATCACTGAGGTCACAATGTTGATAAGGTATGATGCATAACAAAATAAAATAGAAGGTCAGTCTCAATTTTTTTAAACTTAGTTTATTAAAATCAATGATAGGCATGTTGAACAAAGTAACTATCCAAACCTTGAGCATTACAGTAACACAGATACACAGAAGGTGACAGCAGATAAGGACCATATGGCCCACCTGGTCTGCCCCTTTTCCCTACCTAATGCATTACCGCAGACCCAGTTGATCTGCAGCTTACCCTCTCTTCCCTATTGCTAGAGTACTCTTATGTCTATCCCATGCATTCTTGAATTCCCCTACTGTTTTTGCCCCACCACCTGTTCCAAGCATCCACTACTCTTTCTGTGAAAAAGTACTTTCTCACATTGCCCCCAAGCCTACCTTCCTCTAGCCTCTTATCATGCTCCCTTGTTCTTGTACTCCTTCTTTCTGAAAGATGCTACCTCCTGCACCTTGTTTATACCCCTGATGTACTTGAATGTCTCTATCATATCCCCCCATCTCTCTCCTCCTCCTCCAGGGAATACAAATTGAGGTCCTGTAGTCTTTCCTCATATGACTTTTGGGGCAGTCTTTGACCATTTTGTTGCCCTTCTCTGGACTGCCTCTATTTTGTCTATTTCCTTCTGAAAATGCAGCTCCAGAACTGGACACGGTACCTCAGATGAGGTCTCACTAGTGATCTGTACAGTGACATAACCGCCTCCTTTTTTCTGCTAGTGATACCTCTCCCTATGCACCCTAGCATCCCACTGGCTCTCCCCACAGTCTTCTCACATTGTTTGATTAATTTTAGATCATCAGATATGATTACCCTCAAGGTTCTTTTCTTGACTGGTGGCCATCAGTACTCCATCCCCCAATCTTGTACTCTTCCCTTGGATTTCTGCATCCCAAGTGCATGAGTTTCTACTTCTCTGCATTGAATCTAAGCTGCCACACTCTCAATCACTCCTCAAGCATGTTTAGGTCCTTTCTCATTTTTTCCACCCCCCTGGAGTGTCAATGCTGTTGCAGAGCTTAGTGTCATCTGCAAAGAGATATACCTTCCCCTCAAGCCCTCTGCAATGTCATTTATGAAGACATTAAAGAGGACTGGCCCCAGCATGGATCCCAGCAGCTCCCGTTGGTTACCCCCCAGATTGAGCACCATTTACCACCACCCTCTGTGTCCTGTCACTCAACCAGTTTCTGATCCAGTTTACAACCTTAGGGCCCACTCCCAGGCTGCTCAACTTATTTATCAATCTCCTATGTGGGACGGAGTCAAAGGTCTTGCTGAAATTTAGGTAGGCCACATCCACCGCCCCTCCCCTTCCCTATCTACGTCCCTGGTCACCTAGTCAAAGAAATCTATCAGATTTGTTTGACAAGACCTTCCGTTTGTGAATCCATGCTGCCTTGGATCCTGTGCTCCACTGGATTCAAGAAATATCACAATCCTTTCCTTTAGCAGTGATGCCATTAATTTCCCCACTACTGAGGTCAGGCTGACTGGCCTGTAGTTGCCAGCCTCCTCCCTGTTCCCACTTTTGTGGAGAGGGACTACATTTGCTCTCCTTTAGTCCCCTGGAACCACCCCTGTCTCTGTTGATTTGTTGAACAGAGCTGTTAGTGGTGCTGCCAGCACCTCTCTAAGTTCTTTTAATATTCTGGGATGTATCCCATCCGGCCCCGTAGCCTTGTCCCCTTTCAGATTCTTGAGTTCCCTTAGGGCTCTTCCTTCTATAAACGGGCTGATGTCCACCTCTCTCCCACTGGTGCTCCTATCCCCATTAGTGGTCCTTCTCTTTTCACTTCTTCTGTAAATACTGAACAAAATATTTGTTCAGAATGGTTTTTTCTAGTTCCCCCGCACACCCCACTTCCTCCTTTTCTAACCTCACAATCCCACCCTGGTCGCCTTGTTATCACTAATGCACCTGAAAAAGGTATTGTCTCCTTTTATTTACCTCGCTTATTTTTCCTCCATTTGCACCTTTGCATTCCTGAATGCTTTCCTGACTCCTTGCTTTTCCAGGCACAGTTCCTGTCTTCTTCCTCTTTATTTCTTTGTACATCCTGAAAGCTAGTCTTTTCTCTCTTACCTTCTGGCCATGTCCTTTGAGAACCATAGTGTTTTTTTCTTTCTCTTTGTTTTGCTTACTTGCCTAGCACAAAGGCGTGTTGCCTCTGCTATGGCTCACCATTGTTCTCTACATCCCCCCTCCTGCTTTCCTGCCAGGGCTTCCTTGAGACATTCCCTCGTTTGCTAAGTCAACCCATCTGAACTCCAGGACCCTTGCTTTCATGTGGTTTGACTCTTCCTGTTCTCACATTGAACCACACCGTATGATGATCACTGGACTCAGGTGGCTACCCACCATTATATCAGTTACCCTGCCCCCATTGGTGAGTACCAGGTCCATACTGCTCTTCTCTGGTGGGTTCTGCTACAAGCTGCTTGAGGCATGCCTCTGCAGGGCATCCAGAATGCCTCTGCTCCTGGCTGTGGCCGCAGCCTGGGTGCTCCAACCACATCAGACAAACTGAAGTCTCCCACCAGCAGCACTCCACCTTGGCTGTCATTTTGTGGATGGATTCCACTAATACCCATCCATCTCCTCCACTTGTGCTGGAGGTCTGTAGATACACCTGTGCAAATGTCAGTGACATTTCCTGTCTCCAGGGTGACTCGCAGTGCTTCCGCTCCCTCCTGCATTCCCTGAACTTCAGGTTGCTTTAATTCCCTCCCTACGTAGATAGTCACCCTCACCTTTTTTTTCCCACCCTGTCTTTTCTAAATAGAGTGTACCCTGTATGGCTATATCCCGTTTATGGTTCCCGTGTACATGTCTCGTAACAGCGACAATGTCCAGGTCTGCCTCTGCCATCAAGGCCACGAGGTCCAAGATTTTATTTCCCAGGCTGCAGGTGTTCGTGCACATGGCCTTTCAAGTTTTGCAACCTCCCCTTCTAGTAGCTCCATTCCTGTCCCCATGTCTTCCCTCTCTTTCTGTTCCTGTTTTTACTCCCATTCTTCCTTATCTCTGCCTTTCTACCTCAGTTTTAGGTTTTAATGTCAATTTCCCAACCCTAGAGTCCTCCCTACTGACTACTTCATCCTGGGGGGGTGATTGGCTTCTTCCTGCCTACTATCGCCTCCCCTCTTGGCTAGTTTAAATGCTCGCCAATGAAGCATTTAAACCTCTCACTAAGGATCTCGGTCTCCCCCCAGATAGATGCAGTTCATCTGACTTGTATAAGCCTGCACCCCTCCAGGTGGGACCCCAGTCCCCAATGAAGCTGAAGCCCTCTACTCTGCACCAGTCCTTCAACCATGCATTGAATCTCATGGTGCAGAGTGCCCTGTCTTCCCCCTTGTCACTGACCGGTAGCACCTCTGAAAAGGTTTCAGTATGTGCCACTTGTCTAAGACCCCTCCCCAGCTCCCTGAAGTCCTCCTGCACTACCCTAACCTCATCACTAACCAGATCGTTTGTCCCCAGGTGGACAATGATATCTAGCTCTCCCTCCCATCCTGCTGCCTCAGCGATTCTCTGGATGCATTTTCCATCCCTCCAAGCTGTGACACTGGGTAGGCACTTAACCTCCCTCTTTCCCACTCCATCTGCCCCCAAGTCTACCCCTAACAATAGAATCCCCCACCAGGGTTGCTTCCTCATCCTCCTCTGGTCTCTCCCCGGGTCTCCACCATGGAAGACACCCACATCCTCCTTAGTCTCCACTGCAGCCTCCATGGGACCGTCCCACCCTGCTAGTGCAGCATAGGAGTTGTGAGTTTAACTGTAGGAGGATGTGCTTCTGCTCCACCACCCTCACCTTTCCCGAGCCCACCGAGTCCAGCCACTCCTCCACCCAGACAACCTTTGAAGCAGTGGGAGGACTCAGTGGTCCCTGGAAGAAGGACGAGTCCCTGAATCCTGGCTAACTCTGCGTGGAGATGAGCAACTCCTCCCTCAGCCCAGAGAGGTACCTGCAGATAGGACAGCACTGCATCCTCCAGAATGTCTCCTGGAAGACTGCTGCCCCACAGCCACTGCACTGTACCACTCCCATTATGTCTTATTTCTGGCCCCTCTCCTGTGGCTTTGTATGCTTACTCCCTCCATCCTCTGTTTATTTATTTATGCATGTATTTATTTATGTATTTTTTTCTGCCTACTTTCCTACTGCCTTTGTGCCCTTACAGTTCCCGCCCTTTCTATTCTGGGACAGGAACTTCCTGTATTTCTCAGTAGTCTCCTTCTTCCTTGCTCAGTCAGACCTCCAGTAGCTAGGGGGAAGGGAGAGCTACTCCTTTCCTTCAAGGATGGCAAATCTTATGTGTCTCGGTGATCCTTCCCTTCCTGCTCCCAAACAGGAAGTTCCTGTTGTCAGTCAAATCCAGTGCCTATAAAAGTGGAACTGGCTAAGGGTGGAGGGTAGGGTAGGAGGGCAATACCAATGTGTACAGGCTCTCTTGCCGAGTCAGAAGTGTTCTAGCATTAAAGTTCTAGCTCATAAGCCACAAAGACAGGTGTCATGGTAACAAATTTCATTACAGTCTGTTTAACTTTCCTTGTCCAGCTTTAGCCAATCAGGTGACTGCCTAGTGTCCATTTTCCCATGTTTTATGCAACCCTTTGACCCAATAACATTATAACATGATAATCCACCTCTGTAGTCTTGATGTCCATTGTTCGTCTGTCTATCCACTTCTAGGACTATAACTTCAGTCAGGGAAGTTCATATCATGTGCTTTCTTGGCTTGCAATGCTTTCTTACATTTATCACAGTCAGATACATTATATGACCATGACAAGGAACAAACGAAATAAGTACACACATTTTTATTTTATTGTTTAACCAGGAGAGACACACTAAGCTGAAGCTTATTTCCAGGTGTGACCTGGGAGCACAAGGAAGTTAAGTGACTTGCTCAGGGTCACACAGTATGCAAGTGGGAGCTGTGGGATTCAAACCCAGGTAGCCAGGCTTGCCTCTCAGATCCTTAAACCACTGCGCTATATTGCCTCCTTTCTAAACAACATGATGACAGGTCAAAGAAATTGATAGCCTCTATGACTACACTACACTATTAATCCCTCTCTGTCTCATTCCAGCTTTATTAAGCCTGAGCCACATTAGTATCCACCCACTTGTTGTGAAAGGACTGACCTCTCCTCAAGTCTTCTATGAGGTTCATAAAGGCAGCCAGATCCCTTGTAGTTTTCTGTTTGCAACTGCAGGTCTGCCATCGGTTTTCTGACTGGTAAATTGATTTAATAATGATTATCCAGTCATTAGCATTGGACAGGTTGGTGTCAGCCAATTTTATGGAATCACTTTGTAGTCTGCAGCCACCAAATGCCTGCCAAAACGTTTCTGCTGATTAGATTTTTTCCCATAGGGTAACCTCCCTAAAACTCTGGTGATGCCTACCATTTGCTTATATCGGGTCTGACCTCCTGCCAAAATGCGACTAGTTTGGGACAGTCTCAGAAAATGTGATATGGTATACTGTCTCCCCCACATCCCCACCAGCATCTACCCAAGCCTCCCTATGTGTATAATGTTTTGTCTTTGAGGGGGTTTAAAAGCATCATCCCACCGCTTTCCAGCAGTACTCCTTCTAGCTGCTAGAGGGGTGGAGGTCTGAAAAAAAAAAAGTCCTATTCTCTGCCACGCTTTTACCTCTGGCTGGGCATGTGTCTCTAGTTCCTGCACCCTCTGTCCAAACGGGGGGTGGGGGGGTCTACTTTATATCTATAATAAATGACCAGGTTAGAGATATGTTTTTTTGTAGTCACACTTGTACTTGCATTTTCTAAAAATTCCACTAGGTGGTGTGGTTCTTCTAAAATATTATGTATTTTATATCCTTCCCAAAGAAAGAAAGAAGACCACTTGTAAATAATTATGAAAGCCTGTCCTTCATCATGCAAACTCCCCTCAATGTGTCAATGGGTTTTATTTGTCTCCTGTGCTGAAACTGAGACAATCTAGAAAGGCCCAAGTTCTCCCATCGCTGAAATGCTTTATCTGTAGGTGGTAGAAATGCTCTGCATTGGTTATTTTAGTAAAGATGGTGAGTCCATCACGGATTTCTAATTCTTTTTCAGCTTGTGCCAGTTTTAAACATTTATTTTGTCCAGGGGTTGGACAGTGAGTATGCAACAGTCTCCCAAAAGAAACATTGAACCACATAACTGGGTTTACCCTGTATTACTATTTTGTTCCATCGCAGCACACATTTTCAACTGTTTCTTTCCATAAGTGAGCCTGGGTAAGATCTGAGTCATTTGGAAATATAGTTTTAGGTTTGGTAGACCAAGACCACCTCCCCTTAAGTCTAGTGAGATCATTCCATTAACCATTGGCTTCTTTCCTGCCATACGAATCTATGAAGTGCACTGTGGATTTTACCCAAGTCTGCCCTAGGAATATTCAAAGGACAGGTCTGGAATAAAAATAAAAACTAGGCAGCACGTTCCTTTTAATCAACTCTACCCTCGCCATTAAGGACAGGGGGAAGGAGCTCCCATCTCTTCAAATCAGCAAACACTTCAGTTATTAGCTTGTCATAATTTGCCTGGTGCAGCTGATAAAGCTGTAATTGGGTCTGAATGCCGAGGTAGTGGATTTGTGACCCATTTGTAGAGAATGCTCGATCTGAGGGCTGGTGTCATTTCCCCATTTATTAATATCACTTCAGTGTTTCCTCTATTTATTTAACCAGACACTGAACTATAGTCTGAGAGCACCTCTTCCAACACAGGAAAGGTCCTGATAGGGTCCCAAAGGTAAAGCATGGTGTCATCTGCAAATAGGGATATACGGTTTTCCTCCTCGCCTATCACTATGCTTTCCAGTCTTTGATGCAATCTCACCTGGCGGTAAAGGCTCAATGCTCAGAGCAAAGAAAATTGTCAATAAGGGGCACCCTTGTGGCATACCCTGTGTATGGTCAAGGGATCTGAGACATTTCCATTAACTTTGACCCTTGCCTGTGGGTGGCTGTATAACTCTGCTAGACAGTAACAAAAATGCTCTCCAAACTCACATTTTTGTAGGGTCACAAAAAAAAAAAGTCCCAGTTTAGCCTATCAAATGCTTTTTTCAGCATTGATAGTGATAGCTATCTGCTGCCTCCTATATATTTTTCATTCATTTAATACATTCAGGCAGCATCTGATGTTATCTGACAGCTGCCTGTCTGGGACAAAACCAGACTGGTCTGGGTGAATGAGCATTTTGCAAGATTTTATTTACTCTATTTGTAAATATCTTAATGAGAATTTTGGTGTCAGTGTTTAACAATGAGATTGGGCAGTATGACTCATACCTATCTGTGGGTTTACCTGGCTTGAGAATGATTATTATAAAGGCCTGTTGCCACGAGTCTGGGAAGTCCCTGTTTTCTTTGGCTGTGTTTAAATAGGTTCATTAATATAGGAATTACCGATTGCTGAAATGTTCTGTAAAATTTGCTGTTAATCCCTTCAGGGCCCGGGGACTTCCTGACTTCATATCCGTAAGGACCTTATTGACTTCCTCCCTAGTAATAGGATTATACAACATTTGTTGGTCTTCTCTGATTTTTTGGTTGGTCGACACTCCAGAAAGTGACTTATCACATCTTGACTTCTCCTCTCTTCACTGAGAATAACATAAATCACTGTTATAGTTTCTGAAGTGGTTTGCAATTCCTTTAGGGGTGAACCCCACTCAACTCCCTCCCCTATGGTGGTGTATCCTCTTCACATACCTTTCTGCCTGCACTTTGCATAACTGGAAGGCAAAAAGCTGACCTTCCCTGCTGCCCTGTTCATAATATCTCCTAATTAAGATATCTAGGTTTACCTCCCATTTGTGTGTCTGGCAATGTCTGCAGTTCTTTCCTAACAACTTTCATTTGGTCTTCTATGCCCCATTCCTGCTTGTGCTTTGCCTTCAATTCTTTCAATTTTTGTTTTAAAGATTCCCTTTTTCTATGTTTGCCTTTTGAGCTGAGAGGCATATAAATAATTACCCCTCTCAGTTTAGCCTTCAGTGAATCCAGACCAATTTTTCTTTAGAATTCCTTGTGGTGTGCTCCTGTGTGTGTGTGTGCTCTATTACTGTGCCCTTCACTAGTCTTAGGAAGTCTTCCCTATTTAACAGACAGGAAGTTATCCTTCAAAAGGTGGACCTCAACCAGTCTCCCAGTGTCAATTCCATGGAAACAGCTGAAGGCTCTGAGTTAATCATTGGAACATTTTGACATTTAGAAAACCTGTAAAGATCCATCTTGCTGCCCAGGAACATGTCCAGTCTGAAATATGACTTATTCAGCTGTGAATAGTGTGTGTGTAGTCTTTGATCCCCGGATGCAATTCTCTTTAGACATCCTCCAGGGCTGCTTCGGTCATACCTGCCCAAACCACTTTACCCATTTGTCTTATGTGGCTTGATTAGCAGAGGACCTGTCCAACCTGGGGTCGATAGCACAATCAAAATCCCCACCAATAAGAATAATTCCCATTGGGAGTTCAGACAACCTTCAGAATAGTCTGGAGAAAAATGCTGGGGTGTTCTGGTTGGTGGAAAATATATTAATAAGGTGCATCAGTTGTCCAAAGACCACTCCTGAGACCATAACCAATCTGACATTTTTCAGAGAAGCCATATTTGTAATTTCGAGTGGAATTTTTTTTTTTATTAAAATTGCTTTCCCTGCCTTTTTCCCAGTAGTGTGGGAAGCACATACTACTGTTCCCACCCATGCTGTACACAGGTTCTGATGTTCAGTGTCTGGCAACTTAATTTATTATAAAAACACAATATCACAGTGTAACTTATTCAAATAGTGTCTGCACTTGGGTTAATATCCCAGTACTAACACTGCAGTGCAGCATGAGAGGGGTGCTGCACTTCTGAGGTGCCGTCTTTCAGATGAGACGTTAAACCGAGGTCCCATCTGCCTGGATTGGTGGTAGTTCAGGTGGATGTTAAAGATCCCATGGCACTTATCGAAAAGAGTAGGGAATTTTTATTAAAGAGTTGGACTTCATAACAAAACAGTACATAAGAATTCAAACATGAAGTGTCATAAACAGTAACAAAATAGCAGAACAAAAGGAAGAAAACAAGAGCAAACAATAAAGTCAATACCAATCAGTGCAATGAACCCAGAAATGTGCAACCTTTTCTCTACTAAAATGTAATAAATCCATTTGTACTATATCTTGTAAAGATTTTCTAATATTGGCCAATAATTCAACATGCGAAACCCATTTTTGATGAAGAACCCCCAAACATCTAATTTGCCATAAATGATAACGAATCACAACAAAAATAAGATACAGATTCTCAGGATTGTATTTCATGCATAAAGTTTTATTCCCACCATACATAACATCAGAATAGGATAACAATGTAAATTCAGGTTCCCCCCAAGTGGCACTCAAGTAAGCCCAGAATTGTACTACAAATACACATTCTACAAATAAATGACACTGAGTTTCCACAACCTGAGAACAAGAAGGACGGGGACGATATCTATCTTCCAGCTTTTTATGTTTATGATTACCCTTCACACTGAGCCTACCAAAATTCCCTAACCATAAACAATCCCACATTTTGAAGGTATGAGTATTACGCAAATGTCGTAACACCACCATCTGTTGTACAGAAGAACAAATGGAAATTCTACCACAGTATGACTATCATTAGTCAAAACAGTATGATAAACCGCCTTCCTAGCCAAAATCATAAAGTCCTGAAGTTGAAGTTTCCATTTCACAGCCAATTTAAAACTTTCAACATCATAATCTGGTAAAGGTGTCTTTTTTCCAAACAACCTAATAGAACCCTGCTTCCAGATCTGTATATTTGGTGTAATCCAGTCCAGTACTGGGGAACACCATATCTGAAAACCTGGTTTCAGGGCCAGACCAAAATTATAACTGTAAAACACACTAAAATAAAAGGCAACAGGATTAACCATACCTATACCACCTTCCACAATGGGTTTATAAGTAATGTCTCTTTTAATCGGATTTAACCGTGATCCCCAAAAAGCCTGAAAAAAATACTAAATAACTTAGCAAACAGCTGCTGGGGAGGTGGGAAAACATAATTAAGATACAAAAAGATAGGTAAAAACAAAGTTTTAATCAAAAGCACCCTTTTCTTTTTACTAATTAACTTATTATGCCAACCCTGAACCAAACACTCTGCCTTCCCCATATGACTCATCCAATTAGAATAAGCCATGTCCCGACCCCCAAATTGTACCCCAAGAATCATCAGAGTCTCACTTTTAATCCTTATACCCCTAAAAACCTGAGGATATAAGAGGGTGTTTCCCAATGGAATACCAACACTCTTATCCCAATTAATCCGGGAACCAGAAATAGCTGCATATTGCCTCAAACAGCACAAATGACCTCCTCCTTAGTATCAGCCCCCAACGTAGCACCATATCATCAGCAAAGGACATAGCTTTGACAAAAAACAGTATGGGGACCAGAATACCCTGAATATCAGGAGAGTTGTGTAAAAGCCTAAGCAAAATATCGATACAAAAACATATAGAAGAGGGATAAGGGGCAACCCTGTTGGACCCCTCTGAATTTTAACCTGCAGACCATACCACCCATTCACATTAGGACATAAGGAAATATTGGCATAAAACGCCTAATCCGGGAAACAAACCTCACCGGAAAACCAAATGCTTAAAACAGCAAACAAAGATTTATGCGAAACCTGGTCAAAAGCTTTCTTGATCCACACCCACCACCCACTCTGAGACCTGTCCAGAGTCAGCCTCCAAAACAACTCTCTGAGCACAATAAGCTTATCCTTTATCTGACATCCTGAATCGCACAGGTCTGTTCAATACTAATTAAATAGTCGGAGACTTTATTCAATCTATTCAACAGAATCTTAGCCACAATTTTCCTATCAGTATTAAGGAGGCTCAGTGGCCTCCAATTATCAATATTATTCTGAGCACCCTTTTTATGAATTAATACTAAAACTGCTTCCTGCATGGAAGCAGAAAAAGAAGAAGACTTCAACATATGATTATAAAGAACCACCAAAACTGGAGACAAGTCCTCAAGAAAATGTTTATAAAAGTCTGCCCCCAACCCATCCAAACCTGGAGCAGCAGTAGAATTCAGCTGTTTAATAACACAAACAACTTCTTCTGCAGTGACATTGTGTGTCAACATTAGAACATCCTCCAGCTGAACCTGTGGTAACTGTAAGGTGTGTAAAACCTGTGCCAAATCTCCACTAACCTCCTGATTTGTAAACATAGCTGTAAACCTATCCTCAACAATAGACAAAATTCCCACCGGGGAAGTGACACACTGCCCAGAGCAAGAAAGTAATTCTGTAATAAAAGATGTTTAACTCATCCTGACAACTCTTATATGGATCAATAAATGATGACCTAACCTGCATACCAAATCTAGTTTCCCGTTCCAAAGATTTAGCCCTAGTATATTGAAGGGACATCATCCTATTCTTTACATTCTGTATCTGGGAACCATAATCCTGACTAGTAGTTTCTGATAAAGAAATCAAGTGCTGCAAATGATGACGTAACTAAATATTTTAAATAATCAGACCGACACCTAGAAGAAGCCAGTGACTGAAAGAGAACCTTCCATTCTTTTTTAGTATCCTCCCACCAAGTGGAAATATCATCATAACAGTCACTGACCGAAAGTCTAGCTGTCCAATGACTATGCCAAGCTTTATGTAATTTAGGATTCTGTAATAAAACATTATTCAACTGCCACCCATTTTTTTTTACATCGAGGAGTATTTTTCCAAGAAATCTCGGAGCATAACAAAACATGGTCAGAAAATTCCACAACCCTAGTAGTAGATTCCAAAACCTGAAAAATTTTTGACATAAAAATGAAATCAATCTTGGTTTCCAATTTACCCTTGAAAAAGTATATCCTCCAGTGGGATGCAGACTATGATAAGAGTCCTGTAATCCAGCAGTATGCAGAACTCATTCAGGGTGCTAGTGTCACAAACCAGTTTAGAAGTTTTCAACCCTCTATCAGATTGATGTAAGCCACAATTAAAATCCCCTATCCAGATAACTAATCGAGAAGTATGTAAATATTGGTGAATATCATTAAATAAAGAAACTCTAGTTGCCTTAGTTTGTGGGGCATAAATAGCAACTAAATTAAATCTATCACAATGATATGTAATATCCAGCAATAAGGCCCGTCCAGGGTGTATATCTACTAACCGGTAACTTGAAGAGCAGGATTAGTAAAAGAATCCTGATACCATCACAAGTATCAAGCCCAATAGACCAGAAAGAAGCACCCAGTGGCTAAGCTCGGATGCAGCCTGCAATTCTGCCATGAGTTTTAAGTCTGGTATCCAATAAACAGACAATATCACAGGCAACAGACTGAAGAGAAAACATAGTACTGGCCAACTCCCCTTAATACTATTAACATTAATAGTAGCAACAGAAAGGGAAGACATAAAAAATTAATGAGGAAAAAACAACAAAAATTCTACAACTCGTGTTATCCTGGCTTTCTGACACTGCCTGGTTCTTTTAGTAATGGAATCCATGCTCCCTTTCTCCTCAGTATCAGTACTGGATAATAAAGAGGAGGTGTCAGTACCCTCATCATCTGACTCTCTCCAGTGATGCAGAACCCAATACGGCAAATTTATTACCCTGAGCCCACTCATCAGGAAGCCCCTCTCTATCCTGACCCTCCAAGGACACCGGAGGCCTCACTTTCCTCCCTAACCGTGGCCTTTTCTTTGATACAGCTTTAAAGCCAGAATTATCAAACTGGAGGGGTGGGGGTGGAGGCATGTCAGGCATTACAACAAGGTCTGGAGAAGGAAGAGGAGCAGCAACCATATCTTCCGACTCAACCTGTACATTCACAGTAACCACTGTACCAAGCGGTGGCAGGGAAACTGCAGTATCTATAGGAGAAACAGCAGGAGACAACTCAGAGACCTCCCTAGCAAGAGTAGGCTTTCCAGATTTGAGACTGAGGTCTGCAACCTTTTTAGCGTGCAAATGCTGGGCCTGATCAATAATGCCAGCATGTGAAGGGCAATCCTCCCTATTATGGGAAGCCCAAGGACACTTACCATAAGCGTGTCCAGTATTCTCACAAAGATTACATCGAAAAAGATTTAGACACTTAGCAGACCCATGCCCAAACTCCAGACAATGACTGCATTTAATAGTGTCACAAGCTGAACTAAGATGAGCCCAAGACCCACATTTAAAACAGGACTGGGGCTGACCTATATAAAAATAGTACCCCTATCCCTACCTAAATAAAAGGAGCTAGGTAAATGCACAGTACCAGAATTAGTGACAAACAATTTAACCCGTATTCTCCAACCTCCATCCCAAATCTGTTCACTATCCAAAGTAGGGGAGGGAGTACCCAAAACCTCACAACGTTGAAAATAAGCCAAAATAAAATATCTTCCACATTAACCCCTTCATTTTTGAACATAACTGTAATAACCCTAACAGTAGGTTTTGTGAGAGGACTCACCTGGAAGGGCGACCAAAGGGGAGTATTCTTGCAGACATTATACCTGGCCCAAAACCTGTCTAAACTAGAAATATTTTTAAAGCAAACATCAAAATTGGAACTACCAATATTGATTAGCGCAAAAATCTCAGAAGAAAAAACTTCATAGAGCCCTTCAACAAGGCCCGAGCAATATAAACTCGATCTGGTGCCTCCTGTAACCCTCCCTTATATACAAAACGCACAGCATTATGCCGAGAAGCAGGTTCCTTTCTATGCTGAAATAAATCAGAAAGCTTGAATGGAGCTTTAGAACCCTCTTCAGAAAGTTGAGAAACAACTGCTGGAGGAGGGCCCACCCTAATGGCATCCTCCACTACCCCAGTACCCAAGGCCTCAGCAGTATAGAAAGTAACCCCCACAGCAGACATTTGTTGTAGTACTGTCCCCTCACTAACATTCTGAGCTACTACCTCAGAAGGCACAATAATGTCAGAGCCAGTCACAATAGGAATATCCAAGTTCTTACCCTGGGCAAAATGGTGGAGCTCAAAGGATCACGCAGGTCACAGGAGCTGTAGTGTTCTCTAGCATGCATAGATAAGAATGGTCTTGTGAATCCGGAGACCAGGTACCAGCATCAGACACTTCCCAACCAGCCTCTCGCAATGCTCATTGAGGAGACCAAGACGGACCGCCAGGAACAGCAGTCAGTGACAAGGCAGCAGAGACAGAGGCTACAGACATAGGATACTTGCGGGAGCAAAGAAGTGGGACCTGCAGATTTATTCCATCCAGGTCATGACTGGTCCACAGGGAAAACAAACTCCACCAGAAGAGGAGCGGAACTGACTGTTCATGGTGGTGCAACTGCAGTGGAGGACACAGAAGTGTGCAGCCGAGAGAAAGGTTCCGCCTTTGAAAGGTCCGCAGGCTTTAGGCACTCTGAGGGAAATCTGACTAGACTGCCAGCCTGCGTGACCCTAGAGGAGTCCGTTCCACTGATATGCAAGCCGACAGGCACTGGAGAAGAGACAACAGATGCTGAATCCACAATGACAGGAGTTTCTGAGAGAGGCATAACAACAACAGGTACGGTAGGCATTAGAGCAGGTGAAGCAATATCAATAGGGAGATTCGCTAACTCCCATTCCAATTTTTTCATTTCCAGCAACAGTTTAGATTTCTTCCGATACAACGCTAGTTTGGATTTACACACCACATTTTTCGTAGCAGAGCACTCAAGCTGTACCATAGGCACAGTAGCAGAATCAGGCTTCTGAATCCCAGATTTTCCAGAAACAGGCAACTCATAGTCTGCAGCAGCAACCTCCAATTCAATAGCCTCTTGGGAATCAGGAACAGGAGACGAGGCTAAGTCCCCTGCACCAGCAACATCCATCTCCTCTGGAGGTTCAGCAACACTGGCCATCCTGCCTCAGACGGCCAAGGGTCTCCCTACTGACAGCAATGCAGTAAGGGAATTTCCCCGGTGTCCTGGCCAAATTTCCCTCATTCACTAAAAATACCACCAACAGCTTAATCTAGCTCAAGGTCAGTTGGTATTCATCTGTATCCCCCTTCCCCGGGTCGTGCCTGACAATAGGCAGGATTTGTCTAGTGCACTTACCTGGTCAACAAAAGCTAAATAAATAAATAAATAGAATAGGTATGAATTTTGGTTTGTTTGACCACAGAGTTTAGTCCCTGGATGTTAGATGAAATGATGATTAGCGTATCATTTTGTTAAACTAAAATTGTCAATGAATCCTGTCCTGGGCCAAGCTTGGCAACAGCCTGAATTGCCAGCCCATTACAAGAGATCCAGGAGATGTCAACAGATACTGGTCTGTCATCATCAAGTAATTTAAAATGCCTTAACAAGATGTAACTCAGAAAATAAGAACCCATTGCACAAGGCAAACAAAAACAAAAACTAAGTAAATAATACTACAAGTGCTAAGAATTGCATAAACTAACATTCATAAGTCTAAACTGGTTCTTGGTTGTTCATGACAAAGGTAGATTTATCCCTCACAACCAAACTTATGAGAGGCAATAAGAAGAATATTACTGAACTGTTTGTGATGTAATGCAAATGCTGCCTGCTGAAGTGAGGTCACCAGATGGCCACTGGGCGAACGCTGACTAATACGGCCACTCAACTGACTTCGTTGGTCAGTGGCATGCCAGCCTCCCCTGTGTTGCGGGTGTGTTTTTCATTGTCCCACTAAGATAGTAAATTAAATATCCCCATTTGGAGCTGGGAATAAGTTCCAACCCACCCTATCCTGGTGATCGGGTGATGCTACCCTTAATATAAGCAAATTATGCTCAACCACTAACTGTAACAGTTCTGTTGTCAGCCTCCTTTCAATTGTATTATCCCTGCACAGGGGACCCAAGAGACTAGCTGGGCTTCCAGTCATGCCTGCATCCATAAAGGTGGACATACCCAACCAGCCTCTGTGCAGTGCCCATAGGAAGGTATGCGATAAGGTGAGACGCCACCCCCACCACCACCACCACCACCAGCTGTGCCCTCTGGCACTGTCTTCCAACAACTAAGGGTTCCATCTGGTTTCTGTGAATCCTTTTCAGACTGTACTACTGTTAACTGGCTACTGTGGTACACCCCTCTCAAATAATGTTTAGCAAATTTTCTTCTGCAGTCTGGCATAGTCAACACCATGGAATCTCCATGTCAGCATGCAGACTCGGTTCCATGCTAGTTTGTGGTGGCCCTCTAAGTGTGCCTGAAGGACCTTCCTAGAGTGCACACTTCAAGCCGCCTAAACCAGGCAGCAGGAATAAGGAAAGCCCCCAACCAAAACTATAAATGTCCAGGCCAAGAAACCCAGCTGCCTGAGGCAGGGTGGTCACCCTTCCCAATGATTGCTCTATGAGTGTCCAAATTTCATACCTCGATGTAGTGTTCTTGTTTGTTTTGTTTTGTACTACCAGACAGCATTACCCACAGCCCACAATCAGTCACATAACCCTTCTGCCACTCAAGTGACCAGAACACCAATTAATCCCAGCTATGGGTTGTTAGCTTCCTCCTATCCCTCACTTTGAAAATTTGTAGTGCCATTCAAACAGGAAAAGAATCCTCTTACAAATTCCTGCATTATGCTTTGTGCCTGCATCCCCCAATAACCATTCTTCCCATACAACTCTTTCCTCAGACCCCATTAGGAACAAACAAATGTCCATCAGAGGTTATAGTCTGGCTGTTCAAGTAACATCTGAAGAAATGTTTTAAAAAAAATCAAACCCAAAGAGTAGTTCCCGCTCTCCAAGATGGCCCTTCAGAAAATGTGGGTGAGCACGTCCCCTCAAATTTCCACATGGGACCATGCACTAACAGGATGCTAAGTAAAGTCTACACACATTGCAGTACTTGAGTAAGTTAGCGAAAGTCAAAAAGAAAAGATGTTCACCCAGACCACCAAGTTGTCTTTGAGGAGAACCCGTCTGTGTAATATCCTCAGCCATGATGTTTTGAATCATAGCCCTTGTCCAAAGGCACTGAACATCTGCCTGAAGGTGATGTGGTGTGGCGTTTGCCATAGTGTTCACCCTCTTCGTCGACCGGCTTTCTCCAGGCTGTTTTGAGAAGGCTGTGTTCAGGGTTTTTATGTCTAGGTCATGGCATGTGAGTCCTAATTTGCAGAGCATTGGTGCTGCATCATAGAGAGTCTCAAATGATTGAGTTCCCAAGTCAGGAAGAGCCTCAGGCAAGCTGAATAATTTAATTGTATTTTGATTTGTTTGTCTTTGCCTACTTTGGGATATCTCTCACTGCTCTATTTTTCTTAGTTAGGAGGTCTGAAAAGTCTTGGTCAAAGTATATTCTTTGGTCATTAGGCAAAGTTTCTCATTTTCACACCATCTGTAGAATAAGTTGGTGTTTTGGATGTTCAAGCATCTTTACCACTATGGATTGTGGACGTTTCTTGGTCTGTAGGCATTTGCACTAATGATCTTTGTGCATGCTATATCAGCAGGGAGACCAAATCTGGGATCTGTAGCACCGATCTTAAAATGTGCTACACAATCTCATCCATCAAGGTGAAGCATTTTTCCATCTCTTCAGGGACGCTATGAATTTGAAAGTTATTCTGGTGTGCCCTGTTTTCCTGATCACCAAGCCAGGCTCAGAGGTCCCGCTCCTTGTGAAGCAGATGTAGGATGGCATGATCACGGCTCCCACTGAGTCTGTCACCTCTCCAGTGCCACATCTGTTGCTGAGGTACATTTTTCATTTTCTTGGGTCAGCCCGAGATCAGCTACAGAGGATGCCACACATTGGATGACCTTAAAGATGACATCTAATTTGTGCAACACTACTTCATACTCTGTGCTGGTGTTACTGCCTTTGGCATTTTCCATACTCAGAGCAAGGGAGCTAAGCCTACACCCCCTGACACTCTCTGAGATTCCACTGGCATCCATCAATGCTTGTAATTTCACCAACTGGGATTGATTCTTCCTGCTTCTACTTGTCACCATTGTAGCATTATTCCTTTTGTACTTTGAGAGGGTTCAGGAGTCTATTTCTGCCGATTTATAAGTTTATTATACCTATGACTCAAGGAGCCAAGAAATCAGGCAACCATTCATCCCGTGATGTCCATAGAAGTGCAGTCAGTCTCATTTCAAGTACCGCTGTTTACATCAGACCTAACACTATGAGATAGAAATCCTTCTAATGAACGAATGGAAAAAGAAAAGTATCAGAAATGAAAGTAACAAAATTATTACTTTTAAAAATGAATATCATTTTCTGACTGCTATTTTGGCACTTCTAGAATATTGTGCATATGCAAATCTTAGACAGCTTAAAGATCATTTGTAAAATAGATATTTGTATTTCAGTGATACATAGACCATTGAGGACAGATAAATATTTTTATTCAGCCAGTCTGTCCTGTCCTGTTATAAATTCCTGCCTAGTCTGACAAGCTTATTTGCAGTACAAACCATTATTAGTGAATGTTCTCAAAACTTGCTAAAATATATTCTAGTACAGTTTTGCAGACTTGTTCCAGGGAAGGAGTAGTGCTGCAAATATTTTTCAAAGATCTATAATCCATTTACATAGGTATTTACGCATTCTGTTAAGCACATTAAATATTTGCAATGTTAATACTATACTTTTGATAATACTATTGTCTCAAGCGTGAAGTAGGCTAAGAAACCCATCTGTACTAACCCCTCACACAACATACTTCTCAGTCATAGAATCTCATTTCCATATTAGACATGTACTGATCAAGATGGCATTTGAATAGCTCCTTATTTCCACAGTTTATTAATGCTATCGGTATGGTATTCCACAGGTATACTATTTAGTTTGTGTAATAACATTTTTGTTGGTCTGTCCTGAATTTATTACCTTTTATTTACATGTTGTGCCCTCTGAGATTGTGATTTAGAGTATTTATCTTAATTCCATGGATTCCATTAAGTGCTGATCTCTGGAAATATCATGCATAAGGATAGCTTTTGCAAGCTGTGCATATCTAGTATAGTTAACTTTTCCTTGTATGTTTTTTCATTCTGCCCCAAATGGATTTTGTAAATTTTCTGATTTTTTTCCTATTTTTCTATGCACCTTTTGTGGTGACCAGAGCTGTGATGCATAGTCCATCTGTGCCTTATGTATGTCCTGTACATTCAACTCCAGATTTTATTATTTTAATTGTTATAACTTTCTTCATGTTGTTCAACAGTTGGTGGATTTTGCTATAGTGTTCAACTGTATATCCTCATTAAAGTCCTTGTCTATAACTCCCAGGCCATAGTTGGAGGATCTGCTCCCGATCTTATTATTGCCAAGGTAGTAATCTGCCCTGTTACTGTTTTGACCCATGTGTATCACCATGTACTTGGAATATTGAAATGCATACCCCAGAGTTTAGTCCAGTTGTGTAGTGTTAATATTTTTCTGAAGAATTTCTTGATGTTCAGAGATCACTGTGTTTTCAGTTTTGGTATCATCAGCATATCTTGCCACCCAGCTCTCTATTCCTACATCCATGTCCTGCACAAATATTTGTAACAAAGCTGGATCCAACACAGAGCACTGTAGGGCTCCACTTGACTCCCTCTCCTGAGCTGAGTAATATCCATTTATTCCTACAGTCTGGGTAATATTGGATAAGCATGATTTCACCCAATGTACTATTTGTTGGTCTGCCTTTAGTGGCAGTAATTTCTGGATAATCCTTAACATGGGACATTATCAAATACCTTACTGAAATCCAACAGAATGACATCCGCAGCGTACCTTTTGCCTATATTCTTGCTAATGTGTTCGTAGAAGCTAATTAAATTGATGATGCAGGACCTCCCTTTTTAAATCCATATTGTTGATTAGCAAATATTTCTGAGTTAGTTAGGTGTGTCTCCAGTTTATCCTTTATGATAGAATCCATGATCCTGTTACAAACTGGCATCAGGCTAATTAGTCAGTAGTTTTCAACTAGGTCTTTTTTGCCCTTTTTATGAATAGGTGTAATGTTGACACATTGCCAGTCATAGGGTACTACCCCAGTTGTCCATGATTTGTATAGAATCATAAATAATGGGCCCACCATTTCATCTATAGCTTTTTTTCAACAATTTGGGTGAGATTTCATCAGGTCCCATAGCCTTATTTTCATCCAGTCCTTTTCTTTTGGTCTTAAGTTCTCCATAGAGATCCCAGTGTTGATTATATTAGTACCATCTACAGATGGAGTTTCTATTAGATTTTTAATGGGGTACACAGATAGAAAGTAGTTATTAAAGGCTTACACCATTTCTCTTTGTGTTGTGATTTGTAGATATATGAAGGTGTGTGCAACTGTAACCCACTAAAAGTCTCTACCCTTAGAACTGTGGAATTTCATCAGTAATAATAAGACTGTAAATGTTGGGTAAGATATGTGCACCATCAGGGTACAGGGATACTGTCAGGATAGTATCATAAGATGTAAACACATATGGCAGTCTCCAGCTCGATAATGCACTTTGACCTTGACTCTTGTTTTGTCAAGAGGTCAAAGGCAATGGAATGTTGCCTGTGATCTGTATTATTCATTCAGAACTTAGAAGTTGCACATTGTTCTGTTACAACACCATGAAATGGAACATTGCATGACTTGACTGTGCACCTTTCTCCAGTCAGACAATGGGAACATTGCTCTATTTAAAGAATGGTGTGCTAGCAATGTGGGCTCCAGCACCAGCAAGATGCTTTGATGTATGTACCATTGATCTGGTCTCTGCAACACCATTTTGAGAGCTGCCACCCACAGTATGTGATCAGTGGAGTACTGACTACCAGTATGAGAGTGGGGCTGGTGAGCCAGTAGAATGCACATCATTGTTGTGTGATATCTGACAAGAAGAGTACTGCTGCAAAACTTCAAACAGAGAGAGAGAGAGAGAGAGAGAGAGAGAGAAAGGGACACTGTGTCAACAATAAAGGGGAAGACACCTAATTTAGTCCCTGTCCAGAGGAACCAGCCGACTTGAAGGACTAACTTTTTTCAAATGTATATTATTTATATTTATATAACAAGTGTTACGCACAACATACACATGGCATATTTAAACTCTTAAAAGGATACAAGAAAAAAGAAGAAATAAAGAAAATACTTGTAACAGCACACTTAACCTAATTAATTCCAATGGACGAGGAGAAATGTAATTAAAACACCAGTGCAACAAAATGGGCAAAAAATTTGCCTACATATTTTTCACTATAATAGACTGTAGGCATCTTATAGTTTTACTTACTTAGTGTTAAAATAGTCTAGTTCTACCAACATTTGAGTATTTTATAAATGCTTTAATTTATTTTTTCTCAAGAAATAACAATGGCCACCACATTTGGCTTAGAAATACCATTGTAAACCTGGTTAGGTTGGATAGATAACATTAAAAAGTCATGGTGCACAGCATAGAATGTACCTAGAAAAGTAGATATGACTGGTGAGCTAATATTTTTTTATAATTGTAACTGAAACTAATCATTTTAGAAAAACATTTTTCATTGCACTGCCATTTTACCATAGTGTGTTAGATCTGCAACAATGGTGGTATAATATTCACAAGTTCCTTCCAGGATGTCCAGATATATTGGTTATATCCATAACATCATTCCATAGTTTCTCAAAACAAAGTCCTTCACAAAATATCACCATTTGTGTAGGTTAAACACAGGAAGGTTTTGAGTGTTCCATGCTGCCAGAAAATGTATCTTTTAGTATCCATAGTGCAGAGACAAAAATCTTCTGAATTTTATTAAAATCTACAAACAATAAATCATTACAAATATAGATGGGGGTAAATGGAATCTGCTTTTCCAGTAATTTACCTACTTGTTCTGCTGTTATCCACCACCAGTTGTTAATGTTTCATGACTTGTTGCAGTTTTGCTATACCTCACTCCCTTTTCACTCTCCCCCCGGTCGCACCGGTAAACAAACCTCAGCTCAGTGTGCCTTTCCCAGGTACCAGTTTCATATAACTAACTAACTAACTGACTAACATTTGTGGGTAAATCCATAAATTACAGGCCAGATCACTAATGTCATGCAACTATGCCAACATTTTGGACTATAACTGTCATTTATCTTATTGAGAACCAGTGGGCAGAATATGCTGTATATATTATTTCTTTTGTATAGACTTATTTTTTTGCTGAAGTGTGCATTACCGTAGCTCTAAGTAACTTCCACTTATTCTCAGATAAATCAATGGAAAGTTCATCTGACCATTTATTATTCATTAAGTTTCTGTTACCCTTATGATACAACAAAATAAAGCTGTTCATTTTAGAAAGGAGTTTTTTTTGTGTGCTTTTAGATGTCGAATTGCCTTTCTCTTCTACACTAAAATCTAATTTTTGGTTTGAATTTTACATAATGTGGTTAGTTTTCAAATCATAATATCATAATAATGTCAGTAGAAAAGGTCCATCCTGGCCCATCCAGTCTGCCCATTTCCCCCTTTTCCTACTTGTCACCTGTGCACAAGGAGCCTATCCTCTGTCCTCTAACCAACCCCATATGTCTATCCCACACTCTCTAGAATCCCTCCACTGTTTTGACACCTACCACCGCCTCAGGTAATCTGTTCCAGGGTTTAACCATGCTCTCAATGAAATAGCACCTTACATTACCTTTAAATCTTCCTCCTTCCAATCTTAAAGTATGACCTCTTGTTTTTACTCTGACTTTCCTTTTAAATAGACTTCCTTCCCTCACTTTATTTATCCCCTTCATGTACGTGAATGTCTCTATCATGTCTCCTTTCTCTCTTCTAAACCCCAGTGGATACAGATTTAATTCTCTCAATCTTGTCTCATGTGCTTTCCCTTGCAAACCCTGCACCATCCTTGTTGCCCTTCTCTGAACCTTTTCTATTACATCTATGTCCTTTCTTGAATGAGGCCTCCAGAACTGTACCTCGTACTCCAGATGTGGTCTAACCATCATCTTATATAATGGCATCAGCACTTCTCTCTTCCTACTAGTTATGCTGTTCCTATGTACACCATCATTCTATTAGCTTTGCCAACTGCCTTACTGCTGTGGTCACTTACCCTAAGGTTGTTTGACATTATAATCCCCAGATCCCTTTCCTGTTCTGTTTGCTTTAGCTGCTCTCCCCCCCCAGTGAGTACTTGGGCAGCCGATGTTTATGCTCTGTATGCATCACCGCATACATCTTTGTATTGCACTTCAGCTGCCATGTTTCTGATCATTTCTCTAGTATACTCAAATCCCTCCTCATGGCCAAAACCCCTAATTCAATATCGACCCTATTCCATAACTTTGCATCATCTGCAGACAAACACATTTTCCCTTCCGTTCCCTCATATATCATTAATATGTATGTTAAAAAAGGATTGGTCCTAGTACAGACTCTTGAGGAACCCTGCTTGTAACCTTCCTTACCCCAGAATGTTCACCATTTACCACCACCCTCTGACTTCTGTCCTTCAACCAGTTTTCCACCTATCTAGTTATTTTCTGTCCCACCCCAGGCTCTCTGTCCCTCACCACAGGCTGGTAAATAAGACAGAGTCAAAGGCCTTACTGAGGTCCAGGTAGGCAACATCAACTGCCCTCCTTGATCAACCACCTTTGTTACCCCATCAACAAATCTATCAGATGTGTTTGGCAAGATCTCCCACTAGTAAATCCATGTTGCTTTTCATCTAATAGTTTAGTGTCCATTAAGTATTTTATTACTCTTTCCTTTATCAGCACCTCCATCACCTTACTCACCACTGATGTGAAGTTGACAGGTCTGTAACTCCCTGCCTCCTCCTTGCAGCCTCCCTTGCGCAGTAGTACTACATCTGCCATCCTCCAGTTACTCAGAACACACCCTGTATCTAGGGACAAGTTAAATAACTTCATAACATGGGTTCTGAAAATACTGTCTTCTAATTTGTCCAAACAGGTTACCTGACCATTGATTAATCCCTGATATAACCACAGTTGCATGTTCACAGGGCTTTATTTTACTATTTCTTTAGGTAGAACTCTAATATAACATTGCCTGTGTTATAAGAAGATTAACCCACTCCAGGGTATGGATTTACTGAGCATTAATCCATGCCTTGGTGGTTGAAGTCACTTGCTCGCTCTTGACTCCAACCCCCAGGCGTGGATTAATGCTCAGTAAACCCATATCATGTTGTGGGTTAATCCTTCTTGTTAAATGTGTTGCCAACATATCCAACTCCCTAAGAACCCTTGGATGCAAACCATCTGGCTCCATTGCTTTGTCTACCTTTTATTTTCCAAGTTCTTCCTTAACTCTTTCCTCACTTAATGGACTTTGACACCACATTCATCTCCTCCTTCTTCTTTAACTCAGGTCCCTTTCATCCCCTTCCACTGTGAATACAGAGCAAAAATAACTATTTAAAACCTCAGCTTTCTCAAAGTACCCCTCAACCTTAGTCCCCCCCCGAAACTCACAATCCCTTGTCTTGTCCTCCTCTTCCCCCACATATCTAAAAAAGTTTTATCTCCTCGATTGACATGTTTAGCCATTCTCTCTTCTGTTTCTGCTTTGCTTTCCTAATCAATTTTCCTGCCTGTCTCAGTTTCTCATTATAATTTACTCTGTCTATCATACTCTGAGTTTTCTTATATCTTCTGAAAACTATCCTTCTATCTTCTGAAAGCTATCCTATCTCTTATTGCCCTTACAACCTCCCTATTAAACCAAAGAGGCTGCCTTCTTTTCTGATTTTTTCCTACCCTCCTTATGTATAGTTCAGTTGCTTTTAATAATGCCTCTTTAATACATTTCCACAGTTCCCCTACATCCTCTATCTGGTCACCACATTTCATTTCCTCCCTGAAAATCTCCCTCATTCTTTTAAAGTTCACCCTCCTGAAGTCCAGAACCTTCATACTAGTCTTATTCATTATCTTCCCTATTTGTATCTTGAAACTTACTGTGTTGTGATCACTTGCACCCAGACAGTCTCCCACAATAGCATCTTCAACACTATCCCCGTTTGTGAGTACCAGATCCAAAATATTTTCCCCCTTGTGGGCTCCTTAACAAGCTGATGTAGAAACTATCCCTGCAATACTTCAGGTAGCTCCCTGCTTCTGGTGGATGTTGCCTTTAGGATTCCCTATTCTATGTCTGGCATATTAAGGTCCCTCAGTAGTACAAATGACTTTGTTTGACACCCTTTGAATCACCTGCATCATTTTTCTGTCTAACTCCTCCCCCGATATGGATTTCAAATGCTGAGATAACATGAGATAGGAAAAATAATGATCAAGCCTACCTCCTTTAAGGCTGAAATTATTTGTGTAGACAACAGAAGCCTAAAATTGTTATTTTTTCAAATGTTGGCATGCACCCAAGGTAGACTAGCTGTCCCAATCAATGTACTAAATGTTGGGATATGGTCAAATAAATATTTGAAGAATGGCCTCACTATTATTTTAGACAGAATCTCATAAAATAGCAGGCCTTACAACTGATGATGTGCCATAGCTACTTAGGATATACTATAAAATGCAGTGATCTTGCTGACTATAAAAGGCCAGTCCCACATCAATGTCATATTTTTAATTAGAAAATAATGTATAGAAATAATAATGGGATCATAGCACCCATAACTTCCCTTTACTCCAGACAACATCATATGGGCCCAATCAATCCTGGGTTTGACTCCTCACTACAAAAAAAACACAAAGGTGGCTTTTACATCTGCAAACCATTTATTTGATGTCCCAGTGATAATATTTTGAATAACACATATCAGGTGAGGCATAGCCATCATTTTTATAACCTTGATGCATCCTCATAGGAAGATGGACAATTTCTGCCACTTCTCAGATTTATCACACATCGTATCTCTAGCTACTACAAAGTTAAAATTTATATGCTTCTGATGGTATTCTATCAAAACAATCCCTAAATATTTAAATTATTGATCTCTATGTAAGATCTGAATTTGGGAATAGAAGTTATCCATTTCCCCATGTGAGAGACATAACAGGGTTGATTTTTGATTGATTAGTTGATAGCTGGAGACATCTGAGTAAGACTGTACTTTACTTAACAAGGAAGGAATTGACATGTCAGGATCTTTCAAAAACAAGGTGTCATCAGCGTAAATGCTCAGTATGGTTTCACAATTGTTAATTTCTATCTCTGTCTAATTTTAGAGTTGTAGAAACATGAAATGAAACATATTAGGGAAAGAGGGCTTTCCTGATGAACCCTGTTTAATATTTCCAATCTATCTGTTAAGTATCCCTTAATTTAAAATCTATCAGTTGGCTCTTTACATAATAATAAAATAAGATTCAACACTGATGTTGGGTTGCCCTATCTCTCCAATGATTCTAGCATAAAAGAATGGCTAAGTAAATAAAAAACCTTGCTGGCATCCAAAGCTAACACATAATAATTACCTGTTAATGTTGTAGCATTAGTGAACAATAGCTATGACTTTATACAGTGTCTTCAGGATGGTCCTACCCAGAATGGAACCACTCTGATCCTGATGTTTGACATTGGGGGAGACTACCCAGCAGTCTATTAATTACTAACTTAGCAAATATTGGGGGGGGGCGCTGTTGAGCACGTCTGCCAGCGACAAGCATTCATGGGCTGCTCTGAACATCGAGGAGTATTCTAATATAAAAAAACTAAAAATTTCTTTTTTCACACAACAAATGACAGCTTGGAGTTTGCTGATCAACCGCTTGCAGGATTAGACTATGGGCACTCTCAGAAAGCTGTGGAGAGTTGCCCCAAGAATCCACCTGTTGCTGAAAGCCAGGCCGCTGCTACCACCACACCATTGGTTGGATTGGATTGGATCCCCCCCCTGGAAGGCCCTGCAGACCTCTATGCCGGTGAATGATTTAAAAGTGGAGTCTGTTTTGCAGCACTTCACGGAGCAGGACACCAAACTAGAACTCACCTCAAAAACTGCAGCTTCAGCTGAAAATCTTGTCAATTAAGCCTTAACTACAACACCTAATTTGGTGCAAGAAAACACGCAGCTGCGCTATAGAATGGAGGCCCTGGAGAATGCCAACAGGCCCTTCAATGTTGGTCTTGTTGGATTTCCCAAAGGGTGTGAAGGGGTTGATCTTTTGGGATTGTTGCTGGCTTGGTTACCGTAAGCACACAAACTTAATTCAGACCTTCATCTTAGTGGCTTTTATAAAGTCTATCGAATGTCTCTGCATGTAGCCAGTCTTCAAAGTGACTTACCTAGGATGGTGCTGTTGGTGACAGCCAGTGCTTCAGTTCAGGACCGTCTTTTGAGTGCTGCCCGATCTGCCAGCTCCCTCAACTACAATGGGGTGACCCTTCATCTCTTCCAAGACCTATCCTACACTACCTAAGCTTGTCAAAAGAAATTTGACACTGTCTAGGTGAGACTTCAAAGCCTGGGGGTTAATTGCTCCCTCTTATTGCCTGCTTGTTTGAGAATCCATTATGCTTGACATACCTTTCAATTTATGGATCCTGTGGAAGCATGAAAAAAAGCTGAAATGATTGCCGGGAGTTTGCGGTTGCCGGACCTCACCTCTGATTGGAGTCAGAGAGCAAAACATGAACTGGAGGCAATCTGTATGTACTTTCCATAATTTGTGTCACTGTTAGCAGTGCACTTTCCAGTTGGTCGTACAGTTCAATTTATACCTCATGGTCCTTACAGTTATTTTTTGTCTGAGTCCTTGTAGTTACGGGACAGGTCCTATTAGTTTGTTTGCAGATTTAATCTTTCTATAATAATATAGCTCTTAGATGTGCTGGATTTTTCCAGTATATGTTCCCCATGTTATGGATTACCTATGGTCAGAGTTGGGGTCACATCAGCACTAAGTGTTGAATTCTGCCATTACTGAGACACTCATTTTCAGTTTGACCACAAAAAGTCTTGCAGGGTGCAGCATCTGTGGACATTTTACTGGATCTAGTTTATATTTGGGATCCCCCCCCCCCCATCTTTGTAAGTCAGATTGTATAGGCTATGATGTCCTATTTACATACTGTATACTGTATATGTATGCAATGTGATACCTTACAGGAGTTTGTTTATTTATTTGTTACACACAAGACCCTTTAGGCTGAGCCTATTTTCAAAGGGTCTAGAGTCAATGTAGAAAAGTGTTAAGAAGATGAACAACAGATGTACATTCTGCAGGAATAGTATACACAGTGCAATATGAGATACAAATAGAGAAATTGAGTACATATTTTGTAAAGTAAGTAAGAGGACAGTGAATCAGTGCAGACAAGGCATGACGGATGAGGAAATAAGGGGAATAGGGAAACAGCAGGGCGAGGCACAGAGGCTCAGATATCAGATTGGGCAGAGAAGATAGGGCTAAGGAGTCAACTGTTGCAAGTACAGGGGTTAGTGGGGGTGAGCTGGGAAAGTAGAAGGGTTTTAAAGATAGGAATGGAGTCAGTGACTCTAAGAGATGGGGCAAGGGAGTTCCATAATTTTGAGAATCTAAATGAGAAGCTGGCTTGACCCAGGGTGCTTTTTCTATGAGGAAGGACCAGGGAGTGTTGGTTCTAGACCCCTGGTAGGATGTGTTATGGTAAAAGGGGTAATCATAGCCTGGACTCTGGGGGATAACAGTCACAGAAGGGCCTTTTTGCCAGTGACAAGTGTGTTGTATTGCAAACGGGAGTCAAGGTTTAGCCAGCCTAGGCTGTTGTATAATATGCATGTGTGGGAATCAGACCTTGTATTGAGCGTAAAATGGTAAGCTGTGTTTGGCAAGCATCTAGAAGAAGAAGAATCAGCATCTATATAACGCTTTTCATACGCAGTATCCCAAAGTGCTTTGCAAGCAATGCTAGACTGGTAGTGAAGTGACTGAATGTGTGGTGGCAGCATATCACACATCATCACCCACACACAGCCTGGATAATTGCATGAACCGGTTTATGGGAAGAGGAATGTTGGCCAGGACACCGAGAATATTCCCTGCTCTTTGCAAAGAGTGTTCTGGGTTCTTTTACTTCCACCTGGACACCCACCAGGACAACACCAGAATGGGCAGAAGGGACCTCGGTTTAACGTCTCATCCGAAGGACCGCACACCCCAGCAGTACAGCACCCCCCAGTACTTCACTCGGATGCCAGCAATTTTTAGTTGCAAGTCCAATCCCGGTGTGGGACAAGAACCCACGACCTTCTGGTCCAGAGGTGGATGTGCTACGAACTGAGCCACGCTGACACCTAACCTTAACATCTAACCCTATCTAGCACTCTATCACATGCCGCGCCATATACAACAAGTCCATAATCAATGAGGCTGATGATGTAGCTCCTCACTAGCAGTTTCTTAACTTCAGGGAGGAAGGCACTCCTGTGCCTGTATAGCAGGCCAAGTCGGGAGTCGGCAGTCATTATTAAGGTGTCTATATGTGTTGCATACGTTAAGCCAGTGTCAAGGGTTAGTTCTAGGCATTTGAAGGAGCAAACCTGCTCAATAAGGGCCCCAGAGGTTTCATAGGAATTTCAAGCAGAATAGACTTACGTCCTTTAGTTGCTTGCCAGGCTATACTATGTCATATTTGTTTATACAAAAATGTCCAATCTAGTTTTGAAAAGTTCCATTGAGGTACTTGTTACCACTTCGCTTGGTAGACTGTTCCACATATTCACCACTCTTTGGCTAAACCACTGTTTTCTTTTTAGTAGATTCCATTTCCCTACTACTAGTTGAAGATGATGCCCCCTAGTGTTATATATACAATCTTTTATTTTAAGGCTAGGTGGTCGTAATGTTCAACAAGGGCTGGGGAGGAACTTTGCCCCGAGTGTAAAAGATCATTGTTTTGGTCTTTTTGGAGTTTAGGATGAGGAGGTTGGTGTGAACCAGTTCTGGATCACAGAGAAATCATTTTGGAGGTGCATTGACATGTCTGGGCTGCAGTTCATCAAGGTGACAACTACATCGCTGTGTAAAGAAAGAGTTTGGTTGAATTATAAACAGCAGGGAGGTCATTGATGAATAGGCTAAACAGAAGGGGCCAAGGACTGACCTTTGGGGACCCCAGAGAGACCGACTGATAGTCTGATAGTGAGTCTCTAAATAGGACAACTTGTGATCTGCCTGTAAGTAGATAGATGCATTGAGTAGCATCTTCCAAAGACCAAGCTTAACTAATTTTGGCATAGCAGGGCATGGTTTGACAAGGTTAAATGCCTTGATCAGGTTGTATAAAATGTAGCCAGTAAACTCCCCCTGTCCAAGGCACAGTAAAGATTTTTTTTATTTTTATTTATTTATTGAAATTTCGGTATTAATCTTTGAGCTGGAAGCTCATTTACAAAAGGTTCCACGTCATGCAAGGAAATACAAAAAGAACATGCGTACAGGTAGTGAGTGAACAATAATTACAATAAAAGTGCGAGTTACAGAGCACAGGAACATAGGAACAGTATAAGTGCAATGTTACAGAGTTCAGCTTAATACATTCAGTTAATCATGATGGTCAACAATAAGGAGGCAGCCAGGAAATAGGCTTTGTCTGGGGTGGTGGTGGGAGGGGGAGAGGGTGAGGTAGGTGGGAGAAGGGAGGAGAGGTTGGTGCATGTGGGTGAGGTGAGGACAGGTAGAGGTAGGGAAGGGGATTGAGTGGGCGAGGAGGTAGAGGCAGAGAAGAGGAGGTGATGTGAGAAGGGAGGTGGGTGGAGGAAGAAGGAGAGAGACAAGAAGGAGTTGCGAGTTAAGGTTGGCGAGTCACAGCTGCTCAGAGCAGTCAGATATTGGAGGAGAAGTCTCTTAAATGGGCCAAGTTTGGGCTCATTGGCTATGCTAGGGGAGATTGTTAAGCCACTGAGGAGCAAGGTAAGCAAAGAGCGCTGTGCCTGAGAGGTTCAGAAAAGGACTTTCAGTGATTGCCTAGACCTACCTCTAGTTTGGTGGGGGCTTTCCACTGGGGTTAGTAGGTTCTTGAGTGAGGTGTGGTTAAGCCAAGGCTTGTTTTTTTCCAAGGAGATAGACTTGGTAGTGAATCCTGCCCTGGAGGATAAGCCAATTGGTTTGCGTACAGAGGTCACAGGTGTGGGTAAGTCTATGTACCCCCAGTGTGAGCCTGCAGGCTTTATTTAGGGCCCCTGTTGATTCTTTTTAGGGTGGTGTCAGAGGCTGCCCCATATACCACAAGGCCATAGTCTAAGATGGAAAGGATGGAGCTTTTGACTGTGAGTAAAAGCACATCAGGGGTCATGCTATGGTGATGCCTATAAAGGAGGCCAATTCTGGTATTGACAGCCTTGACAATAATATCAACATGCTGTGTGTAGGACAGGGAGCTATCCAGGGTTACACCTAGGTATTTAAAAGCAGATATTTACTCTAGTGGAGTTTGTGTGCTGTTTAGAATTGTCAATTGATAAGACTTGTGTTTACTGTGGGTGTTTGTGAATACCATGACCTTGTTTTTTTTCAGTTCAACAGTAGTTTGTTTTTAGCGAACCAGTCCTCAACAGCGGAAAAGTCCCTTTGGAGTTATGCTTCTAAGTGGTGTGGGTCACAACTTTTGGAAAAAAAATGGCATCATCAGCATATAATAATATTTATTCAGTACAAACTAGAGGGAGGTGGTTCAGGAAGAGGCTAAATAGCAGGGGGCCTGGGATCGACCCTTGTGGCACTCCCATTCATACCTGTATGCTGTCAGAGAGGGTGTTGTTAATTTTCACCTTTTGTGATCGGTCTCTGATGCAGCTTTTGAACCAACCCACTGTATCCATTGATAGGCCAGTGGATTGGAGTGTATTGAGCAAGGTGTTATGGTTGACGGTATTGAATGCTTTTGTGAGGTCAATGTATATCGACCCCATTAGCTGGTTGTTGTCTAGGGCCCCATGGAGGAAGCCATTGTATTCCAGCAGTGCTATAGTGGTGCTGTGTACCTGCCGGAAACCATGCTGCTAAGGGCATTGGATTTTGTACTTGCCTAGGAAGTCAACCATTTGGTCAGAGACAATTCGTTCTGAAGCCTTGGGGAGGGGGTAGATAGATATAGGCAGTTGGAGTGAATGGCTCAGTCCCCACTTTTGTGGATTGGGGTGACTACTGCGGTTTCCATCTAGGGAGAATTGTCCTTGGCAGAGGATAGGTTCAGGAGTTTTGTAAGAGGCAATAGGATTTCGTCTAGTGTGAGGGCAATTAGCTTCAGGTCCAGGGTGTCATTGCTATGCCTGGATTTGCCTTTATCCTGCAGGAGATACTTTTGCCTTCGCCATGGTGACTATCTTAAAATAGAATGGGGGTGGCCAGTGGGGGCCTTTGTTAGAGGCTGTATCACATTTCGATACTCAGTGTATTCATCAAGGGCTGTTACAGTACTGTGGTTTTTTGAAAGCCATGCTGTTCACACGACAGTAGGTAGTATTGGTTCAGGTAATGAGTAAGTTGGTCACTAACAATTTTCTCGAGTGCTTTAGAGAGGGGGCAGAATGGAGATGGGGAGGTAGTTGGAAGGGAGGTCAGGGACACCTCCTTTGAAGATAGAGGTAACATGGGCAATTTTCCAGATCCTAGGCACCTGACCAGTTGAGAGTGATAAGTTGAATATTAGTTGGAGTGGATGTGTGACTTCCTTTAAGGCATATTTTAAAAGTTTGAGATCAAGGGTATCAGGTCCAGTTCTAGTTTATATTTTAGTTTGGGATAGATGTTTATAGGTTTCAACTCAAGTTAGTCTCTTTAGGTACAATTTAGGGTGTGAGGGGTAGGAGGGTGTGTTCAGGGATTCTGCTGGGAGGGCTGAGGGTGGAGGGATATAAGTAAGCAGGTCACAGAAAGTTTTGTTAAATGCATTGGTGATGTCCATCCCTCAATTGTGGACCCCTCCAATTGGATGGAAAGAGAAGTGGTTTTCATTGTTGCTGAGGATGTCAATAATACTGTTCCAGAGGAGTTTAGGTTGGTTGAGGAGGGTAATCATTTTACTTTTATGATAATTAGCCTTGGCATTTTTGACCTGTACTTTGACGCTATTTCTGAGTTCTTTATATTTCTGGAGAAGGGCTGGGTGGCCAAGTGCTCAGTGCTGTGCCCAGGTTCTGTCATGCTCTCTAATGAGTGACATAAGAGTTGGGGTGAACCAAGGCTGGAATATGCCCTTATTGACAAGGGTCTTAAGTGGGGCAACCACATCACATATTGTGTTAAATTGCTTTATGAAGTAATTCAAGGCAGTGTCCACATCCCGAGTCTGCCACAAGAAGGACTATTCCACTTGCTACAGGAGCACATGAAACTGGAGAGTCTGTACTTATGGAACACCCTGGCCCTTATGCAGAGGGGTTGAGCAGAGGGTGTTTTTGCTGACCATCTGCAAGTGAGTGGGGAGTGGTCACTCAGTGAATCAGTGGGACAACAGAGGAGAGTCCTGTTTGGATGGCTGACCAGTATCAAATCAATTAAAGATGCAGATCCCATTTTATAATTGACCCTTGTGGAGAGGATACTATTTGCATTAGGTAAAGAGTGGCTATTTTTTCCCTATGACATTTGTTGTGACCTGAAAGCCAGTTACGATTGAAGTCACCAAGAATGATCTTTTCATGGTGAGGGTTTAAGCCTGCAGTGGTGCTAATAAAATGCTCAGGGCCCTGAGTAACACAGTTAGGAGGGATATAGGTAACAATTACAGTTAGATTTTTTCCCTCTCAGCACCTAGAGTGAGGCTGATGGCAAAGCACTCATGGTCAGTGGATGGTGGAGGTGAGGAGAGTCTAGTTGTTCTTACGGCACCTTGACAAACAGTAGCTAGCCTCCTCCTTTTTGTGTAGACGGTCATTCTTAAATGTGGTGTAGCAATCAAGGGTGATCTCACTGTCTGAGATGTTCGGGTGAGCCAGGATTCCATGACAGCCACTACATCGAATTTGATTTGGAAACCCATAACTTGAACCTCGCTAAGCTTGGGTATGAGACCACCAATTTTAACATGGGTGATCTCAAGTTACCCTGTTGGGGCTTAGTTGGGGGAGGCAGGACCAGGGTTAGGTTGAATATTACCACTTAACAGTGGGAGGAGCAGTATGACCTGATGTGCAATGAGGTGGTATTTAGAGATTCTTCTGGGCGATAAACCATGTTTGGCCCTATGCTGGTGTCTTGATTTAGCAGTCAAAAGTAGCATATTTTGCTGTAGAGGATAAGAGTTTTCGTGATAAATAGCCAGGGAGGTGAGAGGTGCTGAGTTACAGCAGACAAACAGGAATGGGGCATTATCAGAGGGGGGAATAATACTGGACCTAAAAGTAAAGTTAAATCTGAATAACTGTGAACGATGGTGTCAGCTATTGAGACGAGGACAGCCAGCATTAGGGTTATGAGTACTGCCACTTTCAAGCTGAATCTGGGCATATTGAGAGCTTAAAAAGGGGAACCAACAGGGGGTAATAAATAGTGAAATGAAATCTTGAGAGGGGGTAGCTGATTACTGTCAGTATTAGCACAAGTAATAAGAATGGTATCTGCCTGTTAGCAATCAGGTGGGAGGTGATGAGGAGCTGATAAGTACATCAAAGCACTAGGCAGGTTTCAGGTGCAGCTATGGAGCAACTGATTAGTTGCAGCAAAGCAGCAGTAGTTTAAGGTGTATGTTTGGAGGAGACCAACCAAGAGAGGTGGGAGGGCAGTGGAGCAAACCAAAGAGCACGGCTACAAGGGGGAAAACTGAGCTGACTGATTCTGGAGACAGCTAGGAGGGTATAAAAAGAAACCACCATGGGTGGGCAGGAGGAAGGGGGTGGGTGGGTAGTGCCACCAGCCAAAGCAGTGAAAAGAACTCAGTACCTGGGGGCATTGTCCTGAAAGGGAGGGCTATGGGCAGTGCCCTCGCGACCCTGGCTGTGAGGAGGGAGGGATCCAAATGAGCACACTGTGCCTTGGGGAGACAAAGAAACAGGAGTCAGGATAGTGGGCGTTGTGCTGAAATTTGAGTCTGTGGGAGAACACTAGCAGGTAAGAGAGCAGATAACACAGTGCATAAGTATACAGGTACAGCCCTACAGCTACATAATAAATAACAAGCAGTGGAAGTCGCCAAAGTCTTAAAGAGCCACCTTAGTACACAAGTTAGTTTATTGTATGTAATTGCTTATTAGTTCTAAAGTAATAAACATAAAATTAACAAAGAAAACCCATAGAAACTGTCAGCAGATAAGAACCGCTTGGCCCACCTAGTCTGCCCATTTTCCCTACCTACTATAATACTGCAGACCCTACTTGGCCTCTGGCTTAACCCTCCCATTCCAAACCAATAAGATTCCCTTATGCCTGTCTCATGCATTCTTGAATCCTGATACAGTTTTTGCTCCGACCACCTCCTCTGGGAGGCTGTTCTCCTAGCAAAATTAACAAAACTCAGCAAATATTTTGTAGTCCAAATTTAATAAGGCGATAGACCAATAGCTCTCAAGGGAAAAAAAGTTAATCCTTCTTCAATATAAGGATCACCTTGCATCAGCTTTTCCAACATCCTTGTCACCCAGGGAAGTAGTTGACCCAATAATGCCATAAAATATCTGGCATTAACCCATCTAACTCCAGGCTTTTATTTTGTGTTAGACCATGGATCACATATCTAATTATCTATACCTGTAAGTCGTTTATCAGATATAAAAATGGGTGTATCATGCTTTGATTCACGTAATCTTTAACTGGCTCCAAATTAGTATTGTTTCTAATTGATGTGCCTATAATACTTGAGCATCATCCTTCTCATTTCTTTACAGCCTGATAGTAATTCTCTAGTACTATTTTGGAGTCTGGAGATGTATTTCTTTCCTTCTGTTTTGTTAAAGCAAAATCGAAGAACAGAGATTCAGTATAGTACCATGCACATGTATAACGAGACACCTTTCAAGGCAAACTATTGCTGTCCAAGATACTGATAGGACTCATTCTCAGTTGTGAATTCAAAATCCTAAATCTTACTTATGCAAATAAAAGTCCAATGCTCAGTTAGGCTACTCCAGGGGTTCTCAAATGGTGAGGCCAGCCTCCTGGGAGGCCCCCACCTGTTCCAGGGGAGGCTCAAGCAAGTCTTGAAAAAGTATTATATTTCACTTTTGAACTGTATAGATTTTGTGTGAAGGGATAAGGCAAACAAAGAGGATAATAGTAGGTGAATGTATGTATTTATTCACAAGTCTGTGACCAGGGAAGATGCTGTACACTAAGCCATGGCTTATATCAGGTGTGTACAGGGAAGGGTAGTGAGAAAATACAATTCAAAATGTAACTGCAAAACACTTAAGCAATACAAAGTGGATAAAAGTGCAAACGAATTAAGAACAATAAACTAACAATGCAAGGAACAGCTGATCAATTAGACTGCCAGCAGAACTGTCCAAATACAAGAGTTAACCATAAAGGTACTAGGAATAAGAGCAGAAAAGAGCAAATGATCCCTGAGAAGTTGCTTAAGAGCAGAGTGAGGGGAGAGGCAGAGGTCAGCAGGAAGGTTATTCCAGATAGAGGGGAAACAGAAAAAGCAGTCTGACCCATGAAGGTATGGCAGTAAGGGGTAACAATGGTTCGAGAGTCAAAATATTGGAGCAAGTAGGTTGTCCTGATTGGGGGGTTACAATAAGCTTAATGACATGAGAGCCATCTATTTTCTATGGGAGGCCCAAAAATATTTCAGTATTTGGGAGGCTCAAGATCTTTTCCATGGCTTAGGGAGGCTCACTATGACAAAGTTTGAGAACTGTTGGGCTACTCCCATCCAACCAAGTGTACAAAGTGCTTACAGTGCTCCAGTGCAAACAATGATAATTGCAAGGATTGAAAACTATGCAAATATGAACCTCTCTTGGCTACCTGCTGCTATCCCGGTGCTTTGCCTTACTCAAAGGCTTCGTTAGGGGCTTCAAAGTGTTGGCTAGTAACTTGCCAGGTTTGTCTCCCTGAAATAGAAGAAGCTCTGATATTTTTAATATTGTTTGCTGTCTCCTCATTTATAATTTGTTCTTTCCTCTGACAGAACTTCATCCATTCATAATAGTGCCTATCATGATCTGTTAAAATAAGAACATCCAGTTCCACCGGGTGTTTATCTATTAGTTTTTCTTCCCTAATTTTCTATTTGTTTAAGCAGGATTGAAAGGAGATAATAACCCCCTCTTAGTACCACTTTGAAGAGGTCCCATAATCATGCCCTTAGTATTCTGTATAAAATCAGGATTTTTCAGCAGGTCATTGTTGAAAGGCCACAATATTGAGAGTTTCTCTCAGCCATGCTCCAGAAATGTAACCTGGGTCCCCATTTGGTGTTAACAATTGCAGCCCTGTACCAGTCCTCAAAGGTACTGACTTGAGTGAATGAGGGCTTATCAGAAAGCTTTCCATTGGGTGGAGCAACTGTCAGGTGCCCAATGTCATCACTCTTTTTGCTGTAAGCCTCGAACCACTGGCCATAGCAGTCTGCTCAAATGTACTTATATAGGGAGTCATGACAGGGGGGCTGAACAGAAAATAGCTCTATACACAGATAACTCTTTTTCCTTCTTCAGAGATCCCATAACCTTGGTGTCCCACTGCTAGAGACACTACAGGAGTTAGGAACTTTGGCAGGGTATAAAATAAACTACAGCAAGTCGAAAGTGATGATCTTAAGTGGATTCCCTTCACCCTGGTTTAAAGACGGCATCCCCTTCACCTGGGCTACGCATAACACCTTCAGGTACCTTGGGGTCCAAGTTTCTGTGGATGTTTCCTAAGTCTTTAAAAATAATTACATAAGCTGTTTGACACATTGAAGGCAGACACAGCATGAGGGACATTGCCTCCACTAATGCTATATGGGAGAACCCAAATCATTAAACACCAAGAAGACTGTCTCCATGACCTTCAGCAGAAGGCAAAGACTCTCTAGGCTTCATCCACACCCTTCCTTCCACACCATGGACAGGATGGCTATGCAGGATATTACCTCCTTTAGATACCTTGGGGTCTGGCTTGACCAGCACTTGGACTTTTCTGTTCACATGGATGCCATCCACAAGACACTGCACCCCAAGCTTGGTGCGTTATATAGAAGCAGTGGTGCATTCCCTGCTGGCTCACCATGCAATTGTCCAGAAAATGATCCTCCCTACCTTCAACTATGGAGACATAGTCTACAGTGCTGTTCCTAAGTCCCCTACCCAGACTGGATACCCTGTTTCACTCATTCTGTTGCTTTGCTCTAGCCAGCTCACCTCAGACTCATCACTGTGACCTTTACAAGTTCCTCTCTTTCCCATATCTTGAAGACAGGTGCCTAGTCCACTGTGCTAGCTTTGTAGCTAAATACTGATGTGGGTCCCTGTGCTCTTACCTCACTACTGCTTTCTCCATTCCCCACCATTCTCCTACTCCCTATGCACCACCAGTCCCCAAACCCTTCCTCCCTCCCACCCAGGTCCACAACTGCTGGCCAGACTGCCTCTTAACACTGCCCTAAAATTTGGAACATCCTCCCTCCCCTCCTTCCATCCAAAATGCTAACACCCTCAGTTCCCTTTCCTACCTACTCCATGGTCTCATCTCCCAGTCTGTAACTATTCTTAACCTCTACCCTCCTCATGCCCCATCCCAGGTGGAGGTTATGGACCTGCACATTGCTGATGCTATTGGCTCATCCTCACCAACTGTATCTTAATTGTGCCTGAATGCAATTATGACTACCTGTTCATATCAAATTATGTAATCTGCCTACTTGTATGTACTCACAAATACAATACTAGCTGTTCTCATCTAGCTACGTATTCTGCTGCCAGTTACAGCTTGTACTAATTGTATGTAATAGAAATGAACCCACTGCACTTTAACTGTACTCTTTCATTGGAACTGCACTGAACCATTGTATGTACCTGATTTGTACCCACTTGGACTCTAACTGTAATGCTGAATTATTGTAACTGTATTGTAAATGTACTGTGATATTGTCTGCACTCCGATGGCGGTAGATATTCAGACATGCTAGGATGCTCACCGTTGCTCTTGTTCCGACTACTATCTACTATTGCTGTAAAGATGGTTTACGAAGAAACAGTCTTCAAGTTCCTTATTGAATATGTCTATGTCTCAGCAAACCAAGCAGTTTCTATTGCGGGAACATCAGAAACAGAAGAAATACTCTTCCTCATCTGAAAGGGATATACCACTTTGCAAAGGCCCGCTGGATCACTATATTACCGGTGTTACTGGACCCTGAGAGAGGCAGAATCTTGATGCCTTGATTGCCACGGATGCGGGTGAGGGAGACTCAGAAGACCTCAACGGGGGTAGAATCAACACTGTAATTCTGAGTCCTCATACACAGAGCCCTAGTTGAGTTCTGCCGACGATCTGAAGCAGGTCTTTTTCAAATTCCTTCTAGTACAAGCTCATCTAATGAATTTACGATTTGGGCAATACTGTTGGGGTGAAGGTGGAGGAACTATTAATTTGGACGCAATATGCCAGAAGCCTTTGCCTAAGACAAATCCTTTGTTTCCTCCTAGCCTGCCTGGCTGGTAATGAAATACTCCCAGTAGACATGCTAAAGTCGAATTTAAGTCCCTCAAGGAAGCATCTGCCTCCTCTACAAATGTATTTTCATTTCTTTCCTCATTTGATCAAAACTTGACCTGTTAATTAACAGATGAGAAGCTCTTGATCGGAAGTAAAATCAATTAAAGCCAAGGTGAGAAAATTACTCTTGTGCAAAGAACTATCCAAGATGATGTTGCAACAATTCAACAAAAACTATAACTAACACCGCACTTGTTATGACAAACCTTAATGCAATAATTGCATTATAGAGAAAACTGAAAATATGGAGAATTATGATGCTATAAGAACTTATGCCTGGTTGGGTGTTCCTAACACGTATGATAAGGCTTATGAGTCTTTAAGAGATTTGTGCAAAGATCTTTTCATTTCGGTCTTAAATCTTTCTGAAAAAACACTGCCTTTTGTGACTAAAGCTTTTTGTGTACCTACTCGCCAGAAAAAATTCAGTTAAAATGATCAGACAAACTCTGTCAATCAGGACGCCAGCTTCAGTTTACTCTCACCTGAATCTGCTGCACTCCTTGGTCAAGCACAATCCATGGCAAATTTTTTTTTAAATGTGGTTGGACCTAAGAGCATGATCATCTTTGCTTTTGCTTTTGACACCTATCGTGACCTTATTCTAAATATTACAAGGAAGAAGGGGGCTTTAAAATTTAAGCAAGCTGTGCCATATTTTTCCAGATATAGCTATGGAGACTCTCAAAAGACATAAGCAATTTTTCCAGCTCAAAGATGACCTTACGGATCTGAGCACTTCGTTTAAAGTGCTGTACCCTGCCAAATGTATTCTGACACATGGGGAGGAGAAACGCTTATTTTTCGATCTGCAGCAACTTAGAGAATATATTATCTTAAAAACGCCCAAAAGAACTGAGCAATTTTCTGACTCCAATCAAGATGTGAACACAGAGGAGGAGATTTCTGATGCTGATTATTGGGCAGTTAATTTCTCTTTAAATCTATAAGAAATAAGTTAACACTCTTCTTTATTTCTTTTTTTGGGGGGTCTAATGTGATAAGAGGACAGAGAAATTAAAGACTAAGATAACTGGCAGAACTCTTAGCTTGTGACTGATAACCGCCTCAGTATTATATAGTAGTATTTCTGTCTTTCCACTTGTGGACTTGATCAAATTTTTTGGGATGTCCAAAGAGCACAAAATTTCTAATGTCAAAATGTTATTGAATGTTATCAAATTGCCAAAGTAGACAACTCCAAATATGTTGTTTTAGCATAATAAAATTATATAAAATATATATATATATATATATTGTCTGCTCCCCACCCCTTCCCCCAAGGACGTATCTGGAAATGAGCAATGTTGCTCAGTATGTCTTCCTGGTGAAACCTTTAAATAAATAAATTAAGATGAACATCCATCCCAGGATGCTATTTTACTTACAGAGATATGGCAATTCATATGGGTTAGGAAACATTCCACAACGGCAGTGTATGCATTACAGGTTCTTAGGGAAAGGAGGGGACTAGGGCTACCATGCTTTAAAAATTTTTAGCTGGCAGCTAATGGGGCCTTTCTGTTCACATGGGCCAAGGAGAGGGTGTCTTCTGGGTGGTATCAGATGGAAGCTGACATGCTTCCAGGGAGGGCTCTCTGGACCCTCCCAACAGCTTACATAACCCCTCAGATACAGCAATATGTCCACAACCCCTGGAGTAGACAAAGTCTGCGCATCCTGATGAAGATTCAGAAACACACTCACACCCCTAATGAAACTAACCCACTCTCCTTATTCAGACACCATAATGATTTCACTCCTCCCATGTTTGACTCTGGTTTTGCTTACTGGGAAAATAGAGGAATAACGCAAATTGCATAATGTGCTACAACCCAGGGGGCCTACCCTTCCAGACCAAACAGGTAAACTTCTCACTGAGAAGTCAAGGTCACTTCTGATTTCTACAAGTTAAGCACCTCATACTTGGGGGTCCAACAGAAACTTGTTAGACAACAAACTGAATTAGAGAATTTTCTTCAGTGGGTTGTGGTTCTGAGTGTCCACGTTAGGTACACTTCTGAAGTATATAAGGGCTGACCTTAGATCCTGTCTTACCATTAAAACACATAACAACTGGGAGTGGAGGAATCTTCAGAACCAATCAGTGAGAGATAGTGGTGAAGTGTTTGGAAGGGTGGGAGAGTCACAGCTTCACCTACCTTGTGAGAATACAATTGAGGATCCTAACCAGATTGTACACTCCACGCCCCCCAGCTGTCAGGAAACATTTTAACACTACCCACTCAGACTCCTGCTGATGGCAGTGTGGCCAGGGTGTGTGGGGGGCTGATGTACATATCATACATTTTGGTCTTCTCTAAACTGGCAACCTTCTGGAACCAGGTCCACCAGTTCATGTAAAAAATATTGGGAGAAGAGATTCCCAGAACATGTACAGATTTAATACTGAGTTTCCTTTCATTGTTACAGTTTCCTAAGAACATTCAGAGACTTGCACGCATGTTAAACACTGCTGTTCTTAAGAGCATCACCACAAAAAGATGTGATACCACCCCTCCAATCTTAGACCAATTGTATCAAAAATGAAAGAGACAATGGACGTGGAGAGGATCATGGGGAACCCAAGAGTGGAGAGACGGATGTTTCTGGGTGTTGGGGGACCATTCCATAGATACCAAGGAGCGAGGGAGGGAGGGAGGCACAGGGAGTCAGACTTAGAAGATGAGCCCACTCCAACCTCTCATGAAGGATCAGAAGCATATTGGTCTCAAGACTGTAACTTTTATTACTAATATACAGAATTTCTTTCAGTTTTTTTCTTCCTAGGGATCTCAGATCGCTCCTCCAAGAAGACATAGAATGCAATTAAAGAAAAAACAAATGTCCCTGCAAACTCTTGCTAGTTTGGAGACATTCCAGAACTTTAGAAACCCCTCACAGCTTTGACGTCAATAGATGCAAGTATGAGCTAGAATACACTGCGTTAATTGAGGGACACAATTTTTACTTGATCCCTTCAGGATAGCAGAATTAATAATTTAGCACTGGTTACATAGCAACATGAATTTTCTGGTGAGCGTTTACTGTTGATGTTTATTGTTGTACACCATGCAAGAGGGCCTAATTCTGGGCCCCTTCAGAGTTATGCTGTACTGAATCTTCCAATTAACTAATAAAGCTTTACATTTAAAAAAAAAAAAGAAAGCTCTACTTGATACCCAAATACTATTTTACATACCGAGGTTTATACTGCAGATTTAGAACAGCAGAAGGCTAACGACCATGTTCACCATCCCCACTGCTACTGAGTTACTAGGACACTAGGAGAGTTGCTGTCATATATATTTTGTTTTTATGTAGGGATGTAAATTTCTGACCTAAAAACAAAATAACTGCTGTGAAAACATGTAAAATTAGCTGTAAATATTGAAAATAATGTTGCAGAATTTCAGATTGTACTGTGTAGCATTTAAGAATATTGAGCACAGAGAATGATACGGAAAACTAGCACTTGTGACAGTAGAATAGTGAGCTCATGCATTTCCTGTTCTAAGGACCGAGCCACTCATTCATCAGTTTGCCAAATGCTACAGTTCACTCCCTCTTGTCACCACGGCCTAATTATTGACTAAAACGTCTCCAGATTGAAAATATTCTCAGTGCTCTTAGAGTGGCTAATAATTGTTTGTACTTTGAAAATACAAGTTCTAGCTGGCTGATCTGATGAGAAATCCTAAGGAAAATATAACATCACCTGCCTGTAATTTTTAAGGAATTTTAATTTCGTGAATTGTGCAGATTTTACAGAACTTTAAACACAGTGGGAACATACCACAGAAAATACCTACTCCTTGTTTTTTCTATAAACGTCTGACAATATCATTCAGTTGCCATCAGTATTTCATAATTTTTCATTGTCGTCAGATTCTAGATTGAAACTTGGGTGGTAATTTTGCAGTTCTTGGCTAATAATTGACCACCTGGGCTTGCATGAGGTACCCACAAAGCCCAAGAAATTTTTTTTTTTGTGGGGGACAAGAAATTACATGTATAGAACATCTACTGTGATGCACCACATCAAACAGTGAAGTGTTATAACTGCACCCAGAATCAGGGAAGAAAATAAGAGGTGTCACAGAGATGCGCAGGTGAAACTGATGAACCTACTAGTAATCTCTGTCAGTTTCAACGATGTCCCGCTGTGAAATAATTAATCTAGCTGTCCGGTTCTGCATAGTAGTGACTGCAAGCAAGCTATCCTACAGTGACTCCCAGCAAGCAGAAAGCCTGTCATTCACAGCTGAGCAGAGCAGAAGTGTATAAAGTACTTTCCATCAAAGCAACAAAATGTGCAGGTTGCCAGTTTCTCAACATCTTATTATACTTCCTTACACCCTCCACCTCCCCCATTCCTTTTTCCTCCTCAAATGCCAGCTCAACTTGTTTGCTGCCCACTCCTGCTCATGCCCTGGCCTTAGATAATTTTGCCATGATACTCCCTGTACTTAGTCTTAGGGTTCCAGTAGAAGTGCTTTGGTTTTGATCTGCTAGCCAGCACACTGTTTACTGTGTTGTATTTATTGTTCAGTTACTGTATTTTTGCTGCACCTTGCATTTTCTACTATGTATACTTTAACTATATGTTATATATTTGACTCCCTACCCCCGGATCGCACTAGGAACGAGCATTGGCTCAGTGTGTCTTTCCTGGTTATCAATTTTCAATAAATTATGATACTGACAAAGGGTGCCTTTTCATTTCTGAACTTACAAAATAGTACCAAGAATCAGAAAGTGCCTGAAAGTGAAACTTCCAGCTTGCTGAACAAAGCAGCTTCACCAATTTTAATAAAAGTTGTACAAGAAACAGAATGTGCCAAAAGAAAAATGCATGGGTTTAGTCACTAAGCAAAACATTCATAGCAGTTCTTGATTAGGGATCTGTGATGATACTGGATAGTTTTGGTGTGAACTACTCGTAGCCACCCAGTTTAGGAGCCTACCTGATGGGCTCAATGAAGTCTTTTCCCCAGCCGGCAGCAGGACCATCTTCACTGCTTTAAGTCCCCAATTCTTGGGCCTGCAGAGTGGGGATGGGGGGAAGCAATAACAGTAGTATCAACTTCTGGACATCCGATGCCTTATATCTTTGTGGCCATTGAGCGGCAACTGCAGTCCCGTGATCCCAGCCCTAGGACTACTTTGGGAGACTGGGACCAGGACTGGAGAGCACCATCAGGTGCAATGAAGTGCTCCCTCACCCTAGGACAGGTAGGAGGGCTGGGAACAGGAAACCTCGCACCAAAGTGTCTGATAAGTGAGCATGCACGTGGGGAGATTGACTGCGCTGTTGTCTTCAGCTTGCACCCTGACCTGGAAATGGGCTAAGTATTCACAACAATGGACATTATCATGGCTCCAGGGTAGGCTGCAGGGTCAGGAGACAGTAGTTAAAAGCCTGTGGAGCATTTATTTATTTGCTTTTGTTTACCAGGTAAGCACACTAGACAGCCAAGTGCCTATTTTCAGGTGTGACCCAGAAGGGTTACAAGGTACATACAATGCATCAAACAGAGACAAGGTAACATACAGATGCCTCAGGCAACGATCACGTAGGTACAGGTAGGTGATACAGCATAAAGGTCAACAGACATACATGGTTATGTAGGCAGATAGCAACACAGAATCATAACACAATGAATAAGCAGAAAAGTAACATCAAGGTGTGGAGTGACATCAGAGTTAGCTAAGATACATATAGGTACAGTTATAACAGTAATAACAGGGCCCCCATACAGAAATAGCAGCTGAAATTTCACAAAGGCAAGGGCAAAATGTAAAGAAACATGGTTGTTGCCATGCTGTGGGAAACTCTGACACCACAAAGCTGCTTGGAAGGGGTCAGAGGCATACTGTGTTGTTGCCAATGGGTTGCAGCAGCTAATCCAGAGCTCAGGCTTGCAGGAGGATGCATGCAAACCTTGCTAAGGTATCAAGATGCATGGTGTTCCCAGTAAATGTTAGCCAATGAGGGTTTAGCTGAAGAACTCCATAAAAGAGGCTGTGAGTCATCAATCTGGACTCTGTCAGAGAAAGCAGTCCATGAGACAGACTGTGACTGCCTGGGCTCCGAAGAGTCTGGTGAGCCTGAAAGTGCCCCCTTCTGTTATTTACACAGAGGGAGCGTGTTTCTGTGGAGACACTGAAAGGAGAAAGGCAAGTTGTTGGAGAAGGGTGATATACCTTAGAATGTTTCCTTGCTGGGAATCCATTCCAACTAGTCTGCAAGGACCCATGCCTATTGACAGTTCTAGCAGCAGCCCAGAAGATGACAGAACAGGGTAAACAGAGCCTGCACACTGCAGTGCACTAGTGTGAGCTAACTTTCAGGTTGAGTGGTAGTGTCTGACCTCCCCCCAAGGTGAGGCCTTGCCACACTGGGGCAAGGGTCATGGCATCTGTAGTACAGCTTCATTGAACTCAACATTTAGATCAGCAATGATAGATAAATGAAAGACCTTAGAGGCAAAGCTGATGAAAAACCCTAGACGCAAAAGTGGCGGATGAACAGAGTGTCAAAAGGCTTGAGCGGTGAAGCTCAATGATGCATTGTTTTGGAGGATGAAAGTAACTTAGTCTCATCATTCCATCATCACAGATACTGTTGCCGAGTCAGCGAGGGAGTACAGACTGTGTCCACTGTCCAGATCCTGATCAAAAACTGTGAATAATCATCAGGGTTTTGGCTCTATCCACTTATTAATTAGATAGCTAGGCCAAGAGGGTTAAAGTCCAGGGTAGGACTGTTCTGAGAGTTTGATAGGCCCAGGTAATAGCCCTGTGGTTGCCACTGGGCCAGTCCCTGTGGGATGCAAATAGTGGTCCCTTTAATGTTGTTATTATTGTGTGCATTGCATTGAAAGCTGGAGAGTGCACCATTGTCTACAACAGCCTGCCAGCTACAACTTCAGCCCAAATTGAGCCTATTGTAACTTGTGCAAAGATCTCTCAAGCCTTTGGGGGAATGATGGGTGCACTTGTAACTAGGGTTGGGAACTGCTAGGGGTAGGTACTGAGGGAGCATGTATAGCCTCAGAAAAAATACGGTATACCCGTTTCAGTTTCCTGCTTTACCATTAACTGCTTCCACATTTCCCTTCTGTCCCCTTATTCATTCCTTTTAATAAATCTGTTGTGTTATTATTATATAATTCAGGTGGGTTGGGTATTGCTTTTGTCATTGTTGTCATCGTTTGTGAGGTGATACTGTGTGGGCAGAGAAATCTATATTATGTTCTGGGGGGAGTAAGGCACTGGCTGCCAGAAAGTATGCCATGTACTTCCTCACGTGGAGGCACGCTGTCACTTTTATTAAAACACAGTTGTCCTGCAACTGGAAGATTCCAGGCCACCCCCCTTTCGGAGTAGGGTTGAGCGATGGACCCTGAGAGCTTCAGGCTTACTTACAGCCACATTTGACTAATCTGTCCTGATGTACATTTGACTAATCACAGTATTCTGAACTTAACATAATACCATAAACAAACAGAAGTACAAAATAAACAGCTATCATGTCTGCAGAAAAGGCAATACTAGAGTATTTTAGATAGTCATTTTGCCCCAAATCCCAAATTTAGAAAAGGCGGTGACAGTGTTGCTACTGAAGAATTCTCCCGTTGCACTTAATTCTCCCCAGAGTAAAAGGCTACAGCTTGAAAAAAATGAGTATGTCGATCCTTGTTTTTGTTTCTGGGTGTTTTGCTGGACTGCAAAAGTCAAGTCCTTGTAATCCTACTTTCCTGCATGAGAATGCACACACAAGTAAGGAGCGAGGGGCCTGCTCTCATGAAGCCAATACTAATGTAAAAATAAATGAGGAGGTTCACTCGCCCAAAGAAGAGTTCTGGGGTGAGTGAGCCTCCTCATTTGTTCCTGCAGCAAGCATAAATGTGAAATAATGTTTTCACTCATGATTTAGTTTTGTCAGTTATAAAAGCAAAAGCACCTCATAACTTCTTTCAGTGGGAAGACTGGACCTGAACTCACTACTGTTGGCCTTGCTCAACACGATATTCTGGTATATGCTGCTTATGACACCCAGTGTATTAAAAAATATATTCCAGAATAGAGGAAGAGCAATATTTTTTTGTCATGGGATGGAGTTCAACATTAGACATTGAATGGAGCATCTTGAGGTGAAGTGTGGCTCCTTCCAATGCATGGTGTAGCATCTATGCAAAAGCAATTTGTGCAAGTCATTGTAGATGGGCAAAGGTCACAAAAGGCAACCCTTTTGAAAATCATGCAGCAGGAATTGCTGTTACACAGGGATACCCATCTTGCACAACTGTTCTTGCAGCATGTGTGCAGTTTTTGTGGTTTTAAAACTCCAACCCTGGAGCTAAACAGACTCCCCTTTCTCCTTGCTAATTCCTCCCTAACTGGCCCTGCCTGTTGAATCAAGTTAGTCCCTGAGGAGAAAGTCACCTCTGGTGTCCTCTCCATGAGGGACAAGCTGTAGTTATTGCAGGGCTGGGGTCTTGGATACTGAGAGAAGGATAGTTAAGGGGAGGCAGTCCACGAGCACCCGGGGTGAGGACTTGCATGATGGGAAAAGGGCCCATAGCAGACCTACAGGAGACAGAGGTGAGAAATAGAAGGTATACAAAATACAAGAAAGCATACTGCTGTATATTAAGTTATATACTGTACAAAACTGCCTTTTCTCCATCTCTGTCTTCCACTCTCATTTAGTATGTGTGCTGTATTTTAAGAAACTAACACACTCCCATTCCTACAAAAATACTGAGTTCCTCCCAGACAAAACAAGGAAGAAAGAAAAGGCATGTATTTACTTTTTTGTGAGCCACATTACAAAAAAAACCAAAAAAAACAGTCCAGGATGGGCAAAACATATTGCTATCCTATGCCGTCCCAAGGTTCACATACTCTTTAAAAAAGAACCAGCAAGTTGGTACTGTCAGTTCAGGAAATTAACAGATGAAGCCAGTTAAAGTAAAGAAAAAAAAGGTACCTCTAACTTGCAACTCAGATTTATAGTATTTCAATTTCAAGGTCCCTTTCTCTTACCCCCCAACACACACACAAACACACACACACACACACAAATATATATGATGAACAGCGCTACATGTTCCTAGGAAAACACCAATGCCTGCAGTCTGCTGATTACCTGTCACTACAAGATTAAAGAATTAGTGAGCAGAATCAGGGCATCTGCACCACACATACAGTGTACTATTAATATCTCTCTCTCCCCCCCACCCCTGTCTTATTCATATGCCTGCATTCCATAAGTGCACTACAGAAACAGCAGAATCTGCAATTACTGTACCTATGGAGACACATCTCTTCCACCGGTTAAACATCGGAGGCATGTTGTCCAGCTCAGCTCTCTTGCTGCTCGAAGATGGAGAGAGCAGTCCTTCAGCCAACTTCAAAGCATTAGCAAGATTTAAAGCTGATTAAAGGGTGATCTCCATAGTAATCTGTGAAATATATGTTGTGTACGTCCCCAGTGCTCTCTACATGCACAAGGTACTGTAGATACAGTTCATATCTGCTTCTCTGTACAGAGGATAGAGTAGAACCAACTAGAATATTCTCAGAAAAAGCTGACACATTCTACATCTGAATGTTACAGCAGCTTTTCTGCACCTGAATTCTGTAACACTGGCAAAGCTGTTCACTTTCCTATTGAGCTGCTAATCTCAGCTTGTGCAATGTTAAAACAAGATGTTTTTCAGTTCAGCTCCCTAAAAACATATATCATATAATAAACAGGTGCATCTAGCATTTTAAACTGCCAAGCCATTAGGACTTGTTTAACATTTTTATTGAAAGAGAAAAGCATGATCTAGAATAAACACAGAAGCATCAAAGTTTATAAATATATGACAGATAACTAACCTTTTTCATAATTTTTTTTTTGTTGATACTTTTGTTGTAGTGAATTTCAGTGCTTGTGAAAGGTGCCAGACTGATACCAGTGGTGGCTGAAGCTCTCTGTTTATCCATGTGAGAGGAATGGCATGAGCAACTGCAATGCAAGCTTCTAGCCGCTGCCAGTGTGCCTGAACCCTTTTATGTAGGGACCGCCATGTACTGTAGATGAGAGAGTAATTTGGATTCCATGCCCTTTAAATTTAGGTGCCAGGTGCATTGGTGGTTTTTGTGATGTGTACATGTGCCCACTGGGAACTGGACTGGGACCACCCCAACTCAAGTCACATAGGCCACTGAACAGCTCTAAAATGAGATTAGCTTATACTAACTGGTCATCTTTTTTCTGTATGAATGGCCAGTTATTGTTTGCCATGATAACTGGATGGTTGTTATAGCAATCATGCCCTCAAAAACCCAGCCTGCTGCTGTCAGACACTCTGGAGTGCTTTGTTTCACTTCAGATTACAGTATGTATTTAAAGCAAAATTAAGATGTACTCCCTGGAGAAAGGAAGGCACTAGGGAGCATCCAATGAAGCTAAGGGGGGGAAGGTTTAGGAGAGATATGCTGAAATACTTCTACATGGAAAGGTGATAGATGACTGGAGCAGCCTGCTAGAGGAGGTAGTGGGGGCAAAGGCTGTTGGGAGCTTCAAGCATGTGTGGGATAGCCACAGAGGCATATTTGGTAGAGGAACAGGGGACAGCTGTGATCAACTAGGGTCAGTGGTGACAGAATAAGCAGGGACAAGGGCAGACTAGATGGGCCTAAATGTCCTTTTCTGCAGACAAAATCTATGGTTCTATGTGTCTAAATGCAGTTCACAATCAACTACTTTTGTTTTCATTTGTGTAACTCAGTTTTCACAGTAGTTTGTCCTTAACCATGTTCCTCATAAAAAAAAAAAAAAAAAAAAAAAAAACACCTGCTTACACTCTGGGGTCTTTCTGACAGCACAAGCTTGTCACAGACATTGAGGTTCTCTCAAAGTCGTTACGGCAACCAAAAAAAAATGGACTTAACACAGGAAAATGTTAAACTTCATTAAATAGTTTAGTTATGAAAGTTAAATTGACATCAGCTTTAGCACAGTTCTTGCTTCTATGTCTTTGAGAGACAGACAAATGACAAAGTCAGAGAGGGTGAGGGAAAAACTGATGGCCAGAAATTATATAAAACTAGAAAAGGATGTGTTTATTCTTAGACAGCACAACCACTAGTATCTTCCGACCAGTTACAAAAATAATCTTATGGGATATTTTTATAATGCTTGAAACTATATTTTGAAAGCTGTAACATATGAACCCTCTAAATTCAGCCCATACATACTGAGTGGTTTTAGTAGCTTGTTTTCCATTTCATTCAGCCTCCTCCTGTCGATTATCAGGAACACTGCATGAAGTGGAAAGATGACAGCAGTGTTACAGCAGTGCAGCCTCCTGCTGATGTGCTGCTCACCCCCTATGATTACCCTTCAAAGGCTGCATGCCCTTTCAGCGTGCAGCTAACCAGTTCTTCCTGATCTTCTCCATCAGAGACCTGTTAGATTATGGCCGCCCTGTGGGGCTGATGGCAACACAATGTGCTTCTCAGCAAGTTACCAAGTGTACTTTTCCTGGCAAGCAATTTTTGTGATAAACTGGAGGGTGCAGCATCTGAGTGGATGCTTTCCTCTTTAGAGGAGTGTAGGCTATCTGCGTTGATGCATTACTACCTTCAGGTGGCAAAGAATGACGCACTGAGCTGAGCAGTGGCAGGGGTCAGCTGTTCAGGATGTCCGCAGGATACTTGCATATGTGCTGAGCTCGACCATAATGACATCCTGGTGGAGATGCATACCAGGGAAAAACACATCTTCCAGCCATGCATGAAGGCCTGAGTTCATTCCTGATTTCCTACTCTGACTCAGGGGTATACGTTCCTCACCAGTGGTAGCAGCTAGGAAGCTCGCCTCCCAGAGAAAGTGGAGAGTTTGTGAACAACTGGTGGCAAGAGGTGAGTGGATAAGCCAAAGAAATGGATGGAATGGGAAAAGGTGGAACTTTGTCTCAGAGAAGCAGAACATGTACAGTAACTAGCAATATATGTCTCAGAGTGTAACTGTGCTCAGCTTACTGCTTGTGAATGAAACCAGAGATGTGTTGTAAAAGAAGGAACAGAAAAGGGCAGGCAGTAAAAAAGGTACAGGAACAACATCATTGGCAACATACTGAATAGAATGAAATAGACCTGTATGATGAATTTTACATATAAGTTCTTAGAACTGTTTTCTAAGAACAGGATGGGGAAGGGGTCCAGTGGGAGCATCTTCAGAAATGCTGGCGCAGAACAGATTCCTCCCACTGGACGGAGGAGGAGGAGGAACTTGGAGGAAAGGGAAGGGACTGTGAGACAGGCACGGAAGGAGGTAGTTGGGGGCGAGACATCAGGTAAGGAAAGAAGGGGGAGGAAAAAAGTGAGTTCAGGTGAGAGAGGTAGGACAGGTAAGACAGGGAAGGGGGTGGTGGGCAAGACAGAATGGAGCAGAAGCTGGGGAGGGAACATAAGGGAAGGGTTGGGTACAGGCCGGGCGTGAACAGAAGGGAAAGATAGGGGGAGTGCCAGAAGGGAGAAGGGTTCAGAAGGGGGGACTAGGACAGGGATAGCTGGTGTAGGGGGTAGGGGAGGAATACTAGAGGGGAAGGAGAAGGCAGGTGGGAGCAGGCAACAGTATGAACAGAGAGGAGAGAGAGCTCTGGCTGGTGGGGGAAGGTAGTGATCTTAAGGGTTTCAATAATGAAGGGAGTGAGATAGGGGAAAAGTCATGGGCAAACTGTAGGAGGGTAGAACGTATGCCAGGGATGATGTTGGGGAGAGTGGGACCTCTAGTCCGTGGGTTGGGGAAGAACTCACATTATAGAGCAACTAGGTTGCAGGATGGGGTGGCCCCCTTTTGCCTGACACCCCAATGGGGAAACATGGAAAATGACCACTACAGTGACAGTCGCTGTAATGGTCCATTTCCATGTTTTGCCTTCCCCCAGTGTCCAGCCCCCTTCCCGGATCAACTCTGACCTGGAGTTGGAATCCTAAAGTCCAGGGGGTGTGTGGGGCACAGTCCCCCACAGAAAACACTGGAGGCTTGGGCTGCACAATACCTGCATCAGTATTGTGCCATCGCTGTGCAGGAGGTTGACAGGTTTACTGTCGACCTTGCTTGGTGCTTCCGCAGGATGTGAGGTGGGGGAGGTGCAGGAAAGGGTTGGGGAGGTGGGGAAAATCTGCAGCAAGACAGGGTAGTTGGTAGCCTTCTTGGAGGTGCTACTGGTGCTGAGGGCTAGTATGGCAAGTAAGGAAAGAACTGAGGAATTTAATGGATGGCTTAGAGGGTGATGCAAAGTGGAAGGGTATGGTTCGTTGGTGGGTGGGGAAGAATCTGGAATAGCAAAGACGTGTATGCACCAGACAGGTTACATCTAGGTAGGAAGGGCACAAGGGTCCTGAAGAGTAAGCTGGAGGAGTTCATGATTAAACACCTGAATTTAAACTGACATGGTGGGCAGCAGGGTGTACAGCACCAGTAATCGCCTGGTGGAGGAGGCTGAGGGGCCTCCCCCCAGTCAGGACAGCATTGCAAGGAGCTAGAGGAGAAGGATGAAGAAAGTACTGAGGGAGGAAGGGGTTGAGGGGGCAGGTCAGGAAGAAGGGGGGCTTCCGAGTCATGGTGTGTGGTGGTGTCTCTGAATGCCAGACGTCTGGGAACAAAACAGCTGAACTGCAGTAACTTATGCAGGGAGAGGGAGACATAGCAACCACCATAGAACATGGATCACACAAAACCATGACTGGGACCTCATAGTTTCTGGGTGTTTATTTATTTAGTTAAGTAGTCAGATGATCACCTTTGGGCAAGCAAGCTCATTTACAAAGGTTCCTCATCATTAACAGAGAATGAAAAAATGAGGTGAAGTCATACACAATGGTTTTAACAGTCAATATTGAACAATGATGTGGTAGCCTTATGAAGCATTGTCAAGCTGTAAAGATGTATAGAAAGGATAGGGGGAAGGGAAAGGAAGGGGGGAGTGGTTCTGTATGTGAAGGAGGGGATAATCTGTACCAGAGAGGAAGAGGCAGATAGTAAGACTGAAGCGTTGTGGGTTCAGGTACAAACCACTGAGGGGAGGAAACTAAGGATGGGGTGGTCTATGGTCTACAAGTCACCCTCCCAGGATGAGGAGCTGGACAGAGTAATAGGGTCCCAAATCATGGAGATGTCCAGTAAGGGGGAGGTAATAACACTGGGGGATTTCAGTCTACTTTGGATGGACTGGGAAATCCTGTTTACTTCTTGCACTAGGGAGCAAGTACTGCTGGATGCATTTCAGAGTAATTTGCTAATACAAGGTGTCTGCAGCTCACTAGGGAGAGGGCCATACGATACCATACTGCCCATGGCAGGGCACTAAGAGGTCATTTGCATCTAATTATAACCTCATTACAATATGAGGGGCAGTCTTTTGCTCCATGGATTGCGTGCTGGTTGTGGGATCAGTACTGCAGCCTCTGATCAGCAGTGGTACCTTGCTGCAAAAATATAAAAACTCTGCCCTCATCCCAGTACATATGTTAGCAATGAGAGTTTCTGGTATCTACTGCCCCCCCGTCCCCATTGGCAGACTATCCCTGGTGTCCAGCAGTACCACCTCCCTCCCTCTTCCCCTCCCTACTGCTATTGACCTGAGCAACCACCAGACTCTTCACTCTGTCCCATCCATGCTTGAAACCATTCATGGTTGTGGCACCAACCACCTACACTGGCAGATTGTTCCATGGCTCCATCACCCTTTCTATAAATTAGAACATCCTCACATTCCTCTTAATCCCCCCAACCAGTTTCCATTCATGATCTTGAAACATAGAAAGACAGACTTTGACGACAGATAAGGACTGCTTGGACCACCTAGTCTGCCCATTTCCCTACCTAATGGATAAGCTGCAGATTCTAGTTAACCAACAGCCTACTTCCTCCTTCCCCCACTATAATTGTCTTATGTTCCATGCATTCTTGAATCCTCCACTGTTTTTGACCCCACGACCTCCTCAGGAAGGCAGTTCCGTGCATCCACCACCCTCTCCATGAAAAAATATTTCCTCATGTTGCCCTGGAGCTGTCCCCCCATCTTCAAATCATGCCTGCTTGTTCTTGCACATCTCTTTTCTGAAAGATGCTCTCCGCTTGGACTTTGTTGATTCCCTTGAGGTACTTAAAAGTTTCTTTAGTGTCCCCCCTCTTCCTTCTTTCTTCAAAGGTATACATATTAAGCTCTTTTAGTCTCTCTTTGTATGGCTTCTGCTGCAGACCCTGCACCATTTTAGTTGCCCTCTGGATTGCCTCCATCCTGTTTATGTTCTTGCAGAGACAGGGTCTCCAGAACTGTACGCAGTACTCCAGATGGGATCTCACCAGCTGTCTGTACAGAGGGATAACAACTTCCTGATTTCTACTGGTGATGCCTCTCCTTATGCATCCCAGTATCCCCGCAGCCCTCCTTACTGCCTTCTCACATTGCTTGCCTACCTTAAGGTCATCTGATATGACTACCCCCAGGTCTCTTTCCATTTTTATGTTGCTTGGATGCATGTGCAAGAAACATGGTACCATCATCCGAGTTTGGAGGTGTGTCAGCCGTCTTCAATGCAGTCAGTGTGTTTGCAGGTGCGGCCCCAGTTCCCCAATGAGTGCTGCAGCTGCTATGACAGCTCCAAATGCAGTGGCATACAGCTGAAAGGGAGAGCTCACTTCAGTGAGCAGGCTCCACCCCACACACACTGCAGCGCAAGCACGCATATTGCGTGCTGATGTGCTCCCACGCACACACTGTATGGCCCGATGGGGGGCCCAATCCCGTCAGCTCCGCCCCCAACAGCTGTCCAGGTGCCACGCTGGGAGCCCACCCCAGCGTGGCAAAAACTGTTATAGCCGATGGGGTGCCCAATCCCCATCGGCTCCACGTCCCCCAAACAGCTTTTCCTGCTGCCACACTGGAGCCCACCCAGCGTGGCAAACGTCGATCATCTTCTTAAAAAAAAAACTGTGAAAAAACGGTCCCTTGTAGTCTCCTGCCCCTCCCACAACCCGCACCAACCACTGCGCACCCTGCCTCCCCACCCCCACCCCATACTTACCTCCGGAGCTCGGCGCGATGATCATCGGTGGACCGGGAACACGTCTGCACTCTTCAAAGCCGACCGGGAACTGAGGAAATGCCGGTAAGCTGTATAATGGGATAGATAGGGTTTTTTCAACTTTGTTGCATATCTCAGGCATTTTTGGGAATTTTGGCCCCAAATTTTCAACATGGGGTTTTTGGGACCCCTCCTCATGAATTCTTGCACTGTCATGGCGTTAATCGGGCCCGAAGGGTGATTTCAGTCACTGCACAAAATCACCTTTTGGGACTGATTAACAAAACTGACACTGCCAGTGTTCATAAGGTGGGCTCTCAAAAAGCCTATGTTGAAAATTTGGTGAAAAATTCCTAAAAATGACTATTTTATGAGTGTGTGTTGCGCAGTTCCTACGCACGCTCGTAAGTTCACGAATTTTCAATATTTTCACTCCAGATTTTAACATTGCCATTTTACCACACCTCCTTATGAGCAGTACAGCTGTCATTTTTCACATCCTCTGTAAGCGATGTTTCCACCCATGTAGCGCACAATGGTGCAGTCGGTGTGCAAAATCAATGTATGGGACACATTAAAAAATCACAGTGACACTGTTTATTAGCAGAGGTCTTAAATGGCTATGTTGAAAATTTGGTGAAAAAATTCCTAAAAATGACTGTTTTCTGAGCGTGTGTTGGCATGATTCTCACATGCGCTCGTAAGTTCTTAATTTTAATATTTTCCTCCAGATTTTCAACATTGCCATTTTACACACTCCTTATGAGCAGTACAGCTGTCATTTTCACATCCTGCCCAAAGCGTGTTTCCACCCATGTAGCGCACAATGGCGCAGTCGAGTGTCTTGAACTCAATGTATGGGACACATTAAGAAAATCACAGTGACACTGTTCATGAGCAGAGGTCTTAAATGGCCATGTTGAAAATTGGTGAAAAATTCCTAAAATGACTGTTTTACGGCGTCGTTGCGCAGTTCCTCATGCGCTCATAAGTTCTTAATTTTCAATATTTGCACTCCAATGACTTCCAAATACCTAAACAGCACATAGAAGCAAGCAACATTCGGCACTGATAAATGCTTGTTGTTGTTGTTAGTACCTCCCCCACCCATTTGTACTCTTCCCTGGGTTTTGTTTCCCAGGTGCATTACTTACACTTCTTTGCATTGAATCTAAGCTGCTATACTTTTGACCATTCCTCCAACTTTGCTAAGTCCCTTCTCATCCTTTCCACCCCCGCCGTGTATCAACCCTATTGCAGATCTTTGTGTCATCTGCCAAGAGGCATACTTGTACTTCCAGCCCCACCGGAATGTCTCCTATAAAAACATTAAAGAGGACTGGTCCCAGTACTGAACCCTGTGGTACCCCACTAGTAACCACCCTTTCTTCAGAGTGTACTCCATTTACCATTGCCCTCTATGTCCTGTTGTCCAGCCAATTTGTTACCCAGGCTACCGCCCTGGGACCCACTCCCACGCTGGTTAACGTGTTTATTAATCTTTTGTGTGGGACTGTGTAAAATGCCTTGCTAAAGTCTAGGTAGGCCATATCCACAGCCCCTCCCTGGTCTACTACTTTTGTCACCCAGTCAAAGAAATGTATTAGATTCGTCTGACATGACCTTCCCGCTATGAATCCAAGCTGCCTTGGGTTCTGTGCCTTGCTGGCCTCTAGGTACTCAACAGTTCTTCCTTTCAGAAGTGATTCAATCATTTTCCCTACCACTGAAGTCAAACTATCAGGTCTGTAGTTTCCTGCCTCTGCCTTGCTCCCACTTTTGTGAAGGGGAATCACATCCACCCTCCTCCAGTCCTCAGGTACTACACCATCCTCCCATGATTTGTTAAAAAGGGTAGTCAGTGGTGTCACTGGGTCTCCCCTTAATATATAAACATAGAATTTGATGGCAGATAAGGACCGCTTGTCCCACCTAGTCTGCCCATTTCCCTGCCTAATGGATAAGCTGTAGATCCTAGTTAACCAACAGCCTACTTCCTCCTACCCCCCAGAATTGCCTTATGTCTGTCCCATGCATTCTTGAATTCCCCCACTGTTTTTGACTCTCTGACACCTCAGGAAGGCAGTTCCATGCATCCACAACCTTCTCTGTGAAAAATACTTCCTCACATTACCTCTGAGCTGTCCCCCCTCTATCTTCAAATTGTGCCCCTTGTTCTTACATCTCTTTTCTGAAATATACTACCCTCTTGGACTTTGTTGATTCCTTGAGGTATTTGAAAGTTTCTATCATGCCCCCTTTCCTCGAGGCTATACATCTTAAGCTTTTTAGTCTTTTTTCATATGTCTTCTGGTGCAGACCCTGCACCATTTTGGTGCCCTCCTCTGGACAGCCTCCATCCTGTCTATGTATTTGCGGAGATTGGGTCTCCAGAACTGTACACAGTACTCCAGATGTGGTCTTACCAACTGTCTGTACAGAGGGCCAACAACTTCCTGTTTTCTACTGGTGATGCCTCTTCCTATGCATCCCAGTATCCCCCCAGCCCTTCCTACTGCCTTCTCACATTGCTGGGCCACCTTTAGGTCACCTGATATGAATACTCCCAGGTCCCTTTCCATTTTTGTTGTTGTCAGTACCTCACCCCCCATTGTGTACTCTTCCCCCGGGGTTTTGTTTCCCAGGTTCATTACTTTGTATTTCTTTGCTTGGAATCTAAGCTGCCATACATTTGACCATTCCTCCAACCTTGCCAAGTCTCTTTTCATCCTTTCCACCCCACCTTGCATATCAACCCTGTTGCAGATCTTTGTATTACCTGCAAAGAGACATACTTTCCCTTCCAGTCCCTCTGCAATGTCACTTATAAAGACATTAAAAAGGACCAGCCCAGTACTGAACCCTGTGGTACCCCACTAGTAACCCTCCTTTCTTCACTGTAGACTGCATTTATTATTACCTGCTGTGTCCTGTTGTCCAGCCAGTGTTTTACCCAGGCTACCACCCTGGGACCCACTCCCAGGCTGGCTAACTTGTTTATTAATCTTTTGTGCGGGACTGTGTAACATGCCTTGCTAAAGTCTAGGTAGGCCATGTCCACAGCCCCTCCCTGGTCTACTACTTTGGTCACCCAGTCAAAGAAATCAATTAGATTTGTCTGACATGACCTTCCCGCTGTGAATCCATGCTGCCTTGGGTCCTGTGCCCCACTGACCTCTAGGTACTCAACAATTCTTTCCTTCAGAGTGATTCCATCATTTTCCCTACCACTGAGGTCAAACTGACAGGTCTGTAGTTTCCTGCCTCTATCTTGCTCCCACTTTATGAAGGGAATCACATCTGCCCTCCTCCAGTCCTCGGGTACCACACCATCCGTCCCATTGCTTTGTCCACCTTCAGTTTTAGGAGGTTCTTTCAGAACCTTTTCTTCTATGAATGGACTGGTATCGACCCTCCTGCCCAGAGTGCTTCTATTGTTTGGTTTAGGTACCTCCCCCTCTTCTTCTTCTTTTGTGAATACTGAGCAAAAGTAATTGTTCAGTATCTCTGCCTTTTCACTGTCACCCTCTGCCCACCTCCCCTCTCCTTTATTAAGCCTCACTATCCCTCCCTTGATCTTCCTTTCGCTCCCTGATGTACCTATAAAAGGTTTTATCCCCCTTCTTAACTGAGTTGGCTATCTTTTCCTCTTTTTGGGCCTTCGCTATTCTGACTACCTTCCCCGCTTCCTTCTGCTTTAACTGATACAGTTCCCTGTCCTGCTCCTTCTGTGATTCCTTATACTTCCTGAATGCTATCTTTTTCTCCCTAACCTTCCCCCCACCTCTTTTGAGAACCATAGTGTTTTTTTACTTTGTTTTTGTTTTTTTAATTGCTTCACACAAAGGCTTGTTGCCTTTATGATGGCAGTTCTGATTTTTCCCTATTGTGCTTCCATCCCTCCTTCCTGCCCATTTGTTAGTGCATTCCTTAGGCACTCCCCCATTTTGCCAAAGTCAGCCCTTCTAAAGTCCAGTACCCTCGCTTTAGTATGGCTTGATTCCACAGTTGTGTTTATTGTGAACCACACAGTGTGGTGGTCTCTTGTTCCCAGATGGCTACCCACTTCTAAATCTATGATCCTCTCTCTGTCCCCATTTGAGAGCACAAGGTCCAAGATTGCTCCCTCCTGAGTGGGTTCCAACACTAGCTGTCTGAGGCATGCCCCCTGTAGAGCATCGAGAATGACCCTACTCTTGGATGTGGTGGCAGCAAATGTGCTCCAGTTAACATCTGGCATATTCAGGTCCCCCATCAACAATATCTCCCATTTTTCTGCTATTCTGAGGATGACTTCCATCATTTTCTTGTCCATTTCCTCCCCCTGAGATGGAGGTCTTTATATAACCTCTGTGCAGATTGTGGTGCCACTACCTGTCTCCAAGGTGACCCACAGTGCTTCCTCTCCTCCCCGTTTACCCTTTGGTTCCATTGCTTTGATCCCTTCCCTTATGTAGAGAGCTACTCCTCCTCCTCTTTTACCCGCCCTGTCCCTCCTGTAGATTGTGTACCCTGGTTCTTAACTCATTGGGTTCTTGGCTCTGTATTCCTTCTAAATAGTTCCCCAGAGTTCACCTTTTTAATTCCCTTCTGGAACATGAAGCTCTATCATATCCCCCCCTCTTGTCTGGTCTCTAGTGAGTACATGTTCAGTGCCTTGAGAAGATCTTCATAAGATCTGCCCTGTTGACCGTGAATCATCTTGGTTACCCTGCATTGCACTGTCTCAGTCTGTACCTGTTCATCTGTGGGTGAGGACTCCAGAACTGAGCACAGTATTCTATGTGCACCTTTGCAAGTGACCTATACAGAGGTAGTAGAACCTGCTTTTTCCTGTTGTTAGTACCCCTTCTGATACACCCCAGCATCCTATTAGCCTTACTATAGGCCTTGCTACACTGGCTGGATTGTTTGAGAGAGTCACTAATGATGACTCCCAGGTTCCTTTTCACTACTGCAGTGGTTAGTTTAACCCCTCACAGTCACATCCAGTACTCTATCCTTTTGTTTCCCACAGGTGCATAATCTTGCATTTGTTGGCATTAAATTTCACTTACAGTTAACAGAACAAGGTAACCCTCTTGGTCTGTTTCGTGGGGTCAGGTCAACCTTTGGTCTCAAGTCTTGGAGGGATTCAAACTGTGAACCTCCTGCTAGCATACCCAATGTACAGGCTCAGATAATTCTGTCTTCGGGGGGCTGGATATCTTTGCTTATGGGCACCTGACCAGGTGTACAGAAATGAACCCTTAAAAACTGTAATAAAAGACCTCTGATTTAAAATGCTTACCTTTTTCCAGTTTGGTATCACCATTCAAGCTTATGTACAGTGTCCACTTTAACCATATATATACTCTACTTGTAAAGGAAAGAAATTCAAAGACAGACCAAGTAGGCTCTAAAAATAGAGTTTTACTAAAATAGATAAAATATGTAACATGTAAATACAGAACCATATATCACAAAACATACAAATTACTTAAACAAAACAGGTTTTAACAGTGCAATTCCTACTACAGTACTTAGATTTGTCTCTCTCTCTCTCTCTCGCTAAATACCTGCTTAAAGTGCTCACAGATGTTTCTTTGTCAGAGTCTAGATAGACGTGTCTCTGAAGAAAAACAGAATAATGTTTAAAAGCTGGTTTTCCCCACCTCTTTGCATGAGGTCACCTTGCTCCTCCCTGTCAGAATATATAAAAAAAATATATTTATATAAAAACAGGATGTCTTTTCCAAGTATTAAATTCTGTAACCTCAGCATAACTCATTTTCTCCATGTGACTTCCCAAGCAAGGTTGTAAATTTCCAAGATCCTCCTTTCATCTTTAGCTGCATCCTCTATCACACAGGCATCAAAGGAACATTTACAACTTCGCACCCGTGTGTAATAACCTGGGTTTTCTCTCCAAACGTCATAAAATGGATATGATCTATCTTGGCATCTGGCAAGTCACAATTAACCACCTAAACAGGATATCCTCAGCTCAAGCCTCTTCCAGCCTATAATTATCTCATGGCTTTCATCTTTCAGTTGAGACCTGGGGGGGGGAGGCGAGGTCACTCCAAGAGCACCAGATTTCTCAGCATCTCTCATGACAGACAGTCCATACCACATTTTTATATTACAAAAATGATACAGTGATCAGAACCAGCTGTCTAAGTGTCACACCTGGGGCTAACAGGTCCCAGTCATTGTTCTCTGTGGCCTAGATTTCGGTGATGGTTTCTTTTTATGTTTTTTGTGATGTTCCTAAGATTCTATGAGCTTCCACAACTAAGTGAAACATTTCCATGTTTTTCCCCATTTTAAATATTTTTTTCTTGTCTTCTGTTGGTGGATTGAGAAAGAGGCAATTGTTGCCTACTTGAAGGTGTAAGATTTGTGTGTTTGATGTCAGTTGGGAGCAGGATAGTAGCCACATTTGTTCTTTCTGAGGTCACCACATTTGTTCTGTAGTGTAAATGTAATTTCATTCAGGGGGCTATGCTCGAAAGGATGCACTTTACATGTGATTCGCATGTATATTGCCTGGGCACCTACGCAGCTGCAGACAGGAACAAGGTGCATGGATTCACAGTTGCAAGCACCCGCAGGGCACCTTTCTGTAGCCCTGCCCCCAGCATGCAGCTGGATCAGTGCTGCACGGGGCCAAAGTGTGAACACAGGTGGGCATCCAATTGAATGCTTGTCCTGGGTCCTAGAGTTGATCCATTGCAACACAAGTGCATGAGGGAAGTGAACAGCTGTAGTCTGGGATTGTTAAAACTACGGGCAGTCACCCAAATGGCTGCCCCCAGCCCACTCTGGCAGCCCAGTGGGCTGGGGCAGATGTGTGCAGGGGAACCCCATTGCTGCCATGCCCTGCCAGTGGCCATTGGGGGGCATGCAGACATTTATGGCAGGGTCCCAGAGGCATAAATTTAAAGCGCACTGGCACAGCACTTCACACCTGTGTGAATCACATGGAATGTGGGCATGCCCCCTGGCACACCCATGGCCCGGCCCAGGTGCAGATCAGCATGATCAGTGGGGGGATCTGACGCACAACTGGTGGGCGCACCAATGGTTTTTCTGCCAGACCCCAGCTGCATGGATATTCCATGTAGGGCTGCCTACCTGCTACAGATACATGGTGTGTAGGCACTACACCCTTTTGAGCATAAGGCCCATTGTTTGACAGTTTGTGTGTGGCTTTTGTAGAGTTGTCTTTTGTGACTAGGATGCTGTGGTGACCTGTTAATTATCTGGGATTGTGATTTTGTTTTTCACTGTTTAGTGGGCTTTCTGAGCCACTGAGTTCTTGTTGTTTTAAAATAAGCTTTTTCCAAGGCATTGTTTAGCCAGAATCTGACTTTTGCTTAGAAACAGCTTTCCTGGCATTGTGTTCTGGTTCTAACAGGACATCTGAAGTAGCAGCCCACTGTATTCTAGAATATTGAGATTTACCGTTAACATTTGGATAAAAGTCAGGACAACTAGTGTTCTGCAGCACTTTGTCCTGATTTCTGCAGCAGGGCTCCTAGGCTCCTGCAATAGCATTTATTGATGCCTGCAGCATGATTTATTCATTTCTGTGGCAGAATGCTGTCATACCATTGGTTAAAATATGATGTGACATCACTGATGACATCACATGCCAAGCATAGAAGAGGGGCTTCAAGATAAAGGAGATGGGGAAAGGAGCCTGGCACTAACTGTATATGTGAATGAAAACTCACAGAGAACAATGTATTCTCCAGCACTATCTATATTCTGCTGCATGATGCAAAGTTTGAAGAAAATTCTGCGATCACAGAATCACAGAATTCCAGAGGCCTTAATAATAGTAAGATTTGATACAAGTGAAATATCTGTTATAGTGACACAGTAGTGGCACTTTAGTTAGGATTGCATGACCACTTCTATGTTAAACCCCAAAGTTTGCCCTTTAATAACTTTGCAATTGTCTGACCAATTTGCCTGATATTTTGCTTGTGTGGTCTAGTACCACAGGTCTCTGGATCTGGCAAGTTTAGTTCCAGTTGGATGTGCAGTTGTGGAGCTGCAGAGTGCCAAAAAGTGTGAAAAGGCCTCACTTTTTGGCAATTTCTTTGCTCATTTCTACAGCCCGAATGGTGTGTGGTTCTGGTCTGAAATTTTCAGGGATATATGGGGACTGGTTCAAAAGTTATTAAACTTTCAAGTTTCCTATTATAGTCTATGGGAAAAATATATGTGCAGCACGAAAATGCTCACAAAAGCCCTTTATATTGCCACAAATGGGTTTTGTACTTTCGTGCTGCCACCATCTTGTTTTCAGTTAGCGGTGTGGAAAAAACACCGTAATTCAAAAAATACTGGCCCTTGGTAAACACCAACACTTGTGTTTACCTAATCAGGGCCCTAGGAACACAACCCTGGCATTAGTTTTCGAAAATGATGGCTGGAAATATGTTTTTTAAAATTTGCGCAAAAATTCCATGAAGTTGCACGAAACCTTCGCAAATATGCAAAAGTACAACCGACAAAAAACATTTCTTTGTCACTTCCTTGCATGAGAATGGTTAGGACTTTTGGGCTGAAATTTGCAGGGCAGCAAGGGCTTGCACCACAGTCGTGCCTTTTGCTGGTTTGGTGAGAGAATATAAAATGGTTCCATAGTTACAACATTCCAAAGTTTTGAAATTTCCCATAGGATAACATAGTGGCGTCCAAGCCACTTTTAGGTGGCTGTATCTCGAAAATGGTTAGAGATACAGATTTTTCACTAAGCACAGCTTAGTACATCTTAAGTGTACTAAGCACGTGTGCAGGATGCCAGGTCATGATTACAACTGCAGTGAACTCTTTTCCAAACTTACAGTGGTTACTGAGATAGTGCCACATTTGCAGCACAAGGGGGACTTGGAGTGTCTCTAGGCCTGTGCTATGTCTCTATACTTATGGGTTGATGGGAGTGCAGGGCCCAGATACCATTATGCAATAATGGGACCACAGAGCCCTCCATTATGCAGTACTGGGAGTCACAGGGACATACGAGATCATTACAATATCTCTACGCTTATGTATAGATGGCAGTGCATGGCCCAGAGGGCCCTACACTCCCACATGAAAATCAGAGGCAATTACAAAATGCATGCATGATGGGAGTGCAGGGCCCAGAGGGCTCTTCACCCCATAACCACATATGAATAACATTACACTTTCTCAAAAAGAAGGGAAATTCATTGCAAAAAATTCTGTTAATGCATCAGTCAGGGCTGATATTATAGCTGTAAAGTTTGGAAATTAGGTGTTAGGGTTACTAACCCTACCACCCCACCCAACCCCACCCTCCACACCAGCAGGCATCGAGTGTTGTACCTTGGCGTTGTTGGGCCTACCTCTCAGCCAATTCTCCTGTACTGGACCATGTAAGCTTCCTTATACATGGAATGGGGTGAGAGGCCCGATGACCCCAAGGCACATGGTGATGCCCGCTGGTGTGTGGAGGGTGGGGAGTTGGTGGTGAGGTGGTAGGGTTGGTAACCCTAACATCAAATTTCCAAACTTTTGTTGCTGTAATATCAACCCTAACTGAAGCATTGAGAGTTTTTTTGCAATGAATATGTTAGATATATATATATTGGCATCCCCCAGGATGAAACCCAATTCTGCAGCATTTTGCAGCACTCTGTAGAATGCTGCAGCAGACCTACTGAATGAAGTAATATAATTTCAATGGCAATTAGTCCATTTTGTCATTCAGAAAATGTGACACTGCCAGGACAAAGTGAACGCCATAGTTTCCTGCATGACAAAAGGAGTAATTGCCATTGAAATTACATTGCTTTATTAAGTAGGTCTGCTGTAGCATACTGCAGAGTGCTTTTAAAAGTGGGTTTCATCCTGGGTGCCACTGTATATATATATATATATATCTATATATATATATATATATATATCTATATATAATACTGGTGCAGTAGCGCCAGTATATTAGGGTTGAGTGCAAACTTCTATGTTAAACCCAAATCTTTGAACCTTAATAACTTTGGAACCGTTCTACAGATTTGCACGAAATTTGACATGCTTTATCTCCAGGTGTGAGTTCCCTCAACCTGCAAAATGTCATACAAATCTGTAGCGTGGTTTATGAGACAGAAGGTGTCAAAAAATCATACATTTATCATTTTTTTCATATTTCTTTGTCTACCTGTATCTCAGAAATGCCTGTAAGTTGTGGTCTGCAATTTTCAGGGTAGAAAGTCTTTGGGTCACAGATGTGCCTTTTGATGGTTTGGTGAAAAAATATCAATCCATTCCAAAGTTATTAAATTTTTATTTACCCATTATTTCCTATGGGAATAATATATAATCTGAAAGTGAAAGTACTTTTCGCACACTGTCATCCAGTTTTGCATACTTTGTACCTTAATAACTTGGCAACCCTTCAATGGATTTGCACGGAATTTGGCAAGCATAAGCTATGGATGTAGATCTCTTTATAAGGTAGATTTCATGTGAATTGTGTGTGTGTGTTTTCTGAGATACTGTGTCTCAAATATCCTTAAACTTATATGTTTCATTCCTTTTCACAGAGTCTTCCACTTTTGCATATTTGCACCGTAATAACTTTAGTACCCTTAAACAGATATACTGTACAGGAACATTTGCATGCATAATCTCAGGGGGTATGTCTGTAAATTTTATAAAGTTCATTTGAACCTCTTGTGTGATTTGTGAGATACTGTTTCAGACATCATTAAACTTATGTTTTTGTTTTTTTCCATTTTTACTAAGTCTTCCAGTTTTGCATGATTTGTATTTTAATAACTCTGGAGCCCTACAACCTATGTGCATAACATTTTACATGCATCATTTTATGTTGTTGGTCTGTTGATGTCTTTTATATATATATATATATATATATATATATATATATATATATATATATATATTATTTTTGTGCCTGAGCTCCCCTAGCCCCTCGGTGCGGCTCACCAAACTCCGCAACCGACTCCCTCATACTCAGGAATGCCTCCCGAGTGGGACCACCGAGGTGGAACTGTCGTGGCCAGAGGGGTTGGTACCAGAGCCGGCTCATTAGCGGGGAGCCATCATTTTTTCTGATTTTTCTTTCCCCTTGGAGCTGAGGGTGTGCAATGACGCAGGTAGAGGAGAAGCCCACATGCATCCGCATATTCCCTCCATGTGTCTGCCCCTCAGGCTCCTCCCCAACTGTCATGATGGTGCCTTTTACCCCCAGCCTCCACCAGGGGGTAGATAGGGTGAGGATACTGTGCTCCCCCCCAGAGAAGGAGAGCAGCCCTCCAGATGCTCAATTCTTCTACTCCCCTGCCGACCCTTGGTGGCCCATGCCCATTCCCGAACAGGGTCACCGGCAAGACATGAGGTGTGGCATCCAGCGTTTCATCCTTCACCAACACTGGGCCAGCAACTGGTCTGTTGATGTCTTTAATTTCATTTGAATCACTTGTGTAGTTTCAAAAATACTATCTCAAATATCCTTAAACTTACTTGTTTTTCCCATTTTCATAAACAGTCATCCAGTTTTGCATACTTTGCACTTTAATAACTTTGCAACCATTTAACAGATATGCATTACAGTTTGCATGCATAATTTCATGGGTTAGATCTGTTGATGTTGCTAATTTCATTTTAATTGCTTTTGTGATTTCTGAGATATTGTGTCTTAAACATCCTTAACTTTACATGTTTTTTCCATTTTTGCAGTCTTCCAGTTTTGCATACATTGCACCTTAATAACTTAGTAACCCTTCAACAGATGTGCATGAAGTTTTACATGCATAATCTCATGGGGTAGTTCTGTTGATGTAGCTTAATTTGAACTGCTTAATTGTGACTTTGTTTGCCAAAAGAGCTAGGGTACTGCCACAGTTTGCGACACTACTTTTCCAGATATGTCTGTTTCTTTGTCGCTTCCTAACTGAAAAATGGTCTGGGCTTTTGGGCTGACATTTTCAAGGTACAAAGCACTTGCCCAAAAGATGTGCCTTTATCTGGTTTGGTGCAAAAATGTTACTGTGTGGCAGAGTTATAACACTTTGAAGTTTTGGAATTTCTCTTAGGGTAACATTGTGATGGTTTGGGTACTTTACAGATGCTATATCTCAAAAACTCTTTGTGATACAGCTCCGGTGCTGTTGGTAGTTTAGTACACCTTTGGGTGTATTAAGTTGTTTTGCATGTTACCAGGCCCTATTTCAAACTGTTGGTGAATTGTAATGAATGGTGCACATATGATCTATATACTATGGCATGCATTATCAATATGTCAGCAGTACTGCATTGCAGTGCCACAGCACACTGTGCACTGATGGAAGTCCCACAAACACATGAGGGACAATTATAATAGGCATGCATGGGGGCACAGGGCCCACTGCTTACTATGGACTGATGGTAGTGCAGGGCCCGGAGGGCACTACAGTCCCACATGGAAATGAGGGACAAGTAAAATAGGCATGTATGAGAGCACAGGGCCCTACCACTAATTATGGACTGATAGGAGCACAGAGTTAGATGGTCCCTGCACTCCCACATGGAAATGAGGGACAATTACAACAGACATGGATGGGAGCACAAGGCTCAGAGGGGCCCTATGCTCCTACTGCTCCAATAATCAAATAAGGCTATGATTATACATTCTCAAAAAGTAAGGAAATTCATTACAAAAACTTTGTTAATGCACAATTAGGGTGATGCATCAAAAGTAGGGAAATACACTTTAGGGCTCCCAAGCCTAAGACCACACCTCTATAGATAGGGTTGAGTAGGCACTTTAATGTTAAACCTCAATATTTGCGTGTTAATAACTTTACAACCGTTCAATGGATTTGCACATAATTTGGAATGTGCAGTGTTGTATGATCAATCTCTTTATTTACCAAGTTGCATTTCAGTCAGACTTATGGTTTCTGTGCAGCAAAGCAATGAAAAACAAATTTTTTGCCACTTTTGCCACATGTTTTGCCCATGGAGCTGCGACCACACCGTTTGATGTTTTGGTCTGAAATTTGGAACATAGAAAGAGTTTGGGTGAAAGAACAATCCAGCATTAGTTTGGCTAAAAAATATTAATCCATTCCAAAGTTATTTAATTTTTAATTTTTGGGTTCTGAACATGCTCAGTTCACTCCAAGATTTGTATGCATGTTTTGCGAAATAGGATTGGCTCACAGTCAATGATTTTGTCAGCTCACAAATAAGTATTTTAGAAAATCCTCGTCTGTGAGAAAAATTCCTTTTCTGTGAGCCCCCATCTTGTTTTCATTTTTTCACCCAAACAAAATGTTGTAGCTTCTTACACGAGTGACTTCTTTTTGGAATAAGGTATGGGTTTTGTTCAGGGTGATGCCCTCTACAGACCCATACCTTTGGTTTGGTTTGTTTTGTCCAAAAAACAGCTGTTTCAAATTTAAAAATTCTTTGACTGTGATTCGCTAACGATCCTCTTTCGTGAGCTGACAAAATCCCAGTTCATGAGCTGATCCTCTTTCGTGAGGCTGCAAAATCCTTGACTGTCACTTTGTGACCAGATGGCCATTCTCGCAGATGAGGAATCAGTTGATGGTGAAGGATTTTGCTACCTTGCGAAAGAGGATCAGCTCGTGGACTGGAATTTTGTCAGCTTGCGAAAGGGGATTGTTTTAAGAATCCTCTTTTGTGAATTGACAAAATCGTAGTCTGTGAGTTGTCAAAATCCTAGTCTGCCAGTCGATCCTCTTTCACGAGGTAGCAAAATCCATGACTGTCACTTAGGAACCAGATTGCCCTTCTCACAGACAAGGATTGACTGGTGGTCAAGGATTTTGCTGCCTCATGAAAGAGGATCAGCTGGCAGACTGGGATTTTGTCAGCTTATGAAAGGGGATTTTTGTTTTTAATCCTCTTTCATGAGTTGACAAAATCACTGTCCACGAGCTGTCAAAATCCTGCTCCGCCACTTGATCCTCTTTTGCGAGGTAGCAAAATCCTTGACTGTCACTTAAGGACCAGATGGTCAAAATCTGATGGTCAAGGATTTCTCACGGATGGCGATTTTGACAGCTCATGAATGGGGACTGATCTGACTGTCGGGGATTTTGCTACCTCACGAACTAGGAATTTTTAAACTTTTAAAAACTTTCCCACTGCATTGTAACTCAACAGTTTATCTTTTGACTTGCAATTTTCAGGGTATTAACTCATCGGCTCTGGGACACCATTTTGAATTAAGGTTAGACAATGGAATCCTCGGACCTCGAAAAGGGCTATTGGAGCCAGTGAGTTAAGGGGATGCCCTAGAGATGTGAATTATGCTGTTTAGCTGTTGGAAAGTTAAGCAGTTCCATAGATATGCCATCACAAAGTTGAGATTTTTTCCCATAGGATAACATTATAGTGCCCATTGCGCTTTTTGGTGACTCTGTACTTCCTTGCCTTCTTTTTGTACTTTTTCTGACCTGCCTTTCTTCTGTACTCTCCCCCTCACCTACCATACTTAATTGCTCCCTTCCCTCCATGTTGTCCCTCCTGATTACTACTGCTGGTGTGGGGGGTTCCCTGACCTCCTTCTCCCGGAGTCTCTGGACCAGTTGGACCATACCCCCCAGTAGTTTAAACTCAGTTGGCTATGTACTCCCTGAGTTTGAATTGTATCCGAGTACATCTGAGCCCTCTCTACTAAGATGTAGTCTATCTGCCAAATACAGCATCTTGTTTGACCGCGTGCCCCCAGCCCCCGATGCAATTGAACCCTTCTTCCCTGCATCAGCACCTCAGTCAGTCATTAAACTCCACTATCCTCTTTTTCCTGACTGTACTGGCTATGGGGACTGGTATCACTTCAGAAAAGGCCAAAGAGCTCACTATCTCCTTGCAGGCCTTTGCCAACTCCCTGAACCTACCCTGCGCCACCCCTACCTCTTCCTCTGCTAAGTCATTGGTTCCCAGGTGGATGACTAAGTTAGGTTTTCCATCAACCTCCCTTGCAACTTCCCTGATTCTTGGTTCTGCCCTTCCCGCTACCATCCCCAGCATACAAACCACCATTCTTCTATTCTTTGGGTCCCCCTTCCTCCCTCAATGGATACCCATAATTATGGAGTCACCATGATTACCACCCTTCCATCCCATGCAAGTGTGTTTTCCAATCTCTTATCTTCTCCTACTATCCCAGCTGCCTCTCCACTCATCTGCACCCTATCCAGTCTGGTTAACTTCCTGCTACCTACCCCATTATCTCCCCCCGTCTTCCCTTAATCCTCTTTCTCCCTGGATAACCTTGCTTGCTACCACCTTTCCCTCTCTTTTTCTTACCCTGATTCCTCCCTCCCCCCATCCTCTACTCCACTCTGAATACCTCTTCCTCCTTTCTTTCCCAAACTACTCACCTCACTGCTCTCCTTCCTCCAGCCTTTGACTCTGGGTCGCATCAATCTTCCACTTCACCACCTGACTCCCCCTTCCCTAAACTTTTTAGTGTCACATACCTGTTTGATGAGGGTATCCCAACATCAGATCCCACCCCTATTCTTCTCTCAGTCTCTCCCCTTCCTGCTTCTGCTGATCCTCTTACCCACCTACCATTTTCCTTTACCACCTGCAATTCCTCCATGTCATTGCCACCTGTAGGGTAAGGATGAGGATGGGATAGTGCAGGGGGGGTGTAGGGAGCTGGGGAGGGGTCTTAGACAGCTCACTCTGTGGCATTCGTTGAAGTGCTGTCTGCCTATGACAGGGGAAAGGTGAAGTATCGCTGCACCAGGAGCTTCAACTCATGGCTGAAGAAATGGTGCAGAGAGAAATGGTTTGCCTACATTAAGGATTGGGGACACACCTGGGAGGATAAGGGCCTATTCAGGGGTGATGGCCTGCATCCATCCGGGAGGTGAACTGCAGTGCTCAGTGAATGGTGAAGGCATGTCAGCTTCTCACAGGTGCTGTATGCCTAACACACACCTGTGATCTTTACACTCAAGCAAACTGCCTTCAGCTAAAGGACAGAATCCGCTACCAAACCTGCTTGATAGCTAAGAAGATCTGTCTCGATATGCTGCCCATTGGGGTCAGGAACTTTCTCAGCCCTCATCATCCCACTCGAAATACCAGAAACTCCAACAATCAAATTTTCAATGTCCCTAGGTGCCGCATGGCTCTAGCACAATGTGCATTTGCCCATCGAGCTCTGCTTTGGACGAACTCAATCCAGCCTGAAATAAGTTCTACCACCACAATAGGCCCCTTCAAGTACAAACTTCAAATATCAACTTCTTACAAGCGCTACCTGTGATTGCTACCACTAAACCCTCTGTGGCTCACAGTCAACCTGCACTGAGCCTGCACCGTCTGCTATCATCTGACCCTACAGGCCACTTCTAGCACTTGCCTCCCCTGCCTTTCTTCCTCCTACCCCCCTATTCCTCCCTTTCACCCCCTCCTCCCTCACTACCTGCTACCCCTTCTCCCACCTTGGTAACATCAGACAGACCAGTTCCCTTCACCCTCTGCTTCCTCTGGCACACCTTTGATTGTCACCCAGTGCAACCTGACAAGGGTATTCCTGTACTTGCCTGATGACTGCTTTATAACCATTTGTTATCCCAGTATTTTTATTTTCTGGAAACGACTTGTTATAATTTACCTGTAACAATGACTTGCCTCTATGCTCTGTACTTGTAATGTTCTGTTTGAACTGTACTTGTCCTTGACACGGAACATATGTAAAGAGCTGTTGCTCAGAGGTATGAATCCTAGTTCTTAATAAATAAAGTAACTTCAATGAACATTTAAACTAGACAAGGGAGGTGGAAGAAGCAATCGAGGAGGCAGAAACTCCCCCAACAGGCTGAAGCAGACAGTAAGCCAGAGGGAAGAGGAATCCCCCAGGGTGCAAATTAATAAAAGAAGCAGGATGGTAGCAATAAAGTGGGAAGGGAATGAGAGCATTAAAAAGAGAGTGGGAAGGAGGGAGGGAAAAAAAGAGGGGGGCAACAAGCGGAGAAGAAGCAAAATCTGGAAGGCCATATGTGCAAATGCTACAAGTCTGGAAAATTAGATTCTGGACCTAGAGACCATCATGGCAGAGGCCAGCCTGGATATTGTGACCATTACTGAGTCATGGTACACTGAAAACCATGACTGGGACATGGCTTTACCAAGCTATACTCTGTTCAGGAAGGACTGGGTGGGAAGGAAGGGGGTGGTGGTGGTGCTTTATGTGAGGGAAAGCATAAAGGCAACAGAGATACAGGGAATACAGGAAGCAGAGGTACTGTGGGTCATCCTGGAGATGGGGAATGGAGCCACTATTCACACTAGAGTGATCTACAGACCTCCAGCATAGGTGGAGGAATTGGGTAAGGTACTGGTGGAAGCCACTGGCAAGATGACAGAAAAGGGGGAAGTGCTGTTGGTGGGGAACTTCAACCTGCCAGATGTAGAATGGAGCTTCCCAGCAGCGGCTTCAGTTAGAATCAAGCACATCCTGGACTCTTTGCAGGGGGCATTCCTCAGGCAACTAGTCAGTGAACCCACCTGTGATGGGGCAGTACTGGACCTGGTATGCACTAACATGGACAGTATTGCAGATGTCATGATGGGAGGCCACCTGAGGAATCAGTGATCACTGTACAATGGGGTTAAATATAAGGACAGCTGTGAAATTGAACCACACAAGGGCGAGGGTCCTGGACTTCAGGAGGACAGATTTTACAACGATGGGTGAATACCTCAGGGATAGCCAGGCATAGGGGGATAGCCTAGGTGGGGTGGAAGAACAGTGGGCAAAACTAAAAGGGAACATAGTAAAGGCAACAACCTCTGTGCCAAACGAGTGAGCAAACGCAAGAGGAAAAAGAGACTACTGTGGTTCTCAAAATAGGTGGCTGAAAAGGTAAAGGCTGAAAGGGTAGAGTTCAGCAGGTATAAGGAGATGCAGAGGGAGGAGGCAAGGGAGGTGTATTGAGGGAACAGAGGGAAGCAGGGAAAGCAGTAAGAAGCACAAAGGCACACCCTGAAGAGAGAATAGCCCAGGAGGTAACGAAAGGGGTCAAAATATTTTTTAGGTACATAAGTGAAAAGAAAGAAGTCCAGGAGTTGGATTGTAAGGTTAAAAAGGGAAGGGAGACTGTACAGAGGGGGACGAGAAAAAGGCAGACATCCAGAACAAATACTTTTGTTCAGTATTCACAGAGGAAGGAGAATGGTAGGGACCACAAAAAAAAAGCAACAGAAGCTTTAGAGGGAGGGAGCTGGACACTAGTCCTTTTTTGGAGGAGAGAGTTCTGAAGGAACTTGTTAACCTGAAGGTGAACAAAGCAACGGGGCCAGATGTGGTGCATCAAAGTGTACTGAGGGAGCTCAGGGAAATACTGGCTGCACCTCTGGTAGTTCTATTTAAAGATCATGTGCAAAGGTGTTTGCATGTTGTCAATAAAGTTTGAATTCAAGTCCCTATGCCATGATTAGAGTTTTTTGAAAATTTCATGCTGTTTGGTTTTGTGGTTTTGTTTAAATCAGCATTTGTTAACTTGCTCTACAGTGGCTGAAAACAGTGGCGTTATTTCTGTCTCTCAGCCAGGCTTGGAGAGCGATGACATCATCTTGGAGTACTGTAGCTTGGTGCTTTAGATTCCCAATCACAGCAGGCTGTAGAGTTAATGGTTTGGTCACCAGGTTTCTTACAAACTCAGTCTGTGGTTTGTGTTTAGATAGATTAGCTTAAAATCTATCATTCTCATATTATAAAATGTTGATCATTTCAGTTTCAGTGCTGAATTGAAGTAGTGGAAATCTTTCTCTATGAGAGATCAGCTTGTCTGTATCACAGCTCTCAGTTCTTTCTCATCAAAACTCTGATTTTTTTCTAACTATATAACACAGGGTTGTTCAATGAATATAAAATAAATCTAAATGTTTATTCATAGAAATAGTTTGTCTTTGATGTAGCCTTCATAAATACATTTATGGAAAAACATTTGTTTTCATGTCAGACTGACAAATGGATGCCTGTCGTACTCTACTACTTCAAGCACATGTACTGTCTGAACTCACAAAATTTCAATTATTTGGTGGTTTCTGTGTGAAAATACATCATGTATGTGGGTAAACAGAAACACTATATGGCATCCTGATTCACCATGTCTCTTCCCTACAGTTGAGGCAGCTGCACTCTGCTGCCACCTGTCCCCTGCCCCACAAGCCCCCTGCCTTCTGCTCCACATTTGAGGCCGCTGCACCCTACTTCCCACTGTATTTTCCCACACAGTCAGGGATTGTGCGTCCTGCTGCCTCCATCCCCTGCCTAAAGAATCAGGGCTGCTGCACCCTGCCCAAACAGTTGGGGTTGCTGCACCCCTGCTGCCCCCCCACAATCAGGAATGCTGCACCTGTTGCCCACTGTTCCTGTCTCCACAGTCAGGGCTGCTGTACTCTGCTAAGCCCTAGAGTCCTAGGTCCCCTGTCTCCACAGTTGGGCTGCTGCACCATGCTGCCCTAGGCCACCGAGGTGGGGCATTTGCTGCACCCTGCTACCCACTTCCACTGCCCCAAATTGGCAGAACTGCTGGTCCACAGACACCCTGTCTCACAGTCAGGGCTGCTGTACCACAATACCCTCCTGTGTCCTAACACACTGTCAAGGCTTCTGCACCATGCTGTCCTCTGTGCCCTGTCACCACAGCCAGGGCTGCTGCACTCTGCTGTTGTCTACACAGTTGGGGTTGCTGTGGCCTGCTGTGCTCTAGAGCCCCATGCCTTCACAGTTAGGGCTACTGCATCATGCTGCCATTTGCCACAAGAGTCAGGGCATTTGCTGAACTCTGTCATGTGCCTCCACAGTTGAGGCAGTTGCACCCTGCTGCCCCCTGCCACCTAAGTCAGATGCTTTGCTATGTTCTGCTGCCCACATGTGTTGTCACAAACAGGCATGGCTGCTGCACCCTGTCCCACAGTTTGGGCTGCTGTATCATGATGACACCCTATCTCCTGGCTGATCAGTTGGGGCTGCTGCACCTGACAGAGGACAGTAAGGTGCAGAAGCCTTGAATGTGGGGCAGGACACAGGTGAGCATCAAGGTACAGCAGCCTTGACCATGGCACAGGGAGCACATTGTGCAGCAGTACAACCCATTTGGGACAATGGAAGTGTATAGCAGGGTTCATGGGGGGAGTCATGTCAAACAAATCTGATAGATTTCTTTGACTGGGTGACAAAGGATTTGGATCAGGGTAGAGCAGTGTGGATGTGGCCTGCCTAGATTTCAGTAAAACGTCCGTCACCATTCCACACAGGAGACTAGTAAGCAAGCTGGGTAGCTTAGGAGTGAATACAAAGGTGGTAAACTGGATAAGAAATTAGTTCGAGGATAGGCAACATAGGATGGTGGTAAATGGAGTTCGCTCTGAGGAAGGGAGGGTGACCAGCAGGGTGCCTCAGGGATCCGTGGTGGGACCAGTCCTCTTTAATATCTTTATAAGTGATATTGTGACATTGCAGAGGAGCTGGAAGAGAAGGTCTACCTCTTTGCAGATGACACTAAAATCTGCAATAGGGTGGGCACTCCAGGAGGGGGGGTTTGGAAAGGATGAGCAGAGACCTGAGAAAACTACAGGAGTGGTTAAGGGGATGGCAGCTGGGTTTCAATGTGAAAAAGTGCAAAATAATGAACTTATAGCACTGAAACCCATGGGCAGAGTCCAAAATGGGTGGAGTGGCACTGACAACCACCAAGCAGGAAAGAAACATGGTGGTAATCATATCAGATGAGCTAATGGTGGCCAGGCAATGTGACAAGGGCATCAAGAGGGCTAGTGGGATGCTGGGGTGCATAGAGAGGGGTATCACCAGCAGAAAGAGGGATCTGGTGTTGTCTCTGTATAGATCACTGCACAGACCCCACCTAGAGTACTAGTGTCTAATTCTGGAGACCACATCTCTGGAGGTACATAGTCAGAGTGGAGGCGGTCAGAGGAGGGCAACTAAAATGGTGCATGGTCTCGTCAAAAGCTCTATGAGAAGAGACTAAAGGACCTCAGTATGTACACCCTGGAACAGAGGAGGGGTGGATATGATAGAGACCTTTAAATACCAAATGGGGGTAAACAAGGTACAGGAGGGAGTATTTTCAGAAGAAAAAGGTGCTCAAGAACAAGGGGACATGCCATGAAACTGGGGGGGGGGTAAAGGAATAGATTCGTGAGAGATGTGAGGAAGTACTTCTTCACAGAAAGAGTGGTGGATTCCTGGAACAGCCTTCCAGCAGAGGTGGTGGGGTTCAAGAATGCATGGGATAAGTACAAGGGAATCATAGTAGAAAGGAAGCAGGGAAGGGAGAAAGAGCTGCAGATCGGGTACAGTATGCGATAATAGTGTAGGTAGGGAGAAATGGGCAGACTGGATGGGTCAAGCATTCTTTATCTGCCCTCAGATTCTCTGCTTCTGTTTCATTGGCTATGAGATATGCCTTATTGTCTGCCACCAATGCCTTGAGCTCACTTATTTTATTACCCAGACTCCTGGCATTAAGGCACACCCCCTTCCAACTAGTTCTGGATCCTCTTTTGCTGTTTTGTGATCCTACACTTGCATTCCTTTCCATTCTCCTTACCTTATTATTTTTTGTATTGCTTGCAGATCCTGAGATACGTCTGCCCTTGTCACTCCCACTTTTCCTTTTGAACTACAAACCTTATTTTACCCACCTTACTGCTACCAGTCCCCAGCATAGGGAGAGCACTAGCTAGGTTCCCCTCCCTCAGTCCCTTTCCCCTAGTGTCAGTGTCCCCCGCAATCAGTTTAACTGTCTAAAGCAGACATCAAACTTCTACCCCAATGCGCTGGTCCCCTCTGTCTTGTCAGGTGAAGACCATCACCTTTAAAGAGCCTCCTGACTCAGAAGTCCCCCCAGTCCCCCACAAAGTGGTACCCACTCTTTTGACACCATCCGTTTTACCATCATTTAATTCCTCTATGTCTTCCCTCCTTACTCTATCGTTCCCTTCCTCACCTCCACACAGGGAAGATCTCAGAAAAGGCCAGGTAGGCCAAGTGTGCCTGCTGTCTGTCCCCAGCCTCTGAAAGTTCTGTTTACCTGCTCCACAGGCTGGTTCATACCTCTCAACTGTTCCTGATTTTCAGGGACGTCCTGATTTTGCCTCAAAATTTTACTCTGTCCCTCCTAAAATTGCGTTCCATGACCAAACAGTGGGGTTGTAAGCACAAAATAATGTTAAACATTAAAGTTACAGACTTGTTCCTACTTAGAAAATGCATTTTACACTAAGCCCCTTATTCTACTAGCTTCCTGAGCTGATATCTCCAATTTTGAAGATGTGTCCCTTGTTTTGGTCCTTCATCCCTGATTATATTAAGCCTTGTCCCTGATTTATGAGGCAGGAGGTTGAGAGGTATGGGCTGGTTTGCAAGATCATTGGTACCCAAGTGTACCAGCACCTGCAGCTCTGCTTCCATTTCCGCTATCCTCCCTATTCTATGACTGATGCCCCAGGAAGGCACCTGACCATCCCGACTCCTCCTGCCCACCACCTACTACTCTCTCTATCCTCTGATCATAGAATTCCCAACCACTAAGACTCCCTAGCTTCCTTCTTCTTATTCTCACCCTGGGTGCTACCAGGTCATCATTCCTATTTCCCCAGTGACCCAGATCTCCCCCAACACACACACACACACTAAAGTCAGGTTTCTGAGTCTCCTCCAGGAGTGCAAAGTGATTTGCCATTGGGATGGTGTGAGGTTGGTTGACCTTCTTGTGGCTGCCTCTGCCACTATTCACCCTCCACCTCCATACCTCTGTACTCCATTGGACCAGTGGATCTCTGGGAAAGTGGGGATTTGGGCTGTGTGTTCCAGCCATGCCGGTGCCACAGGAAAGATGTCGCTTCTCTTATTCTTTCTGCATTATGTAGAGAGAAAAGTATAGGCGTTTACTTTGTGAAAACTAGTATAGTGATGTGGCATGTTGTGGGAGGAGTTCTTAGATGGATCAGAAGCAGAAGGTTTTATTAGACATAGATACATGGACAATGACAGCAGAAAAAGGCCTGTTGGCCCATCCAGTTTGCCCACCTTACCTAATTACTCTGCACTGGATCTAGTGGCCATCCCTCCACTTTGTTTTGCTTTAGTTTTTAAAATATTTAACTGTAAGATTTGTGTGATATGTATTGCTGTCCCTGACTTTGTACATCAGCGAGTTGGTGAAAAGATTGCCAGGGGGTAAAAATAAAACATTTTGTTAATTTCTGAACTATTCAAGTTTGAAAATCATGTGTGGAACATTTATGATCCCTGGATTTCTACTTCAGTGGATTAGTATTTTTAGAAGGGGCCACCACATGAACAAGCGGTCGAAAACTGCACGGTGAAAAAGCATGCTGCATGGACACCTCAAAAGTGCATGGTCAAAACCCATGCTAATATAAATAAACAAACTCCAAACCTTGCATGCTGTTTTGACAACGCGGTTTTTGACATCGTGTTTATTTTCTCGAGGTACTGACCGTATCCGTCTATTCTGTTCTTCAGGAGTTTCAGGTTGTCTAGGTACTAATGATATGGCAATTGTTTGCAGTCTCAAATTAATTTGGTTGACATTTTCTGTACCCTCTCCAGTAGAAATTTGTCTTTTTTGTAATACGGATTCCATATGGAGGAGCAGTACTGTAGTCTAGGTGTGGCCTAACCAAGTTCCTATACAAATGGAAAGTAACTGATACATTGGGAAGGACACAGCAGGAATAGGTAATCAGCGCTTCAATGATACCAAGGCCAAAGAAAACATACAAAAGGACAAACACATGAGCTGTGAGAGGGGGAGTAACAGTACATGGAATATCATGCACACAAATGCCCGCAGTCTGAGTAACAAAGTCCCAGAACTAGTGGCTGTAATGACAGAGGAGGATCTAGACATAGTTGCCATAACTGAAACATGGTTCATTGGTAACCACAGCTGGGATATTACTGTACGAGGGTATGCTCTGTTCAGAAGAGACAGAATAAACAAGAAAGGGGGGGCCCTCTACGTCAAGGAGAGCATCAAAGCAACCACAATACAGGGCAAACATGAGGAGGTAGAGGAACTATGGGTCACCCTTGAGACAGGAAAAGGAACAGCGATTCGGGCAGGTGTGGTCTACAGACCCCCAGCTCAGGTGGAGAAAACTGACAGGATATTGCTGGATAATGGGTCTATGACAATTTGCTCCTGTCAACTTGCTCCGCGATAATACGCTCCCGACGATTAGCTCCCTTGTCAATTTGATCCTGTCATTCCCGCTCTGTCATTTCGCCCCGGTACCGATGTGGATTTCATTCTGAGCACAGAACAGGAACAGTTGCATTATTAGCATTAGCATGAAGCTGTCACTGTAAAGGTGGCATACCACATTCCAGCTATATATACATTTATACGGTAGCAGCAAGTAAAGGCCTCTTCACCAAATGGTTATAAGAAGACAGAAATGTCATGACCAAAAGAGAACACTCTAACCCATTCTATTTCAGTGCTTTAGATATTTTAATGCAGCTGAAACAACTTAAAAAAAAAAAACAGTGCAGGCAAACATTTATTCTTTTAACTTAGGCCATTATACCTACCTATGTTATCAGATAAGCAGAGAGACAGGGAAAAGGCAGAAAGACCGAAATGGCTTGTTGCTCTCAATACTGATAACAGAAAACATCCGTTCAGTACTCCAGTTTGGCAGACCGTTTTAGCAATTCCTGCACATAGTTTTTATTGTGGCTCAGTCCTAAGCAGTTTGGAAGTAAGGAAGCGCTAACACATGCAAGTTAAATCCATGTCACATGACCACTCCTCAGCCTGATAGCTCTATCGATGTGATTCAAAAAAAATTCAGATAATTAGCAAGTTACTGAATTATTTAAAACACAAATAAAAAATGTAAAACTTATGTAAACATGTTAGAAAGTGAGCGTTCCTTAAAAATGTCTCAGAAATGGTTCAAAAAAGATTCTACTTTGAAACAGCGCTCAAAGACTTAAAACACTCAAAGGGAGAAATAAAACAGTAATAAAGGACCATTCAAACAACCAGGGAAGAATAAAAAATGACAAAAAATGGCAACTCCCCTGGTAAGACTAAATCCCAGAATAGATGAGAAACGTGCTATTTCACCAGTACTTTTCTATCATTCACACCGGTGCTGAACGTTTCCAGCCGATAGCTCCCCATGGAGAATCGCTAAGTCTGTTACTGTAGGAGCGAAATGACAGGGAGTGAGTTAGACGGGGAGTGAAATTGATGGGGGCGAACGGTCGGGAGCAAGTTTTGGGGAGATGAATTGACAGGAGCGAATTGACGTGCTCCCCTGGATAATATACACGATATGGCAGCTAAAGGTGAAGTCCTGCTGACGGGAAACTTTAACATGTCAGATGTGGACTGGTCCATCCCAGCAGGGGCCTCAGCCAGGACTCGAGATATCATGGACTCACTACAGGGGGGAGGGCCTCAGACAACTAGTGAGGGAACCCTCCAAAGACAGGGCAAACCAGGATCTAGTACTGACCAATTGAGACAGACTCGCAGATCTCCAAGTGGTGGGGCACCTGGGGTCCAGCGACCACCACATGGTACAGTTAAAATTCAACACAGGGTGAAGTCTAGCCATACAATGGCAAAGATCTTAGATTTCAGTAAGGCAAACTTCTGCAAGATGGGAAAAAGTGTTAAAGAAACCCTGGATTGGAGAAACACAGGAGGGGGAGTTGAGCAGAATTGGGCATATGTTAAAGAGACCATTATAGGGGTCACAGAGCAACTTGTTAAGGTAAAAAGGGAAGAGAAGGAGGAAGCCACTTGGTTCTCCAAGGCTGTAGCAGAAAAGGGAAGAGTCAAAAGGGTGGCCTTCAAAATATATAAGGGCACGCAAAGGGATGAAGATAGGGAGGAGTACCAGAATTGTCTAAGAGAGGTGGGAAAAGCTGTAAGGAGTGCAAAGGCACAAATTGAGGAAAGGCTAGCTCAGTCAGTGAGGAAGGGATAAGACATTCACAGGTACATTAGTGAGGAATAAAGTGCAGGGGGATCACTAAACTCAAGGGGACAAGGAGAGACCATAGAGGAGATAAAGACAAGGTGTCAATTCTAAACAAATATTTCGAGAGGCGGAGCGGCAAGATGGCCACAGTGCTGCGCTCACGCAGCATGTTTTCTGCTGTTCGGATGCTGTTTACAAAAGGTATTTTTGGTGGATTTCATGAAGGAAACCCACTGTATTTTAATCTATAGCCTTCGGAAATGTGTGGGTTTTTTTTGGTAGTACGAAACTGCAAAAACTGTAGTTAAAGTGCCTTTGTATTTATATGTCTATTTCCGGCATTCCATCGGGCACCGCTGAATGGAGTGCGAGAGGTAAGAAAGACAGAATTGTTCCCTCTTGCTTCTCGCTTTTTGAACAAAGCTGCTGTTGCATTATAGTTCTAATACAGACTTTCCAGTGCTGTGGCTTGAAGGACTTTGTTTCCCTGTTGTTTTCCTGGGTCTTAGTAGGTATTGGCATTCAGGCGGCGTTCGCCGTTGGAGCAAGATAAGATTGAAACTCTCGCTGTGTCCATGGACTGGGAGTTATAACCGGCTAGAATTTGGTCGGCCATCCTGATCAATTTTGAGTGATAAATGGGCGACTATAAGTGTTTTTTGTCGCTTATCAAAGCACCTGAAAATAAGAGTCTCGCTAAAGACGGTGGAGCTCTGGTGAATGGTAAGTGCTAAAATATTGATTTGTGCATTTGGAAGGAACTTGGCATTTGAAAGACACCAGAGACTGATGACAAAGAGTTAAAAGTGCACTATAAGTGCTGAAATGCCTAAATCATATTTTAAAACCTATGCCATCTTTGCCTAAGGGCTGGTGGTAACATTTAAATTAACTGAATTTACTGTGCTCAGATAAGCAATGTTTTTGTTCTTTGCACTTTAGATGTCTCCAATTTGAATTATCCAAGCGGTGGGAATAAGACCAGCTAATCATGAATGATGACAGACAGAGTTCCATATGGAAGGGTGACTGGATTCGTATTTTTGATTACCTGACCAAAGGGAAAGGAGAAAAATATGTTGTGTAGCCATTGGAGCTGATGTTTTTTTTTTCTTTTGGTGGGCCCATGTGGGATGCTGCTTTGTGACTGCTGGAGATTGATCAAAGGGTATCCCACTATGAGTGTGATGCAGTGAAATTTTACTACATAGGCAAAATCGCTGTGAAGTCGGCAAATTTCTACCTCTATGTAGCTCTTCACATAATTTTTACAAATAACCCGTAATTCATCATTTAGACTTTGCCTTGCTTTGAGGGTTTTAAGTGCAAATTGTACTTAACCCCAAAACAAGAAGAGGTCACAGATGGAAATCCTCAACACCACCCCTGATATATCCCTAGTGGCCCCCACCCTGTCAGGTAGTACTCCCCCACCCCACACCCACCAACCCGAGAGTTGGATCAATTAAAAATATATTTTACCTGGTATCTATTGGCCCCCATCCCATCAAATAGGCCCCCACCTCACTCCCAACCCCGAGTCGGATCTGTTTAAAAATATGTTCTTTTCCCTGGTGTCTAGAGGCCCCCCCACCCTGCTCCCCCAATCCTGACGGAGGCGGGCCACCAACACATCCCTCTACTCACCTCCAGACCCGCAGCCCGTTCAACTCAGCTCAGTGAATGAGTGTGTGTCAGCTTGACAAGCAAGTGCTCATTCATTGACAAGTTGCAATAATTACTCAGTCCTGTTGGGGTGTACGAAGGGAGGGGTGCTCCGGTGTTTCACAGGGGGGCAGGATGAGGTCCACAGCCACATTTCACCCCCAATCTGGCCTCCCCACCAGTGACCGGAGCAGCCCCTACCCTACTGTACAACCCGCAATGTACTGAGTCAATTACACAATTTGTCAATGAATGAACTTGTGCTTGTACAAGCGCTGCTCATTCATTGAGCTGAGTCAGGTGGGCTGCCAGCTGTGGAGGTGAGTGGAGGGATGTGCCAGTGGCCCCTCTGGTCAAGGTTGGGGGAGTGGGGTGGGTGGGGGTACTACATGACAGGGTGGGGGGTGGCAGGCCACTAGACACCAGGAAAAGAATATTTTTTAAATGGATCTGACTCAGGTTGGGGGGGGAGGGTGGGGTACTAGCTGTCAGGGTGGGGGACACTAGGCACCAGTAAAAATAATATTTTTTTTTATATGATCCGGCTCGGGGTTGGCGGGACGGGGGCACTAGACACCAAGGAAACAAAATAGATGGTTTTCACGCATCTCGAAGTAACATGAAGTACCCACAAAAATGTGAAATTTGCATTACTTCTGGATGCGTAGCTATTCGCTTCGCTACCCGTAGTATAACCCGAAGTTCAGGTTATATGCAAAATACTATGGGAAGTGAATGTAATGCACTTCACCCACCACTACCTATGAGATATTGTTTTTTCATCTTTTCATATTGAGACCAAACTGTTTGTCTTTAAGAGCTTGGAATCTAAATATCCCACCACCACTAAAGATTTAACCTTGGGCTGTGAACCTGCTGCAATAAGGTACATGTTTAAAATTGGTCACTTGGCCTCCCTCTTTGTTTTCTACATAGATATACTATTTTAGTGATTTGGGGAGATGAGTTGTAGGGTAAGTTCTCCCCTCCTAAAAATTAAGTAGTGGTGTGTTGGAAGTTGAAGTTGGACCAGCCTCTTTTATCTTTACTATCAAAGTGGCAGGCTTATTCTAGTAACTCCATTTAACTCTATTCCCTATCATAAGGACGCTGATTTTCAGCATGTGCTGGAGCTAATAAGAAAGAAAAAACCTTATTGATAAACACTTTTTGTTTGCCCTTAGGGAAGTTGAACTTCCGCTCAAAAGCAATCTCTGGGATTGCAAAATTGAATTTAAAACTCAAAAGCACAGTATTTTCCTTAAGGGGGCACTGTCAACCCCATTTGGCCTCAAAGTATGGCTAGTTAAAATAATGCATTTTATGATTGTTCTCATTCTATAGAGACTGCTGATGTAGCTGGTTGTTTGGTTCAGACTCCTTTTTCCTTTTAAAAAGTAAAAAACTGAGTGTCATCCATGCTGGTGTTACCACACTAAAACACATTTGTTTACATTTCTTGACCAACTGCAACTGCATCTTTCCTGGACTCAGAAACACCCCCAACACTATCTAGCTACTCATTATGCAGTGGGAGTAGATGAGACTATTGCATCACAAGTGGCTGCACTGTTTGAGGGTGTTTGTAATGTTCAGGAAGTATGCAGTAAGCGTAGGTAAACAATTTAGAGCAAACCAAGGTTGTGTATAACTGTACATTCCCATTCATTTCAGTTCTAATAAGTAAGGAGGCAGATGAAACAACCAACAACATCGATACATTTTAGAGAAGGTAAGCAATCATAAAATGTGAGTTTTTAACAAGAAATAATGTGATGCAAAAAAAGTTGACATTGCACCTTTAAGCTTCATGTTTGAATATGGCACTCTATAGGCTGAAGTAAATGAAAAGGAATCCATAGGAAAATGCTACTTATTATCACTTTAATGCCTTTATTGTCAAAGTAAATTATTTGTAAGTATTTTTATATGCTATATCTGCCTTTGTTTTGATCTACAAATGTGATGGCTTTCAGAATTTCAATGGAACCAGCTAATTCTATACATTAACATTTGGACTCCTGAATTAAGGAGCCTTTGTTATTAGAACTAAAGAACGGACTCCTGAAGGGGAGCCTTGATTTTGTGAAATAGAAATTTTAAGGCTGCATGATAAATGTTATAGGACTACAGGGTTTTAAATAATTGATTAGCAGTTTTTTTCTTGGGACTATACTAATTGTACAGAAAGTATTTATATAGATTTTCTAGAAGTGCTGTGTTTGTTAAACACAGTGAGGCATGAGCTATGCATTTTCACAAAGATGTAGCACGTTTATGAGCATAATGCTAATCAATTTTTAGAGTTAAATAAATCCCTGGACTAGTATTGATTGCTTATATTTGCTCACCATCTAAAATGTGGATTGATATACTGCTCTTCCAGCAGAATGTATTTTGGGATGCCCACACAGGTTTAAACATTGATGCATTTCAGCTAGTATGAGGAAGAGCATTGCCGATAAATACTGACTTGACCGACTCCTGAGTAAATGGAGCCTAAATATTTGATCTTAAGTAAAATGGACTCCAGTTAATGGAGCCATAACCTTGCTCCAGTTAGAACTAAACTCTAAACATTTTAAGCTACATTTATGTTTCTATGTCTGCTTAATATTTTATAATTCAACTGTGTATTTGCTTACCCTTTAGTGCCTAGAAACGAATATTATTCTTTTTAGTATGAAAGGATCCCTATTACTTATTATAAAGTAAGCATTGATGTAAACATTTATGGACTATCCCGATGGAATGTGCACACATTTTATGTATATGCCCATATGTTTATGTGTTTTGTAAAGGCTATTGACGAACAAATAAACCTTTGAAGTAGAAGTTGAACAAATATTTCGCTCAGTCTTCACAGTTAGAAGGGAGGGACAGGGACCACAGTTAGACAACATAGGCATAGAGGAGTCGAAGGTGGACACCAGTCCTTTTACAGAGGAGAGGGGACTAAAAGAGCATGCAGAGCTAAAAGACCTTCATGGGAAGCGACAGTTGTCCCTATTATGGGATGCCCAAGGACATTTAGTATATCCATTGCCAGTCTGTTCACACAAATTACACTTGAACAAACTGGAGGGCAAAGAGGCCTGAGTGACCAAAATCAAAACAATGTGAACAACGAGGTATCACAAACTGTATTAAGATGTGTCCTAGAACCAACCTTAAAACAGGACTTAGGCTGGCCAAATAAAACAAACTACCCTTATCCTTCCCCAGAAAAAAGCTATTGGGCAGGTGTTGAGGTCCGTATTTGTAAAAAAGTTTACCCTGATTTTCAACCCCCATTCCAAATATTCTCACTATCAAGAATAGGTACTGGTTTATCCAACACTTCATATTCTACATAGACAAAAAAGAATATCTTCAATATGAACCCCTCATTCACAAAACATTACAGTAATTAACTTAACAGATGGTTTGATCAAAGGCACTGCCAAAAAAGTATCCAGAGTGGAGACTGGTTTAACAGCATGATAGTGGTCCAAAAACGTCCCAAACCTGAAAGGGTTTAAAACTAATATCGTAGTTTGAGTTACCAATATGTATAAGACAATATATCCGCAGACAGAAATTTGAGAGAACCTTAAGCAAAACCTTTACTAATATAAAGTCTATCAGGTAGTTCTTCAAAGCCACCCTTATAAATCAGACGAGACAGCATTCACTGCATGGTGCAGGCTCACCTTATTAGAAAAACAAATCAGAAAGTTTGAAGGGGACCCTTAGTAGACAAGTCTGGACCAGGAACAGATGTTTCAGTTGTTAGATGTTAACAGGTGACTGATCAGTAGACTTAGAGACATTAGTCACTGCACAATTAAAATAGAGCTTTTAGGTGGCAAAGAGTTGGAAGCAAGAATAGCGTAGTGAAGAAATACAGAACCAACAACAGGAGGGAAAATGTTTCACCTCTCATCATTGAGATCAGGCACCCATTGTCCATCTGAATAACGTAACCACCCAGCAGCAGATATAGCCTTCTCCGGTGACCAACCATCCGGGCAGAGGTAGATAAAGGATGTTTGAGATCGAACAGGGAGAGAGTAGCAACGGGGGGACTTCAGACAGAAGTGCATCGAGGAACAACAACCGGAGCAGCTCCCAGAGTCAAATCACCCTTCTTCTCAGTAGAAACCAATGACAAAGTAGGCAATTCATTTCCTTGCAACACATTACCAGACTCCCCCATCCGCATTGTAGAAAGCAGCGTGTCAGAATGATTAAGACCGCGCGTATGGTGACCCTGGCGCTTGTGGCCAAATCCTGGACCCCACAGACGAGTTTGCAGGAACTAGAGCAGAGACTGTGTGACAAGCACGCACAGGAAGAACCGAGGCAACATCATCATGCTGCCACCAGGAAGTACAGGAAGCCGCCTGTGCCAAAACAGGAAACAGAGCGCCAAAGCTGCAATTTCATGTGTAACCGAGTCTGACGCGAGACATTCCTCCGAAGCTAGAAAGCACTTCATCCAAAAGACGCCCTTCAAGTAAGTTCCTGAAGCTTGTCCAAATGTGACTGATACTTTACCATAGGAGTAACCCTCTCAGGGCACACAGACTCAGATGTAGCAAAAACTCAACAGGCAGGAAGCATCCTGGAGTTCAACAGCCAAACCAATAGCCTCAGGTGCATCAGGAGCAGGGGAGGCCCACTCCCCATCCCAGACACTTCCATCTCCTCAAAAGCAGAACAGAAGTGGCCATCTTGCATCCGACCACCAAAGGTTCTCCAAAGAGTAGGGAATTTCTGTGTCCTGGCCAAATTTCCCTCATAAAAATACCACCAACAGCTTAACTGGTTCAAGGTCAGTTGGCATTCATCTGTATCCCCCTCCCCTGGGTCGTGCCTGAAAATAGGCAGGATTTGTTTAGTGCACTTACCGGTCAACAAACAAATAAACTAAAATAAATCATCCTCATAAAGAAAAACTGCCTCACAGTCATCAGTGTCTGAAGTCTGACCACTGGAAAATTCTTTCTCCATTGTGTCATCATCTACATCTGTGGTGGGCCATTTCAGGCAGCCACTGCCAGTGCCTCCAGGATGCTTCATTTCCACATCAGCAAGACCACCATGACTAGGCTGGGGTATGAATACCGAGGTTGCAGTCTATGCAGGTATGTGCCTCTCATTCATTTTAATGAATGTTAGCAACTAACATTGCAGGAGACAGGTTTGTCCCATGGGTCCCGACTATTGCACCTGCTGAGCTGAATACCCTCTCTCAACACCTACACTGGAGGGTAGGCATGTAGGGTATTTCAGTGCCACTGCAGTCAGCTCTGGCCATTCACTGACCTTTCCACTCCAGTACAAAGAGGATCTTCACTTATTGTCGATGCCTGTTTTCAGACAAATATGACTCAACCATTCTCTGTGCCCACTAAGTCTGATTGTTGATGCATCAGCTGTCCCTGGAATCACTGATGTCACAAATACCCGCAGGACAAAAGCCTCCCAAAGCGGGTCTGACGCCAGCCACTTTGGATGACGAGACCACCAGGAACTACAGTCCCCTTACCCTTGCATGATATGCTTGATGGTCCTCCAGCTACACCTTCCAGCTGGATTGCTGCTGAGGTTTGCAAACCTTGGCATGTGACTTCTGTGCCCCATGAACCAGCGAACCAGATGACCACTGATATTTTTACCTGTTCAGGCCTCTCCACCAGTACTGATGCAATTCCACAATTGTATTGTGGGTCCAGCATTATTGCCATGGTAAAAGGATTGTCACTACACTGAATCCTCAATGTGACAATTCTGGTTGAATACTGTCAGCATATGTTGCAGCAACATACTGCTACCATCATCTCCAGCAACATCAAGGCTATGCTGGACATTCACCAATGTCTGCCTCAGCACCGCAGCAAGTAGGAATTGATTGGCTAATGGAGCAGACTCGCCACTCACTGCCTGTGTGGCATGTTCAAAAAGGTGCAAAATTGTTATTACAGAGTCCATGAGGTGCCACTGTTCAGTAAGTCATAGACATGGAACGACCCCAGAACTGTTACGGCTAGTTGCATAACAAGATATATTCTGTGATGGCTTGTATTGTTCATACAACCTCTCTGCCATGTATAACATGAAGTTCCATCGGGTGACAACTTCAGCTTCAAGCGGTGATGAGGCAGGTTGTTTTGTATCTGCAGCTGCCACAGTTGGTCACGGGCCTTTCCAGATCTTTGAAAAGTGAGAGCAGATCTGGTAGTGCAATGGTCAGCATTTCTTTATGTCAGGGTGCTGCACAAACTCCTGAACCACAAGATTTAAACAATGGGCCATGCAAGGAACAAAAAAAACATTCATGATGCATTTCACCACATTTGACCCATTGTCACTTGCTATGAACCCAGCTCTCAGGGACAAAGGTTAAACATCTGTCAATTTCATTCAGTCACTATGTCCACATGTTCTCACCAGTGTGTGAACAGGTCACACTGCGCATAAGCAATTGTTGCATGCTGGTGAATTCCAGGAAGATTGCTACCATGACAGTCCCCTTCCTGCACTGATTATTCACACTACCAGCATCACAAACAACCCGCACCTGCGCCCATTGTGCAGTTATACACAGAAATGAACTCCCACTGTTTTGCCACTTTGTCCACATATCCATACTTAAATGGATGAATGGAGGAGGAATGTTGAAGGGCATGTCTTACTGAGTCTGAGACAGTGCGGAACAACTCAGGAACAGCACAGGTAGAAAAGTATGTCCTGATGGGACTTTCCATTTCGGACGAGCGCAGACGGCAAAACCACCTGAACTCAGAATTCTCCACAAAGGAGAAGGCAAAAGATCAATTGCCAGCATTTCTACAGCAGCAGCATTAAGTTCATGTGACACTGTATGATTGGGGGGTACTTCAGCTTATGCTAAAAACACTCTGAACCTGGGCTGACTTAAATGTTTTACAGGGTGTGTGTTGGTCACAATGGTTGTGCTCTGTGATGAATGGCACTGGTAGGGAGTGGAGTGTGGACATTTGAAGAAGACGGTTGCTCAGGTGATGATGATGATAAACCCAGAAATGATGTTATTTTTCCGCGATTTGCCGGGTTGATGTGCCACTTGCACTAGACACCTACATTCCACCACCACCAAAGCCACCACCACAAAACTGCTACTCTCACCAGCACTGGACAACATTTCAAAGTCATTATGGTCCTCCACCTCATCATCATCATCATGCCTTAGTAATCCTCTGCTCTTATTGCCGCATTACTGTACACGCTTAATTTCCTACTGGGCTTAACAGTCATGGAAGGGATAAACATGCTGGCTATGGCTGCCGCTGGTGATACAGGTGAATGCCCAAGTCTGGTATTAACTGCCAGCTTGTGGCTGGGTCCACAGAGCCAAGTGCCTATTCTAAGATGCGATGCTGTCCTCCTGTCCCAAGATGGCTCCCCTTTCCATCGACCACACCCACACGGCAACCTGAGATTGCAACTGAATCATCATTGCATCTTGAACAAAAAATCCCAAAACAAGGGACTGTGATGCTCTGCTTTAACATGTCCATGATGATGTAGCTTATTGAAGTCTGTTATTTTAAGCACTGAAGTGGGGACAAGATGTTTCTGGCACTGCACACCTGGACTGCAACTGACCACCACGATTACCTATCATATTGAGTACTAGGTATCATCATCATCATCATCATCATCATCCACTAAAACCGGTACATCACAAGTTTTTACGGGGATTCCTGCAAACAGATTCAGAAATTTCAGACACAGCCACTTTATTTTCTTTTTCTCTGGTTCCCAACTGGGGTCAATTAAATCATCATCATATTCATCAACGTCACTGTCACACACATCCACATCTTCTGCTTGGATGCTAACATGTGGACTGTATGTTGCAAACAACAGCAACATCATCAGCATCAGCATCATCACATCTATCATCAGCATCTACACCACCATCATGTAATATTTTTCACCACACTGTGAATCACTGTTGTATGGGAAATGAGTGCGCCATGCCACGGTGGATGGAATATCACATTGTATGCTATCGCTGACATGATCATCAGAATCAGGTTCAGTTAATGGGATGTTATTGGAAGTATGACATCATCTATGCTGTCACCACTTGCACTGCTTCACACTCAATATGTTTGATATGGTACACTGGTCAGAATTAGAACTTGATGCAACAATGCTATACTACCTCCACCACCACTAACACCAGTAACACTAACACCACCGGCTGGGAAAAACATCATCTCCTCCAACTATCAGTGAAGCTACTGATTAGGCTGTAAAAACATTGCAGGAGAAATACCTTTCCTCACATCACCAATGCACTTCCCTGTACGTACTACTACCACGCCTACAGACCTTCTACTGCCAACATTGCTATGGCTAGAAACAACTTTACTTGCAAGTCTCTTTGCAAGCATTTTGGGGATCAACCACAATATTATTACCAATTCAGATTTTGATCATGCCACTTTCTGACTGAGGGTCGCTACTTGCTTACTATCTCTAGCTGGATGTGAAGCAAAATAAACAACTGTGGCTTCAGCAACAGATAAGGGGACTACTGTGGTGTGGCACCATCACGGAATTAAAACAACTCTGTAACCAGGTGGTGCTGATGGGGTCACAAAACAATCCTGTCTGGTAAAAATATCTTTCAATGTGGGGGCACTGAATACAGACAGTGCTGATTTTTACAGCACTACAAGCAGCAACTCTAAGAACAGAGAACACGATCGCAGTACAAAATCAGGCAGCTGCAGTGGATAGCAGGTTCACACTGCTGCGCTTAGTTGCACTTACACTGATCTATGTCACAAATTTTAAAAGGTTTATTATATTTGATGCACGCAACACTGCACACACACACAGAACACTTTGGCCCAGATATTCAAAGGGGTTGCGCCACGCACAATAGGGATATGCTATGCTAAGTCCAAACTGCGCCTTTTGCGTATATTCAGAAGGCGGCCGTTGCGCCCCCGAAAACATGCTGAGCAACAGCACAATGAAAATGAAGGCATGCACAACCAAAGGGGTGGATCCATGCATAAAGACCGCAATGCGATATTCAAAGACTTGCATGATGCGCAATAACGGCACAGCCGGAAATTGCGCACTAGCGGAAATGAGACAAAATAAAAAGGCTCAAGGAAGCGGCGCAAGAACACTACCAGGCTGCCAAGTGGGGAGAGAGAGAGAGAGAGACAGAGACAGACAGACAGACAGCAAAGGGCAGGCAAGGAAAGTGTGTCCCATAGTCTGTAGAGGCCAGCGGGGGGTGCCCGGTGCAGTGGAAGTAGCAGTCAGGACAGTGGGGTAACACAGCAATACTCAGCCGGGGGCAGAAGCCAGGGAGATGGACGGTGCCAGTTTCCACATGGAAGCTGTAATGGGGGGTGAGAATGCATGCTGCACGGGAAGTGGCCGTGGAAGGGCCCTCGGCGCGTACCGACAGGCGCAAAACTGCGCCCGCATCAGCTTTGAGCTGTACACAGATGTGAGATCATGGCCGGTACCACCTGAACAGGGCAATACTGAGACGGCTCTGTGAGCTGTGCAGTGATGTGATGCAGGCACCCTCACGGAGTCACGCTCTGTCGGTGGAGACCAAAGCGACAGCCTGCATGTGCCTGCTCACCATGGGCATCCAGAGGCCGACAGGGACACCGCAGGCATCACACAGTCGGCCACATCATGCATCCTCACCCAATTCCTCAGTGCACTGCTGCCACATGCTGCGGAGTACATCCATTTCCCCAGCACTGCGGCAGAGCGTACAGCAAACATGCAGGAGTTCCACAGGGTAGCACGTATGCCTGGCATGCTAGGAGCCATAGACTGCACCCATGTGGCCATCCGCACACCACCTGGCCCCGATAGCCAGGCATATTGGAACAGAAAGGGATTCCCTAGTGTCAACTGCCAGGTGGTGTGTGATGCCACTGAGTGCATAATCAATGTCTGTGCCACATACCCTGGTGGAGCACATGATGCCTTCATATGGTATCAGTCTGCACTGTGCCATCGATTCGAAAGTGGGGACATCCCCACAGGACATCTAGTGGGTGAGTACACATGTATGGAATACAAACTTGGGCAAGGGTGGAATGCCACAGGTGCATGGTAGTGGCGCTCAGGAAAATGGCCAATATGGACCTGAACATGACACTGATCTCCACTATCTCCACACAGGTGACTGCAGATACCACTCTGTCCCTGGCTGCTCACACCGTAATGGCGCCCCATGACCCCAGCGCAGCTATGCTATAATGAGGCACATGCCACAACACGCAACATCATAGAGCGGTGTTTGGGATGCTAGGGCATGCTTCTGATGCCTAGACACCTCCGCGGTGCCCTGCTACAGCACAGCCCCAAAAGGCCTGTGGGATATTCCTGGCCTGTTGCATCCTGCACAACATGGCCAAAGACCATGGGATAGCTGTACAGGTCGAACAGGGGGACAGCGATGGGGACACCAGTGGCGCCGGTGATGATGGTGATGAGCAGCCCCCCGAGGACGGAGGGACTCCCGACTGATCCGGCAGGCCCAGCTGCACCGGGACACCACCACAGAGGAGCACTATGCACAACACAGGTAAGTCATGGGGACATGTGCAACCAACACTGTCCATGCGCAAACCACAGGCACACAGGGGAACACACCAGGGGTGCATGACGGTCAGGGGAGTGAAACGGTCCAGGCATACAAACACACCATCAGGGAGGGGTGAGCACTCATATGGACACACACACACACACACCAGGGCAGAGAGCATACATGGGCAGATGCACAGCACTGCAGAACCGACATTGCTAACACACAGCACCACGACCACCCGTACTGTCCAAGTACGTGTGTCAGAACCTGGGCACCCTTGCACCTTGGTGTACAGTGCAATGCAGGCTTCATCATGCCCACGCACCTGTGGACAGCAGTTGGGAGGGTGTGCAGGTGGTCCGTGGTCAGCGTGGTGAGCAGAGCACCCAGCAGTGCACTGCCCACCACCATGACACACACATTGCACACATGGCAGCACCAGACAGGGCCTGCACTGGGAGACAGCTCAGTCATGTAGCACTGTCCCATGGCCACCGCTGATGCGGCTGCCCTCCTGCGACCTGCAACAGCATGGGCAGGCTGAGCAGGGGCCACATGGGGTGGCACTGTTGCACCACCAGGGGTCCCACTGAGCGAACACGACCTGTTCGCACAGGGTCTGCAGCATGCTGAACAAACCTGCAGCAGGGTGCTGGGATGCCCACAGCAGAACCCAGCATCGACAGGCCTGGTGTCCGACGATGCCAGGAACGGGGAGTGGAGAGTGCACTGTGTGGGGTGTGCTGTACAGGGGCACCTGATTGTGTGCCCAGTGCATCAATGACAGAGACCACTGCCTGGGTCAGCCTGTCAATGGCGGCGGTCACATCCGTCCGCATACGGACCAGCTCGGCTCGGTCCCGAGCACACTCCCTGCTGTGCCGCTCCACGGACACAGACAGTGCCTCCACGGACCTTGCAACCCACCTCTGCAGCTGTATTGATTCCTGCAGCAGGCGGGTGTGCTCGTCCAATGGGTACTGTGCCCCAACGGCATCCTGACCCCCAGGGTGTAGACGGTCTTGATGCACAACACCCCTTGAGGGTGGGCACTGTTCGCCAGGATCAGGAATGGGTGGATCAAAGGGCGGCAGACATGTGCCACTGCTTGACACTGTACCCCCAGACCTGGTGGGTGACTGCTGCTGCTGCCCCTACAACTGCTGTGCCCCCGGGTCCACTCATTCCACCACTGTGCTGGCAACAGTGCCAGACACCTCCACAGCCACCGGTGCTGCCCATGGGTGCTGACAGACACAGCCTGGGACCGTGCCAGCATGCTAGTACACAAGTTGGAACCAGACAGGCCCAGGGGCATGTGCTGGCCTGCCGTGTGTCTGTCATGGGACACACAACCATCACTGCCCATTGCAGGCCTTCTATCATCAATGGTGCAGGTACGGCTACTGCCATGGTCACAGCGGCTGGCATGCCTGCATGCCAGACTGCTGAGACAGGCTGTGCACCCCGCACCCATATCACTGACACCAGAGTTTGCATGCCCAGCTGCATGCTGCTGCAGTGCCTGCTGGCTGGTGGTGGAGGTGGATGGACCTCCTCCATGTCCAGCAGGTCAGCATCACTGTCTGGACCCAGCACCACCGCTCCTGAAGATGAACAGGATCTGTAACAGAAGAGAGTACATGTGAGTGCATATGAACAACTGCCCCCAACACCACCACCATGTCATACGCGCAGCCATGGGCTTCCACCTGTCTGGAATCCTCTGCCTGGTACTCCTCAATGGCGCTTGGCTGCATGGCTGTGACCAGTGTCTCCTCAGTTGGGGTCAGCTGCAACACCACTGGCGGGCCCCCACCAGTGCCAGCACGTGCCACCCTGAAGGCTGCCTTCCTCCTTCAACCCCTGCGGTCTGTCCCCATCTTTTTTGCATTCCTGCACAGAGCGCTGGTGGCTTCCATGCAGGTTAACTGCCGAGCTACCCTCCCATGCAGCCACACAGGACTTGGGGTGCCCTCCATCCACTCAGCACTGGCTCTCATCCAGGTAGGCCTGGAAGAGAGCCCTGCCTCTGCTGCTGTAAGTTGGGCCTCCTCCTGCCCACCGTCCTCACCCTCACAATGACTCTGCTCAGTCATGGCGATCTGTATGGGGAAGTGGACACCTGTCACTGTGCAGTCTACAGCATTTTCCCATGACCATCATCCTGAACATCACACAGCATGCAATTCACCTCTCACCTGCAGTAACTGAATCTGGCTAACGCAGCCCAATGTCGCACATTTATAGCGCAATACATGCAAATTAGGAGTGGAGCAACTATAATGACATGCAAATCGCACCACTGCGCCCTTGAATGGCTGATCAGATGATTTGCATGTGTCGGTTGAATATCGCGAATCTGCGCTTTGCTCAATATGGAAGAGTCGGCTGAGCCAATGGTGCAGATCTGTGCCTGTGTGGTAGACTGCATTGCGCATGCCCAGATAGCTTACGTAGGCATCTGTCACGCTGCTGACGGCTGTGCCGGCGATTGGCAATTCAGGCCATGGCCACCATTGTGCCAGTGGCGCTACAGCAATGGGCACTATGTGGCGCTGTGGCACTACTGCGCAATACTCCACTGTTGCACTGGTACACGGCTGGTCAGTCATGCAGGACGCCTATACGTCAGATGGTGTTGTGCGTAGCCTTGCGTCATTGCCCATGACCTTGTGTATGACCTTTGCCCCCTGGCACTGTTCGCCTGCCATGTGTACGTCCCTATTGCGCTGTCTGGTGACAGCGCTATGTGAAGTGATGGCACTGTTCAAACAGCGCGATTGGAGCCTGTGGTGGTCTATTGCGCAACATCTCCATGTGGGGTTACAGCGCAGCTGGGCGCCATATTGCCTGCTGTAAAGTTGGTGCCATGGCTAGGAGGAGGGCAGTGTCCTGGAGCCAGCTTGAGGTGGCCAACTTGGTGGCCCTAGTGGAGCCCCACTATGGGGCACTTTATGGTGAGGTACCCCTCACTGTTGCCCAGACCCAGGTGTGGCAGCAGCGGCCACCGACCTGGTGGGGTCACTGAATGGTGCCGGTCCGCTGAGCAGTGCCGCACTGGTACAGTGACCTCTGCCAGAGGATCCTGATCTGCTGGATCGGCTGCGGTCACGTGCAGGCGGGCGTGGTGCCTAGGCCAGGTGGGTGTGCACATATGCATCTGTATTATCTGTAGGTGATGTGTGTGTTTTGGTGGCTGTGCATAGGTGATGGCTCAGCCACGGTTGGCTGTGTCAGTGTGTGCAGCTGTGAGATGACTGGGTATGGCTGTGTGGGCAGGCACTGTCACTGGGGCAGGGGGTAGTCTGCTTTTGAGTCACACTGATGTTTGTCTCAACATATGTCTCCCACAGGCCGGTATGTAAGGATGCGGGGCAACGGTGAAGAGGGCCGTGCCAGGGACCCGTTGCCAGCAGGGGTTGGAGCCCACCAGCAGCAGCAGTGCCAGCAACAGCGCCAGTCAGAGCTGCTTGAGCAGTGTGAGTATCATGACTTCATGGATGCTATTGCATGCTGGGGGCCAGTAGCCATGCACAATACAAACATGCAGGAAAGGGGAGGTCATAATTCCACTATACAAGACACTAGTGAGGCCCCACCTGCAGTACAGTGTACATTTCTGGAGACCATACCTACGTAAGGACGTAGAGTGGGCAGAGAAGGTTCAGAGGAGGGCAACAAGGATGGTGCATGGCTTGCATCACAACTCCTAGGGAGACAGGTTGAAGGAACTGAACCTGTACTCCCTGGAGGAGAGGAGGGAGAGAGGGGATATGATTGAGACATACAAGTATCTTACAGGGTGGAACAGGGTGCAGGGAAACACTATTTTGAAGTGCAAAAGATGTTCCAGGACTACAGGGCATGGGATGCAGTTGGAGGGAGGACGATTCAGAGGAAACATGAGCAAGACTTTCTTCACAGCACGGGTGGTGTACAAGTGGGACACCCTGCCAGAGGGAGTGGTGGGGGCTGACACAGTCACGGGATTTCAGACTGCACGGGATAGACATAACGGAATTCTTGAGGTCAGGGGTAAGGGGCAACAGACTTCTAGGTAAACAAAGTAACTTACAAGCTGAAATGGACAGACTGTGTGGGCCATAGGCCCTTATCTGCCTACACTGGCTATGTATCTATGTCTGTAGGCACGACACAGGTGACATGCATCACTGTCCAGTTTCACAGCACATCTGTGTATGCATCACTGGTGGTCCATGCATGCACTGGGCACATAGCTGTGTAACTGGCATCACACCACTTTGCCACGTCACTTGCCAGCCTTGTTTGTGCTGTGCTGGACATGGGCAGTGTGTGTGTGCAGTGGTACACATAGCTGGTGCCGCCTGTTTGTGATGGCCATGTGCATGTTCACTGTGGGTGGGTGCATGCCATCACAGGTGCAGGACATTGGGCTATATGGCTTGCAGGTTGGGTGGTGTTCAGGGTTGTGGTCAGTCACAGCCATTGACTGTGTTCCCATTTTCCTAGGCCTCGAGGTTCTCCATCGCATTGGGAGGATGTTCGGGGACTGAGACAGCTGCTGACAGACAACCAGGCCATCCTACAATCCATCCACCGACATGGCATTCGCAGGAGGCGGCACAGGATGGGGCGCCACCAGCTGGAGGATGAGCGGCCAGCTGCCCCATAGCTACTGCTACCCTTCCCACTTCTCCCATCCCTACCACCCTGCCTTCCCTCTCCAAGTTTGTCATCCCTACCCCTTGAACACCCCTACCTTGTACCCGTCCCCCCCTTGCAAATAGTTTGTTATTGTTCTGGTTGTGTTGTTTATCTGAATATACATTTCTATTTTGATATGAATAATGTGTTGGTCTCTGATTTGCAGCTGGCTATGGGTGCTCAGTTGCAGGGGTGTACATGCCATCTGGGGTGGTATGGTCCTGGGTATGTCTGTGTGTGTGTGCATGTGTGTGCATGGGGAGGTATCTCCAGCATGGCAGTGACTTTCTGTTGGTCTTGCCATCTGCTGCCACCCACTGCTGGGTGCACAGGGTGTGTCTGGCTTGTAGGCTTCTGTGCTGCACAGGGTTGGTGTGTGCTGGGGGGGATGCATGGTTTCCTGCAGTGCCAGTCACTGCACATAGGTGGTGTCTTGGGGTCACAGTGCAGGGTGTGCTGTGCGTACGGGGGGCTGATGTGCACTGTGGTTGTCAACCCCTGTGTGGCACTCTCAGCCTGCCAGTGGTTGTGCTGGGGTGTCATGGCTCTGCTATGCTTTTGTTGGCTTGTCCCCATGGGCCAGTAGATCATCCGTCCCACCCCAGTGATGCTGTGCTTGGGGTGTGCAGGTGTGGTGTGGGTTCTGCAGTGTGTTCCTGTGCCCATGTGTGGCATGGCTGGCGGTGGGCCCCAGCCTGCCTCCCTGGATGTGCAGTTCCATTGCTCTGGGGGCTCTGCTTGTGCTATGGCACCTCTGGAATGCTCAGCTGGGCTGCTCTGGTTGCACCATAGCGCAACATTTCGGCTCAGCTTCTCCTTCCTGGTTGCGCTATGGCACAGTATGTGCGATATTCAGACGTTGGTTGCTTGCGCAATTTGTTCTGCTCCATGTTTGAATATCGCACCTGCTGCGCATTTGCGCAACTGGTTTGTGCTTGCTTCCTGCTGTTGCGCCTATTTTGAGCGCAGTTTGAATATCTGGGCCTTTGTGTACAATGCTGATCGAGGAATGCAATGCAAATGCAAAACTTCAGTGTACTCAGTGCCACGTAATGTAAATTTTTAATTTAAACAACCTGACCTTATGAAATGCTGCACCACCAGCAAGAAAATTGGTACTATCACTGACAATTTTACTACGTGTACAGTAACACAGTCAGTTATATAACAAAAATATTGCCAAAACACAAAGAAATCACTAGTTCTCCAGCTTAAATCTACCTACACACAGATATGCCCCTCCCCCACACAGCACACTTCACTGTCTTTCACCACACACTCAATGTTGTAAATTTACATTCAAAATCCACACACAAACAAAAACGCTCAATGATGTGAGCACAGGAGGGTTTCCTATAATTGATGAACTACAGTTGGATCCCCAAAAAAGCAAAAATGCTTTTTGAACAGCTTTTAAAAGATTCCTACAGACAGCTATCAGAGCACACTGTCTCCTACTCCTTCCTACTCATACTACCTCGAACTGAGGCTGTGCAGATCAATATAGAGCCCATGTGACCTGAACTCCCATGAATCACTGCAAAATCCTCCTTCGGAGCTCAAAAACAAGGCGAAGTGAGGCGAAGTGAACTGCCACCAATGTACTTTGCCTTAAAAATTGAAAGAGAAGTGACCAGTGGAGGTGGAATAATGCAAAGTAGCTGTTTTCAATGCACTTCGCGTTCCTCATTATAACACGAAGTACTCCGTTTCGCATTGCGGAGCACTCTGCAAATCCACCTTTGCTCCGTGAATCACTTCGCGGAGCGGATTGAGCACACTAAGCCCACCACTACTGCTCATTAGTACATTACTTTAGTTTTTGTCACAAATATGATCTTTGTGCACACACATACTTCACACATATCCTTATATTTAGACCACTATATGCTTACATATTCAGAAACACCCCTACTTGGACTACACAGTATTGAGGAAAAAATAAATATATATTAATAAATAGTATGTTGACACCACAGTTCAGCTGTCATATTGTATAGAGCAGCATAGCAGCTGATATATGTGTGGGTGGCCACATCAACTGTAGGGCTACCATCTGCTGGTGGCCCCCCATCACCAGTCACAGTTATATACAAAGTTGGTGGCCACATTCAGATGTTGGACAGTGCTGAGGCATTATACAGCACAGCTAAATATCACACTATCAAAGCTTTTCGTGCATTTGAGTAGCACTGTACCAAAACTTGATTTACAAGGTGGCACACTCGCAAGAATCTCGTACTATCTGTAACACATGTGTAAGCAATGCATATAGCTGTTCTATTTTTTGACCAACAGTTTATGGTTCTGAAAAGAACCTTTTTTGTACTATGTATTTGTGTTAACAGTCCGAAATTCTCAGCGGACTTTGAGGATTGCATCTTGAAGGTCTCCCAGAAAATGGCAATTTCCAGCATGTGAGAAGTGTACACCATCTGGTAGGTATAGCCAATCATAAGAATATTAATTTCTGGGTGACGAATGGTGTACATTCCAGACATGCGCAGATATGCAGATACAGTATTTGTATGTTCATCTTCCTTTGAGCTCTGTCAATCAGATACATATGATGCTCTGCTTGCCAGACTCTACACTCTGCAATATCCAAAAAATGATTTTACAGGCAGGCAACATACTCATTATAGAAGCAAGGTCCAATTTTGCTTCCGTCACTAAATCTACCCAGCATTTAGTGCCCAAATCATTGCCTCCAAGATGTATCAGCAGTATGTCTGGATGAGCTTGAGTACTCAGAAGCCTGTGCATTGTTGGCATGAGGTGCTCCCAGCTCATTCCACCCCTGCCAAACCACTTAACACAGCAATTTGGGAGCTGCAGGTTTTTCCCCAAATCACTGTTCTTGCATACTCAGAAGCTCACCATTATACTGCTGCCAGCAATCCACAAAGTTCTTTTGCTGTTTTTGCCATTCTGAGGTCTGAAACTAAGAAGTGGACAGAGGTTTACCAAAAAAGTCAGTGTGTCCCCTGCAATAGCTAGGTATTTGTGAAAGTAAAACTGAAATGTCCCTCTGCGCTTCAACACTGCCTTACTGAGCTGATGCATAAAAGATAAACAAAGTCCACAATTGGCTACAATTGTGTCTCACATAGCCAATGCACTGTGTGCACTGACTATCTTAGCATTTCAGCTTCAGCAGAAAATGTAGAAAGATTTCAAGGTGGCAAAATGCATCCTTTTCATAGGCAGATTCAAACAATTACAAGTACAGAGTCAGCACTGATTGGTTCTCCCTTCAGTTATGCCACATGTGTATCTTGCTTGCTCCCTTCATTTTGCAGCTGTATCTGCGCTAGTAAGTACCAATTCACATTCTGACTTTAAACAGTGATAACTCAATAATGCAGTAGGCTACCTTCCATTTATATATATAGACAAATAGAGCAGTAAAAAATGTTTTGAATAATACTATTTACACATTGGGAACAGTTTTTATAATGCTAGAAAAATGTAAAATAAAATGTTTACTACTTACAGTAAGCAAGGTACAGTCTCTCACTTTTAACCAAGATGGCTGCTATTTCCTTCTTCTTCACTGTTCAGTGTCTCTGATTGGTTGACTTACATGGCCTGATAAATCTGACTCTGCATTGGTTTAACTGCCTGTCAGTCAAAGTCAAATCAACATATTATTGGCTAATGCATATTGTTCCTTCCCCATACTCATTTTTTGTGACAGTTTCTCACACACAACACTGTTTTTGCGAAAGTGTAGAATGCACGACACTGTTTTTGTGAACGTGTGGAACACACAATACTGTTTTCTCGTTATTGTTGAGGCATGACACTATTTTTTGTGACACTGTCTCATGCACAACAGTAAATATTCAACACTAATGTGAGTGCTTTTGCATGCACTACAGCATATCAGCACGAAACTTTCACACGAACGACACATATTTTGTGACGCTTTGAATGCACAACATTATTCTGTCACTTTTTCCACAAAATAAATTATTCTTTGAGTAAGACCAGCTCTGTTCACTTCATACTTTGGCAATAGAATACCTAACAGATTTTTACATACCTATTGTTAAATTATTAGTCGTTCAATCAACTAGTACATTTCAGCACCATTGTTCAATGATTTTCATTGTGCACTGTTACTACACTGAAGAACTGAGTACTCCTTTGTAAGCAATTATGTTGATTATTAATGTTTCAGTCAGAAATACAGTCTCAACATTGAGTGTTAGAAGAGAACAAAACAAAGAGATACTAATATCTTCTTTTTTTCTGTCTCTATTATACAGGTGTCTGATACCTCTGTAAGATTGCTGATTACTACTGAGAAATTCCACATAGAAAATATGCCAAGCAAACACAGACGACTATCTAAGCAAAGATGAGACAGGTATCATAGTGGATCACTGTTGCTCAAGACTAATGCAAAAGGCACTGATATGAGTTTAAGACAAAAAACAATTCAGAAAACCACTGAAGTAGTGGACCCTAAATTGTATCACTCCACAGTAACAGTGCGCACTTGCTCAGTGGCAAGAAAAAATTGTTCACCTAAGCAGCAGTTGTGTAAAACATAGAGATGAAACACAACTATTGCAAAGGTAAGCATAACTTCATGCACTAAACAACATTGGAATCTAGTGCCTGGTGATGTCAAACTCAGAAAGCAGAAGTATTTCCGATCACTAGCATCTAAAGCTAAGATCGAGAGGCTTATTGCTGCTGTGATGAGACATGAGCGCAAAAAGAAAAAAGTCATATAAGTCTGATGAAATTGCACCTCAAAGTATGTACATTTGTGAGTAGGGCAGTATTGCTTGTTAACACTTATGGCATAAGATGTCTCATGTGCTGGAACTATTCAAAAAAGTTGTGTACGACATCAAGAAATGGCTACAGGAATATCCTAAATTGACTGTACACAATTTCTGTGATGTTTTCACAGGTTGATGGCTCCACACACAGCACTCATAAGCATATTTCTGGGAAGAGTCTTATTATCAACAGAATAAAGACAGCAATTTCACTATTGATCAGTCTGGTAAACTGGTAAATGTACTCAGTGTCTCTGATGATACAACAAAGGAGTCAGATGATGACACTGAAGCACCTACTCAGTGTCGCAAGCATCGCTGTCTCTCATGGGCATGTGATGCAACTTGCAACCATATACAGTCATCATTTGACAAAGTTGCCCACTTTATTAACTTCTTTGTCATAACAGACCATAAATACAGACATAAACTGTTTTCAGATATTGATCTATGTGAGATCTGTCTGTTTGTGACAGCGTGTTTCACCACATGCGGATGCTAGAAGTGCATCATACTGGCATGCTGAACTTTGTATACAGGGTATATGAAGTTCAATGAGTTGTCAAGCAGTACACTACTTTTAATTAGAGTCTGTGGAATGTATGGTGTCATCTCATATCTCAAACAACTACAATGCATTACTCTGCAACAGTCACAGCATGCAATCAGTCTTCTACTTGATGATGCCTGTGTTTCTGTGTTAGAAAGTGACATCCTGAAACAGTTTGGCAAAGAAATTGTGAGATTCAATTGGCAAAGGCAGAGAAGTCTGACTCTGTATGTGCGTCATATGAACGTCTGTGTTACAACAAACCAATGGTCACTGTGAACTTCGAAACCTTGTCACCATACAATGACATGTGGTTTTGACTGTCAGCATTCTTGCTGTTGAAATCAGACTTCCAGTCACAGCCCATCATTGTGCTATGCAAGCACTGTTTCTCCAAACTGAAGTGTATCATTTTGCCACCAAGGTCATTGTTGAATAATATGGAGGCACAAGCTACACAAAGCAAGATTGCCACATTGAATATGTTTGAACATATTCTTATTCAGACTATGAAACCTTTTCAAACCATTCTATGTCTGAACACAAAGACACAGAACATCCCACAAAAAGAGCTCATTAGATCTCTCAAGGGTTCTATCATGTACCTGCCACTTCCTCTGCAGGAAAATGTGGATGCAATCTCCACAGAAAATGGTTTGGTGATTCTTGTTAATGGTGTTTCAACCAAAGCCAAGGTCATCTGGCAAGATGTTGTCAATGTACAGAAGGTGAAGCTTGCTCTTACTTATTTGAAGAGCAACAATTGCTTTTACTCAGACCTTGATATTGATGCAATGACTATGTCAGTAGAATGCAATGACTTGGGAAGTACTAAACCAATGATTGAGAAGGCCAATGTGCAGACAAATGACAATGTGTATGAGCAATATACAATACACCCACTGCATGGAAGAGATCCAGTGGGGGACAACATTGATCTCTATCAAATGAAACAGGTAGAAGGTGAGCCTGTCAGCATATGGGAGGCAACACTTGAAGTACACGGTTTCCCAAATTTATTTTCAAAAGGGTCATATGGATGCCTAAAAGAAAGAGAAGTATGTATACAGGGTGCTGAGTATTGTACTAGCCATGTACTCAGCAAGGATGGAAAATTTAGATGTAACATACAATACCTATTTCACCTCCTCTGGGAGAGTGAGCTTAGCATACTGACTACATCCATTGCACACACTATTCATCTCACTACTCCACTAGATGGAATCACAGCTGCACAATTCCTTCAAAAAATTGAAGCAGAAAGATGAAAATGTGCAAGTCAGTTTGTCTTCCATTCTCTCAAGCCTACGTGGCACCAAAGAATATTGATATTGCAGACACTCTGAGGTGATGACAATGCTGTGAGAGTACGGTGCAGCCACATGGTTTGTCACACCCAGTTGTGCTGAACATGCCTGGGATGAAGTCATTGAACAGTTGAAGTGGGCAAATTCTGATGCAGACAACATTTCATCAATGACTGTCGGGAGAGATGTGCTCACTTGACCTTGTGTCTGTGACAAGGCATTTCCACAAGTGGTTCCATGACATACTGACTTTCATTTTGTCAAAGGACAATCCACCTCTTGGTACTGTAGAACATTACTTTTGGAGGAGGGAATATCAAGCACGGGGTGCCCCTCATATACACATGTTATTGTGGATCAAGGATGCACCACACATTGGTGAACATGAAGCAGCACAAGTTCTAGCATTCATCAAGCAATACATAACTTGCTGTATTCCAGACAAGTATGACAGTGCTACACTGTGGAAGTTGGTTCAAAAGTTCCAGCAACATATTTGTGTGAAATACTGCTGTTGGGTAGTAAGAATAAATCTGATTGGTACACAAGATGTCGTTTCGGATTCCCTAGATGGGTTTGTCAGGATGGTGGCATGAATGAACTTTTTCAGCAATGCAACACCACTTGAAGGCAAAATCAACCAAGAGGGTATATGAGTTACCTAGAGATGGGAAAGAGTGTACATCAATGACTACAACCCAACTCTTCTCCTAATGTGGCAAGCAAACATAGATGTTCAGTTTGTGGCTGACAATTCACTGGCTCTGGTGCGTGTGTGTTACTTCATACATAACTAAGCATGAGCAGACTGGCTTGCAAGATCTTTGGGAAGATATTGCCAGTTCAAGCAAGAGCCTGACATCTCAGTTGTGGTCATTGGGATTGAAAACCTTTTCACACATAGAATGTGGTGCTTATGAGGCCAATGACTGCTTGATGGGCACAATTTGTATGGAAAATCTGATGCTGTACACTTTCTTAGTGTGAACTACAAAGAGAAACGCAATGTGTACTTATTCCTCATGCTGAGATAGAGGAACTCGCTGTCAATAGACCTTCTTCAAAGAATATCTTGAAGAATAATCTCATTGACACATACTACCCATAGGCATGATGACATGGATGCTATGTGCCTATTTCAGGTGGCTAAATGGTATGACTACAAAACAAATATGTCACCTGATTGTATATGCAACATTTACAAGGTGAAAGGAGTTGATGGCTGTCTCATTAAGAGACACAAGCCTTGGCTCATAGACCACTGTAAATTACATCTAGGCATGACAGAGAGCAGAGAACATTACTACTTTGCTTTCTTATTCTTATTTAAACCCTGGAGGAATGAGTATGAATTAAAAGGCAACTGTGATACATTCGAGGAAGAATTCAATCTCAGTTACGAAACTTTCAAAACTGAATACTCAGAGACATATATACAGAGACTGGAGAGTGAGAAAGAACAGCTTAAAAAGACAGAGACAACTTCAGGAGGATACCCCTGTCAGCTCACAAGACAACCTTGATCCAGGAGAAGGTGTTCTAGATGAGCCTCTGCCTTTAACTGCCCCAGAAGTCTTAATGTCAGAAGTCGAGAGTGCCATGGAACATGGAACACACTGTGGTGTCAACCCCGCTGACCTGAGAGAAAGACTAAATCAGCAGCAGCATGTAGTTCACTCTCAGGTCACTGATGCAGTTCGACATGGGCTGCTACATGAAGCCAGACAATGTGACTGTCTTGACTATAAGCCACTACTGATGTTTGTTAGTGGCTCAGCTGGCCACAGGAAAGAGTTTCCTTATTGAAGCCATCACTGCTGAAATATGGACCTTGACAGGATCATCAATGTCTGTTGCTGTTAGTGCCCCCACAGGACTAGCTGCATACAACATTGGTGGAGTTACTCTATGCCATCTCTTTATGTTGCCAGTAGAGCATGGCAAGGCAGGAGAGTATCGTAAATTGTCATTTGAAGTTGTATCTCAGCTTCACTCCATGTTCACAAAGATGAAGTTGCTCATCATTGATGAAATTAGCATGGTATCCAATGTAATGCTCTGCTAGTATACACCCACGTCTACAGGAGATCTTGGGTACTGACTATGGAGTACCATTCGGTGGCAAAAGTATTCTTGTATGGGGAGACCTTTTATAGCTTGCACCAGTCAATGCAGAACACATGTTTGCAACTCTGACTGTCAAGCAGGCTAAGAGCACACTAGGCTGCATTGGAGGTGTAAACATTTGGGAGTTGTCCACCTATGTTGAGCTGTATGAGAACATGTGCCAAACTGGAGATCTGGCTTACAAATCACTTTTAGATGAAGCTTGCACAGGTTCTCTATCACTAGGACATGTTTCTATGTTAAATGAATGGAGAATCAGAATAGATAGTACATCCATAGAAACATCATTTAATATTTTCAGTGATGTATACTCCACAGGCACACAGATAGTGTGTCTCATGCCATGACTAAATAAATGTGCTGAGTTCAACACTGTCTTGTTGCAGAGACAGAATTAAGAAAGTCTCACTCTGCATACTGTTGACACAGTTGATGGTGTCATTCTCAGTCGAAAACTGGTAGCTAAGATGACTGAGCGACTTAGTGAACTAAAGTCAGATGTTTCACGCACAGCTGGTCTGGAAGCTGTTCTAGCGCTATGTGTCTACAACACAGTCTCGATGTTGAGCATGGCATGGTTAATGGTGCCATGGGAAACATCAATGACTTTCTTAACAATGTCCAGAAGACATATATCAATCAAGCTTGTAGTCCACTTGGACAACATGGATCAGCCTGCACAGATAGACCGCACCTGTGTAAAATTCCAGGTATTTAAGGATATCTATGTAAACAGGAAACAGTTCCCAGTATGTGTTGCATATGCTGTCTCTATTCACAAATCTCAGGGCTTAAGTTCAGCAATGGTGGACATAGCACAGACATTTTCAAAGATGGCATGAGCTCACGTTGCACTTTCACGTGTCCGTAGTCTATCTGGGCTGCACATCATAACTCTTGCGCCTCAAAAGATACGCACTGACAAGAGATGTATTGTTGAGTACAACAGGTTACATACCTTGCATCAGCCACACATGCCTTTGATACCAGCGTCTACATCTCTGGTTGTCTCACATCGTACAGTCATATCTACATCTGTCAACAAACAGAAATGAGCTTCCACAAGTGATTCAACTGTAAAGAGTTCTACAAAGGTCAGAGTCTCAAGTACAAGTGCAGAACCAGCTGTTGATCAGAAATCAGTGGGTGTGGCTACTGTACCAGTCTTTGACAACAGCAGTAGAGTTAACTGCTCTGCTAATTCTGCTATGCAAGTTTTTCTACATATCACACTTTGTGCAGACCATATCTGCTTCACAAGACACTTCACTGTCAAACGCATTGAAGCAGGTTGTCAACTTGGTTTCTCATAACTCTAACAATTTGGGAGCACATGACGGGTGCAGTACATTTGCTGCAGGCATGCAACAAGATACCACTGAGTTCATGATGGCACTGATAAACAGCGTGGATGAAGAGGGGGATTCCAATGCATCACTATTTCACTGTGTCATATGTTACCAAATATACATGTGTAGCATGTGGTCATTCAGACCGTGAAACCACAGAAGACATGCTGTGGATTACACTCTCTGTACCTCAGGCCAAAAGTATGAAATTTCGGCAACTATTCACAAATGCTGAAAGTGGTCACTGATGTGAAAGGTGTGGAGGCACATGTACTCAGTCCATACGTCTCAGGACATCATCTCAATATTTGTTGCTTCTATTGCACAGGTTTGACTCAAATGGGCTCAGAGTTGACACACCAATCATGGATTACACAGCTGGTAGAATAGTTTTTAACCAATCAGTGTTTGACACTCACAGTGTGGTCTACCACCATGGTCAATCTATGCACTCAGGACACTATACCTGTGTATTAAGGTATAAAACTGGCTGGGTACAGTGCGATGACTCAACAATCTCTTTTAAGCAGAGACTACCATGACACTTGAAAAATGCCTATCTCCTGATACTGAAGAATTACAATGACCTTCATATCTTAGAGGAATAGTCACACAACATGTGACATTCTTGGCTGTCTACCTTGTGACACAGTGACTCAAAGGATATTATAATGGTTTTCAACCTACAACTTTTCATTAAAATCACCCACGTAAAATATGATATGGTGACAAAGCATTTGATTGCAACATGACATATAAGATTTTTATGTGTGGATCAGCGACAGAGTGAAAATTGTTGTAGTGGCTTCACTCAGTGCCAACTGTTTTCACAGTCACTAGAGAAACCATGCTTATATGTCTAAGAAAGATTGTGACATTGCAGAACACACTCCTTTCTGGTTCACCATTTCTGTACATATCTCTTCTTGTAACTATGCAATATGAATGGTCGAATAAGAAGTACTTGTCCACAAAGGCACATACAGTTGTCCCTAGTTTATTTGTCAAAGTTTTAAACACGTGTCATTGACCATGTTGAACACTGTGTCACATATATTTTATCACCAGTTTCTGTCTGTATCTCAGCTGTTTTCATACAGACTCTGTCAACACTTTTCTGTCATGCAGCAGTGTACCACTAGACCTGCTAGTTTTAAAGCGGTCAAATTGTGTACACGTAAATAAAAGTATTTATACAGAATTAACAATTCTTGAAGCTATTGGCCCAGATATTCAAAAGAGTTGAGCCATGCGCAATAGGGTTGCGCCTGCGCAAGTCTGAAAATGCGCCATTTATGCTATATTCAGCAGGAGGCAGTTGTGCCCCCCAAATCACGCTGAGCAACAGCGCAATGATAATGAATGCATGCGCAACTGAAGGGGGAGGAACCATGCATAAATGGCACAGTACGATATTCAACAACATGTGCCATGCACAGAGGAGCCAGCGGAAGTTGCGCCACAGCAGAAATTAGCCAAAATAAAGGGAGCAAAGGGAGATGCAGGAATGCTACAGGAAGCCACATGAAGCCAAAGTCTAGTAGGAAAAACTGGGCAGCAGGACACACAGGGCAAGCCAGGAAAGGGCACCTGGAATCAACAGGCACAGGGAAGGTGTGGGGAGCCACAGTGCAGAAAGGGAAGTACACCACACAGCAGTGAGGCCAGCCCAGGCAGGAGTTCCTGCAGGGGAAGTAGCAGCCAGGACAGTGGGGGAATACAGAAACAGCTGCCAGAGGGGATCAGCCAGGGACATGGCCAGTGCCACCATCCAGATGGAGGCTGTAATGAGGGGGGGTGAGAAGGTGAGCAGCAGGGGGGCATGGCCGTGGAAGGGCCCATCGGTGGTATGCCCCCAGCAGGCAGTACCGAGCTCACACCAGCTTCGAGCTGTACAGTGATACTGAGATTGTGGGCCGGTACCGCCTGAATCGGGCAATTCTGAGGTGGCTCTGTGAGCTGTGCAGTGATGTGATGCAGGCACCCACATGACGGAGCCATGCCCTGTCAGTGGAGATGAAATTGACAGCTTGCATGTGCTTATTCACCATTGGTACCTTTCAGAGACCAACTGGGGACACCACGGGCATAACCCAGTCGCCACGCACGCCACTCACCCACCTCAGCGCACTGCTGCCACATGCTGCGGAGTACATCCATTTCCAGCACACCGGGCGGAGTCCACATCAAACATACAGGAGTTCCACAGGGTAGCATGTATGCCTGGCATGCTAGGGGCAATAGACTGCACCCATGTGGCCATGCACACCACCTGGCCCGAGGGGCTGCATATATAATCGCAAGGGCTATGCCAGCATCAACAGCCAGGTGGTGTGCAATGCCAGGGTGCATAATCAACGTCTGTGCCATGCACCCTGGGGAGTACATGATGCCTTAATCTTGCACCAGTCAGCACTGTGCACAGATTTGAGAGTGAGGATATCCCCACTGGCCACCTAGTGGGTGAGTATGCAAACCACATGGACAATCATAGGGCCTGAGAGGGCATGGTCAGAGGTGACATGGGTAGTGGCCTACATGGCCCGTGGCAGGGCGATGCTGATTACCAAAATAACCTCCACCATCTACACACAGGTGACAGTGGATACCCACTCCGTCCCTGGCTGCTCACACCCTACTGGTGGCCCGTGACCCCCATCGCAACGCTACAATGACACATGCCACCACATGTATCCTCCATCAATGGTGTTCGGGATGCTGATGGCATGTTTCTGTTGCCTGGACACCTCCAGTGGTGCCCACAGTACAGCCCCTCAAAGGCCTGTGGGCTATTCCTGGCCTGTTGCATCCTGCACAACATGGCCAACAAATGTGGGATAGCCATACAGGTCAAAGAGGGGGACAGCGATGGGGACAATGAGGACGCCGGTGACAATGGTGATAGGCAGCACCCCCCTTGACTGACGGGACTCCCGACTGCTCCAGCTGGCACAGCTGCACCGGGACACCATCACGGAGGAGCACTTCAGCCAACCCAGGTAAGTCATGGGGCCATGTGCAACCAACAGTGGCTAAGGCACAACCCACAAACATGCATGGAAACACACCAGGGGTGCATTCCATCTAGGAAAGTGGCCGGGCATGGAACCACACACACAACCAGGGATGGGTGAGGAGTAACATGCCATGCAGACGGACACACATACACACACATACATGACACACCGGACATGCACAAAGGGTAGGAGGCACACCGACCCAGAACGCCACCCCTAGCCACACACACATGTCCACAGACCACCATGCCCACTGCCTGTCCTTTTGCGTGTGTCAGATGCTGAGCACCATTGCACATTGGTGTACAGCGCAATGTAGGCATCATCATGCACACGCAACTGTGGACAGCAGCCTGGAGAGTGTGCAGATGGACTGTGTGTCCACGTGCAGGGCCGGGTACCCACCCATGCAATGCCCACTGAATGACACAATGCACACAGGGCAGCACCAGACAGTAGCCACATTGGGAGACAGGTCAGTCACGCACACAGTGCTTCAGCTGCCCGCGGATGTGTGGGCAGCCCCGCTGAGACCTGCCAGCACTGACAGGCTGATCACTGGCCTCATGGGGTGGCACCAATGGTCCCCAAGGGGTTTCACTGCGTGAACGCAACTGTGCTTATGTAGGGGCCTGCAGCACACCAAACATGCCTGCGCCATGCTTGCTTGGGATGCCCATAGCTGAACCCGGTGTCGACAAGGAGGGTGTCACACGACGCCGGGAATGGGTGGTGGACAGTGCACTGCATGGTGTCTCCGCAACGATGGACAAATGACTGTGTGCCCATTGTGGCCATGACAACAGTGAATGCCTGTGTCTGCCTGTCAATGGCAGCAGTCACATCTTCCGCAACCGGTCCATCCCTGCCAGGATCAAAGCGCGATCTCTGCTGCGACACCCTCTGCCTGCTCCAAAGCTGCGTGCAGTGCATCCACACCGACGCCGCAAGCTGCATCTGCTGGTTGACTGATGCTTGCAGTATGCGGGTGTGCTCATCCAAGAGGTCATCTGCCTCCTCAGCATCCTGTCCCTGAGGTTGTGTGCAGCCCTGATGCCCAGCATCCCTTGAGGGTGGGCGCTGCACACCAGGACCAGGTCTGGGCATGTCTACAGGCAGTACACTGATGCTGCCCCTGACCTTGTCCCCAAGCCCATTGGCCAACTGCTGATGCTGCCCCTCTGGCTGCCACTCACCAGGGCTCACAGGTGCCACCACAGTGGCCGCAACAGTCCCACTGTCCTGTACATACACCAGTGCTGCCCCACTGATGCTGACAGGCACAGGCTGGGACTGTAATGACATGCAGGCCTCCATGGCGGCACCACCCACAGCCATGGCTGCGATATTACCTGCTGTGTGGCTATCCTGTGGCACACATGTGTCACTGCCCATGCCGTTAGTGACATCATCATCGGTGATAGACCCTGCACCAGCCCGAGTCACAGCATGCCGGCATCCATGGATGCTGGCATGCTGGGACATGGGCAGGGCCTCCTCCACACCTGTTCCAACAACATCAGTCTGGACAGCCAGTTGGGCCCACTGTCTCACTGAGCCACGTATACCTGTGGAGGTGGATAGGCCCTCCTCCATCTCCATCTGACTGTCCTCAGTGGACAGGCCCACCACCGCTGACCCATGCAGATGCTCAGGATCTGTAAGGGAAAACAAAGGCATGTTACTGCATGTGACCTACCCCACCCCCAATAGACAGACCATGACCTACCATGCAGTGACGGGCTACCACCCATCTGGAAGCCACTACCCAGAACACCCTCAATGGCACAACGCTGCATGCTTCCAGCAACCCTCTCCTCCTGTGGGGTCAGGTGTACCACCTCCGGCTGTCCCCCACCTGTTGCAGCTTGTGCTGCCCTGATGGCAGCCACCTTCTCCTTTATCCTCCTCCTGTCTGTGCCCATCTTCTTCTTGCACTCCTGCATGGAGCGCTGGTGGCTGCCATGCAGGTTCACTGCCACGCCCTCCTCCCATGCAGCAGTATGGGCCTGTGGTGTTCTCTGCCATCCGCTGAGAAGCGGCTCCTGATCCAGGTAGGCCTCAAACAGGGTATCCATCTCGCCTTGGTGAAATTAGGCCTCCTCATCCTACCACCACCACTGTGTTCATCCTCTCCCACAACTCGCTTGGTCATTATTTAGCCTGTGAGAATGAAAGTTGTTACCTGTGACTGTGCAGTCCCATGCATGTCCCCAAATCCACAGTCCACACTCCCAAACAGCATGCAACTCACCAATAGACTGCAGTAACTGACTATGGCCAGTGCAGCCCAATGTCGCACTTTTATAGCGCAACCCATGCAAATGAGGTGAGGTGCAACTTTAAGTGGATGCAAATTGCAGTGCTGCGCCATTGAATGGCTGATTAGCTGATTTACATGTGACGACTGAATATCGCGCTGTTGTGCTTTGCACAATTGTGTTGAATGTGCTGAGCCAAGGGCGCAGTTCTGTGACATGTCACTAAACAGGCACAGTGGTGCTGTGCATGACTTGGCCGGTGGGTGTGTGCAGCAGTCCGCATGGCTGTATGCACCTGGGTGGGCAGATCTTGTGGACATGACCACTGTGGGTGGTCACACACCATCACAGAGGCATGTCCCATGGCCGTATATCATGCACAGTGGGTGGGCTGTATGGGGCTGTGCATTCACACCTATTGACTGTGCTCCCTTGTCCTAGGTGTCTGCCAGCTGCAGGAGATACGGGTGGCACTGCAGGAGATCCTCAATGTGGCACGGGCATCATTTGAGATCCTGCAAAGGATTGGCAGAATTGGGGTCCGGAGAAGACACAGGAGGCAGAGCAGCTGGAGCAGGGAGCAGGAGTGGGGCACCATTGATCATCCTTATGTCCCTGATTTCCCTACCCCTGGACCCACCCCACACCCCTCCTTTCCTGTCCCATTTGTTCACCCCTGCCCCTTACCCACCCCCACCTTGTTTGTGGCCCTCCCCCCACACATTTGTACATAGTTTTGTAAATAGTTATTTTTGATATTTTTTTATTACAAATCTTTTGATATGAATACTGTGGTGGTCTCTGATTTGCAGCAGGCTATATGTGCTCAGCTGCAGTGGTGTGCATGGTGTCAGGGGTGATGAAGTCATGGCTTTGTGTGTGTGTCCATGGGGAAGTGACTATGGTGTGGGAGTAGCTATCAGTCTGTTTCTGTGGTGTGTGTGTTGTGCCCTGTGCACTGGATGACTGTGTGCAGTGGTCCATGGTGCATGCTCTGTGTCCATGGCACCCTGTCAGCCCATCCATGGCCTGTGCAGCTGACACCTTGCATGTCTGTGACCTGCACGGTCTGCGGGCATGTCAGTGCTGGCTGTCCGCACAGGGCAGCCACTGTACCCGTCACAATGCTGGGTTGCCTCCTGTCACTGGTGTGGTGCATGTCTGCCTCGGGTGACACTGTGGCCTCCGAGGTTGTTGTCCCACCTCCATGCTGTGGCTTGTGTGTGTTGCAGGATGTGCACCACTATCTGTGACTTGTGCTCTGGGCAAATGATGGTGGCATACAGGTCCACAGTGCCTGCACAGGGTGGCTGCCACTCCTGTGCCATGGAGGACTGCAGGCTGTGTGTACACGTTTCCATGGGCCCACACTGGGGGCTTGGTTGGTGCTACTGCATCCCTGTGTTGTTGTGCCTTGGGTATGGGTGGTGTTTGTCCATGCACTGTGTTGGATCTGGTGTGGTGCATGCTTCCACGCACCACTGTGGGTCTCTGTGCTGGCTGCTGTGGCCAGTGCTGGGTTGGGGTGTGTCCTTGGGAGGTTGTGCAGGGTCCTGTACCACTGGTGGGGGTGTCCGGGGCATGCCCTGTCTCGTGTGGGGTACCTCATGTGCTGACGCATGGTCGGTCTCTCAGCTGTACCTCGGGGGGGCTGTCCATGGTGGCACTGTGTATGCCGTTGTTGCATCGCTGTGTGCTACCACCCACTGATGGGTGCTCGTGGTGGAGCTGCCTTGCATGGTTCTGTGGTGCACAGGGTTGCATTGTCACAGTGGGGGTGGTGGCATGCATGGGGTTTCCTGCAGTGTTGGACGCTGCTCCTGGGCAGGGTGTCTGGGGTCACAGTGCAGGGAGTGTTCTGCATTGGGGGAATGGTGTGGCATGGGGTGGTTGGCCTCCTTGTGTGCTGGTCACAGCTTGCCAGGGATGTAATGGGGCACCATGGCCCAGCTGTGGGTTGGTTGCTGGTCTACATGGGCCAGTGGTTATTCCAGCCTCCCCAGTTGTGCAGTGCATGGGGTGTAGGGGGACGATGTCTGTTCTGCTGTGTGTTCCTCTGCCCATCTGTGGCATTGGTGGTGGGCCCTACATCCCTAGTTGTGCAGTTGCATTGCTGCACTGCTGCTGGGGGGCATTCCTGGTTGCACTATGGCACCTCTGGACTGCTCAGCTGAACATCCCTTGTTGCGCTATGATGCATCAGATCTGCTCAGCTTCCCCTCCTTAGTTGTGCTATGGCGCAGGTGGTGCGATATTCAGTCGTTGGCTGTAGGCGCATCTTGGCCGGCTCAGTTTTTGAATATCGCACCTCTTGTGCATGGGTGCAATGGACTTGCATTTGAATATCTGGGCCATTATATTTAACTAAGATAAAAAATACTGTATTATTTGACAAATGAAAGAAGTAGCAATGTCCAACTATTGTCAAGTACCATTCTTCTAAGTATTTCATTATTCCAGTAACAGATGTAATGTATATAGAATTGCTACATACTAACTCATAGATGAGATATGCATTTGTGTTTCATATGATATGATCAAGTGTACACCCCGGGAATGCTACAAGTCTCGATGGCTGAGAGGGACCTGGGGGTGGTGGTGGATGTCAAGATGAACAACTCAGAGACTTGTAGAAGGGCAGCAGCTAAGGCCAACAGGATGCTGGGATGCATCGCTAGGGGGATCACCTCCAGAAGGAGGGAAGTGATACTCCCTCTGTATAACTGCTTGGTGAGGCCACACCTTGAGTACTGCATGCAGTTTTGGAGGCCACACTTAAAGAGGGACATTAAACTCCTGGAGAGGGTCCAGAGGAGGGCAACCAAAATGATTTGGGGCTTGGGGACAGGACTTATGAGGAGAGGCTCGAAGAGCTAAATATGTACACATTGGAAGAGAGAAGGGACCGGGGGGACATGATAGAGGTCTTCAAGTACATGAAGAGGGTAAATAGGGGAGGAACAGTCAGGGTGCTTCGAAGGAAGGAGGAGGGGGCCACTAGAGGGCATGGGTGGAAGCTGGAGGGGGGAAGATTCAGGGGAGAAAGGAGGAGGTGCTACTTCACTGAGAGGGTGGTGGAGCCATGGAATGCACTGCCTAGGGGGCTGGTGGAGGCAGAGATGGTGGAGGGGTTCAAGAGGGGCTGGGACAGGTACAGGGGGAAGGGTTCTGGAAGCAAAATCCAATGCAGCAAGAATATCCAGAACTGGGAAGGGAGAAGCCAGAGAAGGTGAGGGGGCAGCAAGGTCAGCACCCAGGGTGGGGGCTGACCAATCGAGCAGACTCAAAAGACCGTTAGGCCTATTCTGCTGACATTTTAGTATGTTAGTATGATCAGTCTTGATCAATAGCTAAACATTAGGACTACAGCTTTTACCATAATACTCAACTAAAGTTTTTCTGATTTAGTCATAATAAAAAAAAAAGCAGGAAAGAATGTCATCTAACCATATGTGTAACAGGAATTATGCCATGCTACACACATAAGATGTATTTATTGGTTTAAACTGACATAGTAAGAAATGTTATCATTTTAAGAAATAAGCATTGTACCCATAATAATATATTATTCCATGTACTTCTCAGACAAGTAAATGTTATGTATATTGATAGTGTTTGGAATTGTAAATCAGACACTTTTGCTGACACCGAGTTCATACCTGTTCCTGACAATGTGTTTGATCGCCTCTATTGAGGGGTTGGTGGGAATTTTCCAAATGCACTTACTCAATGATATTCTTAGCATATTAAGCTGTGCATACCACTTATCTAATGTCGCTGAGAACATTTAATCATTCTGTAGCTGTTGGTATAACAGTTAGCATCTGGTTTTGCCCACCCCAGGAACATACACATTATCAGTCACACAGCTACTACAAAATAATCACTTTTAAATCGTGTAATCTACATTAACAGGTTGTTGCCATACTTGTATTTAAGCAGTAAGTCACCCGATAACACATCATGTATGAAGCATCTGTGATACAGCGTAACATTTTTTACAAGCAATGGTAACACACATCTCGATTGTATTGTGAGACTGATAGTGTAAAATCATAATACTCTTAATTTGGCCTTTTCTCAGTCTTTAAAATTGGCAATACATTTTTTTTCAAAGTTAACTCCTGTCTCGAGTCTTTACTTAGTCATCAAGTTAGAAAGTAATTATATTGCAGTTGTTGTATGTGTGCATGCAAATATACTAAAGCAGTAAATCACAACAGGGTATGGGTTATTAAGGATCTATCCACGCTTTGTCTTGTGTATCACAAAGCGCACCCAAGTGGCTTAACCACACACATCCTGGTGTGCCTTATCGCAATAATGCAATTGAACCATGTATAAAACAAATGTAAACATCTGTGATGCTATATTTTTATTGATGAAATTCCTCAGCTGTGGGTAATGCAGGATTAACCCACACTCATGTGACATGTTTTGATAAATCAAGTGACAGGATTATCACACACCATCATAGAATATAGCATTTTTAGTACACACAACAATACAAAGAACAACTTTGGGCCCTGTATTCTCAGCACATGATTTGGAGTATGAATACAGTGCACTCCTGACACATGATCTCTTGTGACATAGTAGGAATGGTAACAGTGATGAAAACACAAATCACAATGCAAAGGTAAACGTCTTGTGGCATAGTAACAATGCTAATAGTAATGAAAATGCAAGCGTTAATGACAACGCAAACGGCACGATAAGTAGTTAATGGAATGCAGTGGCAGGAGCATGGGGCCCTTCAGGCCATGCACTCCCACCACAAGATGTATGGTTACAGGGTAACAATTGTAACAGTAATGAAAATGCAAGCGCAAATGACAACGCAAAGGGTAACGCTAAATAATGATTGGAATGCAGTGCCAGGAGCATGGGGCCCTTCAGGCCCCCCACTCCCACTACATGATGTCTTTTTACAGGGAAGCAATGGCATCACTAACAGGAACACAAATGTCAATGCAAAGGGTAAAACTAAACAGTGAATGAAAATGCAGTGGTGGAAGCACGGAGCCCTTCGGGCCCCACACTCCCACCATGTGATGGCTTGTGGCATTGTAACAATGGTAATAGTAATGAAAACACAAACGCAAATGACAACAAAACTGGTGACACACACAGCGGCATACATGGTAGTGATGACACAAAAGAAGACATATGCACAAGTAGAAACAGTAACTGTTACAGTGGCAGTATTGCACACCCTGTTTTGCCAAACAGGTGCATAGACAAACACAGTGTGTACAAAGACTGTATGCATTATAATGGGCATAGAAGCTTAAAATGAGCATTATAAGTACTAAATTGCTAATATCTCAGGAACTGCACAACGTAGAAAAAAAATTAAAATTTCACAAAAATCATGATTTTCCTGGCTAGGTTTTGCCTCTATGGGCTATGCAACTCACAGCAAAAAATCTGTATCTCGCATCACTTTCAAGATACGAGCCCCGAAAGGCACGGCAGACGCCACCATGTTAGTCTATGGGAAAAAACTCCAACTTTGAAGTACTGTAACTTTTCAGCCATGCAATATATTTTCACCAAACCACCAAAAGGCACATCTATGTGAAGTTGCTGCATTTCTTCCAAATTTCAGCTCAAAAGACCAAACCGTTCTTTTGCTGCAGGGTGGCAAAGAACTGCTGTCATTTTGGCCACAGTCTGAAAAAGCAGTGTCGTGATTTGCGAAAGTTTTCGTAAGCATTTATGAAATTGTCATGCGTGCAACACTACTTTGTGACACTACTTTTTCCAGAAATTTGAAAAACATATTTCTAGGGTGTTTCACCCCAAAATAAAGACATGGCTGGCATCCTGAGGGTTCGACTAGGTGAACACAAAAAAACATTGTGTTGCTAGAGGGTCCCAAATTTAAAAGGCAAGCATTTTTCTGATCGCTAACTGAAAGCAAAATTGCAGATTTGCGATACTACTAGGGCCATTTGCAACACTAAAAAGTGCATTTGTGAAAGTGTTGAAACTTTTGTTAACTTTTCCCATTGACTTATAATGGGAACTTGTTTTTTGAATAACTTTTGAGCCGTTCAGTATTTTTTCACAAAATTTTTGAAAGGCACATCAGGGACCCTAGCTGCACGTCCCCTGAAGGTTTTGGACTGGTCGTGCTAACTGTGCAACCTGTAGGCACAAGCAAAGAATTCACCAGAAAGCGTAAATGTGCATGCAGATCATGCCTAATAACTCTGCAACCGTATATCTGACCAGTACAAAAGTTGGCATATCCCAAGATGTATGGTTCTCAATCAAGCATTCCAAATTTCAGGCAAATCTGTTGAACATTGGCAAAGTTATTGAGGTGCAAAGTTTGACTCTTTAACCTTAAAATGGTTTCTCAACCCTAACTATGATAGCACTACTGTGCCACCATAATATATGTATATATATATATATATATATTTATATATGTATATAATACCGTGCCACTATAGTTAGGGTTCAGGGACCATGTTAAACCCAAAATTTTGCACCTTAATAACTTTGCAACTGTTAGATGGATTTGCCTGAAATTTGGAAGGTATGATCAAGACCCATAGGCCTTGGGATCTGCCAAGTTTCGTACTGATTGATATACGTTGTGGAGTTATTACATGATTCAAAGCGCAGCTTTGCTTTTCTGAATTTATGGTCGCACGCATAGGTCGACACGGGTTTGCGGACTGGCCTGAAATCTTCAGGGAACATGCAGGCAGGGTCCCCGATGTGCCTTTCAAAGATTTCGTGAAAAAATATTAAACGGTTCAAAAGTTATTCAAAAAACAGTTTCCCATTATAAGTCAATGGGAAAAAGTTAAAAAGTTCGACAGTGTCGCAAATGCATTTTTACTTTCGCAAATGGGCCTGTTACTTTCGCAAATCCGCCATTTTGTTTTCAGTTGGTGATCAGAAAAATGGTTGGCATTTAAATTTGAGACCCTCTAGCAACGTAATTATTTTGTATTTAGCTATTCGGCCCTGAGGATGCTTGCCATGTCTTTATTTTGTAGAAAACACCCCAGAAATATGTTTTCAAATTTCTGAAAAAGAACTTTACAAAATTACTTTCGTGCTCACGAAAGTGTCGAACTTTTTTGCGAAAGCTTTCACAAATTGGACAGTAATTTTCTAGTCTGTGGGAAATGACAGCAATTCTTTGGCACTGTACTGCAAAATAACGTTGGGAGTTTTGGGCTGAAATTTGGAGTGCATGACATCTCACAGATGTGCCTTTCAGTGTTGTATTGAAAAATATTACATGGCAGCAAAGTTATGGCACTCCAAAGTTGACAGTTTTCCATAGGATAACATTACGGCGCCAAGCATTACAGGAATCCTTTGGCACCCTGCTGCAAAATAACGGTTTGGTCTTTTTCCTGAAATATGGAGGGCCAACAGTACACAGATGTGCCTTTCAGTAGTTTGGTGAAAAAATATCACATGGCGCAAAGTTACAGCACTCAAAATTGACAGTTTTCCATAGGATAACATTACGGCGCCTGACACTTAACAGAAATCATTTGGAGCCCTGCTGCAAAATAACGGTTTGGTCTTTTTCCTGAAATTTGAGGGAAGACAGCCAACAGCCCACAGATGTGCCTTTCAGTAGTTTGGTGAAAAATTACAGGGAGGCAAAGTTATGGTGCTCCAAACTTTTCTTTTCCCATACAGGATAACATTACGGTGATTGCCGCGCCTTTCAGGGCCCGTATATCGGAAATGGTGCGAGATACGGAGTTTTCGTCGAAAAATTTCTTAGCCCCCTAGTGGAGCTAAGAATGAAATTAGCCAGGACAGTTGTAAATAATATGACTTTTAAATTTTTTTCTATGTCATACGGTTCCTGAGATATAATGTATTTAGTATTCCAAGATCTCATTTTCATGCCGATACTCATTATTTTGCATACATTATTTGTAATTTCACTGTCTTTCTCAATGCAGGTTTTGGGAAAACCAGCCTGTCGCAATTACATTACGTTGTTGCCCTTTCCGCTTGCAGATCCGTCATCTGTTTCACTTACCATTGACGCCTGCGCCACCATGTGCGTTATCCTTTGCGTTTTCATTTGCGCTTGCTTTCTGTTATTTTGCCATTTCTGTCTACAGTACTGTTTATCTTACTGTTTCACTTACATCACCATGCCCATTGACATTTCTGTTTGCAGGCACCATGTTACTATGTGACAACACATCACGTGGCAGACCATTCCCGTCTACGCCACCATGTGCGTTGCCCTTTCTGTTCTCATTCACGCTTGTGTTACCATGTGTGCCACTGTTAGCATTTCTGTTTGCGTTGCTGTCCCTGTTAGTATTGGGCCCCGGCGGTCCCACCAACGCATTATGCAGTGGAGGGCCCCGCGCTCCCGCCGCTGCATTACATTCACTATTTCTCATTATCATTCTCAAAAGAAGAAATTAGGGCAAAACTCCATTTAATGCATTAGTTGAGGGTTGTTCTAGCGACAAAAGTGAGGAAATTCACTGTTAGGGTTGAAAACCCCTTGGACCCCACCCACCCCCCCAACGGCATTGGGAGTGCTTGTTGGGATCGTGGGTCCAAACTCTCACCATTCTCCTATACTTTTGCTGCTTTACACATGTCATGAGGGTGAGAGTTAGGGCTGGCAGTCCCAATGGCACCCCAATGCCAGTTGAGGGTGGGCGGGGGGTCCAAGGGGGTTTCAAACCCAACAGCGAATTTCCTCACTTTTGTCGCTGTGGAACAACCCTAACTAATGCATTAAATGGAGTTTTTTGCCTCTAGTATATATATATATATATATTATGGTAGCACGGTAGTGCTACCATAGTTAGGGTTGAGGAGCCATTTCTATGTTAAACCCCAAAACTTTGCACCTTAATAACTTTGCAACCGTTTGATGGATTTGCCTGAAATTTGGAATATATGATCAAGAACCAAAGGCCTTGGGATCTGCCAAGTTTTGTGTTGGTTGGATATACAGCTGTGGAGTTATTAAGTGTGATCTATGAGCGCGTCTACGCTTTTTCTGGAATTCTATGGTCGCACCTACAGGTCATACGGTTTGTGCGACTGACCTGAAATCTTCAGGGAATGTGTGGCCGGGGTCCCCAATGTGCCTTTTAAAGATTTGGTGAAAAAATATTAAACGGTTCAAAAGTTATTCAAAAAACAATTTCCCATTATAAGTCAATGGGAAAAGTTAACAAAAAGTTAGACAGTGTCGCAAATGCATTTTTACTTTCAGAATTGGGCCTGTTATTTTCGCAAATCGGCCATTTTGTTTTCAGTTGGTGATCAGAAAAATGGTTGGCATTTAAATTTGAGACCCTCTAGCAACCTAATTCTTTTTGTATTCACCTAGTCGGGCCCTGAGGATGCTTGCCATGTCTTTATTTTGTGGTAAAACACCCCAGAAATATGTTTTTCAAATTTCTGGAAAAAGTACTTTCGCAAATTACTTTCGTGCTCACGAAAGTGTCGAACTTTTGTGAAAGCTTTCGCAAATGAGCAATAGTTTTCCATCTGTGGGACAGTGACAGCAATTCTTTGGCACTGCGCTGCAAAAGAACAGTTGGGAGTTTTGGACTTTTCGTCGGAAAATTTCAAATTAGCCAGGACAGTTGTAAATAATATGACCTTTAAATTTTTTTTCTACGTCTTACAGTTCTTGAGATATAATATATTTAGTATTCAAGATCTCATTTTCTGTGCCGATACACATTATTATGCATACATTACTTGTACTCACTGTCTTTCTCTTATGCAGATTTTGGGAAAACCAGCCTGTACCGCTTACATTACTGTTACTGTTACCCTTTCCGCTTGCTTGTTCCATTACCCGTTCACTTACCGTTGACGTCCTGCGCCACCATGTACGTTATCCTTTAGTTTTCATTTGCACTTGTGTTTCTGTTATTTTTGCCATTTCTGTCTACAGTACTGTTTATCTTTCTGTTTCACTTTACATCACTATGCCCGTTGACATTTCTGTTTGCAGGCACCATGTTACTATGTGACAACACATCACATGGCAGACCATTTCGGTCTTCAGCCACCATATGCGTTACCCTTTCTGTTCTCATCACGTGCTTGTGTTACCATATGCGCCACTGTTAGCATTTCTGTTTGCATTGCTGTCCCTGTTAGTATGCCACAAGACATCTGTGTGGCGGGAGCATGGGGACCAAAAGGACCCGTGGCTCCCGCCACCACATCACTTCACTATTTCTCAGTTATCTTCTCAAAAGAAGGGAAATTAGAGGCCAAAACTCAGTTTAGTGCATTAGTTAGGGTTGTTCCACAGCGACAAAAGTGAGGAAATTAGCTGTTAGGGTTGAAAACCCCTTGCACCCCCACCCACCCCCAACCGACATTGGGGTGTGCATTGCGATCGTGGGTCCCAACTCTCACCCCATTCTATTATACTTCTGCTGCTTTACACATGTCATGGGGTGAGAGTTAGGGCTGATGATCCCAATGCACACCCCAATGCCACCACGTGCGTCATCCTTTGCATTTTCATTTGCGCTTGCGTTTCTGTTACTTTTTTGCCATTTCTGTGTACAGTACTGTTTATCTTTCTGTTTCACTTTACATCACCATGCCCATTGACATTTCTGTTTGCAGGCACCATGTTACTATGTGACAACACATCACATGGCAGACCATTCCCATCTACGCCACCATGTGCGTTACCCTTTCTGTTCTCATTCATGCTTGTGTTACCATGTGCGCCACTGTTAGCATTTCTGTTTGCGTTGCTGTCCCTGTTAGTATGCCACAAGATATCATGTGGCGGGAGCGAATTACGTTCACTATTTCTCAATATCATTCTCAAAAAGAAGGGAAATTAGAGCAAAAAAACGTTTAATGCATTTGTTAGGGTTGGTCCACAGTGACAAAAGTGAGGAAATTCGCTGTTAGGGTTGAAACCGTAACTCTGAGTTCACCCCAGCACCACACACACAGACACACAGAGGGTGTGCTGTGGCACGAGTGTGGCTGAGTGCTACATGTCTCTGTAGGGTGATTGACTGACCATTAACACAATTCTTGGGAGTGACTTATTGTTATAAAAATGAAACATGTTTTTAAACAGTTTTAAACCTTTTTCAGTATATCATCAACCTCTTCATGTATGGTAATAAAAGATTAACATAAGGTTTTAGGATGTTTGCAGCAAATGAGAAACATCCATTTTGTCAGACTCTGAAGTACACATAGTAGTGACTGAATGGTACATGTATAGTCACAGCTGTGACCTGATGGGTGCTGATGTGTGGCACCTTGGTATAGTAATAATGACTGCATAGGCACAGGAAAAGTAAGTACATTGCTGAGTTTTTTACACTGTTAGGAATTCTGTCAAATGTGACATGCAATGTCCCACATCGTTGCATATGCTGTGATACTGACTGTATGTCAATAGGTACCAAAACAAATTGATGGAGGTATAGTTGTGCAGTATTAGTAAACATTGATTTGTATGCTAAGTCATAGACACTTATTTTATGTCATAATGGTATTTAAAGTAAGGAGTTGACACAGGTGGTTATGGTTTTAAAAATGTATTGCCGATTTTTCAAATGGAGAAAAGGTCCAATCAAGTGAAATTTAGTTAACAGAAGCAGTCTTACAATACAATCTTTGTATGTGTGCAATCATTGCTTGTCAAATATGTAAATGTGTAAGAATAATAAGAACTGTATAATATGGATTGGAGTAAGTGTGTGATATAATAGGAAACTAATCAGGTGTTGTGTGTTTCTAGTTATGTTTCAGTACTCACTACTCTTTATGTGAGGAAGTAGTTTCTGACATTCAGCCTGTAATTCTAATAGTCAGGCTGAAGCTGTGGAGCTTCAATATATTTACTATTGAATATGAATGGAGTTTGTAAAAAATTTAACTTTTAAAAAATGGTTGTATGTTGTAATTATGTGTAGTGCATTACTTGTGTTTATGTTAATAAGGCAATGTCAGCAGGTTGTGAAGTGTGATTACACACATGATAGACAAGTGTTTTGTTGTAATTGTGTGACTGCTAATGTGGATGTTCCTGGGGTAGGGAAAACCATATGCTGACTGTCTAAGTGGTACAATTTACACAAATGTAAGTTTTGTGACATTTCGATTGATATTATTTAATAATATATCACTGACTTGGAGCAAATGGAAAATTCCCACGGACCCTCAATTGAGGCGATCATAAATATTGTCAGGAACAGGTATGCAGTTTGTTGTGATCAGCAACACTGCCTGATTTACAATTGTCAATATTTTTACATACGGTAGAATTACTTATGTGACAAGTTAAAAATATAATGTTTTACATGAACAAATGACATATTATCAATTCTTACATTGCTTCTATATAAATTCTTAACTGTAAATACTAAAACTGTCATGGAATGCATTTTTTAACAAACTTATAGTTAATTAAATGTTGTTACTATACTGCTGAATAATATCTAAAACATTCACTTGTACTTTAGTGCTACACTACTATTTTTAGTACAAGTATCAAACTAGCTATTAACAATGTACACTTGAATACAAATGTTTATATTATGTACAAGTAATTTTAAACACATATAAGAGTCAGTAAATTAGATTCAGCAATTGGTTATTATTTACAGTTGTGTAATTCGCTTCTTGCATTATCAATAAAAGGTAGTTGTTTTTACATATGTACAATAATAGTATTACGCATGAAAGCGTGATAGTTCTACACTGTTGCATGATGATCGAATGATGTTCTCTATATGTCAAGAGTCACAGACAAATTGAAGTGTTGATAGACAACTTGAGACAGGAGTGAATGTTTGCTGAATGTTATAGAGGGTAGCTCAGTTATCTCATGATAATAACTGAGAAGTTCTCTTTGTTTGCAAAGAGTAAGAGCTATAAGTCATATCAATTTGTTGTTATATGAGTTGATACATGGATTTTAAAGAGATGTACAGAGGAGAGTAGTAAGTCTCAGTTTTAGATGCATAATCTATAGACATATGATCATGGTTCTCTAGTGACTGTGAATATTGTTGGCGCCGACTGAAGCCACTACTACAATTTTCATGTAGTCACTGATCCACACAGATCTAACTATGTCACAGTGTATGTAATGTCTGTATTAGAATTCCATTTTGTTGAAATTGTATTGTTTATTTAGAGTCGCAATATACAACATTGTAATGAGGCATGAATTTTTTTGGACAAAGTAGTCATTTTAAAATGCAACATGTTTTGTCCTATTCTTCTGAAAATATGAAGGTTGTCATAATTCTTCAATATTAGAAGATATGCATTTTCAAGTGCCGTGGCAGTCTCTGTTTAAAAGTCGCTTGAGAGTCGTCATTCCAACCATCCAGTTCTGCACCTTAGTAACGAGGTGTAATGCCCAGAATGCATGGATTGACCATGGTGATAGATTATATCTGCGTGTCAAACATCTGATTGGTTGAAGACTATTCTACTAGCTGTGTAATCTGTGATAGGAGTATCAACTCTGAGCCCATTGGGGTCAAATCTGTGCAACATAAGCAACAGATATAGAGATGAACTCCTTAGACGTATGGACTGAGTGCATCTGCGTCCGCACCTTCCACAGGCATGACTACATTCAGCATTAGTGAATAGCTGTCGACATTTGACACTTTTGGTTTCAGGGACAAAGAGATTTATCCAGCAGATGTCTTGTGTTGATTTCACACTGTGAATTGCCACATGAAACACACATATTTTATAACATATGTTACTGTGAAGTACTGCTACATTGGGGTGCCGTTTCATCCAGGTTGTTTATGACAGCCATCATAAACTCAGTAGTGTCTTGCTGTATGTCTGCAGCAAATGTACCACATCCAGTATATGTAGCTAACACTGTCGTAGTGGTGTTAGTGACTGTACATTGTTAGAGTGGTCAGAAGTCATGTTGATAATCTGCTTCAAAGCGTTTGATAGGGGATTGTCTTGTGAAGCAGATATTGCCTGCACAAACTGCGTGCATGTGTAGAAAAACTTGCATAGCTGAGTTAGCATAGCAGTTTACTCTACTGCTGTTGTCAAAGACTGGCACAGCAGCTACACCAACTGATTTCTGATGAATTACTGGTTGTGAATGTTTACTTGAAGTTGTGGCCTTTAACTTCTTTTGTCGAATCACTTTGGAAGCTTGCTGCTGCTTGTTGCTATCTCTAGCTGTGACTGAATTGTTTGAGACAGACAGATATGGTAAGGTAGCATTAAAGACATTTGTGGCTGATGTAGAATCATAACCTGTTGTAATTAAGAATACACGTTTGTCAGCTCGTATTTTCTGAGATGCTATAGTAATGATGTGCAATCCAGAAAGGCTGCATACGTGAAAGTGCAACGTAGCTCATGCCATCCTTGAAAATGTCTGTACCTGTCTACCATTGCTGAATCCAAACTCAATCCTGAAGTTGTGAATGGAGACAAGTATGCAACACATAATGGGAACTGTTTCCTGTTTACGTAGATATCCTTAAAAAACCTAAATTTTACACAGGTCTGACCATGTGTACAGAGTGTTCCATGTTGTCAAAGTGCACTACAAGTGTCTCAATATATGTCTTCTGGACATTATAGACAAAGTCAGTGATGTTTCCCATGGCACCGTTTACCATACCTTTTTCTACATCTAGATTACGTCGCAGCATGATACGTGCATTCTAACAAACTGTGAGAACAGCTTCTAGGCCAGCTGTTCGTGAAACATCTGACTTCAGTTCACTTAGTCATTGAGTCATCTTTGCTACTAGCTTTCAACTAAGAATAACGCCATCAACTGTATCAACTGCATACAGAGTTAGAATCTCTTGGTTTTCTCTTTGTAGCATTAGATTGTTGAATTCAGCGCATTTCTTTTAGTAGTGGCATAAGACACACTATGTCTGCCAGTAGTATATATCACTGAAGACATTACATGCTTGTTTCTATGCATGTACTATGTACTGTGATTTTCGATCATTTAACATACAAACATGTTCTGGTGATAGAGAACCTGCACGAGCTTCATCTAAAAGTGATTTGTAAGCTAGATCACCACTCTGGTGCATGTTCTCGAGACAACTCAACATAGGTAAATAATTCCCATATGTTATTGCCTGCAATGCAACCGAGGATTTTCTTAGCTTTATTGGCAATGAGTTGTAAATACATGCTCTGCATTGACTGGCAAGTTGTAAAGGTCTCCCAACACAAGCATACTTTTGCCACCAAATGGCACTCCATCATCAGTACCTAAGATCTGCTGTAGACATAGATGAATACAGGCAAGCATGACATTGGAGACCATGCTGATTTCGTCAACAATGAGTAACTGCATCTTTGTGAACATGGAATGGAGCTGAGATACATCCTCAAATGACAGTTTACGATACTCTCCAGTTCTCCCATGTTCGACTGGCAGCATAAAGAGATGGTGTAATGTTACTCCACCAATGTTGTATGCTGCTAGTCCTATGGGGGCAGTCACAGCAACAGACATTGAAGAGCCTGTCACACCTGCACTTCTGCAGTGATGGCTTCTATCAAGAAACCTCTCTTCATACCAGCTGAACCACTAACAAACATTAGTAGTGGCTTGTACTGAGTGCAGTCATTGTTTTGTTTCATGTTAGTATACCATGTTGGACAGCTTCAAACCACTTGAGGTGAACTGTATGCTGCAGCTGATTTAGTCTTTCTCTTAAGTCAGCTGGGTTGACCATAGAGTGTGCCATGTTGCATGGCTGTCTCAAACCTCTGATCATTAACACTTCTGGGGCATTTAAGGGCAGAGGGTCATCCAGAACACCTTGTCCTTCTGGATCAAGGTTGTCTTGTGAACTAACTGGAGTGTCTCCCAAGAGTTGCTTCTGCCTTCTCAAGCTGTTCTTTCTCAGCTTCTAGTCTTTGTATATATGTCTGTGAGTACTCAGTTTGGAAATTCTCTAAGGAGATTGAACTGGTCTTCAAATGTGTCAGAGTCACCTTTTAATTCAGACTCACTCTCCAGGGTCTAAATAGGAATCGAGAGCAAAGTAGTAATGTTCTGTGCTCTCTGAGTGCCCTAATGCAGTTTGCAGTGATCTATAATCCATGGCTTGTGCCTCTTCACAAGACGGCCATCTAATCCATTGACCTTGTAAATGTGTCATGTTGAGTCAGGTGCTGCACCTGTCTTGTAGTCATACCACGAGCATCCTCAAACCCACACATATCATTCATGTCAGCTAGTTCTACGTGAGTAGTATGTGTCTATCAGGTTATTCTTCAAGATATGTTTTGAAAGAAGTGTATTGACAGCGAGCTCCTCAATTTCGCATGAGGAATCAGTACTACGCTTCTGTTTCTCTTTTGTAGTTTACACTGAGGAAACGTGACAGCGCCAGACTTCCCGCACAGATGTGTACTCATTAACGGTCACTGGCTTGTGAAGCTCCACATCTCTCTGTGTGAAAGAGTCTTCAAACCCAATGACCACAGCTGAGATGTCAGGCTTTGCTTGAAGTGGCAATATCTTCCCAAAGATCTTGCAAGCTAGTCTGTTCATGTTTGGTTATATGAAGTGACGTGCGTAACCAGGGCCAGTGAGTTGTCAGCAACAAACTAAACATCTATGTTTGCTTGCACATTAGGAGAAGAGTTGGTTGTAGTCATTGATGTACACTCTTTTCATCCCTGGGTACTCAGCATACCTCTTGGTTGATTTGCCTTCAAGTGGTGTCGCATTGCTGAGAAAAAGGTCAATCATGGCACCATTCTGACAAACTCATCTAGGAAATCCAAAAGCATCAGTATTGTACAATTAGATTTGTTCTTTACTACTACTTGGCAATATTTTGTGCAAATATGTCACTGAACTTTGTACCAACTACATCAGTGTGAGACTGTCATACTTGTCTGGAATGTGACAGATGATATATTTATGATGAATGATAGCACTTCTGCTTCTTCATGTTCACCAATGCATGGCGCATCCTTGATCCACAATAACATATGGATATGAGGGGCACCTCGTGCTTGATATTCTGTCCTCCAAAAGTAATGTTCTACATTACCTAGAGGAGGATTGTCCTTTGACAAGATGAAAGTGAGAATGTCATGGAACCACTTGTGAAAATGTCTTTTGACAGACACAGGATCAAGTGAACACATTTCTCCGACAGTCATTGATGAGATGCCTCGACATCGGAATTTGCCCACTTCAACAGTTCAATGAGTTCGCCCCAGGCATATTCAGCACAACTAAAGTGTCATAATCCATGTGGCTGCACCATACTCGCAGCATTGTCATCACTTCCGAGTGTCTGCGATACCAATATTCTTTGGTGCCACGCGTGAACTTGAAAGCATGGAAGACAGATTCCTTGCATTTACCATCTTTCTTGCTTTAATTTCTCTGAAATTGAGCAGCTGTTATTCCATCTAGTGGACTTGTTAGACGAATGGTATGTGCTATAGGCACGGACAGAATGCTAAGTTCATCTCCCAGAGCAGATGGAACAGGTACTGTATGTTACGTCTGAATTTGCCATCTTTGCTCAGGACACGGCTAGTGCGGTACTCAGCACCCTGTACCCGTACTTCTCTTTCATCTAGGCATCTGCCTGACCCTTTTGGAAATAGGTCTCAGAAACAGCGTGCTTCGATTATTGCCTCCCAAATGCTGACAGGCTCACCTTCCACCTTCTTCATTTGATAGAGATCAATGTTGTCTCTAATGGATCTCTGCCATGTGAGTGGGTGAATTGTGTACTGTTCATACACATTATCACTTGTCTGTGTACTGACCTTCTCAATGATTGACTTACTTTTTCTAATAGATCATGTTGTGAGAGACTGGCCATCTGATCTATGTCAAGGTCTATATAAAAGGAATTGTTATTTTAAATAAGCCAGAGCAAGCTTTTACCTTTGCACATTGACAACATTCGCAGATGACCTTGGCCTTTGTAGGGTCACACCATTTGCAAGAATGACCAAGCTATTTTCTGTTGAGATTGCTTGAACATTTTCCTGTAGAGGAAGTGGTAGATACATCACAGAACCCTTTAGAGATCCAATGCTCTTTCTGTAATGTTCCGTGGTTCGTGTTCAGACGAGAATCGCTTGGAATGGTTTCATTGTCTGAATTAGAACATGTTCAAACATATTCAATCTTGAAATCTCACTTGGTGTAACATCTGTTTCCCTTGTTGTTTTAGCATTGACATTGCTGGCAAAGTGTTGCACTTCAGTTTTGAAAAACAGTGTTTGTATAGCACAATGGTGTCTTTTGAGTGAGTCAGATTTCAGCAGCAAGAATACTGCAAGGCGGACCACGTGTCATTGCATGGTGACAAGGTTTCTAGGTTGACTGTGACAGTTTGTTTCATGTTGCAGCCAAATGGTTGCATGACACACATAAGAATCAAACTTGAGACTTTGCAATCCTCAAACAACAATTTCCTTCCTGCATTGTTTCAGAATGTCATTTTCAACACTTAAACAGATTTTTCTGCAAATGTTGCACTGAAAATTAGTTGTTTTGGCACGGAAGGAAGTGTTGTAGTTTTTAGGAAAGTGATGGCACTCTGCATGTCACCTGACTGCAATAAGTCATTTAAACTAGTGTATTGATGTTCAGCTCATCTGTACCATATACTCTGTAGACAAAGTTTCGCATGCCTGTTTGATGCACTGCAAGATCCGATGTTGTGAAAGAACTATCACAAACACCAGTATCAAGACATGCAAGTGAGTGACCCATGAGTCCAGTATGTGTTGGATTTCACAATGGTCAATTTCTAAACAGTTTATGTCTCTTTTGTGATCTGTTATTATGAATAGGTTAACAAAGTATTTTAGTTTTGAAATGATGATTGCTCACGGTTGCGGTATCATCACATGACCAAGTCTAGGCAGTGCCGTTTATTTAAGAGTGTGGTTGGACCACAGTCATCATCATTATTCCAATTGATTGTCATCAGAGATATTGAGGACATTTTTTAGTTTGGTTGACTCATCAATACTGAACGCCTGTTCTTTTGTAAAGTGAATGATAAGACTCTTCCCAGAAATATGTTTGTGTGTTGTTGGTGCAGCCACTGTCCCGTGAAACATGACAGAAGGTTGGTCAACAGTCAAACAAGGATACTGTTGAAACCTTTTTTAATGACTATACAAGTTTCCTGAATTGTTCAAGTCACGTGACACATCTTGCGCCACAATCTAGTAGTAGCAAACAGTGCTCTGTTGATTAAAAGTTCGTGACTTTCAGATGTAAATTCATCAAAGAAAGTTGACTTTGCTCTTTTTTATGGTGTGTGTGAATACAGCAGGCTATAAGTCTTTCCATCTTAGCTTTACTTGTTAGTGATCAGAAATACTTTTCTTTCTGAGTTGTGTCACTATTTTTACTCTTCCGTGTTGTTTTGATGCCTCTTGATGGTTGCACTTAAAATAGTTGTGTTTCGTCTTAGAGATCGACAACATTTATGATGGTGCTACATTTTGCTTTTCTGTAAAGGATTTTTGTTTGTTTGTGCAGTGACTTGATGTAGGGGTCACTGTTGCCGTAAAGGTCTGTCGTGTTCATTTTTTTGTGTGCCTTTACTGTTTTTGTTTGTCTTTATACAACAGTGTAGTACTATTATACCGCTTTCATTTTGAGACATCTACGTCTGTATTTGGTTGGCATTTTTGGTATAAAGGTTGACAGTGACAGTGCATCTTACAGAAGTATCAGGCACCTGTGTGAGAGAGAAAAAGTTTTAGAATAGGTTTCAGTAATTTCTTATAACAGTGTGTATTGATAGAATAGTACGTTATGTATGTTAACAATTGGTAAAACATAACTAAAGTCTAGTTGTTATGAATGTGCATCTAGCTGCTATGTAATATCAGAAATTTGTTTATTCTCAATATTTTATTACTACATTTAAAGATTTTTTCTTCACTTGTGTTCTTATGATTGGAGATATGTGATTTTTTGCATCTGTGGACGAACATGTGTTTTACCATGTAGCGTGTCATGGCATAGTCAGTGATAATTTACTATATGGTAGAGCAACTTGAGAGTGATAGTGCATTACCAAATCTGTAACAATTAGTATGTTTACAATTAGAGGAGGACATGCCACTATTACTGTTGTGTGTGAGTAGGTAATTACAGTTGCTAAGTATGTTTGCATGTTAACAAAATTTCAATATTGTTGCTGCATATTATCAACATTGTTGTTTTTGTACTCCTGTGTATCACTATTGAGTCTGTTATTTTTACAACATGGAAAAATGTTTTTCTCACATGTACTGTGCAATGCTGCAGTTCATTGACGAAATAACTGTGTGGGGACAGTCACAAAATTACCCTGGCTGTGTTTATGAACAGATAACTTAAATGAATATGTCAAAATTTGTGTGTGAGAATTTTGAAATATTTCTTGATTTATATGCTTGCAGTGCAGTTCACATGTACATGTGTAAGTTTGTGTATTGTCATACTTTTCAGTTGAGAATTTACTATTTTGCTTTAACACACAACCTTGTGAATAGTACAGATTTCATTACCTGATCTTAACAATTAGTGTGTTTTTGCTTATGTGCCATGCTTTTGGCTCAGTTGATGGGAGAAATGACTATATGGTAGAAATGTATAAACATCAGAATGACACTGTTATGAGCAGAGGTCTTAAATGGATATATGAGTATATTTGAGTGTGAAAATTACAACAAATTAGTGTTTTGGTAGTCTGTGTTGCACAGTTGTTATGCATGCTTATAACATTGTAAATCTAAATATCTGAACTGCACTGAGTTCAAGCAGTTATGGACAGATTATGTGTTTAAAATTGAAATTGGCTTATTTTTCCATAAAATCTGAAATTGTGTCAATATACATACAGTTTTGGAAAATTACTGTGAGTAACGAAGTTTCAAAAATACTTTCAGATATCTCGAAGTGTCGTAATTTTACTGCGGATTCGACAGTATGGTCAAAAGTACTGTCAAACTTCAACACTTTCGTAAAATTTTATTGCCTTGCTAATGAAAGTGTTGCAAATGTACTTTCGTGCATCTGACAGTAAAGCTAATCTAACACTTGGGAGTGCTGAACATTCATTATCGAATCATAAAACAGTGTGTTTGAGTGACAGCTAGCTTTTACCAATGTATTTAAGATTTGTCAGGCCACTTTGAGAACGAATCAGAGACGTGACAACACTGAAGAAGAAGTAAACAGATCCATTTTGAATATTGCTAAGAAAGAGAGTTTGAAACTGTAAGTACAGTCTATCTTCACATGATATTTTCTAGTATTAAAAACTTATTACAACATGTACATACTATTAATCAAAAATGTTTTTTTCTGCAACTGATAATGTTAATTGTTATTGTTTATCAGGCTATATTCTTAAGAGAAAAAAGTTTGCAGTGAGAAAGCATTTTAGTACTAACTGTGCAGATACAAAGGTGCAAATGGAGGAGATAGGAAGGTGCACGTGAGTTGTATGAGAAAAATGGAACCAATCAGACTTGTTTCTGATGTTGTAATTGTTTAAACTGTCATGAAAGGGATGCATTTTTCCAGTTCTCAGTGGTTTCGGATTTTGCAGGAACATGTTCTAGTAATACTGAATATCAGTTACATTGGTTACTAGATGCTAGAGCAGGAGGGAATGTTTTTTTTGATTTGTGTGTTTTGTCTGAACGCTATTGAAGCTAGCTTGAAATAAGGAGGAAAATATCAGTTTGATTTTTCAGTGCTGTCTGGTCACTGCAGTAGTGAATAGTCCTTTCTTTGTAGCTCTCTGTATAGTTCTGAGTTTAAAAACTTAGAATGGCAGAAAATAGCAAAAGGATTTTGTGGATAGTTGGAAGCAGTTACATAAGATGAGCAGCTGAGTTTGCAGTTCATAGTAATTTGGGAGGGACCTGCAGCTCTCCAATTGCTATGTAAGATGGTTTATTGGTGGCATGAGATGGGAACATATCTGATGCCAACCATGCACAGATTTTGAGAACTCAATCTCCTCCTGACATACTGCTACTACATCTTTGAGGTAATCGATTTGGGCTCAAAACGCTGGGTAGATTTAGTTACAGAGGCAAAATTGACCTTACTTCTATTATGTCTATGTTGCCCGCCTGTATTATCATCTTTTCAGATATTACAGAGTGTAGAGTCTGGAAGTAGAGCATCATATGTATCTGATTGACAGAGCTTCGAGAAAGTAAATGTACAGATTATTGTTTTTCACGCATGCATGAATGCATACTATACGTCACCCTAAATAAAATACTGTAATGATTGGCTATTCCTACCAGATGGTGTATTATTCTCACATGCTGGCAATTGTCATTTTCTGGGAGACCTTCAAGATGGAATCCTGAAAGTCCTTTAAGATTGTGAGACTGTTTTGAAATATTACAGTATACACAAAGGTTCTTTTCAGAACCATATTAATGTGGTCAAAAAATAGACCAACTGCATGCATCACTCACATATATGACACATATATGGGTTTGCTATATTACAATAGTGGGGGCGCAGCAATAGTAATTTTCCCTGCTGCTGTCAGTTCACAATTGTATGATATTGTTATGTCTCAACATTAGTAAATAGTTTGAGTATGTTAAATGAGTGTACCATTTACTGAGTCTTACAGTATTGAAGCTGTACCAACATGGTATGTGTGAACTTCAATAAAACACAGTGGTACTGTTAAATGCATTTCTTTACTGGTATGTCAGCATATAGATTTATTGTTAATGTTACAGATATGGGTAGTTATTATATATTGGCTACCATGAATTCATAACAGGATTATCATGCAATTTTCCTTTCAATCAGTTTGTTAGCTGTCTTACATTTATTAGTGCATTAATAGGTCTGTGCCAGTTCTGCAATGTGTGGTTCATCTCAGTTTAACATCATGTTACTATGTTGTGAACACTTCAGTGTAGTACAGATGGATATGTCATGGTGTGTCCTATCTGATGTTCGACAGCACCCCATGCACGAGACTAGAGGATAGCATGGTGGTGGGACACCATAGTGTAGCAGCAGTTGTTGTTACTGTCGAGGTGGCTGAACTCTTTTAGCCCTATATAATGCTACTGATCTGTGTTTCTGCTATATTGAAGGACATGTGCTCTTAATTAAATTTGTATTATATGGAATTTGTTTGAGAAATGATTTATATTGTTACATGATACTAATGTAGATATTTGTTTTGTTTGTATTTAAGAACTAGAAACAAAAAAGTAGAGATCATGAGGCAGTGGACCTGTGAGAGGTGTGTGGCACCGCTTGAGGCAGTCCAGGCTAGAGGCAATGCGAGAGTCTTGATGAGGAGTATTAATGAAAACTGGATTCGATGTGGAGGCGTGAACAGCTATTTGTATATAGCTTTGAAAGTGAAAACAAGAGCGTGGGACAGTTGAAGAATAGTGGAAGCTGTTGGCAACAACGCTTTTCTAAGACGAAACAATGGAAGGGGATAACGACAATGATAATGTGCTGGTACCGCCATGAGCTTTGAGCTGCTGGCAAGTCAGCTGGGGAGAGCGCCTTACTCGTGAAGTAAATCAGCACAACTTTTCATAATAGTTGTCCATGTATTCAGAATTTGTAAAATAATTGTATACTGCATGATTAAGCAATAAGACATCAGGAGCGATTATGTTTGAAACTTGTACAAGTCTGTAATACTGTGATAAACAATCCTCTCGTCCAGGAACGTGTCCGTGGTGATCCAGTGAAGGAAATGGCTGATCACGCTGGTAAGTGTAATAGACCCACCACTCATCTCCAACGTGATACCAGGTGGTTCAGTGGACCAAATGCTTAATACACAGACAGACACGTATAAATGTACATATCAATATTGTTTGATGCTCCACAAGTTACAGACTATGTAGATAATGGTGCTGGGCCTCTGCTACAGAAATATAGAATTGTTATTATAATATGTGCCCATAATGCTTGTGGTCTGTATAATTAGAAGCAATGTTGTGTATGTCGTGGCTGATTTATATGTTGTTGTAAGTCTTAAAAAACTGTACTGTGATTTACATCTAACACTTAAATATTTTTTTTTGGGTTCATGGTAGAACATCGGAGGCGTCCCCCAGCTGCACGCGAGGTAGTGCCAGCACAGAGTCAAGCTGTGGAGGGTGGTCAGTCAGACACCGAAAGTGTCATTTTGATTGATTCCGACAGTAAGACTTTATTATCACAAATTTGTTAGGCTGTTTACAAATAAGAAATGAGGGTTTCTCATGACACAAAGGGTGGGATATTCAAATTGTGCCATTCATACGCGCAAGCCATTGTGTTGTGCAAATTAGTTGCACAGCTGTGTGTCTGGGGCGATATTCAAAACGTGACATGCAAATGGGGTATAATTCCTGCAAGCCACAGTGTGGGGGCATTTGCATGTGATTATGGCATGATTTGCATGGCATTACCATGTAGGTCTGCTGATCCCCGAGGAATTGTGCATGGTGCCCTGACAGGCTGCAGCCATTGGGGAACAATGCCCCGCTGCACCCTGATCATAGAGAAAACAGTGTAGAATACCCTGCAGCACCCCTCACTGGGCCAATCATGGGTATGGTTCAATTTCCCCCCAACAGCTCGATTGTGGGCAGCAATGTGGCCCCCCCAAACATATCCCTGCTGATCCAGTGGACCGAAAAGGTTGATTGCAGGTAGTAAGTTTAATAACCCTCCCTGAACATAGCCTCGGTGGGTACAGTATGACCCACACCATGCACTCACTGCTCCCACACCCCGCCCCCTGGCAGCTGGTGGTGCCAGCATCCCACATGCCTGCTACCCGCCACCAGCGACTGACGCCCGGTAGGGCTGCATGGCCATTGGTGTCAGTACAGCCAATGGGTGAGCCCATACCGATGACAGTTCAGATTTTGAATGAATTAATTGATTCACAAATCTGGAATGTGATGTACAGTATGGGGTGCATGCCCATTGGCTCTTGGTCTGCACCACGGGTGTGCAGCCCAATGGGCAGTCAGTTGATGGGCGGGTGTGTGGGATGATGCTTCCGTTGCCTGTGAGGGGTGAGTGGGTACTGGTGCTTGTGGGTGGGTGGGTGGGGACACCAGCACCAGGCCATTCTTAGAGGGGTTATTAAACTACTGCCCACGATTAGCATTTCGTCCACTGGACGAGGGATACATTTGGTGGTTACTTAATCCACTGGCTGTGATCGGACATTTCGGTCCACTGGAGCATCAGGGATACGTTCCGGGCAGCCACAGTGCTGCCTGTGATTCGCCTGGTGTTGGGAGTACAATGCCCATGGTCGGGCCACTGGGAGGGGGTGGGAGGAATTTACAGTCGGGTGCCTGCAATCGGGCTCCAGGGGGGGCACAGGGACTGGGTTGGGGCCAGCACAGGTGGCAGCTGCTGTGTTTCACCCTGAAATCCAGCAGCTCAGCTGTGGGTGACCCTCGAGTTAGGGCTTTTTTTGCCTCCAAGTCATGCAGGCTTGGTTGGGGGTTGTGGCTACACAACTCTGCACAGCCCGGGTGAATATCGGGCTCTGGAGTTCATGCATGGTTCCTCCCCTCCACTTGACCATGCATTCATTTGCATTGTGCAGTTGCTCAGCCTGTTTTCAGTGGCGCAACTGTCTTTTACTGAATATCACAGAATGACAGAATTTTGTACTTGCACATGTGCAACCCTATTGCGTATGGGTCAACCATTTTGAATATCCCACCCAAAAGTTCAAAAGGTGTTAACCAAGTTCAGTGAATGCAGTGCCACCATGGCAGAAGATCCTGTACTACCATAACAAACTGGTATTACTACACATGCGAGTGGAATACTATTCTTCATGAATCTGAGAATGGATGTATGTCCATAGAGGTAGATGTGGTGTTGTGGGGGCAGGTCTTCTCCTCTGCTAATTTTGGTGGTGGAGTTTAATGTACAATGAGTAATAGATTACCAATTCTAATGTTGTAGGTGTCTCAGTGGAATTCAATGGTGTACTGCTTAATTATCTGTTGGTAATTACGACTTGTCCCTAGATTGTATTCACTTAATATTTCTATATGTCCTGCCAATGTTTCATTTTTATTATTGCAATAGTTATTAATGGACAGCATAGAATATCTACATGTTTGTTAATGTGTTTTAATAGCCCTGTAGGGGTAATATGGTTAATAACACATGAACGGCTGCCATATTCAGCTAGAGGGTCATTGAGTAAACAGTGACATTATCGTTGTGTTTGTGTTATTCTTATTATAATAACTCACATTTTAAAACTGTTTAAGGAACAGATCGTCATATAATTAGGTATGCATGTATGTAAATTGAACATACATGTAATGTTTTTAGGATGTTTCTTTGTAACAAATATGCATTATGACAATGTTATAAGTATTGCGATTGATGGGCAGGCACTGCTTGTTCTGCACTGCATACTATGAATAATATATTTGTGAGTTTTCTTTTGGAAAAAACGTTATTGAAGAAACAGTGTTAGGGGAATCACCAGGAAAAAAATGAATTTTTATATTGACTGTTCTGGATTGATGGACATTTGTCTTGGAAAAGATATATACATGGTGTCATAATTTCAACTTTGTGTGGCTTTTGCAGATGAGAAGACTTGTTATATGCATGTAATACTGAGTTAACAACATACATCTAGTTGGAGACAGAGCTGTTTCTGTAAAGAGATATGTGTTCATATGATAGTTGTATGAATGATGTAGTATTAGAAATTGATGTTTTAAAGAAAAACACTTTTACCTTGATATTTCATCTATTGATGTGATCATTTTTTTACTTGTTTGCTTTAATAGAGCCCGGGGAAGCTGCTGCTGTCAAACATGTGGAGGTGAAGCAGGAAGCCGGCGCCAGCCCACCACGTAAGTGAAATGTGTTGTTGCTATTATCTGCATGGTTGAGAAGTACCATATGGTTGTCAACATTTGTGGTGATCAATGCTCCTGTTGATAACTACACCTTGCTGTCTTACTGCATGATAGGGGGAGTGCACTGTCTGTTGGCATACTCACTGCAAATGTTCAATTGTCTGGGGTGTGAGCAACACACCTTCGTTGCCGAGGCAGTACCACTTTCTTTTGTTTGTTGTGGAGGGCGAATCACTGTTGACATTATTTACTTTATGTGTGCTGTGACCTTATAAGGGTGGCAATGCGTTGATCACTGCAGATACCCAACCACCTAAAACACAACATGGTGGGAGGATATTGTAGTGACCTAAATGGTGTGCAATGCATAAAGTGTCCAATTGTGATTTTTTGTTTTTTCTCAATGTACAAGTTAAAATGTGCTTTGTAGTGTTCTATGATCCCTTTCCCAGTTAAAGTGAATAGCTGTGCAGTGTGTTGTTCAGCCTTGCCAGCCTCATACTTACTTCACAATCCAGTGTGATGCTGTTCAGTGCACTGTCAGATATGTGTATTTTTAAAAGGTGATCATGAACTGAGGGAATGTCGATAAAAGTAATAATACAGTTAATAATGGGACTGTTTGTGTGTCACCCTATGAATATCGCACATTTCTATATAGCACTATGGAAGTTGTCTCACCACATTTAAAATGCAGTACTATGACTACTTGCAGTGGTGCAAATTCCACTACATCATACGGTGCGTATTACTGGGTTGGGTGCTATTAAAAGAAGTTCTTGAGTAGTGAAACTGTGTTAAATATTGGCCACATACATCACATTGCTACATTATTCAATGCTGCATGGCCTTCGACACTAGTGTCATACTTGAATGAGCACCTATACTGTAAAACAGTGTTTTTATATTTTACTATATGATGCTGTGGTTGCTGTGCAAAATAACTTTTTGGGACAGTGTAAGGACATGACAGTGAGACTGCATGTGAGTAAAGGTGGCAATATGTCTATTTAAAACATTTGTTTTGAGATGAGCATTAGATGCTATCATTACAATCAGGTATTAGATATTTCCCATACACTGTAGTAGGTTTGAAAATGTTGTGTATTTATATACTAAGGGCTGGATATTCAAACTGCGCCATTCATAGGTGCAAGCCCTTGCAGTGTGCAAAATAGTTGCACAGGGGTGTGTCCAGGGCGATATTCAAAGGAGTTGTGCTATTGAGGAACCTTTGAATATCACCCCAAGCACAGCCACTGTGCATGGTGCAGTATCTCGCGCCCACCGCAAGTTGACAAAGTGGAGCATTCAACTTGCGTCGCAAATCCCGATATTCAAAAGGTGATATGCAAATGGGCTGTAATTCATGCAAGGCGAGGGGGCCATTTGCATCTGATTATGGCCCATTTGCATGCCATTAGCATGCAGGTGTCGATCCCCCGAGGGACTCTGGCCTGGCTCCCACCGGCAGCAGCCATCGGGAAGGATGCCCGCGGCAGCCCAATCGGGCAAAAGAGCGTAAAACCCCACCACCACCCCCCCACTGGTCCGATCGCAGGCATAGCTTAAATACACCCCCTCACCAGCCCGACCATGGGCAGCAATGTGTCTCCCCCCTACAACACAGCCCTGGTGGTCCAGTGGACCGATAATCCCGATCGCGGGCTGGAGTATTCAAACACACACCCCCACCTCCCGATCATATCCTGGAAATCCCGATCGGATGGAGTTGGCAACCCCCAAAACACATGTGTGTTGGGGCACACACATTGCTCCGCGGACACAGGAAGGGGTACAGAGTCATACCTCTCAACTATAACACATTGCGAGGAATGTTCCTCATTTTACTTCACAAAGCTCCCTGTTTCACATTGTGAGGACTTGTACCACATTCAGTGTTAACATTTTAAGCAAAACTCCATAGTAATGATGCTAAATATATAAATTTGGTTAATAGCAGACTTTCTGAACATAAATGCAAACATTTTAGCAGTGTTGTGAGCTTCTACTTTAACGATTTGATAAAGTGTTCCACGTTTTACCCATTCTTTCCACATTTTGAGAGGCAATGTTACACATTTGGGGACAAAAGGTTGAGAGGTATGAGACAGTGTGTTGAGGGCCAGCCACAGGTGGCAGCTGCTGTGCTGCATCCTGCAATGCAGCAGCTCACCTGTGGGTGGCCCTCAACTTGATCCTTTTTTTTTTTGCTCAAAGTTGTGCAGGCCCAGGTTGGGGGTTGCACCTGCACAACTCTGCACAGCCCGGCTGAATATCTGGTATGCTTTTGAAGCGCATGTCATATTAGTGACTTAATTATTTAAAGTAGTGATTTGTGTTGAGGGCCTGAAACACGGGTAAAAAGCTGTTTGGTTTCAAAGTATCATTAAACTGATCATGATTGTGTACACATGAAAGTATATTATGATAGTGTTAATGTCAAGGTACTTTATTTTTCACTGCAGACATGACTACACATTATAGGCAGACATGGTGAAGTAAAATTCTCACACTTGATGAGGATGTATTTCAATTGTATGGTATAATAGTGTCAATGATGCAAAAGCATGTACATACTGAATATTTATGAGTAGTGAAAGAAAATATAAGAGTAGCATTCTAAGCCACAGCTAACTATACATTTTTTTATGTTGTCAGCTTATTAGATAATATAGATAGTCAAGTATGACAGAGACAGAAATAAGATACTAAATAGTTTAGCATCATACTTAAAACTATTATCATAACTTTGAAATGAATGCATTTGTGATATTGCAGTAGATAAGAAATATTTGAAGTGAAATATTTGAAAGTCGTAATTGTTGAATTTGTGTTGTATATTCATCATAACTTTTTAAAATCTTTGTAGGGGTCGGCGTCGAAAATGCACGACCCACCGTCGCTGTTAATAGATGGTTATCACAGGTTATCAGTTCGCGTAAAGAAAATGTTGTGATCCTTGAGAGGCTGGACAAAATCCAGTCCTCTCTTGGATGACAGCAGCAGACTGTCAACCTCGTGCCAGAGCTGGTCGTAGCAGTGGGTGATGGTGCCAGCCGAGTAGCAGTGCTTCACCTCCATGGCCACCATCTGTTCCTGCAGCTTCCTGGGCTAAACTGGCCACCCTTCATAGCGGTCCGGTATCTCCTCCGGAGGGCGCAACAGCTTCCACTTCGTTTGTGCCTCCACATCGAATCCAATTTCTAGCCTGGATTGCCTCAAGCAGTGCATACACCTCTCGCTAGTGTTGCACAAAACTTAAAATAAAAAAAAAACAAGACTTTTAATACATATTTTTATTTATGTTACAAAAATGTTTTTGAATAATTTTTTTTGTGTATGATGGAATACACAATTTAATTATTTTTCCCCTGTTTGAATATTATTTGTGTTAATATATATTTTTGTATTTTTATATGAAGAAAGATATTTTTGTTTGTAATTTTTTATATATAATATATTTTTATAGTAAAAAAAGTTTATTTATACTCTCTTGTGTTTGGTGTGTTATTGTGTAGTATAAATGTTTCTTGAAAATAGTTTTAACAAGATTAATACAACTGTGATTTTCTCATTTGGTGAAACCTCATACCACACTATTGTGGTATTAGAGTTGGGATTCTCCATAGAAGTAAGTTAGATGTGTGACAATGCTACATTACACTATTTGTGGCACACTGTTGTTGTTTCATACAACTAGTGCTACAGAATGTGTGTATGTGTATCATGATGAAGATAAGAGTGTATGTATGCATAGTACAACAGTGAATGTCTGTGTTGCCATACTTACAACAAATTTATGTATTCAGTATGAGCAAACCTCTTCCACCGCTGTTCACATGATTGGTGGTACCACCTCAGTTGGTACAAGCACTCTATCAAATCTGAAGTTACTACAGTAACATATCCATTTGTTCAGTAGATGAACTAATGGTGTCCATGTCATGTCATATTGTCTTTTAGTTATGTACATCTTTTATTTACATATGTGCTCACAAAACAAAAGGAGTAAGACACTTTTACATAAAACTATTACATGGAATAACAATGACAAATTACAATTAATAAAGTAATAAAAACAATATGATTACTGTTACTGTTAATAACAGTAAATGCAACCACAAGAGTTGAAATATTTCTGATATTGGAACATTTTTTTTTATGTATGTGCACTATTTTTACAACTATAAATCATGTACTATGCTGAGTAATAATTCTGAAAAAGACAGGATAGTCATGGCAAAAAACTCCGAATCCCCCCCCAACATGATACACACACAGACACACACACACACATATGCAAGTATGGGGGAGGACCAAGTCAACACAACCAATGACAGACATCCAGCAGCAGGTGACAGAAATGACAAACAAATGTCTAAATGTACTACGAGACATCCCCACTCACCTGACCAGGTATTGCATGCTCAGTGGAGATCAACAGCAAAACTTTTGTATTCACCTAGTCGGGCCCTGAGGATGCTTGCCATGTCTTTACTTTGTGGTAAAACACTCCAGAAATATGTTTTTCAAATTTCTGGAAAAAGTACTTTCGCAAATTACTTTCATGCTCATGAAAGTGTCAAACTTTTTTGCGAAAGCTTTCGCAAATTGCGACAGTAGTTTTCCATCTGTGGGACAGTGACAGCGATTCTTTGGCACTGTGCTGCAAAAGAACCGTTGGGAATTTTGGGCTGAAATTTGAAGGGAACGGAGCTGACATCTCACAGATGTGCCTTTCAGTGTTGTATTAAAAAAATATTACACAGCGACAAAGTTACAGCACTCCAAAGTTGACAGTTTTCCCACAGGATAACATTACGGCGCCAAAGCATTACAGAAATCCTTTGGCACCCTGCTGCAAAATAACGGTTTGGTCTTTTTTCCTGAAATTTGGAGGAAGACAGCCAACAGTCCACAGATGTGCCTTTCAGTGGTTTGGTGAAAAAGTTACAGGGAGGCAAAGTTATGGTGTCTCGACATTCTTTTTTCCCATAAGATAACATTATATGCTTCGGGCTGTGTTTTCAGGGCCCGTATCTCTGAAACGTGAGAGATAATGGACTTTTCATCAGAAACCTCTTAGCCCCTAATGGAGCTAAGATTCAAATTAGCCAGGACAAATTTTTTTTTACGTCCTTACGGTTCCTGAGATATAATGTATTTAGTATTCCAAGATCTCATTTTCTGCTCGATACTCATTATTATGCATACATTATTTGTACTCACTGTCTTCTCTATGCAGGTTTTGGGAAAACCAGCCTGTGCGCTTACATTACTGTTGCTCTTTCCACTTGTGGTTCCATACCCGCTTCACTTACCGCTGACGCCTGCACCACCATGCTGCTATCTTTATGCTTTCATTTGCACTATGCTTTCTGTTATTTTTGCCATTTCGTCTACAGTACTGTTTATCTTTCTGTTTCACTTACATCACCATGCCCATTGACATTTCTGTTTGCAGGCACCATGTTTCTATGTGACAACACATCACATGGCAGACCATTCCATCTTCGCCACCATGTCGTTACCTTTCTGTTCTCATTCGTGCTTGTGTTACTATGTGCGCCACTGTTAGCATTTCTGTTTAGTTGCTGTAGTATGCCACAAGACATCATGTGGAGCGGGGCTGGCCAGCCACCGCATTACATTCACTATTTCTCATTATCATTCTCAAAAGAAGGGAAATTAGAGGCAAAACTCAGTTTAATGCATCGGTTAGGGTTGTTCCACAGTGACAAAAGTGAGGAAATTCGCTGTTAGGTTGAAAACCCCACCCCCCCAACCGCATTGGGTGTGCATTGGGACTGGGTCCCAACTCTCACCCCATTCTCCTACACTTCTGCTGCTTACAAATGTCATGGGGTGAGAGTTAGGCTGATGATCCCAATGCACACCCCAATGCTCACCACGCATGGCCATCCTTTATGCTTTTCATTTGCGCTTGCATTTCTGTTACTTTTTGCCATTTGTGTACTGTACTGTTTCTCTTTCTGTTTCACTTTGTGTCACCATGCCCATTGACTTTTCCATTTACAGGCACCATGTTACTATGTGACAAGACATCACGTGGCACACGCTTTCCGCTCACACCACCATGTCTGCTACCCTTTCTGTTCTCATTCAGCTTGTGTTACCATGTGTGCCACTGTTAGCATTTCTGCTTGTGTTGCTGCTCCTGTTACTATGCCACAAAACACCATGTGGCAGGCCCCGCGCTCCTGCCACCGCATTACATTCACTATTTCTCAATATCATTCTCAGAAAGAAGGGAAATTAGAGGCAAAAAACTCCATTTAAAGCATTAGTTAGGGTTGTTCCACAGTGACAAAAGTGAGGAAATTCTCTGTTAGGGTTGAAAACCCTAACTCCAACTACACCCCTCCAGCACCACACACACACAGACACACACAGGGGTGTGCTGTGGCATGAGGTGTGGCTGAGTGGCACATGTCTCTATAGGGTGAATGACTGACCATTAACACAATTCTTGGGAGTGGCTTATTGCTATAATAATGAAACATGTTTTTAAACAGTTTTAAACCTTGCTCAGTATATCGTCAACCTCTTCATGTATGGTAATAAAAGATTAACATAAGGTTGTTAGGATGTTTGCAGCCAATGAGAAACGTCCATTTTGTCAGACTCTGAAGTACACATAGTAGTGACTGAATGGTACATGTATAGTCACAGCTGTGACCTGTTGGGTGATGATGTGGCACCTTGGTATAGTAATAATGACTGCATAGGCACAGGAAAAGTAAGAGTTACTGAGTTTTTACACTGTTAGGAATTCTGTCAATGTGACATGCAATGTCCCACATCATTGCATATGCTGTGATACTGACTGTATGTCATAGGTACCAAACAAATTGATGGAGGTATAGTTGTAGCAGTATTAGTAAACATTGATTTCTATGCTTAAGTCATAGACACTTATTTTATGTCATAATGGTATTTAAAGTAAGGAGTCTACACAGGTGGTTATGGTTTTAAAAAATTTATTGCCAATTTGTCAAATGGAGAAAAGGTCCAATCAAGAGTGAAATTTAGTTAACAGAAGCAGTCTCACAATACAATCTTTGTATGTGCAATCATTGCTTGTCAAATATGTAAATGTGTAAGAATAATAAGAACTGTATAATATGGATTGGAGTAAGTGTGTGATATAATAGGAAACTAATCAGGTGTTGTGTGTTTCTAGTTATGTTTCAGTACTACTACTTTTATGTGAGGAAGTAGTTTCTGACATTCAACCTGGAATTCTAATAGTCAGGCTGAAGCTGTGGCGCTTCATTATGTATTTATTATTGAATGTGAATGGAGTTTGTAAAAAAATGTAACTTTTTTAAAAATGGTTGTATGTTGTAATTATGTGTAGTGCATTACTTGTGTGTTATGTTAATAAGGCAATGTCAGTAGGTTGTGAAGTGTGATTACACACATGATAGACAAGTGTTTTGTTGTAATTGTGTGACTGCTAATGTGGATGTTCCTGGGGTGGGCGAAAAACCATATGCTGACTGTCTAAGTAGTACAATATACAAAAATGTAAGTTTTGTGACATTTGATTGGTATTATTTAATAATATGTCACTGACTAGGCGCAAATGGAAAATTCCTACCCGACCCCTCACTTGAGGCGATCATAAATATTGTCAGGAACAGGTATGCAGTTTGTTGTGATCAGTAACACTGTCTGATTTACAATTGTCAATATTTTTTACATACGGTAGAATTACTTATGTGACAAGTTTAAAAAATATAATGTTTTTACATGAACAAATGACATATCAATTCTTACATTGGCTTCTATGTAAATTCTTAACTTGTAAATACTAAAACTGTCATGGAATGCATATTTTAACAAACTTATGGTTAATTAAATGTAGTTACTATAGTGCTGAATAATATCTAAAACATTCACTTGTACTTTAGTGCTACACTACTATTTTTTAGTACAGGTATCAAACTAGTTATTAACAATGTACACCTGAATACAAATGTTTATATTATGTACAAGTAATTCCAAACACATGTAAAAGTCAGTAAATGAGATTCAGCAATTGGTTATTATTTACAGTTGTGTAATGCAGCTTCTCTTGCATTATCAATAAAGGTAGTTATTTTTACATATGTACAATACTAGTATTACGCATGAAAGCGTGATAGTTCTATACTGTTGCATGGTGATCGAATGATGTTCTCTATATGTCAAGAGTCAATAGACAAATTGAAGTGTTGATAGACAATTTGTGACAGAGTGGAATGTTTGCTGAATGTTAGAAGTGTAGCTCAGTTATTTACGATAATAACTGAGAAGTTCTCTTTGTTTGCAAAGAGTAAGAGCTTATAAGTCATATCAATTTGTTGTTATATATGAGTTGATACATGGATGTTTAAAGATATGTACAGAGGAGGAGAGCAGTAAGTCCTCAGTTTTTAGATGTACAATCTTTGATAGACACGTAATCATGGTTTCTCTAGTGACTGTGAATATTGTTGACGCCGATTGAAGCCACTACAACAATTTTCATGTAGTCACTGATCCACACAAGATCTTACATGTTACAGTGTATGTAATGTCTCTGTTAGAATACCATTTTGTTGCAATTGTATTGTGATTTAGAGTCGTACATTATACAACATTGTAATGAGGCATGAATGTTTTTGGACAAAGTAGTCATTTTAAAATGCAACATGTTTTGTCCTATTCTTCTGAAATATGAAGGTTGTCATAGTTCTTCAATATTAGAAGATATCCATTTTTCAATTGCCATGGCAGTCTCTGTTTAAAACTCGTTGTAGAGTCATCACACTCTAACCATCCAGTTCTGCACCTTAGTAACGAGGTGTAATGCCCAGAATGCATGGATTGACCATGGTGATAGATTATACTGTGACTGTCAAACACTGATTGGTTGAAGACTATTCTACTAGCTGTGTAATCTGTGATAGGAGTATCAACTCTGAGCCCATTGGGGTCAAATCTGTGCAACATAAGCAACAGATATTGAGATGAACTCCTGAGACGTATGGACTGAGTGCATCTGCCTCCGCACCTTCCACAGGCATGACTTCATTCAGCATTGGTGAATAGCTGTCGAAATTTGACACTTTTGGTTTCAGGGACAAAGAGAGTTATCCACAGCATGTCTTGTGTGGTTTCACACTGTGAATTGCCACATGAAACACATAAGTATTTTGTAACATATGTTACTGTGAAGTACTGCCGCATTGGGGTGCCGTCTTCATCCAGGTTGTTTATGACAGCCATCATAAACTCAGTAGTGTCTTGTTGTATGTCTGCAGCAAATGTACTACTTCCAGCATATGTAGTTATCACCTGCCGTAGTGGTGTTAGTGACTGTACATTGTTAGAGTGGTCAGAAGTCATGTTGATAATCTGCTTCAAAGTGTTTGATAGGGGATTGTCTTGTGAAGCAGATATTGCCTGCACAAACTGCGGCATGTGTAGAAAAACTTGCATAGCTGAGTTAGCATAGCAGTTTACTACTGCTGTTGTCAAAGACTGGTACAGCAGCTACACCAACTGATTTCTGATGAATTGCTGGTTGTGAATGTTTACTTGAAGTTGTGGCCTTTGCTGAACTCTTTTTGTCGAATCACTTTTGGAAGCTTGCTGCTGTTTGTTGCTACCTCTAGCTGTGACTGAATTGTTTGAGACAGACAGATATGTAGGCAGTGGTATTAAAGACATTTGTGGCTGATGTAGAGTACGTAATCTGTTGTACTCAAGAATACATCGCTTGTCAGCTCGTATTTTCTGAGGTGCTATACTAATGATGTGCAATCCAGAAAGGCTGCATACACTGAAAGTGCGACATAGCTCATGCCATCCTTGAAAATGTCTGTACCTATGTTCACTATTGCTGAATCCAAACTCAATCCCTGAGATTTGTGAATGGAGACAGATATGCAACACATAATGGGAACTGTTTCCTGTTTACATAGATATCCTTAAAAATCTGGAATTTAACGAGGTTCTATCTATGTGTACAGAGTGTTCCATGTTGTCAAAGTGCACTACAAGTGTCTCAATATATGTCTTCTGGACATTGTAGACAAAGTCAGTGATGTTTCCTATGGCACCGTTACTATACCTTGTTCTACATCTAGATTACGCAGCATGATACGCGTATTCTTACAACTGTGAGAACAGCTCCTAGGCCAGCTGTTCGTGAAACATCTGACTTCAGTTCACTTAGTTGTTCAGTCATCTTTGTACTAGCTTTGCTAAGAATAACGCCATCAACTGTATCAACTGCATGCAGAGTTAGAATCTCTGGTTTTCTCACTGTAGCATTAGATTGTTGAATTCAGCGATTTCTTTAGCGTGGCATAAGACACACTATGTGTCTGCCAGTAGAGTATATAGTACTGAAGACATTACATGCTGTTTCTATGCATGTACTATGTACTGTGATTTTTTGATCATTTGACATACAAACATGTTCTGGTGATAGAGAACCTGTACGAGCTTCATCTAAAAGTGATTTGTAAGCTAGATCACCACTTTGCCGCATGTTCTCAGACAACTCAACATAGGTAAATAATTCCCATATGTTATAGCCTGCAATGCAACTGGAGATACCTTAACTTGTTTGGCAGTCAGAGTTGTAAATGCATGCTCTGCATTGACTGGCAAGTTGTAAGGTCTCCAACACAAGTATACTTTTGCCACCAAATGGCACTCCATCGTCAGTACCTAAGATCTGCTGTAGACGAGATGAATACAGGCATGCATGACATTGGAGACCATGCTGATTTCATCAACGATGAGTAACTGCATCTTTGTGAACATGGAACGGAGCTGAGATGCAACCTCAAATGACAGTTTACTATACTCTCCAGTTCTCCCATGTTCGACTGGCAACATAAAAAGACGGTGTAATGTTACTCCACCAATGTTGTATGCTGCTAGTCCAGTGGGAGCAGTCACAGCAACAGACATTGAAGAGCCTGTCACACTCCGTACTTCTGCAGAGATGGCTTCAATCAGGAAACTCTTTCCTGTGCCAGTTGAACCGCTAACAAACATTAGAAGTGGCTTGTAGTGAGTGCATTCACATTGTTTTGTTTCATGTAGTATACCATGTTGGACAGCTTCAACTACTTGAGAGTGAACTGTATGCTGCAGCTGATTTAGTCTTTCTCTTAAGTCAGCTGGGTTGACCATAGAGTGTGTGCCATGTTGCATGGCTGTCTCAATTTATGACATTAACTCTTCTGGGGCATTTAAGGGCAGAGGGTCACCTAGAACACCTTGTCCTCTGGATCAAGGTTTTCTTGTGAACTAACTGGAGTGTCTTCCTGAAGTTGCTTCTCTGCCTCTCAAGCTGTTCTTTCTCAGCTTTTAGTCTTTGTATATGTCTGTGAGTACCAGTTTTGAAATTCTCGAAGTGAGATTGAACTGGTCTTCGAATGTGTCAGAGTCACCTTTAATTCAGACTCACCTCCAGGGTCTAAATAGGAATAGGAGAGCAAAGTAGTAATGTTCTGTGCCTCTGATGCCTAGATGCAGTTTGCAGTGATCTATAAGCTATGGCTTGTGTCTCTTCATGAGACAGCCATCAGTCCATTGACCTTGTAAATGTGTCGTGTTGAGTCAGTTGCTGTACCTGTCTTGTAGTCATACCACTTAGCCACTCTCAAACAGACACATAACATCATGTCATGAAGTCTACGTGGGTAGTATGTGTTATCAGGTTATTCTTCAAGATATGTTTTGAAGAAGGTGTATTGACAACGAGCTCCTCAATTTCGCATGAGGAATCAGTAGACACTTCCGTTTCTCTTTGTAGTTTACACTGAGGAAACATACAGCGTCAGACTTCCCGTACAGATGTGTACCCATTAACCGGTCACTGGCTTCATAAGCTCCACATTCTCTGTGTGAAAGAGTCTTAAAACCCAATGACCATAGCTGAGATGTCAGGCTTTTGCTTGAAGTGGCAATATCTTCCCCAAGATCTTGCAAGCTAGTCTGTTCATGTTTGGTTATGTACGAAGTGACGTACCGAACCAGGGCCAGTGAGTTGTCAGCCACAAACTGAACATCCATGTTTGCTTGCCACATTAGGAGAAGAGTTGGGTTGTAGTCATTGATGTACACCTCTTTTTCATCCCTGCATAACTCGTATACCCTCTTGGTTGATTTTGCCTTCAAGTGGTGTCGCATTGCTGAGAAAAGGTCATTCATGGTACCATTCTGACAAACTCATCTAGGAAACCAAAGCGACATCGTGTACCAATTAGATTTGTTCTTTACTACTCGCTGGCAATATTTTGTGCAATATGTCCCTGGAACTTTGTACCAACTTCCATAGTGTAGGACTGTCATACTTGTCTGGAATGTGACAAGTGATATATTTTTGATGAATTATAGCACTTCTGCTGCTTCATGTTCACCAATGCGTAGGCGATCCTTGATCCACAATAACATATGGATATGAGGCACCTTCGTGCTTGATATTCTGTCCTCCAAAAGTAATATTCTACAATACCTAGAGGAGGATTGTCCTTTGACAAGTTGAAAGTGAGAATGTCATGGAACCGCTTGAAAATGTCTTGTGACAGACACAGGATCAAGTGAACACATTTTTCCGACAGTCATCGATGAGATGCCTTCGACATCAGAATTTGCCCACTTCAACAGTTCAATGAGTTCGTCCCAGGCATATTCAGCACAACTAAGTGTGACAAACCATGTGGCTGCACCATACTCTCATAGCATTGTCATCACTTCTGAGTGTCTGCGATACCAATATTCTTTGGTGCCACGTAGACTTGAAAGTATGGAAGACAGATTCACTTGCACATTTTCATCTTTCTGCTTTAATTTCTCTAGAAATTGAGCAGCTGTTATTCCATCTAGTGGACTTGTTAGACGAATGGTATGTGCTATAGACACAGACAGAATGCTAAGTTCACTCTCCCAGAGCAGATGGAACAGGTACTGTATGTTACGTCTGAATTTGCCATCTTTGCTCAGGACACGGCTAGTGCGGTACTCAGCACCCTGTACCCGTACTTCTCTTTCATCTAGGCATCCACCTGACCCTTTTGGAAATAGGTCTGGGAAACAGCGTGCTTCTAGTGTTGCCTCCCAAATGCTGACAGACTCACCTTCCACCTGCTTCATTTGCTAGAGATCAATGTTGTCTCCTAATGGATCTCGCCTATGTAGTGGGTGAATTGTGTACTGTTCATACACATTGTCACTTGTCTGTGTACTGACCTTCTCAATGATTGGCTTACTTTTCTAATAGATCATGTTGCATAGAGACTGCCATCTGATCTATGTCAAGCTTCCATATAAAAGGAATTGTTACTCTTTAAATAAGCCAGAGCAAGCTTATACCTTTTGCACATTGACAACATCTTGCCAGATGACCTTGGCCTTTGTAGGCACACCATTTACAAGAATGACCAAGCTATTTTCAGTTGAGATTGCTTGAACATTTTCCTGTAGAGGAAGTGGATACATCACAGAACCCTTTAGAGATCTAACAAGCTCTTTCTGTGGAATGTTCCATGTCTTTGTGTTCAGACGAGAATCGCTTTGGAATGGTTTCATTGTCTGAATTAGAATACGCTTCAAACATATTCAATGTTGAAATCTCACTTGTGTAACATCTGTTTCATGTTGTTTAGCATTGACCTTGCTGGCAAAGTGTTGCACTTCAGTTTTGAAAAACAGTGTTTGCATAGCACAATGGTGTCTTGTAAGTGAAAGTCAGATTTCAGCAGCAAGAATGCTGCGAGGCGGAACCACATTTCATTGTATGGTGACAAGGTTTCTAGGTTGACTGTGACTGTTTGTTTTGTGTAGCACAAACGGTTGCATGACACACATACAGAATCAAACTTCTGAGACTTTGCAACCTCAAACTTAGCAATTTCCTTCCCGTACTGTTTCAGAATGTCATTTTCTAACACTGAAACAGATTTTTCTGCAGAAGTGTTACACTGAAAATTAATTGTTTCTGGTACAGAAGGAATGTTGCAGTTTTTAGGAAAGTGATGGCACCCTGCATGTCACGTGACTGCAATAAGTCATTTAAACAAGTGTACTGATGTACAGCTCGCTGTACTTCATATACTCTGTAGATAAAGTTTGCATGCCTGTTTGATGCACTGCAAGCATCTGCATGTTGTGAAAAATGCTATCACAAACACCAGTATCGAGACATGCAAGTGAGTGACCCATGAGTCCAGTATGTGTCCGGATTTCACAATGGTCAATTTCTGTAAACAGTTTACGTCTCTCTTTGCGATCTGTTATTACGAATAGGTTAACAAAGTGTTCTACTTTTTGAAATGATGATTGCCTACGGTTGCAGGTATCATCACATGACCATGTCAGGCAGTGCCGTTTATTGAAGAGTGTGGTTGGATCACAGTCATCATCAGTATCCAATTGATTGTCATCAGAGATACTGAGTACATTTTTAGTTTGCCGGACTCATCAATATTGAACGCCTGTTCTTTTGTTAAGTAATGATAAGACGAACTACTAATGCATCCAGACAATGAGCCCATTGAACAATACCACAGCCTCTACATCTGACCTCAGAAAGCGTAAATCTAACCTGCTAGCTGTCAAAAGCAGAGCGGCGAACTGTCAAACCTTAAGTGAAAGTACCACGGTGAGTAAGCGTTTCTCAAGTTACAGCCCAATAGAACTAGACTGCCGTGAACAAGAAAAATGAAAAAAATACCATAAGATCCACAGCATGGGCACTCCGTGTGTTTAATGAATGGGCAACAGCAACAAACACATCGATAGACTGGCGATCTATCACTAAAGAAGACCCTGAACACTGTTCTCCGAAAATTTATCACGGAGGCTCGTGCAGCGCTGGACTCGATATGCCATCTCGAGCTTCAGCGATCTCCGAGCTCTCTGAACCACCACCTCGGTTCCCCAGGCATTGGCAGGCCTTTTAACCTGATGAGGGATCCAGAATTCCAGGTCCAGTAATGCTGTGTTTACAGCCAAAATGAAAGTTACAGACACTCCCAGCAAGACAATCCAAGCACCATGAAGCCCTCACAAAGTCAGACTTACAGAAACTCAGATATTCTGACATTTGTTCTCCCCAACTCGCCTGGCCTTGTTCGTAAAGTCTGATTGAGATATTCAGTTATACATGGCCAGAAGCGGTCGGGGCCGGTGTCCGGCAACTAAAACCAGAACATTTTTCGGTAAAATCACGACGAAAATGGTGCGAATTGCGATCCTCAATTTTAACGAGCATACAAAAAACCACAACAATCCCTTGAAACACACAAATCATCAACAGTGGTTTTATATCAGCTCAACGAGCAATCCACTTTGCCCAGTTCAAAGTTTAAAATTATACATGAGCAAGCTTCCACGAATCCCAAAGCTCTCTACTTACATCACGAAGACTTCACAGTCCAGCTTGACTCCCTCGGTATGGTATTCATCAGAGCCCATGGTCCTAAACTATCTATCCACGTTCATGTGCAGGCTAAGTGAAGAAGCTGATCAGTCCAGGCGCCACGAACCACTGCCCTCGAGCGACTGCGGTCCAATGTTATCTGATGCTGGTTTACAAAACCGCGAAATCATAGCAATCACAGGGGCACAAAAGCGAAGCCAGCCTCCAGAGCTACTGGCGTGCAAAGCCAGATGACAGAAGGAAATGGTGTCATATCCTCGCACCAAAAGAAGCTCAAGTCAAACAAGTTTCAAGCTCCTTCAGATGGTCCCACAGTGACACCGATGGAAACAAACAGCACGTATTGAAATAAAGCTGAAGCTAAACTGAGCACCGCAGTACCACCGGTAAAATGATTCCAGACCTAAATCTGCAGTCCCACAGCCTCAATTTGCAGGAGTAACTATACAACTGCTACCATGACTTTAATGCTCCTGTTTACTTTCAAGTAAAGTAAAATATAAATGTCAGTGTTTGTGACAAAATATTAAGTACAAGTTAATGAACAGTTAAAGTACAATATTAATCTAAGTTAATGAACAATTAATTAAATCACACATTTGTAATATTATTAAAATTAAAACAGTGTGTTTTACTGTTAAACTATTAAAATGAAAACTATTAAGGAAAACATGAAATGTCAATGTGTTAAACTGTTAAAATGAAAACTGTTGAGGAAAAACATGAAATGTCAGTGTTTGTGACAAAATCTTAAGTACAAGTTAATGAACAGTTAAAAGTACAATATTAATCTAAGTTAATGAAAGTTAATTAAATCACACATTTGTAATATTATTAAAATTAAAACAGTGTGTTTTACTGTTAAACTGTTAAAATAAAAACTGCTAAGGAAAAACATGGATCTATTTTTATGAGCGGAAGGTTATCTGCTTTAATAAATAAAAATATATTTACTTTTAACAATTATATTGTCATTATTAATATCTCTAAATATATTGATCATTTCATAAGCGCAATAAGCCACTCCAGGAGTGCGTTAGACAGTTTAACACTGGCTGGGAGGCTGGGGGCACTCGGCCGGTGGACTCGTGCCTCACTACGCCTCCTAGCCATGTGTTAAACTGTCTAACGCACACCCTGTCTTATCTTATTGCTTACTTATCCCTAGTAGTCTAATGCCCACTGATCGCACAGCTATTGTCATACTCTCCCTAGTAGCCTAATGCCCACTGATCCCTGAAATAGTGTCATATTGTCTCAAGTAGTCTAATGCCCTCTGATCCCCGAGATATTGTCATACTGTCTCTAGTAGTCTAATGCCACTGATCCCTGAGATATTGTCATACTATCCCAAGCAGTCTAATGTCCACTGATCCCTAAGATATCGTCATACTGCCCCTATTAGTCTAATGCCCACGGATCCCCGAGATATTGTCATACTGTCCCTAGTAGTCTAATGCCCACTGATCCCTGAAATATTGTCATGCTGTCCCAAGTAGTCTAATGTCCACCGATCCCCCAGATATTATCATACTGTCCCTTGTAGTCTAATGCCCACTGATCCCTGAAATATTGTTATACTGTCCCTAGTAGTCTAATGCTCACTGGTCCCTGAGATATCGTCATACTGTCCCTCATAGTCTAATGCCCACTGATCCCTGATATATTGTCAAACTGTCCCTTGTTGTCTAGTGCCCACTGATAGTTGAGATACTGTCATACTGTCCCTAGTGGTCTAGTGAACACTGATCCCAGCAATATTGTCAAACTGTCCCTAGCAGTCTAATATCCACTGATCTCCTGAGATATTCATGCTGTCCTATTAGTTTGAGTGCCAACTGATCCTTAAGATACTGTCATACTGTCCTAGTAGTCCAAGTGCTTACTGATCCCAGAGATATTATCAAAGTGTCCTGAGTCTAATGCCCAGTGATTAGTGAGATATTGTTATACTGTCCCTAGTGGTTTAGTGCCAACCAGATCCCTGTGATACTGTCATACTGTCCCTAGTAGTCTAATGCCTACTGATCCTGAGGATATTTTCATACCTGTCCCTAGTAGACTAATGCCCACTGAGTCCCTGAGATATTGTCTCATACTGTCCCAACAGTCTAATGTCCACTGATCCCGATATATTTTCATACTGTCCCAGAAGTCTAATACCCATTGATCCCCAGATATTGTCCATACTGTCAAAAGGTAGTCTAAAGCCCGCTAATCCCTGATATCTTGTCATACTGTCCCTAGTAGTCTAATGCCCCCTGATCCTCAACATATTGTCATACTGTCATTGGTAGTGTAGTGCCCATTGTTCCCCGAGATATTGTCATACTGTCCTTGGTAGTCTAATGCCCACTGATCCCTGATATATTGTCATACGGACCCTAGTAGGCTAGTGCAGACTGATCCCTGAGACTCTGTCATACTGTCTCTAGTAGTCTAATGCCCACTCATCACTGAGATATGGTCATACTGTCCTTAGTAGCCTAATGCCCACTGATCCCTGAGATATTGTCATACTGTCCCTAGTAGTCTAATTCCCACTGATCCCTGAGATTTTGTTATATTGCCCCTTCTAATTTAGTGCCCCTGATCCTTGAGATATTGCCATACTCTCCCTAGTAGTCTAATGCCCTCTGCTCCGAGATATTGTCATACTGTCCCAAGTAGTGTAATGCCCACTGATCGCTGAGACAATGTCATACTGTCCCTAGTAGTCTAATGCCCAGTGATTCTTGAGATATTGTCATACTGTCCCTTGTAGTCTAATGTACACTGATCCCTGAGATATTGTCATATTGTCCCTAGTAGTCTAATGCCCACTTTTCCAAGAGATATTGTCATACTGTAGTTTGTAGTCTAGTATGTACACGGATCCTCTGAGATGTTGTCATATTGTTCTTAGTAGTCTAATGAACACTCTTCCCTGAGATATTGTCATACTGTCCCTCGTAGTCTAATATACACCGATCCCTGTGATATTGTCAAATTTTCCCTTGTAGTCTAATGCCCACTGATCCCTGACCTATTGTCATACTGTCCCTAGTAGTCGAATGCCCACTGATCCCTGAGCTATTGTTATACTTTCCCTAGTAGTCTAATGCACACTGGTCCCTGACATATTGTCATAATGTCCCTCATAGTCTAATGCCCACTGATCCCCGAGATATTGTCATACTGTCCCAAGTATTCTAATGCCCACTGATCCCTGAGATATTGTCATACTGCCCGCTGTAGTGTAATGTCCACTGATCCCCAAGATATTGTCATTCTGTCCCTTGTAGTGTAATGCCCACTGATCCCTGAGATATTGTCATACTATCACAAGCAGTCTAATTCCCAGTGATCCCTGAGATATTGTCATACTGCGGGTGTAGTCTAATGCCCACTGATCCCCGATATATTTTCATACTGTCCCCAGTAGCCTAATGCCCACTAATCCCTGAGATATTGTCATACTGTCAATGGTAGTCTAAAGCCCACTAATCCCTGATATATTGTCATACTGTCCCTAGTAGTCTAATGCCCACTGATCCTCAAGAAATTGTCATACTGTCAATGGTAGTCTAGTGCCCACTGTTCCCCGACATATTGTCATCCTGTCCTTGGTAGTCTAATGCCCACTGATCCCTGATATGTTGTCATACTATCCCTAGTAGTCTATTGCCCACTGATTCCTGAGATACTGACATACTGCCCCTACTAGTCCAGTGTCCACTGTTTCCTGAGATATTGTCATACTGTCCCTGGTAGTCTAATGCAAACTGATCCCTGATATATTCTCATACGGTCCCTAGTAGGCTAGTGCCCACTGATCCCCGAGATACTGTCATACTATCTCAAGTAGTCTAATGCCCACTCATCCCTGAGACAGTGTCATACTGTCCTTAGTAGCCTAATGCCCACTGATCCCTGAGATATTGTTATGCTGCCCCTTCTAATTTATTGCCCCTGATCCTTGAGAAATTGCCATACTGTCCCTAGAAGTCTAATGCCCACTGATGCCCGAGATATTGTCATACTGTCGTTAGTAGTCTAATGCCCTCAGCTCCGATATATTGTCATATTGTACCAAGTAGTGTAATGCCCACTGATCCCTGAGATATTGTCATACTGTCCCTAGTAGTCTAATGCCCACTGATTCCTGAGATACTGTCATAATGTCCCTTGTAGTCTAATGTACACTGATCCCTGAGATATTGACATATTGTCCCTAGTAGTCTAATGCCCACTTTTCCCTGAGATATTGTCATACTGTAGCTTGTAGTCTAATGTACACTGATCCTTGAGATATTGTCATATTGTCCCTAGTAGTCTAATGACCACTTTTCCCTGAGATATTGTCATACTGTCCTTGGTAGTCTAATGCCCACTGATCCCTGATATATTGTCATACGGACCCTAGTAGGCTAGTGCAGACTGATCCCTGAGACACTGTCATACTGTCTCTAGTAGTCTAATGCCCACTCATCCCTGAGATATGGTCATACTGTCCTTAGTAGCCTAATTCCAACTGATCCCTGAGATATTGTCATACTGTCCCTAGTAGTATAATTCCCACTGATCCCTGAAATTTTGTTATACTGCCACTTCTAATTTAGTCCCCCTGATCCCTGAGATATTGCCATACTCTCCCTAGTAGTCTAATGCCCTCTGCTCCGAGATATTGTCATACTGTCCCAAGTAGTGCAATGCCCACTGATCGCTGAGACAATGTCATACTGTCCCTAGTAGTCTAATGCCCAGTGATTCCTGAGATATTGTCATACTGTCCCTTGTAGTCTAATGTACACTGATCCCTGAGATATTGTCATATTGTCCCTAGTAGTCTGATGCCCACTTTTCCAAGAGATATTGTCATACTGTAGCTTGTAGTCTAATGTACACTGATCCCTGAGATATTGTCATATTGTCCTTAGTAGTCTAATGAACACTCTTCCTGAGATATTGTCATCTGTCCCTTGTAGTCTAAGTGCATGATCCTGTGATATTGTCAAATTGTCCTGGTCTAATGCCCACCTGATCCTGACCTATTGTCCTTTTGCCTAGTGGTCGGGGCCTGGTCCACAGACTGTTGTTATACCTTCCTAGTAGTCTAATACACACACTGGTCCTGACATATTGTCCATACTGCCCTCATAGTCTAATGCCCACTGATCCCCGAGATATTGTCATACTGTCCCTCGTATTCTAAAGCCCACTGATCCCTGAGATATTGTCATCCTGTCCTTGGTAGTCTAAAGCCCACTAATCCCTGATATATTGTCATACTGTCCCTAGTAGTCTAATGCCCACTGATCCTCAAGAAATTGTCATACTGTCAATGGTAATCTAGTGCCCACTGTTCCCCGAGATATTGTCATCCTGTCCTTGGTAGTCTAATGCCCACTGATCCCTGATATATTGTCATACTATCCCTAGTAGTCTATTGCCCACTGATTCCTGAGATACTGACATACTGCCCCTACTAGTCCAGTGTCCACTGTTCCCTGAGATATTGTCATACTGTCCCTGGTAGTCTAATGCAAACTGATCCCTGATATATTGTCATACGGTCCCTAGTAGGCTAGTGCCCAATGATCCCTGAGATATTGTCATCCTGTCCTTGGTAGTCTAATGCCCACTGATCCCTGATGTATTGTCATACTATCCCTAGTAGTCTATTGCCCACTGATCCCTGAGATACTGTCATACTGTCTCTAGTAGTCTAATGCCCACTCATCCCTGAGATATTGTCATACTGTCCTTAGTAGCCTAATGCCCACTGATCCCTGAGATATTGTTATACTGCCCCTTCTAATTTAGTGCCCCTGATCCTTGAGATATTGTCATACTGTCCCTAGAAGTCTAATGCCCACTGATGCCCGAGATATTGTCATATTGCCGTTAGTAGTCTAATGCTCTCTGCTCCGACATATTGTCATACTGTCCCAAGTAGTGTAATGCCCACTGATCCCTGAGATATTGTCATACTGTCCCTAGTAGTCTAATGCCCACTGATTCCTGAGATACTGTCATAATGTCCCTTGTAGTCTAATGTACACTGATCCCTGAGATATTGACATATTGTCCCTAGTAGTCTAATGCCCACTTTTCCCTGAGATATTGTCATACTGTCGCTTGTAGTCTAATGTACACTGATCCCTGAGATATTGTCATATTGTCCCAAGTAGTATAATGACCACTTTTCCATGACATATTGTCAAACTGTCCCTTGTAGTCTAATGCCCACTGATCCCTGACCTATTGTCATTCTGTCCCTTGTAGTCGAATGCCCATTGATCCCTGAGCTATTGTTATACTTTCCCTAGTAGTCTAATGAACACTGGTCCCTGACATATTGTCATACTGTCCCTCGTAGTCTAATGCCCTCTGATCCCCGAGATATTGGCATACTGTCCCTCATATTCTAATGCCCACTGTTCCCTGAAATATTGTCATGCTGTCCCTAGTAGTCTAATGCCCACCGATCCCCGAGATATTATCATACTGTCCATAGTAATCTAATGCCCACTGATCCCCAAGATATTTTCATACTGTCCCTAGAAGTTTAATGCCCACTGATTGCTGAGATATTGCTATACTGTCCCGAGTCGACTAGTGCCACCTGATCCCGGAGATATTGTCATACTGTCCCTAGCAGTCTAATGCCCACTGATCCCTGAGATATTGTCATACTATCCCAAGCAGTCTAATGCCACTGATCCCTGATATATTGTCATACTGTCCCTAGTAGGCTAGTGCCCACTGATCACTGAGATACTGTCATACTGTCCCTAGTAGTCTAATGCCCACTCATCCCTGAGATATTGTTATACTATCCCTAGTAGACTAATGTCCACTGATCCCTGAAATATTGTCATACTGTCTCAAGTAGTCTAATACCCACTGATCCCTGAGATATTGTCATACTATCCCAAGGAGTCTAATGTCCACTGATCCCTAAGATACTGCCATACTGCCCCTATTTGTCTAATGCCCATGGATCCCCGAGATATTGTCATACTGTCCCTAGTAGTCTAATGCCCACTGATCCCTGAAATATTGTCATGCTGTCCCTAGTAGTCTAATGTCCACCGATCCCCGAGATACTGTCATGCTGTCCCTTGTAGTCTAATGCCCACTGATCCTGAAATATTGTTATACTGTCCCTGGTAGTCTAATGCTCACTGGTCCTGAGATATTGTCATACTGTCCCTCATAGTCTAATACACACTGATCCCTGATTTGTCATACATGTCCTTGTAGTCTACTTGCAGTCCCTGAGATACTGTCATACTGTCGCTACTGAGTCCAGTGCCCACTGTTCCTGAGATATTGTCATACTGTCCCTGGTAAATTAATGCCCACTGATCCCGGATATATTGTCATCGGTCCCAATAGGCTACTGCCAACTGATCATTTAGATACTGTCATACTGTCTCTAGTAGTCTAATGCCCACTCATCCCTGAGATATTGTCATACTGAGCTTAGTAGCCTAATGCCCACTGATCCCTGAGATAATGTCATACTGTCCCTAGTAGTCTAATTCCCACGGATCCCTGAGATATTGTTATACTGCCCCTTCTAATTTAGTGCCCCTGATCCTTGAGATATTGTCATACTGTCCCTAAAAGTCTAATGCCCACTGATACCCGAGATATTGTCATACTGTCGCTAGTAGTCTAATGACCTCTGCTCCGACATATTGTCATACTGTCCCAAGTAGTGTAATGCTCACTGATCCCTGAGATATTGTCATACTGTCCCTAGTAATCTAATGCCCACTGATTCCTGAGATACTGTCTTAATGTCGTTTGTATTCTAATGTACCCTGATCCCTGAGATATTGTCATATTGTTCCTAGTAGTCTATTGCCCACTTTTCCCTGAGACATTGTCATACTATAGCTTGTAGTCTAATGTACACTGATCCCTGAGATATTATCATATTGTCCCCAGTAGTCTAATGACCACTTATCACTGAGATATTGTCATACTGCCCCTTGTAGTCTAATGCCCACTGATCCCTGACCTATTGTCATACTGTCACTTGTAGTCGAATGCCCACTGATCCCTGAGCTATTGTTATACTTTCCCTAGTAGTCTAATGCACACTGGTCCATGACATATTGTCATACTGTCCATCATAGTCTAATGCCCACTGATCCCCAAGATATTGTCATACTGTCCCCCATATTCTAATGCCCACTGATCCCTGAGATATTGTCATACTGCCCGTTGTGGTCCAATGCCCTGATCCCTGAGATATTGTCATTCTGTCCCTTGTGAGTGTAATCCTCACTGATCCTGAGATATTGTCATACTATCCCAAGCAGTCTAATGACCACTGATCCCTGAGATATTGTCTTACTGCCCTAGTAGTCCTAATGCCCTCTGATCCTGAGATATTGTGATGGTGTCCTAGTAGTCAATGCTCATTGATATCTGAAATATTGTCATGCTGTCCCAGTAGTCCTAATGTAAACCCGATCCCGAGATATTATCATACTGTCCTAGTAATCAAATGCCACTGATCCCAAGATATTTTCATACTGTCCTAGAGTCTAATGCTCACTGATCGCTAAGATATTGTTATACTGTCCTAGTCGTCTACTGCCAACTGATCCTGGAGATATTGTCATACTGTCCCTAGCAGTCTAATGCCCACTGATCAGTGAGATATTATCATACTATCCCAAGCAGTCTAATGACCACTGATCCTGAGATATTGCCTTACTGCCCTAGTAGTCTAATGCCCACTTATCCTGAGACATTGCCTTACTGTCCTAGTAGTCTAATGCCCACTTATCCCTGATATATTGCCTTACTGTCCCTAGTAGTCTAATGCACACTGATCCCTGAAATATTGTCATACTGTCCCTGGTAGTCTAAGGCCCACTGATCCTCGAGATATTTTCAGACTGTCCTTGGTAGTCTAATGTTCATTGATCCCTGAGATACTGTCATACTGTACCTAGTATTCGAGTGTCCACTGTTCCCAAAGATATTGTCTTACTGTCCCTGGCAGTCTAATGCCCACTGATCCCTGATATATTGTCATACTGTCCCTAGTAGGCTAGTGCCCACTGATCCCTGAGATACTGTCATACTGTCTCTAGTAGTCTAATGCCCACTAATCCTTGAGATATTGTCATATTATGAAATGGGCATCAGAATCACGAAGTGCTGATTGGTCCATACCTGTGTGATATTCTGTCTAGCACTGGGAAAAGGACCAGCAGTGCCCTGTGGGCACTAATCCTAGTAAAATGCCAATTAGAATGTTGGCAAATCTGAAATCAGCCACCTTGTTAAAAGCAAGTGAAACTGACAATACCACTATATAGTAATGGCATATTTTCCTGAAACCCACTTTGATATCAGCCTTTCACAACAGGATTTGGAACTAGTAATGCATCCAGACAATGAGCCCATTGAACAACTGACCACAGCCTCTACATCTACGACCTCAGAAAACGTAAATCTAACCTGCAGCTGTCAAACGAGGCAACCGAACTGTCAAACCTTAAGTGAAAGTACCACGGTGAGTAAGCGTTTCTCAAGTTACAGCCCAATAGGACTAGACTGCCGTGAACAAGAGAAAAATGAAAAAAATACCATAAGATCCACAGCATGGGCACTCCGTGTGTTTAATGAATGGGCAACAGCAACAAACACATCGATAGACTGGCAGTCTATCACTAAAGAAGACCTGAACACTGTTCTCCGAAAATTTTATGCGGAGGCTCGTACAAGCGCTGGACTCGAGTATGCCATCTCGAGCTTCAGCAGTCTCCGAGCTGCGCTGAACCACCACCTCGGTTCCCCAGGCATTGGCAGGCCTTTTAACCTGATGAGGGATCCAGAATTCAGGTCCAGTAATGCTGTATTTACAGCCAAAATGAAAAGTTACAGACGCTCCCAGCAAGACAAGTCCAAGCACCATGAAGCCCTCACAAAGTCAGACTTACAGAAACTCAGATATTCTGACATTTGTTCTCCCCGAACTGCGCCTGGCCTTGTTCGTAAAGTCTGGTTAGATGTTCAGTTATACGCATGGCCAGAAGCGATTGGAAGGTGTCCGGCAACTAAAACCAGAACATTTTTCAGTAAAATCGGCGAAAATGGTGCGAATTTGCGATCCTCAATTTTAACGAGCATACAAAAACCACAACAATCCCTTGAAACACACAAATCATCTAACGTGGTTTTATGTAAACGCTCAGCCAGGCAATCCACTTTGCCCAGTTCAAAGTTTAAAATTATACATGAGCAAGCTTCCACGAATCCCAAAGCTCTCTACTTACATCCACGAGACTTCCACAAGTCAAGCTTGACTCCCTCGGTATGGTATTCATCAGAGCCCATGGGTCTAAACTATCTATCACGTTCATGTGCAGGCTAAGTGAAGAAGCTGATCAGTCACAGCTACTACGAGACCACTGCCTCGGCGACTGCGGTCAAATGTTATCTGATGCTGGTTTACAAAACCGCGAAATCATGGCAATCACAGAGCAGAAGCCAGCCTCCAGAGCTACTGGCGTGCAAAGCCAGATGACAGAAGGAAATGGTGTCATATCCTCGCACCAAAGAAGAAGCTCAGTCCAAAACAAGTTTCAAGCTCCCTTCAGATGGCCCCACAGTGACACCCGATGGAAACAAACAGCGTATTGAAATAAAGCTGAAGCTAAACTGAGCACCGCAGTACCACCGGGTAAAATGATTCCAGACCTAAATCTGCAGTCCCCACAGCCTCAATTTGCAGGAGTAACTATACTGCAACTGCACCATGACTTTTAATGCTCCTGTTACTTTTCAAAGTAAAGTAAAATATAAATGTCAGTGTTTTGTGACAAAATATTAAGTACAAGTTAATGAACAGTTAAAAGTACAATATTAATCTAAGTTAATGAACAGTTAATTAAATCACACATTTGTAATATTATTAAAATTAAAACAGTGTGTTTTACTGTTAAACTGTTAAAATGAAAACTGTTAAGGAAAAACATGAAATGTCAATGTGTTAAACTGTTAAAATGAAAACTGTTAAGGAAAAACATGAAATGTCAGTGTTTGTGACAAAATCTTAAGTACAAGTTAATGAACAGTTAAAAGTACAATATTAATCTAAGTTAATGAACAGTTAATTAAATCACACATTTGTAATATTATTAAAATTAAAACAGTGTGTTTTACTGTTAAACTGTTAAAATAAAAACTGCTAAGGAAAAACATGGATCTATTTTTATGAGCGGAAGGTTATCTGCTTTAATAAATAAAAATATATTTACTTTTAACAATTATATTGTCATTATTAATATCTCTAAATATATTGATCATTTCATAAGCGCAATAAGCCACTCCAGAGTGTGCGTTAGACAGTTTAACACATGGCTAGGAGGCTAGGAGGCACTCGGCCAGTGGCCTCGTGCCTCACTACGTCTCCTAGCCATGTGTTAAACTGTCTAACGCACACCCTGTCATGTCTTATTGCTCACTTATCCCTAGTAGTCTAATGCCCACTGATCGCACAGCTATTGTCATACTCTCGCTAGTAGCCTAATGCCCACTGATCCCTGAAATATTGTCATATGGTCTCAAGTAGTCTAATGCCCACTGATCCCTGAGATATTGTCATACTTTCCCTAGTAATTTAGTGCCACTGATCCCTGAGATATTGTCATACTATCCCAAACTAGTCTAATGTCCCACTGATCCCTAAGATATAGATCATACTGTCCTATTAGTCTAATGCCCTCGGATCCCGAGATATTGTCATACTGTCCTAGTAGTCTAATGCCCACTGATCCCTTGAAATATTGTCCTTACTGTCCTAGTAGTCTAATGTCCACCGATCCCCAAGATATTATCATACTTTGTCCCTTGTAGTCTAATGCCCACTGATCCCTGAAATATTGTTATACTGTCCTACAGTAGTCTAATGCTCACTGGTCCCTGAGATATCGTCATACTGTCCTCATAGTCTAATGCCACTGATCCTGATATATTGTCAAACTGTCCTTTGTTGTCTAGTGCCACTGATAGTTGAGATACTGTCATACTGTCCTAGTGGTCTAGTGAACACTGATCCCAACAATATTGTCAAACTGTCCTAACGGTCTAATATCCACAGTCCCTGAATATTATCATGCTGTCCTATTAGTTTAGTGTAACTGATCCTTAAGATACTGTCATACTGTCCTAGTAGTCTAGTGCCTACTGATCCCAGAGATATTATCAAAGTGTCCTGAGTCTAATGCCCAGTGATTAGTGAGATATTGTTATACTGTCCTAGATAGGATAGTGCCAGCCGATCCTGAGATGTTGTCATACTGTCCCAAGCGGTCTAATGTCCACTGATCCCAGTATATTTTCATAACTGTCCCAGAAGTCTAATGCCCACTGATCCCAGATATTGATCACTACTGTCAATGGTAGTCAAAAGTCCACTAATCCTGATATATTGTCATACTGTCCCTAGTAGTCTATACCCTGATCCTCAACATATTGTCATACTGTCATTGGTAGTACAATCTGTTAACCACGATATAATGTCATACTGTCCATGGTAGTCTAATGCCACTGATCCTGATATGTTCTCCATACGGACCCTAGTAGGCTAGTACAGGCCACAGTCCCTGAGACACTGTCATACTGTCTCTAGTAGTCTAATGCCTCATCACTGAGATATGGTCATACTGTCCTTAGTAGCCTAATACCAACTGAGTCCTGAGATATTGTCACACATGTCCTAGTAGTCTAGTTCCCACTGATCCACAGAGTTTTGTTATACTGCCCCTAATTTAGTGCACTGATCCTTGAGATATTGCCATACCTCCCTAGTAGTCTAATGCCCTCTGCTCTCGGGATATTTGTCACCACTGTCCCCAACTGGTGTAAGTGCCACTGATCGCTGAGACAATGTCATACTGTCCTAGTAGTCTAATGCCCAGTGATTCTTGAGATATTGTCATACTGTCCTTATAGTCTAATGGAGCTGATCCACAATTTTGTCATGTGTCCCTAGTCTAATGCCACTTTTCCAAAGATATTGTCATACGTTTGTAGTCTAATGTACACGAATCCACAGATATTGTCATATTGTCCTTAGTAGTCTAATGAACATCTTCCAGATATTGTCCTTATGTCCTCGCAGTCTAATATACACCAGTCCTAGATGTTGTCAAATTGTCCCTTGTAGTCTAATAACACTGACTAACCTATTGTCCATACTGTCCCAGTAGTCAGTGCCCACTATCCTAAGCTATTGTATACTTTCCTAGCAGTCTAATGCACTGGTCCTGTCCCTCATGTCCCAATGCCCACCAGTCGAGGATATTGTCATCTGTCCACATATTCTAATGCCCACTGATCCCTGAGATATTGTCACACTGCCCATTGTAGTGTAATGAATGATCCCCAACATATTGTCATTCTGTATTAGTGTAATGCCCTGATCCTGAGATATTGTCATATATCCCAAACAGTCTAATTCCCAGTGATCCTGAGATATTGTCTACTGCCGGTTGTAGTCTAATGCCCACTGGTCGATATATTTCATACTGTCCCCAGTAGCCTAATGCCCACTAATCCCAGGATATTGTATACTATCAATGGTAATTAAAGCCCACTAATCCCGATATATTATCCTTGCGTCCTAATAGTCTAATGCACAGTCCTCAAAAATTGTCATACTGTCAATGTCCATTCCTCTTCACGAATATTGTCATCCTGTCGTGGTAGTCTAATGCCCACTGATCATGATGTTGTCATACTATCCCTAGTGATATTGCCACTGATTCCTGAGATACTGACATGCCCCTCTGGTCAGTGTCCTGTTCTGAGATATTGTCATACTGTCCTGGTAGTCTAGTACAAACTAGTCCCAGTATATTGTCATACAGTCCTAGTAGGCTAGACACTGATCCCCGAGATACTGTCAGACTATCTCTGGCAGTCTAATGCCCCCATCCTGAGACAGTGTCATACTGTCCTTAGTAGCCTAATGCCCACTGATCCTGGATACTGTTAAGCCTTCTAATTTGGTGCCGATCCTTGATGTTGTCATACTGTCCTAGAATTAATGTACTGATGCCGAGGATATTGTCATATGTCGTTAGTGTCTAATGCCTCAGCTCCACAGAATATTGTCATACTGTCCCAAAGTAGTGTTCAGTCATGATTTTGTAAAATCTGTCCCGAGTAGTCTAATGCCACTGATTCTGAATACTGTCATAATGCCTTGCAGTCTAATGTACACAGTCCTGAGATATTGACATATTATCCGTCCTAATACCCCTTTTCCCTGAGATATTGTCATACTGTAGCTTGTGATAACTACACAGTCCCAGAGATATTGTCATTATCCCTAGCAGTCAAAGCCACTTTCCCTGAGATATAGTCATACTGTCCTTGGTAATTAATACCCACTGATCCTGATATATTGTAACACGGACCCTAGTAGGCTAGTGGGAGACCCACAGAGACACTGTCATCTGTCTCTAGTAGCCTAATGCCCTCATCCACAGATATGGTCATACTGTGGTAGCTAATACCACTGATCCTGAGATATTGTCATACTGTCCTAGTAGTATAATTCCACTGATCCTGAGTTTGTTATACTGCCGCTAATTTAATGCCCTGATCAATGAGAGATACTGCTCTCCTAGTAGTCTAATGCCTTCTGCTCGAGATATTGTCATACTGTCCCAAGTAGTGCAATGCCACTGATCTGAGACAATGTCACATGTCTAAGTAGTCAATGCCCAGTGATTCCTGAGATATTGTCATACTGTCCCCATAGTCCTAATGTACACTGATCACTGAGATATTGTCATATTGTCCAGTAGTCTGATGCCCACTTTTCAAGATATTGTCATACTGTAGCTTGTGATCTAATGTACATAATCCCTGAGATATTGTCATATTGTCCTTAATAGTCTAATGAACACTCTTCTGAGATATTGTCATACTGTATTACAGTCTAATGTACTGATCCTGTGATATTGTCATTGTCCTATGAGACAATTCCACTGATCCCTGACCTATTATACTGTCCAAATATCCAGTGCCCACTGGGCCTGAGCTGTTATACTTTCTAGTAGCCTAATACCACTAATCCCTGAGATTGTCATACTGTCAATGGTAGTCTAAACCACTAATCCTGATATATTGTCCATACTGTCTAGTAGTCAAATACCTGATCCTCAAGAAATTGTCATGCATCAATGGTAGTCTAGTGCCCTGTTCCTGAGATATGTCATCCGTCCTGATAGCCTAATGCCACTGATCCTGATGTATTGTCATACTATCCTAGTAGTCTTTGCCTGGTCCTGGGATACTGACATACCTTTCTAGTCCAGTGTCCACTGTTCCTGATATATTGTCATCACGGTCCCTAGTAGGCTAATTGCCACTGATTCTGAGATACATCATGCCTCTAGTAGTCTAATGCCCTCATCCTGAGATACTTATCATGCCTTAGTAGCCTAATGCCCACTGATCCTTGAGATATTGTTATACTGCCTTCTAATTTAGTACTATCAACGAGATATTCACACATACTAAGTCTAATGCCACTGTGCGGATATTGTCATATTGTCGTTAGTAGTCTAATGCCTCTTGCTCCGATATTGTCATACTGTCCCAAGTAGTGTAATGCCAACTGATCCCTGAGATATTGTCATACTGTCCTAGTCTGTCCAACCACTGATTCTGGATACTGTCACAAATGTCCCGTAGTCAATGTACGGTCCAGAGATAATGACATATTGTCAAAAATAGTCTAATGCCCGCTCCCTGAGATATTGTCATACTATCGCTTGTAGTCTAATGCCCACACAGCCCTGACCTATTGTCATTCTCACTTTTAGTCGAATACCCACAGTCCTGAGCTATTGTTATACTCCTAATAGTCTAATGAACACTGGTCCTGTATTATCATACTGTCCTCAGAACATGCCCACTGATCCAGTATTGTCCGCCTATCCCAGCAGTCTAATGTCCTGATCCTAAGATATCGTCATGCCCCTATTGGTCTAATGCCCCGGATCCCGAGATATTGTCATACTTCCTAGTAGTCTAATGCCTGATCCAAATGTTATGCATCACTAGTAGTCTAATCACGATGCCGAGATATTATCATACTGTCCTGTAGTCCATGCCACAGTCCTGAATATTGTTACTCCTGTAGTCTAATATCACTGGTCCCTGGATATTTGTCAGCTGTCCCTCATGACTAATGCCACTGATCCTGATATGTTGTCAAACTGTCCTTGTTGTCCTAGTACCACTGATAGTTGAGATACTGTCATACTGTCCTAGTGGTCTAGTGCCCATGATCCCAGAATATTATCAACACAACCCTAGCAGTCTAATATCCACGATCCCAGATTCGTCTCCTGTCCCTATTAGTTTAGTACCAACTGATCCTAGATACTGTCAAACTGTCCTAGTGGTCTGTGCCACTGATCCAGAATATTATCAAAGTGTCCTGAGTCAAATGCCCAGTGATCAATGAGATATTGTTATACAGCCTAGTAGTTAGTATAACCGATCCTGTGATACTGTCTTACTGTCCTAGTGGTCTAATGCCTACAGTCCACAAGATATTTTCATACTGTCCTAGTAGACTAATGCCGCAGTCCATAGATATTGTCATACTGTCCCAAGGTCAATACTGATCCTCAACATATTGTCGCCTGTCATTGTAGTATAGTGCCCATTGTTCCCGAGATATTGTCATACTGTGGTAGTCTAATGCCCACATCATGATATGTTGTCATACGGACCCAAATAAACTAGTGCAGACTGATCCTGGCACTGTCATCCTGTCTAGTAATCTAATGCCTCATCACTGAGATGGTCCACTGTCTTAGTAGCCTAATACTCACAGTCCTGAGATATTGTCATTATCCTAGTAGTCTAATTCCCACAGTCCAGAGATTTTGTTGTGCCCTTCTAATTTAATGCCTGATCATGAGATATTGCCATACTCTCTAGCAGTCTAATGCCCTCTGCTCGAGATATTGTCATACTGCCCAAATAGTGTAATGCACTGATGCTGGACAATGTCACACTGTCCTAAAGATCTAACCAGTGATTCTTGAGATGTTATTATACTGTCCCACTAGTCTAATGTACACAGTCCTGAGATATTGTCATATTGTCCTAGTAGTCTAATGCCCACTTTCCAAGAGAGATTTGTCATACTAGGGATGTAATTATTCACGTCCTGAGATATTGTCATATTGTCCTTGTAGTCAATGAACCTCTTCCACGAGATATTGTCATACTGTCCTCGTGTCATATACGGTCCTGTAATATTGTCAAATTGTCCTTGTAGTCAATGCCCTGATCTGATCTGTTATCATACTGTCCTAGTAATCAATGCCCACGATCCCTGAGCTGTTATTATACTTTCCCTAGTAGTCTAATACACTGGTCCTGACATATTGTCATAATATCCTCATAGTCTAATGCCCACTGTCCCGAGATATTGTCATACATCCCATATTCCAATGCCCAATGATCCTGAGATATTGTCTTACTGCCCTTGTAATTATACCATGATCCCAACATATTGTCATTCTGTCCCTTGTAGTGTAATGCCACTGATCCCTGAGATATTGTCATACTATCCCAAACAGTCTAATTCCCAGTGATCCCTGAGATATTGTCTACTGCCGGTTGTAGTCTAATGCCCACTGATCGATATATTTTTACTGTCCCATGACCTAATGCCACTAATCACTGAGATATTGTCATACTGTCAATGGTAGTCTAAAGCCCAGTAATCCCGATATATTGTCATACGTCCTAAAGTCTAAGCACCTGATCCTCAAAAATTGTCATACTATCAATGGTAGTCCATAGTGCCCCTCTTCCCGAGATATTGTCATCCTGTCCTGGTAGTCTAATGCCCACTGATCCTGATATATTTGTCACTATCCTAGTAGTTTATTGCCCCGATTCTGAGATACTGACATACCCCTACTAGTCCAGTGTCCACTGTTTCCGAATATTGTCATACTGTCCTGGTAGTCTAGCAAACTGATCCTGTTACTGTCATCACGATCCTAGTAGGCTAGTGCCCACTGATCGAGATACTGTCATACTATCTCTAGTAGTCTTATGCCCTCATCCTGAGACAGTGTCATACTGTCATAGTAACTAGCCCACTGATCCTGAATATTATTATACCTTCAAATTGTACCAGTCCTTGAGGTGCCATACTGTCACAGAGTCTGGCCACTGATGCCGAGATATTGTCATACCGCAGTTGTGGTCTAATGCCCTCAACTCCGACGTATTGTAATACTGCTCAGTAATGTAATACCCTGATCCCAGGATATTTCATACTGTACCTAGCAATCTATGCCACTGATTCCTGAGATACTGTCATATTAGCCCAGCAGTCTAATGTACACAGTCCCAGAGATATTGACATATGTCCTAGTAGTCAATACCCCTTTTCCCTGAGATATTGTCATACTAGCTTGTGATACCTACACTGATCCCTGAATATTGTCATAGTAACCTAGCAGTCTAATGACCACTTTTCCTGTGATACAGTCATACTGTCCTTGGTAGTCTAATGCCCACTGATCCCTGATATATTGTCCTCACGGACCTAGTAGGCTAGTGCGTGATCCCTGAGACTCTGTCATACTGTCTCTAGTAGTCTAATGCCTCATCACTGAGATATGGTCATACTGTCCTTAGTAGCTAATGCCACTCATCCCTAGATATTGTCATACATCCACAAGTATAATTCCCCTGATCCAAGATTTGTTATACTGCCCTTCTAATTTAGTCTGATCACCGAGATATTGCCATACTCCCTAGTAGTCTAATGCCTCTGCTCCGAGATATTGTCATACTGTCCCAAGTAGTGCAATGCCACGATCGCTGAGACAATGTCATCTGTCCTAGTAGTCCATGCAGTGATTCCTGAGATATTGTCATACTGTCCTTGGAGTCTAATACTGATCCACAGGATATTGTCTATTGTCCTAGTAGTCCGATGCCACTTTCCAAGAGATATTCATACTGTAACATAGTCTAATGTACACTGATCCCCGAGATATTGTCATATTGTCCTTAATAGTCTAAGAACCTCTTACCTGAGATATTGTCATACTGTCCCTCGTAGTCTAATGTACACTGATCCTGTGATATTGTCAAATTGCCCTAGTAGTCTAATGCCCACTGACCCCTGACCTATTGTCATACTGTCCTAGTAGTCAGATGCCCACTGATCCTAAGCTATTGTTATACTTTCCCTAGCAGTCTAATGCACACTGGTCCCTGACATATTGTCATACTGTCCCTACGTAGTCTAATGCCCACTGATCCCCGAGATATTGTCATACTGTCCCACATATTCTAATGCCCAATGATCCCTGAGATATTGTCATACTGCCCATTGTAGTGTAATGCCCAATGATCCCCAACATATTGTCATTCTGTCCCTTGTAGTGTAATGCCCACTGATCCCTGAGATATTGTCATACTATCCCAAGCAGTCTAATTCCCAGTGATCCCTGAGATATTGTCATACTGCCGGTTGTAGTCTAATGCCCACTGATCCCCGATATATTTTCATACTGTCCCCAGTAGCCTACTGCCCACTAATCCCTGATATATTGTCCATACTGTCAATGGTAGTCTAAAGCCCACTAATCCCTGATATATTGTCATACTGTCCCTAGTAGTCTAATGCCCACTGATCCTCAAGAAATTGTCATACTGTCAATGGTAGTCTAGTGCCCACTCTTCCCCGAGATATTGTCATCCTGTCCTTGGTAGTCTAATGCCCACTGATCCCTGATTGATTGTCATACTATCCCTAGTAGTCTATTGCCCACTGATCCCTGAGATACTGACATATTGCCCCTACTAGTCCAGTGTCCACTGTTCCCTTAGATATTGTCATACTGTCCCTGGTAGTCTAATGCAAACTGATCCCTAATATATTGTCATACGGTCCCTAGTAGGCTAGTGCCCACTGATTCCTGAGATACTGTCATACTGTCTCTAGTAGTCTAATGCCCACTCATCCCTGAGATATTGTCATACTGTCCTTAGTAGCCTAATGCCCACTGATCCCTGAGATATTGTTATACTGCCCCTTCTAATTTAGTGCCCCTGATCCTTGAGATATTGTCATACTGTCCCTAGAAGTCTAATGCCCACTGATGCCCGAGATATTGTCATATTGTCGTTAGTAGTCTAATGCCCTCTGCTCCGACATATTGTCATACTGTCCCAAGTAGTGTAATGCCCACTGATCCCTGAGATATTGTCATACTGTCCCTAGTGGTCTAATGCCCACTGATTCCTGAGATACTGTCATAATGTCCCTTGTAGTCTAATGTACACTGATCCCTGAGATATTGACATATTGTCCCTAGTAGTCTAATGCCCACTTTTCCCTGAGATATTGTCATACTGTAACACTTGTAGTCTAATGTACACGATCCCTGAGATATTGTCATATTGTCCCTAGTAGTCTAATGACCTCTTTTCCATGAGATATTGTCATACTGTCCCTTGTAGTCTAATGCCCACTGATCCCTGACCTATTGTCATTCTGTCCCTTTTAGTCGAATGCCCACTGATCCCTGAGCTATTGTTATACTTTCCCTAGTAGTCTAATGAACACTGGTCCCTGACTTATTGTCATACTGCCCCTCGTAGTGTAATGCCCACTGATCCCCGAGATATTGTCATACTGTCCCTCATATTCTAATGCCCACTGTTCCCTGAAATATTGTCATGCTGTCCCTAGTAGTCTAATGCCCACCGATCCCCGAGATATTATCATACAGTCCATAGTAATCTAATGCCCACTGATCCCCAAAATATTTTCATACTGTCCCTAGAAGTCTAATGCCCACTGATCGCTGAGATATTGTTATACTGTCCCGAGTCGACTAGTGCCACATGATCCCGGAGATATTTTCATACTGTCCCTAGCAGTCTAATGCCCACTGATCACTGAGATATTGTCATACTATCCCAAGCAGTCTAATGACCACTGATCCCTGAGATATTGTCTTACTGCCCTTAGTGGTCTAATGCCCATTTATCCCTGAGATATTGCGTTACTGTCCCAAGTAGTCTAATGCCCACTGATCCCTGAAATATTGTCATACTGTCCCTGGTAGTCTAATGCCCAGTGATCCCTGAAATATTGTCATACTGTCCTTGGTAGTGTAATGCCCACTGATCCTCGAGATATTTTCATACTCTCCCTGGTAGTCTAATGTTCATTGATCCCTGAGATATTGTCATACTGTACCTAGTGTTCCAGTGTCCACTATTTCCCGAGATATTGTCATACTGTCCCTGGCAGTCTAATGCCCACTGATCCCTGATATATTGTCATAATGTCCCTAGTAGGCTAGTGCCCACTGATCCCTGAGATACTGTCATACTGTCCCTAGTAGTCTAATGCCCACTCATCCCTGAGGTATTGTCATACTAGCCCTAGTAGTCTAATGCCCATTGATCGCAAAGCTATTGTCATACTCTCCCTAGTAGCCTAATGCCCACTGATCCGTGAAATATTGTCATACTGTCTCAAGTAGTCTAATGCCCACTGATCCCAGAGATATTGTCATACTGTCCCTTGTAGTCTAATGCACACTGGTCCCTGAGATATTGTCATACTGTGCCTCGTAGTCTAAGGTCCACTGATCCCTGAGATATTGTCATACTGTCCCTAGTAGTATAATGCTCACTGATCCCAGAGATATTGTCATACTGTCCTTTGTAGTCTAATGCTCACTGATCCATGAAATACTGTAATACTGTCCCTTGCAGTCTAATGCCCACTGTTCCTGGAGATATTGTCATTCTGTCCCTAGTAGTCTAGTGCCACTAATCCCTGAGATATTGTCATACTGCCCTTAGTAGTCTAATGCTCTCTGATCCCCGAGATATTGTCATACCGTCACTAGTAGTCTAATGCCCACTGATCCGAGATATTGTCATACTGTCCCAAGTAGTGTAATGCCCACTGATCGCTGAGACATTGTCAAACTGTCCCTAGTAGTCTAATGCCCAGTGATTCCTGAGATATTGTCATACTGTCCCTTGTAGTCTAATGTACACTGATCCCTGAGATATTGTCATATTGTCCCTAGTAGTCTAATGTCCACTTTTCCCAGAGATATTGTCATACTGTAGCTTGTAGTCTAATGTACACTGATCGCTGAGATATTGTCATATTGTCCTTAGTAGTCTAATGACCACTTTCCCTGAGATATTGTCATACTGTCCCTTGTAGTCTAATGTACACTGATCCCTGATATTGTCAAATTGTCCCTAGTAGTCTAATGCCCACTGATCCCTGACCTATTGTCGTACTGTCCCTAGTAGTCGAATGCCCACTGATCCCTGAGCTATTGTTATGCTTTCCCAAGTAGTCTAATGCACACTGGTCCCTGACATATTGTCATACTGTCCCTCGTAGTCTAATGCCCACTGATGCCCGACATATTGTCATACTGTCCCTCGTTTTCTAATGCCCACTGATCCCTGAGATATTGTCATACTGCCCGCTTGTAGTCTAATGCCCACTGATCCCTGAGATATTGTCATTCTGTCCCTTGTATTGTAATGCCCACTGATCCCTGAGATATTGTCATACTATCCCAAGCAGTCCAATGCCCAATGATCCCTGACATATTGTCATGCTGTCTGTTGTAGTGTAATGCCCACTGATCCCCGATATATTTTCATACTGTCCCCAGTAGTCTAATGCCCACTAATCCCCGAGATATTGTCATACTGTCAATGGTAGTCTAATTCCCACTAATCCCTGATATATTGTCATACTGTCCCTAGTAGTCTAAAGCCCACTGATCCTCAAGAAATTGTCATACTGTCAATGGTAGTCAATGCCCACTGTTCCCCGAGATATTGTCATACTGTCCTTGGTAGTCTAATGCCCACTGATCCCTGATATATTGTCATACTGTCCCTAGTAGTCTATTGCCCCCTGATCCCTGAGATACTGTCATACTGCCCCTACTAGTCCAGTGTCCACTGTTCCCTGAGATATTGTCATACTGTCCCTGGTAGTCTAATGCAAACTGATCCCTGATTTATTGTCATACGGTCCCTAGTAGGCTAGTGTCCACTGATCCCTGAGATGCTGTTATACTGCCCCTTCTAATTTAATGCCCACTCATCCCTGAGATATTGTCATACTGTCCTTAGAAGTTTAATGCCCACTGATGCCTGAGATATTGTCATACTGTCCCTATTAGTCTAATGCCCTCTGCTCCGACATATTGTCATACTGTCCCAAGTAGTGTAATGCCCACTGATCCCTGATATATTGTCATACTGTCCCTATTAGTCTAATGCCCACTTTTCTCTGAGATATTGTCATACTGTTGCTTGTAGTCTAATGTACACTGATCCCTGAGATATTGTCATATTGTCCCTAGTTGTCTAATGACTACTTTTCCCTGAGAAACTGTCATACTGTCCCTTGTAGTCTAATTCCCACTGATCCCTGACCTATTGTCATACTGTCCCTTGTAGTCGAATGCCCACTGATCCCTGAGCTATTGTTATACTTTCCCTAGTAGTCTAATGCACACTGGTCCCTGACATATTGTCATACTGTCACTCGTAGTCTAATGCCCACTGATCCCCGAGATATTGTCATACTGTCCCTCATATTCTAATGCCCACTGATCCCTGAGATATTGTCATTGTATCCCTTGTTGTGTAATGCCCACTGATCACTGAGATATTGTCATACTGTCCCTAGTAGTCTAATTCCCACTGATCCCTGAGATACTGTTATACTGCCCCTTCTAATTTAGTGCCCCTGATCCCTGAGATATTGTCATACTATCCCTAGAAGTTAAATGCCCACTGATACCCGAGATATTGTCATACTGTCCCTATTAGTCTAATGTACACTGATCCCTGAGATATTGTCATATTGTCCCTAGTAGTCTAATGCCCACTTTTCTCTTAGATATTGTCATACTGTTGCTTGTAGTCTAATGTACACTGATCCCTGAGATATTGTCATATTGTCCCTAGTTGTCTAATGACTACTTTTCCCTGAGAAATTGTCATACTGTCCCTTGTAGTCTAATTCCCATTGATCCCTGACCTATTGTCATACTGTCCCTTGTAGTCGAATGCCCACTGATCCCTGAGCTATTCTTATACTTTCCCTAGTAGTCTAATGCACACTGGTCCCTGACATATTGTCATACTGTCCCTCGTAGTCTAATGCCCACTGATCCCCGAGATATTGTCATACTGTCCCTCATATTCTAATGCCCACTGATCCCTGAGATATTGTGATACTGCCCGTTGTAGTCCAATGCCCACTGATCCCCGAGATATTGTCATTCTGTCCCTTGTTGTGTAATGCCCACTGATCCCTGAGATATTGTCATACTATCCCAAGCAGTCTAATGACGGCTGATCCTGGATATTGTCTTGCACTTCTAGTAGTCTAATGCCACTGATCCTGAGATATTGTCATAGTGTCCCCAGTAGTCTAATGCCACTGGTCCATAACTATTGTCATGCTGTCCCTAGTAGTCCTAATGCCCACCGATCCAGGATATTATAATACTGTCCCTTGTAGTCGAATGCCCACTGATCCTGAGCTATTCTTATACTTTCCTAGTAGTCTAATGCACCTGTCCCTGACATATTGTCATCCTGTCCGTGGTCTAATGCCCACTGATCCCAAGATATTGTATATACTGTCCTCATATTCTAATGCCCACTGATCCCTGAGATATTGTGATACTGCCCGTTGTAGTCCAATGCCCACTGATCCCGAGATATTGTCATTCTGTCCCTTGTTGTGAATGCCCACTGATCCCTGAGATATTGTCATACCATCCCAAACAGTCTAATGACCGCTGATCCTGAGATATTGTCTTACTGCCCTAGTAGTCTAATGCCCACTGATCCTGAGATATTGTCTTAGTGTCCTAGTAGTCTAATACCCACTGATCCACAACTATTGTCATACTGTCCCTAGTAGTCTAATGCCCACGATCCCGAGATATTATAATACTGTCCCTAGTAATCTAATACTCACTGATCCCCAAGATATTTTCATACTGTCCCTAGAAGTCTAATGCACACTGATCACTGAGATATTGTTATACTGTCTCTAGTCGTCTAGTGCCAACTGATCCCGGAGATATTGTCATACTGTCCCTAGCAGTCTAATGCCCACTGATCCGTGAGATATTGTCATACTATCCCAAGCAGTCTAATGACCACTGATCCCTGAGATATTGTCTTACTGTCCCTAGTAGTCTAATGCCCAATTATACCTGATATATTTGCTTACTGTCCTAGTAGTCTAATGCCACTGAACCTGAATATTGTCATACTGTCCCTGGTAGTCTAATGCCCACTGATCCTCGAGATATTTTCATACTGTACCTTTTAATCTAATGTTCATTGATCCCTGAGATATTGTCATACTGTACCTAGTATTCCAGTGTCCACTGTTCCCCGAGATATTGTCATACTGTCCCTGGCAGTCTAATGCCCACTGATCCCTGATATACTGTCATACTGTCCCTAGTAGGCTAGTGCCCACTGATCCCTGAGATACTGTCATACTGTCCCTAGTAGTCTAATGCCCACTCATCCCTGAGATATTGTAATACTGTCCTTAGTAGCCTAATGCCCACTGATCCCTGAAATATTGTCATACTGTCCCTAGTAGTCTAATTCCCACTGATCCCTGAGATATTGTTATACTGCCCCTTCTAATTTAGTGCCCCTGATCCTTGAGATATTGTCATAGTGTCCCCAGTAGACTAATGCCATCTGCTCCGAGATATTGTCATACTGTTCCAAGTAGTGTAATGCCCACTGTTCACTGAGATATTGTCATACTGTCCCTAGTAGTCTAATGCCCAGTGATTCCTGAGATATTGTCCTACTGTCCCTTGTAGTCTAATGTACACTGATCCCTGAGATATTGTCATATTGTCCCTAGTAGTCTAATGCCCACTTTTCCCAGAGATATTGTCATACTGTTGCTTGTAGTCTAATGTACACTGAGCCCTGAGATATTGTCATATTGTCCCTAGTTGTCTAATGACTACTTTTCCCTGAGAAATTGTCATACTGTCCCTTGTAGTCTAATTCCCATTGATCCCTGACCTATTGTCATACTGTCCCTTGTAGTCGAATGCCCACTGATCCCTGAGCTATTCTTATACTTTCCCTAGTAGTCTAATGCACACTGGTCCCTGACATATTGTCATACTGTCCCTCGTAGTCTAATGCCCACTGATCCCCGAGATATTGTCATACTGTCCTCATATTCTAATGCCCACTGATCCCTGAGATATTGTGATACTGCCCGTTGTGTCAATGCCACTGATCCCGAGATATTGTCATTCTGTCCTTGTTGTGTAATGCCCACTGATCCCTGAGATATTGTCATACTATCCCATGCAGTCTAATGACCGCTGATCCCTGAGATATTGTCTTACTGCCCCTAGTAGTCTAATGCCCACTGATCCCTGAGATATTGTCATAGTGTCCTAGTAGTCTAATGCCCACTGATCCCATAACTATTGTCATGCTGTCCCTAGTAGTCTAATGCCCACCGATCCCCGAGATATTATAATACTGTCCCTTGTAGTCGAATGCCCACTGATCCCTGAGCTATTCTTATACTTTCCCTAGTAGTCTAATGCACACTGGTCCCTGACATATTGTCATCCTGTCCCTCGTAGTCTAATGCCCACTGATCCCCAAGATATTGTCATACTGTCCCTCATATTCTAATGCCCACTGATCCCTGAGATATTGTGATACTGCCCGTTGTAGTCCAATGCCCACTGATCCCCGAGATATTGTCATTCTATCCCTTGTTGTGTAATGCCCACTGATCCCTGAGATATTGTCATACTATCCCAAGCAGTCTAATGACCGCTGATCCCTGAGATATTGTCTTACTGCCCCTAGTAGTCTAATGCCCACTGATCCCTGAGATATTGTCATAGTGTCCCTAGTAGTCTAATGCCCACTGATCCCATAACTATTGTCATGCTGTCCCTAGTAGTCTAATGCCCACCGATCCCCGAGATATTATAATACTGTCCCTAGTAATCTAATGCCCACTGATCCCAAGATATTTTCATACTGTCCCTAGAAGTCTAATGCACACTGATCACTGAGATATTGTTATACTGTCTCTAGTCATCTAGTGCCAACTGATCCCGGAGATATTGTCATACTGTCCCTAGCAGTCTAATGCCCACTGATCCGTGAGATATTGTCATACTATCCCAAGCAGTCTAATGACCACTGATCCCTGAGATATTGTCTTACTGTCCCTAGTAGTCTAATGCCCAATTATACCTGATATATTGCCTTACTGTCCCTAGTAGTCTAATGCCCACTGAACCCTGAAGTATTGTCATACTGTCCCTGGTAGTCTAATGCCCACTGATCCTCGAGATATTTTCATACTGTACCTTTTAATCTAATGTTCATTGATCCCTGAGATATTGTCATACTGTACCTAGTATTCCAGTGTCCACTGTTCCCCGAGATATTGTCATACTGTCCCTGGCAGTCTAATGCCCACTGATCCCTGATATACTGTCATACTGTCCCTAGTAGTCTAATGCCCACTCATCCCTGAGATATTGTAATACTGTCCTTAGTAGCCTAATGCCCACTGATCCCTGAAATATTGTCATACTGTCCCTAGTAGTCTAATTCCCACTGATCCCTGAGATATTGTTATACTGCCCCTTCTAATTTAGTGCCCCTGATCCTTGAGATATTGTCATAGTGTCCCCAGTAGACTAATGCCATCTGCTCCGAGATATTGTCATACTGTTCCAAGTAGTGTAATGCCCACTGTTCGCTGAGATATTGTCATACTGTCCCTAGTAGTCTAATGCCCAGTGATTCCTGAGATATTGTCCTACTGTCCCTTGTAGTCTAATGTACACTGATCCCTGAGATATTGTCATATTGTCCCTAGTAGTCTAATGCCCACTTTTCCCTGAGATATTGTCATACTGTTGCTTGTAGTCTAATGTACACTGAGCCCTGAGATATTGTCAAATTGTCCCTAGTAGTCTAAGGACCACTTTTCATTGAGATATTGTCATACTGTCCCTTGTAGTTTAATGCCCACTGATCCCTGACCTATTGTCATACTGTCACTTGTAGTCAAATACCCACTGATCCCTGAGCTATTCTTATACTTTCCCTAGTAATCTAATGCACACTGGTCCCTGACATAGTGTCATACTGTCCCTCGTAGTCTAATGCCCACTGATCCCTGAGATATTGTCATACTGGCCCTCATATTCTAATGCCCACTGATCCCTGAGATATTGTCATACTGCCCGTTGTAGTCCAATGCCGACTGATCCCCGAGATATTGTCATTCTGTCCCTTGTAGTGTAATGCCCACTGATGCCAGAGATATCGTCATACTATCCCAAGCAGTCTAATGACCACTGATCCCTGAGATGTTGTCTTACTTCCCCTAGTAGTCTAATGCCCACTGATCCCTGAGATCTTGTCATAATGTCCCTAGTAGTCTAATGCACACTGATAACTGAAATATTGTCATGCTGTCCCTAGTAGTCTAATGCCCACCGATCCCCGAGATATTATCATACTGTCCCAAGTAATCTAATGCCCACTGATCCCCAAGATATTTTCATACTGTCCTTAGAAGTTTAATGTCCACTGATTGCTGAGATATTGTTATACTGTCCCTAGTCGTCTAGTGCCAACTGATCCCGGAGATATTGTCATACTGTCCCTAGCAGTCTAATGCCCACTGATCCGTGAGATATTGTCATACTATTCCAAGCAGTCTAATGACCTCTGATCACTGAGATATTGTCTTACTTCCTCTAGTAGTCTAATGCCCACTTATCCCTGAGATATTGCCTTACAGTTCCTAGTAGTCTAATGCCCACTTATCCCTGATATATCGCCTTACTGTCCCTACTAGTCTAATGCCCACTGATCCCCGAAATATTGTAATACTGTCCCTGGTAGTCTAATGCCCACTGATCCTCGAGATATTTTCATACTGTCCCTGGTAGTCTAATATTCATTGATCCCTGAGATATTGTCATACTGTACCTAGTATTCCAGTGTCCACTGTTCCCCGAGATATTGTCCTACTGTCCCTGGCAGTCTAATGCCCACTGATCCCTGATATATTGTCATACTGTCACTAGTAGGCTAGTGCCCACTGATCTTAGAGATACTGTCATACTGTCCCTAGTAGTCTAATGCCCACTCATCCCTGACATATTGTCACACGGTCCTTAGTAGCCTAATGCCCACTGATCCCTGAGATATTGTCATACTGACCCTAGTAGTCTAATTCCCACTGATCCCTGAGATATTGTTATACTGCCCCTTCTAATTTAGTGCCCCTGATCCTTGAGATATTGTCATACTGTCCCTAGTAGTCTAATGCCCTCTGCTCCGAGATATTGTCATACTGTACCAAGTAGTGTAATGCCCACTGATCGCTGAGATATTGTCATACTGTCCCTAGTAGTCTAATGCCCAGTGATTCCTGAGATATTGTCATACTGTCCCTTGTAGTCTAAAGTACACTAATCCCTGAGATATTGTCATATTGTCCCTAGTAGTCTTATGCCCACTTTTCCCTGAAATATAGTCATACTGCAGCTTGTAGTCTAATGTACACTGATCCCTGAGATATTGTTATATTGTCCTTAGTAGTCTAGTGACCACTTTTCCCTGAGATATTGTCATACTGTCCCTTGTAGTCTAATGTACGCTGATCCCTGAGATATTGTCAAATTATCCTTAGTAGTCTAATGACCACTGATCCCTGACCTATTATCATACTGCCCCTAGTAGTCGAATGCCCACTGATCCCTGAGCTATTGTTATACTTTAACTAGTAGTCTAATGCACACTGGTCCCTGACATATTGTCATACTGTCCCTTGTAGTCTAATGCCCACTGATCCCCGAGATATTGTCATACTGTCCCTTGTATTCTAATGCCCACTGATCCCTGAGATATTGTCATACTGCCCATTGTAGTCTAATGCCCACTGATCCCCGAGATATTGTCATTCTGTCCATTGTTGTGTAATGCCCACTGATCCCTGAGATATTGTCATACTATCTCAAGCAGTCTAATGCCCACTGATCCCTGAAATATTGTCATGCTGTCCCTAGAAGTCTTATGCCCACCGATGCCTGAGATATTATCATACTGTCCCTAGTAATCTAATGCCCACTGATCCCCTAGATATTTTCATATTGTCCCTAGTATACTAATGCCCACTGATCCGTGAGCTATTTTCATAGTGTCCCTAGTAGTTTAGTGGCTACTGATCCTAGAGATATTATCATAGTGTCCCTGGCAGTCTAATGCCCACTGATCCCTGAGATATTGTCATACTTTTCCTAGTTGTCTAGTACCAACTGATCCCCGAGATATTGTCATACTGTCCTTGGTAGTCTAATGCCCACTGATCCCTGAGATATTGTCATACTGTCCCTAGTAGTCTAATGCTCACTGGTCCCTGAGATATTGTCATACTGTCCCTCATAGTCTAATGCCCACAGATCCCTGATATATTGTCATACTGTCCCTAGTTGTCTAGTGCCCACTGATCCCAGAGATATTGTCATACTGTCCCTAGCAGTATAATGTCCACCGATCCCGGAGATATTATCATACTGTACCTATTAGTTTAGTGCCAACTGATCCCTGAGATACTGTCATGCTGTCCCTAGTAGTCTACTGCCCACTGATCCCAGAGATATTATCAAAGTGTCCCTGGAAGTCTAATGCCCAGTGATCCGTGAGATATTGTTATACTGTCCCTAGTAGTTTAGTGCCAACTGATCCCTGAGATACTGTCATACTGTCCCTAGTAGTCTAATGCCTACTGATCCCTAAGATATTGTCATACTGTCCCTAGTAGCCTAATGCCCACTGATCTCTGAGATATTGTCATACTGTCCCAAGCAGTCTAATGTCCACTGATCCCCGATATATTTTCATACTGTCCCCAGTAGTCTAATGCCCACTGATCCCCGAGATGTTGTCATACTGTCAATGGTAGTCTAAAGCCCACTAATCCTTGATATATTGTCATACTGTCCCTAGTAGTCTAATGCCCCCTGATCCTCAAGATATTGTCATACTGTCATTGGTAGTGTAGTGCCCTCTGTTCCCCGAGATATTGTCATACTGTCCTTGGTAGTCTAATGCCCACTGATCCCTGATATATTGTCATACTGTCCATAGTAGTCTAGTGCCCACTGATCCCTAAGATACTGTCATACTGTCCCTAGTAGTCTAGAGTCCACTGTTCCCCGAGATATTGTCATACTGTCCCTGGTAGTCTAATGCCCACTGTTCCCTGATATATTGTCATACGGTCCCTAGTAGGCTATTGCAGACTGATCCCTGAGATACTGTCATACTGTCTCTAGTATTCTAATGCCCACTCATCCCTGAGATATTGTCATACTGTCCTTAGTAGCCTAATGCCCACTGATCCCTGAGATATTGTCATACTGTCCCTAGTAGTCTAATTCCCACTGATCCCTGAGATATTGTTATACTGCCCCATCTTGTTTAGTGCCCCTTATCCTTGAGATATTGTCATACTGTCCCTAGTAGTCTACTGCCCTCTGCTCCGAGATATTGTCATACTGTCCCAAGTAGTGTAATGCCCACTGATCGCTGAGACATTGTCATACTGTCCCTAGTAGTCTAATGCCCAGTGATTCCTGAGATATTGTCATACTGTCCCTTGCAGTCTAATGCACACTGATCCCTGAGATATTGTCATATTGTCCCTAGATGTCTAATGCCCACTTTTCCAAGAGATATTGTCATACTGTAGCTTGTAGTCTAATGTACACTGATCCCTGAGATATTGTCATATTGTCCTTAGTAGTCTAATGACCACTTTTCCCTGAGATATTGTCATACTGTCCCTTGTAGTCTAAAGTACACTGATCCCTGTGATATTGTCAAATTGTCCCTAGTAGTCTAATGCCCACTGATCCCTGACCTATTGTCATACTGTCCCTAGTAGTCGAATGCCCACTGATCCCTGAGCTATTGTTATGCTTTTCCTAGTAGTCTAATGCACACTGTTCCCTGACCTATTGTCATACTGTCCCTCGTAGTCTAATGCCCACTGATCCCCGAGATATTGTCATACTGTCCCTCGAATTCTAATGCCCACTGATCCCTGAGATATTGTCATACTGCCCGTTGTAGTCTAATGCCCACTGATCCCCGAGATATTGTCATTCTGTCCCTTGTAGTGTAATGCCTACTGATCCCTGACATATTGTCATACTATCCCAAGCAGTCCAATGCCCAATGATCCCTGAGATATTGTCATGCTGCCTGTTGTAGTGTAATGCCCACTGATCCCTGATATATTTTCATACTGTCCCCAGTAATCTAATGCCCACTAATCCCCGATATATTGTCATACTGTCGATGGTAGTCTAAATCCCACTAATCCCTGATATATTGTCATACTGTACCTAGTAGTCTAATGCCCACTGATCCTCAAGAAATTGTCATACTGTCAATGGTAGTCTAGTGCCCACTGTTCCCCGAGATATTGTCATACTGTCCTAGGCAGTCTAATGCCCACTGATCCCTGATATATTGTCATACTGTCCCTAGTAGTCTATTGCCCACTGTTCCCTGAGATACTGTCATACTGCCCCTACTAGTCCAGTGTCCACTGTTCCCTGAGATATTGTCATACTGGCCCTGGTAGTCTAATGCAAACTGATCCCTGATTTATTGTCATACGGTCCCTAGTATGCTAGTGCCCTCTGATCCATGAGATACTGTCATACTGTCTCTGGTAGTCTAATGCCCACTCATCCCTGAGATATTGTCATACTTTCCTTAGTAGCCTAATGCCCACTGATCCCTGAGATATTGTCATACTGTCCCTAGTAGTCTAATTCCCACTGATCCCTGAGATATTGTTATACTGCCCCTTCTAATTTAGTGCCCCTGATCCCTGAGATATTGTCATACTGTCCTTAGAAGTTTAATGCCCACTGATGCCCGAGATATTGTCATACTGTCCCTAGTAGTCTAATGCCTTCTGCTCCGACGTATTGTCATACTGTCCCAAGTAGTGTAATGCCCACTGATCCCTGAGATATTGTCATACTGTCCCTATTAGTCTAATGCCCACTGATTCCTGAGATACTGTCATAATGTCCCTTGTAGTCTAATGTACACTGATCCCTGAGATATTGTCATATTGTCCCTAGTAGTCTAATGCCCACTTTTCCCTGAGATATTGTCATACTGTTGCTTGTAGTCTAATGCACACTGATCCCTGAGATATTGTCATATTGTCCCTAGTAGTCTAATGACTACTTTTCCCTGAGAAATTGTCATACTGTCCCTTGTAGTCTAATGCCCACTGATCCCTGACCTATTGTCATACTGTCCCTTGTAGTCGAATGCCCACTGATCCCTGAGCTATTGTTATACTTTCCCTAGTAGTCTAATGCACACTGGTCCCTGACATATTGTCATACTGTCCCTTGTAGTCTAATGCCCACTGATCCCCGAGATATTGTCATACTGTCCCTCATATTCTAATGCCCACTGATACCTGAGATATTGTCATACTGCCCATTGTAGTCCAATGCCCACTGATCCCCGAGATATTGTCATTCTGTCCTTTGTTGTGTAATGCCCACTGATCCCTGAGATATTGTCATACTATCCCAAGCAGTCTAATGACCGCTGATCCCTGAGATATTGTCTTACTGCCCCTAGTAATCTAATGCCCACTGATCCCTGAGATATAGTCATAGTGTCCATAGTAGTCTAATGCCCACTGATCCCATAAATATTGTCATGCTGTCCCTAGTAGTCTAATGCCCACCGATTCCCGAGATATTATCATACGGTCCCTAGTAATCTAATGCCCACTGATCCCCAAGATATTTTCATACTGTCCCTAGAAGTCTAATGCACACTGATCACTGAGATATTGTTATACTGTCTCTAGTCGTCTAGTGCCAACTGATCCCAGAGATATTGTCATACTGTCCCTAGCAGTCTAATGCCCACTGACCCGTGAGATATTGTCATACTATCCCAAGCAGTCTAATGACCACTGATCCCTGAGATATTGTCTTACTGCCCCTAGTCGTCTAATGCCCACTTATCCCGGAGATATTGCCTTACTGTCCCTAGTAATCTAATGCCCAATTATCCCTGATATATTGCCTTACTGTCCCTAGTAGTCTAATGCCCACTGAACTCTGAAATATTGTCATACTGTCCCTGGTAGTCTAATGCCCACTGATCCTCGAGATATTTTCATACTGTACCTGGTAATCTAATGTTCATTGATCCTGAGATATTGTCATACTGTACCTAGTATTCCAGTGTCCACTGTTCCCCGAGATATTGTCATACTGTCCCTGGCAGTCTAATGCCCACTGATCCCTGATATATTGTCATACTGTCCCTAGTAGGCTAGTGCCCACTGATCCCTGAGATACTGTCATACTGTCCCTAGTAGTCTAATGCCCACTCATCCCTAAGATATTGTCATACTGTCCTTAGTAGCCTAATGCCCACTGATCCCTGAGATATTGTCATACTGTCCCTAGTAATCTAATGCCCACTGATCCCTGATATATTGTCATACTGTCCCTAGTAGTCTAATGCCTATTGACCCCTGAAATATTGTCATGCTGTCCCTAGAAGTCTTATGCCCACCGATGCCTGAGATATTATCATACTGTCCCTAGTAATCTAATGTCCACTGATCCCCTAGATATTTTCATATTGTCCCTAGTATTCTAATGCCCACTGATCCATGAGCTATTTTCATACTGTCCCTAGTTGTTTAGTGGCTACTGATCCTAGAGGTATTATCATAGTGTCCCTGGCAGTCTAATGCCCACTGATCCCTGAGATACTGTCATACTTTCCCTAGTTGTCTAGTACCAACTGATCCCTGAGATATTGTCATACTGTCCCTGGTAGTCTAATGCCCACTGATCCCTCAGATATTGTCATACTGTCCCTAGCAGTCTAATGCCCACTGATCCCTGCAATATTGTCATACTGTCCCTTGTAGTCTAATACCCACTGATCCTTGAGATATTTTCATACTGTCCCTTGTAGTCTAATGCTCATTGATCCCTGTGATACTGTCATACTGTTCCTAGTAGTCTAGTGCCCACTGTTACCCGAGATATTGTCATACTGTCCTTGGTAGTCTAATGCCCACTGATCGCTGAGATATTGTCATACTGTCTCAAGTAGTCTCATACCCACTGATCTTTGAGATATTGTCATACTGTCCCTTGTAGTCTAATGCCCACTGATCCCTGAGTAACTGTCATTCTGTCCCTAGTAGTCTACTGCCCACTGATCCCCGAGATATTGTCATACTGTCCTTTGTAGTCTAATGCTCACTGATCCGTGAAATACTGTAATACTGTCCCTAGCAGTCTAATGCCCACTGATCCCAGAGATATTGTCATTCTGTCCCTAGTAGTCTAATGCCTACTGATCCCTGAGATATTGTCATACTGCCCATAGTTGTCTAATGTCCACTGATCCCCGAGATATTGTCACACTGTCCCTAGTAGTCTAATGCCCACTGATCACTGAGATATTGTCATACTGTCCCTCGTCATCTAATTCTCCATAGTAGTCTAATGCCCACTAATCACCGAGATACTGTCCTGTGATATTGTCATACTATCCCAAGCAGTCTAGTGTCCAGTTTAATGCCAGCTTATCCCTGAGATCTTGCCATACTGTCCTTAGTAGTCTAATTGTCCTTAGTTGTCTAATGCCCACTGATCCCCGAGAGATTGTCATACTGTCCCTAGTAGTCTAATGCCCACTGATCCCCGAGAGATTGTCATACTGTCCCTAGTAGTCTAATGCGCACTGATCGCTGAGATATTGTCATACTGTCACTAGTAGTCTAATTGTCTGTAGTAGTCTAATGCCCACTGATCCCTGAGATATTGTCATACTGTCCCTAGTATTCTAGTGCCCACTGATCGCTGAGATATTGTCATACTGTCCCTCGTCATCTAATTCTCCATAGTAGTCTAATGCCCACTAATCACCGAGATACTGTCCTATTGTTCTTAATAGACCAATGCCCACTGATCCCTTAAATATTGTCATACCCTGTCCCTTGTAGTCTAATGTCCACTGATCCCTGAGATACTGTCATAATGTCCCTAGTAGTTTAGTGCCAACTGATCCCTGAGATATTGTGATACTGTCCCTAGTAGTCTAATGCCCACTGATCGCAGAGATATTGTTATACTGTCCCTAGTAGTCTAATTGTGCTTAGTAGTCTAATGCCCTCTGAACCCTGAGATATTTGTAGTACTCTCCCTGGTAGTCTAGCGCCCACTGATCCCTGAGATATTGCCATACTGTCCTTAGAAGTCTAATTCTCCGTAGCAGTCTAATGCCCACTCATCACCGAGATATTGTCCTATTGTCCCTAATAGACTAATGCCCACTGATCCTTGCAATATTGTCATACTGTCCCTTGTAGTCTAATGCCCATTAATTCATGAGATATTGGCATACTGTCCCTAGTTGTCTAATGTTGTCTGATCCCTTAGATACTGTCATATTGTCCCTAGTAGTCTAATGCCCACTGGTCCCTGAGATATTATCATACTGTCCCTGGTAGTTTAATGCCCATTGATCCCCGAGATGCTGTCATACTGTCCCTGGAATACTAAAGCCCACTGATCACTGAGATATTGACATACTGGCCCTAGTTGTCTAATGGCCACTGATCGGTAAGATACTGTCATGATGTACCTAGTGGTCTAATGCCCACTGATGCCGGATATATTGTCATGCTGTACCTACTAGTTTAGTGCACCTCATCCCGGAAATATTGTCAGACTGCCCAAGAAGTCTAATGTCCACTGATCCTTGAGATATTGTCATACTGTCCCTACTGGTCTAATGCCCACTGATCCCTGAGCTATTGTCATAGTGTCCCTAGTGGTCTAGTGCTCACTGATCCCAGATATATTATCTAACTGTCCCTGGTAGTCTAATGCCCACTGATCCCTGAGATATTGTCATACTGTCCCTAATAGTTTAGTGCGAACTGATCCCTGAGATACTGTCATACTGTCCCTAGTAGTCTAATGCCCACTGATCCCTGGGCTATTGTCATCCTGTCCCTAGTAAACTAATCCCCACTGGTCCCTGAGATGTTGTCATAGTGTCCCTACTAGTGTAATGCCCACTGATGCCCGAGATGTTGTCATAATGTCCTTAGTAGTCTAATGCCCAATGATCCTGTAGAAATTGTCATTCTGTCCCTCGTAGTCTAATACCCACTGATCCCTGAGATACTGTCATACAGTCCCTAGTACTGACATGCCCACTGATCCCTGAGATATTGTCATTGTGTCCCTAGTAGACTAATGTCCACTGATCACAGAGATATTGTCATACTGTCCGTAATAGTCTAATGCCCAGAGATCCCAGAGATATTGTCATACTGTTCCTACTAGTCTAATGCCCACCGATTCTGGAGATATTGTCATACTATCCCCAGAAGTCTAATGCCCAATGATCCCCAAGATATTGTCATACTGTCCCTAGTAGTCTAATGCCCACTGATCCCTGAGAAATTATCATACTGTCCCTAGTAGTCCAATGCCCACTGATCCCTGAGATATTGTTATACTGTCCCTAGTAGTCTAATGCACACTGGTCCCTGAGATATTGTCATACTGTCCCTCGTAGTCTAATGCCACCTGATCCCTGAGAAACTGTCATACTGTCCCTAGTAGCCTAATGCCCACTGATCCCCGAGATATTGTCATACTTTCCCTAGTAGTCTAATGCTCACTGATCCGTGAGATACTGTAACACTGTCCCTAGCAGTCTAATGCTCACTGATCCCTGAGATATTGTCATTCTGTCCCTAGTAGTCTAATGCCCACTGATCCCTGAGATATTGCCATACTGCCCTTTGTAATCTAATGCCCACTGATCCCTGAGGTATTGTCATACTGTCCCGGGGTTAGTGTCTCCAAATGTTTAGGGATTTCTAATACCGTGGCAAGAATGGACCCCATTCTTTAGCCAGGGCATATTCAAAACTCAAGAAATTAGTACTGTATTAATCTTTGATGTTTGCTGAGAAAGCCCACTGATCCCTGAGATATTGTCATACTATCCCATGCAGTCTAATGTCCACTGATCCCTGAGATATTGTCCTACTGAACCTAGTAGTCTAACGCCCACCGATCCCCGAGATATTGCCATACTGTCCCTAGTAGTCTAATGCCCACTGATCCCCTAGATATTTTCATACTGTCCCTAGTAGTCTAGTGCCCACTGATCCCTGAGCTATTTTCATACTGTCCCTAGTAGTTTAGTGCCTACTGGTCCTAGAGATATTGTCATACTGTTGTTGGTAGTCTAATGCCCACTGATCCATGATATATTGTCTTACTGTCCCTAGTAGTCTAATGCCAACTGATCCCTGAAATATTGTCATACTGTCCCTTGTAGTCTAATGCTCACTGATCCCTGGGATACTGTCATACTGTTCCTAGTAGTCTAGTGCCCACTGTTCCCTGGGATATTGTCATACTTTTTTTTTATTTTTTTTTTATTTATTTATCAAGTCTAGGATTACAAATACCTTTGAGCCATCGCTCTTTTACAAAGGTTCCATGTGAGAGAAATACAATTTATGGGGAACATCAAGACAGGCATTACAACAATGTGGACATTGCTAACAGAGTACAGATTAATACAGTTCAAGGGTAGTATTATAACAAGGCAGCCAGCGGCATTTGTCAGAGAAGATAGACAACAGATAAGAAGTGCCAGAGTCATAGGGAGAGGGAAAAGGATGGGGGGGGAGAGAAGGAATGTAGGAAGGGTGGCATGAGGGTGAAAAATGCAGCATTGGGTATACCAAGATGTGAGGGTAGAATCCGGTGGGGGCAACTAGAGCAGAAAGGGAGGTGGAGAACAAGGTTAAGTTGGGCAGTCACAGGAGCTGTTGGTAGTGAGATAGTCCTGGAGCCTAGTTTTAAACATACCAATAGTTGGGGCAGAGGAGATGGTTGGGCTGAGGCCATTGAACCAGAGTGGCGCTCGATAAGCAAAAGAGCATTGTCCCTGTGAAGTGTGACAGTGGGGGACTTTCAGTAGCTGTAGCGTGGATCTCCTACGGTGCCATTTGTTAATTCGGTGTTGTAACAGAGTTGAGACCCCAGAAGGTGCAAGGCCAAGGTAGATTTTTTTCACCATGGAGCAGATGAGAAACTTTATGTGGTTTGATAGTTGGAGCCAGCCGGTCTGAGTGTACAGGTCACATGTGTGGGTGAGACGGTGAGCACCAGTGATGAGCCGACATGCTTTATTTAAGGTAGTTGAGAGGCATCTAAGGGTTGTAGTTGTGGCCGAGCCATAAATGATGAGACCATAGTCTATTACAGAGATCACAGAGCTCAGGACTGCAACCTTCAAAGCTTCTGGTGAGGTGTGGTCTGTGTTTGTAAGGGAGACTAAGTGGGTATTAGCAGCTCTAGCTACATTATCTACATGAAGTCCATAGGAGAGATTAGGGTCAAGCTGTATCCTAAGTATTGAAGGACCCCACCTGATCTAGAGTGTTCCCCTGGGTGGTGGAGATAGCCAAGTGGTGTAGCTTGTGGGTTATGTAGCTGCAGAAGAGCATAGATTTGGTTTTCTTGTCATTGAGGACCAGTTTATGATTAAGAAACCATGTCTCTACAGAACTGAAACCAAGTTGAAGGTTGTGTTGAAGAGTTGCAGGATCTTTGTGAGTGGAGAATACAACAGCATCATCGGCATATAGTATGATCTGCTCAGAGTAGTGGTAGAGGAGGAGTTTAAGAAAGGCTAAAAGGAGGGTCCCAGTATGGATCCTCTGGGACACCAGAGCTAACAGGCAGGGTGTTAGAAAGAGCGTCCGAATTTTACTCTCTGTGACCGGTTTTCTAGGTAGCTTTTAAACCAGAGAGAAGAGTCAGGTGATAGCCCGGCATTCAGTAGTTGGTGTATTAATAATCCATGGTGTACTGTATCGAAGGCCTTGGAGAGGTCGAAGTAAAACGCTCCTGTGAGAAGGCCGTTGTCAAGGGATTTGTGCAAAGCTCCAGTGAACTCAAGAAGGGCTGTGGTGGTCCTGTGACCTTTCCGGAAGCCGTGTTGTTGTGGACAAGGTAAATTGTATTTATCCAAGTGGTCGGTAAGTTGATCAGCCACGATGCGCTTAAGTGCCTTAGAGAGTGGGGGCAGTATGGAGATAGGGTGATAATTTGAGTGAATCGTCTTGTCCCCACTTTTATGGATGGGTGTCACGGTGGCTGTTTTCCATAGGTCTGGGAATTTTCCACAGCTGAGAGTGAGGTTTAGGATTTTTGTTAATGGATGAATTACCTCATCAAGGGTAAGCAAAAGAAGCTTAAGGTCCAGGGTGTCGCTACTAGATCTAGATTTAGAGATAACTGCAGTAATATAGTGGTGAGCTTCATTCAGCCTTACCATCCTGAAGTACAAGAGGGGATGGTTAGACTGAGGGGCTGAGGTATTTGGGGAGTAGGCCCTGTTTTCGAAAAAGTCATGGGGTAGAACAGCACTAAGGTCTGAAAAAGCCATGTTAAAGATGTTTGCGATCACCTTGAGGTCAAGGGTTGAGGATCCATCAACCATTAACATGGCGGAGAGGTTTTGGCTGCTTCCTGTGACATCCTTGATATTGTCCCAGAAAGCTCGACCATTTCCCCATGTATTGGGAGCATCTTTGTAATAGGTGGATTTCATTAGCCGTATGGCTTTTGTGCAGGCATTTCATGCTTGTTTGTAATTTTGGATGTCCAGTTGTTTGCCAGTGGCCCTGACAACTGCCCAGAGGTGATCCCTTAGTTTCAGCTGTGAGAGAAGAGCCACGGTGACCCATGGGTTAGAGAGAGATTTTGTTTTGCGCCTTTTAGCAGGGGCAAAGAGGTCTGAGGCTTTGTTGAAAATTGAGATGAAGTGATCAAGAGCCAAGTTAACATCTGTTGCTTCATAGATGGGTAGCCAGTCTTGTAGAAGCAGGTGTTGTTTGAGATGGAAGTTTTCCACGAGGAAGGACTCTGCTAGCTATAATTTTGGGAGGGGCTTAGGAATTTGTTAGAAAATGCACACATGACTGGGGAGTGGTCACTGAGTGAGTCTGGGAGAATGGTCATACGAGAAATCCTTGTGCGGTGAGTGGTGAGGACCCAATCCAAGAGGGTACTGGTGCCATTCTTGTAGTTAATCCTAGTAGGGGAGTTTACCATTTGCGTGAGGTTAGCAGCTGAGATGGAGTCTTTATAGGCACTGGCACTTGATGCTAACCAGTTTATGTTGAAATCCCCTGGTAGAATAAGTTCAGTTTTGGGAGGATGTGAGTTGATAAAGTTTAGAACATCGTTGAATCCATGTTTAGGGTCCCTGGGTGGGATGTATATGGAGACAATAGTCAGAGCTTTATGGTTGGGACCTAGGATGATTTTTATTGGCAGAATCTGGGCTGAGGCAGAAAGTGATGGAGTTGCTACAGGGTGCCAAGACAGGGAGTCTTTGATATAGATTGCGCAACCACCGCCTTTTTTGGATATCCGGTCCGGCCTGTGAACATTGTAGAACTGTATTGTTACTGCTGAGTCAGGAACTTTAGGTGTCAGCCAAGTTTCCACCACTGCAAGGATGTCAGAGTTGTGTTGGCATATGAAGGCTTGGAGTGCATCCAGCTTTGGTAGTAGGCTGCAGATATTAATGGTTGCAAGGATAAGGGCACCTGGAGTTTGTGTGTGGCCTGAACTTCTAGGGCCAGGATTGGGATGGATGCTGCCTGAGATGAGAAGGAGGAGGAGCAGGAGTTTTAAGGAGCAGAGTCGCAGCTCTTTGAGAGATAGTTTTGACTGTAGTTTCCTGGAGTAGAAGTTGCAAGGTTCCAGGCGGTGTCCCATATGGACTACAAGGTGGTACAGTGTAGAGAGCTGGACACACTTGTTGAGAGTAGTGGTCGTGTTAAGTAACCAGGAATATCCAAATGGTGCACCAAGCACAAGTCTCGAGTGGAAGTGGAGAGTTCCCTTGGAGTTGCAGTGGAAACCAGAGTAGAGGGTGGCGGGGGGGGTGGGGTGGGGGTGGCTAGGACCAGGGAGAGAGAGACGGGGCCAGGGCAAGGAGGAGGAGGAGGAGAGTTGAGAGAAAGACAGAGAGAGACCACATGGCTTATGTACTAGATAAAGAGATAGAGATATAGCCCTCTAGTGGTGAGAGGATATAATCTGCTAATGGAAAAGTCAAAGGCTGGAGAAGTGGGCTGGTCACATCAGAACAAAGAGAATACATATAAGTGGGCAGGTTCAGGGATAAAAGCAGACGGTATGGGGGAGGAGGAGAAGAGAGGAGAGAGGTTGCAGAGCAGACAGCAAAACAAGGATTTACACAGTCAAGGCTCTAAATTCACTTCTAATATCAACTCAGAACTTAAAATGACTGTAAGGATTAAACAAATCATTAAACCCTAGCACATAAATTCAACTAGAGACACAGAGGGAGATACAGTAGTTAGAGGTGTGTTCAGCAGCAGATAGTATGGGCCACTTGGAAATCAGCTTCCACTGGTACCAAATCCAAAAGTCAGGGCTAGTACCTTGCAGTACAGAGGAGTTCTGAAAAACTGTTTAGGTTCCAGAAATAGAGGGGTCCATGGCCGGTCAAGGCATGCTGGATCCTTGCAGTACAGAGGATTTCTGAAAAACTGTTTAGGTTCCAGAAATAGAGGGGTCCGTGTCCTGGTCAAGGCACGCTGGATCCCTTGCAGTACAGAGGATTTCTGAAAAACTGTTTAGGTTCCAGAAATAGAGGGGTCCGTGGCCTGGTCAAGGCATGCTGGATCCCTTGCAGTACAGAGGATTTCTGAAAAACTGTTCAGGTTCCAGAAATAGAGGGGTCCGTGGCCTGGTCAAGGCACGCTGGATCCTTGCAGTACAGAGGATTTCTGAAAAACTGTTTAGGTTCCAGAAATAGAGGGGTCCATGGCCTGGTCAAGGCACGCTGGATCCCTTGCAGTACAGAGGATTTCTGAAAAACTGAAATACTGTCCATGGTAGTCTAATGCCCACTGATCCCTGATATATTGTCACACTGTCCCGAGTAGTCTAGTGCCCACTGATCCCTGAGATACTGTCATACTGTCCCTAGTAGTCTAATCCCAACTGATCCCTGAGATATTGTCATACTGTCAATAGTAATCTAATGCCCACTGATCCCGGAGATATTGTCATACTGTCCCTAGAACTTTAGTGCCAACTGATCCCTGAGATACTGTCATACTATCCCTAGTAGTCTAATGCCCACTGATCCCTGAGCTATTGTCATCCTGTCCCTAGTAGTCTAATGCTCACTGATCCCTGAGCTATTGTTATACTTTCCCCAGTAGTCTAATGCACACTGGTTCCTAACATATTGTCATACTGTCATAATGTCCCTCATAGTCTAATGCCCACTGATCCCCGAGATACTGTCATACTGTCCCTCGTAGTTTAATGCCCACTGATTCCTGAGATATTGTCATACTGCCCGCTGTAGTGTAATGCCCACTGATCCCCGAGATATTGTTATTCTGTCCCCTGTAGTGTAATGCCCACTGAACCCTGACATATTGTCATACTATCCCAACCAGTCTAATGTCCACTGATCCCTGAGATATTATCTTACTGCCCCTAGCAGTCTAATGTCCACTGATTGGATATTGTCATACTGTCCCTAGTAGTCTAATGCCCACTGATCCCTAAAATATTGTCATGCTGTCCCTAGTAGTCTAATGCCCACTGATCCCCGAGATATTATCATACTGTCCCTAGTAATCTAATGCCCACAGATCCCCTAGATATTTTCATTTTGTCCCTAGTAGTCTAATGCCCACTGATCCCTCAGCTAATTTCATACTGTCCCTAGTAGTTTAGTGTCTACTGATCCCAGAAATATTATCATACTGTCCCTGTCAGTCTAATGCCCACTGATCCCTGAGATACTGTCATACTTTCCCTAGTTGTCTAGTACCAACTGATCCTTGAGATATTGTCAAACTGTCGCAGGTAGTCTAACGCCCACTGATCCCCCATATATTGTCATACTGTCCCTAGTAGTCTAGTGCCCACTGATCAATGAAATTTTGTCATACTGTCCCTTGTAGTCTAATGCTCACTGATCCTCGAGATATTTTCATGCTGTCCCTTGTAGTCGAATGCTCATTGATCCCTGGGATACTGTCATACTGTTCCTAGTAGTCTAGTGCCCACTGTACCCCGAGATATTGTCATACTGCCCTTGGTAGTCTAATGCTCAGTGATCCTTGATATATTGTCACACTGTCCCAAGTAGTCTAGTGCCCACCGATCCCAGAGATACTGTCTTACTGTCCTTGGTAGTCTAATGCCAACTGATCCCTGAACTATTGTTATACTTTCCCTAGTAGTCTAATGCACACTGGTCCCTGACATACTGTAATACTGTTCCTCGTAGTCTAATGCCCACTGATCCCAGAGATGTTGTCATACTGTCCCTCATAGTCTAATGCCCACTGATCCCTGAGATATTGTCATACTGCCCGTTGAGTGTAATGCCCACTGATCCCCGAGATATTGTCATTTTGTCCCTTGTAGTGTAATGCCCACTGATCCCTGAGATATTGTCATACTATCCCAAGCAGTCTAATGTCCACTGATCCCTAAAATATTGTCTTACTGCCCCTAGTAGTCTAATGCCCACTGATCCCTGAGGTATTGTTATACTGTCCCTAGTAGTCTAATGCCCACTGATCCCCGAAATATTGTCATGCTGTCCCTAGAAGTCTAATGCCCACCGATCCCCGAGATATTATCATACTGTCCCTAGTAATCTAATGCCCACTGATCCCCTAGATATTTTCATGTTGTCCCTAGTAGTCTAATGCCCAGTGATCCCTGAGCTATTTTCATACTGTCCCTAGCAGATAAGTGCCTACTGATCCCAGAGATATTATCATACTGTCCCTGGCAGTCTAATGCCCACTGATCCCTGAGAAACTGTCATACTTTCCCTAGTTGTCTAGTACCAGCTGATCCCCGAGATATTGTCATACTGTCCCTGGTAGTCTATTGCCCACTAATCCCTGATATATTGTCATACTATCCCTAGTAGTCTAATGCCCACTGATCCCTGAAATATTGTCATACTGTCCCTTGTAGTCTAATGCCCAAGGATCCTAGATATTTTCATACTGTCCTTGTAGTCTAATGCTCATTGATCCTGAGATACTGTCATACTGTTCCTAGTAGTCTAGTGCCCACTGTTACCCGAGATATTGTCAAACTGTCCTTGGTAGTCTAATGCCCACTGATCCCTGATATATTGTGATACTGTCCATAGAAGGCTAGTGCCCACTGATCCCTCAGATACTGTCATACTGTCTCTAGCAGCCTAATGCCCACTCATCCCTGAGATATTGTCATACTGCCAGTTGTATTCTAATGCCCACTGATCCCCGAGATATTCTTATTCTGTCCCTTGTAGTGTAATGCCCACTGATCCCTGAGATATTGTCATACTATCCCAACCAGTCTAATGTCCACTGATCCCTGAGATATTATCTTACTGCCCCTAACAGTCTAATGTCCACTGATCCCTGGGATATTGTCATACTGTCCCTAGTAGTCTAATGCCCACTGATCCCTGAAATATTGTCATCCTGCTCCTAGTAGTCTAATGCCCCACAGTCCCCGAGATATTATCATACTGTCCCTAGTAATCTAATGCCCACTGATCCCCTAGATATTTTCATTTTGTCCCTAGTAGTCTAACGCCCACTGATCCCTCAGCTAATTTCATACTGTCCCTAGTAGTTTAGTGTCTACTGATCCCAGAGATATTATCATACTGTCCCTGTCAGTCTAATGCCCACTGATCCCTGAGCTACTGTCATACTTTTCCCAAGTTGTCTAGTACCAACTGATCCTTGAGATATTGTCATATTGTCGCTGGTAGTCTAATGCCCACTGATCCCTCATATATTGTCATACTATCCCTAGTAGTCTAGTGCCCACTGATCCCTGAAATTTTGTCATACTGTCCCTTGTAGTCTAATGCTCACTGATCCTCGAGATATTTTCATGCTGTCCCTTGTAGTCTAATGCTCATTGATCCCTGGGATACTGTCATACTGTTCCTAGTAGTCTAGTGCCCACTGTACCCCGAGATATTGTCATACTGTCCTTGGTAGTCTAATGCCCACTGATCCCTGATATATTGTCACACTGTCCCTAGTAGTCTAGTGCCCACTGATCCCTGAGATACTGTCATACTGTCCTTGGTAGACTAATGCCAACTGATCCCTGAGCTATTGTTATACTTTCCCTAGTAGTCTAATGCACACTGGTCCCTGACATACTGTCATACAGTCCCTCGTAGTCTAATGCCCACTGATCCCTGAGATGTTGTCATACTGTCCCTCGTAGTCTAATGCCCACTGATCCTGAGATATTGTCATACTGCTCGTTTGAGTGTAATACCCACTGATCCCAGAGATATTGTCATTTTGTCCTTGTAGTGTAATGCCCACAGTCCCTGAGATATTGTCATACTATCCCAAACAGTCTAATGTCCACTGATCCTAAAATATTGTCTTACCCTAGTAGTCTAATGCCCACCGATCCTGAAATATTGTCATATTGTCCTAGTAGTCTAATGCCCACCGATCCCCAAGATATTATCATACTGTCCCTAGTAATCTAATGCCCACTGATCCCCTAGATATTTTCATGTTGTCCCTAGTAGTCTAATGCCCAGTGATCTCTGAGCTATTTTCATACTGTCCCAAGTAGATAAGTGCCTACTGATCCCAGAGATATTATCATACTGTGCCCGGCAGTCTAATGCCCACTGATCCCTGAGAAACTGTCATACTTTCCCTAGTTGTCTAGTACCAACTGATCCCCGAGATATTGTCATACTGTCCCTGGTAGTCTATTGCCCACTAATCCCTGATATATTGTCATAATATCCCTAGTAGTCTAATGCCCACTGATCCCTGAAATATTATCATACTGTCCCTTGTAGTCTAATGCCCATGGATCCTCGAGATATTTTCATACTGTCCCTTGTAGTCTAATGCTCATTGATCCCTGAGATACTGTCATACTGTTCCTAGTAGTCTAGTGCCCACTGTTACCTGAGATATTGTCAAACTGTCCTTGGTAGTCTAATGCCCACTGATCCCTGATATATTGTCATACTGTCCCTAGTAGTCTAGTGCCCACTGATGCCTGAGATACTGTCATACTGTCCCTACTGGTCTAATGCAAACTGATCCCTAAGCTATTGTCATGCTGTCCCTAGTGGTCTAGTGCCCACTGATCCCAGATATATTATCTAACTGTCCCTGGTAGTCTAATGCCCATGGATCCCTGAGATATTGTCATACTGTCCCTAGCAGTTTAGTGCCAACTGATCCCTGAAGTACCGTCATACTGTCCCTCATAGTCTACTGCCCACTGATCCCCGAGATATTGTCATACTGCCCCTAGTAGTCTCATGCCCACTGATCTCTGAGATATTGTCATGCTGTCTCAAGCAGTCTAATGTCCACTGATCACCGATATATTGCCATACTGTCCCTAGTAGTCTAATACCCACTGATCCCTGATATATTGTCATACTGTCCCTAGTAGTCTAGTGCCCACTGATCCCTGAGATACTGTCATACTGTCCCTAGTAGTCTAGTGCCCACTGATCCCTGAGATACTGTCATACTGTCCCTAGTAGTCTAGTGTCCACTGATCCCCGAGATATTGTCATACTGTCCCTGGTAGTTTAATGCCCATCAATCCCTGGTATATTATCATACTGTCCCTAGTAGGCTAGTGCACACTGATCCCTGAGATACTGTCATACTGTCTCTAGTAGCCTAATGCCCACTCATCCCTGAGATATTGTCATACTGCCCGTTGTAGTCTAATGCCCACTGATCCCCGAGATATTGTTATTCAGTCCCTTCTAGTGTAATGCCCACTGATCCCTGAGATATTTTCATACTATCCCAACCAGTCTAATGTCCACTGATCCCTGAGATATTGTCTTACTGCCCCTAGCAGCCTAATGTCCACTGATCCCTGAGATATTGTCATACTGTCCCTAGTAGTCTAACGCCCACTAATCCCAGAAATATTGTCATGCTGCTCCTAGTAGTCTAATGCCCACTGATCCTCGAGATATTATCATACTGACCCTAGTAATCTAATGCCCACTGATCCCTAGATATTTTCATTTTGTCCTCAGTAGTCTAACACACTGATCCTCAGCTAATTTCTTACTGTCCTAGTAGTTTAGTGTCTACTGATCCCAGAGATATAATCATACTGTCCCTGTCAGTCTAATGCCCACTGATCCCTGAGCTACTGTCATACTTTCCCAGTTGTCTAGTACCAACTGATCCTTGAGATATTGTCATACTGTCACTGGTAGTCTAATGCCCACTGATCCTCATATATTGTCATACTGTCCCTAGTAGTCTAGTGCCCACTGATCCTGAAATTTTGTCATACTGTCCCTGTAGTCTAATGCTCACTGGATCCTAGATATTTTCATGCTGTCCTTGTAGTCTAATGCTCATTGATCCTAGGATACTGTCATACTGTTCCTAGTAGTCTAGTGCCCACTGTTCGAGATATTGTCATTACTGCCCCTAGCAGTCTAATGCCCACTGATCCCTGATATATTGTCACACTGTCCCTAGTAGTCTAGTGCCCACTGATCCCTGAGATACTGTCATACTGTCCTTGGTAGACTAATGCCAACTGATCCCTGAGCTATTGTTATACTTTCCCTAGTAGTCTAATGCACACTGGTCCCTGACATACTGTCATACAGTCCCTCGTAGTCTAATGCCCACTGATCCCTGAGATGTTGTCATACTGTCCCTCGTAGTCTAATGCCCACTGATCCCTGAGATATTGTCATACTGCTCGTTGTAGTGTAATGCCCACTGATCCCAGAGATATTGTCAATTTGTCCCTTGTAGTGTAATGCCCACTGATCCCTGAGATATTGTCATACTATCCCAAGCAGACTAATGTCCACTGATCCCTAAAATATTGTCTTACTGCCCCTAGTAGTCTAATGCCCACTGATCCCTGAAATATTGTCATATTGTCCCTAGTAGTCTAATGCCCACCGATCCCCAAGATATTATCATACTGTCCCTAGTAATCTAATGCCCACTGATCCCCTAGATATTTTCATGTTGTCCCTAGTAGTCTAATGCCCAGTGATCCCTGAGCTATTTTCATACTGTCCCTAGTAGATAAGTGCCTACTGATCCCAGAGATATTATCATACTGCCTACGGCAGTCTAATGCCCACTGATCCCTGAGAAACTGTCATACTTTCCTAGTTGTCTAGTACCAACTGATCCCGAGATATTGTCATACTGTCCTGGTAGTCTATTGCCCACTAATCCCAGATATATTGTCATAATATCCCTAGTAGTCTAATGCCCACTGATCCCTGAAATATTATCATACTGTCCCTTGTAGTCTAATGCCCATGGATCCTCGAGATATTTTCATACTGTCCCTTGTAGTCTAATGCTCATTGATCCCTGAGATACTGTCATACTGTTCCTAGAAGTCTAGTGCCCACTGTTACCTGAGATATTGTCAAACTGTCCTTGGTAGTCTAATGCCCACTGATCCCTGATATATTGTCATACTGTCCCTAGTAGTCTAGTGCCCAGTGATGCCTGAGATACTGTCATACTGTCCCTAGTAGTCTAGTGCCCACTGATCCCTGAGATATTGTCATACTGTCCCTACTGGTCTAATGCAAACTGATCCCTAAGCTATTGTCATGCTGTCCCTAGTGGTCTAGTGCCCACTGATCCCAGATATATTATCTAACTGTCCCTGGTAGTCTAATGCCCATGGATCCCTGAGATATTGTCATACTGTCCCTAGCAGTTTAGTGCCAACTGATCCCTGAGGTACCGTCATACTGTCCCTCATAGTCTAATGCCCACTGATCCCCGAGATATTGTCATACTGCCCCTAGTAGTCTCATGCCCACTGATCTCTGAGATATTGTCATGCTGTCTCAAGCAGTCTAATGTCCACTGATCACCGATATATTGTCATACTGTCCCTAGTAGTCTAATACCCACTGATCCCTGATATATTGTCATACTGTCCCTAGTAGTCTAGAGCCCACTGATCCCTGAGATACTGTCATACTGTCCTAGTAGTCTAGTGCCCACTGATCCCTGAGATACTGTCATACTGTCCCTAGTAGTCTAGTGTCCACTGTTCCCCGAGATATTGCCATACTGTCCCTGGTAGTTTAATGCCCATCGATCCCTGATATATTATCATACTGTCCCTAGTAGGCTAGTGCCCACTGATCCCTGAGATACTGTCATACTGTCTCTAGTAGTCTAATGCCCACTCATCCCTGAGATATTGTCATACTGCCCGCTGTAGTCTAATACCCACTGATCCCCGAGATATTGTTATTCAGTCCCTTCTAGTGTAATGTCCACTGATCCTTGGGATATTGTCATACTGTCCCTAGTAGTCTAACGCCCACTGATCCCTGAAATATTGTCATGCTGCTCCTAGTAGTCTAATGCCCACTGATCCTCGAGATATTATCATACTGACCCTAGTAATCTAATGCCCACTGATCCCCTAGATATTTTCATTTTGTCCCTAGTAGTCTAACGCCCACTGATCCCTCAGCTAATTTCTCATACTGTCCCTAGTAGTTTAGTGTCTACTGATCCCAGAGATATAATCATACTGTCCCTGTCAGTCTAATGCCCACTGATCCCTGAGCTACTGTCATACTTTCCCTAGTTGTCTAGTACCAACTGATCCTTGAGATATTGTCATACTGTCGCTGGTAGTCTAATGCCCACTGATCCCTCATATATTGTCATACTGTCCCTAGTAGTCTAGTGCCCACTGATCCCTGAAATTTTGTCATACTGTCCCTTGTAGTTTAATGCTACACTGATCCTCGAGATATTTTCATGCTGTCCCTTGTAGTCTAATGCTCATTGATCCCTGGGATACTGTCATACTGTTCCTAGTAGCCTAGTGCCCACTGTACCCCAAGATGTTGTCCTTACTGTCCTTGGTAGTCTAATGCCCACTGATCCCTGATCTATTGTCACACTGTCCCTAGTAGTCTAGTGCCCACTGATCCCTGAGATACTGTCATACTGTCCATGGTAGTCTAATGCCAACTGATCCCTGAGCTATTGTTATACTTTCCCTAGTAGTCTAATGCACACTGGTCCCTGACATACTGTCATACTGTCCCTCGTAGTCTAATGCCCACTGATCCCTGAGATGTTGTCATACTGTCCCTCGTAGTCTAATGCCCACTGATCCTGAGATATTGTCATACTGCCCGTTGTAGTGTAATGCCCACTGATCCCAGAGATATTGTCATTTTGTCCCTTGTAGTGTAATGCTTACTGATCCTGAGTAATTTTCATATTATCCCAAGCAGTCTAATGTCCACAGTCCTAAAATATTGTCTTACTGCCCTAGAAGTCTAATGCCACTGATCCCTGAGATTGTTGTCATACTGTCCTAGTAGTCTAATGCCCACTGATCCTGAAATATTGTCATGTTGTCCTAGTAGTCTAATGCCCATCGATCCCGAGATATTATCATACTGTCCTAGTAATCTAATGCCATTGATCCTAGATATTTTCATATTTGTCCTTAGTCTAATGCCCAGTGAGTCCTGAGCTATTTCCTTTTGTCCTAGTAGATAAGTGCTACTGATCCCAGAGATATTATCATACTGTCCTGGCAGTCTAATGCCTACTGATCCCTGAGAAACTGTCATACTTTCCTAGTTGTCAAGTACCAACTGATCCCGAATATTGTCCTTACTGTCCCTGGTAGTCTGATGCCCACTAATCCTGATGTTGTCAGACCTCCAGTAGTCTAATGCCTACTGATCCTGAAATACTGTCATACTGTCCTTGTAGTCTAATGCCAATGGATCCTCGGATATTTTCATACTGTCCCTTGTGGTCTAATGCTCATTGATCCTGAGATACTGTCATACTGTTCCTAGTAGTCTAGTGCCCACTGTTACCCGAGATATTGTCAAACTGTCCTTGGTAGTCTAATGCCCACTGATCCCTGATATATTGTCATACTGTCCCTAGTAGTCTAGTGCCCACTGATGCCTGAGATACTGTCATACTGTCCCTAGTAGTCTAGTGCCCACTGATCCCTGAGATATTGTCATACTGTCCCTACTGGTCTAATGCAAACTGATCCCTAAGCTACTGTCATGCTGTCCCTAGTGGTCTAGTGCCCACTGATCCCAGATATATTATCTAACTGTCTCTGGTAGTCTAATGCCCATGGATCCCTGAGATATTGTCATACTGTCCCTAGTAGTTTAGTGCCAACTGATCCCTGAGGTACCGTCATACTGTCCCTCATAGTCTAATGCCCACTGATCCCCAAGATATTGTCATACTGTCCCTAGTAGTCTAATGCCCACTGATCTCTGAGATATTGTCATGCTGTCTCAAGCACTCTAATGTCCACTGATCACCGATATATTGTCATACTGTCCCTAGTAGTCTAATGCCCACTGATCCTTTATATATTGTTATTCTGTCCCTTGTAATTTAGTGCCCCTGATTCTTGAGATATTGTCATAGTATCCCTAGTAGTCTAATGCCCACTCATCCCTGAGATATTGTCATACTGTCCCTGGCAGTCTAATGCCCACTGATCCCTGAAATATTGTCATACTGTCCCTTGTAGTCTAATGCCCATGGATCCTCGAGATATTTTCATACTGTCACTTGTAGTCTAATGCTCACTGATCCCTGAGATACTGTCATACTGTTCCTAGTAGTCTAGTGCCCACTGTTACCCGAGATATTGTCAAACTGTCCTTGGTAGTCTAATGCCCACTGATCCCTGTTATATTGTCATACTGTCCCTAGTAGTATAGTGCCCACTGATGCCTGAGATACTGTCATACTGTCCCTAGTAGTCTAGTGCCCACTGATCCCTGAGATACTGTCATACTGTCCCTACTGGTCTAATGCCCACTGATCCCTGAGCTATTGTCATGCAGTCCCTAGAGGTCTAGTGCCCACTGATCCCAGATATATCATCTAACTGTCCCTGGTAGTCTAATGCCCATGGATCCCTGAGATATTGTCATACTGTCCATAGTAGTTTGGTGTGCCAACTGGTCCTGAGTACCGTCATACTGTCCCTGAGTCTAATGCCCACTGATCCCCGAGATATTGTCATACTGCCCCTAGTAGCCTAATGCCCACTGATCTCTGAGATATTGTCATGCTGTCTCAAGCAGTCTAATGTCCCCTGATCACCGATATATTGTCATACTGTCCCTAGTAGTCTAATGCCCACTGATCCGTGATATATTGTTATTCTGTCCCTTGTAATTTACTGCCCCTGATCCTTGAGATATTGTCATAGTGTCCCTACTAGTCTAATGCCCACTCATCCCTGAGATACTGTCATATTGTCCCTAGTAATTTAGTGTCCACTGTTCCCCGAGATATTGTCATACTGTACCTTGTAGTCTAATGCCCACTGATCCTTGAGATTTTTTCATACTGTCCCTTGTATTCTAATGCTCATTAATCCCTGAGATACTGTCGTACTGTTCCTAGTAGTCTAGTGCCCATTGTTCCCTGAGATATTGTCATACGGTCCCTAGTAGTCTAATGCCCACTGATCCCAGAGATATTATCATACTGTCCCTAGTAGTCTAATGTCCACCGATCCCCGAGATATTATCATACTTTCCATAGTAGTCTAATATCCACTGATCCCTGAAATATTGTCATACAGTCCCTAGTAGTCTAATGCCCACTGATCCCTGAGATACTGTCATACTGCCCCTAGTAGTCTAGTGTCCACTGTTCCCCGAGATATTGTCATACTGTCCCTTGTATTCTAATGCTCATTGATCCCTGAAATATTGTCATACTGTCCCTTGTAGTCCAATGCCCACTGCTCCTCGAGATTTTTTCATACTGTCCCTTGTATTCTAATGCTCATTGATCCCTAAGATACTGTCGTACTGTTCCTAGTAGTCTAGTGCCCACTGTTCCCTGAGATATTGTCATACGGTCCCTAGTAGTCTAGTGCCCACTGATCCCAGAGATATTATCATACTGTCCCTAGTAGTCTAATGTCCACCGATCCCCGAGATATTATCATACTTTCCATAGTAGTCTAATACCCACTGATCCCTGAAATATTTTCATGCTGTCCCTAGTAGTTTAATGCCCACCGAACCCAGAGATATTGTCATACTGTCCCTAGCAGTTTAGTGCCTATTGATCCCATAGATATTATCATACTGTCCCTGGCAGTCTAATGCCTACTGATCCCTGAGATATTGTCATTCTTTCCCTTGCAGTCTAATGCCCACCGATCCCTGAGATATTGTCATACTTTCCATAGTAGTCTAATACCCACTGATCCCTGAATATTTGTCATACACCCTAGTAGTCAAATGCCCACTGATCCCTGAAATATTGTCATACTGTCCCTTGTAGTCTAATGCCCAATGATCCTCGAGATTTTCATACTGTCCTTGAATTTAATGCTCATTGATCCCTGAGATACTGTCGTACTGTTCTAGTAGTCTACCCGCCCTGTTCCTGAGATATTGTCATACGGTCCTTAGTAGACTAGTGCCCGCTGATCCCAGAGATATTATCATACTGTCCCTAGTAGTCTAATGTCCACCGATCCTGAGATATTACCATACTGTCCCTAGTAGTTTAGTGCCAACTGATCCCTGAGATACTGTCATACTGTCCCTAGTAGTCTAGTGCCCACTGATCCCAGAGATATTATCAAACTGTCCCTGGTAGTCTAATGCCCAGTGATCCATGAGATATTGTCATACTGTCCCTAGTAGTTTAGTGCCAACTGATCCCTGAGATACTGTGATACTGTCCCTAGTAGTCTAATGCTTACTGATCCCTGAGATACTGTCATACTGTACCTAGTAGCCTAATGCCCACTGATCCCTGAGATATTGTCAAACTGTCCCAAGCCGTCTAATGTCCACTGATCCCCGATATATTTTCAAACTGTCCCTAGTAGTCTGATGCACACTAATCCCCGAGATATTGTCATACTGTTAATGGTAGTCTAAAGCCCAATAATCCCTGATATATTGTCATACTGGCCGTAGTAGTCTAATGCCCACTGATCCCCAAGATAATGTCATACTGTCAATGGTAGTTTAGTGCCCACTGATACCTGAGATACTGTCATACTGTCCCTAGTAGTCTAGTGTCCACTGTTCCCCGAGATATTGTCATACTGTCCCTGGTAGTCTAATGGCCACTGATCCCTGATATATTGTCACACTGTCCCTAGTAGGCTAGTGCCCACTGATCCCTGAGATACTGTCATACAGACACTAGTAGCCTAATGCCCACTCATCCCTGAGATATTGTAATACTGCCTGTTGTAGTCTAATGCCCACTGATCCCTGAGATATTGTTATTCTGTCCCTTCTAGTGTAATGCCCACTGATCCCTGAGATATTGTCATACTATCCCAACCAGTCTAATGTCCTCTGATCCCTGAGATATTGTCTTACTACCCCTAGCAGTCTAATGTCCACTGATCCCTGGGATATTGTCATACTGTCCCTAGTAGTCTAATGCCCACTGATCCCTGAAATATTGTCATGCTGCTCCTAGTAGTCTAATGCCCACTGATCCCCGAGATATTATCATACTGTCCCTAGTAATCTAATGCCCACTGATCCCCTAGATATTTTCATTTTGTCCCTAGCAGTCTAACGCCCACTGATCCCTCAGCTAATTTCATACTGCCCCTAGTAGTTTAGTGTCTACTGATCCCAGAGATATTATCATACTGTCCCTGTCAGTCTAATGCCCACTGATCCCTGAGCTACTGTCATACTTTCCCTAGTTGTCTAGTACCAACTGATCCTTGAAATATTGTCATACTGTCACTGGTAGTCTAATGCCCACTGATCCCTCATATATTGTCATACTGTCCCTAGTAGTCTAGTGCCCACTGATCAATGAAATATTGTCATACTGACCCTTGAAGTCTAATGCTCACTGATCCTCGAGATATTTTCATGCTGTCCCTTGTAGTCTAATGCTCATTGATCCCTGGGATACTGTCATACTGTTCCTAGTAGTCTAGTGCCCACTGTACCCCGAGATATTGTCATACTGTCCTTGGTAGTCTAATGCCTACTGATCCCTGATATATTGTCACACTGTCCTAGTAGTCTAGTGCCCACTGTCCTGAGATACTGTCATACTGTCCTTGGTAGTCTAATGCCAACTGATCCCTGAGCTATTGTTATACTTTCCCTAGTAGTCTAATGCACACTGGTCCCTGACATACTGTCATACTGTCCCTCGTAGCCGAATGCCCACTGATACCTGAGATGCTGTCATACTGTCCCTCGTAGTCTAATGCCCACTGATTCCTGAGATATTGTCATACTGCCCGTTGTAGTGTAATGCCCACTGATCCCCGAGATATTGTCATTTTGTCCCTTGTAGTGTAATGCCCACTGATCCCTGAGATATTGTCATACTATCCCAAGCAGTCTAATGTCCACTGATCCTTAAAATATTGTCTTACTACCCCTAGTAGTCTAATGCCCACCGATCCCTGAAATATTGTCATGTTGTCCTAGTAGTCTAATGCCACGATCCCAAGATATTATCATACTGTCCCTAGTAATCTAATGCCCACTGATCCCCTAGATATTTTCATGTTGTCCCTAGTAGTCTAATGCCCAGTGATCCCTGAGCTATTTTCATACTGTCCCTAGTAGATAAGTGCCTACTGATCCCAGAGATATTATCATACTGTCCCTAGCAGTCTAATGCCCACTGATCCCTGAGAAACTGTCATACTTTCCCTAGTTGTCTAGTACCAACTGATCCCCGAGATATTGTCATACTGTCCCTGGTAGTCTATTGCCCACTAATCCATGATATATTGTCATAATATCCCTAGTAGTCTAATGCCCACTGATCCCTGAAATATTGTCATACTGTCCCTTGTAGTCTAATGCCCATGGATCCTCGAGATATTTTCATACTTTCCATTGTAGTCTAATGCTCAATGATCCCTGAGATACTGTCATACTGTTCCTAGTAGTCTAGTGCCCACTGTTACCCGAGATATTGTCAAACTGTCCTTGGTGGTCCAATGCCCACTGATCCCTGGTATATTGTCATACTGTCCCAAGTAGTCTAGTGCCCACTGATGCCTGAGACACTGTCATACTGTCCCTAGTAGTCTAGTGCCCACTGATCCCTGAGATATTGTCATACTGTCCCTACTGGTCTAATGCAAACTGATCCCTAAGCTATTGTCATGCTGTCCCAAGTGGTCTAGTGCCCACTGATCCCAGATATATTATCTAACTGTCCCTGGTAGTCTAATGCCCATGGATCCCTGAGATATTGTCATACTGTCCCTAGTAGTTTAGTGCCAACTGATCCCTGAGGTACCGTCATACTGTCCCTCATAGTCTAATGCCCACTGATCCCCGAGATATTGTCATACTGCCCCTAGTAGTCTAATGCCCACTGATCTCTGACATATTGTCATGCTGTCTCAAGCAGTCTAATGTCCACTGACCACCGATATATTGTCATACTGTCCCCAGTAGTCTAATGCCCACTGATCCCTGATATATTGTTATTCTATCCCTTGTAATTTAGTGCCCCTGATCCTTGAGATATTATCATAGTGTCCCTAGTAGTCTAATGCCCACTCATCCCTGAGATATTGTCATACTGTCCCTAGTAGTCTAATGCCCACTGATCCCTGAAATATTTTCATACTGTCCCTTGTATTCTAATGCACATTGATCCCTGAGATACTGTCATACTGTTCCTAGTAGTCTAGTGCCCACTGATACCTGAGATACTGTCATACTGTCCCTAGTAGTCTAGTGCCCACTGATCCTTGAGATATTGTCATACTGTCCCTACTGGTCTAATGCAAACTGATCCGTGAGCTATTGTCATGCTGTCCCTAGTGGTCTAGTGCCCACTGATCCCAGATATATTATCTAACTGTCCCTGGTAGTCTAATTCTCATGGATCCCTGAGATATTGTCATACTGTCCATAGTAGTTTAGTGCCAACTGATCCCTGAGGTACCGTCATACTGTCCCTCATAGTCTAATGCCCTCTGATCCCCGAGATATTGTCATACTGCCCCTAGTAGTCTAATGCCCACTGATCTCTGAGATATTGTCATGCTGTCTCAAGCAGTCTAATGTCCCCTGATCACCGATACATTGTCATACTGTCCCTAGTAGTCTAATGCCCACTGATCCGTGATATATTGTTATTCTGTCCCTTGTAATTTAGTGCCCCTGATCCTTGAGATATTGTCATAGTGTCCCCTAGTAGTCTAATGCCCACTCATCCCTTAGATATTGTCATACTGTCCCGAGTAGTCTAATGCCCACTGATCCCTGAGATACTGTCATAATGACCCTAGTAGACTAGTGTCCACTGTTCCCCGAGATATTGTCATACTGTCCCTGGTAGTCTAATGCCAACGGATCCCTGTTATATTGTCATACTGTCTATAGTAGGCTAGTGCCTACTGATCCCTGAGATACTGTCATACTGTCTCTAGTAGCCTAAAGCCCACTCATCCCTCAGATATTGTCATACTGCCCATTGTCGTCTAATGCCCACTGATCCCCGAGATATTGTTATTCTGTCCCTTGTAGTGTAATGCCCACTGATCCCTGAGATATTGTCATACTATCCCAACCAGTCTAATGTCCACTGATCCCTGAGATATTATCTTACTGCCCCTAGCAGTCTAATGTCCACTGATCCTGGGATATTGTCATACTGTCCCTAGTAGTCTAATGCCCACTGATCCCTGAAATATTGTCATGCTACTCCTAGTAGTCTAATGCCCACCGATCCCCGAGATATTATCATACTGTCCCTAGTAATCTAATGCCCACTGATCCCCTAGATATTTTCATTTTGTCCCTAGTAGTCTAACGCCCACTGATCCCTCAGCTAATTTCATACTGTCCCTAGTAGTTTAGTGTCTACTGATCCCAGAGATATTATCATACTGTCCCTGTCAGTCTAATGCCCACTGATCCCTGAGCTACTGTCATACTTTCCCTAGTTGTCTAGTACCAACTGATCCTTGAGATATTGTCATACTGTCGCTGGTAGTCTAATGCCCACTGATCCCTCATATAATGTCATACTGTCCCTAGTAGTCTAGTGCCCACTGATCCCTGAAATTTTGTCATACTGTCCCTAGTAGTCTAATGCTCACTGATCCTCGAGATATTTTCATGCTGTCCCTTGTAGTCTAATGCTCATTGATCCCTGGGATACTGTCATACGGTTCATAGTAGTCAAGTGCTAACTGTACCCCGAGATATTGTCATACTGTCCTTGGTAGTCTAATGCCCACTGATCCCTGGGATACTGTCATATTCTTTCTAGTAGTCTATTGCCCACTGTACCCCAAGATATTGTCATACTGTCCTTGGTAGTCTAATCCCACTGATCCCTGATATAATGTCACACTGTCCCTAGTAGTCTAGTGCCCACTGATCCCTGAGATACTGTCATACTGTCCTTAGTAGTCTAATGCCAACTGATCCCTGAGCTATTGTTATACTTTCCCTAGTAGTCTAATGCACACTGGTCCCTGACATACTGTCCCTCGTAGTCTAATGCCCACTGATCCCTGAGATGTTGTCATACTGTCCCTCGTAGTCTAATGCCCACTGATCCCTGAGATATTGTCATACTGCCCGTTGTAGTGTAATGCCCACTGATCTCCGAGATATTGTCATTTTGTCCCTTGTAGTGTAATGCCCACTGATCCCTGAGTAATTGTCATACTATCCCAAGCAGTCTACTGTCCACTGATCCCTAAAATATTGTCTTACTGCCTCTAGCAGTCTAATGCCCACTGATCCCTGAGGTATTGTCATACTGTCCCTAGTAGTCTAATGCCCACCGATCCCTGAAATATTGTCTTGTTGTCCCTAGTAGTCTAATGCCCACCGATCCCCGAGATATTATCATACTGTCCCTAGTAATCTAATGCCCACTGATCCCCTAGATATTTTCATGTTGTCCCTAGTAGTCTAATGCCCAGTGATCCCTGAGCTATTTTCATACTGTCCCTAGTAGATAAGTGCCTACTGATCCCAGAGATATTATCATACTGTCCCTGGCAGTTTAATGCCACTGATCCCTGAGAAACTGTTATACTTTCCCTAGTTGTCTAGTACCAACTGATCCCCGAGATATCGTCATACTGTCCCTGGTAGTCTGTTGCCCACTAATCCCTGATATATTGTCATACTATCCTAGTAGTCTAATGCCCACTGATCCCTGAAATATTGTCATACTGTCCCTGTAGTCTCAATGCCCATGGATCCTCGAGATATTTTCATACTGTCCCTTGTAGTCTAATGCTCATTGATCCCTGAGATACTGTCATACTGTTCCTAGTAGTCTAGTGCCCACTGTTACCCGAGATATTGTCAAACTGTCCTTGGTAGTCTAATGCCCACTGATCCCTGATATATTGTCATACTGTCCCTAGCAGTCTAGTGCCCACTGATGCCTGAGATACTGTCATACTGTCCCTAGTAGTCTAGTGCCCACTGATCCCTGAGATATTGTCATACTGTCCCTACTGGTCTAATGCAAACTGATCCCTAAGCTATTGTCATGCTGTCCCTAGTGGTCTAGTGTACACTGATCCCAGATATATTATCTAACTGTCTCTGGTAGTCTAATGCCCATGGATCCCTGAGATATTGTCATACTGTCCCTAGTAGTTTAGTGCCAACTGATCCCTGAGGTACCGTCATACTGTCCCTCATAGTCTAATGCCCACTGATCCCCGAGATATTGTCATACTGCCCCTAGTAGTCTAATACCCACTGATCTCTGAGATATTGTCATGCTGTCTCAAGCAGTCTAATGTCCACTGATCACTGATATATTGTCATACGGTCCCTAGTAGTCTAATGCCCACTGATCCCTTATATATTGTTATTCTGTCCCTTGTAATTTAGTGCCCCTGATCCTTGAGATATTGTCATAGTATCCCCAGTAGTCTAATGCCCACTCATCCCTGAGATATTGTCATACTGTCCCTGGTAGTCTAATGTCCACTGATCCCTGAAATATTGTCATACTGTCCCTTGTAGTCTAATGCCCATGGATCCTTGAGATATTTTCATACTGTCCCTTGTAGTCTAATGCTCATTGATCCCTGAGATACTGTCATACTGTTCCTAGTAGTCTAGTGCCCACTGTTACCCGAGATATTGTCAAACTGTCCTTGGTAGTCTAATGCCCACTGATCCCTGATATATTGTCATACTATCCCTAGTAGTCTAGTGCCCACTGATGCCTGAGATACTGTCATACTGTCCCTAGTAGTCTAGTGCCTACTGATCCCTGAGATATTGTCATACTGTCCCTACTGGTCTAATGCAAACTGATCCCTGAGCTATTGTCATGCAGTCCCTAGAGGTCTAGTGCCCACTGATCCCAGATATATTATCTAACTGTCCCTGGTAGTCTAATGCCCATGGATCCCTGAGATATTGTCATATTGTCCATAGTGGTTTAGTGCCAACTGATCCCTGAGGTACCGTCATACTGTCCCTCATAGTCTAATGCCCACTGATCCCCGAGATATTGTCATACTGCCCCTAGTAGTCTAATGCCCACTGATCTCTGAGATATTGTCATGCTGTCTCAAGCAGTCTATTGTTCACTGACCACCGATATATTGTCATACTGTCCCTAGTAGTCTAATGCCCACTGATCCCTGATTTATTGTTATTCTGTCCCTTGTAATTTAGTACCCCTGATCCTTGAGATATTATCATAGTGTCCCTAGTAGTCTAATGCCCACTCATCCCTGAGATATTGTCATACTGTCCCTAGTAGTCTAATGCCCACTGATCCCTGAAATATTTTCATACTGTCCCTTGTATTCTAATGCTCATTGATCCCTGAGCTACTGTCATACTGTTCCTAGTAGTCTAGTGCCTATTGTTACCCGAGATATTGTCAAACTGTCCTTGGTAGTCTAATGCTCACTGATCCCTGATATATTGTCATACTGTCCCTAGTAGTCTAATGCCCACTGATCCCTGAAATATTGTCATGCTACTCCTAGTAGTCTAATGCCCACCGATCCCCGAGATATTATCATACTGTCCCTAGTAATCTAATGCCCACTGATCCCCTAGATATTTTCATTTTGTCCCTAGTAGTCTAACGCCCACTGATCCCTCAGCTAATTTCATACTGTCCCTAGTAGTTTAGTGTCTACTGATCCCAGAGATATTATCATACTGTCCCTGGCAGTCTAATGCCCACTGATCCCTGAGCTACTCTCATACTTTACCTAGTTGTCTAGTACCAACTGATCCTTGAGATATTGTCATACTGTCGCTGGTGGTCTAATGCCCACTGATCCCTCATATATTGTCATACTGTCCCTAGTAGTCTAGTGCCCACTGATCCCTGAAATTTTGTCATACTGTCCCTAGTAGTCTAATGCTCACTGATCCTCGAGATATTTTCATGCTGTCCCTTGTAGTCTAATGCTCATTGATCCCTGGGATACTGTCATACGGTTCATAGTAGTCAAGTGCTAACTGTACCCCGAGATATTGTCATACTGCCCTTGGCAGTCTAATGCCCACTGATCCCTGATATATTGTCATACTGTCCCTAGTAGTCTAGTGCCCACTGATGCCTGAGATACTGTCATACTGTCCCTAGTAGTCTAGTGCCCACTGATCCCTGAGATATTGTCATACTGTCCCTACTGGTCTAATGAAAACTGATCCCTAAGCTATTGTCATGCTGTCCCTAGTGGTCTAGTGCCCACTGATACCAGATATATTATCTAACTGTCCCTGGTAGTCTAATGCCCATGGATCCCTGAGATATTGTCATACTGTCCCTAGTAGTTTAGTGCCAACTGATCCTTGAGGTACCGTCATACTGTCCCTCATAGTCTAATGCCCACTGATCCCCGAGATATTGTCATACTGCCCCTAGTAGTCTAATGCCTACTGATCTCTGGGATTTTGTCATGCTGTCTCAAGCAGTCTAATGTCCACTGATCACCGATATATTGTCATACTGTCCCTAGTAGTCTAATACCCACTGATCCCTGTTATATTGTCATACTGTCCCTAGTAGTCTAGTGCCCACTGATCCCTGAGAGACTGTCATACTGTCCCTAGTAGTCTAGTGCCCACTGATCCCTGAGATACTGTCATACTGTCCCTAGTAGTCTAGTGTCCACTGTTCCCCGAGATATTGTCATACTGTCCCTGGTAGTTTAATGCCCATGGATCCCTGATATATTGTCATACTGTCCCTAGTAGGCTAGTGCCCACTGATCCCTGAGATACTGTCATACTGTCTCTAGTAGCCTAATGCCCACTCATCCCTGAGATATTGTCATACTGCCCGTTGTAGTCTAATGCCCACTGATCCCCGAGATATTGTAATTCTGTCCCTTCTAGTGTAATGCCCACTGATCCCTGAGATATTGTCATACTATCCCAACCAGTCTAATGTCCACTGATCCCTGAGATATTGTCTTACTGCCCCTAGCAGTCTAATGTCCACTGATCCCTGGGATATTGTCATACTGTCCCTAGTAGTCTAACGCCCACTTATCCCTGAAATATTGTCATGCTGCTCCTAGTAGTCTAATGCCCACTGATCCTCGAGATATTATCATACTGTCCCTAGTAATCTAATGCCCACTGATCCCCTAGATATTTTCATTTTGTCCCTAGTAGTCTAACGCCCACTGATCCCTCAGCTAATTTCATACTGTCCCTAGTAGTTTAGTGTCTACTGATCCCAGAGATATAATCATACTGTCCCTGCCAGTCTAATGCCCACTGATCCCTGAGCTACTGTCATACTTTCCCTAGTTGTCTAGTACCAACTGATCCTTGAGATATTGTCATACTGTCGCTGGTAGTCTAATGCCCACTGATCCCTCATATATTGTCATACTGTCCCTAGTAGTCTAGTGCCCACTGATCCCTGAAATTTTGTCATACTGTCCCTTGTAGTTTAATGCTCACTGATTCTCGAGATATTTTCATGCTGTCTCTTGTAGTCTAATGCTCATTGATCCCTGGGATACTGTCATATTCTTCCTAGTAGTCTAGTGCCCACTGTACCCCAAGATATTGTCATACTGTCCTTGGTAGTCTAATCCCACTGATCCCTGATATAATGTCACACTGTCCCTAGTAGTCTAGTGCCCACTGATCCCTGAGATACTGTCATACTGTCCTTGGTAGTCTAATGCCAACTGATCCCTGAGCTATTGTTATACTGTCCCTAGTAGTCTAATGCCCACTGATCCCTGAGATGCTGTCATACTGTCCCTCGTAGTCTAATGCCCACTGATCCCTGAGATATTGTCATACTGCCCGTTGCAGTGTAATGCCCACTGATCCCCGAGATATTGTCATTTTGTCCCTTGTAGTGTGATGCCCACTGATCCCTGAGTAATTGTCATACTATCCCAAGCAGTCTAATGTCCACTGATCCCTAAAATATTGTCTTACTGCCTCTAGCAGTCTAATGCCCACTGATCCCGGAGGTATTGTCATACTGTCCCTATTAGTCTAATGCCCACTGATCCCTGAAATATTGTCATGTTGTCCCTAGTAGTCTAATGCCCAGTGATCACTGAGCTATTTTCATACTGTCCCTAGTAGAAAAGTGCCTACTGATCCCAGAGATATTATCATACTGTCCCTGGCAGTTTAATGCCCACTGATCCCTGAGAAACTGTTATACTTTCTCTAGTTGTCTAGTACCAACTGATCCCCGAGATATTGTCATACTGTCCCTGGTAGTCTGTTGCCCACTAATCCCTGACATATTGTCATACTATCCCTAGTAGTCTAATGCCCACTGATCCCTGAAATATTGTCATACTGTCCCTTGTAGTCTAATGCCCATGGATCCTCGAGATATTTTCATACTGTCCCTTGTAGTCTAATGCTCATTGATCCCTGAGATACTGTCATACTGTTCCTAGTAGTCTAGTGCCCATTGTTACCCGAGATATTGTCAAACTGTCCTTGGTAGTCTAATGCCCACTGATCCCTGATATATTGTCATACTGTCCCTAGCAGTCTAGTGCCCACTGATGCCTGAGATACTGTCATACTGTCCCTAGTAGTCTAGTGCCCACTGATCCCTGAGATATTGTCATACTGTCCCTACTGGTCTAATGCAAACTGATCCCTAAGCTATTGTCATGCTGTCCCTAGTGGTCTAGTGCCCACTGATCCCAGATATATTATCTAACTGTCTCTGGTAGTCTAATGCCCATGGATCCCTGAGATATTGTCATACTGTCCCTAGTAGTTTAGTGCCAACTGATCCCTGAGGTACCGTCATACTGTCCCTCATAGTCTAATGCCCACTGATCCCCGATATATTGTCATACTGCCCCTAGTAGTCTAATGCCCACTGATCTCTGAGATATTGTCATGCTGTCTCAAGCAGTCTAATGTCCACTGATCACCGATATATTGTCATACGGTCCCTAGTAGTCTAATGCCCACTGATCCCTTATGTATTGTTATTCTGTCCCCTGTAATTTATTGCCCCTGATCCTTGAGATATTGTCATAGTATCCCCAGTAGTCTAATGCCCACTCATCCCTGAGATATTGTCATACTGTCCCTGGTAGTCTAATGCCCACTGATCCCTGAAATATTGTCATACTGTCCCTTGTAGTCTAATGCCCATGGATCCTCGAGATATTTTCATACTGTCCCTTGTAGTCTAATGCTCATTGATCCCTGAGATACTGTCATACTGTTCCTAGTAGTCTAGTGCCCACTGTTACCCGAGATATTGTCAAACTGTCCTTGGTAGTCTAATGCCCACTGATCCCTGATATATTGTCATACTATCCCTAGTAGTCTAGTGCCCACTGATGCCTGAGATACTGTCATACTGTCCCTAGTAGTCTAGTGCCTACTGATCCCTGAGAGATTGTCATACTGTCCCTATTGGTCTAATGCAAACTGATCCCTGAGCTATTGTCATGCAGTCCCTAGAGGTCTAGTGCCCACTGATCCCAGATATATTATCTAACTGTCCCTGGTAGTCTAATGCCCATGGATCCCTGAGATATTGTCATACTGTCCATAGTAGTTTAGTGCCAACTGATCCCTGAGGTACCGTCATACTGTCCCTCATAGTCTAATGCCTACTGATCCCCGAGATATTGTCATACTGCCCCTAGTAGTCTAATGCCCACTGATCTCTGAGATATTGTCATGCTGTGTCAAGCAGTCTAATGTCCCCTGATCACCGATATATTGTCATACTGTCCCTAGTAGTCTAATGCCCACTGATCCGTGATATATTGTTAATCTGTCCCTTGTAATTTAGTGCCCCTGATCCTTGAGATATTGTCATAGTGTCCCTAGTAGTCTAATGCCCACTCATCCCTGAGATACTGTCATACTGTCCCTAGTAGTCTAGTGTCCACTGTTCCCCGAGATATTGTCATACTGTCCCTTGTAGTCTAATGCCCAATGATCCTTGAGATTTTTTCATACTGTCCCTTGTATTCTAATGCTCATTGATCCCTGAGATACTGTCGTACTGTTCCTAGTAGTCTAGTGCCCACTGTTCCCTGAGATATTGTCAAAGGTCCCTAGTAGTCTAGTGCCCACTGATCCCAGAGATATTATCATACTGTCCCTAGTAGTCTAATGTCCACCGATCCCCGAGATATTATCATACTTTCCACAGTAGTCTAATACCCACTGATCCCTGAAATATTCTCATACAGTCCCTAGTAGTCTAATGCCCACTGATTCCTGAGATTCTGTCATACTGCCCCTAGTAGTCTAGTGTCCACTGTTCACCGAGATATTGTCATACTGTCCTTTGTATTCTAATGCTCATTGATCCCTGAAATATTGTCATACTGTCCCTTGTAGTCTAATGCCCACTGATCTTCGAGATTTTTCATACTGTTCCTTGTATTCTAATGCTCATTGATCCCTGAGATACTGTCGTACTGTTCCTAGTAGTCTAGTGCCCACTGTTCCCTGAGATATTGTCATACGGTCCCTAGTAGTCTAGTGCCCACTGATCCCAGAGATATTATCATACTGTTTCTAGTAGTCTAATGTTCACCGATCCCCGAGATATTATCATACTTTCCATAGTAATCTAATACCAACTGATCCCTGAAATATTTTCATGCTGTCCCTAGTAGTCTAATGCCCACCGAACCCAGAGATATTGTCATACTGTCCCTAGCAGTTTAGTGCCTATTGATCCCAGAGATATTATCATACTGTCCCTGGCAGTCTAATGCCTACTGATCCCTGAGATATTGTCATTCTTTCCCTTGCAGTCTAATGCCCACTGATCCCTTAGATATTGTCATACTTTCCATAGTAGTCTAATACCCACTGATCCCTGAAATATTGTCATACAGTCCCTAGTAGTCAAATGCCCACTGATCCCTGAAATATTGTCATACTGTCCCTTGTAGTCTAATGCCCACTGATCCTCGAGATTTTTTCATACTGTCCCTTGTATTTTAATGCTCATTGATCCCTGAGATACTGTCGTACTGTTCCTAGTAGTCTAGTACCCACTGTTCCCTGAGATATTGTCATACGGTCCCTAGTAGTCTAGTGCCCACTGATCCCAGAGATATTATCATACTGTCCCTAGTAGTCTAATGTCCACCGATCCCCGAGATATTACCATACCGTCCCTAGTAGTTTAGTGCCAACTGATCCCTGAGATACTGTCATACTGTCCCTAGTAGTCTAGTGCCCACTGATCCCAGAGATATTATCAAACTGTCCCTGGTAGTCTAATGCCCAGAGATCCGTGAGATATTGTCATACTGTCCCTAGTAGTTTAGTGCCAACTGATCCCCGAGATACTGTCATACTGTCCCTAGTAGTCTAATGTCTACTGATCCCTGAGATACTGTCATACTGTACCTAGTAGCCAAATGCCTTACTGATCCGTGAGATATTGTCAAACTGTCCCAAGCCGTCTAATGTCCACTGATCCCCGATATATTTTCATACTGTCCCTAGTAGTCTGATGCCCACTGATCCCCGGGATATTGTCATACTGTCAATGGTAGTCTAAAGCCCAATAATCCCTGATATATTGTCATACTGTCCCTAGTAGTCTAATGCCCACTGATCCTCAAGATAATGTCATACTGTCAATGGTAGTCTAGTGCCCACTGTTCCCCGAGATATTGTCATAGTGTCCTTGGTAGTCTAGTGCCCACTGATCCCTGAGATACTGTCATACTGTCCCTAGCAGTCTAGTGTCCACTGTTCCCCGATATATTGTCATACTGTCCCTGGTAGTCCAATGCCCACTGATCCCTGATATATTGTCATACTGTCCCTAGTAGGCTAGTGCCCACTGATCCCTGAGATACTGTCATACTGTCTCTAGTAGCCTAATGCCCACTCATCCCTGAGATATTGTAATACTGCCTGTTGTAGTCTAATGCCCACTGATCCCCGAGATATTGTTATTCTGTCCCTTATAGTGTAATGCCCACTGATCCCTGAGATATTGTCATACTATCCCAACCAGACTAATGTCCTCTGATCCCTGAGATATTGTCTTACTGCCCCTAGCAGTCTAATGTCCACTGATCCCTGATATATTGTCACACTGTCCCTAGTAGTCTAGTGCCCACTGATCCCTGAGATACTGTCATCGAGCCGAGACCGAGACCGCCTATGACGGGAACGGCTGACCGCCAAGAGGTCCGAGATCGAGACCGAGTCCCGGAATTTCCGGGTCGGTGCAGGGAGGTGTCGGCCGGAACCGGCAATTTCTTCGCTCGAAGGTCCATCCGAGGGCTCTGGAACCGAGGCACAGGCTAGCCTACGGATCCTCAACTCCTCCCGGGGAACCGGGAGAGGGATTCCCCTGCTAAAGGCGATAGCCCGCCCAATGGGTCGGTGAAAATCTCGACTTCATCAGTGGGAGTTCCCCGGTCAACTGACCCGACGGGGACACCTGCGGAGCAGTGGTCAAGCCGAGCGTAGTCGATCGGGTTCGACGGTCGACGGCCCGGGAGAGGACCTTCCTCGTCCCCAAGAGCCGCCGACGAGGGATTCTACCTTGTCCTCTTTGACCGAAAAAGGTCCAGCAGACGCAGGTCTTCCTTAGTGGAGAGGGACAGACAGCCCTTAAACGGAAGCCGTAGAAGAACCCAGAGAGCGGGACAATGTCACGTCGAGGAAGATACGTGCCCGGCCACGCTTCTTCGAGGGGCGCACCATCCGGCCGAAGCGATCCGCCGAAGCCCGCCGCCATAGGACACCGCCAACCGGGCCTGACTTCACAATCGAGGGAACGCCGGGACGGCCCAGTTGCACCCGGGCACGGTTCGAGGACGAAGCGGAGAAAGATGAGCACAGGTCGCAAGCCTGGCGGGCTGCAAGCCAAGGCCTACAGTAGACACACGTGAGTGTGGATCCGTCTGAGACATCTTCACCGCATGGGCATCTCCAAACTGAGTCGATGATCCATCGGCAGCCGAGAGATCCAAGACTGCCTTTTGCAAAATATTATTTTAAATCCGGCAAACCGGAGAAATAGGGAATCACAAACTAGAGCGTTAAGGAGGAACCTCATTTCAAGCGTAAGGAAGAGGATATCTGGCCATGGGCGGAGCCGAGAGTTATACCACCGGTGGGTGGGAGGAGCAAGCTTGAAGATCCTCCGCAAGATTTAAAGCGGTAGGACAGCCGTTAATGAGTGGATGAACAATATATCCATGTCCCTAGAACCTGTATTTCTAGGATATGGATATGTTGTTCAATCCACACTTATTGGCAGACTCTAGCAGTTCTCCGGAGGAGGGAGGTACACACCCCCAATACTTACTTGGGAAATAAGGACTGAGAACCGAGGCCCCAAACCACCATCCCCGCTGTGACTCAAGGTCGATGTGGTAGTGGGTAATAAAGGTATGCGCCTTCCAGGTAGCAGCCCTGCAGATATCCTGGATAGCGATGTCCTGGAAGCAGCTACTGATGCAGCGGTATGGTGGTAGAATGAGCCTATCCTCTGGTAGGCTCCATGCCTGCCAACCTATACAGAGCTCTATGCAGGAGGTGACCCACCTGCTTATCGCCCACTTGGTTGCAGGTCTGCCAGGTGCGGCTTCAGCGTAGGTGACAAACAGCTGCAAACCTCTCCGAACTTCAGCTGTCCGCCCTTATAATAAGCGAGCACTTGTCTAGGGTCCAAAGTATGAAGCCTATATTCGCCTCCGAGGTGGTGATTGGGGTAGAACACCAGCAGAGTCAACACCTGGTTAAGGTGAAACTCCACACCACCTTGAAGGAATTTCGGTGGGGGGCGAGGACAACCTTGTCCCTGTGGAAGACCAGATATGAGACTTGATGGAAAGCGCCTGGAGCTCTCCCATCCTTCTGGCTGACGGATAGCCACCAAGAAGGTGGTCTTCCACGCACAGGTGGGAAATATCGCATCTGTGCATCGGTTCAAATGGCTTGCCCATGAGTTTGGCCAATACCAGCAATAGATCCCACGGAGGTGGAGGTTCTCGACTGAAGGGGAAATGTGGTCAAGGCCTTTGAAAACGCTACCGACCACCTTTCTCCTGCGCTAATTAACTGCTTCCCTGCCCATGCCCGTAAGCAGAGATGGCTGCCAGGCGCACTCTAAGGGTCGCTCGCATCAAGGCCTTGCTGAGAAAGGGACCTCAGATAGTCCAGAATGCTTGCCAAGGGACAGGTGGAAGGGTCCAAGCCCATCTCCCCGACACCAAATGGAGAATTCTTCCATTTGAAGGCTAGCATTTCCTGGTCGACTTACGGGACGCCTCAACGACGCTGAGGACCTCGCCGGAAAGACCTAAGGCCTGGAACTCTAGCCTAGGAACCAGGGCTGCCAGGTGCAGGGATTGAAGGTCCGGATGGAATATCTCCTGGTTGACTGAGATCAGGTCCGGGCGGCTGAAGCCGCCGAGCCTGAGCTGAGGCTGAGGAGATCTGGATACCGTAACTGGCGGGGCCAGTCTGGGGCTACCAGAATCACCTGCGCCTTTGTCCCGCCGCTTTGAGAAGCACCTTGTGATCAAGGAAATGGGTGAAGGCATAGAAGAGGCCCGGGGTCCACGGGCCTCGAGAAGGCATCTCCCTGCAGCGAGCCCTGCTGAGGGGCAGGCATGGAACAGACTCAGCTTTGCATTCTCCCTGAAGCAAACAGGTCCACCTGAGGTGTGCCCCAGTGGAGAACAGATCTTGTACTACCTCCGCAGGAGAGACCACTGTGAGACGAGCCCCTATCCGGCTTAGGGCATCGGCCAGGGTGTTGGAGGCCCTGCCACGTGAATGGCTAGGAGATCCGCCCCAGGCTGCGCAACGAGGGACCATATGCTGAGAGCTTGCATAACAGCATGGAGCACGCCCTGCCCTGGCGTTCAGACAGTACATGGTCGCTGGTATTGTCCGCCTGACCTGAACCACTTGACCCCGTAGAAACGGAGCCAAGGCGGTGAGAGTTAGCGACCGCCGGAGCTCCAGCAGGTTGATATGGCATCGGACTCCCGAGGGGACCAGAGGCCATGCCTCTGTGCTCCCCAGATAGGCACCCCAACCCATCAGAGATGCATCGGTCGATAGAGAGACCATCGGCTCGGGCGGACGAATGGGATGCCCTCCTGCAGATGTGCCGGAATGGTCCACAACCGAGAGCCGCTCCATCTCCTGGGTCACTGTCACAGGCTGGTTCAACGGATCGCAGCGCTGTGACCACTAGCTGGCCAGTCCCCATTGAAGGGGACGATGTACCAATGGGCCCAACGGACCACACTAGTGCAGGCTGCCATGAGGCCCAGGAAGTCCCGGGATGCATTGCCCAACCAGAAATGATTGGGCAAAGGAGGAAAGAACCTCGTCCTTCTCCTTGGGAGCCGAGCTCTGGCTTGAAGAGAGCCGAGCTCTGCCCCGCTGAAGAGTATCACCTGCTTCGGCACTGTTCCGACTTGGCCTGCTTGATGAGGAGGCCAATCTGAGAGCAAACCTGGAGGGCCAGATCTCTGACCGCCCACCTCCACTCTGGAGGGGGCTGCAATCAGCCAGTCGCCCAGGCAGGGGTACACCTGACCTTCGCGCCCAGAGGGAATGCTGTCACCACTGCCATGCATTTGGTGAAGACCCTGGGAGCTAGAGAGAGGCCAGGGCATGGCCCGAACTCGTAGAGGATCTCCGCCTGAAGTGGAGGAATCTCTGATGAGACGGACAGATTGGGACGGAAAGAACGCTGGCCCTGGAGGTCCGGGGAACAGAACCACATGCCTCGCTCCAAGGATGGGATTATCTGAGCCAGAGGACCATCCTGAAGGTCCGAGACCTTAGGAACCTGTTCAGGTCGTGCAGGTCGAGGATGGGGCACCAGACCCCCCATCCGCTTGGGGACCAGGAAATACCTGGACACAAACCCCAGGTCTGGAGGAGGATCCACCACCTTCCTGATCACCTCTTTTCGAGGAGCAGGGCAATATTGGCTCAGCGGGCCGACAGCCAGGCTGCGGGACCCCATGGCTCCCGAGGCACGGTCGAAGGGAGGAGCCTGCTCCAACTCCAGAGGCAGGCCTTTCCTACCAAGTCCAACACCCAGCGGTCCGTGGTGATAGCGGAGCACGTGGAAAGGAAGTGGCGGAGACGCCTCCAAGGGGAGAACCCAGGGGAGCGACGAGGGTGGAGGCGCACCTCAACCCGCCACTGGGCAGGCTTGGAGGGGAACCGCTGAGGGACCTCCTGGGCTCTTACCTCCTTGCTTCCTGTTGGAGGAAGCCGCTGGCTTGGGTTTGGGACGCCATGCCACGCAGCCTGCTGGCCCTGTTGCTGGTACTGCTGGGCCGGTCGAGCTGCAGAGGCCAAGGACTTATGCTGTTGCTGATCATGGACTTTCTCCTCTGGGCGGAGGTGACAGAGTCCAGAGTGGCAGTGGACTTTTGATCCGCTGGAGGTGTCCCTCCACCCAGGGCCCAAGAGGTCAGTCCCCACATCCGCTAACTTGTGCTGGGATCCGTCATGAAGGTGGATATCCTCAGCCACGCCCTGCGCGCATGGCCACCGCGTCGCTACTGACCTGGCACAGGAATCACCTATGTCCAGAGGAATCTGAAGCTGCTGCCTCGACACTGCCCTACCCTGTCCCGCACTCTGACGGACCGTGGTCTGCAGGTCGCCGGGAGATGAGGGACAACCTCATCCAGGGAGCCCAAGAGGGCGGGGAGAAGTGTGCCATCAGCACGCCCGAGCTGGCCTGTCGGAGGCCGAGGGAGGACGCAGCGCACACTCCATGGGGAATCCTCGGTCCAGTATCTCCGCTAGGGATACTTGCCTGTTTGGACACGGGCTCAAGCTGCATCCCGTGGACTCCTGAGATGAGTCAAGCAGACTCAAGAAGGACGACATGGGCTATCGCCCAATGACTGGCCCCCTGGAGTGGACCCAGGTCGACCAGCCTGGAGAACAGGGAGGAGTCGCCGCTGCTTCGAAGAGCTGCTCGCCCTAAGCCACCCTCTACCTGCTGAGGACGGTCGGGAGGAGGGTGACCGCCAACCTGTGGGGCAAGCAATGACCCGACCGAATCCTTGGTCGGTGCTCCAGACTTTGGTTGTGGAGGCGGAGGTTCCACCACAATCGTGGAGCAGCTGGTTTCGGCCGAACAACCGCCCTGAAATGGGCAACTTGACTGGGGCGAGCAGTTGCCTGGCCGTCGGGCGACAGCCACTTGATGGTCAAAGAACCGAGTCAGTTTAGACCCAGACACAGTAGCACTGCTGCCACATAAGCTCCTCGTAGCATCAACGTATTTATGCCGGAGCCTCCTCATCTGAGGAAGAGGACGAGGAGGAACGGTGTCGCCGCTACTCGCATCGACTGAGACCGCCGATGTTGGCGGATCGGCTTGACCGAGCTGAAGTCCAAGACCGAGACCCTCGGGGACTGAGGGCGGTCTTGAAGGGGCGGGACACCCGCCTTCCCCTGCTCGGGCACTTTAACCGGGACTGCGGCCCCGGGCGAGGCAGATCCTCAGTCTCCACTGGGGAAACCGTGAAGGTGACTTGTTGGCTTCACCAGTCGACAGCTCGTCCGACGGATCGAGAAAATCTCGACCGCGCCGATGGGAGTCTCGGGAGGCTGGCCTGACGGGACACTATGAAGCCAGCGGCCTGAGCCGCAACTTCACCGATCACGTCGATGGTCGCCTGTCCGCAGAAGGAGACCTCTCCGCCCCACGAACGCCGACGGTGGACTTACCTCTCACTCTTCTGGGCCGAGAAGAATGTCCTGAAGGCCCTCTCCCTTCGTGGAAGGGACTGACAAAGCTCCTTGAACAAAGCCGGTACGAGGAACCCAGAGAGAGGGATAAATGCCACTGCCGAGGAAGAGGAAGATGTGGCCTGCCGCCCTCCTCGAGGGCGCATCATCTGCTCGAGCTGCTCAGCCGAGCCAGACGCCACGGACACCGCCAACAAGCCTTTTGATCTTACCGGCGGAAACGCTTCTCGGGCACCCAGCAGCTACAATCAGGCGGCACGATTGTCCAGACGTTGACCGAGAAAGAACGGCACAACTCGCAGGCCTCGCGGGTCGGTGATCAGGCCCAGGCAGTAGACGCACGTGAGTGCAGATCCGCCCTGACATTTTCACTCGCAAGGGCACCTCCGAAAGCCGAATCGATCGGTCCATCGCAAGCCATGAGGAAGATGAAGACTGAAGTTTAGAAAACTTAAAACCAGTTTCGGACAAACCGAAGAGTTAGGATCCAGTCTAAAATGCAGAGCGCTAAGGAGGGAACCTGAGCTCAAGTGGTAACGAAGATCTGGCGCCATGGGGCGGAGCAGAGTTTTACCACCCGGTGGGTGGAGGGCCCAGCTTGAAGACCTTCCGCAACAATTAAAGTGGCAAGGAACCTCGCCAGTAAGTGTGGATTGAACAACATATCCACGCCCTAGAAACTGTAATGCTCAATGCATCTCATTTCAGACAAAAGAAAGGGGTTACTTCTCCATATTGTAAATGTGGAGTGGGACTATAGACAATCTCAAACATGTGGTACTCTTGTGTCCTAGGGTACGAATCAACTAGGAAAAACTGCAGGGTGGATTGTTAGGGGATCTCAGCCTCCCCTGAGGATCTTTGGAATATCTGTTGACTATGAAAGAGAAGAACATGGTAGAGACCTTTGCAAGATTTTTAATCTCAACTCATATGTAAAGTTTATTAGGGGACTTGAAGTCCTGTGGAGGTTTTTTATGTTAAAAGGTACTCTGTTAAACTGAATTGCACTGTAAAGATATTTAAGTTCCTTGTTGATTTATTTATTGTCTATTTATATTTACTATGTATTTTGTCCTGATTTTAGTATATTGAAGCTGTTTTATGCTTAACAATAAATTGTACTACTACTACAACATTTCGAGCTTCTAGTGCTGACTGTGAAAAGGCTTCAGCCTCATGAACTGCATTAAGAGCAAACAAAGCAACTGCTTGGAAGAAAGCCTATTTAGATATGCTGATGCGAATAAAATTGTTTTTAACATTTGGTGGAAAATGGATCTTAATAAAATACAAGTTCACTGGAAGAATGGGAAAGACATGAGAGAGAAAACAGTAAATGTTGATTTCTTAGCAATGCATCATCAGCAGCACCCCTTTTAGATGCATGCAAGACTTTTTAAACGTACATAGTTAACACATTTCCAGTTCATAGTATTATAATTGCAACGCATACACCCAAGCTTCGGACTGTGTCAGAATGTATATTTATACTTTGCATTGAGTATTTGAGTGTTTGGTTATGTTTTCTACTGTTTACTGGCAATAAAATATATCACTTGTTTGGGCCACCCAATTTGCACATGAATCAATTTTTTTTGCACAAAGTGCCGCATATACCATTCGTCCCACCCAGAGAGACTAAAATTAGAGGGAATGATTTCGACAGGGTTGAGAATAATCTCAACCGTGTCGCCGACTCAAGTCTTGGCCAGCTGACCTGATGGGATCGAAAGCCAGCGGCCAAGGCCGCAATCTCAACTGAGGTCAAGACTGGAGATTCCTGGGACCAAGATCTCACGATCCCAAGAACGCCTTCACCGAGACAAAGAATCTCTCCAGTTCCTTGTCCTTTTACAGGACCGGGAGATATGCAAGCCCACAGGTCCCTCGCCCTTAGTGGGGAGATTGGCACAGCTCCGAAAGGAGCCCGAGAAAGTTGAGCACAAATTAAGCAGGATGAAGAACGGCCTCGAGGAACGATCTGTGGCCCGAGCTGCCTCTTTCTTAAAGCCTGCATCTGTTTGAGCAGCTCAGGGACCCCAAAGCTGCAGAGGCCACCCATCAAGCCTCTTTAGATTTGACCAGCAGATTCCGCTTCTCCAGCCTGCCCAACTATAAATGTCGAGACGATCATCAAGGATGTTGGGATGAAAGGTGAGATGCATCTAGTGGCCTGGGTGTCATGACTGACACCCAGGCAGAAATGCATGTGGGTCTGTGCGCTTACATCTTTATACCCGCATGGGCAGCGGAGAAACAAGTAGAAGATTTTCTTCCATGACGGTTCTAGATTGTGAAGCAATGTCCGTATCTCTGATGAGTTTAATTTTCAATGACTCCAAGATTTGAAGCCAGGGCCTGCTGAGTGCGAGAGGCGTAAGGAGACAACCTGTAGACCTCCTGGCAAAGATTTAAAGAGGAAAGGACATGTCAAACAGTGTGGCTAGAACAACATATCCACATCCCTAGAATATTTTTTGTATTATGCATATGTACTAGTACAGTTCTAAAAGCATTAGTCTGCTAGTTCCATAATTTTACATAAATTTACATGCATTGTATTATATTTGAGTGGGTTATTTTGTTCTCTGTCTTTCACTTAGTGTGTACATATTTTTACCTTTATCAACATGTGTGAGTAGATATGGGTTTTGTAGTGTATGTGTGCGGGTGTGTGTGTGTATGTCTCATAAGTATGGCCGACCTGGCTGAGCTGGGTTGAGGCGCTGATGCCACACCTGCGGAACGCTGGTGACCTGGGTTCGGGAACGAGCCCGGTCACCGGGGTTGGTGGAATAGAGAGAGGATCGAGTATCTGGAGGACTGCTCTCTCTCTCGGGACGGATCCAGGAACGCCCGGCACTGCAGTGGCCTCTGGTGGAGATCGGAGGCACTGCAATGCTCAGGGCTAGCATGCAGAGGGGAAGATGTCGGGTGGCTGCCTTCCAGAAATATGGGTGGGAGCATCCACATCACGGGCTGGGTGGCACTGCGTGACCCATGTCTGGGGATCAATCAAGAAAATACCCGCATGCTGAAGAGGTGATGAGGGCCTTAGACTTCCATCACACCCCCAACACCGGACAAGCCACACTGAAGATCCATGGCAGACTTCCGAGAGGGATGGAGCCTCTAATCTCAGCAAGATGCCGCAAGGTAGGAGTGGGGGCCCTGCCCCTGCTGGGGTTGATCTGGGACGCTGGGAAGTCCTCAAGGGAGGGAGAACCAGACTGGTGTGTCACAGTGGGAAGTAGCAGGGTTAAGAGATGAGCAGGCACCTCTGAGAGATGCCTCGTGTGAGGAGAATAAAGTCTGAAAGAAAAAAAAGTCCCATAAGTCAGGTGCAGACAATAACTTACGTCAAGAAGTCCCATTTGTTGGAATCTTTTGATATCCCCAGGCTTAACTATATTATTTGAAAGTCTGTTCCAGCAGGACACCACTCTCTGGTTAAACCAAGACCCTTTTATTTGATTCATACAGTTCCCCTTTAATCATAAGTTCTCATAGGTTTAACAGTAATTTTTCTTTCTAATCCAAAATATTCCTCAAATCTATATTTCAAAGGCCAAGTATACTAAAAACAGATCTCCCTCATAGCCTACGTATACTCCAATGAGTACAATTTCAGCTCCTTCTGCCCATCCTCATATGGGAGGGACTGCAGCCCATCAATCCTTTTTGTTGCTCTCCTCTGAACTGCCTCCAATATCTTAATATCTGTTCTATGATAAGGGTTCCAAAACTGCATACTGTACTCCATTAAAGGTCTCACCAGTGCACCATACAATGGCAGTATCACCGCTTTATCTCTACTTCTAATATTGTGCAGAATACTGTGCAACATTCTATTTATGTTAGTCACTTTGGTAGTTTGCAATTTAAATGTAAGGTCATTAGCAACTCGGACACCAAGGTCTTTTTACACTCCACACTTTTAAAGTATGTCCACTTAATTTATAGGTTGCATGGATAGTATTATATCCAAAGTGCACAACACTACACTTTCCGATATGAAATCTTATTTTATGTGATTCTGAAATGGCAGTTATTGTATTCAAGTCTTTTGCAGGTTCTGTGCTGCTATTACTGTTCTCACAATAGCCTCCACTTTACGGTCATCTACAAAGATGGATATCCATGCATTCTTGGAAGTGTTCAGGAGGAGACAAAATATTAAATAGTTCAGGCCAACACTGACTTCTGTGGGACCCCACTTGTCACCTCGCCCACTCTGATATATACCCTCTGTCTCCTATGGCTGAGCCATGACTCAATCCATGTAGTGATCTGTGGTTCAACTCTTAGTTCCTAAAGACTACTAATGAGGTCAGCATGAGACACTAAATCAAAGGCCTTGGAGAAGTCAAGGTATACCACATCCACCGTAAACCTCCTCCAAGACCTTACTGACAGGCTCAAAGAAACTCATCAACTTCATCTGACATGATCTCCCATGTCTAAATCCATGCTTCATGACATCTAAGAAACCCTTAATTTGTATATGATGTTGTTGGGTTTCTTTAATAAATTCTCCATAATTTTACATAGAATACATGTCAGGCTGATAGGCCTGTAATTTCAACTTCCAATTTAACCTCATTTTTGTGGATAGGTGTCGTACTGGCCAACTGCCAGTCATCAGTAACTGCCCCATTTCTTAGAGATGTACTAAAAGATACCCTACTAGGCCAGCCAGTTCATTAGCCAGTTCTTTAAGTAAGTGAGGATGCATCCCATCAGGCTCTGGCGATTTATTGGTCTTGAGATTAAGTAGTTTGGTCAACACTGCAGAAATAAATCAATGCTGTTAGTTTTATTTTGCTGTGTGCTGGTTATGGTTCCATTGTTATAGGTTTTAATTTGAAACACACTGAGGAAGTATTTGTTAAATGTTATCTGCCATTTTCCTTTCATCAGTGATAGTTTCTCCTCTATGGTTACTGGTCCTATCCTTACAGTACTATTCCTTTGATTGTTGATATAACTAAAGAAGGTTTTCTTCTTATCTGGTGTTAAATTTGCCACTCTAAGTTCCTCATTTGCTTTTGCTTATTTAATTGCTTTTTTACATTGTTTGCTTTTGTTTTTAAATGCTGTCCATCTATTGGGTGAGAGATTTTTTTATATTTTGAAAGGCTCTTTTCTTTCTATTTATAAGTTTTCTGAGTGAGAATTTAGCCATGTAGGCATCTTACCTTGGGAATTATATTTGGTTTTATTGGGATCTAATCTGCAATACAGTGTTCTAGCTTTATTTTTATATTATCCCAAATTTGTTGGACGCTAAGTTCCTTACATTCCTCCTCCCAATTCCAGTTATTCAGATAGTTTTTCATCTCTTTGTAATTTGCTTTATTCCAACATTTTATTGTAGTTTGCCCCTTATCTATTATCTTTTTTCCTGTGATTTTAAATTCTACAATATAATGGTCACTTAAGCCTCAGGTTCCCTAACAATACAGTCTTATACATCCTCACCCATGTTACTCAAAACCAGATTGAGAATATTCTGTCCTCTTGTTCTGTTTTACATATTGCTTTAGTTCACTGGTACCCACTATATTAAGGACATTTCTTTCCAGTGCATTTTTCCTGTATATGTACTCCAGTAAATGTTAGGAAATTAAAGTCTCCCAGTACCAATGCTCTTCTGTTTAGGTCCATGTTCTTAATATAATTCAGGAAACTAGCATTATCTTCTACATTCATCCCTGGGGCTCTATAACATACCCTATGGTGATTTTCCCTTTCCCTTGTTGGATAAGCTTTACCTACATTTGCTCCACTCCTATATTTTCTATCATGGGCCTTACTTCATATATATCGGGCCTTACTTATATCTATATATATATATATATACACACATATATATATATATATATATATATATATATATCTGTGTATAAATATATATATACACACATTTGCACATGTACATATTTTCTCTGTTCAGTCTTGTTTTGAGATGAGGAAATATGTTTATAGTATGGAATATTGATTTAAATAGATGATTAGCTGCATATATATGCATTTCAAATCACTTTTTAATAAATGTGTTTATAACACTGTCTCTTTAAATGGCAGTTAGAAACACCTGTGGTAACACTTCCTGATAACGCCTTAGCAAAACCGGGTCTAAGTTTTGTGGGTTCTGCCTTCTTTTTCTCCTCAGCTTGTGCATTTGCATGTGTGTGTGGGGGGCTAGTATTTCTATTTTTTGCCTTTAATAAACAGCTTTGGAAAAAAGACATGTGTGATCTCGGTCAGTGGTGAGAGTGCTGGACTTTGTGAGAGTTGATGACTTAATCAAATGAGCCAAGTAGTTGGTAATACTGAGGCCCAAAGTGGAGATTCCCAGTCGGGGAGGGAAAGAACAATTACGGTAGAACTTACCGTAACAGTAGATCTTCCAGGGCATCTCAGTCATCACGCTACACTGTAGGAACCTTCACCGCCGGTGAAGGGAATCCACATGGAAGATTTTCAGCAGTACAATGGGACCACCCATGCAGTCGCTATCACAGACACTATGTAAGTGTAGATGGCCCCGCCTCCTCCTCAGTTCTTTCCCCTGCAGAGATGAAGGAAGCAAGGCTTATGCCCTGAGGAACAGAGGAGAGAAAGAGGTATCCAGACCCAAGTAAAAAGGTGGATACACCAGATAGCCAGTTCCTAGGCAGGAGCCACAGGAAGGGGATGGTGGAGGGAAATCATACCTGATGACTGAGATCCCATCAAAGATCTACTGTTATGGTACGCTCTACGTAACTGTTCTATCTTCTTTGAGGTATGTCAATCATCGGGTACACCGCAGGAACCAGTACCAAGTAGTGACAAGTGAAAACAGACAGTCTGGAAGTCTGGAAATCCATAAATTTAATACAGGAGTCCTTGTAACACAGCCCTTCCAAATTCTGCATAGGCTCTTGAGGCAATGTCCAGACTATAATGCTTAGTGAAAGTTTGGACTGTACTCAGGTGGCAACAGCACAAATATCAGTGGCCTAGATCCCTTTAAAACAAGCCACCGAGGTAGTCATGCCTCTGGTGGAATGAGTTCGCCAGCACCAGACAATTCCTTGCTGTACTTGCTGTAGCAGAACACAATGCAATCTGCCAACCATTTGGATTCACATTGCTTAGGACTAAGAAAACAAACCACTGCTTTGACTTTCTGGACTCTTAGTCCAAAGCAGGTAGTATTTTGAAGTTGGCGCACTCTAACTTATAGAGGAGCGCCTCTGGACTGGCACACTCGGAAATAAACAGTAAGGTGGATAGACTGAGGGTGAACTCAGAAACCACCTTGGGCAGAAACTTAAGATTTGAAAGCAAAGATACCCTGCCTTTGTGGAAACTGAAATAAGGCCCTCGCACTAGAGGGCCAGAAGCTCTGAAATTCTTCGAGCAGAAGTAACTGCAACTAAAATGACGCTTCCAAGAGAGAAAACGCAAGTTGCAAGTCGCGATTGACTCCAAAAGGAGACAGAGTCAACTTCTCCAAAATAAAATTCAAGTCTCAAGCTAGGACAGGGGAACAGATTGAGGTTTCAGATGCAGGATGCCCTTAGAAAGGTATGGGAGACATCCAGATGAGCAATTGTGTGCCGCCACCCACAGGCTCTTGAAAGGCAGAAATAGCCAAAAGGTGAACCTTGAGGAGGAATACTGAGGCCTGAGCTGGACAACAAGATCAGGTAGTCCATGATATGATTCACCGAACAGGGCATGTTTGGCAGCCAAGATGGTAAATTGCTTCCACCCATGGCATATGTGGCTTGAGTGAAGACTCCGCATGCCACCACGATGTCAGTTACCCTGTTAAAGACCCCGAACCTGGCAATGGTTATATTCTCAGCAGCCAGGTATGCAGATGAAGGGACCCAAGGCTGGGATGGACTAGGTCCCCTGAACCTGGATAAGCAGGTTCCTACACAGAAGAAGAGGGATGGAGGTTCCTCTTCCAGCTGCTGAAGCAGAGGGAACCATATCTGGCAAGGCCAGAATGGAGCTACCAGAGTCATGCTGCCCCTCCATCTGCAACTTGATTAGCACCCTCTGGATCAGAGGACACTGAGGGAATGCGCATAGTAACCCTCCCACTGCAAGAGAGAGACAATGTGTCTCACCAGAAAACTCTAGGCCCTGGATCTAGTGAGCAGAAATTGGGTAGTTTTGCATTGAGTGGCAATGCAAAGAGGTCCAACTCTGGATAACTCAGTCTGTCGAACAAGTCTTCTAGACGGATGAGAGAAGCTCCCATTCGTGCATGCTGGACTGAGTCCTGCTGAGAATGTCTGCCAGGGTGTTTAGGACACCTGGCATGTGGACTGCAGAGTGTGTCAGACTGTGATCCAGCGCCAGTACCACACTCTTATGGCTTCCCAGCAAAGGGGTACAAGTGAATCCCGCCCTGCTCGCTGATATAGTATACTGCACTAGCAGTGGGCCAGAGCAAGATGTTCTTGAAAGACCTGCATGGCGATGCAGCACCGCCTCTTATCTCCAGGACACTGATATTGCAAGGAGGCTTCCCACTGGGACCAGGAGTCCTGGGTGTTGAAGGGCCCAGGTGTGCTCCCAGCCCAGACCAGAAGCATCTGTGGTTTGGATCGGATGTGGGAGGAAATCTGGAAGGGAAACACCTGAAGCAGATTCAAGGGTCCATCCACCACTGCAGTACCTTATGTACTGGAGATGAGACCAGGACGGTTCGTCCAACTCATCCGTAGGTTGGTCCCACTGTACCCTGAGGGTCCACTGAAGGGTATGCATATGAAGCCTGGCCAACGGAATGGTAGGAATGGCCACTGACATTAGGCCCAACAATCTGAGGTACATCCAGGCAGGAATGTACCGACTGAGCAACTTCCTGAGCTTGGGCTATGAGGCACTTAGCTCTGTTCTGGGTCAGGAAGGCCTTCCCCTACGCAGAGTCCAGAACCTCCTCTATATACTGCAACCTTTGGGACGGTATCAGAACTGACTTGGGCAGGTTGACAGTAATGCCCAGGAATGGAAAAGCTGGAGAGTGGCTCCAGAGTCAGCAAAGCTGTTCCTGGACGGGCCTTGATTAACCAATCGTCCAGATAAGGGAAGATGTACAGTCCCTCTCTTCTGAGAGCTGCTACGATCACTGCAAGCACTTGGTAAACACTTCCAGCACAGAGGATAAGCCAAAGGGCAGCACTTTGAACTGATAATGCTCACCATGAAAGGCAAAATGAAGAAACTTCCTGTGTGGAGGAAAGACCAAGATGTGCAGGTAGGCATCCTGCATGTCCAGTGAACTGAGCCAGTCCCGAATTGAGGAGGGCATTAGGCCTGCAAAGTTACCATCCGGAACTTTTGTACTGGACAAACACACAGAGTTCATTAAGATTTAAGATAGGCCTCAGATGTCCGGTTTTGGGAACCAAGAAAACCTGGAACAAAATCCCTGGTTTCTCTGGCACCTGGTCACTGGTTTGATGGCGTGCTTGTGCAGAAGAGACTGTACTTCCTCTCGGACAACAGACAAGTGAGCCAGAGGGTAACTGAAGTGCGGAGGAGGGGTGTCTGGAGGTTGCTAATGACCCCAAGGTGTGACCCTTTCTATGGTCTGCAGAATCCATGCATCTGAAGTTATGTTAATCCAATGATTCAGATGGAGGGAGAACTGACCTCTGACCACTGCCTCCTGGGTTTGAACCAGAGATGGAGGGTATGGCAAGGCCAAACTGAGGTGGAGCCAGCCGCAGAGGCTGGTCCCTCACTTGGGGTGCTTGGCCACTGCTCTAGTACCAGAGGGGTGGGCAAAGGAACCTGGAGCTGATCCAGGCCTACTGGTCTGTTTACTTAAAAGTAGGCCACCCTTGGCTGAGTGTGGTAGAGGTAATGGACTGATTTGATGGCCATGCCCCAGGCCTGCAGATCATTTAAGAGGTCCTAGACAACAGAGCCGAACAGGTTAGTGCCACTGAAAGGACATTTAGCACTTTATGCTGCATGTCAGCTGCAAATCGAGAAACTCTGAGCCAGGAGTGCCTACGGAGGAATATGCCAATGGCAGCTGCTCTGGCAAAAGTATCAGTCATGTCATACAGTGCTCTGAGGAGATGTTTGCATAACTTCCTTAGATGCCTGGAAACACTGAAGCAATTCCTGCTTTTGTGAGCCATCAGGAAGGGCCTGAGCCGTAGTTTTGCCCTTCTTCCAGCTGGCATTTTAGTATTTGACCATGAGTGACAAGTGGTTTGCAATCCCAAGCCTAAGGTGGAGGAGGCATAAACCCTTTTCCCCAGAGGTCTATCAGACGAGATTCCTTCTCTGGGGCAAGGGAACTAAGGGTTTGGGCACCTTAGATCTGTCATGAGCTGCCTTAATGACGACTGAAACAGTTTCTCGCCTTGGCAGCAAAATAGTGGAGAACCTGAGGGGTGGATAAAGCTTGTCCACCCTGTGTGGCATAGCTAGTACCATGTCTGGTCTGTGCCAGGCTGCCATAGCAGCATTCTTCAAAGCTGGAAGCATTGGAGGAATGATCTTTGGGGAGATTCTGGAATCTCCAGGAAGTCCACCAGGTCTTTCCTGGTGACATTCTTCCTCAGTGTGGAAGCCTGTGTGGAGGACAGCTGGCCATTACATTAAAAATGTGGGTCCTCGGGCGATGCTCCACAGAGTCCTCACTGACAGAGGAGGCAGTGGACTTGTCAGAAAAAGGATCTCTTCCTCTACTTTCTCTACACCATCAGGAAGAATGAGGTCAGGGTGATACTCCTCTTGATGTTTACCTCTTCTATCCCTGGGTCTGGCGGCAATGCAGGAGACTACGGGGTCGATGAACAGGCGTCGATGACCAAGCAGTTGCTGATGGCATTGGCAAAGTGGGCCTATTCAAGGCACCTAGCTGCTGAACATGAACATTAGTGAACTTAATCAGTAATTTGTTTGGGTTAATAGTGGATGTTGACGGAGGGGGGTTCGACGGCACAGGTGACCTGCCTGCTGCATCCTTGAGACTTTATGACCTGTAGCCCCGGTTGGGAGAAGGGCAGGCCTCAACCAGCGAGTGAGCGATGACAAACCAGTTGTCGACGGAGGGGCCGACAACCTGGAGGCCCGACGGCTGGGTGCCCTGTGAGTCGAGTGAAGGTGTGTGCTGCATGGGTCTGGTAGGCATGGAGACTTGGAGAGCAGTTCTCTTGCTGGAGGGCCACAGCCTACAAAGAGCCCCCCAGAAGAAGTAGAGGCTGAAGGGGAGAGAGATCAACAAAGGGGGAGCAGTCGCAATCTTGGTCTTTTTGTGACTTCCCAGAGGACTTGTCCTCATGCCTTGGAGTGCGAAGATCCAGGTGGCAGAGGCCGGGCCCCAGACGACTCCTGCCCTAAGCTGGCTACCTGCTGTTCCATCAGAAACTTCTGAAGAGCCTTTCTGCATCACTGAAGGTGGTACTTCTAGCAGAGCTCACAGTCGGAGACTTTGTGTCAGTCTCAAAACAGCAGACAAACAATGTTTGTCTGTAAAGGCAGTGTTCTTACCGCAGCAGCATCGACACAGAAGAGGAAGGATTAACTTTGACAAAAAAACAAGAAATCTCTTGAAAGAGAGATTTTCTTACAAAGTGAGGAAAAAGGCATAGGCTGAAAAAGGGCTAATACTGCAATGGAGTTTCTGTGGAGACCCATGCAAGCAAGTCGACAGCTTAGAAAGAACTGAGGAGGAGAGGGCCACTTTACACCTACATGGAAACATAGAAACTGTCAGTAGGTAAGGACCGCTAGGCCCATCCAGTCTGCTCGAAGCCCTATATTTGCTTATGCCTCTGACCTATCTGTTCAGTGGCCTCCCACCACTATGTTCCCTATGCCTGTTCCAGGCATGTTTAAATCCTCCACTGTACTCGCTCCCACCAATTCCTGTGGCAGACTATTCCATGTGTTGACCACCCTCACATGAAGAAAAACTTTCTCACATTGTGACAAGGAGATCCTGCTACTCTTGAAGACTGACCTTTCTTAAATCTGTTGCAACAGTTCTTCTATTTCTTAGCCTAATCTATCTGTTACAATTTCTAGTCCATCAGGTTGGCCACCTATGGGCGCCACCCTCACCTTCCTTGACTATGCTATAGTGTCATCTCTAATTTTCCTTTCTCCTCAGGTCCTCATATAGGGAGGTTTATTGTAGTGACCTCCAGCTGATGTAAAACAACAGGCTGTGACCCTCACTGTTGGATTTAGTATGCAATAGCACTATGTCATAAAATACCTTGATGTATATTCTTATGTGTATGAAACCTGTAAATGTTGAAAATACTACGGCACTAGGTGTTTCTGAAAAAGGTAAAAGTTACTTAGGGACTGTAGTATAAAAATGAAGTTACTGGGGTAGAAATCTCAGAAAACCCCCGTTGTGTTACTTAAATGCATGCAAATTACAGATCATCTGAGAGGCCCTTTGGCACCATGCATTCCTGCTTTAAGCTGAACCAGCCTAAAATTTCATGGTGATTTGTATATATATCCTATGATGCTTTGCATTATGGAGGTATGTGTGATGCTGTGTTTTTCTGAAACTTGGCTTGACTGCCAGTGCCCTTTGGGGTAATCCTTGCTTCACTGCTTCTGCACTGAGATTCCTTGTCTTTAACTTGTTTGTTTTTTTGAGCTGCCCATCACCCAAACAAACAAGACCAACACTGGGAATTAATTAATTTCCACTGAAGAGATAGATCAGTGGGTCAGTAGGTGCTAAGTGCAGAGGAATGACATGTTTAATCTGTTACTGCAAACTGATGTATTGAAGAAGGGATATGCCATTGCTCAAGGTTATTCCCAGTGTTTTAAATAAATATAACACGGAGATCGTGTGTTGAACCTGAAGTTCTGTGTCTGGTGCATCCGTTATTCCAACCCTCTACACACATTTCAATTTCATATCATGCACCCTTGTTCTTGTACCTCTTTTGTTGGAATATGTCTACCCTTACACCTTGTTTATGCTCTTCAGGTACTTAAATGTTTCTATCATGTCCCTCCGATCCTCCTCTCCTCCGTAAGTACATGCTGAGGTCCTTTAATCTCTCCTCATATGTTTTGTGGTGTGCTTTATGTACCATCTGTATCGCCTTCTCTGGACTGCCTCCATCCTGTCAATGTCCTTATGAAGGCGTAGCCTCCAGAACTGCACACAATACTCTAGGTGAGGCCTGACCAGTGTTTTATACAATGCCATAACTACCTCCTGCTGGTTATACCTCTACCCTGCCCCAATATAGGGTTGGTGACGTCGATGGCATGGGTGGCCCCAGCTGTACTGCTGAAAATCTTCTGTGTGGATTCCCTTCACTGGCGGCAAGGTTTATGCGGTGTAACCTGATGACTGAGAAACCCTGAAGAGGATCTAAGGTGCTTGCATGTCTTGGACCTGTCATAGTGGCACACTGATGATCACTGAAGTCAGTTTCAAGCTTGCTGCATAAAAGGCAACCAAAGGTGCCCGGTAAAGCTTATCAGCCTTTCTGAGTATGGCCAGGTACATGATCTATGCCAGGCAGCAGTAGCAGCTGAAAGAAAAGGAGGAATAACTTTGGTGAGATACTGGGATCGCAAAGAAATCCATCAGGTTCCTCCTGGCAACATCTTTTCTTCAGTCTGAATCCCATAGTGGAGAAAAGCTATTTCATAATGTTAGAGGAGGAGGGATCCTCCTTGGGGGGACCTTGGGGTGTGTTTAACGGCAACCTCTCTCCTGGAGGAGACAGAAGATCTGTCAAAGGAGTCAACTTCAATGTTTTTCTCCTCATCCCTTCCTCAGGGAGGATGAGATCAGGAGATATTCCTCCCCACGTTGCTCTGTTCTGCGGCAGGGACAGACAACTCTCTAAAGGTGGGTGGACAGGTCAAACTTGTGTCATCATAGTGAAGTAACACCCAAGGTGAGGACGAGTGAAGACTCAGGCTGTGGAACAAACTGCTGTATGAGAACCCAGGTTAAGGAAATAAGAACAGCATTCAGGTCAACAGCTGGAAAGGAGCATCATTGACAAAAGAATCAACGGAGAGGGTAAACAGCCCAGCTTAGACAAAACGCCACTAGCCACAGTAAAGGCGTAGGGCCCAGTGCCTGTGGACCTAGAGATTCTAAAGGTCTCAACACAGTGGGGCTGGGGCAGACTAACCAGAGGCAGACAGCCCCCGCAGTACTGAGAAGGCTGGAAGAACTCTCCTCTGTGGGGACCTGATAGGGTTAAGGCCTTCACAGAGCAAGGCATCAGCTGAGGCGCTCGGGGGCAATCCCCGAGAAGAGGAGGAATCCAACAGACATTGGGATTACATCAGCGCCCGCCGGGTGCAGCGGTAGGGTTACCATCATGCACCAGCAATCCGGGTTCGGGAACGGACTCAGGCAGCTGGAGGGCTGGCCGGGAGGCTGCCTCTCTCAGGGTGGGGTGGGATGCGAGTCCCACTGCGATACCGCCACCTGGGTGACCACGGGTGGAGATGCAGCGAAGACCGCAGGGAGGAGGACGCCTGCTGGGAGCCGGAGGTTAGCACGCCAGACGGCATTGATCCTAGGCTCTCCCTGCGTGCAGACGCCCTATGGGATGGGCAAAACAGAGGAAAATACCTCCGGTGCTCCCTGTAGACGGAGCTCAGGCCCTGATCCCAGGGCCCCAGTCAGCACAAGGACGGATCCCCAACGAAATCATTAGACGCCGGGCGAGAAGGGAGCCCCGCCCTGTACCTGCCTGGGGGTCAAACCAAGGCAGATGGGGGATGACTGCACCCAAGCTGACAGACGAGCAGGGACGATCAAGGCCGAGGGAGACTCCTGAAGGTGAGGAAGTACCGGGTGAGAAAGGGCGAAAAAGAGAATATTAAAAAAAAAGGGATTGCCATCGGGGAGGAGGAGGAACGGTGCTTAGGCTGGTCTTTATCTCAACGAGGGTGTTTCCCACCTTGGTGGCCTGAGAGCCTGAAGAAGATGCCAGTGACGGGAAAGTAGGAACCCTGGAAGGCCCTGCTCTCCGCTGGCTGTTGCTCCAAGGAGAAATTTCTGAAGGGCTTCTTTGTGTCATCAGCTGGGTGAAGACTCTGAACTTCAGGCACAGCTCACAGGCAAGAGCACTGTGACCAGGTCCAAGACAGCAGACAGAGTTTGTAGTCACTGGTTGACAAAATCTTTCCACAGCGGCAGCGATGGAAAAGAGCTGACGGAAGTAGTTCTTGCCATACAAAATAAAAGGGATCACTTTAAAATAAAGTGATTCAAGGTTGAATATAAAAGAGAAAGTAGGCAGAGCTTTTTGGCAGTCAAACTGAGCTATGAAGCTTCCACGAGTTGTAGTGTAATGGTTGATGGCGGAAAGTACTGAGGAGGGAGTGAGGCCATCCATGCTACATAGGGTTGTGACATTGGAGCCCAACGTCAGCGTGAGCAGCCCTACTAGATTGCTGCAGGAAAGCTTCTGTGGGATCCTAGTGCCTGACGGCATGCCCATAGGTGGGACCGCTGAGAGATATCCCTGAAGAAGACAGTATGTTGCCACCCATCAATGACTATGGTGATATCATCTGTGTCACTGCCCCAAAGTACCCATTATCAACACTCAGATACCTTGTTCAACTCCCTCCGCTGCCCTCTCTATACACACCAGTGTATCTATAAGGCCAGCTGCACTGGTCATTAACTGCTGATGCACCCAGCATTTTGGCCTGTATGAGTTTTAAATGATTTAAACAAACTTTAGCTATTGTAAACAATCTGTTTGCATCTTCCCTTGCCTCTGGACACAACCCACGTTTCACAATCTGGAACACAGTTCTTCATACCCAGGCATGCATAAAATAAATAATACTGTATAATATTGTAGAGCATTTCCTGTTCTCTTCTATTATTATATACTGACTGTTATATAGGCCTTACTTGACCTCTGAATTTTGTGCTTCTTCCTTGTATCTCACCCACAGGCTGCATCAATAAACAGGATTTTCTGCTGATCATTGAATGCTTACCTGGTAAAACTATTTCAATAAATATTTTTGACACGCTCCGATGAATGCCCTCCGTATTCACTTCTTAATAACTAAATTTCTCAACATGGTTTCTGTCATGAAAATTTAAAAGGTGTTTTTTTCTATTAATTACTAAAATCTCCATTTTAAATGGGTCAACAAATGAGTTTAATGATCAACTCAATGTGTAAATGTGCTTATCTAACATGTTCCAGGTTTGAGCAGAAGAGCACTAAATAATCCCCATAGTTTTTACTAAATGTTGAGTAGATATATATATACACACACACACATACTAATAATGGACAGGTGTTCGGGTGTATGAGTGAAAATGGTATTGAGTTGTTTGCCACCAAGAATACAGATATTTCCTCAAGTAGCACCTCACAACCACCTTACTGTTATACAGAAATGCGTTCTAAAATTTAATAAGTTTAAGAAGCCACCCAATGACTGAGCCACAGTTCAGAGATTTGCATAATTCATGGTCATCAGGCCTACTGCATGTTTACTGTAGGATAAGCAGTATCATGGCTTGCACTCTATCTCTAAGCATGTCATTTAAGAACATTTTGTTACATTAATCTGGTGTGACTGTAAAAAGACTTCAAAATGGATGAGCTAACAGTCTGTTAAGACCTTCTTTTATGTTATTAAAGAATTAGCTTCTGGACCTCAGAGGTATATCTAAATTCCAAGAACAAAAAAAAAAAAAAAGATAAACCAATATGTTTTTGCCATTTAAGGATTCTTCTTGGACTTGTGAAGATGATGTTCTAGGATTGTAGATATGTTGTTCATCACACTTTTAGCATGTCCCTCCACTTTAAATCTTGCCGAAGTCTTCAAGCTGGCTCCTCCTATCCAGTTGGGTGGTATATACTGCTCTGCCCCATGACGCCAGATCTTCCTTTCTGCTGGAAGAGTCAGGTTGCCTCCCTCGTGCTTAGGCATTTTGTAGGCCCTGGCTCAAAACCTTTGGTTATTCTGAAAATCCGTCTTGTTCGCATTAGCGATCACGCATTTGTTTCTTCCGATCATGGAATTCTTTCTTCCCTGGATTTCGTTGGTGCCCTTTGGGCCAGAAGATGTCGACAGACGATCCCCACACACTGTTGCAGATTTTACTGTCTCGTGTCGACTCCATGACACTCGAATGCAATCTGTCTCTCGCTTTTCCATCCTAATGCCCTTGACTGTCATCTCGCACACCTGAAGTTGGGGAGGCCGGAGAAATGGAACCTTCAGTGAAATACAGGAGGCTCGGTGGGTGGTCTCAGCCAGCGGATCTGCCGAACATACAGAACACATGCAAGCATTTGAAGAGGAAGTGGCTCGGCTGCAGAGACTACTTGAGCTTCTTCGCTCCGCTCAACTTGGGCTCCATCTTCTCAGGTTCCTTCTGAGAGTTGTGCCAGTCTCTCCCGACCAAGGGAGAGGGTCCTATGGGCACAAACTCCTCTTGATCCCGTAAGTGGAGAAAGGATCCGGGATGCGTCTTCATCACAACGGAGGCGCTCTTGGGAGTGGGAGAGATCTTGGTCCCCAGGAACATGCGGTCGCGACTCTGGTTGAGATTGCTTCTTGCGCTGGCTTTTCAGCTTTGCCGTCTGGTCAGTCAACGCAACTGTTGATCGATGATGTAGAAACTGTCATCGATCCTTTTATCGCTGACTCGGGTCGACAATTCTCTCAATCGGACTCAATTTGACTTTCCTTAACCAGAGACCCAGCCTGCTGGGACTCCCATCGGGAAAGTGGTTCCCGCCTAGTGTCTCCTGATCGACCGAACTGGCCCGTCCGATCTCAATCGAGATCTCGGACCCCCTCGGCCAAAGGAGCAGGAAGAACCATAAATGCTCACAAAGAGGGATGCCATTAGTGCGTCCTCCTTGATGAGGAGAGGCTTGCAGAAACTCCGCTGGCGCTATAGAGGACCTCATGTGACAACAGCTGATTTTGGCCAGGCACAAGCCAACCCCGGATTCCACCCAGGCCATTACTTGGTTTTCGCCTCCCGTCAAGCAGACTCCTTTTGAACCGATCAAGTCAGTTCCCATGGCACACGGAGTCGGTGAAACCTCCAGTTTGGCCTAAAATGGTCTCTCCACGGATTGTGGTGGAACCACCACCCAAGTAGCCTGTGGGAGGGCTCCTTCCAAGGAAGATAGGCCAGACACGGGCTCCCCAGCATTCTCGGTCACTGTCACCCCTGGACACCTTAGCGGAGTAAAAAGGTGACCTAGGCGATCGACCGTTATATCCGGATCTGGATGTCACCGGTCTGCATTCTCATCCCAGGGATAACGAATCAGCCGTTGTTAGAGACGGAGGAAGGTCCTCATCTTTTCAGGGCATTCTTTGATTAATCTCCAAGTCACATGGTTGCCCTGGAGCCAATCCAGAAAAGGCAGAGTACCCTCTACAGACATCCTCAAGAGAGGAGATACCCCGGAGGCCTTTCCTGTGGCGAGGCCATTATTGGCCCGGCCTTAGAACTCTGGAAATGCCCTGCCTCTTGTTCAGCTCAGTCTGCGAGCCTGCTCGTCAAGTATGCGGTGCCCATGGGGTCCCTTTGCAGGTACATAAAGCACCCTTCAGCCGAGAGCCTGGTGACTGCCTCTGTGTTCAGACGCACTGGCAGTTCTGCCATACTGACCAACCTCCTGATAAAGAGTCCAAACTTTGGACCATTCAGCCAGGAAGGTCTATGCGGCTGCTTCCTTGGGCCTTCATCAGGCAAGCTTGGCTGTCATCATGGCACACTTCTCCCATGCCCTTCTAGGGTCTCTGGATGAGGTCATTCCACATCTCCCGTGGACATGCAGACCACCATCAAGCAAGTCGGAATCAGGGCTGGGCTGTTGCCAAACAGCAGCTGCAAACAGCCCTGGACATTGGGGATTCTTGTGCCTGTTCGATGGTAGCCGCAGATGCCTCTTGTCGCAGGGCTTGGCTGAAGCTTCCTCCTCCTTCCCGCGGACATCAACACAAACTAGCCAACGTGCTCTTCCTAGGGCTGACCTGTTCGGCCCAGGAGTGGCTGGTCACCTTCAGTGCATTGAGCAGTCCAATGCCACCTTGACGCTACTTTCTGCCAAGAGTTCTTCGGGAAGAACCAGCAAAAGAAAAGAAGAAGCTATTTAGCATTCTTCCCCTGCGGTTCAGCAGTCCTCTTTTCAAGGGGACAGCAGCATCAGCAGCAGGCTCAAGCTTGCGCCCCAGCCCAAGCCCAGGCTTTCCAGGCCTATAAAGGAGGCAGAGGTTCTGGCCCTGGATCCCCTCTTCCAAGCCTGCTCAGTGACAGGGCCGGGCTCCAACCCTCTCCCATCACTCCAGCTCTGGGTCCCCAGTGAGGGGCTGGCTCCGCCCTTCCTTTCCGCCTGGTCCGCTGTCACTCAGACAGGTGGGTTCTTGAAGTGGCTAGTCAGGGACTGCCTCTAGAATTCGAGCAGTACCCTCCAAGTCAAGCCCGTGCCCCTCGGGAAGAAAAGAGTATCTGCTCAGACCCAGTCGGCTCTCCGAGATGACATCGCTCAGCTCCTCCTCAAGGAGGCTGTAGCTCCAGTGGCAGATCCTCCAGCAGACCCAGGCTTTGTCTCTTGGTACTTCCTGGTGCCCAAGTGGACGGGGGCTGGCGCCCCATTCTAGATCTGCACGACCTGAATCAATATCTCAGGTCATGTGCAGCTATGTGCCTTTCAGATGGTCACTCTGTGCCACATCATACCATCCTTGGAGTGAAACATGTGGTTCTGTTCACTGTCCGTCAGTCCCATCTGCGGTTCCTCCACTTCAGGGTCGAGGGGCCCTTATACAGTTCCGAGCCATGCCCTTCGGCCTGTCATCGGCCCCACGGTCTTCACCAAATGCACTGCAGTGGTGGTGGCCCATCTCAGGCGTTGAGGAGTCAGGATTTATCCCTACCTCGACGACTGGCTCCTAGCAGGTTCCACCCAGCAGGAGGTGGAGAGGTCCAGGGACCTGGCCCTCAAACCTGCTCCCAACTCGGCCTCATCAAGCGAGGCCAGAGTCGAACATATACCTTCTCAGGTGATGGGCTTCTTTGGGGCAGAGCTGAACTGCTGTCAAGCAGAGCTCGGCTCTTGGCGGAGGTTCTTTCCTCCTTTACTCAATCACTTCTGGTTGGGCAATTGCACCTGCCTGGGACATTCTGCGCCTTCTGGGTTACATGCCCGTGTACACCTCAGTGGTCCGCTGGGCCTGGCTGCACATCGCCCGCTCCAATGGGAGCTGGCCACCCAGTGGACTCAAGCGCCACAGTCATTTCGACCACCTGATCACTGTAACCCAGAAGATGGGATGCTCTCCGCTGGTGGACCGCCCCAGACTGGTTGCAGGAAGGAATCCAGTTTGTCTGCCCTGAGCAGACAGTTGTCCTCATGACTGATACCTTTCTCATGGGTTGGGAGCCCACATGGGGACAAAGGGCCCATGGGCTCTGGACCCTGAAGAGTCCAGATGCCACATCAACCTGTTGGAGCTCAGAGCAGTCAGACTGGCACTGTCACCTTCGCTCCTCAGCTCCGGGGTCAAGTGGTTCAAGTCCAGATGGACAATACCACGACCATGTACTACCTCAACAAACAGGGCGTCCTTGCCTCCGTCTGCTATGCAGGGGCGCTCTGCATCTGGACCCTCTTGAGCAATTGGAGGGGATCTCCTAGGCATCCAAGTGGCAGGAGCCTCAAATCATTTGGCGGATGCACTCAGCTGCTTAGGAGAGACATCCCATGAGGGTCTCTCCATCCAGAGGTAGCTCTCAGCCTGTTCCCCACTTGGGCAGACTGATGGTGGACCCGTTTGCCTCCAGGGACACCACCAAGCTGAGGCTGTTCCATGGCTGCCCCCTCAGCAGGGTTTGATACAGGGGATGCCTTCTCAAGGCCGTGGACCCCAGGCCTCCTCAGCCTTCCCTCCATTTCCCTTGATCCACAAGGTGCTCCTCAAGGTGAGGAGGGACAAGGCAAAGGTGATCCTGTAGCCCCAAACTGGCAGCGCCAGTTCTAGTATCCAGATCTCCTCAGCTGCAGGCCACCGGGCGGCTTCCAGCACACCCAGATCTGATATCTCTCAATCAGGGAAGGTATTCCATCCGGACAGTCAATCCCTGCACCTCACAGCCTGGTACCTGCACGGCTAGAGTTCCAGGCTTTAGGTCTTCAGGATGTCTACACGTGGTGCAGGCATCCAGGAAGGAATCGACCAGGAAATGTTACGCTTTCAAATGGAAAAGGTTTTCCATTTGGTGTCAGGGCAAGGGCCTGGACCCTCTGTCCTGTCCAGTGGCTAACATTCTCCATACCTTTGGTCTCTCTCCAAAGGGGCCTATGGTCATTGACTCTAGGGTGCAGCCATCTCTGCTTACGGGGCAGGCCGGTCAGCCGACGCTGGCGCAGGGAGACAGTGGTCGGGTGCTTTTCTAAGGTCTGGATCACTTATCACCTCCAGGGCGTGAACCTGCACCTCCATGGGATCTTCTGCTGGTATTGGCAAAGCTCACGGGCAAGCCATTGAATCAATGCACAAGTGTGAGCTGTCACACTTGTCCATGGAAGACAGCCTTCCTGGTGACCATCAAGTCTGCCAGGAGGACAGGAAGCTCCAGGTGCTTTGCTGTGACTCCTTATCTGGTCTTCCACAGGGACAACGTTGTACTGTGCCCCATCCAAATTCCTTCGAAGGTGGTGTCAAGTGTTTCACCTTAACTAGGTGTTAACTCTACAGATTTACTACCCCAACTACACTTCGAGGCGAGTACAGGCTCCATACTTTGGACCCAGATGTGTCTCTCCTATTGTAAGGAGAGGATGGCGGAAATTGGGAGAGGTTCGCTAGCTGTTTGCCATCTATGCTGAAGCCACTTCTGGCAGACCTGCAGCAAAGTGGACGATTGCAAGATGGATCACATCATTCATTAGTCTATGCTATGAGTTAGCGGGCAAGGAGCTCCCAGAGGGATAACAGCTCATTCTACCGCCATACCGCTGCATCGTGGCTGCTTCAGGATATCCTTATCCAGAAACCTGCCGGGCTGCTACCTGTAAGTCAGCAAACACCTTTATCACCCACTACCACATCGCTCTTGAGTCACGCCAGGATGCTGGTTTTAGAGCCTCAGTTCTCCAATCTCTGTTTCCTAAGTAGGGTGTCCACCTTGTCACCTCCTCCCGAACTGCTAGAGTCTGCCAAAGAGTGTGGATGAACAACATATCCATGATCCTAGAAAACAGGTTACTCACCTGTAACAGTAGTTCTAGGAGTGGTATATGCTGTTCATCCGCACGGATACACCCAACCTCCCAGGCTGGCGGACGCACAACAACACCTGGCTTCCAGTGGGCTAAGATCTGCCATCTTGGGTGGAGCCGAGGTAGATACCACCGGATGAGTGGGAGGAGCCAGCCTGAAGACTTCGCAAGATTTAAAGTGGAAGGGATGTGACAAAGAGTGTGGATTAACAACATATACCATTCCTAGAACTACTGTAACAGGTGAGTAACCTGTTTTCTCTGCCACACCATAGCAATCCATATCCATGAAGCTGAGATCAGAGTGGTTTCAAATTCAGGCAGATATTGAAAGGGCCGCAAATTAGGTAGTTATTAGGTTCATTGGTTCCATAAACCCAACATCCCTAACAGTTTGCAGAGGCATAGTCTTCCAGTCCTGCTTGCAGCATCAGATCCTAGACAGCGGAGTCAGTACCTGTCTTTGTAGCTCACCGTGGCAAAAACAAGCCATCCTGGTTAGAGAGAGGAACTAATTAAAATTACAGAATGTACAAACCTGCACTAAGACTTCCAGAGGGTTTATTTGATGCTCCAATCCAAATGTGGAGCTGCCAGTGGTGCTACTTCCAAAGCCAGTGCTACCGCCAAACCCTAATGGAAGAGTAGGAAGAAAATGCACACACAACCCATAAAATATCCATTCTTAAACAGTGGATATTCTCTACTAGTTACATATCCAGAATGAAGAGAAATGGGTGGGTAGGGGAGAGGATTGACCATTATCTGCCTTTGGTAAAATTTAGACCAAAATGCACTTTTTTGAACTATAACCTGATGTAGCCTTCAGCAAATTACTTAAAAGTTTATGCCACAACAGAACAGAAAAGTAGAGACAGAAGGAAAACTCAAATCTAGGGAATAGGGATTACAATCCATGATCCCTTGGTGAAGGTTTAGTGAGCTGTCTGGCAGAGCTCTCTCCCTTGAGCTACAGCCCGGCTCACTGGGCTCTCACAGGAAGTTTGACCTGCATAAAGATAACTGCAAGTCAGTGATATCGATTCAAGTAGCAGATTAACTACGGTGGTAGCAGGCCTTTGTTTACTCAGCCCTAGACAGCTAGAACTAAGTTTACCTGAAATCTAAAACAAGAAGCAATTCCTAAACAGCTTCAAAAGACTTGTATGCCTCCAAACAAAACAGTTGTTCTAATGTTACTTAGTTTTCTAACTGTAATTAGAACACTACAAACTGTGTGACTAAGTTTGTGTGTCTTTTATATGGGATATAAATGCATTTGTGTTTGCCATTCAGAGAGTCCTCGTGGAAACAAGATGATGTCAAATATTAAATATATAAGTGGGTGAGAAGGCTTAAAAATTACTATAAACCTACCAACTAGTTTGCAACAATGAAAAGTCCACTTCATAAGTCATTACCTCAAGGTAACAGACAGCCGAATGGTAACACTTAAACTACAAGGTGTAAGAGGATGAAATGGTAGAATAAAGTAACCTTTGTTAAAAAAAAAAAAAAAAAACTATTTTAATACACTATTTCACTATCCACCTCTGCACAGCCTCTGGACACTTCACTCCCAATGAGGAGTTTAGTGCCATAGTAATACACACTTATGTCTTACAGGTTATCTTTATTATAATTATAATGCACTTTACTTTTTGTTTCTCTGATAAAGCCCTCGGGCTGCTTCCCTCCCTCTGCCGCCACACCTCCTTTTCCTCCCTCTGCCTCTCCTATCTCCCTTGCTGTCCCCCCCTTCATTTCCCCTCTCCTTTTTCACCTCATTCCTCCTCCCATCATTGAATGTTTGCATCAATTTATGTTCGTCTGCAATATATATTTGTACAACAATTAATTGTGTTGCCAGTAACGCTTCTGTCTAATCTGTACCTAATGATGCGGAATCTTTGCAAAAGAGCCCTGGCTCAAAGGTATTTGTAATCCTAGAACTCAATAAAAATAAATAAATAAATTGTCAGTGAAGATTTAACCAATCATGCTGATGATCTACCTGCCTGTGCTTGAGGACCTCAGAATCACTGGCCTTGTTTAAAAAGTGGAACGTTACATTATCAAAACGGAAGTAACCTATATCTATTTGGAAAAAAACATTTCTTTACATGATTTGCTTAATACTAGTCAAAGAGTCTGATGATCTGCATGGACACCAATTTGCATGGGCACCCTGCTATTCTCCCAAGTGTTACCTCTAGAGGCGACATGGTAACAGAAGAAAAATTACTACTCCCTCTTTTCTCATCCTAACAGTGTACAAGAAAATACCTGGAGTCCTAAGAGGCTGTATGATGGCCATGTAAAATGAGTAGCATTTAAGTAGGTTTAAGAGCAGGCTACTGCCTCAATGTAATCCTCAAGTAACAATTCAAGAATAAAATCAAGAGCCTAACATCAATAAACAAAGTTTCAAATAAACTGTATAAAAATAATTTTATAATTAAAAGAAGTCTTTCCAAGGGTGAGTAGTATCATCCCAAAAGATGCAATCCAGTTGTAAAAGCTCTTGGGTAGCTTGCCTCAAAGCCCTCTAGAAAAATAATTAATGGTAGGAATATAGGCAGAGTGCCAAAGAACAAAATACTTGCACTCTATTTGTTCTGAAACTGCCCTCCACTCATTCATTCAGAGGAATTTAATATTTTTATTTGTGACATTTCTTTCTATGGTTCTGCTGTCCGCCCCTCCCCATGCACAAGAGCACTGGTGGTTTACTCCCTGGTAGTAGGATTGTGGGGAATACATCTCTGAGGCACTCCACATGCATGACATCATGGGTTGTGTACACCATGTAGAGTGCTTCACAGATTATCCCCACAATGGAGGAATAAGGCTGTGCTTTGAAAATAGTGGGAAGTGTTGTGATTTTTAAAAGTATTAGGTTAAAACAAAAGCACTGGTGTAATCATGCATAAAGGCTTTAGCATTACATATGGAATCCCAAGCTCTTAGGAAGCCCTGCAAGTCCGGACTGTCAGTTAGTTGGGAGGGTGAACTGTGTTCTAGAACGCCACCCAAAGTTATAACCCTTACTCTGTGTACACCTTCAGGAATGATGAAGCCCATTCTGAAGGGGCTCATTTCTTAAACATAAGGAAGAAGCCTATGGTTCACAAACTCCAGGTTAAGTCACATCAACTGAACAGGACAAAATAATTCCCCAGCCACTTTTCCTTTATCAGCCTTGCAGATTTCAGAGATGTGATTAAGGCTGTATAATAAAAATGTCTGCAGTTAATTACAGATTTTTGTCCTACCTTCATAGCCCTGTGAAACTGTTCCACACAAGGCACAAACAAACCTGCTTTGTAAAATGTTAACGCTTATTAAAATTTTATTGAATGGCCTTCATATATCAAGGGATATACCTGTACAATCCCTAAACACTAATGCTTCCTATACCTTCAATTACTAGATTAAACAATTTATGTAAACTTCATTTTGTTTCACTCTTTACAATCAATTTACTGTCCAGCAGGAGCAGTATTTCTTCACAACACTGGGAAACAAAAATCAATAAAAGTGGTAAATTATTTAAACAAACAAAAGAAAAAGCTGGAGAGGGGTTTTATGAGGTCTTATTACCAAACAGGATTTTTATGATTTCAGGAACCATCCATTTTTTTAAGGCTGTAAAGTAACATGCTATACAGATTGGTTTCAATCGTAGAGAGCAAAACAATTTTATTTACTGTGATTTTCACAGGGCAGTTTTGTAACTGATCAGCACTCATTAAATATTGCACCAGGTGCTGAGAGCAGTTTCTGTGAAGATCACAGCTGCCTGGCCTGTTTTCAATGTAGAATTCTCCAACAAATCTTCTAGGAGACTTCTTGGAGGAAGGCAGGACTAGGAATAGTGGTGCTTAACACAAAGATAATGTCACTGAGGTGTAAGATTACCACCACCAAAAAGGAGTCATACAATTGGCTGCTGTTTCAAATCATTAATAGCAGCCCTTAAAAAGCAGAGCAGGGCTGCAGCGTTAAGTTTGTATGACTCTTTTTGGTGGTTCTGAGTACTGCAGTACTTTTGTCAAATCTTCTAGGATGTTCTTTTTAAATGTAGTACTACATAGACTAGGCAAATAAGTTAAACTACTGGACATAATCAGTTTCTTTCTGATTTGTGTGAGGGCCTGTAAGATAGTCACTGTTTTCTGATTTATGGAACTAAGTTTGAATTTCCTTATAAATACTCAAGTAAAGGATTTTAGCACCAGTGAAGAAAAATCTTGTGATCATGTGCAAAGTCAACTATCGGTACCTTTCAAAAGAATATGGTCTTCTTGTCTGTAGAATCACAGAAGTGCGAAATGCAGCAGTAAACAAAGCCACACCTCCCAGCACTGGTATACTTCAGAGAAGTGAGTACCAGGCCGAGTGCACAGAATCAACACAGAGAAAGGATGTGATTATCGGACTTTCTGCTCTCACTGACGAATGGATCTTGTGCATCTATATAAGTATAATTTTAATTTCTATAACCATTTAACTATTATAAGATCTCATGTTATAATGGTTGAAAAATCACTGTTGGTAAGAACTCAACAGCACTGAGATGCTACTTCACTAGAACAATCTTTAAGCCTTTCTCCATCTGGGACCAAGAATGTAGAGAATAAAAATCAGTGTAAACTTTATTCTCAGTGTTAAATCCATGGCTTCATCAGCACCAAGCCACAATGACTTGCTACTGAGAACAAGCATGCACCGACGCTTCCGCACCTTTGGATTTGACACAGCTGCTGCACTAGTTGCAACAGTGATGCCTTTATGTAAAGGGTAAAGTAATGTAATCATAAAAGAAAGAACTAAAAACAGTACAAAGCGTGCTTCATACACAGGCTTCTACTACCCTAAGCCTTAAAGCTCCTTTAGCAGACATATAAATAGCTACTGACTGCTTACTCTGAGGAAATCAGAACTGGTCCTCACTTTAGTTTTGTAAATTGCAAGAATTTTGCTTCTTATTTGGCAACTGGCTTTGCTACTTCTTAATAACAGAGGACCTCTATTCCCAGACTGCTACAGTGAAGGTGGATGCTTCTTGCTGTTGTGCTTAAACCCACTACTAGACACTTAGGGGAGAAAGGCAATTTTATATATATTTGTACCTGGAGAATCTCAAATCAGAGACTCATTAAAATCAATCCGGGGAAGGACAAAACACTGTACAGTTCACAAACAGCAGAGCACATTTCATATGCAATATGAATAATGCTGAGAGTTAAATGTATTTATTATAATACTTTATCTCTAGCATCTCATAAATGGGATCCCAGGCTTTAACTATTAATATCTGTTTTTATTTAAGAACTGCCTCCACCCAAACACCACTTGCTTTTCAATTAAATGGTACATTAGTGCTTATCAAATATTACAATCACAATTACAATTACTCTAGAAATGCCAGAGTTGGAGACCCACTGGCAATAATATGTCCAAAAATCTAGTGTTGATTTAATTAATTCCTGTTACACTACAGCCTAGCGGTAACTACCTTTTCTTTTCTCTGGATCCCCACTTCGACTCTCTGAATGAGAATAATAAATGTAAAGTGTTACATTCTTGAACTTCTATTCTTTAGGGACATAAATTTCAGCACATATTAATGTGTGTTTAAAACTCCTAAAATTTAAGTAGGTTTTAAATAGCTTTAAGAAATATTAGAAAAGTTAAAAATGTACCTCAAGGCTTGAAGAACCCAAGCCACTTGATTGCAAGCCAGTGCCAATACCTGAGCCGAATGGTGTTCCAAAACTAACTCCCAGAGGTGGCTGTGGCCCTGGTATAGAAAAAAAATAAAAATAAAAAAACTTGCCTTACTTTTTAAAATTTATTTAACACTTCATTATGAATATCTGATAAAAAGAGCTATAAGATGCAGAGCCTATATCCATTTACATGTGATTAAGTCCCTTTACCTCACAGAATTTTTAAAACCTACTATCATCCCTAACGGAATAAGCTCCACTTACAAACAGGTTAACTTGTTAGTAGCTAGAAACCAGTGGCTAGAACTACAGTACATGACAAAAATTAGTTATTCTGCTGTGCAGCTTTTCTGTGATTTGTGTTTATTCAACTAGTTAAGGTGGAAATATTGCTGAACTGTCAGTATTTCTGGCAAAACCATAATTCAATTTAAACATAAAGCTGCAGAAAATAGCAAAAATATGTCTGTTTTCCACCTTGGCTAGCACTGAAAACAAAAAAACAACTGAATGAAAATGTTAAAGGATTTCAAAAGCTAGCCCATGGCCACTGTTCATGTTAGAAGCTTTTTCCTTGATGAATTAGAATAGTTTTAGGTGTTATGAGCGGAACAGTACAGTGAAGCTCTGATGTCTAGTACTATTCCTATTCATCTCATCAGCACTGCGACATCACCAGGGAAGCAGCCAGACATGCTGGAAAATGACTCAAACCAGTTAAAACGTAAATTTCTGCACTTGTCCACCAACCTTCATACAATAAGCACACAACACCAACTCTGAGTGTTTAAACCAAGCAGTATTTTATTCTTTAAGGACATTCCCTGCTGTTTCAGCAACCACATGTCAAAGTCATAATTTTTGCCCAGTACATGATGGTCATCTAAACATTTAAAATCTACAACAAAAACAAAGGTTGCTGTGCTTGTTTTAGGTTATACTGGTGAGATTTAATCTCTCTTTATGGAAAAAATCGGAAGGGGTCAGATTGTTTTATGTGGTTATAACATCAATATTTTAGATGTCAACATGAGTGTGAAAGAAAACATGAAACAAGGACACATAATTTGTCATGAAACTTGTTAATTTTTTCCACAAATGCAAAAATAAACAGTAAATTACAGATATTGTGACACCTCGAACTGATAGTCCCCAAAAGGGAAATATTTGTATGTTTTATACATAAAACCATTTCAAACCCATGTCATTTTCATAAAATGTTTTTGATAGATGTAGAATATGGTTATGAATACAGAAACAGAAAGAAATATAGGGCTGCCATGCTTCTTTTGGTTATATCTGCTTTCAAAGTTACAGTTTCAGAATTGGTCGGCTCAGGACAAAATAACTTGACATCCCAACAAAAATAAAACGGCAGGAATGCTATTTAAACAATTCAAAACTACATGCAGAATGGCAAGGACTTTAACATACAATAAACAGGTGTAACCAAGACAGTCAGATATTTAGGTAAAGGCGCCTCGAATGATACCAACTGCTGCAACTGTGGGAGCTAATTTTCTTGCTGCCATCCTGTATATATTTTAGCTGGACATACTAACATACAAACATACAGAATTTGCCAGCAGATAAAGGCCTAGAGGTCTATCAAGTCTGCTCGAATGTGCAGCTAGTACCCTTATTCTGCAGCTGTCCTCCTTCCACCCTTCCTCTTCATTAACCTCCCCTTGTCCTGTCCCATCCTCGCTTGAAGCAGTCCACTGTTCTACTACATACCACTTCACCAGGTAACGATTCCACCCAGCCACCACCCCTCTGTAAAAAGTGTCTCCTCATCTCCTCCTGAACCTTCCTCGCCTCCAGTCTCATATCATGGCCCTGGTGGCCCTCCCTCCTTACTTTGAACAGCCCTCTGTACCCGCCTTGTTTATTCCTTTCATGTATTTAAAGGTTTCAATCATGTCACCCTGTCTCTCCTCTCCTCCAGTGAGTACATGTTCAACTCCTTCAACCTCCTCTCGTATGATAAGTCCCCAGCCCCTTGTTCATCTTTGTTGCTCTGCGCTGCACCCTCCAGTAACTTAATGTCCCTTCAGATACTGCACGGCACTCAGGTGTGGTCTAACTAATGACCTATACAGTGGCAGAATCACCTCCTCCTCCGAGGATATACCCTTGCAATACAACCCAGCATTTTGTTGGCTTTAGCTGCCTTCCTACATTGTGCCGGTTGTTCATTGACCCTGTAATGAGCACACCCAGATCCTTCTCCTCCTCTGTCTGGGCTAGCTGCACTCCCCTAGCAGGTAACTCCTCCTTGGGTTCTTCATCCCAAAATGCAGCACCTTGCACTTTTGGCATTAAAGCCCAGTTGCCAGGTGTCTGACCAGGTTTCAAGCTTTGCCAGATCATCCTGCAACCCTGCCATCCCCCTAGGTCACCCACCACCTTGGTATCATCAGCAAACAGACTGATCTTGCTCTTGATGTCCCATGATATGTCTGCAATGAATATCCCAAACAACACCGCTGTCACTGCCCTTGGGTGTGAGAGCTACCCACCCACCCACCACCACCCTCTGTTGCCATCCCTGCAGCCAGTTTCTACCCATCTCACCAACTTTGCACCCGCCCCTGTGCCTACTAACTTCCTTCCCAGCCTTCCATGTGGCACTGAGCCTGAATGCCTTACTGAAGTCCAGATACAGGACATCCACTGCATGGTCCCTGTCCAGTTGCCTAGTTACCAGACATAGAACTCGACCAGGTTGGTTTGGCAGGATCTGCCACGCACGAAGCCATGCTGTCTGCTATCCTGTAGTCCTTTGGCCTCTAGGAGGGCCACCAGCCTCCCTTCAGGATAGTCTCCATTAGCTTACCCACGGGGATGTGAGGCTCACTGGTCTGTAGTTTCCGGGTTCATCCTTGGAGCCACTCTTGTGATGGGGCACCACATGAGCCATCCTCCAGTCCTGAGGTACACACCCCGAATGTAGTGAGGCATTAAATAGGTCTGCCAAGGTCCTGCAAGGACCTCTGCCAGCTCCTTCAGGTACCCTGGGTGGATGCCATCTGGGCCTGGCGCCTTGTCCACTCGGTGCCTTCAAACCCTCTAACTCTGCTCTCCATGATTTCCCATCTGTCACCACTTCCCACCCTGCTTCTGCCATTTCTCCCACCTTGGGTGTCACCCCCTCTTCTCTTTAGTAAATACTGAGCAGAAGTACTCATTTAGTGCTTCCGCCTTTATCGAACCCTGCTTCTACCCAACCCCTCCTTCCTAATCCTTACTATGTGGTCCTTACAGCCCTTTTCTCCCTGATGTACTTGAAGTCCTTCTCCCTTCTTAATGCCTTGTGCCAGCCTGAGTTCAGAGATGCTTTGGCTCCTTACTGCCCTTGTCACCTCCTTCGATTCTGTCAAGTACCTCCTGTCCTCCCCCTCCCTGTTTCCTTGTACTCCTAAAGGCAGCTCTTTTCCTCCTTACCTTTTCCATGACCTCCTTGCTCAACCAGATCAGTTTCTAGCCCTAGCCTTCTTGCTCTGGGCTTTGCAGCAGGTTTTGGTTGCCTCCACTATCCCCAGCTTTTTGAGCTCCCACCTCTGGTTAGTGTCCATACTAGATTGAATTCTGGCCAGGTACCCTTTACCACTTCCCATCCTCCCAAAGTCGGCCCTCCTGAAGTCCAGCACTATTGTGCCAGATTCCACTCCTTCCTTGCCAATATCCAATGTGAGCCATACTGAGTGGTGGTCACTCCTGACAGCGGTTCCTCCACAAAGTCCCCATTTGCCAGCACAAGGTCAAGGGTATTCCCTAACCTGGTTGGTTCACTGACCATTTGCAGCAGGAAGCTGTCCTGAAGGCATCCAGCAGTACCTGCTCCTTCTGTTCCTGGTTGTTGGGGTGCTCCAGTCCACTCCTGGCATGTTGAAGTCCCCACAATCACCACTACCCTTCTCAGGGTCCTCCTGATCTGTCCTGCTAGTTCCTGTCTAACTCCTCTGTCTGAGATGGTGGCCTGTACACCACTCCCATTCTAAGAATCCTATTCTTGGAATCCTGGATTTGCATCCAAAGTGACTCAGTACACCCTCCTCCCTTCCTCCCTTACACACTTCAGTCCTTCCTTCACATATAGTGCCACCCCTCCTTTCCCAATCACCCTGTCCCACTGAATAACCTGTACCCTTGTACAGACAGGTCCCAGTCATTGTATTGGGTGGCCCATGTTTCCGTGATGGCTGCAATGTCCACCTCCTCTGCCATGAGAACCTGTAACTCTGCAGTTTTCCTCCCAAGGCTCCTAGCATTAAGGGTAGCCACCTCCACCCCCCATCCTGCCCTCCTTTCTTAGCATCACTAACAGTACTTGCCATTTGTCCTTGTCACTATTATAGGGGTAAGCTCATATGGTTTCCCAACCTGTGGTCTCTGCATATCTCTTCCCAACTGCCACCCCCACTCCTAGTTTAAATTCCCAACTTCCTCTGTGTACTCCTCCATCCTCTGTTTCAACACTTTCTTTCCCTCCTCACTCAAGTGTAGTCTGTCCTTGGCATAGAGACTACTGTCCTCCCAGGTCCCTCCTCACCCCCCAACAGCCCATACCCTTTAGCACAACACCAGGTTCTTAGCCATCCGTTAAATTCCTCTATTCTCAGCTTTCTTGTTGTGCTTGCCTTTGGCACCAGAAGTATCTCTGAAAAGTTACTGATCTTCCTGCCCCTCACATTATTGTGCTAGTTCCTCAAACCTCCTCTGGACTGTATCTACTGTCTTGTCAGCCAGGTCATTTGTCCCAAGATGTATAATTAAATGAGGCTTGTCTCGACCCTTCTAGCATATTTCAGAACAGACTGTCCCACCCTTTCTGCTGTCATTCCTGGCATGGCCTCCACCCAAATGCAACTATGCCTCTCCCCTTGCTACCCCACCTAACTCCTCTTAGTATTGAGTCCCCCAGCACTAAGATTCCACCCTCTTACTCCCTGCTTGCTTCCATTCATCTCCTCTCATTTCCAGCTCCTCTTCTTCCTCCACATTATTTCCCCTTTACCTGTTGAATTCTCCCAGCAGAACTTCCCCGCTCCAATTTGGTCCAAGCATTTATCAACTACTCCTCTAATTTCATCATTTCCTCCTCCACCTTCTTCCTCTCTAGCAGTGCACAACTATTTTCTGAAGGCCCTTCACAAATGCCTGCTCCTCTCTCTTCATAGTAACCTGTTCTCTCCTTTCCACTCCATGACTTTTGCCACTTTTTTGCCTTCCCTCACAAGTCCCTATCTCCTCCTTCCATTTGTCTTTGTCTCTTGTCTCCTGACCTGGTTTCCCGGCAATTGTTCTTCCTGGCCTGGGCCCTTTGTCTCTGCTTCCTTCTTCTGACCCTCCTCACCACTGTTGGCTTAAATCGCCTCCCTCATCTCCCCTTCTTCCTCCAGTATTGGCCTAAACCCACCCCAATCTGCCTTGCCTGTCTTAGTTCCTCCTGCAGACCCTCAATCTCCTTTCTAAGTTTTTCTATGTGGTTGCACACTAAACATCCTCCCACTCCAGGCAATTTTAGAAAGATTGGTGCACTGCAGCTGTTGCAGCCTACCACCCTACCCATTGCTGTCGTTGCTCACCAGCGCACCCTACCCTTCCAGATGCAGGATACCAAACACTCCCCAAGTCTCCTCTCCTCCTCTATCAGTGCAAAACATTTTCTTTATTTCCTTACCCCTTTGTTGCACACGCTTAGATATATTGAGCAACTGCTTTTATATTCCTATCCTTCCTATCCACACTAAAACAGACTTTAAGTAGCCATTGCACACCCTTCTTCAAACTCCTACACCTCCTTTCCCCAATGCAATATCAATGCGAAGAAGTAATAATGAAAGCTCCTAGATTTGCATTTACTTCCTTGCACTGAGAGAGCAGTAACCTCTTCACTTACTGCTGTTCCTTTCCTGGTATGCCCTCCTACCCACACACCTTACTATACCTAGTGTTTAGCTCCTGTCAATCAGATTTAACAGGGCATATAATCAAGAGTTGGGGAAGGGGGGATTTGCAGCAACCAAAGACAGCAAAGAATACACACCACCACTGCTTTAAATCCTCAACACCCCAAAACAATTCTAAGTAAAGACAACAAAGAAAGTACAGTGTCACCAAAAGCCGACAATCCAAGTCTAAAAGAAAAACAGCAATTACCAGTTACTGTAAAGCACTGAATTGAATATGCTTCCTTCCTTCTGGCTTCTATAATATTCAAAAATACATACATTTCTATCTCAGCTCTTACCTTACCATCAAAAGACATGACATATTAGGAAAAATCATTATTCTAATAATGCTTCCATATATTTAAGAATGTATTCATGCCGGAAAACAACACTGAAAACTTTTTCGAGAGCATCACAAAAATGGGAATTTGAAACACCAGAACATCTTTAAAAGCCCAAATGCCAAAAACTCACCACACCTCTCAATGAGGATGCCAGCAGACGCCTATGCACCGAGGTTTGGTGCACAGGCTTGTTCGCCAGTGCCTCGCTGAGAGGTGTGGTGAGTTTTCTGGCATTTGGGCTTAAAAAGAACAAATAGTGCTTTGTTTATACACTAAAATTGGTGTTGGTCTGCTTATTGCAGAAAGGTTGGTGGACAAGTGCGGAAATTCATGTTTTACTGACATCACCAGTGACCAATCTGCCAAAGGTGAAGAATTCTTGATCTATAATGATGTAACAATCAGGAGGCTACAGCAATGATGATGTATGCAGAGTAATGTACCTTTGTCAGTCAGCCTCTTTATATAGGCTGTTCCACACATTACACCTAGAACTGTCAGGTAGAAAACCTTTTAATAGCGGAGAAAAAAGGGGGTGTTTAAGATGCAACATCTAGCAGCACAGTATAAATTATTACTATTTTTAGGAGTACTTAATCTTTTCTCTACTGTGAGCCAGTTCAGTTTGTGACTATGCCTTTCAAGTAAATCCTAAAAAAAATCCATCACACCTGCCTCTGTTGTTTGTGTAAACCGATGTCAGCCATATATTGCATAATATTAGCTAGCAGGAGTCCGTAATCCAGATGAACTCTGAAGGAAACTGAAGTCCTTAAGTGAACACCCTGAAATCCCAAGCATTATTTTTTTTGAGGCGCCAACAACATGTGAGGACTACATGAAAACTGCAGTGTCAGGTATTTTGATACCTGATTTTAAAACAGTTTTCTTTACTAACCCCATTCAGGTAAACAAATGAAAACAGGAGGCTCTTAAAGACAACATATAAGGAACATCAACTCTTTTTTTTTTTTTTAATATAACTGAAAATTTCGCATATATGAAGTCTGTTTAATACCCCCAGTAGACTGCTTCAAATGTTTCTTTTGAAACAGTCTTGTTATTTTTATTATTTGGGTCCCCTGCTAATTTTTTTTTCCATCCAATAATTATTTTTCAGTTGTCTACACTGTATGCTAAGGAGGCAGTATAGCACAGCAGTTTAGGGCTCTGAGCTGCAAACCTGGAGACCTGGGTTTGTATCCCACAACCCCACTTGCATACTGTGTGACCCTGAGCAAGTCACTTAACTTCCCTGTACTCCCAGGTTGCACCTGTAAACAAGCTTCAGCTTAGTGTGCTACTCCTAGTTAAACAATTGCCCTTCTTCCTTTCCTATGCATGATGGAACCTCCGTGGCATCAGTTTAGTGGAAGCTGGACAGAAGCTTTTCATGCAAGCACTCTGCTCAGCTGATGTCACTGTGTTCCTGAATGGATAAATAATTAGAAAAAGAATATTGGGTGAGAAAAGGCAGCATTAACAAAACACCTGAGAGGAACATAACTAATTCAAAACACATAACACAATGCACTGTGGGTACAGACTTTACACATGCCCACATTTCCATTATGTAAAAAAAAAGGTTCATATGCCTTTTAACAATAACATGTTAAAATACTGATACCCTGTTATATATGCTAACTGAAAAGTGTTTACTCAAAAGAAAAAGAAAAAATCTGCTACAATTACATGATAAAACATTTGTTCTACAACTCCAACTGCTACTGAGAGGCTAGTTTGTAAAATAGTTTGCTCAGACTAACACTAAAGAGGTCTGCTCTTCCACTAGCTGCTGCCCCAAAAAAAAAAATACATACATCTTTCCTCACCTGGCCCAGAGTTGATGACAAGTTATTATCTTTATTTTTCAGTTTTAAAATGTTTATATCGCTCATAATTTTGTCCCTGGCAAAAATGGAGCCACTTCCTGAAACTACGCCACGCCCACTGCAGGCACATGCAACTCCGCTTTTGTGATGTCACAAATGAACACCACATATGCACGTGCTCCACTGACTTGAGTAGGGATGAGTTTTCTAAACTGTTTATTAACATTTAGAGTAGCAATTTTAATAAATCAAAGCAAGCGCTCGACTAACAGGGTCCAGGGACAAAATTATGAGTGATACAACATTTAAAACGAAAGAAATAAAGGCAATAACTTATAGCCATCAACTCTGGGCCACGTGAAGAATGATGTATCTTTTGGGGGCTACTGGAAGTGCAGATCTGCTCTTAACATCGATGGAAAGTCATATTGTTACACAATGTTTCATTGTTTTAAATTTAGAACTTATGGTTGCTGGAATTGCATGATTTTCATCCAATTCAATAAGAACTTTAACAAATCATAAAGTACATCAAGAAACCAGACAATAACACTTTTATTAATTTATTGTTCATTTTAAAGCATGTCAATTACATAGTAACATGATAATTCAAACTCAGACAAAGCAATAACTGTGCCATATTGTTTAACGTTTTGCTGCATTACAATTTTGCATTGTTTCATATGAAAGTTATCAAAAAATTACCTTTCAAAATATGTTCAAGAACATTTAAAGGCACACAATTGTATGTACCCTTAACCAATTTAATACATTCACACGTTTAGTATTCAAGCAAACCATAGCTTCTTCTACAATTTTAAAGAGACAGGTGCCTCCTCTAGAACTAAGTAGGCTAGAACAGCTGTCAAAAATTCAATTTTATAAAAGCCTGCTTTGGTGCAGTAATAAATAAAATGTCAGCTTGTTTGTACTCTGTTGTAAAAAAAAAAAAAATCTTGCAAAAAAAAATCCAAAGTAGTCAATAAGATGTTTGCAAAATAATTCAAAATCACTTATTTGACAGTTTTCAATATAACACTGTTCTACACCAGACTGTTTTGATTAATCCTAGCAACAAGTCAAGCTCTGCTTGTCCACCTAAGATGCTGGGCCAGCGTGACTCTGAAGCTAGTTAGGTAAATAAGCCAAGAAGACTGAGGTATTAAGACACGACTTGTCCCTGGATACACCAGATTGTTGCTAAATAGTATTGTCTATTAAGTTCTGCCCTTGACCCTACCAAAAGCTAGGAAGGGGAACACATTTTCAGCAGTGGAGAAATCTAGTACAGTCCTTGCAAGGAGGCACTGTCTCTTTAAAGCATAGTGATGCTTCATTAAAAATTAAATTAAAATAACGCTCATGTGTGTCCCTAAAGAAGAGTGTTCTGAAACAGATTAATTATGTGCAAAACAAATTAAATTAACACAAAAAGCCTTAGGTGAGAATGTAACACAGAGGTTAGTGTACACCAGATAGTGTCAAAACAGTATCACTGCAAGTGATCTTTTATTACAGAAGTGCCCTTGTGTTTCAAAAATAGTAGGATCAGACAGTATCTCTGAGAAAGGTACTACTCAGAAAGCAAGTCATTAACAGATTAAAACTGGGGCACAAATAATAACTTCTAATAAAAGAAGTATGCCCTTGTTCAGTGTTTCTTCACATTATTTCTATACTCGATCTGTATTCTTGCAAATTTGGTATAGATGTAATTTTAAGCACTGAGTACAAATTGTAAGTGCCTTTTCTTTGATACTGCCATTACTGAGAATAGAAAGCTGTTTAAAACATTCTTTTAGGGTGATGTGTCATGGCGCAGTTTTAGATGCCAGTTGGGGCACTGCTGGCAGATCTTACAACATTGGAAAAAATAATCCACATGACTATGTCCGTAGCAGCACCTACAAAACTGCATTTCTAAACTGAAATATGATTATTTGTATCTGATGCTGCGATTTTATCTGTAAAATATTTCAACTGCAGAAAGTGTTAAAACTTTCAAATATTAAGTTTAAAACAACTGTTGATTCATGTGTTGTAATTTCAGATACCTACAAAAGCTTTGTATGCTTTCAATGTTAAACTAGACTAGAAACCAAACTACATTCGTAGCGCCTCTTCATACTTATCGGTGCATACAGGGCAAGTATGGCATACACAGGAGGAAAAGCTTGCAGCTTAAGTATTGCTTTAACAGCCATTCAAGTATGTGCCTATAGCATGGTTTACTATGTAAAACAGGCACTTGTTATATTAATGAGACATTTACAGGAGATGAAATCCCCCACCTCAAAGGCTGCACTTCAAATTAGAAACAATCTGTAACAAAAATAAATGAAATAAAATGACCTGTTTGGCCAGATGATAATGCAAGTTCTTCCATCTTCCGTTTACATTTTTATGGCCACTTTAACATTTTGTGCCCAAATGTCAAGTCTTCAGAGATATATGGCAAAATTGAACTTGAAGTGCTGAATGTGTTTGAATGTATATAGATTCCATACGTGAATATACAATCCTCCAGCACTGTAAAATAATAAACAAAACAGACAAGCGATACTTTATGTAATAAAGTTTGAGCAAGCATACATACAGTGGTGGACAAACTCCTTTTCAGTCCCAAAGCAGAGTGGGCAGAGTGGGAAAAATGCTACTTACTGGGGTGAGGGGGTTACACACTGAGTTGGGGATGAAATTTCTTCTGGATGTGCCTACTTAGTAGTGACTGCTTCAAGTCTAAAACAAAAGTAAATAAGCAAATGCATATCTGTGGACTTTTCTTTTTATGCTTTTTGCATTTTTATTTAATAATGAACAACCCTTTCTTACGTGGATTTTTACTTTCACTATAGGAGATCATTATTTTCTGAGGTATAAGAGAAAACCAACTTGCAAGGTAAATATTCCTCATGCACCTTACAGAGATGGATAAAGGGATCTCCTAATTTCAAAACAAAAACTCATAAAATAGGGTAATTTATTATTTAATAAAACAAAGAAAAGCATGAAAAAACAAAACCTACAGAAATGCAGTGCTTATTTTTCTTTTTTAGACTTGAAGCAATGTACTGTGTAGGTACATGCAGAACAGAATGTAATCCCAACTAATAAAGTGCGTAATGCCCACCTATTAAAGATCAATTGTAGTATTTTTAAAATGCTTTTAACATATTTTATTTGCTCGCCATGAGAACAGCTCTGTATATATTGTAAGTAATGTGCAGTAACAGTAATTTCTCATGTTCAGATGCTGTTTGACTGTCTGTCTTTTGAAGGTTTCACAGAAAATCCCTCAGATATTGTCAAACCAGCTGGCAGAATCTTTGGTAAGTGCTGATTCCATTCAAGCAACAATGACAATTTTCCTCAAGGATCTGGCAGCTCAGTGCATCATATTATGACATTCAAAAATCAGTCTTTACTTCCAGTTTTCTGGTGGTGCACTGTATTAAACAAATTATTCCAGAAAAACACCATGAGTAGGTACCAATTTCCTAAGTTGATCAACACCAAATTTGTGCTCTGTATCACCCCTTCCCAAAAAAAATCCATCAACATGACAGGTTCAACATGAACATTGTTGTTTCCTTAGTTCTCTTACTGCCCTGAATGAAACACAACAGCTTCCTTCTTATTTCAAAGTATTGTCCTCAAAATTACTGATTAATCTGTAAAGTAACTATTTATCTGTAATAAACACACATGCCCACACGTAGCATCGGCCAGAGCAGGAATACCACAGATCAAGGAGTCTTTAAGATCGATATAAAAGCTCCTCACAGCTTAGAAGGTGTTACGAGACAGAGCCAGCCTTGCTCGACTTCGTCAGGCTTCTGATTTCAGTAACGGACTAGTTATTTTAAGATAGTGTGTCTTGGATATGTTGTGGTGAACCCATTAAAATAAAAACTATTTAAAAGAAATAATGGGTTCACCACAACATATCCAAGACACACTGTCTTAGGGTAGCTGGTCCATTCCACTGGGGTGTCAAACAGACGAGGCATACTGATGAGTCCGGTAGGACGAAACACGGTCTATGTCTTCAGTTAGCACCCTTGCAAATGTGAGAGGCCTTCGCACCATGCAATTCTGCTTAAAGTTGGACCAGCATAACATTCTGTGGTGATTTGCATATGCAGCCCATGATGCTTTGCACTGTGGGCATGTGTGATTTTGTATTTTCTTGAAACTTGGCTTCCAGCCAAATGCCCTTTGGTAACTCCTTGCCTCAGTGTTTGCACACAGAGGTTCTTTGTCATTTATCTGTAATGCTGTACTGATAAAATTTCTCAGGCAAAGGTCCTCAGACATTTGAAAGTAAACATGAGTTGTTGCCATTTTACAGTATGTGTGTGTGTGATATATACTGAGCTGCTAGGACATCTGAGAAAAATGATGTCATTGTTGCCTGAATGGAATGAGCATTCCCAAGATTCCACCAGCTGGTCTAAAAATGTTTGAAGGATTTTGTGGGAAACCATCAAACGGGAGCATTAAAGAGCCCCTGACACAGTTAGAAAACTTGAAAAATGTGAGATTTTCTATATTTATTTATCTTATTTTCATTTTACTGATGACAGCTGTAAGAAAGAGGCTTACTGTCCCCTTAGACTTTTTCAGCTCTTTCTGCTATCCTACATTTGACATCATAATCTGGATTGCACCTGGAAACGAGATTCAGGTCATGGTGCTTTTCCCAGTTAACTTTTAAATAAAAATAATTAAAATAAATAATCCCCATTTATAGCATTGTAAATGGCTGGGTGGCAGGACACAGAGGGTGGTGGTAAATGGCTGTCACTCCACAGAGGGAAGAGTGACCAGTGGGGTACCACAGGGATCAGTGCTGGGACGGTCCTATTCAACATCTTCATCAGTGACATTGCGCAGGATCTAGAAGGCAGAATTTCACTGTTCGCTGATGACACAAAGCTCTGTAACAGAGTAGACACACCAGAGGGTGTAGACAGAATGAGAAGGGACCTGCAGAAACTTGAAGAATGGTCAAGGGTTTGGCAGTTGAAATTCAATGCAAAGAAGTGCAAGATAATGCATATGGGCACAAAACCCTGGCACAATATATCAGTTGGGGGTGAGGATATAGCATGCACCAAGCAGGAAAGGGATCTTGGGGTTGTCATCTCTGATGACCCCAGGTAGGGAAACAGTGTGACAAGGCATCAGGTAAAGCAAATAGGATGCTGGGATGTATAGGCAGGGGCATCACCAGCAGGAAAAGGGAGGTCATAATTCCGCTATACAAGACACTAGTGAGGCCCCACCTGGAGTACAGTGTACAGTTCTGGAGACCATACCTATGTAAGGACATAGACAGGGTAGAGAAGGTTCAGAGGAGGGCAACAAAGATGGTGCATGGATTGCATCACAAGTCCTATGAAGACAGGTTGAAGGAACTGAACATGTACTCCCTGGAGGAGAGGAGGGAGAGAGGGGATATGATAGACATACAAGTATCTTATAGGGAGAAACAGGGTGCAGGAAAACACTATTTTTAAGCAAAAAGATGTTCCAGGACTAGAGGGCATGGGATGAAGTTGGAGGGAGGACTATCAGAGGAAACATGAGAAAGAATTTCTTCACAGAACTGGTGGTGGACAAGTGGAACACCCTGCCAAAGGAAGTGGTGGGGCTGAAACAATCACAGGATTTAAGAATGCATGGATAGACATAAAGGAATTCTAGAGGTCAGGGTAAGGGGAACGGACTCTAGGAAAACAAACTGAACTTACAAGCTCAAATGGGCAGACTGGGTGGGTCATAGGCCCTCATCTGCCGACACTGTCTATGTATCTATGTAATTATCCCCACAGCAGCAGACTGTGATGTCATAAACAGAACTGTGATGTCATATGTAGGCAAGCGGCCAGAACAGATAGGGCAGTGATCCTGTTTACATGTAGATGTCCATAGTAAAAAGGAGGCTGAGGAATACAGAAACAATATTAAAATATAACTGAATTGTGCTCAACATTGCATTTTCTCAGCGTTGTCACAACGGTGTCAGGGGCTCTTTAAAATATAACTGTACACAACAAATGGCAATTTCTTCATTCCATATGTAACAAATAAGGCCTTGTTATCCTTGTGTTAGAGAAAAGTAAAGTTTTCAATATGTTTATAATATAGCTGCAGTTGATATTTAAGTAGCACTTTCCCCACCCTGCTTTTGAACTGAGAGTGAGTTTATTCTACCCTTCTCATATCTTTGCTTAAACTGTATATAAATTACACATTTAGTATTTTATATAGGATAATGGGGTGGCGATGTAACGAGAAGTTTATTACTCGAGGTGTTAGATGCTACATAAACCCAGAGAGCGTGCTCGAGGGTTTATTAAAGTATCTAACACCAAGGGGTGTGTAAACTTAGTTTCAACACACCACCCTTATTTTATTTTATATAATTGCTGGGGTTCCTTTTTCGCCACAGCAATTATATAAAACAGAGGATCCGTTGCATTTTCGGACAGTTTCAAAATGTTTTATCTCAGACTTCGTGAAATGTTTAAAATGTTTTTTAATGCTGGCCCGGTGGCGCTGAGGGATGAGGTGCTGGACGCCTTACTCAGACTATGCCGGGTGACCCGTGTTCAGGAATGAGCACGGGCCACCAGGGGTCGGCAGGGAGGAGAAGGACTGAGCATCCAATGGACTGCTCTCCTTCTCCGGGTGACAGCAGTCGGTGCATGACTGGCCCCTAGCAGTGGCTGGGAGACAGGCACCGACGCCTGGAAGAGGGAGGAGAGAGGCAGACACTTGGAGGAGTGCATGGACACATGCATGCTCTCTCCAGAGGGCATCATTGCATGCCTCCTCTCCTAAGGGAGAAATGGAGGAAAGCATTCCAGGTGCGGCAGGATGAATCGATCCTGCAGACCCGCTTCGAGAACAGGCAGTAACCTCCGCACTAGATCTGTTCTGATGGGTTTGGAACCCCATAGCCCTGCCCACGAGGTCCAACCGTGGAGGTAAGTGGAAGGTAAGCTGAGAGAGTGGGAGGCAGGGCCAGGTGGGATGGAGTCTCACCTGGAAAGAGAAAAACTGTTAAAAAAAAAAAAAAAAAAATTTTTTAAGATGTTTGAATCTTGAAAATGAGAAACCTTGCAGAAAATAACTTACCACCGAGTTGCACTGACAGTTGTTGCCTTTCGGTGAGAAGGCAGGAGAGTGTTAGGACGGAAGAAATCTGCAGCGGGCGCAGGGAGAATGAGGGAAACTGCGTGTGCATTTGCCGTAATAAACACTCCTTTATTATGGCAAATAACGCCACTGTTTCCTATGGAAAAAAGGGAACCCCAATAATTATTACAGATTAAATGCGCCATGTATTTCTGAAGAAGTGACCTTTAGACAAGAAAACATTAAATGTTACAAGAGTCCATAAAAATTAAAACTGAAGATAAAATACTTAACAGTAACATTTGGGTGCAAGACAAATGGAAATTACGTACCTACCCTAATTCTTGATCTTCTTGGATGAGTCTCCACCACTCATTCACACTAATGGGGATCTGCGCCAGAGGCACTAGGACCCAGCGGGAGCAAACGTTTTAGCAGAGGTTGGCACCAGAGATGGAGCTGTGAGGAGCGTGCAATCATGAGCCTAGCTCGTATGTAATGACTATTCAGCGTTGACCCTCCAACCGCCTCAGTATCTTTTTTCTGAGGAGGTGCAGCGAATTAACCTAGAAGGACAGCCTAACCAAAAACGGACATAAGATAGTCAGATGACCCGTATAAGAAGGGTCAGCAAAGAAGTCTTCACAGCCTAAAGATTGAGGGAGTGAAGACCAACAACAGAGGTGAGCTCTGGGGATGGTAGGGAGGGGGAACAGTGGTGGAGACTCGTCCAAGAAGAGCAAGGATTATGGTAGGTATGTAATTTCCATATCTTCCTGACATAAAGTCTCCACACCACTCATTCACACTAATGGGAAAGTACTGAGCTAATAATCCCCAAGAGGGCGGCAGGAGAGACCAAGAGATCACAGTTTTAGGACAGGAGTCCATTAAGGATGGTCTGCCAAAGAAAGCTGTTGTCTGGCATGTACATCCAAGACATAGTGTTTGACGAAAGTATGCATGGGCTCCAGGCGCGTGATTGCAAAATATGGGCACGCTATGGATTTCTTCTAGAAATGCCGCGACCGCTTAGTAGAGTGAGCGTACACTCTGCCCTCCAGCTTAACCTGCGCCATGGAGTAACAGTGGCAAGGCATGCCACCAGCCATGCTAAAATACATCTGATAGAGACCGCTGACCCAGCCGGTCTCGCTGAAGGAAACAAACAGTTGTTGAGCTTTACGAAAGTCTTTGTTCTATCTAGATAGAAATGCAAAGCTTTTGACATCCAAGGAATGAAGAGAACTCTCCTTCATTTTGGAAGTTCGCAAGTAGGAAGGAAGGACCAAAGGTTGGTTTGAATGGAATTCTGAAACAACCTTAGGGAGAAACTTAGGAAGGGTCCTAAGAACTACTTTGTCTTTATGAAACACAGTATATGGAAAGTCCGTGACCAAGGCATGTATCTCAGAGACCCTGTGGGCTGAGGTGATGTCCACTAGGAAGGCCGTCTTCCAGGTGAGAAATTTTAACTCACAGGTAGCTAGAGGCTCAAAAGGTTTTTGAGTGAGCATGTCTAGAACCAGATTAATGTCCCAGGCTGCGACTGGGCGTCTTATAGAAGGTCTGGTATGCAGAATTCCCTTAGAAACCTCTTAACCACAGGTAACTGAGCCAGTGACAAGGAAAGTACTGGCTCATGATAAGCTGAAATGGCACAAGGTGAACCTTAACTGTAGAGTATTGCAGACATGAATTTGAGAGGTCTAAAAGGTACTCTAGAACTTTATCTGGTGGGCAGAAAAGGATTCAAAGAGTATTTGCACACCAGAGCGAAAAACGCCCATTTGGCTGTGTACATTTTCCTAGTGGCTGCCTATGCAGGCAGCCAGAAGAATATCTGAAACCCTGCAAGAGACATTGAACCTGTTCACTTCCATCTCTTCAGGAGCCAAGCGTGAAGGTGAAGTGACCTCAGATTGGGATGGACCACAGGCCCCTGAGTCAGAAGGTTCGCCTGAAGGGAAGCGGTTTCGAGGAGTTTCCAACATACTGTTGAGTAGTGGAAACCATATCTGTCGAGGCCAGAAGGAGCAATATTGTCCCCTGGGACTCGAATTGGAGAAGTACTCCCTGAATTAGAGGAAGAGGTGGAAAGGCGATAGAAAGAGTTTCGCTCACCGCAGACTGAACGATCCTGACAGAAAATGCCAGGCCCTGGATTTCTGGAGCAGAAGAGAGGCAGTTTTGTGTTGAGTGGGGATGCAAAAGGTCCAGGACTGGAGTGCCCCACTCTGCGAATAGTGACTGAGCTATGGCTGAGTTGAGAGACCATTTGTGAGGATCTGTCTCTGTTCTGCTGGGGCGGTCTGCCAGTTCGTTCTGCACTCCGGTAGGTAGACCGCCTGAATTAGAGCCTTGTGCTCCAAGCACCATTCCCACACTCTCACTGCTTCCCTGCATAGGTAAGAATGAGCACCACCCTGCTTGTTGATGTAATACATCACTGCTTTGTTGTCCGCTTGAAGGAGAATGTTCTTGTGACAGAGAATGTCCTTCAAAGCCGGACTGCATAACGGATGGCTCTCATTTCTAAGACATTTATGTGAAGTTGGGACTCGTCCTGAGTCCACGTACCTTGAGTGTGGAGAGTCCGACAGTGAGCTCCCCACCTCATCAGGGATGCATCCATGGTAATGGAAATCTGATGATCCAGAGGAGTAAAGCTGTATCCTTCCAGAAGATTGTCCTCTTGTGACCACCAGTTGAGTGATCTCTTCAGAGGTTCTGTCACCTTGATGAGAAAGGACTGAGGGTGCGTGGTCGGGACTACGAGTACTGAGCATCCACTGAGAGGTTCTCATGTGGAGGCGTGCTAGGGATACAGTGAACACTGAGGATGCCATGAGACCTAGCATCCGTTGCATTGAGAGAGCTGACACCGAGCTGCTCTCTCCAATTTATTGGGCCTTCTTAAGGATATTGCTCCTCCTGTCCTCTGGAAAATGCTTCAGCAGGAGGCGTCTAGAAGAGTTCCTATGAAAAGGAGCCTCTGGTAGGGCTGCAGCTGCGATTTCTTGAGGTTTAGCAGGACTCCCATGGGCGTGAGAAAGTGCTGAAGCCGTGGCTATGGCATCCAGAGTTCCTTGCATGGAAGAACTTGCTAGAAGCCAATCGTCCAGATATGGGAACACTCAGATTCCAATTTTTCTGAGATGCGCCATGCAGAACTGCACAACACTTTGAAAACTCATGGGGCAGAGGATGGCCCAAAGGACAGGACTCTGAACTGATAATGCTTCCAAAGCCAATGAACCTTAGGTATTTGTGATGCTTCAGGTAATATGAATGTGCTGGTAAGCATCCTGCATGTCCTGGGAGGCTAACCAGTCGTGTTGATGAAGCAAAGGTAACAGGGTTCCTAGCGATATCATTTTGAATTTCCTTTGGTAGGAATTTGCTTAATTTTCTGAGGTCCAAAATGGGGCACATGCCCTGGTTTCTTTGAACTAGAAAGTATGGGAGTAGAACCCTGTGTTCCATTGATCCAGCGGAACTACTTCCACTGCCCTGTTGTTCAGAAGGCCTTGTATCTCGGAGGCTAGAAGTTCTGACTGAAGAACTGACAGCCTGGGCTGTCGCCTGGGGGACGATCCGGAGGGTGTCCAAAAGATTGAGGGAATACTCGCGGATTATCCGGAGGACCCATTTGTCCGAGGTTATGGATTTCCACTGATTGTAGAAGTGAGTCAGACGACCTCCCACCAGTGAGGAAGAGTCCCCTCGGCAGCTGAAGTGGGACTTGGGCCAACAACTCAGAAGGTGGCACTGGGCTGTTTGGGTCCTTGCATCTTCTGCTGCATTTTCTTTTGAGGCTGGGGGCTTGGTTTTTATTAAAACCTCCCTGCCTTTTGTCTCAGAAGGACTGACGGTTATGAAACTGACATTTGTTAACACCCCGAGAGGGAGCGGAGGAGGTCGAGCCAATTTAATGGCTGACCTAGTCTTTGTGTGGCCTCTAGAGCTTGTTCTACTTGAGGGTCAAGAGGTACACACCATCGAAAGGCAACGCCATTACCTCCTGCTGTGCATCATTTGTGAAACCTGAAGTGCACAGCCAGGAATGGCGGCGGTACAAATGCCCACCGCCCGCTCTGGAGGCAGTATCAAGGTATCCATAGCTGCTTTAACCTGCTGGTTGTTGGACTCTATACCCTGGTTATGGTTTGAAGAAGCTTGAATTAGTATCCAACTCCGTAGAGCTTCAACCATTTGTTTGAGCGAATGCCAAAGGATATACTCATATTGAGAGAAACAGCCTTGGTAGCTGGCAATACGATACCTAGGGTGGAAGCAGCAAAGACACTCTTCCCAAAGTGCCTATCTTATGAGATTCTTTGTTAATAGGTCGAGCTGTAGTAGTCTGGGGAAGGCGACCTTATTCTCTGCCAAGACTACAATAGGATCCGCAAAGGCTTGGGATGCCAAATGGGTCGATCCTTGGGAGCAGCATATTTCCTATCTATGGACTTAGCCACCAAGGAATGATAGCAGGATTATTCCATACCATTTGAGACAGCGTCTCAAAGGAGGGCTGTACCGGAGGAGTCAAATCCATAGGGATCTCCGAACATGGAGGTATTGGAGTCTTAACAGTTTCCCAGTATCAATATCTGTAGTTTGGAGAGAAAGAGTGGAATTCAGGTTTTTCAGCAGAGACTTAAAAGACAGGTCCTCGACCTCAGGCTCTGCAGCAGGAATAGATCCTGTTCCTTCCACATTATCACCCAGCCTAAGGTCTGGGTCAGGCTTAATGTCATCTCCTGACAGTCCAGGAGGGACTGTATGGACAGGAAAGGAGTGAAAATCAGAAGGAAATGAGGAAGGAAAAGGATTAAAGAGGAACAGTCCTGAAGGCTGGATGATGTCCTAACAGGTCTCGGCGCCAAAATATGCATGGCGCAGAGGAGCCACACGGGCCAAAGACGGCGCTTGAGGTGCCACACGGCTACCAAAGCCTGACGGTGCCAAAGACAGCACCGAGAGGCCACACGCCGGAGGACAAAGCCAATGAAACATACAAACGCCGAAAAGTTATTGATACCGAGGGTATCGAAAATACCCCAAGGTTCAAAAACAGGATTTGAGGAGAAAGAAGGATGAATACCAGGAGATAGAGGGATCAGTGTGGCCCCTGCACTGCAGGCATGTGAGGGGGAAAACACTAAGCACAGAGTCGACGGCACTGAAGACTGTGCCGCACGACAAGGGAGGCTCCACCGCCCTACCTGACGTCCCAAAAGCCCGAAGGCATCTGAGTGACCTGGCCAGGCAGCTGGACCAACCTCCGAGCCCATTGCTCCATGACAGCAGCCCACTGATGAAACTGCTCATCTGAAGACCTACCAGAGGGCGGGGTAGGGCTCGGCGTCAAGACGCTGGCTACCAGAAACAGAAACCGCGATCAAGGAGAAGGAGACCGCCAACAGCCCCAATAACTGATCCTCTACGCAGATACATCAGAGGGCTGTCCTTATGATGCCTTCTTTTTCGACCTGTGGGTCAAGAAGAGCTCCGAGGCTGAACGGCACCGAGAGTGCAGCCGCTTACTTTTATGCTTTTGAGGGACTGCCCACCCCTCAGGCACTGGACTGTCCGTTGTCAGACCCCTTCCCGAGAAGGCATCGGACCGGACCCAGCCCGGCTGACTGAACTGCTTACACTGAAGTCTCCCTACCAGCCACCTGACCCGCTCGTGGTCGACTCTGTTAATGTAGGCTGAGACTTCTTCTTTAAACAAGAATAAATAAACTAAGCGATACTTATTCGAAATATTACTACAAAACAATAAAACTGAAAAACTAAGCTGCTAGTTTGAAGTTTGACTCCTGGCGGCGAGCGCTGTCGCCACTGAAGTGCACTCGATGGCGGGAAAAAGGAATTGAGGTGTTGGAGGGTCAACACCGAGATAGTCATTACTGCACGAGCTGGGGCTCGGTGCCGCCTCCTTGCGGCTCCATCTCTGGTGCCGACCCTCAAGCAAAAGTTTGCTCCCGCTGGGTCCTAGTGCCTCCGTGCAGATCCCCATTAGTGTGAATGAGTGGTGGAGACTTTATGTCCAGGAAGATCAACAGGAAGCATTTATTTGTTTTTTACTTTTAACTGACTCTTCTGATACATCTACTTCATAAAAGGACCCAGAAACCCTAGAACTCTTTCCTATGTACACATAATACACACACAGAAATGGAGGACTTCCTAAGATGCAATTAATGAAGATTCTGGTCACCATGTCACTGCCTAATCTACTACAAGCTTCAGCAGCTTATGCTGTTCAGAAATTCACTGCAGACAAACAGCTGATCGGACAGCTTATATTTGTATAGTCGAGCTGCAGACATGTATAAAGGGACTGTAAATGGCATACGGCAGCGCTATAGATCGTAGATACAGAGCCCAATTTTTTTTTTTTTATTTGATCATACAGGTACTCTTTTTTTTCCATCCATAACAGTTTTGGTCCCAAGCCACCACCTATGCTTTACTGCGTGGTCTCCTGCCAGCAACTCTCACCCCATGTGCTGCTCCCCACCACTGTGGACAGTGGGGATCCACACAGAACAGGGCCCCAGAGTGCCAAAGACTTCATTAAGATGGCTTGGTGCACAAAGGTTTTTCTTTTCCTTCACAGGTTTCTCCTCAGTCCCATCTACCTCCTGGTCAGTACCAGCAGTGCCCCTGCAAGCCTCACAAGCACACAGCATCACCCTATGGAGAAGGAAAGCTCTCAAGCCCACCACAGGGGTGGCTGTGACTGCTGGACCACAGCACCATTCCTCCCTGGCTGGAGCACTGGTCTGCAGTAGCGCCACCCCAGCCACCCATTCCAGCTTAGAGTCTGCTCCTACCTCTTAACCCAGTGTGGGAGCACAATGTTGCCCACTGAGACACTGAGTGACCCACCCATACCTATACTTTTTTCACAGATTTTTTCAAGTTAGAAGGCAACCTTTGGGTGTTGGGTACTATAAATTTTACACAGTTCTCCATTAATATATTGCCTTCTAAACTATGTTGCTGTTTGAAACTGAAAGAAATGTCTTATGTAAACTGAAAACAAGCTAATACTTGCCTAATTCTTTTTATAAATATTAAATTACACAGTAATTTCCAGTGCGCTTTCAAAATACCATACAGCCAGACTGCTGATTTTAGTTTCTTCACATGGTGGTAAAGTACTACATTATCTGTATGCTCACCAGCTGAATTGAGATATGGTGAGTATTAACTAAGCTACTTTGCTGTAAAATCTTTGCATTGTTAAAGCAAGATGCAGTGTAATGCATAGTTTCAGCTGTATCTGAATTGTGGAACCTCATGTTCCTAAGGGTATTAAAAGAAATACAGAAAATTCACACAACCTAATTGTTCTATAATTATTGCAAAGTCTACCCTGCATGATTTATCTACTACGCATAAGTATTTAAAACGTTGTTCAGCACACCATAATTTTAAGTCAGTAAATTAAAACATCATATATAGGAAGACAATGTAAACTTATTTAAAATTATAAAACTTTACACAACTTGCCCAATGTGGTCTTTTCACAGTACTTTTAAGCTATAACTTGAATGTACTCAGACCTGTCGTAGGCTGTTGCTGCTGTGTCAGAGTGGCAGCTATGGCAACGGGCGGCTGCATTTGGTATGCTGTTGAATGGGTGGGTCCTGTGGTGACACGAGGTGCACTTTGCCACTTCTTGCTCTCTGCTCGCCTTTGCTTCAAACACGCCGGCAGAATCTCCAAGGAAAGCCTTACGGTAGCCAAGGTACTGTTCTTTCAGGATCTAAAGGAAAACGTTTTCAGTTTCAGAAATAAGGACCCAAGCATGCAAACCATTACTGCATGTTTTCAATTAATTAGTGTAAGCAATGGACACATAACAATTATTAAAGGAATAAAATACCTGGCATTTAGCAAATTGAATAACTTAACCACTAGACAGGAATCTTGTTTCTTTTGCCATTCACAAGCACCAGTCAGAGTCCTTAAATTAATGCTAATCTAAGAAGTTCATACATTGTCTAATGCTAGTTACAATTGGGATGAACCTTTTTTTTTTTTTTAATAAGGCCATGCATTATTTCTTCAACAGATTAAATCAAATGTTTAAGATTGTAAAGAGGGCAATGTAGTTTAACGGCTATGAATGCACTGTGAAACTCTGGATCCAATATTTACATTTGCACCTGCATTTTGATTGCTCATTTGTAGTTAAAAGCCTTTTTGCTGATAAATGGCTGCTAAGATTTCCTGGGATATCAGTTTAGTATAATATTAATGCTGTTACCTCACAACCTACATCAGTCTTCAACCCTGCCTTAGTTACTGAGTTGTGTCACTACAATTTTCTCTCATCTTCTATTATACTCTTTTTTCTGGTTTACTGAGCATATTAAAAGGGCATCTCACAGACAAAGAAACTGACCTATCCCACCTACCTCTATCCCTATAAGAACCTACCTCACCACCCACGAGTACTACTCCTTTAATTGTGATAGTTAAATTACAGCAGCAGACACACCACTGTCTCTTTCCTAAAAGGCATTCAGCTGACAAGAAATGAACACTCCTGCCCAACCTTTACAACTGTGAACCATTTACTTTGCTACATCTTCTACTTATGCTCTTTTGACCCCTGCAAATTAAGAAAGCAATGGGATTTCTAGACAGGAGAGTGACATGGTCAATATTAGTGAGTAAAATGAATGAAAATAAAGTTGTAAGCTACAGAGTTTCTCATTAAATAATGTAGTACAGTATTAGCAAAATTCAGAAAGTAAAATAAATACACATATATATGTATTTTTTTAAAACACGTAATTTACGATCGATACAAAATATAGTATCAACAGTATTTGCTTACAGTTTTTGGCTGTCACAACTAAAAAAAAATTTTCATGGATAACAGGATGGGTGAATACCCGATCCGATAAACTGATCCGGTCAGATATTCACCATTTTAAGCAGAACCGCCCAATCGGATACTACAGCCTTTAGTACGCCGGATTAGCTATCTTGTATAGCCATTGCATACCCACTAGCTAGAAATCAGCTGTAAACCCACCATTAACCAGACAGTTAAAACACATTAACTAATTAAGTATACGTTAATTGAGCGCCAGTTGCTAAGTGCCAGTTAATGGGCAGTCAAACAACAGAGAGTCAGACAACTGTAATGTCTACCAAATTGTTTAAAATGTACGCAACCACTCTATGTAACCCTAAGTATGTAACACTTATGCTGTAACCAAAATGTATCGCTTCTTTCTATGTATGTATGTATGTAACACTTATGCTGTAACCAAAATTTATTGTCAGTCTGTCCTCAATGTGACGAGGTACTTTTGGAAATGAGCCTCTGGCTCAAAGGTTGTAAACTGATGTACAAATAAATAAATAAAACTGCAGTTCATTCATTCAGAGGGGTGACATGCTGAGAGTGGGCTCTGCTACTGCTTTATTGTTCATGCGGTGGGTGGGGAACAGAAAGTCAGAGTAATTGCCTGAGAGAAAGCTTTGCTTCAGTCATTCATTAAGCTTATACAGCAGTGGGAAGAACGTCTCACAAAAGCCTGGTATGGACATACTTTACCATACATAATGGCAATGATTCCAAAGCTAAATGCAGGCTGTGCTGTACACCAACTTTAATTAGTAGGGGATCTTTGGTAAAGTTATGGTACATCTGGTTTGTAAAATCATTTAGCAACAAGCATCATTCAGAGTATGATGAGATGCAGACTGAAAAAGCTAAGAATGAATTAGAATGGCAAGCTGCTTCTTTATGTGAACCGCCAGCAAAAAAAATAAAAAGGAGTTACAAACAAAGGAGGTCTGACTCTCCCAAAAACGTGAATATGCTGTTGTTCATTAAACATACTCAACTTCTAGAGCTGGGACATCAGTTGCAAATATTAGATTTTTAAGTTTTTAACTTCTTTAAAATAAAGAATCTCTTCTGAACTGCCTTTAGTATTAATAACATTTTATGGAAGCTGATTTAACTGTGTCTGTCATATTATTAAAATTCATGGCAATGTTAGTGTACTGTGTAACTAACATTTGCCGTATCCAAACTGATAAATATCTGATCCAACTGGATATGGCAACACAAATATCTAGATCTGAAATCCAGCAAAAATAGCGATCCGCCCACCCCTGACTGTTAATATACTGAAAAGGCAGTTCCAGATAGTATCAGTATATACAGAATAGTACAGACATATAATTAGCTATGTGGATACAGTTTTTTTTTTGTGTTTTAACACCTGGATTCCAAGCTCACATTTAAAATTCTAAGCCCTTCTTGGGGTTTCATTTACAGTAGGTGTGTTGTCACATGACCTGGGTGCTGATTTCACAGTATGGATTTCCCATTAGCCCTTTATATAAACTGAACACTAGGCGATAATCCTACGCCCTCTGAACTCCTGCTCCAGTGCGACATCACTCAGAACTAGATACCTAAACTAAAACTATTCTTCCAAATATTTCTGCTCCTGAGTGCCAACACTGGTATCTATAACTTATATTTCCTACACCGCCATAAAATGCAGCTACTTATTTTCTGCCTTATCCTGATATTTCTCCCTTCCTCTCTTCTCATTGCCTCAATACTCAAAATGAAGCTAACCCTGACTTTCCTTCTCACCAATCCCTCACTCCTCCTCTTTCATTCATGCTGTAACACCTGCTCCATTTTCCTATCTGTGGACCCATTTCTCTCTCCTCTATGCTTCCCTAATTGCTACACCTAACTTAGTTGCTGTTCTTCATCTATTAATCATCTGTCCAATTCTCCACACTGGCCCCCACCCCCAGCAGCTTCAACTCAGTTACCTCACGTGCCTGGTACAACTTCCCAAGCTCCACTATCTAATTATAGCAGTACTACTCCTGACAACAGGTGACATTTATCCCAACCCAGGACCTCTTGCCCCAAGCACCACTGTAAACCCTAAGTCTTCCTTCAACCCCACTCTGAATAACCCCTCTGCCCTCCCAAAAGGTCTAAAATGTTTCACTTCAATGTTCGTAGCCCATTACCTAAAACTGAGCTCCTTCACGCCCTAGTGCTCTCATACACCCCCACCACCACCATTCTCAATCTTTCCAGAAACTTTGCTCAGTAGTAAAATTACCGACCATGCCATCTCAATCCCTGCCTATACCTTAGCTCGTCAGGACAGAGCTGGCAGGGGAAGTGGAGTGGCAATATTTGTCTCCTGCTCACTGCAATTCACAATCGTTTCTAGCCATTTCTCCCTCAGTCTATGAAGCTCTTATAATAAGGGTCTCCTACCTTTCACTGTTCCCATCTTCATCGCGGAGCATACTGTTGGCCTGGTTTCCCATCTAAGGGTGCCTACTGACCTTGTTACCAAGTTAGTATCCCAGTCTGGTGAACTGTACATAATGGGCGACTTTAATCTCAACTGGCTGTCCCCTTCACAAAGCAAAGCCTGCTCTGACGAACTGCCCATAACCTAACCCAGGTGATTCAGGAACATACCCATCTAAACCCCAAAACTAATAAACACTCCCTCATAGACTGGGCCCTTACCTCGCACCCTCATAGGATCATGCAGTCTGGCTCCTACCAGATGCCCTCAGTGATCATGTTATGATCTACCAGTGCACAAAATCCACAGACCCAAAGCCCTCACAAAATCTTGCCAACTCAATCCTACAAGTCTCTTGACCTAACCCCCCACTACACTAACTGTTGCATACTGACTGGTCACTGTTAACTACTGCAGCCTCTATTGATGCTGCTCTAAATGTCTTCAAAGACAAAATTTCTTACATCCTGGAACTGTCATGCCCTCTAAAAAAAGCAGAGTAAGAGGTAATCAATCATCTGCCATGGGTAACCCCAGAACTTCTGTCTTGCCAAAGGAGCACGTGATCAGGCCTGGAGGAAGTACAAATCTTCCAATCAGCCTAGTGACTTCCAATGATACTGGGCACTTCGCACCTGTGTCTCCAAGGCTATCCGTCTAGCTAAGGCTGAACACTTCCACTCAGATTTCCTTTCTAACATAAATAATCCCTTCAAATTCTGGAAGGTGATTCATGCCCTTTCTCACCTCTCTCCCAATCATCAAACAAAATGACACTTGTATCTAATCACGCTTGTCACTGAGTGTTTCAACTCCCATTTTACTTCATGCGTCTCTGACCTCCTATAATCCCTCCACTCACCTGTCATTATTCTCCCTCCATAACCCCACTACCTGTGAGCAGCTTTCAACAGTCACTTCTCTGTTTTCCTTCTCTCCGACACCTTAAGCGCACTTCTGGCCCTTAACCCATCTAAGGGCAGCTCACCCACGGCCTTGATCCTAAGCTGCTCTACCTCTCTGCTCCAGCAATCTCCAACTCTCTGTCTATCCTACTAAATCTCTCCTTATGCATCATGCTCATCTCTACAATGATATTTTAGGAATTGTTTATAGAGGTTCTCCTTAGTAATTTAGGAATCATAGCCATGATATAACATAAATGTTTGATGTGGTGTCTTGTATGGGAATATGTAAAAACTATATGATGTTGTATGACTATTATATTGAATGTTGACTTTTGGACTTTAGTGTAACTTTTTAAACTGAAGTAAACAGGTCCATCTTGAAAAGGGTCTCTGACCCAATGATGTAAACCAACTCTACCTATACAAAAGAAACTTTTACTACTACTACTGCCTAGAAACATGCTGTCGCCCTCCCCTTCCCAAGGGAGGCCGATCCAAGTTCCCAGGTAACTATCTCCCTATTTCTCTGCTCCCTACCCTTGCTAAACTTCAACAACACTTGGTCCTTTCTCAAATCTCCACCTTTCTTTCTGACACCTCCTTCTTCACTCCATTCCAATCTGGGCTTAGGAAAAATCATTCCACCACCACTTCCCTACTTAGGCTTACTGACCATCTTCTCAGGGATGGACAGAGGCCTAGTTACATCCACAATCTCTGTCGACCTTGCCAAGGCCTTCAACACGGTTTCCCACACCCTACTCCTAAACAACCTCACCACAGCTGGCCTTCCACATCAGCCACAAACTGATTCAGTGCCTACTTGTCAGGCAGGATGCAATCAGTTGGATTGCTGACTCCATCTCACCTCTGCACCCTATTAGCACTGGTGTCCCACAGGGCTCCGTGCTTGGCCCCCTGCTTTCTCTATTTTCTCAATGATCTCCCCACAGTCTGTATGTCTTCCTCCATATACATGTATGCAGACACCATCTTATTTACTTCTGGCCAATCCCCGCCTGATGTGACTGCCAGACTTCAGCGTGACTGCAATAAGATCCAGCTCATGAGCTTCTCATCAACTCTTTCTCAGTGCCAAGAAGACTGTCTCCATGACCTCTAGCACTAGGCAGAGACTCTTGAGGCTAACCTCCATGCCCTCCTTCCACACCCGGATGGGACAAAGCTTGAGGACACCTCCTGCTTAGATACCTTGGAGTGTGGCCTGACCAACACCTCAACTTCTCTGGACATGTTGATGCTATCCTGAAAAACTGCGCCCAAGTTAGGCGCCTTATACAGGAACCGTAGTTGCATCCCACTACCGACAAGGTGTGAGTTTGTCCAGAAAATGATCATTCCATCTTTGACTACTGTGACAGTCTACAGTGCTGCTCCAATGACTTCCCAACCAGACTGGACACCCTTTTAACTCATTCTGTCGCTTTGCTCTGTACTCTCCCTACTTACTCATCACTGTGATCTATATCGCCGCTGTCTTTCCCTCGCTCATCAACAGACATTTTTTTTTATTTATTTATTTAGTTTTTGTTTACTGCTGGTGCGCTAGCCATAGAGATGACTATTTTCAGGCACAACCTGAGAGGTAACAGGGTAAAACAGTACAGAGATACAACAAAAGGTAGTTACAACAAGGTATAAACAATGGTGTTACACAGCAGGTTATGCAGCACAAATAAGATACAAGGTTTTTATAGTAGGGTACAGAACATGTATTAAAGTTATAGCATTTGGATGAGACAATTTGGCAATAGAGCAAAACAGTGTCGTTACAAAGTACAAGGAATAAATCAGAGATACATGTAAAAGAAAAATAGGCATACAGCAGATATGACCCTGAAGAAGACAATTTTATAAACAAACAAGGAAGATACGGAAGCAAAACTGGTAAGTGTAAAGGGGTTTGAAGCAGGGATAGGAAAACTGAGGTTATTTATGTTTGAGTACCTCCCACTGTGCAAAATTCTCCCAAATTTTGGTTTAATGCTCTTCCTGTCTACTTCTCCTTCTCTCTAGCCATTCCTCCTCCATCCTACCACACCCTTGGATCAAATAACTCACGCACTCTGGCCACCCTCGTTGTGCTACAAGTGTAGGTCAATATGCTCTCTCACTGATTCCCTAAACTGTGGAACTCTCTCCCTCCAAATTTGGCACTTACCTCACTTCTTCCCGCTCTGCCGCCTATACAACTTTCTATCAACTTTTATGCCCTTGACCACCCTTCTATTTTTTCCACCACCTGTTCATTCCATTACTCCTGCTCTTTAATTGTTCCATTGATCTGCCCGCTCACCTACAGAGCCTCATGTATACTTTTTGAATAGCTGAGCACTTTGATGCCCGTTGCTGTTATCTGTAGAAACTTTCCTGTATGTATTCCTTGTTTGTACTGTCTGTGTATTGGTTTATTGTGCACTGCCATGTATCACTGTTCTACCCTATTCCCCTTCCCCAAGGACGTGCACTTAAGAGAGCAACTTGCTGCTCAGTGTGCCTCTCCTGGTGGAACATTTCATTAAATAAAAGAAAATTAAGTTTCTAGCCCTGATAGTTTCAAAGTTGAACCTTAAAAGAGCAATTTCTTTAAAATGGGATAACTCTGGAACCGTTAGGGCTAGAAACTTTTTAAATAAAAGCTTGAGTCCGCTAGTTGATATATGTTACAGATATCAATATATTTTAACGATATAAAATGGTTCACAGAATTTTTCAAGTCCTTTTATTTTAACAACTTATTACACTGACAAATAAACATACATGGATACATGAGATCATTAGGATCTATACATGGTGATTAGAATCCAAACATTCATTTGAGGAAAAAACAAAAACTTAAAGGAACAGTCAGCACTAAGAGCCCACACCCAAGTATGTGGCTGGTCCCAATTTACACTCTGCGTGCAAAAATACAGGTTACTCACCTGTAACAGGAGTTCTAGGAATGGTATATGTTGTTCATCCACACTGTCTGGCAGTTATCCTTGCCACTTTAAATCTTGCCGGAAGGTCTTCAAGCTGGCTCCTTCCACCCACCCGGTGGTAAACTCGGCTCCGCCCCATGACGCCAGATCTGGCCCACTGGAAGCTCAGGTTGTGTGTCGAGCGGGAGGTCAGGGAGTCGTAGATGAACAACATATACCATTCCTAGAACTCCTGTTACGGGTGAGTAACCTGTATTTCTAGGACATGGATATGTTGTTCATCCACACTGTCTGGCAGACTCCTAGCAGTTCTCCGGGAGGAGGAGGCAAGCAGCACCCCTACTTAGGGAATAGAGACTGGAGAACAGAGGGCCCAAACCAGCATGCCAGCGTAACTCATGGTCAATGTGGTAAGTGATGAAGGTGTGTGCTGACTTCCAGGTAGCAGCCCTGCAGATTTCCGGATAGGGACGCCCCTGGAAGCAGCCACCGATGCAGCAGTATGGCGGTAGAATGAGCTCTTATCCTCTGGGAGGCTCCATGCCCGCCAACTTATAGCACAGATCTGTGCAGGAGGTGACCCACCTGCCTATCGTCCACTTGGCTGCAGGTCTGCCAGGTGCGCTTCACCGTGGGTGACAAACAGCTAGCGAACCTCTCCCAATTTCAGCGTGTGCTCCTTATAGTGGCGCGCCCTTCTAGGGTCCAGAGTATGGAGCCTATATTCGGCCTCCGAGGTGTGATTGGGGTAGAACACCGCAGAGTCAACACCTGGTTAAGGTGAAACTCCACACCACCTTCGGAGGAATATCGGTGGGGGGCTAGGACTACCTTGTCCTGTGGAAGACCAGGTAAGGAGACTCGATGCAGAGCGCCTGGAGCCTCCCATCCTTCTGTGGAAGCATGGGCTGCAAGGTGATAGCCACCAAGAAGGCGGTCTTCACGACAGGTGAGAGAGATCACACCTGTGCACTGGTTCAATGGCTTGCCCATAGCTTTGCCAGTACCAGCAGTAGATCCCACGGAGGTGGAGGTTCTCGCACCGAGGGGAAATGTGGTCAAGGCCTTTGAAAAAGCGCCAGACCACCTTCTCCTTGCCACTAACTGCTTCCCGCCCGCGCCTGTAAGCAGGAGAGATGGCTGCCAGGTGCACCCTTAAGGGTCGCTCGACCCAAGCCCTTGCTGCTGAGAAAGGGACCACAGGTAGTCCAATATGCTCACCAAGGAACAGGAGAAAGGGTCCAGGCCCTGCTCTGGCACCAAATGGAAAATCTCTTCCATTTGAAGGCGAGCATTTTCTGGCCGACTCCTTATGGGACGCCTCAACCACGCTTGAGGACCTCGCCGGAAAGACCCAAGGCCTGGAACTCTAGTCGCCAGGAACCAGGCCGGCCAGGTGCAGGGACTGAAGGTCCGGATGGAATACCTTCCCTGATTGACTGAGATCAGGTCCGGGCGGGCTGGAAGCCGCCTTGGGAGCCTGGAGCTGAGGCTGAGGAGATCTGGATACCAGAACTGGCGGGCCAGTCTGGGGCTACCAGAATCACCTGCGCCTTGTCCCTCTCGCCTTGAAAAGCACCTTGTGGATCAAGGGAAATGGGGAAAGGCATAGAAGAAGCCTGGGGTCCATGGCTTGAGAAGACATCCCCTGCAGCGAGCCCTGCTGAGGGGCGCGGACATGGAACAGACTCAGCTTCACATTCTCCTGGAGGCAAACAGGTCCACCTGAGGCGTGCCCAGTGGGAGAACAGGTCTTGTACTACTCCGGCAGGAGAGACCACTGTGAGACGCAGCCCCTATCCGGCTTAGGACATCGCCAGGGTGCTGGAGGCTCCTGCCACGTGAATGGCTAGGAGATCCGCCTCCAGGCTGCGCACGAGGGACCATATGCGGAGAGTCCTTTGCATAACAGCATGGAGCGTGTCCCTCCGGCAGTTCAGATAGTACATGGTTGCGGTATTGTCTGTCTGGACCTGAACCACTTGACACCATAGAAATGGAGCGAAGGTGGTGAGAGCTAGACGGACCGCTCGGAGCTCCAGCAGGTTGATATGGCATTGGGACTCCCGAGGGACCAGAGGCCATCGCGCCGGTGCTCCCCAGATGGGCACTCCAACCTCAGAGATGCATCGGTCGATAGAGAGACCGCCGGCTCGGGCGGGCGGACGAACGGGATGCCCTCCTGCAGATGTGCGGAACGATTCACCATTGGAGAGCGTTCCACATCTCCTGGGTCACTGTCACGGCTAGTCCAACGGATCGCAGCTGCCAGACCACTGGCTGGCCAGTCCTCATTGAAGGGGACGATGTACCAACGGGCTCAACGGACCATGCTGGTGCAGGCCGCCATGAGGCCCAGGGGCACAGGAAGTCCCAGGGATGCAATTGCCCAACCAGAAATGATTGGGCAAAGGAGGAAAGAACCTCGGCCCTGTCCGCGGAGCGCGGTTTGCCTGTAGAGAGTCGAGCTCTGCCCTGATGAATTGTATCACCTGCTTTGGCATGAGTTCCGACTTGGCCTCGTTGATGAGGAGGTCAATCTGAGAGCAAACCTGGATGGCCAGATCTCTGGACCGCTCCGCCTCCGCTCTGGAGGAGTCTGCAATCAGCCAGTTGTCCAGGTAGGGGTACACCCGGACCCTTGGCGACAGAGAACGCTGTCACCACTGCCATGCATTTGGTGAAGACCCTGGGAGCTAGGGAGAGGCCGAAGGGCATGGCCTGAACTGTAGGGATCCCTTCCGCTTTGAAGCGGAGGAATCTCTGATGAGACGGGCGGATTGGGACGTGAAAGAACGCATCCTGGAGGTCCAGGGAACAGAACCACACGCCTCGCTCCAAGGATGGGATTATCTGAGCCAGAGTGACCATCCTGAAGGTCCCAGCTCTTAGGAACTTGTTCAGGTCGCAGGTCGAGAATGGGGCGCCAGCCCCCATCCGCTTTGGGACCAGGAAGTACCTGGACACAAACCCCGGTCTGGAGGAGGATCCGCCACTTTCCTGATCACCTCTTCAAGGAGCAGGGCAACATCGGCTCGCGGGCCGACAGTGAGGCTGTGGACTCGTGGCCCCCGAGGGCGACGGCTCGAAAGGGTGGAGCCTGCTCGAACTCCAGAGGCAGGCCTTTTCCTACCACCTCAACACCCAGCGGTCCGTGGTGATAGCGGACCAGGCGGAAAGGAAGTGGCGGAGCTGTCCCTCACGGCAGGAACCCAGGGGAGTGACGAGGCTGGGATGGCACCCTCAACCCGTCACTGGGCAGGCTTGGAGGAGGAACTGCCGAGGAACCTCCTGGGCCTTTACCTCCTTGCTTCCTGTTGGAGGAAGCCGCTGGCTTGGGTTTGGGGGCCAAGCGCAGCCTGCTGGCACTGTTGCTGGTGCTGCTGGGCCAGTCGAGATGCAGGGGCCAAGGACCAAAGTACTTCTGTTGCTGACGGCGGCCTTTGTCCCTCTGGGCAGAGGTGACAGAGTCCAGGGTGGAATTGACTTCTCGATCCGCTGGAGGTGTCCCTCCACCCAGGGTCGAAGAGGTCAGTCCCCAAGAAGGGACATCCACCAACTTGTACTGGGTATCCGCGTGAGAGGTGGATATCCTCAGCCACGCCCTGCGGTGCATGGCCACTGCGCGCACTGACCTGGCACAGGAATCACCTATGTCCAGAGCAGTCTGAAGCTGCTGCTTCTGCCACCGCTCTATCCTGGTCCCGCACTGGCGGACCATGGTCTGCAGGTCAGTCGGGAGATGAGGAACAACCTCATCCAGGGAGCCCAAGAGGGCGTGGGAGAAGTGTGCCATCAGCACGGCCGAGCTGGCCTGACGGAGGCCAAGGAGGACGCAGCGACACCTTGCGCCCGGCAAAGTCCAGCTTTTTGACTCTGTCGGGGCTTATCCACATCCCGAGCGTACGCGAACGCCGGAAAACGCTGTCGGTGACTAAGCCCTCGGCAGAGGGTGCTCCAAGAAACCTGGCAAAGAGCCGAAGGGACTGCATACTTCCTGGCCATCCTGGCCGAGGGGCAGGACAGGAAGCAGGCCGCTGCCAAGCTCCAAGGCTGGGCCGACAATGGCCTCAGCCACCAGAAAGGCCTCCGTGGGAATCCTCAGTCCAGTATCTCCGCCAGGGATACTTGGCCTGTTTGGACACGGGCTCGAGCTGCATCCCGTGGACTCCGAGATGAGTCAGGCAGACCCAAGAACAACGATGGGCTATCGTCCAATGACTGGCCCTCGAGGACTCCAGGCCGACCTGCCTGGAGAACACAGAGGAGTCGCTGATTCCGGATAGTCTGCGAAGAGCTGCCTCAGCCCTGAGCCACCCTCTACCTGCCGAGGATGGTCGGGAGTGAGGGGTGACCGACAACCTGTGGGGCAGGCCATGAGCCGACCAAGAATCCTTGGTCGGTGCCCCAGACTTTGGTTGTGGAGGCGGAGGTTGTACCACAATCGGTGGAGCAGTTGGTTTGGCCGAGCAACCAGCCTGGAGCGGGCAACTCGACTGGGGCAGTGGTTGCTTCGGCCATTCAGGCGACAGCCACTTGATGGTCGGGGTCTGGACCGGGTCGGCTTAGGCCCGGACAGCAGCAACTGCTGCCACATAAGCTCCTCGTAGTGCCGGGCGTACTTTACGCCAAGCCTCCTCATCCGGCGGAAGAGGAGGAATGGTGTCGCCATTACTCGGTAACGAGACCGAGACCGCTGATGTCGGGCGGAACGGCTAGACCGAGAAGAGGTCCGAGACTGAGACTCGGGGACTAAGGGTGGGTATGGGAAGGGCGGGGACACCGCCTTCCCTCGCTCGGGCACCTTAACCGGGACCGCGCCCGGAAGGCACAGGCAGATCCTCGGTATCCACCAGGGGAACTGGTGAAGGAGGGTTGTCGGGCTTCTCCAGTCGACAGCCCGCTCAACGGATCGAGAAAATCGCGACTTGGCCGATGGGAGTCTCGCAGGCTGGCCTGACGGGGCACCGTGAAGCCAGCGGCCTCAGCCGCAACCTCGACCGGTTGACGGTCGGCTGTCCGGGAAGGGACCTCCCACTCCCACCTGAACGCCAACGGTGGGACTAACCTTTCACTCTTCTTGGGCCGAGAAGAATGTCCCGATGGCCCCTCTCCCTTCGTGGGAAAGGGACTGACAAAGCTCCTCAAACTAAGCCGATAATGGTGAACTCAGAGAGCAGGGATAAATGTCATGCCGAGGAGGAGGAAGATGCGCCTGGGCCTCCTCCTCCCTCGAGGGTGATCACCTACTTGAGCTGCTCAGCTGAGCCAGCCGCCACGGACACCGCCCAACGAACCTCTTTTGATTTTACGGCGAAATGTTTCTGGGGGCGCAGGCTTCAATCGGGCAGCGCGATCGTCAGGGCGTTGGCCGAGAAAAGCGGCACAACCTGCAGGCCTGCGGGTCGTTGATCTAAGACCTAGGCAGTAGACGACGGGAGTGCGGATCCGCCCTGGACATTTTTTGCCCGCAAGGGCACCCGAAGCCGGAATATCATCGCAGCCGCGAGGAAAATGAAGACCAAGTTTAGAAAACTTCAAAACCAATTTCGGACGAATCAAGAGTTAGGATCCAGTCTAAAACGCAGAGCGGTAAGGAAGATCTGCGCCATGGGAGGAGCGTTTTACCACCTGGGTGGGTGGGAGGAGCCAGCTTGAAGACCTTCCAGCAAGATTTAAAGCAGCAAGGAACCTGCCAATAAGTGTGGATTGAACAATATATCCATGTCCCTAGAACTTTGATTTTGGAATGTATGCAAATTAGTCTAATTTGGAATGTTATATTCAAAAACTGCTGCCCCTTAATCCCTAATTGCCAGATTCGATTTTGTAAATGAGAGTAAACTAATCACTACTCAAAATTAAAGAGCTACCAACGCCTCAAAGAAAACTTTGAAAAACATACTAATTAGGTACAATTCAGCTTATTCCATATATATTCTATATATTTATCTTCCCATTATTTATTACTCAACAAATTTGCATGACTACATGATCTTTATCCCTTGGAGTTCCCTTAGAGTTCATCTGCCTCCATAGTTTACTCTCTACTTCAAGTCGATATTCTGTTGTGACATCACAATGTGTTGCCATGAGAGTAACTGTGATGTCACAAGCAGTGCATTATGACCTTAGGTAGGAAGAAAGCAACAGAAATAGACAAACTCTTCAGGAACAAAGATTTTGTTTTAATGCAAATGAGCTCAATAATAAATAATGCAGAGGAGGAATACAGAACTAACATGAAACACAAGCTGAACTGTGTCTAAATACTATGGTTTGTTAAAGTTGTCCGAAGGTGTCAGCTGCTCCCCTTAACACTAATGCCCCCACCCCCACCCCGGTAGAGAAGGACAAAATCCAACAGGACAAGAAAAGCACAAAAGAGAGGCTAGTCGTCCCAGCCATTTTGTGTGTATTAACTATTATAAAGTTAAGTCAATAATTAATGGCAACATTAAAGAACTCCCATAAACGTACTGCTGAACCTATTCAAGTTAAGTAAGGAGGTAGGGACTAGAGGTCTTATCCTACTAGGAGATCTTTGTAAGAAACAATATTACTATGGAAAGTACATTTTTCTACAAGATCCAGGAATCTCCTAGTAGTATTAGGCAATATTGTGGACTGCCAAGCAGTGCCTTGGGAAGAGGGTATGGAACCTATTTAGGAAAAAGGTTCTGCAATACTGCAGTGCCAAACCTAGCATCAGTCCTGGACCAAATGTCCAGGCAGTAGTGCTTTATGAAGGTGTGGACTGTACTCAGGTAGCTGCTTTACAGAGTTCCAGCAAGAGGATGTCCCTTGCAGCCGTCACAGAGGCAGCATGTTCACAAAGGTGCCCAGAGGCCCTCCACTGACTGCTTGTCAGCCTTACTGTAACAGAATTTGATGCAGCAGCAACTGACCTCTTTAACGGAAGCCTGCATTTTCCTACTTTACCATAAGTAATAAACAGCTGTGAGTGGGAATTCCTGGGGTCCTTAGTATGTGTAATGTAATAGCTGAGGGACCTTTTAGGTCCAAGCTATGAAGCTTTGCTCATCTGAACTGGATTTTGCTTGAAAAATACTGGCAGGGGTGATGGACTGATTCAAGCAGAACTCAGCTACCACCATTAGAAGGAACTTCCTATTGGTTCTAAGGCCTGCCTTGTCCCTATGGAAGATAATGTAGCTGGGATCAGTGCAAAGAGCTTGGAACTTGCACACTCTTCTTGCTGAAGTAACTGTCACTAAAAACAGTTTTCCATGTGACGTATTTTAGCTCAGCCATAGCCATTTGCTCAAAAGGAGGTTCCACGAGTCTGGCTATGCACAAGTTCAGGTCCCAAGGAAGGAATGGTTCCCTAAAAGGAAGGAAATGGAAATTACGTACCTACTGTAATGCTTGATCTTCTTGGTTGATGTCTTCATCATTCATTCACACTATTGGGACTGCACCGGAGGTCTAGGACTAAGTGGGAGCCAAAATTCTTCAGAAGGGCAAGCACCAAGGTAGGACCAAGCATCGCGCGGCACCAAAAGACTGTCTCATTTATGTAGGCCATCTTGGCATCAACCCTCCAACCGCCTCAGTAACTTTTCGATTGAGAAGGTGCAGCGTAACCAACCTAGGAAAAAAAAGAAAACAACCTAATCCGGCATAAGACAGCCCGTGTAAGAAGGGTCAACTCAACAATGTCTTCACAGCCCAGACCCACAAATGAGTGAAGATCATAAACAGAAAGAGTGAGCTCGGGGATGGTGTGGGGTGAATGAATGTTGAGGACTTCTTCCAAGAAGATCAAGAATTACAGTACGTATGTAATTTCCATATCTTCCTGGACCAAAAGTCTTCACCACTCATTCACAATATTGGAAGAATACCAAGCTAAGAACCAATCCCCAAGCAGGGTGGCAGGAGACAGAGTTCACTCAGGGCAAGAGTCCATTAAGGACTGTCCTGCCAAAGGAAGTATGCTGTCTGAGGTGGACATGCAGAGTGCAGTGCTTCACAAAGGTGTGTACCGAGTTCAGTAGCAGCCTTGCAAATGTCAGCAATTGGCACATTAAGAATCTCAGCCAGTGAAGCGTGACTGCCCCAGTAGAGTGGACATAAATCAGCCTTCAATTTCACTTGTGCCATCAAGGAGCAAAAAGCGAAGGTAGGTCACTAACCATGCAGAAATGCATCTGATGGCAACAGGCTGACCGGCCGGGCCATGCTGAACACTATAAAAAGTTGCTTGGATTTGTGACTCTCTCTCGTTCTGTCGCTTAAAATCAGAAAGCCCTCTTGACCTCCAGGGAGTGAAGGGTGTGTTGCCCTTCATTTTGGAAGCTGGCAAAATAAGTAGGGAGAACCAAGGGCTGATTAAGGTGAATTCCAAAACCACCTAGGGCAGGACCTCAGGGTGGATACAAAGCACTACCTTGTCCATGTGAAAGACAGTATATGGAGGGTCTGTGACCAAGGCATGGATTTCAGAAACTCTAGAAGCAGAAGTAATGGCCACCAAGAAGACAAGTATTCCAGGTCAGAAACATCAACTCGCAGGTGGGCTAGAGGCTCAAAGGTTTACGGTGAGCATATCTAGCACAATGTTAATATCCCACGTGGCCACCGTTTCTTGAACGGGACTCTAGTGTGCAGGATCCCCCTTTTTTTTATTTACACTTCCTCCTGGTCTCGCCCAGGGAATCCTTCCTCTGGTCTTGTCGGCTGGGCCCCAACGCATTCATGGACCCTGCGTCATTCTGCACGGTAACTGGAGATTTCGCCTTTGGTTTTTCTCCCAGTTCGCCCCTACCCCTGAGGGCGCTTGATGCAGACGACTATGCCCAAACAGATGGTGTCTTGCGATGCTGCTGTCAAGTGTACACAGCACCATCCCCACCCCCAACTCCCAGTAAGGAACTATTGCACCTTGCAGCCCATGCTTCCACAGGCAGCAACGCCAGGGCAACGCTGCCCTGTAACCCACCCTCCCGGAGGAAAGCATCTGTTGGGACGCCAGTCCTACCTCCCCGGCCAACCCCGTGACCCGAGTCTGTTCTTGAACACGGGTCGCCGGTGTAGCGCAAGGTGCGATATCCAGTGCCTCAACCTCAGTGCCACCGGCCTGCTTGCAGGATACTTCTAAGAAATCTCTTGACTAGAGGTAACAGAGCCAGCGCCATGTTCTGGACTGGCTCATGATAGGCAGAAATCATGTACAGGTGTACCTTCACCGTCAGTACTGCAGTCCAGTATTTGACAGGTCTAAGAGATATTCCAATATCTTACTCGGTGGCAACAAAATGGGTCCAAAACAGGTTTTGCACACCAAATAGAGAAGCGCCCAATTTAGCCGTAACTCTTCCTAGTGGAAGGCTTACTGTACGCTGCCAAGAGGATCTCCGAGATTCTCTAAGAAACTTTGAATCTACTCACCTCACTTCTATCTCCTCAGTAGCAAGGCATGGAGATAAGGGTGCAGAGGTTGGGATGAACCAGGTGTCCGTGTGTCAGGAGGTCCGTTCATAGATGAAGTCGCCTTGTGGGACTTCTGACAATCTGTTGATCAAGCAAAACCATATCTGCTGAGGCCAGTGTGCAGCAATGAGAATCACTCTGCCCCTGTGCCTCCAAATTGAGCAGCACCTTCTGAATTAGTGGAAGAGAAGGAAATGCACAGAGAAAGCATCTTGTCCACCTACAGTCTGAATGCATCCTGACAGAAAACACCAGGTTCCAGATTTCTGAAGAAGAACAGAGGCAGTTTTGAGTCGAATGGAATGCAAAAGGTCCAGGTCTGACTGCCCCACTCGTTTAAATAGCGACTGCATGACATCTGGTGCGAGACACTATTAGTGTGGATCTGCCCATCTTGCTGAGGTGATCCAAAAGGTCGCTTTGAATTCCTGGCAGGTAGACTGCCTGAATTAACGTATCGTGTTTGAGACAGCACTCACACCCCTCATGGCCTCTTTGCACAGAGGGCAGGAGTGCGCCCACCTGCTTGTTGCTGTAATACATCACAGCCTTGTTGTCCGTTTGAAGAAAAATTACTTTGTGACAGAAGATATTCTTCAGGGCTTAGGCAGCATATAGGACAGCTCATCTCCAAGACATTTATGTGCAGATGAGACTCCTCCTAGCTCCACACTTCCTGAGTGTGGAGATCTTGGCAGTGAGCTCATAACTGGCCAGATGTGCATCTGTAGTGATGCTGATCTGAGGTTCCAGTGGGGCAAAGGGTAGACCGCAGAAACTTGTCTTCCTGTGTCCACCATGCAAGTGACCGTGTCAGAGGCTCTGTCACTTTTATGTGGAAGGCTTGGGTGCGTGATTGGTGACCACTGAGTATCCACTGTGTGGTCCTCATGTAGCCGGGCCAGAGGCACAGCGAATACGGACAATGCCATGAGGTTCAACATTCGCTGCATCGAGAAGGCCCCATCAGATTTGTTCTCCTTGATATAGCGAGCCATGAGAATGTTTCTCCTGTCCTCTGGAAGGAATGCCTTCGCTGGAGGTATCCAGGAGGGCCTTTGAAGATGAGCGGCTAGGAGGGTTAAAGATGGACTTTTCCAGATTCACAAGAACCCCATGGAAGTGAGGAACTGAGAAGCTGTGGCAACTGCTTCCTGATGCCTCCTGCCTGGATGCGCTATAGAGCCAATCGTCCAGGTAAGGGAAGATCCTGAACGCCAAGTTTTCAGATGCGCTACAGTACTGTGAAGCACTTTGTAAAGACTCAAGGCACAGAGGACAGCCCAAAGGGCAGTTCCCTGAACTGGTAGAGTTGACAGAGGGCCACGCAAGCGGAGATACTGTGTGACTTGGTGCTCCGGACGCGCTGGTAGACGTCCAGCATATCCAGGGACACCAGCCAGTTAAACTGATGAATCAATAGTTGCAGTGTTCCTAGGAGACCATCCTGAATGTTTCCTGAACATGTACTTGTTTAACTTTATGAAGTCGAGAATTGGGCGATGCTGCCTGTTTTCTTTGGAACCAGAAAGTAATGGAAGTAGAAAACTATGTCCCATTCTGGCAACGGAACAACTTCTACTGCCTTGTTTCTTAGGAGGCCCTGTATCTCAGAAGTAAGGTCGCCTGACTGAGCAGTGGACAGGCTGTGCTCTCACTTGGGTGGAAGATCTGGGGAATCTCTGAAATTGCAAGTATCCCTCTCAGACAATCCTGAGGACCCACTGGTCAGCTGTAATTGACTTTCACTGGTTGTAAAACTAAGTCAGATGCCCCCTACTGCCGTGAGAGATGTCCACCTCGGGCAGCAGAGTTGGGACCTGGGAAGAGTCTTCAGAGGATGGCATTAGGCACTTTTGGGCCTGTGCCTTTTCTGCATTTTTCTCTTGCGGCTGAGGAGCTTGGTTTTATTAAAGGCTCCTTGGCCTCTCCCTTGAAAGGATTGCCTGTTCTGAAATTGAAGACTATTCCTGCCCCTCTGAGGGGCTGCAGGAGCCGCCTGGCTGTTTTAAAGGCAATCCTTGTTTTCTGAGCGGCCCAGTGCTTGTTCAACTTCAGTGCCAAACAGATATGCATCAAGGGAAGTTCATCACCTTCTGCTGAGCACTGGTTGAGAAACCTGATGTTCTGAGCCAGGAGTGTCGCTGTATACAAATCCCAGTGGCAGCTGCCCCTACAGGCAGTGTCACAGGCGCCCACAGAAGTTTTCAGCTGCCGATTATTGGACTCTATGCTCCTGGTGATGGTCTGAAGTAGCTCCATGTTGCTGTCAGATTCCAGGAGGTTCTCGACCATTGCTCTGAGTGTGTTCCACAGGGTGTACCATCGACTGAGACTAATGGCCCTGGTAACTAGCAATATGCATACCCAGGTTGCTGCTGCGAATGTCCATTTCCCCAAAGTGTCAATCTTGCGAGATTCCTTGACGTGGAACCTTTGTAAAAGAGCCCTGGCTCAAAGGTTTTGTAATCCTAGACCTAATAAATAAAATGAATAAATAAAATTCCTTATTTACAGGCTGTGATATGGAAGAACGGTTTTATCGCTCTCCCAAGCACAAGAACAAAGGCTGAGATGCTAGAATAGGACCGTCTTTGGGGTGGGGGCATATTTCCTATCTATGGACTGGCCACAGAAGGGATAAGTGCCGGTGGTCCCATACTACTTGAGGTAGAGTCTCAAAGAAGGGCACACTGGCGGAGTTAAGTCCACAGGAATATCAGCACCCCATACGTCGAATGGGAAGAACACCCCATCTCCCCAGCAGGTGGTCAAAAAGGAGTTCAGCATGTTTGCAGTTTATTTGCGCCACCAGGTAAGGAAAAGGTCCAGCTCCCATACGATGCACAGGAAATGCCAGACCTCACCCAACAACCAACACACCAAAATCTGGCCAATGGAAAATTATGTACATTAAATGCTCGTGATTCTGGGAAACAAGATCCCAGACCTGCAGGGAATAATGACAAGAGGCTAAACTGAACATAGTAGCAATTAGCGAGATGTGGTTTACCAGTAACCACACTTGGGAGACTTCAGTACCTGGCTATGTACTGTTCAGAAGAGACAGAGTTATAAAAAAAAAAAAAGGTGGGGGGGTGGAGTGGCCCTGTATGTCAATAAAAATATCAAAGCTACAGAAATTCAGAATACACATAAGGAGCCAGAAGAACTGTGAGTCACCCTGGAAACAGGAAATGGGACAGTCATAAGAAATGGATTGTCTACAAGCCCCCAGACCAGGGAGGACACAGACACATTACTGTTAGAAGATATACAAACCATGACAGCTAAAGGGAGGTTCTGATAATGGGAGACTTCAACATGCCAGATACAGATTGGTCAATACCAGCAGGAACATCTGCCAGAACTAGACACATGGTGGATTCCCTGCAGGGAAGGCCTCAAAGAACTGGTACAACAACCCCCAAGAGACAGGGCTATCCTAGATCTAGTACTGACTAACAGGGAAAGGATCACAGATCTCCAGGTAGAAGGCCACCTGGGGCCAGTGACCATCACATGGTATGGTTCAGTTTGGCCACTACAACTAAATCATCCCATTCCAAGGCTGACTAGGAGGTGGATCAGGGAGGGCAGTGACATGGCTCATCTGGACTTCAGCAAGGCCTTTGACACGTGCACATAGAAGACTATTGCACAAACTGGGGAATATGGGTGGGCAGGACAGTAGTGTGGTGGGTAGGTAACTGGCTGGGCAGCAGGACACAGAGGGTGGTGGTAAATGGCTGTCACTCCACAGAGGGAAGAGTGACCAGTGGGGTACCACAGGGATCAGTGCTGGGACTGGTACTATTCAATATCTTCATCAGTGACATTGCGCAGGGACCTAGAAGGCAGAATTTTACTGTTCGCTGATGACACAAAGCTCTGTAACAGAGTAGACACACCAGAGGGTGTAGACAGAATGAGAAGGGACCTGCAGAAACCTGAAGAATGGTCAGGGCTTTGGCAGTTGAAATTCAATGCAAGGAAGTGCAAGATAATGCATATGGGGCACAAAACCTGGCACAATATATCAGTTGGGGGTGAGGATATAGCATGCACCAAGCAGGAAAGGGATCTTGGGGTAATCATCTCTGATGACCTCAAGGCAGGAAACAGTGTGACAAGGCAGCAGGTAAAGCAAATAGGATGCTGGGATGCATAGGCAGGGCATCACCAGCTGGAAAAGGAGGTCATAATTCCACATACAAGACACTAGTGAGGCCGCACCTGGAGTACACTGTGCAGTTCTGGAGACCTTACCTATGTAAGGACATAGACAGGGTAGAGAAAGTTCAGAGGAGGGCAACAAAGATGGTGCATGGATTGCATCACAAGTCCTATGAGGACAGGTTGAAGGCACTGAACATGTACTCCTTGGAGGAGAGGAGGGAAGAGGGGATATGATAGAGACATACAAGTATCTTACAGGGAGGAACAGGGTGCAGGAATGCACTATTTTTAAGCGAAAAGATGTTCCAGGACTAGAGGGCATGGGATGAAGTTGGAGGGAGGACGATTCAGAGGAAACGTGAGGAAGAATTTCTTCACAGAATGGGTGGTGGACAAGTGGAACACCCTGCCAGAGGAAGTGGTGGGGCTGAAACAATCACGGATTTAAGAATGCATGGGATAGACATAAAGGAATTCTGGAGGTCAGGGTAAGGGGCAACAGACTTCTTGGAAAACATAAACTGAATTAGAAACTTAAATGGGCAGACTGGGTGGGCCATAGGCCCTTATCTGCCGACACTGTCTATGTATCTATGTATGTATGTAACATATGGGACTTCAGAGGAGCTGACTTTGATAAGATGGCCAACAGAGTTAAGCTAGCCCTGGCAAAAAGAAATACAGGTGAGGGGTACAGGCAAAGTGGGCAAGCATTAAGGATGCAATACTTGAAGCAACATCCCACTGTGTTAGAGAGAAAAGGAAGTGCAAAAGAAGGAAACCACTTTGGTTCTCAAAAACAGTAGCAGAAAAGGTCAGAGCCAAAAGACTGGCCTTCAAAATATAAGGGATAGCAGCGGATGAAGATAGAGAGGCATATCAAACTTCCCTAAGGGAAGCAGGGAAGGCAGTTAAAGGCCCAAACCAAGGAAACACTAGCACAGACAGTAAAGAAGTTGACAAGACTTTCTATAGATACATTAGTGAAAGAAGAAAGTCCAGAGGGGGTATTGCTAAGATCAAAGGAGATAAGGGGCAGTGAGGAGGAGGACCTTGTAAAAGCATCTATCCTAAATAGATACTCTGCTCAGTATTTACTGAAGAGAAGGTAGGGCAGGGCCCACAGCTCAGCACCATGGACACAGGGGGAAGGAGGTGAGCACTGGTCCCTTCACAAAGAAAGGGTCCTACAAGAGCTCGATAAGCACAGGATGGACAAGGCAATGGGACCTGATGGCATACATCCCAGAGTACTAAAGGAGCCAAGGGTGGAACTAGCAGAGCCATTATTAGAACTGTTTAGTGAGTCTCTGAGCACAGGAGAGGTCCCAGAAGACTGGAGAAGAGCTCATGTGATCCCGCTCACAAGAGTGGTAGCAGGAGAGGCAGGAACTACAGACCAGTCAGTCTTACCTCAGCTGTGGGCAAGATTATGGAGGCACTCCTTAAGGAAAGAATAGTGCAAAACCTGGAATCCATAGGAGCACAGGATCCAAGACAGTATGGGTTTAATAAAGAAGGTCCTGTCAAACTAATCACATAGATTTCTTTGACTGGGTAACCAGAGTGGTGGACTAAGGGGAGCAGTTGATGTCTCCTACCTTGACTTCAGCAAAGCTTTCGATACGGTTCCACATAGAAGACTGATTAATAAGCAGGTAGGCTCTGGTGGTCAGAAGTTGGCCAACTGGTGGCAAACTGGTTGACAGGCAGAAAACAGAGAATGGTGGTAAACGGTATACAGTCAGAAGAGATACAAGTCACAAGTGGGTACCTCAGGGATCAGTCCTGGGGTCAGTCCTCTTCAATATCTTCATCAGTGACATTGCAGATGGACTGGAGGGTAAGGTTTGTTTGTTTGCAGATGACACCAAAATCTGAAACAGTAGATGATCCAGATGGGGTGGGCAGAATGAGAAGAGATCTGGATAAATTAACAAAATGGTCGGAAGAGTGACAACTGGGGTTTAATGCAAAGAGCAAAATCATGCACATAGGGAAGAGAAACCCAGAAGCCACCTATAGGCTGGAGGGAGTTGCTGGCAGTCACAAGGGAAGAAAGACTTGGGCATCATCATCACCACCGATGACCTAAAATCATCCAAGCAGACCACTAAAGCAGTAGGTAACACTAGGGAATGTTAGGTGTATTAGTAGGGGTATCAAGTCAGAAGAGGAAAGTAATAATCCCTCTTTACAAGACACTGGTTAGGCCCCATCTGGAGAATCATGGCAGTACTGAAGGCCACACCTTCACAAGGACATTAACCAAATTGAGGCAGTCCAGAGAAGGGCAACCAAAATGGTGCAGGGACTGCATCAGAAAACATATGAGGACAGATTAATGGAGCTCAATATGTATACCCTGGCCAGGAGGGAGAGAGGTGATATGATCGAAACATTCAAACACCTTAAAGGCATTAACAAGGTGAAAGAGTAACATGTTTTAATATAAGAAAACAGCAGGGCAAGAGGACACAGCATGAAATTAGAAGGAGGCCGATTAAGGGTAATGTGAGGAAGTTCTTTTCACAGAAAGGGTGGTGGATGCATGGAACGCCTACCTCAGGAAGTGGTGGATATGAACAAAGTGCAGGGCTTCAAACAGGCATGGGATAGGCATAAGGAGCAATACAGATGAGTATGAATAGATAGGCCATTGACAGAGCAAAGGCCGATGGCACATTATAAGGCAGAAAAAGAAATAGGCAGATTGGATGGGCCTTGCGGTCCTTATCTGCTGTCAACATCTATGTTTCCTATGTAGGAACTCAAGACATAAAGTCTGCCTGGGTCCACAGAGGAAGTCTGCAGAGCTAAGGTGGACCCCATGTACCTGAGCAGAGATTGGAAAGAAAGGTCTTTCACCACAGGCTCAACTGATACAGAGGGCATAAATGAGTCATCATCTGCGCTTCGGACAAGAGCAGGTCAGGGTCAGACTCACCAAGAGTCACTTCTACCCCGAAGACTCCAAAGGCAGGCCTAGTGCAAGACAACACGAGACACTGCCATCCAGATCAGCTGCACTGACCCCAGCACTGCAAGACACAGGCACTGTATGCGACACCACCACTGCCACCGCAAGTTGAATAGAGGATGAGGCTGGCCATTTGAGTTACCGAGACACCGCCGGACCAGCCAAATCCCTGCAAGACCTAAAAGAAAGGGAGAGGAAAACTGCATCTGTGCTGGCCCCTGCAGGACACACAAGGTGAGGGGGTAAGGTACATGGAGTTATAGCACTGGCACCAGAGAGGATACCGTGCACATCCCGCCTAATCAACCTGGCCGTGGCTCAGCGGCTTCTAGGCCCAAAGGCCCCGGAAAAGGGTCCACACGCAAGGGCAGATGCCGCACCCACTGCCCATAAGAGTGGCCCAATGATGAAACTGCTCACCGAAGCCCGGTCAGAGGACAGAGAGAGATTCCAGTGTCAAAGATCATAGCCGTAAGAACGGAGACCACTGGAGACTCCAAAGGAGTCGGAGTAGGCCTACCGCCCCTTGATACAGGCGATCACCTCGCAGGCGTATCAGGGTGACCTTGATGATACCGTTTTCACTGACTGAAGGAATAACAACTCAAAGATTGGCGATGTGCCGGGTCCCCAACTGAGATCGGGCCCGCTTCTTTTGAGAACTGTCCTCCTCCCAAGCACTGGACTGTTTGTGGTAACCGCTTCCCAGAAAGGCGTGGACCGGACCTGCTAGAACAGCTTTCGCGAAGTCTGTCTCCATGCCATCACTGATAACGTCCATGGTCGACTTGCCTATGGCAGGTTGAGAGAATTTCTTCAACTGTACTGTTTTTTTTTTTTTGAAAATAAGAAAACAACACAAACTAGCAAACTTAAAGCGAATACTGAACGGTTAAACAATTGTTGTCATGCAGACATGAAGATATAATTCCAGCGGGTGAGCAACATCACTGAAGCTCACTGATGATGGGGAAAAAGAAACTGGCGGCTGGAAAGTCGATACTGAGATAGCACCTCTGGCATATTCCAATAGTGGGAATGAATGGTGAAGACTTTTAGTCCAGGAAGATCATATGTGCCAACTCTTTGAAAACTTTTAAAAATATGGTGTGAAGATGTTGTTTTCTGAACACCTGCAGACAAATAAGCAGAAACTGCTGCTAAGTGAATCTCAATGCCTGCAGGCCTGAGACCTAGAGACTGTAAGTGCACCAGGTAATCAACCACTGCAAGCAAATCTGCCTTGATAGGGTGGATTTTCTTAGGCTTGTGTAAAATGGTAAATCTTTTCCACTTTAGGGGCGGCCTGCCAGCAAGGCTCTACATGCGACGCTGACATCCTGGAAACGGACTGGGAGTCAGAGAAGAACAGAGCGCCTGCTGGGCTGCTCTCCTTCTCAGAGGGACAAGTCTCCAGTGTGTCTGAAGCCCTGGCAGAGGCCGGGACCCACACAACAACAGGCACCAGTTTACATTGGAGGTGAGGACAGCCATTGGCTGTGCTGAGCATCCGTCCTGCCTCAGGACAATTCCCACAAAATTCCGTCCCCAGCCATGATACCTTGTTCTGCCTCCGCTCCAATGCCCGCCAGGAGTGGTATCCCATTATTCCCAGCGGGGGGTAAGTTTTGCTGGGCAGGAGTGGAGTTCCCGCGAAAGATGGGGGCTAGGGAAAAATCTTTCTACTTTGCTGCTAAGTCTTCTTGGAGAGGTTTTCGAGACACTTTAAGTACTTCTTCTGATAAATTAAGATCAGAAACTTCTAACTCTTCAAAACCAAGCCTTCAGGGTGAAGGATCTCAAGGTCCAGAAAACCATCTGCCCCGGAGAGCTGCTAGAGACTGAATCTGTGGGCAGACAAATGGGTTGCTTGGTGGACAGGCTGAGCAACAAAGGGTACTAAGGCTGTCTGGCACAGTCTGGGGTAACTAGTATCATGGTTACAGGCTGACTTCTCAGTCTGGGAAGAACTCTCGGCACTAGTGGGATTGGAGGAAATGCATAGAGGAACCTCCATCCATTTCAGAGGTAGCACATTGCTGGGCACCGTGCCAAGGATGGTGTTCTGCAGCAATACAGTGGAAGCTGATGATTGTCCTTGAGGCAAACAGATCTATTTCTGAGATGCCCACCTCTGGAAAATGGTCTCCTACACTTGTCTGTTCAGAGCCCATTTGTGGTGATCCTGGCTGATTCTGCTGAGTGAATCTGGCCATGTATTATCCTTCTCTGGAAGATGAATGGCAAACAGATGCACTTCCAGGGAATAAGCTAGGACCAAATCTTCATGGCCTCTGTGGAAAGTATAGTAGATCTGGTACCCCTGCTTGCTGGTGTACCATACAGTGGTTGTGTTGTCTGTCCAGACTTGGACTGACTGACCCCTCAACTGGGTGGCAATGGCCTTTACAGCAAGGAAGACTGCTCTCAACTTCAAGGGTTGATGTGCAGTTTGGATTCCTGAGATGACCAAACTCCACTGATTCTGAGGTTGCCCGTTAGCCCCACCAACCCAGGTGGGAGGAATCTATTGTTAAGACCACTGTATGGTGCTGCTGTGCTGAAAAAGTCAAGCTTATTTTACCTGGCACCAACTTTGAAATGGGATCCTTCTTTGGGACCAGTGTGATCTGAAGTGATACTGGATATTCCCTCATTTGAAACCTTGAATCTGACACTACTGCTGTAGTTGAGGCCATGTGGCCTAGCAATGCTAGGAACTGTCCTGCAGTTCTGGGCTGGCCTAAAGCAAAGTAGTCTGCTAACAGTAGATTTGTTGCCTCTCCTGGGGAAGAAAAGCTTTCCTTGGTCAGTGTCCAGTTCTGCTCCAATGAATTCCAGTGACTCAACTGGCTCTATCTGAGATTTCTGAGCATTGATAAAGAAGCCTAGTGACTCCGGGTACTTTGGTCACCTTTGATGGAATCCTTACTTGCTGGTATGACTTCCCTATGACTAGCCAGTCGTCCAGGTAGGGAACACTGATTCCTGCCTTCTGAGGTAAGCTGCCACCACTGACAGACACTTTGTGAATACCCTGGCAGAGAGGTGAGCCTTAAAGAAGTGCTGAGAATTGGTAATGATCTGAGGGAAGAGAGAAAGAACAGTAACGCAAGAACTTACCATAACAGTAGATCTTCGAGGGATCTCAGTCATCAGGTAACACCATAGGAACTGTCACAGTCAGTGAAGGAATCCACATGGAAGATTTTAAGCAGTACAACTGGGGCTGCCCTGCCATCGAAGTCTGCCGATGTCACCAACTCTAAAAGGTGTGGGCGGCCTCACTCCCTCCCTCAGTTCTTTCCTCCAGAGATGAAGGGACGATGGTTCATGGCCTGGGGAACTGAAGAGAGAAAGAGGGACCCAGCTCTAGATATAAAAGATGGATACAACAGACAGCCAGGTCCTGAACAGGAACCCAATATGGGGATGGTGGAGGAAATCAGACCTGATGACTGAGATCCCCTCAAGATCTACTGTGAAGTTCTACGTGACTGGTCTATTTCCCTTGGGGTTATCTCAGTTATCAGGTAACACCATAGGAATGAGTACCAAGCAGTGACAAGCATAAAACAGACAGTCTATGTAGGTTGGTCTCCATAAACTTAAGACAAGAGTCCTTGTAACACATCCCTTTCAAAACCTGCACAGGCTCTTGAGGCAATGTCCAGACTGTAATTTTTGGTGAAAGTGTGGAATGTACTCCACTTAAGCAGCTGCAGAAATGTCAGTGGCTGAGACTCCACTGAAACAAGCCACTGAGGTAGTAATCAGCTCTGACAGCACCAGGCAAGTCTTTGCTGTACTGTTTTGCTAGGGGGTACAGGACCCAAGGCAGTATGGGTCACAGCGGGAAGAGCATGTCAGACGAATCTAATTGATTTCTTTGACTGGGTGACCAAAGCAGACCAGGGAAGGGCTGTGACATGGCCTACCTAGATTTTAGCAAGGCATTTGACACAGTCCCACACAAAGATTAATAGTCAATTAACCAGCCTGGGAGTGGGTCCCAGGGTGGTAGCTGGGTAAAATATTGGCTGGACAACAGGACACAGAAGGTAATTGTAAATGTAGTCCACTCTGAAGAAAGAGGGGTTACTAGTGGGGTACCGCAGGGTTCAGTACTGGTCCAGTCTTTTAATGTCCTTATAAGTGACATTGCAGAGGGAATGGAAGGAAAATTATGCCTCTTTGCAGATGACACAAAGATCTGCAACAGGGCTGATGCACAAGGCGGTGTGGAAAGGATGAGAAGGGACTTGGCAAGGTTGGAGGAATGGTCTGAAGTATGGCAGCTTGGATTCAATGCAAAGAAGTGCAACATAATGCAAATGGCAAATACTGTTGGTGATGCTAGGAAGGAGGCAGGATGGGGGGGGTGGAAGGTGGTTACCCTTAATGCTAGGAGCCTTGGGAGGAAAATTGCAGAGTTACAGGTTCTCATGGCAGAAGGAGAGGTGGACATTGCAGTCATCACGGAAACATGGGCCACCCAATACAATGATTGGGACCTGTCTGTACCAGGTACAGATTATTTCGCTGGGACAGAGTGATTGGGAAAGGAGGGGGTGCACTAATATGTGAAGGAAGGACTGAAGTGTGTAAGGGAGGAAGGGGAGGAAGGTAGCAGAGTCACTTTGGATGTAAATCCAGGATTCCAAGAATAGGATTCTTAGAATGGGAGTGGTGTATAGGCCACCATCTCAGACGGAGGAGTTAGACAAGGAACTAGCGGACAGATCAGGAGGACCTAAGAGAAGGGTAGTGTGGTGATTGTGGGGACTTCAACATGCCAGGAGGGACTGGAGCACCCCAACAACCAGGAACAGAAGGGAGAGGTACTGCTGGATGCCTTCCAGAACAGCTTCCTGCTGCAATGGTCAGTGAACCAACCAGGTTAGGAAACACCCTTGACCTTGTGCTGGCAAATGGGGACTTTATGAGAGAACTTACAGTGGAGGAACCGCTGTCAGGGAGTGACCACCGCCCAGTATGGCTCACATTGGATATGGGCAAGGAAGGAGTGCAATCTGGCACAATAGTGCTGGACTTCAGGAGGGCCGACTTTGGGAGGATGGGGAAGTGGTAAAAGGGTACCTGGCCAGAATTCAATCTAGTATGGACACTAACCAGAGGTGGAGCCAAGGCTGGGGATAGTGGAGGCAACCAAACCTGCTGCAAAGCCCAGAGCAAGAAAGCTAGGGCTGAAACCGATCTGGTTGAGCAAGGAGGTCATGAAAAGGTAAGGAGGAAAGAGCTGTGTCTTTAGAAGTACAAGAAACAGGGAAGGGGAGGACAGGGAGGAGTACCTGACAGAATCAAGGAGGTGACAAGGGCAGTAAGGGGAGCCAAAGCACTCCACGGAACTCAGCTGGCACAAGGCATTAAGAGAGGGGAGAAGGACTCTTTAAGTACATCAGGGAGAAAAGGAGCTGTAAGGACCACACAGTAAGGATTAGGAAGGAAGGAAGGGGTTGGGTGAAGCAGGGTGCGATAAGGAAGCACTAAATGAGTACTTCTGCTCAGTATTTACTAAAGAGAAGAGGGGGGGACACCCAAGGTGGGAGAAATGGCAGAAGCAGGGGGGGAGAGCAGATGGAGAAATCATGGAGAGCAGAGTTCAAGAGGGTTTGAAGGCACTGAGGGTGGACAAGGCGCCAGGCCCAGATGGCATCCACCCCAGGGTACTGAAAGAGCTGGCAGAGTCCCTTGCAGGACCTTTGGCAGACCTATTTAATGCCTCATACATTCGGGTGTGTACCCAGGACTGGAGGATGGCTCATGTGGTGCCCTCCACAAGAGTGGCCCCAAGGATGAACTGGGAAACTACAGACCAGTGAGCCTCCACATCCATCGTGGGTAAGCTAATGGAGACTATCCTGAAGGAGAAGCTGGTGGCCTCCCAGAGGCAAAGGACAAAGGACAGCAGACATCATGGCTTCATATGTGGCAGATCCTGCCAAACCAACCTGGTCGAAGTCTATGACTGGGTAACTAGGCAACTGGACAGGGCCATGCAGTGGATGTCCTGTATCTGGACTTCAGTAGGCATTGACTCAGTGCCACATGGAAGGCTGGGAAGGAAGTTAGTAGGCACAGGGGCGGGTGCAAAGCTGGTGAGATGGGTGGAAACTGGCTGCAGGGAAGGCAACAGAGGGTGGTGGTGGGTGGGAGCTCTCACACCCAAGGGCAGTGACGAGCTGTGTTCCACAGGGCTCAGTGTTGGGACCAGTGTTGTTTGGGATATTCACTGCAGACATATCATGGGACATCAAGAGCAAGATCAGTCTGTTTGCTGATGATACAAGGTAGGTGGTGGTGGATGACCTAGAGGGATGGCAGGGGTTGCAGGATGATCTGGCAAAGCTTGAAACCTGGTCAGACACCTGGCAACTGGCTTAATGCCAAAAGTGCAAGGTGCTGCATTTTGGGATGAAGAACCCAAGGAGGAGTTACTCAGCAGGGGAGTGCAGCTAGCCCAGACAGAGGAGGAGAAGGATCTGGGTGTGCTCATTACAGGGTCAATGAACAACTTGGCACAATGTAGGAAGGCAGCTGCAAAGGCCAACAAAATGCTGGGTTGTATTGCAAGGGGTATATCCTCGAGGAGGGAGGAGGTGATTCTGCCACTGTATAGGTCATTAGTTAGATCACACCTGGAGTACTGCATGCAGTACTGGCGTCCCGTATCTGAAGGAGGACATTAAGTTACTGGAGCTGGTCAGTGCAAAGCGACAAAGATGATCAAGGGGCTGGGGACTTATCAACAGAGGAGGTTGAAGGAGTTGAACATGTACTCACTGGAGGAGAGGAGAGACAGGGTGACATGATTGAAACCTTTAAATACGTGAAAGGAACAAACAAGATGGGTACAGAGGGCTGTTCAAAGTAAGGGAGGAGGCCACCAGGGGCCATGATATGAGACTGGAGTGAGGAAGGTTCAGGAGGGAGATGAGGAGACACTTTTTACAGAGAGGGTGGTGGCTGGGTGGAATGTGTTACCTGCTGGTGGTATGCAATAGAACAGTGGACTGCTTCAAATGAGGATGAGACAGGACAAGGGAGGGTTAATGAAGGGGAAGGGTGGGAGGGAGGGCAGCTGCAGAATAAGGGTGCTAGCTGCACATTCGAGCGAGACTTGATAGACCTCTAGGCCTTTATCTGCTGGCAAATTTCAGATAATGCACCTGGGAAACAAAAACCCAGGGAAGATTGCACAATATTTGGGGTAGTAACAACAAAATGGAAAGGGACCTGGGGTAATCAAATGAGATGACCTTAAGGTTAGCAAGCAATGAGAGAAGGCAGTAGGGAGGGCTGGGGGAGAGAGAGACAGTGGGTTGTATACAGTGAGGCATCACTAGCAGAAAACAGGAAGCTGTTATCCCTCTGTACAGACAGTTGGTGAGACTCCATCTGAATACTGCGGCCCAGTTCTGGAGACTCCATCTCCGCAAGGACATAGATAGGATAGAGGAAGTCCAGAGGAGGGCACTAAAATGGTGCAGGGTCTGCAAAAGAAGCCATACGAGGAGAAACTAAAGGAGCTTAATATGTATACCCTTGAGGAATGGAGGGAGAAGGGGAACATGACAGAAACTTTTAAGTACCTCAGTGGAATCAACAAAGTCCAAGAGGGTAGCATCTTTCAGAAAAGATGTGCAAGAACAAGGGGACAAAATTTGAAGATTGGTGGTTGGGGGTGCAGTTCAGGGCAATGTGGAGGAAGTTTTTTTTTTTCCACAGAGAGGGTGGTGGATGCATGGAACAGCCTTCCTGATGAGGTTAAACAAAACACAAGTGTATGGGCGTCCCACTGGTCCAAGGGTCGGTGCTGTTTAAAGATGGTACAAAGTACAGAACACAAAGTCAGAGTCAAGCCTTGGACTCGAAGCACTGGGTTGTAGCGCGGCTCTGGCAGTTGAAAGTCACTTATTTGTTTTTGTCCTATTTAATTTCACTTGCAGTGCCGTTTTACTTTCTGTTCTGTTCCTGAGGAGGTTGTGGGGTCTAAAACTGTGGAGAATTCAAGAATGCATGGGACAGACATAAGGCAATTTTGTGGGGGTAGGAAGAAATAGGCTGTTAGTTAACTAGGATATGCAGTTTATCCTGTAGGTAGGAAATGGGCAGACTAGGTGGGCCAAGCGGTCCTTATCTGCCATCAAAGTCTATGTTTCTATGTTTTCTATGTTTACTGTAGTAGAACACAATGCAATTTTCCAACCATTTAGAAAAACATTGCTTAGAAAGTGAATCCCTCGCCGCCTGAGGCCAAAAAACAAACAACTGCTTAGACTTTCTGGACTCTTTAGTCTGAAGCAAATAATAATTCAAAGTTCTACGCACATCCAAAGCATGAGGCAGTGCTTCCCTCGATTAGCACACCTCAGGAAAATAAACAGGAAGGGTGGATAGACTGAGTATGAACTCAGAAACCACCTTGGATAAAACTTAGGATTTGTATACAGAGACCCTATATTTGTGAAAAATCAAATAAGGCTCACACCAGACAGCTGAAGCTCTGACATTCTTTGAACAGAAGTAATTGCAACTAAAACAGCGCTTTCCAAAGGAGAAAATTGCAAGTCATGATTAGCCCAAAAGGAGACTATGTCAACTTTCCCAAAATATTAAGTTCCAAGCTGGAACAGGGAAATGGATTGGGGTTTCAGATGTGGGATGCCCCTGAGAAAAGTATGGGAGACAGCCAGCTGAACAACTGTGTGGTCACCCACGGGCTCATAAAGGCAGAAATAGCGAAAGCGTGGACCTTGAGGGAGGAATACTGGAGAACTGAGTCAGACAAAGAAATCAGGTAGTCCAGAACATTATTCAGAGGACAGGTGCACGGATCTAGGGAATGTTTGGCAGCTCAAATGGCAAACTGCTTCCCTTCATAGCATAAGTGGCATGGTGGAAGCCTTGCTGACCCTTGAGGACATCCTATTAGAGACCCCAAACCTGGTGATGGCTGTCACAAACCCATTCAGCAGGTCAGACCCTCTATTCCAAAGTGCCAACCTCTGAGTGCAGTCTTGTGAACAGTGTAACAGACAAGGTAATCCTCTTGTCTGTTTTTGTGAGATTAGGATCAACCTTTGGTCTCAAGTTCTGGAGCAAGTCAAACTGTTAACCTCTTGATAGCATACCCAATGCACAGGCTCAGATATGTCTGTCTTGAGGGGCCAGATATCTTTGCCTACAGGCACCTAACCAGGTATTCAGAGATGAACCCTTAAAACTTTAATAAAGACCTCAGATTTAAGCGCTTCTCTTTCCAGTTTGGTACCACCATAAGCTTATGTCTGTTGTCTGCTATAACCATAAATATTTCTTAGCAAAAGAAAGCAATTCAAAGACAGACCAGGTTTGCTCTAAAATTAGAGTTTTACTAAAATACATAATAATATGTCAAACATACAATACAGAACTCTTAAATCACAAGACATACATATCTTTAAACAGAACAAGGTTTAAAACAGTGAAATTCCTACAATATTTAGATTTGTCTAGCTTTCTAAATACCTGTTTGCAGTGATCAGATATTTTCTTGGTCAGTGTCAGATAAAAGTGTCTCTGTAGTGAAACAGAATAATCTTTACAAGCTGTATTTGCAAACCCTTTTGGATGAAGTCATCCAGCTCCTCCTCTGTCAAAATATCTAAAAATATATATTTCTATACAACCACAGGATGTAATTTCAAAGTATTAATTCTGCAACCATAGCATAACTCAATTTCAATGACACCTCTCTTGATTAATGCTGCATCCTCCTCACACAGGCTTCATATGAGCATTTACAACCTCTCACCTCTCTGTGTAATGACCGTTTCTCTTCCACATCATAAACCTTTTTCGATTTCCCTCTTAAAGTTAACTTAAACAACTCTGTAATTAACTCAGAGAAACAGGATCCTTGATTAAAGTCTTCCATGTAACACACACTGTCTCTAAAAACTGAGTGTGTGTGATGCATGCTGTCAGCATTTCTCTAGGCCTGCATCTGTCAGCTGAAATCTGTGGGGGGATGAGTGAGGTCATTCCTAGAGCATTTGATTTTTCAGCAGAGTGTCTCATTAATACATTTATATAAAAAATATTATACAGCACTCAGAACTGGCTGTCTACATCACAACAGCTACACCCTCAGGAGTCATGCATGCAGATGGAGGAGTTGGCGTTTGGATGAATTATAGTCTCGTGATCCTGGGTCAGCAGATTCCTACAAAGAGACAGAGGACCAGAGGTTCCTCCACCAGCCTGCTGAAGCAGAAGGAACCCATATCTGGTGAAGCCACCAGAACCATGCTGGCCCTTTCCATTTGCAGCGTGATCAGCACCCTCTGTATTTGTGGAAACAGAGGGAATGCACAGTGGTGATCCCACCTCCCTGGCAACTAACGGCCCATCTCTTTACTACCCATTCTTGCTAAGCTTCAAGAGCGCATATTTCTTTCCCAACTCTCCTCCTAACTCGACTGATCCTTAAAAAAAAAAAAAAAAAACCACCTTACCAGTCTTGTTTCGGAAGGTCACTCCACCACCTCCTCCCTCCTAGGCTCACTGACCCATACTTACCAGCATGGATCAGGGAATTATCACTTCTGCAATCTTTGTCAACCCAGCTAAGTCTTTTAGAAACATAGAAAAGTACAGTTACGTAAGAACTTACCATAACAGATCTTTGAGGAGCTCTTGCAGCAGACTATTACAATTAGGACTATGCTGCAGGCACTGGGACCCATTGAGAAACCTTTAGCTAGCAATATCCAGCTGGGGCGGCCCGACATCAGCTCCCCAGAAGTCAGCCAATGGTATATCAGGGGCGCCCCAGACCCACCTCAGTCTACCTGCGGGAGACCTGTGAAAAAGGCCCGGCAGGTGGACCAAATAAGCTTGCGTAATAAAGGATGCAATACAGCTCATCAGGGGAAGGAGGGCGAAAGCAGCCTGCTACAAGAGCCCTCTCGAAGATCTACTGTTACTGTAAGTTCTTGCTAACTGTACTATCTTACTGAAAGGGAGCTCTTGCAGCAGGCTATTAAAATTAGGACTGAATCCCAAGCAGTCCTGCAAAAGAAACAGAAAGCGGGAGGCAGCTGAAAGCATCAGTGCTAACAGGGCACTTGAAGAAGGAGGCCCTGAAGGACCATAGCGCCAAACCAGCTCTACACCTAGAAGCAGCGTCCAGACTCTAATGCTTATTGAAGGTATGCACTGAAATCCAGGTAGCCACTGCACAGATGTCTCCAATGGAGACATTTTGCAAGGATGCGAATGAAGTAGCCACTCTCCTGGTAGAATTACTCTAACCGAGCCAGTACGGTCTTGTTATATTTGTTGCAACAGTAAACAATACAGTTGGACCAGCCATTTTGAGATGGTTTGTTTCGATACTGGATTGCCCTGGCATCGGGTGCAAAAGCCACGAACAGCTGCTCCGCTCTTATGTGTTGGAGCAGCGCATTTTAGACAGTACCCTCAGTGCCCTATGGATGTCCAGAGTATGCATGTGCTTGCCCCTATTTGAATGGTCCGGTAATATACTGGAAAATTGACATCCGGATTCAATGTCAATTCTGAAACCACTCTGGTTAGAAACTTAGGATTTTTCTGAGGGACACCCTGCCCTATGAAAATTAAATAAAGCTCCTTACACATCAGGGCCTGGAGCCGGAAACTCTTGAGCAGAAGTAACTGCAACCAAAAGAGACACTTTCAAGAAAGGAAGCAAAGCTTGCAATCCACGGTAAGCTCAAAAGGAGGAGGTGAGCTTCTCCAGCATAAACAGGAGATCCCAGGGTGGTACTGGATCTCGGATGGGAAGGCTTGATATGTAAAATACCCTCAACAAAGCACGGACATGTCCAGTTGGGCAAGTGTCTTTCCCTCCTTTGGTACATGCTATATGAAATTGCTGACAGATATACCTTTATGGAGGAGTAGATCACGCCTTGATTTGACAAGGAGAGGAGATACTATAGAACTAAGTTCACTGGACAGGTAAAGGGGTCTAAGTGATGGGGTGCAGCCAAAGGCAGAAACATTTCCACTTCATGCAGCGTGGAACTAGTAGAGGCTTTCTCACTCCCACAAGAATGTCCGCCACCTCCTGGAAGACCCCAAACCTGAATTTAACTTCGTCTGCAGGTGCAAGGCATGAAGAAGCAGGGATCTGAGGTCTGGGTGAACCAATGTTCCCTGGTCTTGGGATAGTAAGTGCAAGCTCAAAGGCAGCTGAATCGGAGGTTCCACTGCCAGCTGCTGAAGTAGTGGGAATCAAATCTGCTAAGGCTATAAGGGGCGATGAGGATCATCTCTGCTCCTTCAGCCTGCGGTTTCAGGAGAACCTTCTGAAGTACCGGGAAGGTGTACAGAAACCTCCCTGCCCAATGGAGGGACAATGTGCCTGGCCTGAAAACACCCAGGTACAGGCTCTCGCGAACAGAAAAGACAGGCTACGTAAAGTACAGTTACGTGAAGAACTTACCGTAACAGATCTTGAGAGAGGCTCTTGCAGTAGGTAATTACATATAGGACTGATGCGGCCAGCGGCAGGACCCCATGGAAAAATTTCTAGCTAGCGGTCCTGGCGAGGGACCGCCCCACGTCAGGTGACCGCGTCAAACAGCGTTGGTATAAAGGGGCGGTCCGGGCCCACCTTCCAGTTCTTTCCGCCACAGGCCCGGACGTGAAAGAAGCAGATGTTTCCATTCCGGAAGAGCTGAGAAAAGCCTAGGGGATGGAGGCGGGAAGGTATTACCTACTGCAGAGCCTCTCTTGAAGATCTACTGTTCAGTGAAGTTCTTCGTAACAACTACTATCTTACTTGAGGAGGGCTCTTGCAGTAGATAATCTATATAGGACTGGATCCCAAGCAGTCTGGAACAAATAAAGGCACCGGGAGGAGAACTACTCCAGAAAGTAGCAGTAACCTTGCAAAACCTCAAGACAGAGGCCTTGCAAAACAGCTAACCTAAAGCCTGCTCTCGTCGAGACAATGTCCAAACTGTAGTGTTTAGTAAAGGTATGGACGGAGTCTGCACAGACACATTCTTGAAACAAGCACAGAGGCTGCTACTCACGAGTGGAGTGACCTCTGACTTGACCCGGAAGGGTCTTGTTGTATTGTCATAACAATAAGTGATGCAATGAGCCAACCACTTGACAGGCATTGCTTGGAAACAGCACTGCCTTCCTTTTGTGAGCAAAGGGCGAACAACTGATCAGTCTTTCTGAGATCCTTTGTCCTGTTGGTGTAGTATCTCAGAATCCGGTGAACATCCATGGTATGGAGTAAATATTCCCTTGGTTGGAGTACTGCGTGAAAAAGGCAGGTAACTCTATGGACTGATTTAAGGTGGACTCTGCTACCACTTTAGGTAGAAACTTAGGATTCGTGTGAAGAGCCACTCGTTCTTTGTGAAAAATCAAATAGGGATTTACACATAAGGGCCTGGAGCTCGGAAATTCTTTGAGCTGAAGTAATACGCCACCAAGAAGCGTCTTCCATGACAGAAACTTCAGATCTCACGGATGCATGGGTTGAAGTAGGAAGATGATTTCTCGAGAACAAAGTTCAAGTCCCAAGGGGAGCAGGAGTCGGACTGAGAGGCTCAGATGAAGGACCCCTCTAAGAAAGGTCCTGGCGAGACCTCTAATTGGGCAAAGGTTTTTATCTGAGAGAAAGGAACATAGTCGCTGAAATAATGACCATGTTGACTTTCAGGAGGAATGACTGAGACCCAGGTCGAGAAAAGATGACGTAAATATTCCAGCAGAGCGGCCACTGAACAGGAGAAGGCTCACGTTCCTGAGGTGGCCCAAAAGAAAAATCTCTTCTGTTTCATAGGTGGATCTAGTGGAGGTTTCTAGCCTCCACTAGAATCTCCTTACTTTTGGAGAGACATCAAAATGAGATTGGGCTAGGTCTGCAGGAGCCATGCATGAAGTTGCAGGACTTGAGGCCCGGATGGACCCAGAGTCCCTGATCCTGGGTCAGCAACCCTCGAGATAAAGGAAGAGAAGAGGAGGCACCTCTGAGAATTGTAGAAGAGAGAACCAGATTTGCCTGGGCCAGAAAGAGGAGATCAGAATCATTCTCACTCCTTCTGTGGTTAGTTTCTGTAATATACTAGGGACCAGAGGAATTGGGGGCATAGACAAATCTGTCCTTCCAGTCTAGAGACAGGCGTCGGCTCAAGCGCCTTGCTCTGGAACTAGCGAAACAAAAGATGGGAAGTTTTGCGTTTTTGGGGAGAAGCGAACAGGTCTACCTGCGGAGTCCCCAAAGCTGGAAATATCACCCAGCACCTTTTGGTCCAATTCCACTCATGTGGTAGGGCAGAGGGTGGCTTAGCTTGTCTGCCAGGGTACTGTCGACTCTGGGACATGAATCGCAGTGAGGTGAAGGTTGTGTTGAGTTGCCCAGTCCCAAACTCTCATTGCTTCCCTGCATAGAGGGTAGGATCGAGTCCCTCCTGCTTGTTGATGTACCACACCATGCACATGTTGTCCGTCTGGACAGCTAGGTGACGGGAAGAATGTATTGGTGAAGGGGCTTGGAGTATATAGTACTGCTCGAAGCTTGAGCACATTGATGTGGAGAGCTAGTTCCAAATTGGACCGTAATCCCTGGGTTGATGAGGCCAGATGGGCTCCCAACCTTGACTGATAGCGTCTGTGGTCAGAGTCTGAGAGGGAGGCTGACAGAGGGACCCCCAAACAGGTTCTCTCGAACCATTCACCATTGCAAGTCTCGCGCCACGGCAAAGAGATCAGAACTAGATGATCTAGGTCGTCTACAAGTTGATCCCACTGGGAGGAAGAGTCCACTGAGAGATCCTCATGTGGGCCGAGCCGGGGAACTGTCGGAATAACGGCCGCCATGAGCCCTAGGAGGCGGAGACTGACCTGCTTGAACCTTCCTCGTCCTGATAGCAGAAGTCTGTGACTGAAGAGGCAGCCCTGTCCGGAGGCAGGAAGGCCGCCTCACCCGTCGTATCGAGCATAGCCCGATGAACTGTAGTCTCTGGGAGGGATCAGATGAGACTTGGAATGGTTGATGGTATGCAGGCAAGTAAAACCTGCTGGGTGAGGAGAAAATGCAGGAGCTCTTCCTGGACCGGGGCAGCCAGAACCAGTCGTCCAGGTGAGAACCTGAACTCCCATCGTATGCAGGTGGGCGCCGCTACCACAATCAGGCATTTGGTAAATACTCAGGGTGCAGAGGAAAGACCAAGCCAGAGGCGCCCGGGAATTGTGTACTCCCCTGAAATGCAAACCGAAGATACTTGCCGTGAGAAGGATGAATGGGGATGTGCAGATATGGATCCTGCATATCCAGCGCACAAAAGCCACTGACCCGGCGAAGGAGGGAGCAGAAGGGTCTTAGGGAGAGCATCCTGAACCTTTGTATTCCACATAAAGGTTCAAGGAGCTGAGATCGAGAATGGGTCTGAGATCTCCCGTCTTCTTTGGGACAGGAAGAAATGTGAATAGTAACCCATCCCTTGAAGGTGAAGAGGCGGGTGCTATGGCCTGCTTTGCGAGGAGGGCAGAGATTTCCTCCCGGACCAAGGAAGATGGTCCCTACGTGGGATGACTTCCAAGGTGGTGGCGCGGGTGGTTTCTGTAGAAACTCTATACAGTGCCCTTCCGCTATAATCTGGAGCACCCATGAATCTGTTGTTATCCTCTCCCAACCCAGAAGGTGGAGGAGAACCTCCCTCCTACAGTTCCTCTGTGTCGGAGGCAGTGGGAGGGGGGAGTCAGGTGGTGTGGGGCAGCGCTCGCAGCTGGGGCACCAGCTGCTTTTTAGTGAGGGGGCCTGGCAGCTGCGAGGACCGACGCTGTGCAGCCCACCTTCCTTGGGGTTTTGCTTGTGGCAGTGCGTCTGCAAAAGGAGCGGTGCTGCGGGTGATGAGGGCGGTACATGGAATCCCGCGGTTCAGAGCCGTCCCCTTCTCCTACAAGTGGGTGATGAGCACCGAACCCTGAAGAGTGCTTCCTGGATCGCGGACTGCACCTCCGGGACCAAACCTGACACGCGAGCCAGGCATGGCCTTGAAGACTCACAGGCGGAGCTCCGTCTGGCAGAAGTCCACTGCATTGTGCCGTCCGCAGAATGTGGCTGGCGAACGGACTAAGTTGGCTAACTCCTGCTTGACTTGAGAGTCAGGTAAGGTCAATCTTAGATTCCGCCTGGGTAAGGATGGCCTTCTGGTAATCCCCATATGAGCAACATAATTCAGGGCCAGAATTCCCAGTGTGGAAGGGGCGTAATTTTTCTTCCATACTGGTCCAGGAGGCGAGATTCCTTATCTGGAGGAGACAAGCTTAGATGTCTGGGATTGCGACCGGCCGTGAGCAACGCTAATCACGACCGAATCTGCACAGGTGGGAGTCAAATAGTCTACACCCTCAGGAGTCTGGTATAGCCTGTTAGACTTCCTGGAACGGGGCTACGCCCGCAGTTGTTTCCAAATAATGAAACAAAGGTGGGCGTGAGGCTCGATCCAGAGTGGCACTAAAGTTGGAGCTGTCGGGGGCAGGTCAGATGTTGCGAGTTTAACCGCTGAGGATCTAGTTCCAAGGGCATACTGATGATGTACTTCCTGGATTTTTACTAAGCAACTCCGTAAAGGAAGGATCCTCCGGAGGAGACTTGGAGGGTCCTTGGCCAGAGCTTGGAGCCGAGGCGAGGCTCGTCATCTCTCTCAGAGCATCCGTTGGAAGAATCGAGGAATCCGAAGGGAAGAAGAAGAATCGGAAGCAGAATAAGACTCCTAACACGGCTGGGGAGAGCGGGTTCCTTGGGGGGATCCCTGGGCCGCGTGTCCTGCCTCTCGGGATCCAGAAGGAAGGGCCCTGGGGACCGGAGGCGGCGAGGTGTGCCGTCTCAGGCGTATGGGGCCGGGCGGCACCTGTCGCGTGGTGGCTCTCTACTTCCTTGGTGAGCTGAGCCTTGGCCTCAGCCACCAGGAAGCCAAGTCTCCTGAATCCACCAGCAGCAGGGGTGGTGGAGGAGGAGGAAAAGAATACAGATTGTATCTGTAAGGCAAGTATCCGATACCTGGCTGCGGGAAAACCGGGCGCCGGGTATTGGGCGTCAGTACTGCGGGCGGTCGGAGGGACTGGTGTCGGGTACTGCAGCGCTGGATACTGTGGTCCTCACCAGGTACCCGGACGTGCAGACTGCTGGGCAGGCGGCCCAGAAGAGTGGCAGGTGGGTCAGCATTAGAGGCCGGGGGAGCAGGGCCGGCGGAAGGAAAATCCCTGGCGGCGCTCGGTGAGCCAGCGTCAGAGCGGTTCCTTAGGAGGAGGGTCTGATGGAGGTGGAACATCCCCGCATCGCCCGGGATGGGGGAGAGAGAATCCCGGGGTCAGGCTGGGGTGACTCGGGCTCCCGGACAGCAGCAGACTGCGGGGAACAGGATACGATAGGCGTTGAAGGGTCTATCGTAGGTTCCAACGCCTGGCGCATGTCAGGGAGCTGGCGTGTGACACAGGGGCTAGTTCGGCGGGGCGCGGAGGAGCAGCGTCTGTCTTCAGGGTCCCTCGCCGAGGCGGGCCGAGGAAGGAGGCGGCCCAGTCCGAGGCGGAGTCGTGCGCCGCCCGAAGGTCGGGCGTCTTATTGACCTTCTCCTGGAGGAACAGGCGTCCGACTTGTAAGTAGTCCGCACCAATAGGCTGCAAGCCTGCGGCGGGCCGAGGTGGAGGCCTCTTTTTGCTTGGGCGCCCGCCTCCTCCAATATAGGCTGCGTTGGGCCGATCCCCGGAGAAGATGATTTACCTGGGCTGCGACTCCGGCGGTCATGGGCGAAGGCCTTCTCCGGTGCCTCTCCTTGTCCCGCTTTTGCGATGTCCTTCAGGAGAAGTCGGCGCCTGCCTGAACTTCTTCAATTCTTACTCCTCGAAGACATCTTTTCTTGAGAAGATAGGCTTCCAGGGACTGTTGGCGTTGTCTGCGGGTAGCAGCGTTGAAGTGAAAGCAAGCGGGCACTTGTCGACGGGTGGTGGGGCCTAGGCAGAAGAGGCAGAGGAATGGCCGGCCTTGTGTGGCAGTTGGTGCTGCACGAGTCGCACTTGGTTTTGTGCTCCGGAGGGTGTAGGGGACGACATACACAGGCGATGGCCTGATGATAGAAGGAAAAAATACTAATATTCAGTAAAACCAGCGAAGAGCAGGGCTGCGAAGCCGCGAACTTTACCGTGAGGCGCTGCACGAGCTAGCGGCGAGAAAGAACTGGAAGGCGGGCATCCGGGACCACCCTTTATACAGGCGTCGTTTGGCTGGTCACCTGACGGGGCAGTCCTAGCCACGAGGGACTGCTAGCTAGAAATTTTCCGTGGGGTCCTGCCGCTGGCGTCAGTCCTTTATGTAATTACCTACTGCAAGAGCACTCTCGAGTAAGATCTGTAGTTCTAGGAGTGGTATATGTTGTTCATCCACACTTATTGGCAGTGTCCCTTTCCTTTAAATCAGCCAGAAAGTCTTCAAGCTGGCTCCTCCCACCCACCAGCTGGTATAACCTAGGCTCCGCCCCATGATGCGGATCTCAGCCGCTGGAAGCCAGGTTTCTGCGTCTGCAGCCAGGAGGTCGGGTGGGTCGTGTGGATGAACAACATATATTACTCTAGAACCTGTTTTCTAGGATCGTGGATATGTGGTTCATTCACACTCATTGGCAGACTCTTAGCAGTTCTCCAGGAGGAGGGAGACAAGGCACACACATCTACTTGGGAAACAGAGACTGAAGAACTGAGGCCCCAAAACCAGTATCCCGGTGACTCCATGCGATGTGGTAATGGGTCATGAAGCTGTTTGCTGTCTTCCAGGTAGCAGCCCAACAGATTTCCTGTATGGGGATGTCCCTGGAAGCAGCCACCAATAAAGCGGTATGGCGGGTAGAATGAGCTCTTATCCTGTGGAGGCTCCTTGCCTGCCAACTGTAGCACAGACTAATGCATAATGTAATCCGCCTTGCGATCGTCCGCTTTGCTGCCGATCTGCCAGAGGCAGCCAGTAGGTGATAAACAGCCTGGTGAACCTCTCCCAATTTCCATGCGTCCTCTCCTTATAATAGGAGAGAGTTTGTCATGAGTCCAAGGTATGGAGCCTGTACTCAGCCTCAAATGTAATTGGGGTAGTACACGGCAGAGTCAACATCTGGTTAAGGGTGAAACTCTGACATCACCTTCAGGAAGGAATTTTGGTTGGGGCACAGGACAACCTTGTCCCTGTGGAAAACCAGGTAAGGGAGTCCACGGAGGCGCCTGGAGCTCCCTGTCCTTCTGGCAGTGTGATATCCACCAGGAAGGCTGTCTTCCATGACAAGTGTGACAACTCACACTTGTGCATTGGATCGAATAGCTTTCCCACAAGCTATGCCAGGACCAACAGAAGATCCCACAGAGATGGAGTTTAATGCACGGAGGGATATGTGATCCAGACCTTTGAAAAAGCACCCTACCACTGTCTCCTGCACCATCTGCTGACTGGCCTGTGGCGGGAAGCAGAGATGGCTATAAGTGCACCCTAAGGGTCAATGACTTAAGACACCCTTTGGAGAGAGACCAAGGTAGTTGAGAATGTTAGCTACAGGACAGAGGGTCCAGGCCCTTGTCCCGACACCAAATGGAAAATCTTTTCCATTTGAAGGCATAACACTTCCTGGTCGACTCCTTACTGGATGCTTCCACTACTGTGAGGACATCCTCGGATAGACCCAAAGCCTGGAACTCTAGCCACTCAGGTACCAGGCTGTCAGGTGCAGAGATTGAAGGTCCGGATGGAATACCTTTCCTAACTGAGTGAGATCAGGTCAGGGCATGCTGGAAGTCGCTCCGGGGCCTGTTGCTGAGGCTGAGGAGATTGGGTACCACAAATGGCATGGCCAGTCTGGGGCTACCAGGGATCACCTGTGCCTTGTCCCTCCTCACCTGAGAGCCCTGTATGAATCAAGGGAAATGGAGGAAGGTGCAGAAGAGGCCTGGGTCCATGAACTTCAGAAGGCATCCCCATGCAACGAGCCCTGCTGAGGATGGCAGACATGGAACAGCCTCAGCTTGGTGTTTTCCGGGAGGCAAACAGGTCCACTAATGGTTTGCCTCAGTGGGAGAACAGACTATAAGCTACCTCTGGATGGAGAGACCACTCATGGGATGTCTCGCCTATGCAGCTGAGAGCATCTGCCAGTTGGTTGAGGCTCCTGCCACGTGGCTGGTTGGAGATCTGCCTCAAGATGACCCACGAATGTCCAGATCGGGCCTTCCCTGCACAGCAGACAGGGAATGTGTGCGCCGCCTTGTTTGTTGAGGTAGTACATTGTCATGGTATTGTCCGTCTGGACTTGAACCACTTGACCCCGGGCTGAGGTGAAAGCAGACAGTGCCAGTCTGACTGCTCTGAGCTCCAACAGGTTGATGTGATAATGGGACTCCTCGGGGTCCAGAACCCGTGGGCCCTGTTGTCCCCATGTGGGATCCCAGCTCATGAGAGAGGCATCGGTCGTGAGGTCGGCAGTCGGCTCAAATGGGATCCCTTCCTGCAACAGGTCTGGGACGGTCCACCACTGGGCAGCGTCCCACATCTTCTGGATCACAGTGATCAGCTGGTTGAAATGACCGTGGCACTGAATTAACTGGGCGGCTAGCTCCCATTGGAGGGCGCATGTGCCACCAGGCCCAACGGACCAGGAGGTGCACACCGCCATGTAACCCAGAAGGCGCAGAAAGTCCTGGGCAGGGCACAATTGCCCAACCAGAAATGACTGGGCAAGGAGGAGAATCTACACCCAGTCTGCGGGGGCTGAGCTCTGGCTCGACAAGAGTCTAGCTCTACCCCAATGAAGCACATCACCTGAGAAGGCACAAGCTCAGACCTGGCCTTGCTGATCAGGAGGCCAAGTTGGGAGCAAGTCTGGGGCCAGGTTCCTGGACCTCTCCACCTCCTGCTGGGTGGAATCTGATAAGAGCCAATCGTCGAGGTAGGGGTATATTTTGACTCCCCGCCTGGGTGGGCTGCCACCACTGCAGTGCATTTGGTGAAGACCGAGGGGAATGACAGGCGAATGGCATAGCTTGGAACAGTACAGGGTTCCCTCGGCTCTGAGCGGAGGAACTGCTGATGAGACGGATGGATCGGGATGTGAAGACGCATCCTGGAGATCCAGTGAGCAGAACCACAAGTTTAGCTCAAGGATGGTATGATCTGAGAGATAGTGACCATCCGAAGGTGCGTGACCTGAGATACTGATTCAAGTCGTGCAGCTCTAGAATGGGTGTCAGCCCCTCCGCTTGGGAACCAGGAAATACCTGAAAATGAAGCCTGGGTCTGCCACTGAGCTACTACCTCCTGGAGGAGAAGCTGAACAATGTCATCTCGGAAAGCCCGACTGAGTGTGGGCGGATATCATCTCTCGTGGGGCACGGACTCTGCTTGGAGGGTACTGCTCGAATTCCAGAGGCAGTCCCTGGTTGACACTCCTAAGACCCACCTGTGCGTGGTAACAGCAGACCAGGAGGAAAGAAAGTGGCGGAGCTGGCCCCCGCAGGAGGACCCAGCGCTGGTGTGACACTAGCAGAAGTGGCAGCCCCACCCCATCACTGGGCAGGCTTGGAGGTAGAGGGTCCAGGGCCTGAACCCCGCCACCCTTAAGAGGCCTGGGAGGGTCCAGGCTTAGGCTGAGGATGCCAAGCTTGAGCCGCTGCTGCTGACCCCGTGAAAGGAGGGCTGCTAGGCCGCAGGGCAAAGAGTGCCAAGGCTTCTTCTGCTTCTTGGGACCAGAGAAGCCTTAGAAAGTGGTGTCCAAGTGGCACTGGACTGCTCAATGCACTGAGGTGACCAGCCACACCTGGGTCTAAGAGATTGGTGCCCAGGAAGGCACATCAGCTAGTTGGTGCTGAGTATCCACTGGAAAGGAGGACAGCCTCAGCCAAGCCCTTGGGTGGGAGGCAGCTCGGCTGCCAATGAATAGGCACATGAGTCCCAGATGTCTGAGCAGTTGTTTAGTAACAGCACAGCCTTGGTCCTGGACCTGTTGACCATGGTCTGCAAGTCTCCGGGGCTGTGGGAGGACTTGGTCCAAGGACCCCAAATGGGCATGGGAGAAGTGTGCCATGATGACAACTGAGCTTGCCTGATGGAGGCCTACAGGCGAGGCTGCACAGACCTTCTGGGCAGAGTGATCCAAATGTTTGGATTCCTTCTCAGGTCGTCTGTCGGTATCACTAGAAAGTACAGTTACATAAGAACTTAGCGTAACAGTAGATCTTAGAGTGGCTCTTGCAATGGTAATTACAATAGGACTGAGTCCCAAGCAGTCTGGAACAAGAAGAAGCACATGGGAGGAGAAGCTACTCAAAGCAGATCCTCTAGCTGTGAAGGCCTTAAGAAAGGAGACCCTGCAGAACAGTGAGCCTGAAGCCTGCTCCACAGCGAGAGGCAATATCAAACTGTAATGTTTTGCAAATGTATAGACAGAAGTCCAGAGTGGCGGCAGCACAAATGTCTGTCGCTGTCACGTTCTGGAAAGATGCCGCTGAGGCAGCGACCCCTCTGGTGAAGTGTCCGTCTTACTTGACCCGGAAGGGTCGTGTTGTACTTGTCATAACAGAAGGTGATGCAATGGAGCCAACCATTTAGACAGGCATTGCTTGGAAACAGCATTGCCTTCTCTTTAGGTGCAAAGAGACAAACAGTTGATCAGTCTTTCTGAGATCCTTTGTTCTGTTAGTGTAGTATCTCAGGATCGGTGGCGTCCATAGTGTGAACAGATATGCCCCTGATTGGGTACTGCGTGAAGAAAGTGGGTAACTCTATGGACTGGTTCAATGAGATTCCGCTACCACCTTGGGGAGAAACTTACGATTGGTGAGCAGAGCCACCGTTCCTTGTGAAAAATCAAATGCAGGTTTTACACATCAGGGCCTGGAGCTTGGAGCTTGGAAATCCTCCGAGCAGAGGTAATGGCCACTAGGAAGGCATCTTCCATGAAAGGAACTTCATATCTGCTGAGGCCGCCAGTTCAAAGGAGGTAAAGTAAGTTTCTCAAGAATGAAGTTCAAATCCCAAGGAAGGGCGGGAACTCGGATAGGAGGTCTCAAGTGAAGAACCCCTCTGTGGAAAGTCTGAGAGACTTCCAGTTGAACAAGCGTCATATCCGGAAGGGAACATGGTAGGCTGAAATGGCGCCATGTGTACCTTCAGAACAGTGACCAAGACCCAGGTCGGAAGAGATGGCGCAGGTACACCAGCAGTTGCCAAACTGGTAGTGAAAGCTTTGAAGCCTTTGAAGCAGCCCAGATTGAGAACCGTTTCCACTTCATGGCATAAGTAGACCTAGTGGAGGTTTCCTAGCCTCCACCAAGATCTCTGCCACCTGGGAGAAACCCAAGCGGGCTTCAGCTATATATCTGCAGGAGCCCGCATGTAGTCGAAGGAACTTGAGACCTGGATTGACCAGGGTCCCATGATCCTGGGTCAGTAAATTCGTGACAGTGGAAGAGGAGGTTCTCTGAGTATTGTTGCAGAAGAGAGAGCCAAACTTGCCTGGGCCAGAAAGGAGCGATCAGAATCATTCGTGCTCCTTCTGAGCAGAGTTTCTGCAAGACCTGCAGCGGGATCAGAGGAATCGAGGGGACAGGGACAAATCTGTCCTTCCAACCTAGAGACAGGCGTCTCTCCAGAAAATGCCTCGCTCTTGAACGAGCAAGCAGAAGTCGGGAAGCTTTGCGCTTAGAGCGGCTTAACAGGTCCAACTGTGGTGTTCCCAACTTAGGAAGATATCGCTCTAGGACCCCGATCCAGTTCCCACTGTGAGCCTGAGCAGACGAGCAACTTGGTTTATCTGCTAGGAGTTCTCAACCCCCGAACATGAATTGCCATGAGGTGAAGGTGGTGGTGTGCTGCCAAATCCCAAACTCTCATCGCTTCCCTGCAAAGAGGGTAGGACGAGTCCCACCCTGTTTGTTGATGTACCATACCACATACATATTGTCCATCTGGACGTGGCCGGTGGTCTGGAAGAAGATGCAGGTGGACAGCATAGAGCACTGCCCGAGCTCAGAACACACTGATGTGCAGGGATTGTTCAAGCTTGGACCAAGAGCCCTGGGTCCGATGCGGACCGAGATGAGTCTCCCAACCTTCGCCGAGGCATCTGTGGTCAGGAGTCTGGGAGGGAGGAGGAGGAAGAATGGAACTCCCGAAGAAGTTTCCTCGACCATCCACCACTGCAGAGTCTCAGATCATGGGAGAAGAGACTAGGACCAACTGGCCCAAGTCATCTCCAACTGATCCCATTAAGGCGAAGTGTCACTGAGAGCCCTCACTGTGGAGCCAAGCGAGGGGATATTGAGAAAGCAGCCACCATAAGCCCAAGGAGGCGAAGAACCGACCTTGCACTGACTCACCTTGTGGCCAGACAACAGGCTTACCTGAGTCTGGAGAGTGGCTGCCCTGTCCGGTGGCAGGAAGGCCCTGCCTAGGAGTCGTGTCCGTATTGCCCCAATAAACTGGAGCCTCTGGGATGGGATCAAGTGAGACCTGGAATGGTTGATGGTAATACCCAGACTGGCAAAGACCTGCTGGGTGAGGGAGAGAGCAGGGCAGGAGTTCCTCCTGGGCGAGGCCACAGAGCCAATCATCAGATGCAGGAAAACCTATACCCCCCCGCCGTGAGCCGCCACCACCATGAAGGCATTTGGTAAATACTGGGAGCCGAGGAGGAGGCCAAATGGAAGTGCCTGAACTGGTAGTGGTCCCCTGGAAAGCAAAATGGAGATATTTGCAGTGAGACAGGCGGATAGATATGTGCAGGTAGCGTCCTACATATCCAGGCGCACAGCCACTGGCGAGGCGGAGGAGGGCAGAAGGCTCTAAAGTGAGCATCCTGAACCTCTTGTACTCCACAAAATGTTCAGGAACTGAGTTCTAGAATAGGTCTTACAGCTCCGGTCTTCTTGGGACCAGGAAGAAGTGGGAATAGGAACAGGTTCTATTGCCTCTTTCGGCAAAGTGCTGAAATTTCTTCCTGGACCAGAAGATGATATTCCAGTGCAGGCAGCCCTTGTGGGAGGATATCGAGGTGGTTTCTGCAGAAACTCTATTGAGTGTAGTCCTGCGATTAGCTGGAGCACCCATGAATCTGATGTTTTCCTCTCCCAGCCTGGAAGGTGGAGGAAAACCTCCCCACCGGTTCCTCCGGGAAGCCCAGAGGCTGTGGGAGAGGGAAGGAGTCAGGTGGTGTGTGGCAGCGCCGCAGCTGAAACTCCCGCTGCTTTTTGGGCGGGGGATTGGCAGCTGGGGGCCCCCCGACACTGAGTGGCCCTCCTTCCCTGTGGTCTCGCTTTGGGCCGATTCCATCTGCAAAAGGACGGCACTACGATTGATGGGGATTGAGTCCACAGACTTTAGTGCCATCCTCTTCTCCTGCAGAGTGGGTGGTGATGTCCTTGACATCACCCCGAATCTTATGAACCCTGGAAGGGTGCTTCCTGGATAGCGGACTGCACTTCTGGAACCAACCCTGACACTCTGAACCAAGCATGATGCCATAGGCTCACGGTGGAGCTGAGCTCCTACCAGCAGTGTCCACTGCACTGTAGGTCGCATGAAGGATGTGCCGACTGGCCGAGCGTGCAGAGCGGATGAGGTCAGCCACTTCCTGCCTGACCTGAGAGTCGGAAGGAGTCTAATTTAGATTCCACCTCACTGAGAATCGCCTTCTGGTAAACCCCCATGTGGCCCGACATAGTTCAGGGCCCTAATACCCAGAGTGGAAAAAGCAAAATCTTCTTGCCATACTGGTCCAGAATGAGGGATTCCTTGTCAGGTGGAGCGAGCTAAGGTGTTTGGGTTGGCTGACCGATGGCGGCGCTAATCACAACAGAGTCCGCTCGAGGAGAGAGTCTAAATCATCAACACCTCGGGAGCCTGGTATAGCCTGTTCGACTTCCCAGGAAGTGGGGTTAAGGCCGGCGGCTGGTTCCATATGGTGGTAATAAGGTTGGCATGAGGGCTCGATCCAGGGTGGCACCAAGGTGGGAGCTGCTGAGCAGATCCAGATGCTCAGTGAGTTTTTTTACGCTGGGGGTCTGGCTCAGGATTGCCACTTGTGTACTTCCTGGATCTTTGTAGCAACTCCGTGGGAAGGATCCTCCGGAGGAGACTTGGAGGAATCATTGGCTGGGGCTGGGCGGAGGTGTGGCTCGTAGTCTTGCTGAACAACCCTCTGAAGTGTCCGAGGTGTCTAAGAAGAAGAAGATGAGGAAGAGGTAGACTCCCTCTCCCAGTGAGAGGAGGAACAGACCCAGGGAAACCCTCGAGAGGCGTGTCCTGCCCCTCTCTGGACCCAGAGGGTTTAGCCCTGGTGTCTGGAGGCGAGGAGGAAGTTTGTCGTTGTGGGCGTGCAGGAACCGGCACCATCGATCGGGGCGACTCTCCACCTCTCTGGTGAGCTGAGCCTTGGCTCAGCCACCAGGAGCCAAGTCTCCTGAATGTCCACTGGCGGCTGGGGGTGGTGGAGGAGGAGGATATGCGTAAGGGTATACCCATAAAGCGCGTATCCATAACCCAATGGCGAAACCCCGGTATTCGGGTATTAGCGCGGTACTACGGCGGATAGGTCAGCGCCGGGTACTGAGGCGCGGATACTCGCGGTCCCGAGTATGATGGCATTGGATACGACTGGGTCAGGGTACTCCAGGCAGACGGCCAGTCGGGAGGCCCCATGGGCGGTTCTGGAGCAGAAGACCCGGGGCCTGGGCGTCGGGGTGGCATCCAGAGGCGGGATGTCGCCCGGAGTCGCAACACTGGCATCAAATACAGCAGCCAAGGAGCGGTGTCGTAGCGCCGCGTCAGATCGGTTGGACCAGCAGGCGGACGGTCTGACAGAGGTGGAACAGGAACCTCAGCGTCGCCTGGGGATGCGGGGAGAAATCCTCGGGGACAGGCTGAGGAGACTCAGGATCCCGGAGGCGCTGCAGGCCGGGAACAGCGGATGTGTGTGTGTGTGTGTGTGGGGTCCGGCGTCGGGCAAACAGGCGTGTGGCTTAGTATGGCGGGATCCGGGAAGGGCAGCGCCTGACAATGGACCCATCGCCGGAGACAGGCCATGAGGGAGAGGCGGCCTGATCGGGCAGAATGGGGGCCGTGCACCGCCCGAAGGGTTGGGCGACTTACCCGACCTTCTCCGTGCGGGCGTCGGGAAGAGCAGTCTGGCTTATTGGAGCCGCTGGCACCAGTAGGCTGTGAAACCACGGCTTTACCGGGGCAGAGGCCTCCAAAAGCCGGAGGCACCCGAAGGGCCCGAGCCAGGCGGGTGGGCTGGCGCCCGGCTTTCTCTAAAGTGACCGTCATGAAGCGGTCCCCTGGGGAGCCCGTTACCCTGCTGCGGCGACTCCAGCGGAAGTCACGGTGGGAGAGGAGCCCTTGTCCTGGTGCTTTTCTTTGTCCTTTTTCTTGCAATGGCCTTCAGGGAAGTTGGCGCCTGCGAAGCTTTTTCAATTCTTTCTCCATGGAGCTCATTTTCTTTTAAAATATGAGCTTCCAGGGACTACTGCCGCCTTCTCTGGGTGGCAGCGTTAAAACTAAGGCAGTGCTGGTACTACTCTACCGGATGGTCAGGGCCCTAGGCAAAAAGGCACAGGAATGGCCGTCCTAGTGCGGGAGTTGGGCGCCTCGAGTCGCACTTGTTTTATGCGTCTGGAAGGTGTAGGGACGACGACATACACGCATGAATACCTGACGGTATATAAGAAAAAAATCAAAAATACTCGGTTAAAATACCGATGAAAGAGCCTGACGAGCAGGAACTTTTCCACGAGGTGCTGGCATGAGCCAGCGGCGGGGAAGGAACTGGAAGGCGGGCGTGAGGGACCCCCCTTTATAATGACTTCTTCCGATGCAGGTCACCTGACATGAGGCGGTCCTCGCCACAGACTGCTAGCTAGAAATTTTCTGTGGGGTCCTGCAGCTTGCCGGCGTCAGTATTATCATCATTACCACTGCAAGAGCCCTCTTGAAGTAAGACCTACCAGTATGCCTGAATGCAGAGGCAGCCACAAGGCTCTGGCCAAAGGGTGCTCTGTGAACCCTGCAAGAGACTCCATGGGCACCGCATATTTGCAGGCCATCGAGCAGACTGAGCTGGACAGGGAGGCAGGGTACTGCCAAAGTTCTAAGGTCAGGCCAGCAATGGCCCTGGCCACAGGAAAGGCTTCTGGGGTATCCCTCTCTTGAGGATGTCAGTGAGAGGTACTCCGCCTTTTCCCTGTGGACTCAGAGATGAGGGAAGAATGCCTGAAAAGGACAAAGGATCTTCCTCCGTCTCTATCCCACCTGCCGATTTATCATCCCTGGATGAGAAAGGAGGCCAGTTTCATCGAATCAGGTATCTGGATACAGCGGTTGACCGCCCACATCACCCTTGAGCTGCCGAGGCGGTCGGGGTGACAGTGACGAAAGATGCCATGGAAGCCCAGTATCGGTCTAGCTTCCTTAGAAGAGTCCTCCCACAGGCTGCTTGAGGCGGTGGTTCCACCAAAATCTGTGGAGAGACGGTTTAGGCTGAACCGGAGGTATCGTCGGCTCCTCAGGCGGAGGAACCACAATCGGCTCAGAGGAGTCTGCTTCAGCCTGGGAGGAGAGCCAAGTAATGGCCAGGGTAGACTTGTACCCGGACAAAATCAGCTGTTGCCACATGAGGTCCTCGTAGTGCAGGAATTTGGCTGGAGCTTCTCCTCATCCGAGGAGGATGGCGATGACGATGGCCTTCCTTTACAGCACTTATGGCCCTTCCTTGGCCTTTCGGTCAAGGGGTCCGAGACCTCGATCTAGATCGGAAGGGCCAACTCAGGAGATACTGGTGGGACCGGGGACTACCGGGGTCAGGGACCACTTCCTCGGTGGGATTCCTAGCAGGCTGGGTCTCCTTGTCGGGAAAGCAAGAGACGGAGTCCGAGTGAGGGAGTAGTCGGACCGAGGTCAGTGACAAAGGGTCGATCAGGATGAGAATTCTCTCAACATTGTCTATCAACACTTTGGCTGACTGGCCAGATGGCAAGGCCGGGAAGCCAGCGGCTGAAGAGGCGATTTTGACAGAGGTTGAAATGGCCAGCTTCTGGGACCGAGATCTCTCCTGATCCCAAGAGCGTCCCCGTCGAGGCGCAGAAGGTCCCAGGTCCTTCTCACACTTACGGGACTGAGAGAAGTGCATACCCGCAGGGACTCTCACCCTTAGTTGGGAGAGAGGCACAACTCTCAGAAGGAACCCGATAAGGTGGAGCCAAGGTTGAGCAGAATGAAGAAGCTCTGAGAGGAAGATTCTGTGGCAAGCTGCTTCCTCCTCGAGAGGCCTGCATGTGCTGCAATTGTTGGTGGATCCCACAGCCACAGAACCTACACCCGGGCCTCCTTGGATTTAAGCGGAAGGTTCCATTTTTGGGCCTTCCTAGCTAAAGCGTGCAAGGCGGTTGTTGAGGATGTTAGGTTGAAATGCGGTAAAACTGCATGCGTCGTGGTGTCATGGCGACACCGAGAGCAATATCGTGTGTAGTGGTGGGTTGTTGAGTGACATCTTCTGGCCGCACGAGCACCAGCGAACTGGGAAGACTTGTCTTCCATGATCGAAATAATAATCATACCGCTAACGCGAACAAGGCTAATTTTTGAATAACCAAGGTTTTGAAGCCTGGGCCTACAAAATGTGAGAGCACGAAGGAGGCAACCTGAATCTTCCAGTGGAAAGGAGGATCTGGCGTCATGGGGCAGAGCCAAGGTTATACCACCAGGTGTGTGGGAGGAGCCAGCTTGAAGACTTTCTTGCTGATTTAAAGGAAAGGACACTGCCAATAAGTGTGGATGAACAACATATCCACGATCCTGTAACTGGGCAGTTTGGCATTGGCGGAGGCGAAAGAGGACCAACCCTGTCGAACAGTTGGTCTGCCAGGACTGGAGGAGCTCCCACTTGTGAGCCTTGGACCGTGACCTGCTTAAGCTGTCGGCCAAGACATTTTGGATGCCTGGAACATGAACAGTCTTGAGTCCTAGGCGGTGTTCCAGTGCCCAATACCAGACTCTCTTTGCCTCCTGCACAGAGGTAGCAATGCGTTTGTTGGCGTAGACCACCGACGTGTTGTCCGTCTGAATGAGAAGATAGCCTGTCAAAGGTCTGTTTGAAACACCACAAGGCATTCAGGACCGCTCACATTTCTAGAATGTTGATATGGAGCTGCTGCTCTTCTGGAGACCATGTTCCTGGGTTAGACTGTCTCCCAGGCAGGTGCCCCAGCTGTGACAGGACAGGTCTGTGGTTAGGGTCCATCTCGGGGCTCCTGCTGAAAAGGACACCTCGTTCCAGGTTGGATGGGACCAACCACCAAGAAAGAGAGTCCTTACTGGGTGGAGATCCTGACCTCTGGTCCCACTGCACCCTGAGCATCCACTGTGGTACTCTCATGTGGAGGCGAGCCAAGAGAACTGTATGTGTCCCAGAAATCTGAGGAAGTCCTGGCTGGGACCTGTGGGGCTATAGATACCATTTGGGCTATGATCTCCCATCCTGTGGGAGGAAGACCATGCCCTGAACTGTGTCAGTGGTTGTCGATTTGGCTCTGGGGAAGACTTTGGAAGATTCAGGGTGATTCCAAGCTCGGAAGAGAATAAAGGTGTCTTCAAGAGTGTGCAATAGTTATGCTCTGGATGGTGCTGCCAAGAGCAAATTGTCTAGGTAAGGGAAGACATAATGGCCCTTGCGTCTGAGAGCTGCAGCCACCACTGCTAGGCACTTGGTGAAGACTCAAGGAGTGGAGGAGAGACCGAATGGTAAGGCCGGAACTGATAATGCCTCCCTGGAAGTGGAACCTCAAAAACTTCCAGTGGGGAGGAAGACAACTATGTGCATGTAGCGTCCTGCATGTCCAGGAGCAGAGTCAGGCCCCCTGGTGCAGAGGGAATGAGACCTGGCAGAGTGACCATTCTGAACCTTTGTATTCTATAAAAGATTTAGGGAGCTGAGGTCCAGGATGGTATGAAGATCCCGGTCTTTTCTGGGACCAGGAAAAAGTGGTAGTAAGTAACTTTTGCCATTGTCCCTGGGAACTGACTCTATTGCTCATTTTTCCAGGAGGTCTGAATTTCTCCTATTAGGGGAATGTTTGAAGGAGAACAATGGGAGGACCTTGGTGGTTCTTCTGGAGGGAGCTGAGTGAACTCTAAGGTATGTCCTCTCCTTATTGGGTCTAGAACCCAGAGGTCTGATGTAATGTTGCTCCATCCCTCATGGGGAGAGCGACCCTACTGCCTCCCCATAACCTCCGCCAGAGGACAGGGAGCCTGTAGTGAGACACTGGACAGTTCCGGGAGTCAGTCGGAGGGCTGGGAGGACTTGGGCCTCTATAGGTAGAGCTCCCAGGAGTTTGGGTTGTGGCTTTCCTCTTAAAGCAGCCTCTCAGCGAAAATTGGCCACGGTTGTTCTGCCCTGAGGTCTTCTGAAAAGGCCATTTTGAAATGGCTTCTGGTCCTCCTTATATAGTTCTACGGACAGACCAGATGGACTTCCTGGATTCTTGGGGATGCGAGCTAAGTTTGAGTTGACTGAGGATGCAAAAGGTCCAACTCTGGGTGACCCCATCTTTGCAACTGATCTTCTGTTACGGATGACAGAAGCTCCTTTAGCACATGCTGGACTGAGTCCTGCTCAGGTTGTCCGCCAGGGTGTATAGGACACCTGGCACATGGACCGCGTGTGTCAGACTGTGCTCGGTTTCCAATAGCACACTCACTTGGCCACCCTGCCAAGGGGTACAGGTGAGTCCGCCCTGCTTGCTGATGTAGTAGACTACATTCTGATTGCCCGACTGCACCAGCAGTTGGCCTGGAGCAAGGTGCTCTTAAAAGCCTGCATGGCAGAGCATCGCTCTCAGCTCCATGACACTGATATACAGGGTGGCTTCCCACTGAGACTAGGAGCCCTGGGTTTGAAAGGGACACAGTGTGCTCCCCAGCCTAGATCAAGCATCCAAAGTTAGGAAAGAAATATTGAAAGGACCCCTGGAGAAGATTTAAGGGTTCCATCTACTACTGCAGTATGTTGCAAACTGGGAAGGAGACCAGGACTTGGTCCAACTCGTCCATGCGCTGGCCCCACTGCACTTTGAGGTCCACTAAGAATGCACTAGTGAAGTCTGTTCAGTGGAATGGTGGGGATGGCTGCTACCATTAGACCCAATAGCCTGAGGTACCGCCCGGCAGGAATGTACCAGCTCTGAGAGACTTCTTGGGCCTGGGTCATATGGCATTTTGCCCTGTTTTGGGGTAGAAGGCCTTCCCTTGCTTGGAGTCTAGCACCGCCCCAATGTACTGCAGTCTTTGGGACAGTACTAAGACAGACTTGGGCAGGCTGACCATTATGCCCAAAGAGTGGAAGAGCTGAAGCATGCGCTCCAGAGTCAGCAGGAGCCGTTCCCTGGATGGGGCCTTGAAAGCCAATCATCCAGGTAAGGGAAGACATACAGTCCCTCTTTTCTGAGAGCTGCTATGACCGCTGCTAAGCATTTTGGAAAAACATGTGGCGCAGAGAATAAGCCAAGGGCAGCACTTTGAACTGGTAATGCTCGTCCTGAAAGGCAAAACAAAGAAACCTCCTGTGAGGAGGAAAAACTAAACGTGCAGGTAAGCGTCCTGCATTTCCAGTGAACAGAGCCAGTCCCCAGTTTTGAGGAGGGGATGAGGCCTGGCAAAGTTACCATCCAGAACTTTTGGTACTGGACAAAGAGACAGAGGTCCTTGAGGGTCTAAAATGGGTCTCAGATCTCTGGTCTTTTTGGGGACCAGGAAAAGGACCATGATGTGCAGTGCATCCTGCAAGTCCAGGGAGCAGAACCAGTCCCTGGCTTGATAAAGGGCATTAGGTCTGGCAATAGTACCATCTGGATCATTTATACTGGTCAAATAGATTGAGGCCCTGTCCGAAATGGGCCTCAGATCACTGGTCTTTTTGGAGGCCAGGAAAGACCTGGCATAAAACCCGATTCTCTGGTGCCTGGGTACTGGTTCCACGGCCTGCAAGCGCAGGAGACTGCACTTCCACCGAAGAACAGACAAGTAAACTGGGGATAACTGGAGGATGGAGCGGGGTGTCCGGAGGCTGCTCAATGAGCTCCAAGGTAAGACCCTTCTCCATGATCTGCAATGCATCTGAAGTTATGGTTCTCCATTGGAGGGAGAACCAAACTTTGATTCCACCTTCTGGTCCGGGACCGGAGGAGAACGGGGTTTGGCAAGGAAACCAGCTGAGGTGCCACTGGCCATAGAAGCTGGCCCAACCAAATTGAGTGCTCTGCTGGAGGCTTGCAGATAATTTATGATATCCTGGATATCAGGGTTGAACAGCCTGAAGCAGTAGGGCGTGCCCTTAAGAGTGTTCTGCTGCCCGATATCAGGAGTGCTTACACAGGCATATGCTTATGGCGTATCCTTAGCAGTGGTGCTGGCCATGTCATGAACAGAAGGCTCTGGAGAGGAGCTTGCCAAGACCCTCAGCTGAGAAGGCACTGGAGCCACTCCGGCTTCGCGTTCCACTCAGGATGGCATGGGCAGCGGCCCGGCCTGCTCACCCATGGGTATCCTGGAACTTTGTCAGGTAGAGCATATTCTAAATGTCTCACGATGGCCAACAAGCATTGAAGACAAGAGGGTTGGCAGCAGCGCTGACTATGGTGATCTGTGGGAAATGAAGAGGCTCGCTGACAACATGGCACAGGGCACAAAGCTGTCCAAAGAGTCAAAGATCTGGTGATGACCAAGATAATGCTGCCAAAGGAGGCATCGTCGAAGGCACGATGGCATAAAGCACAGACCTGTCGATGTGTTGGCTAGCCCAGGATCAGTCGATGGAAAGATATCAACAGAAAGACATCATTGAAGGCATGATGATACAGAGCACAACCCTGTCGAAGAACAAGGAGTCAAGGGTCCATCAGAGGACAGAACACCACCGATGGAAGAGGCATCGTCGGAGGCAAGATGGCACACAGCACAAACCTGCAGGCGTAAAAGAAGCCGGGGTCCAGCAACTGAAGGGACCTTGTCGACAGAGAGGCATCGTGAAGCTTGCTGGCAGAGAGCACAGGCCTGTCGGAGCATGGAAGCCATGGATCCATCAACGAAAGAGGCATCGCCAGACGATGCACAGTCGATGGCAGCAGGGACAATGGTACAGAGTACAACTCCGTCCGACAAGCTGGAGGCCTGGAAGGCCGGAGCTGGAACTGGAAGGCAGTGGTTGATCAACCTGTCATCGACAGGAAGGAAGCCAACCCTCAAGCCTGTCCAACTCTGTTGGTATGGGTCTAAGTAGCAAGGCCTGGACAGCGACCCTTGACGAGGGACCACAAGACAGAATAGGTCCTAGGGACGGGAACATCAGGGGAAGGCAGACCGAGGCCGGAACCCACTACACAAAGGGCGGCAGCTCTATCGGTATGAGTCTGGTAAGGCAAAGACCTGTACAACAATCCTCGTCAAAGCTGGTGCCGTCGATGAGGAAAACAACCCCAGAGAAGAGCCCCCTCAGGGCCGAGGACACTAGGGGAGGCGGACCCAGGCAACTGAGAAGCGAATCCCTGAGAGATGGTCCTGGGCCTAAAGGTCTGCAACCTAGAGACCGTGCGGCGAAGAGTAACCCCAGAGGGTCCCCATCGAGGACTGCATCAGGCAGAGAGGCTGAATGGCAGTCTTCTTCACCAGAAGACAGAAGTCAAAAAGAGATGCCTAAGCTCACAGGACCAGTCGAGGAAAAAGCCCTAGATAACAAGAAAAAGAAAAAACAAACAGGGTTCTCTTACAAGAAGATATTTTGAGATTAACAGTGAAGACAAAAATAAAAAAAACAGTCTTAGCTTTGGAGACCCACGTTGACAAAGTCAATGGCGGGAAAAGAACTGAGGAGGGCAGAGCCACCCAAGCCTATACAGGGTTGGTGACACCGGTGGATATAGATGACGTGGGCAGCCCCAGTTGTACTGCTGAAAATCTTCCATCTGGATTCCCTTCACCGACAGTGAAGGTTCCTATAGTGTTAACCAAGAGATACCCTGAAAATCCTTGGGTACTTTCTGTGGCAGGTTTGATTGGAATGTGAAAGTAGGCATCTTCAAGATCCAGGGATGGCAGCCAGTTTCCTGCTCTTAGAGCAGGGTTAATTCTACCGCCAGTGTTAACATTTTGAACCTGGCCTTTGCCAGGTGTCTGTTTAGGTATCTGAGATCCAAGATTGGATGCCAATCTCAGATTTTCTTTTGGTCAGAAAGTATCAAGAGTACAAGCCCCTTCCCTCTGGGCATGGGGGACTGGCTCTACTGCCCTAGCTTGCAGGAGCATTTTACTTCCAACTCCAGAAGAATGGTCTCTGTTGGAGTTGAAGGGACGGAATACCCTGCAGCCCTTAAGATTTGAAACTGTTGAACTGCAGGCAAGACCCTGACTCACTATCTCCAGTACCCACTTGTCTGGTAATGTGTTCCCCAATGTTTGAAACAGAGAGACAACCTGCCCCTAACTGGTGGAGGGCAGCTTGGTCTGAGCAGTCAGGGATTCTGTCCAGATTGTGGTCTAGGAGCAGGAACTGGGCTGTACGCCGAGATCTCCTGCTCCTGCAGTACCCTCTAACCTGTGCATACTCTACAGGCATAGGGTATGGGAGAAAGATCTGGGTAGTACCGATACCTTCTCTTCTGCCTGTGGATCTGTAAGAGGTGGAGGCTGTCTCTCTAGAGAAGTTACTCCTATAGGTAGTTTTGTACACCTCTACCTTTTCATGTATGCCTCAATTTTGTCACCAAAGGGAATTATTTTAGCGGAAAATCCATAGACTTTAGTTGGGTGTGTGGTTGCTCTGAGCCAAGCTAAGCTTCTTAAATGAAACTGACAAGGCAAAATTCTGGATGCAGTGTCATCTGCATCCACTGCCATTGAAACTGGTACTTTGTTGCATCCAAAGTCGTCCTGGCAGTATCTGCCATATAGTGTGCCATGTCCCCCAAACCTCATCAATTAAAGCCATCATGTAACTCCATAGTTCTTCCTGGTACTATACAGCATGAGCCATATATGCTGTCTCGCCTGGGAAGTAAGGCAGATCACAAATAACCTTTCTTTTCCTCATTGTGTAAATTTTTTCTAGAATCTTTGTCCAGAGGGTAAGATGCCAGAGGGACTTTGCTTTATCACAAGCAGCAGTTTGTTTAACACCCTCATGATCTGGATGGGTACACAGATAATCAGCAGAAGCCCTATCCAGATGGTATTTCTTTTACACCTTCTTGTCCACTCCAGGGACAGAGAAGTTGTCTGCATTACTTTAAAAGTACCCTTCCTTACTTGTAGTTAGGAAGGATCACCTTTTGAAGGGTGATACCCATCATATCCCAAAATCTGCCTCTTCCTCATAATCCATGTAATCTTGTGAGGTGAGGCCCAAGGTGTCAGACATTTGCCCGACAAAGAGATGAGAGTAAAAAAAAAAATCATCATACCCAAAGGGGGAGGTACCCAACTCCTGGTCTGGGGATATATCTGATTCAATGGGTTCCCCTAGATCTAGTTCCTCCTCCTTCTCAATGTAAACTTTGAGCCGTGGATCCCTGGGAACTGGTGGTGGGATTCGAACCAGTGAACCCAGTATGAAACCTGCATCCTATAGAGCCTGGATGATTTGCAGGACTCTAGCGATCTCCTCCACAGAGAATTTTATTTTGTCTGTTGGGAGCTCCTCTGCTTTTCAGCAGGAAGCGCAACACCATTTTTTCTTTTATTTTTGCAGGCACAGTCTCAGGTGACTGCTCACTTGTTCTTTTCGGATTAGTATTGCTCAGTCTCCTTTTCAGTAATTTTGGGGTCTGAGGTATCTCTACAGGTCTCTCTTTGTCTTGAAGTGAGATGAAGAGGATCCTCTTCACTTTGCTTTGGTGACACTGAGGTGGAATAGAAGCCATTTGCTCCAATTTGTTGGCGCTCTCTTTTTAATAGTTTTGCACAAAAGCACTACAAACTTCACAATCGGAGAAAAATGGTTGGGACCAAAAACTCTATGCACAAATAGTGGGATCAGCCTTAGCAAAGATTTGAAACACCTTAAACAATTTTTAAAACCTGTAGGTCCCATCCTACTTTTTTGGTCTGTCTGACATGCCAAACAGTTAGCAGACTGAGTAAAATTGAACCAGAACTAAATTTAGAGCAATGCGGTTGGTTCCTTATACTTAAAAGGAACAACAATTAAAACCAATTTACTAGCTTTTATTCAAAAAGTGATCGGTTCCTAAATGAAAAGGGAACCAATCGCTACCCAGTAAATAGGTTAACAACTATGTAAACTAGCAAAAATGAGATTGGTTCCAAAAGAGCAAACTGGAACTGATGATGATTAAAGCAAAGTACTTTAAATAATAACAATTATAACATGGGTATGTAGATACTGAATAGTGGTTAGTTAATAAGAGACACGTGAGTGTTCATTAATTTTCATATTTTACACTAACTGGATGCTGTGATCCTTGGCGTAGGAGTGAGAGAGGACTGTTACGGACTTTTAATCTGACTAGTACAGCAAACCAGAGAAGTAGCCATATTTTAAAGAAAGACAGCAATACAGATCTCCCACCCACAATGGACACTGTGCATCGCACAGAAATGTTATCAATAGCACAGCAAACACGAGCGATCTCAAGCATTAGTGCAGAAGGATGTTAGTCACACAGACAGATGTAACAAAGTATAATGCACAAGTACCTGTGCAAGAAGAAAGAACAGTAAGGAGCAGTAGGAGATTGAAATATGTATGCAGGAGATGTCCAAATAAAAGTCAATTTTGCAGAGTGTACTGCAAATGAAACCCAGAGAGGTACTCAAAAGAAAGGACACATGATGTAATACTTGCTGTAGCAGCGCTGTAGAATAGAGAAGGAGAAAGGGTTTCTCCGGGGCAGTGAGAGGCACATAGGAGGGAGAGAGATATAGTGGGGCACACTGAGTGGCATCGCAGAGGCGTGATCTGAAATGAGTAGTCGGGCACAAAGTGGATTTTAAATAACTGATCTGGGCAAGCTGAGGAGCGGGAGAATACTAGATATATGGGAAACAGTCAACACGAACAATGAGCAAATGGTACAGCGCTGTCCAAAAGAAAACATCAGAACAGGTATCGACAGTGAGCATAATATGAGGCTTGTAATAGATGTCAGAATGACAAATGAGTACAAATAGTTGTGTTTGTAGTGGAGTGGAACAAGAGTCAGTGTTAGAGCTGGTATATGTGGTAGTGTACAGTGAGTGGGGTGGGCGCCGAGAAGTCAGTGAAATACGGACGTGGCTGGTAAGATCCTTGCACTGTAACCGGTCGCTTCACCATGACAGACATTTTCAAATTTCAGGAAGCAGTTACACAAGGTTGGAGAGATAGACACAGTGTAGTTGCAGTGCTCAAAATGTCAGGAATGGAAGTAAATTTTTCACTTTTCGGGAAATGGTCTGTGCACAATGGGTACAGTACAAATTCCCTGATGGAGTCCCAGCAAAGAGAAGTAGAGTGAAGTCTCAGATATGTGGTGGAGAAGTTGCTGGCGTTGGGAGTTGTAAAAGAAGCTGTCACAGTCTACAGTAAGAATGTCATGATCAGATGAAGTAGCAGACTGGGAACTTGTACAGATGAGTGAAAAACCGGAGAGCATTTCAGTTTAGAAAGCTACTGGAAAAATGGTATAAATCAGAGAAAGACAAAAGAGAATGGCAGTATGATGGATCTGAGACAAGGGTATGTGAAGAAATAAGTACATGAAGTGAACCAGAAAAATTAGTAGTCAGAGAAAGAAAGCAAGAGACAGTAACGGAAATAGTAGAGAAGACATGAAGTAATGAGCATTTAAGATATAGATGACTTTGAAAATAGTAAAGATGAGCAAAATACATGAGAAAGAAAAAATTACTCACCTTAGTAATGTTGTTTCTTCTAATGGAGTCTTGCTGTATTCTGACAGTAGCAGTGAGTCCCAACCTTGAACTGCCCCGGAGATGAAAGAGTTAACTTTCCATGCCAGGCATGGGCAGCTGAACTCGGCGTCTGTTGCTGTTTAAACTCAAACCGTCAGATCTTTATGAGCTAAACTCACTCAAGGTCCTGTGTGGAAGCTGTAAACCTACACTAGCCAACTGGCTACTGAACATAAAACAGATTTTTGGTCCCAAAACAAAGACTCACGCCAGGAGACCCAAAAATGAAAAACACAACACCCACTCACCCAAGAAAAGGGTGAAAACAACAAGGTGGGCACCTACTGCGTTACCAACACTGCCACTGCCAACCCACATCCCAAAAACAGAGGTTCTTAGAGGGGAAGGGGAGAGTCAGAATACAGCAAGACTCCATTAGAAGAAACAACATTACTAAGGTGAGTCATTTTTCTTCAAACAACATGAAGTCTTGCTGTATTCTGACAGTAGCAGACTACCAAGCAGTACCTCCATGGAGGAGGGACAGAACCTACTTAGGAAATAGGCTCTGAAGCACAGCTGTGCCAAACCGAGCATCACTCCTAGCCTGGATATCCAGGGAATAATGCTTGGTAAAAGTGTGAACTGTTTTCCAGGTAGCTGCTTGACATATCTCTAGAATAGGGATATCCCTGGCAGCAGCCAGAGAAGCAGCTGTACCTCTGGTACAGTGAGCCCTCAGGCCTGAGGTGGAACCTTACCCAGCTTTTCATAACAAAATTGGATACAAGAAACAATCCACCTGGCAATGGATCTTTTAGTGGCAGGTTTCCTTTACCAACCTCACCATAAGTGAGGAACACTTGGAGGAGTCAAACCTGTGACCCTTAGTGCGTTCTATGTAGTAGCTGAGGGGCTCTTTTCACATCTAAACTGTGCAGCCTCCTCTCACCAGAGGAGGAATGGTCAGTGAAGTACACAGGAAGAGACATAGATTGGTTAAGGTGGAAATCTGAAACCACCTTAGGCAAAAACTTCCTGTTAGTCCTGAGGACCACCTTATCTCTATGGAAGGAGATAAAATCAGGCTCCACTGACAAGGCTTGTAACTCACTTATGCATCTGGCAGAAGTGATGGCTACCAGAAACACAGTTTTCCAAGTCAAGTACTTAAGCTCTGCTGAAGACAAAGGCTCAAAAGGGGTTGCATAAGCTGAGCAATGCAAACATTAAGGTCCCAAGCAGGGCAGGGTCCCTGAATGGAGGGTTGGTATGAAGCAATCCTTAAAAACTTGGAGAATACAGGGTGAGCTGAAAGAGAAGAGGGCTTATCTGCTGAAATGAAAGCAGAAACAGCTGCCAGATGCACCTTTAGTGTAGCTGGTCTAGCCTAAGCTATTCAAATGGACCATATAATCAAGGACTGTGGGCAGATCAGCAGACTCTGGGGAAATATGCCTTCCAGAGCACCATATGGAAAATATTTTCACTTGGAATTATAAGTAGTCCTGGTGGAAGGTTTCCTGAAGCCTTCAGAATATTCATTACACCTTGGGAGAGGTGTAAATCAGCAAACTCTAACTCTTCAAGAGCCAGGCCTTGAGATTGAGAGATTTGAGATTTGGGTACCAAACCATCCCTTGAGCACAGGTTAACAGGTTGTAATTCCTAGGAAGAGACAGGGGAAGATGGACTGCTAAGGACAACAGGAGTGGATACCACGGCTGTCTGGCCAGTCTGGAGCAATCAGGATCACCTTGCAGGGTTGAGACCTGATTTTGACTAGCACTTTGAACAGGAGAGGAAGGGGAAAGCATACAGAAACTTCCCTTCCCAACTGAGAACTAAGGCATCCAGGGGACTGAGCCCAACACTGGGGCCTGCAGCAAAAAGGGAAGTTGGTGATTGTCTGGGGCTGCAAAGAGATCTATCTGTGGGGTGCCCTATCTGGAGAAGATCACCTCCAAAACCAGGGATCCAGTGACCACTGTGATGGCCCTGAGATATCCTGCTGAGAGCATCTGCCAGGACATTGTCCTTGCCTGGGAGGTGTACTGTTGTGACGGAGGTGTTCAGAGAATAAGCCAGAGACCACAACTTCATTGCTTCTGTGCACAAGGCCGTAGACAGAGTGCCTCCTTGCTTGTTGCTGTACCACATCATGGTGGTATCGTCTGTTCTGACCTGCATAACTTTGTTCTGAACAGATTTGGAAAAAGCCTGAAGTGCTAGAAATACTGCTCTGAGTTCCAATAGATTAATGTGAAGCAGAGATTCCGGAGGAACCACAACCTCTGGGTAGTCAGGTCGCCAAGTGAGCCCCCACCCCAAGAGGGAGGCATCTGTAGTAAGGGTTAAGGAGGACTGAGTGACAAAGGAACTCCCTCTTAGATTGTTCTGATCCTGCCACCACTGTAAGGCCTGGATCAGGGTTCGAGTCACTGGGATCAATTTGGTCAGAGGGTCCTTTCTTTGAGACCAAAAGGCTCTCAAATGGAACTGAATGTCCTCATCTGAAATCTTGCTCCCCGCACCACTGCTGTGGAAGCAGCCATGTGCCCCAGGAGCTGTAGAAAATGCCTTGCTGGACGAGACACCTGCAGGGTGAATGAGAGGCCAGAGATAAGGGTCCTTGCACTGTCCAGGGGAAGGAAAGCTCTGGCCTTTTCTGTGTCTAGCTCTGCACCTATGAAGGTGAGGAGCTGAACAGGCTCTAGAACTGACTTTGAAAGATTCAGAAGGAAACCCAAAGAGGTGAGCAGTTGCTGAGTTATCTGTAGGTGTAACTTGACTTGGTCTGGGGACTGGCCTACTATGAGCCAGTCGTCCAGATATGGGAAGATGGCAATTCTTTGCCTTCTTAGAGAAGCAACTACTACTGCCAGGCATTTTGTGAATACCCTTGGAGCAGAGGTTAGACCCCAGGGCATTGCTCTGAACTGGTAATGGCCTGAGGGCAGCTCTAACCTGAGGTACTTTTGATGGAGCTTCTGATAAGAATATGGAAGTAGGCATCCTTGAGGTCCAGGGACACTAGCCAGTCCCCTGGCCTTAGAGAGGGTAGAATAATTCCCAGAGTCACCATTTTGAATTTTGGTTTTAAAAGGTGCTTGTTTAAGTATCTGAGATCCAGGATGGGCCGCCATTCTCCTGTCTTTTGGGGTAAGGAAGTACCTGGAGTACAACCTTTGCCCTGGTGTAGGGGTGGAACCTTTCCACAGCTCTGAGAGCCAGGAGGAAGAGACCTCTGCCTCTAGGGCAAGTGCCTCTGAGGGATTTGCAGGTGGAAAGGATCTGGCTCTCAGCTTTGGAAATTTTTGAAGCCGAGAACCAATCCTGGCTTACTACTTCCAGGACCCACTTGTCTGATGTTAGAGACTCCCAGTCCTGGACAAAGTAAGCCAGCCTGCCCTACAGGTAATGGAGAATCGGCCCTGGCCAACCCATCAGGGTGCCTGTTTGGCAGGGGTTTTGGCTGAGGGGTGGAAGCAGGTCTGCTTGTACCCCTTCTGCCTCTCTCCTCTAAAGAACCCCTCTGAGCATAGGCAGAAGAGGAAGCCTGGGCTTGGTAGAAAGGCCTATGAAAAGACCTGCCCCTGCCCCTGGGGTGTTGCCTCTGAGGAGTGGCCTGCCTTTCCTTGGCCTGTGCACTCCTATAGGTGGTTCTATATTCATCCATTTTCTTCATGTAATTCTCTGTCTGCTCCCCATACAGAATTACACAACTAGGAAAATCCATGGCCTTAGTCTGGGTATCCTGTGACAGGCTAGTACATCTGAGCCAAGCCATTCTACGAGTGCCACAGATGTAGCCATGACTCTAGAGGACACATCACGAGTCCACTGCAGTATGGAATTGCACCTTGGGTGCCTCAATACTATCAGCAGCCACCTGCTCCAGCTCCTTGGCAAGCTGGCCGGGGACCTGTTTTGCTAAAGCCATGACAGTGTCCCATCTGGATTTCTGATACCTAGCAGTATAGGCCATATAGTTGGCCTGTCTGAGTCCCAAGGATGCTGCCATGTACTGCTTCTTTGCCATGGCATCAATCCTCCTGGAGTCCTTGTCTGGGGGTGCGGCCAAGGAATATTTGCCTTATCACAGGCTGCAGCCTGCACTACCCCAACATGGCTGCATTGTTGTGTAAGGAACTCCGTATTCGAGCCTGACAATGTATACCTCTTGTCCATTCTCTTATCCACAGGAGGTATAGTATTAGGAGTCTTTAAAATCTTAAATGTCTGTTTCCCAAAAGATTTATGTAAGGAATAGACAGCCTCCTAGACTCTGGGATATCCAACATTTCCACATAGTCAGGCTCCTCCTGGTCATCCACAGCTTCTTCCATAGGAAGCTGGAAGGTTTCAGCCACTTTTTTTTTTTTTTATAAAACATGAAATGGGAGGGGACTCAGAAAGCCTAGGAGAGACACTCCTGAAGGTCTGTCTGGAGAGATGGGCACATCCAGACTTTAAAAACCACACTCACTTTCCTCATACTCCTCTTCCTCTTCATAATATTCCTCTAAATCATAATCTTGAACCGGTGGAATCAGCCGAACCGAGCGCCTCCCTGATGGTGCCGGTTCGGTCGGGGGCTCGAGGAAAGCGGCTTCACTAATTTTTATCGCTTTGGTTATTTCTTCAATGGTTGGAGAGGAAAGTTTGGCTCCACCATCTGATTTTCTTTCTAGTTCTCTTAGCGGAGCGACTCCTCAGAATCGGCTCTTCTTTTGCCGAAGAAGTCTTGCCCTGGTCAGAGGCACTCCTTCTGGTTCGGTTTGAACCGAACCGGGCTAACCATCAGTTCAGCGGACTTTGGCCTCCCTTTCTTGAGCCTACCAACTCTCTTTTCTAGGGTAGCTGCAGGAAAATTTTTACAAATCTGGCAGTCTGCATTGAGGTGGTCAAACCCCAGACAATAAACACAGGTGGTGTGGGTCAGCCTTATAGAACTTCCCACACACACACTCAGGTTGAAACCCAGTGGGCCCGGTTTTCTTTTGGGTTTCTCAGACACTGTGCCAGTCCTAACCAAACTTACCCTTTTAATGGCAATCCGCCAGGCAAGACCCTCTTATCGGTTCCTGACCGTGTCATAGGTCATGGAAAAAACGTAATAAAATCAGTTTTTTTTTTTTAGAACCGATAACCACACACAAAGTACAAATAAAGATTTTTTAACAGCTTGATTGGTTCAAACTGAACCGATGACCCATTTACAAGTTCCACACAGAATAAGAATTAAAATAAACCTATCTAGTACTCACAAATACCACAGGCGGAGACTGAACCGACAGGTTACGGTTTAAATTGATCGAAAACTGAGAAAAGCGGTACTTTAACCGACAAACTGAACGAGCAGGAGAAATCTCCGAGCGACTGTTCAGTGAGGCGGAGAAAGAATCTGACGGTTTGCATTTAAACAGCAACAGACAGAGTCTCAACCGAGCTCAAGCTCAGCGTTCCATTCCTGGCATGGAAAGTTAACTCTCATCTCCGGGCAGTTCAAGGTTGGGACTCACTGCTACTATCAGAATACAGCAAGACTTCATGTTGTTTGAAAGCACCTTGTGGACACTAAATGTTCTGAAGGACTGGTTGAATAGTAGAGAGCAGCAATTAGATTTGAAATCAGTGGACATGACAGAATTCAGTGTAACACTTAGAGATTTTTATGCAACAGTAAAAGAAGGAGGGACATAGTACACTGTCAGTTCTTTTATATGTCTCAGAGCAGGAATTAATAGATTTAACAATAATGTTGAAAATAGGAGAAATACGAATATCTGTAGTGATGCGATATTTCAATCCACTAATAATGTGTTTATTGCAAGATTGAAGAAAATGAGAAAGGAAGATAAGGATTGGTCATCTCAACATCCTGCAATAAGTGATGAAGATTTAGTGAAACTGCGGTTGTCAGATTCTCTATCTCCATTAACACCTACAGGTCTAGTACATCGGCGATGGTTTGAGATCCAGCTAGGGCTTGCTCGCCATGGGTGAGAAGGAGTCTGAGATCTACGTCAGGACTATTTCACAGTGAAAACATTTCTGATGGGACAGAGCATCTGTCCCCAGTTTTAATCCACATAGTAAGAACCATCACGGTCTTACAGAAACAAACAAAGAGAATCTATGTGGCTTTCTTTTCTGACCGAAAAACACTTGCCCTGTTCAGCTCTTCAAACAGTGTATCAACCACTGCCCACCACAAGCAAGAGCACTGTACTTGCATCCAAAGAGAAAGTTTCACATTACTGACAGTATCATATAGTCAGCAACCTATGCATGTCAACTACTTGGGCAGTCTGATGCCAAAAATATCTGAAAGAGCACACCTCTCAAAATGCTATACTAACCACAGCATCAGAAGTACAGCTGTCCAAATTTTATCTAATGTTGGTCTAGCATCCCGTGAAATTATGAGCATGACAGGTCATAAATGTGAAGCAAGCTTAAAAACTATTGGTCCGCTTCAGCCGCAGACAGGCAGGAATGGAGTAACTTTTGACATCCGCAGGAACAGGATTATCTTCACACAATACAGAAGTGACAGACAAACAACAGGACCATACACTTCCAGCACAACACCTAAAAAGAAAGAAGTAGGAACCACAAACAACAATGTCCTCATTAGAAGTCAGTGATTCAGAAATGCTTGCTGCGTTTAAATTTGAACAATTTCAAAACTATGGTACAGTCAATTTCCATTACCATACACACTGAGCTGTGTACTGAAATTGTCACAATACTACAAGCATAACACCACGTTTATCACAGTTAAGCAGTGAAATAAGTGAAAGACATCAGTTATACAAGGTTAATAAGTTAGAAAATAGAGAATAAAGCATGGGTCGGTGTGTATAGCGAGGCGTTTATACACACCAGAGGGTTAGATGCTACATAAACCCGAGGCCCGAAGCTCGAGGGTTTACAATAACATCTAACTCGAGGGTGTGTGTAAACTTAGAGTTTACACATACCGACTCCATATTTTATTTTATATAATTGCTGGTCGTGTTTTTTGCCCTCGCAATTATATAAAATGTGTGTAAAGCGGACAATAACATTTTACCACGTTGTCGGTGATCCGAATTTTATTCAGAAGAAACTTTTAACAAGGAACTGCTGTCTGAAATGTAAATTTTCACATCCCAATAGGAATAAGTTTAAATTTTGGAAAAAAAAAAAAACATACAAGGAACAATTTGGCATTGACAGCAAAAAGAAAAAAAAAATGTTGCTAGGCTGCAGCATGTGACCTGTAGAGGCAAGGGAAAGAACGAAAGAAAGGAAGTGGAGGAGAGGTTAGGGGTTATGTGAAATGAACAGTACTGCAGTTTGAATAGGTAACAATTTTTTTATAACAGAACATTTCAGACTAAAGAATGCCTGCTTATGTATTAAATTCTATGGCTGCTGTCTGAGGCGAGTGTGTGTGACAGACGTTTCCAGTGACAGAGAACAGCTCGAGTGGTAGCGAGGGAAAGTGGTGGCTTGTGGATTTTTCGATAGGGAAGTGGCGTGGTTTTCCGTTATAAAACCCTTTATAACAGCAAATTACAAATGCTCGCTTCCTATGGGAAAAACGCAACCTAGCTATTACATACAGGTTACTCACCTGTAACAGGAGTTCTAGGAATGGTATATGTTGTTCATCCACACTCATGGCAGGTTCCGTGCCGCTTTAAATCTTGCAGGAAAGTCTCAATGTTGGCTCCTCCCACCCACCCGGTGGTAAAAGTCTCGGCTCTGCCCCATGGCGCCAGATCTAGCCGCTGGAAGCCAGGTTGTCGTCCGGTAAGGGGAGGTTGGGTGGGTTGTCTGGATGAACATATACCATTCCTAGAACTCCTGTTGCAGGTGAGTAACCTGTATTTCTAGGGACATGGATATGTTGTTCAATCCACACTTTATGGCAGACTCTTAGCAAGTTCTCCGGGAGGAGGGAGGCAAGCGACACCTCCTATTTAGGAAACGAGGACTGAGAACCGAGGTCCCAAAACCAGCATCCCAGCATGACTCAAGGCTCATGTGGTAGTGGGTAATGAAGGTGTGTGCAGACTTCCAGGTAGCAGCCCTGCAGATTTCCAGGATAGGGACGCCCCGGAAGCAGCGGTATATGGAGGGTAGAATGAGCTCTTATCCTCTGGAAGGCTCCATGCCCACCAACCTATAGCAGAGGTCTATGCAGGAGGTGACCCACCTGCCTATTGTCCGCTTGGCTGCAGGTCTGCCGAGTGCGGCTTCAGCGTAAGCGACAAACAGCTGGCGAACCTCTCCCCAAACTTCAGCCATCCGCTCCTTATAATAAGACAGCTCTTCTAGGGTCCAGAGTATGGAGCCTATATTCGCCTCCGAGGTGTGACTGGGGTAGAGCATCGGCAGAGTCAACCTGGTTAAGGTGAAACTCTGACACCAGCTTCGAAGGAATTCTTGAGTGGGGGGCGAGGACAACCTTGTCCCTGTGGAAGACCAGATAAGGAGACTCGATGGAGAGCGCCTGAGCTCTCCCATCCTTCTGGCTGACGTGATAGCCACCAAGAAGTCGGTCTTCCACGACAGGTGAGAGATGTCACACCTGTGCATCGGTTCGAATGGCTTGCCCATAAACTTAGCCAATACCAGCAGTAGATCCCACAGAGGTGGAGGTTCTCGACCGAGGGGATATGTGATCAAGGCCTCTGAAAAAGAGCCTTACCACCTTCTCCTGTGCCACCAACTGCTTTCCGCCCGCACTCGTAAGCAGAGATGGCTGCCAGGTGCACCTTAAGGGTCGCCGACTGAAGCCCTTGCTGAGAAAGGGACCATAGGTAGTCCAGAATGTTGGCCAAGAAGCAGGAGGAAGGTCCAACCCCTTATCCTGACACCAAATGAAGAATCTCTTCCATTTGAAGGCATAGCATTTTCTGGTCGACCTTACGGGATGCCTCAACAACGTTGAGGACCTCATTGGAAAGACCCAACGCCTGGAACTCTAGCCGGCAGGAACCAGGCTGTCAGGTGCAGGGACTGAAGGTCTGGGTGGAGTACCTTCCCATGCTGACAGAGATCAGGTCCGGGCGGGCTGGAAGCGCCTGGGAGCCTGGAGCTGAGGCTGAGGAGATCTGGATACCAGAACTGGCGAGGCCAGTCTGGGGCTACCAGATCACCTGCGCCTTACCCTCCTCGCCTTGAAAAGCACCTTGTGGATCAAGGGAAATGGGGCAAAGGCATAGAAGAGGTTCGGGGTCCACGGCCTCGAGAAGGCATCCCTGCAGCTGCCCTGCTGGGGCGGGGAATGAAACAGCCTCAGCTTCGCATTCTCCCTGAGGCAAACAGGGCCACCTGAGGTGTGCCCCAGTGGGAGAACAGATCGTACCACCTCCAGCAGGAGTGACCACTCATGAGATGCAGCCCTATCCGGCATAGGGCATTGGCCAGAGTGTTGGAGGCTCCTGCCCATGGATGGCTAGGAGATCCGCCTCCAGGCTGCGCACGAGGGACAAAGTGCGGAGAGCTTCCTGCACAGAGGCATGGAGCGCATCCCGCCTGGCAGTTTCGGTAGTACATGGTCGTAGTATTGTCCATCTGGACCTGGACCACTTGACCCCATAAACGGGGTGAGGGCTAGTCGCACCGCTTGAAGCTCCAGCAAGTTGATGTGGCATCGGGACTCCCGAGGGACCAGAGACCATGTGCTCTGAGCTCCCCAGATGGGCACCCAACCCATCAGAGAGGTGTCGGTTGATAGAATGACCGCCGGCTCGGACGGACAAACGGGATGCCCTCCTGCAGATGAGCTGGAACGATCCGCCACTGGAGCGCTGCCCACATCTTCTGGGTCACTGCCACTGGCTGGTCCAAAGGACCAGAGCGCTGTGACCATTAGCTGGCCAGTCCCCACTGAAGGGGATGCATGTGCCAACGGGCCCAACGTACACGCTGGTGCAGGCCGCCATGAGGCCCAGGAGGCTAAGGAAGTCCCAGGCAGGGCGAACTGCCCAACCGGAAATGACTGGGCAAAGGAGGAAAGAACCTCGGCCCTGTCCGCTGAGCCGTGGTTTGGCTCAAGAGAATCGAGCCTTGCCCCCAATGAATTGAATCACCTGCTTTGGCACGAAGTTCGATTTGGCCTCGATGGAGAAGGCCAACCTGAGAGCAAACCTGAGGGCCAGATCCCTGACCGCCTCCACCGGGCCTGGAGGAGGCCGAATCAGCCAGTCGTCCAGGTAAGGGTACACCGGACCCTTCAGCGCCGCAGGAATGCTGTCACCACTGCCATGCATTCGGTGAAGACCCTGGGAGCTGAGAGAGGCCGAAGGGCATGGCCCGAACTCGAAAGGGACCCCTCTGCTCTGAAGTGGAGGAATTGCTGGTGGGACGGATGGATTAGGATGTGAAAGAACGCGTCCTGAGGTCCAGAGAACAGAACCACATGCCTCGCTACAAGGATGGAATGATCTGAGCCAGAGTGACCATCCTGAAGGTTCGAGACCTTAGGAACCTATTCAGGTCGTGCAGGTCTAGAATGGGGCGCCAGCCACCCTGCCTGTTTCAGGACCAGGAAATACCTGACACAACCCTGGGTCTGGTGGAGGATCCGCAACTTCCTGATCACCTCCTTCTGGAGAAGCAGGGCAATGTCGGCTCGAGGGGCTGACAGAGGCTGCGGACCCGGAGTCCCCGTGCGGCGACGGCTCGGAAGGGCGGGCCCGCTCGAGCTCCAGAGGCAGACCTTTCCTACCACTTCAACACCCAGCGGTCCGTGGTGATAGCGGACCAGGCGGAAAGAAAGTGGTGAGCCGCCCTCCACGGGGGACCAGGAGGAGCGACGAGGCTGGGGAGACACCCTCAACCCATCACTGGGCAGGCTTGGAGGAGGGACCGCCGAGGACCTCCCGGCCTTTTCTCCCAGTTTCCTGCTGGAGGAAGCTGCAGGCTTGGCTTTGGGGTGCCAAGTGCCTGCTGGCCCTGATGCTGGTGTTGGTGGGCGGACGCAGCCGCAGGGCAGAAGAGGCGAAAGGGTTACGCGCTGCTGGCGGCCTTGTCGCCTCAGCAGATGTAACAGAGTCCAAGGTGGCATTGGATCTTCGATACTCTGGAGATGGCCTTCCACCCCAGGCCCGAGCAAGTCGGTACCCAGGAAGGGGACGCTGCCAGCTTGTGCTGGTATCTGCCATGAAGGTGGAGATCTGCAGCGAATGGCCATCGCGGCCGCTACTAACCGGGCACAGAGTCTCCAATATCCAGAGCAATTTGGAGCTGCTGCCAGCACCGCTCTTCCCTGATCCCGCACCTGCTTGACCGTAGTCTGTGGGTCAGCGGGAGATGAGGGATCACCTCATTCAGGAGCCCATATGGGCGTGGGAGAAGTCGCGCCATCAAGCACGGCCGAACTGGCCTGACGGAGGCCCAGGGGAGGACGTAGCGACACCTTACGCCCGGCATAGTCCAGCTTTTGACTCTCAGTCGGGAGGCTTGTCCACATCCTTGGTGTTCCTGGAATGCCAGAAAACACTATCGGTAACAAGCCCCTCCGCAGAGGGTGCTCGAAAAACCAGACAGTGAACTGGTGGGGACTGCAAGCCTTCCTGGCCATCCTGGCCGAAGGAGCAGGACAAAAGAAGCCAGCCGCTGTCATAACTCAAGGCTGGGCCAACAATGGCTTCAGCCACGGAAAGGCTCCGTGGGAGAATCCCTCGGTCCGGTTCCTCCGTGAGAGGATACTTGGCCTGCATGGATACGGTTCGAGCTGCATCCCAGTAGATTCTGAGATGAGCCGAAGCAGACCCATGAACGAGGATGGGCTCTGGCCCACCGACTGTCCCCGTGAACTCCAGGTCAAGGGCCTGGAGAACAGGGAAGAGTCGTCATCAGACTCGAGGAGTCTGTGAACAGCTGCCAAGGCCTAAGCCACCTCCACCTGCCGCGGGCGGTCGGGAGTGAGGGTGACCGACAACCGATGGGGCACCCCTGACACAACCGAGAATCCTTGGTCGGAGTCCCAGATTTAGGTTGTGGAGGCGGGGTCCACCACAATAGGTGGTGCAGCTGGTTTCGGCCGAACAACCGGCACCAGTTTGGGTCCTCAACAACCACGGGGGTTGTTTCGACCATTCAGGTGACAGCCACTTAATGGCGGGAAGGCGGCAGATTCGGCTTGTTCCAGTCAGAAGGAGCTGCTGCCACATTAAGTCCTCGTGGCGTCAACACAACGCGTGAAGCCTTTCCTCCGAGGAGGAAGGCGGCGAGATTGAGCAGCACCGCTTTCTCGGTGCCGAGACAGGGCCCGGTGTCGGCGGGATCAGTTGGACCGAGAGGAGGTCAGAGACCGCCGGTGTTTCCGAGAGTGGGTCTGGGAGGGAGCCGGGGAAACCTGTTCTTCCTCGCTCGGAAAACTAACCGGGGACTCCGCACAGGACGCCGCAGGCAAGTCCTCTGTTTCCACCGGGGAACCGGTGAAGAAGGGTTGTCTGCTTCTCCAGTCAACAACCCGCCTGACGGGTCGAGAAAATCTCGACTCGTGCGACAGGTGTCTCGGCCGCTGACCCGATGGGGACACCGCGGAAGCCAGCGGCCTTAGCAGCAACCTCGACCAAGTCAAGTGTCGACTGTCTGGGAAGGGGACCTCCCTACTCCCACGAACGCAGATGGTGGGACTTGGCCCTTCGGGTCCTTCTTCTTGGACTGAGAGGAGTGTCCCATGGACCCTCACCTTTGTGGAGAGGGACTGACAAAGCTCCTTCAAGAAGCCATGTAGGAGGAGTCCAAGGAGAGTGGGTTAAATGCCGTGACCGGAGGAGGATGAAGACGCGGACTGGGCCGCCTCCTCCTCGAGGGCGATCATCTGCTCAGGTTGCTCAGCCGAGCCCGCCGCCGACACCGCCTAACGGGCATCCTTTGACTTCACCGTGGAATACGTCTCTCGGGCACCCAAGTTGGGATGCGGGCAGCACGGTCTTCAAGGACATTGGCTGAGAAGGACTTGCACAAATCGCGAGCCTGCGGATGTAGGTCAAGCCGAGGCAATAAGCGCATGTGGAGGCGGATCGGTCCGAGACATCTTCTGCGCCTGCATGGGCACACACGAAACTGGAAGTCAACTTATCCATCGCAGTCGAAGAAAGAAACAGACTGAAGTCTTGTAAACTTTAAAATTAGTTTCGGGTTAACCGAAGAGTTTGGATCCAGTCTAAACACAGAACGCTAAAGAGGAACCTGAGCTTCCAAGCGGTAAAGGAAGATCTGGCGTCATGGGGGGCGAGCCGAGAGTTTTACCACCCGGTGGGTGGGAGGAGCCAGCTGAAGACCTTCTGGCAAGATTTAAAGCGGCAAGGAACCTGCCATGAAGTGTGGATTGAACAACATATCCATGTCCCTAGAAATGTTAGTTACATATATGTTGCACGGAGAACTGTACAGTTTGTAAGAGAATGTCAAGAAGGACATTGCATGTTACAGCAAATTTACTTATGCTATAGAAAGAGCAGATATCTGCAAATATGAAACCAGTTGTACAGAAAGATATATGCAACAATGAGCTCTATTTTGTCATGTGCAAGAATACCAATGGTTTGTGGTACTCTGTTCTCCTTTGGTGTAAGGACACATGATAAAGTCACACTGTTTATATCATATAACATGTTTATTCTTTATTTCTTTGAACTACTGAGTTTTTCCATGTTATAGCGCAATAACCCACTCCAGGGTGTGCGGTTATTGAGGATAATCAACACCCTGGCCTGCATGCCTCATGGCACCAGTGTTGATTAATTCCATCAACAGCACACCCTGTCATGGGTTATTGCTTACTAGAGAGCTAAACAGCTAGTGGTCAGAACTGCAAATTACAACATTTAGATGAAATAAATCGGTTCCTGGGAACCACGATGGAACTGCTAAAACAATGCAAAATACCTCAAATACACTAACTCTTTCTCCAAGGTATTTTCAGGAGTTTAGGTTTAACCCAAGTTCCACATTTCAAGAGAAACAGGTTGTCTATTTAGTATTTTAGGTTCATTGTTTCAGATTACAAAAGTAGGTTGAAAATTTCCTGACCTCTGATTGGCTGAATCCTTGGCAAGGCAGTGTTCCCCATTCACTGTTTTAGTGTGGTGGTGCACCACCCTATATTTTCTGCCACCACGAATATATATTTTACCACCACCCTGTACTTTTTTTGTAAAATGCTGCAAAATGGTCTTTTACCACCATACTTTATTGTACTTCTACCCCTGTTCTGATACCAGTGCGCTATACCTTACTAAAACCATGTATGTACATGCACAGTGCATACGGAGTCCACAGAATAATGCACCTTGACCCGATCACCAATGCCCTATATTTCCAGAGAGGGGAACCCTGTAAGAGGTGCAATTATGTGCTGATAGGGACCAAGAAATAAGTCCGGTACCACCTGTCTGTTTACCACATAAAATCAATCAGCGGCTGGCAAAAGTAAAACTCACCATATTTTTCTCTCATTTAGTGAACAATCGGCGAGCCCCCACCCCACCCAGTGTAGTGCATATCTTCTGACTTATTAAGTAATCCACTTATCCCCACAACTCCTCAAAATCTACCTCACTCTTTTCTACAGCCAACTGTGTTTTCAGAGCAGAGTGAAATTCCACTGTCCCACTGCTCACCTGGAAATGAATGCCGAGCCATTCCCATTATAGTGCTGAGCTGACTACAGGGTTTTGACAGCGAATTTCAGGAACTCCATAAAAACAAAGCGTTATCGCACTTGTACTCAGGGCAGGCAACCAGACAATATTGTAGTGGAGTTAGAAATTGGGGGCACCACTTACCGCTGCAAAACATTAACATGCAGAACAGCACCTTCTACTGCCACTTCCAGCTGTGAAGATGACCAGTGAGCAGAAAGTGGCTGGACAGTATGGGCACACAACCAGCTGAGACATCAACGGGACAGCCAGAGCAGCCTGAATGGGGTCAACAGCGAGACTGTCCATTTCAAAGAGGACAACAGTCCCTGGCACACAGCAGTCAAAGCAGTAGGGCGATGACATGGCAAAGCCAAGTAACCCGAGAGCAAAGTGCTGTGGGACAGCAGAAGGACATAAGTACCAAACCAGTAACCAACCACGATATATCGAAGGACAGGAGAAGATAACGGAAACATCACTAGCATAACTGGCAACAGTTTATGGAGGAAAACGGGGGAGACAGCAGTAATGGTGACTTAGCAAAGCTAGTGACTATTAAGCAGTCAGTGACAGAACAGCATCAAGACTTGAGCACGCCAGCAGCGATCGCCACCAAGAACATCAATGGCAAAGAAGGTAACAGTATCTGAAATAAAACTGAGAACAGAGTCAAAGGGCCACAGAGAAGACAAGGCAGAGATGGACAACACACTATCAATGGAATAATGGAAAGAAAACCTTGGCATTCATCAAGTTATAAGTCCACTGAACACACCGATTGCTGTGCAAATTATGTGGTACTTAAAGAAATAAGGAGAACAAGTAGTTGCACAAACACTGGATTTGTGCGCCACTGTTTGTGCACTTGCTTGCTCTTCTTATTTCTTTAATGAAGTACCACATCATTTGCATAGCAATTCAGCATGTTCCAGTGGACTTTTGTTTCTTGATGGTGAGTGCCAGTGTTTCCTTTCCACTGTGGCTTTTTTTATATCTCTGGCACCAGGCAGCAGCTCGGTTTTGCTAGCATCCTAAATCAACGACCAGCAAGCAAGCAAAGAGCAGCGAGGAACTATAAGGGGAAGAGTATAGAGCTAACAACAAACTGTGGTGCCTTCATTACAGCTGGGGCTGCCAGAGTCAGGGATGAACACACTGATGGCAAAGAAGGCAACCAGTCTCTGAAGTATAAGGAGAACACAGCTGAGTGCTGCAGGAACAACTAGGCAAAGCCAGATGACAAGCAAGCAGAAAGCCTTGGGCCAATACCATGACTTGGGTACTGTGTTGCTAGATTGATGTTGTGCCACACCGCGAGTCATGTACTCAGAGCCCACGACACAAATGTCAACGGCAAAGAAGGCAACCGGTCTCTGAAATAAAGAGAGTCTGAAAGAGCGCAGGAAGAAGGCAACATCCTCTGCAATGAACAGAGGTGCAGCACCAAAAGAGCTACATGCATATCGAAGAGGCAGAGCCTGGCAATGACCAGCAAGCAGAGAGCAATGGACCAGCATCAGGACCCGAGTACAGAGCCAATAACCAGCCATGGTGCTATGACTGCAGTTCGGGCAACCAGATTGCCTTATTTGCTGTTGACTTGGCTGTTTGTCGACTTGGCTGTTGTCAGTCTCAAATAATAACAGAGCCAAAAAGAATGGCAGGAAGTCAGTGAGGCAGAGTCAGGTGATGCTGAGCAAGCAGAAAGCCAAAGGCCAGCATCAGAATCAGATCTCAGAACCAGCAACCAAACATGGTGCCATAAGGCAGCTGACGAGTAGAAGTCGATGATCAAAACACTGCCAGCAAACAAGGCAACAGAGTCAAGGAAAACAGAGAAAGGAACCAAAGAGAGCTGTAGGAACATCAATGAGAAAGCCAACTGACAACCAGCAAGAACGGTCAGCAGAAAGACCAAGTCCAGTGCCATCAACCAACCTTGAAGTCATAAAGATAGTTTGTGCAGCAAGAGAGGCCAAGGCCACAATTCTCCCACTGGAAGATGCTGACGGAGGAGTACCATGCTTCTGGGAAATACTGACACCATTCAAGGCAGTAGTAGCTTCCAATAGGAAACCAATGTAGAGAGGAGCTGGATTTGAAGAGCGCATTGAAGCCCAGCACAGAAGGGTGCCCAGGACGCCTTGAGGTGTGGCTATAACTGCAAAAAGCACTATGTAATGCCAAAGAAGAGAAGAAAAGTGAAAGGACATCAACAACAGCATCACAAGTAAGTGTGACAAAAAATGCACAGAGAAAGAGAACATTTTAAAGATGGAATATAATGAAGGCATTTCTTCAGACCAACGTGAAGTAGATGGCAGAAAAAATTAAAACTGATGAGGTATGAGGACCCAGTGTGTGTGTGTATTATATATGTGCATATATCTATATATAGGTGCAGATGATGTACATCATTGTGGGTGTCCCAGCTATACAAAAGTTTCCAAGTGGTTCTGATGCTGACGGATTACAGTTCCAAAAGTTCAGCTACACGGATGGAGATGTTGTCAAAGACACTGAAACCTCAAGAACTCATACTAAATGCATATACTAAGGTTGAAGAAACTGATTAGTGATTTTCAAGATGCAGGCAAAAATATACAGTAACTCTCAGTTACAAGCTAGACTACATGCTCAGTAATGTCAGCTTGGACATGGCAATACTCTGTCTTTGATCCACAGTGTTGCCGATCTCTCATGGCAAACCCCACCCCAAACTCTGTCATGGACCTTCTCATGAACTTAGTGGTTATTCACCACTTACCCAGGACCATTAAGGCGGTGGGTGGCCTGCCATATCTACCATATTAGGTCTGTAAGGAATGCCAGCATCAACCCTGGACAGAATGGGGCTATTTCCTCTTTTTCGCCAGAGGAAGCTGGCATGCATTATGCACACATGCATGCTGGCACGATACATGCATTTCACAGTGGCAGTCCTTCCCTTGAAGAGCTCCTGACCACGCCAGTCTGTCTGGGATTCTGACACTGAGACTTGTTTTATTATAGTAAAAACACTGAAGATTGGAAGAACCGTCCGGCCACCAAAACTGTTCAGCAGTTCAACTGTTTATTTAAAATGTTACTTCCAGCCCACAAACATCCAACATTTCGGGATTAATCATTCCCTTCCTCAGGGAGTCTAGTCTGGTTATGCATTCTAAACAAACATATAAACACATTTTTTACTTCTCTCAAATTTTATACCACTTAAACTATTCCTTGAAATCCAGTAAATAAAGAGCGTGTTATACCACTTACAAGGCACTAAATCAGTGCCGAGTTAATTTATTTTCAATTTTTATAGTTCGTCATCACTCAGAACTAACACAGAAATAAAGGATTTAAGATTTAATAGCACTACACCGAGCCGCTATCTCCAATGCACTGCCATTGAAACTGTAGTACTGACGTATGTCAGAATTTCAAAATGCACAATTTTCAAATTTTCTGTTAACAAAAATACAACCTCATGTAAGTAAATTAGACCACACCGCCACCATTGTTCAGTGGATATCCTTCAAACTTCCCAATCACAGCTCAACTTTATGTTTCCATCTATTAACAAAATGTTAAATATACTTTCAAAGTTCAAGTATTATACTGAAGTTATCTTCTGATGAAACCACATAAAACTTTCTCTTCCATACCAATTGTAGGGTGAGTTTCCAACTCGTCCTCCACCGAACATGCTGAGTGGTTTCAAAGGCATGCATGCCAGCTAGCAGCTGCATAAATAGTGGAATATCTTCTGGAATCCGCAATGATGCTAGCCCAGGAGGTACAGGCGCGTCCCTCAAGCGGATGCACACCTCATGCATCTGCCGGGTGCCGGACCTGTTAAACAACAGCGGTGCCAAAGGATGGTGTCCAGAACTACAATCTGTTTAAAGTACCCATTTTGACATGTAGTAATTAATTATACATTTATAATATCGGATCTATCTTAAGGGCCCCACTTAAGCCATCTCATGGGATCTGCATTCTTTATTATACCATTCATTTCGCTTCAATCAAAATTCTTTATAACCATGTAATCCACATCCAAACAGTAAAGGAGAATTTTTGGGGAGGGAGAAAGGGCCAAATTTAAAATTCAGTTTTACACTTCATTCAAATATATGATTCAGACTGTCCTTCAGTCACACTGACAGTCAGGATCACACAAAAATTGTAACAATGGCATCCAATCCATACCATCGCTCAGAACACATTATGGGTTTGTTGTTTCAAATAAATCAATATAAAATGCTTCCCTTAACAACAATTTCTGTCTATAGTTTCCACCTCTCAAATCAGGGGTCACTTTCTCTATCCCAAAAACGTAAAGAAGGTAACAGATGGTGGGCCTCTGCAAAGTGTCATGCTATGGAGGAAGTCATATACTCCCTTCTTATGTATCCCTTTATGTTCACTGTCAATTATTTTCAGTCATCTTCAGTTTTTCCTGTATATAATAAATCACAAGGGCATTTAATGCCATACACACCCCTGCTGTTTGGCACATAAAGAAACCTTTATTTCTGGGTCATAATCCTTAGCCACATTCCTAATACTGTTTAACTTTTGTGTGTTATTATAGTGGACACACCTCCCACAAGAAAAGTTTCCTTTCAGATCCATACTGGTGAAAATGTTTACTCTGTTGCTTTGGGGTCTTATGTTCCAAACAAACTATTCTATCCTGTAGTGACCAAACTTTCTTCACAACGAATAATGGTTTGTTAGCAAAGATTCTTTCACCAGTTGCTGTCGCCTGTAAAATTTTCCAACTTTTTTATGATTCTTTTTATACTGTAAAACTCATTATTATATTTCAATGCTAACAAAACCTTATTTTCTGCTCTTTTTGTTTCCCAAATGTGTTACTAGCAAGGTATTTCTGTCCTTACTATCTGTCTTACACTTGGCTTTCCTTAACAAATTTTGTGAATAACTTGAGGCAAAATCTGTCTCATCTCCTGTGCTGCTTCCTGATGATCCTCTTCCTGGCTACTATTTCTTTTAGCTCTTAGTAAAAGTACAGTTACATGAGAACTTACGTAACAGTAGATCTTCGAGAGGAGATCTTGCAGCAGGCTATAACAGTTAGGACTATGCCATAGGTACTAGGACCCTCCGTGAAAACTTCAGCCAGCAGTACACAGGAGGTACCGCCCCGGCCCCGACGTCGTCTGGGTACAAAAGGGTGGACCCAGCTCCACCTCAGTTCTCCACAAGGCCCGCAACAAGGCCGGACAAGAGAAGGAGATGAAGCGACTGTAGAAGATGCAAATGAAGATGGATCTGCACACCTCGGGGGAAGATGGTGGAAAGTAGCACTGCTGCAAGAGCTCCCTCGAAGATCTACTGTTACAATGTTCATGCAGTAACTGTGCTATCTTCTAGAGTGGAGCTCTTGCAGCAGGCTATAACAAAGGACTGAATACCAAGCAGTCCCACACCAAAGAGGTAGACTGACCCCAGGAGGTGGAATATACTGACTCCAGAGGCCTCAGGACAGAAGCCCTTGCAAAACAGCTAGGCGAAGCCAGCTCAGGCGTCTGGAGACGATATCTAAGCTGTAATGTTTGACAAAGGTATGCACAGAGTTCCAGGTGGCGGGCCATATGTCCCTTTTATAGAGACATTTCTCAGGGTGGCTAATGAAGCAGACACTCCTTTGTGGAGTCCCCTGACCGGGCCTGGTAGGGGGCTTATTGTGTTTCTCGTAGCAGAAGGAGATGCAGTGAACTATCCACTTTGAGAGAGTCTGCTTGGCCACCGGTCTACCCATGCATTGTGGCGCAAAGGCCACAAAAATTTGCTCTGATTGACGCAGAGGGTAGCCGTTCCTCTTGAGGTAATACCTCAAAGTCCTGTGGACATCCAGTGTATGAAGGAGAGCCTCCCCTCATTGGAAGGAAGGGAAGGAAAATAAACAGGAAATTCAACTGACTGGTTGAGGGTCAACTCTGAAACCACTTTCGAAGAAACTTAGGATTCGTTCTGAGGGAACCCTTTCCCGTGGAAAACTAAATACGGCTCTTTACACATCAGAGTCTGAAGATCGAAACCCTTAGAGCTGAGGTAACAGCAACTAAAAACAAACCTTCCAAGAAAGGTAACACAGCTCACAATCCGTTGCCAGTTCAAAAGGAGGGAGGTGAGTTTCTCCAACACAAAAGGAGGTCCCAGGGTGGGATAGGGTCTCGAATGGGAGGTCTCATATGTAGAATTCCCTAAGAAAGGTGCAGGCGACATCCAGTTGCGCCAATGCCTTATCTCCAAAGAGACCATGATAGGTGGAGACAGCCCACATATGCACCTTGATAGAGGAGTAACTCAGGCCCTTTTGATATAAGAGGAGATACTGCAACGCTGAGTTCACCGGGCAGGTGACGATGCCCAAAGACAAAAACGTTTCCACTTCATAGCATAGGTGGAGTGGTAGAGGCTTTCTGTCAAGCTAGGACTGCCGCCACTTCTGGGAAACCCCATATCTGTGTTGAGCTACGTCTGAAGGAGCCAAGCATGTAGGTGTAAGGACCGAAGGTCCGGGTGGACCAGCGACCCTTGATCCTGGGACAGCAACTGCGAGCATATGGGCAGCGGAACTGGAGGTTCCGTTGGCGATAGCTGCAGGAGTGGGAACTGTCTGCCGAGCCATCCGGGGCTACGAGGATCATTCGGGCCCCTTCTGCCTGTAACTTGAGCAGGACTCTCTCAATGAAAGGGAAGGGCAGAAAGGCATAGAGAAACCTCCCTGCCCAGCAAAGGGATAATCGTCTGGCCAGAAAACTCCAGGCGCTGCTCTCTACAAGCAAAACATTTGCAGTTTGCGCTATGCGGTGATGCAAAGAGGTCCAGCTCTGGAAGACCCCACCTGTGGAAGGGCTGGTCTGCTACAGACTGTAGCAGCTCCCACTTGTGCGCTCTGGATCGCGACCTGCTGAGGCTGTTGGCAGACCGTTGAGGACGCCTGAACTTGCACCGCGGACAGCAGAATGCCCCGCTTCAGCTCCAGTACCAGACTCTCATTGCCTCCCTGCAAAGGGGTACGAATGAGTACTCCTTGCTTGTTGATGTAGAAGATGACCACCATGTTGTCTGTCTGAACCAGAAGACAGCCTGGCACCAGGTCCTCCTGAAAGGCCTGTAGGCAGAGAACCTGCCGCAGATCTCCAGTACATTGATGTGAAGGGACCGCCCCTGGTGACCAAACTTCTATGCTCGACGAGCACCCAGGTGCGCTCCCACCCCAGGTCTGATGCATCTGTTGTCAGGGTCCCACATGGTGGCTCCAGACTAAAGCTGACCCCTTTCTCCAAATTCCTGGGGTCCATCCACCAAAGCAAAGTTCTCCTGACTAGCCCAGAGATCTCGACCGTGGAGTCTAGATCGTCGTGAGCCTGGTCCCACTGTACCCTGAGCATCCACTGTGGAACCCTCATGTGGAGGTGGGCCAAGGAGTGACAGGGATGGCTGCTGCCATGTGCCCCAGTAGCCTGAGGAAGTTCCAAGCTGGAACTTGAGGAGTTATTGAGATCCGTTCTGCAATCTCTCGCAGGCGATCTCCCTGTCCTGGGAAGGAAGACCATGCCCTGGATGGAATCCAGGACCGCTCCAATGAAGATGAGCTTTGACTGGGCTCCAGGGACGATTTGCGTGGGTTCAGGGTGATCCCAGCCCTCGGAACAGAATATGGGTGTCTTCGAGGGCACGAAGAAGGCCTACTCTCGATGGGGCTGTAAGCAGCCAATTGTTGAGGTAGGGGACACGTAGGTGCCCCATGTGCCTTAGAGCCGCAGCCACCACTACTAAGCATTTGGTGAAAACTCAGAAGCGGGAAGAGAGGCCAAACGGAAGCACTCAAACTGGTAGTGCTCCCTTGAAGTGGAACCTCAGAAACATCCGGTCGGGAGGGTAGACCACGATGTACATGTACGCATCTTGCATGTCTAGGAGCAGAGCCAGTCTCCTTGGTGCAGCAGAGGAAGAAGGCCTTGGAGGGTCACCATCCTGAACCTTTTGTACTTGATAAAGAGATTTAGAGGGTTGAGGTCCAGAATGGAACGAAGGTCCTGTGTCTTTTGGAACTAGAAAAATGTGAATAAAACCCTTGTCCTCACTACTGCAAGGGACTATCTCTATTGCCCTTTTTGCAACAGGGTCTGATCTCTCCTTCTATTAGTGGGATGTGAGAAGGAGGATAACATGAGAGCTTTGTGGAGTGTCTGGGAAACTCCGTGAACGCCAGTGTGTGTCCCTCCTGATGATATCCAAGCCCCATTGGTCTGCAGTAATTGACTTCCACCCTTCGAAATGAAGGGAGAAGCGGCCCCGACCGCTCCTGGATCTTCCCATGGAAGGGAGTCACTGGGCTGAGCCAGGTGTAGGCAGAGAGGCCTGGGAGGACTTGGGCCCATGGTCAGGAGCTCCACCAGGCTGCTGGTTCCCGGATCTCCTACGAAGCCTCCACTCTGCCCCTGCTGGTTGCTACAGGCATGACCTTGACCGCCTGAGAACTTACGAAAAGGTTCTTAATGTCTTCGCTGGTCACTGCGGTACATCTGGCAGACCGACCAGACAGACTTGCCCGACTCCTGGAGATGAGAAATCAAGGCTTCAGTTCGTGCCTAAACAGCATGGTACCCTGGAAGGGCAAATCCTTGATACCGGCCTGTAGATCCTGGTGAAAGCCAGAGACTCAACCAGGCGTGGCGCCACAGGCACACCCGAAGCGGCTGCCCTGGCTGCCGTTATCTGCTGTGTCGTCAGAGGCTCTCAGGACATGGGAGCCTACATCTGAGCCCGATTTCAGGATGTCCAGGAACTCTGTCTTCTGGTCAGAGTCTGGAAAGGCCTTCAACAGCTCTTGTCCCTCTCCCAAAGCACATTCTGGTACTGGACCATATGCGTAGAAGTTGAGGGAACGATGGAACAGGTGGAAGCAGAATAAACCTTCTTGCCCACCTGGTCCAAATAGCGAGACTCGGGTCAAGAGGCTGAGAGCTGAGGTGTTTCAGCTGCCTGACTTATCATGGGCAGCCATGATCACCGAGGAGTCTGCCTGAGGGTGTCAGCGAGGAAAGCTTCTGCCCTCGGGCCTTGTACAGCCTATCCGACTTCTTCGAACAGCCGAGACTGAAGCTGGATGTTTCCAGGTAGATCAAGTGAGGTCCTGAAAAGCATCCACCAAAGGAGGGACTACCAAAGGTTTAGGCTCCTTTGCCTCAGGTACTTTGCTAGTCTCCAGCATTCGGGTCCAGGTCCTCCGTCTCCCACTCGCTGGAGGCCTGGATGTGGCTCATGACGTCCATGAAAGTAGGATCTTCCAGAGGCTAGCGAGGCTGGTCCTTCTCTCTCAGGGAGCGCTGCAGGCTGAGAGAGGAAGTCAGGAAGACGATGATGAGGGAGATCGACTATAAGATTTCGAATAGTCTGACCTCTCCTGTGACCAGACTCCCACTGTCGCCGGTAGCTAGGGGACCGACGTCCGGGAGCGTTCTCCCTAGAGGACCGAGAAAGGCTCCTAGAACGTGACCTGGACCAACAACGGTCACCAGAGTCCCTGGAGTGCGTCGCCGGTGGTCCCTGGACTGGGTGTGGGAACGAGCCCTAGAGGGAGGGGGCATTCCAGCGATTTCCACGGGAAGGCTCACCTCACCGCTGTGGTTTATCTGCTGGGTCCGTACCGGTGTCTGGGCCGGGCGACGGGGGTCCGCTCTGGACCTGCCCTCACCAACAGAAACCAGCTCCTGGCGCCATCATTCGTGGAAATTTCTGCCACCCGCTCGGAAAGGAAGTATCTGGGACGCCGGGGTGCGAAGGAGAGCCTCCTGGGGCCCAGGGGAGAGGAGGACTTGGGCGACGGGACGCCGGCTCTTCCACAGCCAAACCCTTGCCTTTCGGGCCTTCTCAACCAGCGCCTGTGTTGGTACCGACGACAGGGTGCCGCCGGAGAGTCCCTGGAGCTCCGGAGGCATGCCTTTGGGCAGGCGGGTGCTGGTGCCTTGGGAGGTGGGGCTCAAGCATGCACCTCCGAGGGCCTGTGGTGACCCTTAGTGGTTACCTTAGGCTTAGCCGGCTTCTCCTCAAGGGCCGGCCTTTGCCTGAGCAAATTTGGGGTGCTCTCCTGATAACGCAGGGATTCCGGCCTTCTTGGAGAGGGCTGCAAGTGACAGCAGGACTGCCGACCGACCAGTGCCGGGTCCGACTCACGGTATTTGCTGTGTCATTTCTTCTCTTCCGCTTCCTCTGAGGAGTGCAGATCCATCTTCTGCTCCAAGAGAAAGGCTTTCAGGGCCTTAAAGCGGTGGATACAGGTCCTGTTAGTGAAGGCCTGGCAAGCGGAGCAGTTCGCGATGTCATGTTCCGGTCCTAGGCAGAAGACAGCGGCGATGGCCGTCCTTGGCTGGGATCTGCCTCCTGCACTCGCACTTATTCAGATGTTCGAGCGGGCGCGACACCAAGAAAACATCTGTCGGGACTTCACAAAACCGGACAGCCGCCTGACGTTGGTAATTTGTAAGAAAACCATCAAAAACAGTTAAAGAGTCGCCGGACAGTGGTCCGTACGCCGTGAAAATGAAGAAAACGCCAAAAAATGGTGCAAATGCGGTTTTGACTGAGGATTCTTGCTGAACTGGCAAGCTGAAGCTGTTCTCTTGTTCACGTGCAGGACGCGGCGGAAAAGAACTGAGGTGGAGCTGGGTCCGCCCCTTTTGTACCCAGACCGACACTGGGACGAAGTCGCCGGGGCGGTCCCTGCTGTGTACTGCTGGCTGAAGTTTTCACCGGAGGTCCTAGTGCCTGCAGCATAGTCCTAACTGTTATAGCCTGCTGCAAGAGCTCCCACCGAAGTAAAATCTAAATATATGGGACAGAACTGACCAAGGATTTGGGGTGAAAACTAGTGGCTTGTAAAATAGTATTCCTGTCTATCTCTTTACTATGTAACTTTGTGTCAAATTTTTGTTTTTATATGTCTATGATACTCTCCAGTCCGGATTTAGGAAGAAGCATAGCACCAAGACTGCAGTCATCAGAGTACTGAATGACCTAATGGTGAGAGAGCAAAGGCACATACCATTGTGGTCTTTCTTGATCTCCCCTACAGCATTTAACACTGTAGACCATGGCGTGTTGTTGGAGTGCCTGCGGCTTCTTTGCGGGCTGTCTGGTACAGTCCTCAAATGGTTTTGTTCATTCCTCGTAGACAGGTCTCAGAGAGTTGCCACTGAATTTATTCCCCTGGCACCCACTTCCTGCTCTGTGGGGTGCTGCAGGATTCCGTTTTGGCCCCCATGTTGTCTGCAGTGTACATGCTACCATTGGGAGCTATCATCAGGTGATACAGTTTGAGTTTTCACTGCTATGCAGATGTTATTCAACTGTATATGTCTTTTCTCCCCAGACAGACTAATGCGGTCTCTGTGCTAAATAACTGCCTTACCAAGATTAGAACCTGGATGAGTACCAGCTGGCTGAGACTGAACCCAGATACGACTGAAGTGTTGGTAGTGGACCTTGGATGTCCAGGGGTGGGTTTGGGGACTGTACAGGCATCAGGTTTATTGCTCGATGGCGTACAGCTCACTACCTGAGACTGAATGCGTAACCTGGGTGTTATTTTTGATGACAGTCTGACACTGAAATCTTAGGTGTCAGCTGTTGTCAAATCCTTTTTATCATCTGAGGCGTATCACCCGGTGAAACACTTGGTTCCTCTGGATGATCTTCCAACACTGGTCCATGCCTTTGTCACTACCCGCCTTGATTACTGCAATTCCTCTACCTAGGGATTCTAGGGGTTGATATCCGCCTCTTGCAGCTGGTACACAATGTAGCCAGGCTTTGATTGGGACAGCTATAGGTCCAGTCATATTACGCCTGTGCTAGTGTGAGCTGCACTGGCTGCCTGTTCAGTGACAGATCACCTTTAAGGTTGACTTGCTAACCTTCAAAGCCGTACATGATCAGGACCCAGTTACCTAGAAGACCTCCTGGTACTCTACTCCTCATCCGTCCTCTCCGATCCGCCCGGCGAGGATTGCTAAAATATTCCCAGGGTGTGATTAAAAACATCTGGTGCTCGTGCTTTTCTTTTTCGGCTCCAAACCCTATGGAATTCTCTACCTCATCGGATAAGAGAATGTCTGGCCGTTGACAGGTTTAAAACGGAGTTAAAACATATTTATTTAATTTAGCTTTCCCAATAATGGTTGATTTTGTTATTTATTGTTCCTGTTTTTACCCAATATTCATACCTGATTTTATGTGCAGCGCCTTGATTTCGAAAGGCACTATAAAAATAAAGATGATTTGAGATAACTAGGTTGAGGAACAAAATAATTTTCACGCTTATGTTTAACAAAATACAAATGTTCAGTTCTCATGTTTAAAATTCATGAAACTTCTCCAGTTCAATTTCTGTACTGACCCAAATAGTAATAATATTGTCTATAAAATATTTCCAAAAAAATATTGTTCACAAAGGATTATTACTCTAAATGTGTTCTGACTCAAAATCATCCATATGTAAGTTTTAGTAAGATGGGGCCATGCTTGACCCACAGCTGTGCCCTAATTTATGTAAATTGTTTTCAAATAAAAAATAGTTTTGTGATAAAACAGTTTCTACAAGTCGGATTAGAAACTCATCTGGGACTGGAACTTTGGGAAATTCCTTAGTTAAAGCATTCTGTTCCTAGTCTGTGATCCATCCTTCCTCTAGTGCTCTTTTCAAGGTATTATAGATTATACTTTTATATCTTCGTGTTTGCTAGTTTTAAATAGTTCTTTTCATCAGCTAACATATCAAGACACTTTCTGATATATTTCATAATCCTCAGTCACTATGACCCTTCCTTTATCCGTTTCTTTATAACAATAGTATGATCATTCTCTAAAGATCTCATAGCTGAAAATTCTTTCGCTGTTAAATTAAGATGACTTTTTCTATCCGTACATTGAATCTGTTTAAAAAATTTCTATATCTTTATTAACATGATGATATCGTGTCTCTAATACCTTGGAAAGAGTAGTAGAGGATAATACCTTGGAAAGAGCACTGGAAGAAGGATGGATCACAGACTGGGAACAGAATGCTTTAATGAAGGAATTTCCCAAAGTCCCAGTGTTTTATACATTGCCGAAATTGCATAAAAACCCTTTGAGTCCCCAGGTAGACCAACTGTGTCTGGGTTGGGCCCAGTGCTGGAACCGCTTTCAATTTTGTGGACTTCACATAAGAGATTTGTGGAAGACACAAGATCCTATTTAAGGGACAGTACAGATGTGATTAATATTTTGAGGGAATAGAACTTTCAGAAAAAGTAATGTCACAGGTTTGACTAGTAGCATGGGATGTCAAGGATCTTTATGCCTCGTTACCCACACTCTGGGATGTGAGAGTTTAGCTAAAACACTGTGGGCCAGATATTCAAAGGGCTGCACCGGCATTACCCCACAATGTGCTATGGCGATACTCAAAAGGCCGCATGGCGCAGTGAAAGTGCAGATGCGCTGGGTGCACGGTAATGTATGCAGCTCAAATGCAGGAGGTGTGCCCATGCATATGTGGCACATCCCGATATTCAGCCCGGATATGTGGTGCATATGCAGGCACAGCTGTGCGTTCGCCACATACGGGAGGCTCAGGTTGAGCCAGAAATAAAGGCTCAAAGCCAGTCCACCCAAAGGCGGGTTGCTGTATTGCAGGGCGCAACACAACTCAAGCCAGCTGTGGTGGCCACCAGCCAAGCAGGGTCACAGTCCACAGGCACCACACCCTCTCCGCTGCCCAATGTGCTCCCCACCTCCCGTATGCCCGATCTCGGGCAGCAGTATAGAAACCCACCACCTGGTGGTCCAGTGTAGTCCCCTCCCTCCCGTGTCACCCGACTGAGGGCATGTTGAATAGTCTACCTGGTGGTCCAGTGGTACCCTCCATGTTGTCCGATCACGGGCAGTAGGTCAGAGAACCCCATACCTGGTGGTGTAGTGGTGCTCCCTCTCTACGCCTGATGCGGGCATCCGTACTACAAACCCCAGCACCTGGTGGCCTAGTGGTCCCCTCCCATCCCACCCACAGAGGACCCACCCAGTGCCCATACCCCCCATCATTGGCGGGCGGCTGCACCTCACCTGCATACCACCCAGCCACCTGCCAAATGACAGTGTACAGTATGATCTGTCCGCCTATTGATCCATGGTGTGGATAGGGTTGCAGACCATTTTCCATACAGGCACAAATATGTGAATGAGCGCGTTCATTCACATAATTGTGCCTGTGTAGGAAAGTATGGTCTGCAAAGCCCATCGTGGACCAATAGGCGACAGATCATACTGTACGCTGTCATTCAGCGAGAGGCCAGGCCAGGTATGTGGGCGGGCTGCCGCCCATCAATGACGGGGGTGGGGTGCTGGTGACCAGGGTCCTCTGTGGGTGGGTGGGGAGGGTACCACTGGACCACCAGGTTGTAATTATTTTCTACAAAAGCCCACGATCTGGCATATGGGGGGCGGGGGAGACAACTAGACCACCAGGTTAGTACTGTACAGTGCAAAAGCCTGTGATCGGGCATACCGGAGGGAGGGGAACCAACAGACTACCAGGGAGGCTTGTTTACAAACAAATGCCCATGATCGGCAAATGGGTGGGAGGGGAACCACTAGACTACCAGGAAGGTTGTTGTACAACAAATGCCCATGATCTGGCATAGGGGTGGGAGGAGGACGCTGGACCACCGGGAGGGATTTAAAACAACTGCCCGCGATCGCCATACGGGTGGGGAGGGGGTACAACAGCCCACTAGGGACCCATCTCCTGATGACAGCAGCTATGAGGGTGCCAGGCGCATTTCGCGGGATGCCCTGAGCAACGCATGCAAATGGAGCCATAATGACATGCAAATGGCCCCATATCGCCATGCATATATTATGGTCCCATTGCATGCCCACTTCTGAATATTGTGGGCGGTGCACCCAGCGCAACTACAGTTGCGCTGGAGCAGTCCTGGTCCTCCCTGTCTGGGGACTGTGCCAGCGCATTGTACTTGCGCCATGCGCCTATCGCCATATTCAAAGATGATGCGCCATGGCGCTCACCTTTGAATATCCTCTCTTTGCCCGGCGCATCTCGGATGCGCTTGCACTCCCACTTGAGCCAGTGCCCGCACAGTCTGAATGTCTTGGCCTTAGAGTAAAAGAACTGAAAACAAACCCCAAATGAGTTTCTGCTCCGACTTGTGGAAATTGTGTTATCACAAAACTATTTCTTATTTTAAAAACATTTACGCACAAATTAGGGGCACAGCTATGGGGTCAAGCAAGGCCCCATCTTACTAAACTAACATATGGAGGATTTCGAGTCACAACACATTTATAGTAATAACCCTTTTAGGACAATATTTTTTATGGAAACATTTTATAGACAACATTATTACTATTTGGGTCAGTACAGAAATTGAGCTGGAGAATTTTCATGAATTTTAAACACAAGAACTTAACATTTGAATTTTGTTAAAAATCAAGCTCCTTCACTTCTGCCAAGTTTAGGTCTGACAGACGGACCGGGCGCCGGTGGCCTGTCGTCGAGGCGGGCGTCGGCTCCCGGGGTGTCAGGTTCTGGAAGGCTCCCATGGGAGCTCGATGGAATCGAGTCGCCCGCCTGGTCTTCGGGCTGAGTGGACTCCTCCTCCAACGCCTCCTGACCGGCGTCGGTGAGCGGCGGTGTGTCCTTCTGGCTGCGGTACCTGATGCGGTCCTCCGCCCGGCGTCCTGGAATTGAATGCCTGACGGCGACGGTGACGAACTGCCGCCGGTTCCGAGTGTTGTGTACCTTGGCCGGCGTCTGGTCTGGCGTCCGCTTAGGGGAGGTCAGCTCCTTGGTCTTGCGTTGGGGTGGCGGCGGCAGGAGACTGACGGACGTCGGGGCCGAGGACTTGTGATACCCCTGACCTGGACGAGGCCTTAGCCAAGAAGGGCCTGGAGGTCTTGGCAGGCCGCAGAGTCGAAGAACCACTGGCTGATTTGACCACGACTGGGGAGGCTGAGAGTGGGCTCTAGATGGAGGCGGTCCGACCAGGAGCTGGAGCTGCGAGTCCGAGGCCCTGGAGAGGATCTAGATCTCACCTTCTCCGGTGCTTCTCGTGGTGCTTGTGCAACTTCCCAAAGATTCCCCTGGAGGAAGGTTCCATGGCCTTGAGCTTTTCTTCAAGAAGGAAAGCCTGGAGAGCCTTCTGTCAAAGGCAGTTCTCGATTCAGCTATTAAAGCCCTGGCAGAAGGAGCAAGCCTGGGTGTGTGATCCGGGCCCAGGCACCCCGCAGAGCCAATGAGGGTCTTTGAAAGGAATCTGCTTCTCACAGGCACACTAAGAATGGCCCTCCACTAAAGTTGGGGAGGACATCAGACAAAGAAACGGCTTGAAAAGGATTTCTTCCTAAGTTTGGATAGTTTGGAATGGATTTCCTGTCGCAGCTAGACTAAACCGATGAGGTTGAGACATGCAAAGTCGACGGCGGAAAGAACTGGGACTGTAGGACCGCCTCTATGTACCACGCCTGACGTTGGGGGCAGGATTGACGTCGGAGGCAGTCCCGCTGAAGACTGCTATTTAGAAAATTTTCTGCGGGTCCTGGCGCCTGCCGGCTTCAGTCCTAATGGTGTAACCTGCTGCAAGAGCTGTACTCAAGATGATCATAGATCCCACAGCAACAGAGAGTAAACATTTTCACCAGAACTGATCTGGAAGGAAACTTTTCTTGTGGGAGGTGTGTCCACTATAATAACACACAAAAGTTAAAGAGTATTAGGAATGTGGCTAAGGATTATGACCCAGAAATAAAGGGTTTCATTCGTGCCAAACAGCAGGAGTGGTGTATGGCATTAAATGCTCTCGATTTATTATATACAGGAAAAACTGAAAGATGACTCGAAAGAAAAATTACTTATCTTAGTAATTGTGTTTCTTCTAATGGAGTCTTGCTGTATTTGACATCATGAAGTTAGCCCCAGCACTTGACAGTTCAAGTGCTGGGGTTAACTGCGTATGTCAAAATACACAGCACACATCATCTTCCCGGAGATGAAACAGTCAACTCTATGCAGAAGCATAGAACGCTCAGCTCGAGCTTGATTTCAAATCTCTGTCTGTGGTGCTTCAGAGTGTAACCGCCAGATTCTTCACAACTAACTAACTACACTTCCAGTGTGGAAATTGTAACAAAACATACCAACAGGCAAATACTTGGGTCTCAAAAGACTCAAGTCGAGAACCAAGATAAAAACACAAGTAGTGAACAAGATAAATAATATATAAACCTAAAACATAACAACAACCCCACTCTAAAGAGGAGGGCTGTAAGGTACACCCCTGAGATGCAGCACTGTACCTGCCAGCCCACATCCCAAAAATGAAAATTACGACCTACCGTAATTATGATCTTTCTGTGTATCTTCACCATTCATCACTGTTGGGTATCTGCCAGAGGTCAGGACCCCAGGAGCTTTTTTTTTTTTTTTTTTTTGGGTAGTGGGCCGACACACCTTTGGCGCGCCCTCGAGGCTGGACGCGACTGTATGGCGCTTCAGGTTGGTCGTTAGGTTGTGTCGACCTACCGCCTGCCAGTTCTGAGTCGCCGGAGAGGTAAGAGAAGGGAGTGGAGGGTGGGACAAGGAAGTCCAAGGGACAGAAAAAGGAAAAGATGTATGAACCAAAAGGAGAAATAACGACTGAGAGGACAGAAAGAGAAAAGTCTGAACTAAAAGGGATTGGGAGGGGCCCCAATCTCTGGAAAAGGAAGAGGGAGGTAGGGTGGGTAAAGAATTTAGGAAGAGAGGGAGAAGGTTAACACATCCCAGACCCTGGTCCCTCTCCAGATTGTATATGAACTGCAAGGAGCAGCAAAGGCTTTCTGCCGGAATTCAAGGCACGGAATAGCAGGCACACACTCCAAATAAGCAGAGTCGGCTATTCTGGAAGAAGGACAGGGTACAGAGATTCAACACCCTCTCAAGGAAAGATTTTTGCTGAAAAAGGGAATTTTTTTTTCCAAGGAGAAATAGGTTGGACAGAAACAGGGAGGAGTGCAAAATTAAGTGCCGCAGCTTGCAGCTGTGGCAAAATGTAACCCACTCCTGGTCTCAAACCCAGTACCCGCACTGCCAGAGCTGGCTTCCACACCACCGCCACATGGCTAGCTCAGTGGCAGCAGGTACACCAGTGCCTGAAAACCCTTCTCTGTCCCTCCCTTCCCCTCGCTGTTCCTCCCTTCCGTTCGCCCTTCCCCTGGTCATTATCCCATACCCTTGCTATTCTGCAGGTAGCCCACAATAAAGTGCCCAAAATGAGTCACTATATTTCTAGTCGCTGATTTTGGGACGGTCTTATGACATGATACCACTCCAGGTGGGGTTTCACCAGTGAGCAATACAGTGGCAACACCACCTCCAACCTCCTGTTGAAGATACCTCTCCCTTGTCACACTGCCCTGCCACTTTGACAGGTCATCAGATATGATAACCACAAGGTCCCTTTGCTGCTTAGTGACTGCCAGTGTTTCACCCCATCCTATACTCCGCTCCTGGGTTCCTTTGCCCTAGCTGCATGATTCTGCACTTTTTGGCATTGAACCCCAACTGCCATACCCCTGACCACTCCTTGAGTTTCCCAAGGTCACTACACTTTCTCTCCAGCTCCTCCTTAGTGCCCACCCACCTTATTACAGATTTTGGTGTCATCTGCAAAACAACATACCTCCCCTTTCAGTTCTTTTGCAATGTCACTTATGAAGACAGTGAAGAGGACCAGTCCCAGTACTAAGCCCTGCAGCACCCCACTGGTCACTCTACCTTTACTAGAGTGAGTGCCATTAACTACCACGCTCTGTTGCCTATCCATTAACCAGTTCCCTACCTAATTCACCATTTTGCATCCCAACCCTAGGCTGCTCAATTTCTTTATCAGTCTGCTGTGCAGCACAGTGTCAAAGGCCTTGCTAAAGTCCAGACAAGCCATGTCCACTGCCCTCCCTTGATCTATTTCCCAGGTCACACAGTCGAAGAAATCAATTAAGATTAATTTGGCATGGCATGGCCTATTTTGGTTGTGCAGCCCAACGGATTCAAGATACTCTACCAACCTTTCCTTTAAAAGGGTTTCTATTAATTTCCCCACCACTGACGTGAGACTGACCAGCCTAGAGGTGCTAGTCTCCTCCCTGCTGCTGCTCTTATAGAGGGGGAACATGTCTGTATAGAGAGAGAACACGTCTGTTCTCCTCCAGTCCTCCAGAACCACGCATGTTTCTAGTGAGCTGCTGAGCAAGTCCATCAATGGGGCAGCTAGCACTTTCCCAAGTTCCTTTAGCACCCTTGGATGTATCCTGTCTGGTCCCATAGCCTTATCCACCTTCAGAGCTGCAAGTCCCTTCAGGACTCTTTCCTCTGAAAATAGGACTTGCCCCCCACCCCACCCCGTTCCTGCTGCTCACTGGTAGTTCATCTCCTTAGCCTCATTTGGTGGAGAAACTACAGTGTAGTGATTTTATGTTTTGTTATGAGGTCACTACTAGTTTTAGAATGTAGTCCAGTTACCCAACTGTTGATTTAATCAGGGACTAATCAACAGCCAGGTGATAATGATTAGACAAATGAAGTTTGTAACATTCCAAAGCCCATTTTATGTAACAGATAACTGCCATTAGAGAATGCTGATTTGCTGCATGATACTGCAGGATGTTGTTGGGAGACTGTAATAATGAGGGTCTGAGACAAGTGGCATTGTAGCTGTTCTTTACCCTAGATCATTGACAGCATGAAAGCATGTATCTTTGCCAGCTCAGTCAGATTCAGAATCACAGTACTGTGCTGAGCTTCCATATATTATATCTTAATACAGAAGGGTCATGCCCCACAGATCACTAGTGCACCAGTGTGGTGGGGGGACCGGAGGAGCAGAGAAGCATTGCAGTGTGGCATTGCGCTAGACTGCACTGGGTGGTAGGCTATCAGCCACTGTTAAAGGTCAGCTTGCAGCTCTCTCTGAACCTCACAGATCCTGCTGTGAGGGCTGCTGTGACTCCTAATACAAGACCACAGCAAATTCCAAAGTCCTTTTGGGAGTCCCATGGACCCATAATGAGTCAGGGCTGCAGTATACCTGTAGCAGTGCCTGTTAACTCTAGTCTTCACAAGGTTTCTCCCTTTTTGGGCCTATAGCAAAAATCTTTTAATACCACTGCCCTGCATCCCATTTCACCAGGCTATGCAGTTTTCTTGTGCTACATTATCTAGGTGAGCAGCCAGAGTACTGCTGTGCTATAACCCCCCACACACACGAGCGTGCGCGCACACACACACACTTTTTATAAACTGTTTGTTACTCATCTATACTGTTATCCATGGCTAGAAATAATTTTTTTGAGATGCCTGTCCGAGGGACAGGTGGAATGTACATATTGCCTGTCCGGACAAAGTTTTACCTGTCCACATTGTTGTGAGGTGAATTTTACACTTAAAACATGAAATGGACTGTAAAGTGGAAATAGAGAAAACTGTTGCTTTTGGGGGTTATTTTTCAAGGTAAAACACTGATTGAGTCTAGTCTATTTCTGAATCAGAACTTGAATCTAGTCTGCAGCCATATGGTCTCACATGAGGTCTTCTCTTTTGTTTTCCAGATTTAAACCATAGTGTTATGGCATCCTGCAGGTCAAATGTAGCAACGCTAGCATCGGACAGCTTGACACGCATTAGTTCAGATGTAGTCATAGGAGACAGACAGGACCGCCAGTCAGACTTCACTCTGCACATCAAGCTGAATCCTCTCTCAACTACTGCAGTTTGGGTTGGGATCAGTAGAGCTATTGTGACTAAAACCAGAATATCAGGGAATCGCTGTTCATGTGCATCATTATGGAGAATTTTTTGCCAGAAATCCAAATAGTGAAATTTCAGAGACAGCTCATTCAGTGATTTTTTCATAAGTGGTTTAAGCTCTAACCATTGCGCTTCAATCAAGTTTACATTATGGTTGTGTTTCTTCAGTAGGTCACTGTAGTGCTCTGTGAGGGTTCTGACTTCCTCATTGCCATAAAGGGCTAGTTGGTCACTATCTGGTAATTGTAATGGGTTAAATATACTGAATGACCGTAGGACTTTGTTTTAAAATTGGAAAATCGTGAGTTAATACTTTCAATTGTTGATGAAAGAAGGCTTGTAACATCACGCAACACTGCCTGTTTGGTTTTATCTATAGAATATCCCCTTTCTAAGTTAAGGAAGATATCAGATCCACGGAACTGAACCTGAGTAGTGGCTGAGCCTGTCAGTCGACTTGTGCTAGTGTCACTGTCAGCTGTGTCAGAGTCAGGGAGCAACAGCAATTCGTTACAGACTTTGTCAAGTTTATCCTGCGCAGGGTAGCTCTCTAGCCAGAGCACTGTGCTTTCAACCTTACTGACTATTGTTTCTACTGTTGAGCTGTCTCTCTGTAGAGTTAGACTGAAGGCCATCATGACAGAAAGGTATTCAGCCAGAAACTGAGAAAAGAGGACAAATCTCACAGTACTTATTGTTTTGAACAACCCACTGGCCTGATCTTTTGTTTGCCCTGGTGTGGAAGCAATGTGCTGTAAATGTACAACTAAGGCCTTGTAGCTGGACAGAATAACAGACAGAGCCCTTTCTCTGTGTGCAACCCACTGGGTCCCTGACACGTTAACTGGTTTGTGAATGGTGTACCTCATATTACTGGCTAACTCTTTGAGACCCGGCCCAGTTTTTGGGGAGACTTATGGTATATTTTATAGATACCCATTAAGACTTCATCTGTTGTTTTCATGTATGGAATAGATGTTGCTGATTGCTTTATAGCTAGCTCCAACTTGTGGGCACTGCACTGAATCCCTAACAAATGAGGTACATCTTTCAAAATCCTGCCAAACACCCCAGTCACTTTACCCAACATGACAGGTGCCCCATCAGTTCCAAAAGCAACAATTTTTGCTTTCCAGTCTTTACAGTCCGAGGTGAATTCTAAGGCATCACCTATTGAGTTATAAATGCTTTCACCATTTGGAATAGAGACTGGCTGAAGGGAAACAAATTTGTTAACTGGACGGAAATTTTCCATTGTCCTAATATAGACTGCCTCCTCTTCTATTACTGAGGCATCAGTGCTCGAGTCACATAGGACAGAGATGAAAGTGTTACTGTTAACCAGTTTTGCATCTTTTATCCTTATTGATTCTGAAATAAAATGTGTGAACGTTGCTGCCTGTTTGTCACTTCTATAACTGACTCCGACATTTGCATCATTTACGTGTTGTAATTCTAAGATGCCAGGGAAATCTGTGAATGGGCATTCTGAATTAATCAAATAAAGAGTTGTTCTAAACAAATGTTCCACTTGTGTTGCCTCATTTTTTTCCATTTGTATTATTCCTCGTTCTATTGCTAAGTTGGAAGGGTCTGTGTTAGACACAGTATTTTTTTCATTAGCTATTTTGTGAGGTTTGGAGAGTTCATGAGCACGTACATTTTCAAGTCTCATGCTCTTACAGCCAGTCATGAAAGTGTTTGTCTCTCTTAAGTATTTTTTGCAATAAGAGCAGGTCATGCCCACATCAGGCTCATATAGTAGCCACTCCCTATTTTTCTTCCAGGTCTCCTGGAACCCCCTTTTTCTCTTTGTCCCACTTTCAGTTATGACAGGAGTAGTCAGAGTTGCTGGCGTATCAGCACTGGCAGTGGCACTACCAGTGAAACTAGTTGTCACATCTGTGACCACAATGAATGGGGGTGGTAGTTGGTGCTACTGAGTCGATCACTAATGGAGGAGCAGTAGTAGTACGCTAGAGGAATCCGAGCTTTCTCCTCCCTCTTGGCTTGAAGCTGAAGGCTTTGCTTTTATTTTTTTAAAGACAAACTTTAACAAAGACATTTTTTCCTCTTTTGGTTTGTAGTTAGCTATCTCCCCGTAAAACCCCCTACAAAGGAGTTTAATATTTATACTTTCCTCCACTTGGATTTCACAACTAAAACCGGAGGGCTATCCTGCTGTCAGCCTGTTTTATAATTGAATCCCTCCCTCTCCTTCTGACAGTGCCTTGTTGTCACTTACTAATGTATTTTTAACCCCCCACCTGCAATCCTTTTTCTCCACACTGAAAGCACAAACAGACTGCGGCTATTATACTTGTTGGTTTTGATTCAGTATTTCTTTTATCCACAAAACAAAACCCCAGAAACAAGTTTTTGTTTTACTCCTTGTTTACTCTGAGTGACTCAATTCAGTCTCCCTTTGACAGTGCCTTCTTGTCACAGTCTTTCAATTTTTCTTTTATTCAGCTACCTACTCTACTCCACTGGCAGAGAACAGCAGGCTGACAGGGGCTAGTTTAAGTTAGTAGTAGTACAGTCAGTATCTATCTTCAAGCTGTAGCTAACAGCTCTGGAGGGCTTTACACAGTGAACCTTCACCCGTCCACACAGTCAAGACGCCCCACCACTTGCAGATCACAAGGTCTCTTTGACTTTGAGAGAGAGAGAGTGGACTGGACAGAAGAACAGAGGAGAATTTATTCAGTTGTACATACTCCTGTCTCCTTTTGACAGTGCCTGACTGCTTTTGTTATTTTTTTTCACTCCCTCTCCCCTCCCCATAACATGCAGGGAACTTAGTTAGCCCACAACACCACAAGTTCAATCAACACTCTTGACTCTAGAGCAAGCCTTTGGCTTTAGTTCTTTCCCAGAATCACCTCACCACAATAGCCCTGAGAACAGCCTCTCTAGTGGTACTCTTACTATTTATTTATACTAAATTGTGTGCTTTGTTTTTCTGGTTGTTCTCCCCCCCCAAGGGCCCCCAACAATATTTTCTCCCTAGTTATATTTTTTTTGCAGATTTAATGCACACAAATAGAGTGGAGGAGGTGGTCTTATTTAACTGAGTGATTCACAGCAAGAAGCAACCACACATGTAGTGCAGCAACACAGTAGAGAGCTCAGCTACACAGACCCCTCAAGGCAGAACTCTTTTTTTTGTTTTGTTTTCAAAGTTCCACCAGTCCAGAAGCCTTTAATTTGTTTTTAGTTCCCTCTCGAGTTGCTAATTATTTTGGCTGGCAGTGGCTTTCTGAGTACAAAGAATCCCCCACCTCTTTCCTCCACGTTTATCTCCCCTCTCCTCCAACTACCAGACAGCAAAGAATTCCCCTCCTCTTTCCTCCACGTTTATCTCCCCTCTCCTCCAACTACCAGACAGCAAAGAATTCCCCTCCTCTTTCCTCCACGTTTATCTCCCCTCTCCTCCAACTACCAGACAGCAAAAAACCCCCCTCCTCTTTCCTCCACGACATTTATCTCCCCTCCAACTGCCACACAGCAGCAGATCCTCAGTATATTTTTTTACAGCTAAGTTTCAATTAAGTTTATTTTTTTTCTTCAAAAAAATCGGACCCAAAATGAAATAGCCCTGAAAAGGACTGTTGTGCTTGTGTTTTCTCCAACTGACAGTAGCTCAATACCTAGCTCCGACCTCACCATTCAAGTGCTAGCTACAAAATGTGAAAGCGAGTTTGGGCACAGCAACCGCGCATGCTCAGGACGATCAGGACATGCGCGGCTGCGCCAATTCCCTCGGCTGCTGCATGACTCTTCCCGCTCCTGCTTGCCGCCACTTCGGATTGCCAAATAGAGAGGTCAGGTGACATCCACTATCAGCAATCACCTGACCAAGCTTATAACGCACACATCACGGCAATGGCACAGCCAGGCGGGAGCAACTACGGTTCTTGCAGGCGGAACAAGCGTGGAGCGTCTTCAGGGATCCCTGTCTGCCTGGAAGGATTCCACTGTGCCCTAGTGTCGGCGAGACAGCATTTAAACGCAAAGTACTGAACTGCCTGTCCAAGGGACAGGCAAACTAATATAACAGCTGTCCCATTAGGAAAATGGCTGTCTGGGACAGGAGGACAGCCGGTTATTTCGAGCCCTGCTGTTATCTCATCCAAAATGAAGAAAATGGAGGTGTTTAAGTTTGCTGGAATTGACGGCTCTATTGTTCAAGAAGGCAAGTTAATTTTCTTCAACTCCAGTGAGGTCAGCAAGCAGACTTCACAGGCAGATAGGGAAGAATAATGCTTGGTGTCCAAAAACAGTGGTGAATGAGCACACAATTTCTGAATCCCTGCAAAGCATGACAAACATGTTTTCTGATTATCTTTGGGAACACTGCATGTGACAAATCTTAGTAGGCATAAAAGGTGAGGGACTGACAGCACAGGAGACTGAAACTTGCTTTTATGCACAAGTAATCTCTTCATCAACACTACATCAGCCAGTTCCCCAGAAAAGTCATTTATATAATGCAAATGTACGTCTCTCCCTGAACCTTCCCTATCAATAATGTATAAGACGCGTCCTGTGTATTAAGTTACATAATTCAGCACCATACATTTGTTTCACAGAAGACAAAAGGAATGGGACTCCTTCAACTCTGAGTGCAGAGAATGCACTGGCACTGCAGGCTAATGAATTCAGAATGATACAGTAGGCGTGTTGTGATGTCATTCGACATGCAGTAAAGGCAAGACCCAAATATTCAGTTCAGCACCCTCAGGGCACTTACTGTACCAAAATCATCTAAAAGTTAATATTACTGAACATACATATTTTTTATTTATATATATATATATATATATATATATATATATATATATTTATATATGCATTAAAATGGTAATACATAATGGGTTACAATGAAATAAAACATTTATCTTAGTAAGCAGTGAGACCCACGACTCACAATTGGAAAGCTGTGAGTTAGTTATGAAGGTATTACTACTCGTGAGTGCAGATTAATGTGTTATTCCACTGCAACCCATTATATATCTGATATATACCCCTCTACTGTTAATGTTTTTTATTACTGTTCTACCTTGTTCTAGCTTACAACTGCCTCTTTTCCTACTGTAAACTATTTATCTGATTCATTGTTCTCTGTGTTCTATTTCCAGATTCTAAATGGAAATTATATAGTCCAAGTGTAATAACATGTGTTCTAAGTGTAATAAGTTTTTTAGTGCAGTAATATTTATTTTTCTAGCAAAAACTTCAATATACCTATTTTTATTTTTATTTTCATTTTCATTCATTTCTGAATGAAGATACAGGATTTTTTTTTTTGGCAAATAACTTTATTTTATTTTATTTTCATACAGCGAACAACAAAAGAAAAACATTTCTTAATTACAATTACAACTTATTCCCTCCAAACCCCATAAAAAGGAAAAGATTAATTAATCCCCCTACCCCCCACCACCCAAATCCACCCCCATGGCAGCACATAAATGTATAATAAAATTTAATAATGATAATCCAGTACTCCAACACATGGACCAACTTTACCATTAGTATCCTAGACCTAGCACTAGTAGAGGAACAGAAGCGGTTATCAAGCTAGATCCTCCTGAGGAGGGAGAGACAAGAAAAAGGAAGAAGAAAAAGAGAAAAAAAAAAACAGCCTACTCAGGCAAAACCAATAACCTTGAAAAGGGTCAAGACCAGCGAGTTCAAGGAGAGGATGTGACTAACACCTAGGGACCCCGGATGTGCCCTAAGAAGATTAGAACTATTACCTAATATTGTCCAAGTCGATTTTAAATTTGAAAGAAGTCCTCCTAGCACTTCTGGAATTTCTACAGAGGAGCCAAAAGGTTAGCCACCAGTCTTTCGGCATTAATAGCATAAAAATTCATCCCACCACTCTTTAAATGAAGGTTCCCAACCTCCTTCCAATGTCTGAGAATAATTTGTTTGGTGACAAGAGCTACCAAAGCCATTTGCCACTTTAAAGTCCAGGTCGGGATTTGAGTAAACATGCCCAATAAACAGGCCTCTAAGCTGAAAAAGGCTGAAATCTTACAGTGCAGGCCTGTCCAATCCTTAACAGAATCCCAAAATTTTGCTATCTTAGGACAAGTCCAAAACTTATAGTAAGTGGTGGCCAGGGGTCCCCACAGTCAACACGCGGTGAGAAGGACTTATGTATCCTGGAGAGCTTGGCGGAGAAAAATACAGGTCATGCAATATATTGAACTGAATATTCCTAAATCTGTCTTGTTTACTGTATGTGTAAATATCTCCCCAAACCTTTCCCCAGACCTCTACAGGCCATCTTTTAGCTAAATTAGATTCCCAATAGTGGGCCGAAGGAGAAATTTTTCCCATGATTTCCAACATTATAAATTTATAAGTCTTGGAAACAGCATTACGAGTGGTAGCCAGCTCCCTCAGCCTACCCAGGAAGGACCCTGCTCTATCATTCCAAGGGCCCCTTCCTAAAAATAGGATTACACATCGTTGAACCTGATACAGCTGGAATGAATCCTTTTGTACCACCCCCAATTTAGATACCAAATCTCTAAATGGGCTCACTGAGTTACCTGTCACAAAATCCGTCAAACGGAGTTTAGTAACAAAACTGCCTATAGATCTCCCAATAGGCTTGCCCCTACTAGAAGATTGAGGTTTTTAACAGAGGTTGCGTAGGTCTTTCTTGAAGGGATATGCAACAATGAGTAGAGTTGGAGAAGAGCTTTAATACCCCAGCCTAACGGGGTGTTCCTAAGTTTGTGAGGGCATTTGGACCAAGGGGTGTATAAAAGAGATTCCAAATCCATGTTGAGGCTTTTGACAGCCAGACTATCCAAAATGAGTCCTTGAGATGGGCACGAAATTTCTTCCGTCGCTGTCAGCCACTGCGAGCATCTTATACCATGGATAACCAGACAGTAGGCATAAAAGTTAGGCAATTGCAACCCCCCCACCTTTTTACCACTGGTCAGTTTAGTATATGCCCGACGAGGTGGCTTTTCCTTCCATAAAAAGTCTGAACAAATTCTATATAATGGCTTGAAGAAGGATTTTGGTAAGTATGTGTTCAGGTTTAATAAAGGATAAAGAATTCTGGGAAGAACCATCATTTTTATAGTGTTGGTTCTACCCCAGAATGTCAAGGGTAACCTAGACCACCTCTCTAAGTCATCCTTAATATCCTTTAAAATGGGCTTAAAGTTAAGATTGACTAAACTAGAAAAGTCATTCGATATTTTAATGCCCAGATATTCCAGTGAACCCTTCTGCCACTGAAGGCCCAGAGAGGTGCACCACTCCTTCTGCAAGAGGGGAGATAAGGGATACACCTTAGTTTTACTTTTGTTTAATTTGTACCCCGAAAAAACACTAAAATGAGAAATAACTTGAAGTAGTTGAGGGAGTGAATTCTTAGCATCCTTAATATAAATGAGTCATCGGCAAAGGCTGACAATTTAAATTCGAGATCCCCAAAACTAATACCCTGAATTCGATTGTCCATCTTTAAGGCTCTTATCAGAAATTCTATATATAAATTAAATAAAAACAGAGAGAGTGTGCAACCCTAGCGGGTACTTGGTGAGGAAACACTTCGGAAATGAGGTTGTTACATTGAATCCTCGCTGAAGGCAAGCGTACAAAACTCGAATATAGTCTATGAATTGTTGGGGATACCAAATTTACCTAATACCTCAAACATAAAACACCATTCTACTCTGTCGAATGCTTTTCAGCGTCTAAAGAACCAGAGAGCTGCTTCCAGATTCGGTCTTCAGGCGTGAAATTAAATAAAATAACTTCCTAAAGTGATCTGCGGATGGCGTCCCGCCCACAAACCCAGCTTGCTCTGGGCTGAGGAGTTCCTCCCATGAATGTTTCAATCTGCTAGCCAAAATTTTGGCATATGCTTAACATCAATACTTAAAAGGAGATGGGCCTGTAATTGCCCACTTCCTCTGGCGATTTTCCTGGCTTAGGCAGAAGAATGATCCGAGCCTCAAACAGAGTGCTCCTCAACTCCATGGGCATGCCAGTATTCATACACTTGTTGTAGGATTAGCCACTTTTTAAAGTTTTATAGAATGAGGCCGTGAATCCATCAGGGCCAGGCGCTATCAAGCTTTAGAGAGTCAATAGCAATAGATATCTCCTCTCTGCAACAGGGCTTCAAGTGTTGACTTGAACTCATCTGGCAGTTTTGGAAAAGGGATCCTATTTAGGAATTCCTTCATGTTAGAATCTATCTCTGGAGTGGTGGATTCAGTGGAATACAGTTTCACATAGTAATCATAAAAAGGCCAAAATACCTTCTGTGTCAACAATTGGGGCATTAATTTGTGGGTGTCTTAAGGAAGGCACCCATTTTGCTATAACCGCTGTTTCAGCTGCCACGCTAAAAGCTTTCCTGCTTTACTACCTTGTCCGATATACGAAGCTTTCAAAATTGAAGCCGACCTCTCGACCGATTCTCTAAGGGCATTAGCATATAGGGCTTTAAGTGTGGAAAGTTCCTGTTCTTGCGAGCTAGAAAGAGTCCCATCACCTTTATCCAGTTCCCTAATTTTATCTAAACAGTTTGCTAAGAAACAGTTCCTTTTCTTTTTGCGCGCACAGACGCAATACGGATAAGCTCCCCTCTCCAAGTGGCTTTTAGCGCAGCCCATGCCAGATCTGTTGCAGCAACTGAACCCCAATTAAATGTAATTGAACTAGACAGAAATTTTTGGAAATGCCCCACAATTTGAGTGTCGGACAAAAGTTTGTTGTTCAGCGCCCAGGAATAGGATCTGAAGGGGGTGGTTGACAACGAACATTTCAGTATTATGGAGGAATGGTCTGATATTACCTGTGCCAATATGTCTACATCCAACACCTCTGGTAGAATCTGCTGGCCAACCAAAAAATAATCCAGCCGGGAATAACTCCTATGAACTGGTGAAAAAAAAGGTATATTCCTTACTTGAGGGATTAAGAATTCTCCAGGGGTCTACCAGGCCTAACGACAACATAAGTTCAGATAAAGCTTTCTGAGCTGGGGAGCCTTGAGTAGCTTTACAGTGAATACGATCTAACCGATTTAATTGAACTAGATTCCAGTCCCCTCCCAAGATTATAGGTAAGGTTGAGAAGGGAGCAAGGATCATAGCCAAATTTGTGAAAAGGATGGCATTTCTAGATTAGGACCATAGATAGAACCCACTACTAATTTTGACTGCCAATTACGGCAACTCAAAATATACCTGCCTTCTGGGTCTGAAATAACTTCCGTCGGAAAAAGGAGCCCTTTGGTTACCAGGATGGCTACCCTCGTTTACTAGGTGAAAACCCTGAACCAAACACCTGCTCAACCCACCTTTTTGAAGATGACCCAGTTGTTCAGGAAGCAAATGGGTCTCTTGGAAATACAATTGAAGGATTGAATCTGCAGATGGTTTAACAAAATAAATTTCTTTTTATTGTCTCTCCCCCTTAACATTCCAAGATAAAATATTCAAACAATTAGCCTATATAACTCTTCTTGAAACACAGAAACAGTACTCCATGTAGCTGCCCCCACCCGTCCCAAAAAACCCATCACAAATCTCAAACACCCTTTCATCCCCTAAATACTAACCACCAACCCTCCCCCATAGAACCATACACCTGTACACCTGGCTCCAAGTCGACTCCTCACTAACTGGCCCATGACACGGCTAGAGTGAGCTAACCCTCCTCCTTCTAAAGAACCTTACTCATTTCCAGTAACCAAGCTTATAATCATTAAACATACCTATAATTTTGTCAATAGTCAAGCCTTTAATATAGCGACAAGTAAGCCTTTAGCAACTAACTTTACTCAAACTACTCCCAGCCTCTAAGTACAAAAACACAGAATGACTCCAAACTAACCTACCTACTTGAAAATGTCTAGTAATGTAGAAGACCCACCAAAACTAGTAGGTGTGCAGATTAAAATATAGGAAAGAAAGCGAGGAACTGCCTTCTTAGAAATATAATCCTAAAGCCAAGCCCCCATAGGGATCTAGACTTCCTCTGGAGATTGAGGGATCTACCAGGTCTAACAACAAATGGTAGAAAAAGGTTCTAAATACCCTCAACCCCATACATTCGTAGGTTACAATGCCTGAACCGAGAAACCTAGGCCTCAAACTATCATCTTGTTTAGGGCAGAACTTCCTAATATAGATTTAAACACACAGATTCTAACCTTTGGGAGACCTTCCAACAATAAAAAAAATTACATCGAGCCCCAGGACAACATAATCGCTTTAACCCCGTATGAAGCATACAAAATAGGTTGTCAAAACCTTGCTAGCAGTAACTAATGATCGTTTTTAAGGACAGCACTCCCTCTAGTGGGCTTTGCCAATATAACCATTTAACTTAAGCCTAAAGCCCAGGAAAAACATGGCGAGAGGAAAACCCTGCCAAAAAGTGTCCCCCAAAGCCCTTCGCTCTGCACAGAAGGATAATAATCACCCAAATCGGAAGCTTCATAGTCATTGAGTTCTTTACAAATGCAGCATAGAAGGAGTCTATATCCCAGCTCGACGCAGTGCCATCAAGATTCCCCCGGAGCAATAACTGTCCAAGCAGACCCCTACACTCACAGGATCCAACAAGCTGCCAAAGGGAGTTCAGTTCAAGTTTTGGGAAACAGATCTGGGTAGAGGCTCTGTAGAGTTTTCAATGCCTCTTCAGGCAATTCAAAGCGTTTGGTACCATCTTTCAAGCGATCTGAGTCTCTCCGGATACAGCATTCGGTGTTGATTCCTGCAGCCCAAAGTTTTGAAGTGATTGGTGAAAACTCACCGCTGCAATCGAATTTTAAAGTTAAATCTGGCACCAATCTGAGTTTCTTCCCCTCCAAAGGATCGCCGACAGCTTCCTTGCTTCTTTAAATATAAAATCGCTGATCTAAATCGTTCAACAGTTTAAAATAATCGGTCTTGGAGGGGCCAGTAGCAGGCGGTTTAGACGTAACGGCGGTGGCCTTTCAATAATATACTCCAGACCATTCGGGAAGGGTCCACTGTTGCTTTCAGAAATTTCTGCAAAAATGTGATGGTGTTAGGCCTTACGTCTCCTTCAGGAGACCCAGCAGCGCAAATTGTTACGCCTGTTCCTCCCTCAAAATCCTCAGCGACTTTCCAGCTTTGCGTTGCTTTCTTACATTCCCTAAAGCAAGGCCATCTTTATCCAACTTTCTCTCTACTGAGAGATCCTTGCTTCTGCGTCGGTGACTCTTCTAGCCAACTGCGTTAGAGCTTGACGAAATCCGCCACTTCTTGATCAGTTTGAAGAGGCATCTTTGATCGATTGACAATTCGGAGTAAACCCGGCTGGGTGTCAGACTGTCTTGGGCCCTGATGGTGAAGAGCTGCGCCGGGGCCGCTTGGCCTCAACTCCTGGGCTGGCTCCTCCGTTCTTCACCAAATAACCCCGAAGTCAGACAGTCGGCAAAACAACAGCGATTTTATGCTGTAAATACTTAAGTGTCCTGATTGCTGATGAGTAGTGTAGTAATTTAGGCTTGAAAACTCGGGAGGGAGAGAGCTCACACTCGAGCAGCTACCCTCTCGCTCGCATCACGTGACTCCCCCGAAGATACAGGATTTTGAAGTTTTTAATAGTTCTCTTTCCTGTGCCACACCCGTCATGAAAAAAATGTATGAAGACCTGCGCCGAGTCTCAAGTAATTCTTCCCAGTAGAAGCCGGTTTTAAAAATTGGTTCAAATTCTGTTACTGGTCTAGTTATACAGGCTTTTTTAGTTATTCCAGTATTTTCTTTTCTGATTTACATGCTACTTGTAAGACCATTTTAGAACTCTGTGATGTAGTTTATGTCCCTCTTCTCTTCAGTGTTGGCACAATGCGTATATGTGCTATTACTGAACACTGTGTGCTGAGAGGAACTTAAACTACATCATACAGTTCCAAAATGGCACTTAACCCAGAGTGTAAATCAGAAACAAGTACTGAAGTTACAGGCATGTATAAAGGAAACAATAACAGAACTGGAACCAGTATTTTAAACAGAAGCTTCGACTGGGGAAAATGACTTGCATGTTCAGTGCAGTTCTCCTTTAAATATCGTGACACTATGATGACTGTTTACCATCAGACCAATGTGGTAGCACCATCCTGATACATTCCCTGTGTGACTCTAGTATTCATGTTTAACAGGTAATGACAAAGGAAGAGATTTTAAAAATTGTGAGTGGTAGCCATCTTTAATTACTTGAGTCATTCATTCACAGACAATGGACCCTATGCACGATCCCAGAATACTATGACTGGGTGACTAGGCAAATGGACAAGGCCATGGGTGGATGTCCTGTACCTGGACTTCAGTAAGGCATTCGATTCAGTGCCGGATAGGAGACTTGGAAGTAAGCTAAAGGGCACGGGGGGGGGGGCAAAACTGATGGGACAGGTGGAGAACTGGCTGCATGGAAGGCAGCAGAGGATGGCGGTGGCAAGGGAACTCTCATCCCCAAGGGTAGTGACGAGCGGGGTTCCACAGAGTCGGTGCTGGGGCAAGTGTTATATGGGATATTTATTGCAGACATTTCGGTGGGGATCACAAGCAAAATCAGTCTTTTTGCAGATGACACAAAGATGGGAGCAGTGGTAGATGACCTGGGGGTAGCAGGGTTTGCAGAAAGATCTGGCAAGGCTGGAGAGATGGTCAGACACCTGGCAACTGGGATTCAATGCCAAGAAATGCAAGGTGCTGCATTTCATGGCTAAGAATCCAAGGAGAAACTACCATCTGGGGGGAGTACAGCTAGTGGACACTGAGGAGGAGAAGGATCTGGGGGTGCTCATTACGGAGCAATGAACAACTCTGCGCAGTGTAGGAAGGCAGCGGCAATGGGCAACAAAATGTTGGGCTGCACCACAAGGTGTATAACCTCAATGAGGGGGGGAGGTGATTCTGCTGCTGTATAGATCGCTGATCAGACCCCATCTGGAGTACTGTGCGCAGTACTGGTGCCCAAACCTAAAGAGGGAGAGTGGACTGCGCTACCAGCAGAGGTAGTGACCTGTTAAACAGTAGGATGCTTCAAGAGGGGCCTGGGAAAGGGCAAAAGGGAGAGTCAAGGGGGGTGCAAGGTCAGTTGGGCAGCAGCAGAACAGGGTTGCTGGCTGCATAATCAAGCAGACTCAATAGACCAAATGGCCTTTTTCTGCTGGCAGTTTTCATATGTTTGTATGTACCTGACCTGTGCTGCCCTGCACCCACAGACAGGTCCGTACTGACGGTATTCACTATTGCCATCCACCAATCTGTGGCCCTGCCCCCACGGCATTCAGCAGCACAGGAGAGGAGCATGGCCATGCAGACAGGCATTCAGTCAGATACCCGTCCCCAGGTCCAGACTGGATCCCCTGCTGTGCTCTGTGCTCATGCAGGGAATCCTGGGATGGCATGTAGCCTGACATGGATGAAACAACAGGTGTTTACCTGAACGAACACCCCCAGCCCTCCAGGCAGCACAGTGGGCTGGTGAACCTGTGTGCAGGGGGATCCCACTGCCACTGCGCCCCACCATCAACCATTGGGAGGCACGTAAATATTTATGGCAGGGTCCCCCTTCACACAGCATTTCCCACACAGGTGCAGTGCGCAAGTGCTGTTGTAAATGCGTGCAGCACGGGCATGCCACTGGACCACCCCTGGTGTGGCACCATGTGGCCAGCTGGGGATCTTCTGTGCTAGCACATCTGTGGTGAATGCTGCCTTTGGTCTGCTGGACCCTGCAGCACAGCTTTCAGGCATAGGACTGCCTACACGCCTCAGCTATGAGGTGCGTAGGCTATCAAATCCATTTGTGAATAGATCCCAATATGAGTCCTGAGGGGTTGACAGTAGCATTCCTTTACAAAAATCCTTACTGCCCTAATTAAGAATCATATCCATTTTTCCTATTGTCCATTTGCTGTTTCATAAAGTGCTTTTTACTTTGTACATGTATGGCTACAGCATCCTATGATTCCAAGGGTGTCTTATTTTAGTTTTTTTGAGCAAAAGAACTGCAAAGCAAAGCTGAGTGGTTCTGGCATCCAAAGAACTTGTGTCAAGACACAATAAAGTAAATATAAACATATTATGTTATCAAAGAGCTGCTGACAGTGCAGGAGAAACTCAAATTGTATTTAGACACAAATCACTTGTAGTTTTATGTCATATACTCTTTATAGAGTTGTTACATCTATCATTTATTACTAAGGAAATTTGCAGAAAAACATGATCTTTATTTCTTGTAGTTTAAATGCCCCAGCAGCTCAGTCCCCACTGTAAGTCCTAATCCTCTGTTGTGACATCACAGTCTGCTACCATGGGAATTATTGTGATGTCACAAGCACAGCACTATGACCTCAGAACTGTAGCACAGAGCCACTGATAGAAATCTAGTACCAGAGGCAAAACAGTCACAATGAGGCAGTACAAGAAACCTCAGCACTCACTATCAGGAATAAAGTCTACTGAGGCATGCTGTACTGCTATGCAAAACATTGTAGTAATTTATTGAAAACAGAACAAACAGGTGAACAAACACTAGAAGAAAACCCCTAATGTGTACTCCCTCTGCAGCTTTTCCAAGTGAAAACTCCAGAAGGGGTGAAACATTCAGGGATTTTGTGTTCCAGTGTCTGTTCACCTGCCCGTTCTCTTTATCTATAAAGTACCACAGCTACAAAACCACAGCACTACAGTGTGTCTCAGAGGACACTGTTCCTGAGGGTGAGTGCAGAGACTTCTTCGCCTCTGCCTCAATATGACCTCAGTTGGGGCATACGCAACTGGAACAGACAAAGTGTTAAGGAACAAAGACCCTGCTTTCATGCAAATTACCTTAGTATTAAAAAATGGGGGGAGGATAATACTGAACTATTGTTAAATGCAAGCTGAACCAACTAGAACTATTACATAGTATAGTTACTACCTATTGTGCATGGATTTCCACACACTCGAAAACCTTGTTGTAGTACAGTTCAAAGGTCACAGAAAGTTGCTTTCGCAGAGTAGTGATGCCACTACCACAGCATTTTTCTAATATCAACTTGTACCAGCTGTCTTTTGAAATTGCCACATTTCTCCCATGCCTGCCAGCCACACAAACCCTACTGTGCCATTTTTGTTCAGAGTTTAGAAAACCCGTTCACTCCCAGCTCCTAAGTACCCACCCGCCATCCCACTATTTTATTCCTTTGGTAACCGGGTAAGGCCCACCAGGCACAAATGCCTGTTTTCAGGGAAAACCTGGGAGCACTGAGGTGGTGTAAGCGACTTGCTCAGAGTCACACACTATGCAAGTGGAGGTTGTGGGAATCAAACCCAGATCTGATGGATGTACAGAAAGAGCTCATTCACAGCTCGTTACTCTAACCACTAGGCTATACTGCCAGCCCCATGGTACTGTGATGAAAATAAACATACTTATTTGTTTTACTTTTTAAAGACATCTAACACTGAACACGAACTCCCCGCTGTTTCCATAGGAAACAGTGTGTTGAGATGGCTCTCAACTTTGGATGTATTTGAAAAGAAAAATAGGCATTGCAACTGGGTTGGTGCTTAATATGAGCAGGATACAGATGGGTTTTCTAAACATTAAAAAAGGCACAATAGTGTTTATGCGAGGCATGTGCAGATGGTAAAACAACAGTAAAAACATAAAAAAAACCCTATAAAAATATAATGCAGGAACTATACACAACTCAGCAAATGTTTCCAGCTTCGGTTTGTGATGACACCAGGGTCTTCTTAAGATCTATGATATCATAGCAGCAACCCCTCTATGGAAACAGGCTTGTCCATACATTATTCTATATAGGGTTTTTTCAAAGCTCTCCTGAGGGTGTCAGCTACGAATGATTTGTTTTTAAACTGAGGCCCAACTTAACACTGTAGGGTTTTATTTTTCTGAACAAATACACACCCCTGATCAAGAAAACAAGTCTGTAGAGGTTTATTAGTGTGCCTGATGCCAGCTGCACATACAGCATCTTGCTCCACTGCCTGTAGGTGGGGTACCAATGAGTACTTTGGGGAAAATGACAGCTGGAAAGTGTTACCACTAGCTCAACCCTTCACTTCACAATACTGTCAGTGTTTATTCATTCTGATCACTCACCCATTTCTGTCAAGACCATTTGTCACTCTTAGTTTAGTTGCTAAGATTTTGCTTACTTTGTTGTCTGCAAACAAACAGGAAAGCTTTAACATGTTTACCACCTGTTTTTCTAACTTCAGTTCTTCTTATTAAACAACATTTGTATGCGCAGCATACTTATTCCTTCCTGCATATGAAGCTGGGGGATGTGGACCTGATGGACCTAGAGTCCCTTCTGACCCGATACAATGTTTCTACTATGTATCTTAAATAGCTTGAGTGGCTGCAAAAAACAGAATTAATGGGCCCACAAGTGGCCCATAGGACGCACGTCCTGCTGCCTGGGTGAGCTTAAAGTCCAAAAATTTTAGCCATTAAGTGCTGAAATGCACCAAATTGTTTTAGCCACATGTGAACTGGATGAGCCACTGCATCAGGTCAACTGAACAGTAAAAATTCATAATGCCCAAACGCCTTAGCCAGAGTGGCAACTGAGAACATTAAAAAGTTAGCCAAATCCAATTTCCTGCAGCCTTTGGTGAGGATGACAATCCTTAGTACTCACCCAAGCTCCTATGCAGACGACCAAGGTCTGAGAGCGGACTAGAGATCCTGCACCTGGCCGGCTCAGCTCTGAAGATTGCTGCCATCCCAAACCAGGGTGGGATGGCACTGCAATCTGGTGCCGCAACTGGTCATGGAGCTAGATCCTTCAGGAGTGGTAGGTGGGCACATTTGCCATTGCTACATGCCTACTTGTGAGGCCTTCATGTTGGGCATCACCATGTGGGAGGTGGAAGGGACACAAAGGAAGAAAGTCAGAAACCACCCGTTGGCAGCTGAGGATGACAGGCAGCACTCTCGACTCAAGTCAAAAGGACAGCTGCGAGCTGGGGAAGGGCCAGTGCTTCACTGTAGGGCTGCCAGCCCGTTCGATAACTCAAACCAAAAAATCCACAAGCACTCTGAACAGAGGTAGTCCCACCAGTGTAATCCAAGCGAAATCAAGTTTTATTGCTCAAAATAAGCAAGCTTCTGGAAGGACAAGTGCTCTTTCCCTCACCACCCCGGTGCAATAAAACTTGATTTCGCTTGGATTACACTGGTGAGACTACTCTGTTCAGAGTGCTTGTGATTTTGGTTAGCACGCTTCAACTCCACTGTTATGAACTTCTTCCCACCACATAGCCCAGTGCTAGCCAAGGGATCGTGGCTGAGGGAAAGGGCTGGAGGTCATAAGGCAAGATAGACAGGCTGTGGCAGGGAAGACATCTTGAGGTTAGCGGCAAAGATATCCCTTGTTAGTTACCTTGCCATTTTTATCTTCAGTGGTGCGACACCACCAGTGGAGATAAAAATGGTAAGATAACAAGTGATTTATTTAAGTGATAAGCTAGCAATAATACCTGACAGAGTGGGTGGTACTGGGCTTTACCGGACCACACAGGGGGTGTAATGAGGTCCAACACAGCAGGCGGAAGGCCTTATAGCCCCTGGAAGATCAGGTATAGCCATACTGCCCACCCTGGAGGGTATTACTATGCTTAGAAAATGGGTATTGTTAATATTTTAATAAAATATTTACATTATTTAGAAACATATAGTGTTTAAAAAAATGAATATAACATCCAAACAGTAAAGTAGTCCCTGTCATACTATACTGATAACTAGAAGGCGCTGTTGTTTTAAGAGTCTTTTGTTACAGTCACTTCTGTTTGCACTAGTGCACTATCATTTTTTACCTGCTTCAGCATACTGCCCAGCCAGCCACAAGTGAGAAGCTGTGATTGGGAAAACGATATGGGAGTGATGGAGTTTTTTTTTTTTTAATATATATCGGTTCTTCTGCTTGATCACAGTTGGGAGGCATGGCAGTTGTGAGCAGGTGACATGCATTTGGTTCGATGTTTACTATTCTGCCTTGTTTTGTTAAAAAAACATATGTTATAGCAGTTGAATTCAAAGAACGGGAATGTGTGGGGGCTGTGTTACTCATTACATTTTATCACACTCTGGAGGTACGGCAAGAGTGAGCAGCTGACGCGCAGTCATTAGCTGTTAAGTCGGTTTACATGGTAAGATAATGCTTGCATAGCACTAAGGCACGAATGTTAAATTTTGTGCTTTTTGAGAAAAAAAGATGTTAAACTTGGTGAATTGTGGTTTAAACAAAGAATGTGAATGTGGGTAGGGGCTTCGTCACTCGATTGCTCTAGTAGGGTAAAGTGAGAAAGTCAGATCACTTAGCAAGACAAAAAAAATGGTGTCTAATAACTTTCCAAATCCAAAGCAGCACAGTGATACCACTTTGGTATGAAGGCAGGTTGACATAGATCTTGTTATTTCCCAGTCTCTGTTAGCACACACATACCCCTTGGCAAGGGTTCCAGCGAATCAGAGGTGGGAACTCTCCTACCTTTTCTAGCATTCAGTTAGTTGGAGTATATGAAAGCAATAACCATCCGTGTTGGTCATTAAATGCTAAGGCTGAAGGCCAAGGCATTGGAGGCTGGTTATTGCAAGTATACTCCAGCTAACTGAACGTTATTACTATTACACAAGTTGGGAGTTGGTAAAAATGAACTTGTGTGGGGACAACAGAAACAAAAGCAGTGAGAAGATCATCAGTTGTCCATGGTACAAATGTGCTCCATAGGTGAAATGTGCTAGCGGTCTGATTCAGAAAATCGGCAGGATAGTTAAGCGTTTATCAGGTGAAATCTGAAAATTTGTACAATACAGTATGTCAAAAACAGTGTGTATCTAGTCCTGTAATGTAGTGCTGTTGCCATGGTCATTATGGTGGGTGAAAGAGGGTGTTCTGCACAGCATGCCACTGAGAGAAAGTGAAAGGAAATAGGTATCATGTTTGGGAAAATGTTACAGTGTATAAAATGGACTTCTGATGTGAAAAAAAATACTTTGTTTTTGACAGTGCCATTATGTGGGAGGCTCTGTGAAGGTGTGAAACCTGTTATGTACTTGTTGTGAAGCAGCTGAAGTGGATGGTCTTTTCAATGCCATTTTTCTCTTTTTTTCCCAGTTAAAGATGTGAATGACTGTGGGTGTGCTCACGGTACGATTAACCAGCTGTGGGTGGGGTTTAGTTCAATAACCAACTCTGAATGTTTTTAGACATAGTTTGTGGGACAATAACTGACGGCTTTTGTGCACTGTAATTGACTTAGAACAGATACCTCACATATAATAATAGCTAATCCCCAGATATCATAATACTGAGTTATTAGTGGTTTCATAATTGATATCTATTTTTAATTTTTTGCTATAATGGCTCTTTATCCTCCCAGTCCAGAGGTGGCTGTTTAGCCCTCTCCCTGTTCCCCTGAGCCAAACACCTTCTTCTCCTAGGATCTATCTCAGCTACTAAGTTCTCCCAAGAATGTGCTCCCTTGGCAGGGCTAGAGGGAAGAGGGTCTCCCCACCCACCCAGATACACAAATCCAGAGTGGACCGAGGCTCGGTCACGGGTGACAGCACGGACCAAGGCAGATCGAGCAAGGGTTCATTAAACCTCTGACCTTTTTTCCACTTTTCTCTCCACTCCAGCCATAGGATATCTGGCATGCGCTTGGACTTGCTTATGCAGAACATTCCTCAGTTCCCTCCCTTCATGCCACCTATGCTGTACTTCCAGCACTCTTCTTGGTAACAGTCATTGACCGGGCTGACATGCCCCCCACTCCACAGGAGAGGAAAGCAGTCTGTTGGACATTGAGTCCTCTCCTGCCTGGGCTGACCCCCGGCAACCAGAGCTTGTTCCAGAACTTGGGTCACTGGCATGGGAAAAGATAAGGAGCAGGCAGTGCCTCAGCCTTTTTACACCACTGAGCCAGCTCAAAATTGATATCTTGAAGGTTAATTTCATCACCATGGAGTAATGAACCATTCAAAGAGTAGTTTTCACAATTCTGATGACATCACAATTGCCTAGTGCAGTACTGAAGCCAGCGCTTTTTTATTTATTTATTTATTTATTTAACTCTTGGATTACAATTACCTATGAGTCAGAAGACTCTTTTGTGTAGGTTCCACATCATACAACGACAAGTAACAATACAGGCAAACAAATTACTAAAAATATCATCATATGGATAAATACAATTTTAGTAGACAGATTGGTGTATCATAGTCACACAGAGCAAAGGCTACTTGAGTAAACTGAGTAACAAAAACATATATTGCATATAATAGTTAAAAAAGATAATGTTGCACCTTACAGGAATGGCAAATAGCTGGAGGCAGACAGAAATGGCTTTGATGGTGTGAGCTAGTCTGCCTAAAAATAAGGCTTCATCCACGAGGTGTGGAGGGGGTGGGAGCTGTCATAAATGGGGTTGGGGGAGAGTTAGAGGGTATATGGAGGTTGGGGGGGCCAGTCACAGAGGCTGTGGGAGATGAGGTGCAATCTCAAGAGTTGTTCAAAGGGGCCCAACGTGGTTGAGTCAACTGTGCCTGCTGGAAGACCGTTCAGCCAGCTGGGAGCACTATAACTAAAGGACCATTGGGGCTGACATGCGACAAAGGGGACCTGGTATGCAAGATTTGGTCCATTTCTTGTGAGTGCGAGCAAGCAAACTGGATTAGCAAGTGCTGGGAGTTAAGAGGGGCAAGGCCTAAGCTAATCTTTTTCCCATATAGACAAGTGGGGTACTTTATCCTGTCACTAAGGTTGAGCCACTGAGTCATGCTGTAGAGGTCACATATATGTGTCCTACTGTGCGAACCCGAGACCAGCCTGCAGGCTTTATTTAGGGCTAAGCAAATTCTTTGTAGTGCAGTGTCAGTAGCAGCGCCATATTTGATAAGACCATAATCCACTACTGAGAGGATGGAGCACATGACTGACATTCTGAGGGACTCTTTTGGCATACAGTGTTTATGCCTATATAACACCCCTAGCCTACTGTTGACTGTTTTGACAACCATGTTGATGTGTTCTGAAAAGGACAAGGCAATGTCAAGGGTGACGCCAAAGTGAAACAGTTCAGTCTTCAAACAAACCACAGGTTACAAATATAGAAACATAGATATTGATAGCAGATAAGGACAACTTGGCCCACCTAGTCTGCCCATTAAGCAATCAAAAGAGCCCATCACTTTGCATCCGAAAATGGCATCATCAGGAGTTGCTTCTTGATGTAATGACCAGCCATTAAATCAAATATTTTGCACAAACTTTGATTCGTTTTGTTTTACTGAAAGAGGACTGCCAATTTTTGTTTCCTTTCGTGATGCTTCATCTCCTGGCAAGCAAAGAACTCCTAACAGTGACAGTGTGCATGGGTTTGTTTAACATTTAGAGGGAGGGCCCTATGCAAATGGCATGCAGTGCATTCACAAAGGTCGGGCAACCACATGAGCTTTTCACACTTTTGCAACATCCCCAGCCTGTAGATCTTTTACAGGCAGTGAGAAGATGCATTACAAAGAGCAGCCTGCCCTTTAGAGTTAGTGGAGGAAAAAGATAAGTGAGGGAAATTCAGAAACATAAAATCTGACAGCAGAAGGAGAACGAAAGTCAATGAAATCTGCCCTTGCTGTCCTTCCTCATCCCACTAACCTACTGCTTTGGTGGGTTGTATCTCTCCCACCCTGCTACCCCACCCCTCAGACCCTTTCTGCCCCTTTGGGGATGATGAGTTTCTTGAACTGTCCCAAGTGTGTGTATGTTCTTTAAAGTGAATTTCTGATCTAATGGCATAAGGTATTGGGCTTCACAGGCAATACCTTATGCCAACTTATAAACCATTTTGTGAAAATGTATTTTACTCATTCTTTAATGCAAGTAAAGGGATCATAGCTGGCTCTAGAGGCCACCACCAGCCGATCCCTTCCAGCTTCCCTACTTGCTCTCACGCTGCCCGCTACACCTTAGCGCTCAGTGTTTTTGTGATGTGTGAGCAGGAGAGCACAAGTCACGAGCCCTATACAAATCTATGGGGCTTTCCCCCATGCTCTCCCTACTACGTCACCAAAAACACTGAGCACAGGGGTGAGCGGGGCAGTGTAGAGCAAGTTGGAAAGCTGGAAGGATCGGCTGGCAGTGGCTACAGAGACAGCTACATTCCCTTTATTTGTGTTACACAGTGGTAAAGCATTTTTTTACATAAATGGGTTCCTGTCTATAAGGTATTGGGCTGTAGCCCAATACCTTATGCTGAAACTTTAAACTCAAGCTTTATTGAAGATCAATCAAATCTTTGCATACATGCATACAGTTGTAACAGAATGCAAATATGTTTATTCTTAACCATGACTATTAGAATTAACTAATTAGTTTACTTTTATAGTGTGTTTTACATATCTTCAAAACAAAGAGAGTTGTGTTAGCATCTCTACATGTATTCACTTGTAGTTAATATTCCATTCAACCAATAAAACTATAAATATGAAACACCTGAAAATGTTTGCATTGCAAATAATCAAAACCAGTAAATTACTGAAATATAGCAATGTTTGAGTCAAGTATCATTTGCAATGCTTGCTGGACCCATGGGACACTTATGTTGTCTGTAATTTACCTCTGCTCCTCTCCTGCCACTCTCCTCTGCAATTTTAAAGTTCCAGTACCTCCTTCATTCAGTCTTCTCTCCTGAGTCATGTTCATAAAGTGTCCAGGGTTGTCATACAGGACAGAATTTAAGTCTGTGGTAATACTCTCCATTCAGTGGACAGTGTGGATCTGTACAGCAATGTTGCTATTGTTGGGTGGGCAGTTAGATTACCAGTTAATGGTAATTCTCTTGACAGCTACTGTATTAAAATTAGTAGTTGTAAGATTGTTGCTGTACTTGTGATAACCTAATACCATGCACATGCCTAATATTAAATACTTAAAAGTAAATTGGATTGAACCAATGACCTAGCTGGGGAGGAGGTTGAGGTAATGCAAATATGTTCAGGGAGTTAGGGAAGATCTGCAGGAAGAAGGAAGTTTGCTGGCCTTTCTCAGAGGTGATACCAGTACCAAGGGCCAGCACAGCCAGGAAAAGAAGAATAGAGGATTTAATTACTGGCTGAGGAAACGGTGCAGGAGGAGATATTTATCTGTATTGGGACTGGGAGAGACCCGTCAAACAAAGCACTCTTTTCACCAGACAGGCTACACCTCAGCAGGGAGGGCTTGAGGGTACTAGGGACAAATTAGAACAGATAACCACTACACTTAATTTAAAACTACTGGGGGCAGTGGATGTGCAGGTCCACAGACTCTGAGAGGAGGAGGTTAGTAAACCCCCCACAGTGATGGATGAGGTATATGGAGGGAGGAGGTGGAAGGGAAAGAACACAGCAAAGGATGGAGGTGAGGAACACATAACAAGGTACATGGAGGGTGCACACAGTGGGAATACATGTGAATATAAGAATAGAGGGAGAGAAGGAAGGTCAGATTCTAGGTGGAGGGTGGTCTCTGAATGCGCGAGTCTTGAAAACAAGATGGATGACCTGCAGGCACTATCAGCAGACAGGAGGATGGACATAGCTGCAGTAACCGAGATTTGGGCAACATCACACCGTGATTGGGACCTTACAATCCCTGGATATAAACTATACAGGAGGGACAGGGTAGTCAGGAAGGGGGAGGGTGGCAGTTTATATTAGGGAGGGAATAAGTTGCACAAGGGAGGAGCTGGAGAAAGGGGAGATGGAGGCATTATGGGTTCAGTTAAGGTCCAATAGAGGAGAAAGGTGAGGTTTGGGGTGGTTACAGACCACCCAATAAGGATGAGGAGAGGGATATGGAACTGAGCTCACAAATATTGGAAGCCACAGGTAAAGGAGAGGTGGTAATTGTGGGGACTTCAACCTGCCCAAGGTGGACTGGAGCACACCCTCCACAACCTCTGTGCCCCAAAAGGTTGATCAGGAAGTTTATGGATCTCAAGGTTGGGAAAAGATGGCCAGATGGTTGGAAAACTGGCTGAGGGCAGAACCCAGAGAGTGGTTGTGGAGAGATTTATCTGGCACCAAAGAGGTAACCAGTGGGGTCCTGCAGGGCTCAGTGCTGGGGCAGGTGTTGTTCAACGCCTCATCAATGGCATTGGGGATGGCATTAAGGGTAAAATGTGCCTATCTGTGGACGACACCAAACTCTGTGGGAGAGTGGACACAGCTGAAGGGATACAGGACCTTCAGAAAGATCTGGAAAAGCTGCAGAGGTGTTCCAGGATCTGGCAGCTTGACTTCAATGCCAAGAAATGCAAAGTCATGCATATTGGAGCCAAGAATACCAGGACAGAGTACTACCTGGGTAGAGTCTGAGTATCTGCATTAAATAAGGAGAAGGACCTGGGAGTGATGATCACCAGTGACGTGAAGCACTCCACCCCAGTGCAAGAAAGCAGAAGCAAAGGCAGACAGGAAGCTAGGATGCATATCTAGGGGATCAGTAGTAGGAGAGAAGGCTATACTGCTCTTGTACAGGTCACTGGTAAGGCCACATCTAGAGTATGGAGTTCAGTACTGGTGCTACACCTCAAAGGACCTTAACCTGCTGGAAAAGGTCCAGAGGAGGGCTACAAAGATGATAGCGGGTCAGCAGGGTAAGGCATAAGGAGGGGTTGAGGCACTAAATATATACTCCTGGAAGACAGGCAAGAGAAAGAGAGGACATGATTGGGACTTTCAAGTACTTGAAAGGATAAATAAGGTTGATAAGGAGAATCTCTTTAAGCTGAGTGGTAACAATAGCTCGAGGAGACACAGTCTTAAGCTGGAGGGTGGGAGGTTTAGGAGGGAGGTCAGGAGCACTTCTTCACAGAAAGGGTGGTGAACACATGGAATGGTCCTTCCTGGAAACCACGAGGAGGAAGAAATATTGGTGTCCGGGCTCCCACCTTCCCTATCGAATCAATTCCTCGCGATTGTTTCTTGTTGAGACGGTGGAGTCGACAGACCCCAATGCCCCCCAACAGAATGTAGGAGTCTGGGGTTGGTGACTCCATGGGTATGAGGGGCCTGCTCGGGGATGGGTGGTCTCAGTGGCCACAGTCAGGATTGGTGGCCATGGCCAGAGGGCGGAGCAGTGTAGAGCGACTTGAAAGGACTCAGACATGCTGCAGTCTCTTTTCCCCACACCTCCAGGCAGCAAGGCAGCACAGGTCGTGAGTCAGGAGTTCAGCATGCCACATGGTTGCAAGTGGCAAGTCGTGGGTTCAGTGGGCCCACAGTCACATCAGAGCAGCAAGTAGGCCTCAAGGAGTGTGGGTTCATCCAGGAGGACAGGGGAAGTGGGCAACAGGAGCCAGATGGGTGCAGTGAGGAGAAGTTTAAAACATAGAAACATAGACTTTGATGGCAGATAAGGACTGCTTGGCCCACCTATTCTGCCCATTTCCTACCTACAGGATAAGCTGCAGATCCTAGTTAACCAACAGCCTATTTCTTCCTACCCCCCACAAAATTGCCTTATGTCTGTCCCATGCATTATTGAATTCTCCCACAGTTTTAGACCCCACAACCTCCTCAGGAAGGCTGTTCCATGTCCACCACCTCTCTGTGGAAAATACTTCCTCACATTGCCCTGAACTGCCTCCCCATCTTCAAATTGTGTCCTTTGTTGCACATCTCTTTTCTGAAAGATGCTACCTCTCGGACTTTGTTGATTTCACTGAGGTACTTAAAAGTTTCTATCATGTCCCGCTCCCTCCTTTCCTCAAGGGTATACATATTAAGCTCCTTTAGTCTCTCCTCATATGGCTTCTTTTGCAGACCCTGCACTATTTTAGTTGCCCTCCTCTGGACTGCCCCTATCCTGTCTATGTCCTTGCTGAGATGGGGTCTCCAGAACTGGATGCAGTACTCAGATGAGGTCTCACCAACTGTCTGTACAGAGGTAACAACTTCCTGTTTTCTGCTGGTGATGCCTCCCTATACATCCCAGTATCCCCCAGCCCTCCCTACTGCCTTCTCACATTGCTTGCTAACCTTAAGGTCATCTGATATGATTACCCCCAGGTCCCTTTCCATTTTTGTTGTTGGTACTACCTCCCCACCTATAGTGTAATCTTCTCCTGGGTTTTTGTTTCCCAGTGCATTATTTTGTACTTCTTTGCATTGAATTAAGCTGCCATAGGTCGGACCATTCCTCCAACCTTGCCAAGTCCCTTTTCATCCCTTCCACACTTCCTTCGTGATCAACACTGTTGCAGATCTTTGTGTCATCTGCAAAGAGGCATACTTTTCCTTCCAGTCCCTCTGCAATGTCACTAATAAAGACATTAAAAAGGACTGGACCCAGTACTGAACCCCGAGTACCCCAACTAGTAACCACTCTTTCTTCACTGTGGACTCCATTTACTATTACCTGCTGTGTCCTGTTGTCCAGCCAATGTTTTACCCAGGCTACCACACTGGGACCCACTCCCAGGCTGGTTAATTTGACTATTAATCTTTTGTGTGGGACTGTGTCAAATGCCTTGCTAAAGTCTAGGTAGGCCATGTCCAGCCCTCCCTGGTCTACTACTTTGGTCACCCAGTCAAAGAAATCAATTAGATTCGTCTGACATGACCCACCCACTGTGAACCCATGCTGACTTGGGTCCCTGTGCTCCACTGGCCTCTAGGTACTCAACAATTAATAAATAATAAAAAAAAAAAAAAAGAAAGAAATACAAGTGCTCACTCTAACCTGGTGCATCTTGGGGGTGCAACAAGAGAGTGATATCGGGCCTGGGCAGAGGTTATAGAAGGGCAGGCCAGAACTCCCTTGAGGTGAGGCCCAGGATTAGGAGAACTTCTGGTGGGATTGCCACCACAGAGCCAGTCGATTGTGAGGCAAGGAAGGACCCACAAATGAAGTGGTGGCCCTGAGGTGCCTTTCAAAAATATAATAATAATATTTAAAGGGGAAGGCGAAGTGGCCTGGCTCTGAGCAAGATGGAGGTTTAAGCTCTGAGCCCTTTGAATAAACAACATCCAGCATCATCTTAAGACATCTAAGTCAAATACACATTGAGTTTGAGAGTACAACAAGAAAGAAGATACTACAGTTAACTTGGTAATATCCTTTTTGTTCTGCATAAGACTCTTTTATCACAATCAGATCTTCTATAGTCTCAGTGGGGAAGGCTGCAAAACTCATCATGGCCTATTCCGACAAACAAGTGAATCCTCTTGGTAAAATTGAAGAAATGTTTAATAAATTATCAACAGACATGAAGGATTTAAAAATCGCTACCCAACAAAATACTCAAACAATGAAAACCATCGACTCAAGACTTGCCTTTACAGAAAATAAAACTTGTCTGAATGAAGAAGCTATGCAAGAATTAAAATCCACTATCAGGTCCCAAGATCGAGTTATTAAAGAATTACAATCTAGAGTTGAAGATATGGAAAACAGAAATCGTAGAAATAATCTCAGAATATTTGGATTTCCGAGGACGTGGAGGCCAAAAACACCACGGCATTCCTACTACATGTACTACCGCAAATTCTGGGACTTCAATCCAGTAATGATTTAATAATAGAACGCCTCACCGATCAAGGCCCAAAACCTTCTGCAGAGCTAAGACCAGACCAATAATTGCCACATTTCTTAATTATGCCAACATAGAGTTAATTATGCAAAATCTAAATAAATCAGGCATCTTTCCTGGCAGGGGCATAACATTTATATATACCGTGATTTTTCAAAAGAGGTTTCTATGAAATGGAAAACCTACACGACAGCCAGACGACTATGCATCAGATGGGACTTCATTTTTCTCTTAGATATCCTGCAATTATGAGGGTCTTTATGGGGATTCATTTAAAGATTTCAACAGCCCAGAATCACTTATGACTTTCCTGAATAACTATATGAAATTAACCAGAAAGTCCCGAGACCTGACAGGTTCAATACAGAGCCGACACTCAGACAACTACCAGTACCGAAAAATCATAGACCCAAAATCCCAGAGAACATTACCATTCTTCCTGATCCTTCTAATATAATTTCACAAAAGCAGCATAATCATACACAGGAAAGGCTAATTTCAGAAGCTGATCTCTCTGTGACACAGGGTCTACCCCCATGTCTGCAGTGTTGGCATTTCCACTGATTTCGTTTTAACTGCCCCTGGTATTGCTGTACAAAACAGATACGAGTTGCTGCAAGATCTACCTACCTCTAATGATTACTGTGAAGGTGAATCGAACGCTCCGTTGATGATGGATGAGGATTGTGAATTGAAGAATTCCTCCTGGACTTGTAATGGGAACAACTCACCTTTCAAAATAAACGAACCCTCAAGAAGAGATGACGTGGAAAAAATAAGAATAGAGGATACCTCGGAAGCATTAATCTGAGCATCTGATTAAGTTATAGAGTGGATCGCGGTTTCATGCTGTGCGGAGGTATGCTTAATAAATATTAGGTGGAAGTCCGATGAAGACAACTGATTGATTACTATGCCTTAACAATCAATCGGGACACACCTCATATCGCTTCCCTCTTGAGCTTCAAAACATGGTGAGCATCTCTAATAGCAGGTATATCTGGAGATCGTTGTAACTCAACTGCTAAAACTTGAGACCTGGGTATATATGTTCTATCCGGCATTACACATGAAACGACATTACCAGCTTGGAAGGACACTCAGATGTCTATAAACAGAAGCTAAATAAACGATATCACTCAGTCCTACTATTACAAGACAGATGTTTTATACCTAATTGAAATGGTACCCTTTGTTATACATTGATAATGAGGATACCCCATGACATTCGGTGTGGACAGATGTAAACAGTCTGCTGATCATAGCATTTACATAATTGGCTATAATAATTCATGGAAATGTTTATCTCTTTTACTTCTATCGATTCGATGTATCAAGGGCTCAGTTTACGTGGATTGATGATATCGTGCTACAAATATGAATCTGCCTTGCACTGAGGAATATCCTTGATTAGTTGTAAAATATATCTGGTGTTGCTGTCTGTAATGCCTAACTACGGATGTTAATGTTAAAATTAGCATAGATCTTTGGCAAGATTGACCTTGTAAGATCCCTACAGGAACTTGAAAGTATCACAATATCAGATAACTGTAACAATGATATAATGGGATATAGATACAGGGCATATTGCATCTAAGGGATTTGCATGCTATAAATTACTGAAATTTTACTATTGTAGGATCCTTGATTCTGTGAAAAAGAGCAATTAAAAATTGTTTTTTTTTTTGTTTGTTTGTTTTTCTTTCTTTCTCTTACTGTAGTAACATTATTTGCAGATCATTGGGTCTCAATCCATTAGAGGTGATGCTGGATTTGACAATGTTACTGGAATACTATCGCTTAACTTAGAAAAGTAAAACAAGTATAATTATACTTATCCCATTTTGGGGTCTTGTATAAAATTACAATACCTTGGTATTGTTAACTTAATCCTTGTTAGATTCAATTTTCAGGAAATAGGATAGTACTTTTTCTCATCTTTTATTCTTTTGTTCTTTCTTTTCATTATTTTAGCTAATACTATCATATTCCCTTATTGTTAAGCTACGTCCTAGAGAACAGAGAGGTGGTCTTGGTCTCTTCTTCTTGCTTTTTTTTTTTTTTTTTAAACTTAGACCCACCTTTTCTTCTCTGTTCATCTCAGATGACAATAATTTTTTTATTATTATATAATTCTGACATATTGTAGTGTTAAGGTTACAATGTTAGTAGTGAGCTGCAAGGAAGGTGAACAAATAGATTGTATTCATTCTTTTGGCCTGATATCTATTAATAGATCTGCCAACAGTTTACTTATATGTTACAATCACAATAAGCTGATCTGCATACCTTCACTTGATCATAATTGTGTATTTGAGCCCATTGACACTATTCCTACTCTATCACAGATTAAAATATTTAATATATGATGGCTAATATATCATTATGTACTTGGAATGTCAAGGGACTCAATACACCAAATAAACGCAAACAAGTGCTTAATCATCTCAAAAAGCACAAAATACAGATTGCATTATTGCAAGAAACTAAACTGTTGGATGCAGACAGCATCAGATTAAAAGCGATTGGGTTGGTCAGGTGTTTGTGGCTTCTGCTGCTTCCAAAAAAAGAGGTGTGGCTACACTGATTCACAAAAAACTGAAATGGAAACCTTCTGACATTCAGAAAGATTCTGAAGGTAGGTGGCTTATTATAACCTTTGATACCCCATCAGGCTCATTAACCATAGTTAACATTTATGCCCCAAATTCAGATGACCCCTGTTTTTCAAAATCTATTTCATATTTTAATCTCATCAAACCTAGTTAATTCCCTTTATTAATTGGAGGGATTTTAACTTTACTTTAGACACATATATGGACAGAAGTAACGGTTCATCAGACAGTCATCCTAGAAGTTCTACCATAACTTCTCAATTAATGCATGACCTTGGTTTAACTGATATATGGAGGACTCTCCACCCTAGAGATAGGGATTACACTTTTATTCTTTTTCATCAGACTTATAGTAGACTAGACTATTGGTTGACGTCCCCGTAATCACGGCTAATATAATAGATGTTGAGATCCTTCCACTAATTATATCTGATCATTCCCAGTTAAACTTTTATTTACCTGGGGTCCTCCCCCATGAAATCCCCCTCATGGCCTAGATCCCCTATTACTAAAAGATCCAGAATTCCTACCTTGGATTAAAACACAAGTAGAAGAATTTATAACCTTTAATGATCCTAAAAGATACGCTCTATGGGTATTACTTGGGAAGCACTTAAAGCCACATTACGTAGCAAAATAATTGGGTTCTGCAACTTACAGAAGGAAACTCAGGAACAACAAATTAGCAATCTTGAAAACTACTTAAAGCAAAACAAACAGCATATTTGAATAACCCTAACCCTGACCCCTCTTCGACTTTACACTATGAAATTTTACAATTACGTATGCAAATCAACGAATTAATCTCTAGAAAACAGAATTAGCATTATTGAGAATAAAACATAAATTCTGGGAAGGAGGGGAAAAGGAGTAAAATACTTGCTTATAGACTTAAATGCAACAAATGGAATGTCATATTGCTGCCTTAAAAGATCAAACAGGAAAAATTTGTACTAGTGAACTCTCCATTAATGAAATCATGACAACCTTTATAAGGAACTCACTCTTCCCCTCCCCAACATGTACCTCAGACATTTCTCTTTCTAGATGAGCTTGTACTCCTTGTCTAACAGAAGATGCAATACATTCCCTGGATATACCTTTACCGTAGAAGAAGTAAAAAGCTACCCTTTTCCTTAAAGCCAGACATTCTCCGGGAGGAGATGTCTTCCTGTTGAATTCTATAAGATCCTTATTGAACAATTGGCCCTCTATTATGTAACGTATTTCAAGAATCTACCAAAATAGGGCATTTACCTAATACGTTGACAGATGCTGTCATAACAGTTCTCCCAAAAAGATAAGGATGTTACTATCCCGGCTAATTATCGCCTATATCATTACTTAATACAGACGGCAAGATTTTAAGATCCTGGCTAATCGTATAGAATCGTATGTTCCCAAGCTAATTCATAGATCCCAGGTAGGTTTTGTTAAGGGAAGGATGGGTTCCGATCATCTCGTTCTTAATTAACCTTATATATAAGGCTAAGTCTCTTCCTTCTCCGCAGTAGCTGTCGCTATAGATTTTGAAAAGCATTTGATTCGATTAGATTGGAATTTTCTTTATCTGGTTTTTTCATGATTTGGATTTAGCAACGGTTTTGTTCTTGGATCCAACTTATTTATACAAACCCTCATGCGGGTACTTACCAATTCTACATTATCTCAGTCTTTTAAATTAGAGAGGGGCACGCGACAAGGCTGCCCTCTTTCCTCATCCCTTTTCATCTTAGCTCTTGAAACTTTAGCCACCTTTCTTAGACAGAATAATGATCTAAAAGGTATATCCATTGGTCATAAGCAATATACATCATTGTCATATGCAGATGACATGCTTATACTGCTAGAAAATTTTGAATTATCAGGACAACCACTTAACAATATACTCAACCGATTCTCCAGACTTTCTGGACTTAAGGTCAATTGTCAAAAGACTGAAATATTACCATTAAATGAACATTGTGATACCCTAATGAACAACTGCCTCAGATTTTGATGGGCTCCATGTGGTATTACGATATCTAGGTGTAAAATATTATCCGATTTAAATAAGATTTGGGATATAAATATTCATCCCTTACTATCAGATATTAAAATAAATTTGGATAAATGGAAAAGCCTAAATCTGTCTCTTTTGGTAAAATATCTGCAATTAAAATGAATATTACACCTAAAATACTTTATTTATTTGCTTGTATTCCACTCAAGATTTCCTCGCTTAACATAAAATTGACAAAATGATAGGAGACTTTTTTGGAAGGACACATACCAAGGTTTAGCTGCACTTAAATTACGATCTCATTGGTCTCATGGTGGTTTCGGCTACCATGGTTTATGGCCTACTTTTGGGCATTTAAAGCCTCACAAACTATTAAATGGTTTCTTAAACCTAACTGCAATGTACCTTTGTGGTATGACATGGAGCTTCACTATCTCCAGGACAAACCCTAACAGTTTCATTTATTTTACTTTAACGTCTAAACTTAAAAAAATCCTATTATCAACACATCCATATATTACTGGTTTAAAATGCACAAATGGCTTAAAAGTGACCCTTCACCTATCGTTATATGCCAATTTGGGAAACCCAAATTCATACTAGAAAATAAACCAATATATTGTAACTCCTGATACATAAAAATATTTTTTAAATGATATACTAACGGATAATAGTAATACATTAGACACCTTCAGCAATCTACAAACTAAATGGAATATCTCCAAGATAGAATTTTGGAAATATTTACAGGTTAGATCTGCCATACACCTCTTTATTCAACAATTTAATAACCTACCATTAACTCCCTTACACATTAATAAGTGGATTAATACTCCTTATGGCCTAACCAGTAGAATTTATAAACTAATTAGGACATGCTCCCAAACCAGTCCCTCATGGCCAGAAATAAATGGAATCGGGTACTGAATGAAAAGATATCTGATTTCCATTGGGATAAATGTTGAAACTTTGTCATGACTCGCTTAAAGACATGCGTAGTAGATTAATACAATATAAAATCCTACATCTGTGGTATAAAACTCCAGCTCACCTACATAATATAGGTTTACTACCTAACAATAACTGTTGGCGTTGCAATGCTCCAAATGGGGATCTTCTGCATATACTATGGTTATGTAAACCTATTTCAAATTTATGGCAATCTATTCATAGATTAGCTATAAAATTACTGGTCTGAATATTTTATTTGACCCTAAATTTTATTTATTAGGTGTTATAGATAATAATATAAACTTAACAAAATATCAACATAAATGGCTTCAGATTTTGTTTATGCAAGCTAAAAGATTGATTTTAATGCATTGGAAATCTCACTTAATTCCTACTTTGACTGATATTCTAAATAATTTAACCCACACCTCTTCTCTTGAACGGATCTCATACTTAACAACAGACCGACTCAATGAATACTACCTTTGTTGGCAGGACTATTTGAACTTTCTTCAATCCCAAAATGACATACATTGATAAACTTTCTCTCTCCTACTTAAAATATACATCACTTTTGGGTATGGATATGGTTGTATAACACTATACTTTTGCAGCTCCTTCTGTTAGTTATAGAACTGTTAACTGTTATATTTTGATAACTTTTTCTTCAATTTTTTTTTGCATAGTACAGACTATTAATAACATACTGAATTAAATGCGTATGCAAATATATAATTATTGCAATACTACTGGTTATAATAATATGTTAAACATACTACTACTAACACTATATACTACATTATATATATTTCAACCTGTGTAATGTATTTGGTGCTGTACTATGTAATATGGAAAATACATTCAATAAACAATTTAACAACAAAAAGGGAAGGCAGGATAGGCCAGGAAGTTCAAAGAAAGATAACACAGGGATTAAGACTTTAAGCTATAAACTTGAGAAATGGGTGAATCCAAGCTGAGAGTTTGAATTCACACAAGGCCTCAGCTATCTGCAAGCATAAACCTTTAAAAAAAAAAACTTTTGTCAAGAGGAAGGAGGCAGTATTGGAGAGGGTATTTCAAGGAGACTGGTTAGCTTAGGGGTTTACAGCTTTGAGGTGATGTAGACCTGGCAATTCCACGGTCCCCCTAGTGGACCGACTGACCTGGAGCAAGTCACTTATCTTCCGGGTTTCTCAGGTTGACCTTGAAAATAGGCTTCAGGTTAGCATGTCTCCCTGGTTAATTTAAAACAAAAAAATGTCAGGCAGGCAGAGCCATGGTCGAGCAGCATTACTGGCGCAGCTGGAGATAATGGCCCGCAGGTGGGGAACAGCTTGACTGGAGGTGTGTTTGGAGGCACCAGTGGATCAGAGAGAGTGAAGCCCAAGGTTCAGGATGCAGCCAAAAGGTAAGAAAACAAAGTCACATAAGGGTATAAGGGCCCGATTATGGGTATTGAGCGGGCTTCCTTGGTCTCCAGTGGGAGGACAGTGGATCAGAGGGTAGAAATCCCAGCTCCCAGGGTGAAACCCTCGTGGATCCTGAGGAAAGAGGGAGCCAAAGGGGTGGGGCAGGGTGGAAGGGGAGGACCTGGGCAGACAGCGAGACGGAGGTCTTCCTCCCCATGTGGGAGTCTGGTGATGCAATGCCACCCTGGTGACTTGTGCCGAAAAGCCTAGGGATGATATGACTCCTCCTCCTTGAAGAGGAGGGGTCCCCAAGGTGGACTGGAAAGAGGCCCAGGATTGGGATGGCACAACAGGGTGGTTGGATGGGGTTCCCGAGGTCTGACAAAACTGACCTAGGCCTCTTCCACCCTTGCCTAAGAGGCCCAGAAAGGGGATGAGTCATCATCACATGAGGACCTGGGGGCCGGGGCCCCAGGGAAGGGCAAGAGACCCAGAGGATGCCCCTTTAGGTTTGGGAGGATCCGCCATTCACAGAGTCAAGCAGCAATCAGAAGGGGAGCCTGATAGTGGGCATGGCCAGCGGCCAATGATAATTTCTGATTCAGAAGATGAAAGGGAAGAAGTTTTAAGGGCACTGAAGAATCTGGCCACTATCTTGGCAATGTCTAGAAAAGGGGTAGCACAGGTGAGGGCAGATAGAGGGGGATGTGAACAGCAGTATTCAAGTGTGGAGGAGGAGGTGGGGCCTACCTTTCAGACAAGACAAAGCGCAATACGCAGTAGGAATTGGTAGATATTTTTGCCCTGCTGCATAGGGAGAGAAGGATGATAAGAAAGAGGGGATAAAAGACAAGACTAAAGAAATGAAACCACAGGTGGAAAAGAACTTTGAGAACTGGTCGCAGGATACTTGATTTACTTGTACGTTCTGTGTTGGCAGAAGCCAGATCTCTGCTGTGGACTTCCAGTCATTGGTCTAGGGTCACGTGAGTGCTACAGCTCAAGGGGTGCACATGGCTTCATTATGATTAGGTCTTTCAGCTTTATTTACATAAGAATCCAGGGAGGGAATGGGATCAGGTCGATATGCCATTGTGGGTGGATATAATCACAGATAGGACTTATGTCCAGTATATGGACTGTAGCATCCCGGTAAAAGAGGACCCAGGGGAGGAGGAATGACACAGGAGGCTAACAAGACTGGCAAACCAAGGTTACCATTTTAACTGGGGAACATGCATGCAGTCAAAGTGCAAGTTTATCCAGGAGTGCCTGGCGGTGGGAGGCCCCACTCATTTACACAATGCCCTGGGGAAAATGGGGGCCTCCTGGCCAAAAAGGGGATTTCATGAAAAGGATCTCTGGAGCAGGGGTAAGACCGATAAAGGTAAGTGAGATGAAAGGGTGGTTGGAGAGATACCCCAGCATGGAGGATGTACTTGTGATTTTGGTTGGATTTATGGAGGGGTTTAGGATACCATATACAGGGCCATGGGCAGACTTGAGGTTCCTTATTTGAAATCAGAAAGGGATAACATGGGGATTGTGCAGGAAAAGATAGCCAAAGAGAAGTGACTGGGGAGGATTGCAGGACCATTCAGGAGCCCCATTGGAAGACTTTAGAGTAACACCAGTGGGCATGGTGCTAAAACCACACAAGGGAATTTATTGATGATTACTCACTTGTCTTTCCCAGAGGCAGAGTCAGTGAATGATTTCATAGATTCAGCATTGACTTTGGTGCATTATGCAACATTCGACATGGCAGTGAGGGAGGTGACAAGGTATGGCCAGGGGCACAGATGGCTAAGTAGGACATAGAATCTGCTTTCTGTTTGTTCCTGTCCACCCAGAAGACTACAGTCTGCTGGGATTGAAGGTAGATAGAGAACACTATGTGGATAAATACATGCCAATGGAGTGTGCCATTACATGCATACTTCAAAAATTTAGTGCTTTTCTACAATGGGTAGTGGAGCAGACAACCTCAGTTGGGGAATCATGCATTACTTGGACAACTTTTGGTGATGGGCTCAAAAGGAGTGAGGCCTGTGGGAGGATGTTAAAGGGTTTGCATGAGGTTTGCCGGTCCTTTGGCATCCCCTGGCTGAGGAAAAGACTGTGGGCTCAACCACAGTATTGTCCTTTTGGGGATAGAGATCGATACAGAGAATGGAATATAGATTGCAAGGTTGAGACCTTGGTTAGGATGGTGGGAGATGCTAGGTGTGAGAAAGATGACATTAGATGAAAGTACAACAGTTGTTGGATCATCTTAATTTTCATGCAGGACCATACCGATGGGGCAGGCCTTTGTTCAGAGACTGGCCAAGGTGACTACTGGAGTCCACCACCCCAGCAAAGGATTAGGATCCCCAAGCGGTGAAGGAGGATTTGGCCATCTGGGCCACCTTTTCAGAAGACTTTAAATGGGTGACAGCGTGGCTGGAGGAAAATGTCCAATACAGACTTGGAGCTGTTTACAGTTGCAGCAGGGGACAGGGGTTTGGGGCCTATTTCTTTCTTTTCTTTGTTTGTTTAATGGGTAAACACAACTGGACATTAAATCCTTTTACAGGTGTGACCCACACAAACAAAACATAATGAATATATTCAAAACAGACAACAAGTACACAATATAGGAATACAATGCTACGCCAGTATTCATGTCATATATAAAATCAATTAAAACAATTACATTCATATAATGTTTTGTGATACAAAATAATGAATGTGAAAAAGCAGCATAAGTAGACAGTTGGAATGAGATTCCAAATGGTAGGTGCTATGTAAGAGAAGGCCTTCTGACCACTAAACGTTTTCCTGAAAGGGGACACCAAATGAAACCCACCACCCTAGCCTAATTAATCTACCCAGGTCCTGACACTGCAAAATGTATAAATACTGAGTGGCTCTCCTAACTCTAATATTCTGTACACATACCTGGCCACAATATAATTATAATTAGCATGAATTGACAGCCACCCCATTCTTTCCAAAGCTATACAGTGATGGCTGGCATGGAGAAGAAACAATGCAAATTTACCCAATATCTGCAGCAAAACTGATTTTTGGATGCAGAATCACAGAAATGTTGTCAGTAATCAGAGATGCATAGGTAACAATTGGCAAAAGACACTGTTTGACAATAGCCATTTTAGTTTCATCTGTAATGAAAGACCTGAGCCTATACAACATACTTAACTTACTATGAATTTTGAGTGAACACTACTCAAGTGAGAATCAAAACTTAACAAAGGGCATAATACAACACCCAAATATTTAAATGTGTCCACATTCTCAAATACATCACCATTGAGAGCTTCAATATGGAGACACCCCCAAAGTTTTAATCTAGGAGATGATCCAAAACCATAGTTTTGTTTTCCTTATGTTTAAAAACCAATTGATTTACATCTAACCATGCTGAAGGTTACCCATTTCTCTGGAAGGAATAGAAGTTAACTCATAAATTGTTTTACCATGTACATATACCACCACATCGTCGGCATAAAGCCAACGCCTTTCAGTGTGGTTGCGATCCCATCAAAATACAAAGAAAATAAAATATGACTGAATATGGAGCCCTGTGGTACTCCATATTTAACTGTAAGTTTCAGGGACTTGTCCCATAGTTCACCATTTGAAACCTGTTTTGTAAGTAATTTGTAAACCACATTAGAGCAGGTTGGCCTATACCCAATGCACTTAGTCTTTTAATAAGAAGTTCATGACTGACTAGATCTAATGCCTTGGTCAAGGGGCATGGCTAGCAGGAACATGACCGCACCATGGGAAGAGCAGGGATTGACCAAGGATGTAATGTTCTTAGAATTCTTCCCAGTCATGGTAGTTCTAGTGGTGTGGGTATGACTTTGAGGGACAGAAGGGTGGTATTTAGGTCAGACAATACAGGGTTGTACACATAATCAACGTGCAAAGAGGGCAGTTGGGTCTATAGGGGACATGTTACTGTTTTTGTGCTGAGGTGTTTGGTTAACAATACAGTTTAGGGCCCAACATGTTCACAGGAATGCAACAGTATAGCTGATGCTTTATCTCATTTGCAGTGGGATCAGTTCAGAGCCCTGGCACCTGGAGCAGATGACAGCTCGGCAGAGACACGGAGTTCTTGTGGAACCTGGGAATCTTGAAGACTGGGCCAATCTTTGGCTCTCAGCACCCAAAAACATATATGAGAGAGTGCAGGAATTCATGAGGATTCTGGAGTCAAATGGTTGGGAAGAGGTTTGGCCAATCCTGGAAAGGTAGCTGTGTTGGTTTGTGGTGGCATTGAAAAGGAAGGGAGCTCAGCAGCTGAGGCAAGCTGTCACCTAGCAGCGTTGGGGTGGTTTAGCAGGGCAATGGGGTTGGAGAACCACACTCAGTCTTTCAAGGTCAAGAAACTCCTGGAGGGCTGGGGCAGGTCACAGCCTAGGACTCTAGACAAAGGGAGACCAGTTTTTATTTATTTTATTTATTTAAACTTTTGTTTAGCGAGTAAACAATATGAGCCAAGGTTCTTTTTCAAATGCGACCTGGACCATAATCTATGTTACAGTCAAGATGTAATACACAAAACATATAGACAATACAATATAATCATACAAATGCAACAATTTACATACAAACAATGATCTAATAACAATTACAGTTACTCCAAGATGCTGAAACAGCTGATAAAGGTCTTGCCATCATCCGCACAGGCCGTCAGGAGGCTTGGTTGTTCAGGGCAGCATTCCTGCTGGCTTACTGCAGAGGTCACGGCAGCCAGTAGCCGGACCCTCTAGCTTCCTACTTGTTTATGCTGCCCTGCTACACCCCATGTTCAGTGTTTTTGTGATGTGTGAGCAGGAGAGCACAGGGTGAGCCCTATACATATCTATGGGGCCTGGAGGCAGGGATTGGTGCTAGTGGGAGAGGGGTGTTGGTCTGTGTCTGGATCTGAGGTCAAAGACTGACCAACGGGCTTGGGGCACATGGGCAGTGGTTCAGGATTGGGGTAGGAATGGAGGATTAGGAAGGAGCTAGTGAGGTATGAGGCAGGGAAATGGGATAGGGGTGGGCATACTTCAGACACAGGATGGGACACCACTAGTTTACAAGAATTTTTAAGAAGGCTGTCAAGAGGTCTAAACCTCACTCAGGTTCTTGGCAATAATGGGAATGCAAGGAATCACAAACATGTTGCATAAGAGTAATAAGCTTGTTTATTACTACCAAAGGATTAATCACAGTTTTCCTAAGCAGTTCTTACCAAATACGAACTGGGAGCCTATGCTAAGCGTTCCCTATACCTCAAGGTTTCTTTGTGTCTCCAGGGATCTCGGTATAAGAAGTAGGGCCAGATATTCAAAACTTTGCCCTGGGCAAAACCGTTTGTGCAGATTTAGCATGGTCTGCTATATTCAAAGGCCAAATAGCACGGGCAAACTGCATTAGCACCGGCAAAACGATAATGTATGCAAGGGGAAAACTGACATGAATACAGGTGCAATGCTATATTCAGTGACTAGCACTGCGCTAAGTGGTTTTACGACTTAGCGTGACACTTAAGCGCCGGTGTAATTATAAGCCCAGGAAAAGCTAGTCTTAACCCTGGGCAATCAGCTTTAATGCGACACTTTGGCTTTGCAGTGTTTGCTAGGGTGTAGCATGGGTTTTGTGACCCTAACAAATAAATATGACACATAGATAAAGCCAAACATAGAGGAAGCATACTGCTAACCAATGGCATCACAATGATACCATCATCTGCCACCAGTCCCAGCCATGCCAGGCAGTAGTGGTGACCCTGCCGCCAGTGGACAGCATGGCAGCATGTCCATACAGCACACATCTGTGGACCACACATCTGTGACATGAACAGATGCCAGCACACATGCAGCACTGTGGGCATGGAGGATGTTGAGGGGAGCGTATGGGTGGCGAGGCTGTGCCACAGACCAGGTGTGGCCACAAGGCTGGGACACATCATGCAGTGCACATGGGCCAGTGTTGGGAATACCCCAACACCAGTGTGCCTTCGGATAATATATGCCCCCAGCCACATACCACACAGCTGTACAACTGCCACAGCACACAAAGCCAGAAATGTACATGTCACTGTGGGCATCCCATGCCACAGGTACAGCATCTGTGGGTCACAGTAATGTCCACTGTCAGTAAACACCTGCAGGTTGGGCCTGTCACTGTGTACAGTGCAGTCATCATCACTGCCCTACACACCATAGGCAGTGCTGTGTCCCTCACACTACTGGCCCCTTGCTACTGTAGTGTCTGCTGTGCACTGTACCATGCCCTACAGTGTGACAGTTGCCTGCAGCACCACCACCACCTGTGCCTACTATATGTCCTGTCCCCTGGGGTACAATATGCTATGCTGTACTGTTTATGTAGCCTCACGGCTATCGCCGTGCACTGCCAGACTGACCTACAGGTGGAGCTGCGGTTCAGACCTGGTGAGCCCTGTACTTCCAGACTGACCTACAGGTGGCTCTGTGGGACCCTGCAGTAACGCTGGGCAAACTGCATGCAAATCAGGTATAATGAGATACTAATCTGGTTGTTTGTCCAGAGACTAGCTAAGTAGGCTCATTTGCATGGCACTTTTGAATATGGCACATTTTAGCTCAGGGCAGTGTGTTTGCACCGTACAACTGCTTAGCTCGTGCTAATGCCGCTGCTAATGTGTTAGCACAGCGCTAACTGTACGGGAATAATATACAGTTTTGATCACTGTTCTTTCACATCTGCTGCTTCCTGCAGCTGTACTAAGTCCATGCATTTGCTGGCACACATTGTCCATGTAGTTCATCTGTACCTGCCCTCACATTGTGCACTGTGTTGTTGTTGTGGGTTGCACTTCCTGGTTGCTTTATTCAGTGCTGTCTTATTCCCGGGCTATTTTTGCCCTGCACTCCCAGACCAGTTTGCCCGGCTTCCTAGACTGCAATATTCAGCAGGATTAGCACCGGGCTATTTCCATTTCAATATAGCTTGCTCTGTGTCCCGGCCAAGTTTGCCCGCCGGCAGTGCTAATTTAGCCCCTGGGCAAAGTTTTGAATATCTGGCCCGTAGTGTCTTACATTATATACCTATGATAATTACTACGGTTACAGTAAGATAGAAACATTTCTAGTTACAGAGATGAGCCCTATTGGCTAAATTAGATGTGGCTCCACGGTCCAAGATAACATTATACAGTTCTGTAGTAGTCATCACTTTGCAAAGACAAAGAAAGCTCAGTTATACATGTATTAGTGTAATAATACAAATTACCAAAAGATGACAATGCCAACTTATATATCATCATCATTACAAGGACACAGTTGTCCTAACATCTTATAAGGAAGAAATATATGAGTATTAGAAAGCAAAGTATATAACAATAATATGCATGCATATCCTGACATCTACTCTTATATGGTAGATGCCCAATGCCCTATATGTTAGTATATCATATACCTAAATATTAGCTGTCTAAGGTGTACCACTGGGGGTACCAATAAGGGTGCAGGGACCTCGTGTAACATTCCTCCTTGTTGCCTTTCAGGGCAACACAGCAAAAGTAGGTATATAAAGAGAGAGAGAGAGAGAGAGAGCGAAGAGCAGGTGTTGTTTACAAACCTGAAGCTTGAGCCTTGTAAAGGAACTCCAGCTGCTCACGGTGTTGATGCAGTGTGTGCCATAGGCAGCAAAGCATAATAATAAGAAAAATATCAAAACGCTTGTATAATAATAAAACCTTTGAATGTAATCTCTAACCAGGTGTTAGTTAAGGCACTATTCATATCACCATCACTAATTAGTGCAAGGATAGCTTCATTAGCTTTAGTGATATTATTGCTGATGTGGATGAGATGAGTATCTTTCCTTTCTAACAGGAATTTTAATGTCAATCTAAGGGGGTCAATGTCTACATTAAAATATGGTAGATACTCAGATAGAGTGAGTAGATAATCAAGTTACCATCAATTATATCAGCATCCATAAGAGGACAGGTGTTATAACGGTATGTCCAATGACAGACTTCTGGTGGGGACAAAGCAGAAATTAAGACTATCTATTACACATGTCTGGGCACCATATACATAAGACTTAATATTGGTAACAATGTAGAATTCACCATCAAATTATATTGCATTTTAACAGTAGGTAATCTCCACTTTTGTAACTGTACCGGGCAGGTGTAACTGGTCTTGAAATCCGTGTTGACAGGCAATGAACCTCCTCACGATAAGACTGGTAAAGTTTGTCTGGAGCCAATGTTGAGTCCAAAAGTCTATGCCATTAGTGCTGATGTCATCGTCCATGGAAAAGGACCAACCAATACTGTCCGGAGAATAACCACATACAGGTTTAATAACATCAAATACATCACATTGACACAAGTAAATGTGGCCTTCTTAATGCAGCAGTCCATGTGCAGGGCGACCCAGGCATCCAGGATACGATGGAAGACCAGCAGATGAGGCAAGTCCAGGCATTCTCTGTAGATGACATCATCAAGGTGCCCAATCGAGTGTACAGAAGCCAGCTTGTTGAACAAAGCTGTAGTGGGATCAAAATGTGGTAGAGAGACAGTAAAAGAAACAAACATGGTATCCTCAATAGAACATTTCTCAGAGGTGAAACATGGACCAGTGTTAGGGTGCCTGGTCACAAAACCCAAATTCCTAGCTGTGGATAGTGGAATGGTCGGTGTTTGTTGCATACACATTGCAATACAGCTAGAGGTTTTACACTGTGGACAATACTATTTAGAGATGTGTCTGTCATGTATGATATCAGGATCCTTCCAGATTCCAGATCACAAAAGATTGTTGATGGTAGTGATAATATATGAGCCATAGGCTGAGCTAAAATTTCCAGGCAATGTATTTTCCACCTGCCTCTTTATTATTTTGTGCTATAAGAGCATTAATCTTATCTTTAGAATCTGTAAATGCCTTAGCAATGTCATGCATATTGTATACAGTGTAACTTTCTTCTTGACTAAGACCATCCACACCATGCAATAATGGGGTATTATATCATTCACCAAACCAGTTTGGAATTTAGCTGAATGATATTTGATAGCAACAATGTCTGCTTTGTTCCAGATGAACATAGCTATACCAAAAGACCTGTGACAGTGCCTGTTGCATCAGTGACATCAGAACTGTCAACTTCACGTATTCGTTTATGACTTTGATCATCAGGATTAGGTTTTCACCTGAAATTGCCTCTATACTCAGTGGTATGTACCCGGCAACAGAGTCTTAGTATGAATCTGAAAAGCTGCTAGACCATCAAGCAATAAAGTAATGTAAAGTACTGAAGTGTTAATAGTATGACACATACCAAATTCTTTCATAATCCAGTAAGTTAAATTGAACAAAACAGGGATATGCATAAATTGCAAATAATAACTGGCCTTGCCTTTTTTCATAGAAACCATGGCGTAATTGCGTTATAAAGGGCGTTTATAACGGCAAACATACCCTGTTTCCCCTCACTCTGTCATGCCCGCTGCAGCTCTTCTGAGACCACAGCACGCAGTTTTGTTTGTTCTGCAGAGACCCAACTGCCATTTGGACTCTCGTAAGTACATTTTAAAACAGAAAATGTACCACAATGGAAAACTTATCTTCTCACTGCTGACTGAAAAGTTTTAAAATAAAATAGAAAATGACCATACTGAAAGCAAACAGGACTGTGGGCAGCAGAACCTCGTTCATTTACATGATTGCTAATGGTGAAAAAGGCAAACCCAGCAATTACATAAAATAAAATATGGGGTGATGTGTTTAAACTTGAAGTTTATACACCCTGATGGTTAGATATAACATAAACCCCTCGAGGCCGTCTCGGGGTTTTATGAGCATCTAACCACTCAAGTGTGTGTGTAAACCCCTGCTACACACATCACCCCACACTTTATCTCTGTTATTAATAAGTGTACCAGGTAAGGCAGAGGCTGTTAGACCATTAAGAGGACAAGGGATATGTTTGGGACATTCCAAAAGCTATTTATCAGTTGTGGGTAACATAGAAAGGTACATGGCAGTAGAGGCCATGTTGTGTACAGCACAGAATTTCCTAGTGGAGTCTTTTAGTCAGGGAACTACAATATGATGGATCAATCAAGGCAGTAATGTTGTATAAACCAGAATGTCTAAGAGCAGTCTAGAGCAAGGACAGCGAACTATTAGAGGCTAATTTTGGATTAGGCCAGCTGTGGAAAGTTCCTTTGGAAAGCTTGGCCACAGGAGAATTTGTCCTTGCGATGTGGTTTGCCACTCAATTTGTAGGGTAGATTTTTCAGGAGCAACAATCGAGGCAGCGAGGTAGGCATCGGAACCTTCCTGGACAGTCATAAAATTGTCGGGTATATTAATAGAAACTCCCTCTGGGGCAGATGTTGAATCAAGATGAGGAAGGAGGTGCTTTACCATGCCTTGGATGCAGGGGATAACTCCTGGATGAGGAGAAAGAGGTACAAGATAACCATCTTGTCAGAGTACCTGAAAAGGAAACCAAATGTTAGGAGGCAGTATAGCACAGTGGTCTAAGGCTCTGAGCTGCAAATCTGAGTGACATCCAGCAGACCAGGCCTGAGTTTGAATCCCACAGCTTCCACTTGCATACTGTGTGACTCTGAGCAAGTCACTTAACCTCCTTGTGCTCCCAGGTCGCTCCTAAAAAACTTCCAGCTTAGTGTGCTATACCTGGTTAAACAACTAAAATAAAAAAAGTAAGTCAGTATTATTCCACCCAATGGGGTGAGGAAAAGTAATTATATTTTTATACAGTTTCAGCTGGTTTGCATGTAACCATTTGTCAGTCAGTTTGTTGTTGCACATTAGTCTAACCTGATAGACTGCCGGACTAAGCTTGTTGAAAATGGGGTCGGGCCTTCCCACTTATTGGAGGAGTGTGTGGATATGCAAATCTGAGGACCATCACCTGATCTCCAACTTGCCAATCCACTTCTTGTGCATGTTTGTCAAACTGTATTTTGGACTATTACTGGGCCTTGCCCATGCAGTTAAGCAGCATGCATGTGTATGAGGTCTTGTCTGAGTTTTTCCACATATTGGTCTATGGACACATGGTCTGCTGTGAGGGGTATGCAGGTCAAACAACAAGTGTTCAGAGCAATCTCATCTGTCTGCCAGTCATCACCTCAAAATGGTGTTAACTGGGTGGTGGCTGAGGGCCACCCTGTTACCATAAGGAGTAATGGCAATAGGGAATCCCAGGTCTTGGATTGTCCTCAATTAATTTGGAAAGCATTGCTTAATCCTTTGTTGGCTCTCTCTACTTGACCTGAAGATTGTGGATGATAAGGTATGGAACTTTTCGTGAACCCGAGGAGTTCAACTGCTTCTTTCATCAACTCACCTGTAAAACTGGTTCCTTTGTCAAAGTCTACCTTAGAGGTGGCCCCACCTGGAGAACATCTGTTCCACCAAGATTTTGGTAGTGGTATTAGCAGTGCATGTCTTAGTGGGAAAGCTTCCACCTACTTAGAGAAAGATCAGTCACCACAAGGGCATATTTGTTATTTCTGCTGGTATTAGTCAATGGGCCAACAAAGTCAATCTGAATGGCATGCCAAGGGCCAGAATGCCTTTGTGGTAGTAGTTTAGCATTTCATTTGGTGGGGATAGGATTGTTCTGTGCACACACAAGGCAATTATCTATGTACTGTTTGACATCTTTGGTGATACCGGGCCACTAGGTGGTGGTCTTGAGTCTTTGGAGGGTGTTTTCTACTCCCTGGTGTACACCAGTAGGGGTGTCATGCACTTGGTGCAGAAATTCAGATCTAAGGTGTCTGGGGACCACCCACAACTTAGTGGGGGTATCATCTGTTGATACCAAATAAGCTTGTCATCAGGGAACAAGTGTAACTCCCTACTCATGCCTCAGTACAGATTGTGGGTAGGTAGGTTTTGTTCAGTGTCTTGTCAAGGAATCTGAACACATCCTTGAGTTCAGAGTCAGCATGTTGGGCTGCCGACAGGTCCAAGGGAAAAGGGTTCAGGCTTCTTTTGATTGCTGCAATGTGTACAGCCGCCCTGGCTTCTGGGTGATCCATCATCCAGATGTCCCCTTTCAGGCCCCTCCTTGGCAAGGGTGTCCGCAGTATCATTGAAGGCATGAAAGGAGGTCATATATGGAATGAGCCTTAACTTTGTGTACATAGAGTGTGTGCAAACTTCTGTGCCAGTGAATGTATATCTATTACCAGCTCTTTGTGTTTCACTGGACTGCCATCAGATGAGAGGAAGGAGTTCTTCTGCAAAAAGAGAAATTCTGTAAGAGAACAATGAACCCAGTTAGAGTCTGTAAAATGATGGTATCCTCGGTCCCATGCTGAATGAGCTTGAGGGCACAGTCCGCTGCTGCCATCTCGGCATGTTGTGAGGATGCACACTGCAACACTTAGAGATTTTAACAGTGTTACCATAAGGGTAAATCACTAGAGCTCCTATTCCTGCAATTTGTTCTCCTGGAAATAGGAAGCTGAACCATCTGTAAATATATGACACAATGAGGTGCTCTCAAGTATTTATGGCATGGCAGGGAGGAAAGGACCTGGATCTGAAAGATCAGGTGGTTGCAATGTACAATCATGGGGTTCTCCTTGAAAAGAAGGCCATGCACTAGCATGGATGGCATTTTGGTTTGGTGGACTTGGATGTCCCTATCTTGGAGAAGAAGTGACCAGTGTGTCAGCCTGGTATTGGAGACTGACCCATCCTTCACTATGTCTGATAGCAGAAAGGTAGTTAGGGTGTGGTTTGTGTTGATGATCAGTGGAGAGTACCCAATGATATACAAGAAGTTCTTGACAGCCAGTAGGTGGCTAAGGGTTCCTTTCACAAAGGCTGTACTTCTGTTCCACTGGGGTCAAGAGCTGTGATGCATATGCAATGGGCCTCAAAGTGCCATGAACCTTCTGGGCCAGCACTGCTGACATGGCTATGCTAGAGGTGGCACATTCCAGATGGAATGGCAAAGCTGGATTGGGGTTGACCAGAGCTGGAGCAGAGGCCAAGGCCTGTTTTAGTGACGTCCACGGCCTGGGTGAGAATAGGTCCCAATTCCAGGAATGTCCTTTTACAGTAATTCATACAGAGGAACAGCCTTCTGAGCAAAATCACAAATAAAATATCTGGAATAATTTACCATACCTAGGAATCTCTAAGAGTGGCCACACTAGTGGTAATGGCAGATCTTGCAGTCCTTGTATCTTCTTCCAGGTAGAGCTTCTGCCTTGATCAGTTATTCTCAGGCCAAGAAAGAGTACCTCTTTCTGACATAGCTGTGCTTTTGCTGGATTGCATTTGAGGCCTGCTCTCTGAATGAGAATCAGTAGTTCATCCAAGAGATCCAAGTGTTGTTCCTGTGTGACTGTTGCCAACAACAGGTCATCCACATACTGCAAGAGACACTGGGGGGAGAAATCCTCAAGGGCCAATCATATGGAGATGGAACTAGGACGGGCTATTATGGAATCCCTTGGTAAGCAGGTCCACATTTACTGTCTACCCTCAAAGGTAAAAGCAAACTTATACTAACTTTTGAGGGCCAATGGTAATGATCAAAAACTATTGGAGATGTCAGGGCACTGAACCACTTCTTGTCGGGGGTCAAGAGTGCAGCACATCAGGTGCTGGTGCCACAGTTGGAGCACACACGTGGGTGACTTGTTCAGTCTCCTGTAGTCAATAGTAGTCTCCAGGTGCCTGTGGGTTTCTTCACAGGCCACACTGAGGAGTTGGTGGTAGAGACACATGTCCTGATTACACCTTGTTTGAGGAGTGATTTTATTGTTTCCTTAAGAGAGGCAAGGCCTCTGCTGGAAAAAGATATTGCCTTTCCTCTCATGTGCTGGGCCTGTCACTTCTATGACAGTGTGCATTTGGCCACAGTCATGCTTGTTGGTGTCAAATGCCTCCAAATGCCTTTGTAGGATGGGGAGAAGCTTTGGAAAAGCTCATGGTTCTTGAACACATCTATGATGTCATATTCTTTATTGTTGGCAGATATTGTTGCCACCACATGTGAATCAGGAATCATGATGGTGTGATACTGACCCTGAATCTGTATCAGTAACATATTGGCTAAGTCCACCACACAGTCGTGTGGGCTAGAAAATCAATTCCTATTATACTAGGATGGTCATGCAATACCATTAGCTGGAAGGTGCGGTAGGCCTTCAAGTGTCCCAACTCTACGTGTAGTGGTAGAGAATGGTATGCAGAGCAACCTAGTATCTCTACTCCCGACATGTTGGTCCTCCATCCAGTGGACCAAGGGGATGTTTCAGGATGGTCTTGTGTAATACAGATACAGCTGCACCTGTATCTAGTAGTACTGTCAATAGACGGCCCCGACCTCAGCCTCAGTGTAGGGCCTTCCGTTTGCATCCAAGACCAGCTTGTTTACAATATGGACTGGGGCCAGTAATTGTCAATCTGTGCTTCCAGAAGCATGCGGGGTTGGCCTGGCTCCTTTGAACCACCTCACCATGCTGCACTGATGCAATATAGGGAGTTGCTTCTGGGTTCAGGGCTGTATGGGTCGGAGGGCCTATACTTCTGGTATCTCCATGGGCTGTTGAAGCCTGGGCTCCTGGTTGTATTGCTGCAAGGGCCTGAGTGGGAACAGCATCCACTGCAGAGCGCATTTGCCCCAGAAGTTCTTGGAACTTGATTTTCTTGGCTAGCTTCCTATAGGAAGGTCCTGGTCTTTGTTGTTTACCCTGTTGTTCTTATGGTGTTTCTTATTCTTGTGATAATTCCAGTTCCCACCCACTGTTGTTGTTGTAGCTGTGGTTGTTGGGCCTGCTGGGGTGTTGCTTGCCTGCAGGGAGGGCTGTTCCTCGTGGGCCTGCCCTTCTACCGTGTAGTGCTTTGTGACCTCGGAGTAGTCTCACGGTGGCTACCTTTTGGAACGGGCCCAGATCATGGATGTAGAGTTGATAAACTCTCTCAGTTTTCTGATGAATGTCAGCAGACCTCTCCGTGGTGGGGTAAGTGATTTGCTGTACCTTCTCCCTCACTGCAGGGATCATGTTCCTAAGGAACAGGGTCTTAACTCTATAAGGTCTACATCTGCAGCTTCCTGTGCAAGGTGCTTCCCTGCTCAGTAGGCCATCCAGAGCTTCTGGTGATAAGTCACTGGACTTTCTTTTGCATTCTGTTTCACGGATATGCAGGCATCCTCCTACGCCTGAGCTGTGTGCAGAAATGAGTTCAGCTGCAGCGTCGTCAAAGATGGCTTGGCCGTCTTGGTGGAAGGCATCGGGAGTTTAGCCCATAGTCCAGGATCTATGGTCTGGTGTAGGATCTGGACCTGGTAGTCTGCAGCGAGTCTAAGCATTTCACATTTAGCATGCACCTTTTCCAAGTGGCAGCTGAGATTTTGGATGGGCTCATCCGACCAATACTATCAGCCTATTTGCTGAACAGAGAGGCCATTGTAGGGGATTATTGGGCCGATCAGGTGGAGGAAGATTGCCCGGATGGTGCATCCAAAGCTGCCTGAGCTGCAGCCTCAGCCGCAGTATAAACCATTCCTCCTGAGTGACAGCCTCATGCAGAAGCTGACTAATTTGGGTTTTCAGGACCTGTTTATTTCTCTCAGAGATGGGTACATTGTGCCTACTGCATGTTCAATCATTGTCTCTATCTCCTGCCTGTCTTCTGCATTAGAGCGGCTACTGGTGGACCCATCAGGACAAGCTTTGGCCTCTCCCCATCATGGGGGCCGCCATGTTGGCATTGCCCATGATGTGCATCATGACATCGGTGGTGTATGACATGGGTTGGATGTGATTGGGTCCGCCATGGTGTGGATGGCGGGCTGGGACTCTGGGCCATAGTAGGGGTGTGACTGGGCATTGTATTGTGAGATGTTGTCATCTGTCGCCCCTTCAGATGACATAGTTAAGGCAGGGCTACGCCTCCATGGCCATAACATGTTCAGCCAGAACCTCTTGCTGATGGCGCAGTTTCACCATCTTGGATTCACATTCAGCATAATTCACATTTGCAACATTCATATCAACATCATCCTATACCTGTTTCTGCAACACACTATCGTGGTGCTTAACTTGAGATTGTCCCTAATAGCCACTTCTAAGTCATTACGTGCACCTGATTTATCTCGTCCTGGGCCTCTCCAACTCCTCACTCATTTGCTCATTTATTCTACCTAACAAGTCATTCATCTGCAAAGCCTGACTCTTATCCTGTCTCAAGCGTTCACACTCCAACTTCAACATACAAGTTCCTGCTCGCCTGCTTGGGTGGAATGATGCAAAGGAATCCTTTTCATTCTACAGAGTTTAGAGTTCAGATTCCAAATCCTGCTCAGGTCTCATGAATTCTGTTTCCTGCAAATCCATCTCCTGTTTAAGGGAGAGATTTGCAGTTCAAGTTTGAAACCTCACTTGAGGATTCCAGAGCAGCATAGAGCGCGACCAACAGCCCTTTACCTTCTCACTTTCTGGCTGTTTGTCTAGTCTCTGAGTACTGAGTTGAAATCCCAGTATAGGGTTGTTGGATTGACTTGCGTCCCGTGTGAAGTCAGCCATCCTCCATAGGAGGCAAGGAAGTTCGAGACGACGGGTCTCAGTTCTGTGCAGATATTTGATCTGGTGGCCATTGTGTGGGAGGGAACAAAAATCAAACTGTGAAAAAGGCACCGTGCTGTGTATCGATCCACAGCAGGAGAACTTTATTCACAGTTGAATTACTGTGCACTTGTAAGAACTACTGTGGATGGGTCGAGTCAGCATTGACCACACCCGAAAGCAGCCAGACTTTGCAAGTTATTACAAAGTGGTCATAGAATGGGAGAGGTGATCGAGAATGCACACCTACAATACCCATTGGGAAGGAGTAGTTTGAAGCAACAAGTGAAACTTTGCAAACACCAAATATTGCCTACTGATGCAGCCAATTGTCAGGAGGTCTAAACCTCGCTCTCAGGTTCTTGGCAATAATGGGAATGCAAGGAATCACAAAGACGTTGTATAAGAGTAATAAACTTGTTTATTACTACCAAAGGATAAATCACAGTTGTCCTAAGCAGTTCTTACCAAATACAAACTGGGACCATTGCTAAGCATTCCCTATACCCGAGGTTTCTTTGTGTCTCCAGGGATCTCGAGGTATAAGGCGTAGTGTCTTACATTATGTACCTATGATAATTACTGGTTACCATAAGAAAGAAACATTTCTAGTTACAGAGATGAGCCCTATTGCTAAATTAGAGATGGGTCCACAGTTCAAGATAACATTATACAATTTTGTAGTAGTCATCACTTTGTAAAGACATAAAAAGCTCAGTTATACATGTATTAGTGTAATAATACAAATTACCAAAAGATGATAATGCCGACTTATATATCATCATCATTACAAGGACACAGTTGTCCTAACATCTTATAAGCAAGAAATACATATGTGTATTAGAAAGCAAAGTGTATTACAATAATATGCATACACCTTCTCTTATATGGTAGATGCCAATGCCTATATGTTAGTATATCATATACCTAAATACTAGCTGTCTATGGTGTACCTCTGGAAATTGCCAATAAGTGCAGGGACCTCATGTAACAAGACCCATACTTGGCAGTGGGAAGAGACCCATTCACTTCAGATAGGGGTGGCGACTTGGGCAGCAAGCATGGGCATGTCTCAGGCAGAGATTAAGGGTCTAGAGAGGCTGAAGTCAAAGGCATTCAAAAGGTATATCTGGCCACACATGCTCTAACTTGTTTTGTGGGTTAAACAGATTGGTTGGGACCGGAAACAGGAAATGGGTGTGGCTATGTGGGTACTAACTTCATCATTGGGCGGCCACCCAGGAGCGGTTCCGACCTGGATGTCCAATACTGAGCTTCAGTACTGTGGAAGTGCAATGGATGGGTCACAGGGGTGCGCTGGGATCAGTTGATTCCCAGGTTGCAAAGAGGTGTCAGAGGAACACCACCAGATATTTTGGTCATCCACCTGGAAGGAATGATGTGGGAGCAAGGAAGTCTGTGGCATTGCTGCATGCCATGCAGGAGGACATAGCCATCATCCAGCACAGCATGCCGGGCACCAGGATCATGTGGTTGCATATTAGCTGCAGCATTGGAAAAAATGGAGCAAGGGCCTGGATAGAACCGGATGAAGATCAACAGAGATGGGGACATTAGTGGCCCAACTGCGGGTGGAGTGGTCAAGCACGACCATATAACAGTGAAAACAAAGAACTCTATTGGAAGGATGGAATACACTTATCTGACCTAGGACTTGACTTATTTTGCAGAGACATTTACCTGGTTATAACTTCATTCTTTAGAGATGGGGAGTTAAGGGAAGGGAGACATGCTGTGGGGGACCTGATGAAGATCAGGTTTGTATTGGATAAGGAGTGTCTGTAGGTTCCTAAGGTCGAGTCAGGTTAGCCTGACTCAGAAGTGGGGAAAAGGGGCCTCCAGTGCTCAGCATGGAATGGGGCTCCTCTTATGGTGGTCTTAAGGGAGTCCCAACCTGCACCCAACATGGATAGGCCAAGGTCCTCATGAAATCCTCCTGGGGTGCCCTACCTGCAGGGGCCCCCACTGCAATGGCCCAAGATGGTAGATTTCTCATGGTGGAGGTCCACCATCTCAGGGTCAACAAAAGGGGGGAAGGCCAAGGCCCCACTCAGCATGGAGGGCTGTGGCCTCTGACCGGTTGGTCTGACCCCTCAAGAGACCTAATAGCCCACAGTCTGGCCAAGGGGGACCAGGTGGAGAGGGATTCCTCCCTCCGGTGAGGGAGAGGACCTGGAAATGAATCTTGGAGAGGCTCCTTCAGCACACATCTAGTCTGGATTATGAATTGGTTTAATAAACATATGGCTGTGGCCATTTAATCCCAAACTGGTGTGTTTATTGTCTCTATGGGAAGATCGGAAGGCGAGGGAAATGGGTGAGAACTGGACAACCAATGGTCCTTCCGGAACTTGAGAGTGAGGGATATTGGTGTCTGGGCTCCCCCTCTCTCGAGTTGAATCGATTCCTGTGGTGTTTGCAGCGGGATGGCTGGGTCCGACCTGGCCCCCCATGCCCTGACAGAACATAGGGTCTGGGGTCAGTGACCCTGTGGGCATGGGGGCCTGCTCAGGGATGGGTGGTCCCAGTGGCCACAGTCAGGAACGGTGGCCATGGCCAGAGGGCAGAGTAGTGTAGGGTGACTTAAAGAGATAAGGCAGGCAAGCTGCGGTCTCTTTCTTCTGTACACCATCCAGGCAGAAACCTCTCTCCCTCCAAAAAGCATAGTGTGAGAACACTGTCCTCTACTGAGGGATCTGCTGGAAGGTGATGCAGAAGGATTTTCCTAGGTTTTCCTGCTTAACAGATTTTTCCTGGGTTTTCACCTCTGCCAAGGAGATTCTCAGATTTGGCCTGGTGAAGGGGCAGAAAAAACTGTCACAGTCATGTAAGCAGACAGAGAGTGTCTCCAAGTCCCTAAGGTCTAGTCAGGTTAGCCTAGCTCAGAAGTGGGGGAAGGGGCCTCACACCTCAGCATGGAATTGGTACTCCTTTCATGGCAGTCTTGGGGTGGGGCCCAGTCTGCACCTAGCATGGACAGGCCAAGGTCATCAAAATCCCCTGAGGTGCTCCACCTGCAGATACCGCTACTTCCTAGATGGCAGGTGGTTTCTATGGTGGAGGTCCGCAATCTCCAGGGTCAGACAAAAGGGGAGGAAGGATGAGGGATCCACCCAGCATGGAGGGTGCTTGGCCTCTGACCTGTGGTCTGACCCCTTCAAGAGCCCCACAGCCTGCAGCCTGGCTGAGAAGGGGGTCAGGCAGTGGGGGTGGATTCCCACTCTCCTGGTGGAAGGGAGGACGACTGGGAAATGAACCTTGGAGGTTCCTTCAGCACTCATCTAGTCTGGATTTGAATTGGTTTAATAAACATATGGCTGTGGTCATTTAAATCCCAAACTGGTATGTTTATTGTCTCCTTGTTTAGATCAGGAGGGGAATGGGTGAGAACTGGACAACCAATGTGCTGCTGGAAGAGGTCATCTAGTTGAAGACGGGGCAGCTTTAGAGAGGCTGTGATAGGCAGAGAGGAAGGTAAGGATCATGGATAGGGAAGATGGGAGGAGTGGGGAGGAGGCAGGGACATTAGTTCAAGCTGTAGACTCTGCAACACACGCGAGACTTGATAGACCAAATGGCCTTCTTCTGCTGGCTTCATTGTATGTTCGTGATGTTCCTATATCTTTTCCAATTCCTGTAAACCTCTTTCCATTAATCTAGAATTATGTAATGACTAAAATATGTGCAAAAGGTCCTCTGATTCCCACAACTCTTCCAGTATAGGTTTGTGTCAGAGGCACCCAGATGCCTAGCTCTGTCCAGGGTTAGAAAGTATCTATACACATTACAAAACAGTTTTGAAAACCGTTTTTAAAATCAGCCTTAACATTTCAGTGCATCCACACTACTCAGTAACCATTTTTGATAATGGTTTAGTGTGTCCACACTGCTAGTGTTAAACCTGTTCTCCTTGTAACTATTTCATGTTAAGTCCAAAACACATAACTATGCTTGCCTGTACACACTGCAGCTAGAACTGTTTTAGGCCCTATATTCACTAGACAGTCTGAAACAGTTCTGGGCTGTTAAACCATTCAGATCCGTTGCAGCACCCTTTGCATCTGCACCTATTCCACTTGGGACACATTTTAACGAATTGTGCTAAAAATCCTGATCATACCTAGGCTACAGCATGGTTCGTGGAAAACATTTGAATAAACAATATTTTTACGCACAGTGTGAACTATCTTTTGCTTAATCTGGGTTAGGTGGATCCATGTTGCCAGTGTCCTCTGTCTTGACCCTTAATACCCATGCTACACAGACCCAGAATACTTGCACCAGTATGAACAGCTAAGCATGCTTATGAAGAAACGTTTTAAGAAATGGATCAGACAGTCACAGAACACTACAGCACGGTAAGGTTTAATTCATTTTAAGAAACATTCTCTAGAAAGAAAGGATAGTGATACATTTTAAACCAGTGGTGCACAGAATCTGGAGGCAACATTTGATTCACAGCAGGAAGGTCATGTCAAATGAATCTAATAGTATTTTTGATTGGGTGACAAGGGAACTTAATCAGGAGGAGCAGTAGACGTCAGCCTACCTGATTTTCAGCAAAGCCTTCGACACTGTTCCACATAGAAGGCTGATTAACAAGATAGAGTAGTCTGGACATGGGAGACAAGGTGGTGAATTGGATTAGGAACTGGTTAACAGACAGGAGGCAGAGGTGGTGGTAAATGGGGTACAATCTGGGGAGAGAGGGTTGACCAGTGGGTACCTCAGGGATCAGTACTAGGACCAGTCCTGTTCAATGTCTTCATTAGTGACATTGCAGAGGGCTAGAAGGAAAGGTCTGCCTGTTTGCAGATGATACTAAGATCTGCAACAGGGTGGATACTCAGAAGGGTGCAGAAAATGAGAAGAGGCTCTTGAGAAGCTTGAAAGATGGTCAGATATGTGGCAACTGCGGTTTAATGTAAAGAAGTGCAAAATATTACACCTGGGTAGAGGAACTCTGGGGAGAGCTACAGATTTGAGGGAGAGGAGCTGACTGTCACCAAGGAGGAAAGGGACCAAAGGGTCATCATCTCTGATGACCTTAAGGTATCAAAGCAGTGTACAAAGGCAGCAGGAGGGCCAGTGGTATGCTGGGTGCATAGGCAGAGGTTTCACTAGTAGGAGGCGGGAGGTAGTGATGCCATTGTATAAAACATTGTGCAAGGCCTTACCTGGAGAACTGCATGCATTTCTGGAGACCACACCTCTAGCAAAGATATAGATAAGGTGGAGACTATCCAGAGAAGGGCAACAAAGATGGTGCAGGGCTTACACCACAAAACATATGATGAGAGATTAAGGGACCTCAATATGTACTCAATGGAGAGAGTAGACAGCAGGGGACATGATTGAAACTTTCCAAGTACCATAAGGGCATAAATAAGGTGTAGGCCAGGGAGCTTTTCCAATGTAGAAAACTACTAGAACAAGGGGGCACAATATGAAATTGGAGGGGGTAGATTAAGTGGTAATGTGAGGAAGTTGTTCTACACAGAAAGGGTAGTTGACACATGGAGTAGTCTGCCACAGGAGGTAGTGGGGGCAAGCACAGTGGAGGGGTTTAAGCATGTTTGGGACAGCCACTAGGGAAGTCTGAGTGGGGAAAGGGTGATGACAAGCCATTGATCACATAGGATCAGTGGCCACATACAATGTATAGGGCCTATGGGCAGACTGGATGGGCCTAGCGGTCCTTATCTGCTAACATTTCTATGTTTCTATGGCAGGCCAAGGCCTCATAACACAAGAATCAGCAGTCCCAATGTTTCAGTGATGGCAAAATTCTGGGTATCCATCAAGGACCTCCTCGGGATGGGTGACAGGACCCCCCATAGCAGCGCTCAATCACAATAAGCAAAATCATTCTTGAAAATGTCTCCATGGCAAACATTTTCAACAAAGCTTTTAATGACTACAGTACAGTCTTCCCACCCAAACCTTCTGCCGCATGGAAACATGAACCTCTGAACCTCCACCACACTGTACCAGCCTCAGTCCAAATTCTACTTCAGGCAGGTGATCCCCAGGAAACATTTAAATATCTCACCAGAGTTCAAGGACAAAACAAGGATGGGAGGGATGAGGTTGACATGAAGCTTATCTCAATCACCCTCCTGAAGTGGTCATACCTTTTACCAACATTTTCAATATGTCACTCTGAATGTCAACCTTCCCATCTTCTTGGAAAACTGCCCTAGTCACTCTGCTGCTAAAAGGGAGACCTTTCACTGGTGTCCAGTTATAGACCCATCCCATCCTGTTCCCTCTCTCCAAGGTGCTGGAATGAATCATCGCTGACCAGCTCACTGATCACCTACATAAGTACAATCTCCTCAGCCCTCAACAACATGGATTCTGCAAACTGCACAGTACAAACCTGGCTCTCATCGACTTTACAGGCTCGTTCATGAGGCACTTGACCAGGGTCAATTAGCCGGGCTATCTTATTGACCTATCAAGGATTTCAATCTTGTTGGCCACCAGCTGCTACTACATAGGCTAACTTCTTAGGTTGTCCCCAGACACAGTAGGGTGGTTTTATAGCTACCTGTCAGGGCACTCACAACAGGTAAAGATCAATGGAGCCATATCCGAGCCAGGAAAGTCACAGAAGGGTCCCAAGGGTCCATACTCGCCCACTGCTGTTCAGCCTCTTTGTAAATAGCCTACCAGATGTGTGCCCCTCCTCCAAAGTTCTGCTCTACACAGATGATATGGTACTTTTCCCACGAGGTTCCTGCCAAGAAACACTGACCAGGAACCTGCAGATTAATTTTGATCTTCTACAGGAATGGTTTAACTCCAGCCTGCTAGTTCTCAACAGCAAAGACAAAGACCATGCTCTTTGCAGGTCACCAGAAGAGAGAAACTACCACACATTTTACAATTGCCCTGAATTGGGCTCCACCTTCTAACAGGTCCACTCATTCCCTTACTTGGGGTCACTATTGATGAGTCCCTTTCCTTTGATAAACACATAAGTAATATCACCATGACACAAACAGGAAGTTGGGGGCACTTTATAGACTATGTTTCTGCCTCACAACTGAGGCCAGACTCCTGGCAGTCAGTAGCACAATCCTGCCAATCTTGAATTTGGAATTGTATTGTATGGTGCAGTCACGGACACTGGCCTACCCAAGGTCCACTTGATCCTTAACAAAGCTTTCAGATTCATCTTGGATGCAGATTGCCTCACACATACAGTACATGTGAACTCTACATAAGGACGAAATGGCTCTCAATGGATAGAATCAAGATCCAGACCTGCCTACTAGGGAAGAAGGCCCTACTGGGACTTGTGCCTGCTTCACTGCAGGAATGCTCAGGCCAGCCCCAGGTGAACATGCCACAAGAAACACCACTAGGTATGCCTAGCCATACCCTTCAGGAAAACAGCCCTGGGAAGGCATGCCTTGTGTAGTGAGGCACTCACCTGGCTAAATGAGCTCACTTATTTCAGCACTGGTCTCCCATAAATAGAGCTCTTCAAATCTGAACTCCGGAAGTACATCTCCCACCAGACCACTGCTTCTGCAAATTTTAACCACCACTGGAAGCCAGCTGGACATCCAATTGATCCCATCCCAGCCTTGGATGGGTACACTATCCCCATTCCTCCACCTCATCCCACCTCCAGCCTTAACCCTATCTCTTGCCCTTGCCTCACTCTAATTTCCACTATACCCCACCCACTGCCCCCAACCTCCCCTCTACCTCCATCCCCATCATCCACCAGCCTTCACCAAAACCCCTGGCCCTGCACTTACCTTATCTTCTAGATGTTCATTGTGGCCTAGGAATGTGATTGACAGTACCTCCAGCTGCTGTATCTGTACCTGCTATGGGAATTCGTATTGTGTATTATATTTGTTTATGTCTGATTATGTGAAATGAATTTCAAAATAATTGCCTCCTGAATTGAATCCTGATATATTTGACCTTCCTATGTAATCTGGAATGTAAGATTCTGTTGCCAATGTGTAAAATTGTCTATTTGAAGTATGCTGTCACAACAAAGTTTTCTTCTAAACTGTTTGATGAGGATCCTTTTAAATGAGCTCTTAGCTCAAAGGTGGTAATTTCAATCTCTCAATCAATAAAAAAATAATAATAATTCCCTTAAGCGAGTCAGTGTAACAAGGCCTATAGCAAGGCTAAAACAGGATGCCGGGATGTATCAAGAGGGGTACTGATAACAGAAGAAAAGAGGTAATACCTTCCTTATACAGATCTCTGGTGAGGCCTCACCTGGAGTACTGCATTCAGTTCTGGAACCCTCACCTCAGAAAGGACAGGGATAGGTTGGAAACAGTGCAGAGCAGAGCAGAGTACTAAAATGATTCACGGCTAGCAGGGTAGATCCTATGAGGAGCATCTCAAGGCATTAAATATGCACTGAAAACCAGAAGGGAGAGGGGAGATATGAAAGAGACCTTTGAATTCCTTTAAGGTATTAAGAATGTAAACTACAATTAATTTTTTACCTTGAATACCAACTCGAGGTGATGTGGTCATAAGGGAAATTAACAGGAGGGTGGTTCAGGAGGGACATGATGAAGTACTTTTTATGCAAAGGGTAGTGGGACCTTGAAACAGTCTGTCAGCAGATGGTGGGTGCAAACATGGTCAGGGATTCAAGCAGGTATGGGATAGAATGAAAGCAATAGTGATCACCATGGGTGACAAGACTAGTAAGGAGAATGGGGATAGGATGGGAGGGTTAGTACCCTGGAGAAACAATAGGTTCCAGGGAAGGTTCCAGGGATTATAGGAATATGAGCAGACTGTCTGGCCCTCTGGTCTTTTCTGCCATCATGGTCTATGTTTCTATATCTGCAGAGAGAAGCTTTATGTTCTACTCCTGCCATTTGAATTCCATTGATGTTAGTCTATTGTCAGACTGCCCTCATCCCAACTGTATATAAGCCCCTTAGGAGTAGCTGCCCCACCACTTCTGCTGAAATCTGTTCCACCATCCATCACACATACTTGTCGATCCACCTGACAGAACTATATCTTTGGCCTGCTTGTGGACCCAGTGTCCAAGTCAGTTGTTTGGTCCCTCAACATCTAAGATGGTAGTCTAGTGGCCCCCATATGATGCCAGCCTATATCCCCTAGTTGATCAATGGATCCTAGCTAGCCCAGGTCACCACAAAACATCATATTGAGCTCGGATGAATAAAATGCATGTCATCATAATCTGCACTGCTACTGTGTACACACCATTTTTGTAAGTTGACACCATAACAGCTGAAATACCTCACTTGCATTCCAAGGTTTGAATTGAGGTGGGGCTCCACCCTGAATGACATATCTATCATTCTCTTATTTGCAACCATGTTGCAGATCACAAAATAAAAATGAGAATCAACTTATTGTGCACAACATTTCTTTCTTATTTGTCATACTGAGCACAAGCTAACTGCACTTTGTGTGTCTGGGGAGTGTTTGTAGATTATTCAGAATTCTTGCAAGAGATAACTGGTGTAAGTGAGAAATGTGATAGCATGTACACACTGCTAATATTACTTCAGAAATAAACTAAAATTCAACAATTAGAAAGTAAACTGAGTGCCATAAATTGAGTAGTTAAGAAAGAAGACGGCGTCTTGTCCATTATTCCTATCTCCCAGTCTCTGGAGCCATCTTACCATCTTGATCAGTATTTATTCATCTAGGTGATTTTTATGGGTTTCTATCAGCTCAACACCCTCTTCTGACAGGCCATTCCATGTTCTTTCTGACATTTGGGTAAAACGTCCCTCCTTGTGTTTTTAACAGTGTTCTCTAGTTTGATTTGTCTGTTATAAGATCTTAGGTAAAATTCTTTGGTTTATTTTAATTTTCATAGCTTTTAATCATTCATGAATCTTAAACATCTCAAGCATGTCACCACTTCATCTGTTTTCCAATGAAAACAGTTTTAGTTGATTTAACCTTTGTTCATAGTATGAATTCTTTAATCTTGAAACCATTTTTGTAGCCCTATGTTGGACTCGTTCCAGAAGTTTTATTTCACCTTTCATATAAGGATTCCACAATGGTGAGGCATAATCTAGGTTTGGTCTAATGTATTACCTGTTGATACAAAGTTCATTTTATAATGAACAGAAATCTATTTAAGTAAGTCCTATTCTACCGCAGTGTTTACAGAAGTTTAGCTCTTCACTTGTTAGTACCCCAAATCTTTTCAGACAACTTTTTAGTAATTTTCCATTTAGTTTGTAATCTTGAGTAATGCTATTTTCTTCCCACATACATCACCAGATATTGTCTATAAATTGCATCTCATTTTTTTCTGCCAGATTTCAATCAGTTTCAGGTTATTACATCACCACACATTATCTGTAAATTGCATCTTATTTTCTTCTGCTCAGATTTCAGTCATTTTCATGTCATTGTTTTATGCTTAGTCAATCAGTAATTGATGTTATATTACCACCTAATTTTATATAATCAGAAAATATCATTTTATACCTTTTCCTGTATCTGAAATGAAAGATGAGAACAGTGTAGGTACCAGTACCCATCCTTGAGGGACACCACTCGCTCACCTTCCTTCTTTCTGAAAAGTGCTCATTATACAAACTTGTTGATGTCTATCTTGAAGCCAGTTTTAACCCAGTTTATGATATTTGGTGTAATATTTATCAATATTAATTTATCAGTTACACTTTTCTGTGTGCGGTTTGATGTAAATTATCATTAATTACATGTAACAGGGTAATTACCTGATGATATCAAAAGCTTTTCTGAAGTCAAGATAAATTACATCCATGGGGATTTTTGATTCAATTGCGTGTTTATTTCTTTGGAGAAACATATCATATTCATGGTGCATGATCTGTTTTTGTAAACCATGTTGTGATGTACAGGTATCGGATACTTCTATTTTAGTAATATCATGTTTAAGTTTTGCTTTAATAATATCTCAATTATTTTTTCCAGGATGGAGGTTAAACTGATCTGACTGTAATTTTCTATACTCGAATTTGTAACCTTTTTCTAAAATGAGTACAACTATTTCCTTCTCCAATCCTCTGGGACCTCCTCTGTCTTGTATGATACATTAAATATGTGGTCAATGGACCTATAATATTTCTGCTTTTGCATGTAATATTCTGGGGTGTATTCCATTTGCATCAGCTGGTTTGTCTAATTTTGGTCTAATATCTTCTTCAGAATTTCCTTGGGGTCAAGAGTTGGTCTAGGTGATTTTAAATTATGTTATCAATTTGTATTTGCTTATTTGACTTTCCAGTAAAGACCAATGTGAAATAATCATTGCATTTATTTAAAATATATTTTTGATATATTATTATGGTGTTATTATTTATGATTGATCCAATAGATTTATCTGTATATTAACTATTATTTACATAGGCAAAAACATCTTAGCATTGTCTTTTGTGTGTGTGAATTTTAATTCTACTTTTAATTTTTTCTTTCATTATTTTTGTTTTCTTTGTTCCTTTTGTATTTAATTATAATTATTGCCAAATGATCTGATTTCATTCACCTGAAAGCTTGTTTGTTCTTCTTGATTTATTTTTAAGTGTTCTAGTATAACTGTGGGACCTTCCTTTTTCTAGTACAGTTTGTTACTGGAATGTATTTTTCTAGGTTCAAAATTTTATTTTTAAAACCTTCCATCCTTCTTTGACATTTAAGTTTTTAATTTCCTTCTCCCATTCCCAGTTTTAAATTCCTGTATGATTTCATTATACTTGGCTTGTTTGTAGTTAATTATTACTATTATGCCTTTAATAACTTTAATAATTAATCATTATGTCATTATATATATATATATATATATATATATATATATAGGCTTTTATTATAACAAAAACAATTTAAAATACTTACATTATTCAGGTTTCTTTCATGGCAGGAGTAGAAGCATTCTCAATCCTTAGTGTTACACAACTATTGTATTTTCAGTCTTTATTAATATGAAATAGCATTTACAATGTTCATATAGTATTTAGCACTGTTCCTATACATCTATTAAATTACTACAGATGCAGAAACTGTACTTCAATATTTTATACCCATCAAATAATATTATCTTTAGTTAAACATCTATAACAACAAAAGAAAAGAACATTTGGAAGATAAAAGAAATTAGTGATGGCAGAGTTCTATGGTATCAATACTTAAGGTAGCATATCTTGGTGATCCCTGAGGGTAAAAATTACTGTGAGATTGGGGGTTTCACTTTCTTGAACAAGTACATGATAAGAGCAATTGTTTGATGATCCCCATCTCTATTTTTGTGTTGCAGATTCGGTCAGACACTGGGAGAACAAGTGCCATGAGGGTAGAATGAGTTTATCTATGGAACAAAATCCCTATCTATTACCATTAAGTAAAGTGTCCAGGGCATTAATTTTCTATGACTAAAGCTAATTTTCATTAAGAATATGTGTTATCTTTTCCATGGTGTACATTTGATTCATCAGAGTGTGCCAGTCTGCAACAGTGGGAGGTAAACACTCAAACTCTATAGCTTTCATAGGCATCATGAGAAAATATGCAGAATGTGTCTTTGGAGGGTTTAAGTGTGCAAGGGAATGTCAATAGTATGAAAATGTGGCCCTCCTTTTGCAAATCCAGGATAAAATATCATTTATTCTGCTATGTATCCTCTCTCTGCAGTACTGCTGGAGTGCCAGATATGACCAAAGAATATGAACATGATCTGCTCAGTGCACCCCTCATTGTCTCAGCATGAAGCTAAGCATGGAATTTGATATTTAGATTATATCACTGAGTTTTAAAAAATCGGACCAGAATTTTCCAGGCATATTCCCAGAATAATGGAAAAGAGGTGGATTTTCTTGCTTCTAGAATGGCTAGATCCCATTCTTTATCTCATAGCAGGCCATTGATTTTGTGTGCCCACTTAACTATAATAGGATCAATAGAGACTGGGTCTTGCACAAGAGGTACTCTATAGAGAAGCAATATTAAGTGCTGTGGTAAAGACCTTTCTCATGAGAAGCAAAGGGGGGGTATGGCTGCATTGTGTTTCTGCTAGCACATTTTGGTTACAAGAAATAATGGACTTGTAAATACTGAAAGTGATCCGACTGTTATAGTAGTAAAAATATTTATTTTATACAGGTTGATATCACAAAATCACCATTAGTACCAAAATGGAACTGTTTACAAGGTGTTGCTGTAATATGAGGTGTTCCTGTAATATGAGGTGTTCCTGTAATAACAAGGTGTTCCTGTAATTGTAGTTGAAGCTGTCTTTGATTGTGTGAAGGTCGATATTCTTTCAGCATCCAACAACTGAAAAAAATATTTACGTCATAACATGGACCATCTACAACAGAATGGGTCCAGTACTGGGTGGAAGAAACTGAGCCAAGTGATCTATTGCTGTGTGAGAGAAATGGTCTGCCAAAACAGGCTGGCGTACTGTTTTGGTCCAGCCATCTAAAGAAGTATAGGTGTGGGGAGTGTTGTTGAAGGTGAAGTATATTTCTAGGGCAGGAGAAGATAATTTTTTCCACTGGTGTAAGGAATTGTGTACTAGTTCCAAATGTATCGAATGGTTATGTTAATCCAGTGACAACCAATATAGGTGGTTCTCAACTGATTCACTTGGAAATACAGTTTTAAATTAGGTAAGGCTCATCCTACTTTGTCCTGGGGATCTGAAGGATTCAACATTTGTCCAGGGATGTTTGTCTTACCAGATGAACCTGCAGACAGCTTTGTCCAATTGGGCAGTCTGTCAGAGTGGAAAAAGATGGAGAGAGTCTGAAAGAAATAAAGTAATCTCAGCAGTACATTCAAGTGAATAATATTAACCGGCTGTAGGAAGCTTTAAAATCTTTTTATTGAGTAACAGTAGTAGTAACAGCATACCATTCCTCAATGCGATCAAAGATTGTACTAGTAAAATGTAAAATAACACATTTATCTTTATTTGGCTATGTACTCATAGGGCTGAAATTAAGAAAAAATTATATTGCTTATATATGCAAACTTCAGCATATACATTACCATTTATCTTTAACAGGTCTTTAAATCTGAAACAAATTAACTCCAACAATAAGTCATAGCAGGCTTCCTTGAAAGTAGATGGGGACAGGTATGCAAGTTCAATCTGTCTAGGCACGTGTGAGTATGTGGGTGTTCTGAGCTGGACCAAAGGAAATTACATCTTGTACTCTAAGAAGTGGAGGGCAGTGACAAGGGCCAGTCAGTTTGCCTTTGTAGGTTGTTCCTGGTATGGTATGAAAGAGGATAGTAAAGCTATAAAGGGTTTCATATTACACCATATCTCAATAGACTATCTGTTGCCAGATGGAAAGGCATTAAAATTGTGCAAACTTGATAAGTCCAGCTCTCCAGTCAGTGCGAGTGGGCATAGTAGGTGAACACCACTGAGAGGCTCTGTCTTTTGACCTTCATTGCAGTGCATGTGAGCCAGGTCTTGGCTTGGCTACTAAGGGTTGGTGTTGCTGAGGTATCCCCAAGATCAACACACTAGGGTTCCAGGCAAGGAGAATTGCAGAACTGTGCCACAGAAGTTGATGATGTTCGACCACAATTCTGTAAGGCCTGTACAGTACCAAAGGATATGTTCCAGGGTACTTGTTGCTGCATGACATCTCAGAATTTATTTATGTTTAACAGGCCTATGTTATGGTTTAGTTCCATCTGTGCAGTATTTTCTTCTGTATTAACTGGTATCTGTGGTCCCTACATGCTGTATGCACATTATGCAGCAGTGTAGTGCACATTTCATCTGTGATGGAAGTATTAAAGCCAATTCCTTTCCCTTTTTCTGTTTATGTGAGAGCAACAGTGTGAAGAAAGGAGACATTGATATATTCCCCTATTTGTTTGGGGTTAGAGGCCAGTGGGGACGGACACATGGAGTGCAATTCTGTACAGTATTCGCTATAATGGAAGGAAGTCCCATGATTGTAAACTTAGTTGGATCTGCCATGAGAGAGGTGATAATTAAGCAAGCAATAAGACATGACAAGGTGTGGATTATGGCCTGAAAGAGCATGCCCCAGTTGAGTTATGAGGCATGAAGTGCTTGTGCCAAGTGCCTTTAGCACCTGGAAGTGCTCTTATCAGGCCTTCCACCTAGAGGAGAGGATACAAGAGAACATCAGCTGGGATTGGAGGAAGATTCAAGAGGAAATCAGGAGACATTTTTCCTGAATGGGTGATGGAGAGGTGGAATGTTCTGCCTGAGGAGGTGGTATCCTGTAGAATGGTGGGCAGCTTTAAGAGGGTTGGGACAGGGTGAGGGGAGGGGTTATGATGAAGAGGGTGTGGAAGGTGGGCAGCTGCAAGTTGAGGGCTAGCTACAATCCAGGCAGACTCGATAGACCGTAAGGTCTGCTTCTGCTAGCATTTTGTATGTTCATATAAGCCACACCACGGAGTGTCTTATTGTGATTATAAATGGGTCCCCAAGTAATTATTTAATGGGTCCACAAGTAATTGTTTAAAAAAGTCAGAAATATAAAATAGGGTTTCAATAGCTCTTATAGTAAAAAAGTTGTCCCACTATTAAAGTACTTTGAAAATGTTTCATCAGTAATAGAGGGTTAGGTATGTATTCATCACTGGTGCTTTTAGTAGCATTAGACCCCCCAAACTCATTCATTTCATTTTCTATTGTGGTGTGTGTAACCCTGGTGCTGCTATACCAAGGGCTACTACCCTACTTCCTTTCCTGGCTGCAGGTTGAGGGGCCTGGGTTTGGAAATAATGGGTACTGAGGTGTCTACTAGCAGTAGAAATACAAATCGATTGCCTCCACCCAGAGTGATACTTAAATGGGTTGGTAACGACTTCCACTTATCAGCAGGGTTTGGTCTCTCAGCACTTACCCTGCAGCCCCCCCTGCAAAATACAGTTTCAGAAGCCCACACTTGCACTTTCAGAAAACTTTGCAGTACTTCTGTATCTTAAGACCAAGTAATAATATGCTCAGAAGCCAGGTCACGAGGGCAGAAACAGAGCCCTCCCACAGCTCTGCAGCCCCAACAGGTGTTTTTTACCCCGAGGGTCACGAGGGCAGAAATGGAGCCTCCCACAGCTCTGCAGCTCCAAACACAGATTTCTACTCCCGAGGGTCACGAGGGGGAAACGGAGCCTCCCCACAGCTCTGCAGCTCCCAATAGGCGATTTTCGACTCCCCTGAGGGTCACGAGGGCAGAAATGGAGCCCTCCCCACAGTTCTGCAGCTCCCAACACAGATTTCTACTCCCCAAAGGGGTCCTGAGGCCAAGCAGGCCCTCTCTACAGCTCTTCAGCTTCCAACAGGCGGTTTTCAACTTCCTGAGGGTCATGAGGCAGAAATGGAGCCTCCCCCCACAGCTTTGCAGCTCCCAACACAGATTTCTACTCCTGAGGGTCTTGAGGGGCAGAAGCAGAGCCCTCCCTACAGCTCTGCAGCTCCCAACAGGCAGTTTCGACTCCCTGAGGTCGTGAGGGGCAGGCAGGCCACTCCCGACAGCTCTGCAGCTTCCAACACAGATGCGATTGCAGTGGTCTGTACAGCCAATGGAAGAAGATTCTTGGCGCCTTTTTTTCAAACTGCCTCCTGAGTTAATATGCCACCACCATGCTTTTACCCAAAGAATTCAAAGCTTAATAGCTGAAGCCATACAGCATTTTGCAGACTGCATTTTGTGGAAGTGTTGCTGAATTTAAAATGGACTAACTGCCTTTCAGCAGTTCACTGTTTATTTTCTGTTGTCTTTAAAATTAATTTAGACTCAGTCCTGTATAATTTATAGCACTGCCTGGTCACTTATCTATTGTGCTGGTCCTTTTCCCTTAATCCGGATTAGCCAGTAAGAAAACTAAACGTAGCCCAGCAGATAATGCAAAAGAAAAGTGCAACCGGCAGATCAATTTGTTGAGCCCCAGCAAGTCTTCTGTCCCAAGTCCCCACCCACCCCATGTGCCCTGCAGCCCCTCTTGTTGTGCAAGCATACCTGTGCCAGTATTTAAACTGCTTCTCTCTCCTCTGCTTACAGATTTCTACTCCGCTGAGGTTGCGAGGCAAAAAAGAGCCCTCCCCACAGCTCTGCAGCTCCCAACAGGCGTTCGACTCACCAAGGGTCACAAGGGCAGAAAAAAGCCCCCCACAGCTCTGCAGCTCTCAACACAGATTTCTACCCCGAGGGTCATGAGGGCAGAAACAGAGCCCTCCCCACAGCTCTGCAGCTCCCAACACAGGTATGATAGTAGTGGTCTGTACAGCCGTGGGAAGAAGTCCCTCCGATGCTGCACATTGGCTCCCCACCACCCCACCACCACTCTTGGTCAATTGTCAATTTTGTAGTTGACACCACGTGACTGCCAAAACCTATCAGTGTACTTTTCCATCTGCAGAATATCTGCTTTTGCCTCTAGTGGCCGCTATCACCTGCAATCCACTTTTCCTTCCACTTGCCAACTTTTAACCAAAATGATTATAACCCTGCTCCTTGGCCTTCTCCTAGTAACTCACCCTTCCTCATACCCAGCTGCCCTCACTGTAGCTCCTTTCTGCTGACCCCTCATCCCTCACCCGCATTTCCACCACTTCCATCTTCCACAAGTCTTCCAGCCCTACTCCTCCTGGCCCCACCCAAGCTGACACCTTCCCTCCCCCCTCCTCACCCACACTCCACCCCTCCCTACCCCTTAAACTCTCCCCATCCACATCTCTCCTGCTCCACTCAAATCTCCTCAATCTTGAGGCACTTTTCCATTGCCTTAACCTCCGCTGTCTACCCCCAGATGCAGTCCTGCTCAGTGAAGAGCCCCCACTCCTCTCCCTCCTTCTTCTCTTTCTTCTAGTGGGCGACTTACACCTAAACCCTGGCCCTGAATTGCCCAGACCTACTGCAGCCCCACCCTGTTGTCTGCAGACTACCTCCAGCCACACCCCAGACTCTCTCACCAAGGGCCTCCGTATCTTTCACCTCAACGCAAGGAGCCTCCTCCTAAACTCGATTCCCTCACGGTATGGGTCACCCAGTACCATCCTGACATACTCTGCATCTCTGAATCCTGGCTAGCTCCCAGAACCCCAACTCCTCTTGCTATTCCCGACTTTAACCTATACCCCAAGACTGTGGAAGCGAGGCAGAGGTGTAGCTCTGTATGTCAGGCAATCTATCACGTGCTCCATAATATTCAAGGAAGCCTGCCCTTCCTCCCATGAGTCCATCATTGCATGCCTATCCTTTCCCTCCTCCACCCCACTCTACACTGGGGTCCTGTATGCCCCGCTAAAGACCTCAGCTGACTCCCTTGTCAAAGCCATCTGCTCAATTTCCTCAGCTACTTCCAGCGGAGAGCTTGTACTATTAGGTGATTTCAATCTTGACTGGCTCTCCTCCCCACCTAGCCCACCATCCTAATGATAGAAGCCCTCAATCTCTCCCAAATTATCCAGGAGCCTGCCCTCCTAAACCACAGGTCCTAAACCACACCCTCCTCGACTGGATTTTATCCCCCACCCCCACTCCATCTCTGCCTCAGGCATCTTCTCAGACGCTCTCAGCAACCACTGTATCACCTATTGCATCTGCAAAATACAGTCACCAAGCTCCCATCCAAAATTTCTCTGGTTTCGCCCTTACACCTCCTCAACGAGCCTGTCCTGCCCAAGACCTAATAAATGCTGACTGGTCACCAGTTCTTCGGCAACAGATGTTGACATTGCCCTTTCCACTTCTGCAACATTTTTCAGCACACCTGGGACCTCCATGCACCTCAGGAAACATAAAGTTAAATGTTAGCACCACCCTGGATCTCACCCAGTCTTATTGCTTTGTGTCAATCTAGAGACAACGCTTGGAGGTGGTACAAGACCACCCACGCTACAAGTGATCTCCAGTCCTACAAACAACTCAGAAACAACTGCATGAAGGCCATCCATCAAAATCCTGCTACTTCAAAGCACAACTTGCCAGATCCCAAAACTCACCCACATCTTTCTGGAAGGTGATCAACTCCTGCTAACCCCCGCTAAGCAAGTATGTCCTATCCTAAACTTTGACGGCAGATCCATCTCCAACCCAGAGTCTGTAGAACTCTTCAATAAATTCGCCTCCTGTGCTGTGCCCAACCCCCATGCCCACCCCCAATTAACCAAGACCCTACTGAACCAACCCCCACCCTGGTTTCCTCTTTCCTGCTTTCACGCCATGGGAAGTTTTCAGTGCAATCACTGCCCTAAACCAATCAAAAACCAGCCTATATGGGTTTCACCCCAGACTGTTGTATATCTGCCACTGCCAGTTGCCCCTTGACACACATAATAAATCTATCCCTCTCCACAGCCACAGTTCCAGCAGCCTGGAAACTAGCTAAGATCATCCCTCAGCACAAAGGTGGTGATCCCCACTTACATGAGAACTACAGGCCCATCTCGCTCCTCCCCTCCCTTGCAAGGTCCTTGAATTCCTCATACTGTCCAAACTGTCAGATTTCCTCTCCTCAAGTAACTCCCTCACACCCATGCAATCAGGTTTCAGAAGTACCACTCCACTATCACCTCTCTTCTCGAGTAACCGACTCCTTACTCTCGGCCATGGATCAATGCCATATCTCAGTTGCCATCTTTATTGACTTGAAAAGCCTTCGACTCCATCTCCCACCCACTACTACTCCAAAACTCCGCTGTTGATTGGTTCTGCTCATACCTCCTAAATAGATTCCAGTCAATTCAAATAGGCTACATCTCTCCCTCAATCTGGTGTCCCCCAAGGCTCTATCCTCAGTCCCATTCTCTCTTTTTTCATTAATGACCTTCCGTCTACCTGCCTCTCCTCAAATGTGCATCTTCTGAAACGACACTATCATCTTTGCCTCTGGCCACTCCTATGACAGCGTCCTTCCCAATCTCCAGGCCGACTTCAACAAGTCCAGTCCTGGTTCCTGGAAAACTGGCTAAAACTAAATACCAATAAAACTGTCACCATGGTTTTTGGATCAAGACAGAAGTTAGCCTCTCTCCGCCGCCCCCCCTTTATAACCACCCTGAACAGCTCTGCCCTGAAATGGTCCCAGTTTTCAAATACCTGGGAGTCTGGCTGGACAGCCACCTCAGATTTCACCACCCACATTGAGTCTATTTGTGCCAAACTCTGGTCAAAACTTGCCATCCTACATCGGCACAAAACCAGCCTACCCTAACACCCAGAGGAACTTGTCCGCAAACAATCTTGCCAGTGTTCAACCACACCAACATTGTTTATGGAACAGCCCAACCTCATCTCTCTCTTCAAACGGACATTCTACTCAACTCTTTCTGCCACTTTGCCACTGCCTCTCCCCATGCACTCACCACTGCACCTCTGCTCTTCACTATCCCTTGCCCCGCTCTCCCACAGAAGAACCATCCACAGCATCTCCCTCATAGCAAAATTCTGGTTCGGCTCCTCCTCTACCTCACTTCCACTTGACCCCAGCTAACTCCCTTGATTACTCTCTCTGACACAGGGACTTGCGCTCTTTCACATCCCTCGCCACAAAGTGTCTCCGGCAAAGCTGCCTTTTCTCACCAGCTCCCCTTCTCTGGAACAGCCTTCCTCTGACCTGTACCAGGCCTCCTCTCTTTCTGCCATAAAAAACTCCTCAGGCTCCTCCCACCCACCCTGCACCAACTGCCCAAATATTTCCCAGAACGCCTCCTAAGCCCCTCCACCTTAAGATATTTTCTTGTAGATCCTGAACACTATCTCGTATACTGACTGACTCCTTTATAAATGTAAAAATTCTTGTGTACTGTAATGAAACATGGTTGTGTATACTGTATCTTTTGATTTTACCTTGTGAAACTCTTCTCACCTCTGTGTATGCTCTGAACCTGGTCGTGCCAGAAAGCGAGCTTTGGCTCAGCGTGCCTTTCCGGTTATCAGTTTTAATAAATAAATAAATAAATAAATAACAGCAAAACAGTAAATCACATTTATTCAGGGGATGTTAACAAGGGAGAGATGTGAATCTAGTCAAATGATTACTGTAATTAAAACAGGCTATGTTGCTTTTAATCACTTTAGTCCTTGAAATTATTAGTCTGGCAACTACTGGGTACAGAATGGAAAACAGGCACTCTGAAGTGGTGCATGAGGTTGGCCAACATTGCAGCTGATGTCGGGGCCCTTGATGGAAAGAAAGGTGATTAATTGGTAGCAACACATTTGTAAATCATGGATCATTTGTATCCATGGCCAGATCCCAGTCACTTGCAAACGCACTAAACAAGCAAACAAGATCAGATGGTACCATTTACAATTGATGATTGTTTGCGGAGCTACCCTGGTTTTACTCACTGTACCCAGAATATGTGGATAACAAGAAGGCTCTGGCGATATCAAGGCTGGCTGCTTGTTTGAGCTGTAGATGGAGACTTGGGGTGACATGATTTACCTCCGCTTCATGGCCTTTCCTGTAGGTGGTCGCAATCAGTGATCGATTGCTGTGCAGGGCTGAATACCTGAGGCTGGTTTCTCACCAGGATGCTGAAGATGGCACAGGGACTGTCTGTCTGGGCCCTTTCTAGATAGGCCCAGATTGAAGGAAATGTCTCTTTTAACTTTAAACTTGGTCTGTGTCCTGATGAACCCTCCAGCAGGGCTTTGGTAAATAAAGTCCTTACTGCACAGAAGTGGCTCCTATTTTGCTTAAGTAGTCCCAGGATCAATGTCTCCACATACACACACACACACGGTAGGCCACAGCTTGTGACTGAAGAAACAAGAGACTCCTCAGCTTTCAACTTTCTTGCCAATTGCCCCAGGTACTTTGGAGAAACTCTCCAAGTCTGCCATATGCAGCTTCAAGTGTCTGATCCTTTGTGGACCGAACTGAGACCATAGAAGGCAATACAGGCCTTTTCTGTGGAGAATCTGCAGCCTGAAAACACAGGCTGCTGCCTTTCGGTGTCTTGAGCAGATCTGCCTCTGTTTCAAACAGTTCAATGGTTAGATCAGGATCCCTGTAACCTGGTTGGCTAAAGGAGCTGTCAATCACAGTTAGAGTGCTCCTAGTAGTCCATTTGGTGCCAAGAAGAAAGTTCACAGTTTCACCCATAATCCATTGCAATTAGGACCTCTCAAGGACCCTTTGGTACAGATTGGTCCAAACCAGGAAGTCAAGGAGCAAACAAGGCAGCTCCCATGGAACAAACTAGTGCTGCAGTACTGGCAGTGCAGATAAGTTATTTTGTTTAAAGAACAGCTAAGATTTGGGATAAATATTTACAGATTATGAAAGGACTACCTCTACTCTGCCAGCGACCACAGAGTGGAGCCGATTGGGGAAAGTCTGGCTGTTCACGAGCCTTGATTTACTCCAGACCCAGCCCAGGTTATTTACGCTGTACAATGGGCTGGAGTTCTTAAAGAGATAGCGCGCAGCATAGCATGGCACACACACCACACACACACACACACACACACACACACACACACACACAGCAACAGCAGGACACAACTGCATGTTGATTTAGCTTCTAGGCTGGATGTCTGCCAGGCAGTGGGCATTAGTGGAGCCAAGAAGATAGCCAAGGTAAGTCCCAGGAATGGAAGGGTTACATGTGTTTATGTAGAAATGCTCAGTGTCCATCTGCCTGACAGCGACTGTCCACTTTCATTGACAGTGAGTGTGTCCCACTGCAGCTGCCATAGTTAACGGTTTTCACATAGCGCTTTGAGATGTCAGTTGTATCATCAGGCGCTTACTGATAATGGAATGTGTTTTTATTTTATGATCTCTACACGTAAAAGTAGCAGCAGAGGACCAGGTCTGTGTTTTTATTTTACAGCTGCTGCCTCATTCACTGGATCGCTATTGGAAGAGTGCCTGTAGATCTGTAGTAGGATTTGAAAGCTGTGGCAGGCACTTCACTGACTTCATTACAGACGCTTTTAACCACAGCAGAGGTCAGAGTTTACTTAAAAAATCTAGGAAATTGGATGTCTACATTTTGTAGAGAGAGACAGAGTGTGTGTGTGTGTGTGTGTGTGTGTGTGTGTGTCTAGGGGGAACTGTTGTGCAGCTCATCTAGGCTGTGGATACTAGGCTGGCATGACTTTTGGTTGAGGGTAGCAGAGTTATACATTTGTGTTGTGAGGTCAGGTTGCCAAAGTTGTACCAGTTGTAAAGTTGTGTCCTGATAAGGAAATGGCTGGAAAACTGTTTCAGCTAATCAGAATGCAGGGAAATTGTTTACAATTGTAGAAGGAAGCATAGTTAATGTGGTTTAGCACCAGGCAGGCCTTCTAGTTATTTTTTATTTGGGAGGTGAGGTCTCATCTTAAGGGCTATAGCTGTCTAATTTCAGGTGTGGGATAGTAGTGGATTGGTAGAACCTCCATTTTGTTCTAGTTAAAGTTATAGCCTGACAGATTTCCAAAGTTTTCTAAGATCTGCCAGTGAATGTGAAGGGTTCTGCCTTGGTCTGTGAAATAAATCAACAGGGTGTTAGTGTACAGTGCCAGCTTATGCTGCATGTGTCCAAAAATTAGATCAAGAAGTCGGTCGTGAGTCAAAAGAGTTGTCACCTGCAGTTCAATGTATAGGGCAAAAGAAGTGGGAGAGTGGGCAGCTCTGGTGGCTGCCCCAAGAGAGAGGAAAGGTTGGTGAGAACATGCAGTTGTCTTTATACTGGCCATTATGTTGGTGTAGATTGCTTATATGGGTTAGCAGAAGGTAGATGGGAATCTCTACTGGGTTAAAGTGTAATATAAGAAAGTCCATACCACTCTATCAAAGGCTTTTTTGCATCCAGACTACGGAGCAGAAAATGCTGTTCAAGGGAAGACATATGTTGTAGAAAGTGTAGTGTCTGTTTGACAACGTCTTGGTTTTGACACATTCAGACAAACCCTGCCTGATCATAATTCATTATGACTGGAAGCAATAGGTCTATCAATTTTACCAATATGGAAGTAAATAGTCTATAATCTGTATTAAATACAGAGAATGGGCAGATAAATATTCAAGAGTGGGGTCTTTATTGGGTTTTAGGATCGCTGTGATGGTGTCATATCATCCAGAGTCAGGAACCTGTCCTTCTGTTTGGACATGGTGGAATGTCACCAGTAACCATGGTGATAGTTCTTTCAAGAATTGTTTACAGAACTCTTAAACATAGCTGTCGGGACCAGGTGATTTTTGAGTTTTACTGCTGAAAGGGCCATTTAGAACTCAATCGTGTACAGGTGCTATGAGTTGCTGTGCCACATCTTCCATGAGTTTTGTTAGGTTGAGAGAGCAAAAGTAAGACTGAAACCTGTGCTCCTCTGGAACGTTCCTGGGTGAGAATATCATTTTACATAGTACAGTGGTGCCCACCAGGATGAAACGTGTTAACTTGCAATTGTCATGCATTCTTTAAGTTGTCCAGCCAGTGGCGGGCATTCATGATCACGGATTAAAAGTGCTACAGTGTAACAAGAGGAAGATCAATGGCAAACACAATATGATTTTTTCCCCATGGGTTTTTCAAATGGCAGAGCAATAAACTGAGTTTTTGTTTTAAAAGAAATAACGTGTCTCCAGTTGTTTTATTCTTCCTGCTTATAGTTTAACACTCAGTAATATGTCTCATGTGTTTTATCTTTAGTGCCTGAGTTTTTGACAACCTATTCTATTTTATCTTAAAGAAATATACTAGAGCCACTTTATGTCTGAATTCACATAGTGCTAAAGGGAACCTGTTTTCCGGCGCCATGTTCGTTTCAACTGCCTATTCATTTTGTTTTACTAATCTTTGTCCTTACTTGTGAATTTGCTCCTGCTCCTCAGTGGTGTGTGCATTGCATAGAACCACAACAGAGATTTTCTAAGAAAAAAGGTAATAATAAGTGACAAAAATATATCAATTTAATTTGGCTAGAGAAGTGGCACATAATGTGTTAATTTTTTTTTATTCATAGTTTAAGGAGCATTTTACAACAGTAACCAGTAATAAAACACAACCAATTTTCTAGGTGCCTGGGTGGAGCAACGCCCATAGAAGTACAATCTACAAGCACCAAAATATTGAGAGCAGATACAATTAAACACACAGAACAGTCATATAACAAAACAGTAACATGATAGCAATAGTAACTGAGGTAGTTAAGCCTAGTGGGTTAATACAGCCTTTGGGTAACTGCTGCCATTGAGTGTGCCCTTGTATAGCAAGCTGCAAACAAGCAAAGCAAACAGAGCTGGGAGCCCTCCCTCTCCTAAGACTCTCAAACTGAAAGGGCAAATCAAAAGAGAAAGTGAGAAAGAGAGAGAAGGTTGGATGAGGGCACAAGGAGGACCAAACCCAATATCGGGAGGGGTCAAGCCCTACAGGCAACACTTGTCAGGGATACCCAACTCAAAGAAACAACCAATGGCCCAAAGCCCCCATAAAACTAGTATGAGGATATCCACACCGCCCTGTGGGAGGAGGAAACCCCAGATATATCAGGAAGGAGCCCAGACTCGAGTGAAGCTCTCATAATTCCCAAGAGCTATAAAATTAAGATGCTCAAATCCAGCCACCTTCAGCATTGAGTCCACCCATTGATCACTAGTGGGTATCTCAGTAGTATGCCAACAGTGCAGTAACAAGCACTTAGCCTCTATGATAGCTGTCATAAACCACGTACTCTGATGGTTGTTGGCATGAGGCAGTAAGAGGTATTACCCAGAACTAACATGGATGCATTAAATTCCATACAAATCCCAGGTGTACTTTCCATAACATTGAGCACATCCCTCCATCAGGAGGCTATTTTGGAACAGCTCCACAATATGTGTAGTAACGTACCTTCCACAGCATCGCACCTCCAGCACCTAGCATGTGGAGCAGGTTCATCCAGTACAGCATCACTGGTTTGCAATACTATAGCCAAAGTGTTTCCAACTGCATAAGCCTCCCTACTGTATTCTTCCCCTCTTATAACCATTGAACCAAATAGCCTCCCACCCAAGTCACTCATAGAATGTCCTAGCATACCCTCCCATTTCTGTGAGTCCACTTGGATCTGGTGCCTTGAATATTGAAAGGGCCTTATACAGTACCAAGCTTGGGAGATAGAAACAAACTCTGTCTGGATTGCCTATCCCAAAAATTTCATCCCATTTGGTCTGAGGGGGGAGGAGGCCCTGCCCTAAAATAATTGTGCAGATGCCATAATTGTAAGTACCGCCAATGATGGGAGGCAGGAAGAGAATACTGTCTTTGAAGCTCTTGGAAAGATTTAAGATAACCAGTAGGGAAGAAAATAAGTCCCTACTCTTCTGACACCCTTGTCTACCCAAGACTGCCAAGTAAAGGGGACCCTCCCAATGCCAACAAGGGTGGCACCATAAATGCCAGAGATACAAAGAGACCTGCCAGTCAGACCCCAGTCATGCTTGCTAACTTCCAAACATCCAGTGCATACTCTTGGGTAGGCAACAGTCGGGAGAGGGCTGCCAGCCCCATAAGACACATTTCGGGGAGCAGGGAAAACCATGCTGCTTCCAACTCCAACCACTGAATGACCTGGCTCCAGTGTTGGGAGTAACCAAAGCCATATCTGATGAAGACCCACAGCAATATAATAGCCTTGTAGCCAGGGAGATGCTAGGCCCCGCCCCTTCCATGGCACCATCATTCAAGTTGAAGACAGGCGGGCTTATGTCCTTCCCAGTAAAACTCAGAAAAGGTCCTTGTAACTGAAGCCACCAAGTAGCTGGAATTACATGGGAAGGTATCATATAAATATATAATACCCACAGAAGAAACATCATTCAGACAGCCTGAACCTTCCCCCATGGCGTAAGACATAGGTGTCTCCTTGAAGGATATCATCCCTTAATTTTTGCAGGCGAGGCTGTAGATTTAAAACTGGCCAATTCAAAGAGAGTGGTGAGATTAAAATCCTAAGTACTTAATGGGCCCCTGGATCAGGCCAGGTCTGGCAAATCAGTCCCTGATTTGTTTGAAGCGCACCACAGCTCGTAGTGTCTTTAACGCTATGGGACTCAATAAAATAAATTAAAAATATAGCCTTTTGCTTATGTTGAAGTGCCCTTTACTTTTTAGCCATTGGGTACTGTATTTAAAAAAAATGAGGCTATGTACTTGGTTTGAAGTGATTTTCCTCTTAAGTGGCATATTTCCAGCTTAGTCTGATTAAGTGGGACAAAAATAATAACGCTTAAATCATGTTAAGAGAAGCACTGGTGTATTTGTGAATCTAGGAAGGAGCTATTGCTTGCTCTGTGGTGACTGAGTTTGATTATTGAAATAATAGCCCTCGTACTGATGTATTTTTGAATTAATTATGAACTAGGTTTGTGCTCATAATAATAATAAAAGCCTGGGTCTATGGCTAAATAAATTAAGGAACTTAACACACAGTATGTAGGCTCAATAGTACTTATATATTGACAGTCTCTTGATTGAAGTTCCTTTTGAAATAAATGATGCTCATAAGTGATGCTCTAACGCTCCAGATTTGCAATAATTATGATTTATATGAATTATTAAATATGTGCAATCCTTTAGACGCAAGTGTATAGTCATTATTTTTATAATTTTTTATGATTATATTCAGTAGAATAATTTAAATGTTGATTCTTTATGTTTTTAAGTTAATTGATTAATTTGAAATAGCTGTTAATGAATTATTGATGTCATCTGTAAGGGACCATAAATACTAACTAGTGTCTTAATAGTATGGCCCCTCATGAAACTATGGAGAAGGTAAAGCACTGGGGTTGTTTTTGCCTGTGTATTTGACCAGCATTAACATTATAGAGCAAGTTGGCCCAGTAATAAACAATATTTTGAATTGAAACTGTTATCGCTGTGGCATTCTTATTCTCAGGAGTGCAGTTATATTTTTCTTCAGGTCTGGCAAATGGAGGGCAACAGTGAGCATAAAAGCATGATCTCTAAAATCTCTGTTTTCGACCAGTTATCCCAGGGCCAGAAACAGGCACAAAAGTCATCCAAGAGTCAGACCAAGTTCAGCAGAGAGAACCAACATTTCAAAGAGTGAGTAGTACATCGTCAGCAAGTAGCATTGCTTTGTAATCACTGCAATCCACTCGAATACCCTCAATGTCGGCTGATGACCTGATCTTTTGGGCCAACTGTTTCTGTAGTGAGGAGGAAGAGAGTTAGAGAGAAGGGATCCTTACGGTGCCCCTGCCTAGAACAAATGAAGGGGAAAGCAACCCACTAGTTAAAACTGACACCCATGGGGAAGAGTATATGGTCTCTACCAAGTAGAAGAAATATGGTCCCTAACCAAACTCTTCCATCACAGCTAGTAAGTAGGGCCATTCTACCGAATCAAAGACCTTCTGTGTGACCAAGGCCACCACCATACCAACTGCCAAGGAGGTCTTAGGGACACAGAGAAGGTCCACAAAATGGCGAATATGATCTGACCCATCCCTTCCCCACAAAGCCTGCCTGATTGGGATGAATTAGGAATGGCAGGAACTTAGACAATCTATTAACAAGGGCTTTGGCAATAATTTTATAATCAACATTAAGAAGGGAAATGAGGCAATAGTTTCCACACTGAAATGGATCCCCACTCTTCTTAGGTAATGCTGAGATCATAGCTTCATACGTAGAGGGAGGAAGCGTTCCTGAAGCTAGGCTGCATCTATTTCTTGTGCCAGTAAGGGGCAGACCACATCTCCCAATATCCAGTAGATCTATACAGGAAAACTATAAGGCCACTGGCTCCTCCCCACCTCGTAACTGCCCAGTGACTTCCTGGAGCTCTTTAACAGAAATGGAAGCCTCTAACTGTTCACCTTGAAAATCAGTTAGGTGTGGTAACTACAAGGTATCCATGAAGGCCCGAATATCAGACCCTTCTTGCCCCTCCTCTCCTTGATGCATAAAAATCACAATAATAATCATAAAAAGCTTTGCTAATGCCCACTAGATCTGTCACCTGCGCCCCTGAAACCGAATCCCTGGAATAAGCCTCGAAGCTTCCATCACCTTCAGCCGATAGACTGAGAAGATGCCCAGTCTTCTCCCCCTTCAGTAAGACTGGCTGGTCTGCCTGTTGAAAGTTCAACAAATTGAGTTGAAATCTAGTCGCTGTAATCTATAGCAACAGTAGCGGGTCCCTTCCCCTCTTTATGTGTCTTCTCCAGGTTTGTAAGAAGTGCTTCCAGCTCAGCAATCTTTGCACCATGAGCCTTTTAATGAGCAGAGGCATGAAATTAGCCAACCTCTGATATAAGAATTTAAGCCCTCCCACACCCATTGAGGGGCTGAGTCCCCGCCAATTAAATTCAAGATATCCCCACCTCCTTCTGAAACCAAACTCCTACTGCAAGGTCTGACAAGAGATGTACATTGCAGCACCAACAAGGTGATGTCTTCTCTCCTGGTCTTTCACAGAAGACCAGGTGATTAGAGCATGGTCTGAAATCAGTATAGACTCAATATCCACCTGGTACATAAGCTGGATCATACTAGTAGGTATGAGGATCAAGATCGATCGGTATACGATTGGTGCGGGCGGAGTAGTAAGAGTAATCTCAATCTTTAGGATGTCCCAAGTGCCAGACATTGCTTAAGCTATGTTCAGAACATAAATCCTGCAAAGCTCTAGACCGGGGTTTGGTCAATGTGCCTGGGGCCCTGCGATCACATAGCAGATCCAAAACTTCATTCATGTCCCTGCAGGCTATCAGGTAGCCTCTGCATGACCTATCAACAGCTGTGAGGCTCCTGAAAAAGGCGCTATCTTCATTGGGGCTGTAAACTGAGACCAGGGTAAAGGGCTGCCATCTAACATCCCTGTAATGATTATCCAGCGGCCTCTTGGGTCTCTCCATACCTGCTTATTGATCTAGTTAACCTCCTTACAAACCAAAATCAGAACCCGCCTTTTGGAAGTACATGAAGAGTACCTGGCCCTCCCAAATCCTCCTGAAATATTGTACCTCCTTGGATAGAAGATTAGATTCCTGGATAAATATAATCTGCCCCCACCCCAACTTCCATAAGTGTGTGAGAACCCTCCTCCTTTTGACCGGGCCATTCATACCCGCACCATAACAAGTTATGATCTTATGCATCCCCATGGAAAGGCCGGTAAGCCCCAAGCCTCCTCTCCCCCCAGCACAGGAAAGACCAGGTGCACACAAGGAAAAGGCAACACCCATTAAGCTTAAAACATTAAAAACAATCTCCCCAACACCCCAGAACTATATGCAGAAATAACAATAAAGTAAGCACAATCCTTCACCAAACTCACCCCAATAGGTACTCTCCGGGTCATGCCCCTGTCCCCCAACTATGCAAATAAGAACCCTTCCTATCCCCTTAAGGACCCACCTGTAAGTAACCCTAAGACCCTCCCTGGCAATTCCTTGTAGCCACCCTACAGTGGAGCCTCTCAAAGTCCAAATCCTTTCCAGAATAACTGTCCTCTCTCCCTCCTCCAAGTGCCCAAAACACACAAAGCTCCCTTAGGTGCATATCACAAGATAACTATGTGTGTGCCCCCTAAGAAAAAGGGCATGGAACTGCTAAAGATCTGCCCAGTGGTTACTACAGCCTGGTATGATAAAGACCCCTATTATGACCCAAGCAACAGTAACCCCTCAACCTTCTCTACCCCTCTCTCCTATTTGGAATACACAATGTTATTTCAAAGAGTAACAACTTAGTCTCAAGGGCAGGGACCCTGACTGCCAAAGAAAAGTAAGCCTCGGTGGAAGCAGGCCAAACCCACTGCCCTAAGCCTCACAGTGATGACCAAACCAGGTTCCAACTAAGAGGGAGACCCCATTCTATGACAGGGGTAGTCACAGGAAGGCCAAAGGGATGAGTAGGACCACCGCAGAGGAACCCAACTCAATTCAAAAAGATAAGGTTGCACAGAAAGAGTCCCAAAGAAAGGAAGCACCTTCCTACATCCCCTCCCCCACGAATGAAACCAACCTCCTAAGGCAGTAAAGAAGCAGCCAGGTACACTGCAGTTATATGAACCCAGAGGCTGGACCAAAACAGAAATAAATAATCCATGGTCCCCACAAGGAACAAAGCAAGCAACCTTCCTCTGAAAACCTCAAACTATACCCTTCTGAAATTGAACAGCAGCAATTCCAACCCAGAACCCCTTCCCAGCCACAAAAAAACATATAATGCAAAGTCCATTTGCAAACAAAAGTCAAAGTCCATTAACAGTTGCACTAGGGACAAATCCCAGCAGCAACAAGAAAAAGAATGATATGGTAAATATCTGATCATAGGTCCGGGGAATCAAGTCCTCCACCATCAAAAAGAGATATTAAGGACATACAGCAGCACCAGCTGAAAGGAGGGAAAAAACTCACCGAAGGAGACATCAGCTCCTCTAAGTTGAACCATAGATTGGGGAGAGAAAATATCCTCTCCACTGCCTTCTCAGTCCATGGTATCTTCATTAGGTAAAGCTGCTGATGTTGCAGAAGATGAATGCAGTGGCTTCACAGATGCCTGGGAGAATCTTCTCAAGCTGTCGGCGTGGAGGTAGTGGAGGAGCCCACCCCTTTCCTGTTCCCAGCTGGCCACTCAGAGTTTCCATCAGTTGTCTGTCATCCAAGAACCTGAGGGCTTCTGCCATATTAGTGAAGGACACAGTCCGATCACCCATCACAACTCTCAGGGTGGCAGGAGGAGCAAGAAAGCACTTCACACCATGGCTTCAGGCCCGATCCTGGACTTCATCAAAGGCCTTTCAGTGATCTAATACCTACTCTGAAAAGTCCGGGAGAAGGTAAGCGGGATCCATTAAGACAAATATCTTTAAGTGCCTGGGCAGCCCTCAAAATCTTCTATCAATCTTGGAACCTCAGTAGCTTGAACACAACCGGTCGATGGCAGGTGGTTGAGTTGTTGGTAGGAGACCCTGTTGGGACCCAATGAGCTCTGTCAATCTTGATGGTCAACGAAAGATCCCAATTGAGCCAGATGGGGAGGTGGGACTGTAAAATGGATCATGTCTAGGGGTAGCCCGTGACATGCATGACTGATTGGCGAAAACAAAACGCGACTCAATCACGGTGCATGTCATGGGGACTATGGACAAGGTAGGGTGACCGGATGGGGTGGGTTCACGCATACAGCGACAGTATGTCACTACATGTACACATGCATGGTGGGGTGCAAGCATGCTCACTGAGAGGTGTGGAGGGGTTTGAGGTGTGGTGCAGTGGTGGGATGCCAAGCTGGCCCGTGGCATGGTGGGTGGGTTCAGGGCTTGGGTGGACAGGGTGCTGGGTTTGGGTCCTGGCACAGGTATGTTTTGTTGTGCCCGGCCAGAATTTTTTTCATGATTTGTACCCTAACATGCACCCCCTGGAGTTGAGAATCCTTAAGTAGGGGTGCAGGTGATAAACCCTCCACAGAGTGGTGCAGGAAGTACAGCCCCCATAAAATGTAAAATTGTAAGTCCCCAGTGCCATTTTGCTCTGTGCCGAAGTCACATCACCAAAATTGATTTCGTTGAGGTGATTTCGCCTAACGGCAATCGCCTTTCAGCAGTGGCTGTTATGACATGTAACCTTTCTGGGCTCTGCACCTCTTCTGGCAGCCCAAATAGCTGCACATTGCCTCACTGATGCCGTGTCTCTAAATCATTCATTTTGTCCCATAGAGGCCAAGTCCTGCTTGGTAGATTTCAGCCGATGCTCCGCCAGTCTGACCCAGTCTTCCACTTGGCTAATGCGGCTTTTGGCATGTTCCACCCTGTGTCCCAGAGTTTCAACGGACACTGGATAGACATTAGCTGAACTGTGATGTGATTGAGGTCCGATCTTATACTGCCCATAAAGGTCTTAATTTCATTGAGCTCCTGAGCTAACAGACTGATCTCAGACTCCTTTTCAACCTGCATGGCGGAGTTCAGGCTGCTTCCATCCTCCAGCGGTGGCAGGGAGGCAGATAATTTACATTCTGTCTTCGCACTGTCACAAATTTGTCCAATTCAGATTTTGAGGCCATAATTGCAAGCAAATCCCATTGGGAGAGGTTGATGAAACAAGCTAGAAGGATAAGAATATTATATTTTTAGTGCCTCGGGGACAGAGCTGAGCAAAAGCAGCTATCAGCTAGCAGGCATCATGTGACCCCTCCCCCATGTGTTCATTTTAAATAAGCAGCCTTGTTAACAAATAAACAGCAAACAATTGGTAAATTACGTATTGATAGACAAAGTCAGTTTCTTATTCAAGGGAGAAAGTTAGATAATTTTCATAAATGTCAATGTGGTCTGAAGTTCAATTGGCATGAATCCTCTGAACTTTGTCCTGCATGTGCTGTGTTCCCATCTTGAAATTGTTAATCAGCCATGTACCCTCTCAAAAAACAAAAAAAAAACAATTAGACTTCAAACACTTTAGAAGAGATTCACTTAACAGTCTGAAAGTGAATCACCCCTAATGAGGAGTGCCAGTGTAAGAGATCCTGAGAAATGTGAATTCTTCATCAACACTTGTCAGCTGTGTTAAAGATCAATGGCAAATGTTTGTATCCTAGGGTGACCCTATATGCTTTTGCAGTCTTCTCTAGTCTTTATGTTCATGGAAGATCTGATTCTGGATAAAACTGTCCTTCTGTATGGTTTCCGACTAATTGACAAGTTGGGTTGCACTGTAAGCACTGTGCTGTTTTCCCTGACATTATCTGAGGTCTGCTGGTCAGCAAGTCATTTGCTGTTTCTGTAGTGAGCCCGCACCTGTCAGCCAGTGCTCACAGATGGCTCACGCTGCTGTAGTTTGCTCCTGATTTTCTGACAGAGCAGTGCTGCCAGCGGTAGCTGTGAAAAGATAGAACAGTTCAATTTACTCTTTCTCAGTCTAGCTTCTGAAGTGTGATGAATTCTGAGATGGCTGTTTGTCTGTTAATATCTATCTGTGTGTTTACAGTTTAGATATGCTGGATTTTTGACTCTTTTTTTCTTGAATTGATATTGGTAAACTTTATTTAGCTCCTGTAGTAGATACCATTGTGGAAATGGCAGTATTTGCCAGATGTCTGAATTGTGGATTTAGTTCTCCTTTTATTTCTATATATTTCTATCTTTGTAGTGCAATGTAGTGTGCTTCATGTGTTATTTTTGAAACATCTGATTTTGAGCTATTTTAGTGTTCTTCTGTAACTCAGTACTTGCAGTAAATGTGTGAATTGAGCTTTTAATTTATGTCTTTGGAAACAAAACAAAAACAAATATACCTTGGATGATGACAAATGTAACAAAAACAAAAAATAATGATTCAAATTCTATTCACAGCACAATTCTGTCTGTGACGGAGGTAGCAGTTGGGCAGTCACTTCTCTGACAGGCACACATATGGTGGAATAAAGATGATGATGACTTTTGAAATCAGACTGACTTCTTGTATAGAAATGAAAAAAAAATAATAAATATACCAACAAAAGTTGCTCTATGTTTGAGCTGCATTTTCAATGAACACCCTGTTTAACAGTTGGAGTGTCAGTTACCTCTTGCTTGTGAAATGTCTATTATTAACTGTCTGTCACCAATATGTGTGTTGGTCGCTCGATCTACAAGCAGAAAAATGCTTACAGTGTGGAATTGATGGGACTAACACTGTTTGTTTTGTTATGATTTCCTTACTATGCCTGACTGTGTTTTATTTCTCAGAGTTTAACTTTCTCATTGCGGCCCTTGGTTTGATTATGTGTCTGTCTTTCTGGCAAGCACTTGTTTGTTCCATGAGCAAGGTTCCGTTCAGTTGTTGCAAGGTAAAACAAGCATTTGTCAATGCCAAATGTTGTCTCGCTGGCATTGGCATTGGTAGTACCAGAGTTAGAGATGCATAATAGGAATGGCAGTGAAGTATTGAAGTGGCCAACCCCACCCCCACCCTATAGAGACCAACAGGCATTGGTGTATGCCTTTGGGTTGTCAGCTATAATGCTCATGCCATTGTACCTCACCCTACCCTGTAGACACTGACAAATGTTGTGGTGTGCTTTGGGGTCTTTGGGTGTTATACTTACCCCATTCCATAGGAAATACACTGAGGTGGGTGCAGCATAGAGAATGGGTGAACTTTGTGGCCAATCACTGCAAGGCACATCACGATGCCTGTCACTGGTTGCAGGGTGGGGTGGAATGGTGTGAGCATTACAGCCAATGAGCCCAAGTCACACCCCTGATGCCTGTAAGTCTCTACAGGGTGGGGTGCTACAGTTGGAAACCCTAACACCATATCGTGTGTTGGAATTTTCACTCCAAATTTTCAACATGAGCTGTTTGTGAGCCCACCTCATGAAAGCGGCACTATCAGTTTGTTAGCTGAAAGGTGGTTTTGCACAGTGGCTATGCCATTTGGTGACACAGAGACAAAAACACATTTTGGGCAGGATGTGGAAAATAACAACTGTATTGTTCATGAGGATGCGTAAAAATGGTGCTGTTGAAAATCTGGGTGAAAATATGAAAAATTGGTGAAATCATGAGCATGCATAGAAACTACGCAACTACCGTCCTCTACCCAATTATTTTGGGAGTTTCTTAGCACATTTATAACATAGGCATTTTGGGACCTCCCTCATGAACAGTGGTGCTATGATTTTGTTAATCTGTCCCAAAGTTGATTTCCACAGTGACCACTCCATTATGTGCCACAGGTGCGGAAACACATTTTGGTCAGGGATGTGAAAAATGTCAGCTGTACTGTTCATAAAGAGGTGTGAAAAATGCCAGTGTTGAAAATCTGGCAAGAAAATATTGCAATTTGAGAAGTTACAAGGGTGCATGGAAACTGCTCAATGCACACTTGTAACACAGTCATTTATGGAATTTCGGCACCAAATTTTCAACACAGGCATTTTAGGACTTGCTCATTAATAACAGTGTCACCGCCATTTCTTCAAACTGTCCTAAACTGATTTCGCACAGTGACCGTGCTATTCTGTGCCGGATATGCAAAACACATTTCAGCCAGTATATGTAAAATGACAGCTGTACTGTTCATAAGGAGGTGTGGAAAAATGTCAATGTTGAAAATCTGGACTGAAAATATTACAAATTCACGAAGTTACTAGCGTGCATGAAACTGTGCAGCACGACGCTTGTTAAACAGCTATTTTTGGGATTTTGTCCCACCATATTTGTAACATAGTCTTTTTGAGCCCCCCTCATGAACAGTGGCACTGCCATTTCATTAATCGGTCCTGAAAGGTGATTCCACGCAGTGACCTTTGAAATTACCTTCGGAGCCTATTAACACCATGACAGTGCCAGAATTCATGAGGGGGTCCCAAAACCACATGTTGAAAATTTGTGCCAAAATTCCCAAAATGCCTGAGATATGTATCAACGTTGAAAAGAACCCTATTTATTCCATTATACAGCTTACGCATTTCCTCAGTTTGGGGTTGGCTTTGAAGAGTGCAGACTTGTTCGGTCCACTGAAGATCATTGCACGGACTTCAGAGGTAAGTATGGGAGTGGGGAGGTGGGGAGACAGGGTGCACAGTGAGTGGGCGCGGGTTGTGGGAGGGAGCAGGGAGACCGCGAGGACCATTTTCTTTTACAGATTTAAAAAAATATTGGGGACATTTTTTTTGCAGAGTTTGCACACTGGGTGGGCTCCCAGTGTGCCACCTAAGTCTTTTGGGGGATGCTGTAGCGTGGGGAACTGGGCATCCCCATCGCTATACTGAAGGAGGGGTGGAGACATGAGCCCAGGGGTTAGGCACCCCCCTCGGCACCACAACAAAGCAGGGGTGGAAGATATATTATGCCAATGGGGTGGACTCCCTGTCGGCCAAAATAAGCGGGGAGCCGGGGATGGCGCCCGATGGGGATTGGGCCTCCATCGGCCAAAGAAAAAATATTGGGGGGGGCACATGATACCGAGGGTGATTGGGCACCCGCTTCATATACATTTTTAAATGGGGTGGTCAATATGCTGACGGTAGTGGACTTCCCATCGGCATTGTCACAGGAGGCGCGCAGTCACTGCAGCCATGTTGTGTGGATGTCGGTAGGCATGTTGTGGTCCTGCTGTGGGAAGCTTCACTCTTATTGCAGCAGACCTTTTCTTTAGTGATCGCCACATTAAGTATGCATGGTGTGGCATCGGCATGCGAGCGGTTGAGGAATGAGGGACGCTCTACTGATGCATGCCCTGCATTTGCCCAACAGTGACCGTTCCTCCAAATCTGCTACTACCGAATATGTTGGCTGCATGCATGAACCAACATAAAAGAGTATTTAGTTCAGAAGATGGTAAGGGGTTGGCATCATAGTTCAGGAGATATCCATCCCTGTAAATGGAGGAGGGCTGGAGGACTGCTTGCCTCTGAGCCAAAGATTCTGCAGAGTTCAACGTAGGGGGACAGCTTAAACCTCTAGTTACTAAAACAGCTGAGAAACAGCCTATTAAACCAGAACTACTCATTCCGTAGGAGTTACACACCCATAACAGCAGTAATAAATACAATAAAATAAATAAACAAATAGATAAAAAATACATAAATAATATAAAAGAAAAAACTTCAAAGCATGGAGTCAGTTAAAAACAATATCATACATGCAACAGTAGCATGTGGCAAGGACAGATAAAGGCAGATTCAGAACAGACAGACTGTAGAGGAACAGAGTTGGAGCACGGGGGGCTAAGGCAAATGTGGTTTACTTTAGCATGCACAGTCCACAAGCACAACCACTAATATACCCATTAAAACACAAACCAAATAAAAAAAGGATCACAGAAGGGCACTGAGATTAGTTGTCTGCATAGAGACAGACAAATGTAAATGGGAAGATAGTAAGAGGAAAATGATAGGACTTGCATCATAACATCATTTGTGCTGTTTCAGAAACAGCAGTCTGATCTGAGACCTGCGTACACGTAGCAGGATGTAACTGATGCTTCTTTATGCAGGCAGGGCTCTGTTGCGCTGGCAGTTGTGAGTAAAGGTAGATTGTTTTGTTTACTTTCACTCACAACTGTCAGTGCAACAGTGCGCCATACAAGCATCAGTTACATCTGCTACATATATAGCAGGTCCTCAGATTAGACTGCCGTTTCTGAAACAGCATGATTTCTCATCTCCTCAATTTAAAAGAAATGTCCTGCTAATTCAGAACATAAAGAGTAATGCATATGGATGGTGGAGTGAGGTGAAGGCGTGATGTGTGGGAGAGGGTAGGAATGGGATGGGATGCTCAACTGGGAGTGAGAGAGGGTGGGATGCTCAGCTCCTCTGATACAATGTGTGGTGTTGGCAGGATAAAATGGTCCTCAGATTGGACTGCACTGCCATTTCTGCAAGAGCATGAGTGTTCATCTTCTCAAAAGCAGAAAGGTCATGGCCATTCGTAAAAAAGAAAAAAAAATGAAAGCAATGATTTTGAGAAAATGGCATGATGCTAGTGAGGTTTGATGGAGACGAAGTGTTTTGTCCAATACTAATTATTTCGTGGCAGTCATACACTACTGTAGCTATTTTCACTGTAAAGGAGTCTGGTTTGCAATCACAGAATGTACTTCAATCGTGCAACATTTAGATCTGCCTCAGATCAAAGTGCCATTCGGTTACAGAATATGCTGGAAGTCATCAGCTGTTGAGCATTGCAAAACTCAAGTCGATCAGATCATGCTGTATTACTGGGATGAAGTTGATATTGGTGAAGAAACTAAGTCACTAGTGAATAATGAGGGGTTAAAAAGTAAGTACAGCATGTTCATTTGTTGTGTGGGAACTGTGAGCACATCAGAGTATCCAGTTGGCAAAAAGCAAAACTAAGTGCCCGCCTTTTGTTGTTATAGAGCATCTGACCATGCATTCCCTGTGGAGTACTGTAACAGACGGTTGAGGCAAGTTTAACTTAGTGGGAGCCTGAAGCATCACAGCATCCTATGATTCCATAGGCTGGAGAAAGCTGCAGAGGGAGGAGGGTGCATTGTTTTTTCCTTTTTGTTTTGTTTTAATAAATCTGTGGTTTGGGGGATGACAGTTTGTTTTATTCTAAACACCATAGAGTCAGCTGTATTTGGAATATCACTAATTTATTAGTTAGTGATTAATTTACTAATTAGCTGGTTCAAGATGGGAGCACAGCACATGCAGGAGGAAGATCAGGGATTCATGCCGATTGAACTCAGACCAAGAAAAGCAAAAGGTACCGGATGGACTAGATTAGACATTGCTTCATGTTTGCATTTAGCGAATAGAGATAAAACAGGGTCCACATTTAACAGAGTCTGGCATGTCAGTCATGTGCGGATGGGCTACTTCTTTCATCTCACCCTTGTTCATGATCAGCAGGACCACTGGTAGTTTGGAGCAGTATTCAATGATCCTAAATGAGAAAATGTAACTGAGCACCTTTCCCAGCTGCTATAAGCGGTTGGGTTCATGCCGTGAATAAAGATGTAGCTTTGCACGGAAATTTACATTTCTGAAAATTATCTAACTTGTCCCTTGAATAAGAAACTGACTTTCTCTATCATTTTGTAATTTTCCAGTTGTTTGCTATTCATTTATCAACCAGGCTGCCTAGTTAAAAATGAACACATTAGGTGCCACCTCTAGCTGAAGTAAATATCTATATCTTTTCACAAACTATTATTAACTTCTTTGAGGGGGGATCTCTGTTGTAATTCTATGCAATGCACACACACCTCTCTGCGAAATTTGCCCTTGGACGAAGGGAAAAAATGGTTCTTCTACATCTGCTCTCATGACACACCTGCCTTAAAAAAGAAAACAAAAAGAAATGTTATGGACTAGTTTCTCTGGCAAGCAACACATAAGAAAATCATACTCTATTACTGGGAATGTGCAACCAATGGCCAGCAGGCAAGTGCTCAGAGGAAAAGGAACAGTTTGCAGCCATTTATTCTACCCCAAAAAGATGAATCCAGAGACAGTAAGCTGAAATAACACTAGTTCCATTCAAGAAAATAAAAAAAACTTTTTCATAGTTGGCCAGCAAGCAACAAACACAGTATGCTCCTCACAACACACACACTACTCCACTATTAACAGTGGACCTCACATGTAGTAAAGTTTACCTTCCACCTTAGCACAGGCTTGTGGATGGAACATGGACGTAAAAGTGCTATAGTGTAACTTGAGGCTTAAACCAGCAGCTGACTGTAATTAAGAGAAGGTATTTAGCTTGTTTGATTTTTTAACTGCAATTTTACATGATTTATGAATAAAGTTAGATCTGTCAAACTCTGCTGGTGTGTTTACTGAATAGCTGCAACTGATTTTTCTGAAAGGATGATAGGATGATGTTGTGTCACTACTGCAGTCCCAGCCTACAGTGGTGAAAATGGATCCAAGAAGCCCCAGACTGTGACAGCAGTTAAAGAAAAAACAGACCTAGGATTCTCCTGCTGTGTCTTGTGTGGCTGTCCTAACATTAGGGTGCTGGCCTCCATGCCCTCCATGCTCAACTTCTAGTAAATATAGTGGTCATTTGGAGCCTTGGAGTATACATTACCAAGAGACTCAAGAGAGAGGCCGGACAGCTTTGCCCCTAGGATAGATGCAGTGGTGATACCCACGGAGTCCCTTGCTATGGAGGGGCATCATGTTTGGTGGAGGTAGCATGACAGACCAACTTGGGTCTTCATGACAAAATAGTCTCTATTTGGGTACCCTAACAGATGTTCAGTGATGTGTTGATTCTGTTTATCGATGGCTATCCCCAATATAAATCAAAATTCAATAAGTTTTGAAGACAGCTTATAACAAACATTAAACAATCCATGGACATAAAACAACTAATATTCTAATATCTAGACTCGTGCTCAGACTCATAATAAAATTGCATACATTATGACATAGAACCACAGAAGCAGACAGAAACAAGTGGCAGCATTGGGGGGCATGTGAGATGGAAGGGATAAAGGTAATTAAGTTTCAAGTTTATCATGTACATGCTATCTTGCATGTGATCAGTAAAAGTGATGCAGATTCTAAAATGATTCTCATAATTGGGTGGGGGGCGACAGGGCACATGACTCAATTGTTTTAATGCTATTGTGGAAAACTCTTAGCATGTGACTGGGCTGCAGTATGCTGACTTTTCCCAGAGGCCATCCTGCCTTGCCCTTCTAAAGTCCCCTGTCTCCCTCCCCTCACCTTGACTCCTCCATGGACTCTCACACTAGGTGTCACACCTCTTTATCTCCTTCGCTACATATAAACACTTTCCTTTACCCTAATTGAATGCTCTTGACGCTGTACTATCACCATTGGTACTATGAATGACATTGTATCCTTACTGTATACTAGCTACCTATTATTCGAGTATTGTATGTAAACTGTTTGTTATTGCTGTCATTGTCACTGTTTGACGTGGAACCTTTGTAAAAGAGCTCTGAGCTCAAAGGTATGATCCGAATCCTAAATAAATAAATAAATAAAATAAAGTGATTGTAGACAATGCAGGAGAATGTGAAATAATGCAGCTCATCCACACACTAAAAGTTTTCCACAATGTCATTAAAGGGTAAGATATGAAACGTTCTTATGCTGGTTGTTTTTTTTTCAGTGAAACGTACAGCGTCATTGTAAACACCCCAACCCCCTTTAGGTGTAACCTTTTCAGCTGAAATGGGGACGTGAGGTATTTCAAAATAGACTTCAGTTGTATGTTTAATAAAAAAACAATTATCTTTGAAATTTATTTTAGCACCACTTTCAGGTTGTTTTTTTTGTATTAAGCATACTCTAATCTTGCTGGTATACAGTAAAAATCGCTACTCAAGCAAAACTTCACTACAGTACTCTTTGTTTTTTTTGCATCCTCATTTTTTACCTGTATTTCAAAATGAAGTTATGCCTAACACAACATGATTTGGTGTGTGGACTGACTACCCTGAATGACTGTTTCAGGTGTTCTTCATTTTACTCGGTTAACAAAAGCTAAATCAATCAATCAATAAATAAATAATGATTAAATGGGTCAGTGACAGATCAACACATATTGCATTGAACACGAGTCTCTGATTTTGTTTTCTGACTATGCCACATCAAGTTTTAAATGTGTTTTCAAATCAAGTATTTCTGGGTAACCTGCCTTTGTGTTTTTATGCACGTAGAGGTATTTTAAAATAGACTCCAGTTGTATGTTTAGTAAAAAATAATCTTAGAAATGTATTTTAGCACCACTTTAAGTTTTTTATTGCATAAACACCATAACCTTGTTGGTATCCAGTAAAATCGATACTTAATATTTATATATTTTTAAATGCTTTTATAGATGAGTCACAAATCTGAATATATGAATTCCTGACATGTACTGTAGTCTCCCTCTATCTCATCAAAATATCCTTAAGTGTTGAATATATATATATATATATATATTTGTTTCTCTTTTCAAGAGACTGAGACTCTGTTTTCATAGCAGTAATGGCACTTACTTGTTGCCACTGTCAGTTAAGACCTACAGTACCATCAAGCCAAAACATAGGCTAACACATCAAGCCCTCAAGAGTCTTGAGAAAGCACGTCTCACATGAAAATGTTCAACTGTATGAGACTGTGTTCAGAGGGAGGAGTCAGCCATCCCTCTGGTGGTGTCCTCCATGAGATTGGATTTTAACTTTTGGATTTCTACCAGAATAAAATAACTTTTTATTAGAACTTAATGCCTTCGGCTGATGCTTTATCTTCATACACCTCCAGGATGGAGCTCATGCTGCTGTCTTGTGCACTGAAAGTACTTTCCAAAGTTTTTGTTGGCACTGATCCCTTGCTATGCTGTAGCCACCTGCCTTCTGCTTTGTTGCTTTCCTGCTAGGATTAGATTCCCAGTCCACTGATTTTCAGGATGTGGTATAACTGCTACATCATAGGAACTGCAACTCACTTACCTGTAAAATAAATAATACAAAAGTATAAATAAATAAATAACAGCCCTACAACAAATACTTAACAAACACATGAATTGCACTACTATATATCTCTGATGTTCGTATTGTAAAACAACAGAATACCATTTCCCATAAGCCTAAGTAAATAAGTATGTTTTAAGCCTCTTTTAAAGGCCTCCACTGAGGGGCCTCAATCAGGACCCTCGCAGTGAATTCTAAAAAACTAGACCTGCTGCCTCAAAGGATCAGTTTCCGAGGTTCTAAGCCTAACCTCCAGAACCACCAAGAAACCATTCTTCGTGGAGCAGAGGGGTGCAAGGTGAGTAAGAACTGTGCAGATAAGCTGGCCCTGACCTGTGTAGTGCCTTTTAGGTTATTAACCCAACCCTAGAGGAAATACATGGAGGACTTCCAGTTGAGCCATGACCAAGATGGTCGCTAAGCTGTGAGCTACATTCTCAGGCACAAACCAAAAATCATCCATTTATTAAACTTAAAAATCAGTGGTCTTTTATTTTTTTTCATTTCCTTTGTTGTTCTGAAATGAAATTTGTCATAATCCTGATGAAAATCACACATTTATACCTCAGAATTCAACCTCCAACTTACTGCTATTCAGAATGACAGCTGCATCAGCAGCCTCATGACCAACCTTGACACAGCAGCAGTACTACAGATGTTTGCCCAGATATTTAACAAGATAACATGGGTTAAATCTAGTAGTGATAATCTGCAAACTAGAATGGAACAAATGTCCATGAGAGTCTCAGATAAGGAGACTACCCTTAGCCACCTGGACAAATGAACTGATGACTGGGACAGCGAAATCCAGGTGATTAAAACAGACATTGCTCTCTTATGGAAAAAGTTAGATAACCTCAAGAGTAGAGTTCATTGTATTAATATTAAGATCTTGGGGGTTCCAAAGTGCTAAAGGAAAAATGTCCTGACTTTGCCCAGCACTTACTCACTGGTCTATTGTGCATCCCAGGAGTGGACTTACTAAATGCAGCAGGTACACTAGACTCTCAATCCCTGATCTAGACCAGGTGAAAACCTTGTTCTGTCCTAGCTCTGATAATAACATTTTCAATTAAGGAACCTCTTACTAAATTGGCCGGAAAGGGGCCCCTGAAATGGCATGGTCACACCATCTCCCAATACCAAGAGTACACTGCCTGGGAGAATCGAGCTGTAGTTACCCACATAAGACAGGCACTGCAAAATCTGGAGATTAAATATCTGATGGCCTACCCTGCTACCTTTTAAAGGTGAAATGGGGTATCACGTGGACTTCAACGACCCTGCTGAAGCAAGCACCTTTATCCAATGGTCGGGGCTTACAACCCAATGCTGCAGCGATAACCCCTAAAACTGATTGAGTTGAATACAAGCAGGGTACCCTGACTGAAACCCCAGATCCTGCTCCAATAGACAGTATAGTCACTCCATAGCCCCTCATAAGCACTGCTCCTGCAGAGCAGTGGCAGCAAGGAGATCCAAACAGAGGCAGACCAAACAAATTGCTATGGGCACCCTTCAACCTGCACAGCAAAACCATAGGAGCCAAAGCCATGATTCCTGATCCTCTTCTTGAGCTCCAGTTCACTTATCGACACCCAACCAGCACAATCAAAGCTACCCCAGCTCCAGAGTGCCACCCTCAAGCTATCATGCCTCTCAGCAATAAGCCTCTGCTATTTCCATGTCCTGGGCCAACATTGTTCAGGCCCAGAACCAATACTAGATGTTTACTTTGCTGCCATCCTATCAACAACCCCTAAAAGCAGCCTGTAACACAAGTAATCTGTACTAAATTGGGTAGTCAAAAATGGAATACAATAGGGTCATAACCTGGTTGAGAACTCTCTCCTAAAGATGATGCTGTCACAACGTTAGCCTCTTGAGAATCTCCTTGATCCAGCTGTTTGTATGCCACCCCTCTCCTCCCTTTTTTGACAATTGTCTTCATCTCTGCAGCTTAAACTTGTTTCACCTCTTCTCACTGAATGCCAGGGTGCTGCTGTAGACAATGTTATTATTCTGAACTGTCTCTTGAATTCTGCCACTGCACAACCAGCTCTGCATCTGCACGCATCAGGCAGCAACACCACTTCCTCACCTCTGCACTGTAGCTTTGGAGAGGAGCTAATTACTGCTGACTGTAGGAGGACACACACCACCTAGCTGTCAACTATCATGATTTTCACTCTGATGTATTCACCTCGGACCTCTCCCTTGACTCTGTCTCCCTCCCCTCGAGCATGACTTTTCACAATGTTTATGTGCAGAATATCCTGGACCAGGGTGATGCAAGCTGCAATTGACTTACTTCATACCTCGCTAGTTACTTTAGGTATTTTATTCTGTGAGCTTTGGCCTGTTAGTATCTAAGTATTGTTTCTTTCTTTCCTCCTGTCTGATTCATGCTTTTATTGACGGCTGCCAATCACCTTGAGCAACATTTTATAGGAGACCTTAAATGCAGCATGCCCCTCAAGTATCCCCTCACCCATGTCCCTCCCTTCATACCAATGGGTCCCTACTGTTTAGCTCCTTGTCTATTCCCACAGCTGGCAGCCCTATTACCCTCTCAGTGCCTAGCTAGATGCACAGCTGCATTGTATGAGCACTGTCAGTATCGCTGTCACTTATTTTCTTCTTCCTCTACTCCTTCTCCTCACTCCAGTATTGCGGTAGCAAATGCAACCCTGAAACTACTCTGTACATCTTACAGAACTACCCTCACTGTCAGTACACTTGCAGATAAGCGGCCCTTCTGCCCCATGCCTCCTACACAGGTTCCTGCATAGTCGGCAGTTTCCCCATTACAGCTAAGTGCTCCTCTGCCCCATGCCCCTTTACAGGTTTCTGCATAGCTGGCAGTCTCCCTTACCAGTTTTCCTTCAGCCTCTTCTCTCCTCTTTGCTGCTGGCAGACAAGTGATTAGCCATTCTTGATGCCTCCACAGTGCATCCTGTTGTACACTTTGTCTTTCTCCTGGTCTATAGACAATAGCAGGTTGTGAGTTGCACTGATTGACAACCACAGGGTGAGTGGAATCCACCACATGGCTCAGCCCTCTTAGCTGCTATCACCTCCACCTGCCTCTGAAGTCAGCCTTGCTGCATGTGGTTGCATTATCACACCACTTTGCTCTATGCAGGAGAAATGTATACTGAGCTAAATAATGAATGCTACATTTAAAATAATACCCTCAGAACACAGGCAAAGTTCTTGCAGTTCTGAGTCTGTAGGAACACTAAGCAACTCCTTAGTGGGCTCTTCAGGCACTGGTTCCCTAACCTGGGTTGGGAAATAAACCCTAAAATGCTCTGACACATATAATGAGGTTGAGCCCTGTCCTCAGATCCTTATACTTTTAGTGGTGGTCAGTTTCAATGCCCTCTCCTCTCCTCTGCTGAAGCCATTATATTTCCTTTTGACAGCAGAACCTCACCTCAACCATATCAAACCCTCCTGCTACTTTGACCTGTGATCTCAAAAGTGACATATATGGTGGCTGGAGGGTGCAGTCTGTGAGCAGCACATTCCACTCTACCTTGGATGCCTCAACAGTCTGAAGTCTCTGCTTGGTCTTTTTTCCTTCAACCATACGCTTCCCACCAGTCTACCTTCCTCTTGATCTCTGCTCCCCAGCCTCATCTCTTCTTTTTTTCCTCCTTTTCACTGACCACTTACATGGAGCTGTACTCTTCCAACTACCCATAAGCCCAGACTGATCTCCAGGTGTTGGTCAGATTGCCCCCCAACAAACTATGAAAGAGCTATGATCCTCTTCCTCACTATCTGGTGGTGGCTATAACCAGTTTTAAACAGGTAACAAATGTACAGTTCCTCCAAATTTCTTCTGCCTGAGAGCATAGATGATATGCTGCCATGGGTGGGGGGGTCATAGAAGGGAGCAGCTTTTGAAGCAGAGATGGGGATGGCTGAGCCTAGGAGTTGCTCAGGATGACTTATTTTAGTACAACTCAGCCTAAATTCCCAAAACCCAAACTAAACACCCACCTGTCAACCACCCATCCAAATTATTAATACCACTCATACCTCACTGCTGCAGTCACACAACATACACCAGTCATATTCTATACAATTATTAACCAAAACAAATCACTGACTTATTCAAAAGCAAAACAGCTAGAAGATATAAACAATATTACTAATTGTTCAATGAACTGTGATGCCAGCATCCAATAGGTAACAATAAATTACTCCCAAATAAGCGTCCATGTAAATGATATAAATATAGCTGAATGGAGACTGTTCCACGCCTCTCACTGTCAAACAACCCCCAGTTTTCTGCACTAATACAGTCCCAAATCATCAAACACAGTTATTTCATCTCCCATCTCTCTCTCCCAGGAGATTATAACTAGTTCAAGGTGGTTTCTGTAATTCCCTGATATAGAGTTGGATTCCACAGTGTACAGTTTTAAATGAGACAGCGGAAAAAGTCCAAACAGCTCACCGCTTCTTCTTTAGTCCCAACTGGCTTAGATTTTTGATGCCAGACAAATCCAGGGCAGCCTCTTCTCTGGTGTCCCTGGTCCCTGTGAGTCAATTCAGCCACTTCACTGGCCACGTTCCAACACCTTCAGTCTCCCCAGCTTGCCACTGGCTCCACCAAACTCAGCCCAGAGCTCCAGCTTTACAGCTAGTTACAATTCTTTACTCGTTGCAGATAGTTCCAACAGTTCTTTACAGCCATCAAAGCTCACACATAACCCGGACACAAATCCTCAGGCACACTCTTGTCCACCAGTCAAAATGGACCACAGAAATGTCTGCACAGCTAACCAGGTTCCATATGCTGAGTTGAGGTAGACAGAGGCAGAAGGTAGAAAAGGAGCAGGTTCGCAAATTGTCCCAGCTAAACCAAAAGCCAAATAACAAAATTCTGCACTATTGCCAAGTTCTTCAAAACACAGCAAACTAACAGTGGTGATATCAAACTCAGGAAACTTATGAAAAGGCTGTTCACGCCAAAAATGACCTTAGCTAAAAATAAACAAATTCTGGTCAGAGCCAATATGGCTGCAATTAAATTAGCCATTAAAGGATCTAAAACAATGTGTGACTAAGTTGTAATGTACTTGTTGTGGTATTGTGATGTAAAATTCCACATTTACTGGACAACAGGTAAAACATTTTGGGGCATGGATTCAGCTATCCTACAGGAACTACTTGAATGCGTGTGTGGGGAGGGGTTCAAGCAGCTGTTATGCCGTGGCATAGATTCCTATGCAATCTTTAGCACTGCATTACAACTATGCTGTGGTTGGCACGCTGCTGACTTCCTCAGATATATTAAAACAGCAAACTTCCCCATTTCCATTTTTGGCCAAACCCAGCAGACTGCTAACAAAATATCTGCTTTCGTGTGTGAAATGGAAATAATTCACAGAAGAAAGCCTTTATCTAGAATTGAACATGTTGTATAAATCAAACACACAATGGGTTAACTAACTCAAAATACACAAGAGGATGCCAATTGTGATGGGGGCTTTCATTAACTGACTCTTGAGTCATGGTCCTGCCTTCACACACAGACATCATTGGTACAGTATGTTTTGAGTCTGCCATAGAGCAAGCTTTTGTTGCTTGTATGTCTCTTTTCTGGGGTGGGAGGCTAATCTACACAAACATGCCTGGCTCATTGCTAACAAATAAGGGAGCTGGACATTTCAGGGTGGGGGGCCTCCTCAACCCCTCTGAAAACATAGGAGCTATTTTACTTTCTTTCTGGATAGGAACCCTATGGTCATATGGAGTCAGGCTGAAGCCAAGATTTTTCTACCCTCCATTTAAAGCTTAGCCAAGGCCCATCAAATTAAGTATAGTACTAATACAAACTTAAAGTAACACCATACCGAACTCAAAACAATAAAGTTATGGATATCTTTGATCGGTGGAAAAACATAACCCCAGAAACCACTAGTCTCTAAATACTTGCATCGGATGGTGTGGAAGATAATTTGGGCCATTTCTCAAAGTTTCCACCCAGCTTCAGAACATGTTCTTCCTTATCCAGTAGCAGGTTTGAACTTGTGTTCATCTTCGTACATTGATCAAAAGCATTAATTTTAAATAAACTTGTGTCAGAAGTTTTAAAAATCCTCCCACAGCAATGACAGATGGTAAATGCAACACTGTTAGAGCAACAACTGATCTCAGCCATTTCTTTTGGGGATCCACCAAGGAAAGCACTCTGGGTTATTTAATAAAATATGAATAAAAACATTCTGGAAGCACAAGCCAGCCACGGTCCATGGCAGGTGCCATTTAAAACAGCCAAATAAAATACAAGATTTTACACAGATTTTTAAATAATTTGTTTGCATTCATTGAAAAAATCACATGTAACTGGCTGTCACATTAAGAAAATAAGATAACACGAAATTGTAAACCATACTAGACACATTAATTAAAAAGAGATGAAAAGCAAATTAATCAAGCTTTGACACCAGGAACATATAAAAAGAAAATCTCAGATCCATTAGAGAAATATGGGTGTGCTGTATACATGCAGAATGCATGCCACATGTAGTGTGCAATGTTTGCATGCGGTTCGATACACAAAGTGAACATATGCGAACAAGGTCTAAAAAAGCAAATCAGGTTTGCATGCTGCAAGCGCAACATGCACAGCAGGTAAGCTGGTGTGAACATCTTCTAAAAATTACTTCAGGTTCACATGTTGCACTCCTGACATGAGTGCGGCAGTTAAGCTGGTGTTAACATCATTTAAACATCACATCAGTTTCACATGCTGCATGCTTGCTGTGTGTGCAGCAACTAAGTTGGTGCAAATCTCATCTAAAAAACACATCAGTTTCTATTTCTTGTACTACTGCTAGCAATTAGTCATTAAAATACATTCCATTTGAATTCCCTTAAAAATTAGGTAAATTCATTAATTCTGATCCTTTTGCAAGTTGTTTAATGGCTTTAGATTTTTGTCATTAAATCACCATTCATTTGTAAAGTATTGTTTGCTTACTGAATTAAATGCCCAGGATATAGTCAGCAACATCCCCATTCCAGATGTACTGAAGAGGGGCCTCTGTGTTGTGAAGCCTATCCTCTTTGTTTTGTACCATGCAAATCCCTTATACATATTTAGTGCTACAAATGTGTTTCTCTATGACTGTTTTGTCTCACTTACTTTCCCTTTGTCATTTTGTATTGAGCATATACACTATGGCTATACTCAGCAATCGTTGGGCTGAGTAGGGTCTTAGAGGCATGTACCTTACGTCACACTTTGTCACTGAAATGAGAGACATGGGCACTCAAAATGAAGGACAATGAGGGACACTAACTCACATGATGATCAGTACACATCATGAAACATGGAGATACAGTATCTCAGAACACCATGGAAACCATTGCATTAGCACCTGAGAATTAATTTATACCAAAAAGCAGGGGTGCCATTTATAGTAGGTAGGGTAGAGGTGGCAGTTGCCCTCCCTCCATATTTGTGCCTAGGTTGTTCTAATAGTGTGGCATTAATGACTTTAAATTTGGATTTAATCTTTTGCGCAATATGTGCCCACCTGGCCAGTGTGAAATCACACTGCAGGTACTCTTCAGACTCAACTGTGTCTGTATTGTGTTGTCCACTGTCTCCACCTATTAGCGGCGGCACAATCACATGTGATGTGGATGAGCTCTAGCCAAAAGAGAGCTCATGAGCCCTGCACACTACAGCTTGAATAGTCAGTGAGCACTGAACTCTCAGTAGCAGTGTTGTGGCAGCATATTTTGTTGTTCTACTCTTAGTGAGTCTCCATCTCTCCGGTGGCTGAAGGGGCAAAGGTGAGCTAGAAGCTAACTAAAAGCTAACACAAGACTAGGCTACCTAGTAACTCTACTAGGCTCACCTTGCAAAAAAAAAAAACAGCACAGACCCCCACAGCAGCAAGCTAGGCTTAGCAGCAGTGGTGACAGTGGTGTGGGTGCCTTCATAGGCCTTGATCAGTGCAGTGCAGTGACAGCCACAGCAACAACCAAGCAAGAAGCAAGCAACCCAGCTCAGGTGGGTTCGGATGGTGAGGTGACTTGGTCAAGAGACCATGTTGGGGACCTGTAATGGTTGATTCTAGCATTTAGCTTCTGGCAAAGAAGTGAGGGGGAGTGCACTGAAAATTGGCCTGGTGGCACACTATGCCAGGCTGCAAGTTCTGGCCATATGGCCTGGTAAGTAAAAGTAAATTTTTTTTTTTTACAGGGGTATTGGGGAAGGAGGAAGGACTGAAATATTGATGTGTTTTCACATTTCTTAAGCTTTGGGCTGCTTCATGATCCATAGGGGATGGGTATTGAATGGAATGGAGACAGCGAGAAAAATAGGGGCAAAAGTTCTTTTTGGGGGAGGGGGCAGAACTTCAGCCAGGAAAAGATTGGTTAGTAACTGGTGTGAGTTAAGTCCAAGTCTGATGCACTGCTCTGGGGTATATACAGATGAATCATATACATTTGAATTTTTCCAGATTTGCATATCATGTTTCAGTTAAAGCAAATAAGTCAGACCTTTTAGAGATGTAACGGACATTCTAGAGCTGTCCCTTGCATTCCCGGACAGTTGAGTGGTATGGTATGCACAGACTATTGGAGCCCCACTATAGTCAGACTTATGCCCTCCCCAGTGAAGCTGACCTCCACATCCCCACACCCAGGCTATTATGACAAAGGGAAAATGAGACTGCAGGGGTTGGCACCATTGAAATCAATGCAGGTATTTTTAATTACTATTTTATACATTGTTGATGGAGAATTAGAGTAATGAAGGCTACTGCTCGACTAACAAGGGCCTTGTTAGTAGAACAGAAGCCTTCATTATTCTCCAACTCACCATCATGACATATAAAATAGTAATAGAAAATAACTCCATTCATTTCAAGAGGGTATGCCCCAGGACTCTGACCGATGGACATAATTTCTTAAAGACTCTTGCCTCTGGCTCCCTAGTACTCAAGTAAGAGACTTTTACTTACATCTATACTTGGTGGGTTGTCATAGCAGCATGGCCAAACCTGCTACAGTGTGTGTGCATGGGGGTGGGGACTGGCACGTGTGTGGTGTGTGGTGTGTCAAGTTATTGCTAGTTTTATCTTTGCACCTTAAAGTCTGTTTGCGTGGAAGCATTCAAAACTGTGGCGAGAAAATAGTAGGAGTACAGGCCAGACAGAAGTAATTAACTGGTTTTAGGGGAAGTTTGTATATTGAGGGTGGGAAAACATGTTTCCATTGGTATGTGCTACAGTTCAACTGTGAAAATGAGATGAAGGGAGAGAAGAAACTGAAAAGCATACACTGGCTACAAGCATGCTGCATGCATGCAAATGTATTCAGATTGTGTGAAGACAGTATGGCTTAGTGGTTAAAGTCACTGAACTGCAAACCAGGAGACTTGGTGGCATAAAGATCTGGGTTTGAATCTCATCGCCTCCACTTGTGTATGGTGTAGTACTGAGCAAGTCACTTAACTTTACGTGTGCAGTTCTCAGTGACCCCTTGCTTTTGCCAGTTTAACATAAAAATCATGGTTTCCACACTTGCTTGCTGCATATGGGCAATGCTATATGCATGCAATCAGTTCCAATTTAACATTTAAATCATACTTGCAGCATGCATATAGCTTGGGTAGTTTTATGTGTTCAGTATGAAAACATTTCATAAAATTATTTCTGTAAGGGATGTCACTTAAAGATCATGGGCATACCTCTCAACTGCTATGAAGTTCACATAGTGCTATGATTTTTACACTCAGATTTAACCTTGCTCCACAAAGGTTTACTGATGTTCTCAGTACTGTAAAGGCAGTACTGTAGCACTCTGGATCCCTGTAAGAAGTGTAGTGGTACTTCATAGAAATAATGTACATTACGCTTAATTTTCCACTATGCTACTTGCATAACTGTTTAACTTGATCAACCATTGCTGATTAGCAGTTCTTGTGTCAATTCCCTGTCTCCCTCTCTAAGAGGGGATATGGGGACAGAGTCCACCATTTAAAACAAACTATTGTTATATATATCAGTGGAATCCCCATCAAAACACATCCCCAAAAGAAAAAAAACTAAAATCTAGCCCTGGAAATAGGGGATTTGCATGGAAACACATAACTAGCTATACTCTATTTAACTATAATTTTTAATGGGGCTCTGCCCCCATACTTTCTCTTAGTGAGGGGACACAGGAGGAAACAGGATAACAGCAAAGCGGTCATAGTGGTAGTGGGTAGTGAAGCTATCTGGTAGCTGGTAGACACGCAGGACCATCAGCAGTGTAAGAGTGTCAACATCACGACTAGATGCTGACATCAACATACTAAATATTTTAGTGTAAACCAAAATGTTGTATAACGGAGTATGGAATGCTACCGTATAACCAATTTTACAGCTGTTTGTGGACACACAAACTATTAAATCACTGGATTAACTTGATAAAAACATTCCTTAACAATAACTATATACTGAGCCCGCTATTTCTAGATATATCATTCTTTAAGAAAATTCTACACATTCTGGCCATTTGCTATGAATTTTGAAGGCCACTGCTATGATTTGTAATGGTGAGAGGTTGTGAGGTATGATCGTGGGCAAACAGTTCAGTGTTTCACAATAATATTATCATCTTTCATACATTCTTCATGTTTTGAAGAAACTGCAAGTAAGCACATTGTGAATGCTGCTTATTTCTTAATGTGTTTGACTTTTTTTTTTTTTACGTCTCTGGCTTGTAACATCAGTGCATTCATGCTAAGCATTTTCCTTCATGGTTTTTAACAGCTGAGCTGTCACAGGTCACAGGTGGTGCTAATTAGCATACTATGTCACCACAGAGACCATTCAATGAGTGGCACAAATAAGTCTTATTGCTTAGCTGTCCTTAGCATTTCATAGCTTGAACCAGAAGTTCTTTTAAAATGATGTCTAGTGACAGCGAAGTCTCTGATCATATATTTGTGAAAAAACCTTACTTATATGAACCAGTTGTTCAATTGAGTTTGCCAGGATCAGGTTCATCTGGTGTGACCTCTAATGAGGGCAAAGAGACAGACATTTCTGTTGTACAGACTGACTAGCAGTTATTGAATATTGCTTTGACATAATGTCAAATTTGAATATGTCCAATGTTTTTTTTTTGTAGGGGGCTGGTGCTATTAAGTGTAACTGTACGATGGGTGTGTGTGAAATGTTTATAATTAATGGGTCTCCCCTTTTGCCATTAAGAGACCGTGGTGTAATTTGCTGTTATAATGGAGCGTTTATAACGGCAAACATGCTCTCAGTTCTCCTCCCTCTGCGCATGTGCCTACAGCAGCATCTCCCTTCTGGCTCAGCGCTGCCATCTTACTCACAATGGAGCCATCAAACAAACATGGTGGAGAGTAAATTTATAAAAAATCAAAATGAGAACTAGTGTTACAGATGGGGACTATGAACATTTTTTTTAAAATACGAGAAGCCGAAAATGAAAATCCGACCGGAGGTAAAGTAAAGTGGAGCGTACTCATAGCCACATCGAACTACTGATATTTTATATAATTGCTGTGGCCAAAAGGGAGACCAACAATTATATAAAATAAAATACAGGATAGTGTGTTTAAACTCAAAGTTTACACACACCCTCAGGAGTTAGATGCTTTGCACAAACCCCTCGAGCTTCTCTCTTTGGGTTTATGTAGCATCTAAACCCTCAGGTGTGTGTAAACTCTCATTAAAACACACCACCTTACATTTATTCTATATGTATTTCATGTGCATGCTTCAGATCCATACCATTTCACACATGAATTATATAACAATCTTTATGACTTATAATGGGGTATAATGGGTAATGTTGATAGGCAATCATTCAACCATGAAGTGGTGGAGCCCTGCTCGCAAACTCAGAAGTATAAAAAGCAATGGTGCAACATAGTGCAACACCTCCTCACCCATGATAGACAGTAGTACAATAATACACATAGCCTTTCTGTGTAGATGCACACTGCCACAAACATATCATGTGATACAATAATACACATATCAGTGGTGTCTAGATCTGATGCCAGTGACATATGACACATTGCCATGCATGCCATTGGTGCCAAATGGTACACTACTCAACCAGTAAGAGCAAAATAGCACACATATCCTTTGTTGTGAGATTTCTCCAAATCCTTTGCCCATTTTATAATGTACAGTACCTTGACAGCGGTGGAGGTGGATGGATTGCCAACTGCACACAAAGATATGTAAATCTGCAACTGAGAGGATATAAATGTGTGAATTATACAGATGGACCACTTTGTCCAGCAGTAGAAACTATATGAAACAAGCATTTGTCAATGCCGAATGTTTGCTTGCTGGCATTGGCATTGAGTGGGGTGTGCCTTTGGTCGTCAGGCATAATGGCCATGCCATTTCACCACAACCTATCCTGCAGACACCGACAAGTGTCACGGTGTGCCTTGGGTGTTTGGCCTCTATGCTCACCCCATTCCATCAGGAAATACAGTGAGATAGATGCAGTATAGGAGAATGGGGTGAACTTTGCGGCCAAGAGTCCAGGCACACCTCAATGCCTCTCAGTGGCTGTAGGTGTGGTGGGGTGGGATGGTATGAGCATTACAGGAGACAATCCCAAGTCACACCCCTGATACCTGCCAATCTTTAGGGTGGTGCGCTATGGTCGAAACCCTAACACCACAGACGTTTGGTATTTTCACTCCAAATTTTCAACATGGGTTTTTGTGACCTCTAATCTATGAACAGCAACAAAATCAGTTTGTTAGCCGAAGCTGATTTTGGGCAGTGACCACAGCATTTGGCACCACAGGTGCGAAAACACATTTAGAACAGGATGTGAAAATGACAGCTGTACTGTTCATGGGGAGGTGTAAAAATGGCAATGTTGAAAATCTGCAGTGAAAATAGTAAAAACATGTTGAAGTCACGAGTGTGCATAGAAACCGCGCAACACCTCTTAATGTAATTAGTTTGGGATTTTTACAGCAGATAGTCAACACAGGCATTTTGGGACTTCGCTCATGAACATTGTCACTGTGATTTTCGTAATCTGTCCCAAACAGTGATTTCCACAGCAACCATGCATTTCTGCACAGAAAGGGTAAAACACATTTCAGCCATGTTGTGAAAAATTACAGCTGTACTGTTCATAAGGAAGTGTGGAAAAATGGCAGTGGTGAAAATCTGGACTGAAAATATTACAAATTCATGAACTCACAAGGGGTGCATGGAAACAGCGCAATGCTCGCTCATAACACAGTCATTTTTTGGATGTTTGTCACCAAATTTTCAACATAGCCATTTTAAGACCTCTGCTCATGAACAGTGTCACTGTGATTTTCTTAATCTGTCCCAAACATTAATTTCACACACCGACTGCGCCATTGTATGCCTACATGCGAGAAACACATTTTAGGGAGATGTGAAAAATGACAGCTGTACTGTTCATAAGGAGGTGTGGTAAAATGGTAATGTTGAAAATATGGAGTGCAAATACTAAAATGTGCAAACTTACGAAAGCAAGTGAGGAACTGCGAAAGCACACTCATAAAACAGCCATTTTGAGATGTTTTCACCAAATTTCAACATAGCCATTTAAGACCTCTGCTCATGAACAGTGTCACTGTGATTTTCTTAATCTGTCCCAAACATTGATTTCGGCACCAACTGCGCCATTATGCGCCACATATGCGAAACACATTTTAGGCAGATGTGAAAATGACAGCTGTACTGTTCATAAAGAGGTGTGTAAATGGCAATGTTGAAAATCTGGAGTGCAAATATAAAAATTCACAAACCTATTGGCATGCGTAGGAACTGTGCAACATGCTCATAAACTTGATCATTTTTGGAAATTTTTCCCCAAATTTTCAACATAGGGTTTTTGGGGCCTACCTGCTTGAACTGTGACACTGTCATTTCGCATCACTCCGAAAGGTGGTTTCAAGCAGTGACCGAATAACAAAAGACAGTGCAAGCATTCATGAGGTGGGGTCAAAAACACCATGTTAATAATTGGTAGAAAATTCTAAACATGCCTGAGATATGCATCAAAGTTGAAAAACATATTTATTCCATTATACAGCTTACTGGCATTTCCTCAGTTCGCGGTCGGCTTTGAAGAGTGCAGACGTGTTCCTGGTCCACCAAGATCATCGCCCAGACTCCAGAGGTAAGTATGGTGTGAGGGAGGCAGGGTGCAGAGAGGTGGGTGCAGGTGGGAGAGGGGTGAAGACAGTCAACGAGGGACCATTCTTTCTTTCTAGATTTCTTTTTCTTGCAGGAAGACAACACGGGACATTTGCCATGCTGAGGTGGGCTCCCAGCATGGCAGCTGGAAGTTTTTGGGAAGCCAGCAGATCCAACAAGGGATCGGGCACCCTGCTGGGGCAGAGAGCTTTGCCATGCTGAGATGAGCTCCCAGCATGACACCTGGAAGTGTGTTTGGGGGCACCAAATGGACATTTGCCATGCTGGTGTGGGCTCCCAGTGTGGCACCTGGAAGGCTGTTTTGGGGGCATGGAGCCGACAGGGATTGGGCACCCTGTCATCCATACTGTGTGTGTGGGGGAAGCATGTGAGCATGCTGGGGTGGGAGTGATTTTGTGGGTGGTGGGTGCCACTAGACACCAGGACAATATAATGCAACAAGGAGGACAGCGATTGGCAGGTGGAGGGTGCCACTAGACACCAGGGAAAACAAAATAGACAGGGGATGGAGATCAGAGGGTGGCAGCTGCCACTAGACTCCAGGAAAACATATGGAATGAATAGATATGGGGATGGGAAGGGGCTTCCACTAGACACCAGGGAAATACATAGCAGTACTGAGTATGCCAATCAGAATAATGAATAAAGATTCTCCCTTTGCAAAGGATCCTTTTGTGACTTGTGATACAAAAAGATTCTTGTTTGTATCACACAGTCATTAAAAAGATTCATAATATTTAAAAACATTTCTAGAACATGTCTGCAACTGTGATGTGTAGGTTACACCTAATGGGGTTCAATCACCCAGATAGATGTGTTGGTGTCTCTCATGGATGTCAGTTTTGTAGCTTTTGAATTATTTCTTTTTCTTTAAAAAACAGAACCAAAATGGTGGCAAATGAAGAAGGAATATTCCAATACAAAACAGGATTCCTTTTCATTTCAAACAGCTATCCTGAAGTGCTTACTGAGCATGCTCAAATTTTTTCAAAATTTAAAAATTAAATAACTTTGAAACTGATTATTATTTTTTCACCAGACTTGCAAAAAGAACATCTGTGGGTTAGTCCTTTCTGCCTGAAAATTACAGACCAAATTTCCAAACTGTCTGGGCTATAAGCAAATTCAAAGCAAAACCCAGCAAAGTCAATGAGCAAAAGTCACTTTTTCACCTCTCTAGAACTTGAAACCACACATCTGACCAGAAACATTATTCAGCACACCCAGCGATATATGCTAGGTGACATCACATGTCAATGTTCATCCAATTCCATTTAATGGTTGCAAAGTTATTAAAGTGCAAATGTTTGTGGAGCAATGAGTGGACCTCAGAAGATGTTTGAAACAGCATGGTTACAGAAATGAGGTCATAGAAATTGCAAAAAGAAAATGCCAATAAAATCAAGAAATCAATTGTTATATGTAGGTACGAATATTACAAGAGCTGTTAATAATGCTGAGAGTCAGACTACTGTGAAATTGATCACTATATGCTCTACTTTGGCCTCACATGTGAGAAATGTCATCTGGGACAACTGAATATTTTACATGCAGATTTAGGACTGCATGATTGGACAAAATACAAATTGTTTTAGAAGTGCTAAAATGTACATAATAGTCTTGTGCACACTGCACAACCAATTAAATGCCAACAGAGACTATTGCTGGATGCTCCAGTGAGCTCTGCACTTGCTAACATTGTAAAATGTGCCTAATGTATCTACAAGTAAGAGTGCTTAAATGCAAATTTGTTTTATCGATTGACCAGTTGTCAATACATTAAAACTAATTATTTAATAAAATGTGACAGTAAGGTGATTATTTATAAGTAGATGTGTAGCTGTGTTTTTTATATTGGGAAACAGTATGCCAATTTCATGTAAGGATGGATGAGCACTTAGGTGCAATTAGAGACAAGAACAAAGATTGTGCCACTGTTACACACATTGTATGGCAGTAGGTCCCAATATTGGTGCTCACGCATTCTGTTTTGTAGGGTTTCAGAAAGTAGTACACAATGTGAGGGGTTATTTTAACAAGAAAGTTTTAAAGAGGAGAGTTACTGGAGTTTTTCTACACAGCAAGGGATAGCCTGATCTTAACAAGGATTCAGAGATTTCACCATTTTGAACAACTGAATACTGTAGTAAAACATTTGTACATATGAATTGTTCTTAACATAGAGAGCAATACATGGGGTGGTGTGTTTAACAAGATTTTACACACACACCTGAGGTGTTGGATAGTACATAAACTCTAACAGTGAAGCTTGAGGGTTTATTTAAGCATCCAACACTGAGGGTATGTGTAAAATTTGAGTTTTACACGTCATCCCATGTTTTATTTTATGTAATTGTTGGGGAGCATTTTTCACCACAGCAGTTATATAAAAATAGAAACACATGCTGTGCAGCCGTGGTCTGGTTGGGTTTAAGCACATTCCATGGCCTGGTACCTAAGAGGGTTGTTAATAGAGCCAAGCTCATTTTCTTTTTTTTTATTTAGATGCCATTTGTTTTTAATATACTTGCCACAGAGTCTAGTGATTTCGATGTGTCTGGCACAATAACAGGAAGATGGTGGCTAGTGCATGCATGGAACAAAGAAACCTTGGTTTGTGTTCGCTCTTATAGCTAGCTGGTTATAACAAAGAAATATAAACAGGTTTCACCATGGGAAAAATGCTCAGCAGTTATTATAGTGTTACTTATGTGATGTACATTATGTTATGTGCTGCATATTGATTTATGTCCCCGAAATGTATTGGCATATTTTGTGGTTACATAAAATCGATGTACTGCACCTTTGAATTTTACCTGTATAAATGGTGGTTAGAATCTGCAGCCTGCCATACCTTGACAAAGCATGCATAACATCACATTAAACATTGGTCTCTAGGGGATCTTCCTCCTGGCTACATGATATTACCAGTGTTTTTGCTTTTAATAAATGTAATTCACTTTTAAAAGATTTGTTTGAGGAATCTTTGTGAACAACAACAACAACATCTACCAGCAAGTGACTGACTGCCTGGTTTCCTTTCCTGAAGTTTCTACACAACTCATTTTAGAAAAAAATCCTAAAATTTGGTTAGGATGAAAAAAACTGCTTTTGTAGAAATATGTAGTTCAGTTTCATTCAAATGAACAAAAGCTAGAAATGATTCACCACACTTCACTCACAGCACAAGTGCCTGTTCTTAATTAACTTGATGAGATATGTAATTTATGTTTATGAGTAGTTTAATTAAAATGAAAGAAAACTACATAAAAATGAAAGAGTATGACTGATATAGAGCCTACCATCATAAGGCCTACTCTAAAACTTACCAGTTTGGTGTCCTTCTACAAAACCCAGCCAGCTTCCCAAATCTGCATCTACCATAAATAACCCAGCAGCACTCAAAACATTCTAGTTGCTAGGCTGAGTACTGTACTGCTTTGCAGTTCCTACCTCCTGTCCTACTGTGATGCAAATATCTATGGCAGTAGCATGCTGCCAAAACAAAGATTCCCAAGTGGTCAGGGCTGAGAGTCCTGAGGATTAACTGTAATAAGTTCAAGAATACTCAGTGGGGTCTGTTGGCTGAGTTCAAGAGCTATGGGTAGGGGTATGGGTATGGGTAGGCACGCCTACCCTTGGCCTGGCAGTGGAGAGCCCTCACTATTTCTAGCCTACAGACTCCTCACCTCCCTCAGTTACCATATAGTTGCACTGGACTATGAATGCATTGTATTATGTATAAGACAAGGCCTCCTGGGGCAGCTTACTACCAACTCATATCATGCATTGCTTTAGCTACCAATTGTTTAGGTCTTAACAGCTCATTAGGTGAATATGTCAATAGCTCTGCCCTGTTTTAGCTACCAAATGTATAGGCATTAACCAGTGCTCATTGTACTTATACTCTGTATGATTGCTCACCCGCATTTATTCTATGTATGTACTGTGTGAATGTCTATATTTTATTCTGACGTGGAGCCTTTGGAATGAGTCTATGACTCAAAGGGTTGTAATTCTGATTTCCTAAATAAATAAATAAGTAGGGGAGATATTTTATTTTCTGTGAATGTGGCAAATTGTCTAGATGACAGGACAGGGAGGACAAACAACTGACTTTTGAACTTTGTGTGGGGAGATGGAGGGAGGGAGAGAGGGAGAGAAAATAGGAATGTGTGTTTTGTTGTTTGGAGCTGAGGAAGGGAAGGGAGGGTGTCTAGTGGTTTACTGAGATTTTTATCTACAGTATACTACTGCTACAATGCTTAAATTGTTAAGACAACTCTGGTAATATTGATTTATTTCTTATATTTCAAAGGTTTAACCAAGAAACACCTATAAAGCTGATGACTCATTTCAGATGCCTCCTGAGTAGCTGTGGGCAAAGTAAAAAAATGCACAATTTGTGTAGTGAAGAGCATAGTACCATGACGTGCATTGTAAAATCTGTGCAAATGCATGAATTGCACTATGAAATGCCACAGTATGCATGCACTATGCCATTGCAAGACTTTAACTCTATGAATTGACACACTTCATAGCACAAATTTACCACAAAGTGTGAACTGCATCTATCCACACTATAAAATTTGCTGCAACTGGGGAAAATTGCATAGTGTACACTACACAATGTTATGCATAGTGAATTGCAAGCAAATTCACTGCAATCTTCAGGCAAATTATACATGTGCAACTCTCCTAGGCCTGAGTGGGTGGGTTTGAAAAAATATGTAAAGAAAAAGTACATTAGCAGAACACATCATTAAGTAAATGATAAGCAATATAGTGCATCAACATAGGAGCAAAATACAATACATTATATATTTGCATGCCAATGTTTATTTTTATCACTTAGCCTTTATTGACGAGATAAGTACACTAGACACAGAATGAGGCTGTTTATTTTCCGTACAACCCGGAAGGTCACAATACATGCAATACAATACAATTGACTAGAATACAATACAGTACAGAAGATAAAATAGTTCATGAATCATGGAACAGGAATGAAAGCATAATATGGGTAAAAAAACACAGAGCAATTGAGGAACATGATAACCCATATAAAAAACATAATCTGAGTGAGGCAGGCAGGACATACAAACTTAAACATGATTAAACATGAGTAGAATAAGTGCCAGCTGATAAATTTGTAATGCAGTATAAAGAACAAGGTGCAAAGGGTAGATAAAAATTGCACTTAGTATTATTTTTATTATTTTTCTGTTAGATGCGCACAAAAAAATCCTATACAAGAGCCATGCACATAATGGCAAATATATGGGAAGACCCTAAGTAATATTAGTTTGTTGTATGCTGAAACTGGTAGGGTAATGAATAAGAATACAATAAAAATACATTATAAGGAAACTACAGTGGAGCTCTCATGCTAAACTTTGAATAAACTGGTTGCATATTCTTGGTTAGGAAGAAAAAGTACTAAAGCATCTGAATAGAAATGAAAGATCCTCTAACATCTCAGAGAATCTTTGTAAAATATGAATTTAGGTATATTTCACCTTATAAAATAGTTTAACTATTTTCTGTATTTAGATTCCAGTTTCCTACACATTAGCATGAAATCAGGATCACCATCACCGCCCCGCCCCCAGACTTTGCTCTGGCTGTTTGTCTACATCCAATAACATGTTGGTTTGCTTTAACATCTCTGAACGTTGCTGTGAAAGAGATTATAATGTCATGAAAAGAGGACTAGGGTGTCAGGTACAGGCAAGGAACCAGAAAAGGTGATGCCTTTTGAAGTCAAGATGCAAGAAGGAGTTATAATGCAAAAGTGGAAACTAAATACAGTGAGTTTGTTAAATATAAGCATAAACATGTTTGAACATTATGTTTCGTCAAGTTTCCACTGTGAAGTCAGAGGCTCTTTAACCCACTTGCTGTAACTTATTCAAAGTCATGTGCCAACTTCATCATGTTTCTTACAAGTAAAATGTAATCCCATTAGTCCTTACCTTTGTCCTATCCATTTCTCATTTTTCCACTGTAACACTTTCTTTTTAGTGTGATGGATTTAGTGCTCATGGAAGGTGAGTGATTGACAGGCCTTTAAATTGAAATCCTCTCTTTATTTACAGGTGGAGGTGAAGTACAGGTTAAGCAGGGACACTATGGGCTTCTATGTGTATTCTGTTGATGCACATAATAAGGTCCGCTTTGGTTTAAGGATAATAGAACTGGTGCCCCAATCTATCAGGGTGGCATCTTAAGGAATTTGCATTTGTTAGCCAGTCTTATTAACAGTGTGAGCAGGGCAGTCAAGAGGGGGAAAAATGAGAGAAGGTCACAAGCACAACCTAGTGTTACAAAGAGAAACATTTTCTTTCTAGCTTTTTTAAATTCTCTGTACTGTCTGAGAAATTTACTGCTTCTAAATGAAGGATTAATAACAGACACAGAGCTGAAGTTACAGAAATAATGGTCAGGTACAGCTTGGGAAGGGACACAGTGGAGACTTTCCCAAGATGCTGTGTTGATGTACCTGATTACTGACCTGGTGAGGTCCACCTTTCTCAGTGTTCCACAACCAATGTGTAATTTGTACATTGGCCCTGTGAAAGCTATTTCATTACTTGAGTTTGTCCATGGACCAGTTTGGGTTTAAGTCCTTTCTTACAATAACTGAAATAAGAAACATATCACACACAATAACATTTCACAATCCTTATGTACTTACACATACTGTATGAATATATATATACTGTATAAATATATTTATACAATGACTGTGCGAATAGAAATTAGCAATAAATGCATTTATTTTCATGTGTGACATGAGTAGCCATTGAGACAGAAAGCACATTTAATGATTTACAAATTTCGCTTTTTGGGGGTGTGCACTGGATCTTTTGCATTGACTGTGTATGCCATAACCAGTATTATCCCAATGAGAAAATCAATGTAATGTGTGTGATACTGTATGGGTTGAGCAGTTAATTTTGTTTATGTTTAGATTTATAGTTGTCTCCATTAGCTGGCTCCCATTGACCACCAATATATTGGCTGGGTTCTGCACCTTATTTAAAGTGAACCAATTAGGCAGTGCATCAATGACCAGTACAGTGGCTGGGAACTGCACCTTATTTAAAGTGAGCCAATCAGGCAGTGCTCCACATTTTATAGGCAGCCAACTTCAGCAGGTAGCATTTTAGAATAGGCTCTCAGCTGATGGGAGGAGCACCTTGGTGATGGGTGGCTCAGCAATTTCACACCAAAGTTCTGATTTGAAAGACTAAGAGACCACCACTCCCATTTGGGATGAAATAAGTGAGTGGCCATTTGAGGCAGATAGCACATTTAATGATTTGCCAATTTCTTTTTTTTGCGGGGGCTGTGCACTGGATCTTTTGCTTTGACAATGTATGCCATAACCAGTAGCATCCCAATGAGAAAATCAATTTAATGTGTGTGATACAACATGGGTTGAGCAGCTAATTTTGGTTTTGTTTATTCTCAGGGGCCTGCACTTCTGCAAACAGAAGTATTATTTTAGTTTCCATATCATGGATTTGTGGGGCCTCTGCTTCTGCAGCTGAAGTCAGTGCGTATGTCTTACAGCTGCAGAAGTGCAGGACCCTTGTGGCCTATGCCTCTTGGCTTAGAACTATGTGTATGCCTTACAGTGTGCATGAGTACCTGTAGCTAGCCTCCTCTGCAAACAAAATAATTTTGTTATTTGTGTATCATGGATTTTATGTTAGGCTGCAGGGGCCCATGCTTCTGTACACAGAAATAATGTTGTGATTTGAGTATTGTAGATTTCTATCTGCAGCCAGAAGTGTTTATGTCTTGAGGCGTGCATGCCACAAATATAGATCCACTAAGGTAGTACATCAGTGCTACTGCATTTGTGTTATCTGGAAACAGTTATATGTTGTTTCTCTTGCCTGATTCTGTCTGTTGTTGCTTGTATGGTCTTGTACTTTTGCTGCTGGGGTGGGGAGTTAGGGTTGGAAACCCTAACATCACATCTCCCTACTGCTGTGGCAGTACATTGAACCCTAACTGGTGCATTAATGCACTTTTTTGCAGTATGTGCTGTGTGTGTGTGTGTGTATATATATACAGTATATATATACTGTATATATATATATATATATATATATATATATATATATACACATGTATACAAAAACTAGGCACTGTGTCAGCATGTGGTCTAAAACAAAACAAAACAGTAATATTAAATGCACTCTCAAAATAGAAAATGAAGTTAAAATCAATGTTCTGACCTTTGGTCTTCTTCAGGAAATATCTATCTATCTATCTATCTATCTATCTATCTATCTATCTATCTATCTATCTATCTATCTATCTATCTCATGAGTGGTGAAGCCACGAGTTAGATAACAAATGACCAGTACCCTAAAATGAAGACAAAATGATATATTGAGTCAGCTCATTGCATATTTGGTTTACACAACAGTGTATATGTGGTTTGTGATAGAAATGGTAAAAGCTACAACAATAAAAAGTAAAATGGGTACACTACATAGACTGCAGTATATTAGTCAAAAATAAATGGTATCTCACATTTTAATTATGAATGAAAAGAGTTTTATTAGAAAGGCATACTGAGCCATAATGGCTCATTTTCATGTGTGTCCTGGGGAAAATTCACAGAGCCTGTCCAGGGATTCATCTGCACATGAGAATAAATATCTAAGCATCCTCAGGGTGGCAAAATGAATGAGGTAAATTGCTGAGCATGCTCAGTTACCAACTTTAGTTATTCTACTCATGCTGTTGAAAATAACCTGTTTATCTTGGCAAATTTATTTTCTCACCTGTTGTATATTATAGTATGTATATTATAAAGATGCAATAGTACGTGTACAGTATATTAGGACCACACTGGATTTCATTAAACATTACCATATTCAGAGCCTTATATTTCTGATGTCTTAGACCTTAGCACTGCAAAATGGTATGCACCATCTCATTCCTAGAGTCTCCAACCCCCAAATTTTATAAAGACTGCTATTATTTTTTTTTTTTGAGATATTAAGGGCTGAAACTATATATTTTTGCCCAACTTGCTACCTCAATTCCTGCCTCAGATAGCTAGAAAATAGCAAGAGTTGAGGTATGAAGTTACAGGTCTTGTAGATATCATAAGGGAATAGGTCCTTTAGGGGTTTGGGTAAAAACAAAATAGTTATTAATTTAATTACAATTAATTGTTCACACGTGCGTTCAAAACAACTGAGAAAAACAGCTAGAACTACACATGGACTTTTCTCATGTTACAATTCAACGTGAACAAAACATTAAGGTCAGATAACTTTTTTAATTTGGTAAAAGTTAAATATGAAAGTTTAATGTTTGTGAGGAGGGTTAATATGAGTTACATAACATATTTTTAAAACAATTAATTAACAGTTAGTTATCTTTGATTAAAAATGAAATTTGCAAAGGATTCCTTCACAATTTTTTTCCTGTAAAGTCTATGAGTAGCCTGAATATTAAATACCGGTTTTTAAAATAGTCATGCTGAACAGTGCTTTTGCTCTGTGTGAAGATTTTCAAACTGTTCATGAGGTTATAAAGTGTTTCTCATAATATTCATACTACATAATGGTTTTCATGCTTTCCAATGATTTATGAAATATAAAATCTCTGTGCAGTAAAACATCTTTGCAATGATTTATAAAATATAAAATCTTCATGTGTATAAAGTTTTGTGAAAAATATTCTTGTATGATGGTTGTCATGCTTACAAGTGTGAGCTTTGCATATTAATTTGGAAAATATATGTGTTTTACATATTAATTGAGATACTGTGTTTGTGCGTTGCAAATACTTTCACAAAACTTGATTTGTATATTTAGAAAACTTGATTTTAATCTGCCTCTTAAACCACAATTTAACAGTTATGTATGTTTTATACTTTTAAGTTGTAGAATGTTTGAATAATTGAAAGGACAACTAGTACAATGTTATATGATTTTAAATGATACTTTACTATAATAAAAAACATGCAAAGGGTGGAGAACTTATCTATAAATCAAAGAAAAAACACAAGGTGGATAAATATTTGAGAAATATAAACAAAAATGTACATTTTTACCAAAACAGCAATATTAAAAAATACAGGGATAAATAAATGAAATTATTACACAAACAACATTTTGAAAATAAGGACATGTGAGGCAAAATACTACTTTAATGCTCATTAGGGTGCTACTGTACAAAATGCAAACCACACAAAGGTTGGAAATAAACTATTAGGGTTGCAAACATAATGCCCACAACATTTGGAAATGTCTTATTAGTGTCTTTATGTCTAACTCCCACCCACTCTACCCCATTCTCCACCCTCAAGACCCAAGGACCGTTTACAGGTGCATGGCTATAGTTCATACTAACATACTAATTGCCAGCAGATTAGGCCTTACAGTCTATCGAGTCTTCTCGAACCTCAGATCCCTAGTTGGGTGCCGAGGCCCTCCCCTTGTGTTCCAGAAACCCCTATCATCCATCCCCACCCCCGGTCCAGGCCATCATCTGATACATCTGCTTTCTGTGTCTGTCCCACCCTGTCTTGAAGCCCTCCACTGTGGATCTCTGAACCAGCTCTCCAGGCAGTGCATTCCAAGGTCCACCACCCTCTCAGTGAAAAATCTCCTCCTCTTTTCCCCTCACCCTTCCCCTTCCAACTTCAAATCATGCCCTCTGGTGATACCTCCCTGCTTTAGTCTAAATATACCCTCCATGTTTACCCTGTTTATTCCCTTGAGGTAGTTGAAGACATCAATTATGTCCCCATCTCTCCTCTCCTCTCCTCTCTCCAATGAAAACAGGCAGAGCTCCTCAAGTCTGTCCTCATATGTTAAATCCTAGTCCTCGTATCATCTTAGTTGCCCTCCTCTGTACCCTCTCCAGGAGCTGTATGTTCCTCTTCAGTGCTGTCCAGTACTGTACACAGTACTCAAGGTGTGATCTAACCAGTCCATTGTGCAGTGGCAGAATCACTTCCCTGCTCCTAGAGGTAATCCCCTTATGATGCATCCCAACATCCTGTTTGCCTTGCTAGCTGCTCTCCTGCACTGCTCAGAGTTATTCATACATGCATCCACCATGACCCCTAGGTCTTTTCCCCTGTTGAGGCCTCCAGCACCTCCCCTCCCAGGGTGTACCTGTGTTTATGGTTTCCCACCCAAGATGTAACACCTTGCACTTGGTAATATTGAAATTTAATTTCCATGTGAGCCCAACTTTCCAGGGTGTCCAGGTCCCTTGCAGGCCAACCTCCCTCTTCCTCCTCAACTATTGCTCCCATCTTGAAGACATCAGTGAAGAGACTCATTTCACACCCTATACCCTCCTGATGTCCGATATATGCATTAAACAGGATCGGACCTAGGACCGAGTCCTGCGTACCCCACTACTGACTTCTCTGGTGTTCGAGAGCTCCCCACTGACCACTACTCTCTGGGTGCATCCAGCTAGCCAGTTTTCAATCCATCTGACCATCAAAGGGCCTACTCCCAAACCCATCAGTTTCTCCACCAGACCATTGTGGGGACAGAGTCAAACACCAAAAATCCAAGTATGCAAAGAGATAGGACTGTGGACCTTAAAAATATGTCCTGCAGCCTCTGCTAAATCCTGCCAATAACAAGTTAACTTAGGAAAACTCCAGAAAATATGAGTAAAAGACCCATGGTCCCCACACCTTCTCCAGCATTCATCTGTGCTCCCTGTCCCTAAGTGCTTAACTCTATCTAGGGTATAGAAATACCGAATGGCCACCCTCCACCAGAATTCTTTGCCTCCTCTGAGATGAGTTGTAAAAATCAATACCACTTCAATTTGATTCCACTATGACACTAGCAACTGGACCCCACCTCTGCTTCCATCTATGCTAACCTGAGAAGGTGGTCTTTCCACATTCCCTAAAAGTTTATAGATCTTACACATAACACCCTGACCTTCCACAGAGCACCTCAGAGATGTAAAAACAAGTGAATATGGTTCACTTTCTGTAAGAAAGCTGTCTTATTCAATTCCATTACCCCATAATATCTAATCTGAAAATATCTAAAAAAGATTAGTAGGTGGAATTCTGAATTCCAACTTCAACTGTGGAAAGTTTTAAGCCTCTTCTCTAACAGTTGCCCAACTTTCTGAAATCCAACTCCACCCAAGATAGGAAGCTGTAGTACCAAAAGCTTAAAGAGGGTCTAATGCAATAAATTATAGGGTCCTCCCCAATCCCATCCCAAATGTGTGAATTTTACATGTTTCTTGCCATAGTTGGACCAAGTGAGCTGCCCAAGGATTAGACATTTTAAATGTTGAAGTCGAAAACCATTCACTCATGGAAGACTGGAAATTGGAAGGGGGCTAAGGATGCTGATTCAGTTCATACCCAACTTGGTGGTTCCAACTGAAAAGAAGAGCCAGAAACAGTAAGCTGAGCTGCTCTATAAAAATGTTTAGAATCTGGGACTGAGGATCCCACCTTATACTTGAAACTAACATAACCTTCCACCTAACCCCTGGTCTTCTCCCATTACTGAGCAATTTCTGAAAGTCTAGCCAGAAAGACCTTGGGAGAGAGATAGAAAGAGTAGAAAAAGAATAAAAACCTGGGTAGAACTTTCATCCACACTGATTCAACCCTACCTTCAATGAGGTTTTAACTTTGATGATAACTGGGCCATTTTGCATATTTTGACACCAAATTTTCAACATGGCATTCTGGGGACCCCTACCTCATGAACAATGTCAGTGAAATTTTGTGAATTTGCCCCAAAGGTGATTTCCAATCACTTGGTGAAATCACCTTTCTGGTGGGATTTGAACATTTTCACAACCATTGTTCATTAGGTGAGGTCATAAGAAGGTTACATTGAAAATGCTGGGTTAAAATATATAAAATGGCAAAGTTATGTGGATGCATTGACATTTTACTACACTTCTTATAATTTGGTTAATTGTAAATATTTTGGCCCCAAATTTTCAAGATAAACATTTTATGCCACCTCATGAATGTGACAGCTGTTGTGTTTCAAATTCTGGCCAAATGTGTTTTACCCTGTGGTGCAGAATGATGTTGTGGTGATGTGGAATGACATTTTGGTGGGGATTTGAAAATTCTCAGCATGGAATTCATGAGGTGGGGTAATAACAAACCTATGTTGACAATTTGGTTGCTGTTTTGGCTGAAATGAAAGCACAGGGACCCCTGCGCTTTTATTTATTTTTATTAAAAGTTTCACCAGGAAAGACATACTAAACTACCAAGAGGTCATTTCCAGATGGGTCCTGGGGAAAGGAAAGGGAGTACACTTAAAAATACATAGAGTCGAAAATGGTGTGTTACAACTGTACACAGCACAGAAATAAATATGAAAGCAAATATGTACAGTAAATTGTGTACATGGATTTAACCCATGCAAATAAATAAATAATCAAACAATGTGGGAACTCATAAACCATGCACCACTGCACTAGAGATTATAGCTGCAAGCTGAATGTGTGCCAGGCACCAGCTAGTAGTAGAACAATACATGGTACAATGGGGGAGGGAGAAAGCAGGCTTGAGGGGAACCTAGAATAGAGTTACAGTCAAGGACTAAGAGAGGTGGGTTTGGTGTGGGGAGGATTAGGAGTAGGGAAAGTGTTATGAGAGGATGTGGAGGAGGAAAGGAGAGGAGAAGTAGTTTAGTAGGGAAAGGTGGGCAGAGGCGGAGGGAATAGGGTGAGATAGTAGAGGAATGGGATTGGGGATGGATAGGGTTGTGAGAAGAGGGATGAGGAACAGAGAAGAGTGGGAGTTGTATAGAAAGGAAGGAAGGTGGTTATAGGTAGGAGATAGTAGATTGGATATAGGGGAGAAATTAGGTGAGGTTATAGGTTACAGTTGCAAGTGTGGGAGGGAGGTTATGCAGGAGGGAGGAGGGTAGAGAGTAGGGAGAGGTGGCTGAACAGATTGGGAGAGGGAGGAGGGAGTTCCAGAGCTTAGGGAAGTGGTAGGAGAAGGCAGACTGGCCAGCTATTGAGGATTTGGGGGTGCAAGGGAGAGGGAGTGGAGTTTTGGAGGGCATAGGGAGTTGGGGTGAGGCAGAGAGGGTACAGGACTGGTAGGAAGGAGAGAGCCACACAATACTTGACAATAAATGAGGAGCAGTGTGCCATATGCCTAGCTTCAAGGGAGGTAAAGAGAGGATGTATAAAGAGTGCAGTGTTGAGTACATATAGGGTTGTCCAAAGCAAAGCGACAGAATGAATTATAGGGAGAGTCTGGTCAGGAAAGGGCAGAGATGGGGGCAGAGCTGTAGACTATGTCACCATAGTTGAATATGGGAAGATAATTTTCTGTTTTACAGCTCTACGGCCTGGAGTTGGATGCAGCTGCAGTGGCTGTACAATGCTCCCAATTTGGTGGAGTTTTTACATATGGCATTAACATGTTCAGAGAAGTCAAGGTGGTTGTCAAGCCAGACCCCAAGGTACTTGAAGGATAGTACTTTCTGAATGGTGGGCCTATCTAGGGTATGGAAGGAGAAGGAGGACTGCCAAGAACTTTTGTTGAGTGCCAAGGTCATAGAGACCATTTCTTTGGTGTTAAGGGCCAGTTGATTTGAGCAGAACCAGAGCTGGACATTGTCAAGTCCCATTGAAGCCTGGTCGGCAGGTCAGCAGGGAATGGCCAGAGGCAAATAGGACTGTGTCATTAGCATACAAGTGAATGGACGCTGAGGTGCAGGCAGCAGAAAGGTAATTTAGAAAGATTGAGAATAAGATAGGACTGAGGACTGAGCCTTGATGTACACCAGTGGTGACTGGGAGGGAAAGGAGTCCTCAATATGGACTGATTGGGACCTACCCATGATGTAGGAGTGGAACCAATTGGTGGCTGACGAGGACAGTCCAGCTGTAGAAAGCTTAGAGAGGAGAAGAGATGGGCAACAGTGTGAAAGGATTTGGCCAAGTTGACAAAGATGACTGATGACTTGGCCCATATCCATCCCTGTGAGAATTATATCAGTTAGTCAGAGGAGGGAAGAGAGTGGTTTTGTAGAACCTGACTGGTATGGAATGAACAAGGAGGAAGAATAAAGGAAAGGTGAGAGTTGAGATAGCACCAGATGTTCTTGGAGTTTGGCGAGGGTGGGAGTAGAGAAATGGGATGATAGTTACCAGGAATAGAAGGATCGCAACCTTTAGGGAGGGAATGACTGTGGCATGCTTCCAGGCAGAGGGACAGAGGCAGAGGGAAGGAGAGATTTAAAAGGGTGGAGATGGGAGACCAATGGCAGGGGCTGCAAGGTATAAGAGCTTAGGGTCAAGCCCATCAGGACTTTTACTCTTGAGTTGATTAGTGCTAGTAGAGCATTGATAGCGGCATCAGGTGTGATAGGAGAGAGAGGAGAATTGGGCAGGTTATGGGGGAGGGGAGGGTAGTGGTGAAGCTGGTGGAAAGAATGAGAGCAGGGAAGAGGCACAGGAGGTGAAAAAGGTGTTGAATTCACTGGCCACTGAGAGTGGGTCAGTAATGGATGATTCATTCTGACTTTAGAAGTGAGATGGTGGTTGTGCCTTGGGAGAAAAAAGGGCATGGACAATCTCCTAGAACTTTGAGGGGTGGCAGATATTGGTATGGAAGGTAGAGGAAAAATACTCTGCTTTGGCTAACCTAGTGGCTCTGGTGCAGGCATTGCACAGGACATGATATTTTTGTAGGTCCAGGCGGGAGCCTAAGGATTTGTGCTCCTTCAAGCTAAGTCCCTGGCACACAGACAGGCCAGGAATTCGGCAGAGATCCAGGGAGATGGGAGCCCCTGACCTTGGTTTTCTTTATGAGGGCATGACAATCCCAAGTGGAGAGGAACTTGGATTTAAAATAGTCAAGGGCATTGTCAACAGTGCTATAGGCTGATACAGGTGACCAGTTGGTAGCAGTCATGTCCTCATGGAGGGATGATAGATCTAATGATGTAAAGGAACAGAGCAGAAGAATTTGGGGGAGGGGCTTCAGGACTGTGGATTTTCTGGACACAATAGACCATTTAGTGGTCACTGAGGGCATCCAGGAGAATGCCAAAGCAGTTATGTGGTGGGGTGAGATGTGAGGACCCAGTCAAGCAGGGTGTGCTTGAGAGATTTGTGGTTAAGATGGATAGGTTCAGTGATCAGTTGAGTTAGGTTTAAAGATGGTATTGTGATATATCCTAGGCTGAGGAGGAGATAGCCAGTTCAAGTTAAAATTGCCTAGTATGATTAATTCACCAGGAGAGGAAATGAGAGGAAATGGTGGTGAGGAGGTCTGAGACAGATGAGGAGGAGAGACCAGGGCAGCAGTACACTCCTGCAATGAAGATAGGAAGGAGAAAGGGAAGGAGAGTTTCGAGGATAAGTTCATAGGTTGATGGAAGAGAAGCAGAGAGTATAGTGGAGAACTGGATTGAGGAAGAGATACAGATGGTGATATCCTCCCTCCTGGGTCTGTCCTGCCTGGTAAGGCAGAACCCAGGGTTGAGATGTCATTATAAGGTATTTTAGAAGAGACAAGACTCTGAGATAATACATATATCTGGCAGGAGGTTTGCCATAATTGATTGAAGGAGGTCAGTCTTAGGAGAAGATTCCTGATATTAATGTGGACAACATGCAGACATTTAGGCAGGCAGGGGTATTGGGGATGGGGGAATGTCAGGGATAGTGAGGAGGGGTTTGGCCAGGGTTAGGTTCAATATTCCCAGCCCACAAAAGCAGATGCAAGATAAGGACTCTCAGTACAGCCAAGTTCCATCTTCGAGGGGTTGGAGGGTGTTTACTATCCGTGAAGGATGGGAGAGGTGGAGCAATGCACAGAGTGAGGCTAGATGGAGGCAAGGAGGGCAGGAGAGAAGGGCTGGGAACCTGGGGAAGTGAAAAGAGGAGATGAGAGGAGGATGAAAAGGTGGGAGAGGAGAGGGAGAGGGAGGGGAAGTGAGATAGGTGAGGGTAAGGAGGGAGTGAAGAGGGGATAGAGGTGAATTAAAGAGAAAGGGATGAGGGAGATGGTGATGAGGAACATGAGCAAGAGGGGAGTGCAGTAATGATTTTGCACAGCAACCGTGCCATTCTGTACCACAGATGCAAACACATGTTTGGGCAGGATGTGAAAATGATGGGAAGTGTGAAAAAATGGCAATGCTGAAAATCTGGTGTGAAAATATTAAAACTGGTAACAAGCAAATTATGAAATGATTATATTATCTTAAAAAGTAAGAAGTAAATTGCAAACAATGTCATTAATGCATCAGTTAAGGTTGCCACAACAAAAGTAGGAAATGTGGAATTAAGACTTCATCCTAGACCCCACCTTCCTGCACAGACCAAGAGGCATCGGGGAGTGACACTGGGGTCGCCAACACTAACACTTACCCCATTCCATTATAAAAGAAACTCAGTGGGTACAGTATTGAGAATCTATTATTTTGTTGCAGCAACCCTAACTGATGTATTAATGACATTTTTGCAAGATATATATATATATATATATATGTATATATATATATATATATATATATATACACACACACACACATATACACACAATAGGAGTGAGCAAATAACTCATTGCATAAAACAGGTATTTTCACTGCAATGGATTAATATACCACTGTGGTGACATCATCAAACCAAAAATAACAGCAAAAACAAACTCCTGTTGTATAATCAGATATGTATATGGTCAGTGGTGGAATATATTATTTATGGAATGAGCATAGAGTGACTCGGCTACCATCACTCATGGCTTTGCTATGCTCCACCACTCATAAGGATATGTGAGGTTACCGCCACTCTTTCACATAAATAGTGTATTTCACCACTGGCCATAACGTATTAGATAGATAGATAGAGATAGATAGATAGATAGATAGATAGATAGATAGATAGATAGATAGATAAAATACAGGTGCAGTGACACCTGTATATTAGGTTCAACAGTCCCTTCTATGTCAGACCCCACATTCTGAATTTTAATAACTTTGCAACCATTTGCCTGATTTGCATGAAACTGCAAGCATTTTTAGGGACCAAAAGATCTTTGATGTGACAAGTTTCGTTTTGGTCAGATGTGCAGGTGCGGAGATACATAATGTCAAAAATGTGAAATGACCACTTTTTGTCAAGTTGCACAAAAATTGCTTGGGGTTTTGGTCTGACATATTCAGGGTATATAGGTGTTGGGTCACAAATGTGCCTTTTGAAGGTTAGGTGAAAAAATATTAATCCATTCAAAAGTTATTAAATTTTAAAGTTTCCCATTATTTCCATGGGAAAACTTTGAAGTGCTGTGCGAAATAGGATTTCTTGATCACAAAACAGCATTCTTTGATCATGAAACAGGATTTGATCGCACTTTGCACTTTAGTAATGTCTCAGCCATTCTTGCAATTTGCATGAATGTGGCATGTGCCATCAGAGACTAAAGCCTCTTGATGTGGCAAGTTCTGTTCCAGTTTGGGTGTGAGATATGGAGTCCCAAAATGTTTAAATCATGTTTTATTTTGTCAAATTATTTCTTTACATCTATGTTAAACTGAATATTTGTACTATAATAACATTGCAACCATTCAGGTGATTTGTATGAAATTTGGCATTCCCCATCACTGACCAAGGAACTTTTGATGTGGCAAGTTTTGTTTCAGTTGGATGTGCAGATGTGGAGACATGGAGTTCAAAATGTGTGTCACCATATTTTGTCAATGTCTTACTTCACTTCTATGTTAAACTGAATATTTTGTGCTTTAATAACTTTGAAACCCTTAAAGCATATTGCATGAAATTTGTCACATCCTATTAGGGACAAAATATCTCTTTGATGGCAAGTTTGTTTCCAGTTGGATTTGCGAGTGTGGAAATATGGAATCCCAAAATGTGTAAATCAACGTTTTGTATCAAATTCTTTCTTCACTTCTGTGTTAATCTGAAAATGTTGTGCTTTAATAACATTGCAACAGTCTAAGAGATTTACATGACATTTGGCATACCCGATCAGGGACCCAAGATCTCTTGACATGGCAAGTTTTGTTTGAGTTGGATGTGCAGGTGTTATATAGAAACATAGAAGTTGACGGCAGATAAGGACCGCAAGGCCCATCCAGTCTGCCCATTTCTTTTTCTACCTTATAAATGTGCCATCGGCCTTTGCTCTGTCAGTGACCTATCTATTCATAGTCATTTGTATTGCTCCCTTATGCCTATCCCATGCCTGTTTGAAGCCTGCACTGTATTCATAGCACCACTTCTTGTGGTAAGCTATTCCATGCATCTACCACCCTTTCTGTGAAAAAGAATTTCCTCATATTCCCCTTAATCGGCCTCCCTCTAATCTCATGCTGTGTCCTCTTGTCCTGCTATTTTTCTTATATTTAAACATGTTAGACACTTTCACCTTGTTTATGCCCCTAAGGTGTTTAAATGTCTCGATCATATCACCTCTCTCCCTCCTTTGCTCAAGGGTATACATATTGAGCTCCGTTAATCTGTCCTCATATGTCTTCTGATGCAGTCCCTGCACCATTTGGTTGCCCTTCTCTGGACTGCCTCAATTTGGTTAATGTCCTTGTGAAGGTGTGGCTCCAATACTGCACGCAGTACTCCAGATGGGGCCTAACTAATGTCTTGTACAGAGGGATTATTACCTCCTCTTACGACTTGTGATACCCCTACTAATACACCCTAACACCCCTAGCCTTACCTACTGCTTTAGAGGTCTGCTTGGATGATTTTAGGTCATCAGTGATGATGATGCCCAAGTCTCTTTCTTCCTTTGTGACTGCTAGCAACTCCTCCCAGCCTATAAGTGGCTCAGGGTTTCTCTTCCCTATGTGCATGATTTTGCACCTTTTGCATTAAATCCCAGTTGCCACTCTTCTGACCATTTTGCTAGTTTATCCAGATCTCTTCTCATTCTGCCCACCCCATCTGGATCATCTACTCTGTTGCAGATCTTGGTGTCATCTGCAAACAGACAAGCCTTACCCTCTAGTCCATCTGCGAGGTCACTAATGAAGATGTTGAATAGGACTGGCCCCAGGACTGATCCCCTGAGGTACCCCACTTGTGACTTGCATCTCTTCTGACTGTATACCATTTACCACCACTCTCTGTTTTCTGCCAGTCAACCAGTTTGCCACCCAGTTGACCAACTTGACCCACCCTGAGCCTACCTAGCTTATTTATCAATCTTCTATGTGGAACAGTGTCAAAAGCTTTGCTGAAGTCAAGGTAGGCGACATCAACTGCTCCCCTTGGTCCACCACTTGGTTACCCAGTCAAAGAAATCTATGAGATTAGTTTGACAGGACCTTCCTTTGTAAACCCATGCTGTCTTGTATCCTGTGCCCCTATGGATTCCAGGTGTTGCACTATCCTTTCCTTAAGGAGTGCCTCCATAATCTTGCCCACTACTGAGGTAAGACTGACTGGTCTGTAGTTCCCCGCCTCCTCCCTGCTACCACTCTTGTGGAGCGGGATCACATGAGCCCTTCTCCAGTCTTCTGGGACCTCTCCTGTGCTCAGAGACTCACTAAACAATTCTGCTAATGGCTCTGCTAGTTCCTCCTTTAGCTCCTAAGTACCCTGGGATGTATGCCATCAGGTCCCATTGCCTTATCCACCCTGAGCTTAGCAAGCTCTTGTAGGACCCTTTCTTTTGTGAAGGGAGTAGAACTCACCTCCCCCCTGTGTCCATGATGTTGAGCTGTGGGCCCTGCCCTACCTTCTCTTCAGTAAATACTGAGCAAAGTATCTATTTAGGATAGATGCCTTTACAGGGTCCTCCTCCTCACATGCTCCTTTCTCCATTAAGCTTAGCAATACCCCTCTGGACTTTCTCCTTTCACTAATGTATCTATAGAAAGTCTTGTCACCTTCTTTACTGTTCGTGCTAGTGTTTCCTCAGTTTGGGACTTTGCCTGCCTTACTGCCTTACCTGCTTCCCTTAGGGCAGTTTGGTATGCCTCCTATCTTCATCCCGCTGTGTTCCCTTATATTTCCTGAAGGCCAGCCTTTTGGCTCTGACCTTTTCTGCTACTGTATTTGAGAACCAAAGTGGTTTCTTCTTCTTTGCACTTCCTTTTCTGTCTAACACAATGGGATGTTGCTTCAAGTATTGTATCCTTAATGCTTGCCCACTTTGCCTGTACCTCCCCACCTGTGTTTCTTTTGCCAGGGCTAGCTTAACTCTGTTGGCCATCTTATCAAAGTCAGCTCCTCTGAAGTCCCATATTTTTGCCTTGGAATGGGATGATTTAGATGTAGTAGCCAAATTGAACCATACCATGTGATGGTCACTGGCCCCAGGTGACCTTCTACCTGGAGATCTGTGATCCTTCTTTGTTAGTCAGTACTAGATCTAGGATAGCCCTGTCTCTTGTGGGTTGCTGTACCAGTTGTTTGAGGCCCTCCCTGCAGGGAATCCACTATGAGTCTAGTTCTGGCAGATGTTCCTGCTGGTATTGACCAATCTATATCTGGCATGTTGAAGTCTCCATTATCAGAACCTCCCTTTAGCTGTCATGTTTTGTATATCTTCTAACAGTAATGTGTCTATGTCCTCCCTCTGGTCTGGGGCCTGTAGACAACCCCAGTTCTTATGGCTGTCCCATTTCCTGTTTCCAGGGTGACCCACAGTTCTTCTGGCTCCTTATGTGTATTCTGAATTTCTGTAGCTTTGATATTTTCATTGACAGGTGTTGATATATGGAGTCTCACAAAACATGTAAGTTACCATTTTGGTCAAATTTTGTCACCACTTTGTAAAATGATGTGGAATTTTGGTCTGAAATGTTTATAGTGTATAGTAGAGCATTGTTTTATACAGAAAGTCATCCTTTGAAAATTTGTTGTACCACAGTTCAAAGGTCATGGAATGTGATTGTAACCTTATGTGGTAGAACAACATTCTAGAACCTCTAGAGACTGCACAAGCCAGTTTCATTGTGAAGAGAGAAAACCAAAATGTACACATTTCACATAATACTATACACTATAAAAATACAGGATGAGCAACTCTATGCAAATCAGTGTGTTCTAACACTTCTGGGTTCTCACTCCCACAGACCTCTCAAGCTTTGCTCTGAGTGTAAGGGGAATCAGAACCCTCTGTGGCAGAACACACTGGTTGTGCATAGTTTCCCATCCAGTATTCTGTATAGGATATATAAGTCTTGGTTCACAGTGGTGCCTTTTGAAGGTTTAATGAAAACTATAAATCTGCTCCAAAGTTATTACATTGTAAAGTTTTCCATTATTTCCTACGGAAAAGATAGATGTGCTCAAACATGATTCTTGATTGCAAAACAGGATTCTTGGTTTCATTATGCACTTTAATAACTTTACAGCCATTCATATGAGTTTCAAGAAATGTGGCATGTGCCATTAGGAACCTAAGATCTCTTGATGTGACAAGTTTTGTTCGGTTGGATGTGTAGGTGCGGAGATATGGTCTTAAAAATTTGTAAATTACAGTTTTTGTCAAATTCTTTGTCACCATGTTGCACAAAAGCAGTGTGGAATTTTGGTCTGGCATTTTGTAGGGTATATAGGTCTTGGGTCACAGTGGTGCCTTTTGAAGGTTTGGTAAAAATTCTAATCTATTCCAAAGTCATTAAATTTTATTTATTTATTTTAATTTTGGTAACTGGGTAGGCCCACTGAGACCACTACAGTCCCTTTTTCAGGGGCGATCAAGGATTAATTACAGACAACAGGAGAATAAACAGCAGAACAACTCAAAGCAAATGGAATATTACAGACCTTAACAGTAAGGACATGTCAGATGATTCAGAGGCAGGTTAGGTACAATTGAAGATTATCATGAGGAGTAAAGCAATTTCACAAAAACAGTTACACATAGCTCATCAAAAATGGTTAGGTTCCAGTATGGGAGTAATGGCATACCAGGCGCCTACATTTTAAAAGGTTCCCATTATTTCCTATAGGAAAATTTAATTGTGAGGCTTGAAACCAGATTCTTTGATTGCAAAGAGAATTCTTGATCACAAAATAGGATTCTTGATTGCAGAACAGATTCTTGATCGCAATGTGCAAAAATAAAGTTTTATAGCTGTTTCTTTGTCACCTTATAGCAAAGAAACAGGTTGGCATTTGGACTAACATTTTAGGGTTGAGAGTGCTTGCTCCACAGATGTGGCTTTTTCTGGTTTTGTGAAAATATATTACTTTGGTTGCAGTTGTTCAGATTTGAATTTTGATTAATTTTCCGAGGATAACATTGTATTGTGAGGTTTACAGAGCCGTTTATTTGTCACTATGGTGTTAAGAAATGGTTTGTATTTACTTTGAAAATTTCAGTATACTGAGGATTGTCTCATAGGTATGCCTTTTTCTGGTCTGGTAATATTATACTTTGCTCTGGAGTTCTGTGGCTTTACAGTTTGCTAATTTCCCATATGATAATATTGTAATATGAGGTGTACACAAGCATTTCTTTGTCACTTCATGCATGGAACCCAGGGCTTGAGGCCCTGTGCTCCCATGCACAAATACAGATACTATTAAGGAGTAATGCATGGGTGCCAGTGCAAGGTCTGAGGGGCCCTGTATTCGCAAAGAGAAATGTTAATGTTTACAAAATATAACTCGCTCTTCAGTAACTCATCATTTCCCTCTGCCCCCAAGCACCCCTGATGTCTGACCTCTGTTCCATTTGAAACTAGCATCTCTCAAAGAGTTCCAGAGACTTCTTGCCAACTTAAAAGCTGAGAGCTCCTGAGGTTATGACTCCGTTGAACCTAAATTTCTGAGGCTTGGTGTTCTGGCCCTTCCTCGCCTCTGTCTGTGACACATCCAATTGCTCATTCTTTTTTTTCAAATTTAATAAGCTTTATTATATTTTCATTTTAACAAAATTATGCAAAGTATACACAAAACACTGTTGCATAAATAATCCCCATACATGATCCTATATTTCACTATTTCATATAGAAATCATAGGTAAAATTAACAATTAATAGAGCATTTTGTATTATTTCTGATCTGCAGTAACTCAATCGCTCATTCTTAGCTAGCACCATACCTGACAAATGGAAGGTGGCTGTACTTGGTCCTGTGCATAAGGGGACCCAATACTGTCATTGAAAACTTTAGACCCATCTCTATTCTCTGCTCTTTGGCTAAGATTCAAGAGTAAATACTTTACAACCACCTACAGGGCTACTTGAAACTTCACAACCTTCTATCTCCATCTTAACATGGCTTCAGAAGGAATCACAGTACCCTACTGCCCTAGTAGAAGTGACAACTGACATATTCCAGGCAATGGACCATGGTTCTGTTACTGGTGCCATCTTTGTCAACCTTACGAAAGAATTCAACCTGGTGAATCATGATATTTTGCTACATCAGCTTCATGTTCTTGGTATGGATTCCAGAGCACTGAACTTGGTCCAAAACTACCTCTCCCTCCCAAAGGGTCAAGTGGGCTGGATCTATCTCTGATCTTAGAACCATTACTCATGGTGTTCCTCAGGGCTCCATTTTAGGACCTATGTTGTTCACGTAATTTAGTAACGACTTACCCAACTTCTGTGAAGGGCCTCTGTACACCTCTATGCTGATGATGCCATAATCTGTCACTCTTCTCCTGATATTACTCTGATTAATCAATAACTTGCATCTGACTTCGCTTCCCTGGAGGGCTGGTTCAGGAGCAATCATCTTGTTCTTAATACAAAAAGACTAAAGTATGCTATTTACTCATCTACCTTCCTTGCGCTTAACCCGCCCCCAGCATTACATCTCTCAGTAGAAACACCCTTGAGTTTGTCCATTCTTTTAATTCTTTTAACATCACCCTGGGTAGTACATTGGACTCCTCGCTTTCCCTCAATATACATATCTCCAATGTCACTAGATCTTTGAACTAAAAACTAGGCCTTGTCTATCACATCCGTCACTTTCTCTCTGCAGCCTCTTGCCTTAAAATTGCCTCTTCATCCCTTCTTCCTCTCCTAATGTATGGTGTTTCTTCTGCTCTCTACTAACTCTGCAACTCTGTCTCTCCTCTCCCAGGCTTATCATAAAATTGGCATGTTTGCCCTGGGGTTAATGCCCGATATCACCACTGTGATGTACTGTCCTCACTGTGTTGGTTGCCCTTGAATCCAAGCTCAAGTATTCTTCCATGAGCTGTGTGCATAAACTTGTCTACAAATTCACCCTCCCAGCCTCAGTAAGACTATATGTCTAAGACAGCCCTCGAGCCCAGATCTGCCGCCTTTCCCTTCTCATAAAGTCAAACTTGCATCTAGCTATTGCCTGTAAGTCTTTCTCCTTTGCAGCAGTATCTGACTGGAACTCCCTGCCTCCCCTCCTGTCATGCTCCTCTCCCCAAGTTCCAAATGAACTATCTCTCCAGCTCTGTATCTTACCCTTTCTTCCGCTACTTGCCTCAGAGTCTCTCTGCCTCCCTCCTCTCCTCCACCCCTACCCTTGAACCTTCCTTCTCTCTCTCTCTCCTGCCCGTCCCCTCCTTCCTTCTTCTCTCCCCAGCTCCTTATCTTACTAGACCATTTCTAACTTCCCCAGATTCTATGTTTTATTCCCTCTGCTGTAGGACTGTTTCCCATGAACACACACATGTATTTAGCTGTGTATCTTTGTACATAGTGATGATTGTAAATACCTTTCTATGCCTGTTTTTTATGTATATAGTTTTTTGGCCTTCTTTTACTAAATGCCCATTTTGTATTTTTAACTATGTATATGTGCTTGACCTATATGTACTGTACTTGCTTGTTTCATTGTACCATTCTGTATTTGCTTGTTTCTACCCTGGGTTGACCCTGAAAAGGATTGTAATTTGTCTCAGTGGACTTACCCAGTTACCAAAACTCAAACAAAAATAAATAAATAAATACAGGCACTACTAGGTACTGATGGATGGATAGCAGTGCAGGGCCGACATGGCCCTGCACTCCCACATATAAATAATGAGGAGTGTGGAGTGAAGAGATGCAGAACCCTGCTCCACATGGAAAAAGGATACAATTACAATCTGTTAAAAAATTATGGAGGGTTAAAGGAGGTAGAAAATGATTTAATAATGTTTATAACTGTTAAATAAATCAAAAGTAAAGGGCAATGGCATGTGTCTCTTTTTATTGTTAATGTTTACAGTGCATTTTATATGATCTTTATATTGTTGAAGCCACCACCAGCTTCACAGATTGTTTTCAGTAATGTGAGTTAGCGTGTCTGGTTTTGAAATGCTGACATCACTAACTCCAATTCAGCATGACCATAAGGTGTATGCTGAACTCCTGTGTTTCATACAGCAACTACTCATAGTGCACAATCCATCAATCAATCAATATCTTTATCTAGCCAGGCAGAACACCATTGAGCATGACTCACTTACAAGATGGACCTGGAGTAAATACAGATCAACAAGTAATCAACAATTTGGAATGGACATAAGTACGTTAGCAGACAGTGTACATTATTAACAAATGCATGGCATGGCATGACAGCATCATGGTAGACATTAGAAGAGCACAAAAGCAGCATATGTTACAGGCAAAGTGCAAAGGTAGGCAGTATACAACTATATACAAATTCTATACAAGGCAGGTACATGAAGAGCAATGGTAGACTATTTTCATATTGACTGAGAAGTTTGGTCTAATAAAACATAGCATAGCCTTTGTGAAATATGTGCAGCAAAGACAGTATAAGCACAGGGTGTACAAGTTAGAGAGAGTAGGCAAGGGTTAGTAAAAGGACATAATACTTGAGATGGGCTGGGGAGAGTGAAAGTACCTAACAAGTATGGCACGGTTTACACAGGACAGGCGAGATAAGCCTAAAGAGGTGTGGAGGGAGGTACAGAAGCTTATAGGCTAGGGAGACAAGCGGGGTAATAGTAGAGTCAGAGTTAAGGGTTTCAATGATGGAAACAGTTGCTGGTCTCCAGAAAGGATCACTGGACAAGGTTTTGAAGGCAGCCAATGGCACCAGTACAACGAGTTGTAGTGTTTTTGAGCAATATTCCAGAGGACAGGAAGGGCATGGCTTATCACCGCATGATCAAAGTATGTCCTAACTTTGGGGATGGTAAGGGAGATGTGAGAGTGACTTCTTAGCAGGTAGCTGCTGGGATTGCAGATGGGTAGACAATCCTTGATATATTGAGGCAACTTATTAGAGATGGCCCTATGGATCCAGAGCATAGCATTCTTATGTCACCTGAGGCTAGTGACCCCATCCTACACTCTTGTATGGAGTACATGGTGTGTTAAATAGGGGCATAAGTGATGAACCTAAGCACCCGTGATACAGGGTGTCAAGTTTGGGAGGGCGCTCTCGAGCTATGCCCATACAAGAATTCTGCATAGTCAAGGAGGGGCAGGAACATTGTTTGTACCAACCTTAATGTCCCCACATACATTAGCAGATGCCTGATTCTGAAGAAAATCTCAAGCCTCTGTTTAAGCTTTTAGAGATTTCTTCAATATGGTCTTTGAATGAAAGTTTGAGGTCTATCCACACTCCCAGGTATTTGAAGGAATCCATGTAGTCCAGCAGTTCAACTAGCAAGGTGAGGATTTGTGGAACTGTCCCTGCAGTGTGGGGATTGGGGAGTTCACTGTAGGGAAGAAGATCATGGCCTTCCTTTTCTTAGCATTTAACAGAAGCTTAGAGTAAAGAAGATTGCTCTGAAGGTGGTTAAATTCTGTCTGAAGGTCATTACACACTTGTTCCAAAGTAGGTCTAGCTATATACAACACAGTGTCATCAGCGAAGAGGTGGATATCTGCTGACTTGACTCCAGCATTTAGTTTGTTTATGTAGATGGCAAACAAGAGTGGGCCCAGGATGGACCCTTGGGGTACCCCTCTTGGTAGAGTGTTGAGGGGGAGAGGTCCCCGACTTGATCTGCTGCTGATGATTGGAGGGTGGTTGGAGAACCACTTGAGGGCCAAGTTATGAATGCCAATATTCCTTAAGGCAGCCTAGAACAAGGCATGGTCCAGCATATTGAAGGCTTTGCTATGGTTAAGAAACAGTACACACATGTAACGCTCTGGCATCCGGGGCACTCAACCAATCCATTATGGCCTTAGTCAGTGCTCTGGCGGTGTTGTGGTGAGGCTGGAAGCCAGACTAAGCTGTGTTTAATTGGTCGAAATCATTGATGTGCTGTCTAAGCTGGGTATTAACAATCTTTTCAAGGAGCATAGAGAAGGTAGGGAGTAAGGAGATTGGGTGGTAATTATTTAGGTCACTAGTACTGCCAGATTTAAAAGAGTGAAATGATGTGGGCAGTTTTCCAGATGGCATAGAGGAAATCCTGGACAAGGAACATATTGAAGAGATGGGTAAATGAGGGCAACAGGAAGTAGAAGCCAAGTTTAAGGAAGAAAGGCTCTATCAGGTCTGCACCTGCACTTTTCCTGCTATCCAGTTGGAGCAGAAGGTTCTCATCTTCCTTCACTGAGACAGAGAGAAGAAGAATGCCTTATTTAGGCGAACAAGGCTGGGGCTGGACCTGGGCAAGTAGAGTTTGAGGTTTATAATTGAGCACGGAGGTTATTGGCAGGGGATTGTCGAATGCTAGGCCTGCTGTGTCAAAGTGGTTGTTAAAGAGTTCGAGGATTTCTTGCTTGTCAGTAGTAACAGAATTGCCTGTCGAGATTTTTGGTGGAATAGACTAGCAGAGCTGTGGCCTTGGATATCCTTTAAGGTTTTCCAGACTATAGTTGTGCTGTCAGTGGAAGAGTTAAGTTCAGAGCAATAGTAACTAGCTTTTGCTTCCTAACTGATCTGGTGCAACAGTTTCTAGCAGCTCTGAAGTCTGCCCAATCATTAGGCTGTTTGGTCTTCCTTGCCCTCTTCCAAAGTGAGTCTCTATGAAACAGCTCTGCTTTCAAGCTGACCGAGATCAGGGCATGTTTTCTTACTAGTTTGAGTTTTTATGAACTACACAAATGCTGACTGACTCCCTGATATTAATTCAAGATGCCCTACTCAAAAATAATAAAACTATTCTGTGACTGGCAATCGGCTTCTGTTTAGCTCAGCCCTTCATCCTTGGCCAGTCACCTCACAAATTCTTGAGAATTCATTAGCACCCTACATGTTTTATTAGTGAAAGAACACCACCTCTTCAAACAGCAAGTGCTCAATGGTGCAAAAGGACTGGTTGACTCCCTTGATGTTCATAAAGATGCCACCATATTCGCAACTGGCAACCGGTGATCAGCTTCAGGTTCCCCCGGCCGGCTTTCAGCTTCGGGTCTCCCCACAAGAGGATGACTCAGTAACCCCATGGCCCTGCATCTTCAGGAGCTGTGTGCCACTCAGGGCCATGTGCTATGTCTACTGCATCAAATGTTACTGCCTCAACCATAACACCATTGCTGAGCTGTGAGACCTAATTGAGGACTGTATACAGCCCTATAGCCAGATGTCCAGGGCCATGTTTGTGGAGACCAAGGTGATGTGTTCCCTGCCCACTTCACCTAGGGGTCCTTCCAGCATGTTGTAGTCAAAATGAAGGGGTGAGACAGTCGTCGATGTCCCATGCCCTATGGCAGGTGACTGCTTGCTGCTGGCACATGTGGGTGAATACATCCAGTTTCCACTGGTTACCTCAGTATACAGCTGGTGCAAGAGGGCTTCTATGAATGGTATGAGTTACCAAAGCTCCATGGGGCCATATACTGTACAAATGTACCAATCTTGACACCCTATCTCAATGAGGAGGACTACCTGAACAGGAAAGGATTCCACAGCATGAATATCCAGGTAACCATGAGTGCAGAAGACATTGTTATGAATGGCAGTGCCATGTAACCTGGCTCTGAGTAGGATGCCTTCATGTTCTGACAGTCATAGATGAGGATAGTACACACAACTGATGGAGGCAGGTCAGGGTGGTTGGTACGTATATATTGCATAGGCCATGTGGGAGCAGGACATGCCAGTATATCCATCTCTGCAAAGTGAACTGCTTTTTCATGTATCCCATACAGGTGACATAGGGTCCCCCTGAGGCATTACCTAATGACAGCTTTTCTTGCCACAGCAAGGGGTAACTGAGGTATGATGATGTCCACAGGAGGGCACAGAATGTGGTGGGGCATACTTTGGGACAACTGAAGATGTGGTTCAGATATCTGGACAAGATGGGTAGCATGATGCTGCTTGCACTGGGGAGGGTGTGGCGTATCTCTGTTGTGTGCTGCATACTGCAGAATATTACCACTAGAAAGAGACTACCATTACCAGAAGATATATCATTTAATGAGGACACCCAGGCCCAGGAGGAGGACAGTCAAGAGCCAGATGTGGGCACATGGCTTGGAAAGATATTGGGTGGAGGAAGGCTTCGTATGGGCTGCTGTCAGCATGGACTGGTATGCAGTATGTTCTGGATAGGGCCTGTGATATGTGTGTGTGTGTGTGTGTGTGTGTGTGTGTGTGTGACAGTGCATGCCTAGGAACCACAGTGCACAGTGATGAGTGCCAGAGCTAAGTACCCTTCAGTGCGGTATAAGTGAATATGTGTGTTCATGCAAGGAGGAGCCCTGACAGCCATGGAGACCCTATCACTTGGTGGAGGACTATGTGTTGCAGGTCTTGGCCGGGATGACACACTGTCCTGGCTGTGCTCAGCCAGCTCCAGTCATCTTGAGTGGTGAGTGGATCGAGGATATGGACCCTGTGGGAGGGTCAGAAACATCACCCTATGCATCAGGTGGCTGTGGGTAAAATGGGGCTTCGACTTGCATGGGGTGTTGGAAGCATGTCAGCTGTACAGAGGGTCGTTAACCACCTCTACCACCATTTATGGCAAGGTGCCCTAGCAGGCCCTTGAGCAGTTTGCCAACCCTATGTAACTCTGTGCAGAGCCCTTGAACCCCCACTGTCAGAGCAGCAAGCTGTGTACTGTTTTCCCCACTGGCCTCTAGCCTGTTCACTCCAGCTGCCGCACCTCATGGAAATGTTTGCCAAGCAGGTGTATGGCAGCACTTACCTCCTGTATGGGCCAGTCCTGTCTGAGGAATCCTTGTCACCACTGCCAAGGCCAAGGTCACTGTTTACCAGCATCATGCCAGGTTTGCTAGTTGCCCCAACAGTTGGGTGCTGCCCAGCTGGATGCCACATCCCAGAGGCAGGGCATCAGTGGCCATGTAGTGCAAGTCACAGGTACATTTGGTATCTGTGGTACATGCTCTTGCCTGTCCATGTCTGTGTCCTCCCCTTGCACAGAGAGTACATGAGGCTTTGGTACTCCAAGGAGTGATTTGTGCTCTGTATAGGGGTCGCTGACTGTGAGCCCTGTAATCTAGATGGCCAGAAGTTCTTCACAATGTTGTCATTCTCCTCTTCCTCTTTCTGGTCTCTCTCTCCACCAGCATCATTGGCATCTGTGGGTAGGGAAACAATATGGTTAATGGTTGGCACAAGGACTGAGCTGGTCAGTGTGGTGCACCATCGAGTCACTCACCATCACTTGACAACAGTGTACTGCCATGGACAATTGGTGTTGAGTGGGTTAGCCATGAGGACTCCAGTCACCACAATTATGTCATTCTCATCCTCCTCCTTTATGACACTGGCAGATCCATCACTGGGGTACAGGGATGCCATGATCACTGTCACTGCCTCTTTAGTATGCACTGTACAACACGTGTAAGGCCATGGTCACTCCTCTGGCATGGTTTCCATCCTTCCTCCTCTCCATCCAATGTTGGCTGGTGATGGTGTATGTTACCATTTCTCTCACCAGTATAAGCTCCAGTGGGATGGTGGTCACTCAACAGTGGTGTTTCAAGACCGCTGGCCACCTGCAGCTTCTTCTTGGCAGCTGTCCTCAGGTACTGTCAATGCAGGACTTGTGGCCACATCCATTGAGGCCATGTTTTATGGCCTTAGAGTATCTGGTTACAGGTCTCCATGCACTGACAGTGGTCTGAACATCCTGTCATATCTATGCCTTGATTGCCAGCAGTGACTGGAGTGATACCCATCCATACAGGGTGGCATAGTTGTTCCTAATCTCTGCCATGACCATGATCACCTGCTCAGCTGTGAAGTTCCCTGCATGATGCCACCTGGCACCACCAATATGTGCAGTGCATGGTGTTGTGGTCCAGAGGAAGGACCCTGCAGTGCTTCCTCAACCCTTAAAACTCTCCAAGCTGGGATTCAAACTTACACTTACATATCCCAGGCCGGATTCAAACCTCAAACCCTATATATCTATTCTAATCCACATGGTAGTCTATCACTGAACCAGTAGGCCATCCTAGCAGTCACAATGTTGACCTAGCTTTCTTTGACCCTTAAATCTCCTAGATACCCCCCAGTTCAAGTTAACTCCTGCTCATTATTGCAACAAACGGCATCTATTGTCCACCCACTATAGGTAAGATAGGCTGCTTGGCCACCCTCTGCTGCCTTCTTATCATTTGCACAGCTGACTACTTTATTGCCCTCAACCTGATGTACCCACCTCAGTGCAGTGTGCACCCACTACCATGGCATGTGCGCCCAGAACACTCATGCATGCACCTCCTCACTCCTTGCCTCCCCAAACTGGATATTGTTTATCTTGGGTGATGGCTCCAAAAATTATGTGTATCTTCACCACTCAACCACATCACCATGAAGCAACTCTGCTACTTAATCTGGACTTTCTACCGCCTCATCCTCCTTACCCGAACGGGAGATATCAAGCTCAACCCTGGCCCTATATGCCCAGTCTTCACACCCTCCCCCAATTGTTAAATGCCAGTCACCTAAAGGGCTGAAGATTGCCCATAAATACTCAAAGTCTGTGCCCCATGATTGCCAAACTTAAAGCATGGGTCACTCAACACTCACCAGACATATTAGATATTACGGAGTCTTGGCTAAAGTTTAGCATCGAGCATCATGTGATAGCAATACCTGGCTACAACTGCTTCAGGAAGGATAGGTTGGGAAATGGGGAGGTGGTGTCCTCATGTATGTCCAGACTGGCTTAGATGCCACTGAAACCCCTACCCCAGCCCTCTGACTCCCAGTGGCCAAATCACTATTTCTCTCCTGACTCTTGGCTCCTTCAAAAAAAATAATAGTGGGTTGCATCTACCTGCCCCCAAAGAGGCCTCCATTTGCCCCCTTCATAACCTCCGACAACTTTTATTTAGACTGACTGTACCCCAACTCTGAGAAGGTATGTGCCACTCTTGCCAATTGTAACCTGGTTCAAATCATCAATGACCCAACAAGAATTAACACAAAATCGGCAAACCACTTTTCTTGATTGGGTGTTCACCAACTGTTCCTTGAAGGTAAAATCAGTGGGGTACTCTCTGACAGCATCAGTGATCACTCCCTTACCTTCTGTATCTGGTGAAATAACTTCCTAACCCCCCACCCAAGGTCACCCAGGCCTGGGATATGTCCCACTCAATCCCAGTGCATTTCTCTCTATCTCGGATGCCAGCTGGGGACCCATAAACACTGTCCCGGATATCAATCAGGCCCTTGATTTTTCATGACAACCTTCACCAATATAGTTGATCTTCACACCCCATGAAGAGGTGCAGATCAAAAGGAATCAAAGCTCCTGGCTGTCTATGGATCTAGGAAGCTCATGACTACTCGCGATCGGACTTTGAGAACCTTCAAGTGCATCAGGCTACCCACTGACTGGCAAGCTCTACAGGCAGCTCAGGAACAGGTGTAAATATTCTATTCAGAAAGCCAAGTGCACTCACTTGAGGGCACTCCTAACCGAGCACCTTTGCAATCCCAAAAATTTTGGAGGCAGGTAAACTCCTAATCAAAAGCAAGTCCTCTGAGGCCCCTAGCTCCCTCACTGCGCAAGGCACTGTCCTCTCAGACCCCCTATCCATCACCATTGGGTTTAATGAGTTCTTTAATGACCTACATAGATATACTGCACTCTTTACCAACTCCCCCAAAAGTGGACACTGGTGCTCGCTAGCCTTTCACCTTAAACTCACCACCTTCAATGAAGTTCGCCAGCTTCTCGCTAATCTAAAAGTGATAGCTTTCCCAGTCAGGACACCCTTGAACCCAAATTTTTCAAATTGGGGCTGCAGCCCTGCCCACCCAGTTTGCAACCTGTTTAACTGATACTTCCTCATGGGGACTGTCCCTGATAAATAGAAGGTAGCCATAGTTGTGTTACCATTCACAAGGGCAGACCCAACACAATTGTTGAGAGTTTTAGACATACTGGGCTTGATTCTAAGATGCATGTCACAACTCGCAGGCATATGCAAGTTGTTGCATGTGCCACTACTCAGGGACCCTGCGCTCTATTCCAAGACAGGCAGGGTCCCTGGCACGGTTTTACCATGCCGTAGTGACAGAAGGCGTGAGGATATCCTATGACAGTCAGTGATTGCCGAAAGTGTCGCAATGCAGTGTCAGGATGTCTCCTCATTTTCATTGGGGGCTGTGCCCACCAAACCCGCCAGTCTCTAGGATTCCCACTCCGACTGGGGGTGAAACACCCTGCAAGGCAATCCCCGACGCACGGAGACCATCACGGTGATAGGTGGATTTTGGCCAAATCCTGTTGCTGTGGTGGTCTTTGTCATCGGAGTTTGATGCGCAACGGTATACCCCCCAGCACTCACATCCTGCTCCGTGAGGCAGCCGCAGGCTTGTGCCACTGGAATGGCGAATGGACCTGGGTGCTACAAGCTGCCATCTGTGGGGAACAGCACCCCAGCCCTGAAATGAGCATGCAAGCCCCTGGGGCCATGGGGTCAGGGATGCCACACAGGCATGAGGATGGCACCACAAAAACAGACCCTGGTGCCTACATGTGGCACCCTGAATTGGGGGTACCTATGTGAGGGGGTATCCATGGAGCATGTCTGTGTGCATGTTGTAGCACTGTGGGTGGGCAATCACCATTTGGCAAGGACTGATGCCCCTTAGACCAGCTAACTCCTGGTCTAACCCTGCAGTGGTGCAGTGTGTCTTGGAATGGCGTAAGTGGTTTATGGCAGCTGCTCTTTCAGAATAGGGCACAGATGGTGCCGTAATCCCCACTTCCACTGTGCCATAGGGGCTGAGGCTGACGGAAGTCCACTTGGGTGCAGGCCCGCACCATGGCACAGGTCACATCTTGAATAGCAGATGGCATAACGCATGCCCAAAGTGCGACTTGCATCATTGTGTTTGGTGCACTTCACCTCGGACATGCGTAACTCGCTTTAGAATTGGGTCCCCTGTATTCTATCTCTATCCGCTGGTGAAAATCCAAGAGAGAATACTGTATAACCACATACAGGATTATCTGGACCACCACCACCACCTCCTCGCAATGTTCCAGCATGGGTTCAGAAAAACACAATACCCTCACTGCCTTAATAAAAGTTACATCCGACCTGTTCCATGCTATGGACCAAGGCTAAGCTACTGGTGCTACTCTTTGTCGATTTGACAAAGGCTTTTGACTTGGTCAACCATAATTCCTACAAGGTCAATTACACTGTTTTGGCCTTGATGCTGGTGCTTTAAGTTGGCTCCAAAGTTACCTTACAGGCCTCACACAAAGGGTCAAGTGTACGGATCTCCCTTGGACCTGAGACCTATAACCCATGGTGTCCCTCAGGGCTCCATCTGAGTCCATTGCTATTCTCCTTCGATATTAATGAATTACAACAAATGCGGAGGGCCTTTGTGCACCTCTGTGCAGACAATGGCATTGTTTAATGTTCTTCATCAGACGTCGGGTGGCTCAACAGTATACTAGCATCGGACCTCTGAACTCTCGAGGGCTGATTCCTAGAAAACCAATTAGTCTACAACACCAAAAAACATGCATGCTGTTCTCCAACCCTCCACCACACTGCATCCCTACCCTCTCTTGCAATACTGCCCACAATGGTGATGCCCTTGAATCCATCTAGTCCTTTAAATATCTGGGTGTCACCTTAGATACCTCACTTTCCTGGACACTCATGTCACCCTCCTAACTAAAGATCTAAACCAAAAGCTGGGCCTGCTGCATTATATCTGTCCCTTCCTCTCATCTTCTTCTTGCCACAAGATCACAGCCGCCACCTTCCTTCCCTCCTTACTTATGGTACCCGCTACTACTCACAATGAACACAACCATCTTATACCACCTCAAACAGGCTTATCATAGGGTGGGAAGGTTTGCCTTGGCGCCAGTGCCTGTCACCACCACTATGATATCCTATCCTCCCTGGGATGGCTATCGTATGAATCTAAACTCATGTATGCCACCCTGAGTGTAGTGTACAAACTGGTCCACTGTTACACCCTCCCTGCCTTGGTGAACTTATTCAGCTCCGCAACCATCACATGCTGTAAGATCCACCTCCTCCCTTCCTATAATGCTCAAACCACTGTTAGCTGTGGCCTGGAGATCATTTGCCTTCTTGGCATTGTCTGGCTGGAACTCACTGTCACACTCTAGCTTATCCTGCTCCTCTCTCGCTAAGTTTAAGTCCTCCCTATTACTCTACCTCTGCCTTTTCACTCTTCTCCTGCTTCTGATGACTCTTGTTCCTGCTTCCCAAACTCTATGTATAAGTATCCCTGCTCTCTGAACCTCTTACGATGAGTATCTCTGCTCTCTGAACCTCTTATGTATATGTAAATGCAATTTGTAAGTGTATCTGTAAATGATGTAATCTGTAAATCTGTGAATGCTGTAAATGTATTCACTGTAAGTGTAACTATAAATTATGCAATTTGTGAATCTGTGAATGATGTAAATGTATCTACTGTACCTACGTGTCTTTGTCAATGTTCTGCACTTCTCAGATCGCCACTGAAAAAGGGACTGTAATGTCTCAGCAGGCTCACCCAGTTACCAAATTCAAATAAATAAATAAATGTACCCTCATCAGCTGTGTGAGGCCACCGTGCAGGTAGAGGGTGTCATGCCTGGGTGTCCCTGTCCCACCCACTACTCCATTCCACCACAAGGCTCTGTTCTCAGGACCCTGTGCCCTCTTCACTATGGCAAACTGTTTTGCCCTACCATCTGGCCACTGCACATTTTTGCAACCACTTCTGTCTGTCTCTGTGATACCAGTATTCTCCATGTCTACATAGTAAGTGTACCCCAGCTCATAGTTGTCCGCTTATGATGGGGTTACAGGACATTCTGACTCAGCAAGGCCCACCCATCTCTCCCTGCACTCTGCAATTTAGAAATTATGACCATTGCATGCCCCGGTCACCTCTGACACCTACATGCTATGATGGGCTATGTGCTTTCTGGCCATGTAGCTGTGTGCTGGTGCTATGTGTCTCCACCATGTAATAGATCCCTAGTGCATAGGGCCCACAGAACTGCACATATGTTCATACTCAAGTCAAGTATACTATAGTCACTACCATGCTGAAGTATGGACCCTGAGTTCCATCCATCACCGCAATACTATGTAACCATAATACGTGTTCACCTGTTGCTTTCAAAAGACATACCATCCTACTCCCAGAACATGTCCGAGGACACATAACAATAGTGATTTCTGTGGCCACTTAAGTAAATCAAGGCAATATATCCTGCTTTGTTTTTTTTCTTTAAAGAAATGCAAATCCAAATATTTCTGTACATTCTAACCTGAACCCTTGATGTAATCATAGCCTTGTAGTACCCTGGTAGAAAAATGGGCAGACTGGATGGAGCTTGTGGTCCTTATCTGCTGTCAACTTCTATGTTTCTTTGTGATGGGTATCTTCCACTTCAGCCTTCTTCATATTTTAGCTCTCTCTCTGCCTCTGCCTCTCTGCCTCACTGACTCTCTTCCCTTTCAACTATCATCTCAAATCTTATATCTATCCCATATCTGTAACTCAGCATAACCACACTATCTTGATGTGTCCTAGTTTATTAACCTTCATTGTAACATTACTGCATTCCATGTTGATGTCTGCACCTAAAAGTGCAGAAATAAACTGAGGGCACACAGTGCAGGCCAACATAATCATTCAGGTCCAAAAGGAAAAACAAATGAGGAAAGAATGGAGGACCTTAATGTGTACTTTCTGGAGGCAAGAAGGAGATGGTGGCATAACTGAAACCTACACATTTTTGCAAGGCTACAATACAGTAAGCCACCCAGAACATTTTCAAGAGAATAAGAATGTGACCACAGGTACAATAACTTTAAATTAGTGGTGTGTGTAGGTGGGAGGAGGTGCTGAAAAATGATGTAAGTTCTTTATGGTGACAGTGGTGGACTAGAGGAATAGTGATCAAAGCGGGCACCAAAGCATGGTTCAAAGATGGATAAGATGGTTTCAGAGCTAATTAAAGAGAATAAATGTGAGGGGAGTGTAGTAGTTTCAAGCAGTGATGTGCAGATCGGCTTTTCTGGTTCCTACTGTTCAGACTAGGTTGGCAAATTGAATCAGACCCAAAACAAAAACCAGAACCAAAATGCAATATATGTGCAAAAACTGAACAATGTTACATAGCAGCTGTCAGGCTACATCACTCAGAGGGCCACTGTGAGCTAATAGATTTCATTTTCATTTCACTCTGGCCCTGCCCCAATGTGCCCACTCCAACCATTTCCACAGTAGCCTCCCAGTCCCCTGCCTGCACCAGTGTTATTCTTGCAGTATCTCCTCAAATCCAGATCAGACCACACACTGTCTCCCTTCAACTGAATCCATTTCAAGTAACAGAGAGGGTGGGAGAACAAGCATTTGGAAAACTTGAGAGAGTCCAGTTGAGAATGAGTGGCAGTGAGGACAAGTTTGTGCACATCTGCGACCTTCTATAAAAGCCCCAGAAAATAACCATTTCCCTGGTTAATACTGGAATCATTTGGGGCGTGGCTTAGCCTTTACCCAAGATGGCAGCATAATTCCTTAGCTCCTCTGTATGGACTAATATCCTAAGACATCCTACCACAAGGGACATCTGAGAGCATCTGAAAATACAAATACTGAAGAAGGACTCACCAGATATATCAGCATTCCAATTATTATCTTCCTATCTGTGAGGATTCAGCCAGAGGGGCGCCTCTCCTGCACCTTGGCCTACAGTATGATGACCTCCTTGTCAGTCCCAGCTGAACCTGCAAAATGGAGTAAATGTTTGCTCAGTTGCTAGCACAAATGTCACAAATGACTATTGCTCTAAACTCTAATACCCAAACTCTACAGGCCATTGAATCACAGATGTTCCACATGGAAAGGCATCTTAAGGCCCATGATGCAGCTCTCACAAGAAGTCACAGCCACCACTGGAATAAGCCTGCCTCATATATTACCTCCAGGACAAAGTGGACGATCTGGAAAATCAGAGTCGCCGCAACAATCAGCGGTTCATCGGGTTCCCAGAGGGGCTGAGCAGTGGGACACAGTTCACTTTCTACAGGACTCATTGCAAAATATTTTAGGCTCACCTCCCATACTCCCTACAAATTGAGTGGGATCATCAATCTCTGTCCCACCACCCAAACCGGGAGAGCTCACGACCCATTTTGGCTTGCTTTCTGACATTCGCCAAAAGGAATTGAGAACTGCCACAGCGAGGGACAGAGGTTCCTCCTGGAATGGCAAACCAATCACATCTTCCAGGATTACTCCCGGAGCTAACGGAGCAGCGGAAAACATGTGCGGTGGGCTGCAAGATTTACATGCGATCATATCTCCTTCTCATGCGCTACCGGCCACAATGAGAAGAATGATCAACGGGGCTCCTATTTTATTCACCACACCGAAAGCCTAATGGACTACCTCTGACAACAATTCCCTAAAGATTTTCAGGACCCCGACCTGTATAGCACCAATCACGCCCCTCCTGACCCCCTTAGCAGCATGGATGAATCAGCCAGGTTTGGGCAGGTGCCCTCAGCCTGCACCACATCAGTTTGATGCCTCCTCCCTCCCTCCCAGAACGAAAGCAACATGCCTCGTAGCATCACAAGAGGAGACAGCACCTGAATACCAGGCAGTACAGGATGCTCCCAGGAAGAGGACGACGAGACTATGCCAGCACTACTCCCGAACAAGTTTGCCCGCTGTTGACACTCCCAGAGGATGCACCGTGAGGAGTTGAGTCGCCGACACACAGCATGCTCCTGCAGAACCTAAAACATGTTCCACAGTCATTGCAACAGACAGGCCACGAGCCCTCTCAGAGCGACAATCTCCTCCTCCCATGAACACCGATAGGCAGACATCAGCAGTAACAGCTCTCCCACCTGCTCGATCAGCCGATGAGTCTCCCCTTGACTGTCCAGCTAAGTAACTGCGTTTACCTGTTTCTTTTAGGCCTCCTTAGGCTGTGGTATCAGATGCTGGGCTGAGACAGGCCCTAGCTGACTTTCAGTCATCTTCCTTACTCCAGGGACTGCCACGGAATGGTTCCCCTTGTAATTGGCTGATTTAGTTTATTCTATTTTGGTCAACAGAAATTTCTACATTCTTGTGTGGCTATATACTGATATGTTAGTAGGCTCGTACTTGCTATGCTGCTCAGGACCTTTTCTGGACTATTGAATTTAAACATAGAACTGATATTGCCTAGTTGCACGCAGCAAGTATTATCTTGTCAAATTGTTTTTTTGGAATGCCTGTTTACTCGCCCTTCTGTCTTTCACACTTAATTAATGGGCTAACTGGTGTGAGTTTAACACCAGCCCAACTATCTTATTAGGCCACGGACTTATCAGCTGGTACCCATGTCACTTCCCCTAGTTAAAGGAAGGATATAATATGCCTAATGCGCTGTACCTCTACACCTCTTCACCCTCTTACAATGTCATCTTAATAAAAAGGTGATATATTGGAGTTGATTTGAGTGCATAACATAGCTGTAAGGGCCTTAGCTTCTGCTACTGGCTGAGGATTCTTTATCCCCACTCATATGCCTTGGAGGTGGCAACAGCTCTATGGACACCCACCCCGGCAAGGTGGTTAACTTTCTCCTCTCTCCATAGCCACTATCCACTTGACACAGGACCTAGTGCCTGCACTGCCTTTTGCTGTCTCTAACCCTTCATTTGCCATATGCCTCATGGGGAGCAGACTCATGCTGATGTATAATAAGTGCTTGAATTGGAGCACTGTGCAGTGTTCTGCCTTCCTACACCTTCAATCCACCCCACAAGAGGACGATAGGTGTCCCTGGTGATAGTCTGCCAGCTTGACTGTTGCCCTCCAATACTAAGTTCAACTGGTATGTTAAGTCGTTTGTGCATAGTTTGATACTTGTATGGGCCGTTGCCTGATCAGTTGGTTTATACAGTGTTGTAACTGGGTTTCTTGCAATACCTTAGGTCTCTGGGCGCTATAGAGACAATATGTATTAAGCAGTTAGGTGTCACTGGGAGGATTCTGGAGGAAGGATTAGCACCCCTCAGCCTGTACACTGTATTTCCACTACGGTAATTCACACATGCTTCTTCCCTTTGATCATGGCTGACCTACATGCACGCCTGAACGTACAGGGTTTAAATACCCCAGTAAATGTAAACAGGTGTTATCTCACTTGAAAAGACTGAGGGCAACGCTGACCTTCCTACAGGAAACCAAACTTACAAAGCATGATCATGATCTGCTGAAGAGACTGGGTGAAGAAGGTCCTTTCCAATCCTCCCCACCTGGAAAAGAGGGGTTGCTATCCTCTTCCACAAATCTTTGGCTTAGTCCACCATACAAGTGCAGACAGATCCCTATGGTAGGTGGGTCCTAGCCCTAATGAAACCCTTGATGGCCCTATACTCCTTGGCAGCATCTATGCCCCAAATGAGGATACCCTCTCCTTCCACCTTTGGCCCAGGAATTACGCCTATATTCTCGGAGCCTGTACCCACAATTTTAGGGGAGATTTCAACCTGGCATTAGTGCTGCAGTTGGATCAAGTACCCTCTACAGTACAACATCCTAAGGCCCATTTAGCTCTGCAACACTTGATCACGGAAGCTGGCCTCACTGATATCTGGAGAACCTTTCATCCAAAATGAGGGACTACTCCTTTACATCTGTGGTACATGGATCTCATAGTCGACTGGACTTCTGGCTGGTTTCACCAACATCTGCTGGAACGCAGTTGACACCAAGATTATGCCTAAGGTAATTTTGGATCATGCCCCAGTGCATCTACATGTACTGTGGGGCCCGCCCTCTCCTAAATCCTCTATTTGGAAGCTAGATCCCTGCTATTTAAGGACCCTCAATTTGCTCAATGGGTATCCTCAGAGACAATGCTATTTCTAGCAGAAAACTCCCTCAAGATACCCCTCCTGGCATTCGTTTGAGAGACCTTTAAAGCCACCTATGTGGGCCATTATCAGCTTCACAGCTAATGACGAAGAAATGGGTACACCTCCAGACTTCCTGAAATCAACACATCTGCCGGCAAATCAGTGCCCAATTTGGCACCAAATTCCCCTTGTATAGAGAACTACTCACCACTCGCTTAGTTCTAAATGATCTACTAACTTGCAAGGCTGAAGTAGCAATTTTAAGGCTGCACCATCAGTACTGGAAAGGGGTGAAAAGCTGGCAAACTCCTGGCCTACAGACTTCGCAAGCAACAGGCTGAACATCACATCCTGGGCTTGAAAGATCAGATGGGCTTAATTAGCACCGACCCCATTGCCATCATGCAGCAATTTACTCGACCCTCTACACTTCCACCAGAACCTCAGAGGAGCAAACAATGGGAATGTTTCTTGCATCTCTTCAGCACCCAGAACTCACCCCATCCCAAGCTGCACAACTGGACCTGCCCATCACTCCTGCAGATGTCAATGGCTATTAACACCCTTAATACTGGCAAGTCTCCTGGAGGGATGGCTTTCTGATTGAACTATGGCAGTTTCTGGCTCCCCACATAGCTCCTCTTCTCTCTCAGGTGTTTGATGAGACCTTACAAATGGCATCTTTGCTTCTACCTCCGTGAAGCAATTATCACCGTATTTCTAAAAAGGGCAAGGACCACACTCTCCCTGCAGTTATCACCTCATCTCCTTGATTAATACAGACAGTAAATTTTTGCCAAGATCCTGGCCACCAGGCATAGTCCCTTTCTCCCATCTCTTATCCATCCCTCGCAGGTGGGTTTCGTGCTGGGACGCCCCAGCCGGGACCACAACAGACCACTGATTAACATTATATATCAAGCCAAATTCTACCTTCTCCTGCAGCTGCTATTGCAGTAGATTTCAAGAAAGCCTTTGACTCCTTAGAATGGGATTTTCTAGATAGGGTGCTGCAGAGATTTGGCTTTGTCCCATATTCGCAATGGGTACTAGCACTATACCAACAACCTTTAGCCAGAGTCCAGACCAATACAGTCATATCCAGCCCTGTCCAACTTGGCAGTGGCACACGCCAAGGCTGTCCCTTCCTCCCTTCTGTTCATACTAGCAGTGGAGCCTTTGGCAGTGGCTATTTGGCAACATCCCATTATTCGGTATTCCATTGAGCACAATCATACCCTATGCTCATGTATGCCAATGACATGCTAATCCCGTTGAAGATGCCATCACTGCACTCCTTCTCTCCTCACACTCCTGGCTAACTTTGCATCAATAACCAGTCACCAGATGAACACATCCAATACTGAGCTGTTACCCTCAACTCTAAATGCACCCCAAATATAATCCCATCTTAGTGGGCTCACATGGCCCCAGACTCCTTGTGTACCTAGGTATCCAAATTTCCTGATTTATCCAGACTCTGGGACCTCAATCTCAGTCCCTTGGTTGCCAACCTTAGAACTGAACTAGATAGGTGGAGAATGCTTCACCTCACCCTAGCCGGGAAAATTGCCACTCTTAAAATGACTGCAGCTCCCAAATTATTGTACCCTCTCTCACATATCCCCTTAGCCCCCTCCATTAAATGGCTCCATACTATAGATACTGCAGTGGGCAATTTTCTCTGGGACAACAAGAAGCCATGCTATAGCAGGGTAGGCTTCACTCCCACTAGAAGGACAGTGGCTGGGGACTTCCGTGGTTTGAGGGATACACATGGGCTTATTCAATGGCACAATCTCTAAAATGGTTCACTACCCCTAACTCTACCTCTCCACAATGGTTACATATGGAGCAGGCTATAGCCCAGGTGCATACCCTCCTTTAATCTATAATCCCTTGACTAAACCTCTAAGGTCCCATCCCACTATTGTTTCAACAGTCCTGGTTTGGTGCAAGGTGTACAACAAGATCCAAGCTAACCCAACCCTCCTTCTCAAGCCTATTTTTCACAGTAAGTGCATACTGATGGATAACAAGCCTTTTCACTGGCCCCAATGGAGAAAGCTGGCATCAAGATCCTGGTGGATATCCTTGTAAGACTGGCTGCAGAATGAAATCTTTCCAAGCCTTGGCTCAGATATACTGTTTGAGTAAGAATGATTTCTGGAGATATCTTCAGCTCCGTAGCTCCCTAGCTGAATTCCATAAATGCTATCTCCAAGTAGCTCACCCTCAGAAGCTAGCCACCTGGCTTAAACCCTTGAGGGGAAAAACAAGCAGCATCTATGCAGAGCTTAGACAGAGCATCCCTCACAATCTGGGGCTTCTAAATCAAAATGGAAAGAGCATTGCAAGTGGAAATAAGCGATACTCAATGGGCGCTAAGTTGAAATTGGTGCACACGTATGCCCAGATGCTCATAGTAAGCTCATTCAAAATAAACTTTCTGCACCACTGGTACAAAACTCCTGATGTACTATACAAAGCCCAACTCCTAAATACCAACGTATGCTGCAGATGCCAGACAGCCTGGAGATCTATATCACATAGTTTGGCAATGCTTTTGCTGGCCCCTTTGGCAAGCAGTGAACCAATTTGATATGGTTATCCAAGGCCTAAAATTAAAACCAGACCCCTTCAATGGATCCTGGGCCTATCTCCTCATAATTTAATCTTAAACCCTCCCAAATTTGATGGCTGGCCCTCGTAGGTATCCTCCGCCAAATGCCCTAATATTGTGCTGGTGGAGATCTACCAAAATTCCTACCATCCAAGAACTCCACCATGCTCTCACACTCCTTACTACACTCAACCGACTATCCCATGGTACCCTTAATAAACCTAATGCATTTGCAGTTTGCTGGACCCCATTTCTAGCCTATTTGAAACCCAGGACCGGAATAGGATGAGCCTCCCATTGACAGCCCTTAGGCTTAACCTCTCTAATGATACTCCCAATATGTGTCACCCTTATTCCTAGCTTGAAAAGCTAGCAATAGAAAATGTCTTGATCTTATAAATTTATGATGCCCTTGTATTTCTTTAGCCCTTTTCATAGCTTTCCTTATAGTGGTATATACTAGAGAAACCCAGCATAGGTTATTTTTAGTATATTGTTTATCTGTGCACAGAGCAGAGCAGAGATGAGATGGTTTCCTTACCCCTTCAGAAGCTCCAGTCAAGGTCACAACTTTCCTGACATGTTGTACTTTCTTGTATGAGATCTTGGTATAATGTTCACCTTTCTGCTGTTACAGATGCCGCCAGTATTTGTAAGTGATATGCCTCTGTATGTCCTTTTCTTTATTTGTAAGCTGGAAAACTAATAAAAATCATTAACTCAAAAAAACTAGAATCATTTTACCATAAGGTGGAATAATTTTACTAATAAACTCATGTGCTAAAACACAAGATAAAATGTAACTCACAACAGTGCTTGCAAGACCTTTTGAATGTGTGTATGAAAACTGCTCTAAATGTTTGTAATGAAAAATTGCTAGTGGTGCTGTCAAACATTGCTATCAAACCTTAAACTGTAATATGAATTCTCTGTAATGTTGTTTTATAACTTCAAAATAATTTTAGAAAAACAGCATCCCTGGTGCCCAGTGGTCCACATTCACTTGATACCCATTTGAATTCAGTTCCTGTGACCAGTGGTCCCTGCACCTCCCATTAGCCTCTGCACCACCCTCCCATGCCAACCCCCTGCATGGCCCTGATAGTTGCCAGCACATACCCTTCACTACTGACCCTACTGACCACAAGCTGCAGTGTACAGTCCACAGCCAGCATGAATTCATAGAAGCAACAGATTGCTTCTCAAATTGTAAAGAGGTTACAGTATTTTAGATGCAAATGACCACTTAGAGTCCTGTCAGGGTATGGTGGTGATTTGCATGGTAAGTTTCAATATTGGGCTGTGGTGTCAGGAACAAATATATCTGATTTGTGCAAGTGGCTTGTCCGCAGCCATGGATGTGTATGATGCCTATTTTTGACCCATGTTTCATAAGCCTACAGGGGCTTTGCCAGTAGTTTGCACTTTAGTTGTAGTGCCCTCACAAGAGGGTATATCATAATTTTCACTTACAAACATTGCTATAAGCTGTTTGAATATACCACCCTGAGCACGCTATAATTTTAGTACAGGCAGTGGTCTTTGCTTGGGCTCTCTCATGCTTTGAATGTGGTGGCCTATGTCTTTATATGCTTATTTCTTTCTATGTTTCTCTATTTCTTTTATTGATTCTGCCTGCTGTGTTACATTAGTTGCAAAGTTTGTGAAGTATTTTTGATACAGTACATAAAGGAAGTATATATATATATATATATATATATATACACTGTATATAAAAATATATATGTTAAAAAATTGTGAAACCTGATTGGCTAAGAACCATTTTACTGTGTTGTTATCCCAGCAAAACTTAACTGGATAAAGATCCAGCAGACTCTTCACAATAAAATCAATGCTAACCACACATATCCCTAATTTTCATCACATATATAGCTGTACCTTTACTTACCCCAAACCTTCTACTAGCATATAAAAATAAAAGTGTTTTAAATAAAAATAATAATTAAAATTATTTGCCCTCATACTGCTCTTATACATATATAAATTACGAAAAATGAAATACTATTGTATTTACAGTTTTAATTTTAGGTGTTTCTTTGCTGACTATGAAAAATCCTCTCCGTGCCCTCATTTGTTTACTCAGGAAATCTCTGCTGTTAAACATATAGATACAACAGAAGCCCTGGTTACATCTGATGCATTCTGTTGTATGACTGTGGGGATAAACATTCTACCAGTAGAAATGAGCAGAGATTTGAATTATTGCACATTCCTCCATAGTAAACATTCCATCTACTGAATGTAAGAAAGGAAAGAAATAAGGTGGGGAAAAAGGAAGGAAATAATATAAGAAGAAGAAAGAAGGGCGAGAAAACAGGTAAATGAGGTGGTTTTGGAAAATAGAGGGTTTAAGGTCCAATTTAAAACAAAATGTATTTTCTGTGCCTATATTTGAACCTGAGATAGCATGCCAATGCTGGGATGTGCTGGTACCATTCTGCTAGTGTGGATGGATGTTAAAAAAAAATCATTAAAATGATCAATATATTTTTTTTTTTGTGCATTTTCACACCTCCTTCCCACCCAGAAAAGTCTTGGACCCATTTTATAATCACACTAAGACAATTCAGGGTGTTCTTTGTGCTGGGATAATGCACTTCTTGGCTGGTTGAAGGTACTCTGTGATTTATGCCTCACAACACATTTGAGGTGTGCTATTATCCCACCACAATGAATACACTGTCATGTCTTGTTGCTTAATTCTACTGTCATAAGCAAGGCACTTAGTCCCAGGAGAAACAAGCATTTGTCAATGCCAAATGTAGTCTTGCTGGCATTAGCATTGATAGTGCAGGAGTTAGAGAGATCCATAATAGAAATGGCAGTGAAGTATTGAACTGACGCCAACCCCACCTCCACCCTGCAGAGACTGACAGACACTGCGGTGTGCCTTGGGTCATTGGCCATAACGCCACACCATTTCACCTCACTCTACCCTGCAGACACTGACAAGTGTTGCAGTGTGCCTTGGGGTCTGTGGAACTTACGCCACCCTATTCCAAAAGGAAATACTCTGAGATGGATGCAGTAGAGAATGGGGTGAACTTAGGGGCCAAAGAGTCTAAGGCACACCTCGATGCCCTCACTGACTGCAGGGTGGGGTGGGGTGGAATGGTGCTGCAGCATTACAGCCGACAATCCCAAGTCACACCCCTGATGCCTGTCAGTCTCGACAGGGCGGGCATTATGGTTGAAAACCCCAACGCCCTGGGTGTTTGTTGGTATTTTCACTCCAGATTTTCTACATGGGCTTTTGTGACCAAAGCTCATGAACAGTGGCACTATCAGTTTGTTAGCTGAAAGGTGATTTTGCACAGCGACTGTGAGATTTGGCAACACGGTGCAAAACATATTTTGGACAGGATGTGAAAAATACAGCTATACTGTTCATGAGGAGGTGTAAAAATGGCAATGTTGAAAATCTGGAGTAAAATATGAACAATTGTGAAGTCACGAGCATGCATAGAAACTGCGAATGCAAGCCCTTAAAGCAATTATATTGGGAATTTTTAACTAGATTTTACACATAGGCATTTTGGGACCTCAGCTCATGAACAGTGGCACTGTGATTTTGTTAATCTGTCCCGAGCTGATTTCCCAACGACTGTGCCATTGTGTGCCTGATCTGTGAAAACACATTTTGGGCAGGATGTGAAAATGACAGTTATACTGTTCATAAGGAGTTGTGAAAAAATGGCAATGCTGAAAATCTGGAGGAAAATATTAAAATTGTCGAGTTATGAGTGCATATGGAAACTGTACAATGCACACTTGTAACAGTCATTTTCTGAATTTTTTCTCAGATTTTCAACATAGGCTTTTTAGGACCCAGCCTCATGAACAGCGGCACTATCACTTTGTTAATCAGTCCCAAAAGGCGATTCCATGAGTGACCATGAAATGACATTTTGGGACTGAATAACGAGATGACAGTGCATGTTTTCATGAGGTGGGGTCCCAAGAACCCCATGTTGAAAATTTGGAGCCAAAATTTAAAAATGACTGCAATAGTCACCTAAGTTGAAACCACCCCATTGATGCCATTATACATGTAACCCCTTGTTACCCGGGTTACTAGAATCCCAGTAAGACCTAGTGGTAGGCAGGGAAGGCAGCTTGTGAAACTCCAGATAAATGGGTTTCACACTGTCTCACTCTGTTCTCAGTCACAGCTGAGACTGAGAGATGACATCACCATAGAACTGTCGCAGCTGCATAAGCCACATTAGAATCTGCAGCAGAGGGAGTGAGATAGAACGCTGGGAGTTTTCAAAGTGAGTCTCCTGTTTACTGTCAAGCAGGAAGGAGTTTTATGTTTACCTCCTTGGGAGAAGGAAGTGTCTTTTGTTTACCTTCTGTGTGAGAAGGTCAGTGTCCAGTTCAAGTGGTGGAGACCACTGTCCAGGTCTCAGTGCTCTGGGGGAGAAGCATCCATCTGTGGATTCCAGGGCAATCCCTAATTTCTACTACAGGAAGAAAGCTGCCTTTTTACAGTTTCTGTTTTGGTCTGACAAGAGAAAAGAAGTTGTACTTCGCCTGTGGGGCACCTGCAACAAAAGGGTGAGTGTTTTGCTCTAATTTGAGAGGGCAAACAATGTGTTTCTTCAGTTTGGAAAATGTGAAGAAGTAGGGATTTGACTACTATTTGGGAGGCCTATTGTACTTGGACAAACAAATGGAGTAGTATCAAAATCTACAGTTTGTATGGATTCAAGTAATGTCGTAAAGGGGTGCTACAGTCCATCCACCGCTTAATCTACATTTCAAGTTTTAGTTTCTGTTTGTCCAGAGAAATGGCCAGGTATGAGCTTGTGGGAACTGGAGGTGGGAACACCTCCATCTTTAGTAACCAGGTCCACCTCTACGGATTTCTTCTGTGATTGCTACTTGCCTCATGTACCTGGCCAGTGATGAGGTAGGTACCCAGACTGGGTCGCAAATTGAAAATCTCTTTAGGAGTCGTGAGACTCTAAGTGGTGTGGGAGCCACAACTTGGGGAAAGAATTCTCCTTGTTTGATGGGAGTCAGAAGGAAGTAAGAAGAAAATCTCTTAGGGTCACAGAATCTAAGTGGTGTGGGGAGCCACAACAAGTAAAATTGGGTTCATTCTTTAAATGGACCATCAGTCAAGTGGCCGGCAGGGGAGCTGGGCCAGTCGGTTGTGTATCCAAAGGAATGCAAGTCCGGCTGTGTGCCTGTGGGTCCAGAGCCTGAAATTAGTAAAATGGGTTCATTCTTTAAGTGGACCACCTGGTAGTCTCCAATCTGCATTATCAGTAAACGTGAGCCCCTTGGGGGTGCCATCTATGCTTTGTTGTGTTCAGCTAGTTATGAAGAAAAGCCACACTGAAAAATCCCAATCCTGGTTCTGGACATTACAGTTATTGCTTCCTGTGTTCGGATTTACTTTGGTGCTTCTGTACAGAGTAGCCAAACCTAGGTCCCTTGTGCCAGGTAACCTCAACCTCCTCAACCCAGGTCCCACCAGGTATTGCTGCCAACGCAACAGCATGCCACCTGTCGTTTTGGTAAAAGGCAGGGGTGAGGGGTTACAAAAATGGAGGCACCGCTTGGATTTGTTCAGGAAGGAAGGTGCTTGGGCAAGTGGGCTAGCGTGTTGGATATCTGGCAGTGGGTAGCCCAAAAGCTGAAGCAATTTCCTAGTGTGTTGCTGTGTGCTGTGAATCTTGTGCTGCTGTTTAAAAATGCCAACTGTTTACCAAGGAGCTGTAAAGCCAAAGAGTGTGCCTCTTGTCCTGCATCAAAAATTGTTTACACTATTTTGTCAGCTTTTAAATGAATTCTGTGAAGAAAAGTGTGGAAAACTAGGGTAGCAACAGAGAATTATGCCCTGGACATTTGAAATGCTTTTAAAGTGAATTCTGTGAAAGAAAAGTGTGGAAAACTAGGGGTAGCAACAGAGAAATTATGCCCTGACGTTTGAAATGCTTTTGGAATTAATTCTGTAAAGGAAAGTGTGGAAAACTAGGGGTAGCAACAGAGAAATTATGCCCTGGACGTTGGAAATGCTTTCTGTAAATGGAGAGACTGCAGAGTTAATGGCAATGTTACATGGTAAAATGGGCTCCCGCCATGGAGTCAGTTGAAAAAAAAAAGTGTGCATTTTACAGTTTAAATTTGCCTGCTCGACGATCGCCATGAGGAGAGGAGCCCTCGTGAGGAAGAAGAGGCTTATTTGCATGGCGTCGGGTGGTTGGTCAGATTGCTATTAGTCCCGCCTCAGTCAGCTCTTCTGAGACTACCTCAGCATTTGAGAGGGAGACAGAGAGTAGCGTGTACTGGCAGTGGAGGAGCGCTGCAGTATTCAAAGGGCTGTAAACAGCAAAATTGACTTTTGAGTTTAAAATCGGGCTCAACCCGCAAATCGATCGTGGAAATAGCGAGTTTGGTGTTGAAACCGACGATCGCTGAGACTGCCGGCTGTTTGCATACAGAGGCCTTCAAGAACTGGCTGTAGGCCGTTTTACTCCATCACAGCAAGCTGCTACTGATCACAGTAAGTAAAAATTCAAGAAACTGCTCAGTGATTTTCAGTAATGCCATATAAAATGTGTGTCAGCAGTGTAGTCGCTTTGCAAGTAACGACTGTGTGAAGTCCTGCTAGCAAGTGCAAGTCTGTAAAGCCATTAAATGTGTGCATGGAAGTAAATAGCCTCAGTTTAAAGTTTGCAGCCAGAGAGTTTGGGTTGTAGAAAAATGCAACACTAGTAGAAGCAGGCAATCCTGTGCTGAAACCTGAAGCTTTTTAAGGGACTGTAATAAAATGAATGTTGCCAGCATGTAAAAAGTCCAAGGAAAATCCTGTAAATGTGTGTGAAGCCAGATAAGAGCAAGTTGTGCAGTTTGGAGTAAAAGTTATCAGTAGCTGGTGTAAATCGGGTGCGAGTGGCTTGACCCAGATTCTAAATGTTGATGCACAGAGGTGCCGCCACCATTACAGGGTGGGGTAGTAGTAAACACAGCAGCAGAGGAGCCATTTTAAAGCTACAGAGTGTGTTCATTAAAGTGGGACTTCCAGTTACAGTGAACTTTTGTTTATTTTCTGCAGTTATGGCCTCAGGACCAGCTCGCTACCCGATCATGCCCGGGTTGCAGTAACAGCAGCAGTAAATAGACTGAGAGATATTGAAAAGTGGTGTTATGGAGGGCAACTGCCTCCTGATGTGGCAATTCCTAATTATCCAGTGTGTGTATGCCAAATATGCTTGAGTGCTGGAAGGATGTCTTTATGATTCCTCACTGTGCTGGATGCCTACAAAATATGGCTTGTATAAAGCACCTCCAATTCATTTGGCCCCACATGGACAAAAATTCAGGAATCTGCAGTTGGCAGCACACAGCACCAGGCGGAGCCTGTGGAGGAAGGTCCCTGGGGAGTGTGGCACAAAGCTAGAGGGTACAGAGTTGGAGACTGAACCTGAAGTTGAAGTTTTGGATGCTGGATCTCAGAAAGAAAGTTCAGATAAAGCATCAATAGACCCTGGGTGGGGGCTAGCCCAATTCTCTTAGGTGAAGATGAGATGCAGGAGGCCTTTGAATGGGAGGTGTGTCGACCTCGCGCCTAGTGATGAATAGATAGTCTTGGGGTGAGAACGACTGCTCACTCCTGGGCTCAGATTCTCAGTGAAGAGGAAGATGAGGGGAACCAATGTGGCCTTGTGAAAAGGAACAGGTACACAGCCTCAAGATCTTGCCTCGGAGGAACGTGTTGAAGAAGGTGGTGATGCCACTGCCCTGGCTTTACAAGAGGAAGAAGTCAGGGATCCGTTTTAATTTCTTTGAGGATGCGAGCTGGCAGAACCAGGACTGGCCACCCCTAAGCCAGGCCAGTGGTCTTAGATTGACCAAAGCAAGTAAAGAGGAGAGACTGGTTTGTAGAAAGGCCAATGAGATCTATGGTATGACCTTTCCTACCTTTCCTTGGAGAGTCTGGGAGGAGACTGAGGACTGCAGGAAATCCTGGATCTGGGATGAAGCAATGAAACATGTGCATCCTGGGGCCAACCAGCATGTAAAGAATAGACTGTTCCACTAAAAGTATACGCAGTGGAAGAGAGGCAGGACACTGTTTATGGACAGAGGAGAATAGTGGACGGAGAGGGACATAAAGTCTCCCACTGTGTGAGTTATGTGCATCCAGACGGGGTAATAATTCAAGCCCTGACCCTGGTACTATTGGCCTCCAGTGCAAGGACCTCCCAGTAATTGCCCATGCCTACAAAATGGAGAGCCGGAGCAGTGGTAGTCAATACTGCCACACCAGACTGTGAAGTGCCTTATTGATCCACCAATATGAATAACCAAGGACTCAGGTGCTCCACATTCATCAGTCTACAGTGTACTGTCCTGTTCAGCAACCATCTACTGGCCAACCAGATGACTTCAGATCCAGAGAGGACACCAGCCCAGCTGTTTCCTGCTCATCGCCTGGTAATCGGATGACGCCGGACCAGCTGTTTTTCTTTTGTTCCTGTTCTAAGGTTCCGTCTCCATTGATGACATCAGACCAGCTGTTTCAGATGTGCCCTCCTGTGGTTCCCGGAAGATGTCCGCCAGCTGTATCAGAAGAAATGCTGCCAGGGAAAGTCTTCGCCATGGACCAGGTTCGCAGTTCTTGTACTACAAATGGCTGGTAAGTCCGAAACCTTTTCTATCTTTATGACATTGCAGCATACACCCTACACTACAGACTTCAAAATGTGTGAACTGTCCGCAAAGACTCTCCTCTTCGGACTTTGGCTTTTAGAACTGTGCTTCACGGGCTCCAGCCCAGGAGAGACTCTTTATTGGACTAGCCTTCGGGCCTTGTGGTCACTAATTGGGACTTTTGGGGCACTCCATCCCCCAAATGTGTATTGTAAATAATGTAATTATTGTACTCTAATGTAAATACTGTTTTTCTACCTTTTTCTAAAAATCTTTTGGGATTGTTCAGTGTTTTTGTATGGTAGGGGTTTTAGGTAGACTGTGTATGCAGATTAGAGTGTGTTTTGTTTTTGTCTTTTCTTGCAGGTGTTCCTGGGAAGACAGAAGAGAAGACAAGAAGAGGAGGAGGGCTCATCGGAGTTCCTCTCAGTGCTTTATTGTGTAGAAATTTAAAGTACTGTGTTGTTATTGTTATGGTTGTTACTGTATTAACCCTTTTCCTTCCACAGGTGTGGTTGTGGGGGTAGGGAGGAGGCAGTAATTGGTCATTTTAACGGGTTGTGGTTGCAGGTTGCCCAAGGTCGGGAGGTCCCCGGTTTTGTTTTTGTTTGGGAATATTATGTTAGAGGCAGATAGGTTTTCCCTAGAGGGTTAGTGGGGATAGACAGGCTGTGGTCCTGAACGGCCGCAGGGACTGCAGTGCTGATCTATCAGGGCTATGCTCTGGATGGTTCTACCAGAGCCACTAGGTGTCCATAGTAAGTGGATTGTAGAGGCTGACATGTCAGCTATAGGCCTCTAGGCCCTTAGTGCTGCCTGCCTGTGCTTGCACATGGTATAAGGGGCCTGATCACCCCTCTGCAGGTAGCACATGGGGTGGGATGGCCTAGGGCTGGTGCATAATGACTGGGGACAGTCATTTTCCTGGTCAAGCAGAGTGTAACCCCTTGTTACCCGGTTACTAGAATCCCAGTAAGACCTAGTGGTAGGCAGGAAGGCAGCTTTGAAACTCCAGATAAATGGGTTTCACACTGTCTCACTCTGTTCTCAGTCACAGCTGAGACTGAGAGATGATATCACCATAAGATTGTCGCAGCTGCATATGCCACATTGGAATCTGCAGCAGAGGGAGTGAGATAGAACGCTGGGAGTTTTCAAAGTGAGTCTCCTGTTTACTGTCAAGCAGGAAGGGAGTTTTATGTTTACCTCCTTGAGAGAAGGCAGTGTCTTTTGTTTACCTTCTGTGTGAGAAGGTCAGTGTCCAGTTTCAAGTGGTGGAGACCGCTGTCCAGGTCTCAGTGCTCCGGGGAGGGAGTAGTATCCTCTGTGGATTCCAGGGCAATCCCCTAATTTCTACTATAGGAAGAAAGCTGCCTTTTACAGTTTCTGTTTTTGGTCTGACAAGAGGAAAGAAGTTGTACTTCACTGTAGGCACCTGCAACAAAAGGGTGAGTGTTTTGCTCTAATTTGAGAGGGCAAACAATGTGTTTCTTCAAGTTTGGAAAATGTGAAGAAGTATGGGATTTGGACTACTATTTGGGAGGCCTATTGTACTAGGACAAACAAATGGAGTAGTATCAAAATCTACAGTTTGTATGGATTCAAGTAATGTTGTAGAGGGGTGCTACAGTCCATCCACCATTTAATCTACATTTCAAGTTTTAGTTTCTGTTTGTCCAGAGAAATGGCCGGGTATGGGCTGTGGGAGCTGGAGGTGGAACACCCCCATCTTTAGTAACCAGGTCCACCTCTCGGATTTCTTCTGTGATTGCTACTTGCCTCCATGTGCCTGGCCAGTGATGAGGTAGGTACCCAGACGGTGTCTAAATTGGAAAATCTCTAGGAGTCGCAGACTCTAAGGTGTGGGGAGCCACAACTTGGGAAAAGAATTCTCCTTGTTTGATGGGAGTCAGAAGGAAGTAAGAAGAAAATCTCTCTAGGGTCGCAGAATCTAAGTGGTGTGGGAGCCACAACAAGTAAAATTGGGTTCATTCTTTAAATGGACCATCAGTCATGTGGCCGGCAGGGGAGCTGGGCCAGTCGGGCTGTGTATCCAAAGCACATGCAAGTCTGGCTGTGTGCCTGGTGGGTCCAGAGCCCAAAATTAGTAGAAATGGGTTCTTCTTTAAGTGGACCAGCTGGTAGTCTCCAATCTGCATTATCAGTAAACGTAGCCCCTTGGGGCCATCTATGCTTTGTTGTGTTCAGCTAGTTATGAATAAAAGCCACACTGAAAAATCCCAATCCTGGTTCTGGACATTACAGTTATTGCTTCCTGTGTTCGGATTTACTTGGGTGCCTCTGTACAGAGTAGCCAAACCTAGGTCCCCTTGTGCCAGGTAACCTCATCCTCCTCAATCCCAGGTCCCCAACAGATATTGCTGCCAATGCCAACAGCATGCCACCTGTCGTTTTGGTAAAAGGCAGGGGTGAGGTTACATACAGCTTACTGGCATTTCTTCATTTTGCAGTTCAACTTTGAAAAGTCCAGACATGTTCCCGCTCCACCAAAGATCACAGTCCGGACCTCCGGAGGTAAGTATGAGTGAGGAGGGGTGTTGCGAGGTGGGGCGGCAGAGGGTGGGTGCGGTTGGGGAGGGGAGCACCGCAGACAACGAAGGACTGTTTTCTGTTTTTAGGTACAGAAAAATAATGAACATTGTGGAAGGTTTTTCTTTACAGGTGAAATTAAGCAAATGTTGGGCACACTAGGGTGGGCTCCCAGTGAGCCCATGACTTTCAGGGGATGTTGGCCATGCTGGGGTGGGCTTCCAGTGTGCCATACAATGGGCAGGGGTAACATGCCGACAAAGTCGGCTTTTTTGTGGCGGGCACACTGCGGTGGGCTCCCAGTGTGCCACACTACATGGGGAGGACATGCTGACATGGGAATTGCACCCTGATGTCAGCATTGTTTGAGGATTGTGTGGTGGTGGCAGGAGCTACCACCATGTTTATTGAAATGTTTCACCTGGAAAGGCATGTACGGAGGCGGTCATCTCTGCCTCTGCATGGCGAGCATGTCTCCAATTGCAGCGACACATTTCTTTCATGTTGGTGGCATTTACATAATTCTTGCATCAGCACTAGCATGCTGGCTAATTGGAGAATGAGGGATGCACCTACTAAAGTGTGCCCTGCATTTTCCAACACTGACACACCTCTGCATTTCTGCTACTACCACAAGATGTTGCTTGTGCACGAGCAAGACAACATACAAGTGAGCAATACTTAATGGTCTCAGTACTTGCAGTTACAGAGATATAACTCCAAACAACTAAATGCTTGCTGAAAATATTATTAGAATACCAGAAAATTCTGCTTGATCAATATAAGTCAAATAACAGTAGCTCACCAGCAAATCATATACAGTGTCAACCCATTTTAGCAAACTGAATTACTGAAGTTTCACTTACCACCAATAACTTTTCTTTATGCTTTTGCAGTTTTATTGTTCCAAATGACACTAAGTGCAGAGTTATTGAAAACTGACATATAGTGTATGATGAAATGCTATTCTGCATGGAAATCCATACCTGTAACAGCATTGTTGTGCTGTCCTGAGTAATACGATGTTGTTGCTGCACTGAGTATATCACTAGTGCAGCACAACAACATTGAACTCCATCACACATGCACGATGTAGTGGCTCGTGCGTGAGGAAGCAATCTGAGCTGGAAGGAGCCACTACAGCTGCAGCAAAGTAAGGCATTTTTGTATATGAGGAAACTGGTTTTAGGTAAAGGACTGCATTTATTTATTTTTTTACCTCCTTGCAGCCACAGTCCCTGCTTCCAATCCAACCACCGCTCCACTCCACCACTGACCCCAAAGCTGTATGCCCAGCTGGCAGATGCAGCTACACCCATGAAAGGCCCTCCCATGGCCCCCGCACCCAGCTAGGAAACCAGTACCGCACATGCCTCCAGGCATCGTCGGGCTGGCAGAGCTGCGCCATCAAGCTGCCATGGAACCATGCTGCCATATTTTTCCTGTTCTTCTCCCATAGGGAACCTGGACATGCAATGACATCACACATACATGCAGACGCCTGCCACGGTTCCCCCCAGTTACACCATTGCTTATGTACCTCTGGCGTCCCCAGGGGTCACCGCAGCACAGTGTAAAGTCTCCAGTCCACCCCAGGACTGAGAGAGCTATCTCCGATGCTCAATCTCAGTCCTCCCCTGCTGACCCCGATGAACAGAGCTTGTTCCCGAACCCGGGTCGCCAGTGCAGCGTGAGGTGTGGTGTCTAGCGCCTCAACTCCTCAGCACCACCGGACCAGCTTAGGACTGCATTTATGATTGCCACACACAGTAAAGATTGTGCATGAGGAATCATATACAAATAAGGATATTTAAATCTTGAGGTTTTCATGGTAAAGAGACCTCTCATGCTACGATCTTGAGGTCTCCAGTTGCCACAGAAACTTCTTTATTGAAAACTATCCTTGTTGTGTATGATTACTCATATGCAGTCCTTTGTTTTATCTATAGATGAGGACTCAAACCATATACTGAGACTGTTTTTGCATTTAAACATGGGAGGAACATTACAGACAAAGTACATAGTCCATATGGACATCTATAAGAATCCAATTGTGAGGGGTGTGATGGGATAGAAAGTAATGGGTATTTCAAAGTGTGGACATTGTGTCCTGGAAAATGGTATTAGAGTGATGGTTACTCTATTGTGGATGAAAACTCCATTGTACCATAGCTGTCAGATAACTCTGGTACAATGACTTTCAGAGTTATTGTATCATGGTTCTGAAATCACAACTCTGACACAGTGTAAAAGCAGCTAAGTCATTCATCACACAGCACATCCAAGCCATGGAACCAATGTTTCCTCAGAGGCTTTCAATTCAGTTAACCAGTAGCTGCAGCAGTATTTTTAAACACTACACTATATACTGTATAAACAAGCATTTGTCAATGCTGAACGTTCAGCTTGCAGGTATTTGCAGTGGTGTTTGGCATGTATGGTGCTTTACCTAATGCCCTGTGCGATTGCGGGTGTTCTCGTGGTTTGGGGTGCAATTTAAACAGTACCAGAATGATCATGAAGGTAGTGCGGGAAGGACAGCCATGCTCAAATAATTCTCAGTGTTTGTTTAGCTGTTGCCCATACACTATAAAAGACAATTGATGGACAACAGTTAAACAACAATGCTGAGTTCACTTTCTCGAGGTTTCATTACAACTGTAAACCTCTGGAGCTCGCTTCTCTAGGTCTACTAGGATGTCATGACAACCTCTCAAAGTGAACACAGCATTTTTGTTCACTGTTGCATATCCATTATACTCTATATAGATATGAATACCCCTTGTTGTGCATGGATTTCATTCTAAGTAAAACAAGCATTTCTCAATGCTGAATGTTTGCTTGCTTGTATTTGCTGTGTAGGTGTTTGTCATTGATAGTGCAGAGGCTAAAATTAACAAAGTAATAACATGAGTTATATAACCCCCACCGACCACTTATTTAATGAGATGGCACACCCTATAGTATAGGGAAAAGAGAGGGTGGGGGTACAAAGCACACGATAAACAAGGTGTGATATGCAGATGTAGAAGACATTACAAGAAGAAACCCAAGTGTGACTACTAGGCACACACCTGGTGGACCAAACCATGGCCAAAACCCAGGTCCTGGGGAGAAAACATTTGCTCAGGGCTATGCTAGGTTTGCACTTCTGGACAGGGTACCCAAGTAACTCCACACGGAAACAATAACAAGATTGTCCATACCAGGTTTGGATTCCAAAGTGTGGCTTTATTCCATAACAAAGTAGGAACACACGAAGCAAAGATGGACCCCCAAGGGTTTATATATCACAGTAAATGCAGAACGTCTGAGTTACAGAACTCCAGACTCCCCATGTAGCATAGGATAACTGTAGAAAATGTGGTACTAGCCTCCAGCAAAACAATTTCCTTGACTAGGCACACACAGCCAGTACTTGAAGTCCCATATGGCATAGGATGCCTGAGGAAAATGTGGACTAACCACAGGTGAACTCACAGGTTTCTCTGGAAATGGCACACATGGCTAGTACTTGAACACTTCCCAAATAGCATAGGATAAATGTGGCTCATAGACAACAACAGAGCACTAAAGGCTCAAATTAGAGAAACACCCACTCACAGGGTAGAAGTTTCTTCAGTCATTGGCCCCATGCACTGACAGAAATTTCAGGTGCCCTTCAGAACCCAGAGTGCTAAACTGGTCACTCTAGATGGGGCGCCTCCCACCTTTTGCTTCCAAGTTCATACTAGGCCATCCTCCAGCAAAACACCTCACTTTATACCAAAAGTTACTGTAGATGCTTTCTTGAAATGTATTTCACATTTAACGTCCCCACAGAACACCACAGGGTGTCAAGAACAAAAGTCCCACTCACATGGCAGTCACCGACTGAACTCCACTGTGGACGGCCAACTTTAAATGTCTTAGGTGACAAGGTCCCTTTGTCAGAGAAATTCACCTTAAATGCAGGTACTCTTGGGCAAACTCAGAAAACAAAAGTACTCAAAAGAAGTTGACACACAAGGCAGCTTCACAATGTCCTGGTAGGATCAAGGGATTGCCCCTGACATCCTGGCTGCCTGCTCCATCTCACCTGGGATAAAGGACAGGAAAGCCCTGGAGATGGTTTCTACCACTTCCTAAAGCTGGAAATTGCTATACTCACTAGGGTGAGAAAAACTGAAACACTCATCAGAGCCCACATTGCTCACTGTCTGAGCTCTGGCACTGAACTCCTTTAGAATCCTATGTCCCACACAGCAACTGCTGTGTGGCTTATGCTGCTGTGAGAGTTCTAAGGTGACATCACCTCTCCTGCTCCCAGCTAAGATCAGCAGCAGAGAGGGACAGAGTGAAATCCATTTACTGGCAAATCACTAGCTGCCTTCCTGCCTACCACTGATACTAAATGGGATTCTTGTAACCACTGAGAACAAGGTTACAGTTATGATAGTAAAACTGCATGATTGGGTAATGAAGAGGTTCACACATAGGCCCAGATATTCAAAGAGTTGAGCCATCTGCAATAAGGTTGCACCTGTGCAAGTCCGAGGAAGTGCGCCATTCTGCGATATTCAGCAGGAGGCAGTTAGCCCGAAATCTTGCTGAGCTATAGCGCAATGATAATGAAGGCATGTGCAACTGAAGGGAGGAACCATGCATAAATGGCGCAGTGTGATATTCAAAGACTTGCACAATGCGCAACAGTGGAGCAAGTGGAAGTTGCGCTTATAGTGGAAATGAGCCAAAATAAAAGGAGCAAGGAAGAGGTGCAAGAACACTACAGGAAGCCACATGAGACAGAGGCAGAGACAGACAGACAGGGCAGGTGGCACGAACAGGGCAGGCCAGGAAAAGGCCACAGTGAACAGCCAGGCACAGGGAAGGTGTGGGGAGCCACACAGCACACAGGCCAGCACAGGCAGGTATACCCGGAGCAGGGGGGGTAGCAGCCAGGCAGCGGGGAATACAGTAACAGCTGCCAGGGGGTGAACGTAAGCCAGGGACATGGCCAGTGCCACCTTCCACATGGAGGCCGTGAATGAGGGGTGAAGGCGGGTGGCAGGGGGCGGCTGGGCGCCTGTCGGTATGCCCCCAGCAGGCAGTAACGAGCCCACACCAGTTTTGAGCTGTACACAGATACTGAGACTGGGCCGGTACCACCTGAACAGGGCAATTCTGGAGGTGGTTTCAGACCTGTGCAGTGATGTGATGCAGGCACCCACACAACGAAGCCATGCCTGTCAGTGGAGACCAAGGTAACAGCCTGCATGTGCTTGCTCGCCACGGTACCTTCCAGAGACCAACTGGGACACCACAGGCATAACCCAGTCGGCTGCGCCATGCCACTCACCCAATTCCCTCAGCGCACTGCTGCCACATGCTCAGGAGTACATCCATTTCCCCAGCACAGCGGCGAAGCGCATAACAAACATGCACAGTAGTTCCACAGGGTAGCACGTATGCCTGGCGCAGGTTAGGGGCAATAGGACTGCACCCATGTGGCCATACGCACATGCATGCTGGTGAGTTCATTATATTCCCCAGCATGGCAGCGAGCAAAGAGCAACAATGCAGCAGTTCCATCAGGTTATGCACCTACCAGCAGTACTCAGTGCCACTGAGTTGCCATTTGTGCACCCACTGGTGATGGGGTGGATGCCTCACCTCAATAGTAAATGGTACTACTCCATCAATTGCCATGTGGTGTGCGATGCAACAGGATGCATCACCAATGTCCTGGCATAGTACCCAGCAGCACCCATGCTGCCTTCATATGGCATAATTCCATCCTGTACTAGAGATTTGAAGGCATGGACATACCCAGTGGACACCTTCTTGGTGAGTACATACAGAACTATCCCTACAAAACCACTCATGGGGGTGTACAGATGTTCAAGGCACACAAATGCCTCACTGTGGGAAGGAGAGGGTGGACAGGGCATCGGACGCGCTATAGCCCATAGCCTGAGGGCGGACATAGGAGGTACACTGTGAATGAATGCTATGCTGTGTTTTAGTTACAGGGGACAGTGCCTATCCTTTGCACCTGTAGCTCCTCACACCAGTCTCAACCACTCACCTGTGGTGGAGGACAGGTCCGATGTGCACCCCACTACATGCAATATCATAGACAGCCTCTTTGGCATGTTGAAGATGCAGTGTCAGTGCCTGAACTATCTCAGGCTGTGCCCTACAGTATACCCCCTTAGAAGGCCTGTGGCATTTTCCCTTGCCTGTTGTATGCTACACAAAATGGCGCCACCCATGGAACATGCCTGCTGGTCCAAGAGAAATGCAGTGCATCTGACATGGAGCTAGAGGAGCTGGGGACAGTACAGCAGCTTGATAAGTGTGATCCTCATACGCCATGAAGACCCAGTAATACAGGGTGAACATCATACAAAACCTCTCCAGAAGCAGGAGGTGAGTTATAACCATGCAGGACACTGATGCATGTTTGAAGACTTAATGTATATACAAACATCACATGGTAGTGGTACAAAAACTCTTAGAAAGGTGTATGTACCACAAAAGTTGCAGTTGAGGTGGGTAAAATGGATGCAGTGCAGGAGGGCATTGATATGGGATGGTAGGTGCCTACACACATACCCACACCACAGGACCCTTTGGAGGGGATGGACATGAATGCCTGGGGAGGTAGGCGCCTGGGTCTGCCAAGATGCACACAGATGCACACAGCATTGTACATGGGGAGTAGCATTGCAGGTGCAAAGCACAACAGAAATGCATGGTGCTGTGGGGGGAGCTATCCCACCTTTGTCCATCCATGTCCACCCTGTGCGTGGGCCATCTGCTGTCACTGACCACTGCAAGTGGAGGTTGTGGCCTGCAGCAATGGTAAGGGGATTCCTGTAAGAATGGTGCCCCTGGACCGGGTGCAGCCATGTGGCATGCTGAATGCAGGGAAGAACAGATGGTGACCTGGTTTTCAGGCGTGCATCTGGCAAGGTGATCATGTGCATGCTGCCAGTGTCTGACCCGTCACTCTGCAGTGGCGGCAAATGCCATGGTCTGCCCTGGCCACTGGGCCTGCACACCATGGAGAGGCCAGGGCTTTGAATAGTCCACACAGCATCATGTACTGCAGACGTGAGATCCCTCACTGCCCTAGGAGGTCTCTAAACATGTCCCATAAGGCATCAAGGAAATGGGCCTCATGGGCCTCCATAAGTTGGTCAGCCTCTGCAGGTCCTTATGCAGGAGGTAGTAAGTAAGTAAAAATTTTATTTATATCAATCATCCTTCCCAAGCTCAGGGCACTTTTACAATAAGTCAAATCAGTTAAAATCACATTTCAAGACAATAAATCAGACAATCATACAGTACACTTACTTATTATGTACAGGCAAATGCTTGGGCAAAAGGAAAGTTTTAGTTGTTTTTAAAACTTTTAACAGTTAGGCATTCTTGTATCTGACGAGGTAGAGAATTCAACAGGGTTGGTGCCATATAGGCAAAAGATCTACCTCCAGACATCTTTAGATCTACTCTGGGAATCTCTAGCAATCCCTCATCAGAGGAGCTAAGAGAACAGGTAGGACAGTAAGGCACCAAAAGCTCTTTCAGGTAGTGAGGTCCCAAATCATGTAGGGCCTTAAAGGTCAATAATGCGACCTTGAAGGTGATCCGCTAGCAGACAGCAGCCAGCAGATTTCACACAGGTGTCATATGGCTAGATCGTGAAACTCATCAACAACCTGGCCATCGCTCGCACAAGCTGCAAGTGGCGGATGTCCACCCTGGCAGCCCTAGATAGAGGGCATTGCAGTAATCAAAATGGCTGGGTGACAAAGGCGTGGACCAAGATGGGAAGATCTTCCCGTGGAACCAAGTGTTTCACCTGGGCAATGTTCCTCAGATGAAAAGGCAGATTTGACTACGGCCGACACCTGCATCTTCATAGTCAGGCTTTCATCAAAATCACGCTAAGGTTACGTAGACGGCCTGAGGCAAGAAGCGGAGTCCCTCAAGATATAAACCCGAGGGTTTCCCAGTCCAAGCCCCTGTTGTCCTCCCTCCAGGGTCCACAACCAACACCTCAGTTTTCCCTGAATTCAACCTAAGCCAACTAGCACTCATCCAATCCTGAATCTCCAGGAGGCAGTTGTTAAACATCGTGATGGAATCTGACTCCTGATCAGGCATAAAGACAGGTAGAGCTGAGAATCATCAGCTTAACAATGAAAACTCAGCCCATACCATCTTATAATGTCTCCCAATGGAAGCAATATACAGTACTTAATAACATAGGGGACAGCACCGACCCTGTGGTACTCCACAGAGCAGCCAATGAGGGGCCGAGGTGTAAATTCCAGACACCACTGTCTGAGATTTGCCTCCAGAAAAGATCAAAACCAGCTGTGGACTGCCCCTCAGACCACAGAAAACCGAGGCCGCACAATACCCATAATCCATGGTGTCAAATGCGCTGAGAGATCCAGGAGAACCAAGATGGAATGGGTCCTCTGATCTCTTGCCATCAGGAGATCATTCAATACCGAACAAGAGCCGCCTCTGTACTATGCCTTTTCCTGAAGCCGATTGGAGAGGATCATAGATACTGTGGTTGGACAAATGATCCTCCAGCTGCAGAGCGACCACCTTCTCAATAACCTTCCCTACCAAAGGAAGGTTAGAGACTGGTCTATAATTTGCTGGGCAGTCAGGGTCAAGAGAGGGCTTTTTCAACAGGGACTGTACTACCACCTCCTTTAAGGGATCTGGAAAGATCCCTCTTTCTAATGACACCACCACTATCCCAGCCAGGACTGGGCCGATAACATCTACACACCCCACCACCAGGTGAGTAGGGCCTGGGTCCAACTTACAGTAGGTAGGTCGCAGAGTCTGGATGATCCTCACTATATCTATTACTGCTGGTAGTCTAAAGGTAGACCAGTACAACTGGGTGTTAGTACCACCGATTGATCAGTGCAATGTCCAATAGAAGGACACTGGCGGATCTCATCCCGGATGGTGGATACCTTGTCAGCAAAGAATTTCGCAAACCCTCACACTGTATTGTGATAATGTTTACCAGCCTGGAGACAGACTGGATTGCACAGTCTGTCTACAGTCCGGAAGAGCTGGGATGGTCTATTCCTTGCTGCAGCAATTTCCTGAATGGGAACTCTGCCTTCTTACAGGAAATTGCTGATTGGTAAAATTTATAATGTTCTAACAATTCAAGTCTATCCACCTCCAGTTGAGTTTCTACCAGTGTCTTTCCATCTTCATCCCTTCCTCTTCCACTCACGGACCTCCCCATCAAACCAGGGAGCCCCCTAAGTGAAGAGTACGGGATCTAACATAATTGGAGCAATGGCATCCAGGGCCTCAGTCACAGCCCTATTATAGGCTAAGACTAAAGGCCCGGATCCATGCTATCCCTTGAAAATCCAAGAAGTCCAGCTCCATCATTAGGCCTTCTGAGATAACCTCTCTAAAGGACGGAACTGTACTAACTCCTGGGGCAGGCCTATTTTGGGGGCTGCAAATCTAAACCTTAGGGTGATGGTCAGACCATCCAACTGGCTCCACCTCCACATCAGATATCTCCATCCCCAGATGGAACACCAAGGCCAATGTATGCCCCCCCATGGGTTGCAGAGGTAATTACCCGTGACAGGCCCAATGAGTCCATTAATTGGAGGAGGTTTTGAACAAATGGCGAGAGTTCATTGTTGACCCAGGCATTGAAATCCCTCAGAATTAACCATCTGGGAGATTCCAGTACCATATCAGTGATGAAGTCTGCAACCTCCTTCAGGAACTCCTCTCATCCCTGGTGGACAGTAGATAAGAAGGGTCCTGTAGCCTGCACCTGCACCCACTATGCATTCAAAGGAGTTGGTATCAGCACTTCCCTGAGATCCAGATCTTGTCTAAAACAGACTACAACCCCCCGCCCCTCCGTCCCACTCTGGCGGTGAATCACCGAGAACCCAGCCGAATCGCGAGTCCAACACAGGACCAGCATTTCATCTAGACAGGTCTCAGTGATGCAAGCCAAGTCGACTGAGGAAACAAGATCCACAATTACTGCAGTCTTATTCCTAATCGACCTGGCATTGCTTAACACTGCCTTGAGGATGGAAATCCAAGGGTGATCCCACTTCCTGCCTGACACACTCCAAGTCAGTGCCCTTGGGTATGGGAACTAGGCAAGGAGGACCTCACTCCAGTACCCATTTTGCCCCAGGGTGTCTCCTACCCTCACTGCCCGTATCCGCTCTCTTCCTCCCATCCTCCCAAGAGTTCCAGGATCCCGTATCTTTCTGCACTTTGATCTCATAATGCCGAGAGTTCGACATCTAGCATAAACCTCCCTGTAAGTGGTGGTAATTCAAAGGCGGAGATCCGAAGTCTTGAGGGGATACTGCCTAACCATTTTACTTATACCCCAACACATATTTTAAACCAATTTATTCACCCTCATACAAACAAACCCTCCACCCCAACTTAAACAACCCTAAAAGAACAAGGTGCCAGAGGAGGTGAGCCAGGTCATCGTGTATGATCTGCCTGAACTGGGTGAGTACTGCATCAGAAGCAGTAGCATGATACTCCACGGTGGTCTGCAGCAGCTGCCTGGACACTGATGCATCCTCTCGGCTCTGGAGCAATGTCAGAGCAGATGGGTTCTGGTGGTACCCATGAGTACTGAGCAGCAGGTGGGTGCTCCTTGACCAGGGTGGGCAGGGAGGTGTCAGAACTGCAGTGGCTATTTCTGGCTCTGCAGGACAGGTGCTAGATGATGAAGGCACTACCAGGCGCCAACCTCACCTGGGAAGGAAGGCAGATGGCGTGGACAGCAGAGATGAAAGTGGTTGCAAAGGAGTGGTAGTGACAGTCATGAGAAATGCTGTTCCAGTGACAGCTGTGTCAAGGTGCTGGTGTGGGGCCCACATATGGTGGGGGTCCCCTCTGTACCTCGGGATGTACACTGATTTTGGAGGATGGCTATGGACGAGTGGCATTCTGGCCACAAGCTCCTGGGACTCAATGAACATCTCATCCTTTCTGTTGTCACAGGCACTGCACTGTAATCCTCTGGGTCATATGGCTGGCTGAGTGATAGCTGCATCTGATGTCTGAAGGCCCAGCAATATCCTCCTCCTCTGAGTCAGACACCATGACCTGTGTGCAGAGAGAGGAGTGGAAAATCAGTGTTGCAAACACTACACAGTATGCCATGCAGGGTGATGGGGAGCATGCATGCATGCATGCCCCAGCAGATGGTGCCATGTATCAATACAGTGTCAGCATGCAACCTGTGTCAGCAGGACAACCTCACACATCGCACACCGATGACACAGCTACCTGGGAAGGTGGACGGTGCAGGTATGATGGCGCCCTCTGACCATACAGTACAGACAAGCCACACGTGCATGGCAACACACAGTGCAGACCACACCCAACACCAAGACCCACACAACCAGCACACATGATAGCATGCCTCATCACTCATGCATCAACACAGTACAACAGTGCAAACCCTTTCATGTATGAACACATCTCAGTGAACCAGGGTGCATGGTCACAACCCGTTGGGGTGTTTGACTGATGCCACATTTTAGGCCACAAGGCAGGGCTACAGCAGGCCAATGTGTCACGGGATCTCCAGGGTACTGCCTGTCACGCTACATGCATCATGACCATGTCCACAGTGTACCCCTACAGTGGTGGGACCTGCAGGTGTTCCCATGCACACAAGGGGGACAATGCATGTATTTACACAGCTGTCTGGCTGCCACCTGGGTTTCAAATCCACCTCATGGCATCCCTGTCACCTCCACAGGCCACATAATGAATGTGACAACCTTCTCAGCTGGTTCCAGGGACCTTGCCTCCACTGATGGTTGGCCACCACTGTAGCACATTGCTCCCATTGCTGGGCAGCCAGACTGTCCTTGGTATGGTGGATAAGCCTGGAAGCATTTTTGGATGGCCTCATAGTCCAGACTCATCCACCGACAGTATTCACCTCCACCATAATTTCTTCCTAGGCCATCCAGATGGTGGCACAATGCTGCACTGCAGGAAAAGACCTCTTCCTCACCCAGTATGCCTGTGCCTGGGTGTACAGCTCCTCATCACTAAAAAGTGGGCCCGCAGTCTCCCCATCTCCCATGGCACCTGCCACTATAAGTGATATGACAGCAGTCAGTGGTGTGTGACAGTGACACACATTTGGGAGTCAGTGGTTCCACTGCAGCCAGATGGTGCAACAATGGCCTGTATGGTTCACTGATGAAGGCATCCACCAAAGCGCTGGGATTTGGAGCTGAGAGCTCTGAAAATAAACGTAAGCATTTTGCTGTAGGAATTTAGTTGGAGACTCATCATTGCCTTTATGTTGCTGTGTGCATGGATTCCTGCTTCTATATTGACCTGTGATATATGGTTGGTTGGCATGACCTGCTATAGAGGTTATGATTATGTTTCACAGTGAGTTCATGTACAGCTCCTTATATTCTGTGCAGTGAGTTGTGATAGTATTGTGTGATGTTCCTGTTCCTGTGCATATGTTACCTATTTTATGGTTGTGGTTATATACAACACATTGTCGTGAAGAAAATACCCACATGCACGCGTAGCTGTAATGTACGTGATGCTGTGTCAGGCCTCCACCCATGTCGTCCTGCAGTGTTGCCTGTGCAAATTTGTCCATGCTGGATGGATTCCTGTCTACACAGTCAACACAATACCACAGCCATGTCTCTGGCCTTTGAGAGGGACCCCTCACACATTCTGTCTGTAGGGCCACCGCCATGGTGTACAACCCCAACTCACTGGATACCGCTTGCTGCACTGCAGGATATGGCATGGTGACAGGTGGTCAACTGTGCCCTCTCACCAATGTCACACACTGCAGTGCAGTGGCCCATGACCCCTTGTGCGTTGTCTACCATACCATACCATAACTGGGCCACCAGTGCACTTGGGGAGCACTCGTGGGTGTGGCATCCCCTTGGTTCACCTGATGCGCCCATGATGTGTGCTACCACACTCAGGCAGGTTGTCCATGCCCAGCATGGTGACTGTGCCTCACGTCCTGTTGGCACAGACTGTGGGGCCTGGACTGGGGCACTATGTTGTGCATTAGGGTCTGACCACACCATTTTTTCATACCCTGCAGATCAAGCAGCTAGAGGGTGCAGTCTGAACCAGCAACAACCACGATGGTCGGCAAGGGAACAGTCCCAGAGCCATAATGGGGACCCCTCCAGGTCAGGGAGGAGTCCAAGATCACGGTGTATGCTCTATTGTTGCTTCACCCCATGTCAGATATACTGGCATGTAACACAGCATTATTGCCTAACCCATTATGTCCACACTATTTGCCCCCATACTGTGCTGTACCACTCCACATGTCGCATGGGGCAATGACTGTGGCATGTGTGGATAAGCCCTGCCAATATCACATATTCTGGCATGTGTCACCTGTTTGGCAGGCCAGTCCTGCCACCATGTCCTGTGATAGCCTTTGGCCACGGTCACCCCTTGGTGCCATCTGACATGCCCCTACACTGCCTCTGAGGTATCCTGGATAGACAGGACATTGCATGGGATCCCCAAGCACTATGCAGGGTCCCACTGCAATCTGCATAACAGCATCTTGGCCTTGAGCAGCACACCCCAGTGTGTCCACGGTTCCTACGGCCATATGGGTATTCAGATAGGGGCTGTAAGCTCCCCATGGGCTGCGACAACCCTGATGTCCAACATGTTCCCCATCATGCATGCAGAATCTGGCCATGACAGGGACCACTCCAGGGGTGCTACTACCTGTACCCTGGAGTCAACCCTCCTGTGGGTTCTGGGGCTGGTGACCCACAGGCAGTATGTTGCCCTTTGCACCCTCACGGTCACTCCTGCACCGGTGTTGGGCCTCTCCCTGGCAGGGGGTCACTTCCTGCACCATGCCCAGTGTAGCCTGGTTGAGCAGTTGGAGGCCTCACTCACCGTTAGGCCATCCCGGCCACTGACTGGTCTGCTAGTAGCCACATACTCATGGCTCATGCCCTTCCTGGGTGCTGTGGCTGCCACACTTCTCCACCTTTTCACCCCTATTGTGTAACATTGTCTGTCACTTTGAGGTCCAGCAGCACAGATTGTGGCAGACTTGGTCCCAGTGTACTTATGTGTCATGGTTTGCTGGATGTCTGTTACTTGCATTCATATGTGTCATTCAGTTTTGTTGATGTTACCTTCCACTTGCAGTGTATCCTGCATTGGGGTGACAGGGTCTTGAGATGTGGTGAACTTTTCTGTGGTGCAGGGGCTAGTGCTCACTGTCTTGTGGAACAGTTGATGGGTACAGTGGCAGCCCTGGAGCGGCATCCCACAATGCCTGCTGCAGGGTTGCACTGCCACTCTGATGGTGCTGCGGCATCCTTGCAGCAGGGATTGCAGCACACCCCTTCAGTGGCATGCATGTTAGTCCAGCAGGGCTTGATGCTCGATGCACTCCAGCCCATCATCTACTTCTGTGTTGCACTGTATGTGCCTGTCTGACCTGCCACAGCACATTGCAGTGCCCCAGGCCAGCCTGGCCAGTACGCTATGGTTGCCTTGCACATTGCACCCCTCTAGCAGCCAGTGACTTTTTCCATTGCATCTCTGTGTCCCACACATATGTCTACACTATCCCACTGCTTTGGTGCCCACATGGCTGACTGGGGCTGCCATGCCAACACGCTCTGGGCCCTCGGCTTTGTGGCCCAACGGCATACTGCCCCTTGGGCCAGTCTCATTGTTCCATGATGGCAAGGGGTGGGCATGGTGGGTATTCTATCAGTTCCAGCCATGCCTCCCAGCACCAGTACACTGTGCCATCCTGGTATGCCACTGTGCTCCACCTTTGCACACTTTGTGACTGCTTACACATTAGACACAGCTATCCAGTCCACACCCATGCATGATATCCTTGTCCTTTGAGTCATCATTGCACCTGCCTGGCCAGCCTGTGCCTGTGTGGCATGGCAGAGTATGTGTGGCACCCACCCATGTCCAAGTGACTTTGTGTGTCTGCAGTCTCTGGTGCGTGTGCTGCACATACCACCCATATCCCACATGTGCCATGCTTTTGGCAGTGCAGCAGGTGGGAACATTGCTATGTGTCCTAGCAGAACCTACATGGTCCACAGTGTCTGCAGGGCTTACTTACAGCATATTCTTTTCTCCCAACAGGTGATCATCAGACTGTATCAGATGCCTGTCACCCAGAATGGAGGGAGGGCTGGGATAACCTGCTGTGCAGGCTGGTCAAGCAGCAACATGTGATGCTGAGGTATCTCCATGCCCTGGAAGATCTGGGCAGCAACTCATGGAGGTAGTTCAGGAGGTGGCCCGCAACATATGGCCACCACCCCAACTAGTATCCTAGATTTCCATTCCAAATTGCACCACCCCACACCTACCCTCCACTCTTCCCCTCTGTTTTATCTTGTTGCTTCTCCTCCTTCCTACTATAGTTGTTGAATTTTGTAAATAGTTTCCATAGTTTCATAGGTATCATAGGTCAAATAGAGCTTTTGTAAGAAGGTTATTTTGCTCGCCATTATTTAATACCCCATAATCCTATGTTTGAAAAAATAAATATCCAGCTCCTTCTTAAAACTGTTCATATTTGAACAAGTTACAATCTCAAAAGGTAACCTATTCCAAATTTCAGTCACTCTTAGGGTAAGCCAAGCTTCTTTCTTCCTCATTCTTGGACATTCAACTGTCAGTTGTAGTGGATGGGTCCGAGTATTGTAGGGTGAGTCTCTAAATCTAGTCCCAGAAGCTTCACAATCCTAGATCTATAAATGATTTATAGATCATACACATGTCCCCTCTCACCTCGCCTAAGTTCTAAGGGATGCAAGTCTAGGATTATTAACCTTGTTGGGTAATCATATCTTTTGCTTCCACCATACTACAGGTTTTCCTCAGTTGGACCCTCTCCAATGCTGTTATCTCTGACCTACTACCTGGTGCCCCAAATTGTGCACAATAATCCAAATGCGGTCTAACCAATGATGTATACAGTGGCAGCACTACCTGTTTATTTTTACAAGTTATATGTTTGTTTATACAGTGCCAAATATAACTAATTTCTTTATGACCACATTACAGTGTGTTTTAAAAGATAAGTCCTTTGTGATCATAATGCCTAGATCACTCTGTTGCTGCACTATATTCAGAGTTTGCCCACCAAGTGTATAGGTCCAGTTTTTATTCAGCTGCCGAAGTGCATGACGCGCATTTATCAATATTGTAAGTTTGTTTCTTATCCAATGCCCATGTGTCCAATTCAGTCAATGCTTCCTGAAGTTGGGAAGCATCAGTCTGATTGTTTGCTATGTACCCCACCCTAGTGTCATCACCAAAATTAGGTAACCAAATTTCATCCTTAACCTGCATTGATGAGATGTATATATTAAAAGACAAGGCCCCAATACGGAACCCTGAGGCACTACACTAGACACATCCACCCATGTTGAATTTGTGCCTTTAATGTGACAGATTGTGTCCTGTCCTCCAGCCATGCCTCTAACCATCTCATTACTTTTCCATCAAGGCCATGCATTATTAATGCATTTATTAATTCTCCATGGGGACCTTATCAAATGCCTTTGAGAAGTCCAAATACACCATGTCCACATTCTACCCTCATCCAAGGCCTTACTCACCCATCCATGAAACTCTAATAAATTGGTCTGACAGGACTTTCCACCAGTGAATCCATGCTGTGATGGATCCATTTTATCAGAACTTTTTAGTTACTCAATAATGTAATCCTTAAGGATACCCTCCAAGATTTTACCTAAGACAGATGTCAAACTGACTGGCCAGTAGTTTGACACCTTTGCCTACTACCCTTTTATAGATAGGCACCACCATGGCTTGTCTCCATTCCTGACTAACAATGCTAGGGACACAATAGCATGTCCTTATAGATCTATGGACTCTGAAGTGAAATTTAAATCATCTGAGATAACTGAAAATATTTGAGCCACATAGCTGTCTTTACTAACCTAGTTGTGGGCTGCTTTTCTTTTCTCTCTTTGATTACCATTTTACAGTTATCTCTATTCCTATATCCCTCCTATGGTTCAGAGGCTCACCTTTCTTATGTGGAGCAGACAGGGATCCTGGTGTGCTTGTTGCCTGATCAGATGCATGATTTGAACTGGAGAGCAGGGGCTTGGGACCTGGATATACTAGAAATTTGATCCTAGAGTCATGCATCACTAGCCTATCAGGTGGCTAAACCCATGAGGTAATGTCTGAGTGCCATGGATGGTCAACCAATCACAATTGTTGGAATTTCGATGTTTACAGATAATACTATCTGTATATTTCGACAATGAGTCCCCCACAACCAACACATCTCTAACCTACTCATGCACATTACTATTAATACTACTTCTCTAGTATGGATCCAGAAGCAAATGATTTGATACCTTTTAATGGACCAACATAGATGTAACAACAAGAACAGAGTGCTCTGCTTTTGGACCACAGTCTTTTCAGAAGCCATGCGCAGTATTGCCATGAGCTTCTGAAGAAGGACTGGTTGGTCCGAAAGCTAGAGCACTTTGTTCTTGTTGTTACATCTATGTTGGTCCATTAAAAGGTATCAAATCATTTGCTTCTGGATCTATTCTGCAAGGACCAATACGGCAACTACTAAATCTAGATTTTCTCCTAGTATGGTCACTTTCTTCTGGGGATGTGGTCTGTATATGTGCCCTTTGGTAGAGGATTTCCTGTTTTCCATCACCAATCTGCTCACTAATACAGGAGAAGAGACAGAAAATCATCATGTTCACTTATTATGGGAGAGTGTTCTGTTTTGTAACTATTCTGTGCTCGCCATTAAACTGGGGTGGAGGAGAGTTCTGGTTGTATGGAGTACTATTATTTATTATATCCTGTCCTAAATTTGAAAATCTATTAGGTGTTTAAAAGTTTATGTTCCTCCTATATTTCTTCTTCCCTTTTTGTAGTTTTTTTTTATTTTGGTGACCAAGCACCAATCATCATTTGTCTCCTGGCTTTGTATTCTTTTGCTATCCTGTTCCTTAAAATTTACTGTAGCATCAGTTGCACTATCAATATAATACTCCAGATTGCTAATATCAATCTGGACCTGGATCCTTTGTTTTAACACCTTGATTTCAGTTTGTAAAACATCCAATAGGTTACATTTATCACAGGAAAATCCCGCCAGAGCCTTCTCCTTCGAACATGTTGCAGTTAACACACAGCCTCATCCTATCTAGTTACTTAGTTCAGCACAGATGATAAATAAACAATTAGTCCTCTGTCCCAACAGTTCTCGCAGTCCCAGCAGACACTGCCAGACGCCACAAGGTATCTATAGCTGAGTCTCGCGCATTTTCTACCATGTGCCCTGCTCACTGCAGGGACCAGCTATATGCCCCTAGATGGCCTGGAAAGTTGTTTCTAGGGGTGTGATGTTAGTTGCAAATGTTTAAATCTTAAATCAGTTTATTTTTCTCTCCTCTGTACGTATTCCACTCATTCATGGGACAGGCACCTGGAATAAGCCTAAATATAGAGTAAAAGACTATTTGTAGCCTTTTGTAGTTTCTCCACACTAGTCCTAAACTACAAGGCTCTTCCTGCTTCCTGTTACAGAAGCAGGGCTCCACCTAGCTGCAAGTACACAATAAAAGCTTTTTCTTTTTTAAAAATAAAATAGTTGGCCCCCAAGGTATCACAATAGTACAGAGGTGCTCTCACAGCATGGATTTAGTGATTCTAGTGATTCTTGGCTTTGTTATTTTGTTGTTTCTACTTTTGTCAAGTAGAACTATTTTCATATCTTATTCTCCTGTGTCCTGTGTCTGTTGTTGTGCAGTGTTACCATTTTGATATGGATTGCTGGGGAGCCCTTCTCTGCCCACCCACTACCCACCTACAGGGGTATGTCCATGCCCATCCTCTATAACAGGATCTGCCCCAGGTGGTCCTGTGCAGCCTGTGGATGTGCTCCATCTGTGCTGGTCCCACTTCTGGAGGGCTTGCTAACTTGTTGGCTAACACATTTTGTCCCACATGTGTCGCCCTGCACATCACTCATTCAGGACAGACAGTGCTCAGGCTGTTTCTGTCCACTGCTGGCAGGATGGCACTTGTCTTTCCAGTTACTATCATCCTGTGTTGATGCAGTTGGCTTCTGTTTGGGACATGTCTGTTTCTGTGTCCATCTGGGCATCCCTGCCTTCCATCCGCTGTGTCCCCCACAGTCTGCCATGTGGTGTGGAGTCACCTGCTCCATGTCAAGGTTCCCTGTTTCTTATCCTTGTGCGTGGCTGCTGTGGCAGTGTGCACTGCCCATCTGCTATATTCAGAGCTGAGCAATCTTGCACAGCAATCTGGCTGTACATTGCACACCAGCCATTGCACCCTATATTCAGTGGTGTTTGCCCAGGCACTATGCCTTTGAATATTGCATGCAATTGTCCTACGTAAGTGCAAACTGCTATGCAGTGCAAACTTTGTGCATGGGCATTTTTTGAATATTGGGCCCTGCTGTTTCACTTCTCATTCCACTCACACAGAACCTAGGCTTTCACCCAACACAATGTCTTCTGATTCTTAATTATTTTAATAAACAGAAACCCACTCATCATCTGGTTGGGTTTTAGTGGTAGAGTAAGGGTATGTTGCTGTTTTAACAATTATACAAAAAATTAAACCAAAGATTTCTTTGGAATAAATAATTAATGAAAGAATTATACAGCTCAGCTATGTTTCATTTCAGGGTTCTGATGGCACCAAAGACCTTCGAGCTTCACTATTGAGGTCCCTATGATGTCATTAGAACCCCTCAAGGGTAACACAGCCTTACTGTGCATGGTTGCCCCTACATTATTCTCACGATACATTTTCCTCGGTGTGTTAAATGGTATGTTCAAATGTGCAGATCTCAGTTCAAAATAGTAAAACAGCTCTGATCTCATGCTAATGGTGTTTTACTTTTGTAACAAAAGGCTACCTTGTTGTCTTAAGCCAATCACCTCCTTGTCTTAGTATCCTCATCTCTGCAAAAATTCACAACAACAAAAATCGGTGCATTGTATAAAGTATCCTTTTGTAGCTACTGTTGGAGGTAATTATAAGATCAGTATTTTGGACAGACATTATTTGTTGTACAGAATTCTACTGTTCAACCTTAATTACCCAAAGCGAAATGATGCTGTTTAGAAAGATAGCAGTGATGGATAGGGGTGGGATGGATTACAGATTATTGGAGCTAGAAACTCATATTACTGTTAAAAGATGTCAGTGTTTCCTCCATGAAAAACTGGAAGGAGAGTGGAGGTGGTGTTATTAGTTGAACCTGAAAGGCACAAGAAATAATTTCTTCTTTGACTTCTGTAATTGCTTTCTTCCTCTTTCATTTTTCTCTGTCCCTTTCAATATTATTTTCCTTCAGCATATGCCCCAGTCCTAGATTTGTTAACAGCATTGAGGGCTAGGACTCCTTTGGTGAGAAAGTACTGTATTATGGTTTAAGAGCATAGGGATGCAGTAAGCATGGGGACGCCATCAATCAGACCTCTCTCCAGGACACTGTACAATCCATGCTGGGATACATCTAAGAATGACTTGCACCTGAATGTATTAATGGTATGCTTTTAGATGCCACTATGCAAAGTCATGCAAACTGTTATATGAAGACACATATACACTCACATCCACACACTATGATAAAGAGGAAGGTGGAGTCATTTTATATTAGCTATCAAAGGCAAAGCTGACATATTGGTGATAGTTTTAGTAGAATGGGGGCTTGGCTGAGCCAACAATTCAGAGAGTTACATTTAGAGGCTTGGTGATTGTTAGTCAATGTGAATAAGTAAGTGTGCTACATTATCACTACCCATCAGACTCCTCTGTGTAACAGCAAGTAGCTCCTTGTGTGTTTTATATGAGGTGGAAGCAATATAGGCCCTGTATGCAGGGATCAATCTTAACATTCATTTACTAGCCTGGGTACTAGTGCAGATTGCTGTGGACTAGTTCAGGATCTCTGTCACTGTTCGAGTTGGGCTAGTGCAGTTTCTCTGGTGGAAAGCTGCAGTTCCATTCTCTGCCTGTTGTGCTGTGTGGCACTCATGTGATTGCAAAGAAAAAACGCCAGCATGAAGCTCAGTCGGAGAAATAAGCCTGCAAAGAAGTTAAAAAAGGGGCTAGGACAACTGACTGAGACCACAAAGGAGCCCCCCAAGTCAAACTGAACAACACCCCAGCAGAAGCATTCAGGACACAGTGTGGTCAGAAAAGTGAGACCACAAACTGTACATAATTAAAGACAAACAGCTCAGTATTTAAGTCAAGACTAGTGGCAGGGCAGCATTTGCACTTAACGTTGGGTCGGAAGTAAATCAAGACAGACTGCTGAAGCTGAAATAAAGTTACCTTATATAGTAATGCACTCCAACCTCATCTCTGCTTAGGGTTACCTCCTGACCCAATTTTCGCAGGACAGTCCTGATTTGGGCATCTGTGTCCTGCAAAAACATGAAAAATACTATATGTTCTGACATTATAGTAGTAAAAATATTTTCTGACTTTCCCTTAAATGTTACAAAAAACTATAATACCTTAACTAAAATACCTTTAAATGATAAGAAACACCAGAAACAACTGATAAACTACAACACTTAGCCTTAACTCTGATTATTTAGAGAAAACAAGTCTGTTGTATTGGTCAAGGTATATATTGTCCTGCAAAAATCATGTTTCAGTAAGAAATGTCCCACTTTATGTTTCTTAAAAGGTGGTAACCCTGTCTCTGCTGTTCCATTTGTTCTAACCATGTCCCTGCCACCCTGTGCTGTCACCATCTGAGAAGCTGCAAAGCAGCAGTGGCAGCAGATAATTTGTGTGAGTGAGAAATTGGGCTCTCCAAAGGAAAAATGTGACCGGAGCAACCCCCTAAACTGAACAGTCAACACCCTCAGCATTCAGGGGCCAGGACATGGTGTGGTCAGAACAGTAAGATGCCTTGTCCTGATCCTGTCGCCTGTGGTCACCATCACTCTGAGAAGCTGCTTCCAAACTCTGAAGCAGCAGCTGCAGCAAATATGCACCAATGAGAAAACGAGCCCTCCATCCTAACTGTAATAGCTGGGATCCATCTCCACAGGTAGTAATGATACAAAGACAGACCCCCGAGTCCAGTCCCCTCAAAGTAAAACAACATCACTAGATTCAGCATTCACACCAGAGTGCAGTCAGGACAGTGCAAGATTAGATGCTAATCAAACAAGAGACTAACAGGCTACAGCCCCGAACACAGGGAGGTTAAACCAGCATTCTGACCTTCTCTGTTCTTTTCTGCCTTGTCCCTGTGGTCTGTCTGAGCTGAGAGTGATTGTGACAGTGATACAAGTATGTTTGAGAGCCACACTCCCTTGACACCACACAAACCAGCAACATTTAAGGATCGTTTGACTTTATATTAAGAACTTTAGTCTGCTGGCCCATTGGCTCAGTGGTTGGATTTTGCTTGTGATGCTGGTGACCCAGGTTCAGGAACGGATCCAGGGTGCCGGAGGGTTGGCCGGGAGAGCAGGCTTGAGCTTCTGATGACTGCTCACCTTCTCAGGGAGAGGGTAGGGATGTGACCTGGTGCTTGCTGGCTCCTGGCAGAGGCTGGGGAACAACAACGTGCTGGGTCCTACTGACTGGGGGACATGGTAAATGTTGGCATCTGCCTTGATGTTCATGGCATACCATGCCCTGGGGAGAAAAAACAGGAAAAATGCTCCTGGTTGTCTGGATGACAGTTGCCAGCCTTTGCTGCCACAGAAAGCCCTGGACAGCCCAAGGACCACCAAGCAGCACTAGCGCCTTCTCCCTTGAGAAGGAGGACCCATCTGGCAAAATGTTATACCAGGTTACCTGGGGGCTGCGATGTGGAGTGATGGGGCTGGTGTTGGGGCAGGGTGGCAAGCAGGGTCCCTAGGTGGCCTGAAGGAGTGGCCAGCCAGGAGCCAGGGAACTTTAAGACAATGACATTAAGACACTGACTTCACTGAATGTTACATATATGAAGTATTTTATTTGACAAGCAAAGTTCATTTGTAATTTAGGTTTCAAATAAATTCAGACATGTGCTTGATACATTTACATTTTATGTGCCTTTTGTTTAACAAATCACTGTGAAACATATTGACTGCGAGCTACTGCAAACTTCTGCAGGCTAGTGCAATCTCTGGTTCACTAGCCTGGTTGGCTAGTGCAAAAAGTTAAAGGTAGTACCTTGCCTGTATGTCAATAAATGTTTTGCAAATAGTTAAATATGGTAGCATTTGTTTTCATATCTAATTTTTGTATGTGTGTTCCACACGTCCGAAACATGGTCATTGCTTTGGCTGCTAATGTGAACGTAAATGCTGTTTGGGCTTCTTAACATTAGCAGCCAGTTAAAGGGCAGGACAACGATGGTCTGCCTTTCTGATGTCTTAAGCCAGTGAGAGGGCTTGCTACTTATACTGTAGCATATCCACTGGTCTGTTATGCTGTCAATCACTGTGACTGCAGAACCCTGCAGATCTGGCATTTTCAACCTTCCTCCTCCCATGCACATACATAAACAGCCAGTAAGAGTGCAAGAAAATTATTTATTTCTTTATTTAAACTTTTGGTAACCGTGAAAGGCACAGTGAGACAGGACTCATTCACAGGTGCATTCGGGGAACAGAGAAATAATAGGAACAATAAACAAAAAGAAAGTAACATAATAACTAAACACATGAAATGCAGCCAGTACATATTCAAAAGTGCAGTTCACAAATACATTAGTGCAAATACAATTCATATAAGCATAAGAAGAGAGAGTCAGAGCGCAGAGAGGTGCCAGAGCCAATATGGTAGAGGCTAGGGGCAGAGGCATGGAGCAGCCAGAACACTTCGAGCAGGCACTTGAAAGCTGGGAGAGGTGGCTAACTGGAAAGAGGGTGAAAATTGGTTCCAGAGTGAAGGTAGACAGAAGGAGAATGCTCACTGACCTGCCATGGAGTGAGGGCGGGAAGGGAAAGCTTTCTGCTGCTTTAGTTCAGTGAGAGGTTGACAGCTTGAGCTTCAGCATACCCATTGGTCTGTTAGGCTGTCAGTCACTGTGATTACAACAACTGCTTCAAGTCACTGAGGAGGATTGCTGCTCAGTTATGCTGCAACATTACTGTTGGGCTATCAGGTTGTCAATCACTGTAATTGCAGAGCCCAAGAAATCTAAGTTTACCTCCACCAGCAAGTTGCCTGGTTAAATGAATCTTAGAGGTACAGGAATGTTTGTGCATCTTATTTCATATGTTACAGGGACACTACAGCAGTGTAAACTCAAGCTGGATCTTAGTCTGACTGGTGACAGTCACAAATGGATTGTTAGGTTTCAGAGTTCCATAAAAAATAGCTTTATTCAGCAAATAACAGAAAATGTCTATTTCTCCACAGTTTAAACATGTAGCAAATGAAAGAATCTTTCTTCAGCAAAAATAAATACTTATCTAACTGGTTTTGAATGTTTTTCTCTGTGAGGACTGAGCCTCCACCCTACAGGGTTCTTCCTTTTAAGCTGTTCAGATCTGTAGCTTCAACATTTGCACAGCAGCTCTCCCACTGCAGAATTAGCTTCCTCAATTATATAGGCGGATTGGACAGGTTGGTTTCAGCAGTGTGCCCCTAATTCTTGCAGCAGCAGTCTACAAGGGCCATTCAGTACAGGCTCTGTAAGTTCTCTTAAGATCTTGATCCCTGAATATTTTGGCCTCATTATAACTGACAGGACAACTGCTTGTGGTAGTTTGAGAGGTGATGATTGAAGATATAATACACCCCATCAAAGACAGTAACAGAGCCCCACCATCCACCCCCAGTTTTATATAGTTTTCTATGTTCTGGCTTTCTGAGACCTTGAGAGTTTGCCAGCCAGCTATAGAATGCCCTCACTTCTGTTGCTATTTATACTTTCTTTATTTCCTTGTATCTCCAGAGGCCATGCAATGAAGCTGGAAGGTGGGAGATTTAGGAGGGTTGTGACAAAGTACTTCTTTACTGAAAGAGTGGTGGATACACAGTCTTCCAGCAGAGGGTAGCAGATGCAGTCCTGCTCCATGGGGGAGACAAGGAGCAACCGGGTAACTACAGACCTATCCAGTCTTACGTCTAATGTGATAAACTGATGGACACACTAATCAAAGTAGACCCTAGAACTACCTGGAGAGCAGTGGACTCCAGGATAATAAGTAGCACAGGATTGTGGCAGGGAGATCTTGTCAGACCAACATGATAGTATTCTTGACTGGGTAACAAGGGTAGTAGATAATGGCCATGCTGTGGATTTATTCTACTTTTGATTTCAGCAAGGCTTTTGACTCAGTGCCTTACAAAAGATTGCAGAAGAGACTAAAGGATCCACGCAGTAAAAGACACAGTTAGATGGGTGAGAAACTGATTGGAAGGGAGACAGCAGAGTGTTGTGGTTAATGGAGTCAAATCAGAAGACAGGAAGGTCACCAGTGGGTGCCACAAGGATCAGTCCTGGGTCCAGTCCTTTCGGTATGTTAATTAGGGCATACAAGAAGAAATCCAGGGCAAGATATGTCTCTTTGCAGATGACACTAAGCTCTGTGGCAGGGTAGACAGTGAGGATGGGGTCTGGGAGATGCAGAGAGACTTGCAAAAAGCTAGACAGGTGGTCAAGGTGTGACTAAAATGTTTGACACCGTCAACCACTCCCTCCTCCTAACCACCCTCCTCAACCTTGGTCTCTCCCAAGATGCTCTTGGTTGGTTCTCTAACTACTTGGCTGACTGCTCACAGCAAGTCAGAATTGGCACCTCACTATCCGATAAGCTACCGTAACCAATGTTGTCCCTCAGGGCTCTGTCCTTGTACCCTTGCTATTCAGCCTCTTCCTTAACTCCTCCCCAGTACTGTTTAGGAAACATCCTACTCTATGCGGGTGATGCTGTCCTGTACTCCTTAAACGTTGACCCCTCCCAGCTGCACCTCTCCCTACAATCCTCTTCTGGGAGGCTGAAAATGGTTCACCTCACAGCGCTTATTCTAAACTATAACAAGACTAAAGTAATGTACTTCTCACACCCACTAAACTCCAAGAAGGACTGCTGTCCCCACTGCTTATTGTGAACCAGACCCCACTGAGCAAGTGGACTCCTTTAAATATCTGGGCATCACTCTTGACCCAGCCCTCAATTTCCACCAACACATCACACTTACTGTCCTCTACCTCAATATCCGGCTGGGCATCCTCTACCAGTTTAAACACTGCCTCACTCCTGATGCCCTGCAGCTGGTGGTCTCTCCTCTGTCCTCTCCTTCTTGATTACAGCATTATAATCTACAGTGCTGCCAGTGTCTCAGCATCCAGACTGCTGGCTCTCACTCAACAAAGCTTGTCGTGTCATCCTGGGCTGTGAACTTCTAACCCACGCATGTTCTATCTACAATACACAAACTGGCTTAACTCTAGATAACAGAATCCAGTTCCATACCTGCCTCATGACCAAAAAGATTACCCTTGGTCTTGCCCCCCAGGTCTCTCCCCTCTAATACAGCAGGCCCAGATACTACAGCATACCCGCAGTGCTAGTAAGCAACTCCTCCTGATTCCCCGTGCCGCACCTCCCAATTCCAAAGAACCTTTAGCTACCGAGCCCCTTCCTGGTCAATAAACTGCCTAGCATGCTCTTAAGAATGAACAGGCTTGGCTTCTACAAATCCTTACTTAGGAACCACCTACAGTCCTCAAACCTATGTGACTGCAGAGGACCTGACCCTCCCTCCCTATAATCCATTGACCAAGACCTACTATAACCCCCCCACACACACACACACACACACACTAGTAGATCCTCTAGCCCTTATCTGATCTTCACTGAACAGAGTTATTATGGCTAATACTTGTATATTTGTACATAATTTGCTTGTTTGGTATTCTATTTCTGTATTGCACCGTACTGTCCACTTTGTTTTCACCTGTACTGTCGTGGAACCTTTGAAAATGAGTCTCTGACTCAAAGGCATTTCTGAATCCTCAATAAATAAAAAAATAAATACACAGTTGAAACTCAATGCCAAAAGTGCAAGGTGATGCACACAGGGTACAAGAATTTGAAGACAGAGTGCTGGATGGTGGGGGTAAAGCTGTATATACTTCAGAGAAAAGAGCATAGAAGTCTTCATTAGTGACTCACTAAAACAATCCAGCCAGTTTAACAAGGCCTACAGTAAGGCAAATAGGAGGCTGAGGTATATAGGAACGGGTACTGACTGCAGAAGGGAGGAGGCATTACTACCTCTCTATTGATCAATGGTGAGGCCCCACTTGTAGTACTGTTCCCAGTTCTGGAGTCCTCACTTAAAGAATGATAAGGACAGGCTGAAGACAGTGAAACATAAGGTGCCCAAAATTATTCAGGGTCAGCAGGGCACATCTTATGAGGACAGGCTTAAGGCACTGAACATGTGTACGCTTGGAGCCAGATGAGAGAGGAGATATGATAGAGATATTCAAGTTCCTGAAAGGAACGAACAAAGTAAGCTATGAGGAACTATTCAGCATAAGTATAGGATCAAGAACATAGGGGCATGAGTGGAAAATTGACATGGGGATTCAAGAGGAAGTGAGAAAGTTTTAATTTACAGGAAGGGTGGTTGAGCCATGGAACAATCCACCAGCTGACATGGTGGAAGAAAAACTATCAGCGGTTTCAAACATGGCTGGGCAGACTGAAGGGATCAGTGGTTGCTCGTGGTGATAGTGGTAGGTTGCGAGCATGGAGGTGGATGTGTGGGGTTAGAATCCTGTGGGCAATAGGTCCTGGGTTTGTTAGGGTTTATGGGTGAACTGGAAAAACTGTGTTTTTTCTTCTGTCATTGTTATTGTCTAACACATAGGGCATGCTCAGAAAAGCTGGCATGTCAGAATTCACACTAAACAACTTGTTTGCAGCTCCCAATTTAATGCTATGCTTCACAGGTATACAGAAGATTTGTGGAGCTTCAGGCTGAAGGGTTGCAACAGGGAAGAGATATCCTTGCTGCATCACCAGATGAGCTAGTACCCACAAGCACAACCCACCCCACACCCCACACCCCACTTTCTCCCCACTTCCCCAGACACCCATTGACCCAGGGCTAGAAGGTGGTGGGGAGGGATGGGTGGCAGAGGCAGAGGCAGTAACACATATGTCATTCAAGCTCCTTAAATTCTGCTTGCAAATCACTTTGCACCACTGGTGGAAGCACAGGTACTTAACTTCCTGGGGGACACTGAGTCATTCAGGAATGGGAAGTAAAATGACATGGTGACACCCAGGGAGAGAATAGGAAGAAGGAGAAATCAGCATCCTAGTAGCATGGTCTGTATGCTTGTGGAGGTGGAGAAGGTGGTAGTTGGGGGCCAGCTGGGATACTGACAGGATGGGGTGATGGTAGTGGGAGAAGAGGGGGAGGTTGAAGTGCTGGTACACTTGAAGAAAAAACTTAGCATTTAGGAATCACTTTTATACACACTGTATCCCAAAGGTCTTTAGAAGTAATGACAGACTGGTGGTGAAGTGAGTATGAATGTACAGCGACAACCATTTGCACATCAGTACCCACATACAGCTTTAGACAATTCGTGGACTGGTTTTATGGGAATGGAGGTGTTGGCCAGGACACGGAGAAAATATCCTACTCTTGTGAAAAGTACCATGGGTTCTTTACTTCCACCTTGACTCCTACCAGAACAGTACCAGAGATCAGGCAGAAGGGAGCCCAGTTTATCATCTCATCTGAAGGATGGAACCGTGACAGTACAGCAAACCCTAGTACTGCACTCAACAATCAGTGTTTATGGTGTGAGCCCAATCCTAGAGTGGGACTAAAATCCACAACATTTTAGCCCATAGATTGATGTGCCAAAGACTGAGCCACGCTGACACTTGGGTACCAATGATCTGGAGAACCAGCCTCCTGAGGCAGTCCGGTGTAACTTTTAGAGGCTGGGAGATAGATTGAAATCACATTCAAAAACGTTTTTTCACACTGAGGTGCAAAAGAGTCTATATGCATTCAAAATAAAAGCCATATATCTGCTTTCTTTTCTGCATTCTGCCTCAAAGGGCTAATTTATTTAACAGATCTTGAGGTTTATAACCACATGTATTTCAACACTCTCATTATGACTTAATCGGCTGTTTATTTTTAGTCCGCTTTACTTGAACCACAGTCCCTAGAAAAAAAACTGAGAATTGAGCCTATTTTCTTTTCTGGGCATCATTGCTATTTATGGCTCATTCTCGTTTGTCAAATTTATTTAGCTTCAACAGCTATTAGTTTTAGTCCACTTTCACTTGAACCAAAGTACAGGAAAACAAAATGAAAATTGGATGTTTTACTTATCTGGGCATTACTGCCCTTGTAATCAGTTTTCATTCTTCCCAGCTCAATTGCCTACATCCAATGATACATTGCCATGGTACTTTGTTTTTAGCTTTTCACCATACAGCTCTTTTATGCCTGGCTATCATTGTGAGGAAGATTTAACCAAACAAACATTTCTCCAAGCTTTGCCGGTCACCATACTTGCTATGCTGTACTTGTTGAACTCTAATGACCTGGCTCCACCTCTCCAGGCGGTGTGAGCATATTCTGTGTGTTGACATTTCAGATATGTAACACTCCATCTTCAGAGCTGGAGTGGAACTGCGCTACTACTCTATTTATCTTCCTCATGTCAGTTCTGTGGTTACTCTTTGACCTTCCATACGTTTTACATCACATTTGCAAAATAGACATTGCTTGTGACAGTTTTAACAATTCCTGTCAAAATTATTCTGCAAACCTACTGTGCATACAGTTTTTATCTCATACATTTTTTCTGTGTTCTATGTATTCCATTCTATGTATTCTAAAAGTTTCCTGTACTGCTGCAGTTTCTTAATCATATGCAACAATTTCTGAATTCTATACTGTTCATTCTATATATTATAATAGCTGACATCAGTTCATTCCACCTAACTCTCTCATAGCATGATATTTCTCACAGTGACCACAGTGTTTATTTCCTCATCTTTCTAAGTTCAACATTCAATTCCTATCTCTTCTCACATTATTTCAAAGGTTCCCCATTCCTCAGGTGTGATGGCAATATCAGCACTATGGCCCCATCCCTCAGGTGTGATGGCAGCAGTACTACATCCCCATCCCTCAGGTATGATGGCACTATCAGCACTACAGCCCCATTCCTCAGGTGTGATGGCAGCAGGACTATGTTCCCCATCCTCATGTGTGATGGCAGCATAGTCACTATGGGCCCCATTCCGCAGGTGGGACGGCAGCAGTACTACATTCCTCATCCACCAGTGGTGATGGCAGAAGCACTACAGCCCCCATCCTCAGGTGTGATGACAGTAGCAACAATGCAGTCCATAGCTCTCAGGTGATGGCAGTAGTTACAGCACTATGATCCCCTTTCTTCATCACCCACACCCACATGCACAAGTTACAAATTACTTGGTCTCTTAGCTTGTTAGAACTCAGATGTGAATTAATCTGAACCACCACTACTAAGTGGACCACCTTTGATTTTTCCTATCTATCATTTAACTGCCTAAATTGGATTTCTGCCTGTGACACCACTGACCATGGTTTGGGAACAAACTTGGGTGTTGGAGGAGCTGGCTGGGGTGGTGTGGTGAAGGCTTGAGTGTCCACTCGCCTTCTCCTGGGAGGGAGGGTGGGTTCATGGCTCAGCATTTGCTGGCCCTGGTAGAGGCCAGAGGCATGGCAACACATCAGCCCTCACTGAGAGAGGGAGCATGATGGATGTCGGTTTGTGCCTTGACATCATGTAACATGTCACACTCCCAAGAAAATGAGGAAACACCGCTGGCCAACGGAGGACAGCTGCTGGTCTCTCCATAAGCTGAAGCCCCCAGACACATGTGTCCGTTCTGACCCCTGCCATGCCGGGATTCACAGGAAGCTCTTTGGGGTGATTCTCCTCTCCTGGTAGCCTGCAACAGGTATAGGGCCCACCCAATGAAGGGTTACTGGGTTACATAGAAACATAGAAACATAGAATTTGACAGCAGATAAGGACCGCTGGCCCACCTAGTCTGCTCATTTTCCTACCTAACAGATAAGCTGCAGTTCCTAATTAACTAACAGCTTACTTCCTCCTACCTCTCCACTAGACAGCCTTATGCCTGTCCCATGCATTCTTGAATTCCCCACTGTTCTTGACTCCACGACCTCCTCAGGGAGGCTGTTCCATGCATCCACAACCCTCTCTGTGAAAAATACTTCCTCACATTACCTCTCTGAGCCATCCCTCTATCTTCAAATTGTGCCCTTGTTCTTGCACATCTCTTTTTCTGAAAGATGCTACTCTCTTGGACTTTGTTGATTCCCTTGAGGTACTTGAAAGTTTCTATCATGTCCCTCTCTCCTCCTTTCCTCAAGGGTATACATATTAAGCTCCTTTAGTCTTTCTTTTATATCTTCTGGTGCAGACCCTGCACCATTTTGGTTGCCCTCCTCTGGACAGCCTCCACTCTGTCTATGTCTTTGTGGAGATGGGGTCTCCAGAACTGCACACAGTACTCCAGATGGGGTCTCACCAACTGTCTGTACAGAGGATAACAGCTCTTGTTTTCTACTATTGATGCCTTCCCTATGCATCCCAGTATCCCCCAGCCTTCCTTACTGCCTTCTCACATTGCTTGCCCACTTTTAGGTCATCTGATATAATTACCCCAGGTCCCTTTCCATTTTTACAGTTGTCAGTATCTCACCCCATTGTGTACTTCTTGCCCTCGGTTTTTGTTTCCCAGGTACGTTACCTTGCACTTCTTTGCATTGAATCTGAGCTGTCATACATTTGACCATTCCTCCAACCTTGCCAAGTCCCTTCTCATCCTTTCCACTCCATCTGGTGTATCAATTCTGTTGCAGATTTTTGTGTCATCTGCAAAGAGACATGCTTTTCCTTCCAGTTCCTCTGCAATGTCACTTATAAAGACATTAAAACGACCGGTCCCAGTACTGAACCCTCGGTACCCGCTAGTAACCCTCCTTTCTTCACTGTGGACTCCATTTACTACTACCTCAAGGCCCTGTTGTTCAGCCAATTTTATCCAGGCTACCACCTTGGGACCCACTCCAAGGCTGGCTAACTTGTGTATTAATCTTTGTGTGGGACTGTATCAAATGCCTTGCTAAAATCTAGGTAGGCCATGTCCACAGCCCTCCTGGTCTACTACTTTAGTCACACAGTCAAAGAACTCTATTAGATCTGTTTGACACGACCTTCCCATTGTGAATCCATGCTGCCTTGGGTCCTGTGCCCCACTGGTCTCTAGGTACTCAACAATTCTTTCCTTCAGAAGTGATTCCATCATTTTACCTACCACTGAGGTCAAACTAACTGGTCTGTAGTTTCCTGCCTCTGTCCTGCTCCCAGTTTTGTGAAGAGGAATCACATCCACCCTCCTCCAGTCCTCAGGTACCACCCCATCCTCCCATGATTTGTTAAAGAGAGTAGTCAAGCGGTGTCATTAGTTCTACCCTTAGTTCTTCAGAATTCTTGGTGAATCCCATCAGGCCCCATTGCTTTGTCCACCTTCAATTTTATTAGTTCTTTCAGAACCCTTTCTTCTGTAAATGGACTGGTATTGACCCTCGTCTTCAGAGTGTTTCTCTTGTTTGGTTTAGGTACCTCCCCTCCTCTTCTTTTGTGAATACTGAGCAGAAATAATTTGATACTTGAAAGAGGCATTAGGGAATGGGACAGGAATCAGGGTTGAGGAACAGTGGGCAGTATTTAAAATGGGGATTACAAGAACAACAGAATTATGCATTAAGCAGGTTAGCAAGAGGAAAAGGAAGAGGAGACCATTATGGTTTTCCAAAGAGGTAGCAAAAAGTGAAAGCCAAAAGATCGCATTCAGGCAATACAAAAAGACACAAGCAGAAGGGATAGGGAGAAGTACCAGGAGAAGCAAAGGGAGGCAGGGAGGTCAGTAAGGAAGCCAAAGCTCAGACAGAAGAACACATTGCAAAATCAGTGGGTAGAGGGACAAAACCTTTACAGGTACATAAGTGAAAAAGAAAGACAAAGGAGGGATAGTGAGACTGAAGGGGAGGATGGGAGCCACGTGGAGGATGACAACAGTAAAGCTGACATATTGAACAGGTATTTCTGCTCAGTCTTTACTGAGGAAGAGAGGTAATGGGTCTGAAGGAAGTACAAGGGTGAGAATGGTGCAGAAATGGACACAAGTCCCTTTACACGAGAAAGGGTCCAAGGAACTGGAAGTACAGAATTGATAAAGCAATGGGGCCAGACGGGTGCACCCAGGGTCCTTAAAGAACTAAGAGAGGTGGTGGCTGAACCTCTGGCTATCCTGTTTAGCCGATCACTGGAAACAGGGAGGTACCCAAAGACTGGAGGACAGCAGATGTAGTCCCTTATACAAAGTGGGAACAAAGAGGAAGCAGGGAACTACAGACCAGTCAGCCTCACCTCAGTAGTGGGAAGATCATGGAAGCACTACTGAAGGAGAGATTGGTGGAACATCTGGTTGTCAATGGACTACAGGACCCAAGGCAGCATGGTTTCACCAGGGAGGTCATGTCAGACCAATCTCGTGAATTTTTGACTGGGTGACTAGGGAGGTGGATCAGGAGGGCAGTGGACATGGCCTATCTGGACTTCAGCAAGGCCTTTGACACTGTGCCACATAGAAGACTATCACACAAACTGGGGAATATGGGTGTGAGCAGGACAGTAGTGTGGTGGGTAGGTAACTGGCTGGGTGGCAGGACACAGAGGGTGGTGGTAAATGGCTGTCACTCCACAGAGGAAGAGTGACCAGTGGGGTACCACAGGGATCAGTGCTGGGACCAGTCCTATTCAACATTTTCATCAGTGACATTGCGCCGGGATCTAGAAGGCAGAATTTCACTGTTCGCTGATGACACAGAGCTCTGTAACAGAGTAGACACACAGAGGGTGTAGACAGAATGAGAAGGATCTGCAGAAACTTGAAGAATGGTCAAGGGTTTGGCAGTTGAAATTCAATGCAAAGAAGTGCAAGATAATGCATACGGGGCACAAAACCCTGGCACAATATATCAGTTGGGGGTGAGGATATAGCATGCACCAAGCAGGAAAGGGATCTTGGGGTTGTCATCTCTGATGACCTCAAGGTAGGGAAACAGTGTGACAAGGCAGCAGGTAAAGCAAATAGGATGCTGGGATGTATAGGCAGGGGCATCACCAGCAGGAAAAGGGAGGTCATAATTCCGCTTATACAAGACACTAGTGAGGCCCCACCTGGGATACAGTGTACAGTTCTGGAGACCATACCTACGTAAGGACATAGACAGGGTAGAGAAGGTTCAGAGGAGGGCAACAAAGATGGTGCATGGATTGCATCACAAGTCCTATGAAGACAGGTTGAAGGAACTGAACATGTACTCCCTGGAGGAGGAGGGAGAGAGGGATATGATAGAGACATACAAGTATCTTACAGGAGGAACAGGGTGCAGGAAAACACTATTTTAAGCAAAAGATGTTCCAGAACTAGAGGCATGGGATGAAGTTGGAGGAGGGCGATTCAGAGGAAACATGAAAAGAATTTCTTCTCAGAACGGGTGGTGGACAAATGGAACACCCTGCCAGAGGAAGTGGTGGGGCTGAAACAATCACAGGATTTAAGAATGCATGGGATAGACATAAAGGAATTCTAGAGGTCAGGGTAAGGGCAACAGACTTCTAGGAAAACAAACTGAACTACAAGCTCAAATGGGCAGACTGGGTGGGCCATAGGCCTTATCTGCTGACACTGTCTATGTATCTATGTATCTATGTAAATATTCGTTCAGTATCCCTGCTTTTCACTGTACTCTCTACCCACATTCCCTGCCCTTTATTAAGCCTCAGTATCCCTCCTTTGGTCTTTCTTCACTCCCTAATGTACCTATAAAGGTCTTATCCCCTTCTTAACAGAGCTGGCTATCCTTTACTTGGTTTGGGCCTTTGCTATTTTGACTGCCTTCCCAGTCTCTTTCTGCTTTAACTGATAAAGTTCTCTGTCCTTCTCCTTCTGTGTTTCCTTATATTTCCTGAATGCTATCCTTTTCTTCTTAACCTTCCTGCCACCTCTTTTGAGAACCATAGCGTTTTTTCCTTCGTTGTGTTTTGTTGATTTGCTTTTATACAAAGGCTTGTTGCCTCTGTGATGGCTGTTTTGATTACTCTCCATTGTTCCTCCACCCTCCTTCTTGCCTGTTTGCTAGTGCTTTTGTGAGGCACTCTCTCATTTTCCCAAAGTCAGCCCTCCTAAAGTCCAATACTCTTACTTTGTATGGCTTGATTGTATGGCTGTGTTTATCGTGAACCACACTGTTTGGTGGTTGCTTGTTCCCAGATGGCTACCCACTTCTAAATATGAGATTCTTTCTCTGTCCCCATTTGAGAGTACCAGGTCTAAGATTGCTCCTTCTGAGTGGTTTCCAGTACTAGCTGTCTGAGGCATCACCCTGTAGGGCATCAAGAATGACCCTGTCTTGGATGTGCCTGCAGCAAAGGTGCTCCAGTTAACATCTGGCATATTCAGGTCCCCATCAACAATATCTCCCTTTTCTGCCATTCTAAGGAAGCCTTCTATCATTTCCTTGTCTATTTCCTCCCCTGAGATGGGGGTCTGTATACAACCCCATGTGGATTGTGGTGCCATTTCCTGTCTCCAGGTGACCCAGAGTGTCTCATCTGCTCCCTGTTTACTCTTTAGTTCTGTTGCTTTGATCCCTTCTTTACATAAAGAGCTACTCCTCCTCCTCCTCCTCCTCTTTTACCCTCCTTTCCTCCTGTAGATTGTGTATCCTGGTATGTTGACATCCCAGTCATGGTTCTCTGTGTACCATGTTTCTGTGACTGCCACAATATCCAGGCAACCCTCTTCCATCAAGGCCACTAGTTCAGGAGCTTGTTACACGGACTACGGGCATTGGTACTCATCACCCTCCACTTTTGATGGTCTTACCCTTTAGCCCCATTCCTGTCCTTACTGCCTTTGCCTTTTTTTACATTTACTTCTGTCCTGCTCCCTAATGACTTCTCTACCTTGGTGTTTACCTCACTAATTACTGTTGTTTTTGTGGGGAGGCTGGGATTCCCCTGCTCCTTTTCAGTGTCTCCCCTTGGCTAGTTTAAATGCTTGCCAATGAAGCATTAAACCTGTCACCTGGATCCTGGTTCCCCATGGACAGATGCAGACCATCGCACCAGTATAGGTCTGCATCCCTCCAAGTGACTCCCCAGTCCCCAATGAAGCAAAAACCTTGAGCTCCATACCAGTTTTTCAACCATTCATTGAATTCCTGGTGAGGAGTACCCTAGCATCACCCTTGCCATAGACTCACTTAACCTCCCAGTGCACCTGGGTCACCCCTGAAAACGGGCAGTTCTGCCTAGTGGGCCTTACCTGGTTTAAAAGAATATAAAAAATACCAATATATGTGTACTACATCATACAGTAGTCAGTGTACCATGTAATTTACCTGGTAGCATGGCAATAAGGACAGAGGATGGTGGTTGGGACTCAGCAGTGGTGGTAGAGGGCCTTGGCAGGCCTGAAGGAGTTGATGGCCAGGGGTAGGAGGAGCAAAAAACCTGCCTGAATTTGCTTCTTTGAAATTAGGTGTCTTCACCTAAAAATCCACAAGTGATTAGTGGAGGACCTTCAGATGGAAAATCATGCATCTCCCAAACATGTGGAGCTTTTTCACTTGGTCTCCATGAAAGGGTGTCTCTCAGTTTTCATGTCTGAGCTCAGATGTGAATTGAGCACCACTCTGCCCACCAGCATCAAACAGCCCCTGGGGTCTTACCTTCTGTGTGTCATTGAATGTGCTTTCAAAATCCACTGGCCAAACACAAGTACACTTAAACACTTAACATTTGCTTTTTGTTGAAGCAGTCTATCAGAAAACTTTTGTTGTCACAGAGACTGAAACAGTAGGTAGGATAAAGGTGCTAATGATCTCATTCACCTAAATGGGGTGCTAACTGTGAAGTCTTTTTGTAAGTAGTAAGGCAGTTTCTTCCTTCTGAACATACTTTCATTCAGGCTAGTTTTCATTCAAACTACTGAGGATTTTGGATGGCCCTGCTGATTATAAACTTGAATAAGCTACTGTAGTTGGTAACAGTGATCCTGCACTTAGCAATCTACAACCTAGATGCCCACACACATGCAATACAATAAAAACCAGACTAAAAGTCTAAAACAAGCTTATAAAACACATAAAATGCATCTGGACATGTATCTTTACCTATACAAAATCATTGCAGCCCAAATAAAACTCAGGTAAATTACATGGTACACTGACTGCTGTATGATGTAGTAAACATATATTGGTATTTTTTATATTCTTTTAAACCAGGTAAGGCTCACTGGCAGAAATGCCTGTTTTCAGGGTGACCCAGGTTGCACTGGGGAGGTTAAGTGACTTGCTCGAGTCACACAGTATGTAAGTGGAGTTGTGGGAATCAAACCCAAGTCTGCTGGATGTACTCAGTTCAATCACTGTTTCTTACTCTAACCATTAGGCTATACTGCCAGCCATAATAACACCCATATATAATGTTTTAATATATAATTTCAATGACAGTGCACAGTTCCTACAGTGCAAATTATGAACATTAAACACTTTACAACATTTTACTAAAACTGAATTATTTGCCGCTCCATCTGTTTAGTTTTTCTTACACCAAAGTGGGTGAATAGTTGACAGAGCACTGTAAACAGCTTTTGATCAGGCTTCATTATTCTACATCCAGAAACAGATAAAATGTGTTTATTCTGGATTTATTTAATATTGATTTTCTGTGGCTCACTAAATAGAATCTATTTAGCACTGCATGAGGCAGATGTTTTACATTTTGGAAGAGAGGAAACACATCTTATCCATTTAGGATTCAAGTTAAGGAAGATAAGTTTTTCTTCATATTTAAAACATATTCAAGTGTCAGTGTATTCATTTAGTAGTTTATGCTGACTAATATATATTGCAGAAAACAGTAAAGATTTATTGTGAAGCACTCAGAGTCTATAGTAGAACTCCTGCAATTTCCCAAGCAAGTTTGCAAACAATCTCTGCAATTTCAGGTTACTTTTCCTGCAGTTTTCCAATGGCCATGCCAATGTGTGTGCTGATACTTGTATTTTTTGTATCATTCAGTGTAAGATATAATAGTAAAAGATGTTTAGGCACATACTAAATAAAATAAAAAACTTTGGTTTCAGGAAGGAAAGCAGTCCTCAGCTGATGGAGAGGTTGGTAGGAAGTATGGGTGGTTAAACTGAATGGCTGGTTACAACAAAGCAGTGTGGATTGTTTCCTTACTGATTCTATATGCAGTAAAGCAAAAGAATTGAAGCACATCAGCATTGATTTTAGGATGCTGAAATCTGGGCAAGCTTGCTGGCGCTGCTGTAGCACTACTGCTTGTAATGCCAGCGACCGGGGTCAGAAGCAAACTCAGGTTGCTGCAGATCTGGCCAGAGGTAGGATCGAGCACCTGGAAGGCTGCTCTCCTCCTCCTGGGAGGGTGGGCTGCAGGTCCGCTGCTTACCACCACCTAAGTGACCATGGTGGTAGTGCAACAGGGCTGCAGAGCAATCAGGAGGAGAGGACACTAGCTGGGATCTGGAGTGGTGGCATGTCTCTATATGCCCTACCTCCTTAGATCCCCTTGAGTGCTGGTGCCCTCAGGGACAGAGACCAGAAAACCAGGAACAATCACCCCACATCAGCCACTGGTGGAAAGGACCCAGCTGCCCCAGACTCATAACCAGGATCCATGAGGGACCCACTGGGCTGCCCACACACACAAGGGACTGTGGCAGGGTGACCTGGGTTCCCCTGCCTTCCCACCTGGGAGGTACCCCTCAGGCAGGATGGGAGCAGGCCCACTGGAGCTCCATGCATTACCTGGGGTGAAGCTAAGGGATACCCAGCCTAGGGATCTAGGGATGTCTGAAAAGTAGAGACTGATGCTGTGAGAGGGGACATAGAAAGAGAAAAATAAAAAGTGAAAAGATGCTGAAATCTTAGGGATTCTGTGCAGTGACATCGCAATTTCAAAGGCACCAGTACAAGAATTCAAAGTGCGCAAACCAAGCAAGATTCTATGATTTTTACCAGTGTTACCAGTAACAAGCATTTGTCAATGCCGAATGTTGGCTTGCTGCCATTGGCAGTGCAGGAGTTAGAGAAATGCAGCATAGGAATGGCAGTCAAGTAGTGAACTGATGCCAACCCTCCCACCCTGCAGAGTGACAGGCATTAGGGTGTCCCTTTAGGTGTTTGGTAAGTACGTGTGGGAAAACATGCTGGGCAGGATGTGAAAATGACAGCTACACAGTTCATAAGGAGATGTAAAAAATGCCAGTGTTGAAAATGTGGCACACTAAATATACAAAATTTGCACAGTTACAAGGGTGCATGGAAAATATGCAATGTACGCTTGCAAGCACTGCCATTTATAGGGTTAACGCAAATTTTCAACATAGGCATTTAGCACTTCTGCTCACGTACAGTGTCACTGTCATTTCCTCAAAGTTTTCAAGAAGTGATTTCTTTACGCGACCATGCTATTCTGCTGCGGTGTGAAAAACACATTTTGGGCAGGATATGTGAAATTACAGCTATTGTTCATCAAGAGGTGTGAAAAAATGGCAATGGTGAAAATCCAGGTGAATATATCACAAATACACAATGGTACGAGCATGCATGCAATCTGCCAATGCTGCGCTCGTAACACGATATTTATGGAGTATCAGCTCAAATTTTCAACATAGGCATTTTAGGACCTCGTTTATGAACAGTGTCACTGTCATTTTCATAATCTGGCCCAAACACTGATTTCCCACAGCGACTCGCGCTATTGTGTGCCGGAAGTGTGGAAACACATTTCGGCAGGATGTGGAAAATGACAGCTGTACTGTTCACAAGGAGGTGTACAAAATGCCAATGCTGAAAATCCAGCATTAAAATATTGCGAATCCAGCGTTAAAATACTACCAATCGTGAAGATTACGAGCCTGCACAACGCATGCTATAAAACAGGCATTTGTTTGATTTTTCCACCAAATTTGGAACATAGACTTTTGAGAGGCCATCTCGGGACACTGGCACTGTCATTTCATTAATGGGTCCCGAAGGTGATTTCGTGCAGTGACTGCAAAATCACCTTTCGAGGCAAATTAACACATGACAGTGATAGAATTCATGAGGAGGGCCCCAAAAACCCCATGTTGAAAGTTTGGTGCCAAAATTCCAAGAAATGCCTAAAATATGCAGCAAAGTTGAAAACCCTATTCATTCCATTATACAGCATACTGGCATTTCCTCAGTTCGCGGTCAGCTTTGAAGATAATCTGTTTGACCTGGAGGTAGACCTGCAAAGTTTTATAGGAATCTACACCTAAAAATCAATTTGGTGGAAGTGACACCACAGTTGATACATACAAACAAAGACTTAAAGAGAATATGCAAATTAGATCAAACTATAATCCACCTACTGATAAAAATCATGGCATAGAATCATTTTGTAAAATTACAGAAAAAGAAATAATGGGACTATTTAAAACCAAAGAAAGTATGAACCTAGAATGGAATAATTTAACTAAAAAAGAAAGAGAAGCATTAGAGAATTTAAAGCAAGATCAAACAATCATAATTAAGAGTGCAGATAAAGGAGGGGGTATAGTTGTCCAAGATAGGACACAATATAAGGAAATGTGCATGAACTTACTTATGAACACAGAAAATTATAAGGTTTTACAAGAAGACCCAACTAAAAAAATTAAACAGGAAATTGATGCCATGCTTAATGAATATGAAGGCTTGCAATGGATAGTACCATGGGAAGCCGAAATATTATCCAAAAGATTTCCCAAGAATACCCACTTTTTATTCTATACCTAAAATTCACAAACATGCAACTAATCCACCTGGCCGACCAATAGTCTCAGGCATTGAATCTGTCTTTGAACCAATTTCCAAAAATATAAACTTTCACCTACAACCATTGATAGAAAAAACAAAATCTTATGTTAAGGATACTACAGACATGATCTTGAAACTACAAAAAATCACAGAACAAGATTTAAGTGAAGAAACCATCTTAGTGACATTTGACGTAGCAGATTTATACACATCTATCCCATATCAGGAAGGGATTCATTGTCTGGGATACATATTAGATACTAGGGGCAGGAACAGCTCACCTAAAACCAGAATACTGCAAGAAATGGCAGATATAATATTAAAAAGGAATTATTTTGAGTTTGACGGGACATTCTATCAACAGAATAAGGGGACAGCAATGGGTTCCACAATGGCACCAGCATATGCCAATGCATATATGTACAATTTTGAAAAAACACACATTTTTTTAGAAAATAACAGCAAAATACACACTTGGCTTCATTTTATTGATGATATTTTTATGTTATGGAAGGAACACAGGAAGAACTTATTAAATTCCATGAGGAACTGAACAACAAAGATAAAAATCTTAACTTTGTGATGAATTTTGATAAAAAAGAAGTACCATATCTAGACCTCAAGATAAAAAAGGTAAACAACAAGATAGAAACAGCACTTTATAGGAAGGAAACAGATAGAAACACCATACTGCATGATAATAGTTTCCATGAAACCAAGCTTAAACAGAGTATTCCATACTCTGCTAACTCGAGTGAAACGAAACTGTACAGCAATACAAGAAGCACAGAAAGAATCAAAAATCATGTTAAATAGGTTCATAGACAGAGGATATAAGCCTAAGACATTGAAATAAGCAGAAGAAAAATAAAAATAAGGCACAAGAGGAACTATTAAAAAGTAAAGGACCCAAAACAAAGCCACAAAGAATTGTATTTGCTACTAAATACAATGATAAGTTAAAAGAAATTAGACAAATAATAAACAAACATTGGCCTTCAGTTGGAATGGAGAGTAAACAAATAGCAGAACTTTTAAATAAGCCCATAATAGCTGCAAAAAGAGTACTGAACCTTAAGGATCAGTTAGTAAAATCTCAACTTAAATTACCAGAAAACAAGGAAGCACAACTACTATTGGGACCATTAACACCAGGCATGGTCCCTTGTGGAAAATGCTCAGTATGTAGTCATACATCAAAAAAACAAATATTCATACATCCACATACAGGGCATGGTCATCCAATTAAACAGCATATTAACTGCATGACAGAAGGGGTAATATATGTAATACAATGCCCTTGTGATAAGCTGTATATTGGACAAACTAGCAGGATGCTGAAGACCCGCATACAAGAACATAAGGGAGATATAAGAAGAAAAGAAGAGACATCCCAGTAGCAACACATTTTGAACAAGCAGGTCATAATGGAGCTTCTTTAAGGTTCTGGGGACTTGAAAAAGTACAGACACCAGAAAGAGGAGGTAATAGCCGGGATTATCTTTTAAGAGCTGAAATGAGGTGGATATTTCACATGAACACATTAGAGAACAGGATTGGGATGAATGTAGAAACAAACTGGCAGGCATGCGTTTAGATCGTATAGAACTGAAAGGGTAGATATAACATGAAAAAACAAATAAACATTATACAGAAATCAATTAGTAAACTAGTAAAGTCAAGATTTAACCAGTAGAAATAACTTTTGACATTCACAATAGGGAGGTCAGATAGCAATTGACCCCAGTATGATCATAATAAAGTTACTGTATAAAGTAAACTATGAGAAGTTAACAATACAGGGATATACTACATGAAGTAGAGATTTAACTTATAGAACAACTTGTAACACTTACAACAGGGAGGTCAAGTAGCAATTGACCCAAAGGTGATAAAAATAACATTGTTGTAGTAAGTGTACTATGAGACGTCAAAACACATGGATATTCTAAATAACAGTACAATCACTATCTAAAAGGGTAAAGATGATGTTTTACCTCCAAGACAACTTGCAGTATTGACAACAGAGAGGTCGAGCTGTATTTAACCCTTGTGTTATTTGATTGTTTTAAACAATATTATGGTGTTTAAAAGCTTGGTTTGATGTGAGTTAGAGAACTGATCTATGAAGATAATTTTAAAGCATGGGGTGTTTGTGAAGGAGAAGGTCAAATAGCAACTGACCCCTCAGCATAATAAATAAGCAGCAAGTTCAGTATTTTTAACAGGGAGGTCAAGTTGCATTTGACCCCAGTAGTATCTAAATACTTGGGCCCAGATATTCAAAAGGGTTGCGCCACGCACAATAGGGTTGCGCCTGCGCAAGTCCGAAATTGCGCCATTCTGCGATATTCAGCAGGAGGCAGTTGTGCCACTGAAAACATGCTGAGCAACAGTGCAATGCAAATTAATGCATGCTGAACTGAAGGGGGAGGAACCATGCATAAACTGCACAGCCCGATATTCAGCCGGGTGTGCAGAGTTGTGCAGGCACAACCCCCAACCCGCGCCCTGCACAACTTTGAGCCAAAAAAAGGATCAAGTCGAGGTCACCCACAGGTGAGGTGCCACACTGCAGGGCGCAACACAACAGCGCTGCCACCTGTGGCTGGCCCTCAACCTACTCCCTGTGCCCCCTGCAGCCCGATCATGGGCAAAAGTGTAAAAAGTCCCCCACCCCCACTGGCCCAATGCGGGCAAAGGCATTAAACTCCCCTCCTCCCAACTAGCCCGATCGTGGGCAAATGCTGGATAACCCCCACCAGCCCAATCGCGGGCAGCAAAGTGTCCCCGAGCGTATCCCTGGTGGTCCAGTGGACCGATAAGCCCGATCGTGGGCTGCAGATGTCTAAACACCCCACCCCCAAGTAAACATCCCTGGTGATCTAGTGTCCCCAGCCCACCCCACCCACGAGCCCCACCACCCGCTCCCCCTGCAGCCGGGGGTGGCAGCATCCCACCCCTGCCGCCCGCGCCCGGCTGACTGACTGCCGGTGGGGCTCTGCGCCATTGGTGCAGAGCAAGAGCCAATGGGCATGCAGCCTACTGTACCAGAGCAGTCAGATTTGTGAATGAATCCATTCATTCATTCACAAATCTGGACTGCCTTATGGTGTGGGCTGCAGGCCCATGGCTCTTGCTCTCCACCAATAGGCAAGCCCTGGGCAGTCAGTCGGCAGGCAGCAGGGTGACAGGCGGGTGGGATGCCGCCTCCGCCAGCTGCAGGGGAGCAGGGTGGTGGGGCTTCGTGGGTGGGTGGGGTGGGGGACACTAGTTCACCAGGATGTTTACTTGGGGGTGGGGTGTTTTAGACATCTGCAGCCCACTGATCGGGTTATCGGTCCACTGGACCACCAAGGATACTGGGGGACACTTTGCTGCCTGCAATCGGGCTGGTGGGGGGTTATTCAGCTTTGCCCGCGATCGGGCCAGTGGGGGAGGGGAGTTTAATGCTTTTGCTGTGGATCAGCCAGTGGGGGGTAGGGGGAATTTATACTCCTTTGCCCGCGATTGGGCTGCAGGGGGCATCCGTCCCCGACAGCTGCTGCCTGGCAGGGCGCCAGGCATAAGTCCTCGGGGATCGGCACACCTGCATGCTAATGGCATGCAAATGGGGCCATAAACAGATGCAAATGCCCCCCCACTTGCATGAATTATGGCCCCATTTGCATGTCACCTTTTGAATATCGGAAATTTGCACATGGCGCAATGGTACTTGCACCACCACAAGTTGAATGCTCCACTCTGACCACTTGCGGTAGCACAAGTTCCACTGCGCCATGTACAGTGGCTGTGGCCGGGGGGTGATATTCAAAGGAGTTGCTCAATAGCGCAACCTTTGAATATCTCCGCCACATTCCAGCGTTAACTATTTTGTGCAGCTGCAAGTGGCTTGCACTACAAAAATAGAGCAGTTTGAATATCTGGCCCTTATTGTTTAAACAGTACTATGGTATTTACAAGTTTGGTAAAATGTGAGCTAGAGAATTGATCTGTGAAGATAATTTTAAGACATGGCATGACTACAAGCACCTAAGGAATGGGAAGGTCAAATTGCAACTGACCCTCAGAAAATAATAAATGTTTGCTAGAGAAATGATCTGTGAAGAAAATTTCAACCATGAAGTGATTGCCAAGTATTTAATGAAGGGGAGGCCAAATAGCAACTGGCCCCTCAGCAAAATAAATAAGCAGCGATCGATCCCAGAGAGATAACAAATAATGCTGTTATAGCAAATGTACTAAGAGAAGTTAAAATATAGGGATATTATAAATAACATAGTACAATCACTATCTAAAACAGTAAAGATGATGTTTTACCTCCAGATCAACTTTCAGCATTTATGACAGGGAGGTCAAGTTGCATTTGACCCCAGTGTTATCTGAATAATGATTGTTTAAACAATACTATGGTGTTTAACAAGCTTGGTATAATGTGAGCTAGAGAACTGACCTGAGAAGACAATTTTAAGCCACTAAGTGATTGAAAGTATTTAATGAATAGGAAGGTCAAATTGCAGTTGACCCCTCAGCAAGTAAACAATAATGACTGTTTGTATTACATTATGAATTTCACAGTTTGGGTTGCAGAAAGCAGTAACGTAAGGTGATATAATAACAAATAATACTTCTGAGAAACCTGGAATTTATTTGCAGTATTTTAATCAAGGCAAAGAGAACTGTTGATATTAGCAAAAATCCTCTTTACTCTTATGTCACCCTGTGAAAAACATGGTATGAGAACAATGTGTTTTCATTTTAATAACCTCACAAGAAAGTTAAAAATAAATAAAAAGTAAACTAGCACAGAGCTGCAGCACCTAGGAACAAATAGCCCATTTTGTGAGCACCAACTGCACTTATCAGTGCAGTAGTATTGATTGCCTAGCAACCGAGATCGACAAGTGCAATCAACTGAGTGTGACGACATGGTTAGTCACACCATGGGATCTCACAAAATGGGTGAGAGGTTATCAGGAAGTAGCTACCATTAAAATTTGTTGGGCTTCAGTGCTTACATGCAGAGGAACTTAACCAAAAAGGAGAAACTTGAGCCAGAAGGAGTGAGGGTAAGCAGTTAAAATATTAAAGAATATTTAGAAATTGGTATTAGAACCTTTAATTATAAAAGTAAAATGATGGCTATGAGACCAATAGGGGAATACTATGATTATGTTTTCACAGACTACAAAGAACACTAATTCCACTCTAAGAAGCTCACAGTCTCCTTTAAGGTATCCTGTTAACAAAATAAGTAAATAGAAGTCACAATGTGGCCACATTATAATATTAAACAACATAATAACAGTAAAGCTTTACAAAAAATTATGTTTATGTCATTACAGGCCCCAAATTATTCTTTACAAGAAAGACAAGTTTAAGTAATATATATAAGGTATGCTGTAAACTTAAGAAATATAGAACAAGCCTTACAGGCAGTAGTTAAACCTTGTTCCAAGTTGTTAGCAGCGCTGTGTTCACCAACATACTGTGTATGTCTTTTAGGATGCAACTTATGATCTAAACAAGTACAAATAAATTAACCCTGTGAAAATTAATAATATATACAAGGGTGCACAAGCAATAATCTTATTGAATGGTAATGTATACACCAAAGAATTAAAAATGTAACAATATCATAATAAAAAAATTCTGATCAGTGACATAAAATAAATGTATTTACAAGATGTGTAACAAAGAATAAACCAGTGAACAAGCTCCAAAGTCGAGTAGAAGCGTAGGGGAAAGAAATAAAGAAAGATTGAAGAACAATAACTTGAGCGATGAGTGTTTACTTCAAAGGCACCCCAACATTTCCTATATTTTCTTGTAGTTTTAATAGCGCTAGGCTGGGCCAGTGAGAGGTAATAGGTTTAAGGAAGGGACTATGAGACTGATGACTTGGGAGCATTTTTGTGTTTAAATAGTGATACAATTATACTAGCATAAAAAATAAGTAAATGCTGGGCAAAAAACTTCATTAGGGATTATGGTCGGATGAGCAGTTGCGGAGCTGCAGAATGCCAAAAAACACACAAAAAAACCCAGAACTTTTTGCGTGTTTTCTAATATTTCCACCTTCACAGCCTGCATAATTTGTCCATTTGGTCCAAAATCTTCAGGGAAGATGCAGTCTGGATCATAGATGTCCCTTTCAAAATTTGGTGAAAAAGTATTCAGCTGTTCAAAAGTTATTCAAAAACAAGTTTCCGTTATAGTCAATGGGAAAATATATATGTCTCGAAAGCTGCCACTACTATATTACTTCTGCAAATGGCCTTTTACTTTCATGCTGTGGCCATCTTGTTTTCAGTTAGCAAGAGAGAAAAATGCCTAGCATTAAAATTTGGGATCCCCTAGATAAACACTGACTGTTGTGTTTACCTAGTCGGGTCCTGAAGATGCCAGCCCTATCTTCACCCCCCCCCCAGAAATGCCATTTTTAAAATCGGCACCCCAGTAATGTCTCAAATTGTGACAGAAATGGCTGTGACACTTTTGCAAATCATGAAAGTGTCATGCTGTTTTTGCGAAGTACATTGTCCAAAAACTGCAAATCTTTGCCATCCCCCTGCAACATAATGGCTAGGACTTTTGGGCTGAAATTTGCAGGGTCGCAAGCCCTGGTCCCACAGATGTGCTTTTGATGGTTTGGTACCAAAACATTTAGTGGGCCCAAACTTACAGCATTCCAAATCTGAGAAATTTCCCATAGGATAACATTGTGACACCTTTCAGCGCCTGTATCTCAAAAACGAAACAAGATATGGGTTTTTCACTACCTGCAGCTTCTAATGTGCAAAAACAAGTTTGGAAATCATACATTACACCTGCTGTGGAATTTTTTTCCTATGTGCTATGGTTATGGGGATATTGGCAAAAACATGTTACAAGGGTTCCTTTGGAGGAGAATGGCGCAGCTGTATGGCTCCATACTTATGTATAAGTGGGAGTGCAGGCCTGGAGAGCCCACACTCCCACATACACATACCATTATGCTAAAAATGGGCAATGTGTAAGGAGCACAGGGCCCAGAGGGCCCATGCTCCCACTACCACATATCAATTACCAGTTACATTGCACTTTCTCAAAAAGAAGGGAAATTCATTGCAAACAGCTCTGTTAATGCATCAGTTAGGGTTGATAGCACAGTGAAAAAAGTTTGGAAATATGGTGTTAGGGTTACACCCCTACCACCCCACCTCCACTCCTGTACTGCACCACCTCAGCTTTGTTTATACATGGAATCGGGTGAGAGTTAGGCCAACAAACCCCAACACACACACACCCTGATGCCTGTTAGTGTGTAGAGAGTGGGGGTGGGGGTTTGGTGATAGGGGTGCAACCCTAACACCACAATTCCAAACTTTTGTCACTGTACTATCAACCCTAACTGATGCATTAATGGAGTTTTTTTGCAACTAATATATATATATAAAATGGTAGCACGGTAGTGCTACCATAGGTAGGGTTGAGTACCCCATTTAATGTTAAATGATAAAACTTTGCACCTTAATACCTTTGCCACAGTTCAATGGATTTGCCTGAAATTTGGTAGTCATAGGGCATAACCATATATCTTGGGATGTGCCAACTTTTGTACTGGTCAAATATACAGCTGCGGAGTTATTAAGCAACATTCCAGGGCGCATTTATGTTTTTTGAGCATTCTTTGCTCATGCCTACAGGTCACACATAGTTTATGGACCAGTCCAAAACTCCAAGGAACGTGGCTAGGGTCCCGATGTGCCTTTTGAAGATTTTGGGAAAAAATATTGAATGGTTCAAAAGTTATTCAAAAAACAAGTTTCCCATTATAGTCAATGGGAAAAGTTAACAAAAAGTTAGACAGTGTCACAAATGCAGTTTTTAGTGTCGCAAATGACCCCTGTAGTGTCATGAGTCAGACACTTTTTTTTTTAGTTACTGATCTCAGAAATGCTTGGCATTTAAAATTGGGACCATCTAGGGACACAATTCTTTTTGTGTATACCTAGTCGAGCCCTGAGAATGCTAGGCATGTCTTTATTTTGGGGTTAAACACCCCAGAAATATGTTTTTGAAATTTTTGGGAAAACTAGTGTTGCAAAGTAGTGTTGCACCTGTGACACTTTTTGTGATTTTTGAGAAACTGTAGCAAATCATGACACTACTTTTCAACACTGTGGCCAAAATGACAGGAGTTGTTTGCCACCCTGCTGCAAAAGAACAGTTTGGTCATTTGGGCTGAAATTTGGAGGGATGAAAGCCAACATCTCACAGATGTGCCTTTTGGTGGTTTATTAAAAAATATTGCAGAGATGCAAAGTTACAGTACTCTGAATTTGACACTTTTTCCCATAGACTAACATTGTGGCTTCCACCGTGCCTTTCGGGGCCCGTTTCTCGGAAACGGTGCGAGATACGGACTTTTCGTCTGAAAAATGCTTAGCCCCCCCCAAATGCAGGATAAGTACAAAACTAGCCAGGAAAGTCATAATTTATACGAAATTTTATTTTTTTCTATGTCGTATGGTTCCTGAGATATAAGCAATTTAGTATTCCAACTCCTCATTTTCTGCTCCGAGCCGCATTATTATGCATACATTCTTTGTACTCACTGTGTTTCTCTATGCAGCTGTTGGAGAAAACCAGGGTGTGCATTCCAGTTACTGTTACACGTAACGTTTCCACTTGCATTTCCATACCGTTTGCGTTACTGTTCCTGTGTACATCACTGTGAGCGTTATCCTTTGTGTTTCTCTTTGTACTTGCGTTTGCGTTACTCTTACTATTTGTGTCTATAGTACTGTTTCTGTTTGCATTTTGCTTTGCATCACACCATTTGTGTTTGAGGCTGCCCTTCCATTTGCATTTGCATTTGCTTCATCATTGTTGTTACCGTTACCATTTGCATTTCCAATTGCATTCCCGTGCCCGTGCATGTTACGGTTTGCATTTCCATATGTGCTTTGCATTTCTGTTTCCTTTGGTGTTATTGTTGCTGTTACTGTTACCATTTGCATTTACCATTGCGGTACCGTGACCGTGCGCATTACAGTTTGCGTTTCTGTACATGCTTGCTTTTCCGTTTCTGTTTCCTTTGGCATTATTGTTGCTGTTACCGTTACCATTTACATTTACAATTGCGGTACCGTGACCATGTATGTAACAGTTTGTGTTTCTGTATGCGCTTGCCTTTGCGTTTCCATTTCTGTTTCCTTTGGTGTTATTTTAGCTATTACAGTTACCATTTGCATGTCCAATTGTGGTATCGTGACCGTGCGCATTACGGTTTGCATTTCAGAACGCGCTTGCGTTTTGCATTTCAATTTTTGTTTGGTGTTATTGTTGCTGTTACCGTTACCATTTGCGTTTACAATTGCAGTACCATGACCGTGAGCATTATGGTTTGCGTTTCCATATGCACTAGCATTTACCTTTCTGTTTCTGTTTCCTTTGATGTTATTTTTGCTTTTACCATTACCATTTGCATTTGCAATTGTGGTACAGTGACCGTGCGTGTTACACTTTGTGTTTCTATACGCGCTTGCGTTTGCGTTTCTGTTCCCTTTGACGTTATTGCTGCTGTAACAGTTAACATTAGCATTTACAATAGCATTACCATGACCATGCGCATTGCCAGTTGTGTTTCCATATGTGCTTGCATCTCTTTTTGTGTCACTGTTCGCTTTGGCATCACTTTGTGCTTGCGTTTCTATTAACGTTTGCTTTACCATTTAAGTTTCCTTCACCATGTGCATAACCGTTAGCACTTGCGTTTGCATTGCACTTACCGTTACTATATCAGAAGACATCATGTGGTGGGAGTGCAGGGCCCGACGGGCACGCACTCCACACATCATTCACTATTTATAGTCCTCATTCTCAAGAAGAAGGGAAATTCATGGCAAAAAACTCTGTTTAATGCATCAGTTAGGGTTGTTCCACAGTGACAAAAGTGAGGAAATATGGTATTAGGGTTGAAAGCCCCCCCTTGCACCCCCCAGCCTGCCCCCCCAACTGGCATTGGGGTGTGCATTATGGTAATCGGTCCTAACTCTCACCCCATTCTCCTATATCTCAGCTTGCTTACACATGTGATGGGGTGAGAGTTAGGGCCAATGACCCCAATGCATACCCTGATGCCAGTTGGGGGTGCAAGGGGTGCTTTCAACCCTAACACTGAATTTCCTCACTTTTGTCACTGTGGAACAACCCTAACTGATGCATTAAATGGAGTTTTTTGCCATGAATATATATATATAAATATATATTATGGTAGCACTACCATGCTACCATAGTTAGGGTTGAGGAGCCATTTCTAAGTTAAACCCCAAAACTTTTCACCTTAATAACTTTGCAACCGTTTGATGGATTTGCCTGCAATTTGGAATACATGATCAAGAACCATAGGCCTTGGGATCTGCCAAGTTTCATACTGGTCAGATACACAGCTGCGGAGTTATTAGCATGATCTGCATGTACATTTACACTTTTTCTGAATGCTACGTGCGTGCCTACAGGTCACACAGTTTGCGCGACCGGCCCAAAATCTTCAGGGAACATGCAGCTGTGGCCCCCGAAGTGCCTTTTGAAGATTTCATGAAAAAATATTAAACTTTTCAAAAGTTATGGCAGTCCGAACTTCTGTTTTTTTCCCCATAGGATAACATTACGGCGTTCGCCGCGCCTTTGAGGACCTGTATCTCGAAAATGGTGCGAGTTACGGAGTTTTTGTTGAAATATTACATACATAACTAGCCAGGAAAGTGATAATACATATGACTTTTAATTTTTTTTTTCTATGTCGTACGGTTACTGAGATATAAGCAATTTACTATTACAACTACTGGTTTTTGTGTTCCGAGAGTCATTATTTTGCATACATTCTTTCTACTCACTGTCTTTCTCTATACAGCTTTTGGGAAAACCAGCCTGTGCGCTTACATTACTCTTACCATTACCGTTTCTGCTTGTGGTTCCGTACACGTTTCACTTACCGTTCACGTTTACGCCACTATGTGCATTACCCTTTGCGGTTCCATTTTCTGTTGTTTTTAACATTTCTGTCTACAGTACTGTTCCTCTTTCTGTTTCGCTTTGCGTCATCATGCGCATTACGATTTGCATTTGCGGGCACAATGTTACAATGCGACAAGACATCACCCCCATGCTCCCGCCGCTGCATTACATTCACTATTTCTCATTATCATTCTCAAAAAGAAGACAAATTAAAGGCAAAAAACTCAGTTTAATGCATCAGTTAGGGTTGTTCCACAGCGACAAAAGTGAGGAAATTCGATGTTAGGGTTGAAACCCCCTTTGCACCCCTTCAGCCCACCCCCCAACTGGAATCAGGGTGTGCATTGGGGTCATCGGTCCTAACTGTCACCCCATTCTCCTATTCCTCAGCTTCTTTGCACATGTGATGGGGTGACACTTAGGGCCGATGACTCTAATGTGCACCCCTATTCCAGTTGGGGGGTGGGCTGAGGGTGCAAAGGGGTTTCAACCTAACATCGAATATATATATATATATATATATATATATATATATATATATATATATATATATATATATATATATATATATATGGTAGCATGGTAGTGCTACCATAGTTAGGAATTCAGGAGCCATTTCTGTGTTAAACCCTAAAACTTTGCACCTTAATAACTTTGCAACCGTTTGATGGATTTGCCTGAAATTTGGAATACGTGATCATGAACTATAGGCCTTGGGATCTGCCAAAGCTTTGTACTGGTCAGGTATACAGCTGTGGAGTTATTAAGCATGATCTGTCACCGTTACGCTTTTCTGGAATTCTACGGTCGTGCCTACAGGTCGTACAGTTTGTGCAACCGTCCTGAAATCTTCAGGGAATGTGCGGCCGGGGTCCCCAATGTGTCTTTTGAAGATTTCGTGAAAAAATATTAAACGGTTCAAAAGTTATTCAAAAAACAGTTTCCCATTATAAGTCAATGGGAAAAGTTAACAAAAAGTTCGACAGTGTCGCAAATGCATTTTTACTTTCGCAAATGGGCCTGTTACTTTCGCAAATCGGCCATTTTGTTTTCAGTTGGTGATCAGAGAAATGGTTGGCATTTAAATTTGGGACCCTCTAGCAACCTAATTCTTTTTGTATTCACCTAGTCGGACCCTGAAGATGCTTGCCATGTCTTTATTTTGTGGTAAAACACCCCAGAAATGTTTTTCAAATTTCTGGAAAAGTACTTTCGCAAATTACTTTCGTGCTCACAAAATGTCGAACTTTTTTGTGAAAGCTTTCGCAAATTGTGACAGTAGTTTTCCATCTGTGGGAAAGTGACAACGATTCTTTGGCACTGCGTTGCAAAAGAACCGTTGGGAGTTTTGGGCTGAAATTTGGAGGGAACGGAGCCGACATCTCACAGATGTGCCTTTCAGTGTTGTATTGAAAAAATATTACACAGCGGCAAAGTTACAGCACTCCAACATTGACGGTTTTTCCCATAGGATAACATTACGGCGCCCAACGCATTACAGAAATCCTTTGGCACCCTGCTGCAAAATAACAGTTTGGTCTTTTTTCCTGAAATTTGCAGGGAAGACAGCCAACAGCCCACAGATGTGTCTTTCAGTGGTTTGGTGAAAAAACATTACAGGGAGGCAAAGTTATGGTGCTCCGAACCTTTCTTTTTTTCCCATAGGATAACATTACGGCGTTCGCCGCGCCTTTCAGGGCCCGTATCTTGGAAACAGTGCGAGATACGGACTTTTCGTCTGAAAAATGCTTAGCCCCCCCAAATGCGGGCTAAGTACAAAACTAGCCAGGAAAGTCATAATTTATACGAAATTTTATTTTTTTCTACGTCGTATGGTTCCTGAGATATAAGCAATTTAGTATTCCAACTCCTCATTTTCTGCTCCGAGCCGCATTATTATGCATACATTCTTTGTACTCACTGTGTTTCTCTATGCAGCTGTTGGAGAAAACCAGGGTGTGCATTCCAGTTACTGTTACACGTAGCATTTCCACTTGCGTTTCCATACCGTTTGCGTTACTGTTCCTGTGTACATCACTGTGAGCGTTATCCTTTGTGTTTCTCTTTGCACTTGCGTTTGCATTACTCTTACTATTTGTGTCTACAGTACTGTTTCTGTTTGTGTTTTGCTTTGCATCACTGTGCGCATTACCATTTGTGTTTGCAGCTGCCCTTCCATTTGCATTTGCATTTGCTTCATCATTGTTGTTACCGTTACCATTTGCATTTCCAATTGCATTCCCATGCCCGTGCATGTTATGGTTTGCATTTCCATACGCGCTTTGCATTTCTGTTTCCTTTGGTGTTATTGTTGCTGTTACTGTTACCATTTGCATTTACCATTGCGGTACTGTGACCGTGCACATTACAGTTTGCGTTTCTGTACATGCTTGCTTTTCCGTTTCTGTTTCCTTTGGCATTATTATTTGCTATTACGTTACCATTTACATTACAATTGCGGTACCATGACCATGTATGTAACGGTTTGTGTTTCTGTATGCGCTTGCCTTCGTTTCCATTCCTGTTCCTTTGGTGTTATTTTAGCTGTTACAGTTACCATTTGCATGTCCAATTGTGTTATGTGACCGTCTAGCATTACGGTTTGCATTTCAGAATGCGCTTGCGTTTTGCATTTCAATTTTCATTTGGTGTTATTGTTGCTGTTACCGTTACCATTTGTGTTTACAATTGCAGTACCATGACCGTGAGCATTATGGTTTGCGTTTCCATATGCACTTGCATTTACCTTAGTATTTACTTTAGTATTCCAAGTTCTCATTTTCTGCGCCGATACTCATTATTATGCATACATTATTTGTACTCACTGTCTTTCTCTATGCAGGTTTTGAGGAAAAGCAGCCTGTGCGTTTACATTACTGTTACTGTTGCCCTTTCTGCTTGCGGTTCCGTACCCGTTTCACTTACCGTTGACGTCTGCACCACCGTGTGCGTTATCCTTTGTGTTTTCATTTGCGTTTGCGTTTCCGTTATTTTTTCCCATTTGTGTCTACAGTACTGTTTCTCTTTCTGTTTTACCTAGCGTCACCATGCCCATTGAAATTTCTGTTTGTAGGCACCATGTTACTATGTGACAACACATTATGTGGCAGACCATTCCCATCTATGCCACCGTGTGTGTTACCCTTTCTGTTGTCATTCGCACTTGCGTTACCATGTGCAGCACTGTTAGCACTTCTGTTTGCATTGGTGCTCTTGTTACTATGCCACAAGACATGATGTGGCAGGAGAGCCCCGTGCTCCCGCCGCCACATTATATGGCAGGAGTGTGGTGCCCAGAGGGCCCTGTGCTGTCGCCGCTGCATTACATTCACTATTTCTCATTATCATTCTCAAAAAGAAGGTAAAGCTGCCACATTATATGGCAGGAGTGTGGGGCCCAGAGGGCCCTGTGCTGTCGCTGCTGCATTACATTCACTATTTCTCATTATCATTCTCAAAAAGAAGGTAAATTAGAGGCAAAAAACTCTGTTTAATGCATTAGTTAGGGTTGTCCCACAGTGACAACAGTGAGGAAATTTGATGTTAGGGTTGAAAACTCCTCTTGGACCCCCTGGCCACCGTCCCAACCAGCATTGAGGTGTGCATTGGGGTCGTCAGTCCTAACTCTCACTCCATTCTTCTATACTTCTGCTGCTTTACACATGTGATGGGGTGAGAGTTAGGGCCAACAACAACCAATGTGCATCCTGGTGTTAAACCTTGTTCAGGAAATGGTTATCCTCTTCATGTATGTCAATAAAAGATCAACATAAGGCTGTTAGAATGTTTGCAGCTAATCAGAAAGCTCCATTTCTTAGACCCTTTTTATAATTAAGTAATAAGGCATGAGAAGGGGTTATGTTAATGGTCTGTTAATCACGTTCTAGGAGTGTACTGTGGCATGTGGTGTAGCTGAGTGCTACATGTCCCTACAGGGTGATTATTAATCGACCATTAACATAATTCTTGGGAGGACCTATTGCTATTATAATGAAACATGTTTTTAGACAGTGTTAAACCTTGTTCAGTGTGTCATTAACCTCTTCATGTATGATAATAAAAGATTAACATAAGGCTGTTAGGATGTTTGCAGGGAATTACAAACCTCCATTTAACACATCACGTGGCAGACCGTTGCCGTCTGTGTCACTGTATGCATTACCGTTTATGCTCTCATTTTCGCTTGTGTTACCATATGTGCCACTGTTAGTGCTTCTGTTTGCATTGCTGTTGGTGTTACTATGACACAAGACATCACCAGCAGGGTCAGATAGGCAGTGGAGCACCCAATGGCAGACAAAATTAGGTAGTATATTGTAATTGTAGATGCAGATGACAACACAGATGTATTTGTCAACTGAAGCATACTGTATACCCTCAGCTTGTATATGTGCCATTGTGTTCTATTTCATCTACTGTTTGCTTCACGGGTCACCCTGAAAAGGGATGTCCGGGGACCTGTGGGCCTACCCAGTTATCAAAATTCAATTAAGAAATAATGCATGATGCAGGGTTATGTTAATGGTCTGTTAGTCACCTTTAAAGGGTGTACTGTGTCACGAGGTGTAGCAGGTGGCATATGCCCATAAGATGACAGCTATATAATGACCATTAGTAATGCCTTATTGCTATTATAATAAAAATGTTTTTAACTGTTTAAAAGCTTGTTCAGGAAATGGTTAACCTCTTTATGTATGTCAATAAAAGATTTACATAAGGCTGTTAGAATGTTTGCAGCCGATCAGAAAGCTCAGTTTCTGAGACCTTTTTATAATTAATTAATAAGGCATGACAAGGGGTTATGTTAATGGTCTGTTAATCACGTTCTAGGGGTGTACTGTGGCACGAGGTGTGGCTGAGTGCCACATGTCTCTACAGGGTGATTAACTGACCATTAACACAATTCTTGGGAGTGACTTATTGCTATTATAATGAAACATGTTTTTAAACAGTTTTAAACCTTGTTCAGTATATCGTTAACCTGTTCATGTATGGTAATAAAAGATTAACATTAGGTTGTTAGGATGTTTGCAGCCAACTAAAGCTCCATTCTCAGACTCTAGTACACATAGTAGTGACTGCATGGTACGTGTATAGTCACAGCTGTGTGTCTGTGAGTGCTGATGTGCGGCACCTTGGTATAGTAATAATGACTGCATAGGCACAGGAAAAGTAAGCACATTGCTGAGTTTTTTACATTGTTAGGAATTATGTCAAATGTGACATGCAATGTGCCACATCATTGCATATGCTGTGATACCGACTGTATGTCATAGGCACCAAACAAATTGATGGAGGTATAGTTGTAGCAGTATTAGTTAACATGGATTTGTATGCTTAAGTCAGACACACTTATTTTTATGTCATAATGGTATTTAAAGTAAAGAGTCGACACAGGTGGTTATGGTTTTAAAACATTTATTGCCAATTTGTCAAATGGACAAAAGGGCCAATCAAGACTGAAATTTAGTTAGCAGAAGCAGTCTCACAATACAATCTTTGTATGTGTGCAATCATTGCTCGTCATATATGTAAATTTTTATTTTATTTATTTATTTATTTAGCTTTTGTTGACCGGGTAAGTGCACTAGACAAATCCTGCCTATTTTCAGGCATGACCCGGGGGAGGGGGATACAGATGAATGCCAACTGATGTTGAACTGTTTAAACTGTTGGTGGTATTTTTAGTGAATGAGGGAAATTTGGCCAGGACACCGGGGAAATTCCCCTACTCTTTGAGAAGTGCCATGGGATCTTTAACATCCACCTGAACTACCACCAATCCAGGCAGATGGGACCTTGGTTTTTAACGTCTCATCCGAAAGACGGCACCTCAGAAGTGCAGCACCCCTCTCATGCTGCACTACAGTGTCAGTACTGGGATATTAACCCAAGTGCCAGATGTGGGAACTGAACCCACAGCCCTCTGATCTCCTGGCCTCAGAGGCGAGTGTGCTACCTGCTGAGCCACTGACACTAAATGTGTAAGAATAATAAGAACTGTATAATATGGATTTGAGTAAGTATGTGATATTATAGGAAACTAATCAGGTGTTGTGTGTTTCTAGTCATGTTTCACTACTCACTACTCTTTATGTGAGGAAGTAGTTTCTGACATTCAACCTGGAATTCTAATAGTCAGGCTGAAGCTGTGGCGCTTCATTATATATTTACTGTTGAATGTAAATAGAGTTTGTAAAAAAATGTTACTTTTTTTAAAATGGTTGTATGTGGTAATTATGCGTAGTGGATTACTTGTGTGGTATGTTAATAAGCCAATGTCAGTAGGTTGTGAAGTGTGATTATACACATGATAGACAAGTGTTTTGTTGTTATTGTGTAACTGCTAATGTGGATGTTCCTGGGGTGGGCAAAAAAACATATGCTGACTAAGTAATACAATATAAAAAATGTTAGTTTGGTGACATTTGATTGGTGTTATTTAATAATATGTCACTGAATAGGTGCAAATGGAAAATTCCCACCCGACCCCTCAATTGAGGCGATCAAAAATTTTGTCAGGAACAGGTATGCAGTGTGTTGTGATCAGTAACAGTGTCTGATTTACAATTGTCAATATTTTTATATACGTTACAATTACTTATGTGACAAGTTCGAAAATAGAATATTCTTACATGAACAAATGACATTGTTTCAATTCTTACATTATCTTCTATCTAAATTCTTAACTTGTAAATAGTAAGACTGTGCATGATATGCATTTTTTAACAAACTTATGGTTAATTAGATGTAGTTAGTATAGTGATGAATAATATGTAAAACATTCAGTTGTACTTTAGTGTTAGACTAGTATTTTTAGTACAAGTATCAAAGTAGTTATTAACAATGTACACCTGAATACAAATCTTTATATTATGTACAAGTAATTGCAAACACATGTAAAACTCAGTAAATGATATTCTGCAATTGGTTCTTATTTACAGTTGTGTAATTCAGCTTCTTGCATTATCAATAAAGGTAGTTATTTTTACATATGTACAGTACTAGTATTATGCATGAAGGCGGGATAGTTCTACACTGTTGCATGGTGAGCGAATGATCTTCTCTATATGTCAAGAATCAATAGACAAATTGAAGTGTTGATAGACAACTTGTGACAGAGTGGAATGTTTGGTGAATGTTAGAAGTGTTGCTCAGTTATTTACGATGATAACTGAGAACTTCTCTTTGTTTAAAAGTAACACTTTATAACTCATATCAATTTGTTGTTATGTATGAGTTGATACATGGATAATTAAAGATATGTACAGAGGAGGAGAGCAGTAAGGCCTCAGTTTTAGATGTACAATCTTTGATAGACATGTAATCATAGGTTTCTCTAGTGACTGTGAATATTGTTGGCGCTGATTGAAGTCACTACAACAATTTTCATGTAGTCACTGATCCACACAAGATCTTACATGTTACAGTGTATGGAATGTCTCTGTCAGAATAGCATTTTGTTGAAATTGTATGGTTTATTTAGAGTCGTACATTATACAACATTGTAATGAGGTATGAATGTTTTTGGACAAAGTAGTCATTTTTAAATGCAACATGTTTTGTCCTATTCTTCTGAAATATGAAGGTTATCATAATTCTTCAATATTAGAAGATATGCATTTTTAAGTGTCGTGGCAGTCTCTGTTTAAAACTGCTTGTAGAGTCATCACCTCTAACCATCCAGTTCTGCACCTTAGTAAGGAGGTGTAATGCCCAGAATGCATGGATTGACCATGGTGATAGATTATACTGTGAGTGCCAAACACTGATTGGTTGAAGACTATTCTACCAGCTGTGTAATCTGTGATAGGAGTATCAACTCTGAGACCATTGGAGTCAAATCTGTGCAACATAAGCCACAGATATTGAGATGAACTCCTGAGACATATGGACGGAGTGCATCTGCCTCCACACCTTCCACAGGCATGACTACATTCAGCATTGGTGAATAGCTGTCGAAATTTGACACTTTTGGTTTGAGGGACAAAGAGAGTAATCCACAGCATGTCTTGTGTGGTTTCACACTGTGAATTGCCACATGAAACACATACATATTTTGTAGCGTATGTTACTGTGAGTACTACCCGCATCGGGTGCCGTCTTCATCCAGGTTGTTTATGACAGCCATCATAAACTCAGTAGTGTCTTGCTGTATGTCTGCAGCAAATGTACTACATCCAGCATATGTAGCTAACACCTGTCGTAGTGGTGTTAGTGACTGTACGATATTAGACTGGTCAGAAGTCATGTTGATAATCTGCTTCAAAGTGTTTGATAAAGTTGTCTTGTGAAGCAGATATTGCCTGCACAAACTGTGGCATGTGTAGAAAAACTTGCATAGCTGAGTTAGCATAGCAGTTTACTCTGCTGTTGTCAAAGACTGGTACAGCAGCTCACCAACTGATTTCTGATGAATTGCTGGTTGTGAATGTTTACTTGAAGTTGTGGCCTTTGTTGAACTCTTTTTTGTTGAATCACTTTTGTAAGCTTGCTGCTGTTTGTTGATACCTGTAGCTGTGACTGAATTGTGTGAGACAGACAGATATGTAGACAGTGGTATTAAAGACATTTGTGTCTGAAGTAGAGCACATAACCTGTTGTACTCAAGAATACATCGCTTATCAGCTCGTATTTTCTGAGGTGCTATAGTAATAATGTGCAACCCAGAAAGGCTGCGTACACGTGAAAGTGCGACGTAGCTCATGCCATCCTTGAAAATGTCTGTACCTATGTCTACCATTGCTGAATCCAAACTCAATCCCTGAGATTTGTGAATGGAGACAGCATATGCAACACATAATGGAAACTGTTTCCTGTTTACATAGACATCCTTAAAAACCTGGAATTTTATGCAGGTTCGATCTATGTGTACAGAGTGTTCCATATTGTCAAAGTTAACTACAAGTGTCTCAATATATGTCTTCTGGACATTGTAGACAAAGTCAGTGATGTTTCCCATGGCACCGTTTACCATGCCTTGTTCTACATCTAGATTATGTCGCAGCATGATACGTGCATTCTTACAAACTGTGAGAACAGCTTCTAGGCCAGCTGTGCGTGAAACATCTGACTTCAGTTCACTTAGTCGTTCAGTCATCTTTGCTACTAGTTTTCGACTAAGAATAACACCATCAACTGTATCAACCGCATGCAGAGTTAGAATCTCTTGGTTTTCTCTCTGCAGCATTAGATTGTTGAATTCAGTGCATTTCTTTAGTCGTGGCATAAGACACACTATGTGTGTCCCTGTAGAGTATATATCACTGAAGACATGACATGCTGTTTCTATGCATGCAGTATCTACTGTGATTCTCCAATCGTTTAACATACAAACATGTTCTGGTGATAGAGAACCTGTACGAGCTTCATCTAAAAGTGATTTGTAAGCTAGATCACCACTTTGGCGCATGTTCTCAGACAACTCAACATAGGTAAATAATTCCCATATGTTATAGCCTGCAATGCAACCGAGGATATTCTTAGCTTGTTTGGCAGTTAGAGTTGTAAATACATGCTCTGCATTGACTGGTGCAAGCTGTAAAAGGTCTCCCAACACAAGTATACTTTTGCCACCAAATGGCACTCCATCGTCAGTACCTAAGATCTGCTGTGAGCGTAGATGAATACAGGCAAGCATGACATTGGAGACCATGCTAATTTCATCAATGATGAGCAACTTCATCTTTGTGAACATGGAGCGGAGCTGAGATGCAACCTCAAATGACAGTTTACGATACTCTCCAGTTCTCCCATGTTCCACTGGCAACATAAAGAGACGGTGTAATGTAACTCCACCAATGTTGTATGCAGCTAGTCCTGTAGGAGCAGTTACAGCAACAGACATTGAAGAGTCTGTCACACTCCGTACTTCTGCAGTGATGGCTTCAATCAGGAAACTCTTTCCTGTGCCAGCTGAACCGCTAACAAACATTAGTAGTGGCTTGTAGTCAGTGCAGTCACATTGTTTTGTTTCATGTAGTATCCCATTTTGGACAGCTTCAACTACTTGAGAGTGAACTTTATGCTGCAGCTGATTTAGTCTTTCTCTTAAGTCAGCTAGGTTGACCATGGAGTGTGTGCCATGTTCCATGGCTGTCTCAATTTCTGACATTAACACTTCTGGGGCATTTAAGGGCAGAGGGTCACCTAGAACACCTTGTCCTTCTGGATCAAGGTTGTCTTGTGAACTAACTGGAGTGTCTTCCTGAAGCTGCTTCTCTGCCTTCTCAAGCTGTTCTTTCTCAGCTTCTAGTCTTTGTATATATGTCTGTGAGTATTCAGTTTGGAAATTCTCGTAAGTGAGATTGAACTGTTCTTGAATGTGTCACAGTCACCTTTTAATTCAGACTCAGTCCTCCAGGGTCTAAATAGGAATAGGAGAGCAAAGTAGTAATGTTCTGTGCTCTCTGATGTGCCTAGATGCAGTTTACAGTGATCTATAAGCCATGGCTTGTGTCTCTTCACAAGACAGCCATCTACTCCATTGACCTTGTAAATCTGGCGTGTTGAGTCAGGTGCTGCACCTGTCTTGTAGTCATACCACTTAGCCACCTCAAAGAGACACATATCATTCATGTCGTTGTGTCTACGTGGGTAGTATGTGTCTATCAGGTTATTCTTCAAGATATGTTTTGAAGAAGGTGTATTGGCAGCGAGCTCCTCAATTTCGGCATGAGGAATCAGTACACGTTTCCGTTTCTCTTTGTAGTTTACACTGAGAAAACGTACAGCATCAGACTTCCCATTCAGATGTGTACCCATTAACTGGTCACTGGCTTCATAAGCTCCACATTCTCTGTGTGAAAGAGTCTTCAAACCCAGTGAGTTATCAGCCACAAACTGAACATCTATGTTTGCTTGCCACATTAGGAGAAGAGTTGGGTTGTAGTCATTGATGTACACCTCTTTTTCATCTCTGGGTAACTCGTATACCCTCTTGGTTGATTTTACCTTCAAGTGGTGTTGCATTGCTGAGAAAAGGTCATTCTTGGCACCATCCTGACAAACTCGTTTAGGAAATCCAAAGCGACATCATGTGTACCAATTAGATTTGTTCTTTACTAGTCGCCGGCAATGTTTTGCGCAAATATGTCGCTGGAACTTTTGTACCAACTTCCATAGTGTAGGACTGTCATACTTGTCTGGAATGTGACATGTGATCTATTTTTTGATGAATGATAGCACTTCTGCTTCATGTTCACCAATGCGTGGAGCATCCTTGATCCACAATAACATATGGATATGAGGGGCACCTCATGCTTGATATTCTGTCCTCCAAAAGTAATGTTCCACAATACCTAGAGGAGGATTGTCCTTTGACAAGATGAAAGTCAGAATGTCATGGAACCGCTTGTGAAAATGTCTTGTGACAGACACAGGATCAAGTGAACACATTTCTCTGACAGTCATTGATGAGATGCCTTCGACATCAGAATTTGCCCACTTCAGCAGTTCAATGAGCTCGTCCCAGGCATATTCAGCACAACTAAGTGTGACAAACCATGTGGCTGCACCATACTCTCGCAGCATTGTCATCACTTCAGAGTGTCTGCGATATCAATATTCTTTGGTGCCACGAAGACTTGAAAGTATGGAAGACAGAGTCACTTGCACATTTTCATCTTTCTGCTTTAATTTCTCTAGAAATTGACCAGCTGTTATTCCATCTAGTGGACTTGTTAGACAAATGGTATGTGCTATAGACGCAGACAGGATGCTAAGTTCACTCTCCCAGAGGAGATGGAACAGGTACTGTATGTTACATCTGAATTTGCCATCTTTGCTGAGGACACGGCTAGTGCGGTACTCAGCACCCTGTCACGATTTCTTTCATCTAGGCGTCTGCCTGACCCTTTTGGAAATAGGTCTGTGAAACAGCGTGCTTCTAGTGTTGCCTCCCAAATGCTGACAGGCTCACCTTCAACCTGCTTCATTTGATAGAGATCAATGTTGTCTCCTAATGGATCTCTCCCGTGTAGTGGGTGAATTGTGTACTGTTCATACACATTGCCACTTGTCTGTACACTGACCTTCTCAATGATTGGCTTACTTTTTCTAATAGATCATGTTGCACAGAGACTGGCCATCTGATCTATGTCAGGAATCTGTATAAAGGATTGTTACTCTTTAAATAAGTAAGAGCAAGCTTTACCTTTTGAACATTGACAACAACTTGCCAGATGACCTTGGCCTTTGTCGGCACACCATTTACAAGAATCATCAAGCTATTTTCAGTTGAGATAGCTTGAACATTTTCCTGTAGAGGAAGTGGTAGACACATCACGGAACCCTTTAGAGATCTAACAGGCTCTTTCTGTGGAATGTTCCATGTCTTTGTGTTCAGACGTAGAATCATTTGGAATAGTTTCATTGTCTGAATTAGAATGCGTTCAAACATATTCAATGTTGAAATCTCACTTGGTGTAACATCTGTTTCCATGTTATTCAGCATTGACCTTGCTGGCAAAGTGTTACAGTTCAGTTTTGAAAAACAGTGTTTGCATAGCACAATGGTGTCTTGTAAGTGAAACTCAGATTTCAGCAGCAAGAATGCTGCCAGACGGAACTACATGTCATTGTATGGGGACAAGGTTTCTAGGTTGACTGTGACTGTTTGGTTTGTGTAGCAGCACAAATGGTTGCATGACACACATACAGAATCAAACTTCTGAGACTTTGCAACCTCAAACTTAGCAATTTCCTTCCCATACTGTCTCAGAATTTCATTTTCTAACACTGAAACAGATTTTTCTGCAGAAGTGTTACACTGAAAAATTGTTGTTTCTGGTACAGAAGTAATGTGTTGCAGTTTTTTTTAGGAATGTGATGGCACCCTGCATGTCACCTGATTGCAATAAGTCATTTAAACAAGTGTACTGATGTACAGCTCGCTGTACTTCATATACTCTGTAGACAAAGTTTCGCATGCCTGTTTGATGCACTGCAAGCATCCGCATGTTGTGAAAAATACTATCACAAACACCACTATCGAGACATGCAAGTGAGTGACCCATGAGTCCAGTATGTGGCCAGATTTCACAATGGTCAATTTTTGTAAACAGTTTATGTCTGTCTTTGCGATCTGTTATTACAAATAGGTTTACAAAGTGTTCTACTTTTTCAAATGATGATTGCCTACGGTTGCAGGTATCATCACATGACCATGCCAGACAGTGCCGTTTATTGAAGACTGTGGTTGGATCACAGTCATCATCAGTATCCAATTGATTGTCATCAGAGATACTGAGGACATTTGCTAGTTTGCCGTACTCATCAATAGTGAACGTGTGTTCTTTTGTTAGGGAATGATAAGACTCTTCCCAAAAATATGCCTCTGAGTGCTGTGTGTGCAGCCACTGTCCTGTGAAAACATGACAGAAGTTGTCAACAGTCAAACAAGGATACTGTTGAAGCCTTTTTTTATGGCATATACAAGTTTCCTGAATTGTTCAAGCACATGACACATCTTACGCCACAATCGCTGTAGTACAAACAATGCTCTGTTGACAAAAGTTCACACTTTGAGACGTAAGTTCATCAGAGACAGGTGACTCTTACTCTTTTTGCGGGTGTGCCTCAGCACAGCAGCGATAAGTCTTTCGATCTTAGCTTTACTTGCTAGTGATCGGAAATACTTTCTTTCTGAGTTGTAAATCAGCAGTTGTGAGTTTACGGCATTGTTTTGAGCGTTTCTTGATGGTTACACTCAAAATAGTTGTGTTTCATCTCAGAGATCTACACAACATTTGTGATGGTATACTTTTTCTTTTCTGTTAAGGAATTTTGTTTGCTTGTGCAGTGACTTGATGTAGTGGTCACTGTTGCAGTAAAGGTCTGTCCATGTTCATTTTTGGGTGTGCCTTTACTGTTTTGTTTGCTACCCTTATACAACAGTGTAGTACTATAATGCTCCTCATTTTGAGACACATCTACATCTGTATTTAGTTGGTATGTTTTGCTATTATGGTTCACGGTGGCAGTAAGCAATCTTAAAGAAGTATCAGGCACCTGTATGAGAGACAGAGAAAAAAAAGTGTTAGAATATGGTTCAGTAAATTTCTTAAAACAGTGTGGATTTATAGAATTGTAACTTAAATCTGTTAACAATTTGGTAAATACATAACTAAACAGTAGTTTTTATGAATGTGCATTGCGCAGTTGCTACGTAATATCAGAAGTTTGTGCATTCTCAATATTTCTAGTCCACATTTAAAAGCTTTTTTTTGGCCATATCTAGTTATGATTAGCATAGGTGTAATTTGTTACATGTGGACGAAAATGTGTTTTCGAGCATGTAGCGTGTCATGGTACAGTCAGTACGCTAATTCACTATATGGTAGACAAAAAACTTGAGAGTGATACTGTTCATTACCAAATCTGTTACAATTACTATGTTTACAATTAGAGGGAGAACATGGTACTATTACTGTTGTGTGAGTACGTGTAGCACAGTTGCTATGTATGCTTGTATGTTAATGAAATGTAACTATTGTTGCTGCAGATTATCAACATTGTGTTTTTAGTACAGCTGTTTATGACTATTGCAGCTGTTATTTTTAACAACATGCAAAAAATGTTTTTCCACACATGTAGCGGCCAATGCTGGAGTTGGTTAACGAAATCACAGTATGGGGCACAGTAACAAACTTACAGTGCCACTGTTCATGAGCAGATGACTTAAAATGAGTATGTAGAAAAATTGGTGTAAGAATTCCCAAACATTTCTGATTTACAAGCTTGCACAGTGCAGTTCAGATGTACATTTGTAAGTTTGTGTATTGTCATAGTTTTCCGTTGAGATTGACATTTTTTGTTTTAACCCACAACCTTATGAATAGTACAGATTTCATTTTTCACATCTTGCCAAAACTGTGTTTTCACTTATGTACTGCGTTTTGGCTCAGTCGATGTAAGAAATGACTATATGGTACAAATGTATAAAATCAGACTGACACTGTTCATGAGCAGAGGTCTTAAAATGGCTATGTTAGCATTTGGGTGCAAAAATCACAACAAATAACTGTTTTACAACTCTGTGTTGCACAGTTGTTATGCACGCTCGGAACGTTGTAAATGTTAAATATCTGAAGTACAGTGAGTTCGAAGCAGCTACGCAGCACATAATGTGTTAATTATTGAAAATTTAGCTATTTTGCCATAAAATCTGAAATTGTGGCAATAAATAGACAGTCTTGGAAAATTACTGTCGTATGCACGAAACTTTCGAAAAAAATACTTTCGTGCATACGAAAGTGTCACAAATGTTACTTTCATGCATTCAACAGTATGGTTAGGAATACTGTCGAACTGCAACACTTTCGCAAATTTTACTTTCGTGCTTGGGAAAGTGTTGCAAATTACTTCTTTCGCATCTCGAAGTAAAGTAGATCTAACACTTGGGAGTGCAAATACATTCATTATCGAATCAAAATTCAGTGTGTTTGAGTGACAGCAGGCTATACCATTGTGCTTTAAGATTTGTCAGGCCATGTCTGAGAACCAATCAGAGACGGACAACACTGAAGAAGAAGTCAACAGGAGCCATTTTAGATATTGCTGAGAGAGCAGTTTAAAACTGTAAGTACAGTCTATCTTAAAATAATTTTTCTACTATAAAAACTTATAACAACATGTAAATACTATTAATCAAAACGTTTTTATATGTTGAATCTCATTATGTAACTTTTTTATTTAGTTTATTTTACAGTGTAAAATTCAGAACATATTTAGAACATTACAAGAGAAGTACATTTATGAACAAACAGACAATCCTAAAAGAAGGAAAAAAAAAACAAAAAAAAAAAATCCCAAAGAGTAAAAGCTGAGAAAGATCTTCACCAGAATAATCCCCACCCTCCTAACCTCCCCATTTAGTGCTGTGGTGCATAAGTATTGTGCCTTCACAGGCTGTATCACAATACGGATAGGTAGAGATAATGGGTCAGATCTCATTAGGTCAGGAGGGAAGCCTATCATCTATACCTGGACCCAACCTCAGCTCATTATGTAACTTGTTATTATTTAACATGCTGTATTATTTAAGAAAGAGTTTAAAGTCAGATGGTATTTTTTGTACTAACTTGTACAGATACAGCTGCAAATAGAGGAGATAGGAAGGTGCACGTGGAACCCTATGAGAAAATGGAACCAATCAGACATGTTTCTGCTGTTGTAATTGTTTAAAACTGCCTATGAAAAGGATGCATTTTCCCACTTATCAATGGTTGCAGATTTTAGCTGAAACATAAGTCTAGTAATACTGACTGCATCACTTAGATTGGTTAATAAAGCCAGAGCAGCAGGGAATGTTTATGTTTTGATTTGTGTGTTATGTCTCATCCCACTGGAGGTAGTTTTAAATAAGGAGGGAAAATATCAGTTTTATTTTCAGTACTTCCTGGTCACTGCAGGGTGAACACTGACTTTCTTTTTAGCTCTCTGTACAGTTCTGAGTTTTAAAACTTAGAATGGCAGAAAATAGCAAAACGATTTTGTGGATAGCTGGAAGCAGTTACATAAGACGAGCAGCTGAGTTTGCAGTTCATAGTAATTTTGGGAGGGACCTGCAGCTCCCCAATTGCTATGTAAGATGGTTTGGTCATGGTGGCATGAGATGGGAACATCTTATGCCAACCATGTACAGACTTTTTGATAACTCACTCTCCTCCTGACATACTGCTAATACATCTTGGAGGCAATGATTTGGGCTCAAAACGCTGGGTAGATTTAGTTACAGAGGCAAAATTGGACCTTGCTTCTATTATGTCTATGTTGCCTGCCTGTATTATCATGTTTTCAGATATTACAGAGCGTAGGGTCTGGCAAGCAGAACATCATATGTATCTGATTGACAGAGCTTGCAGAAAAGTAAATGTACAGATAACTGCTTTTCTACGCATGCATGGAATGCATACTATATGTCACCCCGCGAAATAAAATACTGTAATGATTGGCTATTCCTACCAGACGGTGTACATTTCTCACATGCTGGCAATTGCCATTTTCTGGGAGACCTTTGAGATGGAATCCTCAAAGTCCTTTAAGATTGTCAGACTGTTTGAGGAAATATTACAGTATACACAAAGGTTCTTTTCAGAACCATATTAATGTGGTCAAAAAATAGATCAACTGCATGCATCACTCACACACATGGCACATATATGGGTTTGTAATATTAATATTGTGGGATGCTATATTAGAATAGTGGGGACACAGCAATAGTAATTTACCCTGTTGCTGTCAGTTCACAATTGTATGATGTTGTAATGTGTCAACATTTTATATAGTTTGAGTATGTTAATTAGTGTAGCATTTACTGTGGTCTTACAGTATTGTAGTTATCACAGTATGGTATGTGTGCAACAAGAATGAAACACAGTGGTGCTGTTTAATGTATAGGTTTCTTTAGTGGTATGTGTGGAAATAGAGTTATTTTGAATGTGACACATATGTGTAGTAATTTGTATGTATCCTACCATGAATGCACAATACAATTATCATATTATTTAACTTTGATCAGGTTTGCTAGCTGTCTTCACATTTATTAAGTGTATTTGTAGGTGTGCACAGTTCTGCAATGTGTGGTTCATCTGTGTTTTACATCACTTTACAATGCTGTGGTGTGTGGTTGAAGGGTGTAGTTATGGTGTTATGGACAGTAGTAGGATATCACATGTTCAAGTCTGGTGCTTACCTGCATACAGACACATAGATGCATAGTATGTGATGCAGTCTGTTATACACAGTTTAGGTGAGGGTGGTGTGCAACAGCTCAATAACTGTGGTGCAAGATTGCAAAAGACAGTTGTATAGCTCATGCTGTGTGAACACTTCAGTGTAGTAGAGATGGATATGTGATGGTGTGTGCAACCTCATGTTCGATGCAGTAGCCCCCACCCCGAGTACTGGATGGCATGCTGGTGGGACACCATAGCATAGCAGCAGTTGTTGTTACTGTTTAGGTGGCTGAATCCTTTCTTGGGCCTGCATAATGCTAGTGAGATGTGTTTCTGCTATGTTGAAGGAGATGTGGTCTTTAATTTAATAAGTATTATATGGAATTAGTTTAACAAATGATTAATATTGTTAGATGATAGTAATGTGGTTTCTTTCTGTTTGTATTTCAGAACTAAACAATCAAAAAATACAAGAATGAGGCAATGGACCTTGTGAGAGGTGTGTGCACTGCTTGAGGCAGTCCAGGCCAGAGGCAATCCCAAGGTTCTCATGAGGAGTACGAACCAGAAACTGGATTCGATGTGGAGGTGCATAAATAGCTTCTTGCATGTAGTTTTAAAAATTAAAAATCAAAGTATAGTGCAGCTGAAGCGGAAGTGGAAGCTGCTGCGCCAACATTTTTACGTTCTGAAACAGCGTGAGGGGATAGCGGACAATGATACATGCTGGTACTACCTCGCATACGAGCTATGGGAAGCTGCTGGCAAGACAGCTGCGGGGGAGCGCCTTACTCACCGTAAGTAAATCAGCAGAACTTTTCATAATGGATGTGCATGTATTTAGAATTTGTAACAATTATTGCAGACAGCATGATTAAGCAATAAGACATGAGCAGGGATTATGTTAATGGTGTGTAAATCACCGTCTAGTGGTGTAATGTGGCATGAGGCACAGCCGAGTGCTACATGCCCCCGCAGGGTGATTAAGTGACCATTAATATAAACACTGAGACTGCCTTATTAGTATTATTATACAAATATTTTGTAAATAGTGTTGAACCTTGTTTTGCATGTGATTAGTCTCTACATATATGTTAATCAAAGATTAACATACGACTAATAGAATGTTTGATACCAATCAGAAAGCTCTATTTCTCACACCCTTTTGTAATACTTAATAGTATATGTAAGGATGTACTATGAAAACATGTAGCTGAATTGTTGCATTTATTTACTGTGCTGTTGTTCAGTCACAAGCCACAGCTTAGTAACATAGCCATACCAGAAATAGTACATTTATACATATACGCACTTCCTATTATGGTATGTTGGTAGAGAACAATATGTAACTGTTTAGTTATTGTAATGTAGTGGTATTAAACTTGTAACTCTGTAATACTGTGTATGTATTACAAGTTACTTTGCACACATGTGCAACAAACATAGTGGCATCATATTACATTTCATAGTTATTACACACCTGTTACAATTAAGTTACTGTATTTGCAGATGTTTTGCAGTTTTCTATGTGTGCTGCAGCTGTCTGTCACAAGTCCAAGATGAATTCCTGTACAGTTAAAAGGGGGAAGTATTTGCAGTGAGCAGTAATACAATATTGACTCATGGTGTGTCCTGTGTGCTACATACACAGACAGACATGTAGAAATGTACATATCAATAGTGTTTGGTGCCCCACCAGTTACAGACTATGTAGATAATGGTGTGATGGGACCCCCCCACACAAAAATCCAATTGTTATTGTAATATGTGACCATAATGCTTGTGGTCTGTATAATTAGAAGCAATGTTATGTATGTCGTGCCTGATTTACTGTTGTTGCAAGTATTTCAAAACTGTACTGTGATTCACATCAACCACTTACATATTTTTTTTTTCTGCTTCATGCTAGAACATTGGAGGTCTCCCCCCCCTGCTTCTCGCGAGGCAGTACCAGCAGAGAGTGAAGCTGTGGAGGGTGGTCAGTCAGACACTGAAAGTGTGATTGTTATTGAGTCTGATGGTAAGAGTTTGATACAAATAATTCTACTATGTTATTGGTCTGTGTTAGTAAATAATGTTATGTGTTACCTGTAGAAGTTAAGGGTGTATTTGTTAAAAAAGGTCTTTACTGTTGAAGTATTGTTTGAAACATGTATGTATTATTTTTACTTAGAAAATGGCAAAAGATTATTCTCTCTCCTGATTGGCTGAGACATGTTTTTAGGTGGGCATCTATCAGACAATAGATGCCCAGCTAAAAATGAGAGCCAGGCTACAGTGCCCCATCACCCACTGAACTATCCTAGGACCCACTCTGCTTCCTAATTGGCTACAACGCAAACTTTGTATTTCAAATTCACTGCCATTTTATCCCCCACTTAGCGAGAGAGCTACCAAGATCCCCTCCCATTAAATCCTTTACCCACCCAGCAATGTTTAAAACAAAAATGAACAGCAGTAGTTTCCCTCTTGTCACAAGTCAGTCGACCTTCTGTAATGAACTGTTACACACAAAAACTGCAGGCTTACTTTTCAGTTCAGAAGCTGATCCTCACCACTGGCAATAATATCCGGCCCGGTGCTGCTGTGCATAACCCGCTCCTCACCCTTGTTTCCCACTGGAACACAGCACCCAACAAATGAATAAAAGAAAGGTGCGCCAGTGGTGAGGATCAGCTCCTGAGCGAAAAGTAAGCCTGTGATAATATCGATCAGTTATCACTTGCCAAGTTGAAGTAATGACCGGCGCCCCTCGTCGTCATCGTTCGCCAATGCAGCAGTGCAGTAACAGCGTTTTAAATTTGAGTGAAAACAGATTTAACAGATAAGGACACCAAAGGCATCACAGCAACAGGTAGTATTTGGGGCTTATGTCACACTCATGTATTGATCTGATGATGTATTTGTGAGGCAGCTATAACCCCCAGCAGTGGCTGCGTGGTTTTGAATAAAAATCAGGAAGGTCATGGTGAGGTGCCCCTGGCTGTCACTGCTCAGTTTCGATAGCAAAACCCCAGTGATCAGTTGCAGTGATGCTGCGCTCTGACATGTGGAATATAATGTATTTTGTGTCCCCTGCTGCCCTCCTGCCTGGTGCAGCTCGCCAGCTCCTCCACTGCCGCCTCCCACTCCTTGTACCCCGGCTCCATGTGCCTACCAAGCCCTGCCCTGACGCTGCTCTGCCCGGTCACGCTGGGCTTGTACCGCCCTCCCAAGCTGCCGCTGTACTGCCAGTCACTGGGGGCTGCAACGGGTGGCCCGCAACACTCTGGTCATGCCGCCGCTGCCTCTGGCCCCCTCATTACCATGTTGGATGGGGGTGGACATACTTTACGCTCAGGGAACGAGATTCCAACGCCTGCCATCATGGATTCAGATTTTTTCTGCAACCCCTGGCTGCCGTCCCTTTCTGTCAAACATGTCCCCACTACCAGCTTGCTCATTCCCATTGTTTCTTTCTGGGTGCACTCAACTGACAACAAGCTGGAGTTTTAAAAAAAAAAACTGACATGCAGATATCATAATTCCTGACCGCGGTTCAATACACGGGGGGGGTGGCAGTCCGATGCCAGCATACAAAAAACAAAAGAGCATTGCTTGTTATGTCTTTGTGTGTGGGGGAGCACAGCAGTCATATGTGTGTGTGGTGTTTGTAACCATGACAACCAGCTCCAAGTCAGAACACTAATACAGGCAGAGAAACTATTTTATTACAAAACTTACTATAGACTAATTTTTCATTTACGTTTTTTTATTAAACTTACTTTTTTTTTACAGTGCCCATTTTCTAAGCTCAATAATACCCTCCAGGGTGGGTGGTATTGGGCAATACCAAACCGCCCAGGGGCTATAAGGCCCTCCGCCTGTGGCATCGGGCCTCATTGTGCCCCTGGGTGGTCCGGTATTGCCCAATACTACCCACCCTGTTGGGTATTATTGCTTACTTGTTGAGTGGGTTGAAAGCATTTTTTTAATCATTCCGTACAAGGAAGAAAGGTGCAGTCTCTCATTTGGCAACAGACAACACTTAAAGGTGAACTGTCAGCTTTGCCCTTCAGTTACTGCTAAATTTCCATCTGACATTCTACAACAAACAAATTGTAAAGAGGTGACTATAGAATGACTCTGAATAAAATAAAAAGTGATCAGGTTATCAAATTTCATAATTAACAAACAATTCCCAATACTGGTGCACCAGCTTAAAATCTCAATGCTCTGTAACCATTTCCATACTGAGCACACGCATTTACGGGGAGCGCTGTTGTCAACCCCACAGGTTTAAGATCGCCATTGTCAAAAACTGTTAATGCATAAGAGAATAGTATTCCAAATCTGTAATGGTGTTTACAAATAAGAAACGAGGGTTTCTTCTGACACAAAATACTTTTAAAAGGTGGTAACCAACTCTAGTGAATGTGCAGTGCCAGCATGGAACAAGATCCTGCACCAGCATGAGAAACTGCTGTTACTACACATGTGAGTGGGATACTATTTTTCATGTATGTGACAATGGATGTACGTCCATAGGGGTACTTGTCAGTACATGTGGTGTTGTGGGAGGGGGGTATGTCTTGTCCTCTGCTACTTTTGGTGGTGGAGTTTCATGTACAATGAGTAATTGATTACCAATTGTAATGTTGTTGGTGTCTCAGTGGTATTCACTAGTGTGCTGTTTAATTATCTGTTGCTAATTACTAGATGTTCCTAGATACTTATTGACTTATTATTTCTATATCTGCTGGCAATGTTTCATTTTATTATTGCTATATTTATAAATGGACAGTATAGAGTATCTACATGTTTGTTAATGTGTTTTAATAGCCCTGTAGGGGTAATATGCTTAATAACACATTAACGACTGCCATATTCAGCTAGAGGGTCATTAAGTGAAGAGTAACATGATACGTATGTTTGTGTTCTTGTTATTATAATAACACACATTGTAAAACTGTTTAAAAAACAGGTCATCATATAGTTAGGTGTACATGTATGTAAATTAAAGGTACATGTAAGGTTGTTAGGATGTTTCACTGAAACAAATATGCATTATCACAGTGTTTTAAATATTTCCATTGATGTTTAGGCACTGCTTGTTCTGCACTGCATACTACCAATTATAGATTTCTGTGTTTTCTTTCTGTGAAAACGTAATTGGACAAACAGTGTTAGGGAAGCACCAGAAAAAAAATGGATTTCTTATATTAAGTGTTCTGGATTGCATGGATATTTGTCTTGGAAGAACAGAGATACATGGTTTCATTATTTCAACTTTGTGTGCCTTTCTGCAGATGAGAAGAGTTGTTATATGCATGTAATACTGAGTTAAGAACATACATATAGCTGGAGAGACAGCTGTTTTTGTAAAGAGACATGTGTTCATATGATAGTTGTATGCTAATGATGTAGTATTAGAAATTGACGCTTTAAAGAAAAAGACTTTTACATTGATATTTCATCTATCAATGTGATAATTTTTAACTTGTTTGCTTTTATAGAGCCGGGGAAGCTGCTGATGTCGAACCAGTGGAGGTGAAGCAGGAGGCCAGCGCCAGCCCACCACGAAGTGAAATCTGAAAATGTTTCCAAGAAAGATATAGTCCCACGGTACTGTGAACTTAGAATGTATGTTATTAGTATTGTGTCTTACTCACCAGGTATGTAATTAATAATGTTATTTTACAGTAGTCTAAACTTTCTTTTATATTGCCTTGCTGCATCTGCACAGCAACATGTTAACAGTGTACTGATTTTTGTCTGTAATGCTGTTGGCTGAATGCAGGTTACACATCAGTGCCTCTGTACAGTATAATGCAATCATCCTGCATTTGTAAGTGAAGCTGTACTTCAATTTTAGCAAAGCTTATCATACTTACAACAGCATTTGGTTATGTATTGTTGCTATTATCTGCATGCTTGGGAAGTAGCGTGTGGTTGTCAACATTGGTGGTGATCAATGCTCCTGTTGATAACTACACCTTGCTGTTTTAGTGTGATGACAGGGGAGGCCACTGCCTGTTGCCATACTCACTCCAAATGTTGAATTGTGCAGGGTGTGCTAATACCCCTTGATAGCGAGCCAGTACCACTATCTTTGTTTGGTGTGGGGGCCCAATCCTGTTGACATTATTGACTTTATTTGTGCTGTGACCTTACAAGGGTGGCAATGCATTGATGACTGCACATACCCAACCCCCAAAAACAGACAACATGGTGGGAGGATATCCTAGTAAGCTAAATGGTGTGCAATGCAAAAAGTGTCCAATGATGATTTTTTTGTTTTTTTCCCAATGTAAAAGTTCAAAATGTGGCTTGTTGTCTTCATGACCCCTTTTCCCAGTTAAACTCAATTGCTGTGCAGTGTGTCTGTCTTCAGCCTTGCCAACCTCATACTTACCTCTACAGTGCAGTGTGATGATATTCAGTGCACTGTCACATATGTGTATTTTTCAAAGGTGATAATGAAGTGAGGGAATGTTGATAAAATTTATAATGGAGTGAATAATGGGACTGTTTGTGTGTCACACTATGAATATCGCACATTTGTATATAGCACTATGGAAGTTGCCTCACCACATGTAAAATGCAGTACTCTGACTACTTACAGTGGTGCAAGTTCCACTACATCATACACTGCCTCTGACTGGGTTGGGTGCTATTAAAATGAGTTGTTGAGTAGTGAAACTGTGTTACATATTGGGCCACAGACATCACATTGCTAAATTTTTAATGCTGCATGGCCTTGCACCACACAGTGGTACACTTTGAATGCTCACCTATACTGTCAAATTGTGTTTTCATACTTTACTATATGATGCTGTGGTTGCTGTGCGAAATCACTTTTTGGTACAGTGTGAGGACATAACAGTGACACTGTCTGTGAGCAAAGGTGCTAATATAGCTATTTAAAACATTTGTTGTGAGATGAGCATTACATTCTATCATTGCAATCAGGTATTAGATATTTCCAATGCACTGTAGTAGGTTTGAAAATGTTGTGTATTTATATGCAAAATGTTTAACACTGTAATTTATTTTCACCTCTAATGTACTGCACAGCTGTTTTTCCTACGGCATTATCAACATCTTTTCTGCCCTGCAATATCTAACAGCCAGAAGGCACACTAATGCCTGTCATCCTCTGCAGGGTGCGAGTGCTTTGGCATCAGTTAGAAACTTTATTACTATTACACTATCAATGTTAATGATGGCAAAGCAATAATCGGTATTGATAATTGTTTATTTCATATTATACAATGGCAAAGACAAATCCTGGGCTTCCATTGGTGACTCTGGGACTGGACCTGTGATGTTATCCCAGCACAACATCACGGCTCTAGTCCCAGCACCAAGGTGACCACATAACTTTTTGGAAAAACAAGAAATCACTCCACGTAGCTGCTCGGCAGTGCAATCCCCCGGTTGTCATTCACACTCTCAACCACCTTCAACCTACTGCAAGTGCTTCTGACTCACCTGCCAGTGACCACCGGCCGTGAAAGTGAAAATTGTACCTACGTTGCTCATCTTCCCACCAGATATAGTGAAATAACTCCCCGTCCCCCACTCACACACACACATGCCCATTAAAAAAAAAACACGTCATTATAGACGTCATTTAAATATTCCTGTCCACTGGGGCACCAGCACAGTAATTGTCTACAACTTGCCAGCCAAAACCACCTACTGGAATATTCACCAACATTATCCCTGACTATAAACAGATCTTTAAATAAAAAAAAAATGTAATTTTAGACGGCATTTCAATTTCCCCGTCGGCAGCAGCGGGAGGCCTTTCAGATTGTCACAATCCCGTGATTCCCACTCGCTTCCTCGAACTGCTGCAGTGTTACCACCACCATTAAAAATAAAACAAATAATCGATAAAATGACACTCACATTGAAATAGGCAGTCCACAAAAATTACCTGCATTGCTGCCAATCACTAAGTGCTCAAACAACCCATAACTGCTATTGCGGTTCCTCAACTCCCCTGCGGTTGATTTTAAAGCCATTAAAAAAACAGAAATACTAATTAAAAAAATATTACCCAGTTCCATATTGGAATGTTAGTGTGTGGACTGGTGTACTTTCCTGGGAGGGGGTTGGTGCAGGAGGAGACAGCAGACACACAATAACATTACAATGGGACTATTTTTTTATTCACTATGCCTGCCCATTGAAATTCAAATTAAAATACACTTTTTAAGACTTTGTTTTAAAATTTTTCTTTTATTAGTACCAACAAGCCATTGTATAATAGCAATAATGCACTCTGGGGTGTGTGTTGTGCTGGGATAACGTCACTTCTGGGGTGATTAGTCTCACTCGGCCTGTGGCCTCATGCCTAATCACCCCAGGCGTGACGTTATCCCAGCACAACACTAACCCTGGAGTGCATTATTGCTTAAATGTCGGATAGTACATTGAAGAACCTTACTACTGATGTTCCAGATTGTCTTGAAGAATTTAACCCTGTGTCAGTGCAAAAGCACAGTGATCTGCACATTCAGGCATCCAATGATACAACAATGAATTATATCTGTTTATTTTGACTAGATTTTCCCATACTCTAGTTTAAGTTTAGGTTACTTGTCTGAATGTCTTATAGTTATGCAACCTAAAAATCTGTTCTTTATGTTCTGTATGTACTTGAAGATCTCTGGCATGTTTGTGGAGCACATTTTGCTGTAAATATGTACATATGTAGGTTCTTGAGTGTACATATAGGGTGTGCTTTGCAAGACATAATTATTATGATTTTGGTGTTCTAGAAAATTCCTAGAATGTAAGTCTATGATAATTCTACATAATAGCTTGTTAATGGTGTTCTGCTGAATGCATGTCATATCAGTGACTTAATTATTTAAAATAGTAATGTGTGTTGAGGGGCTGAAATCTGGCTCAAGCTGTTTGCTCTCAAACAATCATCAAAGTGATCATGATTATGTACACATTTAAACTATATTATGATAGTGTTCATGTCAAGGTAGTTTCGTTTTTTATTGCAGAGATGACTAGACATTATAGGCAGACATGGTGAAGTAACAATTCCCACACTTGCTGAACATCTATTTCAATTGTATGGTATTATACTGTTGATTATGCAAAAGTATGTACATACTGAATATTTATGACTACTGAATAAAATATAAGAATAGCATTGTAAACCACATGTTACTGTAAGTTTTTTGATATTGCCAGCTCATTACATTATGTAGATAATAAAGTATAATAGAGACACAAATAACATAACAAAATAGTTTAGCATCACAGTTCAAAATATTATCATAACTTTGAAATGAATGCATTTAGGATATTTGCAGTAGCTAGGAAATATTTGAAGTTAAATATTTGAAAGTCATAACTGTTTAATTTGTCTTGTGTATTCATCATTATTTTTTTTAATCTTTGTAGGGCACTGGCGATTGTGAAAATGTACTGGCCACGGCCGCTGCTACAGACAGCTCGGCGAGGTTGGCAGTCTGCGTGAGCAAAACGTTGTGCTCCTTGAGAGGCAGGATAGAATGCTGTCTCTCTTGGAGGCACAACAGCGGACTGTCAACCTCGTACTCGAGCCGGTTGTAGCAGTGGCTGACGGCACTGTGGCCAGTACCAGTGCTTCACCTCCACCAGCACCATCTGTTCCTGCAGCTTCCCTGGGCCAAACTGACCACCCTTCACAGTAGTCCGGTATCTCCTCCAGAGGGCGCAACAGCTTCCACTTCCTTTGCGCCTCCACATTGAATCCAGTTTCCAGCTTGGATTGCCTCAAGCAGTGCATACACCTCTAGCAAGTCTTGCCCAAAACTTAACAAAAGACTTTTAAGAATTTTTCTTTTTTTTATTTATGTAAAAAACAATTTATTTTTATAAAATATTTATTTTGTGTATGAAGTAATACACACTTTTATAAGTACTTTTTTATTTGTATTAATATAATATTTGTAAAAATATATTTTTGCATTGTTTTATAAAAAGAAAAATATTTTTATTTGTGTGTCATTTTTAATATCTTAATTATTTTTACAGTAAAAAAAAGTTAATTCATACTCTCTTGTGTTTGGTGTGTTATTGTGTACTGGCGATGTTTATTGAAAATAGTTTAAACAAGAATTACACAACTGTTATTTTCTCATTTGCTGAAAGATCATACCACACTATTGTGGTATTACAGTTGTGATTCTCCATAGAAGTAACTTAGATGTGTGACATTGCTACCTTACACTATTTGTGGCACACTGTTGTTGTTTCATACACCTAGTGCTACAGAATGTGTGTATGTGTATCATGATGAAGATGAGTATATGCCTGCTAGTACAACAGTGAAATTTCTGTGTTGGCATACTTACAACAAAGTTATGTATTCAGTACCAGCAAACCTCTTCCACCTCTCTTCACATGATTGGTGCTACCACCTCAGTTGGTTGTAAAACCAATGTCTATAAAATCACAGGTTACTACAGTAACATATCCATTTGTTCAGTAGATGAACTAATGGTGTCCATGTCATGTCATATACTCTTTTACTTATGTACATCTTTTTCTTTACATATGTGCTCACAAATAAAAAGAGTAAGACACTGTTACATAAAAAATATAACATGGAATAACAATGACAAATTACTATAAATATAGTTATATAAAAACAATATGATTCACAGTGAACTACTGTTACTGTTAATAACAGTAAATACAACTACAAGACTTGAAGTATTCCTGATATTGGAACATTTTTTGTATGTATGTGCAGTATTCTTACAACTATAAATCATGTACTATAGTGAGTAATAGTTCTGAAAAAGACAGGATATTCATGACAAAAAACTCTGTTTAATGCATCAGTTAGGGTTGTTCCACAGTGACAAAAGTGAGGAATTCACTGTTAGGGTTGAAAACCTAACTCCGATCCACCCCCCACCACACACACACACACACACACACACACACACACATGCAAGTATGGGGAGGACCAAGTCAACACAACCAATGACAGACATCCAGCAGCAGGTGACAGAAATAACAAACAATTGTCTAAATGTACTACAAGACATCCCCACCCACCTGACCAGGTACTGCATGCTCAGTGGAGATCAACAGCAAAACTGAGGCCATGTACACCAAACGACACATCCCCGATTGCAGCTGCACACAACCACACTTAGTAGTTGCATGGCCTACTCACCGATGTCCCACACCAGACCACACCACATGTCGTGGGCCACCTGAGCAATACAGTTCAACAAAACCAAGGAGTTGTACAGGTATAATATCTCTGATTATAACAAGGGTTTAGGAAATGCAGCTTTCTAATTGACTGTAAACATTGTAACAGCCTTATGTTTAGTTTTTATTAACATACATGTAGAGCCTAACCATATGATGAACATGGTTTAATGTTGTTTAAAAACAGTTTTATTATGATAGCAATAAGCCACTCCCAGGTATTATGTTAATGGTCAGTTTATTACTGTCTAGCAACATGGTACTCGGCTATGCCTCATTCAACATTAAACCCTACAGGGTGATTAACAGACCATTTAACATAACTGTTGGTCATGCCTTATTGCTTAATTGTCTTTATGAGTAGATACTCTCCCTCTGCTAGGCACTGCAGCAGCTTTGCAACACAGTGTCCCATCCAGTTACACCATACACTGTCTAGTTACTGGAGAATGGCTGTGAATATGAACTCATGAAGATGAACAGTGTAACTTGATCATTACAGTCATTGAAACCTTAGTGTGATTATAACTGACAGAGTCAGTGATAGAGAATAACCCCTGCTGTCCTAGTACACTTACCCCATTGTGAGTTAAATCAATACTAAAAGACATTCTGTTTATATCTACACCATACCTACTTGATTCCTGTTGTACCACAATTAACATAGTTATCACTTTGATAGCATCAGTGACAGAAGTGTGCAAACCCAAACACTAGGCATACAGCCTGAGTATGAAACAACTGTTAAAAAATTACACTGTGTCCATAAGTGGCATAGATCACTCATTGCAACAATAGTAAATGTATCACTATTTGAATAAGGTAGTCATCACAGATGCAATGAGATTGTCTTTCTCAGGTACAACATACTCAGTAAGTGTCTACAGGAAAATCTATCCTATATACATCTCCGATACAGGTACGTCATTGTTGGCTCAGTAGTGCTATGATATTTTAGTTGCTTGGCCTGATCCATGCAATTACACTGTTTCTTACAAAGAATACTTACTGCATCTTTAGTATTGAATCACACTGAAGGTCTATGTATGTACATCAGCAGTACACCTTCATCAGTAAGAATGCATCTGATACTGGCAGTACGAATTTCACAGCGTTGAACAGGCAATGCTTTTCCATACATTTACATCAGTCTCTCTATCTTGAGTAAACTGTTGCAGTAAATGTACTACTATGTAAATCACATACTAAATGTAACACTACTTTTATCTTGAGCATGCTAGTGTTTTGTAGTTAATTTATGTACTTCTCTTAATTAATGTATACTCACTAAGCGTTAAAACCTTTCTACAACTGTCATCATGCACCTTCAGCATTTATATTGACTAACGGCACAGTGCCGGTTGTGGTGTGGTGTGGGGCATCAGTAGGTAAGGCCATGCAACTACTAAGTGTGGTGCGTTGTGTGCAGCTGCAATCAGGGATGTGTGCATTTGGTGTACATGGCCTCAGTTTTGCTGTTGATCTCCACTGAGCATGCAGTACCTGGTCAGGTGGGTGGGGATGTCTCGTAGTACATTTAGACAATTGTTTGTTATTTCTGTCACCTGCTGCTGGATGTCTGTCATTGGTTGTGTTGACTTGGTCCTCCCCCATACTTGCATGCGTGTGTGTGTGTGTGTGTGTGTGTGTGTGTGTGTGTGTGTGTGGTGCTGGGGGGGTGAATTCAGAGTTAGGGTTTTCAACCCAACAGCAAATTCTCACTTTTGTCACTGTGGAACAACCCTAACTGATGCATTAAACGGAGTTTTTGCCATGAATATATATATCATATATATATATATATATCTATATATATATTATGCTAACACGGTAGTGCTACCATGAATTAGGATTGAGGAGCCATTTCTATGTTAAACCCCAAAACTTTGCACCTTAATAACTTTGCAACCGTTTAATGGATTTGCCTGAAATTTGGAATACATGATCAAGAACCATACGCCTTGGGATCTGCCACATTTTGTACCAGTTGGATATACGGCTGCGGAGTTATTAAGCATGATCTGCACACATTTATGCTTTTTCTGGAATTCTACGGTCGTACCTACAGGTCGTATGGTTTGCGTGACTGGCCCAAAATCTTCAGAGAATGTGTGGCCGGGGTCCCCGATGTGTCTTTCGAAGATTTCATGAAAAAATATTAAATGGTTCAAAAGTTATTCAAAAAACAATTTCCCATTATAAGTCAAAGGGAAAAGTTAACAAAAAGTTCGACAGTGTCGCAAATGCACTTTTAACTGTCGTAAATGGCCCTATTACTGTTGCAAATCTGCCATCTTGTTTTCAGTTAGTGATCAGAAAAATGCTTGGCATTTAAAATTGAGACCCTTTAGCAACCGATGTTAGGGTTGAAACCCCCTTTGCACCCCTCCAGCCCACCCCCCCAACTGGAATCGGGGTGCGCATTGGGGTCATCGACCCTAAGTGTCACCCCATCACATGTGGAAAGAAGCTGAGGAATAGGAGAATGGGGTGACAGTTAGGAGCGATGATCCCAATGCACACCCTGATTCCAGTTGGGGGTGGGCTGAGGTGCAAAGGGGTTTCAACCCTAACATCGAATTTCCTCACTTTTGTCACTGTGGAACAACCCTAACTGATGCATTAAACAGAGTTTTTGCCTCTAATATACATATATATATATATATATATATATATATATATATATATGTATGTATATATATATATATATATATAAAATGGGTAGGAAAAATTATGTCTGCTGATTTGTTGGATCACATCACATGATTGTGCATATATCAGAGCACGACTGCACACCTGCACTTTTACCAGCCTAAAAACAATTTGCTATTTTATAAGATAGATAACCCACTCTATAGTATGCAGTCGTGCTTCAGTGTCTCGCCACGCCTTGGTGGATTGATGCACTTGGCCTGTGGCCTCATGCATAATGCACACCAAGGTGTGCTTATATTAGAGTGTGACCACACACCTAAGAGTGGGTTATCTATTACATAACTATCTATCTATCTATATAGATATATATGTATATATATATATATATATATATATCTTATAGCTATAGTTAGGGTTGCCCAGCCATTTCTATGTTAAACCCACAATGTTGCACTTTAATAACTTTGCCCCCATATGACAGATGTGCTGCAATTGTGCATGCACAGTGTGGTACCATAGATCTCTGAATACGGCAAGTTGCATTACAGTCGGATGAGCAATTGCGGAGCTGTGGAGTGCCAATAAACCACTCAAAAATTGAGTTTTTGAGCGTTTCTTTGCTCAGGGCTACAGCCCAAACAATTTGCCCGGCTCATCTGAAATCATTAGTGAAGATGCAGTCTGGGCCACTGATGTGCCTTTTAAAGATTTGGTGAAAAATTATTAAACCGTTCAAAAGTTATTCAGATTAGAAAGTTTGACATTGAAGTCAATGGGGAAAAATATATTTCCTTCGCGAAAGCCCCCGTTACTGTCAAGAAAGCACATTTTACTGTCGCTGATCCACTCAGTAGTGTCATGCTGCCACCATCTTGTTTCAATTTGTAGTGAAGAAAAACATCTGTAATTCAAATTCTACTGCCCCTAGGTAAATACTGACAGTTATGTTTACATAAACAGGGCCTGAGGAAACAATGGTGCCATCAGTTTTTCTAGGACCCTAGAAATATCTTTTTTAAAACTGGGTCACTCGTAGTGTCATAAAATCCGACAACACAGATGCAACACTTTCGCCAAATCACAACACTTTCGCACCTGCACAATTTGCAACACTACTGCACAAAATATATCATTATTTTGCCACACCACTGCACCTAAATGGTTAGGGCTTTTTTGGCTGAAATGTGCAGAGTGGCAAGCTCTCAACCCACAGATGTGTCTTTCGGTGGTTTGGTAACAAAATTAAAAACAGTTACATAGTTACAGCACTCCAAAGTTGAGAAATTTCCCATAGGCTAAAATTGCAGCACCCATGGTGCCTTTTGGAACCTGTATCTTGAAAATGATTTGAGATACGGATTTTTCACTACCCACAGCTTAGTACACCTTTAAGCCTGCATGGAGGCTTTGAAGTCATGATTACAACTGCAGTGGAATTTTTTCATAGTTGCTACGGTTACTGAGATATTGCCAAATAAGTGTTCTGAGGTTCCTTTTCAGTACTATAGGGGTTGCTGTATGACTCGTGCTTACATGTAAGTGGGGCGCAGCACCCAGAGTGGCCGTGCTCCCACATACGCATACCACTATGCAAAAAATGGACAACATGAAGGGAGCACAGGGCCTGGAGGGCCTGCATTCCTACAAACTCATACCAGATGGGTATGGTAATGGGTAATGGGTAATGGGTCTGAAGGAAGTACAAGGGGTGAGAATGGTGCAGAAATGAACACAAGTCCCTTTACACGAGAAAGGGTCCTGAAGGAACTGGAAGTAATAAGAGTTGATAAAGCAATGGGGCCAGATGGGGTGCACCCCAGGGTCCTTAAAGAACTAAGAGAGGTGGCGGCTGAACCTCTGGCTATCCTGTTTAGCCGATCACTGGAAACAGGGGAGGTACCCAAAGAATGGAGGACAGCAGATATAGTCCCCTTATACAAAAGTGGGAACAAAGAGGAAGCAGGTAACTACAGACCAGTCAGCCTCACCTCAGTAGTGGGGAAGATCATGGAAGCACTACTGAAGGAGAGATTGGTGGAACATCTGGTTGTCAATGGACTACAGGACCCAAGGCTGCATGGTTTCACCAGGGGGAGGTCATGTCAGACCAACCTCATTGAATTTTTTGACTGGGTGACTAGGGAGGTGGATCAGGGGAGGGCAGTGGACATGGCCTATCTGGACTTCAGCAAGGCCTTTGACACTGTGCCACATAGAAGACTATTACAAACTGGGGAATATGGGTGTGGGCAGGACAGTAGTGTGGTGGGTAGGTAACTGGCTGGGTGGCAGAACACAGAGGTTGATGGTAAATGGCTGTCACTCCACAGAGGGAAGAGTGACCAGTGGGGTACCACAGGGATCAGTGCTGGGACCGGTCCTATTCAACATCTTCATCAGTGACATTGCACAGGACCTAGAAGGCAGAATTTCACTGTTCACTGATGACACAAAGCTCTGTAACAGAGTAGACACACCAGAGGGTGTAGACAGAATGAGAAGGGACCTGCAGAAACTTGAAGAATGGTCAGGGGTTTAGCAGTTGAAATTCAATGCAAAGTGCAAGATAATGCATATGGGGCACAAAAACCTGGCACAATATATCAGTTGGGGTGAGGATATAGCATGCACCAAGCAGAAAGGGATCTTGGGGTTATCATCTCTGATGACCTCAAGGTAGGGAAACAGTGTGATAAGGCAGCAGGTAAAGCAAATAGGATGCTGGGATGTATAGGCAGGGCATCACCAGCAGGAAAAAGAGGTCATAATTCCGCTATACAAGACACTAGTGAGGCCCCACCTGGAGTACAGTGTACAGTTCTGGAGACCATACTCACGTAAGGGACTAGACAGGGTAGAGAAGGTTCAGAGGAGGGCAACAAAGATGGTGCATGGATTGCATCACAAGTCCTATGAAGACAGGTTGAAGGAACTGAACATGTACTCCCTGGAGGAGAGGAGGAAAGAGAGGATATGATAGAGACATACAAGTACCTCACAGGGAGGAACAGGGTGCAGGAATACACTATTTTTAAGCAAAAAAGATGTTCCAGGACTAGAGGGCATGGGATGAAGTTGGAGGGAGGACGATTCAGAGGAAACATGAGGAAGGATTTCTTCACAGAATGGGTGGTGGACAAGTGAAACACCCTGCCAGAGGAAGTGGTGGGGGCTGAAACAATCACGGGATTTAAGAATGCATGGGATAGACATAAAGGAATTCTGGAGGTCAGGGGTAAGGGGCAACAGACTTCTAGGGAAACATAAACTAAATTTACAAGCTCAAATGGGCAGACTGGGTGGGTCATAGGCCATTATCTGCCGACACTGTCTATGTATCTATGTATCTATGTATCAGATACCAGTTACATTGCACTTTATCAAAAAGAAGGACAATACATTGCAAAAAACTTCATTAATGCATCAGTTAGGGCTGATAGCACAGTGCCAAAAGTATGAAAATGTGATGTTAGGTTACTACCCACCCACCCCCCTCCACACACCAACAGATGTCAGGGTGTGCCTTGGGGTCATCAAGCCTAACTCTTACCCCATTCTCCTATACTGTATCATGTCAGCTTGTTTACAAATGGAATGGTAGTTGGGTCTGATGACCCCCATGGCACTCCCCGACATCTGTTGTTGTGCGGAGGTGTGGAGGGTTGGGTTGGGGAGTTAGGGGTGGTAACCCTAACATCACATTTGCTACTTTTGTCACTGTGCTATCAACCTTAACTGATGCATTAACAACGCTTTTGCAAGGAAAATATTATCTGTAAATTATAGGGGTGCAGTTACGCCCCTATATTTAGGTTGAGTAGGCACTTAATAGAACACCAGTTTTTACATCGCTCATGACTTTGCAACCATTCAACAGATTTACACAAACTTTGGAATGCGAGGTCTCATATCGTAGATTTTTTGCCACTTTTGACATGTTCATTGCCCATGGTGCTGCGACCACACCGTTTAATGTTTTGGTCTGAAATTTGGAACATAGAACTAGTTTTGATCAAAGATCAATCAAGCATTGGCTTGGTAGAAAAATATTAATCTATTCCAAAGTTATTTAATTTTTAATTTTTGGGTTCTGAGCATCCTCAGTTCACTCCAAGATTTTCATGCATGTTTTGTGAAAGAGGATTGGGCTCACGGTCAAGGATTTTGTCAGCTCATGAATAAGGATTTAAAAAATTCCTTGTCCGTGAGCCACCATATTGTTTTCATTTTTTCCCAAGCAAAATGTTGTGTTTCCTCCACAGGTGACTTCTTGTTGTAATAAGGCATGGGTTTTGTTCAGTGTGACGCCCTCTACAAACCCATACCTTTGGTTTTCTTCAGTTTGTCCAAAAAATGTCTGTTTCAAATTTAACAATTTTTGGTCCATGACTCACTTCCAATCCCCTTTCATGAGCTGATAAAATCCCAGTCCGAGAGCTGATCCTCTTTCACAAGGTAGCAAAATCCTTGACCATCACTTAGGGACCCGATGGCCTTTTTCACGGATGAAGATTGACTGACGGTCAAGAATTTTGCCGCCTCACAATAGAGGATTGGTTCACGGACTGGAATTTTGTCAGTTCATGAAAGGGGATTGGTTTTATGAATCCTCTTTCTTAAGTTGACAAAATTGCAGTCTGTGAGCTGTCAGAATCCTAGTCTGCCACCTGATCCTCTTTTGTGAGGTAGCAAAATCCTTGACCGTCACTTAGGGACTAGATGACCAAAATCTGACAGTCAAAGATTTCTCATTTACAACGATTTTGACAGCTCATGAATGGGGATTGATCTGATGGTTGGGGATTTTGCTACCTCATGAACTAGGAATTTTTAAACTTTTAAAAATGTTCCCACTGCACTGTAAATTAATGGTTTGGTCTTTTGACTTGCAATTTTCAGGGTATTAAGGGGATGCCCTAGATATGTGAATTGTGTTATTTAGGTGTTGGAAAGTTAAGCGGTTCCATAGATATGCCATCATGAAGTTGAGATTTTTCCCATAGAATAACATTGTGGGGTCTCTGCACTTTTCGCGCCTCTATCTCTAAAATGAAGCAAGATACAGAATTTTGCTACTTACAGCTTAGTTCACCTTCAGGTGATCTAAGCTGAAGGAACGAGATTAGAAACCATAGGCTACACCTGCAGTACAATTTTTTTAGGCTTAACGCTTACTGAGATATTGGCAAATTAGTGTCACAAGGGTTCCAAGGGTGCCTTTTCAGTGCTTTCCAACACCCATATCTCAAAACAATGTAAATACAGATTTTGTCAACTTATTTCTCATGGACGTCTTACTGTCATGATTACAATGACACTTGAATTCTTTTCCTAGCTACTACGGTTCCTGAGATATTGACAAATTAGTGTTACAAGGATTCCTTGCCCTATAGGGCTGCTGTATGGCTCTGTAGCTATGTGTAAGTGACAGCATAGGCCCAGAGGACCGGTGCCCACAGACGATATCGCTATGCAGAAATGGGCAGCTTGGTGGGAGCACAGGACCCATCAACACATGCTATTTACTAGTTATATTATACTTTTTTTAAATTGAGGAAATTCACTGCAAAAACATCATTTAATGCATCAATTGGGGTTAAAGTGATAAAGTGAGGAAATGAGATGTTGGAGTTGGCCCCAACCCCATCCTCCACAGACCAACAGACACTGGGTGTACCATGGGGTCATGAGGGCCTAACTCTCACCCCATTTTCCTATACTGTAGCATGTCAACCTGTTTACACATGGAATAGGGTGAGAGCTAGACCTTGCAACCCTATGGCACACCCAGCGCCTGTTGGTCTGTGGAGGATGGGGTGGAGGGGTGGTGGGTTAGGGCTCAATCCTAATATCTCATTTCCTCACTTTTGTCACTTTAACCCTAACTGGGTTTTTGTTGTATGTATAGTATATATATATATATATATATATATATATATATATATATATATATATATATATATTGGATCCCTTGCAGAACAGAGGAGTTCTGAAAACTGTTTAGGTTCCAGAAACCGAGGGGTCCGTGGCCTGATCAAGGCATGCTGGATTTCTGCAGTATGAGGAGTTCGTTAAACTGTTTAGTTTCTGAAACTGAGGGTACGTGGCCTGTCAGTGTGCTGATGCTTGTAGTATAGAGGAGTTCTGAAAACTGTTTAGGTTCAGAAACTCAGGACTGTGCTATGTTATTGCTGGCTGATCCTTGCAGTACAGAGGAGCCTAAAACTGTTAGGTTCCAGAAACTATGGAGTCCGTGGTCCTGGTCAAGGCGCTGCTGTATTCTTGTAGCATGAGGAGTCTGAAAACTGTTTAGTTCCAGAAAGGAGGGGTCCGCTGCCCTTGGCACGCTGGATCCCTTTGCACAGAGGAGTTCTGAAAACTGTTTAGGTTCAGAAACTGCGGGTACTTGGCCTGGTCAAGGTGCGCTGGATCTCTTTGTGGCACAGAGGAGATCAGAAAACTGTTTAGGTTTGGAAACTGAGGTGTCCATGGCCTGGTCAAGGTGCACTGGATTTTGCACAGAGGTGTTCTGAACTACTGTTAAGGTTCCAGAAAGTTTGGGGTCCGTGGCCTGGTCAAGCATACTGGATCCTTGCAGCACAGATGCTTTTTAAAACTGTTTAGGTTCCAGAGATCAGGTGTTCGTGCTGTCATGGCATGCTGGATCCATTGCAGTACAGGTTTCTGAAAACTGTTTAGCTCTAGAAATTCAGGGTCTGTGCCTTGTCAAGGTGCTGGATCCTTGCACAGAGAGTTCTGAAAACTGTTCACGCGCAAGTCTAGGTCCGTGGTCGGTCTTGGTATTTGCGGATCCCTTGCAGAACAGCGGAGTTTCAAAAACTCTTTAGTTTCAGAAACTTATGGGTCTGGTCGTTGATCAAGGCACGTTTATTTCTTGCAGTGCAGAGTGAGTTCTGAAAATGTTTTGGGTTTCAGAATTGGAGGCCCATGGCCTAGCCGCGCGCTTGATCCCATGTAGTACAGAGGAGCTTGAAAACTGTTTAGGTTCCAGAAACTGGAGTGGTCTGTGGCCTGGTCTAGGCATGCTTGATCCCTTGCAGTTCAGAGGAATCAGAAAACTGTTTAGGTACCAGAAATTAGGGTCTGTGGCCTGATCTGGCATTCTGATCCTTGCATCACAGAGAAGTTCTGAAAACTGTTTGTTCCAGAACCGAGGGATCCGTTTCTGGTCAAGGTGTGCAGGATCCCTTGTGGCCAGAGGAGTTCTGAAAAACTGTTTATGTTCCAGAACTAAGGGTTTGTGGTCGGACAAGGCACACTGTGTGCCTTGCAGTACAGAGGAGTTCTGAAAACTGTTTAGGTTCCAGAAACTTAGAGGTCCATGGCCTGACTGGCACGCTGGGATCCCTGTAGCGAGCGGAGTTCTGAAAACTGTTTAGGCTCCAGAAACTCAGGGGTCCATGGTCTGGTCCAGGGCACTGCATCATTTGCAGCACAGAGGAGTTCTGAAAACTGTTTAGGTTCCAGAAACTGAGGTCTGTGGCCTGGTCAAGGTGTGCTTGTATTCCTTGCATAGAGGAGTTCTGAAAACTGTTTAGGGCCAGAAATGGAGGTCTATGGCCTAGTCACGCACGCTGATCGCTTGGTACAGAGGAGTTCTAAAACTGTTTAGGTTCCAGAAACTGAGGGGTCCGTGGCCTGGTCTAGCGGTTGATCCTTTGCTTTTAGAGAATTCAGAAACGTTTGGCTCAAAACCCAGGGTCCGTGGCCTGACTGTGTGCTGGATCCTTTGCGCCCAGAGGGTTCTTAAAACTGTTTAGGTTCCAGAAACAGAGGGGTTCATGACCTGGTCAAGTCGCTCTGGATCCCTGGCAGAGAGAATTTGATAACTGTTTAGGTTCCAGAAAGTGAGGGTCCGTGGCCTGGTCAGCCATGCTGATCCCTTGTGTACAGAGAAGTTCTGAAAACAGTTTAGGTTAGAGAAACTGAGGGGTCCGTGGCCTTCTATGGCACGGATCCCTTGGTGTTCAGAGGAGTTCTTAAAATTGTTTAGGTTCAGGAAACTATGGTCCATTGCCTGGTAGCACGCTGCATCCGTTGCAAAGAGGGAGTTCTGAAAACTGTTTAGGTCCTGAAATCGGTCCGTGGGTCTGGTCGGGTGAACTGATCCCTTGCACAGAGGGTTCTGAAAACTGTTTAGGTTCCAGAAATTCTAGTCCGTGGTCTCCCAGGCCACTCTCAATCCATTGGTGCACAGAGTGTGAAAACTGTTTAGGTTCCATAACTGAGGGGTCAGTGGCCTGGTCAGGGCATGCTGGAACCCTTGCAGTAGAGAGGATTTCTGAAAATTGTTTAGGTTCCAGAAAGTAGGGTCTGTGTCTGGTCAGGGAGCACTGGATCCTTTGCAGGACAGAGGAGTTCTGAAAACTGTTTAGGTTCCAGAGTGAGGGTCAGTGGCCTGGTCTGGTGCGCTGGATCCTTTGTACAGAGGAGTTTAGAAAACTGTTTAGGTTCAAAAAGTTGAGGGGTCCATGGCCAGGTCATGGCATGCTGGATCCCTTGGCAGTGAGAGTTCTGAAAAACTGTTTCGTTCCAGAAACTTAGGGGTCCGGGTTTGTCAAGGCTTGCTGGATCCTTCTGCATATCCTAGTTCCGTTTGGGTGTCCATTGCCTGGTCATGGTGGCTGGATCCCCTTCAGTACAGAGGAGTTTTGTAAAACTGTTTAGGGTTCCAGAAACTGAGGTCCCTGGACTGGTTAAGGCGCATGATCCCTTGCAGTGCGAGGGAGTTCTGTCTAACTGTTTAGGTTTCCAAATTGAGGTGTCAGTGGCATTGTCATGGCACACTGATCCCTTACAGTTCAGAGGAGTCTTGGAAAACTGTTTAGGTTCCTGAAACTGAGGGGTCCGAGGTCTGGTCAGGCACTGCCTCCCACATGCAGCACAGAGGAGTTCTGAAAACTGTTTAGGTTCCTGAATTTGGGAGGTCTGGTGGTCAAGGTGCACTGGATCCTTTTTGGTACAGAGGAGTTTGAAAAGTGCTTTAGGTTCCAAAAATTGAGGGGTCCAGTGGCCTGGTTAGGGCATGCAGGATCCCTTGCAGTTCACAGCAGTTCTGAAAAACTGTTTAGGTTCCAGAAAGTGAGAGTGTCCTGGCCTGGTCGGGGTGTGCTGGATCCTTGCAGTTCATGAGGAGTTCTGAAAATGTTCTGTTCCAGAAATTCAGTGGACGGTGGCCTTGGTTATTGGTCGGGCTGGATCCGCTGTGGTACAGTGTAGTGGCTCAAAACTGTTTAGGTTCCAGAAACTTGAGAGTCCATGTCCTGGCAAAGGCGCTTTATCCCTTGCAGCACAGAGTGTTCTTGAAAACTGTTTAGGTTCAGTGAAGTGATGGGTCTATTTCCTGCCCTTGGCACACTGGATCCCTTGCAGCACAGAGGAGTTCTGAAAACTGTTTAGGTTCCAGAAACTGAAGGGTCCGTGGCTCTTGTCAAGGAGCCGCTGGATCCCTCGCTGCACAGAGGAGTTCTGAAAACTGTTTAGGTTCCAGAAATCTTCCATGGTATGATGGTTAGATGCGCTGGATCCCTTGTGGACAGAGGAGTTCTGAAAATTGTTTAGGTTCCAGAAACCCTGGGGTACGTTGCCTGGGTCAAGGTGCACTGATCTCTTGCAGCGCAGAGGTATGTTCAAAACTGTTGCAGTTTGAAACTGAGGGAGTCGTGGCCTGGTCAAGGTGCGCTGGATCTCTTGCTTGCACAGAGGAGATCAGAAAACTGTTTAGGTTTAAGAAACTGAGGTGTCCGCTGGCCTGGTCAAGGTGCACTGGATCTCTTGCAGCATAGAGGTGTTCTGAACTACTGTTAAGGTTCCAGAAAGTTTGGGGTCCGTGGCTCTGGTCAAGGCACACTGGATCCCTTGCAGCACAGAGGCGTTCTTAAAAAATCTGTTTAGGTTCCAGACATTCAGGTGTTCGTGTTGGTCATGGCATGCTGGATCCATTGCAGTACACAGGGTTTTATGAAAAACCTATTTTAGGCTCCTAGAAATTCAGGGTCTGCTGGCCACGGATTAGGAGTGCGCTGGATCCCTTGCATGCACAGAGGAGTTCTGAGAAAACTGTTCACGCATAAAGAAGTTCAGGGTCCGGTGGCCTGGTCAAGGTACGCTTGGATCCTGCAGAACAGTTGAGTTTCAAAAAACTCTTTAGTTTCAGAAACTGATGGGTCCGTGGTCGATCTAGACATTGATTTCTTGCAGTGCAGAGAGGAGTCTGAAAACTGTTTAGGTTTTCAGAATTGGAGGGTCCCATGGCCTAGTCACAGTGCGCTTGGATCCTGCATGTAGTACAGAGGAGTTCTGAAAACTGTTTAGGTTCCAGAAACTGAGTGGTCTGTGGCCTGCTCTAGGCATGCTTGATCCCTTGCAGTTCAGAGGAATTCAGAAAACTGTTTAGGTACCAGAAAATTAGGGTCTGTGGTCTGGATCATGGCACTCTGGATCCCTTTGCATCACAGAGGAAGTTCTGAAAACTGTTTAGGTTCCAGAAACTGAGGGATCCGTGGCTCCGGTGAGTGTGCAGGATCCCTTGCAGCACAGAGGAGTTCTGAAAAACTGTTTATGTTCCAGAAACTAAGGGGTTTTGGATCTGGACAAGGCACACTGGGTGCCTGCAGACAGAGGAGTTCTGAAAACTGCTTTAGGTTCCAGAAACTTGAGAGGTCCATGGCCTGATCGAGGCAACGCTGGATCCCTATGTAGCGTAGTGGAGTTCTGAAAAACTATTTTAGGCTCCAGAAACTCAGGGGTCCATGGCCTGTCCAGGGCACTGCATCATTTGCAGCACAGAGGAGTTCTGAAAACTGTTTAGGTTCCAGAAACTGAGAGGTCCGTGGCCTGGGTCAAGGTGTGCTGTATCCCTTGCAGTATAGAGGAGTTCTGAAAACTGTTTAGGTTCCAGAAATGGAGGGTCCCATGGCTTAGTCACGCACGCTGGATCGCTAGTACAGAGGAGTTCTAAAACACTGTTTAGGTTCCAGAAACTAGGGGGTCCGTGGCTCATGGTCTAGGCGTTGCTTGATCCTTGAAGTATAGAGGAATTCAGAAAAACTGTTTTAGGTTTCAGAAACTCAGGGGTCCGTGGCCTGATTCATGGTGTGCTGGATCCCCTTGCAGCCCAGAGGAGTTCTGAAAACTGTTTAGGTTCCAGAAACAGAGGGGTTCATGACCTGGTCAAGTCGCTGCTGGATCCCTTGCAGTAGAGAGAATTCTGATAAACTGTTTAGGTTCCAGAAAGTGAGGGTCCGTGGTTTGGTCAAGTCATGCTGGATCCCTTGCAGTACAGAGAAGTTCTGAAAAACAGTTTAGGTTAGAGAATTGAGGGGTCCGTGGCCTTCATGGACAATACTGGATCCCTTGCAGTTCAGGGAGTTCTAAAATTGTTTAGGTTCAAGAAACTAAGGGGTGTCGCCTGTACAGGTCGCTGCATCCATTGCAGTAAGAGGAGTTCTGAAAAACTGTTTGGGGTCCTGAAATCTGGGGTCCATTGCTGGTCAAGGTGGAACTGGATCCCTTGCAGTACAGAGGGTTCTGAAAAACTGTTTAGGTTCCAGAAATTCAGGGTCAGTGGCTTCATGCCAGGCCACTCTCAATCCATTGCAGTACATAGGAGTTGTGAAAAACTGTTTTAGGTTCCATAAACTGAGGGGTCAGTGGCCTAGTCAGGGCATGCTGGAACCCTATGCAGTGAGAGGATTTCTGAAAAACTATTTAGGTTCCAGAAAGTGAGGGGTCTGTGTCCGGTCAGGGAGCACTGGATCCCTTGCAGGACAGAGGAGTTCTGAAAACTGTTTAGGTTCCAGAAAGTGAGGGTCAGTGGCCTGGTAAGGATGCGCTGGATCCCTTGCAGTCAGAGGAGTTTAGAAAACTGTTTAGGTTCAAAAGCTGAGGGGTCCATGGGCCAGGTCATGGCATGCTGGATCCCTTGCAGTACAGAGGAGTTCTGAAAAACTGTTTCGGTTCCAGAAACTTAGGGGTCCGTGGTTTGGTCAAGGCTTTGGATCCCTTTTGGTACCAGAGTAATTCAGAAAACTGTTGCTCAGGTTCCAGAAATTTGGGGTCCATTGCCTGGTCATGGTGCGCCTGGATCCTCTTCAGTACAGAGGAGTTTGTAAACTGTTTAGGTTCCAGAAACTGAGGGGTCCGTGACCTGGTTAAGCGTGCTGGATCCCTTGCAGTACAGAGGAGTTCTGTACAACTGTTTAGGTTTCCAAAACTGAGGTGTCAGTGGTTGTCATGGCACACTGGATCCCTTGCAGTTCAGAGGAGTTCTGAAAAACTGTTTGAGTTCCTGAAACTGAGGGTCCGAGGTCTGGTGCAGCTCGACTGCCTCCCATGCAGCACCAGAGGAGTTCTGAAAACTGTTTAGGTTCCTGAAATTTAGGGAGGTCTGTGGCATGGTCAAGGTGCACTGGATCCTTTGCAGTACAGAGGAGTTTTGGAAAACTGTTTAGGTTCCAAAATTGAGGGGTCGCGTGGCCTGGTTGGGGGCATGCAGGATCCCTTGCAGTACACAGCAGTTCTGAAAACTGTTTTAGGTTCCAGAAAGTGAGGTGTCCGTGGGTGGGTTTCAGGGTGTGCTGGATCCCTGCAGTTCAGAGGAGTTCTGAAAAATGTCTAGGTCTCCAGAAATTCAGTGGACGGTGGCCTTGTCATTGCCGCTGGATCCGTTTACAGAGAAGGCTCACAAAACTGTTTAGGTTCCAGAAACTTAGGAGTCCATGTCCTGGTCAAGGCCTTTATCCTTCAGCACAGAGGAGTTCTGAAAACTGTTTAGGTTCCAGAAAGTGATGGGTCCATTTCCTGCCCTTGGCACACTGGATCCCTTGCAGCACAGAGGAGTTCTGAAAACTGTTTAGGTTCCAGAAACTGAAGGGTCCGTGGCCTGGTCAAGGAGCGCTGGATCCCCTTGCAGCACAGAGGAGTTCTGAAAACTGTTTAGGTTCCAGAAACTCTGGGGTCCATGGCATGGTTATAGGCGCTGGATCCTTTGCAGGACAGAGGAGTTCTGAAAATTGTTTAGGGTTCCAGAACCCTGGGGTACGCTGTCTGGTCAAGGTGCACTGATCTCTTGCAGCACAGAGGAGTTCAAGAAAACTGTTTAGGTTTTCAGAAACTGAGGAGTCCGTGGCCTGGTCAAGTTGCACTGGATCTCTTGCAGCTTTAGAGGGTTCTGAACTACTGTTAAGGTTCCAGAAAGTGAGGGTCCGTGGCCCTGTCACATGGCACACTGGATCCCTTGCAGCTCAGAGGAGTTCTGAAAACTGTTTAGGTTCCAGAAATTCAGGTGTCCAGTGGCTTTGTCATGGCATGTTGGGTCAATTGCAGTACAGAGGAGTTCTGAAAACTGTTTAGGCTCTAGAAATTAGGGGTCTGTTGCCCGATCAAGGCACGCTTGATTTCTTGCAGTACAGATAGTACCGTGAAACTGTTTAGGTTTCTAAAACTGAGGGTCCGTGGTCTGTATCAAGGTGTGATGGATGCCTTGCAGCACAGAGGAGTTCTGAAAACTGTTTAGGTTCCAAATTGGAAGGCTCCATGGCCTAGTCACGGGCGCTGCATCCCATGTAGTACAGAGTAGTTCTGAAAACCGTTTAGGTTCCAAAACTGAGGAGTCCTGGCCTGGTTTAAGGTGCGCTGTGTCCTTGCAGTACAGCGGAGTTCTAAAAAACTGTTTAGGTTCCAGAAACTGAGGGGTCCGGTGGCCTGAGTCTAGGTGGCTTGATCCTCTGCGGTTGAGAGGAATTCGGAAACTGTTTAGTTTACCAAGTCAGAGGATAGTGGCCTGATGTGGTGCTCTGGATCCTGTGACCCAGAGGAGATTTCCTAAAAAACTGTTTGGTTCCAGACATTCAAGGTGTCCATGGCCATGTCATGCGTACGCCGATCCTTTGCAGTACACAGGAGTTCTGAAAACCGTTTAGGGCCTGGAAATCAGGGTCTGTGGTCTGGCTTCCGCGTGGCCGCTGGACTCGTTGCAGTGAGGAGTTCTGAAAACCTGTTCACGCAAAAGAAGTTCAGGGTCCGTGGTCCTGGCCGGGTACGCTGATCCTTGCAGAACAGCGTGAGTTTCAAAAACTTTGTTCCAGAAACTGGATGGGTCTGGCCGCTTTGATCAAGGCACGCTTGATTCTTGCAGTACAGAGGAGCTGCAAAACTGTTTAGGTTTCAGAATTGGAGGCTCCATGGCCTAGTCACGTGTGCTGGATCCCATGTAGTACAGGAGGAGTTCTGAAAAACTGCTTAGGTTCCAGAAACTGGAGTGGTCTGTGGCCTGGTTCCAGGCATGCATGATCCCTTGCAGTTCAGAGGAATCTAGAAAACTGTTTAGGTACCAGAACTATGGGGTCTGTGTCTGATCATGGCACTTGGATCCCTTGCATCACAGAGAAGTTCTGAAAAACTGTTTCTAGGTTCCAGAAACTGAGCGATCCAGAGCCTGGTCAAGGTGTGCAGGATCCCTGCAGCACAGATGAGTTCTGAAAACTGTTTATGTTCCAGAAACTAAGGGTTTGTGGCCTGGATAAGGCAGGCTGGATCCCTTGCAGCACAGAGGGTTCTGAAAACTGTTTGGGTTCCAGAAACTTAGGGGTCCATTGCCTGATCAAGGGCACGCTGGATCCCCTGTAGCAGAGTTCTGAAAAACTGTTTAGGCTCCAGAATACCCAGGGTCCATGGCCTGGTCCAGGGCGCTAGCATCATTTGCAGCACAGCCGGAGTTCTGAAAAACTGTTTAGGTTCCAGAAACTGAGGGGTCCGTGGCCTGGTCAAGGCGTGCTGTATCCTTGCATATAGAGGTTCTTGAAAAACTGTTTAGGTTCCAGAAATGGAGGTTCCATGGCCTAGTCACGGCACGCTGGATCCCTTGTACAGAGGAGTTCTCAAAAACTGTTTGTGGCTCCAGAACCAGGGTCCGTGGCCTGGTCTAGGCGTGTTTGATCCCTTGAAGTATAGAGGAATTCAGAAAACTGTTTAGGTTTCCAGAAACTCAGGGGTCCGTGGCTCTGATCATGGTGCTGGATCCCTCTGCAGCCCAGAGGAGTTCTGAAAACTGTTTGGTTCCAGAAACAGAGAGGTTCGTGACCTGGTCAAGTCACGCTGGATCCCTTGCAGTAGAGAGGAATTCTGATAAACTGTTTGGGTTCAGAAACTGAGGGGTCATTGGCCTGGATTAAGATGCGCTGTATCCTTGCAGTACAGCGGAGTTCTAAAAACTGTTTAGGTTATAGAAACTGAGGGGTCCGTGGCCTGGTCTAGGTGTGCTTGATCCCTTGCAGTCTGCGGTGCTGGTCAAGGTGTGATGGATGCCTTGCAGTACAGAGGAGTTCTGAAAACTGTTTAGGGTTCCAGAATTGGAAGGCTCCATGGCCCAGCTTTACGCACGCTGCATCCCATGTAGCAGTATTATTTGAAAACTGCTTCAGGTTCCAGAAACTGAGGTCTGTGGCCTGGTTAAGGTGCGCTGTATCCCTGCAGTACAGCAGAGTTCTAAAAACTGTTTAGGTTCCCGAAACTGAGGGGTCTGTAGGCCTGGTCTAGGCATGCTTGATCCCTTGCAGTTCAGGAGGAATTCAGAAAAAGCTGTTTAGGTACCTAGAAATTCAGGGTCCGTGGCCTGATCATGGTGCTCTGGATCCCTTGCAGCCCAGAGAAGTTCTGAAAAACTGTTTAGGGTTCCAGAAACTGAGGGATCTGTGGCCTGGTCAAGGTCTCGCAGGATCCTTGCAGCACAGAGGAGTTCTGAAAACTGCTTGTTCCAGAAACTAAGGGTTTTGTGGCCTGGACAAGGCACGCTTGGATCCCTTGCACGAGGAGGAGATCTGAAAACTACTTAGTTATAGGAAACTGAGCAGTCCATGGTCTGGTTGACAGTGCTGCATCCCTTGCAGCACAGAGGAGTTCTGAAAACTGTTTAGGTTCCAGAATCTTAGGGGTCCATGGCCTGGTCAAGGTGCGCTGGATCCCTTGTAGCATAGAGGAGTTCTGAAAACTGTTTAGGTTCCAGAAACTCAGGGGTCCATGGCCTGGTACAGGGCGCTGTATCATTTGTAGCACAGAGGTGTTCTGAGAAACTGTTTAGTTTCCAGAAACTGAGGGGTCCATGGCCTGGTCAATGCATGCTGTATCCCTTGCAGTACAGAGGAGTTCTGAAAAACTGTTTAGGTTCCAGAAATGGAGGGCTCCATGGCCTAGTCACGCACACTGGATGCCTTTGCAGCACAGAGGAGTTCTAAAACTGTTTAGGTTCCAGAAACTGAGGGGTCCGTGGCCTGATCTAGGCATGCTTGATCCCTTGAAGTACAGAGGAATCTGTGAATAACTGTTTAGGTTCCAGAAATTCTAGTGGTCCATGTCTGACTGATATGATGCCATTGGATCCCTTGAGTCCAGAGGAGTTCTGTAAAACTGTTTATATTCCAGAAACAGAGGTGACTGTGGCCTGGTCAAGTCACGCTGGATCCCTAGCAGTAGAGAGGATTTTGAAAAACTGTTTAGGTTCCAGAAAGTGAGGTCCGTGTCCTGGCCAAGTCACGCTGGATCCCTTCGCAGGCAGAGGAGTTTGAAAACAGTTTAGGTTCCAAACTGAAGGTCCGTGGCCGGTTAAGGCCACGCCGCATCCCTTTGCTGTACAGAGGAGTTTTGAAAACTGTTTGGTTCCTGAAATTAGGGGTTCTGTGGCCTGGTCTAGGCACACTGGATCCCTAGCAGTACAGAGGAGTTCTGAAAACTGTTTAGGTTACAGAAATTGAGGGGTCCGTGGTCTGGTCAGGTGCCCGTGATACCTTGCAGTACAGAAGAGTTCTGAAAACAGTTTAGGTTCAAGAAACTGAGGGGTCCGTGGCCTGGTCATGTGACGCTGGATCCCTTGCAACAGAGAAGTTCATAAAACTTATTAGGTTTGAGAAACTAAGGGTCCGTGGCCTGGCCATGCATGCTGCATCCCTTGCAGTAAAGAGGAGTTCTGAAAACTGTTTAGGTTCCTCAAATTTGGGGGTCCAGGGCCTGTTAAAGTGCGCTGGATCCCTTGCAGCACAGAGGAGTTCCGAAAAACTGTTTTAGGTTCCAGAAACTGTGTATCGGCCTGGTCAAGGTGCACTGGATCTCTTGTGTGCACAGAGGGAGTTCAGAAACTGTTTGAGTTTCAGAAACTGTGGTGTCGTTGCCTGTCAAGGCGCACTGGATCTCTAGCAGCACAGGGGAGTTCTGAACTGACTGTTAAGGTTCTAGAAAGTGAGGGGTCCGTGGCCTGGTCAAGGCATTACTGGATCCTTGCAGCCTGGGGAGGAGTCTTCTAAAACCATGTTTTAGGTTCCAGAAATTCAGGTGTCCGTGGCCTGGTCATATGCGTGTTGGATCATAGCAGTACAGAGGAGTACTGAAAACTGTTTAGGCTCTAGAAATCTAGGGTCTGTGGCCTGGTCAAGGTGCGCTGATCCTTTGCAGTACAGATGAGTTCTGAAAAACTGTTCACGCACAGAAATTCAGGGTCCGTGGCCTGACTGCTGCACGCTGGATCCCTGCAGAACAGAGGAGTTCTGAAAACTGTTTAGGTTCCAGAAACTGAGGGTCTGTGGCCTGATCAAGGCACGCTGATTTCTTGCAGTACAGAGAGTTCTGTAAACTGTTTGGGTTTCCAAACTGAGGGTCCGGCCTGGTCAAGGTGTGATGGATGCCTTGCAGTACAGAGGAGTTCTGAAAATTGTTTAGGTTCCAGAAACTCAGTGGACCATGGCCTTGTCATTGCTGCTGGATCCCTTGCAGCACAGAGGAGCCTGAAAAACTGTTTAGGTTCCAGAAACTAAGGAGTCTCTGTCCTGGTCAGGAGGCGCACTGTATCCCTTGCAGCACAGAGGTTCTGAAAAGGCTGTTTAGGTTCCAGAAAGTGAGGGGTCCGTTTCCTGCTCTTGGCATGCTGGATCCTTGCGGCACAGAAGGAGTTCTCGAAAAACTGTTTAGGTTCCAGAAACTGCGTGAAAGTGTGTGGGGCTCCTTTGGCCATAAGTGCGCTGGATCTCTTGGCACAGAGGAGTCTAGAAAACTGTTTAGGTTTAAGAAACTGAGGTCCATGGGTCTCACCAAGGCACACTGGATCTCTTGCAGCATAGAGGAGTTCCTGAACTACTGTTAAGGTTCCAGAAGTTAGGGTCCGTGGCCTGGTCAAGGCACACTGGATCCCTTGCAACTGAGAGAGTTCTAAAACTGTTTAGGTTCCAGACATTCAGGTGTCTGTGGCCGAGGTCATAGCATGCTGGATCCATTGCAGTTCACAGGAGTTCTGAAAAAACTGTTTAGGTCTAGAAACTAGGGTCTGTGGCCTGTCATGGCAAAGCGCTGGATCCCTTGCAGTGCCAGAAGGAGTTCAGAAACTGTTCATTCTAAAAGAAGTTCAGGGTCCGGCCTGTCAAGGCACGCTGGATCCCTTGTAGAACAGAAGAGTTTCAAAACTCTTTAGTTTCCAGAAACTGATGGGTCCGTGGCTTGACTAAGGCATGATTGATTTCTTGCAGTACAGATGAGTTCTGAAAACTGTTCACGCAACAGAAATTCAGGGTTGAGGCCTGATCAAGGTACGCTTGATCCTGCAGAACAGAGGAGTTCTGAAAAACTGTTTAGGTTCCAGAAACTGAGGGGTCTGTGGCCTGATCAAGGCACGCTGGATTTTGCAGCACAGGAGTTCTGTAAAACTGTTTAGGTTTCCAAACTGAGGGTCCGTGGCCTGGTCAAGGTGTGATGGATGCCTGTGCACAGAGGAGTTCTGAAAAATTGTTTAGTTCCAGAAACTCAGTGGACTGTGGCCTTGTCAGTTAGTTGGATCCTTGCAGTACAGAGGAGCTCTGGAAAACTGTTTAGGTTCCAGAAACCATATGAGTCCGTGTCCATTGCTGACAGACTGTGTCCTTTGCGCACAGAGGAGTTCTGAAAACTGTTTAGGTTCCAGAAAGTGAGGGTCCGTTTCTGCTCTGGCATGCTGGATCCTTTGCAGCACAGAGGAGTTCTAAAAAACTGTTTAGGTTCCAGAAACTGCGTGCGTGGCTCTGGTCAAGGTGCGCTGGATCTCTGCAGCACAGAGGAGTTCAGAAAACTGTTTAGGTTTAAGAAATGAGGTGTCCTATTGCCTGGCCAAGGCGACTGGATCTCAGCACAGAGGAGTTCTGAACTACTGCTAAGGTTCCAGAAAGTTGGTGGTCCGTGGTCTGGTCAAGGCACACTGGATCCCTGCAGCACCAGAGGAGTCTAAAAACTGTTTAGTTTCCAGACATTCAGGTGTCTGTGGCCAGGTCATGGCATGCTGGATCCATTGCAGTTCCACAGGAGTTCTGAAAACTGTTTAGTCTCTAGAAATTCAGGGTCTGTGGCCTGGTCAATGCGCTGGATCCCTTGTAGTACAGAGGAGTTCTGAAAACTGTTCACGCAAAAGAAGTTCAGGGTCCGTGGCCTGGTCAAGGGCACGCTGGATCCCTTGCAGAACAGCTGGAGTTTCAAAAATCCTTTAGTTTCCAGAAACTGATGGGTCCGTGGCTTGATCAAGGCATGATTGATTTCTTGCAGTACAGAGGAGTTCTGAAAAACTGTTTGGGTTTCAGAATTGAGGGCTCCATGGCCTAGCTGATGGCACGCTGGATCCCCATGTAGTACAGAGGAGTTCTGAAAAACTGTTTAGGTTCCAGAAACTGAGTGGGTCCATGGCCTGGTCTAGCGTGCTTTTGATCCCTTGCTGTTCAGAGGAATTCAGAAAACTGTTTAGGTACCAGAAATTCAGGGTCTGTGGCCTGATCATGGAGCTCTGGATCCTTGCATCACAGAGAAGTTCTGAAAACTGTTTAGGTTCCAGAAACTGAGGATCCGTGGTCTGGTCAAGGTAAAGTGCAGGATCCTTGTAGCACAGAGGAGTTCTGAAAAACTGTTTATGTTCCAGAAACTAGGGTTTGTGGCCTGGAAAAGTCACGCTGGATCCCTTGCAGTAAGAGGAGTTCTGAAAACTGTTTAGGTTCCAGAAACTTAGGGTCCATGGCCTGATCAAGGCCCGCTGGATCCCTTTTGGCATAGCAGCGAGTTCTAGAAAATCTGTTTAGGTTCCAGAAACTCAGGGTCCATAGCCTGATCCAGGGCGCCGTGCATCATTGGTGCACAGATGAGTTCTGAAAACTGTTTGAGTTCAAGAAACTGAGGGGTCCATGGCCTGGGTCAAGGCGCTGCATCCCTGTAGTATAGAGGAGTTCTGAAAACTGTTTAGGTTCCAGAAATGAGGGTTCCATGGCCTAGTCACTGCATGCTGGATCCCTTGCACAGAGGAGTTCTAAAAACTGTTTAGGTTCCAGAAACTGAGGGTCCGTGGGCCTGTCTAGGCGGTTTGATCCCTTGAAGTACAGAGGAATTCAGAAAACTGTTCAGGTTCCAGAAACCCAGGGGTCCGGTGGCCTGATGATGGTGTGCTGGATCCCTTGCAGCCTAGGAGGAGTTCTGAAAACTGTTAAGGTTCCAGAACAGAGGGGTCCTGTGACCTGTCCCTCACGTTGATCCCTTGTGTAGAGGATTTCTGAAAAACTGTAGGTTCAGAAAGTGAGGGTCCGTGGCCTGGCTGGAGTCACGGATCCCTTGCAGGTACAGAGGAGTTTTGAAAACAGTTTAGGTTGCAAAACTGAGGGTTCGTAGGGTCTGGTCAGGCACACTGGATTCCTGAAGTAGGGGAGTTCTGAAAACTGTTTAGGTTCCAAAAGTGAGGGGTCCGTAGCCTGGTTAGGGTGTGCTGGATCCTTACAGTGCAGAGAGGAGTTCTGAAAACAGTTTAGGTTCAAAAGCTGAGGGGTCCGGTGAGCTGTGTAATGGGTACGCTGTATCCCTTGCAGTACAGAGGAGTTCTGGAAAAACTGTTTCGTGTTCCAGAAACTGAGGTCCGTCCCTGGCTCTCGGCGGCACACTGGATTCTTGCAGTGCAGAGGAGTTCTTCAAACTGTTTAGTTTCCTGAAACTGAGGGGTCCATGGCCTGCTTAGGTATGCTGCATCCTTTGTGGCAGAGGGAGTTCTGAAAAACTGTTTGGGGTTCCTGAAATTAGGGGTTCTGTGGTTCTGGTCAAGGGACGTTGATCCCTTGTAGCATAGAGGAGTTCTGAAAACTGTCAGGGCTACAGAAATTGAGGGTCTGTTGCCCGGTCAGGGCACGCCGGATCCCTTTTGCAGAAAACAGTACAGAAGATCTGGAAAACAGTTTAGGTCCGAGAACTGAGGGTCCCAGAGCTCCGGTCATGGCACACTGGATCCCTTGCAGTACAGAGTATGAGTTCTTAAAAAATTCATTAGGTTCTAGAAACTAAGGGATCCATGGCCTGGCTGAAGGCTGCATCCCTTGCAGTAAAGAGGAGTTCTGCAAAACTGGCTAGGGTTCCTGAAATTTGGGGATTTAGTGTCCTGGTCAAGGCACGCTTGATCCTCTTGCAGTACAGATGCTTCTTGAAAATCTGTTTAGGTTTCAGAAATGTAGGGTCCGTGGCCTGCCAGGCATGCTGAATCCTCGGCAGCATAAGGGAGTTCTCGAAACCGTTTAGTTCCGGTGAAAGAGGGTCCCGTGGCATGGTCAGGGCATGCTGGAACCCTTTGTGTAGAGAGGATTGATTGAAAACTGTTTAGGTTCCAGAAAGTGAGGGTCTGTGGCCAAGTCTGGGCATGATCCCTGCAGTAGAGAGGAGTTCTGAAAACTGTTTAGGTTCCAGAAAGTGAGGGTGTGTGGCCTGGTCAAGGCATGCTGATCTCTTGCAGTAGAGAGGAGTTTTGAAAACAGTTTAGGGTTCCAGAAACTGAAGGGTCCATGTCTAGGCGGTATGGTAGATCCATTGCAGTGTGGTGAGTCTCAAAAACTGTTTATAGTTCCAGAAGTGAGGGTCCGTGAGTCTGTCCGTTAGGGCAGCACTGGATCCTCAGCAAGTATAGAGAGTTCTAAAAACTGTTTATGTTCCAGAAACTGAGGGGTCCGTGGCCTGTCTAGGCGCTACTTGATCCCTTTGCAGCACAGAGATTCAGAAAACTGTTTAGGGTTCCAGAAATTTGGGGTCCGCGGCCTGACTGAGGGCACTCTGGATCTTTGCAGCCCATAGAAGTTCTGAAAAACTGTTTAGTCTCCAGAAACCGAGGGATCCGTGGCTTGGTCAAGGTGCGCGCAGGACCTTGCAGCACAGAAGAGTTCTGGAAAAACTGTTTAGGTTCCAGAAATTAGGGTCCATGGCCTGGTCAAGGCGCTGCTGATACCTCGGTGCAGGGAGAGTTTGAAAACTGTTTAGGCTCCAGGAATTGTGGGGTCTATGGCCTTGTCACATGGCGTTGATCCCTTTGCTGTACAGAGAGTTTGGAAAACTGTTTAGGTTGCAGAAATTCAAGGGTTCATGGCGTGGTCAAAGAGTGTGGATCCCTTGTAGTACAAAGCAGTTCTGAAAACTGCTTAGTTCCAGAAACTCTGAGGACCATGGGCTGGTCAGGCTGCACTGGATCCTCTTGCAACACTGAAGAGTTCTGAAAACTGTTTAGGTTCCGAAACTGAGGAGTCCGTGGTTCTGTCAAGGCAAGTTGATCCCTTGCAGTAGAGGAGTTCTGGAAAAAGTGTTTAGGTTCCCAAAAACTGAGGTGTCCTGTGGTTCTGGTCAAGGCGAACTGCATCCCTTGCAGTACAGAGCAGTTCTGAAAACTGTTTAGGTTCCTGAATTTGGGGGTCCATGTCATGGTGAAGGCATGCTGGATCCCTTTGCACAGAGGAGTTCTGAAAAACAGTTTAGGTTCAAAAAGCTGAGGGTCCGTAGCCAGGTAATGGCATGCTGTATCCCTGTAGCACAGGAGGAGTTCTGAAAACTGTCAAGTTCCAGAAACTGAGGGTCCGCCGCCTGGTCGATGCACACTGGATTCCTTGCAGTAGAGGAGTTCTGCAAAACTGTTTAGTTTCCTGAAACCGATGAGACCGTGGCCTGGTCAAGGTGCACTGGATTTCTTGCAGGCTGAGGAGTTCTGAAAACTATTTAGCTCTGAAACGAGGGTCTGTGGTTCTGTCAAAGTAAAATGGATCCCTTTGTAGCACAAAGGGAGTTCTGAAAACCGTTTAGGTTTCAGAAACTGAGGCATCCGTGGCCTGTTCTAGTGCTCTGGATCTCTTCAGAGGGGAGTTCTGAAATACTGTTTAGGTTCTAGAAACTGAGTGGTCTGCTGGCAAGGCGACTTGATCCTTTGCAGCAGTGAGAGGAGTTCTGAAAACTGTTTAGGTTCCAGAAACTGAGGGTCTCGGCCTGATCAAGTTGCTTTGATACCTTGCAGGTACAGATGGGAGTTTTTAAACTGGTGTAGGTTCCAGAAACTGAGGGGTCCGTGACTGGTCAATACATTTTTGATTCCTTGCAGTACAGAGTGGTCTTCTGAAACCCATTAGGTTCCAGAAACTGAGGGTCCATGGCCTTGTCAAGACACTCTGGATCCCTTGCAGGCTAGAGGAGTTCTTAAAATTGTTTAGGTTCTCTAAACTGAGGGGTCCGTGGGTCTGGTCAAGGCATGTTGGAACCCTTTAGTAGAGAGGAGTTCTGGAAAACTGTTTAGGTTCCAGAAATTCAGTGGGTCTGAGGCTGTGCAAGGGCTCTGGATCCCTTGCAGTACAGACGAGTTCTGAAAACTGTTTTAGGTTCCAGAAACTGAGGGGTCCGCGAGCCTGGTTAGGTGCTGGATCCCTTTGGTAACAGAGGAGTTCAGGAACAACCATTTAGGCTTCAGAAAGTCAGGGGTCTGTTGCTCTGTTATAGCGTGCTGAATCCTTTGCAGTACAGAGTAGTTCTGAAAACTGTTTAGGTTCCAGAAATTCAGGTGTCTGTGGCCTTGTCAAGTCGGACTGGACTTTGCAGTACAGATTAGTTTTTTAGAAAACTGTTTAGGTTCCAGAAATTCAGGGTTCGTAAGGTTCCGGCTGGCGTGCGCTGATCCCTTAATACAAAGGAAAGTTTGATAAACTGTTTAGTTCCAGAAACTCAGTGACCAAACAGTTAAGGTGCGCTGGATCCCTTGCAGTACAGAGGAGTTCTGAAAACTGTTTAGGTTCCAGAAACTGGTGAGGTCCGTGGCCTTCGGACAAGGTGCTGATCCCTTGTTGTACAGAGGAGTTCTGTTAAACTGTTTAGGATTCCCCGAACTGAGGGGTCCGTGGCCTGGTCAAGGCTCATTGAACCCTTTGCAGTACAGAGGAGTTCTGAAAACTGTAGGTTCCGAAAAACTGAGGGTCCAGTGTCTGGTCAATGCAAAGCAGCATCTCTTGCAGCATGAGGAGTGTTTCTGAAAATCTGTTTAGGTTCCTGAAATTTAAAGGTCCGTGGCCTGCTGAAAGTACACACTGATCCGCTTGCAGTACAGAGGAGTTCTGAAAACTGTTTAGGTTCCTGGTACCGTCCGGTCTGCTCCCATCAAGCACTGACTCTTTTGCAAGCAGAAGATTTCTGGAAACCGTTTAGGTTCCAGAAACTGATGAGTCCGTGGCCTGTTCAAGGTGCGTTGATCCCCTGGCTGCAGAGGAGTTCTGAAAACTGTTTAGGTTCCAGAAACTGAGGGTCGGTGGCGGTCAAAGTGCTGGACCTTGGTAGCACAGAGGAATTCCTGAAAAACTGTTTAGGTTTCAGAAGCTGAAGCCTGTGGCCTCGGTCAATATGCGCGGTGATCTCTTGCTGCACAGAGTGAGGCTGTGAAATACCGTTTAGGGTTTCAGAAACCGATGCACGTACTGGTCAAGGTGCACCGATTTCTTGCACCACTGAGAATCACCACTGTTTAGGTTCCAGAAACTGAGGGGTCCATGGCCTGGAGTAGGACATGCTGGAACCCTTGCAGTAGAGAGGAGTTCTGAAAACTGTTTAGGTTCCAGAAAGTGAGGGTCTGTGGGTCTATTAGTGTGCTGGATCCTGCAGTTCAGAGGAGTTCTGAAAACTGCTTTAGGTTCCAGAAAGTGAGGACTCGGGCCTGGGCAAGTCACGCTGGACTCCTTTGGTAGGGAGAGGAGTTCTGAAAAACAGTTTAGGTTCCCGAAACAAAGGGTCCTGGACCGGTTAAGGCACGCTGCATCCTTTGCAGAACAGAGGAGTTCTTGAAAAACCGCTAGGTTCTTGAAATAGGGGGTCCTGCGGGCCCGGTCATACACTGGTTCCTATAGCACAGAGTGGAGCTTACAGAAAAACCGTTCAGGTTACAGAAATTGAGGGCACATGGCCTGGTCATAACACTGGATCCTTGCTGTACAGAGGAGTTCTTAAAAATTACAGGTTCCAGAAAATAAGGGGTCCAAGGCCTGGTTGGCAGCGCATATCTTGCAGTAAAGAGGAGTTCTTGAAAAACTGTTTAGGTTCCTGAAATTTGGGGTTCAAGTTAGCTGGTCAAGGCACGCTAGATCCCTGCAGTACAGAGTGTTCTGAAAACTGTTTAGGTTCCAGAAATCTAGGTCCATGGCCTCACCAGGGCCACGCTTGAACTTTGCAGTACATAGGAGTTCTGGAAAACTGTTTAGGTCTGAAAGAGGGTCCGTGCCTGGTTGTGGAGCATGCTGGAACTTTTGCAGTAGGGAGGTTCTGAAAACTGTTTAGGTTCCAGAAAGTGATGGGTCTTGTGTCTGCCAGCTGCTAGATCCCTTTGCAGTACAGAGGAGTTCAGAAAACTGTTTAGGTTCCAGAAAGTGAGGGCTCGTGGCCTGCTCATGGCATGCTGATCCCTTGCAGTACAGAGGAGTTTTGCAAAACAGTTTAGGTTTCTAGAAACTGAGGGGTACGTGGCCTGGCTAGGGCGTTGCATCCCTTGTGGTTCAGAAGAGTTCCAAAACTGTTTAGGCTCCAGAAATTCTACAGGTCCGTGGCTCTGTCAAGGAAGGCTGATGCCTTGCAGTACAGCAGAGTTCTGAAAAACAGCTCACGCCTCCAGAAATTAGGTCTGCGGCCCGTCAAGGCACACTGACTCTTGCAGGACATAGGAGTTCTGGAAAACAGTTTAACCCAGAAATTAGGTCCGTGGTCTGGTCTTGTGTGTGCTGGATCCCTGCAGTACAGAGGAGGTCTGAGTGCAGTTTTGGTTCAGAAATTCAGGGTCCATAGCCTGGCCAAGTCACGCTGATCCCTTCCTGTACAGAGGAGTTTTGAAAACCGTTTAGGTTCCCCAAACTGGTGGGCTCCGTGGGTTCTGGCCACAACGCTGGACTTGCCAGGCAGAGGAGTTCTGAGTACCGTTTAGGTTCCCAAACCAGAGGGGTCCGGTGGCCTGGTCAATGTACTGCATCCCTGGCAGTACAGAGCAGTTGTGAAGAAAACTGTTTAGGGTTCCAGAAATTGAAGGATTCTGTGACCTGTTCAGGGCACTTAGGACCCCTTGTAGCACACAGGAGTTCTGGAAACCGTTTAGGGTTCCAGAAAGTGAGGGTCCATGACTTCGGTCAGGGCAACAATGGAACCCTTGCAGTAGAAAGGTTCTGACAAACTGCTTAGGCTCCAGAGTGAGGGGTCTGTGGTCTGGCCAGGCACGCTGGGATCTCTTTGTAGAGGAGTTCTGAAAAACTTGCTTAGGTTCCAGAAAGGAGGATCCATGGCCTGGTCAAGCCAAGCTGGATCCCTTGCAGTACAGAGGACTTCTGAAACAGTTCAGTTTCCAGAAACTGAGGGTCCGTAGCCTGGTCATGGTACGCTGTCTTTGCAGGCTAGAGGAGTTTGAAAAACTGTTTAGGATCCAGAAACTGAGAGGTCCGTGGCCTGGTCAGGGCCTCGCTGATCCTTGCAGCACAGAGTAGTTCAGAAAACTATTTAGGTTCCAGAAAGAGAAGGGTCTGTGGCCTGGTCTCGGTGCACTGACTTTGCAGAAGCAGAGGAGTACGAAACTGCTTAGTCTATAAAGCAGGTAGTCCACTAGCGGCCTGGTCATGCATACGATCCCTTGCAGTACAGAGGAGTTCTGAAAAACTGTTTAGGTTCCAAAACTTAGGCCTCGTTACCTAGCTGCGGCACACTGACTTTACACAGAGGAGTTTGGAACATGCTGTTTAGGTTCCAGAAACTGGGGGTCCATGGCCTGGCTTGGTAACTGTCTCTGTAGTACAGAAGGAGTTCTGAAAACTGTTTAGGTTTCGAAACTGACGGGTTTATGACCTAGTCAAAAGGCACGCGGATCCTTTGCAGTACAGAGGAGTTCTGGAAAACTGTTTAGGTTCCTGGAAATTTGGGGGTCCAGAGTCTGGTCAGGGCATGCTGATCACTTGTAGCACAATGGTGTTCAGAAAACAGTTAGGTTCCAGAACAGGGGCGGTCTGGTCATGGCACTGGATCTCTTTGTACAGAGGAGTCCTGAAAACTGTTTTGGTTCCAGAAACTGGGTCCATTTCCTGTCAGGCATTCTGGATCCCTTTGCAGCACAGAGGAGTTCTGAAAACAGTTGGTTTTTGAAAGTGGGGTCCAATGCCTGGTTAGGGTACTGGATTCCTTGCAGGAGGGAGTTCTGAAAACTGTTCAGTTCCTGGAAGTGAGGGGCCCTGGCCTGGTCAAGGCACGCTGATCCTTTGCAGTAAGAGGAGTTCAGAAAACTGATTATGTTCCAGAAACTGAGGGGTCTTGTCCTGTCAGGTGCATTGCATGCGTTGCTGTACAGGGGTTCTGGTGCAGGTTCCAGAAAGTGAGGGTCTGTGACCTGGTCCGGGCACATGCTGAACCTCGACATAGATAGAGTTCTGGAAAATTGTTTTGGTTCCAGAAAGTGAGGGTCTGTGGTCTGGTCAGTACGCTTGATCCCTTGCAGTACTTGAGAAGTTTCAGTGTTTAGGTTCCAGAAAGTGAGGCCTGGGCCTGGTCAAGGCTTCTGGACCTCAGAACAGAAGACTTCTAAAACAGTTTAGTTCGAGAAACGGGAGGGGTCCATGGCCTGGTCATGCTCTCACGCCAGATGCTCCTGCAGTACAGAGGGAGAGTTCTGGAAAACTGTTTAGGTTCTAGAAACTGAGTGGTCCGGGCCTGGTCAGGTGATGGATCCCGCTGTGCAGAGGAGTTCTGAAAACTGTTTCGTTACAGCAGTGAGGGTCCGTGGCTGTTAGTTGGGTGCTTTGGACTTTGCACAGAGGAGTTCTGAAAACAGTTTAGTTCTGCAGTGAGTCCTGCCTGGTCAAGGAGTGCTGATCCCTTGTATTGCAGGAGTTCTTGAAAATCTGTTTAGGTTCAAGAAACTGAGGCGCCCATGGCCTGGTCATGCACACTGAACTCTGTTAACAGTGAGTTCTGAACTACTGTTTAGTTTCCAGTGAGGTCCGTGGCCTGGTCATTGCACGTATCCCTTGCACAGCGAGTTCTGAAAACTGTTAGGTTCCAGAAGTTCAGGGTGTCCATGGTCTGGTCAGGCGCATTGATCACTGCAGTACAGCGGAGTCTGGAAAACTGTTTAGGCTCCAAATTAGGGTCTGTGGCCTGGTCACTGGCCGCTGATCCCTTAATGTACAGAGAGTTCTGAAACTGTTTGGCAACAACCAGGGTCCGTGGTCTGGTCAGGTCTCCTGGATCCTTACAGATGAGAGTTCTAGCTGTTTCGGTTCCAGAAACCTGGATTGGTCCATGGCCTGCCTCAAGGTGCGGCCAGATCCCTACAAGGGCAGAGGAGTTCTGAAAACTGCCAGTTCCAGAAATTGAGGGCCATGGCTCAAAGCACGCTGATCCTTGCAGGAGAGTTCTGAAAACTGTGTAGGTCTGAAATGAGGTCCGGCCTGGTCAAGGCACGCCGGATCTCTCTCTGCAGCACACAGAGTTTGAAAACTGTTAGTTCCAGAAATGGGGTCTGTGTCAGTCACATCACGCTGGATCCCTTTGTAGTACAGAGGAGTTCTGAAAACTGTTTAGGTTCCAGAAAGTGAAGGGTCTGTGGCCTGGTCTAGATGTAGTGATCCTATGCAGAGAGGAAGAAATGTTTAGGTTCCAGAAATGTAGGCCATGGCCTGGTCATCGTATGGATCCGCGGTACAGAGGTTCTGGAAAACTGTTTGGGTTCCAGAAAGTGAAGGGTCAGGGCTCAGTCTCAGGTGCAGGATCCTATGCAGGAGGAGTATGAAAACTTAGGTTCCAGAAAGGAGGGTCCGTGGTCTGGTCATGCTGGATCCTTGCAGGTACAGAGGTGTTCTGAAAACTGTTTAGGTTCCAAAGTGAGGGGCCTGCTCTGGGTAAGCTGGATCCTTGTAGTACAGAGGAGTTCTGAAAACAATTTGGTTCCCTAAACAAAGGTACATGGACTTGTTAATGCTGCCACCTTTGCAAGAGATGAGGTGTTCTAAAACTGAGTTTGGGTTCTGAAATTAGGGGGTCTGCGGGTCATTGCGCTGGATCCTTGCGGTACAGAGGAGTTGCAAAACTGTTCGGGTTAAGAAATTGAGGTACATGTCTGGTCATGGCACACTGGATCCCTACAAGGGAGGAGTTCTTTAAAGACTGTTTAGGTTCCAGAAAATAAGGGTCCATGGCCTGTCAAGGCGCGCCTGCATATCTTGGCAAAAGAGAGTTCCTGAAAATGTTTAGTTCCTGGAAACTTGGGGGTCTGCTAATGGTCAAGGCACACTGATCCCTTTGCAGGCTGGGGTAGTGTTCTGAAAACTGCTTAGGTTCCAGAACAGTCCATACCCACTAGCCACACTGGAATCCTTGCAGTAAAGGGAGTTCTGAAAACTGTTTAGGTTCCAGAAAGTGAGGGTCCGTGGCCTGGTCGGGCATGCTGGAACCCTTGCAGTAGAGGCGTCTGAAAACTGTTTAGGTTCCAGAAAGTGATGGGTCTGTGGCCCGGTCAGGGCATGCTAGATCCTTGGTTGTAGAGGGTTTGAAAAACAGTTTGGGTTTCAGAAACTGAGGGTGCGTGGTTTGGTGGAAGGTTGCTCTCCTTGGTGTTCAAAACCGTTTGGGCTCCAGAATTCACCGGTCCTTGGCCTGGCCAAGGCAGGCTGATGCGTGCAGAGTTCAGGAAAACAGTCTCGCTCCAAACCAGCCTGTATTCACTGGACTTTGCAGGATATAGGAGTTCTGAAAACAGTTTAGGCTCCAGAAATTCAGGGTCCTGTGGCCTGGTCTTGGTGTGTGCTGGATCCCTGCAGTACAGAGGATGTCTGAAAACAGTTTTGTCTAGAAATCAGGGTCCATAGCCTGGTCAAGTCACGCTGATCCTTGTTGAAGAGGAGTTTTGAAAACCTGTTTAGGCCCCAAACTGAGGGGTCGGTGGTCTGTCAAGGCATGCTGATCTCTTGCTGTACAGAGGAGTTCAAAAACTAGTTCCTGAAACTGAGGGTCCGGTGGCCAAGGTGCGCTGCATCCCTTGCAGTACAGAGCAGTTGTGAAAAACCGTTTAGGTCTCATTAGAATCCGTGGCCTCTTCAAGGCACGCTGATCTTTGTAGAACAGAGGAGTTTGGAAACTGTTGAGTTCCAGAAATTGAAGGTTTGTGACCTGTTCAGGGCACGCAGGACCCCTTGGTACAGAGTTCTGAAAACTGTTTAGGGTTCCAGTGAGGGGTCCATGGCCTGGTCATCAGGCAATACTGGAACCCTTGCAGTAGAAAGGAGTTCTGATAAACTGTTTGTGGGTTCCAGAGTGAGGGTCTTGGCTCGGTCAGGCACTGGATCCTTTGTACAGAGGAGTTCTGAAAACTGTTTGGTTCTAGAAAGTGAGGTCCATGGCCTGTCAAGCCAAGCTGATCCTTTTGCAGAGGACTTTGAAAACAGTTCAGGTTCCAGGAAATTGAGGGTCCGTGCTGGTCATGGTACGCTGGTTCCTTTGCGGCATAGGAGTTCTGAAAAACTGTTTAGATCCAGAACTGAGAGGTCCGTGGCTGGCTAGTCGCTGGACTCTGCAGGGCTGTGTAGTTCAGAAAAACTATTTAGGCTCCAGAAAGGAAGGGTCTGTGGCCTAGGTGGCACTGGATCACGGTGCAGGCAGAGGAGTAATGAAAACTGTTGAGGGTTCCAGAAAGTGAGGGTCCATGGCCGGTCAAGGCATACGGATCCGCAGTACAGAGAGTTCTGTTTGTTCCTCTCTTCCCTATTGCTAGAGTACTCATATGTCCATACCATGCATTCTTGAATTCCCTATTGTTTTGCCCCCACCACATCTGCAGGTAGGCTGTTTAAAGCATCCACTACTCTTTCTGTGAAAAGTACTTCCTCATGTTGCCCCTGAGCCTACACCCCTCTAGCCTAATATCATGACCCCTTGTTCTTGTACACCTTCTTTTCTGAAGAATGCTAATCTCCTGTACCTTGTTTATTATGCCTGATGTACTGAATGTCTCTATCATATCCCCCTCTCTCTACTCTCCTCTCCTCCAGGGAATACATATTGAGGTCCTCTTTTCTTTCCTCTTATGACTTTTGGTGCAGTACTTGCACCATGTGACAAAGCTTGAATAAGGCCCTGACCCATTTGTTACATGAAAAAGTTTAAGCATGAGTCTGTTCTGTCCTCTCCTTTTCGGTCTCTTTTGGTCTGGTTGCACAACCAAATTTTCTTGTGAGACCTAGGAACTGATCACTCTGATGGTTTGCAATTCTCTGCCTCTCACTACTTCTCTGAATTCCTTTGCTATTTCTGTCTTTTCTTCCCCTTGCATATCTTTGGTTATAAAATATATGTGAATCTTTATGTGAAAGTGGGATCCTTTGGTTTGAAATATATATAGTTATTTGGAACTGGGGTTAACCTGAGATGCTAGTTTGCAAAATCTCTCCAGAGCTGTCAACAAGAGGTCAGTTCTGGTCACTATGTTCTTTGCTGCACCTGCAAAGCTGACAAGAACATTTTAGGAAAAACAGAATGTTTGTTAACGAGCAGAGGTTGCTTCCAGACCTGTGCCTCAACGACACCAATTTTTGTTGCCCTTCTCTGGACTGCCTCTATTTTGTCTGTGTCCTTCCAGAGATGCGGCCTCCAGAACTGGACACAGTACTCCAGATGAGGTCTCACTAATGATCTGTACAGTGGCATAACCACCTCCTTTTTCTGCTGGTGATACCTCTCCTAGCATCCCACTGGCTCTCCTCACAGCCTTCTCACATTGTTTGGTTACCTTAGGTCATCAGATATGATTACCCCTTTCTTGACTGCTGGCTTTCAGTACCTCCCCCCATCTTGTATTCCTCCCTTGGATTTCTGTGCCCCAAGTCGTGATTTTGCACATCTTACTTGAGAGGGTTCCTTCAGTAGGTCATCACATATAGGACTGCACAACCTGGCGTCCAGCCGCGCAGAACTTTTCTAGCAATTCCTGATGGGGACGGCTCACTGATGTCCATAACTGGCGTCAGCGTGACTGTATGTAGTGGGCGGTCCCACACCGCCTTCCAGTTCTTTCCCACCGTCGCCTGCGTGTCAGTCGCATTGCAGAGACTTCCAAATAGCGATCGTCGTGAAGTGTCTTCGTTGGAATTTCCTTCGCTAAAATTCTCAACTTTTATACTGTTTTCATTGATGTCTTCACCCAAGAAGAAGTGCTCGTTTTGTGCACGATCCTGCACAAAGATAGTCACCTCAAGTGCATCCTCTGTTTAGGTCCGGACCATCCTGTTTCCTCCTGCCCTGAGTGCCAGACCTTCAATCAGGCCACAAAGAAAGGAGACAGCAGGCTTTGAGGCCTATCTTTTAAAACCCGCCTGGCTTCCCTTGAAAGAAGATGGACCAGTTAAAGAGGTCCTCAGCTGAAAAATCCTCTCCTTCCAAGAAGCATAAGGAGAAATCCAGGGAGGCGGGGAGCACTCCGCGGACGGCAGCGCCTTCGGCGAGCAAGGCCCAGCGCTGCCAGAAAATCGGATGGTAAGTCTGGTAAGACTGCAGTGGGTCAGCGGTCGTCGACTCCTCCTCCGACCGCACCACCTCAGCCAATAAGTTGGCCCCGGCTCCTCTGGGATTGCGCAGCAGACAGTAAGTCGGCTACCCAGGCGGTGGTACTCACCGGCACGGTCGATAAGCGGTGTGGGGCTCCTCCCCTACCCCCAATCACCCGCTAAGCCGGTCAGTCCCTGATGGTATGCGGGTGCAGTTCCCGCCGGGGCTCTAACGGCACCGCCCGACATGTGCGGAACCAGAGGGAGAAAGCTCCTCTCCCTCTTTTCCCGCCGCCTGTACCCTCCCTTCACCGGCGGATACTTGACAATCATAGCAGGGAACCCCTTGATATTGTCAATGCTGAGGTCAGCTCCATGTTCCCCTCTGGGGTCAAGGAGAAGAGCTCCTTCTCCAGCAAGCAGGCCTTACCGTGGAGGCCCCTCCTCCGCCCGGGCGGATTTCAGTGCCTCCTCTGACGCGGATATCTCAACGACAGTCCCGTAGCCTGGACTAGATGATCGCTCAGCTCTTGGCCCAACGCCGATCAAGTCCCGCCACCAGGCCCCTTCGTCCAGCCCTGACACCAGATCCCATTCTGGCGCGCCAGATCGGTGGTGCCAGTCCCAATGTCGGTTCCCCTGACATGGGCTGTCCCGATACGGACCCCAGCCGATATATACTGGCGGGTCAATGTGGGTACCCTCGGCGCCAGATCTGACAACAGGGATTTACTCTAGACCGGAACTGTCCCACGACCTGCAGGGGTTTCCTGGGGACCATTACCTGGTGGGTCCCCTTGGACTGGAGTCATTTTGAACAGTTCTATCCTGGGTTCAATCCCTACTCTGCTTATCAGGGATTCCAGGGTTACTACCTCCACCGGTTATTCCTCCTCTTCCTCCTCCCCTCAGCCTCTGCCTACTCCACCACCCCTTCCTCCTGTTGCTCCAGATTTCAAGGTTCTAATTCAGTCTTGGTGGCAGGGGGCACGGTCAGAGTTGGTCTCGGACCTGGAGACTAGACTCCCACCCACGGTCTTTCAGGTCCCTTCCCGAGCAGTTCCTCTATTGCTAGTGTCCATGTGTCAGTGGCTCAGTAGGTAGCACACTCGCCTCTGAGGCCGGGAGATCAGAGGGCTGTGGGTTCAGTTCCCACATCTGGCACTTGGGGTTAATGTCCAGTACTGACACTGTAGTGCAGCATGAGAGGGTGCTGCACTTCTGAGGTGCCGTCTTTCAGATGAGGCGTTAAACCGAGGTCCCATCTGCCTGGATTGGTGGTAGTTCAGGTGGATGTTAAAGATCCCATGGCACTTATCAAAAGAGTAGGGAATTGTTTATTGCAGAAACCAAAAAACATCAATACAGTATGCTCATATAAAAAAAATATAAAATAAAAACATAAACATCACTGTAGAGCTATCAAACAAGAATAAACTTAAAATTACACAAAATAATAAAGAGACCATAATAAATCCAGTAGACATGCTTCGGTATTGCGAAATAAAGAAACCGGAAAATGATGGGATTCAAAGTCTTTTGTGTCAGTAAAGCTGATTCAATATGACTTAAAACCACCAAGGTAAAGTATGAGTATGCTGTAAGAAAAAAGAGCATCTACTGCCAGAGATAAAACCTGATGCAAGCAAATATCATATTATGGATACTGGGATGATAACGGGAAAAACCCTGAATAATCCCCAAAACCAAGCATTCGTAGGTAACATGACATGTGTCCCCACCCCCCTTAACAAACAAGGTGGACAAAATTGAACAGTATAAGAACAAGTATGAAAAAATGAATAAAGCTTCTTCCATGCCCACACATTCAAACGAATACAGTTCTGTTCTGCAAGAGCCTTATGCTTCAAATTTCCCTTAACCCTAACCTCCCATGACAACTTAGCCATGTCACATCCCACATCCGCCAGGAATCCTCCCGTCAGTCAGGACCTTTAAAGCTAAATGTATTTTCAGTAGGAAAACATTTGGGAAAATCAACCCAAACTAAAAATTCATAGACATTATGATCTGATATAGGCCCTTCCGGGAAAGCAGATAAACCTCGCTTAGCCACACTCCACAAACGAAGTTTAGCAGCCACTAAAGGTAGAAAGGAAGGCAGTTTATAATTAGATTTCACAATAGGCGCCTAGTAGACTAATGCAGCAGAAAATCTTGAAGCGAAAACAGAGTCCAGGCACCCAAGGATGAGTTTGATATAATTGCACCTCTTTAAATGTAGCTTTAATAAAGAAAGAAAAATAAAAAACAACCGGATTAATCATACCAACACCACCCGCCTTAATTGGAAGATATGTGAAATCACGCTAACCGGGTTCAATCGGCTTCCCACAACATTTGAAAAAAATGCTGTATAAACTGGTTTCATATTGCCTAGGTAAAGGAAAAACTGGACTAAAGTAAAGAAACAGAGGGAGTAAAAATTTTGATAATCAAAAACATGTTTTTGTTTAGAAAATGACCAGGTTTTCCATAATTGTACCTTTGTTTCACCTAAAGCAATACACGGTTTGCCAATTAAGATCATTCAAATCTCCCATACCAAAAGAAACAACCTGAAATCTTAATAGGTCCCGTAGAGAGAGTTATCTGTCCAATCATGGGATCAAAACCACCCTCCCCCAAAAAATACCAGCACTTTTTCACAAATTCACAGATGTTCCTGAAAGCAGACCAAACTGGGCCACAACATGCAATGCAGCAAGGCCTGCAGCTGCATGCAAAGCGAGAAAACCGTCATCTGCATATACAGCCAAAATCTGTGGTGGAACCTCAGGGATGGAGACAATCCCAGAATGTGAGGATGATGAAGAAGTTCCCGAACTAAAGGGTCCAAAACAAAAGTATATAATAAAGGACTAAGTGGGCAGCCTGACACACCCCTACAAAAATCAATCCCTCCCCAACAATCTATTAAGGGAAAATTTGGGACTTTGCTATATAAAAGTGCCATGAAGTTCTAAGTTTATCGGAAAACCCATACTGCTGTAGAACATCAAATAAAAACCCATGTGCCACCTTGTCAAAGGCTTGGGCCTAGTCAAGAAAGTAAATAACCAGAAAGTTTCCCCAATCGGCCAAGCTCACACACATTCCTCAGCAGAGCCAAATTTTGGTGGATATGTCTACGGAATCGAGCATGTTTGGACTGGATGTCCTAAGGAAGAAGCAATATGTTGGAGCCGATGGCACAAAATAGCTGAACAAATCTTATAATCTGTATTTAATAAACAGATCGGTCTCCAATTTTTGATTAGGCGTTTATTCCTTTTTAAATAACAAAATGGTTAAGGCATCCGAGAATCCACAAGGCAGCCTTGAAGATTCAAGAATCTCATTAAGAACAGAGGTCAAGATGACACTTATACCATCTATCAGAATTTGTATAATTCATTAATTAAGCCATCCGGGCCAGGTGATATCCCAGACTTTAAGTGAGTAACTTCTGACCTAACCTCATCCAGGATAATGGGCCTATCTAAAAAGGGAATCAGCAGACAACATTTTGGGCAGTTGAAAGGAAAACAAATCGTCCCATGTAGTAGTGGGCTGGAAAGCCCTACCATTTTGAGTCTGTAAAAAAAAACCTGGACAATATGTAGCATGTCAATATCCGCTGTGTGCAACACCCCTGTGATCATAAAGGCCATCCATACAAGGGTCCGAACTAGGCGAAGATTTAAGTCCATAAGACTAATCATCATGAATCTTACAAGCTTTCCCATAATGATAATTTCTCATGCTATATACGTATCACAACTAGTTGATCTTGTATCGAACATCAAAACCAGAGGAAGTGACATTAATTTATAAAACTGCGCTCTGTGTTTCAAATAAAGTAAGATAATCGGCCGACTGAGTACTATGGTGTAAGCTAAGTAGAAGTCATTCTAAACTCAAGTTTAGTATCCATCCACCAATCACCCAAAGAATCGTACATCCAGCTACAGAGCACCGTCTTTCCAATGCCTGGGATAAACATAACTGAAGCCACTCGGTAGTCAAAAAACGGGTTCATCTTCCATCGAGCAGGCAAGGCAGGAAAAGAAGGTGGAATTGTAGACCGTGAAAATCTTACTGTCAATAATAAATGATCTGAAAATTCAAGGGGTCAATAAAAAGAAAAGGGCAGTAAATATCTGGAAGTAAAAACAAAATCAATCCTTGTCGTAAAACTGCCGTTTGTACTGTAAGTGGACCCTAGGTCGAATGAAGCGCTCTATAAGCATCCGTCAAGGAGGCTGTCTGAATTGTTTAAACAAAGCATGGAATCGTAATACACCTTATGCTGCAATTGATCTTTAAATCTTACATCCAGGCCACAGTTGAAATCGCCTCCCCAAATGATGTGTCGAGGGTAAGAAGGTACTGCTAAATTTCACCAAACAAAGCAATCCTGGCTGATTTGACCTGGGGAGCATAAATGTTGATGAGATGAAGTGAAAACCCTGGTAAACACAATCCAGGAGCAAAACTGTCCTGGGAGCTAAGTCTACCAAACCAGTTACCTGAACAAAGGGATGACAAAATAAAATCCCCACCCCATCTGCTGCATCAGGACCAAAGGATCAGAAGGAAGGTCCAGAATGCCATAATTTCCTAGTGTAATTTACTTCCTGAAGAGTAGAAAACGTGTCTCCTGCAGAAAATGATATCCAGAGACAAGGACTTACAAAATGTAAAAGCCCAGATGCTTTTAGAATTGTTGATACTACAAGAATTCAGGGAAACCACCGTTAAAGACCAGGGAGTAAGACTAGGACTTGTCCTTTTACGCTTCCTTCTTGACTTCTTCTTAGACTCCAGTAATTCAGAACCTCCTTCATCATCACACTCCATACCAGACAAAACCCCAGATGCAACTGACAGGTCAGATTCAGAGTCCCCATCTGCATCGTGCAGTACCTGAAAAGTATTATGCATAGGAGTAACAGTAGGTACAACTACCTTTTAGCATGAGACCCAGTTACGCCTCGGGTGAGGTGCCTGAAACTCAGGAGCTGGGGGCTAGAATGGGCAGAGTGGGAGCAGTGAGCCCCAAACCTTCTGGTGGTTGTGCAACATCGGAGGCTCACCAGTGGGGCAGTTACCACTCCATCAGGAGGAGTCGAGGCAAAGGGTTAGGACCGGGGGTCGGGATCGGGAGGTGAGCCGTCTCCTCAGTGTGCGGCCTAAGCCGTCCTGGGCATCCGAGATCAAGATCTTCTTATCTAGGCCCCTGAATTATTCTGGCCAGCATATGGACACTAGTGGTATGATGCCCCTGGGTATCACAGAGATTGCAGCGTAAAAACATTCCGGCAAGTACTGCTGTCATGGTCGAGTTCTCCACAAAAGCGCATTTGATTTTATCACAGGCACTACTGAGATGGCATGGCTACCACATTTATAACACGCCTTGGGTTTGCCTGGATAAAAGCAGACACCCGATCCCTCCCAAGAAAAACTTCAGAACATGCAGACCAAATCCCCCAGAATCGCAGTTTCACCTTAAATTTCCAACTGCCTGTCCAAATACCATCCCCATCAATGACTGGCTGAGGAGGCCCCAATACAGTGCATTTACTCTCCAACCAATACATGATGTCCCCTACATTTACCCCATCATTCTGAAACATGACATGCACAGTTTTAAACAGTGGTTTTGTAATGGGAATAGCCCAGAATGGAGTCCATAAGGAGTAGATTTCAGTGAATCATACTTTTGCCAGAATTTATCTAGGCCCACAAATGATTTGAAACGATATCAAAAGTTTCTTCCCCAAATATTAATTAGGGCATATATGTCTGAGGCCTGGAAATTCATGGAGCTTTTAAGTAGCCGGTAGACCCCACAAAGAAATGGTCAGGTTGCTCCTGAAGACCCCCGTACCTGGGGCGGACAGCGTTCCGTCTGGGGCCTGATCAGACGATTGTTCCGAAAGAGGTCCGAAAAGTGGAGACCAGATAAATCCCCATCTGGAGAAGGGGGGCACTCATACCAGTAGTAAAACCCAGATCTACCCTGGAGCAGAAGCTTCAAATGCTCACCAACTGGCGCCAGCAGCCACAGTCTGCGGATCCGAGGGCTGCACCCCTGCTAAAGTCCCTGTAGCAATCGTGTCCCCTGCCGAAAAATCAATCGAATCCGAATCCATCTGCCATCCTGTCTCATCCATCCTCGTCTAGCAGGGCGTTTCTTTGCTCCAGTCCCTCGCTGGAAATGTGCCTGCTTCTGAAGGTAACTTCCATGTTGTAGCACTTCTCCCCAGATGCAGAAGGCAGCACTGGAGCCTCAGTGATAATCGAACCTGCCGCCACTGCGACCGGCTGATCAGCACGCATCCCGTATGCCTGTACTGGTATGGAGCTAGCAGTAACACCGGACTGGTTGGGCAAAGAACTCCTCGATCCTGCACCTTGTGGAACATCAGCCACCAAATCTCCCATTGCACTGTACGCCAGCACATCTCCTGGAGGCACCCCAGATACTACCTCTGAATTGCACTCCATCCCGCCTCAGCCTCAGCCAGCTGCACTGTAGCAATCATCCTGTCATCTGCAGGTAAGACGTCTGTCTCCATGAAACTGCACTCAGACTGCCAAAGTGTAGAACAGTCAGCAGGTCCCCTACCCGCCAGCATGCAGTAGGGGAATTTCCTGGTGTCCTGGCCAATTTCCCTCATTCACTAAAAATACCACCAACAGCTTAATCTGGTTCAAGATCAGTTGGCATTCATCTGTATCCCCTCCCCAGGTCATGCCTGAAAATAGGATTTGTCTAGTGCATTTACCGGTTAACAAAACTAAATAAATAAAGTAAATAAATAAATATCTCGGGAAGACTCGTCAGGATGTTTCCTTCCTGATACCCAACCCATTCTGTCAAGAGGCGGACGATACTCCATAGCTCAGAGGGGCTGACGACTCTTCAGAGGAGGTCCCAGAGAGCCTGAGGGCCCGAAGGCAAGGTTTCCCAAAATCTCCACCAGAGGACCCTGCCTTTTCAGACCTTCTGAGGTCCATGAGGATCACTTTGACTGGGAGTCTGAGGATCAGGACCCCATGAGACAGAGGCTCATGGAACATCTCGACTTAAGAGTCTCTGTCCCATTCCTCCCTGGATGGCACCTCACCAAGACCTCACCATTGCCATCTGACAGATGCCTCATTCCCTCCTGGCTGTCCCCAAATGAGTGGACAGACTTTACCAGAGTGCCGAAGGATGCCCGTTCCTGAAGAGCTCATCCAAAGCGGACTCTGGTCATCTCTGTGGCTCATGATCGCTCCTCAGCATCTTACTCAAAGAAGCAATAGCACATATTCCCCTCTGTCAAATGGAAAGGGTTTTACTCCCACCTTTTCTTGGTTCCAAAAGACAGGGGACTTCAGACCATACTGACTTAAGCCAGCTAAACCAGTTTGTCGAGTACAAAACATTTCGGATGCTGACACTCCAGAACCTCCTCCCACTCCTTATGGAGAACCACTGGCTCTGTGCTCTGGATATGCAGGATGCCTACCTGCACATCCCCATCTTCCACAGCCACCGCCCGGTTCCTGCGCTTCTGCTTCCAGGAGCACTTTCAGTTTGAACACTCCCTTTTGGTCTGTCTTTGGCACCACAGGTCTTTACCAAGTGCCTGGTGGTGGTTATGGCCTTTTGCACTGCAGGGGTATTGCGGTTTTCCCTTACTTGGACGACTGGCTGATTTCAGCCCCGTCCAGGATTCTCTACTGAGGCTCTTGCCTTCACCCTGGACCTCTTCAACAGACTAGGGATCACAATGTTCCCAAGTCCTCCTCATCCCTGCCCAGAGACTTCAGTTTTTGGGCAGTCCTGGATAGGGTCAGTGCAGAGCCTTTCTTCCTCTAGACTGGTGGAGACCCTTCTCTGTCAGACCTCCAAGTGGCTTCTCTCAGGACCATCCCGCTCATGAGGTCCTCGCCTTCTGGGCCTGATGGCTCCATCACGACTGTTCCCCTGGCGAGGCTTCACATGAGGGTCACTCAGTGGTCCTTGTGGGTGCAGTGGGATCAGCTCCTGGATGACCTGGACCATTCGGTACTGGTCTCCTCAAGTGTTCAGAAAGAATTGCAGTGGTGGATGGATTCTCTAATCTTTCCTTGGGGCTTTCCTTCCGAGCCCATCACCCTTAGCTTCCCTCACCATGGATGCCTCGAATATGGGGTGGGGAGCACATCTAGGGAGCACCAAGCCCAGGTACTATGGTCTAGCTTGGAGACTTCTTTGCATATCAGTGTTCTGCAGATGAGGGCGGTCCTGTACGTCTACAGGCCTTTCAGTCCCTCCTTCCCAAGGGATCACTGCTAATCCAAATGGACAACATGTCGGTGGTTTGGTATATCAACAAACAAGGGGAACCAGTTGCATCCCCCTGTGCCAGGAGGTGGCAGCGGGTGTGGAACTGGGCAGTCCAGCACCATCTGGTCCTTGTGGCCGTGCACATTCAGGCGTTCTAAACATCCTGGCAAACAGTCTCAGCAGGTCTCGGACCCTAGCTCACAGTGGGAACTGCATCAGAAAGTGGCAGAATCCATCTTCCGGCGTTGAAGTCTGGAAATTGACCTCTTCACCTCTCTGAATCCCAGCCCAAAACTTCCCAGCTTTTGCCGCCTGCTCCAGGGCACGGTGCTTTTGGAATGACGATTGTCTCTGTCTTGGACAGGAAGTTTTTGTATGCCTTCCTCCATTTCCGATTCTACAGAGGGTCCTTCACAAGCTTCAGGTGGAGAGGGCAAAGACGATCCTCATCGCCTCCTCTATGGCCGAGACAAATCTGGTTCCTGCTGCTACAGCAGCTCTCCAGGAGCCACGGTTCTACTTCCAGTGACTCACGACCTCCTGACCCAGGATCAAGGTGCGACTGTTACATCCGGGCTCAGGACCCTGCATCTTCACACGTGGCTCCTGCAGACATAGCGATCTCTCACTTCAGGGTCTCCTCCCGAGTTGCTCAAGTCCTCACTGAGGCCAGAAAACCTCTACTGCTCCACTTATGCCATGAAGTGGAAACGGTTTCCATCTGGGTGACTGCTAAGGGTTGGAACCCTTCTCTTGTTCTGCCCGCCAAGTCATGGAATACCTCCTTCACTTGTCAGACTCGGTCTTTCATACTGTTCTTTGAAGGTCCATATTTCAGCTATCTCGACTATGAGCTAGTGGATGGTAAACCCGTGGCTCAGTTGGAGGTCTCAAAACCTTTCTGAAAGGATTCTCCATCTGAAATCCCCATCTGCAGCCCAACTCCGCCTTGGGACTTGAACTCGTCTTGGAAAAGCTCACCCTTCCTCCTTTTGAGCCGGCTGTGAGCTGTGATTTGCGCTTCCTTACCTGGAAGGTGCTTTTCTCATAGCTATCACGTCAGCCCGAAGGATTTCGAGCTTCACGCTCTAGTCTGCAAGAAGCCCTATCTGATTTTCCATAGGGACCTGGTGGTCCTCAGAACGCATCCAAAGTTTCTTCCCAAGGTGGTGTCAGAAGCCACGCTGAATCAATCAGTAGAGCTTCCTTTGTATTACCCATCCCCTCTAACAGAGGTGAGGCATTCCTTCATACGATGGATGTTCATCGGATTCTCTGGTGTTACACTCACCAGACCAAAGAATTCCGTCACCTTCATGCATCAGCTGTTCATTTCTTTTGCCCCTAGATCAGAGGCAAACCGTTTCTACAGGGCCTGTCCAAATGGTTAGCAGCTGCATTAGTTGTTACCAGAAGGACTAAAAGCTCTGCCGGGTCCCATTAGAGGTCATTCTATTAGGGCATGGCTGCCTTCGTGGCCTTTTCGTAACGCTTCTGCAGCCGACATTTGTGCCACTGCTACTTGAGTTCTGTCCATACCTTTACCAAACATTACAGTCTGGACATCGCTTCAGGTGGAGGGCTGGCTTCGCCCAGCCGCCTTGCTGGGCCTTCTGTCCTAGGCTGTGTCCATTCTGGATTCCAGTTTTTCTGTTGGAGTTAGTTCTCCTCCTCCTCCTCCTCCCTAGTTTCTCTCGGTCTCTCCTGAAGGGACTGCTTGGGACTGTGTCCTATAAGTGATGACCTACTGAAGGAACCTTCTCAAAGTAAGATAGTACAGTTATGTAGGAACTTACCGTAACAGTAGGTTTTCGAGAGAGGTTCCTTCAGTAGGTCATATTTTCCTCCTTCCCCTCATTTTGTGTTTACAGGGACTCCACATCCTGTTCGCTCCTGCTGTCAGGCCTCTTCCTGGCTCTGGCGGAGAACTGGAGGCGTGGGGACCACCACTATATATAGTCACACTGGACGCCAGTCACGTGACATCGGGTGGGCGGCCCCCTGTCAGGGATTGCTAGAGAAGTCTGCTACACGCCCAACGCCAGGTGGTGCCAGTCCTATATGTGATGACCTACTGAAGGAACCTCGCTTGAAGATGTACTGTTACGGTAAGTTCCTACGTAACTGTCCCTGCTTGTACTGAATCTTAGCTGCCACACCCCTGACCACTCCTCAAGCATGTTTAGGTCCTTTCTCATTTTTTTCCACTCCTCTGAGTGTCGACACTGTTGCAGATCTTAGTGTCATCTGCAAAGAGGCATACCTTTTCCTCCAGCCCTTCTGCAGTGTTGCTTATGAAGACATCAAAGAGGACTTGCCCCAGCACAGATCCCTGTGGCACACTGCTGGTCACCCCCTCTCCTCAGATTGAATGCCATTTACCACCCTCTCTGTATCTTATCACTCAACCAGTTTCTGACCAGTTTACCACCTTGGAGCCCACTCCCAGTTGCCCAGCTTGTTTCAACTTCCTATGTGGAATGGTATGAAGGCCTTGCTGAAATCTAGGTATGCCACATCCACCACCCCTCCCTATCTACCTCTCGGTCACCCAGTCAAAGAAATCTATCAGATTTGTTTCACAAGACCTTCCCGCTGTGAATCCATGCTGCCTTGGATCCTGTGCTCTGCTGGATTCAAGAAATATCACAATCCTTTCCTTTAGCAGTGACTCCTTTAATTTCCCGCCACTGAGGTCAGGCTGACTGGCCTTTAGTTGCCAGCCTCCTCCCTGTTCCCACTTTTGTGAGAGGAACTACATTTGCCCTCCTCCAGTCCCCTGGAACCACCCCTGTCTCTGTTGATTTGTTGAATAGGGTTGTTATTGATGCTGCAGCACCTCTCTAAGTTCTTTTAATATTCTGGGATGTATTCCATCCGCCCATAACCTTGTCCCTTTCAGATTCTCTAGCTCATTTAGGACTTTTTCCTCCATAAATGGGCTGGTGTCCACCTCTCTCCCACTGGTGCTTCTCTCCCTAATAGTGGTCCTTCTCCTTCCCTTCTTCTGTGACTGTTTGTTCAGGATGTACGCATACCCCCTTCCTCCTTTTAACCTCACAGTCCTAGCCCTGATCTTCTTTCTATCACTAATGTACCTGAAAAAGGTCTTGTCTTCTTTCTTAATTGCCTGGGTTATTTTTCCTCAGTCTGTGCCTTTGCACTCCTGACTGTTTCCCTGCCTCCCTACTTTTCCAGATACAGTTCCCTGTCTTCCCCTCTGTGTTTCTTTGTACCTCTCGAAGTTGGCATTTTCTCACTTAGCCTTCCTGCACATCCTTTGAAAACCATAGTGCTTTTTCTTTCTCTTTGTTTTGCTTACTTGCCTAACACAAAGGCTTGTTACCTCTGCTATGGCTCCCTTAAGTTTAGCCATTGTTTCTTTACATCCCCCTTCTTCTTCCCCTGTCAAGGTTTCTTTGAGACATTCCCCATTTTGCAAAGTCAACTCGTCTGAAAACCAGGACCCGTGCTTTCGTGTGGTTTGACTCTTCCACTGTTCTCACATTGAACCACACCATCCGATGATCACTGGACCCAAGTGGCTACCCACCATTACATCAGTGACTCTGTCCCTAAATTGGTGAGTACCAGGTCCAGTATTGCTCCTTCTCTGGTGGGTTCCGCACAAGCTTCTTGAGGCACGCCTGCAGGGCATCCAGGATACCCTGCTCCTGGCTGTGGCTGCAGCCTAGGTGCTCCAGTCCATATCAGGCAAATTGAAGTCTCCCACCAGCACTTCACCTTTGGCTGTCATTTTGTGGATGGCTTACACTAGTACCCCATCCATCCCTCCCTTGTGCTGGAGGTCTGTAGATCACACCTGTGTGAATGGCAGTGCTATTTCCTGTCTCCAGGATGACCCACGGTGCTTCTGCTCCCTCCTGCATTCCTGAACTTCAGTTGCTTTAATTCCCTCCCTGACGAGATAGCTGCCCTGCCACCCTTTTTCCTCCCACCCTGTCTTTCTAAATAAATGTAACCTAGTATGGCTATATCCCATTTATGGTTCCCGTGTACCATGTCTAAGTAACAGTGATAATGTCCAGGTCTGCATTTGCCATCAAGGCCACTAGGTCTGGAATTTTATTTCTCAGATTGTGGGCATTTGTGCACCTGCCTTCCAAGTTTTACAACCTCCCTTCTAGTAGCCCCTCCTATCCTCATGTCTTCCCTTCCTTCCTCTCCTATTTTACTCCCATTCTTCCTTTTCTCTGCCATTCTGCCTATCTCCATTTTAGGTTTTAGTATCAATTTTCCAACCCTAGGGTCCTTCCTACTGACTGCTTTATCCGATTGCCTTCCTCCTGCCTAGTATCACCTCCCTTTGGCTAGTTTAAATGCTTGCCAATGAAACATTTAAACCTCACTAAGGCTCTTGGTTCCCCCTAGACAGATGTAGTCCATCCCACTTTTATAGGCTTGCATCCTTCCAGGTGGGACGCTGTCCACAATGAAGTCAAGCCCTCTGCTCTGCATCAGTCCTTCAACCATGCATTGAATCGCTGCGTGGTGAGGTGTGCGCCTTGCCTTACCCCCTTGTCATTGAGTGGTAGCACCCTGAAAAGGTTACAGTGCAGCCACCTTGTGGTTCCCTGGGCCAGGAAACACATGAGAACAGTACAGTGGTATTTAAGAGAGTAGTGGTCTCAGCTGAGACAGCCCCTGTTTACCCTGGTCCCAGTGCAAGAAAGATTAGTATTCTCCATCAACTGATGGCAACAAGTGTAGTTCTTGAGAAAAGGAATCCCATTTCAAAAAGAGCAGCACACAGTGTTGCTGACAACAGATGCTTCACTTCTGGTAGGAGGAGGCCACATCTGACAGAATATAAAAGGTGTATGGAACACAACAAAGAGATAATGCATAAACCTGTTGGAGCTCAGGGCAGTGTTTCTGTCCATAAAACATTTCTAAGAAATGGTCAGGGTAAGGTCCTGCAAATCAGGTAGGATAAGGTATTTATTTTTGTATAGCACCCCATCCATGGGCTAGGAGCATTTCACAGAACATAGTATAATAAACAGTGAATATACACTTAATTATAAATAATATCAGTAAATAGCATTTCTAGACCAGCCCAGTGGCGCTGAGGTTGGGCGCTGGATGCCACCTGCGCCACGCTGGTGACCTGGATTTGGGCCTCTGGGGGTCAGTAGGGAGGAAGGATTGAGCATCTGGAGGACTGCTGTCCCTTTCTGGGAGGATCGGGTTAAGTGCCCTCCTTAGCAGCCCCTGATGGAGATTGGGAGCAGCGCAAGGAATATGCGGTACAGCTTAATTTGGGGTGGAGCGGTGGCAGACATTGGCAGATTAGTGCCAGGGACATCATTCAGCCCGCACTCCAGAGGGAAACCAAAGTGAAAATACCCCAGAGGACCAGGAGGCAATGAGGGCTCCAGGAACCAAGCCCACATCCCCAGTGCCAGACCATCCCTCCAACGGTCACCCAAGGCCCTCTACCAGAACTGACCCTCTAATCACAGGAAGGCTAGCAGGTAGTTGGGGCAGGCTCTCTCTCCCGGGGGTGAGTGATCCAGGGACTGGAAGATCCTAGTGGGGGTCCCAGACCGAAGGGAGGTCCTGGTGGGGAGTAGAGGCGATGGTTGAGTAAGCACTTCTGAGAGATGCCTGGTCCACCAGAGCAATGACTAGAGTGTAAAAAATATCAGTAAATAGCATTTCTAAAACACAGCAGATGTGTGTCAATTCTAACTATCCAGATTAAAAGGTAACCTAAATAAATGTGTTTTCAGACCCTTTTAAAACTCTTCACCAAGGCTCAACTCCTTAGTTGGTATAGAAGGGAGTTCCATAAACAGGGGTGCCACCAGAAAGCTCTCTTCCCAGAAAGCTTCAGATGAGCCCTCAAGACAATCAGAGACATACCCTCAGTGAAGCGGAGGGTCGATCAGGAGCATTCCAATCTAAGTGGTCTCTAAGATAGTTAAGCCCAAATCAATGTAGGGTCTTGTAAATTAACAGCAAGATCTTGAAGGTGGTATGCCACCTAATTGAAAGCCAGTGCAGCTGCTGCAGCCAGGTGTTACTTATCCAAGTAGGAACATCCAGAGATCAACCTGGCTGCAGTATTCTATACCAGTGGTAGGTGATGCACAATCCTTCCTGATAGTCCTAGGTAAAGAGCGCTGCAGTAGTCCAATCTTGAGGTCATGAAGCCCTGTATCAGGGACACCAGGTCCTCAGGCCCTAGATAGAGTTTGATCTGAGATATTTCTTAGCTGAACAAATCTACTGCAAACCACAGCAGACACCTGATGTTGAAGTGTCAAATACATATCTAAAATGACTTCCAGATTCTTCACTGTATGCATGGCCACAAAGGGATGGTACCCTGACAGCCCACTTGGTTGCCATCCCTTTAGGACCCAGTTTCACCAGTAACAGTGACATCTTGTTGGGTTCAAGCTCATATACTCAGGAAAGCAGCACTTCACTTCTGGCTCTAAAATAGACAATTTATTGAAGTGCTGCAGACCAAAACAAATGCCCCAGCCTTCAAGGGATCAAACCCTCTTCATCAAGGGTTGGAGTCTAATTCAAACTAACATCTCTTAAATAAAGGAAATAATATTTTTATTTTTAAGGCGCTTTCAAAAGCCAAGGCGCCATACAAGATAAAATCAAACAGTTCAGATAAATAAACAGTCGTTAAATCAGACAATGCTATAAATATAATGACATAAAATGATCAATCACCATAAGCCTGGTGCCACAGATGAGTTTTAAGGCTGATTTAAGCCCTCCACAGTTGTGCACTCCGTAGCCAATGAGGTAGAGAATTCCATAGTGTGAGGCCATGAACATAAAAGATCTGGCCCCCAAAATTCAAACGTACCTTAAGAATCTCTAACAACCCTGGGGCTGAGCGGAGCGATCATTTCAGGGCAGTAGGGAATCAGGAGCTCTTTCAGGTAATCCAGGCCCAGTCCATTTAGGGCTTTGAAAGTCCACAAACCAACTTTAAAGGTGATCCACCACTGAACTGGCAGCCAGTGCAGTTCACGCAGCACTAGTGTAATATGACAGGACCGAGAAGATCCTGTCAAAGCTGGCCTACGCATTCTGCACCAGCTGCAGGTGGCAGTTTCTACCCTGAAAGCCCTAGGTATAGGGAATGCAGTAATCTAAGCATGAGGACACAAAGCGTGGACCAAGGTGGGAAGGTCGCTGGGCGATACCAGATGTTTAATCCTGGAGATATTCCTTAGATGGTAAAAGGAAGATTTGTCGACAGCTGACACCTGCAAATGCAGGGTCAGCCCTTCATCAAAAATAACCCCCAGGTTTCGCACCTGGTTAGAGGTCTGGAGGGGACACCCTCAAGAACAAGTCCAGAGGGTGACCCACTTCCCAAACCTCCTGTCCAACGACCAGGTTCCACAACCATCACCTCAGTCTTACCAGAGTTCAACTTCAGCCAGCTCGAATCCATCCACTCCTGGATTTCTTTGAGACAGTTATTAAAGATAGAGCTCTATCCTGGTTGGTGCAAAGAAAGGTAGAGCTGGGTATCATCAGCATAACAATGAAATCTCAGCTCATACCTTTTACAATGTCTCCAGGGGTAGCATATACACCATGAACAACATGGGCCACAGAAACTGAACCCTGAGGAACCCCACAAGACAGAGAAACTGGATCTGATGAAAATACTCCAGATACCACTCTCTGAGTTCTTCCAGTGAGGAAAGATGTAAACCATCTGAGGACAGTCCCTGTTATTCCACACATGTACCTCAGGCGGCAAGTTACAGCCCATGGTCCACGGTGTCAGATGCTGATGATAGATCCAGAAGAACCAAGATGGAATGGTTCTTCCGATCTCTAGCCATCAGGAGATCATTGAGCACCGAACCAGCGCTGACTCGGTGCTATGTCTCTTTTGAAAACTGGACTGGAGGGGCTCGTAGATGTCATGGATGGTCAAGTGGTCTTCCAGTTGTGCTGCCACTACTTTCTCAATAACCTTCCCTAAAGGGAAGGTTAGAGATAGGTCTGTAGTTAGAGTGGCAGTTTGGGTCCAAAGTAGCTTTCTTCAAGAGAGGTATCACTACCGCCTCTTTCAAAGAGTTAGAAACTCCCCAGATTCCAAGGAGCACCAAACTATCCTCGCTAGGACCGGACCAATAACATCAAGACAACCCAAAATCAGGAAGTTGGTCAGGGTCAAACTACAAGCATGTAGGGCGACACCCTGGATGATCCGCATGACATCTACGAAGTCGAGGTGGCTGAAGGTACTCCAGCAAACCGGGGACAGTGACCCCATGCTGATCACAAGCAATACCCAGAGAGTGCACTGGCAGGAGCTCCCGCCTGATGTCGGCCACCTTATCAGCAAAAGAAACGAGCAAGGTCATTTGATTCCCATTTGTGAAAACGCTTTTCTGAACCTAAGACAGGCTGGGCTACAGTTCGTCCACAGTTCGGAACAGCTGAGCTGGTCAGTTCCTGAGCTGCCACAATCTCCCTGGACAGGAACTCTGCCTTATTACGGGTGATTGTGAATTGATAGACTTGATAATGGTCCAGCAATCTAAGGCATTCGGCATCAAGGGCAGATTTCCACCAGTGACGCTCTAGCCTTAGTCCTAATCGCGCATCTCCTCAAAACCCCATCAAACCATGGGGATCAAGGAAGGAAGAGGACGAACTGAACTGGAGCAAAGACATCCAGTGCCCCGAGACAGCCATATTATAGGCCAGCACGAGGGTCTCTGGATCATTACTTACACAGAGAGGGACGATGGGTCAAGTACCATAGATAGGCTCTGAGAACTTATATCTCTTAAAGGGGCGGTGACCTGACCATCTCCACAGGGGAGGCCTACAAGGGGAGGTGCTAAAACTAAACCCCACGGTGTAATGATCAGACCACGCAACTGGTTCCACCCCAAATTGGATGCCTCGATCCCTAGGAGGAAAACCAGGTAGAGACTGTCCGTACTTATAAGTAGCAGTGGTAACCACCTGTGTAAGGCCCAGAGATGTCATTTTTTTTGTACTTTCTTTTATTGATTTAATAAAAGACATTACAACTTTTTTCCCTCATGCAGAGGATTCATTCAGTTACAATAGCAAAATATGGAATATCACTTTGTTCTAGCTCCACATAGCATGCAGCAGGAGTGGGGATAAAATAATTGGCAGATTTCACCAACTGTCCCATAAGAAAGTCCAAGTTGCCAGCCGCTTCATGCTACGGTGATAGTCCGCTTATTAGGTAGAATATCCCACACTTTGAACTGCACTAACCAGTAGTGCTGTAACCTTTCAAAGAGAAAATATATTAAAGGTAGACATGGTTCCCATGCACTCCGCTGTCTTCTGCTTCTAACAGATCTCAGTATACAATATGAGCAATTGAAATAATATGAACAAAATTTTAAACTGGGTCAGTATAACTATGAGAAGGATTAAACACTACCCCTCTCCCAAAATATCACTTCACCTCAGTATGCCAGTATCTAACTTTTAACTATTAGGCAAAGTAAAATGAGTGACTAAAGAAAAAGTTAGAGTTAGTACTCAGTCTTCCTCCAAATCAGAGCTGATCACCACATTTTCCAGTCCTGGTTTACTGTTGAATTCAGTAGCAGCCCCTCATTGTGACACGTCCTTGGTCTGTAAATTGCTAACTCCGACCCCATATGTGACTCTTAGGCGGGCTGGTAGCAAGAAGGTGTGCTATCCCCAACGAATGAAGCTTCTGGCGAACTGCATCAATTGTTTCCTCCTCGGCGTGTATGGTAGGAGAGATCAGAAATAGCTTGATTTCGTGGTTCTGGATTCCAAGCGAGAAGCTGCAAAGCTGCCCTTATTAGAATGTCCCGGACCTCCGGACCCCATCGTCTTCAGGATCACCGTCCTCGGTTGACCAACGTCTGCAGGCCGTACCCTTAGTGTTGCTCGATACGCCTGCATGAAAGCTGTCCATTGAAATCCTCAGGGATCGATATGGTCTCAGCCAGCCACTGCCACATAAAGGACAAAGGTTCACACCTTCAGGTAGGCCAACTACTCTGGAGATTCCCCCAATCATATTCTCCACTCCCTCCAGGCAATATCTTAGTTGCTGGTTTTCTTTCACTAGGGTAGTTGCTGTAGTCTGAGCTGCTAGAGATCGCATGTCTGCCTCAGCGGCAGTTGAGCTCAGTGCTGTTATCTCTGCATCATGGGGCTCCTATTTAAAAAGTGTTTTCAAGTTTTGAGTCCATCGCTCTGACAGATTCTACGAGTGCTTGCCATGGAGGGTCCTTAGAAGTAGCAGGCCCCACCCATGGTCTTGATCAGAACTAGGAGGCTGAGGTTGAGATGCAGCAGAAGGCCTCAAATTTGCAGCCGAATGAGGCTGATTTTGCTTAGTACGCCCATCACAAGTCTGATATTGTTAGAGAGCTGAGAATCTGCAGAATTCACTGAGTTCAGTTGAAATAAAGGTTCAGCTAAAATTATATGTTTTAGTTGGTAAATTAGGAGCAAAAGTGCAGAGCTGCAGAAAACACTTCCTGCCTGGAAGCTGGCTCTCTGGCGCCCGACCCAGAGATGTCATTAACTGGAGGAAGTGCTGTCCAAATTCGAGTTAGGTCATCGGACCCAGGTGTTAAAGTTGCTCAGAACCATCAGTCTGGCGACTCCAATGTCATGTTATTGACTAAGTCTGCGACTTCTGAAGGAATCGCTTCTCATCACTGGGTGGATGATAGATGAGAGCAATTGGGCAACCTACACCTCCTACTATGGTACACTCAAACGACTCTGCCTCCTCAACTAGTACACTAGTGAAGTTCAGTTCAGTATTGAAACAGACTGCAACCCAGCGATCTAATCTTGGGCAATGTATCACGAGTACCTGGCTGGAACTAGAGCCTCAAAATGGGGCCAGAATTTTCCTCCAGCCAGGTCTTCGGTGCAAGCCAGGTCCACTGTTTCAACAAGATCTGCACAGTTTGCAGTCTTGTTTTAATGGACCTGGCATTGTATAACTTACCTTTCGAGTTGGATGGACCTCTCAGGCCTTGAACCATCTGCCTACTACAATCAGTAGTGCCCTTGGGTATGGAAACCAGACAGAGGCCCCCTCTCTGAGTTCCATTTGGCCTTAGGGGCGTCTCCTGGAACCTACTACCTCAATGTGGACGGCACCCTCATTCACTCTCCACTGTTTGCACTTCCGACTCCTACACGTGATACCCAAAGCCCCACACCATTGGTAGGTAGCAAACTGGAGAGGAGGAGGAAAAAGGATGGTGGGCACGAAGAGTAGAGGCTTAATAGTGCACGGCTGCAGTAGTTGACATCCCAGGCATTTAATAGCTCAAGCACTAGAATAAATAAACCAAACAGATAATTATAATACAGAAATCCCCAAAACAACTATCTAAATAATAAAATAATTAACAGCTATTAAACACCCCAAACCCAACATATAACAATTTAAAATTAAAAACCTAAACCTAACAACCTAAACTTTAAATCATTCAGTCTAAAAATAATAAATAACCAGGTCTCATAAGAGACACCAGTTAAAACATAAACCATACAGCTCCCAAGGTTCTCTCACTACCCAGGAGCTAAAAGAAAATACTCAAAGATTATTTATACAAAAACCAGCAAAACATTAAATAAAACAAACTTCAAGTATTGAGCAAAATTATTAGAAATATCCAAGCCCTCTCACTGCTTGGAAATAGATATAAGTGCACTCACTGCTTACAAAGTCAAGAAATAAAGTCCAAGTCACTAGAAATAAGCAGAAATAAAATGTCTGACCGTATTTAGAGATCTTACTTGAGAGGGCTCTTGCAGTAGGTAATCACATATAGGACTGGCTGGCAGGTGGCAGGACACCACGGAAAAATTTCTAGCTAGCAGTCCCTGGCGAGGACCGCCCCAAAGTCAGGTGACCAGCATCAGGAGATGTCGGTATAAAGGGGCGGTCCCAGACACCCGCCTTCCAGTTCTTTCCGCCGTTAGCTCGGTACAGCTATCTCATGGAAAAGTTCATCTTTGTCAGCCCTACCTTTGTCGTTTTTTACTGAAAAATCATTATTTTCTACTAACGTCAGTACTATCATCGGTGTATGTCATCACCTACACCCTCCGAGCACAGAATAGAGTACTATTAATGCGGTGCCCAGCCTACCGCACAAGGAATGACCACTCCCTATGCCTGTTCTGCTTAGGCCCCGATCACCCGTTGAGAAGTGCCAGCACTACTCAGTTTCAACGCGGGCTACCCGGAAAAGCGGCAGCAATCCTGAAGCCCATATTCTAAAGAAGAAAATGAGTTCTATGGAGAAGGAGCTCAAAAACTGAGGCAGGCGTCCACTTCCCTAAGGCCATCGGAAGAAGAAGGAGAAGAGAGGCACTGGGACAAGGGCTCCTCCACTGCGTCTCCCTCAGGAGTCGCTGGGATTCAGGTAACATCCCCTCCGAGATCGCTCCTCGGCCGCCTCGGAGGTTTCGGCGTCGGCCTGCCCCTTGCTGGCTCGGGCGCTGCGGATGCCTCCAGGCAGTTGGGCCTCCGCCCCTGGTTCGATCGCCAGGCTGCGTACCTACCACTGTGGGCGACTCCGGTAAGCTGGGTGTTGGCTCCTCTGGCGTCCGCCCGGAGAGGGCCAGTAAGGCGATCCGACTCTTGGAGACATGCGGCCTCACTCCGCCCGGACCAGGCTGAGTCACACTCTCGGCCCGCCTCCGGTGATGGCTCCCATAAGTCAGGCGTCGGCTCCTCCGGCGCCCGCCCGAGCTGCGCCTCTAAGCCTCCCGTCTGCTCGTCCGACATCCAGCCAGCGAAGGAACGACGGCGGACCCCCCACCATCCGTCGTACCCGTTTCCCGCGGCCTTCGCCTGGCGTCTGAAGAACCAAGTCTCCCCAACTCGACCCGAGGACTTTTCCCCTCCATCCCTGGGCGGCTGGGGATCTTTTGCCTCCATCAGTCCTTCCTCCCACCTGAGTGCGCCCGGACGGCGCCGCTCCTGGGCGCCCGGCTCCGGCGCCCGGCCCCTCCAATGTCAGTACCTCCGGGCGCAGGGCTCTACTGCCGGCACTGACGCTGGCTTACCGACCCGGGAGACATTTCGCCTCCCATCGGCTCCCTCTGCACTCCAGGCTCTCCACTATGGACCCACCCATGAGGCCTCTGGCTGGGCCATCTGCTCTGGCAGCTCCCGGCTCCCGGTATCCTCTGTCCTATTCGACGCTGGTGTACCTGGGACACGCAGTATCTGGCGCCACAGTACCCGACGCCACAGTACTCGATGCCACAATACCTGGCGGGGCACCCCAGCCGAGTTTTGAATATGCTCCCAGTTACAACCCGTATCCTTATCCCCTCATCCTCCTCCTCCTCCACCGCCCTCGCGGCCATCGGTGGACCTGGAGGAGACTCAGCCTCCTGGTGGGCTGAGGCCAAGGCCCAGCTCACCAAAGAGGTCGAGAGCGCCTCCGCGTGGTGCCAGTTCCAGGTTCCTGTATGTCCAGGTGGCACATTCCCTCACCACCTCCGGACTCCAGGGTTCTTCCATCTGGATCCAGAAAAGGGCAGGACACGCTTCCCGGGGATTTCCCAAGGGGTCCGTTCCTCCACCAGGTCAGGAAAGAGTCTTTCTCTTCTTCATCCTCCTCTTCACCCTCGGACTTCTCGGACTCTTCCGGACGTTTGCTCGAGAGAGACAATGAGCCTCGGTCTCCGTCAAAGCCCAGGCCAAGGACTCCTCCAAAGTCTCCTCGGACGATCCTTCTTTTCGGAGTTGCTAGGAAAATCCAGGAGGTTCATCAGTGGCACTCCTGGAACCAGATCCTCAGCGTCTGAAACTCGTTGAACATCTGGATCTGCCCGTGATAGCTCTACCTTGGTGCCACCCTGGATGAGAGCCTCACGCCGACCTTGTTACCACAATATGGAAGAAGCCGTCGGCCTTAGCCCCACTTCCTAGGAAGTTGAACCGGCTATATCAGGCTCCAGAGGTGTTGATTTCCTGGATTCTCACCCTCGTGCCGACTCGATTGTGATTAGCGCCGCTCACGGCGGTCAGCGAATCGCAAACATCTTAGCTTGTCACCGCCTGATAAGGAATCACGCCTTCTGGACCAGTATGGGAGAAAGATTTATGTTTCCTCCACACTGGGGATCAGGGCCCTGAACTATGTCGGCCATATGAGGGACTACCAGAAGGCCTTCTGACTCAGGTGGAAGCCAAACTGGACTCCTTGCCTGACTCCCAAGTCAAGCAGGAGTTGGCTGATCTCGTCCGCTCTGCTTGTTCGGCCAGTCGACACATGCTCGTGCGACATGCGATGCAGTGGACACTGCTGGGCGGAGCTCAGCTTTCGCTGTGGCCCTCGGCGTCATGCTTGGCTCCGTGTGTCAGGTCTGGTCCGGAGGTGCAATCTGCTATCCAGGAAGCACCCTTCCGAGGTCGGTGCTTCGGGGTGATGTCAAGGACATCATCACCGATTACAAGAAGAAGGGGACGGCTCTGAAGTCAATTGATTCCATGTGCCATCCCATCAGCAGCAGTGCCGTCCCTTTTACAGATGGAATCGGCCAAGAGAAACCCCAGGAAGGCGGGCCACAAAACGCCGGGCCCCCACAGCTGCCAACCCCCAAAAAGCAGTGGGTGCTTCAGCTGCAGCGCTGCCCCACACCACCTGACTCCTTTCCTCTCCCACTGTCTCCGGACTCCCTGGAGGAACGGTGGAGGAGGTTTCCCTCCACCTTCCGGGATGGGAGAGGATAACCACAGATTCTTGGGTGCTCCAGCTCATAGCACAAGGACACTCCATAGAGTTTCTTCAGAAACCACCCTGCCACCCCCTCTGAAGTAGTTGTATTCAGGGAACATCTTCTCTTGGTCAGGAGGAAATCTCGTCTCTTCTGCTGAAGCAAGCGATAGAGCCAGTCCCCTTTCATCTACAAGGACGGGTTAATATTCCCATTTCTTCCTGGTCCCAAAGAAGACAGGAGATCTCAGACCAATTTTGGATCCCTGTTTCCTGAATCTTTACGTAAAGTACAAAAGGTCCAGGATGCTCTCTTTGCAGAGCCTTCTGCCCCTCCTCGGTCGAGTCAATGGCTTTGTGCTCTGGATATGCAGGATGCTTATCTGCACATTCCCATTCGCCTATCTCATCGCAAATACCTTTGTTTTGCATTCCAGGGGGACCACTACCAGTTCAAGGCGTTCCCATTTGGTCTATCCGGCCCCAAGTATTTACCAAATGCCTGGCAGTGGTGGCGGCCCACCTGCGTACCAAGGGGTGCAGGTTTTCCCATACAGGATGACTAGCTCCTGGCGGCCTCGTCCAGGAGGAACTCCTGCATTCCCTCTCCCTTACCCAGCAGGTTTTGCCTGCCTGGTATTACCATCAACTATTCAAGTCTCGTCAGGACCCATCCCAGAGGCTACAGTTTATTAGGGCGATTCTCGTCGACCATGGGCAAGGCCTTCCTGCCTCCGGACAGGGTGTCCACCCTTCAGACCCAAATAAGTCTGTTGTCCGACCGCAGGATGGTCTCCACAGTCAGTCCTTGGCGTTCTCGAGCTCATGGTGGCTGCTATCCCGCGGTACCTCGCTCGACTCCACATGAGGATCTCTCAGTGGACTCTACGCTCTCAATGGGATTAGCTAGTGGGCCGATCTAGATCCTCGGTTCTGATCTCCTGCCCGATGATCGCGAGACTTGCAGTGGTGGATGGTTTGAGAGAACCTGTTTCGGGAGTTCCTTTCTTTCATCCTCCCCTCCCAGACTCTAACCACAGACACCTCAGGCAAAGGTTGGGGAGCCCATCTAGGCCCTCATCACCCAGGGCTCCTGGTCCAAGCTAGAACAAGCTCTCTACATCAGTGTGCTCGAGCTCGGGCAGTGTTGTATGCTCTCCAAGCCCTTCACCAATACATCCTTCCCGGCCACCTAGCGTCCAGACGGACAACATGTGCGTGGTGTGGTACATCAACAAACAGGGAGGGACTCGGTCCTACCCTCTATGCAGGGAGGCAATGAAGGTTTGGGATTGGGCAACACAACACGACCTTTCCTCACGGCAATTCACGTTCCGTGAGTTGACAACACCCTGGCAGACAAGCTAAGTCGCTCTTCTGCTCTGACTCACAAATGGGAACTGGACCAAGGGTCCTAGACAATATCTTCAACTTTGGGGAACACCACAGGTCGACCTGTTCGCATCCCCCTAGCATAAAACTTCCCATCTTCTGCTCGCTTTCGTTCCAGAGCGGCGCTTTGGAGCGACGCTCTGTCTCTAGACTGGAAGGATAGATTCATCTATGCCTTCCCCAATTCCACTGATCCCACGAGTCTTGCAGAAACTAGCTTCAGAAGAGGCGCGAATGATTCTGATAGCTCTTTCTGGCCTAAGGCAAGTCTGGTTCTCTCTCCTACAACAATATTCAGAGGACCTCCTCTTCCTCTATCTCGAGGTTTGTTGACCCAGGATCAGGGACCCTGGTCCATCCAGGCCTCAAATCCCTTCAACTGCATGCATGGCTCCTGCAGACCTAGCCCAATCCCATTTTGGAGTGTCTCCCAAAGTGGCGGAGATTTTAGTGGAGGCTAGAAACCCTCCACCAGATCCACTTATACCATGAAGTGGAAAAGATTCACTATCTGGGCCGCTTCCAAGAACATGGAACCTTTCTCCTGTTCAGCAGGGCTTCTGTTGGAGTATCTCGTCATCTGTTTGACCTGGGTCTCAGCCATTCCTCTCTGAAGGTACACATGGTGGCCATTTCGGCCTATCATGTTCCTTCAGCTGACAAAGGCTTTGCTCAACTGGAGGTCTCAAGACCTTTCTCAGAGGGTCCTCCATCTGAGGCCCCTTATCCTACTCCTGCTCCCCCTTGGGCTTAGAACTTTGTTCTCGAGAAACTTACTCTCTCCCTTCAAACCTGCAGCTTCTGTGGATTTGAAGTTCCTTTGTTAAGACTCTCTTCTTGGTAGCCATTACTTGGCTCGGAGAATCTCCGAGCTCCAGGCCCTGTTGTGTAAAATCCCATTACTTGATTTTCCACAAGGGCGGAATTGCTCTTCGCATGAATCCTAAGTTTCTCCCTAAAGTAGTAGCCGAGTCTACTCTAAACCAGTCCATAGAGTTACCTGCTTTTTACGCAGTACTGTAATCAAGGGAGTATTTACTCCATACTATGGATGTTCACTGGATTCTGAGATACTACACCAACAGGACGAAGGATCTCAGAAAGACTGATCAGTTGTTCGTCTCTTTTGTTCACAAAAGCGAAGGCAATGCGGTTTCCAAGCAATGCCTAAGTGGTTGGCTCATTGCATCACTTTCTGTTATGACAAATACAACAAGACCCTTCGGGTCAAGTCAGAGGCTACTCACAGAGAAGTAGCTGCATCAATGTTGTTTCAAGAATGTGTCTGCAGCAGACATCTGCGCTACCGCCACCTGGACTTCCGTCCATACCTTTACAAAACACTGCAGTTTGTATGTTGTCTCTCTGCGTAGAGCAGGCTTTGGCTGGCTGTTTTGCAAGGCCTCCTATCTTGAGGCTTGCACACCAGAACTACCTTTTGGAGTAGTTTTCCTCCTCCCAGTGCCTCTCTTTGTTCCAGACTGCTTGGGATTCAGTCCTTTATGTAATTACCTGCAAGATCCTCTCAAGTAAGATAGTACAGTTATGTAAGAACTTACCGTAACAGTAGATCTTCGAGAGGCTCTTGCAGTAGGTAATACCTTCCTGCCCTCCATCCCCTAGGCTTTTCAGCTCCTTTTCCATTGAGGAAATATTCACTTCTCTTTGTCTGGCCTCTTTTGGCCAGTGGGAGGAAAAGAACTGGAAGGTGGGCATCTGGGACCATCCCTTTACCAACGTCTCCTGGCGCGGTCATCTGACGTTGAGGCGGTCCTCGCCAGGGACTGCTAGCTAGAAATTTTTCGTGGGGTCCTGCTGCCTGCCGCGTCAGTCCTGTATGTAATTACCTACTGCAAGAGCCTCTCTCGAAGATCTGCTGTTACGATAAGTTCTTACGTAACTGTACTTTTATTGGACACAGGTAGCCATCCACAGAACTATTCCTTCCATGCCAGAATCCACTCAAGGAGTCCCGTGAATCTACTTCGGCCAGGCACAGGAGAACCCTATGTGCTGGGCCCCAAGTCAAAAATAATCACTGTGATAAAGGAGCCACCAGCCGGGATCCACTTATCAGTAGATCCCTGGAGAACCGCAGAGGAACCTAAGCTCACTGGTCAACTCCCCGGCTGGTCCACAGCTCAGAACCCCCAAACCACAGCCAAATTTGACCCCTGACTCCCTAACACAAATTAAGGGAACCTCTGTACCACAGCAAATTAAAAATCAGCATGTTTCTTAACTGCAGCTCGATCCTCCAAAAATCCAAGAGATTCTGTCATAATGTGACAGAATAAAAACAGAAAATGCATATAACCCATTATTTACAATAATTTGGTCAAAAAAATAAAACATATGACACAAAGGTAAATATTTCACTCTTTTTTGTTTTATAACATTTTATTACTTATTTTATATATCATATGCTAAATTTACTATCAAGGAAAGGAACATTGTTTAACCAGGAGTAGCACACTAAGCGAAGCTTGTTTCTAGGGACATGGATATGTTGTTCAATCTGCACTTACTGGCAGGTTCCTTGCGCTTTAAATCTTGCGGAAGGTCTTCAAGCTGGCTTCTTCCACCCACCCAGGTGGTAAAACTCTCGCTCTGCCCATGGCCTAGATCTTCCTTACCGCTGGAGCTCAGGTTCCCTCCTTTGCGCTCTGTGTTTTAGGCCTGGATCCAAACTGTTCGGTTAACTCAAAACTAATCTTAAAATTTACAAGACTTCAGTCTTTTTCTTCCTCATGACTCGATGGACCAATCGACTCAGTTTTGGCAGTGCCCCTGTAGGCAGAAGATGTCCCGGACTGATCTGCACTCCATGCATTTGCTACCTTGGGCTTGAGCACGATTCGCAGACTTGCGACTTGTGCAAGTTCTTCTCAGCCACAGTTCTAGAGGATTGCGCTGCCAGATTGCAACTTGGCGCCCGAGAAACGCGTATCCTCCAGTCAAGTTGAAGGAGGCCCATTGGGCAGTGTCTGTCGTGCGGTCTCGGCTGAACAGCTCGAACAAATGATCGCCCTTGAGAGGAAGCAGCCAAGGTGTCAGCATCTTCAGTCGCCATTTATCCCACTCTCTTTGGGCTTCTCCTACGGCTTCGTTCAAGGGCTTTGTCAATCCCTCTCCACCACGGAGAGGGGCCTTTGGGACATTCCTCTTGGTCCAAGAAGAGGACTCAAGGGTAAGTCCCACAGTCGGCGTTAGTGGGAGCGGGAGAGGTCCCTTCCTCGGATAGTCGACACTCGACTTTGTCGAGGTTGCTGCTAGGCCCTTGGCTTCACGGTGTCCCCTGCCAGGTCAGCCGGCTGAGACACCCATCGACACAGTTGAGATTTTTCTCGACCCATCAGATGGACTGTCGACTGGAGAAGCCGACAACCCTTCTTCACCGTTCCCCAGTAGAAACCAAGGACTTGCTTGTGCCTCCTGTGCCAGAGTCCTCGGTTAAGGTCCCCGAACTGAGGGAGGAGCGGTTTCCTGCCCCTCTCAGACCACCCTCGGAAACACCGAGGTCTCGGTCTCGGACCTCTTCTCGTTCCAGCCGATCCGCCCGACATTGGAGGTCTCGGTCTCGACACCGTGGAAGCGGTGCCGCTCATCCTGGTCTTCATCCGCTTCGAGGATAGGCTCTGGCACAAATTGTGTCGGTGCTACAAGGATCTAATGTGGCAGCAGCTCCTTTTGGACTGGAACAAGCCGACTCCGCGATTCCCCAGCCATTAAGTGGCTGTCACCGAGCTGCCAAACAACCCTCATTGTAATCGAGGAGCCAAGCCAGCACCGGTTGTTCAGCCAAAACCTACTCGCGCCACCCATTGTGGTGGAATCCCACCTCCACAACCTATCATACTGGGGCCCCGACTAAGGATTCTCGGTCGGGTCAGGGTTTGCCCCATCGGGTTGTTGGTCACCCTCAGTCCTGATCGACCTTGGCAGGTGGAGGGTGGCTCAGGCCCTCTGCAGATGTTTGCAGACTCCTCGGAGTCTGACGATGACTACTCCCTGTTCTCCAGGCCTCTTGACCTGGAGTCCATTGGGGTCAGTCGGTGGACGAGAGCCCATCCTCGTCCTGGGAATGCTTCGCTCATCTCAGAGTCTACTGGAATGAAGCTTGAACCCGCTTCAAAGCGGGCCAAGTATCCTGTCACGGAGATACTGGACTGAGGGATTCCCCACGGAGGCCTTCCGGTGGCCGAATCCATTGTTGGCCCGCCCTGAGCCATGGCAGTGGCCAGCTTCTTGTCCAGCACCTTCGCCAGGATGGCCTCGAAGTATGCCGCCCCACTGGTTCACTCTCCAGGTTCTGAGCACCCCCTGCGCGGAGGCTAGTGACTGACAGTGTTTTCCGGCGCCCGGAAACGCCGATGTGGACCAAGCCACCGGGATAAGGAGTCCAAGAAACTGGACTACTCCGGCGGAAAGTCTATGCTGCGCCTTCTTAGGCCTTTATCAGGCCAGTTCGGCCGCTCTGGTGGCACACTTTTCACACACCCTTTTGGACTCCCTGGATGAGGTGATTCCTCATCTCCGCTGACCTCAGACAATGGTCAAGCAGGTGCGGGATCAGGGAAGTGCAGTGGCTAAGCAACAGCTCCAAACTGCCTTAGACATTGGAAACTCTTGTGCCCGGTCAGTAGCGGCCGAGGCTATGTGCCGCAGAGCTTGGCAGCGGATCTCCACTTTCACAGTGGATACCAGCACAAGCTGGCAGACGCCCTTCTGGGTACTGACTTGTTCAGAACCAGGGTGGAGGGTCATCTGCAGAGGATTGAGAAGTCCAGCGCCACCTGGACTCGGGTCATGTCTGCCCAGAAGGACAGAGGCTGCCAGCAGCAGCGTGAGCCCTTCGGCCTTCAGCCCCTCAGTGCACGCCTGGCCTAGCAACACCAGCATCAGGGCCAGCAGGCTCACACTTGGCACCCCAAAGCCAAGCCTGCAGCTTCCTCCAGCAGGAAGATGGGAGGGAAAGGTCCAGAAGGCTCCTCGGCTGGTCCTTCCTCCAAGCCTGCCCAGTGACGGGTTAAAGGGTGTCGCCTCAACCTTGTCACTCCGCTTCGGGTCTCTGTGGGGATGGTCTGCCATTTCCTTTCCTCCTGGTCCGATATCACCACGGACCACTGGGTGCTGGAAGTGGTAGGAAGGGTCTGCCTCTGGAATTCGGGCAGGCTCCCGACGGGGCTGCAGGGTCCACAGCCTCTCTGTCAGCTCATTGAGTCAACATCTAGAGGCCAGAGGGCACAGGACCCTAGGCAGCATGGATTCACAGCGGAAGGTCATGCCAGACAAATCTGATAGATTTCTTTGACTGGGTGACCAAAGTAGTTGATCAGGGAGGGGCTGTGGACATGGCCTACCTAGACTTTAGCAAGGCATTTGACACAGTCCCACACAAAAGATTAATACACAAGTTAGCCAGCCTGGGAGTGGGTCACAAGATGACAGCCTGGGTAAAGAATTGGCTGGAGAATAAGACACAGAGAGTAATAGTAAATGGAGTCCACTCTGAAAAAGGGGGTTAGTAGTGGGAAACTCGCAGGGTTCAGTATTAGACTGGTCCTCTTCAATGTCTTTTATGTTTACATTGCAGAGGGACTGGAAGGAAAAGTATGTCTCTTTGCAGATGGCACAAAGATCTGCAACAAAATTGATGCACAAGGTGGGGTGGAAAGGATGAGAAGGGACTTGGCAAGGTTAGAGGAATGGTCAAATGTATGGCAGCTTAGATTCAGTGCTAAGAAGTGCAAGGTAATGCACCTGGGAAACAAAACCCAGGGAAGAGTACACAATGGGGGTGAGATACTAACAACAACAAAATGGAAAGGACCTGGGGTAGTCATATCAGATGACCTAAAGGTGGGTAAGCAATGTGAGAGGGCAGCAAGGAGGGCTGGGGGATACTGGGATGCATAGGGAGAGGCATCACCAGTAGAAAACAGAAGTTATTATCCCTCTGTACAGACAGCTGGTGAGACCACATCTGGAGTACAGCGTGCAGTTCTGGAGACCAAATCTCCAAAAGACATTGACAAGATGGAAGCTGTCCAGAGGAGGGCAACTAAAATGGTGCAGGGTCTGCACGGAAGACGATGAAGAGAGACTTAAGGAGCTTAATATGTATAGCCTCGAGGAAAGGAGGGGGAATGATAGAAACTTTCAAGTACCTCAAGGAATCAACAAAGTCCAAGAGGTAGCATCTTTCAAAAAAGAGGTGTGCAAGAACAAGGGGCAATTTGAAGATAGAAGGGGCGGCTCAGAGGTAATTTAAGGAAGTATTTTTTCACAGAGAGGGTTGTGGATGTATGGAATGGCCTTCCAGAGGAGGTTGTGGAGTCAAAACAGCGGTGGAATTCAAGTATGCATGGGACAGTCATAAGGCAATTCTAGGGGGTGGGAAGAAGTAGGCTGCTGGTTAACTAGGATCTGCAGCTTATCCATCAGGTAGGAAATGGGCAGACTGGGTGGGCCAGGGTCCTTATCTGCCGTCAAATTCTATGTTTCTATGTTTCTATTGCCCTGCTCCTCCAGAAGGAGGTGATCAGGAGGTGGCAGATCCTCCACCAGACCCAGGGCTTGTGTCCAGGTATTTTCTGGTCCCAAAACGGATGAGGGGCTGGACCTACATGACCTGAACAAGTTCCTAAGGTCTCGAACCTTCAGGATGGTCACTCTGGCTCAGATCATTCCATCCTTGGAACGAGGCACATGGTTCTGTTCTCTGGACCTCCAGGACGCTCTTTTCACGTCCCGATCCATCCGTCCTCACCAGCGATTCCTCTGCTTCAGGGCGGAGGGGTCCCTTACGAAGTTACGAGCCATGCCCTTCGGCCCTCTCTCTCCAGCTCCCAGGGACTTCACCAAATGCATGGCAGTGGTGACAGCATTCCTGCAGCGCCAAGGGTCCGGGTGTACCCTTACCTGGACGATTGGCTGATTGCAGCCCCTCCAGGCCGGAGGTGGAGCCGTCCAGGGATCTAGCCCTCCAGGTCTGCTCTCAGATTGGCCTCCTCATCAACGAGGCCAAATCGGAACTTCGTGCCAATGCAGGTGATTCAATTCATTGAGGCAGAGCTCGACTCTCTTCGAGTCAGAGCACAGCTCCCGGCGCGACAGGGAGGTTCTTTCCTCCTTTGCCCAATCATTTCTGGTTGGGCATTGCGCCTGCCCGGACTTCCTGTGCCTCCTGGTCCTACGGCAGCCTGCACCAGCATGGTCAGTTGGACCCGCTGGCATATGTGTCCCCTAGAATGGGGGCTGGCCTGCCAATGGTCACAGTGCTCCGGTCCTCTGGACCAGCCAGTGATAGTGACCCAGGAGATGGGGAGCACTCTCCAGTGGTGGATCGCTCCAGCTCATCTGCAGGAAGGTATCCCATTTGTCTGCCCGGCAGACGGTCACTCTGACGACCGGCGCCTCTCTGATGGGTTGGGGTGCCCATCTGGGGAGCTCAGAGTGCATGGCCTTTGTCCCCTGGAGTCTCGATGCCACATCAACCTGCTGGAGCTTCAAGCAGTCCAACTAGCCCTCACCGCCTTCACTCCATTTGTACGGGGTGAAGTGGTCCAGGTCCAGATGGACAATTCCACCACCATGTACTACCTAAACCACCAGGGCGGAAGCCTCCCAGACTTGGTCTCTTGTGAGCAGACTGGAGGCGGATCTCCTAGCCATCCATGTGGCAGGAGCTTCCAACACTCTGGCCAATGCCCTAAGCTGGATAGGTACTGCATCTCATGAGTGGTCTCTCCTGCTGGAGGTAGTACACTCATCTGTTCTCCCACTGGGGCAGCCCTCAGGTGGACCTGTTTGCCTCCAGGGAGAATGCAAAGCTGAGGCTGTTTCATGCGTGCTCCCCTCATCAGGGCTCGCTGCAGGGAGATGCCTTCTCGAGGCCGTGGACCCGGCCTCTTCTCGCCTTTCCCCATTTCCCTTGATCCACAAGGTGCTTCTCAAGGTGAGGAGGACAAGGCGCAGGTGATTCTAGTAGCCCCGGACTGGCCCCGCCAGTTCTGGTATCCAGATCTCCTCAGCCTCAGCTCCAGGCTCCCTAGGTGGCTTCCAGCCCGGCCTGACCTGATCTCAGTCAACCAGGGAAGGTTCTCCACCCGACCTTCAATCCCTGCACCTGATGGCCTGGTTCCTGAGCTGCTAGAGTTCCAGGCCTTGGGTCTTTCCAACGAGGTCCTCAACGCTGTTGAGGCATTCCGTATGAGCTCCACCAGAAAATGCTTCACCTTCAAATGGAAGATATTCTCCATTTGGTGTCAGGGTAAGGTTGGACCCTTCCTCCTGTTCCTTGGCTAGCATTCTGGACTACCTGTGGTCCCTTTCTCAGCTAGGGCTTCAGTCATCGAGCTCCTAAGGTGCACCTGGCAGCCATCTCTGCTTACCGGGCGTAAGCCGGGAAGCTGTCAGGTGGCAGGAGAAGGTGGTCGGCTTTTTCAAAGGCCTTGATCACATATCCCCTGTGGTGCAAGAACCTCCACCTCCATGGGATCTACTGCTGGTATCATAAGCTCATGGGCAAGCCATTCGAACTGATGCACAGGTGTGACATCTCTCACCTGTCATAGAAGACCGCCTTCTTGATGGCTGTCACGTCAGTCAGAAGGATGAGAGAGCTCCAGGCGCTTTCCATCGAGTCTCCTTATCTAGTCTTCCACAGAGACAGAAGTTGTCCTGCGCCCCACCCAAATTCCTTCCGAAGGTGGTGTCGGAGTTTCACCTTAACCAGGTGCTGACTCTGCCGGTGTTCTACCCCAATCACACCTCAGAGGCCGAATATAGGCTCCATACTTTGGACCCTAGAAGAGCGCTCTTTACTACAAGGAGCGCACGGCTGAAGTTCGGGGAGAGGTTCACCAGCTGTTTGTCACCTACGCTGAAGCTGCACCTGGCAGACCTGCAGCCAAGCGGACGATAGGCAGGTGGGTCACCTCCTGCATAGATCTCTGCTACAGGTTGGCGGGCATGGAGCCTCCCAAGGGATAAGAGCTCATTCTACCCGCCACACCGCTGCTTCGGTGGCTGCTTCCAGGGACGCTCCTATCCAGGAAATCTGCAGGGCTGCTACCTGAAGTCAGCACACACTTCATTACCCACTACCACATCGACCTTGAGTCACACTGGGATGCTGGTTTTGGGACCTCGGTTCTCCAGTCCTTATTTCCCAAGTAGGGGGTGTGCGCCTTGCACATGTTCCTGTATTTTCCTGTATTTGTACAACTCCCGAATGTATTGCCTTACACATCCTATTGCTTTCATATACTAACCCTTGTTGTAGTGTTCTGTATTTGTACTGTATCTCAATTTCTTGTTTCCCATTCAATGTATTGTTAATTGTGTTGTACACGCTTCTGCTTCATGTTCAGGACCTCCTTGTGAATGAGCCTGCTCATTGCAGTATTCCTGCAATAGAATTGAATTGAATAGCAGTGAAATCTTAAGCCATACCATCTAATGACTCATCCCAGTGGTAGCATATACATTGAGAATAACGGGTGACAGAACCAACCGTTGTGGAACCCCACAGCTAACCACTGTCAGCTGTGACGAGAAAGTTCCCATCATGAGCATCTATGATCTGCCAGTAAAGAAGGATGTAGACTATCTCAGAGTTGTTCCGCAAGTCCCCATATTCCACAAGGCCTTCTTTGAACGCTGCATGATCCACAGTGTCAAATGCTGATGAGAAATTGAGGAGGAGTATAGATTACTTCCCCAATTCCACACCAGGAGCAGGTCATTAAACATCCTAATAAGCACAGTCTCGTGCTGTGGTGAGGCCGAAACCATACTGAAATTGCTCACAGATGTCAAAATCTTGAGGTGGGTCCCAAGCTGCACTGTCACCACCTTCTCGGCCACATTCCTCAGAAAAGGAAGGTTCAAACAGGTCTGTAGTTCACCAGCACCTCCAGGTCCAACGATGGCTTCTTCAGAAGGGGTGTCCACTAACGCTTTATGGGCATCTGGGGAAACGGTACTTTGAGAGGACAAACAGCACTACAGCAGTGTATTACATAAACAAACGAGGTGCCAGATCTTCAACATTGTGCAGGAGTACTGACTAGCTGGGATCTGGTGTACAGTCTAAAGGTTCAGTTGTCAGCATTCCATGTAGCATTGGAGGACAGTGTCCTGGCAGTCACAGTGAACAGAAAGGGAAGTTGCTAATGAATGGTAACCAAAAAAGGCCATACTGGAGACCATTTTCAGGAAGTGGGATATATCAGAAGTAGATCTGTTTGCATCATGGCTAAAGTGAAAGCTGCCACTATTTTGTTGCAGAGCCCCATCATGCACGCTGCCAGAATATGTTCTGAACCTGTATTGGCAGAACAGGTTCTTAAATGCCTCCCACCTCCCCATGCAGAAGATTTTCCCAAAAGCAAGGGCAGCAGAAGCAACCATGATTATGATTTCTACATTGACCAAGACATCCATGTATTCTCTGTTACTGCTGATATCCAGACAGACCTACACTCCTACTTCATGCAGCGATCTGCTGGCATTCTCTAAAGGTTGAGTGACTCATACCAGTCTAGCTTCTCTCCACCTGAAAGCTTAGAGTTTTCAGAACTGTACCTATCCTAGCAAGTTTTGGAGGTTCTTAAAGTAGCCTGAATCCTTCTACAAGGAAAAGCGATGCAGCAAAGTAAAGGTTCACTTTCTGGTATCACGGTCACACCCTGCACAAATGAAGACATAGGCCTAATTCTGGATTATTTAATGCACCTTAAATCTTTAGGTCTTAGACCAGCATCTCAGGGTACGTTTGCCAGCAGTAGCTGTGTGTAGATCCAAAATAGGGGTAAATCCTTGCTCTTACAGCCTGTCCTTAAATATTTTTAAGGACCTGATACCAAAGACCATCCTGTGAGGGCATCTGTCCCAACATGGGACTTAAATTTGGTTCTGGATCAGTGAATGTCTCCTCCTTTTGAATTGGTCACTGCTGATTTTAAATATATTACTAGGAAAACGTTTTTCTTAGTGTCTGTAACATCAGCAAAGAGAACCAGCGAGCTGCAAGCATTTAGTATTGAATGTTCTTATTTGGTTTTCCAAAAGGAAAAAGGTAGTGCTAAAATCAGCATTCAGTTCCTCCCAAAGGTGATTTCTGAATTTAATTTAACGCAATCTATTACATGCCAGTTATTTTCCAAGACCATGTGCAAGCAAAGGAGAAGAAGCCTTGCATTGTTTTATGTGGGAAGAGCATCCTGATCTTCAAGAATATCTCTTTCATCTGACCTTGCATGGAAAAGTCATTGTTGCAGTCACCGTTTTCTTATTTTTTGTCCTACAATCAGCAGTCACTTTTAAAGTGATTTCGGCGATGTATGTCGACTTCAGAGCGTCAAAACTTTTCTGTTATTGTGAATACAGGGAAAAGATATACCTAAGGACTGCACACGCCTGTCTGTATGTGCTGTCCCGCCCAGACCATAACGTTAAGGTGTGCGTAATTTGCAGAGGGTTTAATATGTCCACCCAGTGATGCTAAAATGCATTTCAGAAAAGCACCTTTTGAAGCAGCGGTTAGCCCTAATGGAGAAGGAGCTACACTAGCAGAGTCCCACCCGTCGCCAGCCCACTCCCTCAGGATCCAAGGCTTGAGTCCTGGGAGAAGACATCTAGGTCCCACAGACATAAGCACCAGGAGGAGAGAGAGAAAAGGCAGAACCTCCCACTGTGCTCAAGGTTGCCATCCAGACAGAGTCGACCTCCGTTTTACCGTCCAACTGCCCAGCGCGCCTCCCCGTCAACTCATCTATAGGGCTGGGTTAGCTGTTGACACCTCCAGACCTACAGTTGGTGTGTCGCCGTCGTGGTCCTTGCCTCCCCCGCTGACCTCTGCCGTTCTTCCCATTGACAGCATGGATGCTGAAGTTCAGGTGGTACTTTCGTCCTTATGAACATTTTGAAGCACCTGTTACCTCCTCTTCCATCAGCCAGTACCACATCGATGTCTGGGTCCGTCCCACCAAGCCTCCACAGTGAAATATATCAGGTTGACGTGCCAGCTTTCATCTAGGGTGTCAGCTGGTTTCTCCTGGCGCACTCCTTGCATCTCATCAACCAGGCAGAGACCAGAGTACAATCCTGAGGTTATGCAGGAGGAGGAAGGTGAAGATTATGTGGAATGTTCCTGTGAAAGGACTAATTCCACTGTTTCTACAGGGAGTGAGGACTCTATGGTTTACACACTGAGATACCCCCGAGGACCCCTCTTTCTTTTTTTGAACTTAAAACAGTTTTATTGAAGTCCATAAGACACATCAACAGCCTTCCTAATACAGAATTGATGTTCTAATCTCTGAGAAGTTGCAGATATAATTCTTGTCATGAGTTTATCTAAAATTTTTACAACTCTAATCTATTTGCTTAAAACATTTGTTTATTACAGAATCACCTATAGTGACCCTCCATCAGTTAAGAACCGTTCAAGATGGATTATTCTGTTCAAGTGGAGAAGTCTGTTGGGGATGTCACCATTTCTTCTGTTAGGTCATGACTTATAAATTAATTCCTGAAGTTTCTGAGTCTGTTTTTTAGAGATTTTGAGAGGGTGTCTTATATTAGTGTGTCAAGATCTTCCACAACAATAAAAACTTTTCAACAACAATAAAAAGAAAATGAGTCCTTGTTTTGTTTAAAATGATTAATAGGAGCAATGCTAGCAAGGCAATGGATATTACCCTAATGTAAATCTTTGTACACTTTATTTTAATCTGTTGAGGTGGGATTGGGAAATTAAGGCCAGAGGCCAGCCATTTCCACCCTTTATGATAAAACTGTGGTCATAGGTTTCGAGGGAATCTTAAGAGTGTATGTCACCTTTGCCAAGTCAAGTCTGGAGAAGCTGTTCTAGGATTGGGTACCTTCTTTATTTCCCAGTATTTAAAAAGGGTAACCACCTTGTATTAAATTTGTCTGTGGATAGCCGAAGCTGGGCTGTGACCGCCTCCATTCCTAATTTGTCCTATATTTCTAAACCATGCACTGGGAGTTCCACAGCCAGTTTTATGTAAGGGCCTTAAGTGCTGCTTCAATTAAAATATAAAAAAGATACTTCCTGTCGAGGTCTTGATTTCCTGTGGAGGAAGGCCCAGAACCAGATACTTAAATTTTAATGAGGTGTAGAGGAAAGGATCAGAAATACCTATCCAGCGATATTATTCCAAAGAGGTAATTTTCGGGCAGTCCCAAAAACATGGTAATGTGATCCTATAGAGTCACAGCCTCCAGCATTTGTTGGATAGGTGTTTAGTATAGTGGGCAGTGATTGTAGGATTCTAAAAAGCAAGTATTAATTTTCCATCTAAATTCTTTCCACGAGGGTGAGTTAGTAGTTTTATGTACTCCTAACCAAATGTAATGCCAATTTTGTTCCATAAGGTTTAAGTTTGCCTCCATTTCCATTTAAGTTCTACCCTTTGTATTGCCAAAGTCCTTCTATCTTCCATCTATGTTTTATATACTTGAGATATAAAGGACCTGGTGTCTCCCATAATGCTTCTTTGTTAAGTCAGTGCAATTGGGGCTGAGGGTCCCTGGGATAAGTCTGTGAGGCCAATAATGCTATAATGTGAACATTGACAGTACCTGAAAAAATCAGTGTTGCTCAGATCAATTCGATTGCATTTATGAGAATGGTTTTAACTGGTTCCTTCTGTGAATTGTCTGGGATATTTAAGCCCCTTGGTGATCCATCTAAAACAAGAATCCCCAGCTGGGGTTGGAAACCCTGGAAGAAATAAAAGTGGTAGATATTCCCACACTGGACGTGACAATTTCCCACTTTGCCTAGCTTCCAGCCACTGCGACATTGTGTGTCGAGTAAAAACATTATGAATGTTTTTAAATCTTTCGATTGGACCATCCATGGAAGAATGTTTAAAGAGGCTAGTTCGCATTCCTATCCTCCATCTCCAACCAGCTGTGTTTCTTACCGGCATCAACATTTTAATAACCAGGAGTAACTGAGCTGCAAGGTAATATTTGGGAAGGTCAGGCAATCCCATCCCATCCCTCCCTTTCCCCTTTCTTCCAGTAATATTTCCCACCAAATTCTTGGACATTTACTAAGCCATGTGAAGTCAGAAAGTTTTTTCTAAGATCCTTCCAGTCCTTATTAGGGATCTGAGTGGGAGGTTGGCAACAAAAAAAGGAATCTGGGTAGAATGTTCATTTTAACTGTCTCTAATCTATTGGTAAATGTCAGGTGGAGCAGAGACCATCTGTGGAGGTCAGCTCGTATTTGCTGTCCCAGAGCCTCATAGTTGTGTTTATATAGCTGATTAAGATTTATGGGTATTTGTATTCCAAGATATCTTATCTTATGTCTGACCCACTTAAACGGGATTTTGCTCTCAAATCCGATTTCAGATCCTCCTATCAGTAGAACCTCAGATTTTTTGTGTTGACTTTAAAGCCTGAAATGTCTCCAAAAAGAAGACAGGAGCTTCATAAGATGCAGAATAGCAGTCTGTGGGTTTCCCATATATATCAAGGTATCATCCGTAAAGGGAGATCTTGTGAGGGTGTTCTGAATTTCTATGCCTTCAATCTTACTATGTTGTCTTATGGCCTGAGCTAGGCTCCATGCTGAGCAAAAGCAAAGGGAGAGAGGGCAACCCTGCCGTGTTCCTCTAGTAATGTTAAAGGATGAGGAGATGGTACCATTTACCCTTACCTTGGCCTGGGATTTTGATAACATATTTTTATCCACTGGAGAAAATTACCCCGAACCCCATCTTATGTAGGACTTCAAAAGGTAGGCCCAGTTCAGCCTTATCAAAGGCTTTTTTCAAGGCCAAGGAAAATAGCTTGGGCAGATTTGCTATGTGAACTACTTCGATTTTACAATGTTGAGAAGTCTTCTGACATTGTCACTCATATGACGGTGGGGAATGAAGCATGTTTGGTCAGGATGAACTAATAATTCAATGTATTTTTGTAAACGGATAGCTAAGATTTTAGTAAAAATTTTCTGGTCTTGGTTGAGCAGAGCTATAGGCCTGAAAGATTCACATTTTGTAGTTTCTTTCCCAGGCTTGGGTATAACAGTTATTATAGAGTGTGCCCAGCTTTCTGGACACCTACCTCCTCTAGGCAGTGATTAAATACTCTGTCAGCAAAGGTGCCAGTGGCACAGCCAGCTTTTTATATAGTTCCCTCACGGAACCCATCTGGGCCTGGGGTTTTCCCTGATGGTAACTGATGAATAACTTTAAGGGTTTCTTCCATCGTATTAGGAAGGCCCAGTTCAGTCATCACTGTCTCGGGTAGTTTGGGCAATGTGAGGATGTCTAGGAAGGCTCGGTATTTTCCTTTGTATCTGAGGTGTTTTTATTTTCTGGTATAGATTCTGATAGTACATTTGGAATTGTTGAGCTATTTCCATCGGGTAACAAACTTTTGCCCTGTCGGTTCATTTTCTTGGATGTAAGGTACATGTCTTCCGCCTCGAGCCTTCCGCAAATGGAAAGCCAGTAGTCTCAATGCCCTACCACCCACCTCATGGTATTTTGATTAGTAAATCTTAAATAACCTTCCACTCTTTTGTTTTCAAACTTCTGTAACGCATTTTTGACTTTATTTAATTCTGTTTGTATCTGTTTATTGTGAGGATCTAGTTTATGGTGACACCCCAGGTCAGTTTGTTCCTGTAGTAATCTGTTATGTGTAAGCTGCGATATTTTTTTGAGATGTTGTAACTTATAACCTCCCCCAAGGCACCGCTTTTGTTGTCCCATTTAAGGGAGGGTGAGTGTTCTTAGATTGATGGATCAGGGAGAAATCTGCAATGAGTTGTTTTAACTTATTGAGAAAGGGTTTATTATACAATAGAGACATTAAGTCTCCATAATGTCTGTTTATCCCTTGGCAATAAAGAGAGATGGATGGAGATTGGTGAATGGTCTGACAGGGTTATATTATGTATATATGATTTGCCTATTGAGTGCAAGGAGGTAGTATGGGTGAAAAATAAGTCTATCCGGGAGCACGGCTGTTGGGCTGCTTAGTAGAAGGTGAAATCTTTATCTTGTGGGTGATGGGCTCCATATGTCTACTAGTCCCAGTTCCTTTGTTAGAGCGTTTAGAGGCTGTTTGAGATGTAGATGTGGTTCCCGTGATCTGTCTTCTGAGGGTGAGGTGTCAGACAAAGTCTCCCCAAGGAGGAGCATACCCGTGGAAGGTCTGCTATTTTTTGAAAATTAGCTTAAGAAGTCCTCCTGATTGGAGTTCAGGGCATAAATATTGACCAAGTGGAAGTCTACTTGTGACCGTATTGACAGTCTGACGATTCTTCCTTGCATTCCCCATTCTGATAATTCTGTGCTTAAATTTAACCCTTTTCTCCACAAAATCACCACTCCTGCCCTTTTAGCGAGGATGTGATGCTGCTACCAGATTGTCTACCCAAGCCCTTCTCAACTTCAGGTGCTCTGTTACAGACAAGTGTGTCTCTTGTAGCACGATCACATTGCCCCTGTAGTTTGTTAAGCTCCTGTAGTAGCCTAGTTCGCTAATGGGCTAATTAACCCCTTCACATTATAGAATATATTTTTTTTTTTGCATAATGTGTTTATTGAGTTTTTTCAACAATAAACAAAGTTAAATCACACATATACAATAAAAAACAGTAACAGCATTGATTCAACACATACCTGTACCCTCCAGTATCTCCCTCTTATATCAATTTATTAGATTATATTATCCTCTCTCCTCCCCAATTTCTAAAAAAAAAAACATATACCAATTGACTATACAGACTGCTAATAAATTAAAACAGTTTGTCTCTCACTTAATTGTCCTTTACCTTACCTGTCCCAGAGTGACTTCTCCCCATCCCGCTTGTACATAACATCAGTCCCTCTACCCTCACAATCATTCGCCATTACTTTTTATCCTTGCAGCCCCATGTCCATCTCTCCTGGGGGTAACGAGGACATAAACGCTCCCAGACCTCCAGAACTGGTCTTCCTATTTTTAGCCACATAATATAACTTTTCCAGGCCTAGAGCCTGCAGACACAGGTTTTTCCATTGCTGCATAGTAGGGATTTCACTTGAAACCCATGTATTTAATATGCAGTGCCTGGCCGAAACAACCAGGATCCGCACTCACCTAGGGAGAGGTCTCCAGTCCTCTTCCTCTGAGTCATCCACCCCAAACAGCATGACCACTGGATGCTCTCCACCTGCCTACCCCACATCCTACCTACTTCTCTGGCCACCCCCATCCCAGAACTGTTTTAGGGACGGACACTCCCAAAAGCAGTGTATGTATGTGCCTCCTTTCTTACATCTTCCACAAGGGGGGATATCTCAGGGCAGAATCTATGAACCATGCTTGGGCAATAAAGCCTGTGTAGAAACTTATAATAAGATTCCTGATATTTATTACAAACCAGTAACCCTTATGCATCTGTAATAATAAATCCCAGCCCTGGTCTGGTACTCCTGCCTTCAGTCTCTACTCCATAACCTCCTGGTTTTATAAGTAAAGACAGGGAAATATTGCTGACCCATTCTTGCCGCTTTTCCTATTATTCCCCCGCTTTCCTCCGAGTACTGAGCACCATATGCTCAACCTGCTCTATGGGAGAATCTACTATTCGACTTCTGCCAATTGTTTTAGCATAGTTTCTCACCTGAAAAATTCAGAACATTCCTGACCCCATGCACCACCTAGCTCTTCCCCGTCATTAATTTCCCTCTTCCGTAGGTCTTTTACACATTTAACGCCCCTTTCCTCCCAAAGTAGAAAACCTGTGTCTCCAAGCCCACCACAAATCCTGGGTTCCCTCAGTGGGAGCAGCAATGTCTCTTCCCCGGTTTCACACCAACCTATTTCAGCAACTGTTCCCAGCCCTCTAATACTGATACTACTAGTGGATTTGGTTTCGCCTGTCTATTGTGTATGCCTTTTCCTCCTCTTCTCAAGTATTCGAGATCCTCACCACTCCCTCTCTTCCTCGAGATCTACTGACCCTGCCTCTGGTGCCTATTCACCCAGTCCCTAAGAGTCTGTAGTGCATAGCTAAGGCATAATTCCTTAGATCGGTAGGTTTAGGCCTCCTTTATCCCCATCTGCCTGAAGCCTACGGAGGCTTGCTCTTGGCAGTTTCCTTCCATAAAAGCCTTGTCCACCCCCTCTTCATGTCTTTCCTATTTAGTCCCGTCGGCAACATTTGCATCAGATACAGGATCCGAGGCAAGGTATTCATTTTATAAGATTTATGCATCCTAGCCATGATATAGGTAAGTCCTCCACCTTCTCAGCTCCTCTTCTATATTCTGTACCATTGGTCCGTAATTTAATTTATATAATTGACTCAGCTCATGCCCAATTCGAATCCCCAGATATGTAAATTCCGTTGTTGCCCTTTTAGGACCCCAAGCCTTATCTCCAAATTCTTTTCAGTTTCTCCCCACAACATTATTTCTGACTTATGAATATTTATTTTATACCCAGAGAATACTGCAAACTGTTTCATCACTGCCAACAATGGGGAACAGAATTAGCGGGTCTCGGACATATAGTAACATGTCATCTGCATATAATGTGACCTTGTGCTCTCCCCCAACCTCCTACCTCCCTTAATTTCCATTGAGCTTCTAATTGCGATCGCTAATGGCTCTATAGCCAATGCAAATAAAAGTGGCGAGAGGACAGCCCTCCTAGTGCCCCTATGGAGGCGAATTTCCTAGTTAAGCTTCCATTCACTAATACTCTTGCATCTGGGGCTCTGTACATACTTTCAACCAACCTATAAATCTCTCTCCCATCCCATACACCCGAGAACCTCAACAGATATTCCCATTCTATACGGTCAAACCTTCTGCATCCATTGTTAAGACCGCTATATTCTTTTGACTGGGAAGTCTCCACACTACATTGAGAAGTTTTCTCATATTATGATATGAACTTCTACCGAGACAAAGCCTGTCTGGTCCGGGTGAACCAATCCTGGAAGGAGCTGGTCCATCTCCTGGCCAAGACCTTAGCCAGGATCTTGGCATCACAATTTAATAGGAGATTGGTCGGTATGACGAGCACTCCTGACCGCCCTTCCTGGTTTTGGAACCAAGCAAATGACCGCTTCCTAAAATGATATTGGAAGGTCTCCCCTCCCTAACCTCAGAAAACACCTGGTACAGAGGTTCCACTACATGCTCCTGTAATGTTTTATAAAATTCTATGGGAACCCATCCGTCCACTAGCTTTCCCTGCTTCAAACATTGTATTGCTTGCCTAATTTCCAGGTGTGTGATCCCCCATCCAGCTGCCTTCGTTGTTGTTTGGTTACTTTGGGGATTTTAACTCCACTTAGAAATTGCTTTGCTATGTCTCCTGTACCACTACACTCTGCCTGGTAAAGCTGTTGATAGAATTGTTCGAATCTGTTCCTTATTGAATCTTTGTTCCTCAACAATTTCCTTCTTTATCTTTAATTTCTGTAATGTGTGTATATACTGCCTTCCCTTTATTAACTGGACCATTAGTGGGCCAGCTCTGTTCCCATTTGAACAAATGGCTTCAGCTAACATCCCTGCCATTCTTGCCTCCCCAAAGAAAGGCATTAATGCCTCCCTTGCAGCCTTCAAATTTTGCACCCTCTTCTGTTGTTCTTTCCACTACTGCCCTTTCCACCTTTTCACCTTATCCTCTAATTCCACTTGAGTGGCTTCTTTCTTTTTTTTGTATTGGGCAACAAATCTAATAATGGCTCCTTTTAAAAGCTTTACCAGCTTCCCAAAATACTCCGGGGATTCCACTGATTCCTCATTAGCTCTCTTTGTAGAACTGCCATTGCTGCTCAAGATATTCTATAAATTCTTTTACCCAACAAATACCTTGGGAACTTCCAAGGTGGAGGACCCTCTCTGCTCTTTTACCTCCAAAACCATCTGGACCATAGCATGGTCCGAGAGGAGAATGGGACTATGTTCAATCTTTGCACCCTGCTCAGCCAAGACTGGGGCATAAACACATAGTCTATCTTGGTCCAAGTTTTGTGTGGGTTTGAATAAAAGTAAACCCCTTCTCTGCTGGGTGCAAAGCTCTCCAACAGTCAATCATGTCCAGGTCCAGCACTCCTCCTGCCAGTGTTTCAGCCTCCCTCCGTGCCTGCTCTTCCCTTCTGAGTGGTCTAACTCCCTTGCATTACTGCATTAAAATCCCTGCCCATAATTAGACCTTCAAATTGCTCCCTCATCAGAACATCCAAACCTCCTGGTAAAAGGTCGGGTTGAAGACCGAGGAGGCGTAAACACTTTCCAAAGTTATCTTCTTGACAAATAGCATCCCTTCCACAAAAACATATCTTCCCTGCCCTCATCTGCAACTACCCTCGTACAGGTGAAGGGGTTGCCTTACCTATCAGCACCGCTACTCCTCTTTTATGCAGAGTTATAAGGTGACAGCAACACTTACCACCACCCTCTCTCCAGCTTCCGATGCTCCTGGCTGATCAGGTGCATTTCTTGTAAGAGGGCTACCCTGAGTACCCTGACGGCGCAGGGGCCGCCAGTATGTCAGTACGCTTAATCGATGATGAGATCCCTTCACATTCCATGAAATAATCCCCAGTGTTTTATGCTTAACCATGTGGCCAAAGTACCTTTCCTTCACCTTTTCCATTACATTCATACTGAGCCAGTTTCCCCACATCCCAGGCTTACAAATACTTGCTGAGTCACACATTGATATTACATTCTTTGCTATTAATAAAATGAGAGACATTTCCACTCCTGTAAAAACATATAAACATAACTTCAACATACCCCTTTCCCAACATGACCCCCATCCTCCATTCCCAACCAAAAAATAGATCCACCCACTATATTTACCATATCTAGAAACTAACTGCCTCTTTGCCATTCAGCTCCTAGAATGGACCTGCATCATGCATTGCAGACGTTCAGTTCCCCAGCCCACCCCACTTAACTAAATTAGCACAGCCTTCAAGTAATCTTAACAGATAAATTCCCCCAACTTGCCATTAATTCAGCAATCCAACATTATAAACATTTTAAAATTCTTTAACACCTCTTAACAATAACAATAACCGCCCCTGGTGTAGCCACCTCGACCTCCCTGCCCTGCTGGAATTCAACCCCTCAGATGGCCCAGTTGTTTTCCCACTCTCCAGATCGCAGGGAACACTTCAAAAGATTGTAGAGGCCTCAGGGGCGCTGGCGCTGCTCTAGAAATTGCAGCGACAGCCCACCCCCAAGCCCCCACTTACCAGACCTCAGTGATGCCCCTTCTCACAGGATCAGTCCAAGCACTTCCAAAATGCAAAGTCCAACAACGGCGAATCCCCATCATAGCTCAGATCGTCCTCTTCAGCAGCACGCTTCCGGCAGACTAAGCCTGGTCATCCTTCCGCATATCAAGGGACCCTTTTTTTCCTTTTTAGCACATCCGACCTCCACATTTCAATCTGCCACAGGTCCAGTAGCCGCCTCAGTGAGACACCAGGAAGGGGTCATAAAAAAGGGAAAGAGAAACTCACTTCTGGGCACTTCAAACAAGAAAGCAACAGTTATTTAAGTCCCAACAACTTTGGAGTTATTCAGCGTTCATGCACCTGCCGTGGCCACGGCGAGCACCCTCTCTCACAGCTTCTCCCGGTTGACTGCTCAGCCTGCCTTTTTCTTAAAGTCCTCCACAAATGCAGCCGCTCTCTCTGGATCCCAAACAAAATGTGGCCCCCTCATATTTAATTTTCAGGATTGCAGGAAAGAGCATGAAACAGTCCACTTTAAGCTGCCTGAGCTGTGCCAGCATAGGATTGAAGGCTCTTCGTTTCTTTAAAATTCTGTTAGAGTAATCCTGCACAAGTAAAGCCTTTCTCCCTCATACCTCAATTCTTTCATTCCCCGGTAGGCTGTGAACATCTCCTCCCGATCCTGGTAGCTATGGAATCGAAAATTATTTGTCTCAGGGGTTGCCCCACTGGCCGCTGCCACTGCTCTATGGGCACACTCCAACTTCAGCCTCTTCTTCAATTTCATGCCCAGCATATTCGAAGCTTCTCTGAACAGAAGGATAGAATATCGACCCTCTTTCCCTCCGGGAGCCCCGGAGATGAAGATTTATGTGTCTGGCATAATTTTCTAGTAATCATGCTGTTCTGTTAACTCTGCAAGCTCTTTCTCTAACTTGGCCACCTTGAGCAGCCATAGGGTCCATTTCATCTTCTAACTTCAAGATCTGTTCCTCCGCAACTCTGCTTCGCTTGTCTGTCACTTGTTCCATTAAGCTCTGTAGTCGATTGTCTATTTTGCTCCAGCTTGTTCCATTTTCCTCCGCTCCATAACCTGTTCCAACACCCGCCTAAAACCGCCATTTCAGTTGCTGAAAGCGAGATCGGGTCCATGGCTTCCGAGGGTTTTGCTGTTGCCTTTTTCCCTGATTTTGACGGCTGAACACTGATTTTTCCGGAGGTTGGGAGCAAATATTCTTCCATCCTGTATTTCCTTGCTTCCTGCACGTTTGGTGAGTTTTAACACACGGATGCTGTTAAATTTAAACTTTTATTTATAGCAGGTTTGGGAGCTGCGTGGAACCCACGCTTCACTGCTGGCTGCTCATCAGCACCCCCATAGGAACATATTTTTAAAGAGGCCATGGTTGATATATTGAGAGAGTCGGGTCTGTTGGAGTTAAAGATATCTCGTGGGTTGGGGTTTTACCATAAGCAGCACTATTCCAGTGATCTACTCCAATCCTAATGAGGAAGTGCCCAGCTTTATCCTTTCCTGTCTAAACCACAGCATCTTTAGTTACAAGGACTCAATCAGTAAAACTGTACCCTTAACATTGGGTAGTAAATATGACTGTAAAACATTTTAGTCATTAACAAGTGTAAAACATTAATAATAAAGAAAAAAGCAAAAAGCAGTAACAAGAAATTGAACAGTTTTCCCCTCCCCCACAAATCCAGAGAGAGAAGAGAGAAAGAGATATCCGACATAATTCAATCAGAATCCACTTAGGATTCTCACTTTGGTTGCTTCCTAGGTATAAATCCAGGTCTCTCTGTAAGAAGGAACCTGGGGCCACTAAAAGTGGTCAGTGTCTGAATAGACACTACTGTCTTCTTATGAGACTAAGAGCCTAGATGTTTTCATGCTCTTAAATGTAGAAAGAAAAATCGTCACAGAGAGGCAAGAACTCCACCCTCTCTCCTTCACCGCTCTTGTCCCAATATCTTAAAGCTTTCAATGAATCCTCGTTTATAATCCTCAACATAGTTTTGTGTCTACCATCCTCCTTTCAGCCAACTCAGTCCCTCTGGGTAGTATAAATCAAACACATTTATGGGGTGAGATGCATTCCTATCATGCTTTTTCTTATCTTACCCAGAATTAAAATGAAAATTATTCCAGTTTAGTCCCTTCCGAGAGAGGGTTGTAGGGTATCCCTCCCCACCCTTCTCAAATACCCTTTGATTCTGGGTTCTCAAAAAGATTTTTGTCTGGGACAATGCTCCATATAGCGACCATTATGTGACTTTTATTTTATGTCTCTCAGAGGAAATAGGCATCAACCCAGTCAGAACCCTTTGTGATTTTCTGGTTCACCACCCTCCAATCATCCTTCCCGTATATAAAGTGAACTAGCTCTTTTATAAAGTTTAAACCAAGTGAAATAGGCAAGCTATCCTGCTTTACAGCAGATTGGGGTTAAATGGGATCCCAAGGAGTGAGGAAGAAAAAAAAAGAAAACCCACCAGAGAAACAAAGGGGACTTCACTGAGCAAGTTACAACTTTAAGTTGTTTGAGTCCTGCCCCATGTTCAAGTTCTTTCATTTTCCTGAAGACAGTTCAACGAGGAGGGTTTTGTTTAGATCCCATCGCGTTGTTGGTATTGGCCTTCCTGCCGTCTGAACGCCATGCTATCATCGTGGCATCCTGGATTACAGCTTATGTAGTACTCCTCGATGTGGGCGTTTTGTTCTCTCCTGCTGCTTGCCATGTATTCTTTAACAGTCTTTGCTCCAGGAGCTGTAGTTCTATCCCGTAACTCAATTCCCCATTCTTTTAGGAGCGTGCTTCTGTCAGGTTTGTGCATGTTTGGTCCCTTCTTCCAAATGTACCCTTAGCTTTGTGGGAAATACCAACTGGGCTTTAGCGTTTTCTTCTCCTGATCTCCTTGATGACTGAGCGCACATTGACATGCTCCGCTTGCAACGCAGGGGAGAAATCTTGCTCAAGAAGATAGACGTGTTTTTATATTTTATGTCCTTAAGCCTCCATGCTTCTCTCAGGATCCATTCTTTTGATTGAAAGAGTACCAGTCTGACCACCCAGGACCGGGTCTGGCAGCTGGATTAGTGGGCTTGGAATTAAAGATCTATCGCTCTATCCATAGAACAAGTTCATATCTGGAGGAATGGAAGTACCGTCGTAGGAGATGCTGCATAAAATCTATTGGTGTAGGAAAACCTTCTTCCGATCCTCCAGGACTCTGTGCACCCAAAATTATTTCGGAGTGGTTCTCAATGTCTTTGAGCCTGTTATGAGTTTCCTTGTCCTTTGCAGCAAATATAGTAAGACCCTGTCCTCTGAATCTTGGGCCTCTGACAGCTCGGATAATTTTGTAGTGTGGTCTGCTGCCTTAGAGTCAATGTTCTGAACATCTTGTCCAGGTCCGGCAAGAGATGATTCGATCTTTTGGACCGAGGTCAGTATTTTTGCAATGTACATTCGGATTTTCTTGACAAGCCTAGGTCTTCCTCCTCCATTTAATTTGATGAGTCTAAGAGAGCGGGTCTCGGCGTGAACGAGCCAAGAAGGCCTCCATTTCTTCGTCAATGTTAATTGTTTCAGCTTTGTTTGAGAGGTGGTATTTTTGGATTTCTCGGTCTGTGGTTTTGGCCGACATACCCTCTTGCTCTGTGATTGTTTATAGCTTCAATTAGATCGATGTGTGGGAGGATTCCTTGATTAATCAGACGGTTGTGGAGCTCGTTGAGTTAAGTTCTCATCAACTCGGTGATGTCACTGGAAGTCGGACCCCTCTTTTCTAACAATGTTGCAGAAGCACAAGTTATAATGGAGTTTTATTTAAAGGAGCAGAACATAAGAAAGAAGAATCTGGTGAACTTCTTGGAGTTACCTGACTTCCTCCCATTATTATCCCACCTCTTCTTCCTGCCTTAGAGGATGTCACCCTGGCTGCCTGGCATAGACTTAACATTGATACCTGCCATACCTGGGAGGCAGATAAGATGTATCAGGCTCCCTCAGGAAAGCCATGTTTTGCAGGCCAACCTGAGGCAGATTCAGTGGTCATAAATGCTGCCCATGACAGGTCTAGGGCACCTAAACATCTTAGTTCTCTTCCTCCAAATAAGAAGTCGAGAAGGTTAGATGTTACGGGCAAAGAAAACCTATGCTTCTGCCTCCTTGGGCCTTAGAATTGCAAATTACCAGGCTCATATGGTCAGATACCAGAATTCCTCCTAGAAAGGCTGAAAGGCATTCCCAGGCTCTCCCAGAGAGCACTACTAAACAAGAGTGGATAAAAACTCTTACAGCTGGAGCAGATGGGAAACACCTGCTGCATATGGCTCTACAATATCTGATGCCTCAGCCAGGGTTGTGGCCTCAGACATATGCTTTAGGAGATACTCCTGGCTTAGGGTAGCACTGGCTTTGCATGATGTCCAGCAGTCCATCCTGAATGCCCCTTTCAGAGTATACAAACTCTTTGTGCAAATGCTCAGGATATCTCTTTATCCTGCAGGACTCAGGCAGATCTTTAAAATCAGTACATTCCCTCTAACATGCTCAGCCAAGAAGTAGACAGGGGTGACTTTTCATCCAGCCAATACTAGACACTGTACCACTGCCAGACAACAAAGTAAGGGCAGAGGAACAGGTGCCATGCTTACCCAGGAGCCACCCAGGTGCCCACTTGAAATCCTGTAGAGGTGGGGCAGCAGCCAGTCCCTCTGGCACTGCATGACTCCTTTGTTGGCCTCCTACCACCACTGCCTCCAGAAATGGTCATTGGGGTCACCTCCTCCATCTAGACCAGTGGAGGGAAGTGACATCAAATGATTGTGTCCTGGAAATAATAGCACTGGGTCATGCTCTGGAACTTCTAGAACTACCTCCAGATCATCCTCCAGTGCCTTCCTATTATCCTCCAGATCATGTCCCTTGCACATGGAAGAAGTACAATCCCTACTCCAGAAAAGGGCCATAGAACCTGTTCTCAGGGAACAGTGGAACATAGGGTTCTACTCTGGGTATTTCCTGGTTCCAAAATGGACAGGAGACCTGAGGCCAATTCTAGACCTCAGAGACCTAAACTTGTTTATCAATACAAAAGTTCAGAATGGTCACCTTCAAGGCCTACTCCTGCTGCTGAAAAGGGGATTGAATATGTGCCTTGGACATGAAGGATGCCTACCTTCATATTAAAGTTTAGAATCTTCACAGGAAATATCTGAGGTTCCTGTTTCAAGGGGAACACTATCAGTTTAGGATACTGCCCTTTGGCTTACATTCTGCGCCATGGGTATTCACCAAATGCTTAGCAGTGGCAGCAGCCCTCAGAGGGAAGGCCTTTATATTTTTGTTACCTGGATGACTGCTCAAAGCTCAATCTAAGGAGCAACTTTACACAGCCTAATTTACACAAGACACCTGTTTGATACCCTAGGGATTACTGTCAATGTTCCAAAGTCTGTCTTGACCCCTTCTACAGTATATGGGGGCAATTTTGGACACAGCCCAGGGCTTAGCCTTCCTGCCATTGGACAGGGCAGAACATCTGATGGCACATGCTCAGATGGTCACAAGCAGGTCTCAAGCATCTGGTATGTCACAGCAAGGACATTCCTGAGGCTTCTGGGCCTGTTAGCGCAGCCATCATTACAGTACTGCTGGCCAGGTTACATATGATGATTCCCCAGTGGACATTAAGAGTACAGTGGGATAGAGTGCTAGATGATCTCTAGAACAGAAGGTCTTGGTTACTTCATCTGTCTGGAAGGTGTTTCAGTGGTGGATAGAACCCACCAATCTGTTAAAGGGGTTCCTTTTCTGATCCCTCACTTCACCAGATTCTGACTACAGATGCTTTGGGGGTGAGTGTGGGGGGCATCTGGGGGCCCCATCAGACACAGGGTACATGACCAAGTGGAGAGCACTCTCCTCAAAAACGCCCTGGAAATGAGAGCTGTTCTGTATGGGCTGCAGACCTTCCAGACCCACCTGTCCCTGGGTCCTCAATATGGACGGACAATGTCAGCATGATGCATTACATCAACAAGCAAGAGAACACTCACGCCTACCTCCTATGCATGGAGGCAATGACAGTATGGTATTGGGCTCTAGAAGTCGATCTAGAATGTTCAGCAGTACATGTTCCAGGTGCCCAAAATGTCTTGGCAGACAGACTAAGCAGGTCACAGTCCATGATGCATGAGTGGAGCTACTGACTGGTAGTAGAAGCCCTCCTTGACAGATGGGGTCACTGAGTTGGGCCTTTTTGTGTCCCCACACAATGCAAAACTACTGCTTTCTGCTCGCTCGCTCAGAGACTTGCAGGTTTTCTGGCTAGACTTGTCCCTCTCTTGAGGTGAGGTTCCTGTACGTCTACCTCCCTCCTCTCTTCCCTCTATTACAGAGAGTGCTACTCAAGCTCCTAATGGAGGGAGCAACTCTGATCCTCATTGCACCCCATGGCCTCATCAGATCTGGTTTCCCTAACTGCAGCAGTTGGCAGTGGAACCTTCTGTACCTCTACCCTTATACCGGGCCTACTGTCACAGGAGCAGGGAATCTTGGTCCTGCCGGCCTCACGTCCCTTCATCTTCATGCATGGCTCCTAAAACATAGCAGTTGCTAGATTCAGTTTCCCAAAAGAGTTGATGTCTTGGTGGCTGCCAGAAAGCCTTCCACCAGAGCTACTTATTCTATGACTTGGAAGCGGCTTGATTTGTGGGCCACTTCTCATCACATGGATACTTTTACCTGTCAGTAAATCGGGTTTTAGAGTATCTGCTGTCCTTGTAGAGGAAGGCCTGCGTCTTTTTCTATCAAAAGTGCACTTGTGCTATTTCAGCTTTCCATGTGCCTATTGAGGGTCATATGGTTGCTCAGCTGGAGGTGGTTTGCATGTCTTGAGACATACTACATCTAAAGCCTCCTATCCATAACCCAGTCCTGGCTAGGGACCTGAATTTTGCATTGGAAAAGCTTACTTTGGCTCCTTCTGAGCCTGCCGTGACTTATGGCCCTCGGCTTTCTGTCTTGGAAGCGTTGTTTTCAGTGCTATTACTTCTAGCCTTAGAATTACAGAGCTTCAGGCTCTAATGAGCAAGCCTCCTTATTTGATTTTTCCAAATTTCTAAAACTAATCCTAAGTTCTTACCAAAGCGGTGTCTGAGTTTACTTTAAATCAAACCATCCACCTGCCAGTTTATTTTCCAGAGCATGCCAGTCCAGGGAAGCATTGCTCCATATTTTTGATATGCACAGAATACTTGAGTTATACACCGTACAAAAGGACTGCATGAAGTCCTCCTGACTTTTTGTTTCATTCGCCCCTGTGAAGAGGAGGGTGCTTCTGTTTCTAAACAGTGCCTATCCAAATGGTTAGCCAGCTGTATTACTTTCTGTTACAGGAAGTACAGTAAGGAACTTCTGGTGTTCTTTGTGGTTATTCACCCAGAAACATGGCCACTTCTGTTGCTTGTTTCAGAAATGTGTCTGCTGCAGAGATTGTGCAGCTGCCACCTGAAGTACTGTCCACACCTTTACTAAACACTACAGTCTGGACATTGCCTCTTGGAAAAGAGCTGGCTTTGGCCTAGCTGTGCTTCAAGGCCTCCTTTCTTAGGCCTTGCCTCCAGCCACATAGACTGTCCAATGGTTAGTACTGCTTAGTACTTGTTCCATAGGAGTGCGGTCTGATGAAGAGAGATCCTCAAAGAAGATAGAATAGGTATGTACTGTATGTACCATAACAGTAGATCTTTGAGAGAATCTCTTTCATCAAGCCATGCTGTCCTACCCTCCACCTCCCTGAGAACTTTAGGTCTCCTTCTCCATGAGGGTCTACTTGCTGTTTTCTGCCTCACCCGGTCGGCAGAGCTATAGCTATCCCCTACAGGGAGCTCCTCCGAGCATGATCTCCAGTGGGAAACTGAGGAGGGAAGGGGTGCTCACATTTATATGGGAGAGCTGTTGCCAGATATCATTGTGGCGGCTGCTAGTGGACTGCTTGCAAAAGTTTCCATGTGGTGTTAGTGTGTGGCAGCTTATAGTTCCTTAGGTGGCCTGATGAAAGAGATGTTCTTGAAGATTTACTGTTACAGTAAGTATGTAACTGTCCTTTTCTACAAATATATAATGGATAGCATTAGAGGCAACAACAGACAGCTGTGTCACTCATGGAGGATTGTGTCACAAGGATACCCAGCAAGTAAGCAGGCTGTATCATGATGGATAGTGTCTACTATTAGTTACTGTTACACAGAGTCATGGAAGCTACCCTTAGAGGAGATGAGGCATATTCCACCAGGAGCATGGCAGCTTCAGTAGCAGCCAGAAGGAATGTACCTTTGGTAGAAATTTGCAAAGCCTGGTCAGCGGCTGACACATTCATATCCCACTACTGCCTTGATATCTAGACAAGGAGGATGCAAGGTTTGAAATTTCTATACTTCAAGAAGCTTTTCCTTAAGTGATCCTAAAAGCCTCCAACCCAGGGTACTGCTTGTAGTTTGCATAGAGTTGGACTGGCTGTTCTAATTGTTGTAAGAAGAAATATTACTCACAGTAATAACAGCTTTTCTTCTAGATAATTAGAACAGCCAGTACAACTGTCCCTTCCTTGCCTCCCTTTTATGATTAAGAAAATGGATGCTAGGCTGGCCCGGTGGCGCGTGAGGTTGAGGCGCTGGATGCCACATCTCACGCCATGCCGGCCAACAAGCTCAGGTCGTCAGGGCAGTAGAGGATTGAGCATCCGGAGGACTGCTCTCTCTCTCTCCTGGGGGTGGAGTTGTGTCTCCCAGTGTTACAGTGGCTCCCAGTGGAGACTGGGGGCATCACAACAAACTGAAGACACACTACTAGGGTTGGATGCGACAGCTTGTGGGTGGGTGCAGGAGAGCACCATCATGCGCTGGCATTGTTGCATGTCCGCACCTCTGGGAACAGAAAACCCTGACCTCAGTAGGCGATGGAGGGTCCAGGGCCATCCTCCATGCCCAACACCGGTCCTTAGCTTGCCATCGTGCTCCTTGATCCAGTGGCAACCTGTCTTGATTGCAGAAAGGTTGCCAAGAGGAGTTAGCGGTCCCACCCCAGGGGCTTAGATCTGGGGCCAGAGGGCCAAAGCGGGGTCCCTTCCAGCGACAGACAAGGCTGGGACTTCAGGCAGGTGGGATTGGGGTGCCGAGTGACCACTCTGGAGAGAGAGAGAGAGTCCGAGGGTCACTAAGGGAGGCATAAAGAGTTAAAAAAAAAAGAAAATGGATGCCTCAGAAATCATTTTTTCACTCATCAATACTTTGTAATGCCTTTCATCCCTAGCTCAGTGACTTTCCCCAGCCATGCCACCCTGGGAGAGTACCTTGCTACCAGGGCCATATGGGGCCTGAGGGAAAGTCGAGCCACTGAGGGCTTTTTCCACCATATTTTTATTCCAGGATGTCAGCATGCAATTACAGGTCGCATCTGCTGACATTCCTCCACCTCTGTCTGCTGTCACCGCACTGCCACCCTGTTTCTGCCAGGTAACAGTCAAGTAATGGGACGCAAGTTCCCTCCTCGAGGAAAAGAGCAGTACTCAGATTCTCAGTCCTCCCGATCCCTGTTAATCCTCAGCAACCTGAGTCCATTCCCAACCCAGGTTGCCAACATGGCGGCAGGTAAGGGTCATCTTAAAGACGGATACTGGGCTGCTATCCATAGAAAGTGGTATACAGCTGTCCCGGTGGCATGGAGGGCTGGGGCATCTGTGCCTTACCTCCTACACCAGCGACCCATGTTTGCGGTGAGAGCGAGTGTTGGGGATCAGCTGGGAGGGAGAGGACTGAGGCCTAGTGGACTTCTCTCCTAGGGAGGGTGGTTTGGCAGCCCACTGCATGACTGCCCCAGGTGGAGCCTGAGGGTAAGATGGGTCAGGGAACCAAAGGACGGGAGGGTGCTGCGGACTTCTGCAGTGTGCACGCACCTCCATGCACGCTGATGTGTGTGCCCAGCAACAGGGAGGGAGGAAGGAGAAAATGGCGTACTTCCAATAGCTAGATGATGACTAACCCCGCAGGCTCTGGCACCTGCACAGGCACAGTCATACTCTGTGGCAGCAGGGCACAAGATGAAGGAAGTCCTGGGGGAGTGGGGTGATGAGGGCTGGGGGGTCGGTCAGAAAGGTGCATCTAGGGAAGGAGGGATAAAATGTAAATGAAAAGAAAAGCAGTATACAGACCTCCAGCAGGGAGATGAGTTGAATAAGGCACTTGGGGGAGCCATCATCTATATAGTAAGTAAAGGAAGGTGTGGCTTACAGCCTTCCAACTGTAGGTTTGGCAAGGAGCAGGTCATCCTGACTCTCTACAAGTGTTTTTCTCAGGCAGCTAGTCAAGGAACTCGCTAGGGCATGGGGCAGTGCTGAAAATGGCACTTTAGATGTCAGAGTGGGCAGTCCCTAGGTATCAGTGATCACCATATAGCGGGTTTAATAGAATACTGGAACAGAGGTAAACCACATGAGGATGAGGGTCCTGGAGCTTAGGAGGACTGATTTAAAGAAATGGGAGACTGCTTCAGAAACTGTCTCATGGGGGATGATTTCCAGGGAGGGTAGAGGCACAGTGGGGAAAAATAAGGAGGGCATAATTAAGGTAACCAACCTCTTTGTGAATGAAGTGAGTAAAAGTAGAAGGAAAAGAGACGGCTATGGTTCTCTAGTGAGGTGGCCAAGACAGTGAGGGGGAAAATGGTGGCTTCAAGAGGTATAAGGAAACACAGAAGGAGGAAGATGGGAGGTATACCAATTAAAACAGGGAAGCAGGAAAAGCAGTGAGGGAGCAAAGGTGCGGTCAGAGGAAAGGATAGACAAAGGGTAGGATAGCTAAAGGATAAGACTTTCTTCAGGTATGTGAGAAGAGGAAAGCAAGCGGAGGGATAGTGAGGAAAAGGAGCGCCAGGGACAGACTTTGCAAAGGACCAAGGAGAAGCAGACATCCTGAAAGGTACCTTTGGGCAATCTTCACAGTGGGGTTGGTGGGGGTGGTGGAGGAGGACCACCACCAGGAGCAGCGGGAACAAAGAGCTGGAGGTGGGCGCAATCCATTTTCAGAAGAAAGAGTCCTGAAGGGACTTGCAGCTCTGGAAGTGGATAAGGCTATTGGACCAGATGGGATACACACAAGGGTACTAAAGGAACTCTGGGAAGTGCAGGCTGCTCCACTGATGGACTTATTTAGCATCTCACTGGAAGCAGGCATGGTTGTGGAAGCCTGGAGGAGAGCAGTTGTCCCTCTGTAAGAGCAGCAACAGGGAGGAGACTAGCAACTATGCTATCAGTCTCACATCAGGTTGGTAGAGTGTCTTGAATCCATTTGGATGCAAGACCAAAGGCAACATGGATTAAGGGGGGGGGTGTTTGCCAGACTAACCTGATTGATTTGTTTACTAGGTGAGGATAGTCTCGAATCCATCTCTCTCTTGCTTTGATTGCAAGAGGAACTAGTGACCCTGTTTAAAGGGAGAAGAAATGTGATGATGTGACCCTCATCCACTAAATTTAAGGGATTGTATTGTCTTCCCTTGAAGATATGAAAATTGCAGCTGCCCTTTAAGAAACATGGTACCATACAATACAGGGTGACCAGGGAAATAGATAAGGGCAGGGACGTGGTCTATTTGTACTTCAGCAAGGCCTTCAACACTGTGCCGCACGGGAGTGTGATAAAAAATTGAGCAGCCTAGAGGTGAGACCCAGAGTGGTGAATTGGGTAAGTAACTGGTTAATGGATAAGTGACAGAGGGTGGTGATCAACAGCGCTTACTTTAATGAGGGAGAGAGTGACCAGCAGGGTGCTGAGGGCACAGTACTGGGACCAGTCCTCTTCTGTTTCTTCATAAGTGACATTATGGAAGGACTGTATGCCTTTTGCAGATGACACAAAATATGTAATAGGGTGGACACTCAGAAGGAGGGTGGAGGATTGCATAGACCTTGGGAAACTTGAGGAATGGTTAAGTGCATGGTAGTTGGGGTTCAGTGCTAAAAAAGTGCCAAATCATGCACCTAGGGCACTGGAACCAAGGAGCTGAGTAAAGGATGGGGGGGTTACTGACAGTCATTAAGCAGGAAAGGGACCATGGAGGTCATATCTGGTGAGCTCAAAGTAGCAGAGCACTGTGACAAAGCAGTGGGTATGGCCGTGGGATGCATAGTTGGAGGTATCTTCAGCAGGAGGAGGAACTGCTGCTGTCACTATATCGCTTGCTTGTGAGGCCCCCACCTGGTGTGTTGCATCTTGTTCTGGAGACTGCATCTAAGAAAGCACATAGGGTGGAGGCAGTCCAGAGAAGGGCAAGTTCAGTGGTGCAGGGGTTGAATCAAAACTCTATGAACAGAGACTGAATGATCTTAACATGTACATCCTTGAAGAGAGGAGGAGGGACATGATAGAGACCTACAAGTACCTGACAGGGGCGAACAGGGCGCTGGAGGGAGTCTCTTTCAAATGAGAAAGAGCACCAGGACTGGAGGGCATGTGATATAGCTGTGTGTGTGGGGGTGGGAGTTAAGAGGGATGTGAGGAAGTACTATTTTGCTGAAAGAGTTGTGGACTCCTGGAACAGACTGCCAGCGAAGCAGTGGAGGTGAAAACAGTAAAGGGCTTCAAGCATGCATGGAATAGACATAGGAATATTAGTAAATAGGCAGGGAGGAGGGACGGTCGCGGAGACCAGTTAGTGTGTGCAGAGACACAGATACATAGATACTGATGGCAGATAAGGGCCTTTGGCCCTAGTTTGTCCAATTGCGCAGTAATTTGCCTCTTCAGGCTTCGCTTGACCTGGGTTGTCCCTTCTCCCACAACTGCAAGGTTCACCCGATTCCTGTCCCATGCATTCTTGAATTATCCCATAATTGACAGACTAGGCAGAGACCATCTGGGCATACTAGGTGGGTCAAGCAGTCCTTTTCTTCTGACAGACTTTTGTTTCTGACCCTCCACGCCACTGGGCCAACTATTCAGAAATAATTGTCTTTTTACACAATAGCTTGAGCTTATTTTACATGATTGCCATAGCCTTTCTAATATTGAAATAAATGCAGTCTTGATTTACTTGTTTTCCAGAACAAATTCTATTTTTTCTTATTTTAAGTTGATATACTTGTTTTTTTTTTTGCTACTGTTTTTCTCCCTCCATCTCGGTTGGTCCACTATCTTGCCGCCCTCCCAGCCCCAACCTTCAGGCTTACCTTCCCTTCTTCCCCACAGCTTATCCTCCATGGCGGAAGCCCCCAACTCTACCTGCAGGACCAGATCCAGTTCAGGAGGTTCTTCTTGGGGCGGCACCTGAGGAGGGCAGCCTTCATACCTCTTGACTGGGACCAGTTTCACTTTTTTTGCAGAGTGGAGCATGCAGTGCTGACAATGGCCGAGTTGTGCGTGCTTCTGCATTCAGCACGCCAGTTGGCTGCTCCACCTCCAAGCCTCACAGTGCAGGACACAGCATGCCAACACCTAGCCTCCGGCTAGGTGTCAGGCAAGTGTCTGTCTCTGTTCTCCACCCTCCCAGGAGAGGAGAGCTGTCCCTGGACACTCGATCCTCTCCCACCCTGGCTAACCCCAATGACCCGCTTGCACCATGAACACGGGTTGCGGCGTGGCAGGAGGTAAGGCATGCTTTATTTATTTTTGTTTTATTTTAGCTTTGTTGACCGGTAAGTGCACTAGACAAATCCTGCCTATTTTCAGGCACGACCGGGAGGGGGATACAGATGAATGCCAACTGACCTTGAACCAGATTAAGCTGTGGTGGTATTTTTAGTGAATGAGGGAAATTTGACTAGACACGGGAAATTCTCTACTCTTTTCGATAAGTGCCATGGGATCTTTAACATCCACCTGAACTATCACCAATCCAGGCAGATGGGACCTCGGTTTAACGTCTCATCCGAAAGAGGCACCTCAGAAATGCAGCACCCTCTCATGCTGCATTACAGTGTCAGTACTGGGATATTAACCTAAGTGCCAGATGTGGGAACTGGAACCACAGCCCTCTGATCTCCCAGCCTCAGAGGCGAGTGTGCTACCTACTGAGCCACTGACACTGAAATGATGCCTCAGCCCTCCACGCCACTGGGCCAAGTTGATATACTTTTAAAATTAGGTCTCGACTTTAGTGTACTCAACCTAAAGATCTGTTAGGGGAATGCTGGGAGATTGAGACCAGCACAGTAGACAGAGTGTTAATTTAAAAAAAGTTTCTAAGTTTTGGGGCACCATTCCTCACACAAGATCCGTACTGTTGGACTGGCCATATGAATCATCTAGAGGAAAAGCTGTTGCTATGGTAAGTTTTCCTTTCACTCTGCCTCCTTCTCCTCTACACCTACCAGTCTGTTCATAAGTCATTCCCTCATCTTATTGAAAATTTCCTTCTGAAATCTAGGACTCTAACTTTGGAATTGGTGTGTTCTTTACCTAGCTCGATAGCAAACCACACTGATAGACAGTCATCAGTACCCAGTGGCTTCCCGACTTTAATGTCCCTGACATAGCCACTGTTTGTTAGCACAAGATCCAGGGTTGCTCCTCCCTTGTTGGCTTCCTGACCCCTGCACCAAGAAGCTTTCCTGAATACATCCATGAGTTCCTGGCTTGTGGTGCTGCTTACTGTCGGAATGATCCAGAATACCCCAGGACAATTAAAGTCGCCCACATGATCACCACTTCCCTTCTGTGCTGTTGCCCTATCTGCCCTTTCCTTTGATTTGGAGGCCTTTATACCACCTCCAGTCTCACTTTCCTGCCCCCCAGATTCCAGCTGTACCCACAGCATCTCTGTCTCCGCTTTGTCACTTGCTATCATATCCTTGTTTGCCACCTTGAGGCCCTCCTTCATGATGAGCACCACTCCCGCCCCCCTTTCCCCCAGCATAATCTTTTCTGAGGGTCAAGTATCCTGATATTGTGAAGTCCCAGTCGTGGTATGGTGTTGCCCAGGTTTCTTTCATGGCAACTAAGTCCAGTTGGGTTTCCACAACCAGTGCCTGAAGATCCTTCACTTTGTTGCTCAGGCTCTTGCTATAAACACCTATAGCTTTCCGAGAATGCCTGGTGTCACATTCTGCTTATTTTTCTTTTTAACTTATTATTATTTATGCCCCTCTATCACCACAGCTGCGCTTCTTCCTTCAGGGTCCCCATTGTGCCCGCACAGACAGGCCTGCGCCGGAGGACCTGAGGATGCCCCTTAAGTGCCCCGCTCTTGTAACCATTCAAGCATCCTGTATGTTCCTCGGTGGGGCAGAGGGGACTTCCCCATCTCCCTCCATACTCGAGTGGAGCAGACACCTGGAGCTACTTCCCTGGCTCACCCGGTCGCCGCACAGGGGCCGCTTGCTGGCGCAGACGGGTTTTTCCTTGACCCTGCAGACGCTAGCACTCAAGGAAAGCTAATGAGATGAAGGCACGAGACGTGCCTTTCTCCAGGCCCATGGCTGATATCTGTCCTCACTCAATTACTCGCCCTCAGCTGCACCTCCACCCATGGTCACCCAGGTGGCGGTATAGCAGCAGGACTGCAGCCCACCACCCCGAGAAGGAGAGCGGCCCTGTGGTGCTCGATCCTTCTCCGGCCGGCCTCCAGCAACCCTGGCTCACTACCAAACCTGGGTGCGCTGGTGTCACAAATGGTAGCTCTACTGCTCGCCAGCGGCGGCTCACATTCTGCTTTTATTCGAGTCCATGCCCGCCTATGGTCTGGTATTTGTTTTCATTCCTTGGCAGTGCATTTGATATGCATGCCTGCTCTTTTGACTGCCTAGTTAGTTTCTACCATACTACCCCCACCAACCTAAATTATATACTTGGATATTTAGATACAGTTCAGATTATATTTCATGTGTTTTCTTGATTTAGGCACTGCTCTTTCTTTATTACTCTGGGCATTTACATTTAATATTTGTCTCATGGGGCTTTGTCTGCCACTGCTACTGTATGTGTCTACACCTCATCTTCTGATCGGGACTCATAATGTGTTGTCGAGGAAAGATTCCGATGTCACAAACTAGTATGACATAAGAGGCAGACAGGCAGTAGGAGTCTAAGGTCAAAGATCAAGTCTTTATGCAAATGTTCTTATTACAGAAGAATAGTAAGATGAATACAGGTCATTTATGCAATGGGAGTGTCTAGAATATTGCATAAACATTGTTAAACTGCTGTGAAGATAAATTATTTATCCTCTGACGTTTATCCTTAAAATTCTATTGTAGTCTCACATCACTTGGTTTCTTCAATGAGCTGACAGTTTCCATGGTATATCAACCAATGGAGCACTCTTCGCACCAGCTGTTTGTATCTCTCACAAGATCCGTGGAACATCTGATGAATGAAAATAAAGCAATGCAGAAGAAAAGCAAGAAAGAAATCTTTCAGTTTAGAAAACAAAGTACTGCCAGCCCGGTGGCACTGAGGGTTGAGGTGCTGGACGCCACACCTTGTGTCACACCGTGACCTGGGTTTGGGAACAGCCTGGGACATCGGGTCGCCAAGAGCTGGATAGAGCACCAGAGGGCAGGTCTTCTCTGCCCGCTGCAAGGCTGCCCTGGGTGGAGGCCCGAGGATAGTGCAGACGGGAGCGCTAGCATAGGAAGGGTGCTGCGGATCACTGGTGTGCGTGCCTCCTCAAGCACACAAGGAACTGTGGCAAGGGGGGGTGGAGAATGGAGCTGGCAGGCTCCTGATGGCCCTGCATTGCCTGCTCTGGCCCCCGGAGTCTGGATCTTGGTCTCTGGGGAGGGGAAGTCAACGCCTTCGCTTTGGCCCTTTCACCGGGAGGGGACCCATGGGGATTGCCGAAAGGCCAGACACAGGAGAATCAGGGACTTGAGAGCGAGTCCTCCAAGGGAGGGACCAGAGCTGTCTGCCAGTTCCACAAGGAGCATAAAATATATATGGGAAAAAGTAAAGTACTAAGTTGGCCGTCGGCGCAACAGTAGCGCTTACTGCTTGAAACACCGATGACACAGGTTCAGGAATGAGCCTGATCATCAGAGGGCTGATTCGGGGTAGAATGAGCATCCCAAGGATGCTCACCTCCCTCTAGGAGTGGGAGGGAGTTGGACTCCACTGCAGTATCACCATTTGGCGATGCAGCTAGGAGCCACAGCTTGAGAGAGGGACGCCATGCATGACACATTGCATCAGCCTGGGCTCCCAGTGTCCACTGGCGGATAATAACAGAAGGAGAAACCTCTGACTGTGCAGGATGCCATCCACTATCTGCCTCAGGCCCTGCACTGCTGACTGGATGCTGTGCTCTGAAAACCAAGTTTCAACTCTCTTGGTGGGGTGGAGGTAAGGGCCCTCCCTAGTGGGAAGTAATCCATGGAGGCATCAAGCAGTGGAGGTAAATCCCAGAGAAGGTGGGTGATGGGGCTGTGGGTGGTAGGGACTGATTGGAGCCAGTCAAGAATGGAGGAGAACAAAGTGCAGTAAATAAAAAAAACAAATACAAATAAAAAGGTACCTTGGAGACGACACTGCATAAATTGCACACGCAACAGGGCAGCATCAGATAATTTATCCAAACTTGCACTGATCACATTGCCACATTACTTATGGCTCTGCTTGCTCTGCCACTCATCAGGTCAGTGGGGTCAGCACACTTCATTTGGATAAATTACCTGGTGCTGCCCTGTTGCATATCCTCTAAATATGAAATAGAATCTAAGTTGTGCCAGTGTTTTCCCTGACACATCAGCAGCTCTTTATCAGATGGATCCAGTGGTTCCTGTAATAAGATGGTACCTTGGCTCTTATTTTGAGATACAGCTCTTGCAGCTGGTTACACCATTAGGACTGAAGCCGCCAGGCAGCAGGACCCCACGGAAAAATTCTAGCTAGCTACATATAGGGGACGCCCGATGTTCCCTGCATCATAAAGGGCAGTTCCCCAGTGTCCCTCACTTCTTTTCTGCCACCAACTTACAAGCATCGGCTCCATGGATGCCTTCAGCTAACGAACAACACCATTACTTAAGTATCCTATTTTATTTCTTCTATTTGAAAAGTTCACCTTATTTCTTTTCTTATGTAGTCTTCCAAGACGTCATCTGTTGAAAGGCACTCATCAAAGTGTGCTTGTGGCAAACAAATTTCTTTTAAGGACAAGCACACGCCTGTGTCAGGTGCCTAGGCCGAACACGACACCAAGGCCTGTCCCATTTGCCAAAATATTAACAATCGAGCGAGGATCCCCACCAAAAGTTTAGAGACCTTTGTCTTAGAGAAAAAATTGCCAGCAATGTAAAAGTACTCCTCCAGGGAGGGATCCTCCCATAGGTTGAGGCAGCATAAAGAAAAAGGAAGGAAAGGGAGAAAGAGAGCTCCCCATCCACACGGACATCTGATTCCAGGGAGTTCGGATTTGACAAACCGCTCTAACAGGTCTCCTTCTCAGACAAAGACCCAGCATCCACCGCCAAGGTCCAGACATCGGGTGGCTCTGGTTCTGCATCCACCCTCCAGCTCCTAAAGTCCAGCCTCAGGTCCACACTTCCAGCTGGCCTCGGGTCTATAGGCCGATCTGCTTCACAGATCTCCCAGTCAAGGCACACTCCAAGTTGGCCTCTGTGACAGGCCCCGACTCCCTGGACCAGCGCTGGATTCCTACCACTGGAGGCCAGCCTCCCAACCCCCAGAAGTATCTTGGGGCATCCGCTAAACGGACCTCAGAACTAATGTCCATTAGATGGACCTCAGACTCTAAACAGACAGGCCAGATGTCCACCAAATGGTCCAAGGACCACCGCCGAGGTCCATTCCCAGAAAAGGACGATGCCTCATCCATACCGGACGTCGGCCCATCCAGATGTATGGATGAAAAGGGTACTGATGCCAGGGTCTAACACCTAAGCGGCGATGAGACGCCAGGAGGTAGAGAGGCTGCAGACCTCTCACATGACCCAGTGCTGCCTAAGGACCAGACAGCAGGTGTGTCGGGCCACAGACCGTCAGACACTGGAAACAGTCAAGTCGCCTCCGCTGGAGACCGGTCAGACAGCAATACACGTCCAGGCAGACGCCAGATCAGAGCTCGGAACTTAAAATGTCGGAGATCAAAGAATTATTTTCCTACTGGTGGGAAACCATCAGGAAGGATGTGGTTCCCAGCAAACCACCTCTAGAGGCTCAACCCCATCGAGGGTCCCTCCAAGAGAAAAGTCCAACCAGACCACCCCTAGAGATGAAAGTCCTAAGCCTAGGGGCTGTTCCAAGGAAAAGAAGCAGTCAAGGTCTCCATCACAGACCCTTCCCACTCACCAAGCTGCACAGGTCCAGGAAGCACCACAGGAGGTCAGATTCCTCTTCCTCAGATGAATCTCACTTTTCCTCTCATGTATCCTCCAGATCAGGCTCTCCTTTCAACATCCCTTTACCGATCCAAGGATTTGCCTAGGCCCCCAGATGACCCAACATTTAAGGCTATATGAGGCATATCCAAGATAACATGGGGTGGGACACTAAAGATTTAGATCCTGAGAGGTCACTCAAGTATCTGAGACAAAATGATCCCAAACCAGTGGTGGTCCCGCCACTAGTCGATACCTTCCAAAGACGTGACCAAGGCTGCTTGAAGCCTCCTTCACTTCCGCAGCAGTACCTAAAAGGCAGATTGCCTATATCGGGCTCCTTTAGAAGACCCTTATTTGGGAGAGCAGCCAGTAGCAGATTCTGTGGTGATCACTGCCACACGACAGATCACAAAGGCCACAACATTTGAGCACTCAACCCCGGACCGGAGTCGAAATAGCTTCACTCCATGGGAAGGTAAATGTACGCCCAGCCACATCTTCCATCTGCTCATTAAACTTCTTGACCCACATGGTCCAATTCCAAAATGTCCTGTGGGAACAAGGCCTGGATTTGGTCAAAACCTTCCGGATGGAGACCAAAAGGAAGAGCTTACTAAGCTGCTTCAGACAGGCTCTTAATGTGGGCACACAGGTGCTCAGAGCAGCATATGACTCAGTGGATTCATCCGCAAACAGCACTCTTGGTTGAGGGTCTCAGGCTTCACACCAGACGTCCAGAAGGGCATCCTAGATGTCCCTTTCAAGGGCTCAGTTCTTTGGGAGAGGAATCCAAAGAGAATAACAAAATTGCAAGATGCCGGAAAGGTGGCACGCTCAGTACATGCCATGTACAGACCAAAATTGAAGCCATTTCAAGGCAGCAGAACCATTTTCGAGGAAAGCAGGGACAACAGCCTCAAATTTGTACAGCAGGAGAGAGGAGGCTTTAGCCACAAGGGCCCCCTTGTGCTACAGGAGGAGCAGGTGCAAGGAACACAAAATCTCCTCAAGCAAATCTCCCTCCCCTTCACTGCCTGACTCACTGCTGAACCCTTCTCTCCCTCCAGCCAAGGGGAAGAGGCAGTCAGGGTCGTTTCTCCAAACACCTATCAGGATGGCAGCAGATTACCTCCGATCAATGGATTCTTCAGCTCATTCAAAGAGGGCACTCTATAGAATTCACGGGCAACCACTGTCCAGGCCACAACTACTCTCGGTATTCCAGACAGCATGCCACACTGATCCGAGAAGAGATATGGGCTGTTCTAGTAGAAGAAGCCATAGAGCCGGTCCCATGGATCCAGAGAGGGAAGGGTACTATTCCACTTCTGTTTAGCACCCAGAAAGACAGGGATTTATGCCCAGTACTGGACCTCAGCGATCTAAACACCTTTGTGGCATACAAACGCTTCAGGATGGTCACCTTACCAGGCCTGATCCCGATGTTACGCCAGGAGCTTGTGTCGCATCACTGGATATGCAGGATGCATATCTCCATATGGATCCACAATGCCGCATAGACAATTTCTTGTCGATGTGACGCTTCCCCAACACCACTACATCAACCGCAATTGCAGTTGGGATGGTGCCACGAGATTAAACTTATTGTTTTGCGGGCGCTTGGCGCCTCACCCCCATGCAGGGGATGTGCCGCTTCACCCCTGTTAAAGATTCTCAACTCCGAGACGGAGCTGAGTCGGGATGGGGTGGGACCTGGGAAGGGTGCCAGGGTCCCAGGCAGACTTTACAGCAACATGTGAGGTTGTCAGTATCGACCATGTCGCTGTAGCGACAGTATACCTCTCAATATCCCTATCGCAAGGCACCACAGAAGATACCTGTGATTCGAGTTCCAGGGTCAACACTTTCAATTCTGAGCACTACCCTTTGGGCTGTCATCAGTCCCGAGGGTTTTACCAAATGCCGGGCAGTGGTAGCTGTGACTCTCAGGAGAAGGGCCACTCGTCTTTCCTTATCTGAACGATTGGTTCCTGACCGCATCGCCCAAGGAAGCTTTACATCAGGCACTAAACGACTACTTTTCAACATTCGAGAACCTAGGTGTCACAATCAACCTACCAAAGTCGACCCTCACACCCTGCCAAGGTTGCAGTTCATCGGGGTGGTGCTGGACACAGCGAAGGAGGCCCTTCCTGCCAGACGACAGGGGCGGAATGCCTGAAGTCTAGCAAGACACATCCTAGAGCAGCACGGACCATGTTGGCCTTTTGGGCCACATGGCAGCCGCAGTAGCGATGGTTCTCCTGTCATGCCTACACATGTGAACCATTCTGTGGACACAGAGTCCAGTGGGACTAACGCCAAGATGACTTCTACAGAATGGTCTCAGTCCCCAACTCTATTCACCGAGTGTTGCAATGGTGGCTAGTTCAGGAACACCTCGGTGGGAGTTCCTTCCAGTCACCCACTGCAGCAAAGATTATGACTACAGACACGTCAGGATTGGGCTAGGGCACCCATCTGGGTGACAAGAGGGCCCAAGGTCAGTGGTCCGGAACAGAGGGTTTCCTACACATAAACATCCTGGAGATGAGGGCAGTTCTTTATGCCCTGCAAGCATTACGGACAGTGCTTTCCCCAGGGCATCTACTAATTCAAACAGACAATATGTCAGTAGTGTTCTATATCAACAAACAAAGGGCACCCAGTCATACCAGCTCTGCTGAGAGGCAATGAGGGTATGGTATTGGCAATAGAACACCACATCACCCTGTCTGCAGTTCACGTTCCAGGGTTGCAGAACACGCTAGCGGATCTACTCAGCAGATCCAAATCCAATACACACGAATGGGAGCTGCTGCAACACGTTGCAGAAACTCTGTTCACAAAGCAGGGAGCGCCAGAACTAGATCTATTTGCCTCCCCATACAATGCAAAACTGCCCAATTTCTGCTCACTAGATCCAGGGCCTGGTGTTTTCTGGTGAGACCGCCATCCCTGTCCTGGACAGGTAGATTCCTTTATGACTTCCTCCTTCCTATTGATCCAGAGAGTCCTGCTCAAACTGCAGGATGAAGGAGCAGACATGATTTTGGTGGCCTCATATTGTCCCAGACAGATACGATTCCCTTTACGCCCAACAACTAGCGAGTGAGCTACCCTTTCCTCTCCCCTCAGCTCGCACTTACTGTCGCGAGGACAATGGGTCCCTGGTTCACCCAACTTCGCATCCCTACACCTGCATGCCTGGCTCCTGAAGACTTAGTGATCTCGCCATGGAGTCTCCGACAGAGTGGCCAATGTCCCAGTAGCTGCGAGAAAACCTCTACTAGAGCCACTGATGCCATGAAATGGTGCAGGTTCTGCCTTTGGTCCTCAGCTCGTGACCTGGACCCTTTAACTTGTCCAGTGAAATCGGTACTAGAGTACCTTCTTTCTTTGTCAGATGCAGGATTAAGTTATTCCTCAAAAAGGTGTACCTTTTCAGCACTATCTGCTTATCATACACCTCGGGATAAATCCTTGGCCCAACTGGACCTGTCATGCACTTTCTTGCATGGCATCCTACCGTAAATCCTCCCATTAGGGACCCAATCCCTTCCTGAGATCTGCTATTCATTTTAGAGCAGCTAACACTACCACCTTTGAACCAGCCGTGAATTGCGAGCGATGCTTCTCTCTTGGCAGGTGTTATTTTTGGTTGCAGTTACCTCTGCAAGAAGAATTTCCAGCTCCTGGCACTCATGTGCAAAGAGTCGTATTTGATTTTTCACAAGACAGGGTGGCCTTAAGAACAAACCCTAAGTTTCTTCCCAAGGTGTAGTGTCTGAGCTTACTCTCAATCAGGACATTGATCTCCCAGTTTATTTCCCGGAGTATTCCAATAGAGGAGAGACTCTTCTGTACACTTTGGACATGCACAGGATATCTCGATACTATCTGACTAGAACCAAAGGGCACCGACAGTCAGATTAGTTGTTTGTTTCTTTTGCTCACAGAATGTTAGGGGCACCAGTTTCAAACAGTCACTCTCGAATTGGCTGGTAAGCTATTGTTTTCTGTTACCAGAACGGTAAAGGGTCACTCTGCCAGGGAATGGCGACCTCCTTTGCCTCCCTAAAGAATGTCTCAGCTTCTTCCATCTGTGCATCAGCTACTTGGAGTACTGTGCACACCTTTATCAGGCACTACAGTCTGGGTATAGCCTCCAGGCGCAGAGCGGGCTGTGGCCTTGCAGTCCTGCAGGGCCCTTTCATGAGGGCTTTCTTTCAACTTTCTCCTATCCTCCTCCATTTTCTAGGTGCTAACGCACACTGTGTGGGACTCAGTCCTAATGGTGTAACCTGCTGCAAGAGCTGTATCTCAAGTAACATAGTCAGTTACGTAAGAACTTACCATAACAGCAGATCTTCAAGAACAGCTCTTGCAGCAGGTACTTTGCCACCCACCTCCCCTCAGGAGGTCAGACACATTGCTTACTATCTATTGGTCTTGCTTTGAAGTGGATCCTCAGTCTCCCATCAGAATTACAGTGCTATGCTGGAGTCTCTGGCAGGAGAACTGAGGGATGCTGGGGAATGCCCTTTTATGTTGCAGGAATGTCAGGGACATGGCCAACATCGGGGCAGTCCCTCACTGTATGTAGCTAGCTAGAATTTTTTCCGTGGGGTCCTGCTGCCTGATGGTTTCAGTCCTAATGGTGTAACCTGCTGCAAGAGCTATTCTCGAAGATCTACTGTTGCGTAAGTTCTTATGTAACTGTACTTTTCTGTCATAATCATCAGTCTCTAATTTACTGTCAGTGTCAAAAATTGAAGGTTGACAGTAGTAACATCGTATCAGGTGGCATTATATAGGGTAGAATTTTACCCCATTTGAATGTAAGTTAAAAAGAATTTACAGAGTGCAGCCACTGCACTATAAATACGTAATGAAAGTGTGCCTGTGCAGCAAGTTTGACCTCTGGATAATTCTTACAGAAATATGAGCCAATTACTTTTCTGTAATTTCAATCATTGCAGACAGGGATGTTGTAGAAATGGGACTCTGTATCTGCAGATACAGAAGTGCAAAAATTCCTATACTGTCATATACTGTAGTTATCATTTTAAATAAATTCTTGCAACATGCTGAAAATGATTCTCATTTGCATGAGTTAAGTGAAGACTGTTTAGGTGAATAAAGCGCACATGGTGGTGTCAACCCTGGAATGTAAATGCATGCAACCTGGGGTTGCTACACTAGAGCAGAAAGCACCAACTGAGTACATGGACTGGGAAAAAAGTACACTTTATGGATGGCCCTGGTGTCCCACATTTGTTCCCTCCCCAGAGTGCATAGAGCATGTCTCGAATTCAGCAGCAAGGGGTGTTGTTGATGGCCTTTCTCTGAAACCTTGCCAAGCCTCACTCATTTGACCACTGGGAAGCGGCCTCAAGTGATTTGATTTAGCATTGTATTTTTTAAATAAGGCTGCAGACACCTGCAGCTAAACGTAGTTTATGTGACCACAGAGGTATTTATAACCCCAATATTAATTGTTAACAAAAAATAAACAGAAATATTTGTTGCATCCAAGTGTATGGGATGAAAAATAAAAAGTGAAGCCACCGGTAAGTTCTGGTGTCTGCACTTTGAGGCCACCAAGATTTGGGACTACAGAACTGCTGCATCTACCTCTCCATCCAGGGACAGGTGGCACATAACTTCCATAATGTGCCGCTCTCTAAGCTCAGTGAGCAAGAAACTCGGGGTCACTCTGGAACCTAAGTGTTGTGGTCATGCATCTGTGCAGTGCAAAGCTGGGACAGCAGCAAGTACATTCTTTAACTTTTGTAACCCTTCACAGGCCCCTGGGGCAGCAAAGTACATTCTTCAACTTTTGTAACCCTCTCTTCTCAGCCATGAGAAGTTTAATATTTTAAATGCTTAAAAAATATCAGTGGCCAGTTGGCACAGTGGTTGGTCTACTGCTCAAGACATGAGGATCTGGGAGGAGAATAGGATGAAGCATGCTAGAGGCTGCCCTCCAGGCAGAGAGGGTTGCTGGCAGCACAGAGGCTGGCAGAGAAGGGAGATCATTGGCAGGGCGTGCAGGTGATGTGCTGTCATGCATTGCCCTGCTTGTACCCGTGACATACCCACAACCTAGGGCAAAACACGGAAAAGCAAGCCCCAGCTCCCAAGGTGATAGGATCCTGGTACATCTGGGTCCTGTGTATCCATCACCAGATGAGACCCTGGATTCCAGAAGTACATCCCCTTTCCTGCTCCCTACCCCACCAAGGGGCCAAGACATTGCTTCATAGAGGGCAGAGGTGGTGTGCCAGCCTGTGCCTTGGGATCCACAGAAAGCTGGAGATGGAAGGGGTGTAAAAATTGTAAGTAAAAAATGTTATCTCGTAACCCCTACAAGCAGGGGTTCCCTAAAAGTCTCTTTGAGCTCGCCTAAATGCACACTGCCAGGCTGGTGTACTGCATTTTAGCAGTTTAAATGTATTGCCAGAGAGTGCCTGTATAGCCTCTGTGTACTGTCTCTTTAAGAACTGCCTGGTTTGCAGTCATTATTAATCTGAGAGGGAGCTCTGTTAGAAGATGTACTTGTTTGCTGATCATTTGTTAGAGTAGTAATAATATTGCTGTTTGTTTTAACCTGCCTTCATTGCAGCATGGACAGTTCTGTTTGTTTCCATCATCTTGGTCCTGGAATGCAGAATGGGCCAATCAGTACATTTGGGACTGTAAAATGGAGCCTGCTTACAGGGGCTTGTGGGCCAAAACTTGTAGGAATTGTAGTTTGGGGCTTTTGGTGCCTAAAATAACCTGGAGGGGGAGCCCTTGTTGTGACTGACAGACAGATCAGCCAACCGAACCTTTTGGATTTGGGGAAAGTCCCACACTGCTTGCAGTTTCAGTTAGATCTGAGTTGGGAAGTGAAGAAGTATAGCTCAAGATAGTTCGAGCATCAATCCTTAGCGGATTCACAGGAGAACTGTGGAAAGGCCTGAGTTTGGCCTGCATGCCTGCCTGCTGTTCCTGAGACAGAACTTGTGCTTTTTGGACTGAATCCAATTTGGAGAGCGAATTAAGCCACTGAATTGTGACCAGGCTTTAACCTGAAGAAGACCAAGATTTGCTGAATGTGATCGGCCTGTCAGGACTTTCAGCTACCTCTGAACTCCTGGATTGTGCAGAGACCCTGTAATTGCGACCGAGAGCCATTTGCTTGGTACAGTGGAATTTCCTTACATGTGAATGTGCTGTGTGCTTATAGTGGGTCGTGATTTGGTTCCCCACTGTGTGTCTGAACTGTGTTTTGCTTGCTGGAGGCTGTATCCAGCTCCACAGACTGAATCCATATCCATTTCCATTTGTCTGGGCCCTGCTACACTGGCCCAGCCAGAATACCTGCTATGCAGAGAAAGTCATAGATGAGAAACCGGCCTGGGGATCAGCCCCTGCTCAACACCTTGAACAGGAATGACGCCTCAGTGATTCGTATGGGCCCTGCTTCTCCGGGCACTTCAGCTCAACAGCCTGCAGTCTTGATTTCATCCTACCTGTGTCCAGTATTGGGTATCATGAGTAAATATCAGGGTAGCTCCCTGCAACAACAGCTACATCTAAAAGTGTTGTCATCTGATTGTCTTGTTGCCTTTTCTTTCACAGCTGAGCCTTCCGGCTCGGATTACAGATAGTGTGTGTTGTGCATGTTGCTTTCTTCCATCACAGGCCCCAACCAGCTGCAACGTTCCTGGCTAGCCCACGTGATTCCTACCTGGGCACCAGAGTGTGTGACTGTGTAGGGACTCTGAACTGCATGCATAACTGTCTGATTAATATAGCGTTTAGCAAATCAACTTGATTACACCCCACCCTTGTTCAAGTCCCTGAATAAATTAGATTTAACTTTGTTTGCATTTAACCTGACTGTGGTTCCAGTTTGTGCCAAAAGTACTGTAATGTTGCTATTTGCTGTGCTTAACCTTGTTTACAGGGGTCCCCAGGGTCAAGCTAGAGGAACCAGCCCTGGTGGTAAGTGCAAACAGTGTAGGTAATTGCCTGGTGAATAAGGGTCATTGTGAAAGTTATTATTGTATATTGTTCAGGCCACTAGAAGGAAAGAGGGGGTTACAGTGTCCCGGAGGGCTGTGCCCAGGTTAGCTTGACAACTAACAACCCTGACCTCCGGGTGGAGGCACCCATTTCATTACCTAGGCCCTTAACCTGCTACTAGCCAAGCAGGCAGGGGTAGTAGCCCTTGGGATAGTGCCACCTAGGAGTTACATCAGTGTACTCAGAGCATTTTTTTTCTTCTAATAACATGGAAAATGTTCTTTGTTGTAGTGCTAGAAGACCACTGTGCCTTTAGTGCCATTAAAAAGCAATGATCATTTCAAGCAAGCACAACATTTGTCATAGGACATACAGCTTCACAGCTTAGCACACCTGCCCTGCCCTTGAAGTAGGAAGTGCTTCTTCAGGATGCAGCACTGTAACATTGGTCCCTATGTGCATGGTAAGTATCCGCCCCTGTGCCCCATAGTGACACGTAGGGGCTGGGATACACACTTCCTGGGTGCCAGACGGAGACCCATGGATGCATGAACAGTGCACAACCATTACCCAGGGCCATCTATGGGGATCCTCTGTAACTACACAGCTGGTATAGGTGGGGTGCCGGGAGTGGCATGCCTGTGGAGGCCAGTGGAGCATGCACAATGGGCCCTGTGTACTAATGATATCCTGGCCCCACATGCCCCAGTATGCATTGGGCGAGGGCTGGAATATGCACATCCCAGGTGTCCAGCAGACACCTGCGGATGCATGAATGAAGGGCTCTTGCCCATACCCTTTCCCAGGCATCCAGGGATCCTGTGCAACTATGCAGCCAGTCTGGACAGAGAGGAGGAACATGCACGTCGAGGACCGGTGAAGTACAGCATACACAATGCCTGATATGCTCCTCCAGGCCAGTGTTGGAGGGGGATGTTTCCATTATGCCAACCAGAGGAATGTCATAACGGCTGTGCATCCCCCAAACAGAGCTCACACTGCCATATGGTCCCCTGCAGCTATGGACTCCAGCCTCCCTCCATGCACCAGAGGGCTGGGGGTGGATGCCAGTTGTGGGGCACCGTATATGGAAAAAGTTATCTATGGAGATTTCCATAGGGACATGGCAATCCATAAATGGGCGCCATGTCCCATAGACAGTGCAGTGTAGTGGTAAAGTGCACTGAGCTACAAACCTGGAGAATTGGCTTTGAATCCCATGGCTACCACTTGCATACTGTGTGACCATGAGCAAGTCATTTAACTTCCCGTGCTTCAAGAACACACCTGGAAACAAGCCTCAGCTTAGTGTGTCTTTCCTGGATGAAAATCGTGAAAATATAAATAAATAATTCCCTGCTCTTATGAAGCAGGATCCACTCTAGTGCCAGTCAGAGCTTCCGATTGGAAGCCCCAGTCTGAAGCTCACCCCTTGTGCGGCTCTACACAGTCACACATTTGGCCGTTGGGTTGTGAATACCAGCCCTGCATGTCCTGTTGGGGCTGGTTATGCAGACACAATTTTGCAGCCCAGTAACCCCCTCACTTTACTGGCACATGCCAGGCATATCAGTACATAGGACTTGGTTGGGCATTCTTTTACACCAACCAGAGGGTTGCCATAATGGTTGCTCACCCTTGCTGACTGGTGGTCACAGGGCAATGTGGTGCCCCACAGCCACGGACACCAGCTCTCTCCATGCCACAGAGGGTTAGGGGTGGTTGCAGGCTGCAGGAACTGATTTCAGATTCAGAACTTTGTCAGTGAGCTGTTAGAGACATGGCAGTCTATGCACACAGGTCACCATGTCCCATGATCCCTACTGTTGCAGACCACTGGATCCACTGTAGGACTCGGTTAGGGCTTCAGATTGGTAGCCCGTTGTCCAGACCCCTGTCCATCCCCTGGCGGACCCACTTCTAGCACAGATCTATGGTACCATGCATTGGGATGGCTGGGACAAATTCTGCTGGGACCAGCTACATGGTACTATAATTGTGAGGTCCGCTCACACCCCTACTGGCATGTATCAGACTTTGTTTTGTTTGTTTTATCTGGTCATGCCCTTATTCTCCAGACAACCCTATCTGCTTGACACATCCCAGCCCCTTCACCCTGGCATCCCATAGGTCTTACTGATCCTTCCCATGTTCCCTCTGGGCTTCCCCCTATGGCAGGGCCCCCCTTACTTTTGCCACAGAGAGGATCCTACACTATATGGGAGACTGTGTCTAAGTAAGTAGGTGCAGAGCCTGTGAGCTGGTCGGCTTTGTCCTGCTGCTTGGGGTATTTCCGCTTTTCCACCCGAGTTCTCCAGGACGCTGGCATCAAGAGTGTACCAGGCACATACATGCACCAACATGTGTCGTGCAGGACCTGCTGACGTCCTCCTACCCTCTAGCTACTCCAGCAGCACTGCCACCTGTGGTCACCCAAGTGGCAGTATTGCAGCAGAACTGGCTGCCCCCACCCAGGAGGAGGAGAACATCCTCTGGGATGCTCAGTTCTCCCCTGCCTGGCTGGCCCCATGGCCGAGCTCATTCTCAAACTGAGATCACCGCATAGGAGAGGTAAGGCACATAACACCTTAGCTCTCTGCATCAATGGCTCAGCCTTCATATTAGGCTTTTATTGCATAGAACCCATTGTGCTTATATTGTTTTTCATTCTTGGTGAAGTGCTTAGCGTGGTTCCTCTTATTTCATTTGGGCTTGAATCTTTAGTCTCCGTCGCTTCCCACAGAGTTTACAGACCTGTCAGTTTTGGTCTTACATGAGCAAATTGACAGCAATGGCTACATTTGTCTGTAACAAACAGTATCTGTACAGAGCTTAAGGACATTCCTGGTGTTTCAGCAACCCCATGTCACTACCATTATTTTTGCATACTATGTAGCGATTATCTAAATATTTAAACACTACAACAACAAAAAACATAGGCTGTCAAGCTTGTTTTTAAATTACATGGTGAGATTTATTCCGTTTATGGTAAAAATCTGTAAGGGGTCAGATTGTTTTATGTAGTTATAACATCAATGTTTCAGGTGTCAACATGGGTATGAAAGAAAAAGCAAAACAAGGTTGACTGGCTCGCATAAGCTTTTGTGCCAAAAACACATTTTATTGTATGCTGTTTGATTGTACCCTAATCCCAAAATTCCACTGAATGCTAGAAGCGTACTTACTGGGAAAGCAGACAGGTTTGTTGAGGGCATCTTCATAGAAATGGAACACAAGGTTTATGGGACTAGTACTTCCTCATAGCCCTGAGGAACTGCAATAGTAACAACTGTTTTTATTTTAGGCACTAAATGTGCCAAGTTTTAAACTGGTGGCAGAAGGGTATATTAGCAGAGGGTTGTGAAACGCAGGCTGCCATTGAACTTTTAGCACATTTTAAGTTTTAATAAATTAATTACCGTAGCGAGCTAGTGGATTGCACTTCCAGGTGCACTACCACGTGGTAGGGCTAGTTGTCCTACCTAAGTAGTAGAGGGACTCTAGTCTACCTTCTTTTCTTCTAAGCCTGTTGCAAAAGCATTCTAACTATTCTATATGGTACTGTCCGCTCCCTGTTCTGTTAGGATGGCCACTACGGATCCCCCCTTTTCCTCTTTACACTGTTTACATTTTAGTCCTCTAAAAGAATTCTGTATGGCTCAAAGTGATAAGGAAATGTTATTCAGCTTAGCTAGCACAAGTGCATATTGCCAACAGATAATGGATACCGTTTGTTTAAATAGGTACACATTTGAAAATGAGCTATGTTTGTTGAAATGTTATACAGCACTTATGTTACAATATGTTTGCCTAAATTGTGCTGTATCACAGGGCCTAAACTGATTCTGTGAAAGTACTAAAACTGGAGAAAGTGTATAACCCCCACAACCGAAAACAGTTACAGGAGGTCTTGGTTATTCATTCTGCAAAGAGCCTGGGAGAGGAAAGGATATGCAGTCTTCATGTCCTCAAAGGAATCTGAAGTACAAATGAGAAAGTATCCCAGAGATGTTATGTGATCCTGACTGTTGCATCCTGACCAGTGGCGTGTAAAGATTTATTTTCTTTATTTAGTTTTATTTTCTTTTTCATTTTTGAAACTTGATTTAAATAAAATCACACAGCCAGCATGTTGTACAATGTATGAACTGAATCAGTGTCCATCTTTATTACCCATACCTTGGGACATGAGGTGTGAAGTGGGATACTGATTGATGTTCAGGTGGTCAGAGGAATGTCAATTGGCAGATACCAGCCTGGTATCAAGATAGACCCAAGGTACATGTCTCAAGACCGAAAGACAGCCTCAAAGCATTAATTACCCAAGGGGTATTGACAAGGGCCATGGCTGAAGAAATTGGGGAAAAGCCACTGCCTGGTCTGGAGCCAGGAGGAAGACAAAGCCTGATCCCTTATTTGATGCTAGTATGGAGAAGGCAGGTGAGGAACTGGCAATGAACCCCAGAGAATATAAGTGAACTGCTGCTGATGGTTGACTGTGAAGCAGATGGAGATGGAGAAACAGAGAGAGAGAGAAGAGAGAGAGCAAGCCAAACAAGGAGATGGAGTGAAGAAGACAGGATCAGAGGTGGGCTGATAAATGCAAGCTCTCCAGGTCATTTGGACCAGTTGTTCTATTGGTGGGACTGATACATCCCTAAAAGACCTAAAACTTACCAAAATGACTGGTACAGATGATATTGAGGCCTACCTGACTACCCCGAAAGAATTGCAAGAGCTGATGAGCGGCTCCCAGGCATGGTTAGCACGATTAGCCCCATATTTAACTGGTTGTACTCAGTTAACCTGCAGTCACATAGACAGTAGAGATGTAGATGACTATGAATTAGTAAAGGAGATCATAAAGGCATTTGATATTGGCACTGAAACCTACAAAGGTTTACGCTCACTTCCTATCAAAATGTGGCTGCTCCAAGAGAAGTGTATACTTGGCTAAACGAGTTGTGCACCAAGTGGCTTCAACCTGAGATGAAGATGGTTGCTGAGATCTTGGAAGCCTTGGTAATTGAGCAATTCTTACAAATGCTACCTCAACATGTCCAGATGTGGGTGAGGAACAATGACTGGAAACTGTGGAGGGACCATCACGCTAGCAGAGGATTTCCTGGCTGCCTGACAGTCTAGCACAAGAGGGTGCAGAGGTACTGGTTTTACAAACTCTACCATGTCTAGTATAGTATAGTAAGACAAACTCCTCTTATACCTACTTGGGCTCTGATAAAAACCTCAGAGAAACCTGAGGAAACCAGGAAAGGAGAAGTTTTCCACCAGATATTATTTCCACAATTGTCAAGGGTGGGCCATATAGCTCACTATTGCCAAAAAAAGAAATTGGAGCAATAGACTCTTGCAGTAAGCAGACACTGATCTCGTGGACAATGTATCAAACAGAGGTCCTTGTACAGGTGTCATTTGTATTCATGGGGCACACACCATTACCCTACCATTGCTGTAAATATGACCATACAAGGAAAACCAGGTAGAGTAACTGTAGGACCTGTGCCTAGACCCCTGTACCTGTAGTTATTGGGCATTGTCTCCCAGACTTTGGCACTCTGATAAAGAGGGATGAAACAGTGACTACCAGGGCCCAGGCTATGCAAGAAAAGGCCCTTAATGACACTGTTCCTTTTGAAGGAGATGTAACAGGCGCCCAGGTAAAAGGATAAGTGTTCCAGAAAAGAGAAGAAAAGACTAAAGAAGAAATAAAACAACTTAATAGACAAAATGTTTGAAGGTGTGATATTGGGGTTGAACAAAAGAATGATTAAAACAACCCTTTTTCCAACAGATGGGAAAAAGCACATGTAAAGGGACACCCGAGCATAAGGAGAAAATAATATTTTATATCGGGTCTGTTAATCCAAACACAAGAGAAGTAGTAGAGCAGTTGATAGTCCCGAAAAGTTTTATCCCCAGTTGTTATTCTTGGCCCATGATTTACCTCTAGCAGGTCATGCTGGGAGGACCGTGTATTGACTCACTTATTGCAAAGGTTCTTTTGGCCCAGTATCCATGAGCAGGTAGATGATTATTGTCCAGCCTATGCAGAATGTCAGAAGGTTGCACAGATGAGGGAAGGATATGGTGCCCCGATGCCCTTACCTTTGGTGGCTATGCTCTTTGAGAGAATAGCTATGGACATAATAGGCCCATTAGAGAAGAGCTCTAGGGAACTGCTTCATACTGGTTGTGTGTGACTATGCCACCAAATACCCAGAGGCCATACCCTTATATACAATCACTGCCACTAAGATTGCCAAGGAGTTGGTAAAACTATTTATAGACTAGGTATCCCAAAAATTATTCTGCATGATTAGGGAGCAATGTTAATGCTACATTGTTAAAATAATTGTACCATCTGTTGGGTTTAGTAGCAGTCTGGATGTCTCCCTACCATCCCCAAATAGATGGGCTAGTGGAAAGGTTTAACCAAACCCTAAAATGAATGTTAAGAATGTTTGTCCACGATGAAGGGAAGGACTGGGATAGGTATTTGCCTTTCCTGCTGTTTAGCTGCCGTGAGATGCCCCAAGCTTCCACTGGTTACTCCCTTCTCACTTTTATTTGGAAGAAATCCTCAGAGTCCTCAGATGTTGTCAAAGAATATTGGGAGAAGGGAAATAGAATTGGACAGGCAAGTGTAATGGAGAATATGGCAACTTCATAAGCGGCTGGTTAAATATACTGAAATAGCACATGACAACAATGTACAGGCCAGAAAAAGCAAAGTATCTTTATGATCAGGGGTGATGTAACAAATTTGAAGAAGGAAAAAAAAAGTCTTGTCACAGTGGTGATCATATTAAAGTTTGGAAGTGCTGAGGTATACCTCGGTACCACTGAGACACTCAAGATCTTACTTCAGAGGGTTCCTGCAGTAGGTCATAACATATAGGACTGCACCCCTGGCATCAGGACCACCGGCAAACTTTGCTAGCAATGTCTGGTGAGGGACTGCCCACCTGGCGTCATGTGACGGACGTCAACATGACCCTTATAGTGGCAGTCCCTGTGCCCGCTCCAGTTCTTTCCGTTGACTCATGAGAACTTCACGAGTAAACATTGCTCAGTCGATTGCCATTTTCACTTATTTTCAAGTTTGATTTTTGATTCTTTTATGTCTTAGCACCTCTGACTTCAAAGATAAAGAAGTGCAGCACAGATGCCTCACAAAGACAGCCATCGTCACTGCACTCTTCTGCCTAAGCCTGAACCACGATACCGTGGCCTGCCCTGACTGCAAGCCCCTTCAATCAGGCCACACGCAACCATAGGCAGCAGGCTTTGGAGGCCCATTTACTGAAGTCCAGAATGACCACTCTTGAAAGGAGATGCAGAAACTGAGGGATACCACTTCTTCCTTCTTGAGTCCAAAGAGAAAAAAGAACAAAAAGTGAAGCACAGGGAATGAGAGCATTATGGAGGATTGGGACGATGCCTCCAACAAGGCTTCTTCGACCAGCAAGGGCCGCTTCCCACCACCTGCCCTTATGGTTGTCCAGTCTGTGTCCGAACTTTCCAGGTACCTCTGCTTCTTTCCAGCCTATTTCACTGGTAAGTCATCTGCCAGCTCCTGGCGACGCCCGGTAGTCAGTAAGTCTGATCCCAAAAAACAAGCAGGGATCACATGGCCTTCCAGACACTAAGCTGGTCGAGAGGTCCTCCCTGCCTCTGTCTGGTCCCTGTATCACCCAATAAGCCGGTTGCCTGATTTCAGACAATAGCTCGGACGTTGCTCACCCGTCAGGAGCTAAAGCCTCCTCACCCAATGCCCAGTCCGGAGCCATGCGACCTCTCTTGTCAGCCTTCCTCCCAGGTCCCCTGGTAGCATTCTCTCCACCTCCCGGTGGAATCTCCTACCCCAGACATCACATCTGGGTGGAGGAGGAAGTGGGCTCCTGGACGTGGTCCTCTCCTCTATCACTCCTGTGGCTGTGCCCCAGGTTCCTCCTGTAGATACCCTACCGGGATACCAACACCAGACCCCATTCTCACGGAGGCTCCTGGCCTCATTCCCCTCCGTCGGACCTACCATGGCTCCCCGTCAGGGTCTCCTCCGCCATGCTCCCTCATCTCTGACACATGGGCACCACCAGACACTCTCACAGCCTCTTTTGTCAGGCCCTTATGGTTTCCTGATGCAGGCTATCACTATGCCAGATCCCCAGATGTTGACTATCCCAACATCAGTTCCCCTGACATTGGCCAATCTGACAATGGCACAAGGTCATACGCCAGGGTATCATCCTTACTCAATGTTCCAGGCGTCAAAGCATCCTCCATCTGGTCAGACGATGGGCTTTTCCCAGACCTTTTCCTTGGATATCAGACCCTAACTACCCTATTATCAGGGGTATCTCCTCTCAGTATTCGGGTTGGGTGCACCTTTTACCATCCTGAGCCCACCCTCCTCCTCTGTCTTCACCTCAGCAGGACTTTCAAACCCTTATACAGTCTTGGTGGAAGGATGCCAGATCTCAGCTGGTCTGTGACTTAGAACAATGACTGCCAGGCCCAGTGGTCTCTTCCCCTCCTGTTCTGTGTCACCTGTCAGTTGTATCCACTCTGCCATGGTGCACATCTCGGGTGCACTCCCCAGGAGGCCATCCTGCCATGGATGGAAATCCCAGGAGGAGGAGGAGATTCTGCATCTGAGAAGGATTTCTCAGATGACTCATCAGATGGGCAACCTTCGGTGACCAAGGGCAAGGAGTCACCCAAGTCCCCTCCAGGATCCCTCTTTACTGAGCTCCTTCGCATTATCCAACAAACCAGTGGCTGGAATGCGGAGGAACAGGACCAAAAAGGAAGCATCTAGCGGAGCACCTAGACTTGAAGACCACTTCTTTTATCCCTGTCCCTCTTGGACAGACCCCCATAAGGATCTCACCACTGCTATTTGGCAGCTGCCATCTATCCCAGCCATCCCAAAGAAGGTAGACTGGATCTACCATGCGCCAGATGGTATTTCCTTTCTGGACTCTCACCCCAAAGGCGGACTCTATAGTTATAGCGGCTGCTCATGATCGTTCAGCCACATCGAAGCATATGAGCACCTCTCCTCCAGATAAGGAGTCTCAGCAGCTCAACCAATTTGGACAAAAATGTATTCTTCTTCTACGTGGCCCTCTGTTCCTCAACTATGTGGCACACATGGTTTCTTTTCAAAAGCATCTATGGCCAGGCTTGAGGCCCGTGTCCAATCCAAGGAGGCTTCGACCTCAAGGAGGAACTGACCAAAGACTTGCACCTGTCCATAATTTCTTGCAAACATTTGCTCAGAGCCATCTATGATTCAGTGGATGCGGTGGCTTGTTCCTCCACCACAGCTGTCTCCTCCAAAGACATGCTTGGTTACACATTTCTGGACTGTCCATAGATGTCCAGTCAGCTATCAGGATGGTCCCTTCAGAGGTTCACTCCTCTTTGGGGAGCACCAAGGACTTAATTACGGGTCTCAGGACAGTGGCCAAGCCCTGAGATCCGATCAAGTCAATGTACCGAATGGGCTTTCAGAAGAAACATCCTTTTGGCACCAAAACAAGAGGCAGGGTAAACAATCCTTTAACATGTGCCAGAATAAAAGAAAAGCAACGGGGTCCTCTTTCTTCTCTGCCCCTACTTCAAAAACCCAGAGAGCGACTGGGGCCCTCCGTCCCTTAGCTTCCTGACTCATCTAGCCATCCTCCTCCACCCTTCAGTGTGGAGCCAGTGGAGGAAGGTTCACCTCCATGTGCAGGAGGGAAGGGCATCACCTCAGATGCATGAGTCCTGCAACTAGTTTCAGAGGGCACACCATAAAGTTTCTGGAGTTTCCTCCAAACTCCCAGCCAGGTCGTTCCCAATACTCTCTGAACCAGGCCCTGCTAGTCGAGGAGGAAATCCTGGCTATAAGACAGAAGTCAGCTATGGAACCCGTCCCTCCATCCCAGAGAGGAAAAGGGTTTTACTCCCATTTCTTCCTGGTTCCAAAAAACAGATGGGTGACCTCAGACCCTTACTGGATCTCAGCCGACTGAACCTTATTGTGGAGTACAAAAGTTCCTCATGCTGACTGTACAGGATCTTCTGCCCTTTTGCAGAAGGACCACTGGCTTTTGACTGGACGTGCAGGATGCCTACCTTCATATTCCAGTGTTCCTGGGCCAACGCCATTTCCTGCATTTCCTTTTCCAGGGGAGCACTTCCAGTTTACAGCCCTCCCTTTTGGCCTTTACCTCGGCACCCAGGGTCTTTACCAAGTGTCTAGCGGTGGTAGCAGCAGCCTGACGCCATCGAGGATTTGCAGTGTTCCCTTACCTGGATGACTGGCTCTTAGTGGCCCCATGCAGGGCCAAACTGGAGGAATCTTTCCTTCACACTGGACCTTTTTCCTCTGACTGGGTATTACTGTCAACTTCCCCAAGTCATTCCTAATCCCCTCCCAGAGGCTTCAATTCATTGGAGCCATCTTGGACATGGTCCAGTGCAGTGCCTTCCTGCCCCCAGACAGAGCAGACACTACAGGAGCAGGTGAGTCTAGTTCTCCCTCCAAGCATATTCCCGCCAGAGTGTTCTTATGCCTTTTTGGCCTCATGGCAGTGACCATCTCCATGGTTCCCTTAGCCAAATTACACCGAGGATCACCAATGGACACTACGTGTCCAATGGGATCAGCAGCTCAGACTACCTAGACCATCCTGTCCTAGTCTCCAGCGCACTCAAGAAAGATCTTGTTTGGTGGCAGGATCCTCAGAACTTGTTTTGCGGGTTACCTTTCAGGACAACTCCTCCATCATGGACCCTCACCACAGATGCCTCTGGTCTGGGTTGAGAGCCCACCTGGGAATCACAGAACACAAGGATTGTGGTCTCAGCTGGAAATATCTCCCCATATAAATATATTGGAGATGAGGGCTGTGCTGTACGCCTTGCATTCCAGCCCATCCTTTCGATGGGAACACTACTAGTCCAGATGGACAATATGTCCATAGCTTGGTACATCAACAAGCATGGGGTACCGATCATAGCCCTGTGCAGGAGGCGATGTGGGTGTGGTTCTGGGCTGTCCAGCATGTTATATTTTTCATGGCCTTGCACGTTCCAGGTGTCCTAAACATCCTGGTGGACAGCCTCAGTCAGATGTCATCCCAAGCTCATGAATGGGAATTGAGTCAGGAAGTGGCTGATCTGTTGTTGCACCCGATGGGGACAACCAAGTAGATCTCTTCACCTCCCCATACAACACAAAACTTCCCAGTTTTTGCTCGCTCATTCCAGAGCACGCCTTCCACCCTTTCCCATTCTACAGCATGTCCTTCTAAAACTTCAGGCAGAGGGAGCTCGATGATCCCATAGCACCCCTCTGGCGGGGCAGATCTGGTTTCCACTCATTCAGCAGTTAGGAGTGGAACCTCCAGTTTCCTCCCTCTTCAACATGATCTGTTGACGAGGATCAGGGCAGACTAGTGCATCTGGGACTCAGGACCCTGCATCTTCATGTGTGGGTCCTTCAGACATAATTGTGTCACACTTTGGGTGTCCCAGAGGTTGCTCAGGACCTGATGGAAGCCAGGAACCCTCCACCAGGTCCACCTATGCGATGAAATGGAAGCATTTCTCCATCTGGGCCACATCTAAGGGCTGGAACCCCTTCACTTGCTCAGCTCCACAGATCATGGAAAACCTGTTGCACCTGTCTGACTCTGGTCTCAGCTATTCCTCCCTTAAGGCCCACTTGTCGGCTATCTCAGCCTATCATTCATTTGTGGACGGAAACCTATCACTCAGTTGGAGGTCTCAAAACTTTCCTGAAAGGGATTCTCCATTTGAAACCCCACATCCAGACTGCACCCTACCTTGGGATCTAAACTTTATTTTAGAAAAGCTTATGCTCCTCCCTTTGAACCGCGTAAGCTGTGATTTGAGCTACCTGTCTTGGAAAGTGCTCTTTTGGTTGCTATTACTTCTGAGAATTTCCAAGCTTCAGGCCCTGATGCATAAGGAGCCTTATTTGATTTTTCACAAAGACCGGGCGGTCCTGCATACTAATCCTAAGTTTCTTCCAAGGTGATTTCGAGTTCACCCTGAATCAGACAGTTGAACTCCCGTGTACTATCTGGTTCATTCTAACAGGGCTGAGACCCTACTTCACTCATTGGATGTAGATAGAATTTTGTGCTATGATGTCCACAGGACCAAAGACACATGCAAGTCAGATAAGCTTTTTGTTTCCTTTGCCCCAAATCTTTGGGGTCGGCAGTTTCTATGCAGTGCCTTTCAAAATGGCTAGCAACTGCATTCACTTCTGCTACCAGAAGTACAACAAACCTGGGGAGGTCAAGGTCACACTACCAGTGGCATGGCTGCCTTGACAGCATTCCTTAAGAATGTTTCTGTAGCATAGATTTGTCGGCAGCAAGCTGGAGTTCGGTTCTTACCTTCACAAAGCATTACAGTCTGGACATTGCCTTTAGGTGTAGGGCCGGGTTTGGCCTCGCCGTCCTGCAGGGCCTACTGTCTCAGGCCAGTCCTGGTCTGCATTCAATTGTTACTCCTCTCTGATTCTCGGTCTCTCTCTGAAGAACTGCTTGGGATTCAGTCCTATATATGATGACCTACGGCGGGAACCCTCTAGTAAGATGAGTACAGTTACATAAGAACTTACCATAACAGTAGATCTTGAGAGAGGTTCCTACAGTAAATCCACTCTCCTTCCTCCTTCCCCCAGTTTCTGCATTTCTTACAGATCATTCTGAATTGGGCTCCAGGGTTTCATCCTTTTCTCCTGTCTCATCCTCTTTGGATCTTCGGGAGAACTGAAAGGCGGGGTGGGGACCGCCCACTATATCAGGTCTTGCTGACATCTGTCACGTGATGTCAGGTGGGTGCCCACCAGACATTGCTAGCAAAAGTTTGCCATGTGGTCCTGATGCCAGGGCGCAGTCCTGTATGTTATGACCTAATGCAGGAACCTCTCTAGAAGACCTACTGTTATGGTAAGGAATTGCTTCGTAACTGTTACTTTCACATGGTGATTGTATAAAAGTTTGTCAGTGCTGAGGTATACTTTTGAGGTACCAGGTACCTCCTCAGCACTGCCAAACTTTTATACAATCACCACGTGAACTTGAGCCCTGGTGGTACATAGAGGTGTACTTTTAAGGCAAACCACAAGTCTGCACCTGGGAACCGTGCTCAGGCTGAACAAATAAAGTATACACAAAATCAAAAGCTGGCACCGGTAAATACAGACCGCCCAGATGAGGTTCGAATCAGACACAGGGAAGCTCAAACTCTGGGTGCTAAAAGTGCTTCATTTTATTCAAAAACACCCTGCTTCCACATCCAGCTAAAAGACCACCATCTTCCCAACGCGCTTCACGCCTCTGGCGCTTAATCATGAGAATACCATCACCATACAATACTGTGCTTGTATTTAACCATCTTAAAGTGACAATGACCAAATAAATAAATTCTAAATTATACAGATGAAATACCATAAAAACATGATCTACACACTTAAAAATGTGCTTTACAACAACAAATGTCACACATTGCATTTTGCCACTATGTTTTAAAGTCCATCTTAATTTCTCAGGGATCCATTTTTCATGCAAGTGGCAAACCATAAATCTACACACTTAAAAATTTACTTTACATATTTCTTATTGAATTCTGCCACTATATTTATGTGCCTTACAGCAACAAATGTCACATTGCATTTTGCCACTATATTTTAAAGTCCATCTTAATTTCTCAAGGATCCATTTTTCATACAAGTGGCAATCATAAATCTACACACTTAAAAAATTTTTTGCTTTACAACAACAAGTATTTATTATTGAATTCTGCCACTATATTTTAATGTCCACCTCAATTTCTCAAGGATCCATTTTCCATGCAAGTGGCAAAAGTTGAAATCTAAAAGATAAATTGAATGGATGTTACACCACAAGGTATTTTCAATCTTTAACCATGCCCCTTCGGCCGACATGGTGCCCTGCCTTTCCAACCATTTATGAATCAGATTTTAACACCACACACAGAGTATTGTTCAGCCTACCTAGACGAGGTGGTAGTGTATAGCCCAGACTGTAAGACACATCTTACACCTTTAGCTGTTGTTATAAAGTCTATAAAGCAGCAGGGTTGACCATCAATCCAGCTAAATTTATTTTATTTTTAATTTGTTAACTGGATAAGGCCACTGGACAAAAAGCCCTTTTCAGGACCAACCCAGACATTTAACATTAATACACAATCAATATATCACAATGACAAACATGACACATCATTTATTACAATTACATACATTCAATGAATCCAAGTAAGTCTTAAGTTGCACTTAAAACTTGATAATGCAGGAACTGATTGCAACTCAAATGGTAACTCATTCCACAGTTTAGCAGCAGAAACTGAAAAGATCATAGCCAAATTTGTTTTGTGTGAAGGAATAATAAAGATAGTACCCTAGTTGATTGCAAATTCACAGAAGAACATCTAAAAGTAAATAAATCAGACAAAGGAAAACAAAAAGAAGAACAGGTAGATTTATAAACAAGGCATCCCATAGAATATACAGATTTAAGAGTAGGAGAAAGCCAACCAATAGAAAAACACAACATGCAATGATGGGTCTTTAAAGGAGCAAGAAGAACAAATGACACATATGATTAAATACAACATTAAGAATGTGAAGTTTTAAGAACCCAGATTATGATACATAACAGAAACATAATCAAAATGGGGCAGTAAAGTACCAACAGCAAGAGCATAATGAGTATTATAGGATAGACCATGTTTACATTTATACAAAAGCTCAATCTTCTGATTAATAATCTTACTAACAGCCTTAACTTGATCATTAAGGCCCTGGACACACTGGGAACTTAAAATGGTTAAAGTGCCTTAAAATGGTTTAAATCCTCTAGCACTGTTTGCAGACAGACTACAAGCCCCTTAAAACTTTTTAACAAAAGTGTTTTTAAACCCTGCTAGATACCTAGTCTTAAAACCATTTTTAAAAACGTTTTGGAGTTAGCATGGTTTTACTCACAGGTCTGTCCAGGAGTAAAAGTGTTCTAAGCTGTAATGGTTTAACTAAAACAGGTCTAACTGCAGTCTGTCCAGGCAAGCACAGTTCTGTGTGTTGGACTTAAGACAAAATAGTTACAAAGGAGAACAGGTTTTAGCTCACTAGCAGTTGGCCACCTAAACCATTTTCAAAAATGGTTACTGAGTAATGTGGCTGCACTGAAATGGTTTAACTAAACTGGTTTTAAAACGGTTTTCAAAAACAGTTCTGTAGTGTGTCCAGGGCCTAAGAGTCAAGCAAGAATCTAGAAGAAACCCCAGATACTTAAATTCATGTACTTGGTTTAATAGATTACCTAAATCATTCTTAATTGCTAAACATAAATTATCTCTAAGCATATGCTTTGTGCCAAACAGCATTACCTTAGTCTTATTGACAGTCATTGTCATATGATTATTGGAGAGCCAGGAACACAAACAAGAAAATTCAGATTGTAGAACCAAGTTAAGTTGAGCAACTGAAGGAGCTTGATAAAATAAAATAAGATCATCTGCACATAACAAACATTGATAAAAATTAAAACTAAAGGCAGTTGATTTATAAATAAGAAAACAACAAGGGTCCCAGAATGGACCCATTGAACACTCACAAGTCACAGATCTGCTACTAGAGTTCACCAAACCACAAAACACAGAAACATATTGAGATCTGGCACACAAATAGTCCTTTACCCAATTAATCATGTTCTGAGATATACCCGTCCCTCCAGCTTGTCATACAGCGGAATGATCTATAAGATCAAATGCCTGGTCAGGTCCACAAACACTGCCCCAGTGAAGACACCTTTATCAAATTCCTGTAGGATGGTGTTTGTGAACCTGACCAGAGTTGTACCAGTTCCATGGCCCCACCTGAACCTATGTTATTGAACACTCAAAATATTATTAACCTCCAGATAATCAGTAAGTTGATTAGCAATCAATTTCTCCAACACCTTACTGAGTGAATTAAGTATAGATATTGGTTGATAGTCTTCCACAGACTTGGCATGTTGTTTTTGGGGACTGGTGCTATCCTGCCATATTTCCAAGCGGGAAACATCTGGGTGATTAAGCACAGATTGTAAATTGTACTTAGAAGACCAGCAATAAAGGGAACAGCCAGTGTAAGAAAACACCCATCTAAACCACCTCCACAATCACTAAATTGGTCTGCAATGCACATAATAATTTAGGAACTTCAGCTCTAGATACTCTTAAAAATAAAATGGAGGACTAGACACAGTTAAATTAGTTGAAGGAGAGCTAACTTTTCCTATACCCTGAACTGAAACATTACTAGTATGTTTATAGCCAGACAAATCAGAGTATTTTAAATTTAACAAATCAACAATATCAGAAAGCTGAGTAACTCTCCAGCAGTGGAATTTACTGATCACAGATTGTTCTTTAAGTGAAAACAAAGATTGGACTACATTTCAAAACTGTTTGAATCAGATGCAGAGGCCCCATTAGATTATTAAAAAATCGCTTTAGCTTGTTTAACCAACTTACAAACTTTGTTCCGGAAGGTTTATAAGTAGACATAAATTGGGGAGGAGAATGTTTGAAACAACCCAAGCCTGTCTACTTTATTTAATCATCATCTTAATATCATTAAAAACCAAGAGTTTATAGAACCTCTAACCCTAAGTGAACAAACTGGAAACAGAACTTCCTGGACAACCAGTAGCTGGGAACAAAAGTAACTGACTGCACAAACAGGATCAGGAATAACATTAATAAATGACCAATCTATCTTATTTATTATTTATTTGCTTTTGATAATTGGGTGAGTGCACTAGGCATAAGAAAGCCTATTTTCAGGCACGACCGGGAGAAGGACAGTTTGAATATAAATGAGCATACATGTGGCGAGCACATGAGATATGTAACACAGTAAGGAGGGAAATCAACATACAATCCAACTTAAGGTGTAGAGAAAACATTGATTCAATATAACAATCACACTTGGGCTGTAGAGACAATTGTTCAGTATAAAGCAGACAAAATACAGTTAGGTCAAGTAACAACAAGAGTCAAAACAATGTGAGAAACAGGCATTGCAAGAGAATGGTATACACCGAGCAAATACAATAAGTGCCAAAATCTGTGGTTAATGAAAACAGGGAGAAGAGGGGAGAATGGTAGGAAGCAGGGAAAAGGGTAAAGGATGAGAGAAGAAGACATGTGAGGAGGTTATTTAGAGAGGTGGGGAAGTGGCGTCAGAGGGGCAGATTACCTAGGGAAGACAGAGGGCAGGGAGAAAAATGGTCTAAGGCGGATGAAAGCAAGTGCAGGGGCTAGTTGTACGCAGATGGTCATGGTAGGTTTCTTAAAACTAGCATGGATGGGTGCTCCATGAACGGTTTGAGGTATGGAGTTCCAGTATGCAAAGCGCATCTTCAGGAGTTCAACCTTCAAATAATCATAAGTAACTTTTAAAGTTGCGAAACTGGTCCTAGAAGGAACTGAGGCGCTTTAAAATTTAGAACACAATGAATGGCCTGAAGGTCACTAATAGCCACATCTAGTACTCAGACATTGAAATCATACTAGGATTATTAGTAATTATCCAATCAATCCAATCCAAAGTTGAATGATGATTAGTTAAAGAATTATAACATGTGGGTTCATTGATCAGCTGAGATAAACTAAGTGAACTTAACAAAGAGTCAAAACCATGGAATCCCCTTTGGACCAATCCAGGTTCACATCTCCTACTAAAACAAAATCACCATTAAACATATGCTTAGAAGCAACCTTCAAAAATTCTCAAGGCCTGAAACACCACATTGTGAAGGGTTGTATACAGGCAACAGTAACAAACTTACTGCCATCACATATCACTCATAAAATCAACCAGTCAGAAGCAGACTCATAGTTGTTACTGGAATCCAAAATAGATGTGCTGTGGCTGTGACTGAGACCAAGTAGGTTTCATGTTGGGGAATGGGCAAGTCAGGCCCAAAACTGAAAATATAGAAGCTGTGGTGAGTGTCCTATCACCTAAACAAAAAGCATGTTAGATCATTCTCGGCTTGGCAGGTTACTATCAAGGTTTATCCATAATTTTGCCACAGTAGCTACTGCATGTGTTCTAACAAAAGTCAAACAGAGCCCAGCCTGTGAAGAAACTTTCACATCAATCAAAGCTGCCCTTTGTACAGCTCCTGTACTAAAATGCCCAGATTTTACATATCCATTTTAAGTACAGACAGATGCCTCTGAAACTAGTATCAGGGCTGTACTCAGCCAAACAATACAGGAGAAGAACATCCCTCTATCTATCCATTTATCTATATATATATCTATATATATATATATATATATATATGTGTGTGTATATATATATATATATATATATATATATATAACTGCATGAAAGAGAACAAAAATATTCTACCATAGTGAAAGAATGCTTGACAGATGGGCCATTGAAGCATTACAATTTTACTTGTGGGGTGCTGAGTTGAAATTGATTACAGACCATAGCCCCTTTGCTGGATAAAACAAATGAAAGATAAAAATCCACGAATCATGAGGTGGTATCTTGCTTGCAGCCCTATTGTGTTACTGTATAACACAGACCTGGTGCCCAACATAAAAATGCAGATGTTCCTTCTAGGCATGGAGCATATAAAGACAATGCTGTAAAAAGTATCTTAAGGTGCTAGATACTGTATATAACCCCAGGGCATATGAATATGATCGATATGTATAGAGACTTGAAGAAATTTTTTTCTGTTAAGAGGGACCCTGGGGTGACGCTCTGTAGAGGATGGGTGGAATCTCCCATTGCTCCATTAAACCTGAGTGTATGAAAACCAGTTACTTGAAAGACACTGGTTTCCTCCTGAACAGTGGTGTGTGGTGGGGCTAGTAGTCCTACCTAAGTAGTAGTGGGACCATGTTCTATCTTATTTTCTTCTAAGCCTGTTGCAACAGCTTTCTAACTGTTCTATACTATCCTCTTCCTGTTCTGTTGGGATGGCCACCTATGGAACCCCTACCTGCCTTCTTTCTCTTTACACTGTTTCCTTTTCAGTACCTCTAAAAGAATTATGCATGGCTCAAAGTGATAAAGAAATGTTATTCAAGCTAGCTTGCACAATTGCATATTGTCACAGATAATGGGTACTGATTGTTAAATATGTACACATTTAAACATGAGCCATTTTGCTGAAATAATGTTACAGTATGTTTGCCTAAATTGTGCTGTGTCACATGGCCTAAACTGTTCTGTGAAGCAGTGCCAAACTGGAGAAAGTACTGTATATAACCCCCTCGAAAACAGTTGCAGGGTCTTGGTTATTCATTCTGCCCAGCGCCTGTGAGAGGGAAGGATATGCAGTCTTCTATGTCCTCAAAGTAATCTGAAACATGGAAGAGAAAAGGATCCCAGAGATGTTATGTGATCCGACTGTCACATCCTGATAAATGGCATGTAATGATTTATTTTTATTTCGTTTTATTTTCTTTTGTTTTTCATTTTTGAAACTTAGTTGAAAATAAATCACGCAGCCAGCATGTTGCATGTGTGTACCTTATAGGAAATGAATCAGTGTCTCTCTTTATTACCCACATCCTGGGACACACTATAATGCATGGTCCCTGGCAAGTGGAGTGATTCATGTAGAGGCAAGTGCATGTCCACCATGTCAGCTGGGACAGAAGGGACAAGGGCCAGAAAGTTTGGCACTGTGAGCATTCTTAAGTAATGTTATGCAATATTAGCTATAGTGTGTATCAGGAGAACCTTGACACTATCCATGTTCATTTAACTCTCTAGTGAGAGGGGAAAAAAGGACTTTATAGGGCTTGTTAACCTTTACGTCTCCGCCTTGTGTGACTTAGCTATGCAGTCAGTAAACTAGATTCAACAAAGTTTTCCAGCATAAGCCCCTCTTCACAGTAGCTGTTTTGTTTGTTACCCACAAGAAACAGATGAATCAGAGAACAGAAGGCTGGGCAAACTCTGAACTGAACCGAACCCTAGATCAGAAATCTTTCCCCAAGTACAGGGCACACCATATCATACCTGCTATTATTTCTGTTGTAGGTACCAGTATATAAAACAACAAGAAGAAAAAAAAGCCTTGTCTGTCTAGTGTCTGTGGGCTGCCAAAAGCATTCTGGGAAAGTAAAGGACTGCTGAGCGGTAGCAGCCCTGCTTTGAAAAACAGATCAAGGGTTTTTTTTAACACTTTATTAGAACTGTGGCACTTTATTAGCACATAGGTCACCATCTTGACAGGAACATTACCTAGTAAGTGAATTCTGTACTACTTACAGAAAATGGACCCTACTGGTGATTTTCTAGACTTGCTCTACAGAGAGGTTCCACCATAAAATGTCAAAATGTAATAAGTACATCTCAGCACTAACTCAAGAACAACGTGACACATACATATGCCAGAAATGTATGAGCATAGAGAATCTAGATCTAACTCTTCAATTAGAAACTATAAAGGAGGAACTTCAAAATGCACTTAAAATCCAATTGAAAACTGTTCAGGAAGTGAATGTGAAAATCCACTAATTACTAATAAAAGTGGAAACCAAAAAAGAAACAGGGAATACCAGAATGAGAATTCATGCTCTAGAGAGGATGTAGACATCTCAGACAGGGACTGGTGCATAATGAAACCCAGAGGCTGCAAGCATAGAAAGAAAATGCTAAGCCATGAAACATCAAACAAAGGCTTGCTGTTAACAAATAGATATGATCCATTGATAAACAGCACCACTGTAGCAGTGCCTATCACCCAAGACAGGGAACAACAATCAGCTAGTCTGCACAGCCCCAGGCAAAGACCACATCAAAAATATATATATATAGTGGGAGACCTAATCATAAGATATACAGACGTCTACATCACACAGACTGATAAAGAAAATACAATGGTTACATGCCTACCTGAAGCAAAACTAAAAAGATGTTAAACCTAAAATTAATGAATGTGTGAAAGTTTGGCACCCTCAGCAGTAGTAATTTCCATGTAGGGACAAATGACATAGTACATGAACATGAAAATGATATATATAATGAATTGCTTGATATGGGAAAAGAGCTAACATCAAAAGGATATAAAGCTGGAATATCAGCACACATTGAAAAGGACAAAACAAGGCCCACCAAGCGCGGCGGTGGATTTCCGCATGCGGCCAGCTGACCAGGTTTGGGAGCGGACTTGGGTCGCTGGAGGGCGGGCCGGGAGGAGAAGGATGGACGCCCTAGGGACTGCCTCCTCTCCGGGAGGGAGGGAGGTGTCCAGAGCCTGCTGACCCCTGGTGGAGGCTAGGAGTCTCCAGCTGCCGGCACAGGCACGCACTGGAGGTGGGGCAGGACGCCCTGGCTTGCACGACCCCGCCTCCTAGAAAAAAGGAAAAGGATGAAGCTGCCGGCAGCCCTAAATGAAGCCTCGCCACGGCTTCCACTAGCCCCCCCCAGGCCAGCCCTCCAACCTAGCCCGATGACTGCGCATGCAGCCAGAGTCGAAGCCCCACCGTGAAGCCATGGTATCAGAGGCCTGAGGCCGATATGGGGGTGGAAGTCAGTGGTTCGTGACCGGCTGATGATAACGGGCTACCGCAGTAGGGTAGGTGGAGAAAAGAATAAAATGGAAAAAAAAAAAAAAAGAAAAGGACAAAACAATACAAAGAATCGATGTAAGACTGGCAAATTGGTGCAAAAAGGCAACTATTAGAGACGCCTAGAGACCTTTTTTAAAAAAAGTCACTTGTTTTTACCCAATGGTTTACATTTAAATAATTTGGGCATTCAGGCACTAGGGATATTTTCAATAAAACTTTAACATCATTGTCTTTATGGGGAACAAGGGACTAAAAGTTCTACGTATTGCTCCCTTTCATACTTGTGCCCAAAGAAATTATATAACTGAAAGTAAGGGCCCCAAAATGAGGAAGGAGCACTAATAAATGTCAGAAGCATTGTTAATAAGATGGATGATTTGAATGCACTAGCCCATATGAAAAGATCTTGCATTTGTTGCAGTAATGGAAACATGATGGGACAAGGATACTATGTGGGGAAGAGTGATGGGTTGCTTTAAACTATGTCACCTGGATCAACAGGGAAGCAAGGGGAGAAGTAGCTATTTAAAACATGGTATAAATGCATTAGCTATGTAAGCAGTAATACCGACAGGGTGGGTGGTATTGTGCTATACCGACCGCCCTGGGGCTGCATCGAGGCCCGACGCCGCAGGCGGAGGGCCTTATAGCCACTGAAGGTCTGGTATAGCACAATACCGCCCACCCTGGAGGGTATTATTGCCCTTAGAAAATGGGCACTGTAAAACAAAATAAGTTTAATAATAAAATGTTAATACAAAATCAATTTAAAATCAGTTTTGAAATAAAATAGTTCCTCCGCCTGTGTGTGTGTGTGTGTTTATCTAGGGAGTTTTGTCCTTCTAGAGCCCCTGTGGCAGTGGGTCCTAGTTGTCATGGTTACTGCCCCCGCTTTTGCAAGCAACATGAGTTAGTGTTTTTATGGGAAAGAAATATCCAGTACCGCTACATAGGTCTGAAGAAGTGCTCCTTGCCCATTTTCTAAAGTAAGATATTGTTGGGCTGCTGGGGTGACATCACACAACCGTTGCGATGGGCGGGTGAGTCTCTACAGCGTTCAGCAGGTAGAGGTGGATAGCGATGGAGCCAGGAGCCTGTCTGTGTCGCTATGAGAGGAGCTGCAATGAATTCAGGTGAGAGAAAGAGAGAAGCGGTCTGGCTGCAGGTTGGGACGGCAGGATTGGGAAGCGCCAGTGAGCCTGGCTGCAAGGAGCTGGACGGTCGCGGTAGGGTTGGCAGAGTCGGGTGGCCAAGGGCTCCTTGAGCGAACTGCCTGCAGTTTGTTGTGTGCTGAAGGGGCTGGCAGTGACAGGAAAAAGCAGCAGTTCGAAAGTACATATCGCTGCCGATAGCAAGGGCTAAGCCGGTCTGGCTGTTGGCAGGAGACAACAAAATGGCGGGCATTTTAAAATTAACATTCTACTGTGTGCCCAGCACTTCAGCCAATGAGGAAGCAGGGTGCTGGGCACAAGGATACTTTATTGGCTATTAGGGAAGGTTGGTCTGGGGTTTTTATTTGGTGGGCATCTATTGTCTGATAGATGCCCACCTAAATAAGTGTCTCGGCCAATCAAGGAGATCATTTTCTTTGCCCATTTTCTAAATCAAAGAAAATAAAACAAGATTATGAAATCAATACTGAATCAATCTGGATAAAAATCAATAGTAATAATACAAAAAGTCTTATTATTGGAATCTGTTATAGACCTCCAGATGTCATAATGGTATATATGGAGTCTTTACTGAATGAATAGAAACAGATTGTGCCAGCAGAGAAACAACTGTGTTGGGAGATTTCAACTTGGGTGATATAGACTGGACTCAGAAAACAGCGATCACATCCGAGGGTGACCTGTGAACAAGGCAACCACAATTGAGCACCTACAAAAACAGCGACTCAGTTATGACACCTGTGTTCAGGGCTACCTGGGGGGGGCAACCAGATACTGTGGTGGGCTTGCCATATGGTGATGGGAAGTATGCATGCACGCACACGCATGGGGGAGAGGCAGGAGGGATGGTATGTTGGAGGGGTGGTGCGCGGCTGACAAGCTGGACCACTCAGCATGGTGGGGAGGTGGTCAGTTGGGAGGTACAGGGTTTGGGTCTGGTGTGGTGCGGGTTTTGCCGACAGGCGGCTTTACATTTTGTAAGTTTTCATGCACCCCTGGAGTTAAGAATTCATTAGTATGGGGTACAGGGCACAGCCCTGCATTAAAAAAATAAATCCCAACCCGGCCTAGTGACATAAAGGGTTAAGGCACTGAGTCGCCACACATGAACCCACGCTGGTGACCTGGGTTTGAGAATGGACTCGGGTGCCGGGGATGGCAGGGAACAGAGAGGATCGAGTGTCTGGAGGACTGCTCTCCTCTTCTGGGGAGGTCTGGGGTAGCCCCACTTTGTAGTGGTCCCTGGTGGAGACCGGGGCACTGCACATAGCGGCACAGGAGGGACCAAGAAAAGCCAGAAAACAGCTTTGGTGCCACGGATGGTGGCCTCCATTCTCCGTCCCTGGAACCTCTGGGAGCCTCCTCCACCACAGCAGCGCCCCGAGCCATGAAGGAAAAGTAGTGTGCTGGGTTTCCGCCCCGGTGCCTTCCTCTTGGGAGGAGGGACTTGCCTGGCGATGGGATGCGCTGGACAAGTGCTCGGGCCGGCTGCAATATGTGGTGGCAGAGAGGAGAGCTCCAGAAGAGGATTGCTGTGGGTCATGGAGTACTAGGCAGCCTGAAGGAGAGGTGGATGCCAGAGTGTGGGTAGAAGGGTAAAAGATCACACACACACAAAAATAAATCCCATAGGACTCGGGCGCCTCTTTCTCCTCGCCACGAGTGTGCATCGCTGAAATTTATTTTTGGTGATGTACACTCGAGAATGGTGATCACTATTCCGTGATCGCTGTTATGACATAGAACCCATCCAGAGATACTTTTCATAAATAAAATAGAACAACTGGACATATGTCAGTTTATCATTACAGCAAGTAGGGAGGGAATATTTTAGACCTGGTCATGTCAACTGCTACCTCACTTATTTATTGTACCAGGAGAGACACACTAAGCTTAAAGCTTGTTTACAGGTGCAACCTAGGAGCACAAGGAAGTTAAGCTCCTGGCCAGGGGGATACTAGGATGCATAGGGAGGGCATCACAAGTAGGAAAAGGAAGTGGTTATCCCTCTGTACAGACAGTTGGTGAGACCCCATCTGGAGTACTGCGCAGTTTGGAGACCTCATCTATGCAAGGACATAGACAGGATGGAAACAGTCCAGAGGAGGCAACTAAAATGGTGCAGGGTCTACATCAGAAACCATATGAAGAGAGACTGAGAGAGCTTAATATGTATACCTTGATGAAAGGAGGGACAGGGGGGACATGATAGAAACTTTAAGTACCTCAAGGGAATCAACAAAGTCCAGGAGGGTAGCATCTTTCAGAAAAGAGATGTTAAGAACAAAGGGCACAATTTAAAGTTAGAGGGGACGGCTCAGGGATAATGTGAGAAATTCTTTTCACGGAGAGAGTGGTGGGACGATGGAACCGCCTTCCTGGAGAGGTTGTGGGGTCTAAAACAGTGGGGAATTCAAACATGCATGGGACAGACATAAGACAATTATAGTGGGGGTTGCAGGAAGTAGGCTGTTGGTTAACTAGAATCTGCAGCTTATCCAATAGGTAGGGAAATGGGCAGACTGGGTGGGCCAAGTGGTCCTTATCTGCCGTCAAAGTCTATGTTTCTAAGCAACTTGCTCAGGGTCACACAGTATGCAAGTGGGGGCTGTGGGATTCAAACCCAGGTCTCCAGGTCTGCAGCTCAGAGCCTTAAACCACTGCACTATAGTGCCTCCACTTGTAGATTCTAACCCCAGAATCCTTCAGTATGCTTAACTAATGCATTTAGCCTCCTGTGTGAACTGCCCTAAAGAGAAATGGAATGTATATAATAATAGAACTCTCATTGGCTCGTATCAATTTCAAACTGCTTCCCTAGTAACTATAATATTTAAAGTGCTCAGATCTATTCCTCCGCCTGCCAGTTTGGATGCCTCAGAGAGCTCTCCTTGACTTCTAACTGCATTGTTATTTTCTTGATGAGTATCATTTGTATTTACATTTTTTTTAATAAATAACTGCTTCCCAATGATATTTGTTGTATTTAGTTAGTTTTAGTATTTTGTTCAGTTCCTCATCAGTTCCTGAGAACCGCAGGGAACCGCTGTTTTGAAAAGAAAATTTTTCCTTGTTTATATTTTACGCAGGACTGTAGTCCCATTCATATTTCTGTAATTTTTACTTTATTTTTCGGTTTTCTTTTACCTCAGGAACAGACCTCCTCCTCGGTTCCCTTTAGTGTGGGAACCAGGTTGTGGAGCTATTTGTTGTTTGGTAAGTGTCAGTAGTGTCTAACACTAATGTCAGAGACCCCTCAAAAAGAGGACAGGACCCACTGATTTTAAGAACTGTTTAACATGTGGCTAGATTATAGCTAAAGCTGATAGGCACAATCTCTGTGTATCTGTAAAATGTTCTGTCCTAAAACCCTGAAAAAGAGGGCTAAGAAGTTGGAGGAATGGCTTCTGCTGCATCTCCCTCTACAACGATGGAGGAGTCTTCTTCCTCAAAAAGAGGTTCCTTCTAAAAAGATAAAATAAGGAACTGGGGAAAATCCTCGGAAAAGACTATTTCTACAAAAACAAAGGCATGTGGAACCAGTCGCAGAACTGATTCCGGGAAACATAAACACAAAACATACCACTGCACCTCCTGCCAAAAGGTAAAGGAGTTCTCAGTGGATGGACTGACCATGTCCTTGGCTGAGGACATCGTTAAGCTCTGTAAACTTTGCAGGCCCTTCAGGCTGTCAGGAACATAGTTCCTACACCGTTCCTCCGTATCTCAACTGGTTCCTTAGCAGTTCCTATAGCAGTTTCCTCTGGCCAAGAACTGCAATATGTATATGAAGAATATGAGGAAGAGGAGGGGACAAGGATGTGGGGAACCATAGAACCTGAGGTTTCTCCACAGCAATACTTGGTTCCACTTCCCGGGTAGCAGAGGACTTCTCATCACACAATGCCTTTGTAAGACAAATGGTGGACACCCATAACCTGGCAGGAGACAATGGAAGAGGAAGCTGACTTCATCAACATGATGGGTCTCACCCCACAAAGAGGCTTATGCTCCCTTTCATACAGTAAGTCTCTTAAGAAAGCAGTCCTGAAAATATTTCAGACACCTATTTCGGTTCCAGCAGTGGATAAGAAGGTGGACAATAAATATCAGCTGGATATAACCAATGTTGAATTTCTTTCACACACCCTAATCATGAGGTGGTGGTTCAAGCAGCTGCCTGTGACAAGGCTAGGGTACCCTGGCTTCTCATCATCCTGACAAGGAGTCAAGGAAGATTGATGCTATGAGGAAGAAGGGGTATCTGGCAGCATCCCTACTGGTCAGATAGGCCAATTACATGGTCTATGCAGCCTCAGTACCAAAGGCCCTTTGGTCCACAGTACTGGCATTAGTGGACAAGGTGCCTGGAGAAGTGTGGATTGATCTGGCTGAAAACAGCCAGGACAGCTTAGATGTTACTGAATACCAGTGCCACATGGCGTCGATGCCAACGACACAGGAGCTAGGCTCATGGCACTGGCTGTGTCTATGATGAGGTTTGCTTGGCTGAGAACCACAAGCCTAACACAGGATACCCAGACAAAAGCCATGGATTTTCCCTGTGAATATAAGGCCACTTACGGAAGCAACACTGCAAGGGACAGGCCTTCCACATCCTATAGAGCCCATGCTCTAGGGGAGGCAGGGGTAGGGGTCATACTCCAGACCCTTCTACCCGACTCAGGCACTGCCAGACTACCAGCAGCCCAGAGAGTACTTTAGAGATAGGGCAGAAGATCTATGAGAAGGCTGGACCAGCAGTCCAGGCCATGGCCCAGCCAAAACAAACTCCCTGACATGCTTACACAGGTCACCTCCCCTGCCAGTAGGTGACAGGCTGGCTCACTTTCTCCAAGAGTGGCTGTCCATCACCACAGACAAGTGGTCTTGGAGGCAGTGAGCCATGGTCCATCATCACATTTCAAAACCCTCCCAAATTGAAAAACAGATTGTTTGCCCCAGCAACACCAGTAGAAAGGAGCTTGCTGGAAGTAGAGGTAAACAATTTACTGCTCATAAAGGCAGTGGAGCCTGTTCCTCTATCCCAGAGGGGCAACGGCTTCTATTCAGGATACTTCCTGACACAAAAGAAAAATGGGACTGGCAACCCATTTTAGATCTCAGACTTCTGAACAAGCACATAACAAAACCAAAATTCAAGATGGTCACTTTGGCCATGATAATTCCTACCTCCAACAAGGAGACTGGCTAGCCTTCTTAGACCACAAGGATGCTTATTTCCATATACCAATCCATCAGAGTTACAGAAAATATCTGAGGTTCATATTGCCTCCAGGACATTACCAGTTCGCAGCCATGTCCTTCTGCTAACATCAGCCCCAAGGGCCTTCACAAAGTGCTTAGCTGTAGTGGTGGCACACCTGAGGAGACTGGGGATCACAGTTTTTCCCTACCTGGATGACTGGCTGGTCAGAGGACAGTCCCCTCAACAGACCAGAGACTCGCTTGCCCTAGTACAGAGCACTCTGGAGCCACTGTGGCTCTAATAAATGCCCAAGTCTCAGCAGGAACCAGTCCAGGTCTTGGACTTTATTGGGGCAGAACTGAACATCCTGCAAGGTAGGACCTTCCTCCCCAGGACAGGATAGACACTATTCTGGAGCTGGCAGGGTCTTTTGGTTAAACAGACCCAGACAGGACTGCTGTTGAGCACACCCCACGGAGCAGACATGTCTCTCCACAGCTCTGTGCCTATTGGAAGATTCTGATTTTTAACTTGAATAAAGTGTGATTTGGAGCCTATTTTCTATCACCATTTGATTTTTACTTTGAGTTGAACAGACTGGTACTAAATTTGGTCATGTGGTTCTCAAGTTAACGTGGTCCCAGCGGATCTAAGTCACAGCAGCAGGCTGCTACCTTAGCATCTGCAGTGAATAATGGCACTGCCATGGAAGGCCTTACAGCTTTCTATACAAGCAACTGATGCGAAGGTAGAAACAATTTTACAGTGCCTCGTGAGCAAGACATTAAAATTGAACTGGCTACCAAACCTGCTACTGGAGGAAAACCAAGCCACCAAAGCCTTATCTGCCACAGCATCATAGATGCAAGAAAATAGCAAATGCGCCTGTTTGATGCTCTTGAGAATGTCAGTCGGCCCCAACGCTCAGCTGGTCAGACTGCCGGAGGGGTCAGAGGGCCCAGATCTTCTATCCTTTCTAAAAATTGGCTACCTACAGCTCTGCATTTGGACTCTGGGTTTGAAAGGCATTTTCTTAGAGCCTACCGGATATCTCCACAATCGGTGGAGGCACAGCGAGATCTCCCCGTGCAGTCCTTCTCATCATGGATGGCATTGTGGCCAAAGAACAATTACTTCAGGCAGCTCAGAACAACTGAATTTTGAGGGTCACACCTTGCATCGCTTCTCGAACTATCCTATGCAAAAAGGGCTCAGCGCAAGAAATTTGATGGAGTCCAGGCCAAGTTGTGGGAGTTTAGGGTGGTACACTGCTACTGATGGCTCAAGCTTATGACATATTATGGCGGGCACACATTTGAATTTATTGACCCTGTGGAGGTTGGCAAGTGAGTGGAGCAGATTCAAAAGAATTTGAAGCTTCCAAGGTCGCTTCAAAGGAAGCCCAGAGCTTCGAGGATGAAGAAACTTGAATGCGTAAGGTGTGGGACCTGGCAGCCGCTGAATAAGTTTAATTATTTCGAGCAGTGCTCCTGTAGACTGTTACTGAATTTTCACTATATACCACTGTTCAGGCTTCAGTATTTGTCATCTGTTTGTATGTTACCTGAAGAGAAGGGATAAGTGGTCCACTTCTAACGACTTTTATACTGAGAACTTTCCATTGATGTTGTTATAATTGACATTCTGAGCTTAGTGGGCTATAGACTCTCTACAGGCTGTTTATTGATGGACTAAATATTTTTCCTGTTTTATGAGCAGTCAGCTTACTCTATTTTACTTTATTTGTAATGCTGTTCATGTAATTATAGTTGTAACTAATGTTTTTATGACTCTAGATCAGCTTTTGTTTAAGTGCAGTAGCTATAGGGGAAGCATTAAACATTGCGTGATTTCTATCATGTTTGGATTGGGCACATTTCAACACTGGATGTTGAATGGTTCATTTTTCCTGTTTGGACTGATCTAGACCGACTCCTTTCCTGTAGGGTGCAGTTATTCGTACCTAGATGCTGATTGCAGTATTATTTTGTTGGTTCCCCATATCCGCAACTTTTTAGCTTGGACTTTGTTATCCTGTACTATTGGATGGTTCCTGTATTAACTTGAGATGTCTGGCATATGGTACTTGCATTTTATTATACAACGGTGTGTGAAAATCCTGTAACCTCATTGGTCAAAACATGTCACATGACCGTGGGTAAATCTGGCATAACCCACAGCTGAGGAATGGCATTTATAAAAACATAAAACATTTTAAATTTATGTTACACATGGATCCATTGTATTATCGCAATAAGGCACTCCAGGTGTGTGAGTTATTGGGTGATTTACCCACTTCTTTTGTGGTTAAGTCACTGTGTGCCTTGTAACACACCACACAAGGCGTTGTGCCTTATTATTTAATTATTTGTGAAAAGATAAACATAAAGTATTAAAATTTTTTTAAAAAGGCCCAGGCCAGCAAGGCCTTTCCTGCAAGTACTGGCCAACATAGCAGCAGCCATAGCAGTGGTCCCAGGATCCAGATTCCAGATGAGGGAGTACAGTTCCACTTGCATCTCACCGGCTCCAAAGGCGAGACTCCTATCCAAGCTGGTGCTTGTCACAAAGACTCTAATACAGGCCCTGCAATGGTAGCAGGACAGGGTCAACCTCAAAGAAAGCATGGCCTTCCAAGCAAAACACCCATCGGTGGTTCTGACCACAGATGCCTCCCTCCTAGGGTGGGGCACACATGCTGAACCTTACAGCAAGCGGGACGTGATCCCACCAGGAATCACTTCAATGCATCAACCTGTTGGAACTCAGAGCAGTGTACCTGGCACTACAGTCATTTGTGCCTCAGCTCAGAGGCAAGGTAGTACAGGTCAGAACAGACAACACTACCACCATATACTATGTAGACAAACAGGGAGGTACCCCACTGTGCACAGAGGCCATGAGGGTCTGGACCCTGGCCTCTCCCTTCAGGTGTCCCTCTCCACTATCCACCTTCCAGGGAAAGACAGTGTTCTGGCAGACTCTCTCAGCAGAATCAATCAGAACCACCACGACTGGACCATCGATGCACAGGTACTACAGTCAGTGTTCAGAAGGTGGGGCACTCGGACATAGACCTGTTTGTCTCCACAGACAACCACCAGTTCCACTGCTCTGTTGCAGGCCTCCAGCCCAAGGGACAGTGCCACTGGATGCCCTGGCATTGTATTGGACAGGCAAATTCCTTTATGCCTTCCTCCTAGTCCACTTCTGCTTAGAGTTCTGGTGAAGCTCAGGTCCAAGCCAGCAACAGTGATACTGCTGGCACCAGACCGGGCAAGACAGCCATGGTATTCCCTCTTGTTATCCCTGTCGGTGGCACACCAATTTGCCTCCCCAGAGGCACAATCTGCCTACATCCTCGTAAGGCAGGATACTGTATCCCAGCCTCAGATCCCTTCACCTGAAGGCTTGGCTCATGAGTTTGAGTTTGCCAGCTTACACCTCTCTGAGGAGGTGATGGCTATCCTCAGGGTTCATGAAAGCCTTCAATTAAGAAAACCTATACCTCTAAGTGGAAAAGGTTCTCTTTCTGGTGTGGAAACACTGTGTTGGATCCTGGTGCAGCTGTTTTATCTATCCTCTTGGATTACCTGACCCACATACACTCCCTAGGCCTCAGGCCTACTACCTAAAAGTGCACTTGGCTGCTGTTTCAGCATACATCTCTGCTGGAAAGGATAAATCCATGTCATCCAACCCAGTATTTAGGAAGTTCTTAAAGGATTACTCCACATTCACTCCTCATTGAGGGAACCAGTTCCTCCATGGAACTTGAACATTTGTATTGCCAGGTGCATGGAGCCTCCATTTGAGCACATGGCAACTGTGACCCTAAAGTATGTGACATGGAAGGCAGTATTTTAGTCACCATTACTTCAGCAAGGTAAATGAGTTACAGGTCATTTGCACAGATCCAAACTGCATCTTCCACAGGGACAAGGTGATGCACATAACCAATAGGAAGTTTCTTCCTAAAGTGGTGTCAGACTTTCACCTAAACCAGTCCATTACACTGCCAGTCTTCTTTACAAGTCAAGCTTAGGTGAATAAAAATTGCACAGCCTAGATGTAAAAAGACACTTAGCCATTAACTGAGAGGACTAAGGGCTGTAGGCAGAACATACCCAGCTGTACCTCACCTATGGTGAGGTGGGCCTGCTTCAAAGAGAGCAATGGCATGCTGGGTAGTGGCCTGCATACAGTTCTGTTACAGTGTTAAGGAGGCAGTATAGTGCAGTGGTTTAAGGCTCTGAGCTGCAAATCTGGAGACCTGGGTTTGAATCCCACAGCCCCACTTGCATACTGTGAGCCTGAGCAAGTCACTTAACTTCCCTGTGCTCCCAGGTTGCACCTGTAAACAAACTTTCAGCTTAGTGTGCCTCTCTTGGTTAAACAATTGTAAACAAAACAGTAAGGTTGGAAACAACCTCTTGTGGGCCTCAGGGCACACTCTGCCAGGGACACAGCTGCATCAGTTTGCAGCAAGGATGTCCCCTACTAGATATTTGTAGGGCAGTTACCTGGAAGACCATTCACACATTCACTAAGCACTATAGCCAGGACCTAAAGTCTAAGAGTGATACCAGGTTTGGCACAGCAGTCCTGCAGAATCTTTTTCCTAAATAGGTTCTATACCTGCCTCCAAATGTACTGCTTGGTAGTCTGCATTAGTTAAGCATATTGAAGGATTCTTGGGGTTAGAAGAAAAATACTCACCATAGTAATCTTGTTTCTTCCAAGGTGTCCTTCAATATACTGTACTAAAGCTCCCACCCTGCCTCCCCTTCCAGAACCAGAAAACAGGGCTCCCCTATCCTGCATCCCTGCTGGTCACTCTATTTGGTGTCTGAACCACTGTTATGGTTAAAGAATCTTACAAACCAGTTCGTTTGACCTTTTCTTGCCTCTTCTTATACAGGCCACATTTTTGTTTTTAATGGTTATTTAAGTGTTTATAGACCGATAGATAGTATAGCTAGTTAAGGTGCTTTCACTCTGTCAGGTTCCTTAATAGATCTGAGTGCCTCAGAGCATACCAGTTACTAGTGGGAGCAGTTTGAAATTGGCACGAGCCAATGAGAGTTGCATCATTGGCATACATGCCATTTCTCTCGAGCAGTTCAATGCAGGAGGCTAACTGCATTGGTTAAGCATATTGAAGGATACTTTGGAAGAAACAAGATTACTATGGTGAGTCATTTTTTTCTTCCAAAACAGTCAACACCCTTCGAACAAGCGACCATAATACTGTTTTTCTAAAATTATGTACAACTCACAAGATCAGTAGGGATCACTGAAATCTGTCAATATAATAGAGCAGATAACATAGAAATGCAGGAAACAACAGGAAAAATTAAATGGGTATAAATATTAAAAGATAAATCAGTAAATGAAATGTGGCTAGCTTTAAAACACACAATGCTGGATGTTTGTGACTAATTAATTCCCAAACTCAAAAATATAACTCAAAAGGACTTAAACCAAAATGGCATAGATAGATACACATTTTATTTAAATAGCGCTCCTTTCAGGGGCTTGGAGCACTGCACAATTCACAAAACATGAAATAAAGTAAAAATAGCAGCTTACAATAAGCTTACATGTAAAACAAAGAAATCATTAAACAAAAAGGATAAATCATGTAAAAATACTTAAATCAGAAACAGCAGGAAATGTGGGCCAATTTTAAAACTCTACAAAAACAATGTAAGCCAGTAATAAGGAAAGCAAAACAAAAGATGGAAACTTTATTGGTAAGGAATGCAAAAATGCAACAGTAAAATATTTTTAACTTTATAAACTTATTAAAGAAATCAGACAATGGTGTAGGCTCAATAAAATTCAGGATACTGTTATCAGCGATCCTTCAGAAATGGATGAAAAATTAAAGAATTGTTTCATGTTTATATTTTCTGCCAGTTCAAAACCTCTCAGATTAATGACTGTAACAAAGCACCAAAAATCCAGAAAACATAATCTGAGAAAAGATAAACAACTTAAAAATAACATCACCAGGCCCAGATAATATTTCAACAAAAATGCTAAAAATAATGGCTGATTATATTATCATACTCTTACAGATTATTTTCCAAATGTCTGTTAACACTGGCTGTATACCAAATGACTGGAAGATAGTAGATGTCACTGAGACATAAAAAGGAATAAATATGAAATTTTGAATTATAGGCCCATCAGCGTAACATCAGTCCCTGGAAAAATTCTTGAAAGTATAATAAAAGATAATACACAAATATCACAAATAGGGGTGCTGCTGAGTTCCAACATGGTGGCAGCTTCTTAATAGAGCTCGTTCATTTTCCCTACCAGATTACAGAAAATGCAACTCTAATTATTAAAAGGCACAATTTTTGCAATACTTGCAAACCAAAACATCCTGACAGAAGAGTGAGTCTGTAAAGGATCAAAAGTGAACATCCCAAAGTCTAGGGCTGGAATTTCAAAGGCCTTAGATTGGCCTAAGGTGCTTGCATCAAACAGGTCTGATGCACCAAGTGGGAATTTGAAAGGCAGCCTGCATCGCCCAGCAGGCTGCCTGCACCAAAGTGTGCTAGTGCCATCCTTGTGCCACAAAGTGGCTGCGGCATGGCACTGGAGGCTTGCAGCAGACCCAGACTGCTGCAACCCTCGGATCTGGAATTTGAAAGAACCCCCAGGAACCAAGTGCCAAGTACCCTTAGACCAGCAAGGGGCAGGTCTAAGGGGACTTAAACGACTCCTGGGGCTGTAGGTGCCACAGTGTGGCCTGCCCCATCCATCCCTGGTGGATGATCCCGGTGGTCTGGCTGAGCCCCCTCACCCCATCACAGTCCTCGACACCCATGTCCATGCATCCTAGCAATCCCCATACCCGTCTCAACACTGCCATCCCTCCCGTTCCCAATCCGGTGACCGGCACAGCCCTCACACCACACCATGGCGGCCGCCAGGATAATGAGCAGTCTGTGCATGCTGTATACAGTGTGCACAGACTTCCATTCGACAGCCGGCTGGGGTGGCGTGTGGCTGTGCCGGTCACGATCTGGGTACGGAGAGTGAGAGTGCTGAGATGGTAGGGAACACTAGCTCACCAGGGTACCAGGGAGTGTTGCGGCACTGGTGCCGTTGGCGTGTGGTAGTGTTGGGGGCAGTGCCTGATTACCAGCCCCTGTCCTTGGGTGCTGTGGATGTCCCACAGCCATTCGAGCATTCGGGTGGGTGTGCCATACATCAGGCGTAGCACCCCGTTGCTACAAGCTGCTGGACTTAAGCGTCGGGACCTGTTAAATAGAAATTGAGGCGCGGGGTCCCGAACACCCGCACTAAGCAAGCTGCCATTGTGCAGTTTGTGCTGGGGCTTTGAAATTCTGGCCCTAGATGTCTATTTTGGCACAGAGCTCATCCTCCAACTCAGGGCCTACTGCCTCTACTGTGGCAACCCTGAAGCTACCTACAATGCAGATTTTAGTGATCCTAGCAAAGATCCAGGCAACAGGGGAAGCACGAATAAGCGCCTGGCTGCCGTTGAGGCAAAACTTCAGGACAACGATCCTGCATACAGGAGAATGCACAGGCCATTAAAGAAAGTAAAGAAGGATCAGAGAGACAACTGGAATGTAATGCTGCATTTGTGAGAGATATGCGTTTTGTGAAAGCAAAGGTAGAAACGCTGGAAAATCCTCAAAGACTGGCAAACATCTGAATCATTGGCTTCCCCCTAAACTTGCAGGCTCTACAGATCTACCAAAATTGATCCGTAACATGATCTTTCAGGATCTCCAGCTCTTACTTTCAGAGGCTGGAATCCAGATAGCAAAAGTATTTACAATTCCTCAAAGGCCCAAGCCACTAGGGGATCCCCAACAGCCGTTCATGCCATCGTTATACTTTCTGTCCCAGAAGAAAGGATCTCTCCAACAGGCAGCCCGCTCCCATGGGGAGATTATTTGAAAAGGACATCGCCATCTTTCTTTCTGGACCTAGCAGCGCAGACACAGCAAAAGAAAAAGGAACTGCAGGTGATTAAAAACAACTGCTGCAAAATGGATTCAAGGCACAGCTTAATTTTCCAGCTCATCTTCTAGTAAAACGTAGGCCAAGTCACATGTGTTCACTGATCCGAAGGCTGCAACAGCATTTATGGACAAATTGATCTCCACCCTGCAACCTACCAACAATTCTTCTGATGAAGAAGGGTGACTTTATATCTTTTACTGTTTGAAAGATTGCTTTACGATGTTCCCCAGCTTATATGCATGTTCTTTCAGCACACGTAATCTGGTATTAGAGGAAACATGATGATTGCCCTTTGCTGTAACTCATGTTGGTAACACTATATTTTATCAACCTAATGAATTGCTAAAGGTATATGCTGTTGAAATAATATGAGGTGCATTTGGCACCTCTCAGTTCATGAGCTGTAAATTGTATTTTTTTGTCTCCTGCCACTCGCAGTGTGAGTTGCCATGTGTCGCACAAATCTGTGGGAACTTAATTCAGTTTAATTGAGACCGGACCTTCTGTTTGTTATAGAGTGGATAGTTATATACCTATTTTCTCCCCCACCCTAGTCCTTCAAGGGAACTGTCCTCCTGGTCTAATAGACTCACATTTATTTCAGTTCAGAGTGAGAGTGTTATAGCTCTACAGGATGCACAGTTTAGACTATATTTCTTCACTACAGTGGTAAACTTCGCACTACTTGGGCTTTATTTTCCTAGTATGTATCTATCACCATTGCTGTACAAGTGATGCAGAGGTTTGCATACCTCAGGCTTTGTTTATGAAAAAGCATACGCTGTACTGTCATAAAATCACATAAATAAAAAAAAAAAAACACAATATCACAAATAGACCATAACAACATGGTTTCACTTCTGGATGGTTGTGTACAACAAATTTACTAGCATTCTATGAGAAAATTAGTCCCAGTCTAGATAAGAAAACATCATGTGATGTATTTGGGGAGGTTCATAAAAACATTTGATTTTGTACACACTGGGCAGTCATTAATAAAATGGAGGCATACAGAATTAACAAATACATTATCAACTGGGCAAACAACTGGCTTACAGGAAGAATGCAAAGGTTAAAATTAATGGGCACTCATTTGGTTATAGTCCAGTTACTAGTGGATTGCTATAGCTAATTTAACTAGAATATACACAACTGGTCATCAGTATCATGAACAGTTCCAAAATAGGAGGACCATGTTGCACAACTGAACAGTGGAATCCTTCAACAGGATTTAAATACAGTTTCTGATTGGGCAAAACACTGGGAAATGCAATTTAATCTAGACAAGTGCAAAATAATGCAGCTAAGAACAAATAACAACAAAGCTTTTTATATTTTATGTGACACCATACTTCAAAAACAACATTAGAAAATACCTTGGTGTGTTATTATTGGGGATTTCAAATAACAGAAACAATGCAATGAAATAATCAAAAGGGATTTTTATTTTTTTTTTATTTATTTATTTCGATTGGATTAATACCTTTGAGTCAAGAGACTCATTTTCAAACGTTCAAGTCAGGGACAAACAGAGCAAATACATGCACAATACAATACAATAAGTACAAATTAAGAATAACAGTGAAAAAGAAACATGGTATGCATCATGAGAATCATTAAAATGGCACATGAGGTACAGGCCTTGCTAGTTTCAGGTCCATCTTAACAATAGGAGTATATTACATTACATCATGTTGTTGCAGGGTAGGAATAAACTAGGGATAGTGGGACGTCAAATAATAGGAAATAAAATACTATGGTCAATTAAAAGAAATATTAAATCCAGAAACCAGGAGGTAGTCTTCCTGTTATATATTGCATACATGAGGCCACATCTAGATGATGCAAGTCAATTTTGGAACCCATATAGACAATCCAACATAAAACAAATCGAGCGTGTGCAAGAGCAGCAACAAAAAGTATAATTACATTAAAGAATAAGAGTTACGACGAAGACTACAAGAACTAAAATTAATGTCACTTGAAACAAGGAGGAAGAGAGAGACTTATTAATGAACCAAATAGTTCATGATATTGAACTCTTTACTGATATAAGTTTGGAATGCAAACAAAATCATACTGATGAGGCCACCCACTTCAATTAACAACACATCATTTTAAAACCTTGACTCGGTAATATTATTTTTGCAAAGAGTAGCTAACATATGGAATTCCCTAATAATGAGTAAGACCCAAAATGAATTCCAAACAAGATTAGATAGATATATATCCTTGATGGAAACAAACTACAATATTACACTAGTTGTTAGGAGCTACTTATGGGCAAACTGCCGTTTCAGCTCCAAAACTTCCATAGTATAAACCATAGTATGACACTTCACTTGCCATTATGTTTGCTTTATTTTCCCAAAATGCAACAATAAAATATAGGATAAAGTATGGGTCTTGGTGTGTACGACAATTTACGAGACACTTGAGGGGTATGATGCTATAAACCCTGAGCGGCTCGAGGGTTTATGCATAACATCAAACTCTGAGCGTGTGTGTAACTCAAGTTTACACACTGAGACCCATATTGTATTTTATATAATTGTTGGGCTTCTCTTTTACCTCAGCAATTATATAAAAAAAAGACTGCTGTGTCAGTTGCAGTCAGATTACGTCAGCACTTGAGGTCTGCTTTCACTTTATTTTAAATATTGTTATGGGGTCCATCCAGTAGTAGTATGGAACATCTGAAGTAATTCAAAAATTACTTACTGCTGAGTGTCCATGGCAGTCTCTCCATGGTGTGTTTGCAGTAGGGTTTTCTGTTTGGGAAGGACACAGTGAGCGAGGAGTTTGAGCATGCAGTGTGGGGAAAATTGTGTAAAGTGTGTTTTGCCATTATAAATGCTCCTTTATAATGGCAAATTATGCCACGGTTTCCAATGGGAAAAAGGGAAGCCCATTAATTATTAGTAAATTACCAACACTATGACATCCTCTTGAACAAACATTCCAAACAATTTAGGAAGTATTTGTGCAGTATGTTTTTGTGCAAAACCATGTCAGTCCTATGTAATTTTCATAGAACTTTTTGATAGATGTTGATTTATTTATTTATTGAAATGTTTCACCAGGAAAAGGCACACTGAGCAATGAATTGCTCATCTCATAGTGCATCCTGGGGGAAGGGGAAGTGGGAGAAGCAATGTACAAACACAATTTACAGTTATACAACAATTGGTACAGAAGACAATACAGATGGCACAATGGTTGAATTCATAGTAATACACAATTTCTGTTTGAGTTAAGTGTTGAAAGATGCAGGACAAATACATTCGGTAATAAATTGATGGATTTTTTTAACTGTCGGTGCAGGGTACAATGCAATGTGGCAAAAGACAGTTGTACATTGCAGAGAATACAATGGAGTAAGAGTGAAACAGGTAGTATGAATGAGAACCAGTAACAGGTTAAAAGCTAAACAGCTAAGCAGACATACAGCAGAACAGTCAGAGTGCTTGATGTATAGGGGTAGCCCTGGTAGGAAGTGCAAGGGGAGATGATATGGGAAGAGAGGATTGAATGGACATTTGTAGGGAGAATGGAAGGTAGGGTGGGAGGGGTTGGGGAGGAAGAGGGGCTGGAGTGGTGGGCGAGATATTAGGAGCAAGAGCAGTTAGTCAATAAGTTGTTTAGGGCTGTAGATAAGGAGGCAGGGAGGAGGAGTGGTGAATTTGATGTGGGAGTGAGTTCCAGAGCTATGGGAATCAATGTGAGAATGCAATTTGTCCCATGCTTTGTGAGACAGCGAGGGACCACTAGTGTGCGGGTATCGGTGGATCTAAGGGAGGGAGGGGAGGAGGGATAGATAGAGAGGAGGATTGATAGGGTGGGAGGGTATTAAACCAGTATTTGGAGATAGATTTAGCACAATGTGAGAGATGTCTGTTTGTAAGAGGACGGAATGACAGTGAGCAATATAAGTCGCAGTGATGTGTAAGGAGGGGTGTCCAGTGCAAAGCGACAGCAGGAGTTAAAGAGGGTGTCCAATCTGTTTAGAAAAGAGCTGGGACTGGCACTGTAGACTATATTGCAGTTGTTGAAAATTGGGAGGCGAGGATCATCTTCTGGACCAGTTCATGCCTAGCCGGGAGCGGAATGCAGCTCGGTTCCTGTAAAGGGCGCTTAGGCTAGCTAGTTTTTTAGGATGGTGTCAACATGACCAGAGAAGTTGAGGTGTTGGTCAAGCCAAACCCCAAGGTATCCAAAAAAAGGATGTGTCTTCTAGTATAGTCCTATCGATGAAGTGGAAGGAAGGCAAAGATGGTAGCCTTGAGAGTCTCTGCCTTGTGCCAAAGGTCATGGAGACAGTCTTCTTGGTGTTTAGGAAAGGTGGTGAAATGAGCCAGTACTGAAGCTTGTTGAAGTCGAGCTGAAGTCTGGTAGCTACATCAGGTGGGGATTGGCTGGTAGTAAAAGGACTGCATTGTCCCATACATGTGGATGGAAGATGAGGAACAGACAGACAGTAGTTCATTTAGGAAGATGAAGAAGAGCAGGGGGCCTAGCACAGAGACCTGAGGACTCCGGTAGTTATATTGGGGGTGGGGGTGGAATCAGCTATATGTACTAATTGGGTTCTCCAGTAAGATAGGCCCTGAACCAATTTGTGGCTGAGTCAGAAAGGCCAGCAGATGTTAGTTTATCAAGGAGGAGTGAGTGGAGCCTTGTCAAAACCTTAGCAAGGTTGATGAAAATGGCAGATGTGATAAGGCTCCTGTCTGTCCCTGACAGGATGGCATCAGCAGAGTCTTAGGAGGAAGAGGTGGTGGAGTGGTTCTTCTGAAACCAGATTGGAAAGGGGAGAAGAAGGAGGATGCGTGGAGGAAGGAGGAGATTTGAGAGAGACCAGGTGTTCTTGGAGTTTAGCAAGAGTAGGGAGAAGGAGATTGGCTGGTAATTTCCTAGGGAGGAGGGATCATCTTCCTTAGGGAGGGGTAAGACAATGGTGTGTTTCCAGCTGGACAGGACAGTAGCTGTTGAGAAGGAAAGATTTAGGAGTGCAGACAATGGATGCACAATTGCTGGAGCAGAGAGATGTAGCAATTTAGGGTCAAGGCCATCAGGGAACAACCTTTGGAGGGGTTGAGGGAGGGGGCATTTAGGGAGTAATTTTTGGAGGCATTTGTGAAGGTAAACTAGGAGGCATTTGATTGAGGGTGAGATTCAGTTGTAATATTATTGCTGGTGGGGACAGTAGAGAGCAGAGGAAGGAGGACAGGAGGACTGTGGCGCACAATGTAAAATAGGAGTTAAATTTTTCCGTGACCGTCGCATGGTCAGCAGTGAGTGAGCCATCTATAGTCAAGATTGGGGTTGGAGGATGGGAGGGGAGAAGGGAATTTACCACTTTCCAGAATTTAGATGCGGTATTTATATTAGTGCTAAAATTTGTGTGGAAGTGTTCGCCTTTGCCAGCCTAATAGCTTTTGTACAGGAATTTTGAAGCTGGCGATACTTAGTGAGGTCATCCAGTTGGGTGGTGGCCTTATATTTCTTCCAAGCTAAGTCACGGTCCTTTGACAGGTTAGTAGTTCTGGGGTTACTCAAGGGAGATGGTTACCAGGACTCTGGCTCTTTAGGGGGTGTGACGGTTCCAGATAGAGAGGAATTTTTTTTAAGTACTCAAAGGTGATGTCGATGGTGTTAGGTGTACTTATTAGGGACATGCCAGTGTAGGCCAGGTCATGGAGGAGGGGTGTTGGGTCCAGGGACTTACAGGATCGGAGTGTTATGGTTTTGTGGGGTACTTTGGGCCTATGAATTTTACAGACTAGGAAGATGATATGATGATCACTAAGAGCACAGGAGAAGCCCTGATTTTACTGATCCTGTGAGGGTGGGAGGTGAGTGCCCAGTCTTTGAGGGAATGGTTACTAGATTTATGGTTGAGTCATGTGGGCTTGAGGATTAATTGGGATAGATTGTGGGTGGAGACAACATTATGAACTTTGCTTAGGAGGGACAACCAGTTAAGTTGAAGTACGCCCATAATGAACAGTTCACCTGAGTGGGTGTGGGAAGCTATGCTAGTTAGGAGATCCATTGCAATATGGTGGAGGGGAGGCGGGTGGCAGTGAACACCAGCACAAAGATGGGACTAGTGAAAGGTAGAGTGAGTCTTGTAATAAGCACCTCATATGCTGAAGGTAGGGTCATGGATAATGTGGTAGAGAACTGAAGAGCATTGGGATATGCATTACAATGCCTTCACCGCTAGCTACACCGGTCTTGGCAAACAAATAAATAGCCAGGTAGAGTATGGTTGTGAATACAGCAAAACAAAGAAATAGGGGTTACCATGCTTCTTTTGTTTATATCTGCTTTCAGAGTTGCAGTTTCAGAGCTAGTAGCTCATGAGAAAACATTTTGAAAAATCCCAGTAAAAATCAACTTGCCAGAAAGTCATTCAGACAATTTAAAAGTACACCAGAATGACAAGAACATTAATATAAAAGAAATGGAGTAACTAAAGACAGACAGACAGGTAAGTAAAGTTCCTTGAATGATGCCAATGGCTGTAATTGTGGGAACTAATTTTTCTCACTGCCATCCTGCATATATTCTTAGTCGGACATGACATAATGGAATAAATCATTATTCTAATAATGCTTCCGTATGTTTAAGAGTGCATTTGTGCCAGTAAACGCTTTGAAAACTTTTTCGGTGCATCAGAAAAAGGGAATTTGAAACAACAGGGAATGTCTTCAAAGCTTACCATACATTCTTTGCTCAAGCTTCAGCAATTGAGGAAGTCAAGGTTTCTCTTGCTATAGGATTCAATATATTCATGTTCTAAGGCTGCCAGAAACACTGCTGAAGTACATTTTTTTAATTATGTTTTGTGTGTTCCCCCTTTTTTTTTGGCCTTGCCCTGCCCCATACGCGCTGGGGGAGGCATGCACACACCGCTGCTCGGGGCACCCTCCCGATTCTGTGCTGCTCCCACCCACCTGCACTACCTGTCGGCCCTCCACCCTACAGGAGCGGAACTGGGGATGGACATCCTCCCCAGGATAGGAGAGCTGCCAGTATGGCTGCAACATTGCTCCTTCCTCCCCTGCCCCTCCCCAATGACCCAGTCCCATTCCCGAACTCGGGTCACCGCACAGCACCAGATGTGGCATCCAGCACCTCAATCCTCAGTGCTACTGGCTGGCTTGCTGAAATACATTTTGTTTTATAATAAAAATATGTTTACCGTGAGTATTGTGATGGTATGGTCTGCAAACTAGAGTCTGTAAAACTGACTGACTGCTACCTTGTAATATCTGCTTTTGTCCCATGTACTATGTATATACCGTATGTATTTTGTGGCGCTTCCTGTGTGGGGCATTTCTCCTGCTTCCACTGTTCTGTTCTAGGACATATGCCACACAATCCCAAGTAATCTATGGCAGTTGACCATCTCTTCACCTTGAGTAGTGTTTTGTTCTCTTATGTCTGTGTCTTCTCTCAACCACTGCAGTGCCAAGTCTCTGACCCTGATGGCCAAAGTTGTGCACCTCTCTTCTGATGTGAAGGCTAATTTGTGCTTGGCCAGTAGAGGTGTTGTAATTGGTCTTAGTCTGTACCCACCTCCCCAGCTAAAATCTTGAGTGCACCAAGAGGACATATGAGGCTTAGGGCATGAATCCAGGTCCTCCACTAGTCAATAAATATTTTAAAGCATTTTAGACATTTCCTTCTCTGTTCTGCAACACCAGTACTTGTTTGCTGTTTTCAGCCAAGCACTGTCCACTAATGCTGAGGTAAGATTTATTCTTTCTCAGGTAACTGCTCATTGGCAAAGTCTATTCTCACAAGAGACACGGGGCAAAAGGCTACACAATTAAGAGAGCAGCATGAATCACAAGTACAAGCATATAGCTCACACATTGTAGAAAATATCATTGGTAACAACGGATAATGGATGCTCAGCCCTAGGCCTGGGAGGCCATGTCTTGAAAGTCTGAATAGTCCCATATGGGGGCTCTTTGGCATGAGAGGGCACCCACCCCAGCATTTGCCATTGGAAGGAGCTTAAGTAGGACACTGAAGAGAAGACATACTGAAAGCCAAGAAGGAGGGTGAGTATACAGGACATTGCTCTTGACCTCCATTAGGGTGAATGAACAAGTGAACGCCTTTCAAACAACATGAAGTCTTGCTGTATTCTGACTATTGCAGTGATCTCCAACCTTTGAACTGCCCTGGAGAACAAAGAGTTAACTTTCCATGCAAGGCATGGAATGCTGAGCTGGAGCTCGGTTGAAGCCTCTGTCTTCTGTTGTTTGAACCCCAACCGCCAGATTCTTTACTCCGCTTCACTGAACAGTCGCTCAGGAGATTTCTCCTTCGCCGGTTCAAAAAGTCGGTTAAAGTGTAGTTTTTCGCTTCTGACCTGTCGGTTTAAGTCTCTGTCTGTGGTACCGTGAGTACTAGATAAGTTTTCTATATTAGTTTTCTGTGTGGAACTTGTAACATTGAATCGGTTCAGTTTGAACCGATCAGGTTTATGTAAAAACTTCTGTCTTTATTAGAGTGTGGTAACGGTCCGCATCGGTTCTAAAAAAGCAGATTTCATTACGTTTTTTCCCAAGACCCGAATACCGTCAGGAACCGATAGGTGTCTTGCCTAGCGGATTGCCGTAAAAGGTAAGTTTTGTTAGGATTGGCCATGTCTGAGAAACCCAAGAAAAAATGGGCCCACTGGGTTTCAGTGACTGTAGGTGTGGGGAAGCCTTTGCTAAGGCTGATCCCCACACCACCTGTGTTTATTGTCTGGGGTTTGAGCACCTCAATTCAGACTGCCAAATTTGTAAAGTTTTCCCAAAGCTACCCTGGATAAGAGAGTAGGTAGACTGAGAGGAAAGGAGGCGAAGTCCGCTGTCCCGGATGGCCAGCCCGTTCGGTTCCGACTGAACAGAAGGATTGCCCTCTGACCAGGCGTAAACTTCTTCGGCAAAAGGAGAACCGATTCTGAGGAGTTAGTTCGGTTAAAAGAAAAAGAAGGGATAAATCATTCAGTTCAGATCCACAGTTCTTTCTCCGATCGCTGATGAGATAGCCAAAGCGATAAGGATACTCAATCGCTAATCTCTCGCCCTGGCCAACCGCACCATCGTCAGGGGCTCGGTTCTAGTCGGTTCCCCGTTCTGGATTATACTTTAGAAGAATTGTATGAACGGAGGAGGAGGAGGAGGGAGAGTATGAAGATAATGATGATGATGATGATTATGAAAGTCTGGATGTGCCTATTGACCTGGACATCTCCCCAGACAGACCCTTCAGGTGTTTCTCCTCCTAGGCTTTCTGAGTCCCTTCTCACTTTATGTTTTACAAAAGCGGCTGAAACCCTCCAGCTTCCTATGGAAGAAGCAGTAGAGGATCAGGAGGAGCCTGATTTTGTTGAGATGATGGACATCCCAGAGTCCAGGAGATTGTCTATTCCCTCCATAAGTCTTTTGGGAAACAGACATTTAAAATTCTAAAACTCCTAATTCCATACCTCCTGTGGATAGAAGAATGGACAAGAGGTATACTCTTTCAGGCTCAGTCACGGAGTTCCTTTCCAGCAATGCAGCCATGTTGAGGTAGTGCAGGCTGCTGCCTGTGATAAGGCAAATATTCCTTGGTTTCACACCCCCAGATAAGGACTCCAGGAGGATTGATGCCATGGCAAAGAAACAGTACATGGTGCAGCATCTTTGGGACTCAGGCAGGCTAACTATATGGCCTACACAGCTAGATACCAGAAGTCCAGGTGAGACACTGTGATGGCTCTAGCTAAACAGGCCCTTGACCAGCTTGCCAAGGAGCTGGAGCGGGTGGCTGGGATGGGATTGAGGCATCCAAGGTGCAATTTCATACTGCTGTTGACCCCAAAGATGTTTCATCTAGAGTCATGGCTACATCTGTGGCCCTTCGGAGGATGGTTTGGCTCAGATGTACTAGCCTGTCACAGGATACCCAGGCTAAGGCCATGGATTTTCCTGTCATTGGTAATTCTCTGTTTGGAGAGCAGACAGAGAACTACATGAAGAAGATGGACAAGTACAGGACCACCTACAGGAGTGCTCAGGCCAAAGAAAGTCAAGCCACTCCTCAGAGGCAGCATTCCAGGGCAGGGGCAGGCCCTTTCATAGGCCTTTTACTAAGCCAGGCCTCCTCTTCTGCTTTTGCTCAGAGGGGTTCTTTATAGGGAGAGGCAGGCGGGGTATGAGCAGGCCTGCTTCCCACCCCTCAGCCTAAAGCCCCTGCCAAGCGGACACCCTGATGGGTCTGCCCAGGCACGATTCTCCACTACCTATAGGAGGCAGGCTGGCTTACTTTGTCCAGGACTGGAAGTCTTAACATCAGACAAGTGGGTCCTGGAAGTAGTAGCCAGGACTGGTTCTCAGCTTCAAAAAATTTCCCAAGATGAGAACCAGATCCTTTCCACCTGCAAATCCTTCAGAGGCCCTTGCCCTAGAGGCAGAGGTTTCTTCCTCTTGGCTCTCAGAGCCATAGAAAGGGTTCCTACTCTACACAGGGGCAAAGGATTGTACTCCAGGTACTTCCTAACCCCCAAAAGACAGGAGAATGGCGACCATCCTGGATCTGAGATATCTAAACAAGCACCTTTTAAAGCCAAAATTCAAAATGGTGATTCTGGGAATAATTCTGCCATCTCTAAGGCCAGGGACTGGCTAGCCTCCCTGGACCTCAAGGATGCCTATTTTCACATTCCCATCAGGTGCTCCACAGAAAGTACCTCAGGTTAGGAGTTGCCCTCAGGCCACTATCAATTCAGAGACAATGTCCTTTGGTCTAACATCAGCCCCAAGGTGTTCACAAAGTGCCTGGCAGTAGTGGTTGCTTTCCTAAGGAGAAAAAGATCTCCATCTTTCCATACCTGGATGACTGGCTCATAGTGGGTCAGTCTCCAGACCAAGTCAAGTCACATCTTCGGATAACTCAACAACTGCTCACTTCCTTAGGATTCCTCCTAAACTTTCCAAAGTCAGTTCTAGAGCAGTGCAGCTCCTCACCTTTATAGGCGGAGCTGGATACAATAAGAGCAAGGCCTTCCTTCCCTGGACAGGGCAAGGACACTAATAGAACTGGCCTCTTCTTTCACCCTTCAGGTGTCTCGACCAGCAAGGCACTTCTTGCTGCTCCTGGGCCACATGGCAGCCTCTACAGCAGTGGTCCAGGGGCAAGATTTCAGATGAGGGACATTCAGTTCCACTTGAGAACCTTCTGGTCCCAGAGAAAGATTCCCTGACCAAACTAGTCCCAGTGACTAACCCTGATCCAGGCTTTGCAATGGTGGCAGGATCAGGACAATTTAAGACAAGGAGTTCCTTTTGTCACTCAGTCTCATTCTCTAATCCTCACCACAGGCGCCTCCCTCTTGGGCTGGGAGCCCACTTGGGGATCTTACCACCCAAGGGCTGTGGTCACCTCAAGAATCAATGCTTCACATCAATCTCTTGGAACTCAGAGCAGTGTTTCTGGCACTACAAGTTTTTACAAGTCTGTTCAGAACAAAGTAGTCCAGATCAGAACAGACAATACCACCACAATGTGGTACATCAACAAACAAGGGGCACTCTGTCTACGGCCTTGTGCACAGAAGCAATGAAGTTGTGGTCTCTGGCCTATTCCTGCAAACTTCTCTGACAGCAGTTCACCTCCCAGGGAAGGACAATGTCCTGGCAGATGCTCTCAGCAAGATATCTCAGGGTCACCACGAATGATCCCTAGATCCCCTAATTTTGAAGGTGATTTTCTCCAGATGGGGCCCTCCACAGATAGATCTTTTGCAGCCCCAGACAATCACCAACTTCCTCTCTTTGCTGCAGACCCCCAGTATTGGGCTAGGTCCCCTGGATGCTCTGGTTCTCAATTGGGAAGGGAAGTTCCTGTATGCTTCCCCCTTCCCTCTCCTGTTCAAGGTGCTAGTCAAGATCAGGTCTCAACCCTGCAAAGTGATTCTGATCGCTCCAGACTGGGCCAGACAGCCCTGGTACCCACTGTTGCTGTCCTTAGCAGTCCACCTTCCCTGTCTCTTCCCAGGAATTACAACCTGTTGACATCCTCTCAGGGGAGGGTTTGGTATCCGAATCTCAAATTTCTCAATCTCAAGGCCTGGCTCTTGAAGAGTTAGAGTTTGCTGATCTGCACTCTCTCAAGGTGTTCTGGATATTTTAAAGGCTTCTCAAAGCCTTCCACCAGAAAGACTTACAACTCAAATGGAAAAGGTTCACTATTTGGTGCTCTGGTAAGCATATTTCTCCAGAATCTGCTGGGTTGCCTACAGTCCTGGACTATATGGTTCATCTCAATGGCTTGGGACTCAGACTAGCTGCACTAAGTACATTTAGCAGCTGTTTCTGCTTTTGTCAGTCGGCAAGCCCTCTTCTCTTTCAACCCATCCTGTATTTTGCAAATTCTTCAAGGGACTGTTGCACACTAATCCTCCTTCAGGGACCCTGCTCCTGCTTGGGACCTTAATATTTGCATTGCTCAGCTTATGCATCCCCTTTTGAGCCTTTGTCCTCTGCAGAGCTTAAGTACTTGACTTGGAAAACTGTGTTTTTGGTAGCCATTACCTCTGCCAGGTGCATCAGTGAATTGCAAGCCCTGTCAGTGGAGCCTGATTTCATCACTTTCCATAGAGATAAAGTGGTCCTAAGAACTAACAGAAAGGTGGTTTCAGATTTCCACCTTAATCAGTCTATGTCTATTCCTGCTTTCTTCACTGACCATTCCTCTTCTGGAGAGAGGAGGCTGCACAGCCTGGACGTAAAGGGCCCTTAGCTACTACATAGGCGCACCAAGGGTCACAAGTTTGAGTCCCTCCAGTTGTTCTTCACTTATGGAGAGGTCAGTAAGGGCAACCTGCCACTAAAGATCTATTGCCAGGTGGATTGTCTCTTGTATACAATTCTGCTATGAAAATTGGGTAGAATCCCACCCCAGGCCTGAGGGCTCACTCTACTAGAGGTACAGCTGCTTCCTGGATGCTGCCAGGGATATTCCTATCTTAGAAATTTGTCAAGCAGCCGCCTGGAAAACAGTCCATACTTTCACCAAGCATTACGCTCTGGATACCAGGCTAGGAGTGATGCTCGGTTTGTACAGCAGTACTTCGAGCCTATTCCCAAAGTAGGTTCTGTCCCTCCTCCATGGGGTACTGCTTGGTAGTCTGCAATAGTCAGAATACAGCAAGACTTCATGTTGTTTGAAGAAAAAATTACCCATCTTAGTAATGTTGTTTCTTCTAATGGAGTCTTGCTGTATTTGACTTTCCCTGCCTCCCTCTCAGAACCTGATTTTTGAGATGTGGGTGGGCAGGAGCAGTGTTGGCACCTAGAGGTGCCCTTCTCACCCTCCTTTATTTTGGGTGTGTGTGTGTTTGTTTTTTGCTTCCTGACTTGAGTCTTTGCTTTGAAACCGAAAAACCTTTTTATCAAATTTAGTTGCCAGTTGGCTAGTGTGAGTTTATAGTTTCCACACAGAACGCCCAGTGGTATAGCTCATAAAGATCTGGTGGTTGGGGTTCAAACAACAGCAGACAGAGGCTTCAACCGAGCTCGAGCTCAGGTTCCATGCCTTGCATGGAAAGTTAACTCTTTGTTCTCGAGGCAGTTCAAGGTTGGAGATCACTGCAATAGAATACAGCAAGACTCCATTAGAAGAAACAACATTACTAAGGTGAGTAATTTTTTCTTGCAGTTAGTGCCAATACAAATCTCTAGTTCACTTGGGGGTCCCAAAGTCTGCCCCAAGTGCTAAATGCCGCAGTTCAGTGACATGCTCAATCCCTGTTGACCTTAATTCAGTACACCCAAATTTGCAACATGCGAACTTGGGCTCCTGCCACCACTTCTCCACTGGTCTGGCATTAATTGCTTGACCTTCAGGGATATCTCTTTCATTAGGTCACACCTATGGAACTCATAGCCCAGGCACTAGGATCACACAGAAACTTTTCTCTAGCAGTCTAGTAGGGGCTACCCACAATGATGTAAAGACACTAACGTCCCTAAGGTATGTAAGTGTGGGTGGCCCGCTCCTCCTCAGTTCTTTTCCTGTCATTGACCATACCGCATGGACTCACGGAAGCTTAGTCGTTCAGTCGACCGCCAAATTTATTTCTATTTTTATTTATGTTCTGCAATGGAATCACTTTACTTTAAAGTGATTCTTCTCCTTAGTGTATGTCAATAACAAGAATGAGCAAACATTTTCCATCACTTCTGCTGCAGAAAGATTTACTCCAAAGATGAGCATGACCTCTGTGTTTGCTGTCTCTGGCCTAACCACGAAGTCCTTGCCTGCAAGCTCTGCCTGAAGTTCAACCTCGCCACCTGGTGGTGCCATCAGAAAGCTCTGTGATCCTTCCTTCTTGAGCAACGGGAGCCAGGATGGAGCAGGGGCTTTTGGGGATGACTCCTTCTCAGTTGCTGGCCCATTCTTTGGGCTCTCAGGCCTCTAAAGCCCGGGAGAAGTCCTCAGGAAAACACTCTTCCGGGACCAAAGAGCGTAGTAGACAGGTTCCCCCAGGTGCGCTTCCGGTCCCGTTCCTTTCTCTTCCTCTGGATAGCACCATGACCACTATGGCATTGACCTCTCTTGAAGCTCAGGCCTCAGTATCTTCCAGGCCAGCTATGGCAGTGAGTTCTACAGTACTTCCATGGCCGAGCGAAGGGCTGGTGAACTCTAACTCGCTCGGGTCATCAATGCCACCTGTGACCTCTGGCACTACAGGGTCCCCAGCCTGGGCTCTGCCAGCTCCTTGTCAACTGGCGTTGATCAGGCACCACTGGGATGCAGTCCCCTGTTGCTGCCGCAAGACCCACTGTGCCTCAGTCACCCGTCAATGTCAGTACAGTGCTCTCCTCCTTTGCAGCCATTATACAGCATCTCCTCCCTCGGCCAGGTCCTTTGTCACTGTTGCCAGGGAGATACATAGATACATAGACAGTGTCAGCAGATAAGGGCCTATGGCCCCACCCAGTCTCTGCCCATTTAAGCTTGTAAGTTCAGTTTATGTTTTCCTAAGTCTGTTGCCCCTACCCCTGACCTCCAGAATTCCTTTATGTCTATTCCATGCATTCTTAAATCCGTGATTGTTTCAGCCCCCACCACTTCCTCTGGCAGGGTGTTCCCTTGTCCACCACCCGTTCTGTGAAATTCTTCCTCACATTTCCTCTGAATATCCCTCCCTCCAACTTCATCCCCCAAGTGCTAAATGCCGCAGGTTCAGTGACATGCTTTGGTGCCTTCGCCCACTTGGCCTTAGCACCTTCGCCCTTCCAGGTGTCATCGGCATCGCTCCCTTCAGTGCCTTCCTTGGACCCCGTGTCAACAAGGATGAATACCATCCTGATCTCATCCTCCTAGCTGAGGATGAGGGGGATGAACCTAAGGCGGTCTATTCCAGGAGAGAGGACTCTAACAAGCACACCCCAGGTCACTTCCTGAATATCCTCCTTTTCCTCCCTTATAAAGCAGCATCAGTCTTCTATGGGGTTCCAGATGAGAAGGAAGATGTCACAGAAGGAACCTGGTGGACTTCCTGGAATTCCAGAATCCACACCTAAGGTCATCCCTCCTTTTGCATGTATTGAAGGATGCCACACAGCTGCCTGGCTTAGGCCCAATATGGTCCCTGCCATGTCCAGGAAGGCTGCCAAACTTTACCAAGCCCCTTAAAAGCCTTTTATGTGGCCCGGTCTGAGACTGACTGTGGTGAAAAACTGTTCATGGGGTGCTAGATAGCCACTCTCCAGGCAGGAAGTTCTTCCTAACTGCTTTGTACTTTGACTCAGCACATTTCTTAACTATTATAAGTCTTACCAAACAGATGGCATTACTTTGCTGGTACTATATTCCTGAAATTATCTGCTTTGATAGATGCTAAAATCAACATCGGTAAACAAAAAAATCCACTCCTGGTACTGCTAAACTTCCAGCTTAAAAGCAGGTAAGGCTGGAGAGTCCTCAAACCATGAGTTAGATGGCACATCTGAATCTTCCCCATGTCCGCCATGGCACCAGTTAATCATTACCATGCAATTAATGGATACAAAAATGAAGAAAACTTTAACCAAGTTGGAACAGCATGATGTAACTCTTAAGGAACTAACCTCTACAGTTATGGAGAGTGACAAAGATCAATCACTACACAAGCTGCTGTTACTACCCTAATGCAAAAATATACAGCTACGTGGCAGACTCAAAGTCTTGGAGAATGATGTGTGGGCAGGAAATCTCCGGCTGGTTGGGAATGCCAGAAGACATGGAGGGCTTGAATTTGCTGTACTTTCTTAAAAACTGGATGCATGCCTCCATCCCTGTACCAGAAGATTTTGACTGGGGTATGATGTGGCGAGCCTACTGAATGAATCTAAGTCTCGTCCCACACGCCACAAATCAGCCTCGCACTGTGCTTGTTAAGACTCTGGAGTCGAAATTGAAATCTGCTATTATCAGCGGCAAGGTGATGTATCCACTCTCCATATACAAGATGGATGTGAACATTTTCCTGGACTTGTCTTTCCAAACCCAGGCCAGGCGCTAAGAGATTTGATGGGGTCAGACAAAGGCTGAGCGCTCTGGAGTTGTCCACCTGATTTTTGTTACCATTTCAATCTGGATCATTTACAGTGGCAAAACATGGAAATTTACAGATCCAAAGGATGTGGGATGCTGGCTGGAAAAACGAAAGAATTTTGCAGCAAAAGAAACAGAAGGGTGGGTGAGGGGAAGCTAAGGATGAAACGGATGATAAAATACTTTTATTTTGGAAGCCTGGTATAATATTAATGATAGGCATGGCTGCTGGTATAATATTGGACACTGAGACTTTCTGAGTCTTTTACGTGGAAGGCTGATGTTCATTCCTTTAATTATTAAGTGTCCTGTTAATACTAATTTCCTCCTTACAGATTTGTAAAATGTTCGGTAAAGCTTAACTTTGGGGAAGGTTTCTGATCATGAGTCGCTCAGAGCCTCGTGATGCTTATCACTGGCTCTGTTTCTTCTGCCATCGGGGTGGGGGGAACGATCAGTCAATCAGTTCTTTATTTATATAAGCACTATTCCTATTGATCAAAGAGCTTTACAAAATATACACTAAGACTGATAAAAACAGAATTTTAAAATCACTATACAATGACAGGTAATTAAATATAAAATCATTGTACAAATTATTTAACTTAAATCTCATAAAATTTCGCTGGAATGCCTGGCTGAAGAGAACCATATTTTTAGTTCTTTTTAAACTATCAGTGGTCCTGCACTCATTGATCTGATGAGACAGCATTCCACAGGGTAGGGGCTGCAAAAGTCGCTCCCCAGATGTCTTCAAATGGACCCTGGGAACCTACAGCAGTCCCTCATCAAGCGAGCTAGTGGACAGAGGGGTGATAGGGGTGCAGAAGATCTTGCAAGTAGCTGGGTCCCTGTCCATGTAGGGAGCCGTATAGGTCAGGAGGCCAACCTTGAAGGTGATCTGCCAATGTGCGATCAGCCAGTGCAGTTAGCAGAGGCAGGCGTGATGCGGCATGATCTTGATAAGCCAATCAGCAACCTGGCTCCACATTCTGCACTAGCTGCGATCGAGATGTCAACCCGCCTCTGGTATAGGGCATTGCAGTAATCAAGGCACCAGGTTGCAAGGCATGAACCAGAGTTGGCATGTCACCAGGCAGTATCAGGTGCTTAATTGAGCGATGTTCCTCAGATGGTAAAATGAGTTCTTAAGCGGCCAACCCTAGGCGGCCGGGTGGTGCTGAGGATTGAGGCGCTGGGCGCCACACCTCATGCTGTGCTGGCAACTCGGGTTCAGGAACAGACTCAGGTGCCAGAGGTGCGGCAGGGAAGGGTTGAGGAATGAGCTCCCTCGTGGGCTCTCCTCCCAGCACAGGGGATGGGGTAGCCTGGCTAGCCAGAGACCCCGGTGGAAACTGGGGTACTGCAGTGAGCCAGGCAAGCCGCGACCCTGGCATGGCGATGCTGGCAGAGTTTGCCGTCGCGCCAGAGCATCCGGAAGCGTGTACGCATGGGAGAGCTTTGCGGCAAGAAAAAACCTGAGGGATGGATAGGCAATGGCATCCTGGTCCCCGACCACCACACGCCGAATACTGGGCCTCTGCCTTCACTCCCTTGATCTCCCGCAGGTTTGCTTAGGGATCCAAGGAAGTGTTAACACCTTTGAGGGGTCAGGCGGTCACAGTGGGCAGTAGAGCGGTAGGTGTGTGGACTGCCTGAGAGAGATCCGGTTCTCGGCGAGATAAACAGAGTTATGGGGAACAAAAAAGGCTGACCCCTGAGATTTAAGTGTCAAACCTTCTGTTAAACATAATGCCCAGCTTTGCACCTGATTAGAGGCAGACAGCTGGGCATCTCTGATAAAGCCCAGATGGTTGACCAGCTTGTAACCTCATACCTTGGTGACCTGGCTCTACTACCAACACCTCGGTTTTGTCTGAGTTCAACCTCAGCCAGCTGGCACTCATCCAACCCCAAATCTCAGAGAGGCAGTTGTTAAAGACTGATACTGCCCCAACCTGTTTGGGTGCAAGGAACATGTAGAGCTGAGTATCATCTGCATAGCAGTGCAAACTCAGCCCATACCACTTATCATGTCCTCCAACGGCAGCATATACACTGTGAACAACATGGGGATAACATGGAGCCCTGTGGAACCCCACGTGACAGGTGGAGAGGTGCCGAAGAATAAATCTACGGCACTATTCTCTGCATCCTGCCTGTGAGGAACAATCTAAACCAACTGAGGACTGTACCAGACAGTCCACAGAAAACTGCAGGCGCCCATCAACACCCCATGGTCCACAGTGTCAAATGCTGCCAAGAGATCGAGGAGAACTAAGATGGAATGACTCTCTCAGTCCCTCACCATCAGGAATTCATTCAGCACCCAACCCAGGGCAGTCTTGGTACTATTCCTTTCCCTGAAACCAGATTGGAGAGGATCATAGACAGCGTCAGCTGTTAAATGGTCATCAAATTGTGCTGCCACCACCTTCTCAATAACCTTGCCTATAAAAGCAGGTTACAGACAGGTCTGTAGTTTGCCATGCAGTCTTGATCTAGAGAAGATTTCTTAAGGAGAGGTACTACTACCACCTCCTTCAAGGGTGAGGAAAAACCCTGTCTTTAGTGAACATTGGACTATCCTGGCAAGGACCAGGCCGATGACTTCAACACACCCCACTAGGAAGTATGTTGGGCCCAGGTCAAAACTACAGTAGGTTGGATGCAGTTCTGAATGACCTACATGATGTACCATCACCAACTGACCCGAAGTCAGACCAGTATGGCGAGGGTGCTTGCAACCGCGTGCCCATCACTGCAATGCCCATTGGAGGGTGCTGAGCAGATCTCCGATCTGATAGTGCCAATCTTATCTGCAAAGAACTAAGCAAACTCAGCAAACCTAGCCTGTGAAAAAGCACCCTGTGACTGAAGACAGGTTGGATTGCACAACCTGTCGACAATCGAGAATTGCTGAGCTGGCCTGTTCCTTGCTGCAGCAATCTCCTTGGACAGGAACTTTGCCTTCTTATGGGAGATTGCCAATTGACAGTCTTTATAATGGGCCATCAGTCTACATTTGTCATTTGCCAGGGTGGATTTCCTCCGGCGCCTCCAACCTTCGACCCCTCCCTCATCTCCTTCAAAGTCCCATCAAACCATGGGGACTTCTGGTGAAGGAAGAGGAGGTGAACATGGACAGGAGCTACTGAATTGAGGGCCCTGCTACTGCCCTATTATAGGCTAGTTCCAGTTCATCACTTCTCTCCATCAAAACTGATAGGTCTAGTACCTCCATAAGATCATCTGGGGTCAAACCCTTAAAGGGTGGTACTGGACCATCTCCATGAGGGGCAGGTCTATGAGGGGTGCCTCAAACCTGAACGTATAGACTGGTGGTCCAATCAGCTGACTGGTTCCACCATTAGGTCTAAGACCTCCATCCCAGAGGAAGGCCAGGTCCAATGAATGACCATGAATATGAGTTGCAGAGGTAACCACTTGTGTGAGGCCCAACGAACTCAAAAGTTGGAAGAAGTCTTATCCAAATTGCAAGAGTTCATCATTGATCCAGGCACTGAATCCCCAGAATTATCCATCTGGGGAATTCCACGCCAGGTTGATGATGAAGTCTGTGACCTCCTGCAGGAATTCCTTCTCATCTCCAGGTGAACAGTAGATGAGAAGATTCCTGCCGCCTACACCTGCAACCACGATACATTCATAGGATCTGGTCTTTCCCACTGGGATGGCTAGAAGGTCCAGATCCAATTTAAAACAAACAGCAGCTCCCTGCCAATATGATTCTTTCTCAGGTGGTGTATCACCCGGTACCCAGCTGGAATTGCTGATTCCAATATTGGACCAGCATTTTCATCCAGCCAGGTCTCAGTGATGCAAGCCAGATCAGTTGTTCCAACAAGATCAGCTGTAATTGCCGTCTTGTTTTTATGGACCTGGCATTGCACAACACTGTCGAGAAGGATGGGCTGGCGAGGTAGACCCAGCATCTTGCCTACTATGGGAACCAGACAGGAGGACCCTTTCCTGTACCCATTTCGCCCAAGGGCTTCTTCTCGTCCCCACCACCCCAAGCTGCCGTCCCTCCACAACCCCACCAGGCCCAGCCAATCCTGTTTTCTCCCCTTTGATCTATCCCAAATCTCTACAACACCTGTATACTTCTGATGTTAAAGGGGGACAGTCAAAGGTGGAGATCCTAAGTCTGGTGGAAGAGTAGTCTAACCACTGATGTTCTCTGCAGGCGCATCTCAAATAAACTACAAAATCAATACTAATGATTCAACACTAACACACACACTAAACTGATTTACATACACACATAAACTAATTTACACACACATCCACACACCTACATTCCTACATAACTCAAACTTCTAATAATATCAAATCATAATACCCCCCTCCACAGCAACAATGTAAATGAGGATTATTTTACAGATTAAAATAAAATGTCCATAGCCGCCCCACTGGCACAGGGGCATGGTGCCAACCTGTGGTGCTGACAGCCCAGGTTGAGAGCGGACCCAGGTTGTCAGAGGGCTGGCCAGGGAAGGATTGAGCATCCTGTGACTGCTCTCCTTCTCCAGGGAGGTTAGATATGTGTCTGGTGCACTATGGACACCTGGCAGAGGCCAGGTGTGACCGCCTTCACCAATGCCAGCATGTCGGGGGAGGCGGGCTGGTCATCATTGCATGTCCCTGCCCCCATATAGGGGAGAAAACTTGCAACTGGCGCCTCTATGAAGCCTGTTCCCTTCAATTAGCCTCAGGCCGGCTCTTCCTGGACAGTTACCAGGATTGCGGCACTGAAGGGCCTGGTGCCGTGACCCAAGCCGGGATGCTGAGAGCGAGGAAAAATTGAGGTGGGGGGTCCGTGACTGGGTGATGATCATGCTGGGGAAGGGTAAAACAGAAAACAAAAAATAAATAAAATGTCCATGAAATAGAGTGCAGTTTTCTTGAAGAGTTCTGGCCTTATCATTTCTGAATATGTGGTCTCACACAATCCCAGTAGTAACAGAAAAAAGGGGCCTTAGAAGCTCTCACCTCCCATGGCCTGAAGACCGAATTGTACACTAGCCCAAGAGAATCTCACTTTCTTGTTCTGAGTGCATACCAGTTTATCAAATATGGAAATAATTAGCACTCTCACTGCCCAGATAAATGTCCGTGTAACTGAACTAAGCAACCAGCTAACCTGCTCAGAAACCTCACCATGCACTCCTTCGTTGATAGATATCCTTTCCTCCAGTTCCTCCATTGAGGACCTTCTCCAGGTGATCTTACTCCTGTGTCACAAGTCCAGCAAACAATCTTTCAGTGAGTCTCAAGACCCGGCACTCCAGAGACTTCAGGCAGCTTGCCCTGGAAAGCAACCCCGAGGCCCATCACACCTCTCAGACCAGACCAGAGTCACAACCACCCACCGCAGTCATCCCTGGACCCAATGGGTTACAGCCAGCCCACAAAATTGCCTCCAGAGCCAGACCAGTGGTGCTGAGGGTTGAGGCACTGGATGCCACACCTTCGCCACACTGGCAACCTCGGTTAGGGACGAGCTCGGGCTGCCAGCGGTAGGAAGGGGTGAGAGAAGATTGAGCATCCAGAGGACTGCTCTCTCTCTCTCTCAGGGGAGGGAGACCTGTTGTCCCACTACGTTGACTGCCCTCTGGTAGTGACTGGAGGGCAGTATGGGTTGGAGACACATGCCAATGTCATGTCGGTGGTGAGAAGAGATGAGAGAAAAGTGGAAAATGGAGCCTGGCAGGTTCCGTGATGGCTCTTACGTCTGCATGGGTTGGCCCCAGTGTGTCTGGATTTGGTCTCGGGGGGTGATGCTGGTGCCCTCCTCCCTGGCCCTGGTGGGGTAATCCATGGGGGATTGGCTGGGGTCTGCAATATGGAGATATGGGAAGAAGCTGGAGAGTGAGTCTCCCCACAAGGAGAGACCGCAGCCACCTGCCAGGGCTCCCAGAGGAAAACGGATATATGAAAAAGATTGCCTCTGGAGCAACTCCAACAGCAGCTCAGTTGAATTACAGTTTATCCACCAGTAAGAGGGCTCACTGAGCCAATATGCCTTCCTGGCCCCGACTGAGCCACCAATCACCTTCTGGCAGCTGACCCATGGATCACACCAGAGAAGAGACAACTCGGAAGAGCCTCCTCTCCAGTCCACAGATCTTAGTATTCCATTCAGTTGCAGAGCAAATTTCCAAGGCATCCCAGCTTCAGCAACAGCAATGGCAAGAGCCAGAAAGCAATCAAAATCTCTTGTCAACAAAGCCAGTCTCCACAAACCTCTTCAGACAGTAGTAGATTCAATCAGCACTTGGGAATGGACAGGAAAAATGGTGCTCAATAGCATTTATGAACTGAATATAAACAAATCTTCCAGTTCTCAGGTAAATGTCTGTTTTGTGAATGTGACCCAGTATTAGCAATATATGTGATCCAATATTTAACAGTACCAGCTAAGTGAGCAGATCAAACGGACTGACAACAGGTCAAACACGATCAGAGGTGGACCAAACATACAGTAAAACAGGCAGAGACAGACCGAAAGTGAGCCAAACATACAATAAAAATGGACTTTCTAACTTTCTCCAACTTTATTAACTCTCCCTCAACTTACTAAATAACGACTAAGAACGACATTAACAATTTTAAAAATGCTGTCTTCTCAACAAACTAACGGTCAGCCTAACGTGGTCAGCTTATCTTGTCCTCAACCTCCATGATGGATGCCCAGCTCTGTAGATTATAAATGTTTCTACTATTTAAAAGTTTCAATGTTTAACTTCAGGTTTATAAATGTGCTCAATTTTTACATGCCTGTAGTGTTTTTAGTAAACAGGTATTTTTCAAGATGCGGAGGGTTATGGAGGGCATCATTTTCTGTCATTTCCAGTGTAAATGTGGATATAGAGCAATCCATAATGATTGCAGATAACCTTTAACTGTAATTTTACCTCTTCATGGACACTCTGAGCCATTGAGATGGTTAGCAACTTAGGACTTTTATTTCTGGTCTAATTTTACATTTTAGGTATGCCTACTCTTACTTTGCAAGATTACAAGGGACGAATATGCATATCAACTATATACAACTATTTGTCTATGTACTTAGTGTCACCAACCCTCAGCATGTCAGGCTCTCTGCTCCCACAGTGCCAACCTCTGGGCGCATTATTGTGAACAGGAACAGAAACAGTGTAACCCTCCTGTCTGTTTTGTGGGTTGAATCACCTTTGGTCTCAAGTTCTGGAGGGATTCAAACTGTGAACCTCTTGCTAGCATACCCAAATGTACAGGCTCAGATAATTCTGCTCTTGGGAAATGCCAGATATCTTTGCATATGGGCACCTAACCGGGTGTACAAAATGAACCCATAAAACTCTATGAGAGACCTCAGATAAACTCTTACCTTTTTCCCAGTTTGGTAAACCAGTAGCTTATGCACAGTGTCAACTTTAACCATATATGCTTCACTTGTCAAAGAAAGAATTTTGAAAGGCACACCAAGTAGTCTCTTTAAAATAAAGGGTTTCCTTTCAAATAGATAAAAAATATGTAAAATGTAAATACAGAACAATATATCACAACATATACAATCACTTAAAAGAATAAGGGTTAAAAGTGCAAATTCCTACCACCAGACAATTAAACTTATCTATCTAATGTATATCTTCTAACAGTGCTAGAGTAGATGTTTCTTCTTCAGAGTCCAAACATGTATGAGTCTAAGGTCAGCCACAGCATAATTAAAAACTGTCTTGAACCTGCCATCTCCATGATGTCAACCAGGTCCTCCTCTGTTTATTAAAAATTATACAACCAGGATGTCTTATCAAGCAGGAGGAATTTTAAGTAGGTGACATCAGCAAAACTCATTTCCCATATGACCTTTCATCTAGTGTGTCTTCCTTACCTTTACAGACATCAAAGAACATTTATGACTTAGCACCAACGTGACATAAGCTGTTTTCTTCCTATAAACTTCATAAAAGTTTATGATCTCTATCCTGCCAGCTGGCAGCTATAACTAAGTCACATAAACAGGAGATCCTTAATTTATGTCTCTTCTAGTCTTTAATTATCTCCTGGCTTTTAGGTCAACATCTTGTAGCTGAAACGTTGGGGGGTCATCCCAGGTGTACAGCATGTCTCATGAGAGACACTCAATAACACATTTTATATTACAAAAATCATAATCAGAACCAGCTGTCCAAGTGTCACAATCCTCCCACCTAGACTGAATTTAGGGACTCTATCGCCTGCATGGGATGAGCTTCCAAATCAGTTCACTCCTCATAGACACGAGACAATCCATCTGAGTTCCGATTTTCGCTCCAGCCCTATGTAGGATTGTCATGTCATACTCTTGCAAAGCAAGACTCCATCTTAACAATCTGCCATTAGTTTTTCCATTTGCATCAGCCAAACCAGGAGGTTGTGGTCAGTCTGTACCACAAAACTGCCCATATAAGTGTGGCTCTAACTGCTTTAGGGTCCACACTATGTCAAGACACTCCTTTTTCACAGTAGAGTATGCCTGCTCCTGGAGTAACGATTTTACTCAGATATGCTACGGGTGATCTTCCTTGGTTGGATGTCTGACTCAGTACTGCCCCAATACCCATGGTTGGCGTCAGTCTGAACTATAAAGGGTTTCCTATAGTCAGGACTTGTCAATACAGGAGCACTGCACAGTGCCTCCTTCAGTCTAGTAAGGCTTCTTCACAGGCTGGGTCCCAGGTAATTTTCTTTGGCATCCTTTTCTTTACCAGGTCAGATGAGAGGACAGCCAGGGCACTGTAATCAGGTACAAATTTCCTATAGTACCCTGCTGTCCCTAGAAACTCCTGACCTGCTTCTGCATTTCTGGTCTGGGCCATGCCTGGATCACCTCTATTTTTATTTGGTTAGGGCCAGAGCTGTCCCCGCCTACCACATGCTTGAGGTATGCCACTTCTCCATGGCCACCTGGCATTTCTCAGCTTTGACAGTGAGCCGCCCTCTGTATCCTGCCCAGCACTTCCCTGAGGTGGGACAGGTGTTCCTCCCACCTGGCACTAAAGATGGCAATGTCATCCAGGTATGCCACGGCATACCCGTCCAGCACCATTTAACACCTGGTTCACCAACCTTTGGAAGGTGGCTGGGGCATTCTTCATTCAAGGCATTACTTTAAATTCAGAAAAGCCTATTGGAGTGTTGAAGGCCGACCTCTCCCTAGCTCTGTCCGTTAACTCTACCTGCCAATACCTCTTGGCCAGGTCAGTCATCGTGGGCAGGTCGCCCCTCTCAACTTGTCCAGGAGTTCATCCGCCCAGGGCATTGGAAGGGTGTCTGACTTGTGACTGCATTCAGTTCGACAGTCCATACAGAAATGAGTAGAGCCATCTGGCTTGGGCACAAGGACTATGGGTGAGGCCCAGGGGCTGTGAGATCTCTGGATTACCCTAAATCCATCATCTCCTCCACTTCCTCCTAATGTCCTTTTGGACAGCCTCTGACACCTGATATGCTGTCTGCCTTATGGCGTCTGTGTCCCTGTCTGCACACTGTGCGTTGCTAGGGGTTAGTCCAGGCTTGGCTAAACAATGGAGCAAAGGTCTGCTAATACCTCTCTTACTTCCTGGATCTTGTCTAGGGCCAGCTGGGAGACAATTTTACTGCCTTCACAGAAGACTCCCACTTGCTTTCTTCCAGCAAGTCCAGAAGGGGCCTCCTTTGTCCATCCCCTCCCAGGACTACACACTGCAAACACCATGTCAGCCCTATTAGCAAATGGTTTCATCATGTTGACATGGTACATCCTTTCTGTTTGTCTTCTGTCAGGTAACTCTATAATATAGTTCATGTTATTTACCTTCCTAACTTCTTTTATGTGGTCCTGCCCACTCAGCCTGCAGCTTGTCTTTCCAGACCAGAATAAGGACCATGACTTCCTGACCCACCATATATGAAATGAGCTCTGGCTCTGCAGTCGCACCACACTTTTGTTTCTGTTGGGCAGCTGCCGGGTTGCTAGGCTGTCCCCATAAGCTCCTTCAGCCTTTCCTAAACCCTAAGGATGTAATCCACTATGGGAGTTCCCTGGGTGGCATACTTGCCTTCCCAGTCCTCCCAGATCAAGTCTAAGGAGCCCAAGTACCGGCGTCCCATATATAAGAGTTCGAAGAGGAAAATCCTGTCGACTCTTGGGGCACCTCCTGTATGCAAACAACAGGTGGGAAGATATTTCTCCCAGTCCCTCCCATGCTGTTCAGCAAACGCCCAGAGCACTGACTTCAGGGTACCATTGAATCTTTCACAAGCCCATTGGCTTGTAGGTGATACAATGTCGTGCATCTCTGTACCACCCCACACTTCTCCCACAAACATTTCATCCGGGTCTGACATGAAGGAACCCCTCGATCAGTGATAACCTCCTCGGAAACCCAACACAGGAGAAAATCCCAAGTAAGGCATCTGCCACTTTGTCTGTCCTCAGTGAGGATAGGGCGACTGCCTCTGGGTACCATGTGGTATAATCCACCACAGTCAGGATGAATCTCTTCCCTGAGGAGCTGGGGTATTTAAGGCCCTACAATATCCATTCCCACAATCTAGAATGGCTTCTCCACTATGGGCAGTGGAATCAGGGCGCTTGGGTTTCTTGCCCGCATTCCCTATTTCTTGGCACGGTGACAAGACCTGCAATACTCCTTCACCTGCTGGGTGAAGTTGGGCCAATAGAAATTTTGGGCCAACCACTGCACGTGTGCATGATTCCCAGAAGACCAGAAAAGTAAATGTCATGTGCAACCTGAGCAACTGCTAATGATACCCCTGGGGAATGACAAGCTGCCTGCCTATCACCCCTCCTCTGTCTGCACAACCTGAGTATACTTCAGTCCATTTTCCCCAACAAACCCTATGTCTGCCATCCTTCCTGTGCTCCATCAGAGTCTGCCCAAGCCCTCAGCTTCTCTAGACTAGGGTCACTTCTCTGAGCAGCTGCAAACTCCTCACACATTCCCAAGGCATGGGACAGGTCCCTTCTGTCTCTAAACTAGGGTCCCTAGCACTAACATCAGGGCACTCAGGATCACTGTCATCCCTAACCCTCTGACAATGGGTCACCCTCCCTCTTTGGAGTAACCCTCCGTAGCTGTGTGGTTAACTGCTACTGAAATTTCTACCCCTTTATTAATCTCCATATCAGAAGACACAGGTTGGGAACCAACCTCCCAGTGGTTTCCAGAATGGCTTTGTGGGGTCCAGGAAACTACAATTTCCCTTGCCACTTGGCTATGGGTAACTGCACACACCATCCCTGTTTGAGATTGTTGCCAGGATGGCGTCCACTGCTAACATGTTGGCTACAGCCACCTGTTGCACAGTTCCCCTATTTCACCCCAGTCTAGGAGAACACAGCAGGGGCAATGTTTTCTCCTCACCAGTAAAGTCCTGTACAGTGATGTATTTATTGGTATAAGCTGACCAGGCTCTACTAGATCCCTTTACCAATGTCAGGATGCCCTGTGTCCCTTAACCCTTGCGTCTATACACCATTCACCATGACTGGGTGCATGTGTTCCCTCATGTTCACAGGCATGCTTCCAGGGACACAAACAACCCATTTCCTTCCTAGCACCACCTTGCGTGTGCTTATCCATTTGGGACACTGTCTGGCAATATGCCCAGTTTCTTTACACAACCAACATTCATTTCTTTTCTCAGAAATATTTTTCTGAAACCTGGGGCTAACTGGTTTTGGTGGAGGCAGTGAGGTTTTAGATGCCCTGAAGGCGCTTTTCCCTTTCTGCACTGCCACACCACCCATTCGCTCTCAGAGCAGGTCTGCTCTTGGTGTAGCGGACTGAGGTTCAGTAACCTCTTGTACTGTTTTGGGATCTCGGTCCTCCAGCCAGGTTTTCAGCTCTGCTGGGCAGGCCAGAAAAACTGTTCTATGAAAATCACACTTTCAATTTATCAACAGAGTTTGCTTCAATTCCTTCCACCAACATTTTAAAACTGATGTTGTTTAGTAGCTAGCTCCTCGTAGCTATGTCAGGGCTTCTCCTGAGCTTACGAATTTAGCTCTGTATGATTCAGCAGTTAATTCAAAATTTTTAACAGTGCAACTTTAAGTTTGCTGTAATCATTACTGTCCTCATTGTCCATTTGACCAATGCATCCGAGCTTTCCGTAAGTAGCGGGGATAGCTGGAAGCTCCAGAACCCCTAGAATTTTAGCCTGAATACAAACTTTTTCAAAAGAAATTAGAAAGGCATCCATATCCTCCACCTCTTTAAATTCGGCTATCAATTTGGAATTCAGTTTGTAACCCAGTCCTGTAGTCCCAGTCAAACCCAAGCCACTTCCCTGCTCTAGTGCTGGTGGTTGGAGTGAAGCTTCTCAGTTCATGTTGCCTCTGGTGCTCATGCTCCTCACGGTCTGCCTCTCGCTGTTCACAGTCCACCTTTCACCGTTCTTGCTCCCTCTTCTCCTCTGCAGCTCGCTGTTCTCACTCCCTCTTCTCCTCACAGCTTGCTGCTCTCGCTCTGCTTATCGGCGTTCTCGCTTTGCCTCCCTCTGGAGCTCCAGCTCCATTCTGCACAACTCAATCTGTAGCCTGAGTACTTCTGGCTCCAGAATACTGGTGACCTTCCACTACTGCTATGGCCCATCGCTGGCACTAGCCTTTGCCCTCCTCATTGGATCTGGACACTGCACTGGCGTTAGCCCTTCCACATTCAAGGTCGGTCCTTATAGTCACTGTGTCTGACTCAATGCTCTGGGTATCTGCTACTATCAGGGCACCCATGAGGCTCTGCTTGGTGGCTTTTGCCTCACACTGGACTCCTCTGTCCCTACACAACTGCTTTATGTAGTCTACACTGTGTCCGCTGTGGTTGGAAGCCATCTTCTTCCCCCACCTCACGGCTACTCTAACTTGCACTTAAGGAAAAAAATAAAACAGGTAGGAACTTGACTGTAAGCCAAGTGATTAGTTCTGTTTCCTTTTAAAAATAAATCACTGTATTTTTTGCAAGTGAACTGTGCAGTATCAATGACACACTGAACAATAAAGCTTGTAATACCAAAATTATCCGCACCACTGCCAACCAGTCTGTCACAACCCCACTCAGCAGGTCAGACCCTCTGCTCCCACAGTACCAACCTCCGAGTGCAGTATTGTGAACAGGAACAGAAACAGGGTAACCCTCCTGTCTGTTTTATGGGTTCGAATCACATTTGGTCTCAAGTTCTGGAGGGATTCAAACTGTGAACCTCTTGCAAGCATACCCAAATGTACAGGCTCAGATAATTCTGCTCTTTGGGAAATGCCAGATATCTTTCACCTATGGGTACCTAACCAGGTGCACAAAATGAATCCTTAAAACTCTATGAAAGACCTCAGATAAACTTTTACCTTTTTTCCCAGTTTGGTAAACCAGTAAGCTTATGCACAGTGTCAACTTTAACCATTTATGCTTCACTTGTCAAAGAAAGAATTTGAAGGCACACCTAGTAGTCTCTTTAAAATAAAGGGTTTACTTTAAAATAGATAACAAATATGTAAAATGTAAATACAGAACAATATATCCTAGCGCATGCAATCGCTTAAAGAATAAGGTTTAAAAGTGCAAATTCCTACCACCAGACAATTAGACTTATCTATCTAATGTATATCTTCTAACAGTGCTAGAGTAGATGCTTCTTCTTCAGAGTCCAAACATGTATGTGTCTAAAGGTCAGCCACAGCATAATTAAAAACTGTCTTGAGCCTGCCTTCTCCATGATGTCACCCAGCTCCTCCTCTGTTTATTAAAATTATACAACCAGGAAGTCTTATCAAGCAGGAGGTATTTTAAATAGGTGACATCAGCAAAACTGTTCCTCATATGACCCTTTGATCTAGTGTCTTCTGCCTTCACGGACATCAAAGAACATTTATGACTCAGCACCAAAGTGACATAAGCTGTTTCTTCCTCTAAACGTCATAAAAGTTTATGATCTCTATCCTGCCAGCTGGCAAGCTATAACTAAGTCATATAAACAGGAGAGCCTTAATTTATGTCTCTTTTAGTCTTTAATTATCTCCTGGCTTTCAGGTCAGCATCTTGTAGTGAAACCTTTTGGGGAGGTCATCCCAGGAGTACAGTATGTCTCATGAGAGACACTCAATGACACATTTGTATATTACAAAATCATAGAGTAATCAGAACCAGCTGTCCAAGTGTCACACCTAGTATTGCCTTGTATGGGAAATGACTGTAATCTAATTTTTTGTTAAAACAATAAACATAAAGTAAAAAAAAAGTTGTCCATGACAGTCCAACATGCCTAAGCACCTCATTTCCTCTCCCCAGATCAGGAATTGAGGAGACTGGACCTCTGGGATAAGAGGACCTTTTCTTCAGTCACTTTGGGCCTTAGGATTGCCAATTACTTGTCTCATATGATCAAATACCAGAACATCCTCTGGAAAAAGGGCAAATGAGCAGCCCAGGCCCTTCCAGAGGGTTCCCAGAGGCAGGAACTGCTTAAGGCTCTGCAGTCTGCTGCAGATGTGAACAAACCTCTGCTGAGGACCATAAATGACATGTCTCATGCCACAGCCAGGATTTCTGCCACTGGCATCTGCGGTTCTATGTGATAATGGCGAGTGCGAGATAGGCGACCTGCGTGCTCATGGCGTCAGGGTGGTGGAAACAATTTCACCACCCCTGACATCCTCGATGCATGGAAGAGCGCACCAGGGACTTAAATCATTTTCTTTCTCTGAGGGGTGCTGCACCCCCACGCAAGGCTCCTTCGCTTCCCCGCACCCCCTACTTAAGGATTCTCAACTGCAGGGGTGCATGTTGGGGGCAAAAGCAAAAAAAAAGTTTGGGCCAGGTTCAACAAAACCACAGTAGCACCCCGGACCCAGACCAACCTGGAACCCCATGCCCTGCAAGCGGAGGCCAACCTTGATGCCACAGTGCAGCTCAGCAGCCAACCGCAGCACCACCCCCTACATCCCTACACTCTCTCCCAGGCCATGCTCACCATGCATACTCCCTTCCCCGTGCGTGTACATATAGTGACATCCTGTCACTACAGTCACCCACCCACCACATTTATTGGGCCTCCCTCCCTCCCCTTGCCATTCAGGCTTTTGCCCACATCACATTGCCATTTTGGATGGCGTAGCAATTCAAGCCATCTCACATACTACCCATCTGCCTGAAAAGGCAATCTTGGTTGAGGGTGTCTGCTTACTGCTGATGTCCAGCAAAACATCTCAAATGCTCCTTTTGGGCCTTCAAGCTTTTCAGGCCTGATGTGCAGGATATTATTAATGACCTGCAGGCCTCCGGCAGAGACTGTCAGGTCTATCCACTCTCTTTAGCACACTCAGTCCCTGAATAGATAGGGGCCTTTCTTTTGTAAGCTCTCCCAGAAAGCTGGGTCAGGGACCAGACCCCAGGGCAAATGATGAGCTGGGTGTACCTTGCCTGCCCTTCCTCCACCACTCAGCCCTCTCCCAAAGCCCCAGAGATGGAGGTACAGCTTTAGCTGCTGGATCTGCTTCAGCATGACTCCTTGCTCAACCCCACTACCCAATCACAAGTCAGGAGGTGGTGGTAGGGGTCATTTCTCCCTCACCTGGATCAGTGGAGGGCCCTCATGCCTGACGCTTGGGTTCTGCAACTAACAGAACAGGGCCATGTCTAGAACTTATGGAACATCTCCTAGACTTCCCCTTGCTCTTTGACCTATCCTCCAATCCACATACTGGTGTTCCTGGGGAAGTACATACCTTGCTGCACAAGAGGGCCATAGAACCAGTACTCCGGCAGGAAAGGAACAAGGGTTCTACTCCATTTCCTCCTCATTCCCAAGTCCACAGGGGACTTGTGGCCCTCTTCTAGATCTCAGAGACCTAACTTCAACATCCAGTAAAAGTTCAGAATGGTCACTTTGGAGTCTGCTGCCAATTCTGAAACAGGGTGACTGGGTATGTTTCCTGGACATGCAAGACGCTTACCTGCATATCAAGGTTTGTTTCCCTCACAGGTGGTATCTCGGTTTCTGTTCTGGAGGAACATCACCAGTTCAGAGTATTGCCCTTTGGCTTGTCATCTGTGCCACAGGTCTTTACCAAATGCTTAGCCATGGTGGCAGCCACTCTCAGGAGGGTGGGGCTGTATGTCTTCCCTTACCTGGATGACTGGTTGCTCAAAACTCAGTCAAGGGAACTCCTGTCTCAAACCCTAGTGCACACCAGACAGTTGTTCCAGGCCCTAGGGATCACTTTCAATGTGTCCAAGTCTGTCCTGACCCTTGCCAGCATTTATAGTACATAAGGGCTGTCCTCCACATGACTCAAGGCATGTCCTTCCTCCTCAGGGACAGGCAGACTGCCTGATAGTTCAGGCCCAGTTGGTTTCTCAGAGCCGATATGTCACAGCCAGGATAATCCTGAGGCTGCTGGGCCTGATGGCAGCTGCCACTGCTACTGTACCTCTGGCCTGGCTACACATGCAGATCCACCAGTGGGCCCTAAGGGTGCAGTGGAATCAATGTACCGACAATCTAGAACAGCAGGTTCTAGTCCACAAGGTGCTCCAGTGTTGGATGGATCCCAACAATCTGTTGAGTGGGATCCCATTTCTCATCCCTTCCCACAGCAGTCCTCACTACAGATGCCTCGGGACTAGACTGGGGGAGGCACATGGGTCCCCTTCAAACCCAAGAGACATAGTCCTCGAAGGAGACTGTCTTCCACATACATGTTCTAGAGATGAGGGCCATTCTGTATGCTATGCAAGCCTTCCAGAGCCATCTGTCCCTGGGACCTCAGCTGGTGAGGCTGGACAATATAAGTGTAATATACTACATAAACAAGCAGGGTGGGACTCATTCTTATGCCCTGTGCAGGGAGGCGATGAGAGTTTGGTGCTGGGCTCTAGAATATCATCTAGAACTGTCAGTCATCCATGTTCCTGGCATCTAAAATGACCTGGCAGACAGGCTAAGCATGTCACAGTCCAAAATACATGAATGGGAACTACTGCCATCAGTGGTAGATGACCTGTTCAACAGGTGGGATCATCAGAGTTGGACCTTTTGCATCCGCACTCAATGCAAAACTGCCTCTTTTGCTTGCTCAATCCAGGGCCTGGAGTTTTCTGGTGAGACACATTGTCCCTTTCTTGGAAAAGGAGGTTCCTCTATGACTTTCCTCCCTTCCTCTGTTCCAGAGGGTGCTAAGGGTGCTAATCAAGCTCCAAATGGAGGGATGCCTAATACTTGTGGGCCCTTCTGGTCTCATCTGATGTGGTACCATTACCACAGCAATTGCTGAGTGGAACCTCCAGTACCCCTGCCCCATGCAAGGGTCTCCTGACTCATGAACAGGCACCCTGATCCATCAAACCTCAAGTCACTCCATCTACCTTGTCTGATGCAGGACTTCAATACTCTTTCATTAAGGTGCACTTGTCTGCTATAGCAGCCTTTCATGTGCCCATTGATGGCTGTGCTGTGGCCCAACTGGACATGGCCTGTAAGTTTTTGCGAGGCATTTTGCATCTGAAACCTCCCACCTGCAATCCAGTCCCAGCTTGGGACTTGAATTTTGTTTAAGAAAACCTACTTTGGCTCCTTTTGAACCTGCTGTGACTTGCAGCTTACACTTTCTGTCATGGAAAGGGTTATTTTAGTTGCTATTACTTCTGCACAAAGTTTCCAGGCTGCAGGCTCTTATGTGCCAGCCTCCTTATTTGATTTATCACAATGACAGGGTGTATTTGCAGACTAAGTTTCTGCCAAAGGTGGTGTCTGAGTTTTACTGTAACTTTTATTTGCCAGGAGGAAGTTTAGCTGGGAGAATATGTGCAGTCATTTGTGACTAGACCTGTTACTCAAGCTCTGTGAAATAGGTGTCTGATAAGGGAGGAGCTGAAGGAGCCTGAGGAACTGTGGATTCAAAACAGGAGTTATTGTGAACTCTGTCTGCTGTGGGTGAGACAGAGAGCAGCCACCAGTTTCCTTATAGCAAGGAGGTGATTTAATAGAAGTACACTGAGTTGAATTATTAATTTTGGGGCCTGTGTAAGTAAGTAAAGTCAGTGTTTTGGTTCTCTGTGTTTGGGGTTGACTTTTCTTAGTGTAACTTTTATTTGCCAGGGAGGAAATTTAGCTGGGAGAATATTTGCAGTCATTTGTGACTAGACCTGCTAGTTAAACTCTGTGAAATAGGTGCCTGAAAAGGAAGGAAGGAAGGCACTCACGGGGTGGTGGGTCACAGTTTTAGTTGATTGTTTCTGGAGGCTTGCAGGCAGTCCCACCACCTGCCCCTCACCCTACCTGCCCCAAGTGCATCATTTCCTTTATATCAGGGGTTCTGACATCACTTCCCCAAAAGTGCAAAGACATACACCTGTTCATATCGTAAAAGGCACATACGCTGAATAGGGGTATCAAAGCATTTATTGTATATAGCTAAAAGCCTTTACAATTACATTTCATTGTACAACATTTAACAATAAATACATACATAATACATAATATGACATTAAAGGAGGAGAATGATAATATTCCAGTACATATGTATAAAAAGGCTAATACACCACTCGGAATGAGCTGATATATACACAAATATTTGCCCTATAAAAAGTTAAAGAGAGGCTTTCTATCAGCAACCAGCTTTGTCAAGTTACAGTAATTCTATTTCTTATTCTGTTGATTGCAGCCAAATATTTAGCTAGCCTTTCAACAGTCCATGGTCATAGTACAGAACAATATATTCGTAAGGATTAGTTTGTCTAGCTGATATATACTATTCATGAAGGAACTCAACCAATAAATTCTTTGGTTTTCATACCATGAGCAATCCCATAATATATGGATTAGATCTTCCTCCCTCCTCTACTGCAGTCACACTCTCCTGATTGGAGACCTTTTTTTATAATGCTAGGATAACATATTACTTGGACATTGCTCAAATTTGTAATTGAAACTGTAGATCTTAATTTTAAATCGTTAATATTTCTAAATAGGGTTTAAACCCCAACTAATAATTGTTTTGGAAAACCATCTCAAATAATGAGAGCTTTTAATCACCTTCAAATCTGAGCAATTCAATTATTTGTTATCCTTTGGTGACAGACTTTTTATAATTTACACTAAGTGTGATACCCTTGTTGACTGCATACTTCAGGTTCATCATTTTATGTTTTTTAGTACATTCAAGAATGTGGTGAACCAATTACCAGTTTTATAACCTAAATTGTACCATGCTTCTTTTCTTTTAGTGCAATATTTCCTGGTGAAACTATTTTGCCTGGACAATCTAATCCAATAGTTAATTTTCCTTATCTCTATCAAGGCCCTTATGTTCACAATTCCAGTTCCGATCTTAAATATGCTGATGGGCAGGGTGCCCCAGTTTAGAACTGTGCGTAGGAAATTATATAGAATGGGGTAAACACTCACATGCTTGCACAACAAAAAAAAGAAAACAAACAGGAAGGATACAGACATGTGGGGAGTGGTGCAATGCACTGGCTGTGGAGGTAGTCTTCTGGGAGATGTTCTGGAGGCTGCATTGTTGCCCTGTTTGCAGACACTCTCTGGTCTGAGGAGGAGGTTGCCCATCTCCATGCTGACTTAGCGAGGATTGGAAACCTCATCTCCCAACCAGGGACCAACCAAGCCACCACCACTTCCTCAGAGGTTGCCAAGAAAGAGAGTGGTTGGACCATGGTGGTCTCAGGGAGGTGAGGTGGTGGTACAGAGGCGCATCCCTCAGTTGTTCCTCTTCACAATTCATTCACCATTCTGGTGGAGTGTGGTTCCTCTGTGGAGGCACCTGCAGTGGAGACCAAGGAGGATGCTGGGAACCTCCATAAAGGAGACCCACAGTAGGGTGGCATGGGACCCCACAGGGAAGGAAACAACTCCTAGTGGGGGACTCAATTGTTGGGGTGTAGAACTAGGGGAGTGAAGGGAGAGGGTAAGGTGCCTTCCAGGCGCCATGGCTTGGAGGGACAGGAGTGAATCCTCAGGATCATGGGAGCAGCTGAACAGGGGAGGGAGCTGGATGTCATTGTCCACCTGGGGACAAATGACCTGACTGAGAATGGGATCAGAGCAGTAGTCCAGCAGGAGTTTGTGGAGTTGGGGAGGGCCTTAGACAAGTGGCACACCACGGTAACTTTCTTGGAAGTGCTACCTATCTATGGCATGGGTGAGGCTGATTACTCCACACCATGTGATTCAGTGACGGTTGAAAACTGGTGCAGAGCTCAGGTCTTTGGCTTCATTGGGGACTGGGGGTCCACCTGGAGGACACAGGCCTATACTGGTGTGATGGTTTGCATTTGTCCAGGAGGAACCAGGATCCTAGGTGATAGGTTTAAATGCTTCATTGGCAAGCATTTAAACTAGCCAAGGAGGAGGCACTGAAGAGAAGCAGGGAAATGCTTGTACCATTACTCTCTGTCCATGTCGTTCACACACAGGTGTACCCCTTACCAGTCACTGGTTTGAGTGCCCCAGTGGATGCTCTGGGTACCCAACCTACCTATCCAGCTGCTTCCTGTTGTTATGTGCCAACATTGTATATTCTTCCTGGTTGCACTCTGTACTGTTTAACATGTACCCAGTTGTCCATTGTTGATTGCTGTGCTAAACCCTGTACTTGACTGCCTTGTTTTGACCTTGTACTGTTGTTACCTGTACCTTGTAACTCTCCCGGGTCACACCTGAAAATAGGCACCTGACTGTCTAGTGTGCTTACCTGGTAAACAAAAGCTAAATAAAATGAATAAATAAAAACCTCACTTCTAAAAAAAAAAACAGGGTCATTAGTGAAGTAGACACAAAGGTAGAGAAGTCAATAGGAGCAGCAAGCAGGTAAATCCATAAAAAGGCAGTAAGGACAGGGATGGGCCTAAAGGGTAAGGCCATCAAAAATGGAGGAGATGAGTACCAATGCCCACAGTCTAGGTAACAAGCTCCCTGAACTAGTGGCCTTGATGGAAGAGGACACCTGGATATCGTGGCAGTCACAGAAATATGGTACACAGAGAACCATAACTGGGATGTCAACATACCAGGGTACACAATGTACAGGAGGGACAGGGAGGGTAAAGAGGAGGAGGTAGCTCTCTACATAAGGGAAGGAATCAAAGCAACAGAGCTAAAGGGTAAACAGGAAGGGAGGAGGCAGCGTGGGTCACCCTGGAGACAGGAAATGGCACCACAATCTGCACAGGGGTTGTTTACAGACCCCATCTTGGGAGGCAATGGACAAGGAAATGATAGAAGCAATCCTCAGAATGGTGAAAAAGGAGATATTGTTGATGGGGACCTGAATATGCCAGATGCTAACTGGAGCACCTTTACTGCAGCTACATCCAGAGCATGGTCTTTCTTGATGCCCTACAGGGGCATGCCTCAGACAGCTAGTGCTGAAACCCACTCGGGAGGGAGCAGTCTTAGACCTGGTTCTTTCAAATGGGGATGGAGAGAGGATCTCAGATTTAGATTTGGGTAGCCATCTGGGAACAAGCAACCACCAAACAGTATGGTTCACAATAAACACAGCTGTAGAGTAAAGCCATTCAAAAGCAAGGTTTTGGACTTTAGGACAGCTGACTTTGGAAGTGCCTCAGAAAAGCACTAGCAAAGAGGCAAGAAGGAGAGTGGAAGATCAATGGGAAAAGTCAAACCTGCCATCACAGAGGCAACAAGCCTTTGTGTAAGGCAAATCAACAAAACAAAATGAAGGAAAAAGTCACTATGGTTCTCAAAAGAGGTGGCAGGGAAGGTTAAGGAGAAAAGGATAGCATTCAGGAAATATAAGGAAACACAAAGGAGCAGGACAGAGAACTATGTCAGTTAAAGCAGAAAGATGCAGTCAGAATAGCAAAGGCCCAGACTGAGGAAAAGATAGCCAACTCTGTTAAGAAGGGATAAAACCTTTTATAGATACATTGAGGCGAAGAAAAGACCAAGGAGGGATACTGAGGCTTATTAAAGCAGAGGGAGTGTGGGCAGAGGTGACAGTGAAAAAGCAGGGATACTGGACAAATACTTCTGTTCGGTATTCACAAAACAAGAGGAGGGAGTACCTAAACCAAACATTAGAAACAGTCAGGATATGGGGAATCAATACCAGTCCATTCACAGAAGAAAGGGTTCTGAAAGAACTCATAAAACTGAAGGTGGACAAAGTAATGGGGCCTGACAGGATTCACCAAGAATTCTTAGAACTAAGGGTAGAACTAGTGACACCACTGACTACCCTCTTTAACTAATCATGGGAGGATGGGTGGTACCTGAGGACTAGAGGAGGGTGGATGTGATTTCACTTCACAAAAGTGGGAGCAAGGCAGAGGCAGGAAACTACAGACCTGTTAGTTTGACCTCAGTGGTAGGGAAAATGATGGAATCACTTCTGAAGGAAAGAATTGTTGAGTACCTAGAGGCCAGCAGAACTTACAGAACCCAAGGCAGCATGGATTCACAGTGGAAGGTCATGTCAGACGAATCTAATAGATTTCTTTGACTGGATGACAAAAGTAGTAGATCAGGAGGGCTGTGGACATGGCCTACCTAGACTTTAGCAAGGCATTTGACACAGTCCCACACAAAGATTAATATGTAAGTTAGCAAGCCTTGGGTGGATCCCAAGGTGGTAGCCTGGGTAAAAATTGGCTGGACAACAGGACACAGAGGTAATAGTAAGCGGAGTCCACTCTGAAGAAGATTAGAAGAAGAGTACCAAAGGGTTCAGTACTGGGACCGGTCTTCTTTAATGTTTTTATAAGTGACATTCGGAGGGACTGGAAGGAAAAGTATGTCTCTTTGCAGGCGACACAAAGATCTGCAACATGGTCAATACAGAAGGTGGGAGGAAAGGATGAGAAGGGACTTGGCAAAGCTGGAGGAGTGGTCAAATGTATGGCAGCTTAGATTAAACACAAAGAAGTGTAAGTAATGCACCTGGGAAATAAAAACCCAGGGAAAGAGTACAAAATGGGGTGAGATACTAGCAACAACAAAAATGGAAAGGGACGTGGGGTGGTCATATCAGATGACCTAAAGGTGGGCAAACAATGGCAGGAAAGGCAGTAAGGAGGGCTGGCGGGATACTGGGATGCATTGGGAGGAGACATCACCAGTAGAAAACAGGAAGTTGTTATCCTCTGTACAGACAGTTGGTGAGACCCCATCTGGAGTACTGCGTGCAGTTCTGGAGACCCATCTCTGCAAGGGCGTGAGACAGGATGGAGGCTGTCCAGAGGAGGGCAACTAAAATGGTGCAAGGTCTGCACCAGAAGACATCTGAAGAGAGTTAAGGGGAGCTCAATATGTATTCCCTCGAGGAAAAAGGAGGAGAGTGGGGACATGATAGAAACTTTCAAGTACCTCAGGGAATCAACAAAGTCCGAAGATAGCATCTTTCAGAAAAAGAGATGTGCAAGAACAAGGGGCACAATCTGAAGATGGGGGAGGGACGGCTCAGAGGTAATGTGAGAAGTATTTTTTTACAGAGAGGGTTGTGGATACATGGAACAGCCTTCCTGAGGAGGTAGTGGAGTCAAAAACAGTGGGGAATGCAGGAATGCATGGGACAGACATCAAAGGTAATTCTAGTGGTGGGTAGGGAGGAAGTAGGCTTCTGGTTAACTAGGATCTGCAGCTTATCCATTAGGTAGGAAAATGGGCAGACTAGGTGGGCCAAGTGGTCATATCTGCCTTCAAGTCTGTGTGTTTCTAAATTAAGCCATTCACATGCCTGTTTATTATCCCGAGCACACAATCCAGGGAAGCATTGCTCCATACTGCAGATGTGCATAGAATCCTGAGATATTACACAAACCATACGAAGGACTGTAGAACGTCCTCCCAGTTGTTTGTTTCCTTTGCCCTGGGAGAGGGTGTTCCTGTTTCTAAACAGTGTTTATCCAAATGGTTAGATGATTGTATTAATTTTTGCTATATGAAGTATGGTAAGGAACTTCCTGGTGTTGTTCATGGCCATTCATCCAGATGCTACGACGCTTCTGTTGCCTGTTTCAGGAGCGTGTCAACTGCAGAAATCTGTGCTGCTCAACCTGGAGTACTGTTCACAATTTCACAAAGCACTACAGTCTAGACATTGCCTCTAGATTGAGGAGGGCAGGCTTTGGCCTAGCAGTGCTTCAAGGCCTTCTTTCAATATATATTCGAGGAATCTCTTTCATCAGGTTATGCGACACACCCTCCACTCCCTTTTTTGGGTTTGGGGCTTCCATGTCCCTGTCTCTTTCTCCAGGAGGACATCCCTGTTGCTCCAGCCTTTTAGATAGCTGGGAACCTCATCTCTCTCCTTGGTTCCCTAGAGGTGAGCCTGGTGAGTATGGTCTTTGGTGGGGGAATGAGGAGGGGCGGGACTGCTCACGCTTATATACCTTAGGACGTCGGTGTCTGATGTCATCATGGGTGGCCCTACTAGACTGCTAGAAAAAGTTCCCATGTGGTACTAGGACCTGATGGCTATGAATTTCATAAGGTCGACCTGATAAAGAGATTCCCTCGAAGATCTATTATTACGGTAAGTTCTTACGTAACTATTCTTTATTACTACTGGTGAGGATTATCCCATCATAGAAACATAACATTTGTCAGCCAAAACTGCCCTGAGGCCCATCTAGTCTGCCCAGATAATCCTAGCCTAGGCTGTCTCCACAGACCCTAACTGGTGTCCGATGACCCTCCCTCCTTCCTTTTTACTAATATTGCCCTGTCCCACACATGCTTGAAACCTCCTACTGTTTTGCTTCCACTTCTGCTGGCACTCTATTTCAGGAATCCACCTCTCTTTCAGTGAAGTGGTGCCTCCTCACATCCTTCATAAACTCCACTTCTCCAGCATCTTTGCATGCCTTCTGGTCCTGGTGTTTTTCTTAGTTGAAAAGGCTCCCTTCCTGCACTCTGTTCACTCCCATGTGGTACTTGTAGATCTTCTTTGAGGGCATCTCTTTCATCAGGCCCGCCTACTGTATGGAACTATAAGCCACCAGGTGCTAGGACCACATGAGAACTTTGCAAGCAATGCATCGGGGCAACCCACGGCGGCGTTAGATGTTGGCTCCATACACAAACATGGGCAGCCCCTCCTCTCCTCAGTTCTTTTCCTCATGACCATACTTCGTTGAACCACTGACAGAAACACTGCTACTATAGCCACCATTTTATTTTCATATATGGGAAAATTACCTGTATGTCATCGAAGGAACCATCAAAATTATTCCAATACTGTGACTACGGTGAGAAGATCTACAGGCAACTCCCACAACATCTGTGTCTGTTGTCTAGGCCTGGAGCACAATGTGAAAGCCTACTCCATCTGCTGGTGTTTCAACTCTGCAACCAGATGATGCCATAAAGGGGCTCTTGAAGCATCTCCTTGCAAAAAAGTAGCCACGATGGACAAGGAGCTCAAGCAGAAGAGCACTGCCACATCATGGCTCAGTCTACCTGGTCTGGGTCTTCTAAATCCCAAGACAAGTCATCAGGGGTGACAAACATAAGCACTGGGACAAGGAGAAGCAGAAAACCTCCCGGTGTGTTCCAAGTCACCCTTCAAACAGCAGGTATGACCTCCTCTGTGCAGTCATCTGCTACACTGGTGACACTGTTCACCCCAACCATCGATACAACACCAAGGTCAGGGCTTGGTTCTGGTACTGCCAGACCTAGTATAGTTGGTACATCTAAGCGACATCTGAGACCCAGCTTCCCCATCGACTCCTCAAGTGCACCTGTCCAACCACAAGGCGCGGACATTCAGACAGTACTGTCATCTTTCACTGACATTATCAAATGTCTGTTACCTGGTCCATCAAAGGGGTCTCGACTAATCCTTTCTTTTTTTTTGACTCTGTTGTAGCCCCCAACCTGGAACTCTCTCAGGCCACTGCACTCACCAACTTGCTCTACCACCTGCTGTGTTCCCCTGTCATCTTCAAGTTTGTTATGGTTCCCGGGTCAGGAGGATGACCCAGGAGACCATGAGGGCAGTGGTGGGGGAACCAGCGTTTGGGCGTGTAGCAGTGGCACTGGCAGAACCATCGCCTATCCGGGGCTGGAGGGTATTTCTTGTAGTGAGCCTAAGATCCCCACCTCCCCCTGCATGGGCATCTGATGCCCGGCGCTGGCAACCCTGCCTATGTCAGCCATTCTTACATGCAGCCCAGTGGCTCAGTGGTGCCTCGGTCTCCACGGGGGTCGCCAGAGCACGAGGCATCCCTAACCCTCACACCTGAAGAGGGAGCTGCCCAGGGGCACTCAATATGTCTCCCTCCCTGCCGACCCCTGACTCCCGAGCTCGCTCCCAAACTCAGATCGTCGGCGTGGCGCGGTGTGGCATCCAGCGCCTCAACCCTCAGTGCCACTGGGCCGAGCTCAATCCCTCTTGACAAAGCAAGAAAGACCCTTGCCCAGCCACTTCCTAGAGTGCCACTGATGTTGCCTGCGTGTTCTCTGCTGCCCATCAACCCACTCGACAGCGATTACAAGTACAATTCTGACTTAGTAATGCAGGATGAGGAGAAAGAGACTGTGGATTACGCTGAGAGCCATTATGATAATTGCACTAGCTCTGCAGTGTCCACTGCAATGAGGACTTGGTAGTTCACACTCCAAGGACCTCACCCGAGGACCCTACTTTCCTCACCATGATGCAGCAGTTACAGGCTGCCATGAGGCTTTGATCTAGAAGAGCAGTGCACTATCAAGAACATTTTAATAAGAGTTTCTGGAGCTGCCTGACCCTCCTGTTGTAGTGCCACCTCTCCTCCCTGCTTTAAAGGATGCCACCTTTGCTGCCTGGTATAGGCCAAATGTTATGATCGCCATACCAAGGAAGGCAGATAAAATGTACATGACCTCTTCTGGGAAACCATTCTTTGCCATCCAGCCTGAAGCTGACTCTGTGGTCATTAGTGCTGGCCTTGATAGGAGGGCTTGGCAGTTCTACCTGTTTTCAGGCACATCCCAAGGGGTAGGGGATGCAGATGAAAACCAACTGAAACTGAACCACATTAAGTTTTTCGTGATATTTTAGTTAATGGGGTTGGGATTTGGCCAGGACACAAGTAACATTCCCCTACTCTTTTCAAGAAGTGCCATAAGAATCTTTAATGTTCACCTGAACAACCACTAGAACAGGAAGACGAGACCTCGGTTTAATGTCGTAGCTGAAAGACCTCACTAACCTCTGCTATCCTACATGCCATGGGCATTGACCACATTCCTATACCAGCAAGGGTGGCAACCATCTGAAAATGTTACAGTGTGAGAGCTGTTTAATTATTACAATGGGGCTGTTTCCCCAGAGGTCTAAATGGGATGGGATGTTGTTCCATTTTGTAATTTAATTGTTTTGCTAGAGATTAAGTCTCAGTTTTCTTGGCTTTAGATTCTGTTTCTATATATTTAGTACAGTATATGTTTTATTGGATTAGTTATACTTTTTTGCAATTTCTATTTACTCTCCTCCCATCCCCTGCACTCTGCATCCTCGGAATTGCCATGGCATTTGTCTTCTTCTTACCTTATCCAGTGTGCCCCATCAATCCTTGGTTTCCCCAGGTGAGGGACGAGGTGGGGCCCATACATCCTGAATTCCTTCTAGTTTGTCGGGCCACCAGAAGGCAGAGGACTGGGGATCTGTGCTGGCTCTGTCTCCCGGCATGCAGGACTCTGTTTCCTGTGTTCTGTGGGTGTGACATGTACTGTGGCGTCAAGGCGTGATCGCTGGCGTCTGTCACGCCCTCCCTCTTTTAGTGGCTGGTGCTTGCTGTGTCCTTTGGCTCTGTCAGAGGCCAGCCAAGCACTGAGCCTTATCCCCTCCTCCTGGAGAAGGTGAGCTGTCCATGGACGCTCAAGCCTCCCTTCCCGGATGGCCTTCTGACTCCCGGGCTTGTTCCTGAACCGGGTCGCCAGCATCGCAGCTGTAGTGTTACCGCTGTGCCAGAGGCTGACTGGATTAGTTATGTTTTAGTTCCACTTTTTCTTCCTTTCAGATTACCTCCTCAGCAGTGTCCCTCTATCTACATCTAAAGAATCTCCTCCAGCTACCAGATGTCTGGGATTACTTCAGGTTGTTGCGAGTTTCTTGCTGGAGTCGAGCACTTATGTACCTGCATCTGCTGTCATCCCCTTCTGTTTCTTTCATTTTAAGTACACTTCTGCACTTTATAATTTTCTTCACTGTACCACGTCCATGTACACTGTCAGCAGCAAGTTCTGGGCTCATGTGCTTACACTGAATTGTCCTTAAGGAGCTACTGTACCTTTAATGAATTCCTATTTAAAAAATATACTTTATGCTTGAACCTCCCCAGGAAGAACCTGCAGAGGTTTGAAGCATCGGGGTTCAGTGCTGCCTTTTACATCTCCACAATTAACTGTTTTGTAGCTAATACGTGGTACATGTCTTTCTTGCACCCTCTGCCTTCTTGCTCTGTTGCTCCCTCATATTACACTGTCTTAAGCACCTGTCAGTAAACGTGAGGCCATAATGTCCCGTTATTGATGGTGTTTTGAAAAACCTGGTCAGCACGTTCCATTTGTGCTCTTGCCAGGAATTTGATACTATAGTTCTCATGGCAACTCGCCAACATGTGTCCCAATCATTATCTCTGAGACACAGCCCTGGTTCCTGTTCCCATTTCTTTTCTATAGCTACCCTATGCTGCAGCTGAGGGGTGGCATCAGCCTGGTACAGTTTGAGTTTGGCTATCACATTATCACTATTTAGACCTTCCAACATACATACAAGCTGTTTAAGTCTGTTAAGCTCTTTCCCTATACTTGAAACTTCAAGGTTCTGTCATCAAGTAATTCCTTACCTGCAAAAGCAGTAAAGTCTCTCTCTGGAGATGGCATATTCCCTCTGGAATTGAGCGTAGGACTTTAGATTTCCCTCTGCAGTAACTGGCTTAGCCTGCACAAGCCTTTCTATTGCCATCTCTCATAAATCAGACGTAAACATATTTATTCTCACTTGCCTATCCTGAGAATTAATTTAGGGATGTCTGTCATCATGCTGGTTTAAAATATTTATAGATTTTATGGTTTTATTCTGTAAAAGCACTTTGGCACTTGTTTAAATTGCTTAAAACAAATAAAGATTATTATTATTATTATTATTATTAGTGAGAGCAATAAGATCAGAGGAAAAGCCCTTTCATGTCTAATCAGAATGTATTTACAGAAATGTGTGTCTTCCTATCCTTGCCTAAATGCATCCTTCCATACCTTCACGAATAGGCGTGCCCAGGACTTTTGTATTTGGTCAGTATCACACTACAGCAGCATTCAGACAGGACAAAAGAATCACAAAAATACTCACAAAATTGCATGTATGCTGATATATATTCAAAAATGAGCAATGGCACAAAGGACCCCAGCAGTCTGCCTTGAAAGCGTGAGGCTTTGTTTGAGGCATGGCAGTACCTTGGCAGCACATCTGTTTTAAACTGTAGATTTAAAGATAAGTGTCATTTTCTAGTGCTCTTACAAGGTAATGCACATCCAGTGCATAAATGCTGATTTGTGTTTTTGGCTTTTGTATTTGGTGTAAACAGTGTGAATCAGGTAGGTAAAGGCTAAACCCCCACCTTATCTTCTACTCTTCAAGGCCATCCAGTCTGGGGTTAACTCCTTTTAAGTGTGCTATGCCTGAAAGTAGACTGGCTAGCAGACATGTATGAAAGTAGACTGGAAGGTTTGGCAGGTCTAATCATCCTGCTGTCTTTCTAACAGCAAGGCAGGCCATTGTAACCTTGACCTAGACTTTCTCCAATTGAATCTGGACCAGGCCCTTTTGACACATTTCCAGATGGGCTTAGGGATGTCTATGGATAACCCCTGAGAAATGGTATATAAGGGTGGGCAGGATATTTATCACAACATCTCCACTCTTCCTATGATGAACAGGAGTAAATCCCACCATCGGTTTAGGTCCACACCATTGCGGATAATAGGGGTTATAATTTATCTTAAATATTTTGCCTCTGTTTGGGAATTTGAATATCCAGATATCTGAAGTGGGTGTTAACCAGTTAAAGGAACATGTTTCTCCCAAGTATTTTGACCTCCTCACTGATCAGCATGATTTCTGACTTATACCCATGTTTGCCTTGAAGACTGAGGCCTTTCCATAACCTGCTAAGATCTCTTTCACTGCTCCCATCCTGTATTCTGGGTTTCTGAAGAACAGTAGTGTGTTGTCAACATATAGGATTAGTCTTAACTCCTCCCTGTTATCCTTAATCCTTGCTATCTCTGTAGAGGCCCAAACTACTGCTGCTTAGGCCTCTATCTAAGAGTGACGGGGGAGAGGGGCATCCCCTTGATATGGAATGCCAGAGATCACTTCATTTGCCTTCACTGATGTGATTGATCACCTGCAGAGATCCAAACATACTGGCAAAACTTCTCTCCTAGATTGAAGGCACCCATACTGGCTTTCAAACATCACCAGTCCAGGCAGTCAATTGCCTGTTCAGTACTGATAGCAAAGACCACATTAGTTACCTGACAGCTCTCAGAGGCTGAGATGATGTTGAACAGTTTATTTATTTATTTAGTTTTTGTTGACTGGGTAAGTGCACTAGACAAATTCTGCCTATTTTCAGGCACGGCCTGGGGGAGGGATACAGATGAATGCCAACTGACATTGGACCAGATTAAGCTATTGGTGGTATTTTTAGTGAATGGGAAATTTGGCTGGGGCACGGGAAATTCCCTACTCTGTCAGTAAGAGGTTGCTGGCCTTGCAGAATGGCCACTTTGAACAAGTTGTTGGAGGAGATGGGCGTCTCTGAGGTGGGAGCCGACCTCCTCCCTGCCCATACAAAGCTAGAGGTTGACCTGAAAGAAGAAGATATTGGACTTAACCTAGATTTTCTAGAAGAAGAGATCTTTGTTTCAACTGAAGATTTAACAAGTAAGGATAGTGCAGCAAATCTAACACAAGAAGGAATCACAGAATGAAGGTAACAAAATGGACAAAAAGCGACTACGATAACTGAATTATTAAATCAGAAGCAGAAGAGAAATGCCATGCTCAGCAGAGAGGCTTTTCGAGCACAACTTATGCAGCTGGAAGTTGAGCAGCAATCTGTCAGAGGAGAACAGCAGGCTGTCAGCCAGCGCCCAGCTGTTCTGTTATGGCAACAACAGGCCTTCTGATGCAGATCCTGGAGAGCACATAGCACCTAAGGTAAAATTTCCTCCTGAAGTGAATAGTCAAAAATTGGCTGGCAGTGTTATCACTACATGAAGTGAGTGTCTAGGGGCCCCGGAGCAAAAGGGTGAAATGTATACGCTTCATAAGCTGTTTCACAGGATGGCAGTGAGAGACTCTCAAAACTTACAGACCCCATTAGGAAATTCTGAAGGTGGGGATACAAATACGGAGCATATTGTATATCAAATTAAGACCCTATTTCAAGAAGGGATCACAGTGTTTTCCTTTTGGGCAAAGCATGCCCAAACCACAAAAGAAAGATACCTCGAAAGAAAAAGAAATGCTTACATTTTGGCTAAAAGAAATATTGAAATAAAAAGCTCAGTAGCCAATCCTAATATTAGAGGCCGTACCTAGGCCCAGATAAGCCTTTAACCACAACAGTAGCAACTGAGGCTGCTTTTCCTTACATCAACCAAAAGAACCTTTTGTAAAAACTGGTCCCCAGAATCAGTTTTACAATCAGTGGATGGAACGAAATTCTTCAGGTACTTGGGTACCTGACCCTTCATGGTAAATCATGATCCTCTTTCCCAGAACTTAACTACATGGCACCCAACAAGTAAAACTCGGGTACCTGATGTATCCACAGTTACAAATGACAGTATTGGCTCCATCATTACAAATACTATAGTATTAGACCAAGCTACAGTACAACAACCATCACACGAAAAGAAAAAGTATCTGCTACAGACCACAAACCCTTGGAACCAGCAAACCTTGTAGACTCTCCACATGCCCAGAACAGCCAAGAGAGACAGGTCCAGAGGATGCAATTAATCAAAACCTTTGTTATCAGGGCTATTTCAGAAAACTAAAAAGAGGCTGCTCCTAGGCGAATGTAGTCAGAATCCAATATAAAGGTGGTTTGGACATAAGACCAGATAGATATTATGTGAGAAAAATGTTACTGAAGGATTCTGTAAAGTTTTCTCCTCGTGAAGTAGAAGCATTTATAAATATTTCAGGAAAATATAATTATGATGTAGGTTTTCATTCTACATATGCTCTTGATTTATTCTGGGAAAGGTATAACAAGTTAAGTTTTCTCCACTGTGGTCCCTTTTAGTTATCCCACTGACAAAATCTTTAATCAAATATGTGACAGGTGTGTTCAAAAATGAGGGGGTCCACGTAGAAGATGTAGTATAGTAATAATAATAATACATTTTATTTATATGGCGCCTTATCCAAGACCAAGGTGCCTAACAATTTAAAACAGAATCAAGCAACAATACATTATCAGTAAAACAATAATAAAATATTCATCAAAGAAAGATCAGTCATTAAATGCCTAGCGCAAAAAAGTTTTAAAGCTTGTTTAAATCCTTCCACAGTTGTGCACTCCTGTAACTGATGGGGTAGAGAATTCCAAAGGGTAGATGCTGCATACATAAATGCCGTCATCCCGGCGATTTCAGACCCACCCTTAGAATCTCTAGCAACCTCGTCGGCCCAGCAGGGTGATCGTCCAGGGCAATAACTTACTGGTTATCCCAAAAACACGAGATTATAAGCAAACCAGAAGCCATACTAGACAGTGAACTGTTTTGGACTAGGGTGGAATATGAAGTTAAATTAAGACAAACAGAGGTCGGAATAGAGCATATCCTAACTCCATCCTGTTGGGAAGGGACAGGAGAGTCTGGTTCTACGCAGGCCAGCCCAGGGCTTGTTATAAATGTGGCTCACGAACGCATCTATCAAGCATTTGTGATAAGCCAAGGCTGCGATAATTGTGGGGAAGTGGGGCATATTTCCTTTCAGAGTGCAAATCTTACAAAGTGTGATTTATGTGAGAAACAGGCCAAGTTTTTGTGAATGTCCATGGGCAGCAAAAAACAAGGCCTTAGTCATAAGCCCTGAACTTCTAATCCAACAAGCAGAGGGTGGCTGTTCCTTCAAAAAATGATAATATACCTCCGAACAACCCCCCATCCCAACACAGGGAATTATACAAACATAGAAGACAAAACAATACCTCAGGCCCTGTGGAAAAAGTTTTCCTGATACTTTAAAACCAGTATGTTATGAAGATAATTTTGAAAATAAAACTGCGACTCTAAATTCCTCTAGAACCCCACCTAGGAGGTCAACCAAGTACAAAACCTCTAATCCCACAGGGTCTGTAGAGACAGAAAATCCCTTTTCAGCCCTTGTAAAGAGGGTGATTTGGAAAGGGCCAAGAAGAACCTGAAACACAGCACCGAATACAGGAGACCCATTAAAACAGATGATTCTGAAGGAATAAAACAAATTCAATGTGCTACGCAACTGGATAAGATGTGTGATGATGCTTGAGTAACTTGATTTGCTTTTGTGACTTTCTGCCTCTCTATCCATGGGATATGCCACCCTGTAATGTATGGCGTAAAGAACCTAGAGAGGTTCCCCATACAGGCGCTGGAAATGAATGTATCGGTTAAAGGTAGGTTAGGAAGAAGCCCACAGGTAAGAAAGACAAGCCGCTGGAGGAGGAGGGGTGGATGGTGGGCAACAAAAATGAATCCTGGGAGAGTCCAGAATGAGTGGCGTTTTTAAGGTCGATGGGGAGTGACGTTGTTGCACTGCCCATTGAACCTCTGGCTAAAAGCCCTCCCATTCAATGTGCTTACGCAACTGGATAAGATGTGTGATGATGCTTGAGTAACTTGATTTGCTTTTGTGGCTTTCCGCCTCTATCCGGGGATATACCACTCAGGGTACAAATCTAAGGAACCCTAGAGGAGGGTTCCCCCACAGGTGCCGGAAATTAATGCATCGCTAAAGGTAGGTTAGGAAGAAGCCCAGAAAGAATACATAATGATGTCAAGATTCAGAGAGGCGAGGATGAAGAATGAATTCTGTGAAGAAGGGTTAACTTCCTGAGGGAGAGGGAAAGCCGGGCCACCATCCACCTCCATCCAACAGCGGAATCTAACTAACTAACTAACAAGAAGAAAGCATTAACTCTAAGTAATTTTATGATCATTGGCATGGAGGAGAGGAAAACCCCTTTGAGGAGGAAACCTCTGGGGATCAAGGCCTAGGTCGCCTTCCTCCAGGCTGACAACGTTTGATTTGAGGACATGTGTTAGTACAGAGAATAGTTCCTAGATGAGGATATGATAAGTAGGATTACGATAGGATAGGAAAACTCAGAATAAGCATAGACAAAATGAGGAACATACTGTAGTGGGGACCCAAGGAGGATACGCTAGAGTGGTTGATAAGGGATAGTAGATCAGAGAAGAAAAGCTGGGATGAAGTAAAGCCAAGTATTAGAAGGAGGAGCAAGGGTATCCAGATGTGCTCACGAGGAGATTCCAGATGTGCTGATAAGGAGACTAGTGATAATGCAGACAGCTTGATTGAGCGATGCAAGCGAGCATACACTGAGATTGAAGAGGCATGTTTAATTAAGCAATTAGACTCTGAACGATTAGACCTTGAGTCTGTAGTTGATGAGTAGTATGGAATTCAATGATAGGAATGTTTGAGTAAATTGTGTAAGGATATAAGCCTTGAGGTAATGCTGAATGAATGATGACTAGATTCACTGAACTTGATATAACTGGAGTTATGAACTTGATACGTGTGGCAGGATGGCTGCGGTTGATAGATGGCATAGGAGTTATGGTAGGTGTGCCCAAAAAGAATATCAATAGTAGGCCATGAGTGGAGTGAATCCTGGATGGCTAGTATGGAATTGTAAGAGGATACGGAATGAACTTGAAAATGAATGGGTACAAAGGAAATAAAAGTAGGCTCCTCGAAAGGAGGTAGATTCCAAGGCCAAGAAGGAGATCTGGAACCAGAGGCAACTCAGGTTGAGCAATTGAGGATTAAAACTGAATGAGGTATGATCAGGAGTGAGCAAAATTGAGCGATGTATGACTGAAGTAGTACGGAATTCACTGATAGGAAAGTTTGATTAAGCGATGTATACAGAAACCTGGGTAGTCGTGCTAGAGAGGCGCTAGGACAAGAAGGTAAAATTAGGAAGCGGATGAGGGATGATGATGGATTGACGCCATGGTGGCTGGTACTGGAAAGTGAGGTATGAAAAGGACAAAGGACAGTAGGGAAGTCAAAGGGTAGCATAGGACCCAGCCAATACGGGATGAGAACTGCAGTAGGGCAAGCTGGAGGGTGGCACACAGGCCAGGTTCAATGGAAGGCCAGATGTAGTCAGCCATATATGGCCCAAAGATGTGAATGGCAGAGCAAGCAAATAGCTAAACTGAGGCATGAGGAGAGATAGAAGCTATGACAGGAGTGAATCCTTGTCAGCCGATGATGGATGGAATCAGGAACTGGATACATGCGGCATGAGGCCACAGGATTGATGAGGTGGGCATATGAGTAATGATAGGTATGCCCAAAAGAAACATCGAGCATCGGGATGGGGTAGGAAGAAGTAGGCTGCTGGTTAACTAGGATCTGCAGCTTATCCATCAAGGTAGGAAATGGGCAGACTGGGTGGGCCAAGCGGTCCTTATCTGCCGTCAAATTCTATGTTTCCATGTTAGACCAGACAAGTGAGCCGAGGCAGATGGCATGATATGTGGATCGAGGAGGGCCTGAGTATCGACAGGAAGGAGGAGACCCTGAGGTCGGATGTGATGGAAATAGAAGAACCAGGAGGTAAGGAAAGCAGAGGGAGGCAGGAAGCCATGGTGGAGGAGTCCCAAAAGAGGACCATGAGGGCAAGAGCGAGCAAAGTAGGAGAGGAGTCAGAAGGAGCAATATACTTATGGGATCTTCATTGCAAAGAAAACAGAGAAGGCAGACACCAGAACTGAGTCCCAGAAAGAGAAGCCAGGAACAACAGCTGAAAACTCAGATGGAAGAAGAAACATTGCAACATAGCAGTATACAGATGTCAGCAGTATGCTGCGAGCAGAGCGAGGAACAGGGATATGGCAGGGATGTCCCATGGGGAAGCGAAACAGCCCTCAGCACCACTGAGCGCTTAACAAAGCTGCAACAGAAAATTAGGAAGAGAATGAGCAGGGCAACCAGAGACAAGACCGAGTTGGCAAAATCACTCAAAAGGACCATACAAGCAGGCGCCAGCTGCAGAGAAAGAAATCACGATGTATCAGGTGCAAATCCTCCTACCTGCGTCGGGTTGGTTGGGACTGAAACAACAGTCAGATGCTGCCTCCCAGAAAATGACAAAGCCCCAAGGTTGCATACGGTGAGTTGGAGAAAGCCCAACACAGCTGGGGTTGCAGGCAATCCGTGACAGGTAGAAAACCGATCGGGGACTGCAGCAGCTACAGCCAAGACCAGGAAATGGACTTATGGAGAGGTGATGAAGCCCGGCAAAGCTCAGCCAAGCAGGTCGGGAGGCGGCGGTGCAGAAGAGCAAACAAGCAGAATCAGAGGAAAGGTACAGGAGAACAAGAGTGTAGCATCAGGGTAAGCAGAAAGAGCGCCAACCCCAGGTGGATGTCGGCAGGGCTGCAATAGGGAGGTACGAGGCACGGTGAGAGGGGTGGGGACAGAGCCCATAGATTCAGGAAGCAAACTAGAAGGAGAGGAGAGATACGAGGAGGAAATGTCAGGTGAGCAAAATAAATAAATTGACAGGACACAGACATGGCTGGCGTGCAAAAGAGATGGCTAGGAGAGTTTGAGAGAGAGAGGTCCGGTGGTCAGAGGCACCGCAAAACAAGACAGCAGCCAAGTGAGAGGATCGGGGAGAAGTGGCACCTCCATCCACAGCAGACGAATCCTGGGAGGTCCAGGATGAATGAAGTTTTAAGGTCGATGGGGAAGTCACGTTGTTGCTCCACCATTGAACCTCGGGCTAAAAGCTCTCCAGAAAAGAAAAAAGAAAAAAGTAACTTAAATCTTTACTCCGATTGTAATGCAGGGAATTGGAATAGGTTCAGTAAATGTTCATAGCATTATAAATTCTAACAAAAGGCATGCTATTTTTCAATATATACAAAGTCATTCTTAAGTGTCTGTTTTTGCAAGAAACTTGGATGTACACCAGTGAACAAGCAAGAGCCTTTCAGGCTGAATGGACCAGTGGACGTTCCTTTGGTCCTTTGGTCCACATAGGGCTGATAGCCTAGGTATAGTGTTTTCCTCTTTTCATTCTCTTTAACCAAATTAATTGATTTGATACCAAGGAGACTTCTTATTATTGATGGATTTTAGATAATATAGAATACCGATTTATAAACATTTAAGGGCCTCAATCTAAAGCCGATAGAGTATCAGTATTTCACTCCCTACAGCCTTACCTAGTCACATTGAAAAATATAATTTTAGGAGGGATTTTAATTGTGAATTGAAGGACCCCTCAAAATAGAGAAAAGAAACTTATTGTGACTCTCATGTTTTTAGACAGTGCATTGAAACTGCTGTTCTTAGAGAATGTAAAACATTAAACCACAATTTACATACTCTAGGGGTAAATATTTCATGACTATAGATTATTTCTTTATTTCTAAATCTCTACCTATACCTAATTTAACTATATCCCCAGTCAAATTCACAGACCATTGTTTTTTACAATTTTTTTCGGGATAATCCAAAGGTAAAATCTCAGCAGAATAGATGGAAACTAAGTATTGCTTCTTTATCTGACCCTAAAGTACAGACTGAAGTATATAAATTACTATGGGCAAGAACATCTGTCAGCTTTTGTTACCAAGATCTGGGTATTTGGTGGGAGGATACAACGATCGAGATAATTAAATAGTTTAAAAGAGTACGGAAATTAAAAGAATCTGATCAATTTTTAAATACCTACAACTCAGGCAACAACTACAATATTTATATACCATTGCCTCTACATCACGATATGATTATTCTACCCAAATTGAAGCAGCTAAAGAAAAAATGAAATCTTTTCAATATGATAGAGCACAGACAGTGAAAGCAATGCTACAATATGGGACACAAAAATCTCCTCTAGGAGACCCATACGCAGCATGTAAAGTCAGGAAAGCAAATACTACTTTGGGAGAATTGCTTGATGAAAAAGGTAATATAGTAAAAACTATTTCTGGGATGTATAATATAATACACGGACATATTAAGTCACAGCATATGTCTTCCTCTCATACCCATCAGGAACAAAGCTTTAATGAGTATTTTCTGGATATACTGATACTGCATTTTACAGAAGTCACTATGTCCATGGAAAACCTATCACAGCTACAGAAGTAGAAGCGGTATTTAAAATTTAAAACCAGGTGCATCCCCAGGCCGGATGGAATTCCTTATAAATTCTATAAAGCCTTTTCAAAATAATTAATAATATGTTTAACAGAGATTTTTAATAATTGTTTTTCTGCAAATAGAATCTCGTCTTCTACAGAAGGTTTGGTAATATTTATTGACAAATCTGGAGATAAGCGTTCAATTCAGAACTGGAGGCCAATCACTATTTTGAATTCTGATTTTAAGATTCTTTCCCAAGTGCTAAACAATAGATTAAAACAGCTGGCAACTTTAATAATTTCTTCTGTACAGTTTTGTGGCATACCTGGTAGAAAAATACATCAAGCTCTTATGATAGTAAGGACAGATCCCCACCCTTTCCTCTCCTACGAACAATTCCCAGTGCTCTACAGTGCTGATATGTATCATATTGGAGGGAGAATAAAAAGGGTGGAGGGCATGAAGAGGAGGATGAATAGCGCACCACCGTGGGGACTGAGGGCTGACACATGCCACTACTAAACAATTAAAACCAAAATCACTAAACCCACCAAACACACCACAATAATCAAACTTAGCAGAATAAAATAAATATCCCACCCCAACATAAAACAAATCAAATAAATTCAAAACTTAATCGAAATATATAAGCAAATAAAAAAACCAACCCCACCCTGAAGAAAATCAAATCTGGACTAAGCGAGAGGACTCAGAAATAAAAATAAAAATATAAGTATAAGGTTCTCTCACCACCCCACCTTAACCAAAACACAAAAATTAAATAAAACAAAATTATTTACCCCCAGCTCTCACACAGCCAGAGGAGAAGAAAAAGATACTTTAGCACTCTCACTACAAAGTATAGATGTTATTCTTAACAAATCATAAAACATTTTGAACTTCAAACAAAACAAATAACACATCCCTTCCCCCAATCCTCTCACAACCAGGGAGTGAAGAGAACAATCAAACTTAAATGAATGGGCACAAGGTCCTCTCACCACCTCGTTGTCCAAATAAAAATAAAAAGTCCTCAGTTTGCCAAGCACAGAATAATTTTGTTACTAGGTTTAAAATTCAACACAGGCAAGTCAGTTGTCCACAAGACTCAGGAGGCATCCAAGATCCAGATCAAGCAAGTCCATACCATATCCACAATTGAAAAAGGCCCCTCACTCCCAACTGGGCAAACACATAAGAAATAAAGTGATCTAATAAAATGCCCAGAAACAAGCCACATTAGTGGCCCAACCTGGGAGTCAAGGAGGCACAGAGCCCCAGCCAACTCCTTGACAGAGAGATCCCGGTAGCCCTTCAGATCACAAATCAAGCGGAGAGCCAGTGGGAGATCGTGCCTCAGACCAGTTCAAAAAGGTCTTATACACATCAAAGATCTAAGATAGATTTAATAAGTCCCCTCACTCCTGTTTCCAGGGCCACAGTTTTAGCCTTAAATTCCCTTTGTCAAAGACCATCCTCCAGTTTCAATCACAGCCCAACTCAACAAGAAAGCAGGGTAATCACACCAGCTCACTCCCTGCCCAATTAAAGTCCCAAACAGGCACTAAGGCAAAAATAATATCACGGCCGGGGATCCTAATGAACAGCGCCCAACAGTGTCTCAGTCCTGCGGTGCAAGGCCTTCACTCTACTCCATGCCCGTTTAACATCCACTTCAGGCAGCAGAACACAAATCACCAGGACATCCTTCTTTTCATCCCGATAACTCCTATGGCAAATGGCGACCCGATAAAACCACTCCACGCTCTCAGGCGCCTCCACACCGTTCCGCCCATTCCATATCCAATTGGCAGCAGAGCACTAAATCCAGGATGCCAACTACAGCACTTTCCTCATCTTGGGCTCCACAGTTATCAAAAGACTCCACCAGTGCAGTGTTACAACAATACAGAAAAAGAACACAAAATAAAACCGAAAAAAAAAACCATAAAATACGATGATTACGATTTAAAAACTCAAACTACGAGTTAAAAACTTCACATGCAGCATGAGCCCTTTGCATTTGTTAAGATTTAATTCTGCATTTGATATTATTGTGAAGTTTTCATTTCTTAAAGAAAAACCTCTATCCGATGTTTGAGAAAATAAACATATATCATCTGCATAGGCAATAACTTTTAGCTCTTCGGTGTCAGCCCATTTGATATACCCTGCCATCGGGAAGAAATATATTTTTCTTATTAAAGGATCCAAAGAAAATATATATAATAAAGGAACATGGGCACCCTTGATGAACTCCGACCATAACTTTTAATCCTTTTGATATGTGGTTTGAATGATTGGATGTACACTAGTCTCTGAGTATAATAGTTTTAACCAATTTATAAATGTAATGGGTACACCATATTTGTTTAAGGTAAAAGAGGAAGGGTGATGGACTCGATCGAATGTTTTCTTTTGATCCACTGATATTATACAATTGTTTATACCTTTTGATTCAGAAAATTCTATTATACTGCGAACAGGGAGGATGGATGAGGGCAACACGTATCGAGAGGTAGTTCGATCCAGAAGATGCCCTGGGGCAAAATGGAATCAGATCGTGGTTTACCATGTCTGGTGCCAATACCAAGGCACTAATAATTCAGTAGGTAGATGGGCCAGACAGCCTCTGAGGTTCGTCCAACTCGGGTGGTGTTATGCAATGCAGGTCCATCAGGAATAAGACTGGCATTATTGCCAATTTGTTGGCTTGGTGGACTTGGCTTGCATCACTGAGACCTGGCTGGATGAAATCCAGGCCCTCGCTAGAGGCCATGACTCCGGCTGGGTATGGTGATACACCGTCGAGATTGGACTGCAGGGGTGGGGGTTGCAGTCTGTTTTAAGACTGAACTGGGCCTCAGGAGTGTAGTAGTGAGGAGGCTGAGTCCTTTGAGTGTACAGTAATAGCGGGTGTAGGAGTTTAAATCGTACTCATCTATCATCCACCCGGGGATGGGAAAAAGTTTCCTACAGGAAGTAGCAGACTTCATCATCATCATGTCATTTGAATTGCCCAGATTGATGGTTCTGGGCGACTTCAACGCCTGGGTCGATGATGAACTCTCACAATTTGGTAATCACTTCCTCCAATTAATGACTTCTTTGGGCCTTACAGGTAATTTCCACTGCTACCCAAAAATCTGGACACTCTCTGGACTTAGTCTTTCTCCTGGGGATTGATGCATCCGACTTGGGGTGGAACCAGTCACATGGTCTGATCACTACACCATGAGGTTCAGTTTTTTCACCCTGAGAAGGCCTACCCCTGTGGAGATGGTTAGGTACCGCCCTTTATGGGACATTACCTCTCAAGGCCTTGCAATGATCACTTGACCTCTCGTCCCTGTGTTGGAAGCAGTAGTCCAGAGACCCTGGTGTCAGCCTATAATATGGCTGTTACAGTGACTCTGGATTCTGTGCTCTGTTCATGTGTCCCCTATCCCTTAAGCTAGAAGTCCCCTGGTTTGATGGGACATTGGGGAGATGTGGAGGCAGGCGAAGTGTTAGAGCAGTGCTGGCGCAAGTCTGCCCTGAAGCCGACCGCCTTAGATTGATGGAACATTATTCTGTCTATCAATCTGCAATCACCCATAAGAAGGCAGAATTTCTGTCAGGGAGATGTTTGCAGTTGCTCAGAATTGACAGGCTCAGCTGTTTGAACTGTAGACAGACTGTGCAACCAACCTGTCTGCAAGTTCGAAAAGCCTTTCGCAATTAGAGTGCGAGGAGCTTGCTGCTTTGCAACTAAGGTGGCCAACATCAGGGTGGATTTGCATCCAGCAATCTCTAAGGGTGATGCTGTTGAGCAATGTGAGTTCACAGTACCTCAAGTTTTCTTGGAGTTCCTTCAGTCGACCTGATTTCATGGATGTCATGAGGATTATCCATAGCGTGTGTCCCACAAGCTGTAGTTTGGATCCTGAACTGACCTCCCTAATTCTGGGTTGTAGTGATATCATCAATCCAGTCCTTGGCGAATAGTCTGGTGCTCCTTGAGTCGGGTGAGTTCCTAGCTCCCTGAAAGAGGCGGTGGTGACACCTCTCTTGAAGAAAGCTAACTGGACCCAGACTGTTTCACAAACTATAGACCTATCTCAAACTTTCCCTTTATTGGGAAGGTGATTGAGAAGGTAGTGGTGGCCCAGTTGGAAGACCATTTAACCATCCATGACACCTACGAATCCTTCCAATCTGGTTTTGTAAAGACACAGCACTGAGACTGCGCTGGTTCGGTGCTTAATGATCTTCTGAGGCGAGAGATCAGAAGAGACATTCCATTCTGGTTCTCCTTGACCTCTCATCAGCTTTTGACACTGTGAATCACTTGGTGTTGATAGCATGTCTGAGACAGATCTGTGGAATATCAGGAATCGATTCTTCAATGGTTCACCTCATTCCTCACTGGAGATCACAAGAGTTGTGTCTGGGTTTTTTCCTCAGGCCCAACTTCTTTGTTATTAAGGAGTGCTCGGGGTTCCAGTGCTGTCACCCATGGTATTCGCAGTGTATATGCTGCCCTGAGACATTGTAAGACGGTATGGGCTGAGCTTACCGCTATGCAGATGATACCCAGTTATACCTGTCTTTGCACCCGATCAGATGGAGCTCTCTGTGTTTAACAACTGTCTGGAAGAAATCCAGGATTGGATGGATTCTAGTTGGCTGAAGTTGAACTCAGAAAAGACAGAGGTTTTGGCTGTGGACCGGGCGTCAGATTAAGGGGTTGTTTGTTGGTATGCCCTCAGAAATTTTTCTTGGTGGCATTTCACTTCCGACCTCTGAGCAGGATACGTAACCTGGGGTCATCTTGGATGACAGGCTGACACTACAGTCACTAGTGTCAGCAGTTGTCAAGACTTCCTTTATCATCTGAAGAATATCAGCCAGAGTTAGGCACCTTGTTCCGTCTGATGTCTTACCAATGTTGGTCTCGCCTTTGTGTCCTCGTGTCTGGACTACTGCAACTGCTTGTGCTTGGGCTTTCCAGGGTTGAAATCCATTGCCTACAGCTGGTGCAGAGCGCAGCAGTCTGGATTTTGACCGGGACAAGTGGGTTCTGTCATATTACCCGCAGTGCTGCGACTGCACTGCCTACCTATCTGGTGGCAGATCACCTTAAAGTCAGTTTACTGACTTAAAGTCCTTCATGATCAGGGTCCAGCTATCTGAAGAACTACTGGTCCCCCTACTGCCCCAACCAATCGCTCCATTTCATTTGATGAGGGGTTAGCTAGAGATTCCAAGAGTGAGTCTTAAATCATCAGGTTGTAGAACATTTTCTTATGCTGCACCCACTGTTTGAATTTCTACCCCACCGTTGCAGGAGTGCACCTCCATGGGGAATTTAAGAGCAATCTGAAAACCTATTTTGGCAAATGGCCTTTTGGGTGGCTGATTGTGTTGAAATTATTAATGTGCTGTGGTTTTATTTGTGTTTATTATTGAATTCTAATGTTTGATTTTACTGTTTTAATATGTACAACACCTTGAAAAATGAAAGGTGCTTTATAAATAAACGTATTACTATTATTATTATCTGGTCCACCTTGCTCACCAGAGTGTGTAATCAGTGGAATTCCTATTTCTTCAGAACCCTTAAAATTCTTGGAATTGTTTTGGACCTCAAAATCTGGCTTTTCAAATTGAGATTTAGCATTAAAAACAGAAGTAAAAGTCCAAAGATGGAAATCTTGGAAATTATCTAAATTGAAAAGGATTCAAATAATAAAACAATTTCTAATTCCTGGGCTATTATTTATAGCTCATTTATTTCCATCTCCTCTTCTTCTAGAAACTAGGCTCTATAATTGTTTCTTTCAAATGCTTTGAGTTCTAGACTCAACCTGCAAAAGATGTTTTACATACCTCTCTAAAGAGAATGGTGAGTTAGGAAGGAAGGTTTTTCACACAATATTTTTTCAAAACAATAAAGTTAGGTTTAGTTTTGTTAAATAACTTGTATACTAAATGGATTAAGAATACTTTAGGACATTACTTTTGTTATGGAACCCTGATCCCTTAACCACATAATAACTCCCAGTGTATTTGAAACCAGCAGCTCAGACACTATACAAATGGAAACTGAAGGATAATATTATCGGAGAGAATAAAGCAATATATATATATATATATATATATATATATATGTATATATATATATATATATATAATAGTTCTTACAGATCTTTATCCTGAAACTCCCATATTTAAAACTTGTCCCTCTGAAAATAATAGTCTAGTACTAGTCCAACTGAAAATGACAGAATACCTTCACATATTTGGGAAGTATTATGGTTAACCATGTATGGTTGTCTGAATGTAAGAGTAAACTGGAAACACAAAAGAACTGAAGAAATAATTTGTCCTACCCTATCCTATATGTATAGGAACAGAAGAAACAATGCTTCATTTTTGTTTCAATGTTCATTTTTGTCAACACTTGGAAGCAACTAGCAACCAAATGGAATCTGTGATGGCTCTGCCAATTAACTTATGACAGTTTTGTGTTAGAAGTTTACCCTTCTACTTTAAAACATTATCATAAAGATACACTGACTGTTTTTTTGTATTTTAACATTTTATTTATGGCAAACCAGATGCCAATGGGTTTTATATCAGAAACAAATGACCTATGAAATGTTTATGGTTCTAGTAGTTAAAGCAATGAAATCTGTGTTTCAAAAGATAATGTTCTTTTACTTCTACAAAAGTACACAGATGGTGGAAAGGATTTTCTATATTTAGTAAATATTAATAATGAGTAAAAATAGTGTTATGTATTTCACAAAACCTGAATTTTTTCCACAGTGTGCCTTACTGATGTCAATGTGATGTTTTGATATTGTGTGTGTATGTATATATACCTGTATATATATATATATATATATATATATATATATATATATATATATATATATATTTTGATGTGATTTTCAATAAAAAATTCCTTACTCTTTTCAAGAAGTGCCATGGGATCTTTAACATCCACCTGAACTACAACCAGAATAGGCAGATGGGACCTCGGTTTAACATCTCATCCGAAGACAGCACCTCAAGAGTGCAGCACCCCCTCATGCTGCACTACAGTGTCAGTATTAGGATTTAACCCAAGTGCCTGGTGTGAGATAGACCCACAGCCTTTTGATCTCCCTGCCTCAGAGGCAAGTGTGCTACCTGCTGAGCCACTGACACTGACATGTAGTGTAGTGTAGGTTATCATGGAAATACGACCTGGGATGAATCCCATCTTGTCTGTATGTACAAGTGTGCCCACCATCTGTTGTAATCGGTTCATGAGGTCCTTCGTAAATACTTTTTTGTTTTAATTTAGCAAGAAGTAGGCTGGTGGTCGGACTTATACACTGTGATGTCTTTACCTGGTTAGAGAATGACCTTAATTATCACCTCCTGCCATGTGTGGGGCACCTCCTGTGCCCTGTATGCTTGAAAAACCACTATGGAGCACTGGGATCAGCTCTAGGGTGAGGGTTTTGTAAAATTTGGAGATGTAACCGCCGGGCCAAGTGATTTTTTTTATAGGTAATTGGTTTATGACCTGGGCTATTTTTGCCAAGAGAGAGAGCATTCAATTGCTCTTTATGGTCATCTGATAGTACTGGTGACTTGGCCCTGTTCAGAAACTATTAAAAGCTATTGACATGTTTTTTTGTGTTGGGGCTTGTAGCTGCCTGCTCCAGGACCGAAATGAACTGAAGAGTGATTGTTTTCCATGAATAACTTAGTTACTTACCTTATTGTAATCATGCTATCACTTCCCTGTTCCATGCTAGCAACCAAGTGCCTGACACAGCCCACCACAAAACCATTTTAATGATATGAAGTAGAGAAGGGTGGCAGAGCTGTAGATAGAATTATAATGCTATTGGAGGCAATGGCAGCCTTTAGATAATACTTTCACTTTTACAGGCACTTGTACATGTTAAGGTGGTAGTTCATGTAATACTAACCCTCCTAACATGTACAAATGCTGGCAATAAGTAAAGTATCACCTGAAAACCACCACTGCCTCCGACAGCATGCTAATGCTACACTGGCGTCATTAAAACATTGTTTTGTGGATGGGGCAATGGCGGGTGCTCGTAACTAACATGGAACAGAAAATAATCATAGTACAATAAGGTAAAAAATGTAATCTGTGGTCAAAAAAATAATTCTTGGGCTCAGTTAGGTCTGGGTGCAGGCAACTCCTTGCCATAAGCTGCCTGCCCTAAGTGTCAGCTGCTCTTTAAATGGCCTGTACTGAGCCTCCCCTTCCTCCTGCCTAAAAGTCCCATAAAATTTACAGACTCTTCTACTATATCTTTGGATTGGGTAAGAGGACCTCCAGTGTGACTTTTTACTTTTCTCTAATATATCTACTTCCCGCTTCCTTAGCCTGAAAGCCAGCAAGCAACTCTTACCCAGTTGCTATGTTTAAAAATAATTTTGGTTGCAGAACCTTAATTGCATTTCAACCTTCCATAATAATAATTAGTTCAATTCCTATCTCACCACCCTAATTTGATGGAATGCCTCTTGCCTGCCTGAGGTCTTGTGGTCCAATTCAGCTCTGTCAGTTTTGTGTGAGCTAACTCTGGGTAGCTATTGCTTAACTTTTTTTATGAGAGGCTTGAAAAATCATGTCCCTTAAGACTGCCTCAAGGCCGTCCCAGATAACTTTAGGGCTAGGTTTTGCTCTATATTAAACTCTAGGTACATTTACATGGCCTCTCTCACCCTCAACCTAAAGGTCTCATCACTTAGTAACCCAATGTTCAGCCGCCAATGTGAACTGCTGCAGGCTGCTTCAAATTCTAACCAAATCTGGAATGAGACATGATTCGATATTGTTATAGAGTGGATCACATGATCCTTTGCTACATAAGCGTGTTTTAGAGATGTAAAAGCAGTCTAACCAGGAATCACGAGTATGGGGGGCTGAGTAGAAGGTATAATTTCTGGATTGCGGGTTAAGCTGCCTCCATACATCCACCGACCCTATATTCCCCTAAAACTCTTTGGTACTTAGAACACCTGAGAAATGGTTGAAAGCTGGGTCATCCATCAAGTTCCAGTACCCCAGTAGCACCATACCTGCAGGCAAAGTTGACAACTTTGAAAAGAGGTGGCAGAAGGAAGCTGTTGTCACGGAGTTGAGCTATAGACATTCTCTACATGTGCATTTGGTCTCCTAATCCCAGTGTCACCATGGCTAACCTTATTTTCTTGTCTGAGTATTGAGCAGTCAGCTCCATGGGAGCCCTTCCCACAACAGGACAGCCATCCCTGCTTTCTTATGTATTGGGTGGGAGGCTGCCACTGTGTTGCCACCAACTCTGTCTAAGTTTTAGGTTTTAGGTGCTCTGTCTGTGATAGTCTGGTTTCTTGGAGTAAACCAATATTCAGTGCCCAGTGTTAAGTTCCCACAATATCTTCATTCTTTTCACCACAGACCCCAACCCTTTAATATCCTATGAATATACTTTGCAATCGTTACTCATTAAATTGCCATCAAATCCATCCCTTCACATACAGCACAATCCTTTCAGTACAGTGTCCCCACTGTGCCCTGTGAACAGTCCTCTATTGCAAAGGGTCACATTTCTCAACAAATGACTTCCTGATGTAATACAAAATAGATGGTAAGGGTTCTCGATAACTACCTATCTATTACCATGTGACTATATGAATTGTAGTGAACAGGCCTTGCTGCAAACACTAGCATACAGTACAACCCAGAACATTCAAACCAGTAATAAGAACAGTAAACCAAATGTGTCCCTATAGCGAAGGACTGGGACCAACTACTGCTTGCCCAGTGGGGCCAGCCGTGGGACAACCAGTGTGCAAACAAGGAAGGCTTTGAGAAGTCTGTGGAGGAAATCCCTACTCCTGAGATCTACTCTACTGTAGTCTGGGGTACCCTGCCCCTCATAGGACCCTCATGTCCTGCGGAGACATGCCCCCCAGCATGTAAAAAGATAAATAAGAGGAACCACAGGCTTCCAGGGGATAGCTGCCTCATCTCTCCTTTGTCCACTGGATAATCAGATCTGCCGCCTCTGATGATAAAACAGTCCACAGGAACAAGTTGCACATGTCTCCAATTTATGACCCTTCCACCATAATATATCCCAGATTGTACCATATGAGCTTGAAACAAAAAGAATGCTAAAGTGGCCTCGTGGCACAGAGGGCTGAAGTACTACGCGACCTTACTTGCCACGCCAGCAACCCACATTCTGGAATGAGTGCATGTCACTAGGGGTCAGCCAGGGAGGAGAGGATTGAGTGTCTGGAGAACAGCTCTCCTGGAGGGGAGCCTTGCTGCTCAGCCTTGGCTGCCCTGGGTGGAGGCCTGGAGGTAGTGTTGGCAGCTTGATCGACAAGAAGGGAGGGCTGTGGTCGTAGCATGTGTACACCTCCATATACATGTGTTTATGCCACAGCAGGGATGGGGAAAAAATGGGAAAATGGCAGTACCAGGCTGTATGAGGCCTTGCCTGCCTCCCTCAACCAACACTGTCACTGGTTCACCGAACCACAAATCTGCATGCAGGGTCTCTGGGTGGGAGAAAGGCGGCCTTCCCTTTCTGGCCCCACCACAGAGGGAACTCCATGGGGATATGGGACTTGGTGGATGGGGAGGCAGCTGCTGGGAGAGAGAGACATGGACAGGGCTGAGAAGACCTGTGATGCATCTGGAAAATAAAACCTGTATAGAGAAAAAAAGAATGTTAAAATGGCAGATAACCAGCAATCATCACAATAACTGTTTTCTCCCATCCATCCCCGCAGTCCAGTGGTATGTCTTATGCAGGTATCATAATCCTATGCTCTGTGCAGCTGTTACAAGACTGTGCTGCTTTTGTATTCCTATGCCCTTCTACCACCGTACTAACTGCCTGTCCCTTCTGAGCTGTCCATATAAGTGTCTGTAAAAGAAACAGTGATGCTACATCTTTGGTCCAATGTGGCTTATATGGGTGGATGGAGGAAAGGTCAAATATTCCACAACAGTCACATGGAGGATGGCAGGGTCACAATTTAGAATCACCTGCGTAGAGGGAAGCCTTCTCCCCAAATAGGGTCCTGAGATTAGCAACACACAGCCAAATGCCTACCCCATCCATTGGCCCCTCTATATATCTCACATCATATTCAGTGACCTGTATGTGTCTCTCCATCACAAGAAGGAGCCTGCACTAATAATAATGCAAGAATGTGTGTGTGTGTGTGGGGGAGGGCTCCATAGGAATCAGCCAGGCTGTGAGTGTCTACTCTGCTGGCCTTTGTTTCATAGTGGCAGTGTGTTGCGATGCTCCCAGGGCACCAGAGTCAGTAGTCAACATTTTAGGTGTCAGTTCTTGCCGTGAAGCACAGTCCTGCATTAAAACATCAAACATTATGAGACAAAGCCCAAACCACACAGACTCCCTCGTGACTGGTAGGGGAAGTGGGTGTCAACTGCCAGTTAGTAAAGCAAGAATGGAAAGTATTTGTGGGTATTAAGGTTTTGGCTTGTATTAGGCCTTTGTAGACTTTTTTCAGGTCAGTGTGAATCACCTCAGTTAGGCGGAACTTCGGTGTTCAATTTCCCAGATCCTCTTACTTTCCCAACCAGTGACCATGTCATTGCTGCAGGTCACAATCCAACAGCTCATCCGGCAGCTCTGGAATTTCAATACAGAGAGACATGAGCAGTTTAGTGTCTTGAAAATACTTGTTTACACTTTTACTCATGTCTCCTCATGAACCAGTCGCTGGGTACTGCAGCTGTGCTCTAATCTATTTCTCTTTGAGCTGCTTTGTGACCCCATGGACCAGTTTGCATTTACAGAGCATGCCTGGAAAGTCCTGGTCTACACAGACACGTTTTCCATTGAGAGTGATGTCTTTCTTTGCACATGCTCTGCATAACGTTTGCTCTTTCACAGGATAGTTTAGGAAGCTGACAACGATTGAACAGGGACATCTGTCTGACTTGGGTTTGGGACCACAGCATTATGCACTCTCTCAGTTTATATGGGAAGTAACCTGGCAGCTCAGTTTCTGTCACATCCATGTATCCATGTAGCAATAAGAAAATGACTTACCATAGTAATGTTGTTTCTTCAGGATCCCTCATTATGCTTATCAAATGCATTTCATCCTGGCAGGTTGAAATGCCCCAGAAGCAGCGATGTATGGAATTTGGAATGAAATTCAAACTCTGCCCACTAGATGTTGCTGCATTCTGCAGCCTAACATCAGATCCTTTCACAGCCTAACCTAAGGAGACCCACCCAGTCTACCAATTTATCTATAACTAAGACAACATTAAGGGTAGCCGGAGGATCCAATATTGGAGACCAACCAAGCCAGTAGAACAAATTAATTTTGAGATTTGTAAGTGAACAATTGTTGAAACTCAGAAAATTAAAAAGTACAAACTGTTTATTGTGGAACCTTTTCCAGGTACTGGGGGAATAGGGTTGGAGATTTAAGCATAATGAGGGACCCCTGGAAGAAACAATGTCACTATATTAAGTAATTTTTCTTCAAGCCCAGAAATCCTCATTATGCTTAACATATGTGGACTACAAAGGAGTATCTTGGGAGGCTGGGTACAGAACATATGTGTGGAAAAAGTTTTGAAGTACAGCAGTGCCAAACTTGGCATCCCTTTTGGATTAGCATCAGGAAAAAGTACTTGTAAAGGTGATCTGCTTTCCAAATAGCTGTTTTCCAGATTTCCAACAAGGGACATCCTAGCTGCTGCCACTGGGGCAGCAGTTGCATGAGTGGAGTGTGCCTTGGACACCTGAGTTGGCTGTGTGCCAACTTTGAATAGCAGAATAGGATGCAGGCAGAAATCCAGCAGGCAACTGCCCTCTTTCGGCTAGGTTGCCCTTTCCCACTTCCCATATGTGAGGGACATTTGAGTATGGGAAGACCTATGGTCTTTAGCATGCTCCAGGTAACATCTCAGAGACCTCTTAATGTGCAGGCTGTACAGCCTTTGCTCAACAGTGTTGGACTTCTCTGTAAAGAACACAGGAAGTGTGATGGATTGTTTCAGGTGAAAACTCAGATATCACCTTGGGAATGAACTTTGTTAGTCCTAAGGACTGTCTTATCCATGTGGATGATATTGTAGTTAGGATCAGTGCAGAGGCTTGCATCTTGCATACCTTTCTGCCTGAAGTGATGGCTGCCAGGAAGAATGTCTTCCAAGTGACATAATTCAAATCTGCAGTGGCCATAGGCTTAAAGGTGGTTCCCTGAGTTTGGTTATACAGATGTATGGTTCCCGGGAGGAACAAGCTCCCTAACAGGAGGATACAGATGCAGGAGGCCCTTAAAGAACCACTTGAAAATAGGGTAAAAATATTTTCTGCTTGCCTACTGATGTATAAGCAGAAATAGGTGTCAAGTGAACCCTTAAAGTAGCAGGGCTGAGGCCTAAGGCCTGCAGGTTCAGGAAGTAGTCCAGAGTGTGGGAAGATATTCCTGGAAGGAACTGATCTGCTTAGGAATACCCATAGGAAACACCCTTGCCCTGTGAAAGCATATGTTTTCCTAGCAGCAAGTTTTCTTTACACTTTGAGGGCCTGGAGAACTTGGTCTGAGAAATAAAGATTAGAGTACTGTAGCTTCAGAACCAGTCTCTGAGGTGTAGAGACTTGAGGTTTGTAAAGGTTACCCTGCTCTGGGATGTGAGTAGTAGGTTGTGTCTCAGGGGAATACAGATGGGCTGTTTGCGGATGGGGCACGTGTAGGGAATACCATGGCTGTCTTGCCCATTCTGGGGTCTATCAGAATTATGGTTGCAGACTAACTCCTGAGTTTTAGAACTCAAAAACAACAGGGAAAATGGAGGGAAGACTTACAGAAACTTCTCTGACCCATCCAGGAACAGGGACCCCTTGGGAATGTACCCACTGTTGAAGTCTGCAACAGTAGAGAGTGGGAGAAGAACATTTCTTTGGATGTGAACAGACCTATCTGTGGGGTGACCCATCTCCTGATGATTGTGGCCAACATCTATTTATTTATTTTATTTATTGAAAAGTTTCACCAGGAAAGGCATACTGAGCAACAAATTTGCTTGTTTCCAGGTGCGTCCTGGGGAAAAGGGAGTTAGGCGACAAACATCTTACATACAACTAGCATACATATTTTGATTTACAATACATAACATACATAAGAGGTTTAGTTAAAGTGCTGAAGAACAACTAATAAATACAGTATGACAATCTGCATTAGGGAAAGAGAATGGGTGTAACAACAGGCAAGATGGTCATCGTGAGGATACATAATTACATCAAATGCTCATAACAGTAACAGTGCTTAAGTAATTACAGTTATATACAGAAAGACTCAGCTGCCTTTGGTACTATGAGGACAAGTAAGAGTCAGAGGATAAATAGTAATTAACAAGTAGTGTGGACTAGCATGTGGGTAGTGGAAGTAGTAACCTTTAAACAAATTGTAAGTATGAGAAACAAAGTTGTGAGAGCCATAGAGATGGACGAAGAGGAAGAGGGTGTCAAATTTGTTGGGGAGGGAGTTCCATAGTTTGGGGAAGTGGTGAGAGAAAGCAGCCTGTCCAACTGAAGTAGGATGGTGATGTACTACCATGGTCTGGGTGTCTTGGGATATCAGGAGTGCGAGGGAGGGGAGGAGAGGTAGGAGGAAGGAGCCAAACCAGAATTTGGAGATAAGTTTAGCGCAATGGGAAAGCCACCTATTTCTGAGAGAGGAAAATGTGAGAGATTTGTATAGATCACAGTGGTGAGTGTGTGTGTGTGGTGGGGGAGTCCAAGGCAAAGCAGCAGAATGAGTGGAAGAGAGTGTCCAATCTGGTTAGAGAAGTCTTGGGAGCAGCACTGTAGACTACATCCCCATAGTCAAAAATTGGGAGTATCATTTTCTGGACAAGTACATGCCTGGATGATAGTGGGATGCAACTACGGTACCTGTACAGTGCACCTTGCTTGGGGCACAGTTTTGCAGGATGGCATCCACATGACCAGAAAAGTTGAGGTGTTGATAAAGCCAAACCCCAAGGTATTCTCCAGGATTGCCCCATCAAGGGTATGGAAGGATGGAAGGAAGGAAGGGGCCAAAGAGTCTCTGCCTTGTGCCAAGGGCAGGAGACAGTCTCCTTGACATTTAGAAAGAGTTGATGTATGAAGCCAGTGCTGAACCTTATCAAAGTCACACTGGAGTCCGTTTGCCACATCCATGGGAGAATAGCTGGAAGTATACAGAACAGTGTCATCTGCATACATGAAGATGGAGATTGAGGTGCAGGCTGACGGAAGGTCATTTAGGAAAATGGAGAATAGGAGAGGTCCTAACATTGAGCCCTGGGGCATACCAGTGTTAATGGAAAGGGTGGATGTAGAGTTGGCAGTTCTAACTGACTGAGTCCTATCTACAAGGTGGGACCTGAACCAGTTTGTGGCTGAGACTGATATCCCAGCTGAGGATAGATTGTTTAGAAGGAGGGGTGGGATTCTGTGTCAAGCCTTGGTGAGATCGACAAAAATAGCAGATGTGATTGGGCCACGATCCATCCCTGAGAGGATGGAGTTGGTGAGCCTAAGTAGGAAGTAGTTGTTAGTGGTACTTTCGAAACCAGATTAGAAAAGGGTGAAGAAGCAGTAGTCAGTGAGGTAAGAAGAGAGTTGTGAGAGTGTACAATATGCTCTTGTAGTTTAGCAAGGATAGGGAGGAGAGATATAGGTCTGTAGTTATTGGGATGGAGAGGTCACCACCTTTAGGGAGTGGAAGAACAATAGCATGCTTCCAGGCAGTTGGGGCAGAAGCTAATGAGAAAGAGATTTAGGAGGGCAGACTGAGGAGAGGATATTCGTGGGCCGATGGGTGAGGTAGCTTGAGATCAAGCCCATCAGGGCAAGCTCCTTTGAGGGATTTAGCAAGGAGAGCTTCAAATATGGCAGAGGGAGATACTGGGGAAAATGAGAAAGAGGCTTGTTTAGAGTAGTCATTTGTATTAGAATTAGGGGATATTGGAAGAGGAGAGGGAGGAGAAGGGAGTGAGGATAGGAGGCAGAGGCACAGGAGGTAAAGTAGGAATTCAGAGGTGACTGCAGGGAGCCAGATGTTATGGAGTTGCTTAACTTTAGGGGAGGGTTGGGGTGAGTAGTGTTGGTGGGGAAGACAGAGCATGTACAACTTTCCAGAATTTGGAAGGGTGAGTTGTTTGTTTGGAAAGTTGATTTGAAATATTCTGCCTTAGCAAGCCTAATGGCCTTGGTACAAGAGTTATGAAGTGACCAGTAGATCTGCAAGTCGCAAAGGTCGCTTTGACGCTATGATCTTTCAGGCTTGGTCACAAGCATGTTGGCAAGCCAGTAGTTCTGGTGTGATCCAGAGCAGGTGGTGACCATGAACTCTAAGGTGACTAAGTGGGCATGGTAGTTTCAGATTTGGAGGAATTTGTCTTGAAATAATCCAGAGCTTGGTCAGTGGAAGTTGCTGATGAGATGGGGACTAGTCTGTGGAGGCCATGTCATGGAGGAGGGGGGGTGAGGCCCAGTGATTTATAGGTTCTGGTTAACAGGATTTTGTGAGGAACCTTGGACCAATGTACTTTTCTAACCATGTAGATCATGTGATGGTCACTTAAGGCATCTGGGAGGATGCCAGCTGAGATATCTGGTATGGATGGGAAGTGAGGGCCCCATCAATGACAGAAGGATTTAGCGTTTTAGGATTTAGTCAGGTAGGTTCCTGGATCAGTCGTGTTGGTGTAAGCCCCCAATTTGGGCTTACCTGAGTGGGTCTGATCCGTTGCTGCATTTCTACCAGGGGTCCTGGGTGGGATCTTGACCCGGCACCTCCTGTGTCCCTGCGGCTGCAGCTGCTGATGGCAGTGCTGCCCTTGGACCAAGGAATCTTGGCAAAGGGGAGCCAAGGATCGAACAGGACTTCTGTGTCTGTGGGCATGGAGGGATTGACTTGTGATCCCGGATTGTGGAGAACCAGGACTGCGTAGTAAATAAATAAAATGGTGGCCACGCCCCTCTGAGTATGTCGTCCCTCTGGGGAACAATTTAAAGGAGCTGTGCTCCTATTTTCAGCTCAGCCATGCAGCCATCAGAAAAAGTATATCCCGGCTTCCAGATTAGCAGAAGAGGCTGAGGTAGCCACAACTAGTGACGGAGAGCCTCTGGTCACGAACAAATCTGGAGATAGCCCTGTTAAAGGGCTAAATTAAGTAAAACAGGGCCAGACAGCAGGAAGCCCTCACGGGAGACAAAATGGCAGTCCCTTGAAAACTACAAAATGGGGCTGCTGGGGAAAAGTATAGAGCCGACCCTGAGATCACTTGGAGGAGCTGCAGCCAATGACAGGAGGCTGCCCGGGAAATATAAGTCTGGGCTTTGGCGCCAAAAAGGGGTTGCAATTGAGAGGAGCTGGAGGGTGGCTGTGAGGAGAGACTGTCCTCATTTTATCAAATCTGCATGGCTGTGTAAACCTTGGCTACATCCAACTAACAAGCGGAGTGCAGGAGGAGCAGTAGCTGTCTGTGAGATTAAAGCAGAGTAAAGAGAAACAAGCATTTGTCAATGCACGCATGTTGCTTGCTTTATGTGCTGTTTAGGTATTTGGAAGTTATAGTACCATGCCTAAGAACTGTCATGTGCCCCCAAGACATCCACTGTGTCTTTCTGTTCAGTATTCACAGAAGGGGAGGGGCAAGGGCCACAACAGTACAGCAGTTGCCAAGGGGGTGAAGAGGTGGACAATAGTCCATTCAAAGGCAAAAGAGTCCTGCAGGAGCTCACTAAATTGAAGGTGGACAAAGCAATGGGACCAGATGGCATACACCCAAGGATATTAAGAGAGAACTGCGAAGGGAGATAGCAGTATCTCTGGCAACCATGTTCACCGAGTCATTCAACACAGGGTGGTACCAGAATTGGAGGCGGACACATGTGGTCCCTCACACAAATCCAGCAGCAGGGAGGAGGTGGGGAACTATAGGCCGGACAGCCTCACCTCAGTAGTGGAGAAGATCATGGAGACATTGCTTAAAGAAAGGATAGTGGGGCATCTAGAACCGTCAGAGCCCAGGACCATAGGCAACATGGATTCACAGTGGGAGGTCATGTCAGACAAATCTGGTTGATTTCTTTGACACGGGTGACAAAGGAAGTAAATCAGGGTGGGGCAGTGGACACGCACCTTGATTTCAGCAAAGCCTTTGACACCATCCCACGTGGAGGCTGATAAACTAGCTGGGTAGGCTGGGCATGGGGGAAGGGTGGTAAACTGGGTTAGAAATTGGCTAACAGACAGGAGGCAGAGAGTGGTGGTAAAGGGGTGCAGTCTGGGGAGAGGGGTGACCAGTGGGTGCCATGAGATTGGTCCTGGGGCCAGTCCTGTTCAATGTCTTCAATAGTAACATTGCAGAAGGGCTGAAGGGAAAGGTCTGCCTGTTTGCAGATGATACCAAGATCTGTAACACAGTGGATACCCAAGAGGAGGTGGGAAAATGAGGAGGGACCTGAGGAAGCTTGAAAAATGGTCTAAGGACTGGCAACTGAAGTTTAATTCAAAAAGTGCACAATTATGCACCTGGGACACAGAAACCCTGGGAAAGCTACAGTAAGGGGGGTTGCTGACAGTCACAAAGAAGGAAAGGGACCTGGGGGTTCTTATTTCAGATGACCTGAAAATGTCAAAGTAAAGTGCTAAGGCAGCTGGGAGGGCCAGTGACATGCTGGGGTGCACAGGCAGGGGCATCACCAGCATAAGGAGGGAGGTAGTGATGCCATTATATAAAACCATGGTCAGGCCTCACATGGAGAACTGTGTGCAGTTCTGGAGGTCACACCTTTGTAAGGATATTAGCAGGCTGGAGATGGTCCAGAGAGGGCAAATAAGATGGTACAGAGCTTGCAACACAAATTGTAAAAACAAAACAAAAGGCGCTGTGTCAGCTGTGGTCTAAGCAAAACAAAATGGTTATATTAAATGCGCGCTGAAAACAGAAAATAGAGTTAAAATCTACGTTTTGACCTTAGGTCTTCTTCAGGAAATATCTAAAAGAAAAACAAAACAAACAAAAAAAAAAAACTTTTTTTCTCTTTAGATATTTCCTGAAAAACCAAGTCGAACATAGAATTCTAACTCTATTTTTTTTCAGCGTGCATTTAATCCATTTCATTGCTTTGCTACACAAGACTTATGAGGAGAGATTAAGAGACCTCAATATGTACTCTCTGGATGAGAGGAGGGAAGGGGATATGATAGAAACATTCAAGTACCTCAAGGGTATAAACAAGGTGCAGGTGGGAGGCATTTTTCAATATAGGAGGAGCACAAGAACAAGGGACATGACATGAAATTGGAAGGTGGGAGGTTAAGAGGGAATGTGAGGAAGGTGGGCGTGTGGAATGGTCTGCCTCAGGAGGTGGTCATAAACCCTAGCCCTGGGCGTTTCTTGGTATTTTACTCCAAGTTTTCAACATGGGCTTTTGTGACCCCACCACATGAACAGTGACACTATCAGTTTGTTAGCTGAAGGTGATTTTGCACAGCGACTGTGCCATTTAGGCGCCACAGGTGCGAAAACACATATTGAACAGGATGTGAAAAATGACAGCTGTACTGTTCATGAGGAGGTGTAAAAAATGTGTAACCCTTGTTACCCGGGTTACTAGAATCCCAGTCAGACCTAGTGGTAGGCAGGGAGGCAGCTTGTGAAACTCCAGTTAAATGGGTTTCACACTCTCACTCTGTTCTCAGTCTCAGCTGAGACTGAGGGATGACATCACCAATAGAACTATCACAGCTGCATGAGCCACATTGGAATCTGCAGCAAGGGAGTTAGTTAGAGCGTTGGGAGTTTTGAAGTGAGTGTCTTCAGTCAGTCTTCAGTTGAGTGTGAGTCAGTGAAGTGTGAAGTTGGGAGCTTGCTGAGAAAGCAGCTCAGTGAAGGCTCTAGGAGCCTCAGCCCTGACAGACGGCTACTTTTAGTTTAAAGGGTGTGTCTCCACCTTAAAGAGAGACACAGAAGATAATTGAAGTGGTGGAGACCGCTGTTTTGGTCTTAGTGCCCCTCCTCCGGGGCAGGAAAAGGTTCCCTGCAGATTCCTGGATATCCCCTAATTCAGCTTGTAGAAGGAAAAGCTGCCTATGTTATTCAGAGTTTATTTGGGAGAATAAGAAGATTTGTGAGTCGCCTGTGGGGCACCTGCAACATGAGGGTGAGTGTCTGCTCTTGCTAAAGGGCCTATGTTTTTCACCCTGGGACTTGTGTGACAATGTGGGGATTGAACTACTAAAATTGGGAAGCCTAGACTAATGGGCTAAGCAAATTAAAAGTAGGTTCAAGTTCCAGAGTTTGTTGGGATGCAAATAATATGTAGAGGTGATGTGACAGATGTCTACCAGAATCTACATTTGAAAGTTCAGTAAAGGAATTGTTCAGTTTCCAGAGAAATGGCGGGTATGGGCTGTGGGGCTGGAGGTGGGTGGCGCCCCATCTTTAGTGACCAGGTCCACCTCTCAGTTTCTTCTGTGGATTTCTACTTTACCTCAGGCACTTGACCAGTGATGAGGAAGCACCCAGGCGTGGGATTGTAGGGAAAATTCTCTCTAGAGTCGAAGGCTCTAGTGTGGTTTGGGGAGCCACAACAGGATAATTGGTTAATTCCTCAAAAACATCATGATCAAGTGGCATGGGGAGCCGGCCAGTGGGGAAAATCCAAGTAGTGTACAAGTCGGGCTGTGTACCCAAAGCTGCTGCAAGTCCGGGCTGTGTGCCTGGTGGGTTTAGAGCCTGAGGGCTGGAAATAGTGATAAAGTGTTCTGTAGTCTCTAATCTGCATTACAGGAAATGTAGCCCCATGGGGGTCCGTCTATGCTTTGTTTGTTCAGCTTGGATGTGCATAAAAGCCACACTGAAGAATCCCATTCCTGGTTCTGGACATTACAGTTATTGCTTCCTGTGTTCGGATTTACTTGGGTGCCCCTGTTCAGAGTAGCCAAACCTAGGTCCCTTGTGCCGAGTAACCTCATCCTCCCCAAACCCAGTCCCCACCAGATACTGCTGTCAGCTTCAACAGCATGCCACCTGTCGTTTTGGCAAAAGGCAGGGGTGAGGGTTACAAATGGTAATGTTAAAAATCTGAGTAAAATATACAAAAACTGGTGAAATCACGAGCGTGCGAGAAACTGCATAGCACACCTGTAATTATTTTGGGGTTTCTTACACCAGATTTTGACATAGGCATTTGGGACCTCCGCTCATGAACAGTGTCACTGCATAGGCGGTTTTAGGGGGCTGGGTGCTTAGCTCCCCCATCATGGAGCTCCTCTATTAGTAACACAATGTGCTGCATTCTTTATCAGTATGCACTAATGCCTCCAAGAAAGCTGCCTGAGTCACACACAGGTCTCATCTGTCCTCCAGCAGAGCTGGCTTAGCTAGGTGCAAACTGTGTCCCTGCACCTTGGGGGCTCTACCTTTTTCTTGAGGAAAAAAATAATTTAAAACATTTAAAAATGCCTAAATGTTGTTAGAGATGAAAATGTTTACCAACAAATGAAAGTGAAAGACAACTGGCTCTGTTACTGTTACAAAGGTGGGGGCAGCTTTGCTGCAGTGGAAAAAGATTAGGTTAAGTAATTGCTAATGGTGTTAATGGCCATACGTTACACCTCCCAGGTTGACTACTTTCACAAACAAAAGGGCTATATTGACAGGAGAACTTGTTTGTAACCTGGACATGTAGGTGAAATAATGAATGATATGACAAAATATGTTTCAAAAGTATGTGAGCACTCAAATGGTTTAAAACCTGACCAGCACAGAGCAAAACCGGATTTCCTGATAGGGACCCTGAAAACCTGATCGCCAGGTAAAAAAACTGACAGGTGGCAACCTTACTGGTGTCCCATGACAGTCTCTCTATTCTCTCTCGCTCACACCTCCAGAAAAGTAAAGTTGTTTTACTTGTTTGCAAATCAGATTATCGGAGGTGTGAGTGTACAGTGATGATGTCCCAGACCTTACAGAAATGAATACGGTAGTAGTACCGTACGTACTGTTCTTGCTCCAGGCTCAGTCAGATTCATTTCCATGGTGAAGTCAAATAATTCAGTACAGTCAATGGCACTAATTAAAATATGCTGGTTAAACTAGTAGGGGCAGCTGCTGGGATGGACAGGACATTAGTGTTCCATCAAACTGGGTGTGTAATAAATGTAGTACTAGAAGCAAGTAATATTTGTTTTCTATTCTTTTTGCAAGTTTGAAGTGTCCATTCTCTTTATCAAGTAATACACACTGAGGAACAGCCCGCCAAACTGACAGCACCAAGTGCGCAATAAGACATGAGGGGGTGCATTGCACTGTGATAACCGCACTCTTAGGGGTGCTGTCTGCCTCTGGGAATGTTGTTATCATAGTGCAATGCACAACCCTGGAACATCTTATTGAGCTTATAAATGGCCCTTTATTTTTAAAAGCAGTATTTTTTTTACTTTGAAACACATATTTAAATATGTAAAATGTAAATGAATATGTCTATTTAACACAAAATAGTCCTTCCACCTACTGGTGCTAGATTAAATTACTAATAATAATAACAGTAATTTAACATTTTTGTGCATTTTGTGTTTTTATTTTATTTTATACTGGTGCTAGATTAAATTAGTGATTAGTCCCTGCCCACTCAGCAGTAAATTAAAAGGCTGTTTATTTCCTTTCTTGTTTACTCATATAAGTGTTCCTTCTGCTGTTGCAACTTATATCGGCGTCGGCCTGAACTGACTGATATGTCCACCTGCTCAACTCCCCCTGCACTTGTCTCACTGGCTCAGTTTTAAGTCCCTAAATCCACAAAACCTCTGAACAAGTTGGCACTACAGAGCAGAAGGAAATGGTTTGAAAACCACAAAGCAGGAAACTGCTCTGTACAGTGGCTGCTAAGGGACAAGCTTGCTGCTGGCTGCAAATTGGATGGAAAAAAAACACTTTATCTCTTCGTGCTGCTTCAGTGTGTGTGTGTGGGGGGGTCAGAATTACAGTTGTACAATGGAAATGGTAGAGAACTGGCACCTGCCTGCAGTCACAGAAATAAACTAATGTGAGGAAGGTAAAACATTAGCTGGAAAAATGACAGCTACAAACGTTTTATGCATTCTTTGTTATCATATAAGGTTTACTGAGATTTTCCAAACATAAGATACATTGGAGTAAGCAACTCCAAGAGCTCAAACAGTCCTGGTGTACATAAGGTTGATTTGGTTTGCATCCTTATTACATTTACAGTCTGCCAAGAGTAAAACTTATACAGAGTTACGTTTTACTTACATCCACTGTTAAGCAAAGCTGTAGCCGTAGCCAAGACATAGGTTAGGGTCTTAGCTTTGATAACTAGTGCTAGGCGCACTGAACCTAGTGCACTCCCAATCAGCTAGAAACCTAAGAATTTAGGGTGGGCACCTTTAGGCATAGTATTGGGGACCTTGTAAGGTGATATACAGTACTTCCAACTCAGTTGCACAAGGATACTGATTTAATACTATCGTCTCCATGGGACATCCTGGTCCTGGGACCATATTGTACTAGGAGTGAGCCAGAGCCTTGCATGGTATTAGAGTGCTGACCAGTTCATAAAGGGGTTACCAGGTGGTGGTGTGAGGTTGAGCAGATATGGGACCTGAAGTATTGTCCCCACTTCCTACTCGTGAGTCCATGTCTGGTTCTTACTGGTGTATGTTAGTCACTCAAATATTGCTAGCTTAGCTAATGCTGTGTACCATGTTAGAAGCGATGGGGTGTTGCCTGGTGCCATTTTACCAAATTGCCCTCTTTGCTTCTAATACTGACTACTAGTAGCCATTTTTAGCTGGGTCAGGCAGTTTAAGGCAAGTGAGGTCTCCCCAAGAAGGATTAGGGCTGGAGTGGGGGGCACCTGTGTGTGCATTATCCTTTTACAGTCCTGTAGTACACCTGCCCAGAAAGGCCCCAAAGTGGAGCACTCCCAAATAGTGTGGAGGAGATTTGCCTGGAGGCCTGGCATCTCCAGCATTTGGAGTACAGGATGAGGCCTATCTTTGTAGGGTATCAGGAGTCCTGTACCAAATTAGCAGGATCTTGAGCGGAATCAGCTAACTCCTGGAGTCCCTATACACCAGATGTGAACCTTTAAAGGGACAGGAAATGTGCTAATTGGTAACAGTTAGCAATGTTCCTAGAGAGATAAATGAAAGACTTGCTCTAAATCAGCAATATTTAACTGTATCTTAATAAACACTGATGTGAAAACTGCTTTGAATTGTTTTTCTTTATGGACAACACTCTGTATAGTTCTTTTCCTAAAACCAGTAATTTGGAATTTTGCTATGTCATGGTTTGACTGCAGAATGCTAAACTTGAGCTATTGTCCTATCAGAATGATGCTTAGTGTTCTTTCTCAAACCGTGATATAGGTAAAACTCCAGATCACTGGTTCCATGAAGAGAACTGTAAAGAATTTTGCCCATAAAAACAGAACAATGCAAAATGTTGTTTTCACACTACTTTTATTAAGGTACATTTACATATGGATCATTTACTGTAGGCTTATGGATATCATTTCTGTAAATGGCAGCATTGTAAGACTGTCAATTAGACATAATTTCTGTCCTGATACTCCTCCCATTTTTCAGTGGGTACAGTAAGCCATATGGATCTCCTTTGCCCATTGGAGCCTACATTTGTCTGTGGTGTCTGGCTGTGTGTTTCTAATAAGCAGCATATTCTCCCTGCCACTGCCTTTGTCTTACCCTCCTGTATATGGTGGCTAGCCACTCCTTCCCTTCCTTAGGTGCCTTCTACCCCTGGCTGTGTATCGCTTCCTTACTCGGAGGAATCTCCAGAAATCTGATCTGGGTAGAAGATATGGTACCTGCATCTGCTGGAATGACATCATGTCCTCCGTTTCTGGTGATAGTAGGTAAAACTTCTAAAACATTCTAAACAGAATGTCTAAAATGAATAATTGTGTCAACAGGTTCTGTACTATGCCAACTTTACTGGGACTAGTTATTTACAGTGCATTATAGTCCTATATTGCACTATAAATAATCAATCAGATTATTGCATTGTTCTCTGCCATTTTAAAAGGAATAATACTCCCCAGTAGCACCAGGGAGCAGAACACCCCAGCAGCAGAACATGAGGCAGTACATCCTCACCAGCAGCACCAGAGGCAGTGTATCCCCCACAAGCTAATGAGCGCTCACACCACACACAGACAGAACCAAGAGTGATGTGTCCCACTGAGAGCACCAGGGAGTGACCAACCTACTTGCATAATTAACATTGTTTTTTTCTTAGCAGGCTTGGTGTATTCTTTTAGTTTATCATCCAAGTTGCAGGACCACAAAGCAATGCATTCCAGTGGCAGCAACAAGGAGAGACACAAACCTCTAGCAGCACCAGGGGTGCACTCCCAAATGGCAACACAAATGAGGTGACATACCCCACTATCAAAACTGAGAAGCAGCACACACCACCTGCAGCAACAAGATGTGGCATACCCGTTGCTGGCATAAAGAAGCAGCACATAGAAGACATATTCTCACTACTTCTCAGTGTCAATGTAAATGAGTACGGTATCTGTAGAAATACAGTTACAAGTAAGTACACTTTGTTTTTGCATTAGTCAATATTCTGAAGTATACTTTTTAATTCCACTTTTCTAGGCCCCATGAGTTCACCAGACAGCACCTGTCACCCCATCACTGTCCTTCTCATGGACTTACTGGTTATATGTAACTCACTCTCTTACTCAGGACCTTGATAGTAGTAGATGGCCTGCCATGTCATCATGCATGGGCCATGGGGTGGGGTGCTGGTGCAATGACAGACCAGAGCTTTTTCATCCAGTTCCTGTTTGGTTCCTGAGCATGCTGGCATGCAATGACACACACACAGACACACACATGCATGCCTGGTGGATGGTGGCTGCTACTCACCACTTCTTTGTGTTCCCACTGTGCTTCTACTTGGCCTCCACTAGGTGGCAGTTGAGCTGCAGTGCACAGCATCCCTCTTCCCAGAGAAGAGGCTGTGCACAAAGCATGATCCTCCATCCCTGGCCAGCCCTGAGTGTCCAGAGTCACTGGCATAGTGCAGATAGCTTGACGATACTTTTCAAGAACATATACTCTGCTTGATTTAACTTTTAAAGTAGTTAACTGGTACTTTCTGTATTAGAAGCACTTTTGCTTCTTGTTAGATAGATTTTTCTACCTGACAGCACTAGGCACAATGTTCAGAACAGCCGCTCATCTTACCTTATCAGACATAGAGATGATAAAATAAAAGCTAGATGGGTCATCATGTGATCCTCCAATCAATGATGCCCTTTAGTTTTTATATGTTCTCAACATTTTAACCTCACTGACATAACAGCTGACAAAGAAGAACCACTTATATTCTGACAGATGAGTCAAAAGTGAATGACATATACCATCCTATTGTACATGATTACAGAGCACTGTAAAAACTGCTTGACTTTTCCATAGTAAGTAGCTACAGAATATGCTTTATAAAGCCGTATGTTCTGAATGAGCATGTAATGTCTTTGCAATAAGTGAAACAAGAAACACATATGTCCAAAATAAAAACATGTTATTGTTAACATTCTGAGCTGTTTTGAATGCCTATAGCTCAACATCACTTCTCTTGTGGAAAATATGAAAGCATGCAACACATATGCTTTGATAAAAGCACTGCAGGGTGTGGGTTATGCAAGCAATAACACATGACGGGGTGTAGAGTTATCTCCTGATAAGAGCATGCCCAGGTGCGTTGTTAGGCACGAGGCGCTTGCACTGAGTGCCTTATGCATCTGGGCATGCTTCTTATTAGGAGAAAACCCACAATTCTCAGAGTGTGTTATTGCGCTTTATAAAATGGGTCTTGTAACTAAATATTAAAAAAGGAAAAAGAATATGTCCAAAATGTTTTTAAAAAGAGTTTTTTAATACTAGTTATAGGAAAAATAGTGCCCTATTACTGTATTGTGCTGTATTTCAGACTGGCTAGCTGGCCAGTAGAGGGCTCTCTCCACCCAAAACACACAGTGCTGAGATTAGTATGTGCCCCCCGCACCACACATCAGATAGTATTAATCTCCAACCATGCTCCCCTTCACAGATTTTGTTATTCTCGCTCTGTCAGCAGCTGCTTTGGTTCACAGTGAGTAGCGGATTAGTTTTGATGTGTTTCTTCTCCCAAGTGTGTCTTTTCCTAACACACAAAGATGTTGTTTTTATTTTTTTTATTTATTTGATTTGGGCTTTGTTTTCATATTGCTGGTAGAGAGTTGGTAGATTCGAATGGCGTGTCCCATTCCGACTGCCGTATAGAGTCATTTCCTAGTTTGTTTGTTTTAAAGTAATCGCTTTCCTGGTCTGCATTTTTTAAGTATTTCTTTAGTGTGTGGAGTCATCTTGTTTCTTTAATAGTCGAGTACATCTAGGAGTACAGAGGCCTTTGGTTGTAGAAAATACAGACTGAAGAGAGCAGAGTATGGGAGAACAAGACAGGAAGAGCATGTTTAAAATCTAAAAGCTGTCTACGCCGAGCCGGTTACTGTTTCAGTGGTTGTGGTGTTACTTAGATATTCAGGCCAAAAGAGAATGGTCTGGATGAATTTACTTTATCTTTTTAGCTTTCATGCTTGGACAGAGAAAACAGGGTATGTGTTCCTTGATGGTAACTCCTACAGCTGTGTGGCATTTCTCACTGGTACTGGTCATTTGTGTGCCTGCTTGCGAGAACACTTTGAAGCTCTGGTAGGATATTGATTTTCCATGTTGTGAGGTTGCCCAGGAAGAAAAGTGCCAGTTGGCATAGATATCTGCTGATAAGGACACGGTTCAAAGGTCCTTCCAGCCAATCAAATGAGGCTATTTTCTTTACCCATTTTATAAACTCTGATAAACACATGCCTAAGGGCATAGTAAGGCGCAGGCCACAAGCTCATAGAAGTGTGTTTATCAGAGCTGAAAAGTAGGCAAACAAAATCTCAGTCTCTAATTGACTAGCACCCCATCTAGGGGTGCATTTATGTGCCAAAGGGACCGGAAAAACAAATCTCTTACCATCCTGACTGTGTGCCAACTAAAATCACTGCCTCCAGTTTCAAAAATTGAACTAGCCACCAGGTTGATTCCTCACATAATGAGTTACAGCTCCCACCACACACATCTCTCTGTAGCTACATAAAGTGCCACTGTCTGTCACTTTTTCTCCTCCTTGCTAGTCACCATACCAAAAATCACTGAAATATTGAGGAGCCTAGCACACAGCATGCTTACCGTCAACTGTTTTAATTATCAATTGTTTAACCAGGAGTGGCACACTAATGAAAGCCTAGTTACAGGTGCTAACCTTGGAGCAGAGGAAGTTAAGTGACTTGCTTAAGGTCACACGTATGCAAGTGGGGGCTTTGGGATTTAAACTCAGGTCTCCAAATGTGCTGCTCAGTTCCTTAAACCACTGCACTGTACTGTCTCAGCTCCAAGAACAATCTTCCAGCTGCTAGTCTGACCACTTCTTCTATTGCTGCAAGTCAACAGTGTGACTTCATCTGTGGCACCCAGCAACCAGGAATCTACGCTCCTCACATAGACAAAGTAGTTCATATGCTACTTCAGTTCAATCCAGTGATGATGAACAAGAAGGAAGCAGGAGGGAAAAATGAAGCAGGAGGGGACAGACTTCAGATGAGGGTTAAACAGCACAGAACACTCAACACACTGGCACAGCACAAAACACAACAGCGTCTATACTGCTTAAGTCAGCAGTAGAGGACAATTTGTGAAAATGTTTTTATTAATTTAAATTAAGTATTTAAAATAATTGTTTTACTTTAATTTTCCCCTAAAATACAGCCCAAGTCCCATTTTATAAGAAGAATAATACCTTCCAGGGTAGGTGGATGGACTATACTGGACCATCCAGGGCAATAAGACCCTCCCCTATAACATTGGGCCTCATTACACACCTGGGGAAGTCTGCTATAACCCAATACCATCCATCCTGGAGGGCATTATTGATCGCATGGAGTGAGTTATTACACTTATAAAATGGGTTTTGTATGCCAATTACCTAAAGAGAAGAAAAATATTAAAATAATGCTATTTTGTTAAACAAATAATTCCTTTGCTAGTAGGCATCATTACAGTTTCTATAATGTAGTTGTTACTTGTGAATTAAATTTACGTGCATGTAGTCTCTTATTAACTGTACATTACTAGTTTGTTTTACACATTTCCCTTTTCTTACTTGTCCTGTTGTTCATTAGTGAGATGTATGAGAGAGCTAGAGGGAGGTCAGAGAGGTAGCAGTCCACAATCTAGTGGGAGAACAGTGACCACTGCAGATTTTGGAGCTGTTGTCGGGTTAGTTCAGATGGGACAGGAGGTAGAGACACTGTGGTCAGGTGCGCACCATGATCTGGGTAAGTAGTGTGTGGGCTGGGAGGAGAGTCTAGCATGGGGATAGAAGTGCCAGGACTGAAGGGACACATAAATTAAATTTTTTAACTGGTGCATCAAGTAATCTATTGTGCTGCATTTTCATTTCAGTTCTGTGCAACAAACAATATGGGTGAAAGCAAGCGGGTCGCTAATGGGGAAAAATGAATGTCAAAGTTGTTTTTTAACAGTTCGATCAGAGGCACATTAATATGTGCAGTAAATGTATGTATCGGGTACATCTTGCAATAAATAAAAGGAGTATTATTTTCTTTTAGAAACAATTTGGCTAAAGATGTCACTACATTTTGACTGCTGGGAATAACAGAAAAACTATTGTTGCAAGTATATCTTTTATGACTCACTGGTGTTTGAGTGTAATTTGAAGACTTTATTAATGACATTTCAGGACTATTTGAAATATTGTGCTAAAAAAGAATGCTAATTAGGTACAAATGAAGGGCTTGTGCCTGAGTTGATTAGCAGTATTTCAGTTTTCTTTTGAAGGCTCATCTGCATTTTTTGCGATTTTTTGATGAGAATACATTGAGGCGCTTTTCAATGGATACATGGTGGTGTTTGAGGTACAATCAAGTCAGCTTCAATTACTTCAAAGACATGAAAATAACTGGACCAGTTTTTTAAAATGGAAGAATATTTGAAGCAAGTTCGAATGCCTTCATTTTAGTTGTGGGCTGGGAAAATGATACATTGCCAGTCAAAAGCAAGCTTACTGAAACTGATATGCTTATGAGCTGGAGAATAAAGGGATCCTGGTTATACTTTAATATTGTGCTGGCCTTTCAGTTATTGTTTGTGGGGTCTGTTTGTGTTGCTGACCACTTGTCTTACAGTCCTGCATGGCCTAAGAGTGCCCAAAAGCCCAGGAGGTCATCTCAGTCCTGGAAGGTCAAATAAGTCAAAGTGATGTTTATATTTTCCCCACCCTTGTATTTCTCTGATTCAGTTGTTTAGTTTATTGGCATAGATATTTAGCAGTCTCTCAGCATTCCTGTCTTTAAGTTTTAGTTTTAGTTTTTATATAAATTCTGATTTGTGTGTTTGAATTGTCTATATATTTTAGTTTTTTTATCAATGATGGTTTTATTTATGTATGTTTGTAATCTGACTTGTACGCACTCAGAGCCTCCAGGAATGGGTGTCTTTTAAATAAATATTGCCTTGCCTTGTCCATCAAACTTCCCTAGAAATGGGTAGAAGGCAACAAAAGGTGGCTTGTCTGGGATTTGGGGGCTCCTGGGGCTGAGAGCACAACTGGAATTGTTGGGGTGCAAGTTGAAAACTCCCTATGGCTTGAACTCTGTTTGCAGTTTGTCCAAAATAGCACCTGCTGACTGACTTAATTCATGTTTTTGACCTGGAGTTCATGCTAGAGGAGAAGTACATTGAGTTACACAAGGACATGTAAAGGAGTATGCAGATCTCAATGATTGGCTGCATCAGCAATAACCATTCCCATAAACGTGTCAGGCAAAAGATTGTATATGGACACAGGCGTGTACATGTATAGACATGTACTGCACTCATGACTATGCATAAGGAAATTTAGTTTATTTGATAAAGCGCTCTATTTCATTTTGACTCAAATTGCTATACAAGTGTGCAAATTTGTATAAACATTTAAAACTAGAGGTGGGTGAAGTGACTCACGGAGAAACACATAATCCATGAAGTGCTCCATAATGCAGTGGAGTACTTCACGTTATAATGAAGCAGCGAAGTCCATTGAAACCAATGACTTCACATTATTCCGCCTTCCCAAACCACTTCTCCACCAATTTAAGGTGAAGTACATTGAAATCAATGTACTTGCATCACTTTGCCTTGTTATTGATCTCCAAGACGAATTTGCAGTGCTTCATGGGATTGCAGGTCACATCGGTTCTAGATTGTTCTGCACAGTCTCAGTTCTGTGCAGTGTGTGTAGTAGAAGATGGAGACAGTTTCCTCTCACAGATCTGCAATTCAAATCCTCTAAAAGTTGTTAAAAAAGCCTTTTGAGCCTTTTTTTTTTTTTGCTCAAAATTTAGCGATCGATTGTAGGAAACCCTCCTGTGCTCATATCACTGGATGGTTATTGCTTGTGTGCAGATTTTGAATGTTAATATAGAGCAGTCAGTCTGTGTACTGTGAAGCATGCTTTGGGGAGGGGCTTATCTGTGGTGTAGGTAGATTAACTGGGAGAAAAGGCAGTCTTTCTGTTTTGGTTATATTTTTCTTATACAATTGTGTTAATGGACTCACAGTAATATTTTCAGTAATTCTTGACATTTTTGCTGATTGTTGGTGCAGCGTGTATAATTTCAGTTTGTTTAAAACATTTGGTTATATTGCTAAATGTTTTCGGTTTGCTACGTAATACTTGTAGTGTGTGTGTGAGTGTGTGTGCAATGCATACCATTAAATAAGACAACTTTTATTGTGTCAGAGTAATTGCAGCAGTGTGAACCTGCTATCCACTGCACCTGCATGAATTATTTATACTGCTTTGTGGTATCTTTACTGGTAGTGGACTGTTACTGCCATCCACTCCCAAATAGCAAAAGATATTCTTTCCAAATTTGGATTTGTGACTTGTGAGCACTGGTTAGGTGTAGTTGTGCCTTTGCGTCTGACTCTGCATCACTTGAGTGTGCAGCACAATCTTAATCTGTCTGTGCATTTGCAGTACACCATTAATTCTGGGAGACTTTGCATTTCTTGTTACTCTCTCATTTCACTTTGTCAGCACTGGAGAATTTTCTGGACACAAGAAAGTAGCATTTTGGGGATGCACATTAATTTTGTTGACTGTGTATGGCCACTGCAAGCACTATGGAGTGCTCCATTAATTCTGGGAGACTTTGCATTTCTTGTTATGCTCTCATTTCACTTGATCAGGACTGCAGAATTTTCTGAACACAAGACAATAGCATTTTGGGGATGCAAATTAATTCTGGTGACTGTGTGTGGCCACTGCTCACATTATGGAGTGCATCATTACTCGGGAGACTTTGCATTTTTGTCACCTCTCATTTTACTTTTGCCAGTATTTGGGAATTTTCTTGTACATGACAGTAATTTTGGTGTGTATGTCACACTGGATTATGGATTGAGCATGCCATTAATTCTGTGGACTTTGCATTTTTGTTACCCTCTCTATTTCACTTCACCAGCACTGGAAATTTTCTGGACACAAGACAGTAGCATATTGGGATGCAAATTAATTGCGGTGACTGTGTGTGACCACTGCAGTGCATGACTGAGTGTGCTATTCATTCTGGGAGACTTCACATTTTTGTTACCCTCTCATTTCACTTTGTCAGCACTGGGAAATTTTCTGGACACAAGACAGTAGCATTTTGGGGATGCACATTAATGCTGGTGACTGTGTGTGACCATCGAGAGCATGACTGAGTGAGTCATTAATTCTGGGAGACTTTGCATTTCTTGTTACACTTTCATTTTGTTGCACCTGGGTTATGCCCCTATTGCCCCTCATATGCCCTACACTATATCTCTGGTCTATTATACTGTGATACTGCTATTTTGCACTACCATTGTAGATTTGGGCACCCATCATATAAGCATGGGTGCTAGGAATGTCCTTTGCTGCTAATATATGCAAATGTTTATCATGCATGATTCATTATACCTCACTATAACACATTTATAGAGATTATGTTTGTCTTTATTTATTATATATATATATATAATACATTTTTTACTAATCACTGATAAGATCACTCTGAGGATCATCAGTGATTACTATTTACTTATATTCTCATATAATTATATGTAGTGTGTGTTTACACTCAGGCAGATATGCCATGTGCAATAGAAGTCCTGTCAGCACTTCTCTTTGTCTCTTTAAAGAGAAATGTTTTGTTATGTCTTATATTACATATAAGCAAGAAATGTCATGTAATAGAGCCAGTCAATATTTCTTTTGTCCAAGCTATAATGCAAATGGAAGCATATTATTTGTCTCATATGATACTCATTAGTAATTCTGTCTCCTAAGTCATCATCCAATGGAGAATGATTTAGGACCAATACATATTGTTTCTCATATCTGTACCTATGAGGTAATCTCTGTTGCTATGCTGCTATCTGTAGTATTTAGCCTTCTGTAACCTAGTTCCACAGGGAGAGAGAGAACAAGATCTTAGAGAACCTAAGATCTACAAATACTGGATATTACATTACATTCTTCAGGAGAGTGGTGAGAAATCCATCTCCCTTGTGATTTTCTTTGTCACATGCTTGGCGTAAGTAGTCTAATAAACATTTATTTGTACTCTTGCTTATTTACTGAATGTTTCTTGGCAAACTCTGAAGACATAAGAATCTGTATTATTAGTATTATTATTATTTACTCTACTATCTGAGATTGTTTACATAACAATTTCACTTAATCATCACTGGGATATTTTCTGGACACAAGACAGTAGCATTTTGAGTATGCGCATTAATTCTGGAGTCTGTGTGTGATGTGACCAAGTCCAGTGCATGCATGACTAAGTGTGTCATTAATTCTGGGAGACTTTGTATTTCTTGTTGTACTCTCATTTCACTTACGTCAGCACTGGGAGTTTTCTGGACACAAGACAGTAGCATTTTGTGGATGCACATTGATTCTGGTGACTGTATGTGTGGGGGGCACGTGGAGCTGCCAATATTGTTGCCACTCTGCCTTACTTCACGTTAAGGTGTAATGACAATGCAAAGTAATAATTACAAGGCAAAGTGAGCCTATCCTATTGGCCACTCCTCATAGCAGAGTGACAATGCGAAGTGGCCATTTCTGCTTACTTCGCCAGCGGAATTTAATTTCACTGCATCTCTAATTAAAACACATAAAGTACAATAAATAAAAGTCATTTCTTAAATCCCTAACTCAATTTGTGGAAAAGTTTCTCTAAATAAGAACCCCTCCCCTCCCTGTACCTCAGACTGGGTGCAAGTGTCAGAGATATTGTAAATGTGGCTGGGCCAGGGAGCTGGCTGCCTCTTTGCAGTGAGTCCTTTTTTGGAAGATGGTTGAGGACTCAGGAACTCAAGATCACTGATTAATTGCAGTTTATAGTTAAAAGGTTCAAAATCTTGTTTAGATAAACCCTGAGTGTGGTTTGTCACTGTTTTCCTGGCTATCCTGTGTTGCCGAGCTGCAGAAAAAAAGGACATCATTGTTTGCACTGCAGAGCTGTACCTGCTTGTAAGTACCCATTTTAAATAAAATAATCTTGACCAGCACTGAGAAATAAGTACAGGGTACTGTACCTGTGTCGATGGCAATGGCGATAGGGAAAAGCACATAGCAGGATAGAGTAGTGTGGCAAAGAACCAAAATACTTTATCAGACCCTAGTAAAGTGGACAAGAAGGCTCGAAGTGTTACCATGTGCTCTGTACTTGCAGGGGTAGTAAATCCAGGCTAACACAGGGCATAGCCTGCTGAATTTCAGCTTGCTAGTACCCCTAAATAGACTGCACAGATACTGCTTCCTGCAGGGAGCCAGAAGTAAAGGAGCACTTGCATCTACTAAAATGGTTGGTTGTGAAGGAGGCAAGACTATCCCAGCTGATGCTTCTGCCCCAGCTGACATGGGTGACTCCTCAGTGTGATATCTGTTTTTCCATAGGGGTACCAATGGGTAGACCATATATGTTTGTAAAGCCTGTAACATGAGAGAGGGCCTGCCAAATCAACTACAAAGGCTGACCCTAACTGGTCAGCACTTAGCAAGGCCTCTATTCTAGTCCAAGGAATCAGAAGGTGACTGGAACAGATAACTGCAATCAAAGTCGGGCTGGGCCAGTGACTACACATTACCTACCTGGGGCTAGGGATGGAACAGAACTCTACAGGCATCCCAGAGCCAGCTGCTCTTAAATCCCAGTGACACAGAGTGCTGATTTCTATCCATGATAACTCAGGGCTGACTTCCCGCGGGTGGGTGGTCCTACCTGTGGCATGCATTTTTTCCCCAGAGCAACTGGGTGCCATTTATTCATCATGACTGATGCTGATGACCCCTTGAGACACTGCATTTCACCATCACCACATTCTGCAAGAGTAAAGTGGAGCAAACTCCAGAATCACCTTATGCTAGCAAACAACAAGTAGCATCCACTGTGAAACATCGAGGTCCCATCAGGGCTTGACTGCTCCTGTCTGTAAGGACTGCCAGGGTGGTGTCACCTCCTGCAAGGCCAGCCACACAGCCAAGGCTGCTGAAAGTACATCAGCAAACAATGAATCTGAAGACTAGCCTAAACATGGTGAGGATGTCGATGCTTCCAAGAAGCCCACCGCATGTAGAATTTGCAGTCCTTCCAAGGAAAAAAGCTAGCCCAGCTGTGAGAATACCAATGAGAGAATGACTACCCCTGGAAAAGCCCTTCAGGGGCCAGTACACAAGATACCACAATAGTCACAGGCAGAATGTGTGCTACAAAGAAGACCAAAACAATACTTTCCCACTACACTTATGCTTATGTCACTGAGTGGCTCTGGAATGTGATCAAAGGAAGAGTGAGGACTGGCTATTTGAGGATGTTCTGGAGAAAATCTATGCCAAGCATGGGCTGCCAGAAAGGAGTAACCCCAGGACATGGAGGAGGAGAGGAGAGTGGCCCAAGTCATTAATACCAAACTTGTACAAAGGGCTACTTCTCACCAAGCATTATGCCCTACATCAAAGCATGGATGACTGAAGCACCAGTTATGAAGAAGAAGACTGGGACTTCTATGGAGCCACCTGCACCAAGCCGAATCCCGCTACATTTTTAAGTAGGACAAAGTAGTAGCCCCATGATTGCCCTCAAGTCTTTATGAGGAATTCTTCTGCCATTCAGTTTCGCTCTTGGGAGGAAGACCACAGTAAAAGATCAAATGAAGTAGCAACCAGGGCATCTGAAGCCTTTTCTAAGATACGTCTATCATTCAATTTCACCCTTGGGAGGAGGACCACAGAGAGCCACCTGTGTTACCAGCATAGCTGTGCCCCACAGGACTGATGTTGCAGCTTGGAAGACAGAGAAAGAGAGGTAGCGTACTTCAAAGCCTGCTTGTCAAACAGTGAGGCTGAACTTTATTATTTTGTTGGACTATTTCACTGTTAGGGTACTCCTGTGGCCTAACAAATATGAGTAGTAGTAGCTTTATTTATTTCTGGCACCATTCTCTGGAGGCCCAGGGTGTCATTACAAAAATAATATGCATCACATTCACCTACTACATAAACAGAATAAAATTCACACCATAAACAGTCAACTAACTAACATCAATTAAAATCTACAATAAAACCCAATATGGACATCAGATATAAAATTCACAGATATTTGCAGGTTAAATAATACTAACATACTAAAATGCCAGCAGAATAGGCCTAACTGTCTTTATCGTCTACTCATTTGGTCATCCCCACCCTGGGTGCTGACCTTGCTGTCCCCTCGCCTTCTCTGGCTTCTCCCTTCACAGTTCGGATATTCTTGCTGCATTGGATTTTGCTTCCAGAACCCTTCCTGTACCTGTCCACCCCTCTTGAACCACTCCACTGTCTCTGCCTCCACCAGCCCCTAGGCAGTGCATTCCATGGCTCCACCACCCTCTCAGTGAAGTAGCACCTCCTCCTTTCTCCCTGAATCTTCCCCTCCAGCTTCCACCCATGCCCTCTAGTGGCCCCTTTCTCCTTCCTTGAAGCACCCTGACTGTTCCTCCCTATTTACCCTCTTCATGTACCTGAAGACCTCTATCATGTCCCCGGTCCCTTCTCTCTTCCAACGTGTACATATTTAGCTCTTGAGCCTCTCCTCATAGGTCCTGTCCCCAAAGCCCCAAATCATTTTGGTTGCCCTCCTCTGGACCCTCTCCAGGAGGTTAATGTCCCTCTTTAAGTGTGGCCTCCAAAACTGCACACAGTACTCAAGGTGCGGCCTCACCAAGCAGTTATACAGAGGAGTATCACTTCCCTCCTTCTGGAGGTGATCCCCTAGCGATGCATCCCAGCATCCTGTTGGCCTTGGCTGCTGCCCTCCTACAAGTCTCAGAGTTGTTCATCTTGACATCCACCACCACCCCAGGTCCCTCTCAGCCATCGAGACTTGTAGCATTTCCCCCCACCAGGGTGTACACTTGGCCTGGGTTTCTGGCCCCAGGTGGAGTACCTTGCATTTCCCTGCATTGAACCTCAGCTTCCACTTTCTAGACCACCTTTCCAGAGCCTCCAGGTCCCCTGTAGGGCCACCCTCCCTAGCCTCTCCTTGACAATGCCCTCCATCACCTTGCCCACCACCGATGTCAGGCTGACAGGCCTGTAGTTCCCTGCCACCTCCCTTGATCCTCCTTGTGGATAGGCACTATATGCGCCTATATAGTATATATATATAGTTAATTAAAATCAAGTCCATAGCAGATCTGAAAGCATGGGCAAAGAGGTAGGTTTTAAGGTTCTTTAAAATATTTCAAGTGATGAAGCCTCTCTCAGAGCCCCTGGTAATGAGTTCCAGAGTGTTGGACCAGCTACCCCAAAGGCTATGCCCCAGATGTTTTTAACTGCATTTTGGGATTATCAAGAGGCCCTCATTGGAAGAATGGATGCAAGAGATCATGCAGAATGCAGGACCCAGGTCATAGGTGCCTTATAGGTTAATAACCTGATCTTATAAGAGATGCACCACTTTATTGGCAGCTGCAGCTCCTGCAGTGCAGGGTGTTATCACTAGATCTAGAAAGACCTGTTAACAGTCTCACAGCTGTATTCTGCACCAGCTGCAGGCATCATAGCGCACCTTCACTGACTCCCAAGGTAGAAGTCATTGCAGTAGTCGAGGTGTGATGTCACAAAGGCATGTACTAGTGAAATCAGGTCCTCAAGGAGAACAAGGAGAAAATCTCATTGATGTTTCTGAGGTGATAGAAACCACTCCAGATGACCGCTGACACCTGAGACACCAGTGTCAGCCCTTTGTCCAGAATGAAGCCTAGATTCTTCACCTGACGGACAGCATCAAGAAGAGGGGCACCAAGACAAAGGTTCAGTAACCCTCAGACACTGTCCGTCCCACTTTCCAACTCAGTTCAACACCAATACTTCGGTTTTTGGGGATTAACCCTCAGCCAGCTTGAGGACATCCAGTCCATGATTTCAACCGCACATTTGTTCAGCGTGCCCACCACCACCTGGCCCTGAGCTGCAAAAACAAGTAGAGTTGAGCATTATCTGCATAGCAGTGAATTACAACACCATACTGCCTGATGATCTTACCAAAGGGTAGCAAATACACTGAAAACAACATGGGCAAAAGACTGATCACTGGGGAACCCACAGTGCAAGTCCTTTGGGCATGATGAGAAGTCACCATCACCACCCTTTGATACCTGCCCTGAAGGAAGTATACAAACCATTGCAAAAGGTGCCAGAGAACCCACATATTCCCAGAGACAGTCAAAAAGCAGCCCATGGTCAGTGGTGTCAAATGCAGAACAGAGATGTAGGAGTACAAGAATTGATCTCTTCTCTATCTCTCACCACTAGCAGATACTTTGTACCCATACTAGGGCGGTTTCAGTTCTGAATCTCAGTCAAAACCCTGACTAGAGAGGTTCATAGACATCAAGGTCTGAAGGTGAGCCTCAAGCTGCAACACAAGCATATTCTCAATAACCTTACCTAAAAGCGGTAGGTTAGAGACAGGTCTGTAATTTGCTAGGACATCTGGGTCCAAGGTCTTTTTTTCAAAGGGTCTCACCAGTATGCTTTTAATCCAGCTGGGAAGATTCACTCTGACATAAAACATCCATAAATACTGGACCCAGTTGTTCCATGCAGACCAGTAAGAGTCACCGTGGACCTGGGTCCAGGTCACAGCAGGTAGGTTGCAGCTCGAGATCACCCCAATGACCTCCTCCATTGTAACTGGTCAAAACTTACTCCATGACCATTAAAAGCCAATGTTACATTTCATCTTCCCACTACTGGACAAAATTGTCTAGAGAAGGAGATCACAGCTCTAATGGAGACACCTATCTGAGAAAAAATGAGCAAACTCCTCACATTGTGAAAAAGAAGCACTTTTACATGCTGCTGACAGGCTGGATGTAAAAGCCTGGCTACACCAAAAGCTGAGCTGGTCAATTTTTCCCAGCTGCAATCTCTCTGGACAGGAATTCTGCCTTCTTACAAGTGATTTCTCTTTGATACTCACTGTAGTGAGCAATCAAAGCTAGTTCATCCTCCTGAACACTGCACCTCCTGCAATGCCTTTTAGCCTCTATCCCATAGCCTTCATCAGTCTTAGATCACCATTAAACCATGGTGAGCCAAGCTCTGGATGCAGAGAAGGACACAGACTGAAGCTAACAAGTCAAAGGCCGTGGTGACAGCCCTATTATAGGTCACTGCCACTTCCCTATACCTGCAGCAGAAGCTGCCAATGTACCTGAGTGTGTCAAGCACCGCCAGAAGATCCTCAGGGATTCAACCCTCTCAAAGGGCGGTATCTGACAACCTCCTTGGGGAGGGTCACAGAGGGGTGCCCTGAAGTCATAACTGATGGTGCAATGATCCAACCAACTAATGAGGTCAATCCTGTGGTTCTCGACCTCAGGTTCTGTGTAGAACACCAGGTCCAGTGTGTGTCTGTGCTAGTGGGTACCAGCAGCAATTGCTTATGCCAGGCCCAGAGCTAGTACACTCTGGAGGAACTCTTGTCCAAAATGTGATAATTCATCTTCACGCCATGCAATGAAATTGAGGAGGAAAATCCATTTCTTGACACAAACAGCAGGTCAGCAACAAACTCCACAATCTCCTGCAGAAAGTCCCTTCACCCAAGGTGGATGATAGATGAGGAGGACTCTGCACCTATCACCTAGACAACTACAGATGGACATGCACTCAGAAGTCAAGGTGTCCCCACAGAGTGCCCACTGTTTCCAGCTGGGATCTTAACAAGATAGCAACTCCTCTACCCTTACAATCCTTTGTTAGGCAGTGCACAACAGAGAAACCAGCCAGCACTGCCACCTTCAAAACTGGGCCAGTGTCATCACCAAGCCAGGTCTCCATAAAGCACACCAGGGCAACTGAGGAGCAGAAGCAAAATCTGCAATAGTCATGTCTTATTCTTAGCAACCTGGCATTGCAGAGCACCACCCAAAGAGGATGAGTACTGGCAGCCAGTCTCTTTGCTACCTGTCCAGCTGAGCTAGTGGATTACCTGGGGAACAGGGACCAAATATCTACAACCCCTCTCCTGTCCTCATCTCACTCCAGACTGTCTCCTGGACAATACTACCCCAATCACCTCCACTCTACCCACTCTTCTCATCCAGCTTAATCCTCCTGCGATGCCTCCTGGAAATCTCCAGCCCCTGCATTGATTATACACATTCTCAGAGTGAGGGGACATCCCAGAAGGGACGGAGCATATAGATGGAAAAAGGAGTTAAGTGATTCTGTCTAAAGGCTCAGGCAAGCACATTCAGTAAATAACATAAATGTCTGGTAAAAGCTAAGAACCACCCACTTTCCCTCATTCACCCTAAACCTATGCACATCCACAAAAGCACACTCACTTAAAATAAAATTATACTGCAAAATAAAACTATGTAACTTTTCCTAGCACACACACATCCCAAGTCCTCACCTCTAACCACCCACCAGCATAAACCCCAACCTACCCCACTAAAAAACATGGTGGTTATGCACTAATGGGGCATAAGTACATGCCAAAGGCACGTACCCACCGTGTAGCTCCATGGCCTCAACAGGTGATGGGTGCCCAGTATGCATGACTGCAAGCACCAGCAGGGCACCTGTCAGTGGTTTTGCCCCCAGCTTGCAGGTAAGTAGGGGTGGATGGTGTAAGTGGCAGGTATTGTGGGATGGTGTGGGTGTGGGGTTTCCAAATGCATGGGCACTCACATGAATGGCTGCCCGGCTTCCACATGTGCCCAGTGGGCCTGAGCAACTTGTGAGTCATATCCTGGTCCCACCGCAGCTGGCGAGTGTCATCCTTGGGGATAGGTAATGAGTTACAGCAAGTTCCCACAGCTGTAACCTGTACCCCCTGTGCCCAGTATTACGTGTGGTTGTGAATGTCATGGAGAGTGGGCATGCCCACAACAACACCCCGACTGCTTATGGCAAGTAGCTGCTCACAGCGGTCTCAAGGATCCACTGCACAGCTGGCTGGACACTGTCTATAAATGTTAAGGGGATCTGCAGGACCCTCACTGCATTGCATTCCCACTTAGGGCTGCTTATGCACCTCAGATACGCAGCATACAGGCAATCCTTTTTTTTTGTGTGCAGGGGCCCCATAAAAGTTGAGAACAAAAAAAGGAGACCCTAAGCCAAGGAGTCCCTAGCTTGTTAAAGTCCCATAGGTCCATTTGCAACTGCACAAAGTCAAGTTCCAGAAAAACTCAATTCCAAACAGAAAGCACCAGTGATCATATACATTAAAATGAATTAATTAAAAACTGGGCGTTTGAAGGTTAGTGGCTATCTTGTTCTCACCAAGGGAGCACAAACAGAATCACAAGATGCAGGTGCAGGCTCTGCTCTCTCACTGCAGAACCTGTCTGAAACCAGATTGCTCAGAATGTATGACAGAAGAGTAAAATACTTCCAGCAGACAATGTCCATAAATGACCTCTGAATCATTGGCCCAGATATTCAAAGGTTGCACCATGCGCAACAGGGTTGCTGCGTGCACTAACTCAAAAATCGCCATTCTGCGATATTCAGAAGGGGCCAGTTGCGCCACCAAAAACATGCTGAGCAACAGCGCAGTAAATGAAGGCATGCGCAGTCGAAGGCGGGTCCATGCATAAAGTGCGCAATGCGATATCCGAACACTGCGCCAATGCGCAGGTGGCTCAACCGGAAGATACGAGTACATTTGGAGCCAAAATAAAAAGGCTCAAAAGCGGCGCAAGAACCCTAGCAGGCGCAAACTGGGGAGAGACAGAGAGAGAGAGAGAGAGACAGAGCTGGAAGAGCAGAGAGGACAGTGGGTCAGGAGGACAGAGAGGCCAGTGGGGTGCCGGTGCAGTGGAAGCAGCAGTGGGGCAGCAGGGTAACACAGGAACAGCAGCCGGGGCAGAAGCCAGGGAGATGGACAGTGCCAGCTTCCACATGGAAGCTGTAATGAAGGGTGAGACACCATGCTGCAGGGGCGTGGCGTGGAGAGCCCGTGGTGAGTATGCCCCAACAGGTGGTATCGTGCACCGCATCAGCTTGAGCTGTACTGAGCGCCGCACAGATGTGGGGCGGGTACTGCCTGAACAGGGCAATACTGAGACGGCTCTATGAATGGCAGTGATGATGTAGTACCATGACGGAGTCACTCCTGTCCGTGGAGCCAAGGGGTGACAGCCTGCATGTGCCTGCTCGCCACGAGCACCTTCCAGAGGCCAACAGGGGACACCACAGGCATTACACAGTCGCCACGCCACGCATCCTCACCCAATTCTCAGCGCACTGCTGCCTCATTCTGCGAGTACATCCAGTTCCCCGCGCAGCGGCGTGAGAGCATACAACAAACATGCAGGAGTTCCACAGGGTAACACATTGATGCCTGGCAGCTAGGGCCATAGAGCTGCACCCATGTGACATTCTCAAGACGCCCGCCTGGCCCCGCGACGGCCAGGCATATCGGAACCAAAAGGGTTTTCCAGTGTCAACTCAGGTGGTGTGATGCCACTGGGCGACATAATGTCTGTGCCACACCTGGCGGAGCACATGATGCCTTCATGGCACCAGCCTCGCACTGTGCCATCCAATTGAGAGTGGGACATCCCAGCGGGGTCATCTAGAGGGGTGAGTACACATGTATGGAATGCAAACTCTGGGCAAGGGTGGAATGACACAGGTGCCATGGTAGTGCACACCAAGGATATGGGCAATATGGACCTGACATGACACTGAATCTCACTATCTCCACACAGGTGACTGCGGATACCACTCCGTCCTGGCTGCTCACACACCGTGCCAGCGCCCCCGACCCCCAAGCTAATAGCTTCAATAGGGCACATGCATAACACGTAACATCACCAGAGCGGTGTTTGGGATGCTCAAGGCACGCCTCGATGCCCTGGACCTCCGGCCGGAGCTCACAGTACAGCCCCCAAAAGGCCTGTGGGATATTCCTGGCCTGTTGCATCCGGCACAACATGGCTAAAGACCATGGATAGCTGTACAGGTCCAAGAGGGGACAGCGATGGGGACGCCGGGTGGCGCCCGGGGATAGGTGATGAGCAGCCCCCAGGGACGGAGGGACCCCCACTGACCGGCAGGCCCAGCTGCACCGGACACCATTGCAGAAGAGCACTACGCCCAACACAGGTAAGTCAAGGGGACATGTGCAGGCAACACTGTCCATCATGAAACCACAGGCACACAGGGGAACACACCGTGCATGAAGGTCAGGGGAGTTGAGGTTCAAGGCATACCAACACACCATCAGAAGGGTGAGCACTCATATGGACACACACACACCAGGCAGCATACATGGCAGCAGCACAGCACTCGGAAGCGACATTAAACAACAGCACCACCAACCACCCCTCACTCTGGACTGTCCATGACGGGTGTCAGGACCTGGCACCTGGCACCTTTGGTGTACAGTGCAATGCAGGCATCATCATGCATGCAGCACCTGTGGACAGCAGTTGGGAGAGTGTGCAGGTGGTCCGTGTGTCAGCGTGGTGAGCGGAGCACCCAGCAGTGCACTACCCACCATACACACATTGCACACAGGGCAGCACCAGACAGAGCCTCGCACTGGAGACAGCTCAGTCAGGTAGCACTGTCCCATGGCCACCACGGATGCGTGGGTGGCCCGCCAGTGGCCCAGCAGCACTGGCAGGCTGAGCAGGGCCTCGGGTGGCGCTGGTGCACCACCAGGGGTCCAACTGCAGCCACGTGACCTTGCCTGCACAGGGTCTGCATCCTGCCAAACAAACTTGCACCAGGGTGCTCGGATGCACACAGCAGAACCCGCGTCAAGCAGGCCTGGTGTCGCACGACGCCGGAACGGGAGTGGAGAGCACTGTGTGGGGTGTGTGTGGGGGCACCTGACAGTGTGGCCAATGCGCCCGCTGACAGAGACCACTGCCTGGGTCAGCCTGTCAATGGCAGCGGTCACATCTGTCACGCATAAGGACCAGCTCGGCTCGGTTCCCAAGCACACCTTGTATGCCGCTCCACGGACACAGACAGTGCCTCCAGGGACCTTGCAACCCGCCCTGCAGCTGTACCGAGTCCTGCAGCAGGCGGGTGCGCGATCCAATGGGTACTGTGCCCAATGGCATCGTGACCCCAGGTGTGGACGGTCTGGTGCACAGCACCCTTGAGGGTGGCGCTGTTCGCCAGGACGAGTATGGGCGGATCAAAGGGCGGTGGACATGTGCCGCTGCTTGACACTGTACCCCAGACCTGGTGTGCGACTGCTGCTGCCCCCTTCAACTGCTGAGCCCCCAGGTCCACCTGTTCCACCTCCGTGCTGACAACAGTGCCAGACACCTGCACAGCCACCGGTGCTGCCCACCGGTGCTGACAGGCACAGCCTGGGACTGTGCCAGCATGCTGGTACAGGTGTGAACCAGAAGGCCCAGGGCACGTGCTGGCCTGCCATGTGTCCATCATGGGACGCACACCTATCACTGCCATTGCAGGCCTGCTATCATCAATGGTGCAGGTGTGTGCCACTGCCATAGGCACAGCATGCTGGCTACCTGCATGCCAGACTGCTGTGACACAGCTGTGCACCCCTGCACCCGTATCACTGACACCGGAATTGTTGGCCCAGCATGCTGCTGCTGCAGTGCCTGCAGGCTGGTGGCGGAGGTGGATGGTCCCTCCTCCACGTCCAGCAGGTCTGCATCACTGTCTGGACCCACCACCACCACCGTCTCCTGAAGACGAACAGGATCTGTAACAGAAAGAGTACATGTGGGTGCATGTGAACAACAGCCCCCCAACAACACCACCATGTCATACCGTGCAGTGATGGGCTTCCCACCTGTCCAAATCCTCCGCTGGCACGCTCAAGAATGGCACTGGCTGCATGGCTGCCGACCAGTGTCTCCTCTGTAGGGGTCAGCTGCAACACCACTGGTGGCCCCCACCAGTGCCAGCACGTGCCCCCTGAAGGGCCACCTTCTCCAGCCTCCCGCGTCAGTCCCCATCTTCTTTCTGGTATTCCTGCACGGAGCGTGGTGGCTTCCGTGGAGGTTGACTGCACGGCTACCCTCCCATGCAGCTGTACGCTCCTGGGGGTGCCCCTCCGTCCACTCACTAGTGGCTCATCCTCCAGGTAGGCCTGGAAGGGCCTCCGTCTCTGCGCGGTGAGGTCGGGCCTCCTCGCTCGCCTGCCGTCCACACCTCAGCTTGGCTCTGGTCAGTCATGGTGATCTGTATGGGTGGAAGTGGACACCTGTCACTGTGCAGTCGACAGCATTTCCCCATGAGCATAGCTGCCGGCCTGGGGGGGAAGCCCCCACGCTTCCTCTCCGCATGGCAGATACTGATAGAAAGGGGTGCCTTTGTCCCTTTCTAAGTGCCCTTTCATGCTCAGCCCCTCAGCCTTTATCATCCTCCGCCCATGAGGCATTGTCCTGAGCATCACACAGCATGTAACCCACCTCTCACCTGCAGTAACCAAATCTGGCCAGCACAACTACACTATCGCATTTTTATAGCGCAACACATGCAAATGAGGTGTGGGCGCATCTTTAATGACATGCTAATCGTGCCACCGCGCTTTGAATGGCTGATCGCATGATTTGCATATGTCGGCTGAATATCGCGTAGGCGCGCTGGCACACGGAAGGTCCCGGCTGAGCCAATGGCGCAGGTTTGTGGCTGTGTGCCACACTGCGTACGCGTGCCCAGACAGCTTACGCATCACGTCTATCGTGCTGCAGACCTGCTGAGTGCGCGATGGGCGATTCAGACCATGGCCACCATTGTGCCAGTGGCGCTACAGCACTGGGCACTATATGGCGCTATGGCACTACCGCGCGATAGTCCACTGTGGCACTGGTGTGCAGCTTGGCAGTCGCAAGAGGATGCCTATACGTCCGATGGCGCCAGCGTAGGCCTTCGCGCCATTGCCGTGACCTTGTGTATGCCCTCTGACCCCTGGCGCTGTTGGCATCATGTATATCGTCCCTATTGGCGCTGTCTGGTGACAGCACCATGTGAAGGATGCGCTGTTCGAACAGCGCGATTGAGCCTGTGGTGGTCTACTGCGCAACAACTCCATCGCGGGTTACGTGGCGATCGGGCGCCATATTGCCTGCTGTAAAGTTGGTGCCATGGCTAGAGGAGGGCGGTGTCCTGGAGCCAGATTGAAGTGGCCAACCTGGTGGCCCTAGTTGAGCCACACACCATGATGGCCTGTATGGTGAGGTGCCCTCACCAGTGCAGAGACTCAGCTGTGGCAGCAAGTGGCCACTGACCTGGTGGAGATCACTGGCAGGGGCGGTCTGCTGAGCAGTGCCTGCACGGTACAGTGACCTCCGCTGGAGGAGCCAGAACTTTAATAAGGGCTGCGGTCGCATGCCAGGCGGGGCGAGTGCCTAGGCCAGGTGAGTGTACCATCTATGCACCTATATTCTCTGTAGGGGTGTGTGTGTGCTTGGGTGGCTGTGCATAGGTGCCGGCTCGACACGGTTGGCTGTGTCAGTGTGTGCAGCTGTGCGATGGATGGTTATGGCTGTGTGGGCAGGCACTCACTGGGGCAGGGGCACTCTGCTTTTGAGTCACACTGATGTTTGTCTCAACATATGTCTCCACAGGCTGGATTTTGAGGGACGAGGCGAGGGATGAGGTGGGCGTGCCAGGGCCGGTGCCAGGGGTGTTGTGCCCCAACGCAGCAGCAGCAGCAGCAGCAGCATCAGCAGCAGCGGCAGACCCAGCTGCTGGAGGAGTGTGAGTATCATTACTTCATGGATGCTATTGCATGCTGGGAGGGCAAGACCACCAGCCATGCACAACACAACCAAAGGGGAGGTCATAATTCCACTATACAAGACACTAGTGAGGCCCCACACTGGAGTACAGTGTACGTTCTGGAGACCATACCTACGTATGGACATGGACTGGGTAGAGAGGGTTCAGAGGAGGGCAACACGGATGGTGCATGGATTGCATCACAAGTCCTATGAAGACAGGTTGAAGGAACTGAACATGTACTCCCTGGAGGAGGGAGGGAGAGTGGGATATGATGGGGACATACAAGTATCTTACAGGGGAACAGAGTGCAGGAAAACACTATTTTTAAGTGTAAGATGTTCCAGGACTAGAGGGCATGGGATGAAGTTGGAGGGGGACGATTCAGAGGAACATGAGAAAGAATTTCTTCACAGAACGGGTGGGTGGACAAGTGGAACACCCTGCCAGAGGAAGTGGTGGGGCTGACTTGGTCACGGATTTAAGAATGCATGGGATAGCCATACAGGAATTCTGGAGGTCAGGGGGTGCAACAGACTTATAGGACAACAGAGTGAACTTACAAGGTCAAATGGCCAGACTGGGTGGCCCATAGGCCCTTATCTACCGACACTGTCTATGTATCCATGTATGTAGGCACGACACAGGTGACATTCATCACAGTGCAGTATCACAGCACGTCTGTGTATGCGTCACTGGTGGTCCAGGCATGCACTGGGCACATAGCTGTGTAACTGGCATCGCACCGCGTTGCCACATCACTTGCCAGCCTAGATTTGTACTGTGATTGACGTGGGCAGTGTGTGTGGGCGGTGGTGCGATAGCTGGTGCCGCTTGTTTGTGATGGCTATGTGCATGTTCACTGTGGGTGGGTGCATGCCATCACAGGTGGCGGACATTGGGCTATATGGCTTGCAGGTTGGGTGGTGTTCAGGGTTGTGGTCAGTCACAGCCATTGACTGTGTTCCCATTTTCCTAGGCCTCGAGGTTCTCCGGCAGATTCCCCACGATATTCGGGGCATCACATGGGTGTCGATCGAAAATCAGGCCGTCCTCCAATCAATCGAAGCGTAAGCCTTGCGGGCGGCAAGGGCAGTGCAGGACCAGGCAGAGGATGAGCAGCCAGGCTGGGCCATAGCGGCTGCTACCCTTCCCACTTCTCCCATCCCTACCACTCCTGCCTTCCTCTCCAAGTTGTTCATCCTTACCCTTGAACACCCCTACCTTGTACCCGTCCCCCTTGTAAATAGTTGTTATTGCTTTGTTTCTTTACTATTCGATATTTAAATATACATTTATATTTTGATATGAATACTGTGTTAGTCTCTGATTTGCAGCTGGCTATGGGTGCTCAGTTGCAGGGTGTACATGCCATCTGGGTGGTATGGTCCTGGTGTGTGTGTGTGTGTGTGTGTGTGTGTGTGTGTGCATGGGGAGGTGTCTCCAGCATGGCAGTGACTTTCGGTTGGTCTTGCCATCTGCCCCACCCAGTGCTGGGTACAGCAGGGTGTGTCTGGCTTGTAGGCTTCTGTGTTGCAGGGGCTGGCGTGTGCTGGGGGACTGCATGGTTTCCTGCAGTTCCAGTCACTGAACATGGGTGGTGTCTTGGGGTCACAGTGCAGGGTGTGCTGTGCATATGGGGGCTGATGTGCACTGTGGTTGTCAACCCCTGTGTGTGGCACTCCGCCTGCCAGTGGTTGTGCTGGGGTGTCAGGGCTCTGCTATGCTTTGTTGGCTTGTCCCCATGGGCACGTGGATCATCTGTCCCACCTCCAGTGATGCTGTGCTGGGTGTGCCGGTGTGGTGTGGGTTCTGCAGTGTGTTCCTGTGCCCATGTGTGGCATGGCTGGCGGTGGGCCCAGCCTGCCTCCCTGGATGTGCAGTTCCATTGCTCTGGAGGACTGTGCTTGCGCTATGCAGCTCTGGAATGCTCAGCTGAGCTTCCTAATTGCTCCCTTAAGCGCCTTGTTCTCTCAGCTTCTCCTTCCTGGTTGCGAGATGCAGTATGTGCCGATATTCAGACGCTTGGTTGCTTGCTCAATTTGCTCTGCTCCATGTTTGAATATCGCATCTGTTGCGCATTTGCGCAACTGGTTTGTGCTTGTTCCTGCTGTTGCACTACTTTTGAGCCAGTTTGAATATCTGGGCCATTGTGTAAATCTGCAAATCAAAGTAGCCTGCTGAAAATTAATAAAGTTTTAACTCAGTTCTAAGGGACTCAAATTCTGGGCAGACTGCAGATTGATGATGGACTGATTGCAGTTTGTACAAAAGCTTGCTTCAGCAGGTGAATCCCCACTCTCAGTTAAGTCCCACAGAATGGACTCAAAACAGCTGGCAGGTCCATGTCAGAAACATTAAGCAATAAACCTAAGCAATAGCCCAGGAACCTCAGTTTATGCTGACGAGTTTCAGCTATTTACAGCACAGCACAGCACTATCAAATGTTGTCCCACTGTGGTGCAACTTGTATAGGGAACAACTGGGAAAATGTGATAGAACACTGGTGCCGAGGCACACAATTCAATTGACCTACTGTAGTTTGGGACTACTTACGATCATAGATGGACAATAGGGACCACTCTCAATTTTGCAAAAGTAGAAAAGTTAAAACAGAAGAAAGAGCTTGGTGCCAGCAAAATAATTATGATTTTTTGACCAGCCTGTCAACTGAAGTGGTAGCACTACCGCTTGCAATGCCAGCGACCAGGGTACAGAAGCAAGCACTAGCCATTGTGGGTCACCTAGGGAAGATAATTTGAGCACCCTCAGACAATGGTCTCCTCCTTCAGGGAGGGATGGAGGTTGGGCAGCCAGCTTTGGTGGATGACTGCCACCTGGGTGACCACAGGTAGCAGTGCTCTCAAGAGCAGCTCTGATGGGTGGGGAGCAGGGCACATGACATGCACCATTCTTGTGTGCATGCTTGCATCATTCTCCAGGTGGACATCTCAGGAAAGTGTGAAACCTGAGATGAAAAGTGGTAGGCTGGGGTAGAGTGAAGGACTGACCCTTCACAGGCCGCACTGGTGACATGGCATCTTCTCCCAAACTGGATCTTGTGAAGTGGCAGTTGGGGCTCCTGCTGCACCCCACCACTGGTGTGGGAGGCTGTGGGGGCAGATAGGGGAATGTTGGTAAGTCCACAAGGTGCCAGGTAATGGGGCTGGGATCATCGGTCCAGTTGGGGCACAGGCCTACAAGGAGGAGGCAAAACATACTTTCTTCAAAGTTGTGGGTTTTATATTGCATATTGCCCCTGGACTTTGCTTTCAGAAACACAAATATAAACTATACAGCCCCATTTTAACACTACCTCAGAGGACGTGTTTGAAGTGGGAAGGAAGGTACATGTTTGAGTGTTGTATGCTAAATAGATAACATATGTTTAATGTGAGGTATATCCATAGACCTCTGCACTGTTAGGAGTTTATCAGGTGGTGGCTTTTAGGGTTATGGTTGTGTTGCCCCATGTTTACAACTCATGTAACACTCCATGTCACTGGGGCAGAGTGCCATGAGGACCAGTAGGGTGGAATATCAAAGGACCTTCATTGTTGTAGAATTCAGAGCTCAGGGGTCCCAATTATCATATTATGAGCATCCTATGCACTACTATCATTGTGCTCATCTACTGTAGCTATGTTTCCTCCTGTGGCTGAATGGATGATGAGGGTATGTTCACTGAAGCCTATGACGGAAGGCTAGACCTTGAAGCCCTTGGTTCTTGCTGGGGCTTTAAGCTTCAAAGGAGGTGTGTATCCCTCTAAGGAGCTTCTACTTCTTATGTAGGTCTACAAGACCTCGGAGGTTTAACCATTGGTCCCTTAGAGAGCAAGGTCAGCTGGTCTACTTCAGAGCTCCAAAGGGAGGAGAAACTGGCTGTAGCTACAGGGCAGTAGATAGTTGCATTTAGTCTGAAGGTAAGCATTCCTCATTCTTGTAGTGTCTTTTGTTCTCAATTCCTCAGTTCCAGTGAGCATAATACAGACCAACCTGGTGGTAGTGGGTGACTACCATTGCCTGAGAGCTCTGATGGGAGTAGACCTGCAACCTTCCAGCAGAAGAGGCTGGAAGAGAAACTCAGCTGTACAAGGAAAAAGGAGAGGTTTGGATACAAACTATCAGTACTGGAGTGAACTGCACATCTTTCAAAGTGGTTGATTCATGCATCCATCAGTGCCCTCCCTGCACCAGGCCACAGAAGGGTGAAATATGACCCGATGAAGTAAATTTGGCCAGGGACCTGCTGCCCATAGGTTTTAGTTCTTTGGGAGGGTGGTAAGCAGCACCTGTTGACAGACTCAGACCACTGGGGTTGTCTGTCTCTCCTTGGCCTTCTAAATTGGGTGGTAACCTACAGAGATCCCCAGAACTTAGGATGTAGCCCACAAGTACGTAATTTATTCAGACTTGGACCCTCTACCATTGAGGTTATGTGCTTTGTATAGAGTAGGATGTACCACCAGTGGCAACCTGGGGCCACCAGGAATTGCCTACCCCACCATGTAAATTTGAAGCCTTCCCTATTGGTTTCAGCTCTTTTTCCTGTTTAAGACAACTGGTAGAGCATTAGTAGGTATATGGCCTGGAGCCTGCTACCCTGAGTCCTCACAGTATGAAGACTGGTACCAGTTCTAGTGACAGATGAGTGGTGGAATTCTCAGGAAGACCTATGGTGCCAAATCCTCTTGCTGTGTCCTGGAGTCTGGCACAGTGAACATTTCTGAAATAAACTGTATAAAGTAAAGGTGTCCTTGTATAAGACCCTCTGTGGGTCACTGTGAATACCCTATCAGCTTAAGAGGGTTACTGTAATAAGTATCAGTTGGGTCACCAAGTATATTACAATATATTTTTTCCAACAGAGTTGTTTGCATTTTATGTCCCAGTCAGCTTGTTTTTTCTAGATTAGTTGTCATCATCTTTGTTCTGTTCATATGTATTTATTCTAAACATATCCCTCCATTCGATTTGAAGATATTCTCACTAACATAAACTGTCTATGATGTGTTGTCATCTACTTATTGTATTATTTTAATGCTATGGATTCTAGAAGAAATTATACTGTAAGTTTCTCTGCTTTGAATTTCTATATTTATTGTATTTTTGTATTTTATGTATATTTTAAGCTCTAATGGCATATTGCTGATCAATAAAGCTTTTCTGACTGCTTGGTAAGTATTAGCCACACAGTTCTCAGCCAGATAATGGAAGGTCTGGTCTGGAAAAAGTAAACCATAACTCTTATGTTGTGTCAAACTACTGAGATCATTGAGTTGTACTCCACTGGTTGTCTGCAGCCCCTCATCAATTCTGACTGCACTATCAAGGGAATTTGATGTTAAAGGGACTACACAATGTACCTCCCCAGTGGAACTAGTAAATATTAAAAGGGATTTGGACTGCAGAAAACTATACATCACCAATGAAAGCACGTTGACTGAAACTGATATGCTCATGAACTGGAGAATAAAAGGGATTCTGGTTCTACTTTCATATTGTTCTGGACCTTCACTTATTATTTTGGGGGTCTGTTTGTATTGTTAATTCCTTGTCTCACTGCCCTGAATGACCTCAGAATGGAGAACCCAGGAGGTAAACTCAGTTCTGGAAGGTCAAGGAAGTCAAAGTGGTGTTTCTACTGTATTTCCTTCCTTTAAATTCCATCAGAATACTCCTAAACATGGGGAGGAGATATACCTTATTGTTTAATTATACTATACAGTAGATTATTGGGACAAGGATGAACAGAAAGTTCACTGCTACTTTTCCTTCACTGACCACCGTTTTGGTTTTTAATATTTGAAGTAACGAAAATAAATGAAACTGCAACGCTTCTTTCCTGCCCTACCGGATTTCTTCTATACTAAAGGAATGTGTTCTGCTATACTGTGCTAGTGATTAGCTGTCATTTAATATAGCCTGATGATTTTCACTTAGGATTTTGCTTAAAAGGTTTTCACATGCCAAAAAGTGCAACTTTAATGCCTCCATGAGCCTTGAATTACTATACACTGGCAGATAGAAATTTGATAGTAATTTAATGCTGTACTGTATGTTGAAGCCAATAAAATGGAATTGTCATTTTTATGGTCAATGCAGCAAATGTTTCTATTGTCATGCACTCAGGAAATGCTTTCCATGCAGTTAGCATCAGTGTTTCTTCTTCATGTACATACATACACTGTTAAATAAACATTGCTTTCACCTAAATGTTCACATTGTTTGTTATTTCTAGCAGAGAATCAATTTAAGTAATCCTCTGCCTGATTTTTTAATTAGCTCTAAAAGGTTAAGATTTCAGTCCTAGAGAAACTATCAGAGCAGTATACATTTGCAGATGTCAAATTAGTTGTATGTTATTAAACATTGGCCAAAAGCTAGTACTGCACAAATGTGAGCCAGGTCAGAATATTATATAACTGCAATCCCCACCACATCCTACAACCTATCCTGAAAATTTTAAATCATAACAACTTCAAATTATCAAAGAAAACCTATTACATAGCCATGTACCATACCACTGAAACAAATGTAATGGAGAGACAGAAAGAAAAATTGCAGTAATTTCATGCTTCATACCCTAGCTCAGTCTTAATGGATAAGCAGTAGCAGCACAACGTGCTGTTTAAAAAGCTGAATATAAATGTATCTGTTTAATCTGGATATTCAATAAAGTTAAAACCCCAGAACTTTTATAGTATCTTGACTGTATTGCTCAGCATAAGATTCAGTAAGAATAGGAAGTATAAATATTCCATAAATGATTGTGAGGTCACAAAATACTGCAGATATCTTGCTCTGAATCAGCAGAAAATCATGAGCTATTTCAATCTGCAGGCAATTTAAGAAATGAATGAACTGATTACTGGTCCCAAGATGGCAGGCTTCCCATATCAAGCAAGCAGCCATATCATCTTCTGGTTTCCTACTGCATGGGTGTTCCCAGCCACAAATACCACTGCATCACTTGGAGTGCATTATTGCACTTAAAAAGTGGATTTTAACAAGTAAGACACATAACAGGAAACCAAACCTGTGACCATTCATTAAGCAGCATTACTGCACAATCAGGTGATGGGTTTTGTCTAATTAAAGTCCACCATTTTTTTTACCAATGTTATAATAATGAAATGATAATACATACTGTAGCAACAAAATACACCTGGGGAATGAAATCCTAATGACTGAAAAGAGTATGATATTGCAGAAGCCTCTCATGCTATTATTTCCAGCAGTGCATCTCCAGGTCAAAAGAAGACAGACACATTTGGAATCTTATCCTCTAAAGTGTTTGTCAGATTATATAGAAAAACATCTGATGACATTCCATAAAATGGTATATGTTACATCAGTCAGTTGTTCCTCCCATTTTAGGGTACCTTGGTTATTAGATACATTGTAATCTTTTAATTTAATTCTTTCAAATCTATCTGCTTTTAAAAAAGATTTCTTGATATTCAGTCTTATGAATGATGGACAGTTCTTGTCTTCATTACTCATTCTTGCCTCAGTTTGATATTTGGCCACAGATGATGCAGCACACTCAGTACTGATATTCACTACTCAGATAGCAAACACTGAAAAATAAAGTGCTTTTTAATTGAAGTACTTTGACTTCAGATAACTGAGTACTGAGAAATAAAAATGCAGCCATTAAGCAGCATGGCAGGTGAGAAAAGATTGTGTTTACAATTGTAACTCCCTTGCCATACATCCACCAAAGAACAGAGCTTATATTGTAGCTGCCAACCTTGGAGCTCAGCTGCTTTTTGCAGCCCTGGCTACAAGCAAGCCATTAATCCTGATCCTCGCTGACAGCAGTTAATGGCAAAAGGAGGAAAATACCTAAAAGAGGAATCTGCTGTCTCAACATAAGCTTCATGGACTGACATGGCCTATAAATTCCAGTCATGCTACATATCCAGAAGCAAATGGTTTGATATCTTTATTTAATTATTTTTACTTACTGGTTTCTCCCTCATGGCCCCAGGTCGGCTTCTGCTTCCAGACATCCCATTCTCTGGCCACCAGCTGTCCTACACCTTCTCCCAATTGGACCACCATCTTGCTGAGCCCAGCTTACCTCCCCATGGTGGGGTGATGGGCTGCAAACTCCCACCAGGACTGGATCCAGTACAGGTGGCACCCTCGGAGATGGTGTGTTTTAGGTGGATGGCCATCAAGCCGCTTCAACCCAGCTGCCAATTTCACTCTTTTCCATTCAGTGGTGGAGCATGCAATGTCAACAATGGGCATGCCATGTGCATGTCCACATGTAGCACACCTGCCAGCTGCTCCACCTCATTCACTGTATTGGCCAGGTGTGCCAACACCTAGCCTCTGCTAGGTGTCAGGCAAATTCCATAATCCTGTTCCCACCCTCCCCAGGAGGAGAGCAGTCCTCCTGACACTCAATCATCTCGCCCTGGCTGGCTGCCAGCGACCCACCTGCAGACACGGGTGTGGCATGGCAGGGAGGTAAGCAAGTTTGCCTCAGTCCTCCGCACCACTGGTCAGGCTTTTGATAACTTTTATTGGACCAACTTAGATGTTACAAAAGAACAAAGTACCTAATTTCAGACCAACAAAGTTCTTCCTCAGAAGCTTCTGAGGAAGGACTTAATGAGTTCTAAAGCTTAGGCACTTTGTTGTTTTTGTAACATTTAAGCTGGTCCAATAAAAGATCAACCATTTGCTTCTGGAGCTGTTCTTACAAGGACCAATAAGGCAACTAAACTAAATCTGAAAGTCATGCTACAGAAATGCAATGTTGTCATTAGGTTCCTGAAGACAGTAAAATGGCCTGGGCTACACATCTTGTACAGTGACCAGATCTGTTTCCTAGCCCAGGAGAGCACCTAGAAAAGTGGCTCTGACAACCAACAGACTGTGAGACTAGGAGCCTGTGCATGAAAATATTCCTATCTTTGATACCATATGTGGGTCAGAATGGTGTTGAGAGTCAAGACCAGTAGTCCTGGAACAGTGAGTCAATTAGAAGTTAGCAAGTGAGGGCATCAACCCCAAAGTGGAATCTTGGGAGTGAGCACAGGAAAAACAAATGAAGATTCATTCGAGCAGCTGCTTTTGCTTCATAGCCTTCCCCAAGAGAAACAGCTAATGGGGAGCTGAGAAGCAGGTGATATACAGGAGGAATGGGACAGCCTTCATGCTACAGTTGCAGTATTTCACTCTGTCTGATTAGGAGAAAAGAGACAAAGGTGCTCATATTTGGGGCTCCACAGGAGAAAGCAGTCACCTTTTCTAACAGATAATGAGCCAAGTGAAATCCTGATCATACAGCAAGATACAGTAGGAGCTAGTGTGGGAGAGAACCAGCAGCATATGCATGGCTGAGTGTATAGTTGCCTTGATAGCACTTTGCTCGGTAAGACCATTCTAAAGCAAGTCCCCAGGCAAAGTAAGAGTGGAGAGGTCCACCTCAGGGATGAAGAGGAGAAAGTCATTCTTCAAAAGAATGAAGAAAACTCAAGGGTCAAAATGCCTGCTGAAACGTCAGCTCCTACAGACACCTGCAGTGCTATAGGTTTGCCATACTGGTTCCAGTTTCCAGTTCCATCCAGCTGCAGAGGAGATGCCCCTACCAGAGTTGCTGAATCCCAGTGAGGTTGCTGAATCACAATTGTGAGTACAGAAACAGGTCCTGCTGCCCTGCACGGAGACTGAGTGAGTGAGTGAGTGAGTGAGTGAGTGAGTGAATCAGTCAGTCAGTCAGTTAGTTAGTTTTTACCTAGTGTTTAGGACTGTTAAATCCTGGGAAGAACTGCATGAAGAGATTTTTGTTTAAATTCCTTAAAGAGAATAGACCCATTTCCATCACATTGCTTTATTTGGTACTGATTACTTAAGTAATCTTTATTAGTTTATCCTGGTATCAAACTACTTCAGCTGTAGCTGGCCAGAAACTGACTAATATCCACAGCTCTTCAGCACCTTAGATCCATAGATACTTTGAGAGAGTGCCCCTAGACCCAGAGTGATACACTGGTACACCACAGGAAGGATTTATGTATGGTTGATTGATGAGTAATAGTACTGTTCTTTTCATTTGGTGTTTCCTCATCGACTATTGTTAATTTGATTGTTTTAACTCATTCCTTCACTTCAGAGCCTTGTTCTTGCCTTTCAGATACAAAAAACATGCTTCATTTTATTACTGTACAGTTTGTGTCCTTTTCGTTGGCTCGCTGCTAGGCCAACATATTACTAAGTAGCAGATTTGAGGCACACATCACTGTTGGGTGAATGCAGGGCACGCATCAGTAGGCTTCCTCATTCCCCAATAAGCCAGCATGCATGTGCCACACCAGGAATATACATAATGTGTGAGACATCTAAGGAAAGGTCCACTGCAATGACAGGCAAGCTCATCATGCAGCAGCACCAAAGCATGCCCTCCCTACGTGCCTTTCCTGGTGACTCTTCCTATTAACATTTTGGCACTGACACTTCGCCCATGAACAGCAACTGGGGGTGCCCAATCCCTGTTGGCATGCCCCAACCCATAATTTGCCGAACTGGGTGCCCACTCCCCATCAGCATAATGTCTCCCCATTTGTTGTGTGCAATGGGGGTGCCCAATCCCATCAGCTACAGAACCCCCCAAAAACAACCCTTGGGTGGCACATTGGGAGCCCACCCCAGCATGCCAAATGACCCTGTAAAGAAAAACCATCCTGCAATTTTTTTGTTTTTTTAAACCTGCAAAGCGAAAATGGCCCCTCGTTGACTCCAGTGGCCCTTCCAACCTGCACCCACCTTCTGTGCACCCTGCCTCTCCACATCCCCCTCACCCCATACTTACCTCCGGAGCATAGTGCGATGATCTTGATGGACCAGGTACCGCCTACACTCTTCAAAGCCAACTGTGAACTGAAGAAATGCCGTAAGCTGTATAATGGCATAAATAGGGTTTTCTTCAACTTTGGTGCATATCTTGGGTATTTTGGGGAATTCTGGCACCAAATTTTCCACATGGGGTTATTGGGACCCCTCCTTCATGAATTAAGTCACTGTCATGGTCTTATTCAGTCCCGAAAGGTGATTTCACAGTCACTGTACAGAATCACCTTTCGGGTATGATTAACAAAACACAGTGCCACTATTCATGAAGGGGCTCTCAAAAAGCCTCTGTTGCAAATTTGGGGAAAAAATCAAAAAATGGCTGTTTAATCAGTGTGCATTGGCAGTTTCTATGCACGCCCATAACTTCATGAATTTGTAATATTTTCACTCCAGATTTTCAAAATTGCCATTTTCCACACCTCCTTATGAATAGTACAGCTGCCATTTTATGTTTCCTGGCCAAAATGTGTTTTGTACATCCAGTGCAGAATAAGCGCGATCGCTGTGCAAAATCAGTTTTAGGGACAGTTTGAAAATAGCGGTGACACTGTTCATGAACAGAGGTCCTAAAATGCCTATGTTGAAAATTTGGTGATGTACATCCATAAAATGACTGTGTGTTACAAGCATTTGTTGCACATTTCCACGCACCCTTGTAACCCATGGAATTTGCAATTTTTCATGCCAGATTTTCAACACTGGCAATTTTTCACATCTCCTTCTGAAAAGTACAGCTGTCATTTTCACAGCCTGTCTAAAATGTGTTTCCGCACCTGTGGTGCATGATGGCGGTCACTGTGGAAATCAACTTTCAGAACAGATTAACAAAATCACAGCACCACTGTTCATAAGGAGGTTCAAAATGCCTATGTTGAAAAATGTGGCTAAAAAGTCCCATAAATTATTGGGTTACAGAGGTGTGTTGTGCAGTTTCTATGCATGCTCGTGACTTTACCAATTTTCATATTTTCACTCCAGATTTTAATGTTGCCATTTTTTACACCTCCTCATGAACAATACAGTTGTCATTTTCACATCCTGACCAAAATGTGTTTTAATTCCTGTCACCAAATGGCATACCACTGTACAACACCACCTTTCAGCTAACAAACTGATTGTGCCACTCTTCATGAGCTGGGGTCACAAAGCGCCCATGCTGAAAATTTAAAGTGACAATACCAACAAGCGCCTCTGATGTTAGGGTTTCAACTGTAACACCCTCCCGTTGAGACTGCCACATGTCAAGGATGTGACTTGGGATCATTGGCTGTAATGCTCATGCCATTCCACCCCACCCTGCAGCCAGTGGCAGGCATTGAGGTGTGCCTTGGAGTGTTCAGCCTTAAAGTTCACCCCATTCTCCTGTACTGCATCTGTTCCAGTGTATTTCCTTATGGAATGGGGTAAGTATAAGGCTAAGGACCCCAAAGTACACCACAACACTTGTCAGTGTCTACACGGTAGGGTGAGGTAAAATGGCATGAGCGTTATAACTGATGCCCTTAAGCACACCCCAACACCTGTCAGTCTCTGCAGGTGGGGTGGGGTTGGCGTCAGTTCAATACTTCACTGCCATTCCTATTCTGCATCTCTAACTCATGCACTACTAATGCCAATGCCAGTGAGACAACATTCAGCATTGACAAATGCTTATTCTCTTTACCATGTTGCACTGTATATTGTTTGGGAGAACTTATTGTCATATTGTTGCTATCACTAAAGTTCTGTTTAGTTTACTGGGGCATAACCATTGTGCCTGTATACAAGGAATGCTGCCCTGGGTAGAGGCACTGTGCTATAGAAATGAATCAAAGACCATTAACATACTTGGAACATATGCAGAAAGATAACTCAGACTAAGCTTTATCATTTCTTCAAGCTAGAGCTTAGACATTCCATACATTAGAGTTACACAAGAAACCATTGGTGCTGCTTAATGTAAGCCACTGTTACACAAAACAGAAAATAAATACTACTTACTTACAGTATAAGCAGAAAGGAAATAGTGAAAGCAAATATATTTATTGTCGCTCTGTAATTAAAGGGATGGTACACACACAGTTCTAATGTCTGATGAAAGTGCACAGTGGCTCAAAGAGTGGCTGCCTTATATGTTTAAATAAACACAGCCCCATAGAGCAGAGGTGTGGGAACTGCTTGCCATAATGGAGATTTGAGTTTTTGTGCTGAGCACAGGATGTCAGTTGGCAAACCAGCTGAGGCAGGGTGGGCACTGGTCTGAGTGAAACAGGAAGTGATTCCTGCTAGGGCATGGTCTCCTCCTGGTGGCCAAGGGCAGGTTATCATTCAGGCAGGAATGTGCATCCTAACTTACAACCTGCCACTGACATGAGCAAAGCACTTCACCTGCAGCAGTGTGTATAAACTGTGGCAGTACAGTAGCTACAAGGTGGAACAGAAGGCTCCAGACTGCCTTTTAGTCCAGAATGCCACACAGAATATGCCCCCTGAGGGAGGAGGAAGTTACAGTAGAAATGAAAGGGCCATGAGAGATCAAATGTAGCCTATTTATTACATTCAATGAGGGACACTTGGACATGTCTCCAGTATGCTAGCTGTTCTGTAGCTCCACCTTCCATGCACAATGTGCTTCCCAGTGAGGCTAAGTGATTCTGAAGCTGCCTGCACCACATGGAGCAAGCTGTGGGTGGCTTAGGGCTGGATACTTTTGAGTAAAAGTGCAGGCAGAAGGAGGACATATTTGCTAGTCTTTTCTAATGGAGCAGATAATTACTGGGTTGAAGGAATTTATGGTTCAGCCTCAAGGCAAAATGGTAGAGGAAACTAAAAAGTAGTAGACTTAATTAGAAGGATGTGTTAAGTACAATCCCATCCCTTCCCAGCCAAACTCAACGCTTTGGAGCAAATCAGGCAGCAGTTGTGGTATTTAGCTCCCCAATATTTCTGCCAGCAATTACCAGTAATGAAAACACCTAGAAAAGATTCAAAGTTAGAGCAAAGTCACATTAAAGAGGCACTGGTTATAGGTTCTCTGTAGATGGAGGGAGGGAGGGGTGCTGATTGAGAGAGTACGTGATGGTAGGTGGGTGACACCTTTCAGACATTTGGAGCTGGGACCAGCCCACCACTGATCAGACTCTGAGGCCATAAGGTATTTCAGGTCTACTCTGATCTGACATGGGAAATATATTGTATTTGTGGAGTTGTTTTTTTTTTAAATGGAAGGACACTGCTTTTGTTTCTTATTTTAATTAGTAGTTGGATAACAGTATAAAAAGATCTGATATGTAATATTTGACCCAGTCCATCCAAAATGGCTAGCCATGAAAGTTGCAATATCAAAGAAGAGATCGCCCTCAGTGAAAAAGTGCACATTGCTTAAGGCAATCAGTATTATCTAGGACAGCTGCATCACACACACACTCAGTTGATAACACTTACACCAAAATGTAGTAAAACTGATTTATTACTTACATAATGAAGTTAAGAGTTGCTGGGCATATAGCCCATTAGAAACATAGAACAATTATGGCAGAAAAGATCAAGGTCCATCCAACCGCTAAGCTCCCTGTATAGCCCTAGTGCCTAGGTGGTTCCTGAGACAACTCAAACCTACCCACATGTTTATGCAGCAAAACTTCACTTTATCAAGGGTAACCTTAATAAAGTGCAGTTTTGTTGCACAAACTGCTTTGGAAGGTTTTGGTTGTTTGTTAGAGGAAACGCTTATTTGGGCTATATGCCCAACACTTTTATAATTATATTATGTGTGAATAAATCAATAGCACTACATTTTTGATGCCAGTGTGGTCAACTGAGTGTGTGTGTGTGTGTGTGTGTGTGTGTGTGTGTGTGTGTGTGTGTGTGTGTGCAGCATTACTAGATTCTACCGACAGCTGTGGAAAGAACAAAAATAATACTATATCTAATAATTTTAAGTGGATAGATCCACTCTGCAACATTCACAACTTGCAAGATTATTGTCACCCAAGTCTAGTGTAATTTCAAACATTGAAACAAATACAAGTTATTTCCTATAAATCAATTTAAAGCATTTGAAAATTTTGCTTATCTATGACTACTCGGGATTTGCTATAAGGCTTACCTGCATTTCTTGTAATAATTTTACCATGAGACCTTGTTTCCTAGGTGAAAGTGAGGATGAAGCTTCCAATAGCTATGAAAGAGGATGCTTCTTCATGCTTTTATGGTTTTATAAGCTTATTTACCCTGCATAGTCCTAATGAGATTCCAACATCTAATTTTTAGAAGGATCCTGCTTCCAGGGTAAAATGTTCCCTGAATCTTGGTGAGAGTGTATGTACTACAGTGTTCCTTGGTTTTAAACAACTGCTCCAAGCAGCGTTCACATCATTGTTATATAACACAACACATTCACCAAGATTCAGGAACCATATACCCTACTGTAGTACTGCATTTTCTTATTTTGAGGTTTTGTGCTGCAACCAACCTAACTGATACCTCAAGTAATTTTTAGAATGAATTTTGTCCTTTGAAAAGAATATTTAATAGCAGATGCATTCTAATTTGTGTCCTGGCATTGTCAATATTTTTCCTGCTAAGACATTATTGATGTACTTTGGCACAATGCTCACACAGCACATACCATTTCAAGAAGTCTTTGACATCCAATGCCATCCCACCAGTGAAAGAAATCCCTATGTACATGCCCCCAACTTAGGCCGATTATAAATGGTCCCAGGAGTACCTGGCACCTCTTTCGTCACCCAACCCATGCCTGGTAGTCCCTAGTGTTCAGTGGCAGCTGCTTCCTCATCCTTACCCCCTGCCCAGCATTTCCAACTGAACCACTTTCCCTCAAGTCAACCTATGCCAAGTAGTCTCTATCTCCAGTGGAAGCTGCTTCCCTTACCCTTCTTCCCTATAAAGCAGTCCCTATAGCCCATAGAAACATCCTTCCTCATCATTCTTTCCCATGTCAATCCATCTCTGAAGTCCAATGGCACCTCCTTTCCCTCTCTCCAAGGCCAAGCAGTATCTGGAATTCAGAGCAAGCACGCCTTATCATGCCTAAGCTAAGCACTTCCTAGCATGTGTGGAGCCCACCCTCATCCTATCCCATGCCAAGTAATCCCTGGTGTCTAGTGGCACCAAACTCCCAAATCTTCCCAAAACAAGTAGTCCCTTGCTTGCAGTGGCAGCAAGCTCCCTCATGCTACTTCAAATAAAGACATCCATAGCATCCTATGACAACCTCTTCCTCACCTCCCTATGCCTAGCAGTCCCTGGCAAGCAGTGTTACCTCCCCAACAGATACAGACCCCATCAAGCAATGGCAGGCATAATCTTTCTACTCAACTCCTTCTCCAGTCACTATCTGAGCACAGCATCTTAAAGTGCAATTAGGAAACAAATGCAAAATTATAAATTGCCCACACAACATGGTATGCATGTATTTTCTAAACTGTTAGGCAATAATGACTGAGACACATTAGACATGGCTACAGTGACACGTGCAATGATGCAACATGAGAGTGAACTATGGATACCAGGGTGCACAATATTCAAGAGCGATAGGGAAAGGAAGAAGAGGTGAATGGCACTAAATAAAGGAAGACTTCATAGCCCCAGAAATTCAGGAATAGAGATGCAGCAAATTTAAATTCCACCAGTGAAGTGCCCACAAAGTAGGCACTCGCGTTGTCACTCCTCACGAAGTGACCAATGCAAAAGGCTCACTTTGCCTTGTGATTAATACTTTGCATTGTCATTCTGCCTTAATGTGAAGTAAGGTGAAGTCACAACAATACTGGCAGCCCTTCACACGCACACACACAGTCACCAGAATTACTGTGCATCCCCAAAATGCACATGTCTTGTGTCCAGAAAACTCCTAGTGCTGAAAAAGTGTAATGAGAACACAAGAAATGCAAAGTCTCCCAAAATTAAAGGTACACTCAGATGTCATGCATGTAGTAGTCACACACAGTCACCAGAATTAATGTGCATCCCAAAATGCTACAATACTGTCTTGTGTCCAGAAAATTCCCAGTGCTGATGAAGTGAAATGAAAGCATAGCAAGAAATGAGAAGTCTCCCACAATTAATGGTGCACTCAGTCATATGTCGAGTGGTCACACAGTCATCAGAATTCATTTGCATCCCCAAATGCTACCGTCTTGTGTCCAGAAAAATCCCCAGTGCTGATAAAGTGAAATGAGAGGCAAACAAAAATGCAAAGTCTCCAGCAATAATGATGCACTCCATAATACGCAATGGTCACACACAGTCAGCAGAATTAATGTGCATCCCAAAATGGTACTGTCTTGTGTCCAGAAAATTCCCAGTGCTGACAAAGTGAAATGAGAGTGTAACAAAGAAATGCAAAGTCTCCAGAATTAATGGTGTACTTACTACAAATGCACAGATATATTAAGATTCTGCTAGCACTCAAGAGATGCAGATGCAAATGCACAACAACACCTAACCAGTGCTCACAAGTCACAAATCCAAATCTGGAAAAGAATACCTTTTGCTGGTTGGGGGTGCAGGTAGTGCACAGCAGTAACAGTCCACTACCAGTAAAGATACCACAAAGCAGTATAAAAATTCATGCAGGTGAGGTGGATAGCGAGTTCACACTACTGCAATTACTCTGTGGTACAATAAAAGGTGTCTGATTTAATGGCACATAGCACACACTCACCACGCACTACAAGTAATGTATAGCAAACTGAAAACCTTTAGTAATATAACCAAATGTTTTAAACAAACTGAAATTATACACTGCTGCACCATAACAATCAGCAAAAAATTTCAAGAATTACTGAAAATATTACTGTGTGTCCATTAACACAATTATACAAGAAAAATATAACCAAAACAGAAAGACTGCCTTTTCTCCCAGTTAATCTACCTATACCATAGATAAGCCCTTCCCAAAGCACACTTCACAGTACACAGACTGACAGTTCTAAATTAACATTCAAACTCCACACAGAAACAATAAACACATGATGATATGAGCACGAAGGGTTTCCTACAATCGATGTACTAAATTCTGAGCAAAAATAATAGCTCAAGAAGGCTTTTTAACAGCTTTTAGAGGATTTGAACTGCAGAGCTCTGACTAGAAACTGTCTCCATATCTTCCACTACACACACTACACAGAACTGAGGCTGTGCAGAACAATCTAGAGCCCATGTGACCTGCAATCCCATGAAGCACTGCAAAAATCACCTTTGAGCTCAAAATAAGTCAAAGTAAGGCTAAGTACATTGATTTCAATGCTATACGCCTCAAACTGGTGGAGAAGTGGTTTGGGAAGGTGGAATAATGCAAAGTCATTGTTTTCAATGGACTTTGCATTCCCCATTATAACGAAAGTACTCAAGCCGCGATTGCGGAAGTACTTTATGGATTCTGCGTTATTCATGAATCACTTCGCTGAGCAAATTTTTCGCCACTTTGCCCACCACTATTCAGGAAGTAGGGAAGGAAAAAGGGACTGAGGCAATATGTTCCTTCCATCTCTATAATACTATGTCATCTCTTCCTGAAGATGACAAAGTATATAACCACATTCCCACCTATCACTTTGTGTTATGTCCCTGTTTGTATGAGAACTGCTAGAATAGCCTGAGATCCTGTAAACTTCTGAGTTATTGTTTTATTTCTTTGAAGTACTGTTATAGCCCTAAGAATTAGGATATAATAAAGATAAATGTATTTCTTCCAAGAAAGAAGGACTTATAGGTGTATAACCATTGCAATGTGAGTCTTAAAACGACCAGCATTATCACTTCTTAGTCACTGAGTCATTGTGTCACCCATTTTCATTCACCTTTACACTCGCAGACAGGTAAGATTTGGTCTTTGCTTATCTCACTGATATTGTCCTGGTGAATCATGTAGCATGATGAGAATCCTTTTATGCCTTTTCTCATATTGATAGACTAGTACTTTATGGTATGACAGTACTAATGATTCTTACCTGCCATTCTGTTTAGAACATGAATTACCTCATACCTCAAAACTATGACTACACTTTAGAGTTCCATATTAAATGCTTTTATTCACTCAGTGGCATTTGCTAACTGCATTATATGTAGTGGTGGGTGAAGTGGCGAAATTAACTCTGCAGAGTGATTCGCAGAGTAATGCGAATCCATAAAGTGCCTGAAATACAAAGTGGAGTACTGCGTTATAATGAGGAACGTGAAGTCCATTGAAACCAATGACTTCATGTTATTCCGCCTTCCCTAAACCACTTCTCCTCCAATTTTAAGGCAAGTACATTGAAATCAATGTACTTCTCATCACTTCACCTTGTAATTGAGCTCCAAGGTGAATTTGCAGTGCTTCATGGGACTGCAGGTCACATGGGCTCTAGATTGTTCTGCACAGCCTCTATTCTGTGTAGTGTGTGTGTAGTGGAAGATGGAGACAGTTTCCTCTCGGAGCGCTGCAATTCAAATCCTCTAAAAGCTGTTAAAAGCCTTTTGAACCATTTGTTTTGTTCAAAATTTAGTACATCAATTGTAGGAAACCCTCCTGTGCTCATATCATCAAGGGTTTATTGTTTGTGTGTAAATTTTGAATATTAATTTAGAACAGTCAGTCTGTGTACTGTGAAGTGTGCTTTGGGGAGGGGCATCTGTGGTGTAGGTAGACTAACTGGGAGAAAAAGGCAGTCTTTCTGTTTTGGTTATATTTTTCTTGTATAATTGTGTTAATGTACACACAATAATATTTTCAGTAATTCTTGACTTTTTGCTGATTGTTGTGGTGCAGCAGTGTATAATTTCAGTTTGTTTAAAACATTTGATTATATTACTAAAGGTTTTCAATTTGCTATACATTACTTGTAGTGTGTGTGTGTGTGTGTGTGTGTGCCTGTGATGTGTGTAGTATTAAATCAGACACCTTTTATTGTGCCACAGAGTAATTGCAGCAGTGTGAACCTGCTATCCACCACACCTACATAAATTTTATACTGTTTTGTGTTATCTTTACTGGTAGTGGACTGTTACTGCATTAACTACCCCCAACCAGCAAAAGGTGTTCTTTTCAGATTTGGATTTGTGACTTGAGCACTGGTTAGGTGTTGTTGTGCCTTTACGTCTGCATCTCTTGAGTGTGAAGTGCAATCTTAATCTGTCTGTGCATTTGCAATTTGCAGAATACCATTAATTCAGGAGACTTTGCATTTTGTTCGCTCTCATTTCAATTCTTCAGCACTAGGGAATCTTCTGGACACAAGATAGTAGCATTTGGGGATGCACATTAATTCTGGTGACTGTGTGTGACCACTGAACACATGACTGAGTGCACCATTAATTCTGGGAGACTTTGTATTTCTTATTGTGCTGTCATTTCACTCCGTCAGCACTGGAATTTTCTGGACACAAGACAGTAGCATTTTTGGGGTGCACACTAATTTTAGTGACTGTGTGTGACCACTGTGCACATGACTGAGTGTGCCAATAATTCTGGAGACTGCATTTCTTGTTACACTGTCATTTCATTTCGTCAGCACTGGGGAATTTTCTGGACACAAGACAGTAGCATTTTGGGGATGCACATTATTCTGGTGTGACGTGTGTGACCACTGTCACATATGACTGAGTTCACCATTAATTCTGGGAGACTTTGCATCTCTTGTTGGGCTATCATTTCAGTTTGTCAGCACTGGGGAATTTTCTGAATACAAGACAGTAGCATTTGGGGATGTAGATTAATTCTGGTGACTGTGTGTGACCACTACACGCATGACTGAGTGCACTGTTAATTCTGGGAGACGTTGCATTTTTGTTGGGCTATCATTTCAGTTTGTCAGCACTGGGAATTTTCTGAATACAAGACAGTAGCATTTTGGGGATGTAGATTAATTCTGGTGACTGTGTGTGACCACTACACACATGACTGAGTGCACTTTAATTCTGGGAGACGTTGCATTTTTGTTGTGCTATCATTTCACTTAGTCAGCACTGGGGAATTTTCTGGACACAAGAAAGTACCATTTGGGGATGCATATTAATTCTGGTGACTGTGTGTAGAACACTGCACACATGACTGAGTGCACCATTAATTCTGGGAGACTTTGCATTTTGTGTTGTGCTCTCATTTCACTTCATCAGCACTGGGACATTTTCTGGACACAAGGCAATAGCATTTTGGGGATGCACATTAATTCTAGTGGTGACTGTGTGTGACCACTGTACTCATAACTAGTGCACCATTAATTCTGGGAAATGTTGCATTTCTTGTGCTATCATTTCACTTTGTCAGCACTGGAGAATTTTCTGGACACAAGACAGTAGCATTTTGGGGATGCACATTAATTCTGGTTACTATGTGTGACCACTGCATGTATGACTGAGTGCACCATTAATTCTGGGAGATTTTGCATTTCTTGTTCTGCTATAATTTCACTTCATCAGCACTGGGAGTTTTCTGGACATGAGATAGTAGCATTTGGGATGCAACATTAATTCTGGTGACTGTGTGTGTGAGGGGCTGCCAATATTGTTGTCACGCCACCTTATTTGAGTTAAAGTGGAATGACAGCAGAAAGCAATAATTACAAGGTGAAGCGAGCCTTTTGCTTTGGCCACTCTGCATAGCAGAGTGACAATGTGATGTGGCCACCGTGTTCACTTCACCAGCGAATTTAATTTTGCTGCATCTCTAATTATAGGCCAGCTGAACAAAATATAAAATAATCAGACCCTTGGAACTGAACAGAATAGCTGTTTCATATTTAGTAATGCCAACTGTTAACAGCTGAAGTCAATCCTTGCTGGAAATTGTTGGTTAGATGAATACTGAAACTTTAGTGTCCTTCTTAGTCAGGGAACTAAAGCAAACAGTGCAAAATGCTATAGTGCAATAAATAGCATAGAGTATTTATTATATTGAAAACAACTATAAAATAGTCAAGAATAACCCAACCAGTGTATTTGCTTCATTGTTCCCAATAAGTGTTACACACTCCTGAACAATCAAGACTGACATCTATGTATGCAGCAATCAAAATCCCCAACTGCAAGCTAGCTCACCCAGACTCTGAGGAAGAAACAAAGGAAGAAAGGACGAAAGGAAGGAAGAAAGGAAGAAAGGAGGAAGGAAGGAAGGAAGGAAGGAAGGAAGGAAAGAAGGAAGGAAAGAAAGATTCCTGTTGGATTTTACTTTAACACCACTTGTATTTAAGATACATTAAAGGTGGGGTATTACATTTAAAGATTTAGTCCTCATTCTCAAAATCATTTTGTTTTATACAGTTCTCACCAGGGATGGTGCTAGATAGGGCAAAAGGAAACACTGTGGCTTGCCCCAAAAAGGGCCCAGTTTCCACCTGACAGTGGATCCAAAGTGATACACCTGTCTGTAAAATAGCCAAAAGATGGAAAAGTAAACAATAGAAATGCATTTTCACTTGACAAATTTACGCTTCTGTACTGGTGAAATTTTGCTTATGATTAAGTTTTGACCGAGTTGTTTCTTATTTTGACCCACATTTTACACCAGTGAGTCTAATTTGACCCATGTTTTAAAACCCTAAGCGCTGTCACTGGCTTTTGCCAACACATTTTACAAGTTGGAATTACTTTACTGTCCTGACAGCTGAAAATACAGGTTTTATTTGCCAATACAAAGTTACATCCCTTCATTCTTGACATAGATTCTCAATCTTGTTGCTTTTATATTTTATTATAAAGATAAAACATCAATGTCTCCTAAATTGAGTCTCTTCACTTCAGAAAAGAATGCATAACACACTGATTAATGTATAAACAGTCTGGAAAGCAAACACAATTACCAAGAGAACAAGAAAGGCAGTCCCAGCCCCAAATGAAGTGTATTTGGAAAGATTCTTAATGTGCTTGAACTCATTCTATGAGATTAAATGAGAAATATCCACAGCAAGTTCCTCAGGAATTCTTGCTGTGTAAACAATGGACAGAATCACTGATTACTAGCATTCCAAATCCAAGCTTGTGAAATTGCCATTTTCTGTTGGGTTATTTTAATTGTGCACTGAGTTCATTGTCATCAAATACTATGTACAGATAACAGAAAGGTAGACTCACTTGACCTTGGATTTTCTTTACAAGAACACAGATCAAAATCTCATTAAAAATCAAGAAACTGACAGCTGTCTTTGTGATGCCTTTGCATATTATAAGATCTTTCATGGTGATGGTTTTTAAAATTATGTCTTTCATTCTGAAATTTCATTACAAAAGAAAATGTAAAATGTCCTAAATGTTCAGCTACATTTATTAACATTATAAGAGCTGAATACAATGCATTAGAGTCTTGTCATAATGTATATATTTTATTTTGGTTGCCAATCACTGAATGTCAGGGTCAATAAAGTAATTTTTTCCCTGGATGATTTAGCAATTTTCTGTTGATATGGCACTTTCCCAAAGGCTTGTGGTGCTTCGTAGCATATAACATGTATAACACAAACAAGCAGAAGCCAGGTGCAGGGTACTTCATACACCTTCAAAACAGAATAAACATTAAAATATTTCAAAAGAAAATGATATCTACCTCAATACTACAAGCAAGGACCATCTCACTTAATTGTCATGTTCAATATCTTTTATTGCTAATACACTAGATGGGATTACAGTACTGCATGTGCACACCAACGCCTCTTCTTTAAGGTGCACAGTGACCATATCCTGGTATTTGTGTGCATCCCTTAGTGTACACACTGCAGTATGTTTAAATCCTCATTTGTATTTTCATTCAACCTCATGTGGCCTGCCTCACTTCCTCAACAGCGATATGGATTTTGCATTTACTGTGCTGATGCCAGTGTGACTCCCAGACTACTCTGTCTACAGGAGCTATCTAGGCAAAAGGGTAGTCTAAGTCATCCTCCTGGGGGTGGAGAATAAGCTAATTCAATAATTGACATTATTGTGATGAGACAGGTCTCATGTTTTTTTTCCATGCATGCAATATGAGCTCTGCAAAATGAGAATAATATAGAACATACAAACATATGAATTAGCCAGCAGAAGAAGACCAGTCTGCTTGATTTTATAGCCCCAATCTACAGATTACAGTGGGCCCTGCCCACCTCATTGCCAACCTTGACCCTCCTCTTCACCCTGTTCAAACCTTTCTTGACCCCACCATTGTCTTTTGATTAATGACCTCAGATGCAACTTGTTCCACCCTGATACCACCCACTGTAAAGGAGTGTCTCCTTTCCTCCTTTTGAACATTCCCTCTGCCAGTTTATAACAGTGCCCCTTTGGTTTGGTTTTCACTAAGACATAAAAGGTCCCTGATAGCCACCTCATTTTTAACTTTCATGTACTTGAAGGTTTCAGTCATGTCCTCTCTCCTCTTCTTCTCTCCTCTAGTGAATACATACTGAGTTCTCTCAGTCTGTCCTCACACACCCTGTCCTGCTGTTTCTTAACCATCTTTGTTGCCCTTCTCTGTACTGTCTTGAGCAGGATGATATCCTTCCTCAGGTAGGGACTCCAGTATTGCACCATACTCCAAAGAGTGGCTGCACCAGGATCCGTTACAGTGACAAGATAACCTCCTCCCTACTACAGTGATGTGAACCCTGTAGTGATACACCCGACATTCTATTAGTCTTTGCCCAGCATTCTGTTAGTCTTGGCTGCTGTTATTCTGCACTGCATAGCCTACTTTAGGTCACTGGCAATGGCTATCACCAAATCCTTTTCCTCCTCTGATACAGTGGCCTTGACCCCCACTTCTAGGCTGTACTCAATCCTCAGATTCTTTCTTCATGTGTGTATGGCTGCATGTCTTAATACTGAATCACAAATGCAAATACTGAACCACCTCTCAGCTTCATTAAATTAAGCAATAAAGGCATGACCAGAGTTAGATTAACAGTCTGTTAATCGCCCACTAGGTGTAATGTGCACGAGGTGCAGCTGAGCTATTGCTCCTAGGGGTGATTAACTGACTGTTAATCTAACTCCTGGAGTGCCTTTATTGCTATTATAAAAACACACCAAAGAAAGTGTTAAAAGTATACTTTTTCAATGTTTTCCTCATTTAGGGGATTTTTAATAAAATTGTTCTTCACAAACAGTTTAAGAATGCTGGTTCAAAATCAGAATACATCATTCCACACATTCAGCAGGGCTAGAGGATGGAATGCTGACTGAAAGAATTCATGTGCCATGGTGATCAGGCTGTTCATGACAGTATAACATGGATTAATGTAAGGCTGTTGGAATCCTAACAGCCAATCAGATTGCAGCATTTCTGAGAACCTTTTATAATCATCTTTAGGCCCTGTACCCCTTCATATGTGTCCAGCCTTGTACAGAGTGTCTTGTTATCTGCAAAGAGGCAGTTTTGCCTTTAATACCATCCCCAAAGTCATTAATGAAAACATTGAAAAACACTGGGCCAAGCATTTACCTGAGGACCCCACTGATAACATCCCTTGTACCTGAGTTACCCCACAACCACAAGAAAAATCAGCATCAACCAACCAACCATGAAAAAGCAGACTCTCATGACATTTAAGTGTACAATGTGCTTATTCAGCCATTTATTAGTGCAATATATGCCAACAAAAATCAATTGGAATACCTTATCTCTCAAATGAGGACACGGCAGACATCCACCACTAATGACCTCAACTGGTTTCACCTAAGACATCATCAGGGAGTACCTGAATGTTAATATACACCTTTATATGTGTCTCTTAAAGGCATAAACCTAATTGTGTTACTTAGTGAAACATATCTCCAAAATTAAAAGTGCTGGTAATATTTATATATAAAAGTGTTCACCAAATAAATAACATAATTGTAAACAGTGTGTATAAACCAATTCCTGAGACTAAAAGGAACACTTGTAAAATCTACAGAATGTATCTACATAGTCTGAGATTCTGAAACTCATTATGTGTACATAGAATTAGGACCTGGCAAAGCATTATATATATATATATATATATATATATATATATATATATACAAAATAATAATTATTAACTTCGTAATACACAAATCAGATCCATTTTAAATAGCATTCTACCTATGTCTATTTCTTAGTAGATTTTCTAAAAATAGTACATATAAATACATATAGTGTCGTATAAATACATTCCTAGGTATTACAAATCACAGTGAGCCAGGGTATCAGAAATATTTGGAAACAGTTGGCTTCAAATAAGTTTACTTTTACACCAAGATATTTTATTTTGGTCCTATTCAAATATCTTCTAGTTCCCACATTGTAAAATAGAAAATGAAACAATAAAAATGAAAAATCTTATTCCTTTCAACCATTAGGTGATGAAAAGGATTGTCAACATGGACTAATCCGACAGTCTTGTATATACTTAAAGGACAATGGAAGATCCCAATATAGGGAACCATGGGTGTGGGGGGTAATGGGGGTTGGTTTGAAATGAATCAAAACATATAATTATAATCATCCAACAGATCTATTTCCTAAGAAATAAGGACAGATCAATAGCATCATTCAGTCTTAGGTATTTCATGGCTCCCAGGATGTAAATCCAAAATGCTTCTTGTCTCTTTAATAACAAATCTTGATCCCCATCCTTTGGACCTACATTAACTCTTTCAATCCCATGAAACTGAAATTCAGATTTGCCTCTCTGTCTATTTTCTTGGATATGTAGTGCCACAGCATTATGTACATCTCCCAACTAATTTAGCTCAAATGTTCACCAATCCTAATTTTAAGTAAACATTTTGTTTTTCCACATAGAAGGCTGTACAACAATGTGGCCAAATATACAACATGTTGTGTATTAACAGATATACTGTTGTAAACCTTTTGTTCCCCGAACTGTACTAAACACCTTAGTTTTCTTAATGTGCTGACTACATACACATCTACCACATGTGTAACAGTCCCTTTGGCTGTAAGGGCAACCTCTTTTCATCAGAGACATTTCCTTTGGGAGAAAACTATGAACTAACATATCTTTTATATCCCCCATAAGTGATTTTTGGTGGTACCTTAGCAATTTCCATCAGTATCAGCTCTGTTTCTAAAATATGCCATAATTTTTAAGGCATTCTGGACAATCCACTTTTAGCACAAAACTGTGTGATGAACATGACTTGGCTGGTATCCTAGTTTCTTTCACTTTGCACCTAGTAATTCTGCTCTGTCTATCCTGTTGACTGTGTCTTCTGCTTGTGCTATTAGGGCTTGACTATAACCTTTCTAAGAAGCATACTTTTAACTCCTTGCTTCTCTCAGCATACACAGGAAGTTCAGCACAATTTCTCTTGACCCTCATGTACTGATACTTTGGGATGTTGCTGATGGTGTGGTGGGATGACAGCTGAATGCCAAAAGCAAACTGTTCCGATCTGTTTCTTTCCTATATAAATCTGTTTCTATAGTTCCATCTTGGGTAACTGTAATGTCCAGATCCAGGAATTGAATATGGTTCCCACTGTATTGTGCTATAAATTTAAAGTTGGATTTGTTTTCTCCAAATATCAATAAATTCCTGTAGTTCAACAGTATCTCCCTGCCACACCATCAGCACATCATCAATAAAGTGCTTCAATGATCTATTCGATCATAATAGGGGTTAGAGTTTGGATCATAAATTGCACTCTCTTCCCACAGGCAGAGGTATAAGTTTGCATATGTGGAGGAAAAAGTTGCCCCATAGCTGTACCTCTAACCTGTAGAAAGTGCTGATTCTGAAAAATGAATGTATTCGTTGTTAAAACAAACCAAGACAAGGTACAGTACATAAGCATTCAATAAATTCCAATGAAAAATCTGTTTTCATATCCATCCAGTAAGAAAGGGCTTCAAGCCCACCATTATAAGGAATATTGGTATAAAGGTTTAGTCACAGGAGATGGTTTATGCACTTTTCTTAAACGTAAGTTATTCATTTGTTGAGCACTTTTATATTTAAATATTACCTGCTCTTTTAATTTTGGAAATATGTTTCACTAAGTAACACAGTTACAGTTTATGCCTTTAAGAGACACATATAAAGGTGTGTATTTACATACCTGGGGCACTCCCTGATGATGCCTTAGGGAGAAACGGTTGGAGTTTGTGACAGATAACTCCTTATACCAGGCAAAATTTTTTTTTTAAGTCTGTTGCAACAGACCTTTTACTCTCCTATCTTAGTGCTGTAATTCCTCATCTTTCCTTCCACGTTATAGGCAGGCCACCTGTATAACGTTCTTTCTATCCTTGAGTATTCTTGCCCTGGTATATGAAGATCTGCACTGCCTTTTTGTTGTCCCCATTTCAGAACCTTTCTAATGTGAACCATACAGGAATAAAAGATTTTTGTAGATTGAGCACTTTTTGGATATGGGAATTGTGAGCGCTTATATATCCATGATGTGGGTCCTGTAATGACCCCATTATGTATTCAAATGCTCTTATGGTTCTGGTTTGGATTTAAATTCCGTTTAGCGATGAGGTAGCCCCTTTTTTTTGTTGTTATCCTTCGGTTCACTGCTGCAAATATAGAAGTCAATAGTAATTCAGAACTAGCATACTACATATGTTAGTTGTTCTGTGTAAATAATTTGGTTGAAGCTTTTGTGGAGCATCTGCGGTAGAACTAGCCTATGTAGGCTAGAGAGACTGCTCCTTGATCATGCGAGCAGCCTGTGTGGCGGAAACCACCCTCTTCGTCCTGTACACACTCTGAGCGCCGCTTTAGGCGTTCTTTCCTCCCGTTTCTCCGAACCCTGAATTAGCCTTTCTTGTGTGTAAAACCCTTTACAGAGTTCCCTCTGCTTGTTTGAAGTTGGGCAAGGGACTTTTCAGTTTGAAACACGTCCTGAATAGCAGCAGTATGCAAAAGTGCTACATGTTATGCAAATAAATAATAGCTTCCATTTTAACCTGTTTGCAGCATGATATAAGAAATTCATTCATTGGAATCTGTAAAACATCTATTTCATGACTTAAAACAAGCTACATCTATAGAAGATACTTATAAAAGCAACTCATAAAATGCTGTGGTTTGTTTGGCCTTAACCTCCCCTTTTAAAGAGTTCGCTAAAGTGTTTTTTGTGTTTTAAGTTTATTTAAAATGCTTCTGATAAGTGGCCTGAATGCCTTCAATTCATTTCCTTGAAATAAGTTATAAAATAAACAAATTCCTTCCTCATGAAAAGTACCTGCTTCTTTGCATAGAGTCTCACTTCCTATGCTGTGCTATAGAGCTGGCCAGCTGGTCACCTCCCTTATTTAACGGCACAACACTAGGAGGTGGAGCTACTCCTGTATTTTCTGAAACTAAAACTTTATTAAGCAGTTTTCTTTTATTTATTTGATGTTGACAACATTGCAACTAAAAAGAAATGTTATCTTTGTGCTCATATATAAAAATTGACTTGTTCTGTTGTTTAAAGACAATTTTGGAAGGACACAGGAGGAGATAAACAAGTCACATGTTACCTTTGGGTATATAATCCTGTCTTTGTTCAGTTCTGTAGATAGTCTGGTGGGGTACAGAAGTACTCTGACCCCAGTGAGATGTTCACTAGCTCCTTCTAGTGTCCGAAATGTACTGCCGGAAACATGTTTATTTTGATGTAGTTTTATGTTAATTATTTTTTGTCTGAAGTCCACATTAGCTGTCCAGCTTCAATAAATTTTGATTCTGAGTATTCTACATCTGTGGAACAGCATCCTCCTAAAAACCCACACCTCACAGAGGTCACTGTTGGTGGATGTCTGCCAATGTCCTCATTTGAGAGGTAGGGTATTCTATCTGACCTATGTGGCATATTTTGCACTAATAAATAGCTGAATAAGCACTTTATACACCTTAACGTGGTGAGAGTCTGCTTTTTACATGGTAGGCAGGTTGATTGTGCTGATTTTTCTTGTTTGGAAAATTTGCTCCCTGCCCCAGGATCATCAATTTCCTGATTAGCCTCTTGTGGGACACTGAGTCAAATGCCTTGTTGAAATCTAAGCAAGAATGTCAACCGTCTGGCCTTGTGCTATGCCTTTATCAGGGAAAGGGAACATTGTTTAACTAGGAGTAGCACACTAAGCTGAAGCTTGTTTTCAGATGTGACCTGGGAGCACAAGGAAGTTAAGTGACTTGCTCAGGATCATGCAGTGCACCTAGGCAGCTGTGGGATTCAAACCCAGGTCTGTAGATCTGCAGCTCAGAGCCTTAACCCACTGCACTATACTGCCTTCCTAAAAGTCAAAAAGTTGATCAGGTTAGTTTAAAGGACCTCACTGACATACATCCATTTTGTCTCTCTTGTCCTGGTGCTTGTTTGCCTCAAGGAACACAACTACCATTCCTTCAGAATGGTTTCCTTCATTTTACTCACAGTGGATGTCAGGCGCACTGGTCTGAAGTTTCCAGGGTCATCCTTCATCCACTCTTGTAAAGTGGTGCCACATGTGCTGTTCTCCTCTCCCTGGATATCACGCAGTATTTAAGGAACTGTTGAACAGATCCACAAGTGGGCCTGCTTGTTCTGCGCCAGTTCCTTCAACAGTCTGTGGTGTATGCCATCCAGACCCAGGACTTTGTGATGACCAAACTTTCTAGGAGAGGTCCATAAGGCTAGCCCCACATGATGCTGAGACTGTTAGGTGACTGCTACAACAACTAATGTCTGCCAAGAAAGCCGGTACTAAAGCTGGTATATCTCAGCTATCATGATAGCCCAATAGAAAATGAAAGTGTCTGGATGTGCACAGATTACCAGACTTCAGACATAAGAACCATACTAAACCAGTACATGATGCCCAGAGGAGCATACAATGGACTGCCTTACTGGAAGCAGGTGGTTCTTTGTATTAGACTTGCACAGTGGATGCTACAGATCCCTATAGATGAGGAAGACAAAGAGAAAGAACATTAATTTGCCACCTTGGAGTTTAGTAGTGTGGGTGTATGCCCCAAGTTATCCATGCCAGAGGATTGTACTACTCCAGCCATCCTACAGATTTGTGAACTTGATGGAGTTCAGCTAGACGTTTTACCAGAGGTGTACACCTGTTTGCAACTTTACAAAACATTGTCCTGCTACACCTCAGTTTAAAGACATGTGATGTGCATAGGAAGTTGACACTAGTTTGAGGATATAATTCTAATGTTCATCATTCATTTTATAGATCACCATATAGTCATTACAAAACATACAAAGACTTGAGTAACACACAGAATGAAAATTCATGGTTTGACAATTAAAGTGAATCCTTTGGTACAAAAGGTTGCTAAAGGCAACAAAACTTTATGGAAATTGATAGTCAAATTATGAATCAATATTCTCAGTGTGGCCTTTGTGGAATTCACCTGAGCAAATTCTGGACTGTATGCCAGAATGAAACCAGGTACTGCAGGGTTCAGGTCTGGCTACCTACATTCCGCCATATTCAGGTGGCTGGTAGTTCCCAATCTCAATTAATATTTTTGACAGCATAGACTTAAGGATAGGTAATAAATGGAATTTCTGTGAATGCCACACTGTTTTAGAAGTCAAATGACTGCTTGAGAATCAATTCAGTATCAGATACATTGATGACTCTGCAGAAGGTATGCAGACAGGGGCAGATATTCAAAACTTAGCCCAGGGTAAACTTTGCACTGCACAACATGCAAAGTTAGCCCAGAATCATGCATGCTATATTCAATGGAACAGCCAGCGGTGCTAAATCTGCTGAATATAGCATGCAAATGACCTATACAAACAGGTCTGAGAGTGCACTGCAAAAATAACCATGCAAATAAGACAGCTCTGAATATAGCAACCAGGAAGGCCAAACTGCAACAGCAGCCCAGTGCACACAGAGGTGGAGGTAAGGCAGAGTTGCAGTAGGTGGCCAATGTGGGTGATAGCAATGAAGTGGTGCACAACAACTGCAAACAATATTGCAGGCCAAACACAGCAAAACTGTGCTATGGTTTTACAGTTTGCCGAGGCTAACTCATTTGTCCAGCATTAATATGTTTGCCCAGTGCTAACACATTAGCCCAGCACTAAATTTTGCTATATTGAAAGCTCCTGTGCAAATGAGCCTACTTACACAATCCTTGGACAAACAGCCACATTAGCATCTCATTATGGCCTGCTTTGCATGCATTGCCATGTAGATTGCCTGGCACTATTGCATGGTGCACACAGCTCCATCTGTATGTCAGACTGGAACTACAGGTCAGTAGCTGCAGGCTGGGTGCTCACAGCTCCACCTGTATGTCAGACATGATAAACTGTTCAGTAGCTGCAGGCTGGTTTTGTACACAGAAGCATAGACTATTGTTGCCCACGGGACTAGCACCACAGGAATGGATGGTTGTGCTGCATGCCATAGACATATTGTTATTCCTGCTACAGTGTGTATCAGATGGTACACTACCGTAATAGCTGGTATTGTGAGGACACAGCAATGCCTATGGTGTGTCAGCAACAATGACTGCTGCTATTTACACAGTGACATGCACAGCTGGCAGGTGTGTTCTGACAGTGGACACCACAGTCATACTGTCCTGTGACCCACATATGCTGCATCAGTGGCATGGGATTCCCACACTAACACACATGTGGCTGCTTGTGTGTGACAGGAAGCCTGGACAGGAGTGCGGTATGTGTCCTGGGGAGGAGCAGACACATACCATCATACAGGCACATACAGGCACACTGATGTGAGGGGCATTCCTGTCACTGGCACATTTGCACTGTGGGATGGCCCCAGCTGTGTGGGAGCACCTAAAATGTGGTGCAGCTGGCCACCTGTACACCCTCCCTCGGTACCCTCCATTCCCCAGTGCTGCATGTGTGTGCTGGATTGTGGTGTGTACTCCTATTGGGGATGGGACGGTGTGCAGCATGTCTCTTCCAAGGATATGGAGTGGCCCAGGGTGGCCATCTGCCCTCTCTGCCTCCTCTTTGGCTGCAGTCATCAGATGCACCATAATGCTGTTGTTGCTTATGGCCATGTTGCCTTTTGCTGCTGTGTCCACACCCTCTATCCTTGTTTTGCCTAGAGTTAAGACTACCTTTTTCTGGGCAGTATTTTGCGCTGCACCAAATGTCACTGAAAGTCATGCAAAACACTTTGTGTCACACTAACACACTGAATATAGCATAGTGCCCGTATTCATGTGCACGCCCTTTCTTTGCATGGTGCATACATTATAATTTTACCCAGTGCTAATGCAGTTTTCCTGTGCTATTTGGTCTTTTGAATATAGAGGACCCACTAAAACCTGGTGCACACGGTTTGCACCCGTGCAAAGTTTTGAATATCTGGCCCCTGGATGTGAAAATAAGGAAACTATGTATACAATTAAATTGTTACAGCACCTTCACCCCTAATGTGCAGTGAATCTAAACAGGGAGATAAAATGTTATTTTATATAACATTTTGTTAATCAGAGCAAACAGCGTTGGGCCATTCAGCCCTTTACAGGCTAGGCCTGAGATCACACATAAATTTCATACAGGTAATTACATATAGATAGAAGCAGTTATCTCCTTTTTCCATTATAAGATCTGCATTTTATTAACCTATAAGATTATTAATTTCTCTTAGGAATTTCATTATAATCTAATATTATACAGATCAGATGCATTCATCTGTTTTGCTGTCAGAGTTGTATTGGATAGCCTGGTGGAGGCCAATAAATTTGACAGATATGTTTTCTCTGCTTACTAAACTTAGGACAAAACCTGCTGTAAGGCCCAGAGCAAGAAGGCTAGGGCTAAGAAACCAAGCTGGTTGAGCAAGGAGGTCATGGAAAAGGTAAGGAGGAAAAGAGCTGCCTTTAGGAAGTACAAGAAAACAGGGAGAGGGGAGGACAGGGAGGAGGTACTTGATGGAATCGAAGAGGTGACAAGGGCAGTGGGGAGTCAAGGCATCTACTGAACTCAGGCTGGCACAAGGCATTAAGAAGGGGAGAATGACTTCTTTAGGTACATCAGGGAGAAAAGGGCTGTAAGGACCACATAGTAAACTTTAGGAAGGAGGGGTTGGGTGGAAGCAGGTGTGATAAGGCAGAAGCACTAAATGAGTACTTCTGCTCAGTATTTACTAAAGAGAAGAGGGATGACACCCAAGGGAGAGAGATGGCAGAAATGGGGGAGGGGTGACAGATGGAAATCATGGAGGGCAAAGTTCAGGAGGTTTGAAGGCACTGAGGGTGGATAAGGCGCCAGGCCCAGATGGCATCCTCAGGGCACTGAAGGAGCTGGCAGAGGTCCTTGCAGGATCTTTGGCAGACCTATTTAATGCCTCTCTACATTCACGGTGTGTACCTCAGGATTGGAGGATGGCTCATTGGTGCCCCTCACAAGAGTGACCCAAGGATGAACTGGAAACTACAAACCAGTGAGCTTCACATCCATCGTGGGTAAGCTAATGGAGACTATCCTGAAGGAAAGGCTAGTGGCTCTCCTAGAGGCCAAGGACTACAGGACAGCAGACAGCATGGCTTCATATGGAGCAGATCCTGCCAAACCAACCTGGTGGAGTTCTATGACTGGGTAACTAGGCAGCTGGACAGGGGCCATGCAGTGGATGTCCTATATCTGGACTTCAGTAAGGCATTAGACTCAGTGCATGGAAGGCTGGGAAGTGAGTTAGTAGGCACAGGGCGAGGTGCAAAGCTGGTGAGATGGGTAGGAACTGGCTTCAGTGAAGGCAACAGAGGATTGGGTGGGTAGGGAACTCTTACACCCAAGGGTAGTGACGAGCAGTGTTCTACAGGGCTCGGTGTTGGGACCAGTGTTGTTTGGGATATTCATTGCAGACATATCATTGGACATCAAGACAAGATCAGTCTGTTTGCTGATGATATCAGTGTAGGAGTGGTGGTGGATGACCTAGGGGATGGCAGAGGTTACAGGAAGATCTGACAAAGCTCAAAACCTGGTCAGACACCTGGCAACTGGGGTTTAATGCCAAAAAGTGCAAGGTGCTGCATTTTGGGATGAAGAACCCAAGGAGGAGTTACTAGCTGGGAGGAGTGCAGCTAGCCCAGACAGAGGAGGAGAAGGATCTGGGGTGCCTCATTACAGGGTCAATGAACAACTTGGTACAATGTAGAAAGGCAGCTGCAAAGGCCAACAAAATGCTGGGTTGTATTGAAAGGGTATATCCTCGAGGAGGGAGGAGGTGATTCTGCCACTGTATAGGTCATTAGTTAGACAACACCTGGAGTACTGCGTGCAGTACTAGTGCCCGTATCTGAAGAGGGACATTACGTTACTGGAAGGGGTGCAGCCCAGGGTGACAAAGATGATCAAGGGGCTGGGGACTTATCATATGAGGGAGGCTGAGGGAGATGATCATGTACTCACTGGAGGAGAGGAGGGACAGGTGGACATGATTGAAACCTTTAAGTACATGAAAGGAATAAACAAGACAGGTACAGAGGGCTGTTCAAAGTAAGGAGGGGAGGGACAGCAGGGGCCATGATATGAGACTGGAGGGAGGAAGGTTCAGGAGGGAGATGAGGAGACACTTTTTACAGAGAGGTGGTGGCTGGGTGGAATCGTTACCTGCAGAAGTGGTATGCAGTAGAACAGTGGACTGCTACAAAAGGGATGGGACAGGACAAGGGGAGGGTCAATGAAGGGGAAGAGTGCAAGGGATGGGCAGCTGCAGAATAGGGGTGCTAGCTGCACATTCGAAGCAGACCTGATAGACCTTTATCTGCTGCCAAATTTCATATTTAGTATGTTACAGTAAATAAATAGCATCTCAGTCAAATCTTCTCTACACATAATCCCATAACTGCAATATGGATCAATGTTGGTGGCTTGTTTGTATCTTTTTTTTAATCTTATTCTCATAGATTTCTTATCTGAAAATTGTGAAAAACTTCCTATCACTGAGAGATATTTGGATAGCCAGATATGGCTCTCTTATAATTTGGGTTTTATTCTTTGCTATAAAGAAATAGGCTTTTTGAGTTTTTCACTACCATTTTCTCCAGTTCATACAGTTGTTCAGGCTGTGTGTGGGTGCTGATGTGTGATATGGCTGCCACTACACATTCAGTAACTTCACTACCAGTCTATCATTGCTTGTAAAGCACTTTGGGATACATTGTGTTTGAAGAGCACTATATAAATAATTATTCTCCTTCTTCTTCTTCTCTTTGCTATTTGTAGGTCCACTCTTTAGTAAACTTTACTTTGTATAAACTCAAGTGGTTCCAACATGGGACAATCTTATGAAACAAAAATAACCATACTCCAGTTTGTTAAGCCTATCCTGTACATATGTTAGCCAGGAAAAAATCCCTTTCACCATATTTCATTATTTTTGACAAACATATTTTAGGATATCTTTATCTGTTAACCTTAAGACTTTCATCCAGTACTCCTTTCTGTACATCAGAATTGTCAGCTGTTCTAATTGCATGCACAACACATGAAGGGTGGAGAAGGAACCTATAATATCTACGTGTATATATTTTTCATAATTGTGTTTTATACTATCAATGTTTTATGACCCAAATGTTCACTCCATCAGTTTTGCCCATAACTTTGCATTAATTGCTAATATTACTGCTGGACACTATTCCCCTGTAATTCCTATTAAATGCTAGTATGGTCATCCAGAGTTTGTTTTATGTTATTTATAATCCATTGAAAATAGCTAGTCCCTGATCTGTTATAGGCAAATCTTATTCACAGAATAAGTCTCAATCCTAGAACATTATATGCAGACACTTGTATTAGCTTGAGTTGTTTAGAAATTATGCTGTTTTAAAGTTTGTATTATGTTGGGAGTTGTTTAGAAATTATGTTGTTTTAAAGTTCTTCTACTTTCACATCAACAGACAAAAGACTTCCATGCTGCACTTTAGCCATAGTTTGATGGATAGCATTCCAACTTTAGACAAAGGGTGAGATGACTCTCATGTTTTGCTTATTTATTTATGTATTTAGTTTTATATAAGAGGACTCTCATCTTTATTTAGTTTTATTGACCCGGTAAGCATGCTAGACAATTAAATGCCTATTTTATGTACAGCCCAGGAGATTAAAAAGGTAGTAAAACAGGTGTCAAGTGAGAATGGTACATAAAACTACAACAGAACATAACTGCATAACTACGTACATAAGAAGTAACATAAATGGATATAATACACAAGTATGCATTCAAAGTATTGAAAAATATCAACTGTTCCGTCTGAGACAGCAACAACAATTAACAACAGCGATACACAATCAAGGCATTGAAAATGATCAACCATTACAAACTGAGGTGTCAACAGCAATTATCAACAGTAATATACATCATCATAGTAGTAACTTGCCCAAAGAACAAAGCAGAGACCAGGCGTAGACCAAAGACCAATCATCATGTTCAGGTGCAGATCGAGGTTGTCTTTCAAGTTTTCAGTGTTACCTCTTATAACCTTGGCTTGTAATCTTCTTGTCAGAAACAGACTGTTATATACAGGATTACTCATGAGACAAACACCCTTTGTAGGAACCTGCTGGTTCTCCCACTAAGAACCAGAAAACTGTAACGAAGGCATTTCATGAGTATATTGACACTGAAGGATCCAAAGGCCTTGGACCTGGTAAAAGCACAGTTTTGCTAGACTTGCATGGCAGCCAATGTACAGAAACATTGCAGGAAGTGTAATCGCTGCCTCCAAATAAATACCTTGTCAAAGAGATCAACCCCACTTATCAATATCACCTGGTAGTGATCGATGACTATACCTGTACTTGTTATTGAAAAGCCCACCCTACAAAACATCAGAGGCATCAGCAGTTGCCAAGGTACTTTTGCAGAAGTAACTTGTATATTATAACAAAAGACTGCACACTGACCAGGGCATAAATTTTAAGAGTTAATCATCAAATACCTCCTAAAGATAATGTGGATTGATAAATAATGTACTACACCACATCACCCACAGACATATCCCCAGACAGAGATGCTCAATACAACACCATTGAAAATGTTGGGTTGACTACTTTGTTTCATCACAGAAATGTTACTGGATTTAGATTCCTTGGTTCATGTTTATTACTAAACAAAGAATGAAGCCACTATATTTTCTTCACATTACCTGGTGCCTGGGAAGAAACAAGACTCCTAGTGGTTTCTACTTTGGTATGTCAGCTCATAGTGATTTTCTGAAGACTTACCTGGAGTATGCAAAACATACTTATTGATTTTTTGAAAATTGGAAACTGAGAAAGGTACAGGTTACCTGGCTGATCTTCTGACACCAGCCACCTCAGTCTGCTCCCTTTGCTTATCGTCTATTGGCCTCCTTGAAGTTCCCAGGACTAGACTTAGAACTGCGGTGACAGGGTATCCAGTGTCACGGGCCCAGTCCTGTGGAATGTGTTGCTACCATCTGTCAGGGAGGCCCCATCGGGTTGAGACCTTTAAGTGCGGTCTTAAGGCCCATTTATTTTTATTGGTCTTCCCTGACCAGGAGATCTGATCTGGTTCTTAAGAACTTGCTTTAACAAGATATGCTGTTGTACTGTTATTTATTTATTGCTGTATTTTATCTTATTGTTTTATGATGCTTACTGTCTTTTATTTCCCTTGCTTGTTTTAGAGTAAGGCACCCAGAGCCTCAGGATTGGGTGCCCTGGAACAAACCTTGCCTTGCTTACACTGAGCTACGGCTCATTTCCTGTGTGACCAAGGAGGTAGAGGGAACAGGAAATACTATTATTAAAAGCACACACAGTATTAATGATTGGTACAAATTAAGTGCAAACAGAGTACAAATTAACATTGTACAAGTGCTCATAAAAGCAAAGACATCAAAACAAAAGTAAAATGAGTGTCTATGATCGCAAATAAAGAGACCAAAACAGGTGGAATGAATGGCAGTGCAGCTGTAGAAAAGGAAGAAGCATTATATAGGCTGAGGCAGAACCCAGAAGCCAAGCAACAGGGATGGCAGGGATCAAACACAGGAAGATCAGGAGGGGATGACAGGGGCAGGTTGGGGTGAGGAGGAGTTTTGGCTGCTTCCTAAGGGAGACAGGAAAGGGGAGATGGAGAGAGGAGAGGAGCAGCTCATATTGAAAATAAATATATTTCAAATATATGATGTAAAATATATTTGAAATAGTTTTAATTTCATCCATAAATAGATTTTCATAGTAGTTTCCAAATGTGTACATTATATCTCAGATTGGCTGGTTTTGTAATATTTGAGATGTATCTAATGCATATATTTCAGATATACCTTAGATAGTATTTTTGTGCATGTCATAGAAATATCTTGTTAATATTCTGTGAACTTTTATTCTCACATATTGAAAAGAAATATATTTTAGATATATGTTTGATCATATGTCTGAAGGATATGTATATTCTCAAATTGGTTGGTTTTGAAATATCTGATTTCTTTGCAGAATACATGTGACAGATATATCTAAGATATATCATAAATATATTTCCATGATATGTTTATTATAAGTGCATGATACATATTTTATATATCTGCTCATATATTCTGAATATTTAATAGTTATACTTTTATGTAGTTGACATATATCTAAAATAATTTTTAAAATATGCATTCAAAAATATCTTAAAATACCCAAACAATAAATTAATCTTGATGTCACATATTCTGAACTGTATATTTGTGATTCCTTTTATTAGCAACCACTTAGATAACTATAGTACACTAATAATTTAATGATCTTCCATTATTACAGAGTACATATTTATACTTACATAGAACTTACCTCTTGAGCTCATTAATTTGCAAGACTCAAATTAGTATTTATACCACCCTGTTTAGTTCCTTTTATGTCAGGGTGAATTCCAACATGTACTTTTTTTTTGTTTGTTTTTACTCTTTACCTTTCCCTGGTCTGTAAACTAATGCTGCCAATTCAAAATTATTTTAAAATAGAAATGACCATGCTTTTGGTTGGTAAACTGTGCTTTTGAAATATGCAAATTAGTTATGCAAATCTGTACACAGTACTATACTAAGCATTTGCAAAATATATTTGACAAATATACAGACTATATTCTGCATATATGATACTCATATTGTATCTTGCAAGCAAACACGATTCATATTTTACTGACAGCAGAAATTAGGCACACATGCACACCAGGCCAGGAGCTCCAGAAAGCACTTCTTGGATTTTCCATTACAAAATTTAGTTGTACAATAAAGGAAAAATTGTAATACTAAGCCAAAAGTAGCAATAGTAAAAACAGATATTCCCAGGACAAATATTTTGCACTGTCCTTGGAAAAGCACAAGCACAGCAAAGAAATGACAGTCCTGTAAGGAGGTTTGACTTTACTATTGCTACTTTTGGCTTTACAACATTATATATATACATATATATATATATATATATATATATATATATATATAGGATTTGTGATAGGCACAAGTGGAATATGGAAAATATTTTCACTCTACAGAGTGACCCTGGATATTTCACAAGTGCCAAAGGCATGAGTGGAATATACAGTGCTCACGAGGCAGGAGTAAAAATATTTTCATATTCTAATGTGTCCATCATGTGTCTATTTATACAATGGGGCCTCACTGCTGCAAAATGTACAATTTGAAAGGCTTACGCTGAGGTTAGCGTGGGTTTAGTACGGCTTTGCAATGGGGGTTTAGCATGATTAAAAGAGGTTTAGCGTGGTTTTGGGGGTGTAATAAAACAGTATTTAATTTAACTCTGCTGATGTCATCAGGATTTATTTCACTGCAGTGAAAATAGCATGGTTTATTTCATTGGAATATGTCTCACCCCTTGTATAAAGATATATATATATATATATATATATATACATTCACATACACACACACACACACAGAATGTAGACTATTTATATTTTAAAGATATATGTAATAAATATTCCAGTCATATTTATAAACTATAAAACATATATTTAAAATGTATTATCTATATATATATATATATATATTAGTAACACATATATTACAGATACTTTCAGATGTAGATCAGGCCAAATCTATTTTAACATATATGAAATATATCTCAGAATATACATCTCTAATATATTGAAGACATATGTTTTCTAACATGCACTTATTGTAGAAATTACAGGGTAAAATTATGCTTGCATAAAATTATAATGAACTTTCATTAGAGAGCCCATAAAAACACTAAAAGTAAAACAAAATATTTCTTTGATAGAATAACAAAACATATACATTTAGTATATCAATGATAAGTATAAGACATCCTGTACCTCACTGAATTCTGCAAATATCTAAAGTATAACTGGAAAATGCACAGATATAGAAATATGTGACACACAGCATTTAGGCATGTTCAAATATAGTCTATATATTAACAAAATACAGCATAGTTATTTTCCATATGGATATAATTTCAAACTTTTATATATGTATATATATATATATATATATATATATATATATATATATATATATATATATATATATAGCTTATTACAAGGGAAACCAAAAATTAAATTGTATAAGTAACTCAGAATATATATGTTGGATAGATTCTAAATATATGTCTACCTAAAATGCAAATGATGTAGAAACTGCAAAAATGTGTATGCATAAATAAGAATTTTTTATTTTATTCAAGGACTTAACATTGATAGAACGAAAACTTTAATTTTGAAATAGTACAGCAAAAATATATTTCAAATATATATATCAAAGATGTATCCTAAATATAATACATCTTGATCATTCTGTGAATATCTGAAATATATCTCAAAACGTGTCTGAAAAGTGTAACTGTATCTGACATATATGTAAACATATTTGAGGATACAAGATTATAGTTCAGATATTAAAAAATATAGAGCTTTTCCATATGGGAGGTTCCAGAGGAGCGGAAGATGACAGGAGAAGGCTAACTACCCAGCAGTTGAGTGAGGCTGGAAAGAGAGATGTGAGGATCCCTAAGCGGATGGATCCTCACACATTTCAAAATCAGCGCCTTTCCTTGAAAAGTCCTCATTGGTTGCTCCTGAGTAGGAGCATCCTGATTGACTGCTTGACAGACTGGCATTTTGCTCTTCGATATTGGACTCAGCTCTTAGTTATTAAACTAGTAAATTAATTTGTTCTGCCTTTGTTCAAACAATCTGGTACTGTCCAAGAAGTATATTTGTTTTCATCTCCTCCTGTAGCTCAGCTGAATCCCTGCACTTACGGGATCCTGTCTCCCTGCTAGCACCGATTTTCAGCTTCAATGTGCATAGCTTTTGCCCTGCAGAGTTTTCCTGTGTCACTGTTTAGAGCCATCTTCTATATTGTATTTAACTTGGTGTCTCTGTTGCTGTGCCTAAGATTATTAGAGTACAGGATTTATAGGACTTTAGAATTTCAGTATTTTCTTTGCTGAAAATCTCCACTAGCCAACTGACCTGTTTTATTTGAATCAAGTGCAGTTACCAATTTAATTTCTCCTTTGTTTCAACACCCCATGAATTTTGTGATCCTTTGTTCTACAAATCTCAGTTACAGAGCTGGTGCATAGCTGTCTGCCTGTGATTTGACCCTGTTTTAGTAAATTGCAGCTCATTGTCTGGTACTAATTTTATTTTAACTCCTACCACTTCAGAGTGCTATTTAATCCCTGTGCTGTCCCTCTTTTAACAGGCATCCTTGTAGCCCATTGGGCTATCTGCCGCATCTGCAGTTTACCTCCCGCATGCCTGGACACCACTCTGTACCTCTTGTGGTGCCAAGAGCCTGCTGCCACCAGCCTCCTGGACACAAGCATCAGGTACGGCCTGTACACAGCCCCAGCCTGCACAGCTGCTGCTTCTGCTGCAGAATATTTTGCCTCTCCCTCCCAGGCCACCTTTAAATACACTTATGCTCCTCCCTCCCTACCCTGTCCAGCCCTCATTGGCTTCCAGTAGTAGAATTCTGGAGCTTAAAGCTGTCTAAACACAGAACTCTCAGAAATCTGTCCCTCACTGCTGCTAGCTCTCTTTAAACTTCTCATGAGGGGTTATGCCCCTCCTCACATCAGTTCTATTGCCCTTGGACTGCTCACTGCACCATGCCTCCCTCTGCTTTTTGCTGACTGCGCCCTTTCTGTGAGGATCCCCTGGGTCATACCTGGACAGCTAGATGAGACTGACATCACCTTCTCCAATCTAATTGCCTGTGACAGACAGCCCCCTGGCCTATCTGCAGTCTTGATCTTAGGTGCTTCCTGTATCCTGTCACAATGGTCAGGAGTTCTGGCCCAAGCCGCATGGTAGGGGCAACCCCTAGGCATCTCCTATGGCTCTTACTGGTGACTCTAGCTCTCTCAGGGATATTGAGCTCAACCTTGGTCCTCCCCAACATGCCTCCTCCTCCTCACCAGTGGGCTGGTCAAAGAGCAATGGGTTGAAAATAGCCCACCTCAATATCCATAGCCTCCTGCCCAACCTGGCTGACCTCCTTGCATGGGTCACTCACCATAAGCCTGACATCCTGGGTATAACAGAAACCTGGCTGAAGCCATCAACCCCGGACTCGTCATGTGCACTTCCTGACTTTGACCTCATCAGGCAAGACTACCGGGGAAAAAGTGTGGGGGTGGTATCTTGGTCTACTACAGGAGTCACCTTAATCTTTCAGTTCTGTCCTGCTAACAGTCTTCACAGTCACCCTGTGAACTGCTGCACACAGTTCTGTTACTCAGGGAACACTAAAAAGCTGCACAGTGCCTGTACTTACAATCCTCCTATGGGGAAATATTGCAGTTGTCCTACCTCCTTGACACTGTTGGGTCATTGACTGGGAATAATGAGCTAATGATACTGGGTGATCTCAACTAAACTGGCTTGGTGGTAATGCTAAGATGTATGATCCACCTTGCTGGTCTCTCACTGTTCCAATTCATTAAGGAGAGCACTAGGTGGTCCTCCACTGGTGGCATGGGCTCCCTCCTAGACTGGGTCTTGTTCAATAGACCAGAGAGAATTAGCTCTTCTGGCACTCTTCCTGACTCCATCTCTGACCACTCCCCTGTGTTCTATGTATGGAAGCTCTTCTCCCTGAAAATTTCTCATAAAGTCATCCAGGTTAGAGACTTCTCCAGGTTCGACCTGAGGTCTTTCCATAACGATCTACGAGCTTACTGACTGGTCTGCGGTTTGGAATGCCCAGGACTCACCTCTGCAGTCAATCATTTTCTTAGCACCTTTGGGGCTCTGCAGGATAAACATGCCCCTCTCATCAGATGGAAGGTAAGCGGGTCTGCTACCAAGTGGTTGCATGGGAGTCTCTTTACCTCGTAAGGACTAGGGACAAGTGCTGGGCAAAATTTAAGGTTGCAATGGACCAGGCCATATTTCAGCAGTATAGGGCTCAGGAACAAGTGTAAGAAAGCAATCAGGGCTGCCAAAGTGAATTCTGAAAAGTGGCACCTCTGAATTCAGCTAAAGACCCTAGGACTTTCTGGAGGAACATAAAGAACATAGCAAGTGGTTCTCCCAATGGTGAGGCCACTGACATGCTCATCAATGGTACTAGTTGTAACAATCCACTTACCATTGCCAATGCATTTAACTCACACTTCTCGGACCTGTCTGCCTTCACCTCCCTATTCTCCTCCAGTGGTTGTAATAGTTGTGTCCATGACTCTAATCCACAACTGGCTCCCATCTCCAACCGTTATTCTATTTCAAGGCTGTGATGGCACAAGAGATGCAGGGATGCCCTCTGGTCTTGTCCCCCTCTCCAGTGCTGGCCACGATGGCATGGAACCTAAGCCCTCCATCTTGGTGCTCTCACATTGTCTCCCCAGTGGCCCATATCTTCAACTTATCCCTAGCCTCTGGGGTCATCCCTGACATATGGAAGGTGGCTGGGGTTGTCCCATTCTCAAACAGGGCAACCCTGAGATTCTTAACAACTACCGATCTATAGCCATATTGTCTGCTATCAGTAAACTTCTTGAGAAAGTTGTGGCTGGACAGCTCATGGAGTATATTCAGTCTCATGAGCTGTTGTCTCCTAAGCAACATGGCTTTCGTAAAGGGCACAGTACTGTACATCCTCTGCCCTTGTCACTGTCGCATCCGGGATCAGATCTGCCATGGACCAGGTAAACTCTCTGGTGCCATCTTCATCAGTCTATCCAAAGCCTTTGATCTAGTTGATCATGCTCTACTCTGCTCTCAGCTTAGGTCCTTTGGCTTGTCACCCCTGTACTCAGTTGGTTCACCAACTACCTACAGAGACAGACAGCAGCTGATCAAATACAGTAAGGTGCTCTCAGACACTACTTCTGTGTCCTCAGGTGTTCCCCAAGGTTCAGCCCTGGGGTCCCTGCTCTTTCCATATTGTCAACAATCTCACCACTACCTCCTCCTACTGTAAGTCCATTCTATATGCTGATGACCTGGTCATCCTCACCCATTCTCTGGACATTGGGGTCATAAGCCACCAGCTGAACAAGGACTTTATGAGTATCTGGATAATGTCCCACAAGCTGGTTCACAACCTCAAAAATAACCAGTCCACACTCTTTGGGTCCCTGGCCAAGATAAAATCCTCCCTGCCCCTTTGTGTATCACTGGTCTTGACGGTGCTCCTGTCCTCATCAGACTCCATCAAATTTCTTGGGGTGACACTTGACCCTCAGCTTGACCTTGGACTCCATATCCAGAATGTATGCAGAGCCATTAACTGCAAACTGTGTCTGGCCCTATCGAGCAATGAGCAATCTCACTCTGCTGCTCACCTTGCACTGGCTAGAGGTGTTTCTCTCCTCTCTCTGATATGGGCACCTCCTGTTTGCTCGTGCCTCCAAACCCACCTCTTCAAGTGAGCCATCACCTACAACTACATTTGCCGTTTGCCCTTGCTCCCTTCATCTCACCCACACTGTGACCTGTATAGTAAGCTTAATTGGCTCTCCCAACCCGATTACTTAAATTTTGTCCTGGGCTGTTTCACAGGCAAGATCCTTGCTTCTGCACCCCCCGGATTGGCAGAGTGCCTCATGCTTGCTGTCTCTTCCTCATACTCCTCAGATCCCTAGGCCCTACTGTTCTTAGGATTCCTGCCACTCACACTTAAACGGGGACAGAGATTTTGCTTCATGTGCCCCCAGACTATGAAACTCCCTTCCTGCCCAGGTATGCTCCTCCCCTCCCATGCATACCTCTGAACCTCTCTGTGAAATCATTTGAATCTGTCCTCAGCGTGTGGTTGTCCCAAACCTCTATAATCACACCTGCTCCCTGCACTGAACATCCTTCCTATGGTATAGCCTGCCTGCATGGTTTTTGTCTGGCACACAATGCATACACCCTATGTATTATTTTATTTTATTTTTTTGTTTATTTGTTTAACCAGGAGAGACACACTAAGCTGAAAGCTTGCTTACAAGTGCGACCTGGGAGCATAAAGAAAATTAAGTGACTTGCTCCAGGTCACACATTATGTAAGTGGGGCTGTGGATTCAAATCCAGGTGTCCAGATTTGCAGCTCAAAGCCTTAAACCACTGCGCTATACTGCCTCCTAATTAGGTATTGCTCTGACTGTGCTCCCACTTTCTGGGGTCCTATACTGTATATAATTTGTATATAAATGTGCTGCTGCCATAGCCTTGGTGACTTGATATGTATATGCTCAGACCATTTGTGTGCACCTGCTGACTATGTGGATGCTTCTGTTTCCCTGACTCTGTGTAACTGCCTAAAGTGTATCATGTTGTCCTATGTTGTACTTCCTTGTACTCTCCCAGGTTGTACCTGAAAATAGGCAAATGTCTTGTCTAGTGTACTTACCTGGTTAACAAAAGCTAAATAAATAAATAAAATATGAGGCAGTGGGAAGAGGAGAGAGGAGTGAGAGGTAGAGGCAGGGACCCAAACCATTTATTTATTTATTTAAATTTTGGTAACTGGGTAGGCCTGGAACCAGAACTTGGAGATGAAGAAAGCACTGTGTGACTGGTGATGTGATGGTGGGCAGAGGAAAGATTGAGATGAATAGAGGAGCAGTGTGAGTGCAGGGAGGACGTTGATATCAAAGTGACAAAAGGCATTACAGAGGTTGTCCAGTCTGGCAAGGGAAGAGAAGGGTAGTGCTGTAGACCATCTCTGCACAGTCAAAGACCAAAAGCACCATTTTGGTAACAAGCTCCCGGTGAACCTGAGGAGACAGTCTCTGTTGCAGTACAAGGCACCAAGTTTGGGGTGGAGCTTGGAGTGGATGGCATCATCATGGAAGATAAGTCAAGCTCATTATTTGGACACACACCAAGACACCAGAAAGAAGAAATCGCTTCAAGGGAAGCCATTCAGGTTGGCAAACACAGGGAAGGGGACAGTCTTTCCAGTTTATGGCTACTGCCAAAGTCCAGAACTCTATACTATTTAGTGTTAAACTGAAGTTGGTTGGAGTGGAACCAGCACAGGACATTGTGAATGACTTGCTTGAGCAAGCCCTCCATCACAGTGGTCAAAGGACTGGAGATGTAGATAACTGTGTCATCTTGCATCCATGTGAATATATATGTTGGCAGAGTCAGAATGTCTATGGGAGCAACTTAAGGAAGCAAACTGTTTGCCCAGGATGCAGCTTTAAAGATCAATCTGTTCAAAAAGGTCAAATACAACAAGTGTGTCCAGGACCAAGCCCTATAGTTAGGAGATTGAGTGCTAATAAATTAACTTGGAGAAGAGGTGATGATGCAGAATGTCTGTTTGGTCAAAGGGCCAAAACTCAATTTGCTTCAGTTTGGCCCAATCGAACATTTAAGCCACCTTGGATTACTTCAACCTTCAAACATATCATTAAAACAACACACTAACCCTACTCAGGTGGCCAGGACTAGTCCAATTGCATATGGCCTCTCCTTTACACACCTAGTCACATTCCATCTCCCCCTTTCCCGACATTTTAATATATACTGATACATGTAAAACATTTCTGGCTTCTGGCTCTGTGCCAGGAGCTGAGTTTGTGTTTTAACTGACTGGTAAATGGGTGAAGCAACTTAGAAGTTGCCTTTGACTGGTGTCAGTGGGAAGGGGGTGTGAAGGTGTATCTCTTATCCCATTATTAGTCTGATAGACCCCACACTGTGTCTTTGGCTAAATTGTCAAAGCCAAACTGAAGATAGAGGGCTCGATTTTCAAACAGCTGCTATATTGCTTCAATGTGTGGCAATCTAGGGTTGTGGCAAACTTCAGGTGTGTCAGGGACCCTGTGCCCAATTCTGTAAAAACAGGGATCTCTGTGAAAAAATCCCAGAGTCGCCACACCCACAGGCTAGCACCAAACAGTTGGCGCACTTCTGGGACCTGCTGCAGGGATCCGCCCCACACCCAGCAAAACACTAAAGGGGCCAAGATGGTGGAGGGTGGAAAGTGAAACATGCTTGTCAGGATGGGTCTGAGGGCAGAAGGTGTGGGGATGCCATAGGGTGTTGGGGAGAGGGTGGCCATGCCAGGGATTTATGTGGCATGCTTTGGGTGTGCCATTACTATAACTATAAAGCCAATGGGCTGGTACCCTGCAGAGGTGTTACAGAGACAAACAGTGACCACGGCTGGGACTGCTGCCAGGACTTTGCCCACCTGTGGCCATGGCACTGTTTGTCCCTGGAACAAGCTTCCCCATAGTATCAGCCTATTGGCTTTATAGTTATATCAACAGAACCCCTGCCAGGTGCCATACCACCCCCATGCCTCTTCTGCTCCTGGACCCAACTTTCTGAGCCCCCATTTTGCCACCTGTGTGGCACTGGTTCATGGGGCTTAGACCATCCCAGGCTGGTCTAACTCAAGCCCCTTGCTGCACCTATGGCGGGCTTCCAGAATACTAAAAAGGGAATGTTGCAGCCCTACTGTTGTGCAAGCTTCCTTGAGAACTGATGAACCTGGTTATGTGATACAACCATGGAGCAAGGGACTTTGATGCAGCTGAATTAGAAAATCTGATTGACTCAAGTTGTGATGCAAGTCATCTTTTGCTTCACAATCTTCGACTCAAATCCTTGCGTCAATGTATCTTTTGAAAATCAGGCCCAGAGGGTCTGTATCTAAGATGAACAGAGGCTGACCATTTTCAAATTTGCTCTCCCTTACTATGGAAGCTCAGAAAGCAAATGATTGTGGACTGATGGAAACTGGATCTTATATGTGATTGGTGAAGTTACCAAAGTTACACATATACTGATTGCATCAGGAATATAGGAGAACTGTGGTAAAGACCCTGCACTACAACAGCTGCTTGTTAATCAGAAAATTAACACCTAAGTTGAGGTCAAATTAGTGTGCTTTCTTCATCCACCAGATGTTGGAGACCCAGAAAAAGGTCTCCTGCCACTCATCCTGGAACTCCTGTTTCTTGACCAGTAACAAACCCAGACTTGGTCAACTGTAGCTCCACAGAGGAAGATGGATGCTATTATTCTGGGAGTGGATGGTAGCTAACAAATTCCCAAGACTTTGGAATACCATCCATTAGCAGAAATAGAACAAGACAATGACACTTTGGCACATGTAGAGCTGCCACTCAGACTGCCATCAGAGAATTTAAACAAAATTTAGAATCATTTATCCCACCAGGTTATGAATTCGTTGATAAGGGTGATTGTATAAATGAGAGAAGAGGAGACAGTGCAGGGCATGTGAACCAGAAGACAAGAACTCATGATATTCTACTGAAGCTCCAGTGATTGATACTGAACATGAGGCCAGTAATCCAGAAGTCTCCCTTGAAAAAGGCTATGGAACCCAAACACTCTTGTAAAGAAATCAAGATACTCATCACATTGATTTACAATTCTCTTGGTTTCATTACCAACACTCCCTTGTGCTGTACATAGTGCATAATAAAGTGACTGTGCTGCCAGTACCATTGCTCAGACTGCATTGGGCATCCCTGCATGCTTTCAGTTGTTTTCATATAGCTGTATAAAAAGTGTTTGATCCTGCTTCATGGATTATGCCTGAATGATGAGTTTGTTCTTCACAGGAGCTATTTGTTATCATACAACCTGTTCAGAATTGTATTGTTGGTTAGATAGGCATCAGGAGCTAGACAACATTGTATTGTCTGTCACACTGTGCTTGTTACAGGTCCATGATGAGAATGTGAAGGTTTCAGTAGGGAAGAGTATAAGCTGCAAAATGAAAGTCCAAAGGGTAATCCACAAGTAGAGATGGATGAAGTGGCCCAAATTTGCTATGCAAAAGTGAAGCGAAACAAAGCGGATTCACGAAGTACCCACTATGCAAGCGGAGTACTTGCGTTATAATGATGGTAACAAAGTCCATTGAAACAATGACTTTATGCTACTCTGCCTCCCAAACCACTACTCCACCAAATCTTAAGGAGAAGTACATTGAAAACAATGTACTCGCCTCACTTGCCTTGTTTTTAAGCTCCAAGCGAATTTTGCAGTGATTCATGGGATTTCAGGTCACATGGGCTCTATATTTTCTGCACAGCCTCAGTTCAGGGTAGTGTGTGTAGGAAGCTGTAGGAGACAGCTTGCTTAGAGAGATCTCTGTGATTCTAACCTTCTAAAAGCTGTTCAAAAGCCTCTTTGAGTAATTTTCGTTGCTCAGACTTAGTTCATCGATGTAGAAACCCTCCTGTGCTCATATCATCAAGCATTTATTGTTTGTGTGTGGATTTTGAATGTTAATGTACAACATTGGGTCTGTGTAGTAAGAGACAGTGAAAGTGTGCTTTGGGGAGGGTGTATCTGTGGTGTAGGTAGATTAACTTGGAGAAAAAGACAGTTCTTTCTGTTATGGTGATATTTTCTTGTATAATAACTGTGTTAATGTACACACAGTAATATTTTCAATAATTCTTGCCATTTTGCTGATTGTTGTGGAGCAGCAGTGCATAATTTTAGTTTGTTTAAAATACATGGTTATATTACTGAAGTTTTCAATTTGCTATGCATTACTTAGTGTGTGTGTGTGTATGTGTGTGACGCATGTCATCAAATCAGACACCTTTTATTGTGCCACATAGTAATTTCAGCAATGTGTTGTGAACCTGCTATCCACTGCAGCTATGTGATTTTTATACTTCTTTGTGGTATCTTTACTGGTACTGGTACTAGTACTAATGACTATTACTGCCCCCATAGCTCACCCCGACAGGCAAAGGTATTCTTTTCCAGATTTGAATTTCTGATGGTGAGCACTGGTTAGGTGTTGTGCCTTTGTGTCTGCATCTCTTCAGTGCTCAGCACAATCTTAATCTTTCTGTGCATTTGCATCTCTTTAGGGCCCAATCTCCATCTGTAACTTAAGTCACAGTTGTTTCTTTGGCTTCCTTTCAGAGTACTGGACTGGAGTGGTGCATAATTCTGCATGAACATTGTACTCCATTAATATCGTTTTAAGTCAGAACCATCATCACGTTCACGAGTCACTCATGATACAAATCACGTTCTTCATCATCACGATCCGTCACTCACAAATCACAACATAAATTATTTTACTAGTTTCTTGGATGTATTGTAAGCCTGTTTTGTAGTATCTCTCCATGCTTCACCACCCCACCATTGTACTCATTAATGAGCGTTTTAAGTCGGGGAGTTTGTGCCACACCTCACCGGGGCCCGGGGAAGTATAGCCATAGGCATTAGCATTTCTTCATCACGGTCACAAATTACGATTTATGATCACGTCATGAATCACAACATACATTTTTTTACTAGTTACTTGGATGTGTTGTAAGCCTGTTTTGTAGTATCTTTCCAGGCTTCACCGTCCCACCATTGTATTCACTAATAAGTGTTTTAAGTCAGGAGTTAGACCGTGTCTGCAGTACATACACAGCCTGGAAAGAAGACTGACTGCACATGCAGTTTAGCACAATATACTTGCACTGCTCAGAAAACAAAGTGTCATGCATATGGAAGACAACAAAAAGGGCATAATTACATACAAGGGTCAGGGTTGGTGAAGGAATACATTTTATAACACAGCAAGGAAGGTGTGGGGGCACATGGTGTGAAAAAAAAAAACTAATGTGGTACCCATAGTGATACAGCAGCAGTTCCAGCATGAATATAATTTGCAACTGATGTACCTCTATGTGATCCAACTGCTGCTCAACAGCACTTACCCTCTCATTGTTCTCCTCAACAGTACTCCGGAGAACTGCCAAGTCAGCCTGTGTTACACGAAGTTCTCTGGGGTCCACATGCTCTAACGGCTGACCTGCTGGTAGTGGTGATGGTGATTTGGGTGCTGGTGGAGCAGAAGTTGCTGCTCTTCCTCTTCTCTTCTTAGGGCCACCACCATGCACAGCTGCACCCTCTGCCACAGAAGGGCCAGCAGGTGCAGGCATAGCCCGTTCTGGGGCAACCTGCCACTCCAACTGGTGGTGATTCAGCATATAGGTGCCTGCCCCCAGTCCCAGGTGAGTCCCTGGAGAGTAAGGCAGGTGCCATCCACCTCAAATGTGGCACCTGACCATGCTGCTGTCCCCCAGACACAGTCAAAAACTGCCAAACAACAGAGGTGTGTGGATGACCAGGCACAGGCAGGGGAGGGCCAAATGAACTGGCAGCCAGCTGGTCATGGTGCTCAGCAGGGTTGGGATCCATACCTGGGCCCAGAGGCACAGGCACATCCCTGCTCAGAGGACCTGGTGCTGGACGTGGTGGTGGTGGTGGTGGTTCAACTGGCTCAGAGTCAGGAGGTGGTGCTGGTCCTGCTTCGGGGGTGGGCACTCAAATTTTCAATCAGTCCAACAGGAACTAGTGGCCATGCTCACCACACACGCGCGGTATGATGCCTACCAGTACCACGCACTCACAGAGCTGACCCCGCCCCAGACATTCCCTCAGACCTCACCCTGGTCCATCTTTCCTACTGCAGTCCCTCAGTCTGAGCAATAACTACTCACACTGTCACACCACACACACACAGCCAGACAGGCACAGACAAACAACTAACTATTTATAAAGGTAAGAAAAATACATTTACAGAAAGAACACATGAAGTAAAAGCAGAGTACAGAAAAGACAAAAAAATGTACCTTATAAAAAAGCTGTTGGGTCTAAATCAAAGTTTAAATCTCCTCGCTCTGATCTCCAAGTCTCAGCAGTGACAAAACAACACACTCCCTCTCTCTGTCTCCGTCTGCATAGGAGAAAGTGAAAGTGTCTGCTTGTACAGTATGACTCACTTCCTTCTTTTTCCGCCTGGCTATGGATAAAGAGCATGGCGAAGTCCATTGAAAACAACTTTTGCCTCACTTTGCATTGTCATTCAACCTTATCACAAGTTGTAATGACAAGGCAGAGTGAGCACTCTGCATTGCTCACTCCACATATAGCGGCAAAAATGTAAAGTGCCCACTTATCGGACAATAATCGCTGGCGGAATTTAAATTCGCTGCATCTCTATTCACAAGTAGTTAGATCAAATGTTCTGGGGAGCTTGTGAAGCCACCTCTCTCTCCATTATATGCACAGGAGCAAATAGCTCCAGAAGTCTACAGTACTACAACTCTGATGTCATTAAATTAGAATTTTTTCTTACATTAAACTTTTATTGAAAAAAGAATACTCATTAAGAACAATAACAATACCATCAACTATCAAGTAGAACTTATGAAATTCAAGTGAGCATAACAGAAAACCAAATTAGAATATAGTGTATGGTAGAATGTTGTTATGGATAGAAATCCATAACTAGAATGGAGTTTTATGCTGCAGTAGCTATGTCATCACAGCTGTTATGCTGCACTAGCTATGTCACTACTGCAGCATAACAACTTGAATGCTGCTACATAGTTGCTTTCCTCAATCTAGGTAAGCTGGAAGTTGCTGTTTTTTCAACTTGAACTTGCAGAAACATCTGCAGCACACTGTGTCAGTTAAAAAAGAAAGTGTTAACATTTCTAGTCTCTGTTGTCTTCTCCAGCTGGTTTGTGTGATTTTCTGTGCTGTGACTGACCATACACTATAAAGGATTGTGTATGAGCAGTCATACACAAACAAGGAAATTCTTGTATCTTGAGGTTCCCTTGGTAACAGAGTACTTCTCATGCTGTGCTCGAGGTCATCTGTTACCAAGGAAACCTCTCATGAAACAATATCCTTGTTATGTATGACTGCTCATACACAACTCTATGTTGCTGACAAATATGAATGCAATATGGTTTGTGAACTTCAGTGGGGACTCTGTGGTGAGGACATGAGACAGCCATAAGAATCATGAGGACTAATAAGTTGCTATAAGCACAATAAAAAGAATGTTGAATAGTGTTCCTTAGGAGTCTTTAGGTTAAACATTGGGGTAATGAAGTAAAATAAAAAAATCCTTTTAAAGATTCTGGCATTATGGCATTAACTTAGGGCTCAGAGTGGCTCAATTTGGTTGTGTGCAGTATAAGTCCCCACTAGCAAGGTTACCTCAGCTCCCAGCCTAGGAATACCAAAGCAGCTCCAGCAGCGACATGTTCAATAGCTGAATACCTTTACAGATTGTAACTGTTATCATTAACACAACATTGTTACATGGATTTTTGTTTTACTGTTTATGTGTATAATATTTAATTTAGTATGTCCTCATTGTTTTATGTTTTACTTGTAGCTCGTGAAAATGAGCAAATTGCTCATCTTGCTAGCAAAGTATAACAAGCATTTATCAATGCTGAATGTTTGCTTACTGGTATTAGCATTGAAATGCAGGAGTTAGAGATACAGAATAAGAATGGCAGTGAAGTATTGAACTTCACACCAACCTCACCTCCACCCTGCAGAGATGGACAGGCATTGGGGTATGCGTTTGGGTCGTCACCCATAATGTTCATGCCATTTCCCTTCACCCTATCCTGCAGACACCGACACATGTTGAGGTGTACCTTGGAGTGTTCGGCTGTATAGTCACCCCATTCCATAAGGACATATGCTGAAATGGGTGCAGTATAGGAGAATGGGGTGAACTGTTGGGCCAAGAGTTCAAGGCACACCTCAATGCCTTTCACTGGCTGCAGGGTGGTGGGGTGGGGTGGAATAGCATAACATTACAGTCTGCAATCCAAGGCATACCCCTCATGCCTGTCAGTCTGTACAAGGTGGGACATTATGGTTAGACACCTAACACCCGGGTGTTTGTTGGTATTTACACTACAAATTTTTTTAGCACAACCTTTTTTGTGACCCCCACCTCATGGCATTTGGGACCTCTTCTCATGAACAGTGGCACTGTGAGTTTGTTAATGTGTCCCCAGCTTTGTATTCCCACAGTGACTGTGCCATTCTGTGCCAGATGTACAAAACACAGATTGGGCAGGATGTGAAGAATGACAGTTGTACCATTCATAGGAGCTGTGAAGAGATGGCAATGTTGAAAATCTGTAGTGAAAATATTAAAAATACTCAAACTTCCATGCTTATGTGGAAACTGTGCAACATATGTGTGTAACACAGTCATTTAGTGGAATTTTTCATCAAATTTTCAACATCGAATTTTGTGACCTTTGCTCATGAACAGTGTCACTATGATTTTCCTAATCTGTCCTGAACATTGATTTCCCACAGCTATCACGCTATTCTGTGCCAGATGTGTAAATGCATATTTCGGGCAGGATATGAAAAATGACAGCTGTACTATTCATAAGGAGGTGTGAAAAATGCCAATGTTGAAAATCTGGAGTGAAAATATTACAAATGCGCGTAATTATGAGGGTGTGTGGAAACTCGCAATATACACTCATAACGCACTCATTTCATTAAATTTTCAACATAGGCATTTTAGCACCTCTGCTCATGAACAGTGTCACTCTGATTTGTTTTAATCTGTTCCAAACACTGACTTCCCACAGTGACCACGCTATTCTGCGCTGGAAGTGCGAAAACACATTTTGGCCAGGATGCGAAAAATGACAGCTATATTGTTCATAAGGAGGTGTGGAAAAATGCCAATGTTGAAAATCTGGGTGAAAATATTACAAATGCGGGAAGTTACGAGCATGTGTGGAAACTGCACAATGCACACTTGTAAAACAGTAATTTTGGATTTTTTTCACAAATTTGCAACATAGGCTTTTGAAAGCCCATCTCATGAACACTGGCACTCTTGTTTCACATTGGTCCAGGAAGGTGATTCCGCACGCAGTGACCGCAAAATCACCTTTGGGACTGAATAACGCCATGACAGTACCTGAATTCATGAGGAGGGTCCCAATAACCCCATGTTGAAAATGTGGTGCCAAAATTCCAATAAATGCTTGATATATGCACTAAAGTTGAAAAAACCCTATTTATGCCATTATACAGCTTACCGACATTTCTTCAGTTTGTGGTCAGCTTTTAAGAGTGCAGCGTGTTCCCGGTCCACGAAGATCATCGCACCAGGCTCCAGAGGTAAGTATGGGGTGAGGGGCATGGGGTAGTCAGGTGCACAGTGGGTGGAGTGCGGACTGGGGAGAGGATGGCAACCAGTGTGGGACCATTTCTTTTGTTTCAGGGAGATAAAAAAAAAAAAGATGTCGCGGGAAGGTTTTTTTCCAGGCTCATTTCCAGCACACTGGGTGGGCTCCCAGTGTGCCACCTGCCTTTTTGTGGTGTTGGGTACTGAAGCCGATGGGGATTGGGCCCTCCTTCAGCAAAAATGACTGTTTGGGGCCATGATGCGGGGGATTAGGCACCCTCGGCACACAACAAATGGGGTATGGGGTTACATCATGCCGATAGGGAGTAGGCTCCCGTCAGCAAATTAACTGGGTCTGGGGCTGCCGATGAGGGATTGGCCACCCCAATTGGCTTCATGGTCTGAGAGGCTATGTAAGCCACCATGTTTAATTTACTTACACTTGGAATAGACTGCCTGCAATGACGGGTCATCCTCATTGCAGCGGAATAGCTGATGCTGCAATGACGAGGCAGCCCTCATTGCAGCGTGAAACATTTCTACTTGGTGGCACTTTTGGAGACCAGTGTCATTGGCACACTCGCGCTCCATTGATCCACCAGTGCCAAGCCCCAAATGCACTGCTTTCGTTGGCTGCCTCAGTGCCACACCTCCACAATCGCTTCTCTCTAAGCTGCGCTCTGATGTTTCTTACGCATGCATGCAAGCAAACATAAAAGTAAAATGAAATGAAATGGAATGGCCTCTGAGATCTTCATGGGTAAATGTTACTAGCATTATTTTCCTCTGCTGGCCTCAGGGACTATAAGGAGACTGGAAACAGCAGCAGGGAGGCATAACATTTTCTTTTATACCTCACCAGTGCAAAGGGTGATCATGGTCACTGCAGCCACAGAAAAACCTGAGACTGGGCCTTTTGTCTTCAGCATTGTACTGATTTATTGAAAATAAATCTGACTCCCAGCCAGGAGCACAAACAAAACTACTAATGAAGAGAGTGGTGCACAGGAATGTTTTATGGTTGATCTCATCACATTTGCCCACACCCATAACTGGGAACGTGGTCAGGCAGAAAGGGACAATGTTGTGCATGCCAGCTATCATGAAGTGACCATATGGAAACCACAACAAGGGATGGAGAGTATAAAGAAATAAAACTACCTAAATTCATGGAGAAACCATAATGTTTTCTCTTGATCCCACAGGAGTGCAACAGAGGGTCAGGGGACATATATTCCAAACCAGGAAAAGGAAAGTGAACAAGGAGGCAGCTAACCCTCACATGATGATCAGAGAATGAGAAAAGTGGGAAGATGAACTTGAGTGAAAATACTTAGAATATTTATTTTATTTATTTGTTTTTGTTAACCAGGTAAGCACACTAGACAACAAGTGCCTATTTTCAAGTGCGACCGGGAGATTACAATACAGAAAAATTACAATACAGAACACATGGTACATTGTCATGGTAACATACTGGCCCACATAACAGGTGGAGCCAGGGTACAATATAGAGACATGATACAGAGTCAGAAATAGAAACATGATACAAGTACATCTTGTATTAAATGGTAGAGAAGACATTGCATCTTGCAAGATACAGTAAAGAAGACATTACAACCACAGGGTATCATGGGATCATGGGGAGGCAGGAGATTATCAGGTAACCACAAGGGAGTGTAAGCAGTGCACTAACAAGGTGATTGTCAGGTAACAGACAAAGGGAGTGTAGACAGTCCAGCACGCCAGCAGGGTACTTAGCTAGTATAGAAGGGCGAGGACCACCACAACGAGTCAGGCTCCAGCGTTGAAGAAGAGAACTGCCCTACAGTTGTGTGCCCAGAGGCAGGGCAAGATCATGTGGGGTCATCTAAGTGCTACTATGGAGGAGCTAATGGGTAAGGGGGAAGTGCTATAGTGGAGAGTGGCAGAGGACGATTTCAGCATGTAGGAGAGGTGTCCTGGGTGAGGGAGGACTCCCTGCATCTAGTAGGCACAAAGACAAGTGGAAGCTGCTTTGAGGAACTTCCATAGGGAAGTTTTGAAGCGGGGTGGGAGAGGAGCAGCCCGGACTAGGGTGGGAAGGGTTCCATAGTCTCAGAGCGTGAGACGGAGAAGGCCCGGTCACCAGTGAGGGAGCGGGTCCTCGGGACCATGCAAATCTGAGTCAAGCTAGACCTCAGGCAGTAGGCCGGGGTACAGTGTTTGATGGGAAGGGCAGGAGCAGAGGGCATGCAGTTCGACAATATTATCTACAGAGTTGCTGAGGACAAAGGCTTGGTGTTTTTCAGAGGAGCCACTCCAGTCGGGCGTAGAGGTCAAACCGATGCATAAAGGCGAGGCGCAGAGAGGCGAAGTGACATATGTTGTTGTAGGCTGTATCCCATTTGCTAGTCTGGCATTCAGGACCGGTGCAAAGGCAACAAGCCCATAGCATAGTGTGGGTAGGAGAATCCTCTGGCTATGGCGAGCCGAGCAGCCGGAGTGAGGCAGTCCTTGCCCTGTAGGCTAAACCAAGCTTGCTGTTTGAAGCTTTCAGATGTTTTGGAGATGTTCAGTGAGATCAAGCTGAGTATCTAGGGTCACACCTAGGTACCTGGTGGATTCCAAGACTGGCAGGAGGAGCCATTTCCCCATGAATGGCAAGGGAGTAGGGCAGGAGGCAGTTTTGGCCACCGAACCGAATAACATGGCATGGGTCTTGTTTAGGTTAACAGTGAGCTTGTGTCCCATGAGCCAGTTTTGGATCGCCCAATGTCTGAGTTGAGTTGGGAGTTAATGGTTGCGATGTCCTGGGAGCTAGATAATAGTACGAGGTCATCCGCATAGAGTGTAGTGGACCCAAAGGTTGCAACGGAGGGAGTTTGTTTATGTAAAGGAGAACAGAATGTGACCAAGAACAGACCCTTGGGGACTCCGCATTTGACTGGGGAAAGGTCCGATAGGGCACGGTTGAAACAGGTGTATTGCTGTCTACCCACAAGGTAGTTGGAGAACCAAGCAAGGGCTTGGGGGAGAAACCAAGCGAGTAGAGTGGAGTGCAGGAGGTTGTGGTCACCCGTCAAGGCCTTATAGAGGTTGGACGAAGATGGCTCCAGTCAGTTTACAAAGGTCCGTCGAGATCTGAGCTCTGAGGTGACCACGGCAATAGCAGAGCCGCTGCTGTGCCCTTCCTGAACCCATGCTGCGAGGGGAGAAAACTGCATACTCCTGCAGGTAATAGGAGATTTGTGCAGCTATGGCCTTTTCAAGTAGCTTGTTGGTAGCAGAGAGTATGGCAATGGGGCGATAGTTGTTCATCTCCTTGGGGTCGCCATGCTTAAACACTGGGACAACTTTGCCACTTTCCAAATGTCAGGTAAAATTCTGAGGTGAGGAAAGAGTTGAAATGTGAGTAATCGTCGGGCGAGAGGGGCACCCTAAACTAAGTAACTTAGTCTCGATGTTATCATATCCCGCCCTGTATGGTGTGAAAGACCAGCAAGGAGAGCTTGAGGTACTCTAACAGAGATTAGTTTAAGGTAAAATGGTGGACGGGGAGGGGGTCACCCAGAGGTTCAGGGGCGAGAGGAGGGGGGCAGGCAGTTCGGAGAACAAGCAGTTGAATGCTGAGGCTATGGTCTGGGGTTATTACAGTTGGCCCCTCAACATTCATGTCAGCGACCAAATTCTTGGTGGACCCTCCACCATATTTTTGATATTTTGCCAGAAGTGCCGGAGGTTGTAGGCCAAGTTGAGCAAGGCAGATTTACAGAACTCACTCTTGGCGAGCGTATGGTGGACTTGCAGGAATTTCTAAGCTGTCGATATTCAAGGAGGTCGTGGATGTCGCTGGAGATTTTGTGGTTTATCCAGCACCTGTCTCTCTGCTTCATTAGAGCTAATTGGCCTCCTTGGAGCCACTTTGTGACAGTGCCCTCACCCTCCCTTTTGTACGGGAGCATGTCTGTTTTTCAGTGAGATGAAAACCGCAAGGAAGTGGTCCAGTGCTTCGCGGGTCATTGGTGCTAAGTATCCTAGTCCAGTCGGCACAGCGTAGGTACTCCAGGAAGTCATTGAGGATGAGCTTGGAGTAGTCCTCATCTGTATCACCTACTAGGAATTTTGTGGGCTGCTGGATCCCCAGATGCAGAATATAGGAGAGTGATCAGAGATGGCATCCAGGAGTGTGCCAGATTGGAGGATTTTTCCAATCTGTTGCTCAGTAACTAGTCAATTAGCACTTGTCCCAGAAGAGATCCTAGTGGGTTCCGTGATGGTCTGACTGAGGGAGGCCTGAGAGAAGCAGCTTATATTGTTTGGTATTTGGCCCCAGCCAGTTGAGGTTAAATCCCCAGGATTAGCACCTCATTTGAACCTACCTTGTCTTAAAGGTGGTCAAGTAGGTAGAGACGAGAGGAGAGTCCTGGCACGCCTCCCTTAGGGGATTGTAGGCACAGACCAGGTACACCTTTTGTGTTTCTGAGCAGGAGGAGGGAGTGAATGAATTCACAACCTGTGGTGTCGGGGGTGATGGAGACACCAGGGATACATTGACATGTCCCCTATAGTATAGAAGAGTACACTCCCCCACGTTTTACCACCCCTGTCCCGCTTAATGAGGCTGTAACCCAGAATGGCACATGCGGTGTCAGGAATACAAGACTTCAGCCAGGTTTCCATGATACCCATGATGTCTGGCTCATACAGGGCCGCCCAGGCTGTCAGTTCTGCTAGGTTATGTAGAATACTGCGGATGTTTTAGATGCACTATTTTAGGCCTTTCTGGATAGCCAGGCCGGGGGGCTTAGGAGGGTGAGGGGTTGCTGAGGGACCTTGACAAGAGGGTAAGTTGAACAGCTGCATGAGAGATGCCATGGCCAAGTCTCATGGGGGCAGTGGGGTAACCCTGGAGGAACAGGTCCCTCAGGCAGTGGGCAGAAGTATGAGCAGTGCGGACATTATACAGTATACCTCACCCAATGGGCTGCGGTCCTTAGCAATGGGAAGGGTAGTACAGGCCAGCATAAGAAGGGCTCCTGGAGAGACAGGGTCTCAAGGCGCAGTGACCAGTGATCCAGGTTTATATGTTTGTACTTATCAGGCCCGGGGATGAAAGCTAGCTTGTGAGGTGTCGATTGAGGTGCTACAGAAGGGGCAGAGTCAAGGCTTTTGGAGGGGGTCAAGGGAACAGCTCATATCCTGTGTTTCATGTGGCTTGGTTGAGACTCTGTAATCAGTCAGGGCCAGTGCCCACATAGAGAAAAGAGATGAGCCCTCTGGTGGTGAGTAAATCTAGCCTGCAGATGGTAAAGTGGGCTGATAGGTTAGTCGGCCACGTGATGTGAGCCTGTATAGCTCAGTGATGACCACGGGTGGTGGTGGGGGCGGTGGGGCAGCGGCCGAAGCCGTGCAGGGCCAATCCTTTCCAGAGGCAGCAGAGGAAAGCAGCTGTGCTCCACCGTGTGGCTACACACACGCCCGGAGGGCGCGGGACGACTGCGAGGCTCCACAAACCCCGGTAAGCAGTGTTTCCTTTTAGGAGAGGTAGCAGACTCTCCAGTGAACAGTTTGGTAAATTCTTTGCGAATGAATGGACTCAGTTTTTACAAGTGATGCCACAATGTTTCAACTGGGTGATGTACTTTCAGTCAGGCCTGTATATTTTAGCTTGCTTATGTGGGCTTGTCTTGTGGGGTGGGGAAAGCAGTTTAGTGGTCACCCTCACGACCGCCCAGGATGGACCTCGGGGATAAGGCAGCATCCCCGTGGAGAGATTACAGCAGTGAGCCCTCCTATATACCCAGGTGTGCGGGGGAGGGAGTTCTAAGAAAACATGCAACGTGGGGCAGGAAAGGCTGGGGGGTCCAAGGACAGATAGGGAACACAGTTTGGGAGAAAATCAACTCATGACACAGGCACAAATTGTTAAATGTATTGTACTGTCTAATTCAGGTTGCATCAAAGCAAAATAAATGCAGTATTTCAGCAGGAATGACCACAATTACTGTGAGAGATGCAGCCCTCTAAGGCCGGAGAAAGACTAGCAGCGTAATTGGAATCCCAACACCGTAAATTACCCAAATAACGTCGTTTTCAGCAGCAAATTCAACAGACAAGGGCAGATGGTATCCACAGTTTAAGCCTGCCTTAAAATAAAGTCTCTTTTAACCGTAAAATAAGTTCCTTAAGGTAAAACAGCCCTCAATTAAGGCAATAGGTAGGATTTAGTAAATAAATGGCAAAGGGCTGGAATTTCAACTAAACAATTAAAGTAACAGGTAGGATTAAGTAAAACACAGGTAAAGGGCTGGAATTCTGCCTAAACAATTAAGGCAACAGGTAGGAATTAGTAAAAATCAGGCCAAGGGCTGGAGTTTCCACTAAATTTACACCTATCAGCACATCTCGCCGAGTCTCTGCTTTTTGTTTTATTTGTTTTAAATGATAAAATGGTAGAGTCCTTTCCAGTCCTTTCCAGAGGCAGCAGAGGAAAGCAGCTGTGCTCCACTGCGTGTCTCTTGCGTATGCCAGGATGCTGGGACCACTGTGAGGCTCCACAAACCCCCGGTAAGCAAATTTTCCCTTTTGGGAGAGGGAGCAGACTCCCAGTGAACAGTTTTGGTAAATTTTTGTGAATGAACGGACTCAGTTTTTACAAGCGATGCCGCAATGTTTCAACTGGAGGCAGTGTACTTTCAGTCAGGCCTGTATATTTTTACCTTGCTTGTGGTGGGCTCATCTTGTGGGGTGGGGAGAGCAGTTTACGGCTGCCCTCACGACCATCAGGATGGACCCTCGGGATAAGGCAGCGTCCCTACAAAATCATGTCAATCAGAGCATTCCTTTACCAGAGAGCCTCTGATTATTCCTGTTTCAGCCAAAATATACCGCAGTTTGGAGAGTGTAATATATGCAGAAATCTCAGCAAAGCCAATATTTCTCAAAACCTGTTGCAGGGATTCTTCCTGTAGAGGCCAGGCTTCAAGGCTCAGTGACTGCCTGCCTATAGATGGCTGAAGAAATTGTCCCATCCAGGGATGAACAGGACAAAGGAATCACCAGGAGTATCAATGCTGCATTCACTTTTCACTTCTAGAAGTGTGTTAGATCCATCACACCTTTATATCCCCTAGCAGCAAAAGGTGGCTTTCGAACAAGTACTCCACAGTATCTCCCACCTCCCCACAGGGTGAAGTCATTTTGCTGGGAGACTTTAATGTCAATTGGCTATCAGCTGCCTCATCCCCAGCAAAGACACAGCCCTTGCCTACGATCTTACCCAAGTCATCAACTCCCCAACCGGAATGGATTACAGAACAGGGACCTCACCCTTATAGACCTCATCTTCACTAACAGGCCTCAGAATCTCTCTAAGTCTCTGTGCTCACAGACTCAATAAACAACCATTCCCGTGACCTGCTGGTGGTCACTAAAATCCTCCTTTCCCCAAAAGTCACTGTCCATAGACAACTTAAAAAGGACCCTAGCATGTTTCAAATCTCACCTAGCCTCCAGCAACTGGTCCCCATTCACACTGCACAGTCTGTGGACATGGCACTAACCTAAATTATAGCATCTTCAATAAGGCCTATGGCATATTCGCACCTTCTCCAAACAAGTAGAAAAAACAGAAGCACCCTTGGATCTCCCAATCGCTACTTGACCAGCTACACCATAGGGACAACCTATGGCACAAGACCCTAAACTCCCAACTCCCACAGGATAGGCAACTTTACAGAGGCCCACAAAAAAATGTACATGGGCCACCTGTCAAGCCAAAGCTGCGATTATCAACAAACCTTCACCTCCTCCTCCTGGGGCTCTGGGTAAAATTCTGGAGCAATATCAAGGAACTCAGTGGAAATCTCACTCCCCTACTCCTGTTCAGCTCATTGTAAATGGGGCTTCCACCCAGAACCCTACTGCTATTGCTGATGCCCTCAACTCCTCCTTCTCAGACCTCTCTCATATTCCCCGAAATTCTTGACCACACCCCCACACCGACACCTTGGACATCAACAACACTACACTCTTTAGGCTAAGAGTCATCTCCTGTTCCGAGGCAAAGCCTATCTCTCCAAAGCCCTGGCTAACGCTCATTATAGCAGTGACTCCCTGGATCTCAAACTCATTGGCTGACCCTAGATGTGACACTACCCATCTCACAAAAATTCTCAACCTGTCCTTATGCCTTAATAAATTCTCTTCAGCATGTGAAAGAGAGCCATAATTACCCCTATTCTAAAAGTGGCGACCCCACAGTCACAAGCAACTATAGACCAATATCAATCCTACCACCCATCTCCAAGGCCCTTGAAAAATAGTATCTGATCAGCTTACTGACTACCTAACCAAACACAACCTACTTTGCCAAGAACAGAATGGTTTCCAGAGGGGCCACAGTACCGTAACCGCCTAGTGAACTCACTTAATTCATCCATGAGGCCCTAGACCAAGGCTCCGTGGCTGGGGCTATCTAAGTAGATCTGACCAAGGCACTTGATACAGTCAGTCATGAGCTATTGCTCCTTGCCCTTCCACCCTCAACTTTGCACCTGAGGTCATCTCCTGGTTCAAAGACTACCTCTCAGGGCAGACTCAACAAGTCAAGATTAACACAACTCTCTCCTCATGCAAACTGGTTTGTTCTGGTGTCCCATGAGGTCAATACTCAGCCCCTACTTTTCACCCTCTTTTAAACTCTCTCCCTAAGTCTTGTAATAGTCGCTTGCTACTCTATGCTGATGATGCAGTAGTGTTCTGGAAACACCCTCAGCTGAATTCTCTTCAACTAGCCCTGCAGGACTACTTTAGGGAGCTAGAATCATGGTTCTCAGAACACTGCCTTATAATCAATTACAAGAAAATGAAGTCCATGCTCTTTGCACACCACCAAAGCCCCACTGTCATGCACCACTAGTTGTAAAAACTCACAAGGCTCTGCTCTGGAGCAGGTTTCATGTTTTAAATATCTAGTAATCGCATTAGACACTTCCTCTCCTACCATAATCACATACAACTTGTCTCCTCATCTATCAACACTAGACTGGGGATCCTTTAAAGGCTTAAGCACTGCTTACCTCCCCGGCCATGCATCTCACTGTCTCCTCCTCTATCCTTTCATTGGTGGACTACGGGATAGTCATTTATGGATCTGCTGATCTAACTGCCCTCCCACAGCATCAACATTGCCCTTAACAAGCTTGCCACCTAGTCACAGGATGTGACAGGTTAACACACACATGTGAGCTTTATAAACATACTGGTTGGCTAAACTTCCAGGGCAGGCTCAAGCACCATACCTGCCTCCTTGCCAAAAATACAACTCCAGCAAGCCCCTATCGGCCTCCACCCGATTATCCGTGTGCCCCCACAGGCGGACAGAAAGGCACGCAGCTAATACTTCCCTCCTTGTCCCCCACTGTAGAACATCTCTTGGGCAAAGATCTTTCTGCTACCATGCCCCTCTGTAGCAACAGCCTACTGCCCCTCCATCTCCATGACCCATAGTCTCAACCTATTTAAATCAGGTCTCAAAACCCTACTCCTTGACTCAACAATCTGTGACTGTAGTTAATCCACTTTATTTTAGTTGATGCCAGCCTCCCTCCTATGTCCTCCTACTCTCCTTTTCCCTGTCCAGATATTTGACTAGGGGTCCCTCAAGATCCTACGAAACTGCATCCTGTACTATCTGACATGGGACATCTTGTATGCTCCCAGATAATGTATATATCTAAATAAGATTAAGCTAGGACTGCATAACCTTGTGCTGTTACTTTAATACTGTATGTGTATTTTTACTGTATGTGTATTCTTTTTACTTAGATCTGATGTGGAACCTTTGCAAAAGAGTCTATGACTCAAAGGATTGTAATTCTGATTCTATTCAATAAATAAATAAATAAAATCAAACCTGCCTGCAGAATACAACTGGAAGATGTCAAAGGAGATTGATGTGCAGCTGCTTCAATGGGTATGTGAGTACAGACCTGGGCCTGGCCATACAACTCCTATAGATTCAGTAGTTATGGACTAGGCAGATATGTTGGACAAGACTTGGAGAACCATGGAAGTGCCATATGACAGTGGGCCATCACCATTTTAGGAGGTTTTTGTTTGAGCAATAAGGTGCCTACATCTGGGACTGTTACTTGGAACTTATATCTTACTATAATTATCTCCATTGGTGCTACACTATTCCCCATAAACAGGCCTGCAACCTAGATTCATTAATGTACACATACACTTTGGGAGCTCTGTGAAGGTCTTTTAATATTCTAGTGCACCGTGAGAGAGGTTATCTGGGACTAAGTTGGGACAGTGTTGGGAATATTAATTCTGAGAGTTGCAGAATTCAAAATGTAATGTTTTATCTAAGATTATTACATATGGTACCTGTCTTAGCCTATTTGCCCTTTCAGATACCTGCCCTACTTTTCTTTCCCCTACTAAACCTCATTCTTCTTTTGTATTCCTCATTTGAGTCATACAACATTATTTTATTAAATGTATCATGTGTTGGGGTTACTGAATATAATTACTGGGTATCTGTCAAGGATGGGGTGGACTTTAGTGTCATTGTTTCCTGGTGGGCAACACCCTGGTACTATGCTTGCCATAAGAACTTCACTTAGGGCAGGCCTACACTGCTTAATATCTCGTTTCTGACTCCAGAATACTACCATGACCCCAAGGCCATCTGCCCAAAGGTATAAAGGTGCCAGTCATACAATAACTTTCAAGGTTTTACAATCGTGTTGGGCAGAGGTTACATTAATACAGTATATGTAATCATTGGCTTTTATTAAACTAGACATACTGTAATGGTCCCATTTTCAAAAGGTTAGTGCAGCACAAACCAGGTGTCTGCTGCATTAACCTGCAATAGTGCTGGGTGTCAGGGGTAAGCCCATATTCAAAGGACACTTATGCATGGCATACCCTGACATCACCTTCAGGCACAATATTGTGCTGCACCTATGCAAATTAGGACCTCCTCATGCATATGCAGCACAGCACAATACTGATATGTTTCAGGCACACTAAATGACTGCAAGCATGGCACAGTTTATTGTTTCTGAAATCCAGTCCATAACTGCACACCGAGGGGTGGGTGCCCCACATCATATCCATGCACAGGCAAAGGCTGGGTACCCTGCTAGTTCAGCTGTTCCCCATGCCCTGATCCCCATAGTGACAAAGTAAAGCAAGCCCTGGTGGTCTAGCAGTCCCTCCATGTCCCGATCCCTGCAGAATAATGTAAAACAAAATCCTGGTGGTGTAGTGGTCCCTCCATAGCCACAATCCCCTGGTATATTAAATGAACAGATCCCTAGTGGTCGAATGGTCCCTCCTCATCCCCGATCACCACTGGTATAATAAAAATACAGGACATTCTGGTGATCTAGTGGTCCCTCCCTCCCTCATTCTCTGATCACCATCCTGATTCACAAAACTATAGTTCCATGTGCTTATGCAACTTTGTGTAGTGTTGTGCTCATGTAACTTGTTGAATAAACTTTGTTGTGGCTATTCACTACCCTGTAGGGATGCTGAAGGCAGGAACCCTGGAGGAGGGTTCCACCCTAGAGGTGCCATGGGAAGAATTGCCTTAGGCTAAAGGTAGCTTAGGAAAGATAAAAGAGAGTAGATCAGAAGAGATTGCAGTGGTAATGAGTTAGTATCAAGATTGGAAAATACACACTGGTCATCAGCGATGAGGGTAATGTTCAGAGATAACTGACATAAGTAATAATTTTAACGTAGGTCAGATGAATTATAATGAGAGGCATGACTTCCAAGGAGAGAGGAACAGCAAAGGAGGGCCTTGATCCATCTCCATTCAACAGCAGAAACCTACCTAAATAACTGCAGAAAACTAGCTAAGTAACTTAGGAAGTAATAAAAATGTATGACCTTTGGCACTGAGGAGAGGAAAAAAACCTTTGTGGAGAAAACCTCTGGGATCCAAGGCCTAGCTGACTTCCCTCCAGGCTAGGGATGCTTTATTTAGTGACAGCTCTGCTGCTGCAATTTGGAAACCCAGTCCAATGGGAGAAAATATTCCATTTTGATTGAAAGCTCTCATAACCCCTCTAACGGGAACACCATGAAGGGTTGCAAGAGTCCTCTGCAACAAAGGATACTTTGAAGCTAGAGCAGGACCCCCAAGGTGGAAGGAGGAGAGCAACAACTGCTGAGGCACTCAACCAACCTACCAACTAAAACAGACCATGTGAACAAGAGGCGGTCATGGGAGAATAGCATAGAGAGGACCACTGAACCCAGTTCAGCTATCAAAGGTTGCTCTTGGGCATGAGGCCCTATCCTCATAGTTGAAGTCTTACATTCTACATCAAGAGGTGCCATCTAGTGGTGGAAATGGCTAAATCTCTATCTGGAGTGAGGACATTCCTACTATAGGCCAGATGAGATCCTCCTGAGGATGCACATCCTGTGCAAAACCAGTCAGGATAATATGCCCGAGCTGCTGGCTGTGCTTGCACATCAATAAATGCTTTTGGCAGTGGACCTGTGAGTGCTGTATTTGTTTTTGCAGATGAGAAGGACCCTGCCCTGAGTTTCGCATGCTCGAGATGCAGACTTTGATGCAGAGTGAGACCATCGGCTGCAGGGCTGCACTGAGCCATAGAAAGTTCTGGTCATAGCTGGCATGCCTCTGAGTTATGGAGGAGAACATACAGTCAACTAAGAAGTGTTAAATATGAGGAGGCCTGGTGAAAGCTGCCATCAGTTAAGTATAGGACGCGATATGATTGACTGAGATGATTACTGATACTATGGACTGATGCGACTTACTGATGAGATTGCTGGATAGAATTGCTTAATATGAGTTACTGATATGAGCAAGCCAGTGAAAGCAAGCCAACCAAATCCATTATGGAAGCCAAATTAATGGTGCCATTGAAGGTAGGTAAACAAGTAGTGAGAGGCTGTGAAGCCAGAAATTGATTCAATGAGGTTTAGTGTAATCGAATTGAAGAGTTTTAGCAGTGATTGTTATGCTTGCAGCTTAAATAGAAATTCATATGAGTGGCATGAATACCTTAAATGCCTTTAAGGTGGAGTAAGGTTATTCGAGCAAGGAGCATTTGCAATGCAATAATGAAATGGAATGAAGATCCTGAAAGACATGTAGGCTGTGATGTTAATATATTTATCCATGGATAACTGAGAAGCCATGGATTCAAGAGCATGAGGCAAAATCATATAGTTTACATAAAGCATGCTCCTGCTAGTTGGAGCCACGATGTCTCACTGTGACATCACAGTCCCCGCCATGGGAATAACAGGGAAGTGACAAGCTAAGCACAATGAGATCAAACAGCAACTGTAATGTTGGGAGAGTAAAATTTCCCAAAATAATAGAGCCAATTTAAATGCTGAAGTTTCAGTATGGTAGAAATCAGAACAAATTGCTGAGGTTTTGGTAAACGTATGGCTTGGTAATATTATGAAATAGCAACAAATGCAGTAGGTATGAATTAAAGGAGCTTGTCCAGAAAAGTTGTAGCAGAAAACCCCACAGGAGTGGAAGCAGCATATGAGACTTGTAAAGTTGGGAGATACAGCTACCAAGGTGGAATTAGCACTGAGTGAAACCAGTCCAGTTGCAAACAATTGAGGTGAATGTACACACTGTTACAGGCATGGAGAAAAACAAGTGTAGCTGAAATATGCAGAGAACAATAGCAGGTAAATTGATGGAGCAATGAAACTGACAGCACACAGGAAACAACTGCAGAATCTTGAAGGATAGATTTAAGGTAAGAAACAACAAATGTAGCACAGGGTAAAACCTGAAGCTCCCCCAAGCAAATAGAAGAAACAGCACAGGAGAAAGAAGCAGTCACAGACAGCAGAGAAGTACACAGCAGCTGGAGGCAAAAGCAAAATACAGACACAGGGTAGGAGGAGAAACACAACCAACAGAAGTCAAGCACAAACCAAGCAGAAAATCCAAAATTGGTAGAGGAGGAGACAAACACTGAAAGAAGCAGAGCTTCCAGCTGGGAAAGGTAGAGAGTCCACCAGAGTCTCCAGCCACAAAGACAAAAGCTTCTGAATGAAGCAGAAAGGAAGTGTTTAAATAGGTCAGGCAGGGGATTGTGGCTGTTGCTTCAGCCATTGAACTACAGGATACTGTCTTTCAATTCCCTGGTAATCTAGTGACCCCCAACCCGGCAGGATGCTGATCACCACTGTACTCCTCAACCTGATCAAAGATGGTGTTCGGCCAACTCTCCTCACACTACCATGGCCGGCCATTGACTGAACTGTCACTGAACATGTACACTATACAGTATGTGCTCACTGGTTGACTGGTAAACCAATGAGTGCATACATGCATACTGTAAGTGCTCAGTGACGTTCAGTTGGCAGCCAGCTGTGGCAGTGTGAGGAGGGTTGTGCCAGTTGTTGGCTAGGTTGGATTGGGGGCAGCGTGCACCCTTTCATTGACACCCCGATGGAGAAACAGGAAAAAGACCATTACCGTGACATTCGTGGTAATGGTCCATTTTCCATGTTTTGCCTTCCACAAGTGTTCTGTCCCTCCCTGGACCAACACCGACCTGGAGTTGGAATCCTAAAGTCTGGGGGTGCAGGTGGCAGAGACCTCCACATGGGGGTGTGGGAGGCACAGCCCCCAGAAAACACCTTGAACAGGTGGCACAATACCTACATTGGTATTGTGCCATTGCTGTGGGGAGGTCGGCATTGTCACTGTCGACCAAACTTGGTGCTTCCAGGGGCAGGAAGTGGTGGGTCACAACCTACCAGGGTGGGGGGCTACTAAGATACCAGGAAACTGTAGTTTTGTGAGTCAGGACAGTGAGTGGAGAACAGGAAGGGGAGGGACCACTAGGCCACCAGGATGAACTGTATTTTTTTACTGAAGGGATTTGGGGCCGAGGAGGACCACTGGACCTCCAGGGATCTGTTAATTTAATATACTGGGGGATTGAGGCTGGGAGGGATACTAGACCACCAGGATTTTGTTTACATCATTCTGCAAGGGATCAGGACATGGGAGGGACTGCTGGACCACCAGGATTTTATTTTGCATTATTCTTCAGGGATTGGGACATGGGAGGGACCACCAGACCACCAGGAGTTTGTTTACATTATTCTGCGGGATCAGGATGTGGGTGGGTCCGCTAGACCAACAGAAGTTTGAGTTACATAATTATGCAGGTGGTCAGGACATGGAGGGACCACTAGACCACCAGGAATTGCTTTTTTTTACATGGATGGGGGTCAGGGCTTTGGGAGGCACTGTCCTGGCACACTTGGCTGGTCCCTGTCATGCAGGTGAATTCATAATGGGCATGCAAATGGCCCTTAGTGCTGTGCATGCCTAATGAGCTCATCTGCATATTTGGGCTAAATATCACCCATGGGGCCATGGCGCTAACCAGTGTGTGCTACGCTTTACCCTTAGTCTTTCAAAAGTAACATACAGATTTAGTCTTTGCCGATTGGTAAAGAATTCTTTCATGGCAAGGAAGAAATCACAGGTAGTGAAGACATCACAATCACTAACAATTTAATGGATAAGAAAAATAAATCTGAATTTAGCCCCAAGTGGGTGTAACAAAAACTAGACAATTACATTTGTTGTTTCCGCCAGCGAGTTAGTGGTCAGATCCTTACTAGGCAAAAACAGGCCGTTACAACCTCTCCATTGGAATGGAGGGCTATGCAAACACTGAAATCAAACCACAGCGTTGTCATCAAAAAGCTGATAAAGGCTCTGCAGTGGTAATATTAAACCGAGATGACTATATTAATGAAGTCAACAGACAGCTAACTGCCCATACCTACTACAGAGAACTGGAGAGGACCCTACTACAACCTATAAAAAGAACTACAGGACTTAATTAGATCTTTTCAAACCACGTCCAAAAAGATTAACTGACCTCATTCCTGCTGAACCCAAGCCAGGCACATTCTATATGCTGCCTAAAATACATAAACCTGGCAATCTGGGGAGACCCATAGTCTCTGGTAAAGGTACCCTGACTGTGGGGATCTCAGGGTTTGTGGAAACCATTTTGAAACCACTGGTTATGGAAAGAGAGAGTTACATCTAGGACACTACACACTTCCTGTGTAAACGTTCTGGTTATAAGGACTTACCACCTGATACCATTTTAGCCATGATGGATATAACATCACTCTACACCACTATTCCACACATGGATGGCATTTTAGCCTGCCATAAATACATACAGGAGAAAGGACTGGACCAAACATCAACCCTGAAGTGGTGGGAAGCTTATTGAATTTATTCTGACACAATTACTTCAGCTTCAATGGTAAGCATTATGTTCAAATTATGGGAACAGCAATGGGCACCAGGATGGCTCCACAGCATGCTAATCTTTTATGGCAAATTTGCAGGAAGACTTTTTAAGGCACTGTACACACAAACCATTGGCTTATTTCTGTTACATTGATAATTTATTTATAATTTAGATGGAGGGTAACTGACACACTTAGGGATTTTCATCAGGAACTTAATAATTTACACCCAATCAAAAGTTTTCCTGGAATATTCTGCCACAAGTGTTACTTTTCTGGACATCACTGTCACCATCAAGGATGGAACCTTACATACATGTATTTATAGGAAGCCAACAGACAGACAGAGATACTTACACAGGAATAGTAATCACCGAGCCACACTAAGAAATCTGTCATGTACAGTCAAGCACTTCAGTATCAGCATATCTGTTCAAATGAGGAAGACAGAGATACACATTTGGCTATGTTGAAAAACATCTTTATTGAGCAGGGACACTATTTCAGAGAAATTAACAAGACAATAGAACATGCAACACAAGTACCAAGGCAACAACTACTTCAGTATAAGGAAAGGACAGCTACCAACAGAATACCCTTAGTAGTCACATATCATCCTGACCTTGAACTTATGCGTAAGGTTAATAAGGACCTCCACCCAATATTTAGTGAGGATGAGACTCATAATTATATTTTAAGGACCTACCACTACTATCTTTTAAACAACCACCAAACTTAGCCAAACTAATTATTAGGAGTAAACTTTCAGCAGCAGCACAGAATGCCATGACACTTAATGGTACTCGACTCTGTAATCAGCTCAGATGTAAGACTTATGAGCTCATTTCCACTTCGGACTGTGTGGTTACATGACAAAATAGACAATTCAAGGTACAGGAATTATTCATTTGCATCATGGCATGTTGTTTATTTCATTCAATGCAAGAGATGTCTACAAACCGTTATGTTGGAGAGACAAGTCAGCAGCTCTGCACTAGAATGAACTCGCACAGACATAATTTTACTCTCAAGATGACTGAAAACCAGTGGGACAATACGTCTCTCAGCGGTTCACTCAATCTCAGATATGTCAGTAATGGTCTTAAAAGAAATCTCAAAAGTACATAACAGAGACATGCTTTTGAGATCAAACATATATTACTTCTCAGTATGGTAAATGACACAAACACAGATTTGGGATTTATGGTAATTATAGGACTTAAACATACAGACCTTTTCTTCAAAGGATAGACATATTATAGGACTTCAGCATCTCCTTGAGTGTGGATGTGTTGGAGGGAGGGGCTTATGTGAATATGGTGGGTGTGGGGGTTGCTGTTACATTGAGGTGGGCTTATATTCAGGTACATGACATAATGGTGTTACAGTATGTTATGACTCTTAGTTTATACCCATAATGAATATTACTGTATTTCCTTTACTAGCTATCTTCCCAGGGTGGGGTAGGGTTAATTCCATTGGGTCTTATTCAAATTGGTAGCATGTGAGATGAGTGCCTGAATCACAGCGCCATCTGAAACAGCAACACGATATGGCGAAAGCCCAAGGTGAGGGGGCAGGAAGGGTGACTGGATGTCGGGGTGGGCCACCCTAGCAAAGGATGCTGCTTCGTACATGCGCATGGGGAGCGAGCATGGCCTGAGGACGGAGGGGATGTAGGGGTTGGCTCTGCAGTCGGGGTGCCGAGCTGTGCCAGGGCGGGGGTTGGCCTCCGCTATGGTGCTGGGGTTCCGGGATCAGGTCTGGGTCCGGGCGCTACTGTGCTTTTCTTTTGCCCAGCCCAGACTCTTATTTTTTTTTCTTTCTCACCCCTGACATGCACCCCATGAGTTGAGAATCCTAAGTAGGGGTGTGTGGGGAGCAGGGTGTGGGGCACTTCTCCCCACAGAAGCAAGTATTTTTAGTCCTCGCCTTTTTCCTGTGCGTTGAGTTGTCAGGTGGTGAAATTGCTTTCACCACCCTGACGCCACTCTTCTGTGGGTCTCCATTCCACGGTCTGCCACATCACATAGAACCTCAGATTCTTTGCCTGTTACTCTTCATACAGTAGTTTTATTATATACTGTCACATTTTGTACTCTAAACATACTGGAGTGCAGTATCTCATTTGCATGGGGTCCTTGACAGATTAAATTACATTGGGCTAATATTGTAGTAATCTGTGGAAATGAAGTTATGTTAGAACTCGTGTCTCACATACATATAGTATACATTCCCTTTACTTGGAGGTTCAGGATAAGTTTAATTCCTTTGGATAACAGTTGAATTGATTGATGTGAATGATGGTGCATTAGGACGCGTGTGTGTGTGTGTGTGTGTGTGTGTGTGTGTGTGTGTGCGTGTGTCTCTCTCTCCTTACAACTAGTTATCTCCCCGGAGGGGATTTAATTAATTCCTATGATTTCTTATTCCAATTCATTAGACATTTTTAGTACATCAAGTTGAATTCTGTACATATCAGATTGCATGGTCTTAGTTTCTTGGTGGTCCTTGACAAGTAGCTTTTTGTTTGGCTCTTATACTGCCAATTTATATTATCATGTATAAACTCCTGTTACAACACTAAAGGACTTAAGGTTTATCAAACATAATAACCAGTTTGAGAGTATAGTTGGTATATTTCCAACTAGCTCACATTAGGTAAACTTTACTTTAAACCCTTTGTATGTCATATATATTTATTTTTGTAGTTCTATTTTGTGTGACTTATTTTTAACTTACAATTGTGACAATCTGAGTGGGGTTTGATTTTCATGAACTGCACTCAGAATTGAGCTATACAGATCTATGCTCCAGACGTCCTTATCTTACTCTGAAGGTATCTCTAAACTTTAATTTATGTGCAGTGCACTCCTCACATGATGCTAGGCTCTAAGAACATCTGACCTTTAGGCTTTTTCAGCTGAAGCTGAACTGGTATTGTTCAGCTTCTCTGATGTGTCTTGTTTTTTTTCTTAAATGAATATTTTAAACCAATGGGAATTGTTTTCTGTTTTTTCTGCATGATCAAATTCTGGTCTCTATCATTGACTCAACCTCGGTTCCTTATGAGTTTGAAAGTCTTACACTGCAGGTTGAGATTTCATCTGGAGTATCACTTTGTGTTAGGCTGTTATAGGCCCCCGTCCGCCAGGTTGCAGCTTGTAAATCATTTAAGTCTCATCCTGGGGCATAGGTCACCTGAGTCTATACTACTAGGGGACCTTAATCTAGACTGTCTGTCCAATGCATCCACTCCCTTAAAATGCTCTGCGATTCTCTCTGGCTGACACAACTCATCAGCAACCCACATGCCCTAACAAGTCAAACCCTATAGCAGCACCTTGCTGGATATTATCCTTGTCAGCAAACCTTACTTATTCACCCATGCTGATGTCTTTTTCTCAGATATTAGTGACCACTGCTTGTCGCCTGTGTGAGGTCCAATCACGCCCCTCTGGTGCATCAAAACTCTCCTTCAAAAGGTGCCTGCAGTATCTTGATCCTTTGCATACATCACAGAGCTATCTCATTCTGTGTATTGGTCTGACTTTTACTTAGCAAATTCAGTGTCCACTGCCTATGACATTTTCCAAGACATTGTATTAGGCGCTATTAACAGGCATGCACCCTTGTGAAAACTCGTGTTAGGAATAAGCCCTGCCGGTGGTTCACCACTGAGCTGAAGGAAGCAATGAGCAACAGAGATATGCTGTGGAAAAAGCTTGTAAATCCAAACTTTAGAATGACTGGAACCTCTTTAGAAGGGCGAGGAACCTCTGCACCATGATGGTTAGAGAAGCAAAGCTAAGTTTACCACAGTCACTTTGATCTATCAGCTAAATGCCCTCAAAATTCTGGAAATTAATTAAAGACATTGAAGGCCATCCCTCCGTGCCTCCTTGCTATCAAAAATTTCGACTGGTGCCAATATACTCACCAACAAACTGTTAATTCTTGGTGCCTTCAACAATCACTTTGCTACTGCAGGGCTCACCTTTGACACTTCCCTAACCAGTATGCTCTGTTCACAGCTGGGAATCAATAATCAAGGTATCTCCTTCCCAAATGCATCCTTCTCATTCCAACACACAACCCTGAAGGAAGTCGAGGACCTTCTGCTCTAGTTGGATGTTAGGAAAAGTGCTGGAGCTGACCTCATCGAGTCTTACCACCTAATGTTAGGCTACCATGTTCTCACAGTGCCTATCACACACTTGTTCAACTTATCCTCTCACAGGGTGACCTTCCTTCCATCTGGAAAACAGCACATGTTATCGCTTGTTTAAATTGGGAGATCTCAGTGACCTGAATAATTATAAGCCAGTCTCCATCCTACCAACTCTAAGTTACTGGAAAAATCGTGAACACCCAGCTTAGAAACTACCTGGAATCGCCAGATTTGCTCAATCCACTACAGTCATGTTTTAGGGTGAAACATAGCACAATCCTGGTCCTGGTTAAGGTTACAAATGATTGGCAATGTGAGTTAGACAGCAAGAACTTTGTCTGTGCAGTGTTCTTGGACCCAAGCAAGGCCTTCGATATGTTGATCATGACCTGCTTCTCCATGGCCTCCAGTATATTGGATTGATTCTTTATCTACCAATGGTTTGAGAACAACTCACAGGCCATTATCAGCAGGTAAAAGCTGAAGGTGAAGTTTCACCTCTAAAACCTCTCCTGAGGGGTGTACCGCAAGGGTCCATCCTGGGACTGTTGCTATTCACTATCTATAGTAATAGGATAGATGCCACCATCAAGAAAGCCCAAATACGCCTCTTTTCAGATGACACTGTGTTTCATGCTAGTGGTCCTTCTCCTTATGTGGCATGTACAGCTCTCCAGAACAATTTTAATTTGCTGCAGCACCAGCTCCTAAATCAAAAACTGCTTTTGAATGCTAAGAAAACAAATCTATGTTCTTCTCATCCTTTCCCAACCTACCTAATCCAGAGTTGGCTGGGACTCTCCCTCGATATCCACAGCCCTGGGTGAAGAGTTGGAGTATGTAAATCAGTTCAAATACTTGGGTGTATGGCTTGACAACAGACTCTCCTTCGTAGTTCATATACAACAACTGACAAAGAAGCTTTGTCAAAGGCTTGGCCTTTTCTTTTAGGATAAAAAATCTCTCTCCTCTGATGCGAAGACAAGACTAGTCCGAACTACCTCGTATTCCTGCTAGATTATGCTGATTTCCTCTATAGCCAAGGACTAGTCAGCACACTCCTCTAAGCTTGATACACTCTATCATACAGCCCTAAGGTTTATGTCAGATCTTCCATACTCCACCCACCACTGTCTGTTGTATTCCGCTGTAGGTTGGTCTTCTTACCCTCAGATGACAAAAAATGCCACCATCTGGACATACAAAGCTATTATTAACAAACTGCCTGACTACCATCTCTGCCTGTTTACCACTTTCACTCTAAGCAGATATGCTCTGAGAGATGCCTCCTATATTACCTTAAAGGTAACAAAGGCTAGATCCCACTTTGGCTGGGCTTCATTAGTCATGCACTTTCCAAGCTGTGGAATAACCTGCAAAAACTCAGAAATTAAAACATAAAGTCACCATCTCAGCATTTAAAACACTTTTATTTTCAGCACAATAAAGAATCCTGTGCTTGCTACTCTTGATCAAATGACTTCCCACTCAGGGTGTCCCCTGGTCACTGTTGTCTTGGCTTCTTCCTGGATTCTGATCCCAGCTTCTGCTTGGTCATCTCCTCCTCCTCTTCCCTCCTTCCTTCTCTCTCTCATCTCTTCATCCCATCTTTGACCCTGAACTCAGCCTCTCCTTGGCCCTCTCCCTTCCCTCCATCCTTTCTTCTCTCCTCCTTATCTTTTACCCACTGTCCTGTTCCTTGTATTGTACCCACTCTCCCCTTCTCCCCCCCCATCTAGTTCCCCTCATCTGGTTCTTCACTTTACTTCTGCACTCCCAGTTCACATTCCCTTGCCTTAGGCCTCTGACCTATGTGCACCCCATCTCATCCCTTCTCCTCTGCCCCTACTCCATCCCCTAGCTGTGCTTCAGGGCCCAGTCAATTCGTCACAGTGCTTCAGGGCCCAGTTGATTTGTCACAGTGCTCCAGGGTCCCAGTCGAGTTGCCATGGCTTTGTCACCCCATCTTTTCACAGTTGCTGACCTTGCCTGTGTTAACTGTTATTAGCTCAGTTTATTATCTGTAAACTATTGTGTTACTTATCTTGTATTTCACAATTTATTGTCCATGCTTGTTTTTATAAAGCCTGTGTATTGCTATTTTTGTGTATTACCCTGTTATCTTGTACTTGTGTTCTCCAGGTCCACCTTGAAAAGGAGTTTTGCTCAATGATGTCCCCTGGTTAAATAAATATTTTGATTGATTGATTGATATGCAACTGTGTATAGTGTGCATGCCTGCTGATGCTAGTGGAAAGAATAAGCCTTGCAACTACTGACCAGTCAAGCTGGCCCACCAAGCATAGCCAGTAGTGCTACTACTCATGACACTGATAGATCCGAGTTTGGTAGTGAGCTTGGGAGTTGGAGGGCCAGCTGAGGGTAGGAGGACTGAGCATCCAAGGGACTGCTTTCCTCCTCCAGGGAGGGATAGACCGTGACCGGTCAGCCTGGACCCTAGCAGTAGCTGGGGGTCAGCACACTAGGATTGCACTCACAGGGGTAGAGGCAGGTAGACACCCAGCATGCTGCATATAGGAGCATGCACATCTTGGCCATTGGTGTACTACCTACCATTTCCTTCAGCACTATGGAATGAAAACGGGGAGACAAAATATCTACCAGTGGCAGAATGGTACTCGATCCTCGCAGGCCATACACCTGACTAACTGGGCTAGCCTAACAAAATATTGATCTAATAATTTCAAGTTAGGAACCCCATCTGCCCCACCATTGGGGCTAGACCTGTAGTACTGGCTGGCAGCTAAGTTTCAGTGGACATCGGGGTATACATGGCTGAGGGGTGTGAGCTGAGGGACAGCTGTCCGGTGGAAGGGATAAAAAAGAAAAAAACTATAGAACTGTCAGCCTAATATCTATAGTGGGTAAGTAGCTTGAGGCCATGCTGAAGGAAAGACTTTCTTGAAATAAATGGGTTACAAGATGATAGGCAGCATTTTGGTTTTAATAAAGGCATCACAGGGCCTCAGAATGTAGTCAATAAAATCTGCTGTTTCCTTATTTGCCCAGTGATTGATGCTATAGGGTTATGTGCTATTCTTGAGGGAAGTTGTATGGTGGGTGGCTAGCAGCAGTCTTTCCCTGATGAATCACTTGGTGGGGGATCACATTACTTGAAGCATACACCCAAGCATTAATGGTGCTTGGTGTTTGTCATCAAGACTGGTGCCTTCAACCTGCTATGAGCCACTCTCTGGCACAGTCCACTGGGAGCAGGTGACCAAGTTTATTCTGGTCTCAACAACATTGATTACCAGCTCCTCCGGTATGGGTTCATTAGCTACTGCAGTCCAGATTCCTTCAAAAGTTTGTTTTAAGCTGGGAAAATTGTTAGCAGTTCTACTGAGTGGCTGAGGAAGCTGACAAAGAACAGGCATTGACATACAGTACCTAGACTTATTTATGTTATTATTAATTAATTTATTTATTGAAACTCAGTAACTGGGAAAGGCACACTGAGCCAAGGCTCATTTACAGGTGCTACTCAGGGAGATGGGGAGGAGGGTACAAGTAGAACATTACAGTCAATGACACATCGGTGAGCAATTCAGAGACAGCTTTAACTGCAATGCACACTGTAGGCTTCAGCAAGGCTTTTGACTTGGCCCTACAGGAGGCTGGTGAAAAAACATATGAGACCTTAGAGATGGAAGAACAGACAGAAACTTTAGAGAGGTAGCTGAAGAGGACTGTGACATTACTGCTGTTCAGCAACACCCACTCAGTAGTTGCCAGGTCATTCACTCGTGATGTCACAGTCAGTGACATCACAATGCATGATGATGTAGTGGGGGAATAATGATAGATCGATAGCTATGTCAGCTGCCAGGCTGAGAGCTATTCCACACATCCAGTACAATATTATCATATAGAAAACTTTCTAATGAGCAAAAGAAAAAGAAAAATACTTTGGAAATAAAAAGTTACAACTGACTACTTCTTAAAATGTGCATCTTTTTCCTGTCTGCCAGTTTTGGTTCCACTAGCTCTTTAAAAATGTTGTGCTGTTCAGATAGCATTTCACATTGATATTCTTTGTACTTAGTTGCATCATTCTGCATTTTTTCTGTGTGGATGTTGATTTGCCATTTTTTTCCAATTTCCAATGACTGTGCAGGTCCCTATGTATTTCATGTATTTGCTGCTAAGGTGCAGTGCTGATGAGGTGCAATTACTCTTCTTATTTTGGTGTCATCAGCAAATTTGGGAACCAGATACTGGTGCCAACCTACAGGTTACTTACAAAATAATTACTGGTTTGGCATGCTGACTGAAATTGTTGAAGTAGCACAACAACTAAGCAGATCCTGCTGAAGATTTAAATTTTAAGGCTAAAATCAGAAAGAAAATAGATACAACTTTTAATAGTACATTGCATGAGATAATATTGTATTCTGCCTTGCTGACTATATGTACATTGGGCTGGTTGAACTGGTTACTGTGACATTTTGTGTTTTTTCAACATAAGATAAATTATCTTGTCCTTACTAAGCATACATTGTTGCTGAGCTGAGCATATCATTTTGTAATTACAAACTGTTTTGTTGTGATATTATAACACAATGCCACCTCTGTAATCTCAAGATAATGATTTGTTGACTACATTTATTTATTTCAGTTCTCATGTCCTCCTTTACTGTGGTGATATTGATCACAGGATAAAAGGATATTGTAACTCAAATATATGAAACTGCTGGACTCAAAACATCAAAGACTCAAACAGGACATTGGATATATGACACACTGTGGATAACTCTATTGGCATTTTTCCACCACATATAAGCAGTTGTTCATGCACACATCTTATTTCTAAGTTGCTATTCATTGCTTTTTTTCTCTATTCCTCTTCTCCTTTAGTAGGTACAGCACATTTTTATCTTACTGCCATTATCCCTTTCTATGATCTTGTCATGACACCTTTCCTGTTATTATACATACTGTATAATGGTTCATTACATCTAGAACCATCATCTACCCTGTCTTTCATTATGTGAAAAGACTTCCTTTCTACTAGAGGGTTTTTTGTTTATTCACCTTACACACTGACATTTATCACCTTATCTGAACAAACTTGTTATAAATTATGTTGAAACAATTGAACATTACTTATCAACTTGTCTTCTGTTCAGAGCACTATTAAACCAGAGAAAGGATTTCTGTAACCCAAAAGCTTATATACTATAATATCTTTGTACTGTATATAATGTAGCCTGCCAGAATGCAAAACAGTATCACAGATTCTGACATGACAAAAGGGAATAATTGCCTTTGAACAACCTTGTTTTCTGCAGTAACTCCACCGATTCTGCAGAATTGCATTGCATCCTAGCTGGCTCCACTTCATATACTGTACATAAGGTAACCGCTACCTTAATGCTTTTGTTCTGATGTTCTTTGTCTTTTTGACTTACTTTCTTATTTGGTCCCACCAGGATCCAAATCCATAAGACCACATAAGGGCTGATTCAGCTTCAGCTGGGATGAGATATAGATGAAGCATACTGATGAGTTCTGAGAAGGACAAAACATGTGTCTGTGTCTTCTGTTCTGAGATTTTTCAGACTATGTGAGAGGCCATTGGACACTATGCACTCACGCTAAATCAGAAGCAGTCAACACATGTTCATGGTGATCTGCACACATCCCACAGATGCTTTACATTACTGGGAATGTATGATTTCTCTTTCTTTGTTTGAAAGCAGGCTTCGCTGCCAATCTGCTTACTGGGTATGTATGATTCTTTATTTCTTTGAATCCTGGCTTTTGTCAATCTGCATAATGGGTATGTATGATTTTTTTATTTCTTTGAAACCTGACTTTGTTGCCAATCTGTTTTTGAGTAACCCTTACCTCAGTATTCACTGTTTTTGTTCTGAGGGTCTTTTGTCTTTTCCATTTCTACATTTTATGTATTTACATTTTATTCTTTGCAAAAAATCTGTGTTAATGCACCAGTTAGTGTTCATCTTAATAACACAAAAGTAGGGAAAGGTGTCATTAGGTTTCCAACCTTAATCTCCCTACCCCCACCCCAGCAGCAAAAGGACAAGATTATAAAAGCAACCTCAGACAGTCATCATCAAGTAAGACAAACAACATACAACTGTTTCCAGATTATACAAATCCAATTAACCACTGATGTCTACTTTCTATATTGTATCTGTGGCTGCATAAGCATGGACCTCCACAGAGGACTGTGCTTATGCAGCCAGACTAGTAGTATGCCATACAGCATGCATAAGTATGTGTGCTGCTGAAGTGCAAGTTCCATGGGGTCTGCACTTCTGCAGACAGGAGCCTCATTGGACCTGCTCCTCTGCAGACAGGAGTACTTATGCACACTGTACAAATGATCAAACTAGATAGCAGGATCTGCTAGCGCAACATTTTCTATATGTAGCTACATAACTGACAAACTGCTAACTCCTTGAAAATTCCTAGATCCACTGCTGAAACCATGATACCGCATTGCAAAAGTACTTCTGTTTGCATATATACAGACCCTACAGGCACCTGCTCTTTGAAGAAAGAAGTTAATGTGTATGTCTTACTGCTGTGGTTGAAGAAGTGCTCACCCTGAGTCATGTGATGAGCTCAAAGTGACCAGAGGCTCCATGATCTGCAAACTTCAAACCATGGCAAAACCTAGTTAAACAGCGCAAAACCGGAAAATGTTTTACTTTTTCATTTTGCAATTAAGTACTCAACGAACTGAGGAGAAACTTCACCAATCAGGAATGGTAGATCTGCAGCAAATGGACACAAACTCAATGCAGACCTCACTGCCCCACAGCCGGTCATCAAAAGGGCCCAAACAGGGCTCTCCTCTGATTGCTGCTGGACCCAGCTCTGCTAGAATTCCTTCCTGAGAAACTGGATTGGTTCTTCCCCTAACTGACTTTAGTCAACCTATCCATTAGCGACCTGGCTAATGACTTCAAAACTTCAAGTCCCATTGGATGCCATGACAGTCAGGCTCTTGGACACAGAATATAGAATTAGTTCTCTAGAAGACCATGAGCAAACCAATAAAATGAATTGATTGAACTGCAAAAAGTGAGCAAACTGGAGAGCCATCTTGAAGAACAAGAAAGCAGATATAGAAGCAACAATACTATTCCAACTCCTGCCTTCCCACTTATCCCCTCCTACTTTCCTTCCACTTCATGAACCTGTCATCCTCTATTTCTACCCTTGTTTCACACCAAACGGCACATAGTACACTGCGACTGTCCTTAATCTTTATTCCCCACTACATCCTAAAACCTAATCCCACTCACTCTTTCTCCATCCCCCTAGTATCCTCGCATCTTTGACCCTCACACACAATGCTCTACACTCTTAAAATTCTCTGCTAATCTTGACAAGACCTTGCTGCTGCTTTTACCCCCACCCTTCTTACCCTCCCCATTCTTCACCTTTTGGACATTGTTGATACTGTAATAGAATGTTTCATAGAATGTAACTGAAAGTAATCCTTGTTAATTGATTATTGCTTATTTTCACTGCCTTAATTGTATACTTCTGTAATGTACTGTTTTTTCTGATGTGGAACCTTTGTAAATGAGCTTCTAGCTCAAAGGCTGTTAATCTGAGACTTCAATAAATAAATAAATTAAATATAAGGGTATCTCAGAACAAGCAGAAGACAGATATCCTAGCCTATATGCAAAAGCTGATCCAGGACTTGGCTGGCCCACTCCAGAGACAGGGTCACTCTATGGGTCTGAGTGAGTACACATAGATTGTGAGATGACCACAGCAGCAGGGGACAAGCCCCAAGCAATTATAATTGCTGCACCAGTTTCCAGGGAAAACTGTACATTCTTTCACAATCACAGAAAAAGGGGCATTTAACTGGATGGGCAATCATTTCCACATATTCAATGATGTCACACCCACTGTCCATGACAGAAAGCAGGCTTATCAAGATATTAAAAGTTCTTCACCAGGCAAACATCCCATTTGGAATTCTGCACCCTACAAGACTGGCAGTAACCACCACATCTGGAATGCTCGAATTCCAAAATGCAGAATCTGCTCGCTGTAAATTACTTAACTTGCTCCTCACATCTTCCTCCACTACCACAGCATTCCTCATCTCAGAAAGGGTACAAATGCTACATAAGGAGGAAAGAGCTGCTAGTATAACTAAACTTCTCTATTGGGACTAAGAACTAGAACTCTACTACTGGACCTTCAATTTAGGAGAAAAAGTTAGTATGATTGAGAATCGGTTGAAGTGAATTATTACCTGTGCAGTTCTCTAGGTGCTTGTCTCAGGTGGCTGAAGGGAATTGTTGTCTGTGCCATTAACTAAGTGTAGAAGATTTGCAAAGCAGGGGAGTGGCTTGTAGAAGCAAGCTTGTGTTGAAGCCAGATTTAAGCACTGCCCTGAAATAGAGTCTGCCAGAGAACAGGCAGAGATCACCAGGAGGAAGGAGCTGCTGCTATAACTAAACTTCTCTACTGGGACTATATTGCCCTCCTTCCCTTCCTTCACCCCCCACCTTAAACCAGTTCTACTTTTATAGTCACAGGATTTGACTGACAACAGGAACTTCCTATTGGGAGCAGGAAGAGTGGTCACAGAGCCACCAAAGACTCACCATTCTAGAAGGATAAGAGTGCCTCCATCCCCCAGCTGCTGGAGCTCTGACTCTGAGCAAGTAAGGAGACTACTGAGAACTATAGGAACTTCTTGTCTCAGAATAGAAAGACCAGTAGCTTAAAGGGCACAGAGGTAGTAAGTAGTAGGAGAACAAAATTAACAAACAGAGGAAAGAGAGCATTCCAAACAACAGTTAGGGGGGCCAGAACAAGACATGATGGGAGTGGTGCAGTGCAGTGCAGTGGCTTTGGAGCTGCAGTCTTCCAGGAGATGTTCTGGAGGATGCAGTGTTGCCCCATCTGCAGGTACCTCTCTGACCTGAGGGAGGAGGTTGCTCATCTCCAGGCTGAGTTGGCCAGGATTTGTTTGACCTCCTTCCAACCCAGGGACACCAGGTCCACTGCTGCTGCCTCAGAGGTTGCCAAGAAAGAGGAGCAGTTGGACCACAGTGGGCTCAGGGAGGGTGAGGTGGTGGAACAGAGGCACATCCCTCCAGTTGTACCTCTCTACAATTCATATGCTGTTCTGGCAAAGTGTGGTTCCCCTATGGAGGCATGAATGGTGGAGACCAAGGAGGATGCTGGGAACCTCCACATAGGAGACCCACAGAAAGGTGGCATGGGACTGCACAGGGAAGGAAACAACTCCTGGTGGGGACTTCATTGTTAGGAATGTATAACTGGGGGAGGAAGGGAGAGGAAGTAAGGTGTCTGCCTGGCACCATGGCTTGGAGGGACAGGGAGGCGAATCCTCAGGATAGCTGAAGTAGCTACACAGGGAGGGAGTTGGAGATCATTGTCAACCTAGGGATAAAATGACCTAGCTAAGAAAGGCATCAGAGCAGTGCAGGAGAGTTTGTGAAGTTGAGGAGGGGCCTTAGACAGTAGCACAGGTAACCTTCTCGGAGGTGCTGCCTGTCTCATGGCATGGGTGAGGCTAGGGTGCCCTACACCATGGGATTCAATCAGTGGTTGAAAAATTGGCAGAGCTTAGGGATTTGGCTTCACTGGGGACTGAGGGTCCACCTGGAGGGATGCAGGCCTATACTGGCATGATGGTCTGCATCTGTCCAGGTCGGAAAAACCAGGATCCTAGACAGGTTTAAATGCTTCATTGGTAAGCATTTAAACTAGCCACGGGGGGAGGCACTGAGAGGAGCAGGGAAACTTGGCCCCAAAAAAAATCATGGTACTAAGTGAGGTTATCACCAAGATAGAGATGTTGATAGGGAAAAGGGAAGGGTAAATGGAGAAAATGACAAACGAATAAGGACAGGGATGGGGCAAAGGGGTAAGGCATCAAGAAATGATGGTAATGAGTACCAATGCCCATAGTGTGGGCAACAAGTCCCTGAACTGGTGGTCTTGATGGAAGAGGGATGCCTGGATATTGTAGCAGACACAGAAACATGGTACACAGAGAACCATGACTGGAATGTTAACATACCAGGGTACACAACCTACAGGAGAGACAGGGAGGGAGAAGAGTGGGTGGAGTAGCTCTCATGTAAGGGAAGGGATAAAAGCAACTGAACAAAAGAGTAAACAGGGAGGAGAGGAGGCACTGTGGGTCACCTAGAGACTGGAAATGGGAGATACTGTAGAAGGGTCCTTAATCAAGGCCCTGAATTCTCTTGTTCTGTGTTGCAAGAATTTGCCTTAGAATTTGCATCATGCCGTCATAGAATATATAGAAAAGTCGTAGAATTCATTGTTTCAATGAATTTTCATTTAAATATACTATTTTTCCATAGTGTCAGGCTTTCTTCCCACCTTGTTATCCTGAAGCCCTCCTCTATGCTCAGCACTTGATGTCATCGATGACAACACATTATATTTAGCCTATGACAGGACTGCATTCTGCCAGACAAATGAATAAATCATGCCACAGAAATCGAAAATGCTGCATGAGAAGTCAAAGACCCTGCACAGAAATCAGAAAATTCTGCGCCCAGAACACCAGGGCCCTGACCTAATGCCAGATGTTAACTGGAGTGCTTTGCTGCAGCCACATCCAAAAGCAGAGCCATTCTCGATGCCCTTCAGGTGGCATGGCTCAGACAGCTAGTTTTTTGAACCCACTCCTGAGGGAGTAATCTTAAACCTCATACTCTCAAATGGGGACAGTGAGAAGATATCAGATCTAGAAGTGGGTAGCCATCAGGGAACAAGTGACCACCAAAAGTGGTTCACTGATAAACTCGCTACAGAGTCAAGCCATACAAAAGTGAGGGTTCTGATTTCAGGAGGGCTGACTTTGTCAAGAAGGGAGAGTGCCTTAGAAAAGCACCAACAAACAAACTAGAAGGAGGGGTGGAGCAACAATGGGGAAACATCAAACTGCCATCACAGAGGCAACAAACCTTGTGTGAAGCAAATAAACAAATCAAAATGAAAGAAAAAGACACTATGGTTCTCAAAAGAGGTGGTGGTGAAGGTTAGAGATAAAAATATAGCATTTAGGAAGTATAAGGAAACACAGAAGGAGCAGGACAGAGAACTGTACCAGTTAAGGCAGAGGGAAGCAGGGAGGGTAGTCAGAACAGCAAAGGCCCAAACTGAGGAAAAGATAGCCAACTCAGTTAAGAAGGGGATAAAACCTTTATGGGTATATCAGGGCGTAGAAAGACAAAAGGAGGGATCATGAGGCTGAATAGAATGGACAGTGGGTGGACAGAGAGAGAGGTAAAAAGCAGGGATACTAAATACTTCTGCTCAGTATTCACAAAAAGAGGAGGAGGGAAGTGCATAATCCAATTAACAGAAGTACTCTGGATAGGGGGTCAAGCCAAGTCGTTTCACAGAAGAAAGGGTTCTGAAAGAACTCTTAAAACTGAAGGTGAACAAAGCAATGGGGCCTGTTGAATTCACCCAGAATTCCAAAAGAATTAAGGAGATAACTAATGACACCACTGACTACCATTTTAACCAACCATGGGAGTATGGTGTGGTACCGAGGTCTGGAGGAAGGTGGATGTGATTCCTCTTCACAAAGTGGGAGCAAGACAAAGGCAGGAAACTACAGACCTGTCAGTTTGACCTCTGTGGTAGGGAAAGTGATGGAATCACTTCTGAAGGAAAGAATTGTTGAGTACCTAGAGGCCAGTGGGGCACAGGACTCAAGGCAGCATGTGTTCACAGTGGGAAGGTCATGTCAGACAAATCTAATTTATTTCTTTGACTGGGTGACCAAAGTAGTAGACATGGGAGGGGCTGTGGACATGGCCTACCTAGACTTTAGCAAGACATTTGACACAGTCCCACACAAAATATTATTAGTCAATTAACCAACCTGGGAGTGGGTCCCAGGGTGGTAGCTTGGGTAAAACATTGACTGGACAACAGGACACAGAAGGTAATTGTAAATGGAGTCCACTGTGCAGAAAGAGGGGTTACTAGTGGAGTGCAGAGGTTCAGTACTGGGTCCAGTCCTTTTAATGTCTTTATAAGTGACATTGCAGAGGGACTGAAGGAAAAGTATGCCTCTTGCAGATGACACAAAGATCTGCAACAGGGTTGATACACAAGGAGACGTGGAAAGGATGAGAAGTGACTTGGCAAGGTTGGAGGATGGTCAGAAGTATGGCAGCTTGGATTCAGTGCAAGAAGTGCAAAATAATGCACCTAGGAAACAAAAACCCAGGGAAGATTACACAATGGGTGGGGGTTAGTAACAACAACAACAAGCATTTGTCAATGCCGAATGTTGCTTGCTTCTATGTGCTGTTTAGGTATTTGGAAGTCATTGAGTGCAAATGTTGAAAATTACGAAATTACGAAGTCATGAGAAATGTGCAACGACGCCATAAACAGTCATTGTTAGGAAATTTTTCATGAAATTTTCAACATAGCCATTTTAAGACCTCTGCTCATGAACAGTGTCACTGTGATTTTGTTAATGTGTCCCATACATTGAGTTTGCACACCGACTGCCATTGTGCGCTACATGGGCGGAAACACATTTTGGGCAGGATGAAAAATGACAGCTGTACTTCTACAAGGAGTGTGTAAAATGGCAATGTTGAAAATCTGGAGTGAAAATATTGAAAATTTGTGAACTTACGAGCCTGCGTAGGAACCAGCAAGCATCACTCAGTAAAACAGTCATTTTAGAATTTTTCCAAATTTCAACATAGCCATTTTAAGACCTCTGCTCATGAACAGTGTCACTGTGATTTTCTTAATTTGTCCCATACATTGATTTCAGACACCGACTAGCCATTCTCGCGCTACAAGGGTGGAAACACATTTGGGTGAGATGTGAAAATGACAGCTGTACTACTCATAGAAGGTGGTGAAATTAATGGTGAAAATCTGGAGTGAAAAATATTGAAATTTCGTGAACTTACGAGCCTACGTGGGAACTGCTTGCTTATAGCTAAATGAAACAGTCATTTTTAAATTTACGGACCAAAATTTTCAGCATGGGTTTTGGGACCCCTTCTCATGAATGATGTCATTGTCATGGTGGTATTCAGGCCCAAAGGGTGATTCCCATGAGTCACTGCGGCGAAATCACCTTGAACTGAACTCTTCTCATGACAATTATATCATTCATGAGAAAGTCATTGAGGCCCAATTTAAGACCCCCAAATAACCTGAGATATGCAATAAGTTGAACCCCATCTGGCCCATTGTAAACTTACGGCATTTCCTCAGTTAGCGGTGCGGCTTTGAAGAGTGCAAACGCTGTTCCCGGTCCACTGAAGATAAATGCGCGCGCGGAGTCCGGAGGTAAGTATGGGTGTGAGGGGTGTGGGGAGGCTGGGTGTGCAGTGGGTGGAGTGCGGAGGTTGGTGGGGGTCAGGGAGGCAGCATGGCAGGGCGTTTTGTTTATAGGTTTAAAAAAAAAGCGTCTGGGGCGTTTGCCACGCTGGGGTGGGCTCCCAGTGTGGCACGAGGATGGGGGCCATTCAGCCAATGGGGATTAGGCACCCGTCGACAAAGGACTGATTGCCACGCTGGGGTGGGCTCCCAGTGTGGTACCAGACTACTGGGGGGACGACGCAGCTCAGCCGGCGAGGATTGGGCACCCAGCCGACTCAGAGTGCGATGGGGGCACGACACACCTGCGTGGAGGGAGCTGCACTTCTTATCGCTGCTCACTGAGCGTAGCTCCCCTTTCAACTGTATGCCACTGCATTTTGGGCGTGTCATGGAGCAGCTCCAAAATGCATTAGCCTGAGGGGCCACACCTGCCAGCTCACTGACTGAATTGAGGAGGAGGTGACACACCTCCAAATCTCGATGATGGCACTATGTATCTTGCACATGCAAGCAAATATAAAATGGAAAGGGACCTGGGGTAATCATATCAGATGACCTTAAGGTTAGCAAGCAATGTGAGAAGCCAGTAGGGAGGGCTGGAGGATACTGGGATGTATGGAGAGAGCATCACCAGCAGAAAACAGGAAGCTGTTATCCTTCTGTACTGACAGTTGGTGAGACCCCATCTGGAGTACTGCATCCAGTTCTGGAGAACCCATCTCTGCAAGGATATAGACAGGATGGATGCAGTCCAGAGGAGGGCAACTAAAATGGTGCAGGGTCTGCAAGAGAAGCCATATGAGGAGAGACTAAAGGAGCTTAGTATGTATACCCTTGAGGAAAGGAGGGAGAGGAGGACATGATAGAAACATTTAAGTACCTTAATGGACTCAACAAAGTCCAAGAGGGTAGCATCTTTTAGAAAGATGTGCAAGAACAAGGGGACACAATTGGAAGATAGAGGGGACAGCTCAGGGGCAATGTGAGGAAATATTTTTTCACAGAGAGGGTGGTGGACACATGGAACAGCCTTCCTGAGGAGGTTGTGGGGTCTAAAACTGGGAGAATTCAAGAATGCATGGAGCAGACAGAAGGCAATTTTTGTGGGGAGATAGGAAGAAACAGGCTGTTGGTTAAATAGGATCTGCAGCTTATCCTGTAGGTAGCGAATGGGCAGACTAGGTGGGCCAAGAACTCCTTATCTACCGTCAAAGTCTATATATGTTTCTATAAAGATATTGGACCTGCAACCAAGCTGCTATACTACCAACCACTGTGAACCCTGGACTAAATGCAATCCCTCAGCTGGAGCCAATATATGTTTTAACACCCCTTCCTCAATGTTATCTGAAACTGAATTAAGGGACTGGATGCAAATATTTGTTATACTGGGGACCGCTCACAGCACCATCCCCACCCTTTGTTGGCTGACTGGCTCATGTACCCAATTGTAAACTCACTACATCATGGCGCCGGGTTTACTGTTTTGTCTCCCATTCTGTAGGATCAAACTTTCCCACCATGGACATTCCTTGAGACTATAAATAACTCTACATGCATGGCACCTTCATTCCAATGTGGGAAAATGCCTTGGATGCCTGTCCTCCCACCCATGACCCCCTCACCTCCCTGGCTGCATGAGTGTCTCTCGCTTCAGAAATTGAACTCCAGCTGCAGCAGCAGAACAAGCACCACCCACCAACTACAACACTATGCCAATGTATCTCTTAACTGATGCCCGTGAAACATCCACCTACGGTCTCAAAGATTTTGCCTTTTCTCACCCATTCATGGTAGCACACAAACAGCAATAAGGGCAACAAGCCAATGGGGCTGAACACAAGGAACTTAGCCTTATAAGCTATTATCTCTATCGCTGGTCACGGAAGCCATTTTGCCATGATCTCTCCCATTAGAATTACTGTCCTCTGACCCAGTGCACAATCACAACCAAACGTCCTGAATACCAGGTGACTAGGTCCCAGTACAACAGCCCAAGAGGGAGATAGAACACAATTAGCGAACAATGTACCTATGTACCAATCAGGATGCAGCCTGAAGCTCTAAACACAGGACAGCTGAAGAGCAGTCGGACACCGCTCCCACCACCCCTCCAGACAAGCTGCTAAGACTGATGTTAGATCCAGCATATGTACAGATCAATGTACAGATGTCTCCATCTACACTCCCTTCCAGTAGTCTAATGTTGGAACACAGAATCGCACAGCAAACATAAACTTACAAACTCTGCATGGACACTCATAATGATGGAGGCTGGTGTCCCAATGGACAGATGGTGCTAGATGTCCACCTCTCGCCCATGTAACATGTAATTCTATTCCTTGATATAATAAGTGAAGCTCAACAGGTATATTGGGGGATTTCATATTTTGTGTTATTTTGTATTTCGTAACTTGCATGCACCCAGCCCTCGCTGGTGTGCCATTGCCGCAGTACACCAGGCATCCTAGCAATCCATCCCAGGTATGAAAAGGGGACACCAGCCAGAACTAAGTATGGCCACCAGAATGGCACTGAACAACCTCCAAGAAAATGTTGCCCCTCCTCCCTGGTGAGACACCAAGGCAGGAGACTAGAACAAGTGGGTTTCACACAAAGCTGACTGCAAGCATTCACTGTGGCCCTACCACATATAAGATGCCACTCCCAAGTTCACTTAGAAAGGTCATAGTTTCTCCAGACATGTTAACATCTCCAACAACAATTAACAAAGCCCCAGCTGGCAGTATACAGTCTAGCATTCTCATGATTTATGGCAAGGCAGATGGGTTTCAAATGTTCAGCTGTCAGAGGGTGCTCTGAGGAAAGAAACAGGGTACATGTGGAAAGCACATTTCAGAGAAAGTCTGCACAAAACAAGGGGGCATGATATGAGGCTGAAGGGTGGAAGGCTCGGGTATTGTTAGAAAGTACTTTTCACTGAAAGGCTGGTGGAGCTGTGGAACAGCCTTCTAGCAGAAGTGGTGGATGGAAAACAATATGGGGTTCAGAGTGCATGGGATAGACATATGGGTACCCTGGAGATGTGCAGAGCAGGAGAGCTGCAGATCAAATAGGATCTGGTGCAGCAGCAGTTAGTAGGAAAATTGGCAGACTTGGGCCATATGGTCCTTATCTGCTGACAGATTCTATGTTTCTATGTTATGCTCTAACATGAGCGAATAAGCGTGTTCTAACCCAATGGGCCAACTGAGGAATGGATAGCACCAAATGCTTAACCTGGGAAAATGTTAGAATCATACTCCACCAGGGAGGAGCAAACAAACAAAGAGAGTGTATTGGGGGAGGGAATAACAGGCCTCTGGGGACTGCATAGTGGCATTCACTCTAAGCAGGATTATCCTACACTCATTGATGCTCATTAGATCATGGACCAAGGGCGGCTTTGGAGCAGAGCATTGCACGGACCCAGAGCTTGGAGACCCACCCTTGGCTCTCTGTAACCCATATACCATGAGTCTGGGGACATGCTCCAGCGAGCCCTGCCCTTGTATCATACTGTTACATGTCTTAGGTAGGATTATAGTCTGTTTGCTTAGTAGTAAAGTCTTAGTCCTTGCACTAGCATTAGATTTGTTCATCTCAAGGTTCAAACATTAGCATTATTCATTTAAGGCATGCTTATCTGTTCCTGCTTTGTCTACTGCAGAGTTTAATGCTTTGTTGCCAGCTGTGAAGCTTTACTTATCATATAGAGACAGATCACTCAGAGACAGGGCACCAGAGCAAAGGTCATGCACTCCATACTGGACCTATTATAGACCCATCAATACTAGAGACATGGAGTTCCATCTCCCTGTGACACCCTCCACGACACAGCACCTCTGGCACCACATACTCACTCATAGAATGGCACATCCAGGGTATAACCTAACCTTATTGAACTTAAAGGAGCTCAGACTAAAGAAAAGAGGTACCAAATCCTTTGCCATATGAAGCAGATAGGCACCAACATTGTATTCCTACAGGAGTCACATACCCCCACCATCTCAGGCAAACCTTGGCACAGGTCATGTGTGAGCCAGGTGTACACCTCTGACACAGACAGCAAAAGCTGGTTCCACTGTCCTGATACACTGCAGTATGCCCTTCCAACTACTCAGCTAAACCATTGACTCAAATGTGCAATTTGTCATTCTGTGTAGGTCCCTAGATAGAACAGAGCTCCTCCTAGCATCAGTATAATGGCCCAACAAAGAGGATCCATGGTTCTTCTCCTGCATCCTGATGGAACTGTAGAAGCACCAGTCATTGCCAATGATCCTGGCAGGGGACTGAACACTGTACAGGACAGCATGTCAGACGGATCCCCTCCAACAGAATAGGGCTCTTCCCCAATCAATGGGCCATGTGAGAACTCCAAGACTCACTGGGCTTAATTGAACCCTGGAGAGTCCTACATACCAGTGATAGAACTTTTACTTTCCTATCCCCTGTACACCACTCAGCTTCCTGTTTAGACTACTTCCTAACCAGCCCCAACATTCTTTTTTTTTTTTTATTTAGCATGCTTTACTGCCAGACCATCAGGAATCAGCTTCCACCCCACTCGGTCCCCTCATCGTCCCGGGACTTACCTCCCTCAAGCTGATACCCCTAGATTGCCCCCAGGGCAGGGCTGCCACACTGAGCACAACCTACACAAAGATGGGAGAAGGATGCGGTAGGCGCCAACTGGCATTGCCTCCCTGGATTGCCCCCAGGGTGGACATGGAGTTGGCCTGGAAACTCAGATGCCATAATAAGTCAGCATTTCAAGCAGTGCCAGGAGGATGATGGGGCTCCAGGAGAAGCAGGGCATCATGTGTGGGCCGCTATGTGTTTTCCTTTGGACCCCTGGGGCAGGGATGTGCAATGATGTCCAGCTTCAGCCCAGCTCCCCCAAGATAATGGCGCCAGCTGCAGCAGTACCCCAGCCTCTGCCAGGGGTCCATAAGCACATGACACTCTGCCCTCCTGACCCAGGAGAAGGACAGCCTCCCAAGATGCTCTATCCTTCCTCTGGTTGGCCCTCCAACTCCCAAGTTTGTCACTGAATCCAGGATGTTGGCACATAAGTGGATGCCTTGCCGCTGTGCTGGCAGGCCGGTGGCTAACATTCTAATAGACATGGCCAGATATATGATATCTTAGAAAAGGTAATATCAGACCATTGACCAGTCCGCCTCTCCTTCTCACCATCAACCCCCATTGAGGGGTGTACTACTGTAGGAGAATTCAAGGATGCATGGGACAGACATAAGACAATTCTTGTGGGGGGTAGGAAGAAATAGGCTGTTGGTTAACAAGGATCTGAAGCTTATCCCGTGGAGAGAAATGGGAAGACTAGGTGTGCCAAGCAGTCCTTATCTGCCATAAAAGTCTATGTTTCTATGTTTCTATGACTAGGACAGAACATAGCACATTAACAATAATCTTCTTAATGACCCCAAATCCTGGAAAAGCTTCGTCCAGTGCTAAAAATTTTTCATACAGAACAATAACTCAGTCAACAACTATGCCTATGTGGGAAGTCATTAAGTGTAGCCTCAGAGGGAACTAATATGTATAGCGCCACATGTAAATGTCAAAGGGAACAAAAGGTGACTACACTGGTCCAAGAAATTATGGCCATAAAGCACTATACTCAAAACATTCCCTGAGGATGTTTGGTCCGCCATAATACATTCAAGGCTGCTTACGAGGAGCAACACAGAGAACAGGCCCAGATCATGCTACCCCAGGCTACAGTCACCTATATTGACCAAAGGGAAAGACAGAAAACTCTAAGCACTCAGACTCAAACAGCAGGAGTCCCAAAATGAATCAAAGGAATGCAACCTACACCTTCACCCCTTGATTGCCAATCCCAGGGGCATAGCTAGGGCCTTCATCAACTACTACCAATCAATATATACAGAAGACTACCCAGCACCAACTCCATTATCCAATAATTTCTTGAATTGGCCAAACTCCCGTGGATTCTCTGGGCAAGCTAGGGACCAACATCTCAATAAGAGAAATGCAATAGGCCATCACGGACCTTTCCCTTGATATGACCCCAGAACCAGATGGTTTCTCAATCAAATTTTATAAAGCTTCAAGTCTACTCTGGTGGAACCCTTAACCACCTTTTACAACACAACCCAAGCAAATAACTCCCTAGAACCATCCCTACAATGAGCAGTCATCTTCCTGATCCCCAAACCTGGCAAAAACCAGGAATTTGTAAAGAGTTACCACCCAATCTCCCTCCTCAACATGGACATAAAAATATTGGCAACAAAACTGGCCAAGAGGTTAAATCAATGTGGGGCCCACAGATAGAGGCCCAAACAAGTAGGTTTCATGTATGGCCACCTCTCCTTAGACCACATGCACAAACTATTCCACCTGATTAGGGTCAGCAGGGACTCCAATCGTCCAGTGGTGTTGATGTCCCTGGACACCAAAAATGCTTCAGCAGAGTCTCTTGGCCCTTCCTATACCAGACTTTGTAACAGTTTGGCTTCCCAGACACCTTCATTGACTGGCTCAAGCTCTTGCACTCCAGCCCCTTGGCCTATATCAGATGTAACATCAACTCAGAACTCTTCCACCTTCAAAGATGCACTGGCAAGGCTGCCCCTCTCCCCAACCTCTTAACCTTTACTTAGACCCCTTACGAAGGATCCTCCTATGCAATGCAATGCAATGCAATCAAAGGCATACAAGCATGTCAGAGGAGGTACAAGCTCTCCATGTATATGGACAACATCCTCCTCACATTGAGGACCCAACACAATCCATCCCAGCTGCTGTCTCCCATCTAACTGAGTTTGGTGCTCTCTCAGGATACAAACTTGAACATAGAAAAACAGAAATCATGCCTATCAACCACTGCACCTTGAAATCCCACAAACTACAGTGGGGTGGCACCTGGACTCTGACCAGCATTAAATACCTAGGAATCCATGAGTCCACCAACCCCCACAGGATGATCACACAAAACCTTCAATCCCTACTACCCATCATCAAACATGACCTCAAGTGGTGGATCACTTCCACCCATGACCCTCTGGCCTGCATTAATGTGATAAAATAAACTTACTTCCAAGGATCCTATACCCATAGGTATGACCAACATATTCCTGCCCACCAGTTGGTTCACCATCTCAAATCCTTCTAATACCCCTTTTTGAAGTGACAATGCCCCATGAAGGGCATACCACAAACTCACACCACCCAAATGCCAGGGAGGCCTCCAGCTACCCAACTTCTACCTATACCTGGCACTGCATGCCGGGAACTTTCTTCAATAGTAGACAGCTAACACAGCTATTCAAACCAACCCCATATTCCACTATGGCTGCAAATTAAAACTGATTTATGCAACCAGCTTAAAATACATCTGAAAGCTCTAATACACATACCCAGGCCAAACTACCAGGATCACTCAGAGACATGCCGATTGGTACATCCATCAAAGCAGGTAAACAACTGCATAGTCTTCTCAAAACCCAGCCCTTGTATCTGATTGACCAACCTATCTCGGACAACCCCAACTTCAAAATCCAGAATAAGCCTATCCACACAACTTTCTCCCCTCCTCCTTCTAAACCAAGTGATACAAAATAGATCCTTCATCGTCTTCAATGCCCTCTCAGAAGCTAACTCCCACCTAAAAATATCCCTTCAGCTTCCTGCAACTCCAAACTCAGTCACAATAGCCCTTGGCCCATGACAGACATCACACCATGGACTGTGCTGGCCTAACTGGCTACTGAACCCCATACCACTTCCTAATATACAAAATAATTCAGGTGGCATCCACACCCAAGGACCAAGACTGCTGCCCCTACTGGAGAACTATAAATTGAAGACCTTAGTATATGTGAACCCATGTGGACTGGCTGTCACAAACACACAAATTTAATGGGCTCAGGATTATGCGATATAAAATAGCTCACAATATGTATTTTATACTGGTGAAATTTCACAAGATGGGTCACCTGCAACAACCTACATGCAGAAAGTGCCAACAAGACATGGGGACCATAAGCACATTCTATGGGATTGCCCAAAGCAAGGACCCTTTGGAAGGGCATCAAAACACATCCAGACCTACTCCTCATTCTGTAGTCCACCTTCACACCTCAAACCTGCCTACTGGGTCTCAGTATGGAGGCGATAATGGGCATTCATAAATAGCATATCTACCTCATTTCAGCAATCACCAAAACAGTAATACTCAGGCACTGGTTAGGCGATACCACTCCAACCTACTGAGAATGGCTCAGTGCCATACTGCACATTCTCAGATTAGACTACGAACAAGGAAGACTGGCTTATACCTGTATTCATTGAATGATCTCTGTAATTTATGTTATTGTCTGTCTTATGTATCTTTGTTCAATATATCAATAAAATACACTATTTAAAAAAGAGTTGCTGACCCCTCAGAGGCCTGCACTTCTGCACAAAGTACTGTTGCAATATTGGTATCATGGAATCTGTAGCACCTGCACTTCTGCTGCTAGAATCTGGTGTTCATATCTTACACCTGTGACTGCAGAAGTGTGGAAGCATCATAGCGTGTGTATTTACAGAAGCACTGGCCCCATAGTGTGCCTACATTTCTGCAGGCAAAAGAAGTCTTGTAATTTGGATATTATGGATTTGTCTGGCTGTAGGGTCTGTGCTTCTGCACACAGAAGCAGAGTTTTGATTTGACTGTTGTGGCTTTCTAGGTCAGCAACAAGCAAGTGTCTATGTTTTAGATGAGCATGATGCAGATACAAATCAATGAATGTAGCACATCAGTATTACTGCATTTGTGTTATCTGGAAACAGTTGTAGTTTGTTTGTCTTACCTGATGATGGCTGTTTGTGGTTCCTTGTGTGGTTTGTCCTTTTGCTGCTTGGGGGTGGGAGGGTGCTAGGATTAGAAAACCAAATGCCACATTTCCCTACTTTTGTGGTGTTCAAGTGAACCCTAGCTAGTACATTAATGCACTTCCTTTGCAAAGAAAGTATAGTATAGGATATGCAATGGCCTAATTCAGAATAAGACGATATCTTCATAATGTATGTTGCAGGCAGGACAACAACTTATTAGCAGCAGATACAGAAGCGACTTATGTGAGCCCTGCCACCTTACAAGTCATGACATGTGGCTAATTCAGGCTATTGTGTGTTTAATTTATACAATAAATTTTAAATAATGGTACTTTTGCATTAGTTTACATTAATGAAGATAAACTGTTTTGGTTTACAAGTGCAGCAGAGGCTATTGAGATGCCATCAGGCTTCGTTCAAGTTGCTCGCATTGGTTAACCATTCCTTTGTGACCTGTCTAAAGTTTAGATAAAGGCTAAAATTAACATAAATTATGTATATTCATTTAGAAATGCTTCAGTGGCTAGAACAAATTATTTATCTGTAAGATCTGACTCTCACCTACATTGTATAAAAGAACTATGAACATACAAGTTAGAGATGTAAGGATGAAATGTAACTCATCAACATCTTCTGTTGCCTTTCATTAGTTATAGCATTTGCAATCTATCTTATTCCAATAAAGGTGAAAAACTAGCAACTGTAGAGGCTAGAGACAAATTTAATAGCAATTGATGTAGTCTTATTATATTAGCTCTTCATAACAGTATAAGTAATACTCAACTTTTTATTAAATACACCATACAGCTCAAACCTACCTTTGGAGTAAGATGAAGTGACAACCATTTCATACCAAATATTTTTACTTATTATATTTGATTTTGTATTTTCCTAACACAATCTTGGTCATTTTTGGATAAGGTTTAACCAGATAAACTGTCTGAAAGCTAATAACTATCTGTTTTTAACCACTTCACCACTTCTTATTTCATTTCTCTCACTATTTTGCAGCACTCCAGCACTCCATCACAGTAAGAAAATAGATGCAATTCTAGTTTAATGCTATTAAGCACAAGTGCCTATTTTTCTGCTTCCATACTACTCACATAAATGTCAAACATACATTTTAATCCTTTTAGAGACATTGATGCATGATAAACTTTAAATGATATACTGATAGTATGATGGTCTGAACAGCAATATGAATGCAAATTTGTGTCCAGTTGTCAACACAAGATTATTGTCCCATTTGAGAGAATAACTGTAGAATAAATAACTTTAAAGAAAATCACTGTTTACTCATGACATTTGCATTAGAAAAATAAATTCCTTTTCTTGGTTATCACATTCCACTGTTGATTAGGTGTATTCTATTAAACCTGATGAGATTACAATGCATGCCTCATTGTCTAAAGGCTGGTAAACTAGTATTATAAATAATTGTTGAAAACCAGTGGTAATCTTGACACAGTCCTGTAGGAGTTATCTCAAATTACCTCCAATTAAGGAAATCTTAGCAAAGGCAATCAAAACAAGTAGAGCAAAGCCCCACATATAATCAGAGAATCCTAAATAATTCTTAGCTTAAGACCAATTACAGAAGGCACTGACATACAGTAGGTGGGAGAATCCAGAGGCTTGAAAAAGCCTGTTACTTTTCAAGTCTATTGTTTCGAGCAGCTCAGATGCTAAGAAAGCCACAGGTATCTGGTTAATGATAAATAATACATCATATGCCTATGCAGCAATGAAAAGCTGGCATGAGAATGGCACAGCAAAGAAAGAAATAGTTTCTTTCTAGAATTCATAAAACCTGTTGGCAGTAAACTTGTTAATGTCATGAAGTTTTGTTTCTCATATATGTTGCCACAGACCCATTTTCTTGATTCTACTCTATAATAAAAAAAATAAGGAGTCAGCCACAGTAGGCAAATGTAAAATTCCACACTGCAACAAAAGTGTTTAAATTAGTTTGAATTTATCTGTTTTGCAGAGCAGTTTTCAAAGAATTTTATTACCACCTTGGGATTTTTGTCTGAGAGGACATTTAAGTTCTAGACAACATAAAATATGAAGTTGTGTAACAGGCACAACAATGGAAGTCTTAACAATAATGTATAGCATAATACAAACAGTATAGTAATTAATTAAAGAGAGCCACATTAAAAAGGCAGTGGTAACTTGCGGTTGGAACACAGAACTGTGATGTAGATGATCCACCATAAACTCCCAGGAGTAATTGAATTCTGGGTGATCTTGAGCATCACACCTGCCCTCCATGTGATCCAAAACCCCAAAATCAAAGTTCAATGAAAGCAGCACCCACTGAAACTGAGACAGTGTATATCATCTGCATGATGAGGCAAATGGCAAAATGGTTGGCTGAGTGTAATTTAAGTTGAGTAGAAGTGGGCCAGAGGCTATTGTTTCTAACAGAGTGAGTTACCAGGAGGAATAGAAGTGCACTTGATTTGTTTCGTGGCTACATGATGTGTGTCATCCTGCCAGCAGTGGCAGGAAGGAGGTTCACATGCTGTCAATATGAGCTATAACTTCTCAAGAGAGAATGCTCCTGGTCTGGAATGGCAACTGGCTATGCCATGAAGGCAAGGAAAGAGGATTACAACTGGGGATATTCTGAGATGGACTAGGGTTCAGAGGCAAGAGTTCAGGACACATGGAGAAAAACACATCTTGTATACTATGTTTATGGGCCATAAATTTTACATTATGCTAAATGAGGGCAGGAGGGATCGTTAACAGCCACAGAGGACTGAACAAATCTCTCAGTAGGAACACTGCCTAAACTGAGCAGCAGTTGGAGCACCACAAGGATGCAGGGAGGTAGAGGAGGCTAGAGACATAAGCACTAGAAGTGAGGAGGAGAGTTTGGATTGACAAGTAAAGATGGTAGTAGGGAGGCAGTAACTGTGATCTCTAGTGGTAGGGATAGAGGATGGGTAAGTAGACCTGCCTGACCTACAGTCCTAATGTGGGCTACCATGTTTCTATGATACAGTATAGAAGATACAGTATTTACTCATCTGCTATGCTGTACTATTCAGTATGATTGTATTTGAGGTGTCAAGCGCACCTACAGCTATTAGCCATAATGCTATGATCAGTAGGGCTGTGTGACTACTTTTCAATATTCGGTGAGGAAATATTCATTATTCATGGGCCAGAAGGGGGCTGTTTAAAATTAATAAAGCCCCCATCCAACATTAAAATATAATATATTCATCCCTGGTGTCTATTGGTCCCCACCCGACCGATCACTGGCCCAAACTGAAGAATCCCCCTTGAGATTTACAGCCATTTCCCATCCCAATATAAAATAAAAAATGTCCCAACTCCCTGTTGTCTAGCGGACCCCCACCCCATCATCAGATAGTGCCCTCCACTCCCCAGTACCCTGAGCGGGCCACCAGCACAACCCTTCACTCACCTCCATGGCTGGCAGCCCAACTGAGTGCTTCAATGAATGAGTGCGTGCTTGCCTGGGCTAACAGTATAGCCTAGAGGTTAGAGTCATGAGCTGTGAGCGGCTTGGTAGACCTTGGTTTGATTCTCACAACCTCCACATACATACTGTGTGACTCTGAGCAAGTCACTTAACTGCCCAGTGCTCCCAGGTCACCCCTGAAAACAGGCACTTGTGCTTAGTGGGCATTACCCTACCAAAGACTAAAATAAATCAATAAAATAATGCTGATCAGGAGGGGAATCAGAAAATGCTTTATTTTTATTTTTAAACAATTCCCTGAGTTGAAGACCGAATACCACTGGAATAGTGGGCTATTTGGTATTTGGGTCCAAATATTCGTGGTATTCAGAAAAAGTATTCAGCCAATGTGCTGCCCTAATGATCAGCATATTATATAAATAATTCTATTGTCACCCAAAAGTAGTTTTAGTAAGCATAATGCTTATCACTGTGTATGCAAAACCTAATGGACTTGGGTGTGAGCTGCCCACCTTACCACCAACAGAAATGCTTTGTTTAGCTTTTCTACTATGCAGATGAGCCAGTTACCAAGTAACGGACCCTCTTATCTCTGACTATAAGAGTTTGTGTAATCCTGTTTTTCACTGAGTTTTCCTATGATGACACTGGGTGTCTCGAGGATCTGGACTCCCAGCGGTATGCTGTCCTTTTATGTGTATTTGGAGAATAAACCTTTATTCTATATCACCTATCTTCTGTGTCATGTTCTGCAATCAGGTTTAGAATCTTGCTGAAACCCAACAGGTCTGAGTAGATAAGGAGGGCAGGAATAGTCATAAGGAAGAACCCACACCAGGGAACACCAGTAACAGGTATAATTATCTGGCTAGCTTGGTTGAAGGTTGTTAACAGGTAACTGAGGCTGGTGTGGGCAGTGAGGGCACCATAACACCTGACGTGCTGAAAGGAGTAAGGAAAATGCTGGGGAGGGACAAGAAAGTGGTAGTCATTGTGGACTCCGTACTTGGGCAGAGGTCAGTGCATCGTGTACAGTAGTGCTGTATGGAATTTTCAGTCTCACTGAAAGAATACTGCAGAAAATTCTGATTAATTTGGGTGATTCTTTCCATAGCAGTATTCTGAAAAGAGAGCATACCACTAATTTGCTGTTTACATAAACTGTTAGTTTTCCACTTTTGTTTATATAAAGTCTGGATTAATGTTCTGCAGTTTTTCTTATAGAAAGCATAGTTTAGTGTTCTGTGGAACATGAATCTGTGGTTTGTGAAAATAGTGGTATAGCTATATTACAACACAATCAGAGTTCCAAAGAATTTTTGGAAAAAATTCCAAAAGCATCTATGGAAGGGAACTTCCCTTCTGCCGAATTCTATTGATGGAATTCCACAGTATGCACAACTCTAGTGTAGATTATCATTGGACCGGGATGATAGCTCATGTGAGGTAGTGTGCTTGCCTGGGCAGGGTGAGTCAAATTATTGCTATCCAAGCACAAAAAGAGGAGCAAACTATTGTCACCCATTTTTCTCGTAATTGCATGATGTGTTGTTCCTCAAAGTTTGAATGACTTGATTTGAATGATGCCCCATCTTTGGCATACCTTACTCCCTCACACCTAAGAGCAACTTTTGTGGCTCCCTTTGCATTGAGGTCTATTTATTTTACCTCAGCACTCTTTCAAGGCATATACATGTATTACATTCCAATGCTTTAAAAGATACTGAAATTAGAGTAATGCCAATGGTGCATCAAGCAATTGTTCAGACCTCAAGAAATGACACACCACACAGTTCAGGTGACTTTTACCCTAACAGTGGATTTATGTGCTACTGTGATCTTGTGCTTCAGTCCTAAATGATGCCTAAATGTAGATCTTTGCAATTAATGTTTGCCTTTTGAAAAGTATACATAACAAATGTACAGCTCTTTTATTTATTTTTTTATTTATTTATTGTAATCTAGGATAACACATGTGAGCAGATGCTCATTGATAGGTTCCACATCAAAACATTAGGATAAACAAGTCACAATAGTAGTGGACATAAACAGAGGTACTATCTATAAGTACAGTGTACAACAAATACAGTAGTTGGCAGAACACCACATATAACTAGGTGTGCTAAGACATTGTACAAGGCATGCCTGTGTCATGAGGAAAGAGACAGAGAGGAGGAGGATAGTGTGAAGGAGTGGAGGTGCCAGGAAGGCAGAAAAGGAGCAGGGGTTAGGAGATGGTAGCGGGTGACCCAGTGAGTGGGTGGTGAGGGGAAGTGCTACAAAGAGACTATCCTGGGAAGTGCTGCAGGAGACTTGTTTCGTTGGATGGGAAGGAGAAGAACTTGGGTAGTCAAAGCTGCATGCAGGATTTAGCAGGGGCACATACAGATACTACTATCAGTGAGGTACTGTTGCAGCCTGTGTTTGAAGGCTCCAAGTCTAGTAGCACAGGAGATGTCAGGTGGTAGGCCATTTGTCCAGATGGGTGCCCTGTGACCAAAGGAACACTGGGCCATGGTTGTGTGACATCTGTGACTTTTTGTGCCACGTGGTCCCTGACTTCTATTAGCATCCCTCCATAACCCTCCCACATGAGAAGCAGCCCTGTTGTCTCCTGGCACCCCTTCTGACACTACTCCCATTGAAAGCAATTGTTAGTGTCCAGTGGCACCCCACACTTCACCCCAAGTCAAGCAGTTCTTGACATATAGTGACATGCCCATCCCTCACTCTATCTCATGTCAACCAGTTAGTGGTATCTAGAGGCACTGTTCTCTCTACACAACCTGCCCCAAGACTAGCAGTTCCAGGAGAACAGTGGCACCCCTCCTTCACCTAGTCCCAAACTGTTCTTGGTGTCCTGTGGCACTATGCCCATCCATAGCCTCCACACACAGACATTGGCTGGCAGAAATCCTGCACTCACCTCCTCAGCTGCTTGCATACATTAACAGACATTATAAATTATGAAATAGATACAGTGTGCATTTTACAATTTGTGGATGTGATATTGTTATTCAGGAACTGGTTTACTGAGGAAGTGAATGTAAAGTTTGTGCTGATTGCCATCTTGATGGGAAGTTTGTGTGTTTGGGGACCTTCCTTGGCAGTAGAGATGAGCTCCTGTTCCAAAATAAGTTGTGGGGAGTGGTCAGCATGTTTTCAAAACAAATGAGTTGACCAATACTGAGAAAGGGTTCCAAATGTTGGAATCAATGGCAGGGGTCTGCATTTGCGACATCAGGGATTAGGTCCTGGTGTCACACTCAGTGGTGGCAGGAAGATGTATTTTGGGACACCATGGATGGATTATCAGTGTTAAAATTAGAGTAGGAGGATAGTATAAGTTACCTGACACTGAAGATGGACTCACAGTGTTAGATTTTTATGGAGGCTGGCTGTAGGACTTGTGCAACACGTGGGGAGCTTAAATGCCCCCTTAGTGCCCCAGATGTCCTACTGGCAGTCACAGTTACTTGATGGCTCCAAAATGTTTTCATTAACTAGCCCAGAGGAGGGCAACTAAAGTGGTGCAGGGTCTGCAAGAACCATACAAGGAGAGACTAAAGGAGCTTAATATGTATACCCTTGAGGAAAGGAGGAGAGGGGGGACATGATAGAATAGTTTAAGTACCTCAGTGGAATCAACAAAGTCCAAGAGGGTAGCATCTTTCAGAAAAAGAGATGTGCGAAAATAAGGAACACAATTTGAAGATGGGGGATGGCTCAGGGCAATTTGAGAAGTATTTTTCATGGAGAAGGTGGTGGACGCATGGAACAGCCTTCCTGAGCAGGTTGTGGGGTCTAAAACTGGGAGAATTCAAGCATGCATGGAACAGACATAAGGCAATTCTTGTGGAGGTAGTAAGAAATAGACTGTTGGTTAACTAGGATCTGCAGCTTATCCTGTAGGTAGGAAATGGGTAGACTAGGTGGGCCAAGCGGTCCTTATCTACCATCAAAGTCTATGTTTCTATGTTTATAAAATGTATGAAAACCTCTCATGAGAGGCTCTGGCACACTTAAAATATTGTTAAAATCAGGCTTTGTTTAAAATAAATTGCCCTACTAGATCTATAGAACCACTGACCTCTCTTCCTTTTCCTGGGCTCAGGTCACAGGTGCGCCACAAGATTAATGCGTTAGAAATAGTTTTCAGCCAAGGCTTTCTCCTGTCCCCACAGTAGTGCACCATGCAGCAGTTAGCCTCTGATATGATTACAAGTACCCTGCAAGCCGAGTGGTGAGTTTAATGCCCCTTAGTGCCCTGAAGTCCACCGGTGGCTCCAAGAGGTTTTCACTTACCTTATTTACCCATTAGCATCATATGGCATCAGAACCATCCATTGCTTAACCTGATCCAAAATGGTGGCATCAGATTGAATGAGAATATAAAACATGCAACAACCTCTCATGCAAGGCTCTGGCTCACTTAAAATATTGTTAATATAAGGCTTTGTTTAAAATAAATTGCCCACTAAGTCTGTAGTTTGGTAAAAGATAAACTCAAACTACTGACCTCTCTTCTGTTTCCTGGGCTCAGGTCACAGGTGCTCCACAGGATTAGTGTTAGAAATAGTTTTTCAGCAAAGGTTTTTCTCCTGTCCCTCGTCAGTCCACCGTGCAGCAGTTAGCCTCCGATATGCCAACATATTTAATAGAGCTTTTAGTGACCCTTCTACTTATCTACAGTACTTGACCAAAAGATGGCCTGTACTCAGGGACGTACCCCATAAAAAGCAACCTACCTAAGTTCTGTTGTAGCTGCTTACCTGGACTCAATTCTTTAGCTACCTGACAAAGCATAAAGTCAAGTCCAAATTGGGTACTGACAATATCAGTATGAAACGTCTGAATCTTGGTATTACTGTAAGTACTTCCTATGTAATTTTTACTTGTCTTTAAGAACTGGTAACATTCCAGAAATATAGAAGAAGGCATGTGTAGTTCCTTTCTTTAAAGTCAGTGATATTAAAATACTTACAAACTACTACTGTACCTCTCCCACCCCATCCAAGGGGAATGACCAGCTACTATAATATATGAATGGATATGAGATTCAGTTTAGTGAACAGCATGGCTTCAGGAAAACTTCAATACCAACCTGCTTTGATTAAAAACACCACATTGCTTCAAGAGATCTTGAATAGAAATTAACAAATAGGTTCAATATGAAGTGATTTTACAAAGGCCTTTGACCTGGGATATCATGGCTTACCATGCAAAACATTGTTCTTTCTGGGCTTATTGACAGATACTGTAAGTTGGTTTAGTGACTCTCTGAGTCAAAGAACTCAGGATGTAAAATGTTGGGGTGCCATGTCTAATGACAGAAAAGTTTCAGTAGGTTTCCCTCCAGGGTCTATACTTGGATCTCTGTTATTTAGCTTGTTCCTGAACCAACTACCCTTAGTGTGTCAATCAAAGAATATAATTATTATGCTGATGATGCAGTCGTCTTCAGGAGCGATAAAATTCTGATCACCAGAGGCAAAATCTCCAACTAGACTTTAACTTAATTCAGATATGGTTCTCATAAAATCTGCTAGTTATGAATGAAAAGAAAACAAAGTGAATGCCGTTTGGTATTCATAGCAAGTTGGACTCATCACCTGCCTTAAACATTTGCAAGTATCTGGTTCTTGCCTTGAACAGCTACCCAAATCTAAAATGTCAGGAATAGATTATTATTCCCTTTAGCAAAATAGTTTTGATCATCAAGTGTGAATGTTTTAATCTACCAAGAAGTAACATTATTTTGAATTAATTTATTCTCCACCAAGTGAGTTTTGTTATGCAGCCTCAAGTATCAACAGTACAGTGTTGTGCTTTTCACAGTTCTGGCTGTTGCGTTTTTTAGTAATAAAAGATAAAAGTACTTGGTGACTTCAGGCACAAGGGAGTATTGAAGAAAGAGCTCCTTTGCAACAGTAGTCCTCAGTTATTTCATTGTTAATTTTAATTTCAAATTTGATTTTGATTTGATTTATATTTAAAGTAGCCCTAACTGCTAAAAGCCCATCACTGTCCTGTTGATTTATGGGATTTTGTCAAGTTAGGCAAACAGTGATGGGAAACTTGAATGTTGGCACTCTTTAAGTCAGGATTTTAAAGCAGTCAGGATTTCAGGGTCAGGCAAAACATGTTGCGCTTCTGACAGTCAGGATTACGTATGGATCCCTGGTGGGTATCTCAGAATGTTCCTTAACAACACACTGCCATTTGCTGTCCATATACAGTACATTGTTAAGGCCATTAACATTAAAATTAGTTTTCAATACAGAAACAGAAGAAACTTCCCATCTGAAATTAAAGTCTTTAGTGTTCAGAGTTTCATATTTAGTGCCATTGATTATGGTATTGTTGACTATGGTTTAGCAATTGACAATGCACTGTTCATTGTTCAAAGCCTTTTGAGTAGGGCTACTCATTTTGCACTGGATCTGAAGCTTGATATGTACACCTGTTTTCTCTGTAATACTACAAGATGGCTAAAGTTAAATTTATAGAACAATTCCACACCATGGTTTGGGGCACAAAACCTTTGCTTGGTTTGCATACTCCAGGGCTGCCATCTAAATTCAGATTCTTTGACAATAAATATGGCATGTAGCTCTTTATTATTGCCACTTAGAAAACTAGCAGGAGGTCAGTGCTCATTCTACTATAGATTTGCTTAATCCTAAAATGCATCATCTGATTTGTTTAAATAGTGAGACTCTATCTCCTTCATTAAAAATCAGTTACTGGGTGGGTCACGTGATGGCAGCCTAGAGGAATAGCAGCAAACTCCATTAGCTCCATCCCCTACTTGCTAAAACTCGCTACTTGAACACCCTTTCGAAGTCAATGCAGAAGATCTGAGTTAGATTACTGCAGTAGATCTTCCATTGCTGATAGAATGCGCCAGCCATGGAGGTTTTATCGAGAAAGCGCCTACGGCACTCGCCCCATCATCGAAAAGACAAGGCCCCTAAGCGGCCTAAAGCTCAGATGCCGAAAACGTCTCGAGGGACTGTGCTGCTCACAGAAGACAGATTCTGAGATTATGAAGCCTATGCAGGAATCGATGGATAGCATCACCGAAGAACTCCACCAGATTAAAGCGGCAACTGACTCACTGTCTATCTGAATGGCTGACTTCGGAAGCTCGCCTTACATCGGCGGGAGAAAAAACTAGATAAAGCTGCTATGGACTAGACTCTTACCAATCGGAGAATCAAAAACTAGAAGATAAATTAGTAGATCTGGAGAGGAAGAGTCGAGGATAACCTGCTAATAATGGGCATTCCTGAAAAAGAAGGTACAACACCCATACTTTTTGTCCCAGGTTTTGTGAAAAGATTGCAGGGCCCTCTCCTAACAGTCCTGCCTATATTGTGGAGACAGCACACAGGGCACTTGACCACCCTCACCCCTGGCCCAGCGCCCAGGCCTATAATTTTCAAGCTACTTAACTTCCAGGATAAGCAACGATTATTGCAAAAAGTAAAAGCATTGCAAGAAGTTCTCTGGGAGGAAAAAAGTTAGAGTGACCCAAGATTTGCCACGGTCAGTCCGCATTAAACGTCAAGAACTGTACCCAATTGTAACAAAGTTAATAGCAGCGAGCAAGCCTTTTGAGTTAAATACCCTGCGATCCTGCAAGTGAAGCTTGGTGATTAATGGCAAACCTTTGATTCCCAGGAGCAGGCACTGGCGAATTGAAAGTAGCACTCCCAGATTTATTTAAGTGAGCTTTCTCTGGAGAGAGCTGTAACACTGTGTTTGGCTTTAATGGTATGGCAGCTTTTCTGTGCCAATGCTACGAAGGCTACACCTTTTCATATAAGTGGACAGCCTCTAACAGGCTGGAAGTCATCAAAAATATATGTTTTCTTTTGGTATCAGGAGTTCAACTGAATACAGTTTATATTAGTAATGCAACCTTGAATGGTCTACCTGATCTAATGACAGATTGCGGTTGCTTCTGATGGGAAGATGCTTCTTCGAGTGACTCCCTTTTGAGCAGGGACATAGGATTGTTCCCACGATCTCGAGTTCCGTGTTGCGACTTCTGGAGGTCCACTCGTCAAGTTTGAAGCACCACTAACCTCCGATCTTTGTGTTGACTCTGCAACTAAGCCCATGTAGAGCTGTAAATTTGATAATAAGCTCACCTGCGAATAACGTAGTAGCTACAAGAAGATTTAACATTGAGACCACTAGTATTTTATCGCTATGTTTTCTCTTTATTATTTACATAGCAAAATATCATTGTTCTATTTAGCAAATCTAAAGGTTAGCCTCTTTGATAAGGGAGTTCTGCCCTAGATAAATCAGTAAGTTACTTTCATAATTTTCAGAGGCAATTACCTGACTGCTTAAAGTCTTAAAATTTTTAAATAAAATTAGCGAGTTGGGGAGGGACTTATGGGGAAAGCAGTGGCTTTTGGGCTTGTTTTTTGTACATCACTTGATATCTGATTGCAGATCAGTTATTGGAACTGGGGTAGTTATGGGATCTATATGGGTTAAACTGGGTAGAGGGGGGGAATGGTTGGGATGGGTTATCTCCTCCTCACTTACTTTTATTAGTTACTGATAAAAGCATCAGGTACTCTTATCAGGACGATGTTCCCCATCTTGCTTGGAGACTTAATCTTAATATCAAATAATGGCAGGTCCTTATACTGTCCTTAGTTGGAATGTGAAAGCGCTAGGGAGAGAACCAAGCGGCAAATAATATTAAAGCATTTATGATCCCTTAAAGCAAATATTGTTTGCTTACAAGAAACACACTTTAGGTGAGAGGATACCTCTTTATGTTGTAAAGAGTGGGTAGGACAATCTTATGGAGCGGAATATCCACAAACAGAGGTGGAGTTGCCATCATTTTTCATAAAAATTTTCCTTTTAGATTAGAAAATGAGATTTGGGACAGCCAAGGGCGATGTATTATACTACCGGCATATTAGGCATACACCAAGTAACAATTGGGTCTATTTATGGATTAAATATAGACTCCCATCATTTTCACCAATTTAATAGGAAATGTTTCACTACTCTCCCTAGAACTATATTTTTGGGAGGAGAGTGGAACATTACTCCCAGCTCTCTTTAGATAGGTCAGAGCCTAAAAGTCTGGTCTTTCTCCTGCCCAGAGGCCTACAAGATTTAATAAGTGGGCTGGGTCTCCTCGACATATGGAGGTATTTAACCCCAATAAAACAATACACCTTTTTTTCTACTTCTCACACTTGTTCACGTATTGATTACATTTTGATAAGCTCCCACATTATGCCTGGAATAATGGAAGCCTTGATTCACCACGAGTGTTATCAGACCACTCCTCAATCTCATTACATATATTAGGACCTGGCATTAAAAGAGACTCCATATGGAGACTGAATACACAACTGTTTCAGACCCCTATATACAGACCTATTTTAAAATTTTATTATTTCTTTTTGGATAATAACATAGGAACAGCCCCTAAAATTGATATTGTTTGGTCTGCCCTGAAATATGCGTTATGTGGGGAATGTATCCGTTTAGCTTCAGTCAAAACAAAAAAATTTAAAATGCATACTGAAACCCTGCTTCAGGAAATAAAAGCCTTAGAATCAAATATCAACAAGCTCCTCAGATTCTGAATGGACTAAACTCCATATGCTGCATGCTCAATTCTCAGACCTGATGTACCAAAAAGCAGAGCTTTCTTTGAAAGCATGTCCAAATAAGATACTTAGAATCTGGAGAAGGCTGGTAAATTATTACTAGCTCTCCGAATTTAGCAGATAGAATCCACTGCTTTGTGCCTGGGCTGTATTTATGTAAAGAAGGTCCACTAGTTACAGACCTGAGGGAAATTGTTTCAGTTTTGCAAAATATTATAGAGACCTGTACTACATTGTAAATGAAGATACCCAAATGAACAATTACAAGCATATTTTGATCATCTGACCCTCCCGACTCTACCCATGGATAAAAAACTATCCCTGGGTTCCCCTATAATGGAATGGGAAATAACCCAAGCAATTAAGCAGCTCACAGCCGATAAGTCACCCCGCCCAGATGGCTTCCCATCCAATTTGTATAAATTATATAATGCAGAACTCTCCCTCTTTTAACGAGTCTTTAACTCATGGTTTGAATTTGGTCTCTCAAACCTTGAAGCCCTAATTACCATTATTCCCAAACCAGGCCGTGACCCACACTATGTTGAAAATTACTGCCCTATCTCGCTACTTAATACTGATGTTAAAATACTAGCAAAATATTAGCTAATCATTTGGGACCTCTAATGGATACATTAATCAGTAATGAACAAGTTGGTTTTATGCCAAGGAGATCCTCAAGTGATCATATGCACTGGTTACTACACTTTGTCCCCTAGCTAGTGAGTCAACTATACCCATGGCCCTTATAGCCTTAGATGCAGAAAAGGCCTTGATCGGGTCTCCTGGCACTTTCTGTTCACCATGCTATCGATATGGCATCCCACAAACATTCATTAAATGGGTCAGACTGTTATACTCATCTCCTACAGTCCAGGTCTGGTGCAACAGTCATCTGTCGGACCCATTCCCATTACTGGCATTAGGCAGGGCTGCCCCTTTCCCCGCTCCTCTTCAATTTTTACCTAGACCCCTTCATCAGAAAATCACTTCGACACAGGGTCTACGAGGAGTTCTAATAGGAAATAGACAGCACCTTTTGTCTGCCTATGCAGATGATCTCCTAATACATGCAATGAATCCAATTGCAAGTGTCCCTATCCTTCTACAAGAAATCAAATCTTTTCCAAACTCTCCTATTATAAACTTAATTTGGCGAAATCTATTATTTTTCCCGAATCAGAAACTACTTAAAATGGATGTAGAACAATATGGACTACACTGGGAAAATAAAAGTATAACCTACTTGGGTATTAAAATCTTTAAAACGTATTCCTCCATTGTTAAAGAAAATCTTTTAAACTAACAAAAATAATAAAAATGGATTGGAAAAATGGAACACCTTACAGATTTCCTTATGGGGAAGGATCAATATCATCAAGAGGAATGTTCTCCCAGAATCCTGTACCTCTTAATATGTTGGCCCCTAGCTCCTAAATTATGGTTCTCAAACCTCAAAGTTTATTTAATAAATTTATCTGGAAAGGTAAAATGGTGAGGCGGGCATATCATAAATTAACAGTGTCAAAAACCATGGTGGGCTTTCCTGCCATCTTTTTCAATTATTATGGAGCAGTCCACATCACAAAACTAGCATCTTGGATGTTCCACCCACATGAAGGGGACTCAGGTCCTACTCTCCTTCCTGGCTAGATATTGAAAAGACCCTTGTGTCCCCACATTGTGTTCATTACCATCTTTGCTATATTCCTCCTTGAAATATATTCCCAGAAACCTCTGGAAATCCCCAATAAGGTGGTCATTGAGAGCTCTGAATCAGTTGCAGAGCTATCTGAAAATAAATTGGCAAGTAGACGGAGAACAACCACTTTTAAATAATCCATTTCAAAATTCAGCAGAGACCTATCCAATAAAGTTTGGCCCTCTTTAAGGAACATTAGGCTTAAGGATCTCACGCCTAATGGCAATATGCTCTCATATGATCAACTCCTACAGAATTTCCCTGAATTAAAAGTCACCCTTTTAAATACTGGCAAATTCTGCAAGCGGTCTCTTTCTTCATGACTACAGTTCGAACCCTTGAATCTCCAAAATTGACCTACCCTCTTTATTGAGAGCAGCCACCGCCCACATCCAATATCCATGGTGTACAAGGAACTGCAGACTCTTGATATGCAATTACCAGTTGGTGTGTGCCAGTTTTGGGTTAGGTCCTATCCCTTCCACCTGCACCTGATTTTTGGCAACAAAACTGGAAAAACCTATGTAGGTTTGTTAAACAAGATCGCTTGCAGCTTATACAATTTAATATTATGAATGATTTATACTATACTCCCAAAAACTCTACAAAATTGGCAAAGTACCATCTCCTTACTGTCCCGGTGCCTTAATGGAAGCAGGAGACCTCCATCATGTGTTATGGACATGTCCTAAAGTCCGATCATTTTGGAGGGCTATACAAAATTCCCTAAATCCTATGCTAGCCTTGGACTCATTGTTCTCCCCGAAGTTTGTTTACTTAATTGTTTCCCAAAAGGAACATTGAAATCAAGAAGTACTATATGGCCTTATCTCTGCAGTGGCTAAACTTGTGCTCATGACACTGGACCCAGAATTCTTACCTACCACATTAGAGTGGTATAGAGAAATCTTGCAAGCCTTGCAGTTGGAAAAGCATATTGCTAGTATGGGCAACCAACTACAAAGTTATCTAGATAGATGGGGCACTTTAGACGCATTGTTGGTGATATGGAAACCTTAAAGTAGATAACTCAATGGCTACTAATTTTTCCTTATTTTTTCTGGGGAAAAGTTATTCCTAATTGTAGTAGAGAAAAGTTTTGTGCCTGATGCCCTTAAATGAGAGAGAGAGGGTATGGGGGAGGGGATATGTGGTCAAGGGAGTATTTTTGGGGGAGGGAGGAAGGGTTTATCGGATTACTTTCTTTTTAATTATTTTACTACTTCTGTCTAACCAAAGATTATACTGATCCTTCTGCATTGTCGTAGTATACCTTCATATTAAGTTCATACTTAACTATACAATCTTCTGTTTATGACATTATGATATGCCTATATAGATATATTTGAATTTAGATACTGCGACCAGGATAGGCCTAACTTTCAAGCATACTACATTACATTTTATTTTATACTTTTGAATTAATGTATTAAAATAAATAAGCTTATTGAATTAAAAAAAAATAAAAAAAAAATCAGTTACTGGATATGCTCATAGCTTCCACAACTTGTAACTGCTTCTAGCTTCTGTTGACTCCTGATAATGTATCTCATACACTGTTTTGTACATTTAGTCTTTTGTACATTTCACCCTCCTGTAATCTCATACTATTCATGTATGACTCTAAATTCTTTGAAAATGTATTCTTTGCCTAAAGGATTTTTTAAATTAAAACTGAACCTGCAAATACTTGAAAACTTTGCTGCACAAGTGCACAACTCTGTTCTTTTTATTACTGCAATAATGTAAATGTATTTATTTAGGAATTGGTACACCTTTGAGACAGGGCTCTTTACAAAGGTTCCACATTAGGATTCGTGGAAACATTAGAACAGGCAGTGGTATTGTGCAAAGAGAAATAAACATAGCAGCTGGAGGGCTTTGTCAGTTACCAAACCATCACAATTGTGCAAATCAATTCTATAACAATTTAAACAATATAGATTTGTATAGGTAGCCATCCGACAGAGGGAGAAGAGGCCAGAGGCTGGTGTAAAGAGTGAGAAAGAGAGGAGTGGGGGTGGGTCAGGGGCAGGGTAAATTCTACAAAGGTTGCAGTTCATTCTCATATTAAAGAATCATGCTTGGCCAGACTCTAACTAAAATGAATGTTATACATTGTAACTCTCAGCAATTTGTGTGCCATCAGTTTGCAAACAAAAAAAAAATCTTTAAAACATATTTATACATTTTCAAACTGCCACACTGACTATTAGCAAATTTACATGATACAGAGATCCTGGGAGCTATCATGTTCATGCCAAAGTTCAGGCTATTCTTTCCAGGGATGGCTGCAGTATTAAGTTGCAAAATCAGGGTTTAACGAAAAAAATGTACTCATCCATTACCATGGTGGTGCTACCATGCCACAATAACATGTAATGTTCTTCTAAGACAGACAGTGTATTTTTAAGAAAACTAAAGTCCAAAGGTCCCTTTCTTCTCATATGAAAACACAGGAAGAGCATGTACAGGATGTCTAGAGGTGCTACCACAAAAAACAAAGGCACTGCAGCAAAAACAATAAAATGAGACACCCACAAACCTCAGAAGTAAATAATGCCACAATACCTAAATTCTGATTGCAGAAAAAGTGTATTTATTACAAAAAAGCCACTATATTGTAAAAACATCTTCATGCAGCAATTACCCCATGGTGTTTCATGGTTAATTCTTTTCTACTTCATTTTCATCTCATCCTCTGAAAAGGGGCACCAGTGCAGTTGGAAGGTTTATCCCTCAGGTATACTGGGTTTGACAAGTGAGTTCATGTATATATTTTGCTATACACCTTTTCCACAGTAGGTTGCCTCTGATGTTTGTTTTCCTGTAGATCAGGTGTATTTAATTGATCAATTGAGCTTGACAATTGCTAAACAACTCTAGGAGGCAGCTCTACACTATGTGGAAGCCACCTATAGTTGCACTTATTTGAACAGACATGTTATAGCTTCCCCATTCCTTTTTACATGAGATCCAGCACCAGATAGCAGATTCCTTTTGATTTTTCAACTCTTTCTCGAGTCCTGGTCAAGGAGTTCCTGTAATGGATCCAGAACTCCAATATAGTGTATGGTGAAATGTTATTCTCATCTCAAATTCCACCTTACTGAAAAGCTGTTCACCACAGTCAGCAAAATGAATGAAACACTGGACTGACCGTACATGCAGAACAGGGTTCCATTTATTTAGATTTGAAAACTCGAGCCGGGGTTGAAATCTATGAACAGAAACTGCCACGTGTCAACATTATTTACAACTGACTGAAAAGTAACACGGCAATTTTCTGAAATGGGCACTGTTCATTTTAATGCAGGCTCAACCAGATATAATACTTTACTTACGATTTTCAGCTGACTGTCTATTTCTTCTCTGCTAAGCTTTGAGACATTCACGCCATTTTTTTTGTTTAAGAAAATCACTCCCACAATAAAATAATCAACTAATGGCAGTGTATGCTGCTAAGTTAGGGATGCCCAGTCCCTAGCAACCACACAAATCGCTTTCATAGCGCTCGGAGAACAGTTTCTTTCAGGATGAATAAAATTAATTAAAAAGCTAAAAAGGACACCATACACTATAAAAAATACCAAATGGGTAACCCCATGCAAGAACCGTTTGTTCTGCCACCTCGGTCTGATTCCCAAGGACCTCTCGAGCTTTGCACTCGAGGTCAAAGGGAATAAGACCCCTCTGTTGCAGAACACACTGGTTCTGCATGTTACCCATTCGGTATTCTCTATGTTCCTGCAATTCTTCTATGGCTGATCTCTGCCTAAGAAGTCTGGGAAATGTGGGTTCCTCCTAGTAAGAGCTTTGTAATTGGGGCTAGTAAGCGGATATAATCCAACAGTCAAAGAACAATGGCCAGCCACATCTTTCAGTTTTTCAACAACTTTTTCTTTATTTTCTTTTTCTTCTTTTATTCTTTAAAATAGATCCTAGATGACCCAATGTTTCACCTCAATAGGCTTCTTCAGGGATAGTATCTAATGTTAAAAATGCATAAATCATGTTTAGTGTTTTGAATTCAATAACATTAGTTTCTCACACTGACAACCTCAATTTAAAAAAAAGTTCTGGTAAATACTATAAGTTCATGCCACAAAGGTCAGGTTGCCATACTCTATCATTCAATATCTAAAGTATAAAATCTTGTACTATTATATACATGGTAAAAAGCAATTTCATTCAGTGGTCCAATCAACCTCATGGCAGCCTTCACTGAGGAGAAGGGCTGTGTCCATCAAACACGCGGCATCCCACTCTGTGCCACAGACCTCTGTTATTATCCGGACATATACTTATTTAAATCAAGGATACTAGTTAATTACTATAATACATGCTTCCTACAGCAGTTTATTACATAATGCATTTTTTCTGGCAGGAAGCCCACTTAACGTTAGTATCTGCAATATTAAGGAAATACTTTAGACAGTCTTGTGCAGGATTTCAGAATTCTCTCTGTCATTTATATAAATTGAAAATGAATCATATTAAGTGTGACCATTCCTGTATTTAAAAAAATACAAAAAAATTTACTTAAACATAAATAGCGCTGCTGACCTGTGTCCTTTATGTTCAACAGCAGCTTTTCTTTTGCTTTGCTAGCTTCACTGTATTCTAATCTGTAACACAGTATATCTTTATTTAGACTTGTTGCACCTAACTTTTCAAAATTCATAGTTCACACAAAATAAGCTTAAAGTTTAGGTCCTCTAACCTTACTAGCAGAGGCTCCTCTGCCCCTTGGCCGCTACTCTATATAAACTCTACAGAACCAAGCACAGTGCAACAAAGCCGGACCATTTCGGTGTCAGAGTAATATAGAGCAGTGAAGGCAAGGAGCACAAACCTCTAGTTTGCAGCCTAGAACAGGTCTATTTACTCACAGTGGAGATACCAGCACTGGGGAGGTGGTGCAGCTTAAGATGAATTTGTGCTAAGTTGCAAAATCTAAGCCACTCACCCCTCCTCACAGAAAACATGCAGGCTGCTTCTTAATGAAAGTTCATTTATTTGCAGCACCAGCCCATGCTGTATGCAGCTCCCAGAACAATACTTTTGTTTCTCACCCTCCGGTACTTCCACAGAGATTAACCACAGTCTCTAAGTAAACACATTAAAAAGACAAAGTGTGCACACCTCCACCAATCGTAAGTAATCAAATGCATTTGAATTTAGTCATGTGCTGTTGGCATCACCAGATAATTGCTTCATTCATAAAAACTCAGGTTACTCCATCTTATACTAAGCTTCCTGTATCACATTACTGACTAAAGCTAAAGTAACATGTGTGCTTAGTTCCTTGTGGACTGTAAGGCCTGATTATCACAAGTGAGTTTAATTATGAAAAATATATATAATGAAAAAAGACATGATTATTGGTTAAGTCATCAATATTTAGGGGTGCTTAGAATCAGCTTCCCAGTGACTTCCCAAATCAAGGCTCTTCATAATAAACTTGTGAATCAAGACTTCTTCAAACAGAAGAAAACATATTAAATGCAACTCCTGCAAAATACACATAAACATAGACAATGACTGTTAATAGTTAGTTTTAACTATTAACTGTTGACACATATCAGTTAGATATGAGCACTATTATTCACAGTGGCCACTTTGAGTAAAGGTGGGGAGTGGTATAGGAGGAAGAAAGGAAAAGGGATGAAGGAAAGGTAGAAAAGGGAGGTGGGGAGGTAGACAAGGAAAAGGGAGGAAGGAATGATAAAACAATAGGAAGGGGTGAAAAAAGGGGGTAGAGAGACCTACCAGACCAGCAATTATGACATCTGATATTCAAATATTCAAATTCCGACAGACAATAACATGTTATTTCTTCTTTTTAACAAAAACAGAACAATTTAGAATTTGCCATTCAGTCCAGGATACCTAAGGGCACCTATGCAAAAAATCCATTCTTGTTCTTTACAATTCAGAAGATTGTCTATAATAGCACCCTAATGTCTTCAGGGGATGCTCTATACCCATGGCTGTAACTTTGTGATCTGACTTATTCCTCTGTGAGTTAACATGTACTGCCATTGCATATTCTTTATTGTTATTTTTATCGCTAGTACATGTTCAGTGATTCTCTGTCTCAGTTTCCTTTTCATACGTCCAATGTAAAACATCCACCACTGCATATTAACAGATAAATAACAAATTCTGTATTGCAATTTTAGTACCTCTCACCTTTCCCATACAATTTGTTCTTTTATCTAAGAACTAATTTTGGGTCACCATAGTTTGCATGTCCGACACCCACCACAAGGCTCAGATCCCCATTTTGATTTATCTTGCTTTTTCTGCTCCTGTATGGGCAACTAGCTATGTACTAGCATGTCCTTCACGCTAATACCTATTCTGTATGAAATGCGGAAGGGTTTCTCAAACAAGGATTAGAGATGTGGGGTCCATCGCATGATGTGTAGGTTTTGTGTACTATATTCACTACCTCCTAGTGCCCCCATCATAAGTCATTACAAAAGTGAGGGCCAGAGACTCTTTCATTTTCCTTTTGGAGTCAGAAGGATTCCTTGTTACATTGTCTGCCTATGTTTTGGCCTTGTCAGTCACAACCTTGGGTTAACTCCTCTCCTCAGTCTATTAGCTAGTTACTCTGCCCTCTGTGAGTATAAAGTATTACTACCATTATTCCTCCTCCACTCTGATAAATTTACCTTTTAGAATGTTGTTTTAGTGTGGCTCGGTGACAACTCTGGGGCCTGGATATTCAGACTGCGCTGGGCAGTGGTGCAAGCCTGGGCATAGCTCAACAGGGCTGTGCCAGGGGCATGGACAGGCAATATTCAGCAGTGCTGCACCATGACACAGCACTGTTGAATTTGGCTGAAGGAGCACACACTGCACATGGCGCAGTGGCACTGCTCCAGTGCAAGACAAAAGAAAGGAGCATGGAGAAATGTGCCGGCACAAGTGCAGTTGTGCTCATGCAGCACCAGCGATATCCAACCTGGACCATGCAAATGAGGCTATTTTGAGATACAAAGCACAAATGGGGCCATTTGCATGTCATTACAGTCTCATTTGCATGCAATGCCCGATCCCCGCGATTGCACCTGGTCGCCAAGCTGCAGCCATCGGGACTACACCCTGATGTGAAAATGCAGCCCCCCACTCCTGTACACCCAATCATGGGCTTTAGTAATACAGAAGGATCCCTGGTGGTCCAGTGGCACCCCCTCACCTGATCACGGGCTTATGTGGTATTAAAGGAACCCTGGTGGTCAGTGGACCCACACCCACCCTTTGCACAATCATGGGCTTTTGTACTATTAAGCATCCCTGGTGGTCCAGTGGTAAGCCCCCTTCACCTGATCACAGGCTGTTGTAAATGTAAGGATACCTGGTGGCCCAGTGGTAAGCCCCCCTTCGCCTATCATGGGCTGTTGGTAGATGTAAGGATCCCTGGTGGTCCATGGTAAGCCCCCCTTCGCCCTATCATGGGCTGTTGTGTAAAGAAAGAGTTACCTGGTGGTCCAGTGGTACCCCCCTCCCCATCCACCCACAGAGGTCTCCCACAACCTGCACCCCCATCATCGGCAGGTGGCAGCACCTCACCCGCATGCCGCCCGCTGAATGACAGCATACAGGTATGATTTGTATGCCTATTGGTCCCTGCGTGGACCAATGGGCATGCAGACCATACTGTACTACCTGAGCCCAATATGTGAATGAGCAGGTTCATTCCACATATCAGGCCTGTGTGTAGTACAATATGAATGCGTGCTGATGGTCCACAGTGGACCAATAGAGTAGCCTGAATCGTGCTAATACACTGTCATTGGTGGGCAGACCAGGCAGCATGCGGGTGGGGTGCTGCTGCCCGCCAATGACAGGGAGGTGCTGGGTGGCAGGGACCTCTGGGGTGGATGAGGAGAAGTACCACTGGACCAGAGTATGCTTTCTTTGCATATCAGCCCATGATCAGGCAGTGGGCTGCTGGACCACCAGGATCCTTACATTTACAACAGTCTGAGACTGGGGAAGGGGGCTACTACCTATCACCAGGGTTCCTTTAGTTCTACATGCCCGTGATTGGGGGGCACTGGAACATCAGGGGCTCATTGTATCCAGCAATGGTGTTCTGGGTTGGCGGGTGGCCACCACGGCTGCCGGCTGCTGTGTTGCACCATGCAATTCAGCAGCTCACCAGTGGGTGGCTGGGACTTGTTCCTGCTTTTTGGGGCACAACTTTGAGCCCCCTGTGTGGTGCAGTGCAGGGTTGCACTGGCATATCGCCACACATCCAGCTGAATATCGGGATGTGCCGCGCCAGCCGCAGGGCACGCCCCTGAATCTGCACGCCCATTGCAATGTGCCTGGCACATGGGGGTTGCGCTGTGCAGCCTTCCTTTGAATATCGTGCCAGGGCACATTGGGGGTTGCACATGGCGCAGCCCTGATCTTGGGGCAACAACTTTGAATATCTGGGCCTGGGGTGAAGGAGGGTGTTCCAGTCTGTAGTTGTTATGAACAGGTTTGTTAGTATGGTACCATCTGGGTTCTTGCTGATCAAAGGTCTAGAAATCTAACGCTCTGTTTCTCAACATGTACTTTAAATGTAAGATTACTGTTTGTCCCTTCCAGAAATTTCACAAATTCTAGCAACTCTTCTTTGTTCTCTTTCCAGATGATCAGTAAGTCATTAATAAACCTTTTGTATAAGTCTATTTTATCATATAACCCAGGATCACTATCACAAGAGCTACTACCCATGCCTGCTTTGCCCTTAGCAGGTTAAGGGGCCTGGATCCAGTGGTAGCTTGCCTCCACCAGAGGTCGGGGAGTTGGAACAGTTGAACATGACTCAGTCACAGCCTCTAGGTTACTGCAACCCCTTTCCTTCTACTGCGGCCCATAAACACTCCCCTCACAGTCGTTGTGACTTACACTTACCCACGGATTGAAAAGACCCACTTGGTGCTGAGGACCCCTGCAAAATAAGATGTGGTGACACAATAGCCCATGTACAAGAGGGTGGTACTAACACACAGTTCAGATTGTATACCTTGCAAACAGCAAATCTGATTTATTGAAGGGAAAGTAACAAGGATGGGGAATCAAGCTGATTAGCTTAACACTCTAATATATGTATAGGGCACTGTGTACAGGCCAGTCCTAACAGTCACTGTCTCTGGGTACCCAGGCAATACAAAGGCTAGCCTATTAGGTGCAGCTGGTTGTGGCCCTGCCGAAGAAAATGAGCAACTGATACTTAAATTGATTAAACTGAGCCAGCAGGCTCAGTTCATGCAATCAACAGAGCAATCAGACCAATCTTGCCCTCCACTGAGCATCTGACAGGGAGCTACCTGATCTAGTACTCACGACTCCTGCAGAGATCCTTCTCACTTCACTGGCAGGACTTGGCCTGTAGATCCAGACACTTCTCCACACATTTACATGCAGAGTTTCAGTTAACTCCATTTTGGGAGTATTTGACTCCCAAATATAAAGCAAAAACTTCAAAATAAAGGGAAGTCATTGACTCCCAAATATAAAAACTAAATTGGATAACCTCCAAAACTGAAGGCACAGAAGCCAAGAAATTATATTTTTTTCTAAAAGAAATTGTATTTTACCACTAATATTTGTGTTAACATCCATAAATTCATCATTCCAAGAATATTAACTTTCAAATTGTGGGATCTTAGAAGTATTTGACTTCCAAAATTGGAATGACTTCCAGATTTTGACTCATGGAAGTATTTGACTTCCACTAAAAATAAATAACTGAACCCTGTTTACATGTAACACAGAGGGTACCATCTGAAGCAGCTGCTTTCTTTCGATCACTTTCCTGCAACAAACCGGGTGACACGACACAACTTCACTTGTCCTGACAGACTGGAAGCGATTGAAGCAGATTATCCAGTCCTCTACAGGGTGAGCCTGGTAGGTAGCTGTAAGCGTACAGCCTCTTCTGCCTGCACTCTTCCATGGATCTTGTCCGCTCTCTGCTGGTGATATGGTGGCCCGACTTCTTGGTCTAGCACCGCACTTCCCGGCGCAAGACTTTTCACAGTGCAGGGCCAGAGCTCCTTCTCTCTTCACGATCACCAACGACTCTGCCCCTCCAGGACAGTTGCAGGGCAGTTTCCTCTCCTCCACAGGGCTCCAGTTGGCTGCTTTGTTCTGTCTGTCACTTCACATGCCCTCTATTGGTGCAAAAAGGTGCCAGTGTCCAGACTACACTTTCCAGAAGCACCTACCATATATCCCCCTTTTACAGGCTCCCATGGGGTCCAAATTCTAGTTGGCTCAAGCGGTCTCCATTTAAGGCCCCACTGCCCCAATTGGCCCATTCTCAGTAGTCCAGGTCCAAAATGGAGGGCCAAACACAGAGTCCCAGCTGCAATAAAGGCAGGTTAAACAATGGCAATTTTACTGCTACTCTACATATGTTCCAGCAAACAGTTACACCCTTCAATAAGGCTCCCTCTGCTGCTAAACGATGGCGAAACAGAGTGATTCAAATAGCAGCTTGAGTGGGATTCAAGCAGTAAACCCACCTTCCGCCTTTTACAAACTAATCAGACCTGTGAGCAGGCAGCTCTTAAAGAGACAGTACCAGAGGATCTAGAAGCACTCACAGCGCCCTCATTAAAGCGGCATTACGCAGCCCCTCAGGCAGGGAGCACTTAGACAAGTTCGAGAAAAGCCATTTAGGAACCCCCATTTGTAGGGGGTTACAATCAAAAAGGATTATTTGTTGCATAAAATACAAATTGATCTTTCCATCGCCCCAAATACAAATTAGCCAAGCTGGGGACTAAAGTAGCCCCTATGGATGTGCCCTTGAGTTGCTGGTAATTTCTCATTTCAAACATGATAACTTTATTTTCTTAGGACTTTGTACAACAAATTAAGCAAAACATTTATTTTTGTCTGTGGAATCCCTGTGGCGACATGCTAATAATGTTCTATAGCTACAATTCCCCTTCATAGGAATATTTGTACTATATACAGGGAATCAGTGTCTAACAGAACTAGAAGCCAGGTGTTCTCTATCTGCATCTCATTCAAAATATTCAGAATATGCCCAGTGTCTTTAATGTGGTTTCTCAGTTTGGGTACCAGGGGACTAATAAAACTATCCACATACATGAATAGTGGTTCTGTAAGCCACCCAATTCCAGAAATGATAGGGTGCCCTGGGGATTCAAGGGGTCTTTGTGTACTTTGGGTAATGTGCAAATCATTGGTTTCTTGGGGAATCAACAGACAGAAAAAAACAGTTCATCCTGAGTGATTAAACCATTATAGTAGGCCTCAATAAATACACTTCAATCTCTTTCTGAATTTCTGTGGTAGGGTCAAAGGTTAAGGGCTTGTAAAATTCTGAATTTGACAATTGTCTATTCATTTCCAATATGTACTTGTCTCTACCCTGAACAACAATACTTTCCCTTTGTCAGCCACTTTATAATGATATTATAATTCTGCATGAGAGTGTCTAAAGTCTCTCTTTCAGCTCTGCTGAAATTGCAGTAAGGCATTTTTGAGGTGCCCCTCACTCAGAAAGAGTCTGACGGTCTCAAGACAGCACTCTAAGTAAGTGGTGATACTGGGGTGTAATGGGGTCAGAAGGTAGAGGGTGGTTTAAAGTGGTTAGTGGTTACCCTTCTAATGTCTCATCTCTTACACGGTAGTCTGTTCTGATGCAAGGTTCTGTACATTTCTATCAGTATCAGCAAAAACAATTTTAAAGTTATCTTTCTGACAAACTTATTGATGTCCACAAAGGCATTAAATTCTCTACAACTGAAAGTAGGGACAAAAGATAATCCTTTAGATAGTACCTTCAATTGTGTTTCATTCAAATGTTCCTTGGAAATATTAATCACAGTCAGTACATGTTGGCTGACGTGGGGTTGTGCCAACCTTCTTCCCCTTGTACTTCCTCTTCCTACTCCCTCATCTTCCTCTTCTTGCTTGCCCTTTTGCTTTTCTAGTGGAAACTGGAATCTTGTGTGTCTGTTGCTCCTCCTGGGTGTGATCCCAGGAGTAGTAACTCACTAAAAGAGCCCTTCATTTTCACTGTCATCAGGTTATGAAGTGCTCTCACATGTGCTGTATTCCAAGTGGTCTGTTCTTTTAAGGATACAGTGGATACCTCCATCACTTCCAGTCAATGTCCCCAATGTGCCTGTAGTGTCAGAGACAGATGTTGCTGTTGCAGCATTCTGGATGTTTTAGATTTCTTTCCAGTTGAAAATCATGTTGTTCGGTAATCATTTAAATCCTTATAAATTTCTTCTTTTTCTGTAATTGAATTTTTAGGTCATAACCTCTTAAATATTCTTTAAATTGCATCTGGCAATGTTCGTAATCAGAATGTTCTCTAAGCGTTTCAACAATTGTCTCCTGTGACTTTAAGTTGGCTCTAACCTCCTTCTACATGACTGCATTCTCTCATTTAATCAAGTCCATCAGTTTTCCTGAGGTTTCAGCCATGATTTGCTCCCCTTTCGGTAATAAAGGATTTTCTGTCTTCTCCAAAGGTAGGTCATTTTAATATTCTTAAACCTCTCGGGTCTACATGCCCGATATATGCTGCCATTGTTTTCCTGCCAGTGCAGGTGTCTGAGAAATTAGCGGCTCCATTAAGAAAAAGTTATTACGAATGCTGCTCAGCATTCGGTAGTGTTACTGCACACAGATGTATCATTGTCAAAGTCCTGTAGTATTGGATTGGCTGCTTCTTCCAAAAATAAAGAGTCAAACAGGTTCCTCCAGCGTCAGTCAGGCTTCCATCTAGATATTTTAGTGATATACTTCAGTTAGGGCTAGTACTGCTACACAGAGGAGGTTTCCATTATACCCATGCCTGGTCTAGTAAACTAGTTATTAACTCAAAGTAGAGAGACCCGGCTCTAGGAGGTGGAGCCTCTTAAAATAAATTCATGCTGAGTTGCAAAATCTAAGCGCACTCACCCCTCCTCACAGAAAACACACAGGCTGCTTCTTAATGAAAATTCATTTATTTGCCGCGACAAGTCCATGCTGTATGCAGCTCCCAGAACAGTTCTTAAGTTTTGCACCCTCCAGTGCTTCCACAGAGAATAACCACAGTTTCTAAGTGAACACATTAAAAGACAAAGTGTGCACACCCTCCCAATCGGAATTAAACAAATGCATTTGAATTTAGTGCATGCTGGTGACATCACCAGATAATTGCTTCATTCATAAAAATTCAGGTTACTCCACCTTATACTAAGCTTCCTGTATCACATTACTGAGTGAAGCCAAAGTTATTGTCTGTCAGAATTTGAATATTTGACTATCAGATGTTATAATTTCTGGTCTGGCAGGTCTCTTTCCCCCCTCCCAAGTCTTTCTCTTTTTACCCTTTCTTATTGTTTTATCCTTCCTCCACCCCCATTTTCCTTGTCTGCCTCACCACCCTCCTTTTCTACCTTTTCTCAATCCCTTTTCCTTTCTTCCCCCTTTCCTACACCTCCACCCTCTCCTACTAGTCAGATTGGCTACTGTGAATGAATGTGCTCATATCTACCGTAACTGATATGTTTATCAATAGTTAATAGCTAACAACTAACTATTAATAGCCATTGTCCATGTTTATATGTATTTTGCAGGAGCTGCATTTATATGTTTTCTTCCATTTGAAGAAGTCTTTATTCACAAGTTTATTATGAAGATCCTTGATTTGGGAAGTCACTCGGAAGCTGATTCTAAGCAACTCCTAAATATTGATGCCGTATCCCATAATCATGTCTCTTTTTCATTATACATATTTTTTCATAATTCATTTCACTTGTGATAATCAGGCATTGCAGACCACAATGAACTAAGTACACATGTTACTTTAAGCGTCACTCAGTAATGTGAAACAGGAAGCTTAGTATAAGGTGTAGTAACCTGAGATTTCACAAATGAAGTAATTATCTGGTGATGTCACCAGCACATGACTAAATTCAAATACATTTGTTTAATTAATATTGGTAGAGATATACACACTTTGTCTATTTAATGTGTTCACTTAGAGACTGTGGTTATTCTCTGTGGAAGCACCAAGGGTGCAAAGCGTAGAATTGTTCTGGGAGCTGCATACAGTATGGCTTGGTGCTGCAAATAAATGAACTTTCATCAAGATGCAGCCTGCTTATTTTCTGTGTGGAGGGTGAGTGCACTTAGATTTTGTAGCTCAGGTCTATTTACTGTTGTTACACAAAGGTGGGATATTCAGAAGGGTTGTGCATGGCTCAACTTACAGTTTGCCAGTGGCAACCCACTGATGCACCAGTCGCGATATTCAAAAGTGGAAATGTGCTTGGCACAAATCCCGATGTGCCAGAGTGCATCAGTAATGTATGTGGTGCAAGTAGGGGGCATGCCTGTGCATGCTCGCACATCGATATTCAGCCCAGAATGTGCAGAGCCCATGCAGGCGCAACCCCTACTTGCTCTGCACGGTTGAGCCAAAAAGGGGCAACAGCTGGCCATCCACAGGTGAGCTGCCAGCTGGCCATCCACAGGTGAGCTGCCGTGTTGCAGGGCACAACACGGCAGCTGCCAGCTGTGGGTGGCCACCCGAGTCCGTGGCACCTTCGTCGTAGTGACCCCCCATGCCCGGACCATGGGGATATGTAATAAAATACAAGGTCCAATATCCCTGGTGGTCAGTGGACTGCTCCCAGCCCGATCGGCGGGCATATGTAATGAATTCATAAGTCTAATATCCCTGGTGGTCCAGTGGACGCCCCAGCCCTGATCGCGGGCATAAGTAATAAAATACAAAGTCCAATAGCTCTGGTGGTCAATGGACCACGTCCAGCCAATCATGGGCATAGGTTGTACAACAGAACACACCAATCCATCCCTGGTGGTCCAGCGGTACCCACCTCCCACCCTCCCACTGAGCCTCAGCACCTCCCCCAGTCAGCGGCGGGCGGCAGCTCCACCAGCCAGCCGCCCCACCACCCACTGACTGACTGCATATGTGGGACTGTCGCCCATTGGTCCTGGCGTGGGCAATGGAGTATACCTGGTTCGTCCGATACTACACAGTCCAGATATGTGAATGATCCATTCACATATCTGGACTGTGTAGTACGGTATCGGTCTGTGTTCCATTGGCCCATGCTGTGGACCAATGGGCGTACAGCCCTACCATATGCAGTCAGTCGGCGGGTGGCGGGCTGCTGGCAGGTGGGAGCTGCCACCCGCGCTGATCAGGGAGGAGCGGGTGCTGCTCAGTGGGCAGGTGGAGGGGTACCGCCTGGACCACCAGGGATGGATTGGTGTGTTCTATTGTACAATGTATGCCTGTGATCAGGCTGGACATGGTCTACTGACCACCAGGGATATTGGACTTATGAATTCATTACATATGCCGCGATCGGCTTGGAGCGGTCCACTGACCACCAGGGATATTGAACTTATTAATTTATAACCTATGCCCACGATCAGGCTGGAAGTGGTCCACTGGGCCACCAGCAATATGGGAATCTCAATTACAATCCCTATGCCCACGATCGGGCAGTGGGCAGTTTGCCACTTGTGCAGGGGGCATCGGTCCCTGATGGCTGCAGCCTGTGGGTGCCAGGCGAAAGTCGCCTGGGATCGGCACACCTGCATGCAAATGGGGTCTATAATGACATGCAAATGGCCCCATTTGTGCCTTTGCGTATTATGGCCCCATTTGCACATGCACTTGTGAATATCCCGGTTGATGCACCTAGCGCAATGGCACTTGCGCTGCGCATCCCCTGCTCCTCTCTGGCCACTTGCCTTGGTGCAGTGCCACTGCACCATGCATAATCTGTGGTGGCCATGGAGCAATATTCAATGGTGGTGAGCCATGGTGCAGCACCATTGAATATCTCTGTCAGCGCCTTGGCGCATCCCAGCTGCGCTTGCGCCTAGGCTTGCGCCACAGCCTGGTGCAGTCTGAATATCCCACCCAAAATGTTTAAAGGAAGCTGAATACAACTTTCTGTGCAGGCAGAGTGCTGGCTACAAATGAAACAGACACTTGAAAACCCTACAGTGCACGACACAGCTGGAAATAACCTATAAGTCTTTTACATACCTAACTTGGCTAGAAATGATTGCATTGGAACATATAACTATATTCTAATCATTGTAGACACTTAAATTATTTAATTGCAAGCTGAGTATGAACCCTTTATGCAGGAGGAGTACAAACTGTTTTGCTAGATTTGTGATATTAACTGTTTAACCTGTTAAACTATAGTTGTGAAAATTGAGAAAACAACTGGCTGAAAGGATTTACTATTAAATATGTGGAGAAGTGCTCTGCTAGTAAGGTTAGAGGACCTACACTTTATTTTATTTTGTGTGAACTATGAATTTTGAAAAACGTTAGGTGCAACAAGTTTAAATAAAGATATACTGTGTTACAGATTAGAATACAGTGAAGCTAGCAACGCAAAAGAAAATCTGCGGTTGAACCTAAAGAACACAGGTCAGCAGTGCTATTTATGTTTAAGTAAATGTTTTCACGTTATTTTTTGAAATACAGGAATGGTTACACCTAATATGATTTATTTTCAATTTATATAAAGAGCAGAGAGAATTCTCAAGTCCTTCACAAGACTGTCTAAAGTATCTTTTCAATATCGCAGATACTAACGGTACGTGGGCCTCCCACTAGAAAAATGCATTATGTAATAAACTGCTGTAGGAAGCATGTATTATAGTAATTAATTAGTATCCTTGATTTAAACAAGTATATGACCTGGCTGATAACAGAGGTCTGTGGCACACAGTGGGATGCCGCAGGGTTGATGGACAGTCCTCTTCAGTGAAGGCTGCCATGAGGTTGACTGTACCACTGAATGAAATTGCTTTTAACATGTAAATAATAGTACAAGTTTTCATACTTTAGATATTGAATGATAGAGTATGGTAACATGACAGTTATGGCATGAACCTATAATAATTCCAAAATTTTATTTGTAAAAATTGAGGTTGTCAGTGTGAGAAACTGATGTTATTGAATTCAAAACACTAAACAATATTTATGTACTATTTAAAATTAGATCCTATCCCTGAAGAATCCTATTGAGGTGAATTGTTGGGTCACATAGGATCTATTGTAAAGAATAAAAGAAAAAAAAATGAAGAAAAGTTGTTGAAAATCTGAAGGATGTGGCTGGCCATTGTTCTTTGTTCTCTGCCTAAGAAGCCCAGAAGGAAGCCATATGACTACTTCCCACATAAGAAGAACAGATAATATGGTGGGCAGGGTGACAGCCAGGGCCATGGAAGGGCCAATACAGCATAGAAGTGACATGAGCAGGATTTCATTTTCTGCAGTTGTCTCTAGTTAGCAGTATGCTCTGAACTTTGAGAAGGCAGAGCACATTGCATCATGCTGTCTAGAGTTTATATGGAAAGGGCTGGACTTTAGAGATGTCAGAACCAAGCAACATCTATAGATAATTCTGGTTGTGATGACATGTGCTATCACCTATTGGACTGGACACTTCCACCATGCCAGAGACTTCCCATAGCTCCAGAGCCTGATAGCCATGATACTGTATGTGTTCCAGATGCATAACCTTAATTGGAAACTAATGGTACAGTGGCATTAGAAGACTGCACATTTTATTTATTTGTTTATTTTAAAGTGTTTTACCAGGTAGATATACAGAGATTACAGCAATCTCATTTACAGATGTGTCCTGGGGGAAGTGGAAGAGGAACATGTGGAGTAAAACAAAATTATTTTAAAGAGTATACAAAATATACAAATACAGTTAAATTGTGTGCAAATTAGAACAGTCACTTGTAGCTGGCCCATCAGTGCAGCGGTTGGATTTCTGCTTGTGATGCCAGCGACCCAGGTTCGAATGGACCTGGGTCACGGAGGGTTGGGAGGGGAAGGATTGAGCATCCCTTGGACAGCTCTCTCTCTCTCCCGGGGAGGGCAGGGCAGCACTCGGAGTATGAGCAGCATCTAGCAGAGGCTGGGTAGCCACACCACATCGATGCTCAATAGAACATCAGGATGAAGCAGACACAGGTTGTCATTGCATGTCCCTGTCCCGCTAAAGGGGACAAAATCCAGAACCTTGCCATGTACATGATGCTCTGACCCCATGTGCCTCGATCAGCCTCTGGAGCTGATCCACCAACCAGATATAAGTACTGCAGCCCGCTTTCTTGGGAAGCCAGGGATAACTGGGGGATGCAGGCATAATCCGGAGGTGGAGGCAACGGGGTTCGTGACCAGAGCAGAAAATACTGACAGGAGTAGTAGGTGCAAAAAGAGATAAATAAATTAAAAAAAAAAAAAGAACAGTCACTGTACCAGACAGTGAAGGACACTCCTACAGTGACCCATGTCTTGTCATACTGACATGACATAAACCACCTAAGAGAGGAGTTTCCTACATTCAACCTTACCCTACATTTATGCTGACAGTCAATGTGTACTTTAGTGGCTGAATGGTCACCTAACAGAACAGTGAGCACATATGTTGTAGTCTCGACAAGAACAGTAGTTGCATATCATTAGCACAAATAAACATGCTACCCTTTACTCTGCAGATGTTTTCCTTAGTAATGGTGGTTCATTTTGTCTGAGTGAATACAAACAAAATGACTGCCATTTTTCCTGGAAAAGAAATTGGTGAGGTGCATTCCCCAGACTATTTGAGGGTGTTTTGGAAATTAACAATCTGGTAATTAGTCCCAACACTTGGCAAATGATCATGCATTATTGGGGTCAACAGTGAGTTGATGGACGACATATGTTGCCTGAAGACATAGGTCACAAGTGTTCATTTCTCATCAGTAGAGATGCTGAAAAGTTATACTTTGCTGGTGAAGTTCCGCGAACTTGCAAAATTCACCTTCATGAATAACTTAGTGAATTGCTTACTTGGGTTTTCCTGTACAAATTGCACTTTTCTGGCAAAGCTATGGTGAAGTTGCAACTCTCAGCCATTTCCACAACTTCTGAAAAGTGTAACTACCTACAAAATCTTTCACGCAGTCAACCCTTTGCACTTAGCAAATTTAGTAAACTGTGTTAATTATTTTGCAGAATGAAGTTTGCCAACCTTGCACATCTCTACTCACCAGTAGGTTGTGAAAAGATAGTTTTGTGTTAATAGGTATCTCTACCCCACCCAGCCCCATTGACTTGCTCACATCTAGGAGAACAAAAGTCTTTGGGATGTTATCTCTGTTTTGAAAGCTCCCTTTATGTTCTCCACTCTGTGAAGCTTTACTTTAAAATGTAAAGATTTTCAGTCTGGTGAAAGGAACACAGTTTAGGCTCTGCAACTCAAGCAATCAAGGATCTTTATTTTTGCAGTTCTTTGTTTCTTTGGGTCTCATGCACTAATCTTTGGAGGTACCTACAAGGCAGAAATGTGGTACCAGAAATTATGTGCTTTGTGTCTCATAAAATCAAAACCTTTTATTAAAATTTGGGATTTTTTTGTATCTTCTATTTATGCACCCTTATCTTGGAACTCTCTCAGGTTAATTCTATAGACCTAACACCGCTACCACCCACCCTGATCCCCATCTCTGAGTGCCCTCCACCATCCTTTAGCCCCCAGACTCCCAGCTCTGAGCCCTTGGGGTAGGGCTGCTGCCACTCTAGCACTCTATCTATAATCAAGTGTCCAGCCACAGTGGTCAAGGAGCAGGCCTGGCAATGGAGACAGGACCCTGTGTTAAGCATGTGGCAGTGTGGCTCAGAGAAAGCTGTGCCTATCTGGGATTGGGGGTTTGAGCTTTGTTTCCCCTATGAGCATGGGTGTACATTGAAGCCTGCACAACCATGCTGTTAGTATCTGCTGTGCTCTTCTCCTTGACTGTTCAGTGCACTAGCTGTGCTTCCAGTCTCCACCGGGGTCACTACTGTGCCAGAGACACCCTGGATCCCTCGCCAGAGAGAGGAGAGCAGTCCATTGGATGCTTGATCCTACTCCCTCCCTGCTGACTTCTGGCACCCAAGCTCATTCCTGAACTTGGGTCACCAGCTGGACAAAAATCATGTGTTTATGAAATGTTCCAAACAATGAAGAGCAAGGTGGGAATAAAATGACAGAAAATAGAATTATACTGAAGCTAAGCTGTATCTATTTTTTTCAAAGTTCTCCTAGAAGCATCAGTGCCTCTTTAACTACTTGATGCTTTTTTGAAACACCTAATGTAACTTAAAATACATGGTCATGCTGGGATAGTGGAGTTTGCACTCGATAGAGCAAAGTAGACATTTTCTAGCCCACAGACTCCAGTATATATGTACAGCATTGCCATTGCTCAGCATTCTCAACTTCTGATGTATTAAGGAAGATTGTTTTTACTATTCCAGGTGCATTTCTCATCTATATTTGTCATGAATCCCTCAACTGCCATCAGTATCTGAGATACATCACATGATGTGTTAGCAAATCAATGAACAGAAATTTACTGCATGAGTAAACAATCTTTTCCAAAAGTGAAGCAAATCTTCCTCAGAAATTTTCGATTTGTGCTTCTGAACTTATTGCTGAAACACTGCAGAAAAGAAAAGAAAAACACTGCCACTTCCTAAAGGAAGATCTGCAGTCTGAAGAACCATGTGATGTCATTAACACCTTTTCATTGAATTACAATGGGCCATCTAACATTCTGCAGAGCAAACTTCCCATGGGAAATATTCTTGCAGGAGATGGATTAAATAAATAAATGAGTACCATTTACAGTACACTCATATCCACAGCACATGTTACTAATGTAATGCGAGGCATTAAACTGCACTCCATCAAGTTAGTGTGAATATTTTGCATTTCAGAAAGCAGGGCATGCACTCTGATGCTTGGGTTATAAATACTGGCTCAAAGCAGTGTCATACCGAGGTAATATCAGCAGAGCACTAGATATTTAGGATTAAAATACTCAGTCTTACTAAATACCTAAATTATGTTAAATAATAATCATTGCAGAAGACCGATCTTGTAGTTTCATAAGATATATATGATCTAATTCTCATTTCAATTAATGTCGCTTGGTCAAAGTTGCTTTGCTCTGTAAGCTATATTTTTTTTCATTGTTAGCTACAATGATGAAGTCTGTTGCTGGAATAAAAATGCAATTACAATTTATCAGATATTAAACATAGATGAATGTACATACATTCAAGATTAATTAGCTATCCTAATTACAATGATATTACATAAAACATGAAGTAATAGAGTAATTAGTCATACTTTTGCACTTGATTAGGGCAAGACCAAATCTGGGATCTTGCCACAAATAGGGTCAAACTGAATTACTTTACAATTTAAGTGTCTTCCTCATTTTTGCACTGGGAGTCATCTTACTTAAGTCTCATATAATTTATGAGCTCAGTCTGCTATTTTTCACCTGGTACTGCTTTATATTTAAAGCCTGTTCATTTTATTTCTGGATTTCTGATTACATATTGTGTGCTCAACTTTCACAACCTGACATGTGATGAAGACATTTGGCAAGAGGCAAAAAGAAAAATATATGTCTAAAACATCAGTTGAAATAATGAAACACATAATATGAAAGCCTCTTCTTAGGATTTGCAAAGCGTCTGACTGCCTACAGAAGATCAGAATATTCTGTTTCAACATGACATAATTTCTTAGAACTTCAACCAGAACATATATCATAGAAAGACTTCTTATGAGTTGCTGTTGCTATGCAAATGGGAAGGCTGCCCATCATTCCTCAAATTATTTTGTGATTCAGAAAGCAAAACATTTGAACCTAGTAAGGATTTGTTAGCCTCTGCTTAACCAATGTGTTATTTTGTAGGGATATCTGTTTGGAAATTCAATTTCAAGACACCCTGCAAATTAAGAAGACTGATGAATTTCCTGCATGTGTTGCATTTTCTAAACTTATCAATTTTCTAAATGTCTAGTGTACATTCTTTACACCACTGGAACTGCTCAAGCATATGGGTTATTTAATTGATAATGTAGCTACAGACTTATTGGCTAGTGATCAAACATACATCTTGGCTGATGATTCAGATGTAAAGGCCTCAAACTCTGATTAAAGAGTGGGATCCAGGACAATGCATTTTGCCCTTATCATGTGCAGTACCAAAATTAGGCTTCCTACAGCAGACAAGCTGAAACTCATTGAAAGACTAATAGAATACTTGCGTGAATGAAAATGTAATGAAAAAGTAATGGCTTATATTTGTGTGCCCTTAAACAAACCAAGCAGTGCCCAAAACATTGCCAGCAATCAGAAATAAGCCTATATTGAGTAGAAGCCAAAGGATTATGTGTTTAGTAAACCACCATGCTTGGTTCTACATGTAACACCTACATCACTTTGTCAGTGAAGAGATAGCAGTTTACAAACGGACTACGTGTCCTTTGCTTAACTTCATCTTCTCAGTCATTATAATAGGAAGCATGTTACATTTGTCTGACTTGGACAATGCAGGTATATGTTTGACAAGGGTGATTCAAGTGGGAAAGATGGATCTTTATAGCTGCTTTCTAGTTAACAGGTGAGTACAGCTATGATACACAGTTTGTTTTCTTATACCCTGGAGATCCTTGATCAAATTCAAGATGAGGGTCATACTTAAAATTTTCAGTATACAGTAGGTCTGGATCTTCCATTAGCTTACAGTCCCAGTACTATTGATTTATATGTTTTGTCTGAGCCAAAGCAAAGCCTGTGGAGGATTTGTACTTGCTTTCATCCTAGCTTTGTAAACTATGCCCATAGTTCCCATTTTGGAGAATGCAAGGAAATTTCTTGGAATTGTACCATAAACTGTGATTGAACCCTCTTGAAATATGCAGTTGCAGAATATGGTGAGTTTAATTAGCTGGAAGGCAAATGCATCATCAAATCCTCAAAGAGTTAGTCTTCTGTGAATCTGGACCTCTGCAGTTCATTGTTTCCTCTGGATTTGTCTTTTTGTTTCATTCTTTGACTCTTGTGTCAGCCAGAGGAGGCAGCCAGCTCAGACATGCTGTCCTACACTCTGCTGACTACAGTGCTAATAAAGCCACAACCAAGGTAACAAGAACTGGTACAAGAATACTTTGCTTACTTTGTCATTTGTTGCACTGAGCATACTGAGTACTGTAATAACCTGGGCTAGGGTTAGTGACTGGAATCTAAGCCTGGACAATGGGGACTTCAATCCAAGCATAATGATCATTGGTAGGTGGGATATATGGTCTTTATGGGATGTCCTTAGGTAATGTAAATCTGTTTTCTATATTGAAGAGTTGGTTATTCCATGTATCCTTAGCACCACCATGTGACCCAAACCTTGTTACATATTTTTTTACTGCACCATTTACAGATGAGGATTTTCAGTATTGAGTAACTGTATTAGGCACAGAATCAAGTTTGGCAATTTTGAAAATAGAGTCTGCAGCATAGTGAGCCTTACGTATTAGCCGGGTCTATACATTACATTCATTTGCATTCTGGGCACAAGGGAGATAGTGCATAACTGTGGGAGTCTATGGTCATTGCTTAGTATCTAACTTCCCAGGTGCCCCATAATGCAGGTGCCTCAACTAGAAGTTATATGTTTATGTTACTTATGGATCTGCCCAACTGTTGACATCGTGTTATTACTTAATATTTAACTGCTTAGTAGTACTAAAATATAGGTGCCTTAGCTAAGGGAGTGTTGATGTTTTAACTTGTACCTGCAGGAGTTTCAGTTAGATGTCTTAAGTAAATATTTAAACTGTATCTGCTACAGCCTTTCTGTTGCTATCTATCCATAGATAAAGATGTTGCTTAGCTTTTGCTATTACTTTAAACAGATGTTCTGGTTTTCAGTGACAAGTTGGCTATTCATGTGACCTTTTTGCCCTGTGACCCCTCATCCGTGGTTACCCTGTTTAGAACACCAGCACTGGTGGGTAGGCACTATTTAGATCTTGAGTAGAGATGCAATGAAGTTTAATTCACCACTGAAATTAGTGCAAAATTTTGTGAAATTTGTGAGTTTTCTAGTGAATACATAAACTTTGCCATCAAATTACCTTTGTAAAAAACTGTAACATGGCCCCTCTCACCTCCCCAAATTACTGTAGTAGTCTACCACCACCTTCCAACCCCTACTAGCACCCTCTTCCCAATCCCTATCTGGCCGAATTTCAACACATAAATTCAACATAGCCTTTACCAAACACATTTCCCACCTCCCCACACCCAAGTCCCATCATGAGGCCCATTAGTCATCATAACACCCTCCACTCAAACACCCTCTGGCCCCCACCACAGTTCTCCCCATCAGTGCCCAGAAAAAATACAACCTGTAGTAAAGAAAATGTTCCTGGTGCAAGACATCTCCTCTGTTGAGTATCCATCTTTTTAATGCTGGTGCACAAGTGAATGGCAATGTCTTTGCTCCTAGTAAAGCCTGATTGACTGAACTTTAGCCAATCAGGTTTTACTAGGAGCAAACTACATCAGCATTCATTCATGCAGGGTCCATTACTGAGATGGGCACTGAACAGAGCAGAAGATCTGCACTGGGTGATCATTTCTTTATAACAGGACAATTTCTTTCTGGGTGCTGTAGGGAGAAGAAAGTAGTGGCACCAGCATGGAGTTGGCTGGGGGTATTAAGACTAAAAGACCTGGTGTTGAGACTTGATGGTGGTAGGTGGGGGTACTGCATTTTGCACAGTGGTAGGAGAAGGGTATATTGAACTTATGTTGAAACTCACCAGGGTGGGAGGGGAAAAGGAGGGTAGAGGGTGTCAGAGGGGTATAGAAACATAGAAACATAGAATTTGATGGTGGATAAGGACCACTTGGCCCACCTAGTCTGCCCATTTCCCTACCTAATGGATAAGCTGCAGATCCTAGTTAACCAGCAGCCTACTTCTTCTACCCCACCTAGAATGGCCTTATATGACTGTCCCATGCATGCTTGAATCCCACCACTGTTTTGACTCCACAGCCTCCTCCGGGCTGTTCCATACATCCACAACCCTCTCTGTGAAAAAATACTTCCTTAAATTACCTCTGAGCCACCCCCCTCTATCTTCAAATTGTGTCCCTTGTTCTTGCACATCTCTTTTTGAAAGATGCTACCCTCTTGGACTTTGTTGATTCCTTGAGGTGCTGAAAGTTTCTATCATGTCCTCCCTCTCCTCCTTTTCTTGAGGCTATACATATTAAGCTCCTTAAGTCTCTTCATATGTCTTCCGTGCAGATCCTGCACCATTTTAGTTGCCCCTCCTCTGGACAGCTTCCATCCTGTCTATGTCTTTATGGAGATTGGGTCTCCAGAACTGCATGCAGTACTCCAGATGGGGCCTCACCAGCTGTCTGTACAGAGGGATAATAACCTCCTGTTTTCTACTGGTGATGCCTCTCTATGCATCCCAGTATCCCCCCAGCCCTCCTTGCTGCCCTTTCACATTGCTTGCCACCTTTAGGTCATCTGATATGACTACCCCAGGTCCCTTGCCATTTTGTTGTTGTTAGTATCTCACCCCCCATTGTGTACTCTTCCCTGGTTTTGTTTCCCAGCTGCATTACCATGCACTTCTTAGCATTGAATCTAAGCTGCAGCATCTGACCATTCCTCTAACCTTAGCAAAGTATTATGACTACAAAGTTTGGGAGATGGAGGTGGTGCCATTACAGCAAAGTGGGTGGGAAGGTTTATTATTACAGTTAGAGATGTAATTTGCATAGTTTTGGAGAACTATGCCAATTGTATAATTCACCTCGAATTGGTAATTGGTGCAGATTCATGGTGAGAATTTTGTCAACAAACCAGGCAAATAAATACTCATATTTGGGTCATTAGCAAAACAAATTTGCTGAGGTTTGCACATTTTGTCAAACCCACCCAACTCCAATCTTTGGTGACACCCCATGAACCTCATTGCCTAGAGGTAGTGTTCAACCTGATGAATCCTTCACAGTTAGTCAGTGTCAGTTGCTCAGCAGGTAGCACACTTGCCTCTGAGGCCAGGAGATCCAGAGGCTGTGGGGTATATTTCACACTAGGCACTTGGGTTGAATCCCAATATTGACACTGTAGTGCAGCATGAGGGGTGCTGCACTCCTGAGGTGCCATCTTTGGATGAGATGTTAAACTGAGGTCCCATCTGCCTGTTCTGGTGATAGTTCAGGTGGATGCTAAAGATCCCATTTCACTTTTCGAAAAGAGTAGGGGAATTTTTATTGAGAAAAAGGACTTCATTACATATATATAACAAACAGTATAAACAGACAATATATATGTCAATTAACAAGTAAATATCCTCACAAAATCAAAAGGCAAAAGAAAAAATAACTCAAAAGAGCAAAAAATAAAAATAAAATGAAACATTTCATCAATCATATTCCTACTATCTTAATACATTCAATGTTAGTGTTCTTAATTGTTTTGACTATGTTTGATCAGAGTTCAACACGTAGAGCAATGTATCCACAAATGTTTACTTTCCATATTGGATAATTATATCTTTTTGCTGAATTTGTTTCTAGTGTTTTCTGAATATTGACCAGTATTTCAACATATGTAACCATTTTCTGTTGTAATACCCACAAGCACCTAGCCTGCCAGAGGCAATACCTAATTACTGCCAGGGTAATATACCCTGTGTCTGCATGATATTTACCCCAAGGACATGGAAGCACTCCATACATTAGGTCAATGTGTGTCAAAGCCTTGAACTGGGCTCCTCCCAAATGGAAGCTAAGAAAATTCGAAAATGAACTGCATATGGACACTCTAAAATCAAAATGCTGTTGTGTCTCATAAGTATTTGTGTATAAGTATCCCTAGGGCAATATCTTTCAGATAGTTGCTTATGCTTATTGTTGTTTTAACACTGAGCTTCCCATAGTTGCCTAACCAAACACAATCCCATATAAAGAGAGGTAATCTAGGGTTGTTGAGCTGCTATAGCATGGGTTGTAATCTATTCTCTGGACAGAATGGGAATACAACTGTGTCTCACAGTCTTGTGATCTATTTCTTTATAAATAGTTTTCTATCCATAGTTTCAAACTGAGGGGATATGTCCCATTTCATGGCATTTTAAGACTGTCATATCCATATTGTGGGACAAATTCTATTTTGCCTAATAGTCTCAGCTTCATCAATTTCCATGCCGAAGACAGGTGCAAACCATTTCCATACCAATGGTTTCCATATTTTACTCCTTGGTTTTATTTATTTATTTAAGCGTTTAAACAAGAAGGCATGCTGAGCAGGCTACTGCTCTATTCAGATGTCCTGGGGAAGAGGGAACAAATACCCAGGTGAATGGCAAACAGTACAATTAAGATTCAAGAAGGGTAATCACTACACAATGGGTCCAGATATAAGGACATAATGGATCTGGGGAACAAGCAGAAAAACAGGTATAGTTTACATACATTGGCATAAATATAGCTCGATAGGTATAACAATTCAATGATATTTACAGAATGATTAAACAAAACTGCCTAGGCACATGTGCAGGCAGTGGAGAAATGAGCTTGAGCAAGGAGCTAAGATGGAGGGAAGAGAAGTGCCAAATGTGTACTGGGAGGGAATTCCACAACTTAGAATCACGGTAGCTGAATGCTCCTGTCCAACAGCAGTGGCCCTAATTGGGCCAGTTAAAGACAGGAGTCATATTTTCTGAGGAATATGCTAGGGTGCTGGGGTTGGCTAGAGCAGAGTGAGGTGGGAGGAAGTGACTGGGACCAGTACTTGGCTGGGATCTTGGCATAGTGGAGCTGCCTCCGATTGTCTAGATGTGTGAGATTCATTGAGTGGTAGAGGCACAGTGGTGTGTGTAGTAAGGATAATTTAGTACAAAATGACAGAAGGAGTGGAAAGGGATCCAGCCTGGCTAAGGTGGACTTGGGACTGGCACTGTAGATTCGTCCCTGTAGTCGAGGCAGGGAGGATAATTTTCTGCAGTGGCCCTCTGGGTGGATTCCTGGGATGTTGTCTCGGTTACAGTAGAGTGCTGCAAGCCTGGGGTGAAGCTTCTGAGTATGGAGTCAACATGCGCAGAAAAGTTGAGGTGCTGATCGAGCCAGACCCGAGGTATCTGAAGGAGGTACAAGCCTCAAGGGACATTCCTTCCAGGGTGTGGAAAGTGGGCGGGGAGGGAGCCTCGATAGTCTCTGCCTTGTACCAAGGTTACTGATACTGTTTTCTTGGCTTTGAGGAAGAGTTGATTGGAGCAAAGTCAGTGCTGGACCCTGTTAAAGTCCAGCTACAATCTGGTCATAACCTCTGAGGCTGATGGGTCAAGTATATAGCACAGAGTAGTCTGCATACATGTGGATTGAGGTGTGTGGGCAGGCAGAAGGCAGGTCATTCAGAAGGATGGAGAACATGAGCCTAGGACTGAGCCTTGGTACCTGTGGTGACAGGAAGGGGTGCGGGTGGAAGAACTGATTCTGGCCAGTTGGGACCTGTCTGCTAGGTATGAGTGGAACCAACTGGTGGCCCAGCTACATAGACCAGCTTTGGCAAGTTTGGTCAGGAGGAATGAGTGGGAGACAGTGTCAACACCTTGGCCAGGTCAATGAACATGGCAGCTGTTATGTGGCCAACATCCATCCCAGAAAGAATGGAGTCAGTGAGCCTGAGGAGGGAGGTGAGTGGTAGAGTGGGATTTCCTAAAGCCAGACTGAAAGGGGATGAAAAAGAAGGAGGAATCCAGAAAGGGTGATAGTCAAAGGAGAACTAGACGCTCTTGTAGTTTTGCAAGATTGGGAGTAGGAAGATGGGCGATAGTTGCCTGGGTTTGAAGAATCTCCTCCTTGGGAAGGGGGTATTATGGTGGCATGTTTCCATTCAGAGGGACTTGACGGGGAGAAAGATAGGTTGAAAAGGGAGGCCAGGGTTGTGCTATGGTGGGGGCTGAGAGGTGGACCATTTTGGAGTCCAGCCCAGTGGGACATTGCCCTGTTTGGATTAAGGGCAACCAGAGCCTTGTATACCTCATCCGGGGTGACCTGCAGGAAGGGAAGGAGTGAGCTGAGGGTGTGGGACTGGCAGGGGTGGAGAAGGTGGTGTACTGATGGAGGAGAAGTGAGGACAAAAGGTGGCATGGCTGTTTGTGAAGTGGGAGTTAAACAGCTGGCCACTGCTGAGGGATCAGCTATAGTGAGACCACCTACTTGGAGAGGTAGGAGTGGGTGGCTGCGATGGAGGGCCGAGAAGTGATTTACCACTTTCAGAAATTGGCTGGGTGATGGGAGGTGGAATTTATGAAATAATTGGCTTTCAGCTTGGCAGAGTTTCTTAGTATAGGCATTAGTAATGCATGATATTCCTGGAGATCAGCTGGTGAGCTGGAAAACTTAAAGATTTCCAGACCTTGTCCCTGCTTCAGAGGAGGGCTAGGATTTCAGTTATGATCCAGGGAGGAGCGCCCTGACCCTAGTGCGCCTGAGGGGGGCGAACGATCCCAGACAGCTGTGAACTTGATCTTAAAGAACACCAGGGCCTCATCTATGGAGGTGGATTGACTGATGTGTGACCAGTCAGAATTAGCCAAATCATTAAGTAAGGTGGTGAGGTCCAGTGATTTGAAGGATCTGGTCATAAGAATTCTGGGTGGGGAGCTTTTGGTCTGAAAGATTTTCCTTACCAAATAGATTCTGTGGTGGTCGCTAAAGGTGTCTGGAAGGAGGCCTGAGGCTAGGATCCTATGTGGGTGTGAGGTGAGGGACCAGTCAAGAAGAGTGTGGTTCGATGATTTGTGGTTTAATTGGGTGGGTTCTGAGATTAGTTGAGCTAGGTTAAGGGCAGTCACCTTGTCCCGAAGCTTGGAGTTAACTCCGGAGAGTCTGTTTTTGTTAAAGTCCCCAGTATATAGACTGTCCTCCTGAGGCCAGAGAGTTAAGTGTGCCCAGGTGGTCCAGTATCACAGTGTATTGGTGTCGGGGCGCAATAGGGTACCAACAATAAAAATTGGAATTTGAGTGGGGAGGGAGAGTTTACCATTATAGCATTGTTGTACTCCAAAGGTGGGGACAGAGACGATTGGGGAAAACTGGATGGTGGAGGCAATGTGCATGGCTATGCCACCCCTCTTTATCCAACTGATCATGTCAGATGAGTGTGTAACTGGGTATAGAATTCAGTGTCCAGGTTATGGGGCTTCAGCCAGGTTTCAGAAATAATCAAGATGTCTGGTCTGAGGGACAGGGCAAGGGTTGAAGAGGGTTATTTTACGTGAAGGCTACATATATTTAGATGAACCAGTTTTAAGCCTGAGGAGCTGGAGTGGTACGGAGGTGTTTGGGGTGTGGTGATTAGGTTTGGGGTTTGGCTCAATATCACCTGCTAGTAGTAGCAGTAGTGTGAACAAGAATTTGGTATTTTGTGCAAACCAGTGTATCTTTCTGATGGTGGCATTAGGCTTGGTGATAGCAGTTGCTGGCCCTCGAGCATGGGGCGGTAGGGCTAGGTGGCTAGTTGGAAGCTAGGTGGGAGCACAGCGGGACTGAGTGATTGTGTGTGGAAGTGGCATCCAGGGTGGGTGTCAGCTTTGGTAGCAGCAGTATTAATATATATTGGCAGCCTGATACAAGGTGCCTGGCAGTCCACCGAATCAGGGTAGGTAGATGGTGGGAGGACACCGAGGGATGAGGATAAATATAGTAGTTAGTTACAGTGCAAACATAGTGGAGAGGCAGTTGTAGATCTAGAAATTAGCTTTTTTTTTTTTTTTTTTACTTTTGTATTGTTGTTAATGTGGTGGCCACTAGTAGTTGAAAGGTATAACCTGCAGATTGTATAAGTGCAGTCCCCAAATTGTAACAAGCAAAAGGCTAAAGAAAAGGCAATTAGGTGCACCATATTAAGTCCCCTTTCTGTAATTGGTCTATATGTGTATTCTCTTTTTATTGGGTTCAACCGGATCCCCAAATAGCCTGAAAAAGATACTATACAATCTTGTCCAAATTTCTTGTGGAGGAGGAAACACGTAACTGAGATACAGAAATACAGGGACTAGCAGAGATTTGATTAGGACAACCTTTTCCTTTTGGAAATTTGCTACCCTTCCAATCTGCTACCATCCTATCCACTGATTCATGCATGACTTCCAATTAGATAGTGCTGAATTTCCTGGCCAAATGTTACCCTAGTATCTGTATTGGGTCTCATGAAACTGTTATGCCTGCAATGCTGTCTCTCTCTGGAAGTGGGACATTTTCCAGGGTTACTCCCCTACTTTTCTGTAATTTTATTTTTGATCCTGCACACTCAGAAAAATCTGGCAAGATCTTGGAGAGTGTATCCTCACATGTTTCAGGTGCTAAGGTTAACACTAGATCATCCGCATAAACCAATATTTTTATTGGTTGGACATCTAGCCCTACTCTTAATCCATAAATTCTAGTGTGTTTTTTAAATATGCCATGTAAATATATCTATTCCAAAGGCATATAATAGGGGCTCAAAGGACAACCCTGCCTGATGCCTCTCTGTACCTGGATTTTCCTTCCCACCATCCATTCACATTAGGAATTATCTGCACTTTAAGATACATGTTCTTAATCCATCCTATAAATTTGGCTGGAATATCAAAGGCTTGTAGTGCATTAAACAGAAAACCATGTGACAATTTATCAAACGCTTTTTCTTTGTCGAGTCCCAGCACATATCCTTGTATACCACCACGTTCCCCTATACAGAATAGTTCTCTTAGAGTTATTAAATTGTCACATTGCTTCCTGCCTGGTATAGCACAAGTCTGTGAGGTACTAATTAGATATTTTGCTACTACTGATAACCTGGCTAATATGATTTTACTTAAAATTTTCAAATCTGTATTTAGTAAACTCAAGGGTCTCCAATTATTAATATCTACGTTTGGGCCTTTTCTATGTATTAGGACCAATAAAGCAGTATTCGTAGAGAGTCTGCATATTGTCCAGTATACAATATGTAGTTATGCAGAGTCTTAAGGGGCTAGTTCTACCAGGAACTTTTGTAAAGGCCTGCCCCAGACCATTTGAACAAGGGCAGAGTCCGCTTTAGGTTACCCTATAGGATACTCTACTTCCTCAACCGTAACTCTTTCATGAATTCCAGTGCATCTGTGCACTTACCTGAGGTAGATCTAGTGAGCTAAAATAGCCTGTCTATTTAAAGGTGTACCAGAGTCCTTCAACAGAGCTTCCATGTGTTGCTCCACTACTTGTAATAAGTCTTTGGGAGTTGTAACTTGTGACCTGAAGCAGAGTATTATTCAGTAATGGTTCTACTCTGTACTTTAGCTTATATTCTTTGAAAGGATCTATTGATCCTTTCTTCATTCTAGTTCAAATCATAATTCTTTATTGAGAAACTTCACTCGATTGTATTGTAACTCACACATTTGTTGTTTGATTATGCTAATCTGTGCACTGTAATCAAGTTGTGTGTTTCCCATCTGAGATATCAAGTTTAGTAATTGGTGCCGTAATTTAAGATATCCCAATATTTCTTGGTAGCCTTATACTTAGCCCTATTTTGAAACAGTTATTGCCAAGTTCATTTTGTATCTTCCACCATTCTATGGGATCATTATAGCATTCTGCTACAGATATCCTAGCTGTCCATTCCTGCTTCCACCTTTTCTGTACTAATGGATCTTCTAGAAGGAACTCATTTAACAGCAGTCCATTTTTTTTTGCATCGGGTGTTATTCCATGTGACTTGTACACTAATGGCCATATGGTCAGAAAATTCATTAGCTTTTACTTCTTAATTTAATCAGGTTAACATAGCAGTTACAAATACATAGTCTATCCATGTTTTTAATGTTCTCCTGTGATAAGTATAACCCCAGCAGGTTGATACTCCTATATGCTATCAGCCCCTGTTAGGGAAATTATGTTCTGAAGAGCATTGGAGTCACAAAACATTTTGGTGGTGCATAACCTCTATCAGACTGCTGCATACTAGAATTAAAGTCACCAGCCCACAGGAAGAGGCTGAGGTGTGCAAATCACGGTTGTATTTCCTTGAAGAGTGACACTCACAATAGCCTTAGTCTGGGAAGCGTGCATTACATATTATGCAGAATCTTTCAGAATGATAAGAAAAGTCCAATAATAAGACTCTCTGGGTGGATATCTACTAGTCGAGATACCTGCAAAAGGGATTTTTAAATAAAAATCCAACCCCAGCACCTGTCTCGTCACCTATAGACCAGAAGGAGGGACCTGATGACCAAAGACTAGAGACTTGTTGCAATTCACAGTGTGTTTTAAGCCTAGTATCCTGAAGACAAAAATATCTATATTTTGTTCCTGTAAACAGCACCCCAGTACTTTTCCTCTTATTTTAGTACTATTGACATTAAGTGTCATGATAGAGATAGAAGCCATTCAACAAGGAGGAGAAAGAAAAGTGTGTTCCGATGGTGTCTTTGAAAGGCTTCTCTGCCTAGTGCGTTGGCTATGGAACCTCCTCCCCTTCTGTGTCTGTGGTGTAGGCAACTGGCAATTCAGTGTCCTCCTCATCTGACTCCCTTCCATGGGATCACTAGGTAGCACTGCATATCTATTACCCTTTTTCCAAGTTGCTGAGGTTTGCTTACTGCTTGTCTCCCTCTGTTGTTTAGCAGACGGTGGCTTCCATGAATGAGGCTGTTTATTTTACCCACCACCTGAAATGGTTTGTCAACATTCGTGGGAGGTGGTGGGGAGGGGCATTTCTACCGTATCTGATTCTGTCCTTCTTACTGAGAGTTTTAGATATAACTGGTTTTGTTTCTCCTTCAGAGGGAACTACTAGTGGATCTTCTACTGGGCCCTGAGTATCCATGACTTGTTCTCGTTCTATTCCATTGTCTGCTTTCGAGGGTGCCTCCTCTGCCCTTATAATGTCCTGCCTTCTCTGTTATCTTGTTCAGCTATGTTTTTTGCCAGTTGCTGCTTAGCTATATTGATTAAGCTTCTCAGTGAAGGACAGTCATTCGATTATGTGAGGCCCAGGAACAAAGTCCATAAGCATGACCAATGCATTCACATAAGTTGCACTTAAATAAATTCAGACACTGATCTGCTCTATGACCATAATCCAGGCAATGGCTACATCTGGCAGTGTCACATGCTGAACTCAGGTGGGCCATGATCCACATTTGAGCAGGATTGAGGTTGTCCAGCATAAAAAGAGAACCCTGTCCTTTCCTAGATAAAATGTGCTCAGGAGATGAACAGGCCCTGCATTTGTAGAAAATAACTTCACCCTATCCTCCACCCCCATCCCAAGTCTGCTCATAATCCATTGTAGGAGATGGTTTCTATAACCTCACATCTCTGTCTTAACCAGAGTAAGATGTCCTCTATGTTAATTCCTTCATTTTAAACATGACTGTGACATTTTTTACCAATGGTTTAGTGAGGAGGATGGCTAAAAATGAGCCAGGATTGGGTTATTATTTTGTGCATTATATTGAGCTCAAACCAATCCAAACTTGACACATTTTAAAACTAATGTCAAAGTTTGAATTACCCAAACTGATCAATGCAAAATTTTGGAGGAAACAAATTTCATGGAGCCTTTAAGTAGGGTTCTGGCAATATACAGTCTGTCAGGTGGGTTGTCTAATCCTCCCTTGTATAAGAGATGGACAGCATTTCTCCTAGGAGCTGGTTCTCCTGTATTTTGAGCAAATCGGCTAGTCTAAAAACATTGGTGCTAAACCTTCTTGTTTACCTGGGTCTTGTAATATTTCCTCAGCAGGTCCCAACTATCTCCCCATCCTGGAGCTGGAGTCCTGAGCAAAAATGGCAGCCACACTGGGCTAGTCAACAAAAGTAGCTCCTGTAGAGCAGAGTTTTTAGTTCGTTATATGATGTTTTTATTTTATTTTATTGCATGTTTATTATAGTGCTTTGTTATAGCATTAGCAGATTGCCACAATTGTTTATGAAGCAAGAAAGTGAGCAGTGTTTTTGCCAAGAGCTGAATGTAGATCGTTTGTCTTTAATGTGACTGGACTGTGATTAATTTATGAAAGGCATTGGGGTTAATGGAGTCGCTCTGAGCACACACAACATTTGAAATTGCCGGCTTGTTCTTGTCGGGCGTTGGGGAGCAGAGCCATCTGAACTCACGAATATTTTTTCTGCTGTTCTACTTCTGCTGGCTCCACTCCTAGCTACCTGGATTTCCCTTTATGTGAAAGGGATTTTCAACCTGATTGGGACGTTAACCCTGACCCATGGTAAGGAATCTGGGACTTTCACTGGTAGTGTTGGAGTGAGATAGCTCCCTATATACCCACCATCACTAGGGCTATTCCCAATTCCAGGGACTGAGTGGAACTGAGTGGATTTTGCTCCAGGGAGCTGGTGCTATTATTGACAGTGTTCCTAAGAGGCCTTGAGACTAGTCCTGGTGGCCTAGTTTTAGGGCTGCTGTAGCTGCTAGTCTCGGGAGTGTTTGGGGCCTTTTGTGGTAGTGGGAGGGGTCCACCCTTCTTCTGCCCTGTGTTCGATTTGGATTTACGTTCCTCTTTGAATGAGTTGGATACTAATTTTGAGCCTGCAGACATTTGAGTGGAGAGATTGATTGGACATGGCGAGCAGAATAAGGGAGCCATAAGAAATTTGCTGACGGTTTGTGGATATACTTTCCCTACCCTGTGCTAGACTGTGTATTACTTACACTGTGTGGACATTGAGAAACGGTTTGCAGCTCTCTATGGTCTCATCTATTTTGGATTTCTGGTGGTGAGAGGACCAGGTGTCCATTTTCCTTGCTGATTTTTTTGATTTATTTTCTTTGGATTTTGTTCTTTTCATGGAGCCGATCTCGAATTTGGGCAGTGAGAGTGCTTAAGTCCTCCCCCCATCATGAGAGGACTTGGGGGTACTGCCATATGAAGAAACTGGCTACTTTCATCACTTTTTATGGATTTGGACTTCATCGGGCAGTGAGAGTGCCAGATGATTCTTTTCTTTTACTGATTTTTCTTGTTTTGAATATTATTTTATTGCATTTTATGTTATTTTGTGAGGATGAGTGTAATGGCCATATAAAATTTAGTGCAGGAATCAAGTGACCCAGTATATGCAGGGTGGGGTAAATATATATTTTAAAGTATTTATTGTATTAAGCTGGGAGTGTTTAGTGTATTTATTATTTTGTTAGTGTCATTTATAGTTTATAGTTTGGGATAATTGTTCAGTTGGGTGGGTTTTGGGAGGAATTTATTAGTTTTTAGTTTGGTTTATTTATTTAATTGTAAAATATGTTGGATACCACCTCCACAGTTGTGTGCTATTCATCCTCTGCTCTTCAAGCCCTCTACCCTTTCTCCTCCTCCCTCTTCAATTTGTGATCTCCAGCACTGTAGAGTGCTTGGCATTATGTGTGGGAGGAGAAGGGGTGGGGGTGGTGAACAGTGGAGGATAAGCGAGGGGGTCACCAATTGGGGTGGTAAGACCCAGAAGATGCCCTGGGTGAAATGGAACTAGATCGTGGCTACCACGTCCTGGTGCCCATACTACAAGAGTCTACGTATTGTGGTAGGTCAGATGGCCCGGTAGCCGGAGGTTTGTCAACTCAGGTGGTGTTGTGCAATGCCAGGTCCATTAAGAACAAGACTGCAATTATTGCAGATCTTGTTGAAACTGTGGATCTGGCATGCATTACCGAGACCTGGCTGGATGAAAATACTGGCCCCATTCTGGAGGCTATGACTCCAGTCGGGTACTCGGTGATACACTGCCCGAGATTGGATCGCCGGGGGGAGGTTTGCGGTCTTTTTCAAGACCGAGACTGAACCTCACAGGGTACTAGTTGAGGAGGTTGAGTCCTTTGCGTTTCCAGTAGTAGCAGGTGCAGGCTAGCCAATGTGCCCTCATCTACCGTCCACCCGGTGATGAAGCGATTCCTTCAGGAAGTGGCTGGCTTCGTCGTCAACATGGCATTTTAGTCACCCAGGTTGATGGTTCTGGGTGACTTCAATGCCTAGGTCGAAACGAACTCTCACAATTTGGTCAGCACTTCCTTCAGTTAATGACATCTCTGGGTCTTACAGGTGGTTTCACTGCTACTCATAAACATGGACACTCTCTCAACTTAATCTTTCTCTAAGGATTGAAACATCAGACTTGGAGGTGGAACCAGTTGGGTGGTCTAATCAGTACACTGTGGGGTTCAGTTTTAGCAACCCCTCATAGAGCCTACCCGTGGGGTGGTTGAATACTGCCCTTTACAGGACATAAGTTCCTATGGCCTTGCGTGATCACTGGACATCTCATCCCTCCTGTGGCAAGCAATGATCCAGAGACCTCGTATCGGCTTATAATTTAGCCATTTCAGCAGCTCTGGATTCAATTGCTCCTGTCCGTGTTTGCCTCTCTCCAGAGTCCCCTTGGTTTGATGGGACTTTGAGGAGAGGCGAAGATTAGCGAAGGTTAGAGCATTGCTGGCGAAGTCCACCCTTGATGCCGACCACCTTAGATTGATGGACCATTACTTAGTCTATTAATCTGAAATCACCCGTAAGAAGGCAGAATTCTGTCCGGGGAGATTGTGGCTGCTCAGAATCTACCAGTTCAGCTATTCTGAACTGTATACAGACTGTGCAACCCAGCCTGTCTGCATGTTCGGAAAGCTTTTTGCAGTTAGAGTGAGATGAGCTTGCTCAATTCTTTGCAAATAAGGTGACCGGACATCAGGCGGTTCTTCAACCGGCACACTCTATTGGGGTTGTTTGTGATCAGTACAGGGTCACTATACCTCAGATTTCCTGGAGTACCTTCAGTCAATCAGAGTTCATGGATGTCATGAGGATCATCCAGATTGTGCACCCTACGTGCTGTAGCTTGGACAGTGGACCAACCTCCCTAATTTTGGTTGTATTGACAACATCAGTCCAGTCCTTGTGCGAATAGTCTGGTGCTCCTTGGAATCTGGAGAGTTTCCTAACTCTCTGAAAGAGGTGGTGGTGACACCACTCTTGAAGAAAGCTACCTTGGACCCAGACTGCCACGTAAATTACAGACTCTATCTCTAACCTTCCCTTTGTAGGCAAGGTGATTGAGAAAGTAGTGGCAGCGAACTGGAGGACCATTTGACCATCCATGACATCTATGAACCACTCCAGTCTGGTTTTTGTAAAAGACATAGCACTGAGACAGCACTGGTTCAGGTGCTCAATGATCTCCTGATGGTGAGAGATCGGAAGAACCATTCCATCTTGGTTCTTCTGGATCTCTCTTCAGCCTTTGACACTGTGGACCACATGGTGTTGATGGGACGCCTGTGGCATATCTGTGGAATGTCGGAGGCAGTCCTCAGATGGTTCACATTATTTCTCACTGGTATAAAACAAACAGTTGTATCTAGGTTTTTTCTTCAGGCCCAACTTCTTTGTCTTGTGGGGTGCCTCAGGTTCGATGCTGCCACCCATGCTGTTCACGATGTATATGCTACCCTGGAGACATTGTAAGAAGGTATGGGCTGAGGTTTCACTGTTATGCAGATGATACCCAGCTCTACCTCCCTTTGCACCGACCAGGATGGAGCTCTCTTGGTCTTTAACAACTGTCTAAAGAAGTCTAGGAGTGAATGGATTCCAGTTGGCTGAAGCTGAACTTGAAAAGAATGAGGTACTGGTTGTGGACCCAGATCATCAGATAGGGGGTCAGCTGTTGGTGCGCCCTCTGCAATTTTTCTTGGCAACATCTCACTCCCAACCTCTGAATGGGTGCATAACCTGGGGGTAGTTTTTATGATGGATTGACCCTACATTCTCTGGTGTCAGCTGTCATCAAAACTTCCTTTTATCATTCAGATATCACCAGGATTAAGCATCTGGTTCCGTCTGATGACCTTCCTACCTTGGTCCACACCTTTGTGTCCTCACACTTGGATTACTGCAACTCCCTCTATCTAGGGCTTTCTGGGGTTGAAATCCATCACTTGCAGCTGGTGCAGAATGCAGCAACACAGCTTTGACAGGATCTTTGCGATCCTGCCATATTACCAGTGCTGCATGAGCTGTACTGGCTGTAATCAGATGGTGGATCACCTTAAAGTTGGTTTACTGACTTTCAAAGCCCTACATGGACAGGGCCCTGACTATCTGAAAGAGCTTCTGGTTCCCTTACTGCCTGGTCGATCGCTCCGCTCAGCCGATGAGGGGTTGTTGGAGATCCCAAGGTGAAATTTGAAGTCATCTCGTTGTAGAACTTTTACGATGCAGCTCCACCCTTTGGAATTCTCTGCCTCGCCAGTTACGGGAGGTGCAACTGTGGAGGAATTTAAGCAGGGTTTAAAACCTACCTGTGGAAAAGCTTCATAGTTAACTGAAATGAGCAATTGTTGTAGTGGTATCTGATTTTAACTGTATTATTCTGTCATTTTATGTTGTATGTCTTGTTTTTATATTGTTTGGTGCCTTGGCATTGGAAAGGCACCATACAAATAAATGTATTATTATTATTATTATTAATAGGGCCTTCGTCTGATCTGTGAAATTTTATCATTCTCCCTGTGCACAACAGTGTCATCGTTCTACCTGAAACATTATTGTTATTAACAAGACCATCGTTATTAACTATGTTAGAATCAGCATTAATAGGTTGCAACCTTGGTGAGTTACCCTAGGGTCACTGGGGCTCATGCTTGTGATTATGTCTGTTGTATAGCTCTTTGTAAGCCTGGTAGTCGTGCTTTGAAAGGAAGGGTCAGTGGGGTCTCAGACCCAACTGTCATTAGGTCCCTGCATCCAACCTGCATCCTCTAGTGCTTGAACTGGATACCAGTTTCCAGACCCTATGTCAGTGTTCCAAGGGAGTTTTTAAAGCACACCTGCCAGTACCTCATTCCTTGCTCCACCAATGCTTGGCTTTATTTTGTGAAAAGTATATTCCTGCTCTTGCTGCACTGAGTTTGGAGCTTCAGACATCTGACCTGTCATTTTAGTAGATTGTCGCCCTACTCCCAGCCTTCCTTTTGTTTTTGCTACACTAGGAGGGTTGGTATGGAGCTGCTGTGGCTCTGGGCACACAGCTAGATTGCTGCTTGTACTGCCAGCTGCTCTCCCCACCAACCAATTTGTTATTCTGCTCAAGATGTTTGTCTGACCCACTAAGTGGGTCTGGGGGCTCTAGGTACACAGCCTGCTCTGGTTTCATTGCCAGCCACATTTCCCTCTCCGTTGTTTTCTTGGGAGGTTCCCTTAACTGGAGGCCCACTTGGGTGTCTTGAGGGAGGATTCACAGCTCAGGGCACACAGCCTGAATGCTGCTTGTACTGCCAGCCACTTACGTTGGGCATTTCTGTGGTCAGAGGTCTACTCAAAACATCTCAGGGGTCGTGGCCTGTATACTGTTGGAACTGCCCACCACTTTTCCCCTCCAACAGACTTATTTTGTGTTTCCATAGTCATAGGCCCACTGCAAGTATCTTGAGGGAAAGTTGTGACTCAGGGACGCACAGCCTGTATGCTGTCTCTACTGCCAGCTGCATTTCCCCTCAAAACTTTCCACCAGCTAGTTCTAAACTGGGAGTACCTTCTTCAATTTCTACTGTAATTGATGCTGCATTTTCTGGCAAGGCAGCAGTTGCAGCGATTCAGGTACCATGCTTCTGGACATGGCACTCCCCTCCAGCTCACCCAAACATACCTCTAATTCCTGGGCTTTCTCCAGATACCATTTTCTTTCTGCCTACAGCCTCTGGAGCTGTTCTTCATTATTTTGTACTATTACCACTGTGGCTTCCTCCAATGCTATTGATCTTTCTATCAGCAAGACCGCATCAACGATATTTCCATAGACTCTAAATTAACTGCAGCGGATTGTCTTCTTTCTGAAAACTCAACCACTACTGTTGCAAGATCTATGGCCTCTTGAATGCCAAGAAGGAGGTCTGCTCCTCTGTCCCTTCCACATCCATCTCTCATGGAGGTTCTGCAGGAGTGGCCATCCTGAGTCAGATGGCCAAAGTTCCCCTACTGGAGAGTAGGGAATTTCCCAGTGCCCTGGCCAAATTTCCCCATTCACTAAAACATACCACCAACAGCTTAATCTGGTTCAAAGTCAGTTGGCATTCATTTGTATCCCTCCCTCAGGTTGTGCCTGAAAATAGGCCGAATCACGTCTAGTGCACTTTCTCGGTCAACAAAAACTAAATAAATAAATAAATGAAAAAATATTTGTTCCAGGACTCTGGCTTTAGTGTAGAGCTGGTAGTGTGCAGCCTGGGGATAAAACAACTCAATAATGGGAGACAATGTTTGCAGCACACATGACTCTTGCATACTGTGAAATATATAACATATTCACATATCATGGCCCTGGAACCAAATTCATTGCCCATATCAAAATATCAGTAGGGTACACTAGTTCTATATTATTGCAGAGCAACTCAATCAGCCAGGTACTGCAGCAGCAGCTACTTCCTGACTCTATAATATATTACTCAGGGCACCTCACTGGAACAGGCAAGACCTGAAATATAGAGTGCAGAATAATCATGTCTCACTCTCAAGCCACACACATCTGCTACCTCCTAGCAGGCATTTAGTTGTGTGAGCTCTACCAGTGACCATCAGTGTGTCTTTCTCTTTCTTTGATCTGTGATACCAGACTGTGAAGATCTAGTTTGCAAGCTATTTCCTTAGGGCATGGGGCTGTAAAGCCAGGATCAGCAATAATTCACATAAAGGTGTGAAGCATTAGGGACCAGCAGCATTGGTCTACCTCCTGGCTTGCCACAAACAGTCTTTAGTATTGATCAAATCATTCAGTTTACCCATAAAGATCAGATATTGGATTATGCCCTCATCTCATCTCATCTCATCTCATGTTTGCTTTCATTGAAACTATGCAGTTTGAATTATTATTTGCATTAGAGTGATTTACAGCTGTGAAGGATGTCCAGAATACAACCTTTGTCATTGCATAAATAGGTTAGACCTGCATTCCTGCTAACATAGAAACATAAATTTCTTGTCAGAAAAGGACTGCTTGGCCACACATTCTGCCCAGATGGTCCCTGCTTAGTCAATCTCCACAGTCCCTGCCTGGTCTCGAGCAACCTCCCTCCTCCTTACCTGTTTACTTATATTCCCTTATGTCTACTACATACATGCTTGAAACTGTTTTCTGTGTTTACCTCCATACCTGCTGGCAGTCTCTTCCAGGTGTCAACCACTCTTCAGTGAAGAAACATTTCCTTTCATCATAGAAACATAAAAGTGATGGCAGATGGGGACTGCAAGATCCATCTAGTCTGCCCAAGAACCTACCTGGCACTATTCCCACTCCCTCCTTTGCCATTCTGTATCCTATCTTATGTCTACCTCATGCATTTTGAACTCACTTACTATTTTGGCCCCTACTACCTCCTGTTGAATATTCAATGGGTCCTCCACCCTCTTTGTAAAGAAGAACTTTCCTTGTATTACTCCTGAACCTCCCTCCCTTCAACCTCATGTCATGCCCTCTCATTCGCTTCCTCTTTACAATTGGAAAAGCTCCTGAATGTTAATCTTATTTATACCTCTCATATATTTAAAAGTCTCAATCATGTCGCCCCTCCCTGTTCCAGGAAGTACATGTTGGGTTCCCTCAGCCTGTCCTGACATGCCATATGGTTCAGTCCCTGAATCATTTTCGTGGCCCTCCTCTGCACCATCTTGATTCTGTCTATGTCCCTTTTGAGGTGCAGTCTCCAGTACTGTCTGCAGTACTCCAAGTGGGCGCACCAGTGCCCTGTAGATTGGTAACACCACTTCCCTCTTGCAGCTCATGATTCCCCTCCCAATGCAGCCCAGCATGCCACTTGCCTTTAGTGCCACTTTTTCACACTTTTACCCACTTTCAAGTCTTCTGATATAATGACTCTAGGTCCTCTCCTGGCGGTGGAGGTTAGCTTCTCCTCCTCCTAGGTAGTAATCCTCTTTGGGATTGTTTCTGCCTAACTGCATAACTTTGCACTTTTGGTGTTGAACTTCAGCTGCCTTGTTTCCGACCACTCCACCAGTTTCTTCAAGTCTGAAGTCATACTCCTCACACCATCAGGGAGTCCACTCTCTGCAACTCTTGGTGTCATCAGCAAATAGACACACTTTACCTTCTAGCCAATTTGCAATGTCTGCTATGAACACAGTGAAGAGTGGGGACCCAGTATTGAACCATGTGTTACCCCGCTGGTCTCCTCCTCTCATCTGAAAATGACCAATTTACCTGAACCTCTGTCTTCTTCCTCTCAGCCAGCTACTCAACCACTCAACCACCTTCCTGCCCACCTCCATGTGGCCCTGCTTCCTTACCAGCCTTTTGTGTGGAACTGAGTTGGAGGCTTTGCTAAAGTCCAGACAGACAACATCTACCACCACTCCCTAATCTACTGTCCTTGTAACCCATTTGAAGAAGTCAACCAGGTACTTTGGTGAGACCTAGGCATCTGTGCTTCAAACATATGAAGTCCAAGCATAAATTATGTTGAAAAGTTGAATTATTTTGTAAAACAAAATAAAAATAACAGGCAAAACCAAGGGGCTCTCTGATGAAGACCTAACAGTTGAAGGGCAGGGCTACTGGTTTCAATGTTTTGCCTGTTATCTTTATTTTGCATTACACAAATAAATTCAAGTTTTCAGCATAATTTATGCTTGGATTTCCATGTTTTACACACATGTCTTTGTTTCACTTGTCTGCTCTGGCAGGTTGGCTACCTGGTCTGTACCCCACCTTCTATCCTGTGGAGTGCAGTTCTATCTTGTGTTCTACTTTGGCAAGACCTATTAGGCACAATAGGGTCCATAAGCCACTAGACCCTGCCAAAGTGTGAAAAGGATGATTCACCTTAAATCAGCTCAGCTGCCTTAATGTACCTTAAAAGAACTGGCCATACATACATTTTCTTTAAACCAAGCAGACCTGCAAATGCTTAACCCTGGTATGGGAAATTCACCTCAATACCCAGGAAGCCTGGCACAGTATACATTGAACAATATGATTGCAAGCTTGCTGGCCTCAAGGACATTCGAATGCCAACCAAATAAATTCATCAGATTCAGACATTTTCTAACAGCTTCAAATACATTTTCTAACAGCTTCAAAGATGCTTTAAAATCAGGAGCTAGTATTTCTTAAGGTCACTGAGTCATACCATAAGTAGAGGACCTCACTCTGAAAGCATATAGCCAAGGACCACAATGAGACCACCTCCTATCACCTCATACTGAACATGTGCAGTAAAAGGTTTTATGGTTATAAGTCTATTGTCTGTCATCTTAAGGACAAAAGTTCAAAACGGCACATAGGCAGGTCAATGACATAGCCATAATGACTCAGAACATCTCTGCATGTATGCCATAAGACTTCCAACCCAAGTCAGGCTTCTGCCCAAATATGGCTATACCATCCCAAAGCCTTGTGCTACTCCTGAGGTAAAACAAAACCTCAGGACAACTTCTGAGGAAGTATTCCACCTATAAAGGACAGCCCCAGGAGCTATACTTTATGATCATCGACTAACTGCCTCCTAAATCTACGCTCATCACTGAGAGAGACCTCACATCTATGCTACTGCTACTGACTCTGAAAGAACTATTACTCTACTGAAGCTACAAAGATCTTTGCATCTGCTATAATGTAAGAGACACTGAAACTTGTACTGACTCTCATTCTTTATTTTGCAAGCCTCAGGGAGGAAAAACATAGAAACATAGAATTTGATGGCAGATAAGGACCACTTGGCCCACCCAGTCTGCCCATTTCCCTACCTACTGGATAAGCTGCAGATCCCTAGTTAACCAGCAGCCTACTTCTTCCACCCCACCCCTAGAATGGCCTTATGACTGTCCCATGCATGCTTGAATTCCACCACTGTTTTGACTCCACAACCTTCCTCCGAAGGCTGCTCCATGCATCCACAACCCTCTGTAAAAAATACTTCCTTAAATTACCTCTGAGCTGCCCCCCATTTTCAAGTTGTGCCCCTTGTTCTTGCACACTCTTTTTGAAAGATGCTACCCTCTTGGACTTTGTTGATTCCCTTGGTGCTTGAAAGTTTCTATCATGTCCCCCTCTCCCTCCTTTCCTCGAGGCTATACATATTAAAGCTCCTTTAGTCTCTCTTCATATGTCTTCCGGTGCAGACCCTGCACCATTTTAGTTGCCCCTCTGGACAGCTTCCATCCTGTCTATGTCTTTATGGAGATTGGGTCTCCAGAACTGCACGCAGTACTCCAGATGGGGTCTGACCAGCTGTCTGTACAGAGGGATAATAACTTCCTGTTTTCTACTGGTGATGCCTCTCCCATGCATCCCAGTATCCCCCAGCCCTTCTTGCTGCCCTCTCACATTGCTTGCCCACCTTTAGATCATCTGATATGACTACCCCAGGTCCTTTCCATTTTTGTTGTTGTTAGTATCTCACCCCCCATTGTGTACTCTTCCCCAGGGTTTTTGTTTCCCAGGTGCATTACCTTGCACTTCTTAACATTGACTCTAAGCACCATACATTTGACCATTCTCTAACTTGCCAAGTCCCTTCTCATTCTTTCCACCCCACCTTGTGCATCAACTCTGTTGCAGATCTTTGTGTCATCTGCAAAGAGACATACTTTCCTTCCAGTCCCTCTGCAATGTCGCTTATAAAGACATTGAAGAGGACCAGTCCTAATACTGAACCCTGCAGTACCTCACTAGTAACCCCCCTTCTTCAGAGTGGACTCCATTTACTGTTACTCTCTGTGTCCTATTCTCCAGCCAATTCTTTACCCAGGCTGTCATCTTGGGACCCACTCCCAGGCTGGCTAACTTGTATATTAATCTTTGTGTGGGACTGTGTCAAATGCCTTGCTAAAGTCTAGGTAGGCCATGTCCACAGCCCCTCCCTGATCAACTACTTTGGTCACCCAGTCAAAGAAATCTATCAGATTCATCTGGCATGACCTTCCCGCTATGAATCCATGCTGCCTTGGGTCCTGTGCCCATCTGGCCTCTAGATACTTGACAATTCTTTCCTTCAGAAGTGATTCCATCATTTTCCTATCATTGAGGTTAAACTAATAGGTCTGTAGTTTCCTGCTTCTGCCTTGCTCCCCACTTTTGTGAAGGGGAATCACATCTGCCCTCCTCCAGTCCTCGGGTACCACCCCATCCTCCCATGATTTGTTAAAGAGGGTAGTCAGTGGTGTCACTAGTGCTACCCTTAGTTCTTTTAGAATTCTGGGATGAATCCCATCAGGCCCCATTGCTTTGTCCACCTTCAGTTTTAAGAGTTCTTTCATAACCCTTTCTTCTGTAAATGGGCTGGTGTCAACTTCTGTATCCAGAGTGTTTCTATTGTTTGTTTTAGGTACTCCTCCTCTTCATTTGTAAATACTGAGCAAAAATATTTGTTTAGTATCTCTGCCTTTTCACAGTCTCCTCTGCCCACCCTCCTCCCTTTATTAAGCCTCACTATCCCTCCCTTGGTCTTCCTTTGCTCCCTGATGTACCTATAAAAGGTTTTATCCCCTTCTTAACTGAGTTGGCTATTTTTCCTTGGTTTGGGCCTTTTACTGTTCTGACTGCCTTCCCAGCTTCCTTTTGCTTTAACTGCTACAGTTCTCCATCCTGCTCCTTCTGTGATTCCTTGTACTTCCTGAATGCTTTCTTTTCTCTTGAACCTTCACTGCCACTTCCTTGAGAACCATAGTGGTTTCTTATATCATTTTGTTTTGTTTATTTGCTTCACACAAAGGCTCATTACCTCTGTGATGGCAGTTTTATTATTCCCATTGTTCTTCCACCCTCCTTCCTACCCATTTGCTAGTGCATTCCTTAGGCACTCACTCATTTTGGCAAAGTCAGCCCTCCTAAAGTCCAGTACTTTTGCCTTTGTATGGCTTGACTCTATTGCTGTGTTTATTGTGAACCATTCTGTTCGATGGTCACTAGTTCCCAGATGGCTACCCACTTCTACATTTGTGATCTCTCTCCATCTCCATTTGAGAGAACCAGGTCTAAGATTGCTCCTCTCGAGTGGGCTCCAATACTAGTTGTCTACAAGGCATGCCCCTGTAGGGCATCTAGAATAACCCCACTCTTCAGGGCGGTTGCTGCAACTGCACTCCAGTTAACATCTGGCATATTCAGATCACGCATCAGCAATATCTCCCCTTTTCTGCAATTCTAAGTATACTTTCTATCATTTCCTTGTCCATTTAATCCCCTGAGAAGGGGGTCTGTATACAACCCTGTGCGGATTGTGGTGCCATTGCCTGTCTCCAAATTTGCCCACAGTGCTTCTTCTCCTCCCTGTTTACCCTTTTGTTCTGTTGCTTTGATTCCTTCCCTTATGTAAAGGGCTACTCCTCCTCCTCTTTTACCCTCCCTGTCCCTCCTGTAGATAGTGTATCCTGGTATGTTTTTGTCCCAGTCATGGTTTTGTGTGTACCATGTGTCTGTGACTGCCACAATATCAAGATGTTCCTCCTCCATCAAGACCACTAATTCAGGAAGCTTGTTACCCAGACTACGGGCATTGGTACTAATTGCTCTCCATTTTTGATGGCTTTACCTTCTGTTGCAGCATCCCCCACTGACCTTTCTACATCGGTCTTTTTCTCATTTAGTACCCTGTTTTGTAGGAGAGGCTGGGATTTTCCTACTGCTTATCAGTGCCTCCCTTTGACTAGTTTAAAAGCTTGCCAATGAAGCATTTAAAGAACTCTGAAACAGAGGAAAGAACTTTTTCACACAGCCGTTTGAGATACTCCATATTCCAGGATGAAAGGGAGACAAGAGACTCTTGAAAGGGGAGAAGTTTACAGAGACATTGATACAGTATATCTTTACTGGTTTAAAGGTGCTTACTGAAATACTGTATCTTTTGAGAATCATGGTTCTGGAAATAGATATATAAATACTGCAGTGAAATGTCATTTTGCATGCTAGCAAGACTTAGTACCAATGAATAAGGTGCTGGTTAGTAAATACTCTTATAGGAAAATATAGTGCCTTAAAGGTGTCTCCAGACAAAGGGAGAGCTAGCCTCATAACTACATAGGAAAACTGTGATAAGATTTATTGTGTACAAACCAGACAAAGGTCTGATAGAATTTTCTGACGAATGCATTCTAAGGTTCAAATATTGAGAATATGTTAACTACTAACTGTGTGTGTTGAAATAAACAGCTTTTAATGGTACTCCATGTCTAAGAAAATCTGTTGTCTCAGGGAATTACCAGAAAAACAAGTAAATGCAAGTTACTTACACCTTTCCAATAAGGACAGCCAGAGAGATAAATTAGTTAAAAGTCATTGCTTTTACAAGATGGCATCCCGGTGGGCCTGAGATTTACGCTTAATAATAGCTATTATGGATTGCCTTGGCATAAAATATCATTAAAATATTCTTAAGATTGTACTAAAAAGATAAACTCTTTTGTTTAACTGAAAAAAAGAGAAAAGCTCTTTCTCTCTGCGTTTTAAAATCTGCCAAAGCAAGACAAGAAAGGTACTTGTTTTCACACAGAGCTGAAAGTGGCTTTGAAGGAAAAACGGAAGTAATTTTGTGACCTCAGATTCTTATCAGAAAATAACAGGTTTTAAAGGTTTAAAGGCACAGTACGTCCCTAGTGCTCTGCTTTATACAAAGAAAGATAAATGTTTTCATCAGGGCTTTTCACAAGGGATCAAGAGGATGCTCCTCCCACACTCACTCCCATGTAGTCATCACAGGAAGGAGATTAAAGATGACCCCTCAGAGCTAGAGATTTCCTTTGAATATCCAGAAGAAACCCCTTCTGATATGGAGAGAGAAATAAGTGCTTTCTTCCATGAGGCCATTTTGAACAAAGATTGCCTCATAAAACATTCTCTTAAAGAATTACAATGTACAGAATTGGATTCTTACCTAAGTTCACTACTGACTCAAATAAGACTAGGTCCAAGAAAAGACAACTAAACACCACATTACTAGGATATACCTTATATTTCCAACATAAAATTTTCATAAAGATGCCCAAAGCAGGCTAAGTATGCTAGGTAAGCTTAATTTTCTACTTGATCAATGCAGGAAGGACCAAATTACCAAAATTCAGGCTTTGGAATTGGAATTGCAGTCAGAAAAGGCTAAATATGTGGGCATTCTTAAAATCAATGAAGCAGATAGAGATAATTTAAAAGCAATTACCTAGAGGTTGACAGAAGAAAATGGGGCTTGAAATGGCAAATTACCCTGGACCCTGCAAAGTGAGGGATTTACAACAGCAAATTAGAGTTTTAAAGGCTGAAAATATTGGATTAAGAGCAGAAAAATCATAGTGTCAGGAAAAATTAGCAGAGGCTGTGATTCATATAAAACAGCTCAAGACACCACCAAAAAGCAGAAGAACAGGTAGAGACAGCCCATCAGGAAACAGACCAGTTGCATAAAGCATTTACTGAGTCCCTTGATGCTATTGTTCAACAGCTGGGGTCTCTACAACCAGCTGAGCCCTTGCTACCTCCTGTCCCAGAAACCCTCAAGCCAGTGGCAAAAGATCTTGCAGTCAAGGTCCAGGATTTAGCCAAAGAAATTTGACACCTAAGATTAGGAGGAAACAACTTTCAAATGACCTTAGACCTCTGACAGCAAAGAGGGTACCCCTAAAGGGACAAGCCAAACCCTTCCTGGTCCTACTACACCTGGTCCTACTACATCTAGTCCCACAACTCCATCCTGACCGACACAAAACAACTAATCGGGATTATCAAGGTCATAGGGACAAGCTTTGATCCTAAAACTCTATCTTGGAGATTGAGGATTATCTTACTGATCTTAAATCGCAATTGGAGTTCTTTGGAATCAATAACTTTGAAGACAGGTTATGGGTCCTAAGGTTCTCTGTTGCATCAGAAGTCCAAGCTTGGCTGCCTAGGCAAAACCTGAACTCAAAACTGATTTTGATAAAATGTAGCCATCCCTGATTAAAGAGGATGCCACCTATCATACTCCTATAGCAATCTTTAAAGAGACGTGTCAAAAGAATTAAGCCCCAAAAGATTTCTATAAAGTGCTGAGTAGGATGTTTATCTCAGGAGGGGAGGAAAGACCCAGACCTGTTTCCTTACCTAAAAGAAGCCTTTGTAAAGGGCCTTCATCCCTCTGTTAGGACATTAGTCCAGCCATGGGTAGAATCAGACACTCCCATGAATAATATCATAGAGCGGGCCCAAATGATGTTTATAACTGTTAACCCAGATGCAGGTAAGAAACCTACTGTAGAATCTCAAAATAAGCTTTCTGCCATCACTAACGATCAAATTTCCTCCAAATGGAAGGAAAAGAATTGCCCCATAACCCAAAACAAAAAAGAGGTCAGAGGCTTCAGACAGCACCCAAATAATTGGATTGAGCAACCCTGCCTAGCCAAGACAGAGATACTGATAGCTATGCTACTGACCAGCTAAAAAATGAATCTGTCAACTAAAGGAGGAAATTGTAACTGCAACCCCAGGGCTCCATACAGGCACCCTGCACCAAACCCTGATGACACTTCTTACACTTAGGAGTGCCACCTCCAGTGGCTACCCACCAAAACCAGATCCCCACTCTTGCATGGGGTGGACAATTTAGGCCAGTCCATATAATGTAATTTAAGAATGTTAAAATATGTAAAACACTTTGGTTAACCAAAATGCCCAAAGATGGTTTTAAAAATATATGCTTTACATTGAAAGAGACATGAAAATATTTTACTCCAGTTAAAACTGTCATTGTTTTTCCTGAGGCCACTGACATATCCACTAGAATAGAGAGAACTGCCTCCCTACTCTTCTCTGATTTAAGAGCATTGAGAACTGCTTTTCACTGGACATAAACACCATGAATTCAGTTAAAATTTCCAAAATAAAGGATACAGTTAAAGAGCTGCAAAGATATGGGTAATCTTAAGACACAACTCACTACACAACAGAAGCTTCTATCAGACATAGGAAGAACTGTGGGAAATATTGTAGTTATGGTTAACCTTCATACAACCCTTCTCAATAATACCATGCAAAATGCCATAACCTAGCTCAAACTGTGGATGAAGATCTCACCACTATTCAGCAGATTAGATCAATAGCACAAGAACTGTTGAGAAAAGTAAATAGTGGTGTAGGAAATTTAATGGCAGGAAGAATTCCACATTATTTGGTTCCCAGAATTAATGACTAAAGTTTTAAGTGTAGCCACCTCAGAGAAAATAGAGACACTACATGTGGTATCACTTACAGTCTTGGAAGTGCTATTCCTGTTCACGCCAATTTAAAAGGGATGACCATTGCTTTCATATTAAGTGTTCCCTAGTAGAACAACAAACTGTCTACAGAATAAGGACTATTCTTAGTATAGGCACCTGGCAAGGAGATACTTATGCAAAAATTAACACTCCCTCCATAGTGGCATACCATGAATTTAATCCTGACATATTTAGTCCCAAACTTGCAGATGTGTCATACTACTAAAGAATAGCATTGGCTCTGTCACAACAAGCTTTTTTCTAAAGACATCACTGAGGTCCTTTGTGGCCTTAGCAATACCAATGCCCCAGAAAGGTGTAAGGTCACCTTGACTCATGCAGGTGAAAAAAACAAGTTAAAATCACAGGACTTCAATGATTAGTTAGCACCAATTTCACAGAAGTTACTGTTACCTTATAACAGACATGGTACTACCACTGAACGCACTTTACACAACAAGGTAGTATTCATCTCCGTTTCCGCAGGTGCGATATCTGCTTTGGACATGTCACCCTGTATTCCTTGATCCAGTATCCCATGAAATGGAAATTATTCCCATTTCTGCATTCTGAGGTCATGAGCTTTAACTGATGACCTTGAGCACCTTTCAGATGCCAAGGACCTTCATGAAATTGAGATCACTGTATCTGAGACCGACCTGATTATCTCTGATAAGTAGTTCAGTCCCAGTGATAAGGAACAAATTTGCATCCTAGTAGAGTGGCCTTTCATTGTTGCATTCCTTTGTGTCTTGAATATTACCATGGTTGTTGCTTTCCTGTGGATGTTATATTCCACCCACAAGCAACTCCATGCTAACCACATGAGGATGCAAGGTATGTATAACCATGCCTTGTGAATCAAAATATCAAAATGAGACCTTGCCTCCCACCTAGACTTATTAACAACCAACCCAATTCTCCAGACTTAGTCCTAATAGAGGAAGAGAAAAAATATGCTGATACGGAACCCCTTAGAGAAGTACCATAACCCTATAAACCCGGATGACCCATCTTTAAAAAAATAGGAAAGGAGTGAAATGTTCCCTGAAAGAAATTACTACGGCATAGCTTAAGAAATAACTAAAAAGGATTACACCTTAAAAGCTCATTTTAGTAAGTTTAGTTAAAGTAAACATGGTGGACAATGCTTACATGCACCCTATAGGTCATGTTAGGGCATAGGAATTGTAATTTTTTGTATTAATGATAAGCATAATCAATAGTAGTCTACTTGTATACTGAAAGGATAAGGTTGATTAAGTATAGCTTAAGAGACATATTTCAGTTCTTCCAAATACTTGTCTAAAAATATGCTTAGTTTATCTAAAATAATTGCTTAGGATAGATACCTTAGATTTCATTTTAAGATGTCAGTTTAGGGAAATAATAGCCTTATATGACTTACAAATTGTGGAACCATGATTCTCATAAGTTCACATTGTTGCACTTTGACAGGTCTTTCGTGCCACTTCCTTTGCGATGCACCAACACTTTGGTACTGCCTGCAAAATGCAGGGGTTATAGGCACAATAGGGGCCATAAGCCACCAGACCTGCCAAAGTATAAAAGGATGATTCATCTTAAGCCTCAGCTGCCTTAAAGCACCTTAAAAGAATTGGCCATACAATCATTTTCTTTTAAACCAAACACACCTGCAAATGCTTAACCCTGGTATGGAAATTCACCTCAATAACCAGGAAGCCTGGCACAGTCTGCATTGAACAATATGATTGCAAACTTGCTGGCCTCAAGGACATTCAAATGCCAGTCAGATAAATTCATCAGATTCAGACATTTTCTAACAGCTTCAAAGACATTTCTAACAGCTTCAAATATACTTTAAAATCAGGACCCAGCATTTTTAAGGTCATTGAGTCATACCATAAGAAGAGGACCTCACCTCTGAAACCATATAGTTAAGGAACGGGACCCTTGAAACAGGGAACCACTTGCTACCAACTACCCTGAATACATGAGACCGCAAGGAGATTCACTCCTATCACCTTATCTTGAACATGCTCAGTAAAAGGTTTTGTGGTTATAAGTCTATTGTCTGTCATCTTATGGACAAAAGTTCAAAAAGGCAAATAGGCAGGTCAATGACATAGCCATAATGACTCAGAAAATCTCTGCATGTGTGCCATAGGACTTTCAACCCAAGGCATGCTTCTACCCAAATGTGGCTATACCATCCCAAACATAAAAGTGCTACTCCTGAAGTAAAACGAAACCTCAAGACAACTTCGGAGGAAGCACTCTGCCTATAAAGGACAGCCCCAAGGAGCTATACTTTGTTATCATCGACTAACTGCCTTCTAAATCTACGCTTCATTGCTGAGACATCTCACATCTATGCTACTGCTACTGACTCTAAAAGAACTATTACTCTACTGAAGTTTCAAAGATCTTGCATCTGCTATAATGTAAGAGACACTGAAACTTGGACTGACTCTCATTTTTTATTTTGCAAGCCTCAAGGAGGAAAAGAACTCTAGGAAGGAACTTTCTTCACACAGCCATTTGAGATGCTCCATATCTCCAGGACAAAAGGGAGACAAGAGACTCTTGAAAGGGTGAAGTATACAGAAACAGATATACCTTTACTGGTTTAAAGGTGCTTACAGAAAGGCTGTGTCTTTTGAGAATCATGGTTCTAGAAATAGAGATATAAATACTGCAGTGAAATGTCATTTTGCATGCTAGCAAGACTTAGTACCAATGAATAAGGTGCTGGTTAGTAAATACTCTTATAGGAAAATATAGCGCCTTAAAGGTGTCTCCAGACAAAGGGAGAGCTAGGCCTCATAACTACATAGGGAAACTGTGATAAGATTTTATTGCACAAAACCAGACAAAGGTCTGGATAGAATTTTCTGACAAATGCTTCTAAGGTTAAAATATTGAGAATATGCTAACTTTAACTGTGTGTGTTGAAATAAACAGCTTTTAATGGTACTCCATGTCTAAGAAAATCTGTCGTCTCAGGGGAATTACCAGATAAACAAGTAAACGTAAGTTACTTACACCTTTCTAATAAGGACAGCCACAGAGATAAATTAATTAATAGTAATTGCGCTTACATCTACCTGCTGTGAACCCATGCTGCTTTGAGTATTGCTGCCCATCTATACCAGATAAGTTATGATTCTCTGTTTGAGTAGTGTCTCCATCAACTTCTCTACCACCAGAGTGAGGCTTACTGGACAGTAATTACCAGCCTTCTCCTGCTCCCTGCTTTGTGGAGCGGGACCACTGCTGCCCTTTCTAGTCCTCCAGTACAGTCCCACTCTCTAGTGATTTGGTGAATAGTTCTGCTAGGGGTGCTGCTAGTACACTCCCCAGCTTCCTGAGAACTCTAGAGTGAATCCCATCTGGTGTCATGGCCTTGTCCACCTTTAGTTTATTTAAGCTTCCAAGACTTGAGCCTCTGTGAAGGACTTGTGTCAACCCCTGTCCCTGGGTGTTGCTGCTGCACAGGTATGGCCCATCCCTGCTTCTCTCTAATGAACACAAAACAAGTATTGGTTGAGACTTCTGCTTTCTCACAATCTTTTTCTACCAGTTTCCTCCAGTATCTGCTAGTCTAACTACCCCTCTCCCAGTTTTCTCTTATCCCTGATGTACTTAAAGAAGGCTTTATCTCCATCCTTTACCCCTGCACAATTCTCAGTTCAGTCAGGGCTTCAGCTTTTCTCATTGTCTAACCAGTTTCCCTGTGTGCTACCTTATGGGTTTCCTTATCCTCATCTTTATTTGACACCCCTAAAGATTTCTCACATTACCCTGAGCCACCCCTCTATGTTTAAATTGTGTCCCTTGTTCTTACACATCTCTTTTCTGAAAGATGCTACCTCCTGGACTTTGTTGATTCCTAGAGGTACTTGAACATTTCTCCATGTTCCCCGTCTCTCCTTTCATCCAGGGTATACATATTAAGCTCTCTCAGTCTCTCTCTTCATATGATTTCTGATGCAGACCCTGCACCATTTTAGTTGCCTTCCTCTGGACTGCTTCCGTCCTGTCTATGTCCTTGAGTAAATGAGGTTCCAAACTGCACACAGTACTCAGATGGGTCTCACCAACTGTCTGTACAGAGGGATAACCACTTCCCTTTTTCTACTTGTGATGCCCCTTCCTATGCATCCCAGTATCCCCTGGCTCTCCTTACTGACTTCTCACATTGCTTACCAACCTTTAGATCATCTGATATGATTACCCCCAAGTTACGTTCCATTTTGTTGTTGTTAGTACTTCCCTGCTTGTGTACTCTTCTCCTGGGTTTTGTTTCCCAGGTGCATTACTTGCACTTCTTTGCATTGAATCTAGATTTGCCTATGTCTGACCATTCCTCCAACCTTGCCAAGTCCTTTCATCATTTCTACCCCCTTGTGTATCAACTCTGTTACAGATCTTTGTATCATCTGCAAAGAGGCTACCTTTCCCTCCAGACCCTCTGCAATGTCACCTATAAAGATGTTAAAGAGGACTGGACCCAGTACTGAGCCCTGAGGTACTCCACTAGTGACCCCCTTTCTTCAGAATGTGTTCCACTCACTATTACCTTCTGTGTCCTGTTGTGCAGCCAGTTTTCAACCTAGGCTACCACCCTGGGACTGACTCCCAGGCTGGCTAACTTTATTATTAATCTTTTGTGCAGGACTGTGTCAAATGCCTTGCTAAAGTCTAGGTAGCCATATCCATAGCCCCTACCTGGTCTATTACTTTGGTCACCCAGTCAAAGAAATCTATTAGATTTGTCTGACATGACCTTCCTGCTGTAAATCCATGCTGCTTTGGGTCCTGTGCCCCGCTGGCCTCTAGGTACTCAATACTTTTCTTTCAGAAGTGATTCCATCATTTTCCCTACCACTGAGGTCAAACTTTCAGGTCTGTAGTTTCCTGCTTCTGCCTTGCTCCCACTTTTGTGAAGGGGAATCACATCTGCCCTCCTCCAGTCCTCAGGCACCACCCCATCCTCCCATGATTTGTTAAAAGTGTGGTCAGTGGTGTCACTAGGTCCTCCTTTAGTTCTTTTTAGGATTCTAGGGTAAATACCATCAGGCCCCATTGCTTTGTCCACCTTGAGTTTTAGGGTTCTTTCAGACTCTTTCTTCTGTAAATGGACTGGTGTCAACCCCTACCCAGAGTGCTTCTATTGTCTGGTTTAGGTAACTCCTCCTCATCTTCTTTTGTGAATACTGAGCAACAGTATTCATTCAGTATCTCTGTCTTTTCACTGTCTCCCTCTGCCCACCTCCCTCTCCCTTATTAATCTTCACTATTCCTCCTTAACCTTCCTATGCTCCCTAATGTACCTATAAAAGGTTTTATCCACCTTCTTAACTGAATTGGCTATTTTTTCCTCAGTTTGGGCTTTTGCTCTTCTGACTGCCTTCCCACTTCTTTCTGCTTTAATTGATACAGTTCCCTGTCATGCTCCTTCTGTGATGCCTTATACTTTTTGAATGCAGTCTTTTCTCCTTAACCTTCCTGCCACCTCTTTTGGGAACCATAGTGGTTTTACTCTGCTTTGTTTTCTTTATCTGTTTCACAAAGGCTTGCTGCCTCTATGATGGCAGTTTTGATTTTCTCATTGTTCTTCCACCCCTCCTTTTTGGCCATTTGCTAGTGTATTCCTCAGGTATTCACCCATTTTGCCAAAGTCAGCCCTTCTAAAGTCCAGTATGCTTGTTTTTGTATGGCTTGTCTCACGGTTGTGCTTATTGTGAAGCACACTGTGCAGTGGTTGCTTGTTCCCAGATGTCTACTGACTTCTAAATTTTGATCCTCTCCTCCATTTGAGAGTACCAGGTCTAGTCTTGCTCCTCCCGGTGGATTCCAACACTAGCTGTCTAAGGCCTGCCCTGCAGGGCATCGAGAATGACCCTGCTCTTGGATGTGGCTGCAGTACATGTCATCCAGTTAACATCTGGCATATTCAGGTTCCCCATCAGCAGTATCTCCCTGTTTCAGCCATTTTGAGAATGTCTTTATCATTTTCTTGTCCATTTCCTTCCCTTGAGATGGGGTCTGTATACAACACCTGTGTGGATTGTGTTGCCATTTCCTGTCTCAAGGTGACCCAGAGTGCCTCTTGTCCTCCCCTTTACTTTTTAGTTCTATAGCTTTGATCCCTTCCCTTATGTATAGAACTACTCCACCTCCTCTTTTCCCTCCCTGTCCTTTCTGTAGACTGTGTACCTTGGTATGTTGACATCCCAGTCATGATTCCCCATGTACCATGTTTCTGTGACTGCCACAATATCCAATTTTTATCTTCCATCAGGACACTAGCTCAGGAAGCTTGTTTCCCAGACTACGGGCATTGGTACTCATTACCCTCCATTTAATGTTGGCTTTATCCTTTTTTCCCCATGCCTGCTCTTTTGCCCTTGTCTATTTCCCATTTACCCTGTCCTGCCTCTGTTGAGTACTGTACCTCAGTGTTTACCTTACTACCCATCATGTGTTGTGGGGGAGGCTTGAAATTTCCTGCCTCTTATTAGCACCTCCCCATGGCTAGTTTAAAAGCTCGCCAAGGAAGCATTAAACCTGTCACTTAGGATCTTGGTTCCTTCATGGACAGATGCAGACCATCATGCCAGTATAGACCTTCATCTCTCCAGGTGTACCCCAGTCCCCAATGAAGCCAAAGCCCTGTGCTCTGCACCAGTTTGCAACCATTCATTAAACTGCATGGTGTAGTACCCCAGCCTCATCCCTGCCATGGACTGGCAGCACCTCTGAGATGTAACCGTGCTGCTGACCTGTCTGAGGCCCCTCCCCAACTCCACAGTTTCAACCTGCACTGTACTGATCCCATGCCTAGCTAGGTCATTTGTCCCAAGGTGCACAATGATATCTAGTTCTCTCACCTGTGATGCTGCTTCTGCAATCCTGAGGATTCACTTCTGTCCCTCCAAGCCATGGCACCAGGCAGGCACCTTACTTCCTCTCCTCCTTCCCCAGGTCTACCCTCTAACAATTGAGTCACTATCAGAAGCTGTTTCCTTCCCCTGTGGTGTCCCTTGCTACCCTTCTCTGTGTCTCCCTTGTGGATGTCCTCAGCATTCTTCTTGGTCTCCACTGAGGGTGCCATCATAGAGGAACCTTGCTCTGCCAGACTGGCATATGGTTTGTGCAAAGGTACAACTAGGGGCTTCACCTCTGTTCCACCACCCGCATCCTCCCAGAAACCACTGTGGTCCAAGTTCTCTCATACTTGGAAGCCTCTGTGACAGTGGTGCTCTTTGGGTGGGGAGGCCTCCTAGTCCTTGCCAGTTCAGCCTGGAGGTGAGCAACCTCCTCCCTCAGAGCTGATAGTTGCCTTCAGATAGGACAGCAATGCAGTTTCCAGAATGTCTCCCAGAAAACTGTTGCCCCACAACCAGTGCATTGCACCACTCCCCACATGTCCCTCTCCTTATAATATACAATATGTAATATTATACAAACATATATATTTTTTCTTCCTTTTTGTGGTGTGTACTTACCCTTTATGCACTGTGCTGGATTGTTAAGAATATGACAGTTCTGCCCCAAGACCTGTTGAGGAAGTGATGTCAGAACCTTGGCTATAAAGGAAACATCATGCCTGGGGGTGGGGGGGGAAGGGTGGGTGGGTAGTCCACAACCACTGGTGACTGTTAGAAACAATCAAATATACCACTGATCCACCACCCTGGTGAGTACTGCCCTTTATAGTAATTCAGCTAACTTCCAATAATTGATTTGTCAACTATTTAAAAGTAATTTGATGCAAACTGTTACAGAATACTAGTAGACAGTCCAGTTACCACAAAGAAAATCAAATATGCAGTTATTTCAACCCTTCTGAAGTTGCTCACAAGATAAGCAGTTTTGAAAACCCTTCCTGATTTAAAATGAAAATAATTAAACACAAAGCAATACCAATGTAAGACTGTAAAGTAAGGAAAACTTCCCTCAGATGTAAGTAAGAGAGATTTGTTGCAGATTTCTAGTCCAATATAGTATATCCCATGCAGCTTCTCAGTTGTTTCAAAGCACACCTGTTACACAACTTGAAGAGATGGGCTTCTGTCTGAAACAGGATCACACCAATAGTTTATAGTAATTGATCAATGCTGGAATGTTCCTCCACCCAAAATAATTGGCTAAGATGCAAGGTTCTCCTGACTAGTGAAGACAATTTCCACCTGATGCTGTGTCTGGCATCAAATTACAAACTGCAGCCTTTTCTATTCAAGAACACAGCCACTACCAGTAAATTATTTCAAAATATATTGATGCAAACTGTCACAGAATACTAGTAGACAGTCCAGTTACCTACAAAGGAAAAATCAGATATGCAGTTATTTCAACCCTTTGAAGTTGCTCACAAGATAAGCAGTTTTGAAAACCCCTTCCTGATTTAAAATGAAAATAATTAAACACAAAGCAATACCAATGTAAGACTGTAAAGTAAGGAAAACTTCCCTCAGATGTAAGTAAGAGAGATTTGTTGCAGAGATCTAGTCCAATATAGTATATCCCATGCAGCTTCTCAGTTGTTTCAAAGCACACCCTGTTACACAACTTGAAGAGATGGGCTACCATATAGTGAATACAACTGTCCTCTTAGCATAGGTCTCTGGACCTCTGCACCTGTGGGTGGCAGAGAGCCCTGTACATTGGCTGATAGATGCACTCTTTGCCTTGTTCATCTGTATCTGCAGTCACATGGAAGCACAGGGACCACAAGGTCCTCTGTTTCCACAGCCCACCAGACAGCCACATGAATCCTTCACATCTGTTGCTACATTGTCTGTAGGCAGATGGAGCATTTCCTTGGTGCAGAGCATCTACATCTGTTCATGCAGGTCCCAATGGAGATATGATTCCACTATCTCAAACATTTTTTGCAAGAAACATTGTTAAATACACCAGTTAGTGCAATCTAATGCCACAAAGGTAGGGAAATGTGGTGTTAGGGTTTTCAACCCTAACTCCCCAGCCTCTCATGCAGCAAAAAGAAAAACATTAGGGTTTGGGATCTCTGAAGTCTTGGTGAATCAATGGTGGGGTCTTCCTTGGAGTTCTCAGCTCTAATGTCCACCACATATTGTGTTGACAATGTGTGATGAGGCATACTTCTCCATCTTTGAGATTGTATCACCATGAGACACTGGCTTGGACCTATATCATGTGCTTCAGACTGGAGACTATGATCTAGGGGGAGGGGAACATTACAGTACACAACCCTAGCAAGACTCCACCAGTGATTATCCAAGACTCCAGAGACCCCAAACCCTAATGTTGTTTCCTTTTGCTGCTTGGGGTGGGGATAGGGAGTTAGGGATGGAAACTCTAATGCCACATTTACCTACTTTGTGGCATTAAGTTACCTCATTGGTGCATTAACAATGTTTTTGAAAAGAATATGCAAATACAGCTGCACTGAAAAGCATTGTCTTGTTTGCATGTACATGTCCCCTGATAGCTCCATATATGAGGGCACTACATAGGGCAGTTATCGCACTGTGCCTCCGACAGTATGTGAGTTTCACAATAAAGTATCTATCAGCAACTTTGGTGTGTGCTCCACTCTTTTCATTTTTTTGTTTGTCACTACATCTTTTCTAATGCTGAACAATAAAAGTTGGGACCTACCACATCCATGAGTGATAAGATCTTCCTCCTTTTCTCATCCTGATGATAGGCCCTCAGCCATGATTTCCCACCCACTACATTTTTCTCAAGCCCCCAACATGTACCATCATATAACGTGTTTCCTCTCAGTCCTATACAAATAACTCAGACTATTGTCTGCCAAAGTCTTGAAGTATTTTTGCATAATATTTAAAAATAGAAAGATTATCTACCTAAACATTGAGTTGTCCAGGGATATTGATTCACAGATCTACACAAATAACTCAGTTTTTGACACAGACCCAAAATGTGTTGTTACATAATATTTAAAATCAAAAGGCTGCTCTACTGAAGTACTGAGGTGCCCTGAACTGTTGCTTCAAAGACCAAAGTAAATTTCTAGGACTGTTGTGAAGCACAGCTGGAAAAATGTTATTTTATATAAAACATCTATTTAACAAAACTCAGCTCACTTCCAAAACCCCATATAAGGCAGTCAGTGACTATTCACAATCAGTAATCAGCACCTCTAACAATAAACCAAAAAGAGGCACTGAAAAAAAATTAATATTTAAAACATTTAATTTTAAACAAACTAGTGAGACCTCACCCAGAGTACTGTGTCCAGTTCTATGTAGCATCTCCACAGGGACACTGACAGGGTGGAAGCAGAAGAGGGCTATAAAATGGTGGGGAGTTACAGGAGAAACCACATGAGGAGACACTGTGGAGCTCAACATGTACTCCTGCAGGATAGAAGAGTGAGAGTGGACATAACTGAGACCTATAAGTGAGTACTGTGTCCACTTCTGGAGGCAACATCTCCACAGGGACGTTGACAGGGTAGAAGTGGTCCACAGATGGGCTACCAAAATTGTGGGAGATGCATGAGAAATCATATGAGGCGGACTTCAGGAGCTCAACTGTACTTCCTGGATGAGAGTGTAGTGAGAGTCGACATGACTGAGACCTATAAGTTCCTTATGGGGTGAACAACGGCAAGAGGGGAGTCTCTTTCAGAGCAGGAGGAGAAGGAGTACCAGTACATTGGGACATGCAATAAAACTTGAGCTGGAGGAGTTTAAGAGGATTTGAGGCAGTACTTCACAGAAAGGGTGATGGATGTCTGGAACAGCCTGCCAGAAGATGTAGTGGGTGCAAAAACAGTGGAGAGCTTCAAGCACATGAAGGATAGGCACATGGGCATAACAAGTAGAGGAAAGGGAGGAGAAAGAACACCTGTGACCAAATAGAGTCCAGTGTGTAGAAATAAATGGGGAAAATAGGGCAGATTAGATAGGCTCACAATTTATTTCTGCTGACAGATTCTGTGTTTCTGTGTAACAAGGAAACAGAACTGAAGCTGGGAGATGACACTGCCCTTGCCCACTGAATTCTGCTTTGAGGTATGATATCAGATCAGAATTAGCAAATTGAAAACTCTCAAAATATGTCCTAAAATGTCTTCTGTCTAAATAAAACCTATTCAGATCTTTCTAAAACGTTTCAACATTGAAACACAGCAGCTGTTTCTACAGTAATTATGAATGTTTCAAACTAACCTGATTTTGTTCATGAATCCAAAATATGCATCTGATTCCCTATGCCCTCACTATTAGACTAGGAAGGAGTTGTAAAGCAGCAAGTACCATGTGACCATCCTTTGAACAGCAAACCTTCATTTGACCTTCTCTCCAGTGTGAAATTGTGAAGAAACTGTACTTCACTAGCAATGTTTTGTTAATACAAGATTATGCAATGTTCCATGTCATTCACAGTATTTTGCAGTGAAAACTATTTGACAAATTCATAGTATTTTAATTTGCCACAAAGACTATACATAGTATATTGAACAAACCTTGCCCATCCTAGATAACATCATAACATGTATCAGCCATGGAACCTTTAGTGTCTTTAGACATAAGTATCAATGCATCATTCATATACCAATGAAAATCTATTCAGTGTTATGCAATCACATCGTCTCAAGAAGGTCACCTTATATTTATTTTAGTTTTATTTTAAACTGATGCATATTGGCATGTGCCTAACAGGTTAAAACCTTCTGTACAAAAGGAGGACCAGGGGAGGCTTGAAAATTATAAGTACTTCATAAGTACACCAAAACATTACTGTACCAAATAATCACTAACAATGCAAATTTGAATTGGAGTACAGTTACTATACAACTAAGAGTTTTACAGTTTGCATATTTCATTACTAAAACCTTTCTTGTTCACTGTTTACTGTATTTTAGAAAATGGACAATGCATTTCACTCTTTCACTTTTCTTTAATGAAAAGCATTGGGTCCAATAGCTTTTTGTTCTTAGAAAAGAAGGGAGCAGGAACACAATCTCATGGCAGTTATCAGATATGCAGCTGATATAAACTCAGTATTCACCATGTAAATGTATTACATTTAAATGTGTAACAGGACCCACTTCAGAGCTATAAACAAAGTGATGTGCCAGAGTGTGACCTGAAAAAGAGGATAATATCAAATGTATGCTGAAAACAGAGTTAGAATTAAGATTTCGACCATAAGTCCTCTTTAGGAATTATCTATACTAGGATTTGATAGGAGCTAAAGAACCATAAGGTCCATGATTTGCCCTATGTACTAATAATAACTAGAAATTGAACCCAAAAGAATAAATTTGTCAAGCCATGTTTTGTATGTTAATTTAGAATTACTCACAATCACTTCAATAGGTAAGGCAGTCCATGACTTAATAATATGTAAAGTGAAAAGAACTTCCGAGGATTGGAATTAAATTTCTAAAGTTGTAACTGCAATGGGTGTCCCCTAAAATTATAAGTCACATCCTTAAAATGAAACTCTAAATGAGTTATTAAATATGGATCATTAATGATGTCATACATAAGAAGAAGATCACCACTTAATCACCTGGTAGATAGGGCATCAAATTTAATGAGGTTAGTCTGATTTCATATGGTACATCTCTAAAGCCTCTCACCATTTTGGTGTACCTCCTTTGCACTCTTTCTAGTTGTGCGATATCCTGTTTTGAAAAGGACACCCTAGCTGAGATGAATAATCCAGATGTGGGATGACATATTCTCTGTAAAGTGGCATCACTACTCTTTTATCCCTTGATGTAATATTTCATTTAATCGACTAGATGACTCAATTTGCTCTAAGAATAACATAATTTATATGAGAATTAGGAGGAAATTGTCTGATATCAAGACTCCCAAGTCCTTCTCAGTAGCCTATAGAGGCACCAAAGCAGAGTTAGTGGAGAGGACAGGGAAAGTGGAGAACCTGGGTGAAAATTAATAACTGGAAAATTAAGAATAAATGATGGAGAACAAAACAGTGCTGATGGTGAGAGAGTGAGAGAGACATACAGTAGTAGAAGTGAACAAACTGATGAGTTCTCAAGTAGGGTTGAGTACATTGGCCTTAGAAGGAGGGCTGAAAGGTAACAGGTGTGGAGGAAGAAGTCAAGGAAACCAGGACAAAATGAACAAGCAATTGTCAATGCCGAATGTTGGCTTGCTGGCATTGGCAGTGCAGGAGTTAGAGAGAGGTACATAGGAATGGCAGTGAAGTATTGAACTGATGCTAGCCCACCCCACCCTGCAGAGAGTGACAGGCATTAGGGTGTCCTTTGGGTGTTTGATAGTGCAGTGCGGGAAAACATGTTGGGCAGGATGTGAAAATGACAGCTGCACAGTTCATAAGGAGGTGTAAAAAATGCCAGTGTTGAAAATGTGGCATGTAATATACCAATTTGCAAAGTTACAAGGGTGCATAGGAAATATACAATGCACGCTTGCAACACTTTCACATTTTATGGGCGTAAGGCACCAAATTTTCAACATAGGCATTTTAGCACCTCTGCTCATGTACACTGTCACTGTTATTTCCTCAAAGTGTCCCAGAAGTGATTTCATATAGTGACTACACTATTCTGCCGGAAGTGATAAAACACATTTTGGGCAGGATATGTGAAATGACGGCTGTACTGTTCATCAAGAGGGTGGAAAATGGCAATGGTGAAAATCCAAAGTAAATATCACAAATGCATGACAGTGATGGTACGCGCCATGAATCTGCCAACACACAATCATAACACAGTCATTTTATGGAGTATCATCACCAAATTTTCAACATAGGCATTTTAGGACCTCTGCTCATGAACTGTGTCACTGTCATTTTCATAATCTGGCCCAAGCACTGATTTCCCACAGCAACTGCGCTATTGCGCTGGACGTGGGAAATACATTTCGGACAGGATGTGGAAAATGATAGCTGTACTGTTCACAAGGAGGTGTACAAAATGACAATGTTGAAAATCCAGCATTAAAATATTGCGAATCGCGTGAAGTTACAAACTCACGTAGCAATTGCACAACTCACAGTTGTAAAACAGGCATTTATTGGATTTTTCCACCAAATTTGGAACATAGGCTTTTGAGAGGCCACCCCATGAACACTGGAACTGTCATTTTGTTAATGGGTCCCGAAAGGTGATTTCATGCAGTGACTGTGAAATCCCTTTCAGAACCGATGTACATGACAGTGATAGAATTCATGAGGAGGGCCCTAAAACCCCGTGTTGAAAATTTGGTGCCAAAATTCCAAGAAATGCCGAGATATGCAGCAAAGTTGAAAAACCCTATTCATTCCATTATACAGCTTACCGGCATTTCCTCAGTTCGCGTCAGCTTTGAAGAGTGAAGATGTGTTCGGTACACCAAAGATTGTCGCGCCCGGACTCTGGGAGGTAAGTATGGGTGGGGGTGAGGGAGGCAGGGCGAGTGGTGGGTGGGTGGGGAGGGGCATTGAGACTATGAGGGATGGTTTCATTTTACAGGGTAAAAAAAAACAGGGAACACCATCGTGGGACAGTTTTCATTTTCAGGGCATTTGGCACACTGGGATGGGCTCCCAGCATGCCACCTAACTGTTTGGGGGGTGCAGTAGCCGACGGGGATTGGGCACCCTCATTGGCACACAACACGGGGAGGAGAAAGTAATGCTGAGGGGATTGGGCACCCCTCGGCATTCAACAGTTGAGGGTGATGCTGACGGGGAGAGGGCTCCCCGTTGGCACACAAAGACAGCGGAGGGTCATGAGCGAGGGGGATTGGGCACCCCTTGGCATTCAACATTTGGGGGATTTATGCCGACAGGAGTGGGCTCCCGTCGGCACACAAAGACAGCGGGGGTTACCGACAGAGGGATTGGGCAGATGTGTGGCTGCCCGCTCACTGACCATGTTCATAATGGCGGCGAGCACGGCAAGCAAAGGACCGCTGCGTATGATGAGCTTTGCTCGGATTGCAGCGGACCTTTGCTTAGATGTGCTCGTCCCGATTATGTATGCATGGTGTGGTGCCGGCATGCAGGCTGATTGGGGAATGAGGGACACACCTACTGATGCGTTCCCTGCATTCGCCCAACAGTGGCCGGCTTCAACTCTGCACTCTCCCAAGATGTTGGCTTGCGCTTACATGGCAAGCCAACATAAAAAGGATATGTACACATATAGTAGCATACATGTGAAAAGTGAGTATATCCACACATGTCCTCAACACAGATGTATGCAGACATAACCCTCCAAATACACACACACACACGCAGTACATGTTATACGTTTATGAAAACAAATATATCAGAGGGGAAAAGGGAATTATTTCAGTGGTAAACAATAAGGTGACAAACACAAGTTCATATAACATAAGCCTGTTGGTTAAACCAAAGGGCTGCAGGGAGCCTAAGCAGATGATAAGATTAATTTCAGTGGTTGTTCTTTTGTTAGCATCCAAGAATCTCTGTTGATGGACACAAACAGACTAATAATTGACATTATGGTCCCTGGAGGGAAAGTGTCTACATTTCTGACTGATCTGTAGTGTTCCCCAAATTAGTCAGTCAGGCATCTGACAGCCACTACGGTCTAAATACCTGCACACTTCCTATAAAGAATACACTATACCACATTGCTGGAAATGCATGAGAACTCCTTGGTGATGTGCAAAATTCCTGTGGAACCTTGGATTTCAAAGACACTACAGATTAATTTGGAGGTATAACAGTGGGATCTGTTGCATGCCTTGGTATCTGGTGGGATGGAATGGTTAGGAGTGAGGATGCAGCTAAGTAACAAGAGATTATTATGATGACTGGTTGGCCTGTGGTATGAGGCAGTGACTGGCTCTGTTAAGGAAGCTTAGATGTTAGATACGGTTTTCATAATGGGAAAGTTCCTTGTCATGGTTCTGAAAGAGAAAAGGTATTGGATTGAAAGGAAGCACAAATGCAATATATTCATTTTTCTGTGAGAGACTCTCTCTCTTAAGATGGCATGGTTATGGGGTATGTCCATTCCCAGGAGGAGTGTCCTGTCCACTTTTTCTTGCGACCCATGTTAATAAACAGTTGCATATTATTTGAGCCTGCTTAGCAAACATGTTATAATCACTGCATAACCTGTGAAATCTTAGAAACTGTGAATATGGAAAACCATTCTTAGTATGTTTGGGATGGAAGGAACTGCAAAGAAGAACGTTGTTTGAGTCAGTAGACATTTTAAAGCAACAGTGCAGCAGAAAAATATTTTGTGAAAAGATAGTTTAAGCTACAAGTAAAAACATATTAGCAAACATGTCAAATTTACTTTTCTCGGTACCTCCTATGCTGTGCACCATGAGTTTTTTTATTTATTATTTCTCATCCCTAACCCTTGACAGGTCTACAATGTCATTTCTAAACCAAATATGGCAACCATCTTTTCTTATAAATTAAAATATTTAGAAAATATTCAAATTCTGATGGAACCAGAACATTTTACTATCAAATGAAAACTGGAAGAGGCCTGGAATATTTTATAGTGAAAAAGATAGGGTCATTTTTGGCCCTATTTCCTTGCACTGCTGCTTTAAGAACAGCATTATGCAATTATGCTTTGATATCTAGGAAAGAGCAGTATGGAAGCATACTTCAACAGCCCACTGAAGGAAGAATGGTAAAGGGTAAACTGGGCAGAAAAAATTTGGATGGATTCTCTGGAGCAGGGTTGGTCCCACACATTCATTTGTATTACATTTGTTATTGTCAGGCACATTTCCTGGAATGGAGAAAATAATATTTTCCTGGATCCAATCAGCAAACAGACTGGCAAAGCTGGGACCAATCCTAGTACCCATGGTAACTCCACTGACCTATTGAAAACTTGTATTGAAAGAAAAAGCATTAATTTTAAGAACAATTTCAGGCAGTCAGGCTAATGTGTGTGTGAGTAGCTGCTGGACTTCCTGCTTGTTCAGAAAGTGCTTCAGAGTTGTCAGGCTGTGGTTGTGGGGAATCACTGTGTAAAGTGATTTGATGCTACAGTAAGGATGAGTCAATGAGAGCCACTGATAAGAACCTGTTAAATAACTGGAGAACATTATTACCATCTTTTATGTACAGTAGGAGGGAAGGGATTCGACAACTGGTCTCCTGAGGCTGTCAAGAAATGTCAAGATGTAGGATGTGGGCAGGTGTAGGCAGAGGCAGTAGGTCAGCCATTTTACCTGTTTTTGGAATTTGGGAAGGAAATAGAACCTTAATGCCTGGAAAATTTTAACTATGGACTATTAGCAGAGGCAGGAGTTATTTGTTTTCTATAGAAGAGCTGATGGTGGTGGTGACCTTTGTCTGATAGCTGGCAGTGAGTCCTGTGAAAAAAGAGAGTTAAAAGGAGGATTCAAGAGTTGCTGTGTAGCTATAATGATATATAACTCTGTATGCCAGACAATGACAGCTCCTCTTTATCAGATTATTTAAACACAGTGCCATCCTTGTATTGCAGTAATCTGGGGGACGCATGTTCATCAGCATTCAAGTTAAGGGTGATAGTGCCTGCAATGAAAATTGACATTTGTGGTGTCTTTCATACATTGGTTAACAAAATAATCTACATCATGAAAACTCCATGGTGGTGACGGCTATGCACTACATTGGGGACTGATGTTGTTTATGATCCTGGTAGTGATACCATCATTACCTACATCGAAAGAACTCATATAAGAACAAGCATTTGTCAATGCCAAATCTTGCTTGCTTATATGTTCTCTTTAGGTATTTAGAAGTTATAGTACCATGCCTAGGAACTGTCATGAGCCCCCCCAGACATCCACTCTGTCTTTCTGTTCAGTATTCACAGAAGAGGGAAGGGCAAGGGCCACAGCAGTACAGCAGTTGCCAAGGTGGTGAAGAGGTGGACAATAGTCCATTCACAGGTAAAAGAGTCCTGCAGAAGCTGACTAAAATGAAGGTGGACAAAGCAATGGACCAGATGGCATACATCCAAGGACATTAAGAGAACTGTGAAGGGAGATAGCAGTACATCTGGCAGCCATGTTCACTGAGTCATTCAACACAGGTGGTGGTACCAGAGATTGGAGGAGGGCACATGTGGTCCCTCTATATAAATCAGCAGCAGGGAGGAGGCGGGTAACTATAGGGTGTTAGCCTCACCTCAGTAGTGGGAAGATCATGGAGACATTGCTTAAAGGAAAGGATAGTGGGAATCTAGAAGCCATCAGAGCTAGAACCATAGGCAACATGGATTCACAGTGGGGAGGTCATGTCAGACAAATCTGGTTGATCTCTTTGACTGGGTGACAAAGGAAGTATATCAGGGTGGGGCAGTGGACAATGCTTACCTTGATTTCAGGAAGCCTTTGACACCATCCCACATAGGAGGCTGATAAACTAGCTGGATAGGCTGGGCATGGGGGAAAGGTGGTAAACTGTAGAAACTGGCTAACAGACAGGAGGCAGAGAACAGTGGTAAATGGGGTGCAATCTGGGGAGAGGGGTGACTAGTGGGGTGCTACAGGGATCGGTTCTGGGGCCAGTCCTGTTCAATGTCTTCTTTAGTGACATTGCAGAAGCACTGAAGAGAAAGGTCTGGCTGTTTGCACATGACACCAAGATCTGTAACACAGTGTATACCCCAGAGGGGTGGAGAAAATGAGGAGGGATCTGGGAAGCTTGAAAAATGGTATAAGGACTGGCAACTGAAGTTTAATTCATAAAGTGCAAAATTATGCACCTGGAACACAGAAACCCTGGAAAAAGCTACAGGATGGGGGGAGTTCCTGACAATCACAAAGAAGGAAAGGACCTGGGGGTTCTTATTTCAGAATACCTGAAAATATCAAAGTGCTAAGGCAGCTGGAGGGCCAGTGACATGCTGGAGTGCATAGGCAGGGTATCACCAGCACAAGGAGGGAGGTAGTGATGCCATTATATAAAACCATGGTCAGGCCTGACATGGAGTACTGTGTGCAGTTCTAGAGGTCACACCTTCATAAGGATAAAACAGGCTAGAGATTGTCCAGAGAAGGGCGAATAAGATGGTACAGAGCTTGCAACACAAGACTTATGAAGAGAAATTAAAGGACCTCAATATGTATTCACTGAAAGAGAAGAGGAAAGAGGATGTGATAGAAACATTCCAAGTACCTCAAGGGAATAAATATTACTGCTGAGAAGCAGAAGACAGCTGCTACAGGCACATGTGTCAGCTTCTGTGTGATATTCTTTTGTTCTTATAAATCTGTAATCTCCAGTATTTCAGTAACCACATGACCACACTGCCTTCTTTAGGAAATTTTACGCTGGTTGATGCCTGGTGTCAGACTGCAGATAGTGGGCTCACCAGATTGTGTTGCCATTTGAAAACCTTCAAGAGTGTTCTTTACTGGTAAACATTTTGGAAAGCTGGTGAACGCCTCACAATTTTATTATGATTTTATCTCCTTATGTCTGTTCCCTTTGGTCCCTCATCCCACACCACAACAGTCGTTGTATGTGGTTCAGAGCTCAGTACTTATGTTACATACTGTAGCTGAGTAATGTGGGTTGTGCTTGGATACAGAGGACAGATCAGTAAGTAGGACAATGCTATTCAGGTATTAGCAGTTTTGAATTGATCAGTGCTTAGGTACTTTGAACATAGGTATGCAGTCAGCAATTATAGTACAACTGAGCTGGATAGTCTATGCAAGGTGTTAGATGCTTGAACTGATGAGTAGCGTGTTATGATTTGATGTTGGCTTGGCCTTCTCTGTATCCCACCATAAAAGAGGATGCTTAGTCCAGTAGTATGAGACCCCCAAGTGGGATAAGAGCGCCTGAGAAGGAGGAGGTGACAGGGAGGATGGAGGGTGAGTCGACTCACTCTAAGCAGAGCTGTGGTTAAGCGATTGTTTTAAGTAGGGTATGGAGAGAAGCTCTTCCCCATACAACCACAGGCATCGCCTTTCAATTATATGTGGTTCAGAGCTCAGTACTTATGTTACATACTGTAGCTGAGTAATGTAGGTTGTGCTTGGATACAGAGGCCAGATCAGTAAGTAGGACAATGCTTGTCGGTATTAGCAGTTTCGAATTGATCAGTGCTTGGGTACTTTGAACACACAGGTATGCAGTCAACGATTGTAGTACAAGTGAGCTGGATAGTCTATGCAAGGTGCTTAGATGCTTGAACTGATGAGTAACGTGTTATGATTTGATGTTGGTTTGGCCTTACTCTGTATCCCACCGTAAAAGAGGATGCTTAGTCCAGTAGTATGAGACCCCACAAAGAATAATAATATCAAACGATTATCTCCTCCAACTCTGAAGAGTGTGAACAGTAGCACGCAGAGAGGAAAACCCCTTTGGGGAACCTCTGAGGACCCATGGCTACTGACCTGCCTGTCCTTCTGGGCATACTAAGGGAGAATAATCTTAAGTAACAATATTAAGCTAATTCGAATTACTAAATTAGAGATCCTGATCCAGTAAAGTGAAAGCTGAATAAGTACTGAGTATTCCAGTTGGTGAACATAGCAGCAGTTGTCTAGCAACTCCTAGTTCGAGAATCCATCTCTGGAGCAGAATGATAGTAGATTGGAATCCATGGTTGATAATAATTTGTAACATCGAAGTTACATTGGTGAAATGTTCCGGCAGGTGAGGATGGCTTCTGCAAGGGAACCGGAAGCAAAAGGCTAAGTGTCCATGTCCAAAGTAGGAGGACAGGTAGTTCATGTTCCGCTTGGCAAGCTTTGCAAATGAAGGCCTTGGTGATGAAGCACAAGAACTGGGTACATGTGTGTGATCTGGAGAGGGGGAGCAGTAGGAATCTCTGATCCGAGTGGGAGCAGGTAAGTGAATTAGGTATAGATTTTAGTGCAAATAGGTAGACATAAGTTAAATGTACCTCCAGATCCCAATAGGTGAAGTAGGTTGAAGAATAAGGGGAATTGGTCTTGATGAACCTCTAGTCCCTGTAAGGGCAAGAAGATAATATGAGAAAATAGTGTAATAAGTGGACCTGTACAGAGGTCAGGCGTAGTAGTAAGTAAAGCTGCATGATGCAGCGTATAGCAGAGTAGTAGTATTGCATAGGTTTTGTACAGTATTCAGCAAGGAGCATGAAGAATGGTAATAGTACAGGAATTGAAGAGTTCGTCTGGAGATCCAAATAGTTGCATAATGATGAAGAAAACCACGGTCCAATGCCAGAATGGTACAGTAACTAGAATTGACCTGGTAAGAATAGTTTGACAAGTCCTGAATAGTTGAGCTTATGAGTCATAAATGGTGATAACTGAAGAGGCTGAGTCGAATGAAGTCACATTGTCACAAGGTCCAAAAGTCAGAGGGCACAAATCATGAGATTTAAAGTCCTTCGGATGATCTCAATTAAGTCCTGTGGAGTAGTAGTAATATCATATGACTGAAGTGACAAGGCAGAAGCATCCAAAGGATAAAGACGAATGTCTAAAAAATCCAGATGTGAGTCCATAGTAAAGGAGTTCCTAAGGTTGGTAGACACAGCTACAGGTAGATGTATAGTAGAATGTGAACCTCCAGGCCCGAGCTGGGTGAGGCAAGTGTAGTAAGTAATTAAACCCCCAGGCCCAATGGCAAAGCAGGTCATAGAGCAGGCAATTATGAGTGATAATAGAAAATCGAGGGACCCAGGCCCATAGGGTGCAGGTCTTCAAAGTGCGATGCGGTGAATCTCCGCCCGACGGGTGAGGCAGGTTCTAAAGCAGTGGTAGATAAGATAACAGTATCGTCGAGCTGCATGAAATGCAGAATAGCAGGAAGCAGTAAGGAATACATTATAAATGGTATTGCAAATGGTAGCATATCTTGAGTCACTTTGGAACTGAGCAGTAATATAGATTAGGGCAAACTTATGAGAGCTGTGAAGGTGCTGTAGACTGTAGTATCCTGAAAATCGAGGTTGGAAGGGATTGCAGTTAAGATACTTAAGTGGATTAATTAGCAACTCGACCAGAGGTAATAAGCATACCGAAACTGTAGATCAATGTCTTAGGCATCAGTTAAACTAAGGAAGGCAATATGGAATAGAGCTTAACAAGGAGTTCTGGCAGAGAGTAGTAACTCTGAAGGAGATAAAATAGCTTGCAGAAGCATCCATGGGAATTGAGGTGAATATGTTAGTGTACTCCAGAATAGTTCAGTGGAAACAGGATCTGTGGGAAGCATGATTTGGAGAGGTTAGTCTGATGAATGAGCAGCTCCTTAGGAAGCATCCAAGGGAATGAAAGGGAGCTGAGCCCAACAAGATAAGGAAGTGCGGCTAGACCACACACAGGTCAACTGACGGACCGTGGGAGGTACGTTAACAGCATATGTCAGCGGTGAGTAATAGAGCAGTAACTAAGCCCAAGAGGCTGACATGTATTGGACCAGCGAGATCGCTGGCAAGGTAGCATAAGTAAAGAGTGGCAGCTAGCCCCACGTAACTAGCATGCACAGCTGGACCACAGGGTCAGCTGGTAGGATAAGTAAAGAGAGGAACTAAGCACCAAGGGTAGCCAGTACAGCTGGACCACACAGAGGTCAGCTGGAAAGTGAGGAAGAAGCAAGCGAAGTGAAGAATCATGGTAATCATCCAGGGATAGTGAGTGATATCATGAGTCATGGTCTGGCAGATAATCCACAATGGAGTATGGATGGTCCTGGACAAAGGAAAGGAAGTAAGCAAAGTTGGCTGTGACATCCAGAGTTCAACGGCAAGATCCAGTATTCGTTAACCGATGTCAGGGAACTGGAAGCAGAAATAACATCATGCTGTAGAAGCAGATAAAGCTGGAGTACTAGAAGCAAAGGAAGCTGGCCTGCACTACAATTATAGTGAGCTGTAGCATGGTAGGGTATATGCATGACATGCAGGAAGCGTTAACATTTTACTGCTTCCTACAATATGGTATCCAGGTTGGAGTTATGCTACAGTGACAGCATATTCCCTAGAGTTGGCAAAACAGAAAAGGCATCATAGCTTAGGGTTGTTAATCATTCATTCGCAGTGCAAGGAAATTAAAGCTAAGGCTCCTCTAGTGGGCATATTCAAGTACTGTAGGCATCCCTTCATAGAATGTCTGGTACTGAGGCGGTGTAGAGGCCAGAAAATAGGACACCTGGCCTGAAATGGCAATTCATAAAAGCCAAGCTACAAGCTCCAGTGACGTTCAGGATATGGGGGAGCGGTCAGCAAGTAATATCAGTCGGCAAGTATGTTAAGCATTTTCTCAGGGCTGTACACGTTGTTTAATCAAGTCTGCAATCCTTAAGATGGTTTGTAAAACATTTTCTGGGTAGAGTCTTGCAGTTTATGCAGCCCAATACCAATAAATAACTGTGATTCATTTAGTTATTTTCTGCAGAGCCTGCATTATACACATTGGCACTGGTCATTTGTTTTAAGGTCTCATTTGCTGGTTGAAAGTATTACTATCTATTAGTCGTATGTGAAGTCGTTCAACGATGCAGTTGAGTTGCTTGCTAATCATTACAGCACAAAACCTCCTGGCTGAGCATGGTAGGAGCGGCGTGGAAAGCGGTCTACACTGACCACGATATTGTGCATTGAGGCTCCGACACTGCAGCGTTAGCCACAGTGCAGTCAAGCGAATAAAAATAGAAATGGGCATCAGGCTGAAGGACCCGAGTATGCAAGCGTGAGGCATTGAGTGAAATACATGCATAGTGGCAATCCAGGCAAGTAGAGGAGCAAATAGAGGAGATCCACCGAGGGAGCTGAATGAGCAAAGGATGACATGAACTGCGGCGCTGCAGCTAGAGAGTAGAACCCTCCCCAAAAATAAAAGAAAACAAAGAAAATGAAGAAGAACACGGCAGGGAGGGTGAGCAGGGAGAGAAACAAGAGAGGGCAAAACAAAGCAAGGAAGGAGTGGAGCATGGCAGGGAAGGAGGGGAACAAGACCTAAGCACACAGCACGGAGGAGCGAGCGAAGTAACTCGCTTCTAAGCAGAGCTATGGTTAGGCTATTGTTATAAGTAGGATATGGGGGAGGAGCTCTTTCCCCATACAACCACAGGCATGCACCTTTCAATTGGTGGCCACAGCTGCAGCCTTCTTCTTGCCAGGATGGTGGGTGAGCAGCTGCCTTCACAGTCTGTGAAGTCTGACGTCTTTCAGTGCTGCTTATTGGTCATCTTCCAACACAGGCGGTGATGCCAGCCAAAAACTAACTCAGGACAAGCAGCTTTAAGTGGGAAGAAATGGAGTGAGCAAGAATCAAGTACTCATTCAGATGCAGAGTTGATTTTAAGATCAGCATACTGGTGTGGACACATGGCAAATAGAACCCAGGTCTTTAAGCTGCCTTATGAAGCGTAAGGCTTCTCGAAGCACTGAGGTTCTGTTTATTGTACTGTAAGTGGGCTGCATCTAATTCTGTAATTTCTGTACCTTACATCTGGATGTATTGTAGGCCCAACTTTAAATGAACACTGCACCTGAATGAACACATGATACCATAGAAACAGAATTTGTCAGCAGAAAAGGACCGCTCAGCCCACCCAGTTTGCCCAAGTGTTCTCTACCTACTTGTAACTCCTGCCTGTATTTGTTACTGTATGTCTCATTCTGCCTGCATCCATCAGGACCTCCTTGTGAATGAGCTTGCTCAATGGATTTTCCTGCAATGAACTTGAACCTACTCCATCTCCATAGCCCTATTGATCTCCGTTGATCCCTACTTCCCTTTTTCTAATATACCCCTATGTTTATCCCATGCATGCTTCATGCCTCCTACCATTTAGACTCCACCACTTCTCCTGGCAGTCTGTTCAAGGTGTCTACCACCCTTTCAGTAAAGAAATATTTCTTCACATCTATCCTGAACTCCCCCAGCTTCATCGTATGCTCCCTGGTTTGGGTGCTCATCCTCATTTGAAGGAAACTCCCCAGCTGTACCCTGTTTACCCTGTGAGGTACTTTGTAGGTCTTGAACATGTCCCCTTGCCCTCCTCTCTTCCAAAGTGCACACATTGAGATTCTTCAGCCTCTCCATGTAGGGGTTCCTGTGAAAATCCTGAACCTTTTAGTTGCCCATCTCTGGAAAACCTCCACCCTATGTAATTTCTGAAGTGTGGACTCTAAAACTGGACACAGTACTCAGCTGGGGGTATACCAGGGAGTGATACAATGGCAGCACAACATCCCTCCTCCTCCTACTGGATATGCCACTCCTTATGCACCCCAGAATCCAATTTGCCCTGCACATAGCCTTGTCACACTGTACTGCCACCTTGAGGTCCTCTTATATAATAACCTCAAGGACCCTTTCATGTCTAGTGAGTATCAGTACTCTCCCCATTCTATACTCAGCATCGTTCCTATGCCCTAGGTACATGATTTTACACTTGTTGGCATTGAACCCCAACTAAGTAAGAAAATGGAATTGATTTGAATGAATTGCTGGCTTTTAAAGCAGCTTTTCAGGTAGTGTATGTGTCTGTGGGGGTAGTGATGCAGTGAATTTAAAATTAGTAGGCGGCGTGAGTGCGAAGTACCCACATTGCTTTAGTTTCAGGCTTCACCGAAGTGGACATTGAGGAGTACTCACTTCGCCTTTTCATAATGAGTTGACTTCACGTTGTTATTCCGCCTTTAATGTGAAGTAAGACAGAATGACAGCAATAGGCACTTTAAGCAGCCCCACACACACATCACATGGCTTACAGTACTGTAAGTCACATGCTGCTTAGCCAGCCAGGCAGGAAGTGAGTCATACCAGCAGATTTCTCCTTTGCAGAGATAGGAGAAGGAAGGATAGTGTAGGAGAGGAGTGTGTATTTGTTGTTAACTTGCTTAAACATCATAAAACCAACAGCATTTTTAAAAGCTAATTCTTTAGTTTTTGTTGTACTGTTTTGAGTTCCTTTTTGTGACTGACTTATTTGTTTTATAGATTTTGTTTTGTGTAAGTGTGTGTGTGCATGTGATGATTGGTCTTATCGTCGTGACCGTCAGAGTGGAGAAAAGGAGGTTATGGACCAGGGACAGTCTGTGGCCCATGTTAGACAAAGGGGGTGTGGACACGTGGGGTCAGCATGGGCGGGTGTCACTGAACCACTCCAGAATATTTCATCCACCCCGGAAGCAGCAGCACCACCAGTGCCACCGACACATCCAGCAAGTCCGCCGCCGCCACCACCACCACAATCTGTACCAGCTACAGGAGCTCCAGCAGCGGCACCTCCCACTCCACAGCAGCAGGTGGAGCCCTCCCAGAGGCATGACACTGCTGCTGGCATGCATCTGCCCCTGTTGTGCCTGGTCCCCCAGCAGCTTGACAGTCTGGCAGTTCTTCAACTGTGTTAGGGGACAGTAGCATTGTGGTGTGCCTGCTTTGTGGTGTGCAGGGAGGCTGTGGCCCCTGGGGACACATATGGGGACTAGGGGCAGAGGACACACATGCTGAACCACCACAAGGTAGAGTGGCAGGCTGCCACAGAACAGGCCAGGCTTCCACCTGCTGGCCCTTCAGTGGCAGTGGCAGTGGGTGCTGCTGTTGTGCATCGCCAGAGCAGGAGGAGGGCACAGCAGCAGCTGCTGCTCCACCAATACCCCACCACTGCCACCAGCACCACCCTCACCACCACCACTACCTGCCTTTCCTCCCACAGCAGGAGTCGCCCACCTGCAACACAGTCAGAAGTAGCACTGCTATGGGTTGCAATGGAGGAAAATAATCAGAGGATGGGTGCTGTCCAGCAGCAGATGGAGTGGATCGAGCAAGAGCAGCTACAAATAGTGCTTCATCTGGTGCTGGAACACCATAGGATTGAGCATTAGGTTTTGTTTTCTGCCCCCAGCGCTGTACTGTTTTGTGTTTTGTTTGTTTCATACCAGAAACAGGGAAGGCCCGATGTAGTTAAAGGAAGCCGTCAGCAACAGGAGTACTTGCATCCTGCTGCCTGCAAAGGTTACCATCGGTTAAACCTTTTAAGTATGTTGTGGCATTTTTCTGACACCACAACATACTTTATACTAAATAAACATCAGCGAAACCGGTAGTACGGCAGATGCTATGGGGCTCCATTATGCGTGAATTCAGTGTCGACGCACCATGCACTTCAATACAAAACAATTTGAAGTGCGTGGCATCTCCTGCACCTTTCCTTTACACATAATGTGGCCCCATAGTGTCAGCATCCTTCTGGGTCACTGACTTCTTTCTTAAAATAAAGTATGTTGCGGCATGAGAAAATGCTGAAACATACTTAAAAACTTAACGAGTGCAAGCCTTGCACTGTGCAGGATGCGGGAGCTCCTGTTGCTGACTGCTTCCCTTGACTTACCTCCAGTGTAATCTCTCTTTCTCCACATGTCCTTTCATTCCATAGTGCAATACTTTTCTGGCCAGAACGCTCATAATTTTGGTAAACCAGGGCCCAGAAGACTTCCCAAGTTCCGTTCTGAAGATCCGCCAAGTTCCGCAACTTGCTCAGCAATGTTATGACGTGATGCCAGGGAGAGGACGGGGCATGCTTTATTATAGTGAATGGTTGGCAGCTTTCAGAAAGTTTCTTTATGTTATAATGGTCAGTTTGTGTGGTGAAGCATTGGGCGCGTTTCCATTAACAAGGCTCTTGTTAGTTGAAGCGTGCCCACGTTCACCACAACGTGCTGAACGAGTGGCAGAACTTGGGTGGCTCTTCAGAATGGGAAGTCCTCCGGATCCGTTTTACTGAAATTAAGAATGTTTTGCCAGAAAAGTATTGCACTATTTAAGGACATGTGGAGCAAGAAAGATTTCCTGGAGTTAGGCACCAATATATTGGGTGTAATACCATCCATAATTATGTAACTTGGTGAATCTCTTTAAAGCAACAGTGCAGCAATCTGTTGAAAATTTTGACCTATACTTTTTATGCTATTTTACATTGCCACTTTACTTTCAGTACATCCTGACTTGTATAATAGTATTCTTTCCAGTATTTGAGTCTGCTTTTGTACTTTTTTTCATGTGAGATAATAAAAGGAGCACTCCTTTAATATGGTGCAGACCAGTTCTTCTGTCAGTATTTTGTGCTGTTTTTCCCCATCAGTTGTTATATATTATTTCTGTTGTAATGTCTGTTGTCAAATTAACAGTTATGCAGCAGGCAGTGTTTTATGACATCACAGAACAATAGTTGTTCAAAACAGCTGCAAATAGTGCTAAGAACCTGGTCAGAACAATATTAAATGGCGTGCTCTTTTAATTCTCAGTCATGACAAAAGTAGTAAAGCAGACACAAATTGTGAAAAGAAGGTATCATACAAGTCAGGAGGTATCTAGTGGCCGCAAATGTAAAATAGCATAAAACTATAGGTCAAAATTGTCACACATTGTTGCAATGCTGCTTAATTTATAATTAAGTATGACATTATGTGCTCACAATCACACACACAAAAATGCATCTGTCTTCTGTCCAGAAAATTGGCACGTGCTGAGGAAGTGAAATGGTATCATCACACCACATGCAAACTCCCCAGAATTTATTACAGTCACTCCTGCACGAGTGGTGGCACAGAGTCCCCATATTTTTTGCATGCCCAAATGCATCCACCTTTGTGCAGAAAATTGACAAGTGGTAACATAGTGAAATGAGACTGTTTCAGTACATACAAAGTCCTCCAGAATTAATGGCAGCACTCAGTCATGTGCATAAAAGTGGCACAAAGTCCCAGATTTTTCTGCAGGCCCACAATGCATCCTCCTAGTGTGCAAAAATTGACAAGTGGTAACACAGTGAAATGAGACTGTTTCAGCACATACAAAGTCCCCAGAATTTATGGCGCACTCAGTCATGTATGCAGTGGTGGCACAGAGTCCCCAGATTTTTCTGCAGGCCCACAATGCATCCTCCTTGTGTGCAGAAAGGTGAAAAGTGATCATCTCAACTGGATTGAAAGGTGCCCTTTGGATGTACAGTAATAGCAGCCTTGGTGAGTATATATATATATATATATCTGTATATATATATATATATATATATATATATATATATATATATTTATAGTTGTGTATTTGTAGGTGATGATGAGGGTTGAACTTGACATGGACATGTACTCATGCTATTGCTCTGCATCACACACAGGTGACTCCGTCTCCGAGCTGTTGCTGTGCACTGTCCAGTGCTCAATGAGAATTTTTGCACTTAAATGAAAATGGATAACTCAAGCACATGAAGGTAGTATTCTTTTTTTTTTTTGGGGGGTCATATTTTCAGTTTTCTCTGCAATGGTTTCTTATTTCTTTATTTCTTCACAGATTTCATCAGCATCCTTCTGAGTCCGGTTCTTATTGATGGTCATGGTCATCGAATGAAACGACTTCTGCATGTTGCATATGTCCCAAGCTCGGGTAGGGAGGGGTGTCTGATCATGTTGATGAACTTTTTGGGATAAGGCCACTTTGACAGAACAACAAAGTATCGTGAATTTTCCTAAAAAAGAAATGAATGACTTCTTAAAAGTTACAGCTTCATTGTTATGTGTCCCTCCCTGGTTCTCAAATCTCAGTCTCTATTGTCAACTAAGTTACATTTCAGAGACACATCTTGTCAACTACTAAGACAACCTGTTGTTTGCAACATTTGCAGCAGTCTTTACAAAGCAATGAAATGGATGAAATAAAATCTTCATACTTACTAGAATGCATTTCACATGGACATTACATCGCTTCTCTCTGTACGGTATAGTTACAGCATCTTTCCCAATGAGTAACATTAGCGATGGAGCCTGTTTTGTTCTCCTGTAAAAGAAACAAAATAAGTAGACTGTATGTGTTTTGCCACTGCGGCTCTGAAAAGCTACAGAAAACAAAACAGACAACTTAAGGAAGTGAGGCAGCATAACAAACATGAGTGCACATACTCACTTTATGGTTTAAATATTAGAAGCTGGTGGGGTGGTGCACTGGTAGACTGGTGGTCCATGGTGGGCAGACAGACTCATGGTGGCAGCAGAGTTGGATAACATCAGTCCTGGTGGTGGTGGTGGTCCGGGTGGGCAGACAGCCTCATGGTGGCAGCAGAGTTGGATAACATCAGTCCGGGTGGTGGTGGTGGTCCATGGGGGCAGACAGACTCATGGTGGCAGCAGACTTGGATAACATCAGTCCCGGTGGTGGTGGTGGCGGTGGTCCATAGGGGCAGACAGACTCATGGTGGCAGCAGACTTGGATAACATCAGTCCCGTGGTGGTGGTGGTCCATGGGGGCAGACAGACTCATGGTGGCAGCAGACTTGGATAACATCAGTCCCGTGGTGGTGGTGGTCCATGGGGCAGACAGACTCATGGTGGCAGCAGACTTGGATAACATCAGTCCCGGTGGTGGTGGTGGTCCATGGGGGCAGACAGACTCGTGGTGGCAGCAGACTTGGATAACATCAGTCTTGGTGGTGGTGGTGGTCCATGGGGCAGACAGACTCATGGTGGCAGCAGACTTGGATAACATCAGTCCGGTGGTGGTGGTGGTCCATGGAGGGCAGACAGCCTCATGGTGGCAGCAGAGTTGAATAAGATCAGTCCCGTGGTGGTGGTCTGGGGTGGAGGGGCACACGCCTTTTAAATACTGCAGTTAAAACCTGCCAACATTATCCACATCTTTATCCTCATAAAGAAAACTGCCCTCACAGTCATCAATGTCTGAAGTCTGACCACTGGAAATTCTTTCTCCATTGTGTCATCATCTACATCAGTGGTGGGACGTTTCAGGCAGCCACTGCCAGTGCCACCAGGATGCTCCATTTCCACATCAGCAAAATCACCATGACTAGGCGGAGTATGAATAACAAGGTTGCAGTCTGTGCTGGTATGTGCCTCTCATTCATTTTAATGAATGTTAGCAAACTAACATTTGCAGGACACAGGTTTGTCTGATGATCCTGACTATTGCACCTGCTGAGCTGAATACCCTCTCAACACTTACACTGGATGGTGGGCATGTGAGGTACTTCAGTGCCACTGCAGTCAGCTCTGGCTATTTGCTGACCTTTCCACTCCAGTACAAAGAGGATCTTCACTTATTGTCAGATGCCTGTTTTCAGACAAATATGACTCAACCATTCTCTGTGCCGCACTAAGTCCGATTGTTGATGCATCAGCCTGTTCCCCGAATCATTGATGTCACAAATACCCATTTGGGACAAGGCCTCCCAAAGTGGGTTGACGCCAACCACTTTGGATGACAGACCACCTGGAACTACAGTCCCCTTACCCTTGCATGATATGCTTGCTGGTCCTCCAGCTACACCTTCAGCTGGATTATGCTGCTGAGGTTTGCAAACCGTGGCACGTGACTTCTGTGCCCCATGAACCAAGCAACCAGTTGACCACTGATATTTTTACCTGTTCAGGCCCTCCCTCCAGTACTGATGCAATTCCACGTTTGTATTGTGGGTCCAGCATTATTGTCATGGCAAAGCTGTCGCTACACTGAATGCTCACAATGTGATGATTCTGGTCGAATATTGTCAGCATGTGTTTGCAGTAACATACTGCTACCTCCGTCTCCGCAACATTAAGGCTATGCTGTACATTCACCAATGTCTGCCTCAGCACCCACAGCAGTGGAATTGATTAGCTAATGGAGGCAGACTCGCCACTCACTGCCTGTGTGGCATGTGCAAAAGGCATAAAATTGTTATTACAGAGTCCTTGAGGTGCCACTGTTCAGTCGTCATAGAAATGGAGGCCCCAGAACTGTCACAGCTAGTGTGCATAACAAGATATTCTGTGATAGCTTTGTATTGTTCATACAAACTCTCTGCCATGTATATGTGGAGTTCCATTGGGTGACAACTTCCAGCTTCAAGTGGTGCTGAGGCAGGCAGTTTTGTATCTACAACTGCTGCAGTTGGTCATGGGCCTTTCCAGATCTTGAAAAGTGAGAGCAGATACGTCATGCAATGGTCAGCATTTCCTTTATGTCATGGTGCTGCAGAAACTCCTGAACCACAAGATTTAAACAGTGGGCCATGCATGGAACACCAAAACACCATTCGTGATGCATTTCACCACATTTGACCCATTGCCACTTGCAATGAACCCAGCTCTCAGGGACAGAGGGTTTAGCCATCTGTCAATTTCAGTCAGTACCATGTCCAACATGTTTCACCAGTGTGTGAACAGGTCACTCTGTGCATAGCAATTGTTGCATGCTGGTGAATTCCAGGAAGATTGCTACCATGACAATCCACCTTCCTGCACTGATTATTCACACTACCAGCATCACAAACAACCCCGGCACCTGCGTCAGTGTGCAGTTATACACAGATATGAACTCCCCGCTGTTTTGCCACTTGTCACATATCCCTACTTAAATGGATGAATGAGAGGAGGAATGTTGAAGGGCATGTCTTACTGAGTCTGAGACAGTGTGGAACAACTTGGGAAACAGCACGGTAGAAAAGTATGTCCTGAATGGGACTTTCCATTTTGGACAGGCACGGGCAGCAAACTGCCGGAACCCAGAATTCTCCACAAAGGAGAAGGGCAAAGATCGATTGCAGCATTTCTGCTACAGCAGCATTAAGTTCACGTGACACTTTTTGATTGGGGGTACTGGGCTGACTTAAACATTTTACAGGTGTGTGTTGTTGGTCACAAATGGTTGTGCTTTGTGATGAATGGCATTGGCAGGGGTGGAGTGTGGACATTTGATGAAGACAGTTGCACAGGTGATGATGACAAACCCAGAATTGATGTTATTTGTCTGGATTGGACAACCTGGGTTGATGCGCCACTTGCACTAGACATACTGCATTCACCACCACCACCACCACCACAAAACTGCTACTCTCACCAGCACTGGACAACATTTCAAAGTCATTATGGTCCTCCACCTCATCATGCCTGTAGTAATCCTCTGCTCTTATTACCGCACTACTGCACACGTTTAATTTCCTATTGGGCTTACAGTCATGGAAGGAGATAACATGCTGGCTATGGTTGCCGCGGTGACACGGGTGAGCGCACAAGTCTGGTATTAGCTGCCAGCTTGTGCTGGGTCCACAGAGCCAAGTGTCTATTCTTAAGATGTGTATGCTGTCCTCCTGTTCCAAGATGCCTCCTTTCTATCTCGACTCACACGACATGGCAAACCTGGCAGATTGCAACTGAATCATCATTTGCATCTTGAACAAAAAATCCCAAACAAGGGACTGTGATGCTCTGCTTTTAACATGTCCATGATGATGTAGCTTATTTAAGTCTGTTATTTTAAGCACTGAAGTGGGAGGGGGCACGTGATGTTTCTGGCACTGCAGACCTGGACTGCAACTGACCACCACGACTACCTATCATATTGAGTACTGGGTCGTCATCCTCATCATCATCCACTAAAACTGGTACATCACAAGTTTTACGGAGGGGATTCCTGCAAACAGATTCAGAAATTTCAGACACAGCCACTTTTAATTTCTTTTCTCGGTTCCCAACTGGGGTCAATTAAATCATCACATATTCATCAACATCACTGTCACACACATCCACATCTTCTGCTTGGATGCTAACATGTGGACTGCATGTTGCAACAACAGCAACATCATCATCATCAGCATCATCACATTCATCATCAGCATCTACACCACCATCACCTGATATTTTTTCACCACACTGTGAATCACTGTTGCAAGGAAAATGAGTGACGTTATGCCACAGTGGATGGAATATTACATTGTATGCTATCTTTGACATGATCATCAGAATCAGGTTCAGTTAATGGGACATTAGTGGGAAGTATGACATCATCTACGCTGTCACTCACTTGCACTGCTTCACACTCAATATGTTTGATACGGTACAATGGTCGGAGTTAGAGCTGACACATCAATGCTAATACAACCTCCACCACCACTAAAACCAGTAACACTAACACCACTGGCTGGGAAAGCATCATCTCCTCCAACTATCAGTGAAGCTACTGATTGGGCTGTGAAAACATTGCAGGAAATACCTTTCCTCACATCAGCAATGCATTCTCCGTCACAGACTACTACCATGCCCACAGACACTCTTGCTGCCAACATTGCCATGGCCAGAAACAGCTTTGCATTTGCATCGCCTCTTTGCAGGCATTTTGGGGATCAACCACAAATATTATTACCAAATTCAGATTTTGATACGTTCACTTTCTGACTGGAGAGTCGCTGCTCGCTAGCTGGATGTGAAGCAAAATAAACAACTGTGGCTTCAGCAACAGATAAGGGACTACTGTGTTGTGGCACTGTCATGGAATTAAAACAACTTCAGTAACCAGTGGTGCTGATGGGGGTCACAAAACAATCCAGTCTGGTAAAAATACCTTTTCAACATGGGGGGCACTAAATACAGACAGTGCTGATTTTAAAGCACTACAAGCAGCAACACTAAGAATAGAGAACACGATTGCAGTACAAAATCAGGCAGCTGCAGTGGATAGCAGGTTCACTGCTGCGCTTAGTTGCACTTACACTGATCTGTGTCACAATTTTAAAAGGTGTATTATATTGATGCATGCAACACTGCACACACAGCACAGAACACTTTGGCCCAGACATTCAGACTGTGCCAGCCTGTGGCACAAGCCTGCGTAGCTCAACTTGGTTGCGCAGGGGTGTGGCTGGGCTATATTCAACGGAGCTGCACTATGGCTCAGCAGCTTTGAATATCGCATCCTGGCCACCCCCACTGTGCATGGCGCAGTGAGCACTGTGCCAGCGCAAGTGGCCAGAGTGGAGCATGGAGATAAGCTAGCGAAGTGCCATTGCGCCATTCACAGCACCTGCGATATTCAAAAGGGACATGCAAATGGGGCCATAATTTACAAAGGCACACATGGGGCCATTAGCATGTCATTATGGCCCCATCTGCATCCATTAGCATGCAGGGCACTGATCCCTAACGACTTGTGCCTGGCACCTGCCAGGCAGCAGCCATCGGGACCAAAGCCCTCTGCAGCCTGATCGCGGGCATTTGTCTAAAACAAAATCCTCATCTAATATCCCTGGTGGTTCCAGTGGACCGCTATGTTCCTGATCAGCGGGCATTGGTATAATAATACGTCCTCATCCTATATCCCTGGTGGTCCAGTAGATCGCTATGTTCCTCAATCGTTGGCATTTGTCTACAAAAGAATCCTTGTCTAATATCCCTGTTGGTCCAGTGAACCACACTCTGCTGATCTCGGGCATCTGTAAAACATACATAATGACCTATTACCCTGATGGTCTAGTTGCCCCCTCCCCATCCGCTTCACTGGGCCCCACCCCGCTCCCCCTGGTCAGCCAGTGGGCGGCCTTTCCACCGCCTGCCGCCCTGCATCCCACGACTGACAGCTCAGTAGGGCTGCATGCCCATTGGTTCACAGTGTGAGTCATGGGCGTATACCGTACTACACATTACAAATATGTGAATGATTCATTCACATATCTGAATGCGAGTACGTATGGGCATAGCAGCCCTACCGAGCTGTCAGTCGGGTGGGTGGCAGGGTGGCAGGTGGGTGGAAGGCACCCACCGCCTGACCGAGGGGTAGCAGGGGGGGCTGGTGCCCGGTGGTGGGGAGGGGGTACACTAGACCACCAGGGTAATAGGTTGTTTTTATGTTTTACAGATGCCCGTGATCAGGCAGAGTGCAGTCCATTGGACCACCTGGGATGTTAGCGGGGTGTTTTATATAGATGCCCGCGGTCGGGCAGCGACGTTCACTGGACCACCAGGGAAATTGACGGAAGGTTATTATACCGATGCCCGCGATTGAGCATTATAGCAGTCCACTGACCACCAGGGATATTAGATGAGGATTCTCTTTGTAGACTAATTCCCGCGATTGAACATAGTGGTCCATTGGACCACCAGGGATATAGGACGGGAGGGTTATTAACCAGATGCCCGCGATGGGCAGCACTCGGTCCACTGGACCACCAGGGATATTGGAGGGAGGTTTGTTACGGATGCCCGCGATGGGGCATGGGGTGCCACCAGGTGCTTGGCGGGAACTTGGGTGGCCACCCACAGTGGCAGCTGCGTGTTCGCCCTGCAATGCCCTCAGCTCACCTGTAGGTGGCCATCATTTGTTCCTTTTTTTGGCTTAACTTTGTGCGGCGCAAATAGGGGTTACGCATGCATGGCTCTGCACATCCTGAGCTGAATGTCGAGCTGTGCCGGAGTTGGCATAGGCATGCCCCTACCTGTGCCTGCATACATTACTGATGAGCTCCGGTGCATCGGGATTGTGCGCGTTTTTCCTTATGAATATCACGCCGGGTGGATCAGTGGGTTGTGCATGGTTGCACGCTTTGCGCCATGCGCAACACTTTTGAATATCTGGCCTGTGTGCAATGCTGAATTAGGAATGCGATGTAAATGCGAAGTTCAGGTACTATTGCTACGTAAATTTGTAAATTTGTAATTTAAACGACCATACCTTTATGAAATGCTGCACCACATTCACACAACAAGTAGCAAGAAAATTTGCACTATCACTGACAATTTTACTATGTGTACAGTAACACAGTTATATAACAAAAATATTACCAAAACACAAAGAAATCACTAATTCTCCAACTCAAATCTACCTACACACAGATACGCCCCTCCCACACAATACACTTCACTGTCTTTCACCACACACACTCAATGTTATAAAGTTACATTCAAAATCCACACACAAACAAAAATGCTCGATGATGTGAGCACAGGAGGGTTTCTACAATCGATGAACTACAGTTGGATCCCAAAAAAGAGCACAAATGCTTTTGAACAGCTTTAAAGATTCCTACAGACAGCTATCAGAGCACACTGTCTCCTATTCCTTCCTACTCATACTACCTCAAACTGATGCTGTGCAGATCAATATAGAGCCCATGTGACCTGAACTCCAGTGAATCACTGCAAAATCCTCCTTGAGCTCAAAAACTTTTTGGCGAAGTGAGGCAGTGAACTGCCACCAATGTACTTCACTTAAAAATTGAGAGAAGTGACCAGTGGAGGGACTGCTTTCTTTATTTTTACAGGATATTAAAAAACAGAAGAAAAAGGACACCACAGGATGATTGGCATGGTGGGATGGGCTCCCAGCATGCCACCTGGATGTTTGGGGCAAGGGAGTGGAGCCAATGGGGATTGGGCACCCCATCGGCCATACACTGTGCTGAGGGGTACATGACCCAAGGGTTGGCACCCCTCAGCACACACAAATGGGGGTGCATCATGCTGGCAGGGATTGGGCTACCCGTCTGCAAATGAAATGGGGAGGGGATCATGCTGACAGGGGACTGGGCACCCCATCTGTTTTATTTATTTATTGAAATGTTTCACCAGTGAAATAAAATAAACCCATGTTGTTGATTCTGGCATATTATAATACTTAACAAACATGCATTAGCCCAATGTTTGTTATATATGTTGTATTTTCAATGCATTAATTCTTTTTTGTTCTAAATGTTTTAAATTTAATAGTTGTACTTAAAAAGAAACTGAAACTGAACATTTTATGACTCTCCAGTACATGTATGCTATATGAGATAATTTTCCTTTTTAATGTATGAAGTTGTATGTACTTACAATTTTGAAAATAAATCAAGAGAAGTGTAAAAAAAAAAAAAAAGAAATGTTTCACCAGGAAGGCACACTGAGCGGCTGGCGATGACTTTCTGTCACCTTCATGGGGACTGTGAGAGGCCAACAGAGAGCCGTCGTCATGGAACACCACACAGTGCAGCTATATAATTAGCTACTGCAGTCAGGGATGCCCGCAGCAAAACGGCTGATTACGTAGTGATGGGGTGCTCCTGTTCCAGCCGCTCAGTTTCATTGATCACAGTGGCCTGCTCATTAACTGCCCTCATCAACAGCATGCTCCTCTATTCCTCGAGGCAGAGACCAGCCCTGAATGGGCTGCTGCCCTCAGTACAACATTGCCACGCCTCCACAACCCGCTTATGAAGGAAGCCTGATGCAAGCCGTTTCTTTTACATGCGTGCAAGCAACCCAAAATGATCTGTAAGGCCAACCTGTAATACAAGCACTGCAGATCAACTGAACTTGAGGTGCAGTATGTCGAGATGTATTGGCATGGGTGGACAAGAAACTCCCTTGCTGAGGAGATCACTCATCTTGAGATGAAGGGAAGAGGTGGAGGAATGTAAAACACCAAATTGTTAGGTTGTGTTTGACAGGAAGGCTCATGTAGGCTGTATGTTGGGAGAGACTGGAATTTAGCAGAATGGGTGTCTTGAGGAACTGAAAGAGAGCAGAGTTTAGCTGTTGGAGGAAGTGCTCAATACATGTAAGGTTGTGAGGGCTGTGCTCTGTTGAAATCCTTTGCTTATGGATTGTCTAGTCCACAGAGTCAAGTAGTTCTTAAAGGAGAAATGGTGTTAGTGCTTAGTTTCCTGGAAAAAGTATTCAAAAGCTTGCTAGTGGAGGAAACGTACCACAGACCCAAATGAACATGAGCAGAATTTCAGAAAGAAACCTTAAGAAACAAGTCTTTAGTGAAAAGAAACTGTGACTGCAAAGTTTAGACTCAGAGCAAGTGGCAGATAATAAATCAAGAGGATGTTTGGAGATATGAGAATGGAGTATAGACATAGAGGAATGAAGGAGGCTTGAAGAGATTCAAGAGATTTCAGAGAAGGCATAATGGGTTGCAGCAAATGTTGTGCATACAAAATGTAGGAACAAAAAAAAAAGAGTGCTAAATCACTGTGAGGCTGAAAACAAAGGAAATTGAAATTTCTACCATAGATCCTCTTTAGGCCTATTTTCTTTTCCATCTGGTCATCTTTAGAAACACAGAAACATAGACAATGATGGCAGAAAAGACCAATGGCCCAGCAAGTCTGCTTGAGTTATCTATTTAGCCCTGGGATCTAATGTGTTGTCCCTCCAGGGTCCTTTCCCATCTCATTTCCCATTCTCCACTCTGATACTGCCACCCAAAGAAACCACTATGCCTTTCCATCTGCCCCAACCATGCTTGAAACGTATAACTGTTTTGCACACACCATTTCAGCTACCAGATTGTTCCAAAGCTCCACCACCCTCTCTGTAAAAGGGTATTTCTCGTGGCCCTCCTGAACTTCCATCCTGTTAGTTTTCACTTATGTCCATATGATCATGAGCTAATAGACACTCTAAATAATTTCCTGCAGTTCACCATGTTAATTCCTTTTAGGAGTTTAAAAGTCTCTATGTACCCCCCTCCGGTCTTCAGTGATTACATGTTCAAAACCTTGAGGAGCTCCTCATTGGACCTGCAGTGTTGGCTCTGAATCATTCTTGTTACCGTACTCTGTACCATCTCCAATCTATCCCTATCTTTCCCGAGTAAGGGCTCCAGAACTGGTTGTGGTACTCCTGGTGTGGCCTCACCAAGGATCTATGTAGGAAGTATTCTCTCCTTTCATGCTAGCAACAACTCTCCTTATGCATCCGAGCATCCAACTTGCCTTGCTATATGCCTTGTTGCACTTACTAACTGCGTTAGGTTGTCACTGATGATAACTCCAAGGTCTCATTCCTCAGCCATAGTACTAAGTCTCACCCCTCCCATCCAGTACTCTATCTTGGGGTTTGTTCTCATGGTGCATTACCTTGCACTTTTGGCACTGAACTTATACTGCCAAATCAGGCCACACCTATAACTTTTGTAAGTCTGTCAACATCTCCTCTAATCACTCAGTGCTATATACACTCTATGACTTAGTGTCATCTGTGAAGAGACACAAATGCCCTCATAGTCTCTTACCAATGTCGCTGATGAACATGTTGAAGAGAACTGGACCCAGGATGGCTCGCTGTAGTACCCTACTCATTACCTCCTTTTTTCTGATTTAACCCCATTGACAACTACCTCTGCTGTCTCTTCCTTTAACCAATTATCTACCCATTTTACTATGATTTTAGCTCCCCTGATCCTCCATCTTCTTCAGCAAGCATCTGTAGATGAAAACCTTGCTGAAGCCAAAGTACCGCAAATTCACAGCATGGCCCTATCTAGCTCCCTTGTCATCAAGTCAAAGATAACTATCAGGTTAGTCTGAAAAGACCTCACTGCCAGATCCATGCTGTTTACTATCCTAGAAACTGTTGCTCCTCAAGTGGTCCCACAAGGTTCCATGTCATAGCGGCGATCACCAAACAGCGACTGCCATTAGAGAGTATACATTGCTGAAAAACAAAACAGTGATGTACACTCCCAGCGATAAAAACAACAACATGGTAACAAAATATATATTTATCTTGGAGGCCCCCACACCCTCTTTACTTTAGATTGTGAAGTCCAGGAGAATGCATGTCGGGAGGGGAGACATTTGAAAAAAAACCAACTCCTCCCCATGAGGTACAAAAATGTACCTCTCCCAGCCCTGAACCCAGCACCTACTGCACTGTAGCCAGCCACCCTCACCACCAAACCACATGGTCAGCTTGGCAACACCACACTGCACTACCTCCCACATACTTTCTTCCTTATCCCTCCCTCTCCTTCTGGTCGCCGTCCCACGTTGTCACTCTTCATCCCCGCTACCCTATACCCCGCTCTTTTTCCTCACTATCCTTCAGAGTAGTCACATAATGGGCACTGGAACTGAGTTGTTCATATATGAGTCACTCACTTTCAGTTGCCCATATAATGGTATACCAGTCCAGAAGTTCTTCTTTGACCAGTGACTACACCAGCTTTCCTACAGTAAAGATAAGACTGACAAGTCTGTAGTTCCCAGCTTGTTCTTTGTCCGCCCCAATGGAGTGGAACCACATCTGTCACCCTCAATCAATCCTTCAGACTATCCCCATCCTTAATGAGCTGCTGAATAGACCTGTCAGGATTCATCCAGTTGCACTGCCTTTTCCCTAAGTATCCTCAGATGCAACCCATTTGGTTCTGAGGCCTTATCTCTTTAGGGTTGCCAGCCTTTTCAGGACCCTTTGCTGGTAAATATTGCCTGCCTCATCTCCAGAACCTCTTTTAACAGCTGTGATGCCTCTCTTTAGCAAGAGCCTACTGTCCTCCCTAGTAAAACCTGAGCAAAAGTACTAGCCGAGGACAGCAGCCTTTGCCCATCCGTCTATCATCCTACTCCCTCAGCTAGTCTTATGATTCCCCTCCTTTTCCCTAATATACTGAAAAAATATTTTCACCACTCCTGACTCCCTGATATATGCAGTTATGTCTGCTTTACCACCCTAACCACTGTCTTTGCCTCCTGTTTTCAGAAAATATCCCCTCATTTTCCTCCCCTGCTTTTCTTTAAATTTGTAGGCCTTTTCTTGACCCTCACCACCTCTCTGACCTTTGCTGAGAACCGTAACAGTATCTAGAGCCTGTTATTTTTCGTTATCATTCTCATGCATACCTTAGGTGCCTTGAGAATGACCCCCTAAACTTCCCCATCTCTCTCCAACCTCTATGTTGTTCACCTCTGCTAACTTATCCTGAGCAGCTCCCCAGCCTCTTGAAGTCCACCCTTTTAAAATCAAGGACTTTAACTCTCAGTTTGGGTTTACAAAGCCAAGGGCCAGTTCAAACCAAATGGAGTTATGGTCAATATTTCCCAAGTTTCCCTACTCCCATGGCTTTTACCATCTCTGAGTTGTTCAGCACCACATTGGAATTGCAGTCTTTCTGGTGGGTCCTTCAAGTAGCTATACCAGTAGACAGTCCTGGAATGCATCCAGCAAGACCTGACTTCTGGTTCTCCTGGCCTCTGTAACATCCCAATCAATGTCACGAGGTTGAGAACACCCACCGCTACTACTTCTCCTTTTGCTACCCCTCTTTCAAGTTCTTCCCTGAGTTCCCTGTCTCTCTCCTCCACTTGCCCCAGAGATCTATAAATCACACCCAAGTGGAGTTTCTTATCTGAGGCTGCCATGAACTGCATCCACAGTGACCTGACTCCCCATTACCACTCCTGATGCACCCGTCTTCTGACACATCAATGCCTCTTTGACAAAGGGCTACCCCCTCTACCTGTTCCTATATCCCTCCTGAACATCGACTACCCAGGGACTGTCATTTCCTGGTCAGAAACAGGCTGTAATGGTCTATCGAATCTGCTCAAGTGTGTAGCTTGGTTAATACCCTGGAGTTGCCCCAACACACTTCTGCTGGGGTCATACCCCACCATCCCAATCCCCTACCACATCCCCCTCCTAACAGCATCCTCTTCTGTCCTAGTCTTTTCTTTACCCTGTTCCACACCCCTCCCCGAAACTGGTCACCATCTTTGCCACCACCACCTCCTCCAGCAACTCATTCCACCCCTTCACCACCCTTTTGATGTAAAGTGTCTCTTCCTTTCCTTCTTGAAATTATCCTGACCAATTTCAGGCTATGCCCCTTGTTGTACATTCCTTTCTTAAGTTAAAGATGTCATCTGTACCAACCCTGTTTATGCCCTTTATTTCAAACATTTATTTTATTCTTTGGTAACGGGTAAGGCCCACTAGGCACAAGTGCCTGTTTTCGGGGAGTGACCTAGGAGCACTGGGGGTAAGTGATTTGCTCAAGTTACACAGTACACAAAGTGCAGGTTGTGGGAATCAAACCCAGGGTTGCTGGATGTACCAGCTCATTTGCAGCTCATTACTGTAACCACTAGGCTATACTACCAGCCCCAGTATTGCCAGTACTTTAGGTACTTAAAGATGACAATCAGATCCCCAATCCCTCCTGTCCTCCAGGGACTACATGTTTAGCACCCTCAGCCTTTCTTTGTATGTTCTGTTCCCTATACCTTGGATCATTTAGTTGCCCTCTGCTGGACCCCCTCCAGTAGTTTGATATCTTTCTTCAAGTAATGGCACCAGAACTGAACACAGTACTCAGGTGTGGCCTCACCAGTGACCTGTACAGTGGCAGAATAACTTCCTCCTCCTAGAGGTGATTCTTCTGGTGATGCAGCCCAGCATTGTATTAGCTTTGGCTGCTGCCTTTGGCACTGTACTGTGTGCTTCATGTCACTCCTGACCATTACTTCCAGGTCATTTTCCTCTGATACTGTCACCTGTATTCCTCCAGCCAGTAACTGGCCTTTGGGTTTCTGGCTCCCATGTGCATCGCCTTCACATTTCTTAGCATTAAAACTCAACTGCCAATTGCCCACCCATTTCTCCAGCTTAGCCAGGTCCTCCCTTAAATCCTGTCTTCCCTCCTCCATATCCACTCTCTCACAGAGCTTAGTATCGTCTGCAAAAGGCAGATCTTACTCTTGATCCCTTTTGTTATGTCACCTATAAATATGTTGAAAAGCGTAGGTCCAAATACTGAACCCTGTGGACACCACTGGTTACATACCTATGTTTTGACAGTTCCCTCCACCACCACCCTATGGTTCTTGTCCCTTTGCCAACTCTTGACCCACCCCAGCATTTTCTCCCCTACTCCCAGGTTCCCAGCTTGCACATCAGCCTGCCATGTGGCACTGAATTGAATGCCTTGCTGAGTCCAGGTACAGTACATCCACCATGTGACCCCTGTCCAAGGTCCTCATAACCAGTCGAAGTTCACCATGTTAGTTTGACACAACCTCCTCCTGACAAACCCATGTTGTCTGTCACCCTGGAGACCATTTTCTTCAAGGAAGGACACCAGCCTTTCTTCTAGAATGGCCTCCATCAACTAACCCACTATGGAGTTTAAACTAACTGCCTGTAATTACCCAGCTCATTCTTGAGTCCACTCTTGTGGAAAGGCATCACATGAGCTGCCTCCAATCCTGAGGCACACACCCCTTCTCTAGCGAGGTGTTAAATAGGTCTGTCAGTGGTGGTGTCAATAACCCCGCCAGTTCCCAGGACCCATGGGTGTACCCATCTAAGCCAGGTGCCTTGTCTACCCGCAGTTCCTTAGCCCTCTTAAGACCCTGTCTACCCCAATCTCCCACTCATACTCCTTCCCTAAAAGTTCACCCTAATCCTCCCCTGTGGCATGGCCTATCAACTTCCTGGTTAAGACAGAGCAAAGTACTCATTTAGTGCCTCTGCTTGGGCTTCCCATTTCTACCCAGCCCTCCCTCCCTCTTTATCCTAACTATCCCATCCCTTCTGCTTCTTCTGTCCATAATGTACTGGAAGATGTCCTTTTCTCCTTAATACCCTCGCCAGTCTTAATCCCCTGTGCCATTTGACCCCGATCCTATTTTGATACTACCCTTGTGTATTCCCTGTCCTCTTGTCTCTTTGTTTTACTTGGTGTTTACACCCTTAGTGTTCCCTTCTCAAATGTCCCTTCATCTAGTCCAAGTAAGGGCCATGACTGTCTTTGTACCTGCTGTGCTGCTACAAGTCCGAGATGTGTGTGGGGGAACAGTCTCCCACAGTAAGTTTAAACATTTAAGATAGACATATGTTCAAGAAGTCCTCCCAATCCACCACAAAGTGGTACCCCTTTCTTGACACCCTCCCTAAAACCATCTGTTAAACTCCTCCATTACATCACTCCTTATCCTATACTGCTTCCCTTCCCTACCCTACCACACCAGTGAGGACCTTGGAAAATACCAGGAGCCTGAGTGTGCTGCCAATCTGTCCCCAGTCTACAGAAGTTCTGCTTCACAATCTTCACTGACTTGTTCACCAGATCAGTAGTACCCAGGTGTAGCACTCCCAGCTCCTCCTGCTCCCTCTACACCATTCTCTCTATCCTGTCTAAATCCTAGATGGCTGATACCTCAGATAGGCACTGGACCATCCTCCTCCCATCCACCCTGCTCCAGCATCCCCAAGTCATTGAGTCCCAATCACGAATACTCTCCTGGTAGACTCATTCCTCTTTAGTGCCACCACCACATTGTCCTGTCCTTTCCCATTGACTGACTCACAGTCCCTCCTAATGGAGCCAGGTGCCTGAACCTCCTCTAGGGTGTGAAGTGATGGTGAGGGCTAGACAGTCTTCTTATAGCTACCCTGCCCTCCCTCACCCTCCCACTACTTCCCACAACCCTGGACCAGTGGGTCTCAGGGGTAGAAGTGGTGAGGCGCTCTTCTGAGCTGATGATGCAGTTTAGATAATTCTATCCTTGCTGCCACCAACTGAGCGTGGAGCTCAGATGTCGGTCCTGCAGAATGGTAATACCCCTTCTTCCAGAGCATATCCTTAGAAAAAGAGCCCCACAGTCACCACAACTGACTGCCCTCCTCTGAACCTAATCCCCATAAAGACCAGTACTAATCAGATGACCAATCTAATTTGTGATACTCAGCCAGAGAGGTTGTAGCTGAAGGCTCAGGTATAGCTAAGCAAACAGGGATTAAAACTACTAGATAGTATTCTCAGAGTTACAATGCACCTGTAAGACTCAGCCATAGTGCAGAAAACAGGGATTAAAACTACTATGTAGTGTTCACCCAGAGTGTAGCTGTAGTCTTAGGTATCACACAAACTACTCTACCATATAGTGTCAACCCAGATAGGAGTAGCTGTAGGTTTAGCGACAGCACAGAAATCAGGAGCAATAACTACTTTGTAGTGTTCTTTCAGCTAGGGCAAAGCTGAAAATGTAACTATAGCACAAAAGAACCCTGTAATTAAAGCTGTACTAGCGTTAACACAAAACAGTGGTATGAAATTAAACTCTTTATAAGCAATGAGTAATTAAAGAGAACACTCTTGTATAATAAAAAGCTTAAAAACACAAGGTTTACATAAATTGTTTTAACTCTTTTTGTTTTATAATTGTTGTTTTGCCTGCTGTTGGGCTACAAATGTTGCAGATAATGGCACTCTTATTTCACTGGATCTTTCAAAATGTATCTGACTCTCCACTGCTACCCACATGATTGCAGTTTGTGACATCACAGTCTGTTGCCATGGTGAGCAATAGGATGTCATAAACAAAGGCACTGTGAGGTTAACTGTGTAAAGTGTTTACTATACAGACTTTTTAGACAGACTTCAAAAATGAGCTGTAAACAATAGAAAAGAATATTGAAAATGAAGCATGCATTCTTTAATAAATTACATTAGCTGAAATACCTTATTTGTAGAAAGTACATGCTGCAGTACAAAGTTGCTCTTTAACTGTAGCTGACACAGATAGATTAAAGCTCAGACCAAGCAGCAGGATGCTCACAAATAGTCCCCCTTAAATAATGCAGCTCACTGATCAAATACAGCTTTACAAGGGTGAGATGGCAGGGTATACCTCCCAGTAGTGACACCAATACAGTGAACTACACTGATGCCGACAAAATCAACAGTTCACTGTATTGGTGTACCAGAGACCTGGGCACACTGTCTCCCAGTCCTGCACCCCCTCCCGAATCAACTCAGAGTGCAGTTGATTATATTTAGAACAGGGGTGCAGGGGACAGAGCTGATAGAAAAGAGACCGAGATTCCTTCAGGATTTATGTCAACTGCAACTTGCAGTTGACATAAATTCCATTGCTGCGATACTAGTTGATGAAATTGTTCCTGTCGGCTGGCTTTTCTCCTGGATGACTCCTTGGCAGACACCTAATGATGTCCTTTGCACTCAGTCCTTAGTGCAGAGGGATGCTTGAGCAGTAGCAAAATTAAAAGAAGAAAGAGTGGCCGCACATAATGGTTGGTAGCTGGGTTCTTAGTGTGTGAGGCTTGTAGCTGGTAATCAGGTCCCACAGGACAGCAATGGGAATAGTGAGCTTCAGGTGGAAGAAGTTACTCACTGAACACAAACAGTAATTCTCAACCTCAGGATGCAAACAGTGCCATCAATTCTAGGTAGTCCTGTTGGTCAGATGCTGAAAGGATTTTGATTTAAAAAGCAAATCTCTTCTGTCTGTGCACTCTGGTTGGTGGCTGTATCTTTAAATTTATTGTCAAGGACTTGGGGTTGATTTACCAGTACAACTTATATTTTAAGTGTGTATATCAGTTTTATGAATTTACTTTTTTAGATGTTAACAGGACTTCATACCCTGAACCCGAATCTCAGCCTTAGAACAGCAATATAGACACTCTCAACCATTCCTACTGTAGGTACAATTCAAGATGTTTCAGGAACACAAGCAAATATGGTGAGTGAAATGTTGTTGATATTCCTGGAGCAACTTTGAACTGTTTCAAAGTTTGATGCAGCACTAATATTGTGTGTGGGACTGGGTAGTAAACAACTTTACTGCTGTGCTTTTGAAGGATGCTACTTTTATTGCTAGAACTACTGATTGAGTTGGATTAGGTACTTGGAGACTGCAGCAGATTTCTGGATCCTAAAACATATCTCATTCCCAGGGAGGAAGGGAAAACAAAAGCAAAGTAATAATGAGCAACTTAAGCACTGATAGACTAGCACTCATTCATTTGGCTCAAGCTAGCAATCACACAGTGGATCTAATAAGAAGCTTGCACTGACATAAAAGCCTGTGGCCACCATTGGATGTTACTCTGCACTGCTGACAGGGCACAGCTACTGAGGGAACCAGTTATGTAAAATTAAAAGGAGACAGCTGGTGTGGAGGAATGAGATGTCCTTAAATTATAGTGTAAAGTGATGTTATTTACTGTATAATAAGGTTGGCTTCTCACTTTCATATCAAATTACCATTTTAAGGGCTACAGTATATCTCTGAGGCTGCCAAAGGAAAACGGTAATGTTCTTAGATTTACTAGTCACAAATAATTCTTTTAATGTCATCTATTTGGCCATATATTGTAAACTGCATAGGATACCTCCATATACTATCCTTCACATGCTGACTAAAGTCAATAGGGAAAACTCAAAGATTTTAGTAAGACTACAGTAACAAGTGTTAAGAAACGAAACTTATCTGAGATATTATACTATATATCCATGTAATTTCCTTAAGAGGTTTCATGAATATTCTAATTTTGTTTTATGAGTTACAAAACCTAATAATAATGGCACAGTATTTTCACAAGAAATACCAATGTGTAAGGTTATCACAAAAACATTGATAACTGCATACTGTGCTCGTGATAGAACTATTACTGTAATAGACATTTATCACAGTTACTTTCTTTTAGCAGACTGCTACCTGATACGTTTGAAAATGTCATAAACATTCACAGCCAATTTGAATTCATTTGTTGAAAATATTGCTGGCTTCTGATAAGTTATGCTGGTAATAGCATTGTGATATGTCTTGCAAACATTACAGAAATTACTGTAGATAAATCAGTTTTGCAAAGAGCACAAAAGGTTATATTATGAAACATCCAAGAATGTAATTTAGTTCTTAAAGCATATTTAAAAACATTACAGAAATTACTGTAGATAAATCATTTTTTAAAAGCACAAAAGGTTATATTATGAAACACAGAAGAATTTAATTCAGTACATAAAACAATTTTGAGATACTGTAGGTTTTGCTCATTAACCCTTTGAGATTTTTTTAGCCTAAAAATTAAGTTTACTTTCATTGGCTTCTACTCAAATCAAAAGCTTGGGCTAGGCAGTGGTTAATGTCATATGCCCAGAATCAAACCCTGTAGCAAAGCAATGGGAAAGGAACGATACCTTCCTTTAAGGTGTGGAGCCACAACAAAACAAAACCCAAAATGAACTGACCATGAGCATATAGTCTCCATAATGCAAACCCAAGCACACACTGCCCATTAATGTGGAGGTGAATGTACTGTAGGTAGCTGTAGGGAGGGTTATGTTTTAACTCTCATGTTCCAACCAGTGTACCTAGAGTAGGGATGGATGAAATTGACAGTAAGGATAGGTAATGTTGACAGTAGGGATAGGTAAGGGTGACAGTATGGATGGGTGAGGTTGACAGTAGGGATGGGTAAGGTTGACAGTAAGGATAGGAAATGTTGACAGTAGGGATGAGTGAAGTTGACAGTAGGGATGAGTGAAGTTGACAGTAGGGATGGGTGAGGTTGACAGTAAGGATAAGTAATGTTGACACTAGAGATCAGTGAAGTTGACAGTAGGGATGGGTAAGGTTGACAGTAGGGATGGGTGAGGTTGACAGTATGGATGGGTGAGGTTGACAGTAGGGATGGGTAAGGTTGACATCATGGATGGGTGAGGTTGACAGTATGGATGGGTGAGGCTGACAGTAGGGATAGGTAATGTTGACAGTAGGGATGAGTGAAGTTGACAGTAGGGATGGGTAAGGTTGACAGTATGGATGGGTGAGGTTGACAGTAGGGAAGGGTAAGGGTTGACAGTAGGGATGGGTAAGGTTGACAGTAAGGATGAGTGAAGTTGATAGTAGGGATGGGTAAGGTTGACAGTATGGATAGGTGAGGTTGGCAGTATGGATGGGTAAGGTTGACAGTAGGGATGAGTGAAGTTGACAGTAGGGTTGAGTGAAGTTGACAGTAAGGATAAGTAATGTTGACAGTAGGGATGAGTAAGTTGACAGTAGGGATGGGTAAGGTTGACAGTAGGGATGGGTGAAGTTGACAGTAGGGATGAGTGGAAGTTGACGGTATGGATAGGTGAAGTTGACAGTAGGGATGAGTGAAGTTGACAGTAGGGATGAGTGAAGTTGACAGTAGGGATGGGTAAGGTTAACAGTATGGATGGGTGAGGTTGCTTGTATTGCTGTTCAAAGGCTGAGATTTGGTTCAGGGTATAAAGTCCAGTGAACATCTTAATGGTGATACATGCAAAGTCCTAAACTGTTTTGCCCAAAAATATTTTTGCAGTGTTCAATTACTGCATTTAAATTATGCATATCACATATCAATGCTTGGTATACATTCATTTTAATTATTTAATATAACAACTTAACTTGGAAAAACATTAAATATTTACAAGACTTAATGGTGGGGAGGAAAGAGGACAGCATCTCCTCACATAATCATTTTATCAAAAATGCAAGCAGTCAGATGCCATGTCAGATTGATTCAGCATTTTTATTTTTATTTTTAAAGATATGGTTTTAAGTTCCAATCATGATTTAAACCATCTGGAGTAAGTGCCCTTGGTGTGTAGATCCAGAAGCTTTCTCATTGTAAGAGACGATTTAAGCGATCTCCACCCTTCTGCTTAAACAGTATATTTGGTAAAGTTATCAGCTGTGTCGGTGATCTTCACTGGAGCACCTGAGGGTACAAGAACACATGAGAGACTTCTAGATCCCTATCTTCTTCATTAGTCTTCTATGGGGCACTGAATCAAACACATTGTTGAAATCCAGGTACAGAGTTCCAACTGCCTGGTCTCAATCCACTGTTTGTATCACCAAATTGAAATAAATCCAGTCAAGTTCATTAGACATCACATGCCCCTCCTGAAACCATTTTAATGCCTATTTATAATCCTATTTACTTTCAGACATTCACCTATATACCCCTTTGCATTGTCTGTTGTGGCATACCAGCTATAGATGTTAAGTTCACAGGCCTGTAATTTCACACATTCTCCTTGTTCCCACTCTTCTGCAGAGGGACCACAGTCACCACACTCCAGTCCCTAGGCATCATGCTCATTGACAATCATTTATTGAACAGGCATGCCACAGGGGTCTATCAGAACCTGCCAAGCAGAAATGAATGAGAGATTATTGGGATTGATCATGAAAAATCCTTATAGTTAATTGTTAAAGATTATGTTTAAGTATGAAAAAATCACCAAAATATCAACACTTATAATGAAATTCCACCAACGTTAAATAGCCACATATCAAAAATCATGAAATTATTGGTCACAATGCGATCATGATTTTTTATGCATTTTGGGGATTTACAAAACACACAATTATACATGATAATTAATACCTAAAGTAGTCATAAATAATCCTTTTGTATTGGCATCATGGTGTTTTTTTAATTGTCAGTCATTATTAATCATGATCAATGAATACTGATCACTACTGTTTTTCTTGGTCATTATCATGTTTAATCAGTACTTTTGGTGGTGTTAAATCATTATCTATCATGATCAATCAATACCCAAAGCAGGCATAAACCGGGACTTTTCTTTTTTTTTTTTGTTGATGATGTTTTTTTTTTTTTTAATCAATCATGATTAATAATAGTCAATCGATACCTGATACAGTTTATTGGTGGACAATCAGATCTGGCTTCGTAGATCATGATTAATCATGCTTGATGATATGCTTGTAAGATTTGCCCATGATTAATCATGATTGATATACCTGGCTCTCATCGGCTGCTCCACTGTAATTAATTTGCAGAATGTGTCATATTAAAAGAGCAGGTACTTACTTCATGCCCCCTTCCAAATATATATGAAAGGTTACCTGGCCCCAACTTGTCTCTAGTATACCAGTAGTAGCCACAGACATTGCCAGCTATTTCCAGATATTTTGTGAAATTTCTGAAGAGTTTCTCTCTGCTGCCCTTATTGTGGAAATGCAGAAAGCAGGAGATATTTCTGGAAATATCACAGAAATTTCGGGAAATAGCTGGCAGTGTCTGTGGCTGCCACTGTAAATTTCTATTTAATTCTGCCATGTGTAAAAAATCCATAAGATTATATTTGGCTCCATGGAGCTGAAAGCCAAAATGATGCTGCTTCTGTATTGTGAGATATGCCCCCACGCTCCCATGTTTTGTAATGGCAGTAAATGGAAAGCAAGTGGGTACACTCCATAGAAAATCATTGGGGCAGTTTTTAACTGCATTTTATTATGATTTCAAGTTCTGATTATAACAAATCAAGGCCACCACTCAAATATCAGGGTATCTGTTAGTCGAACGGTGACATTGATTTGCTTTAATCGGAACTTGAAATCATAATAAAATGCATTTAAAAACAATGGAGCTCAAAATCACTTTCTCATCATCACACAGTGAGTCAGAGGCTGTGGTGGGTCTTGAACATGGATATTCTGCTTCACAGTTCTGAGTCATAGTATTATGTTCAAAAGTTCTGAGTCACAGAACTATGATGGACGGGAGGGTCCAACTAATCATTATACTACACTGCCCTCTTCTCCCATTTCTTGGGACATTTATTTGTTGGTGGTGAGGCTTTCTTCAGGAGGCCACTGGTGTAATCTCATTAATGCTCAATGAATTAAAGACAGGGAGTCTTCATCTTTCTCAATCATTAAACAAGTTTCCATAATGTCCTGGGACTTAAATCCTGCATGTGTTATGAAAATAAAGGTAAACGTCACTTATATAGACAGTTTAGAAATTAAATTGAGGCCCATATTAGACCACATTTTTCTATCATGGAGTTAATACCTGTAACTCTGTACCAAAATGTGTATATGAAGGTCAAACAACAAAACGTTTTAAAAGTAATTGTACTGCAGACATTTTTATTTTTTTCATTTAGTCTAATTTCTCCCCCATGCACTGGCAGCCCCCATCATGCCGGCAACCCCAGCCCTTTCACTAAAACATCCCCAGGGCATACTATCTTTCAGAAGCAGCATGGCCTGGGTCATCAGGTGCAGGGCGTGTGGGCAGCTGGAGTAATCCTGCAGCTGGGGCACAGATTTTCCTTGTTCTCCCCATAAAGTGCAGTATGCATAAAGCCAATGACAATATATGGCATGCACCCATGTGCCACACACTTGGAATCTGCCCTTCCTCTTCCCAACTCTGGTGGACTCAGCTTGCTGATCACCAGCCACTGTTAGGATCTGGCAAGCACCAAGCTCTGCACCACTCCCACCTGGAGATGAGCAGTCCTGCAAGCATTCAATCCTCCTCCTTCTTACTGACCCTCCAACTTCCAAGCACACCCTCAAACATGGGTTTTCAGTGCTGCAAGTAGTATCACTACCACTGCAGTGGTGGGCCAGCTAACATTTAATGCCTGCTTTGGGTATTGATTGATCTGGGAAATGTAATTGTTCTACATATCCTAATTTGTGGCAATTGCTGCCCTGGTACGTTTCTGTAAATTGGTAGTTACTGCCCAAGAACTCTGTCAGTTATAAAATAAAGAGTCTCTGTATCTGTCCATGTAATCAGAGGTACCAGAAAAAAAAGGTTTTATTTATAAAATGAAACTGTATCATTTATTTCTAGCTTCTCAAAAAAAATGGCCTTTGAATCTTGTGTGTCTGCCAATAACTGTCAATTACTGTATTTAGAGGAGGCACAGCTGGAAGAGGACTGATCTGATTACTTAAAGTAACGTGCCTTGAACTGGGGTCTGTCACTGTTGCTCAGCAGTATCTCTTGGTTCTACCTTTGTTGAGCACCGGTGGCAGTGCACCTGGTCATTAGGGTGCCACATCCTGATGTCACTGTCCCCTCTTTTTGCTGGGGGTGCTGCAACCCCTCCATGCCTCCCACACCCCTGCTTTCTAAATATTCTAACTCAGGGAGAGGGTAGTGGATCCATCAATGTGGCACCTAATGATGGGCATACTGCTGCCGGTGCACAGATGGCCGGAAGGAATATATTTTCCTTCTCTGGGACAGAAGATCATTAGATAAGTCCCACAACAGAAACTTGGGCTTATGCCCATCACTTACATAGCAGGGCAGCATTTGAGGAAGTGGTGCTGCCCTGTTGGAGGCCAGTGGTCAACTGCTCCACAGCAGAGATTTTGGCATACATCCTACATTAACGCTGCAGGGCAGTACTGACCACTGATGCCATATTGTAGGACTAGTTTATATCCCACAGCCAGTGCTAACACTACTGGACATTATTGGGTGCTGATTCCCTATTGTAGGAGTGGTTTATATCCCACACCCAATGCTAACACTGAGGGGAAGTATTGTAGGTGTTGCCCTGTTGAAGGGCAAGTTCATTTCTCTGTACACAAGGAACAATACATCAAAAGACACCACCACATCACAATTTTCTGAGGTTTGCATTCTCATTCAGTGCAATCTCAGAGTCAGGCAGGAGGGTGATAGTGATGGGTGTCTAGCAGTAGTCTGGAGCCTGTAGATGGCAAGGGCCTGCAGCAGTTGGGCTTCATCCTGCCAGCTGTTGCTTTCCCATTGTTCATGCCAGCCAACTTCTCCCAACACTATGTGTGGTCTCATCAGGCCTTGACATGCATGACAATCCCTTAGGGGGCAAAGCTTACTGCCTTGCCATAAGACATTGCCTGTGTGTTAGAACACTGCACTATCCCTCACTAGGCTGTGCCAGTGGCTCAGTAGATTGCACACTCACCTCTGGAGCGGGAAGATTGGAAAATTGTGGGTTCTAGCTACCCTTCCAGGAAACTGGATAAAATCCCAGTACTGACATGGTAGTGCAGCATGAGGGGAATGCTGCACTTTGTGCTGTCTTTTGGATGAGACATTAAACCAAGGTACTATCTGCCTGTTCTGGTGATTATTCAGGTGGATGTTAAATATCCCAATGCACTTCTTGAAAAAAAGAACAGGGTAATTTTTTATTGATAAATAAATCATATGACTGAAATTTATACATTACATCATTCTGTAAAGCATTATAAAGAAAAGGAAAGAAAACACTTGGAAAAAACAGTGCATACAAGTTATATGAAATATTATTACTAATGTGCTAAAAGAACTTAAAAAGTGTCTCTTTCTATGTCTCTGTTTTTACAAAAATATTTAATATCTGGAAAAAAGTATATATATCTAAACAGTATATATAAAATACCCAATATCTCATCTCACTCTCTGTGTCCTAGTGCATCCCCCTTTTTTCATTTCAACCATCATAATACCCCCCATCAGTCTACATATTTGTTCCATAGGTAATTTCTTTTGTCTGATTCTTGATTTTCTTGGATGTTAAGTGGACTTGAATGGAGTGATTGTTCTTGTTGGATATCTAATTGTTGTACTGTTAGTCTGCATCTTACTTGCCATATCCAGTATTTAAAACACATTAGAACTACCGGTATGATACTGAAATGGTATTTTCCCCATTGTTGCAAGAAAATGCTGAAAAAAAATATCTCTGGAGAGATGTTATCAACTATGGAGCTTCTCCAACTTTGTTTTATTAAGGTCCAGAATTTCTGGATGTAAATGCATTCAAAATATAGGTGTTCAACTGTTTTTAACTGTTAATGACAAGTGTCTCTGGGGTAATATATTTCACTTTTGTCTTCGTGCTTTTGATTATTTTTAACATTAGGTTTCCTGTGTGTGCATAACCATAACATTCCAGTATATCCCACATTTTTGCTGGAGTTCTAGGATCACCAAGCATTTGTCCAATATGTTCCGTCTCTTGAAGTGGTTTACCTGCAAAGTGAGCTTGTTCATGAAATTGTTTATTCATTACTGTATCATAAAACACTTTCCTAGTGTCTGTAATGATATTTTTTTTATTTGCCATTGTTGTATTTTTCCAAATCAGTGTTGATAATATTTTGTTATATCAGTAAGTTTTCTCTGTTTAAATAGTGGGGCCTTTATCTTCCATTCCTGTAATAATGTTGCTATTTGGTCTTGTACCCATGGACTCCACAGTTTGAATTTATCATTACAGACTTTATATTTGCATAGATAAAAATGCTGGAAAAGAATGCTACTAGGTTTTATACGTTTAACCATCCTTTTGATATTTCTAGGTATGTTATTTCTCTTTTGATAGGGTTTAGTCTGCTGCTCCATATACATTGGAAGAAATGGCTATATAGCTTCACTTCTAGTTGTTTTTTCTTTGGGGGGGTATATGTATCTTACATGTAAGAACATTGGAACAAGATATGTTTCCTCCATGTAAATCCTCTTTTTTTTTTGCTGATGAACCATCTGTTCCACTGTTTTACTCAGTTTATAGCAGTGTCTAATAAATGTTCCCAGTTCATAACATCTAGTTCTCCTGTTCTGAAATACATCCCTAAGATTTTGCATTGCCCTTCTGTAATTGGTATACCTACTACAGTAGTTCTTTGATTCCCAACTTATGGGGGCATATCGGTGCAGAGGTACTTTTTTGATAGTTTGTGGCTGATCCTGTTATGTTTGAAAATTATTATAGCACAGCTTCTGCATGTATTCCTGATTTATTGATGGCCAGTATAAGACACAGGTCTTCTGCATATGCTAAAGTTTTTAATGCTCTGTCTTGGCTAGATGTTGAGAGATCTATAATCTTTGAAGCTGAATTTATGTTTTGTATTAATGGGTCTGTCGATAGGTTGTAAAATAAGGGGCTGAGGGGCAACCCTATCTCACCCCATTTAGGATTGAGCAGCTACCACCTATCCATCTTGATTAGTGGTGGGCGAAGTGGGCTCAATCTGCTCTGCAGGTGATTCACAGGAGCAAGGTGGATTTGCAGTGCTCCCAATTGAGTAGTGGAGTACTTGCTTTATAATGAGGAATCACGAGGTGCATTAAACAGCTACTTCGTGTTACTCCACCTCCACTGGTCACTTCTCTTCAATTTCTAAGGCGAGCACATTGGTGGCAGTTTACTCTCGCTCACTTTGCCTTGTTTTTAGCTCTGAAGGAGGATTTTGCAGTGATTCATGGGAGTTCAGGTCACATGGGCTCTATATTGGTCTGCACAGCCTCAGTTCGAGGTAGTATGAGTAGGAAGGAGTAGGAGACAGTGTGCTCTGATAGCTGTCTGTAGAAATCTTTTAAAAGATGTTCAAAAAGTATTTTTGCTTTTTTGGGGGGGATCCAACTGTAGTTAATTGATTGTAGAAACTCTCCTGTGCTCACATCATCGAGCATTTTTGTTTGTGTGTGGATTTTGAATGTAAATTTACAACATTGAGTGTATGTGGTGAAAGACAGTGAAGTGTGCTGTGTGGGGGAGGGGTGTATCTGTGTGTAGGTAGATTTAAGTTGGAGAACTAGTGATTTCTTTGTGTTTTGGTAATATTTTTGTTATATAACTAACTGTGTTACTGTACACATAGTAAAATTGTCAGTGATAGTACAAATTTTCTTGCTGCTTGTTGTGTGAATGTGGTGCAGCATTTCATAAGGTCAGGTTGTTTAAATAACAAATTTACATTACGTGGCACTGAGTACACTGAACTTTTGCATTTGCATCCCATTCCTCATTCAGCATTGTACACAAAGTGTTATGTGTTGTGTGTGCAGTGTTGCATGCATCAAATATAATACACCTTTTAAAATTTGTGACACAGATCAGTGTAAGTGCAACTAAGTGCAGCAGTGTGAACCTGCTATCCACTGTAGCTGCCTAATTTTGTATTGCGATCATGTTCTCTGTTCTTAGTGTTGCTGCTTGTAGTGCCATAAAAATCAGCACTCTCTGTATTCAGTACCCCCCCACATTGAAAAGGTATTTTTTACCAGACTGGATTGTTTTTGTGACCCCATCAGCACCACTGGTTACTGAACTTGTTTTAATTCCGTGACAGTGTCACAACACAGTAGTCCCCTTATCTGTTGCTGAAGCCACTGTTGTTTATTTTGCTTCACATCCAGCTATCGATAGTAGCGAGTAGTGACCCTCCAGTCAGAAAGTGAACGTATCAAAATCTGAATTTGGTAATAATATTTGTGGTTGATCCCCAAAATGCCTGCAAAAGAGTGCAAGTAAAGCTGTTTCTGGCCATGCGCAATGTTGGCAATAAGAGGGTCTGTGGGCGTGGTAGTAGTATCACGGACGGAGGTGCATTGCTGATGTGAGGAAAGGTATTTCTCCAGCAATGTTTTTTACAGCCCAATCAGTAGCTTCACTGATAGTTGGAGGAGATGATGTTTTCCCAGCCAGTGGTGTTAGTGTTATTGGTGTTAGTGGTGGTGGTGGAGGTAGTATTAGCATTGTTGCGTCAAGTTCTAATTCTGACCAATGTACCATATCCAAACATATTGAGTGTGAAGCAGTGCAAGAGAGTGACAGCGTAGATGATGTCATACTTCCCAGTAACATCCCATTAACTGAACCTGATTCTGATGATCATGTCAACGATAGCATACAATGTGATATTCCATTCACAGTGGCACTTAACGTCACTCATTTTCCATGCAACAGTGATTCACAGTGTGGTGAAAAAATATCAGGTGATGGTGGGGTAGATGCTGATGATGAATGTGATGATGCTGATGATGATGATTTTGCTGGTGTTGCAACATGCAGTCCACATGCTAGCATCTAAGCAGAAGATGTGGATGTGTGTGACAGTGACGTTGATGAATATGATGATAATTTAATTGATCCCATTTGGGAACCGGAGAAAGAGAAATTAAAAGTGGCTGTGTCTGAAATTTCTGAATCTGTTTGCAGGAATCTACCCCCCCCCCCATAAAAACTTGTGATTTACTGTTTTAGAGGATGATGATGATGATGAAGACCCAGTACACAATATGATAGGTAGTCGTGATGGTCAGTTGCAGTCCAGGTGTGCAGTGCCAGAAACATCACGTCCCCCCCACTTCAGTGCTTAAAATAACAGACTTAAATAAGCCACATCATCGTGGACATGTTAAAAGCAGAGCCTCACAGTCCCTTGTTTGGGATTTTTTTTGTTCAAGGTGCAAATGATGATTCAGTTGCAATCTGCCAGGTTTGCCATGTGCGTGTGAGTCGAGGTAAAAAGGGGAGCCATCTTGGGACAGGAGGACAGCATACACATCTTAAGAATAGACACTTGGCTCTGTGGACCTAGCACAAGCTGGCAGCCAATACCAGACTTGGGCGTTCACCTGTATCACCGATGAAAACCATAGCCAGCATGTTATCCTCTTCCATGATGGTTAAACCCAGTAGGAAATTAAACATGTGCAGCAGTGTGATAATAAGAGCAGAGGATTACTACAGGCATGATGAGGTGGAGCACCATAATGACTTTGAAATGTTGTCCAGTGCTGGTGAGAATAGCAGTTTTTGTGGTGGTGGTGGTGGTGGTGAATGCAGTATGTCTAGTGCAAGAGGTACATCAACCCCAGTTGGCAAATCCAGAAAAATAACATAATTTCTGGGTTTGTCATCATCACCTGTGCAACCGTCTTCATCAGATGTCCGCACCTCACCTCCTGCCAATGCCATTCATCACAGATCACAACCATTTGTGACCAACAACACTCACCCTGTAAAACGTTTAAGTCAGCCCACGTTACAGAGTGTTTTTGCTTATAAGCTGAAGTACCCCCCCAATCATACAGTGTCATGTGAACTTAATGCTGCTGTAGTGGAAATGCTGGCAATCGATCTTTTGCCCTTCTCCTTTGTGGAGAATTCTGGGTTTCTGTGGTTTGCTGCCCATGCCTTTCCAAAATGGAAAGTCCCATTCAGGACATACTTTTCTACCCGTGCTGTTCCCGAGTTGTTCCGCACTGTCTCAGACTCAATAAGACATGCCCTTCAACATTCCTCCTCTCCATTCATCCATTTAAGTATGGATATGTGGACAAGTGGCAAAACAGCGGGGAGTTCATATCTGTGTATAACTGCACACTGGGTGCAGGTGCCGGGGATTGTTTGTGGTGCTGGTAGTGTGAATAATCAGTGCAAGAAGGTGGATAGTCATGGTAGTAATCTTCCTGGAATTCGCCAGCATGCAACAATTGCTATGCGTAGTGTGACCTGTTCACACACTGGTGAGAACATGTTGGACATGGTACTGACTGAAATTGACAGATGGCTAAACCCTCTGTCCCTGAGAGCTGGGTTCATAGCAAGTGACAATGGGTCAAATGTGGTGAAATGCATCACGAATGGTGTTTTTTTTCATGTTCCATGCATGGCCCACTGTTTAAATCTTGTGGTTCAGGAGTTTCTGCAGCACCCTGACATAAAGGAAATGCTGACCATTGCACAACGTAGCTACTCTCACTTTTCAAGCTCTGGAAAGGCCCGTGACCAACTGCGGCAGTTGCAGATACAAAACAGCCTGCCTCAGCACCGCTTGAAGCTGGAAGTTGTCACCCAATGGAACTCCATGTTATACATGGCAGAGAGGTTGTATGAACAATACAAAGCCATCACAGAATATCTTGTTATGCACACTAGCAGTGACAGTTCTGGGTCCTCCATGTCTATGAAGACTGAACAGTGGCACCTCATGGACTCTGTAATAACAATTTTGCAGCCTTTTGAACATGCCACACAGGCAGTGAGTGGTGCATCTGCCTCCGTTAGCCAATCAATTCCACTGCTGTGGGTGCTGAGGCAGGCATTGGTGAATGTACAGCATAGCCTTGATGTTGCGTGCCAGAGACGGTCGTAGCAGTAGGTTGCTGCAACACATGCTGATAGTATTCGACCCGAATCATCACATTGTGAGCATTCAGCGTAGTGACAACTTTGCCATGGCTACACTGGACCCACGATACAAATGTGGAATTGCATCAGTACTGATGGGAGGGCCTGAACAGTTAAAAAATATCAGTGGCCAACTGGTTCGCTTGGTTCATGGGGCACAGAAGTCATGTGCCAAGGTTTGCAAACCTCAGCAGCATAATCCAGCTGAAGGTGTAGCAGGAGGACCAGCAAGCATATCATGCAAGGGTAAGGGGACTGTAGTTCCTGTTGGTCTGTCATTCAAAGTGGTTGGCATCAACCCGCTTTGGGAGGCTTTGTCCCAAGTGGGTATTTGTGACATCAGTGATTCCAGGGAACAGGCTGATGCATCAACAATTGGACTTAGTGCAGCACAGAGAATGGTTGAGTCATATTTGTCTGAAAACAGGCATCTGACAATAAGTGAAGATCCTCTTTTATACTGGAGTGGAAAGGTCAGTGAATGGCCAGAGATGACTGCAGTGGCACTGAAGTACCTCACATGCCCACCCTCCAGTGTAAGTGTTGAGAGGGTATTCAGCTCAGCAGGTGCAATAGTCAGGGATCGTCGGACAAACCTGTCCCCTGCAAATGTTAGTTTGCTAACATTCATTAAAATGAATGAGAGGTACATACCAGCACAGGCTGCAACCTCGGTATTCGTACCCCAGCCTAGTTATGGTGGGCTTGCTGATGTGGAAATGGAGCATCCTGGTGGCACTGGCAGTGGCTGCCTGAAACAGCCCACCACTGACGTAGTTGATGACACAATGGAGAAAGAATTTCCCAGTGGTCAGACTTCAGACATCGATGACTGTGAGGGCAGTTTTCTTTATGAGGATGATGATGTGGTTAATGTTGGCAGGTTTTAACTGCAGTATTTAAAAGGCGGTGTGCCCCCACCGGACCACCACCACCAGGACTGATGTTATCCAAGTCTGCTGCCACCATGAGTCTGTCTGCCCCCCATGGACCACCACCACCACCAGGACTGATGTTATCCAAGTCTGCTTCCCCCATGAGTCTCTCTGCCCACCACGGACCACCAGTCTACCAGTGCACCACCACCAGCTTCTTAATATTTAAACCATAAAGTGAGTATGTGCACTCATGTTTGTTATGCTGACTCACTTCCTTAAGTTGTCTGTTTTGTTTTCTGTAGCTTTTCAGAGCCGCAGTGGCAAAACACATACAGTACACTTATTGTGTTTCTTTTACAGGAGAACAAAAACAGGCTTCATCGCTAATATTACTCGTTGGGAAAGATGCTGTAGCTATACCGTACAGACAGAGAGGAAGCAATGTAATGTCCATGTGAAATCCATTCTGATAAGTATGAAGATTTTATTTCATCTATTTCATTGCTTTGTAAAGACTGCTGCAAATATTGCAAACAACAGGTTGTCTTAGTACTTGACAAGATGTGTCTCTGAAATGTAACTTAGTTGACAATAGAGATTGAGATTTGTGAACCAGGGAGGGACACATAACAATGAAGTTATAACTTTTAAGAAGTCATTAATTTATTTTCTTACGAAAATTTGTGATACTTTGTTGTTCTGTCAAAGTGGCCTTATCCAAAGAAGTTTGTCAACATGATAAAGCACAACCCTCCCCGACCTGAGCTTGGGCACACATGCAACACGCAGAAGTTGTTTCATTTCATGACCATCACTAAGAACCGGACTCCAGAAGGATGCTGATGAAATCTGTGAAGAAATAAAAAAATAAGAAACCATTACAGACAAAACTGAAAATATGACCCCCCCCCCCAAAAAAGAAATACTTACCTTCATGTGCTTGAGAGTTATCCATTTCCATTTAAGTGCAAAAATTTCATTGAGCACTGGATGGTGCACAACAACAGTTTGGAGACGGAGTCACCTGTGAGTGATGCAGAACAATAGCATGAATACATGTCCATGTCAAGTTCAACCCCCTGATCATCACCTACAAAATACACAACCATATATCTATTTATCTATATATATATATATATATATATATATATATATATATATACAGTATATATCTACTCACCAAGGCTACTATTACTGTACATCCAAAGGACACCTTTCAATCCAGTTGAGATGATCACTTTTCATGTTTCTGCACACAAGGAGGATGCATTCTGAGCCTACAGAAAAAATCTGGGGACTCTGTGCCACTGTTGTGCGCATGACTGACTGCGCCATAAATTCTAGGGGACTTTGTACGTGCTGAAACAGTCTCATTTCACTGTGCTACCACTTGTCAATTTTCTGGACACATGAAGGATGCATTCTGGGCCTGCAGAAAAAATCTGGGGACTCTGTGCCACTTTTGTGCACATGACTGAGTGTGCCACAAATTCTGGGGGACTTTGTATGTGCTGAAACAGTCTCATTTCACTGTGTTTCCACTTGTCAATTTTCTGGACACAAGACAGATGCCTTTTGCAGATGCAGAAAAATGAGACACCAAAACAGCGCACACACACAAAACACACAGACACTTAACAGAAGGAAGGGGCCCCAGAATACAAAGTGTAATGCATACTGAAGACAAGAAAAAAAGGGCATAATTACATACAATGGTCAGGGATGGTGGAGGAATACATTTTATGGCACAGCAAGGAAGGTGGGGGGGGGAGGGACATGGTGTGAGGAAACAAAACTAATGTGAGATCCTATGGTGATCCAGCAGCAGTTCCAGCATGGACGTAATTTGAAGCTGATGTCCCTCTATATCATCCAACCACTGCTCCACAGCACTCATCCTCTCTCTGTTCTGCTCAGCAGCACTCCAGAGAACAGCCAAGTCAGACAGTGTTACACACACGTCCCTGGTATCCACTCCTTCAACAGGCTGACCTGCTGGTGGTGGTGGGGGTGCTGGTGGAGCAACAGGTGCGGCTGTGGTCCTCCTCTTCTTAGGGATGCCGCGCCCGCTATGCACAGTGGCACCCTCTACCATGGAATGGCCAGCAGGTGCAGACATGGTCCGTTCTGTGGCAGCCTGCCACTCCAACTGGTGGTGATTAAGCATATGGGTGCACTGGCCCCCAGTACCCAGGTGACTCCCTTGGGGGCCACGGTGCACCTCCACCGCACATAGGCAACACTTCACCACACTGCTGTCTCCCCTGACACAGTCACAAAACTGCCAAACAATGGAGGTGCAGGGAGGACCAGGCAAAGCCAGGGGAGGGCCAGATGAACTGGCAGTAGGCTGCTCACACTGCTCAACAGTACTGATGGGATCCACACCTGGGCCTGGGGGAACAGGCACATCCTGCTCCAAAGAACCTTGTGCTGGACTTGGTGGTGGTGGTGGTGGTGGTGTTTGAACTGCCTCAGAGTCAGGAGGCGGTGCTGGTTCTGCTTCCGGGGGTTGGACACTCAGAAGTTTAGAGCGGTCCAACACAAATGGGTGCCCATTCCCCCCATGCATGCGCATGGTATGACGACGCATACTACCACGCTCTCCCAGATCTGCACCCACCCCAGACATTCCCTCACCCTGCTCCATCTCACGACACAAGCACAACACACACACAGTCACACACACACAGACAAACAACTAAGTAGGTAAGAAAAATAAAATTTACAGAAAGAACAAATTAAGTAAAAAACAGTACAGAAAAGACAAAAAAAATGTAGCTTTTAAAAAAGCTGTTGGGTTAAGTATAAAATGTTAACTCTCCTCCTCTGCAATCAAAACACTCCTCTCTCTAGTACACACTCCTCTCTCTCAGTCTGCACAGGAGAAAGTGAAACTGTCTGTGTAACTCACTTCCTTCCTGCCTGGCTAGAGAGCATGTGACTTACAGTACTGTAAGCCATGAGATGTGTTGGGGGGCTGCCAAATCTGAAACATCAAGTGGATCACTTAGAATCATAATGAGGAATGCGAAGTCCATTGAAATCAATGACTTCACCTTACTTCACGTTCTCATTATGCCAACGCAAAGTGGTAATGGCAAGGCGAAGTGCCTACCTTGCGTGCACTTCACTGGCGAATTTTAAATTCACTGCATCTCTAATCTTAATTTAAGGGGGTATGGAAGCTTTTTTGTAACATAATTTGATCCATGAAATGAATTGGTCTGGTATGCCAGAGATAGGTATGTGCCACTTTGTTGAAAGCTTTAGTTTGGTCAAGATTGAGCACATATCCTGCTATGGAACCTTCAGTTCCTTTTTCTAGGATTTCTCTCAGTAATATAAGAATGTCTGTAATTTTCCTGCCAGGCACTAAACAGACTTGTGTAGGATAAATGACACTATCCAACACTAAAGCAAGTCTGTTGCACAGCACTTTGGCTAAAATCTTAAAATCAGTGTTTAATAATGTGATTGGTCTTCAGTTTGTTAATAATTCTTTGTCTCCTTTTTTAAATAGGAAAGTTTATAGGCCTTTGTACATCTCTTCAAGTATTTTCTGACTTCGTAATAATGTATTGTAAGTTCCTCTGTAAGAAGTGGTAAAATCACTACATAAAACTCAGATGGCAACCAATCTATCAATGTGGCAGTATTTGTTTTTAGAGTTTTGAGAGTATCTGTAAATTATTTTGCTGTAATAGGTTGGAGCAGTGTTTTCACTAAATACTTTAGGGCCCAGATATTCAAAAGGGTTGCGCATGGCCCAATATTGTTGCCCTACTTGCGCCACACAAAGTTGATCCAAAAAAAAAAAGGAGCAACGGCTGGCCACCCACAGCTGAGCTGCCATATTGCAGGGCACAACACTGCAGCTGCCACCTGTGGGTGGCCACCCGAGCTCTGGCTACACCTCTGTGGTGGCGCCACCCCATGCCCAATCACAGGCATCAGTTAAAATGAATAAGGTCCAATATCCCTGGTGGTCCAGTGGACCGCTGTCTGCCCAATTGTGGGCTTAAGTAAAACAAATTAAGAGTCCTATATCCCTGGTGGTGCAGTAGACCGCTGTCAGCCCAATCGTGGGCATTAGTAAAATAAAAAAGAGTCCAATATCCCTGGTGGTCCAGTGGACCACTGTCTGCCCGATTGCGGGCTTAAGTAAAGAAATGAAAGACTCTTATATCCCTGGTGTTCCACTGGACCGCTGTCAGCCCGATAGCTTGCATTTGTAAAATAAAAAAGAATCCAATATCCCTGGTGGTCCAGTGGACCGCTGTCTGCCCGATCGTGGGTTTAAGTAAAGAAATAAAAGACTCCTATATCCCTGGTGGTCCAGTGTACCGCTTTCAGCCCAATCACGGGCATTAGAAAATTAAAAAAAGAGTCCAATATCCCTGGTGGTCCAGTGGACCTCTGTCAGCCCAATCACGGGCATTTGTAAAATAAGAAAAGAGTCCAATATCCCTGGTGGTCCAGTGGACCGCTGTCTGCCCGATCGTGGGTTTAAGTAAAGAAATAAAAGACTCCTATATCCCTGGTGGTCCAGTGGACCACTGTCAGCCTGATCGCAGGCATTAGTAAAATAAAAAAGAGTCCAAAATCCCTGGTGGTCCAGTGGACTGCTGTCAGCCCAATCGTGGGCATTAGTAAAATAAAAAAGAGTCAAATATCTCTGTGGTCCAGTGGACTGCTGTCAGCCGGATCATGGGCATTAGTAAAATAAAAAAGAGTTCAATATCCCTGGTGGTCCAGTGGACCGCTGTCAGCCCGATCGTGGGCATTAGTAAAATAAAAAAGAGTCCAATATCCCTGGTGGTCCAGTGGACTGCTGTCAGCCCGATTGCAAGCATTAGTAAAGAAATAAAAGACTCATATTCTTGGTGGTCCAGTGGACCGCTGTCTGCCAATCAGCGGGCTTAGTAAGAAATAAAGACTCTATATCCCTGGTGGTCAGTGGACCCCCTCCCACCCGCCCACCACTGATCCCCACGCCCGCCCCGGTCAGAGGTGGGTGGCAGCACCCCCCTCCTGCCGCCCGCCGCCCACCGACTGACACACCGTCGTAGGGCTGTGCGCCCATTGGTCACTGCGTGAGCCAATCAGGTGTGCAGCTCCACGACACACACATTCCAGATATGCAATGGATCCATACACATATCTGGAATGTAGCAGTACGCACGGCAGCCGCATTGGCTCACGCTGCACCAATGGGCGTGACAGCTCTACTGATGGTGTCGTCGGCGCAGTAGGTGGGCAGCAGGTGCACCACGACCATGGACGGGCCAGGGGATCAGTGGTCGGCTGGGGAGGGGGTCCACTGGACCACCAGGGATATAGGAGTCTTTTATTTCTTTACTAATGCCTGTGATCGGGCTGATAGCAGTCCACTGGACCACCAGGGATATTGGACTCTTTTTTTATTTTACTAATTCCCACTATCAGGCTGACAGTGGTCCACTGGACCACCAGGGATATTGGACTCTTTTTTTATTTTACTAATGCCCGTGATCGGGCTGACAGTGGTCCACTGGACCACCAGGGATATTGGAATCTTTTATATTTAACTAATGCCCATGATCGGGCTGTGGGGCACATTGCTGCGCTGCAGGGGGTGTCAGTCCCCGATGGCTGCTGACTGGCAGGGCGCCAGGCACAAGTCATTGGGGATCGGTGCACCTGCATGCAAATGGGGCCATAATGACATGCAAATGGCCCCAAGTGCACCTTGCATACATTATGGCCCCATTTGCATGTCAGCTTTTGAATATCACAGTTGCTGTGCCTTGTGTAATGGAACTTGCACTAGCGCATCCCCCTGCTCCACTCTGGCCACTTGCACTGTTGCAGGGCCACTGTGCCATGCACACTGCAGGTGGTTAGGTGCGTATTCAATGATGCTGAGCCATGGCACAGCTCCATTGAATACCGTCAACGCCTTTACGCGAGTTGTGCTGGCGCTGCGCCAGGCTTGCGCTACAGCCTGGCGCAGTTTGAATATCTGGGCCAAGGAGTTTGGGTAAGTTACAATTATATAACCATTCAACCATTTGTGTGGGTTCTGGTCACTGGCTTGCCAAACATTTGATTAATGTAATGTTCTTATTCAGATAGTATTCATGTTTTATCAGAGATTTGCTCACCTTTTTGACTTTTATACATATTATACTTTTTTTTAATTTTCTTATGTTGCAGCTGTCAAATGGATAAATTTGACAATGTTTTCCTTGAGTTACAAATTTCTGATCTGTTTCTAGGGATTTAAAGCTGTTGTATTGGTATTGAACCATTTCCTGTTTTCTAGCTGATATTTCATCTGAGTAGTTCTGTGAACTTTCTTTCTGTATTGTGAGCAAATAATATAGATTTGTTCTGAGTTCTGTATATTTCTCAATTTTTTTGTTTTCCATTAATTTTACCAACCAATATCAAATATTCTTTAAAGTAATTTTTTTAATGTCCTCCCACCAATCAGATGGAGATTCATATAGAAAAAAACACAGATCTTCTGGTCTCAATAATGTGTTGTAGACATTTTGCAATTTTTATATTTTCTAAAAGGCTTGTATTTAATCTCCAATACCCTCTACCTGCAGTTGTGTCTTGGAATTTTCCCAGTTTGGGTTTAAAATCCAATGGTCAGAAGAGGCTACTGGGAGTACTGTAGTCTGCAACATTGGTAAGTTTGGGGAATTGAACCAATAATCAATCCAAGTATATAGTTTTCCTCTAAAATATGTGTTATTAAGGGTTTTCCCTGATTGTGTGAAACTATTTATTAGTTGTGTTGGTGTCAGTAGCTTATTAAGAAATGTTGTGTCACAGAATGTTTTGTCAAGTGGTGTGGTGCTAAATTTAGAAGTGAGGGGTCTCTGGCCATGAACCACGCTTCCCCCCCAATCAGTAGGTGGGGACCCTCAGAAGCTATCAGGTTTTAGATACATTCTGGTGTATGTTGAGGGTCATTTTGACACTACTTAGCTGCCTTTAAAGCTTTCCTTGACTTGTTACAAACAACCAATATCACTACCAAAATAACTCGTTTTTTATTTTCTTTAAAATAGTCAAAACTAAAACAACTTATTGATAAATATCAAGTAGCAGAAACCACATATATCTCTAATCGTGAAAATCCAGCCACAAAATGTTCATATTGGCAACTTTATTCCACATATGAGTTACACATGCTGCTAAAAAAAAAGGGACCAAACCATTCTGGAGATAAGATAGGCTGTCACCATTTATGAATCTTTTTTATCTGTCACTTTGTCTCTTGTCTCACATAAAACTGTCACTATTGGCTAGCAGGTGTTAGTGTGGCTCAGTTGTTAGCACCCCTCAGACCAGATGGTTGTGGGTTCTAATCCCACACTGGGGTTGGGATCACACCATAAATGTTGTGGAGTGAGATCATCAAAGGGTGAAGATCCAACAAGGAGAAATAATAATAGATAATTACCTGCAGTTTGGTTTTCCACTTTAGCTCCAGTTGTGTCTCCTACCCAGGTGGAAGTAAAAGAACCCAGGGCACTCTTTGCAAAGAACAGGGAACATTCCTGGTGTCCTGGCCAACATTCCCCTTCCCATAAACTGGTTCATGCAATTATCCAGGCTGTGTATGGTTGATGATGTGCGATATGGCCGCCATCACACATTCAGTCACTTCACTACCAGTCTAGCATTGCTTGTAAAGCACTTTGGATGTATGAAAAGCACTATATAAATGCTGATTCTTTCTTCTTCTTCTTCTTCTTCTTCTTCTTCTTCTTCTTCTTCTTCTACCCTTTCTCTGGTTCAGTGCCACCTCCACCACTCTCGAGTGACTCCCATGAAACATCAAACCACCAGTAGCCAGAGGAAGAGGCAGATGGACAGACTGATTTTTAATTTAGTGTGGCACCATTTCTGAGCCTGTCTTAAAGACTGAAACCTTCCATATTTTATATCTTGAGGGAGTCAGCTGGCATCCTCTCAATTAAACACTTCCCCTCCAATGCCAAACTTGTGCCTAGGACATCCACTACTTTTTTACTTCCAACAAGAAAAGAAGGTTTACACAGATGTTTTAAACTCTGGGCATACAATAGACTACATGAAAACTCTTCATAATTAGATTTGTCAGAGGAGAGCATCTGGAGAGAAAGTAGAGCATGTGCTCCCTGAGCTAGACCACAGGCCCTTCACTCCAAATCCTCCCCCCACCCCCAAGCCACACAAGCAGGCCCTGTGCTCTGAACACCCCCCAAGCCAGACCAAGAAGCCCATCTCTCCACCCCCCAACCAAACCACACTAGCAGGCTGTGCAGTCCCAAGTCAGCTCTTCTGGCTACTGAATTGAAGGGCTGGGGTGGAGTGCAAGGGTGTAGACAGGCATACTCACTGTACAAATTTGTGTACACTTATGTTGAGTGCCAGCCGCAAACCATAAGCCACTCTCTTAATATTATCATTCTAACCTGTAGTATTTGGGTTAGTGTAGGCCACTGAGGAGGGTCTCTGTTTAAACTTCTGTTGTTTAGGAGACAGATACATGTATAACCTCTTTAGCGATTAGAGGAATCATCTGACAACAGTCTGACTTGTTTGGAAGGGGGTGCCGTTTGGAAAGGATGTATACATTTTTTAATGGGGGGGGTGTAACTGTTGTAGATTTTGTACAAAATGAAAAATTCTGGCTACACCCCTGGTGGAGTGAGGTTAGAGCAAACCAGTTTCCAAATACAAACTGAGACAAGGATGATAAACAGAATGCAATCAAAACAATTAGAAAACAAACTGTTGCACTATAAACTATTAAAAGCACGTTTCAGACGATCTTAGGACAACATATCACTTTTTTAACAATCTTAGCGAGTTAGATTCAGACCAAGATGGTCTGGCTTTTGAAGTTAAGAACTGGAGGTGGAAGGTTTCGAGCACTGAGTCTGCTGGTCAGACTTGGGCATTCCTCAAGCCAGATCACAAAATGTCCAGTGATAGCATACTCACCAAAAACTATACAGACTGCAGGACAAGTGAGGCAATTTTCTTTTACTGACTTGCAGAGTATTCACTGTTCCTCAGTGTAGAAAAAATGCTAAACATAGCAATTATAGCAGTCTGCTCACCCTGAGCTCCAACCGTAGCCCCAGCTCTTCAGCTCTAATGAGCCTTCATCATTTGCAGCACCTGTCAGGGAGAACCCAAGCCTGACCAGCAGGTCCTGTGCTCCAATCCCCCTTCCCCTCAACCACCACAAGAAGCAATACCCTTAGTATGGAACCAGAGTGGGACATATCAGTTTGTGAGCTACTGGTCAGCTTGGCCCTTAGCTTTTAAAAACTGGTAGCCAAATCAATCATTTCCATGGAAAGGTAGACCATTTGCTGGTAACTTTTGAAATCTGTTAGCCAAACCAATTTTTTAGTGCCCATTGGCTACCTGATTTGCCTCACCCTGTCTGGAACAAACAATACAGTGTACTCTTCAATCAAAAACACTTCCAAGACTATGGCCCCCTACCCCAAAAAAAGCTCCATTTTAAGCCAAGAAGGGCCATGGTTGATGGGAGACTTGGAGTGAAGGATCAGTTGCCCTGGCTTGGTTGCTCCTCAAGACAGACCAACAGACCATTCACTCCAAAATAACCCCCAAGCCACACCAGTAGTCTTTTCAATCCAAGTACCCCCCCAGCCACACCAGTAGGCCTTTCACTCCACCCCTCAAACCACCAGGAGGTCCATCTATCTAACCCCCTCCCAGCTGCACTAAAGGCCAGATCTTCAAACCAAACCAGCAAGCCTTAAGCTTCAACCTCCCCCCAACACACACACAACACCAGTGGGCACCATTACTTCCACAATACCCAGCACAATCCCCCAGCCACACCAGTAAGCCCTTCACTCCAACCCCACCCCCAAGACAGGCCAGGAGGCACATTGCTCTACTTCCTCCACAGCTCACACCAACAGGCTGGATTCCCAAGCTGGACCAGTCCATTTTCTTCAAGTCTCCCTTTGTAGGCCCTTCACTCCACCTTCCCCCAACCAAGTAGGAGGTCCATCGATCCAAGCCCCCTCCCAAGCCACATTCAGGTTGGATCCCAAAGCTAGACCAGCAAGCCTGGCTTTAACTCCAAGCCCTCCCAGCACACAATGCTAACATGCACCATTACTTCCACAGTGCTCACCCTACAACACAAACCCCCAGCCACATCAGTATGCACCTTCACTTCAAACCCTCTCCAACAGACAGACCAGGAGACCCATCACTCCACTTCCTTCACAAGTCACATCAACAGGCCAGATTCCCAAGCTAGTCCAGCTCCTCTAGTTTTAAGCCGCCCCATAGACCCATCACTCTACCACCTTCCCACCAACCAACCAGGAGGTCCATCAATCCCATCCCTCCCCCAGCAGGGCTAGCTTTACAGTTTTGGGGCCCCAAATGATTTGTTGGCTCGGGGGCCCTACATTTAGGGAGAACCACGTTATACCCCAATATACACACAGTTATCAGTATTGGCTCGGTAACACCTGACAAAGTCAAAGCAAGGAAAGGCATCTTAGAAAATGTTGTTTATATAAAATATTGCACATTACTAGGAATGGAATATTGCACATTATTAATTTACATATGGGTTGCATGAGGGGTACACCAAGCCAAGGTTTGTTTCTCAACAGTGTAATGCCGCATAATAGTGCTCTACAGTGTCACTACTGGGTAGTAACCTAAGTTCCTGGTGTGGGACTAGAACCCGTGACCTTCCTATCTTCAAGCCCTAGAGATACGCATATCAACAGAACCACTAACATGGTACTTTCTTTGTTGAATCAAGACTCAGTAGTGAATTATCTCTCTGTTTTTTGGATCAACAGTGAAGTAAAGCTTTAATATGTTGCCCTTTGCAAACTAGGATAGTCGTTTAAAACTACAGACATGTCAGGTAGCTTAGGACTTATATTTTTCAATCCCATGTTACTGCACATGATCATATTCCAAAATACAGTTTCTGTAATAACAGTGCTCAGTGTTTGTTAGGGTATATAACACAACAACAAATCCCACATGAAACAAACAACTAAGCATAACAGTTTTCTCATGAATCCAGGCACCACACCATGTGTGTCATAACTCTCTCTATTCCTGACAAGATTTGACAGCACAAGAGCAGACTGGGTGGGAGTAGGGTGGGGGGCAACCATGTTTGAATGTCAGACAGCAAAGATAGGATGAGGGCAAGGGATACAGTTAATTAGTACATGCCAGTTAACTAATTGCTCGCTGTAGCCCTTCTATATCAGCTAAGCAATGGATGGTTCGGACTTCAAAGGGAGCTACTAAGTGTTTTGGGTTAACTGTCAGAAATAGTCAGGGAGGTGATAGGCAGCAGGCTTTTTTTTTGTCCCAATCAGTGCTGGCTGGTACAAACAGGAGTTAACTACTGTGTACATGGTTATGAGGAGTGCGGGGTTGACACTTCCTCTCCAAACAAAGCAAGCGGACGGCGCTCCCTTGAGCCCTCCCAGGACTACACCTCTGGTTTTGTTGGTTTTGAGACCCCATATGAATGTAACCTACTATAGTTACAATCCCCTCCAAATAATATTTTTTTGAAGTAAACAAATATGGTTGGATTAACTTCAATAGCTCTATTCATCCCAGTTTTGTTTGGGGGGGATATAGATTTATTAACCTGAATTCCTACGAATCAATAGAGATATCAATAGTAATGCTCTTCCTGGACATATATCTGCCAGATGTGATGTTTTGACAAAAAGATTATTTATACAGATTCCTATCCTACTACATGTATCTTCCCCTATAGATCAATGTGTGGATCCCCAAATCCAATCTGCACTAGTTGCTTGTATTTTATGAACGGATCCAAGTCTTGTATCTTGGAAAAACATCACATCATAGTTATTCTTTTCAGATAATGCTAAAGGGGCTTTTCTTTTTCTCTTAATGTTGACGCTATTTACATTAAGTGATGCTATTGTTAATTCCAGAAAGTCCAAGTCCATTCTTTATACCAGTTTATCAGGTTACTCTTTTAACCACTGATCTTGTTACCCATCATTTTCTTTTAGGGTTACTTTTAATTGAAGTATTTGGTTCTTCCACATCTGAAATGGGATCTTTTTTGAGATAAGTGAGCTGAGGTTGTATCTGACTCCTCACTCATGTCTATATCTTCCCATTGTACAGAAGCATACTTGTTTTGTAATGTTATTTGTTTTTGCTGTTGTAGTGTCTACTTTTTTTCTAATGTTTTCCTTTTTGTACAGTTTGAAATTCTTTGTGTGCTGGATTTGGGGGGAGGGACATCTTTATAATTACAGATTCACTTCTTTTTGCTGTTTCAGAGGTTCTTGGTGTTGCATCTTGTTCTGCATTTGTAAGATCCATTAAATTAGTTGTCATTTTTTGTTCTCTGGTGTTCGGGATTCAGTTTGCAGTTGTATTGTTTGTGCTGCAGAAGTATCAGGGATTCTTTGTGCTGGTATCCTGTGCAATTGTTGCTCTGGCTGCCTTGTTTATGTAGCAATCTTGTTCCACATAATCTGCACGTGCTGAGTTATGGGCTGCCCAAAGGGAAGTAATGAATGTGCATCTTTCTTCACACAGGTTGTATTTTAGAGCACTGCTACAATGAACGCTTGAATGACCTAATGAGCCACATTTTGTACATTTGATTTTTTTCATAGTTATTGCTAATATATCTTGATGAACTACATTTGTAACAAGATCTGGGTTGTCCTTGGTAGCACAAGATACCTTTATCTCTCCAAGATAAAAACATTTCTGTAAATGTTGTATTCCAGTGTCTGATCGTCTGAACTTGATCCTGAATTTCCATTCTCCAGTCCAGAACCCCTCGCTATCTATAATTGGATCTGGGGTTCCTTGAATGTCACATTTTATCTCCATCCGGTATATGATGTCAGTAATCTTTACTTCTTCATTCCTAAATAAATAGTTACTATTTTAAAGATTAGTTTTATCAATAGTAACCATGTCTGCTTCAACAACCTTGGTTGGGTCTCAAAAGGGCCCTGGGGCTAGTTAAAACCTTAGGTCCCACAAGCTTTTCAGTTCTCTCTATTCAGATATACATCCCTTCTCTAACTTGTGACTAGCTGTATCCCTAAATTTTTTCATGCAATCCAGAAAGGGCCTGTAGCATCCACAGCAAATAGCGAATTAAAGCATTCATTAAATATTTTTGCCTTCCTCTCATCCTCTTCCTCCTCCTCCTGCTCTACACTCTTGTCATCTTTCTTTCACACTTTCTATACTATCTCTTGTTCATCTTTCCATCCAATGTACCTGAAGATGGTTTTGTTATTTTATATGACCCATTCCACTATCATTAGCTTTGGGTTAACCTTTGCCTTCCTAGTAAACTGTTTATTTTTCTCTGGCTTTTCTTTATAAGCCTCAACATTGGCCTCATTTTGCACCCCACTGTAGGCCCTAAAATCTCTTTTTTTGTCTCAAATTGAAATGTCTCACTTGCCTGTCCAACCATATTGATTTCCTATGTTTTTTTGTCTTTCTGACAAATTTAATGCCCTCATGGGCAGCTTCTAATGCTGCCCTTTTTATTGCTGTCTACTCCCTTTCTGGATCTTCCAATTCATGAAATTTCTCTTCCTCACCTTTTATTAATTGTGTAATGTTTGCAAAATGCATTTCCATAAAATCAGGTACCACAGTGCTGGAACTCAGGCACATGGTATCCAACACAATGTTGAATTTATCAGTGTTTTCATGATTTCATGATTTTGCCCTATCGGGTCCTCTTCTGTGATATCCCTAATAAAGTCTAGGTTGGATATTTTACAAGATCAGGGATTGCCCTCCCCCCCAGTTGATTCCCATACCTAGTTGGGGAGAAAGCAGTCATGCAAAATGCAAACTTCTGGCCTTTTTTATTCTTTATCTAGTTCAATGCTTGCTGTAAGTAACTGCACCAAATGGGATAAAATCCACAGCCTCTCTTCGGTATGCTACCCCTACTGGCTATGTGATATTCAAAGGAAAATGGAGATGGGAGAGCTTAACTCCACTTTTTTTCCAAAAGCCCAAACATAATTCAGACTTTATACTGATAATAATGGGCCCAATGCACTAATGTGCAGAATGGCTATGCACCGTATATCTGTGGCATGGATCCACTCCACGCCCATTGCACCCACATGTAGGATGCACCAACCAAGGCAAGGTGCACCTACACATCTGATCCCTTGGTCACGCATATCACAATGCACTGGGAGCAGTCGGGGGCATGTCTGCACTATGTGCCATGCACGAAGGTGCGTAGTGGAACCTGCAGGGGGGGCATAGTGGTGCAGAGGCTATGTCTGGGGGATCCTGCCATAACCCACTGTGCACCCCCACAGACTGCACCTTCCAGTCATGATGGGATGGGGAACTGACCCTCTGTGCTGCCCCAGCCAACAAGGCAGATGAGGAGGGCTGGGCAGTTGATCAGGCTAGTGCCTGCAAATCACAGTGGACCTCCGTAGCAGATCCACACCCCATCAGTGTGCCCATCTGCCCAGTCCCTGGACCTACCATACATTTTCCCACCATCAACACAAGGCAACACTAACCCCATATGGCCAGTGACCCACTGCCCCAACACATGGTATCCCCCAGCAGACCCAGCATCATGGAGACACCCCTTCAACAAAGCCCCAGCCCTGGTCAGCAGGTCAGTTCACTCCCCCTCCACCTCACCAGCCATGCTACCAGACTGACACCCCATCCCACACTGCACAGCAAGTGCACTCCCCACCCCCATGCACATGCCCCGGCTCCCTCAGTGGTATTTAGTGTCTCCCCCATCCCCATGGCACTGATACCTCCCCCATCCATACCTGGTAGTCAGTGCCATGGCTGGGATTGCTGGTGGCACAGCCCACCTCACACCTCCACAGTTGCCGGCCATCCAACATCCACATGGGTGAGCAGCTAACAAGCGCCCTGCTATATAAGGGATTCACTGCTGGACTCATGACAGACATCCGATTGGATGCCTGGCTGGGTCTGCATTTCTGTCTCTGTCTGCCTAGCATGAACATGCATGCCGGGGGGGGGGAAGGGCTGTGGACAGGTGGCCGGTGGTCATGAATGCTGCCAGGTGCACACCTGTCCGCAGTTGTGGTGTTATGTGTCTTTTGTGCGTACCTCCACCCCAATCATGCATAGCTGTCAATGTTATTCACTCATTTTATTTTCACTGTCCCAAGGTTTCACACTAGAAGGGCTTCTTCTGGTGGCTTACTTCTGTAATTAAAATCACAAATAAGCTTTAGTTTAAAAATACAGTATGTAACATTTCATTCACAGAACATTCCACTGCTTTTGCTTTAAGTAAACATTTTTGCATACATTTGTTTTGTTAGGCAAAGAACTATGTACCTTTACTTTCATGAAGTAACAAAATCCTCTATGGGTTTTGCTGTATCTCAGTCATTAACCCTTTACATTCCTTAGGGGTTTCTTGCATTTTCAAATATCAGTGCTGTATATACATGTAATTCACTTAACACTCACCCCACTCCTCACCCTGGGTGCAAACACTTTTTTAAAAAAAGGATTACAGACTAAACAGTCTCTTGTGTGTGTCTAACTCTTTTAATTCTTAAACTCTCCATCAATGCCTTGGCAGTCCCCATCACCAGCCTACTGAACTGCTCCCTCTGTGCTGGCTTTTTCCCCACCATCTGGAAAACCACCACCATCAGACCCTTATTCAATTCCAGGTTTAGAAACGAGATGGGTAACTGCCATTCTATTTCCCTCCTTGCCCCTTTCTCAAAAATTATGAAGAAGGTTGTGCACACTCAACTCTCTGACTACCTGGAATCCAACAACCTACTCTATCATGCCCAGTATGGGTTCAGATCTGGGCACAGCACCGAAACAGCCCTGGTCCGATTCACCAGTGAAATCCTTAAAGCTAATGACAAAGGCCAGTATGCTGTCTCTGTTTTTATTGACCTTACCAAGGCCTTCAACCTTGTGGACCACTCCCTCCTCCTTAACACCCTAAAAGGCTTATGTAACATGTTGTCTTTGTAGTGTATATTGTGTAACTGCTCTGGTGATATTTCATGGAAGTTTACTTCCATTTAGTTGTGTCTAGTCTAGTTACTCAATATGTTTTCAGGCCATTTTGTGTGTTGTCTTTGTGCTGTCTTCATTTTCATTGCTTTCAACATTTTGTAGTTCATATTCTGTTTTATCTTCAAAGTAGTTTAGATGTTTTTTTCTGCATTTTTCTCTATGTATTGGGTGCAGAAATGCCCCTGAAAAGATTAAACTGTATATCTGATATGTCAGTCAATTATTGTGTTGTCTGTAGAGCTGTACAGAATATAGAATTCTGCTGGAAGAATTTGTGTGGAATGGCCATTCTGCTTCCAAATTCTTTTTGAAATGTTGTTTAAATTCTGCAGAAGTCTGAAAAACGTATCTATGAAAATGACTGAATAATAATGACTGAATACTTGTGTCAGTGGCTCAGTAGGTAGCACACTCACCTCTGAGGCTGGGAGATCGGCAGGCTGTGGGTTCAGTTTCCATATCTAGCACTTTGGTTAATATCCCAATACTGACACTGTAGTGCAGCATGAGAGGGGGAACTGCACTTTTAAAGTGCCCTCTTTCAGATGAGATGTTAAACCGAGGTCCCATCTGCCTGGATTGGTGGTAGTTCAGGTGGATGTTAAAGATCCCATGACACTTATCGAAAAGAGTAAGGGAATTTCCCTGGTGTTCTGGCCAAATTTCCCTCATTCAGTGAAAAAATACCACCATCAGCTTAATCTGGTTCAATTTCAGTTGCTTACCAACTGTCTCCCCCTCCGGGTTGCCCCTGAAAAAGGGACTTCTAGGCCCAGTGGGCTTACCGGGTCAACAAAATTCAACAAACTTTCCACAGATCATGTGAACTGCAGATTAGTTTTCCATTGATTGTGAAAATGAATATGTGGTTTATCTAATCTGCAAATTGAAATCCACTAGAATATTCTGTGTTCCAGATTTTGGAATTCCACTACTGATAGAATTCTTCAGAATTTGGTGAAGTGTTCCTATCTTCACTGAAATTCTATTCCATTGCAATTTAAAAATCCCACTTAGCATTAGTTATCTGGGGCCCAATATTCAATAGTTGGTGCAGGCGCTAACAGGTCTTTGCCCATGCAAACTGGGGTTTTCAATGGAGCCCCATATTCAAAAGGAGCTTTTGTGCCGGCAAACAGGGTTAGTGTCCATGCAAAACATAATGTATGTGTGAGGGCAATGGGAGCAGAATGACCATGAATATGTGGGCAGCACCATATTCAGAGGTTCTGAGCTGGGAAAAAGGATTTAGCATGGTCCTTTCACACAGCACAAATACCACTGAACAAAACCCAGACATAACTCCAGGCAACCTAGCAGCTGCTGGAGGTAATGCAGCCACCTTGCCAGTTGTTCACTGGAGGAGCACACCTACTTCCAGTGGTCCCTGGCACACACACCCACACCAATGGCTGGCCTGTTCTGTGCTTTACAATCTTTACTGATGCCAGTGCCCCCCCAACCAATTGCCGACCCATTCAGTATCATAAAATTATCACTGATGCTAGTAGTAACCCCCCCTCAGAACCCAGCCTAGGCTTCCATATATATGTCCCTGATGATAGAGGTAACCCTTCTTCTGATCCTAGCCCTGGCTTCCACATGTATATCCCTGATGCTAGTGGTAAGCCCCCTCACTCTGATCCCAGCTCTAATGCAATTAATGATATCCCTGGTACCAGTGGTGCCCTCCCTCCCTCCGATCCCAGCTCTGGACTAATTAATGATATCCCTGCTGCCAGTGGTGCCCTGCCCTTTCTGATCCCAGTTCTGGCTTCCATATGTATATTCCTGGTGCTAGTGGTAACCCCCTTCCCTTTGAGCCCATCCCTGGCTTCCATACTGTATGTATATCCCTGGTGATAGTGGTAACGCCCCTCCCTCTGTTCCCAGCTCTGGTGTAATTAATGATATCCCTGGTGCCAGTGGTGCCCCCACCTCCAATCCCAGACCACACTTCCTTATGTATATCCCTGGTGCTAATCGTAGCCCTCTACGGTCTGATCCCAGCCCCAGCTTCCATATGTATATCCATGGTGCTAGCGGTAAACCCCTGCTCTGATCCCAGTGCCAGCTTCCATATGTATATTCCTAGTGCTACTGGTAACTCCCCTTCCCTCTGATCACAGTCTCAGTATAATTAATGATATCCCTGGTGCTGGTAGTGCTCCCGCCCATATCAAAGCCCCAGCTAATATATGTATATCCCTAGTACGGAGGGTTACCTCCCCTCTGATCTCAGCCCCATCATAATTAATGATATCCCTGCTGCCAGTGTTGCCCTCCCTCCTCCTATCCCAGCTCTGGCTTACATATGTATATTCCTGGTGCTAGTGTTAACCCCCCTCACTTCAATCCCAGCCCTAGCTTCCATAAGTGTATCCCTGGTGATAGTTGTTACACCCCTCCCTCTGTTCCCAGCTCTGGCATAATTAACGATATCCCTGGTGCCAGTGGTGCCCTCCTTGTCTCCAATTCCAGTCCAGGCATCCATATGTATATTCCTGGTGCTAGTGGTAACCCTCTCCTCCGATCCTAACCCTATCTTCCATGTGTAGATCCTAGTGATAGTGGTAACACCCCTCCCTCTGTTCCCAGCTCTGGTATAATTAATTATATCTCTGGTGCCAGCAGTGCCTCTCCCCTCCGATCCCAGCAGCGGTCTTATATATATATATGTATATATGTATATATATATATATATATATATATATATATCCTCGTGCTAGTGGAAACCCCTCTCCCTCTGAGCCCAGCCCCAGCTTCCATACGTATATCACTAGTGATAGTAGTAATGCCCTTCCCTCTGTTCCCAGCGCTGGTGTAATTAATTATATCCCTGGTGCCAGTGGTGCCTCCCCTCCAATCCCAGCCTTCCATATGTATTCCCAGGTGCTAGTTGTAACCTCCCTTTGATCCTCCCCAGCTTCCATATATATACTTAATGATAGTGGTAAAACCCTACCCTCTGTTCCCAGCTCTAATGTAATTAATAATATCCCTGGTGCCAGTGGTGCCTGCTCCCCCTCTGATCCCAGCCCTGGCAACCATATGTATATACCTGATGCTAGTTGTAAGCCCCCTCCCTCCCTCCGATCCCAGCCTCAGCTTCTGAATGTATATTCAGGTGCTACTGGTAACTCCCCTCCTCTGATCCCAGCACCAGCTTCCATATATACAGTGGCATCCCCAGGACGAAACCCACTTTTAAAGCACTCTGCAGTATGCTGCAGCAGACATACTAAATAAAGCAATGTAATTTCAATGGCAATTAGTCCCTTTTGTCATGCAGAAAACTGTGACATTCACTTCATCCTGGCAGTGTCACATTTTCCTGAATGACAAAAAGGGACTAATTGCCATTGAAATTACATTGCTTTTTTCAGTAGACCTGCTGCAGCATTCTACCAAGTGCTGAAAAATGCTGCAGAAATGGATTTCATCCTGGGGGACACCACTGTATATTCTTAATGCTACTGGTAACTCCCCCTTTCCTCTGATCCGAACCTCGGCAATATTAATGATATCCCTGATGCCAGTGGTGCCTCCCCCAATCAAAGCCCTGGCTTACATATGTTTATCCCTGGTGCTAGGGGTAACCTCCCCCCTGATTCCAGCTCAGGCATAATTAATGATATCCAGGTGCCAGTGCTGCCCTCCCCCAATTCCAATCCCAGCCCTGGCTTACATACTGTATGTATATCCTGGTACCAGGGGTAACTAGAGGCACCAATGAACACAAGAAATTATTTTCATTGCCATTTTCTAAGAAGGTATTAAAATAGGTAAAGAAGTATTAAGAACTGTAAAGAAAGCCCAAATTTAACAGGTTTCTTTATGGTGAGAGCTAGAGTAGAGCGGTGTGGGTCAAATGGATGAGCGAGGGCAACTGGGCAGCGCTTCGAAAAATGTTTTGAATAAAGAGAAGTGCTTGGGGAACAAAAAGGGAGTGGTTCATTCAAATGTCTAAGTTTTTCTTAATGCTGGCATTCAGTTGTGAGGGTTGGGATGGGCTGTCTCACTAGATTTTCTAACTTAGCGAGTGGGAAAGAATGGCGGCTACCAAAGTTTCAAATTCAAACTGACATAATGATACCAGTTTGACAGTGTGCAGATGATACTTGTTTTTCACTGGGCTCTATTGAAAATAGATACATAGCAATGGAATTCTGATGACTAATCAGGACACTGGGATTTCTATTGTCATTTTTGAAATACTAGTATTCCAGCATTGCTATTTTTTCTATTAGTGCTCCATCTCCTATTCTGCAAATCTGTCCCCAGTCTGGACTGATCCTCCCAGCCCATCACCTGGCATCTCTGGGGCTTAACAGTTGTTCATGCCAGTGATCCTCTGCCCAAGGTCCCGGGAAAGCCCATTCACTGGTGTCAGATCTGTGTGGAACTGGGTCTTCATCCTGCCACAATAGAGGGTTTTCCTCTGGTGTTTTCTCCCTGGGCCCACGACGCATGCAGTGATGCTTTTTGTAAGCTCTGCCTCCATGTCAATTGGGTGGGATACCTTCCCTGGTGGCCTACTGCACTGCCACCCAAATCCTCTAGGTGGCAGTCACCTAGAGGGATGATTAATCCTCCTTCCCCAGTTGTCCCCCAAGCAACATTTGAATGTCCTAATCTTGGGTCGCTGGCATGGCAGGAAATGAGTCACAAAGCACCTCACCCCAAGCCACTGGGACCAATACTTCAACACTGTTGAAGGTTAAATGTTGATATCTTCCAAAGTTAAAGTATGTAGCCACTGCTACTACAGCAGTGATGCAATGGAAAAAAGAAAGGTGCTAATGAATGTAAAGTACAATAATATGACCCTTACCTGCCCTTTCTAAACCACATATTTTAGTTCTTGCATTTTTTAAATGTACTTTTTCTGTTTAAAGAAGATTTATTGCATGCACATACACTGAGCCTGATGGTCCATTTTTGCCAACAGCATGAGATGGCCCATAGATGTTATTTTTTCAGTTCAATTCAGTCAGAGTCACAGTCCATTAGTGTTTAATGACCCTCTAAGCCATCACTGCTAACATTCTGCTTTCTCCAATGCTGGCATATGAAAGAAACAGCTGCACACTTGGAGAAGTTATTGGAATTTATTTAGATGAACATGAGGTGCTCAGCATTTTTCACATCCAGAGGTTATGCTCATGTTGCACATCTTTTACAGATAAGAGTTGGTCTTCACTGTAATTTCTCCATCTTGTCAATATCTTTTGTAGGATATGGGGACTAGAAGGGCATACTTTAAGGTAAGACCTGTCCAAGGTTTTAAATAAGGGTATTATAATGTCTGTTGACCTACTTACAAATCTTGTGTACCTCCTCCTAGGAGGAACTTATATGTTCAGCCACTGTCCTCCATATCTGTGGGTCTGGCACCCACTTGATATGATCTGTCAGTACATATACTTTGGTTGGAAAAAGCAAAGAAGAGAATGACAGTAAGAGGGGCTGGGGTTATTTCTCACTCACTAGAGGACCATGCCCATGGTGCCAGCAGCAACTGCCTGGTGGGACCTGCAATGCTCAGGGGGTACCAGTACTGGCACTGAGTCTGGAGTGTGGCACTATTCTCCTGTCATATTCAATCTCTGGTTTACCTGACATGAAGAGACCTTCACAGATTACCGTTTGGACTGTCAAGGAGGATCTTCTTCAAGAGGGGTCACTAAGGTGGCTGCACTGGTAACCATCTCTGCATGCCTGAGGGGCTTTTCCTGATTAATGAGAAGCCTAAGATGTGGACTTGAAAGGTATATCCTTTACATAATTTCGTTGGAGTAGTGCAATGTGGCTATAGATGGTAGACGATATATAAAGCCATGATTTAGTGTTTGAGCATGCTCTATTGGAAAGTGTAGCCCATAAACAGGTTGAGCACATCACATGAATGATTGAATAACATCAAGGTCATTGCAAAACCTGTAAGTAAACATGTTCTTGTTTAACCTCAATTAGATGTAGCATGTGCTGTAGAGATATTGCAAAATTTTATTTCGCCATCGAAAGTGCTGTAAAATAGGCAATTTCGTCTGATGAAATATTTCACAAAATTGCAGCAAAACTGCAAAATTTGGCCTCAATTTTGCTCGCATATGCCCCAGCCATCATTTATATTTTATTTTCCCCCTTCCTGGTGTCTAGTGGTCCCCCCAGTCGATCCCAGGCCAAATTCAAGAACCCTCCCCAGTCACTCTGAGTTATCCCTGGCCCTCAATCTTTGAACAAAAAAAAAATCCTCTCCCTTGTCCCTGGTGTCTAGTGACCCCCCCCCCAGCCAATCACAGTCTGAATTAAAGTAAAGACTAGAACCCCTTCCAGTCAACACCAGTTATTTTTCCCTCCCCCAGCCATGACCCGGCAGCCAATCTTCAAAATAAAAAAAACAAACAATCCCCTCTCCTGTTCCTGGTGTCCAGTGGACCCACCACCTCCCCACCCTAAGTCAGACTCCACCCCCAACCCCCAGTACCCCAATCAGGCCACTGGCATAGCCCTCCACTCACCTCCACAGCAGACAGCACATCTGAGTGCTCAATCAAAGAGTGCATGCTTGTACAGACGGGCTGCTAGCCGAGGAGGTGAGTGGAGGTCAGGGACACATCGTAAACTGCGTCACAAAATGCTGTCTCTACTCTTAAAATATTTTCCTGATTACATTCTGTAATCACTAAGCCATTCACAGTAGGTAATATTTTGCATTTATGTTATTTTCCCCTAGATTTATCACTTGCATTTCTCAAAATATTTTAGATATATATTTTTCTTATATTATTATTTGTTTCTTTGGCAGATACACAGATTCATGGTGTTTTGGCTTTCCAGATTAATGAAAACTAGGTAAGCACTATCTGACGGAGGTACCTTCTGGAACACTTTTGAGTTCAGAAAAGATATGAGTACAAATCCCCAAAGCAGGAAATGGAACTTGCAAAGAAGAACTGTTGTTATGTTTATTATATTTTAAAAGGGGTGCAGTGCACCCATGCAGTATGGCAAACAGCAACACAATAACAGTTTGTTGCAGTTCTCTTTATCTATGGGTATTTGCTGGAAAAAAGCCCCAAATGCATCACTAAAACAAGTACATATAAGATATTTCCTATGCATATCTGAAGTACTAAAGTGCTACAACTGCAGCACATTGATGATAATTTCAAAGGAGCTGCATGTTATACCTTCTAACTATAACTTGCAGAAGGTAAACCTGAAAGAAATATAACCCAATATAAAACTGACTATTCCCCCAGTTTCAAATTCCAGAAAATTATAAGGTTACCATGTAAGAGGACAAAGAGAACACAAGCACTAGAAAATGGAAGATGTCTATCAGGCGACATTATCATTAAAATAAGAAAAAAAGGAGACTGTAAAGGAATTCCAAAACAAGGATGGTATGTTCTAACATAATTCTGAGGGAGAAACAGTGGAGGAATTGGAGGATGAGAAAGTTGCAGTCTCTTTCTTGATGCTGGTAAGAAAGCAACCAGTTGCATAGTGGGCATACCAAATGTTGTTGCGCAGGGGCTAGTAAGGAGCTAAATGAGTTAAAGAACACTGCCAGTTTGATCAGTTACAAACCTAATGTATGGTGCTGGCCTATATTTGCATATTAACATTTTTACTTTAAGTCATTCCCATATACTTGGCTACAATTTCCATGCCATGAAGTAATCACAAGTAGCTTGTGTCAAATCCCACAGCCCCCTGTGGCTGCTATCCATAATGGGATTTAGCTAGATGAGATTTAAGTACACTGACATTGTTCTAGAGCTGTCATGTGCTCCAGTTCTGTGGCCAATGATTGTTCTAATCCCAATCATAAAATTAGGGTAGCACCTATCACAAAGACCCCCCCCCACCCACACATCTGTTCTTACTGGGAGTACCAGTTGACTCATACAAAAGCAGTCTCAGTGCATAGTCTGCTGCCCCTAGGACGCCTCCCAAAAGATGGGAGCATGAATGTGATCCCTCATCATCCTCTACAAGGAAATCACTAGCAACATTAGACATCACAGTGTATATGAGCTATTTTCTTCTACAAGAGCCCATCAATTAACGTTGCCAGTAAGTGGATATGGGTGTGAGTGTGCAAATGGAGGGGAAGGGGCTATTGATTCCTCCTCATGGAAACCTTTGTCCACTTGCCAGCAATGCTGCCAGTAAAGGGAGCTAAGGAAGAATGAATAAGGACACAGGAAACACCACTTATCTTAATCTCACTAGCCAGTTTTAATTGTTTGTTGACTATGCATTTTAAACATGTTTGCAATTGCACATGATCATTATTATTTTGCAATAAAATTGTACATGATCATTATTATTTTGCAGTAAAATGGTACATGATTATTAATGTTTTGCGGTAAAATTGTACAAGATCATTATTGTTCTGCAGATAAGTGTATTGCAGTTTCTGTACTGAATGCCAACAAATGTAGTTATTAATCTATAAGATACCAGGGCAACCTTACAAATGAGTGTGAACTCATGGCCTTTTACAAGTTAACAAAACAAACAAAAAACAATACACTTATTTGACTAAAGTTCTTTGATTGAGGTATTGTGTTTGCAGAAAGTAATATGGACTGTCACACTCACATACAACTGGTCCTTTTCTCACTTCTGCTTAAAACTATACTCTGACCCCCAACCCCTCAAGATAAAAAATTGCAAAAGTCTTTGGAAAAAAAATTCACTACACCATCATGTACATGTACTGTTAGTTCCACTCTCATGTAATGTACGGAACACGGACATAACAGATTTGAAACTTGACGAAATCCTTGGGCATTGGCTGATTATGCACAATGGTCCCCATGCAAGAACCCCATATGCACCACATATATGAAGTGTGTAGGCTTCACTCTACCTAACTGCCACACACTGCAGGAACCAGCAGACCATGCTGCATTCAATAAAGTGGTGTACCACCCCTGTGCAACTGATTCCCTGTCCGACTGTGGCTCTGCATGAGCGGATGGATCAGGGAAGTAGGTAGGGGTGGCGCTGTGCTCCATATCATGCAAAAGGCATGGAATGGCTGAGGAGGAAGGCACAGGCTGTGCAGGTAGGGACCCTGCCTTACTGCTACCTGCCATCTCAGTTCCACAGTGGTCCACCATGGTGGGATGAGTGATTTTCCTCATTATTGCAAATGTAACATTTCTTTCTTTTTTTTCTTCATTTGTTTCTCTGCCTGTGTCTCTGATCATGGCAGCATTCCCCCAGCACCATCACTGACCCATCTCATGGGCATATGGGTTAACTACCACTTTACTCAGAGCCGTATCAGTGAGTGGCCAGGTACCAAGGGTCTTGCAGCACCTGTGGGAGATGCCAAGACAGTCCAGTCATTTTTGTTCATTTTCTCCCCTGGGATATCTGCAAGTGATGCATGAATGCATATCAATGCAGCTATGTGCTGCATCAATGTGTGTCCCCCCACATCTGCTGGTCCACTGATGCTGTTGCCAGGCTCCACTAGGTGGAAGATAGGCAGTGGGACTCACAGTCCCCCCTCCCCTATGGTGGAAAGCCATCCCGGGATGTTTAATTCTCCCTCACCTGGTCTGCCTTGAGTTACCCAGTTCTGTTCACAAACCTGGTTGCCAGAATGGCTTTAAATAAGGTGCCAGTGGCTAAGGCCTCCATGCCACTGGGCCAACATAGATTGAACATTTCTAGCCATAATTGTGGCAAGGAGGCTTTAGAAGGAGCTGTCTGAAGTTTCAACACCAATTCAGACAGATTTTATGAAATGGAGAACAGCAATGCACAATGTCATGACTACCACATGGGCTATGGCCAACAGGCTGTTAGACTCAATGATCCTACTTACCCATGATGATAAGAAGGCTTTCCACTGTGTTGTTCTCTGTTGCTTTTTTCCCTCTCTGCTACCATGCCATTGCTGTTTTCTTTTCTCTTCTCTCTGTTTCCAAGCCATGGCTTACATTTCAGGGTTGCAAAGCAGATGGGGATTCCTATATCAAGCCTCAAAAGCCACAGTGATGTGTATTTGGTGGATATCCTTGTTTATTCCTCTCAATAATAATAAAATAATAATAATAATTATTTTTAAGGAACCTTTAAAATGCCAAGGCACCTAACAAATTTTAAAACACATCAATTATCAAAGTCATAGACTCCATTACAAAGTTAATCCTTCACCAAAAGCCTGAACCCACAAGTTCATTTTTAAAGCTTGTTTGAATCTCTCTACGGTTATGCACTCCTGTAATCGGTGGGGTAGATTATTCTAAATGGTAGGGGCCACATGCATGAATGCACGGGCCCCAGAAGATTTCAAACATACCCTCAGAATCTCCAGCAACCCCTCGTCAGCTAAGTGGAGCAATTGTCCAGGGCAATAGGGGACCAGAAGCTCTTTCAGGTAATCTGGGCCAAGTCCGTGTGGGACTTTAAAAGTCAGTAGACCAACATTAAAGGTGATCCACCACTGTACCTGCAGCCAGTGCAGTCCGTGCAGCACCAGCATAATATGACAGGATCTAGAAGTTCCTGTCAAAAGCTGGATTGCAGCATTCTGCACTAGCTGCAAGTGGTGGATTTCCACCCCAGGTAGCCCTAAGTGAAAGGAGTTGCAGTGATCCAGGCATGAGGACACAAAGGCGTGAACCAGAATAGGAAGATCACCGGACAGAACAAGGTGTTTAACCCTAGAGATATTCCTCAGAGGGTAAAAAGAGGATGACGACGGCTGACACCTGTGATGCAGAGTCAACCCCTCATCAAAAATTACCCCCAGTTTTCACACCCATTCAATGGACAGGAGTGATACACCCCAGAGAAACAGCCCAGAGGGTGAACCTACCCCTGACCCCCCAATCTGGCGTGCCGGATCCACAACCAACACCTCAATCTTATCCGAGTTCAGCTTTAGCCAACTGTAATCCATCCACTCCTGGATTTCTGTGAGGCAGCTGTTAAAAGCTGAGAGAGCTCCATCTTGGTCAGGTGCGAAAGATAGGTAGAGCTGGGTATCATCAGCATTGCAGTGAAACCTCAGCCAATACCTTCTTACAATGTCTCCAAGGGGCAGCATGTACACTGTGAACAACATGGGGGACAACACTGAGCCCTGAGGGACCCCACAAAAGAGAGAAACTGGGTCCAAGGAATAAACCCCAGACACCACTCTCTGAGTTCTTCCAGTGAAGAAGGATGAAAACCACCTGAGGACTGTACCTGACAATCCACAGATGAACCTCAGTTGATCAAGTAGCACCCCATAGTCCACAGTATCAAATGCTGATGAGAGATCTAGAAGAACCAAGAAGGAACAGTTTTTTTTGATCTCTAGCCAGCAGAAGATCATTAAGCACCCAAACCAACGCTGTCTCAGTACTATGTCTCTTTCGAAATCTGGACTGGAGGGGTTCATAGATGTCATGGATGGTCAAATGGTTCTCCAGCTTCACAGCCACTATTTTCTCAATCTCCTTCCATAAAACGGGAATGTTAGAGATTTGTCTGTAGCTTGCATGGCAATCTTGGTCCAAAGAAACTTTCTTTAAGAATAGTGTTACCACTACCACCCAAAATCAGGGAAGTTGGTCCTGGATCCAAACTACAGCATGTAGGGTGAGCACCCTGGACAATCCACATGACATCCATGAATGCTGCTTGGTCAAAGGTACTCCAGGAAAGCTGAGGACTGGCGGCCTCATGCCAATCCACAGCACTACCCATAGAGTGTGCCAGCTGGAGTACCATCCTAATGTCGGCCACCTTAGATGCAAAGAATCGAGCAAGTTCATCACACTCTATTTGTGAAAAAGCTTTTTGAACTCGTAGACAGGCTGGGTTGCACAGTCTGTCTACCATTCAAAAAAGCTGAGCTGGTCAATTCTGAGCATCTGCAATCTCTCCGACAGGAACTCTGCCTTCTTACGGGTGATTGCAGATTGATAGACTTGATAATGATCCATCAATCTAAAGCAGTCAGCATCAAGGGTGGAGTTCTACCAGCAACACTCTAACCTTTGTCCTAGTCACTGCATCTCCCTCAAAGTCCCATCAAACCATGGGGACTGAGGGTGAAGAAGAGAGAGCGAACTCGGACTGGAGCAATGACATCCAGTGCCACTGAAATGGCTGAGTTATAGGTCACCATGAGGGTCTCTGGGTCACTGCTTGCCACTAGGAGGGATGATAGGTCAAGTACCACTGCCAGGTCTTCAGAGCTTACATCTCATAAAGGGTGATACCTGAACATCTCCATAGGGGCAGGCCTATGGAGGGGGGGGTGCTAAAACTAAACCCCACGGTGTAATGATTGGACCATCCAACTGGTTCCACCCCCAAATCAGAGGCCTAGATCCCCAGGAGGAAGACTAAGTCAAGACAGTGACCATGTTTGTAGGTAGCAGTGGTAACTATCTGTGTAAGGCCCAGAGATGTCATCAACTGGAGGAAGTAATAAGGAATGTGGCAAGTGTGCCCTGTCACATTTTGTATTTAATCTACTTCTAGGATCCTTAGTGATGGCTACAGGAATAAAAGAATGTCATTACATGAAGGTGATAGTAATAGGGGTAGGAATCAAATGCTTTTAATGTACTGTATGCTATTGATATTATGTTACTTTACAGTACATCTCTGATTACACAATTCCTAAACAGAGTCCCTAATAGAAACCATAGATGAATATAGTGCCATCTGTTTCTATGAGCTGAACATATCTAAAATCCTTTGTGATGGCATAAAAATATTACTGTACATCTTGAAGTAGGCTTTTCACAATCATATCTGGCCTCTACACAGGGTACCTATGTAGGGCTCAGAATATAGATGTGCAGTAAATGGTGGTCATGAAAAAAACAAACAGTAATACTTTTGGAAACTCATGAAAGCTGATATTTTAGTCATCTGTTTAATTATTTAGAAATTGGTGATGGGAAAGACACACTGAGCCAAATCCCATTTCCAGGTACAAACCAGAGAAAGAGGTTACAGTAAAACACAGGGGATGAACAAGCAACAGGTTACACAAAAGTAAAGGATACCTACTTAAGCAAGATGCAGCAAATTGGAAAACTATAATGTACAATGCACTTGTAAGAATAAAATATAAAATATAAATACAGATGGTATAGTATGGGATGACAATGCAGAAGTATAACTATAGTATATCAACAGATGGCTGGTCACAGGGGAGAAAAGGGGAGGCAAGCATAGATACCAAGAATACCAAGGCTGGTAAGGAGGTGTTAGAAACAGAAGCCCGAGTGTGTCAGGGTCCTGAAAAATATAATTGAAAGAAAGAGAAGTTGGGGAGGAGTAGAAAGGATGGGAGAGATTATTCCAAATGGAATTTAGGTGAGTTTACAAAGCAATCTGAATCCAGAAAGTACTATAGTGAGGAGAGAAAGAATGGGAGGTGGGGGCTACAGAATAGAAGAAATAGTTAAGGAGGGAGAAGAATGGAATAGAGGAGAGGTCCCGGGGAAAGGAGCCAAACCATTAATTTAGGGGGAGATACATGTGAGAGGTGCCTGCTATTTAGCTAGATCAAAGTAGAGGGAAAAGTATTTGGTACAAAAGGGACAGCTGAAGGTAAATTGGTAAATGAGTTTATTTATTTCATTGTTGTTGATGGGACAGGAGGGCAAGGATATACATGTTGTTTTTAACCTCATCCATGGGGAAGGGAAACTTGCAGGGGGATCCAGATATAGAATTATAGCTTAAAGTACCCTTGAAATGGAGGGGTAGAAGGACAAGTGCTATTTGCATAAGCTTCCTGCCTAGATTAAAATATCTCCTCTGCAGTATGGAGACTCATTCCAATGGTCTTTTTCATAGCAGTAAAATGGATAATTTCCATTTTTATTTAAGAAGAAAACGCCTACGGAACTACATACAGTACTTCAGACTGTCTTCACCAAAGGAGATAGTAGGGTTCTGTAGACTAATTTTCATCTGTACTATCATGCACTCCAGGCCTCCAGTTACTCCAAGGTTCTACAGGAGGAAGATGAGGGACAGGAGTATAACAAAGAGGCATAAAAGCCATTATGACTCCAAACAGAGTGAAATCTATCCAAGAACGTGACCTAGCTATGCAGACACTTTCTTTCTAAATTGGTCATTTTACATACCAAGATGAAATACAATCCAAATAAGATATATATTAAAATATTCAATTGCCTCTAAACAATATAAACATTGACTATTTCAGCATACACAATCCAGCTCCTTTGGGGCAACCCACGAATGAAAGCACTAGGGCTGCCATTTCACTTCTGTTGTTGGGAAGAAAGTGGCACACTGATATAGTAGAAGTACTAAGTCCTTTGGGTATGCTACCTTTTAACAAGTTAGTTATCATCATCATCACCACTGTGGTTGTCATCATCATCTTCATCATCATCATCATCATATATTCCGTTTCTGACCCAATCTGCAAACATAGACCCCCCCAGGCAACCACCACCTACTACTCCTAGTCTCTTATAGTATTACGTATGTACTAGTTTACTTAGAATAGCTTCTTGTAGCCTGTACACTATGCACTGTAACCTGCGTGCACCACTGTGTCACTGAAATTGCTTAGTGTGTGTATGCTCTTCTGTATCTAACCTATATTGTTCACTGAAATGCCTTGCTTTGTATACTCTTTTGTATCTCACCTGTATTGTTCTCCACTGTCTTACTCCACCAATATGTTGTATACCCTCCCTGTGACAAGGTGCCTCTGTAAATGAGCCTTTGACTCAAAGGTTGTAAATCTGAATTGTGAATAAATAAAATAAATAAAAATAAATAAATAAAAAATATATATTGATCTGTGTGTTCTGGAAACCAGTTAGGGCACATGCAGTCAATAAACATGACACTGATCACATATAAATGGCCTAACAAAGTAGTGTTGTGGGACTTTTTAAAATAATTGGGCTGAGTAGTTATATTCGGGGTACAGATATTGTGCTATATTAGACCGAAAATGGCACCTGATGCAGGAACAGCATTAGGTTCTTAGGTAGATAGGACAAAAGGGAGTACAATATGCCCAACAAGATTGTCCCCCACTCATGTGGGAATTACACCATCCTGTATTCATTGTAATAAATTAAGTCTAGAATACATTTGAGACCCTCTAAGCTAGATTGTTCTACAGTATAATTTTTTCAAACGGTTCCAAGCTTTAGCAGTACGTATAGTATAAAAATTGTCTCTATTGTTAGATCTTAATCTAGATAGTAGTAATTTATTTTGGTGCATGCATTGTGGTACCTCAGAACCTGCCCCTGTAATTTGTGTATACAAGGTTTTGTTGGTGGTCTTTTCTTTCATTTTATTGTTTTGTTTCAGTATTGTTTTTAAGCACTTCATATGATTGTCTGGTGATAATTTGTTAAGTTATAGATTAGTTATAGACTGAGGAGTGGGACCACATCTTGAATGCAATTAAAGTGCAGTGTTTTCTTGAAGAATTGGACTTTGTGAATGGTGTGGAGTTTTTCAGGATGAGGAGCTCGTAACCACTCATGATAGATACCTTAAATGTCATTGCTTGAGTAAAGAATGGCAGGGGTGTAGCCACAGATTTTAAACTGGTATTCAAGAGCTGATGAAACAGTTGCTCCCCCCATGTAAAACACAAATCAAAAGATGTGCTGCTCTATCACACAAACATTGCCCAACCCCGCATTTCAGTCAACAATCTGTAGTAAAACAATATTCCTAATAGGTTTTTAACATTTTATTTTATTTAACATACACTCACTACCAATTAAACATAAGTTGGCTAGATTGTAGTTCCAGTGTTTAGGATAGATTGCGATAAACCTCTGTAGCACGTCAAGGTAGCTTGCCTTACAGAGAGCCAAAGGAACAAACAGCATGGGTTCTGACTCAAGGCATACAGCCCCTACCCTATCTCCATTCACTGGTATCGTGTATACAGTGCCTTCAGAAAGTATTCACCCCCCTTGGATTTTGTCACATTTTGTTGTGTTACTACCAGAATTTTTAATGCATTGAAATGATTTATTTCCCCCCCTTGATTCACACAGCATACTCAACAATTTAAAGGGGCAAAAATATTTTTATTGTGTAACAAAAATTTATGAAGCATTAAAAACTGAAATATCTTGTTTACTTAAGTATTCAACCCCCTGAGCCAATACTTTGTAGAAGCGCCTTTGGCAGCAATCACAGCTTTGAGTCTTCTTGGGTATGTCTGTATCAGCTTTGCACATCTGGATTTGGGGATTTTCGCCCATTCTTCCTTGCAGATTTGCTCAAGCTCTGTCAAGTTGGATGGGGAGCGTCGGTGAACTGCAATCTTTAAGTCTTTCCACAGATTCTCAATGGGATTCAAGTCACTCAAAGACATTCACCTTCTTGTTCTGAAGCCACTCCAGTGTTGCTTTGGCTGTATGCTTGGGGTCATTGTCCTGTTGGAACGTAAATCTTCGCCCCAGTCCAAGGTCTATTGCAGACTGATGCAGGTTCTCCTCAAGGATGTGCCTGTATTTGGCTCCATTCATTGTTCCCTCTATCCTGACAAGTGCCCCAGTCCCTGCCACTGAAAAGCATCCCCATAACATGATGCTGCCACCACCATGCTTCATGGTAGGGATGGTGTTACATGGGTGATGAGCTGTGTTCGGTTTGCGCCAGGCATAGCGCTTTGCATTCAGGCCAAAGAGTTCAATTTTGTTTCATCAGACCAGAGAATCTTTGCCACATGGTCTCAGAGTCTGCCACATGCCTTCTTGCAAACTCCAGGCATGCTATTATGTGGTCTTTCTCAGGAGTGGCTTCGCTAGCCACCTCCCTTAGAGGCTACATCTGTGAGTGCTACAGATTGTTGTCCTCTGACAGGTTCTCCATCTCAGCCATGGAACTCTGTAGTTCTGTCAGGTGGTCATTGGGTTCTTGGTCACTTCCTGACCAAGGTCCTTCTTGCCCAGTTGCTCAGTTTGGGAGGACGGCCTGCTCTAGGAAGAGTCTGGGTGGTTCCGTAATCTTTCCATTTACTAATGATGGACTTGACTGTGCTCCTGGGAACTTTCAACACCCTAGAAATGTTTTTATACCCTTCCCCAGATCTATGCCTCCTCACACTTCTATCATGGAGTTCTATGGACAGCTCCTTGGTCTTCATGGTAGAGTTTCTGCTCTGACATGCACTGTCAACAGTGGGACCTTATATAGACAGGTGTATTTCCTCCGAAATCATGTCAACCCTTTGAACTGACCACAGGTGGACTCCATTCAAGTTTTAGAGTGATCTCACAAGGACATTGGATGCACCTGAGCTCAATTTGGAGTGTCATAGCAAAGGGGGTGAATACTTATCAAATCAAGACATTTCAGGTTTTTATTTTAAATTACATGTACAAGAAATTCCAGAAGTTTCATTCAACTTTGACATTATAGAGTAATTTGTGTAGATACGTGACAAAAAAATCCCATATAAATGCATTTTAATTTGAGTTTGCACCATCACAAAATGTGACAAAATCCAAGGGGGGTGAATACTTTCTGAAGGCACTGTACATTCACTTGATTACTTGCTAGCTGCTGTGCAATCTCCTAGGCACAAGAATGGAAATGACAGCTTTATTATTTTACCCGAGCCCTATTTGTATTTGTTGCCCTGGCCTGTGGCTCTTGTTGCCTTGGATTTTCAGATTTTGTTGTACTTAGTAAAGTACACTGAGTATGCCTACATATGCTTATGAAGAACAATGCCGCAAATTCCATCTCCAGACAGAAAGCGCTCATTATAAAATTTATTGACTTGATGCCTGGTCCACTCAGTCAATGTTCAGTGCCATTTTAAATATGTGGGTTTCTGATATTTGAATTTCACTTTGTTTTATATATATATATATTTATATACCGGTGGCTGAGTTGTGGTGAGTTTGCAGTGGCCAACAAAAAAAAAAAAAAAAGAAAGAAAACAGGTCCTGTCCTGACCATTAGTGCTATAACATTAACAGTGGTAGAGCCTTTTTTTTCCCTGGCTTGGATTTAAACAAAACAACAGTGGCAGATTTGTTTTGAAGTCCTAGGGGGTACAATTTGTTAGAGACCACAGATCATCTGAGGACAATACATTGGTAGCAGTGGTGTCTTTGTTTCAAGAGAAAACTGCAGCAACAAACTACAGCTGGTTTCCTGGACACTCTGAGTTCACCTAATATGACTTTTTAACATTAACATTGTGGAGAATGTTTGTTAAAGCATTAAATGACAGAGGTGGGGGAAAGGCTACATTTAAGGAGGGAAGTAGGATAGTATACCCACAGTGGCAGGTTATAGTAAAGGGAGGAGAACTCCCCAGATTCTGTACTTGGGGAAAGAAATTACTGGCAGCAGTATTTAATTCTATTTGGGAGGAGCACTCCCCAGTGGTGCCCCCAGCTGGCAGTTGTTGTTTTATAAAAAAAAAAATGACTTTCCAGGACTGTATTTGAACACAGAGCTCTTATGAAGTCTGGAGTACTCAGAGGAAGAAATTTCTCCTGCAGCCATTTAAGGAGTCTCCCCAGTGGCTATGTAGTATGTTTGCCCTTTGTCTTAGAAGACAGAGGAAGTGATATTTCAATCCAATTTGTAGGAAAACAGCTTGGTGTTTTGGTATAGGGAAATAATTCCCCATTGGTTGCAAAATGTTATGGAAGAAACCTCCCAGTGGCAGTGTTTTACTGCCCCCTTGCTTCTTCTGATAAGATTGACTATTTTGTGGAATATATAACAAAGAGTTTAATGATTCTGGCCCCAATTCTCAAATGCTCTTGCATGGTACAAAGTGCTTGCACCACAGAGAATGGCCCAATATGCACCTTGCACCAAAAGGTATGTCCATGAGTGATTCACAATGGCAGCCTGCATCAAACGCAGGCTGTCTGCCCCTAATAGGGTGTATGCCAGCCCTGCACACAGCCATGGACTATAACAGGGTGCTAGGGGGCCTACAGCAGATGCAAGCTGCCACAGCCCCACAACTGCTATTCAGAAAGATCTCCCAAAGGAAGAAATTCTAAGTACCTTTAGACCAGACAGGGTTGGTTTAAGGGGACTTTGAAATAGCTCCACTAAGAGAGCTGCTCTATCTGTAGTGCCATGAGTCCCACCTCCCCAACTCTGATGTGCCCCACAAGTGCCAAATTGCTATCGGACCCCCCATCCACATTGTACCCCCATAGGGCATACAGGGCAGGATCACCCACCTGATCCCAGATGTGCCCCTCAACATGAATAGATATAGTGTCCCCCCCACCAAGATGCTGGTGGCCCTGTTAGTACCATGTCAAATGCCACCAACCCTCCCACTGGTGGCCCATACCCCACACCAGCCAAGTGGCAGTGCCCCTCCCCATCCACAGAGCAGGGATTGACAGCCCGCAGTTGTTTCAGTGGCTGGTCCCGGGCATTAGCACACATACACGGTACAGTCTGCTGCACTGTCAGTTCAGTTGGGGACCAGCCACAGAGCTGTGCAGAGGGCTGTGCCAGTCCCCTGCTCTGTCTGGGGATGTGGAGGGGCACTACCTGCTTGGTTGGGGGCACAGAGCCACCAGTGGGAGGATCGGTGGCATGTGACATGGTACTGACTGGGACACCGGGATCTGGGTGGGGGAGCCACTATATTTATTCATGATATGGGGCACATTGAGGATCAGGGAGGTGATTCTGCCCTGTATACTCTATGGGGGCACCATGTGGATTGGGGCTTGGGGGCATCCAGCCAGTGCTGCATGGGGCTTGTGGCAAACTCTCCTGTGCACCGTGTGTTTGCTGCATGGGTGGAGTTGCTGTAAGTGTGGGGACTTAGAGGCCAGGACAACTCCTGCACCTGACTCAGGTGCAGGGTCCCTGGCAGAGGGGGTTCTGGTGCAAGCTGCGGTTTGTCACAGCTTGCACTGAACGCAGCTCCCCTTGAGAATTGGGCCCCCTGTGTGCTGTAAAGGGAAGGAATTTCTGCAGCAGCAGCTGCATTACTATTTGGGAGTGTCCCCTACAGCTGCAGATTGTTCCTTGGTCATGCATTTTAAATGAGGAAGGAATATGTTTAGCATGTCACTGTAAAGAAATATACTTACAAAATTAAATAATAATTCATTTCATCCTAGTTTAGATCATTTAATGATAAATTCCTCTATAGCAAGTTATTTAAAACTTTTTATGGACCAACAAATTAGACTTACTATTACAACATTTTGATCTGGAATATATTCAAACAGTGTTTCAGAAAACAGATTCATTAAGGTTCCTGATAAAGACGGTGTGGTATATTGTAAATGTGGATATAAGCATGCTGATGTCTTAATACATGTTGTAATGATATGTCCATTGTATAAAAAAATAAAACAAAGAATAAAATGGGTAGGCACCATTTTCTAGAACTGGATAATCAATTAATTGGCTTTGTTAAAACATTTGCTTACAACAAATTCTAAATAAGCAAAAAGATATGCCAGTGCATTGCTTGTCTTGGATTAATGCATGCCCAGGTGTTTAATGAAGCACAAGGTGCTTGTACCAAGTGTCATTAGCTCCTGGAAGTACAGTACCTTATTCCCAAACAACCAACAACCTGGAGTGTCTTACTGAGCTTATGGTAAACTGAAAAATATTTTGAAAAACAATAAAAGTACAACATCTTTTTATTAAAAACAAGTTGAATTTTTGCTAATAGAGATAAATAAAAGCAGAACTCCCCACCTGTCAATCGTCTGTCTTTCTTCACTTTCAATAGATGCAGTGTTTGTTGTGGAATGCAGGAACTTAAACTTCTGCAGAATTCTGCTGGGAGAATGTTAACCCCCTCACACAAACAGATGACGTTTTACAGAACCAGAGATTCAGTTTTATCTGTGACAGGGTAATCACAGAGATCACCCTAGGAAGTGGGTAAGGATAGAAAAGGGATTCCTCATGGTCACCAAAGAAACAGTAAAAATTTAAACCTTGAATAGTTCTTGATTTTTTAAAACATTTGTTAATGAGTATGAGGAGGGTAACAAAGCAGGAAAAGATTTGTATTTATTTATTTATTGTTTCAAATGTAAAAAGTGTTTTACTTTGTAGGGTCTTTTGGAAGGTTTTCAGTGAGTAAAGGTGGTAGCCAAGTTTGTGATTGCAATCAGATATGAGTGAAGTGGCTCATGAATTTTGTAAGTGAATGGTTCAAATTCCCTATCACATCGCATGAACCTGTTTCCATCTGTGTATTTCTGGGGAATTAACATATGAGTCCAGGACCTTAGTTAGCAAATCATATATCAGGAAATGTCCAACCTATTTTATAAGGGAATATTTGTGATGGGCCGCTCAAGATATGTAGATGAGCAGCCAAGGTCCGAATTATGTGGATAGGATAACTGCTATCCAGACAAGGAGTGGCAGGAGTCAACTTAGTATTTCGATGCCCGCAGTGCGTTTATTTGGTACCAGGGCTAGACAGACACAGTCACAAGAAGGAGGAGGGGTTGCCCGAGAACAATAGGGTAATGGAACAGGGAAATACTTTTTATCTACCACTTTTACGGTAATTACTGCAAGAATAAACTCTAGGCCTACTGCTTCTCTTATTCTGCTACTAGTTTATGCTGTACTTCTATACTCTAAATGAGAATCCAGTTACATAGGCTACTCAGCACTGCATTAGGGTGATCAGCATCACACATCTCCAAAAGAGTCCAGATTTTACAAGAGTCCAGAGATCCGGCGTCTTCGTGTACACTGTCATTCTTCGTTGGTAGCTACAAGGGAAATAAAACAGAACTGTAGAACCCTAATCTCAATTCCCAGCAAGGACCTAGATAAGGCCACTGGGGCAGTGAGAGGTTTGGTAAACAGACCATATATCTTCGGCAAAAGCCCACTCTCTCCAAGGCTGCTGGAATGTAGAACCAAAGCAACTGGTTCCTGAAATAACACACTGAAACAAGAGGTTCCTCAGCCAAAACCCACTTCCAGGGTTGCCAAGGATGAAGAAAGATCAAGATCTGCATGGCGATGAATCCAATGGAGGACTACCACGACCTGACTGATGCTGCGGCACTCTAAGGGCCAGCTGGACTCAGAAGGAACTCTGACAGGATCAGGAACCATAAGAATCTGAAGAGATGATGATTGACTCTGCAATCCTAGGATCAGGAACTAACACAAAACAAAGAAATAGTGGACGCGTCCCGGACTGAGCTTCGACGGACTCGACTTTTGGCGAATGACCAGGTGGGGCGCAGAACAGGTTCTCCAGGATGAGCTCTCTCTTCTTCAGCGGGCGACCAACTTCAGGACATCTGGAACAGGAACCATATGGAACAACAATGGCACGGCTGTCGTGATGCGTTTCGGCGGACGTACATTCAAACTGTGAAAACAAGAAAACGGCTGATACGACTTGTATGACTGACCACAGTCTCGACTTCGGCGGATGACACAAATGGACGGGATGAGCTGATGGATGATCTCCCAGGAGTGAAGAATGCTGGAAGGACGTCTTCTTCTGAGTAGAGACTGATTCTGCTTACGTGGTGTTACAAACCACACTATGAGACTGCAGTGTGGTAGAAGATTGAGACTGTCTTCTTACAGTAGTAAACATATAACTGAAGAATGCCCAAAGAACTGTGGAATAGAACAATAATTTGCCAAAGGATGGCAAATTATAACTTCAGGGGTAATTATTTACTGATAAGGGCCAATGTCCAGGTGCTTAGAGCAATAGTTCAGGTACTTGGAACAATAGTTCAGGTACTTAGGGCAATAGTTCAGGTACTTCGGACAATAGTTCAGGTACTTCGGACAATAGTTCAGGTACACAGGGCAATAGTTCAGGTACTTGGGCAATAGTTCAGCATAAGCAGTACAGTAATCACAGTAATTTCACAGTATAGGCAAATAGAACACTCTCAAATGAACCCCTGTTTTTATAATTAGGGTATTCTGGAATAGGATCCCTTACTGTACATTGTGGCTAGGGAATCCTTTAGTACCACTAGGCTGGCTTGCCCTATTCCGCTAGGCTGGGGCCTCCCTTTAGTACCACTATGCTGGCTTGCCTATTGCGCTAGGTCGGGGCCTCCCTTTAGTACCACTAGGCTGGCTTGCCCTATTCTGCTAGGCCGGGGCCTCCCTATAGTACCACTAGGCTGGCTTGCCCTATTCCGCTAGGCAAGGGCCTCCCTATAGTACCACTAGGCTGGCTTGCCCTATTCCGCTTGGCCGGGGCCTCCCTTTAGTACCACTAGGCTGGCTTGCCCTATTCTACTAGCCCGGGGCCTCCCTTTAGTACCACTAGGCTGGTTTGCCCTATTCCGCTAGGCCGGGGCCTCCCTTTAGTACCACTAGGCTGGCTTGCCCTATTCCGCTAGGCCGGGGCCTCCCTTTAGTACCATTAGGCTGGCTTGCCCTATTCCACTAGGCCAGGGCCTCCCTTTAGTACCACTAGGCTGGCTTGCCCTATTCCGCTAGGCCGGGGCCTCCCTTTAGTACCACTAGGCTGGCTTGCCCTATTCCACTAGGCCAGGGCCTCCCTATAGTACCACTAGGCTGGCTTGCCCTATTCTGCTAGGCTGGGGCCTCCCTTTGGTACCACTAGGCTGGCTGCCCTATTCCGCTAGGCCGGGGCTTCCCTATAGACCAGGCTTTACCTCAGGCCTAATGTCCTACCTTTACCTCGGGCCTGATGCCCTATGTTAGCTTGGGCCTGGTGCCCAACCTTAGATTGGGCCTGGTGCCCCACTTCACAATGGGTCTGGTGCCCTTCGTTGCATTGGGCCTGGTGCCCCACTTTGTACTGGGCCTGGTGCCCCACGTTGCTTTGGGCCTGGTGCCCCACAAAATACTGGGCCTGGTGCCACAATTTATAATGGGCCTAATGCCCCTCTAAACTTTGGGCCTGGAGCCCCACTTTATACTGGCCTAATGCCCTACTTTATAGCTGGGCCTGAATTGCCCTTTTAAATCTGTTGCCCTTTTAAATGTCTTTAGGCTCCCAGTGCCTGCTGTCATTAGTGTCGCAAAACCCCACCTCTATTCCGCCCCCTGTTAAATATTCATAGGCCTTTTACCTGGCCTTAATGCCCTGGCCCCTCCCCGTGGGGGTCGCTAGCCCCACCTCCCGTTTAAATATTAAAATAGCGGGTCCTAATGACCCAATGCCCCTGCAGCACTCAGCCACCTTCTGAGAGTGCCTAATGTGCTTTTTAAAGAAAATACAGTCCCTTAAGCAAACTGGCGGTCAGCACAGCGTGTGCTGCCGCCACTCACAGCTCTGCGGTTTGCAGGAGTTCGTTGCTGCACTGGGAGGCGGGAGGCGAGCTGGCAGTGGAAGGGAAGAATGCAGGCAGCAAGAGGGATGACTCAAGGGGGCCTCCGACGGCCGAGGATGATGCAGCTTGCTTGCTGCTGACGTGGGACCGGGATTTACTTAAAAAAAACTAATTTGGGCTTTAAATAATAAAATGGAGGGCTTTTAAGCCCATAAAACACAGCGGGAATGGCGTTTTTCTTCATGGTGCCCCGATGGCACCACCGACTACGGAGTGCAGCAGCAGGAGGGATCTTCAGGCAGTGGAGGCAGAGCAGGCACACAGCTAAGTCCTCAGGGATGGCTTCAACCCCCAGGTAAGCCCTTTCCTTATCCCTTCGACTTACTGTGTCCTCTCTCTTCAACAGCTGCCCAGGAACTGACCAACTGACTAACTGACTAATTATTTTTAAAGTTAAACTTGCCTGAGTTCTAGAATGGCTGGATTGGAATGCTGTGCATGAGCCACTCAGCACAACATTCCATCCAGGCCATTATGATATGTAATGCTTTACAATCTGTCTTTTGACCACCTGTAAGTGCACAAGGCACTTTTCTATTATTTACAGTGTTTTCTGGGTATCAAGAGGTTGAGTCTTTATGTCTAGGGGCCCTTAGTACAGTACCCTGCTGCCTACCCCTGCAGCAGGTACTCTGAGCACCTGTGTACTCTGTGTTTGTTTATTTATTTTTATTTTTTTCTGGAATGACCACCTTTGGGGCATTACAGATTCGGATCCGCTTAAAAATACATGTCCCCATGTATTCTCTTTACAGTTTATAAAATCTATCATCTTAACAACCTCTAAAATCTTACTTAATACTCTATGAAGTCTTACGTTAATAAAACGCTCTTAAAATCTCTAAAATATTCTTAAATCATCTACTGTACTGTAAATTTTTGTTTTAAAGATTTACCCTAAAGTGACTGTGTCTGGGAAATCACTTGAATTAGATCTACCTGTTGTACCAAAGTACGAGTTGAGAAGCTTCTGTGATATACCTTCTAAGAAGGATACCTGCATTCAATCTTTGAGATCTGCGGGGTTGGAAATCAACAGGTTCTGGAACAATACGTTCTCCTTCCAGGAAATCTGGTATTTCTGGAGCTAGTACTGGTATACAATTAGACTGGTCAAGGGAATACATATACGAAGTACGAGTCCAAGGTTCTGTACACCAATTTGTTGGTGATTCTGGTTTCCACATTTTATTTTTGGTGGACTCCTGCCTCTCTTTCGGCGTAGGACTGTCCTGTTCTTTAATGATCACAGTGTCTCTAAAAGTGCAAGCTCTGAGTAGGTTGTGATGGACAATTTTGGTGCCATGTCCAAATTCTTGTTGGATCTTGTATACCGGCAGTTCAGGGTAAGGTATCTCGATAATGTAATAAGGTTCTGATTCCCATTTTGAAGACAGTTTACTGCATTTCTGGGTCTTTTTCAACATTACCCTTTCTCCAATAAGTAGAGGTGTAGCTTTGGCCTTGATATCGAAGTTTTGTTTTCTGCTTCTGCCGTGCTTGTTCCATGTGTCTTCCAACGATTTTTCCAGCTTCCTGCAACCATTCATTATGTTCTTGGACCCAATTTGTCACTGGCTTCTTTCCTTAAGTTTCTTCTGGTGGCACTTCCAGCACTAAGTCCATTGGAAGTCTTCCATGTCGTTCAAACATTAAATAATGCGGGGTATAACCCATGGAGCAATGAATCGTATTATTATACAGATACGTGAGTTCAGGAAGTAAGGCTGGCCAGAAGGGACGTTTATATTCCGGTAAAGCTCGCAACATTTCTATGATAATCTGGTTTGTTCTTTCGCAAAGTCCATTTCCTTGGGGATGGCAAGCAGTGGTCTTTAACTTATGAGTTCCATACAGAGCACACAGTTCGTGAAAGAGTTGAGATTCGAACGACGTTCCTTGATCTGTTAGGATTTTTGTGGGGTATCCATAAGGTCGTACAAAACATCTCATAAAGGTTTCAGCAGTAGTTTGAGCAGATAGGTCTTTTACTGCACTTGCTACTATGAACTTGGAAAAGTGATCCACCATAGTGAGGATGTAAACGTGTCCATTTGAGCTAGGGTCCAATTTCAAATGATTAAGAGCAACTAGTTCCAATGGCACATTACTGACTATTGGATGGAGAGGAGCTCTCTGATTCACCTTTTCCTTGCGCTTTAAGTTACATTCTGCACATTCCTCACACCATTTTACTATATCATTTCGCATTCCTACCCAATAAAATCACCTTCTGATGATAGCTTCCATTTTCTTGTGACCGAAATGTCCTGAGTTGTCATGGTATGCTTCCAGCACTACTGAAGTACTGGTCTTTGGAACTACGATTTGAGTTATCTCTCTGTGGGTGGTGGGATCTCTACTCTTCTTAACCAGATGATAATCTTCGATGGTCAAGCGAGTTCTGTGCCTCCAAAGTTTCATCATTTCTGTGGTCAACTTCCTTTTTTCTTTTCTGGTCATGCTCTTCTGTTGCCCAATTAGATCTTTCACTTGGCGCACCATGGGGTCTAGGTTTTGTAGTTTTACCCATAGATTCTTTTGATTTGCAATCATGTCATCCACCTCTGGTTGATCTTCCACTTTAAACTCGGGAGCAAGTTGACAGCATGCCTGTACAATCTCAGCTGGTACCTGGAGAAAAGGTGGCATTTCTATATTTTCCAGCGGGGTATCATCTATTTCTGATTCTCTGTGTTCAGGCATCCGGGACAAGGCACCAGCCTTCACATTAGATTTACCAGAGCGATACTTGATGGAAAATTGGTAATTCGCGAGTCGAGAGGCCCACCTTTGCTCGATGGCTTCTAGCTTTGCAGTATTCACGTGTGCTAAAGGATTATTGTCCGTGAAAACCGTGAAAGGGGTGGCAGCTAATATTGTCAAAATTTCTCAGTGATAGCCCAGACTAGCGCTAAAAATTCCAATTTGAAAGAGCTATAGCGGGCGTCATTCCACTCAGAGCCTCTTAATCCTCTGCTTGCATAGGCTATTGCCCTTTCCACACCATTCTGTTCTTGTGCGAGTACCGCGCCCAATCCTCTGTTGCTGGCATCCGTATACAACAGAAATGGTTTCACATAGTCTGGATACGTCAATATGGGAGCTTCAGTAAGTATTGTTTTTAGTTGATCAAAGGACTCTTGTTGCTCAGTACCCCAAGTAACCAGGCAATTCTACGGGACTCTACCTTCTGTTGATCCTCTCAGGAGTTTGTGTAAAGGTACAGCAATCTTTGAGAAATTCTTAATAAATCTTCGGTAGTATCCAACAAATCCCAAGAATTTCTGGACCTCTCTAATGGTGGTAGGAACAGGCCATTTCTTTACTGCTTCGATCTTCTCTGGGTCTGGCGTCACTCCATCTGCAGAGACTATATGTCCCAGATAACTTACTTTGGTCTGCAACAGGTGACATTTGGACGGTTTAATTTTCAGCCCGTACTGGATCAACTTTTGGAATACTTCATCCAGGAGATGCAGATGATCTTCGTGCGTTTTGGAATATACGATAATATCATCTAAGTACAACAACAGGGTGTCGAAATTTCGGCTTCCAAGACAATGTTCCACTAACCTTTGGAAAGTTCCCAGTGCATTACACAAACCAAAAGGCATCCTGGTGAATTCAAATAAACCCATGGGGGTAATAAAAGCTGTTTTTTCCTGATCCTGGGGCGCCATAGGAACCTGCCAGTATCCGCTGGTCAAATCTAGTTTGGAGAATACGGCTGCTGATTGAAGAGCCGTGAGGGATCCTCTATCCTAGGCAAAGGGTATGCGTCTTTATGAGTTATGGCATTTAGTTTGTGGTAATCCACACAGAATCGGATCTTACCATCCTTCTTGATCAGAACAATTGGCGCTGCCCAAGGGCTGTGACTTTCTCTTATCACATTCGCCTCTTTCATCTCCTTAATCATTTCTTTGACCTGCTGGTACATAGCTGGTGGAATCGGCCTAAATTTCTCTCTGACAGGTGGATGTCCATGGGTACTGATGTGATGTTGTACCCCACGAGCTAACCCAAAATCCAAGGGGTGTTGACTGAAAGCTTCTTTTCGGTGCAAAACCACCTTCAAACATTGTCTCTTTGCTTCATGCTGGTCTTTGTATCGCCAACTTTAATCTCCTTGGTCGCTTTCCATCCCATCTTCTGGCACTTTCTCCATTTCTTCCCCCGCTTTGACAATGTCCTGTAAACATACCGTGTGGATCTGCACAACCGGCTGGTTCCAGTACAGCTGTACATCATGAGTCCCGTAATTTAGTACTCGGACTGGTATCCTACCTCAGATCTCCGTGGCTACACTCCTAGCCACTATTATGGGCTCTTCCTTATTCATTGGGCAGGGTTCTACTAGGGTGTCATAGTCTTGACCCCTCGGGCCCACCTTTGCTTTGCACCACAAAGTGGTTTAGGTGCCCAGCTTCAAGGTTACTGGTCTAGCATCCGTCATCCTTACTTTACAGATTTCACCCTCGGCATTGGCGAATCATTGGTGGCATTGCAAGTTGTAGATGGTCTGTTGTAGGGCATGCTTCTCCACTCGAGGCACATGTTTGGCTTGCTGCTGGAGGATGCTCACTAATTCACCGAAACAATTCTGTAGAACATTCATCCCAAGAATGAGTGGTGGCAGCTGATCACTCTCAATGTCGCTCACAATGATGCCTGTGCTACGTTGAACAATCATTCCTAGCTGTACATCGTCTTCCAGGTAACTTAAATATGGGACTTCATCACCGTTGCTTGCGATCAACTTTACCCAAGATCTAGGAGGTGGCTTCAGATCATTGGGCGTCCAGTACCTTCAGAACTCTCTTCCATGCAGGGTGGTGACTTGCAATCCAGTGTCCAATAGTGCCATTAGCTCAATGCCGTTTACCTTAATTGGAATCATGGGGCTGTTACCAACAAAACACTACTGCTCTAACGGGACTGCTGGACCTGATCGGCTGCTCTTCGGGGGTCGGTCCTCATCCCCGAAGAATTCCTGTTTAAACTTAGGGTGTTATTGACTGGCTGACCACATCTCCTTTCGATATGACTACTCACACCACACCAGCGACATATGGGCCTTCCTTGGCCATCAAATCGATCTGTGGAGTGTCTCCCTTCACTCCTTCTCGAGTGGTTAATTCGGTCATGCTTTCTCTCTTTCTCTGATGGACCGAAGCTTTTCTTGTTCTTCAACCCAGTTTTCCAACTCTGCATCTCTTTATACATTTCTGCCATCTGGTTGGTCAGCGTAGCAATCTGCTCTGTCAGCTCCGAATGTTGTTGAGCGCCTGTCTGTACAGAACATAGTGTCTGTAACCTTGGGTCAGGTATCTTCTCATGTTCTGAGCGCTGGCTCGGGTATGCAACAGCTTCTCTTCCCAGTTCTCGTCTTCATAAAGACACTCCCTCTGGTTGGAGTCCTAATTGCCAAGAATGGTCTTCTTTCCAACCCTTGGTAGTGTAGGTCAGCCATTGAGTTCCCATAGAGATTTGGGGATATGCTGGAGCTTCCTCTCTAGGATGTCCTGAACCAAATATTTGAATGGTTTTCTCTTTAAAATCCAGAAAGTCAACTTCAGGGTTCTGTAAATGCAGCATACGTAGTTCTCTTTTCAGGTCCTAACTTTGTACTCCTTCCAAAAATTTCTCGACTAGTACTCTATCTGCATCTCGGACCTCTGCAGAGTCTACTCTCTCTATTGCTCATAACAGCTCTTGTAGACTCAGTGCAAACTCTCTCAGGGTCTCTTGAGACTTCTGGGTACATGAAAAGAACTTCATTTTGAGGTCAGACACGGTCCTAGCATCAAAAGTCTGCTGCAACCTCTGGAGTATCTGGTCTGCTCTGGCTTTTGCTCCACTCGGCCATGATTGGACTTCACGGTGAGCAGCTCCCTTTAGTTGCCCAATTAAAATCTTAAATTTCTGTTGCTCGGGGATTTGATACAGCTGGAACATGGCTTGCATCTTTGAATGGAATTCTCCCAGGTTGCTGGTTCCATCCCCATCTTTCTCTCTGGAAAACTGTGGAAGCCATGGCACTCCAAAGTAGTATGACATGGTCAGTGGAGATGGTGGGATATTCCCTCTAAGACCATCTCAGTCTCATCTGGACAATTCACTACTACGCCCTGGCTCCATTGGTGCTTCTGATTAAGCCACTCCAACTTTTGACTCCTTGGATAAATTATCTCTATCCTGCCGACTACGCCAAAAATTTAGAAGGTATGTGGTGCTCTGTTGGTGAGAGTGTGTTCTACTTTAAGGTGGTGAAAAGAGATGAGCGAGGCACTAAGGTCCGAATTATGTGGATAGGATAACTGCTATCCAGACAAGGAGAGGCAGGAGTCAACTTAGTATTTCGGTGCCCGCAGGGCATTTATTTGGTACCAGGGCTAGACAGACACAGTCACAAGAAGGAGGAGGGGTTGCCCGAGAACAATAGGGCAATGAAACAGGGAAATACTTTTTATCTACCACTTTCACGGTTATTACTACAAGAACAAACTCTAGGCCTACTGCTTCTTTTATTCTGCTACTAGTTTATGCTGTACTTCTATACTCTAAATGAGAATCCAGTTACATAGGCTACTCAGCACTGCATTAGGGTGATCAGCATCACACATCTCCAAAAGAGTCCAGATTTTACAAGAGTCCAGAGATCCGGCATCTTCGTGTACACCGTCATTCTTCATTGGTAGCTACAAGGGAAATAAAACAGAACTGTAGAACCCTAATCTCAATTCCCAGCAAGGACCTAGATAAGGCCACTGGAGTGGTGAGAGGTTTGTAAACAGATCATATACTCGCAAAAGCCCACTCTCTAAGGCTGCTGGAATGTAGAACCAAAGCAACTGGTTCCTGAAATAACACACTGAAACAAGAGGTTCCTTGGCCAAAACCTACTGCCAGGGTTGCCAAGGATGAAGAAAGATCAAGATCTGCATGGCGATGAATCCAATGGAGGACTACCACGACCTGACTGATGCTGCGGCACTCCAAGGGCCAGCTGGACTCGGAAGGAGCTCTGACAGGCCCAGGAACCATAAGAATCTGAAGAGATGATGGTTGACTCTGCAATCCTAGGATCAGGAACTAACACAAAACAGAGAAACGGAGGACGCGTCCCGGACTGGGCTTCGACGGACTCGACTTTCGGCGAACAACCAGGTAGGGGGCAGAACAGGTTCTCCAGGATGAGCTCTCTCTTCTGTAGAGGGCGACCAACTTCAGGACGTATGGAACAGGAACCATATGGAACAACACTGGCACGGCTGTCGTGATGCGTTTAGGCGGACTTACATTCAAACTGTGAAAAGAAGAAAACAGCGGGTACGACTTGTACTACTGACGACGGAGTTGACTTCGGCAGACGACACAAACGGACGGGATGAGCTGATGGATGATCTCCCAGGAGTGAAGAATGCTGGAAGGACGTCTTTTTCTGAGTAGAGACTGATTCTGCATACATGGTGTTACAGACCACACTATGAGACTGCAGTGTGGTAGAAGATTGACACTGTCTTCGTACAGTAGTAAACATATAACTGAAGAATGCCCAAAGAACTGTGGAATAGTACAATAATTTGCCGGAAGAGGGCAAATTATTACTTCAGGGGTAATTATTTACTGATAAGGGCCAATGTCCAGGTGCTTAGAGCAATAGTTCAGGTACTTGGAACAATAGTTCAGGTACTTAGGGCAATAGTTCAGGTACTTCGGACAATAGTTCAGGTACTTGGGACAATAGTTCAGGTACTTACGGCAATAGTTCAAGTATTTAGGGCAATAGTTCAGCATAAGCAGTACAGTAATCACAGTAATTTCACAGTATAGGCAAATAGAACACTCTCAAATGAACCCCTGTTCCTATAGGTAGGGTATTCTGGAATAGGATCCCTTACTGTACATTGTGGCTAGGGAATCCTTTAGTATGACTAGGCTGGCTTGCCCTATTCCGCTAGGCCGGGGCCTCCCTTTAGTACCACTAGGCTGGCTTGCCCTATTCCGCTAGGCCGGGGCCTCCCTATAGTACCACTAGGCTGGCTTGCCCTATTCTGCTAGGCTGGGGCCTCCCTATAGTACCACTAGGCTGGCTTGCCCTATTCCGCTAGGCCAGGGCCTCCCTTTAGTACCACTAGGCTGGCTTGCCCTATTCTGCTAGGCTGGGGCCTCCCTTTAGTACCACTAGGCTGGCTTGCCCTATTCCGCTAGGCCGGGCCTCCCTTTAGTACCACTAGGCTGGCTTGCCCTATTCTGCTGGGCCGGGGCCTTCCTATAGACCAGGCTTACCTCGGGTACTAATGTTCTACCTTTACTCTCGGGCCTGATGCCCTCACGTAGCTTGGGCCTGGTGCCCCACTTCACAATGGGCCTGGTGCCCCTCATTGCATTGGGCCTGGTGCCCCACTTTGTACTGGGCCTGGTGCCCCACGTTGCTTTGGGCCTGGTGCCACAATTTATAATGGGCCTAATGCCCCTCTAAACTTTGGGCCTGGAGCCCCACTTTATACTGGGCCTAATGCCCTACTTTATAGCTGGGTCTGAATTGCCCTTTTAAATCTGTTGCCCTTTTAAATGTCTTTCAGGCTCCTAGTGCCTGCTGTCATTAGCCTTGCGAAACCCTGCCTCCATTCCGCCCCCTGTAAAATATTCATAGGCCTTTTACCTGGCCTTAATGCTCTGGCCCCTCCCCTTGGGTGTCGCTAGCCCCACCTCCCTTTAAAATATTAAAATAGTGGGTCCTAATGACCCGATGCCCCTGCGACACTCAGCCACCTTCTGAGAGTGCCTAATGCACTTTTTAAACAAAATACAGTCCCTTAAGCAAACTGGTGGTCAGCACTGCGTGTGCTGCCGCCGACGCACCGCTCTGCAGTCTGCAGGGAGTTCGTTGCTGTACTGGGAGGTGGGAGGTGAGCTGGCAGTGGGAGGGAACAATGCAGGCAGCATGAGGGATGACTCAAGGGGGCCTCCGATGGCTGAGGACGATGCAGCTTGCTTGCTGCCGACGTGGGACCGGGATTTACTTAAAAAAACAATCGGGGCTTAAAATAATAAAACGGAGGGCTTTTAAGCCCATAAAACGCAGCGGGAACGGCATTTTTCTTCGTGGTGCCCCGATGGCACCACCGACTATGGAGTACAGCAGAAGGAGGGATCTTCAGGCAGTGGAGGCAGAGCAGGCACACAGCTAAGTCCTCAGGGATGGCTTCAACCCCCAGGTAAGCCCTTTCCTTATCCCTTCGACTTACTGTGTCCTCTCTCCTCAACAGCTGCCCAGGAACTGACCAACTGACTAACTGACTAATTATTTTTAAAGTTAAACTTGCCTGAGTTCTAGAATGGCTGGATTGGAATGCTGTGCATGAGCCACTCAGCACAACATTCCATCCAGGCCATTATGACATGTAATGCTTTACAGTCTGTCTTTTGACCACCTGTAAGTGCACAAGGCACTTTTCTATTATTTACAGTGTTTTCTAGGTATCAAGAGGTTGAGTCTTTATGTCTAGGGGCCCTTAGTACAGTACCCTGCTGCCTACCCCTGCAGCAGGTACTCTGAGCACCTGTGTACTCTGTGTTTATTTATTTATTTTTATTTTTTTCTGGAATGACCACCTTTGGGGCATTACATATTATTAAGACTGGGGCATTTTAAAAGAACAGAAAAGAATAGTTAATGTGGTAAATTAAAACTGTTATTTTCCCTTGCTCTTGTAAAGAACAATACATTGAGCACTCTCATTTAATGTACTGTATATGATAAAAAAAATCTATCTTATGAATATGTGTATAATTGTTACATTGAAAATGACTATAATGTATTATGACAAACAATTATATTTTACCTACCTACCAACATGGTGTTTATAAACAAGGAATTTCCCTAGCAGCTGCTCTAAAACTTCGGGAGGAGTCCTCCCCAGTAGGGGCAAAAAGTTCCCTTTCTATTATACAGTACAAGTGTACTTGCAGATGCCCTTCTGAACAAATAAGGGATGTTTTAAGTTTGGATCTTTTTTTATCTATAAATTTTAAGTAGTCAGATTTTATGCATTTTATAAGAGAAACTGTAGTAGGGGTGTTTTTATTCCTCTTACTGGAAACGTGATACTGCTGGTTTTATTGCACAAAAATCAAAGCAACAATCGCATGATTTTTTACCAAGTACTTTGGATCTGTGTTAAAGTAACTGTTTAAACAAACCTTTTTTTTCTTTAGGTGAGACTAGAATTTCAAATTATGGCACCAACTTCAACAGTGACTCCTGAACTACTACACAAATTAAGCAAATCTTTTTCTTTTTAGGTGAGAATAAGATTTTATGGCACCTTAACTAGCAAAGTGTCACCTTCAAAAGTGATTGCTGAATTACTGGATATTTAATTATTTAGTTAACTAAATATTGTAGTGTTCTATTTGTAGGCTGAACCTTATTTATTTACTTATTTATTGAAACACTTCACCAGGAAAGGCACACTGAACAACAAGTTGCTCATCTCACAGTGTGTCCTAGGGGAAAGGGTAGTGGAAATACATACATGCATACAGCAGCAAACATTATTACAACAATATTGGTAGTAGAGAATAGCAAATAACAGAAAGAATGTAATAAGTGTGACATAAGAGTACAATTGTATACAGAGGTCACAATGGACAGGTAATGTGCATTACATTAGGATAACACCTTAAATTTATGGTGATGGTACCATTTAGCCTGAAAGAAAGGGGTGGATAGAGAGTAACAGCATAGGTGGAACGGTAGCGATGCTGGGAGGTGAGCAGATGAAAAGGAATCAAGGTTATAGATATATTGATAGTAGTAGATTGATAGGAAGCTAAAGTCATAGTTATATTGGCAGTTATAGAAAACCTGAAGGAATGGCCAGGTAGGGATCTCAGCAGGGAAAGAAAGTAGTGGAGCTGGAAAGGAGCTGTAATTCAGAATAGTTAGCTAATATATTGATAGAGGCAGGGGAGCGGGTCAGGAATACCAGGTAAGTTAATAGCAGGTACAATTCACAGAGAGGAAATTATGTATGGCTGAAGTTATAGAGGAGGGGAGAAGGAGTGGCGAATCTGGTGAGGAAGTGAATTCCACAGTTTTGGGAAGCGATGCTAGAAAGCAGCCTGGCCTACAGTGGAAGACTTTGATCTTCTATTTAAGGAACATGAGTGCAATATAAAACTTTAATATTACTATCAGCTGGGTAGTGTATTGTGAGGTTGTTAAAAAAATGTGAGTATACACTAGAGATGTTGTGAAATTTAATTTTGCCAGTAAAATCATGAATTTCACCCTGCAAAAAATGTCACGTAATTATGTACTTACGGCAAACTTTCGCCAGTCAATTTCACCATAAATTTCAGGTGAAATTAAGAAAAATTGTGTTTGTCACATGACTTACTATCTGCAGGTCACATGGGTGACTATAAACAGGCAGGAAGTGACTGATTCAGTTCCTTTGTTATGTGGCTGGAGAAGCAGGCAGGAGCAGAGAGATTATTCTGTGTGTTACACAGATACTATTTTGCTTAAAAATAATAGATCTATGCTCTTTTCCTTAGGTAATCTGGTGTGTGTGTTTATTATTTCCTTTCTGTGACTGTAGATTGTGTGTATGTGTGTTTGTGTGCATATGTGTGTGTGTTTGTGTGTGTCACTCCCTTGCTCTCTCTTTTTCATTTTTTTACTGTAGTTTTCTGTTAAGAAAACTTTTTAGGTATAATGGAAGGAAAGGTAGGGCAAGGGGAAGGAAAGAGTAGATCCAGTGTTCACTGGACAGGCAGGCATTTATGTAGGAGGGCCCAGCAGAAGCATGTGACCCTCACCCCAGCAACAGGATCCCATTGCCCCACCAGCAGGAGCATTTGGCCCCACCCCAGCAGCATGAGCCTGTTTCCCCTGCAGCAGCATGAGGAACATGTGCCCCCACCCCTAGCAGCATCACGATCCCATTGTCCCCACCAGCAGCAGCAGGACATGTGGCTCCCACTCTCCAGTAGAAGCAGGATACTGTTGACCTCCCAGCAGGAGCACGTGCCCCCGCCACCCCCAGCAGGAGCATGATGTTGTGGCCCCGGTGTTATCTGTGTGGTGTTTCTTCAACAAAAATACAGCAGTTGACAGTGTTGTGATCTGCAACCTATGCGGCAGATCTTTAAGAAAGGGGAAGGAAGGAAGGTGCACACCATGTAACTGGTGGGCAAAGGAGCCATCTACAGCACCACCACCCTGCAGAGTGGCTCCAAAAACAGCAAAAGGTTGCAGCAGCAGGAGGCAGCACTAGTGGGGGAGAGCAGATAGAAGGGGACCAGCAGGAGAAAGGCTGTCAGTATCAGGAAACAGCAGCAGGAGGCAGGAACAACACCATCACCCCACAGCCCACAAAGCCACCATCATCATGCTCATGACGATCCTGCACAGCCTGCAGCAGCCCCAGTCAGTCAGGTGACAGTCGGCCATGAAGACCTCGTGGCTGTGCACAGAGATGTGCAGGATCTGTGGCAAGAGTTTGAACAATCCCACCAGGAGGCTAGAGGGGACACAAGGAAACTTATTGATGACCAACAGAAAGGGTTGGAACTCCTGGTGGAGCTACATGGTGGTGGTGGTGGCAGCAGTTCAGAATCGGAGCCTGGTGCTGGTGCCATGTAAGTTTGTATTAGTCAGTGAGGCAGGCAGCAGCCAGTTTTGTTTTTTCTTTTCTTTTCTTTTTCCTGTCCTTTGTTAGTAACACTCTTCTCTTCTCCACCACCAAAAAATAAGAAAAAATAAATAAAAAAAATTAAAAAGTTAAAAAACACACAAAAAAATATTTTCTGTCCTCTTCCTCTTCTATATCCTCTTGTTTCTTTTTCTTGTCTTATAATCATATGTCTTCGTCCAGCAGTCTAGTGTGTTATGTAATGTTTATTCTCCCTCTCTATAGCATTCAGTCCTTTTCCTTATTCAGTAATTTACTTTTCCCCTTGCATATGAATATCCTTGCCCTGACCCTGCATGTCCCCCCTGTCGTGCGTTACTGTCAGTCAGCGTACCCATAAACACTGTACCTTTCTTTTTGTTTTGTGTTACTTCTTCTTCTTTGCATGTTTCCTCCTCCTATCCACAAATGTCAAGAATTGTGATTTGTTCCTATGAACAAATTTTTTTTGCCAAAGCTACGTGATGTTGCGGCAGTTGTGGCTGTGTGCAGCATCAGTCCGATACGTACACAACAAACATATAAACATAAGCAATTTTATTGTGAAGTTGAACATAAATAGTTTTTTTGTGCTTAACACAACATGTGTCCCCTGGGCTTGCTACAAATGTTAACTTGGGTTCCTTCCCCTCCAGTCATGATGATGTTTTATTTTGCCACACCAGCACCCAGTTCAAAATGTGCACTTGGGCCACCGTTTAATATACCCTCTTGCCACCATGCTGTGCAGACCAGGCTTGATAAGATGAGAAATCTGACAGGAAAAAAAAGTAGAATGAAACTGAGACATGAATCTGTTCTCGGTCATGATGTTATATAGTGCCTTTCTACCACCCGGACAAAAAAATGCTGTTTTGTCTACCGTTTACAAATGATTTCAGGATGAATTTTCTTGCCGCTACCTGCTGTGCTGTGCAGAACAGGCCTTAGAAGTCCAGAAATGTAACATGTAAAAACTGAGATAGAAGGGAGACACAATTATTGTGGCAATTATGAAACTGCCAGCATGGCAAGGGTTGGCCATGGGGCCATGCTGAGAAAATGTATTCCTCCTACAAAATGCTGCTGCTAGTCACATTTGCTGCCTCCTGCTGCTTGTTTCACAATTGAGATTAATGTATTGTATAATATTCATTTGCCAATGCTGTCCTGTTTGGCTGTGATGACTCTGTGGTTGACTGGTGCCTTAATATAGGACTGGGACTAGACAACAGTTTAGGGCAAAGGTGATCAAAGTAAACTGATTAATAGGCTAACAGCAGATGATAACACAACCATCACAAATCACTCGACTACAATGGAACCATCATCATTTACAATAAATCTTACTGTAAATGAATGTATGTAGCCAGAAACTTTACAGAAAATCTACACATAAATATGGTCTCAGTCCAGAAGTTTTATTACAGTCCTACCACCACCCAGACAAAAAAATGCAGTTTTGTTAACTGTTTACAAATGATTTCATGATGATTTTCATTGTCTCTTTCTGCTGTGCCGTGCAACAGAGGCCTTATGAGTCCAGAAATGGAACATGAGAAATTTTGCAGAAAATCAGGACATAAATGTGGTCTCAGTTCAGAAGTCTGATGAGAGCCTCACCATCACCTGGGCAAAAAATTGCAGTTTTGTCCACTGTTTACAAATAATTTCATGATGATTCATATTGCTTCTTGCTGCTGTGCCATGCAGCACAGGACTTACAAGTTCAGAAATGTCACAAGCAACATTTTAAAGAGAAGTCTCACATAAATACGGTCTCAGTCCTGAACTTGGCTACTGCCCCCCCCACACACACACACACACCCCCACCACCAGTCACAAAAAGTGCAGGCCACAGTGGGAAAATGATTTCCTCCTGCAAAATGCTTTTCAGGTAGAAATTTACAACCGGCCAGGAAAGGCGTGTACAAACACATGAGAAAACTATGAGACAAGGCAAAGAATGCACAATTATTGTGGGAGATATTAAGTTGCCAAAAATGGCAAGTGCTGGCCACTGTGGGAAAAATTATTTCTTCCTGCAAAATGATTTTCAGGCAGAAATTTGCAACAGGCCAGGAAAGGCGTGTACAAATACATGAGAAAATTATGAGACAACGCAAACAATACACAGTTATGTAATTTTCCAAGACTGGGTTTACTGCAGTAAAGATGTCTGAGTTTGACAGTAATTCTGTTTCATTTTGTCAATATTCAGTAACTTTCTGGATTTTGTGTTACCGACTTCTCCTGCTGCTGCTGGTCACAACTTGTGAGCTGCATTTGGTGTTGGAATTGTTCAAGTTTACGAGTGAGTATCTAAGGAAAGTATTTCTTCATTTTTAATGGGGGTGGGTGACATGTAACAATTCTCAAAATGTCTTCTTCATTTTCTCCAATTGCCAGGTATGCAGTACTTTAATTGGAATGGAAAAGACAGCACCCACTGTAAATTTTTCAAGATGCTCAGTGCATGTTTTTTATCAGAGCAGACACCTCACAAAAAATCAGACCTGTGCTTTAACCCTTCAGTGGGCCTCCTAGGGGCGTATTGCTATCGATACATAGAAACATAGATGCTGATGGCATATAAGGACTGCAAGGCCCATCCAATCTGCCCATTTCTTTTTCTTTCTTATGAATGTGCCATAGGCCTTTGTTCTGTCAATGGCCTATCCATACTCATCTGTATTGCTCCCTTATGCCTATCCCATGTCTGTTTGAAGCCCTGCACTGTATTCATATCCACCACTTCCTGAGCTAGGCCATTCCATGCATCCACCACCCTTTCTGTCAAAAAGAACTTCCTCACATTACCCTTTAATCAGCCTCCCTCTAATCCCATTCTGTGTCCTCTTGTCCTGCTATTTTTCTTTTATTGAAACATGTTAGACTCTTTCACCTTGTTAATGCCCTTAAGATGTTTGAATGTTTCAATCATATCACCTCTCTCCATCCTTTGCTCTAGGGTATGCATATTGAGCTCAGTTAATCTGTCCTCATATGTTTTCTGATGCAGTCCCTGCATTATTTTGGTTGCCCATCTCTGGACTGTCTCAATTTGGTTAATGCCCCTGTGAAGGTGTGGCCTCCAGTACTGCACACAGTACTCCAGATGGGGCCTAACCAGTATCTTGTAAAGAGGGATTATTACCTCCCTCTTCTGACTTGTGATACCCCTACTAATACACCCCAACATCCCTCTAGCCTTACCTACTGCTTTAGAGGTCTGCTTGGATGATTTCAGGTCATCGGTGATGATGATGCTCAAGTCTCTTTCTTCCTTTGTGACTGCCAGCAACTCCCCTCCCAGCCTATAGGTGGCTTCAGGGTTTGTTTTCCCTATGCGCATGATCTTGCACTTCTTTGTGTTAAACCCCAGTTGCCACTCTTCTGACCATTTTGCTAGTTTACCCAGATCTCTTCTCATTCTGCCCACCCCATCTTGATCATCTACTCTTTTGCAGATCTTGGTGTCAACTGCAAACAGACAAACCTTACCCTCCAGTCCATCTGCAATGTCACTGATGAAGATATTGAAGAGGACTGGCCACCAGGACTGATCCCTGAGGTACTCCACTTGTGACTTGCATCTCTTCTGACCGTGTATGGATGTGAAGTCCACGGTCAAAATGTCGCGGACATTTAGTTGCAGGTTAAACATTGAATGGATAAAATATCACCGAACAATAAACATTGTGGTCAAAATAGCACTAGACTAAATGTCACCACATGATTGAGCGCTGGACTAAATGTCACATTCTGTTGGTAGCCGGTAAAAGGTACTGAATACTATCAGATAAGATTCCCAAGCTAATAATATGGCCCAATTTGTTCATTAGACATCAATCAATAGCTGAATGGTACAAAAGGTATTGGGACTGCTGGTAAAAGTGTACTTGATGTGCAAAATGTATTGGGACTGCTGGTAAAAGCGTACTTGATGTACGAAAGGATACTTGATGTGCAAAATGTATTGGGACTGCTAGTAAAAGCTGGTAAAAGCCATGGTGCTTGATGTACACAACGTGCAAAAACTGTATTTATTCCGTTCATTTGCTTGCATTAAAAAGATATTGGGACTGCTGGTAAAAGCATAGTATGTAGTACTCAACGTGCAATACAAAACTTTATTTCTGTTAAAAACTCTGTTAGCACTAAAATATCCAGTACAAAAGGTATTGGGACTGCTGGTAAAAGCATAATATGGGATGCTTGATGTACACAACGTGCATTAAAAAACTTTATTTATTCCATTCATTTGCTTGCATTAAAAAAAAAACTCCTTTTCTTATGCGACATTGATTTCAATGACAGCCGCTATGTCCTTTAGATATTGTTTCGGCTGTCTGTTTTTGAAATCCTCGCAAATGGAGTGGAAGACTTTATTAACTCTTATGTACTTAGTATTTTTGTGAGGTGCTTGCTGTCCAGGTTGCAACTGCCTCCTTTGAATGACAACTGCATGTTGTTCTTGCCTCAGCTTACGGGCAAGCTTAGCATGGGTTGGGTGGCTGATGCTAACTGTTCCGGGAAAGGCATGATGCCATGCCTCTATGGCATTGTTGCTGCGAGGGAGGTCTTGCAGTACCCTGTCATATTAATTCCAAAATGGTATTGCAAAATGTGGTTGCCTCCTATTTTTCCTGTTTCTTGTCAATCTGCCTATGTAACAGTCCTCAAAATAGTCTAGCAGGCACTGTAGATCTTCAAACTGCTCATCTTCTTGCATTATTTCAAAATATTTGTCTACCCTCTGTGGTTTAACAAATGGCAGTCCCAGTATACATCGCACTCTGTGTACAAAGACTTCGTTCTGCACATACCCTACTTGTAGCCCTTCCTGCTGTACACGTCGCCACATGGCCTGCCCAAGGTGAAAGTTGCACACAGACAGGTCACCATTTGGTACTATTGTATGCAGTACCTTTATAGCTGCGACTTCAAAATCTGTCATTATTGAAGCAGGACAGATCTTGTCACCAATAAGAGCCTGGAGGTTTGTAAACAATTTTATGTAGACTTCTTCACTATGCCCTTGCAACAGTGAGTACACACAGGGTCTGTTAATCCCCTGCACAACAGCGTGTATAGTGTACATTTGATCATCTTGATGTGGGCAACACTGAATGTACCATCACAGAACCAGTGTCGGCTATCCTTTAGGACTGCGAGATCAGCATCACTTGCAAAAATCACCAGGTCATCATCGTGTATGCGCAGCAAATCCTGTCCACTGACTGTCTTTGAGTATTTTAATATGTCAGTGTCATTAGGACCACCAATCTGCCTATGTCTATGTACATCTGGGTGCAGTCTTTCATGAGTTGGCAGAAGGTGTGCGTGCTGCACTGCAACCACTTGCAATGCTTGGTGGACAACATTGCGAGTGGACTCTTCAGATTCACAAGCTTTCCTCTTCATTGATGTCCTTACTCGGAAAACCTTCGCTCGTCCATGAACTGGTGCATGGTTATGCTCACTTGGCATCTGGGTTATGGTCTCACCGAGAGTGTGTAACCTGGCTCTTCAGGTTCACAACTCACAGCGCCAAATAATTTTACCACCACTACCCAACTTCTCCTGTGTATACAGGTAGTTGTCAAGTGTCAATTTAGAGTTGCCCTTCTGTGACACTATGTACTCCATTGCAGAGCTGTCAAGAATGAAATGCAAACCCACAAATGCTTATCACTTAAATATCCAGTACATTTATTACTTACACAAACTGGATAACCTAATAGATTACTGTCCCCTTTAAGAGGTAGGCTGCACCCTAGCTCAGATGACGTTGTACACGGAAGTCAGCTAGTCCCGTAGCACAGTTCTTGTAAAAGTGGATTACAGCAACAGAAAAGGAAAACACAGAAACAGAAAATTAGATTTAAAAGTGAGTGATGCTTAGGTAATCCTAAATGTATTAGTTTTCAATGACACATTGTTTGATGAGGTAGGGAGTCGAATAGCACTAAGGCTTGGCTTGAGAAGGCATTCGTGCGGGGAGAGTGCGAGATACAAGTTAAAATGTCGCCAGTGATGTACTGCTTCAGCTACATTCTGACTGTGACCGCGTCATACGATGCCCAAATTAGTTTCGCCTAATAGCCCGCAACATATTGTCTGCGGCAAAAATTTAACACGACGAATTGACCGTATGCCCTTCTGACTGTATTCCATTTATCACATCAGTGAAAAGAGTATACTCAGTAGAAATGGATGGGGGGTACCATAACAACTTTAGCCTTCTTCCAGTGCCGCATCATCCATGAAGCAGCCCTCACAGTGTTCAAGACTGGAGCCATCACCAGGTGGAAATTCTCTCATCATCGATGCTTCTTCTACCTCCCTACTGCTAGTAGTAGCCTTTGCAGTGCTGACATCTTTGTTGTTAGCATTGTCTCCAAGACACAGTTTGTATAGCACCAACATTGACATAACTGTGTTATGTGGAATGCGACCCTCGTTCATTTTTATGGATGTTAGGATGGACATATTTTCATGCACAATGGCCTCAGCCAAACTAAACACCCTTTCCACACTGACACTGGATAGTGGGCAGCTCAGGTATTTAAAAGCAACTGATGCCAGTGGAGGCCAATCACTCATATTGCTGCTCCAATACTGCAATGGTTTATCAGTGATGCCAAGATGTTGGGTGTCTCCCATGTAGGCCTCCACCATTTGTTGTGCTGCCCTGAATCCTGCTGTCTCATCAGGCTCCTTCTTCTTGCCTTCCATTTCTTCCACTTCCACCTGGTAAAGAGCATTCCAAATGGGATTATTTGCCATGTTCTGCTGCAATTTTGATATTTTTTCAGATCTGGTGGCCTGGGGCCTGTGAGCTGCTGATGGTGATAGCAACTCCTACTGCAGTTTGTGACTGTGCCTTTTTCCCTATGCACCATGTACCTGTCTAATGAGGTAACCTGTCAATTATTTCAGTCGCTGATGACCTCCTTCAATTATTGCTGGCAAGCCATGTTTATAGCATTGATCAAGCATGGTAGCAATAGCAAATTCATCTGACTGCAGAATGCAAGAGATATGCGTATTGCTGTCCAGTACATGGATCATGTGAACCATTAGATTATAACCACTGTGATCACCACTTGCCTCCATCTGGTGATGGACATTCAACAGTGTCTGCCTCAGCACACATATAAGGGAGACTGACTGATTTATACAGGAAGTGTCCTCATTCACAGCCTGTGTTGTATGCTTGAATGGATGTAGAATGCATATTACGCCATCCATTTGTCTCCACGGCTCCGTTGTTAGAGCGATGGACACTCCAGCACTGTGGTGTGCAGCAGCAGGTAGTCTGAAACTGCCTTATACTGCTCATAAAGCTGGTCTAGCATGTACAGTGTGGAGTTTCACCTCATCACAACATCAAGTTTCATATGGTGCTGAGGCAGATGGTTATTGTGCTGCAGCTCACATAGATGGTCACTGGCCTTTGCAGTATGGGCAAAGTGCACACAGATGCATTGGGTAGCAAACACCATTTTCTTGATGTCAGCAAGGCTTAGAAATTGCTGTACAACCAGATTAAGACAGTGTGCCAGGCAGGGCACTCTGAAAAAAACACTGTCACTAATGCACTTCACCACATTGGAGCCATTGTCACTGGCAATAAGCCCCTCTGTAAGTGAGTGTGTGTGTAGACACTCATCAGTCTGATTTAGCAGCACATTAAGCATTTTGTTCACCTGTGTGAGACCAGGTAACACTTTACAGAGTGAAGGTGGCATGCTGCCGGATACCAAGTGTGTTGCTACCACCACAATTTTGCTTTATGCAGCTTTTGCCAGGCCCCAAATCAATGACCACCCCAAGTACCTGTGCCCAGTGTGCTGTTATGCACAGATATGAGCTGGCCACTGTTTGTCCACTTGTCCACATATCCATGCTAAGGTGGATATGTTCAGAGGCAGAATGCTTCGTGGCATGTAGGACAGAGTCTGAATCTCTGCTGTAAAGTTTTGGCATGCCATGTTTTGAGAAATAGGTTTGCAATGGCACCTGCCATTTGGGATAGGCATGGACCATCAAACAGCATAATCCAGAATTGTCCATGAAGGAGAACAGCAACAGATCGATGGCCAGCATTTCAGCAGTGGCTGCATTCAGCTTATGTGCAGCAGCATGATTGGGGGGGAGGGTGTACTTTGAGTGCCGCTCAAAGACGGTCTTCAATGTGGGCTGCATCTTTGGGGCTGGTCCACCAAAATGCTGCACTTGTACCACCAATGTTGTTCTTGCTGGGGTACCGGTTGAGTCTTGGGGCGTGGGATGTGCAACATGTATGAAACTGGTTATTTTGGTTGATTTGGTGACTGTAGGTGTACTTTTATGACTCAAGGGAGTGGCACCTCCACTACTACTATACCCACTGCTCAAGAGAGCAAATGATTACTCACATGCCTCCTCTGCTGACCTGCCTCATCCTTCCCTCCTCCTGCTCTATTACACTGCTGTCACTGACATTTAGCTTGGTGAGGTAAGCCCTACAGACAACTGTGCTATCTTTCTGGTGCTGCTGCCAGCTCAACAGGTGCTTGTTTTTCAAGTTGGCATGTTGGCCACTGGTGCCTATGTGGCTGCCATTTTTTTCCATGACTGACATGAGCTTGACACAGCTGACATATCACTATGGTCTCATAGGTTGCATCAAGCATGAAAAAATCCCAAACTATGTACTTTGTACATCTAGATTTCACATGGTACTGGGACTGGGAGAGCGGAGCCAAAGGTGTTGAAGTTTTTGCTTTTTGGGCTGCTTTCATGACTTCCATTATACTAGTTTTGGGACGGGGGTTTCTTGACTACTTCTTGTAGGCTTGCTGCTCATAGCCGCACCCTCAGGCTTTGCATCTAAATGGGTTACATCACCTTTCAGCTTTTTCATCTCTGGCTCCCACAGGGGATCCAACACCTCGTCATCATCTGGACCACAGCTGATTATGTCCTCCTTCTCCATATCACTGTCTGCTTCCACTAAAACTTTTTCTTTCTCTGGCATCTCCTCAGGGGCTGACTTTTCATATCTCCTTCTCCAGGAGAAACAGACTGAAGCCGAACAGTATCACTACCACCAACTCCGCCATATACAGGAACAGTTACACCAACAGTTTTATCCTCCTCCTCCTGGGCCTCTGTGTCTGTACTGCTGTGAGTGTCTCCCTTATTCTCAGTATCATCCCCAACAAGCATGGTAGCTACAGAATTGGCCGTTAAAAACTTAGTCACACTTATGCCACTTCTAACTTCTCTTTTGCTGGTACTGGCTGCCACAGCACCAGAGGCCACAGAAGGCACTGATGCAAAAATACGTTTGATTTGTAGAAGTGGAATTGCATTTCTAATTTTTTCAACAGACTTCTTTGAAACATCTTCCACCCTGTCACCTTTCCCTGAACTGGAACATCTCTTGGCAGGCATATTTGTATGCATGTTCCAGCATTTGCCTTTCTCTGGAAGTATATGATAATGTACTTCTATTTACTAAGTGTGAATAATTCCTGCAGTGCTGTCTTCAAAGGCAAAACAGAAATCAGGACAGGTAGCAGCACTGTAGTCTACAATAGTGGAAAAGCACAGTTTTATTTTTTCCTTTCCAAACACAGGAATTAAGTAACATGGGGTAACAGGTCAGAAGTAAATGACTTGAAATACCACACATAGACAGAGAATACCCCCCCCAAAAAAAAAGGATGTGCAGTGACTCTGAAAAACTGCTGAAGTCGATCTTATCAAAATGTCAGTTTTTAAATGGAATGGTTATTACACAACCTGATAATAATTGGATAGGTACGGGCAGGGTTATGCAAAACTAAATTGAAAACCAATAGCACAGAACACTTCACAGTCACAATACAATCTACGGACCTATGAAAAAGCTCTGTCTGGACAAGGCAAGTACTGCAATGTGTTAGTTTTTACAAAACACAATTTTTGCTTACAGATATATAAGAGGGCAGGGACAACATGATTTAAAATGAACAAACAATGTTGCCTCCAACAATCTTGGAGGGACCACCACTCTCTTGAAAACTATGTAGTTTTTATATAGTACAGCTCAGGCAGTAAACAACAGTAGTGTAATAGGGAAAGGGTAAGCAAATTAAACAGAAAAACAGTAACACCACAATGCAGAGACTAGCTCACACTATTAAATTCTGTGAGAAATTCACCAAAGCAGTGCCCCTGGATATGGACAAGTGGTCAATCAACTACAAGTACTTACAATACAACAGGAAAAGCACAAGAGTGATTAAACAAAGGGTAATAGGAAAAGGACAACTTAGAATGAGTAACTGTTCAGATAAAGTAACAAAACATATATCAATGTGTAAGAAAAATATTACAAATAAGTAGCACACCAACAAAAATATAAAGACTTAAAAGAAATAACAGAAACTCACGACTTGTGAGAAATCTGTTTGTCAAATATTAGAAACTAGTCTACTCTGCTTTCACACACACAGTCCACATGGTCTACCCACCCCCACTCAACTCCTTCACAGACACAGACAAGACCGAATACACTACCTAAGTTAAACTCTGTGTTATCCAAAGATCCAAAAGAAGAAAATGCTCATTAGCAGCATTAGGAACAAACAGTACATCTTGGGAGCAATTAGCTCTCAAAAATAAAAGCTATAAAGAGGTTTTAAAATGTTTATTAGCTGTGATGCACCACAAATAACTACTCCATGACTCAACAGACAATACACTGTGCTAGAAACAGCCTGCATGTGGTATTTTACCTATCTGGCAACAATGCATTGCAAATTTCACATTCTGAGCATAGTTTCACAGGCAAAATTGGAAATACCTCAAAACTTGCAAAATTTTGCAGTTACGCGAAACTGCCATCCCCGGCGAAATTACATTTTGCTAAAGTGAAAATTGTCACTTAATGAGGGAATTATGTAAAATATTTCACTCAGCAAAATTTTTGCATTTCGCACAACACTAGTGTACACTGTGGAAAGGCTAATTCAGATACGGAATGGTATGGGAAAAGAATAATGGAATATGTAATGGAATGTGTGAAAGTGAAAGGTATGTTGAATATTTTGGGGATATAAGAAAAAGAGGGTATATACATAGATAGTCAAGAGGTTTAGCAAAAAAGAGACAACAGGGAAATAGTATTAGAAATGTAGGCCATCCCCCTTGTATAGGGTCACATTCCTTCAGAAGGTCAGCAAAGATGTTGCAGGGCCTGCACCACAAGTCATATGAGGAGAGACTGGGAGACCTCAATATGTATACACTGGAGGAGAGGAGAGACAGGGGAGATATCATAGACACCAACAAATATCTAAATGGCATAAATAGAGTACCAGAAGGTAGCATCTTTCAGAACAGGAGATGTCCAGGAACAAGGGGGCATTACATGAAGTTGGAAGGGGGTAGACTAAGGTGTAACATGAGGAAGTATTTCTTCACAGAAAGGATGGTAGATGCATGGAATAGACTCCCAGCAGGGGTGGTAGGAGCAAACACAGTAGGGGGATTCAAGCATGCATAGGACAGGCATAGGAGAAACATAGCAATTAGAATGAGGCAGTAAAGCCCAAGATCAAGTAAAGTCTGTGGCTTTTAAGGTAGGCAAGGAAAATTGGCAGACTAGATGAGCCTAGCAGTCCTTATCTGCCATCAATTTCTATGTTTCTATGTGTTGAGACAGTGGAAAGAAAGAAATAGTAAACACATTGACAATGAGTAAAAAACATTGATGATGTGAAAAGGGTGTGAACATAGCAAACTTAATTTGAGTGCACTGATATAAATATGCATTGCAAAAATGTATGAACACAAATATGAATAATTAGTAACAAAAATAGTTAAACAAGTAACAGTGGTTTTTCAAAATTTGATTGGGTAATTGGTCTGACTGAGGCATAGTGCATGGATAATATAGAAGATAAAGAGATAAGTATACAACATGTTGATATTGTGGCATTCTGGTGTCTGGTCTGCCACAGGACCCCTTACCTTCTTCAGTATTCTGCTTTCCCAACTGGTGCTTCTGCAGTAGTTGACTGCTGGTACCAAATGAATTGATTTGGATACATAAAATAATAAACGATTTAATGTTTATTCTGTAACACAAGCAGGGACATCTCATCGGCACAAGGTACAGACTAGACTCTGACTAGACAGGAAATTGGGGTTTCCTAATCCCCTGCATGAAAATAATTAGTATAACATGTGACAACTCTCCAAATGCAACATTATTGCCCTTGGTTAAAGGGGCGGCAGTGAATCTTGAGCCCCATGTTCAACCTATACTCCACATCACCCAGGGTTTTGAAAATGTGAGTACCAATCAAACAGTAAAGAAAATTGTTAAACAAAAACAAGAATGAGAATTAACAAAACCCTATTAAACATTAATATGAACATTTATCAACCTCATGGATGATTTTTTTTTCACTTTATCTTTTTATTGAAATTCGAGTATATAAGAAAGCACACATCTAATACAATAGAAGACTATCCTCCATGTAAGGTATAAAAAAATCGCTTAACAAAACACAGTATTTAGGGTAAACATATTGGAGAAGCCTTATATACATGTATTGATAATAAAACACAAATCTAGACAGGATGTAAGTGGAGATCAGAAGGGTTACAATCAATAGGGTATTATAGGATCAGAAATAGCAACCATGTACAAAATACATGCTAGGGCAGGCTATAGCAAGGCATTCATTAAATTGAAAAAAGTAATAAATGTGGTAATATGACAATGTTCAGTAACGGAGAGGTGAACATAAGAGAAAAGTATGAAAGGAAAGAAAGAAGAGAGAAAAAAGCAAGGACGAAGGGAAGGAGAGAGGAAGAAAACAGGAAAGAAGGGAAAAAAGACGAGAAATCTGTGCACAAAAGTTTTGAGAAAACCTAATCTAAGAGGAAATAAGAAGGAGGGCTAAATATCTGTAAGAATTAGGGTCTAGAAGAACTAGGTTTGATGTACTTCAAGTAATCCTGCCAACATCTGTCATATACAGTGAGTCGGTTATGAGTAACATGAGATAATTGGTCTAGGGAGGCATACTGAGAGAGGCTTTGAAAAACATCTGAAAGAGAAGGCACCAGAGTTAATTTCCATTTCATAAGAATCAGACATTTGACCAGAAGAGAAAGTATGTTTAGCCATCTAAAATGTGCATGTGAGAGGAGTGAGCTATTGGGGATAAGGATACCTAGAAGGAATAGCTTGGGGTCAAAATGTAGTTTTTGTCCTGTTTCTCTGGAGGCAAGTAATCAGACTTTATGCTAGAGCTTATTAATGGGAGCACAAGACCACAAGATATGAAGTAGATCCTCGTTGGCCAAATTGCAGCACCAGCAATTATTATTATTTAATAGGCCCATTCGTTGAAGCACAGAGGGGCTTCTATACCAAGGATGTAGGATTTTAGTTTGTATTAAAGAACTACGGGCATCTTTAAAGGTATTATGTGCAATAAGTCAACAATTACTCCATTGTGTGTCTGAAATATTGTGGTTAAGAAGAGTACTCCATTTATTTTTGGCCTGTATAGACTGATCAGGTAGATTATCAATAATATCTTTGTAAATGGAGCTATTTAATTTTACTAATAAATTAGTCCAGTGCGATATGTATGGGTTTAGAAGAGTATGCCTATACACTAAACTAGAGAGAGAGAGAGAGTTATAAGCGGTCCGAATTTGTAAAAACTTCCAGAAGTCCTGTTTAGGAAGTTTCCATGTGACCTGCAAGTCTGAGAATGATCTAAGAGTGAGTGAATTCTGGTCCAAGATATCTCCGAGAAAGAAAATGTCTTTGTTCCTCCATGTATGATAGAAAATTGGATGATCTTCTAGAGTGAGCAGTGGATTGCCCCATAAGGGAGCATAAAACCAGAGTGTTGGATTGGATTTCAGGAATTTGTAGGTTAGTTTCCAATAAAGAACAGAGGATGATATAGTCGGGTAAGATTTTAGTTTAGAGAAAATGGGATTAAAAATGAAGGAAGTGGGAACTCCTCCCGGGCACAATGTGGATTCCATTGCAACCCACAGTGGTGAGTGAGGGGATGGTTTCTGAATCCATTTAATGGTTTGGGCCATTCAGAAAGCCCAGAGGTAGCCTTTGAACCAGGGGAGTCAGAATCCCCCTTTTTTCCAATGTGATTGAAGTTTGTTGCAGTTAAATCTTGGTGGTTTACCATCCCAGATAAAGTTACCTATTAATTTATAAATTTTAGCAAAAAAGGAGGATGGTAAGACTAAAGGAATATTGGCAAAGAGGTAAAGAATCTTGGGAGAAATGGACATTTTAATGGCTGCAATTTTTCTCATGAAAGAGAGATTAAGAAGCTTCCATCTGTCCAGAATTGTTCTGATGTTATCAAATACAGAGTTAAAGTTAATGTCTCATATCTTCCCTAAGTTACTAGTAATTTTGATTCCTAGATATGTTATACCCTGTGGTGACCAGCAGAATCCAAGTGGTATGTTCATAAAGGCTTTACAGTGGTCATTAAGGGGCATAGTTTGTGATTTGTCATAATTAAAAGCAAGGCCAGAAGTTTTAATAAAATTATTAAGCAAATCAACCAACAGGGGCCCAGCCTCATTCAGGTTTTCAAGTAAGATTAAGAGGTCATCCACGTAGGAGAGAGAAACATATCTTGAATTGCTCACAAGTATGCCCATAATTCCAGAAGATTGATGTAAACAAGCAGTCAGGGTTTCCATGGTTAAAATACACAGGGAAGGTGACAGGGGATGGCCTTGTCTAGTTCCCCTTGCTAGATGAAAGTAAGAGGAAAGGGTGGAATTAGTAAGTACCTTAGCAACAGGGGAGTTATATAATAGCTTGATCCAGGAGCAAAAGCTATGATAAAGACTGAAATAAGATAAAACTTGATGAAGGTAGTCCCAGTTTAAGGAATCAAAGGCCTTCTCAAAATCAAAAGCTATGGCTGCAGCTAGTGTCTTAAGGGATTTGGCTTTGTGAATTAAATTAAATAAGGAACTTAGGTGATCAGAATCAGATATATGTTTAATAAAACCAGCATGCAAATAATGAGTTAACTTGGGAATCAAGGATTCAAGTCAAGAAGTTAGTAGTTTAGCAAATATCTTCCCATCCATGTTTAATAAAGAGATGGGCCTGTAAATTGCGGGGTGAATAGGGTCTTTTTCTTTCTTAGGGATTTGGGTTATGATTGCTTCGGTGCAAGATGGGGGAAGCTTGTCAGTACTGGAAGCTTCTTGATCAACATTAAGAAGAAGAGAACATAAAGTGTAGGAAAACATTTTATAGAAATCGACAGGGAATCTGTCACCCTCAGGGGATTTGCCAGATTTCAAGGAAGACAAAGCTTTCCGAATTTCCTTAAGTGAGAAGGGTTCATCTAAAGAATTTGTTTCAAGAGTAGAAAGATAAGGAAGATGTAACGATTTAAGGAACTGTTGAATTTGTAAAGTAGAAGAGGATTTGTGTTAGAGAATAGTTTTTGATAAAATATTTTCATGATACGATTTATAGAAGGGTTGTCGGAATGAATCGTACCCTGTCCCTCTTTTAGGCTTAGGATGTGTCATTCCACTTGTTGTGCTTTGAGCTGGTAAGAGAGGAGTTTCCTATTTTTATTGCCGTGTTCCCAAAACTTATATTTAAGTTTAAACAAGGCCAGTTCAGTTTTACGAGAAATTAATTTAACTTTAACTCTGAGTTGAAGAATTTTAAGATGAAGTTGAGAATCAGGACAATGCTTATTAGAAGAAAAGTATAAATTCTCTTTAGCCTTAAGAGATTTTTCCAAGTCAGCCAGCTGTTGTTCCCTTACTCTTTTCCTATGTGTAGCATAACTGATAATTTTCCATCGAATCGTAGCTTTAAGAGCTTCCCATACAGAGGACATATAAGATTCATTTGGGGTATTGTGAAAGAGGAAATCTTGAATTTGTGCTTTGATCATGGGTAAGAAATTGGGATCCTTGAGAAAGAGAGGGTCCAGCCACCAGTAAGATGATTTAGGTGATAATGGGCCCCACAAAAGTTGCAATTTGACAAGGGAATGGTCCAAGATTATCATGGGAGAGATAGATGAATCAATTGTTTTTTCCATTGTAACAGGAGAGGCTAACCAGTAGTCAATTCTACTGTATGTCTTATGTAGAGAGGAGTAAAAAGTAAATTCTCGATCACGGGGGTGAAGTAGGTGCCATACATCAGCTAATCCAACATCTTGCATTAGTTATGAGAGGGCTTTAATACTTCTAGTGTGGGCCTCTGTAGTGGGGCTACTTCTGTCAATGATGGCTTCTAAAGCTAAGTTAAGATCCCCTCCAAGAATAACTGGTGCATTATCAGTGTTAAAGGATAGAATCTTTTGAGCTAAATTATGAAAAAACTCTGGGGAATCAGAGTTGGGTGCATAGACATTAACAAGCAGAAGAGGACCGGGTTGATATTCAGTTTGACCATCACTTATCTGCCGTCAGTATCGGAAACAGAGTTTACAAGGGACCATTTGAGACTCTAATGAATAGGAATAGCAACTCTTCTTTTTTTTGAGGTATAGGATGATTCATAGATCTGACCGACCTGATCTTTTTTAAGTCTATGAACATCCTCTGCTAATAATTTTGCTTCTTGAAGGAAAGCAATTTGTGTTTTATGTTTTTTGAGATGTGAAAGAATTTACTTCCGCTTACAAGAAGAATTAAGTCCCTTCACATTCCATGTATATAAAAGTATGTCACTTATATTGTTAGTGTTAAAGAAAGGGAATACTCACTGGATTGTGAAGGGACAAATACATGAGGCAGAGGATGATTAGAATACAATATAGAGAGCTTACAGATATGCAGAGAGTGGCAGGAACATTCAAGCCAAAAAAAGTGAGATGTATGATACATGAGTAGCACATATATCTTATTAAAGTTAGAATAGAGATGGGGAAGGAGAAAAGTCATTAACAACAACAACAATACTAGTAAGCTAAATAACAAAGAAAATGTGTTATGGGTGTGAGGAGATATGAGTCAGCCAACTGGATAAGAGAGTCTCTCACCACACTCTGGGGCGTCGATGTAGGGAGGAGACTAGGGAGAACTGGTTATTAATATCGGCCCAAACCTAAGTCTGATCTCAGTAATATAATAAAGTAAGTATTCCTGATAACTAAACTGAAAGGGAATAATACCAAGAAAGGCAGGGGACTGTAATAACCTCAGCTTAATTCTAAGCTAACAGGACACGGTATAAGGATAAAGCTAAACACCAGAACTTATTTATAATCATTAGTAGTAAAAGTACAAGATGTGCCAACTCGAAATAATAGTAAATTAAAGAACCATATAAGAGATGACAGTACAGCCTAGACATAGAGCAAGGAATTCAGGGAGCCAGGTGGAATGCAAATGAACAAATATAAAAGGAAAAGTAGATCATTACCATATTAGAGTGACTCTGAGTATACTTTGCAGTGCAACAGAATAAGTACATAATAAATACAATATTGAGGGGAAAAGAAGAAAGGGGAGTTCAATTTAAGCCCTTATGCCCTGAGCCAAATGCAAATCGGGATTATGTGGAGAGGTATAGGCTTCAGTGATAACTGTAGACAGAAGAAATAGTCATAGTAAAGATCAGCTCTGATTACTTGAAAATCTCCTAAATAGGTGTTATATGGGGTGACTAGGTCTAGAAGTCTAGGCCCAGTGAGCCCCAAAACAGGAGGGACCACACAGCAGTGTATTTCTGTAATATCTGCAGGCTTCGAGTAAAATAAGGAGCATAAGGAAGATGTAGATTAACAATCCTTTGCAACAGTACACTAAACATAGCCACCTCTTTGAGTGCTAATGATAGTTCCATATTGTAAACAGGAGGTAGTAAGAATAAAATAGTGTAGGGAAGGAGATAGATTAAATGTAGTTGCCAATAATACTTAAGAAATTGTCATCAGGAGAGGGAAGGGGTAAGTTGCTTTGTAATATATAATAATTCACATATGAAAAAAGAAAAGGCAATAATCAGGATGCATACCAATTGAAGATATGCAGCTGAACAGCCAAAAGACTATAAACCTGATGCACTGCTAAATGGGAGAGTAAAAGGCTAGACACAGAAAGCCTGTTTAGTGAGGTAATGTATAAGATCTAACACTAAAATAATGAGTTAGAAAAGCATTGCTGATATACCAAAGTTCCCTTGAAGACCTTTAAGCTGCTCGTTTAAACACTGCAACAAAAAGTAAATTGATTGCACCGCAATGTACAGCCTTTGAGATAGAAATAGGCTGTAGGTTAAATAGGATCTGCAGCTTATCATCTTGGTAGGGAAATGGGCAGACTAGGTGGGCCAAGTAGTCCTTATCTGCTGTCAAAGTCTATGTTTCTGTGTTTCTTTGCTTTCTGAACCTGCAGGGAGCGAAAGCAACCAGGTAGCATAGACTGTAGAGTGGGAAGCTAGGCAGTAAAAGTGTACCGGCACTCTTTTAAAGTATTCTGGAAGCAAAACCTACAAAGATATAGCAAATGTCACCATATTACTGACCATATAAGCTCATGACACCTTAGATTTATTAGCAAGATTGTGACTACTGATGCTTTTGCTTTTGGTCTTTCCCCTACATTTCTTTTTGGGTGGCTCTAATGATTTGAGTGGGGAACTTGCAACAACTTCTGCCCATGAAATATTGGCAGAAATACATCCCTGAGGCACAGGGCCCACATTAGAGGGATTTTCATCTGAAATTTGCTGGGAAAGATCCTCCTGTGAGGAGTGCATGTCATCCTCCAAGATATCAAACTTATTGCTCAAGGGAATAGAGGGGTTGATTTGAAGGTGAGAGGCTGCAGCTTGGGGTGTTTGGGGTGAAACCTTGGTAGAACAGCATGAAAGTCTTGAAGGATAATGCCCCGACAGAAGCTTCTCTTAAATCTGTGTTGATTGCCTCGGGGTCAAATCAGTTGCGGCGTTGCTGCTTGGGGCTGCAAGTTCTGCAACACTTTCCCCACATTCCTGTACCTCGTCATCCACCCTCCGTGCGGATACCAAAGCTGTGTTCAGGTTGTCAATTGCTGCTGAACCTCCCAGGGTAAGATTGCAGAGAGAGAGATCTCCAGATAGCTGGTTAAGGAATCAGGGGTTTCAAAATCCTTGAAGGAAGAGTCTGAGAAAAGGCGTAGTGTTGCGGGGTAATGTAGAGCAAATTTAAGGCTTCTTTGGTGGAGGATTTGTTTAAGTGGATTGTAGGCTTTCCTTCTGATGGTTAAATCTTTTGAAAAGTCTCTGTAGATGGAAATATTAAACTCTTGCCACTGAAGTTTCCCCATTTCTGTGGCTCATTTCAGTATTAATTCCGTGTGGGAATAGTTCAAGAAGCGAGCAATGATAGGGTTGGTTGCTGGCCTGATGTTAGCCTGGGACCCAGAGTGCTGTAAGACTGCTCAATGATTAACATTAGGTCAGGAGACAGTTTAAGCATTGCAGGCAGCACATGTAATAAAAGCGCAGTAGTGTCTCCTAATTCTACACCTTCAGGGAAGCAAAAAAATCATAAATTGTTGTGATGATTACTATTTTCAATATCTTCAATTTTTGTTTGTAGGGATTTAATAGTTTGATCTTGATCATGGACAGTAGCCTGCAGGTCATGAATAGTAGCGGTGTTGCAGGCCCTTGCTTTCTCATTAAATGAAATTTTCTGGCTAAAAGTTTCAAGAGTGATCTCATTCTGTTGGGTGAAGGCTTTTAGATCATTAATCTCAGCCATCAGTTTAGAAAACATTACTTCCACTCTAGCAAGTGAGCTTTGGTGTACTTGGAGATCTGCCATAATGCTGAATGATGAGGCCTAGTATGCTGCAGTACAGTGTAGAATAATTGAATATAAGTAGTTGATGGATCAAAAATGACTTACAAACTGTGTCAGGCAGTAAGATGACAGGATGGTCACTGGAGTTAGTACCAAAGAAAGGTCTGGTGAAGGCTGGATGAGGTTAGATTGTAGTCATTCCTGAAGAGATTCTGAACTATGCTGCCATCTTCTGTCTGGTCAGGCCATGCCCCACCCTTGGATGAAATTGTTAAGATGACTTTTGATTGAGTGATAGGCAAGCACAAAACCTTGCTGCAGGGGAGGGTAGGGGAGGAAAGAGTCTGGACTACACTGGTGGCCAGTCAGTGTAATGCCAGGGAAGGGGGGAACACCAGAGAACTTGTGGCTGGCCATGCCACAAGCACTAAGATGTAGGGTAAGGTAGGGAAAGAAAAGAGAGGGATAGGGGAACAGCAGTAATTATCCAATTGCAATACAATTTTGATGCAACGATTGGAACAACACCACCATTTCTAAGAGCTAGAAGAGAAAAATTTTATAGCAACAGTAATTTTAGAACCAATATACATAGCATGAAGATGCAGAAATCACAGAATCACCACACTGAGTCCGAATAACAAAGTCTACTTGTTTCTGCAACTTTTACAGTCATTTGGGACTGATGAATGGGTGGCTTGAACTAATTCTTGACAGGGTTTAGTCAGGTCACAGAAGGGGACCCAAGAGTTAAACCACATCATTTGGCATGGTATAACCATGATCCATTAATGTACTTTTTGCAGAAAATCTTCTTGATCTGGTACACTGATTGGGGTACATGAGAGTCCTGAAAAGATGCAAGAGACTGAAAAGTCCCAGGAAGTCCATCTGGCTGAGCAGGTAGAACAGGATCTGACACATAAGTGTCAGGACCGTGGAGTTCTGGTGAAACTGGTGTCAGATTGTCAGCAGGAAGTTCAGTGTCAGAAAGTATTGCATATTCAAGTGCAGCTTCATTACTGGGTGACTGGGATCATCCAGGAGGGTATCATTCAGGTACCCATGTTTCAGCCTGTTGATGTGGATTTTATTGTGTACTAGCTTTCCATAGGACTTGCATTGCAAGCAAACATGAACAGGAGGAAGCTTTTCCCCAATATAGAATGGACCAGTCCAAGGGTGAAGCAGTTTTTGGTGGCACACAGAACCATGACAGGTTGGTACAGGTAGACAATGTCCCCAACAGAAAATGTAGGTTCATGTGACTTGGCTGCTGACATCTTCTGCATTGCAGATTTTCTCTATCTCAGTGTGTCAACTACAACACGTCTGGCAAGTTCAAGCTGTTCCAACATTGGAATGATGAAGATGAAGTTGATGTTGAGACATCTAGCAGTGAGAGATCTTTGTCCAGAGGTGTTCTTGGGTGACATCCATGGACTAGAAAAATGGTGTGTACTCTGCACTGTCGACACAAGGGCTGGTGTTGTAAGCAAACTGAATGAAGGGAACAAAATGATCCCAAGTGTTGTGAGTCTCATCCAGGTGCTTGGATAATGTATTAAGAATGGTAGACATCATTCTCTCACTTTGTCCAATGCACTGATGATAAATGGTTGTGTGAGTCTTTTTGATGTCGAAAAGTTTGCAGGTTTCTTGCACAATAGTTGAAAGGTAGTTAGTGCCTCTGTCTGAATGCAGGTACGCTGGAGTACCTTGATGACAGATTATTGTGTTAAGGAAGGCACTTGCCACTGTGGCACTTTTAATGTCTTTTAGGGGGATTAGTTCCAAATACTTTGTGAGGTAGCCCAAGAAAACAAGAATGTACTTGTTGCCAGAGTCAGGGCATGTAGGCAGGGGGCCAAGAATGTCTGTGCTGACTCTTTGGAATGGTTCAGTGACTACTGGCATTAGAATAATGTGTGCCTTTGTCTGTTTGGCAGGAGGCTTTCTTTGGGAACAGGTCTGGCAGGATTTGACAAAATGAACATTGTCCTTTTTCATGTGAGGCCAGAAGAAGTGAAGTCTTGTCTTTTCGAGAGTTCTGTGGATTCCCATATGATGTCCAGAAACTGGAGAGGCATGAGTGGATTGAAGAACTTCAGTGACTAGAGAGGCTGGCACAACTAACTGAACGGGAGTCTGGGACATGAGTTCTATCTGTGCATTGGGCCTTGCCTTCCTTGGTCCAAATGTGAAAAGCACACCGTTGTTGAGAAAGTATTGTGACGCAAAGAATAGTACATCCTGGTGGTGTTTCTTTTGCTGAGGTAAAGTTCTAGTCTCTAGATATGTGATTATGTCTGTAAACTGAGGATCAGTTCTTTGTTGCAGTTTAAACGTCGCCAGGGACATATCAATATTAGAGGTTGTAAGAAGTTCTTCAGCTGCTTGAAATAAGTGAGGATTTGTGCTTTTCTCTGTAGAAGCAGGTGGTAGCAGCAAAGAAATTGAGGTGCTGTAGAAGTGTCCACATGGAGCTCATCTGTTGAGTGGAAAGGAAGAGCTTGTAGGCAGGCTTCTTCATCTGGAGAGACTGATGCGGAGGGATACCATCTCCAGCTTACAGCATCGGCATTAGAGTGAACTTAACCTGGTCGGTATTGTATCTCAAAATTGTAGCATTGCAGTATGGCAATCCATTGGGTGAACTTTCCTACTAGATCTTTCATTTTGAACAACCATCTGAGGGAAGAGTGATCCACAATAGCTGTGAAGGAGGAGTAGCAAAGGTAACAGTGAAACTTCTTTACAGCAAAGACCACAGCTAGGCATTCTTTTTCTGTGATGCCATAGTTTTGCTCAGCTGATGAAAGAGGGTGCCTGGCATAGGAAACATCTCATTCTGGTCTGTCTTGGATTTGACACAGCACAGCACCCACTGCAAAGGAACTAGTATCTGTTTAGAGCTGAAATAGTTGGTCAAACCTGGGATAGCCCAATACTGGGGAAGAAATAAGTTTTTCTTTTAAAGTTTTAAAGGCCTCTTTTCATTAGGAAGTCCATAGGTAGTCACAGCCCTTTTTGGTGAGAGCGTACAGTGGAGCTGCAATCTTGGCATAGTTGCAAATTCATTTTCTGTAGTAGCCAGACAAGTCCAGGAAAGCTCTAATATCTTTGAGGCTTGTAGGTTCTGGATAATCTTTTACTGCACAGAGCTTATCTGGGTCTGGCGAGATGCCTTGCAAACTGACCACATGTCCCAAGTAATGGATTTGATGCTGAGCAAAGCAACTTTTTTTGGGGTGAGGTTTGAGGTTGGCTTGCCTGAGACATTCAAATACCTCTTTGAGATGCTGGAGGTGCTCTTGGAAAGTTCTGCTGAAGACGATGACATTGTTGAGGTAAACTAGGCAAGATTTCCAAGACAGTTCAAGTAATACAGCTTCCATGACATGTTGAAATCTGGCTGGGCTGTTCCAAAGTCCTATAGGCAGACATTTAAACTGGAAAAGTTCGAAGAGGCAGTGCCAGGCTGTGTATGGGCATGAAGTTGGATAAATAATAACTTGGTAGAATCCACTCTGCAGGTCTAGAGTGGTGAAGTAAGCTGGGCTGGCTGCATCAAGGCTCTCTAAGGTGTCCTCTGTGGTAGGTAAAGGATGTGCATCCTGCACCATGTAAGCATTGAGCTTTCTATAATCTGCCATGAACTGATACCCTTTGTCTTTCTTAACCACCAGCAGGCAAGGTGCATCCCAGGGACTTGTAGATTCCTCAATAACGTCCTGTTCAAGCATGTCCATGGTTAAGTAATCCAGGACTTGTTTTTGTTTGTATCCCACTTTGTATGCTGGTTGACGAATTGACTTTTGGTTGTGCTGCACCTTAATGGTGTATTGCAGGATATCACAGCATCCGAGTTTGTTATCAGGGCCAACAAAGACACTGGTAATTCTCCAGGAATTCAAGAAGTTGCTGTTTCTCTGTTGGGCATACTGAAAGTTTTGAGGCAGATAGACGCTGGCTGAAGGGCATGCCTTTTGAAGCCTGAGTGGTTGTGATGGTACTGACAGGACGAATGTTAGTGGAGCCAGTCTGAGGCTCAGGCAGAAGCTGAAGCTGGTCCCCTGAAGACAGGCAAACAAACTTTCCGATATTGGCTCCCTTTGAATTGACCACTGGCTCATCTGTGAGGTTGCAGCAGTTTTGGAATATTGCGCCACCATGCACAGCAGACAAGGTGTTCTCTGGAAGGAGACATAAGGAGTACAGAGCTGAGGATCCCATGATGATGCCAACAACACCTTGTGGGAGTGGGTCTCCTCGAATCTTGGCAATTGAAACCATCTCTGACTTAGGAGGCACAGTGACTGAGTCTATAGCAGCAAGATGTCTCCGGGGATCTAGTGAAAGGTTTTTTGAGGCAAAGTCTAGGATGGCTTTGTGCACTTTAAGAAAGTCCAGGCCAAGAATTACATCTGGCTGTAGTTCAGGTACTAGGTAGAATTTAACAGTAGCTTGCTGTGAGCCGAAGTGGAGCTTATGATGAACCACGCTTATGATATTTACTGTAGCAGTGCTTGCTGTGATAATGTACTTTAGGTCAGCTGGAGCAACAGTAGGTACATGCTGAATAGCTGGATTGTCTAGTATACTGCTGTGGATAATGGATATTTCTGCTCTGGAGTCGACCAAGGCATGTACCAATTCCCAATGGTGACAGGGATGTAGTTTGCAAGGAGGAGTGACCTGATGACAGGAACATTGGCTCCTTTAGGTGAGCTTGTGCCTGACATAGCAGCTAGAGGGTGCAGTTTGTTTGAGTTATGAGTCAGTGGGGCGGTCAGTTGCTTTATTTTCCTGCCTAACAAAAGCCCCTCGTTTGTTGGGCAGTGCGCATTTCCTTGGTCCTGTGAATAGTTGCTAGCATTTTGCTGATTGCGCTGCTGTGGATGCCTTTGGCTTTCTTGATTTCTGTGAAAGTGTCTTAGTTCGTGGCAGACTGCAGCAGTGTGTCCCCTGAATCCACACCACTGACAGTCCACTGGATCCTGGGAAGGTGAAGGTGGCTCAGGTTGCTGTGGAGGTGGCTGCAGGACATTGACAGGAGTTGCAGAGGAAGCTGCAGTACTGGAATGTAAGCTGTTGACAGTAGTGATGAGCTTATCAATCATTGCTTGCTGCTGTTGGATACAGGTTGCGTGTGTAGCTAGTTTCAAGGTTGGTGGCATATGAGCACAGTCAGATTGGAGCATTGAGCAGGACTCTTGGGCAAGCCATACAGCTTTGATTGTGTCCATCCAGGTGGTTGGCTTTTGCTGTATGACATAGGTACTGAATCAGGTTGGCAGTCCCAAGACAAAGGCTGTGATTTGGTCTTTCTCTGATTTTTGTAGACGTTTACACCATGATTCAATGCCCACTATGAATGCTTCTAGTGATTCGGTGGGTTGCATTGTGCACTCTCACAATTGCTGTTCTAAAAACCAGGGTGGACGTGCTTGTAGGAAATTGTCCTTGAAGGGGGTATACAGGATTGCAGTTTCCCATCTCGTCTGGTCTGGAAGTGTGTTGGACCACGAGATGGCCATCCCTCTCAGGAGTAAACTCATGGCATTGGAAATTCAAAAGGGAACTCTCTAACCATTGAAGGAGATCCAGGCCAGGAATTGCTGAAGCCAGTTGACAGCATCTTCATGGAGTAGTGCTGAGAAAGGTACTGGCTGTAAGCGGGTATGGACTGTTGAGTGTGGGGAAATAGCTTTAATATAGGCGAGGTCATCCTGTATGGCCTGAATAGTGGGCGTCCCTTGAGCTGAGATGGACGACTTGATGTCATGCAGGATAGTTTCAATTTTGAGACTCCATATCCTTGAGGCAGGTGAAGGTGCAGCCCTGGAGCTTTCAGTGTTCAAAACAGCGTTGTCCTCAGACCTCATGGTCGGAGATGAGCTGCGTGTCACTGAACGGAGGTCATAGGAAAGAGTAAGAGTGGTTGTCATGTAGATAATGAGACATCTTTGGAAGAATTAAATTTCTGAGAGAAAAATATTTTTGTAGAGAAAAGTATAGTTATTTGGAAGCAATTTTCATCAATTGACATCTTAATAAACAATTTCCAGTCTGTTCTGGTGTTGTCCGTTATTTAAATAAAATGCTAATACAAGATCAATTATTTGGTGTACTGTCTGTTTAATAGCATAGGTTTGCAATTGGCTTGTACTAAATACCATTTACTTGCTTTGAATTGAGGTAGTTTCTGAGGCTGACTGTAGCAAGGTATCACCACCGGGGGGGCAAGATCACTGCTTGTGGCACTGTTTGCTGCTACAAGATGGAGGCTGCTTGCCACGAGGTTACAGCACAGCAATGAAATGGTGGCTGCCAGGCTGCAGGCCATCTTTCCCCCTTGAAATTTGGCAGTCTCCCCTGTGATGAGTGATAAAAAGCTGGGGGGAATTTACTGTGTTTGTTTGTTGCACTCAGTTTTGATTTATGGAGCTTTCGTTCCAATGTGCATTTATTTTATGTACTTAGCTTTCATTCCTTTTTATTTGGTCTGTGGTCTCCCATGACTGAACTGTGTACAGTACTTATTTATTCTGCCCCCCACCATGGTTTTGCATTGTTCATTTTATTTTCATTTTTTTAATGCCGTTTATTTTTGCTGACTGTATGGCCCCATTTTGTTTTAAAAATTGCTGCACCCGTTTCATTTAAATTTGTATGGCACCTCTGTCTTTGTAAAGCATTTGCTGTGAGGCCCCTTTTGCTGCGTACCCATGTGGGGAGAAAAGCACTCCATTGCAACTGTGAAGGGATGCGCCATGTCTGCTGGAAAGGCTCCAGTGCAGCTTTTGGGCAGGTAAGGACCACAGTCTGCGTGTCCCAGAGGAGCGGGGGAGGAGAAGCTGAAGTAGTGACCTATGAGATGGAGCAAGGCTGGAGGCCTGAGGAATACTTGGTGGCTCTGAATAGCTGCAGGAGTTAGGGGGAAGACACAGTTGGTAGTGAAGACCCATGTGGTTGGAGGTAGGGCTGGTGCTACTGAGCAGAGGTTTTGTGATGAGTGTTGTAGCATGCAGCCATTTGTGGATTGGCCGAGAGTGGGACTGGCTGACTGTTAAGCAAATCTTCAGTGCTTGATGCAGCAGTGTAAGCCACTAGTCTTTATTTAGTTCAGTGGTTTGAACAGTCCCTGCCAGGTGGTACTTATGTAGGAGTCTGAGCAGAAGATTCTTTATTGACTCGGGTTGGGAACACAGAATGGCAGGATGATGCAGGGGCGCAAGGAAAAATTGTATTTTTTTTGTCTGTGTTGGAACTGCAGTCCCTGATTTTGGCAGCAGCAAGGTCATTTTGGTATGTAGTACTGCTGGATGTGGAAACAGGGTGGCTGATTGTTGCTGAGCCAAGGAACAATTTCAAATTTTGGCACCCTTTTACTGTTCACAAAATGTGTACAGGCCCTGCCACATTGAATGAGCTGGGGAATGCAACGTGCAGCTCTGTGGGGTTTGTGGAGGCAGAAAATAACCTTTCATGCTGTTGCTGATCAAGCAATGTCCCACATTCAAGCACATTCATATGCAAACACATTTTATTGTTCCTGAGGCAGATTGCAGGAGGGAGAATTTAAACCGGATACAGTTCAGTTTTAGTGTTCTTCTCTGCCGACAGTTTGATTTTTCTGAGCATGCAAACAATTCAGACACACTTGTGAGATGACTGTGTGGTACACAACAACACAGATAAGTGACATGGGGGTCTGGGCAGAGGAAGGGCTGCATTCTCCACCATGTATTGAGTTTTGGTGTTTGGTCTGCCATGGGACCCCTTACCTTCTCCAGTATTCTGCTTTCCCATCTGGTGCTTCTGCAATAGTCAACTGCTGGTACCAAATGAACTGAGTCAGATGCATAAAATAATAAACAATGTAAGGTTTATTCTGGAACACAAGCAGGGACATCCCATCAGCACAAGGTACAGACTAGACTCTGACTAAACAGGAAATTAGGGTTTCCTAAGCCCCTGCAGGAAAAAATTAGCATAACTTGTGAGAACTCTCTGGTTACAACACTACTGCCCTTGGTTAAAGGGGCAGCAGCTAATCTTGAGCCCCATGCTCAACCTATACTCCACAATATTATGTGGAAGGATCATCAAAATAAAAAAGGCGAGGGTGTGATTTGTTATGTGCATCAGCAGCTGAAAGCAAAGAGGTAAGAGGAGTGGGATGTTGCAGAGTTAGAATCAATATGTGTGAACTTAGAGTTGGAAAGGGCCCCTCATGGGATAAACCCATTAATTGTTGGTTTAATTTACCATCCCCAAGGAAATGACAATAAAAGATGTGTAATTATTTGAAAGTCACTTTGCACAAGATAGAACAAAACACAGTTTCAGGAATTGTATTGATTGTGGATTTTAGTGAGCAATGACTAAAGTCACTGCAGTCCTCCCATGAATTATGGCAATTAGTGGAGGCCCCAATGAGGGGAATTAATATTCTTAATTTGTTTTGAACTAATTTGTAAGAATGATATTAAAACCCCAGATATTGGGTCCTTCAGGATTCTCATAGCACAGTGTAGCTTTAGTTAACCCCTTGTCTCCTTTACTCTCCCGAAGATAGAAGCTGTTAGCTTAGAACTAGAATCCCTGAGAAGGAGGAAGCAATAGAGAAACTAAAAAAAACCAAAAAATAGAAGATTTTGATACTTGCATTATTATGGAGTACATGAGAAGAAGTGTGAGGAAAAAGTGGGAGGGGAGTTATGTAATATCTTAAACAGAGGATTTGGTAACAAAAAGGATTGTTCAAGAGTGCAGCGATGAACCTTGGATCCCCCCATCCCTGAATTAAAAAAAAAGCAAGGCAAATGGCTAAAAAGAAAAGAGGATGTGTTATTCTACAGATTTTTTTTTAAATAAAATAGATAGAGCTAATGAGTGTTTGAGGAAGAAATTTTATAAAGACAAAGTGCAAAACTTGTTAGCCACAGATGTTAGAAAATGGAGTGCATTTAAAAGGTTTTTTTGTGGGAAAAGAGAAGAATGGAGTGGAGAATTCTGGCATAGAAAATGGCAGTGACAAAAGTGAAATACAGTATCTGTGCAATAAAATACACTAGAGTTTCTGTGGGTAAACCAGGCAAATGGAGACACTGTTGTTTCTAGAATTTAAGGGGGCTTGGCACCACAAAAATATTTGATTACTAGTGAGTCAGTGCTTCAAAAGCAAAACAAAAACCAAAAACAAATGTGAATAAGGTGATGGGGCAGGATGGTATTCTGAGATGGTTAATAAAAGAAGGTGCAGAAGAATTTGCACTGCCAATAGCAACTGTGCTAAATTCTGCAATGTATAACAGTGCCATACCTGCAGATTGGAAATACAGTAGGTGGAGGTAGTTCCCCTGTCAAAAAAGGATATGGTAGACAATATTAAAATGCATAAGAGATCTATAGCACTCACTTCTCTTGTTGAAAAGACAGCAGAACAATATCCATTTGAATAGATATGGGATGATATATGCAGAAAATATATACTCTCAAAAAATTCAAGAAATGAACCGCACGGAGCTAAACTGGTGCTAGACAAATATATCAATACATTTTAAAAAGAATCAGCACCCAGTCCAGGCCAAATATATTAATACAATATTTATTTAACCAAGTGCATCAGTGCAAACATTCTTAGAGCATAATGCTAACAGATGCAAAAAACTTCTTACATTTCGCAAGGCTAAATGCCAAGCTTCATCAGAGATAAATAACATTCATATTATGTGACTTATATAGTTCTAAAACCACGTGCAACCTTAACCACATCAATAAAAACATTTTGCATTCCTGCATTTCATTTCAGGCTTAGCAATTTAAAAAAAAAAAGAAGTTCATTCATCAATTAATTAGTATCATCATTCACTACGTATTTAATATATAATTGACTACCATTGTCAAAATACAAAAGGTATCTAATCAATGATTAACTTAAAAATTTGCTGGATATAGCAAAGCATTGGGACATTATTAAACTCATGGTGGTATCTTGTTACAATCACATCTTAATGAAGGGTGTCCATTTTAACACAACCACATTTTGAATCTAATTGCATAAAATCAAAAAGCAAACTAGCTATTTATTTCTACATGCTTTACATTGTTTATTCTGGACACCCCTACCCATAATGTTAACAACATGTCATATATAAACCTTTTAATAAATACAGGGCTCATTTCTAGAGCTACATATAATATTATAAAAATACTACTGAAAAACCTGAGTCAGGACAATACACTGTTTTTATAAAAAGGCTGTTAAATCTATATTTTCATTAAGTCCAAAGCCTTCTCTAGATTTTAACATAAATATCCAATAACTCTCTCGTTGCCCTATTTTCTTTTCAAATCCCTTCCCCTCGGTCCTACTCTTACTTTCTACAGTCCTATAAATTTGATATCGTGTTTTATTCTCACATCCCTGCACTTGGCTATATGTTGAACAATGGCATACAACATATCATGCTTAACTATAGCCCAAAGATGTTCACTAATTCTGGTTTTAAATTTGTGTATAGTTTGTCCAACATAATAATATCCGCAGGAGCATTGTAATAAATATAACACTGATGTGGTGTTACACAAAATCAAATCTTTAATTTTAATTGACTGACAAGTGACCGGATTATAAAAAGTATCGGTTACTGTCAAAAACAAACAAAACTTATAGTTTCCACATCTTTTCATTCCTGTAGGAGGTGGGGCTGACCAAATGGTGTTATTTTTATTTTTATCTGGTAAAAACGATTTATCTACCCTTTCCTTAATAGTTGGAACCTTTGTAAAAATTACTCGTGGTGCATCACCCTCATGTTTGAAGATTTTTTAATCTGTTTTTAGTATACCCCAATTATCCTGTAATATCTGTTTTACACTAGTACATCTAGTACTAAATTGTGTCACAGAACCTTCAGATCTATATTGATTGTTTTGTCTAAGATTTGGTACTTTAGGAGTCAGGGTGGAGACTCTAATTATACTTTCTACTATTTCAACAGCTTTGCAAATCATTTCCCTACCATATCCACGTTCCTCAAACCACAAATATCTGCTTTTCTTTAAATGCATCAAAATCTTGTTTCTGTATACAATTCCTTAAAGTCCTGATCATTTGCCCTTTAGGTAAATTTTGACAAATATGACCAGGATGAAAACTACTTGGAAGTAACAGACTATTGTGGTCTGTAATTTTAGAAAATAAAGAAGTGCCTATTTCACTATCCCCTCCATTTTAAACACCCTAAGATCTAAAAAAATCACCTAATTTTCATCTGTAGTCAACTTGAAACACAGATGTTGACTAATAGTATGTAACCAATCAACAAAATTCATAAACATTTCCCTCGATCCCTTCCAAACAATAATAATATCGTCAATAAAGCAACACCACAAATCCAAATATCGAAAATATGGATTTGTGGCATCACCTCGTATCCAATCTAACTCCCATTTACCTAAATACAGATTGGCATAACTAGGTGCCATCATGGCACCCATGGCAGTTCCCCTGAAGAATACACATACACATACACACAAGGTCTTAGAGAAATGGCCATAGTCATATGTTTATTCACTGATATTACACTACTAGAGTGGCATGTGCAGCTGGAAGATTTCAGCAGACACCTCAGGCCCCAGACAGTACCCCTTACAAATGAAGGGTCAACCCCTTGTGCTGGCTGAGTAACTGATGTACCTCATGGATTGGTACTCAAGCCTCAGCAGCAGTGATGTCATTGGCCAAGTGGCAAGCAACTGCCCCATCTGGCATCATCACACCAAGAAGCAGACTGGGTGAGGGTGGACCACTACCCCTCTCAACTGGAGTCCAGTTCTTGCAGTTTCCTTGGTCTCATGATGACCAGAGGAGATGGGCCCTTCAAAATAATTCAGCTCATCCCCTTTTTCCCCCTGCATCTTTGGTCTACGATACTCCCAAGCTGCCATGTTACATGACTGTCACAGTTGAATGTCTGTCCTATACTACCACTTTTATCCCTTTGGAGAGGCAAAAAAAAAAAAGAGAAAGAACCCTCTGAGGGACAACCAGAAAAATGTTCTCCCTGACCACTAGTGTGGTCAATGGGTTCCCTTAACTAACTTGGTTGATCCTAACCCTACTTTTAGGAGGGGTGAGGTTAGGTGGAAGATCTGAAGAAGGAGGCTGAAGTGAGGGGGACTTGCTGGCTTCATCTATTTTTAACCCTTCACTCTCCACCCCCTCCAGATGGCTATCACCCTGCATGCAGCCCCTGAGGTTCCTTCTTCTGGTGTGGTGCCAGGGATAGTCCACCATCCCTGAGGGCAGAACCCTACCTGCCTGACTAAAGGTTATGGGGGAGGGGAACAGACCAGGGGACATCTGCCACAGTACTTAGGCAGACTTTGTATTGTTTCAGAAGTCTCCATACCCCTTCCCCTGAAGAATAAACACACACTCAAGGTCTTGCTACAGCCATATGTTTATTCACTGATATTACACTATCGGAGTGGTATGCGCAGATGGAAGATCATGGTAGACTCTTGGCAGACTCTTGGGCCTAGAGATGCTGTAAAGTTTTACTTCATCAGCGGAGTTCTGACTAAGTTAACAACTTTGCCTTCACAAAGCAATTCTCAAATGTTTTCCATAACCTTGGAAATTTGCCTAGTGACTTCACTGGTAATGTTGCCATTAAGACAGTTAGTCAAAGTCTGTTCAAAGCGAGGCTACTGGTGCTAGGTAACATGGAAACAACTCCAGCAGGTCACATGCTACTGTTCTATGTACTGATATCTTTAGTTTTACTTTGCAGTCTGAGTTAGTTAATAATATATGTCAGATCTGCTCTTTTGAGAGGTTTAAAAACTACCAACAAACAAGTTTTTCAGCTTTCTTTTGCTGTTATTCATTTTAGTTTTATTGTACAGTTTGGAGTCTTTGTTCAGTTGTTGTTTAGCTGTAATTTTCTTTATATTCAGCACTTTTATTTCTGCTATTTTGTAACACTTTTATTCTTTTTTTACTGTTTTTTGGTTTGTTTGTTAGTTTGTTTAAGTTAAATAACTGGGACTTTTTAGGAGGAGAGAGGGGTGCAGTCAACAGATGGGAGTTGCTATCCCTTTCACATTAACATACCCATGGCAGCACAAGACAGCAGCACCCCACCCACACAACAGTAAAGCATCAGCAACAACATACAATTGCACCAGCATCAACACCAAAGGAAACACCAGTCATTGTACCGCCACCACCAGTGCACCATGAAGTGGAGGAGAAGATGCACCCTGGACCACTATACTCCTCCCCTCGTCAGCAGCTGAAGTCCCTAATGTGGACTTCTTTTATAGTAACTCCACTGACAATAGTGTGGTCACATGTAAATTATGCAGAACTGTTGTTCGATGTAGGAAATGGGTGACCCAGTTGGGGACAGGTGGGCAGCACACCCACCTTAGAGTGAAGCACTGCCAGGAGTGGGAGGTGCATGTCCATAATCAGACAAAAGTTGCTGAGTGGAGTGGAGATGGTTCCACCACTACTGGTTCTTCTGTGCCGCAGGGTAGGAAGGACAAGAAAAAGTGATGTGGTGGGTCAGGTGCACTGGTGCAGGAGGGGGAGATGAAGGGCACTGGGATTTGGACTTGCAGGTATACTCAGCAGCTGTGGGGGGTACCTGAGAGACCAGCCTCAGTTTCTCTTCCCATATCCACCCATGGCAGAGTGGCACAATTCTGCAGGGTGATAGGGGAGCTGTCCCAGCAAGTTATCAGTGTCAGTGGCTCTGTAGGTAGCACACCTGCCTCTGAGGCCAGGAGATCAGAGGTCTGTGGGTTCATTTCCCACATCTGGCAGTTGGGTTAATATCCCAGTACTGACGCTGTAGTGCAGCATGAGAGGGGTGCTGCACTTCTGAGGTGCCGCCTTTCGGATGAGACGTTAAACCGAGGTCCGATCTGCCTGGATTGGTGGTAGTTCAGGTGGATGTTAAAGATCCCATGGCACTTATCGAAAAGAGTAGGGGTAGTCTTATTAAAGAAAAACATAACATCACAAAAGGAAATTACAAGTATAGACAGAATACCATATTGTATAACAAAAGCAAAAGCAAGTCAGGAAAATAAGAAGAACATCCAAAAGAAACACATCATAACAATTCATTATACAGGTATAAAATTTTGCCAAAATATATCAACTTTAGATTTGGAGAATTTACCCAAATCTCTAGTTTTAACAGAAGTTAAACCATTCTCAATTTGTACAAACAAGGTGTGAGATAAAACAGTTTGTTGCTGAAAAATAAATTGGCAATGAGCTTGCCAAAGATAATATTGTATAAAAGCAAAAAACACATTCAAGGTACTTCTATGATAATGGCGCCATATCCCAGTATAATTACCCAAAACTATGGTCTGATATGTAACAGTGGCTAAAAACGGGAGGTTCCAATGTACAGCAGTGTCCTGCCAAAATGTTTGACTAAAAGGGCATGAAACAAAACAATGAAACATAGTTTCCTCACAATTAACACAGGTGGGCCGTAAACAAAATCTTTCTGTAATAGGTTTGTATTTCAAGTTACCACGAACCCCCAACCTTCCCTGTATAGAGAGCCATACAATATCCCAAATATGTGGGGGGATACTAAAATCTGTCAGTTTCCTAAAAGAAAAAAACATCTGAGAAGGTATACATTCTGGGAAAAGAGGAACACATTTCTGTACTTCAAACACAATAAACTTATAAAAGGTTTTCCTAGAGAGAGTGAGCAAATTTGGAAATGATATCTTCCATTGCTGTAGTTTCTTAAAAGAAGCAATACCATAAGAAGCAAGGAATCTGACAATAATATTTTAGGGGGTAATAGTGACTATTTATTTAAATATGTAGACCACAAAAAATTGGACCAAATTTGCCAAGACACAGTGGCAGAAGACCAAAGATAAGAAAAAGATTCAAATAAGAAAAAAAGAGTGATAAAAAACAATGGGGTTAATCATATCCAATCCACCCTTACTAATGGGAAGATAAGTAATATCTCTGAGCATTGGGTTCAATCTATTACCCCACAACATCTGAAAAAAAATACTAAATAGTCTAGTCTCCAGATGAAGAGGAGGTGGAAACACATAACTTAAATAGAAAAACACAGGTAACACAAATTTTTTTATAATTGCAACCCTCTTTTTCTTTCCAAATTTCCACCCTTTCCATCGGTGGATTTTAAATTCTCCAATGTATAGTTGCTTTTCCCAATTATAGGTAGCTAAATCTCCTGCTCCAAATCAAATGCCTAGAATCTTACGAGGAGAAGAAGCTACCGGAATACCTGCAATAGCAGAAGGATCTAGATGTGTAGACTGTAATATAAAAATAAAGCTCTTATGTATGTTAATTTGGGCTCCGGACAGTGCCTCAAAATCAGAAAAAATGTGCAATGCATTTAGTAAAGAAGGAATATCTCCAAGTAATAAAGTGATATCATCTGCATACGCAGTTATTTTTTCCACTGGTAAAGTAGAAGAAGGTGATAATCCAATTATATGTGCATCCCAAACAATCTGTCTAATGACAGGGTCCAAAACAAAGGAATACAAAAGTGGGCTTAATGGGCAACCCTGCCGAACCCCAATTGATATAGGTACCTCTGTGCCAAAATATCCATTGACCATGGGAACACAACTAGCGCTCTTATATAAAATGGAAAGCCAATTAATAAATGGCGGAGGAATGCCAAAACGTAGAAGTATGGAAGATAAATAGTTATGTTTAACTCTATCAAAAGCTTTGGCTTGATCCAAAGCAACAATATATCCAGAAATATGACCTTTATTACTAAGTTCAAATAAATCTCTTAAAATATATAAATTATGCTGAATGCGTCTATGAGGAATGGCACATGTTTGGGCTGGGTGAATAAGAGACCCAGCTACCAGTAATAATATATTATTAAGAATTTTGGTAAGGATTTTGTAGTCACTATTTAACAAACTCAAAGGTCTCCAATTAGATAGTAGGGTCTTGTCCCCTGATTTATATAGAAAAAAAAGTAGTGAAGTATTTAACCCAGAAAATTCTGCAGAAGAAAATAATATAAAATTAAATACCTTAGGCAAAAAGTAAATCATGTAAGGTAAAAAAAAGTTTGTAGAATTCATTAGGGATGCCATCCCACCCTGGTGAGGTACCCTTACTTAATTGTGATATTGCCTGTTCAACTTCCTGGGAAGAAATAGGTTGAATTAATGGAATCATTTGAGAGGTAGACAGGTGAGGAACAGGAGCAGTGAAACTAGAAAGATCAGGCAAAGTAGGGGTAGAGTCATCCTGAAAAGAGGCTGCAACATGTTGTTGAACTAGGGTCAACATATCCATATCTTTGGTAAGCAAAAGACCAGTAGGAGCAACTAGCTGAGTCATAAGGGTGGCTTCTAACCTGTGTTTACATGCCATAAAGGGGTCAGAAGCAGGAGTAGTCTTAGTTCCAAATGTAAACTCTAGGTCCAGGGACTTTGCTCTATCATATTGATAGGATTTCATCTGTTCTTTCAGAATCTTAATTTGAGGAAGCAGATCACGGGAACATTCAAAAGGGGAGGACATCAATTTATATAATTGATTAAGGGCAAGCAAATACTGTATATATTTAGAATTAGCTCTAGCCTTTCCAAATGAGAGTAAAAGTTTTTTCAATTCCTGTTTCGTGTCCATCCACCAGTTCAAAGAATCTGAGTATGCACAGAAAACAGATTCCCTGCATGCGAAAAAAAGATCAGTCTGAGAAAGAAGGAGTATCAAAAAGGGACATATTCAATCTCCATCGATTATATTTGGTAAATATTTTGGGAGGGATAGAATGCAAGCTAAAAGAACAAAAAAGCATATTATGATCAGAAAATGCTGAAGGCTGAGATTGGCAAGAAATGGGATGTAAGTGTTGGGAGAAGAAAAACATATCAATCCTTGTGGCGTAAATAAACCTATGATAAGTAGCACCAAGTCCCTTGGGGTGTAATTTATGGAAAGCATCCTGCATACTAGAGTCAATAAAGATTTGTTTCAGGGCATTAGAAACATAATACATTTTCTTCTGGGTGGCTCTGGACAAAGGGGCATCTAATGTACAATTAAAATCCCCTCCCCAAACAACATGCATTCTGGTGAAAAGAAATGGCTTAATATCTCCAAATAATGCAACCCTGGCAGTCTTCGTTTGTGGGGCATAAAGGTTAATAAGATGGAAAGAAAAGTCTCCTATAGAGCCGTCCAAAATCAAGGCCCTACCAGGACAAACATCTATTAACCGAAAAATATGAATATTGGTGGATTTAAAAAGAATGCCAATTCCATCTGCAGGTTCTAGTCCAAAGGACCAAAAAGAAGGACCCCAGTGCCATCACTTTTTAATTTCATCTACCTCAGCTAGTGAGGAAAGATGACATTCTTGAATAAAAATAATATCCACAGGAAGGGTTGAAAAATAGGCTAATACAGAAATTTGTTTCCATATGATTTTAAACTGCAGACATTGAAAGATAGGAGTCGCAGTGTGTGCTAAGGTGTCATAGTTCAGCCAAGGCCCCTTTCAAACTATTGCTTGCTTTCCTCTTTTACCTTTCTTCCTTTCTTTTCCTTTGCCAATTCTGTAGATCTACTGTCCTCACTGCCTGTAACTATCTCAGATCTATGGGATGTATCGATTCTAAGTCTGAATCCCCAAATCTTCTTGTAGAGGTAAAAATATTAGAAGTCAGAAGAGGGCAAGGAGGGTAATTTCAGGGAAGATCTGTAAATCTCCGGCCTTTCACAGTCTCAAAGGTGGGGGGCATTGTAGGCCTGTCAGGTACATGTCCTGGGTCAGAGGCTTGAAGCTCAGTAGAAAGAAGGTCAGTGGTAGCCACCAATGGTACAGATGTCGGTGCAGTTGATACAGGAGGATCAGGATCATGTAATTTATCCTGAGCTTGGAGTACTAAATCATCATGATCCCATCCCTCGGTTCTATTTCGCTTGGCCCAGGGGCATTGATGAAAAGCATGCCCCTTTTCATCACACAAGTTACACTAGAAAATGTTCTGACACAGATCCATCGAATGTCCATAACCCCCACAAAGTGAACAACTCATCATGTCACAAGAACTACTAATATGAGTGGTGGAACCGCATTTATAGCAAGCTCGGGGCTGACCATTATAAAAGCACACCCCTCTGTCCTTTCCAAGAAAAAAACTATTAGGAAGATGTATTATATCAGAGCTCACTTGAAACAATTTATCTTTAAATTTCCAGCTCCCAGTCCAAATACCCTCTAAATCTAATAAGGCTTCAGGAGGGCCTGGGATATCGCAACGCTTTTGCAGCCAATGGTAAATATCACTGACATTCACCCCTTCATTTCTGAACATAACAGTGATATACCTAATTTGTGGCCTAGTAAGAGGAATGGCTAAAAAGGGAAGCCATAAAGGGGTAGTTTTAAGAGCAGAGTACTTTTCCCAAAATTTTTCCAGATTATGATTAAGTCTGAAACTTACATCAAAGGAATCCTCCCTGAAACATGAATAAGTGCAAAGAGGTCTGAAGGTAAGAAAGTCATAGAACTCCTAAGCAAAGTGTTAGCAATATAATATCTATCAGGATGAGTATTTAAATCCCCTCTATATCTCAATCGAACAGCGTTTCTCCTGGGAGCCTGTTCAAGTTTGTGTTTGAACAGGTCTGCCATAGGAATGCGAGGAGGGTTATCAGAGCCCTTGCAGGAGCCAAACCTATCATCAGCTGCAGCAGGAACCGTGAGTCTCCCCCACCACAGGTACACTGGGGCTACCAGTAGCCTCAGTGTCCTTCAACAATGGGTGCGCACTAACTACAATAGAAACAACAGGATGAGTAATGTCAGTACCTGAGCTCAGGAGGTGGCATGCTTAGGGTGAAGTATATGAAGAAGCCAAGAGGGTCAGGCACCCGTTCCTGAAGCTGCTTTATATCCAGCCAGCATTAGCAAAGAATCTTCCTCCGACCAGTCTTTGAAGGAAGAGAGTCCTGAGTTTGCAAACCAAATTGGTTTTCAGAGCTTGCGATATAGTAGGGATCCTCTCGGGTGCAGCATGGGGCTTCCATACTGTCCGGACTGTCTGCTGGTGCAACGGAAGCGTCACAAATCATTGAAAAACATCCATAGTGGAAACAGGGTGCAGAATCCAAAGGTCCCAAGGCAGAAGTGTACACAGGTTCATCAAATGTGGGTGAAAAAGTCTCCCGAATCGGCAGCAAACCGATCACCTCCGGGCAGTAGATGGTTTCTCCAGGTCTGTATCAAGAGTACTCACAGTCATAGTAGCATCCATAGAACAAACGAAAGCATTGCTAGTGGGAGCATCCTCACAGGCGTCCATCTCCTCACAGGAGATCAGAGCTTCTGCCATAATGCAGAGACATCTCAGCCTCTACTGGCCACACAGAGTGCCAGCAGAGTAGGGGTATTTTATTTAAAACAAAACAAAACATATGTACAAACCTTTTCAGAAACAAAACAAAATACAGCAATAATACAAATGTCAAAACCAGAAAACATCAAATATGTGAAAAATACAATAAAGAAAACATCTCATAAGCAAATAACACAGTGAATCAAAAGAAATTCCAATATTGTTCCCATATGCCTGTCTTAAGAGATTTCCTTTCTTTCTCTTTGAAGTAATCAAGGTAATTCAATATTTTTGTAAATAATTAGTCAGGGTGAGTAACACTGCTGAAATAAAACCAACATCTAATCTGCCACACCCAGTACAATATTACAACTGCCACTATGTTCAAAGTACTAGGATTGCAAGATGCCCAAGTATCTGAAAAAGACCAAAGAAAAGAGCTTTCTGATCCCAGTGGCACCATACCTTGTTCCAAAAATGTCGACGCCATAAAAACCACAAACGAAGAATAAATGGGCAAGAAAAATATAAATGAGACATTGTCTCTACCGTATCTGGACAAGAATCACGGAAACAATATCTGTCAGCTATTTGCTTGTGTTTCAAGTTACCGCGTACATTAATTCTACCGTGGACTCCTAACCAACTAATATCCCACATTGTGATATGGATCCGTGGATCAGTTAAGCGATTACCAATTTGTGTCCATTCTGGTAACGTAAAGTCTGGAAAAATGTCTTCGGTAAAGTGAGACGTAATAATATGTAATAATATGTGTATATAACTGTTTTCTAGTGAGGGTTTTGATCATCTGTACTGTTATATGCCATGTCTGTAACATAGCAAACGTTATCATCCAATCTGGAGATAAAACATAACGTCTTTTGTTTTTATGTAGAAAAATACCTACAGTCCATTCCTGAAAAATTTCAGTGAGGGACATATGCACAAAGGGGATCCAAAGTTTTAGAGATTCCGTAACCAAAGGTTTCAAATTGGTAATAAAAAAAATAGAAAAAAAGAATACTATTGGGTGAATCATAGTCACACCTCCCTGACGATAGGACTGTAATAAAACATTGCGTTTAATGGGATTTAAACGACTACCCCAAAAACAAGAAAAGAAAAGACTAAGGAGAGGGACGAAAAAACATTTGGGCAACGGAAAAACATGTGCTACATGTAAAAAAATGGGTAGTAAACAGGTCTTAATCAAAAAAATATGTTTCTTTTTGCCTAGATACCATTTATTCCATTTACATATCCTTTCCCTGCCTTTGTTTATACACAGCTCCCAATTATATTTGGCCATATCTGGAATACCAAAATAAAGTCCTAATAATTTATGTGGAGTATCCACTAGTTGAATACCAGCAATCGAGCCTACAGTTGTGATAGACACAGTTAGATTAAAGCATACACTTTTTTGTAAATTTAACAGAGCCAATAACTGATAAAAAAATGGGTAATACTGTACATAGTAATTGCCCTATTGGGACCGTAGGGACAAGAACACATAAGTCATCTGCATAACAGATTACTTTTGGAATAGTTTTATCATGAAGGCCTAGAAGTCTTGGGGATCTGGAAAGAAGTCGAATTATAGGGTCTAGAGCGATAACAAATAATAAAGGGCTTAAAGGGCAACCTTGCAGCACCCCCCTGTGGATGTAGCAAGGGGAACCAATTCTACCATTAACATATGGTCTTACATAAGCTAGGGAATAACATAAACGAAGCCAATTAATAAAAGGACTCGGAAACCCATAAGCATGAAGTGTTAACCAAATAAATTCTTGAGAAATACGGTCAAAAGCTTTGGAGAGGTCAAAATTAAATAAATAACCATTAAGAGCTCCTTGTTGACCTTGGGAAAATAATTCTCTAAGTAAAAGCAAAGCATCATGAATAGATCTGCCAGTGACTGAACAATATTGGGATGGGAGAGTACTGACAGTAAAAGTTTAGACAAGTCGATTCCTAACAATTTAGAAAAAATCTTATAATCAGTATTAAGTAATGTGGCGGTCTCCAATTTGTCAGGTCACATCTATCACCTTTTATAGAGAAATAGCATTAACCCCTCATACATCTGGTTAGTCAGTCGGTCTTCCTGCAGAAAGGCATTAAAATAGCTAGTAACCGACTTGGCATATATTGCCATAAAGATTTATAAATTTCGCTGAAAGACCATCTGACCCAGGAGCTACCCTATCTTTAAAACTAAAATAACCTGTCTCACTTCCTCAGAGGTAAAGGTGCCAAAGTTCAGACTTCTGTGATGTTGTTATAGTTGGTACAACGTCTGTAACAGAAGTTCCATATCAGGTGATTCAACAACAGGGGTCTCAAAAGTTGTTTTGATAAAAAATGTTACATATTTCATGAGATTGTTTTGTCCAGTAAGTACACGGTGTTGATCATCATGCAATTGGTGTATTTGTTTACTATGAAATTTGTCAGTAGCTAGTTCAAAGGGGTTAAATTGATACTGTGTCCCAGTAGTACGATATTTTTGTTCAAAGAGAATAGTTTTTTGTCTGTCATATTGTTCTTTAGCCAGAGCAATTTTAACTTCCTTAATACGGGCTGAACAATCAACATTATATATATGGGATTTAGAAAACAATTCTAACAGTTCAGCCCTTAAAAACTTGCAGTACGGTGTCGTGTGTCAGCTAGAAACCTAGCATAGTATTTAAAGTAAGAAATCACATAGTTTTTAGTGTCAGTCCACCAGTCTATTATAGAATCATAAAGAATCTCCACAGAGATACGATCTGTAACTAGGTTCTGAAACCCTTTAAGAAACTCAGGAAGAGATAGCAAGGACGAGTTTACTCTCCAAGTCCCCGGACCCTGTGCTATAGTCTCTCCTAATGGTATTCATAGACCTATTAAATGGTGGTCCGAGGTAGCCATAGGTGTAGTAATACCAGTCGAAACCTTAACAGTCTGAGAACAAAACCAAAAGTCTATTCTGAGGTCAATTTTCCTTTTGAAAAGGTAGGTAACCTGGATTGGGCCAATATATCAATTAGATGTGTCTCTTTAATAATGGTATTTAAAACAGACGTATCACAATAGGTTTTCTTATTAGAGGATGTCCAAGCTGGTATTAAAATCACCACCCCATAAAATAGTTCGGTTAGTAAATAAAAATGGTTTGATCAAATGGAAAAGCTGAACTCTGGTAGCTTTTTGTTGTGGTGCATAGATATTAATAAGTCGATATGGGGAATCATACCATAATAGATCCAAAATTAATACTCTTCCGGGAACTAAATCTACCATTTTTTGCAAAAGGAAAATTGAAGAACGAAAACAAAAGCCCACACCAGAACATAAATCCTGTCCTACAGACCAATAAGAGGGCCCTAAACCCCAGTTCCGTGATGCAGTTGTGACTTCCTCCGCTGTATACAACCTAATGTCTTGCAGCAAGTAAATATCATAATTTAAACTTTGTAATGCTGAAAAGGTTGCAGTGCGCTTATATGGAGACCGAATACTATTAACATTAAGACTGGCTAGTCGTAAAAAGGACATAAGCAAAGGGAAAAAGGTAAACCACAGATAGCAATAACACTTCATTTCTTTTTCCATGTTCTGACTGATTTTTCCGCACAGAAATCCCAGAAGTAGTAGTTAATGGCACTGAGGCAGCCGTGGAAGGTAAAGAGAAGAGTCATCTAAGTCCTCTTCTTCCATAGCATCGCCCAACTTTGTAACGGATCATAGGAATTTGAGACTGGGATGGGAGGCATAGTTATTGGGTCTACCTGTTTGGTAGAGCGAAGACAGCGAGTTGTCGTCGGGGGAGGGTAGAATGATCCCCGAGCCTTACATCTTCACTAACTGGAAGAGAAGTAGGTGGGTCTACAATCGGGGCTGGAACAACAGAAGTGGTGGGCAGCGTACTGCACACCGAAATCTCCATAGATTCGGGGGGGGGTTGGGGGTCAACCATAGCTGGTAAACTCTCAGAAGGAGGAGAAACCTTCACAGACTGAGGTACCAAAGTGAAGAGGCCTATAACTGTGTTCCCCATAGTGTGCACAGAGCTTCGAGGGGGTATTGTGCAGTAGCCGATGATTTGGCTATATAATGAATCATGCTCCGTGTAATCCGTAGTATTATGGGCTGCCCATGGACAAGTTTCAAAAATGTGGGAAGAATCACCACGTAAGTTACAAGTAGGTGGTACCGTGCAAGATAGGACCGAATGACCTAGCAGACCACAAGAAGCACATTTCAATTGTTCACAGTCTGAACTTAAATGGGATAACGAACCGCATCTATAACAAGGCGTGGCTGACCAGGATAAAACAATACACTCGGTCCCTGCCTAGATAGAAACAATTAGGAAGGTGTTGTACCCCTGCTTCAGTGATTTTAAGTTGTACAGTAAACTTCCACCCTCCTGTCCAAAACCCATTGTCATCTATGACTGCATGTGGAACACCAGTTACTGTACAGCGTTGCTCTAACCAATATATAATATCTAGTACATTAACTCCTTCATTTTGAAAGAGAACAGTTACAACTTTAGCCGTTGGTCTGGTAAGAGGAATAACAATAAAATGTTTCCAAACTGAGTCTATCCGGGCAGTATAATAAGCTGCCCAAAATTTATCTAATAATGCAGCAGTTCGGAATGAGATATCAAAGTTACGATCTCCTGCGGTATGAATAAAGGCATAAACATCAGCAGGGCGAATCCCTAAAGAGTCAATTAGTAGAGATTTGCCCACATAATGACGATCAGGGGGAAGTTCTAAGCCTCCTTTATAGTGAATTCGGGCAACAAAACATTTTCTGGCTGGTATGTCCTTATTTTTAAAGAGGGAGGCATAACTTACTGGTTTAAAGGCTGGTTTGTTGGGGGTGAGTCAGGAGGAACAGTACCTTTAACAGCTGTAGAGTCCCGATCGATACTCTGGTCTCGTGGCATAGGGTCCGATGCTGTAGTGTCCAGAATCTCTGTGTCCATGTTGTCTGGCGTTTGATACTTCCATCGATGTTCTCTGTGGTGCAAGGTCCATTTCGGCTGGGAAACATCGGGCTCCTGGATTCAGCCGAGGAAGGTGGAAGTGACACGGTGTTCGGTCTGTCACCAAAATTGGTCCCTCCATCAACAGTGTACCCGAAAAATGGTCCTCCTGGCTCGAAGAAGCTGTTCCTGGCAACGGGATCGACGGATCTGGTATCCATGCCTCGGGGGTCTGTAGCCAACCTGCTGCCTGCAGTGCTCTTTCAGGGGACCAAGCAGCAAAACGGGCTGAAAAGGGGAAAGAATCCCCATCCATTTCTTGAACGCCAGCAATATCACCCTGCAGGTCAGCAGTGTTTGTCTTAACACTTTTTTGCCATATTAGAGCAAACCGTCTGTCCCAGTTCTAAACGCTTCCGCTTTCTTATCCTCCTCAGCAGCTATATTCATTGAGGCATTGGTCTCACCTATATCAGTGAATAAGTCAGACTGGGGTAACTCATCATGTACCACTGCAGAATCATATTGTAACTCCTTTGCTGAAGAAAAAGCAACCTCCTCAAGTGTTGCATGGGGTATCTGAGGACCATCGTCCACCACCTCCACTCCTGCCGGTGACTGAGACATTCTGAACCGAGTCCAGATGTCTCATGGGAAGGGTTCCCCACCCCTCAGAGTAGGGGAATTTCCCCAGTGTCCTGGCCAAATTTCCCTCATTCTCTAAAAATACCATCAACAGCTTGATCTGGTTCAAGGTCAAATGGCAATTATCTGTATCCCCTCCCCGAGTCGTGCCTGAAAATAGGCAGGATTTGTCTAGTGCACTTACCCGGTCAACAAAAACTAAATAAAATAAATAAAAGTTGTGGAGATTAAAGAGATGTTGCAGGAGTTGCTAAGAAATCAACAAAGCATTTTTGAGCATTTGGCAGAACTCAGCAGTGGTGGTGCATGCTCTGTCCCCAGGCCATAGCCCTTTTAAATCCCTATGTGTATATTTTCTTTTATCTGTCTCTTTTACTCTTAACTGTTATACTCTACAAAACAAAAAACAAATGTAAAAAGAAAAAATGTACATTTATCTTTAATTTCACTCTGGCTTTCTCTTGATTTCTGCTGCTGATTTGTTCTGTTTAAAAGTATACTGTTCTTATCCATTCTAAAGACAAAATCTAATTTTAACTCTATTGTTGTCTTTCTTGTGCAACTGCACGTCTTTATTCTGTCACTAAAATTGTTCTCAGCTACCAGAATAAATGTTATGTTGCTAGTCAGTTCCTACACCACAGGCTACTCTTCCAATAATTTAGTGCACACAATAGTGCACATTTTCCAAGAAAGCAAAATAGCCCAAAATTTGGTACTTCCAGAATTATGTGAACCATATGAACATCTATTTATGCTGCTGCTACATGGAGCTGCATTGTGTATATATAACCCCACCTGCATAGGCTGTCCTTCCTGTGATTTATTACATGCAATAGTGCACATTTTGCAGAAGAGCAAAACAGGCCAAAATTCGGTACTTCCAGTATCTTGTGAACCACATGAACATTTATGTTGCTGCTACCTGATGTTGCACTGTGTGTTTCACTCCCACTGCCACAGCCCTTCCTGTAATCCTATGATCCTCTGTAATCCTCACGTGAGCTGGTGGAAAAGATGGTGATGGCTTGCTTGCTGGAGGAGGAGGCAGAGGAGGAGGACACCGTGAAGAGAAGAAAATGTATTTAGACTGCACAAATTGCCACTGTTGTGATGAGTGCACTGTAAAGGTATATCAATTGTCTGCTCTCATTCTTACTATACCTGTCACCTGTGAATAAAAATGAGAAGTTACTTAGCATCCCTTAGAAACTGTGGTGGCTGCATGGAATATCCGTATTCTTTTTTTTTGTCAAAATATTTTTATTGGTTTTCAATTTTCAACCATTCACTGGTATACCATACATGTTCTAAAATATATATGTTGTCTGATCCCATTCTTACTGTATCTGTCATATGTAAATAAAAGTGAGAAATTATTTAGCATCCCTTGGCCACTGTGGTGGCCACATGGTATATCCATTGTCCACTCCAATTCTAACTGTACCTGTTACCTGTAAATAACAAAAAAAGTTATTTAGCCTCCCTTTGCCCACTGCAGTGGCTGCACTGTATATTAATTTTTTTATTCCCAGTCTTATTGTACCTGTCACCAGAATAAAATGAGAAATTATTTAACCTCTTGTAAACTGCCATGGCCACATGGTATATCGGTAGTCCACTCCCATTCTTACTGTACCTGTTGCCTGTTAATAAAAATGAGAAATGATTGTGTCTCCCTTGGCCACTGTGGTACAATGTATACCTGTGACGGGAGAACCAAAAAAAATCATAGTGATACTTACTGTAACATTAGTGCTGCTGGCCATGCTGTGTCCCAGCTTGATGGTGCATGCCACTGACATGGCAGAGGATGAGGTAACTCTTCTCTCTTTCTTGAGGGCTGTCTCACTTGTGCAACTGATTTGCCAGTCTTTCCTGTGAATGGTGAAACCTGCAGGAAGAAAAGGAAAGAAAGAAAACATTTCAATGTCTTTCTGAATAAGGTGGAAGGCCTTTTGTCCTGTGCAAGGCTGAGGAGTCACCACCATTGAGAATAAGGACTATGAACAACAGTGGAAGTGACTTACTATCACAGCAGAAAAAGATAGGCCTTGTTGGAGCTGAGAACTTGCTGCTTTCATGGATTGGCTAGCTGGGGTCAGCTGGAAGACCGTCTTTTGAAGGCCTTATGAACAGCTCAACTCCCCAAAACCTGTGTGCTCAATCAAGGTCAGAACCTTGGTGGAGATAGGCAGTGAACCTCTTAATCACAATTAAAGTAAAACAGTCTCTCTGCACTCTATTTCTGCAATTTACCATGCACACCAGGAGATTCTAATTAGCCCCTGTCATTCAATTGTGAATGGAGGCACTTGGAGTAATGTTCCAGACTGCATGCTTGATGCAGCAATAAAATCCTTTAAAGCTGGAATCTCCTGGTGTGTGTGGTAAATTGCATGAACAGAATGCAGAGAGACTGTTTTTACTTTTTTGAAGGCCTGGCAAGTAATGGCATTTATTCTGCGTCAATCAATCAATCAATCAATCAATCAAATCTTTATTTATTCAGGCGAACATCATTGAGCACAGCTCATTTGCAAGATGGACCTGATAAGGTCAAGGTTCAATAATTGGTACATGTATAGGAAGATTTAAAACACGTATATACTTATATACAGTAATCAAGGTTCAATAATTGGTATATGTACATGAATAATTAAAACACTTATATACAGAAATCAAGAACAGAAATTGTTTAAACATAACAGGATATGGTAGGAACATATGAGATGCACTCTAGGTAAACCAGTATATACATATCAACATTGGCAGTAAACATGGCATACATTCAACATGATATACCCAAGATTCCAAAGATCCAAGGAAGTCAATGTGGACAAGGAGAAATAGTGATTGGATGACTGAAAGAGGTGGTCATAGACTGAGACAAGTGACATAGAGTATGGTAGGAAGAATGCAGTGACTAGAGCAGGGGCTGGTGCTAGAACTGGGAGGTGAAAGGCAGTGATAAGGGCTAAGGTAGGAGCCTGGAGTTAATGGGAGAAGATTATAGCCAGGGGTGAGGTATCTGTGGAGATGAATTCTAGGAAGTGAATTGCCATGATATGATGGCAGCCTGAGAGGGGAAGGAAAGAACTGCGAATAAACTAGAACTTGTGGAAGCAATTGCATTTTCAGGGAAGAGACTTAGGTATAGATGCTTGAAGGATGCTAAGGATACCGGTTGATCAGCTTCAAGGACTTTTGAATCGTGTTCCATGATATAGCTAGATTATAGCTGATAGCAGATCTCCCATGCGGGTGTTGACTTTAGGCACTTTGAGCATAATGAAATTGTAGCGTCTTAGGGCGAGGAGTGCCAGCTGTGGCCTGTGCGAAGCAGTCTAATATATAGTTTGTATATAATATATATAATAAATAATATATAATATATAGCATCAGTGTGAAGGCTGTGGCTCTGGAGGACCCAAGAAGGCCAGAGGAAGAGGAAACGGTGCTGTGTCTTGCTGGCTGGAGCAGGCATGTTTTACCTAGATGGTAGTGGCCTTTATGTTGCACCAGTGTGGAGGCAGTGGCCCATGATATTTGATGCTCTGGAGGACTAAAGAAGGACCGAGGAGGTACTATGTCTTGCTGGCAAGAGCTGACATTGCCTCTAGGAATCACATTAAGCTGATGGAGGCAGGCAGTCAATTGGATGCAGGGAAACAGCAGCACAGCAATTGAGGAACAGTAAAATGACTACAAATAAAATAATTGTGAATCATAAAGTTAAGAACTCTACTGATGAGAAAAAGAAGGAAAGAACTGTAAGGGATTGAGAGGGTCCTGTGAAGCAGTCAGAGGAATAAACCACACTAGTGGCCAACTACCAATGACCCCTTTCTTTGCCACCAAAACAAAAAAAATGCATACATTATATATACAAACTATACAAGGACTGTAACTTCAGGCATCAGAGTACCTAGCCGAGTGTTCCTGCTCTGTCAATGGCTCTGTGCACACTGCTCACAATCTGACTAACTCACTCACTGCTTTCATACCTTTAATTGTGATTGACACTGTCATTCAAAGTGATAAACACACCCCTTCTTCCAAATTATTAAATATTTTCATTATTTACAATGGATGCATCCTAAAAAGACATTCTACAAACCACATAAATACAGATAAGAGGTTTTGATAAAACATTCCATCCTTTAAAAGTTGTTCAAACAGTATTCTTGCCATTAAATGTTTAATTGTTAAACTCCTCTCTGATTCCACTTCTATGACATCACCCTTTTCATAGCTACCAGTGCATACTTATGGGAGAAAAGAGGTCAGCCACACCTTATAGCAGTTGCTAGTTTTATATTGTTTAAAATTGTTATATTCTTTAAAATAACAGTGTGCTGTTTTTAAAATCTACCCTGTAATTCAAACTGCAGCATGACTCCCTCAGTTCTTTCTCCCTTGTAAAACAAACAGCAGGGAACTGGAAAAAAAAAACAGCTTGTTTTCTGGAACAAAGCAGTGAGGTGCAGCATGGTTATCAGGGAAATGCCTGTACTCTCAAACAGAGTAAACTGAGGAGACTGCACTTCTCAAAATTGACGAAGTCAGACGGATGGGGTTGGGGGAAGCTGCACAACACCATAACTCTCTCTCTTAGACCTTACAATTCTGTGAGGGCTGTATTATGGCTGGGTGGACTGTTCCATGGGGATCCAGATCCCTAGATCAAACCCGTAATCCACAGAACCAGATAAATATGGACTTCAACATATAGGTTTGGTTCTGGATCCGTGGAAGTGCCATTTGTGCCATTTTGTGTTTTGTTGCCATGGGGATGCTGTCAGTACACTTGCTCCATGTACAGGTGGCCGGCAGTATCCAATCGGGCAAAAGACGGTCACATGATGCACTAAGCGTATATAACCATGCTGAGCACACAACACAGCTCAGACAAGTGGAGGGCGGTTGGAGGGGCACCTCGCTCACTCCCTGCAAGTAGGGAACCACCAGAAGAAGTTGCCAAAAGAAAAAAAAAAATAAAAACATATACATTTTTGGAGGAGGGAAGACAAACTAGGGAGAAAAGTAGACTTCAGGGGGATCTGATCTTCGGGAGAGGTAACAGGTTGGGACTGGAGAAAGAAGGAATCTGGAGGGATTGGGGAGATAGTGGTGCCCTGGGTGGTTGCCGGGTGGGGGAGAGGGAAAAGGCAGGCAGTGGGGCAGCATGACGGTGTACATGATCAAGGGCAGGCTGGCAAAATCTTTGACATGTGCCATTGCAGAAGATCCAGAGGAGAGAGTGAAAGACTATGCAGTCCCAAGGGAAATTTTACAGTTACAGAAAATCCTAAATGAAAGTTATTTTCTTTACTTTGCCTCAGACAGTGTAACTGTGTACATGAGCAAGGGCAGGCTGGCAAAATCTTTGACTTGTGCCATTCCATTTACAGAGGAGAGTGGAAGAGACTACTGGGGGCCCAAGGTAAATTTACAGTTACAGAAAATCCCAAATTAAAGTTTTTTTTTCTTTTCTGACCTCAGACAGTGTAGCTGCATACATGAGCAAGGGCATGCTGGTAAAGTCTTTAACTTGTGCCATTCCAGATCCAGAGGAGAGAGGGTGAGACTACTTGGGGCCCACAAGAAATGTAACAGTTATAGAAAATCCATATATTTTTTCCTGGCTTCAGTGTGGCTGTGTGTACAGGGCAAGGGCAGTAGGCTGGCAAAATATATCTTTGACTTGTGCCATTCTGAGGGAGAGAGACTACAGGGGGCTCACGAAATTTAACAGTCCCAGGAATACCAAATGAAATGTTTTTTCCTGGCTTCAGTGTGCTGTGTGTGCAGGGCAAGGACAGCAGGCTGGCAAAATAAATATTTGACTTGTGCCACTGAGAGGGAGGAAGAGAGAGAGAGAGAGGCTGCAGAGGGGCCAATGAGAAATTTAACAGTCCCAGAGATCCCAAATATTTTTTTTCTGGCTTCAGTGCAGCAGTGTGTACATGCAAGGACATCAGGCTGGCAAAATAAATATTTGACTTGTGCCATACAGTCATGAATCATGATCACTTGTTAACATTCATTCACAATTTAATGTATCAAAATAAATATTCTTCAGACAAATAACATTCAAGTTGATGTGCCTGTGCTGCTCGCTGTGGGTGGCCCGGGGATAATCTGACTTTGTGACTCATAGCAGGCTGTTTACACTATAACACAAGTAAAGTACAACTAACTGTACACACAAGTGCCTTCATCATCATCACTCTTTCCCCATTATTCCTCCTTATTATCATATGTTTTATAGTATATTGCGTTACATTATGTATAAGCATTAACCAACCCAGTACAGGACTGTAGGCGTGAGGCTATGCACCAGATGTGTCCCTCTCTAATTCATATTCTGTGGTACACTTAACAGCTGCTGAATTTGGTCACTTAACAGTAACTGTACTGTAGGAGTCAGTCAGGTAATTTGGAAGGAAGTTGTGGTGAACTGCTATGGTTTCAGTGTGTTGTGTACAGTCGAAAGCCATGACAGTAAATTTGTCCCTGGCCTGTGGGTGGAAGTCATCAGAAGGACATCATGTTAGTTAGAGGAATATTTTTATAACAGGTAAGAATACTAAGAAAAAATGGATCAAGGTGTTGTTGAGGCGCATTCTGTTTCTCAATTAGGCAGTGGCACTGCAAAAGACAGCATTCAGCCTGAAATGGGAAAACAAAATCAAACCCCAAAAAGTGATTTTTTGATGTATAAGCTTTCATCTTCCAAGTGAATGTTTGAATCCAAAAAAGGTGACTGTCTTGGATCATCAACAGTCCCAAGTAAAAAAAAAAAAAGTTATGTAGTTAAAGAAACTGAAGGCTTCATGGATACCACCCACAGAGGCACCCAACAGTATGGAACAATTACATACTATACTACTGCCAGTCCATCACCTTCATCCAGTTCTTCTAAGGTTGAACAAGGGTATTAATAAAGATGAAGCGAATGATCATGCAGTACAAGATTTACTGGAGGGGATGGAAATTGTAGATGAGGAAGAAACAGGCAGAAATGTTTTTGTTGTGGAGGGGGCAGTGGAAATAAATCACCAGAGGAACAGGCCCAAGAAAAGTCAGGGGGGGCCCTGAAAAGGCGATCGAGCGGTCATGCCTTCCTGGGAAAAAATCTAAAAAAAAGATAATCTTTTGTTTAGACATACTTCTCCATAAGTGCTTTATTTATTCATTTATTTATTTATTTATTCATTTATTTATTTATTTTGTTAACCAGGTAAGCACACTAGACAACAAGTGCCTATTTTCAGGTGCGACCTGGGACCCTTTCAATGAGTTGGTATAAACATGCTATTTATAAATGGCCAGTCAGCAGGGATAAAAGAAAGGAGCATTGGGAACTTCAGCACTGAAAAGGCATCTAGACAGATGCCATAACATTACTGAGAACTCCAGTTATGAGTCTCAAAGAGAAAATGACAGTGCTAACACACTACAGTCAAGGGTTACTGCCATAGATGAAAGCAGTGGCAGCCCCCACAACACCAATGAAACACCTCCACCACCACTTCCTCCCATTTGAAGGACTCCTCCTACTGTTATTGAAGTGAGCATTTTTGAAAAAGACATCCTCCTTCAAGGAGATGGCCTACCATCTCAGAAACATATGCACGTAAAATCAAATATGCCTCGACTCACCCTGTTGCTGTTACAATAACCAAAAAATTTCAGAAATGAGCTGTTAATTTACTTCCATATAACATCGTTGAATATATAGGATTCTGGTGGCTGCTTGGTACCTTGAACTTCAAAACAGTATACCATCATAGGTTATTCTCGACAGCAGGGATTGCAGATCTTTACGATGTTGTATGTAAAAAAATAAGATACATCTTGTGCAATGCTGTTGGGACGGTGGTGCATCTCACAACAGATATCTGGACAAGCAAGCAGCCTGAACACTTCATGTCTGTCAAGGCACATTGGGCATGTTTTGATAATTCACTTAGGACTGGGAACAGTGAAGCATCACAGTTTGTTGTTCTAAGAATGTTTTATTTTCCATCTGTACATACCTCATACAACATCAATGAAGAGCTCCAAAAAACAATACAGCAGTGGTTCACTTCACAAGGACTGTCAGTTGGCTTTATAGTTGCAGATAATGGATCCAACATAAGGAAGGCCTTGGAGGAGAGGGCTTTGTTCATATCCTACTGCTGCACATTGCTTAAATTTAATAGCTTATGGTTTTCTCAATGACAGGGAAATTATGGCTCTCATTAGTATTGCTAAAAGAATATAGACTCATTTCAATCACTCAAGCAAAGTCCATCACTTGTTTGAAAAAATACAGCAGGGGCACAGTTTACCTTTGCACAGACTGATCCAAGCCTGGTGATATCCCTAAAACAATTTTTAAAATTCATATTGAATCTGATTAGGGATAAGTTAAAGAAGCAGGACAGATCTATGATCACACAGGCTGCCAGTGGTGCTGCTGACACATGCAGGTTGCCCCCAGAATACAAGAAGATCTAATGAGACATATGATCAAAACAGTTGAAGAAGATGACACACTATGTAAAATGCTTCATTCTGAGTACTACGTTAGTCCCACAATACAAATCAAAGCAACTATTGAGTGATGATGATGATGATGATGATGACACTTGTTTTGAAATAAACAAACAAGAAATAATTGATGAGGTGCATGTTGTCATGGAACAGAGTACAACAGCAGCACAGCATTCAGAGTCTTCTTCACGACCCAGCACAGCATCAGGTGGCCCATACTCTGTTGTTGCAGCATTTTCTCCCTCTTCCTCCTCAGTGATGGCAGCCAAATCTTCTTCTTCACCATCAGCCAAACATAGTCCTTTCCCACAGTCACTTGGTTTGGCTTCATGTCTCTGGAGTCACTTAGAAGATGTAATTGTAGTATCTTCTTCATCTGCCTCTTGTAACATAGCCTCAGCACAAACCATTGTTGAAATGTACATGGCAGAGCCCAATATCAGCTGGAATGTAAATCCTTTGCAATACTGGATATCCAAGTAAAATATATGGCCTGCTTTAGTAAACCTTGCAATGAAGTACATGAATTGCCCTTCGACTGGTGTTTGTTCAGAACAATTGTTTAGTTCAGCTGGTAATGTCATTACTGACACTCAATCCTGTTTGACACCAGAAAATGCTGAGTGCCTCACATTTCTCAAAGTCAACATTCCTCACTTTAATTTCAAATATGATACATGAATAAAACATACACTGACTGCTCTAAGCAGGCCTTATCCACAAAACACTTTCAAACATTTATGCATGTGATGAAAATCTTTGTGAATAGGGTCTACTACAAGAGGTAGCAATTAATTGCAACAATTGAGGTCAGGCTAGACTACTATTACTTGAATGATCACATGAGCAGCACAGAATAGAAAAAAAATAATATCAGTGGGTTCAGTGTCCAAATACAGCAAGCAGCTGCATTTCATGTCACAAAGTTACTTGGTGGTACCTGGTGCCACTATCTGATCTGAATGGTAGGATACTGCTGTCTTCGATTACTACTATCACTTTTTGTCCTCATGAGTCACGATTACTATTTATCACTTTTTGTCCTTACTCCAGTCCTTACTACTAGTTGTCAGTTTTTTGCCCTCAGCAACTGATCCTGACTATACTGTTTTCATTGTCATACAGTGCATGACTTAGCAGATGCCTGAAATCCAGAAATGGAATACTCTTTGTATATTTCTCACGCACCTATATTTGGCTGTGATTACTTCACAGAAAAAATGTTACTAAAGTCATACAATTTCTTTATTGTTTGTGTGTGCATGGCATGTTAGCCTGGTTACATCTTATTTACAGCAACTGGGCTGAGATTATTATATTACTGTATTTTATTTTGATACTTAAATGACTTGGCAGTAATTGACAGCAGTTGTGGAACTAGGAAGGATGCAACTGTGTTGTGTGTCATCAGGTCTTCAGGTGGCAGTAGCAAACTTTTTATGACTGCACTGCACTTGACCAATGCGATGTGTGACTGGCTGCCTGCCTGGGTGATGGTGATCACTGTCTTTCATTTTCTTCTTTAAAGATTCAGCCTGTTGATCAGATTCAGTAGAAGTAGTTGTAGTACTAGAAAACACTACAACATCTTGGAAAAGGTAGTGTACCATATACACTGTACCACAGACCATAAGGCATCTGAAGCAGTTGCATCATTCACATGGGTAGGGTGGGCGGGATCTCTGAGTGCTGCACATTTGATCATTCATATCCATTTCTTTGGTCTGTCTGGCTCTAACTGGAACATCCATCAAAATAATACCCACACAGCACCATTAATAAAAAAAAATCTTAGCTACCTGGCAGTGTCTGCAGAGCTTGGTAATGCTATGATATAGATATTTGCATCTGTCTGTCTGTCTCTCTCTGGCTCTCCCAGCACACTCATGTCATGGACCCTATCATGATATGCCACCCTTACAGGCCAGCCATGAAGGGACTAGTAGTGAGTGACTGTTTTTTAATTCAGAAGTTTTACATTATTTTTAAACAAATAATCCATCAAATTATTTCCTTTGGGCCTCTTTGTCAAATGTGACTAACTTTGGCTCTTTTATGCATTTTCATATTTTTTCAGATATTTGTAAATAAATCAGAACTAAGCAGAACAAATCAGAATTTCACTGTGTTCTGGTTACTATTAAAGAAGGGTTCTCCCAGCCTAGGCTGTACTTTACATCCTTGCATATCTCCTCCTTATGAGGGAAGCCCAGAAAGGGTTCCATCAAATTAACCAACCCTATGCATTTGGGGTGGGAAGTCTACCTACCCACTCCAGAAGTCTGACCTCCAGGGACCCTTATACTGATATAGTAAGATAGGCATTGATAATGATACTCAATACCATCTGCAGCTACTCCATATGAGAACAAATTCCCTGTGGGCTTAAAAACAGATATTCAGCGGCAGCCAATAAATAATGTAACAAACTTTTCCAATAGAAAATTTGAGTAACTTTAAACATGGCAGGGATCATATCAGAAGTGCACCTCAATGTGGGGAACGGGGGGGTGGGGCATAAGACCTAATTTCATTTACCTGGCACAGCTCAGCCTAGGTGGGAGGTTATTCTTTTTTATTCCAGGGCAATTAACATTTCATTGTCACTTTCTCCCTTTGGTTGTTCACCTCCACCCCTTGCATACCAGCACAACTATTGTGCATGAGCTCTTTCCTAGAGGCACGAAACATATCTGACTCGCAACCAGAATAGGATGTCAAGTAGGCTGATATCTGTTTATACATTCCTGGCCAGTAAAAATGTGGTACCAGATTATTCAATGTGCTTTCATTACTGAGGTGCCATCATGTACTGGAGTGAGCAGCCTCTAGCACCCTCTGCTGGTATCTCTTTGGTTCCACAACCTGTGTATTTATCTCGTTAGATCTGTGCTTGGTTCTTATATGGTGCAGAATCTCATTAATATGGTCAAACCTTGAATACATTTGATAACGCACTGCACCATTTAGAGGTACACAATATTTCACTTTTATAACTGTGAGCAGAGCCTACAGCCATTTCGTGATCATAAAAGTCCAATGGAGCTTGTAACACTCCGCCACAATCAACTGCTATGGAGTAACAGCTGCACTATTTTGGCTGTTACATCTGTATTCCAGGACAAGAACAGCGTATGCATGCATCACAAGCATGCACAGTTCTGCTTGAGCCACCATCTTGTGAATGGCAGAGTGCCACTTGCCGCAACTATGCATGACCAAATGCCACACATGCGCAGTTGCGTCTCTGCCTCCATCTTGCAGATGGCACTCCTCCCACACCATCCCACTGCTCCTGTCCTCCTCACTCCTTCCATTCCCTCCCATCACTGGCAGCAATATAAAACCCTCCCGCTACCTCCCACTGCTGCTGCTGTCCTCCCCGCTCCCTCTGATTCCCATCCCCATGCCAATATCAGGGTGCCCAATCCCCATGTTGGCATCATGTACCCTCAACTCATGTGGCACACTGGAAGCTCACTCCAGTGTGCACAGATTTATCCTTTTTTTCTTTTTTTTGCCCAGTAAATAAAGAAAACTGTTCCCTGATGTCTTTACTTTTTTTTACCTGTAAAAAAGAATACAGTCCCTTGTCATCACCCCAGTCCCCTCCCCATCCCCGCCTCAACTGAGCACCCACTACCTGCACCCCTCCCTTACCCCATGCCTGTGGAGGTCAGTGCTGTGATCCTCTCCAGACGGGACATGTTGGCACTCTTTAAAGGTGAACCACAAACTGAAGAATTAAAGGTAAGTGTGGTATAATGGCAGTAAATGGGGTTTTCAACTTATGTTGATATATTAGCCATGTTTAGAATTTTGCCCCAAATTTTCAACATAGGGTTCTTGGGACTCCACCTCATGAACACTGTCACTGTCATTTCATTACCTAGTTCTAAAAAGTGATTTTGTGATCGCTGCATGGAATCACCTTTTGGGACCGATTAATAAAACAACAGTGCCACTGTTCATGAGGAGGAGTCCCAAAATCCCACATTGCAAATTTGGTGAAACAATTCCTAAAAATGACTGTTTTATGAGCATGCATTGTGCAGTTTCTACACACACTTCTGACCTTGCCAATTTTTAATATTTTCACTCCAGATTTTCAACATTGCCATGTTTGCACACCTCTTTATTAACAGTGCAGATGTCATTTTTCACATTCTGCCAAAATGTGTTTTCACACCTCTGTCACAGAATGACTTGGTCGCTTTGCAAAATCAACTTTTGGGACAAGTGAACAAAATGACAGTGGCACTCTTCATGAGGTGGGGTCCCAAACAGGCCATGTTGAAAGTTTGGAGAAACAACTCTAAAAAATGGCCAAGTTACACCCGGTCATTCAAAATTTTCTATGCACGTTTGTAACTTTGGTCATTTGGCAGCACGCCACAGCTGTATTGGCTCTGGCTAGAGTTTATTATAAACTGTTTTAGTTTTTCTATAGTATGGTTCCCAGACTGTAATTAACCCCAGTCCACTGTTTCTCTGTTTGTGCCTAGTGTATCTACACATGAAGTCCCTTCAGCCAGCCTGCAGCCCTCTTCTTGCCTGACTACAGTTTTACTGCAAAGCACATTATTTAAAGGGCCGGTCTCACATGGGGTTTCAATGGCAGCTGTCCATGTTTTCCTCAAACAGATTCCCCCTCACTCTTACAATCCTCATCACATAGGTAATGTAACATCCCCAGAATATAGGACACTCTAGACAGTCATCACACAATTCAAATCTTTCTGCTGGCTCCTGTGGTTGGGTACTGTACTTGGTCTCCTCCAGTTCATCCTCCTCAAAGTTCACAGCACCTGTATTCCAACTCCTTTTGACCTCTCCAACACTTTGTTCTCTGCCTTCAAACAAAGCCACTCTGCTTCTAGTCACCTTCAGATCAGCCACCTCATAAGGGCCTCCATTACCTGGAACACCGCAGTCAGGCCATCTGTCTGTTTCACCAGACATGTATCACTGCTACTGGCAGATTGCAGCAGGCTTGCCAACAAAGCCTGCAACTGCTACACAGTGGCCCCTTAAGGTTTGTTCTGCTCCTTCAGCTCTGCACCAGGTCCCATGTTTAACATGGCTCTAGTTAGCACCCCTCTGGGAATAGAAAGCCACCTCTTTGATCTTGGACCTCTTCTTCCTCCTCTTGGTGTCTGGTTTCTTCTGTCTCCTGTCGGTTACTTGGCAGTACCTTCACCAGAGAAATAAATCCCACCACTACCACTACATGTGAGGGATTTAAAGGGTCCTAGTGATGCAGACTGGGGAACAAACCACACTCATGTCTAAAACACCTGATGAAACCATTTTATTTGCCACCATAACAAAAAAAATGTATATTCTGTAGCTACAGATTATACAAAGACTGTAGCTTCAGGGATCAGAGTACTGCTATATACATGATAGAAAGCTAACCCAGAAATCCTGCTTTGTCAGTGGCTCTATGAACACTGCCCACAATCTGACAGACTCTCTGCTTTTATACCCTTAATCTTGATTGACACTTTCACGGTTGATTAAAAACGGTCTTCCTCATGGTAACTGAAATTTAACGCCAAGAAATGTAAGGTCAAGTATCTTGGAAAGGGCAACAGCAGGGCCAAATACTACTTGGTGAGGAAAAATTTACCACCTTGAGCGAAGAGCGTGATTTAGGTGTCATCATTTCAGAAGACTTGAAGGTTGGTAGCCAGTGTGAGAAGGCAGCACTAAAAGCAAACTGAATGCTGGGGTGTATAGGCTGGGGCATCACTAGCAGAAGAAGGGAAGTGGCCCTGCCTTTGTACAGGTCATTGGTGAAGCCCCACATTGAGTATGGGGTCCAGTTCTGGGGAGCGTACCTGAGGGAGGATGTTGACAGGGTGGAGACAGCCCAGAGCAGGGCAAGTAAAATGATACATGGACTCCAGGAAAGGAGCTATGAGGATAGAATGCGAGAGCTCAACATGTACACTCTGAAGCAGTGGAGGGATAGTGGAGATATGTTAGAGACCTTTAAATACCTCAAAGTGTTAAACAGAGTTCAGACAAACAAACTGTTCCAGCTGAATGCATCCACAAGGACATGAGGTCATGGCCTGAGGTGGGGGGGTGTTTCAAGAGCAACAAGCGCAAGTTCTTCTTCATGGAGAGAGTGGTGGTGCCATGGAATAGGCTACCTGAGGAGATGGTGGAAGCCAAGACAGTTAGAGAATTAAAAATCATGTGGGATAGATACAAAGGAATTGTGACAACAAAGACAGGAAGATCGGGGGGGGTAGTCTAAAACATTGGCAGAGTAGATGGATCACCAGTCCCCACCTGCCAACACATTCTGTGTATCTATGTGCTAAATGTTTAATTGTCTGACTCCTCACTGATTCCACTTCTATAGCATTGCTCTTTTCCTAGGTATCAGTGTATAATTATGGGAGAGAAGAGGCTAGCCACACCCAATGCCTGCCTGTCTCTAGTTTTAAATCAGAGCTTAAAACTTATTTGTCCTCTAAAGCTTACTTAGAAGAATTTACTGTAAACTGTGATTGTTTAATCTACTCTAACTGTATGTTTTTAATGTTTTGTATAGCGCTTTGGTTTTGAAAAGCACTTTAAAAATAAAGTTTTGTTTACTTACTTACTTATCCTATAGCAGCTACTAGAAGCAGCCTAAATCACCAAGAAGAAAGGGGGGTTACTAGTGGGGTACCACAGGGTTCAGTTCTGAAGAAAGGGGGTTACTAGTGGGGTACCACAGGGTTCAGTATTGGGTCCAGTCCTTTTTAATGTCTTCATCAGTGACATTGCAGAGGGACTGAAGGAAAAAGTATGCCTTTTGCAGATGACACAAAGATCTGCAACAGGGTTGATACACAAGGAGGCTTGGAAAGGATGAAAAGGGACTTGAAGGTTGGAGGAATGGTCAGAAGTATGGCAGCTAGGATTCAATGCAAAGAAGTGCAAAATCATGCACCTGGGAAACAAGAACCCAGGGGAAGAATACACAATGGGTGGGGAGGTAGTAACAACAACAAAAAAGGAAAGGGACCTGAGGGTAATCATATCAGATGACCTTAAGGTTAGCAAGCAATGTGAGAAGGCAGTAGGGAGGGCTGGGGGTATACTGGGATGTATATGGAGAGGCATCATCAGCAGAAAACAGGAAGTTGTTATCCCTCTGTACTGACAGTTGGTGAGACCCCATCTGGAGTACTGTGTCCAGTTCTGGAGACCCCATCTCCGCAAGGACATAGACAGGATAGAGGCAGTCCAGAGGAGGGCAACTAAAATGGTGCAGGGTCTGCAAGAGAAGCCGTATGAGGAGAGACTAAAGGAGCTTAATATGTATACCCTTGAGGAAAGAAGGGAGAGGGGGGACATGATAGAAACTTTTAAGTACCTCAGTGGAATCAACAAAGTCCAAGAGGGTAGCATCTTTCAGAAAAAGAGACTTGCAAGAACAAGGGGACACAATTTAAAGATAGAAGGAGGGCGGTTCAGAGGCAATGTGAGGAAGTATTATTTCACAGAGAGGGTAGTGGATGCATGGAACAGCCTTCCTGAGGAGGTTGTGGGGTCTAAAACTGTGGGAGAATTCAAGAATGCATGGGACAGACATAAGGCAATTCTTGTGGGGGGTAGGAAGAAATAGGCTGTTGGTTAACTAGGATCTGCGGCCTATCCTGTAGGTAGGGAAATGGGCAGACTAGATGGGCCTAGCGGTCCTTATCTGCCACCAAAGTCTATGTTTCTATGTTTCTATGTTTAAGAAGCACAGAACATTCCAGACGTCTCCACCAACTCCAGTCTGGTCTTTAAAACAGGTATATTTGTAAATTCATGCTTCTAACAGGGACAGCACAGCTAACAACTTTAGTTGTTTCCTCTGTAAAGTTCTTGCACCAAGAGGGTTTTATATTGTTTAAAACACTAATGTGCTGTTCCTGAAAACTACACTGTAATTTAAACTGCAGCATGACTCCTCTGTTCTCCACTTGTAAAACAAACAGGAATCATGCTATCTGAAAAAAACTTCTGCTAGCAGAACTTCTGCAAAGTTAGACTTTCACATCTGCAAAAGTTCAGAGTCCATTTCCAAACTTTGCAGAGATTTCCTGCCCTGCAGCCTACAATTCATCCAGTATACTGGCGTCTAGTGACAAACCCCTACCTCCTCCCACTACCCCCCACTGGTTGCAAAAGAGAAATCTATTATACTTCAAGTGGCTGCCCATTTGAAATTGAAGACACTATACCATTGCTATACAAGGAAGCATCCATGACCATTTATGCTGTAAGCGACCTTTGAAGTTTTGGGTCCTGGTCAACATTTAAAAAGTTCTAGGGTTTTATTATTTTTTTAACAACTGAACCTCTATTTATTATGGCTACATAGCAAGGACTTTAGTTCATGCAGACATGTAGAACTCAGCTAGGAACTTTAGCATGATGCATCCCGAATGGAGTTGAGTCAGCAGGCACAGGTTGAGAGTTTGAAAAGTTATTGATATTAAAAATGATTTGCAAAAAAACTTCATTAATGTATCATTTAAGGTTCCAGTGATAGAAGATGGGAAATGTAATGTTAGGGTTTCCAACCATAACACCCCACCGACCCTGCACACAGCAACAGGACTGGGGGTGTGTAGCTAGGGGCTGTCAACCCTAACAGTCACCCCATTCTATGAGTAAAGCAGTTGAGATGGGTACAGTATAAGAGAATGGGGTGAGCATTAGGGTTGGCAACTCCAAGACAGACCCCCACACCTGTTGCTACATGTAGGGTGCAGGTGGGTTGTTAGGGTTGAAAACTCTAACACCAAATTTCCCAGCTTTTGTCACTGGAACCCTAACTGATGTATTAACACATTTTTGCAAAGAATCTCCTTACTTTTTGAGACAGTATAATTGTATCCTCATTTGGCTGTAGGAGTACAGTGCCCTCCATTCCCTGCACTCCCATCCCTCCATAGATGCGTACATGTATGTTGCCGTGAAAGCATTTCAACCAAAGCAGCAACCAAACTGTCAGTATCACCTTGTTATTAACCCACCTCATAAACGTTGGGTTGAGAATTTTCAAATACCCTGGAAACCTCATTCTGCACCACTACAATGTCATTCCATGCCACAGATGAGAAAATACATTTTGGCCAGGATTTAAAAACTGACAACTGTCATGCTCTTGAGGTGATGTAAAGAAATTGCTATGTTGAAAACTTGGGGTGAAAATATTGAAAATGACAAAAGATAGGAGCGAGGATAGCGAAATATCAAAATAAGCTCACAAGGTTGCCATTTTAATATATTTGGACCCCAAATTTTCAACATACCCTTCTTGTGACCTCACCCCATGAACAAGTATGGTACAAATTTTGAAATCTAGCCTGAAAGGTGATTTTGACAACCAACTGTGAAATCAGCTTTCGGGCAGGATTTGTGAAATTACACCAACATTGTTCATAAGAGGGTGTCTCCAAAAGGCTATGTTGAAAATTTACTGTCAAAATCAATAACAAGCATTTGTCAATGCCGAACGTTCGCTTGCAGGTATTTGCAGTGGTGTTTGGCATGTATGGTGCTTTACCCTAATGCCCTGTGCGTTGCTGGTATTGCAGAATAAATTGTCAGCATGACCTTGTTCCTACCCCATTGTGCGCTACATAAGCGGAAACACGTTTTGGGCAGGATGTGAAAAATGACAGCTGTACTGCTCATAGAAAAGTGTGGTAAAATGGCAATGTTGAAAATCTGGAGTGGAAATATTGAAAATTCGCAAACCTACGAGTGTGTGTGGGAACTGTGCAGCGCACGCTCGTAAAACAGTCATTTGTAGGATTTTTTTCACCAAATTTTCAACATTGCCATTTTAAAACCTGTGCTAATGAACAGTGTCACTGTGATTTTCTTACTGTGTCCCATACATTGATTTCGCACACCGACTACGCCATTGTGCACTACATGGGCGGAAAGATCTTTTGGGCAGGATGTAAAAAATGACAGCTGTACTGCTCATAAGGAGGTGTAGTAAAATGACAATGTTGAAAATCTGGAGTGAAAATATTGAAAATTTTTAAACTTGCAAGTGCGTAGGAACTGCATAGCAGAGTCATAAAACAGTCATTTTTAGGAATTTTTTCACCAAATTTTCAGCACAGCCATTTTAAGACTTGTGCTCATGATCAGTGTCACTATGATTTTCTTAATGTGTCCCATACATTGAGTTAACACACCGACTGCACCATTGTGCGCTACATGGGCAGAAACACATTTTGGGCAGGATGTGAAAAATGACAGCTGTACTGCTCATGAGGAGGTGTGGTAATATGGCAACACTGAAAATCTAGAGTGCAAATATTGAAAATTCACAAACGTACAAGCGTGCGTAGGAACTGCGCAACGCGCGCTTGTAAAACAGTCATTTTTAGGAATTTTTTCACCACATTTTCAACATAGCCATTTTAAGACCTCTGCTCATGAACAGTGTCACTGTGATTTTCTTAATGTGTCCCATACATTGATTTAGCACACTGACCCGGCGCCATTGTATGCTACATAGAGCAGAAACACGTTTGGGTGAGATGTGAAAAATGACAGCTATACAGCTCATAAGAAGGTATGATAAAATGGCAATGTTGAAAATCTGGAGTGAAAATATTGAAAATTTGCAAACTTATGAGCCTGCGTAGAACTACGCAGCGCCACGCTCGTAAAACAGTCATTTTTGGAATTTTGCACCAGATATCAACATGGAGTTTTGGGACCCCTTCTCATGAATGATGTCACTGTCATGGGTGTTAATCAAGGCGAAGGTGATTTAGTGCAGTGACCCGCAGTGCCTGCGAAATCATCCTTCGGGCCCCGAATAATGCCATGTCAGTGACATCATTCATGAGAAGGGTCCCAAAACCCCATGTTGAAAATGTGGTCAAAAATCAAGAATGCCTGAGATATGCAATAAAGTTGAAACCCCCTACATAGCCCATTATACAGCTTACGGCATTTCCTCAGTTCGCGGTCGGCTTTGAAGAGTGCAGGCGTGTTCCCGGTCACGAATCATCGCGCCATAGTCTGGAGGTATGTATAGGGTGGGGTGTGTGGGGAGGCTGGGTGCACAGTGGGTGGGTCGGGTTGTGGGAGGGGCTGGGAGATGCGCCGAGGGACCGTTTTGTTTCTCAGGTTAAAAATTTAAAAAGATGACATGGGATGTTTGCCACGCTGGGGTGGGCTCCCAGCATGGCAGAAGATGGCTGGGGGGTGAGGAGCCGGCGGGGTGGGCACCCCATTGGCAAACTATCTTGGGGTGAGGACTGACCGAGGTTGGGCACTGTCGGCAAAGTAAAGGACCGTTTGCCATGCTGGGGTGGCTCCCAGCATGGCAGCAGGATGGCTTGGGGTGGGGGCTGTGGAGCCGATGGGAGTTAGGCACCCCCATCGGCAAACAACATTGCCACATTGGGTGGGCTCCCAGTGTGGCACCAAAGCTTTAGGCGGCGTGGCGTGCACGGGGGCGGGAGGTAGTCGTGACACGGGGAGGTGGCGCTCAATGGCAGCGGTGCTTTCCTTTGAAGCAGAGGAACACCGCTGTCATACTGAGCTCCTGCACCCATTGGTGTAGGACCACCATGCCTGCTCAAGGGAGCAGTGCATTGGGTGGGAGAGGCACACCTGCAAGTGTGCTACTCTCCCAAAATGTTCCTTGCGCATGAGCGCAAATGAACGTAAAAATGACTTATATATCAGAGTTTAAGACCCCATTGAAATACACTGAATCACATTTACCTTAGTTTCTCAATTCCTTGGTAGTCTAGTTGTCTTCCTTCCTTGTTCTCCAATCACCATCTGGATATGTAAAAATAATTGCCTTGTAGTCTAGCTGTCACTTCCCCCATTCACCAATTATCATTCCCATATAAAAAAAATATACTATTCCCTTGTAGTCAAGTGGTCCCTCCCTCTCCCCCATTCACAGATTTCCAACCCCGTACAAAAAAAAATATTGTTCCCTGGTAGTCTAGTGGTCCCTCCCCCCCTCCTCATTCAATGATCGCCATCCCTGTCTAAAAAAATATCATTCCCTGGTAGTCTAGTGGTCCCTACCCCTGCCCATTCAGTGATCATCTACCTCAGGTAAAATAGTTTCTTATTCCCTGATAGTCTAGTGATCCCCCCAAAGGATGATCCCTGTCCCATTCAATCTATTTCAATTTCCCTACTAGTTTAGTTATCCCTCTCCATCCCCAAGCCCTGTCCCATGAAAGACAGTCAACTCCTTGGTGTTCTAGTGGACCACCCACCCCCCACTCATTCAGATAGTCACCCAGCATCCCACTCCCCCCAACTGTCAGCCAGCAGCCATCATAGCCCTCCTCTGACCTCCACAGCTGGCTGCTGATTGAACTGTGTATGAGCATATACTGTATACAGTATGTGCTCATTCACAACTCGAGTCTTAGCCAGCTGTGGAGGTGGGAGGAGCTGTGCTGGTCACCAGCTGGCAGTCAGGATGGGGGGCCTGGTGGTGGATGACCACCTGAACAGATGGAGGGTCCAATAGAACACCAGGCATCTGAGTGTCTTTTCACATGACAGGGATGAGGGACAGGGAGGGACCACTAGACTACCAGGGAAATGGAAATAGAATGAATGGGGCTGGGATCATCCTTGAGGAGGGGGGAGGGACCACTAGACTACCAGGGAATAAGAAATTATTTTACCTGTGGTGGAGGATTGGTACACGGGGGGCACTAGACTACCAGGGAAATATATTTTGTTATACGGGGATGGCAATTGGACATCAGATGAGGGGAGAGGGATCACTAGACTACCAGGGGAATTTTATTTTTTTAAATGGAGACAGCGATCGGACATCAGGGGAGGGGGAAAGGACCACTAGACTACCGCAGAAATATATTTTTGTATACAGGGACAGTGACTAGACATCAGGGGAGGTGGGAGGGACCACCTGCCAGTCATGAGTGTGCAAATTGTGGGAATCCTTTTCCACCGTTCGTTTTCACAATTTGTGGCGAATGAAAATCGCTTTTCACAAATTGCAAAACAGGTTTCTTTTCAAGACTTCCTTTTTGCAATTTGGAAAGTCAACATGTCAAAAACACATTTTCAGGTGATTTAAAAAAAGTAACAGCAGACTCTGATAGAACAGGTCCCAATTAGCAGAACACATACAGTAGGTTGATTACTTCAGAAAACATCATTGTTTTCTGTTTTTTAACTTTGTTTGCCTGATTAAGAAAAAACAAGATTGTGGCAGCACAAAAAGATTCCCCATTTGTGACAAAGGATTACCCATTTGTGACCTAGGATTGCCCATTTGTGACACAGAATCCTGTTTTCAGGCTCACATATAACATTTCCCATTAAAAATAATGGGAGATTTTTAAATGTAATAACTTTTGAATGGATTAATATATTTTCACCAAACCTTCAAAAAACTCATCTGTGACCCAAGACCTATTGACTCTAAAATTTTCAGATCAATATCCCAAGTCATTTTTGTGTAGTGGCATGACAAAGAATTTTTACAAAAAAATGGTAATTTTCAAATTTTTTGGCACTCCATATCTCTGCATCCACATAGTTGACTAGAATGAAACTTGCCACATCAAGGGATCATCAGTCCCTGATGGTGCATGCAATATTTCAAGTGAATTGTGTTAATAGTTGAAAAGTTATTAAAGTGCAAAACTTTGAATTTAACATAGAAGTGAAGGTTTAACCCCAACTATAGTTAGTAACCCCCCCCCCCATTCGGCCAGTGTCTATGGGACAGATGTTCAAAGTGGCTGGGGGGGCATAACTGGTAATCCAGCCAAAAAGGAATAAGAGAAATGTTTTGCCTACCTGGAAGATAACACAATCAGGAGTCTCACAAATAGTGTACCAAGCAGATGGCACCCCAGATGGCGGGAACAATGGGTGTTGGGCACAGCTGGCAGGTAAGGTCCAGGAGGTTGCTGGTGGGGAAACTTGGTTAGCACAGCAGCACAGAGCAGAGGGCAAATGTGATTAAAAGAATAAAAAATATAATATATTTTAAAATAAAATCAAACAACCCCATGGAGTTGTAGGCAACTGGAAACAGGCACAAACTGCTGGCTTTATTGTTCCGAAGAGCTGTACAAGGCTGCAGCACAGGCTTAGGGCCAGAGCAGGCCCAATGAATAGGCTCCACATAACACTGAGCCAGGGAGCTCAAAAACTCAAGCAGTGCACCTAGGTCTCACATCCAGGGCTCCCTTTTTCTTATTTAATCCCTGGCACCCACACTAGGCCATTCTCACTGCTGCTTGAACACTAATTCTGCTTGACCATCCTCCAAACCAGGAACTATTAAAATGCAAGTGGCTTTAATTCTTTGTTTACTCCCCATACCTGCTGTATCAGGCCTATGGTCAGGCCCCACCCTGTTCCTGGACCTAGAAAAACATGGGAAAGGTGGATACCAACCCTTACTTACTCCTGGTAGGCCTCCAATGAAGATGGCATGCCACATGGGTATGATCGCATGGTGTTGCCACCATCACCATCTGGGCCATGCCACAGCTCTGCCACTACCAATGTGCCTCCATCACTTTCACTCCAACATGATGGACAAGACCCCAGACCTACCTCCTGCTGAAGAGCACAAGACAGGTTAAACTTAGAATTCCCTCCTGGTCGTGGCTCCCCTACTTTTATGGGGTCCCCATTCCACTGGCCACACTCCCAGGCAACCTCCTACTTTAATTCCTGAGTGGTTACAGTTCACAGCTGTGTCTAGGCTGCTCTTCTGGGCAGGGGATCAAAATCCTGGCCCACTTGTGACAGTCTCCCACTGGCCTCTCTTGATTCTTCCAAACCTTCCCTTTTCATCCTTGGAGGGCAGGAATCTACACCCAGGGCAGGCACCTGCCCCTCCAACCTTCATGGGCATAAGGAGAAGAGAGGTAAGTTTAGTAAGCCCTGAACTAAAGGGGCTTACACAATATTTCTTTATAATATGGTAAAGGACAAGGTCACAGTCCAAGTTCAGAGGCACTGTTCTTTTAGTTAGCTTTTATCAAAATTGTTCAAAATTGGACTTAAACGTAAAACATAAAAGCTTAGTGGATACACTCAGGGATAAAGACACATGAAGTTATGAAGAAAAGTTTTTGTTCAGCTATGTCTTCAGTTTTATTTTGGTCTTTAGAACTTCTGAATTACACAACTTGGCTTCATCAAACTGAGTGCCAATTGCACTTACATGCAAAACTGTTTAAACTATGCTGACCAAAATATCAATTATAATGGAAACAAATCGATTCCTTTTAATTTGTTTTTCAAAAATATTTTTATTACCTCCTTTCTAGTCAACGCACAAATCTGTAAACACATGCACTATAATCCAATTGAAGACATGGCACAACTGATATGTGCAGATCTCAGTCTTAAAATAGGAGGGTGTAATGATATCATAGTTAGGTGCCCAATTAAGTGATAAGGTGGTTGGCGATTTTCAGTCTGATGGTCAGCTGATAACTTGTAATTAGATCTTACTACAGTTCACTTTACCAAGTACATATGTTTTAAGGTATACCAGTTATGTCACCTTCTACAGTAATTCAAGAATCTAGGGTAATGAATGAGAGCTCAAGTGCAGGTGAACTCCTGCAGTCATGCATGGAATTAGTGTCACAACTGCATTCTATTTCCCAAATATATTCATTTATATGGCAAAATTATTTCAGAGGTCTCTGGTCTCTCAGTATTGGTCCTTGGCTTTTCGCATTCAACATTTAATTGGGAACACATCTGGAAGGATTTACATCAATATGCCTGCAATGATAAACTTAGAATAACTCAATTTTAGATATTACATAATATACATTTCACACCTGTGAAATTGGCAAAATTGGGGAAATTACCCTCCTTCTCTTGTACAAGGTGCAGACAGGCCGAGGGTTCACTTCTCCATGTTCTATGGCAATGCCTTCAAATAATCCCTTTATTGGAACATATTAAACTTAGAGTCAACCCTCTCTTAGGACTGGAAGGGCTTTTCACACCTGAAATTTGTAATTTTGGGGATTACTCTGGGATCGCAGTAAAGGAAAGAAGATATTATATGGCAATGCTTTCTTTATCAATGAAATGAGTCATGCTTCATCATTGGAAGGACCAAATATCTGTCTCTTACCATGAATGGCTGCAGAAACTTCTGTACAATCTCCAAATGGAAAAGATGATAGCTAGTGTCTGTCATAAAATGCCCAGTTATAATAAGAAATGGGACAAACTGTACACCTTATATTCCCTCTAGTTTCTTGAAGTGACACCTAATAATTTAGGTATCTTAGGTTATTTTACTTAATATGACTAGTGTTTTAATATTATTTTGGTGTGTAGTGATATGGTCCCAAGTATTTTATTTCATGATTCAATGTTGGCGTTCTACTCTGCAGTTACATGCACATTTTCCTATGTTAAATTATTAATTCTCAGCTTGGGGGAATGGGGATACCTGTTGTGTTATTTATAGTTTGTTCTTTTTGTTGTCTGGTTTTGATTGTTTGTTAGTGTGTTTTTTTATTGTCATCATATTGTTGTCATTTTTCTAAAAATTTGAATAAAGTTTATTAAATTAAAAAAATATATATTTGTGTTGAACAAAAGGTGAGATTGTTTCCAGAAAAAATATGAAAGGCATTATTTTTAGAATCTGGTAATTATCCCTCACCCATGGTCCTTACAGAATTACAGTCCTTGCTCAAATTAGTCTATGAAGCACAGGGTGGTAAGACAAATCTGTTTTTAAACTGTTGTTGCACCTCAAGCTTTGTTATAATAAGGGCTCATGTCCACAAACCACTGTGAGGATTTTCCAAAATGTACATATTGCGAAATTAACAACATAACATTTCTCAAGAAAAGTAACCTCTATGATTGAAATTTCTGATGGTTCTTATTATCTAGGGCCCTTGTAGTTATAGTTTAGTACAACTAAAAGTCTTTTTAGAGACATCACTGTTTGTTTTCCAAATCTTTTTGATTGCATGATTGTTACATAAACTCACACAGAGCACAGTGTGCCAATTATATATGTTATCAGTGTTTTTAGGTTGCTCATTTCCAGATTTACTGGTTCCAATAGGGGGATTGAGTCAGGTGAATGATGTCCTTTATTCGATAAATGTGACCCTTAATCAGGTGCCAAGTAATCGGTTAACTAGCAAAGTTACTGAAAAGGTAAATTTATCACTTTAAGAGAGACATTCAATATTTTTTTTTCCAACTCCATTTCTATCCCTGCCATCCCCGGAACTCTCTCTGGCCACTTTGCTCACCTTCTTACTCTACCACCCACCATGTTACCTGCCATCTTCAAAGTCATTATGTAATCTCCTCAGGCCCAGGGCCCTTACGACCTGGGGAGACTGAAGGGGCAGTGGCAGACATCAGGCACTGGGCATGTGTTGGAGGCTCTGGAAGGGCCATTGGCTATCTGGGGTGGGAGGTTTTTTTTTCCTTGTGTATTCCCGCCCTCCACCCCCATGCATGGTGCACATCTTGACACTTGCAGTGCATGGCAACCCTGCCAGCATTAGCCATAGTGAACATGCTGTCTAGTGCTGTTACAGCACTCTTGGCCTCCACCAGGAGTTTCTGTAGCACCAGACATTCCCAGGTCCTCCCCCGAGAGGAGAGCAGCCTGTAGGTGCTCAATCCTCTCCTCCCACCAACCCACAGTGCCCAGCTCACTCCCAAAACCAGGTTGCCATGGTGGCATGAGGTGTGGCATCCAGTGCCTCAACCCTCAGTGCCATCGGGCCAGTGAGACATTAAATGTTAACCTACTATTACGAGTTTAAGGAAATGTAAAGAAATTATCTGCTTGTCTATCATTTTTAAAAGGTTTGGGTGGTGGTTGTGATAAAAAAAATAATATGGAGAATAAAAAATGCAAATAAAAAACAGTGTAAAATAATCTTATAATCCAGCAAAAAGATTGTAAATTAAACTCATACACATTGCAAAGTTTAATAAAACACAGTGGCATCAAAACCACTTGTAATACATTAAAGAACAAATTGATGACAACTAAGGCATAGAAAAAAAACTGGACACAGAACTGAGAGTTCACTGCTGGAAGCAGGTTAAGGGAGAAAAGTAACAGAATCTATACATATTACATCTCTCCAAACTCCATGGGCCGGATTTTCAAAGAGCCCTTAGATCAACACAAGGTGTGTCAAGCATCCACCTTACATCAGATCCAGGTGTGCCAAATACTATGCACTGTATTTTGCAAGAAAAGCTTATCTGTAGTAAAGTCCCCCAAACAGAAGCAAGAGGTCCTCTGCACCAAAACAAATGATGCATAGGACAAGAATGATGCAAGCTGTGACAAAAAAGGTGCAAGCTGTCAAAAAAATGGTGCAAGCTGAGTCAGAAAAATGACTCTAGGAATGAGAATAGCAAAAGTTAAATAAAAAAAATGGTGCAAGATGAGTTAAAATGATGCAAGGGACAGGAATTACACAAGTTGAGTAACAAAATACAGCAGATGAAATGTCCAAGACTAAGTCCTCAAAACGTTCTGAACTATTCCTGTAGGGGAATATTGGCCATTAATTGCACCATAGTCACATCTGCCCACATGCTCCTTAGATGCTCTAAAGTCCCTTAGACCAGCTCTGGCTGGTTGATCTAACAGCGACATGCATCTTATGCACAAGGTCATGATTCATATTCTTTGAAAATCCCAAATAAGGGGACGGTGCATCATTTATGTGATGTACTCATCCCTTCTGACATGACACAGCATTTTTTTTCATCCAAGCATGGTGCAAGCCAGTCTGGTGCATGGAAACCTATGTTTGACACAAGCACCATTTGAAAACCAGAGTTGACACAAGTTTTGATGCATCCTATTCCTTCATCATTCTCTGGACTTTGAAAATCCTGCCACATAAGTTTAGTTATTACTAATCCTTTTTTTTTTTTTTAATTTTCATCTTATCCTCCTTCCTACCTCCAGTGCCCCCTCCTTCTGTCCGCTCATGTCCCATTACCTACCTTAGGGATCTGCCCCTAAGTGCCCTACCTCCTCTCCCTCTCACAGTGGGGTCTGTCCTGTAGGTGGTCGAGTAGACTTAGGGTGGCCTTCATCTAGGGCAGCCGGAGGTGTTTTTCCAGTTTTCTCCCCTTACGTCCCCACTCCCCCTAGGACGCCAGTGCTTGGGGCGTATGTCCCGAGTGGTAGCGTACTTATGCACGCAGACCTTCATGCGCTGCAATGTCCCCCCTCCCCGGCTCCGACAAGCGAAGCCACCTCCATCCCTTCCCAACACCGGTGCTTCCACTGGCTACGGAAGGGATGCAGAGCGCAATGCGCTCTTGGTAACCCGCCCCTGAAGGAGGAGAGCATCCGTTGGGATGCTCGATCCTCCCCTCTCCCACCGACCCCCGGCTGCCGAGTCAGTTTCGAACCCGGGTGCGCGGCATGCCTGGGCGAACCAGCCAACCTCACGCCACTGGCTGGCTATTATTACTAATTCTAAATGTTTCTTTCATTGTCTTTATGCGATATGCATGTGATGGCCCATATGGACAGAAGTTCTAGGACCAGATTCTCAAAGGTTACATATGGTGCAAAGTAACTTGCACCAAACAAAATGATGCATGTAACACTTTATGCCATGAATTAAGACATTTGGGATTCTACAAAGCAGCCTGTGACATGTTGCAGGCTGTTTTCACCAAAGTGGACTTAAACCAGGATTTACACATGGTGCACATGGGCAGGTTCACGGCAACAGCTCCTATTCTGAAGGGTGGCTGGCAGACCCCAGCTATTAGCTTGTTAATAAGTGTACCATGCATCCATGGGGGGTAGTGCCCACTCCCTGCCAGCCCACCACCAGTACATGGCAGCCCCCATGCCCCAATCCCTGTAACTGAATGAATTGGACGCAGCAGGCCTCACAGAACCTAAATGCCCCAGCCCCCCATGAAATCAATAAATTGCCCATGCAGGCTATCCAACCACCCATGTCCTAATCCCCTGAAAACATGTGGAAACCACACAGGGCTAGAACCCCCAATTCTCTGTAAATGTGTTATTAGCCCTAGGCTAGTGGACCCCAAGCCTTGATCACCACACCCCACATCCATGCGGTAATGCAGTTTAAAAAGAAAAATATTCTGGTAATCCCTGGTGGTCTGGTGGCTCCCACCCCACACCTGGTAGTACCAGACCACCCTATTCCCCAACCCACGCCAGCTGGTGACTGGCACAGTTCACCTCTCACCACTGTGGCCAGCCACCGACTGAGCTCCCCCCTTTTTCATATCCACATGAGAGATGCCATATGTGGTTTTTCATACCTTGACTGCCTCTTGCAGCATGTGGATGATCTTCCCTTGGCCACAACAGGCCTAGAGAGACGTTTATGGCTCCTAGAGCAGCTCCCTGCACTCCTACATCAGACAGGCCTCAAGGGCAACCCTTCAAAGGTACAGCTTTGTCTTCCAAAAGTTTCCTTTTTGTGGCTGCATATTACCACAGAAGGGAGAAGCCCTGCATTGGGCAAGGCCCAAGACATTCAAGATTTGCCCCTGCCTACTAGTGTCTCCACTCTGAGGCAGTTCCTAGGCATGGTCAATTACTTCTGAGACTTTATATGTGACTCATTTCTTCGCTCCTAGTATTATCCCAGTTCCAGACCCCCCCCCCCACACTGGCTGCCCACTTCTTCTGACACATGTCTCCCCCTTGATATGCCTGGGTCTTTTTATGCTGAGTATGTATGTTTCTTTGCTTGTAGCATCCACTTCAACTAATCTCTTTGCTTGTCTATAATGCCTTTACCTTACAGGAATACTAAACCATGTATGTTGTTGTATCTGGTATACATTTTTACTGACTTGCGCTACCCTATTGTTATGTATACCCTTACTGACTGTCTTTTTACCTGAACCCAAATGTATTTTTACTTATCCTGTCTATTGCAGGCCTACCTGTACTGTTGTACTCTTGCATTTACTGTCTATTTGTCTGTATATAAATGCATTGTTACTTGACTTGTGTAATGTAGGTCCACCTTGTAAATGAGCTTGCTCAATGGTGTTCATCTGGATAAATAAAGAATTTGATTGATTGATTGATTTGATTGATTTTGCAGAAATTGCCACATTGCTGTATGAGCTACTGAATAAAGAATGTTTCCTGGTCATGGGGACTAGAACATACAGCTGCTGTTACTTCCCTAAAACAGGCCTTGGCCTCAGCCCCAGCTCTGGCCAATCTCAACCAAGAGCCAATATTACATTTGGAAACTCTCCTCTAACACTGCAGTCCGGCACAAGAGGTAAATGGAAAACTCAAGCCTATTGCCTATGCCTCCCAGGTTCTATCCCCAGCAAAACAAAAATACAGACTCTGCAAGAGGAATCTCCTTGCCACATTCTGAGCTGTTAAGCATTTCACCTACATCGTATATTTCTGTCCCATCATGCTGCACACCAACCACACCCCCACCAATTTTCTGCTGTCAGACCAAATCAAAGATGACAATGTCTTGAACACCAGACTTACCCACTGGTCTCTCCTTCTACAGAACTGAGACATCACTATACACCCCTACAAAATGGCATCCATTCTTGCACACTTATTCCTGTACCAAAGACACCCATATGAATGTGGCTTACAGCCACCCACTCTCCCAGATCCAGGCACTTTTCTAAGTGCCACTAAAACCACCCTAGCAGAATTTTCTCTCCACTGTATCTTTACAGTTGGGCTCCTCCTCTTATCATGAGGCAGAGCAAATGGCTGGATTTGGGGTCCTAGTCCTCTGTTCAGGAGGTGATATGATGATATTGCTGTGTTCGGAGGTTTCTTATCTCCCAGCAGGTACGCTGTTTTACTACATATTTTGGAATAAACGTTTCGGGTGATATCTGAGCTCCTGTGTCATGTTTTGCCAACAGGTCTTGAATCTTGCCAGCTAACATGTGCAAGGCCCCTACTTTTCTGGCACACTGGGACCAAGTTCTATGGCAAGATTATCATTTGCCGCAGAACTTCTGTGGTGGTGATTCGTAATATTTGAGAAGTCCTGTGGCATTAATGAACTACTACATCACAGAGTCAACTTGTCATCCTGACTTCACATCTATGGCAATGGTTATAGCAATCAGGACCAGGGAAAGCGCAATAACACTAGTTGAAAAAATAATGGACTTAAAAAAAACTATCCCTTATGGTCCTAGCTTACTGCATAAATGAAATACGTTAAGGGGACCTTATTTAATAAATAAGGTATTTCTTACTCATGCTGTCTACACCACTCATGAGGTCCCCACTGTGTATCACTTATATATTGATATGCAATCTGTAGCATACATACAAATGTATGTGTGTGAGTGTGTGTGTGTGTGTGTATGTGTGTCTGTTTGTGTGTAGATATCTATATTGAGAGAGAGGTACTGTATGTATATTTATTATTTTATTTTTTTTAATTTCCATGAAATTGTATCCTTATTCATACAGGTCCCTTTGGAAATCAAATAAACAGAATATAGGAGATATTGCAAAACTAATTTTTTATGCCAACCTGCTTCTCCTGACATACTTTGTTACACCACCAGGACATGACATACATGTGACCCCATTGTGAGATAAAGTTCTCCCACCCATTACAATGTATCGCCATGTGACATAACACTGCACCATACTGTCCCAGGCTTAGACCAGTGATGTGTTGCCCCAATCCTTGTGCTGTCCAGCCAACTCCCAGAACTCATCTCTGAACCTGAGTTGCCGGCATGGGAACACAGCATGCTCTCCTGTGGCACAACAGCTGGCCCTGCACACAGCATTTCTCCATAACATTTAGGTGATTCTATCAACCAGTGACAATATGCAATCAATAACCCTGGCAAAAATGTGTACAGCACAATTATTTATTTAACAGGTCTATTCTTTCAACAGGTCTACACATTTTATATTTCACTTTTCTGGGCATAATTACTTTATTCTTCTTAAAAATTACAGGTTAATGAATTTTACCAGTTATTCATTTCAGACGGCGCCTCTATACCTTAAAGGCAAAATACGTTTGTCCAAAGTAAGTATGGACTTAGCAAGTCTATGCTATTGTCAAGATTTTGTTTAAATTGGCCCTAGTGTAATAACGTAAGACTGAAAATTGTATTAGGCTGTAATGCAGGCTGAGCAAATATTACCGTGCTTGATGTGTTGTGCCACCGCCTCTGGCAGTGGAAGCTGTGGTAGATAAGTGCCTATTCATTTTTGTGGCAGAATGCAGCCATTACATTAGCTAATGAATTATGTTATAGCACTGATAACATCACATGCTGATCATAGAGGGGTTTTGGATATAAAAAGAGGTGAAAGGAACCAAGTTCTATGGATAAATGGAAATATTAATAAAGAATCACCAAGAACAGTGAATTATGTGGCACTGCAGATGTTCTGTGGTAGGTTGCAAGTTCTGCACAAAATTCTGCGGCCGCAGAATTCTAGGGGCCTTGAACATATGTTTAGCTGTGACCAGGGCACAGGTAAGTCATCATTTGGATAAAACTGAAAGAACTGGCATTTATACATCGATTGGCTGGTGCCTAGAGTAACTATTAGGGGTGAACAGTAGTGTGTAATGCAGTTATTGCTGTACAGATTTTTTGGGACATCAGTCTAGAAAGAAAGAAGCAGGAAAATAACCAGAGAATATGGGTGATATTATTGAGGGAAGTGTTACAGCTCCAGCAATGGTTGGTGGGCAGCAGACCCCACTTATGAAGCTGATAGGGGGTCCTGTGCAATCTGTGCAGTATTTTAAACTATGTAAAATGGCTATGGGTGTCTCTGAGGGATGACTTTAAATTTTTACAGCAAGAAGTCCAGTCAGTTTGTGTTAACGTACACCCTAGTTCAGTTTTCCATTTTTGATGCAGCTTCTGTAGTGTATTTGTGTTAATAAGGCAGAGATGCTCATAGATGAGGCTAGCATTCAGGGGGGGTTGTTTTCCACCTGGACTATCAGCTGTTCAATGTCATTGATCTGTCCAACACGGACATTGTGCCCGAGAAGTGAAAGGAGTGAGGAGCATAGCTGGAGTTATTGCAGTATCTATGTTTCTCCAGGCTGAACTCCTGTTGAAGCTGACCAAAAGACTAAGTAGCCCATTGAATGGTCTATTTGGTGGGAAAGAAGTGTAATATCTTTTGAAGACCATGTGATCTAATTGGGGAGCCACCAATAGTTATATAACAGTTTTTCCAGAGGGGCATATTTGGGGAGGTTTTAGGGTTCCACTTTGCAAGTTTGGCTACTGTTTTCCAAACCTTAACTATGTGGCTTATGGTGGGGTGAGTACATAGATGAGGTAGGATGCCACCAAACATAACTACACTGTGGAGGTATTTTTCTAGGATGAACTCCTCACAGGAAGCCCACCTAGTAGGTTTTTCATTCCACAAGGAAGAGGAGGCATGCCTCAATTGCAGTAAAGCATGCACAGCATGCTTCATAGAGAAGTCCAGTATTCCCAGGCTGCCACACTCAAAGAGGAGTGTTAATTTTCTGTGGCTTAGTCACCATGGTCCAGCACCCCAAAGAAACTGGAGCATCTGAGAGTGTAGTCATTGAAAAACCTCTGATTTGAGCTTCACCGGGAGATTGCCACATACATACTGTGTTTTGTGGTGGCTACCATCATTTAAACATGAGCTCTACCCTAGTGTGAAAGAGAGAGAACTCCACCTAGTAAAGTCTTGTGATAAGGCATTCAGAGGTGGGGGTTTAATACAGGCAAGTGATTGTATGCTCCAAAATAATTTAATGCCAAGGTATCGTATTTGCCCTTGTGCTGCTTGACGACCCAATGGAAAGGCATGTAGGTCATGGGTGTGGGGTTGGAGTGGTAAGATCAGTGATTTTGCTACATTAACTTTGTAGCCTCAGAGGGTACTTACTTGTTGGAAAAGAAATAGTACTGCAGGGACATTTGTTTCTCGTTGGGTGAGGGTCAGCAAAATGCCATTAGCAAATGCCAATGCCTTATGTTCTTTTCACTGCACTACTCCCCAATCATAGGTATCATAGGTTATACAGAGCTAGAAGACCCTAGTCCATAATGCTCACCAGAATTAATTATATCCGACTATACAGTTTTGTTTCAAATAGGTGTCCAAGTGTATTTTAAATGTATCAATATTATTACATGACACTATTTCCACAGGTAAACTATTCCAAATTTTGCAAACTCTTATTGTGAACCAATTTCTTCTTTTTTTTATTTACACTGTTCTATTTTTAATTGCAGTGTGTGTGCCCTGGTTCAATACATTTTGTCCCTTACTTCTAATCCTAATAACTCACACAAATTATTGTCATGCATTGCCTTAAATACCAGACATAAATCACCCCTCTTTCTACGATACTCCAAGGTAAACAATCCTAGTTTATCTAGACTTCTAACTTCCAGAATCTTTTTGGTTGCTCTCTGTTGAATTTTTTTCATTGATTTAATAGTGCTTTTGTCCCCAGGTGCCCAAAACTGGGCACAGTACTCCAGATGGGGCCTCACCAATGATGAATACAATGGGAGCAAGACATCACAACTTCTGCTGCTAATATGTTTATTTATACAATGCAACACTCCAGCTGCCTTTTTAATAACAGCCTGGCAAGGGAGTTTAGGGCTGAGACCACTAGTGATTCTAATACCCAGATCATGCTTATCACTAACAGATTTAAGGTTTTTTCTGCCAAGAAGGTATTTGGATTGTATGTTTTTTCTTCCAAGATGCATTACAACACATTTGTCTATATTAAAGGGCAATTTTTTTAAGGTGGCCCACTCATGTAGCTCATTTAGGGCACACTGGAGGGTATTACTATCTCCAGTATTAATAATGGGGTAACCTATACATGTGTCATCGGCAAACTTTGTTAACCAAACATCTGTCCTAGTTTTTAGTGATGCTATGTATAAATTGAACAGACACGGACCCTGAACCGAACCTTGTGGCACAGCGCTAGTTACTTCATCCCAATCTGAAAAAAAGCCCTTAATGCACACTCGCTGAGTGTGTCCTTTCAGCCATGATTCCACCCATCTTAATATATTCCCACCTATGCCAAGGTTTATCATATCCTCGATAATCTGGCCATGAGGGACCTTATCAAAGGCTTTGGACAAATCCAGAAAATGACATCCACAGCCTCACCCCTGTCAAATGCCATATAGACTCCGTTGTAGAAATTCAACAGGTTTGTCTGGCATGATCTGGCCTTTAACAAACCATGCTGAGTAGGATCAGGTTCTGTCATGGTACATAGATGTCCTTTTATAATTCCTTCTAATATTTTACCCAAAATGGATGTCAAGTTGATGGGTCTATAGTTTGACACTTCCTGCCTAGAGCCTTTTTAAAGATCGGAACCAAGTTGCCTGTCTCCAGGCATCGATAGCCTGGCCATCCTGAATGGATTTGTTAAATAAGCAGTAACGGACCTGATAAGGGAATTGCTAGTTCTTTAAGGAAGCAGGTATGTAGACCATCCGGGCCTGCTGACTTGTAGGGGTCCAAATTTTGAAGTAGTTTAAGTACAGTACTGGCGTCCTATTGTAAAATACCCACTCATGATATGATCATTATGTTTCTATGTGGACTCAGTTTTAGTATTAAATACTGATGAAAATTGTTTGTTGCACATGATAGCCATACGTGTCTTATCCACTACTAAATCTCCAGAGATATTTTTTAGTAGGCCAATAGTGGAGTACCGTCCCTTTTATCATTAATATATTTATAAAAGGATTTGTAATTATCCCCACATTTCTAGCTAGTCGTATCAGAAAGTCCCTTTTAGCTTTTAATACTATATTTAGTCACCTTTAACTGGAATTTAAAGATATCCCAACTTTGCTTGGTTCCACAAGACTTAACTCTTTTATAGGCCCTATTTTTATATTTGATATGTTTTTAACAGATTCGTTTATCCAAGGCATTTTTATGTTAGTTTTATCCATTTTTTTGATAAGAGGAATATATTTATTTGTTAGTAAAGTTAACTGGCTGATCAGAATTTGCCAAATTTCAGGAAATGAATGATCTAAAAAGGAATATTGCCAGTCCCAAGATGCACATTCTGATGTCATACCTGAGAAGTCAGCTCTTTTAAAATTATAGAGTATTGTATTACCTTGGTCTTGTCCTAAATTCCCACTAAGGGTAAAATGCACAATAAAATGGTCACTGGAGCCCAAGGGATGAAGCACTGAGCAATTAGAGATTTGATTTCCCATATTATGTAATACTAAATCCAGAATGTTATTACCCCTGGTACTGGTATTAACTATTTGTTCCTTATTTGCCAATAAAAATAGCTGCAAATATTTATTTTCAATGGAGGATTGAGTGTACATATTCTTCCAATTTATACCAGGGAGATTAAAATCACCCACCAGTAATGTGTTTTTTGTGGACGATATCTTCTCCACAAACTCTAACAGCTGAATATCATCATTTTGTATGATTGCTGGGGGTCTGTAAACTACTCCCATATTAATACAAGGTGCCAATATGGGAAATATTTTGACCCATACAGCCTCAATACTGGGCCATTGTGTAAGTTCAATTTTCTCAACATTAATAAAACTTGACAAATACAGTGCCACCCCTCCACCCTTAGTATTACTTCTGTCTTTGTGAAACAAAGTATAACCTGGAATATTTTTGCCCCATGTATCATTTTCACACCACCATGTTTCTGTGACAGCACACATATGAATATTTAGTAGTTCCAATAGTAAAATAAGTTCATCGAACTTACTCCCAGGACTTCGTGCATTAATAACTAAGCAATTCCAATCAGGAGGGGTTAAGGAAATTTTACTCTTACAGTTAGTATCATGGTGTGGAGTATTTCCCCCATCTAATAGTTTAAACAATGATCAATCTGGTGTTGTAGTCTAGTAGCAAAGATATTTTTGCCCTGTCTATTTAAGTGCACACCATCCCTTGCAAAAAGATTTTTGTTCAGAAAACCAGTCCAATTCTCTAAAAAGTAAAACCCTTCCCTTGTACACCATTGTTTAAACCAGCCATTTAAAGTCATAATGTCCCTTTTTTTTATCAATACTTGCCCTAGGTATTGGAAGGAGTCCTGAGATAATCAACTTTCCCCCTTGCCTTTTTATAGAATCCCCAATTTCTTCAAAAGCCCTCTGAATTTGCAATAAGGATCTTTTACCAAGATCATTTAATCCTGCATGAATCAGGGTGAGAGGGGAAATGGTATGTTCTTGTAGCCCTGAGAACATATCCTTTATGTTGTTAATACCTGCTCCAGGAAGAGCACTAATGTGTGGTGTTTTACTAATGTCTCATAATAGCAGTTCAAGGGCTAGGATAAAAAGGAACAGGGAGGGTGGGCATCCTTGTCAGGTCCCCTGCTGAGTAGGAAGGGGGTGAGATTACTGAGTTAGTAAGCACTGATGAAGTGGCCCCATTGTAGAGGCTACAAATACTATTGATGAGTTGTTCCCCAAAGTCAAAGTCCTATAGGACATAGAAGAGGTATAACCACTCCACCCTGTCAAATGCCTTTTTGGCACTGGCAGATGGGTGAAGACATCATGCTTGCCAAAGGAGGTTGATCAACCATCTGGTGTCGTTGGATAGTCTCCAAAGTGGAACAAAGCCTGCTTGGTCTCCATTTATAAGCATAGTGATGACTTGTAGGAGATGGGCAGCTATCATTTGAGCATAGGCCGTACAGTCAACTGGGATTAGTGAACTAGAGCAGTAGCTTCCACCATTCAGAGGGTCTTTGTTTGGTTTGGGGAGAAAAGTAATGATAGCTGTGCACATCGAGAATGGCAGCAGCCACCAGAAGATGGCTGTGAGGCTGCTCCACTGTTCGTGGTTCTGTTTCCTTGGGTGTTCTCATAATTTGTTAAAACTTTCTTATTCTTTACGGTTTTAAAATAGATGAAAGAAACCTAAGCTATTTTAGTATTTGAATTTTAATCCCTAGATGGAGCTTAATAGATCTTATTTTTTCAGTCCACTGAAAAGCAGAACACAAGTTTGTTCGGTTTACATGTTACTGACTGTTTCATCAGAAATGGTAGCTTTTACCTGAGAATTGATGAGCAGGCAGTCCAGCTTCTTGGAGCTAGCAGTCATTGTGGATAGCCCTGAATCCTCTGTAAGAGGTTGTCCAAGTCCAGAGTGCGGGAGAGCCCGACCAAGGTTTGCTGTTATGTTGTTATGCACTGTTTCTACCTATAACAGGTACACTAACTTTGCCAAGGGGTTGAGAAACTGAAGTTTGAATTTGGCTCTCATTTACTATGCTCAGAAAGCAATTTTCTTACTTTTTCAGGTGTGTGCAATTGTGCCCTGAGGTTTGTTCGAATCTGATTGCCCTGAACTTTAGCTGTTTTTGTGTTTCTGTGTATCTGTGTTCAGAAGTTTGAGAAACCCAAAAGCAAGACTGGTGGTGGTAACTACACAGGATCTCAGTGGTCGGTGGAGGTGTTTTATGAACGGAGTACAAAGATTTGGTGTAAGTTCCCAAGAAGAGCTGGTAAGAGATTTTAATATTGGCAACATTGAAACAGATGCCTTAATTAAGGAACCTTGTGGTGAGTGGCCTGAAGTATCCTTTGTTTTGTGGCAAAGCACCCTTTAAATGCTTTATTCATTAACTTTATATCACTGGCTTCATCCTAAATAAAAGGGCTCTTATTTATTCAAAACCATGAAATGCAGGAACAGAGATACTTGAAAATGACTACTGGACTATTAACTTGTGCTGCTGACATTTGCTAAGTGCTTTTCATCTGAAAAAAGAAACAAAAAAGCTAAAACATATCCAAGCATTCACTATGCATCTGTTAGAAATGCTGTGACATTATACATTTTTCTTTTTAATATGATAGTTATATGGGTAGTAAGCTTTTAGAAACTAATCAAATGGAATAATGTATTAGATTAAGGGCATATTTGTGTTTATGACCCATAGACCCTAGTTTAACGAAATTATCTTTGCAGGTAAAATTATTTTCAAAGGTGGCTACATGAAGTAATAATCTTTAAGCTGTGTAGCTGTAATTGCAGTTTAGCCTAATTTTGAAGCTGTGTATGTATAATTGTTGTTTAGCTTACTAATTTACACATTTGACCCTGGGTATAAATGGAGCCTTTTAGGTTTTGTTTGGCTCCACTAGATTGTTTATTATTTTAAAGGGGTAGGTGCATATGTTATCTTAATTAGGTCATTATTTAATTATTTGCATAACTGTGGTACCTAATTGGTGCCTGGTTAGGGAAGATGAATCAAGCCCAGGCTTCTTCTTTAATTTCTTCCAGGGGCTGGGTGGGGCAGATCTGTATAAACACTTTGGGCCAGATATTCAAACCTTTGTGCCTAGTGCAAATCCATAGTGCTGGAATAGCGCTGGATTTGCCCGAGGCTGCAATATTGAAAAGCCCTATTAGTGCCAGCGCTGAATGGTAGTGCCGACGCTAATAGGTAATAGTATGCAGGGGCGTGGACAGGAGATTGCCCATGCATACCAGCAGTGTGGCATATTCAAATGCATAGTGTCGCGCTACAGGCATTAGCTCGACCTGTAGTGCAGTGCTAGAAACCGCTGGACAAAAGCTGATGGTAATGTGGCAGTGCCCCCCCATTGTGGACCCCAAGTAGATGTGGTAGAAGCCCTGGTAGTCTAATGGTCCCACCACCCAAGCTTGTATCCCGACCAGTGTCCAATAAAAGTAAGCACTTAGACCTGGTAGTCTAGTGGTTCCCCTCCAGCACATATCCCGACGCCCGTTATGAATAAATTTAAGCACCTATCCCTGGTAGTCTAGTGGTCCCCCCACACAAATCCAGACCCGGTTTGCATAAAATTACATCACTTTCCCTGGTAGTCTAGTGGTCCCCGACCCAGCAGTGATGCCCTACTTAGCCAGGAACACTTACGAACAGAGCGGTGACTGGCTCAGCCCCCTCCTCACCACCCGTCCGGCTGCCATCTGAGGTACAAATGAGCATAGTATAGCTCATTTGTACCTCAGTCAGCGCCGCCATGGTGGTGAGAGGAGGGCTGAGCCGTGAGCCGCCTCTGTTCGTAAAGTGTTTCTGGGCTAAGCGGGGCATCACTGCTGGGGAGCACTAGACTACCAGGGAAAGTGATGTAATTTTTGCAAACTGGGTCAGGATTTATGTGGGGGATCCACTAGAGTACCAGGAAAGTGATGTAATTTTTGCAAACCGGTCGGATTCATGCAGGGGGGACCACTAGACTACCAGGGAAAGTGATGTAATTTTTGCAAACTGGGTCAGGATTCGTATGGGGACCACTAGACTACCAGGAAAGTGATGTAATTTTTGCAAACCAGGTCGGATTCATGCAAGGGGGTGGGGGACCACTAGACTACCAGGGAATGTGATGTTATTTTATTTCAAACTGGGTTGGGATTTGTGTACGGGGGTGGGGGGACCACTAGACTACCAAGTGTTTACCAACCAGATTGCTCACTTGATACCAACTTGTGTAACACCTGTTATCAATTACATGTACCCTGTACCCAATTGTATTTGTCTGACCACAGTGTGACATGGCGCCTGTTGAACGCCTATTGTTTTGCAAAACCTGCTTATGTAACCAAAAACACAATGTATGTCTTTATGTGACGAGTACTTTTGAAATAAGCCTCTGGCTCAAAGGTTGTAAACTGATTCTTAGAAATAAATAAATAAAATAAATAAATAAATAAGGACATTACTTTCCATTTGAATGTGAATGGGTCAGGACTGCACCAACTGAGCCTGGCAGCACATAGTTCCTGTTGCTTCCAGCCTGTACTTCCATTCTGACCAATAGGGGGAGCTTTGTGCACCATGCAGTATCACCGGGCAAACTGCTTGGTAATGTATGCTAAGCAGCACTTAATGAGATGCAAATGTACCTGTTTGCCCACGGATTACCAAAGAAGGCTCATTTGCATGGGAGCTTTGACTATAGCTCCAGTTTGCCCCGGGCTAACCAGTTTGCACCAGGCTAATGTGTTAGCACTGTACAATCAGGTTAGCCCCAGGCAAACCTCACTTCAGCATAGCACAGTTCTGCAGTGTGTGGCTTATATTGTTGTTTGCAGTCATACCTCTCAACTGTCCCTGATTTTCAGGGTCGTCCCTGATTTTACCTCAAAATCTTACTCTGTCCCACCTAAACATTGTGTTTCTGTGGCCAAAGAGTGGGGGTTGTAAGCATAAAATAATGTCAAACATTAATGTTACTGATGTGTCCTTCCTTAGAAAATGCATTTTACACTACACCACTTATCCTACCAGCTTCCTAAGTGGATATCATCAATTTTTAGTATGTGTCCCTGATTTTAAACTTTTGTCCCCAATGTTTTTAAGCCTTGTCCATGATTGATGAGGCAGGGGGTTGAGAGGTGTATTAGCAGTAGCTGTGAAATATCTCTGTGCAATCACACACAATGTTCTCCACCTGCAACACTGGCTTGCTACAGAGTCTAATGAGCTGCAGTTGCAGTTTGCACTTCTCTGTTGCTATACTCAGTGCTGTCTTATTCCCGGGCTATTTTTGCCCTGCACTCCCAGACCAGTTTGCCCGACTTCCTTAGACTGCTATATTCAGCAGGATTAGCACCAGGCTATTTCCTTTTGAATATAGCTTGCTTTGTGCTCCGGCTAAGTTTGCTCACTGGGCAGTGCTAATTTAGCCCTGGGGCAAAGTTTTGAATATCTGGCACTTTGTGTCCTAGTCATACATACCAAAATAGAGAGTATGGAATGAAGAAACATCTAGTGACCAGGTTTGCATATAAGGGGACAGAACCTGTTTTTAGCTCCCTGTACTTTGTTACTATGGTATATTCTTGAGTTTTAATTCTGAAAACTGGTAGCTAGAGTCTGAAATAGATAATAAGGTAGGCAGTTATGGAGAAAATTTATAGAGCAAATTAGTGGTACAGTCCACTCCACTTACACCGCCCTTGGTTATCACGGACAGTCGGTTATTGCGGGCAATTTCCATTTGCCATTTGCCACTCCCATAGGTGTATTGTTTAAAACTGATGGCTATACTGACTTACTAGTGCCTGCTATTCCGGGCAGCTGGCAGTGATCTGGTGTGAGAATAGGGCTAATTAACACCCAACACCCCATTAACACCTTGTGTGTTTGGTATGCACAGCACTTTTTTAACTACAGATCGCATGGTTAATCACTCTTTCAAGCTTAAATCCCATCTTGTACAGTACTTTATGTCTTGTACTTTACCTTAGCACACTGCTCGCTCGAGTTGGATAAAGAGTCAGTGAATTAAAGCTGCAACCTGCGGATAAGTGCTTGGCGGGGGGGAGTTGGATAAAGAGCCGCCGTACACAGTGAATCTAATCTCGTGTATCTTGCTGCTCGCTTGAGTTAGATAAAGAGCCACCGCACCACTGTAAATAAATCTTTAGCTTTATCTAAATCCCAGCAGTGATCTTGTGTGAGAATTGGGAGACTTAACGCTGCTCGCTCGAGTTGGATAAAGAGTTGGAGACTTAACTCTCCATGCTGCCGAACAATTAGACCTGACATTAAGGTAGGCTGAAAACTGCAGCTGAGTGCTTGGTCGGGGGGGGGAGGTTGGATAAAGAGCCACCCTACACAGTGAATCTAATCTTGAACTTGGAATTCAGTGTCTTTAGATACAGCGCCCATTCGCTATAATGGGCAGAATCTCCTTACACATATGTGCCTGTTATAAGTGAATTGGACTGTAAATAATAGGATCCAGGACTCAGTGGAGTCCCTGGAAATGCAAAGGTACACTTGACAGAGTATTGATTACAAAACTCTGAATGGTTGTATGTTTGATAATATTATGTGGGTGTTATGTAGGGGCCTTGACCTGAAATCTTGGGGATGTTTCTGAGGTTGCCCTGTGGATGGCCTATTTGACTGACTTGGCAACATGGTAGGATACAGGATGGGTAATGGTTTGATAAGGGCCTGGGAAGCTATAAGGTTAGTTTTTAGAAATGTTGTTAGGTGAATTAAAACAAATTAAAGATCTATAAGCAAAATGTATAATATAAATTTATTCCATCTAGGAAGTCATTTTTTGTACTCAGAGCCAGTTGGAAAATTAATGTTTATTTATACATATAGAATGTCCAACTGTAATACTTTATTTTTATATTGGGAATGTGTACATTTGTATTTGCTGTATGAATATTGTGATGGCTTAATCAGCCGAACAATAAAACTTGAACTTGAGGCTGGCAGCACTTTATTTTGTATAGCTTCATTGAGCACTTACATTAACTGGGACAGGAGGTCCTGTTTAAAACATTTAAAGAACTTGGCTGGTAGGCCGTCAGAACCCAATGCTTTACCAGAGGGCATAGAGATGATGGCCATTTCAAGTTCTTGTATAGAGAAGTGACGGTCTAGCTGTTCCTGCAGTTTGGGGGAGATTTTGGGTAGGTTGAGTGGTGAGAAGAAGGTGGACAGTTCATCATGGCTAGGGTTGTTCTCTTTTTTTTTAACAATTCTTTTTCTCACCCCTCTTTTCCACTAACCTCTCTCTAAAGACAACACTCAGCTGTGGCTCTCCCTGTCTGCCTGAAGCCCTGGTGGCACTCCATGGTCACCAGACTCCCCACCTCTACGTCAGCGCCATCCTAACCCTCCAGGTCTGAGTCCCCCAAGGAAGGACTGCCAATCCTCTGGCTCTCTATCTAGAATGCTGGTGGGCAATGCTGGATCAAGGGAGGGCCCAAGGAACGCCTACTGAAGGGCTGGCATAGGGTGTGGAGCCGTCTATCCTGGACCCCGCCTTTACCTGTCAGTGGGAGGGGGAGTTCTAACTTAGTTTACACCCTATCCCCCTCCCCCTCCTTCCCTGCAGAGCCTAAGCATGTAATGATGCCAGGGATGGCCATCGTGGCTCTGCAATCCACTACTTGAGCCCTGAGCATTGCAATGCCTCTAGTCTCCGCTGAAGGCCACTGCAGTGCCAGGCTTATTCCTGGATCCCCCCAAGAGAGGAGAGCAGTCCTCTGGATGCTCAATCCTCTCTCTCCCCTGCTGACCCCTGGCAGTCTGGGCTCATTCCCGAACCCGGGTTGCTGGCATGGTGTGAGGTGTAGCGTCCAGCACCTCAACCCTCAGCACCACCAGGCCAGCCAGGGTTGTTCTGTTAGCTATAGAGTGTTTCATAAAAATGTCTAAAGGCAGTATTGCTGATCCCTGTCCACACTGTGCCATCCCTGATGTGTCCAGGATCCTGTGGATTAATGACCTTGTCTTGTATTTTTGGAGTTGGTAGGGTAGTAGTCTACCTGGGCATTTATTGGACTCCCAAAATTTTTGCTGAAGATGGAACAATGCAAATTCAGCTTTCTGTGTAAATGGAGTTTGATTTGTATCTTATGCCAACAATTTTGGCCATTAGGTATGGAGGGTGTTGGAACTCTCTGTATATTTCTGTTCCAGCTCCCAAAGGTTATTGAGCTGGTCCTGTAGGTCACAGACTTTCTGTGATTTTTTTATATGGGAGGAATAGCTTAAACATCACCCTCCAATGAAGGCCTTAAGGAGAATCCCACCATGTGGCAGCCAAGCTATCATCAGGGTTGTTAACTTGAAGGGTTCCAAAAGTAAATGCGCTCTGAAATTAACCACAATGCCACAAATTTAACAAAAAAATGTGTTGCATTTAATAATCCACCAGTGTGAGCCCCAGTGCCTTGGCTACAAGACTTCAAGGGGGGTGTATACCATAGATGATTCGAAGTGCAATTTATACAAGAAAAACAATGACATCATAGTCACACATTAATTGATTAAATACCAATTTAAACTATTTAAAGAAAAAATGTAGAAAAACTAATTCAAAGGAAACATGTCATGTCTTTAAATACTTATTTAAGTTACATATAGGAAACAACATAAAAGAAAACTATTGTAGCAGTTGGAACAGTGAGGAGAGGGAGAGAAAGAAGTTTTGAGGAGGAAAGGAAAAAAAGAGGATCATGTATGGTATATGCCCTCTTGAAGGCTTGTAGCTGAGACACTAGGGGCTCACACTGGTGGATTATTAAATGCAACTAATTAGTTATTAAATTTGTGGCATTGTGGTTAATTTTGGAGGACATTCACTTTTGAACCTTACAAATTCAGGGCTAGCTGCCTGTTTAATGCGAACCGCCTCTACCTCAAGAACGCAGGGATTTGAACTTGGAACTTGTGGTATTCAGCTACCTTTTCCTCTGAGCGGCTGTGTGTGTTTTTATGCACAGATGAGGCTTAACCTGCTATCTCTAATTACCACATGGTGTGAGCTGCATTTATTAGCAGAAGCTAATATATGTGTTCACATGCTTTACTTAAACTGTCGATCTTCTTTGAAAAACAAGACTGTGGCCCTGTATTTAACTTAAGAAACGGTTCTAGTTCTGACCTTCGCTATTGTTTTGCACTAGTTCATTTTTTTGTGCTCATGTCTGAAAGCTGCTGAGCTGCAGTACTGAGAGAAACAACATTTTTTTTTCCTAAATAACAGGGTTACTGGCAGTGATATGTTGGAAGGAGTTTCAGGGGATGTGCCTAAAGAAACCAACAGAGCAACAGTGAACACAAGTTTCTGCTTGGAAGATTTATCTTCGTTACAATCAAGAAAACAGCATTTAAGAGCTAACTTGAAGGAGTTTTGACCACAGAAGATCCAGCATCTAATTCTAATTCTAATACTCGAGAGGCTGCTTATTAAAGAAATAAATATTAGTTATAACATCATCTCTTTAGAGACTTACTCTGACAGAAGTCAAGCACCCAGAGAATTGCGCAGAATTAAAGCGCCTTGTGTGTTTTTGACAATTTCAAGCGAAGAGAAGCATTGTTGAAACTATCAGAAGCAGCATCTTTAGCATATACTCGACTTATTATTGAAGAAGATTCAGAAGATTATGTGGATTTAGGGAAGGAGCTTAAAGTAGCCAAGTAGGGAGTGGCTAAATACAGAGCACACTCAGAGTTTTGCCAGTTTGATAAATTGCTTAAAAATGAAATATTAAAGCATGAAGAGGAGATTATCGATCGAAAGCAAACCAAGATATTAAGAGATAGCAAAGATTACGAATTGGGAACTGCATATAGTTTATCAAAGAATTCAGAAAATAGACCTAGGAGTAGAAGGCGGTCTAGAAACAGGAGCAAGAATAAAAACAGATCTAACTCTTAAAAGAGAGAAATATCTGAACAACCTACTAACAAAGCTACAAAATCTGTCACTATTGATCTGACTAAAAACACAGACAGAAGGCCTTTTTTAGGAAAAGCAATAAATCCATTGGATCAGTGCACACAAAACAAAAAAGATGCACTAGAAAGAGGAAGCAAGGGGAAAGATCCAGGAAGCAAAACGAGGTCCTTGAGGGCTCAAAAGAATCCCAACTACAAATACTGAATTTAAGTAACTTTGAACTTAGCCCTCCAGAAATCTCTTTATTACTAAAAGGACTTAATTTTGTACCAACCCCAGTCATCAACTTTTTTTCAGTTTTTGTGGATATATTTAAACTATTTTGCAAAATTAGACTTAAATATTTCTTTTCAAATAAAGAGCGAAATAACATATGCAGAGAAATGGGTTTCACAGAAGCTACAATGGACCAGGAGGTTACCATGGAAAAAGAATTGGATTTTTTACTGGCAGCAGCAGAAGAAGATCTAAGAGGCACAGGAGAAAATGAGAAATTGTCTGACATTACTTTAGTGCTTGATGATGAGAGTTTCAATACATCAAAAATGCCAGCATTTAAAGATCTTGACTTTAAACTTATGAGAGACACACTATTCAAATATCAATCTGACTTTTGTCCTATGGTCATTAACAACAATGCGACTGTGTTTAAAAACACAGTTTTGTACAAAGTAAGAAAACTTATGTTAAAAAACAAAAAATAAACAACAACATAAGAAGTTGAGTGCCTCAGAGGTATTAGCCCTGAAACATCTTGAAACCAACAGGGACATAATAATTAAAAAAAGCTGATGAAGGGGGTAATATTGTACTAATGGACACCTTAAAGTACAAAAATATGATTGAGAAATTAATATTTGATGCGAATAACTATAAAAAGCTGAAAAACAACCCCACACATCAGTTCAAAAAGGAACTTTATGTGCTTTTGGATAAAGCAGTGCATGAGGGATTTATAACAGATAGTGAATTTAAATATTTGTATTGTGACTATCCAATAGTCCCCACTCTGTACTGCCTCCCTAAGATACATAAAGACTTACAGAACCCCCCAGGTAGGCCTATTGTTTCTGGTGTTGGATCAGTGACTGAAAATGTATGCAGTTTTGTTGATTTATTCCTGTAACATAGCATATTAAAATTGCCATCCTATCTAAGAGACTCTGGGGACACCATCCGAACATTTCAGGAGATAGTATGGAAGCCAGACTACGTATGGCTCACTGTGGATATAGAGGCTTTATATACTTCCATCAGACATCAGGATGGGATCAGAGTAAGCTAGGTTTTATTTAGAAAAAGATCAGCTAGAAACCCATGCACCTGTGGACTTTCTAATTGAGGCCTTGAGTTTGTACTTCATTGTGGGTACTTTGAATCTGATAACAATTACTACATACAGGAATGTGGTACAGCCATAGAGAGCCTCAGTGGCCCGCTTATGAAATCTATTTACGGCATGTGGGAGTTTCTGCACTTGTACAGTTTAAATGAAAATCCTTTCTCTCATAACATAATAAAGCGGGAATGTTTAATTGATGACTGCCTGTGTGTCTGGAAAGGCAGTATTGAGATCACAAAATTCATTGTCTGGTTAAATAAGTCGTCTTAACCTAAGATTCACTTCAGTATTCAGCAGGAACAAATAGATTTTCTAGATATAACATTTATCAGTAAAAGTATCACAAAGAAAATAAAGACAGATAGCTTTAGGAAAGCCACATCTACAAACTCTCTACTCAGAAACACTAGCTCCCACCCAAGAAAGTTAAAGGAAACTATTCCTTACAGTCAGTTAATTAGACTGAGAAGGAACTGTACTGAGGATTGTGATTTTTTGCACCAGGCAGGAGAACTCGTAGAGATATTTAAAGTAAGGGGCTATCATGAGTAAGTTCTGACAAGGTAATTAACAAAACTCAAAAACGGCTGCTAGAGGTTGGAGTGACTAAAAAGAACAAGCATTTGTCAATGCTGAATGTTCATTGCATTGGTCTGTTGAGCTCGCTCACTGCCCCTCTGTCACTCGCTCAGTCTGTTTCTCCCAGTGCTGCAGGCTGCTCTTTTGTACTGGGCTCCTGCCTGTTGGCAGCTTTTTCTGCCCACTAAGAAATCTGCAGCTGTCCCAGACAGAGGTCCATTGTGGTTGCTCACTCCCCTTCTCTCACTCGCTCATTCTGCATCTCCTGACACTGCAGGCTGCCCTTTGTACTGGGCTCCTGCCTCTGTTGGTGGCTTTTCTGCCCACAAAGAAATCTGCAGCAGAAACCGACACAGGTCTGTTGAGCCTGCTCACTCCCCTCTCTCACTCACTTGTTCCGTTTCTGCTGGCGCTGCAGGCTGGCCTTTTGTACTGGGCTCCTGCCTGCATTGCCGCCTTTTCTGTCAACAAAGAAATCTGCAGCTGTCCGACAGAGCTCCGTTGAGATCACTCACTCCCCCTGTCTCCTCCTCATTCTGCTTCTCCTGGCACTGCAGGCTGCCCTTTTGTACTGAGCTCCTACCTCTGTTGGCACCTTTTTCTGCCACAAAGAAATCTGCAGCAGTTACAATAGAGCTCCGTTGAGCTTGCTCACTCCCTCTCACTCACTCATTCTGGTTTCCCACCACTGTAGGCTGCCCTTTTGTACTGGGCCCTGCGTGCATTGCTGTCCTTTTCTGCCACAGACAAATCTGCAGCAGTCCCAACAGAGCTCAGTTGAGCTCACTCACTCCCCTCCCTCACTCGCTCATTCTATGTCTCCCGCGCTGCAGGCTGCCTTTTGTACTGGGCTCCTGCCTGCATTAGTGGCTTTTTCTGGCCACGAAGAAATCTGAAGCAGTCCTGACACAGCTCCATTGAGCTCGCTCACTCCCCCCCTCTCTCATTCACTCATCCCATTTCTGCCAGCGCTGCAAGCTGGCGTTTTGTACTGGGCTCCTGCCTGCGTTGCCACCTTTTTCTGCCCACAAAGAAATCTGCAGCAGTCACAACAGAGCTCCGTTAAGTTCATTCACTACTGCTCTGTCACTCACTCGTTCTGTTTCTCTTGGCGCTACAGGCTGCGCTTTTGTACAGGGCTCCTGGCTGGGTTGGCACCTTGGTCTGTCCACAAAGAAATCCGCAGCTGTCCTGACAGAGCTCCGTTGAGGTCGCTCAGTCTCCCTCTCTCATGCAATCATTTTGTTTGTCCTGGCGCTGCAAGCTGCCCTTTTTTACAGGGCTCCTGCCTGCATTGGCACCTTTTCTGCCCACAAAGAAATCCACAGCAGTCCTGACAGAGCTCACTCAGTCCCCCTGTCTCACTCGCTTGTACTGTTTCTCCACCGCTGCAGGCTGGACTTTTGTACTGGGCCCCTGCCTGCATTGTGCCCACAAAGAAATCAGCAGCAGTCCTGACAAGCGCTCCGGTAAATTTGCTCACTCCCCTCCCTTCCTCACTCTATCGTTCTGTTTCTCCCAGTGCTGCAGGCTGCCCTTTTGTACTGGGCTCTTGGGCCTTTTTCTGCCCACAAACAAATCTGCAGCAGTCCCAACAGAGCTCAGTTGAGCTCGGTCACTCCCCCACTCACTTGCTCGATCTTAATCTGTCCCAAACACTGATTTCCCACAGTGACCATGCCATTCTCTGGCAGGAGTGCAAAAACATATTTTAGACAGGATGTGAAAAATGACAGCTGTACTGTTCATAAAGAGGTGTGAAAAATGCCACTGTTGAAAATGTGGCGTGAAAATATTACAAATTTGCGAAGTTACAAGGGTGCATGGAAACAGTTCAATGCATGCTTGTAACACAGTCATGTTATGGAGTTTCGTCACCAAATTTTCAACATAGGGATTTTAGGACCTTTGCTCATGAACAGTGTCACTGTCATTTTCTTAATCTGTCCCGAACACTGATTTCCCATAGCAACCGCATTATTCTGCGCCGGAACTGTGTAAACACATTTCGGTCAGGATGTGAAAAATGACAGCTGTACTGCTCGTAAGGAGGTGTGAAAAAATGCCAGTGTTGAAAATGGGGCATGACAATATTACAAATCTGTGAAGTTACAAGGGTGCGTGGAAAGTACGTAATGCACACTTGTAACACAGTCATTTGATGGGCTATCATCACCAAATTTTCAACATAGGCATTTAGGACCTCTGCTCATGAACAGTATCACTGTCATTTTCTTAATTACCCGAACAGTGATTTCCACAGCGCCGCTCTATTCTGTGTCGGAAGTGCGAAAACACATTTCAGCCAGGATGGGAAAAATGACAGCTGTACTGTTCATAAGTAGGTGTGGGAAAATGGCAATGTTGAAAATCTGGAGTGAAAATATTACAAATTTGCGATGTTACAAGCGTGCATGCAAACTGCACAATGCACGCTCGTAAAACAGTCATTTTTTGGATTTTTTCCACCAAATTTGCAACACAGGCTTTTTGAGAGCCCACCTCATGGACACTGGCACTGTCTTTTCATTAATTGGCCCCAAAAGGTGATTCCACGCAGTGATCGCAAAATCACCTTTCGGGGCCGATTAATGCCATGACAGTTCCAGAATTCATGAGGAGGGGTCCCAAAAACCTCATGTTGAAAATGTGGTGCCAAAATTCCAAAAGATTACTGAGATATGCATTAAAGTTGGAAACAACCCATTTATTCCATTATACAGCTTACCAGCATTTCCTCAGTTCACGGTCAGCTTTGAAGAGTGCAGGCGGTCTCCGGTCCACTGAAGATCATCACGCTAACCCGGAGGTAAGTATGGGGTGGGGTGTGGGAGGCAGGGTTTGCAGTGGGTGGGTGCTGGTTGCGGAAGGAGGAGCAGGAGACCGCCAAGGGACAGTTTCCTTTTTACAGGTTAAAAAGACATTGTGGGACGTTTTTTATTTTACAGGGACATGTACGCACGCTGGGGTGGGCTCCCAGCGTGCCCAAAATCTTTCTTTTGGGGGAAGCTGTAGCCGACGGGATTGAGGCACCCCATTGGCACACAACAAAAGGGGTGACATTATGCCAGTGGGGATTGGGCACCCGTTGGCAGACAATACAAGTGGGGAGTTTACATAATGCTGATGGGAAGAGGGCTTCCCGTCGGCAACATAAACATTGGGGCACAGAAGACGATGGGGATTGGGGCCCCGGTCAGCAAATAAACACGGTGTGGGGGGGGAGTTAATATTGTTTGTGAACATGGTGGCAAACCACCGCCATGTTCACAAACAATATCAGTGTGTCAAGATCCCGCCCTGCAATGACAGGTTGCTCCCTCATTGCAGCGAATGGCTTATGTTGCAATGACATGGCAGCCGCTGATTGCAGCGGCTAAATTTTTACAAGTTGGTGACACGCTGGCTGAACTAGTGTCAGTAGCAGCATGCCATGGCATTGGGGGATGCTGGACAAGCCTTTAAAGGCTGTGGGGGCATTGGCCACAACAGTGCCGCACCAGCGCCTCCACAACTTGCTTGTGGAGAAAGCTGCCGCCAATATGTTTTCGCGCGCCCATGCAATCAACATAAAAAGAAAATGACAACAATTTAACACTCTCTTTAGAGTATAATGGAATAGCAGGTCAGGTGGGAAATGTGATCTGGAATTGTTGGGACATTTTATTAAGTGATGTTAGTCTAAAAGAAACAGTGTCTAACACTCCAAGAATAACTTTTAGACAAACGGCCAATCTGAAAGACAGATTAGCATAGAGTTAATTTTACCAAAAACAGCAGGAGTCAAAAACATGGCTACCTATCAGGTCAAAAGGTGTGCATAAATGCATAAGGTGTAATGTCTGGAAATGTATGAATGTTGGTTATAAAATGGGCTTCGAAATCCCAAAGCACTGATTGGCTACAACATCATCTGAGCCGTGTCCTTATCAGATGATATTGTAGCCAACCGGCACTACCACCCAGCAACATGCCTCATGACAGAAAAAATCAGTGAGCTCTGCCAACTGAAAACAAGAGCCTGACTGGCAGAGCTCACTGATGCCAGAGCCCGACACCTTCTCGCCTCAGACCCGCGAACTGAAGCGGCGCAAAAACCACCGATCGCAACTCCATTACTCTTTAAAGCGGAGCGAATAAATAGTCCACAGCACCCTGAAAAAAAAACCACACAGCAATAAACCCAAGTCATCTACAGAAAAAAACTTCCTAAAAAAGCGATGTACCTTGCTCCAGCTCCAACATTGCTCCCATTACGGAAACATAACAACTTCCACTCCGGCCCGAAATCCTACCCCACAAGAAACCTTCCACCAACAAGCGTAATACAGCATTACAATAGAAGTCCAACGTCAGCATTTAACCTCGAAACTCTGCGATGCCTAACGTGAGTTCATCACCCTCCGAACTAAAAAGCGCAGCGGCGTAACATGAAGCACCAGCACCTCAACTAGCAGATTCCACACAATTAAATAGCCGGTGATCGCAGCAATGTTGGACAGGAATAAGGTACATCGTTTGTTGTAGAAAGTTTTCTTCTTGATAGATGACTTGGGTTTATTGCTCTGTGCTTACTTTTCAGCGTGCTCTGGACAGTTTGCAGCTTGCGTTTTAAACATCAATACAGTTACGAGATCAGTCGTTTAGAAAAGCGCTTCAGTTCCGATCTCAAGCGAGAAGGTTTCCGCTTCCTAAATTAAAACCCAAATCATTCCGCTTTGTTCCTTAATTCCCTTAATTAAACCCAAATAAAAGTGTTAAAATATTTAAAATCCATCTTAAAACCTTCAATCTTACTATACTAATGGCAAGTAACTATCCTAATGGCAATAACACAATAACAAAAGGGACTATTTTCTTCCCTACAATATGTTCTCCTATTATTTTTTAAAATATCAATAAAAAACTTTAAAACTAAAATGTTTATTCACTTTACTGTTGCCCCATTTATAAAGCGCAATAACACACTCCGAGGTGTGGAGTTCGTGCTGATAAAGACACGCCCTAGGGGCATAAGGCACTCGGCGCCAGCGCCTGGTGCCTTAGCACACCCCTAGGCGTGCTCTTATCAGCACGTAACCCACACCTCGTCATGTGTTATTGCTTACGGATGAGATTGTTTTACCTAATAACACCAGACTTGAGATCAGAGATTTTATCTCTTGTACCACCACCTTTGTGGTATATATATTGTGTTGTAGCTGTTAGCTATACTACATTGGCAAAACCATCAGAATTCTTTTAGAAGAATGCATCCAAGAACACATCAGATCTATTTTAAACAGAAAATTGGATAAACTTGTAGGCAGGCACTTTGCAGAAGCACACAACTCTGATCCAAAAGTTTTAGGTTTATGGGTCTAGAATGTATTAAGACTCTTGCAAGAGGTGGTGATAGACAGAATCTGCTACTGTGTAAAGAACGTTATTGGATTTTTAGGGCTGAAACTGTAAGGCCTAAAGGCCTAAATGAAAGATGGGACCTTAAGCCATTTCTAAACTAGAAAAAATCATTTCTAGTCAGTTGACTGCTATGACCTTTAAACTAACCTGCATACCTTTTTCTTCTGATTTTCCTTTTAACTGTTTTTTCTTTCCCTAGTTTTAAGTTTTCTTTTCTTTTTATGTCTATTTTTTCTGTTTTCCTTCTTCTGTGGTACTTATTCTTTCTAATTCTTTTGTATTTGATTTAAGTCTTCATCCTTTCACCCCCAATGCCCCTATTTTTCTATATTCTAGCTTTTATTCACAGCAATACAGGTTAGAACAATAAAGCAATTACATTTCTAAAACTGACGTACTAACTATGATATTTTGTGTTTCCTTTCTTTAGAGTGTTTTTGAATTGCCATTCATTTCCGGTACACTGTGTCCAGGAATTATTCCCATTGAATGCTGAATCCAGGCTGGGATTATGTTCCTTCGATTTAGACCTCTACTCTACGCTTTTCTTGTTATCTTAAAGTAAATGTTTGATTTAATTGTGGGAATAAATAATTCTCTTATGTAAACTAAATGTGCTTACCAGTAAGTTTTCTTAAAGAACAGCATGTATACTAATCTAAATGACTACATGGTGTATCACTTTTAGGAGATCCCTGTAATGACGTATGTTAAAATGTAACCACTCAAGCGTGTTAAAGTATGTTTAAGTAACTATGGTTATGCACCCCCTTTTCTTCTTTCTCTTCTTCCCCTAACCCCACCCCTGGCTCCAACTTCTACAACTGTTAATCTTTTACATTGTTTTCTATACGTAACTAACATAAGTGTTTTAAAACATGACGTTTCCTTTGAATTAGTTTTTCTACATTTTTTCTTTAAACAGTTTAAATTGGTATTTAATCAATTAATGTGTCACTATGATGTCATTTTTTTTTGTATAAATTTCACTTTGAATCCTGTGTGGTATACGCCTCCTTGAAGGCTTGTAGCTGAGGTGCAAGGGGCTCACACTGGTGGAACATTAAACACAACTATTTGTTGTTAAATCTTGTGGCGTTGTGGTTAATTTTGGAGCCCATTTACCTTTGTAACTTTGCAGGTATTGGGCTGGCTGCCTGTTTAATGTGAACCGCCTCTACCTCAAAGCACAGGATTTGAACTTAGAACGTTCCTGTATACAGTATGTTGGGGGAGGCCTGGGCCCCGGGAATTATCCCCTGCTCCCTCACCCTCTTAATTACTTGGTATTACTTGGAATGAAAGAACAGAAGAAGGCCAGAGTCCATTGAGACTGTTCCCCACACTATGTGGGACATTATTTATCTATAGTGTATGGTGGAAAGTCATTCTCCAATCGAATCCATCACTGTTTAAACCTTGTAGTCATTGATTAGTGTGACGCTCTCGCAGTGCAGTAGAATGATTTTTTCACTGCACTAAGTGAACGCTACACACTGTGTCCTCGAGCAGCATTTGACAGTTAGGGCTCACTCCATAGACAGGACACATAGCGTATAGCAGCAATGTTGGCGGCAGTACTAATGTTTAGCGTTAAAACATTCAAAATGTAAAGTTCTTAAACAGTTAAAATGTCAAGCGTGAAAACGTTCAAATGTCAAGTTCTTTTTTCCTTCTAGTAACCCAGTAAAAATGTTTTGAAGCAGAAACATGCTGTAGTGATTTTTTTTCCCCCCAAAAAATGACATTCCACCATACACTATAAAGAAAAGTGCATGGGGAACAGTTGACAACAGGGCATCTTTCACCTCGTTGGCACTATGATGACGGATTACCTCTCGCGCTGCGCTCTCGAGGTAATCCGTCGTCATAGTGCCAAATCAGTGAAAGAATAGACCTGTTGTCAACTGTTCCCCATGCACTATCCTATATGTTATCTCTCAACCAAACATCTAATTTGTTTTTAAAGACAGTGGCACTAGTTGCCTCTACCAATTCTTGTGGCAAGGTGTTCCATACAATGGATGCTCTTATTGGAAAAAAGTTTCCCCTTTTGCAGGTTTTATAAGTTTTTACTTCAAGCTGTTTTTTATACAGTCTCGGAACATGTCCCCTTATGGAGAGTGTTAGACCATATTTTTCCATTAGATCTGGTGAATTTATTAAATTAAAAACCATAAGTATATCACCTCTTAATCTTCTATATGTCACATTCCACAATTTCAGACACACCATTCCATGCTATTTATTCCAATGGCCTGACAAGGTATAGCTAATATCGTGGAATGTTCAGGTTGGTAGAATGAAAAATAAGAGCAGCTGCTGAAGACTCAGGGAAGAAATAATCAGCACAGTGACAAAGGCAATACAAATGTGAAAACTAATTTGAAAAGGTGAGTCTAAAACATAGGAGAATATAGGAAAAACAAAAAGGAACCCATTATAGCATATAAAGGTGTAAAAACTGTTCCCTATCATGGCAGTAAGTGACCATACTTAAAATTCAGAGTTGAATTGATTTACTGCTAATGGGCTTAATGGCCATACTTTACACCTCCTAGACAGACTAGTTTACCAAACAAAGGCCTGTGACTAGTGACATTAGAACTTTTTTTTATAACATGAGCATGCATGCAACAGTGAATGATTTGATACAATCAGTTTTAATACTGAGCACTCAAAATGGCCCAAAAACTGGACTACATTTAATCAAAACCGGATGACCAGATGAGGACCCTGAAAACGGATTATCCGGTCTACAACTGGACAGGTGGCAACCCTAGAACTGTGCTGCTTCTGGACACAGTCATAAATCTGCCTGCCATGAGTACTGAGCTAAACAAGGAAAGGAAAAGGAGAAAGGATCTTTACCAGCAAAAATAAAAGCAGTAGTTAGTATAAAACAAGCATTTGTCAATGCCGAATGTTTGCTTGCTGGCATTGGCAGTGGTAGTGTAGAAATTACAGAGCTGGGTAATAGGAATGGCAGTGAAGTATTGAACTGAAGCCAACCCCACCACCACCCTGCAGAGAGTGACAGGCATTGGGGTGTGCCTTTGGGTCGTCAGGCATAACGGCCACGCCATTTCACCACACCCCACCCTGCAGACACTGACAAGTGTCACGGTGTGCCTTGGGGTCTTTGGCCCTTATGCACACCCCATTCCATCAGGAAATATGGTGAGATGGGTGCAGTACAGGAGAGTGGGGTGAACTTTGGGGCCAAACAGTCCAAGGCATACCTCGATGCCTCTCACTGGCTGCAGGGTGTGGAATGGTATGAGCATTGCAGGCAAGAATCCCAAGTCACATCCCTGATGCCTGTCATTCTCTACGGGGTTGGGCGTTATGGTTGGAAACCGTAATACCTCAGGCATTCGTTTGTATTTTCACTCCAAATTTTCAACATGTTTTTTTTGTGACCCCCACCTCATGAACAGTGGCAATATCAGTTTGTTAGCGGAAAGCTGCTTATGCACAGTGACTACGGCATTTAGCACCACAGGTGCAAACACATTCGAACAGGATGTAAAAAATGACAGCTGTACTGTTCATGGGGAGGTGTAAAAAATGGCAATGTTGCAAATCTGTAGTAAAAATATTAAAAAAACTGGTGAAGTCACGAGCGTGCATAGAAACTGTACAACGCACACCCGTAATGTAATTAGTTTGGGGATTTTTTACAGCAGATTGTCAACACAGGCATTTTGGGACCTCTGATCATGAATAGTGTCACTGTGATTTACTTTATCTGTCCCGAACAATGATTTCCCACAGTGACCACGCATCTCTGCACTGAAAGTGTGGAAGCACATTTCGGCCATGTTGTGAAAATTGACAGCTGTACTGTTCATAAGGAAATGTGGAAAAATGCCACTGGTGAAAATCTGGACTGAACAAATTACAAAGTCATGAACTTACGAGGGTGCGTGGAAACTGCGCAATGCTCACTCATAACACAGTCATTTTATGGACTTTTGTCACCAAATTTTCAACATAGCCATTTTAAGACCTCTGCTCATGAAAAGTGTAACTGTGATTTTCTTAATCTGTCCCAAACATTGCTTTCGCACACTGACTGCACCATTGTGCGCTACATGTGCGAAAACACATTTTGGGCTACATGTGAAAAATGGCAGCTGTACTGTTCATAAGGAAGTGTTATAAAATGGCAATGTTGAAAATCTGGAGTGAAAATATTGAAATACAAACTTACGAGCGCGTGTAGGAACTGCTAGCAACGCTCACCATAAACAGTAATATTTAGGGATTTTCACCAAATTTTCAACATAGCCATTTTAAGACATCTGCTCATGAACAGTGTCACTGTGATTTTCTTAATGTGTCCCATACATTGATTTTGCACACCGACTGTGCCATTGTGCGCTACATGGGTGGAAACACGTTTTGGGTGAGATGTGAAAAATGACAGCTATACTACTCATAAGAAGGTGTGGTAAAATGGCAATGTTGAAAATCTGGAGTGAAAATATTGAAAATTTGTGAACTTACGAGCCTGCGTAGGAACTGCGCAACGCACGCTCGTAAAACAGTCATTTTTGGAATTTTTCCACCAAATTTTCAAAATAGGCTTCTTGAGAGCCCACCTTATGAACGCTGGCAGTGTCGTTTCGTTAATCAGGCCCGAAAGGTGATTTTGCGCAGTGACTGTGAAATCACCCTTCGGGCCCGAATAACGCCATGACAGTGACATCATTCATGAGAAGGGGTCCCAAAAACACCATGTTGAAAATTTGGTGCAAAAATTCCCAAAAATGCCTGAGATATGCAACAAAGTTGAAAAAACCCTATCTATCCCATTATACAGCTTACCGGCATTTCTGCAGTTCGCAGTCGGCTTTGAAGAGTGCAGACGTGTTCCCGGTCCACCGAAGATCGTCATGCTGAGCTCCGGAGGTAAGTATGGGGTGTGGGGGTGTGGGGAGGCAGGGTGCGCAGTGGGTGGGTGCGGGTTGTGGGAGGGGGGCAGGGAGAAGCACCAAGGGACAGTTTTTAATTTGCAGGTTTTTCTTTTTAAAAAAAGACGACGTGGGACGTTTGCCACGCTGGGGTGGGCTCCCAGTGTGGCAGAAGGACGGCTGGGGGCATGGAGCCGATGGGATTGGGCACCCCGTTGTGCATAACATCAGTTGCCATGCTGGGGTGGGCTCCAGCGTGGCACCCAATACTCGGGGGGCAGTGGAGCCGACGGGTTGGGCACCCCCAGTCGGGCTATACGAGCAACTCTGCCACGCTTGGGGTGGGCACCCAGCGTGGCATGAGGAAGGCTTTGGGGGGGAGTGCAGCACAGCCGATGGGGGATTGGGCATCCCCGTCGGCTATACAGTGTGTGCGTGGGGGAGGGCAGCATGCAGTATCTGTGCCTGTGTTTGTGTTTGTGTGTGTGTGTGTGTGTTGCGTAGGGGGAGCTGCGCATGAGCAGGCGATATCTGATCACTGCTCACTGAAGCGTAGCTCCCCCTTTCAACTGTACGCCACTGCATTTTGGAGCTTGTCATAGACAGCTCCAGCATGCATTGGCAGACTGGGGCCGCGCCTGCCAACACACTGACTGAATTGGAAGAGGGGGTGACACACCGCCGACAACTCGGATGATGGCGCTATGTTTTTTGCACATGCGTGCAAGCAAACATAATGAAACAGTTTGTAAATGCACTACACACAGACATCTATTTTTTCATTTCACTAATTCTAAGGCAGCACATAGTTAAACCTCATGAAAAGGGCCTGGCTTTAAATTAAATAATAGTTATATTTATGTATTTATTTGTTTGTTTATTTGATACCTGGGTTGAGAATGGAACTGCAGTTTTCCACAGGAGGAATTGCACTAGCCCAGCCAGGCAAGTAACAGAGATTCTGCACTAGCCCACGACAATCTGCACTAGTACCCGGGCTAGTAAATGAATGTTAAGGTTGACCCCTGTTTAAAAGTATTGGGCCCCAATGCAAGTAACCAGCTCAAGCCACCAGACTGTCACCTTCTTTGCACCCCTGGTGTGATACCCATCACTGCAGCTAGGCTGTTCAGTGTAACAGCATTTGGGAAAAACCGTATGCACCCGCAGGTGGGAGGTGGGGAATACAGTGTGGGGTTACATTGTTCACATTAGTTATTATTGTTATTGTGACATTTTCCCATTTTCCTCCTCCCCAAAATAAATATTGATGGTGGTTTATGTTACACATCTGGTATTACTGGTTGTTGCAAAGTGTGACCTGTTACGTTGTGTGGTGATAGGGGCGGTTATTGTGATTTCCTGGGGGTGATAACCTGTAATTTATCCACAGGTATCCCTATCACTACCCCAAGTGGAGGCACTGTAATATTTCCTTATCCAGGTATCTTATCCATCAGTGAACCCAGGCAGCCCCAGAAGTGTGTGGAGGGTGGACTCCGAGGGCCCTGGGACAAAGATGAGTTAAGGGGCTGTTACACTAGTAAAATATTTAAAACTATTCCCAAAAATACAATTGAGAAAGAGTCCAACGGATAAAAAGTCTCTTCAAAACTGTGCCAAACATCAAATTATAGTTTCCTGTAACGGAACTGATTAATGAGGGTGAAAGGCACAAGCAGAGACAGAAACTGAAAGTGCTGTTTCCTGCAATGTAAAATGAGGAAAAACAAAAACACTGTTAAAATAAGCAGGTTAGTGGTTACAATTTTAAATAGTAGCCAAAAAAAAACAGCCGTTAGGGTGATCTCCAGTTCCTGGGAATCAAAACAGGAAACAGAGGCCAGACAGTAACCTTTTCTAACACAGAGTTAATTGAGTAACTGTCTAATGTGAAGAGAGAAGAGACCAGTATCTTTTAATCTGTTTTGATAATCCAAGTTTGTTAATCATGGACTCATTCTAGTTACTCTCCTTTGAACCTATTCAAGAATTGCTATGTCTTTTTTTTTTTGTTTGGATTCCAGAAAGGGGAGCCATAGTCTAGATATGGTCTAATGTTTGACTAAAGATTCTTTTCCCTCTGACTGCTCTGACAGTTGTCTATCACACTCCACGGCCCCTCACTTGACAACGACACTCTGAGTACCTCTAACTACTCTTAGTCTGTTACTAATTTTTTTCCCCTTTATCTCCTCCTACTTTTCCCTCCTGATCCTTCCTTAAATGCCCTTGAGTTTCTTTTTTTCTTTTTTCTCTAGGAAGTAAATGCATTTTACTGAATTATTGCAGCCTTTATAAGTTGCTGACCATTTGTTGTAACCTGTCTTGTTTGTATGTACTTTTTGTTTGATGTGGAACCTTTGTAAAAGAGCCATTGGCTCAAAGGTTAATAATTATTCCTAGAACAATAAACTAAACTAAACTAAACTAATGTATGCCTTATACAATGGAATAAGGCATCGTTCAATCTTGATTAACAAAAGTGCGTTTTATTTGCCCCAAAGTCTGTTGGTCATGCAAGCAGTTCTAACACAGTGATCATTTGATGTAAGTTTATTATTAACATATATCCCTAAATCTTTTTCACAATTTGATGAGTGAAGTGGTAGTCCATTTATATGATATATCGTTTTGGATTATTTACACCGCAATGCACTGCTAAACATTAGTCTTGATTAAACTGCATATGATTTTCATTTGCCCAAAGTGTTAATTTTCCCAAATCCTTCTTTATTGCAGAAATATTTTCTTGATTATTAACCTTGCCCCCCAATTTAGTATTATCTGCAAATTTAACTCTGAAGTTATTTGGCCCTGTTTGTAAATCACTGACAAAGAGGTTAAACAATGTTGGTCCCAAGACCGACCGCTGTGGTACACCACTTGTCACACTACCTGAATCAGACAAGATATCATTAATTCTGACTCTCTGAGAATGATTTGTCAACCAGTTTAAAGTTCAGATGACAATATCAGGTGACAAACCTAGACTGTGCATTTTAGTAATGAGTTTTTCATGTGAGACTTTATCAAAAGCTCTACTAAAGTCCAAAATAATTACATCAGTAGGGATACCCACATCTAGTAGAATACTTATATTATTGTAAAAAGATATCAGATTGGTGGTGCAGGAATACTTGGGAGTAAACCCATGCTGATTTGAATCATAAATTCCTAATTTTTTACAATCTTGATTTATTAGAGACTTCATTACTCATTCCATTAATTTATCAGCCACTGAGGTCAGGCTAATTGGACAATAATTTTGCACAGAACCTCTATTGCCTTTTTTAAATATGGGAGTAACTATTGCTGAATGCCAATCATTTGGTACAATTCTTTCTTGTAAGGATTTATTGAAAATAATTGACAAAGGTATAGAAATATTTATAGAGGTTTCGATCAGAAACCATGGATAAATACCGTCTGGGCCCGGACTAGTATTTTTTTAGTTTTTTGATAGCTTGTATAATGCCAGTTGGATAGAACCTATGATAATCTACGTGGTGAACTTTAAATGTACTGATAGGTGATTTCTGAGAGAAGACAGAAAAAAAGTACTTATTAAAGAGAGTCGAGGTTTCTATTTCAGATAGAGAAGAGTCATTGATTATAATGGGACCAATGGTCCTTGATACACCTTTTTTACTATTTATATAGGAGAAAAGGGATTTGTGGCAGTCTTTTGTGTGAACTAGTTTAAGTTCTAGCTTATATTTTGCCAATACAATAGAATTTTTTATGTTTTTCACAGATAATCTGTATTTATGTAATAGATTAGTTTTAAATGGAACAGAACTATTCTTAAGTTTCCTAAAAAGTTCAATTTTTATTTTTATCTGATTTTTAATTGTCTTGTTGAACCAAGGGGGACTTTTTCCTTTATTATTAAATTTCCTCTTAGATGGAATAAAGGTATTTTCCAAATAACGTACAATGTTTTTAAAAAAAGTCCCAAGCTTGTTGTGTTGTGCAATTAAGCAGATTAGATTCCCAGTTTATGTTTTGTAAGTATTCATTGATTTTAGAAAAATGTGCTTTGTTATAATTTTTTGTATAGTATAACTTCCTTTGTGTAGTTTTAAACTGTTGAATTTCAAAAGAATAGATGAATGATCACTGGTCCCAAGTGGATCCTAAATTTGTAAATTGCTAATTTGTTGCTCTATGTTAGTAAATAATAGATCCAAAATATTAGGACCTTGAGTGGGTTCAGTAACAAGTTGTTGTAATCCAGTACTAACTACCACATCTATTAGTCCTTTCTCGGCATAGGACTGTCCTGAGAATGAGTCCCAGTTAATATGAGGGAGGTTAAAGTCATTAAATATTACAGTATCTTGAGATTCTGAAAAATGTGTAATTTCTTTAAACATATCAGTTGTGTAATCTGAATTTGCAGATGGAGGTTGATAGATGTTACCAATAGTTATATAGGATTGCTCCTTCAATAAGATTTTAACTCTATACTTTCCAAAGGAAAGGAGAACACATTTCAAAGAAGGAATATCATTTTGTATGTACATACAAACTCCCTGCTTGCTTATCTAATCTGTTTTTATGATATAACTTATAACCTGGAATTTCTCTGGACCAAATTGAGGATGCATCCCACCAAGTTTCAGTTACTCCCACCACACCTATATTTAAAGTTTTACATTTGGCTTGAGTTCTGCTAATTTGAGTTGGTTTAAAGATCTTGCATTCAAAGCTAGGAATTTACATTTAGTTGTAATAATATTTTGGTAAGTATTCAGAGACTTGGGAATAGACCCATTCTCCCTATTGTTTTAGTTTAAACAATGACTTATGATTTTAGTGATGCTTTTCCCCATAAGTGTACTACCCCGACTAAGATGCAAACCGTCCCAGCAAAACAAGGAAGAACGATCTGAAAATGATTCCCAGTGGGTAATACAGTGTATATCCTGCTTAAAACACCACTTTCTCAGCCATTCATTTAGGGCTTTGATTTTCTGCGTCATGGTAGATATTGCTCTCAGAACAGATAGAATTTCAGATATACATACACAGCATCCCCTATCAAGTAACAGGTTACATAACGCCACATAGCCCTGCTGTAACTGATTAAATGGGGTGTTGTTTATATCATTAACACCAGCATGTATGATAACCAGTGGATTTCCCCCGCATTTTGTAAAATTTTAGGCATCACGGAGGTAATGTCAGATACCCTGGCCCCACGGAAGCTAGAACAAGTGCAGTTGCTCTTGTCACTATTGCATACCATCCTGTCAATGTGCTTAATGATTGAATCTCCCAGGACTAACACTTGTTTTGAGACAGTAGGGGTACAAGAATCAGAAACAGGTGATTCTTTAACACACTCTGGGTCCTGTTCCTCTATGTGAAATGAATGGTAGGTGCCCTTTATTACTCACATTAGAGATAAATTGCAAGAAGGTGAATAAAGGGAGGCCAAGTGATAGCTAGCTTGGCTGAGAGGAAGGACTTGCTAGCCATGGCCATTATGCCCCCAGTCAACCAGGTAAGATCCCAGAAAGGTGTGTGCAGAGATGTTGAAAGGTTCTTGCACTATAAAGACTGCAGAGCGTTTTTATTATATGGCAAAATGAAGAAGCTGCTTGCCCACACAATGGGCTCTTAAATATTTCTCTGACTTGTGTGTGACTCAGTCATAGATCAATATGTTTTCAAACCTAGTAGTAGTCTATTACTACTCTAGCTTTGCCCTGAGCTATTTTAAGGAAATTGTCTGGTTTGTGCTGCTATCTTTAACTTGTTTAGTATCTTGCCTGGTTCAGGCTGTTGCTTTTACGTCCTCATGCTGCCACCCATTGCATACCTCAGGAGCAGGACCATGCTATATAGGTCATGAAACTTCCTGCCAACATTCCCTGCACTACTTGGGCTAGGCAACCATACCCCACGTTCCCCTAAGCTTCATTGCTCAAATACTGCTGCCTGGTCTTGCACTGAGCACTGGTGCTCACTCTACCCTGTGATCCTGCTTCCACACTGTGGCTGCCTAGGATGTCTGCTCTCACCTGTAAATCCAGTGCAACTCTTCAAGTCACACCTAATGCTGCTCTGTCTCCTCAGGAACACAGACATCTCTCCTTGTGCTTCTTGCATTACAGTCGCTGCCCTTGCTTCATACTGGAAGTCCTGCATTACTATAATTTTGAATGGCTAGGTTGGGGAGGTGAGGGATGTCAATCAGTTCCCTACCAAGCCCTGAATGGCCTGGTGGTGCTGAGGGTTGAGGTGCTGGATGTCACACCTCATGCCATGCCGGTGACCCAAGTTTGGGAATGAGCTCAGGTGCAGGGGTTAGCAGGGAAGGGAGGGAGAGGATTGAGCATTTGATGGACTGCTCTCCTCTCCTCTCCCTGGGGAGGGATCTCTGGTGCAGTAGAGACCCCGGTGGAGACTGGGGGTACAACTAGCACCCAGAGCAGCAAGGGGGAGGAGCATGGCAGACGCTTACAACAGTAGGCCATGCTGGCATCATTACGTGCCTGCACTCCTAGGGGGAAACCATGCATAGGAAAATCTCATCTTGGGGATAGGCAAAGGCTCCTCCAGTGCCACAATCACATTCCCACAGTCGGGCCTCTCACCAGGGGTCCCCCTCCAACTCTGGCCTGGTGCATTAAATTGTAGATAGAGTGCCAGGGCATAGGTGATCTCACTTCAGAGGGTTCAGAGCCAGGGGATCTGCTGGGCTGGAACAGACCTGGTGAAGGCTTCAGGCTGGAGGTAGAGTGGATGGTGAGTGAGGCAGCTGGAGAGAGTTCCCCGAGACAAGAGTAGAAATAAAGTTGAAAAAAAAAAAAGCTCCCTACCAAGCCCTAAAGGGGCCATGGCTAGTAAGTCTCCCAGACTGGATTTTCTCATAATTTTTACAAATGGAGCCATTTCTGAGCGAAATAGCAAAGTTTGGCTCAGGCACCATTGCAACTGAACTAGCAAGTTTAAGGTGATTTGTTTTTACAAAGTGGTTCTGTCCATTGCTAATATAACCTATCAAATAACAATAAAAATAGTTTGTATTGTTATTAATGGATTATTTTTTTCCTTTATTCATAATAAGCATTTCTTTTTTTCCCACAAAGGTGTTTATGCCCTGTGGTGGCTGGGATGGCTAATCAGCCCTGTCCCTGCACTCCCCCGGATTGTCATCTATAGTACCTCCCCCAGGACCTTCCTGGTCAGGCTTCTCTCACAGATTCCCCCTGTGGTGAGGCCAGAAGGGGAAGGGCTGTCTTCTAAATCTCCAGTGACACAAATCCAGATTCTACCAGGGGTCCTGGGTGGTAGCACAGATCCGGGGACTAACAGGCAGAGACTGGCTTGGGCACCATTACCAAACAAGGCAAGTTTGAGGTGACTTGTTTCTCACAAAGGTTGATCCTACCCATCACTAATATATCCTAAGAAATAACAATAAAATACTGTTTGCTTTTTTATTACTGGATTAATTTATTACTCTGTTTCTTTATTTGTAATAAGCATTTCTTTCTTTTTCCACAAAGGTTTTAGTGTCCTGTGGTGGTGGGCTGGTTAATCAGCCCTGTCAGTGTTCCCCCCAGACTGAAATCTACTTCCTCCAGGACCCACCTAGCCAGGCTTCTCCCAGAGATTCCTCCCGTGTGGTGGGGTTGGAGGGGGAGAAAACCATCCACACCACCCCCAGCAACACAAACCCAGATTAGACCTGGGGTCCCAGGCAGTAGCATGGATCAGTACTAAAGGGCAGGGTTTCAAAAAGCCCCAACCATTCTTTTCCACTTTTCTCTCTACCCCTGTCACCTGCTGTGATTGCATAACTGTGAAGGCACACACTCATCACGTAGCCAACCCGTGGCCCCTCCCTTTGTGCCTCCCATACCTCCACTACCATCAAGCCTCCACATGGAGGCAGTCAGAGGCCCGGCCAGCAAGCCTCACTTCCCTAGAAGAGGAGAGCGGTCCCTTGGGCACTTGACCCTCTCCCACCCTGGATCATCACCAACAATCCAAGTTTGCTTCCAAACCTTGGTCTCTGGCATGGTGGTATGCTGAGAAAGTAAAGCACAATTTTTTAAAGGTTTAAATACTGTTCTGCAAAGGCAGGAACTACATTTCAGTGGTGATTTCTCGGTTACCTGGAACCACAAGGAACCAAGGAAATTGTGTGCAAACAAAGAAATGCCTAATCCTCACACAGACTGAAATATACTAAGGTGAAATAAATGAAGAAGTCAACCAGGATGTTGGCTCTCTGTAAGCGACTTCAGGGTGATGCTTCCTCTCAGTCAGAGAAATAAATTTGCTGTTAGAGGGCAGGGAGAGTGTGATCACAGTAGTTTCAAATTTAATTCTTAGTTTTCTATTAACATAAAACTCTGGCTCTGGGGCAGCTCATTCCATGGGAACGATGCAGTTGTCTAGCAATAGTGAGGGAAAGGGCAAATTGTTTAACCAGGAAAGGTGCACTAAGCCAGAGCCTGTTTCCAGGTACAACCTGGGAGCACAAGGAAGTTCAGTGACTTGCTCAGAGCCACAAAGTATGCAACTGGGAGCTGATGGGATTCAAACCCAGGTCTTCAGGTTTGCAGCTCAGTGTGCTTATCCACTATGCTATACTGCCTCCAATACTGAGGGAGTCCTAGGTTTTTATAGACATTTCTGAAGTAAAAGATCTGCTTCCAGTTTGGGAGGAACATAAATGGTAGTTTACTCAACTGGTAAAGGTGATTATAGGAACACCTTTTTACAGCACTCCGAGTCTCAACACATGGGTTGTCCAGTGCTCCTCATAAGCCGGATCTGAAAGGAATTCCAAAATTTGAAATCGATCCATCTCTTCCCTCCTTGCTCCTCAAATCCTCAGTACGAAATCTTACAGAGCTTGCAAATCATCCTGAAAATGACATAAGTACTAACAGATTGACCCTACAGTCCCCCCCCTTGGGGTGCCGCTGGGTAATAAGACACCTACAAAGTTTATCTCATGCATACAGTGACATTTGTTTAATGGATATTAAACTAAGTCCACAATGCATAATTATTCAGCAATGTAGGAATGTCTAACATTAACACAAACATCTTTACATATACGATATCTATATCATCTTATGCGGCATGTGCCAGTGTAAATCCCCTCTTTTTAATTCCTTTTCTCCTCATTGAGTGGGCCACGAAGTGCTGTAAAAAGGTACTCCTATAATGACCTTTACCAGGTAGGTAAACTACCATTATCTATTGCACCGTTTTACAGCACTCCGAGTCACAACACATGGGTGATTATAACATAGTATTGTTTTCTTGTTAGGTGGGAGGAGGAACAGGATTTAATGCAGTTTGGATCACCTTACAACCAGAGTCTGCATTACAAGTTAGTCAAGTATCCAGCCAGTAGAATCCAGTAAAAGTGTGAAGATGACCAGGTAGCTGCCTGGCAGTTTGCTGCTATGGACGTTGAATTACACTCCACCAGGGAGGTGGCTGCTGCTCTAGTGGAATGCACCCTAATCTGGGATGGAACAGGTGTGTCTCCCATGGTGTAGGCTTTAATTATGGTCTCTCTAGCCACTGGTGATAGTGGATCTAGAGGCCTGTAGTCCCTGTTTTGGCCCTGGGGAATGATAAACAGTCAGTCTGAGCACCTGAATGTGGCTGTTCTGGTGAGAAAGGTTTTCAGTGCCCATCCTGGGTCTAGGCTAATGAGTGTATCCCTAGGGGATCGTCCTCCTGTGGACTGAGCGTAGGAACCAATATCTCTTGTGACAAATGGAAGGTTGAGGCCACCTTGAGAATAAATAATGGTACTGTTAGGACTACCCAGTCTGGGAAGAAAGTCATGAATGGTTCTCTACAAGAAAGGGCCTGTATTGCACTGGTCCTCTTGGCCAACAATACAGCTACCAGGAACACTGTTTTCATGGTAAGGATAGCTAGGGGAACCATCTCCAGAGGCTCAAAAGGAGTGCCCGTTAGTGCGCCCAGCACTGGGTTGAGATGCCATGCTACTGTGGGTGGTCTAGGATGGTGATTAATGTTGGCTACTGTCTTCAGAAAGATTTGGATCAACAGTTGTGCCCCTGGCAAGTGTCCGTCTGTCTCACTTCGGATTGCTCCAATGGCTGCCACTTGCACCCATAGGGATGCTGGTATTAAGCCCTTGTCTAAACCATTTTGCAAAAATTCTAAAATGTGGATCGCATTGTAGTCTGATGCAACCGGGTTATTTGCCGCACACCATGATGTAAACACTGACTACTATATGTTCAATTAGTAGATTCTCTCCAAGCCTGTACCATTGTTTTGGCCACCTTACCAGATACCCCAATTTTTAAACAGTCTAGCCCTCTGAGTGGCCATGCTGTCAGTCTCAGTGGCTGAGGGTCTTCATGCCATATTAGGCCTTGTGTGAGAAGGTCTCAGTATGAGGTTAGTGTCATTGGCTTGTCTGTGAGCATTCGCTTGATGAGGGCATACCAAGTTCTTCGTGGCCAGTCCAGAGCAATCAGTAGCACCATGTTGTCCATGTCTCATATTTTCTGCAGAACTTGTGGAATCATTGAGATTAGCAGGAAAACATATGCCTTTTGATAGTTTGAAGGCGTGGATAATGCATCCACTGCTAGTGTTGTTTTCTCCTTGTATCTGGACATGAATCTCAGCAATTGTGTGTTCCGTGCTGATGCCATAAGATCTATTTGAAAAGGGCCCCATCTCCTCTGGAGCTGTTAGAAAATCTCCGGGTTGAGTTGCCACTCCCCCTGTTGTACCGACTGCCTGCTTTGCCAATCTGCCCGTGTGTTCAGATTTCCTGCCAGGTGGACTATGGTGAGGCTTAGTAGATGTCTTTCTGCCCATATCATTAAAGACTGAGTTTCTCAGGTCATTACCTTGCTCCTTCTTTCCCTTGCTTGTTTATGCATGATATAACTACTCTGCTGTCTGTTCGCACTTTTATGTGTCACTTTCTGACCTGCACCTTGAAGTGTTTGAGAGTTAGTTGAATGGCCCTTGTTTCTAAGATGTTTATTGGTAGACAGGACTTTGATTCTGACCATCTTCCCTGTACAGATTGCCTGTTCAGAACAGCACCCCAGCCTTGCAGGCTTTCATCTGCTTCATGTGTTCATGTTACGTGTCTGTCAATTTTGCTCCTGCCTTAGGTTGTTTGGATTCATCCACCATTTCAGGGAGGTTTTACTCCTGTTGTTATTTTCACTCTTTGGTTGTAGTTCTGTGAGTTGTAATCCCAGTTGTCCAGTAGGAGTCACTGTAGCTGCCTCATGTGTGCTCTTGCCCAGTTGTGTAGGTCTATACAGGCTGCCATCAGACCTAGAAGTTGCATTAAGCGCCACACAGTTGTCATCTTGCCTTGCAAGATTCTTCTGCAATGCGTTATTAGGGTTACTATTGCTGTTCTGAAGGCCTGACTATGCCCCTTGCTGTATCAAAGATCACCCCTAGATGTTTGACCGTTGTTGACGGTGACAGGTGACTCTTGTCGCTGTTGACTATCCAACCATGGCCCCTGAGCAGCTGCTGGGCTTGCACAGTTTCTTTCCATGACTCCTCCTCTGTTCATGTTGGTATGAGTCAGTTGTCTAGTTAAGGTATCACGTTTAATCCCTCCATGTACAGCCTCACTGCCAGTGGTGCTATGACTTTTGTAAACACTCATGAGGCTGATGACAGGCCAAATGGGAGACACTGGTATTGAAAATGGTATCTTAGTAAGCAGAACCGGAGGAATTTCTGGTGGGTAGGTCTGATGGGGACATGGAGATAGATATCCTTCAGGTCTGTTGAGGTTAGCATATCCCCTGTGCGGATTGCTGCAGTCGTTGATCTTAGAGTTTCCATTTTGAACCTCTGATATCTGCCGAATTTGTTGACGAACTTGAGGTCTAGGATGGGTCTGAGATCTCCTGTCTTCTTTGGGACCAGAAAAAAGATTGAGTAAATGTTGGAATAATGTTCCTGTTTTGAGACTTGAATTATGGCTTTGTTGTGAAGTAACTGGTTTAGGATAGTCCTGACTTGGTTTATGGTCTATCTGTTTCTTGTGATGTGAGACTGAATGAGCCTGTCCTATCTGGGGGTTGCATTGAATTCTATTGCATACCCTTTTGATACTGTTTCCATTGCCCATTTTTCAGAGACTGATCTGGCCCAAGTTGCTGCAAATTTTGTAGTCTTCCTCCTACAGTGCCCGCTGCCTCCAGAACCTGTGGATTCTCACTGGTGGAACCCTCTGTTAGAGTTATTTGGCTTGTATGACTGTTTGCTACTGTGGTTTCCCTTATGAACTCTGTTGTTCTGTGTAATGCAGTGCGGTTGAAAAGTTGACTTAAACCCAAATGAAAGTCTGTTTTATTGATGACCCTGGCCTCTTTGCCTATGTTACCAAAATTGCAGAATTTGTTGCTCGAAGGATGGCAGCATTGCCTGGCCTCCATGATTATCTTTATCATTCCCTTTCTTTACTGCAAATTCTTCTATGCCAGGGTCAAACACTCTATCACCTGAGAAAGGTAGCTTCAAGACTCTGTTTGTGGACTCTTGGTCCACATTCCACATTTTAAGCCAGATGTGTCTCCTGGCTCTGTTAACAGCAGCCGATGGTCTGGGTGACATCTTAAAGCTATTGTGGTGTCCACCACATACTTAATTGCCCGTATAGCATAGTCCATTGTAGCTCCCTGAGCCCTAGATGAGAAGTCCTGTTGAGTGGCTTCTAGTGATCTGAGGGCTGCCCTGGAGGAATAAGTGGCTGCCATGGAAGCTCTCATAGCCATAGTTGTCATGTCATGGACTTTCCTGATTATGCCGTCAACCCTTCTGTCCAATGGAACCTTCAGTGCTGAAGCTGATTCTGAGGGTAGGATGGTCCTGTTACTGAGAGAAGGTACCTCTGAATCCATTTTAGGGGATGCCGACTAGACTTTCTCTTTCTTATGATTTAGGGGGTACCTTCACTCGAAGGTCCCTTTCTCTCTCATCTTGAGTGGTTCTGGTGCCTCCCCTTCTTTAGCCAGGATCTGTCTAAGGCTTTGCAAATTGGGAAAAAGGCTGAGGACTGTCTCCTTTCCCTTACTAGGGGGTCTAATTTGCTGTCAGGTTGTTTCACTGGTTCATCACTTTGCAGTGTTTCACAGACTACACAAATGAGTTTTGGAATAAAGTCGAATGAGCACAGTCTGGCAGACATGTCCTCACTCTTCTCATTCTCTTCAGAGTCTTCATCCTCTCCAGAATTGGATGTATCAGATGTGTTATCCAGTACTGGGGTTTTTGCACCCCTTGGTTTTTTTAGGATGTGTGGCTCCCTTGTCTGGGGTTCTGGGCCTCTTGTCCATCCCCAGAGCACCTATTCTGCCCATAAATTTCTGTAACAATTCTACCACCATGCTGGGCGATGAGGTGGATGCACTGTCTGTGATGTTCCTCCTCTGCAGATCCCCTGGTAAGGGTGATTTCCTGTGGCTCTGCATCCACCAAGCAGAGGGCGCACAACTCCCCCATTTCTTTGTCCAGTAGGAGAGTGGGGCAATTCCTGCACACCTTCCTAGGTTTTCCTATTCTTGCCGTTGTGATTCTCCTGTCTGCAAAACACAATATTGGGAAATGTTTTATATCATCTGTGTACTCCCTGTTGGTTTAAATCAACAGAACAGTAAGCCACAATTTTCTGCAGTCATCAGCCTTATTTGTTATACCAGGATGGCTGTGTTGCCTTTTCAAACTTCATTGTTGGGATCTTGATCTCTTAAAATGCCATAATCCCCTGTAATATAGGCGATTTCTCTTTAAAAATCCTTGTACTGGCATTTCCTTTTAATAAAGCACCGTTTCCCCTTTAAGGCAGGAGCTGTTTATTAATGCTGTCACCATCTTGTGAGAGGAATCTTGCGGCGGATGCCATCTTTGGTGGAGGTCCTGCAGTAACAAATAGAAGCAGCCATCTTGAAAGCTTGGGAGTCTCACAAGAAGCGTGATTTCAAAATCCCTAAGATGGCGGCACCACTCCCCGCAATGGAAATTCCTCGTGGCAGCGATTTCAAATGCTGGGAGCTCCACAAAGCTGGAGAAGACACAAGGACTTGGCTGTAGACATGAGAACATTTCTGCCTGCTTCGGAAGCATTACCAGCACCTTGAGCGAGATGTCCCTGAAACCGGAAGCACTTTTAACCCATGGGTGGTAGCCGCACAGCTGAATGAGGGCTCTGGGGCACTTCTCTCACCCAGTAAGTTGCAGGGTATTCTTTTATTGGGCTACAGACGGTTATGGGTGCATTGTTTGTTCCTATACTCTCGCGGTTGAAGCAAGGTGAACTGTGAGGTATGGAGCACTTGGAGCAGTGAATACATGAATGGTAGCTCCAGTCTTATACAGCACTTAACCCCCAGCTGAACAAGGTGAGCTGGGGGAAGTGGAGTGTGCTGAAATTCTAAGAGTAGGCACTTCACCCTACATAGTGTCAACTCCCTCCCTCAGCAGAACAAGGTGAAACTTGGGGGGTCCCATGGTATAACAGATAGTTAAATTCAAGGTGAAACAACTTTCCTGCCTGAGCCTGATGCCACAGTGTCTAATCTATTTAACATTAACTCTTTGGACACCAAGCAAGACACAGTGTCAATCAATCAATCAATCAATCAAAATATTTATTTATCCAGGCGAACATCATTGAGCAAGCTCATTTACAAGATGGACCTGGTTAGCTCTGGGTCAAATGGTACAATGCATACAGAGATATTTACAATAGAGTCAAATAACACAAGTAAAAAACTATTAATGCAATTAATGCAAGTAAGTCCTCAATGTTACATCAGTCATATCAGTTTGGAGTGCTTCTGTAATATTTAAGGAGGACATAAGATGAGACTTAGTAGGAACTTCAGTAGGGAGGTGTGATTGGCCACTCGTTTAGGGAGCTGACGTAAGCACAGAATTTCAAAAATAGTGTAATCACACAGCATCACTAAATGTAACACTCTAAGCAGAAGGATAAGGGTCTTAACAGTCAAGGAGAAAAGTAATTACAACTCTTTTTGGCAAATTTTGGCATGGAAATCAGATTTATGCTTGGTTTAGAACGGACGCAGAAGCAGACTGCAGGAACCAATCGGAAGCCAATGCCGAAGAGTGCTAACGTTCTGATTTGATGGCTGCTAATGCCGTGCTTTGCTAATGGGGAGTCCGAGCTTAGGTTGTCAGGTGGCGGTAGAAGCAGCGCCGACTGCCCGGTGCCCAGGTTTCCCACACCTACGGGCAGGGAGCCCATGGAGAGCATATCCTTGGCAGGGGATGGAGGAAGGGGTCGGTATTACGTACTGGGCCACTGACAATGGAACATCTGAACCAGTGGGAGGACCATAACAGCAGGACAACAGAACTGGGTATTCCTTGATGCCTAAAGACTGGCCCAACTACAGAAATTCAGAAAGGAGTGTAATCAAACAGAGTCCCAACTCTTGACACTCTAAACAGGAAAAAATAGAGGTCATAACTGTTAGGCAGTAAGTAAGTACAGCTCTTTTTTGTGTGAGTTTTAGACAGAAAATCAGACTTTAGCTTAGTATTGAGGGAGACACAGGAGCAGACTGCAGGAGCCAATCAGATGCCAGAGCAGAAAAGCCTCACGTTCGATTGGATACTGGCAATGCCGCACCTCACTAGTAAGGAGTCTGGTCTAGGTGTCTCAGGTGGCGGCTATGGAGCGACAACCATCTGGTATCCGCATTTCTCCCACCTGAGGGGCAGGGAGCACCTGAAGGGCTAGTCTATGGCAGAGAATGAGTTAGGGGACAGAGGAAAGAGACAGTAAGAGTGGAATGCAGTGGAAAAGGAATACAAAGTTGAAATAGGGCAGTTAAATGGTACAGGGTAGGGCAATAAGAGCCACAGATTAAGCAATATGTAAAAGACAGCAGGGTGAGTGAGGTATAGCGGCCGCGAAGCCATGAAGAGATAATAACCCTACAGGGATTTCTAGAGGGGAAAAACATTTAAGGCATAAGATGCTCATAGAGTTAAGGTCACCAAAGGTCACGAGCGATTATAAATTCAACTATGCTCAGAGGGCAGCAGCCTGATGCTTCGGACAAAAATTAGGGGCTGAGGTAACAGTTGCATGGCTCACACACATACTGAGCATATAGAGATTTAAAGGCATTCATACTGCGGAGGCAGCCTAATTTAAAACATTTTTGTACTTGTTCCACAATGTTGGCAACGGGAAGCTAATGGCCACTCTGTCATAGCGAGAGGAAGCCTTGGGGATACATAATGTGATGTAGGATGTGCTTCTTAGGGCATACATTCCTGGCTCACTTAGTGGGAGACAGTCTATTATATATTGTGGATGCCGCTTCAAGAAGACTATATAAGTCCAAAGGACTGCGTTTCTATTATGCCTAAACATAAGAAAGGACCACCCTACAGCTTTGTACAAGGAACAATGATGGGTACAGATGGGGAGACCAGTAATAAACCGGATGGCCCTGTGGTAAAGCGTATCCAACTTTGCAAGCGAGACTTTGGGACATTGACTATAAAGGAAATCTGCATAATCGATCAGCGAAAGAAAAGTAGTTTGGACAAGGCATACTTTTGCGTCTCTAGTAAGAAACTGGTTAATTCTAAAGAATAGCCCCAGCCTCTGCCTTAACTTCTTTACAAGGTCCTCGACGTGCTCAGTGAATGATAGATTATGGTCTAACCACACACCTAGGTATTTTAAACTTTGAGACACACTCCAGTTTCTATCCAAGAATTGTGGTAATCTGTGGTAATTGTGGTAATCTAGTGTGGTGTTCTCATTATCACATATACAAAAGGAAGCTAACAATTGTGAAGGAGATAAGGCTAATGCCCTATTGTTTTCTTATCTTAAAGGTCTGGCACAGAGTCAAGTAACTGTGACCAGCCTGGTGAGATGCACAATAAGAACTGAGGATTTGGGGAGGAAGAAGGAGGAGACAGATCAGATTTCACATTCTTGGAATTCTTTTGTGCATCAGCCTATGAGGAGAGCTCAGATAACCCACATGTTGTGACTCGGAGTGCTGTAAAAGGTGCGATAGATAATAAAATAGAAGAAAACTTGCTTAGTTCAGTACTTACTTCTGAGAGACTGCTTATCTTCTCCTGTTCCAGGAAGGCCTGTAGAACATGGTTCTGTATAAAGCCCCTTCTCCACACCATCCAGTGTTTTGAGACCACCCTCTGTTTATACTGTTGAAAAGAAAGGCAACAGTCACATTAAGTAGACAATAATGAGCTGACCCTGTATCAGGAATGATTCTTTTTCTCGGATTACTTAAAACAGGCTAGCATGTCCCTTCAGAATGACCAGGGGTGTAGTCAGGCATTTCAGATTTGTATACCAACCTGCCACACTGCTACCCCCTCCCCACTGTTGTTCATGTCTGCCCCCCACCCCCCACAACTTAAGTCCAAGCTTCCTGGCTCCACTCAGATGATTCCCACACTAGACCTGCTGTCTGTCTGTACTGCTAGTGTGGTGCTCGCTGCCCACTGGTAAACGCCACTGACTGCACCACGAGTCCAAGACCATGGCAGAAATTTATTCTCTCTCTCCCACAGGTAGGCAGATTCACTCCACTTGCTACTCCACATGAAGTCTTCATTCTTTTAGCTGGCTCTGAGTCTGTTCTTCTGTTTGCTGCTCCTCAGTTCTTCTACTGCTTCTCTCACTCCCAGTACAACTGAACTAATAGTATGGCTTCTAACTTTGCTGGGGCATTTAAACTTGCTGCCCCAGACTCCCCCCCCCCCCACTAGATGTTGCAGCCAATCACTATGTAGGCGGACTATGCAGACCTAATTGAGACTTTCAGTTTCAATGTCCACGGTCCTGTCTGCCCCCCCCAAAAAAAACAATGCTAAAAGAGAAACGAAAAAGCCTGCAAAGCCAAACAAAGGAATTTAAACGTGATGGACTAGAGAGGGCAGAGCAATGCTGGCCAGCTTGTCTGCTACCCCTCGCTACTAAACTTTGTATGCCATGGCTTACTTGGAGTATCAGTAGCTATGCCCATGATAATGACAGCTGCTTCTGAGGTTCACAATATCTTCTTTAAAATGCACCGCCACTAAGGCTACTTTATTTGCACAGTTAGTAAGCGCTGGCAAGAATTAAAACAAAAATGCTTACAGCAGAAAACACTGAAAAGAGAAAAAAAAAGATGATTATACAGAAATGCAAAACTTCACTTTCCTCACCCTAAGTACTATTGTAGAAGGAAAATAACAAATGGTACAATCTTTCAGGACTACTACAAAGATTCACTGCCTTTGGAAGTTCCTGACCATGCCAGTGTTCTTGCCTTCTGTCTTCCACACACAGCCAGCCTGTAAAACAACAGTTAGACCCCTTCGCCTCTTAGACTCAGGCCAGGCCACCATTTTTTATACTCAGTCATGGCCAGGTCTCATTAAATATCTTTCTTCTTGATCGTATAGATGACAAAATCACCATAGTAATGTTGTTTCTTCCAAAGGGATCCCTCACTATGCTTGACAGCTGCATCATTCCCCTGGAGCGAGCTGCCCCAGAGCTTAGGAATTTCATGCTAATTAAAGAACCTTAGAATGAAATTCAAAAACTCTGCTGAGTGGTCATGCTCACTCCTGCCCTCTAATGGTAGATTTATTTCTCAAGCTATGATGAGCAGTGACCACTAGATCTAGATAAATGACTACCAAAAATGTTAAACGAACCTAAAAGTCTGAAAAACATTGCCCTATGGTGGGGAAAACAGATTTAATGTGTAAAATCACTAAGAATCAATTGTGAAATACTGCAACAATTAATGCTCAACCAAATATGAGAACCTTTTCCAAGTACTGAAAGGGGAGGTAGGGATGAGATTGTTAAGCATAATGAGGGATCCCTTTGGAAGAAACATTACTACAGTGAGTAATTTTTTCTTCAAATCCCAGGAATCTTTCACTTATGCTTAACAATTGCAAACTCCATAGCAGTACTTTGGGAGGCTGGGTACAGAACCTATTTAGGGAAAAGTTACACAAGACAGCAGTGCCAAAGCTGGCATCCCTCCTGGACTGAATGTTCAGGCAGTAGTACTTTGTAAAGTGTGTACTGTCTTCCAGGTAGCTGCTTTACAAATCTTTTGAATAGAGACACCTCTGGATGCTACCACGGAGGCAGAGGTGCACCTTGGATAGTGGGCCCTTAGGCCCTCAGATGGAAGCTTGCCAACTTTACCATAGCAGAACTGTATACAGCCTACTATCCAGCGAGCAATGGTTCTCCTGGATGCTGGCTTCCCTCGGCCTGCCTCACTGTAGGTAACAAACAGCTGTGTACTGGTGGATCTGACATTCTTTGTGTAGTCCAAATAATAACTTTGATCTCTCTCAACATCCATCTCTGCTTCCCTGGTGTTGATTTCTCTGTAAAGAATACAGAGAGTGTGATTGACTGGTTGCGGTTGTCTTCCTTCCACAGTCTAGTACCTTTAAGAGTTACCTTGTCATGGGTACCAACTTTGATAGAGGGTCCTGTCTTTTGGACCAGCGAGCCCCTAGGTGGTACTGGATATCCCTCATCATGAACCTGGCACCTCTTTCTGGTCTGGGATGACCTGCCCTGAAAGGCCTTGCAAGGGCTGCCAAATCTATTACCCTCTGCTGAGGGAGAAATGCCCTTCTCTGACAGGTGCCCAGTTCTGCTCCTATGAAGTCCAGCACCTGAACAGATTCTGTCTGGGACTTTGGGACATTTAGCAGCAAACCCAGATCCTCTATTGTGCACTGGGTGAGCAAAAGGGAGGCTTTGGCTTCCTGATGAGACTCTCCTGAGACTAACCAGTCATCCAGGTAAGGAAAGACCACTACCTCCTGCCTCCTCAAGTGTGCTGCTACTACTACTGCCAGGCACTTTGGGAAAACTCTGGAAGTTGAGGAAAGGCCAGAGGGGAGGGCTATGAACTAGCAGTGGCAGTTCCCTACCCTGAATTGGAGGTACCTTCTGTGGGAGGGTCTTACGGGTATGTGAAAATAAGCATCCTTTAAATCTAGTGACCCCAGCTAATGTCCCTGTTGCAGTGATGAAATCACTGTGCCCAGTATCATCATCTTTTTTTTCCTTCTTTATGTGTATTTTCAGAAATCTCAGGTCTAAAATGGGCTTGCCACCCTCCATTTTTCTTGTGGGTCAGGAAGTACCTTGAGTACAACCCCTTCCCACATTGGGAAGGTGGAACTCTTTCCACTGCACATGCTTGCAGCAGCTTTTTCACCTCCAACTCCAGCAGAAGTTTTTTCTGCAAGAGTATGAGGTGGGAAGGCTCTGTGTTTCTGCAGTTTGGGAAATCTCTTGAACTGCAGAGATCCTGACTCACTATCTCCAGGACCGACTTGTCTGTGGTAATACTTTTAGATGTCTGGAAATAGTGAGCCAGACCCCCCCCACACTGGCAATGGTTGGGCGACCTGGACAGACATATCAGAAGGTTTTGTTTAGCCCACAGCTGGGGTCTGGAGTGGGTCCGCACACTTGGCACCCTTTCTGCTCCCTACCTCTAAAAAGGCCCCTCTTGGGCGGGTAATCATAGGTCACGTAAGTTCAGGGTAATAACCCCAGCCCCTACCTCCTTCCACCTAAGGCCTATGGGAAGTGGAGGCTCTCTCCTTCTCAATGTTACTTTTGTAGGTGGGCTTATACTCATCCACCTTTTTCATGTAAGCCATTGTCTTATCACCAGACAAGGAATTACCCTCAGGCAAAACAAAAAACAGACTGGCAGATGCACAGGTAAGTGTTGCTGCACTCTACAAAAACTGTGAACCAACAAAAAAGGATGAAGAGTTCGCAAAAGGTACAGACAGAAATGCTGAGTAATAAAACATGTATTGTGTTCACATACAGACAGACAGTGCTATACCCCAGCGCTTGGAATCTCTGCCAACACCCTGTTGCAAGCAGAAAGACAAAGTGTATTAGTGATTTTTAAGCTACCAATAATTAACACATTGAATAAAAAATTAATTAGATACCTCATTATTGAAATAATACTAGAAAAAAGAGGGGAGAGAAGAGATATAAAGGTAGTGTCAGACAACATTCAAGCTCCAGCAAAAATTGTATTCAAGTAATTTCTTCAGTATTCTGTCTGCTGGAGGATGTTATAAAACGGACAGGGAACACATGTGGAGGGGCACCTAAAAAGAAAAAAAGAAATGAGCATATTAAATACCATGTGTTGGATCAATACATTTTAATGTGCACATAAAAATCAAGTATATAGACATTATAGGATGTTTTTCTGTAACTGAAATACAGAAGATTACAGCTGAAAAATATCAAGTTCAGTACTGATGTAGCTATAGGAAGGAAGAAGATCCCAACTATCTTTCAGTCCTCCCATGGAAACTCCACTAACGTAAAAATCAATCGGCTTTCCCTCTGAAGCAGCTTCCTCTGTCAGTCACCACCCCTACTAGTAATTGGAATGTGGTCAATGCCCATGACACATGATGTGTTCGGATCCAAACCATGATATTAGTGCCAATGTGTCTGAACTAGTGTATCCATTTCGCACTGGTGATGGAATGTATATGTATATGTTCCTGCACACATTCCTTCAATGGGTGAACCATACATCCAATGTATGGACAGTTGTACCAGATTACATACACAACAGATTGGGTTTAGCAATTAATGAAGTGGTGGACCTCATAAGTAGCATCGTTAACAATGCCAGGAAGGACCTTACCAATGTGGATGTAGCACAGATATTACAATTTCCACATATGGTTCATCCCTTAGGTAGGGGTGGCAATCCAATAGGTTGGGAAACATTGTTAACAAAGTGGCTATGAACCACTCTGCAGCTGACGTTCCAGCTTCAGGGGGTCAGGGTCACTAGTAAAGATGACAGCATCATCTGCATACAGGAGGATCCTTTGGTGGCAGGCAGACCCGGGAAGGTTATTAAGAAGGTGCTGAATAGTAAAGGTCCTAAAATAGTGCCTTGTGGTACTCCTGAGTGAACCAGTTAATTGTCCGAGGTTGCATTTGAAATTCTCACCTGTTGGGAGCAATCACCCAAGTAGCTTTTGAACCAATACAACGTTCTAGGACTTACAGAACTGAATTCTGTGACAAAAATAACTTGAGAATTAGAGGCAATATTTTTTTATTTTATTTATTTATTTATTTATTGAGATCTCAGATTAAACCTTTGAGTACTGGTTCATTACATAGGTTCCACAACAATGCAATATGTACACAAATAACAACAGTTTACAGATATGCCAAAAGAAAGTCGACAACAAATAAGGCAAGCATGCAACAAGTTATATGTCATTGACTGTAATGAGAAAACACTAAAATTCAATAGGACTAACAAAACACAATGAAGAAGGGAGGGAGAGAGTGACAAAGGCAAGGGTAGGTTCAGGAAGAGGGGAAGAATGGGAAGAAGACATACTGCAGAGGGAATATACAGGAAATCAGCCCAGATGGTGGGCCTCGTCAGGTGCTAAAGGGTGCTATTTCTGAGCATACTGGCAGTACAAGTAGCAGGAAAGGATTTTGACAGAGGTGCCAGGTGTGGGTAGAGCTAGATCAGTACTGAAATGTCTGTAAAAAGTAGGGTAGGAGTGAATTACAGCAGGCACAGAGTGGTAGAGAGAGGATGAAGGGAGGTAGGGTGGAAGAAGGGGGATGGGGTGGGACAGTTAAGGGAGGGAGAAAGTAGGGGTAGAGTGGTGCACAGTGATGCAAAGGTGGCAAACAGTCAGGGGCTGGAGGCCTTAATGGAAACAGTCGTATCTTGCTGTGGCAACCAGATGAGATCTTATCCTGCATTTGAAAAGGGCCTAGTGTTGGTATAGCAGTGATGCCTGGAGGCAGGTTGTTAGTCCAGCTGGGTGCCTGGTGGGCATAGGCCCTTTGTCCTAGTGAGATGCAACATTTAGGAGCCTTGTAGACTTTACTCCTGGAGCTTCTTGTGGGCTGTTTTCATAGGGGCTGAGGAGCTTCTGGACACCCACGGGCAACAGGCCTAGACTTGTTCTTTTGGCCAGCAGGCAGGTCTGGTACTGAAGCCTACCCTTGAACTGGAGCCAGATGGCACAGGTATAAAGGTCACACATGTGGGTTAGCCGTTCAGATCGAGTGGAAAGGTGGCATGCCTTATTTATGGTAATTTTGGTATGGTGAAAGGTTGTGTCCATTGCTGATCCATAGATTACAATACCATACTCCACAAGAGCGACAACTGAACTGTGGACAGCAAGGTTTAGTGCTTCAGAGGTAAGACAGTGTTTATGCCTGTGGAGGAGGCCAATGCGTATGTTGAGTGATTTTACTATGTTGTCTATGTGGTAGACAAATGACATGGTACTGTCAATTGTAACCCCTAGGTACTTGAATTGTTGTACCTGGTTGAGAGTGCACCTTCTTCATTGGTACTAGTGAGTGGGTGTAATCAGTGTTGATTCTGCAGGCTGGAGAACATCATTGCCTTTATTTTTTGTAATTTATGACAAGTTTGTGTGCCTTGAACCACTTTTCTACTGAGCAGAAACTGTCCTAGGGAGTGCTCAGAGAGCTAGGTCAGTGCCTTTAGAGAAGAGGACAGCATCATCTCGTGAGAAGAATTTTGCTGCAATTGGAACTAGAAAGCTGATTTAGAAATAAGCTAAACATTAGGGGACCCAAGATGGAACCCTGTGGGACACCCAAGTGAATTGGATTGATAACAGAATAGACACTATCTATCTTAACTTGTTGGGATCTGTCTGAGAGGTAGGATTTGAACCATGAGACAGAATCATGTGAAAGACCAATAGCAACTAGTTGCTCAGCAAGGAGGTCATGGTTGACCGTGTCAACTTTTGACAAAAATCGATAAATGGTGCTGCTACCATTTCACCGTGTTCAAGGAGTTGTGAATAAAGCCTGTGAACTCGAGCAGAGCTGTGGTGGTGCTGTGGGCTTTGCAGAAGCCATGTTGTTCAGAGCATTAAATGATTTATTTTTCAAGATATTCAACTAATTGGTCAATGACAATCCTCTCCAGCACCTTGGATGTGGCGGGGGATCGAAATGGGGCTGTAGTTTCCTAGGGAGGAACCACTGCTACTCTTGAAAACTGGTGTCACTAATGCTGCTTTCCATTGTTGTGGGAACAGGGAGAATCTTAGTGAGGCATTGATTATAAAGGTTAGAGGCTCTAAAATGACTTCCAGGGATAGGGTTACAAATTTTAGGTCAAGGAATCACCTCTATAATGTGATTTTCCCAGGACCTTTAGTAAGTACTTCTAGCTTCATTTAAGGAGATGATTCTGAAACAAAAGTAGGGTTAGTAGGTATCTGGTTCACTGTCTGCGCTGTGTCAGCAGAGTTGGAGGGTGGAAAAGTCCAGGGTAGCACTCCAGAGAGATATGGAAGTGCGTACATACCGTAATTCTTGATCTTCTGGACGAAGTCTCCACCACTCATTCACACTAATGGGAGTATCGCTGGAGGCACTAGGACCCAGTGGGAGCCAAGCTTTTTCAGAAGGGCCAGAGATGGAGCCATGAAGAAGCGGCACTGTGAGCTACGCTCGCGTGGTATAGACTATCTCGGCGTCAACCCTCCAACCGCCTCAGTACCTTTTTTTTCTGAGGAGGTGCAGCGTAACAAACCTAGAGGAGGACTAGCCTAACTATTGGACATAGGATAGTCTGAATGACCCATGTAAGAAGGGTCAAAACACAAAGTCTTCACAGCCCAAATTGGAGGAGTGAAGACCATAAACAGAAGTGAGTTTAGGGGATGGTTGGTGGGTTTGTGAATGAGTGGTGCAGACTTTGTCCAAGAAGATCAAGAATTATGGTAGGTACGTAATTTTCATATCTGCCTGGACATAAAGTCTCCACCACTCATTCACACTAATGGGAGAGGGTTGAGCTAAATACTCCCTCGAGATGGGTGGCAGGAGAGAGGAGATCACTTTTTAGGACAGAAGTCCATTAAGATTTGTCCTGTCAATGACTGATGTTGTCTGGCATGAACATCCAAGGCATAGTGTTCAACAAAAGTGTGCTCCAAGCAGCTGCATTGCAAATGTCTCAATGGGGATATTACAAATTTATGTCAGAAATGCTGTGACTGCTCTGGCAGAGTGAGTGTACACTCTGCCCTCCATCCTGACCTGTGCCATGGAGTAGCAGTGGTGAAGGCATGCCACCAGCCAAGCTGAAATGCACCTGAAAGCAACAGGCTGACCCAGCCGGGTCATGCTGAAGGAGAAAAACAGTTGTTGAGCTTTGTGAATTTCTTTTGTTCTGTCCAGATAGAATCGCAAAGCTCTTTTTACATTCAGGGAATGAAGGGTATGCTCTCCCTCATTCTGGAAGTTGACAAAGTAGGTAGAAAGGACTAAAGGTTGATTTAGAAGAAATTCTGAGATAACCTTAGGGAGAAACTTAGGATGGGTCCTAAGAAATACTTCGTCTTTGTGAAATACAATATATGGGGGGTCTGTGACCAAAGCGTGTATTTCTGATACTCTACAAGCAGATGTAATGGCCACCAGGAAGGCCGTCTTCCAAGTAAGGAATTTCAACTCGCAAGCGGCTAGAAGCTTGAAAGGTTTATGAGTGAGCATGTCTAGCACAAGGTTAATGTCCCAGGCCACAACTGAACGTCTAACAGGTGGTCTGGTATGCAGAATACCCTTAAGAAACCTCTTAACTACAAGTAACTGTGCCAAGACATGGAATGAACTGGCTCATGAGCAGAATTTAGCTAAAGAAGAACCTTGACTGTAGAGTATTGCAGACCTGTGTTTGAGAAGCCTGAGAGATACTCCAGGACTTTATTCAGTGGGCAGAAAAAAGAATTCCAAGAGATTTTGCACACTAGATAGAAAACGTTTCCACTTAGCTGTGTAGGTTTTCCTGGTAGCTGGCTTCCATGCAGCTAAAAGAATATCTGAAACTCTACAAGAAACATTAAACCTGTTCACCTCTATCTCCTCAGGAGCCATGCATGGCAGTGAAGAGATCTCAGGTTGGGATGAACTACAGGGCCCTGGGTCAGAAGGTTTGTCTGAAGGGAAGCGGTTTTGGGCGTTTCCGATAGTCTGTTGATTAGAGAAACCAGATCCGATGAGGCCAAAATGAGGCAATGAGAATCATTCTGGCCCCTTGTGCCCTCAATCTGAGCAGTGCTCTCTGAACTGGGGAGGAGGAAATGCGTAAAGAAGCATTTTGTCCACCGCAGCCTGAATGCATCCTGACAAGAAATGCCAGGTTCTGATTTCTGAAGCAGAAGAGAGCAGTTTTATGTTGGTGGGGACACCAAAAGGTCTAGGTCTGGGTTTCCCACTCTTCGAAGAGTGACTGAACGATGGTTAAGTCGAGAGATCACATGTGAAGATCTGTCCCCGTTCTGCTGAGACAGTCTGCCAGCTCGTTTTGTACTTCTGGCAAGTGAACCACCTGAATCAGAGCTTTGTGCTCTAGACACCATTTCCACACTCTCATTGCTTCCCTGCATAATGGGTAAGAGTGTGCACCACCCTGCTTGTTGATGTAATACATCACAGCCTTGTTGTCCATTTGAAGGAGAATGTTCTTGTGGCAGAGTATGTCCTTCAAAGCTCGGACTGCATACAGGACAGCTCTCATTGCCAGAACATTTATGTGGAGTTGAGACTCATCCTGGGACCATGTGCCATGGGTGTGAAGATCCCTGGCAATAAGCTCCCCAGCCCATCAGGGGTGCTGCTCTGTGGTAATGAAGATCTGATGATCCAGAGGGCGAAGGATATCCTTCCAGAAGGCTGTCCTCCTGAGACCACCAGGTGAGGACAATTTCAGAGGTTCTGTTGCCTTGATGTAAAGGACTGAGGATGAGTGGTTGGCGACCACCAGTACTAAGCATCCACCAAGTGGTTCTCATGTGGAAATGAGCCAAGGGCACAGTGAAAACAGAGGATGCCATGAGACCCAGCATCCACTGCATCGAGAGAGCTTGAACTGAGCTGTTTCTTGCTGAAGCAGGCCATCTGAAGAATATCACTCCTTCTGTCCTCCGGAAGGAAGGCTTTCATGCAGGAAGTATCCAGAAGGACTCCTATAAATAGAAGCTTCTGGGAGGCCGCAACTGTGACTTTTCAGGTTTAGCAGGACTCCCATGGACGTGAGAAATCTGAGGCCACGGCCATGGCCTCCAGAATCTCTTGTCTGGAGGGACTTGGAAGAACCCAGTCATCCAGATATTGGAATACTTGAATTCTGATTTTCCTTGAATGTGTCACGACAACTGGACAGCACTTTGTAAAAACCTGCGGCACTGAGGATAGCCCAAAGGGCAGGACTCTGAGTCAATAGCGTTGACCAATGCCACGAACCTTAGGTATTTGTGGTGTTTTGGTTGTAAGAGAATGTGTTGGTAGGCGTACTGCATGTCTAGGGAGGCTAGCCAATCATGTTTATGAATCAAAGGTAGCAGGATACCGAGTAATATCATCTTGAACTTTTTCTTGTAGAGGAATCTGTTTAACTTTCTGAGATCGAGAATAGGGTGCATGCAGCCAGTTTTCTTTGGAACCAGAAAGTAATGGGAGTAGAAACCTGTGTTTTGTTGATCCAGGGGAACTACTTCTACTGCCCTGTTGTTTAGAAGGCCTTGCACCTCGGTAGCAAGAAGGTCTGACTGCACAGCAGACAGCCTGGGCTGTTGCTTGGGAGGATGAGCCGGGGGGGGGTTCTGACAGATTAAGAGAGCACCCCTGAGATATTATCCCAAGGACCTTTTTGTCTGATGTTATAGACTTCCACTGGTCATAGAACTGAGTCAGATGACTTCCCACTGCCAAGAAAGAGTTCCCCTCGGACAGCTGAGGTGGCATCTGGGCCAGAAACTCAGAGGGTGGCACTCGGTGTTTTTGGGCCCTGTGCTTTCTGATGCATTTTCTTTTATGGCTGAGGAGTTATGGTCTGTAGTAGCTCTGAGAAAACCTCTGACTCGGGCAGAGCTTCTACCATTGCTTTGAGTGAATGCCAAAGAACATGCTTGGGTTGAGAAAAATAACTCTGGTAGCTAGCAATATGCATGCCCAGAGTTGAAGCAGCAAAGACTCGCTTACCCAAGGTGCTGATCTTGTGAAATTGTTTGTTTATAGGATGGGCTGTGGATTCCTGAGGAAGAACAGCCTTCTCATTCTTTGCCAGGACCACTAAGGCATCAGCAAAGGCCTGTGAGGCCAAGATGAGGCGATCCTTGAGAGGGGCATATTTCTATCTATGGACTTGGCCACAGAGGAATAAGAGCTGGATTCTTCCACACCATCTAGGAAAGAGTCTCGAAAGAAGGCTGTACGGAGGGTTAAATCCATAGGGATTTCTGGAACATGCAGATACTGGAGGCACAGAAGCTTCCCAGGATTGATTTCCTGGTCTGGAGAAAAACAATAGAATTTAAGTTCTTGAGCCGAGACTTAAGGAAATGTCTTCCACCAGAGGCTCTGCAGGAAGACTGATCCCTGTCCCCAGGGCAGAATCGGCATCAACATCATCACCTAGCCGAAGATCAGGATCAGGCTCAGGCTCAATATCATCTCCTGACAGTCCAGGGGGACTATATAGGCAGGAAAGGAATAAAAACCAGGAGAAGATGAGGAGGAGACAGAATTGCAGTTGAAAACCTCTGTAAATGATGCGGCACCGTCAAACCCCCAGCGCCGTCGAAGAGTGGCACCAAGAACAGAGATGGCACCAACACAGAAAATGGCACCGCAGAATGGTGCTGACAGGGGCGCAGCACTGACCATAGTGCTGACAACCATGGCACCGACTACCACGGCGCTGACCACCACAGTGCCGACCACCATGACACGAACACCCACCCTGGCACCACACATGGTGCCGACACCACCAGCACTGAGGATGGTGCCGACAGGGTATGCAGTGCCACGAATGGTGCTGACACCACACGCGGTGTTGAAAAAGGACCACGGTGCCAGAGAAGCCAGCACCACAGGCAGTGGCACCACGCTGAAGTCTGAACTGCAATTTGCAGGTAAAGAATGAAAAATGGCAGGAGATAAAGGCATCGGTGTGGGCCCCTGTGCCGCAGCCATGTGAGAGGGATAGACACCAGAGAGCCCATCTCTTCAAGTGGTGTAACAGGCTGTGCTTTGAAACAACTGAGAAGCTGCATGGGATATACTATATTGGATTAGAAATCTACAACTGATCTCTCTTACTTACATCTGAGGGAAGTTTTCCTTACTTTACAGTCTTGTATTGGGATTGTTTTGTGTTTAATTTCATTTTTAAATCAGGAAGGGGGTTTTCAAAACTACTTATCTTGTGAGCAATTTCAGAAGGGTTGAAATAACTGCATATTTGATTTTCCTTTGTGGCTATCTGGACTGTCTGCTAGTATTTTGACAGTTTACATTAATTTAGTTGGAAATAAAATAGTTGGAAATATCTTACTGGTAGTAGCTGTGTACTTTGAATAGCAAAGGCTGCAGTTTGTAATTTGATGCCAGACACAGCCTCAGGTGGTGGAAATTGTCTTCACTAGTCAGGGAGATCCTGCACCATAGCCAATTGTTTTGGGTGGATGAATATTCTAGCATTGATCAATTACTATAAACTACTGGTGTGATCCTGTTTCAGACAGAAGCCCATCTCTTCAAGTGGTGTAACAGACTGTGCTTTGAAACAACTGAGAAGCTGCATGGGATATACTATATTGGATTAGAAATCTACAACTTATCTCGCTTACTTACATCTGAGGGAAGTTTTCCTTACTTTACAATCTTACATTGGGATTGTTTGTGTTTAATTTCATTTTAAATCAGGAAGGGGGTTTCAAAACTACTTATCTTGTGAGCAATTTCAGAAGGGTTGAAATAACTGCATATTTGATTTTCCTTTGTGGCTATCTGGACTGTCTGCTAGTATTTTGACAGTTTACATTAATTTAGTTGGAAATAAAATAGTTGGAAATATCTTACTGGTAGTAGCTGTGTACTTTGAATAGCAAAGGCTGCAGTTTGTAATTTGATGCCAGACACAGCCTCAGGTGGTAGAAATTGTCTTCACTAGTCAGAGACCCTGCACCATAGCCAATTGTTTTGGGTGGATGAATAGTCTAGCATTGATCAATTACTATAAACTACTAGTGTGATCCTGTTTCAGACAGAAGCCCATCTCTTCAAGTGGTGTAACAGGCTGTTCTTTGAAACAACTGAGAAGCTGCATGGGATATACTATATTGGATTAGAAATCTACAACTGATCTCTCTTACTTACATCTGAGGAAAGTTTTTCTTACTTTACAGTCTTACATTGGGATTGTTTTGTGTTTAATTTAATTTTTAAATCAGGAAGGGGGTTTTCAAAATTACTTATCTTGTGAGCAATTTCAGAAGGGTTGAAATAACTGCATATTTGATTTTCCTTTGTGGCTATCTGGACTGTCTGCTAGTATTTTGACAGTTTACATTAGTTTAGTTGGAAATATCTTACTGGTAGTAGCTGTGTAGGGCATCTTGCTGACAGGAAGGCACTCATAGCAGCAGTGGGTCAGAGCTTTTAGCTGATTGTTTTGTGAGGGCACAGTTTAGGCCCAACCCCTTCCCACCCCTCACCCCACCCACCCCTGGAAATAGTTCCTTTATACCTGGGGTTCTGACATCATTTCCTCAAGAGTGCAAGGTGCATATCACTGCCATATCCTCTCTAGCACACTGCACTGACAATATAAGCATACATATTGTATAATATATATATTTCTATATAACACACCAATCACACACACAAACACACACAAAAAAAAGGAAAAGTAGATAAACATGTGGGGAGTAGTGCAATGTAATGGCTGTGGGGCAGCAGTCTTCTGGAAGTCTTTCTGGAGGCTGAGATGCTGCCCTATTTGCAGAGAACTCTCTTCCCTGAGGGAGGAAGTTGCCCGTCTTCAGGCTGCACTGGACAGTAGTAAGGAAACCTTCCCCCAGGCCAAACTGGACAGTAGGAAGGGAACCTCCCTCATCCAGGGAGCACCAGTGCCACCACCACTACCTCAGAGGTTACGAAGAAAGCACAGCAGTTGTACCACAGTGGGCTCAGGGAGGGTGAGGATGATGGAACAGAGGCACACCCAGTCAATTGTCCACTCCACAATCCATACACCATTCTGGGGAGCATAGCTCCTGCGATGACACCCGCAGAGAAGACTGATGACAACTGTCACAAGGAGAGCCCACAGGAAGGAGGCAGAGGACACCACAGGGAAAGGAAGCAGCTCCTGGTGGGGGACTCAATTATTAGGGGGATAGAACTGGGGGGAGCTGGGAAAACTGAAGTAAGGTGCCTGCCTGGTGTCATGGCTTGGAGGGACAGGAAGCGCATCCTCAGGATCACGAGAACAGCTGCAAGGGAGTCTAAGCTGGACGTAATTGTCCACCTAGGGACAAATGACTTGGCTCATCATGAGATTAGAGCAGTGCAGGAGGACATTGTAGAGTTGGGGAGGGGCCTAAGACAAGTAGCACACACAGTATCCTTCTCAGAGGTGCTGCCTGTCAATGGCATGGGGAGGTGAGGGTAATTAGCACCATGCAGTTTAATGAATGGTTGAAAAAATGGTGTGGAGCACAGGGTTCGGCTTCACTGGGGACTGGGGTTCCACCTGGAGGGACACCAGCCTATACTGGCAGGATGGTCTGCATCTGTCCAGGAAGGGAACAAGTCTTTTGAGCAATCGGTTTAAATGCTTCATTGGCAAGCTTTTAAACTAGTAAAAGGGGGAGGCACTGATAAGCAGCAGGAAAAGCCCAGCCTCTCCCTACAAAACAGGGTACTAAATGAGAAAAAGACCGAGGTAGAAAGGTCAGTGGAGGATGCTGCAACAGAAGGTAAAGCCATCAAACAATGGAGAGCAATGAGTACCAATGCCCGTAGTCTGAGTAACAAGCTTCCTGAATTAGTGGCCTTGATGGAGGAGGAACATCTGGATATCATGGCAGTCACAGAAACATGGTACACACAAAACCATGACTGGGATGTAAACATACCAGGATACACTATCTACAGGAGGGACAGGGAGGGTAAAAGAGGAGAAGGAGTAGCTCTTTACATAAGGGAAGGAATCAAAGCAACAGAACAAAAGGGAAAACAGGGAGGAGAAGAAGCACTGTGGGTAAATTTGGAGACCAGCACTGGCACCACAATCCGCTCAGGGGTTGTATACAGACCCCCTTCTCAGGGGAAGAAATGGACAAGGAAATGATAGAGAGTATACTTAGAATGGCAGAAAAAGGGGAGATATTGCTGATGGGTGATCTGAATATGCCAGATGTTAACTGGAGTGCAGTTGCAGCAGCCACTTCGAAGAGTGGGGCTATTCTAGATGCCCTACAGGGGCATGCCTTAGACAACTAGTATTGGAGCCCACTCGAGAGGCAGCATCTTAGACCTGGTTCTCTCAAATGGAGATGAGAGAGAGGATCACAGATGTAGAAGTGGGTAGCCATCTGGGAACTAGCGACCATCGAACAGTATGGTTCACAATAAACAGAGCAATGAGTCAAGCCATACAAAGGCAAAAGTACTGGACTTTAGGAAGACTGACTGCAAAATGGGTGAGTGCCTAAGGAATGCACTAGCAAATGGGCAGGAAGGAGGGGTGGAAGAACAATGGGGAATAATAAAAACTGCCATCACAGAGGTAACAAGCCTTTGTGTGAAGCAAATAAACAAAACAAAACGATGTAAGAAACCACTATGGTTCTCAAAGGAAGTAGCAGTGAAGGTTCAAGAGAAAAAGAAAGCATTCAGGAAGTAGAAGGAATCACAGAAGGAGCAGGACAGAGAACTGTATCAGTTAAAGCAAAAGGAAGCTGGGAAGGCAGTCAGAACAGCAGAGGCCCAAACCGAGGAAAAGATAGCCAACTCAGTTAAGAAGGGGGATAAAACCTTTATAGGTACATCAGGGAGCGAAGGAAGACCAAGGGAGGAATAGTGAGGCTTAATAAAGGGAGGGAGGGTGGGCAGAGGGTGACTGTGAAAAGGCAGAGATACTAAACAAATATTTTTGCTCAGTATTTACAAAGGAAGAGGGGGAGGTACCTAAAACAAACAGTAGAGACACTCTGGATACAGAAGTTGATACCAGCCCATTTACAGAAGAGAGGGTTCTGAAAGAACTCTTAAAACTGAAGGTGGAATAAGCAATGGGGCCTGATGGGATTCATCCCAGAATTCTAAAAGAACTAAGGGTAGAACTAGTGACACCACTGACTACCCTCTTTAACAAATCATGGGAGGATAGGGTGGTACCCGAGGACTGGAGGAGGGCAGATGTGATTCCCCTTCACAAAAGTGGGAGCAAGGCAGAAGCAGGAAACTACAGACCTGTTAGTTTAACCTCAGTGGTAGGGAAAATGATGGAATCACTTCTGAAGGAAAGAATGGTTGAGTATTTAGAGGCTAGAGGGGCACAGGACCCAAGGCAACATGGATTCACAGCAGGAAGGTCATGCCAGACAAATCTGATAGATTTCTTTGACTGGGTGACCAAAGTAGTAGATCAGGGAGGGGCTGTGGACATGGCCTACCTAGACTTTAGCAAGGCATTTGACACAGTCCCACACAAAAGATTAATATACAAGTTAGCCAGCCTGGGAGTGGGTCCCAAGATGACAGCCTGGGTAAAAATTGGCTGGAGAATAGGACACAGAAAGTAATAGTAAATGGAGCCCTCTGAAGAAAGGGGTTACTAGTGGACACCAGGGGTTCAGTATTAGGACCGGTCCTTTTAATGTCTTTATAAGTGACATTGCAGAGGACTGGAAGGAAAAGTATGTCTCTTTGCAGATGACACAAAGATCTGCAACAGAGTTGATGCACAAGGTGGGGTGGAAAGGATGAGAAGGGACTTGGCAAGGTTAGAGGAATGGTCAAATGCATGGCAGCTTAGATTCAATGCTAAGAAGTGCAAGGTAATGCACCTGGGAAAAAAACCCTGGGGAAGAGTACACAATGGGGGTGAGATACTAACAACAACAAAAATGGAAAGGGACCTGGGGGTAGTCATATCAGATGACCTAAAGGTGGGCAAACAATGTGAGAGGGCAGCAAGGAGGGCTGGGGGGATACTGGGATGCATAGGGAGAGGCATCACCAGTAGAAAACAGGAAGTTATCATCCCTCTGTACAGACAGCTGGTCAGACCCCATCTGGAGTACTCGTGCAGTTCTGGAGACCCAATCTCTGCAAAGACATAGACAGGATGGAAGCTGTCCAGAGGAGGGCAACTAAAATGGTGCAGGGTCTGCACCGGAAGACATATAAAGAGAGACTTAAGGAGCTTAATATGTATAGCCTCGAGGAAAGGAGGGAGAGGGGGGACATGATAGAAACTTTCAAGTACCTCAAGGGAATCGACAAAGTCCAAGATGGTAGCATCTTTCAAAAAAGAGGTGTGCAAGGACAAGAGGGCACAATTTGAAGATAGAGGGGGTTGGCTCAGAGGTAATTTAAGGAAGTATTTTTTCACAGAGAGGTTGTGGATGCATGGAGCGGCCTTCCGGAGGAGGTTATGGAGTCAAAAACAGTGGTGGAATTCAAGCATGCATGGGACAGTCATAAGGCAATTCTAGGGGGTGGGGGTAGGAAGAAGTAGGCTGCTGGTTAACTAGGATCTGCAGCTTATCCATTAGGTAAGAAAATGGGCAGACTGGGTGGGCCAAGCGGTCCTTATCTGCCATCAAATTCTATGTTTCTATGTTTCTGTTTCTATGTTATGTGGAGTCGACAGCACCGAAGAAGGCGCCACACGACCAGAAAGTCCTATCTGCCCCACCTGCCAATCCGAAACCGACAGGCACGAAGGCCCCGGTAATGGACTGGCCGGTTCAGGCAGTTGGGACAACTATAAGAGCAGCCTAATAGTGAAACGCTCATCAGAAGCCCTTCCAATAGGCAGTGAGGGGCTCAGTTGTCGAAGAAGCCGGCAGTCAGAGACAGAAACTAGAGACTCCAAAAAGAGGTGGAGACTTGCTCCTGACCCCAATAATTGACCGTCTATGCACAGACATACCAGAGGGCGACCTCGAGTGATGCCATTTCTTCTTCGACTGGTGGGCCAAAGAAGAACTTGGGGCCCAACTGTGCCGTGAATGGGACCGCTTCTTTTTATGCTTTCAGGGGGACCACCTATTCCCCTGAGAACTGGACCATCCATTGTCAGCCCCCGAAGAGGGAGGTGGACCAGACCTGGCCCAGTTGACTGAACAACTTTCATACGAAGTCTCCCTACCATCACCTGCCCCACTCATGATTGGCTGAAGACTTCTTGTACAAAAGTAATTTTATTAAATGTAATCGGTACTTTTCATGATAAAATCTAAAATAATAAAACTTAAAACTAAGCTGCAGGTTTGAAGCTTGACTCCCGGCAGGCGAGCAATATCGTCACTGAAGCGCACTCGACGGCAGGGAAAAAAGGAACTGAGGCGGCTGGAGGGTCAACGCTGAGATAGTCTATACCATGTGAGCCTAGCTTGTGGTGCTGCTTCCTCTTGGCTCCATCTTGGCACTGACCCTTCTGAGAAAGTTTGGCTTCCGCTGGGTCCTAGCGGCCTCGGCGTACTCCCTTTAGTGTGAATGAGTGGTAGAGACTATGTCCAGGAAGATCGGTAAATGCTTTGTTGAGTGAGTTTTCGATAGTTACTGGGTCAGTTGTTGGTACGCCATCTATGTTGAACAGCACAGGGGCAGACTTGCTAACTTTCCCCTGTGACCTCCTTGAGGTTAGCCCAAAATTTTTTACCGTCACTCCAAGATTGGGTAAGCACGTCTTTATAGTATAGCTTTTTTGCCGTCTGTATTGTCCTAGTGCATTTGTTGTAGGCCTTTTTGTAGAATTGAATGTTGGCCTGCTTGCCTGTCTCCCTGGCTCTATACCATAGGCTATCTCTTGCCTTCAAGTACTCAAGAAGCTCAGGAGAGAACCAAGGGTTGCTGCAGCCTTTTATTTTCCACTTTTTTATTGGGGCATGTTTGTCACAGACCTCATTGAACTGACTGATAAAACACTCCAGGGCTGTATCAACAGAAGTAGATGAGTAGACTTGTGACCTGTCCTGTTGACTCAGGTCGACTCTTAAGTTGGTCCAGGTGGCCTTGCTTAAGGACTCTGTGACAGTTCTAGTAGGGGGTTTGAAGTAGGTGGTAGACCAGGAAACTAGAACAGGCGAGTGATCACTGAGAGCATCAGGTAGGACAGAGGAGAGGGAAATGTGTTTAGGCCTATTTCTCCTCCTTGGGGTGAGTAAAGTGTTTCTATCTTGTGAATATACATAAGTATGTGCCTGATTGAGAATACTGGGATTGTAGCCCCTATCCACAAAACTTTGAAAAAGTTCCTCAGCTTGTTTTTGGTAGCACCAATCTGTGGAATAATTATGGTGTAACCACAGAAATTTCCCTTAGGGATGCCACTTTTTATGTGGTCCAGGTGGGCACTATCACAATGAAGCAGGGTATCCCCAGATGTGGGTTTGCAAAACTTCTCGTTCTCCATAACACCATTAGAGGACACACGGAGGGCTATATCCAAAAAAACAGTTTTTGTAGGATGACATTGATATGTAAAATGCAAATTCCATTGGTTGTCATTAATTTATTACATGAATTGATGCTTCCATATGCATAAACTATTATCAATGACGTGGCCCCAGTATTTGATCCTGCCAATGTAAGGGTTGCAGTGGGGTCATATATGGCCACCTCCTCCTACCAACACATGAAAAGGTTGGCGTAGGAGGGGACTATAGCCGACCCCATCACCATACCACACATATGTAGATAAAGTTGATTATTAAAAGAGAAATAACTAGTGTGCAGGACCAAATCTAGGGGCACCAAAACAATCTCAGGTGATAATGTATCATGGGTATCAAAGAAGTCCATCAAGAATCTTTTTTTTTATACTTATATTTTATTCATTTTTGTATAAATTGTACATTCATACAAAAGTCCCATGCAAGGAACAATGAATATTGTACACTCTTTAAAAGGAGATTTGAGATCTTATACAGGAGGTAGTATCCCTTTCAAATTACCTGATAGAGAGGGACAACAAAATGTTTATCTACTCAAGATATAAATACTAAATGCTATGTATTTAAGCCCACGTGTCCATGGCTATTGCCTTGAAAAAGTTAATACCAAGGGTACTAAGTGAGGTCGACACCAACACAGAGATGTCAATAGGGAGAAGTGCAGGGGTAAATGGAGAAAGTGACAAACACAATAAGGACAAGGATGGTGCAAAAAGGGGTAAGGCCTTCAAGAAATGGAAGGTAATGAGTACCAACGCCCGTAGTCTGGGCAACAAGCTCCCTGAACTGGTGGCCTTGATGGAAGAGGGATGCCTGGATATCGTAGCAGTCACAGAAACATGGTTCACAGAGAACAATGACTGGGATGTTAACATACCAGGGTACACAACCAACAGGAGAGACAGAGAGGGCAGAAGAGGGAAGTGGAGTTAAGGAGTGTGTAAGGGAAGGGATAAAAGCAACTGAACAAAAGAGTAAACAGGGAGGAGAGGAGGCACTGTGGGTCACCTTAGAGACTGGAAATGGCACCACAATCCTCACAGGGGTTGTATACAGACCCCCCATGTCAGGGAGAGGGAATGGACAAGGATATGATAGAAGGCATATTTAGGATGGCAGAGAAAGGGGAGATACTGTTGATGGGGGACCTTAATTTGCCAGATGTTAACTGGAGCATCTTTGCTGCAGCCACATCCAAAAGCAGGGCCATTCTTGATGCCCTTCAGGTGGCATGCCTCAGAAACATAGAAACATAGAATTTGACAGCAGATAAGGACCGCTTGGCCCACCCAGTCTGCCCATTTCCCTACCTAATGGATAAGCTGCAGATCCTAGTTAACCAGCAGCCTACTTCTTTCTACCCCCACCCCCTAGAATTGCCTATGGCTGTTCCATGCATGCTTGAATTCAACCACTGTTTTTGACTCCACAACCTCCTCCGGAAGGCTGTTCCATGCATCCACAACCCTCTCTGTGAAAAAATACTTCCTTACATTACCTCTGAGCCACCCCCCATCTTCAAATTATGCCCCCTTGTTCTTGCACACCTCTTTTTTTGAAAGATGCTACCCTCTTGAACTTTGTCGATTCCCTTGAGGTACTTGAAAGTTTCTATCATGTCCCCCCTCTCCCTCCTTTCCTCGAGGCTATACATATTAAGTGCCTTTAGTCTCTCTTCATATGTCTTCCGGTGCAGATCCTGCACCATTTTAGTTGCCCTCCTCTGGACAGCTTCCATCTTGTCTATGTCCTTGCGGAGATTGGGTCTCCAGAACTGCACACAGTACTCCAGATGGGGTCTCACCAGCTGTCTGTACAGAGGGATAACAACTTCCTGTTTTCTACTGGTGATGCCTCTCCCTATGCATCCCAGTATCCCCCCAGCCCTCCTTACTGCCCTCTCACATTGCTTTCCCACCTTTAAGTCATCTGATATAACTACCCACAGGTCCCTTCCATTTTTGTTGTTGTTAGTATCTCACCCCCCATTGTGTACTCTTCCCCTGGGTTTTTGTTTCCCAGGTGCATTACCTTGCACTTCTTAGCATTAAATCTAAGCTGCCATACATTTGACCATTCCTCTAACCTTGCCAAGTTCCTTCTCATCCTTTCCACCCCACCTTGTGCATCAACTCTGTTGCACATCTTTGTGTCATCTGCAAAGAGACATACTTTTCCTTCCAGTCCCTCTGCAATGTCGCTTATAAAGACATTGAAGAGGACCGGTCCTAATACTGAACCCTGTGGCACCCCACTAATAACCCCCTTTCTTCAGAGTGGACTCCATTTAGTATTACCCTCTGTGTCCTATTCTCCAGCCAATTCTTTACCCAGGAGATCATCTTGGGACCCAGTCCCAGGCTGGCTAACTTGTATATTAATCTTTTGTGTGGGACTGAGTCAAATGCCTTGCTAAAGTCTAGGTAGGCCATGTCCACAGCCCCTCCCTGATCTACTACTTTGGTCACCCAGTCAAAGAAATCTATCAGATTCTGTCTGGCATGACCTTCCCGCTGTGAATCCATGCTGCCTTGGATCCTGTGCCCCTCTGGCCTCTAGGTACTCGACAATTCTTTCCTTCAGAAGTGATTCCATCATTTTCCCTATCACTGAGGTTAAACTAACAGGTCTGTAGTTTCCCACTTCTGCCCTGCTCCCACTTTTGTGAAGGAGAATCACATCTGCCCTCCTCCAGTTCTCAGGTACCACCCCATCCTCCCATGATTTGTTAAAGAGGGTAGTCAGTGGTGTCACTAGTTCTACCCTTAGTTCTTTTAGAATTCTGGGATGAATCCCATCAGGCCCCATTGCTTTGTCCACCTTCAGTTTTAAGAGTTCTTTCAGAACCCTTTCTTCTGTAAATGGGCTGGTATCAACTTCTGTATCCAGACTGTTTCTATTGTTTGTTTTAGGTACCTCCCCCTCTTCATTTGTAAATACTGAGCAAAAATATTTGTTTAGTATCTCTGCCTTTTCACAGTCACCCTCTGCCCACCCCTCCCTTTATTAAGCCTCACTATCCCTCCTAGTCTTCCTTCGTCCCTGATGTACCTAAAAAGGTTTTATCCCCTTCTTAACTGAGATGGCTATCTTTTCCTCAGTTCGGGCCTTTGCTGTTCTGACTGCCTTCCCAGCTTCCTTTTACTTTAACTGATACAATTCTCTGTCCTGCTCCTTCTGTGAGTCCTTGTACTTTCTGAATGCTTTCTTTTTCTCTTGAACCTTCACTGCCACCTCCTTTGAGAACCATAGTGGTTTCTTACATCGTTTTGTTTTGTTTATTTGCTTCACACAAAGGCTTGTTGCCTCTGTGATGGCAGTTTTTATTATTCCCCACTGTTCTTCCACCCCTCCTTCCTGCCCATTTGCTAGTGCATTCCTTAGGCACACACCCATTTTGGCAAAGTCAGCCCTCCTGATGTCCAGTACTTTTGCCTTTGTATGGCTTGACTCTATTGCTGTGTTTATTGTGAACCATACTGTTCGATGGTCACTAGTTCCCAGATGGCTACCCACTTCTACATCTGTGATCCTCTCCCCATCTCCATTTGAGAGGACCAGGTCTAAGTTTGCTCCCTCTCGAGTGGGTTCCAATACTAGTTGTCTAAGGCATGCCCCCCTGTAGGGCATCTAGAATAACCCCACTCTTACAAGTGGCTGCTGCAACTGCACTCCAGTTAACATCTGGCATATTCAGATCACCCATCAGCAATATCTCCCCTTCATCTGCCATTCTAAGTATACTTTCTATCATTTCTTTGTCCATTTCCTACCCCTGAGAGGGGGGGTCTGTATACAACCCCTGTGTGGATTGTGGTGCCATTGCCTGTCTCCAAATTGACCCACAGTGCTTCTTCTCCTCCCTGTTTACCCTTTTGTTCTGTTGCTTTGATTCCTTGTCTTATGTAGAGAGCTACTCCTCCTCCTCTTTTACCCTCCTTGTTCCTCCTATAGATAGTGTATCCTGGTATGTTTACGTCCCAGTCATGGTTCTGTGTGTACCATGTTTCTGTGACTGCCACGATATCCAGATGTTCCTTCTCCATTAAGGCCACTAATTCAGGAAGCTTATTACCCAGACTACGGGCATTGGTACTCATTGCTCTCCATTTTTTTGATGGCTTTACCTTCTGTAGTAGCATCCCCAACTGACCTTTCTACCTTGATCTTTTTCTCATTTAGTACCCTGTTTTGTAGGGGGAGGCTGGGATTTTCCTGCTGCTTATCAGTGCCTCCCCCCTTAACTAGTTTAAAAGCTTGCCAATGAAGCATTTCAACCGATTGCCCAAAAGACTTGTTCCCTTCCTGGACAGATGCAGACCATCCTGCCAGTATAGGCTGGTGTCCCTCCAGGAGGAACCCCAGTCCCCAATGAAGCCAAAACCCCAGTCCCCAATGAAGCCAAACCCCTGTGCTCCACACCATTTTTTCAACCATTCATTAAACTGCATGGTGCAAAGTACCCTCGCCTCACGCATGCCACTGACAGGCAGCACCTCTGAGAAGGACACTGTGTATGCTACTTGTCTTAGGCCCCTCCCAACTCTACAAAGTCCTTCTGCACTGCTCTGTTCTCATGATGAGCCAAGTCATTTGTCCCTAGTGGACAATGACGTCCAGCTCAGACTCCCGTGCAACTGTTCTCGTGATCCTAAGGATGTGCTTCCTGTCCCTCCAAGCCATGGCACCAGGCAGGCACCTTACTTCAGTTTCCCTGCTCCCCCCAGTTCTATCCCCCTAATAACTGAGTCCCCCACCAGGAGCTGCTTCCTTTCCCTGTGGTGTCCTCTGCCTCCTTCCTGAGGGCCTCCCTTGTGACAGTTGTCTGCACCCTCCTTAGTCTCCTCTGCGGGTGCATCCATAGGAGACTTATGCTCCCCCAGAATGGTGTATGGATTGTGGAGTGGAACCACTTACAAGGTGTGCCTCTGTTCCACCACCCTTACCCTCCCTGAGCCCACTGTGGTCCAACTGCTGTGCTTTCTTCGCAACCTCTGAGGTAGTGGTGGTGGCTCTGGTGCTCCCTGGATGGGTGAGGTTCCCTTACCACTGTCCAGTGCGGCCTGAAGATGGGCAACTTCCTCCCTCAGGGCAGATAGTTGTTTGAAAACAGGGCAGCATCTCAGCCTCCAGAAAGACTCCCAGAAGACTGCTGCCCCACAGCCATTACATTGCACTACTCCCCACATAACTGTTTACCTTGTTTAGTTTTTTTTTGTGTGTGTGATTGGTGTGTTATATAGAAATATATGTATTTATATAATGTGTATGCTTATATTGTCAGTGCAGTGTGCTAGAGAGGATATGACAGTGATATGCACCTTGCCCTCTTGAGGAAATGATGTCAGAACCCAGGTATAAAGGAACTATTTCCAGGGGTGCATGGTGTGAGGGCCTAAACTGTGTCCTCACGAAGCAATCAGCTAAAAGCTCTGACCTACCGCTGCGATTAGTGCCTTCCTGTCAGCAAGATGCCCTATGTGACAATTTGACAGAGAAAATACCCTGCTAATCAAACAGAGAAAAATCCAAACATCCAAGTCAGACACAGGTAAACCTCCCCAGCCCCAAAACAGCCTGGTGACTTGTGCTCTGAAAGCAGTCAGCCCCAAAACACGTCAGCTATGCAGAAGGGCAGACACAGAAAACAGTATTCAGCCCCTGTTGGTTTAAACTCTTCCTGCACTGAAAATCTTAACAATTGTAACAAAAGTAAAGCATGGTCCACCTCCCTCTGTCAATTGAAAGACTGTCTTTTCTTATAATTCTCAGACAGCTAGTTTTGGAACCTACTCGTGAGGGAGCAATCTTAGACCTCGTACTCTCAAATGGAGACAGTGAGAGGATCTCAGATCTAGAAGTGGGTAGCCATTTGGGAACAAGTGACCACCAAACAGTGTGGTTCACGATAAACTCAGCTACAGAGTCAAGCCATACAAAAGTGAGGGTTCTGGACTTCAGGAGGGCTGACTTTGCAAGATTCGAGAGTGCCTTTAGAAAAGCACTAGCAAACAGGCTAGAAGGGTGGAGCAACAATGGGGAAATATCAAAACCGCCATCACAGAGGCAACAAGCCTTTGTGTGAAGCAAATAAACAAATCAAAATGAAAGAAAAAGCCACCATGGTTCTCAAAAGAAGTGGCGGTGAAGGTTTGGGAGAAAAAGATAGTATTAAGGAAGTATAAGGAAACACAGAAGGAGCAGGACAGAGAAATGAAAATTACGTACCTACCGTAATTCTGATCTTTCTGTGTATCTTCACCATTCATCACAGATGGGTACTGGCCGGAGATCAGGACCCCGCGGGAGCTTTTAGCTTTTTTTTTTTTTTTTAAAAGGGGAGGCGGAGCCGACACAGCATTGGCGCCGCCCTCGAGGCCAACATACTGTATGGTGCTCGAGGGTTGGCCATTAGGCTGAGTCGACTCTGCCTGCCTACCAGTTCTGAGTCGCCAGAGAGGTAAGAGGAAGGGATGGAGGGTGGGACAAGAGAGTCCAAGGGACAGAAAAAGGAAAGGAAAACTGAACTAAAAGGAGAAAAAATGACTGAGAGGACAGCAAGAAGAGATGAGACTAAGGGGATTGGGTAGGGGCCCCAATTTCTGGAAGCGGAAGAAGGGAGGGGAGAAAATTTAGGACAGAATGAGAGGTAACAAGGTATCCGAGACCCTTGTCCGTCACCAGATTGTATAGGAACTGCAAGGAGTAGCAAAGCTCTCTGCCAGCATTCAATGCACAGAATAACTGGCAAATACCCCAGAAGCAGAGTCGGCTATTCTGGAAGAAGGACAGGATACAGGGATTTAATACTCTCTCAGGAAAGATGTTTGGTGAAAAAAAGGGATTTTTTTTTTGAAACAGTTGGATGAAACCAGAAGAACAGGAGGAGGGCAACCACCAACTCCCACCCCATCGGGGTGGAGACATGTAGTAGAGAAGGAGTGCCACTCGAGCTGTACCCTTTAAAGAAGAATACCCCCTGTGTGTCCCTACTTTATCCCACTCCAAAAAGGAGAGGGGGAGCCACAGAGAGAGGAGGGCCCAGAGACTGAGGCCCCAGGGGATGGTGGGAGGAAGGATGAATGGTGAAGATACACAGAAAGATCAGAATTACAGTAGGTACTGATTTTCATATCTTATCTGTGTCAATCTTCACCATTCATCGCCAGGATGGTGAGTACTGGGCCCCTCGAAGGATTGTTTCTTTACACCCTAAGGGACAGAGTCCCTTAGCCCTCAGTGGGTGACACACTAAGGCGGGAACCTTCCGGGCCTGGGGAGGCCCGAGAGTGGGGAGAGCGAGACAGGGTCCCCCCGGAAGGGGAAGGAAGCTGCTCCGACAAGCGCCGTCTTGCTCTACGGGAGAAAAGGTAGGTTCCCTGGTGGGCGGAGCAAATCACCCTACGTTGGGCCAAGGGTGACAACTGGGAAAGAAGTAGCCACGCTGATCTCCTGGTGCAGATCGCTGTCCCTATGATCCTGGTAGCTACCTCGTTGGTGTCGTAAGATGCCCTCGCTTGGTGCCTTGCTAGCTCCAGGCCACATGCAGAGAACGCGATGGCTTGTCTGGTTTGCTCCGAGTCAGGCAAAGCAGCTAGGACCTGACCTAGCATGGACCACAAGAACCTGTTGTAGGCTGCATAGTGGGCCTGGTGAGTGGAAATAGAAAGGAGCAACTGTGCCGAGCAGAAGGTCCAGCACCTCGGCACCGACTGGCCCCTCGGCACCGCGAGCAGCACCGAGAGCATGGACGGTGCCGAGGATGGCACTGACAGCTGGAGTCGAAGGCGCTATGGCGCTGAGCCAGTCAGGCACGGCACCGTGCTCAACCTCAGTGCTGAAGACGGCGCCGAGGTGAGACATGGCGAAAGAGGATGCCAGATCTTGTCCCACGGCACTGCGAGCAGCGTCGGTGCTGCGAACGGTGTCAACAGGGCCCACGGCGATGAGCAACGAGTTGGCGCTGACGACGGCGCCGACAGGGCCCACAGCACTGCAAAAGACGCTGAAGGCTCTGACGGCGCCAACCGATGGCGTCGAGGATGGTGCCGACCCGGGCCTTCTGAGCTGCGGGGAGTGACACAGGAGCCTTCACACACCCTGGAGAAGCGTTGCCGTGGGCGCCTCCCCTCCGCTCCAGGAGGAAAGCGGACGGGCCTCCCCGCGCCGTAGAGGAGCCCCTCAATGGCCAGGCTACAAGTAGCTGAGGCTCCCCTCCTCTCGGTCCATATAGAACCGGGAGGGGACCCGGAGGAAGGGCCGAGAGAGTGCGGCTTGGCCCGATGAGTGCGAACTCTATTCCCGAAAGTCGGCGGAGTTCGCCCCACTTTCAACATGCGCTGTTCGAGGATGTGGCAGTCCATGGAGAAGCAGGCATCGCACAAATCCATGTCATGAAGCGGGCCAAGACACCGGTCGTGCTGGTCGGTGACGGAATATTTTCGGCCGCACGGGCACCGACGCATGGGGGGCCGACCCGTTTAGGAAGACTTCTTGCCTTCTGACCGAGACACGACTTCACGGAGAAAAAAACACCAATAAACAGACTTGACGCCACAGAATTTCAAATAAAAGGAAATATCTTACTGGCGACGTCGAGTGGAGGCAGAACCCAGAACCGGTAGACGACCGATGGACTGAACGTTGATTTTTTCGAACAGGCTGAAGGCCTAAAATTGTAGAGAAGCTACCACGAGGTGACCTCGATGGCGGGAGATGAAGAACTGGTAGGCAGGCGAGTCAACTCAGCCTAACGGCCAACCTCAGCGCCACGCAGTACATCGGCCTCGAGGGCGCCGGAGCTGTGTTGGTCTGCCTACCCCTTAAAAAAAAAAAAAAAAAAGCTAAAAGCTCCCACGGGGTCCTGATCTCCGGCCAGTATCCAACTGTGATGAATGGTGAAGATTGACACAGATAAGATCTGTACCAGTTAAGGTAGAAGGAAGCAGGGAGGGTAGTCAGAATAGCAAAGGCACAAACTGAGGAAAAGATTGCCAACTCGGGTAAGAAGGGGGATAAAACCTTTTATAGGCATATCAGGGAGCATAGAAAGACAAAGGGAGGGATAGTGAGGCTGAATAGAATGGATGGTAGGTGGGCAGAGAGTGACAGTGAAAAAGCAGGAATACTGAATGAATACTTCTGTTCAGTATTCACAAAAGAGGAAGTGGGGGAGATGCCTAATCCAATTAACAGAAGCACTCTGGAGAGGGGGTCGATCCCAGTCCTTTCACAGAAGAAAGGGTTCTGAAAGAACTCCTAAAACCGAAGGTGGACAAAGCAATGGGGCCAGATGGAATTCACCCCAGAATTCTAAAAGAATTAAGCAGAGAACTAGTGACACCACTGACTACCCTTTATAACAAATCATGGGAGGATGGTGTGGTACCTGAGGACTGGAAGAAGGCTGATGTGATTCCCCTTCACAAAAGTGGGAGCAAGACAGAGGCAGGAAATTACAGACCTGTCAGTTTGACCTCTGTGGTAGGGAAAGTGATGGAATCACTTCTGAAGGAAAGAATTGTTGAGTACCTAGAGGCCAGTGGGGCTGGGACCCAAGGCAGCATGGGTTCTGGCGGGAAGGTCATGTCAGACGAATCTAATTGATTTCTTTGACTGGGTGACCAAAGTAGTAGACCAGGGAGGGGCTGTGGACATGGTCTACCTAGACTTTAGCAAGGCATTTGACACAGTCCCACACAAAAGATTAGTAGTCAAATTAACCAGCCTTGGAGTGGGTCCCAGGGTGGTAGCCTGGGTAAAACATTGGCTGAACAACAGAACACAGTAGGTAATTGTAAATGGAGTCCATTCTGAAGAAATAGGGGTTACTAGTGGGGTACTGCAGGGTTCAGTACTGAGTCCAGACCTTTTTAATGTCTTTATAAGTGACATTGCAGAGGGACTAGAAGGAAAAGTATGCCTCTTTGCAGATGACACAAAGATCTGCAACAGGGTTGATACACAAGGAGGCATGGAAAGGATGAGAAGGGACTTGGCAAGGTTGGAGGAATGGTCAGAAGTATGGCAGTTTGGATTCAATGCAAAGAAGTGCAAAGTAATGCACCTGGGAAACAAAAACCCAGGGGAAGATTACACAATGGGGGGAGGTAGTAACAACAACAAAAATGGAAAGGGACCTGGGGGTAATCATATCAGATGACCTTAACTTTGGCAAGAAATGTGAGAAGGCAGTAGGGAGGGCTGGGGGGATACTGGGATGTATAGGGAGAGGCATCACCAGCAGAAAACAGGAAGTTGTTATCCCCCTGTACAGACAGTTGGTGAGACCCCATCTGGAGTACTGCGTCCAGTTCTGGAGACCCCATCTCCGCAAGGACATAGACAGGATGGAGGTAGTTCAGAGGAGGGCAACTATGAGGACAGATTAACGGAGCTCAATATGTATACCCTTGAGCAAAGGAGGGAGAGAGGTGATATGATCGAGACATTTAAACACCTTAAGGGCATAAACAAGGTGAAAGAGTCTAACATGTTTAAATATAAGAAAAATAGCAGGACAAGAGGACACAGCATGAGATTAGAGGGAGGCCGATTAAGGGGGAATGTGAGGAAATTCTTTTTCACAGAAAGGGTGGTAGATGCATGGAATGGCTTACCACAAGAAGTAGTGGCTATGAATACAGTGCAGGGCTTCAAACAGGCATGGGATAGGCATAAGGGAGCAATACAAATGACTATGAATAGATAGGTCACTGACATAGCAAAGGCCGATGGCACATTTATAAGGTAGAAAAAGAAATGGGCAGACTGGATGGGCCTTGCGGTCCTTATCTGCCGTCAACTTCTATGTTTCTATGTAACTAAAATGGTGCAAGGTCTGCAAGAGAAGCCATATGAGGAGAGGCTAAAGGAGCTTAATATGTATACCCTTGAGGAAAGAAGGGAGAGGGGGGACATGACAGAAACATTTAAGTACCTCAGTGGAATCAACAAAGTTCAAGAGGGTAGCATCTTTCAGAAAAAGAGATGTGCAATAACAAGGGGACACAATTTGAAGATAGAGGGGGGATGGCTCAGGGGCAATGTGAGGAAGTATTTTTTCACAGAGAAGGTGGTGGACACATGGAACAGCCTTCCTGAGGAGGTTGTGGGGTCTAAAACTGTGGGAGAATTCAAGAATGCATGGGACAGACATAAGGCAATTTGTGTGGGGGGGGTAGGAAGAAATAGGCGGTTGGTTAAATAGGATCTGCAGCTTATCCTCTAGGTAGGGAAATGGGCAGACTGGGTGGGCCAAGCGGTCCTTATCTGCCGTCAAAGTCTATGTTTCTATGTAAGCATGTGAATCTAACTTTCCTTTTCCTGAAGGATATTGGAACCATGTAATTTACTATATGTAAAATTAAAACAGTGAACATTTTTGTAGTCAGCTAATACTTCACCCTTACTCCCGTGTCCCAGTAAAAATATGTAACAGCAGTATTTATTAATTTCTTCTTATGATGAGAAAGAAACTATTAAAACCAAAATGCAGTGCTAAATAGAGGGAATATATCCCCAGCAATGGCAAAAATCATATAACCATATCTCCCCCAAGATTTCAGGAAGACAAAACTTACTCACCCCTCTAATACATGCATTTAGCTCAAAATAACTTCATAGAGTCTTCACCCCATATATTTTAAACTAAACAGTAGAGACTGAGAGCTTTAGAAAAAATGGTCACTTCAGCCTCTGTAAGCCACCCATATTAATATCTGGTAGCATTAACTTAATACGCCAAGAACATCAAAGCAATAAAACATAAGGATAGTCCTTAGGTGTCAGTGTCTCCTTCTACAGTCGTAGCATCCTTCCCAGTCCTCATAGCCGCCGCCATCTTTGTAGCCCATTTCCCGGCATCACACGGGTCCGTAAAAATATATATCTTACTGTCCTGAGTAATCCTTAATTTGGCAGGGAATTGAATCGTATGCGGTATGTTCAGTTCTCTCAAAATTGTTCTGACCCCATTGAATTTCTTCCGTCTAAGACGGGTAGCATATGAAATATCCAGGAACAGGTGTACTGAGGCACTTTCAATGGTAAGGAGCCCAAAACACTTTGCCATATTCAACGATTGATCCATAGTTCCCATACTATTCAATACCACCATTAGTACCCATAGGAGCTCCGGCTGTGCTTTTGAATGGTGGGGTAAATGATAGGCCTTAATAATGGTGAACTCAAGATCTGCAACATGGGAAAGAAATTGCTCAGCTAACCAATCCTTTACAAATAAGTGAGGAAAATCCCCCTCAGGTCCCTCCGGTAAGCCTACTATAAGTAAATTTTGGCTATGGATTTGATTTTCAAGGATATCAAGTCTATTGTTCACATGCTGCTGTTCTTTTGCTCTTTGTAAGGTGGTACTTTGGCATATTGCCACATGCCACTTTGCTTCCTCCACCTCGCCCTGAAGCATGTCCACTGCACTTTCTACAGTGGCTATTCTCCTGACTAAAGTGTCTAGTTTAGAGTTTGTTGAGGCCGCCGATGCCAGAAGCTGCTGCATTTTCTGACCCAGTGTTTGCAGAGTCTCCTCTGCCTTCTCACCTTCAGCCGTCTCGCCATGCATGGCATGAGGGTTAAGGCCAGATGAAGTTCCCTTCCCTCTGTCTTTCTTACTCTCTCCAGTCTGTGGATTCCTGTGAGTTTAGTTTAGTTTAGTTTACTGTTCTAGGAATTACTACCTTTGAGCCAGAGGCTCTTTTACAAAGGTTCCACGTCAATTAGGTACAGTACAAAAAAGGTTACATAGATAACACAACAGTTTGTGCTGTGTCAAGAGCGGAGAAAACATATACAAATACATATCAAATCATTTGTGCAAAAGGACATGAGATATCAATAATCACATTATTATTAAAAGAAAGAGGTCATGCCAGATTAGGAGAAACAAATAGGGAAAAAGTCCAGAACAGAGAGGGTAAGTGAAAGGTCTGGGGAGCAGACAATAGCAGGAGAAAAGGTTTCCCAAACATGTCTTTGTCAAATAACAGAACAGGGTGGGTAGTGAGAAAATAGGAGGTTTAATCAGGGCAGTCACAGGAGCTGGAGGTGGCAAGGTGAGAGAACAGCCTTGATTTGAAAATACCTAGAGAGGTGGAGGCAGTAATATGAGTGCTGAGGGGATTTAGCCAGCTGGGGGCACAATAGGCAAATGATCTTTGTCCCTGAGAGGTCCGGCATCGTGGGACTTGGAGAGGCTGGTGTTCTGATCTTCTGGTAAAATGGGTGCTAGCGCTCGGGCATAACAGGTCTTGGATACAAGGTGGAGTGAGGCCCAGAGTGGATTTTTTCGCCATCAGGCAGGTAAGGTACTTTATCCGGTTTGAGAGTTGCAACCAACCCGAGTCAGCATAGAGTTCACATGTGTGAGTACGTCGATGTGCACCAGTGAGCAGCCGACAGGCCTTATTTAGGGATGTTGTAATGCGACTAAGTGCTGTAGTAGTGGCAGATCCGTATATAACTAAGCTATAGTCAACGACTGAGATGATAGAGGATTGGATGGCAATCCTCAGTGCAGAGTGGTAAGGAGCTGTCGGTTCCGATACAGAATCCCAATCGCTGATTAATAGTTTTGCTGTACTATCAATGTGAGTTGCAGAGTTAGGCTTGATCAAAGCTGATTCCAAGATATTTGAAAATTTTCACTTGTTCAAGGGTATTTCCAGGTATGTATTAATGGTGAGTGGGACTTGCCGTTTCTTGTTTTGCGGGTTAGAGAAGAGCATGGATTTAGTTTTTTTGTGGTTTAGAACCAGCTTATGTTCAAGGACCCACATCTCAACTTTGGAAAAAGCATGCTGAAGGTTGAGGTGTAAGAGGTTCGGATCTTTATGAGTGGCAAGAATCACGGCATCATCGGCATAGAGGATAATTTGTTCAGGGCAGGATTTGGAGAGGGAGTTTAGGAAAAGGCTGAAAAGGAGGGGGCCCAGGATGGATCCCTGGGGAACTCCTGAGTGAACCGGTTTTGAGTCTGAGAGAACTCCAGCTACTTTTACAGATTGAGAGCACTGAGCAAGGTAATTTTTACCCAGTCACCAGGACCCCAAGTAGAGCCCTAGGATAGTAGTTGTTTGATAAGTAGGCCATGGTGTACTGTATCAAATGCCTTGGTTAAGTCAATGTAGACTGCTCCAGTTAGGTTTCCTTTGTCCATGGCATTGTGGATTGCTCCTGAGAATTCAAGTAGGGCAGTCGATGTGTTGTGCCCTTTCCTAAATCCATGCTGCTGGGTGCATAGGATGTTGTGCTTTTCCAGGTAGTCTGAAAGTTGGTCTGCCACCAAGTGTTCAAGGGCCTTAGAGAGAGAGGTGGTAGTATTGATATTGGGCGATAGTTACCAGGCAGTGACTTATCACCACTTTTGTGCACCGGAGTGACAACTGCAGCCTTCCATTTCCTAGGGAATTGGCTGTAGCAGAGGGAGAGATTGAAAATTTTTGTGAGGGGGAGCAGTACTTCCTCCAGAGTGAGGGACAGAAGTTTAAGGTCAATAGTGTCGCTGCTTGCTCGGAACTTAGAAATGGCCCTCTTTACATATTTATAGACTTAATGTGCCTTTACTAGTTTGAAATGGAAGGGTGGTTTGGTGGGAGAGGCAGTAATAGAAGTAGAAATTGGAGGGTCAGCATCAGTGAAGAAATCAGATGAGAGAACACCACTAAGGTCCGTGAAGGTATCATTTAGGGTGTTTGCAATGATCTATTGCTCTAATGTAGTGGTGCCATCCACATTCATTATTGTAGGAGAGGATTTGGACTGCTGGCCCATGATATTTCTTATGTTGTCCCAGAAGGATTTCCCTTCACCCCAGGAGTTGGAGAGGGCATTCTTGAAGTAGGAGCTCTTCATCAAGCGGATCTGTTTAGTACAGTGGTTGCAAGCCTGTTTATATTTTTGGATGTCCGACAGAGTGCCAGTAGCTCTTGCAATGGCCCAGAAGTGATCCCTGCTTTTGAGTTGTGCCAATAGCTTCGCCGTGAGCCAGGGATTTGTGAGTGCTTTGATTTTGAACTTTTTTACTGGTGCATAGGTGTCACAGGCAGTGTTGAAAGTAGTAATAAAGTAATCAAGGGCTAGGTCAACATCTTGAGTTTTGTAAATCAAGGACCAGTCTATCTGCCTAAGACAGGTCTTGAGATGAGTAAGGTTGCCATAAGATAGGACTCTGCTATAGATGGTTTTTGGAGGCGAGCTTACTAAACTTATTTGTCCAGGTACATATTATTGAGAGTGATTGCTGAGCGAGTCAGGAGAACACTTACATTGGTTATAATGGTAGGGTGGCTGGTAAGGATCCAGTCAATGAGGGTGCTGGTCCCTGATTTGTAGTTTTCCTGGTAGGGAGTTTACCACTTGTGTTAAATTTGCTGCTAGGATAGCATCTTTGTTTGACCCTGCATCAGGAGCAAGCCAATTTATATTAAAGTCCCCAAGGAGAAGGAGTTCAATGTCAGAAGGTTGTGTACTTACGAACTCGAGGACAGCCTGTAGGCCGGAATCAGGATCTTTTGGTGGGATATGGACAGCAGCAATCGTGAGGACTTTGTTTTGGGCACCAAGTGGTATCTTGATAGGGAGGAGTTGCACTGAGGTTTCTGTGGTGGGGTAAGAACCAGGGAGACAGGTGAGGTAGTCCTTTATGTAGATTGCACACCCACCACCCCTTTTCGAGGTCCTATCCAACCTTAATATCTTGTAGCCTTGTATTGAGATGGCATGATCCGGAGTATTAGGTGTCAGCCAAGTTTATGATGGCAAGGATATCCGGGTTGTGTTGGCTGGCAAAGATTTGAAGGGAGGCCAGTTTTGGGAGGAGACTGCAGATGTTTAAGGTAGCAATTTTGAGCCCCCCTCCATTTTGGCAGGCTTTGTTGTACTGTAGGAGACAGGGCCAGGATTTGAGTGGACACTTCCTGATATCAAGAGGAGGAGGGGTAGGAGTTTAAAAGACAGTTGTCAGCTTGTGAGTCAACAGAATTACACTTGAGGGCTTATAAAGTGCTTGGACCAGTGCAGGTGTCTAGGGTCCCAGAGCAAGGAGGTTGTTAGTAATAGAGGACGATATGCCCATTTATCCTTGTTGTAGCTTGTCAGTTCCACCCAGTCGCTTGCAGATAGGTACCTGGTGGTTAAGTCAAAAGCCAAAAGAATGATCAACAGCTGAGGTCCAGAGTCACTGAAATGTTAAAATTCCTGAAGGTGATTAACTGTGCCTGCACATACGCAGGATGTGAAATCTATGTCTGTATACTTCTTTGTCATTCAAACAGGTTGCTGAAAAGCCCACATACAGATCATGGAGCAGGTCAGACGAAAATGTGGATTCCAGCAGGACCCAGAGTCACTGAGTTTGTCAGATGTAGTTGCTTCACTTATGTTTTGCTTGGGATAGCTTCCAAAAAGTTGATTTTAAAATGAAAATAAAGATACCTGATGATGATTTTTTGCAGAAATCCAGTCCAGGAGACTTTCACGGATGTAGTGAGCAAGAATGATATAGTTACCACAAGCAGAAAAACATGTAAATCCACAAAAACTAAGCTACAGACACAGACAAACACAAGCAGCCACCACACAGACCCAGGGGGCGAGTTTTTCCCATGATGGTCTCTGAGCTGTCAACTTTCTAATATAGCAGAAATTTAGTTGTTTTTTTGATTAGAAAATGTACTAATTTAAAGAGTTATTATTTACAGCACGGAGTCGAGCTGTACTGCAACTTCACAGCACAAGCTCCAAAGTGCCCCCCCCATGAAGAATCTTACCATATTAAGTCCCAAATGATGTTTGATGCTTGTATACAGCGACGTCACATCAAAAGCAAGCCACATTGAATCTGCATCAAAATGCTGATGCCCAACAGCCTCGAGGACCATCATGGTGTTCCATAGATAAGACGGTAATTTAACAACTATGGGCCCCTATGCACGAAAGAGTGGAGTGCCTCCATGCCGCCTATGTGAGGCGTGGAGACACTCCGCACCCATTTCGCCCTCCACATAGGATGCATCAAGGGGGATGTGCAGCATCTATGCACTTGATGCCCTGGCTGCGCTACAAGCAATGCGCAAGGGGTGGATGAGCACTATGCACCATGCACTAAGACATGTAGTGCTGGCCGCAGGGGTGTATAGGGGGGCGCAGGGTATGCCAGGGAGAACCCTGCCATAAACCCCTATGTGCCCCGTGCACACCCTGGGACATGCTACAGGACAGGGTGAACAGCCCACCGACCCTCCAGGGCCACAGCAACTGGTCACCTGGTGCCACCCACCCCAGCACATGGCAGTGCGTGCAGCTGCTCCCTCCCCATATGCCCAAACTCCTCATAGGGACACCGACACATGGATGTGACCCCCCTCCCAATGGCACAGCATGTCCAGCCCCCACTACCAGCAGTACCATTCCCCATGACCACCCGACATACCCCCTGTCCCTCTGCACCACTTCGGTGGCATCGGAGGGCCAGCAGAATTGCCCTCCTCCCACCAGCCACTGATGCCAGCCCTCAGGCACCATGGGGCATGCTGCCAATGCGAGCCCGGCCCCATAAGGGATCCACTGTTAGACCCATGCCAGGCATCCATTGGATACCTGGCTGGGTCCCTGACTCCACCCACCCTGCGCATACCTGCATGCCGGGGGGGTGGGGCAACGGACAGGTGGCTGGCAGTGGTGAATGCCGCCAGTGTGCATCTGTCCACAAGTGCAGAGCTTTGTGGGCAGGATGCACACCACAGGTGCATACTTCCCACGCCTATGTGCATAGAAGCCAATGCTTGTAAAACGATTCAATGTATCTGGTTAGGCCCTCTATAAGGGAGCCTATCCCCGACACTGTAGGCCTACCGGGACACTGTAGGCCTTCCTGGCAGTCTCTCGGCGATCTTGTGCAATTTTGATATCATACAAAATGTGGGGACCAATGGGTGATCTTGTTTCAAATACAATAATGCATTCTCAGTTATGTAATGCATACTGGGAGACTGGTTTAGAAAAGTGTCAATTTGCTTTTAGAAATTGAAAGTTGGGTAGATTTCAGTCTTTGGTAAATCTCAGGAACAGAAAGTTGACTTAAAGACCTGGTGACATATTCAGAAGAACGTTAACAAAACCTAATATTTAGACACAGTCCAACTTGCATTTTCCATTAGTGCTGTATTCCTCTTCTCCATTATTTATTACTGAGGTCACCTGTATGAAAACAGGATCTTTGCTCCTGAACAGTTTATCTATTCCTACTACTTTCTCCCTTCCTGAAGTCACAGAGCACTGCTTGTGATATCAGTTACTCTCATGGCAACAGATTATAATGTCACAACAGAGGATTATGACTTTAAGTAGGGAGTCAGCTATAGAGGCAGATGGACTCTAAAGAAACTCTAAGGGATAGAGATCATATAGTCATGCACATTTCCTTAGTAATAAATTATGGGAGGAGAACTATATAAAATATAAATGCAATATAGGTAGAATTGTACCCAATTATTATGCTTTTTAATGTTTTCTTTGAGGCGTCAGTAGCTCTTTAAGGCTTTCTCCAAATAGTGGTCTTTGTCCATAACTACAATATGTCTGCCTTTGTTCACAGGCTTTATTTCAATGGAATTCATGTTGTCAAGGTTTTGTAAGGCTGTTCTGTCATCTGCTGTAAAATTAATTCGATGGGTCTTACTCATATTATTGAAGATAATGTCCACCTTTTGTTGGGCCAATTGTTGAAAGTAGAAATGGCTGGTGAATTGATGTTACAGGGATTAAATACAGACCATGGTTTGTACTTTTGTGTTCTTGAGTAAAATCCTTTACATCAATGCTTGGATCTTTGTTGCGATCCATCAACATGGCATTACTTAATGCCCACTCCATGTCCCAACTAGATGGTAACTCTTCAAGTTCAGTGGGTGACTTTGTGAGTCACTTGATTCAAGATTTAATAATAGTTCAACCATGCTTGATGTAGAAGCTTGACCTAGAGTCTGACTCAATGACACGTACATGATATGTGAGCTAGTCATTTCAATATATATCCCTGGTACATTGCCTTGAGATTGACTTACTAGATGATAACTAACAGATGAAGTTGCCATTTCAGTATTAGGATATCCCATTGTACTACTCTTTTTAGTAAAAAACACTTTTTAAATCTTGACTTGTGGTATGTCTTCTGGAGATTTACTTTCAAATTAAATTTGTTAGCAGTGGGATCAGCGGCAAAGGAAAATCGTCTTGAGAGTACGCTGATCTATGATTCAGTGTTGTTAAGAAGTTGTTAACTATCTGTCCCTGTTCTGTAAATTGTGCTCACGTGGCTCCTGTGGAGTTTTTGGTGTGCTTATTTGAGACTGCTCTGCAACCTCTCCTGGTCCGGTATTTGTAAGAGGTTTTGTTATTTTGAGTCTTGCTCCCATGTCAGGTTGTGATAGTGGAATTTTTGGTGGCTGTCCTACAACTAAAAGAGTAACCCAGTTCCCAGGTATTACCAGAGGAATTCATTGCTGGAGCTTGTTTGTTATTGTTTCGGGATCTAGTTTGTTTTCTCTAGTGGCTCTAGTCTTCCTACTGCATGGTCACCCTCTCCACTGTGTTCCAGTTGTATGGAATTAATCAACTAACATCTAACATCTAGATCTACAGGACAGGGCACCCAGCCTTACCCTTTCTTCAGATGTCTTCAGATAAAGGATTTTATATTTAACAATTCAGCAAATTCATCATTAGCAAAAGTAGACCCTTCTATTCTCAAATTCTGTGTTTCTATTATACAAAACATTGCCTACAGTAATAACCACTCCAATTTTTTTATCAAGAATATATTCATTTAGGACTTTGATCTGTAAATTTCAGCTAGTACAGTCAGCTACATGCTTACATTGAGTGGGCTAATTCAGCCACATGGTGGTGTTAGTTTTTAAAACTTTTTTTTTACTATTTCACTCTGTTTGCCTTCCCGCCTCCCTTAGCCCATACTGTGTATTCTTTGGGGACCAGGCCAGTGGGGCACTGCAGTACAGCCTCCTGTCAGCCTAGAGCTGTGCTGTGAAATGAGCTCAGTACATCTTGCATACCTGGTTTGATTCTCACAACTTCCACTTCCATACCATACGTACAGTATGTGACTCTCTCTGAGCAAGATGCTACCCACAACCACCTCTGCAGTGCTCCCACAGGACATACTTGGTTATCAAATGAAAAAAAAAAAAAATAATGGAATAAATAAAATAAAATGCCAAGCAGCAGAAACAGACTATTCATGCAGCATGCAGAGCTGTGTGTGTGTGTGGGGGGGAGCATCCGTTCATTACATTACAGTCAGTCCTCTTGTCATAGAAAACAGTAAACAGTCAAGGCTATGATCTCACAGTGTGTGGGATAGGATTATTATTATTAAGGGGAAAAGCAGAACTAGCAGCAAGATGTCTGACTGGACAAATGGCAATCAATGATCCAGTATCCATGCAGATGTTTATTCCCATGACTAAACAATGCAATAATACAAATACAAAAGGAATCAAATTCAAATATGAGCTAATTAGTATCTTAATCTGAATAATATGTTTTCCCTAGACTCAGTCAGAAGAGGGCACCGCACAAGCTGTAAGTACACAAAAACAAGAACTCTGCACAATGAGTTGCACTGTTTATCTGTTGCTGACCTGTTGACTGTTAATTTTATGCCAAAACTACTAGGCTCAAACATTTCTCTCTGAAGTACATGCACGCAGCAGTAGGACAGTCACATTAGACACTGAACAGTCAGCATCAACTGGTCTCAATCTACCCTTGGCTCATTCACAGATCACTCACACCACACATGGCTGGCTGCTAGCCTGGGCTGGCAGTAGTGACAATATTTACTTAGGCAGCAGGTTACTGGTAGCCTTCATAAATCAAATAAAATAAAGAAACAAGTAAATGTTCAGATCATGGCATTGGCAAGGAGCAGAGGGGGCAGGGGCCAAAACAAGATCAGAACTCAGGAGGATCAGCTCGGGGCAGCAGTGCAGTGCTTTGAGCTTTTGCTTTGCTTTAATTTCAAGGGGAAAAAAACACATCTTGACAGCTTTCTCAGTTTTGCAGTGTATATGCGAGTCTGCTGGCTGCTGCCCCTGCCCAGAAAACAGATTTTAATACAGTACCTACTAACCTAGTCCCAGTAGCTGCTAGTACAGGCTCAGCAACATCCACTAGAGGAGTCGTCTTCTGTGTTCTGTAAGGTCCCATCCCACCATCCCAGTCCGGAGTCTCAGAGAGGCAAGCGCATGGTTTAACAAACAATACACTTTACACAGGAGCGCAAAGTCAGCAGTAGTCACACAACCACCAACAAAGTCTGTTAGCAGGAGAGAAACGGGATTTGCGTGGCCCCCTTTTTTTATACCTGAGCACCTCTGCCTGCTTGTCCCATATTCCTCATATGTCCCCAGTTGTTTGACTTGCTTTGCCATTATTTTGAAACAGACAGGAGGCACCAGTGCAGGGCAGGGGGCACATCAAACAGGTGGAATGAAGTCCCCATCCCATCCCCAAGAGAGGTGTAAACTAGGGTGCTTATCACCTTAACTGGATGAGCTGGAATGCCAGGATATCTGAATGGCGACACAGAGAGTCCTTTTATCTATTCTTTACTGCACTTCGTAAGCAACTGACAACTCTGGGGAGTGGGGACAGCAAGCCAAGGAGGCACTCAGGCAAGGCACCTCTTTGATTTAAACATTTAGCAGGGCGGGGCATGCAGGCAGCCAAGATTTAGATTCAAAGGGGCAAGGGCCATTTGTTTTTGGTCAAGAAATACTTTCCCAGCCAGGCTTGTTGGGGGGGAGGGCAGCTGGGCACTCCTGTAAGGTACGGAAAACAACACTATTTACTTTTAGTGGGATGACAAGGCAGGCCGGCGAGAGAGGAAGCATTGTTAACTCATGAAATGACTACTCGACTTCCTGCCCAGCACTGTTGACTGCTTTGACACTTCCCCAGTCCCAAGTAGAAACAGAAACTCAACAAACAAAGCTGGAGCATGGCATGTTAATTACTTTTTTTTATAAAATGGGTAGAGACAATAAAGGAACCTGATTGGCTGGCACCCTTTGCCAGCTATATCTTTTATTTTGAATGCACCATGGCAAAAAGCAGGTGCCACCACAAGTGACCCAGTTGCCCAGGATATCCTTGTGTCATGCCGTCTCAGTGATCCTGAATCCTGATCCGAAGTCCCCAATCGGCAGTGGCCCAAACAACAAAAACACAATGCAGTGCAGAAAGGGTGGTGGATGCATGGAATGGCCTACCTCAGGAATTGGTGGATATGAATACAGTGCAGGGATTCAAACAGGCATGGGATAGGCATAAGGGAGCAATACAGATGGAGTATGAATATAGGCCATTGACAGAGCAAAAGCCGATGGCACATTCATAAGGTAGAAAAAGAAATGGGCAAAGGGATGGGCCTTGCAGTCCTTATCTGCTGCCAACTTCTATGTTTCTATGTTTAAGTGCAGGTGTAAAGTGAAGAATGCATGGGTGGTTGATTTAACCGCTATCTTTCTGTCTGCTCAAAGCAATAAGAAAACATTACTTTTTCTTCCCCGCACTCCTCAGCGGACTCGGCAGCTGGCTCTCGCTCACACTCCTCAGCTGACTCCTCAGTAAATGGCACAGGAAACGGAGTAAAAAAAAACCTTAAAAACATAAAACAAAAACTGTGACTAACACTTAAAGTGTTCATACATAAAAACTGTATTGCTGTCCCTGCCGAACTGCTGGCTTGTCCCCCTCACCTAAGCGCTCCATCGCTCCTCTGAAGCCCCAAGCAGATGGACCAGCAGGACATTTACAAAAGTTGCTACAATAGAGGGCAGCTTGTTGCAGGTGTAACCCCCCTGCAAATGGGGGTTCCCAAAAGACTTCCAGGAGCTTGCTTGAATGCTCCAAGCCTGAATGGTGTTTGGCGTTTAAGCCATTTATCAGTGAGTGTTTTTAGAACCTCTGGCACTGTCTCTTTAAGAGCTGTCTGCTTGCAGACATAATTAGTTTGTATGGGGGGACTTTGTGCTTCTCTGTTTGAGTACCACTCGAACTGCTGCCAATTTACTTCATTTTTGCAGTCACTAGAGTGCAAAGGGAACCTATCTGAAAGATGTAACTGTTTGCCAGAAATTATTTAGAGTAATAATGAAATTACAGTTTGTCTAACCTGCTTTCTTTGCAGTCAGAACTGTGTCTGCTAGTTCCCATTCTAGTTTTGAACTGCTGAACTGGACCAATCAGTGTGGTAAGCTAGCTCTAAAATGGTGCCTTGACGAATCAGAACTTGGACTCATAATCTGAGCCAGCCACAAGAGGATTGTATGGGCAGTGACTCTGGGAGATGTAGTTTAGACTTCAGTGCCTTTTGGACCAACAGCAGCAGTCTATTGTGAGTGACAGCCAATCCAGTCAAGAACTGGGAGGAACTCAAAGGAAGTGCCGTTTTCAGTTGGGTGTGAGTTGAGCTTTGGCAGTGAAGAAGGAAGGAGCCCTGTGCTTTTTCAGTGTGCAGTTTTAGTCAAAAACGTGTGTAAGGCCCAGAGTTCGGTCTGCAGCTTGTGTAACAGCTTGTTAGGACTGAGATCCGTCCCTGTGAAAGAATCAAAGGATCTCTGAGAGTAGAAACCAGGCTCACCCTGTAGAAGACTGGAGGAATTGCTGAAAATTGCATTCGGTCTGTCAGGAACTGAATCTGCTTCGTGTTCTCCGGTATTGTGCAGTAATTGGATCGGATACAGATGTAGCCTGCCTGGTATAGTGCTTCTTTTTATATGGATGTGTGAAGAGGTTTGTGTACCTCAAGTGAGCCCTGCTGACATTGAAGGACCCTATCTTATTTGGAGGTCGTGAGTACTAATTCAGGGTCGCTCCTGTTGAATTGCCACATTAAATCCAAATGGAATTACTGTACTGCTGACTGTTTAATTCTCCTTTTCTCTCTGTGAAGGGGCCCTACCAGCTGCCACGGTTTGGACTAGCCACTAGGGCTTGGGTACCCAGGGACAGTAACTGATAGGGATAGGCCTGTGCACAGAGCCATAGGTAATTATTAGAGTGATAAGCTAATTAACTGATTTCCCCCTGTCCTTGTTATATTCCCTAAATAAATCAGAGCTGCTTGTTTCAGCAAAGTTATACTGCCTGAGGTGTTTGTCTATGTTAAAGTACTGTACTGTGATTGTTGCACTGTATCTCATTTCACAGGAGGTCCCAGTGCGGAACCAGACCTGGGGGTAAGTGTATACTGTGAAGGTAATTCTGATTATGTGTGTGGGCCACTAGTGGGAAGAAAGGGGGTTGCAGCGTCCCAGAGGGCTGTGACCAAGTTAGTTTAACTATTGCAACCCTGGACCTCTGGGTGGAGGCACCTGCCATTGGATCCAGGCTCTCAACCTGTTAGTGGCAAATCAGGCAGGGTAGTAGCCCCTGGGATAGCGCCATCTAGGGGTTGCATCTTGGAGGCTCACCGCTGGGATTGTGTGTCCTCTAGTGGCCATATTTGAACCACTGTTAAGAAAAATGGGTACCCCGACAGAAGTGTCTGTGCACCGGCTGGTGGAGTGGTGTACTGGGAGAGAGATCGACCCCAAATGCTATGCTTATCCTGGACATCCCCTGGTATCAATACGGACACTGTGCAGGGAGTACTTTCCAAGGTGGAAGGTTTACAAAACCCTGTGGTGGTGGGTCGCATGCTAATCTGCTCACCCACACTTCCTGGCCCTAGTAGAGTTTAAGGATCCCATAGATAGCTCCAAAGTGCCACAGACCATTACCCAGAGGGAGCCTCACTGCTTGGAGAGTGATAACTAAGGACAGTAAAGACCGGGGGAATCAGCCCCCACCACTATCTGAAACTTTGAGGAGAAATTTGCTGAATGGTTGCTGGGAGAGGGGAAAACTGTGGAGGACTTGAAGAACTATTCTTGCCACCTGGGGTGTTCCTCCCCAACACCTCTTCTGCTCCAGTGCCCGTAATGGAGGCTGAACCAATGCAGACTCCTATTTCTGCACCTGCCATTAGTCACGACTCTTACCGAAGGTTGAGGATCTTCTCTGGCACCCTCCCAACCCCCCAAGGGGAGGATGACTGGGAGACCTGGATAGACTATGTTGCCCCCCAAGTGCTAGAATGGCAATGCTCGGAAGGCGAAAAGCGAAAGAGGGTTAGTGAGAGCCTCCTCGAGGTCCTGCCCTGGCTACCATCCGTGCTAAACGGGCCAGTAACCCTGAAGCGACTGCACATGCCTATCTTGAGGCCTTGAGAATGTGTGGAGCCCAGATTCTGATGAGGACCTATGGTGGAGAGTAGAGATGCACAACAGTACCAAGGGAGTTGTTGTCTGTGTATGTATCTCGGCTGGAAAATTGTTGCAAGAATGCCTCAGAAAAGGTAGTTTGCAGCGATTGAACTGGACCGAACCAGGCTGGACAGGATCCTTAAGTCTGCCCCCCTCTCCAGAACTGCTGTTGCTTCAATTCGCCTGGCAGATCGGCTGGAATCCCACCCTCCTATGATGAGTTAATGAGAGAAATTGAGGAGTTGAGAAAAGACCGACCTCGGGAGGGACCTGCACCAATAGCTGCGGCTACGACCCGAGTGACTGAGGGGTGACCCATCAAGTGAAGTTCAGGGGAGGTTGGCAGTCAATGAGTGCTCTGACAAGGAAAAGATATGCCACAATGGGGCGAACTGTTGAGAGAGATCCGGGAATTCAAAAACAGTCCCTTTAGGAAGGCCACACTGCAAGTACGGGCCCTGACCTATATCCGACTGCATCTGCTATGGGGTGGGGGTACCCACCATGTATCTCCCTGATAACAGCTCCAAACTCAATTCCTTGACCATGGAAGTGGAGAAGCTGACGAGATGTCTCAAATGCTTATCACGCCAGAGACAGAGATGGCAACCAGGTTTCCAGTTAGTAATACCCCCGCCCTGGCTCCCAGTGTGCGCCTCAGCCAGCTCAAACTCCAGAAAGTATGTTTTGCTATAATTGTGGGAAAGATGGGCACATGAAAAGGGATGCCAGTCCCAAAGACACATGACAAAGTTGCATAGGCTACAAGGAGACTTCGGAGAAGAAATCAGTGGTTAAGAGGTGCATCATGATCCCAGTAGGGCACCAAAAATGCTATTCACTGCCTTTGTGGTAAGGTCAGTTGCCCAGGCCCCCACCACGCCTCCAGACTGGTCCAGAATAGTGGGTCCTCCATGGAGACCACTGTAAAGGTGAATGGAGTGTCTACAAGAGCTGTATTAGACAGTGGCTCCCAAGTGACAATTATGTTCCAGGATTGGTATTAGAAGCATTTGTCAGACGTACCCTTACAACCATTAGAAGGACTGCATGTATGGGGTTAAGTGAGAAGGCCTCACCCTATTCGGGTATATCCGAATTTGGCTGTCTTTCCCCACCTCCGTGGCTGGAGTGGCGGACAAGTAGAGACCCTAGCCTTGGTGTCCCCCCACTGGACTGTATGATGGTGTCCTTTGTTGATTGGAACAAATGCTCACTATGTTCGAAGGCTGGCACAGTTGTGTTATGAAAACAGGGTCAAAGACATAGAGCTTTAAGAGTTCCGGCTTTCATTAAGAAGGCCTGAGGCACAGAGAAATGCTGAAAACAGAACCAGAGGAACCGGTCGGAATTAAGGGAAGAAGGATCCTGAGTCTCTGATCCTGGGCGCAAATGCCCAGTGTACCTTACAGGAGAGGTCCCGTACAGAAAGGATGTTAAGAATAAAATAAATATTTGGATGCACCGGGATGAAAATTGCCAGAGGGACTGCTGGTCAAGCCTAGTATTTTGCCCGCTAGAGCCCATGCTTATGCCAGAAGGGTAATGGTCCAAGTTCATAATTGTCTGAAAGAGACATTGAGTAAACAGAGGTTGCATCCTGGCTAATGTGCATTGTGCAGACACTGCAGTGCTACTACCAGCAACAATAGTTCAGGAAGAATGACAGAGACGGCATGACTTGTTTGATTTCGCGACTCCCGCTGCCAGCTGAATGGAAAGTGAGGATCAGTGAGAAGCTTGCCCAGAGAGACCAGGTGTTTTCTTTGAGGAATGGGATGTAGGATGCGTGCAGGAGCTGAGCACAATATCCATGTGCATGACGAAAAGACCATTTGTTGAGAGGTCTCGGACGCCTGGCACCTGCTGACATAGATGATGATGAGACGGCATCTGCAAGAGATGTTAGCTGCTGGTGTAATACAAGAATCCAGAAGCCCTTATGCTTCCCCATTGTGGTAGTGAGGAAAGAATGGAACAGTAAGGATGTGTGTGGATTATCGCACCCTTAACCGGCTGGACTACTCCTGATCAGTACACAATGCGCATTCAGGATGCTTTGGACTGCCTAAGCAGGGAGCAAGTGGTTCTCTGTGCTGGATCTCCAGCAGTGGAATTACTACCAGATCCGATAGCCCCAGAGGACCCAGGCGAGAGACGTGACCTTTATCTGTCCACTTGGCTTCTGTAGATTCATGAGGATGCCTCAGAGTTTCAGGTGCCCCAGCCACTTTCAACGATTGATGGAGCGCAGTGGGGACATGAACTTACTAGAGTGCCTGGTATACCTAGATGATGTTATTGTATTTGGCAGCTCACTGGAGGAACATGAGAGCGATTATTTAAGGTATTGGACCGACTGGAGGACTTTGGCCTTAAACTGTCCATTGATAAGTGTCAATTCTTCAAACATCAGTAAAGTATGTGACACATAGTATCCACCGAGGGAATAGAGATCGACCCAAGTAAAGTTGAGGCCTTGACCACCTGGCCACAGCCCAAAATCTAAAAGAACTGCAAAGATTCCTGGATTCTGTGGGTTAATCGGCGCTTCATCAAGGACTATTCAAGAGTGATCCGCCCTTTACTTAACCTTACTCAAGGGTATCCCCAACCCACAAAAAATACCAAAATCAGCATCCTCAAGACTGAAAGAGTGTATTTTCATCCGAGTGAAGTATTTGGGCCCGCTGGACTCCTGATTGTGAGACTGCTTTTCATGAGATCATGCATCAACTTACCCATGCTCAGTGCTGGCCTATGCCGATCCAAGAAAACCTTCGTCCTGCACACTGATGCTAGCTTGCAAGGGTTGGGGGCTGTGTTGTACCAGAAGCGCGAGAATGGCCTGAGACCAGTGGCCTTTGCCAGTAGAAGCCTGACCCCATCCGAAAAGAACCATCCTGTACATAAGTTAGAGTTCAGCTTTGAAGTGGGCTATTGTTGACCAATTCCATGAGTACTTGTATGGGGCTAAAATACTAGTAAAACTGACAATAATCCTTTGACCTATGTGCAGACCTCAGCTAAGTTGGATGCCACTGGCCATAAGGTGGCTTTCTGCATTATCTACATATGACTATGCTGAATACCGAGCAGGTCTGAACCACATAGATGCTGATGCTCTCTCCCGGAGGCCTGTTCCCCAGAATGATTGGGTCCGATTGGCAGAACCTGACATTCGGGCACTCTGCCGAAGTTTGACAGGAGGAACAAATGTCCACAGACGCAGTGGACTGCATGGTGGATTGCTTGGGAGCCTCTGAGAAATTGCCACCTGCTTATTGCCACTTTCTTCAATAGACATTGGTGCACTGCCTCAGCTGGACAATGACAGTATTGATGGCTCAATCCCAGCGATCCCATGATCAAAGCAGCTTTAGAAGCCCTCATGCAGGAAAAGATGTGTCCAAATTACGCTCCACTGATTTGAGAACTGCACTGTTATACAAAGAAGGTCCTAAGTTGAAACTGATCAATAAACTGTTATACAGAGAAACAGTAGACAGAGGGACAAGTAGACAAACAACAACTAGTGCTGCCCACTGCCTTTGAGACTCAGTACTGAGGTCCTTGCACAACCACATGGGGCACCTTGGTATAGACAGAACACTTGACTTGGTGAGATCCAGATTCTATTGGCCCTAAGATGGGGGCTGATGTCGGAGCAACACATTTGAACTTAGTCGCTGCTTACAGAGGAAAGCTTTGCCCCTGAGGGCTGCCCCTTGTTAACATAACCACCAGTGCACCCATGGAGCTGGTCTGTATGATTTTCTAAGTTTGGAGTCAGATCAAAGAATATCAGTAATGTGCTGGTGGTCACTGACCATTTCACGAGATATGCCCAAGCTTTCCACCAAAGACCAGAAAGCATCCACTGTAGCCAAAGTACGCAGAAAACTTTTTGTTCACTATGGGGCTCCACAAAGAATCCATTCTGATCAAGGAGAGACTTGAGAGTCGTCTTATCAAGAGATGCTTTCTCTGTGAGGGGTCACGAAGTCAGAACCACTCCTTACCACCCCAGGGGACCCACAGCCTGAGCGTTTCAACGCACTTTGCTAGATATGCTGGGCACCCTGCACCCAAAGGACAAGCCTAGATGGAGCCAAAAATTAGCACCCTGGTACATGCTTATAACTTCACCAAAGTGATGCCACTGATTCTCCCCTCACCGCCTGATGTTTGGAAGAGAAGCTCGACTACCAGTAGATGTGTGTTTTGGGTCTCCTGATGGGGTTCAAGCTGACAACTATTTACAGTATGTGCAAAAGTTAAAGGCCCAGCTAACTCATGCGTACCAACTGGCTCAAACCATGGCTGCTAAAAAGAAATCTAGCACAACAAAGAAAGGTATGATAAAGGTGAAAGCACAGGAACTCCAGGAGGGATCGGGTATTGCTAAGAAACTCTGGGACTGCATGGCAAGCACAATTGCTTGACAGATGCTTTCATCTCCCTCACATTGTGAGTAAGCAAACTAGATGATCTGCCAGTGTACAAAGTAAGGCCTGAGAATAATTCAAAAGATGTAAAAACAATGCATAGAAATCATTTACTGCCCATTGACAAATCTTAATTGAGTCTGAGCCCCTAAGATGCCCCTCTGGACCAGTGACTAGAGCTGCTAAGAAAAGATCAAGAAAGTCTGCACCTACAGAAGCAAAGTTAAAGTGTTCCCTCCACAAGTCCCAGTTGAGCATGACTGTCAGTCCATATCGGAAGAAAGTGGGAGTGACTTTGAATACTATCCTTCTTTGAACTGAGTCAATTGTTTGGGGCAATCCCTAGTCAATACTGGAGATGAAGCTGGGCCTTCTGGACTGTCTCAGCCCCAGTTTCATCCCTGGAGCCAATGCTTCAGAAGTATGCAAAGCATCAGATCAGATGAAATGGAATCTGGCAGTATGGTTGAATTGTTTGAGCTTAGGGAGGAAATGATAGATTGGGGCAGACTGGTGATACACCGAACAAGAAGAGTATTTTGAGTGCCCTGACAGTCCACTGCCAGTGTCCAAAGCTCTCCATGCGAGCCAAATGTTGTGGACTCAGAAACTGTAACTCCTGGAGCTGAAAGTGCCCCAAGTTCTAGCCTCTCTACCCCATGGAGACTCCTGACAAGTGAGGACAATGCTGAAAATGAGGCTCAGAGCAGAGACTATAACAGTTCCCCTAGAAAGACTGGTCCGAGCTGTAAACCTGTGGTGCACCTCAGTTATGATTCACTTGGGAGCCTGTGGACTTGCCTCTCAATGTTGTCCATAAAGAGTGTATGTTCCCCGAGCTCATTGCCCAAACTGAGCATCAGTGCTAACTCCAAGTTACTTGAGTTGCCCTCTAAGTATGGTGCCCTTGCCCCATCCAGCCCCAAGGTAACTTGATAGAAGGCCCTCTCTTCAGGTTTCATGTACAAGAGGTATAACTTGAGTTATGGTACAATGTGTATGTAATACTGTGTAAAGAGTGACGACTGCAATGTTTCAGAAATGTGTTCTTGGTAAAATGATATATTGACTGATGATTACATGTGCGAGCCTAATGCAAATATATAGTTTGCAGTTGAAACTTATGGGAGTACTTGCTTGACGCAGACGTCAAGCTTTCCCAGGCCAGGAAGGGTGTAACCCCCTGCAAATGGGGTTCCCAAAAGACTTCCAGGAGCTTGCTTGAATGCTCCAAGCCTGAATGGTGTTTCATGCTTAAGCCATTTATCAGTGAGTGTTTTAGAACCTCTGGCACTGTCTCTTTAAGAGCTGTCTGCTTGCAGACATAATTAGTTTGTATGGGGACTTTGTGCTTCTCTGTTTGAGTACCACCGAACTGCTGCCAATTTACTTCATTTTTGCAGTCACTAGGAGTGCAAAGGAACCTATCTGAAAGATGTAACTGTTCAGAAATTATTTAGAGTAATAATGAAATTACAGTTTGTCTAACCTGCTTTTTTGCAGTCAGAACTGTGTCTGCTAGTTCCCATTCTAGTTTTGAACTGCTGAACTGGACCAATCAGTGTGGGGTAAGCTAGCTCTAAAATGGTGCCTTGGACGAATCAGAACTTGGACTCATAATCTGAGCCAGCCACAAGAGGATTGTATGGGCAGTGACTCTGGAGATGTAGTTTAGACTTCAGTGCCTTTTGGACCAACAGCAGCAGTCTATTGTGGTGGCAGCCAATCCAGTCAAGAACTGGGAGGAACTCAAAGGAAGTGCCGGTTTTCAGTTGGAGTGTGAGTTGAGCTTTGCAGTGAAGAAGGAAGAGCCCTGTGCTTTTTCAGTGTGCAGTTTTAGTCAAAAAGCGTGTATGGCCAGAGTTCCGGTCTGCAGCTTGTGTAACAGCTTGTTAGGACTGAATCCGTCCTGTGAAAAGAATCAAAGGATCTCTGAAGAGTAGAAACCAGGCTCACCCTGTAGAAGACTGGAGGAATTGCTGAAAATTGCATTCGGTCTGTCAGGAACTGAATCTGCTTCGTGTTCTCGGGTATTGTGCAGTAATTGCGATCGGGATACAGATGTAGCCTGCCTGGTATAGTGCTTTCTTTATATGGATGTGAAGAGGTTTGTGTACCTCAAGTGAGCCCTGCTGACATTGAAGGACCCTATCTTATTTGGAGGTCGGAGTACTAATTCAGTGCTCCCTGTTGAATTGCCACATTAAATCCAAATGGAATTACTGTACTGCTGACTGTTTAATTCTCCTTTTCTCTGTGTGAAAGGGCCCCTACCAGCTACTGCAGTTTGGACTAGCCACTAGGGCTTGGGTACCCAGGGACAGTAACCTTGATAGGGATAGGCCTGTGCACAGAGCCATAGGTAGATTATTAGAGTGATAAGCTAATTAACCTGATTTCCTGTCCTTGTTATATTCCCCAAATAAATCAGAGCTGCTTGTTTCCAGCAAAGTTATACTGCCTGAGGTATTTGTCTATATTAAAAGTACTGTGCTATGATTGTTGCACTGTATCTCATTTCTAGGAGGTCCCAGTGCGGAACCAGACCTGGGGGTAAGTGTATACTGTGAAGGTAATTCTGATATATTGTGTGGGCCACTAGTGGGAAGAAAGGGGGTTGCAGCGTCCCAGAGGGCTGTGACCAAGTTAGTTTAACTATTGCAAACCCTGACCTCTGGGTGGAGGCACCCGCCATTGGATCCAGGCCCCTCAACCTGTTAGTGGCAAATCAGGCAGGGGTAGTAGCCCCTGGGATAGCGCCATCTAGGGGTTGCACAGGCAAGACCAAAAAAAAAAACGTGGTATTGCCTGGGGCCTGACTCATTGACCGGGCTGCTGCCTTCAGCACTTCTAGTGACAGCACTTCACAGAACAGCATCCCTAGCAACCTACAGAAAGCGGAGGGACCGTTTCACATTAATACAGATTTTTCCTTTTTTTTTACCATTTTTTTAAATAATATGACAGTTTCTCAATAGATACCCATTTTATAAGCACAATAACACATGCCGGGGTGTGGGTTATTCTGGATAAATGCACTTCTAGGGGAAGCATACGCCCCATGGCATGTATTTATCCAGAATAGCCCACACCCTGTTGTGTGTCATTGCTTACTTAGTGACTCATTCCACGTGCTTTATTGTTCTCAGTTTTCATTTTTCTTGGTCGGCTGCCCAGTTCCTGGATTACATCCTGGCATTCACTGATGTCAGACAGCTTTAACTTTAGTCATGAAAACATCAAGTAAGTTCACTGGCAACAAGTAACTGAAAGCTGAATATTAGCATGTCACCAGGGGAAGAGTCTGAAATGGAGACTGTTGCTGCATTATTGGCTGGGGCGACTGCATCTACTTATTTACTTATTTTATTTACTGAATTTTGTTGACCTGGTAAGTTCAGTGAGACTAGAAGTCCCTTTTTCAGGGGAGGTCAGGGGTGGGAAGGGGATACAGATGGTAACCAACTGAAATTGAACCAGATTAAGATGTTGGTGGTATTTTTAGTGAATGGGGGAAATTTGGCCAGGACACCGGGGAAATTCCCCTACTCACAGAAGGGGGCACTGTTGGCCAATTCCATGATGGAGGTCCCAGTGTTGGTGAAAGTGTCGGAGGAGCAACAGGCAGGGGCCTTGCCCTCTGCCCTGGCCTGTATTTCTCAAGAGGATGAGAATTTGGAATTTGCTTCCTTCGAGGATGAAGAGATGGAGCTACTAACATCCAGAAATGAGACCATTCAGATGAGCATTCATTCAGAGGATATGGACAGTGATTCAATGGATTTGAGGGATATGGAGGTAGCGGCAGAAACAGCGCAGACAGCTGGAGCGGGAGATCGAACAGAGATGCACAGTTATACTGCAAATGCTTGCAGAAGATTAGGAACACTATCAACAAAAAAAAAAAATCTGGGCTCCAGAAGAGGCTGCACAGCGTTTTGCCGCAAGATTCACTTTCTAATATAATTCTGGAGAAATGGCATCAACCAATGCAGATATCACACGCACAAGAGATGTCCGGTGATTTACAGTTGGAGGAGTGTTGCCTGATGCAGATAGAGGAATCAGGCGTCAGTCGGATGTGAAGCTCTCAGTGGCTGAACATATTAAAGCGGCATTTAAGGTAGCATTGCCAGAACAGAGGGCACAGAAACATACTGAGGAGTGGTCAAAGGAAGCAGTGTTAAGGGACACTGAATGGACTGTGTCAAATTAAGGGGCATGGGTCCTGGATCCCTCTTGGGATTCCAAGACAATTTCAGACAGTTCAGCTGCACTGGACTTAAAGGTGCATGAAGTACAAGAACAGGTGAAGCAGGTGGAACCTTTGGAGGTGCAGCAGGTAAATTCTACTAAGACTATTGATGTGACTGAACATGTTGAAGAAGTAGGAATGTCCCCTTTGGTAGACACTGTGCTACAACAGCCTACTCCTGCTGATACTACGAGGGGTCATGGGGTAGTGGACTATTCGAGTTCCATGCAGGCTACAAGAAACATGGATGGATTCAAGCTTCATGTTATACACTTCCCGTAATACTTGGATGTGGGGTCCGTCTTATTGGTCATTTGGGTTGGATAGGGCAGATGGGGTGGGTATTTTGTTTTCAGGAGTCGGATTTACTTTTCAAAAATTGGTGGATTTAATTCCAGGAAGAGTTCTTATAGTGGATGGTTTGTGGCATTGGGTTCCTAGTAGGTTCATTTCTGTATATGGGCCACAGTCAAAAGCAGATAGGGTAGAGTTATTCTCTGTTACAGTTACTACTGGGATAACGTATATGGGTGGGGACTTTAATGTCACATTACAGGTTTCAGATCGATGTGGGAAAGGCAAAAAAATGTATTGTGATTCACATGCATTTAAAGAATTTGTGGATACTGCTGTTTTGCTTGATTGTGCTGAGAAGTTGGGGTATAAGTTTACACATATAGGGGGAAGCCTCACGAGTTTAATTGATTATTTGTTGGTTTCCAAATCATTGCAAATTCATGTCTCAGAAACTGTCCCAGTGGATCATTTGATGGTTAAAGCAGTCGTGAGTACAGAACCCACCATGGTATCTGCTCCAGGGAGATGGAGAATGAATGTATCCACTCTTTCTGATAAGTAGGTAGGGTTGGCACTCTTGAATATTCTTATTGCTAAAGTTTCTATGTACCATTACATGATGATTTAGGAGACTGGTGGAGGGCGGTAAAGGGGGAGGTTAAAAGCTGGTTGATCTCATATAGGAAACAGAAAGGGAGATCAGATTTTTTCAGTTACTTACAATTGAGGGAGCAACTCTATTGTTTATATTCAGCTGTGTATTCTGGTAATAAGGATGTCTACACTACTATTCAGCAAGTGAAAGCACATATGCAAGAATTCCAGTACGATAGGTCAAAAATGCTAGCAGCAGCCATGTCCTTTGCTATGCAGAAAATGCCTTATATCAATCCCTGCATTATAGGTAAAGAAAGAAGATATAATTCCCAGATTACTAGTCTTATGTCAGATTCTGGACAGGTTGTTTCAGATGGTGTAGGAATTTTGAGGGAAATGGATGGGTATTTTCAAACTTTGTTTACCTCTTCAGAGGTAACACAGGAAATGGTTACGGATTATGTATCAGATATTCAGGGTCCTCAGCTGGGTAAACACAAGGTCCATGAGTTGGTGTCTCCAATAAGGCAACAAGAAGTTTACAAGGTAATTCAGGATTTGAAATTGGGAGTCTCATCAGGGAGGAATGGGATTCCCATCGGAGCTTTATAAAGCCTTTATCGATGTGTTTAGCTATTGTTTAATGAGGGTTTTTAATTATTGTTTAATTACACACAAGTATGTCCCTTTAGATTTCTTTGTGGGTTTGGTTAATTTTTTATATAAGTCAGGAGATAGGAGGTGTCTGGGAAACTGGAGACCTATTTGTCTTTTGAATTCAGATTATACAATTTTGACCACTGTCTTGCAGAGGAGACTTAAGAGGGTGGCCTCGGCTTTGATTCATCCAGTCCAAACTTGTTCTATTCCTGGCAGGTCGATTCAGGATAATTTAGGCTTGATTCGGGATGTTTTTGCATATTGCAAGCATAATGAAATTCCAGGATGTTTGCTCTCCCTAGACCAGAGTAGGGCATTTGATAGAGTGAATCATGTGTTTTTGTTCAAGGTGTTACAGTCTTATAAGATCCCTGATAAGTTCATTTCTTGTATCAATATGGTATATGAAACAGCTTGGGTGGCTCCTCTATTACGTGGGATAAAAGGGAAGGCAATACCTGTGCTCTCTGGGGTACGTCAGTGGTGTCCGCTAAGCCTCTTACTGTATGTATTTGCATTAGATCCTCTGTTATGGAAAGTAGTAGAAAACTGAATATTTCAGGGAGTGAGAGAGAGAGAGAGTGAGATGGCTATAATTGTAGCTTACGTGGATGATATCTGTGTGTTTGTAAAAAAATGAGAAGTGTCCACCAGTTAATGGATAAAATGGCATAGTATACAAAGGTAAAATAAAAGTAAAGGATTACTACTGGGACCACATATTTTTCCAGATTGTCAGGTAGTTGGCATCCCCACTGGATCTGGACCCAGTACGATTTTAGGTCTCCAATTTGACTCAGGAGATGCTGCTGCTCTGAATTGGCAGGTTAGTTTGGAACAGGTACATCAGAAGGTTTAGAGATGGAAGGGATGGAGACTGTCAAAACTGAAGAGAATCCATATAGTTAAACAATGTCGACTTATATTATTATTGTATATAGGTATTTCCTTTACCTTTAAAACATGAAACTCAACTGTATAGTTTATTTTTGCAGATGATCTGGGGTTGTCATTTGAATCTGATCAGGAGAGTATTTACATATTTACCTAGATGAAGAGGAGGATTGGGGATGATATATCCAGTGTGTTTTTTTTTTCATTCATCATTTTGGGCAGTATTTTTTAAATTGAGTCTTTCATCAGTGTGGGGACTGGCCTAGTTCTGGTTTAATATGGTGTACAGAGATTATCTGAAGTCTTGGGATATTATTCCACCCAGTATAGGTAAAGGTAGATGGTTACCAGATTTCTCTAAATTGACTGTGTTAAAACTACGGAAATGGAAGATTACTAAACAGGATTTAATTACTGTTTCAAGGAAAATGTTATACGCTAAAATTATGGAACTATAAGGAATAATGGAACCAGAATTTAAACATTGTAGGCCTGCGAAGGTTGTTAATGTGTGCACAGTTAATGAATCCAAGAATTCCAATCAAAATGTGGGATATTGTATGGCTGGGATCCTGTGGAAGATTAAATATCAAGGGTAACCAAATGCATAAATCAGTGAATGAAGGGAGGTGTGTTTATCCAGAGAGCAGCAGCATTAGAAACCATGGAGCATTTCATATTTACTTGTTCTTATGCATCAGCATTTTGGACGCTGGCTGCATGCGCATAGAAAACGCCCTGGCTATTACAGGTTACGTATGAACAATTGATCTTGGGGGATATGATACAACTTTCTAGCAGTTTTTCAGTTGGTATGTTACAGTTTTTTTTTGCTTGTATTAAATATTACTTATGGCAAGCAAGGGTACAGTTTGTATTGCAACAGAAATATCTTCGTCATGCACAATTATGTCTTATTATTGCAAATACGGTTAGAGGATGTGTATAACAAAGAATGTTTGTTTTGCCCTAGAGCACAAGTAAATGTTTGGTGGAAGGTTTTTCATTCCTATTAAAATATAAATAAAATAGTTCAGGATGGGGGGAGAGGAGGTAGGATGCCAGAGTTTCTTTTGATTGATTATGTTGTGTGGTGGAGGGTATACGGTGATGATTTGGTGATGTTTATGTTTTTCAATAAAACATTCCCCTACTCTTTTTGAGAAGTGCCATGGGATCTTTAACTTCCACCTGAACAACCACCAGAACAGGCAGATGGGACCTCGGTTTAACATCTCATCCGAAAGATGGCACCTCAGGAGTGTAGCACTGCCCTCATGCTGCACTACAGTGTCAATACTGGGATTTAACCCAGGTACCAGGTGTGGTGATAGAACCCACAGCCTTCTGATCCTCTGGCTTCAGAGGCAAGTGTGCAACCCACTGAGCCACTGATACTGACTACACCCAAGGAAGCCTCCACACTGTTTGCTTGTTTGTTTATTTGCTTCACGGGTAAGCACACTGGAAACGTTTTCTTTTCAGGTGCGACCCACAAAAAAAACCCACATGTGCATATGCAAATCCCCACAAATGAATTTGGACTGGCTCAGCTTTAAACACTGGGCTACAACAGATGGCAACATTGTTACAATGCAGGCAGGAAGCTGGAGATATATTTGCTGAGGATTTTGTTCCTGATAAGGAAACTACAACTGATATTACTGATTTGCTTAATTAACTGGAAAGAATAAAACTGAGATAAACTTGTATTATATCTAGCAAAGTTTGAATAAATACAACAGCACCAGCATTCTACTTAGGGGACTTCGTATTGACAAGGGAACAGCTGGTGGTTCCTTAAAGAGTGTTTAATACCAATATTGCTGGGAAGAGGCATTGAATATTTGTTCCTTTGCCATGATTGACATTTTATTGGATCAAGACAAAGAAAAACATAGCCACATACTCCAGGATATTGAGGCAAGCCACATACTCCAGGATATTGAGGCAAGCCTCGTACTCCAGGATATTGAGGCAAGCCACGTACTCCAGGATATTGAGGCACTGGATGGTCAGATATCACTAGAGTCCAAAAAGCAAGAAATTTGGGGATCTGAACCAAAGATTGATCAACAAGTTCAGCTCACATTAAAAACAAATTATTCCGATGGCACATTTATAAGGTAGAAAAAGAAATGGGCAAACTGGATGGGCTTTGCGGTCCTTATCTGCTGTCAACTTCTACGTTTCTTTGTTTATTCAGAGAAAACAACATAAATATACCAGAGACATTATGGATTATAGCAACAGCCAGGTGTATATTTGGGAGACAACTGATACACAGCACAGAAGGCAATCACTCAGTAGGAATGCTAGATCTCACTGCTGCCCGAGAAAACATACAAGATCCCGAAATGACAACAAACAAGGTCCAGCAAATAATAACTCTGGTAATCTGGGAACCTGGTTACTTTTTTAGTGCCAGGAGAGCTACCGGAGATTCCACCATCACAACCTCGTGTGGGATCAATACCCCAAACAACAAAACCTCATACAAATACTGGACAAGGAGAGGTTGCAGGGCAGGCCATAAGAAGCACACCAAAAACTCTATAGGAGCCATGTGGGCACAACTTGCAGGGCAGGGACAAGTAGTTAATATCTCCTCAATAGCGCTTACTGAATCACAGATCAGTGTACTCACAACAGGATTTTCCTTTGTCCCTGATCCCACTGTTGACATATTTAATTTGGAAGATCTCCAGAAGGCAAACACCGCAAGTTAAGACTCAAAACATTTTTTTTCTAATAAGAATAATACAATGGGATATCGTAATTCTGAAACAGCAGCTTCTTCTATTAGTCAGCAGTCAATAAGTCTATCTCAAGGCAATGTACCAGGTATATATACTGAAATGACTAGTTCACCTATCAAAAGACATGAACCCCAGAGCAAATGTCTTGAGGCAAGGGTTACCCTGGAGGGTATTGGCCATACAGCCACATTTTAAAGAGAAACACAATTGCCCATACCCCAATAATGCAAAGTATCATGGGAGGCATATGCAAATCCCCACAAAGGAATTTGGACTGGCTCATTTTTAAACAGAACTGCATGATGCCAAAAGGCTTCACAATGCAACCATCAAATGCTGAGAACAGTAGGCACAGACACGTGTTTTTTGTCCTTGTTAAGACTTATCAGTGTGCCATATCTGTATCTCAGCCCAGAGGGAAGGAGCCAGCCTTAGGCCTTTGCTAATGGGGATTTCCATATGCTTTCCATGATGCTTTGCATTACTGGGGTATGTGTGGTTGTCTTTCTCTTTGAAATTTGTCTGTACAGCCAAAACCCTTCCAGGGTAACACTTGCCTCAGGGTGTTTGCTCTGGGGTTCTTGTCTTTTGTAGTTCTTCCCTACTGTGGGCTCCCCATGACCCAAACAAGTAAGACCCTCCTAAGGCTGGCTCCCTCCCTCTGGGCTGAGATGCAGATGTGGCACACTGATGAGTCCTAACAAGGATAAAACACGTGTTTGTGTTTGCTGTTCTAAGCTGTTGCTGGTTGTATTATGAGGCTATTTAGCACCATGCAATTCTGATTAAAACTGAGCTAGTCCAAATTCCTTTAGGGATTTGCATATGCTTCCCATGATGCTTTGCATTATTGAGGTATGTGCACCTATCATGTAAGTGCCATCGAGTATACGTGGAGTGGACATTAACTTCAATAATATGAGTAAGACCCATACAAGTAATCTTACAGCTGATGAAAGAACAGCCTCACAGATCTTTTTTTTTTGGTCCCAGGTCCCCCAATCCTCCATTCAGAGGTCTGACCTGCCCTGCCTGTTGTCCCCCCATGCCCAGGCTTGCTGGGGCTGGGCCACTGGGAGGGCTCTTCCTCCCAATGGTCACGCAGGCAAGCCCTGGCTTACTCCCTGGGTCAGGGTCATGGGAGCAGGACCCCCCTGGTGGATGTTGAAGGCAGTGGAGATGGCAGCAGAGCAAGTCGTCATGCCGGGGGGCCAGCATTTTGATGCTTGCTGGATCCCTGGGAGTGGGGATGTGCAATGACGTTCAGTGTCTGCCCACCCCCCCTAAGGTGATGGCACCGGCCGCAGTGGACCCTCAGCCTCTTCCAGGGGTCCGTAAAGTGCTGGATACACTTTTCCCTTCCCCTGGAGAAGGAGAGCAGTCCCCGGGATGCTCGATCCTTCTCCCTCTGACCAATCCTCTGACTCCTGGGTCCATTCCTGAACCCAGGTCATTGGTGTCACAAAAGGAAATCCAACTGCTGCACCAGCAAGCCAGCTAGCCTTACAAGATCTTGGCAACATGGATTCCATTGTAATAAAGCCATCAGGCAAAGGTGGACAGGTAGTGGTTATGGATAAAGGCCACTATTTGGATGAAGCCTTAAGTCAACTTTCTGCTGCTGAGAATTACCAAAGACTGAAATCTGATCCAACTTTAAATTTCAAAAAGCAAATTGACTCCTTCCTAAACTATTCTGTTAGTATACATTACATAACTGAGAGCGAGTTCTTGTATTTCAAACAAGATCACCCAATGTAAGAGTAGTTCTTATATCTGAAACAAGGTCACCCAATGGTCCCCACATTTTATATGATACCAAAATTGCACAACAGCACTGAAAGACCACCAGGTAGGCCTACAGTGTTTGAAAAAGGCTCCCTTAAACAGGACCTATCTAGATACATTGATTTGTTTTTACAAATAGTGGTTCTTCAGTTATTGTTTTATCTATGGGACACCATGGTGGTCCTCAAGACTCCTGGGCATCAGCATTTTGATGCAGATTCAATGTGGCTCACCACTAATGTGAGGTCACTGTACACAAACATCAAACATCACTTAGGACTTAATGCGGTAAGGTTCTTCATGGACTCCTTTGATACTCATGATATATTATCACCTTAGTTTGTTCTGGTAGCCCTAGATTTGATCCTGCACACTAATTATTTCACTTTTAATAATCAATTTTAATTACAAGTGTGTGGTACGTGATGGGGTCAGCTGTGGCCTCTCCTATGCCAACCTTTTTATGGGCTGTATACGACCCCCACTGCAACCCTTACATTGGCAGGGTCAAATACTGGGGCTGCTTTATTGATAATATTTTATGCAAATGGAAGGGGCCTGTTGATGAACTGCATCAATGCATGTCATAAATTAATGACAACCAATGGAATTTGCATTTTACATTTCAATGTCATCCTTCAAAAACTGTTTCTTTGGACCTAGCCCTCTACATTTCCTCTAATGGTGTTATTGAGACAGAGAACTTTTGGAAACCCATGTCAGGGAATACCCTGCTTTGTTATGATAGTGCCCACCTGGCCCACATAAAAAGTGGCATCCCTAAGGGACTATTTTTCTGGTTACACCATCATTGTTCCACAGACCAGTCCTTCCAGAAACAAGTTGAGGAACATTTTCAAAGGTTTGTGAATAGGGGCTACAATTCCAATAGCCACAATCAGGCACATATTTATGCATATTCATTAGACAGAAATACTTTACTCTCCCCAAGGAGGAGAGATCTTACCTCTGAGTCTCAGGTTAATTTCATCACACAATTCAATTCTGTAAGTCCTAGAACTGCAGGTGCCTTAAGAAAGCATTAGCATTGGCCCAGTGGTACTGAGGGTTGAGGCGCTGGATGCCACACCTTGTGCCACACCAGCAACCCAGGCTTAGGAACGGACTCGGGTTGCTCAGGGGTCAGCAGGGGAGAGGAAGGATTAAGCATCCATAGACAGCTCTCCTTCCTTGGGGAGGGGGGGACAGTGTTGTGCACTATAGACTGACACCCAGCGGTGACTGGTTGTTGGCACAGGTGTGCTGCCAGAATGGGGTGCGACCCACGTCCAGGGTGCGAGGCTGCCTCTGTGGAGGTGGAGCCCAGTTGTTTGCCCATTGCACGTTCATGGGTCCTGGGGAGAAAAACTGGAAGAAAATGTAGCTGGCAGGCTCCATGATGGCCTGGCTGCACATGCACTGACCCCTGGAATCTGGACGCTGGCTTCCATAGGAGAGGGGAAAGTCAATGCTCCACTCCGCTGGCCCTGCCATGTGGGGGGGATCTACCGGGGGAACTGATGTGAGATGCTGGGGCCAGAGAGGTGAGCCCCTCTGAGGAAGGAGCCAGAGCTGCCTGCCAGCTCTGCAGGAGGAGGATATATTATAAATAAAAAAAAGCACTGGCACGTGCTGCACACTGACCCAGACCTATGTGACATTGTAGGACAAGCACCTAGGGTCATGTGCAGCAGGGAACTTAGTACTTCTGACAGAGTAGTTCATAGCCACTTTGTTAACCATGCCCCCCAACCTATTGTATTGCCACTCCTACCTAAGGGATGAAGAGTTGTGGAAATTGTAATATCTGTTGCTACAGCCACATAGGCAAGGTACTCCCTGGCATTGACAGCAATGCTACCTATGAGGTCTGCCACTTCATTAATTGCTAAACTCTATTTGTAATGTATGCAGTCTGGTGCAACTGTCCATCCATTTACATTGGTCACAGGGTTCGCCCATTGTAGGAGCATGTGCAGGAAGAAAAATTTACTTACCATAGTAATCTTGTTTCTTCCAGGGGATCACACAGTATGATTAAACAAATGCAGTAAGCCTTCAGAGTTGAATTGCCTGGAGAGATGGAATGTATGCTAATTATGGAATGTTCATTGGCTCGTGCCAATTCTGAACTGCTGCCCTTAGTAACTGCTACACTCTGAGAGCTCAGATTCATTACGCAGCATAAAAGGGTAAAGACCCTCTAGCTAACTATGTTGATTGAGCCCCCCCCTTAATCACATTTCCCAAAAAAATCAAAATGTCCCTTAGAGGGGCCACAGTGAGAACCAACTGGTTCAAGAACCAACATATATATAAAAAACCACACAAAAACCAAAGCAGAGATGCAGACCCAAGTCCTTTCCTCTCTCTTTTTAAGTTTGCACATGTGTGGCAAACTTCTTGCTATTAGTAACTTTTGAGGGGTGTGACACCGTCAGTCCAATGCAGAGTGGTCTGCAAGGGACTTGACAGTATTACACCAATCATCAGCTAGGCTGATCGTGATGCTGTTTTTCCTGAAGTGGTCTGCACTTGAAAAGAAAAAGCTGCAGCAATCATGCGGCGGCTTTTTCTTTTCATCTGTACGACACCACCCAGAAAACAGCTGTTTGGTGTCCCCATCAGCCTGACTGATGTTTTTTGAGGGTGCGCACATGACCTGGAGTGAGCACACGCCCTCTGTGACCTGCTGTGGCATTTGAAACTGCTGCCTTTTTGTGCACAGCCTGCACAGATTAGAAGGCGGACCTTAGAAATGAAATACAATCAGGTCTGCCGAGTTAATGCAGATTGGGATTGGCTGCAGCCATCAGCTAGGGCGTGTGGCTAGTCAGAGGGGGCCTGTTCAATTCTAATATGGAGTTTACCGATAACTTTTTTGCAAGCCAAGTCCAGAGGTATATGAAACACATTGTTTGTTTATTTCATTTAAGTTTCATTTGTGTGGCTGTTGGGAGGGTGATGTAAGGAATGTTGTGTAGTGGGTGGCATGTGTGGGGTAACAGAAATCAGCAGCTCCCAGTCCCCAAAGAATGATTTCAATGTGGCATGATGAGGGGGTGGGTATTAGTATCAGCAGCTGAGCACTACAGGATTCGGAAACTTTTCGAGCCTACCAGACTCTGGGCAGCAGCACTGCAGCTCCAATATTGCCAGCCCAGCTCCTATCATTACTTAGCAGCTAGAAAAATAAAAATCCCATATAAACAAGCATTTGTCAATGCCGAATGTTTGCTTGCTGGCATTGGCAGTGGTAGTGTAGAAGTTACAGAGCTGCGTAATAGGAATGGCAGTGAAGTATTGAACTGAAGCCAACCCCGTCACCACCCTGCAGAGAGTGACAGGCATTGGGTTGTGCCTTTGGGTAGTCAGGCATAACGGCCACGCCATTTTCATTTCACACCCCACCCTGCAGACACTGACAAGTGTCACAGTGTGCCTTGGGGTCTTTGGCTCCATGCCACCCCATTCTATCAGGAAACACGGTGAGATGGGTGTGGTATAGGAGAATGGGGTGAACTTTGGGGCCAAAGAGTCCAAGGCATACCTCGATGCTTCTCACTGGCTGCAGGGTGTGGAATGGTATGAGCATTGCAGGCAAGAATCCCAAGTCACATCCCTGATGCCTGTCGTTCTCTATGGGGTCGGGCGTTATGGTTGGAAACCGTAATACCTCAGGCATTTGTTGGTATTTTCACTCCAAATTTTCAACATGTTTTTTTTGTGACCCCACCTCATGAACAGTGGCAATATCAGTTTGTTAGCCAAAAGCTGCTTATGCACAGCGACTACGGCATTTAGTACCACAGGTGCAAACACATTCCGAACAGGATGTAAAAAATGACGGCTGTACTGTTCATGGGGAGGTGTAAAAAATGGCAATGTTGCAAATCTGTAGTAAAAATATTAAAAAAACTGGTGAAGTCACAAGCGTGCATAGAAACTGTGCAACACACACCCGTAATGTAATTAGTTTGGGGATTTTTTATAGCAGATTGTCAACAGAGGCATTTTGGGACCTCCGATCATGAACAGTGTCTCTGTGATTTACTTTATCTGTCTTGAACAATGATTTCCCATAGTGACCATGCATCTCTGCGCTGAAAGTGTGAAAACACATTTCGGCCATGTTGTGAAAAATGACAGCTGTACTGTTCATAAGGAAGTGTGGAAAAATTCCACTGATGAAAATCTGGACTGAAAATATTACAAAGTCATGAACTTACGAGGGTGCGTGGAAACTGCGCAATGCTCACTCGTAACACAGTCATTTTATGGAATTTTGTCACCAAATTTTCAACATAGCCATTTAAGACCTCTGCTCATGAAAAGTGTAACTGTGATTTCTTAATCTGTCCCAAACATTGCTTTCGCAGACACAGACTGCACGTCATGGCTTACATGTGCTAAAACACATTTTGGGCAACATGTGAAAATGACAGCTATACTGTTCATAAGGAAGTGTTATAAAATGGCAATGTTGAAAATCTGGGGAAAATATTGAAAATTCGCAAACTTAAATTGTCGTAGGAGTGTACCAGCATAGCTAGTAAACAGTCATTTTAGAATTTTTTCACAAATTTTCAACATAGCCATTTAAGACCTCTGCTCATGAATGGTGTCACTGTGATTTTCTTAATGTGTCCCATACATTGATTTCGCACACCGACTGTGCCATTGTGCGCTACATGGGCGGAAACACGCTTTGGGTGAGATGAAAAATGACAGCTGTACTACTCATAAGAAGGTGTGATAAAATGGCAATGTTGAAATTCTGGAGTGAAAATATTGAAAATTAGCGAACTTACGGCGTCTGCGTGAAATGCGCATAGCATGCAGCTAAATAAAACAACAGTCATTTTTTTGGAATTTTTCACAAATATTCAAAACAGGCTTCTTGAGAGCTCCACCTTATGAACGCTGGCAGTGTCGTTTGCTAATCAGGTTCCAAAGGTGATTTCGCCGCAGTCACTGCGAAATCACCCTTCAGGCCCGATAACGCCCATGACAGTGACATCATTCATGAGAAGGGGTCCCAAAACCCCATGTTGAAAATTTGCGAAAATTCAAAAAATGCCTGAGATATGCAACAAGTTGAAAAACCCTATCGATCCCATTATACAGCTCACCGCATTTCCTCAGTTCGCGTCGGCTTTGAAGAATGCAGACGTGTTCCCGGTCCACCGAAGATCGTCGCTACGATCTGGAGGCATATGGGGTATGGGGAGTGTGGGGAGCAGGTGCGCAGTGGGTGGGTGCGGGTGTGGGAGGGGTGCAGGGGCGGCGTCGAGGACAGTTTTTATTTACAGGATTTTTTAAACTGACGACGTGACGCTTGCCACGCTAGTGAGCTCCCAGCGTGCGCTATGACGACTGGTTGGGAGTGGAGCGACGGGGATTGGGCACTTCTGTCATCATAAGCATCAGTTGCCACGCCTGGGGTGGGCCTCCCAGTGTGGCACTCCAGTACTCTGGGGGGGCAGCTGACGGGATTGGGCACCCCGTCGGCTATAATGATAACTTGCCACGCTGGGGTGGGCACCCAGTGTGGAATGTGAAGGCTTTGGGGGAGCGCAGCACAGCCGACGGGGATTGGGCACCCCTGCGGCTTATAGTGTGCGGGGCGGGGGCAGCACGAGTATGCGCGGCGCAGGTGTGTAGGGGAGCTGCGCATGAGCAGGCGATATCTGATCGCTGCTCACTGAAGCGTAGCTCCTCCTTTCAACTGTACGCCACTGCATTTTGGAGCTGTCATAGACAGCTCCAGCATGCACTGGCGGACTGGGGCCGTGCCTGCCAACACACTGACTGAATTGGAAGAGGGGGTGACACACCTCCGAAAACTCAGATGATGGCACTATGTTTCTTGCACATGCATGCAAGCAAACATAAAAAGGAGCTCCTCTTCTTCGCTGAATCACTGATATTTCCAGGACAAGACAACCTTATGTTTGCTTCAGTGTAAGTTAATGGTGCGTGCACTCACCCCTCCACAAAGAACACAGACACCACTGCTTAAATCAACACTATTTTTATTGCAGAGCCAGCCTCTGCCAAACACAGCTCATGTTTCAGGAATCCTGAGCCAAGTTGGCAGGGGCCGACGCTGCAATAACAGTACTGTGGATTTAAGCAGCTGTCTCTGTGTTCTTTGTGGAGGGGTGAGTGCACCATTAACTTGTGCTGAAATAAGTACATCCTGTGTGTAGCATCACCATCCAAGTGCTCATTTTTACTTCATTACTAAGAACATTATGGTTGCTTTTTCAGACAGACCAACTCAACTCTATTCCTATTCCTAAGCTGTTAGCTGTAGCTGCCTGACTCCTCACTTTGAAATATAGGAAGGAAGCAGAGTTCTTAATTATTAGCGTGCTAGTCCTGCAAAGATTACAGTTGTAAGGTTGAGTTATGCTAATCACAAAGTGGATGAGTTCACAAGGGCCATTTGTGAATTGATATCCTCATTTTTTGGCTCTATTTCAGAGGCATGTGTCCCAGCTAACAGCTAACAAAGATGGTACATGGATTACATCACAAGTCCTATGAGGACAGGTTGAAGGACTTGAATATGTACTCCCTGGAGGAGAGGAGGGAGAGAGGGGATATGATAGAGACATACAAGTATCTTACAAGGAGGAACAAAGTGCAAGAATACACTATTTTTCAGCGAAAAAGATGTTCTAGGACTAGAGGGCATGGGATGAAGTTGGAGGAAGGGTGATGCAGAGGAAATGTGAGGAAGAATTTCTTCACAGAATGGGTGGTGGACAAGTGGAACACCCTGCCAGAGGAAGTAGTGGGGGCTGAAACAATCATGGGATTTAAGAATGCATGGGATAGACATAAGGGAATTCTGGAGGTTGGGGTGATGGGCAACAGACTTTTAGGAAAACATAAAGTGAACTTACAAGCTCAAATGGGAAGACTGGTTGGGCCATAGGCCCTTATCTGCCGACAGTGTGTAAGTATCTATGTAGCTTGTAATTTAAAGTTGCTAGATGTTGACAGATGCAGCGACGGGGCAGAGGGCCATGATTAGACACAGAGAGGCGCTGGGCGGTATTGTAGTATGTTGTTCTGCAGTTGAACTTAGTTTTGATTTTTCAGAGTTGTTTCTGTTTATTAAAATAAAACAACAAAGAAACTTGTTGGATATATAGTCCAGTATCATAGCAGAAGTCCAATATGGTGTCAAAAGTAAAAGCACCCTAAATATAGTATTTCTATATTACTTGGTGCTGACTGGCTACAGCCTTTTGTTCTCTCCTTCCCCTGTTGGTCTGCTAGGTGGCAGTCATTCTAACATACAGTCTGAGATAAATGATGTTCTGCATTGGTATCAGGATGCAAAACGCACCCCCGTCAGAGTTTAGAGGAGTGTGTGTGTGTGTGTGGGGGTAGTCTGGGGAGAGAATTATTTACATTGAGTTGACAAATTTTGCTGTTCAGAATCAGGAAACCATAAACACTGTATAGAAAACTGTTTTGGCTTCATTATATGTTTGTTGTACTGTATACATAAGAGAAATAAAAATAAACTGCCACACATACACACCACAGTAGCTCTTGTCTTAATTGATTTTGTTCTGTATAAAGCTTCTGCAATACACTACCATTTTGCAATATAGTAGACTCAATGGCCCAGATATTCAAAAGGGTTGTGCATGGCGCAACAGTGTTGCACCATGTGCAACTCACTGATGCGCCCTGGCGCTATATTCAAAAGGGAAAAGTGTGCCGCACAAATCCTGATGCACCGGAGCGCATCAGTAATGTATGCAGGCACAGGTAGAGGGGGCGTTCCCATGCATAGCCTGCACAGCCCGATATTCAGCCCGGGATGTGCAGAGCCATGCATGTGCAACCCCTACTTGCACCTGCACAAAGTTAAGCCCAAAAAAGGAACAACTGATGGCCACCCACAGGTGAGCTGCCGCATTTTAGGGTGCAACCACGGCAGCTGCCACCGAAGTTCCGGCTGCATCTGGCGTCCCCTATGCCCGATCCCTCTCCTCCTTTCCTCGAGGCTATACATATTAAGCTCCTTAGTCTCTCTTCATATGTCTTCCGGTGCAGACCCTGCACCATTTTAGTTGCCTCCTCTGGACAGCTTCCATCCTGTCTATGTCTTTGCAGAGATTGGGTCTCCAGAACTGCACGCAGTACTCCAGATGGGGTCTGACCAGCTGTCTGTACAGAGGGATGATAACTTCCTGTTTTCTACTGGTGATGCCTCTCCCTATGCATCCCAGTATCCCCCAGCCCTCCTTGCTGCCCTCTCACATTGTTTGCCCACCTTTAGGTCATCTGATATGACTACCCCCAGGTCCCTTTCCATTTTTGTTGTTGTTAGTATCTCACCCCCATTGTGTACTCTTCCCCAGGGTTTTTTCCCAGGTGCATTACCTTGCACTTCTTAGCATTGAATCTAAGCTGCCATACATTTGACCATTCCTCTAACCTTGCCAAGTCCCTTCTCATCCTTTCCACCCCACCTTGTGCATCAACTCTGTTGCAGATCTTTGTGTCATCTGCAAAGAGACATACTTTTCCTTCCAGTCCCTCTGCAATGTCACTTATAAAGACATTAAAAGGACCCGGTCCTAATACTGAACCCTGCGGTGCCACTAGTAACCCCCTTTCTTCAGAGTGGACTCCATTTACTATTACTCTCTGTGTCCTATTCTCCAGCCAATTCTTTACACAGGCTGTCATCTTGGGACCCACTCCCAGGCTGGCTAACTTGTATATTAATCTTTGTGTGGGACTGTGTCAAATGCCTTGCTAAAGTCTAGGTAGGCCATGTCACAGCCCTCCCTGATCTACTACTTTGGTCACCCAGTCAAAGAAATCTATCAGATTTGTCTGGCATGACCTTCCTGCTGTGAATCCATGTTGCCTTGGGTCCTGTGCCCCTCTAGCCTCTAAATACTCAACCATTCTTTCCTTCAGAAGTGATTCCATCATTTTCCCTACCACTGAGGTTAAACTAACAGGTCTGTAGTTTCCTGCTTCTGCCTTGCTCCCACTTTTGTGAAGGGGAATCACATCTGCCCTCCTCCAGTCCTCGGGTACCACCCTATCCTCCCATGATTTGTTAAAGAGGGTAGTCAGTGGTGTCACTAGTTCTACCCTTAGTTCTTTTAGAATTCTGGGATGAATCCCATCAGGCCCATTGCTTATTCCACCTTCAGTTTTAAGAGTTCTTTCAGAACCCTCTCTTCTGTAAATGGGCTGGTATCAACTTCTGTATCCAGAGTGTCTCTACTGTTTGTTTTAGGTACCTCCCCCTCTTCCTTTGTAAATACTGAGCAAAAATATTTGTTTAGTATCTCTGCCTTTTCACAGTCACCCTCTGCCCACCCTCCCTCCCTTTATTAAGCCTCACTATTCCTCCCTTGGTCTTCCTTCGCTCCCTGATGTACCTATAAAAGGTTTTATCCCCCTTCTTAACTGAGTTGGCTATCTTTTCCTCGGTTTGGGCCTCTGCTGTTCTGACTGCCTTCCCAGCTTCCTTTTGCTTTAACTGATACAGTTCTCTGTCCTGTTCCTTCTGTGATTCCTTCTACTTCCTGAATGCTTTCTTTTTCTCTTGAACCTTCACTGCTACTTCCTTTGAGAACCATAGTGGTTTCTTACATCGTTTTGTTTTGTTTATTTGCTTCACACAAAGGCTTGTTACCTCTGTGATGGCAGTTTTTATTATTCCCCATTGTTCTTCCACCCCTCCTTCCTGCCCATTTGCTAGTGCATTCCTTAGGCACTCACCCATTTTGGCAGTCAGTCTTCCTAAAGTCCAGTACTTTTGCCTTTGTATGGCTTGACTCCATTGCTCTGTTTATTGTGAACCATACTGTTCGATGGTCGCTAGTTCCCAGATGGCTACCCACTTCTACATCTGTGATCCTCTCTTCATCTCCATTTGAGAGAACCAGGTCTAAGACTGCTTCCTCTCGAGTGGGCTCCAATACTAGTTGTCTAAGGCATGCCCCCTGTAGGGCATCTAGAATAGCCCCACTCTTCGAAGTGGCTGCTGCAACTGCACTCCAGTTAACATCTGGCATATTCAGATCACCCATCAGCAATATCTCCCTTTTCTGCCATTCTAAGTATACTCTCTATCATTTCCTTGTCCATTTCTTCCCCTGAGAAGGGTCTGTATCTAACCCTGTGCGGATTGTGGTGCCAGTGCTGGTCTCCAAATTTACCCACAGTGCTTCTTCTCCTCCCTGTTTTCCCTTTTGTTCTGTTGCTTTGATTCCTTCCCTTATGTAAAGAGCTACTCCTTCTCCTCTTTTACCCTCCCTGTCCCTCCTGTAGATAGTGTATCCTGGTATGTTTACATCCCAGTCATGGTTTTGTGTGTACCATGTTTCTGTGACTGCCATGATATCCAGATGTTCCTCCTCCATCAAGGCCACTAATTCAGGAAGCTTGTTACTCAGACTACGGGCATTGGTACTCATTGCTCTCCATTGTTTGATGGCTTTACCTTCTGTTGCAGCATCCTCCACTGACCTTTCTACCTCGGTCTTTTTCTCATTTAGTACCCTGTTTTGTAGGGAGAGGCTGGGCTTTTCCTGCTGCTTATCAGTGCCTCCCCCTTTTACTAGTTTAAAAGCTTGCCAATGAAGCATTTAAACCGATTGCTCAAAAGACTTGTTCCTTCCTGGACAGATGCAGACCATCCTGCCAGTATAGGCTGGTGTCCCTCCAGGTGGAACCCCAGTCCCCAGTGAAGCCGAACCCCTGTGCTCCACACCATTTTTTCAACCATTCATTAAACTGCATGGTGCTAGTTACCCTCACCTCCCCATGCCATTGACAGGCAGCACCTCTGAGAAGGATACTGTGTGTGCTACTTGTCTTAGGCCCCTCCCCAACTCTACAATGTCCTCCTGCACTGCTCTAATCTCATGATGAGCCAAGTCATTTGTCCCTAGGTGGACAATTACGTCCAACTTAGACTCCCTTGCAGCTGTTCTCGTGATCCTGAGGATGCGCTTCCTGTCCCTCAAGCCATGACACCAGGCAGGCACCTTACTTCAGTTTTCCCAGCTCCCCCCAGTTCTATCCCTAATAATTGAGTCCCCCACCAGGAGCTGCTTCCTTTCCCTGTGGTGTCCTCTGCCTCCTTCCTGTGGGCCTCCCTTGTGACAGTTGTCATCAGTCTTCTCTGCGGGTGCATCCATAGGGGAGCTATGCTCCCCCAGAATGGTGTATGGATTGTGGAGTGGAACAATTGACTGGGTGTGCCTCTGTTCCATCATCCTCACCCTCCCTGAGCCCACTGTGGTCCAACTGCTGTGCTTTCTTCGTAACCTCTGAGGTAGTGGTGGTGGCACTGGTGCTCCCTGGATGAGGGAGGTTCCCTTCCTACTGTCCAGTTTGGCCTGGGGGAAGGTTTCCTTACTACTGTCCAGTGCAGCCTGAAGACGGGCAACTTCCTCCCTCAGGGAAGAGAGTTCTCTGCAAATAGGGCAGCATCTCAGCCTCCAGAAAGACTTCCAGAAGACTGCTGCCCCACAGCCATTACATTGCACTACTCCCCACATGTTTATCTACTTTTCCTTTTTTTTGTGTGTGTTTGTGTGTGTGATTGGTGTGTTATATAGAAATATATATATTATACAATATGTATGCTTATATTGTCAGTGCAGTGTGCTAGAGAGGATATGGCAGTGATATGCACCTTGCACTCTTGAGAAATGATGTCAGAACCCCAGGTATAAAGGAACTATTTCCAGGGGTGGGTGGGTGAGGGTGGGAAGGGGTTGAGCCTAAACTGTGCCCTCACAAAACAATCAGCTAAAGCTCTGACCCACTGCTGCTATGAGTGCCTTCCTGTCAGCAAGATGCCCTACACAGCTACTACCAGTAAGATATTTCCAACTAAACTAATGTAAACTGTCAAAATACTAGAACAGTCCAGATAGCCACAAAGGAAAATCAAATATGCAGTTATTTCAACCCTTCTGAAATTGCTCACAAGATAAGTAATTTTGAAAACCCCCTTCCTGATTTAAAAATTAAATTAAACACAAAACAATCCCAATGTAAGACTGTAAAGTAAGAAAAACTTTCCTCAGATGTAAGTAAGAGAGATCAGTTGTAGATTTCTAATCCAATATAGTATATCCCATGCAGCTTCTCAGTTGTTTCAAAGAACAGCCTGTTACACCACTTGAAGAGATGGGCTTCTGTCTGAAACAGGATCACACTAGTAGTTTATAGTAATTGATCAATGCTAGACTATTCATCCACCCAAAACAATTGGCTATGGTGCAGGGTCTCCCTGACTAGTGAAGACAATTTCTACCACCTGAGGCTGTGTCTGGCATCAAATTACAAACTGCAGCCTTTGCTATTCAAAGTACACAGCTACTACCAGTAAGATATTTCCAACTATTTTATTTCCAACTAAATTAATGTAAACTGTCAAAATACTAGCAGACAGTCCAGATAGCCACAAAGGAAAATCAAATATGCAGTTATTTCAACCCTTCTGAAATTGCTCACAAGATAAGTAGTTTTGAAACCCCCTTCCTGATTTAAAAATGAAATTAAACACAAAACAATCCCAATGTAAGATTGTAAAGTAAGGAAAACTTCCCTCAGATGTAAGTAAGCGAGATAAGTTGTAGATTTCTAATCCAATATAGTATATCCCATGCAGCTTCTCAGTTGTTTCAAAGCACAGTCTGTTACACCACTTGAAGAGATGGGCTTCTGTCTGAAACAGGATCACACCAGTAGTTTATAGTAATTGATCAATGCTAGAATATTCATCCACCCAAAACAATTGGCTATGGTGCAGGATCTCCCTGACTAGTGAAGACAATTTCCACCACCTGAGGCTGTGTCTGGCATCAAATTACAAACTGCAGCCTTTGCTATTCAAAGTACACAGCTACTACCAGTAAGATATTTCCAACTATTTTATTTCCAACTAAATTAATGTAAACTGTCAAAATACTAGCAGACAGTCCAGATAGCCAAAGGAAAATCAAATATGCAGTTATTTCAACCCTTCTGAAATTGCTCACAAGATAAGTAGTTTTGAAAACCCCCTTCCTGATTTAAAAATGAAATTAAACACAAAACAATCCCAATACAAGACTGTAAAGTAAGGAAAACTTCCCTCAGATGTAAGTAAGAGATCAGTTGTAGATTTCTAATCCAATATAGTATATCCATGCAGCTTCTCAGTTGTTTCAAAGCACAGCCTGTTACACCACTTGAAGAGATGGGCTCTCTGGTGTCTATCCTCTCACATGGCTGCAGCAGGGGCCCACACCGATGCCTTTATCTCCTGCCATTTTTCATTCTTTACCTGCAAATTGCAGTTCAGACTTCAGCGGGGTGCCACTGCCTGTGGTGCTGGCTTCTCTGGCACCGTGGTCCTTTTTCAACACCGCGTGTGGTGTCAGCACCATTCGTGGCACTGCATACCCTGTCGGCACCATCCTCAGTGCTGGGGTGGTGTCGGCACCATGTGTGGTGCCAGGGTGGGTGTTCGGTGTCATGGTGGTCGGCACTGTGGTGGTCAGCGCCGTGGTAGTCGGTGCCATGGTTGTCAGCACTATGGTCAGTGCTGCGCTCCCTGTCAGCACCATCTGCGGTGCCATTTTCTGTGTTGGTGCCATCTCTGTTCTTGGTGCCACTCTCTTCGACGGCGCTGGGGGGGGGGTTTGACGGTGCCGCATCATTTACAGAGGTTTTCAACTGCAATTCTGTCTCCTCCTCATCTTTCTCCTGGTTTTTATTCCTTTCCTGCCTATATAGTCCCCCCTGGACTGTCAGGAGATGATATTGAGCCTGAGCCTGATCCTGATCTTCGGCTAGGTGATGATGTTGATGCCGATTCTGCCCTGGGGACAGGGATCAGTCTTCCTGCAGAGCCTGTGGTGGAAGACATTTCCTTTAAGTCTCGGCTCAAGAACTTAAATTCTATTGTTTTTCTCCAGACCAGGGAAATCAATCCTGGGAAGCTTCTGTGCCTCCAGTATCTGCATGTTCCAGAAATCCCTATGGATTTAACCCCTCCGGTACAGCCTTCTTTCGAGACTCTTTCCTAGATGGTGTGGAAGAATCCAGCTCTTATTCCCTCTGTGGCCAAGTCCATAGATAGGAAATATGCCCCTCTCAAGGATCGCCTCATCTTGGCCTCACAGGCCTTTGCTGATGCCTTAGTGGTCCTGGCAAAGAATGAGAAGGCTGTTCTTCCTCAGGAATCCACAGCCCATCCTATAAACAAACAATTTCACAAGATCAGCACCTTGGGTAAGCGAGTCTTTGCTGCTTCAACTCTGGGCATGCATATTGCTAGCTACCAGAGTTATTTTCTCAACCAAGCATGTTCTTTGGCATTCACTCAAAGCAATGGTAGAAGCTCTGCCCGAGTCAGAGGTTTTCTCAGAGCTACTACAGACCATAACTCCTCAGCCATAAAAGAAAATGCATCAGAAAGCACAGGGCCCAAAACACCAGTGCCACCCTCTGAGTTTCTGGCCCAGATGCCACCTCAGCTGTCCGAGGGAACTCTTTCTTGGCAGTGGGAAGTCATCTGACTCAGTTCTATGACCAGTGGAAGTCTATAACATCAGACAAAAGGTCCTTGGGATAATATCTCAGGGTGCTCTCTTAATCTGTCAGAACCCCCGCTCATCCTCCCAAGCAACAGCCCAGGCTGTCTCTGTGCAGTCAGACCTTCTTGCTACCGAGGTGCAAGGCCTTCTAAACAACAGGGCAGTAGAAGTAGTTCCCCTGGATCAACAAAACACAGGTTTCTACTCCCATTACTTTCTGGTTCCAAAGAAAACTGGCTGCATGCACCCTATTCTCAATCTCAGAAAGTTAAACAGATTCCTCTACAAGAAAAAGTTCAAGATGATATTACTCGGTATCCTGCTACCTTTGATTCATAAACATGATTGGCTAGCCTCCCTAGACATGCAGTACGCCTACCAACACATTCTCTTACAACCAAAACACCACAAATACCTAAGGTTCGTGGCATTGGTCAACGCTATTGACTCAGAGTCCTGCCCTTTGGGCTATCCTCAGTGCCGCAGGTTTTTACAAAGTGCTGTCCAGTTGTCGTGACACATTCAAGGAAAATCAGAATTCAAGTATTCCAATATCTGGATGACTGGGTTCTTCCAAGTCCCTCCAGACAAGAGACTCTGGAGGCCATGGCCGTGGCCTCAGATTTCCTCACGTCCATGGGAGTCCTGCTAAACCTGAAAAAGTCACAGTTGCGGCCCTCCCAGAAGCTTCTATTTATAGGAGTCCTTCTGGATACTTCCTGCATGAAAGCCTTCCTTCCGGAGGACAGAAGGAGTGATATTCTTCAGATGGCCTGCTTCAGCAAGAAAACAGCTCAGTTCAAGCTCTCTCGATGCAGTGGATGCTGGGTCTCATGGCATCCTCTGTTTTCACTGTGCCCTTGGCTCATTTCCACATGAGAACCACTTGGTGGATGCTTAGTACTCGGTGGTCGCCAACCACTCATCCTCAGTCCTTTCACATCAAGGCAACAGAACCTCTGAAATTGTCCCTCACCTGGTGGTCTCAGGAGGACAGCCTTCTGGAAGGATATCCCTTCGCCCCTCTGGATCATCAGATCTTCATTACCACAGACGCACCCCTGATGGGCTGGGGAGCTTATTGCCAGGATCTTCACACCCATGGCACATGGTCCCAGGATGAGTCTCAACTCCACATAAATGTTCTGGCAATGAGAGCTGTCCTGTATGCAGTCCGAGCTTTGAAGGACATACTCTGCCACAAGAACATTCTCCTTCAAATGGACAACAAGGCTGTGATGTATTACATCAACAAGCAGGGTGGTGCACACTCTTACCCATTATGCAGGGAAGCAATGAGAGTGTGGAAATGGTGTCTAGAGCACAAAGCTCTGATTCAGGTGGTTCACTTGCCAGAAGTACAAAACGAGCTGGCAGACTGTCTCAGCAGAACGGGGACAGATCTTCACATGTGATCTCTCGACTTAACCATCGTTCAGTCACTCTTCGAAGAGTGGGGAACTCCAGACCTAGACCTTTTTGGTGTCCCCACTCAACATAAAACTGCCTCTCTTCTGCTTCAGAAATCCAGAACCTGGCATTTCTTGTCAGGATGCATTCAGGCTGCGGTGGACAAAATGCTTCTTTACGCATTTCCTCCTCCCCCAGTTCAGAGAGCACTGCTCAGATTGGAGGCACAAGGGGCCAGAATGATTCTCATTGCCTCATTTTGGCCTCATCGGATCTGGTTTCCTCTAATCAACAGACTATCGGAAACGCCTCCAAAACCGCTTCCCCTTCAGACAAACCTTCTGACCCAGGGCCCTGTAGTTCATCCCAACCTGAGATCTCTTCACTGCCATGCATGGCTCCTGAGGAGATAGAGGTGAACAGGTTTAATGTTTCTTGTAGAGTTTCAGATATTCTTTTAGCTGCATGGAAGCCAGCTACCAGGAAAACCTACACAGCTAAGTGGAAACGTTTCTCTATCTAGTGTGCAAAATCCTCTTGGAATTCTTTTTTCTGCCCACTGAATAAAGTCCTGGAGTATCTCTCAGGCTTCTCAAACACAGGTCTGCAATACTCTACAGTCAAGGTTCTTCTTTGCGCAAATTCTGCTCATGAGCCAGTTCATTCCATGTCTTGGCACAGTTACTTGTAGTTAAGAGGTTTCTTAAGGGTATTCTGCATACCAGACCACCTGTTAGACGTTCAGTTGTGGCCTGGGACATTAACCTTGTGCTAGACATGCTCACTCATAAACCTTTCAAGCTTCTAGCCGCTTGCGAGTTGAAATTCCTTACTTGGAAGACGGCCTTCCTGGTGGCCATTACATCTGCTTGTAGAGTATCAGAAATACACGCTTTGGTCACAGACCCCATATATTGTATTTCACAAAGACGTAAGTATTTCTTAGGACCCATCCTAAGTTTCTCCCTAAGGTTATCTCAGAATTTCTTCTAAATCAACCTTTAGTCCTTTCTACCTACTTTGTCCAACTTCCAGAATGAGGAGAGCATACCCTTCATTCCCTGAATGTAAAAAGAGCTTTGCGATTCTATCTGGACAGAACAAAAGAAATTCACAAAGCTCAACAACTGTTTTTCTCCTTCAGCATGACCCGGCTGGGTCAGCCTGTTGCTTTCAGGTGCATTTCAGCTTGGCTGGTGGCATGCCTTCACCACTGCTACTCCATGGCACAGGTCAGGATGGAGGGCAGAGTGTACACTCACTCTGCCAGAGCAGTCACAAGCATTTCTGACATAAATTTGTAATATCCCCATTGAGACATTTGCAATGCAGCTGCTTGGAGCACACTTTTGTTGAACACTATGCCTTGGATGTTCATGCCAGACAACATCAGTCATTGACAGGACAAATCTTAATGGACTTCTGTCCTAAAAAGTGATCTCCTCTCTCCTGCCACCCATCTCGGGGGAGTATTTAGCTCAACCCTCTCCCATTAGTGTGAATGAGTGGTGGAGACTTTATGTCCAGGCAGATATGAAAATTACGTACCTACCATAATTCTTGATCTTCTTGGACAAAGTCTGCACCACTCATTCACAAACCCACCAACCATCCCCTAAACTCACTTCTGTTTATGGTCTTCACTCCTCCAATTTGGGCTGTGAAGACTTTGTGTTTTGACCCTTCTTACATGGGTCATTCAGACTATCCTATGTCCAATAGTTAGGCTAGTCCTCCTCTAGGTTTGTTACATGCACCTCCTCAGAAAAAAAAGGTACTGAGGCGGTTGGAGGGTTGATGCCGAGATAGTCTATACCACGCGAGCGTAGCTCACAGTGCCGCTTCTTCATGGCTCCATCTCTGGCCCTTCTGAAAAAGCTTGGCTCCCACTGGGTCCTAGTGCCTCCAGCGTACTCCCATTAGTGTGAATGAGTGGTGGAGACTTCGTCCAAGAAGATCAAGAATTACGGTATGTACGTAATTTCCATATCTCTCTGGAGTGCTACCCCTGGACTTTTTCCACCCCTCCAACTCTGCTGACACAGCGCAGACAGTGAACCAGATACCTACTAACCCTACTTTTTGTTTCAGAATCATCTCCTTAAATGAAGCTAGGAAGTACCTACTAAAGGTCCTGGGAAAATCACATTATAGAGGTGATTCCCTTGACCTAAAATTTGTAACCCTATCCCTGGAAGTCATTTTAGAGCCTCTAACCTTTATAATCAATGCCTCACTAAGATTCTCCCTGTTCCCACAACAATGGAAAGCAGCATTAGTGACACCAGTTTTCAAGAGTAGCAGTGGTTCCTCCCTAGGAAACTACAGCCCCATTTCGATCCCCCCCCCCGCCACATCCAAGGTGCTGGAGAGGATTGTCATTGACCAATTAGTTGAATATCTTGAAAAATAAATCATTTAATGCTCTGAACAACATGGCTTCTGCAAAGCCCACAGCACCACCACAGCTCTGCTCGAGTTCACAGGCTTTATTCACAACTCCCTTGAACACGGTGAACTGGTAGCAGCACCATTTATCGATTTTTGTCAAAAGCGGTTGACACGGTCAACCATGACCTCCTTGCTGAGCAACTAGTTGCTATTGGTCTTTCACATGATTCTGTCTCATGGTTCAAATCCTACCTCTCAGACAGATCCCAACAAGTTAAGATAGATAGTGTCTATTCTGTTATCAATCCAATTCACTTGGGTGTCCCACAGGGTTCCATCTTGGGTCCCCTAATGTTTAGCTTATTTCTAAATCAGCTTTCTAGTTCCAATTGCAGCAAAATTCTTCTCTACGCAGATGATGCTGTCCTCTTCTCTAAAGGCACTGACCCTAGCTCTCTGGAGCACTCCCTACAGGACAGTTTCTGCTCAGTAGAAAAGTGGTTCAAGGCACACAAACTTGTCATAAATTACAAAAAAATAAAGGCAATGATGTTCTCCAGCCTGCAGAATCAACACTGATTACACCCACTCACTAGTACCAATGAAGAAGGTGCACCTCTCAACCAGGTACAACAATTCAAGTACCTAGGGGTTACAATTGACAGTACCATGTCATTTGTCTACCACATAGACAACATAGTAAAATCACTCAACATACGCATTGGCCTCCTCCACAGGCATAAACACTGTCTTACCTCTGAAGCACTAAACCTTGCTGTCCACAGTTCAGTTGTCGCTCTTGTGGAGTATGGTATTGTAATCTATGGATCAGCAATGGACACAACCTTTCACCATACCAAAATTACCATAAATAAGGCATGCCACCTTTCCACTCGATCTGACGCTAACCCACATGTGTGACCTTTATACCTGTGCCATCTGGCTCCAGTTCAAGGGTAGGCTTCAGTACCAGACCTGCCTGCTGGCCAAAAGAACAAGTCTAGGCCTGTTGCCCGTGGGTGTCCAGAAGCTCCTCAGCCCCTATGAAAACAGCCGCCCCACAAGAAGCTCCAGGAGTAAAGTCTACAAGGCTCCTAAATGTTGCATCTCACTAGGACAAAGGGCCTATGCCCACCAGGCACCCAGCTGGACTAACAACCTGCCTCCAGGCATCACTGCTATACCAACACTAGGCCCTTTCAAATGCAGGATAAGATCTCATCTGGTTGCCACAGCAAGATACGACTGTTTCCATTAAGGCCTCCAGCCCCCCTGACTGTTTGCCACCTTTGCATCACTGTGCACCACTCTACCCCTACTTCTCTCCCTCCCTTAACTGTCCCACCCCATCCCCCTTCTTCCACCCTACCTCCCTTCATCCTCTCTCTACCACTCTGTGCCTGCTGTAATTCACTCCTACCCTACTTTTACAGACATTTCAGTACTGATCTAGCTCTACCCACACCTGGCACCTCTGTCAAAATCCTTTCCTGCTACTTGTACTGCCAGTATGCTCAGAAATAGCACCCTTTAGCACCTGACGAGGCCCACCATCTGGGCTGATTTCCTGTATATTCCCTCTGCAGTATGTCTTCTTCCCATTCTTCCCTCTTCCCTCTTCCTGAACCTACCCTTGCCTTTGTCACTCTCTCCTCCCTTCTTCATTGTGTTTTGTTAGTCCTATTGAATTTTAGTGTTTTCTCATTACAGTCAATGACATATAACTTGTTGCATGCTTGCCTTATTTGTTGTCGACTTTCTTTTGGCATATCTGTAAACTGTTGTTATTTGTGTACATATTGCATTGTTGTGGAACCTATGTAATGAACCAGTACTCAAAGGTTTAATCTGAGATCTCAATAAATAAATAAATAAATAAAATAAAAAAATATTGCCTCTAATTCTCAAGTTATTTTTGTCACAGAATTCAGTTCTGTAAGTCCTAGAACGTTGTATTGGTTCAAAAGCTACTTGGGTGATTGCTCCCAACAGGTGAGAATTTCAAATGCAACCTCGGACAATTAACTGGTTCACTCAGGAGTACCACAAGGCACTATTTTAGGACCTTTACTATTCAGCACCTTCCTTAATAACCTTCCCCGGGTCTGCCTGCCACCAAAGGATCCTCCTGTATGCAGATGATGCTGTCATCTTTACTAGTGACCCTGACCCCCTGAAGCTGGAACGTCAGCTGCAGAGTGGTTCATAGCCACTTTGTTAACAATGTTTCCCAACCTATTGGATTGCCACCCCTACCTAAGGGATGAACCATATGTGGAAATTGTAATATCTGTGCTACATCCACATTGGTAAGGTCCTTCCTGGCATTGTTAACGATGCTACTTATGAGGTCCACCACTTCATTAATTGCTAAACCCAATCTGTTGTGTATGTAATCTGGTACAACTGTCCATACATTGGATGTATGGTTCACCCATTGAAGGAATGTGTGCAGGAACATATACATATACATTCCATCACCAGTGCCAAATGCGATACACTAGTTCAGACACATTGGCACTAATATCATGGTTTGGATCCGAACACATCATGTGTCATGGGCATTGACCACATTCCAATTACTAGTAGGGGTGGTGACTGACAGAGGAAGCTGCTTCAGAGGGAAAGCCGATTGATTTTTACGTTAGGTGGAGTTTCCATGGGAGGACTGAAAGATAGTTGGGATCTTCTTCCTTTCCTATAGCTACATCAGTACTGAACTTGATATTTTTCAGCTGTAATCTTCTGTATTTCAGTTACAGAAAAACATCCTATAATGTCTATATACTTGATTTTTTATGTGCACATTAAAATGTATTGATCCAACACATGGTATTTAATATGCTCATTTCTTTTTTTCTTTTTAGGTGCCCCTCCACATGTGTTCCCTGTCCGTACTATAACATCCCCTCCAGCAGACAGAATACCGGAAGAAATTACTTTGAATACAATTTTTTGCTGGAGCTTGAATGTTGTCTGACACTACCTTTATATCTCTTCTCTCCCCCCCTCTTTTTTTCTAGTATTATTTCAATAATGAGGTATCTAATTAATTTTTTTTTATTCAATGTGTTAATTATTGGTAGCTTAAAAAAATCACTAATACACTTTGTCTTTCTGCTTGCAACAGGGGTGTTGGCAGAGATTCCAAGCGCTGGGGTATAGCACTGTCTGTCTGTATGTGAACACAATACATGTTTTATTACTCAGCATTTCTGTCTGTACCTTTTGCGAACTCTTCATCCTTTTTTGTTGGTTCACAGTTTTTGTAGAGTGCAGCAACACTTACCTGTGCATCTGCCAGTCTGTTTTTTGTTTTGCCTGAGGGTAATTCCTTGTCTGGTGATAAGACAATGGCTTACATGAAAAAGGTGGATGAGTATAAGCCCACCTACAAAAGTAACATTGAGAAGGAGAGAGCCTCCACTTCCCCATAGGCCTTATGGAAGGGGAGGTAGGGGCTGGGGTTATTACCCCTGAACTTACGTGACCTATGATTACCCGCCCAAGAGGGGCCTTTTTAGAGGTAGGAGCAGAAAGGGTGCCAAGTGTGCGGGACCCACTCCAGACCCCCAGCTGTGGGCTAAACAAAACCTTCTGATATGTCTGTCCAGGTCGCCCAACCATTGCCAGTGGGGGGGGGTCTGGCTCACTATTTCCAGACATCTAAAAGTATTACCACAGACAAGTCGGTCCTGGAGATAGTGAGTCAGGATCTCTGCAGTTCAAGAGATTTCCCAAACTGCAGAAACACAGAGCCTTCCCACCTCATACTCTTGCAGAAAAAACTTCTGCTGGAGTTGGAGGTGAAAAAGCTGCTGCAAGCATGTGCAGTGGAAAGAGTTCCACCTTCCCAATGTGGGAAGGGGTTGTACTCAAGGTACTTCCTGACCCACAAGAAAAATGGAGGGTGGCAACCCATTTTAGACCTGAGATTTCTGAAAATTACACATAAAGAAGGAAAAAAAAAAGATGATGACACTGGGCACAGTGATTTCATCACTGCAACAGGGACATTAGCTGGGGTCACTAGATTTAAAGGATGCTTATTTTCACATACCCGTAAGACCCTCCCACAGAAGGTACCTCCAATTCAGGGTAGGGAACTGCCACTGCTAGTTCATAGCCCTCCCCTCTGGCCTTTCCTCAACTTCCAGAGTTTTCCCAAAGTGCCTGGTAGTAGTAGCAGCACACTGAGGAGGCAGGAGGTAGTGGTCTTTCCTTACCTGGATGACTGGTTAGTCTCAGGAGAGTCTCATCAGGAAGCCAAAGCCTCCCTTTGCTCACCCAGTGCACAATAGAGGATCTGGGTTTCTGCTAAATGTCCCAAAGTCCCAGACAGAATCTGTTCAGGTGCTGGACTTCATAGGAGCAGAACTGGGCACCTGTCAGAGAAGGGCATTTCTCCCTCAGCAGAGGGTAATAGATTTGGCAGCCCTTGCAAGGCCTTTCAGGGCAGGTCATCCCAGACCAGAAAGAGGTGCCAGGTTCATGATGAGGATATCCAGTACCACCTAGGGGCTCAGCTGGTCCAAAGACAGGACCCTCTATCAAAGTTGGTACCCATGACAAGGTAACTCTTAAAGGTACTAGACTGTGGAAGGAAGACAACCATGTAGATCAATCACACTCTGTATTCTTTACAGAGAAATCAACACCAGGGAAGCAGAGATGGATGTTGAGAGAGATCAAAGTTATTATTTGGACTACACAAGAATGTCAGATCCACCAGTACACAGCTGTTTGTTACCTACAGTGAGGCAGGCGAGGAAGCCAGCATCCAGGAGAACCATTGCTCGCTGGATAGTAGGCTGTATACAGTTCTGCTATGGTAAAGTTGGCAAGCTTCCATCTGAGGGCCTAAGGGCCCACTATCAAGTGCACCTCTGCCTCCGTGAGCATCCAGAGGTGTCTCTATTCAAAAGATTTGTAAAGCAGCTACCTGGAAGACAGTACACTTACAAAGTACTACTGCCTGAACATTCAGTCCAGGAGGGATGCCAGCTTTGGCACTGCTGTCTTGTGTAACTTTTCCTAAATAGGTTCTGTACCAGCCTCCCAAAGTACTGCTATGGAGTTTGCAATTGTTAAGCATAAGTGAAAGATTCCTGGGATTTGAAGAAAAATTACTCACTGTAGTAATGTTTCTTCCAAAGGATCCTCATTATGCTTAACAATCTCATACCTCCCTTTCAGTACTTGGAAAGGTTCTCATATTTGGTTGAGCATTAATTGTTGCAGTATTTCACAATTGATTCTTAGTGATTTTACACATTAAATCTGTTTTCCCCACCATAGGGCAATGTTTTCAGACTTTTAGGTTCGTTTAACATTTTTTGTAGTCATTTATCTAGATCTAGTGGTCACTGCTCATCATAGCTTGAGAAATAAATCTACCATTAGGGGGCAGGAGTGAGCATGACCACTCCAGCAGGATTTTTGAATTTCATTCTAAGGTTCTTTAATTAGCATGGAAATTCCTAAGCTCTGGGCAGCTCGCTCCAGAGGAATGATGCAGCTGTCAAGCATAGTGAGGATCCTTTGGAAGAAACAACATTACTATGGTGATTTTGTCATCTATCTCGATCAAGAAGAAAGATATTTAATGAGACCTGGCCATGACTGAGTATAAAAATGGTGGCCTGGCCTGAGTCTAAAAGCGAAGAGGTCTAACTGTTGTTTTACAGGCTGGCTGTGTGTGGAAGACAGAAGGCAAGAACACTGGCATGGTCAGGAACTTCCAAAGGCAGTGAATCTTTGTAGTAGTCCTGAAAGATTGTACCATTTGTTATTTTCCTTCTACAATAGTACTTAGGGTGAGGAAAGTGAAGTTTTGCATTTCTGTATAATCATCTTTTTTTCTTTTTCAGTGTTTTCTGCTGTAAGCATTTTTGTTTTAATTCTTGCCAAGCGCTACTAACTGTGCAAATAAAGTAGCCTTAGTGGTGTTGCATTTTAAAGAAGATATTGTGAACCTCAGAAGCAGCTGTCATTATCATGGGCATAGCTACTGATACTCCAAGTAAGCCATGGCATACAAAGTTTAGTAGCGAGGGTAGCAGACAAGCTGGCCAGCATTGCTCTGCCCTCTCTAGTCCATCACGTTTAAATTCCTTTGTTTGGCTTTGCAGGCTTTTCGTTTCTCTTTTAGCATTGTTTTTGGGGGGGCAGACAGGACCGTGGACATTGAAACTGAAAGTCTCAATTAGGTCTGCATAGTCCGCCTACATAGTGATTGGCTGCAACATCTAGTGGGGGGGGGAGTCTGGGGCAGCAAGTTTAAATGCCCCAGCAAAGTTAGAAGCCATACTATTAGTTCAGTTGTACTGGGAGTGAGAGAAGCAGTAGAAGAACTGAGGAGCAGCAAACAGAAGAACAGACTCAGAGCCAGCTAAAAGAATGAAGACTTCATGTGGAGTAGCAAGTGGAGTGAATCTGCCTACCTGTGGGAGAGAGAGAATAAATTTCTGCCATGGTCTTGGACTCGTGGTGCAGTCAGTGGCGTTTACCAGTGGGCAGCGAGCACCACACTAGCAGTACAGACAGACAGCAGGTCTAGTGTGGGAATCATCTGAGTGGAGCCAGGAAGCTTGGACTTAAGTTGTGGGGGGTGGGGGGCAGACATGAACAACAGTGGGGAGGGGTAGCAGTGTGGCAGGTTGGTATACAAATCTGAAATGCCTGACTACACCCCTGGTCATTCTGAAGGGACATGCTAGCCTGTTTTAAGTAATCCGAGAAAAAGAATCATTCCTGATACAGGGTCAGCTCATTATTGTCTACTTAATGTGACTGTTGCCTTTCTTTTCAACAGTATAAACAGAGGGTGGTCTCAAAACACTGGATGGTGTGGAGAAGGGGCTTTATACAGAACCATGTTCTACAGGCCTTCCTGGAACAGGAGAAGATAAGCAGTCTCTCAGAAGTAAGTACTGAACTAAGCAAGTTTTCTTCTCATTTTATTATCTATCGCACCTTTTTACAGCACTCCGAGTCACAACATGTGGGTTATCTGAGCTCTCCTCATAGGCTGATGCACAAAAGAATTCCAAGAATGTGAAATCTGATCTGTCTCCTCCCTTCTTCCTCCCCAAATCCTCAGTTCTTATTGTGCATCTCACCAGGCTGGTCACAGTTACTTGACTCTGTGCCAGACCTTTAAGATAAGAAAACAATAGGGCATTAGCCTTATCTCCCTTCACAATTGTTAGCTTCCTTTTGTATATGTGATAATGAGAACACCACACTAGATTACCACAATTACCACAGATTACCACAATTCTTGGATAGAAACTGGAGTGTGTCTCAAAGTTTAAAATACCTAGGTGTGTGGTTAGACCATAATCTATCATTCACTGAGCACATCGAGGACCTTGTAAAGAAGTTAAGGCAGAGGCTGGGGCTATTCTTTAGAATTAACCAGTTTCTTACTAGAGGCATAAAAGTATGCCTTGTCAAACTACTTTTCTTTCGCTGATCGATTATGCAGATTTCCTTTATAGTCAATGTCCCAAAGTCTCGCTTTGCAAAGTTGGATACGCTTACCACAGGGCCATCCGGTTTATTACTGGTCTCCCATCTGTACCCATCATTGTTCCTGTACAAAGCTGTAGGGTGGTCCTTTCTTATGTTTAGGCATAATAGAAAGCATGATCCTTTGGACTTATATAGTCTTCTTGAGCGGCATCCACAATATATAATAGACTGTCTCCCACTAAGTGAGCCAGGAATTATGCCCTAAGAAGCACATCCTACATCACATTATGTATCCCCAAGGCTTCCTCTGCTATGACAGAGTGGCCATTAGCTTCCTGCCAACATTGTGGAACAAGTACAAAAATGTTTTAAATTAGGCTGCCTCCGCAGTATGAATGCCTTTAAATCTCTATATGCTCAGTATGTGTGAGCCATGCAACTGTTACCTCAGCCCCTAATTTTGTCCGAAGCATCAGGCTGCTGCCTCTGAGCATAGTTGAATTTATAATCGCTTGTGACCTTTGGTGACCTTAACTCTATGAGCATCTTATGCCTTAAATGTTTTTCCCCTCTAGAAATCCCTGTAGGGTTATTATCTCTTCATGGCTTCGCGGCCGCTATACCTCACTCACCCTGCTGTCTTTTACATATTGCTTAATCTGTGGCTCTTATTGCCCTACCCTGTACCATTTAACTGCCCTATTTCAACTTTGTATTCCTTTTCCACTGCATTCCACTCTTACTGTCTCTTTCCTCTGTCCCCTAACTCTATTCTCTGCCATAGACTAGCCCTTCAGGTGCTCCCTGCCCCTCAGGTGGGAGAAATGCGGATACCAGATGGTTGTCGCTTCCATAGCCGCCACCTGAGACACCTAGACCAGACTCCTTACTAGTGAGGTGCGGCATTGCCAGTATCCAATCGGAACGTGAGCGCTTTTCTGCTCTGGCATCTGATTGGCTCCTGCAGTCTGCTCCTGTGTCTCCCTCAATACTAAGCTAAAGTCTGATTTTCTGTCTAAAACTCACACAAAAAAGAGCTGTACTTACTTACTGCCTAACAGTTATGACCTCTATTTTTTCCTGTTTAGAGTGTCAAGAGTTGGGACTCTGTTTGATTACACTCCTTTCTGAATTTCTGTAGTTGGGCCAGTCTTTAGGCATCAAGGAATACCCAGTTCTGTTGTCCTGCTGTTATGGTCCTCCACTGGTTCAGATGTTCCATTGTCAGTGGCCCAGTCATGTCTGACCCTTCCTCCATCCCCTGCCAGGATATGCTCTCCATGGGCTCCCTGCCCGTAGGTGTGGGAAACCTGGGCACCGGGCAGTCGGCGCTGCTTCTACCGCCACCTGACAACCTAAGCTCGGACTCCCCATTAGCAAAGCACGGCATTAGCAGCCATCAAATCAGAACGTTAGCACTCTTCGGCATTGGCTTCCGATTGGTTCCTGCAGTCTGCTTCTGCGTCCGTTCTAAACCAAGCATAAATCTGATTTCCATGCCAAAATTTGCCAAAAAGAGTTGTAATTACTTTTCTCCTTGACTGTTAAGACCCTTATCCTTCTGCTTAGAGTGTTACATTTAGTGATGCTGTGTGATTACACTATTTTGAAATTCTGTGCTTCGTCAGCTCCTAAACAGTGGCCAATCACACCTCCCTACTGAAGTTCCTACTAAGTCTCATCTTATGTCCTCCTTAATATTACAGAAGCACTCCAAACTGATATGACTGATGTAACATTGAGGACTTACTTGCATTAATTGCATTAATAGTTTTTTACTTATGTTTTGACTCTATTGTAAATATCTCTGTATGCATTGTACCATTTGACCCAGAGCTAACCAGGTCCATCTTGTAAATGAGCTTGCTCAATGATGTTCGCCTGGATAAATAAATATTTTGATTGATTGATTGATTGATTGACACTGTGTCTTGCTTGGTGTCCAAAGAGTTAATGTTAAATAGATTAGACACTGTGGCATCAGGCTCAGGCAGGAAAGTTGTTTCACCTTGAATTTAACTATCTGTTATACCACTGGGACCCCCCCCCCCCAAGTTTCACCTTGTTCTGCTGAGGGAGGAGTTGACACTATGTAGGGTGAAGTGCCTACTCTTAGAATTTCAGCACCTCCACTTCCCCAGCTCACCTTGTTCAGCTGGGGTAAAAGTGCTGTATAAGACTGAGCTACCATTCATGTATTCACTGCTCCAAGTGCTCCATACCTCACAGTTCACCTTGCTTCAACCATGAGAGTATAGGAACAAACAATGCACCCATAACCGTCTGTAGCCCAATAAAAGAATACCCTGCAACTTACTGGGTGAGAGAAGTGCCCCAGAGCCCTCATTCAGCTGTCGGCTACCACCCATGGGTTAAAAGTGCTTCGGTTTCAGGGACATCTCGCTCAAGGTGCTGGTAATGCTTCCGAAGCAGGCAGAAATGTTCTCATGTCTACAGCCAAGTCCTTGTGTCTTCTCCAGCTTTGTGGAGCTCCCAGCATTTGAAATCGCTGCCGAGAATTTCCATTGCGGGGAGTGGTGCCGCCATCTTAGGGATTTTGAAATCACGCTTCTTGTGAGACTCCCAAGCTTTCAAGATGGCTGCTTCTATTTGTTACTGCAGGACCCTCCACCAAGATGGCATCCGCCGGCAAGATTCCTCTCACAAGATGGTGACAGCATTAATAAACAGCTCCTGCCTTAAAGGGGAAACGGTGTGCTTTATTAAAAGGGAAATGCCAGTACAAGGATTTTTAAAGAGAAATCGCCTATATTACAGGGGATTATGGCATTTTAAGAGATCAAGATCCCAACAATGAAGTTTGAAAAGGAACACAGCCATCCTGGTATAACAAATAAGGCTGATGACTGCAGAAAATTGTGGCTTACTGTTCTGTTGATTTAAACCAACAGGAGTACACAGATGATATAAAACATTTCCCAATATTGTGTTTTGCAGACAGGAGAATCACAACGGCAAGAATAGGAAAACCTAGGAAGGTGTGCAGGAATTGCCCCACTCTCCTACTGGACAAAGAAATGGGGGAGTTGTGCGCCCTCTGCTTGGTGGATGCAGAGCCACAGGAAATCACCCTTACCAGGGGATCTGCAGAGGAGGAACATCACAGACAGTGCATCCACCTCATCGCCCAGCATGGTGGTAGAATTGTTACAGAAATTTATGGGCAGAATAGGTGCTCTGGGGATGGACAAGAGGCCCAGAACCCCAGACAAGGAGCCACACATCCTAAAAACCAAGGTGCAAAACCCCAGTACTGGATAACACATCTGATACATCCAATTCTGGAGAGGATGAAGACTCTGAAGAGAATGAGAAGAGTGAGGACATGTCTGCCAGACTGTGCTCATTCGACTTTATTCCAAAACTCATTTGTGTAGTCTGTGAAACACTGCAAAGTGATGAACCAGTGAAACAACCTGACAGCAAATTAGACCCCTAGTAAGGGAAAGGAGACAGTCCTCAGCCTTTTTCCCAATTTGCAAAGCCTTAGACAGATCCTGGCTAAAGAAGGAGGCACCAGAACCACTCAAGATGAGAGAGAAAGGGACCTTCGGTGAAGGTACCCCTAAATCATAAGAAAAGAAAGTCTAGTCGATCCCTAAAATGGATTCAGAGTACCTTCTCTCAGTAACAGGACCATCTACCCTCAGAATCAGCTTCAGCACTGAAGGTTCCATTGGACAGAAGGGTTGTGGCATAATCAGGAAAGTCCATGACATGACAACTATGGCTATGAGAGCTTCCATGGCAGCCACTTATTCCTCCAGGGCAGCCCTCAGATCACTAGAAGCCACTCAACAGGACTTCTCATCTAGGGCTCAGGAGCTACAATGGACTATGCTATACGGGCAATTAAGTATGTGGTGGACACCACAATAGCTTTAAGATGTCACCCAGACCATCGGCTGCTGTTAACAGAGCCAGGAGACACATCTGGCTTAAAATGTGGAATGTGGACCAAGAGTCCACAAACAGAGTCTTGAAGCTACCTTTCTCAGGTGATAGAGTGTTTGACCCTGGCATAGAAGAATTTGCAGTAAAGAAAGGGAATGATAAAGATAATCATGGAGGCCAGGCAATGCTGCCATCCTTCCGGAGCAACAAATTCTGCAATTTTGGTAACATAGGCAAAAGAGGCCAGGGTCAACTGGGTCAAAACAGACTTTCATTTGGGTTTAAGCCGAACTTTTTCAACCGCGTACTGCATTACCAGAACAACAGAGTTCGCAAGGGAAACCACAGTAGCAAACAGTCATACAAGCCAAATAACTCTAACAGAGGGTTCCACCAGTGAGAATCCACAGGTTCTGGAGGCAGCGGGCACTGTAGGAGGAAGACTACAAAAATTTGCAGCAACTTGGGCCAGATCAGTCTCTGAAAAATGGGCAATGGAAACAGTATCAAAAGGGTATGCAATAGAATTCAATGCAACCCCCAGATAGGACAGGCTCATTCAGTCTCACATCACAAGAAACAGATAGACCATAAACCAAGTCAGGACTATCCTAAACCAGTTACTTCACAACAAAGCCATAATTCAAGTCTCAAAACAGGAACATTATTCCAACATTTACTCAATCTTTTCTGGTCCCAAAGAAGACAGGAGATCTCAGACCCATCCTAGACCTCAAGTTGATCAACAAATTCGGCAGATATCAGAGGTTCAAAATGGAAACTCTAAGATCACGACTGCAGCAATCCGCACAGGGATATGCTAACCTCAACAGACCTGAAGGATATCTATCTCCATGTCCCCATCAGACCTACCCACCAGAAATTCCTCGGTTCTGCTTACTAAGATACCATTTTCAATACCAGTGTCTCCCATTTGGCCTGTCATCAGCCTCATGAGTGTTTACAAAGTCATAGCACCACTGGCAGTGAGGCTGTACATGGAGGGATTAAACGTGATACCTTAACTAGACAACTGACTCATACCAACATGAACAGAGGAGGAGTCATGGAAAGAAACTGTGCAAGCCCAGCAGCTGCTCAGGGGCCATGGTTGGATAGTCAACAGCGACAAGAGTCACCTGTCACCGTCAACAACGGTCAAACATCTAGGGGTGATCTTTGATACAGCAAGGGGCATAGTCAGGCCTTCAGAACAGCGAATAGTAACCCTAATAACGCACTGCAGAAGAATCTTGCAAGGCAAGATGACAACTGTGTGGCGCTTAATGCAACTTCTAGGTCTGATGGCAGCCTGTATAGACCTACACAACTGGGCAAGAGCACACATGAGGCAGCTACAGTGACTCCTACTGGACAACTGGGATTACAACTCACAGAACTACAACCAAAGAGTGAAAATAACAACAGGAGTAAAAACCTCCCTGAAATGGTGGATGAATCCAAACAACCTAAGGCAGGGAGCAAAATTGGACAGACACGTAACATGAACACATGAAGCAGATGAAAGCCTGCAAGGCTGGGGTGCTGTTCTGAACAGGCAATCTGTACAGGGAAGATGGTCAGAATCAAAGTCCTGTCTACCAATAAACATCTTAGAAACAAGGGCCATTCAACTAACTCTCAAACACTTCAAGGTGCAGGTCAGAAAGTGACACATAAAAGTGCGAACAGACAGCAGAGTAGTTATATCATGCATAAACAAGCAAGGGAAAGAAGGAGCAAGGTAATGACCTGAGAAACTCAGTCTTTAATGATATGGGCAGAAAGACATCTACTAAGCCTCACCATAGTCCACCTGGCAGGAAATCTGAACACACGGGCAGATTGGCAAAGCAGGCAGTCGGTACAACAGGGGGAGTGGCAACTCAACCCGGAGATTTTCTAACAGCTCCAGAGGAGATGGGGCCCTTTTCAAATAGATCTTATGGCATCAGCACGGAACACACAATTGCTGAGATTCATGTCCAGATACAAGGAGAAAACAACACTAGCAGTGGATGCATTATCCACGCCTTCAAACTATCAAAAGGCATATGTTTTCCTGCTAATCTAATGATTCCACAAGTTCTGCAGAAAATATGAGACATGGACAACATGGTGCTACTGATTGCTCTGGACTGCCACGAAGAACTTGGTATGCCCTCATCAAGCGAATGCTCACAGACAAGCCAATGACACTAACCTCATACTGAGACCTTCTCACACAAGGCCTAATATGGCATGAAGACCCTCAGCCACTGAGACTGACAGCATGGCCACTCAGAGGGCTAGACTGTTTAAAAATTGGGGTATCTGGTAAGGTGGCCAAAACAATGGTACAGGCTTGGAGAGAATCTACTAATTGAACATATAGTAGTCAGTGTTTACATCATGGTGTGCGGCAAATAACCCGGTTGCATCAGACTACAATGCGATCCACATTTTAGAATTTTGCAAAATGGTTTAGACAAGGGCTTAATACCAGCATCCCTATGGGTGCAAGTGGCAGCCATTGGAGCAATCCAAGTGAGACAAGACGGACACTTGCCAGGGGCACAACTGTTGATCCAAATCTTTCTGAAGACAGTAGCCAACATTAATCACCATCCTAGACCACCCACAGTAGCATGGCATCTCAACCCAGTGCTGGGCGCACTAACGGGCACTCCTTTTGAGCCTCTGGAGATGGTTCCCCTAGCTATCCTTACCATGAAAACAGTGTTCCTGGTGCCTGTATTGTTGGCCAAGAGGACCAGTGACATACAGGCCCTTTGTTGTAGGGAACCATTCATGACTTTCTTCCCAGACTGGGTAGTCCTCCGAACAGTACCATTATTTATTCTCAAGGTGGCCTCAACCTTCCATTTGTCACAAGAGATATTGGTTCCTACGTTCAGTCCACAGGAGGACGATCCCCATAGGGATACACTCATTAGCCTAGACCCAGGATGGGCACTGAAAACCTTTCTCACCAGAACAGCCACATTCAGGTGCTCAGACTGACTGTTTATCATTCCCCAGGGGCCAAAACAGGGACTACAGGCCTCTAGATCCACTATCACTCAGTGGCTATGAGAGACCATAATTAAAGCCTACACCATGGGAGACACACCTGTTCCATCCCAGATTAGGGTGCATTCCACTAGAGCAGCAGCCACCTCCCTGGTGGAGTGTAATTCAACGTCCATAGCAGCAAACTGCCAGGCAGCTACCTGGTCATCTTCACACACTTTTACTGGATTCTACTGGCTGGATACTTGACTAACTTGTAATGCAGACTCTGGTTGTAAGGTGATCCAAACTGCATTAAATCCTGTTCCTCCTCCCACCTAACAAGAAAACAATACTATGTTATAATCACCCATGTGTTGTGACTCGGAGTGCTGTAAAACGGTGCAATAGATAATGGTAGTTTACCTACCTGGTAAAGGTCATTATAGGAGTACCTTTTACAGCACTTCATTACCCTCAATGAGGAGAAAAGGAATTAAAAGAGGGATTTACACTGGCACATGCATAAGATGATATAGATATCGTATATGTAAAGATGTTTGTGTTAATGTTAGACATTCCTACATTGCTGAATAATTATGCATTGTGGACTTAGTTTAATATCCATTAAACAAATGTCACTGTATGCATGAGATAAACTTTGTAGGTGTCTTATTACCCAGCGGCACCCCAAGGGGGGGGACTGTAGGGTCAATCTGTTAGTACTTATGTCATTTTCAGGATGATTTGCAAGCTCTGTAAGATTTCGTACTGAGGATTTGAGGAGCAAGGAGGGAAGAGATGGATCGGATTTCAAATTCTTGGAATTCCTTTGCGCATCCGCCTATGAGGAGCACTCGGACAACCCATGTGTTGTGACTCGGAGTGCTGTAAAAAGGTGTTCCTATAATCACCTTTACCAGTTGAGTAAACTACCATTTATGTTCCTCCCAAACTGGAAGCAGATCTTTTACTTCAGAAATGTCTATAAAAACCTAGGACTCCCTCAGTATTGGAGGCAGTATAGCATAGTGGATAAGCACACTGAGCTGCAAACCTGAAGACCTGGGTTTGAATCCCATCAGCTCCCAGTTGCATACTTTGTGGCTCTGAGCAAGTCACTGAACTTCCTTGTGCTCCCAGGTTGTACCTGGAAACAGGCTCTGGCTTAGTGCACCTTTCCTGGTTAAACAATTTGCCCTTTCCCTCACTATTGCTAGACAACTGCATCGTTCCCATGGAATGAGCTGCCCCAGAGCCCAGAGTTTTATGTTAATAGAAAACTAAGAATTAAATTTGAAACTACCGTGATCACACTCTCCCCTGCCCTCTAACAGCAAATTTATTTCTCTGACTGAGAGGAAGCATCACCCTGAAGTCGCTTTTCACAGAGCCAACATCCTGGTTGACTTCTTCATTTATTTCACCTTAGTATATTTCAGTCTGTGTGAGGATTAGGGCATTTTCTTTGTTTGCACACAATTTCCTTGGTTCCCTTGTGGTTCCAGGTAACCGAGAAATCACCACTGAAATGTAGTTCCTGCCTTTGCAGAACAGTATTTAAACCTTTAAAAAATTGTGCTTTACTTTCTCAGCATACCACCATGCCAGAGACCAAGGTTTGGAAGCAAACTTGGATTGTTGGTGATGATCCAGGGTGGGAGAGGGTCAAGTGCCCAAGGACGCTCTCCTCTTCTAGGGAAGTGAGGCTTGCTGGCAGACCTCTGACTGCCTCCATGTGGAGGCTTGATGGTAGTGGAGGTATGGGAGGCACAAGGGGAGGGCCACGGGTTGGCTACGTGATGAGTGTGTGCCTTCACAGTTATGCAATCACAGCAGGTGACAGGGGTAGAGAGAAAAGTGGAAAAGAATGGTTGGGGCTTTTTGAAACCCTGCCCTTTAGTACTGATCCATGCTACTGCCTGGGACCCCAGGTCTAATCTGGGTTTGTGTTGCTGGGGGTGGTGTGGATGGTTTTCTCCCCCTCCAACCCCACCACACGGGAGGAATCTCTGGGAGAAGCCTGGCTAGGTGGGTCCTGGAGGAAGTAGATTTCAGTCTGGGGAACTACTGACAGGCTGATTAACCAGCCCACCACCACAGGACACTAAAACCTTTGTGGAAAAAGAAAGAAATGCTTATTACAAATAAAGAAACAGAGTAATAAATTAATCCAGTAATAAAAAGCAAACAGTATTTTATTGTTATTTCTTAGGATATATTAGTGATGGGTAGGATCAACCTTTGTGAGAAACAAGTCACCTCAAACTTGCCTTGTTTGGTAATGGTGCCCAAGCCAGTCTCTGCCTGTTAGTCCCCGGATCTGTGCTACCACCCAGGACCCCTGGTAGAATCTGGATTTGTGTCACTGGAGATTTAGAAGACAGCCCTTCCCCTTCTGGCCTCACCACAGGGGGAATCTGTGAGAGAAGCCTGACCAGGAAGGTCCTGGGGGAGGTACTATAGATGACAATCCGGGGGAGTGCAGGGACAGGGCTGATTAGCCATCCCAGCCACCACAGGGCATAAACACCTTTGTGGGAAAAAAAGAAATGCTTATTATGAATAAAGGAAAAAAATAATCCATTAATAACAATACAAACTATTTTTATTGTTATTTGATAGGTTATATTAGCAATGGACAGAACCACTTTTGTGAAAAACAAATCACCTTAAACTTGCCTAGTTCAGTTGCAATGGTGCCTGAGCCAAACTTTGCTATTTCGGCTCAGAAATGGCTCCATTTGTAAAAATTATGAAAAATCCAGTCTGGGAGACTTACTAGCCATGGCCCCTTTAGGGCTTGGTAGGGAGCTTTTTTTTTTTTCAACTTTATTTCTACTCTTGTCTCGGGGAACTCTCTCCAGCTGCCTCACTCACCATCCACTCTACCTCCAGCCTGAAGCCTTCACCAGGTCTGTTCCAGCCCAGCAGATCCCCTGGCTCTGAACCCTCTGAAGTGAGATCACCTATGCCCTGGCACTCTATCTACAATTTAATGCACCAGGCCAGAGTTGGAGGGACCCCTGGTGAGAGGCCGACTGTGGGAATGTGATTGTGGCACTGGAGGAGCCTTTGCCTATCCCCAAGATGAGATTTTCCTATGCATGGTTTCCCCTAGAGGGTGCGGAGCGCATATGCCAGCATGGCCCTACTGTTGTAGCGTCTGCCATGCTCCTCCCCTTGCTGCTCTGGGTGCTAGTTGTACCCCAGTCTCCACCGGGGTCTCTACTGCACAGAGATCCCTCCCCAGGAGAGGAGAGAGAGCAGTCCATCAAATGCTCAATCCTCTCCCTCCCTCCCCTGCTAACCCCCGGCACCTGAGCTCATTCCCAAACTTGGGTCACCGGCATGGCATGAGGTGTGACATCCAGCACCTCAACCCTCAGCACCACCAGGCCATTCAGGGCTTGGTAGGGAACTGATTGACATCCCTCACCTCCCCAACCTAGCCATTCAAAATTATAGTAATGCAGGACTTCCAGTATGAAGCAAGGGCAGCGACCGTAATGCAAGAAGCACAAGGAGAGATGTCTGTGTTCCTGAGGAGACAGAGCAGCATTAGGTGTGACTTGAAGAGTTGCACTGGATTTACAGGTGAGAGCAGACATCCTAGGCAGCCACAGTGTGGAAGCAGGATCACAGGGTAGAGTGAGCACCAGTGCTCAGTGCAAGACCAGGCAGCAGTATTTGAGCAATGAAGCTTAGGGACAGTGGGGTATGGTTGCCTAGCCCAAGTAGTGCAGTGAATGTTGGCAGGAAGTTTCATGACCTATATAGCATGGTCCTGCTCCTGAGGTATGCAATGGGTGGCAGCATGAGGACGCAAAAGCAACAGCCTGAACCAGGCAAGATACTAAACAAGTTAAAGATAGCAGCACAAACCAGACAATTTCCTTAAAATAGCTCAGGGCAAAGCTAGAGTAGTAATAGACTACTACTAGGTTTGAAAACATGGTGATCTATGACTGAGTCACACACAAGTCAGAGAAAATATTTAAGAGCCCATTGTGTGGGGCAAGCAGCTTTCTTCATTTTGCCATATAATAAAAAGCGTTCTGCAGTCTTTATAGTGCAAGAACCCCTTTCAACATCTCTGCACACACCCTTTCTGGGATCTTACCTGGTTGACCGGGGGGGGCATAATGGCCATGGCCAGCAAGTCCTTCCTCTAGCCAAGCTAGCTATCACTTGGCCTCCCTTTATTCACCTCTTTGCAATTTATCTCTAATGTGAGTAATAAAGGGCACCTACCATTCATTTCACATAGAGGAACAGGACCCAGAGTGTGTTAAAGAATCACCTGTTTCTGATTCTTGTACCCCTACTGTCTCAAAACAAGTGTTAGTCCTGGGAGATTCAATCATTAAGCACATTGACAGGATGGTATGCAATAGTGACAAAACAGCGCACTTGTTCAGCTTCCTGGTGGGGCCAGGGTATCTGACATTACCTCCGTGATGCCTAAAATTTTACAAAATGCGGGGGAAATCCACTGGTTATCATACATGCTGGTGTTAATGATATAAACAACACCCCATTTAATCAGTTACAGCAGGGCTATGTGGCGTTATGTAACCTGTTACTTGATAGGGGATGCTGTGTATGTATATCTGAAATTCTATCTGTTCTGAGAGCAATATCTACCATGACGCAGAAAATCAAAGCCCTAAATGAATGGCTGAGAAAGTGGTGTTTTAAGCAGGATATACACTGTATTACCCACTGGGAATCATTTTCAGATCGTTCTTCCTTGTTTTGCTGGGACGGTTTGCATCTTAGTCGTGGGGTAGTACACTTATGGGGAAAAGCATCACTAAAATCATAAGTCATTGTTTAAACTAAAAACAATAGGGGAGAATGGGTCTATTCCCAAGTCTCTGAATACTTACCAAAATATTATTACAACTAAATGTAAATTCCTAGCTTTGAATGCAAGATCTTTAAACCAACTCAAATTAGCAGAACTCGAAGCCAAATGTAAAACTTTAAATATAGGTGTGGTGGGAGTAACTGAAACTTGGTGGGATGCATCCTCAATTTGGTCAGAGAAATTCCAGGTTATAAGTTATATCATAAAACAGATTAGATAAGCAAGGCGGGGAGTTTGTATGTACATACAAAATGATATTCTTCTTTGAAATGTGTTCTCCTTTCCTTTGGAAAGTATATGAGTTAAAATCTTATTGAAGGAGCAATCCTATATAACTATTGGTAACATCTATCAACCTCCATCTGCAAATTCAGATTACACAACTGATATGTTTAAAGAAATTACACATTTTTCAGAATCTCAAGATACTGTAATATTTAATGACTTTAACCTCCCTCATATTAACTGGGACTCATTCTCAGGACAGTCCTATGCCGAGAAAGGACTAATAGATGTGGTAGTTAGTACTGGATTACAACAACTTGTTACTGAACCCACTCAAGGTCCTAATATTTTGGATCTATTATTTACTAACATAGAGCAACAAATTAGCAATTTACAAATTTAGGATCCACTTGGGACCAGTGATCATTCATCTATTCTTTTTGAAATTCAACAGTTTAAAACTACACAAAGGAAGTTATACTATACAAAAAATTATAACAAAGCACATTTTTCTAAAATCAATGAATACTTACAAAACATAAACTGGGAATCTAATCTGCTTAATTGCACAAACAACAAGCTTGGGACTTTTTAAAAACATTATCGTTATTTGGAAAATACCTTTATTCCATCTAAGAGGAAATTTAATAATAAAGGAAAAGTCCCCTTGGTTCAACAAGACAATTAAAAATCAGATAAAAATAAAAATTGAACTTTTAGGAAACTTAAGAATAGTTCTGTTCCATTTAAAACTAATCTATTACATAAATACAGATTATCTGTGAAAAACATAAAAATTCTATTGTATTGGCAAAATATAAGCTAGAACTTAAACTAGTTCACACAAAGACTGCCACAAATCCCTTTTCTCCTATATAAATAGTAAAAAGTGTATCAAGGACCATTGGTCCCATTATAATCAATGACTCTTCTCTATCTGAAATAGAAACCTCGATCTCTCTTTAATAAGTACTTTTTTCTGTCTTCTCTCAGAAATCACCTATCAGTACATTTAAAGTTCACCACGTAGATTATCATAGGTTCTATCCAACTGGCATTATACAAGCTATCAAAAACTAAAAAAAATACTAGTCCGGGCCCAGGCGGTATTTATCCATGTTTCTGATCGAAACCTCTATAAATATTTCTATACCTTTGTCAATTATTTTCAATAAATCCTTACAAGAAAGAATTGTACCAAATGATTGGCATTCAGCAATAGTTACTCCATATTTAAAAAGGCAATAGAGGTTCTGTGCAAAATTATTGTCCAATTAGCCTGACCTCAGTGGCTGATAAATTAATGGAATGAGTAATGAAGTCTCTAATAAATCAAGATTGTAAAAAATTAGGAATTTATGATTCAAATCAGCATGGGTTTACTCCCAAGTATTCCTGCACCACCAATCTGATATCTTTTTACAATAATATAAGTATTCTACTAGATGTGGGTATCCCTACTGATGTAATTATTTTGGACTTTAGTAGAGCTTTTGATAAAGTCTCACATGAAAAACTCATTACTAAAATGCACAGTCTAGGTTTGTCACCTGATATTGTCATCTGAACTTTAAACTGGTTGACAAATCATTCTCAGAAGTCAGAATTAATGATATCTTGTCTGATTCAGGTAGTGTGACAAGTGGTGTACCACAGCGGTCGGTCTTAGGACCAACATTGTTTAACCTCTTTGTCAGTGATTTACAAACAGGGCCAAATAACTTCAGAGTTAAATTTGCAGATAATACTAAATTGGGGGGCAAGGTTAATAATCAAGAAAATATTTCTGCAATAAAGAAGGATTTGGGAAAATTAACACTTTGGGCAAATGAAAATCATATGCAGTTTAATCAAGACTAATGTTTAGCAGTGCATTGCGGTGTAAATAATCCAAAAACGATATATCATATAAATGGACTACCACTTCACTCATCAAACTGTGAAAAAGATTTAGGGATATATGTTAATAATAAACTTACATCAAATGATCACTGTGTTAGAACTGCTTGCATGACCAACAGACTTTTGGGGCAAATAAAACGCACTTTTGTTAATCGCACTGAACGATGCCTTATTCCATTGTATAAGGCATACATTAGTTTAGTTTAGTTTAGTTTATTGTTCTAGAATAATTATTAACCTTTGAGCCAATGGCTCTTTTACAAAGGTTCCACATCAAACAAAAAGTACATACAAACAAGACAGGTTACAACAAATGGTCAGCAACTTATAAAGGCTGCAATAATTCAGTAAAATGCATTTACTTCCTAGAGAAAAAAGAAAAAAAGAAACTCAAGGGCATTTAAGGAAGGATCAGGAGGGAAAAGTAGGAGGAGATAAAGGGGAAAAAAATTAGTAACAGACTAAGAGTAGTTAGAGGTACTCAGAGTGTCGTTGTCAAGTGAGGGGCCGTGGAGTGTGATAGACAACTGTCAGAGCAGTCAGAGGGAAAAGAATCTTTAGTCAAACATTAGACCATATCTAGACTATGGCTCCCTTTCTGGAATCCAAACAAAAAAAAAAAATAACAGCAATTCTTGAATAGGTTCAAAGGAGAGTAACTAGAATGAGTCCATGATTAACAAACTTGGATTATCAAAACAGATTAAAAGATACTGGTCTCTTCTCTCTTCACATTAGACAGTTACTCAATTAACTCTGTGTTAGAAAAGGTTACTGTCTGGCCTCTGTTTCCTGTTTTGATTCCCAGGAACTGGAGATCACCCTAACGGCTACTGTTTTTCTTTTTGGCTACTATTTAAAAATTGTAACCACTAACCTGCTTATTTTAACAGTGTTTTTTGTTTTTCCTCATTTTACATTGCAGGAAACAGCACTTTCAGTTTCTGTCTCTGCTTGTGCCCTTTCACCCTCATTAATCAGTTCCCGTTACAGGAAACTATAATTTGATGTTTGGCACAGTTTTTGAAGAGACTTTTTTTATCCGTTGGACTCTTTCTCAATTGTATTTTTGGGGAATAGTTTTAAATATTTTACTAGTGTAACAGCCCCTTAACTCATCTTGGCTGTCCCAGGGCCCTCGGAGTCCACCCTACACACACTTCTGGGGGCTGCCTGGGTTCACTGATGGATAAGATACCTGGATAAGGAAATATTACAGTGCCTCCACTTGGGGTAGTGATAGGGATACCTGTGGATAAATTACAGGTTATCACCCCCAGGAAATCACAATAACCGCCCCTATCACCACACAACGTAACAGGTCACACTTTGCAACAACCAGTAATACCAGATGTGTAACATAAACCACCATCAATATTTATTTTGGGGAGGAGGAAAATGGGAAAATGTCACAATAACAATAATAACTAATGTGAACAATGTAACCCCACACTGTATTCCCCACCTCCCACCTGCGGGTGCATACGGTTTTTCCCAAATGCTGTTACACTGAACAGCCTAGCTGCAGTGATGGGTATCACACCAGGGGTGCAAAGAAGGTGACAGTCTGGTGGCTTGAGCTGGTTACTTGCATTGGGGCCCAATACTTTTAAACAGGGGTCAACCTTAACATTCATTTACTAGCCCGGTACTAGTGCAGATTGTCGGGCTAGTGCAGAATCTCTGTTACTTGCCTGGCTGGGCTAGTGCAATTCCTCCTGTGGAAAACTGCAGTTCCATTCTCAACCCAGGTATCAAATAAACAAACAAATAAATACATAAATATAACTATTATTTAATTTAAAGCCAGGCCCTTTTCATGAGGTTTAACTATGTGCTGCCTTAGAATTAGTGAAATGAAAAAATAGATGTCTGTGTGTAGTGCATTTACAAACTGTTTCATTATGTTTGCTTGCACGCATGTGCAAAAAACATAGCGCCATCATCCGAGTTGTCGGCGGTGTGTCACCCCCTCTTCCAATTCAGTCAGTGTGTTGGCAGGCGCGGCCCCAGTCTGCCAATGCATGCTGGAGCTGTCTATGACAAGCTCCAAAATGCAGTGGCGTACAGTTGAAAGGGGGAGCTACGCTTCAGTGAGCAGTGATCAGATATCGCCTGCTCATGCGCAGCTCCTAACTACACACACACACACACACAAACACAAACACGAGCACAGATACTGCATGCTGCCTCCCCACGCACACTGTATAGCCGGCGGGATGCCCAATCCCCATCGGCTGTGCTGCCTCCCCAAAGCCTTCCTCATGCCACGCTGGGTGCCCACCCCAAGCGTGGCAGAGTTGCTCGTATAGCCCGACTGGGTGCCCAACTCCCGTCGGCTCCACTGCCCCCCGAGATTGGGTGCCACGCTGGGAGCCCACCCCAGCATGGCAACTGATGTATAAAGCAAAGGGGTGCCAATCCCATCGGCTCCATGCCCCCAGCCGTCCTTCTGCCACACTGGGAGCCCACCCCAAGCGTAGCCAAGCGTCTACGTCGTCTTTTTAAAGAAAAACCTGCAAATTAAAAACTGTCCCTTGGTGCTTCTCCCTGCCCCCCTCCCACAACCGCACCCACCTCGCACCCTGCCTCCCCACCCCACACCCCATACTTACCTCCGGGCTCAGCATGCGATCTTGGTGGACCGGAACACGTCTGCACTCTTCAAAGCCGACTGCAACTGCAGAAATGCCGGTAAGCTGTATAATGGGATAGATAGGGTTTTTCAACTTTGTTGCATATCTCAGGCATTTTGTGGAATTTTTGCACCAAATTTTCAACATGGGGTTTTTGGGACCCCTTCTCATGAATGATGTCACTGTCATGGCGTTATTCGGGCCCGAAGGGTGATTTCGCAGTCACTGCGCGAAATCACCTTTCGGGCCTGATTAACGAAACGACACTGCCAGCGTTCATAAGGTGGGCTCTCAAGAAGCCTATTTTGAAAATTTGGTGGAAAAATTCCAAAAATGACTGTTTTACGAGCGTGCGTTGCGCAGTTCCTACGCAGGCTCGTAAGTTCAAAATTTTCAATATTTTCACTCCAGATTTTCAACATTGCCATTTTACCACACCTTCTTATGAGTAGTACAGCTGTCATTTTTCACATCTCACCCAAAACGTGTTTCCGCCCATGTAGCGCACAATGGCACAGTCGGTGTGCGAAATCAATGTATGGGACACATTAAGAAAATCACAGTGACACTGTTCATGAGCAGAGGTCTTAAAATGGCTATGTTGAAAATTTGGTGAAAAAATTCCTAAAAATGACTGTTTTACAAGCGTGCGTTGCGCAGTTCCTACGCACGCTCGTAAGTTTCAAATTTCAATATTTTCACTCCAGATTTTCAACATTGCCATTTTATAACACTTCCTTATGAACAGTACAGCTGCCATTTTTCACATGTCGCCCAAAATGTGTTTTCGCACATGTCGCACAATGGTGCAGTCAGTGTGCGAAAGCAATGTTTGGGACAGATTAAGAAAATCACAGTTACACTTTTCATGAGCAGAGGTCTTAAAATGGCTATGTTGAAAATTTGGTGACAAAAGTCCATAAAATGACTGTGTTATGAGTGAGCATTGCGCAGTTTCCACGCACCCTCGTAAGTTCATGACTTTGTAATTTGTTCAGTCCAGATTTTCACCAGTGGCATTTTTCCACATTTCCTTATGAACAGTACAGCTGTCAATTTTCACAACATGGCCGAAATGTGCTTCCACACTTTCAGTGCAGAGATGCGTGGTCACTGTGGAAATCATTGTTGGGACAGATAAAGTAAATCACAGTGACACTATTCATGATCAGAGGTCCCAAAATGCCTGTGTTGACAATCTGCTGTAAAAATCCCCAAACTAATTACATTACGGGTGTCGTTGTAGCAGTTTCTATGCACGCTCGTGACTTCACCAGTTTTTTTAATATTTTTACTACAGATTTGCAACATTGCCATTTTTTACACCTCCCCATGAACAGTACAGCTGTCATTTTTTACATCCTGTTCAGAATGTGTTTGCACCTGTGGTGCTAAATGCCGTAGTCACTGTGCATAAGCAGCTTTCGGCTAACAAACTGATATTGCCACTGTTCATGAGGTGGGGTCACAAAAAAAACATGTTGAAAATTTGGAGTGAAAATACAAACGAATGCCTGAGGTATTACGGTTTCCAACCATAACGCCAACCCGTGAGAATGACAGGCATCAGGGATGTGACTTGGGATTCTTGCCTGCAATGCTCATACCATTCCACACCCTGCAGCCAGTGAGAGGCATCGAGGTATGCCTTGGACTGTTTGGCCCCAAAGTTCACCCCACTCTCCTGTACTGCACCCATCTCACCATATTTCCTGATGGAATGGGGTGTGCATAAGGGCCAAAGACCCCAAGGCACACCGTGACACTTGTCAGTGTCTGCAGGGTGGGGTGTGGTGAATAGGCGTGGCCGTTATGCCTGACGACCCAAAGGCACACCCCAATGCCTGTCACTCTCTGCAGGGTGGTGGTGGGGTTGGCTTCAGTTCAATACTTCACTGCCATTCCTATTACCCAGCTCTGTAATTTCTACACTACCACTGCCAATGCCAGCAAGCAAACATTCGGCATTGACAAATGCTTGTTTTATACTAACTACTGCTTTTATTTTTTGCTGGTAAAGATCCTTTCTCCTTTTCCTTTCCTTGTTTAGCTCAGTACTCATGGCAGGCAGATTTATGACTGTGTCCAGAAGCAGCACAGTTCTAGGGTTGCCACCTGTCCAGTTGTAGACCGGATAATCCGGTTTTCAGGGTCCTCATCTGGTCATCCGGTTTTGATTAAATGTAGTCCAGTTTTTGGGCCATTTTGAGTGCTCAGTATTAAAACTGATTGTATCAAATCATTCACTGTTGCATGCATGCTCATGTTATAAAAAAAAGTTCTAATGTCACTAGTCACAGGCCTTTGTTTGGTAAACTAGTCTGTCTAGGAGGTGTAAAGTATGGCCATTAAGCCCATTAGCAGTAAATCAATTCAACTCTGAATTTTAAGTATGGTCACTTACTGCCATGATAGGGAACAGTTTTTACACCTTTATATGCTATAATGGGTTCCTTTTTGTTTTTCCTATATTCTCCTATGTTTTAGACTCACCTTTTCAAATTAGTTTTCACATTTGTATTGCCTTTGTCACTGTGCTGATTATTTCTTCCCTGAGTCTTCAGCAGCTGCTCTTATTTTTCATTCTACCAACCTGAACATTCCACGATATTAGCTATACCTTGTCAGGCCATTGGAATAAATAGCATGGAATGGTGTGTCTGAAATTGTGGAATGTGATGACATAGAAGATTAAGAGGTGATATACTTATGGTTTTTAATTTAATAAATTCACCAGATCTAATGGAAAAATATGGTCTAACACTCTCCATAAGGGGACATGTTCCGAGACTGTATAAAAAACAGCTTGAAGTAAAAACTTATAAAACCTGCAAAAGGGGAAACTTTTTTCCAATAAGAGCATCCATTGTATGGAACACCTTGCCACAAGAATTGGTAGAGGCAACTAGTGCCACTGTCTTTAAAACAAATTAGATGTTTGGTTGAGAGATAACATATAGGATAGTGCATAGGGAACAGTTGACAGCAGGTCTATTCTTTCACTGATTTGGCACTATGGCGGCGAGTTACCTCGAGGCGCTGGCCGAGGTAATCCCGTCATCATAGTGCCAACGCAGGTGAAAGATGCCCTGTTGTCAACTGTTCCCTATGCACTTTTCTTATAGTGTATGGTGGAATGTCATTTTTTGGGGGGAAAAAAAATCACTACAGCATGTTTCTGCTTCAAAACATTTTTACTGGGTTACTAGAAGGAAAAAAGAACTTGACATTTGAACGTTTTCACGCTTGACATTTTAACTGTTTAAGAACTTTACATTTTGAATGTTTTAACGCTAAACATTAGTACTGCCGCCAACATTGCTGCTATCGCTATGTGTCCTGTCTATGGAGTGAGCCCTAACTGTCAAATGCTGCTCGAGGACACAGTGTGTGACGTTCGCAGTGCAGTAGAAAAAATCATTCTACTGCACTGCGAACGTCACTACTCTGTGACTACAAGGTTTCGACAGTGATGGATTTCGGTGGAGAATGACTTTCCACCATACACTATAGATAAATAATGTCCCACATAGTGTGGGGAACAGTCTCAATGGACTCTGGCCTTCTTCTGTTCTTTCATTCCAAGTAATACCAAGTAATTAAGAGGGTGAGGGAGCAGGGGATAATTCCCGGGGCCCAGGCCTCCCCCAACATACTGTATACAGGAACGTTCTAAGTTCAAATCCTGTGCTTTGAGGTAGAGGCGGTTCACATTAAACAGGCAGCCAGCCCAATACCTGCAAAGTTACAAAGGTAAAATGGGCTCCAAAATTAACCACAGCAGCACAAGATTTAACAACAAATAGTTGTGTTTAATGTTCCACCAGTGTGAGCCCCTTGCACCTCAGCTACAAGCCTTCAAGGAGGCGATACCAATACAGGATTCAAAGTGAAATTTATACAAAAAATGACATCATAGTGACACATTAATTGATTAAATACCAATTTAAACTGTTTAAAGAAAAATGAGAAAAACTAATTCAAAGGAAGCGTCATGTTTTAAAACACTTATATTAGTGACTATAGAAAACAATGTAAAAGATTAACAGTTGTAGAAGTTGGAGCCAGGGGTGGGGTTAGGGAAGAAGAGAAAGAAGAAAAGGGGTGCATAACCATAGTTACTTAAACATACTTTAACACGCTTGAGTGGTTACATTTTAACATACGCTCATTACAGGGATCTCCTAAAGTGATACACCATGTAGTCATTTAGATTAGTATACATGCTGTTCTCTTAAGAAAACCCATTGGTAAGCACATTTAGTTTACATAAGAGAATTATTTATTCCCACAATTAAATCAAACATTTACTTTAAGATAACAAGAAAAGCGTAGAGTAGAGGTCTAAATCGAAGGAACATAATCCCAGCCTGGATTCAGCATTCAATGGGAATAATTCCTGGACACAGTGTACCGGAAATGAATGGCAATTCAAAAACACTCTAAAGAAAGGAAACACAAAATATCATAGTTAGTACGTCAGTTTTAGAAATGTAATTGCTTTATTGTTCTAACCTGTATTGCTGTGAATAAAAGCTAGAATATAGAAAAATAGGGGCATTGGCCGGGGGGGGGGGTGAAAGGATGAAGACTTAAATCAAATACAAAAGAATTAGAAAGAATAAGTACCACAGAAGAAGGAAAAACAGAAAAAATAGACATAAAAGAAAAAGAAAACTTAAAACTAGGGAAAGAAAAAACAGTTAAAAGGAAAATCAGAAGAAAAAAGGGGTATGCAGGTTAGTTTAAAGGTCATAGCAGTCAACTGACTAGAAATGATTTTTTCTAGTTTAGAAATGGCTTAAGGTCCCATCTTTCATTTAGGCCTTTAGGCCTTACAGTTTCAGCCCTAAAAATCCAATAACGTTCTTTACACAGTAGCAGATTCTGTCTATCACCACCTCTTGCAAGAGTCTTAATACATTCTAGACCCATAAACCTAAAACTTTTTGGATCAGAGTTGTGTGCTTCTGCAAAGTGCCTGCCTACAAGTTTATCCAATTTTCTGTTTAAAATAGATCTGATGTGTTCTTGGATGCATTCTTCTAAAAGAATTCTGATGGTTTTGCCAATGTAGTATAGCTAACAGCTACAACACAATATATATACCACAAAGGTGGTGGTACAAGAGATAAAATCTCTGATCTCAAGTCTGGTGTTATTAGGTAAAACAATCTCATTAAGCAATACATGACGATGTGTAGGTTACGTGTGATAAGAGCACGCCTAGGTGTGCTAAGGCACCAGGCGCTGGCGCCGAGTGCCTTATGCCCCTAGGCGTGTTTCTTTATGCAAGCACGAACCCACACCTCGGAGTGTGTTATTGCGCTTATAAAATGGGCAACAGTAAAGTGAATAAACATTTTAGTTTTAAAGTTTTTTATTGATATTTTAAAAAATAATAGGAGAACATATTGTAGGGAAGAAAATAGTCCCTTTTTGTTATTGTGTTATTGCCATTAGGATAGTTACATTGCCATTAGTATAGTAAGATTGAAGGTTTTAAGATGGATTTTAAATATTTTAACACTTTTATTTGGGTTTAATTAAGGGAATTAAGGGAACAAAGCGGAATGATTTGGGTTTTAATTTGGAAGCAGGAAACCTTCTCGCTTGAGATCGGAACTGAAGCAGCTATCTGAAACGACTGATCTCGTAACTGTATTGATGTTTAAAACGCAAGCTTAAAACTGTCCAGAGCACGCTGAAAAAGTAAAGCACAGAGCAATAAACCCAAGTCATCTATCGAAGAAGAAAAATTTTCTACAACAAACGATGTACCTTATTCCCTGTCCAACATTGCTGCGATCACCGGCTATTTAATTGTGTGGAATCTGCTAGTTGAGGTGCTGGTGCTTCATGTTACGCCGCTGCGCGTTTTAGTTCGGAGGGTGATGAACTCACGTTAGGCATCGCAGAGTTTGGAGGTTAAATGCTGACGTTGGACTTCTATTGTAATGCTGTATTACGCTTGTTGGTGGAAGGTTTCTTGTGGGGTAGGATTTCGGCCGGAGTGGAAGTTGTTATGTTTCCGTAATGGGAGCAATGTTGGAGCTGGAGCAAGGTACATCGTTTTCTTTAGGAAGTTTTCTTTTCTGTAGATGACTTGGGTTTATTGCTGTGTGGTTTTTTCAGGGTGCTGTGGACTATTTATTCGTTCCGTTTTAAAGAGTAATGGAGTTGCGATCGGTGGTTTTTTGCGCCGTTTCAGTTCGCGGTCTGAGGCGAGAAGGTGTCGGGCTCTGGCATCAGTGAGCTCTGCCAGTCAGCGTTCTTGTTTTCAGTTGGCAGAGCTCACTGATTTTTTCTGTCATGAGGCATGTTGCTGGGTGGTAGTGCCGGTTGGCTACAATATCATCTGATAAGGACACGGCTCAGATGATGTTGTAGCCAATCAGTGCTTTGGGATTTCGAAGCCCATTTTATAACCAACATTCATACATTTCCAGACATTACACCTTATGCATTTATGCACACCTTTTGACCTGATAGGTAGCCATGTTTTTGACTCCTGCTGTTTTTGGTAAAATTAACTCTATGCTAATCTGTCTTTCAGATTGGCCGTTTGTCTAAAAGTTATTCTTGGAGTGTTAGACACTGTTTCTTTTAGACTAACATCACTTAATAAAATGTCCCAACAATTCCAGATCACATTTCCCACCTGACCTGCTATTCCATTATACTCTAAAGAGAGTGTTAAATTGTTGTCATTTTCTTTTTTATGTTGATTGCATGCATGCGCAAAAAACATATTGCGGCAGCTTTCTCCACAAGCAAGTTGTGGAGGCGCTGGTGCGGCACTGTTGTGGCCAATGCCCCCACAGCCTTTAAAGGCTTCTGTCCAGCATCCCCAACGCCATGGCATGCTGCTACTGACACTAGTTCAGCCAGCGTGTCACCAACTTGTAAAATTAGCCTAGCTGCAATCAGCGGCTGCCATGTCATTGCAACATAAGCCATTCGCTGCAATGAGGGAGCAACCTGTCATTGCAGGGCGGATCTTGACACACTGATATTGTTTGTGAACATGGCGGTGGTTTGCCACCATGTTCACAAACAATATTAACTCCCCACACCGTGTTTATTTGCTGACCGGGGCCCCAATCCCCATCGTCTTCTGTGCCCCAATGTTTATGTTGCCGACGGGGAAGCCCTCTTCCCATCAGCATTATGTAAACTCCCCCACTTGTATTGTCTGCCAACGGGGTGCCCAATCCCCACTGGCATAATGTCACCCCCCTTTTTGTTGTGTGCCAATGGGGGTGCCCAATCCCCCGTCGGCTACAGCTTGCCCCCCCAAAAGAAAGACTGGTGGCACGCTGGGAGCCCACCCCAGCGTGCCACATGTCCCCTGTAAAAAAAAACGGTCCCACAATGTCTTTTTAACCCAAAAAGGAAACTGTCCCTTGGCGGTCTCCTGCCCCTCCTTCCGCAACCAGCACCCACCCACTGCAAACCCTGCCTCCCACACCCCCACCCCATACCTCCGAGCTAAGCGTGATGATCTTCAGTGGACCGGAGACACGTCTGCACTCTTCAAAGCTGACCGTGAACTGAGGAAATGCTGGTAAGCTGTATAATGGAATAAATGGGTTGTTTCCAACTTTAATGCATATCTCAGTAATCTTTTGGAATTTTGGCACCACATTTTCAACATGAGGTTTTTGGGACCCCTCCTCATGAATTCTGGAACTGTCATGGCATTAATCGGCCCCGAAAGGTGATTTTGCGATCACTGCGTGGAATCACCTTTTGGGGCCAATTAATGAAAAGACAGTGCCAGTGTCCATGAGGTGGGCTCTCAAAAAGCCTGTGTTGCAAATTTGGTGGAAAAAATCCAAAAAATGACTGTTTTACGAGCGTGCATTGTGCAGTTTGCATGCACGCTTGTAACATCGCAAATTTGTAATATTTTCACTCCAGATTTTCAACATTGCCATTTTCCCACACCTACTTATGAACAGTACAGCTGTCATTTTTCCCATCCTGGCTGAAATGTGTTTTCGCACTTCCGACACAGAATAGAGCGGTCGCTGTGGGAAATCACTGTTCGGGGCAAATTAAGAAAATGACAGTGATACTGTTCATGAGCAGAGGTCCTAAATGCCTATGTTGAAAATTTGGTGATGATAGCCCATCAAATGACTGTGTTACAAGTGTGCATTACGTACTTTCCACGCACCCTTGTAACTTCACAGATTTGTAATATTGTCATGCCCCATTTTCAACACTGGCATTTTTTCACACCTCCTTACGAGCAGTACAGCTGTCATTTTTCACATCCTGACCGAAATGTGTTTACACAGTTCCGGCGCAGAATAATGCGGTTGCTATGGGAAATCAGTGTTCGGGACAGATTAAGAAAATGACAGTGACACTGTTCATGAGCAAAGGTCCTAAAATCCCTATGTTGAAAATTTGGTGACGAAACTCCATAACATGACTGTGTTACAAGCATGCATTGAACTGTTTCCATGCACCCTTGTAACTTCGCAAATTTGTAATATTTTCACGCCACATTTTCAACAGTGGCATTTTTCACACCTCTTTATGAACAGTACAGCTGTCATTTTTCACATCCTGTCTAAAATATGTTTTTGCACTCCTGCCAGAGAATGGCATGGTCACTGTGGGAAATCAGTGTTTGGGACAGATTAAGATCGAGCAAGTGAGTGGGGGAGTGACCGAGCTCAACTGAGCTCTGTTGGGACTGCTGCAGATTTGTTTGTGGGCAGAAAAAGGCCCAAGAGCCCAGTACAAAAGGGCAGCCTGCAGCACTGGGAGAAACAGAACGATAGAGTGAGGAAGGGAGGGGGAGTGAGCAAATTTACCGGAGCGTTGTCAGGACTGCTGCTGATTTCTTTGTGGGCACAATGCAGGCAGGGGCCCAGTACAAAAGTCCAGCCTGCAGCGGTGGGAGAAACAGTACAAGCGAGTGAGACAGGGGGACTGAGTGAGCTCTGTCAGGACTGCTGTGGATTTCTTTGTGGGCAGAAAAAGGTGCCAATGCAGGCAGGAGCCCTGTAAAAAAGGGCAGCTTGCAGCGCCAGGACAAACAAAATGATTACGTGAGAGAGGGAGACTGAGCGACCTCAACGGAGCTCTGTCAGGACAGCTGCGGATTTCTTTGTGGACAGACCAAGGTGCCAACCCAGCCAGGAGCCCTGTACAAAAGCGCAGCCTGTAGCGCCAAGAGAAACAGAACGAGTGAGTGACAGAGCAGTAGTGAATGAACTTAACGGAGCTCTGTTGTGACTGCTGCAGATTTCTTTGTGGGCGAAAAGGTGGCAATCTAGGCAGGAGCCCAGCATAAAACGCCAGCTTGCAGCGCTGGCAGAAATGGGATGAGTGAATGAGAGAGGGGGGGAGTGAGTGAGCTCAATGGAGCTGTGTCAGGACTGCTTCAGATTTCTTCGTGGCCAGAAAAAGCCACCAATGCAGGCAGGAGCCCAGTACAAAAGGGCAGCCTGCAGCGGCGGGAGACATAGAATGAGCGAGTGAGGGAGGGGGAGTGAGTGAGCTCAACTGAGCTCTGTTGGGACTGCTGCAGATTTGTCTGTGGGCAGAAAAGGACAGCAATGCACGCAGGGGCCCAGTACAAAAGGGCAGCCTACAGTGGTGGGAAAACCAGAATGAGTGAGTGAGAGGGGGAGTGAGCAAGCTCAACGGAGCTCTATTGTAACTGCTGCAGATTTCTTTGTGGGCAGAAAAAGGTGCCAACAGAGGTAGGAGCCCAGTACAAAAGGGCAGCCTGCAGTGCCAGGAGAAGCAGAATGAGTGAGTGAGACAGGGGGAGTGAGTGATCTCAACGGAGCTCTGTCGGGACAGCTGCAGATTTCTTTGTTGACAGAAAAAGGCGGCAATGCAGGCAGGAGCCCAGTACAAAAGGCCAGCCTGCAGCGCCAGCAGAAACGGAACAAGTGAGTGAGAGAGGGGGAGTGAGCAGGCTCAACAGACCTGTGTCGGTTTCTGCTGCAGATTTCTTTGTGGGCAGAAAAAGCCACCAACAGAGGCAGGAGCCCAGTACAAAAGGGCAGCCTGCAGTGTCAGGAGATGCAGAATGAGCGAGTGAGAGAAGGGGAGTGAGCAACCACAATGGACCTCTGTCGGGACAGCTGCAGATTTCTTAGTGGGCAGAAAAAGCTGCCAACGCAGGCAGGAGCCCAGTACAAAAGAGCAGCCTGCAGCACTGGGAGAAACAGACTGAGCGAGTGACAGAGGGGCAGTGAGCGAGCTCAACAGACCAATGCAATGAACATTCAGCATTGACAAATGCTTGTTCTTTTTAGTCACTCCAACCTCTAGCAGCGGTTTTTGAGTTTTGTTAATTACCTTGTCAGAACTTACTCATGATAGCCCTTACTTTAAATATCTCTACGAGTTCTCCTGCCTGGTGCAAAAAATCACAATCCTCAGTACAGTTCCTTCTCAGTCTAATTAACTGACTGTAAGGAATAGTTTCCTTTAACTTTCTTGGGTGGGAGCTAGTGTTTCTGAGTAGAGAGTTTGTAGATGTGGCTTTCCTAAAGCTATCTGTCTTTATTTTCTTTGTGATACTTTTACTGATAAATGTTATATCTAGAAAATCTATTTGTTCCTGCTGAATACTGGAAGTGAATCTTAGGTTAAGACGACTTATTTAACCAGACAATGAATTCTTGTGCGATCTCAATACTGCCTTTCCAGACACACAGGCAGTCATCAATTAAACATTCCCGCTTTATTATGTTATGAGAGAAAGGATTTTCATTTAAACTGTACAAGTGCAGAAACTCCCACATGCACGTAAATAGATTTGCATAAGCCGGGGCCACTGAGGCCCCCATGGCTGTACCACATTCCTGTATGTAGTAATTGTTATCAGATTCAAAGTACCCACAATGAAGTACAAAACTCAAGGCCTCAATTAGAAAGTCCACAGGTGCATGGGTTTCTAGCTGATCTTTTTCTAAATAAAACCTAGCTACTCTGATCCCATCCTGATGTCTGATGGAAGTATATAAAGCCTCTACATCCACAGTGAGCCATACGTAGTCTGGCTTCCATACTATCTCCTGAAATGTTCGGATGGTGTCCCCAGAGTCTCTTAGATAGGATGGCAATTTTAATATGCTATGTTACAGGAATAAATCAACAAAACTGCATACATTTTCAGTCACTGATCCAACACCAGAAACAATAGGCCTACCTGGGGTTCTGTAAGTCTTTATGTATCTTAGGGAGGCAGTACAGAGTGGGGACTATTGGATAGTCACAATACAAATATTTAAATTCACTATCTGTTATAAATCCCTCATGCACTGCTTTATCCAAAAGCACATAAAGTTCCTTTTTGAACTGATGTGTGGGGTTGTTTTTCAGCTTTTATAGTTATTCGCATCAAATATTAATTTCTCAATCATATTTTTGTACTTTAAGGTGTCCATTAGTACAATATTACCCCCTTCATCAGCTTTTTTTAATTATTATGTCCCTGTTGGTTTCAAGATGTTTCAGGGCTAATACCTCTGAGGCACTCAACTTCTTATGTTGTTGTTTATTTTTGGTTTTTTAACATAGGTTTTCTTACCTTGTACAAAACTGTGTTTTTAAACACAGTCGCATTGTTGTTAATGACCATAGGACAAAAGTCAGATTGATATTTGAATAGTGTGTCTCTCATAAGTTTAAAGTCAAGATCTTTAAATGCTGGCATTTTTGATGTGTTAATGCTCTCGTCATCAAGCAGTGAAGTCATATCAGACAGTCCCTCATTTTCTCCTGTCTCTTAAATCTTCTGCTGCTGCCAGTATAAAATCCAAACCTTCTTCCATGGTAGCCTCCAGGTCCATTGTAGCTTCTATGAAACCCATCTCTCTGCTTATGTTATTTGGCTCCCTCTACTCTTAGGTCTGTTTTCTAAATTCTTTGGTAAGATGTATGCAGTCCCCAGTTCGTAATCTCTGCTATCTCTTAATAGCTTGGTTTGCTTGCAGTCGATAATCTCCTTTTCATGCTTCAGTATTTATTTTTTTAAGCAATTTATCAAACTGGCTAAAATCTGAGTGTGTTCTGTATTTAGTCACTTCCTCCTTGCACAGCCACTGGCAGGAAAATGTAGTTGAATCTTACCAAAGAATTCAGAAAACAGACCTAGGAGTAGAGGGAGGTCTAGAAACAGAAGCAAGAATCAAAATGGCCCTAACTTTAAAAAGAGAGGAACATCTGAACAACCCACTAACAAAGTTACAAAATCTGTCACAATTGACCTGACTAGAAGCACAGAAAGAAGGCCTTTTTTAGAGAAAGCAGTAGATCTATTGGATCAGTGTACACAAAACGAAAAAGACGCACCAGAAGGGGGAAGCGAGGGGGAAGATCCAGGGAACAAAAAGAGGTCCTTGAGGGCTCTGAAGAATCCCAATTACAAATAGTAAATTTAAGTAAATTTGAACTTAGCCCTCCACATATCTCCTTATTACAAAAAGGACTTAATTTTGTACCAACCCCGACCATCAACTTTTTTCAATTTTTGTGAACATATTTAAAATTATTCCGCAAAATTAGGCTTAAATACTTCTTTTCAAATAAGGAGCCACATAACATAAGCAGAGAGATGGGTTTCATAGAAGCTACAATGGACCTGGAGGCTACCATGGAAGAAGATTTGGATTTTTTACTGGCAGCAGCAGAAGATTTAAGAGGCACAGGAGAAAATGAGAGACTGTCTGACATGACTAGTGCACTGCTTGATAATGAAAGCATTAACACATCAGAAATGCCAGGGTTTAAAGATCTTGACTTTAAAGTTATGAGAGACACACTATTCAAATGTCAATCTGACTTTTGTCCTATGGTCATTAACAACAATGTGACTGTGTTTGAAAACATAGTTTTACACAAGGTAAGAGAACTGATGTTAAAAAACATCCCCTGGGCCAGACTGCCCGTGGAACTGCTCCCACCCTCCCTGCCGTCACTTGCCAGTTCATCCCCTGGGCCAGACTGCCCGCGGAGCTGCTCCCACCCTCCCTGCTGTCACTTGCCAGTTCATCCCCTGGGCCAGACTGCCCACAGAGCTGCTCCCACCCTCCCTGCCGTCACTTGCCAGTTTGTCCCCTGGGCCAGACTGCCCACGGAGCTGCTCCCACCCTCCCTGCTGTCACTTGCCAGGTATGCTGTTGCAAGTCATGCTCATCTTTCTTTGTTCAGCTGTTTAAACTTCGCGCCCTTTCCTGTTTGGCCACCAAGTTGCCTGCGGGATGTCTAGAAATGGATTTTGTCTTCAACCAAACGTCTTTGCTGCAGTACTCTATTTAGAACTCCTTAATTTGGAACTTTGTTGCTTTTTTTGATTTTACTGCTGAACTGTGTCTGAGTCTCTATGCGGGGTTCCTTAATTTGGAGCTCGCAGTTGCTGTGCTGGCAGGCTGGGTTTTAACTTGGTCTACTCCGAGTTCCTGTGCCTTAACTGTCAGCAGACCAATGCTGATAGTTTTATTTTTAGCTACTTTAACTTATAATCAGCTGTATTTGCCCTTTCTACGGGGTGCTTTAATTGATTTCTGCAATACCACCACAGTAAACTGTGCAGTTTGTAACCCATTCCACTGGGAGCTTTAAAGATTTTATTTCTTTTTTTTTTTGTACTGATTTAATTTGAGTTCTGTGCTGATTTGGCAACTTTGCTAATGGGAGCTTTATTGTAATTTTAAGCCAGCTCTGGAATACTGTCAGGGGTGTAGCTGTTGGGCTGTTTATGTCTCCTCGTGTTTCTGCTGTTCTGCCTCCTGGATTTGTTTTTTATTCTTTGTCTGTCCCTCTCTCTACCTCTCTCCTTGCCTTTTCTTACATAGTGCATATCCTTCTTTCTCCTCCTTCTCCCCTTTCACCTGCTCCTCCCCTTTCAGTTAATCCTTTTGCTTGCTCCCCCCCAAAGTTTGTTTATGTAACTAACCCTCCCTTTCTCTTACAGTTCATCCCCTGGGCCAGACTGCCCACTGAGCTGCTCCCACACTCCCTGCCTTCACTCACCTGGTACACTGTTGCAAGTAATGCTCATCTTTCTTTGTTCAGCTGTTTAAGCTTGGCACCCTTTCCTATTTGGCCACCAAGTTGCCCATGGGGCATCTAGAAGTGGACTTCAGCTTCAACCAAACATCTTTGCTGCAGTACTCTATTCAGGACTCCTTAATTCAGAACCTCATTGCTTTTTTTGATTTTACTCCTGTACTGTGTCTGAGTCTCTATTTTGAACACCGGAGCACGTGGGGTGCTTTCTTTCAGAGCTGCAGGCTAATCCCCGCAGTCACTTCATGACTTCTCCTCGCCCCAATACCCTCCCACCCCTAGGTGGTGTTTAACTTATACTCTGTGCTCTCATGGTAGCTGGGATTTGAAATTTTCTTTTCTATCACCCATGTTTCTCATCTGCTCGTCATTTTTGATTTCCTCTAGAGAGCGCCTGGACTTCAGGTAGATATTATCTCGCCCTTTCCCTGTGCCTGCCCTTGCTTTTCTCTCCTGTTGTGTGGTTTTTGCTTCTCCTCATCTCCTTCTGGCTGTCTTACTACTCCTTTCTCTGTTTCTTTCTCCCTTTTGCGAGGTTGTCCTGCCTCCTACTACTATCCTCCATTGAAATCCCTTATTCAAACAACATGAAGTCTTGCTATATTATAGACATTAGCAGTTTGATCCAGCTCTAGAATTGCCCCAGAGTGAAATGGTTAAAACCATTCCAAAATAGAATTTTGGTACGAGAGCAGCTCTATCTGTGTCATTTCAAACTTGAACTGGCAGATTCTTTACTCCGCCTCAGTGAACAGTCGCTCCGGAGATTTCTCCTTCTGCTCGGTTCATTTCTCGGTTTAAAAAGTGTTTTCTCAGTTGGATTTAACCGAGAATAGTTTTATTTTAACCGCAAAACTGTTCGGTTCAGGCTCTATCTGTGGTAACCGTAAGTAAATGAAGGTTTTGTCTGTGTGGAACTTGTAAGTTATCGGTTTGGTTTTGAACTGATCAGTGGGTTTAAAACTCATTTAAAACTAAAAGTTACTATTTTAGAGTGCGGTTCCCAGTTCTTATCAGTTCTAAAAAGAACGGATTTATTACGGTTTTTTCCAATACCCGTGACACGTTAGGAACCGATAAGGTGTCTTGCCTGGCACTGCCGTTAAAAGGGCAAGTTTTGGTTAGGCTGGCATTATGTCTAGAAACCCAAAAAAAACCGAGCCCACTGGGTTTCAACACTGTGATGTTTGTGGGGAAGTCTTTACAAGGCTGACCCACACCACATGTGTTTATTGTCTGGGGTTTGGACCACCTCCAGTCAGACTGCCAGGTATAAGAATTTCCTGCAGCCACCCTGGAAAAAGATTGGGCAGGCTCAGGGGCGAAGACCAAAAGTCTGCTGACCCGGATGGCCAGCCGGTTCGGTGCCAACCGAATCCGGAGGGAGTGTCCTCTGACCAGGCCAGACTTCCTCGGCAAAGAAAAGCTGGTTCTGAGGAACCAATTCCAGTAAAGAAAACAAGAAAATCAGCAGGTCTGGGTCCAAAATTCCTTCTCCAACTGCTGCAGATATAGAAAAGCCATACAAATTGTCCAGTCACTGTCTCAGGGTCCGTCCGAACCACCACTATCTGGTAAAAGGTCTTCGTCCGTCCCAGTGGTTCAGGATTATGATATTGAGGAATTTTATGAACCAGAGGAGGGGGAGGAGGATTATGAACAGTATGAATGTGGCTGGGAAGGTCTGGGTGTGACCATTGAACCGGACATCTCCCCAGACAGACCTTTAGAATCTCCCCCTATGCTGTCTGAGTCCCCATCTCATTTTATGTTTTATAAAAAAGTTGCTGAAACCCTCCAGCTTCCTTTAGAAGAGGCTGTGGATGAGCAAGAGGAGCCTGATTTTGTAGAAATGATGGATATTCCAGAGTCTAGGAGATTGTCTGTTCCTTTACATAAGTCTTTTAGAAACAAACAATTAAAATTTTAAAAGCTCTAATTCTGTGCCTCCTGTAGATAAAAGATGGACAGAAGGTATACATTGTCAGGCCCTGATACAGAATTCCTTTCTCAGCAATGCAGTCATGTTGGGGTAGTTCAGACTGCTGCCTGTGATAAAGCTAATATTCCTTGGCTTCACATCCTCCTGACAAGGATTCCAGGAAGATTGATGCCATGGCAAAACAGTATATGGCAGCCTCTCTGGGACTCAGGCAAGCAAATTATATGGCTTATGTAGCTAGGTATCAGAAATCTAGATGGGATACTGTTATGCAATTGGCCAAGCAGGCCCATGGCCAGCTGGCTAGTGAACTAGAACAGGTGGCTGCTGATGGAATTGAAGCCTCTAAGGTTCAGTTTCATGCTGCTGTGGATGTTAATGATGTTTCCTCTAGGGTCATGGCCACATCTGTAGCTTTTCGTAGGTTGACCTGGCTCAGGTGTACTAGTTTGTCACAGGATACCCAGACTAAGGCTATGGATTTTCCTGTGGTGGGAAATTCTCTGTTTGGAGAGCAGACAGAGAATTACATGAAGAAGATGGATGAATATAGGACTACTTACAAGAGTGCCCAGGCTAAGGAGCGGCAAGCCACTCCTCAAAGGCATGCCCCCAGGGGTAGGGGTAGGCCTTTTCACAGGCCTTTCTACCAGACTCAGGCCTCCTCTGCCTATGCTCAGAGGGGCTTCTTCAGAGGCAGGGGCAGACGAGGGGTGGGCAGACCTGCTCCCACCCCCCAGCCTAAAGCTCCTGCGAAACAGGCAACCCTGATGGGGTGCCCAGGGCCAGTCTCCTGTACCAGTGGGGGCAGGCTGGCTTACTTCAGTCAGAATGTGGCTTCTTTAACCTCAGACAAGTGGGTTCTGGAAGTAGTAAGCCAGGGTCTGGTTCTCAGCTTCAAAAAGTTTCCCAAGTTGAGAAGCAGACTTTTCTACCTGCAAGTGCTTCAGAGACCCTCGCTCTGGAAACAGAGGTCTCATCCCTGTTAGCTCTCAGAGCAGTAGAAAGGGTTCCTCCCCTGCATCAGGGCAGGGGTCTGTATTCCAGATACTTCCTTACCCCAAAAAAGACAGGAGAATGGCGGCCCATTTTAGATCTCAGATATCTGAACAAGCATCTTTTGAAACCAAAGTTCAAAATGGTAACTCTGGCAATGATTTTACCTTCCCTAAGGCCAGGGGACTGGCTAGCCTCCCTGGACCTCAAGGATGCCTATTTCTATGTCCTAATCAGAAGATCCCATCGAAAGTACCTCAGATTCGAACTGCCCTCAGGTCATTACCAGTTCAGAGCAATGCCCTTCGCCTTACCTCTGCTCCAAGGGTATTCACAAAGTGTCTAGCAGTGGCAGTGGCCCACTTAGGGAGGCAGAGGATTGCTGTTTTCCCTATCTAGATGACTGGCTCATTGTAGGCCAGTCCCCAGAACAGGTAAAATCTCACCTGCAGGTCACCCAGCAGCTTCTCACCTCCCTGGGTTTTCTGCTAAACCTACCAAAGTCAGTTCTGGAACCAGTCCAGGTACTCACCTTTATAGGGGCAGAGTGGACACAAAGCTAGCCAGAGCCTTTCTTGCCCCAGAAAGGGTAAGGAATTTAGGTAGCTCTGGCCTCCTCCTTCACTCTGCAGGTCTCTCGACCAGCAAGACACTTTCTGCAGCTCCTGGGGCACATGGCTGCATCCACAGCTGTTGTGCAGGGAGCCAGATTTCAGATGAGAGACATTCAGTTTCACTTGAGAACCTTTTGGTCTCAGAGAAGAGACCCCCTTTCCAAGTTGGTCCCAGTGACTTGAACCTTGATCCTAGCTCTCCAGTGGTGGCAGGATCAGAGCAATTTAAGAGTGGGAGTCCCCTTCATTTCCCCTTCTCACGACTTGCCTCTCACTACAGATGCTTCCCTTCTGGGTTGGGGAGCCCACATGGGCGACCTTTCCACTCAGGGAGTCTGGTCCCCCCAGGAATCTCTGCTCCACATCAATTTTCTGGAACTCAGAGCTGTCTTTTTAGCTCTTCAAGCTTTTTCTGCATCTGTCCATGACAAGGTGATACAAGTCAGAACAGACAACACCACAACAATGTGGCACATCAACAAACAGGGGGCACTCGGTCTTGACCATGCCGAGGCAATGAAGTTGTGGTCTCTGGCCTATTCCTGAACACTTCCCTCATAGCAGTTCATCTTCCAGGGAAGGACAATGTCTAGCGGATGCCCTCAGCAGGATTTCCCAGGGCCATCACGAATGGTCCCTGGATCCTCAAGTGCTGGGGATAGTTTTTGCCAGGTGGGGCATCCCTCAGATAGATCTTTTTGCAGCCCCAGACAATCACAAATGTCCTCTGTTCTGTTGCAGGCCTCCAGTGCTGGGCTCAGTTCCCCCGGATGCCCTTCTTCTGGATTGGGAGGGGAAGTTCCTCTATGCTTCCCCCCCCTTTCCTCTCCTGTTCAAAATACTAGTCAAAATCAGATCTCGGCCTTGCAGGGTGATTCTGATTGCCCGGATTGGGCCAGGCAGCCTGGTACCCCTCCTTCTGCCTCTGACAGTCCATCTTCCCCTGTGCCTCCCAGGAATCACAATCTGTTGACTTGTGCCCAGGGAAGGGTTTGGTATCGGACCTCAAATCCCTCAACCTCAAGGCCTGGCTCTTGAGGAGTTAAAGTTGCTGATTTACACCTCTCTCAGGGTGTTCTTGAGATCCTAAAGGCTTCCAGAAAGCCTTCCACTCGGCTACTTATAGTTCTAAATGGAAAAGGTTTTCCATTTGGTGTACTGGGAAAAATATTTCCCCAGAATCTGCTGAATTGCCCATTTTGTTAGATTACATGATACATCTTAATTACTTGGGTCTCAGACCAGCTACCTTGAGAGTTCATTTGGCAGCTGTGTCTGCTTTTGTGTCAGCAGGAAAGTCATCCCCTCTTTCCTCTCATCCTGTGTTTTCCAAGTTTTTTAAGGGATTACTCCATACTAATCCTCCCTTTCGGGAACAGGCCCCTGCTTGGGACCTTAATGTTTGCATTGCCCAGTTAATGCAACCCCCTTTTGAACCTTTGTCTTCTGCAGAGCTTAAGTTCCTAACTTGGAAAACTGTTTTTCTAGTGGCTATCACTTCTGCCAGACGCATAAGTGAATTGCAAGCCTTGTCAGTGGAGACTGACTTTATTTCTTTCCACAGGGATAAGGTAGTCCTTAGGACTAATAGGAAGATCTTCCCTTGTCAATCTTCACCATTAATTACTTCCTGGGTGTAAGCGGGAGCGCACCCATCACGAGAGCTTTTTTTTTTTAAAAAGCTTTGACCAACGGTACCGCCCTCGAGAGTGACGTCATGCGTCATGCGCGAGGGGCGGCCGTTAGTAGCGACCGACTCCTCCTCCAACTCAGTTCTGTTTCTCCCGCCGTCGAGGCAGCACCTATTCTGCGGGCAACCAGTTTTCTACTGCGTAGGGTACCGACTCCTGTTTTCCGTCGCACTCGACGTCAATCCGGTAAGACTGTTCTTTTTTCTATTTTACGGCGTCGGGTGTGTTTTCCTACTGTGTTTTAGCCTTGTTAGTTTCGTGTGATGTCCGGTTCTGGAGCTAAGCGCTTTTCGAAGACGGGCCGCGCCCCTATGCGTCGGTGCTCCTGTGGCCGGCATTTCTCCGTCTCGGACCGGCATGACGTTTGCCTTCGTTGCCTGGGACCCAACCATGATATGGATTTGTGCGACACCTGTTTCTTGATGGACGCTGTGTCCTCGAAATCATAGCGTTTAAGCTGGCAAAGCCCGCCGACCTTGAGGGGACAGCCGTCGCTCTCGGGATTCTGGGCAAGATCTTCTAGGCCCTTCCCGGGTCCCTCCCGGGCCTATCTCTGATCCGAGGAGGAGGGGTCTCCTGTCTTTTCTTGCCGAGGAGAGGCCCCTTCTGCGGTGTTGGGGGCGTCGTGAGTCCCTCCCGGGGCCAGCGCCCGACACCCCTCGGCAGTCACCTCCTCGGAGGTGCAGGCTCCCCATGTCGAGGCCCTTGACTTTTGGGCCTGGCTCGGGTGGACCCTGTCGTCGCTGCCTTCCGGCACCATTTGGGATCCCGGCACGTTCGCCGGTGCCGGCCAGTGATCTTGGCGCCGTTCGGCGCCATTTTGGATCGGTACCCGTTGGCGCTGGTGATCAGGGCGGTAGCTGTTGGCGATCGCCTCACCTCCTGACTTACCGGCGGTGGCGTCGTGGGCCTAGTCCTACCTCTTGCGGTGCGAGGCCTGCCCGGCGCCGTGGGGAGTTTGAGTTGAGCCTGGCTGCTACGGCGTTGAAGCGGCTGGCGTCGCCCGCGGTACCGGGCGGGTCTCAACACTGTGCCATGGGACCCTGGGGTGGCCAGCATTGAGGTCAGCTGGTCTCGTCCTCCTGGGAGGCGATGACTCGACGTGGACCATCCTGGCACCCCCACTCTTCGGGGTCTGGGTCCCCTGTGGCTAGAGGTGCCAGGTGGCGCAGCGGGCCCCTACCTCTGTCCCCCCTTCCGTCGTCTCCTGAGGGTTCCCCGGCTGGGGGTGGCCGGGCCCGGGGGACAGGCGTGGGGGTGACGGAGGGGGAGGCTCCCCTCTCTGGAGGGCCAGTGACAGCTACCCCCCAGGGTGCTGTTTCCCCCTCTAGGGATAGGGGGACACTGCTGTCGAGGAGAGGGCCCTCTCGGAGTCCGAGGGGTTGAGGGGCAGGGGGTCTGGCGCTCGTTCTTCTTTGGCCACCTCAGGGGAGTGGCCAGGAGCCGTAGTGCAGAACCCCGCCCCTCCCTCCAGGGTTCTAGGGTGCCCTCCGGCAGCGTTCGTGCGGACTGCCCTTCTGGATCCATGCAGTCCCGGCATCATCACAGGGAGGTTCTCCCCCTGGGCTCTTCCAGGCTCCGCTTCCCCAGAGTTCCGTTCTGCGGCCTGGTCTGCTGTCCGGGATCCCTCCTACTAGGGCTCCGTTCCCCGGATTCCAGAGCCCTGGCAGAGAGCAGTTGCCTCCTCGGAGGTGCCCCCTCCCATTTCTCTGCCTTCACCACCCCCGCTCCCAGGCCATGTCGGTCCTACGGGTCCGTTATCCTGGAAGCAGTTCAGGGGTTCTGCTGCGGCCTTCCCCTCATATGTTAGATACATGCATGAGCGGGTCTTTTGACTCTCCCCACCGCCGCAGGAATCCTCTGGACATTCCAGCTCCCCATCATCCTCGTCTCCCTCCTCTGAGGGAGAGGAACCCCCTACTCATCTTTCCTCCGATGCTGATTTCACGGAATATCAGCGTTTCCTCGAGGATGGTGAGGGATCTTGGGATTTCCTATGTTCAGAGAGACAATACCGAACGGGAGACGCGAGAATTCCTTGGTGAATTCAGTGCCCAGCATTTGGTGGTACCTTCCTGGCCTATCCCCTTCCAGGAGGCATCTATCCGGTCCTGGCAGTCCCCAGCCGCTTCTTCTCCAGCCCCGGCTGACTGTCAGCGTAGGTATTGTGCACTCTCAGAGTCTCTAGGTTCCCTTCCCAACCCCCCCTCTGGTTTGGTCTACCTAGATACTCCTTCTGGGCGCCGCTGCCTGGCGCACGACCGCCCACCGGATCCGGACTCTCTCCAGTTCGACCGCTGGGGGCGAAGAGTGTTCTCTTCTTCTCGTGTGAGTGCCTGTATTGCATCTCATCAGGCTCACCACGCTGCCTACAACCGGCATTTGTGGTCGATGATGTTCCAGCTGTTGGCATCAATGCCTGACACAGAGCAAACCAGACAAGCCGTTGCCCTCTCCGCGGTAGGCCTGGAGCTGGCGAGACACCAAGCAAGGGCATCTTATGACGCCAATGAGGTGGCTTCCAGGCTTGCAGGGACAGCGATCTGCATCTGGCGGACGGCATGGCTTCGTCTCTCTAGGTTGTCACCCTGGCCCGGCGTAGGGTGATTCGCTCCGCCTTCAGGGGACCTGTCTTTCTCCTCTAGAGCTAGGAGACTTTTACAGGGCTTCCTCCGTCTCCTCATCCTCGGGAGGCACCTCCTAGCTCTTCTCCCACTTAGGCTTTCTGAATAAGCCAGGGTCTTCTCCTTCTGTTTCTCACCAGCAGAAGGCTGGGGTCTTGTTCCCTCAGGGTATGGCCTCTTCCCCCAGAGAGAGGAGCTAATCACCAGGAAGTAATGAATGATGAAGATTGACAAGGGAAGATATGAAAATTAGTACCTACCGTAATTCTTGATCTTCTCTTGTATCTTCACATTCATTCACCCCCCACCATCCCTCAGTGGCCTCTTCCTGTGGCTTCTCCACCTCCCGTCTCCTTCCTCTCTCTGCAAAAAATACAAAATAAAAAAAAAAAAAAAAAAAAAGGAAGAATTACTCTAATTTTTCCAAAAAAAAAAGTCTGTATCTTTGGGGGGCCTTATTTCTTCCAGAAAAATTATTTACTCTAAGATTCTTGGGCCATCTCGTGGAATTGCATATGGCGATCAAACTGCACAACTATCTCTTGCCATTCCTCTGGCGAGATACTTCTGGGGTTTTAGCCTGGCTCTGGCTATTCAGTTTTGATCCTGCAATCCCATGCTTCCAGCTGTTAAGCCCTAGAATCGCCCCCCTTCTCTAATTCTTGCCTTGCAGAGCGGAGGCGGAGTACGACTATTTTTTTCTAAAAAAAAACGGAAAAAGGAAAAGCTGAGGAACTCTCTCGACTGCTATAGGCATTCTTTGCATTTGAAGTCATGCTCCTAAGCCTGCAAGTTATTATCTGTAAAAAAAAAAAGGGAAAGAAAAAAAGGGGAAATACAAGGGCAAACAAAGCCCTTCTTGTGAGATTTTGATGATTGGTTTTTCCTTTCAAGTGTCCTCCTGGACAGTTTTACAGAGAAGCAGTGCTGACCATGACCAGTCCTCGCCAGCCTAAGCCTCTGGCCTGCCTTGGCAAGTCCAACTGAGTCCCACTTCTACACCTAGAAATGCCTGAAAGGCTTAGATTTTCCATTTCTAAACCCTTGAGCAGCTCTCTCATGCTGCCTGGGATTTATCCTTCCCTCCTCGGGTGTCCTCCAGTTAAAGGCCTTCATGACCAGGGAGCCAAGTGGGGATCAAGAACCATGCATGTTGAAGATGAGGACTATGCCCTCCTGAGTCTGTCTAGCGGGTTCGGTGAACCTTCTCTTCAGCTCTATCTCCGGGGATTCTTGCTTCCCTGTTAATCGAGCCTTGAGCTATAAGCTAACTATGCTCGTTGGGCATTCTGGTCCCTTCAACATCCCATCTCTCTCTTCTCTTCTTCTTCTTCTTTCTCATTACCTTCCTTCTCTCTCCTCCTAGAGTCGCCCAGGTAAGGAGGCCCTGCAGTCCCTAGGTTAGGGATACTCTTATCTCCTCTGTCCTTCCTCCATCAGCTTATTCCTTTTTCAGTTCATTCTTCCTTACTTTGCTATCCCTTGGCTATCTTGCCTGCTATCTCTATTTCTCTGCTTTCGCTTTTGCCTCTCCGACTCACAGAACTGAGTTGGAGGAGAGTCGACGCTACTAACAGCCCCCTCGCTCATGTGCATGGCGTCACTCTCGGTGATGCCGCTTAGGTCAAAGCTTTAAAAAAAAAAGTTCCCGTGGCTGGTGCGCGCCTCCGGCTTACACCCAGGAAGTAATGAATGGTGAAGATACAAGAGAAGATCAAGAATTACGGTAGGTACGTAATTTTCATTTTTTGCCTAAGGTGGTTTCAGATTTCCATCTTAATCAAGCTATCTCCCTTCCAGTATTTTTCACTGATCACTCCTCTTCGGGTGAGAGGAGGTTGCACAGCCTGGATGTTAAGAGAGCTCTTAGTTATTATATAGAGCGTACCAAAGGTCACAGGTTCGAATCCTCCAACTTTTCCTTACCTATGGTGAAGTTGGGAAAGGTAAACCTGCTTAAGAGATCAATAGCCAGGTGGATTGTCTCTTGTATCAATTTTGTTATCAGAAAGTGGGCAGATCCCCCGGTTTGAGGGCTCATTCTACCAGGGGTACAGCTGCATCTCTAGCTGCTGCCAGAGATATCCCTTTATTAGAGATTTGCCAGGCTGCTACTTGGAAAACAGTACACACCTTTACCAAGCATTACTCCCTGGATGTCCAGGCCAGGAGATGCTCGGTTTGTGCACAGCTGTTCTTCACAGCCTATTCCTAAGTAGGTTCTGTCCCTCCTCCACGGAGGTACTGCTGTGTATTCTGCTAATGTCTATAATATAGCAAGACTTCATGTTGTTTGAAGAAAAAATTACTCACCTTAGTAATGTTGTTTCTTCTAATGGAGTCTTGCTATATTATAGACCTCCCCCCCAACCTGCCCCTCTCAGAACCTCTACTTGGTGGGGTGCGGGCAACTTAGTGTGGGCACTACTTATGCCCTGTTAGCGTTTTGTCCACTTTGGGACTTTGGGGGTGTGTATGTGTACGCGTGTGTGTGTTTTATTATACTTATGTTCCATTTTCATATTATTAGAATGGTGTTAGTATTTCTGGTCCCCTGACTTGAGTCTTGGGTGTTGGGACCATCAATGGTTGTTATTATTTAGGTAGCCATTTGGCTAGTGTAGGTTACAGCTTCCACACAGACCTTAGTGAGTTTGGCTTGTAAAGATCTGACAGTTCAAGTTTGAAATGACACAGATAGAGCTGCTCTCATGCCAAAATTCTATTTTGGAATGGTTTTAACCATTTCACTCCGGGGCAGTTCTAGAGCTGGATCAAACTGCTAATGTCTATAATATAGCAAGACTCCATTAGAAGAAACAACATTACTAAGGTGAGTAATTTTTTCTTCTCTACCTATACTCTCCTTTAACATATCTGCCCCCTTCCTCTCCCTTTACTCTCATCTCCTTCTGTTCTCTCCTATTAATACTTGCCCATTATCCTTCCATACCATGTATTTCAGGGATATTTACCCCTTTCTGCCAGTTCTATGTGCCATGTCCTTTCTGGCACTCACTACTGGCCCTAATGAATATCCCTCTTCTCACTGTGTTTACTCTACTAATAATTTCTGCTACTCCAATTTAATCTCTGACCCCGCTCCTAACCCTGTACCTATGTCAGGTCTCAATAATAAACTTCTTGGGGTATTAGAAATTTCTTGCAGAGGATCACAATCTCCCCTAGGTGTGTCTCTCAGGCTGTTGCAGTTGCCTCCCTCTGGATAATCACAATATCCCTTACCACTTGTGGGTGATGTTGAACCCATTCCAGGCCCCTCTATGTCTACTACCACATCCCTGTATCACCCCTCCTATTGCTTGCCTCACTCCCCCGCCTCACCTTTGCTCACCTAAACATTAGGAGCCTTACTGCTAATCTTCCTGAGCTCGAGGCCTGGGTTTGCTCTAATAACCCTGACATCCTAACCCTGTCTGAAACCTGGCTGAAACCTTCAATTGCTTCCCTCATCTGTGCTATACCAGGTTATAATCTGCTTAGGGCTGATCGCTCCATCTCCAAAAGGGGGGGGCCTGGCACTGTACTACAAGTCGCATCTCAATGTAACTCTCATTCAATCTCCCCCTATGGTTAATTGTGAGGTGCTCCATTCACTTCTGGTATTTGGGGGTGTTAAAAAAAATCCACATCTTCTGCGTGTATATTTCCCCTAGAAACTCAAGGCAGGGTCTGGAAGAATTCATCGTACATGTGCCCTCTGTGTCAGGGAAAAACGAAGTAATCTACCTGGGAGACTTTAACCTGGACTGGGCTGGGCCTAGTTACCCCTTCTATCTTCTATCACAAGCAAGGCTAACCTCTCCCAACTTATCCAGGTCCTTACCAGGATCTCCCGTCGTGGTTCCAGTTCCACCCTCATCGACTGGATCCTGACAAATAGGAAGGAGAACTTCCCCTCTGCAGGTGTTCTACCCAACTCGATAATTGATCACTGTCCTGTCTACTGCATTTGGGACACCTCCTCCCCCTCCTTCCCGTCTAATGTCCTATCTTTCCTCAACATCTCTAGACTCAACCCTTCCGCTTTTCTGCATGTTCTCAATATGGTTGACTGGTCCCCCCCCCCATACGACCGATGACATTAACACTGCAGTTGAATACTTCTTATGATCTCCTACTCTCTCTTCAGACATTTCATATGGGGAAGATCATGGAAGCACTACTGAAGGAGAGATTGGTGGAACATCTGGTTGTCAATGGACTATGGGACCCAAGGCAGCATGGTTTCACCAGGGGGAGGTCATGTCAGACCAACCTCGTTGAATTTTTTGACTGGGTGACTAGGGAGGTGGATCAGGGGAGGGCAGTGGACATGGCCTATCTGGACTTCAGCAAGGTCTTTGACACTGTGCCACATAGAAGACTATTACACAAACTGGGGAATATGGGTGTGGGCAGGACAGTAGTGTGGTGGGTAGGTAACTGGCTGGGTGGCAGGACACAGAGGGTAGTGGTAAATGGATATCACTCCACAGAGGGAAGAGTGACCAGTGGGGTACCACAGGGATCAGTGCTGGGACCGGTTCTATTCAACATCTTCATCAGTGACATTGCGCAGGACCCAGAAGGGAGAATTTCACTGTTTGCTGATGACACAAAGCTCTGTAACAGAGTAGACACACCAGAGGGTGTAGACAGAATGAGAAGGGACCTGCAGAAACTTGAAGAATGGTCAGGGGTTTGGCAGTTGAAATTCAATGCAAAGAAGTGCAAGCTAATGCATATGGGGCACAAAAACCCGGCACAATATATCAATTGGGGGGTGAGGATATAGCATGCACCAAGCATGAAAGGGATCTTGGGGTTATCATCTCTGATGATCTCAAGGTAGGGAAACAGTGTGACAAGGCAGCCGGTAAAGCAAATAGGATGCTGGAATGCATAGGCAGGGGCATCACCAGCAGCAGGAAAAGGGAGGTCATAATTCCACTATACAAGACACTAGTGAGGCCCTACCTGGAGTACAGTGTACAGTTCTGGAGACCTTACCTACGTAAGGACATAGACAGGTTAGAGAAGGTTCAGAGGAGGACAACAAAGATGGTACATGGATTGCATCACAAGTCCTATGAGGACAGGTTGAAGGAACTGAATATGTACTCCCTGGAGGAGAGGAGGGAGAGAGGGGATATGATAGAGACATACAAGTATCTTACAGGGAGGAACAGGGTGCAGGAATACACTATTTTTAAGCGAAAAAGATGTTCCAGGAGTCAGGACTAGAGGGCATGGGATGAAGTTGGAGGGAGGATGATTCAGAGGAAACGTGAGGAAGAATTTCTTCACAGAACTGGTGGTGGACAAGTGGAACACCCTGCCAGAGGAAGTGGTGAGGGCTGAAACAATCACAGGATTTAAGAATGCATGGGATAGACATAAAGGAATTCTGGAGGTCAGGGGTAAGGGGCAACAGACTTCTAGGAAAACATAAACTGAACTTACAAGCTCAAATGGGCAGACTGGGTGGGCCATAGGCCCTTATCTGTTGACACTGTCTATGTATCTATGTACTGTATCTATGTATCTATATTCCAGTCACCACACATCGTGTAAAAGGTAAAGTCACCAAATGGCTAAAGCGCCCTCTTCTCCAGCTTCTAAAATGTAGGGATAAACTCTGGTCAGTCTGGAAGTCCTCTTCTACTCAAGCCAACTTTGAGGCCTACAGCTCCTTACGTAACACCTGCAAAAGGGAGATTCACTTGGCCAAGAGCAATTACTACCAAAGCCTTCTCAGGTCTTCTACCTCTAACCCTAAATGTTACTGGTCACAAATCAAGGCGATCCTGGGGAATAACAAGCCTATGACTCCAAACGAAATGCTAATAAATGATACTTTATACAATAACCCTCTTACCATAGCTAATGCCTTTAACTCCGTATTTTCCACTCTGCCCATTCCCCCCTCTCCTTCTACTGTCACTTCCCATGTGCCCGCCTCCCCCCCCTACTAGCTTCCACACCTCAAGCACTTGAGCTTGCCTCGGTCACGACTCTTGAGATGCTTAGGCTACTAAGGTCCATTCCTGTTAATGGAAGTGCTGGACCTGATGGTATTCATCCTAGGATTCTAAGGCAATTTGTCTCCTCTCTTTCTGTACATGTGACTAGGCTTATCAATCTCTCTATCTGTTCTGCCTCAGTGCCCCTGGTCTGGAAAGTGGGCAGAACCATTCCTGTCTTTAAGAAAGGTGATGACAGAATCATGTCTAACTACAAGCCCATGTCTCTCCTTCCCACACTCAGTAAGCTGCTTGAGAAACTTGTTTATCACCAGGTCTCTGATCACCTTCTCAACTTTAATCTTCTAACCCTGGTTCAACATAGTTTTAGGGCTGGCCACAGCACAACTACAGCTCTTACTCAGTTTACCAGTGACGTCAAAAGTTACATGGATAAGGGTCTACTCACTGGGGCTGTGTTCATTGATCTCTGTAAAGCGTTTGACATGGCATATCACCCCCTTCTACTAGCCAAGCTGCATACTCTCGGAGCCTCTTACTCTACCCTCTCCCGGTTTGGCAGCTACCTGGTTTGTTTAGTGAGTCTCTGAGCACAGGAGAGGTCCCAGAAGACTGGAGAAGGGCTCATGTGATCCCGCTCCACAAGAGTGGTAGCAGGGAGGAGGCGGGGAACTACAGACCGGTCAGTCTTACCTCAGTAGTGGGCAAGATTATGGAGGCACTCCTTAAGGAAAGGATAGTGCAACACCTGGAATCCATAGGGGCACAGGATCCAAGACAGCATGGGTTTACAAAAGGAAGGTCCTGTCAAACTAATCTCATAGATTTCTTTGACTGGGTAACCAGAGTGGTGGACCAAGGGGGAACAGTTGATATGCGCCTACCTGACTTCAGCAAAGCTTTTGACACTGTTCCACATAGAAGATTGATAAATAAGCTAGCTCGGGGTGGGTCAGAAGTTGGTCAACTGGGTAGCAAACTGGTTGACTGGCAGAAAACAGAGAGTGGTGGTAAATGGTATACAGTCAGAAGAGATGCAAGTCACAAGTGTGGTACCTCAGGGATCAGTCCTGGGGCCAGTCCTATTCAACATCTTCATTAGTGACCTCGCAGATGGACTAGAGGATAAGGCTTGTCTGTTTGCAGATGACACCAAGATCTGCAACAGAGTAGATGATCCAGATGGGTTGGGCAGAATGAGAAGAGATCTGGATAAACTAGCAGAATGGTCAGAAGGTGGCAACTGGGATTTAATGCAAAGAGTGCAAAATCAAGCACATAGGAAGAGAAACCCTGAAGCCACTTATAGGCTGGGAGGAGTTGCTAGCAGTCACAAAGGAAGAAAGAGACTTGGGCATCATCATCACTGATGACCTAAAATCATCAAGCAGACCTCTAAAGCAGTAGGTAAGGCTAGGGGTTGTTAGGGTGTATTAGTAGGGAGTATCACAAGTCGTAAGGGAGTAATAATCCCTCTGTACAAGACGTGGTTAGGCCCATCTGAGTACTACGTGCAGTATTGGAGCCACACCTTCACAAGGACATTAACAAATTGAGGCAGTCAGAAGAGGGCAGCCAAAATGGTGCAGGGACTGCATCAGAAGACATATGAGGACAGATTAGCGGGCTCAATATGTATACCCTTGAGCAAAGGAGGAGAGAGGTGATATGATTCGAGCATTCAAACACCTTAAGAGGCATAAACAAGGTGAAAGAGTCTAACATGTTTAAATATAGAAAAATAGCAGGACAAGAGGACACAGCATGAGATTAGAGGAGGCGATTAAGGGGAATGTGAGGAAATTCTTTTCACAGAAAAGAATTGGTAGATGCATGGAATGGCTTACCACAGAAGTGGTGGCTATGAATACAGTGCAGGCTTCAAACAGGCATGGGATAGGCATAAGGGAGCAATACAAATGACTATGAATAGATAGGTCACTGACAGAGCAAAGGCCAATGGCACATTTATAAGGCAGAAAAAGAAATGGGCAGACTGGATGGGCCTTGCGGTCCTTATCTGCCATCAACTTCTATGTTCTATGTTTCTATGTATGTTTCTACCTGGAAAATCGGTCTCAGGCTGTCTCCTTCTGTAAGTCTCTCCCTTCCACCGCCCATATCCCCTGCGGTGTCCCACAGGGTTCGATCCTTGGCCCCCTACTCTTTTCCCTCTTCATCAACGACATCCCTACTCCTCCTCATTGCAACGTCCTTATGTATGCTGATGATCTGGTGCTTTACTCGGCGTCCAAGTCCATCGTTGACATAAACCTTCATCTCTCCAGTGCCTTTAAGACCCTCTAATCCTGGTTCTCATCCAACCACCAAGTCCTAAACATATCCAAGACTCAGGCCATGCTCTTTGGGTCCATTAGAAAGGTGCATGCTGAGTCTCCTAATCTCCTGGTTCGCTGCTGCGATGGGACCGCTGTCTCCAACACTTCAGCCTTCAAGTACCTAGGGGTCATGCTTGACACGGCACTTGACTTTTCTGCACATGTTAACATGATTTGTAGATGGTTAACACCAAAATTGGTGCTACCTACAGGGTGCGACACTCACTCACTCCGGCTGCCAGAATCTCTGTAGTAAGGGGTGCTTTTCTTCCTCAACTTCTATATGCCCTTCCTGTTATATCTCATGCCAATGCTGATGTTTTTCACAAATGGGACACTTCATACAACAATATCTGTAAATTTGCCCTGTCTGCTCCTCGCCTACCCTATCACTGTCTCCTCTACTCTGCCTTAAACTGGCTGTCTCTTGTTGCCCTCCATTCATACACACTAGGGTGTTTTGTTGACTTTTTAACCAGACCTGCTTGTCCCTCCACCCTGGGGGACATGCTTACCCCGGCCTCTCACTCTCGCTCCCTTAGGTCCTCTTCCTCCCCTTTACTTTCTCTTCTACCTTGCTCCATGAAAATGGGTGAGCAAGCTTTCTTCTGCTTTGCCCCTAGGTTTTGGAACTCTCTCCCCCACCATGTCAAGGTTTCCACATCTCACCCTGCATTTAATCATTCTCTATTTTCCCACCTTATAGCTCTTAACAACTGTAACTGCTCATAATGTTCTATCCTGTCTCTCTATTTTGTGTCTTTGTTTGCAGCCCTGCCCGCATTTTGGGTTTCTGCCTTTTGCAAAACTGTCAATAACAGTCTGATTTTCTCCTCTACTGGGCACAACTGTCTTGTCTATTACACTATTATGCAATTTTTGTCATCTGTGCCTGCCTGCCTGTTTTCTCCCTCAACTAGGCCTGTTGACTTGTCTTCTTCACCACTGTTGCTGCTACCATCATCTGGATAGTCTACTGTGCCGGCCTCTGACATTTGTGGACAGTTCTCCTGTCTTCTGTAACTGGCTGTTTGTCAATGCTTTGCTGTTATGTTGGTATGCTGGTATACTGTTACCCTGTTATCCTCTTATGTGGTTATGTTGTTACCCTGATATATTGTTACACTGTCAAACTATTATGCTGTCATGCTGTTATACTCTTATACTGTCCTACTGATATAATGTTGTACTGTTATGCTGTTGTATTGTACTTTCTTGGGTCATGCCTGAAAATAGGCAGGATTTTTGTCTAGTGTACTTATCCAGTTACCAAAAACTAATAAATAAATATAAACAACAACAGAAGAATTTGAGTGCCTCAGAAGTATTAGCCCTGAAAGATCTTGAAACCAGCAGGGACATAATGCGTACGAAAGCTGCTAAAGGGGGTAATATTATACTAATGGACACCTTAAAGTACAGAAATATGGTTGAGAAATTAATATTTGATGCGAATAACTATAAAAAGCTGAAAAACAACCCCACACATCAGTTCAAAAAGGAACTTTATGTGCTTTTGGATAAAGCAGTGCATGAGTGATTTATAACAGATAGTGAATTTAAATATTTGTATTGTGACTATCCAATAGTCCCCACTCTGTACTGCCTCCCTAAGATACATAAAGACTTACAGGACCCCCAGGTAGGCCTATTGTTTCTGGTGTTGGATCAGTGACTGAAAATGTACGCAGTTTTGTTGATTTATTCCTGCAACATAGCATATTAAAATTGCCATCCTATCTACGAGACTCTGGGGACACCATCTGAACATTTCAGGAGATTGTATGGGAGCCAGACTACGTATGGCTCACTGTGGATGTAGAGGCTTTATATACTTCCATCAGACATCAGGATGGGATCAGAGTAGCTAGGTTTTATTTAGAAGAAGATCAGCTAGAAACCCATGCACCTGTGGACTTTCTAATTGAGGCCTTGAGTTTTGTACTTCATTGTGGGTACTTTGAATTTGATAACAATTACTACATACAGGAATGTGGTACAGCCATGGGGGCCTCAATGGCCCCGGCTTATGCAAATCTATTTATGTGCATGTGGGAGTTTCTGCACTTGTACAGTTTAAATGAAAATCCTTTCTCTCATAACATAATAAAGTGGGGATGTTTAATTGATGACTGTCTGTGTGTCTGGAAAGGCAGTAGTGAGAGTGCACAAGAATTCATTGTCTGGTTAAATAATAACAGTCTTAACCTAAGATTCACTTCCAGTATTCAGCAGGAACAAATAGATTTTCTAGATATAACATTTGTCAGTAAAAGTATCACAAAGAAAATAAATACAAAAAGCTTTAGAAAAGCCACATCTACAAACTCTCTACTTAGAAACACTAGCTCCCACCCAGGAAAGTTAAAGGAAACTGTTCCTTACAGTCAGTTAATTAGATTGAGAAGGAACTGTACTGAGGATTGTGATTTTTTGCACCAGGCAGGAGAACTCATAGAGTTATTTAAAGTAAGGGGCTATCATGAGCAAGTTTTGACAAGGTAATTAACAAAAATCAAAAATGGCTGCTAGAGGTTGGAGTGACTAAACAGACAAAAGAAAATTACAAGTTGGCACTCTCTTTAGAGTATAATGGAATAGCAGGTCAGGTGGGAAATGTGATCTGGAATTGTTGGGACATTTTATTAAGTGATGTTAGTCTAAAAAGAAATAGTGTCTGACACTACAAGAATAACTTTTAGAAAAACAGCCAATCTGAAAGACAGATTAGTAAGGAGTTAATTTTACCAAAAACAGCAGGAGTTAAAAACATGGCTACCTATCAGGCCAAAAGGTGTGCATAAATGTATGAAGTGTAATGTCTGGAAATATATGAATGTTGGAGATGAGATTGTTTTACCTAATAACTCCAGAATTGAGATCAGAGGTTTTCTCTTGTACCACCATTTTTGTGGTATATATATTGTGGTGTAGCTGTCAGCTATACTACATTGGTAAAACCATCAGAATTCTTTTAAAAGAATGCATCCAAGAACACATCAGATTTATATTAAACAGAAAATTGGATAAACCTGTTAGCAGGTACTTTGCAGAAGCACACAACTCTGATCCGAAAAGTTTTAGGCTTATGGGTCTAGAATGTATTAAAACTCCTGCAAGAGGTGGTGATGGACAGAATCTGCTACTGTGTAAAGAATGTTATTGGATTTTTAGGGCTGAAACTGAAAGGCCTAAATTAAAAACGGGACCTTAAGCCATTTCTAAACTAGAAAAAATAATTTCCAGTCAGGTGACTGCCATAACCTTTAAACTAACCTGTATATACCCCTTTTCTCTTTCTTCTGATTTTCCTTTTTACTGTTTTTCCCCCTAATTTTAAGTTTTCTTCTTCTTTCATGTCTATTGTTTCTGTTTTCCCTTCTTCTCTGGTACTTATTCTTTTTAATTATTTTGTATTTGATGTAAGTCTTTTTCCTTTCACCCCCCCCGCTAATGCCCCTATTTTTCTATATTCTAGCTTTTATTCACAGCAATACAGGTTAGAACAATAAAGCAATTACAATTCTAAAACTGATGTACTAACTATAATATTTTGTGTTTCCTTTCTTTAGAGTGTTTTTGAATTGCCATTCTTTTCCAGTACACTGTGTCCAGGAATTATTCCCATTGAATGCTGAACCCAGGCTGGGATTATGTTCCTTCGATTTAGACCTCTACTCTTTTCTTTTTATCTTAAAGTAAATGTTTGATTTAATTTTGGCAATAAATAATTCTCTTATGTAAACTAAATATGCTTACCAATAAGTTTTCTTAAAGAACAGCATGTATACTAATCTAAATGACTACATGGTGTATCCCTTTTAGGAGCTCCCTGTAATGACATATGTTAATATGTAACCACTGAAGTGTACTAAAGTATGTTTAAGTAACTATGGTTATGAACCCTTTTCTTCTTTCTCTTCTTCCTCTAACCCCCCTACTCCAACTTCTACAACTGTTATCTTTTACATTGTTTTCTATATGTAACTAAAATAAGTATTTTAAGACATGACATGATTCCTTTGAATTAGTTTTTTTCATTTTTTTCTTTAAATAGTTTAAATTGGTATTTAATCAATTACTGTGTCACTATGACATCATTTTTGTTGTTGTTGTTGCATAAATTGCACTTTGCATCCTGTATGGTATACGCCCCCTTGAAGGCTTGTAGCCGAGGCAGTAGGGGCTCACACTGGTGGAACATTAAATACAACCAATCTGTTGTTAAATCTTGTGGCATTGTGGTTAATTTTGGAGTGCATTTTCCTTTGGAACTATACTGTATACAGGGAAGGGGCTGTAAGCTGGTAGGGGCCCCAGAGTCTAAATTTTCTCCAGTGCCCAGCATTCCTCTCAATGGGGCCTGCAGAGGAATCATCCTTTTTCTGCCAAACGTAATGTTTGGTTTTGTTGTGTATAATAGTTGAATCAAGCATTAGAATAATCTGGTCTTCAATGCCTCAAAAAACCCAAGTCATGTTATTCAGTTGCCAGGCCAGACTGAAGTCTTGCACCGAACTCTTATTTATCCAATTCTTGGAAAGTTCCCACCTCTCCACTGTGGAGGATTTCAAACATTTAAGCAACACATTAGACCAGGGTACTCCACACCATGGGATTCAATGAATGGTTGAAAAACTGGTGCAGAACACAGGGTTTTGGCTTCATTGGGGACTGGGGGTCCACCTGGAGGGATACAAGCCTATACTGACATGATGGTCTGCATCTGTCCAGGAGGGGAACCACAGTTTTAGGTGATAGGTTTACATGCTTCATAGGAAAGCTTTTAAACTAGCCAAGGGTGGAGGCACTGAAAAGGAGCAGGGATTTCCCAGTCTCCCCACACAAAACAGGGTAGTTAGTGAAGTAAACACCAAGGTAGAGAAGTTGATAGGAAGAAGGACAGGGGTCAGTGGAGAAAAAGACAAAGGCAGTAAGGGCAAAGATGGGGCTAAAAGTGATATGGCCATCAAAAAATGGAGGGTGATGAGTCCCAGTGCTGTAGACTGGGTAACAAGCTTCCTGAACTAGTAGCCTTGATGGAAAAGGGATGGCTGGATATTGTGGCAGTCACAGAAACATGGTACACAGAGAGCCATGACTAGGATGTCAACATACTGGGGTACAAAATCTACAGGAGGGATAGGGAGGGTAAAAGAGGAGGAGTAGCTCTCTATGTAAGGGAAGGGATCAAAGCAATGGAACTAAAGAGTAAACAGGAATGAGAGGAGGCACTGTGGGTCACCATGGTGACATGAAATGGCACCACAATCCACATGGGTGTTGTTTACAGACCCCCATCTTAGGGGGAAGAAAGGGACAAGGAAACGATAGAAGGCATTCTTAGAATGGCAGAAAAAGGGGAGATATTATTGGTAGGGGACCTGAATATGCTAGATGTTAACTGGAGCACATTTACTGCAGCCACATCCAAGAGCAGGGTCCTTCTCGATGCCCTACAGGTGACATGCCTCAGACAGCTAGTGTTGCAACCCACTCAGGAGGGAGCAATCCTAGACTTGGAACTCTCAAATGGGGATGAAGAGAGGATCTCAGATTTAGAAGTGGGTAGCCATATGGGAAAAAGCGACCACCAAACAATGTGGTTCACGATAAAGGTAGCCGTAGAGTCAAGCCATACAAAAGCAAGGGTACTGAACTTTGGAGGGCTGACTTTGGCAACATGGGAGAGTGCATAAGGAATGCACTAGCAAATGGGCAGGAAGGAGGGGTGGAGGAACAATGGAGAAAAATCAAAACTGCAAAAAGTTTGTGTGCACAGGGAAATCACCAGTCTTGTACAAATGATTCAGTAAGGTATCTGGTGGAGCTTGCCAAGTTTCCGGTACATTCAAATCCAACAACAAAATTCTGGCCTGCTCGAGCAGTGTAATAGTATTCATTGCTCGAGCAGGCCAGAATTTTGTTGTTGGAAAAATCAAAACTGCCATCACAGAGGCAACAAGCCTTTATGTGAAACAAATAAAACAAAATGAAGGAAAAAACACTATGGTTCTCAAAAGAGGTAGCGGGGAAAGTTAGGGAGAAAAAGATAGCATTCAAGAAGTATAAGGAATCACAGAAGGAGCGGTACAGGGAACTGTATCAGTTAAAGCAGAAGCAAGCAGGGAAGGCTTAGAAATATTCTGCTAGTAGCTTGGCAGAAGACACCAGGAGAAAGGACTGCTGTGTGACTGGACTTCTCTACTGGGACTATATTGCCCTCCTTCCTTCCCCTCTACTCTCCCACCCAAAGCTAGTTCTACTTTTATAGGCACAGGATTTGACTGACAACAGGAACTTCCTGTTTGGGAGCAGGAAGTGAGTGATCACAGAGCCACTAAAGACCCACCATCCTAGAAGGGCAAGAGTAGCTCTCAGGCCCCCTCTAGCTGCTGGAGGTCTGCCTCTGAGCAAGTAAGGGGTCTAGTGAGAAATATAAGATATTCTTGTCTCAGAACAGGGCAATCAGGAGCTTAAAGGGCACACAGGCAGAAAGTAAGGAGAGAAAGAAAAAAATGGAGGAAAGAGTAAGGACTGCAAACAGTTAAGGGGCCAGAAATAAGATATGATGGGAGTGGTGCAGTGCAGTGGCTGTGGAGCAGCAGTCTTCTGGGAGACGTTCTGGAGGATGCAGTGTTGTCCCATCTGCAGGCACCTCTCTGGGCTGAGGGAGGAGGTTGCTCATCTTCAGGCCGAGTTGGCCAGGATTTTTGGGACCTCCTCTTCCATCCAGGGACCACCAGTGCCACTGCCGTTGCCTCAGAGGTTGCCAAGAAAGAGGAGCAGCTGGACCACAGTGGGCTCAGGGAGGGTGAGGGTGGAGGAACAGAGGCGCATCCCTCCAGTTGTACCTCTTCACAATTTCTATGCCATTCTGGCAAAGTGTGGTTCCTCTATGGAGGCACCCGCAGTGGAGACCAAGGAGGATGCTGGAAACCTCTACAAAGGAGACCCACAGGAGGGTGGCAGGGGACCCCTGCAGGGGAAGGAAACAACTCCTGGTGGGGGACTCCATTGTTAGGAAGGTAGAACTGGGGAGGGAAGGGGAGAGGGAGGTAAGGTACCTGCCTGTCGCCATGGCTTGGAGGGACAAGGAGCGAATCCTCAGGATTGCCGGAGCAGTTGCACAGGGGAGGGAACTGGATGTCATTGTCCACCTAGGAACAAATGACCTGGCTAAGAAAGGGATTCGAGAAGTGCAGGAAAAGTTTGTGGAATTGGTGAGGGGCCTTAGACAAGTAGCACGCACGGTAACCTTCTCGGAGGTGCTGCCCATCTATGGCGTAGGAGAGGCTAGGGTGTTCTGCACCATGGGATTCAATCAGTGGTCAAAAAACTGGTGTGGAGCTCAGGGATTTGGCTTCATTGGGGACTGGGGGTCCACCTGGAGTGATGCAAGCCTGTACTGGCATGATGAGCTGCATCTGTCCAGGAGGGGAACCAGGATCCTAGGTGATAGGTTTAAATGTTTCATTGACAAGCATTTAAACTAGCCAAGGGGGGAGGCACTGGAAAGGAGCAGGGAAATCCTAGCCCCCCCCAGAAATCACTGTAGTAAGTGCAGTAAACACCAACATAGAGGTGTCGATAGGGAGAAGGGCAGGGGTAAATGGAAAAAATAACAAAGGCAAGAAGGACAGGGATGGGGCAAAAAGGAGTAAGGCCATCAGGAAATGGAGGGTAATGAGTACCAATGCCCGTAGTCTGGGCAACAAGCTCCCTGAGCTGGTGGCCCTGATGGAAGAGGGATGCCTGGATATCGTAGCAGTCACAGAAACATGGTACACAGGGAACCATGACTGGGATGTTAACATACCAGGGTACATAACCTACAGGAGAGACAAGCAGGGGAGAAGAGGGGGAGGAGTAGCTCTCTATGTAAAGGAAGGAATAAAAGCAACTGAACAAAAGAGTAAACAGGGAGGAGAGGAGACACTGTGGGTCACCTTGGAGACTGGAAAGGGTGCTACAATCCGCACATGGGTTGTGTACAGACCCCCATGTCAGAAGGAGGGAATGGACAAGGATATGATAGAAGACATTCTTAGAATGGCAGAGAAAGGGGAGATACTGTTGATGGGAGACCTGAATATGCCAGATGTTAACTGGAGCACATTTGCTGCAGCCACATCCAACAGCAGGGCCATTATTGATGCCCTACAGGTGGCAGATCTCAGACAGCTAGTTTCAGAACCCAATCATGAGGGAGCAATCTTAGACCTCATACTCTCAAACAGGGGCAGTGAGAGGATCTCAGATCTAGAAGTGGGTAGCTATCTGGGAACAAGTGACCATCAAACAGTGTGGTTCATGTTAAACTCAGCTACAGAGTCAAGCCATACAAAAGTGAGGGTACTGGACTTTAGAAGGGCTGACTTTGGCAAGATGGGAGAGTGCCTCAGAAAAGCACTAGCAAACAGGCTAGAAGGAGGTGTGGAGCAACAATGGGGAATCATCAAAACTGCCATCACAGAGGCAATAAGCATTTGTGTGAAGCAAATAAACGAATCAAAACAAAAGAAAAAGCCACTATGGTTCTCAAAAGAGGTGACTGTGAAAGTCAGGAAGAAAAAGATAGCATTCCAGAAGTATAAGGAAACACAGAAGGAGCAGGACAGAGAGCTGTACCACAGTTAAGGCAGAAGGAAGCAGGGAGGGAAGTCAGAATAGCAGAGGCCCAAACTGAGGAAAAGATAGCCAACTCGGTTAAGAAGGGGGATAAAACCTTTTATAGGTACATCAGCAAGCGTAGAAAGACAAAGGGAGGGATAGTGAGGCTGAATAGAATGAACAGTGGGTGGGCAGAGGGGGACAGTAAAAAAGCAGGGATACTGAATGAATATTTCTGCTCAGTATTCACAAAAGAGGAGGGGGAAGTGCCTAATCCAGTTAACAGAAGCACTCTTGATAGGGGGGGTCGACCCTAGTCCTTTCACAGAAGAAAGGGTTCCGCAAGAACTCCTAAAACTGAAGGTGGACAAAGCAATGGGGCCTGATGGAATTCACCCCAGAATTCTAAAAGAATTAAGGGGGGAACTAGTGAAACCACTGGCTACTCTTTTTAATAAATCATGGGAGGATGGTGTGGTACCGGAGGACTGGAAGAAGGCAGATGTGATTCTCCTTCACGAAAGTGGGACCAAGACAGAGGCAGGAATCTACAGACCTGTCAGTCTGACCTCTGTGGTAGGGAAAGTGATGGAGTCACTTCTGAAGGAAAGAATAGTTGAGTACCTAGAGGCCAGTGGGGCACAGGACCCAAGGCAGCATGGGTTTACAGTGGGAAGGTCATGTCAGACGAATCTAATAGATTTCTTTGACTGGGTGACCAAAGTAGTAGACCAGGGAGGGGCTGTGGACATGGTCTACCTAGACTTTAGCAAGGCATTTGACACAGTCCCACACAAAAGATTAATAGTCAAATTAACCAGCATGGGAGTGGGTTCCAGGGTGGTAGCCTGGGTAAAACATTGGCTGGACAACAGGACACAGAATGTAATTGTAAATGGAGTCCACTCTGAAGAAAGAGGGGTTACTAGTGGGGTACCGCAGGGTTCAGTATTGGGTCCAGTCCTTTTTAATGTCTTCATAAGTGACATTGCAGAGGGACTGGAAGGAAACGTATGCCTCTTTGCAGATGACACAAAGATCTGCAACAGGGTTGATACACAAGAAGGCGTGGAAAAGATGAGAAGGGACTTGACAAGGTTGAAGGAATAGTCAGAAGTATGGCAGCTAGGATTCAATGCAAAGAAGTGCAAAATAATGCACCTGGGAAACAAGAACCCAGGGGAAAAATACACAATGGGAGGGGGTAGCAACAACAACAGAAAAGGAAAGTGGCCTGGGGGTAATCATATCAGATGACCTTAAGGTTAGCAAGCAATGTGAGAAGGCAGTAGGGAGGGCTGGGGTATACTGGAATGCACAGGGAGAGTCATCACCAGCAGAAAACAGGAAGTTGTTATCCCTCTGTACAGACAGTTGGTGAGACCCCATCTGGAGTACTACATCCAGTTCTGGAGACCCCACCTCCGCAATGACATAGACAGGATAGAGGCAGTCCAGAGGAGGGCAACTAAAATGGTGCAGGGTCTGCAAGAGAAGCTGTATGAGGAGAGACTAAAGGAGCTTAATATGTATACCCTTGAGGAAAGAAGGGAGAGGGGGGACATGATAGAAACTTTTAAGTACCTCCGTGGAATCAACAAAGTCCAAGAGGGTAGCATCTTTCAGAAAAAGAGACATGCAAGAACAAGGGGACACAATGTAAAGATGGGGTGGTTCAGGGGCAATGTGAGGAAGTATTATTTCACAGAGAGGGTAGTGGATGCATGGAACAGGCTTCCTGAGGAGGTTGTGGGGTCTAAAACTGTGGGAGAATTCAAGAATGCATGGGACAGACATAAGGCAATTCTTGTGGGGGGTAGGAAGAAATAGGCTGTTGGTTAACTAGGATCTGCGGCCTATCCTGTAGGTAGGGAAATGGGCAGACTAGATGGGCCAAGTGGTCCTTATCTGCTGTCAAAGTCTATGTTTCTAAGGCAGTCAGAATAGCAAAGACCCAAACAGAGGAAAAGATAGCCAACTCAGTTAAGAAGGGGGATAAAACCTTTTATAGGCACATTAGGGAGCAAAAAGAGACCAAGGGAGGGATAGTGAGGCTTAATAAAGGGAAGGGGAGTTGGACAGAGGGTGACAGTGAAAAGGCAGAGATCCCGAATGAATACTTTAGCTCAATATTCACAAAAGAGGAGGGGGGGTACCTAAACCAAACAATAGAAGCACTCTGGATAGCAGGGTCGATAGCAGTCCATTCACAGAGGAAGGGATCCTGAAAGAACTCCTAAAACTCAAGGTGGACAAAGCAGTGGGGCCAGACAGGATTCACCCTAGAATTCTAAATGAACTAAGGGGCGAACTAGTGACACCACTGACTACCCTTTCTAACAGATCATGGGAGGATGGTGTGGTACCCAAGGACTGGAGGAAGGTGGATGTTATTCCCCTCTACAAAAGTGGGAGCAAGGCATAAGCAGGAAAGTATAGACCTGTCAGTTTGACCTCAGTGGTAGGTAAAATTATGGAATCACTTCTGAAAGAAAGAATTGAGTACCTAGAGGTCAACGGGGCACAAGACCCAAGGCAGCATGGATTCACAGAGGGAAGGTCATGTCAGATGAATCGAATAGATTTCTTTGACTGGATGACCAAAGTAGTAGACCAGGGAGGGGCTGTGGATGTGGCCTACCTAGACTTTAGCAAGGCATTTGACACAGTCCCACACAAAAGATTAATAAACACATTAGCCAGCCTAGGAGTGGGTCCCAGGATGGTAGCCTGGGTAAAAAAATTGGCTGGACAACTGGATGCAGAGGGTAATAGTAAATGGAGTCCACTCCGAAGAAAGGGGGGTTACTAGCGCGGTACTGCAGGGTTCAGTATTGGGATCAGTCCTCTTTAATGTCTTTATAGGTGACATTGGGAGGGCTAGAAGGAAAAATATGCCTCTTTGCAGATGACACAAAGATCTGCAATAGGGTTGATACACAAGTGGGGTGGAAAGGATGAGAAGAGACCTGGCAAGGTTGGAGGAATGGTCAAAAGTATGGCAGCTTAGATTCAATGCAAAGAAGTGCAAAGTAATGCAAACATAAACCCAGGGGGAAGAGTACACAATGGGGGGGGGGTGCTAACAACAACAAAAATGGAACAGGACCTGGGGCTAGTCATATCAGATGACCTAAAGGTAGGCAAGCAATGTGAGAAGGCGGTAAGGAGGGCTGGGGGTTACTGGGATGCATAGGGAGAGGCATCTCCAGTAGTAAACAGGAAGTTGTTATCCCTCTGTATAGGCAGATCCCATCTGGACTACTGCGTGCAGATCTTCCTGGACATAAGTCTCCACCACTCATTCACACTAGTGGGATTGGCGCCGGAGGCACTAAGACCCATCGGGAGCAAACTTTTTGCTGGAGGTCGGGCGCGGGCAGCCGCGAGACCGCAGCTTGTGCAGCGGCGCAGCAGTAATGACCATCTCGGCGACGACCCTCCAATCACTTCTAGTTCTTTTTTCCCGCCGCCGAAAGTGCGCTTCAGTGACGCACGCCGCCGCCACTGTCGAGTCAAACTTCAAACTAGCACATAGTTTTCAGTTTGTTTTTTAACATTATCACGATAGTAGTATCGCTTAGTTTTATTCTATTTTTCGTAAAATTTTTCTAATATTTAAATTTAACTTACTTGAAGAAGTCTCGGCCTACTGGACGGAGTCGACCATGAGCAGGTCAGGTGACGGTAGGGAGACTTCGTATGAAAGCTGTTCAGTCAGCCGGGCTGGGTCCGGTCAGCCTCCTTCTCCTCAGCAGGGTTCCGACTACGGTCAGTCCGATGCCCGGGGGGATGGGCGGTCCCCCCGCCGGCATAAAAATAAACGGTCGCATTCTCGGCGCCGTTCGGCCTCGAGCTCTTCTTCGGCCCACAGGTCAAAAAAGAGAAGGCATCACTCGAGGTCGCCCTCTGGTATGTCTGCGCGTCGACGGTCGGTTATCGTTGCTAGTTGCCGGTCTCCTTCTTCGGAGTCACCAACTTCCGATAATCGTCGTCCTCGACATCGAGCCCCTCCCCGCCTATAGGTAGGGCTCCAGATGAGCAGTTTCATCAGTGGGCCGCTCTTATGGAGCGATGGGCTCGGAGGTTGGTTCTTCTGCCTGGCTCGGTTACCTCGGAGCCCTCGGGCTCCTCCGGCGATCAGGTAGGGCGGTTGGACCTTCCTAGCAGCGGCGCCTTCTTCGGTGCTAGCGACTCCGTGCTTAGGTGTTCCCCCTCACATGGCTGCGGCGCGAGGGCCTCACCGATGCCCTTATCTCCTAGTTTTTCCTTCTCTTGATTTCCAGGTTCCTGGGGCTTTTCCGGCGCCTTCTGCGGGTCTGTGGCCAAGTGTGGCGCCCGTTTTGAGGCCGCGGGCGCCTGCGGCGCGTTGGCGGCGCGGGTATCTCGGTGCCATTGGCGGTGCCGCGTGGTCTCGCTGGCGCGCCCGCGTTGGTGCCGTTGGATCGGCGGCGCCATTAGCGGCGTCGTCTGCAGCGCCGTTGCAGCGTCGTCCGGCGCGATAGTCGGCGGCGTCTGTGGCGCCGTCAGCGGCGCCATCACGCAGTGTCGTCAGCGGCGCCACCGGCCGGCGTTTGCCGAACCCGCGTGCCTCTTGGCGCCGTGCGCCTCCTCGGTGCCGTCTTCAGCCCGTTTTGCCGTCTCGGCGCCGGCAGCCCTTGGGGACTCTCCTTGTTTTTCTGCCATTTCCTCCTCTCCTAATTTTCACTCCTTTCCTGTCCAAACAGTCCTTTCTGGACCATCAGGAGATGATGTTGAGCCTGACCCAGACCTTCGGTTGGGTGTTGAAGTGGAGGAAACAGGATCTTTCTTTACTACAGAGCCTGTGGTCGAGGACCTGTCCTTTAAGTCTCTGTTGAAGAACCTGGGATCCACTCTTTCTCTCCAGACTACAGACATCGATCCTGGGAAGATATTAAGACTCCAGTATCTTCATGCTGGAGATCCCTGATTTGACTCCTCCGATTCAGCCTTCCTTCGAGACGCTGTCTCAAATGGTATGGAATAACCCTGCTCTTATTCCCTCAGTGGCTAAATCCATTGATAAAAGTATTCAGCTCCCAAGGATCGTCCCATTTGGCATCCCAAGCCTTTCGGATCCTATTGTAGTCCTGGCAGAGAATGACAAGGTCGTTCTTCCTCAAACTACCTACAGCTCGACCTATTAACAAAGAGTCTCGTAAGATTGATACATTAGGTAAGAGAGTCTTTGCTGCCTCCACTCTAAGTATCGTATTGCCAGTTATCAAGGCTATTTTTCTCAGTATGAGTATATCCTGTGGCACTCTATGAAAAGAATGGTTGAAGCTCTTCCAGATTCGATTCCAAGTCAGAGCTTCTTCTGACCGTTATTAGAGGTATTGAGTCCAATAACCAACAGGTCAAAGCCGCCATGGACGCTTCGACACTGCTTCTCGCTCAGCAGCAGCAGATTTGTACTCGGCACCATTCTGGCTGCGTACTTCTGGCTTCACGAATGATGCTCAGCAGCAGGTGATGGCGCTGCCTTTGATGGCTCCTTTCTTTTTGGCCCTCAGGTGGAGCAAGCCTAGAGGCCACTCAGAAGACTAGATCGGCCATTAAGTTGGCCAGACCTCCGCCTGCCCCTCTCGGGGCATGTGAACAGACGTCAGTTTCATAGTCGTCCAGTCCTTTGAGGCAGAGGCAGGGAAGCTTCCAAAAAGCCAACCTGCCCAACCTCAAAAGAAGGCGCAGCAAGCGCGGGGACCTAAAGCTCCCAGCGCTACCTTATAGTCGTTGGCCCAAGTTCCATCCACTCTGCCCGGTGGAACTTTCTCCTCAGTGGGAGGTCGTCTGATGTACTTCTACAACCAGTGGAAGTCCATAACCTCAGACAAATGGGTCCTTTGGATAATTAACGAGGTTATTCTCTCAATTTCTTGGAACCCCCGAATTGTCCTCCCATCTGACAACCCAGGTTGTCGGCCTCTCAATCAGACCTCCTCACCGCGGAGATCCAGGGCCTTCTGAACAACAGGGCAATAGAACTGGTGCCCCCGCATCTGCGAAACACAGGGTTCTACTCCCATTACTTTCTGGTTCCAAAGAAATCTGGGGGGATGCGCCCCATTCTAGACCTCAGAAAGTTAAACAAATTCCTCCCAGGAGAAATTCAAGATGATTTCCCTAGGTACCCTGTTACCCTTGCTGCATCAACATGACTGGCTGGCCTCTCTCGTGTACAGGATGCTTACCAGCATATCCCGTCCACCGACCCACCTCAAATTCCTCAGGTTTGTAGCTTTGGGTCAGCATTATCAGTTCAGAGTCCTGCCCTTTGGGCTATCCTCGGCGCCGCGAGTTTTTACAAAGTGTTGTGCAGTTCTTGCGGCGCATCTCAGGAAAGTCGGACTCCGAGTGTTTCCCTACCTGGACGATTGGCTTCTAGCAAGCCCATCCAGCCAAGGGACTTTGGAAGCCGTGCAAACGACTTCTCGTCTTCTCACGTCCATGGGAGTTCTGCTGAATTTGAAAAAATCTCAACTGCAACCCTCCCAGAGGCTCCTTTTCATAGGGACGCTTCTAGACACCTCTTCAGCGAAGGCTTTCCTTCCAAGGACAGAAGACTCGACATCCTTCATATGGCCCGTTACATCAGGGAGAACCAATCGGTTACAGCTCTCTCGATGCAACGCATGTTGGGTCTCATGGCGTCCTCGGTCTTCACTGTCCCTCTGGCCCGACTGCACATGAGAACCACCCAATGGATGCTCTCCACTCAGTGGTCCCCGACCTCTCACCCCCAGTCTTATCCCATCAAGGTGACGGAGCCCCTTCGAAGGTCTCTCACCTGGTGGTCTCAAGACAACAATCTCCTGGAAGGATTCCCCTTTGCTCCCCGGATCATCAGATCTCCATCACCACAGATGCATAGCTAATGGGATGGGAGCTCACTGTCTCTCCTCCACACTCAAGGTGTATGGACTCAGTTGAAACTCATCTCCACATAAATGTCCTGGAGATGAGGCGGATCCTCTATGCAATCGAGCTCTGAAGGATGTCCTTTGTCACAAGAACATTCTCCTTCAAATGGACAACAAAGCAGTGATGTATTACATCAACAAGCAAGGCGGTGCTCATTCTTATCCCTTGCAGGGAAGCAATGAGGTGTGGGAGTGGTGCTTGGAGCACAAGTCTCTGATTCAACCAGTTTATCTGCCAGGTACCAAAATGACCTAGCAGATCACCTCCAGCAGAAACGGAGGCAGACCCTCACGAGGTCTCTCGATCCAGCCGTAGCTGGGTCCCTGTTCAAAGAGTGGGACTCCAGACCTGGACCTTTTTGCATCCCCACTCAACGCAAAACTGCCTCTCTTCTGCTCCAGAAATCCAGGGCCTGGCATTTTCTGTCAGGATGCGTTCAGGCTGCGGTGGACAAAACGCTTTCTTTACGCCTTTCCACCACTTCCTCTAATCCAGAGTACTCCTCAAGTTCGAGTCTCAGGGACCAAGATGATTCTCATTGCTCCTTCCTGGCCTCGGCAACTATGGTTTCCTCTACTCAACAGTATGTTGGCAGCCTCTCGAGACCACTTCCTTTACAAACCAGTCTTTTGACTCAGGGTTCGTTGGTCCATCCCAACCTGAAATCACTTCACCTTCATGCTTGGCTCCTGAAGAGATAGAAGTGAATCGGTTCAACGTCTCTCGTTAGAGTCTCAGACATCCTTCTGGCTGCTCGGAAGCCAACCACCAGCATAACGCTTCAAATGGAAGCGTTTTCTCTCTGGTGTGCAAAATCCTCTTGGAATCCCTTTTCCTGTCCTCCTGGCAAGGTTCTGGAGTATCTTTTGGACCTATCAAACTTAGGTCTTCAGTACTCCACAGTTAAAGTTCACCTTAGTGCCATCTCAGCATTCCATGAGCGGTTTCTTCCTTAACTCTGGCTCAGTTACCTATGATGAGAGAGATTTCTTAAGGGATTCTCCATACCAGACCCCTGTTAAGCGTCCAGTTGCAGCCTGGGACATTAACCTGGTGCTGGACATGCTCACCTGGAAGCCTTTCAGACCCTTAGCTACCTGTGAGCTAAAATTTCTTACCTGGAAGACTGCCTTCCTGGTGGCCATTACCTCAGCCACGGGGTCTCTGAGATACATGCCCTGGTTACGGACCCTCCGTATACTGTATTCCATAAGGACAAGGTAGTTCTCCGTACTCATCCTAAATTTCTTCCCAAGATTGTGTCAGAATTCCATCTGAACCAACCTCTGGTACTTCCTGCATGCTAATTTCCAAAATGAAGGGAGCGAGCTCTTCATTCCTTGGATGTTAAGAGAGCCTTGCGGTTCTATTTAGATAGAACCAAGGATGTTCATAAGACTCAGCAACTGTTCGTTTCTTTCAGCGACACCCGGCTGGGTCAACCTGTCGCTATTAGATGCATCTCTTCATGGTTAGTGGCATGCCTTCGTCATTGCTATTCCATGGCTCAAGTTAAATTAGAAGGTAGAGTGTCGCTCACTCTACTAGGGTGCTTGACATCCCTAGCGGAAGTCGCAATGTTCAATTGCAGATATATGCTGCCGCCACCTGGAGCTCAGTGCATACTTCGTTAAGCACTATGCACTGGATATTCATGCCAGGCGACATCCGCATCGGCAGAACTATCGCTTAATGAAGCTTCTATCTTAGGCAGCGTGAGCTCTGGCTCTCCTGCCGCCCTTTGGGGGATTATCAGCAGTACTCTCCACTGTGTGAATGAGTGGTGGAGACTTATGTCCAGGAAGATAGGAAAATTACGTACCTACCATAATTCTTGATCTTCTTGGACGAGTCTCCACCACTCATTCCTACCCTCCCTCCATCCCAGAGCTCACGCTGTATTGGTCTTCACTCCCTCAAATCTTTAGGCGTGAGGACTTCTTTGCTGACTCTTCTTACACGGGTCATACGGACTATCTTATGTCCGTTTTTAATATTGGGTTTACTCTTTACGTTAGTTCGCTGCACCTCCTTGGTAAAAGGTACTGAGGCGGTTGGAGGTCGTCGCCCGAGATGGTCATTACCGCTCGAGCCGCTGCTGCTGGGCGCCGTGTCTCTGCAGCCGTCTCTCGCCGACCCTCTCCAGCAAAAGTTTGCTCCCGATGGGTCTTAGTGCCTCCGGCGTCAATCCCACTAGTGTGAATGAGTGGTGGAGACTCGTCCAAGAAGATCAAGAATTACGGTAGGTACGTAATTTTCCTTTCTGGAGACCCCATCTCTGCAAGAACATATATAGGATAGAGGCAGGCCCGAGGAGGGAAATTAAAATGTTGCAGGGTCTGCACCAGAAGCGATATGAAGAGAGACTAAAGGAGCTTAATATGTATACCCTAGAGGAAAGGGGGGGGGACATGATAGAAACATTCAAGTATCTCAAGGGAATCAACAAAGTTCAACAGGTTAGCATCTTTCAGAAAAAGAGATGTGCAAGAACAAGGGGGCACAATTTGAAGATGGAGGGGAGGACGACTCAGGGACAACGTGAGGTAGTATTTTTTCACAGAGAGGGTGGTGGATGCATGAAACAGCCTTCCAGAGGAGGTAGTGGGGTCAAAAACAGTGGTGGAATTCAAGAATGCATGGGACAGACATAAGGCAATTCTTGTTGGGGGGGAGGAAGTAGGCTGTTACATACGAACATACGAAGAAGCCAGCAGAAGAAGGCCATTTGGTCTATCAAGTCTGCCCATATTGCAGGGTCCACAGCTTGAGCAAATGTCCCAGCCCTCCTCCCCTCTCCTCCCATCTTGCCTACTCATGATTCTTAGCTTCCCCCTATGCCTATCCCAGCCTCTCTTAAAACTGCCAACTGTCTTCAACAAGATGACCTTTTCTGGCAGCACATTCCAAGTGTCCACCACCCTCTCTGTGAAGAAGTGCCTCCTGACCTCCCTTCTAAACCTCCCACCCTTCAGCTTAAGACTGTTGGTTAACTAGGATCTGTAGCTTATCCGAAAGGTGGGGAAATGGGCAGACTGGGTGGGCCAAGCAGTCCTTATCTGTCGTCAAAGTCTATGTTTCTAGTCTTGGATTTTTCTCTCCACGTCTCGTTGGCATAAATACCAGACAGTGTTGCTTACCAGGTACATCACTCTTTCATTCCGAAGGCGATTTTCGCCACTGCTCAAGGTGTCTTCCTCCCTTAACTCTGCAGACAGAGAGAAGAGTACGCAGCCAGCTTAAACCAAGAGGTATATATTTGTATTTCTCTCCATACTTTAAGTAGTAGTGTAAGTGGGTAGGTGGAAGAAATAGATTATTAGTTAAGAGTTTAAGGGCACTTTGAGATTTCTCTTTGGTAAGTAGATTAAGAAAGCCCTGTGAATCAAGTATGTGAGTGGGGGGGGGCGGCCAGAGGCTTAGTGGGGACAGACAACAGGGGCTCACCAGGAAGTAGGAAGGGGAGATAAAGGCAGTAATACCTAGCATTCATTCATTCATTCATATTTTATTTAGTATAGCGCACTTTATATGAACATATGAAATTTGCCAGCAGAAGAAGGCAATACGGTCTACCAAGTCTGCTCAGATATGCCATTAGCAGCCCCTATTTTGCAGCTGCCCCCCCCTTGCCCCCTCTCCTGACCCTCCCTGTCACTCTGTCCCATCCCCCTCTTGAAGCCCCCCATTGTTCTACTGGATACCACCTCTTCTGGTAAGGCATTCCACCTGTTCACCACCTTCTTCATAAAAAAGAATCTTTTCATCTCTCTCCTGAACCTTCCCCCCTCAAGCCTCATATCATGACCTTGGTTGTCCCTACCCTCCCTTAGTTTTAACAGCCACTTCTTACTAGACTTGTTTATCCCTGTCATGTACTTGAAGGTCTCAATCATATTCCCCCTCTTCCTCCTCTCCTCCAGCAAGTACACGTTCAGTTCCTCCAGCCTACTTTCGTAAGGTAAATCCCCTAGCTCTTCGATCATCTTTGGTGCCCTGTGTTGCACCCCCTCCAATAACTTAATGTCCCTCTTCGGTTACGGGCACCAGAACTGCATACAGTACTTGAGGTGAGGCCTAACCAGTGATCTGTACAGTGGCAGAATCACCTCCCCTTCCTTGAAGAGATACCCTTAGTAACACAACCCAGCATTCTGTTGGCCTTAGCAGCCACTTTCTACATTGTGTCGAGTTGTTTATTGGGCACCCCCAGATCCTTCTCATCTTCTGTCACCACCATCTGCTTGCCTCCCAGATGGTAGCTCCTCCTCTAGTTAATAGCCCCAAAGTGCAGCACCTTGCATTTTTTGGCATTGAATCCCAGTTACCAGGTGTCTGACTGGGACTCTGGCTTAGCCAAATCCTCCTGCAGTCTTTGCCACCCCCTTATGTCATCTACCACTGCTCCCATCTTGGTGTCATCAGCAAACAGGCTGATTTTGCTCCTGATGCCCACCAAAGTGTCTGCAATGAATATTCCAAATAGTATAGGCCCCAACAACAAGTCCTGTGGAACTCAACTCGTCACCACCCTTGGGGACAAAAGCTCCCACCCACCCCCACCCTCTGCTGCCTCCCTTGCAGCCAGTTTACCACCCAACCCACCAACTTTTCTCCCACCCTGTAGCTTGAACCTTACTTCCCAGTCTCCCATGCGGCACTGAGTTGAAATCTTACTGATTTCCAGGTACAGAACATCCACAGCTTGGCCCTTGTCCAGTTGTCTAGTTACCCAATCATAGTACTCCACCAGATTGGTCTGGCATGATCTGCCAGTGACAAAGCCATGCTGCTTACTGTCCTGTAGCCCATTGGCCTCCAGAAAGGACACCAGCCTCTCCTTCAGGATTGTCTCCATCAGCTTCCCCACAATGGATGTGAGGTTCACCAGTCTATAGTTCCCCAGTTCATTCTTGGGGCCACTCTTGTGGAGAGGCACCACATGAGCCATCCTCCAATGCTGAGGTACACTCCCTGAATCTAGTGAGGCATTGAAGGGGATCAGTCAATGGTCTTGCTAGTATCTCTGCCAGTTCCTTCAGCACCCTGGGATGAATACCATCCAGCCCTGGTGCTTTGTCCACCCTCAGTGCCCTCAGTCCCTCCAGCACCCTGACCTCTGTGATCACCCCATCCATCACACTCCCTCCCTCCGTACCTACCTTCAATACTATCCCTGGGTATCTCCCCCTCTTGGTAAAAATCAAGCAGAAGTAGTCATTTACAGCATCCACCACTCCCCCCACTTCCACCCATCCCCCTTCCATCTTAATCCTTACTATATTATCTTTGTAGCCCCTTCTCTCCCTGATGTAACTGAAGAATTCCTTCTCCCCCTCCTTGATGCCCTGTGCCAGCTTGAGCTCCTTTGTTGCCTTAGACGCTCTCACAGCTCTCATCACCTCCTTCGCTTCCTTCAGGTACACCTCCCTGTCTTCTTGTACCTCCTTAAGGCAGCTCTTTTCCTCCTTGTCTTTTCCATGACTCCATATGTTACCCAGCTAGGTTTCTTTGCCCTCACCTTCTTACTCCTAGCCTTGACACAGGTCTTAGTTGCCTCCACTACCCCCATCTTTATAAGCTCTCACCTCTGGTTAGTATCCATACTAGGGTAAATTTTGGCCACGTACCCTTTCACAATTTCCCCCATCCTCGCAAAGTCATCCCTCCTGAAGTCCAACACCCTTGTGCCAGACCCTACACATTCCTTTCCCATATCCAATGTGGACTATACCAAGTGGTGGTCACTCCTTGCCAGTGGTTCCTCCACCCTCAGTTCCTTCACGAACTCCCAGCTTGCCAGCACCAGGTCAAGGGTGTTCCCTAGCCTGGTTGGTTCACTGACCATCTGCACCAGGAAGTGCTGTTGGAAGGTGTCCAGCACCACCTGCTCACTCCTATTATTCATTGCAGGGTTACGCCAGTCTACAGCCAGTAAGTTTATTTTTTTTTTTCTACTTTCTCTTTTTTCTCCCCTTGCCTACTCCAGGGGTCCTCTCCTTCCTTTCCCTCCCCCCCATACCACCTTTGGTGGGATCTGCCCCTAGAGTGCCTCCTTCCTCCTCCTGTACATTGGGGTCTGTCCCTCTTCGGTGGTTCAGATGGTACCTCAGAGGCTATCATCCAGGGCCGCCGGGAGGTGTTTTTCTCATTTTCTCCCCTGGTTTCCCCTGCCCTCTGGGACGTCGAGCGCTAGGACGTACATCCCGAGTGGAGGCGTGCTGATGCACGCCAACCTCTCATGCACCACTGACGTCCCCCCTCCCTGGCTCTGACGAACGAGGCCGCCTCCACCCCTTCAATTGTCGGTGCTCCCACTGGCTGTGAAGGGGGTGCAGAACGCGGATGCATTCTTGGTTCCCACCCTGAGGGAGGAGGCATCCGTTGTTCGCTCAATCCTCCCTCTCCTTGCGACCCCGGCCACCGGGTCCGTCCCGAACCCGGGTCGCCGGCATAGCACGAGGTGTGGTGTCCAGTGCCTCAACCCTCAGTGCCACCGGGCCGGCCAGCCAGTAAGTTTAAGTCCCCCATTATCACCACACTCCCCCTTTTACAGGCCCTCCCAATCTGCCCCACTAGTATCATGTCTAATTCCTCAGACTGGGAGGGTGGCCTGTAAACCATGCCTATCCTGACAGTCCTATTCCTTGAGTCATGGATTTGCACCCATTGTGACTCTGTGCCCCCCCTCCTCTCCTTCCTCACACATGCACTTCAGTCCTTCCCTCACATACAGTGCCACCCACACCCCCTCTCCCCTTTACTCTATCCTTGCAGAAAATCCTGTACCCTGGCACTGCTAGGTCCAAGTGATGGTACTGGGTGGTCCATGTTTCGGTAATTGTCACTATGTCCACTTCACCTTCTGCCATAAGAGCCTGTAGCTCTGCAGATTTTTTCCCCAGACTCCTAGCATTCAAAGTGACCATCTTCCTCCCCCTTATCTCCCCCTCTCTCCCATCCTTCCACCTCCTTCCAACCACCTCCCTAGCACCTGCTCCTTATCCCCGATCCTTGTCCTGGGGGTTAAGCTCATTTAACTTCCTATCCTGTGAACTTTGCTTGCTTCCTGTCTACTTGCCACCCCCCGCTCCTAGTTTAAATACCTTGTCTTTTCTGTACAGTCACTTACCCCGGTTTTTAACACCCTCTTGCCCTTCTCGCTTAAGTGAAGTTCATCCTTTGAGTAAGACTGCTGTATTACTCAAAGAATGAGGTCTTTTCAAACAACATGAAGTCTTGCTATATTATGACAGTAGCAGTTTGATACAGCTCTAGAACTGCTCCGGAAGTGAAATGGTTAAAACCATTCCAAAATAGAATTTTGGCCACGAGCTCTAAGAAGCGGCTCTATCTGTGTTATTTCAAACCTGAACTGTCAGATTCTTTACTCCGCCTCAGTGAACAGTCGCTCCGGAGATTTCTCCTACTGCTCGGTTCATTTCTTGGTTTAAAAAGTGTTTTCTCGGTTGGATTCAACCGAGAATAGTTTTATTTTAACCGCAAAACCGTTCGGTTCAAGCTCTATCTGTGGTAACCGTAAGTAAATTGAAGATTTTGTCTGTGTGGAACTTGTAAGTTATCGGTTCGGTTTTGAACCGATCAGTTGGGTTTAAAACTCATTTAAAACTAAAAGTTAATATTTTAGAGTGCGGTTCCCGGTTCTTATCGGTTCTAAAAAAAAACAGATTTATTACGTTTTTTTCCAATACCCGTGACACGGTTAGGAACCGATAAGGGTGTCTTGCCTGGCACTGCCGTTAAAAGGGCAAGTTTCTGGTTAGGCTGGCATTATGTCTGAGAAACCCAAAAGAAAACCGGGCCACGGTTTCAACACTGTGATGTTTGTGGAAGTCTTTGCCAAGGCTGACCCACACACAATGTGTTTATTGTCTGGGGTTTGACCACCTCCAGTCAGACTGCAGATATGTAAGAATTTCCTGCAGCCACCCTGGAAAAAGATTGGGCAGGCTCAGGAATGAGAGGCAAAGTCCACTGACCGGATGGCCAGCCCGGTTGGGTGCCAACAACCAGAGGGGTGCCCTCTGACCAAGGCGAGACTTCCTCGGCAAAGAAATCTGGTTCTGAGGAACCAATTCCAGAAAAGAAAACAAGAAAATCAGCAGGTCTGAGTCAAAACCCTTCTCCAACTGCTGCAGAGATAACAAAAGCCATACAAATTGTCCAGTCACTGTCTCAGGGTCCGTCCGAACCGCCACTATCTGGCAAAAGGTCGGTTCGTCCGGTTCCAGTGGTTCAGGAATATGATATTGAGGAATTTTATGAACCAGAGGAGGGGGAGGATGATTATGAACAGTATGAATGTGGCTGGGAAGGTCTGGGTGTGCCCATTGAACTGGACATCTCCCCAGACAGGCCTTTGGAATCTCCCCCTATGCTGTCTGAGTCCCCATCTCATTTTATGTTTTACAAAAAGTTGCTGAAACCCTCCAGCTTCCCTTAGAAGAAGCTGTGGATGAGCAAGAGGAGCCTAATTTTGTAGAAATGATGGATATTCCAGAGTCTAGGAGATTGTCTATTCCTTTACATAAGTCTTTTAGGAAGCAAACAATAAAAATTTAAAAACTCCTAATTCTGTGCCTCCTGTAGATAAAAAGATGGACAGAAGGTACACATTGTCGGATCCTGATACAGAATTCCTTTCTCAGCAATGCAGTCATGTTGGGGTAGTTCAGGCTGCTGCCTGTGATAAAAGCTAATATTCCCTGGCTTCACATCCTCTGACAAGGATTCCAGGAAGATTGATGCCATGGCAAAAAAAAAAAAAACAGTATATGGCAGCCTCTCTGGGACTCAGGCAAGCAAATTATATGGCTTATGTAGCTAGGTATCAGAAATCTAGATGGGATACTGTGATGCAATTAGCCAAAGCAAGCCATGGCCAGCTGGCTAGTGAACAAGAACAGGTGGCTGCTGATGGCATTGAGGCTTCTAAGGTTCAGTTTCATGCTGCTGTGGATGTTAATGATGTTTCCTCTAGGGTCATGGCCACATCTGTAGCTTTTAAATAGGTTGGCCTGGCTCAGGTGTACTAGTCTGTCACAGGATACCCAGACTAAGGCTATGGATTTTCCTGTGGTGGGAAATTCTCTGTTTGGGGAGCAGACAGAGAACTACATGAAAAGATGGATGAATATAGGACTACTTACAAGAGTGCCCAGGCTAAGGAGCGGCAAGCCACTCCTCAAAGGCATACCCCAGGGGTAGGGTAGCCTTTTCACAGACCTTTTACCAGACTCAGGCCTCCTCTGCCTATGCTCAGAGGGCTTCTTCAGAGGCAGAGGCAGACGAGGGGTGGGCAGACCTGCTCCACCCCCAGCCTAAAGCTCCTGCAAGCAGGCACCCTGATGGAGTGCCCAGGGCCGATCTCCTGTACCAGCGGGGGGGCAGGCTGACACTTCAGCCAGAATTGGGCTTCTTTAACCTCAGACAAGTGGGTTCTGGAAGTAGTAGGCCAGGGTCTGGTTCTCAGCTTCAAAAGTTTCCAAGTTGAGAAGCAGACTTTTTCTACCTGCAAGTGCTTCAGAGACCCTTGCTCTGGAAGCAGAGGTCTCATCCCTGTTAGCTCTCAGAGCAGTAGAAAGGGTTCCTCCCTGCACCAGGGCAGGGGTCTGTATTCCAGATACTTCCTTACCCCAAAAAGACAGGAGAATGGCGTCCATATTAGATCTCAGATATCTGAACAAGCATCTTTTAGAACCAAAGTTCAAAATGGTAACTCTGGCAATGATTTTACCCTCCCTAAGGCCAGGGGACTGGCTAGCCTCCCTGGACCTCAAGGATGCCTATTTCCATGTCCTAATCAGAAGCTCCCATCAAAAGTACCTCAGATTCGAACTGCCCTCAGGTCATTACCAGTTCAGAGCAATGCCCTTCGGCCTTACCTCTGCCCCAAGGGTATTCACAAAGTGTCTAGCAGTGGCAGTGGCTCACTTAAGGAGGCAAAGGATTGCTGTTTTTCCCTATCTAGATGACTGGCTCATTGTAGGCCAGTCCCCAGAACAGGTAAAATCTCACCTGCAGGTCACCCAGCAGCTTCTCACCTCCCTGGGCTTTCTGCTAAATCTACAAAGTCTGTTCTGGAACCAGTCCAGGTACTCACCTTTATAGGGGCAGAATTGACACAAGCTAGCCAGAGCCTTTCTTCCCTTAGAAAGGGTAAAGAATTTAGTGGCCTGGCCTCCTCCTTCACTCTGCAGGTCTCTCGACCAGCAAGACACTTTCTGCAGCTCCTGGGCACATGGCTGCATCCACAGCTGTTGTGCAGGGAGCAAGATTTCAGATGAGAGACATTCAGTTTCACTTGAGAACCTATTGGTTTCAGAGAAGAGACCCCCTTTCCAAGTTGGTCCCAGTGACTCAAACCTTGATCCTAGCCCGCTAGTGGTGGCAGGATCAGAGCAATTTAAGATTGGGGGTCCTCTTCATTCCCCCTACTCACGACTTGACTCTCACTACAGATGCTTCCCTTCTGGGTTGGGGAGCCCACATGGGCGGCCTTTCCACTCAGGGAGTGTGGTCCCCCCAGGAATCTCTGCTCCACATCAATTTGCTGGAACTCAGAGCTGTCTTTTTAGCTCTTCAAGCATTTTCTGCATCTGTCCATGACAAGGTGATACAAGTCAGAACAGACAACACCACAACAATGTGGTACATCAACAGACAGGGAGCACTCGGTCTTCGGCCTTGTGCACCGAGGCAATGAAGTTGTGGTCTCTGGCCTATTCCCTGAACACTTCCCTCATAGCAGTTCATCTTCCAGGGAAGGACAATGTCCTAGCGGATGCTCTCAGCAGGATTTCCCAGGGCCATCACGAATGGTCCCTGGATCCTCAAGTGCTGGGGATAGTCTTTGCCAGATGGGGCACCCCTCAGATAGATCTTTTTGCAGCCCCAGACAATCACAGACTTCCTCTGTTCTGTTGCAGGCCTCCAGTGCTGGGCTCAGTTCCCCTGGATGCCCTTCTTCTGGATTGGGAGGGGAAGTTTCTCTATGCTTTTCCCCCCTTCCCTCTCCTATTCAAAGTACTAGTCAAAATCAGATCTCAGCCTTGCAGGGTGATTCTGATTGCCCCGGATTGGGCCAGGCAGCCCTGGTACCCACTCCTTCTGTCACTGACAATCCATCTTCCCCTTTGCCTCCCCAGGAATCACAACCTGTTGACTTGTGCTCAGGGAAGGGTTTGGTATCTGGACCTCAAATCCCTCAACCTCAAGGCCTGGCTCTTGAGGAGTTAAAGTTTGCTGATTTACACCTCTCTCAGGGTGTTCTTGAGATCCTAAAGGCTTCTAGAAAGCCTTCCACTAGGGCTACTTATAGTTCTAAATGGAAAAGGTTTTCCATTTGGTGTGCTGGGAAAATATTTCCCAGAATCTGCTGATTTGCCCATTGTGTTAGATTACATGGTACATCTTAATTCCTTGGGTCTCAGACCAGCTACCCTGAGAGTTCATTTGGCAGCTGTATCTGCTTTTGTGTCAGCAGGAAAGTCATCCCTCTTTCCTCTCATCCTGTGTTTTCCAAGTTTTTAGGGATTACTCATACTAATCCACCCTTTCGGGAACAGGCTCCTGCTTGGGACCTTAATGTTTGCATTGCCCAGTTAATGCAACCCCTTGAACCTCTGTCTTCTGCAGAGCTTAAGTACCTAACTTGGAAAACTGTTTTCTAGTGGCTATCACTTCTGCCAGCGCATAAGTGAGTTGCAAGCCTTGTCAGTGGAAACTGACTTTATTTCTTCCACAGGGATAAGGTAGTCCTTAGGACTAATAGGAAGTTTTGCCTAAGGTGGTTTCAGATTTCCATCTTAATCAATCTGTCTCCTTCCAGTATTTTCACTGATCACTCCTCTTCGGGTGAGAGGAGGTTGCACAGCCTGGATGTTAGAGAGCTCTTAGTTACTACATGGCGTGCAAAAGGTCTGAGTTCGAATCCTCCAACTTTTCCTTACCTATGGTGAAGTTGGAAAGGAAAACCTGCCACTAAAGAGATCAATTGCCAGGTGGATTGTCTCTTGTATCAATTTTGTTATCAAAAACTGGGCAGAGCCCCGGTTTGAGGGGCTCATTCTACCAGGGTACAGCTACGATTCTAGCTGCTGCCAGAGACATCCCTATTAGAGATTTGCCAGGCTGCTACTTGAAAACGGTACACACTTTTACCAAGCATTACCCTGGATGTCCAGGCCAGGAGAGATGCTCGGTTTGGCACAGCTGTTCTTCAGAACCTATTCCCTAAGTAGGTTCTGCCCTCCTCCATGGAGGTACTGCTGTGTATTCTGCTGTGTCATAATATAGCAAGACTTCATGTTGTTTGAAGAAAAATTACTCACCTTAGTAATGTTGTTTCTTCTAATGGAGTCTTGCTATATTATGACCTCTCCCTAACCTGCCCCTCTCAGAACCTCTACTTGGGTGGGGTGCGGGCAACTTGGTGTGGGCACCTTTTTATGCCCTGTTAGCATTTTTGTCCCCTTTTGGGGCTTTGGGTGTGTGTGTGTGTGTGTGTGTGTGTGTATGTGTGTGTGTGTGTGTGTTTTATTATACTTATGTTTTATTCTCATATGATTAGAATTGTGTTAGTATTTCTGGTCCCCTGACTTGATTGAGTCTTGGGTGTTGGGACCAGCAATGGTTGTTATTATTTAGGTAGCCATTTGGCTAGTGTAGGTTACAGCTTCACACAGACCTTAGTGAGTTTGGCTCGTAAAGATCTGACAGTTCAGGTTTGAAATAACACAGATAGAGCTGCTTCTTAGAGCTCGTGGCCAAAATTCTATTTTGGAATGGTTTTAACCATTTCACCTCCGGAGCAGTTCTAGAGCTGGATCAAACTGCTACTGTCATAATATAGCAAGACTCCATTAGAAGAAACAACATTACTAAGGTGAGTAATTTTTTCTTCCCGCCCTCCACCAGCCCATACCTTCTGGCCTGACACCACATTCCTAGCCATTTATCAAATTCTTCTACCCTCCTTTTTCTTGTCGTGCTCACCCTGGGAACAGGAAGCATCTCTGAAAAGGTTACTGAACTTTCTGCTCCTTCACATAAGGATCCTAGCTCCTCAAACCTCCTCTGTATGTCTTCTACCATCCTATCAGCCAGTTCGTTCTTCCCCAGTTCCAGAATTAAATGAGGTTTCTCCCTTCCCCGTCTAGTGAATTTCAGCACCGATTGCCCTAACCTCTCTGCTGTCATTCCCGGCATGGCCTCCCCATATGCGGCTACACCTCTCCCCCTGCTTCCCCACCTTACTCCTCTTATTATCGAGTCTCCTAACATCAGGATCCACCCCTGATTTCCATTCCTGTGCTCCCCATCCTCCCTTCCCCTGCCCTCTGCTGCCTCTTCTTCCTCCTGCACATTAGTGCCCCTACCTTTATTTCCATCCACATGCTCCCCATCCTCCACTCCCCTGCTCTCTTATGCCTCTTCCTCCTGCACATTAATTCTCCCATTCACTCTCATTACAACTACAGACCAGTCAGCCTCACCTCGGTAGTGGGGAAGATCATGGAAGCACTACTGAAGGAGAGATTGGTGGAACATCTGGTTGTCAATGGACTACAGGACCCAAGGCAGCATGGTTTCACCAGGGGAAGGTCATGTCAGACCAACCTCATTGAATTATTTGACTGGGTGACTAGGAGGTGGATCAGGGGGTCAGTGGACATGGCCTATCTGGACTTCAGCAAGCCTTTGACACTGTGCCACATAGAAGACTATTGCACAAACTGGGGAATATGGGTGTGGGCAGGACAGTAGTGCGGTGGGTAGGTAACTGGCTGGGCAGCAGGACACAGAGGGTGGTGGTAAATGGCTGTCCTCCACAGAGGGAAGAGTGACCAGTGGGGTACCACAGGGATCAGTGCTGGGACGGTACTATTCAATATCTTCATCAGTGACATTGCTAGGACCTAGAGGCAGAATTTCACTGTTCGCTGATGGCACAAAGCTCTGTAACAGAGTAGACACACCAGAGGGTGTAGACAGAATGAGAAGGGACCTGCAGAAACTTGAAGAATGGTCAGGGGTTTGGCAGTTGAAATTCAATGCAAGGAAGTGCAAGATAATGCATATGGGGCACAAAAACCCTGGCACAATATATTAGTTGGGGGGTGAGGATATAGCATGCACCAAGCAGGAAAGGGATCTTGGAGTTATCATCTCTGATGACCTCAAGGCAGGGAAACAGTGTGACAAGGCAGCAGGTAAAGCACATAGGATGCTGGGATGCATAGGCAGGGGCATCACCAGCAGGAAAAGGGAGGTCATAATTCCACTATACAAGACACTAGTGAGGCCGCACCTGGAGTACACTGTGCAGTTCTGGAGACCTTACCTATGTAAGGACATAGACAGGGTAGAGAAGGTTCAGAGGAGGGCAACAAAGATGGTGCATGGATTGCATCACAAGTCCTATGGGGACAGGTTGAAGGCACTGAACATGTACTCCCTGGAGGAGAGGAGGGAGAGAGGGGATATGATAGAAACATACAAGTATCTTACAGGGAGGAACAGGGTGCAGGAATGCACTATTTTTAAGCGAAAAGATGTTCCAGGACTAGAGGGCTTGGGATGAAGTTGGAGGGAGGCGATTCAGAGAAGCGTGAGGAAAAATTTCTTCACAGAACGGGTGGTGGACAAGTGGAACACCCTGCCAGAGGAAGTGGTGGGGGCTGAAACAATCACGGGATTTAAGAATGCATGGGATAGACATAAAGGAATTCTGGAGGTCAGGGGTAAGGGGCAACAGACTTCCTGGAAAACATAAACTGAACTTACAAACTTAAATGGGCAGACTGGGTGGGCCATAGGCCCTTATCTGCCGACACTGTCTATGTATCTATGTATTACACTTTCCCCATCCATACTCTCCCCCGTGCCTCCTACATCCTGTCTACCATTAGTTACATCACCAGGTTCCCCCCCTTTCTCATCCTTGCTCTCCCCCAGGACTGAAAACCAATTTTCTGCAGACCCAACTCTTCGGCCTACCCCTTCCCTTCCCATGCTAGCCCATCCTCCTCTTCCACCGCCTAGACATTCCACATTACCCCGTGCCCCCATTTCGCCTCCCTGTTCATCTCCCCATCCCCTCCAACTGCTTCTCTTCCCTGACCTCTTGTTCTGGCCCATGACCTTGGTACCCCCACTCCATTGCTTCACAGTCTTGCTCTCTCTGATTTATAGACCCTTCCTCATACCCTTCCCCCACCATCCCTTACTGTTGGATCATATTTTTATTTTATTTATTTATTTGAATATTCAGAAATAATCTTGAGCAATGTGCTTTTTCAAAGGTTCCACATCAGCAAATGTGGGTGACAATACATACAATCAGAGAACACAATACTTAATAGAGAATAACATAACATAGTTTTACATTGCATTACATAATGAGAAAGCAATAAACTTAGTACAAATTGCATTTACATGGTATCTTAATGGTTACAGGAAAAGGTTAAAATATGATGAGAAAAGTAGGTCTAAGAAATAGAAAAGGATGCGAGGTATGGAAAGAGGTTAACCTAGCTTTATAAATTAAGGCTGCTGCCATGAGAGTAGGCATTGTCAGGTGGCAGAGGCAGTAGGGAGTATGGAAGAAGGATGGCCGGTTAATGGTGACCAAAGAAAAGGGCGAAGTGCTAGGAGCCAGCTAGTTAACCAAGTGGGTGGATAGCACTGGTAAGAGGAAGGGAGGAGAGTGGTGCGTGGTATGAGTGGATTTGATCTAAAGAAGGCCTAGGTGAAGGAGGGCTGAAATAGGGGAAGTGGGTCCCTCCATGGACCATCGTGCCTTCCACAGTTCCTCCTACAAGCCCATGATTTCCTTTTTAAGCTCCCCTATTCGGATGCACACTAGACATCCCCCCCTCACCACGTGATATTAAGAAAGATTGGCACTCCACAGTTGCTGCAGCCCACCACCAATCCCATTTCCCTACCCATCCAACAACTCTACCCCCCTGCCCTCGAATAAGGATCCCTCTCCTTCCCCCAAGCCTGCCTTTCTCATCCTCCTCCAAACCTGGACATGAGCTACCCCATGAAGCTTAAAATAAAATAAACACAGCTTAAAGGAAGTCCAAAACCAACTTGTCTAGACTCCACCACAGGTTATCCCCCAGTTTCAATAGGCCTGTCCCTCAGTTATACCAAATGGACCACCTAAAATATATGCAGGCTCGACTCACAATTACTCCAAATAGGCTACCCAGAATATATTTGCAATTTTTACCCAGTATATTTACAATTATCAAAGCATAGCCACACAATGTTCAATTTGCCCAAGATGAATATAGTAATCAAAATCTACCAGCAGATGCAGGTTCCCTACACGATGGAATATTAAAGCAAAGCCACAGTACCTTTGTCCTGTTGAACTTCCTTCCTGGCCACCGATCAAAGTTTCTTCCTCCCCTTCCCTGATTTTCCACCCTTTGCCCACTCCTCACTGGTCAAACCCCCTGCCAGGCAGGGGTCCCAGGACCATTTAATTTGGTGGTGGTGTGGGGGGAGGTTGGGAGAAAAAATTAAGGAAAGCCACTGCTGGGCTCCTGCTTTTAAAGATTGTCGTGGAAATTTCCTACTTGTTATACAGAGACAAAGAAACAGTCTTGTGCAGAGTTCAAACCATTTATTCACGTATGCATACGGAGAGCCAGCTCCCCATGTTGTTATTGCCTAGCTCCGATTACAATAGTAAGCCTCCTTCTCTTATACACTTGCCTAGCCACATAACAGTGTCCTGGCACAACTTCATTGGACAGTAAACTTCATACAATACTGCTGTTAGTTGCTGATTGGTTATGCTAATACTATGTTAAATACAATACTGCTGACACTTACTGACTGGTTTTGCTAATTATTATGCTAACTTACTTTAGCCACATCCTCTATAAGGCATGCATACATTACTACAAGGAAATGCTTGCTTATGGAATTTTCCACCATCCACCATTTCATGAAAATTGTTTCAGTTCTGCAGCCATTTTGTGGTGCTTTATGCACAGTGGTTTCTACAGCATTAGGTCAGAAATTTTCTTCCTCTACACTCCCCCCTTTTGATACTCTGTATCAACTTCTAAAATTCGATATCACAGTTATAGTAAGGCAATTTCTAGCATTCTGTTTTACTATGTCATAATTATGTATCACAGGTGATTGTACAGTTGGTGTAGGTGGGTTACAGGCTGTGTTACACATTTTTGTAAGCAGCAGCTTTACACAAAGTACAACGAGCCATATACATAACAAGCGATAATGCCAGCAACAACATGTATACATTATTATGTCGATCCCCATTGGCCAAATACATTTGTAATCCATCCCCATGGATTCCAGTCACCCTCAGACTTATTTTCGCTCACAATTTTTTCTGTAGTTGCTGTACTGTGCAAAACTTCTGTCATATTATCAGCCACATTTGGTACATAGGTACAACATTCTTCTCAATCATTGCACATACCCTCCTGGGCCGCTAGTACATAATCAAGAATGACCCGATTTTGTAATGCTACTAGTCTTAATGCTTTGGTTTCGCACTTAGCAGGGTGAGCCCTCATTTTGAGGTTTACCAGAGCCTCAAGTTCATAACTTAGTTGAGCAATATAATGCATAGCTTGTTGTGCTCCCAAAATGGAAAAATCCTGCAGCTAACTTTTCAGACCAGGGTGTCCTATGGTGTGCCCGGGGCACCCCGGACTCCACCATGCTTATTATGCTGCTTTCTTTCGGGACACCTTACCACTGTTATTGTCATTGTGAAGCTTATATACCTGTACAGCTGGGCGGAGAGTGGCCAAGTAGCAACACCCAATCCATCCAGTTGGTAAAAAACACATAAGCTCTGTCCCCACATACCCAATACAGGCCGGGCAGGCTGCCTACAGCCCCCCTGTTCCTTCAGTGAGTGTAATTTAAGGCACAGCAAGAGGAACCAACGTTTGCGCTACCCTTAGTGGCACACAGACAATTAGTGGCACAGGTGGAGTATCGATGTTCTAGGTGTAAGGCAGGACAATGTGTTTTGTTTGGGGGTTGATATACCTTGGAGAATAGGTGGGCCCTAAACAGATTGGTCTTATTTAATATCCTTTGTTGAAAAGAGGTATCAGTGTCGCTTGGCCACAAGGTTTCTAAACCTCCCCGTCAATCTGTAAGTGTCATTGCCAACAGGCTTGGGCCGTAAATGCAGTCCCACGGCAGCATAAAATGGGGAATGCACACACACATAACAATCACTTAGGTTAGTGTTAGTAACATGTAGCTTCATTAGAGTCCACCAGGTATTAGTGGTGTGTAGGGGTTCAAGGCTGCGGCTGCATCTCACAGTCTTGTGGTTTACTTTAATACTTATCAGAGTCAGAAGAACCACAGCGGCTCCCAGCACGCATGCCGCCCCTGCAGTCAATAAAACAGTCTTTTTCTTCATCTGTCCTCGATGGCCGTCACCAACCGACAATGGGATGCGTGGATCCATGTGTCTCTCTTGGCGATCTTTACAGCAGTTGGTGTGGTATGGAGCACTTGGAAAGAGCCTCGCCACCGGGGATCAAAAGTCCTTTATCACCACGAAGTCTCCGGGCTGTATGCGGTGTAGCGCTGCTTCAGGATTTGGCACAGACAAGGCCGCCTTTACTCTAGGGTAAAAAGATCTCAACACAGCATTAAGGGATAAACAATAGGCAATCATTTCATTATCTATACCGTGCAATGTTAACCTGCTATGGGGAAAAGGTGCATTAGTTATTCTCAGAGGCCTACCCATCAGAATCTCGTGTGGTGACAGATCCATCCGCGTTGGTCTACCTCTCATACTCATTAAGGCCAAAGGCAGAGCCTTCACCCAATTAAGTCCTGTTTCTGCCATCAGTTTGGTTAATTTTACCTTTAAGGTTTGGTTTGCCCTTTCCACTGCCCCTCCAGACTGTGGATGGTAGGCACAGTGAGTTCTTAAATCAATTTTCAAAACCTCACATAGGCACCTGATAACTTTGTTTGCAAAATGAGTACCATTGTCACTAGATATACACGAGGGTAGGCCCCAATGGAGTATAATATCCCTCAATAGGGCCTTTGCCACCACACAAGCAGTGCTTCTTCGAGCAGGGAAAGCCTCTACCCACTTACAGAACATATCCACTATTACCAAACAATACCTGTAGCCCTCACAAGGGCTTAGTTCAATAAAGTCCATCATTATGTGTTCAAAGGTCCTGTAGGAAGGATGGGCAGAGGGGTTACCTAGGTCCTCTGCCGATGTTGTTTGCACACATATATTACATTTTTTACAAAGTTTTCAGCATACAAGAAAACCTACAACATACCAATATTTATTTACAAAAGCCACCATCCCCCCTTTTGACACATGGTCGGCTCCATGAGCCAACTTGACCAAAAAGGGAAACGTGACTGCAGGCAGGCAAAGTCTGCCATCGGGCGCCACCCATAGCTTTGCTGTGGCGTCATAGGTGCAACATGTTTGCCAGTTCTTTTTTCTCCTTTTTATCAGCAGATCATTGTATTTCAGCTACATCACTGGCAGAAAAAAGATTTACTGGTTTTACTTCTTGAGAAAGCATTAACGGTAGTGGGACAACATCAAGGAGAGCTGCTCTTTTCACAGCTGCATCAGCTCAGGCGTTTCCTTTTGATGCAAAGTCAGAAGCAGATGTGTGCACTTGGCATTTCACGACTGCGACAGCCCTAGGCATTTGAATGGCCATCAACAGGTTTTCTACGAGGTTCGCATGCGCAATGGGCTTTCCTGACGAAGTCAGGAACCCCCTGTTTTTCCATAGTGTTCCAAAATTATGCACTACTCCAAAGGCATACCTGCTGTCCGTGTAAATGTTAACGGTTTGTTTTTTTGCTAAAACACAAGCCCTGGTTAATGCCAATAGCTCAGCGGCCTGGGCTGACAAGTGGGATGGCAGCTTATGGCTCTCTCTCTAGAGTAGTGCTGTCAGTGCATACGGCGTATGCCACTATTGGATGACCCTGCCTGTCTCGTTGAGCCAAGCTGTCCACAAACAGTTCCAGGTCTGCGTTAGTCAGTGGTACATCAGTTAAATCAGGTCGAGGTCTGCAGTCCGAGTCAATTACTTCTCCACAGTCATGGACGTCACCGTCCTCCGGGGTAGGGAGAAGGGTAGCCTGGTTTAAGGTAGTACAGCACTTACGGGTAACATTTGACATGGTTAGTAACACATTCTGATATTGCAGTAAGCGAGTAGGAGTTAGATGGGCGGTGCGGGCCTGCAGTGTAATTGACTGTACTGCATGTGGCACATGTACAACTAGAGAGGAAAACCCCACCAAATCAGAACAGGCCAGCACCGCCTCTGTAGCAGTGGCAACAGACTGTAGACATGACACCATTCCTCTGACTACTGAGTCTAAATGCTTAGAGTAGTAAGCCACCGGCCTTCTTGCATCCCCATGCAATTGTGTTAGTACAGCAGACATAAACCCATTCCTTCCATCCACATAGAGGTCATATGGCTTGTTAAAGTCAGGCAGCCCTAGACAAGATGCTGACGCTAAAGCCAATTTTAATTGTGTGAAACATTCTGTTAATTTGTTTGTCCACTTGACCTCATCTTTCATTTGCATACCCTAGCCATGGATGGCATCTTGCAAGGGCTGTGCCAAGAAGGCATAATCCTTTAGCCAGGCTCTACAGTAGCCGCCATGCCCAAAAGACATCATTTGTGGTTTTGTTATCAGACGGGCAATTTGGTAATGGCCTCAATTGTTCTGGGGCTAGCGCCTGCTGCTGACAGTGTATGACCTAAGTACTTTACCTGTTCTGTGCACAGCTGTAGTTTACTTTTGATTCCTTGTGCCCGTTTTCGCCAAAAGAGTAACAGCGCTTTTGAGTCCTGCTCACATGCTTCCCGCGAGGGGCAAGTAAGCAGATCATCAACATATTGTATCAACACACTCCCACCGGGGGGCACAAAGGCAGACAAATTGTCACTCATTTGGGCTGAGAACACAGCCGGGGATTCAACATACCCTTGGGGCATCCGAGTCCATGTCCACTTTTTCCCTTTATACATAAATGCAAACCATTCTTGGCTCTTGGGCTCCACGGGAATGCTGAAAAAGGCATTTGCTAAGTCTATAACTGTAAAGAAACAACTATTTGTAGGTACCTGAGACAGAACAGTGACAGGGTTCAGGACCACAGGCATTCTGGCACGTACAGCAGCATTTACCAGTCGCAGATCTTGCACAAACCGGCAGGTGCCATCTGGCTTTTTCACCGGTAGAATAGGAGTGTGTACCGTAGCATTGGGACATGGTACGATAACCCCCCTCTCTACCAATGCTACATGCACAGGTGCAATTCCCTCTTCTGCTTTCCTTCCGAGCGGGTATTGGTGTTTGTGGGGCCTATAGGAGGACTTTGGTGTGACTGATAAAGGTTGTGCATGTTTTATTAATCCTACATCGGTCTTGGAAGTGGCCCATAGACTATCTGGCAGCTCATCTAGCCAAGGGGGTAACCTATCATTTAGTTTACTTTCTTTTTCCTTTGTAACCTGTCCAATTGCCTTTATCTCTAGTTGCACTGACACTTGCTCACAGAGACATACTTATAACACCCTGTCGATGGACACCCATCTGTTACCTTTTGCCCCAGTCACTTAAGTTTTTCATGTCGCCACCCACGGCTTAAATCCTTCCACTGTACCCTTTTCCTTTGCAAGTGAGATGTGAGGGCTGCCCTTCCACTACATAGGCTTGTTGTTGCTCAGCATTAGTTCTACAGCTGCAGCGCAGCAGTCATGTGCTACATATAGGTCTTTTACTTGTAACTCATCTAGCACTGGCTGAGTGCTCCATCTACTTGTCTCGTACGCAAAATACCTCTCACCTTTTGCATAGTGAGCAGTACAGTGGAGATAGTACTGTAGTTCCTGCGCACCCCTTGTTAATTTAGCAGCCCATTCTATCAATGAGCCCACTTGCCCCTCACCTATAAGCTTCCAACGGTACAGCCAGTCACTTGCAGTCACTGTCAAAGGAAAAATACCAGCTCTGGCTGAGGTCACAGAGAGTCCCTCATTGCTTATACTTATAGTCATGTTTAGTTTAGCCAATAAGTCTCTGCCTAGTAAGTTTATAGGGCAGGTCTCACTATACAGGAATTTGTGTTGTATCGTCAGCTTGTTACACTGCACAGTCAGGGGCTGGGTCAGATGCTCGTACATAGGTATGCCTGAGGCACCCACGGTTTCCACCACAGTGTCACTGGGATGCAGGTACAGTTCACAGGTTCGTATCACAGACAATGATGCACCGGTGTCTACCAAAAAGGAAAAATTCTTGTTGTCAACAGTTAGTGTCAATTTCGATTATTTTAACGGGGTCAGGGGTGAGGGAGAGCATTGCTTGATGTTGTCCCGCTATTTCCTAGTGATTGTACGTTGGCGGTTGCATTTCATACAAAGGGTTGTGCACAGAAAAGTCGGCAGCAGGAGGGGGTAGTTTATACTGGGCGGCTCCCCCCTTCCTGGGGACAGTTTCTGGCGATGTGGCCCATTTGGTTATAGCGGTAGCAGCGGTACTGGCTATGATCACCCCTCCCTCGCTCTGCCTGGGGACCTCCTCTTCCTCACCCTCTCCCTGTGCCTCTTCCCCTGCCCCTACCTCCTTCATAGTACATTAGCTGTGCCTTTACTAGTTTCTTCTGATCTTTTTCTTCGTTTCCCCTCTGTTGTCTCTCAGAGTGTTCAGCATACGGCAAAATCTCAGCTAATGATTTTGTCTACCATCCAATACAAGCAGTTATAACTCCTTTTTTTTATCTCAGGCAAAAGTCCACTACAAAAGGCATGCCCCAACAAATTTCCATACGCTGTATCACCAGGCTTCACCCCCGAGTGCTGTTTAAATATGGTTTCCAGTCTCTCTCTATATTCCTGCACTGTCTCACCTGTTTTCTGCTTTGTAGCGTGGATGCGGGGCCAATCAGTAGTTTTCTTAAACTTAGTCTGCACTGCCGTCCAAACTGCTTGTAGTTAGTTTGCTCTATCGTCTCTTGCAGCATCCATATTCCAATTTCCCTTGCACTCATTCCACTGGAATTTTAAAGTTCTCCTGAAGCAATCAGTCATTTCTCGAGTGGACAGGTTATACATTGCAAATAGGGCTTGCATCTCCTCTATGCACGCCATCTACATGTTTCCCAGGGGCCGGTATACCCTTAACTGTGTCAGTCAGTTCATCAGGGCTCCAAGGTCTCTCTACTCATATCCGGGGGTTGGCTACAACAGCCGGGTTAGGATTGGGGTAATATACTAGTGGCATATTAACTACAGGGTCCTCCCTCCTGTCTGTCGATCTAGTCACTATGGGGCTTCTTGGGGGGAAATAGAATTTGGGTTGCCTACTAGGTGGTTCTACTTCCCCGCTAGTCGTATTGGGCTCCGTTCATGCCACTGCCTCCACAGCATCTTCAAATTTGTCCTGGACCTGCGGCCCCCCCACTACAGCCCCTTCCAACAGTGGTGCAGAGGATGGGGGGAGCTGATGATGGGGCAGCAAACGGGGACCGATACGGGGGTGGCGTATCATGCTTTCTCGACTTTCTTTTCCTTTCCTCCTTCTCTGTTTCTTGTTTAACCATTATGCCCTTCACTGACCTTTCATACTTACTTTCTGCTTCTCTTTCCCACCTATTGAACTTTGTCCAATCTATTACTACTTTCTTTTGCTTGCTTTCTACCTTCTCTAGAATGCTCCTTGCTTCTCGTAAGACATCCAGACTAAATGTTCCTGTTAGGGGAAATAATCCATCTGTTCTCAGGTTCCATTCCGGGACCTCACTAATTGAGTTGTTCCCATACTTATCAGCCATGCCTTTTACTGGTCCACGAAGGGGATCAGGCAACTTTCCCTTGCTTTGTTTCACCCCCATGTCACTGTCCTGTGTTTAGTTTATGTATTATTTTATTTATTTTTTTTTTTTTAGTTTAACCAGGTATAGCACATGAAGCTGAAAGCTTTTTTACCTGGGAGCACATGGAGGTTAAGTGACTTGCTCAGGGTCACACAGTATGCAAGTGGAAGCTGTGGGATTCAAACCCAGGTCTGGTCTGCTGGATGTCACCAGATTTGCAGCTCAGAGCCTTAGACCACTGTGCTATACTGCCTCCACTTTACACCCTATGCTTAGCTCTGTTCCCGGGTCAGCATCACAGTTAAAACTCAAACCCCCTTTTAGTTACTTTTGTCCCAACAGTTCAGGTCCTGGACTACTTTTGCTACAAAAGCTCAAACCTATGTTTCGGTTACTTTTGCCCTGGCAACTCAAGCCTTCTGACCACTTTTACTAAAAGGACTCATACTTGTCTGAGGTTACTTTTGTTTTAACAGCCTAAATCTCTAGAGTTTTACATCACTGTTTTATCACTTTACTTTTATGTTACTTTAAACTACTTTTACTTAGTTTGGAGTCAACACAAGAACTTTCTTACTTTTTTTTTCTCGATCTGCACCATCCTGGTTGGTGCATCCTCGCCTGAACAGCCCAAAGCGGGTCCTTGCCTCGTCTTTGTGAGGTGGTCTCCCCCTGCAATGTCCCCTGGACATCCGCCGGCGTACTTCAGGTCTTATTCCAGCGAAGACTCCACCAAACAGAGCCGTGCAGATCCTGCTTACAGCGCCAAGATTGCCGTGGAAATTTCCTACTTGTTATACAGAGACAAAGAAACAGTCTTGTGCAGAGTTCAAACCATTTATTCACGTATGCATACGGAGAGCCAGCTCCCCATGTTGTTATTGCCTAGCTCCGATTACAATAGTAAGCCTCCTTCTCTTATACACTTGCCTAGCCACATAACAGTGTCCTGGCACAACTTCATTGGACAGTAAACTTCATACAATACTGCTGTTAGTTGCTGATTGGTTATGCTAATACTATGTTAAATACAATACTGCTGCCACTTACTGACTGGTTTTGCTAATTATTATGCTAACTTACTTTAGCCACATCCTCTATAAGGCATGCATACATTACTACAAGGAAATGCTTGCTTATGGAATTTTCCACCATCCACCATTTCTTGAAGATTGTTTCAGTTCTGCAGCCATTTTGTGGTGCTTTATGCGCAGTGGTTTCTACAGCATTAGGTCAGAAATGTTCATTCTCTACAAGACCCAGTCACTGATTTGAGCTTCATGCTCCCACTCCTGTTTGGCTCTCCTTTAGAGCCTGTCCCCTCTGATTGGCTCCTGCATTGAGCATTGCTCTTGGTCTGAAAACTGCTGATGCAACTTCTCCGCTCACCAACTTCCCGCCTCCCTCTCCATGCTGCGGAATGTGGCCTGACTTCCTGACCCCAGGAGATCTCCTGCTGTTAGCCATAGATTGCGGCCAACTGCCTGACCGAGTGAAACTCCTGCTTCTAGCCACAGATTGTGGCCCGCCTGCCCAAAAGCCAGGGGAGAAAGTATAACTTGGATTCAAGGTGCTTTACACAAAAACAGATTTCTAAAATCATTTAAAACACATAACAATACATAATTCTAACTTATTTACTCATTAGGTCAGCTAATCAATTAAAAGAAAAAGCCTGGTTAAATAAGAATGTTTTCAGCCCCCGTTTGAAGGCATCCATCATGGGGATCACTCTCATGTGATGAGGGAAGGAGTTCCATAGTGTTGGTGTCACAAAAGAAAAGGCACAGGCACCCAATGTTCTAAGTCAAATCCTAAGAATCCCCCCAAATCACTCATCTCCTGAGCAAAGGGGGCAAGAGGAGTGATAGGGTCTTAGGAGGTCTTGCAGGTAGCTGGGCCCCTGGCCGTGCAGGGCCTAATAGGTCAGCAATCTGACCTTGAAGGACACCTGCCACCTAACTGGCAGACAGTGCAGAGTGCAGCACAGGTGTAATATGACAAAACCTAGATAGACTGGTCAACAACCTGGCCGCCACATTCTGCTCCAGCTAAACGCAGCGAAGATCAACCCCTGACAGCCCCAGGTAAAGGGCGTTGCAGTAATCAAGGCGTAAAGTCACAAAGGCATGGACTAGTGTTGGCAGATCACCCAGGGATATCGGATGTTTGATCCTGGCAGTGTTTCTCAGATGGTAAATGAGTTTTGGACCAGAGCCAACACCTGTGATTTAAGTGTCAGGCCACAGTCCAAAACAATGTCAATGTTCTTTACCCCAACAGATGTGAGAAACTGGGAGTCCCGTAGCCTCAGACTAAATTGCACACTCACCCCCAGGTGACCAGGTTCCACCACCAGTATTTCAGTTTTATCTGGATTCAGCCTCCACCAGTTGTCCCTCATCCAGTCTTGGATCTCTGCGAGGCAGTAACTGCATACCAAGACAGTTTCCTTCTGCTCAGGTGCAAAACACATGTACAGTAGAGTATCATCTGCATAGCAGTGAAAACTCAGCCCATACCATCTTATAACATCCCCTAGCAGTAGCATATACACCATGACCAACATGGGGGACAAACATTGAGCCCTGCGGGACCCCACATGGCAGGGGCAGAGGTGCAGAGGAAAAGATCCCGGACATCACCTGCTGCATCCTGCCAGAGAGGAAAGACTGAAACTAGTTTAAGACTGTACTGGCCAGTCCACAACAAACCTGCAGGCACTCCATCAGCACCCCATGGTCCATGGTGTGATATGCCACCAAGAAATCCAAGGAGAATAAAGATGGAACTTCTTCCTCGATCCCTTTCCACCAGGAGATCATTTAGCACCCAAACAAGGGCAGTCTTAGTGCTGTGCTTTTTCTTGAAACCTGCCTGGAGAGGTCTGCAGATGTGATGAGCTAATAAATAGGTCTCTAGTTGAAAGGTCACCACCTTCTCAATAACGCAGTGTGCTCGTGTCCCAGCACAGGAGTGGAGAATCTGCCCAAATAGTGTCTGCAGAGCGTCCACCCACAAATAGTCCACTGGAGACTCTGTAGGGAGGACAAAAGGCCAAAGTACGAAGGTAGGTAGGTAGGTAAATGTTATTTATACAGTGAAGCTGCCATTAGGGATCCTAAAATCCCTATTCACAAGGCATACCTGTTTGTATAAGGTACAGATAATTCAAAATAACACACAATGCATAATACCTATACAATACATGTACAATAGGTATAACAACATTATATAATACAGAACATGTTGTTAGAAAAAACACAGTTAACTTATCTGTATTAACTAATCACCTTCTACATTGGCAGTGAAAACTCAATTCCTGATCCACTGCAGATTTAAAAATAGCATCAGAGATTTCTAGTTCACGGAGGGGCGGAGGAAGACAATTCCAACAGAAAGCAGTCTTAAACTGGAAGGTCATCTCACTGAATCGGTTTGTTATTTTTGGGATAGTCAGTTCCCTGACACCCCTATTACTTACATTTATTCTATGATTTGGCTTTTTTATCTGAATTACTAGGTTACTTGGAGATTTACTTTTAAATAATCCCCTAACTTGTCTTAACCAAATACTTTAGCCCTCAGTTCCAGTGGTTTCCACCCTAGATTTGAATTATGCAATGATGTGTTTTGTATTCACATCTTAGCACAAAACGTGCTAACCTATTATAAAGAACATCCAATTTTTGTAATTTTTTTTTAAGTATGCCTATACAGTATATATATGACTTCCATACTCGATTACCGGTAAAATCAATTGGTTCGCTATAGTTAATCACATTTCTTTTGTCATGCAATACGATATGCGTCTCATTGTTCCTATTTTTGCATTTATTTTCCTTGTTAATTCAGTCACATGTTGTTCAAAAGTTAAGTTCTGATCAATCTGGATCCCTAGATATTTGTACGCTTCGGTTTGTTCCAGGGTTCTACCCTCCTGGGTCTTTACTCTTAATTTTGGGACACTTTTCCTTCCCAAGGCAAAGAACATTGACTGTGATTTTTTACTATTTATTAGTAGCCCCAGGGAGGAAAAGTGTGCCTGCATATCCTGAAAATCAATTGCAGTTTCCGTTCTACCCTTCCTGATTTTTACCTTCTGATATCAGTATGGTATCATCCACATAGAGTCGAATTTTTGAATATTTGATACAATTAGGTAAGTCATTTAGGTAGACTATGAACAAGAGAGGACCCAGGATAGATTCCTGGGGAACCCCTCTTGTTACATAGCCCATCTGAGACTGCTGACCATTCAAAACCACAAACTGGGGTCTTCCATCAAGATAAGAATCAAACCAGGAACAGGTCTTCTCCTCAATGCCTATTCTCCTCAGCGCACTTAACAAAATGTCATGCTTGACCAAGTCAAATGCTTTTGATAGGTCCACATATACTGCATCCACGTATACTGCATCCCCGAGAGGGGAAGTAAGGAGGTAACACATTATTGCTTACTGTTTAAAACAGCTAGGGAGAAGGTAATTGCAGGTTGTAATCCTTATTACAAGTGGAAAAGGAACAGTACAGACCCAGAATAAGGTAGATACAGGTAGGTCAAAATTGAGGAAAAACAAGAGACACTCTAGCTAGGGTAACAAATTAGTTTCAGAAAAAAAAGGGAGAGGTAGGAGTACAACAGGAGTAAAAAAAGAGGCAGAAGGGTACACAGAAATGTAAACATACACTAGGTAAAGGAGAGGAGAGATTTTGCTAGTGGTACAGTGTATTGGGGGTGGGTCAAAGTCTTCCAGGACACTTTCTGGAGACTGAAGTGCTGCCCTGTTTGTACTTACCTCACTAGGTTGTGGATAGAGGTTGTTGGGCTCCAGGCCAAACGGGCAAGGGTACAAAGGACCTTCTGCCCCACCCAAAGGTCACCAAGTCTGCCACCGCTCTCCCAAAGGATGCCTAGGCAGAGGCAGAGCAGATGGACTTTGGTGGGCTCCTGGATGCTAGGGGCGGTGGGAAGGGTGCACGCTCCACAGACTATACCACTACAAAATTCCTTCACCATTCTAGAGAGATGGGGCAGCCAAAAGCAGTCGCCCGTCACAGAGTTAAGGGAGGAAGTGGACATCCTCAGAAGTAGAGATCTTAAGGAGGGAGGAAGAGGCCCTCAGCAGAGGAGGAAGCAGCTGCTGGTTGAGAACTGTATTGTTAGGGAGGATAGACTTAGGGGTGGGAGGGAGGGAAGGGAGAGAAGGTGAAGTGCCTCCCTGGCGCTTCACCTTGGAGGGATGAAACACAGAATTTGTTGGCAGAAAGGGATCACGTGGCCCAGCCAGTCTCCCAGTTGGTCCCTGACTAGTCTGTCTTCGCAGACCCTAACTGGTCTCTGGTGACCCTCCTTCCTCCCTACCCATTTCCTAATATGCCCCTATGTCTATCTCACTCATGCATGAAGCCCCCTACTGTGTTCACCTCCATCGCTTCCACCAGTAGTCTTTTCCAGGCATCCTTTATTCTTTCAGTGAAGTACAGTAGTACTTTCTCACTTCCTTCCTAAACTCCTCCCCTCCAGCTTCATCACATGCCTTCTGGTTCTGGCGCTGTTCTTCATTTGAAAGAGAGTCCCTCTTGCACCCTGTTCACCCCTGTGAGGTACTTGTAGGTCTCTGTACTTGTAGATACTTGTACTTATACTTGTAGGAGCCCAGTTATTCCTGGTGGAGACAATACAGGCACTCTACCTTGAAGGCCATACATGCAATGATCTGGTAGCCCTGCCATTGAGACATCTTATAATTTCCAACATCAACATTGTAGTCTTTCCTTCTTGTCCTAGGGTCATGGAAGGAGGCATCTGGAGCAGTACAGAGACATCACTTCCCCAGTCTGGCCATCCATAAGGACCTCCTCACGTGGTATCATGCACCCACAGGGTCTGCTGGTGAGGTATGTTACCCCACCTAAGAGTTTCAAGTAATGCAGACTCCATTGGGGCCATGGATCCTCACGTGTGAGCAACCCCAGATGCAGATTTCACTCACACAGATGCTCTTGGGAGGAAAGCTTTCACCTCAGCATGCGGCTTCATGTGCATCTCTGCATATCAGGCACATATGGCAACCTATAATCATTGCCTATGGTTGCAGCTAAACAGCTTGTTAGCTGCACTGCCACCAAGTGAGACAGGCAGGCCACTGACCTTTCTACCCAGGGTCTGAATGTAGCATAGAACCAAGTGAGGGCATCTTACGATGCCAACGAGGTGGTCTCCAGACTGGTAGGAACTGCAGTCTGCATTAGACAGAAGACATAGCTTCACCTTTCCCATCTGGCACCTTTGACCTGGCATAAAGTGCTTAACTTGTACTTCCAGGGGGCTCATTTCTTCTCCCCTAGGGTCAGGCAGGAACTGTCAAGAAACTCTCCTGCTGTTGTGCCACAGGAGCCCCCGCTTGTCCCTGACCAGTCTCAGGTCTCGCCAGACCTGTAAGAATCCCCTGCCCTCAAGTGTTTTCCCCCACACAGAGGAGTGAGGGTATCTGCTACCATCATGGTAAAAAACAAATAAATTGTTGCACTCCAGCATGTGGCATAGTTCAGAGACAGATGTCCATAATTAACTAGTGGTTAGCGGACAAAATGCACACGATGGCAGCTAAAGGGGAAATACTGCTGCTCTGTGATTTCAATATGCCAGACATGGATTGGACAATCCCGGCAGCTGCTTCAACCAGGAGCCAAGACATCTTGGATTCCCTACAGGGGGTAGGCCTCAGTCAGCTAGTGCTTGATCCCACCAGAGACAGGGTAATTCTGAACCTACTACTGATAAATGATGACAGAATTGCAAAAGTCCAGATAGAAGGTCAACTGTGGTCCAGCGACCACCACATAGTGTGGTTTAGCATGGGGACAGGGACACAGACAAATCACACAATAACAAGGGTCTTACAGTTCTGGAGGGTGGACCTTGAGAAGAAGGGGAGGTGTATCAAGGAAGCACTGGCAGGGAGGGAGGAAGGAAGGATGGGAGGTTGAGACCCAGTGGGAACACCTAAAAGGAGACTTATGAAACATAGAAACATAGACTTTGATGGCAGATAAGGACCACTTGGCCCACCCAGTCTGCCCATTTCCCCTACCTACTGGATAAGCTGCAGATTCTAGTTAACCAACAGCCTACTTCCTGCAACCCACAACTATAATTGCCTTGTGTCTGTCCCATGCATGTTTGAATTCCCCCACTGTTTTAGACACGACGACCTCCTCAGAAAGGCTGTTCCATGTATCCACCACTCTCTCCGTGAAAAAAAATTTCCTCACATTACCCCTGAGCCGTCCCCCCTCTATCTTCAAATTGTGCCCCCTTGTTCTTACACATCTCTTTTTCTGAAAGATGCTACCCTCCTGGACTTTGTTGATTCCCTTGAGGTACTTGAACGTTTCTATCATGTCCCCCCGTCCCTCCTTTCATCAAGAGTATACATATTAAGCTCTCTCAGTCTCTCTTCATATGGCTTCTGCTGCAGACCCTGCACCATTTTAGTTGCCCTCCTCTGGACTGCTTCCATCCTGTCTATGTCCTTGCATAGATGAGGTCTCCAAAACTGCACGCAGTACTCCAGATGGAGTCTCACCAACTGTTTGTACAGAGGGATAACCACTTCCCTTTTTACGTTCGCTTGCGTGCATGCGCAAGGAACATTTTGGGAGAGTAGCACACTTTGGAGGTGTGCCTCTCCCTTGCAATCCACTGCTCAGTTGAGCAGGCGTGGCGGTCCTGCACCAATGGGTGCGGGAGCTGTGTATGACAGCGGTGGTCTTCGCTTCAAAGAAAACCACCGCTGTCATACAGAGCACCGCGTCACGCCGCCCCCCCAAAGCTTTGATGCCACACTGGGAGCCCACCCCAGCATGGCAAACGTCCAGCAGTGTTTGCCGGCGGGTGCCCAATCCCTCAGCTCGCCCACGGCCCCAAGCCATCCTTCTGCCATGCTGGGAGCCCACCCCAGCGTGGCAAATGTCCCACGTAGTCTTTTTTTTTTTCCACCTGTAAAGCGAAAACGGTCCCACAGCGCTTCTCCCAGTCCCCCCTCCCACAACCTGCACCCACCCACTGTGCACCCAGCCTCCCCACCCCCCACCCCATACTTACCTCCGGAGCTCGGTGCGACGATCTTCAGTGGACCGGGAACACGTCTGCACTCTTCAAAGCCGACCGCGAACTGAGGAAATGCCGGTAAGCTGTATAATGGGCTAGATAGGGGGTTTTCAACTTTATTGCATATCTCAGGCATTTTTTGGAATTTTGGCACCAAATTTTCAACATGGGGTTTTTGGGACCCCTTCTCATGAATGATGTCACTGTCATGGCGTTATTTGGGCGAAGGAGTGATTTCGCAGTCACTCGCAAAATCACCCTTGGGCCTGAACGCTGTCGCAATGTGAAGATCTGCATCATGTTCAAAATTCAATGGGAATTCAAACGACTGTTCTGACATCGTTGCGCAGTTCTCACAGAGCTCGTAAGTTGGAACATTTTCAATATTTTCACTCCAGATTTTCAACATTGCCATTTTACCACACCTCCTTATGGGCAGTACAGCTGTTTTTCACATCCTGCCCAAAACATGTTTCACTTCATAGCACACAATGGCGCCAGTCGGTGCATGAGAATCAATGATGGGACACATTAAGAAAATCACGGTGACACTGTTCATTAGAGAGGTCTTAAAATGGCTATGTTGAAAATTTGGTGAAAAAATTCCTAAAAATGACTGTTTTACAAGCGTGCGTTGTGCAGTTCCTACGCACGCTCGTTGGTTTGCGAATTTTCAATATTTCCACTCCAGATTTTCAACATTGCCATTTTACCACACCTTCTTATGAGTAGTACAGCTGTCATTTTTCACATCTCACCCAAAACGTGTTTCCGCCCATGTAGCGCACAATGGCGCAGTCGGTGTGAGAAATCAGTGTATGGGACACATCAAGAAAATCACAGTGACACTGTTCATGAGCAGAGGTCTTAAAATGGCTATGTTGAAAATTTGGTGAAAAATTCGTAAAAATGACTGTTTTCTGAGCGTCGTTGTGCAGTTCATCACACGCTCATACGGTTCTTAATTTTCAATATTTCCACTCCAGATTTTCAACATTGCCATTTTACCACACCTTCTTATGAGTAGTACAGCTGTCATTTTTCACATCCTGCCCAAAACGTGTTTCCGCCCATGTAGCGCACAATGGCGCAGTCGGTGTGCGAACTCAATGTATGGGACACATTAAGAAAATCACAGTGACACTGTTCATGAGCAGAGGTCTTAAAATGGCTATGTTGAAAATTTGGTGAAAAAATTCTTAAAAATGACTGTTTTACGAGTGTTCATTGAGCAGCTCCTATGCACGCTCGTAAGTTTGCGAATTTTCAATATTTTCACTCCACATTTTCAACATTGCCATTTTACCACACCTCCTTATGAGCAGTGCAGCTGTCATTTTTCACATCTTGCCCAAAACGTGTTTCCGCCCATGTAGCGCACAATGGCACAGTTGCTGTGCGAACTCAGTGTATGGGACACATTAAGAAAATCACAGTGTCACTGTTCATGAGCAGAGATCTTAAAATGGCTATGTTGAAAATTTGGTGAAAAATTCCTACAAATAACTGTTTTACGAGCGTGCGTTGTGCAGTTCCTATACACGCTCATAAGTTTGTGAATTTCAATATTTTCACTCCAGATTTTCAACATTGCCATTTTACCACACCTCCTTATGAGCAGTACAGCTGTCATTTTTCACATCCTGCCCAAAATGTGTTTCCGCCCATATAGTGCACAATGTAAAACGCAATCGGTGTCTTGAAATCAATGTATGGGACAGAGTAAGAAAATCACAGTGACACTGTTCATTAGCAGAGGTTTAAAATGGCAATGTTGAAATTTAGTTAAAAATTCCTAAAAATGACTGTTTCTGACGTCGTTACTGGTTACACTTACGGCTACGTGAGTTTCACGAATTTTCAATATTTCCACTCCAGATTTTCAACATTGGCATTTTACCACACCTCCTCATGAGCAGTACAGCTGTCATTTTTCACATCCTGCCCAAAACGTGTTTCCGCCCACGTAGCGCACAATGGCGCAGTCGGTGTGCGAAATCAATGTATGGGACACATTAAGAAAATCACAGTGACACTGATCATGAGCAGAGGTCTTAAAATGGCTGTGTTGAAAATTTGGTGAAAAAATTCCTAAAAATGACTGTTTTACGAGTGTGCGTTGCGCAGTTCCTATGCGCTTCGTGAGTTCTAATTTTCAATATTTTCACTCCAGATTTTTAACATTGCCATTTTACCACACCTCCTCATGAGCAGTACAGCTGTCATTTTTTCACATCCTGCCCAAAACGTGTTTCCACCCATGTAGCACACAATGGCGCAGTCGGTGTGCGAACTCAATGTATGGGACACATTAAGAAAATCAGTGACACTGTTCATGAGCAGAGGTCTTAAAATGGCTGTGTTGAAAATTTGGTGACAAAATTCTAACAATGACTGAAATGATTTAGCTGCAAGGCTACAGTTCCACGCACGTCAGAGGGTTGCGACTTTCAATATTTCCACCCAGATTTTCAACATTGCCATTTTACCACACTTCCTTATGAGGCAGTACAGCTGTCATTTTCGCATCCTGCCAAAACGTGTTTCTGCCTATGTAGCGCACAATGGGGGTAACAAAAAGGTCATGCTGAAAATTTATTGTGCAAATACAAGCAATCACACAGGGCATTAGGGTAAAGCACCATACGTGCCAAACACCACTGCAAATACCTGCAAGCGAACGTTCGGCATTGACAAATGCTTGTTCTACTTGTGATGCCCCTTCCTATGCATCCCAGTATCCCCCTGGCTCTCCTTACCGACTTTTCACATTGCTTACCCACCTTTAGGTCATCTGATATGACTACCCCCAGGTCCCTTTCCATTTTGTTGTTGTTAGTACCGCCCCTGCTATTGTACTCTTCTCTCCTGGGTTTTTGTTTCCCCAGGTGCATTACTTGCACTTCTTTGTATTGAATCTAAGTTAACACATGTCTGACCATTCCTCCAACCTTGCCAAGTCCCTTCTCATCTTTTCTACCCCATATATCAACTCTATTTACAGATCTTTGTGTCATCTGCAAAGAGGCATACCTTTCCTCAGACCCTCTGCAGTGTCACCTATAAAGATGTTAAAGAGGACTGGACCCAGTACTGAGCCCTGGGTACTCCACTAGTAACCCCCTTTCTTGGAATGTGTTCCATTCACTATTACCTTCTGTGTCCTGTTGTGCAGCCAGTTTGCTACCCAGGCTACCACCCTGGGACCCACTCCCAGGCTGGCTAACTTGATTATTAATCTTTTGTGCAGGACTGCGTCAAATGCCTTGCTAAAGTCTAGGTAGGCCATATCCACAGCCCCTCCGTGGTCTATTACCTTGGTCACCCAGTCAAAGAAATCAATTAGATTCATCTGACATTACCTTCCTGCTGTAAATCCATGCTGCTTTGGGTCCTGTGCACTGCTGGCCTCTAGGTACTCAACAATTCTTTCTTTCAGAAGTGATTCCATCATTTTCCCTACTGCTGAGGTCAAACTTACAGGTCTGTAGTTTCCCGCTTCTGCCTTGCTCCCACTTTTGTGAATGGGATCACATCTGCCCTCCTCCAGTCCTCAGGTACCGCCCCATCCTGCCAAGATCTGTTAAAAAGCGTGGTCAGTGGTGTCACTAGGTCCTCCCTTAGTTCTTTTAGGATTCTGGGGTGAATCCCGTCAGGCCCCATTGCTTTGTCCACCTTGAGTTTTAGGAGTTCTTTCAGGACTCTTTCTTCTGTGACCCAATGCATCAGGTTGGTAAACAAAGGCAAGAGAAGGAGGAAACCACTATGGTTCTCAAAAGATGTGCCAGACAAAGTAAGGGCCAAAAAGGCAGGTTTCAGGAAATATAAGGGGTCTCAAAAGGAAGACGACAGGGAGATATACAGTACCTAAAGTGTCTAAAGGAAGTGGGGAAGTCTGTTAGAAGTGCAAAGGTGCAAACTCAGGAAAGATTAGCGCAGATGGTGAAGAAAGGGGACGATGTATTCTGTAGATACATCAGTGAAAGAAGGAAAACCGGGGAGGGAGGGGAGAAAGTAAGGCTCAGAGGGGATACAAGGGAGTGTATGGAGGAAGACCTGAAAAAGGTGGAAATACTGAACAAATACTTCTGTTCAGTAGTCACTGAAGAGGGTGTGAGTCAGGGACCACAGCTGGGTAGAAGATACAAAGGAGGGAAGAGGCAAACACAAGTCTATTCACAGTGGAGAGAGTCCTGGGGGAGCTCACAAAACTGAAGGTAGACAAAGCAATGGGGCCAGATGGCATGCACCCAAGGATATTAAGGGAGCTGCGAAGAGAGGTAGCTTTGCCTCTGGCAGCCATGTTCACTGAGTCACACAACACAGGAGTGGTTCCAGAGGACTGGAGGAGGGCACATGTAGTCCCTCTACACAAAAGTGATAGCAGGGAGGAGGCAGGGAACTATAGACCAGTCAGCCTCACCTCAATAGTGGGTAAGATCATGGAGGCACTGCTTAAATAAAGAATAGTGGCACACTTGGAATCCAATGGTGTCCAGTATTCAAGGCAACATAGATTCACAGCAGGGAGGTTGTGTCAGACAAATCTGATAGATTTTTTTGACTGGGTGATGAAGGCCGTATATTAAGGAGGAGTGGTGGATGTTGCCTACCTCAGTTTCAGTAAAGCCTTCAGCACTGTCCCACATAACAGGCTGGTTAACAAGATGGATAGTCTGGACGTGGGACACAAGGTGGTAAACTTGGTTAGGAACTGGTTAATGGACAGGAGGCAGAGGGTGGTGGTAAATGGGATCCAATCCAGGGAGAGGGGGGTGACCAGAGGGGTACCTCAGGGATCAGTCCTTGGGTCAGTCCTGTTTAATGTCTTCATTAGTGACATTGCGGAATGGCTGGAGGGAAAGGGCTGCCTATCTGCAGGTGACACCAAGATCTGTAACAGGGTGGATACTCCAGACGGGGTGGAGAAAATGAGGAGGAACCTAAGGAAGAAGAAAGGGATCTGGGGGTTATAATTTCAGATGACCTAAAGATGCCTAAGCAGAGTAAAAAAAGCTGTAGGGAGGGCCAGTGGCATGCTGCATGCATAGGCAGAGGTATCACTAGCAGAAGGTGGGAGGTGGTGATGCCATTGTGTAAAACACCAGTGAGGCCTCACCTAGAGTACTGTGTGCAGTTCTGGAGGCTGCACCTTCGTAAGAACATTGACAGGGTGGAAGTGGTCCAGAGAAGGATGACAAAGATTGACAAAGATGGTACAGGGCTTGCACCAGAAAACATATGAGGAGAGATTAAAGGGCCTCAAATTTTACTCGCTGGAGGAGAGGAGGGATTGGGGTGACATGTTAGAAACATTCAAGTACCTCAGGGGCATAAACAAGGTGCAGGGAAGGGGGTTGACATCTTCCAGTATAGGAAAAGTACAAGAATGAGGGGGCATGACATGAAACTTGAAGGTGGCAGGTTAAGGGGAAATGTGAGGAAGATTTTCTTCATGGAGAGGGTGCTGGACACGTGGAATAGTCTGCCACAGGAGGTGATGGGAGCATCCACAGCGGAGGGATTTAAACATGCCTGAGACAAGCATAAGGGAACCTCAGAGGTGGGAAGGAGTGCTAAAAAGCCATCGACCAGGTGGGGTCAGAGACCGCAAACAACTGTAGGGTTTACAGGCAGACTAGATGGGGCTGGTGGTCCTTATCTGCCAACAATGTCTATGTTTCTGTCTGTTGCTATTGTGGTTGATATCAGCTACTGTACAATCATCTGGGTAATCCCACAATATTAGAGCAATGCTCACACCCAAAGAGACTGCAGACAAAGTTCTTAATACAAAAAGGTGATTTATTCCAATGGATAAAAGTACAGAGGCAATCAGCAGAACACTGACCACATTGCCCTCAGGGTGAGCCAGCTCCTCCCTCAGATAACAAGGGAAGTCTGGTACTCAGGCCCATACATGGAAATTAGTAGATTGATTCTTGGACGATAGGAAAGTTACGTACAGTACTTACTGTAACTGTTGATCTTCCAGAATATCTTCACTATTGACTACCACACCCCCACCACCATCCCCCGCTCTGACAGAGCCAGGGTCTCTATGCAGCTCACCCTGATAGTGCTGACCAGTACCATCTAGTGCCACAGCATCTCCCCAGTTGTACTCCCTGTGGATTCGTTGTTTTTATTATTATTAATAATAATAATAATAAATAAATAAAAGTTTGGACACATTGGGTTCCCACTCCCACCCCAAAAAGAAACTTCAAAACTGGGATTAAGATTTCTTTAGGGCTCTCATACCACCCACCACCCCCAAAAAAAAAAAAAAAAGAAGTGCAAGAAGCACATGTCCCTTCCTCTTTTTTTCTTTCTTTCTTTCTTTCTTGTACTCCTTCTCCCTGCCCAGGGTATATCCTTTTCCTGGGGATTTGATAGGTTTCTTTGACTGGGTGACAAAGAAATTAGATCAGGGTGAAGAAGTGGGTGTGGTCTACATAGATTTCAGTAAGGCTGTCAACTCCTTCCAAATAGGAGACTAATAAGCAAGCTGGGTAGCTTAGGAGTGGGTCCAAAGGTGGTAAACTGAATAAGAAATTGTTAGGGAACAGGTGACAGACAGTGGTGATGAACTGAGTTCACTCCAAGGAAGGGAGGGTGGCCAACAGGGTGTCTTAGGGATCAGTGATGGGACCTGTCCATAAGTCCTTATAAGTGACATTGCAGAGAAGCTGGCAGGGAAGGTCTGCCTCTTTGCGGATGACACCAACATTTGCAATAGGGTAGACACTCCAGTGGGGGTGGAAAGGATGAGCAGAGGCCTGAGAAAACTAGTGGAGTGGCCAAGGGCATGCCAGCTGGGTTTCAATGCAAAAAAATGCAGAGTAATACTCTTAGGGCACAGAGACCCAGGACATCGACTGGAGGTGGTCCAGAGAAGGGCTACTAAAACGGTGCAAGATCTGCATCAAAACCCCAAGAGAGTGAGACAAAAGGACCTAAATATGTACACCCTGGAAGAAAGGACGGGGGGGGGAGGGTAGTGGTAGGATATGAGAGAGACAGAACAGTTACATACTTACTGTAACAGTAGATCTTCAAGAGAATCTCTTTCATCAGGCCACACCTTTGAAACCTATAGCTGTCAGGCACTAGGACCACACAGAAACTTTTGCAAACTGTCAGCCAGGGCCACCCACAACAATATTAGGCATCAGTATATAGATAAACATAGGCAGCCCCTCCTTTCCTCAGTCCCCAACTGGAGATCATGCTCGGAGGACCCTCCTGTAGGAAACCAGGAGAGACCCCAGACTTCCACATACCAGGCGAGACAGAGTGATGAAAAATGCAGCAATGAAGATAGCAGCACAAGAATCCTTTGTTGTAGACCCAGAAAAAGGGGGAAGAAGAATGGGACGGCGTGGCTTGATGAAAGAAATTCTCTCTTAGATCTACTGTTATGGTAAGTACGTAACTTCTGTCTTCTATGAGCATATCTCTCATCAGGCCACACCTTTGGAATGAATATCAGGCAACACCAAAAACTAACAGTCTGGGTGGCTGGAGCTGATAGGCTTATTTATTTATTTATTTAAGAGATTAACCGGGCAGGCATACTGAGTGAGGAACCACTCGTTTCCAGATGCGACCTGGGGGAGATACATAGGTGGGTATTACAGTACAGGTTTGCAAGATATGACATAGGTACAGAGAATAGTTACAAGACATGGATTACATTGAGGTGCTCAAGGCAATATGAGAAAGCATAAGTTAGGAGCAACGGAAAAACTAGACTACAATTCTTAGATGACCACTCTGACCTTAAAGTGCAGCAGAAGACATAGTTGGGGCATTACATGTGCCATGAGTCAGAGGAACATGGGGCTTAGAAATTCATGACTGGTTGGAAGCAGGTGCATGTGTCACGAGAAGTGTGCGTGCGTGAAGAAGTGGGTTTAGGAGTCTAGGGTTTGTGGTAAGCCTGATGTCCGCAGGTAAGTCATTCCATAGTTCGGGCAGGCGATATTTGAATGCTGATTGGCCCTTGGAGGTATGCATGAATGGGACTTGGAGATACCTGGAGTTAGTGCTTCTGAGTGAGTAGGCTGGGGAAGGCAGAACCAACAAGGTGGAGCTGAGATGGGGGGACTGGGACCAGAATTTAGCTATGACTCTGGAGCATTGGATCAGCCTGCGGGACGTAAGTGAGTGTAGGGCTAAGGAGCTGCATAAGTCACAGTGATGGGTCATTGGAGGGCAGTCCAGGGTGAAGCGACAGAAGGAGTGAAAAAGTGTGTCTAGGCTGGCCAAGTTGGATGAGGGTGCGGTGCCACAGACCACATCGCCATAGTCAAGTATTGGGAGAATCATTTTTTGCAGTTTCCCTCTGGACTAGGGTGGGCATGCACCCTTTGTTGCGATATAGTGCACCCAGTTTCGGGTGTAGCTTTTTGTGTAACGATTTGATGTGTGTGGAGAAATCTATGTGTTGGTTAAGCCAGACACCCAGATATCTGAATGAGGTGCAAGACTCAAGGGGGGAACCATCCAGAGTAAGGAAGGTGGGGTGAGCAGCTAGGCAGGAAAGCCGAGGTTGCGTACCAAAAGTTAGGGAGACAGTTTTTTTTTGCATTAAGGAATAGTTGGTTGGGCCTGAACCATTGCTGAATGGCATTGAAGTCCTGCTGTAACGCATTGGTCACAGCTCCAGTGGAGAGGCCAGAGGCGTACAGTATGGTGTCGTCCACATACATTTGTATGGCTGAGTGTGTACAGGCCAACAGGAGATCATTTCAAAATATCGAAAAAAGTAACAGGCCAAGGACTGAGCCTTGGGGGGACCTCCATGGAGACTGGGAGGGGGAGATATTTGGGAGCCAATTTTCACCGATTGGTGTCTGCCTGACAGGTAGGCCTGAAACCAGCTAGTGGCAAGGCTGGAGAGGCCTGCACTATTAAGTTTGGCTAGTAACATGGGGTGAGAGACACTATCGAAAACCTTGGCAAGGTCTATGAAAATCACCACGGTGATATGCCCCTTGTCCATTTCAGAGATTATGTCATCGGTGAGTCTTAAGAGGGTGGTGATGGTGGAGTGAGACTTATGGAAACCCGACTGATAGGGTGTGAAGAAGGAGGTAGAGTCAAGAAATTGGGAAAGTTCGGCAAGGGCTAGGTGTTCCTGAAGTTTGGGCAGTATAGGGAGTAAGGAGATGGGGCAGTAATTTCCTGTCACGGAGGGGTCGCCTCCCTTTGGGAAGGGGATGACAACTGCCTGTTTCCATGTGGCTAGGATTTTAGCCAGGGAGAAGGAGAGGTTGAGGAGGGTGGCTAGAGGGGAGGCAATGGCAGGGGCGGATAAGTGTGGTAATTTTGCATCCAGGCCTAAGGGGCATTTACCTTTGTTGGGGTCTAGAGCACTCAGGGCTTGTAGGACTTTGGCCGGGGTTACTGGACGGAAAGAGAAAGTGTGGTCAGGGGAGGAGTTCAGAGATTTCGGTGTTGAGCTTGGTGCGGATAGGGAGTGTGGGAGGTTGAGTAGGAGAGATGCTGCGCCGCTGGTGAAGAAGGTATTGAAGGCAGAGGCAACTTCTCCAGGGTCTATTACGGTCTTGCCTTGGATGGATAGGGTAGGGGTTTGTGGTTGGACTGGTGGAGAGAGGAGGGATTTGATAGTCTTCCAGAAGTTTGTAGGGTGGTTTAGGTTGGAGTATAGGGCAGATGAGAAGTAGTTCATTTTGGCCTGTCTTATAGGTTTGGTGCAGGTGTTGCTGAGTGTGCAGTATCTCTGTAGTGATTCTTGGTAGGTAGATAGCTTGTATTTTTTCCAGGCCAGTTCCCTAGAGCGGCATCTGCTAATGATGTCAGCTGAGACCCAGGAAAAATGGGAGCCCTTAACCCGTTAGCTTCTTAGCAGGGCATGGTGGTCCCATACAGCAAGAAACCTATTCTTGAACATGTCAAAAACATAGTCGATGGAGGGTGCCTTCAGTATGAAGGACCAATCAACTTGGGCCAGGTCATTTAGGAGGGAAGGTAGGCATAGGGATTTATAGGATCTCATGAGGAGTGTCCGGGGGGGGGGGGGAGGTTAGCGGGTCTATGCACTTTCCTGACCATGTAAGCCATGTGATGAACACTTAGGGAGTCGGGGAGGAGACCGGTTTTAATAATCCTGTGTGCGTGGGATGTGAGCGCCTAGTCGAGGATGGAGTGGTTAAGTGTTTTGTGGTTCAGCCAGGTGGGTTGGATGATTAGTTGGGAGAGGTTTAGAGTGTTAATGTTGGTCCTCAGTTTAGAGCAGTCAGTGGCTAGCTAATTGAAATTGAAATTGCCGAGGATATGGAGCTCACCAGCTGTGGCAGCAGTCTTTAAAGTGGCCAGATGGTCTATGACGCTGGGCAAGGTGGTAGTAGGAGCGCAGTAAGACCCAACAACATACACAGAGGATGAGTAAGGGAGAGTGAGCTTGACCAATAAGGATTCAATTAGCGGGGTGGGGAAAGGGATTTAGACTGGGGTGATCTGAAGCCTGGTGGAGATAAACATGGCAATTCCACCACCTTTTTTCTTGCCTATGCAGTCCTGCCTGATCAGTGAGTAGCCAGGAATGGCTATAGCAGAATCCGCATGGTGTGGCTTTAGCCATGTCTCGGATATAATGAAGATGTCTGGACATAGAGACAGGGCAGTAAGTTGTAGCTCAGGAATTTTATTCAGGATGCTGCAGATGTTGAGGTGCAGTAGACGGAGGCCCTTGGGGAGAGTTAGTGGTGGGGAGGGATTGGGGGGTAGGACCTGGGTTGATTTCAACATCCCCTGCCAAGAATAGAAGCCGTGTGAGATAGTGTAAGGTTTTGAACCATCCGGGTCTGGTCCTTTGACAGGAGAGGGTTACTTGATGGGTAGGTGAGGTAGCAGCAGTTCCCAAGTTACTTAGGACAAATATCCCCCTGGTAAGAAGGAGAGAGGGAAGGAGGATGGCAGCACCGAGCGCCCAGTTATGGGTAGGAAAATGTGACTGTTGGTGTGGGAAGGTGGTTGGGGGGACCGTGGGAGTAGGGAGGGTGTAGTAGATGTGGTCCAGAAGCCACAGTGGATGGATTGATGGGGGAGAGAAGCAAGGGGAATCCCCAGGGAGAAAAGCGGGAGAAGAAATAGGAGAATTTTGCCTAGTGCTTGCAGCAGCAAGCTGGGGCTGGGTGAAGCGGCTGCTAGAGGTGACAGCGTATAAGCTGCTTATGGGAGAATGGACTGATAGGTTCTGCGAGTCATGTGACAACACCTATAACGCCGACAGCCGACCAAGGGTGGTGGTGGGGGCGGCGGGGTAAAACCACACACCGACTTCTGCAGGCTGGCACTGCGTTCCATACCTTGGTTCCCCCGGGGGGGGGGATCTTGGCGAGTGCTTCGGTGGGGAGGGCTTATAAAAGGAGGCCTTGTAGTACAGCTACAGTAGGCCAAACCCAGCTCATCCACGAGAGACAATGTTCAGACATGTTTAGTGGACAGTACTCCAGATAACAACTGTGCAGATCTCTGCAGTGAAAACATTCCAGAAACAAGCAACAGAAGTGGCTGTGCCTCTGGTGGAATGACCATGAACCACACCAGAAAGTTCCTTACTGTACTTCCTGTAACAAAAGGTAACACAGTTTGCTAGCCATTTGGACAAGCACTGTTTAGAAACTGCGGTGCCCACTTTCCCAGGGGCAAACAAAACAAAAGGCTGTGAGGACTTTCTGCAGTCTTTCGAGTACCTGAGTATTCTGTGTACATCGACAGTATGGAGCAGTGCTTCCCATGGGCTGGCATGCTCTGGATAATACACTTGCAGGTGGATGGTTTGATTTAGAGTAAGCTCAGACACCACCTTTGGTAGAAACTTTGGATTACTACACAAAGACACCCTATCTGTGTGAAAAATCAAATGAAGAAGCTCACACATTAGAGCCTGCAGCTCTGAAACCCTTCGAGCAGATGTGATTGTAACTAAAAATAACCTTTCCAGGAAAGAAAGTGTAAACCACAAGTCATTAGTGGCTGAAAAGAAGCCAAAGTCAACTTCTCCAAAACAAAATTCAAGTCTCAAGCTGGGGAGCCGGCCTGGTGGCGCTGAGGGTTGAGGTGATGGATGCCACACCTCACGCCACTCCGGCAACCCCGGTTTGGGAATGAGCCCGGGCCATTGGGGTCAGCAGGGGAGAGAGGATCGAGCATCTGGAGGACGGCTCTCCTCTCCTGAGGAGGGATCCAGGGTCAGCCCAGCACCGCAGTGACCCTCGGTGGAAGCTGGAGGCATTGCCACGCACAGGGCTGGGTGGTGGGTATCTGAGCCATGGCCGGACGTCATTGCACATCCGGGCTCAGGGAGGAGGGAGGGTGTAACAAAAGAAAAATCCCACTGATGGGAGCATGCGAAGGCACCACGGACCCTAGGAAAATACACTCCAAGGCCGGGCACTTCCTCGTGGTCCCCCCACCCCACTGACCACCTGGCAAATTAGATTGTAGATAGAGTGCCCTGGGAGGATAGGACGGCCCTACCTCGGAGGGTGCAGAGCCGGGGAGTCTGCAAGGGTGGCTCGGGGCGAGGAGAAGAGTGCTTCAGGCTGCAGGTAGCGCTCCGGTGGTAAGTGGATGCTGGAGAGAGTTTCCCACCAGTGGAGCAAAAACAGAGTTTAAAAAAAAAAGTCTCAAGCTGGGACTGGATTGTGAATGCAAATAGGAGGCTTTATGTGTAAAATGCCTCTCAAGAACGTACATGATACCTCCAGCTGAGCAACCCTAGGTTTCTCCACAGGCACATGGAAAGCTGATACAGCAGCTAGGTGCACTCTGATTGAGCAATACTGTAGGCCTGAATTCAATAAGGACAGCAGGTACTCTAGAACCTGGTTGACTGGACAGATAAATGGATCCAGGTGGTGAGAAGCAGCCCATAAAACAAACTGCTTCCACTTCATGGAGTATTTCTGGTGGACATTTTTCTAGCCACCACCAGAACATCCACCACTTTTTGTGAAACCCCAAAGTGAGCTATGGCTATGTCTTCAGGAGCCATTCATGCAGATGGAGAGACTTCTGGTCTAGTGGACCAGGGTCTTCTGTTCCTATGAAAGTAGATCCTTGCATAGGGGCAGAGGTATTGGGGGTTCTACTGCCAACTGTTGCAGCAAAGAGGAATCAGCTCTGTTGAGGCCACAGGGGACCAATAAGTATTAGAGCTGCCCCCCTCCATTTTCAGCCTGAGTAGTACTCTCTGAATGAGTGGGAAGGAAAGGAAGGCATACAGAAACCTCATTTTCAAGAGGACAATGTGTCTCACCAGAAAACTCCAGGCCCCAGAGTAAGCAAGCAGAAATGCAGCAGTTTTACATTGTGTGGGGATGCAAAAAGGTCCAGCCCTGGATGACCCCATCTTTTGAATAGGTCATCGACCACCAAGGTCAGCAGCTCTCACTCATGCATCCTGAACTGTGTCTGTCTGCCAAGACATTTTGGATGCCTGGCACATGTACTGCTATTAGTTCTAGACCATGTTTCAGAGCCCAATACCAAACTCTCATTGCTTTCCTGTATAGCAGACAAGTGGTCCTGGAAGGCCTGGAGTCCATACAGGACTGCCGTCATTTCCCGAACACTTATGTGCAAATTGCACTCCACTTGGGTCTGTGTGCCCTGTGTTTGATGAGGACCCATGTGAGCACCCCATCCTAACCCCAAAGCATCCGTGGTGAGGCTCTGAAGAGGGGAGGGGAGGGAATCAGGAATGGAACCCCCTTAAGCAGGTTGCTGCATTCCATCCACCACTTGAGCACTTTGTGCACTGGGAACATGACTAGAACCATCTATTCTAGATCATTTGTGAACTGGTCCCACTAGACTCTTGGAGTCCACTGGGAAATTTCCATGTGTAACCTGGCCAGTGGTACTTAGACAATGGCTGCGGCCATGACACCCAGAAGGCATTGGCTGTTGTGCACTAATTGTACTTAGGCAATCAGGCATTTGGCCCTGTCTGAGGCAGGAAAGTCAAGCCCTGGGCTGTGTTCAGGACTGCTGCAGTCGCTGGCAGGGTGTCAGTACTAATTTTGGTATACTGATTGCCACCCTCAGAGCATCGAACAGTTGTCCGGTTCAAGCTAAGGTCTTCAACAGCTGGTCTCTGGAGTGCGCTTTTAATAGCCAATCATCCAAGTAAGGGAAAACATACAGGCCTTCCCTGTGAAGGGCTGCTGCCGGCGCTGCCAAGCATTTAGTAAAGACTTGTGGCACAGAAGACAAGCCAAAGGGCAACATTCTGAATTGGTAATGCTCCCCCAGAAACAGGAATCTTAGGTATTTCCCATGAGGTTTCTGGATCATGATATAGAGGTACCCTGGTTGGAGCATATCCAATTGCCCATTTGCAGTAACAGAAGGAGACCATGCAAAGTGGCCATTCTGAACTTCTTGTATTCTGTGAGGAAGTTTAGATGCCATAGATCCAGAATAGGCCTCAGGTCTCCTGTCCACTTTATGAACATACAAAATTTGCCAGCAGATAAAGGCCTAGAGGTCTATCAAGTCTGCTCGAATGTCCAGCTAGCACCTCTAATTCTGCAGCTGCCCTTCCCTTCCACCCTTCCCCTTCATTAACCCTCCCCCTTGTCCTGTCCCATCCCCTTTTGAAGCAGTCCACTGTTCTACTGGATACCACTTCTGCAGGTAATGCATTCCACCCAGCCACCACCCTCTCTGTAAAAAAGTGTATCCTCATCTCCTTCCTGAACCTTCCTCCCTCCCTCCCTCCAGTCTCATATCATGTCCCCTGGTGTCCCTCCCCTCCCTTACTTTGAACAGCCCCTCTGTACCTTTATTCCTTTCATGTACTTAAAGGTTTCAATCATGTCCCCCCTGTTCCTCCTCTCCTCCAGTGAGTACATGTTCAACTCCCTCAGCCTCCTCTCATATGATAAGTCCCCCAGCCCCTTGATCATCTTTGTCACCCTGTGCTGCACCCCCTCCGGTAATTTAATGTCCCTCTTCAGATACAAATGCCAGTACTGCACACAGTACTCCAGGTGCAGTCTAACTAATGACCTATACAGTGGCAGAATCACCTCCACCCTCCTCGAGGATATACCCCTTGCAATACAACCCAGCATTTTGTTGGCCTTTGCAGCTGCCTTCCTATATTGTGCCGAGTTGTTCATTGACCCTGTAATAAGCACACCCAGATCCTCCTCCTCCTCTGTCTCAGCTACTGCACTCCCCCAGCTGGTAACTCCTCCTGTTCTTCATACCAAAATGCAGCACCTTGTACTTTTTGGCATTAAACCCCAGTTGCCAGGTGTCTGACCAAGTTTCAAGCTTTGCCAGATCATCCTTCAACCCCTGCCATCCCTCTAGGTCATCCATCACTGCTCCTACCTTGGTATCATCAGCAAACAGATGGATCTTGCTCTTGATGTCCAATGATATGTCTGCAATGAATATCCCAAACAACACGGGTCCCAACACCGAGCCCTGTGGAACATCGCTCGTCACTACCCTTGGGTGTGAGAGCTCCCCACTCACTACCACCCTCTGTTGCCTTCCCTGAAGCCAGTTTCCTACCCATCTTACCAGCTTTGCACCCGCCCCTGTGCCTACTAACTTACTTTCCAGCCTTCCATGCGGCACTGAGTGGAATGCCTTACTGAAGTCCAGATACAGGACATCCACTGCATGGCCCCAGTCCAGTTGCCTAGTTACCCAGTCATAGAACTCCACCAGGTTGGTTTGGCAGGATCTGCCCCATATGAAGCCATGCTGTCTGCTGTCCTGTAGTCCTTTGGCTTCTAGGAGGGCCACCAGCCTCTCCTTCAGGATAGTCTCCATTAGTTTACCCACGATGGATGTGAGGCTCACTGGTCTGTAGTTTCCCGGATCATCCTTGGGGCCACTCTTGTGGAGAGGCACCACATGAGCCATCCTCCAGTCCTGAGGTACACACCCTGAATGTAGTGAGGCATTAAATAGGTCTGCCAAAGGTCCTGCAAGGACCTCTTCCAGCTCCTTCAGTATCTGGGGTAGAGGCCATCTGGGCATGGCGCCTTGTCCACCCTCAGTGCCTTCAAACCCTCCCGAACTCTGCCCTCCATGAGTTTCCCATCTATCACCCCTTCCCCGTTTTCTGCCATTTCTCCCCCCTTGGGTGGCACCCCCCCCTTCTCCTTAGTAAATACTGAGCAGAAGCACTCATTTAGTGCTTCTGCCTTATCGTACTCTGCTTCCACCCAACCTCCCTCCTTCCTTCCTAATCCTTTTTATATGGTCCTTACAGCTCCTTTTCTCCCTGATGTACCTAAGGAAGTCCTTCTCCCCCTTCTTAATGCCTTGTGCCAGCCTGAGTTCCGAAGATGCCTTGGATCCCCTTACTGCCCTTGTCACCTCCTTCGATTCCATCAAGTACTCCTCCCTGTCCTCCCCCTCCCTGTTTCCTTGTACTTCCTAAAGGCAGCTCTTTTCCTCTTTATCTTTTCCATGACCTCCTTGCTCAACCAGCTTGGTTTCTTAGCCCTAGCCTTCTTGCTCTGGGACTTTGGAACAAGGAAGTACCGGGAGTAAAAACCTGTGTTCCTCTGTTCTAGAGGGACAGGTTCTATGGCCTGTTTTTTGGAGCAGAGTCATTACTTCCTCCCATAACAGGGGCAGGTGCCCTAGAGGGTATGATGACACAGTCGGGGGGAGATGATCTGGAGGGCTGTCCAGAAGTTCCACAGCATGACCCTTTTTATGATTTCCAGAACCCTTGCCTTTGTAGTCATCTCTCGACATTGGTCTAAGTGGAGGGAGAGACGACCTCCTACAACCACCCCTGGAGGTAAAGGTGGTTGGGGCTGTATAAGGAGTCAGGCTGAGCTGCAGAGGATGGCTCCACCACTTTTGGATGCTTTTGAATGGGCACCTGGGGTAGTGCTGGGGAGCGGCAAGGCCTCTGCTCCTTTGCCCCTGCCCTGCTGTCTGGGGACTCTGCACTGCCCTCTGAAATCAGCTGGGCAAAAGATACCCTTGCTCCTACCCCTGGGTTTGGTATAGTACAGAGAGTGCACTGATTTCAGAGTCTAGCCACAGGCTTGGAGATCTTTTAAAACCTCGTGTACCTCTTGGCCAAACTATGTTTGCCCTCTGAATGGGGCATTAAGAATTGTTTGCTGCACATCTGTGGCAAAGCCTGCTACTCTGAGCCAAGAATATCACATGCAATAGATGCCAGAGGCCACAGCCCTGGCAGATGCATCAGAAACACCACAGACTGTGCAGAGCAAATGCTTGTCCACATCAGAAATACTCCTGTTTTGGAAAGCCCTCAGGCAAAGCCTGTACAGCAGCCTTAGCCTTCCTCCAGAGAGAGTTCTGATATGTCATCATGTGGGCCTGGCAGTTAGCAATACAAAGACCCAACAAGGCAGAGGCATATGTATGCTTGCCTAGGACATCCAACCTCCCAGATTCTTTGTTAGGAGGAAGGAAGGTCAGGTGTTTAGGTGCTTTGGACCTGTCATGGACAGCAGTGATCACCACCAAGTCCATCTTAGGCTGTGTAGCATAAAAAGGCTTCCCAGAAGGGGCAGAATACATTTTATCTGCCCTTCTGGGTACAGCTGGTATATTGTTTGGTCTGTACCAAGCTACATGGGTGGAATCCTCTAAGATAGGAAGTAGAGGAGGCACCACAACAGAGGGAGATTCTGGAGCTCCAGGAACTCCAGCAGGTTCCTTTTAGTATTATTCTGCTCTTCTGAAGCAAAGCACATAGCAGCTTGTATCATAGTGAAGAATGAGGGATCCTCTGGAGGTGTGACCTTGGTGTGTTCACAACAGAATCCTCACTGCAAGTAGAGACTGTAGAGCTGGTGCCATGTTTGTATTGGCTCTCAGCATAGACATCTTGTTTCTCCTTTTCCTGCATCATCAGATCAGGGTTATACTCATAGTCATCATTGACTGGATCAACAGGAATAAGAGACTGTGCTGGCAATGTCAGCAGTGGCATAGGAGGATTTTATGTCAATGGAGTACCTTATGTCATCGAGGGGTTTAGACATATAGGGCCCCTTCAATGGACTCCCTGGAAGGGGGAGACCAGGAAGTAGATGCCTTATCATGACTCAAAAAGTGATAAGGACTGCCTGAGCATTGGCGTCTCTTTGGTTAGAGGGTTTGACTGGAGGAGTCGACGGGGGAGGCTGAGTCCCCATCATGAGTGGTGACATACCAGCTGTAATAGGCCCAGTAGCGCCCATGCCAAGCCCCGATCTTGGTGTCAGGTCAACAGTTGAGGGGATGGTCGGTGTCACCATTGGAGCAGACCTCAAAGCAGAGGTTGTACCTGTAGAGCACAGGGGTTACCTGGAGTGCTACGGAGAAGACTGCTCCTTGTCCCAGTGCTTGTATTTGTGACTCCCTGAAGATTTCCTCCAAGATTTTGATGACTACAATTCGGTCAACGGAGCTGACAACACAGATTTTTCTTATAGCTGCTTCTCCACTTTTTCTATGGTCTTTTGGAATAAAAATGTATCCAAAGCCCCTCTTTCTGTGTCTCCTGGTTGCATAATTAAACTCCCAGCAGATTCCACAGGCTTTCATGTTGTGGTCTAGACCTAGGCGACAGACACAAACTTCATGGGAGTCTCCAGTGTAGATCTTTTCTCTGCACTCCCAGTACCGGAAAAGTTTTGGTGGGTCCTTCGACAACATGCAGGTCAGTGAAAATCGCTATAAAAGTGATTACTTAGTTATGTAAAAGAAATAAAATGGTGGCTATGAGCAGCAATTTATCTGATGGCTGTCCAAAAAGTCTGATTAACAGTTTGAAAATAATTGGGAAGAGGAGGGGCCACCCATGTTTATCTATACTCTGACACCTGATGTCATCATGAGTGACCCCTGGCTGACTGCTTGCAAAAGTTTCCATGTGGTCCTAGTCCCTACTGGCTGTAAGTTCCAAAGGTGTGATCTGATGCAGGAGATATCCTTGAAGAAGATCTTTAAATACCTCAGGGGGGTAAATAAGCTACAAGAGGGAAGTATTTTTCAGAAGACAAGGTACTCCAAAACAAGGTACAGGCAATGAAGCTGGAGGGGGTAGATTTAGGAGAGAAATGTGAGTAAGTACTTCTTCAGAGAAAGAGTGGTGGATTCCTGGAGCAGATTTCCAGAGGAGGTGGTGGGGTGAAAACAGTGATGAGGTTCAAGAATGCATGGGATAGGCACAGAGGAATCATAGTGGAAAGGAAGGGGGAGGGAATAAGCTATAGATCAAGTAGGGTCTATGATGATAGTTCAAGTTCAAGTTTATTGCAGGAACACTCCATTGAGCAAGCTCATTCACAAGGAGGTCCTGAGACATGTACACTGAGGAAGAACATTACATAAAATAAAAATACTTGATAGAACAATAGTATAACATGTAATCATGTGTAAGTTCTAAAGGTGTGGTCTGATGCAGAAGATATCCTTGAAGAAGATCTTCAAAGCATGGCGATGACATAATGTAGGTAGGGAAAAATGGGCAGACTGGCTGGGCCAAGTGGTCCATATCTGCTGTCAAATTCTGTTTCTATATCCCTATTAGTTGCTAAATGCACTCTGAGTACAATCCCGTCTAACTCCACTTAGGGAAGATGGGGAACTTTGTTTAACCAGGAGTAGCACACTAAGCCAAAGCTTGTTTACAGGTGCGACCTGGGAGTACAAGGAAGTTAAGTGACTTGCTTAGGATCACACAGTATGCACCTAGACGGCTGTGGGATTCAAACCCAGGTCTCCAGATCTGCAGCTCAGAGCCTTAACCCATTGTGCTATACTGCTTCCTGACTGCACTGCCTGTGGAAGAGTGTTGTGTACTAGATTGGATCAAGTACACTAGCTCTTGCACAGGGTACATCCCTCGTGTTGCAGGAGAAGCAGGTCTTTTTCTCTGATGGTTTTTCTTTTGGCGATGCCAGACTATTTTTTGGTTGGTGAGGCCTTCTTCCTTAGGTATGCCAGCTGGGCTGTTAGCCCAATGCGCTAAGTGGTGCCTGGGGAGGTGAACGGACCTCGACTCCTTTGGACTGATCAGTCTTACAGTTCCACATGCACCTGAGATTCCTTCCTTTTTTACCCTGACAGGAAAAACGGGGACATATTCTGACTAGCTATTCAGTCAGTCATCTGTTAGGTAATATGGGGTTTGGTTTTTCCAGATGTCTGTGTGATTCATTCCTATTCTGATACATTGTGCCATCTCAGTTGCAAGGGATCCCAATTCTGCTTGTCCCCGCTTGCTTTTCTGCCACAGCCATATGCTTCAGGGCTGCTGCCTTTAAAATCACTATCCATCTCCTGTGTGGCTAATGGTGTGAGGCTTTGGTTCCATAACCAGCTACCCCTTTTATGCCACCTGGTGTGCCTTTTTTACTTTATTCAAAGATTGGTAGGTGAGTGTTATTTTACTGTTTATTTTGTATTTCTAATATACTTTTCTTATCCCTTTGAGCTAGGGAAATTCTTGTCCCACATTTATTTTTTCCCACTTTGTTTCTCTCCTGACGAACAGAACTGAGATTAGTGAAGGAGCCGTCGATGGTTATTTGCTAATGTGTAGCACCATGTGGGGCTGCGCAGGTGCCATGCCCAATTGCCATGGCTATCCCCCTGGCAAAAGCTTTGCTCCAGCAGGGTCCTAATGCTTCTGGCCCAGACCCATAAGTGTTACTCAATGGTGAAGATATTCTGGAAGATTGACAATTACGGTAAGTATGTAACTTTCGTTATTTGGTTTTGGTCCACATTGGAATACTTCTACCTGTGCTCAGAAACACTTCTATGAGGATCAGAGCAGAGTAAGCAGGTAGTCCATTAAGACCCCTCCCTAAGAGGAAATGCATCCCATTATAAAAGAGAACTGTTCTGAATCTGTAAGTTATTTTTCCTGCAGAATCTGTTTTTTTTTGGTTTTTTTTTTAAATACCAGTTCCACTGTGGGAATAAGTACCATTTTTGAACTCCATGATGTAGTTTATGTCCCTTGCAGCCACATAGTTCTATAATAGAAAATCGATGCATTGTGCCAACAATATAAGTGCTGAGCAAAGACATAAACTAAATCACAGAGTTCTAAAATGAGCCTTACCATGAATGTGTACATCAGAAACACCCACTGCATTTACTGAAAGGCCAGTAAAGATAGAACAATAACAAAACAGCTTTTACAGGAAAATAACCTACAGGTTCAGCGCAGTTCTCGTTTAAATTACCGAACACTAGACAACTTTGGGATGCATATGTGCTTTCTAAGAAGTCTCCATAACCTTTGACAGTAGTATAGAATCTCTTACTGCTCTTTTACTTTTCTCAGGTCTTCAACACCTGGCATCAGCTGGCAGTTTCCACACGGCATGCAGACAAGTGAAAAATCCATGGATTCTAAATAACACCTCGGAGTTTGACCTGTTACTGCGAAAAGGGGTGAGACACCAGTGTCAGGAGGCTTTGCCCCTCTGAGGTTTGAAGTGCTCATCGACATCAGCTGTACAGAACTGGGTGTGCTAATGACGTCTCCACTTGGTTTTATGGGAGGCAGAGCTGCGTGTGTGGGCCCCAGAGAAAGAACTGAGATAGCCATTTCTGAATTCTCTGACTGGTCAACTATGGATTTGGACTGGAGGGACTTGTAAACATTCCTGAGTGGGGTCAGAGTGTCTGTGCTGCTTTGGTTGGAGGTTGTGATGTTGCCACAGCAGAGAGGGGTACAAGCAAGGAAAGCTTACAGTCTGTATAGAAATAGAGTAGAAGGAAAGACCTGGAATGTAAGACTGTCAGCTAACTGTAAGTGTGCTCTCTGTCTTCTCTCTTTCTCTCCCTCTCTCTCTCTCTCGCAGTATTACAAGCGTGATGCGTCTGTCACTAAGGGCAGGAGAGCCAAATCCATGACAGTGCCATTTATTTTATTTTCCAACAGCTAAGATTAAATTACATTTAGGTTAAGTTTTATTTTATATACCTCTCACCAAAACACCCCAAGCATATCACAGTTCTGAACAGGAAAAACTACTTATAAAAACCAAAGAGTTTGTCAGCCAAAAAGGACCGTTTGGCCCATCCAGTCTGCCTAGATGTTCCGTGCCTAATCTGTCTGCGCAGTCCCTAAGTGGTCTCCAGTGACACTCCCGCCTCCCTGCCTGTTTTCTTTATGTAAACACAATAATTTATTTAGCCTAAAACAAAAATTAATGGAAGGTGAAAGAGGAAAACATCCTATCACCATTTCAATAAAAGTTAGTCGACATGGCCAAGGTGAGTAGTCACTTTTTTTTTTTTACTCTATGTTTATTGTTTTTTACATAAAAAACAACACATATTGTACAATCTCCTACCAGGCATCATACATAGTAAGCACATACATCCAATGTATATTTAGGATTGAAAACCTACACAGTCTTGCATTAGGAGTGGGGGGAAAAGAACAATTCTAAACAGCACATAACATGTTAACGCTTTAAAGCTACAGTCTACTAAGGTTTTTGGGGAAGCAATTGCTAAATATGAAAGTCCAGAAATATTTCAGTGCTCAACCACCAGTGGTGATATGTCCCCAAGTCCGTGAAAAGGTAATCTAAACATTTGTAACACACTAAATACAGATGCATCCTTTCAAATATGAAATCATAACGCAGCAAGTTAAACTGGATGATACAATTTTTTCAACATCAGCTAGTGCTGTTGAGTCAGCTGTTACTGTAGATCAACAAGGTAAGAACAACCAGTAACCCAGTAAAACACTTTTTATCATTTTAATGAATAAAGGTATAAAACTCTTTACTTGTCTCTCAGTTCAAATTAACTGACTCGGGTCTCTTCTTCAGAATCAGACATGTCCTGCTCTCCATCACTTGAAACTCACGGCTAATGGCTTCAACATTTTTGCCAGCTTCCACAGGATCACTAAATTGGAACATGTGACCCCCATAGTAAATGTGGAGCCGGGCCAGCCATAAAAAAGAATGTGTTACTCCCAGACTGCGAAGTGACCCTGGACCATGCCGAACTTTTTTCTCCTTGCCTTGGTGGCGTAAGATAGGTCCGGGATTAAGTGAACGGTAGTCCCGTTAAAGCTCAAGCCATCCGCTGATCTAGCTGCATGCAGCAGTGTGTCTCTGACAGAGGGGTTTGTGGTCATCAGCAGAACAACTCTCTGGGCCTCACCATGTGGACCTGCTGCTCGAGGGGTTATGTGGTAGGCTTTGTAAAAATAATTTTTTTACTTCCTTTGGTAAATCCAAAGCGTCTCTCAGTAAGTTTTGCAAGAAAAGTAGCAGGTCTTCTTCCTCACTGCCCTCTGGGAGACCAATAATTCTCACAAGTGATGCCCTGCTTGAATTCTCCAAGGCCTCTAGATAATATCACAAGTGCACATTTTCTTCCACCAGTTTAGAGCTTGTGGCCATCACTTGATTAGCAGTCTTCTCTGCCGGAGTTGCGCTCTGTGTAGCCACTTCCGGTTTTGTGTCTTGTTTGACAAATGTTTGGAGAATTGACTCAACTTTTAGGTCTATGGCCTGCATTGAAATTTGCAGTGCTCTCCAAGGGGGCTCTGAACCAGCCAATGTCGTTGTAGTAGTGGCGGCCTGGGGCTCAGCAGCCTGAGTTATTTTAGATCCACTGACACTCGTCTTCTGGTTACGACCCATGGTTATGACAGGTATCAAACAATGACTCTTAATGTTGGCTTCTTGGTGTCGGTGAAAATTAAGGGCTGTTTCTGCATCAAATGAAGAAAATTTTACTTTTTGTCTTGATAAGATGCAGAGCTGTTTAAGTGTGCATCATGCCTGTAGGCTACTCCACAGCACCCTCCGAGTAGTCACTTTTTAAACTCAGCTTTAAAAAGGCCGTCTCTAGTAATAGTCCTGATGGAGGCCAGGAGGGAGTTCCAGACTAGAGGACTGGGGCCACTACACAAAAAGCCCTATGCCCTGCTGATTTCAGTCAGAAAGAGGGGATGCCAAGGGTCCCATGGTCCCTGGAATGAAGAGCGCTCCTTGAGTAGTAGGAAATCAGAAGCTTGTGAAGGTAGGTCAGAGCCAATTGGGCAATACGAAAGAAAGTGCACCCATACCCAGCAGCCAGGGGAAGCTGTTGCTGGCATATGCCAGTGATGGCTTTTGGCCTGAAAGGCATTGCTTAACCTGAACTCTGGTACAACAGCTCCAGAACACTGACTCTGGGTTCTGTGACCTGGGAAGTACAGTATTTATTTACTCTCTGTTTTTAATGAATTATTGTGCTACACTGAGCTGCCACATTGATATTTATGTGCAATATCCTTGCTACACAAGGAAGATGTTTGATGTTAATTTTTTAGGCTAAAACCAGATAAGAAACCATGTCACAAACTACACAAGTCCATACTCCTCCTTGCACCCGAGTACATTGCATCTCCCTCAAATGGCATTCACTCTATCAGAGAAAATATTAATGGAGTAGCAAAAGCCTATCATACTGCTAAGGGTCTGAACAGCTATGCATTTCACTTGTTCAGCTGGCCAGTTATGCAAGCCAGCTGTACAACATCAGACTACTCTGTGCAACCCTGAAGAGTAGCCAGAACAATAACTTATATGGCAGTATGAATTTGGCGAGCAATGGGACTGCTCCAAACCCAGAGCACCTCTGAGAAAACTGGACAGCTAATATTGTTTACATTATTGTGTGGCTTCTGTTCACATTCTTGTGTTACATGTAAGTGATAAGACCCAGCTGGGTGTGGGGTGTTATGCAACACCCAACCACTTCAGGGCCTTCATAGCCCCTGAAGAGGGGTTATCACACAACACCCCGCACCCTGAAGGGTCTTAGTACACTTACAAAATATAGTTGTTTTGTAATAGCAAATGCCCAAATAGAATGGTGCGAGCAGTGGCAGCTGTGCCGGGAGAAGGAACAGGCAAGAGTGGAGGGATTGCAGTGCTGGCCCTTCGAACTGGGAGGTCACCAACGAGCAGGGATGTATAAGCCACATGCAAGCTTTTTTTTTAATACCAGTCCATGTTGCCTCAACTATATGGGACAGTAATTCTGTCAGTCAATCACTTGCCAGCATTTCTCTTATCCATTTTCTCAGTTTGATTTCATGTTTGCCCCCACAAGGAGCCTATTGTTGGAAAGGGCTATTTTCCAGTGCTCCTGAATGGTGTTATGATTTTCTTGCCTCCTCTCCAAATCTCTCAAACTGCATTCCTAACCATTATGGGCTCATACTAAGGTTCCAGGACTAGGAGCAAGGTGGTGGGGTGGCATTACCAAGCAGTGAACATCCAGTTTGATGCCCAGGACAGGCTCAAAGAAGAGTCCTGCAGTTTAAGAATAGGGTGCACAGAGGCAGTCCTAAAGCACTGCAGAATATGGTAGTTCCCTGTATCTGTGCCTTCTTTGTGTATTTTTTATTTACTATTTATCTCATGAACTACTGGCTCTTGCCCCTTTGGCAGGTCACAACAGCTCCATCCTCCTCCTTCTCTGGGACTTATTTCCAGTCTATCATACCTCCATGGTTTACCCACCCCCTCTCATGGTGGAGCAGTCAGGACCACCCATACCCCTTTGAAGACAGAATTCAGTTAACAATGAAGGACTTGGTTATAGGTATGGGGATTGCGAGTGTCCCTCTTCATCCCACTTGTATAAAAGATTTTCACTACCCCCTATCATATGAGACGCTGGCATAAATGTGCTACTGATATTACAAACATATGAAAAAGCCAGCAGATACAGGCCTTACAGTCTATGACATCTGCTCGAGTGCGCAGCTCTCAGTGTTGAGTACTGATGTTGCTCCCCAACCCCCTCTCCCCCTTCCTCACTGATTACACCATCTGAGCTACCTCCATCTTCCACACCCTCCCTATTCTGATTCTGCCCTCGACCCTGTCACACACCCTCATAAATCCCACCACTGATGTCTGCGAAATCAGTTCCTCAGGCAATGCATTCCATGCCATCACCACCCTCTCTGTGAAAAAGTGCTTCCTCATCTCTCTTCTGAACTCCGCCCCCCCCAACTTCAGTCTGTGCCCTCTTGTGATCCCTTCCATCCTAAACTTAAACAGGCCCTCAGGGCTAACACTATTTATGCCCGTCAAGTACTTAAAGCTCTCTATCATATTGCCCATCCCTTCTGTCCTCCAGGGAGTACATACTGAGTGCCCTCAACCTATCCTTGTGGGGCTGTTCCCTCATCCAGCTTAACATCTTGGTCACCCTCCTCTGTACCCCCTCCAACAGCTTGATGTCTTTCTTTAAGAAGGGGTGCCAGAACTGTACACAGTACTCCACTGAGGCCTCACCAGCTACCTGTACACCAGCAGGATCACCTCCCTCACTTCTTGAAGTGACTCCCCTTGCTGTTTATCCCAGCATCCTGTTGACCTTTGTCACTGCTTTCCTACACTATTCATAGATTCATAGATATGTGATGGCAGAAAAGGACCGAACTAGGCCCACCAAGTCTGCCCATTTGCCCAGCTATCTGCTTGGACCTGTGCATCCCCCCTTTAACACTCCCAAGGGGTTGTCCCATGCCCTTTTGAATCCCTCTACTGTTTCCTCTCCAACGACTGCATCTGGGAGTCTGTTCCACTTTTCCACGACTCTCTCTGAGTAATAGTATTTTCTAATGTTACCCCTGAACTGTCCTCCCTCCACCTGCAGGCCATGCCCCCTCGTCCTCTTACTTCCTTTCATCTTGAAGATGCTCCCCCCGGCACTCTGTTTATACCCTTAAGGTACTTGAAGGTCTCGATCATGTCCCCCCTCTCCCTTCTCTGCTCCAGGGAGTACATGTTCAAATCTCTCAACATTTCTTCATAGGATAGATGGCTTAACCCTTTTACCACTTTTGTCGCTCTCCTCTGAACCCTCTCTATCCTCCCCACATCCTTCCTGAGGTAAGGCCTCCAGAACTGGACTCTGTACTCCAAGTGTGGTCTAATGAAATGGGTGTACAAGGGTTCTATGACCTCCCTATTCCTACTGGTGATCTACCTTCCGATGCATCCCAGCATTCCACTCCCTCTGGCCACTGCCCTCCCACACTGCCCTTCCACCTTCAGGTCTCCGGATATAATGATGCCCAGATCCCTTTCTTGCTCCATCTCCTCCAGCTCTCTGCCCCCCATACGGTATCCTGCCTTCTGATTTCTGTAGCCCAGATGCATTATTTTAAATTTTTCTGCATTGAATTCAAGCTGCCACCTTTTTGACCATGCTTCAAGTCTCCCCACATCTCGCTACATTTGTTCCGCCCCTTCCTCCGTGTCCACCCTATTGTAGATTTTGATATCATCCGCAAACATACTCACACCCCCTCAAGGCCCTCCATGATGTCTCCTACAAATATATTGAACAGTAGGGGCCCCAGCACTGATCCCTGGGGGACCCCGCTCGTGACCTTGCCTTCCCCGGATGCCACCCCATTTATTATGACCCCCTGTCTCCTTTTTTCCAGCCAGTTTCCCACCCATTTGACTGCCCCCACCCCATCCCCAGTCCTGCCATATTACCCAGCAGCCCCCATGAGGCACTGAGTCAAATGCCTTTCTGAAATCTAAATAAACTACATCTACCGCTCCACCTTGATCTATTTCCTTGGTGACTCCATCAAAAAACTCTATCAAATTTGTTTGATAGGATCTGCCCCTAGTAAAACCATGTCGTCTTGGATTCATCAGGCCATTTGTCTCCAGGTAGCTGGTGATCCTGCCTTTTACTAGCTTCTCCATAAGCTTGCCTACCACTGATGTCAAGCTCACGGGCCTGTAACTTCCCACTTCCTCTCTCCCTCCCCCCTTATGCAGAGGGACCACATTTTCCTGCCTCCAGTCTTCCGGCACCACCCCCGTTTTCAGGGACCGATTGAAGAGTGCAGTCAAGGGTCCTGCCAATACCTCCTTTAGCTCCCTTAACACCCTTGGTGCCATCTGTTGGCCCATTGCCCTTCCTTCACAGCCCAGTTCTTCCAATATTTCCTCTGAGAAATGGCCTCATCTCCACCCCCCCTTCCCCAGCCATTTCATTACCTGCTCTGCTGCCTTCTTCCCCTTCTTCCTTCCCCTTGAACACTGAGCAAAAATAGGTGTTTAGTAAGTCTGCCTTTTCTCTGTCTCCTCGTATCACCACCCCCTCTTTTGTTCTTAATTGGAGAATCCCCTGCCTAGTCTTTCTTTTTTCATTCACATAGCAAAAGAAAGTCTTATCCCCTTTTTTGACCCCTCTCGCTATTCGCTCCTCTGTCTGTGCCTTTGCCATCCTTACCTCTACCCCTGCTTCCCTCTGGCTCACCTGGTATTTTACCCAGTTCACTTCCATCTGAGTTGTCTTGAACCTTCTAAAGGCTTTCCTTTTTGTCCTTACCTTTTTTGCTACTACCCTCGTATACCACAGCGGTTTTCTCCTCATCTTATTTTTACTCTCTTTCTCTCTCTCTCTCTCTCTCGGCACATATGTCAGTGGTCCCTATAATAGCTTCCTTGATCTTCCCCCACCTTGCCTCCACCTCCATCAACTCCCCTACTCCTTGCAACGCCCTCTCCACTATTTCCCCAATTATCCTGAAGTCCATCCTCCTGAAATCCAGGACCTTTAACCTAGACTGGTGAACCTCTGCAGTGTTACTCATTTTAAACCTGACCGTGTTGTGGTCACTTGTACCGAGATGTTCCCCCACCGATACCTCTTCCAACCTTCCCCCATTCGTCAGGACCAGATCAAGAGTAGCTCCTGCCCTGGTTGGCTCCCTGACCAGTTGATTTAGGAGGGCCAACTGCAGGGAGTCCAACATTTCCCTGCTACTGGTTGAAGCAACCGAAAGGGTGTTCCAGTCCATGTCCAGCAGATTCAGGTCCCCATCAGCACCACCTCCCCCCTTGCCGCCATTCTCATGAACTCGTCAGCCATACTTCTATCCACCATTTCGTGCTGTGCTGGGGGTCTATACACCACCCCCATATGCACTGACTCCCCTTTTCCCCACTGCCAACGAGACCCAGAGTCCTTCTGCCTCTCCCCACTTACCCTGCAATACTAATGCCTTGATACCTTCCTTTACATAGAGTGCAACCCCCCGCTTCCCTCCCTGTCTTTCCTGAACAATCTGTACCCTGGTATCTCCATTTTCCATCTCTGCTGCTGGTGGCACCATGTTTCAGTTACCCCCACTATGCAGAGTGATTCATGTGACCTGTGACCAGCACACCCAGATCTTTTACCTCGATGGATGCCGATAACTGCTCTCTACCCAGCTGGTAATTGTACCTAGGATTTTTGGTTCCAAAGTGCATAATCCTGCACTTCTTGTCATTGAAACCCAGCTGACAAGTGTCTGACCACCTCTCCAATGCTTTTAAGTCCCTCTTCAGTACCCCCCCACCTTCCACTCCATCCACCACTGCTCCCGGTTTGGTGTCATTGGCAAACAGGCTCATCAAACTTTGAATCCCGACTACCATATCAGCTATGTAGATGTTAAATTGCACCGGCCCCAGCACTGAGCTTGTGCGACCCAACTAATGACTGCCCAGGGTAATGAGAGACCCCCCCCATACTACCACCACCCTCTGCTGCCTGTTTTCCAGCCAGCTCCCAATCCATCTGACCAACTATCCCCCAACCCAGGTTCTTCGGCTTAGCTATCAGCCTCCCGTGAGGCACCGAGCTGAAGGCCTTATTGAAGTCCAAATACAGGACATCAATCACCTTGCCTGCCATCCAGTGCTCTAGTCACCCAGTCATAAAAGTCCACAAGGTTGGTCTAACAACCTGGTGGACAAATATTGAATGCAACAGGTATGCACAGAGCGAGCCAAGTGCCTCTTCTCTCCCTCAGCTCTCCTGCCTGCAACTCCACCTGTCATACCCCAGGTGAGGTTAGCACAGCAGGATCAGTCACTCACTTCTCCTAAAGGAAGCCAGCATCCTCTGGGACACTCTAGCCTCCTTCTCCTGCCAGCCCACTAGCGTCTCGCCGTTGTTCCTGAACCCGGGTCCCTGGCACATTGAATGGCAACATTACCACTGTACTGATGGGCGAGGGCCAGCTCTTATGTATTTATTTTTAATATTTGAGCCCATAAGGAACATTGCCGATGGGGAGAGGACTGTGTCCCCCACAGGACTTTATCCGCTGCAGCACAGCACCTCAGTATTGTTTCCCAATCAAAAAAAAATAACTTCTTTCTTCCCCTTTCCCACAGCTGACACTCCTTCCAACAACAAAGAACTACGCTACACAGTGGAATCTTCCTCATTCTGCCTTTTGGCTATAGCTGAACCCCCTCAATATGAACTGAGTGACCTGCCCTTATGGTGTACTGAGCGACCCTGTAAGAGAGCACCTGTCACAGCATACAGACTCAGCCAGAACTATGAATAGGATTGTATGCTTTCAAAAGACATACTGAAAGCAGCGTCAGCTGTTACGTAAATCTCTCTGGGAGATCATAAATCTGATTGCTAGCACAGCACCGTAGCATGAAGAGCTTCTACTGCTGATAGCCATGTGCTCTGCAGACTCATGCTGACTTTACTACATCTAAGCTTTTTCCATCTGCCATAATTTTCCCATTGTTCATGGCATTGAAACCCACCCCAGATTAAGATCTGTATTGTGCCTGCAGTGGTGTTGAAATGGTTTCATGTGATTGACAGATAACACAGAGTCGTGGCCCCTTGGGAACAGAATGATGACAAACCCTGGAGGGAGGATGGCAGCAGCCTCTGCCCACTGGGGTGCTAATTTGGCCCATGTCACTGTATCTTGATGAGGGTCCGCTTCAAAGGGGCATATTCTATAATATACATGGTCATATAGGCAAAAAATTAGAGACATTTTTGTGCAAAGGTGCAGTAGGAATAAAATCTGTAATCTCAGACTTGCCTCCCTGTTTCAAGATGGGAGTTTTGTCATGTTAAGAGTGATTGTCAAGTCTGAGTGCACTAGCTGGCTTCAGCTTATACCAGGAAAAAATAAGCATGACATACCCATGACAAAGGCAGACTACATGGTAGTGAAGTATAAAAACTCATCATTTATTAAAGTTGGTGTGAAAAACAGAAACACAGTCACGACTAACTTGTGCTCAAATCATGCTGGCAATGACTGATGATGTCACAATAATTTGGAATGTCTAATGTTTCGCTTGGATGAACCAAAGCTTCATCAGACATTGTCGGCGTGATTTGAGCACCAGACCCCTGTGACTGTGTGTCCGTTTGTCACACCTGTTTTAATAAATGGTGAGTTTTTATACTTTGCTACCACGTGGCCAGTCTTTGCCATGGATGCTTCATACTTGTTTTGTTCTGGTTTCCTCTCCTGTTTAGGATCACAGCTATGTCTCAGTGCTAGCTCAACGTGTTTCTTTTTGGTTCTTCAGCTTTGATCCAGACAAAACCAAGCATGTTTAGGATGCTTTTGATGGCAGAACCAAAGGACAACACTTTGACTCACTACTGGCACTGCAAACTGCTGCTGCTGAAATGCACACCGCTCTGCTGATCAGGCTCAAGTACACCATGTAGTGTGACCTTTGACACACTGCCTTTGAGCAATCCTTTTTTTTTTGCTAAGTGCTTCAGCTTAATTGACATTTCTTTAACCACAGATTTTCAGTAGCTTTTAGAGCAGGGAACATTATATTTCATTCATACCATCCCATGAGAACTCTCCCTTAGGAGACAAAGCACAACACTGTAAAAATGAAGCAAAGCAAGTATTGAGTCAGTTATTAACTGGTAGTGTAACTGAAGGAGTGTGATTTACACTTGAAAGAAACAGCACAATTGTTGGAGATAAAGCTACCAAACAACCTCTTCATACTCCTCATTTGCTGAGCTCACTTCATTTCAGTGACTCCCACTACCACACTAGATTGTTGTCACACACTTCCCTACAGCTGATCAGGTTTGGGTACCTTAGTTCCCTGCTGCCAGTCTCTTCTCTGTCTGGACTACAGACCTGTCAGTTTGACCTCTGTGGTAGGGAAAATGATGGAATCACTTCTGAAGGAAAGATTTGTTGAGTACCTAGAGGCCAGCAGTGCACAGGACCCAAGGCAGCATGGGTTCACAGCATGAAGGTCATGTCAGTCGAATCTAATTGATTTCTTTGACTGGGTGACCAAAGTAGTAGACCAGGGAGGGGCTGTGGACATGGCCTACCTAGACTTTAGCAAGGCATTTGACACAGTCCCACACAAAATATTAGTAGTCAAATTAACCAGCCTAGGAGTGGGTCCCAGGGTGGTAGCCTGAGTAAACCATTGGCTAGACAACAGGACACAGAAGGTAATTGTAAATGGAGTTCACTCTGAAGAAAGAGGGGTTACTAGTGGGGTACCGCAGGGTTCAGTACTGGGTCCAGTCCTTTTTAATGTCTTTATAAGTGACATTGCAGAGGGACTGGAAGGAAAAGTATGCCTTTTTGCAGATGACACAAAGATCTGCAACAGGGTTGATACACAAGGAGGCGTGGAAAGGATGAGAAGGGACTTGGCAAGGTTGGAGGAATGGTCAGAAGTATGGCAGCTTGATTCAATGCCAAGAAGTGCAAAGTAATGCACCTGGGAAATAAAACCCAGGGAAGATTACACAATGGTGGGGAGGTAGTAACAACAACAAAATGGAAAGAGACCTGGGGATAATCATATCAGATGACCTTAAGGTTGGCAAGCAATGTGAGAAGGCGTAGGGAGGGCTGGGGGATACTGGGATGTATAGGGAGAGGTATCACCAGCAGAAAACAGGACGTTGTTATCCCTGTACAGACAGTTAGTGAGACCCCATCTGGAGTACTCGTCCAGTTCTGGAGACCCCATCTCCAAGAAGAACATAGACAGGATGGAGGCAGTGCAGAGGAGGGCAACTAAAATGGTGCAGGGTCTGTAAGAGAAGCCACATGAGGAGAGACTAAAGGAGCTTAATATGTATACCCTTGAGGAAAGGAGGGAGAGGGGGGACACGATAGAAACATTTAAGTACCTCAGTGGAATCAACAAAGTAGCACCTTTCAGAAAAAGAGATGTGCAAGAACAAGGGGACACAATTTGAAGATAGAGGGGGGGACGGCTCAGGGGCAATGTGAGGAAGTATTTTTTCACAGAGAAGGTGGTGGATACATGGAACAGCCTTCCTGAGGAGGTTGTGGGGTCTAAAACTGTGGGAGAATTCAAGAATGCTTGGGACAGACATGAGACTGTTTTTGTGGGGGGTAGGAAGAAATAGGCTGTTGGTTAAATAGGATCTGCAGCTTATCCTCTAGGTAGGGAAATGGGCAGACTAGGTGGGCCAAGTGGTCCTTATCTGCCATCAAAGTCTATGTTTCTATGGAGTCCCTCTCAGCTGCTGGCAGACAGACATCGACATGCGCTTGTTTGCACTACTACCCAGTCTAATCTAACAGGAAGGAACACGCTTTACTGTGCTCCCACTGACATGCTTGCAGTGCAACACAGGCACAGGGGTTGAAGCTGCAAACTGCTGTCCGGCCTGAGCAGTGCCACAGTGGTGCTGAAATAACAGTCACTCACAGATTAGCAGTCAGCAAAAATAAAAAAAAAGGGACAAAACTGGGACAAGTAAACAAAAAAAGGGACAAAGTGATATTTTGCAAAACTTTTGGGGACACTGGGACATGCTGCATAAAATAGGGACTGTCCTGGGAAAATAGGGACTGTTGGTAGCTTTAGTTGGAGACCACTCTGCATTTAGCCTCCTCTCAGAGCATGCCCCAGCTAAAACCTAGAGCTGTCTAACAGAATACTTGGAGATTAGGAATTTTATTGAATATGAATATCCTATTTAAACTGGGTTGTCCTTGTGTTAACAAGGGGAGGAGAGAGACTTACTCCTCTAACAAAGTTGCTGACACCTCATGGTGAGGTCTTAAACTCAGCTGTTTCCTCACTCATCAGTAACAAACACTGAAAGGACAAGAGATGTAGTCTTAAAGGAACACTTTCAGACCATTTTGCATCATAGTTGAAAACCCATATTTCAAACAACATGAAGTCTTGCTATATTATAGACATTAGCAGTTTGATCCAGCTCTAGAACTACCCTGGAGTGAAATGGTTAAAACCATTCCAAAATAGAATTTTGGCACAAAAGCAGCTCTATCTGTGTCATTTCAAACTTGAACTGTCAGATTCTTTACTCCGCCTCAGTGAACAGTCGCTCCGGAGATTTCTCCTTCTGCTCGGTTCATTTCTCGGTTTAAAAAGTGTTTTCTCGGTTGGATTTAAGCGAGAATAGTTTTATTTTAACCGCAAAACCGTTCAGTTCAAGCTCTATCTGTGGTAACCGTAAGTAAATGAAGGTTTTGTCTGTGTGGAACTTGTAAGTTATCGGTTCGGTTTTGAACCGATCAGTGGGTTTAAAACTCATTTAAAACTAAAAGTTACTATTTTAGAGTGCGGTTCCCGGTTCTTATCGGTTCTAAAAAAAAGCAATTTATTACATTTTTTCCAATACCCGTGACACGGTTGAGGAGCCGATAAAGGGTGTCTTGCCTGGCACTGCGTTAAAAGGAGCAGAAGTTTTTGGTTAGGCTGGCATTATGTCTGAGAAACCCAAAAGAAAAACCGGGCCCACTGGGTTTCAACACTGTGATGTTTGTGGGGAAGTCTTTGCCAAGGCTGACCCACACACCACATGTGTTTATTGTCTGGGGTTTGACCACCTCCAGTTAGACTGCCAGGTATGTAAGAATTTCCCTGCAGCCGCCCTGGAAAAAAGATTGGGCAGGCTCAGGGAACGAGAGGCCAAAAAGTCCGCTGACCCGGATGGCCAGCCCGGTTCGGTGCCAACCGAACCAGAGGGAGTGCCCTCTGACCAGGGCCAGATTTCCTCGGGCAAAAGAAAAGCTGGTTCTGAGGAACCAATTCCAGTAAAGAAAACAAGAAAATCAGCAGGTCTGGAGTCCAAAATTCCTTCTCCAACTGCTGCAGAGATAGCAAAAGCCATACAAATTGTCCAGTCACTGTCTCAGGGTCCGTCCGAACCACCACTATCTGGTAAAAGGTCAGTTCGTCCGGTCCCAGTGGTTCAGGATTATGATATTGAGGAATTTTATGAACCAGAGGAGGGGGAGGAGGATTATGAACAGTATGAATGTGGCTGGGAAGGTCTGGGTGTGACCATTGAACCGGACATCTCCCCAGACAGACCTTTAGAATCTCCCCCTATGCTGTCTGAGTCCCCATCTCATTTTATGTTTTATAAAAAAGTTGCTGAAACCCTCCAGCTTCCTTTAGAAGGGGCTGTGGATGAGCAAGAGGAACCTGATTTTGTAGAAATGATGGATATTCCAGAGTCTAGGAGATTGTCTATTCCTTTACATAAGTCTTTTAGGAAACAAACAATTAAAATTTTAAAAGCTCCTAATTTTGTGCCTCCTGTAGATAACAAGATGGACAGAAGGTATACATTGTCAGGCCCTGATACAGAATTCCTTTCTCAGCAATGCAGTCATGTTGGGGTAGTTCAGGCTGCTGCCTGTGATAAAGCTAATATTCCCTTGGCTTCACATCCTCCTGACAAGGATTCCAGGAAGATTGATGCCATGGCAAAAAAGCAGTATATGGCAGCCTCTCTGGGACTCAGGCAAGCAAATTATATGGCTTATGTAGCTAGGTATCAGAAATCTAGATGGGGTACTGTTATGCAATTGGCCAAGCAGGCCCATGGCCAGCTGGCTAGTGAACTAGAACAGGTGGCTGCTGATGACATTGAAGCCTCTAAGGTTCAGTTTCATGCTGCTGTGGATGTTAATGATGTTTCCTCTAGGTCATGGCCACATCTGTAGCTTTTCTAGGTTGGCCTGGCTCAGGTGTACTAGTTTGTCACAGAATACCCAGACTAAGGCTATGGATTTTCCTGTGGTGAAATTCTCTGTTTGGAGAGCAGACAGAAATTACATGAAGAAGATGGATGAATATAGGACTACTTACAAGAGTGCCCAGGCTAAGGAGCAGCAAGCCACTCCTCAAAGGCATGCCCCAGGGGTAGGGGTAGGCCTTTTCACAGGCCTTTCTCCAGACTCAGGCCTCCTCTGCCTATGCTCAGAGGGCTTCTTCAGAGGCAGGGCGAGGGGTGGGCAGACCTGCTCCCACCCCCCAGCCTAAAGCTGCTGCAAAACAGGCACCCTGATGGGTTGCCCAGGGCCGATTCTCCTGTACCAGTGGGGGGCAGGCTGGCTTACTTCAGTCAGAATTGGGCTTCTTTAACCTCAGACAAGTGGGTTCTGGAAGTAGTAAGCCAGGGTCTGGCTCTCAGCTTCAAAAAGTTTCCCAAGTTGAGAAGCAGACTTTTCTACCTGCAAGTGCTTTCAGAGACCTCGCTCTGGAAACAGAGGTCTCATCCTGTTAGCTCTCAGAGCAGTAGAAAGGGTTCCTCCTGCATCAGGGCAGGGGTCTGTATTCAGATACTTCCTTACCCCAAAAAGACAGGAGAATGGCGCCCATTTTAGATCTCAGATATCTGAACAAGCATCTTTTGAAACCAAAGTTCAAAATGGTAACTCTGGCAATGATTTTCCTTCCCTAAGGCCAGGGACTGGCTAGCCTCCCTGGACCTCAAGGATGCCTATTTCATGTCCTAATCAGAAGATCCCATTGAAAGTACCTCAGATTCAAACTGCCCTCAGGTCATTACCAGTTCAGAGCAATGCCCTTGACCTTACCTCTGCTCCAAGGGTATTCACAAAGTGTCTAGCAGTGGCAGTGGCCCACTTAAGGAGGCAGAGGATTACTGTTTTTCCCTATCTAGACGACTGGCTCATTGTAGGCCAGTCCCCAGAACAGGTAAAATCTCACCTGCAGGTCACCCAGCAGCTTCTCACCTCCCTGGGTTTTCTGCTAAACCTACCAAAGTCGGTTCTGGAACCAGTCCAGGTACTCACCTTTATAGGGGCAGAATTGGACACAAAGCTAGCCAGAGCCTTCTTCCCCAGAAAGGGTAAGGGATTTAGTGGCTCTGGCCTCCTCCTTCACTCTGCAGGTCTCTCGACCAGCAAGACACTTTCTGCAGCTCCTGGGGACATGGCTGCATCCACAGCTGTTGTGCAGGGAGCCAGATTTCAGATGAGAGACATTCAGTTTCACTTGAGAACCTTTTGGTCTCAGAGAAGAGACCCCTTCCAAGTTGGTCCCAGTGACTCGAACCTTGATCCTAGCTCTCCAGTGGTGGCAGGATCAGAGCAATTAAGGCGGGGGTCCCTTCATTTCCCCTTCTCACGACTTGACTCTCACTACAGATGCTTCCCTTCTGGGTTGGGGAGCCACGTGGCGACCTTTCCACTCAGGGAGTCTGGTCCCCAGGAATCTCTGCTTCACATCAATTTGCTGGAACTCAGAGCTGTCTTTTTAGCTCTTCAAGCTTTTCTGCATCTGTCCACGACAAGGTGATACAAGTCAGAACAGACAACACCACAACAATGTGGTACATCAACAAACAGGGGGCACTTGGTCTTGAGCCTTGTGCACCGAGGCAATGAAGTTGTGCTCTGGCCTATTCCTGAACACTTCCTCATAGCAGTTCATCTTCCAGGAAGGACAATGTCCCAGCGGATGCCCTCAGCAGGATTTCCCAGGGCCATCACGAATGGTCCCTGGATCCTCAAGTGCTGGGGATAGTTTTTGCCAGGTGGGGCATCCCTCAGATAGATTTTTTGCAGCCCCAGACAATCACAAACTTCCTCTGTTCTGTTGCAGGCCTCCAGTGCTGGGCTCAGTTCCCCTGGATGCCCTTCTTCTGGATTGGGAGGGGAAGTTCCTCTATGCTTTCCCCCCTTTCCTCTCCTATTCAAAGTACTAGTCAAAATCAGATCTCAGCCTTGCAGGGTGATTCTGATTGCCCCGGATTGGGCCAGGCAGCCCTGGTACCCACTCCTTCTGTCTCTGACAGTCCATCTTCCCCTGTGCCTCCCCAGGAATCACAATCTGTTGACTTGTGCCCAGGGAAGGGTTTGGTATCCGGACCTCAAATCCCTCAACCTCAAGGCCTGGCTCTTGAGGAGTTAGAGTTTGCTGATTTACACCCTCTCAGGGTGTTCTTGAGATCCTAAAGGCTTCCAGAAAGCCTTCCACTACGGTTACTTATAGTTCTAAATGGAAAAGGTTTTCCATTTGGTGTGCTGGGAAAATATTTCCCAGAATCTGCTGAATTGCCCATTTTGTTAGATTACATGGTACATCTTAATTCCTTGGGTCTCAGACCAGCTACCTTGAGAGTTCATTTGGCAGCTGTGTCTGCTTTTGTGTTAGCAGGAAAGTCATCCCCTCTTTCCTCTCATCCTGTGTTTTCCAAGTTTTTTAAGGGATTACTCCATACTAATCCTCCCTTTCGGGAACCGGCCCCTGCTTGGGACCTTAATGTTTGCATTGCCCAGTTAATGCAACCCCTTTTGAACCTCTGTCTTCTGCAGAGCTTAAGTTCCTAACTTGGAAAACTGTTTTCTAGTGGCTATCACTTCTGCCAGGACGATAAGTGAATTGCAAGCCTTGTCAGTGGAGACTGACTTTATTTCTTTCCACAGGGATAAGGTAGTCCTTAGGACTAATAGGAAGTTTTGCCTAAGGTGGTTTCAGATTTCCATCTTAATCAATCTATCTCCCTTCCAGTATTTTTCACTGATCACTCCTCTTCTGGTGAGAGGAGGTTGCACAGCCTGGATGTTAAGAGAGCTCTTAGTTATTATATAGAGCGTACCAAAGGTCACAGGTTCGAATCCCTCCAACATTTCCTTACCTATGGTGAAGTTGGGAAAGGCAAACCTGCCACTAAGAGATCAATAGCCAGGTGGATTGTCTCTTGTATCCAATTTTGTTATCAGAAAGTGGGCAGAGTCCCCTCCGTTTGAGGGCTCATTCTACCAGGGGTACAGCTGCGTCTCTAGCTGCTGCCAGAGATATCCCTTTATTAGAGATTTGCCAGGCTGCTACTTGGAAAACGGTACACACTTTTACCAAGCATTACTCCCTGGATGTCCAGGCCAGGAGAGATGCTCGGTTTGACACAGCTGTTCTTCAGAGCCTATTCCTAAGTAGGTTCTGTCCCTCCTCCATGGAGGTACTGCTGTGTATTCTGCTAATGTCTATAATATGTAAGACTTCATGTTGTTTGAAGAAAAAATTACTCACCTTAGTAATGTTGTTTCTTCTAATGAGTCTTGCTATATTATAGACCCCCTAACCTGCCCTTCTCAGAACCTCTACTTGGTGGGGTGCGGGCAACTTAGTGTGGATCACTTATGCCCTGTTAGCATTTTGTCCACTTTGGGACTTTGGGGTGTGTATGTGCATGTGTGTGTGTGTTTATTATACTTATGTTCCATTTTCATATTATTAGAATGGTGTTAGTATTTCTGGTCCCCTGACTTGAGTCTTGGGTGTTGGGACCATCAATGGTTGTTATTATTTAGGTAGCCATTTGGCTAGTGTAGGTTACAGCTTCCACACAGACCTTAGTGAGTTTGGCTCGAAGATCTGACAGTTCAAGTTTGAAATGACACAGATAGAGCTGCTCTCATGCCAAAATTCTATTTTGGAATGGTTTTAACCATTTCACCCCGGGGCAGTTCTAGAGCTGGATCAAACTGCTAATGTCTATAATATAGCAAGACTCCATTAGAAGAAACAACATTACTAAGGTGAGTAATTTTTTCTTTCTAGCCATGGAAATCCCTCACTTAATGTTTACACTCTATGCATCTGTCTCTATAATGACAGATGCCCCCGGAGATGGAGCATGTTCTAATTATGGAATGTAGAATACTGGTATCAAACTCTGTAGATGTACTCTGGCACTTAACCAGATTTGTTTCTCTGCCTTGAGAGGGCAGTTGCCTCCAAAGCTAGCTCCGGTATCACTGGGTCCCCAGCCAGTTTATTTGTTTTAAAAGTTTAGTAATGTGTTAAATTACTGTCTAGGCAGTTACTCAATTAACTCTGTGTTAGAAAATGTTACTGTCTGGCCTCTGCTTCCTGTTTTGATTCCCAGGAACTGGAGATCACCCTACCGGCTACTGTTTTTCTTTTTTGACTACTATTTAAAAATTGTAGCCATTCACCTGCTTATTTTAACAGTGTTTTTTGTTTTTCCTCATTTTACACTGCAGGAAACAGCACTTTCAGTTTCTGTCTCTGCTTGTGCCCTTTCACCCTCGTTAATGAGTTCCCATTACAGGAAACTATAATTTGACATTTGGCACAGTTTTTGAAGAGACTTTTTTTTATCTGTTGGACTCTATTTTTTGGGAATAGTTTTAAATATTTTACTAGTGTAACAGCCCCTTAACTCATCTTGGTTGTCCCAGGGCCCTCGGAGTCCACCCTACACACACTTCTGGTGGGGGGGCTGCCTGGGTTCACTGATGGATAAGATACCTGGATAAGGAAATGTTACAGTGCCTCCACCTGGGGTAGTGATAGGGATACCTGTGGATAAATTACAGGTTATCACCCCCAGGAAATCACAATAACTGCCCCATCCCCACACAACGTAACAGGACGCACTTTGCAATGACCAGTAATACCAGATGTGTAACATAAACCACCATCAATATTTATTTTGGGGAGGGGGATAATGGGAAAATATTACAATAACAATAATAACTAATGTGAACGATGTAACCCCACACTGTATTCCCCACCTCCCACCTGCGGGTGCACACAGCTTTTCCCAAATGCTATTACACTGAACAGCCTAGCTGCAGTGATGGATATCACACCAGGGGTGCAAAGAAGGTGACAGTCTGGTGGCTTGAGCTGGTTACTTGCATTGAGGCCCAATACTTTTAAACAGGGGTCAACTTTAGCATTCATTTACTAGCCCGGGTACTAGTGCAGATTGCCGTGGGCTAGTGCAGAATCTCTGTTACTTGCCTGGCTGGCATAGTGCAATTCCTTCTGTGGAAAACTGCAGTTCCATTCTCAACCTGGGTATCAAATAAACAAACAAATAAATACATAAATATAACTGTTATTTAATTTAAAGCCAGGCCCTTTTCATGGAGGTTTAACTAAGTGCTGCCTTAGAAATAGTGAAATAAAAAAATAGATGTCTGTGTGTAGTGCATTTACAAACTGTTTCATTTTATACTAACTACTGCTTTTATTTTTTGCTGGTAAAGATCCTTTCTCCTTTTCCTTTCCTTTTTTAGCTCAATACTCATGGCAGGCAGATTTGTGACTGTGTCCAGGAGCAGTGCTCCCAGATCTACAGGGATTCCTGTATTTTAAGGAATTTTTACTACAAAAACGGGATAAGGGAAGGAAATCTTTTATTTTTAAAATATATGGGGAAATGGACAAACACTATGGGAAAATGCCCACTATGAATCTCATGGCTGCCAAGATCCAGACAGAGCCCTCCAATTGGTGCTCAGTTTGCTGACTTTGCTACACTAAGCAATTCTGTTGGTCCATTTGCAGCCTGTGTTTCTCTGGGGTAGTAAGGTAATATACTGATAGTGCATCTTTTTGAGGATGAATTCAGATCTTCTGATCAGGAACCAGTGAACTGCTGCATGATCCAAACACCTGCCATGTGGCCCCACTCAAAACAGCAACACCGTTGAGTCAGCCGAGCTGCATCTCAAATGCCACTGTTCTGGACTAGCAGAGCCTAAGCCACTGAAGGTAAACAAGCCTTCTTGTGGGCAGCCTCAGGTTAGTCTATTTTAAACTATTTTAAGTGCAAAATGAGTCAGACAAAAGACTGACCACTTGATGGTGTTATGCTTTGGGGGGGGGGGGGCAAGAAAGAGTGCTTAAATGTTGCTTGAGGGAAGCAGTGCCCTGAACCACCAAGGCAAACAAACCTTCTGTTTTGCAAATTTGTGTATTTTAAACACATGAAGTGCAAAAAGTGAGCCAGACAAAAGAGACTTGATGATGGTGGGCTTTAAAGGGTGAAGGGGACACAAAGCATGCTTAAGTGCTACTTGGCTTGTTTGGTGCACAGAGCAGAGTTGTGTTTTAAAAAGATCACTAAGGCAGCACTTCTTCTGACCAGCCTAGAGGTTGAGGTTATTTGAAAAAAAATTAGACAATGTTTCTATTTAATTGTGAGCCTAGGAAAGGTATGGGGGTGTCTTCATCAAGATAAGCAGGAGTTATGAATTATATGTGTGAGATCAGAAGGGACCCATAGACCCTGGTCTGGCCTAAGGTTAGTAAAATAAATGAAAAAAGGGAATATTTGTTATTACCTCAGAGTTTGGTGCACAAAGCTCTGTGTGTGTGTGTGTGTAGGGGCATGCTTAAGCGTGCTAATGAAAAATACAACAATACACTGAAACAATGTTTATTAATGGAGCGCTACAGGTACGCAGAGCTGTAGGCCTAATGCACGACTGGTGTGGAGTGGCTATGCACGCGTATCTGGGGCGAGTAGCTACTCCACACCCCCTGTACCCCCTGCATGGCATGCACAAAAGGGGCATATGCAGACCCACTGCACACAATCTCCCATGTCTGCAGACAGCTCTGCGATGGGGACATTCTGGGGGCATGCCAGCACTACGTGTATTCACTAACCTGTGTAGTGCTGGCCGCATGGGCGCAGAGGGTGGTGCAGGGTACACTAGGGAGACCCTGCCATAACCCACAGCATGCCCCCATGAACACAGGCATTCGGTCACCGGGGGACCACGACAGGGCACACTGTGCTGCTCCCGACTGCTGGGCAGCAGGAGATGGCAGGGGCAGCTGGATGGGCGAGTGCCCAGAAAGTTTATGTGAGGCAGCACTGGGACTGGAGGGTGCCACGCTGCTCTGGGTGCATGCTGTCAGCATGCACAGCCCCAGACCCATGCCACCCTACATGTGGGATCCACCATGGGTCCTGGGGGGCATCCCATTGGATGTCTGCCTGGGATGACTCCTCCCCGGCCGCCCTGCAGAGTCCTGTGCATTGAGAAAGGAGCCGTGGATGGGTGATCAGCATTGGTGAATGCGGCATGGGCGCACCTGTCCGTGGGCTGCAGGTGCGGGTGGGTATGCACATTTTGTGCATCCCTATGCCCCTTTCATGCATTGTGAGCAGAACACAAAATGTATCAGTCTGTGATTAAGGGATACATTTGAAGTTAAGGTATTTCATACTATAAATAGAATACTGTATAAGGGACTGTATTATTACAAAGTTATAATACCTTCAGGAGGTTCTGGAGACATGTGAACCTTGAGAACTGAGCATTATAGGTTCTAGCATTTCCCCAGAACCTCAAGATGGTATTAGACTGTTACATATAAAGTTCTTTTAGTTGTAGAGTAGTTATGTGAAACGTTGTAGATGATTTTTTATATTTAAAATAAATAAGAACACATAAAACAGCCTGAACATTTGTCCTAGTGATTTTATTGACTGGCACAATGACAGCAATTGCGTACTTACATTGATTTGTTTATGCAGGAAAATCTACAGGAATTTCATCCCAGTTTTACAGTGAAAATACAGGGAAGATTAGGGTGCACTACAGGAAAATACTTTGCCTGATCTGGGAGCACTGCAGGAGCAGCACCAGTTGTAGACCAGATAATCCGGTTTTCAAGGTCCTCATCTGGTCATCCGGTTTTGATTAAATGTAGTCCAGTTTTTGGGCCATTTTGAGTGCTCAGTTTTAAAACTGATTGTATCAAATCATTCACTGTTGCATGCATGCCCATGTTATAAAAAAAGTTCTAATGTCACTAGTCACATGCCTTTGTTTGGTAAACTAGTCTGTCTAGGAGGTGTAAAGTATGGCCATTAAGACCATTAGCAGTAAATCAACCAAATCTTTTCAACTCTGAATTTTAAGTATAGCCATTCACTGCCATGATAGGAAACAGGTTTTACACCTTTATATGCTGTAATGGGTTCTTTTTTGCTTTTCCTATATTCTCCTATGTTTTAGACTCACTTTTTCAAATTAGTTTTCACATTTTTATTGCCTTTGTCACTGTGCTGATTATTTCTTCCCCGAGTCTTCAGCAGCTGCTCTTATTTTTCATAATACCAACCTGAACATTCCACGATATTAGCTATACCTTGTCAGGCCATTGGAATAAATAGCATGGAATGGTGTGTCTGAAATTGTGGAATGTGATGTCATGGACATTTGAAAAGAAACAGCAGTAGCTGTGAGGTAAAGGGAACAAAATGTAGTATTGAGGATACCACAGGTACTGATGGTTCAATTATCAAAAGGTGAGCAAAGCATATCAGAATACATGGCTGTCATGGAAAGGAAAACTGGAGAGAGCAACAGGTTGTAAATGGGCTTTGTATATCCAGCAGATCTGGGTTTAAATTCCCACAGCCTCCACTTGCATACTATGAGACCCTAAGCTAGTCATTTAACCTTCCTGTGTTCCTGGGCCACCACTGTAAATGGGTCTTATGCCCAAAGGGAGTTAGCTGGTTGCCAAAGAATAAAAATGAATAAATAACAGTATGAGTGGATGCTGTTGAATTTATCCTTACTTATTATTTTTTTGTGAACATTTTTTAATAGAACTGGGACAATCAAGCATTTGTGGGATCTGTGGCCAGGGTGGGAAAAGAAAGGAAAAAGGGAAGAAAAAGACATACACACTTTTCACAACACAACTTTATTAACTACAAATCTGGAAATGTGGAAATATATTAAAGAAGTCAGTAACCCAGCTGGCATTAATAGAAAGCATGCTGACGAAGACAAACAAATAAAAGATCATAAGTACTAAAAGACAAAGCAAAGACGTCGGTTCTAGCAATGTTGGCTAGAAAAATACGACTGGTCGGGGTATGATGGTGCAAAAGATCTGATGTTCTGCCATTTATTGTATCAAACATGAAATACAGTTGGGTAAGGTGGGCAATAACAATAATTTTCATTTTGGTACAGATAATTTCTGGCTTGACTTTGTCTCGTCCCATATCAGTGAAGCTCATGCCAGGGCAAAAGAAAAGGAGGATGCACTGCTACTCCAGGGACAAGTAATGCGGAGGGAATGCTGAAGAACATGAATGAAGCAACGCTTAACTATATGGATAAAATGTTTCACACATGCCATGCAATTGCTAAGAAAGGACGTCCTTTCACAGACTTTGTGTGGATGTGCAGCCTTGATGATATGAAAGGGCTAGATATCAGTTCAGCATATCAGAAGGACAAATATGCCTGCAACTTTATCCACTATGTAGCTGAGGTTGAACACATGGTGCTACAAGAAAAAATTATGGGAACAAAGTTAGTTTCAGTCATCAGTGACAGAACCACTGACTCTTCAGTCACAGAAGCTGAGACAGTGTATGTGCGGTTTGCAGTTAAAGGCACAGTGCAAAATCAGTTGATAGGTGTCCAGACTGTTGGCAGGACAAATGCAATTTTATTTGCCTTTCATTTAACAAATCACTGTTAACCATACTGATTGCGGGTTGCTGCAAACTTCTGTGGGCTAGTGCAATCTCTGGTTCACTAGCCCAGATGGCTAGTGCAAAAAAAAGTTAAGGTTGACCTCTGCTTTTAAACACACAAACTTGAAACTTTTCTGCCTGGGACACAGCTAGAAATTTGGCACAGTCCAGCCCAGGACTAAACCCCCTCTGAGACCAGACTAGCTAGCAAGCTAAAGTAGAAACCCCCCTGAGCCATAACCCAGGGGTACTTACAGTTTTGAAGCTTCAATGGGGGATTTTACAGAAACTTGGTTCATGGTACCGCACTGGTATCAGAGGTTTGCTGGTGGTACACCACTGTAGCAGATTGCTGGGAGGCAGTAGCTGGCTGAAGAAATGAAGTAATGAAGAATGGAGGGAGACTGGGGGAACACATGGGTCAGCAGCGACCTATATGCAGCAAACAGATTGCACTTGAGTAGAACTGGGCAGGGGGTCTTGAAGCGGAAACTGGTGGAATATTTTGCTTCCAAGGGTTTTTTTGGGTTTTTTTTGCGGTTACTTATTTTTGCCTCCTGGAGTCCTCTGCCCTGCATCTGATGTCCCCCTCCCGCTCAAGCACCGGGTATGAGGCCCCCTCCCCATACCCCATGACTTAACCTTTCAGAAAGCAGGGGTGGGGAGCAACTCAACCACCGGGACCAGATTTAGCTCGGGAAGGTGTGCCTCTCCTGGGCTGTAGTGGAGGGGGACCATTGTCATACGCAGAGGACTTTCCATTTTTCCCTGTTCCTTTATCCCCTGAGGTTGCGACGTGCAATGGCGCCAGCAGTGCACGCATGCATCCATGCGCATCCCAGCCAAGTGCCTGCCACATCTCTCGCCCACAGTCTCCAGAGCCAATGCGCTACCTCCCAGCCTCTGTTAGGTGGCAGGCGAACGCCAAGCCCTGCAATCCCCCCCTCCCTGGAGAAGGAGAGCAGTCCTAGGGATGCTCAATCCTTCTCCACCCTGCCAACCCCCGGCACCCCATGTCCGTTCCCGAACACGGGTCACCGGTGTGACGCGAGGTAAGGCAAACAGCGTCTCAGCTCTCAGCACCACCAGGCCAGCTTCCAAGGGGTTTTTAAACTAGGAAGAAGGGGAGGTGAGTGTACAGCTAGTGTGCAAGGTCGCCAGGTAGGGGATCCGAATGAGCTGACCCCCCATGACAGCAGTGTTTTCAACAAGATTGGGCCACAAAGGAAGGGTCAGGTAGAGGGGGCACGGGGTAGAGAGAAAGTGGGTAATGGGTGGAGGGTGGTCTCCCTGAATGCGAGAAGCCTGGGTAACAAAACAACTGAACTACAGGCTCTTCTAAACATAGGGATGGTGGATGTTGTGGCTATTATGGAGACGTGGGCCAGCCAACACCAGGATTGGGATCTAGCAATCCCCGGGTACAGGGTTTATAGGAAGGACAGAGGGATGGGGAAAGGGGGAGGGGTGGTGATTTACGTAAAGAATGGCTTTAGATGCACAAGGAATGAGGGGGAGGACAGAGGCACTATGGATGCAGTTCCTGGATTCAAAGGGTAGGACACTGAGGCCAGGGGTGGTGTGTAGGCCACCAGCACAGTCCGAGCATTTGGATAGGGAGTTGGCAGAACAGATTTGACAGGTATGTAGTAAGGGGAGCACTAGGACTCTTAGCAAGAAGGTCAGGGCTAAGGTGCCATGCTGGATGACCAGGAATGTGTTGGGGGAGGGGTGAGGGCCAAGACAGTGGCTTTTAGGAGACTGAAAAGAACTGGGAGGGAGAAGGACAGGGAGATGTACACTAGGAGGTCCAAGGAGGTAACCAAGTTAGTAAGAGAGGCCAAGGTCTCCAAGGAGCTGAGGCTGGCTTGGAGCATCAGGGAGGGGGAGAAGGAATTCTATAGATACGTAAGGGAGAAAAGTGACTGCAGGGACCGGATAGTCTGGATCAAGAAGGACGGGGGTTGGGTGGAGAAGGAGGAGGAACAGGCAGAAGTACTGAATGAATACTTCTGCTGTGTGTTGACAAGGGAGGTAGGAGGTCTGCTACCTCCATGGACTGGGAGGGTGAGAACGAGGGGGGAGAAGGTGACTGACGGGGTGATTCTGGAAAGCAAGGTATTGGAAGGTCTGAAGGCACTTAGGGTGGATAAGGTACCAAGTCCAGATGGCATTCACCCTAAGGTGTTGAGGGAGATGGCGAGGTGTTGGCCGGGCAGTTGGCTGACCTGTTCAATACCTCCCTGGACATGGGGTGCATGCCACAGGACTGGAGGTTGGCTCATGTGGTGCCTATCCACAAGAGCAGTCCAAAGGAGGAGCCAGGTAATTACAGACTGGTCAGTCTCACTTCCATAGTGGGTAAACTTAGGGAAGCAATCTTGAAGGAGAGACTGGTAACCTTCCTGGAGGTCAATGAGCTTCAGGATGGGCAGCAGCATGAGTTCGTCTCTGGGAGATCATGCCAGAGCAACCTAATAGAATACTATGACTGGGTCACAAGGGAGTTTGACAAGGGCCATGCAGTGGATGTCCTATATTTGGATTTCAGCAAGGCCTCTGATTCGGTCCCTCATGGGTGACTTTGGGCAAAGCTGAACTATGTAGGGGTGGGGTGGGGGCTAAAATGGCTAACTGGATCAAGAATTGGCTGGAAAATAGACTGCAATGGGTGGTTGTAAGGGGGGGGACTCTCATCTCCTAGGCCAGTGACCAGCAGGGCTCTGTGCTGGGGTCAGGGTTGTTTGGTCTGTTCATATCAGATATTGCACACAGGGTTGGGAGTAAGATCAGTTTGTTCGCTAATGACACCAAGATGGGGGCTGTTGTGGATGACATAGAGGGGTGGCAGAACCAGACTTGAGGAGTGGTCGGCTAGGTGGCAATTGGGTTTCAATGCAAAGTTATGCACTTCGGGGCGAAGAACCCAAGGAGGGAATATTGGTTGGGTGGAATGCGGTTGGGTGTCACTGAGGAGGAGAAGGATCTAGGGGTCATAGTAACAGGGAGCACAAACAACTCTGCTCAGTGCAGGAAAGCTGCAGCTAAGGCCAATAGGATGCTGGGGTGCATTGCGTGGGGGTTCTCGTCCAGACACAAGGATGTGATCCTGCCCCTGTACAGGTCCTTGGTCAGGCCACATTTGGAGTATTGATTGCAGTACTGGCATCTGTATTTGATGAAGGATATGAGGCTGCTCAAGGCGGTGCAGTGTAAGGTAGCGAAAATGATACAGGAGATGGAAGTCAGAACCTATGAAAAAAAGCTGAGACACTTGAGTTTGTAGCACAACATGGGTTCAAGCAAGGCTTTTCTTTCACTACCAATTTAATAGCCTTTTACAATACTGTCAACCAACAACTAGACAATAAGATACTCATGGATGTCATCTTCCTGGATTATAGCAAAGCATTTGATGAGGTTACTCACAATATTCTCCTAGCTAAGCTATCAGACCTAGGTTTTTCTTGTAACATAATAAAATGGATTAATTGCTGGTTAACCAACATGACGCAGCATGTTAGGATCAATGGTGCCTATTCCAGTAATATGGATATGACAAGTGGTGTACCGCAAGGATCAGTTCTGGGCCCAGTACTATTCAATATTTTCATCTCAGACATGCAGATTAGCTCCAGGAACATACTTTCGAAATTTGCAGATGATACAAAGTTAGGTGGTAGGGTGGATTCCGACTATAATATGGACTTATTAGTAAACAACCTCTCAGCATTAGAGCATTGGGCACAGAAAAACAAAATGACATTCAATAAAGACAAATGTTCTGTTCTCCACTTAGGTTACAATAATCCCAAACAAACTTATGCACTATATAATATTATCATTAAATCTTCAATATGTGAAAGAGACTTGGGACATCCTGATAGATAACAAATTATCCTCCTCCAATCACTGTAATCATGTAGCTAAAACCGTTAATTCACTACTTAGATGCATTAACCATATGTTTATATTTAAGACAGAGGAATGTATTATCCCATTGTTTAAAGCATGCATTAGACCATATACAGATTATTGATCACCAGTGTGGAGTCCATACATGGTCAGGGACATTCAAGTGATTGAAAGTGTTCAGAGAAGGGCAACAAAAATGGTGTCCCATGTAGCATCACTACCATATCCAGAGAGGCTTCAAAAAACAGGCCTACATTCACTGGAGTTTAGGAGCTCCAGAGGTGATCTTCTGTTCTTATATAAAATTCTCAAATCACCCTCTCTGATGGACAAATGTGGTATTGTTAAAACGCAAAGAAAAATAGTACCTAGACTTCGCAATCAACAACTAATGGTGTGTAAAGCAAAAACAAACAGGAGGCTTCATTTCTTCTCGGTAAGAACACCAAGGCTCTGGAACCAGCTACCACAAGAGGTAGTAGACTGTAATACCTTTGAATCCTTTAAAAAGGATGTAGATCATTGGCTGTCCAAAAACTACAACAAAGTGCAATTTCCCACCCATGTGGGGGACAATCAAGATAGGCTTCATGGCTTCCTTTTGTCCTCACTTACCTAGTAAACCCTGGAGGAGAGAAGGGCTTGGGGGAATATGATTGAAACTTTCAAGTACTTGTGGGGGAGGCAACAAATCTGGCACAGAGGAGTTGTTTAAGCTGAAGAAGCGAAGGGACATGAGGGGCACGGGCTAAGACTGGAGGGTGGCAGATTCAGGAGGGAGATGAGGAGGCATTATTTCATTGAGAGAGTGGTGTCGAAATGGAACACTGTACCAGAGGAGCTGGTGGCATGCAGGATGGTGGCCAGTTTCAAAAGGTCATGGGACAGGGTGTGGGGGAGCTGGGTAAACAACGCTGAGCAGTTTCCGAGGGTGAGAGGGAGGATGGGGGGTGGGGCAGCTGCAATACAGGAGTGCTAGCTGCGCATTTGAGCAGTCTTGATAGACTGTGAGGCCTGTTTCTGCTGGCCAGTTTCATATGTTCGTAAGAAAGCTGGTCTTCACCAGTCAGGCCTTTCCAGTCTTCGCCTCTAAGGCCTTTGTATGCAGTGTTCACCTGACAGGCCTCTCAGCATCTTCCTCTCCCGTGATCTCTCTGTTAGTCTAGGGACAGGGCAGGCTGGGCGTTTCCCTAGACGTTACTGCTTGATCTCTCTTTCTGCAGCAAACTCCAAATTCTTTCTCTGCAGAAAACTTTCAGTATTTTTCCTGCTACAACTAGCATGCTTAGTCTTTCTGCATTTCCCTTTTCCTCTGAGGCCGAACCGGACTTTGGCTTTTAGAACAGGGCTTCTTGGTCTGACTCACTCACATCTCACATAGTCTCTCTGCTCTGCTCTCTGGACTCCTAAGGAATTCCCCCATTAGCAGGCAGTCCCTCTTATAACATTCCAGAAGTCCCCATCTCATTGGCTGCATGCACTCTTGGGCTTTTTCAATGCCCCTTGACACTTCCCAGCAGCCCCCCCCGCTTGAGTAGTTCTATGGGGGCCACCATCACCATTTACATTGTGCCCCCAAACAAGCATAGCCCTTTAACTTTCAGTTTAAGCCCTTTCAGGGGCTAACAGTTATTTGCCCTGGCTCTGCTTGCCTCTCGGGAGCCAGGACACCCTTTATTTACTTTGTGGGAGCCCTTGTTTGCCCACCAGGGCTCCCGAACACCCCCCTCACCCTTTTTGGTGCTCCCACTAATGGAACTGTGGTTCCTTTAAGTTTTCTAGCTTCCACCAGCCACGCATGTGCACAAGACGTGCATTGGCCAACTTGGTTGTTTACCTTCAGCAGTCCGCACTGTATGGCTTCATGGACCATCAAAACCAACTCTCCCAAATGCCCGGAGGCTCAGAAACACAGTGGACCTTGGCCCTCTTCTTTAGATGTGTCCGAGAAGCAGAGGAAATTGCTGGCCATAGCCATGAAGCTTACAGGGTGCCATGGCCCGAATCCCACCAGGAGCCACTGCCAGGACACAGTGGGGCTAGAGCCCCACAAAGCAAGCCTAACCCCACCCTGGGGGGGTTACACTCTCCCCCAAGTCACAAATTGTTGTCCTGACAATTGCACAAGTTCCACACAGTGCATATATGATAGGTTTCATAGATTTAACAAGCAAGGTAGATTTACATCCATATGTATCTGCCATTACCAATTATGCTATTTCGTGTTTGTTATTAAAGAACATATCCATCCCTCTTTTAAATTGATCAGTTGTCTTACTTTCGACCACCTCAGTGGGCAGACTGTTCCAAAAGGGGACCACTCTTTAACTGAACCATTGTCTTCTTTTGAGAAGATTCCATCTGCCCATTTTTAGTTGTAAATGATGCCCCCTAGTATTATAGAAATACAAAATCACACATGCCTCCACAATGCAAAGCATCATGGGCTGCATATGCAGATCACCACAGAATATTATGCATTCTAGTATTATGTCTACTGTTTCTAATTAATGGCCCATAGTTGTTGCATAGGTCTTCATCCTGCAAGGCCCTGTATACCATACATAGGCCCCCTCTTGTTCTCCTATACTGTAGAATGAATAATCCCAGCTCCTTTAATCTATCATTATATGTGGCCTCCTTACATTCAGTTATTGGCCTCGTGGCCCTTCTCTGGATTTTTTCTAACTTTTGGACATCGTCTTTTTTTTGTACGGTGACCTGCACGCCGTACTCTAGGTTGGGCCTTACCAATGCCTGGTATAGAGGAATTATAACTTTTTGGTTCCTATTACTAATGTGGCACAAAATACAATTTAGGATTTTGTTTACCTTTCTCACAATTATGTTACAATGCAAACTAAATTTGTTACAGGCAAGTTGTTACTACCCAGCTTATAGGTTGTGTTTAGACTATGTCTCCCCATGTGCATGATAGTGCACTTATCCACATTCTGCTCCAATCTGTTTGGCCATCCATTTATATAAGTCATGCGGGGCATTTTGTAGGGTATTACTGTTATCAAGTGTGTTGACTATTGCCCCAAACCTACAATCATCTGCAAATTTCATTACCCATATATTAGGATGATTAAGTTGGTGAGATGATATATATTAAAAAGGCAGGGACCGAGAACAGAGCCCTGGGGCACACCGCTTGTCATCCTTGCCCACTCAGACAAAACCCCGTTAATTGCTACATGCTGTCTTCTATTTCCCAGCCATGCATCAACCCATCTGATTATATTAGGCTCCAAGCCAGTTTGTTCAAGAACCTTTATAAGCTCATCATGAGGGAGTTTATCAAAAGCTTTTGAGAAATCTAAAAAAGCCACATCTACTGCATCACCTTGGTCTAGGGCCTTGCTTGTTCTTTCATAGAAAACCAACATATTAGTCTGACATGATCGAGTTTTAGTGAATCCATGTTGTGTTGGATTCATCAGGTTGACTGCCTCTAGATGTTCGCTTGTGCGATCTTTTAATATACCTTCTAGTATTTTACCCATTATAGATGTCAGACTGACTGGTCTAACATTTTCTGGTTTGGTCCTAGGGCCTTTCTTCAATATAGGTACAACCATTGCTTCCTTCCAATCCTGTACTATTTCTTACTGGTCCAAAGGTTTCGGAAAGATGTAAGTGAGTGGCGGTGCTTGGCATTCTGAAAGTACACTTAGGACTCTGGGATGTATATTGTCCAGACGAGGAGATTTATTTGGATTCATTTTCTGCAGTCTCTCCCTAACTTCTTTAGTTTCAATGGTTATTTTCCCCGGTACAGATTCAGGGATGTCCAATATATCAGCCATTTGGTTGATGTTAAATACGGAACAAAAGTACTTATTCTGGATGTCCACTATTTCCTTATTGTCAGCTATATTAACTTCTTTGTTTTTGTATGGACCTGTATTGCACTGACCATGTTTGTTATTGTTAATATAGGCATAGAACTTTTTATAGTTGTCTTTGACTTTGTTAGCAAGTGTAAGTTCGTAGTGCCCCCAGACAAACATAGAAACACAAATAGGTAACAGCAACAACATTGGCAGTTCTATCTCAGTCTGCCTATGCTAGCTTCAAATTTGAAATCCACATAATACATAGAGCAGATTAACAGTGCTGACTGGACACTGGGTTCCTGTCTAACCAACATGCCCAGATGTTTTACATTCCCACATTACCCTCAGGGTTACTGAACACAACACAGGGCAGTGAGTGGTGAATGACATATATGCCATGGTGCACTACATACAGAGGCAGGTCAGAAGGGGCTCCAGAGGAATCATAACTGAGTTTTAAGAGGGGTTTGATTGACTTTTGGACCACCTCAAATGGGCTTCTTTGCTTTCATGGACAACTAAGGATGCACATTCTTCCTCCCTGGGAGGCGAGGGAGGCTCTGCAGCATGAATCGGTTTGAGTGTTACATTTGTTTCTTGTTCAGTCGGTTCAGGCACCATGTCTGTCTCTTGTGCAACCTCTTCCAGATCTGCCACCTGTTCTGACGTGGGTGAAGGTTCAAAATGTCTGCTTCAGGTTTTAGTGGTGTGGTTGAAGTAGCTGGCATCCACCGCTCGTCAGAATTGTTCAACAGTTGGGCAATGTCCACTGCAGAATAGTAGCTCACAAGGTCATCTTCCTCATCAGAAGACTCTAGGTGTGGGGGGAGGTGCAGCTGAGCAGCTTTCAGGAAGCAGCCATCTCTGAGAGCTCCGGGTGAGTTATACTGCATTCTATGTGACATTAAAGTTATTTTTGGTATCTCTACCCCACTCAACTTCCAAGTGTTATGTGAAGAGCCCTGTTTTGCCGTTATGGGCAAAAGTTGGGGAAATGCAGCCTCTTCGGCCGACTTTTTTGCTCCAAGAAAGGCACAGCAGCAGCCAGTGAAGCCACAGCTGGGAGTGATTTGTCTCAAGGGGGAGTGTCCCTCAGCACCAACCAGGCCACATTGAACCAGCTCATCCTGTCCGTGCAGGAAATCAATAAAAAACTTGACTCCCTAACCCCAAGGGTATCTGCTTTAGAGACGAGGATGGACACCTGTGAGCAGACACTGCAAAGAACTGAGGGGTCCATTTTAAAGGCCTGTGATGCAACAACAAAGTTAAATAAGAAAATTCTGTATTGCGTCAGCAGTTGGAGGGGCTCACAAATTAGGCCAGGGAGAGGAACCTCAGAATACTGGGGTTGTCTGAAACCGCTGAAGGGGAGGACTGCTTTCTATTTGTGAAATCATTCTTGCCTTCCATATTGGGCTTATCGGAGGAGGACTCCCCAATATCTATCAAGAAGGCTTACAGGATCAGCCCCAAGTGGGTGACAGAGGATGTTCCGATGCCCAGAACTCTGTTTGTTACCTGCACGGGGGTCGGTGATCGAGACCTAGTGTTGCAGCTGGTTTGAAGACAGGGTGAGCTAAAGTATGGGGATGACTGCCTGAGGATTTTTCCAGACTTGTCGTATAGCACTCGGTAGAGGTGCAAAGCTTTTGATGGTATCCAAGGTCGCCTCAGGCAGCTGAAGATTCAGCACCAGCTGCTTTTTCCAGCATGCTTACGGCTGACCTGGCAGGATAACATTTACCAGTTTACCGAGCCTACAGGTGCAGATAAAGTCCCACACCTTATCAAGCAAGATCTGGCTGGAGCAGATGGAAAAGATTTCTCCATGAAGGAGGACCAGGGAACTTTTTGGACTTTATCGCCACTATGAGTTGTGAAGGGGCTAGGACTGGCAATATTCTGATACTGAGGTGGCTCTATATTATATGAGAGCATTTGATTTCTGTTCAGGGGTTATGGACGCTGCCCTTATTATGGACTGGAGCTGCATAGGCTTTCTTTCGGTTGAACTATGCCTCTTCATGATAAAACGTTTGCTCCTGCACACATTGGACTGTTATGTGGGCTCTGGTCATATTAGTGGTATTAGGATATATGGGATTAATCACAACAACTTATTATTCTGTATTATGGAATTATTATAAGGTCATTGGAAATTTTGTGTAACTGTTTTCTTGGTACTATTAATGAGGCTCAAGTTGCTTATTTCTGGTTAGTATATTCCAAGGCACCATTGGACCCTGTATTCACTGGGTCTGACAGGTATTGGTGCCTTTTGTACTTCCTTAAGCTGCTCGCAATGGGGTTCCTTCTTAGTATATCCATGTGGGTCATTTCCTTCTGTGGTACCTGTTTGGGATGTGTTTTATATCTGCATGTGTTACAACTGATGCTGTTCAACATGTATTTGGTTAACCTCCCTTTGGATCTTATGATCTTCCTGGACTTAAAGTTTCCACCACTCATTCACACTAGTGTGACTAGGCCGGAGACACTAGGACCCAGCGGGAGCCAAAAATCTTCAGGAGGGCCGGTGCCAAAGTAGGACCACGCATGTGCAGTGCCTTGAGGCTGGCTTGCACCGTATAGGCTGTCTCGGTGTCGACTCTCCAACCACCTCAGTTCCTTTTTCCCACTGTCAAGTGCACTTCAGTGACGACAACATTCGCCCGCTGGGAGTCAAATCTTCACATCTATATGACAGCAGCATAGTCGTTCAGTATTTGATTTAGGTTAGTTCCTTTATATTTATTTATTTAAAAAAAATGGTTTTATTTCATTTCAAGTGAAGCAACAAAGAAAAGAGATCTTCTTCAGCCCGCCACCGACAGAGTTGACCATGAATGGTGCCAATGACAGTAGGGAGACTTCACTTGAAAACTGTTTTAGCAGCAGGGCTGGGTTCAGTCCACCGCCCCATTTGAAGGGGGGGGGGTCTGACCATGGGCAGTCCAGTGCTCGGGAAGAAGGGCGGTCTTCCCGAAAGCACAAAAAAAAGTGGGCCCGGTCCTGATCAAGGTCGGGAGGGCTTGGTACCACTTGGCCTTGAGCTCTTCTTCCTCCCACCAGTTGAAGAAGAAACAGTACCATCTGAGGTTGTCTTCTGGTACATCTGCATGGAGGTCATCACTAGCAGGGGACAGGAGGCTGACCCTGGCTCCGTTGGGATCATCTGTGGCCTCGGTCTCTAGCAGCCGCAGTCCTCGGCTCTGGAGTCCTTCCCCGCCCTCAGGGGGCCTTCTGGTGAGCAGTTTCATCATTGGGCCGCTCTTATGGAGCAGTGGGTCTGGTGGTTGTCCCGACTGTCCTTGCCTGCGGACCAGGCCCTGGGGCCTTTGGGTCTAAGGCAGTGGACCTGCGGACAGAGCAGTTGGGTCAGCCTGGCCATGCAACACCTTCTTCAGTGTCGTTGATCCACTCCCTCTTGCCTTTCCACCTCACATGGCTGAGGCGCAGGGGATAGCACAGGTACTGCTTTCTCCTCCTACTCCTCTTCATACTTTGAGATCTCCAGCTTCAGGTGTCCCAGTGTTGGGTTTGGGGACCCCAGGCTCTTGGCCGGCGTCAATCACAGCTGCGGCCTTGGTGGCGCCATTGCCAATGCCACGTGTGGTGCCGGTGCCACCTCGGGTGCCGGGGTTTTGACTCTGATTCAGAGAGTGGCATCTTCTGCCCTTCTTCTTCCCTTTCCTATCTATACTATCCCTTCTGGAGTAGTGGGAGACTATGTTGAGTCTGATCCTGATCTACAATTAGGGGACGGTCTGGATGAGGATTCATTTTTTGGAGTGGAGAGTAAGCCTTCCACTTCAGTAGAGCCTGCGGTCGAGGACCTCTCTTTTAAGTCTCTACTAAAGAATATGAATTCCACTCTCTCTCTTCAGACTTCTGAGGTGGATCCTGGGAAGCTTTTGCACCTTCAGTATCTGCATGTTCCTGAAATTCCTGTAAAACTAACACCACCAGTGCAACCCTCTTTTGAAACTCTTTCACAAATGGTGTGGGACAGACTGGCGCTCATTCCTTCAATGGCTAAGTCCACAGACAGGAAGTATGCTTCCCCTAAGGATAGACCAATCCTTGCTTCTCAAGCCTTTGCAGACATTCTAGTGTTTGTGGTGGAAAATGACAAAGCCATGCTTCCCCAGGAATCCCCGGCTCATCCAGTGAATAAAGAATCCCGTAAAATAGACACTCTGGGAAAGTGAGTGTTCGCTGCTGCTACCCTGGGCATGCATATTGCTAGTCATCAGGGGTATTTCTGTCAGTATGAGTATACCCTCTGGCATTCCCTCAAAGAAATAGTTGAAGCTCTTCCGAAGTTGGATGTTAACTCAGAGCTTCTTCAGACCATCACTAGGGGCATTAAGTCCAACACTCAGCAACTTAAAGCTGCTATGGATGCCTTTGACACTGTCTTTAGAGCAGCAGCAGCCGGGATCTGCACCCAGCGTCACTCATGCCTAAGGACTTCAGGCTTCACTAATGATGCTCAGCAGAGAGTCATGAAATTTCCCTTTGATGGTGTTTATCTGTTTGGCTCACAGGTGGAGCAGGCACTGGAGGTCTCTCAGAAAACCAGGACTGCCATTAAGATGGCCAGACTGGCCCCAGCCACCCCTCAGCAGGTCGGGAAACTGCCTGCAGTTTTATAACTGAGAGTTCTTTCATGGTAAAGCCAGAGGGGCTTTTAACAAGAACCAAACCTCTCAACCACAAAATAAAATGCAGAAGAAGGCACAGCCCTGAAGGCACCCAGTGCCACCCTCAGAAGACTCTGCACATGTCCCACCTCATCTGCCATAGGGGGACTCCTCTTTGGTGGTTGGGGGGCATCTGACTCAGTTTTACAACCAGTGGAAGTCCATCACAATGGACAAATGGGTCCTCAGGATAATTCGAGAGGGATACTCTCTAAATTTCTTGGAGACCCCTCTGGATCATCCACCCAAACGACAGCCCAAGATGTCTACCACTCAGTCAGACCTCCTTACTTCCAAGATTCAGGGCCTTCTGAACAACAGGGCATTAGAAGTGGTTCTGCAAGCAGAACAAGACAGATTTTCTACTCCCACTACTTCCTAGTTCCAAAGAAAACAGGTGGTATGCACCCTATTCTAGACTGAAGGAAGTTAAACAAATACCTGTTCAAAAAGAGATTCAAGATGATATCGTTAGGCACGCTCCTGCCTCTGATTCATCAGAATGATTGGCTGGCATATCTGGTCATGCAGGATGCCTACCAGTATGTCCCAGTACACCCAAGCTACCACAAGTACCTACGTTTTGTGGCTCTGGGTCAACACTACCAGCTCAGAGTCCTGCCCTTTGGGCTCTCCTCGGCACCACGAGTCTTTACAAAGTGCTTTGCAGTACTTGCGGTGCATCTCAGAAAACTTGGAATTCAAGTGTACCCATACCTGGATGATTGGCTTCTAGCAAACTCTTGCAGACAAGGGACAAAGAGTGGTTTCCATGGCTTCCAAGTCATCTATGGGAGTTCTTCTGAACCTGGAAAAATTGCAGCATCAACCCTCCCAACAACTCCTCTTCAAAGGAGCTCTACTGGACACCTCCAGGGCAAGAGCCTTCCTCCCAGAGGACAGGAGAAATTACATTCTCCAGATGGCTCACTTCATCAAGGAGAACAACTCAGTTCGAGCTCTCTGTATGCAGTGGATGCTAGGTCTCATGTCATCGTCAGTGTTCATGGTTCCCCTAGCACACTTGCACATGAGAACCACACAATGGATGCTCAGCACTCCGTGGTCTCCGACCATGCATTTGCAATCCTTCCACAAAATCTCTAATGAGGTCACTCACCTGGTGGACTCAGGAGTACAACCTTCTCCAAGGTTTTTCCTTAACCCCACTTGAGACGCAGATTGCTTCACCATGGATACATCTCTGACTGGTTGGGAAGCGCATTGTCAAGACCTCCACACCCAGAGCCTGTGGAGTCAGGACAAGTCCCAGCTGCACATAAATGTCCTGGAGATGAGAGCTGTCCTGTATGCTGTCCGAGTCCTGAAGGATGTTCTGTGTCACAAAGTAATTCTCCTTCAGACGTACAACAAGGTGGTGATGTACTACATCAACAAACAGGGTGGAGCACACTCTTGCCCTCTGTGCAGAGAAGCCATGAGAGTGTGAGAATGGTGTCTCAAGCATGAAGCCTTGATTCAGGTGGTCTACAAGCCAGGAATCCAGAACGATCTGGCAGATCGCCTCAGCAGAATGGAGGTGGATCCACATGGCCTTCCACAAGCCTATACACAATATGTCAGTGGCTCAGTTGCCCTTAGTTAAGAGATTCCTTAAGGGTATCCTACACACTAGACCACCAATCAGGAGACTGGTAGCCGCATGGGATAGCAGTCCTTTTTTTTTTAACTTTGTTTATTATTTTGATAAATACAAACATACAGTTTGAGAATGCAAGCAGAGACTTATCAAATAAATCACAATAAACCATGTGGGCACCACTCCTCTTAATATATCCATCTAATCCGTCTGATGCTTTCAGATACATACTTGTGGAGGAACCAGAAGATCATTAAACAAATGTTCAGTAGTACACCTGGCTGTGTAATGAGCCCATGAGCGGCATGGTGCAATTTCCACAAAGTCCAGGAAAAAAAGACCACAACACCTAACCTTCTAAAGGGAAATAAAATACCATGCTGTACCATTTTTTGTGCACTAAGTGTGCAAAACTACATTATGATAAAGTCATTTCTGTGGCTTTAATTAATAACCATAGAACTCAAGAACTGGTGCTAGTACAATTACTTTAAAGTGTAATAAGGTCTATTCCTGACCCTTCCGAAAAGAAAAGAGTCTCCATCCTTTAATCAGAACACAGCAGGAAAAAGTAAACCACTACAACATAGTGAAGTAACATTTTAAGTTGCCAATACTCTTTTTGGGTGCACTGTATTAGGACTCCATGGGTTGGTAAGTTTACAGTTTAAAGTCCCAAATGAATAATGTGTTGGGGGGTTGAAAACAATTTAAGGCATGTAATCTAAGAGTTTCACTGAAAGAAAATGATCCCTCCACCATCCTTCTTACTTAGGGCCATGGCACTCACCCATCTTTATAAAAAAAAAAAAAAAGGCACAGAGTGGGAACATAGAAAAGTGCAAGTGTCCTCTTCCTCAGATGAGCGATCATCAGATTCAGCCCTAACATGTACCAAAGAATGGGCCCAATATCACTTCATTGCCTCGCCAGAATCAATAAATACATAAACCCAGATGTGAGATAGCCAGCAGGAATCAGCTAAATGACGTCCTGGTCCTGATGTAATAAAATATATATTCATTTTCCAACTTCAAAAGCACGAGGTCATAAAAAGGCCATAAAATGCAATTTCTCAAGGAAGTTAATTACATTACAGAGATCTCCTGGTCAGTGTAATACATCCTGTGATTTCAGCTGCTGACACCTTGTAATTTGAAAGGGTCAAATCTCACAGACTGACATTTCATACACTGAGACCATTTATTTATACTACCAGTATCATGCAATAATCATAACCAGCTGGCCAAGCATCACAATAGCCACCAGGAAGGCGGTCTTCCACGACAGGTGAGATATGTCACACCTGTGCGTCAGTTCGGATGGCTTGCCCATGAGCTTTGCCAAAACCAGCAACAAGTCCCACAGTGGTGGTGGTTCATGCACCAGAGGGGAAATATGGTTAAGGCCTTTGAAAAAGCACCAGATCATGCCGGCCCAGTAGCGCTGAGGGCTGAGGTGCTGGACACTTTACCTCACGCCACGCTGGTGACCCATGTTTGGGAACAAGCATGGGCCGCCAGGGGTTGGCAGAGGAGGAGAAAGATAGAATCCTCTGAGAGAAGCAAGGAAAAGAGAAAAAGAAGTCCTCTGCGGATGATGATGGTCCCCTAATACAACAGCCCGTAAAGGTGCCTTCCCAAATACTGGATCTGGTCTGGTGGGTCAACAGGTCTGTCCACCCCTGCCATGAAGGGTAAGTCATGGGGGTTTAGGGGAGGGGGTCTAATACCCGGTGCCTGCATGGAGGTGGGGATGTCAGATGGATGGCAGAGGACTCCAGGAGAAAAAAAAGAATAACAAAAAAAAAAAAGAAAAAGCACCAGACCACCTTCTCCTGTGTCACCGACTGCTGACCGGCCCGCACCCGTTAAGCAGAGATGCTGCCAGGTGCACCTTAAGGGTTGTCAACTGAAGACCCGACTTAGAGAAGGACCACAGGTTGTCAAAGATGCTAGCCACCAGACAGAACAAGGGTTCCAGACCCTTGCCTTGGCACCAAATGGAGAACCTCTTCCACTTGAAGGCATAGTATTTCCTGGTCGACTCCTTCTGAGATGCCTCCACAATAGTGAGGACATCTTCAGAGAGACCCAAAGCCTGACACTCTAGCCACTCAGGAACCAGGCTGTCAGGTGCAGGTATTGAAGGTCCAGATGGAGGACCTTCTCCTGATTTTTTTTTTCCAGATATTTTATTCTCCCCCTTCCCCTCCAGAATTGCCTTTTCAGGAGAGCCAATTGAGCCTGTCCCTATCCCCATCCTACTTCACTGGTCAGGATCCTCCAACATGCTGCAGTTTGCCCCCCATGTGGGGTTGGGGTAGGGGCACCCTCGAACCTTCAAGTCTCGTCAGGACCCTAATTCAGCTAGGCTGGTGGTGGCAAATTGGGACCCGGCTCGGCTCTCCATCTACCCAACTCCGAAGGGGCTATTTCCGATTTTTGTAGGCAGACTTGCTTGCCCCAGTGTCAAGGCGAAGGTGCCGATGCTCCCAAAGTCCCACTCCCAAGTTTCCATCCCCGAAGCTGGTTGGTCTGTGGCTTACGCCCCTGAACAATCATGCCCCAGTGACTCCAGCAGCTGTCGCGCCCCCCAGCCTCTGCCAGGGGTCACCGCTTGCTGGTGTAAGTACCCACCCTCCCCCTGGAGTAGGTGAGCTGTCATTGGATGCTCAAGCCTTCTCCTCCCGCGGCCAACCCCCGGTGGCCCGAGCTCACTCCCATCCCAGATTACCGGCATGGTGCGAGGTGTGGCGTCCAGTGCCTCAACCGTCAGCGCCACTGGGCCGGCGACCTTCTCCTGATTGATGGAGAGCAGGTCTAGGCAGAGAGGAAGATGCCTCAGGAGCCAGCGAGCTGCTGAGGCTGAGGAGATCAGGGTACCAGAACTGCCATGGCCAGTCCAGAGCCACCAGGACCACCTGTGCCTCATCCCTCCTGGCCTTGAGCAGCACCTTGTGAATCAAGGGTAGTGGCGGGAAGGCACAGAAGAGACCTTGGGGTCCAGGGCCTCAAGAAGGCATCCCCCCTGCAGTGTTGTCTGCTGAGAGGGATGGGCACAAAACAGCCTCAGCTTTGCGTTATCCCTGGAAGCAAACAGGTCCACCTGAGGGGTGCCCCACTGGGAGAACAGACTGTGTACTAATTCTGGGTGGAGAGACCACTTGTGAGACACCTTGCCCACCTGGCTGAGGGCATCCGCCAGCTGGATGGAGGCCCCTGCCACATGGATGGCTGGGAGATCAGCCTCCAGGCTGCGCACGAAGGTCCAAAGTGGCAGGGAGTGTGTCTGCCCTGTTTGTTGAGATAGTACATGGATGTGGTGTTGTCCATCTGGACCTGGATCACCTGAACCTGGATGTGTGGAGCAAATGCAGTCAGCACCAGCCAAACTTCTCAGAGCTCCAGCAGGTTGATGTAGGAGGAGGGCTTCCTACATCCACTGGGTCACAGTGATCAGCTGGTCGAAGTGACCCCTGTGCTGAGACCACTGGCTGGCCAGCCCCCATTGCGGGAAGCGCATTCTCCAGTGGGCCCATTGGACCACACTGGTGCAGGCCACCATGTAACTCAGCAGACGCAGGAAGTCCTAGGCAGGGTGCAATTGCCCAACCCAAAATGATCAGGCAAAGGAGGAGAGAGCCTCTGCTCTGTCTGCTGGGAGCCGGGCTCTGGCTCTGTGACAGTCAAGCTCAAACCCAATTAAATGGATCACCTGCAAAGGTACAAGCTTCAACTTGGCCTTGTTGACCAGGAGGCCAAGATTGATGCAGGTTCGGAGTGCCAGGACCCTGAACCACTCCACCTCCTGCCTGGAGGGACCTGCTTTCAGCCAGTCATCCAGGTAGGGGTAAACCAGGACCCCTCAGCACCTCAAGTAGGCTTCCACCACTGCAATGCACTTGGTGAAGACCCTAGGGGCCGAGGAGAGGCCAAATGGCATGGCCTGGAACTCGTACAGGGTTCCCTCTGCTCGGAAGTGGAAGAACCTTTGGTGTGACAGGCAGACCAGGACATGAATGAACGTGCCCTGAAGATCTAGGGAGCAAAACCACATGCCCTACTCTGGAGATGGTATGATCTGAGACAGCGTTACCATCCTCAAGGTGCATGACTTGAGAAACTTGTTCAGGTCATGTAGGTCTAAAATGGGGTGCCAGACCCCCATCTGTTTTGGCACCAGGAAGTACCTGGAGACAAACCCTGGGTGTTCCGGAGGATCCATGACAGGAAGCATGACCTCCCTGCGGAGTAGCTGGGCTATGTCGTCTCTGAGAGCTGACAGAATGTCTGCACATACCAAGTCCTCCCATGGGGTGTGGACCTGGCAAGGAGGGCACTGCTCGAATTCCAGAGGCAGACCCTGACCCACCACCTCAAGGACCCACCTGTCTGTGATGACAGCGGACCAGGTGGAAAGGAAGTGGTGGAGCTAACCCCTCCCGGGAGGCCCCAGGGGAGTTGAGACAGGCATGATGGAGGCACCCCATATCCTGTCAATGGGCAGGCTTTGAGGAGGAGAAGGGTCCAGCTGAAAAGCCACCGAAGCCTCTCCCCTCAAGCTTACAGATGACCAAGGCCAATGACTTTGGCCGAGGTCACCAGGCCTGGGCCTGCTGACCAGCCTGGGGTTGGGCTGGTTTGGCCACAGGAGTAGAGCTGCTGCTTGGAGCCCTTGGGGTCCTTTTGGGCAAATGTCACAGAGTCCAAGGTGGCACTGGACTTCTCAATGTGGGTGAGGTGACCCTTCATCCTGGGCCCAAACAAGTCAGTGTCCAGGAAAGGAACATCTGCCAGCTTGTGCAGAGTGTCTGCCATGAAGGTCAAAATCCTCAGCCAAGCCCTGTGGCACATGGCCATTGCGGCTGCCACGGAGAGGGCACAGGAGCTGCTGATTAGCCACAGCCTGGTCCTGGTCTTGGACCTATCTGACCATGGTCTGGAGGTCCACCGGCAGGTCAACCGCCCAAGTCCCTGCTGACCCTCTGTGGATGGTCAGGGTGACTGTGACCGACAGCCAATGGGGAAGTCCCTTGGTTGGCTGAGACACCTTGGTCAGCACACCAGTCGGCAGCTGTTTAGGCAGAACCAGTGGAGACACCAGGGTTGGCTGAGCTGGGACCAATTTGGTCGGCTCCTTATGCTGAGAAGGTGTCGGCCTGTCGGGTGAAAGCCAGGTGATGGCTGGCGTAGTAGATGGAGCCGGCTTCACACCTGTGAGCACCAGCTGTTGCTACATGAGATCCTCATAGCGCTGATGCAACTTGCGCCAAAGCCTCTTCTCATCTGAGGAGGACAAGAATGAAGATGAGAGCAGCAGTGCCGATGTCAGCAGGAACTGCTCGACCCACTGGAAGAAGACCATGACCTCGACCTCAACCTCCTGGGGGACCAACAATGGGTCTCGGAGGGATTCGGCGAACTCCAAGGCTCCTCTGGGTCTTGGTCATTGACCAGAGACAGCAGATCAGTGGACTGATCTGACCCAATGGTCTGAGTCAGGATCGGAGTCCTGAACAAGGAAGTGTCGTCCTCTTCAGTCAAAAACTGGTCAACCGGTTCAAGAAAAATCTCGGCCAGATGATCAACCAGCATCTCGGCAAACTGGCCAGATGGGGCTGCCATAGAGCTGGTGGCCTGGGCCGAGGATTTGATTGAATTCAGATCCGAAGAAGCGCAGGAATCTGAAGCTCTTGACCGAGAGCACTCCCAATCCCACAAGTATCGACGATACAGTTTTTTGGAATCTTTCTTTGACTTGGATTTATACTCAGAGGATCCCTGACCAAGAGTCAGCAAAGACTGGCACAGTTCTTTGAATGATCCTGTGAAAGTCGAACCCAACTGGAGTGCCATGAAGGCAGCCACTGAAGAGGAGTGGGAAGCGGCCTGGGCCACAGCCTGCTCAAATGCTGCAAGCTATTTGGGGGACACCACAGCTGCAGAGACCACCCAACGGGCATCCTTAGATTTGACTGGCAGGTTTCATTCGATCAATCAGCCTAACTTGAGTTGGAGTTGGCTGAGGCAGTCCTCAAGAATGATAGGATGGAAGGTATAACAAATGTCGCAGGCCTGGGGGTCATGCTCGTGCCCCAGGCAATAGATACATGTAGCATGCAGATCCATTTGAGACATCTTCTGCCCACAAGGGCACCGATGGAACCCAGGAGTGGACTTGTTGTCCATCACGGTCACAATCAAAAATCGCGTCTGAATACAAAGTTTTGTGAAATGTTTTGGAAGTAAATCTGGAGATTTATTAGCAAAGGGCCTACTCAGCATGACAGCAGTAAGAAGGAACCTACTTCTTCCAGCAGAAAGGAAGAACTGGTGTCATGGTGGAGTCAAGGAGTTATCATCCGGTGGTGGTGGGGGAACCAGCTTGAAGACAAATCTCTACAGCAACATCTGCCAGGATCAGAGAGGTACTTGAAGCAATACAGAGAGCTTTTCTACAACAGCTGGTTAGGGAGCCCACTAGGGGAGAAAATATATTGGATGTAGTCCTCACAAACGGGGATAGTGTATAGGAAGTCAATGCCTGGGTACAAGCGACCACAAAACAGCGAGTTTCAGGATAAAGATGGGGAAGGAAGCAAATTGAATCAACACAAAGGTTCTGGACTTCAGCCGTGTGGAATTCACAAGAATAAGGGGGATTTTCAGGAAGGGAGTGGAGGGTAAGGAGCAGTTAGGGAACAAAGAGAAATTATAGAAATGCATTAAGGAGAGGTTACTGAAAGCCACAGAGCTCTGCATCAAGAGGGAAAGAAAGAAAGAAAGAAAGAGAGAGAGAGAGAGAGAGAGAGAGAGAGAGAAAGAAAGAAAGAAAGAAAGAAAGAAAGAAAGAAAGAAAGAAACCACTCTGGTTTACCAGCGAGATGGTGGGGGCAATTAGAGAACGAAAGATGGAATTCAGAACATACTGTACAAAAGGATCCAGAGGGGAGAGGACAGGGAGATTTATGGAGAAAGGCTGAGGGTGGCAGGGCAAAAGATTAGGAAGACAAAAGCAGATACAGAAGAGAGAATTGCTAGGCAGGCCAAAAGGGGGGATAAAACTTTTTTTAGGTATGTGGAGGAAAAGAGGAAGGTAAGGCAGGGGATAGTGAGGATGAGGGGAGAGGGGGGAGCACTGGCGGAGGGAGACTTTGGGAAGGCAGAGGTGATAAATATCTACTTTTGCTCAGTCTTTATGGTAGAAGGGAAGGGGGGACCTGAGTTAAAGAGGAGAGAAGGGGATGACAAAAGAGTGGATCCTAGCCCATTCAGAAAGGACAGGATAAAAGAGGAACTAGGAAGGTTGAAGGTAGACAAGGCAATGGGGCTGGACGGCTTGCATCCTAGGGTACTCCAGAAACTAAAAGTAGAGCTGGAGGCACCATTGGCAAGGTTGTTCAACTTGTCCATGGATACTGGAAGGGTGCCAAGTGACTGGAAGATGGCAGATGTGGTGCTACTACATAAGAGAGGCAGCAGGGAGGAGGTGGGACATTGTCACCTGGTCAGCCTCGCCTCGGTGGTGGGGAAGGTGATGGAGGTGCTAATAAAGGAAACAGTGGTAAACTACCTGATAGATAGTGGACTACTAGATGACAGGCAACATGGATTCATGAGTGTGAGATCATGCCAGACAAACCTGATCAATTTTTTTGATTGGGCAACGAAGGTGATGGGGGAATGGACGTGGCCTATCTGGACTTCAGTAAGGCCTTGAACTCTGTCCCTCACCGCAGACTGACAAATAAGTTGGAGAGCTTAGGGGTGGGGCTGAAGATAACTAGATGGGTGGGAAAACTGGGTGAGGGACAGAAATCAGAGGGTGATGATAAATGGGGTACACTCCAAGGAAAAGGGGATGACGAGTGGGGTGCCCCAGAGGTCAGTAAGGGGACCAATCCTCTTTAACATCTATATCAGCAATATAGCAGAGGGATCTGAGGGGAAGGTATGCCTTTTTGAGGATGATACGAAGATCTGCAATAGGGTGGACACTCCGGGGGATAGAAACCAAGAAGAGAGACCTACAGATTCTGGAAAGGTGGTCAGACACATGGCAGCTGAAATTCAGTGCCAAAAAAATGTACAGTAATGCACATGGACCGTAAAAACATGCAAGCTGAATACACATTGTGGGGGAGAGAAAATTAAACAATCGAAGCAGAAAAAGGATCTGGGGATCACAATTTCAGACAATCTGAAGGTGGATGACCAATGCAGCAAGGCAGTAGGCAAGGCAAATAGAATGCTGGCATGCATAGGTAGGGGTATAACAAGCAAGAGGGAGGTGCTGATGCCTTTGTATAAAACCATGGTCAGACCTCACCTGGAATATGGGGTCCAGTTCTGGAGGCCTCATCTGCTCAAGGACATAGAAGGCATAGAAAGGGTTCAAAGGAGGTCAACAAAGATTGTGCAGGGTATGCAAAAGAAGCCCTATGAGATGAGGTGGAGAGAGATGAATCTGTACCTGCTAGAGACTTGAAGAGAGAGATGAGGTACATGATAGAAACTTTTAAATACACAAAGGGGATACATAAGATGAAGGAAGGCAGCTTATTCAAGAGGAAGGTGGAGGCAAAAAACAGAAGTCATCGTCTAAGATTGGAGGGAGGTAGGAACAAGACCATTGTTAGGGGGTATTACTTCACAGAGAGGGTGGTGGAGCCCTGGAACAAACTACCCAATGAGGTGGTGGAGGCTGAAATGGTGGAGGGGTTCAAGACAGCATGGGATAGGCATAATGAGTTAAGCGGTGGGAGGAGGGGGCTATCACCTGACAAAGAGGACAAGTGAGGAGGGGTTAAGGGGCAGACTAGATGGGCCAGAGTGGTCCTTTTTGCTGACAGATTTCTATGATTCTATGAAGACATTTCCAGCAAGTCTTAAAGGGAAAGGCAACTGCCAGAAGTGTGAATAGAACATCATATCCACATCCCTTGAATAATCTCTTTAGGTATGCCCACTCTGCAGAAAATTTTGGCAAACTCTGCTGCCAAAACACAAAACCACTCTTGTTAGATTGTCCCTCACCTCCCACCCTCACTGGATTATCTCAGCTGGCCTCCTACCCGACTCCCTTATTGATCATCATCTAATCTACTCAATAAGTAAAGTCTTCAGGCCAAAAGCCCCCCAACCCCCACACCAGAACCCTGCTGATTAGGTCATGTAAATCTCTGGACCTCACGTCCCTCATAAATGACCTGGCAGACATAGACTGGTCTGTCATCTCGCTTGCCTCCTCCATAGACTCTGCACTGGCTTTTTACAAGACCAAGTTTCTGTTGGTCTGGAATGCCTATGCCCCCCTCCAACATACCCAGGTTCGAGGGGCCCACCTGCCCTGGATCTCCACTGATGTCATGGCCAATCTCCAAGCCAGGGATCAGACCTGGAGGGCCCTTAAAGCTACTGGCTCTCACTTAGCCTTCCAGAATTACTGAGCCCTTTGAAATGCATGCACTAGGCAAATCTGTCAGGCAAAAGCAAGCTACTTCTGATCCACCTTCCACTCAAATATAAACCACCCCACTAAATTTTGGAAAGTGGTTCAATCCCTCTTCTCCCCACCATCACAACTCCCCACCCCTGTCATTAATACTGGGAACACCACTGTCAAGGACCCACTAGCAGTGGCCACAGAATTCAACTCCTACTTGACAAACTGTATTGCATTACTGCTGTCCTCTCCCCCCCACTCCACTCCAGCCCGTCCCACAACACCATGATCTGCCCAAGCCACCTCCAATGCTTTTGCCTTCCAACATGTTACCCCTGCCGACGTGTACAATGCCCTGCTTAAGTTAAACCCATCCAAAGGCAAATGCCTCCCTAGGTTGGTTGCTAAAATGCTCATCCTGTCTGCCCCAGCCATTGCCTCCCCACTGGCCTCTCTGTTCAATCTGTCCTCTCTAGCCTCTATCCCAGCTGAATGGAAACATGCCACAGTCACTCCCCTCCTGAAGGGTGGAGATCCCTCCGTCCCGGATAACTACTACCCTATTTCCCTTCTCCCCATTCTAGCTAGACTGCAGGAACACCTAGTCCTCTCCCAGCTCTCCTCCTTCCTTGAATCTATATCTTTCTGCACCCCTTTCCAGTCTGGTTTTAGGAAGTCCCACTCTACTACCAGCTCCCTCCTAAGGCTCACCGATGCCATCCTCACTGGTATGGATCAAGCCCACATTACCTCAGTCATCTTTGTCGTACTTGCAAAGGCTTTTGACACTGTCTCATATCCTCTCCTCCTCGCCAAGCTTTCCCTAGCTGGGCTTTCTAGTATAGCAACTGATTGGTTCCAATACTATCTGGTGGGCACTCCTCCCCCTCTCCCCATCTCATCTGGGGTCCCCCAAGGCTCAATCCAAGGGCCACTACTGTTCTCCATTTTCCTCAATGATCTGCCCTCGACCTGCCCACATCCATCCATTCACATGTATGCGGACAACACAGTCCTGTATACCTCAGGCCCCTCTCCTGCTGATGTTGAATCCAGACTACAGCTAGACTTCAATGATGTCCAGCTCTGGTTTCGCTCAAATAAACTATTCCTGAACACCAAGAAAACAGTCTCCATGACCTTTGGCACAAAGCAGAGACTATCTCGTCTCCCCTTCCTACCCACCTTCCACACCCTGGACAGGACAAAGCTGGAGGTTTGCTCCTCCTTTAGATACCTCGGGGTATGGCTAGACCAACACCTCAATTTTTCTATACACATTGATGCACTCCACAAGAACCTGCACCCCAAGCTTGGGGCACTGTACCATGACCGTGGGTGCATCCTGTTACCAGCCCGGTGGGGGATTGTACAGAAAATGATCCTCCCTATCTTTGACTATGGTGATGTAGTCTATTGTGCACTCCCAAAACTACCCTAACTAGACTGGACACCCTGTTCCACTCCTTCTGTCATTTCACCCTTGACTGTCCTCCCAGCACACACCACTGCAGCCTCTACCAGGAGCTGCACCTCCCCTCACTGCAGGATAGGAGGTTGTCTCACTGCGCCAGGCTCACGGCCAAGTTCTGGTCCAAGTCTCTGCCCCCGTACAACTATGGTGCCCTGTCCTCACCTCCCCCACCTTTGCACTCCCTCCAAAATTTCGACACCTGCTCCCTGAGTATCCCATGTATGGCCACCATTGCAGGGCAGGCAGCTTTCTCATATCGCATGCCTAAACCGTGGAATTCCCTACCACTGGCCATTCAGCAAACCAACTCTGCCATTCGGCTAAACTCCCTCCTCAAAGCTCACTTCTGCACCTATTGTACATGCACCTAGATGACTGGTAACTCTAAAAAATGACTAGTCTATGATGGCTGACCCCGCTGTCAGTGTGTAGCTATGGTCCAGCAGTTTAACTGGCCATCTCCCTCCTCCTAGCTAATACCCCAAATATACATTTTTGAAGACTATTTTTTTGTAATCACATTACTGATTACAGATGTGTTGTACCTAGTCATCTTAGCAGTTGAGTACTGGCTGTATTTTATATTCTGTTTGCCCCGGCTCTCATCACATGACTATACTCCACCAGGAATTCCTTCCACGATGTAACAGGCTACCTGTATTCTAATCCTCTGGCTGTACTTTCTGTACTGAATGTGCTTGTACTCAAACATTACTGATGTATTTATACTCTGTGTTGATTCCCCTGCTCCCCCTGCCCCACCCCCGATTTCTGTACATACTGTGTTTTTTAATCGTGCATTTTGCTGATATATTCTGCTCTGTGATGCCTTCCTTGCTTCCCACCCCCTAGGACGCATCTGGAATCGAGCGGTAGTCTGCTCAGCACGCCTTCCTGGTAAAACTTTTAAATAAATAAACTTTTGGGTTCTGTGACAGTACGCATTGGAATTGCCTCTGGATATCAAGTAGCATGGTCATATACTACTAAAATCAATTACCCTGTTTACTTTTGTTTAAGGGACCAACCACAACCATTGCAGTTCTCTCAAAAGCCCCATCTATCAAGGATAGGAGCACCAGGATCACCTTGTCTTTTTTTAGTCACTGGGGCTACTTTCTAGCATTCAGCAAAATAACTGCAATAGGTAGCAACATCCCATCACCACAATATCCAAACTCGGTCCCTTTAAGGCTGCCCTGAAAACCCACATTTTGTCTTCTCGCAACTGCCAGTGTGACTACTAAGCCTACTCCCAGGTCTGCTGTATCAATAGAGGTCAAACCTGGCCCACTGACAATGCCGCCCTCCACTGAGGCAGCACTCAACCCTCCACCTCTGAGGTCTACAGGCATTATGTATAACATGTTGCTTCATAGCGTATATCTGTGATAGGAATGCCTGACAATGTCCCCTGGAGGTAACACTCTGTTATCTGACTGTAACATGTGTTTCAGCCGCTGCTTAGCTATCACATGTATAGAGCCAATACCTTACCTGACTGTAACCTTGTGATTCAACCACTGTTTAACTACTTCATGTATAGGACTTATATGTTTCTTATACACCTGTATGACACCTTACTGTATCCAAATGTTATCTGTTATTGTTTTTCTTTATGCTTTGTACATGATGTGGAGCCTTTGGAAACAAGTCTATGACTCAAAGGGTTGTAATTCCTATGTTCTTAAATAAATAGATCCTCATGAATCCCAGACCAGTAAACTCTGTACAGCAATCTGGCATGGGTGTGATCCCTCTCAGAGTGACCAGCCATTGGACTATTACATGCAGGGGTAGATTTTAACATTGCTTTACTAACACAAAGCCTAGTGCAAATTGACCAGGGCTAGTGCAGCTGACTCTCTACTTGTCCGTCTTGACTAGTGCAGGTTTGTAATGGCTGTTAATGAAATTAAAAAAGTCTTTATTTTAGCAGGCTCTAGTCTAGTCTTCATGCTAATCTCTCTCAGTATTCCAGATGGTCTATGTGATTAACAGCTCATTAAAAGCTGTAGTCATCTGGCAGTTCAAGAGGGGAGTCCCACAAAAGACTCAGTGTGAGAGTCATTATCACTTCATAGCAGTGTCAGTGGCTCAACAGGTTGCACACACGCCTCTGAGGCTGGAAGATCAGAAGGCTGTGGCTTCTATCCCCACACCAGGCACTTGGGTTAAATTCCAATACTGACACTGTGGTGCTGCACTACTGAGGTGCTGTCTATTGGATAAGACGTTAAACCGAGGTCCCATCTGCCTGTTCTGGTGGTAGCTCAGGTGGATGTTAAAGATCCCATGGCACTTCTCGAAAAGAGCAGGAGAATTTCCTTGGTGTCCTGGCCAAATTCCCCCCATTCACTAAAAATACCACCAACAGCTTAATCTGGTTCAATGTCAGTTGGCATCCATCTATATCCCCCTCCCTTGGGACAAGGCTAAAAATAGGCAGAATTGTCTTGTCCTCTTTTCCCGGTCAACAAAAACTAAATACTGTAAATTGTTAAGACATTCAGCTAGTGTCCAGGTTGTGATCAAGGGTAGAATGCTGTTAAAGGAAAACTACACTCTCATATCATTTAAATTGTATTTGTTTCCATGCCAACAGACAACTCCTTTCCTGTAGCTGTTAGAGCTATAGGTGTTACCTTTAGTTTGTTTTCACTGCTCATAGTAGCCCCTGTGACTGTCCTCGGGTTCTCCATTACATGGTTGTTGAAATCTCATTGTTCATGGGAACTGCATTAGCATATGAGAACATGATGTCAGATAGACCATTTGTATCATGTATCGCTATGCTGAAAGAACAAATACCCTGCAAAAACTCTCTGGGAAAATATAAACTTAATGAAGTTTAAAGGGAAAAGTCTTGCATTACAGCTCAGATAGTTTGCAAGGCTCACTGAAGGTAAAAGTGGTATTTCATACCTTCATGCAGCTTTTTTCTTTGAAGACTAATTAAGCAGACAAGCATACTGGGGACTTTAAAGGCTGGTTACGCATCATGTTCTCATATGCTAATGCAGCTCTCAGAGACAACAAGATTTCAACAACCACCAAATGGAGCCTCCTAGAACAGTTACAGAGCCTAGTATGAAGTGTGAAAACAGACTAATGCAGCTGCATGCATCTCTAACAGCTACATGAAAAGAGTTGTCTGTTGACATGGAAACAAAATGTATAAGATATGAGGGTATAGTTTTCCTTTAAGTCACTAGCTTCCAGTTTTCTGAATGTCTCTGTCTGATGATTTGTCTCACATTATTAAGATCAGTACCCCAAATTTCCCTACATTTTGAGTGTCTGTACCCAACTTTTCAGTGACAAAATGCTAAGAGGTATACAGAGTCTGCCCTGCAGGTGGTGGGTTTTATCCCAGTCTCACCATAGCTGCTCCCCTCACCCTTCCAAATCTCTCAGCTCTGTACTTTCCCTGGACAACACTGCAAACTAGACTTCCAAATAACCATGCACAGATCAATAGCTGCCATTACAGGTGGGTGTAGGGATCCCCAGCTCTTCTAAATGGACCATGCCAGCCAATGACATCCGTGCAGCCCCACCCATAAACAATGATTTGGAGCGTATATGGTTCAAAATTAGACCTTAATAAAATATATAATTTGAAAGGTTAAAATAGGTTTTCCTGGGGTGCCTAGATTCTCCTAACTAGGATATTAAAGGAGCTGTATTGAGAACTAGCAGCACCTCTGGCAGCCATATTCACAGAGTCACTCAACACAGGAGTGGTTCTGGAGGATTGAAAGAGGGCACATGTGGACCCTCTACACAAAAGTGGGAGTTGGGAGGAGGCAGGGAACTATAGGCCTCACCTCAGTAGTTGGGAAGATCATGGAGGCACTGCTCAAAGAGAGGATAGTGGCACACTTGGAATCCAGAGGTGCCCAGGATCTGAGACAACATGGATTCACAGCAGGAAGGTCATGTCAGATAAATCTGATAGACTTTTTTGACTGGGTGACAAGGGACGTTAATGGTGGGAGGGGGCAGTAGACATCATCAACTTCATTTTAGCAAAGCCTTCGACACAGCCTCATGCAAAAGGCTGGCAAACAAGATGAGTAGTCTGGGAATTGGGCACAAGGTGGTAAGCTGGGTTAGGAAATGGTTATTGGATGTAATGCAGAGGGTGGTGGTAAATGGGATTCAGTCCAGAGAAAGGGGGGTGACCAGTGGGATACCTCAGGGGTCAGTCCTGGGACCAGTCCTGTTTAATGTCTTCATTAGCGACATTGCAGTAGAGCTAGAGGGAAAGGTCCGCCTGTTTGCAGATGACACCAAGATCTGCAACAGGGTGGATACTCCAGACAGGGTGGAGAGGATGAGGAGGGACCTAGAAAAGCTTGCAAAATGGTCTAAGGTGTGGCAACTGAGGTTCAATTCCAAGAAGTGCAAAATAATGTACCCGGGAAGAGGAAACCCTGATGAAAGCTACAGGATGGTGGGGGGGGTACTATCACCAGGGAAGAAAGGGACCTGGGGGTTATCATTTCTGACACCCTAAAGATATCCAAGCAGAGTACAAAGGCCACAGAGAGGACCAGTAGCATGCTGGGGTGTACAGGCAGAGGTATCACTAGCAGAAGGTGGGAGGTTGTAATGCCTTTGTATAAAACACTGGTAAGGCCTCACCTGGAGTACTGTGTGCAGTTCTGGAGGCCACACCTTCTTAAGGATATAGCCAGGTTGGAGGCTGTCCAGAGGAGAGTGACTAAGGTGGTGCAGGGCTTGCAGCATAAAACATATGAGGAGAGATTCAAGGACCTTAGTATGTACTCACTGGAGGAGAGGAAGGATTGGGGGGGGCATGATAGAAACATTCAAAGATAGCTAGCCGTTAAACATTGCTAGTAATTTTGTTTTCCACTATTACTGTGTTTTGCCCCATTGTTCGAAAGTTTTACAACAGGAGCATCTAGTGTTTTCAATTTTTTTCATCTTTTTTTCATGGTGGACTGTCCATATCAGGGTAGCCGTGACTTGGCTCGCTAACCTACAGGTGAGAGCTGAGAGTTCTGCCCGGAGCTGTTAGACCATTGTCCGGACACCGAAACCAATTGATTAGAGCCCCTGGGATGAAGATCCAGGGAAGGCTGATTGAATTGGGTGGTGGTGTTGTGGCTAACGTTTTGTTGGAGCTGTACATCTGCCTGGCGTGGTGAGAGCCGGATAGTGCCTGGAAAGTTAGTGGAGGTGGATTTGTGGTCAAGGTTTACTGCTGAAGTTTTCTTCTGCTGGTGTGGTGGGAGCATGGACAGCATCGAGACATCTACGTGGACCTTATTCTGGCCAGAAAGTACCTCCAAGTCAGTAAGTCAGCTAGCTGCTTCTTCAGGCCTTAGGGATTCTGCCAGTGGGTGTGGGCTGTGGAGGGCCACTTGGGGGTGGGACAGCACTGGGGGGCATAACCAGAGGGTTGTCTCCCAGTTGCTGTGTAGGGTGCGGGGACCTTGGCGGTTGGTAAGCCCCCTGTCCTGGGTAACCTGGTTAGTGGCTTTTGGGTTATTAGTAGTTACCCTGGGGGCTAGGAGTAAGGCGGCTTGCACTGCTGGGCAGCTGTAGCACTATACCTGAGGGTAGTGGCCTGGACTGGACAGCAGTTAGAGAGGATACTGGAGATTGGCATGCTCCTTTGAGGGGCCTTAGGGTACATCAAAGCTAGAGCTGGAAGGTTCTTTCCATGGGGACCCGTAAGCTGCTAGCTTGCTGGTGGCATTTGGCCTGCCACCCCGGGTGAGTACTCTTTTGCGGCCCTAGGCAGGGTGGAAGACTTAGTCGCATCATACTGGAGTGTCTAAAGGATTATTCTATTTCGGCTGATCTCTGCTTATATGTCTGCACAATTGGGAGGTAGTGAGGAAACCTCTATAGACTGTCAGTTTCATGTTAATACCTGGATTGTTGCTGGAGAGAACGATCTTCAGATTTATGACTTTGGGGTGAGGGTGAGAGCCTCTCCTGCCTTAGACATTGGTGAAGCTTTGGTGTGCTTCACAGACTGTACATTGCTGCCCACTGTGAATTATCCTGGATTATTTAGCAACTGCTGTTTACTTTGTTTATTTGGGGAGATTTGGGTTGGAATTTAATAGGGTGTCTGTGGGGTGGTTGTGGGTTAGGTTAGCTTTGCTTTGAAGTTGTAGGGGTTATGGTAGTGAACTGAAGGGGGGGGATTGTTTTATTGTGGTTTGATGGAGACTAGAGAGGGGTCCTCTCTGTCTGGTCTCCATACCCAAGGGCTCCACTTCGAGTGGGCTGGTGTTGCGGTCAGATTCTGAGTCCTCTCCAACCCAGGCAGTGTTGTGCAATGCCAGGTTCATATGGAATAAGATGGCAGTGACTGCCGATCTTGTCAGGTCAACGGACCTGGCTTGCATGACCGAGACTTGGTTGGATGAGAATGCCAGCCCAGTTTTGGAAGCTGCAGTTCTGGCTGGGTTCTTGATAATACACTGCCCAAAGTTTGATTGTAGGGGCAGGGGCATTGCCATATGTTTTAGGTCGGAATTGGGCCTGGTAGATGTACTGGTGGGAGAGACCAGATCCTTTGAGTGCATCTTGGGCACAGGTGTGGGGTGCAAAATTCTTCTCATTTACCATCCACCCGGGGATGGGAAGCAATTTCTGCAGGAAGTCGCAGACTTCATTGTCGACACCGTGTTGGAGTCTCCCAGAGTGATGGTGCTGGGTGACTTCAATGCCTGGATCGATGATGAACTTTTGCACTTTGAACAAGACTTCCTCCAGTTGATGTATTCGTTGGGCTTCACACAGGCAGTTGCCTCTGTGACCCATTTTTCAGGCCACTTTCTGGATCTGGTCTTTCTACTGGGTATGGAGAGCGCTGACTTGGAGGTAGAGCCAGTCAGATGGCCTGACCATTACACTATCCAGTTCAACACCTAGGCACCCCCTTATAGGCCTGCCCTGTGGAGATGGTCCGGTACCATATTTTAAGGGGTATGACCCCAGAGGGCCTGATGGTGCTGGATCTATTGGGATTTCTGACTGCTAACATGGATCCAGAAGACCTACTGCAGGCCTATAACAAGGCCGTGGTGAGGCCTCTGGATTCCATAGCTCCAGTTCGTGTTCGTCCTCACTACCTCGCCCCTCGGTCCCCATGGTTTGATGGGGCCTTGAGGGAGATGAGGAGGGTTGGGCGAAGGTTGGAGCATTGCTGGTGGAAATCTGGCCTTGATACCAACAGGCTTAGGTTGATGTCGCAGTATGCAGACTAGCAATCGATGATCTCCTGTAAGAAGGCAGAGTTCCTGTCCAGGGAGATTTTTGCTGCACAGAATAGACAGGCGCAGCTCTTCAGAACTGTGGACAGGTTGTGCAATCCAGCCTGTCTGCAGTTACGGAGGGCTCTGTCACGGGAGAAGTGTGATGAGTTTGCTCGTTTCTTTGCAGATAAGGTTGCTGACATCAGATCATAGATCCGTGCTGTTCATTCCAATGGGGGTGGCAGTGATTGGGGGGGGGGTCACAGTGCCTTGGACTAGGGGGTCGGCTTTTGATCAGGTGGTGATCTTGAATGTCATGATGGTCATCCAGAACATGTAACCGACCTGCTGTGGTTTGGACCCGGGCCCAACCCATCTCCTTGTGGGATGTGTGGAGGTCATCGGCCCGGTCCTAGCTGAGATAGTCTGGTGCTTGTTAGAGACTGGGGAGTTTCCTGACTCCCTGAAGGAGGCAGTGGTGACATCACTCCTTAAGAAACCTTCTCTCGACCAGGACTGTCTCGCAAACTACAAGTCGGTCTCTAACCTTCCCCTTGTGGGGAAGGTTATTGAGAAGGTGGTCGTGCTGCAGCTGGAGGACCATCTTGCCATCCACGACGTCTACGATCCCTTCCAGTCAGGATTTAAGAAGAGGCATAGTACCGAGACTGCTCTTGTCTGGGTGCTCAATGACCTCCTTATAGCGAGAGACTGGAGAAGTCATTCCATCTTGGTTCTTCTGGATCTTTCCATGGCATTTGACACCGTGGACCATGGGATTCTGCTCGAGCTCCTGTGGGCGATCTGCATACTCTCAGGTATGGTCCTCAGATGGTTCAAGTCCTTCCTCACAGGCAGGTTTCAGAGAGTTGCGTCGGGGATTTATTCCGCCAATGCTTTCTCCCTGTCATGTGGGGTCCCACAGGGCTCTGTGCTGCCTCCCTTGTTGTTTGCGGTGTACATGTTACCACTGGGGGACATTATAAGGTGGTACGGCCTTAGTTTTCACTGCTATGCAGATGATACTCAGCTGTACATGTCGTTTGTACCCGGACTGGACACAGCGGTCTTGGTATTTAACAACTGCCTACCTGAGATGCAAGACTGGATGAGTGCCAACTGGTTGAAGCTGAATTCCGACAAAGACTGAGACTTTGGTTGTGGACCTGGGTTGTCGAGTAGAGGGGTCTTCAGCCAGGCGGGCAACTGATCTTGTACTGGGTGGCTACTGGCTGCAGGCTTCTAAACAGGTGCGAAGTTTGGGCATTATTTTTGACGAGGGTCTGACCCTGAAATCTCGGGTGTCATCTGTTGTCAAGAACTCATTTTACCATCTGAGGAATATCACCCGGATTAAGCACCTTGTTCTGCCCGATGATCTCCCGACATTGGTCCATGCCTTTGTGACCTCTCACTTAGATTACTGTAACTCCCTGTGTAACCCCTAGGTGACGCGATCCCAAGGGATACTACCTCTGCCTGCGTGACCAGATGAAGGTTGAGGGGCCTGGGTACTAGAAACGGGTGCCTCCACCTGGAGGACAGGGTTAGTGGTAGTGTAGCTGCCCTGGGTACAGCCCTTTGGGACACTGTTACCCTCCTCTTTTCCCTCTAGTGGCGTAAGTAACTCACAGATTACACAATTGCAATTTGCCCCAACAACAGTTTTAACTCCACTCTTGTTACACTTACCACCAGGACAGGTTCAGCTGGCTCAGCCCTGGAGACCCCCTGTAAAATAAGGCTTGTAAGAGTAAATGGCAATACTACAGTATTTACAATACAGAGGTACACCACAACCAGTCTGAATGCAAAAAGATTTAGATCTGATTTATTCAAGGGGGCAGTAACAAGGAAGGGGCAGAATCTGGTGGTTGATTCAAGATCTAAAAGAGTCAGGTTAATTGGCATGCACTTTAGAGTCCCACAACACTGTCACACACACTCTGGGTACCCAGTTGTTGGTAGAAGCTAGCCTGACGCATTGCCATGGGTAGGCCAGCGTTACAGCTGGTTGGGGCCCTAATAAGGGAAAGAAATAGTCATGCACAGTAACCCACAATTTGTAATCCAGAGCCAAGTGGCTCAGTTTGTGATAATTAGGCAAAACAATTAAATCAGATGATACACTTTGATTGAGCTGTTGTTGCAGGGAGCTACCTGGTGTTTACTCACGCTACCCAGTACAGGACACAGGATCGACAAAATGAAGACCTCTGGATGAAAAACTGGATAGCCAGGAGAAGCAGGACCCACACGATTCAGTGTGGTGTCATTCCTGTTCGTGATGTTGAGCAGGGGGCCGATCCCTGGGCTGGTTTCTCGTCAATGGTTTTCTCTGTGGCATAAGCAGCTCTCTGGGCCAAGATGGCAGGACCCAGACCGGGTGAACAATTAGGATAACAGTCCGGTAGTTGCTGGATGCAACTTCCAGCAAGCGTGACACAATCAGGCAGTGGGGAATCAAATCGCAACCCACTATCAGCATTCAGCACATTTATAGTAAAAGCAAGGTAAATACCACAGTTCGGATGACAGTCCAGTTGCAATTCTGAGTCTCTGCACAAACCGTATGCTCTCTGGCAGTCTCAAGACCTGACAGGTCGATCACACCTAGGCAAATCTTTAGTCTACTTCAGGATGATTCAGTTTGTCACAAATCAGGATTCTGGTCACACTCATAGCAAAATCGGATACAGTCTGTTGTCTCTGTTATGCTAAGAAACTCCCTCACATGGAAGATGGGGCAGGCAGGCCAAACACAGCATTCCCACCAGTTTCCCGTGCTACTACACAGGAGCAACTGCTCGAATGTCTCGAGCTGTTCACTCTTCAAACTAAAAACTCAGACTGACTTCTGCTGCAGGCAGCTTGGGACTTCCTCAAAGATCCAAAAAGTTTGGTTGGCTGAGCCATCTGTCTGTCACAGCTAGAGCTCCCCCTTCAGGTACATTTAGGTGCCAAAGTGTAAAAACTACAATTCTTACAGAAATTCACTCCCACAAGACCCCTGGGGACAGACTCCATTTTAGGGTCCCCAAAGGTACTGATTGGTCCAAACAGGCAGTCCAGGACCAAGATGGTGGTGCAATACAGAAATGTCCATACTGCAAAGGAAAGCAGGTTAGACAAACTACATTATCTTTATTAATAAAGCAGATAAACAGCTAACAGTTACAGATCCTTGTGGGGCTCCCTCTGTGCAAATGGTGATGGCAGAATGGAGCAATAACAATGCAGCCCGGGCAGGACTCGAGCCTGAAATTACTCAGCCCCAACCCAGATAAATTATACACCACAAAATAGGCAACTCTTAAAGAGACAGGCATGGAGGCTAACAGGGCACTCACATGCAAACACTTTTAAATTATTGGGACACAGAACACCAGCCTGGCAGTGGGCATTTAGGCAAGCCCAAGGAAGACTTTTGGGAACCCCCATTTGTAGGGAGGTTACACCTGTATCTAGGGCTTCTGGGATTTGATATCCGCCATCTGTAGCTAATGCAGAATGAGGCAGCCAGGTTATTAACTGGGCTTTCACAATCTAGCCATATTACACCTGTGCTGCACGAGCTGCATTGGCTGCAAGTTCAGTGGAGGATCACCTTTAAGGTCAACTTGCTGACCTATAAAGCCCTACAGGGACTGAGACCGTTCTACCCGCAAGAGCTTCTTAGTCCCTACTGCCCCTCCTGTTCAATCCGCTGACGAGGGATTGCTAGAGATTCCCAGGGTGTGGCTAAAGACATCTGGGGCTTATGCATTTTCTTATGCAGCCCCTACCCTGTGGAATTCTCTACCTCGTCGGGTTAGGGAGTGCCTGACTGTGGAGAGCTTTAAAGCCTCACTGAAATCACATTTATTCAGGCTTGCCTTTTCATAATTTGATATGCGTTCTCTGCTGCTATTACTGTATTTGATTATTTATTGTTTTATACTGCTTTTATGGTGTTTTTATTGTAAAGCTCTTTGATATTTATGAATTGCGCTATATAAATAAAGCTATTATTATTAAAGTTATTATTATTCAAGTACCTTGAGGGTACAAACAAGGTGCGGGGGGAACCTTTTCCAGTATAAAAAACTGTATCAGAGTGAGGGGGCATGATATGAAATTGGAGGGGGGCAGGTTAAGGAGAAATTTGAGGAAGTTTTTCTTCATGGAAAGGGTGGTGGGTACATGGAACAGACTGCCTCAGGAGGTTGTGGGAACGACCACAGTGGAGGGTTTTAAACATGCCTGGGACAGGCATAGGGAAATCTTAGAGGTGGGAAGTGGTGGAGAGAAACCAGTGACTGGTTAGGGTCATAGGCCACAACCTAGTGCAGGGTTTAGGGCAGACTAGATGGGCCTGGTGGTCCTTATCTGCCGACAAATTTTTTTTTTAAATTGTAAAATTTCTTATTATCATTAGTTAATATAACAACACAACTCACAATACAGTTGCTCCAATAAAAGAACGTATTAAATAAGTACAATGTGACTCAAAGCGTTCACTTCATTATTTAGCTCCTGGAATATTGTTAATGTTAGTATTATATCAGACATTCAGGTTTAATATATGAAAAGAAAGAAAGGTGAAAAATCATTATTATACAATGGCAAGAAAAATTCTAGACACCTGATTGGCTGCTGGTCCAGAGGAGGGCAACTAAGATGGTGCAGTGTCTGCAACAGAAGACATATGAACAGAGACTTAAGGAGCTTAATATGTATAGCCTCGAGGAAAGGAGGGAGAGAGGAGACATGGTAGAAACTTTCAAGTACCTCAAGGGAATCAACAAAGTCCAAGAGGGCAACATCTTTCAGAAAAAAGAGGTGTGCAAGAACAAGGGGGCACAATTTGAAGATTATGGGGGGACAGCTCAGAGGTAATGTGAAGAAGTATTTTTTCACAGAGTGGGTTGTAGATACATGGAATAGCCTTCCTGAGGAGGTTGTGGGGTCAAAAACAGTGGTAGATTTCAAGAATGCATGGGCCAGTCATAAGGCAATTCTAGTGGGTGGGGGTAGAAAAAAGTAGGCTGTTGGTAAACTAGGATCTGCAGCTTATCCGTTAGGTGGGGAAATGGGCAGACTGGGTGGGCCAAGCAGTCCTTATCTGCTGTTAAATTCTATGTTTCTATGTATGTTTCTATGACCTCCAGAGACAGTGATGTTACTGAACAGTAACATCACTGTAACTAGGGCAGGCAGAAAGAACACCGCAGTACCATAACACATATCCCTCCTTGCTCAACTATCAGGCGGCTGACATGGCTTTACATTTCCCCGCTTATCATACAAATTACAATTCACAAATGGACATTTCAAAATCCTTTCCTCGTGAGTCACTTACACCATGTGGCTCCCCATATCTGAAGCCCCAATTCATCCTCCGTCCTATGAGAAAACACCAGCAACGTTTCTCTTTTACGTTTAAACTGAGCGCCACAATGAGTGGCTTCTACTCACTGTAAACCGCGTGCCTGCACATCCTGAACTCACGGACCCCTGCTTCCCGATGTGCCGCATGTCTCACCAGTGCCGCCACGCCAAGTGTGTTCAGCACAGTCCTGTAATCTTCTCCCGGTACAAATCTCAGTTGTTAAAAACAGTACCGGGAGAACCTACAGAGGAAATACTTATTTAAACAGGACTAGCAGCTCCCACATTAGCGCAGCAGTTCCAACCTTATCGAGGTGACAGTTCAAGACTGCCACATCTCCCTGGCTGATCTCCTCTCAGCAGCTTCACTGAATGAAAAACTGTGGGCAAATAGTTACTTTAATAAAAAATACATAGCTCACAACTTACAGGAAGGGAGGACGGGCACAACGGACATTACCCTGACAACAACAATGGGACATGGCAAGGGTTGGGGATGGTCAAACAGAAATACTGTGCTACAGACAGTACAGATAACACTGCCACCTGCTGGAGAAGCCCAGAAAGGATCTTCTTTTTTTTAAATCATCTTCCTCAACAATAAATCAATCAAAAAAAAAAAAGCATTTATTGTATTTATTTTTTATTGTGAATATAAGGAGCCATTGTATAATAGCAATAAGACACTCCAGGGTGTGGCTTATTGCTTAATTATTCACTGTTCAATAGTGATTCATTATAGATTTGTTCTGTAACCCCCTTGCAAATGGGGGTTCCTAACGTGCCTTATGCCTGGTTGGTAATCGCTATAAAGCCGCCTAAATGGGGACCTGGTGAGTGCTCTTTTAGGGTCTCCGTATTCTGTCCCTTTAAGGGCTACCTGTTGCAGTCAAAGTTAGTTGAAATGGGAGGGGGTTTGAGTGTTGCTATGCTTGACTCCCACCCAGGCTGCAGAATAATCGCTCCGTTTCTGCCATCGCTAATTGCACAGAGGGAGCTTCGTTAGAAGATGTGCTTGCTTGCTGACTATCTATTAAAGTAGTAATGATATTGTAGTTGTTCTAACCTGCCTTCCTTTGCAGCCAGGACTGTTTTGACTGTCTCCCCCATTTTGGTCCAGAACTGCTGAATTGGACCAATCAGTACCTCGGGACCCTACAGAGTCGGCTGACCAATAGAGGAACTGTTTGTATTTGGGAAAGGCATTCAAACACCATGAAGTCTTGCTGTAATTAGGACTATAGCAGTCAGCCTCAGCCTCTGAACTGCCCCGGAGAGGAAAGGGTTAACTCCAGAGAAGTCTGGAGTTCCACAGCGCGAGGGCGCTGTTCAAAGCTCTATCTGTGCAGTTTGAAGTCAAACTGCCAGATTCTTACTCCGCTTCACTGAACAGTCGCTCCGGAGATCAGCTCCTTCAGCTCGGTTCACTACAAGCGGTTTTCGGTCAGGTTCCTTGGTTCAGAAAACCGGCAAAAATCCAAAATTACATCGGTTTCGCTTAAGCTCTATCTGGTAACCGTAAGTAAAAGCGAAAATTTAGTCTGTGTGGAATAATTATCGGTTCAGTCTGAACCGATCGCTTCTGTATTTTGATGAATTTTAGGCGTGAGGTACCGGTTCTTATCGGTTCTAAAAACCCTCGTTTTAATAGGGTTTTCAATACCCGTGTTCACGGTTAGGAACCGATAAGGGTGTCTTGCTCTGGCACGGCCTGAAGAAAAGGGCAAGTTTTGGTTAGGCTGGCACTATGTCTGAGAAACCCAAAAGAAAAACCGGCCCACGGGTTTCAACACTGTGATGTTTGTGGGGAAACCTTTGCCAAGGCTGACCCACACACCACTTGTGTTTATTGTCTGGGGCTGACCACCTCCTTTCAGACTGCCAGATATGTAAAAATTTCCCTGCAGCCACCCTGGAGAAGAGATTGGGCGGCTCAGGGAACGAGAGAGCCAAAAGTCCGCTGACCGGATGGCCAGCCTGGTCCAGTACCCACTGGACCAGAGGGAGTGCCCTCTGACCAGGGCGTTACTTCCTCGGGCAAGAGAAAGGCTGGTTCAGAGGAACCAGCAACAGCAAAAAAGACAAAGAAATCAGCAGGTTTGGAGTCTAAGATAGTTTCTCCAACTGTTGCAGAAATAGCAAAAGCCATACAGATTGTTCAGTCTTTGTCTCAGGGACTTGGAGAGCCCTCCACAAGTGGCAGAGGGGTGGCTCGTCCAGGTCCAGTGGTTCAAGATTATGTTATTGAGGAGTTTTATGAACCACAGGAGGGGGAGGAATTTGATCAGTGCATTTGTGACTGGGAAGGTCTGGACGTGCCCATTGAACCGGACATTTCTCCAGACAGACCCTTAGAGTCTCCCCCTCTGTTGTCTGAGTCCCCTTCTCATTTTGTGTTTTATATAAAGGTGGCAGAAACCCTCCAGCTCCCTTTAGAGGAGGCTGTGGATGAGCAAGAGGAGCCTGATTTTGTTGAAATGATGGATATTCCGGAGTCTAGAAGGTTGTCTAGTCCTTTGCATAAATCATTTAGGAAGCAAACAACAAAGATTTTAAAAAATCCTCATTCTGTCCCTCCTGTAGACAAAAAAATGGACAGAAGGTATACTTTATCAGGCCCAGATACAGACTTCTTCACTAAGCAGTGTAGTCATGCAGGTGTTGTTCAAGCTGCAGCCTGTGACAAGACTAATATTCCTTGGCATCACATCCCCTGACAAAGATTCCAGGAAGATTGATACCATGGCTAAAAGCAATATATGGCAGCTTCTTTTGGGACTCAGGCAGGCTAATTACATGGCTTATGTGGCTAGATATCAGAAGTCTAGATGGGACACTATTTTGCAGTTAGCCAAGCAGGCCCAGGGTCAGCTGGCTAGTGAGTTGGAACAGGTGGCTGCTGATGGCATTGAGGCCTCTAAAGTTCAATTTCATACTGCTGTTGATGTTAATGATGTTTCTTCTAGGGTCATGGCCACTTCTGTAGCTCTCCGTAGGTTGGCATGGCTCAGATGCACTAATTTGTCCCAAGACACTCAGGCAAAGGCTATGGATTTCCTGTAGTAGGTAACTCTCTGTTTGGTGATCAGACAGAAAATTACATGAAAAAATGGATGAATACAGAACTACCTACAAAGTGCCCAAGCTAAAAGAGGCATGCCCCAAAGGCATTGCCCTCAGGAAGTGAGGTAGGCCTTACCACAGGCCTTTTATCAAGCTCAAGCCTCTTCAGCCTTTGTTCAGAGGGGTTTCTTCAGAGGCAGGGGCAGACGGGGCTCAGGCAGACCGTCCCCTTCTTCAGCCAAAAACAGTTGCCAAGCAGGCACCTGATGGGGTGCCCAGGGCCGAATCTCCTGTACCGGTGGGGGCAGGTTGGCTTATTTCAGCCAGAACTGGTTGTCCTTAACTTGGACAAGTGGGTTCTGGAGGTGGTAACCAAGGTCTGGTCCTCAGTTTCAAACAGTTCCCAAAGATGAGGGCCAGACATTTCCACCTCGAATCCTTTGGAAGCCCTTGCTTTGAAACAGAGGTTTCTTCTCTGCTGGGATGCAAAGCAGTAGAGAGGTTCCCTTTGCCATCAGGGCAAGGGTCTTTATTCAAGGTATTTCCTTACCCCAAAAAGACAGGAGAATGGCGGCCCATCTTAGATTTAAGGTTCCTGAACAAGCATCTTCTGAAACCAAAGTTCAAAATGTTAACTCTGGCAATGATTTTGCCCTCCCTGAGACCAGGAGACTGGCTAGCTTCCTTGGACCTCAAGGACGCCTATTTTCATTTCTTGATCAGGCCTTCTCACAGAAAGTACCTCAGGTTCAAACTACCTTCTGGCCACTATCAGTTCAGGCAATGCCCTCTCGGCTACCTCTGCCCCAAGGGTTTTCACAAAATGTCTGGCTGTGGTAGTGGCTCATCTGAGAAGGCAAGGTGGCGTTTTTCCCTACCTGGACGACTGGCTCATAGTGGGTCAGTCTCCAGATCACGTAAATCTCACTTGTTGGTCACCCAGCAGCTTCTCACCTCTGGGATTCCTGTTGAATCTTCCAAAGTCAGTTCTCGAACCAGTTCAGGTACTAACTTTCATAGGTGCAGAGTTGAACACAAAGTCTGCCAGGGCATATCTCCCTCAGCGAGAGAGTGGACAGACTCATTGCCCTGCATCTTCCTTCACCATGCGGGTCTCTCGGCCAGCAAGGCACTTTCTGCAACTCCTAGGACACATGGCTGCATCCACAGCTGTGTGCAGGAGCAAGATTCAGATGAGAGACATCCAATTCCACCTGAGATCTTTTGGTCCCAAAAGAAGGACCCTCACCAAATTAGTCCCAGTGACAAGATCTCTGATCCTGGCCCTTCAGTGGTGGCAGGACCAGAGCAATCTAACTCAAGGGTCCCTTCTCTACCCATTCCTCACTCCCTCACACTTACCACAGATGCCTCCCTCCTAGGATGGGGCTCACTTGGCGACCTTTCCACTCAGGGAGTGTGGTCTCCTCAGGAATCTCTGTCCACATCAACCTTCTGGAGCTCAGGGCTGTCCTCTTAGCTCTCAGGCCTTTTGGCTTCTGTCCAGAACAAGGTAGTTCAAGTCAGACAGACAATACCACAACAATGTGGTACATCAACAAGCAAGAGGCTCGGTCTTCTGCCTTGTGCACGAAGCAATGAAGCTGTGGTCTCTGGCTACTCCTGAATACCTCCCTGATAGCAGTTCACCTTCCAGGGAAGGACAATGTCCATGGGATGCCCTCAGCAGGATTTGAGGGGCTACCATGAATGGGCCCTGAACCCCAGTGCTGGGGTCAGTCTTTGCCAGATGGGGCACCCTCAGATAGATCTTTCACAGCCCCAGACAACCACCAACTTCCTCTGTTTTGTTGCAGACCTCCAGTGTTGGGATCAGTCCCACTGGACGCCTTCCAGTTGGATTGGGAGGAAATATCTATATGCCTTCCTTCCCTCCCTTCCCTCTCCTTTTCAGGGTACTGTGAGGATCAGAACTCAGTCCTGCAAGGTGGATTCTGATTGCTCCAGATTAGGCCAGACAGCCCTGGTACCCTCTCCTTCTGTCCCTAATTGTCCACCTCCCTGAGCTTTTGCCCGGACCCACGACCTGTTGACCTGTGCACAGGGAGTGTGGTATCAGAACCTCAGTTCCCTCCACCTCAAGGCTTGGTTCTTGAGGAGCTAGAATCGCTGATCTACACCTCTCAAGGTGTGTCTTGGATATTTTGAAGGGGCCAGGAGGCCTTCTACTACGCCACCTATAATTCTAAGTGGAAGAGGTTTCCATTTGGTGCTCTGGGAAGAAAATCTCCCAGAATCTGCTGATTTGACTGTTTTATTGGACTATCTGGTCCACTTAAATTCTCTAGGCCTTAAGCCAGCTACCTTAAGGGTTCATCTGGCAGCAGTCTCGCTTATGTGTCAGCAGGTAAACCTGCTTCCATCTCTTCTCACCCTGTAATTTCCAAGTTTTTAAGGGTTACTTCACACTAACCCTCCTTTTTGGGAACCAGCTCCTGCTTGGGACCTGAAGTTTGCATTGCTCAGCTAATGCAACCCCCCCTTGAGCCCCTGTCTTGGCAGACCTCAAGTTTTGACTTGAAGACTGTTTTCTAGTGGCCATCACTTCTGCTAGACATATAAGTGAGATGCAAGCCTTGTCAGTGGAAGAAGATTTCATTTCTTTTCATAGGGACAAGGTAGTCCTTAGGACTAATAGAAGGTTTTACCAAAGGTGGTCTCAGATTTTCATCTCAACCAATCCATCTCTCTCCCAGTATTTTCACTGAGCATTCCTCTTCAGGAGAGGAGATTGCACAGTCTGGACGTCAAAAGAGCTCTAAGCTACTATTTGGAGCACCAAGGATCATAGGTTTGAATCCTCCAGCTCTTCCTTACCTATGGGGAAGTCGGCAAAGGGAGACCTGCCACTAAGAGGACAATTGCAAGGTGGATTGTCTCTTGTATCCAATTCTGTTACCAAAAACTGGGTAAAGAGCCCCCTCAGGATTGAGGGCTCATTCTACCAGAGGTACAGCTGCATCTCTAGCGGCTGCTAGAGATATTCCCATTTTGGAGATCTGTCAAGCTGCTACCTGGAAAACAGTTCACACCTTTACCAAACATTACTCCTTGGATGTTCAATCCAGGAGGGATGCCGTTACAGACAGCTGTAGCTCAGAGCCTATTTCCAAGTAGGTTCTGACCCTCCTCCATGGAGGTACTGCTGTGTAATCTGCTATAGTCCTAATTACAGCAAGACTTCATGGTGTTTTGAAAAAATTACTCACCCTTAGTAATTGCTTTTCTTCTCATGGAGTCTTGCTGTGGCTAGGAAAATCTCCTCCTACCCCGCCTCAGAACTCCTCCTTGGCATGGGGTTGGCAAATTAGTGCAAGCACTGTGTCTGCCCTTTTCTTGCTTATTGGGTTTAGGAACTAGGTAATTCTGTTGTTCGTTGAGTGGTAGGTGGCCCTCCCTGGACTTGAGTCTTTTGGGAGAGGGGTCTGTAATGCTTCTTTCAGTGATGCTAACAATATTTAATAATTTTGTTGCTATTCTGTGATTGTTGTGTGTTTTGTAGTTCTACTACTGGTAGGTAGCCAATGGCTGTGTAGGGTTTTTCCACATAGACTTGCTATATTAGTTTATCTTCATAAAGAATCTGGCAGTTTGACTTCAAACTGCACAGATGGAGCTTTGAACAGCGCCCTCGCTGTGGAACTCAGACTTCTCTGGAGTTAACCGCTCCTCTCCGGGGCAGTTCAGAGGCTGAGGCTGACTGCTATAGTCCTAATACAGCAAGACTCCATGAGAAGAAAAGCAATTACTAAGGTGAGTAATTTTTTCTTATGGGCTATGGAGCTTTTTCGCACCAGTGAGAGGCAGAGGAAGTGACTGGCAGGCTCAACCAGCCAATTGGATTGGGTCGCGCCCGAATGGAGAGGAGTGCCCCAAGCTGTGGAGAGGCAGATGCGTTGTGGCTAGTGAGGAGTGAGGAGCTGTGTGTGCTTCTGCGCTGCAGAGTGTTCACGGGAAGCGCGTGAAGGCCTGACGCGGCCGTTGTGTGTTGTCGGCTCCAGCGGATGAAACCCGTCAGCGGGCAGTCAGAGGAGGCTGTGCTCTGTACAGCTACCCACCAGACTCGACCTGAAGGAGGACTGGAGAAAATTGCTGAATTGCGCTCGGTCCGAAGACAAGTGAAAGCTGCCTTTTTACAGTATCTCAGTGATGATGAGTTTGTGGGAGCATTGGAAGCAGCTGCCTGGTGTGGTACCCCTCTGTTGCTGTTTACCATATAAATGTGTGAGGAGGCTTGTGTAGCTCAAGTAAATCCTGCTGCCATTAAAGGACTTTTGCCTGTTGCTGTTTACCATATAAATGTGTGAGGAGGCTTGTGTAGCTCAAGTAAATCCTGCTGCCATTAAAGGACTTTGCCTGTTGCTGTTTACCATATAAATGTGTGAGGAGCTCAAGTTAAATCCTGCTGCCCTTAAAGGACTTTGCCTGTTGCAGTTTGTCATATAAATGTGTGAGGAGTCTCGTGGAGCTCAAGAAAGCCCTGCTGGCGTTGAAGGACCCTATCTTGTTTGGAGTCGTAGTACTAATTCAGGGTAGCTCCTGTTGAATTGCCACATTGAATCCAAATGGAATTACTGTACTGCTGACTGTTTAACTAAATTTTTCTTTTCTCTGTGAGAAAGGGCCCTACAGCTGCCACAGTTTGGACTAGCCACTAGGGCTTGGGTACCCAGGGACAGTAACTGGTAGGGATAGGCCTGTGCTGAGCCATAGATAGATAAGTATAGTGATAAGCTAATCAACTGATTCCCCTGTCCTTGTTGTTTTCCCCTGAATAAATCAGATTGTTTTGTACAACTACATCCTGGCTATTGTGTACATTGGTGAACTGCTGTGGTGATTGCAACATATTGACCCCTGTAGCCTTACTTTACAGGGGTCCCGAGAAAAGGAGCTGGATTATATTTTCAAGTGTGGTAAGTGTACTGGGAACAGAATTGTTAGTACCCGTGGGAGTCACTAGTGGGACAAAGGGGGTTGCAGTATGAGGCTGTAACCGAGGTAGTCTTACTTCAGGCTAACCTCGACCTCAGGTTGGAGGCACCCGTTCCACGGATCTGGGCCCTTACCCTGCCTCAGAGGGGCAGGGGTAGTAGCCCTAAGGGTGAGTGCCCCTAGGGTTACAAATTGGAGGCACCGCTGGGATTAGCGTCCCTCAGTGGCTCAGTGAGGAGATACCCCAAGATGGAAAAATGGAAGGGATGTGTTGAAAAAAATTAAGCTGGGACCCATCAAAACCATGGTCCACAAACTGATGGGCTGGGGTGAAGCAGAGCTGGATTCCCAGAAGATTTTATTATTGTTAGATGTGCCCTTGTGTACCCCAGCTGCTGATATTGTCTCTGTTGCAGAGCAGGTAAAGTGTTTGAGGTAAGGTTGAAGTGAAAAGGATGGCTGATTTGCTTGTCCAGACCTTCAGGTGCTACTCCTATGCAGTGTGGCCATCGACCCTGAGAAGGTACCTCCTGCACTTTACCCGGAGAAGTGCGTCTCAAGGGGTGGAGGTTAATCCATATCTGAAGTAGGGAGTCACTCCTGGGGTCTCTCAAATGAACAGTTTTAAGGATAAACTGCTTAAATTGTTAGCTGTGGAGGGAGGACTACCCAGGAGTTGCTACAAGCCTTGGATCTGTCCAGTGATACTACCCTCGGGGTTCCCGGGCACCTCCCTTACAAACCCAAGAGTCCAGTGTAGGCTACTCACCCTTGGCAGTCCCCTCCCATACAGCTAGATTCTTACCGTAAATTAAACTTTTCTCTGGCACGGTACCAGTGCCTTCTGAGAAAAGATGACCTGGAGGCCTGGATGGACTATGCCACCTTTGGTCAGGAGTGGCAATGCTCTGGGGAGAAGCAGGAAGAGGCTGATGGAGAGTCTGCGGGGTCCTGCCTTAGAAGCCATTAGATTCTTCTGGGCCACCCATCCAGAAGCCACCGCTGCAGAGTATCTCTCTGCTTTGGAAGGGGTTTTTGGGAGTACAGAGGCTGGTGAAGATTTATTATGGAAATTCAGGTCTGCTAAGCAGTGGAGAAATGAAAAACTGTCCGCTTTTGTTACCAGAGTGGAGAGGGCTTTGCAGAAAGCCTATAGAAAAGGGGGAATCACTGCTACAGCCCTAAATCAGGTTGGTTAGAACATGTTTTAAAGTCTGCCAGATTCTCTAGTGTAACACTGCTGAAACTCAAGTTGCATGATCAGTGGCCACCCGCCTGAATATTGTTAATTGATGAGGGAAATTCGGAAGTGGAGACTGATGAAGGGGTGGGAACCCTGTGTGGGGCAGTGTTAACCCTAGTGGACTCCCGAGACTAATACCCTGGGCGACTGGCTCACCTGGAGGGTCCGAGGGTCCCCAGATTTCCCAGGTACTGTGGGGATGCAGGTTGTTTCCTCATTCCTACATGGAGGTGAGTTGAGGGGGCTGAGATCAGGAATGAAGGTGGTGAGGGACTTAAAGCAGTCTCTGTGTACCCTACTCGGCCCGGGCCCCTGAGTGCATGTAGAGCCCTGAACCCTAGCCTAGAGCTTTCCTCCCCTCAGGCCACCCTCAGAATAGTGAACCCGGGACCCTAAGTTTGTTATCACTGTGGGGAAGATAGGCATTCCAGCCTGACTGCCAGAGGCAGGAAAATTTGAGGAAGTTAACAGCAGACTGATCGTTCGATACCGCAGACCCAGTCTCGGGCCCCCCAAGAAGTTGTGTGACTCAGGCCCATGCCCGCCGGGCTAACAATTGCTACCCCAACTGGTCTGATGTGGTCTGGCAGTCTATGGAGACCCGTGCAGGTGAACGAATTCCCACTAGAGCTGATTGACAGTGGCTCAAAGGTGACCATCATCTTTCAGGACTGGTACCAGCACACTTATCTGAAGTGGCCCTGCAGCTCTAATCACCTACATGTATGGGGGTTGAGACAAGGCTTATCCGTGATTTGGGGTACATCCGTGTCTGGTTATCGTTCCTGCAACTGTAAATGGAATAGATGAGCAAGTGAAACTTTAGTGTTGTTTGCCGCCCACTGGACTTTCACGATGAGGTGCCATGTTGATTGGAACAAATGCCACATGTTTGGACGATTAGCAGTTGTGCTCAGAGAGTGAGCATTTCAGACTGGGTGAGCTTTGAGCATACCAGCTGTGATTCAAAAGGTCAGGGCCACCCAGGAGAAGGGTAGTCTAGACACTAGTGAGGCCCCACCTGGAGTACAGTGTACAGTTCTGGAGACCATACCTACGTAAGGACATAGGGTAGAGAAGGTTCAGAGGAGGGCAACAAAGATGGTGCATGGATTGCATCACAAGTCCTATGAAGACAGGTTGAAGGAACTGAACATGTACTCCCTGGAGGAGAGGGAGGAGAGGGATAGATAGAGACATACAAGTATCTTACAGGGAGGAACAGGGTGCAGGAAAACACTATTTTTAAGTGAAAAGATGTTCCAGGACTAGAGGGCATAGGATGAAGTTGGAGGAGGATAATTCAGAGGAAACATGTGAAAGAATTTCTTCACACAGAACGGGTGGTGGACAAGTGGAACACCCTGCCAGAGGAAGTGGTGGGGGCTGAAACAATCACGGGATTTAAGAATGCATGGGATAGACATAAAGGAATTCTGGAGGTCAGGGGTAAGGGGCAACAGACTTCTAGGAAAACAAACTGAACTTACAAGCTCAAATGGGCAGACTGGGTGGGCCATAGGCCCTTATCTGCCGACACTGTCTATGTATCTATGTATTTATGTAGTTTGGAGGAACCTGAAGGCCCTGTGGGAGTGGTATGGAAAAAGGATCCGTCCCCGTGGTACTTGCCCCAAATGAGCAATGTGTTCGCATGGAGAGATCGACTAAAACAGATGTCAAGAATAGTTGTTGATGTTGGATGCGCCTCGAGAGGGAGGATTACCTGAGGGGTTGTTGCTCAGACCCAGCATTCTGCCTGGCTAGAGCCCATGCTACGTTAAAGAGGGTGATGGTTCAAGTGCACAATGTTCTGACAAAGAGATTCGGATAGGAAGAGGATGCACCCTGGCTAGCGTCTCATTGTGTGGATACTGCTGTACTACCAAAAGAAGAGTTCCTCGGACGGATGATAGAGTTGCTCCTGATCTGTTTGACTTTGGTGACTCTCATGCACGACTGAGTGGAAACGCAGGGTCAGTGAGAGGCTGCCAAGAGGAACCAGGTTTTTCTCTGAAGGATTGGGATGTAGGATGTGTACAAGGGGCTGAGCATCACATTCGATTGCCAGGCAATACACCACCGAGAAAGATCCCGACGCCTGGCTCCGCTCGACGCATAGATGATGTCTGGCATCTGCAAGAAATGTTGGCGCTGGTGTAATTCAAGAGTCTAGGAGCCTATGCATCCCCATATAGTAGTAAGGAAAAAGAATGGGGCAGTTCAGATGTGTAGACTATCCATTACTTTGAATAGGCGGACCATTCGGATCAATATACCATGCCACCATACAAGACACCTTGGATTGTCTGAATGGTAGTAAGTGGTTCTCTGTATTGGATCTTTGGAGCGGATACTACCAGATCCAGATGGCTCCAGACGACCGGGAGAAGACTGCTTTATTTGCCCCTTAGGCTTCTATGAGTTTATTCCGGATGCCTCAAAGGAATTTCGGTGCCTCAGCCACTTTTCAGCACTTGATGGAACGAGCTGTGGGGATATGAACCTACTCGGAGTGTTTGGTCTATTTAGGTGACGGCGTTATAGTGTTTGACCGATCATGGAAGAACATGAGCAACGATTGTGTAAAGTCCTGGATCGGTTGGAGGACCTAGGCCTTAAGTTGCCTATACGACAAGTGTGCAATTCTTCCAGACTTCCATAAAATATGTGGGCCACATAGTATCCACTGAAGGCATAGAGACTGACCCAACAAGGTGGAGGCGTTGACCACTAGGCCTCAACCTAGAAATTTAAAAGAGCTGCAACAATTCCTGGGGTTTGTGGTTACTATAAGCGGTTTGTCAGAGACTATTCACGAGTAATAGTCCCCATAAATCTCACCAGCGCCTACTCACAAAAAGTATAAGAAGGGTGCACACTGACATAGACAAGAAATATTTTGGCCAAATTATATGTTTGGGGAACGATGGACTGCTGAGTGTGAGGAAGCTTTCCATGACATCATATATCAACTCACCCACGCACCGTAGTTGGCCTATGCTGATCCGGTCAAGCTTTACACTCTTCATACTGATGCCAGTCCTGAAAGGACTGGGGCTATATTGTACCAGGAGCACAGATGGACTGAGACCTGTAGCGCTTGCCAGTAAGAAGTCTGATGCCATCAGAGAAGAATTACCTGCACAAATTAGAGTTTTGGCTTTGATCCTCCATCCATCCTGGAGGGAATCCAAGCACTAATGATAAGCTCTTAAATGCTACATTGATACATTTAAACCAGCAAAGGGGTGGCAGGCCAGCAAGGAGGGTACCTACTTGCTCACCCCCACAGCTAGCAGTGGAACCAGTGAACCAGAGGAGTGGCTATCACAAAGCAGTGTGCAAAAGATGGAGATTAGTGTCCAAAAGGTGGATAAGCAGAAAGGCAAAATTCAGCAGAAGGGCAGACGGCAAGGAGAACCAGGGATAAATGACAACCAAGGAAGGGCTGGAGTAGAATAGTGAAGCAGTCTAGGAGGTCAAATCATGAAGTCATGTGTGCAAATGCCAGGAGCCTTAGCAACAAGATGGAAGATCTGGAGGCTGTCATGGTACAGTCAGACCTGGACATTATGGCCATCACTGAAACCTGGTGTAATGATAACCATGACTGGGAGATGGCCATACCTGGCTACAACATATTCAGAAGAGACAGAGCAGGCAGGAAGGAGGCAGGTAGGCACTGTATGTGAAAAAATGACATAAGGGCCACAGAGATCCAGGAAGGAACAAAATGGGGGAGAGATGCACATGGTTAAGCTGGAAAGGAAAATGAAGACCCAGCCATCACTGAGTGTCGTCTATAGACCACCAGCCCAGGAGGAAGAAACAGATAAGGGAGCTGATGCTAGCCATCCAAAGGATAGCAGTACAAGTGAGGTAGTACTGGTTGGAGACTTTAATATTCCAGACGTGGACTGGAGCATCCCAGCAGCAGCATCAACTAGAGCAGATTTATCCTGGACACCTCAAGGGTGCCTTCCTCAAACAACTGGTCATGGAACCAACTCGGCGGAAGGCAATACTGGACCTTGTAACCACAAACAGGGACAGTGTGATGGGGGGTAACAGTGGGGAGCACCTGGGTAACAGTGACCACCAGTCATTGTGGTTTGAAATCACAGAAAGAGCAGACAAACCACACAAAAAACACGTATCCTGGATTTTAGGGAGACTTTTGGAAAATGGGAGATACTTGAAAAAGAGCATCATGGGAATGGGACAGGAATCAGGGGTTGAGGAACAGTGAGCAGTATTTAAAATGGAGTTATAAGAACAACAGAATTATGCATTAAGCAGGTTAGCAAGAGGAAAAGGAAGAGGAGACCATTATGGTTTTCCAAAGAGGTAGCAAAGAAAGTGAAAGCCAAAAAGATGCATTCAGGCAATACAAAAAGACACAGGCAGAAGGGGATAGGGAGAAGTACCAGGAGAAACAAAGGGAGGCAGGGAAGTCAGTAAGGGAAGCCAAAGCTCAGACAGAAGAACACATTGCAAAATCAGTGGGTAAAGGGACAAAACCTTTTACAGGTACATAAAGTGAAAAAAGAAAGACAAAGGGAGGGATAGTGAGACTGAAGGGGAGGATGGGAGCCGTGGAGGATGACAACAGTAAAGCTGACATATTGAACAGGTATTTCTGCTCCAGTCTTTACTGAGGAAGAGGGGAATGGGTCTGGAAGGAGTACAAGGGGTGAGATAGGTGCAGAAATGGACACAAGTCCCTTTACACAGAAAGGTCCTGGAAGAACTGGAAGTAATAAGAGTTGATAAAACAATGGGGCCAGATGGGGTGCACCCCAGGGTCATTAAAGAACTAAGAGAGGTGGTGGCAGACACTCTGGCTATCCTGTTTAGCCAATCACAAACAGCAGAGGTACCCAAAGACTGAGAGGACAGCAGATGCAATTCCCTTATACAAAAGTGGGAACAAAGAGGAAGCAGGAACACAGGACCAGTCAGCCTCACCTCAGTAGTGGAAAGATCATGGAAGCACTACTAAAGGAGAGATTGGTGGAACATCTGGTTGTCAATGGTTCTCAGGACCCAAGGCAGCATGGTTTCACCAGGGGAGGTCATGTCAGACCAACCTCATTGAATTTTTGACTGGGTGACTAGGGAGGTGGATCAGGGAGGGCAGTGGACATGGCCATCTGGACTTCAGCAAGGCCTTTGACACTGTGCCACATAGAAGACTATTACACAAACTGTATGGGTGTGGGCAGGACAGTAGTGTGGTGGTAGGTGACTGGCTGGGTGGCAGGACACAGAGGTGGTGGTAAATGGATGTCACTCCACAGAGGAAGAGTGACCAGTGGGGTACCACAGGGATCAGTGCTGGGACCGGTCCTATTCAACATCTTCATCAGTGACATTACTTGGGATCTAGAAGCAGAATTTCACTGTTAGCTGACACAAAGCTCTGTAACAGAGTAAGACACCAGAGGGTGTAGACAGAATGAGAAGGGACCTGCAGAAACTTGAAGAATGGTCAAGGGTTTGGCAGTTGAAATTCAATGCAAAGAAGTGCAAGATAATGCATATGGGGCACAAAAACCCTGGCACAATATATCAGTTGGGGGGTGAGGATATAGCATGCACCAAGCAGGAAAGGGATCTTGGGGTTGTCATCTCTGATGACCTCAAGGTAGGGAAACAGTGTGACAAGGCATCAGGTAAAGCAAACAGGATGCTGGGATGTATAGGCAGGAGGCATCACCAGCAGGAAAAGGAGGTCATAATTCCGCTATACAAGACACTAGTGAGGCTCCACCTGGAGTACAGTGTACAGTCTCTGGAGACCATACCTACGTAAGGACATAGACAGGGTAGAGAAGGCTCAGAGGAGGGCAAACAAAGATGGTGCATGGATTGCATATACAAGTCCTAAGGAAGACAGGTTGAAGGAACTGAACATGTACTCCCTGGAGGAAAGGAGGAGAGAGGGGATATGAGAGACATACAAGTATCTTACAGGAGGAACAGAGTGCAGGAAAACACTATTTTAAGCGAAAAGATGTTCCAGAACTAGAGGCATGGGATGAAGTTGGAGGAGGACGATTCAGAGGAAACATGAGAAAAGAATTTCTCACAGAACAGTGGTGGACAAGTGGAAACAGCCTGCTGAGGAAGTGGTGGGGCTGAAACAATCACGATAAGAATGCATGGGATAGCATAAAGAAATTCAGAGGACAGAAGTGCAGAAACAGACTTCTAGGAAAACAAACTGAACTTACAAGCTCAAATGGGCAGACTGGGTGGGCCATAGGCCATATCTACCACTTTACTGTCCATATATCTATGTATCTAAGTGGGCCATTGTTGATCAGTTCCATGACTATTTGTATGGTGCCAAGATATTAGTAAAGACTGATAACAATCCTCTGACCTGTAAACAAACCTCTCAGCCAAATTGGATGCCACTGAGCAGGGGCTCTGCCTCAGCCACCCAGAATAAGATGCAGACAGGAAGCCCAAACCATATAGATGCAGATGCCTCTCTCGGAGCTATGTCCCAGACTGAATAGGGTCCAGTTGTCTGACCTGACATAAGAGCCCTGTGCCAGAAATTTGATAAGGAAGAACAGGTGTCTCCTGACACAGTGGACTCCGTGGTAGATTGTTTGGGACCGCACGGAACTGTATACCTGCACTTCTGTCATTTCTCTGCCTTGGACACCAGCTCTCTGCCGCAACTCAACAATAGATGATTCAAACAGGCCCAATCCTGTGACCCTATAATAAACAGCCATAGAAGTTTCTGCGGGCTGGAAGGATATATCAAACTGCATTCCACTGACTTGTGGACTTCCTTATTGTACAAGAAGAGCCCAAATTAAAACTGATCAATCAACACATATAGAGACTGTGAGTAGGAGGACAGATTACAGCGACAACAACTGGTGCTGCCCTCAGCTTTCAGAGAACAGTTCTAAGGTCATTGCATAATCAGATGGGGCACCTGGGCATAGATCAAACACTTGATTTGATCACGGACTAGATTTTATTGGCCAAAGATGAGTGGGATGTGGAACAGTGTCTCAGACCTGTAGTCATTGTTTGCAAAAAGCGTTACTCGAGCTGCCCTTGGTCAACATTACTACACAGTGCTCCTATGGAACTGGTCTGTATTGATTTCATGAGTTTAGAGCCTGATCAGAAAGTTAAGAACATATTGTTGGTCACTGATCATTTTCAGCTATGCACAGGCTTTCCCGACCAAGGATCAGAAAACATCCAATAAGCTAAGATACTTGTTGAGAATTTTTCGTCCACTATAGGGCTCCGCAGCGGATCCATTCCGATCAAGAAGGACTTTGAAAGTCGCTTGAGTAAAGATACTATCTTGGCAGAAATGCGCAAATCACAAACCCACCTACCATCATAAGGAGACCCTCAACTGAAAAGTTCAATCGTACGTTGCTTGACATACTGGGCACTTACAATCCTAAATAAGTGAAATAGACCAGTTAACTCTAGTTCACGCCTACAATTATACGAAAGTGATGCCACAGGTTCACCCTATCGACTGATGTTTGGAAGAGGCCAAAGTGCCAGTGAATGTGTGTTTGGGTTTCCCTGATGGGGAATGAGCAGACAACCATCTACAGTATGTACAGAAATAAAGCCCAATTAAATCATGCCTACCAACTGGCCCAGACCATAGCTGCTAAACAAATCTGGCTAACAAGGAAGATAAACAAAAGTGAAACAGTAGAGAGAGAAGAAGGAGAAGAGTGTTGTTGAAAATCTGGGACTGCATGGCAAACATAAAATTGCCGACAGATGGCATCACCTCCTCATATTGTTGTGGGACAGCTGGCAGACATGTATAAAGTCGGCCTGAAAACAATTGAAGATGCGAAACCATACACAGAATATCTACTGCCAATTGGGCAGATCTTGATTAGCTAGACATATACCACTCCTTCCAGGCCCGTGACTGATCTGTACTAAGAAGAAACCAAGCCAGGGCCTTCCAACAGAGTCCACCGAGGACCTTGTCAACCCCCTGCAGAAGGAGATGGTCAACTCAGTGTCAGAGACAGAAGATATGGACATATCCTCTTATGTGAACTAAGTCCAATTGTTTTGAGGGCAATCCCCTTATTAACTCAGGGCTAGGCTGGCCCATCTGTGTTGATTGAGCCCTCTACTTGTCCCGGGAACCTCAGAAGATGAATGAGTAGCAGACAAACTCAAGGGCTGAGTATAGAGCTTGGCTGAACTACAGCCTGGCTGAGTTATCTGACTTTCAGAAGAGAGTGAGGCAGAACAAAACAGTGCAGACAGGAAGAGATATTTTGAATGCCTGATGGTTCCCTTTGGTAGCTAGACAGCCCCTAGATGAGCCCAGTAGGGTGGGTTCAGGGATAGAGTCAAGCCCTGATAGCATTATGAGTATGACACAGTCTCATGAAGGATCCCGTTATAATGTCCATGACAGGGAGTAGAGTCAGGGCCAGGATCAAGTCCAGGACCCCTAGGTGATCTGGCCGACAGATACGACAAATAATCAAGTTGATTATGAATCTCTGGTCATGAGTAATGTCTTCCCTGAGGTTGGACAGCGTGTCTGGTGACACCACGGACTCCTTGTGCGTGAGTTGGTGAGGCAGGAGAGCCTCGAGCTGAGAGGGCAACCTCTGTCCATCACTTACTAGACTCCACTTGTCCAAGGTAATATGGAACAGGTGTGCCAGAAGTGGCACAGCCAACCCCCAAGGGGCTGGGACAGGGACTGGATGGGTGGGCGGTAGATACCCAACAACCCGTCACCGGGCAGCTTTGAAGGGGACACCGAACCTGCTGATGGAGAGGCAGCCCTACCCTCCCCTGCCCTTTTGAGGCCCCATTGGGGAACCTGGTCTTGGGGCACCAAGCCTGAAATGGACCATGCTGGGGCAGCTTCTGCCTAGGCTGCTATGAGCGGAAGGGCCAAAACTGAAAAGACTTTATTCTGTTTCTGCCCTTTCAAGTTCTTCTGTGTGGAGGTCACAGAATCCAGTGCGGCATTACACTTCTCAATCCTGGTGAGATGTCCTTCCATGTCAGGGTCAAACAGGTCGGTGTCCAAGAAGGGGACATTGGCCAACTTGTGCTGGGTGCCCACTGTAAAGGTGGAAATCCCTCAGCTAGCCCTGGGATGCATTGTGATGGCTGCTGCCATAGCATGGGTCCAAGAATCATCCATGTCCAAGACTGTCTGAAGATGGTGTTTAGCTAACACTTGACCTTGATCTCGGACAACTTTCACCGCCATCTGCTTGTTGGCAGGGAGTTATAGGAGGATCTGATCCTGGACTCCCATAAGGGAGTGACTAAAGTGGGTCATCATCAGGACGTAGCTTGCCTGATGGAAACCAAGGGAGGATGCAGAGTAGACCTTCTTTGATGAGTGGTCAAGCTTTTTGGACTCCTTGTCGGGGGCTTGTCCACATCCCTAGTATTGCCAGACTTACAGGAAGATAGAGTCTGCAACCTGACCCTCAGTCGAGGGATGGTCCAAAAATCCGGAGAAGGTGCTGGTATGGACTGCATATTTGTGAACCATATGGGCAGAGGGTGCCGGGCAGGAAGCTGGGTGCTACCAAAGCTCCAGTGCCTGTCCCAGGATGGCCCTGGCCACCAAGAAGGCAACCCAAAGGGTTTTGTCCCTATCTGGATCTCAGTAAAGGAGTATTTGGCCCTTCTCTGGACTGGATCCAAGGGAGCTTCCATGGACTCGGACATGAGCCTGAGAAGAGCCCCGAAGGACATCAGCCCGTGGTCAGTAGTCAACTCTTTGACTGAGTCATGGTCGAAAGCAGGACTCCTTGAGGACTGCATCGAGGACCAATCAGAGTCATCTGAAGAATCTTCAGAAACAGCCCTCAGCCGTTTGCTGCCGTGCACCACTCAGGATTCATCCAAGTGCGTGATTTCCACAGACAAGTGGCCTGGCAAGACAGTAGCCGGTCAGAAGTATTTAGAGGGGGCTTCCTGCAAGGGCTGTCATGGAGGCAGTTCCACCTGAATCGGTGGCAAGATGCGTGTCAGGGACAGCTGTCTTGGCAGGACCGGTACGGGTGGAACAACTACCTACCAAGTGACAACACAGGGGTCAAGGGTAGTGCCCTACCTTACCCAACCAAGGCCGTACTGCTGCCAAAGGAGCTCTTCGTAAGGTAGCCACATACACTGATGGAGCCTGTCGTCATCCCAGGATGAAGAGGAAGAAGAAGAGCATCGACAGACAGCGATGCCTCCCAGTCAAGTGAGACCAAGAATGCGAAAAATCCCTCGACCTGGACCTCGAATGTCGACATGGCTGACGAAGAGATATGGCTGGAGAAGCAGTATAAACTACCTGAACAGAGTTCAACCATTTGACCCTGGAAGGAGGCAACTCCTGAGAGCAGACAGCTGGGTTCATCGACTTCCCTGGCCCTCGACTGAGGCCCGATAGGACCGGATCCTAGAGACTGAAGCATCTTCGATCTCCTCCAGCAACGGGTTGGTAGGGTTGAGAAAATCTCGATGGCCTGTTCAACCTGTGTTGAAGCTGACAAGTTCAACAGGGGCACCGTGGAGCCACAGGCCTGACCTCGACCAGAGCAGGTTTGGCTGAAGCTGAGAGTTCGACTGCCATCGAGTAGTTGGGGAGTCGATGGAGGGTAAAGAGTGTGTCCTTTCCCTTCCCATAGCCAATAGTGGGACTTCTTCAACTTTTCACCTTACTGTAGCAGGCAGGACTCTACCCAAAACCTGGAGGACTTGCATTTCTGGGAAGTTACCCGTGAAATCCGTGCGCTGCCGACACTGGCCCCCTAACGGTAGCAGTGCTGAGACCAAAGAGATGCCTGCCACAGTTTGGCTGCCACCTCTTCCATAGCTGCCAGCTGGGTCATGGACCCCGCAGCTGCAGGGACAGCCTTGCGTGCGTCCTTGGATTTCACTGGAGGATCCCGTTGTTGTTTTCTTCTACAGGTGATGTGTGTGGGATGTGGGAGTGTAATACTTGGTATAGTATTGTCCCCTGGTGAGTTTCTGGTTGGCAGGTACCCTGGGTTGGAGGGAGGTTCCCCAGTGGGTAGTCTGGATAGACAGATTTCCCTAGGGGCTAGGGGGATAGACAGGCTGTGGTCCTGACCGGCCGTAGGGGCCACAGTTTTGGTCTATTAGGGCATGCTTTGGGCAGTTCTCCCAGAGCTACTGATTCTCCATAGTAAGATCATAAGAGTTCTGGCTGACGCGTCAACCAATGGCCTCTGGGTCCTTAGTGTTGTCTGCCTCTGCCTGGCATATGGTAGGGAAGAAGGTAGCGTTACCTCCCCATAGGTAACACACAGGGTAGGATGGCCTGGTGCCAGGTAAGGGAATGACTGCAGACAGTCATTTACCTGGCTAGGGGCGAGTGTAACCCCTGTTCCCTGGGGTTACTAGAATCCCATTAGAGTTAGTAGTACTCAGGGAAGGCAGCTAGTGATTTACCAGTAAATGGATTTCACTCTGTCCCTCCTGCTGCTGGTCTTAGCTGGGAGCTGGAGAGGTGATGTCACCTTAGAACTCTCGCAGCAGCTTAAGCCACACAGCAGTTGTTGTGAGTGGGGAAATACAGGTTACTCACCTGTAACAGGAGTTCTAGGAATGGTATATGTTGTTCATCCACACTCATTGGCAGTATCCTTGCCGCTTTAAATCTTGCGGAAAGGTCTTCAAGCTTCTCCTCCCACCCACCCGGTGGTATAACTCGGCTCCGCCCATGACGCCAGATCTGGCCCGCTGGAAAGCTCAGGTTGTGCGGCCGGCCGGGAGGTCGGTAGGGAATGTGATGAACAACATATACCATTCCTAGAACTCCTGCCACAGGTAGTAACCTGTATTTCTAGGGACATGGATATGTTGTTCATCCACACTCATTGGCAGACTCTAGCAGTTCTCCGAGGAGGAGAGAGGCAAGCAACACCCCATATATTACCTAGGAAAAGAGACTGGAGAACCGAGGCCCCAAAACCAGCATCCCGGCGTGACTCAAGGTCGATGTGGTAGTGGGTAATGAAGGTGTTTGCTGACTCCAGGTAGCAGCCCTGCAGATTTCTGATAGGGATGGCCCTGAAGCAGCCACTGCAGCAGTATGGGCGGGTAGAATGAGCTCTATCCTCTGGGAGGCTCCATGCCCGCCAACTTATAGCAGAGATCTATGCAGGAGGTTACCCACCTGCTTATCGTCCGCTTGGCTGCAGGTCTGCCAGATGCGGCTTCAGCCAGAGGTGACAAACAGCTGCTTAACCTCTCCCCGAATTTCAGCCGCGGCGCCTTTATAATAAGCGAGCCTCTAGGGTCCAGAGTATGGAGCCTCATATTCGGCCTCCGAGGTGTGATTGGGGTAGAACACCGCAGAGTCAACACCTGGTTAAGGTGAAACTCCGGCACCACCTTCGGAAGGAATTTCGGGTGAGGGCAGGACAACCTTGTCCCTGTGGAAGACCAGGTAAGGAGACTCGATGGAAGCGCCTGGAGCTCTCCCATCCTTCTGGCTGACGGATAGCCACCAAGAAGGCGGTCTTCCACGACAGGTGAGAGAGAGCACACCTGTGCATAGGTCTCAATGGCTTGCCCATGAGCTTTGGCTAGTACCAGCAGTGCAGATCCCACGGAGGTGGGGTTCCCGTGACTGAGGGGAATGTGATCAAGGCCTTGGAAAAAGCGCTAGACCACCTTCTCCTCATGCCATCGACTGCTTCCCGCCCGCTACCGTAAGCAGAGATGGCTGCCAGGTGCACCCTCAGGGTCGTCGACCTAAGCCCTTTGACTAGAAAGGGACCATAAATAGTCCAAGATGCTTGCCAAGGAACAGGAGGAAGGGTCCAAGCCCTTGTTCTGACACCAAATGGAAAACCTTTTCCATTTGAAGGCATAGCATTTTCTGATCGACTACGGGACGCCTCAACTACATTGAGGACCCCGCCGGAAGACCCAAAGCCTGGAACTCTAGCCGCTCAGGAACCAGGCCGTCAGGTGCAGGGGATTGAAGGTCCGGATGGAACACCTTCCCTGATTGACTGAGAGCAGGTCCGGCGAGCTGGAAGCTGCCGCATGAGTCCTGGAGCTGAGACTGAGGAGATCTGGTACCAGAACTGGCGAGGCCAGTCTGGGGCTATCAGAATCACCCCGCCTTTCGTCCTCCTCGCTTGAGAAGCACCTTGTGGATCGGCGGAAATGGGGAAAGGCGAAAAGAGGCCCGGGGTCCATTGCCTCGAGAAGGCATCCCCGCAGCGAAGCCCTGCTGAGGGGGCGGGCATGAAACAGACTCAGCCTGCTGCTCATGGAGGCAAAACAGGTCCACCTGAGGTGTGCCCCAAAGGAGAACAGATGCTGTCCTGCCTCCGCAGGAGAGCACTCTGGGATGCAGCCCCTATCCGCCCAGGGCATCGCAGGGTGTTGGAGGCTCCTGCCACGTGAATGGCTAGGAGATCCGCCTCCAGGCTGCGCCACAGTGACCAGTCATGGAGAGCTTCCTTGCATAGAAGCATGGGCCAGCGCCCCGCCCCTGGCGGTTTAGGGATAGGTACATGGTCGTGGTATTGTCCGGCCTGGACTCGGACCACTTGACCCCGCCGGGAGGAACGAGGAAGGCGGTGGAGAGCTAGGCGGACCGCTCGGAGCTCCAGCAGGCTGATGTGGCATCGGGACTCCCCGGGACCAGAGGCCATGAGCCCGGTGTTCCCCAGATGGGCACCCCAACCCATCAGAGAGGCATCGGTCGACAGAGAGACCGCTGCCTGGGCGGACGAACGGGATGCCCTCCTGCAAATGATCTGGAACGGTCCACCACTGGAGAGCTGCCTCCACATCCCTGTGTCACCGGCTAGCTGGTCCAAGGGATCGGAAGGCCAGACCACTGGCTGGCCAGTCCCCACTGAAGGGGACGATGTTCCAGCCGGGCCCAACGGACCACGCTGGTACAGGCCGCCATGAGACCCAGGAGGCGCAGGAAGTCCCGGCAGGGCGAATTGCCCAACCAGAAATGATCGGGCAAAGGAGGAAAGAACTCGGCCCTGTCCGCTGGAGCCGCTGCCTGGCTCAAGAGAGTCGAGCCGCGCCTGATGAATAAAATCACCTGCTTCGGCTCGAGTTCCGGACTTGGCCTCGTTGATAAGGAGGCCCAGTTGAGAGCAGACCTGGAGGGCCAGATCTCTGGACCACTCCGCCTCCTTCCTGGAGGGAGCTGCTATCAGCCAGTCGTCCAGGTAAGGGTACACCCGGACCCCTCGGCGCCGCAGAATGTCTGTCACCACTGCCATGCATTTGTTTGAAGACCTGGGAGCTGGTGAGCAGCGAAGGGCATGGCTTGAACTCAAGAGATCCTTCCGCCGGAAGCGGAGGAATCTCTGGTGAGACGGACGGATAGGGACGTGAAAACGCTGGCCCTGCAAGTCCAGAGAGCAGAACCACACGCGCTCCAAGGATGGTATTATCTGAGCCAGAGTGACCATCCTGAAGGTCTTCGAGGACCTTAGAACTTGTTTGTGGTGTGTAGGTCGAGAATGGGGCGCCAGCCCCCCGTCCGTTTCGGAACCAGGAAGTACCTGGACACAAACCCTGGGTCTGAAAGAGGGTCCACCACCTCTCTTACCACCTCCTTCTGGAGGAGGAGAGCGATGTCGGCTCGACGAGCCGCCAGTGAGGCTGGGGATCTCGGTGGCTCCCCGAGGGCGGCGCCTGAAGGGTGGTGCCTGCTCAATTCCAGAGGCAGGCCTCTTCCACCACCTCCAAGACCCACCTGTCCGTGGTAACAGCGGACCAGGCGGAACGGAGCGACGAGCCGTCCTCCACGGGGGACCTAGGGTGGCAGGACGGGATGGGGCGAGTACCCCTCAGCCCGCCACTGGGCAGGCTTGGAGGAGGGACCGCCGAGGGACCTCCTGGGCCCTTCCTCCCTGCCTCCTGTTAGAGGAAGCCGCGGCTTGGGTTTGGGATGCCAAGGCCGAGCCTGCTGGCCCTGACGTTGTTGGGTCGGGCGCGCTGGGGCACAGAAGGACGCAAAGGGCTTAGGCTGTGGTTTTGCGGCCTTGTCCTTCTGGAGCGAAGAGACCGAGTCCAAGGTGGCATTGGACTCTCGATCCTCTGCAGGTGACCTTCCACCCCAGGGTCAAGAGGTCAGTTCCCAAAAGGGAACATCCGCCAACTTGTGCTGGCATCCGGCTAAAGGTGGATATCCTTCAGCCAAGCCCACCGACGACAGCCACTGCGGCTGCCACCGATCTGGCACATGAGCTCTACATCCAAAGCAGTCTGGAGCTGCTGTTTGGCCACTGCCCTCCCCTGGTCCCGCACCTGCTTCAACCGTAGTCTGCAGATCGGCGGGAAGATGAGGGATGCACCTCATCCAGGGAGCCCAACAGGGCATGAGAAAATGTGCTGTGAGGACGGGCCTAACTGGCCTTGATAAGGCCGAGAGAGGACGAGCGTGACTTTCGCCCGGACATAGTCCAATTTCTTGGACTCTTGTCAGGAGGTTTGTCCACATCCTGGCGTGCAGCCGGGCGCTACTGAAAACGCTTGTCGGTAAACCAACCCTCAGCAGAGGGGTGTTCAAACCGGACAAGGAACCGGTAGGGACTGATACTTCCTGGCCATCCTGGCCAAGGCGCAGGGCAGGAAGCAGGGCGCCGCCAAAGTTCCAGTGCTGGACCCACTATGGCCCTCGCCACCGGAAAGGCCTCCGTCGGAGAATCCCTCGGTCCAGAATCTCCGCGGAGGGGATACCTGTCTGCTTGGAACGGTTCGAGCTCCATCCCGTAGACTCCGAGATGAGCCAAGCAGTCCTAGGAAGGACGACGGGCTATCGCCCATTGGCTGGACCTCCTGAAGACTCCAAGTCCAATCGCTTGAGAAGAAGGCGAGGAATCATCTTCGGACCTCGAAGAGTCCTCAAGAGCTGCCTCTGGCCTGAGCCACCCTTCACCTGCCGAGGTCGGTCGGAGTGAGGGCAACTGACAGCCGAAGGGGTAAACCCTCAGCCGACCGAGAATCCTGGTCGGAGCCCCAATTGGTGGCTGTGAGGCGGAGGTTCCACCGCGCAATCGGTGGAGCAGCTGGTTTGGCCCAACAACCGCCTGGCATAGGCCTCGGCAAGTCGAGGGGTCAGGCCGGCTGCCCGGTGACAGTTAATTTCATCGGCCGGGCGCCTGAGTCGGCTTATTCTCGCCAGGAGGAGCTGTTAAAATATGGGCGTCTCGACCGTCGACGTAATTTACGCCGAAGCCTCCCCTCATCCGAGGAGGAGGACGAGGACGAGCGGCGCCGCCGCTTACCGCGGTGCCGAGACCGAGACCGCCTATGACGGTGGGAACGGCTGGACCGCGAAGAGGTCCGAGACCGAGACCGAGAGTCCCGGAATTTCCGGGTCGGTGCAGGAGGTGTCGGCCGGAACCGACACCCTCCGCTCGGAAGGTCCATCCGGTGGCTTCTGGAACCGAGGCACAGGCTAGCCTACCGGATCTCAACTCCCGGGGAACCGGGAGAGGGGAATCTCGCTGCCAAAGGCGACAGCCTGTCAATGGGTCGAGAAAAATCTCGACTTCATCAGTGGGAGTCTCGTCAACTGACCTGACGGGACACCGGTGAGGCCAGTGGTCGGCCAGCGGTCGAATCGTCGACGGCTCGACGGCCCGGAGAGGGACCTTTCCCGCCTCCCAAGAGCCGACGGAGGGACTTACCCTTGTCCCTCTTTTGGACCGAGAAAAGGTCCAGCAGACGCAGGCCCTCTCCTTTAGTGGAGAGGGACAGACAAAGCTCCTTAAAGGAAGCCGCGTAGGAAGAACCCAGAGAGCGGGATAAATGCCGCCGCCGAGGAAGATCACGGCCCGCGCCGCCTCTCTTCGAGGGCGACCATCCGCCGAGCTGATCCGCCGAGTCAGGGCCGTGACACCGCCAACCGGGCCTCCTTGACTTCACCGAGGGGAACGCTTGGACGTGCCCAGTTGGCAATCGGGCAGCACGGCCTCGGGACGAGGCGAGAAAGATGAGCACAGGTCGCAAGCCTGCGGTCGTGCTCAAGGCCTACAGTAGACACACGTGGAGTGTGGATCCGCCCGGACATCTTCTGCCCGCATGGGCATCTCCGAACTGGAGTCGATTTATCCATCGCAGTCATGAGGGATCAAGACTGAAGTCTTTTGCAAAATATTATTTTTAAATCCGCAAACGGAGAAATAGGAACTAGTCACAAACGAGAGCTGATGAGGGAACCTGAGCTTCAAGCGTGTAAGGAAGATCTGGCGCCATGGGGCGGAGCCGAGAGTTATACCACCCGGGTGGGTGGGAGGAGCAAGCTTGAAGACCTTCCGGCAAGATTTAAAGCGGCAAGGATACTGCCAATGAGTGTGGATGAACAACATATCCATGTCCCTAGAATTAGAATTCTGAGTGAGTCTTGTTCCAGAGCTCAGTGTGAGCAGTAGTCTGTAGCAGCAGCTCTGATGGAGAGCTGCAGTGTTCCAGTTTTTCTCACCTTAGTGGAGTATAGCATTTCCCAGCTTTGCCTAAGTGGTGGAAACTGTTTCCAGGGATTTTCTGTTCTTCATCCCAGGAGGTGATGGAGCAGGCTGTCACGATTTCAGGGGCAATCCCCTGATCCTACCAGAACTTTGTGAAGCTGCCTTTTGGTCAAGATCTGTGAGTAACTGCTGTTTCTAAGTTTGCCCAGGAGTACCTGCTTTTGGTTTAAGGGTGAATTTGTCTGACAAAGGGACCCTGTCACCATGGAAGTTTAAAAGTTGGCGGACCACAGTGAAGTCCAGTCTCTGACCGTCCATGTGAGCAGAACTTTTACCTTTGACACCCTTGAGGTGTTTTGCTGATGTTAAGTGTGAAATACATTTCTAGAAAGCATCAAGAGTAACGTCTGGTATAAAGTGAGGTGTATTTTCCAGAGGGATGGCCAAGTATGAACTTGGAAACAAAAGGTTGGAGACCCCCCATCTGGAGTGACTAGTTTAGCACTCTGGGTTCTGAAGGGCACCTGTGTTTTCTGTCAGTGCATGTGGCCAATGCCTGAAGAAACTTCTACCCCAGTGAGTGGGTTTTCTCCAGTTGAGCCTTTAGTGCTCCGACGTGGTCAGTGTGCTACAATTAATCCTATGCTATATGGGAACAGTTCAAATGCTGGCCGAGTGTGCCAAGTCCAGAAGAATGTGTGTGTTCACCTGTGGCTAGTCCACATTTTCAACAGTAATCCTATGCCATATGGGACTTCCAAGTACTGCCCATGTGTGCCGAGTCGAGGGAATTTGCTTGGTGTGTTTTACCGGTGGCTAGTTTCACAATTTCTAGTCATCCTATGCTATATGGGAAATTTGGAGTTCTGTACCTCAGATGTCTGCTTCTTCCGTGTGTGTAAACCCTTGGGGGTCCATCTTTGCTTTGTGTGTTCCTACTTTGTTATGGAATAAAGCTGATCTCTAGAATCCTAATCTAGTATGGACATTTATGTTATTGCTTCTGTGTGGAGTTACTTGGGTATCCCTGTCCAGAAGAGCAAACCTAGCATAGCCCTGAGCAAATGTTTTCTCCCCAGGACCTGGGTTCTGGCCATGGTTTTGGTCCCACCCAGGTGTGTGTCCTGTAGCCACACTTGGTTTTGTTTCTATAATGTCTACTGCATCTGCATGTCCCGCTTTGTCTATGGTGGCACTTTGTAACCCCATCCCTCTGCTTCCCTAGACTGTGAGAGGTGTGTCATCTCATTAAATAAGTGGCTGGTGGGGGGTTACACTTCCATAATTTCTTTTGTAATAAAAAAAAAAAGGCGAGGAGAGGTTATTGGATGATAATAAACTGTCCTTTATTTTGTTCCTCTTTAGAAAAATATAATTTGTTGAAATTTTCTTCCCATTTACTTGGGGTGATTGTAGCTATTACTTTGTTGGCATATTGTCCAAAGCCTTGTGAAACCATTAGCCAAAACTGTTTAACATCGTTCTTAATTATAGCATTCCCCAAGTTTTCCCACATCTTTTTATAACATTTTCTTTTTTCTTTTTCCAATATTAATTTATAATTGGTCCTTCCTTTGTTTAAGACCTTTTTATTAGTTACATTAGGGTTCTTCCTATACATAAATACCAAACTGTTAAGTTTTTTTCTTTTCTATCTTGCAAGTTTTATTAAACCATGTTATTTTAACACTCTTCTCTGTTGATATTCTAGAAAAGAGTGGAGCCAAGTAAAATTCCATATCTTTCCATATTTCCACCATATCTTTATTATCGACTGTATCTATTAATTTAAGTTTCAGGTCAGTCAGATAATCTGATCTTAAAATTTCTTCAGATGAATTTATTGCTGAACCATTCCATTTTATACATCAGGAATTTACAATTATTATTCGTGTTTGCTCACTGTTTTTTATTAATTGATCTATTAAATTCTCCACTTCCCATCATGTATAAATGGCCATATGTGATGATTCTGAGCGGGATAGTACAGCTAGGTCTTTACATATTTTAACTGCTTCCAGTTTTACCCAAACTAAATCTACTACTGAAGATCTGTTTGGGTTAATATAGGTAAATTCTCATTCCGAGTCTCTTCTGGTTCTCCCATTCAACAAACTGAGCTGACACTCCTCCATTATTTGGTGTACTATTTTTCCTCTTTTATTTATAACTTTATCCTTATATTTTCTCTCATACCGTAAATACAGGTTACTCACCTGTAACAGGAGTTCTAGGAATGGTATATGTTGTTCATCCACACTTATTGGCAGGTTCCTTGCCGTTTTAAATCTTGCCAGAAGGTCTTCAAGCTGGCTCCTCCCACCCACCCGGTGGTAAAACTCTGGCTCTGCCCCATGACGCCAGATCTGCCGCTGGAAGCTCAGGGTTAAAGGCCGCCGAGGTCGGGAGGGTTGTGAGGATGAACAACATATACCATTCCTAGAACTCCTGTTACAGGTGAGTAACCTGTATTTCTAGGGACATGGATATGTTGTTCATCCACACTTATTGGCAGACTCCTAGCAGTTCTCCGGGAGGAGGGAGGCAAGGCGCACACCCCCTACTTAGGGAGTAAAGACTGGAGAACCGAGGCCCCAAAACCAGCATCCCGGCGTGACTCAAGGTCGATGTGGTAATGGGTAATAAAGGTGTGTGCTGACTTCCAGGTAGCAGCCCTGCAGATTTCCTGGATAGGGACGTCCCTGGAAGCAGCCACCGATGCAGCAGTATGACTGGTAGAATGAGCTCTTATCCCTCTGGGAGGCTCCATGCCCGCCAACTTATAGCAGCAATCTATGCAGGAGGTGACCCACCTGCCTATCGTCCGCTTGGCTGCAGGTCTGCCAGATGCGGCTTCAGCGTAGGTGACAAACAGCTAGCGAACCTCTCTCTCAATTTCAGCCGCAAGGCCCTATAATAAGTGTGCGCCCTTCTAGGGTCCAGAGTATGGAGCTTCATATTCGGCCTCCGAGGTGTGATTGGGGTAGAACACCGGCAGAGTCAGCACCTGGTTAAGGTGAAACTCCGACACCACCTTCGGAAGGAATTTCGGGTGGGGGCGCAGGACAACCTTGTCCCTGTGGAAGCCCAGGTAAGGAGACTCGATGCAAAGCGCCTGGAGCTCTCCCATCCTTCTGGCTGACGTGATAGCCACCAAGAAGGCGGTCTTCCACGACAGGTGAGAGAGATCACACCTGTGCATTGGTTCGAATGGCTTGCCCATGAGCTTTGCCAGTACCAGCAGTAAATCCCACGGAGGTGGAGGTTCTCGCACCGGAGGGGAAATGTGATCAAGGCCTTTGAAAAAGCACCCGACCACCTTTTCCTGTGCCACCGACTGCTCCCCGGCCCGCGCCCGGTAAGCAGAGATGGCTGCCAGGTGCACCTTTAGGGTCGTCGACCTAAGCCCTTGACTAGAAAGGGACCATAAATAGTCCAAAATGCTTGCCACAGAACAGGAGGAAGGGTCCAAGCCCTTGCCCTGACACCAAATGGAGAAACTCTTCCATTTGAAGGCGAGCATTTTCTGGTCGACTCTCCACGGGACGCCTCAACAACATTGAGGACCTCGTCGGAAAGACCCAAGGCCTGGAACTCTAGCCGCTCAGCAACCAGGCCGTCAGGTGCATGGACTGAAGGTTCGGATGGAACACCTTCCCCTGATTGACTGAGAGCAGGTCCGGGCGAGCTGGAAGCTGCCTCGGGAGCTTGGAGCTGAGGCTGAGGAGATCTGGGTACCAGAACTGGCGGGGCCAGTCTGGGGCTATCAGGATCACCTGTGCCTTGTCCCTCCTTGCTTTGAGAAGCACCTTGTGAATCAAGGGAAATGGGGGAAAGGCGTAGAAGAGGCCCAGGGTCCACAGCCTCGAGAAGGCATCCCCCTGCAGCGAGCCCTGCTGAGGGGGGCGGGCATGAAACAGCCTCAGCTTCGCGGCCTCCCTGGAGGCAAACAGGTCCACCTGAGGTGTGCCCCAGTGGGAGAACAGATCTTGTACTACCTCCGGCAGGAGAGACCACTGTGAGATGCAGCCCCTATCCGGCTCAGGGCATCGCCAGGGTGTTGGAGGCCCTGCCACATGAATGGCTAGGAGATCCGCCTCCAGGCTGTGCACGAGTGACCAAATGCGGAGAGCTTCCTGCAAAGAAGCATGGAGCGCGTCCGCCCTGGCGGTTCAGGTAGTACATGGTTGTGGTATTGTCCGCCTGGACTCGACCACTTGACCCCGGAGAAACGGAGCAAAGGCGGTGAGAGCTAGGGCGGACCACCTGGAGCTCCAGCAGGTTGATGTGGCATCGGGACTCCCGGGACCAGAGGCCATGCACTCGTGTTCCCCAGATGGGCACCCCAACCCATCAGAGAGGCATCGGTCGATAGAGAGACCGCTGCCTCGGTGTATAAACGGATGCCCTCCTGCAGATGGAATGGAACGTCCACCACTGGAGAGCGCTCCACATCTCCTGGGTCACTATCACTAGCTGGTCCAAAGGATTGCAGCGCTAGACCACTGGCTGGCCAGTCCCCACTGAAGGGGCGATGTGCCAGCGGGCCCAACGGACCACGCTGGTACAGGCTGCCATGAGACCCAGAAGGCGCAGGAAGTCCCGGGCATGGCGCGATTGCCCAACCAGAAATGACTGGGCAAAGGAGGTAAGAACCTCGGCCCTGTCCGCCGGGAGCCGTGCTCTGGCTCGAAGAGAGTCGAGCTCTGCACCGATGAACAGGATCACCTGCTTCGGCTCGAGTTCCGACTTGGCCTCGTTGATGAGAAGGCCAACTTGAGAGCAAACCTGGAGGGCCAGATCTCTGGACCGCTCCACCTCCCGTCTGGAGGAGGCTGCTATCAGCCAATCATCCAGGTAAGGGTACACCCGGACCCCTCGCGCCCGCAGGAATGCTGTCACCACTGCCATGCATTTGGTGAAGACCCTGGGAGCTGGAGATAAGCCGAAGGGCATGGCTCGGAACTCGAAGAGGGATCCCTCCACTCGAAAGCGGAGGAATCTCCGATGTGACGGACGGATAGGGACGTGAAAGAACGCGTCCTGTAGGTCCAGAGAGCAGAACCACACGCCGTGTTCCAGAGATGGTATTATCTGCGCCAGAGTGACCATCCTGAAGGTTCGAGACCTTAGGAACTTGTTCAGGTCGTGTAGGTCGAGAATGGGGCACCAGCCCCCCGTCCGTTTCGGAACCAGGAAATACCTGGACACGAACCCCGGGTCTGAAGGGGGGTCCTCCACCTCCGTGATCACCTCCTTTTGGAGGAGGAGAGCGATGTCGGCTCGGGCGAGCCAGTGAGGCTCTGGATCTCGAGGCCCCGAGGTGCGACGGCTCTGAAGGGCGGGGCCTGCTCGAATTCCAGAGGTAGGCCTTTTCCCACCACCTCCAGTACCCACCTGTCCGTGGTAACAGCGGACCAGGCGGAAATGAAGTGTCTGAGCCGTCCCCAGGGGGGAACCAGGGGTGAGGTGACAGGGATGGGGGCGACACCCCTCAGCCCGTCACTGGGCAGGCTTGGAGGAGAGACCGGCCGAGGGACCTCCTGGGCCTTTACCTCCCTGCTTCCTGTTGGAGGAAGCCGACGGCTTGGGTTTGGGATACCAAGGTCGAGCCTGCTGGCCCTGACGTTGCTGGGCCAGGCGCGCCACAGGCGCAGAAGGACGAAAGGGCTTAGGCTGTGGCTTGTGGCCTTTGTCCTTCTCAGTGGAAGAGACCGAGTCCAAGGTAGCATTGGACTTCTCGATCCTCTGCAGGTGACCTTCCACCCCAGGGCCGAAGAGGTCAGTCCCCAAAAAGGGAACATCCGCCAACTTGTGCTGGGTATCCGAGGTAAAGGTGGATATCCTCAGCCAAGCCCGTCGACGCATGACCACTGCGGCTGCCACAGACCTGGCACATGAGTCCCCGATGTCTAACGCAGTCTGGAGCTGCTGTTTGGCCACTGCCCTGCCCTGGTCCCGCACCTGCCTGACCGTAGTCTGCAGATCTGGGGAAGATGAGGACAACCTCATCCAGGAGCCCAACAGGCGTGAAAAAATGTGCCATGAGGGCGGCCGAACTGGCCTGGCGAGGCGAGAGGATGCAGCATAGACTTTTAGCCCGGCATAATCCAATTTCTTGGATTCCTTGTCGGAGGTTTGTCCACATCCCTTGGCGCTCTCGCACGCCGGAAAATGCTGTCGGTAACCAACCCTCGGCCGAGGGTGTTCAAAAACTGGACAGGGAACCGTAGGGACCTCATACTCCTGGCCAACCTGGCCGGGCGCAGGGCAGGAAGCAGGACGCTGCCAAAGTTCCAAGGCCGACCCATCTATGGCTTCGCCACTGGAAAGGCCTTCGAGAGAATCCCTCGGTCCAGAATCTCCGTGAGGGGATACCTGGCCCGTTTAGAAACGGGTTCGAGCTTCATCCCGGTGGACTCCGAGATGAGTCGAAGCAACCCTAAGAAGGACGAAGGGCTATCGTCCATTGACTGCCCTCCCGAGGACTCCAAGTCCATGCGCTTGGAGAAGAGGGAGGAACCATCATCGGACTCAGAAGAGTCCTCAAAGAGCTGCCTCGGGCCTGAGCCACCCTCCACCTGCCGAGGTTTATCGGGAGTGAGGGTGACAGACAGCCTATGGGGCAAACCCAAAGCCGACCGAGAATTTTTGGTCGGAGCCCCAACTAATGGCTGTGGAGGCGGAGGTTCCACCAGAATCGGTGGGGCAGCTGGAATTGGCCGAACAACCGGCCTGAGAACAGGCTCCTCGACTACAACGAGGGGTTGTTTCGGCTGCTCCGGTGACAGCCACTTAATGGCCGGGGAAGACGACTGGGTCGGCTTATTCCCGGTCAAAAGGAGCTGTTGCCACACAAGTTCCTCGTACTTCTGACGCAACTTGCGCCGAAGCCTCCCCTCCGAGGAAGAGCGCGCGGCGCTTTGGCCGTGTCGCAGACTGAGACGCCCGCTATGGCGGCGGATCGGGTTGGACCATTAAGGATGTCCGAGACCGAGAGTCTCGACTAGGGCCGAGGAAGGCGAGGAGAAGTGTCGAAATCGGCACTGCCCTCGGATGATCCCACCGGCTCCGAACCGGAGGCACAGACGAGCCGACGGGATCCTCAACTCCCACCGGGGGAACCGGGGAGAGGGGATTCTCAGCTTCTCCAGCCGACAACCCGTCTAACGGGTCGAGAAAAATCTCGACCGCCGACGGGAGTCTCGGTCAACTGGCCTGACGGGGACACCGTGAAGCCAGTGGCCGAAGCTGAGGGGTCGACCGAAGTCGACTGTCGACAAGGGAGGGGATCTTTCCCGCTCCCAAGAGCGTCGACAGAGAGACTTACTTTTGCTCTTTTTGGACCTGGAAAAGGTCCCGAGATTGGACCCTCACCCTTGGTCGAGAGGGTCAGACAAAGCTCCTTAAGAAGCGATGCAGGCACCGAGAAGGCGGGACAAATGCATAGCCGAGGTAGAAGCGCCCGTGCGCTCCTCTTCGAGGGTGATCATCTGCTCTAGCTGATCCGCCGAGCCACGCCGCCACGGACACCGCCAATCGGGCCTCTTTAGATTTCACCGTGGAATTCTTTTCTCGGGCGCCAGTTGTAATCGGGCAGCACGGTCTTCAAGGACGAGGTCGAAAAGGAAGAGCACAAGTCGCAGGCTCATGGGTCGTGCTCAAGGCCCAGGCAGTAGACGCAGTGGAGTGCGGATCCGCCCTAGACATCTTCGCCCGCAAGGGCACCTCCAAACCAGAGTCGATTTGTCCATCACAGTCATGTAGAAGACGCATCAAGTCTTTTCAGCAAAACTTTTGATTTCGAGCTTTCGAAGAATTAGGAACCAGTCTTAAACGCAGCGCGTTAAGGAGGGAACCTGAGCTTCCAAGCGGTAATGAAGATCTGGCGTCATGGGGCGGAGCCGAGAGTTTTACCACCCGGGTGGGTGGGAGGAGCCAGCTTGAAGACCTTCCGGCAAGATTTAAAGCGGCAAGGAACCTGCCAATAAGTGTGGATGAACAACATATCCATGTCCCTAGAATCTTTGGTTACCACACCCAACTACTGCACTTGATCCCAACTTTTGAGCTAGCTAGCTTGCACTTACACCTGTCTCATTATATACCACAACCCAATATGTTAGCAGGATTTCCTCATTGTAACTGTTACTCTCGACTACTAGGGTATATGTATTAATCCACAATCACCTATGCCTGTCAAACATATGCAGCTGTATTATCTAATTATATGTTTTCAAGGTATAAAGCACGACTTCCCCATGTAATTGCTACTATACTATAAGTCTGGATAAATTGTCATCTACGCCCAACTATTTCTGTCAAATGTTTTCAACTGTATTGTAATTGTATGTATATATGTCAGGACCTGGACTACTCTTGTCCTCTTCCCCATGGTACCCCTCCCGCCAGGTCACACCAGGAGACTAGCAGTTCTTGCTTAGTGTGCTTTTCCTGTTGAAACAATTTCAATAAAGAAATAAAAAAATTATAGTCACTCCCTGGGTACTAGCTGTATGTGTACTTGTTATTCAAGCATTATAATCTCCCACAAAGATAATGGGGATATTTTGAAAATCTTTTATTAATTGATGTGTTTTTTTCTTTAAATAAATCCCATATGTTTCTGCTCAACAATTTATTAAATGGGGGGGAAATATACATTAATCAATACAATTTTCTTCCCTTTCTTAATTAGTTTTAAGGTCTGCATTTCTTTCATAGTCATAACCATCTGAGTTACTGAGAAATTTAAAGCTGTCTTGACATAGAAACACAGACTTTGACGGCAGAGAAGGACCGCTTGGCCCACCTAGTCTGCCCATTTCCCTACTTACAGGATAAGCAGCAGATCCTAGTTAACCAACAGTCTATTTCTTCCTACCCCCAACAAGAACTGCCTTATGTCTATCCCATGTATTCTTGAATTCTCCCAGTTTTAAACCCCACTGCCTCCTCAGGAAGGCTGTTCCATCGTCCACCACCCTCTCTGTGAAAAATACTTTTCTCACATTGCCCTAACCACCCTCCATCTATCTTTAAATTGTGCCCTTGTTCTTGCACATCTCTTTTCTGAAAGATGCTACCCTGTTGGACTTTGTTGATTACACTGAGGTACTTAAGCGTTTCTATCATGTCCCCCCTCCCTCCTTTCCTCAAGGGTATGCATATTAAGCTCCTTTAGTCTCTCCTTGTATGGCTTCTCTTGCAGACCCTGCACCATTTTAGTTGCCCTCCTCAGGACTGCCTCTATCCTGTCTATGTCCTTGTGGAGATGGGGTCTCCAGAACTGGATGCAGTACTCCAGATGGGGTCTCACAAACTGTCTGTACAGAGGGATAACAACTTCCTGTTTTCTGCTGGTGTTGCCTCTCCCTATACATCCCAGTATACCCCCAGCCCTCTCTACTGCCTTCTCACATTGCTTGCTAACCTTAAGGTCATCCGATATGATTACCCCCTTTCCATTTTTGTTGTTGTTACTACCTCCCCCATTGTGTAATCTTCCCCTGGGTTTTTGTTTCCCAGGTGCATTATTCTGAACTTCTTTGCATTGAATCCAAGCTGCCATACTTCTGACCATTCCTCCAACCTTGCCAAGTCTCTTCTCATCCTTTCCACGCCTCCTTGTGTATCAACCTTGTTGCATATCTTTGTGTCATCTGCAAAGAGGCATACTTTACCTTCCAGTCCCTCTGCAATGTCACTTATAAAGACATTAAAAAGGACTGGACCTAGTACTGAACCCTGCGGTACCCCACTAGTAACCCCTCTTTCTTCAGAATGGACTCCATTTACAATTACCTTCTGCGTCCTGTTGTCCAGCCTATGTTTTACCCAGGCTACCACCCTGGGACCCACTCCCAGGCTGGTTAATTTGAGAATTTATCTTTTGTGTGGGACTGTGTCAAATGCCTTGCTAAAGTCTAGGTAGGCCATGTCCACAGCCCCTCCCTGGTCTACTACTTTGGTCACCCAGTCAAAGAAATCAATAAGATTCGTCTGACATGACCTTCCCACTGTGAACCCATGCTACCTTGGGTCCTGTGCCCCACTGGCCTCTAGGTACTCAACAATTATTTCCTTCAGAAGTGATTCCATCACTTTCCTTACCACAGAGGTCAAATTGACAGGTCTGTAGTTTCCTGCCTCTGTCTTGGTCCCACTTTTGTGAAGGGGAATCGCATCTGCCTTCCTCCAGTCCTCAGGTACCACACTATCCTCCCATGATTTGTTAAAAAGGGTAGTCAGTGGTTTCACTAGTTCTCCCCTTAATTCTTTTAGAATTCTGGGGTGAATTCCATCAGGCCCCATTGCTTTGTCCACCTTCAGTTTTAGGAGTTCTTTCAGAACACTTTCTTCTGTGTAAGGACTGGGATCGCCCCGCCCCATCAAGAGTGCTTCTATTAATTGGATTATGCTCCTCCCCCTCCTCCTCTTTTGTGAATACTGAGCAGAAATATTCATTCAGTATCCCTGCCTTTTCACTGTCCCTCTCTGCTCACCCACCGTCCATTCTATTCAGCCTCACTATCCCTCCCTTTGTCTTTCTACGCTCCCTGATGTACCTATAAAAGGTTTTATCCTCCTTCTTAACAGAGTTAGCTATCTTTTCCTCAGTTTCAGACATAAGTTATCAAACCAGCACTAGATCTGCCATTTTGACAACAAATTCTGACACTCCAAATCAACCAATTTGGAACTCAGACCTTCTATATTCCATGAAGGAACAGATAGATCGTCCTTTATCTCATTATCCAAGTTACCGGTTTCTAATATTTGTCAATCTTGCTCTAAGGCTGCCAGCTCTATATATGAACTTCCATAATTTTTTTTTTATAGCAACCTTCTCTTTGGCAAGTCCATTTACACATTTTCTTTCCACTGTCCTATAGTCTATTACGTAGATACCATGGGTGTCCAGTGTAAAACAAGGTCAGCAAGCTTTGCCGATCTAAATGTAATATCTATCTGGGAACAATGTGGGGTCCTAATTCTTTCAGTTACATTTTTAATGATGTTCATATTTAAGACACATAATAAAAAGATGCCAATTTCTGCCTTTAATCTTGTTACAGATTGTGTATTATCTTTTTCCCATCCAAAAAGTGTGTGTGTTTTATTCTCCCATTTTAAGGTGTTTGAATTGTCATAATCTAAAATTACTTTCAAAGCTTGCTGCCTCCATTCCAAATCATCCTTCACAGGGTGAATATTGTCTATTGGCACTTTCCATTGTCCACTTGCTCTATCAGGGGGAACCCAATATGGTGGTTGAATATAAATTCCTTTATTTAAGTCTCTCTCGTCAGCCCAGACCTAATTTGCCAATAACTGGATGTTACAATATAGTAACACACAGTTTACATGTTTTTGAGTAGGTGGTCTCATTATGCAATATTCACTCAGCGAATAGCTTGGTAACTGTAATAACTGTTTAACCCATTCTATTAGTTTCATTTGAGTTTCTTCATAAAGTCTATCTATTCCATAGCTTTCTATTAGATATTCTCCTTTACAGTTTTCCATATCCTTGTTAATCTCAATGTCCTCATCGGTTACTAGCAAGTCATGTGACTCCTGTACATCTGGACTTATACCCTCTGTCTTCCATCTTAATACATTACAAAAAACATCAGCTTTTATAGCAAATTCCCCTATTAACATTAACTCAGTTGCATGTGCTTCATCTCTCTGGTCCCTTTTTGTTTTGTTTCCACCATTTATTTATTCATCGTATTTTTCTCTACTGTGTCAACAAATTTTCCTTTTTTCTTAGCCCTGTAACAACTTCTCTTTTCCTGCGTCTTTTTTTTTTCCCCTTGTCGGTCCCATTTGTAACACTTTTCCCAACCTTTTCTTTTTGTTCTTCCTGCTCATCACTATCTTTAGAAAAAGGGGGGTAGAAGGTTAACCTAAATTGTTTTATTCATGATCTTGGTTACTTTTGGTACTTCACAGTCATTTTCCAATTGTGTTTCTTCATTTATGTTTATGTTTTTTGTACTAGATTTTTTTAAATAATTTAAAAGCACTTGGTTATGAAAAACATCTGTTCTAAGTGCAGCAAGTTCTTCTTTCAATACCCATAAATTTTCCAATATAACCACATTCACATAATATGGGTTTTCAATAGTTTCCAGCATCTGTTTAGATAATGTTGATGTGTCAACAAAATTTCCTCTTTACAACGTGCTCTTTGTGATATTTAATTTATAACCCTTCTCTGGCTTTTCCAAAGTTAATGCTGGTTCACTACCATCGGAATTAAGATACTAGGATCGAATTTCTTGATTGATTCAAGGAGGAAAGAGTGGATGAGAGAGTAACTATTCCAGGTCCTGATGTAATACTTGCTTACATATCAATTGTTTTAGCCCTAAGATAGTATAATTCAAATCTTGCATCACTTGAGCTACACTCTCTCTCTGGACTGGAGTCTTACTTTCTAGCCTTTTGGCTTATACCTGAACTCATTTATTTTCCTTTATTTTCTGATGTATAGGAACAATTTTCCTCATAGGTAGCTTCATAATTAAATTGTGGAGTAGCCTCTCCCTCTGTATGTAATAAGTCAGGTACAGGGCTATCATGATAAGATTCATTAATGGCAGCTATCGGATCTTGAAAATAGCGTGAGCTTAGCTCCATAGTATCCCAGTTACAGCTGCAGCTATTTGATAGTTCACATTCATCAACACTGTCTAAATTTGAATCTGTCGAAATGATGTTTTTATTGGGAGAATTAATAGCATTTTTAACTGATGTTGATTTTAGTAGTCCCATTAATGTTCTTATCCAAAGGTGTCGAGGCAACTTTAGGAGTCTCCAAAGCACTAGAAAAAAAAAAATGTGATCTGCAATTGTTTTATTTCTTTTGTTCCTGTTATATCAGTACCCTGAGGTTGTGTTATGTTTTCCTTAGTCTTTGTAATTTGTTTTTTCCTTCCTTTTTTTTTTTTTACTGTTCACTGCACTTTGTTTTGTCATTTTGGGAGAACAGGTCAACTCACTTCTAGTTTCTACCATTATGTATCAATATTACCTAAAAATACTATTTAGTACTTGTGTCAGTCTAGATTAGGATCCAGTACAGTCATGGCCAAAAATACTGGCGCCCTTGCACTTTTTCAAATAACTCACAATTCCCTAAACATAAGTTGAAATTAACAACAGTACAGTATTTGGTCTCCATATTCTTTATTTCTCTGTTAATATTACAGAACCTTTGTTTTTGATTCAGAATTTAATATATCCTTTTAAATCAGAAATGAAAAGAAATGGCATTGACAAAATTATTGACACCCTAGACTTAATATTTGGTAGCACAGCCTTTGGTCAAAATAACTGCAATCAACTACTTCCTATAGCCATGGATGAGCTTCCTGCATCTTCTACTGGCAGTTTGGCCCACTCTTCTTGTGCAAACTGCTCCAGTTCTCCCAGATTTGAAGGGTGCCTTCTCCCAACTGCTGTTTTCAGATCTCTCCACAGGTTTTCAATGGGATTTAGATCTGGACTCATTGCTGGCCACTTCAGAACAGTCCAGCGCCTTGTCTTGAACCATTCCTGGGTGCTTTTTGAAGTGTGTTTGGGGTCATTGTCCTGCTGGAAGACTCATGACCTTCGACGGAGACCCAGTTTTCTGACACTGGGTTCAACATTGCGCTCCAAAATGGCCTGGTAATCTCCAGATTTCATGATGCCATGCACACATTCAAGGCACCCAGTGCCAGAGGCAGCACAGCAACCCCAAAACATCACTGAACCTCCTCCATGTTTGACTGTAGGGAAGGTGTTCTTTTCTTTGAAGGCTTCATTTTGTTTTCTGTAAACACAGAGGTGATGTGCTTTACCAAAAAGCTCTAATTTGGTCTCATCTGTCCACAGGACATTCTCCCAGAAGGATTTTGGCTTGTTCAGGTGTGTTTGGGCAAACCCCAGTCGGGCTTTCTTATGTCTCTCTCTCAGCAGTGGGGTCCTCCTGGGCCTCCTACCATATAACCCCCTTTCATTGAGTTGGCGATGGATGGTGCGAGTTGAAACTGTTGTACCTTGTGTCTGAAGGTCAGCTTGAATCTGTTTGGCAGTTGATCGAGGTGCTTTCTTCACCATTCGAACAATCCTGCGCTGCAATCTTTGATCAAGTTTTATCTTGAGGCCACGTGACAGGAGGTTGGCTACAGTGCCATGGCCCTCAAACATCCTGATAACATTACGTACAGTGGAAACAGGAACATCAAGGTCTCTGGAGATTGATTTGTAGCCTTGAGATTGTCCATGCTTGGCTACAATCCTGTCTGACCTCCTCAGACAATTCTCTAGCTGTCTTTCTTTCTCCATGCTCATTCTGCGGTACACAGTGACACAAAACAGGAGAATGAGTCCTTTCTCTATTCAAACTGGTTGAATGAGTGATTTTTATATTGCAGGCACCTGCAACTCACCACAGGTAAGTTCAATTCCAAAGTGAAGGAGAATCACCTGCTTGAAATCTAATGATTTCTAACTACTTCTAAAAGGTGCCAATAATTTTGTCCGGGCCATTTAAGAATTTCTGTGTGGAATAAGTTAAGACTTAGTAAATTTTTCTGCTTTTTGTGTTTTATTCCACTGCAAACCAAAGAAATACATATGTGGATACCAAAATATTTTTTAATTTCAACAATTTTCTGGAAGGAATCGTGCATTATTAGAAAAAACTGCAAGGGCGCCAATATTTTTGGCCACGACTGTACATATCTTGTTGAATTTAATGTGACAACTAGGGTCCAATATATTTCTCTATCCAAAATAATATTGTTATAGTATTGTTATGGCCAATTGACAGTACCAATTTACAACTAATTAAAACTGTTTTTTTTTTTCTAGAACCTGTAGACCCTTGATGCAGCTTGTCTTCCCCAAATACAAAAATGCATCAGCGGTGCTAAAAGTATCACACAATCACACCATGATGCCTTATTGAGGGACTTAACAGTTGTGTCAGTTACAGCAGTTAAGACAAAACGATAAAAACAATAAAATAATGTTATAGAGTCTTAATATCTCATCACTGATCACGCAACTTTTTAAAACCGTCACACTATAACACACTGTAATATCCTATTGAGGCACTTAATCGTGACAATTTGTGACAGTTAACAAGCATTAAGGCAATAAAGCAATATTATAGTGTCTTAATAGGACCCCATCGCTAATCATGTAATAATGCAGTTAATACGAGAAGCAGATGGTCAAAACAGGCCCCTAGTGCAAAAAATACAAAAAGGTTCTTTATGTAAACCAGGGCCTTTATCAGGGGAGGAGGGACCAAATTATGTAACTCTACCGTAAGTCCAATGCAGTGGTGGGTCTTTAAAACTCCTTATAACTTTTTTTTAGTTCCACCAAAATTTGAGTATTTCATAAAATATTTTAATTTTATTATTTCTCAAAAAAACAGATGGCTGCTACACATGGCTCGTTTCATTATAGACTTGACAAGGGCTAGAACAGAGAAACTAAAAATGTTTTCGTAGTCCACAGCATCAGAGGTACCCAGAAAAGATGAGACAGGTTTGTTAATATTTTAATTAACTGTTTCTGAAACTAGCTTTTTGGGAAAAAACATTATTTATTGCACTGCTGCTGTAAGTCATAGTGTCATCCCTTATTATGGCTTCTACCATTCTACCCACAACCGAGGTTAGGCTTACTGGTACATAGGTGCTGATATTATATTTCCTATCACTCCTGTCAAAGTTATGGGGAGGGTAAAGGAGGGTAATCTGGGGAGAGTGGGAGGGGAAACGTAACTTTAAGTGCAAGTGCTATGCATTGGGCTGACTCAAAAGAGAAAAAGGCCTTCTTCTACTTGTGAACGTCTATGTTTATATGTACTGGCAGACTGTAGTACCCTTCCAATCATTTGGCATTCTACCCCCCCCCCCTTCACTAACTGACTGAAAATGTTTGCTAATGGAACTGCTAGATCATGCACCAGCTCTCTTAATACCCTAGGATACAGCTCATTTGGTACCAGTGACTTGGTGATGCCTCTGCTAACTTCTTTTCAATCTCTTCAGCAGTTATTACTGTTGTCTCTGGACCCTGGCTTCCATGATCGCTATCCAAGTTTGTTAAGTCTTTGCCTGCATTATTTACTGAGAAGTAATTATTAAACATATTTGTTAAACCCTGCTATGCAGTTATGGCTGTGCCACCTGCAATCAATGGCCTTACTCTATTTACAGTCCTGCCTTTCACTGTAACATAACTGTAAAAATTACTTTTTATGATTGCTATATTTAGCTGTGATCCTCCTCTCTATGTCCTGGTTTCCCCTTTTTATGCTCTTTTCACAGTCCCTCCTTTGTTTTTCCCTTATTTTCTTTAGATTTTCTTGCTGAAAGCCAGCCCAGTGGCATGGTAGGCTGAGACACTGGCTGCCTCTCTCCCTGGCCACCCGCCACCTGGGTTGGGAAATGGACCAGAGTCACTCGAGAGTTGGCTTGGGAAGGAAGATTAAGCAACCATAGGACAACTCTCCTCCCTTGGGGAAAGGGGGATGCACATCCCTCGGTTTGATTGCCATCTAGGTGACAGCAACGTGGGACAGCCAGGGAGGGGGACCCAACACCTAGATGCCAGGTGTGTCTCTGCAGAGGAGGATCATGCACATCATGTCACTGCACACGCAGGGACCCCAGCATGAGAAAATGGAGGAAAGCATCTCGGACTGCAGTGCAGTGACAGCCCGGTCCCTCGCAGGTTATTCACGGATGACTGGCTGCCTCTGGCTATGTCCTGTGGCAAGGTGTTAGTGGAGACAGGCAAGCCCCAGGGATATGGGATGTTAGGGCCAGGGCACAGAGGAAATTCTGCTACTTTTTTCTAGAAGTGCCATGGGATCTTTGATGTCCACCTGAACAACCCCCCAAAAAGGCAGACAAAACCTCAGTTTAACATCTCATCTGGACGACAGCAGAACCAGACCAGTATGGTATCACTACAGGATACTGAAACACACAATCTCGGCACCCACCAGCTCAAGACCAACATCTCGACGCTGCACTAACCCAACGGTAAGCCCGATAGTGGAGTTTGCCAGGACTTGGAGTTGGTAATCATTATTTTGGGGGTTTGGGGCAGAGCCCCCAGATAGACAAGAAACCTGGCATTAGTCCACTGTCGGGTTTATCATTGCCAGGATGGTACACCATTAGGTTACTGCAGCGTTGGGATGGTGGTCTCGAGCTGGTGAGTGTCGAGAATGTGTGGTTCAACATTCAGTAGTAAAAATGACAGTACAGCATCCCCATAGTACAGCACTCGACTGTCAGCATTTACGGTATGAGCAGGGATTAGAACCCATGACTTTCTGGCCCAGAGGAAGATGTGCTACCAACTGAGCCACAACAGGCTGCAATTTCAATACACAACAGTGACTGTGAAGGATTGGCAATGTACAAGATACTGTTATTTTATAATCTGGTAGCAAACTTTTCTGAAAACAGTGACCAGAAAACCTGTTACAACTCTTCTATGGCATACATCATAGATCAGAAACATACCCTCCTTGGTCTCATCAGTTTCACTGTAAGCCCCTTGGACAGTGCTTTCCGTCAACCAGATGGGCCGCTCTTTGGCTGGTTTACCATCAGTTGATGCCAGTCGCTCATCTTCTTGCTCCTCTATGCTGATAGTAACACTTGAAGCGTACAAATCCTCATAAGAGGGACCCTTAGACCGCCACACCTCCCGGTGAGGTCCCCCTGCTGCCGCAGCACCTGCAAGAGCAGCAGCTGCTCGTTCTTTACTGCAAATAGAAGAATGTCAAATATTAACCACTTGGTAGCCAGTGAAGGTAAAGTTTATGAAAAACACAGCATCATCTTTTTTTCTGAGTGCTTTTAAGTACAAATTTTAGAGTCAGGTGAACAAACAAGCTTTATAACAGGACCTTGAAAGATTGGGACATGGGCAGTAGGTTATACAGCTTTGTTCAAATACAGTCCAGTTCAGCAATGGTTGAAACTCATGACCAGCTGAAGGCTATGAGGCGATCTACATTAACTGAGTAGCAATGGTTACTGTCCAGGTCCTATCACAAAACAAACACATCACAGTTGCTGCCCTTCTTGGAAGGCAAGAGTCTGAGAACTGAATGAACATGGGTTTGAACTACCTGCTTAATTAATAGACGTTGCCCCTAAAAAGCAGGACTAAGACCCACAATGGAGAGCCAGGGTTGTAAAGCTAACACAGTAGCTGTATGTGTCATATCCATTAGCTGGATAAAAAGATGATTCAGCTTATAGTTCATTCATTTTCTTTCACTCATTAGGGATTACCAGAGAGAACTGCAGACTAACCAAAACCTTGTTCCTTAGATGACTTTAGCTCCTGTTTCTTGTTACGGAAGTAATCTTTCGCCTGAGACATCAGTTTATTGCTGTGAAAATGATTATATCACACACACACATCATACCAGAATGTCTGGTGTAAACAAGCAACAGGACAAAATTAATTTTAGGGGGCAATGACCTTAATGGCATACAAACATCCTTGAAGTTATTTATTTTGCAGCTTTCCTAGTGCTTTCATTTGAAATTACATCTTTGTTAGAAGCACCATATATATACGAAAGACAGTACTTATCCAGGTCTGTGCCTAATGTTAGGTTGTCCGTGTACACTCATTCCTCCTGGGTGTTTTCTTCACAGCTCAATCACCTAGTCCATTAGGTCTAACAACATAAACCTGGGATCCACACAGTGCTGTAAAGCTTTTCCATAGAGGACCGTCTTTTAACTTTTAATTAGTGAGCCATATCTCCGTTTAGGCCGAACCATTGAGCAACACCTCTACATTGGTGCTCTGGCGTGAAAAGCGATATGCTGACATTCGAGGAGAGACCTCCTCCTTCAGAACTTTAGGCGCTGTGCGGATCCCAGGTTATGTTGGTAGACCTAATGGACTAGTTGATTGAGCCGTGAAGAAAACACACAGGAGGAACCAGAGTGTACACGGACAGCCGTTTAACATTAGGAAAAGACCTGGATAAGTACTGTCTTGCATATATATATATGGTGCTTCTAACAAAGATGTAATTTCAAATAAAAGCACTAGGAAAGCTGTAAAATAAATGCACTAAGTGGTTAAAAATTAAATGTGTTTGAGTACCTGTTCTGTGTGCTAGTGAACTTTGCTACTTGGATAGTAAGTTTGATTTTGATATTCATATGACCCTGGCACAAAAGCACCAGCTCCTTAAGGGTCCCTGAAAAAGGACAAATGAACACTGCTATAATTTACTTTAGATTAATTACCCTTAAAGGTAATAAGGCAACAATTTTAAATGTTTACATTTAAATGTCCTCATGTTCTTTTCTCTGTGGTGGTATTTTTGTCAAATAGCTAATACTGCCAAAAACAGCAGACATGAAATGTTTCATATCAGCAGTAGCCAACAATTATTATGTTTCTCGTGAAGCATGTTTTCTTTCTCCTTGAGCTGACAAAGAAGTTTTTCTGTGTAATAGTATTAGATCTGGTGTTCAGGACAATACTGTGTACCTCCAGGAAGACATAGCTAGAGGTATTTCTCATCACAAGTGACCAAGGTAGCAGAAGGTAAGTTTCTGCCTTATAAATTAAAACAACAACAAGCTAACAGTCCAACAGCTGGAATTCGAAACGATCAAGGTAGGGTAACATGGACAAAATGAAATTAATAACCTATTCTTACGGCTTTATGAGAATATTACCAGAGTAAGTTGTCTTGTACCAGGAAAGAAATTGATAACTTATTAGACACAGACCCCCTCCTCTCCTTATCTGAACTTGACATTTGGGATACTGATAAACCAATTACACTTAGTGAAGTAACCTCAGCCATTCAAATGCTTCCAAATGGTAAGGAGATGTCGGCTGATACATAAATGTAAATGTGGGCGGCCCCTCCTCTCTTCAGTTCTCCGATGAGATAATGCTCAGAGGACCTCTCGGCAGGTTCACCACGAGCAAACCCAGTACTCTGCGAACCCAGGCAAGGCAGAGGGATAAGGGTAGACCACAATGGAGACAGGAGTAACCCAGGCTAGAGCCTTCGGCCCAAAAGGGGGAAGGAGGGTGGGATGGCATGATCTGATGAAAGAGATTCTCTTGAAGATCTACTGTTACAGTAAGTACGTAGCTGTTCTATCTTCTTTGAGGATATCTCTTTCATCAGGCTACACCTATGGAACAAGAACCAAGCAGTACTGACAGTGAACAGAGTAACAGTACACCTTAGCACTACACGGCAAATGAAAACTAAGTGTCAGATATTAGTATCCAAAATAATTTAATGTGGCTGGATAGCCCAGAAAAGAACCTTACAACCCCAGTGCTTTCAGACCAACATGGGGCCTTCCTCAGGGGGCAGGTCTGAGGAGTGACAGACATTAGCTTACTTATATTACGGATTTTAAAGACACACACACACACCCATAGTGAGAAAAGTAATTTATGTTACACAACGACAAAATGGGTGGATATGTAAGTACACAAATTGGGACTGGCTATAAGGAGATGCAAGAAATTCCAAATTATATATTCATTTGCATGCACATATCAAGCTCCAGAAACAAAATGTATTAAAATAACAAGCGGCCAAAGGGCTTCAGTATTTTTGTATGGGGTGGGGTGGGGGAAGAAACATGACTGCAGGGAGACAATTAGTGCAGTTTCAGTTGAGGAGGTAAACAAATAATGCTGGAGGTCAAGGAGACCTGCCAGAGGTTAAATCCTACCAGAAAGGAAAAAATGTTTGACTACTTCTAAACTAGTAGTCATAGGATGGGATGTAGCAAGATGGAGTCAAGATGGGGCTCACATGGGAAATGAAGGAAATCCTATGTAGTGAAATGCCAACTAATGGATTTAACCAATGCCAAGTGGTGCCCAAGTCCATAAGTGTGGTTGTGATCTGTGTGGAAGTGGGTATGCAGGTATTGCAATACTCTCAGGCGCAGTTTAACAGATCTCAGGGGTTGTAGGCAAGGTTCCATGTTGCACAACAGAGTAAGCTGAAAAACCAAAAGGGAAAATGTGACGTTCTATAAGTATGGGCTAAAATACACTTCCTAATTCAAACCTAATGGGACAGCAGTTTCAAGTGTTACTATCCATTTTGTTTCTTTCTGGGACAGCACTTGCCCTCTACTTCCCCTTCTGTTTTTTTTTTTCTGTACATGTTCTAGTACTGTAAACTTAAAACAATCTGGTTTCCATTGTGGGATAGAACAAAGTGTGCCGCAACTGCATTTAGGGTGTTACCATGAATGATGGCTCTAACATGTTCTTGGACCCGCAGTTTGACTGGCCAGGTAGTTTTACTTACGTATTATTACTTACATGGGCACCAGCAGTTGTATACAACAAAGGGTGTTGTACATTTTACAAATTCGTTCTCAAATTTTATCCCTTCTTTTGTCAAAGGTCTTCCTAGTATGTGTGTATTGGCATGTCGCACCTCTCACATTTGTACATCCTCTTAGGTTTGATGCCTAACCATCTATTATCGGCTTACATATTAAGTGTCTGTGTGAAGTGGCTCTTAACTAGTCTGTCACCTATACTTTTACCCTTGCTGAAAGTGACTTGTGGCTTGTGTTGTATCTGTTCTTTTAAGACTGAGTCACTTAGTATGATTGACCAGTATTTATATACTAGACCTCCCACTTTGCCAGCTAAAAGATTGAACTCGGTTACAAAGGCAGCTATGTTTTTTGTTCTCTGATTGCTCTGTCCTTGGTTGCTCATTGTTTCTCCTACACACCTTGATTTTTTTGGTGTCAACAAATCTTGTCTGTTAAGTCTGGAAACTTTCTTATAGGATTCTTCTAGTGTTTCTGTAGAGTACCCCCTTTAAAGTAACGTTTTTTAACTCTACTATTTGTTTAAGGAACTCTTGCTCCTCTGTGAAGTTCCTTTTTAACCTCAACATTTCTCCATATGGTATGGAGGAAATCAATTTCTGGGGATGGCACTTTTCACGTGAAGTACTGTGTTACCGGTTGTTTTTTTTCTATACCCAGCCGTTTTTACATATTCTCCAAGGATGCCCATAAGCCTGAGGTCCAGAAATGTTATGATGTTCTTATCTATGTGAAATTAAATCCCATGTTATTTTATTTAAGTATTCAATGAATTTTGGAATATTGTCTGTGTTGCCCTTCCAAATTACCATAATAGCATCAATAAACCTGTGCCAGGTGTCAGTCTGGCCCAGGTATTGATTTACTGTACTGTTATAAACCCACAATTCTTCTAAGAGACCCATTACCAGGTTTGCATAAGGGGGCCAAAGCAGCTCCCACTGCCGTTCCACATATTTGTAAAGAATACTCCTTATTAAAAATAAAGTAGTTGTGGGTTAATGCAAACTTTATGGCCTGAAGGAGCAAATGAGTAGGGTTCTCTGGTTTTGTCTATAGGAACCTGAAGACAGCCTTCAATACAACCTGATGTTTGACAGAAATATACAGGCTGGACATATCTACTGTAATCCAGCTGTTGGTTTGTTCCCACATTTTTACTCTGAGTTTGCTCATGAGATCCATACTATCTCTGATATATGAAGGTAAACCCAGTATATGTGACTGTAAAAAAACTGTCAGCATATATATTCAAATTCTCAGTTAAGGATCATAACACTACAAATATAGGTCTCCCTGGTGGGTTATTAATGTCCTTATGTGATTTCGGCAAAATATAAAAAGTGAGCACGACCAAGCAGTCCACCTTAATAAACTCTGCTTCCTGTTTATTAACCCATCCACAGTAAATTGCCAAAACCAAAAATGCACAGAGTTTCCCCTGAAACCTCACTGTCAGGTCTCCTTTCAGTTTAACATATTCTGGTTATGCAATGGATCTAAACATTTCTCTATATACATATTTTCTGGCATCATAACAATGTTTCCCCTTTATCATATTTTTTAATCACAATACCTGGTAAGGCTTCAAGTTCTTTTAGAACTGTAATTTCCTCTACTTTTAAATTATTGTGGTACACACATGGTTTTATGAAGAAATGCTTAGTTTCATCTAACAGCATTTGTTCAAAAGTCAAAATATCTGGGCAATATACCTGTGGATAGAAACATGATTTTGGTTTAAAAATGTGTGTTGCGACCTCAGGCACACTTAGTGGGTCTTTTATTAAGGTGGTATCCATTTCTTCTAAAAGTGCAGAGACATCAGTCCGGTCTATTATGTTAAAATCCCACTCTTGGTATTCCCATGTTTCTTGTGCAGTATTGTCTGCAATTATGTCCACAGCAGTAATATCCCCGCTGTGTGTTAGTCCTTTCGTTATGTACAACATGTTCCACAGTAGAACCTCCCATGTTATCAGTTGAAGGTGCAGCTCTTGCGCTTTTACCGAAAAAGAATTTCAATTTGAGTTTCCTAATCAATTTAAAGATGTCCACATGAAACTTAAAGCAGTCAGGTTTTTGAGTTGGTACAAAGGTTAAGTCCTTTGTACAGGACTGCTTTTTCTTGCTCAGTAAAAACTACATCTGTGAGTTTTACTATATTGTTTACTTGTTCTTCTGAGATCTTGTGATAGTGCCTTTTTTTCATTTGCCTCTTTGATCCTGTCTTGTTTTCTTTGAACCATGTTTTTTGTGGGTTTTGCAGTTTGTGTTACAACGGGTAGTCCTGTTCGCTTGTCTAAAAAAAAAAAACATTAGCCAAGGTGGAGGAGTGGGCCGTATTAGATGCATCAGCAATGTTTTGTACTGGTTCAGGCTCTGGAGGTATCTTTTTTTTTTTTTTTAAATTCAAAGTGTATTGGTTTTGACAATTATACAGAAAACCACTGAGAACATGCAGAATCCATGGCAGTGTACAGTTAGTCCCCAATCCCTCCTAATAAGCCCACTCAACCCCACTCGATCCTCCCCCCCCCCCACATGGGCATCTCACCACCATAAGACAGTTAAATAAACAGTTTATGAATACCCCACAAGGCCAGACTAGAGGGAGTACAGGGTATAAAAATTACTCCACACTTTTTTTCAAATCAGGTCAATTGGTTTCTGAGGCTGGCAATCATCTTTTCTGTCCGAAGATTAAGCAGCACTTCCTGTAACCACTCATTATAGGATAAGAGGTCCTCATCTCTCCAATGACGTAGTACTAGTTTCTTAACGGACATGGAGACAAGAGCCATGCAGTATTTTCGAGTCTTAACCTCAATATTAGAATAATCCCCTAATATGTATATTTCTGATATAAATAAATCCTCTAGTCCTAACAGGGGGTCTGCTCTAGCTTTAATGCAGGTCCACAGTGATGCCACTTTAATGCAGTCCCAAAAAAAGTGGAGTAAAGTACCCTCTGCTTGGAAGCATTGCACGCACTGTGAGGAACCTGTATTGTTGAGTTTGGCCAGCTTGACTGGGGTCATATACATATTATGCAGGATCTGGATCTGCATTAATCGCAGTCTGTCTTGACTAGTAAATTTATGACAATTATTTCACAAAGGTGCCCAGACACAAGATGCATTTGGCAGTGCCGAGTTCCAATAGGGGACAACTCCATCCACCTCCGAGAAAGTCGTCATATAGCATTTTATAAATATTAGACACAGCATGAGGTGCCACTGCTAAGGGTGCTAATTCTGCCTGGAACTTAATCCTAGTCTCCTGGGGTGGAGAGGATCTGGAGAACTGCACTAACATATGGCGTAACTGGAATATTTTAAAGATTAAGTTATTCTGAAGATTGCACTTTTGAATGATCCTAGGGGATGTAAGCCAGGAGCCACCCCTAGCCACAAACTGATGAAGGTCTAAGGTGGATAACTGGAGTTGGAGTATCCATTGAAGATGGATGCACCGGCCTCCCAACTTGAAGTTAGAATCGCCTACTAAAGGTTGGGTAAGAAAGATCAAGAGAGTTGATGTATTTTAAGAAAGCACAAAGCTGGGTGTGAATCCAGCCGAAGACTCGATCAGGGAGGAATGTAATGAAGTGGGAAGAATTTTGGGCTTAATGAATAAAAGGGCCACCGGGGAAAGTCCACTCGAAGAGATGAGATCTCGCTCAACTGATAACCAGAGGGGCACATAAACAGCAGAGCGTAATTGTTGCTCGGGCTCGACCCACCTACAGTATTTACTGGCCTGACTAGCCCAGTAGTATAGGCCAATGTGAGGAAGCCATAAGCCACCTCTCTGCTTAGGGGCAGCTAACTTGTGATAAGCCTTCCTAGGAGTTTTATCAGCCCATATAAACATATTAATATACCTATGCGCAATTTTAAACCACTGAAGAGGCAGCCTCCGGTTCAGGAGATTTATTGGATAAAACAGATGTGGGAGGACATTCATCTTCACTAAGTTAACTCAACCCCATAAAGTAAGCGGTAATAAACTCCATTTTGTTAGATCCTGGCGAATCTCTAGAAGGACACTGTCCAGATTTAATTTCTTGAGCTGGGAGTCACTTCTGGAAAGGTGTATCCCTAAATACCTGAGAGACTTGGGGGACCAGGAAAGCCCAAGGGCCAATATCTCATTCCTTTGCGCCCTATGATTCAAAGGGAAGACTGAAGTTTTCTCAACATTAATTTTATAATTGGACAATACGTAAACTCCTCGATTATACTTAAAACAGGTGGCACAGATAATCTGGGGTGGATGATATGTAGGAGGAGAAAACCAAGGGGAGAACCAAAATGGGACATTGCCCTGAATAGAAACTGCCAGTCCACTCTGCCAAAAACTTTCTCCGCATCTAGGGACACCAGCACCGCCAGAGCGGCTGCGTCCCTGGATAAAGAGAAAATGTGAGCTAGTTTCCGGATATGATTCATCAACGACCGTCCCTTCATAAAGCCCACTTGCTCAGGACCTATTAGATAGGGGAGGACACCACTGAGTCGGTCTGCCAGGAGTTTTGCCAAGATCTTAATATCCAGATTTAGTAGGGATATTGGCTGGTAATTCGTGACAGCATCAGGATTTTCCCCTGGTTTATGTAAAATAATGAGCAGGGCTTCTAAAAGGCTAAGATCTCCCACTCCTTCTGTAAGGATATACTGAAATAAGTTTTGAGAAGAGGGGCAAGTTTCTCGGTAAACACCTTGTAAAAGATTGAGGAGAACCCATCCGGGCCTAGTGCTTTGTCAATGGGGAGGCTCTTAATCACACTTAGTATCTCAGTTTCAGATATCTGCTTTAAAAGAGAGTGTTTTGGGGCATCCAAAAGGGAGGGAAGGGGGATATTGTTTAAGAACTTCTCTACAGTACTCACCGAGGGTAGATTTCCCATTGGGCTATATAAGCCATGGTAATAATTTTCAAATTCTTTTATAATTCCCACTAGGGTAGTTTCTAATGAGCCATCTGAGGCAGACGGATAGAGGTGATCAACCTAGAGGCTTCTTGTTTTTTTAACCCTGAGGGCCAGAAGACGACCAGCCTTCTCTCCCTGATCGATGTACTTAGCTCTAGATTTTAAGATGGCATATTCTGCTTTCTCCCTTAGGAGATCGGAATATTGACTCCTAAGCTTGATGACCTCTTGCCGGTATGCCTTAGATGAGCTCTGTGACAGTTGGGTCTCCAACCATCTCAGATGGGATAAAATCTCCAATGCCTTCCTATCTCTTGTCTTTTTCCTATTAGAGGCTATGATAATGAAAGTCCCCCTAAGGCATGCCTTCAAAGCCCCAATTCTATATCAGGCTTACCAGTAGAGCCTTGACTGGCACTAAGAAATTGCACTCGGCTATATGCTGGGCTATTCCTACATCCTTAAGGAGTTGGTTATTGAGTCTCCAGATTCCCCACTGGTGGAAGAGAAGAAAAAATGATCTTGCTGGCTACTACTGTGTGGTCAGAGGGTATCCCTGGGACAATGTTACCCTCCAGGACTCCATGTAGCACTGAGTGACTGGCAAGCAAATAATCAATACACGATGAGGTCCCGTGGACCCCTGACGTAAACGTGAATTCTCAATCTGTGGGATGAAGGGTTTTCCAAACATCACACAGACCCAGATATTCCACCATATCTCATATTGCGCGCTGCGTAGGAGAGAGGCCTCCTTTATGAATACCAGAGCGATCCAAATCAGGATCAAAGGGAAGGTTCTAGTCCCCACCAATCAATATAGGGATACTCAGAAAAGGAGACAGTATGCCTAGTAACTGCATAAAACAAGAGGGAGAGTCAGTGTTAGGGCCATAAACGCACCCCAGGAGGATATCCATCGTATGCAACAAACCCTTTATAAATACATATCTGCCCTAGCTGTCACTGATGGTTTGGGTGCAGGTAAAAGGGACCAAGCGTGTCAGCAAAATCATTAGGCCCTTGCTTTGGGTGCTGTCACCTGATGCAAGAACATGTCCCATTTGTTGCCATCTCAGCTTGCAAGCCTCCTTTTCCAGGAGGTGAATTTCTTGTAGGAAGGTAACATCGCTTCTTAGCAACTGGAGGCGTTTGAGAATTTTAAACTGCTTAGTTTTGTGCCTGGCACCTCTAACACTCCATGTAGTGAAAACCAGAGGACTAACCATCTTGAGTATCTGGCACAGTCATATTGTAAATGCTATCTTGATAAAACAAGTGTAGAGCCGTACAGCTTCTCTGTATGGATGCCATGTCCCCCACCCTCTCTCACCCCCAAGTCTGACTTCCATACTCCCCTCCCTATAAACCAGACCACCCTCCACTTATAACCCACCTGAATCCCCCCCCAAAGCATTACCCTTGTAACAGTAAAACGCAGTGAACAACAGGTAAGAAACTAAATATCCTGCCCGACCCCCCAACAGAATAATCGCTTGGCCCATGATGAACCGCACACCCTTACCCCTCCCTCCCTCCAGCCACCCAGCAGAAAAAAGCAACAGTAAAACTAGCAAAATCTTCATTAAAACGCTATCAGTCATCCTACATCTTAAACATAGAAATCCAACATTCCTGAGATCAAATCACAAAGGGCCAACCAAACGGGAGAAGTAACTGTTCACTATAAAAGTAGTCTTGGAGGGAGAAGGTGTTATCTTTAAAGGTTACTGTTTTATCTTTTGATTTGTTTCTATACCAGTTTCAGTGTGAGTGGGACCATGGTCTGCCCCTGCTCACGGAGCAGTTCTTACGCTCCCGAACAAAAACTTCTTTACATTAGAAATCCCCAACATCTCTGTTTAATTTAGTTCTTTTCCTGGCTATTAGTTCATTTTTGTATTTTGTGATTTTCTTAGCAAAATATTTATTAAGTATTTCAAAGTCTCTTGGTCGGCCAAGTGATTCTGTATAATTTTTATTTCTTGGTTTGCTGCAGCTCGTAATTTATCTCTTTTGACTGGTGCTTGGAAGAACTTGTCGGTGCACTCTTTTGAGGCTGCTTCCCAATCTTTTCGAAACTCCTTGTTGTCATCAAATCCCGACAAGGAGGTTTTGTTGATTCTAAGTCCCCTCGGTGATAAACCCAACACTCTAGATACTTTTCGAGGCTAATTTTTTTGTAATAGTGATTTAGTGAAATGATTTTTAGCCATTCCAATTGGACAAACAGCTCCCCCGGTGTACTATCTTCCATATTTAGACTGCCCTCAGCTCTCTCTTGAAAACAGTATGCCTCCGCTGTAGTCGGCATCTTTTGACATCCTCCAGATCCTCTAGGCAGTCAAATTCGTCTTCCTCCTCTGTCAAACTGTTATGTGGACGGTCTTCAGCAGGTAACACCGGTGTAGTGCTCAAGTTGCTCATCTTTTCTAGCCTCACTACTTTGGTATTTCCTCAGTTACTGCGTACAGAACACTTCTTCTGTCCAGTTCATTCATGCCCATGTAAGTACTATTACGTAGGTAAAACTACCAGGCCAGTCAAACTGCGGGTGCAAGAACATATTAGGGCCATCATTCATGGTAACACCCTAAATGCGGTTGGGGCGCACTTTGCACTATCCCACAATGGTAAACCAGACTGTCTTAAGTTTACAGTACCAGAACATGTAAAAAGAAACCCCAGAGGGGGAAATAGAGAGCAAGTGCTGTCCCAAAAAAGAAACAAAATGGATAGTAACACTTGAAACTGCTGTTCCATTAGGTTTGAATGAGGAAGTGTATTTTAGCTCATACTTATAGAATGTCACTTTTTCTATTTTTGTTTTTCAGCTTACTGTATTGTGCAACATGGAACCTTACCTACAACCCTTGGGATCTGTTACACTGCACCTTAGAGTACTGCAATACCTGCATACCCACTTCTGCACAGATCACAACCATACTTATGGACTTGGGCACCACTACGCATTGGTTTAATCCATTAGTTGGCATTTCACTACATAGGATTTCTTTTGTTTCCCATGTGAGCCCCATTTTGACTCCATCTTGCTACATCCCATCCTATGACTACAAGTTTAGAAGCAGTCAAACAGAGGACAGTTTTTCCTTTCTGGTTGAATTTGACCTCTGGCAGGTCTGCTTGACCTCCAACACTATTTGTTTACCTTCCCAACTGAAACCACACTAATTGTCTCCCTGCGATGATGCCCCCCCAATACTGAAGCCCTTTGGCCGCTTGTTATTTTTTATGAGGGATTTATTTAACTCTAAAAATTGATTAGCATTTTGCTCATAAAAGTGCTAAATCATTGTGAAAATGCATAGCTCTTGCCTCACTGTGTTTAACAAACACAGCACTTCTAGAAAACCTATATAAATAATTTCTGTACAGTTAGTATAGTCCCAAGAAAAAAAACTGCTAATCAATTATTTAAAACCCTGTTTATACATTTTGTTTCTGGAGCTTGATATTTGCATGCTAGTTAATATATAATTTGGAACTTTTTGCATCTCCTTATAGCCAATCCAAATGTGTGTACTTACACATCCACCCATATTGTCTCCCCCCCCAATCTAGAGACTTTATCTATGTCCTCCTTCTCCCTCCATTTTTGGTTACTTTTAAGCTAATTCTTTGGTAAATATGATTTAGATCTGTAACAGTGAGAGCATGCACAGTCTTCGTAGTTTGGAACTTGTACTTAATTCTATGACATGATGGATCAAATGTTTAAAAATATAAAAATGCGATATGTTCATATACAAAAGTACTGGGCTAGAACAGCTTTTTGTTTACAATTGAAAATACTGTAAATGTATGCTTCTAAGTAGTTTTTCCCTTTTTGTAACGTAAATGACTTTTCTCACCATGGGTGTGTGTGTCTAAAATCTGTAATATAAATAAGCAGATGTCTGTCACTCCTCAGACCTGCCCCCTTGAGGAAGGCCCTGTGTTGGGCTGAAGCGTTGGGGTTGTAAGGTTCTTTCCTGGGCTATCCAACCACCTTAAATTAATTTGGATACTTATATCCGAGACTCGGTTTTCATTTGTGGTGGAGCGCTAAGGTGTACTGTTCCTGGGTTTGTGCTTGAGCTGGCAGCCCTTTCCTTTGCACTCACAAGTTCTTCAGTGCACGCCATTCTACTAATTTGTATGCCTGGTTGTTGCCGAGAACACTAGTCAGTGTTTTGAACTATATAAAACCACAGTGAGTACAGAAAAAAAAAAAGAGGTAACTTGTGCCTGGATTTACTTGTCTTCCCTTTTGAATGAACTGGACAGAAGAAGTGTTCTGTAAGCAACAAGAGAGGAAATGCCAAAGTAGCGAGGCTAGAAAATATAAGCAACATGAGCGCTATACCTGTGTTGCCTGCTGAAGACAGTCTGCATAACAGTTCAACAGAGGAGGAAAATAAACTTGACTGCCTAGAGGATCCGGAGGATGGCGAAGGATGCAGACTAGAGCAGAGGCATACTATTTTCAATGAGGGAGCTGAGGGCGATCTGAATACAACAGATTGCACATTGAGGGAGCTGTTTGTCAAACTGGAACAGCTACAAATCACTGAACTAAATCATTACTCAATTATATCTGAGACTTAGTTTTGTTTTTTTTTGGTACCCCCCCCCTCCAATATGTGCTCCTCGACCCACCACTCTGAGCTACCTAAGCCCTTCCCGATCCAACTATCCCTTCCTAAGCCTCCAACTTCATATAGCAGCCACCCCCCAGGGTAACCCGGCATAAACCTTCACTGGGTGGGTCCCTCTCCTCCAAGGGGAAGGCACCAGGAGGGAAGACCAGCACAACTACTTGGCCCTGGGGTGCTGCTGAGGAGGACAAGGATCCTTTAGGGCTTCGGTGGACCGGCAGCTGTCATCCGGCTAGTCATGGAGCAATTTTTGGTTTCCTGGGTTGTTCCCTTGCGCCTCCCATGCAGTACTCCTGGTCTCCACCAGAAACCACTGTCGAGTGACGCTGCAACACTGCCCACCCCAGGAGAGGAGAGCAGTCCTATGGATGCTCAATCCTCTCCTTCACCTGCCAGCCCCTGGTGTCCTGAGTCCTTTCTCAAACCCCGGTCACCAGCGTGATTCGAGGTAAGGCGCCAGTGCCTCAGCCCTCTGAGGCACCAGGCCAGCCTCATGACTCAGTTTTCATTTGCAGTGGAGTGCTAATATGTACCGTTCCTGTGTTTGTGTTTGGGCTGGCAGCCCTTTCCTTTGCACCCAAACGCTCTTCAGTGCAGTACTCAATTTACTACTCTACTGGGACTATATTGCCCTCAATCCCTCCCCTCCACCCTTAGCTAGTTCTACTTTTATAGGCACAGGATTTGACTGACAACAGGAACTTCCTGTTTGGGAGCAGGAAGGGAGTGATCACAGAGGCACAAATTACTCACCATCCTAGAAGGAAAAGTAGCTCTCCACCCCCACAGCTGCTGGAGGTCTGATTCTGAGCAAGTAAGGAGGAGACTACTGAGGAATATAGGAACTTTCCTGTCCCATAACAGGAAGATCAGGAGCTTTAAGGGCACAGAGGCAGTAGGAATGTAGGGAGAAAAACAAATCAATTAGCTAAAATAAAAAAATAAACAGAGAGAGGAAAGAGTAAGTATACAAGACAACAGTTAAGGAGCCACAAATAAGACATGATGGGAGTGATGCAGTGCAGTGGCTCTGGAGCAGCAGTCTTCTGGGAGACATTCTGGAGGGTGCGGTGTTGTCCCATCTGCAGGCACCTCTCTGGGCTGAGGGAGGATGTTGCTCATCTCCTGGCTGAGCTGGCCAGGATTCAGGAGACCTCCTCTCCCACCCAGGGACCACCAGGGCCACAGCCACCGCCTCAGAGGTTGCCAAGAAAAAAAGGAGAGGTTGGACCACAGTGGGCTCAGGGAGGGTGAGGGTGGTGGAACAAAGGCGCATCCCTTCAGCTGTACCTCTCCAAAATTCATATGCTGTTCTGGCAGAATGTGGTTCCTCTATGGAGGCACCCGCAGTGGAGACCAAGAAGGATGCTGGGAACTTCCATAAAGGAGACCCACAGGAGGGTGGCATGGGACCCCACAGGGGAAGGAAACAACTCCTGGTGGGTGACTCCATTGTAAAGAGGGTAGGACTTTGGGGGGAGGGAGGTAAGGTGCCTGCCTGGTGCCATAGCTTGGAGGGACAGGGAGCGAATCCTTAGGATCACAGGAACAGCTGCATGGGGTAGGGAGCTGGATGTCACTGTCCACTTAAGAACAAATGACCTGGCTGGGAAAGGGACCAGAGCAGTGCAGGAGGAGTTTGTGGAGTTGGGGAGGGGCCTTAGATAAGTGGTACACATGGTAGCCTTCTCGGAGGTGCTGCCTGTCTACAGCATGGGTGAGGTTAGGGTGCTCCATGGGATTCAATCAATGGTTGAAAACCTGGTGCAGAGCTCAGGGTTTTGGCTTGACTGGGGACTGGAGGTTCACCTGGAGGGATGCAGGCCTGTACTGGCGTGATGGTCTGCATCTGTCTGGGAGGGGAACCAGGATCCTAGGTGACAGGTTTAAATGCTTCATTGGCAAGCATTTAAACTAGCCAAGGGGGGAGGCACTGAAAAGGAGCAGGAAAATCCTAGCCCCCCCCCAAAAAAAATCAGGGTAGTTAGTGAAGTAAACATCAAGATAGAGAAGTTGATAGGGAGAAAGGCGGGGGTAAATGCAGAAAAAGGCAACGGCAGTAAGGACAGGGATGGGGCAAAAAGGGGTAAGGCCATCAAAAAATGGAGGGTAATGAGTACAAATGCCCATAAGTCTTGGTAACAAGCTCCCTGAACTGGTGGCCTTAATGGAAGAGGGATGCCTGGATATCGTGGCAGTCACAGAAGCATGGTACACAGAGAACCATGACTGGGATGTCAACATACCAGGGTACACAATCACCAGGAGGCACAGGGAGGCTAGAAGAGAAGGCGGAGTAGTTCTCTATGAAAGGGAAGGGATCAAAGCAATGGAACAAAAGGGTAAACAGGGAGGAGAGGAGGCACTATGGGTTACCCTGGATACTGGAATTGGCACCATAATCCGCACAAGGGTTGTATGCAGACCTCCATCTCAGGGGGAAGAAATGAACAAGAAAATGATAGAAGGCATCCTTAGGATGGCAGAGAAAGGGCAGATATTGTTGATGGGGGACCTGAATATGCCAGATGTTAACTGGAGCACTTTTGCTGCACCCACATCCAAGAGCAAGGCCATTCTTGATGCCCTACAGGGGGCATGCCTCAGACAGCTAGCGCTGGAACCCACTTGAGAGGGAGCAATCCTAGACCTGGTACTCTCAAATGGGGATGGAGACAGGATCTCAGATCTAGAAGTAGGTAGCCATCTGGGAACAAGTGACCACCAAACAGTGTCGTTCACGATAAACTCAGCTGCAGAGTCAAGCCATACAAAAATGAGGGTACTGGACTTCAGGAGGGCTGACTTTGTCAAAATGGGAGAGTGCCTCAGAAGAGCACTAGCAAACATGCAAGGAGGAGGGGTGGAGCAACAATGAGGAAACATCAAAACTGAGGCAACAAACCTTTGTGTGAAGCAAATAAACAAATCAAAACGAAATAAAAAAACACTATGGTTCTCACAAGAGGTGGCAGGGAAGGTTTGGGAGAAAAAGATAGCATTCAGGAAGTATAAGGAAACACAGAAGGATCAGGACAGAGAACTATACATAGAAACATAGGAGCTGATGGCAGATAAGGACCGCAAGGCCCATACAGTCTGTCCATTTCTTTTTCTGCCTTATGAATGTGCCATCAGCCTTTGCTCTGTCAATGGCCTATCTATTCATACTCATCTGTATTGCTCCCTTATGCCTATCCCATGCCTGTTTGAAGCCCTACACTGTATTCATATCCACCACTTCCTGAGGTAGGCCGTTCCATGCATCCACCACCCTTTCTGTGAAAAAGAACTTCTTCACATTACCCCTTAATCGGCCTCCCTCTAATCTCATGTTGTGTCCTCTTGTCCTGCTATTTTTCTTGTATTAAAACATGTTAGACTCTTTCACCTTGTTGATGTCCTTAAGGTGGTTGAATGTTTCGATCATATCACCCCTCTCCCCTCCTTTGCTCTAGGGTATACACACTGAGCTCCGTTAATCTGTCCTAATATGTTTTCTGATGCAGTCCCTGTACCATTTTGGTTGCCCTTCTCTGGACTGCCTCAATCTGGTTAATGCCCTTGTGAAGGTGTGGCCTCCAGTACTCCACACAGTACTCCAGATGGAGCCTAACCAGTGTCTTGTAAAGAGAGATTATTACCTCCCTCTCCTGACTTGTGATACCCCTACTAATACACCCCAACATCCCCCTAGCCTTACCTACTGCTTTAGTGGTCTGTTTGGATGATTTCAGGTCATCAGTGATGATAACGCCCAAGTCTCTTTCTTCCCTTGTGACTGCCAGCAACTCCCCCCTCCCAGCCTATAGGTGGCTTCAGGGTTTCTCTTCCCTATGTGCATGATCTTGCACTTCTTTGCGTTAAACTCCTGTTGCCACTCTTCCGACCATTTTGCTAGTTTATCCAGATGTCTCCTCATTCTGCCCACCCATTCTGGATCATCTACTCTGTTGCAGATCTTGGTGTCATCTGCAAAGAGACAAACCTTACCCTCCAGTCCTTCTGCAATGTCACTGATAAAGATATTGAAGAGGACTGGCCCCAGGACAGATCCCTGAGGTACCCCACTTGTGACTTGCATCTCTTCTGACTGTATACCATTTACCACCACTCTCTGTTTTCTGCCCGTCAACCAGTTTGCCACCCAGTTGACCAACCTCTGACCCACCCGAGCCTACCCACCTTATCAATCAATCTTCTATGTGGAACAGTATCCGAAAGCTTTGCTGAAGTCAAGGTAGGCGACATCAACTGCACCCTCTTGGTCCACCACTCTGGTTACCTAGTCAAAGAAATCTATGAGACTAGTTTGACAGGACCTTCCTTTTGTAAACCCATGCTGTCTTGGATCCTGTGCTCCTATGGATTCCAGGTGTTGCACTATCCTTTCCTTAAGGAATACCCTCCATAATCTTGCCCACTACTGAGATAAGACTGACTGATCTGTAGTTCCCTGCCTCCTCCCTGCTACCACTCTTGTGGAGCAGGATCACATGATCTCTTCTCCAGTCTTCTGGGACTTCTCCTATGCTCAGAGACACACTAAACAGTTCTGATAATGGCTCTGCTAGTTCCACGCTTAGCTCCTTTAGTACCCTGGGATGTATGCCATCAGGTCCCATTGCCCTGTCCACCCTGAGCTTATCAAGCTCTTGTAGGACCCCTTATTTTGTGAAGGGAATAGTGCATACCTCCCTCCCCCATGTCCATGGTGCTGAAGTGTGGGCCCTGCCTTACCTGTTCTTCAGTAAATACTGAGCAGAAGTATTTATTTAGGATAGCTGCTTTTACATGGTACTTCTCCTCCTCCCATGCCTCCTTATCCCCTTTGATCTTAGCAATACCCCCTCTGGACTTTCTCCTTTCACTAATGTATCTACAGAAAGTCATGTCACCTTCTTTTACAGTTTGTGCTAGTGTTTCCTCGGTTTGGACCTCTGCCTGCCTTACTGCCTTCCCTGCTTCCCTTAGGGAGGTTTGGTATGCTTCCTTATCTTCACTGTGCTGCGTTCCCTTATATTTCCTGAAGGCCAGCCTTTTGGCTCTGACCTTTTCTGCTACTGTTTTTGAGAACCAAAGTGGTTTCCTTCTTCTTTTGCACTTCCTTTTCTCTCTAACACAATGGGATGTTGCTTCAAGTATTGCATCTTTAATGCTTGCCCACTTTGCCTGTACCCCCTCACCTGTATTTCTTTTTGCCAGGGCTAGCTTAACTCTGTTGGCCATCTTATCAAAGTCAACTCCACTGAAGTCCCATATTTTTGCCATGGAATGGGATGATTTAGTTCTAGTGGCCAAACTGAACCATACCATGTGATGGTCACTGGCCCCCCAGGTGACTTTCTACCTGGAGATCTGTGATCTGTGTGTACCAGTTAAAGTAGAAGGAAGTGGGGAAGGCAGTCAGAATAGCAAAGGCCCAAACCGAGGAAAAGATAGCCAACTCGGGTAAGAAGTGGGATAAAACCTTTTATAGGTACATCAGGAGCAAAGAAAGACAAGGGAGGGATAGTGAAGTTGAATAAAGGGGAGGGTGGGTGGGCAGAGAGGGACAGTGAAAAGTAGGGATACTGAGCGAATACTTCTGCTCAGTGTTCCAAGAGAGGAGGGGGAGGTACCTATTTCAATCAATAGAAGCACTCTGCATGGGGGTGTTGATACCAGTCCTTTACAGAAGAAAGGGTTCTGAAAGAACTCCTAAAACTGAAGGTGGACAAAGCATTGGGGCCTGACGGGATTCACCCCAGAATTCTAAAAGAACTGAGGGGAGAACTGGTGACACCACTGACTACCCTTTTTAACAAATCATGGGAGGATGGTCTGGTACCTGAGGACTGAAGGAGGGTGGATGTGATTCCCCTTCATGAAAGTGGGAGCAAGACAGAGGCGGGAAACTACAGACCTGTCAGTTTGACCTCAGTGGTAGGGAAAATGATGGAATCACTTCTGAAGGAAAGATCTGTTGAGCACCTAGGGGCCAGTGGGGCACAGGACCCAAGATAGCATGGAGTCATAGCGGGAAGGTCATGTCAGATGAATCTAATCGATTTCTTTGACTGGGTGACCAAAGTAGTAGACCAGGGAGGGGCTGTGGACATGACCTACCTATACTTTAGCAAAGGATTTGACATAGTCCCCCACAAAAAATTAATGTACAAATTAGCCAGCCTGGGAGTGGGTCCCAGGGTGGTAGCCTGGGTAAAACACTGGCTGGACAACAGGACACAGAAGATAATAGTAAACAGAGTCCACTCTGAAGAAAGGTGGGTTACTAGTGGGGTACCGCAGGGTTCTGTACTGGGTCTGGTCATCTTTCATGTCTTTATAAGTGACATTGCAAAGGGACCGCAAGGAAAAGTATGCCTCTTTGCAGACGACACAAAGATCTGCAACAGGGTTGTTACACAAAGGGGGGTGGAAAGGATGAGAAGGGACTTGGCAAGGTTGGAGGAATGGTCAGAAGTATGGCAGCTTAGATTCAATGCAAAGAAGTGCAAAGTAATGCACCTGGGAAACAAAAACCCAGGGAAAGAGTACACAATGGGTGGGGAAATAGTAACAACAACAAAAATGGAAAGGGACCTGGGGTAGTCCTATCAGATGACCTAAAGGTTAGCATGCAATGTGAGAAGGCAGTAGGGATGGCTGGGGGGGGGATACTTGGATGTACAGTGGCGTGAAAAAGTATTTGCCCCCTTCCTGATTTTCTCTATTATTGCATATTTGTCACACTGATGTTTTCAGGTCTTAGAGAAAATGTAATATTAGATAAAGGGAACCTGAGTGAACAAATAACACTTGTTTTTTTAACTTTCACTTATTTAATGAAAAAAGTTAACCAACACCAACTGGCACTGTGTGAAAAGTATTGCCCCTTACACTTAATAACTGGTTATGCCACATTTAGCTGCAATGACTGCAACCAAACACTTCCTATAATTCAATATCAGTCTTTCACATCGCGTGGAGGAATTTTAACCCACTCTTCCTCAGAGAACTGCTTTAATTCAGTAACATTTGGTAGGTTTTCGAGCATGAACTGCTGTTTCAGGTCCTGCCACAGCATCTCTATTGGGTTTAAGTCTGGACTTTGACTAGCCACTCCAAAACTTTAATTTTCTTCTTTTAACCATTCTGATGTGGACTTTCTTTCGTTTTGGATCATTGTCTTGCTGCATGACCCAACTACGCTTCTGCTTCAGCTGACGGAAGGATGACTGGACATTCTCCTTAAGAATTTTCTGGTACAGAGCAGAATTCATGGTTCCTTTAATTATGGCAAGTCATCCAGGTCCTTAGGGCAGCAAAGCATCCCCACACCATCACACTACCACCACCATGTTTGACTGTTGGTATGGTGTTCTTACTGTGGAATGCTGTGTTTGCTTACACGAGACATTATGGGATCCATGTTGTCCAAAAAGTTCCACTTTGGACTCTATCTGTCCATAGAACATTTTCCCAAAAGGCTTGTGGATCATCCAGGTGCTTCTTGGCAAATGAGAGCGAGCATTTATGTTCTTCTTTGGTTGAGTGGTTTCCACCTTGCTACTCCTCACGTGAAGCCCATTTTTGCCCAGTCTCTTTCTGATTGTGGAGTCATGAACACTGACCTTAGCTGAGGCAAGAGAAGCCTGCAGTTCTTTGGATGTTGTTTTAGGATCCTTTGAGACTTCTTGGATGATTTTACACTGCGCCTTCTTTGGAGTAATTTTGCAGGCCGCCTACTCCTGGGAAGGTTCCTACTGTTCCAAGTGTTCTCCATTTGGAGATTATGCCTCTCACTGTGGTTCGATGGAGTCCCAGAGCCTTAGAAATAGCTTTGTAACCCTTTCCAGACTGATAGAGGGCAACAAATTTTTTTTCTGATCTTTTCAGGAACTTCCTTTGATCATGGCATAATGTGCTTGTTGAATCTTTGTGCTGGCAACGTGACTCTGATGGTAAGGGCCAAAATAAGTGAGGTTTATATTGAGCAGGGCTGGCTGTAATCAAGCCTGGCTGTGTTCAATCAGCTGACTCTAATTATCCTTTAATTGGGTTGATTTAACTAGGGGCAATTACTTTTTCACAGTGCCAGTTGGTGTTGGTTAACTTTTTCATTAAATAAATGAAACAAGTAAAAAAAAAAAGTGTTATTTGTTCACTCAGGTTCCCTTTATCTAATATTATATTTTGTCTAAAGACCTGAAACCATCCAGTGTGACAAATATGCAATAATAGAGAAAATCAGGAAGGGGGCAAATACTTTTTCACGCCACTGTATAGGGAGAGGCATCATCAGTAGAAAACAGGAAGCTATTATCCCTCTGTATAGACAGTTAGTGAGACCCCATCTGGAGTACTGCGTACAATTCTGGAGATCCCATCTCCGCAAGGACATAGACAGGATGGAGGCAGTCCAGAGGAGGGCAACTAAATGGTGAAGGGTCTGCAACAGAAGCCATACGAAGTGGCTAAAGGAGCTTAATATGTATACCCTTGAGGAAAGGAGGGAGAGGTGGGAAATTATACAAATTTTTAGGTACCTCAAGGGAATCAACAAAGTCCAAGAGGGTAGCATCTTTCAGAAAAAGAGATGTGCAAGAACAAGGGGACACAATTTGAAGATAGAGGGGGGACGGCTTGGGGCAATGTGAGGAAGTATTTTTTCACTGAGATGGTGGTGGATGCATGGAATGGCCTTCCTGTGGAGGTTGTGAGGTCAAAAACAGTGGGGGACAATTCAAGAATACATGGGACAGACATAAGGCAATTCTTGTTGGGGGGGGGTAGGAAAAAATAGGCTGTTGGTTAACTAGGATCTGTAGCTTATCCAGTACGTAGGGAAGTGGGCAGACTAGGTGGGCCAAGTGGTCCTCATCTGCCATCAAAGTCTATGTTTCTATGTTACTATTATAACAAAATTAGCCTTGAAAAGTACCTTGAGTTGGGGTTTATCATAAAGGGGACTTAGAATCGACAAAACCCTCTCGTCAGGGTTTGATGACGACAAGGAGTTTCAAAAAGATCAGAAAGCGGACGCAAAGGAGTGCACTGACAAGTTCCTCAAAGCACTAATTAAAAGAAATACATTGTAAGCTGCAACCAACTGAGAAATAAAAATTATACAGAATCAGCTTGCCAACCACAAAGCTATGAGAGACTTTGAAATGCTTAATAAATCTTTTGTTAAGAAAATTACAAAATACGAAAATTAACTAATGGACAGGAAACAAACTAAATTAAACAAAGATATTGGGGATTTCGAACGTAAAGAAGTTTTTGTTTGGGAGTGTAAGAACAGCTCCGTGAGCAGGGACAAACCAAGGTCCTGCTCACGCCGAAACTGGTATACAAACAAATCAAAAGATAAAACAGTAACCTTCAAAAATACACCTACAGAGCCTGAACCAGTACATAACACTGCTGATACATCTAATACAGCCAACTCCTACACCTCGGCTAACGTTTTTTTAGACAAGCGAATGGGACTACATGTTGTAATACAAACCGCAAAAACCCCCAAAAAACGTGGCTTAAAGAAAACAATAAAAGACGCACTATCACATGATCTGAGAAGAACAAGTAAACAATATAGTAAACCTTACAGATGTCGTTTTTACTGAGCAACAAAAAGCAGGCCTGTACAAAGGACTTATCTTTGTACCAACTCAAAAACCTGACTGGTTTAACTTTCGTGTGGACATCTTTACGTTGATTAGGAAATTCAAACTGAAATTCTTTTTTGGCAAAAGAGCAAGAGCTGCACCTTCAACTGATAACGTGGGAGATTCTACTGTGGAACGTGTTGTACATAACGGGGACTAACACATGGAAGATTACTGCCGTGAACATAATTGCAGACAATACTGCACAAGAAACATGGGAATGCCAAGAGTGGGATTTTAACATAATAGACCAGATTGATGTTTTTGTATTTTTAGAAGAAATGAATACCTCCTTAACACAAGACCCACTCACTAAAAGTTCCTGAGGTCACACGACACAAATTTAAATTGAAATCATGTTTCTATCCACGGCTATACTGCCCAGCAATTTTGACTTTTGAACAAATGCTGTTAGATGAAACTAAGCATTTATTTGTAGAACCATGCATTTACCACAGTAATTTAAAAGTAGAGGAAATTACAGCTCTAAAAGAACTTGAAGCCTTGCCTAGTATTGTAATTAAAAAATTTGATAAAGGAGGGGAACGTTGTTATGACGCCAGAAAATATGTGTATAGAGAAATGTTTAGATCCATTACACGACCAGAATAACTATGCTAAACTGAAGGGAGACCTGACAGTGAGGTTTCAGGGGGAACTTAGAATTTTTGGATTTGGCAATTTACTGTGGATGGGTTACTAAACAGGAAGCAGAGTTTATTAAGGTGGACACTTATTTATTAAGTGCTCACTTTTTATATTTTGCCAAAAACATATAAGGACATTAATAACTCACCAGGGGGACCCATAGTTGCAGGGATAGGATCCCTAACTGAGAATCTGAGTGTATTTGCTGACAGTTTTCTTATAGCCACATGTGCTGGGTTTACCCTAATATATCAGAGATAGTATGAATCTCGTGAGCAAACTCAGAGGAAAAATGTATGACCAAACCAACAGCTGGATTACAATAGATACGTCCAGTCTATATATTTCTGTCAAACATCAGGTTGGATCGGAAGCAGTCTTCAGGTTCCTAAATACAAAACCAGAGAACCCTACTCATTTTCTCCTTCAGGCCATAAAGTTTGCATTAACTCACAACTACTTTATTTTCAATAAGGAGTATTCTTTACAAACATGTGGAGAGCAATGGGGGCTGCTTTTGCCCCCGTTTATGCAAACCTGGTAATGGGTCTCTTAGAAGAAACGTGGGTTTATGACAGTACAATAAATCAATACCTGGGCCAGACTGATACCTGGCAAATGTTTATTGATGAATATTGTGGTAATTTGGAAAGGCAACTCAGACAATATTCCAAAATTCATTGAATACTTACATAAAAATAACATGGGACTTAATTTCACATTTGAAACAAATAAGAACGTCATACAATTTCTGGACCTCAGGCTTATGGGCATCCCTGAAGAATATGTAAAAACAGCTGGGTAAAGAAAAAAAACAACCGGTAACACAGTACTTCACATGAAAAGTGCCCATTCCCCAGAACATGATTTCCTCCATACCACATGGAGAGATGTTGAGGTTGAAAAGGAACTTCACAGAGCAGCAAGAGTTACTTAAACAAGTAGGAGAGTTAAAAAAAAAGATTACTTTTAAGGTGGTACTCTACAGAAACACTAAAAGAAGCCTATAATAAAGTTACCAGACTTAACAGAAAGGATTTGTTGACACCCAAAAAAATCAAAGGGGTGTAGGAGAAACAATGAGTAACCAAGAACAGAGCAATCAGAGAACAAAGAACATAGCTGCCTTTGTAACCAAGTTCAATCCTTTAACTGGCAAAGTGGGCGGTCTAGAATATAAATACTGGCCAGTCACACTAAGTGACCCAATCTTGAAAGAAAAGATACACCACAAACCACTCGCCACTTTCAGCAAGGGTAACAGTATAGGTGACAGACTAGTTAAGAGCCACTTCATGCAAACACTTTAAACACAAGTCGATAACAGATGGTTAGGCATCAAACCTAAACGGATGTACAAATGTGGGAGGTGCAACATGTGCCAATATGCCCATACTGGGAAGACCTTTGACAAAGAAGGGAAAACATTTGAGAACAATGAATTTGTGACATGTAAAAAACCCTTTGTTGTATACATCTGCTGGTGCCCATATAAGTACTATTACATGGGTAAAACTACCTGGCCAGTCAAACTGCAGGTCCAAGAACATGTTAGGGCCATCATTCATGGTAGCAACCCAAATGCGGTTGGGGAACACTTTGCACTATTCCACAATGGTAAACCAGATTGTCTTAAGTTTACAGTAGTCTAGAACATGTAAAAAGAAACCCCAGAGGGGGAAAATAGAGGGCAACTGCTGTTCCAAAGAGAAACGAAATGGATAGTAACACTTGAACTGCTGTTCCATTAGGTTTGAATGAGGAAGTAGATTTTATCCCATACTAATAGAATGTCACAATTTCCTTTTTTGGTTTTCAGCTTACTGTATTGTGCAACATGGAACCTTGCTTCAACCCATGGGGTCTAGTAAACTGTGCCTGAGAATATTACAATACCTGCATACCCACTTCCACACAGATCACAACCATACAAATGGACTTGGGTACCACTTGGCATTGGTTTAATCCATTAGTTGGCATTTCACTATTAAAATATTTTCTTCGTTTTTAGCCATGTGAGCCCCATTTTGACTCCATCTTGCTACATCCCATTCTATGATTACTAGTTTAGAAGCAGTCAAATAGAGAATAGTTTTTCCTTTCCGACTGGATTTCACCTCTGGTAGGTCTCCTTGATTGATCTCTGGCATTAGTTGTTTACCTCCCCAACTGAAACTGCACTAATTTTCTCCCTGCGGTGATGTTTCCCCCCTCCCAATACTAAAGCCCTTTGGCCGCTTGCTATTTTTAATATGGTTTTGTTTCTGGAGCTTAATAATTGCATGCTAATCCTCTGCGGTCCGGGACTCAGGAGACCGCCATCTGGACGACCCTCACTCCTCTGATCAGATTTTAAACAATTTCAGCCACCGAACCACGCTGGTGGTTTGAAGTAGGACATAGGCTCACCACACCCACCTAGGGCAGGACTTGACCCTCCGGCAGCTTTCCTGGTGCTGCTGCCCGGCCCTCTAGAAGCTCCCTTGCAGTCCTGGACACAGGAGACCGCCGCCCGGAGAACCCTCACTCCTCTGATCGGATTTTAAACAATTTCAGCCGCTGAACCACGCTGGTGGATCGAAGTAGGACTCATGTACGGATCCAAGAGATTCGGAGGCAGCTCACAGCTCAGCTCTGAACTTTTTGAACTTTGGCGCCTTTTCCTACTACTCAGCCATTGGTGGGCGCCACCACCAGAGTCTAGTTTTACACAGTCTTCACCTGCCTACTTTGGATGCTAGCCTTAAGTTAATCTTTAAAAGTTTCCATTAATCTTTTTACTCACTAATGCTAAAGCTTATTTCATTGTTTTAATTAATTCTGCCAAAGCTTGTTTAATTGTTTGGATTAATTCTACTACATTTACTAGATAAGCCACTGTTGATTTTGTGCTCGATTGCTGCTTTCCTCTTGTACTGCTTTCTCTGTCCCTGCTAAACTTGTTTCTGCCCCCGGGCTCCACGTTCTCTCCCTGCTACTTGCATTTCTCTGTCCATCAACCCCTGTGCTCGCCTGTTCTTTTGTGTTTGCTAGCCCTGCCTACCGCTGTTTTCTCTTCTAAACCCCCTCTCCCTTTCTGTCCTCCGAAGGCTCTCCACACCTGGCTAGGGAGCGACATGATCCTCTGTCGGCTTTCCCGGTGTTACCGCCTTCCCCTCTAGAAGCTCCCCTGTGGTCCTGGACTCAGGAGACCGCTGCCCCGATGACCCTCGCTCCTCTGATTGAATTTTTTTTTTAAATTTAAGTTTATTAACAACCAGCGGGTTCAATTAATACATATCTGTCAGGCAAGTTCTATATAGTGATACAGGATAGTCATATAATGTACATAGTCTTCACATTCCCCTTATAATACATTTTTTCTTTATTTAAAAACTGAATCCAATGGATATGAATCTCAGGCCAGTTCCAGTAAAGCCCCTACTCACTTCTCCCATCCCTCAGTAAGATGGGCCCCCTCCCACCAAGCCGTTCCTCTACTGCTATACTTAGTCTGGGATCTACCTCAGAGACGGGCTTTCAGAGGAGCCAGGAGGGACACTAATCAGCAGTTGTGCCCTGCCAGAGCACCCATCTAGTCCACCTCCGTATATATACTGGTAGCCCATGATTTATCTTAAATGTCAACTCCTCCATTTCTGCAATTTCCTGGACAATCTGAGTCCAAGTATCTATAGTGGGTACATCGTGTCTCAACCACTTTTTAGTAATAGATTTATGGGCTGCCACCAGGAGGAGGGTCCAAAGATATAGTGAGTCTGCTCCAGACATGTTCTGGGGGTACTCCCCCAGTATGAGGCAGGACCACTTCAAAGGAACGACCAACCCAAAAATCTTAGAAAGTGCCCGAGAGACGTCCCTCCAGAAGGGGTCAAGCCGTGGACAAAGCCACAAGATATGGAGGTAGGTCGCTGCCGGTTCCCCACACATTCTCCAGCAGGAGGAATCCCTTTCTGGGCTCCTCCGGTGAAGTGTGAGAGGGGAGAGAAAAAAGCGTATTCTCACCTTCCAGCTATACTCCTGCCAGAAGGGAGAACTAGTCGTCTTGGATGCTAATTTAAATACTGTTTCCCAGTTAATTGCTCCGGGTTCAGTTTCTCCCTCCTCTCCCCATCTATATTTAATTTTTTCTAGATGGTCTTTTTTAAGGCCCATAAGAGCTTTATATAATATAGAAATGAGGCCCGAAGTCTTCTGTGAAGACAATATGGTATACAGGCTCTCCACAAAGGAGGCTGTCCTCTCTGTTTGTGGATTTGCCCTACTACAACAGTGAATATAGTCTCTGGCTTGTAGGTAACGGTAATGGTCCGCATTACGTAAACCAAAAATGTTCTTAAGAGACCTAAAATCCATAATCTCATCCCCAACCATGAATTGTTTAACACAGATTAAGCCCATTCTCTCCCATGTTCTAAACGTGTGGTCGAATCGAGACGGTGCGAACGCCGTATCCCATGAGAGTCTAAGAAGAGGCCAGAGAAAATTTTTTATCTTATATTTCTGCCAGGCTCTATGTGTTGCCCTTAAGGTGTCTTTCACCGAGGTTAAACAAGGGGGTGGGAAGTTCCCCAATGTCCCCACCTGAATAGTACGTACCCCTAGTGGGGGTCCTCGCTCTTCCTCCTCCTCCGCCCCTTCTATCTCCTTCCAGTTGGAGCTATAGGCGGGGGTGGACCACAGCAAGGCCCTTTTAATTTGTGCCGCTGGATAGTAATCCTCGAGATCCGGGAGTGCTCTACCTCCCTTCGCTCTGCTCAGGCAAAGTATGTGGGCGTTTACTCTAGGTTTCTTGTTGTTCCAAACAAACTTTGTGATTGTTTTTTGCCAGACAAGGAACTGCGTTTTAAGGATAAAAGTTGGGAGGCATTGAAATAGATATAAATATCTGGGCAAGAAATTCATAGCTATAGTTTCTATCCTTGAATACAGTGGGAAATTTATTAGTGACCACCTATCCAGGTCTTTTTTAACTCGATTAAAAAGGGGAACATAGTTAGCCCCAAAAAGTTGGGAGTTATGTTTAGCCAACCAGATTCCAAGATATGACATTTTAGTAGCCGACCAGTTCACCAGTAGGAACTCCGCAACCCTTTGGGAGGGTGTATAAAAGAAAGGCAAAACTTCTGTTTTAGCTTTGTTTAGTGTATATCTGGAGTGTCTACCAAATTCGGAGAGAATTGACCATATTTCTGGGATCGAGTTATCAGGATGGGACAAGCAGAGGAGGACATCATCAGCGTATAACGATATCCTTCGCTGCTGCCCCCCCCCCACCTCAACACCCCTCACCCCTGAGGCGGAACAACCGCCTCCGCCAACGGTTCTATGTAAATAGCGAACAACAAAGGAGACAGGGGGCAGCCTTGACGGGTGCCTCTATTTAGACTAAACCTTTTAGAGAGTCCTCCATTTACCGACACATAAGCTTGAGGGCCAGAGTATAATGACTTAATACAGTTGATAAACTTCTGCGGGAAGCCCATATGTTCTAAGACCAAAAATAGGAACGGCCAGGAGACTTTGTCAAACGCTTTTTCTGCGTCCAGGCTCATTAGGCGGGCAGGGAGACGAGATCGGTGGATAGCATCTATTATATTGATGGCTGTTCTGACACTGTCTGGGGCTTGACAGCCCGAGACAAATCCTGATTGGTCTGGGTTAATTAATTCTGGCAACATGGGATTCAGTCTGGATGCAAGAATCGAGGTGAGAATCTTATAGTCAGAATTTAAAAGTGAAATTGCTCGATTCGACTCACACCTGGCTGGGTCTTTATTCTCTTTTGGTATTAGTGTGATTGTGGCAAACTGCCAGGAGGGAGGGACCGGACTCGTCTCCTGCCAGACCTCCGAAAACACATCCTTCAGTGTTGGGGTAATTTCTGTAGCAAAGGTTTTATAGAATTCTGCCCCAAAACAGTCTGGTCCAGGGCATTTCCCTCCTTTCAGGGCCTTTACGGTTTCTAGAATTTCTGAGTGTGTAATTGGCTTAAGTAGGAGTTGACTTTTTTCCTGAGAGAGGGTGGGGAGGGACAGGGTCTTAAGATATTTTATAGTATCTTGGGCTGGGGCTGACTCTTGGGAGTTATAGAGTTTAAAGTAATAAGAGGCAAAGGCCTCTGCAACCTGTTCAATCTTGTGGGTTAAGCGACCTGTAGTGGGAGACACGATTTTAGTTATTGCAGCCCTCGGCTTGAACTGCCTCAGTCTGGCTGCCAAAAGTTTAGTGCCTCTGGGTCCCCCCTCATAGTATCTTTGTTTAAGGTAAAAGAGATTCCTCTCAATCTCCTCTTTCTGAAGCTTTTGAATTTCAGTTCTTAGGGATTTAAGTTCAGTATCTCTTTGTTTCTCCCATTTTATTTTTGAAGTGACTCTAGCTCTCCCAGTTGTCTATGTAGATTGTGTTGTTTCAACTGCCTATCTCTCTTTTCTGTGAGGCTATGCTTATAAGTTGCCCTCTGACTGTAGCCTTTAAGGTATCCCAAATAATTCATGAGTCACCCTGGTGTAGAGTTTTCGGATAGAGTGCTTACTATGTGCCGCTTTATCTTGTCCACTACCTCCCTGTCCTGAAGTAAGGATGTATTCAGCCTCCAGTGTGCTACCTTTCTGGGCAGGGAGATAGCAACTTCCAAAAATATCGGGTTATGATCTGATAGAGTGGAAACACCTACCCACATTGAGGGCAGGGCGGAGACACTATCTTTAAAGGTAAAAAACGTGTCGAGTCGTGAGTACACCTTAAATCTAGATGAGTAACATGTGTACTCTCTCGCTCTGGGATACCTTTCCCGCCAGACATCTACTAGCCCCATCTGGTTCAGGATGCGTTTGACTGCCCTTGCCCTGTGCTGGTCTGGACTTCTAGTGTCCGAAGTGGTGTCAAGGCTTCTGTCCCAATCAAATTCCAGTCCCCCCCCCATGATTAGGAGTCCCCTAGATCTTTCCGTCACCATCTGGGCCAAAGAGGCATAAAATGTCGTGGGGGAACCTGGAGGAGCATAAACGTTAACCAGGGTTACTGGAGAGTCCTGTACCTTTCCCACCAGCATGATGTATCTTGCTCCACTATCCATCACAGTATCCTCCAACTCAAATGGGAAAGATGCTGAGAACAAGATAGCTACCCCTCTCTTACGTCCAGACTCTAGGGATGAATAAAACACCTGTGGGTGTGATCTACTTCTCAATTTTACGGCTTCTGAGGGAGACAAATGGGTTTCCTGCAAAAAGTTTACCTCACAATTCTGCTTAGTAATGTATCTCTGTAGCTGTTTTCTCTTAACCGGACTGCAGCATCCATTAATATTATAGTAGAGTACTTTTATATTATGGCAAACCATTGATACTTATATTAAGACTGATCTGGAATAAAATATTTCGTATCCACAGACTTGACCTGTCTGTCCTCTTCAAAAAATGTAAATACCCACATAACTTAAACATCAACTGTAACTTGAAACTAATCAACAAGAAAACAGGGTCCCAATCAATAGTCGGGGTCATGCCCTCGGAACTATCCTCCAGTGAGGACCTGGGTACGAGAAAGAATAGGGCAGGCGAACCCGTTAGGGCTCGATATACCCTTCCCAGATGTGGAGTTGTTCGACTTCCTGGGGAAGGCTGGTGGTCGTATTCCAGCCGTGAAGCAAGCGCACAAGCGCAGTTTAAGAGGGAACTCCGTGAATGTGGAGTGTAATTCCCTCTTCCCAGGGGGGGTTCCCCCGATAGGGTTGCTCTTGACTCAGAGGGTGGCACGCTTGACTTTGGCCCGTCTCCCTTCAAGGTTTTGAAGAGTCCATATCTGGACAAATAGATCATCCCTCTAACCATTTTTGGTGAACAGTAACAAGCAAACCAATACAACTGTTTATATGAACAGCCATGGCTGAGACTGGTGCGCAGAAAAGACAAAAGGAAAAGGAAAACACCCCCTCCCGCAGATCACCCGACTCAATCGAGAGAAAAAAAAAAAAAAAGGGAGAAGCTTCACATATGTTATTTATGGGTGTGTGCCACAACATCGCCAGCTTTAAATATTTCAGCTAGAGAGCCTTATCAATCATGGCCCAGTAAGTGTAGCTCACCCCGAAAGGAACTTCCGGTAGATGCACATTTAGTCTGTGAGTCTCGATGTCTATTAGCCAAATGGCATGATTACTTTAACCCGAACTAGCGGTTGAAGTTCCATACCTGATGAACCAGTCTCAATGTCCCTTGAGAGTTCCAGGTGAGTGTAATCTGTATTGGGATGATAATGCTTCATTGTAGGAACTCCCATACCGTAACTCATCCAGCCCGCTTGCCTTTCCCATCTTATTAGAAAATCGCTATCAACCCCCCAACCCCGTGCATTTGACGTGGGCGGAGCCTTGGCGATAGTCCTTTAATCAGGCGGAATAGAGGAAAGGGGAAATTAAAATAAAGTAAAAGGCCCTAAATAGGATGCCATTTGCTGCGCTTGAATGAGTCTCAGCCTTGTATTAGAAGCCAATCTGCGTTTCAATACAGTTTAAGGTAAGCAGAAAGAAAAAATTACTCACCTTAGTAATGTTGTTTCTTCTAATGGAGTCTTGTTATATTATAGACATTAGCAGTTTGATCCAGCTCTAGAACTGCTCCGGAGTGAAATGGTTAAAACCATTCCAAAATAGAATTTTGGCACGAGGCAGCTCTATCTGTGTCATTTCAAACTTGAACTGTCAGATCTTTCGAGCCAAACTCACTAAGGTCTGTGTGGAAGCTGTAAACTACACTAGCCAAATGGCTACCTAAATAATAACAACCATTGATGGTCCCAACAACCCAAGACTCAAGTCAGGGGACCAGAAATACTAACACCATTCTAATAATATGAAAATGGAACATAAGTATAATAAAACACACACAGCGTACACATACACTCCCCAAAGTCCCAAAGGGGACAAAATGCTAACAGGACATAAGTAGTGCCCACACTAAGTTGCCGCACCCACCAAGTAGAGGTTCTGAGAGGGGCAGGTTGGGGAGGTCTATAATATAGCAAGACTCATTAGAAGAAACAACATTACTAAGGTGAGTAATTTTTCTTCAAACAACATGAAGTCTTGCTATATTACGAATATAACAGAATACAAGCAGTACCTCCATGGAGGAGGGCAGAACCTACTTAGGAATAGGCTCTGAAGAACAGCTGTGCCAAACCGAGCATCTCTCCTGGCCTGGACATCCAGGGAGTAATGCTTGTAAAAGTGTTACTGTTTTCCAAGTAGCAGCCTGGCAAATCTCTAATAAAGGGATATCTCTGGCAGCAGCTAGAGGCGCAGCTGTACCCTGGCAGAATGAGCCCTCAAACCGGTGGGGGCTCTGCCCACTCTCTGATAACAAATGGATACAAGAGACAATCCACCTGGCTACTGATCTCTTAGTGGCAGGTTTGCCTTTCCATCTTCACCATAGGTAAGGAAAGTTGGAGGATTGAACCTGTAACCTTTAGTAGCTCTATATAATAACTAAGAGCTCTCTTAACATCCAGGCTGTGCAACCTCCTCTCACCAAGAGGAGTGATCAGTGAAAAATACTGGAAGGAGATAGATTGATTAAGATGGAAATCTGAAACCACCTTAGGCAAAAACTTCCTATTAGTCCTAAGGACTACCTTATCCTGTGGAAAGAAATAAAGTCAGTCTCCACTGACAAGGCTTGCAATTCACTTATCGTCTGGCAGAAGTGATAGCCACTAAAACAGTTTTCCAAGTTAGGAACTTAAGCTCTGCAGAAGACAGAGGTTCAAAGGGGTTGCATTAACTGGGCAATACAAACATTAAGGTCCCAAGCAGGGCCGGTTCCGAAGGGAGGATTAGTATGGAGTAAACCCTTAAAAACTTGGAAAACACAGGATGAGAGGAAAGAGGAGATGACTTTCCTGCTGACACAAAAGCAGACACAGCTGCCAAATGAACTCTCAGGTAGCTGGTCTGAGACCCAAGGAATTAAGATGTACCATGTAATCTAACAAAATGGGCAATTCAGCAGATTCTGGGAAATATTTTCCCAGCACACCAAATGGAAAACCTTTTCCATTTAGAACTCTAAGTAGCCCTAGTGGAAGGCTTTCTGGAAGCCTTTAGGATCTCAAGAACACCCTGAGAGAGGTGTAAATCAGCAAACTCTAACTCCTCAAGAGCCAGGCCTTGAGGTTGAGGATTGAGGTCGGATACCAAACCCTTCCCCTGGGCACAAGTCAACAGATTGTGATTCCTGGGAGGCACAGCGGAAGATGGACTGTCAGAGACAGAAGGAGTGGGTACCAGGGCTGCCTGGCCCAATCCGGGCAATCAGAATCACCCTGCAAGGCTGAGATCTGATTTTGACTAGTACTTTGAATAGGAGAGGAAAGGGGTAAAGCATAGAGGAACTTCCCTCCCAATCCAGAAGAAGGGCATCCAGGGAACTGAGCCAGCACTGGAGGCCTGCAACAGAACAGAGGAAGTCTGTGATTGTCTGGGGCTGCAAAAGATCTATCTGAGGGATGCCCCACCTGGCAAAAACTATCCCCAGCACTTGAGGATCCAGGGACCATTCGTGATGGCCCTGGGAAATCCTGCTGAGGGCATCCGCTAGGACATTGTCCTTCCCTGGAAGGTGAACTGCTATGAGGGAAGTGTTCAGGGAATAGGCCGGAGACCACAACTTCATTGCCTCGGTGCACAAGGCCGAAGACCGAGTGCCCCGTTTGTTGATGTACCACATTGTTGTGGTGTTGTCTGTTCTGATTTGTATCACCTTGTCGTGGACAGATGCAGAAAAAGCTTGAAGAGCTAAAAAGACAGCTCTGAGTTCCAGCAAATTGATGTGGAGCAGAGATTCCTGGGGGGACCAGACTCCCTGAGTGGAAAGGTCACCCATGTGGGCTCCCCAACCCAGAAGGGAAGCATCTGTAGTGAGAGTCAAGTCATGAGAAGGGGAAATGAAGGGGAACCCCACTCTTAAATTGCTCTGATCCTGCCACCACTGGAGAGCTAGGATCAAGGTTAGAGTCACTGGGACCAACTTGGAAATGGGGTCTCTTCTCTGAGACCAAAAGGTTCTCAAGTGAAACTGAATGTCTCTCATCTGAAATCTGACTCCCTGCACAACAGCTGTGGATGCAGCCATGTGCCCCAGGAGCAGAAAGTGTCTTGCTGGTAGAGACCTGCAGAGTGAAGGAAGAGGCCACAGCCACTAAATTCCTTACCCTTTCTGGGGAAGAAAGGCTCTGGCTAGGTTTGTGTCCAATTCTGCCCTATAAAGGTGAGTACCTGGACTGGTTCCAGAACCGACTTTGGTAGGTTTAGCAGAAAACCCAGGGAGGTGAGAAGCTGCTGGGTGACCTGCAGGTGAGATTTTACCTGTTCTGGGGACTGGCCTACGATGAGCCAGTCGTCTAGATAGGGAAAAACAGCAATCCTCTGCCTCCTTAAGTGGGCCACTGCCACTGCTAGACACTTTGTGAATACCCTTGGAGCAGAGGTAAGGCCGAAGGGCATTGCTCTGAACTGAGTAATGACCTGAGGGCAGTTCAGATCTGAGGTACTTCGATGGGATCTTCTGATTAGGACATGGAAATAGGCATCCTTGAGGTCCAGGGAGGCTAGCCAGTCCCTGGCCTTAGGAAAGGTAAAATCATTGCCAGAGTTACCATTTTGAACTTTGGTTTCAAAAGATGCTTGTTCAGATATCTGAGATCTAAAATGGGCCGCCATTCTCCTGTCTTTTTGGGGTAAGGAAGTATCTGGAATACAGACCCCTGCCCTGATGCAGGAGGAACCCTTTCTACTGCTCTGAGAGCTAACAGGATGAGACCTCTGTTTCCAGAGCGAGGTCTCTGAAGCACTTGCAGGTAGAAAAAGTCTGCTTCTCAACTGGGAAACTTTTGAAGGTGAGAACCAGACCCTGACTTACTACTTCCAGAACCCACTTGTCTGAGGTTAAAAAGCCCAATTCTGACTGAAGTAAGCCAGCCTGCCCCCACTGGTACAGGAGAATCGGCCTGGGCACCTCATCAGGGTGCCTGTTGCATTGAGGAGCTTTAGGCTGGGGGTGGGAGCAGGTCTGCCCACCCTCGTCTCCCCTGCCTCTGTAGAAGCCCCTCTGAGCATAGGCAGAGGAGGCCTGAGTCTGGTAGAAGCCTGTGAAAGGCCTCACCCCTGGGGGCATGCCTTTGAGGAGTGGCTTGCCACTCCTTAGCCTGGGCACTCTTGTAAGTAGTCCTATATTCATCCATCTTCTTCATGTAATTCTCTGTCTGCTCTCCAAACAGAGAATTTCCCCACAGGAAAATCCATAGCCTTAGTCTGGGTATCCTGTGACAAACTAGTACACCTGAGCCAGGCCAACCTCTAAAGCTACAGATGTGGCCATGACCCTAGAGGAAACATCATTAACATCCACAGCAGCATGAAACTGAACCTTAGAGGCTTCAATGCCATCAGCAGCCACCTGTTCTAGTTCACTAGCCAGCTGGCCATGGGCCTGCTTGCCAATTGCATAACAGTATCCCATCTAGATTTCTGATACCTAGCTACATAAGCCATATAATTTGCTTGCCTGAGTCCCAGAGAGGCTGCCATATACTGTTTTTTTGCCATGGCATCCATCTTCCTGGAATCCTTGTCAGGAGGATGTGAAGCCAAGGAATATTAGCTTTATCACAGGCAGCAGCCTGAACTACTAACATGACTGCATTGCTGAGAAAGGAATTCTGTATCAGGGCCTGACAATGTATACCTTCTGTCCATCTTTTTATCTACAGGAGGCACAGAATTAGGAGCTTTAAAATTTTATTGTTTGTCTCTAAAAGACTTATGTAAAGGAATAGACAATCTCCTAGACTCTGGAATATCCATCATTTCTACAAAATCAGGCTCCTCTTGCTCATCCACAGCCTCTTCTAAAGGAAGCTGGAGGGTTTCAGCAACTTTTTATAAAACATAAAATGAGATGGGGACTCAGACAGCATAGGGGGAGATTCTAAAGGTCTGTCTGGGGAGATGTCCGGTTCAATGGGCACACCCAGACCTTCCCAGCCACATTCATACTGTTCATAATCCTCCTCCCCCTCCTCTGATTCATAAAATTCCTCAATATCATAATCCTGAACCACTGGGACCGGACGAACTGACCTTTTACCAGATAGTGGTGGTTCGGACGGACCCTGAGACAGTGACTGGACAATTTGTATGGCTTTTGCTATCTCTGCAGCAGTTGGAGAAGGAATTTTGGACTCCAGACCTGCTGATTTTTGTTTTCTTTACTGGAATTGGTTCCTCAGAACCAGCTTTTCTTTTGCCAGAGGAAGTCTGGCCCTGGTCAGAGGGCACTCCCTCTGGTTCGGTTGACACCGAACCGGGCTGGCCATCCGGGTCAGCGGACTTTTTGGCCTCTCGTTCCCTGAGCCTGCCCAATCTTTTTTCCAGGGTGGCTGCAGGAAATTTCTCATACCTGGCAGTCTGACTGGGAGGTGGTCAAACCTCAGACAATAAACACATGTGGTGTGTGGGTCAGCCTGGCAAAGACTTCCCCACAAACATCACAGTGTTGAAACCCAGTGGGCCCGGTTTTCTTTGGGTTTCTCAGACATAATGCCAGCCTAACCAAAAACTTGCCCTTTTACGGCAGTGCCAGGCAGAGACACCCTTATCGGTTCTAACCGTGTCACGGGTATTGGAAAAACCGTAATAAATCCGTTTTTAGAACCAATAAGAACAGGAACCGCACTCTAAAATAGTAACTTTTAGTTTTAAATGAGTTTAACCCACTGATCGTTCAAACCGAACCGAATTTACAAGTTCCACACAGACAAACCTTCATTTACTTACGGTTACCACAGATAGAGCTTGAGACGAGCGGTTTTGCGGTTAAAATAAAACTATTCTCGTTAAATCCAACTGAGAAAACACTTTTAAACCAAGAAATGAACCGAGCAGAAGGAGAAATCTCCGGAGCGACTGTTCACTGAGGCGGAGTAAAGAATCTGACAGTTCAAGTTTGAAATGACAAAGATAGAGCTGCTCTCGTGCCAAAATTCTATTTTGGAATGGTTTTAACCATTTCACTCCGGGGCAGTTCTAGAGCTGGATCAAACTGCTAATGTCTATAATATAGCAAGACTTCATGTTGTTTGAACATGTTCACTCTTCTTTCTTCCAAATCATGTCTCGTCTGCAGTCTCAGGTTCCTCTCCCGACATAGATTCCTCTTCTTCCATTCGGAGGTGTACTGCTTTTTTGTCTAGCTTCGTAGGGTCTCCCAACTGAGTAATCAACGAGGAGATGTCTGCCTGGAGGTTCGTGCTAATTTCCCTGGAATGGCACCTTTTCTCACAGAGCCCTTCTGAGTAATCGACCATGCTGAAGTGAGAAGATCCTTTCTAGTTTTCTTTCACCAATGGTGGAAGCAGTTATTCCCAGCGACTCTAAAAGCAGACGCAGATGCAGGTCCCTGGAAGACTTTGGACCTTTTAGTGACAATTTGAGCCGTGCTGGAAGTAAGGATCTGAACCTCATGTTTCGGCTCGTATCTGCCTCATAACAGGCCAGATTAGCTTTCTAGCGTCTTGGACTATAGTAGTGTGGTCATTATCTATATATATCCTGTGACCTTCAAATTTCAATACTCCCTGCTTCCAGGCTGCCTTCAGGATTTCCTCTTTTACTTGATAGCTGGCAAGTTTTGCGATTATAGAGCAAGGCCTCGCATCTGTGTTTTTAGGGCGTGGGGCCAGAGCTCTATGGGCCCAATCCATCGAGAGGTCCATTTCTTGTGGTATCTGGAGTATCTGCCTCAGTTTCTGCAGAAACTGAGCGACATTCTGGTGTTTGTCCTCCGATCCCTCAGGAATGGCACAGAACCTAATATTTTGCCTTCTATTTCTTCCCTCGAGGTCGTCCAGTTTGCGGGTGAGCTCGCGGTCTCTAACCAGTAAGTAAATCAGAGGTGATCCTGGCTGATCCAAGTTGTTCCACTAGTTGATTAGTGCATAATTCGAGTTGTCCCGTTTTGTAGTCGACTTTGATAAGATCCGATCTGAGATCGTTTAGTGTTTGGTCGATCTTGGTCACAGTGCGGGCTGTCTGCAGTATAACTTCTTTGAGGCTAGCTGGGATTTCATCCGTCGAAGCCTCCGGGCACTGCAGGCCCTGTGTTGCGTCTCTCTCTTGCGAGTCATGTCTGCCCTCCTCCTCTCATCATATCTCTTAATTTTTGCATTGGGGTTGTTGGAAGTTTTCCAGTTCTGTTTCTGTTAGCTTTTGCTGGCGAGGACATGCCTCCGTGTGGATGATGTAGATAGATTATATTCAGGAGGGAGATGGAGCTCTAAGTCTATGCTGCCATTAAGTCTCTGACGTCACCGGAAGTCCCTCTGATTGAATTTTAAACAATTTCAGCCACTCAACCATGCTGCTGGTTCAAAGTAGGACACAGGTAGGGATTCATGAGATTCGGAGGCAGCTCACAGCTCAGCTCTGAACTTCAGCACCTTTTCCTACTACTCAGCCATTGGTGGGCACCCACCACTAGAATCTAGTTGTTTCACACGGTCTTCACCTGCCTACTTTGGATGCTAGCCTTAAGTTAATCTTTAAAAGTTTCCATTAATCTTTTTACTCACTACTGCTAAAGCTTATTTCATTGTTTGAATTAATTCTGCCAAAGCTTGTTTAATTGTTTGGATTAGTTCTACTACATTAACTAAATAAGCCACTGTTGATTCTGTGCTCAACTGCTGCTTTCCTCTTGTACTGTTTTCTCTGTCCCTGCTAAACTGGTTTCTGCGCCCCCCACCCCCGGCTCCAATTTCTTCCCCTGCTACTCACATTTCTCTGTCCATCATCCCCTGTGCCCACCTGTTCTTTTGTGTCTGTTAGCCCTGCCTACCACTGTTTTCTCTTCTACACACCTCTCCCTTTCAGTCCTGTGCAGGCTCTCCATGCCTGGATAGGGCATGACTTGACCCTCCGGTGGCGTTCCCAGTGCTGTTGCCTGGTCCTCTAGAAGCTCCCGTGGTCCTGGACTCAGAAACTGCTGCCTGGGCGGCCCTCACTCCTCTGATTGGATTTTAAACAATTTCAGCTGCGAGCCACACTGGTGGTTCAAAAGAAGGACACAGATGCGGATCTAAGACATTGGGAGGCAGCTCACAGCTGTCCCCCACACACACACCAAATCTAGGCATTTACTTTTACTTCATAGTCTTTTTGATCAGGTGACTAACAGCCTGAGTCACCATCTGCTCCTTACTCTGATAACTTGGGGTGTCTGACTACCGTGTCCTTACCTCCTCTTGTTCTGGACTATGGGATGCTGCTTCCTCCAAATTGTTGCTGCTTGACTGACCCCACTACTCCGTGTAATCTGATGAAAAACTCTCTACTTTGTGGACCAGAATGACTCATCCAGTCCTGCTGCCTCTGTTAGCGTGTTACTAATTGCCCTTGCTTGGCTGTCATTGTCTCCCTGCTTCTATGCCTGCAACAGACATCTCTGTTCGGCTTATGATTTCAGATTCTCGAACTCGCTAGTTGGGTTTACCAATAAGCAGGACCTTACACCCCTGGTGCTTTCATGCTTCCTTGTATATCTATTAGCTTGTTATTTGGAACAACGTCTTCACCTTGACTTCTTCCTCGCAACACACCACATTCATCGCAAGTCCTGGTATCTCTTGACTATTGCTATCTTGCTGGCTGGTGACACAGAATTGAACCCTGGCCCCACATTTCAACAGCACTGCATAAATGCTCACTGGACAAACTTGAAAGAGCTCCGCATAGCTCATCTAAACATCAGGAGTTTGCTGCATAACTTCACCGAACTTGAGGCTTGGGTCACTCTTCACAGTCCTGATATCTTTTGTCTCTCAGAGACATGGCTTATGCACTCCATTCCTGACTCCACCTGCTCCATCAATAATTATAATCTCATCAGGAATGATAGGCTGCCTCCAAAATGGGGAGGGGGAGTAGCTTTGTTCTTTACATCACATCTAAATATCTCACCTATTAAATCCCACTTCATCTCCACCTGTGAATCACTTCATTCCCTCCTCCTTATGGGTGCGAAGAAGCTACACATAGTATGTGTTTACAACCCACCCTACAGTGGCCTGTCTGGGTTTGCCAAACTGCTTTAACACTCTGTTAATATTGCCGGTCCAAATGGAATACTTATTGTAGGTGATACTAATCTCAACTGGCTAGGCCCCAATCATAACACCCTCCTTACCATGGTGCAAAGTCTCAATCTGCATCAAGTCATAGCAATGCCCACTAGGGTAACCTCTAATGCTACATCCAGCACCTTGATCGACTGGGTTCTGACAAACCGCATCGACAAAATTGCTGCTGGTGGCACCCTGCCTGATGACATATCTGACCACTCCCCCATCTACTGTGTAGGGAATCACTCTGTGGCCTTGTTCTTGGCACCCTGATACATCACCTTTAGGAATTATGCCAATCTTGACCAAGTAAAATTCCTGCTTGATGTGTCATCTATCAATTGTTGCTACCTCTACCAGACCCATGATGCCCAAGCTGCATTAGATAACTTTCTTGCCCAATTCAGGGACCTACAAGACAGACATACACCAGTTGTCACCCAGTGGTTATGTGGTAAACCCACTAGATGGCTCCATAAAGATCTTCTGGCTGCTATCCGTGTTAGAGATAAGAGCTGGAGACGTTTTAAAAAATCTGGCCTATTAGCCGATTACAACACCTACAGGTCATAGAGGAACACCTGTAAAAAACAGATCAGATTGGCTAAAAGCTCATACTGTACAGGACTCCTAGCTAATGCAGCTGGTGACTCCAGGAAATTCTGGGCCCATGTAAGAACCTTTCTAGGGACCAAGCAAGTTCTCTCCACTAATGACATGGTTATAAATGGCACCCATCGTAATAACTCAACAATTGTTGCAAATTCTTTTAACAAGTATTTCACTGACCTCTCATATCTCACATTCTTTTTCCAGTCCGCCTTTCTGCCCACCCCTCAACCTGCTCCCCCACCTCTCCAGCTCAACACCCACCCTTCTACTTTAAGGCTGTATCGAAATCTGATGTACTAAAACTACTAAACTCCATCTCGAACACTACCAGTGCAGGCTCTGATGGCCTTGAACCTAAACTTCTAAAGCTGGCGGCACCCTTTATTACCCTGCCTTTGTCCAAAATCCTTCCTCTGCCATGGCCATGTCCCAGGCATTTGGAAAAATCGTAAAAATCACTCCTGTCTATAAAAAAGGGGACAAAAAAGACATTGCTAACTACTGACCTATAGCTATACTATCAGTCTTGAGTGAAAAGCTAGTAGCTGCCCAAGTCAGTGACTTCTTGACCAAGTATAATCTCCTGTCACCAAATCAACATGATTTTCGTAAAGGGCACAGTACCTCGACTGCTCTTCTTCACTTTACCCTATGCACTATGGACTCTGGCCTTCTTACTGGTGCAACCTTCACTGACCTTACCAAGGTATTTGACCTTGTGGACCACCCCCTTCTCCTTGATAATCTTCTAGCCCTTGGTTTCTCCCACCACTTGGTGGCCTGGTTTAATAGCTATTTATCAAATAGAGTTCAGGTTGTGAAATTTAACTCCACCTTGTCTGAGCAGTGGTCCACTAATCAGGGGTCCATACAAGGTCCGCTTCTCTTCTCTTCTCGATTTTTATTAACAGGATCACTATGAATATTCTTGACTGCTTATCCATTCTATATGCCGATGACCTTGTTCTATACTATAGCTCCAAGGATGTACTCTAGATTAACCGAACTCTCTCCTCAGCCTTTATCTCCATTCAATCTTGACTATCCAGTCATAAGCTAATATTCAATGCCGCAAAACTCAGCTGATGCTCTTTGTATCTACTGCGAAATGAAAATCTACTTGGAACCTGCTTAAAATATCCTGCTTGGATGGTTCCGTTCTTGAATAAGTGAGCTCTTTCAAATACCTCGGAGTCCTGCTTGATGAAAACCTTCATTTTGATCAGCACAATATGGCTACTTGTAAGTCTGTCAACACCAAAACTGGTGTGGCAAATAGAACCAGCCATGTCCTCACACCCTCGGCTACACTTGCCATCGCCCATGGCATACTGCTTCCGGCACTCTCCTATGGAGCAGTCACCAATCTAAATGCATCTAAGACCTTAATTAGAAAGTGGGACACAACCTACAATAGTATCTGCAGATATGCCTCTGCCTCCCCTCAATTAAAACACCATTGTCAGCTCTATGTTGACTTTAATTAGTTATCCTCTTCTTCTCTTCGGCTCCTTGCTCTTGGCTTCCTGACTGATAATATCATTAGAGCTGGCATCCGTGTCTCTCTAGCCTCCTTATTATCCTCACAGCTCTTCTCCCATGCCCTTCCATCAGCTGATAGGTCTGTACTGCATGTTCCTAAATGTAAAACTCTCAAGGGAAGTACAGCTTTCTCCCATGCTGCACCCAATCTTTGAAACTCCCTACCGCTGGAAGTTTGCAGGGCGCCTAATCCTGCCCAGTTTAAAGCCAAATATCATTCCCTCCTCATCAGCCAGGATTCCTGTTCATGTTTTAACCCTCCTTGATTTGCTACCTCCCCCACTGCCCTCCAGGACCCCTAGACTGCATTTAATTTCCTTTAAGTCTTCCCCGTTAGCTATCTAAATTGGCACTTTGACTCTGCTTATTCCATTCTTAGCACTTTATTCCTGAGTTTGTTCTACTACCTGAATTGTATACGTTGTTGCTTGAACATTGCCTGTTCTGTCTGTGTTTGTACATCCTTACTCTCTTGCTTTTACCTTGATAAAGAACTTACCGTAACAGTAGATCTTTGAGAGAGGCTCTTGCAGTAGGTATTCACAAATAGGACTAAGCCGTCAGGCATCAGGACTCCATGGAAAAATCTCTAGCTAGCAGTCTCTGGTGGGGGACTGCCCCCAAGTTAGATGACCGGTGTCAGCCTATGTCAGTATAAAGGGGCAGTCCCCCACACCCGCCTTCCAGTTCTTTCCTGCCAGAGGCCGAAAGGGCATGACAGAAGAGAAGAGGTTATGCCCCCTAAGAAGAGGAAGAAAAGAAACTTAAGGGGATGGAGGAGGAAGGTAATACCTACTGCAAGAGAGCCTCTCTCGAAGATAGTACAGTTACGTAAGAACTTACCATAACAGTATATCTTCGAGAGAGGCTCTTGCAATAGGTAATTACATATAGAACTGAATCCAGCAGGCATCAGGACCCCATGGAAAAATGTCTAGCTAGCAGTCTCTGGTGGGGGACTGCCCCCATGTCAGCTGACCGGTGTCAGCCTACGTCAGTATAAAGGGGCGGTCCCCCATGCCCGCCTTCCAGTTCTTTCCTGCCAAAGGCCAAAAGGCAAGATGAGAGAGAAGCTGAAATTTCCCATCCTGGAAAAGGAGCTGAAAAAACTTAGGGGAATGGAGGGCGGGAAGGTATTACCTACTGCAAGAACCACTCTCGAATATCTACTGTTACGCTAAGTTCTTACGTAACTGTACTATCTTACTTCAAGAGGGCTCTTGCAGTAGGTAATTACATATAGGACTGAGTCCCAAGCAGTCTGGAACAAGAAGAAGCCAATGGGAGGAGGAAAAACTACTCAGTAGTAGACCTTGCAGAACAGCCAACCTGAAGCCCGCTTGACGGCGAGAGGCAATGTCCAAACTGTAATGTTTCGAAAAGGTATGGGCAGAAGTCCAAGTAGCGGCTGCACAAATGTCGGCCGCTGACACATTCTTGAAACAAGCCGCAGAGGCAGCGATCCCTCTTGTGGAGTGGCCTCTGACTTGACCCGCAGGGTCTTATTGTACTTGTCATAACAGAAAGTAATACAATGAGCCAACCATTTAGACAGGTGTTGCTTAGAAACAGTACTGCCTTCTCTTTTATAAGCAAAAGAGACAAACAGTTGATCAGTCTTTCTGAGATCCTTCGTCTTGGTGGTGTAGTATCTCAGAATCCGGTGAACATCTAGAGTATGCAGGAGGTACTCCCCTTGATTGGAGTGTTGCGTAAAGAAAGCAGGTAACTCTATGGATTGATTCAGCGTATATGCCACTACCACCGTGGGGAGAAACTTAGGGTTGGTACACAGAGCCACACGTTCCTTGTGAAAAAATCAAATACGGGATTTTGCACATCAGGGCCTGCAGCTCGGAAATCCTTCGAGCGGAAGTAATGGCCATGAGGAAGAGAGTCTTCCACGAGAGGAACTTCAGGTCTGCTGAGGCTGCCAGCTCAAAAGGAGACAGAGTAAGCTTCTCAAGAATAAAATTCAGATCCCAAGGAGCGGCAGGAACCTGAATAGGGGGTCTCAAGTGGAGGACCCCTCTAAGGAAGGACTTTGAGACCTCCAGCTGAGCAAACGTCCTGTCTGCAAAAGGGACATGGTAAGCCGAGATGGCCGACATGTGAACCTTCAAAGATGAATGATTGAGACCCAGATCAAAGAGGTGTAGCAAGTAATCCAGAAGCCGCCCAAACAGAGCATGAGAAAGGCTTGAAATCTTTGGAAGCAGCCCAGATAGTGAACAGTTTCCATTTCATGGCATAGGTAGATCTAGTGGAGGGTTTCCTGGCCTCCACCAGAATCTCAGCCACTTGGGAGAAGAGACCCCGACTGGGCTTGAGCTACGCCTGCAAGAGCCACACATGCAACTGAAGGACTTGAGGCCTGGATGGACCAGGGTCCCCTGATCCTGGGTCAGCAAAAGTTGTGACAGAAGAAGACGAGGCTCCTTTGAATAGTGTTGCAGAAGAGAGAACCAAACTTGCCTGGGCCAGAAAGGAGCAATCGGTATCATTCGTGCTCCTTCTGAGCTGAGTTTCTGTAAGACCCTCATAATCAAGTGGATCGGGGAGAAAGCATAGATGAATCTGCCCTTCCAGTCTAGAGACAGAGCGTCCCTCAAAAAAAAATGCCACGTCCTGGAGCGAGCGAGCAGAAGTCGGGAAGTTTTGCTTCGTGAGGGGATGCGAACAGGTCTACCTGTGGTGTTCCCCAACGTAGGAAGATATCGTCTGCTACCCCAGATTCAGTTCCCACTCGTGAGCGTGAGCCGAAGACAGACTCAGCCGGTCTGCCAATGTGTTCTAGACCCCCGGGATGTAAACTGCCGTGAGGTGAAGGTTGTGCTGCACTGCCCGATCCCAAACTCGCATAGCCTCCCTGCAAAGAGGATAGGAGCCAATTCCTCCCTGTTTGTTGATGTACCAGACCACACACATGTTGTCCGTCTGGACAGCCAGGTGCCCGGGAAGCAGATGCAGAGCCTGAAGAGCGCACAGCACAGCCCAAAGCTCGAGCACATTGATGTGGAGAGATTTCTCGAGCTTGGACCAGGAGCCCTGGGTCCCCTGAGGCTCGAGATGGGCTCCCCAACCCTCACCCGAGGCATCCATAGTCAGCGTCTGGGAGGGGGGAGAAAGACAGAAGGGAACTCCCCGTAAAAGGTTCTCCTGAACCATCCACCATTGCAAGTCCTGAGTCATAGGAGTGGAGACCAGAACAAGTTGATCCAGGTCTCCCACCAGCTGATCCCACTGAGACCGAAGCATCCACTGAGAAATTCTCATGTGGAGCCAAGCACGAGGGACTGTCAGAACTGCAGCCGCCATGAGCCCTGAGGAGGCGAAGGACCGACCTTGTGCTGACCCGCCTGCAGCTGGACAACAGGCTGACCTGAGCCTGGAGTGAGGCCGCCCTGTCCAGTGGCAGGAATGCCATGCCAGCAGTAGTGTCCAAGATCGCCCCGATAAACTGGAGCCTCTGGGATGGGATCAAGTGGGGCTTGGTCTGGTTGATGGTAATACCCAGGCAGGTAAAAACATGCAGGGTAAGGGAAAGGGAAAGAAAGCACAGGAGTTCCTCCTTGGACAGGGCTGCCAGGAGCCAATCATCCAGGTATGGGGAAACCTGCATCCCCTGGGTATGCAGGTAGGCTGCCACCACCGAAATACATTTGGTGAACACTCAGGGCGCCGAGGAGAGACCAAATAGGAGGGCCTTGAACTGGCAGTGGTCCCCCTGGAACGCAAAATGTAGGTATTTGCGGTGGGAAGGGCGAATAGGGATATGCAGGTAAGCATCCTGCATATCCAGAGTGCACAGCCACTGTCCCAGTCGAAGACGTGGCAGAAGGCCCTGCAGAGAAAGCATTCTGAACCTTTTGTACTCCACGAACACGTTCAAGTAGCCAAGGTCGAGAATCGGCCTCACATCTCCTGACTTCTTTGGTACCAGGAAGAAATGGGAACAGAACCCTGTCCCCCAAAGTTGGGGAGGAACGGGTTCTATCGCTTCCTTCAAGAGAAGAGCGGATATTTCCTCCTGAACCAGAAGATGATGTTCTGGGGAGTAAGATGAACTGGGGGGAGGTTTTCGAGGAGGTTTCTGAAGAAACTCTGTTGAGTGTCCTTCCGCAATCAGCTGGAGCACCCAAGTGTCTGAAGTGATCCTATCCCAACCCGGTAGGTGGAGGGAGAATCTCCCTCCTACCGGTTCCTCTGGAAGCCCCAGAGGCTGTGGGAGAGGGAAGGAGTTAGGTGGTGTGAGGCAGCACCACTGCTGAAGCCCCCGCTGCTTTTTTTGGCGGGGTGGGGCTTGGCAGCCAGAGAGGCCCGACGTTTATTGGCCCACTTTTCCTGAGGTTTCACTTTTTGCTGATTACGTCTGCGAAAGGGATGATGCTGAGCCTGAGGAGGTTTGTACATGGAGTCAATGGACTTCAGTGCGGTACCCTGCTCCTGCAGATAGGTGATGATGACCTTGACATCGCCACCGAACAGCACCGAACCCCGGAAGGGCACATCCTGGATAGAGGACTGCACCTCAAGGACCAATCCAGACACATGGAGCCAGACATGACGCCGCAGACCCACGGCGAAAGCCGAGCTCCTACCAGCGGCATCCACTGCATCGTATGTGGCACGAAGCATGTTCCGGCTGGCCGAACTTGCAGACCGGACTAGATCAGCCACTTTCTGCTTCGTCTGAGACTCAGGAAGGGAGTCCAACTTAAATTCCACCTCCCTAAGGATCGCCTTCTGGTAATCCTCCATATGACCAACATAATTCAGGGCCCTTATACCCCCCCTTATACCCAGAGTGGAAGAAGTGTAGACCTTCTTTCCGTACTGGTCCAGAAGGTGAGATTCCTTGTCAGGTGGTGATGAGTTCAAGTGCTTTGGATTAGCCGTCTGGCCGTGAACGGCACTAATCACAACCGAATCAGATCGAGGGTGAGAATTTAGACAGTCAACACCCTCAGGAGCCTGATAAAGCCTATCCACCAGGGAAGGAGGGGTAAAATTCCCGGGGTCAAGCTGAGGAGACGCTGGGGCCTCAGAGGGCAGCGAAAGCTGTGGGGAGCCGGGGACGATGGACAGGACTTTAGGGTTCGGCATCAGCTCCGACGCCGTGCAACCGTCGGAAGGGCCGACGACCGACTCACCGGCGGAGTCTGTGTGGACGACGGAGGAGCCGTCGTCCGACTTACCGGAACCATCGCCCTAGACAGGCTGCGAAGGAGCGGCGGTCTGGTCGGACGGTTTAAGGGCCGTGCACTGCCCCAAAGGGTCAAGCGACTTAGCGGCCTTTCTTGGGCAGACGTCAGAGGAGCCGACGTCCAGCTTACCGGAGCCACTCGCACCAGTAGGCTGTACGGTGGTGGCCTTGCTGGGAGTGGGAGCCTCCTTTGACCCGGAGGCACTCGAAGAGCCCGCGAGCCAGACGGGAGGGTTGACGCTGCCTTGGAAGCCTCCAAGACAGCCGTCGCAGAGCGGTCCCCTGGGGGAGATATTACCTTGAGCACAGCGACTCCAGCCTAAGTCGCGGTGGCCGAGGAAGAGGAGTCCCGGTCCTGGTGCTTCTCCTTGTCTTTCTTCTTATGGTGACCCTCGGGCAAAGTTGAGGCCTGACGAAGCTTCTTCAACTCCTTTTCCATGGAGATCATTTTCTTTTTAAGGATGTGGGCCTCCGGACTGCTGCCTCCGGCCTCGGGTGGCGGCGTTGAATTTCAGGCAATGCTGGCACTTCTCCATGGGGTGATCCGGGCCTAGACAGAAGAGGCACTGGGAGTGACTGTCCTTGAGCGGGAGTTGGGCGCCGCACTAGTAGCACTTATTCTTGTGCTCGGAGGGTGTAGGGGATGACATACACCACCAAAATATTCGACAGAATTCGAGAAATCGAGGAAAAAAGAGACGGTAAAACTACCAATGACAGACTGACGAGCAGTTGAACTTAACCGCGAGGCACCAACATGAGCTAACGGCGGGAAAGAACTGGAAGGCGGGCGTGGGGGACCGTCCCTTTATACTGATGATGCATGACGTTGGTCACCTGACATGGGGCGGTCCCCGCCAGAGAATGCTAGCTAGAAATTTTTTCGTGGGTCCAGACACTGACTGGCTTCAGTCCTATATGTAATATTTGTAAGAGCCCTCTCAAGTAAGATCTACTGTTACGGTAAGTTCTTACGTACAGTAACTGTTCTATCTTACTTCAAGAGGGCTCTTGCATGCAGTAGGTATTCACAAACAGGACTGAGTCCCAAGCAGTCTGAGACAACGCTGAGAAAGGGAGGAGGAAGCATCATCCACAGTAAATTGGAAAGGCTAAATAAGGATTCATGCCAGAAGTCCCTGCAAGACAGCCAATCTGAAGCCTGCTCTACGGCGAGAGGCCACGTCCAAACTGTGATGTTTTGTGAAGGTCTGGACAGAAGTCCAAGTGGCGACTGCACAGATTTCTACGGCTGACATTTCTGAAACAAGCAGCAGAGGCAGGAACTCCTCTTGTGGAGTGGACTCTGACTTGACCCGGAAGGGTCTCGTTGGATTTGTCATAACAGAAAGTAACGCAATTTGCTACCACTTAGAGAGGCACTGCTTGGAAATAGCATTGCTTTCTCTCGTGTGCAAAGGAAACGAAAAGTTGATCTGTTTTTCTGAGATCCTTTGTTCTGTTAGTGTAGTATCTCAGAATCCTATGAACATCCAGCATATGCAGAAGGTACTCTCCGTGATTTGAGTGCTCCAGAAAGAAGACCAGGAGCTCAGTAGAATGATTCAGTGTGGATTCAGCCACCACTTTTGGAAGAAACTTAGGGTCCGTACGCATGGACACCCGTCCCCTGTGGAAAATCAAGTAAGGGATCTTACACATCAGGGCTTGAAGCTCGGAGATCGTCCGAGCTGAAGTGATGGCCACAAGACAAAGTGTCTTCCAGTAGAGAAATTTTAGATCCACCTCCACTGCCAGTTCAAAGGGAGGCAGCGTGAGCTTCTCCAAAATGAAATTCAAATCCCATGGGGGAGCAGGATTATGGATTGGGGGTCTTAAGTGAAGAACCCCTTTAAGGAAAGTCTTGGAGACCTCCAACTGAGCAACTGTCTTGTCCCCCAAGGGAATCTGGTAGGCCGAAATGGCCACCATATGAACCGTCAAAGAGGAGTAACTAAGGCCCAGATCACAAAGGTGCCTCAGGTAATCCAGGGTTTTGGCTGCAGGGCATGAAAAAGGTTCCAGATCCTTGGAACCTGCCCAAATGGAAAATTGCTTCCACTTCATGGCGTAGGTAGACCTGGTGGAAGGGTTTCTGGCCTCCATCAAAATGTCCACCACTAGAGGTGAAACGCTGAAGCAAGCTGTGGCTACAGCTGCAGGAGCCAAGCATGAAGGTGGAGCGATTTGAGTCCTGGATAGACAAGGGTCTCCTGATCCTGGGTCAGCAATTCCTGCGACAGAGGTAGTGAAAGAGGAGGTTCCTCTGAAAACTCTTTCAGAAGAGAGAACCAAAGTTGCCTTGGCCAGAAGGGAGCAATGAGAATCATTTGCACCCCTTCTGCCCGAAGTTTGTTCAGTACCCACGGAATCACAGTAATCGTGGGGGGAAGGCATAGACAAAGCTGCCCTTCCAGCACAGAGACAGCGCGTCCTGCCAAAAAACATCTCGCCCTGGAGCAAGACTGCAGAAGGTGGGAAGCTTGGCATTGCTGGGGGAGGCGAACAGGTCCACTTGAGGAGTCCCCCACTGTTCGAAGATATCATTTATGACCTCTTGTTTGAGTTCCCACCCGTGAGATTTGGCTGATGGGCGACTGAGTATCAGCCAGGGTGTTCTGCACGCCTGGCATGTGGACTGCCATCAGATGCATGTTGTTCTCAGATGCCCGATACCAGGCTCTCATTGCTTCCTGGCATAGGGGATAGGAACGAGTTCCTCCCTGTTTGTTAAGATACCAGATTACACACGTTGTCTGACTGGATCAGAAGGTGACCGGGAAGAATGAAGGGAAGAAGAGCCTGTAGGGCATACAGAACAGCCCTCATCTCGAGAACGTTGATGTGTAACCTCTTCTGTAAGTGAGACCAGGTTCCCTGAGTTTTGTGAGACCCTAGGTGGGCTCCCCAATCTGCACTGGACATGTCCGTGGTTATAGTCTGGGTGAGATGATCAGTGCAGAAAGGGACCCCCAGACTGAGGTTCTCCTGAACCATCCACCACTGCAAGTTCCTGATCATTGGGTCCGACACTAGGACTTCATGATCCAGATCATCCAGGGATTGGTCCCATTGAGAATGGAGAGTCCACGGTGAGACTCTCATTTGGAGTCGCACCAGAGGGACAGTTGGGATTGCTGCCGCCATGAGACCGAGAAATCGAAGGACCATCTGGGCCCGACCTGTCTGAGGCAGGACAGAAGGCGAGTTTGGGTTAGGAGCATCTTGATTCTGTCCAGGAGCACAAAGGACCTGCCTAGGATCATGTCCAACACTGCCCCAATGAACTGCAGCCGATGACAAGGGACCAAGTGAGACTTGGCTTGGTTGACTGTGATACCCAGGCTGGAAAAAACCTCCAGGGTAAGGGAAAGGGATCATTGGAGGTCATCCCTGGAAGGAGCTGCTAGGAGTCAATCGTCCAGGTAAAGGAAAACTTGAACTCCCTGGGTACGCAGGAAGGCTGCCACAACCGCCAGGCCGAGGAAAGGCCAAATGGGAGGGCCATGAACTGGTAGTGTGCCCCCTGGAAACAAAAATGGAGGTATTTGCGGTGGCAAGAGGATATGCAGGTAGGCATCCTGCATATCCAGGGCACATAGCCACAGTCCCGACCGGAGCAGGGGAAGACGACTCTGCAGAGAGAGCATTTGGAATCTTTTGTACTCCACAAACTGGTTTAAAGAACTGAGATCCACGAAGGGTCCATGTCACCTGTTTTCTCTGGTACTAGGAAGAAATGTGAATAGTAACCCATCCCCTGGTAGGGGGAAGGGACAGGTTCTATCACTGCCTTTCTGAGAAGGGAGCTGATCTCCTAGAGTACCAAGGGTATGTGAAGAGGGGAGTATGATGACGTAGGAGGTGGTCTGTGGGGTGGTTTTTGGGTAAACTCTATTGAGTGTCCCATTGACACCAACTGTAGAACCCATGCATCGGTAGTTATTCTCTCTCAGCCCGGCAGATAGGAGGAAAATCTTCCTCCTGCTGGTTCCTCTGGAGGTACCAGAGAAAGAGGGAGAGGCAGGGAGTCAGGAGGCCGAGGGCAGAGCGGCGGCCAGGGCTCTGGGAGTCTTAAGAGACTTACTTGGGGGACCTTTGGCCACTGACGTGGCTCTGCGTTTATTGGGACGCTTAGCCTGTGTCTGCTGCTGTTGTTGGCGGCTTTGGCACTGAAAGGGATGCTTCTGACCCTGAGAGGATTTGTACATGGTCTGGACTGACTTTAATGCCAAACCTTCTCTTGTAATTCAGTGATGATGCCTTTAATATCGCCTCCAAACAAAACTGAGCCCTGGAAAGGGGCGCTGTGTACAGCTTTCTGTACCTCAGGGGCCAAACCCAAAACACGAAGCCAGGCATGACGACGTAAACCTACGGCGAAAGCTGAGCTTCAACCTGCAGTGTCCACCACATCGTAAGTGGCACGGAGCATGTGCATACAGGCTGAACGAGTGGAACAGACCAGACCTCCTACTTCCTGCTTCGTTTGGGAATCTAGCTCAGAGTCCAGTTTTGATTCCACCTGACTCAGAATAGACTTATGCTAGTCCCCTATATGTCCCACAAAATTAAGGGCTCTCACACCCAGGGTAGAAGATGCATAAATGTTCTTGCCATATTGGTTCAGAAGTCTGGATTCTTTGCCGGGGGGAAGACGAGCTGAGGTGCTTAGGCTTGGCAGTTCTGCCATGGTCAGCACTAATAACAACCGAATCTGCCTAAGGGTGAAGACTAAGAAAGTCTTTGCCCTCGGGAGCCTGGTAAAGCCTATCTGCCTTGCAAGGAAGAGGGGCCAATGAGGAAAGTTGCTTCCAAATCATGGAAACAAGATCCTCATGAGGCTCAATCCAGGGAGGGAATAAGTATAGAAGAAGTTTTGGGAAGATCCAGATGAACGGACAGTTTCTACCGTTGTGGGTCTGGCTCCACTGATTACCATTCATAAGCAGCCTGGACTCATTTCAGCAACTCCAGGAATGTAGAGTGCTCCAGAGGGGACTTGGGAGAATCCTTGGGCCTTGGGGTCTCTGGAGTGTGGGGCTCGTCTCCTGGGTCGGAGGGTTCGGAGTCTGAGTCAGTGTCTGAAGGCTCTGAAAAAGAAGAAGAAGAGGAGTCCTCCTCATTATTTGGGGGATTGACTGTTCTGTGGTTACCCCAAGGGTGCGTGTCCTCCCTAGGATGAGAGCCAGAAAGTTCTGCTCTGGCGTCTGATAGAGGTGGACTAGTCACTTACTGCTGACTAACAGTATCTGGCGTATGGTCCAGTGACAGCTGATGATCTTCTGCCTCCTTAGTGAGCTGGGACTTAGCCTCAGCCCACCAGGAAGCTAAAACCTCCTTAAGGTCCACTTGAGGTTGTGGAGGGAGGGACCTGGATACGGGTTAACTGTGGAACCTGTAAAAAGGGTACACACACCGCCTGGCGGTAGGGAGGCCCGGCGTCTCAGTGTCTTGGGTGCCGGGTAGTGTGGCATCGGGTACTGAAGCGTTGGATACTGTGGCATAGGGTATCCTGACACCAGGGGCTTCGAAAGAGCTGAAGGACCTGGTGCTGGCCCAGACAGAGGACCGGGCGGGTCTGACATCAGTCCGGATGGCATAGGGGCTGGATTGGGAGATCCCACGGGAGGGTCCGGAAAGACGGGCTCTGCAGGCTGTGGTGGCGCAGCAGCTCTGTTGTTTGGCACTGGTACGCCAGAGGGTGACGGCGGGCTTACCAATGTCAAGTCCGGCATCTTAAGCTCTGGTGAAGGGGAGGCACCCCTGATGGCAGCGTCGTATCCTCAACCCCAGCTGGGAAGAGGGGCAGAGTCTGGGGGAGAGTCTGCGGGACAGAGCGCCTCGGACAGCAACAGAACAGACTTTCATTGTGGCGACTCCCAGGCGCCAGGCGTGGCGTCAGTGCCTGATGCGGGGTTGCAGGCTGTGCAATCATCGACGAACTGTCAATCGGCTTAGTAGCCTTGTTTGGGCGAAGCGACAGCAGAGCTGGAACCGACTTATTGGACTCACTGCACCGTAGGCCCAGTAATAGAGGTGGACGTAATGGGGTGGGCCTCCCTTTGCCAGGCTCCGGTGTGCCCAAGTGCAAGCCCGAAGGGGGAGGGCCAATGTATGCTTGGTAACCACCAAGGCAGCCGTCTAAGAGCAATCCCCCAGGGGAAGATACCTGTAAGTCTGCGACTCCAGACAAAGTCGCAGGGGCTGTGGATGCCGGATCCCATTCCCTATGTTTTTCCTTGTCCCATTTCTTCTTATGGGGGCCTTTGGGGGAAGTCAACGTTTGTAGGAGTTACTTCAGTTCTTTTTCAATGGAGGCCATCTTTTTCTTTAAAATGTGGGCTTCCAGGGACTGCTGTCACCTCTTGCGAGTGACTGACCTGAACTTCTGGCAGTGGTCGCACTCCTCCATGCGGTGGTCCAGGCCTAGGTAGAAGAGACACAAGGAGTGGCCGTCCTTGTGAGGGAGTTGGGATTCGCACGACTCGCACTTATTTTTATGTGATTCGGAGGGCATCTGGGACGACATACACAGCCAGATATAAAGAACAATTCAGAGAACAAACTGGTAAGTTTTGTAGAAAAAATGAGGAAATACTCATCCAAAATGGTGGTATAAGTAGCACTGTTCTTCCACGAGGTACTTTTGCAAGGCGGTGGCAGGAAAGAACGGCAAGAGTGGCGTGGGGACCGCTCCTTTATACTGACGAGGCCGGGTCATTGATGTGGGGGCGGTCCCCAGAGACTGAAGAAGGCTAGAGATTTTTCCAGTGGTCCTGACCTGGTGGCTTAGTCCTATTTGTGAATACCTACTGTAAGAGCCCTCTCGAAGTAAGATCACTGTAACCTTGTTTTCGTTTCCTTACTCTGTATCCTTGTAACCTCCCGGGTCGTGCCTGAAAATAGTCATTTTCTGGCAATGGCACCCAGTCGGTTAACAAAAACTAAATAAATACATAATTTGGAACTTCTTGCATCTCCTTATAGCCAATCCAAATTTGTGTACTCGCATATACCCCCCATTTTATCCCCCGGGACTTTATGTCCTTTTCCTCCATTTTGGTTACTTTTTAAGATGATTCTTTGGTAAATATGATTTAGATCTGTAACAATGATAGAGCATGCACAGTCTTAGTATTTTGAAACCTGTACTTAATTCTATAACATGATGGATCAAATGTTTAAAATTGTAAAAAATGTTATATGTCCATATACGAAAGTACTGGGCTAGAACAGCTCTTTTTGTTTAAAATTGAAAAGAAGTTTATGCTTCTAAGTAGTTTTTTCCTTTTTGTAACGTAAATGACTTTTCTCACTATGGGTGTGGTGTGTGTGTGTGTGTCTTTAAATCTGTAATATAAATAATCTGATGTCTGCCTCCTCATACAGGGCCCCTGAGGAAGGCCCTGTGTTGGGCTGAAGCACTGGGGCTGTAAGAGTTCTTTCTGGGCTATCCAGCCACATTAAATCAATTTGGATACTTATATCCAAGACTTCGGTTTCATTTATGGTGGAGTGCTAAGGTGTACTGTTCCTGTGTTTGTGTTTGAGCTGGCAGCCCTTTCCTTGCACTCACAAGTTCTTCAGTGCACCGACATTCTACTCATTTCTGACAGTGAATAGTCTGGGTGGCTGGAGTCTACAGACCTCAGAAAGTAGGCCTTGTAGCACAGCTGGGCCAAAGCCAGCCCTTCTGAGAGAGACAATGTCCAGATTGTAGTAAATAGTGAATGTGTAGACAGTACTCAGGTGGCAGCTGCACGGATGTCTGCAGCAGACACCTTTTTAAAACAAGCAACAGAGGTGCCCATGCTTCTTGTGGAATGACGATGAACCACCCCAGGAAGTATGGCGCAGTGGTTTAAGGCTCTGAGCTGCAAATTTGGAGACCTGGGTTTGAATCCCACAGCCCCCACTTGCATACTGTGTGACCCTGAGCAAGTCACTCAACTTCCTTGTGCTCCCAGGTTGCACCTGCAAACAAGCTTTCAGCTCCTGGTAAAATAATTGGTTAAAAAAAAAAGTTCCTTATCGTACTTCCTGTAACAAAAAGGTAATCCAGTTAGCTAGCCATTTAGACAAGCACTGTTTGGAAACTGGAGTGCCCTTCTCTCCCAGGGCGAACAGAACAAAAAGCTACGAGGACTTTTTACAGTCCTTTGTGCGGTGTATACAGTGCCAGAGTATTCTCTGTACAGTGAAGCCCACCAAGATGAAGCACTGCACTGCAGAGTTCTGCAGAAGAGTTACTGCAGCAAACAATGCAATTTCAATGGGAGTTAATCCCTTTTGTCATACAGTAAACCTGTGGCATTGCACTTCATCCTGGTGAGCTTCACTGTACATCTACAGTATGGAGCAATGGTTCCCCTGGATTGGCATGGTCAGGATAATTAACTGGCAGGTGGATTGTCTGACTTAGAATAAACTCAGACACCGCATTTGGTAAAAACCTACCACTGGTCCACAAAGAAAATGACATAAGAGGCTCACACATTAGAGCCTGCAGCTCTAAAATTCTTGAGCAGAAGTGATTGCAACTAAGAACAATGCTTTCCAAGAAAGAAAGCATAAGCCACATGTTGCAGCTAGCTCAAAAGGAGCCAAAGTAAGCTTTTCCAAAACAAAATTCATGGATGGGAGGCTTCAGATGTAGAATGCCTCTCAGAAAAATATATGGGCCACCTCCAGCTGGCCAATTGTACAACCCTCTGTAAGCATATGGAAAGCTGATATGGCAGCCAGGTGCACCTTGATAGAGGAATACTGCAGTCCTGAATCTGTTACGAACAGCAGATACTCTAGAACCTGACTGAACAGGTGAATGGATCCAAATGGTGGGAAACGGCCCATAAAGCAAACCGCTTCCACTTCATAGAATAAGTGGATCTGATAGAAGGCTTTCTAGCAGCCACTAGAACATAAGCCACTTTTTGGGAAACCCTGCAAATGAGGAATGGCTGTCTTTTGAAGCCATGCATGCAGATGGAGAGATCTGAGGTCCGAATGGAGCAGAGGTTCCTGTTCCTGTGACAGCAAACCCCTGCACGGGGCAGAGCCACTGGGGGTTCCATGGCTAGTTATTGTAGTAAAGGGAACCAGATCTGTCGAGGCCACAAGATAAGTTAGTTTCAGAGTTGCCCCCTCCATCTGTAGCTTGAGTAGCACTCTCTGAATTAGAGGGAAGGCAGACAGGAACATCCCTGTCCAACAGAGGAACAACGCGTCTCGCCAGAAAACTCCAGGCCCTGGAGCGAGCGAGCAAAGAAGTGGCAATTTTGCGTTGTGTGGGGACATAAAGAGGAAACATCAGATATCCCGTCTATTCTGCTTTGCATTTGGGACACAAAAAGGCCCAACTCTGGACGAGCCCATCTGTCGACTAGGTCTTTGATTACTGAGGTCAGTAGTTCCTGCCTCCGCATCCTGGACTAGGACCTGCTTAGCCTGCCTACCAAGATGTTTTGGATGCCTGGAACATGTCCTGCTGACAGTTTTAGACTGTGTTCCAGAGCCCAATACCAAACTCTCATTGCTTCCCTGCACAGATAAGAATGAGACCCCTTGTTTGTTCATGTAATGCAGCACACTGAACTTGTCCGCCTGTACTGGCAGAGGGCCTGGGGACATGAGATAGCTCTAGAAGGTCTTGAGTTCATGCAGGACAGCTCACATTTCTAAGACATTTATATGTAAGGTGCTCTCCACTGGGGACTGTGTTTCCTGCATCTGATGGGAGTCCTGGTGGGTACTCCAACCCATCCCTGAGGCATCTATTGTGAGAATCTGGAGAAGGGAGGGAATCAGGAAAGGAACCCCCATTAATAGGTTGCTGGGTTCTATACCCACTTAAGCACTATGCACACAGGGACATGACTAGAACCATTTCTTCTAGGTTGTCTATGAGCTGGTCCCACTGGACTCTCAGGATCCACTGGGAAATTTGGATATTCAGGCTGGCCAAGGGTACTGTCACTATGGCTGCTGCCATGAGACCCAGTAGGCATAGGAATGTCCTGGCTGAGATATCTGCTGTCGTGTACTAGCTGTGCTTGGGCAACCAGGTGGTGGGCCCTGTCCAGAGGCAGGAAGACTGTCCCTGGGCCGTGTCCAATACTGCTCCTATATACTATAGTCCTTGGAACGAGGTCAACACTGATTTTGGTATGCTGACAGTTACCAGCAGAGCATCAAACATCTGGTTGGAGCTAAGGTCTGCAGGAGTTGATCTCAGGAGTGGGTTAATAGCCATCATCCACATATGAGAAAACATAAAGGCCTTCCATACAAAGGGCTGCTGCCACTACTGCCAAGCATTTGGTAAAGAACCAAGGCAAAGAAGACAAGCCAAAGGGCAATACTCTGAACTGGTAATGTTCCCCTCCAAATAGGAACCCCAAATATTTTCTGTGAGGCTTCATGATTTTGATATGTAGGTAGTAAGCATCCTTCATATCGACATTAAAAATACAAGCCCCTACTTGCAGTAGTAGGAGTAGGCCTTGCACGGTGACCATTCTGAACTTCTTGTACTCTATGAAGAGTCAGCTCCTGAGATCCAAGATAGGATGTAGGTCACCTGTCCATTTAGGACCAGGAAGCACAAGTAAAACCTGTGTGATTTTGTTCTAGAGGGCAATGGTTCTATGGCCCTTTTTGTAGCAAGGTCTGTATCTCCTCCAGAAGCAGGGGTAGGTGTTCTAGAGGATAACAGGTCACTAGTGCGGGATGATCTGGAGTTATGTCTAGGCGTCCCAGAGCATGACCCTGTTCTGTGATTTCCAGAACCCATACATCTGTTGTCACCTCTTTCTACTTTTAATTGGAGGAGAGGAGACCCTGCAACCACCCCTGAAGGTAAAGGTGGTTGGGGGCGTACAGGAGCCAGGTAGGGAGCCAGTTGGGGCAGTTCCCTGCACCACCACCCCCAGGGACTTTTGATTGGGTACCTGGGGTGGTACTGGGGCGGGCAAGGCACCTGGCTCCCTTGCCCCTGCCCGGTTATCTGTCTGCTGGATGCTGTCTTAACACCAGCTGGATGAAAAGGACCCCTACTACTACCCCTAGCCTGGGTATGGTAGAGGAAAGGCACAGCCTTCAAGTTTCTGCCTGAGGCCTGAAGAGTGGATAGGATATCTTGGACCTCAGCATCAGACAATTTATGTCCTGAAAACTGGGCATTGAGAACAGACTGTTACACTTCATTCACAAACCTGCCATCCTAAGCCAAGAATATCTCCTGAGACAGATGCTCGAGGCGCAGCCCTGGCAGAAGCATCTGAGACATCCCAGGCTGTACAGAGCAGATGTTTGCCCACATCAGCCTCAGCAGTAAAGGCTTTGAGAAGCTCTTGTTTTGGGGTGCCCTCTGGTAAGACTTGTGCAGCTACCCTGACTTTCTTTCAGAGGGTGTTCTGGTACTTGATCATGTGAGTCTGATAGTTAGCAATGTGAAGGCTCAATGATGCTGAGGCAAAAGTTCTTTTGCCAAAAACATCCAACTTCCTGGACTCTACTGGGGAGAGAGTGAGGTGCTTAGGTGCCCTGGACCTGTCATAGGCAGTATTAATAACTACTGTATCTGCCTCAGGCTGAATGACAAAAATGTTTTCCCAGAGGGCCCATGTGCATTTTACCTGCCTTCCTGGGTACAGCTGGGATACTGTATGGTCTGTATCAGGCAGCAAAGCAAGAAGCAGAGGTGGCACCACAACTGCAATAGATTCTGGCAGCTCCAGAAACTCTATGAGGTTTTTCTTGGTTTTGTCTTGTTTCTCCAGGTCAACATATATGGCAGCTTGTACCTGCTGCATCATGGTGAGGAAAAGTGGGATCCTCTGGAGGGGACCTTGATGTGTTTATCACTGAGTCCTCAGTACAAGTGGACACAGTGGAGCTAATGTCCCTGTCATAAGGGCTTCAGCACAGTCCCCAGCCTCATCCTGCATTATTAAGTCAGGATTATATTCTTACTTATTGTTCAGTGGGTCAATGGGGAGAAAGGAGGGCCAACGACGTCCACTCTAGGAGGTGGCTATGGCAAGGGTACATCTTATGGCATCGAGGTGGGAGTAGGCCCCACCGATGGAGACCCCTGGAACCAGTGAATCAGGGCAGACATGGGGAGGCACCCCATCCCGTCACTGGGCAAGCTTGGAGATGGAGGAGGGACTGACTGAGGAAGCAGCAGGGCCTCAACCATCTGGCTTCGGATGCCAAGTAACCAACTCCAGTCGAGGATGCCAAGCATGGGCCTGCTGCCCAGTTGGGGCTGGGACAGCGAGGGCAGAAAGGGCTTCTTCCTTTGGAGCTTAGAGCCTCTGGGATTCCTATGGGTGGAGATAAGAGAGTCCAGGGTGGCACTAGATATCTCAGTGTCAGTAGGTGTCTTTCCACTCACAGCCTGAACAAGTCGGTGCCCAAGAAGGGGACATCCACCAACTTGTGCTGGGTATCTGCTGTAAAAGTCAAGGTCCTCAGCCAAGTCCTGCAACACATGGCCACGGCGGCAGTCAAAGACCAGGTGCAGGAGTCACTGAAGTCTATGGCTGTCTGGGTCTGCTACTTAACCACCACTTGACCCTGGTCTCGGACTTGCTTCACCGTGGTCTGTAAGTCAGCTGGGAGTTGTGGAAGCACCTCATCGAGGGTGCCTAAGGGGGCATGAGTGAAGTGGGCCATCTCACCTGCCAAAGGCCAAGAGAAGAGGCAGCATAGACCTTTTTGGCCATATGATCCAATTTCTTGGATTCTTTGTCAGGAGGCTTATCCACGTCCCCGATGTTGCCAGTATGGTGAAAGACCAAGTTGGTCGCCAAACTGTTGGCCAAGGGATGTTTGGTGAAACCAGACAGGGAACCAGTAGGGACTGTGTACTTGTGGGCCATCCATGCTGATGGCCCAGGGCAAGAAGCAAGGTTCTATCACAGCTCCAGAGTGGGACCAAGAATGGCCTTGACGACCAGGAAGACCACCCCAAGGGAGTCACCCTGGTTGAGAATCTCGTCAAAGGTACCTGGCCCGTTTTGGATGAGCTCCATCTGGAGACCCGTAGATTATGAGGTCAAATGAAGCAGGTCCTGAAGAGGTGGGATCATGCTCCATGGACAAATCCTCACCTGACTTGGTGTCCAATGGACAGGAGTGTAGGGAGGACCCCTCAGACTCCGAAGATGTGTCAAAAGGCAGTCAACCGCCAGAGTCCCCGTTGACCCTACGGGGTCTGTCAGGAGTCATGGTGACAGACAGCTGAAAAGGAATCCTGGAAGCGGTACGGGCACCCTTGGGGGGAAGGGGGCCCACCAGTGGCTGCTTAGGCGGCGGCTCTGCCTTGATGGACAGAGAGGCCAGAATAGACCGAGCTGGAACTGGCCAAGCCAGAGTAGGCTGTGGCCTGGGTGGCATCCAGAACTGACTTAACCCAGCCATCATGAGCTGATGCCACATGAGTTCTTTGTAGCACTGGCGCATTTTGCAGTGGAGCTTCTCATTTGGGGAGGAAGACAAAGAACAGTGGTGCCACTTGCCTGAATACCGAGAGAGGGACCACCGATGGCAGTGTGGGCAGCTTGACTCCAGACTTCGGGACCTCGACTTTGTTGACGCCAATGGTGAGACTCGGAGGGAATCGGCAAAAGCCGAGGATCCTCCGGGGTAATTGGATCCTGAGGGTTAAGGACCGGATCAGTGAGCTGGTCCGACCCACCCTGAGAAGTTACAGGAAGGACTGGAGTCCTAGAGAGGGAGGTATCGGCCTCATCTTGTGACAACGTGTAGACTGGCTCGAGAAAAATATCTGCAAGTTGGTCAATGGGCATCTCCATTAACTGGCCTGATGGGAAGACTGTGGAGCCAGTGGCCTGGGCTGAAGGATCGACTGTAATTGAAATCTCACAAGAAGCATGGGAACCTGAGGCCAGAGAGCGCTCACAATTCCACTATCGATGATGAGGCATCTTTTTACTCTCCCAGTCTCTTTTTTAAAGATTTAGAGGATTCTGTGCCCTTAAAAAGGCCCTGGCCAAGGCTGGGGACTGGCACAAATCTCGACATGCCCCTGTAAAGGTGGCACCAAGAATAAGGAGCACAAAGGCCGAAGAGTCATGCTGCGTGGCCTGAGCCGCCACCTCTTCAAAAGCCGTAAGCTGTTCAGCGAACCTCGCAGCTGCAGAGACCACCCGATGGACATCTTTTTCTTTTAACATTATATTCTTTATGTTCCTCCCTCTTGACCGGTCAGCCCGTTCTTGCCGACCCCAGCCCCATCCCCGACAAACGTCAGGCACGATCCCTTCTTCCTCCATGGTTGTACTGCTCCATGGCAGGGTGGCTGGGACCTCCATATCCCTGCAGAGTAAGGATCCAGATTCCAGGAGTGCTGCTTCTGCCGAGGCGATGCCTGTGAGGGTCGGCAGTCACCCGACTCCATTTGACTGCATTTCCTTGTTTTTCTTGTCCCCCATAGGTGGAACATGCAATGACGGCAATGGTCATGCTGTGTGCGCATCCACCACTGGCACACCGCAGTCTGTTCTGCCTCCCCTGCTTGCTTAAGGGACCTTGTGCTGGCACCCAGGCACCGCTAGGTGTCAGGCTGATACTGGTCCCTGCGTCCCTCCCTCCCTGGGAGAGGAGAGCTGTTTTCTGGATGCTCGATCCTTTCCCACCATGGCTGACCCCCGGCAGCCCGCTTGTACCATGAACATGGGTCGCCGGTATGGCAGGAGGTAAGGCATCATGCCTCAGCCCTCCACACCACTGGACCAGACCCCCGATGGGCATCTTTTGACCAAAGAGGGGTTATCCCATTCATCAGGGTGCCCTAACAGGAAGTCGAGTGTGCCGGTCTTCTAAAGTACTGGGATGCAAGGTACGACACAGGCTACACACCTGGAGATTGTGTTTGTGACCTAGACAGTAGACACACGAGGTGTGCTGGTCCATCGGGACATCTTCTGTCACGCTCGCATTTATTTAAACCGGCAGACTTTGAGTCATTCATGACAAGTATCTGAAGAGTGCCTGAAGACAAATAAGTTTTGCAATTTTGCAAAGGTTTGAAGCAAAGGGCCTACTCAGTGCAGAGAGCAGTAAGGAGGAATCATCTTCTTCCAGCAGAAAGGAAGATCTGACATCACAGGGTGGTGCCGAGGGAGTTACCAACCGGCAGGTGAGAGGAGCCAGCTTGAAGATTTTCCAGCAAGCCTTAAAGGAAAAGGAACACTGCCAGAAATGTGGAAAGTACATCGCATCCACATCCCTAGAATGCAGCTTTTCAAACAATGATTACTAGCTACGCCTGGAGACCCACAAATTATATTAGACACACCCAAATACAAAGTTTTATTCTGGACCACCATAAGAAATCCCCGCAGAAGCAACCTACACAACTCTTGTCACTCTAGTTCTCTGGATTTTAGAAGGTACCCCTTGGATTCGCTTTATCTTCCACTTGTGTTCTGCCTTGACAGACCTGAAAGCCTCCTCTGCAAAGTATATTCGCTTTAGGTGCAGACAGATCTGGGACTGATACCCTCATGACACAATGGAATCAGTATATGATGTAGACACATAAATCAACATCTTCCCACACTTGGAAGGAATATTCAAGTGTTTTCTCCCATTCCTTCCACCCTTACCGGGAGGCAAAGTATAAGCTAAGATCAGACCATCCTGTTGGTGTATGTGGGGAAGCTAGGGCAGACATTCCCATGCCTAATGGCTAAAAAGTGATCATTAAATCCTGAGAAGTGTATAGTGTTGCATTTTGGGATGAACAATCCTGGATACAAATATTACATGAATGGAATTCCTAAACCAGACAACAGAAGCACTCTGGGTAGGGGTTGACACCAGTCCATTCACAGAAGAAAGAGTCCTGAAAGAACTCCTAAAACTCAAGGGTGGACGAACAAAGGGCCTGATGGATTCACCCCAGAATCCTAAAAGAAATTAAGGAAGGACCTAGTGACACCACTGATCACACTTTTAACAAATCATGGCAGGATGGTGTGGTACCTGAGGACTGGGGAGGGCAGATGTGATTCCCTTCACAAAAGTGGGAGCAAGGGCAGAAGCAGGAAACACAGACCTGTAAGTCTGACCTCAGTGGAAGGAAAATTATGGAATCACTTCTGAAAGAAGAATTGTTGAGTACCTAGAGGCCACAGGACAGCCAAAAGCAGCATGGATTTACAGCAGGAAGGTCATGTCAGACAAATCTAATTGATTTCTTTGACTGGGTGACCAAAGTAGTAGACCAGGGAGGGGCTTTGGATATGGCCTACCTAGACTTTAGCAAGGCATTTGACACATTCCGCACAAAAGACTAATAATCAAGTTAGCCGGCCTGGGAGTGGGTCCCGGGTGGAAGCCTGGGTAGCAAACTGGCTGCACAACAGGACACAGAAGGTAATAGTGAATGAACACATTCCAAAAAGGGAGGTTACTAGTGGAGTACCTCAGGGCTCAGTACTGGGTCCAGTCCTCTAACATCTTTATAGGTGACACTGCAAAGGGTTCTGAGGGAAAGATATGCCTCTTTGCAGATGACACAAAGATCTGTAACATAGTTGATGCACAAGAGGGGTAGAAAAGATGAGAAGGGACTTGGCAAGGTTGGAGGAATGGTCAGACATATGGCAACTTAGATTCAATGCAAAGAAGTGCAAAGTAATGCACCTGGGAAACAAAACCCAGAATAAGAGTACACAATAGCAGGGAGGTACTAACAGCAACAAAATGGAAAGGGACCTCAGGGGTAGTCATATCAGATGATCTAAAGGTGGGTAAGCAATGTGAAAAGTTGGTAAGAAGAGCCAGGGGGATACTGGGATGCATAGGAAGGGGCATCACAAGTAGAAAAAGGGAAGTGGTTATCCCTCTATACAGACAGTTGGTGAGACCCCATCTGGAGTACTGTGTGCAGTTTTGGAGACATCATCTACGCAAGGACACAGACAGGATGGAAGCAGTGCAGAGGAGGACAACTAAAATGGTGCAGGGTCTGCAGCAGAAACCATATGAAGAGAGACAGAGAGCTTAATATGTATACTCTTGATGAAAGAAGGGACATGATAGAAACTTTCAAGTACCTCAAGGGAATCAACAAAGTCCAGGAGGGTAGCATCTTTCAGAAAAAGAGATGTGTAAGAACAAGAGGGCACAATTTAAAGATAGGGGGACGGCTCTGGGTACTGTGAGGAATTTTTTCACGGAGAGAGTGGTGGATACATGGAACCACCTTCCTGAGGAGTCGTTGGGTCTAAAATAGTGGGGAATTCAAACATGCATGGGACAGACATAAGGCAATTATAGTTGGGGGTGCAGGAAGTAGGCTGTTGGTTAACTAGAATCTGCAGCTTATCCAGTAGGTAGGGAAATGGGCAGACTGGGTGGGCCAAGTGGTCCTTATCTGCCATCAAAGTCTATATTTCTATTCTGATCGTGCCCCAAACTTCAGCAGTTTTGGGATTACCTGTAGTGCGACCTGAGGAGACGTTTCAACCCAATTTAATGATTACACCACAACTACTATTAGACAGAAAACAGGCAACCCCAAGTTAGAAAACATTTGTCAACTTGAATCTTAACTAATGGCTAAAAAGTGATCATTAAATCCTGAGAAGTGTTTAGTGTTGCATTTTGGGAGGAACAATCCTGGAAACAAATATTACATAAATGGAATTCCATTAAAATCAGTAAATAAGGAAAGAGATCTGGGAGTTACTGTAATAACACCCTTTCCCCTCTGACCATTGTGCTCTGGTAACCAGGAAGGCAAACTATTTGATTCATGCAATCAGACATTCCTTTGTGATCAGAGATTCTCAGTGCACTATGCAATCGCACAACCTTTGTGATTTCTCACCTTGACTATGGGTCCCCATTTTGGAGCATGTACTTAAAAGGGATGTAAACATACTGAGAGACCTCAGAAAGAACAACAAAATATTACGAGGTTTTTGTATCATGGACTGTGGTAACAGATTAGAAAAACTGGGCCTGTTTAGCCAGCAAGAATGGAGACAAAGAGGGGGTTTTCTGTTTCTTTATAATATACTGAAGAATGAGGACCTCATGAAGGAACTAGGAATTAAATTTAACGGAAGAACCGTTCAATTACGGTCTCATAATAGGCAACTCATAGCTCAAAGGGCAAATACAAATAAAAAGTTCAATTTTTTCACTTTAAAATTAGCCCATATGTGGAACTCATTACCTGGATTCTTAGTAAACCTTCAGACAATACATAGTTTTAAGCGGGAACTTGACAAATTCATTATCTGCTCTAGGACCAGACAATAACCCACCTGATGGTGGGAGACTATCACGATGGGCCTTTGGCCTTCTTTTGTCTCGATGTACCAAGATACCAAGAAATGGTTAATAAACATAACGATGTGGCAAGAATTAATGATAAATATATATGACATGGAGAAACTCAAGAGTAAAATTGCACCATACTGCATGAGATATTATGGCACTGTTGTGTCTTTCATTTAATTTTGAACAGGATTGATTTTGTACCATGACTTCTGGATTTGACACCTCAGCCGGGTACTATTATCAATATACTGGTCTCTACACTGTGCTTTGTTTATACTGTCCATTTTGTAACACAGCACGTTGGTGTTGTGTTGTATGTGAGATTTAAAAATGAATAAAAAATGAATAAACATGCAATTATTAAAAAAAAAAAAATTGAGCAGCCTAGGGGTGGGATCCAAAATGGTGAACTGGGTAAAAAAAGGTAACAAAAACTGGTTAACGGACAGGAGGGTGATGGTTACTGGCACTCACTCTAATGATGGGAGAATGATCAGGAGGTGCCACTGGGCTCAGTACTAAGACCAGTCCTCTTCAATGTCTTAGTAAGTGACACTGCAGAACAACTGGAAGGAAGCTATATCTTTTGCAGATGACACCAAAATTTGCAATAGTGTGGACACTCAGGAGGATGGAGAATATGCAGGGATTTTGGGTATTTGAGGAGTGGTCATGACCATGGCAGTTGGCGTTCAATGCCAAAGGTCCAAATCATGCACCTAGGGCATTGGAACCCACAAGACGAGAGTACAGGATTGGGGGTACAGACAGTCATTAAGCAGGAAAGGGACTTTTGGGTTATCACAAATGATGACAACAATGTGGCAGGGCAGTGTGACAAAGCAGTGGGCTAGTGAGATGCTAGGGTGTATAGGGAGGGGCAGCTCCAGCAGGAGGAGAAAAGTGGTGTTGCCACTGTATTGCCTTACTGGTAAAACCCCACCTGGAGAATGACGTCCAGTTTTAGGAGTTGCACCTCAGAAAGGACACAGACAGGGTAGAGGCAAGACAGAGAAGGGCAACTAAAATGGTTTAGGGACTGCACCAAAAGCCCTATGGGGAGAGACTGAGGGATCTCAACATGTACACCCTGGAAGACAGGAGAGCGAGAGGGGACATGCTAGAGACCTCCCAGGAGTGAACAGGGTGCAGGAGGGGAGTGTCTTTGAAATTGGGAAGAGCACCAGGACAAGACGGCATGCAATGATGCTGGGGGGATGGGGGAGGAGTTTAAGAGGGATGTGAGGAAGCACTACTTCACTGAAAGGATGGCAGACACTCAGAACAGACTGCCAGAGGTAGTGGTAGAGGCAAAAACAGTAAGGGGCTTCAAGCACACATGGGATAGACCAGTGGTTCTCAAATGGTGAAGTCAGCCTCCCAAGGGAGGCCACAAACTTTCAGGGAGGCCCAGTCAAGTCTGAGATTGTACACTATTTTAAGTTTTGAATGTTTTGTGTGAAAGGATGAGCGAAACTAAATATGGATAATGGCAAGTGAATTTTCTTTACTTATGAATAAATTGGTGATGAGGAAAAGTCCACTGAGCCAAATAATGTTCCTGGATGTGTATTAATAATTAAATTAGTGACTAGGAAATGCACATTGAGTCAAAGCCTGTTACTACAGTGGCAGCCATAGACATGGTCAGATATTTCCTGAGAGTTCTGTGATATCTCTGGAGAAATTTCTTGCCTGCCTGCAGTTCTTGTGTGTGCAACAGAGAATATATTCAGACACTGCAAAATATCTGGAAATATCTAAACATATCTATGGCTGCAACTGTACAGTAGGCGTCTATTTACATGTAAATTGGTGACTGGGAAAGGCATAGGTTTGTTCCTACCGAGGTGTTTATATGTAAATGAATGAAAAGGCAGACTGAGTCAAGGCTCGTTTCTGCAGTAGTTGTTTATATGTAAACTGGTGACTGGGAAAGGCAATATGAGCAAATGCTTGTTTTCAGGCGTGACCTAGGGCAAGAGTGCAGGAAGTTGCTAAACAACAGAGTAAGGGAGGAAGAGATGAAAGTAGACGGGATGGCTGTTCAGACAGAGGGAAACGGAGTAACAAGGGTCCAAGAATCAGAAAAGTGGAGTGACAAGGATAACCTTGGGTGTGGCGTTATGGGTGGAGAACAATAAGTAGAATAAAAAGAGAATATACTCAGTCAACTTTACTACTGTGACTTTATTTCTGGTGTACTGTGCAAAGTACTGTGAAGCCTACCAGGATGAAGTACAGAGTCACAGTTTTCGTATGATATATGTTGCTGTGGGGGGTCCAAGATTATTTCTGTTAGATTAGATCAGTTGTCTTAAAGTAGCATTACCTCTTGTTCACATGCCCCCTACCTCCCTGACCCTGGAGCAGTCACCTTACCTACTGCCTCTCCTCACTCCTCTTATCTAAAGCCTGTCCCTACCCTTGGCCCTGGTATCACCATTTGCTGCTATGACACTTACAGGTTCCCCTGCCTACCCTCCACCTCCCTCTTTAACCTTCACAACACCTTTCCTTTTCTTATCAGCTTCCTAACTTCCCTTGTTGCCCCCTCTCACGCATGTTTCTTCTTCTGCCTTCACCACACCAAAGTGTCCAATCTTGACTATAACCTGTATTTATCTGCTCATGTGTGTATACAGTACTCATGTACTACCACTGTCATTACCCTGTGTATTATATTTTGCCCTGACTATGTTAGTCAGTTATTTAAATATTGTGTGATTTTATTGTGTTCAACGTGTGGTGTAATGTTCTTGTGTCCTGTCCAGGTCCATCTCGCAAATGAGCTTTACTCAATGATTTTCGCCTGGTTAAATAAAAACTTTGATTGACCGATTGATTTTCAAATTTGAGGGAGGCTCAAAATCTTTTCCATGGCTTGGGGGGAGACTCGCCATCACAAAGTGTGAGAACTAATGGGATAGACAAAGGGGAATATCAGTAAGTAGGCTGGGAAGAAGGGTCACCAGAGACCAGTTGCGGAGAAGAACTAGGCAGGAAACATCTGGGCAGACTGGGTGGGCCTAGTGGCCCATTTCTGCTGACAAATTTGATGTTTCTATGTTCTATGAGCCATGCCTGGAGATGGAGGGAGCACAGGTTGGAATGGAACACTTTCCACTGCAGCCTGAAAGCATCTTGACAAAAAGCAGCAAACTCCAGATTTCTGGACTGCAACTGATGCAGTCTGGCATAAGACAGATACAAAAAAGCCCATGTCTGGTGTCCTCCACTTGTCAAACAGAGACTGCACAACATCATCTGCAAGGGACCACTGGTGAGGATCTGCTACTATTTGGCTGAGATTGTCTGCCAGTGATTTGGGCTCCTTGGCATATAAACTGCTTGGAGCAGCATCCTACTCCAGGCACCATTCCCACACTCTTAATGCCTCCCTGCAAAGGGGATAAGAGTGTGTGCCTCCCTGCTAGTTGACATAGTACATGACATATTTGTTGCCTGATTGGAGGAGTAACATCTTTTGACTGATCAGGTCCGATAGGGCTTTCAGGCCGTAAAGGACTGCCTGCATCTCAAGCATGTTGATGTGGAGATGCTTTTCTGAGTCATCCCAGACTCCTGTCTAAAGCCCTTGACAATGGGCTCCCCAAACTGCTAAGGAGACATATGTGGTGAGGTTCACTTTCAGCTCCAGCAGGGAGAAGGAAAAACACTGGAGAAGAGTCTCCTTCACTGATCACCGTAACAAGGACTGTACCAATGGTTTTGTTAACTGAATGGGGTAGTTAAATGGGTGTAATGCCCGTGACTATTGAGTACTGAGCATCCCCAGAGTTTTTATGTGCAGCCTTGCTAGGCATATTGCGAATACTGAGGATACCATGAGACCCAGCATGCGCTGCATGAAGTGTGCTGGCACTAAGTGGTGTTCCATGATAAAGCAGGTCATCTGAAGTATCGAGTTCGCTCTGCTATCTGGGAAGAAAGCTTGAGTCCAATTGTATCCAAGATAACCCCTAATAATAAGAGTTACTGAGAGGAAAGTACAGTTACATAAGAACTTACCGTAACAGTAGATCTTCGAGAACAGCTCTTGCAGCAGGTTACACCATTAGGACTGAAGCTGGCAGGCGTCAGGACCCCAGGAAAAATTCTAGCTAGCTATCTTCGCGAGGACCCGCCCCGACTCGGTCCGCCTCCGGCGTCAGGCGTGTAGTACATAGAGGCGGTCCCCAGATTCCCTGATTCTCCGCCCGGAGACTTCGGCATAGGCTGACATCAAAATAGGAGACCGAGATCCACCGTCAGAAGACAAGCAGGAAAATTCCTGTTAACAAAGACTTAAGCCATGCTCCTCCAAGGGAAGGTGGGCGGGAAGGTACCACCTGCTGCAAGAGCTGTTCGAAAGATCTACTGTTACGGTAAGTTCTTACGTAACTGTACTATCTTACTAGACACAGCTCTTGGCAGGTTACACCATTAGGGACTGATTCCCAAGCACAGCAAAAGCTTGCAAACACTCTGGAGGAGGAAATAGAAAGAATGTTCCAGGTCCTGAATCTAGGACAGGAGACCCTGTAGCACTGCCAGGCGAAGCCTGCTCTTCGCCGTGAGCGATGTCCAGGCTATAATGCCTGATAAAGGTATGAACAGAGCTCCAAGTGGCTGCAGCACAAATGGCAGAAGTGGAGCGTTTGAAGTGCTGCAAAAGATGTGCCATCCCCTAGTGGAATGACCCGGACTGCTCCTGGTAGGGGCTTTCGTCTGATATCATAACAGTAAGAGATGCACTGGACAAGCCAGCGAGACAGAGACTGTTTGGATACTGGTTGGCCCTTCATCCTTTAGGTAAAGGGAAAAGCTGCTCCGAGTGAAGCTTCTTAGTTCTGCTCAGGTAGTACCTCAAGCTGCGGTGAACATCCAGGGTGTGAAGCAGCCCTCTCCTCTGTTAGAGTAATTAGGAAAGTAGACCGAGCAGGTCAATATCCTGGTTGAGTGAGTGTGGAAACCACCTTAGGCAGAATTTGGGATTAGTCCTCAGGGATACTCTGTCCGGTGGAAAATTAAATAGGGCTCTTTGCACATGAGAGCCTGAAGCTCAGAAACTCTTCTCGCTGATGTAACAGCAACCAAAATAACGTTTTCGACAGAAAGCATGGCTCGTAATCGCGGCAGGTTCAAAGGGGGGCGTGAGTTGCTCCAGGACAAAGAGCAAGTCCCAAGGAGGCACTGGGTCCTTAATGGGCGGCCTAAGGTGTAACACCCCTCTTAGGAATTCTCGACAGGCATCTAATTGTGCCACTGTGCGCTGTCCCATCGGGAGGTGATAAGCTGAAATGGCACAGAGGTGCACTTTAATCGAGGAGTAGGCGAGACCCGAACGGAAAAGGGAGAGCAGGTACTCTAACACCGCTTTCACCGGACAACCTAAAGGGGAAAGGCTGCGTGCTTGCGACCAAAGACAGAAATGGCGCCATTTCATGGCATACGTCGCATGCGTTGCCGGCTTTCTGGCTGCAGAAAGGACTTCCGCAACCTCTTGCAAGACCCTGTGACGCAAGATGGCTATGTCTCTAGGAGCCATGTGTGCAGGTTCAGTGAGCGTAAGTCCGGGTGGACCAGTGAACCCTTCTCCTGAGACAAGAGGTGGGAGCTGAATGGCAACGGGAGCAGAGGTTCCCGGGACAGCTGAATTAGCAAAGGGAACCAGATCTGCCTGGGCTAGAATGGGGCCACTAAGATCATAGTCGCATGCTCCCTTCGCAGTTTGAGAAGAACTCTCTGGATCAACGGGAAGGGGGGGAAAGCATAGAGGAATCTGTCCGCCCAGGAGAGGGACAACATGTCTCGCCAGAAAACACCAGGCCCTGGATCTAGCGAGCAAAAATTGGGCAGTTTTGCATTGGATGGGGAAGCGAACAAGTCCAATTCTGGAGTTCCCCATCGAAGAAACAGATCCTCTGCTACCTCCTGAAGAAGTTCCCACTCGTGGACTCTGTCCTGGGAATGACTCAGGCCGTCTGCGATTGTGTTGTCCAACCCGGGAACATGTACTGTGATCAGGTTCGCGCCGCGTCGGATTACCCAATCCCACACCCTCATGGCCTCCCTGCAAAGTGAGTGTCTCGCCTCCTTGTTTGTTGAGGTAATACATCACCGCCGTGTTGTCTGTCTGAAGCAGGAGAGTACTGGCGGGATTTCTGACTGAAAGGCCTGCAGGGCATAAGGACCGCCCTCATCTCTGGGGCGTTGATATGGAGGTGGGCCTCCAGAGGGTCCACGACCCTGGGACTTCACCCCGTCCAGGTGTGCTCCCACCCTAGGCCTGAGGGCGTCTGGTGAGAATTACCACCGGGGCGGCGCTATGAGCAGCGCCCATAGAGTGTGTCCCTGGGTCTAGCCACCACTGCCAGTCTCGATCGCGGTATTCGTGATTCTGACCGGATGCTGCATGTGGTCTTGCCTTTGGTCCCATTACCTTGAGCATCCACTGAGTTACCGATGTGGATGCCTTGCAAAGGACAGTAGGAATGGCCGCAACCATGTGTCCAAGCAAGAGAAGGACCGACCTGGCTGGGGCGGTCTTGTTCGACGAAAGCTCCCTGATGAGGGATCTGATGTGTTCCGCTCTGTCGTCTGGAAGAAATGCTCTTCCCTGAACGGTGTCCAGTACTGCGCCTATGAACTGCAGTTTCTGCGACGGTACCAGGAGAGACTTCTCGTGGTTGATTAGGATACCCAGAGATCGAAACAGGTCATGAGTGCTCTGGATCGCCCGTAACAATGCCTCTCTGGAGGTGGCCATGAGAAGCCAATCGTCCAGGTACGGGAACACATAATGGCCCTGTCTCCTTAGAGACGCTGCCACGACTGCCATGCATTTGGTAAAGACCCTGGGTGCCGATGACAGCCCGAATGGAAGGGCTCGGAACTGAAGATGATGGCCGAGAAACTCGAAGCGCAGGAACCTCTTGTGCACTTGAGCTATAGGGATGTGCAGGTAAGCGTCCTGCATATCTAGAGACGCTAAAAAGGCGTCTTGCTTCAGAATGAGAATAAGACCCGGAAGAGTTACCATGCGGAATCTTCTGTAGGCGACCGACAAATTGAGGTCGCTGAGGTCCAGAATCGGACGGAGGTCCCCTGTTTTCTTTGGAACCAGAAAGAAGTGGGAATAGTATCTGTGTCCTCTCTGGTTCTCTGGGACATACTCTATCGCTCCCTTTTGCAGGAGCACGAGCACCTCTTGCCTGATCAATGACTTGTGCCGACCTGGGTACTGGGAGAGCAACGGAGGCCTCGAGGGTGGCTTTTCTGTGAATTCTATAAAGTGGCCTCTTCCGACCAACTGTAGAACCCACCTGTCGGTGGTTATAGTCTGCCATCCCGGCAGGAAATTCTCAATGCGACCCCCGACCATGACGTCCCATTGATCCTGAGGGGCGGGGGCCGGGAAGGAGTCAGGCTGTGGCGGCTGAGGGTCCCGCTGGCTGGACCGGCTTAGGAGCACGCTGGCTCTGACCTGCGGGTTGTTTTCCCTGGGCTCTGTGAAAACTGGAGCCCCTCTGCTGTGGAACGAGGTGGGACTGTTCTCTCTGCGTCCGTCCACGAAATCGGCTTTGGTTCCTACGAAAGGAACTAAGCTTGGGTCGGTACATGGCCTGAACCGACCTCACCGCCTTCCCGGCCTCTTGGAGTTTGGTAATTATCTTCTCTGAGGGTTTACCAAACAAAACTTCTCCCTCGAATGGGGCGTCCATGATGTTTTTCTGGACATCCGGGGTAAAACCAGAGACACTGAGCCAAGAGTGCCTCTGGAGGCATATGCCTGAAGCTGCTGCTCGGGCCGAGGAGTCTGCGGAGTCGTACGCGGCTCGTAGCACCTGGGTTCCCATGTCCGAACCCGTACGGAGGAGCTGTAACATCTCCTCCTTCTGCTCACCCGTACGGAGGAGCTGTAACATCTCCTCCTTCTGCTCACCTTCCAGCAATTTCTCAGCCGCATCCAGACCCTGCTCCCACAGGGCATTTTGGAACTGCACCATGTGGGTCAAATAACTCAGGAATCTGATAGCGAGTAGCGGAAGCATCGTCGCCTACCCGCAGAGTCAGCTGCTTGGACTCTGGGTCGGTGACAGGGTGCTCAGATGTTGCGGTCTCTGGGACTGGTCATGAGAGGCTGTTATGACCAGAGAGTCGAAATGAGGATGCTGGGTCAAGTACTGGTCTTCTCTTGGAGCCTTGTACAAGCGGTCAGCTTTCTTCGGCATCGCCGGGAGCGAATGTGGATGCTTCCACGCTACCTTGGTGACGTCCACGAAGGTGTCTACCAAGGGTGGCACCACCACAGGCTTGGGGTCCTTCTGCTGAAGATACTTCGTGAGGCGCAGCCTTTTGGGGTCTAGCTCTTCCGCATCCCATCCCATGTTCTCCTGGATGTGTCTCATGATATCCGAGAATGAAGGGTCATCCGGAGGAGACTTTGGCAGCTCACGTGGGTCGGAGAAGGGATGGAGAGGGGAGATGGGGATCTGGATGTAGAAAACTCTGATCCCGTGTCCTCCGTCGAAGGCGAACGGCGGCGTCTTCTGGGTCTTTTGGGACTGGGTGACCTAGAAGAGTATCTGGACGGAGGTCTCCTTTTATCGAGTCTCCCCCTTGGAGGGGTCCTGGGCTCCCGGGGATGGGGTAACCGGCCTGCAGACCCAGACGGGGACGGAGGCGCAGGAACCGGAGGAGCAACCGGTGTAGGAGGAGGAGGAGGAGGAGGAAGCGGAGGTGGAGTGGGGACCATGTCCTTTTTGATGGTATCCCACCAGTAAGTGAAAAGCTCCTTCACCTCTGTAAAGGAAAGGCCCGATGACGGTCCGGGCGCCGGTGGACGGTCGTTGGGGCCCGGCGTCGGCTCCACAGGGGGCGAGGGTTGCGGCGAGGGTTCCCTGGGAGTCTCAACAGGACCGGGGTCGCCCTTCTGGTCCTCAGGCTGGGTTAACTCCTCCTCAGTGATGGTCTCCTGACCGAGGTCGGGGTCCTCTTCTCGACTGGAGCGGGTGCCGGTCCCCTACCAGTGTCCGGTGATGAGTAGGCCTGGCGGTGGCGGCCTTCTGGCGAGCGACAGCTCTAGGGACCTGTGGCGAGGCCGGCGTCTGGCGAACAGCGTCGGGTCTGCGGCCTCTTGGTGGGTGAGCTCCTTGGTTTTCGAGGAGGCAAGGAAGCAGACCTGGCGTCGGGTTCCGGATGGCGGGAACCCGACTTGTGGTGATGGTGCGATCCCCGACTTAGCCAGGGCCTTGGAAGGCGAGGAAGGCCTGGGAGTCTTGGCCTGAGAAGAGCAAGAAGATTTTCTCCACCGCAGCGGTGGGAGGAGCTGAAAGCTGGCCGGGAGAGGAGGCGGTCGGACCTGGAGCCAGAGCTGGCAAAGTCGGAGGCCCTAGAAGGGGACCTGGAAGGGAGCCCTCTCTCTGTCTTCAGCAGCATGCTTGCGGGCCTTCATGGAGAATCCCTTGGAAGCCATGGACTTGAGTTACTCCTCTAACAGGAACGCCTGTAGGGCCTTCTACGACGGATCCGGGTTCTGCTGTTGAACCCCTGGCAAAAGAACAGGACCGGGTGTGTGGGTCTGGGCCCTAGGCACGGACACAGGCAGTCACGGATCCTTAAATGGGATCTACTTCCCACAGGTGCACTTGAGGAGTGACCAGAGGTGGGGAGGACATCAGAGAAAACTGAACTCGGAGAACAAATTTCCCATGAGAGAAAGCACTTTACCACCGCGTCGCTAGAAACCGAACAGGAAGGTCAGAGACATGCAAGTCGGCAGTAGGGAAAGAACTACTAGGGAATCTGGTGGGACTGCCCTTATGTGTTACTACACCTGGCGATGGAGGCGGGACCGGCGATGAGGCGATCCCGCTGAAGATGGCTAGCTAGAATTTTCCGTGGGGTCGGACCTGCAGCTTCAGTCCTAATGGTGTAACCTGCTGCAAGAGCTGTGTCTCGGTAAGATCTAACAGAAATTTGAGAGGATCAAGTAGGACTCACTGAAGTGAGGAACTGAGAGGCAGTGGCCACTGCTGTTCCATTTCCAGTCAGGATGGGCTTTTTATGAGCCAGTCATCTGGATAAGAAAAGAAATGTAGTCCTAGGCTTCTGAGGTGTGCTGTGAGAACTGCACAATACTTTATAAAAACTCAGCACTGAGGAAAGACCAAAAGGATGGACTCTGTGCCAGTAACATTTTCCTCACACACAGAACTGCAGGTACTTGTGGTATCTGGAGTACACCAGTATGTCATGGTATGTCTCCTGCATGCCAAGGGAAGCTAGCCAATCCTGGAATTTGCAATACAGAAGTAGAGACCCCAGGAAGCCCATTTTGAACTTCTTCTCTCGATCCATACTTGTTCAGTTTCCAAAGACTGACAATGGGTTGTATGTCCCTGGATTTCTGGAGTAAAAGGAAGTACCAGGAGTAGAATTCTTTGTCCTGCTCTAACTGCAGTACTGCCTTCATTACCCTGTTGAGCAGGAATCCTGCAATCTGTCAGCATCAAGGCTCCCACACTCAAGTGTGGGGCTGGTCCCAATGTGCACTTTGTGTGCAAAAGCATTTTGGTTTACTGTAGTATAGTGGATTGTATCAGGCTAATTTTGTTTACTTCTAGGCTGACATCTTCTGTTACTATCGATCTGTGACTCTCCTGCAGCTGACATGAGAATTAGAATCCCCTGCAGATTACATCAGACCAGTAGGCAGCAGTGGGAGATTTAATAGCCTGCAGTTCATGTCAGAGTTTATATAATCTCTGATCTTTTGTTTGCTGGTTCTACTGTTCTCACCGAAATAAGTATGGTCACCGAGGACTGTGCTTAGCCGTGGAGAAAAGCTGAACTGGAAAATATTTGATTGGAGATTATAAAAGCTCTAACATGCACTGCAGACTGTTGAGTCTCCCATTGCTGCCTACTGCTCTGATGTCAGCTGCAGGGGATTCTGAGATTTGTAGTAATAGCAGATGACTGCCTAGAAGTAAACAAAGTTAGTCTGAAACAATTTACTATGCTACAGTAAACAGTTAAGTAAACCAAAATGTTTTTGCACACGAAGTGTACACTGGGACCAGCCCCACACTTAAGTGTGGGGCACTCTGTGGTAACTGTTCCCCTTTAAGGATGTTCCCTAGTGTTTTAGCAACCACATGTGAAATTAATAATTTTTTGTCCAGTACATAATGGATATTTATTTCAAGAGTTTTACCAGGCGAGACATACTGAGCTTTAACAGCTCGTTTCCTGATGTGTCATTAGGGGGAAGGGGTGAAGAGTAAATAATTAAGCAATAAGGCACGACAGGGTGTGTGTTATCATGTAATAATGTCACTCCTGGGGTGGGTTGAAGCACGAGGCTTACTGCTGTTATACAATGGCTCGTTTGGTAATTTAAAAAAATAAAAGAGAAACAAACTTCTTTACCATTGTTCATTTGATTTTTTGTGGGTGTAGGTGAATGTTTTAAAAAAAAAAAAAGTTCGGAATAATATTTCTTCTAGCAGAAGGTGGAGCTGTTGCCAGACTGATGTTGGTTGCGGAGTCCCAAAAGCTTTTTCTTGTTTTATGCTGTGCTGTGTGTTTTACCTTTCCCCTCTGCCCTTCTCAGCCATGTACTAGTGGGAGGAAATTGAAGTGGAAAGTTTTTGGTATTTGTTTTTTTTTTTTGTGTGTGAGTTTTTAAATTGAGTCCATTTTTTTCTGTGTTTCCACTACTGTACGGCGCAACTCTACAAAGCAGGCACGCACTGACACGATCTTACCGGCAACCAGGAGAAGGCAGATCTGTTTCTGTTTTATTATGTTTTAAAATTATTTTTTATGTTGAACATGGCTTTGGGGAAATGCGGCCGACTGCAAGCTCCTTAAGTGGGGTATAATGTGGATCACGGATGCCATCGTGAACCCAGATAGGAGCAGCAGTTACAGGTACAGCTTGCTGTTTTACACAGCTGCAAGCAGTCTCGGAGTTAGGCATACGTTTAAATAAAAAATTAAAAAAAGACAGAGTCTGTGTTTGGAGCCAGTGCGTGAGGTGTTGGATGGGAGGTTTTATGTTGTGCCGGGGGGGGCTTCAGTCTGGTTACAGCGGCAGTATAGTTTGGAGGGGAGACTGGATTTGAAAGTCTGTTATGCGGTCGTGTGTGCACCTGAACTTCATACAGTGATGTTATTGTGTAATAACATCACTGTTCCAGGCACACACTGACCAATCAGAATAAAGGAAATTTCCTTGCCATTGTGTAATACCAGACATACAAGTGAAAATAACAAACTGTATGGTTTAGTAATAATAAAAATAAAATACAACACAAAATAAATGTAAAAGTACATTATAGCTGTGCAGTCATGGTATACAGGCAGATAATCATCGAGACACAAAAAAGATGTACAAAAGTGCAAATAAAGGTACAAGTGCAATATATGGCTGGGAGTAATGCCAGATCAGCAGATTACTACCCCAGACTGCAGAGGTGCAAGAGGAACAATGACAGTGCAGTAATGTAGGTGAGGAGCAAAACTTTCCAGATGCAAAACTGACTAGAGTTAAGCCTAGGGTGGAAAGAAATTATCAAGCCTGGGGTGAGGGAACAAAGGGTTAGGAACAGCTGCAGTAGAAGCAGAAAAAGTCACAAAGAAGGAACTTGAGAGAGGAGGAAGGATAAGACTAAGTGTGGTGGGGGGGGAGAGAGAGAGAGAGGAATAAAGGACTAGGGCTTAGGAAAATGATACGAGAAAGGAGCTTGGCCCACTGAAGTTTTCCTGGAGAGGAGGAGAGGGAAAGGGAAGCAATGTTATGGAAAGAGAGGAGGATGAAGGTTGGGAAGCAGAGTGTGAAAAGGTAGGGAGGGAGAAATACAAAGCAGAATTTGGAGGTGAAGGTGGCACAGTGGGTGAGGCATCTGGCACCGAAGGAGGGGAGGGAGGAGAGAGCAGTGGTGAGTATGAAGTGGGTAGTGCAAAGCAAAATGGCAGAAAGCATGAAACAGGGAGTCCAGTCTAGCAAGGATGAACTTGGGAGCTGCGCTGCAGACAGTGACACTGTAGTTGAAGACAGGAACATCTTCATGAAAACCTCGTGATGGGCAGGAAGTGGGATACTGGCTTTGTTACCATGAGCGCACCCAGTCTGGGGTAAAGCTTGTGGTGGATTCCATCAATGTATGCTGAGATGTCAAAGTGATGGTCCAGCCTGACCCCAAGGTACATAAAGGAGGAGACACTCTCAATCTCTGTACCATCAAGGGTGTGGAAGAAGGGGAGGGGAGAGGAGAGAGACCGGCGAGCCTCTGCCAGGATCCAAAGGTCACGGAGATGTTTTTGTGGTATTAAGGGAAAGAAGGTTGGAACAGAATCAGCACTGAACACTGCTGAAATCCTGTTGGAGACAGACAGCAAGGTTAGAGCAGAGGATCCAGGAGGAAACAGCACGGTTTCATCTGCATACACGTGGTTATCTAAACATTTAAAATCCACAACAAAACGCTTGTTTTTTTAGTTACATGGTAAGACGTAATCCTTCTTTATGTAAAACGACACGAGTGTGAACTTTCTTAAGGACCAATTACATTTTTCACAAACCATTTTGTTCATGTTGTACTCAAGGCCATGCTACAGAGCTGTGGCCATATCTACAGGTCTGCAACTTCAAGCCATAGGTCAGGAGCCAAGCCACAAAGGTATCACATTTGAGGTAGGACTGCACGCAGAGAAACAGACTTTTTGGGCATAGCCAAAGATCTTTGCTTTGTGGGGTTAAAGGAGTAGACCTGTGGTGCATAGTACCAAAATTGTGGATCGTGCACTCTCCAGAAGCTTGGTACCTTATCCAGCAAATAATAGGAAAAGGACCACTTGTGTGAAAATACCAAATAAACACTTTTATCAGAACAAAATAAGTGAAGTAAAACACTGAAAGAAAGCTGTAGCTGCCAGCCACGCTCGCCCCAGTGCTTCGAGTCTCCAGACTCTTCTTCAGGGGGTGTGGTTAGACAGGGAGAAGCTTCATTTTATATACCTATATAAATAAATATTCATGACATTAAAATCACACCCCAATCACTAATCGGAGGCTACATGGCACAATTCTATAAATATCGTTCCATTAGTTCAATAAATAGTGTCATAATAAAGTGCTTAGTTGTAACAAATATGAATTTCACATTAAACATCATATTTTTATAAAAGAATATAACAGACTAGAATGAACTCAAAGAGGCTTTGAGAGGCTTCAATCACTTTGGTTCTGACAGTGCCACAGTTACCTCATAAACTGATAAAAAGAATAAAGACAGCATAAAGGAATAATACTGCAACCATGATACTAAGATGTAAAAATAGCCCTGCTAGAAGTGCAGCGGCTAGAATTAGTAAACACTGTACAGAATTCTTCAAGTGCTTTTTTTTTTTTTTTTTTTAAACTTTCTTTTTATCCCTCCTGTGCTGCCCTTGGCCCTCCACTCCTTCTGGCTGCCCATACCATCCCAGCCCCAGTCACAGAGCCTGCCCTTAGAGTGCCTGGACTACTCAACTAGTCACTTAGGTGCCTAGATAACCCCGGGTGGCGAGGAAGGACCTACCTTTCTCCACCTCAGTGGAATGCCTGCACAGTGGGTCTGCCCGTGGGTTGGTGGCTGGATGGCCCAGAGTGGTGTCATCTGGGGCTGCCTGGGGCTGTTTTTGCTTTTCAGTGGGGCCTCCTTCCCAACCCCTGGGCAGCTGGTGGGGATGTCGTCCAGACAGGTGACGTGCTGGCGCCACGTCTTCCCTGTCAAGCACCTAACAGTGTCTCTCCCCTCCCGACTCCGCCCGAATGGGAGCCATGAAGCCCTCGAGCCTGTGCTTCCACGGCTCTTCTGGGATGTTGGGTGCTTAAAGCACCCTGGTATCCCTCCCGAGGGAGGAGAGCATCCGCTGGGTCGTTCAATCCTCCCTTGCCCCACCAGCCCCTGGCGACCCGAGTCCGTTCCTGAATTGTGGTCGCCGGCATAGCGCGAGGTGTGGTGCCCAGCGCCTCAACCCTCAGCGCCATCAGGCCAACACTTCTTTAAGTGCTTTGTCTGCTCCATAAACTAATGCTACTGCCTATTGCTTGCAGAGTGGGAGATTGTGTCATAAGGAAAGAATCTAACAATTTAATTGTTTCGAACTTCTCATGTGCTGCACACAAGTAAAACTACCTTTTGAAGTAAAGAGTAAACATGCAGGGATTATAAAACTGAAATCATGGCTACCTAAAGAAACTATTGCAGCATCTAGGAGTGTACTTTAATGAAAAATATCCCACTTGGGGTCTCCTCGGCTAGAGTCCAGAAAGACTAGCACTTCAAATCCTGCTGAAAGAAAATTAATATAAAAACATTGCTGTAATCATGGTTGCTTAGGAAGTACTACAGTAGCCACTGGGTCAGTACTTTAAATGAACAATCCCTATTGGGTACTACCTGGCTGCTAAAAAAATAAGTGCCAGTATAAACAAAAAGACTTGCACTTCAGAACCTGCTGTAGTACTTAAAACACCCTGCTATAAGAAGTGTACTTGTTATACATCTATCAGTCTGGGTATACGCTCAAAAGATAAATTACAATTAGGTTAGAATAAAGACTGCTATTAAATTACCCCACCTTACAAGCAAAATAACAGGAAAATTAAAAATAAACCAATGTCTAAATTAACCAAATTCCTTCATGCTGCTAAAAGAGTTTGTGAGGAAAATAAATACCAGTGAGATGAGCATTCCATGGTAAAACCAAACTCTATAAGGTAAGGTAAGGGAGAGAGGCTGGGGTAGGAAGGGAGGAGAAAACAATGAAAGCATGAGGAGGGAGAAAGGGGGCAAAATAAAGCGGGGAGGAGTTAGGTTGAACCAAAACTGGAATCACTATCATAATAAAGGTTGAGCGAGGGTGTATCAAGGTAACCTGCAAAGAAATACATTTTTTTTTAGTATCAGAACTGAACAACTGAACTGGCACTTATTTTTTTTTTTTTTTTTTTACCAGCTAAGTAGCTCAATCAAAGTGACTGAAGCCTTTCAAGCCTCTCTGGGTTCATTCCATTCTGTTATAATATTCTTTTATAAACATATGAATTTAATGTGAAATTGTATTTGCTACAATTAAGCACTTTATTATGACACTAAAGGAGCACTATTTATAGAACTGTGCCATTCAGCCTCTGATTGGTGATTAGGTGTAATCGAATGGTATGAATATTTATGTATGTATGTATGTACATAAGATAACACTTCTCCCTGTCTAGCCACCTCCAAGGAAGAGTCAGGAGACTCGAAGCACGGGGTGAGTGTGGTGGGCAGCTACAGCTTCCTTTTCTGAGTGTTCTACTTCAGTTATTCTTTTCTAATAAAAGTGTTTATTTGGTATTTCCACACACATGGTCTTTGGAAGTGTTTATATGGTATTTCCACACGTGTGGTCTTTTCTGATTATTTGTTGGATAAGGCGCCAAGCTTCTGGAGAGTGCACAGGTTTTTCGATTTTGTGTTTCCCATTTGGGGCTGGCTGCCCCCTCCCAGAGGGTTGCTCTCCTTCTCTGAGGAGGGTGGGCTGCGGGTCCCACTGCAAAACTGCCACCTAGGTGACCACAGGTGGCGGTGCAGACGGGATGGCAGAGGAAACGGAGGGGAAGATGTCAGCTAAAGGCTCAGAGCAGAGGCACGTCTCAGCATGCCTTCGTCTTCTTGGACCTTCCATGCGTGCCAGCGTCTGCAGGGGGTTGGGACCAGCAAATGGAAAAAAACCCACACTGGCTCCTGGAGATGGGCCCCCGACGCCGGAGACCAGAGTTCTAGGGGGGAAGCTCCACAGTGCAATCCACCCAGCACTGGACGCAGGCGTGGAGGGATGATGGGGGTCTCCCTCCCACCCCGCTCGGGGTGGGGGGGGGGGGTTATCTGAGGGACTGGAGAGAGGACTCGCATGAGGTGGAAGTCCCCAAGGAAGGAGCAGGTGTGGCAGAAGGGGCATAAATAAGTTAAAAAAAATGCTGCTTAATAAATATTTTGTTCCTTTGAGTTAAGTCCAAGAGTGCCCAGCCCTGTTCATTCTGGATGCCCTGCCACTATTTTTCAGTTTGAATCTTAAGTTCATCTGTCATGAGCACTAATTCATTATACAAACTAACATTTTATTCCCATCTGACCTTGCTTGCACATATGGTAGACGACCCTTGTGCTGTGGCTCACAGCAATACTTGCACAAGCAGTAGGTCTGATACTGTAGTGAGGATCCTACAGTGTCTTGCTAATTCTGGTTCTGGCATGAGCCGTATGCCCCCTCTCACCACAGCTGCTCTGAAAGGACTCATTCTCCTATTCCATGCAGTCAGATCAGAAAACACAACTGGGATTCAATTATGAATCCTCAATCTAACATGTGTTTGTAGGTTTCAAGCTAAGTAAATTAAATACCAAATCCAGACAACATTGTTTAGCACACAGGCTTACTGTACTTACATGTATACTATGTGGAGTGAGAAAATATTTTAGAAATTTGAGAAACTCAGTTCCCTCTAACAGGGCACTTTGATTTAATTTGTATCCTTTTAGGCCTAAAAGTCCATTTTCTTTCTTAAACTCGTTTTCCTCCATGCATACGACAGTCGATCTCCATCAGTCACCTGTATATCCCCAGAAACTCTCCTTAGGAGAGACAGCCTCTAACACAATACTGCATTCATGTTAGACTCCCACCTTGCCACTATCCTAATGCGTGCCCTCTCCAGTGGGGCCTCCCATACAGCCAGAAAAAGGAGCGTTTACCAAGAATTCAGTGTGGTTGAGGTGGCGGGATGTGCGGACCTTGTGGTTATGAGCTACCCAACAAAGGAGGTGATGTGCAGGGATGTTAATAGCCAGTGCCCCAACCCATTTTCCTGTGGATGCAACCTGAAACCCTGCTCAAAAGACACAGCAGTGCATGCAGATATCTAGTATCCTGCTGAACCATGCTTGCAGTTCCTCACTCCATCTGACCCTCCCAAGCTGTACTGCCGTGGTCACCCAGCTGACTTAAATCGCAGTGAGAGTCACAGGTCACCCTCCACAATGGAGGAGGGCACCCACTAGGGCACTCAATCCTTCTCCAGCTAGCCCCAAATGAGGCCTCAAACTTGGGATGTGAACCTGTGTTACCAGCATACAAGCAGCACAAAAAACAAATTCTGGTCAGATCCACCATGGCTGCATAATGAAGTTAGTGAAATCGTGTGGAATTGTTAAGGAGGTATGGAGAAATAGCATAATGATTTGTAAGTAGAAAGATTTGTTTTAGTTTCTGTTCTAAGGACGGCATACACATTATTAGAAAAATATATGGAGGTGTACATTTTAATGGCAGGAAGAGGAAGCAATATAGGTTTACAAAAGAACCTCAGAGCAAATGCTACTGAGGTATGTGTTATACCGGATGATATTGGACGGACAGCCAAATTTTAAAGAAAACACAATTGCACATACCCCAATAATGCAAAGCATCATGGGAAACATATGCAAATCCCCATGATGGTACAGAAGGTGGCAGTACATGAAGAAGTAATGGCTGACATATGTTCAGCCTTGGGATTACATAGTTTTTTTTTTTTTTTTAGAGAGAAACAGGGTTTTTGTCCATGAGGTGATGTAAAGTTATATTTAAGCAGTGTGTTGATGTCAGGAAGTCAGGTGTAATGATGGACTGTTAGCAGAGAAAATGTAACTTTCAGAGGGGGTCGTTTTTGATAAGGGTGAGGTAGTTATGCTTGTGATAATGGGAATATTAGGAAAGTATGATGTCTATGCAGAAGTGGAGTACAAATATGCACAGTTTCATAAGTATGTGCTCAGGGTGCAGGCAAATGTGATATGCAAGTTTTTTTTTAGAAATAGGTAAAAATAGCGACACATGCAATTGATAGAAAGATAGATAATTACATAGACATATAGATAGATAGAGAGAGACAGAGACAGACAGACAGGCAGAATAGGAATGGCAGTGAAGTACTGAAGTGACGCCAACCCCACCCCCAGCATTCAGAGATGGACAGGCATTGGGGTGTGCCTTTGGGTCACTGCCCATAACGCTCACTCATGCCATTTCATCTCACCCTACAAAGCAGGCACAGAGAAGTGTCGAGGTGTGCCTTGGGGTGTACAAGCTTTAAACTCATCCCATTCCCAAAGGAAATAGGCTGAAATGGGTATGGTACTGTATCAGAAAATGGAGTGAACTTTAGGGCTGAAGAGTCAAAGGCACACCTCAACACCTGTCACTGGCTGCAGGACGGGGATGGGGGAGATAAAAATGTAGAGCTTCTCCTCGCTATTTGGGTGGGTGCATCAGCTGTCTGTGTGTGTGTGTGTGTGTGGAGGGGGGGTTATAAAAAGCTTTCAAGAAACAGACTCTCTAGTATTCAATATGATACAGTCTTCTTTGGGTGACACATTTTACTCCTTTGTGGGCTTATACCTTAAGTGTCATTCTTGTGTTGCAAGTGCTTGCTTTCCTCAAGTGCTGTAATTTCAGAATGCAGTTTCACAAGTGCTGTATAAGGATGCAGTTTCAGGCACTCCTTAATTACTTTTTATTTCCTTCTGAACCTTAAGCTCTGATGCCCCAGGCAGCTCTGTTACTCAGTTGTTCCGCCTCATGCCCCTCCCACATGAAATAAAAAAAAAAAAAAAAGTGGGGTGGATCGTTAGGAGCTTCTCAGGTGGAGGTGGATCATACCCCCCAAAAAAAAACTAATGCTGCCTCTTACTACTCAGGTTCCAGTTCTTGCACCTCCTATTTAAGAAAGAAAATAGTGCCCTGCAACCACTGACTAACATGAAAGCGTATTTACTTGAGGGCAGAAAGCATTTCTTGGAGGATGGTAAGGCGGAGGAGACTATTTAATCCTTCAGCCAGTTTCACGGACAGAAAACATGACATCAGCCCTTTTGTACATGTAAAACATCTGCAGGCTCCGCCCACTGCAGCCGTAAAAACAGATTTTCATCACTTGCAAAAGCAGACGATTAGGGGATGGTTATGGGGTGAGTGGAACTGTTTGTAATCCAATTAAAGTTGTAAAATACACAGATGAAACTGTGCTTGATGTTTACTATACTGTATGAAATAATACCAGAATTCAGAAAAAGTTTAAAAACTACCATCTTTTTTCGAAAACTCTGCTTTATTCAAGAATAGGTGACATTCGAAGAGTAAGTACATCAGACATTTCGTCCAAACAGTTTGAGTTATAAAATGTTATACATATTTTAAAATAATAACCCTGTAGGTGTAACCTAAGAATAGAACAGTGCTCCTAATATGTAAACAGAGCTGTGAGCGATTAAAATCGGCCATTATACATTATTTGAGTACTGGGAAATCTTCTGGGCACCCTTGGGGTGTAAGGTGGAGCAGGAAGGCAGGTGATAGACAGTAACTGGTGACTCAATAGTTAGATACATGGATAGATACATATGTGGAGAGGATAAAGCTGATAATATGGTATACCTCAGCACTGCCAAATATTTATAATCACCACGTGAACTTGAATGCCTCAGTGGTACCTTCAGGTATAACTCAGCACTTCCAAACTTTTATACGATCACCACTGTAACTTTTCAGGGGCAGGAGTGCAGGATCCACTGGACATGACTGATAATATATTTTTGGGGGGCAGGTAGTACACAGATTGCGGTAGTCCATATAGGCATCAATAAGTATCAGCCCTACATAAAGATTTAGTAAGACTGGTGACAAGTCTCACTCAGCCCCAGTCGCTCTGCAACTCAAAATGTTCTATGTTTAACCTTATTCAAAATAGCACCTGGGGCGGAGTGGAGAATTTTAAGGAGAAAGTCTGCGTAAATTATTTTCTCAGAGATTCTTCCCAACCCAGAGCTTCAGCATACAAACACAAACAAATCACTCTTGTCAATTCATGACTGAGGAGATGGGCACAGGAAAATAACTATACTTTCTAAGATACTGGGACACCTTCCATAACAAACCTAACCTTTATCGTAGTGATGGTCTTCATTTGAACTTTAGGGTAGTAGAATTTTAGGTTTGAGAATCAAGAAGGAAATGACAAACTGTTTAAACTAGTTAATAAGGGACGAGGAACCAGCTTCAAGTTTCAGTCTGGGAAATACTGTTAATCATAAGAGACCCTCAACAAGGAGCAATAAACAAGCCACATTTATGTTCTTTAACACTAGTAGTTTGAATAAGGATAAAATGGCAGAACTTCAAATTCTACTCAATAATACTAAAGCGGATACCATTGGGATTATGGAGACTGGTGGACTGCAGACAGCAGCTGGAATAAGCACTTACCGGGTTATTGTTTAATAAGTAAGGACAGGGTAAATAGGAAGGGTGGGGCATTACATTATATATTATTAATGAGAACACTGAATGTCTAGATAGCAGTACTAATGAGGATATTGGTCGGACTGAAGTATTGTGGGCAGACATTATCGTCTTGAAGGGGAAAAAAATTCAGATTGGCTGTCTTTTATAGACCACCAGAGACAGCTGTACATGAAACGGAACAATTTATTGAGAATATGGCATCCGTAGGTGAGAACTCTTATGTATTAGTAGGGGATCTGAATCTCCCGGATGTAACTTGGGGAAGGATTTAGGTACTAATTCACTGGGAAGTAGAATACAATCAACCTTATCATCATCTGGGATTGAGCAATGTATAAACAAACCCACATGTGGACAGAACATACTTGATGTCATTAAGACTAATACGAGTGAGAACATACTAGACACTAAGCTTGATCCCTCACTTGGCAATAGCGACCATGACATAATTAGGTTCACTATAAATAAACTGAAAATTTTTACAATGGGAAAAACAATTGGTAAACTTTACACTAAAGCTAATTGCAGTGCTATTCGTCAGGAATTACTACAGCTTAATTGGAAAACATTGTCGGAAGGACTAAATATGGAACAGTGTTGGTACCTGTTCCTTAAAATAATTCACATCAAGGTATGACCCCATAACATCAGCATACAACAAAAGGGGAAAAAAGCCATTATGGTTTAGTGGAAGGATCAGGAGATTTATAAACAAAAAGCGAACAGCATATGGTAAACTAAAGAATAATCCACTGGTCATAAACAGGGACAGGGACAGAAAAACCTTGAGAACATTAAAAAGCGAGATACGGAAATCTAAAATGCATGCTGAATATAAGTTAGAGAATACCAAAAATAATATTAAGGGCTTTTATGCATATATTAATCAGAAGAGGGGTACAGATAGAGTCATAAGACCACTTAACATCAATGGTACAATATATAATACCCTCAATGATATGGCCATGGAGTTCAACGATATTTTAGTTCAATATTCAGTACTGAACAAAATATGGTTTCATCTGACCCACCAGACCAAGCTATGCCAAATGTTAATATCATCAACTGAAAAGGTTTTAGTAAAATTAAGGCCCTAGAGGTGAGCAAGTCATCTGGTCCTGACGATTTGCACCCAACAGTTATGAAAAAGGTGGGTAAGGAACTAGCTCCAATCATAGCAGATTTAAGGCAAAGCTCATTAAAAGAAGGTTATATCCCAGAGATTGGCGAAAAGCAACAGTTGTACCAATACTCAAGAAGGGTAGTAAAACAACCCCAAACCACCAACCTATTAGCTTAACATCGATAGTGGGCAAAAACATAGGGGGCCAGATATTCAAAAGGGTTGAGCCTGCGCAAGTCCAAACTTGCTCCATTCTGCGATATTCAGCAGGAGGCAGTTGCGCCACAGAAAACATGCTGAGCAACAGCACAATGCAAATGAATGCATGCTGAACTGGAGGGGGAGGAACCATGCATAAACTGCACAGCCCGATATTCAGCCGGGCTGTGCAGAGTTGTGCAAGCAGCCCCAACCCAACCTAGCCTGCAGGACTTTGAGCAAAAAAAAAGCTTAAGTCGAGGGCCACCCACAGGTGAGCTGCTGTATTGCAGGCAACACAGCAGCTGCCACCTGTGGCTGGCTAACCCAATCCCTGTACTTGCCCGGTGCGGCATAGTGTCTCCCCCTCCCCCACCAGCCCGATCGCGGGCATCAATGTAGCTCCCGTTCATATCCCTGGTGGTCCAGTGGACGAAATGCCAGATCGCGGTATGTGATAAAACCACCCCCGAACACAGCCCTGGTGGCTGGTGTCCCCACCCTACCCACCCACGAAGCCCCACCACCCCGCTCCCCGGCAGTATCCCACCGCCTGCCGCCCGCCCGACTGACTGCCCGGTAGGGCTGCACGTCCACTGGTGCAGAGCAAGAGCCAATGGGCGTGCAGCCCATACCGTACATGACAGTCCAGATTTGTGAAACAGGCAGTCAGTCGGCGGGGCGGCAGGCGGGTGGGATGCCGCATCCGCCGGGGAGGCGAGGTGGTGGGGCTCGTGGGTGGGTAGGGTGGGGACACTAGCCACCAGGGCTATGTTACGAGAGTTTATCACACATACCGCCCAGCGATCGGGCATTTCGGTCCACTGGACCACCAGGGATATGTACGGTAGGAGGGTGGGAAGCCACATTGATGCCAGCGATGGGGCTGGTTGGGGGGAGTACACTATGCCCGCGATCGGGCTGCAGGGGGCGTCGGTCCCCGACGGCTGCTGCCTGGCAGGGCGCCAGGCGCAAGTCGTCGGGGATCGGCGCACCTACATGCTAATGGCATGCAAATGGAACATAATCACATGCAAATGGCCCCCCTCGCCTTGCATGAATTATAGCCCCATTTGCATGTCACCTTCTGAATATCGTGATTTTGCACATAGCGCAATGGTACTTGCGTCACCGCAAGTTGAATGCTCCACTCTGTCAACTTGCGGTGGCGCAAGTTCCACTGCGCCATGCACAGTGGCTGTGGCTGGGGGGTGATATTCAAAGGAGTTGCTCAATAGCGCAACTCCTTTGAATATCGCCCAGGACACACCCCAGCACAACTATTTTGCGCAGCTCAAGGGCTTGCGCCTATGAATGGCGCAGTTTGAATATCCAGCCCAGAAAGTCTAATATTTGAGGTAATATGTAGCCATTTGGCTAATAAAGGTCTTGAAGATGTGACACAACATGGATTCATACAAAAGAGGTCCTGTACAACCAATCTAGTCAGTTTTTACAGTTATGTGTGGAGTAATATAGATCAGGGTAGAGCAGTGGATGATGTTCTACTCGATTTTAGGAAGGCATTTGATATGGTGCTACATAGTGGTCTTGTCTTGAAGTTAGTGGATTTGGGGATTAATCACAAGGTGATAAAATGGATAAAGGAATGGCTTCCGAACAGAATCCAATCAGTAGGAGTCAATGGCTATCTATCCACTGAGGCCAGGGTCACTAGTGGCGTCCCTCAGGGACTAGTACTGGATCCGCTTTTGTTTAATGTGTTTATAAGTGATCTAAGTATCGAGAGTAACAACAAGCTATCTGTGGACAATGTAAAACTGGGAGGTATTGTGGATACCTTCAAAGACAGGCTTAGATTTGGGAAAGATATTGAGAACATCACTGAGTGGGCAAGAAGAAATAGGATGAAATTCTAGATAAATGCATAATTATGCATTTTGGGAAGAACAATATACAGCACAACTATCATATCCAAGGGAACCAACTAAAAACATCAACTTGTGAAAGGGACCTTGGAGTATGTATTAGTATTGACCTCAAGAGTAGTGCCCACTGCAAACACGTCACCACTAAAGCAATGCACCTTGTTAACTGTGTCCACAGATCTTTTTTTCAAGAAACGTTACTGTATTACTTTCCACTGTATAAAACCTATACACAACCACATATGGACTATTGCTCCCAAAGTTGGAGTCCTTATCTTAAGAAAGACAACATTTTGGTTGAAAGACCACAGAGGTCATTTACCAAACTGGTATCTCAATACAAGGATAAACCATATGAAACAAGATTACTTGGTATGGGGCTATGGCATCTTGAGACTAGGCATGCCAGGGGGACTTCTTGTTGCACAAAATTCTAAATGATGAAGTATTAAGAAGGGACCTGCACCTTGTCCATAAAGATATCAGATAAGACTTAAGGGGGCATAATCATCAGATTATTGAGAACCATGTTAAAACAGAATCCTGGAGACAGGGTTATGTTACAAGAGCAGCTGGACCGTGGAATCAGCTACCAGCTAATGTAATTGATGTCCCTGGTGTTAATGCATTTAAGGCAAGACTTGACAGGTTCGTTCAAGATGGCAACATTACTCCACTGTGAAGTGGGGACAACATTAATGGGCAATTGCCTTCTGTTGTCCTAAATCCGAGCATTATCCTCGAGTATTAATATCACCTTTAACAGCATCTGCAGATCTGTCGCTCTGACCCCCTTAAATACCCACCACTGCTCCCTTTACTCGATGCTTGGCTGGATGTCTCCGCAGACTTCTCAGCATTAGGGCTGGCATACGTGAAATGTGGTCCTATTCACAACGTCTCCTTGACCATTCCCTGACTGCAACTAGGTCAGAGCGCCTTCTCCATCTCTGCCTCCAGGCTCTGAAATAGCTTACCGGTCACTCTTCACTCACTAGACACCCCCAGCCTCTTCAAATACCATTTAAAAAATGTCCTCTTAGCCACCACGGTTTGTAAGTGCCCTCTCTGACATGGTATGGGGGCATTGTGGCACTGCCTGCTGCACTTGTTTTTAAGCAAGCTATCTAAATTAATAATGCCTTTGTTTATTTTTCTTATGAGCCACACTATTTACGCATCTGCCGAGTGTAGAATGTTTGGTTGACTTCTGCCTTCACTTTGGTCACTTATCAGTACAAATTATTGACTTACAATGTGTACTGTATGTACCACCTCCATTTCTATGCTGATTTTGACAGGAGCTCCTGCCACTCTTGAGAACCAACCTTTTTTTACATCTGTTGCAACAGTTCTTCTACTTCTTAGCCTAATCTATCCTTTACAATTTCTAGTCCATAAGGTTGGCCACCTATGGGCACCCTCTTCCCCTTCTTGACTACGCTACAGTGTCCTCTTTAATTTTCCTTTTCCCTCTCAGGTCCTCGTACAGGGAGGTCACTGTTATGACCTCTGAGCTGATATAAAACAGGCTGTGTTCCTCGTTGTTGGAGTTAGTATGCAATGGCACTATGTCATAAAATACTTTAATGTATATATCTTGTGTATAAAACCTGGAAATGTTGACTGTATATTATAGAAACTAAGTTAGTTGTGCTCTTTAAAATGTATGTAAATGCTGTAAGTTGAAAAAGTCTGAAATGTCACGTGATTTACATATATCCCATGATGCTTTGCATTATGGAAGTATGTGTGATATTGTGTTTCTTTGAAACTTGGCTTACTGTCAACGCCTTTGGGGTAACCCATGTTTCAGTGCTTCTGAACTGAGGTTCTTTGTCTTTAGCTTGTTTTTTTTTTTGTTTTTTGAGCTCCACCACCCAAGCAAACAAGGCCTGCATGGGGTGGAGACTGAATCTCAACTGCTAAGTAGATCAGAGATCAAGTGAGTCAGTAGGTGCTGGCCAAGTGTAGAGGAAAGACCAGCATAGTCTGTTGCTGCAATCTGATGTACTGAAGAAGGGATATGCCATTGCTTAAGGTTATCTTCTGCATTTTGAATAAACATCACACAGAGATTGTGTGTTGAACTTGAAGTTGAGTGTCTAGTCCATCTGTTATCCCAACCCCTCCACACTGATCCTAATGTATTATATGTTGAATCTAATGTATTGTATTCTACTGTATTGCATATCGACTCTGCATATCTAGAGAGCAGGGTCAGTAGCCCTGGTGCAGGAGGATCAAACTAACAGCGTGACCATCCTGAACCTCTTGTACTTGATGAATTTGTTCAGGGAACTGGGATCCAGGAGGGACCGAAGGTCTCCGGTCTTTCTGGGAACTAGGTAAACGTGGGAATAAAATCCCTTTCCCCTTTGAGCCAGGGGAACTGGCTCTATAGCCCACTTTTGTAGGAGGGCCTGAATTTCTCCTCCAATCAGGGGAACATGAGAAGGAGGATAGTGGGAGGACACTGGTGGAGTTTCTGGAGGTACTTGCTCGAACTCCAAAGTATGACCTCTCTATGAGCTGTAGAATACAGAGGTCTGTCATTATTTTGCTCCAACCCTCGAGACAGAGGGAGAAGTGACCCCCCCCCCACAACTTCCCCCACTGACTCCGCTGGAGGACGGGGGTTGGACAAGGAGTCACTGTGTTGCTCCAGGAGTAGGCAGAGGGTCCAGGGAGGACTTAGGGGCCCAAGGGCAGAACTTCCAGGAGTCTGGAGGAGGTCTTTCTTTGTAGCCCCCCATGCTGAGGCTGGTTTTGGGGCTGCTGACCTGAGGGCTTCCAAAATGGCTGCTTTAAAGTGTCTTTGGTTGCCTTTATACATTTTTGGATGGACCAAATGGACTTCCAGGTCTTGGAGACAGGTGATCAGTTTGTCTCATCCCAAAGAGGACCGAGCCCTTGAAGGGAGGTCCAAGATGCCTAACTGCAGCTCCTAGGAGAATCCTGAGACTGTAAGCCAGGCATAGCGCCTAAGGCAGACGCCCGAAGCCGCCGCTCTGGCTGCCGTATCCACAGTATCGTATGAGGCACGCAGAAAATGGGTGATTATATTCGACCCCGATTTGAGGAGGTCCGGGAGTTCCGTATTCTGTGCAGAGTCTGGAAGGGCCTGAGTTTTTCTCCATACCTTTCTCGCACAGGGCATTTTGGTATTGTACCACGTGTGTGAGAAAGTTAAGGGACCTGATGGAGCAAGTGGAGGATGAGTAAACCTTTTTGCCCATCTGGTCGATATATTTGAACTCTTGGTTAGGAGGCCGAGTACTCAGATGTTTAGGCTTCTTGATTTATCATGAGCTGCCATAATCACCATAGAGTCCACACTGAGGGTGTTCTGCCAGGAAGGGCTCTTCCCAGGGCTCTATACAGCCTGTGCGACTTCTTGGAGATGGTGGAGGTGGTGGATGGATGCTTCCAGGTTAACCATGTGAGGTCCTGACAGGTGTTAACCAAAGAAAGCACCACTAAAGGCTTGGGCTCCCCTCTGCCTCCAGGTACTTTGCCAACCTCCACCTCTCCAGATCCAGGTCCTCGGTCTCCCATCCATTAGAGGCCTGAATGTGCCTTATGACGTCCATGAACATCGGGTAGTCAGGAGGCGATCTGGGGGTGTCCTTATTATCTGGGGAGGAAGGGCGACCCCCAGGTTCAGAACAGTCCAAGCCCGAGGACGAAGAACTGTAGCTGGTGTCTGCCGAGGAGGAGGACGAAAAACTAGAGCGATGTCAGCTATGGGACTGATGACTGCTATGGAACCGGCGCCCGCTGTGGGAGCAATGTGAGACCGGTGACTGTGAAGGCTGGATGAGCGGAAGTACTTGCCATGACACCGCTCTCTGTGTGTGGGTCTACCACAGTGGTCGTTTTGGCTCGGGGTACAGTCCTTTGGAGCAGAAGATGGTTGTGTATGCTCCTGATCCTGGTCCGGCTGTGGCTTGGACTCCACGGTCACAGACTGCTTTGCCCTGGTACCACCAGAAGGAGAAGAGTTCCTGGATCCAGTCTTTGAAGAACTGCGGACCAGATCCGGTGTTGGAGCACCTGGCATCTGGGGGTCTGGAATTAGAGGTGGCGTCAGACTCAGAGGCGAGACGGGGTGCTTAGAAGCCCCATCTGGCCTAAGATTTATCATCGGGGAGCCTCCATTGGGGGAGAGGAGACTACCTCGACCAGTGACAGAGAATGGGCTGGCGAGGAGGTGGGTAACGCCCTTTCCGATGTCCGGGAAGGCAACCCCTTAGCAGGCAGCTGCTTGGTGGAGTCTGGGGAGGTGCAGCCATTGGCTTGGTTGGGGTCTTAGGCAAAGTCACCGGAGAACAGGGTGGGGTGGTGTCAGGTGCTCGTGCGAACCTGACATCTGCCCCTGATGACTGGGAGTCTTGTCCAAGGCCTTGGATGAGGCCATCGTCGGAACTGAGCAGGCAGGAACCGAAGCATCACTGACCTGCTTCTGGCCTGTTCCAGCCCCTAAGGTGGAGGGTGACCCTGCTGGTGTGGCCTTCACCTTGAGGAATGTCAGGGTAGAGACAGAAGCCCCGACCCCAACTTGCTCCCGCTCAACTCCAGGATGGCAGTGGGAGGTTTTGTTGCCGGCTGCCTAGAGGCGGCATGAGCAGGCTGCGAGAATGGTCTGAGCCCCCGTGGGACGAGGAGCCGGACAAAGACTTCTTGTGGAGCAGGGACCTGGAACGGAAGCATCTCCAGGACTTTTCCCAGTCCTTAGACTTGTGTTTCCCAGAGTCCTTCCGTTTCTCCTTGTGTGGCTTCGAGGGGGAGGTGGAGGCTGAAGAAGAAGAAGATGATGAAGAAGGACTCTTCCCCACTGGCTGCGTCTGCATGGTGGCAAGCTGCTGCTCAAGGAGGTGAGCCTTAAGGGCCTTCTGGTGCTGGTTCCGAGTCTGGGAGTTAAATTGTTTGCAGTGCTTGCAGGCCGCGGTTTAGGCCTAGGCAAAAAGGCAGGCCTCATGACCGTCCTTTGACGGCAGCTGCTTGCCACAAGCGCACTTGGATTTTCTTCATTCTGTGGATGAAACGGATGATGCCGGAGATGAAGACATGCAGAAAGTAATGAAATTCGAAGACTTTTTCAATAAAAGGAAGAAAAGTAAGAAAAAAAAAATCCGATGAAAGCGGTCGAACTGTTGCGAGAAGGCATCCGAGGAGCCAATGCAAATGGGTCGACGTGGGGAAAAGAACTGAGGAGGGGCTGGGGACCATCCCCTTTATACTGTTGGCCGATGTCGGGGGTGGTCCCCGCTGAAAACTGCTAGCTAGAAGGTTTCGTGGGGTCCTAGCGCATAGCGTCTAGTCACCCACAGTTACTGCCTGCTGCAAGAGCTCTCACTGAAGTAAGATCTACTGTTACAGGTGAGTAACCTGTTTTCTAGGGACATGGATATGTTGTTCTACCCACACTATCAGGCAGACTCCTACCAGTTCTCCTGGAGGAGGGGCAAGCGCACACACACCCTACTTCAGGAACAGAGATTGGAGAACTGAGGCCCCAAAACCAGCATTCAGGCGTGACTCGGGGTCGATGTGATAATGGGAAATGAAGGTGTATGCTGATCACCAGGTAGCAGCCCTGCAGATTTCCTGGACAGGAACATCCCTGGATGCAGCCACTGAGGCAGCGGTATGATGGATGGAATGAGCCCTTAGCCTCTGGGATGCTCTACCGCCAACCTATAGCAGAAAGTCGATGCAGGATACAACCCAACTGCTAATCGTCAGCTTAGCTGTCAGTCTAGGTGTGGCTTTAGCGTAGGTGACAATCAGCTGGCAAACCTCTCCCCAACTCCAGCCATGCGATCCTTGAAGTAGGCAAGTACTCGCCGCAGGTCCAAAGTATGGAGCTTGTGCTCGGCCTCCAAGGTGTGATTGGTGAAGTACACCAGGAGATTAATCATCTGATTAAGATAAACTCTGACACAACCTTCAGAAGGAAGTTCTGGTTGGGGCACAAGATGACCAGATAAGGAGACTCCACCGAGCGCCTGGGGCTCACTGATCCTTCTGACTGACGTAACAGCAACCAGGAGGCGGTCTTCCATGACAGGTGTGACATCTCACACCTGTGCATCCGTTCAAATGACTTGCCCATGAGCTTTGCCAAAACCAGCAACAAGTCCCACGGTGGTGGTGGTTCACGCACTGAAGGGAAATGTGGTCAGGGCCCTTGAACAAGCACAAGACCACCTTCTCCTATGCCACCATCACCGACTGCTGACTGGCCGCACCTGGTTAGCAGAGCTGGCCTGCCAGGTGCACCCTGAGGGTCATCGACCAAAGGCCCAACTGAGAGAGGGACCAAAGGCAGTCAAGGACATGGCTTTATCCATCTAGACTTGGACCACCTGACCCAGAATGTGTGGAGCGAATGCAGTCAGTGCTAGCCGAACTGCCCGGAGCTCCAGCAGGTTGATGTGGCATTGGGACTCCTCGGGGGACCAGAGCCCGTGGACTGTGTGTTCCTCCAGGTGGGCACCGCAGCTCATTAGAGAGGCATCGGTCATCAGGATGACCGTTGGCTCTGGGCGGACAAATGAGTTCCCTTCCTGCAGATGTGCTGGGACTAACCACCACTGGCTAGCATCTCACATCCGCTGGGTCACAGTGACCAGCTGGTCGAAGTGACCAGTGCGATGAGACCACTGGCCAGCCAGCACCAACTGCGTGGGCACATTCTCCAGCAGGCCGACCACACCACGGTACAGACTGCCATGTAGCCCAGCAAGTGAAGGAATTCCCAGGCAGGCGCAACTGCCAACCGAAATGATTGGGCACAAGAGAAGACAGCCTCCACCCTGTCCACCGGGAGCTGTTCTCTGGCTCTGCAAGTGTTGAGCTCCGCCCCAATGAGGTTGATCACCTGCGGGGTATGAGTTCCGACTTGGTCTCATTGACCAGGAGGCCAAGCTTGATGCAGGTCTGGAGGGCCAGGTCCCTGGACTGCTCCACCTCCTGCCTGGAGGGACCTGCTATCAGCAGTCAACCAGGTAGAGGTAAACCTGGACCTCACAGCGACTCAGGAAAGCTGCCACCACTGCAATACACTTGGTGAAGACCCTGGGGGCCGAGGAGAGGCCGAAGGGCATGGCCTGGAACTCAAGAGGGTTCCCTTAGCTCAAAAGTGGAGGAACCTTTGGTGAGACGGCCGGATCGGATGTGAAAGAACATGTCCTGAAGATCCTGGGAGCAAAACCACATGTTTTGCTTTAGAGATGGTATGATCTGAGACAGAGTCACCATCCTGAAGGTGCATGTCTAAGGAACTGGTCAGGTCGTGCAGATCTAGAAAGGGCACCAGCCCCCATCCACTGGCACCAGGATGTACCTGAAACAAACCCTGGGTGTTCTAGAGGATCTCGACAGGAACCACAACCTCCTTCGGAGGAGTTGGGCTATGTTGTCTCTGAGAGCTGACAGCAAATCTGCTGAAACCAAGTCCTCCCATGGGGTGTGGCTTGGCAAGAAAAGTACTGCCCAAACTCTAGTGGCAGACCTGACCCACCACTTCTACAACCCACCTGTCTGTGGTGACAGCAGACCAGGCAGAAAGGAAGTGGTGGAGCTGGCCCCATGGGAGGACCCAGGGAGGCGTGGACGGCATGAGGGAGGCACCTTCATCCCGTCACTGGGCAAGCTTGAGGAGGGGGCCCAGCTGAGGGGCCACCGAGCCCCCTCCCCTGGCTTATGGACAACTGAGGCCAATGACTTGGGACGAGGTTGCCAAACCTGATCCTGCTACCAGCCAGTTGCTGGGCTGGCTTGGCAGAAGGAGTGGAGGTGGACTGAAACAGCTTTCATTTCTGTTACTGCTTAAAGCCCTTAGGGTCCTTCTGGGCAGATGTCACAAGGTGGCACTGGAGTTCTCAATGCGTGTGAGGTGACCCAGGACCCTGGGCCCGGAAAGGTCGGTGTCCAGGAAAGGGGCATCTGCCAGCTTGTGCTGAGTGTCCACCTTGAAGGTCGAGATCCTCAGCCAAGCCTTGCAGTGCATGGTCACTGAGGCCACCAAGGAGCGGGCACAGGAGTCCCCAATGTCCATGGCAATCTGGAGCTGTTGCTTGGCCACAGCCCCGCCCCTGGTCTTGGACCTGTTTAACCATAGTCTGAAGGTCTGCAGGCAGATGAGGATGCGCCCCATCTAAGGTGCCCAGCAGGATATGGGAGAAGTGGGCTACGATGGGGCCGCGCTCGCCTGGTACAGGCAAAGCGAGAAGGCAATATAGACCTTCTTAGCTGCATGGTTCAACTTTTTGGACTCCTTATCAGGCGGCTTGTCAACATCCCTGATGTTGCCGGAACACAGTGTCGGCCACCAACTCCGAGGCCGAGGGGTGCTCTGTAAATCCCGAAAGGGATCCAGTGGGTACTGCATACTTGCGGGTCATCCAGGCCGAAGGCGCAGGGCAGGAAGCGGGGTGCTGCCAGAGCTCCACGGCAGGGCCAAGAATGGCCTTTGCCACTGGGAAAGCCTCCATTGTAGAGTCTCCTCGGTCAAGGATCTCAGTCAATGGGTAACGAGCCTGTTTCTGGACGGACTCCATCTTCATACCCATCGACTTGGAGATCAGATGGAGGAGGCCCATGAGAGAGAGGATGGACCTTCGTCCATCGAGAGGTCCCCCACAGACTCCACATCGACTGGATGGGAGTGCAGGGAGGAACCCTCAAACTCTGAAGAGTCATCAAAGAGCAGTCTACCACCAAAGTCCCCGCCGACCCTCTGCAGACGGTCAGGGTTGAGGGTGACTGACACTAATGGGGAAGCCCCTTGACCAGCCAACACTCCTTAGTCAGTGCGCCAGCCATTGGCTGTTTAGGCGATGGTTCCACCACACTTGGCGGAGAAGCCGGAATCGGCCAAGTCGGGAATATTTTAACCGGTTCCATCGGCAGAGTCGGACATTCAGGTGACAGCCAGGTGATGGCCAGCATAGAAACCGGGGACAGTTTGGCACCAGTAAACACCAACTGTTGCCACATCAAGTCCTTGTAGCATCGATGCAACTCGCATCGAAGCCTCTCCTCACCAGAGGAGGACAAGGATGAAGAATAGCGGTGGTGCTGCTTCCCATGGTGCGAGAGGGAGTAGTGCTGATGATGGTGGGACTGGCTCGACCCACGGGAAGAGACGAGGCTCTGGCTGCCAGGGGCCAGTGGCGGGACAGAGGGAATCAGTGATCGCAGAGGCTCATCCTGATCAGGGTCAGGGACCAGAGGTGGCAGGTCAGCTGACTGATCTGTCCCTCCCATGGTCTGTGTCAGGACCAGGGTCCTAGACAAGGAAGCATCACCCTCTTCGGTCAACAACTGGTCAGTCGGCTCAAGAAAAATCTCAGCTGGGACTTCGACCAGCATCTTATGGACGAGGATTCGACCAAAGTCAAATTAGGAGCAGCGTGGGAATCAGAGGCCCTTGACCAAGAGTACTCTCGAGCCCACAAATGGCGACAAGTCTTTTCTTTTTTGTACTAATTTTTTAAGTTTAGATTGTGACCGGGAGCTCCTGCCACTCTTGAGGACCGACTTTTTCTTAAATCTGTTGAAACAGTTCTTCTATTTCTAAACCCAATCTATCCTTTATTATTTCTAGTCCATAAGGTTGCACCTATGGGCATCCCTCCCTTTCTTGACTATGCTACAGTGTCCTCTTTAATTTTCATTTTTCCCTCTCAGGTCCTCATACAGGAGGTTATTGTGTGACTTTAGAGTATATGTAAAACAGATTGTGTTTACTGTTGTTGGATTTAGTATGTAATAGCACTGTTATAAATACCTTGATGTATATACCTTATGTTTATGAAACCTGTAATGTTTAAAATGCCATGGCACTTGGTGTTTTGATAGTGGTAAAAATTGCTGGTGACTGTTATAGAAATTAAGCCAGTTGTGCTATTTAAAATGCATGTAAATTGCTGTAAACTTAAGCCAGAAATGTCATGGTGAGTTGCATATATCCCATGATGCACTGCATTATGGAAGTATGTATGATGATGTATTTCTTTGAAATTTGATTTGTTGCCAATGTCCTTTGGGGTAGCTGTTCTTTCAGTGATTCTGCATTAAGGTTCTTTGTTTATAGCTTGTTTTGTTTGTTTTTGTTTTCTTTTTGAGCCCCCACTACACAAGCAAACAGGGCTTGCATAGGGGTGGTCGCTACATCTCAACTAGTGAATCGGATCAGAGATCAGTGTCAGTAGGTGCTGGCTAAGTGCAGAGAAAGGACATTCATAGTCTGTTGCGGCAAACTGATGTACTGAAGAAGGGATATGGCATTGCAGAAGCTTATTTCTTGTATTTTGAATAAACATCACACAAAGATTGTGTGTTGAACCTGAAGTTCGGTGTCTGGTCCATCTGCTATCCCACAACCCCTCCACATAGATTTGCCAGTGGGTCCCTGATCAAAGGTCGGCAGAGACTGGCACAATTCCTTGAAAGAGCCCGTAAAGGTCGAGCCCAGCTGAAGTGTCATGAAGGCAGAAGCTAAGGAAGAATGGGACGATATCTGGGCCACCTCCTCTTCGAAGGCTGCAAGCTGCTCAGCGGACACTGCAGCTGCAGAGACCATCCAACGGGCATCCTTAGACTTAACCGGCGGGTTCCACTGCGCCGGGTGGCCCAGTTTCAGGTGGGTGAGATGATCCTCCAGAACGGTCGGGTGAAACAAGTGGCAAAAGTCACAGGCCTGCGGATCATGGTTGTGCCCCAGGCAGTAGATGCACGCGGTGTGCAGGTCGGTCCTGGAAATCTTCTGCCCGCAAGGGCACCGACAGAACCCAGGAGCAGATTTATCATCCATTGCGGTCACGATCGAAGATCGAGCTGAAGACAAAAACTTTAACTAAAAGAAGCTACCATTTTCTTACTAATTTAACACTTCTATCTCAGCAGGAGTCAGTGTCTGTTCAGATTAAGCAGACAGATACTTTATTAGAAGTAGAAGGGGTCTTATTTAGGGTTAAAAAAAGAAAAGAAAGAAGGTGAGTGTTCTGTGCTAGGAAGGGTACTGTATCAACTTACTTTGCTAAATCAGTAGGAGGAGAGAGCTTAATTGGGGGTGTGGCTTAGACAATATAAAAGCATGTGACTCCAATTACAACCTCCTGTTGCTAGCCTTTGGAAGACAGAAATCTTGCTGGTAGAGCAGAAAGCAGCTAACTAAAGAAGCTACCATTTTCTTACTAATTTAACACTTCTATCTCAGCAGGAGTCAGTGTCTGTTCAGATTAAGCAGACAGATTATTAGACGTAGAAGGGGTCTTATTTAGGGTTAAAAAAAAGTCAGTGTGTGTTCTGTGCTGGGAAGGGTACTGTATCAACTTACTTTGCTAAATCAGTAGGAGGAGAGAGAGCTTAATTGGGGGTGTGGCTTAGACAATATAAAAGCAGGTGACTCCAATTACAACTTCCTGTTGCTAGCCTTTTTTCTTACTAATTTCCCTCCATCCCACCCACCCAAGCCAGTTCTACTTTTATAGCCACTTGATTTGACTGACAACAGGAACTTCCTATTTGGCAGTAGGAAGGAAAGATCATAGAGAAACATTAGTTTTGTCAACCCTAAAGTAAAAGTAGCTCACTCTTCCCCAGCTGCTGGTGGTCTGACACTAAGCAAGGAAGAAGGAGGCTACTGAAGAATATAGGAAGTTGCTGTCCCAGAACAGGAAGGGTGAGCGTTGTAAGGAGAGGAGAAAGTAAGCATACAGAAAAACAGGAGAGGGGACACAATATAAGACATGATAGGAGTGGTGCAGTGCAATGGCTGTGGAGTGGCAGTGTTCCGGGAGACATTCTGGAGGCTGTGATGCTGCCCTATTTGCAGGCACCTCTCTGGTCTGAGGGAGTAGGTTGCCCGTCTCCAGGCTGACCTGGCTAGGATTCGTGAAACCTCCTCCCCCACCCAGGGACCACCAGGGCCAATGCCACTACCTCAGAGGTTGCCAAGAAAGAGGAGAGGCTGGACCAGGGTAGGCTCAGGGAGGGAGAGGGTGGTGGAACAGAGTTGCATCCTCAGCTGTACCTCTCCACAATTTATACGCTCTTCTGGTGGATAGTGGTTCCTCTATGGCGGCACCTGCAGTGGAGGCCAAGAAGGATGCTGGGAACCTTCACAAAGGAGACCCACAGGAGGCTGGCATGGGACCCCACAGGGGAAGGAAATGACTCCTGGTGGGGACTCAATCATTAGGGGTAGAAGTGGGGAGGAAGGGAGAGGGAGGCAAGGTGCCTGTCTGGCGCCATGGCTTGGAGGGACAGGAAGCAAATCCTCAGGATCGTGGGAGCAGCTGCACGAGGGAGGGAGCTGGATGTCATTGTCTACCTAGGGACAAATGACCTGGCTAGAAATGGGATCAGAGCAGTGCAAGAAGAGTCTGTAGAGTTGGGGAGGGCCTTAGACAAGTAGTGATGCGGTAACCTGCTCGGAGGTGCTGCCTGTTTATGGCAAGGGTGAAGCTAGGTACTCCTCACCAGGAATTCAATGAATGGTTGAAAAACTGGTGTGAAGCTCAGGGTTTAGCTTCATTGGGGACTGGGAAGCCACCTGGAGGATGCAGACCTATTCTGGCGCGATGGTCTGCATCTGTCGAGAGACCAGGATCCTAGGTGAGAGGTTTAAATGCTTCATTAGCAATCATTTAAACTAGCCAAGGGGAGGCATGAAACAGGAGCAGGAAACCAACCCCCACAAAACACGGTAATTAGTGAGTAAACACCAAGGTAGAGCAGTCATTAGGAGCAGGACAGAGGTAAATGTAAAAAAGGTAAAGGCAGTAAGGACAGGGATGGGGCTAAAAGGGCAAGACCATCAAAAAGTGGAAGGTGATGAGTACCAATGCCCATAGTCTGTGTTACAAGCTGCCTTATCTAGTGGCCTTGATGGAAGAGGGTTGCCTGGATATTGTGGCAGTCACAGAAACCTGGTACACAGAGAACCATGACTGGGATGTCAACATACCAGGATACACAATCTACAGGAGGGAAAAAGAGGAAGGAGTAGCTCTCTATATAAAGGAATGGATCAAAGCAACAGAACTAAAGAGTAAACAGGGAACAGATGAGGCCCTCTGAGTCACCCTGGAGACAGGAAATGGCACCACAATCTGCATGGGGGTTGTACACAGACCCCCATCTCAGGGGGAGGGAATGGACATGGAAATGATAGAAGACATCCTTAGAACGGGGAAAAAAGGGAGATATTGTTGATGGGGGACCTGAATATGCCAGATGTTAACTGGAGCATCTTTGCTGCAGGCACATCCAAGAGCAGGGTCATTCTTGATGCCCTACAAGGAGCATGCCTCAGACAGCTAGTATTGGAACCCACTCAGGAGGGAGCAATCTTAGACCTGGTACTCTCAATGGGGATGGAGAAAGAATCTCAGATTTAGAAGTGGGTAGCCATCTGGGAACAAGCGACCACCAAACAGTGTGGCTCGTGATAAACACAGCCATACAATCAAGCCATAAAAAGCAAGAGTATTGGACTTTAGGAGGGCTGACTTTGGAAAAATTAGAAAGTGCCTCAGAAAAGCACTAGCAAACAGGCAAGAAGGAGGGGTGGAGGGACAATGGGGAGTAATCAAAACAGCCATCACAGAGGCAACAAGCCTTTGTGTAAAGCAAACTAACAAAACACAACGAAGGAAAAAAATGCTATGGTTCTCAAAAGAGGTTGCAGGGAAGGTTAAAGAGAAAAGTACAGCATTCTGGAAATATAAGGAAACAGAGAAGGAACAGGACAGATAACTTTATCAGTTCAAGCAGAAAGAGGCAGGGAAGGCAGTCAGAATTGCAAATGCCCAAACTGAGGAAAGAATAGGCAACTCTGTTAAGAAGGGGGATAAGACCTTTTATAGGTACATTAGGGAACGAAAAAAGACCAAAGGAGGGATACTGAGGGTTAATAAATTGGAGGGAATGTGGGCAGATGGTGACAGTGGAAAAGCAGAGATACTGAACGAATATTTCTACTCAGTATTCACAAAGGAAGAGGAGGGGGAGGTACCTAAACCAAACAAGAGAAACACTCTGAAGATGGGGGTCGATACCAGTCCATTTATAGAAGAAAGGGTCTGAAAGAACTAATAAAATTGAAGGTGGACAAAGCAATGGGGCCTGATGGGATTCACCCAAGAATTCTAAATGAACTAAGGGTAGAACTAGTGACACGCTGACTACTCTCTTTAACAAATCATGGGAGGATGGGGTGGTACCCGAGGACTGGAGGAGGGCCGATGTGATTCCTCTTCACAAAAGTTGGAGCAGGACAGAGGCAGGAAACTATAGACCAGTTAGTTTGACCTCAATGGTAGGGAAAATGATGGAATCACTTCTGAAGAAAAGAACTGTTGAGTACCTAGAGGCCAGTGGAGCACAGGACCCAAGGCAGCATGGATTCACGATGGGAAGGTGCGTCAGGCGAATCTAAAGACTTCTTTGACTGGGTGACCAAAGTAGTAGACCAGGAGGGGCTGTGGACATGGCCTACCTAGATTTTAGCAAGGCATCTGATACAGTCCCACATAAAGATTAATACACAAGTTAGCCAGCCTTGGAGTGGGTCCCAAGGTGTGTAGCCTAGATAAAAAATTGGCTAGACAACAGGACACAAGGGTAGTAGTAGAAAGTCCACAGTGAAGAAAGGAGGGTTACTAGCGGGTACCACAGGGTTCAGTACTGGGACTGGTCCTTTTTAATGTCTTTATAAGTGACATTGCAGAGAAACTGGAAGGAAAAAGTATGTCTCTTCGCAGACAACACAAAGATCTGCAACAGGGTTGATACATAAGATGGAGTGAAAAGGATGAGAAGGGACTTGGCAAGGTTGGAGGAATGGTCAAATGTATGGCAGTTCAGATTCAATGCAAAGAAGTACAAGGTAATGCACCTGGGAAACAAAACCCAGGGGAAGAATACAATAGGGGGTGAGATACTGACAACAGTAAAATGAAAAGGGAGCTGGGGGTAATTACATCGGATGACCTAAAGGTGGGCAAGCAATGTGAGAAGGCAGTAAGGAAGGCTGGGGGGATACTGGGATGCATAAGGAGAGGCAGCAATAGTAGAAAACAGGAAGTTGTGATCTCTTTGTACAGACCCTATCTGGAGTACTGTGTGCAGTTCTCCAGGTGGAGACCCCATCTCCGCAAAAGACATAGAAAGGAGGCTGTGCAGAGGAGGGCAACCAAAATGGTGCAGGGTCTGCACCAGAAGACATCTGAAGAAAGACTAAAGGAGCTTAATATGTACACCCTTGAGAAGAAGGAGAGAGGGACATGATGAAACTTCAAGTATCTCAAGGAATCAACAAGTCAAGAGGGTAGCATCTTTCAGAAAAGAGATGTGCAAGAACAAGGGGCACAATTTGAAGATAGAGGAGGGCGGCTAGAGTTAATGTGAGAAGTATTTTTCATGGAGAGGGTTGTGGATGCATGGAACAGAATCCTGAGGAGGTCGTGGAGTCAAGAACAGTGGAGGAATTCAAGAATGTATGAGACAGATATAAGGCAGTCCTAGTGGGGGGTAGGAGGAAGTAAGCTGTTTTGGTTAACTAGGATCTGCAGCTTATCTGTTAGGTAGGAAAATGGGCAGACTAGGTGGGCCAAGCGGTCCTTATTTGCTGTCAAATTCTATGTTTCTTGTAAGAGTTGGTTTGAAAGTAATTCTGAAGAATTTAAGCATTAGGCCTACTAACGTGGGAAAGGTAAGGAGGGAACCTGCTTCTTCCAGCGGAAAGGAAGATCTGGCATCCAAGGCAAAGTGGAGGAGTTACCACCCAGGTGGATGGGAAGCCAGCTTGAAAACTTTCCAGCACATCTTAAAGGGAAGGACACTGCCAGATAGTGTGGATAGAACAACATATTCACGTCCCTAGAATGACCTTTGCGGGCCTGCTAAAGGCTTGTCATACTTGCGGTAACAAACAATGCAGTTAACCAAACACTTGGACAAACACTGCTTAGAAATAGGAGACCCTTCTTTCTGCGTGGCGAAAAAGAAACAAATAACTGATCAGATTTCCTGATTACTTGGGTGTGATCCAAATAATAACGAAGCACCTGATGGACATCCACAGTACGTAGTAGTGCCTCCCCTGGATTCGTATACTCTGGGTAATACACAGGCAGGTGATGCCTTGAGTAAGCATAAACCCGAACACTACTTTAGGGAGAAACTAAGGATTGGTCTGCAAGGACACCCTGTCCTTGCGGAAAACTAAATAAGGCTCTTTACACATCAGAGTCTGAAGCTCAGAAATCCCACGAGCAGAAGTAATGGCAACTAAAAAAAAAAAACAGAAAAAAAAAACAGGTTACTCACCTGAAACAGTAGTTCTAGTAGTGATATATGATGTTCATCCACACTTTCTGGCATTTGCCTTTCCCTTTAAGACTGGACAGAATGTCTTCACGCTGGCTCCTCCCACCCACTCGGTGGGTAACTCTCTCGGCTCCACTCCATGATGCCAGATCTTGCCAGCTGGAAGCAGTTGTGTGCAAAAAGCCAGGGAGGTTGGGTGGGTCAGTGTGGATAAACATCATATACCACTCCTAGAAAGTACAGTTTTGTAAAACTTACTGTAACAGTAGATCTTTGAGGTGTCTCTTGCAGTAGGTAATACTTTTGGTTATCCAGCAGAGGCCTCTCTAGCGCATGGCAGCTCTTCTAGCAGTCTTTTCCAGGGATCACCCACATGTGACATCAGCTTCCTGTTTCCTATATAAGTGTGGGCAGCCCCTGATGTCCTCAGTTCTCCCACCAGATTCAGCTCGCAAAGCAAGGACCGAGGGGAAGCCGAGGTACCAAAGGAGTCCCCAACCCTAGTCACTGGGCCAGAAGTTGTTTCCTTAGAGAAGGAGGGGGATGGAGGATGGGAACCGACTTATTGCAAGAGACACTCCTCAAAGATCTACTGTTACGGTAAGTTTTTATGTAACTGTACCATTTTCCACGGAGTGGTCTCTTGCAGTAGGTAATATTTTTGGGATTAATCCCAAGCAGTAAAGCCCATGTATGAGGCCAGTTATGATAGGAGACCTTGTAGGACTGCACAGCCGAAGGTCGTCCTGCGTCGTGAGGCAATATCCAGATTGTTGTGCCTCGTGAATGTATGAATGCGTGGACCAAGAAGCTGCAGTGCAGATATCTGAAATGGAGCTCCTTTAAAGTAAGCCACAGTAGTGGCCATAGCTCTAGTGGAATGGGTTTGGACAAGTCCAGGTAAAGGCTTGTTGTAACAAAATGTAATACAATTTGCCAACCAGGATGAAAGCGTACATTTAACAACCAGGAAGCTATCGCAACCTGGGGCAAAGGAGATGAACATTTGAGACGTCTTTTTAATCAATTGCGTCTGATTAGTATAGTAGCGTAATATACGATGGACATCTGAAGGAGGTAATGGATCTTCACCCTGACTGGAGTAGTCAGTATAGTAGACCGGAAGCTCCAAGGACTGAGTTAAAGTATGTTCGGAGACTACTTTAGGAAGGAAGGAAGGGCTGGTATGAAGGACCACCCTGTCTTTGTGGAAAATCAAGTAAGGTTGCCTACACATGAGGGCATGAAGCTCAGAAATACGTTGAACGGAAGTGACAGCCACCAGAAATAGGGTTTTCCATGAAAGAAAATGGTGTTCACAAGTGGCTGCTGGCTCAAAAGGCTCAAGGGTAAATTTTTCTATCATAAAATGGAGAGCCCACGGAGGAGTGGGTCTTCTAATAGGAGATTTAATATGTAACATTCCTTTCAAAAACATCTTGGCTAGATGATGCTGGTACAGTAACCTGCCATCCAGAATGTTGTTCTTGCCGATGACTGCTGTTTTCAGAAGTTGCTCTAGCTGCTGCATGTGAGCTGAAGATGGCAAAAAAAGGGACTGAGGATACCAGGGACTGCCCACACTTACATACGGAACAGGAAGCTGATGTCATGTGTGGGTGGTCCCTGGAAAAGCCTGCTAGAAGAGCTGCCATGTGCCACAGTGACCTCTGCTGGATACCCAAAGGTATCACCTACTGCAAGAAATCACTCCGTGGAAGATCTACTGTTACAGGTGAGTAACCTGTTTTTCTAGGGATGTGGATATGATGTTTTATCCACACTTTCTGGCAGACTCCTAGGAGTTCTCTGGGAGAGGGAGGCAAGGTGCACACCCCCTACTTGGGAAATAAGGATTGGAGAACTGAGGCCCCAAAATCAGTATCCCAGAGTGACTCAAGGTCGATGGGGTAGTGGGAAATGAAGCTGTGTGCTGACCTCCAGGTAGCAGCCCTGCAGATTTCCTGGATAGGGACGTCCCTGGAAGCAGCCACCAAGGCAGCGATATGGCGGGTGGAATGAGCTCTAAGCCCTATGGGATGCTCCCTTCCCACCAACCTACAGCAGAAATCAATGCAGGATACAATCCACCTGCCAGTCGTCTGCTTGGCTGCTGGCCTGCCAGGTGCGGCTTCAGTGTAGGTGACAAATAAGTGGCAAACCTCTCCCCGAGCTCCAGCCTTCCACTCTTTGTAATAAGCAAGCGCTTGCCTCAGGTCCAGAGTATGAAGCCTGTGCTCAGCCTCTGAGGTGTGACTGTAAAATACACGGAAGATTAATTACCTGATTAAGGTGAAAATCCAACACAACCTTTGAGAGATACTTTGAGTTGGGGCACAGGACAACCTTGTCCTGTGGAAAACCAGGTAAGGAGACTCCACGGACACACCTGGAGCTCACTGATCCTTCTGGCTAACATGCTAGCTACCAGGAAGGTGGTCTTCCATGACAGGCGAGATGTCACACCTGTGCATCGGTTGGAATGACTTGTCCATGAGCTTTGTCAAACCAGCAACAGATCCCAAGGTGGTGGTTAGCACTGGATTGGAAATGTGGTCAAGGCCTTTAAAAAAGCACCAGACCACCTTCTCCTGCACCACTAACTGCTGACCAGCCTGTACCAGTAAGCAGAGATGGCTGCAGGTGCACCTCGAGGTCACATAGACGAAGGTCCAACTGAGAGAGGGACCACAGGTAGTCAAAATGCTAGCCACTGGACAGGACAAGGGTCCAACCCTTGCCCTGACACCAAATAGAGAACCTCTTCCATTTGAAAGCATAGCACTTCCTGGTTGACTCCTTCCGAGATGCCTCCCAACAGTGAAGACATCTTCAGAGACCCAAAGCCTGGAACTCTAGCCTCTCAGGAACTAGGCTGTCAGGTGCAGGGGTTGAAGGTCCAGATGGAGTACCTTCCCCTGATTGATGGAGAGCAGGTCTGGGCAGAAAGGAAGACGCCCAGGGAGCCTGCTACTGAGGCTGAGGAGATTGAGGTACCAGACTTGGCGGGCCAGTCCGGAGCCACCAAGATTATCTGTGCCTTTTCTTCCTTGCCTTGAGCAACACTTTGTGAATCAAGGGAAGTGGAGGAAGGCATAGAAGAAACCTAGGGTCGCATCAGAAGAGCATCCTGCTGAGGCGAGTTGGGCACAAAACAGCCTCAGCTTTGCGTTCTCCTAGGCCGAACAGGTCTACCTGAGGGATGCCCCACTGGGAAAACAGACTGTGTATTACCTCTGGGTGGAGAGACCACTCCTGAGATGCCTCCTCCACATGGCTGAGGCGTCCGCCAGCTGGCTGTAGGCCCCTGCCACATGGATGGCTGGGAGAGTGGCCCCCAGGTTGCATCTGACAGTCCACATGGAAACTTAATTGCACAATGGCAGGGAATGCGTCCTGCCCTGTTTATTTAGGAAGTACATAGTCGTGGTGTGTTGTCAGTCTGGACCTGGACCACCTGACCCCAATGTGAGCAGCAAGGCAGTCCAGCAGGTTGATGTGGCACGGGACTCCTCAGGGATCCAGAACCTGTGTACTCTGTGTTCCCTCAAGTGGGTACCCCAGTCCATAAGAGAGGCATCGGTCAACAGGATGACCGTCAGCTCTGGGTGGACAAACAGGATCCCTTTCTGCAGATGTTCTGGCACTAACCACCACTGGAGAGTGTCCCACATCCACTGGGTCACAGTGTTCAGCTGGCCGATGTGACCCTTGAGCTTAGACCTCTGACTGGCCAGCCCACTGTAGACAGTGCATTCTCCAGCGGGCCCAACAGACCATGCTGGTGCAGGCTGCCATACAACCCAGCAAGCGCAGGAAGTCCCGGCACAGGGTGCAATTGTCCAACCTGAAATGATCAGGCAAAGGAAGAGAGAGCCTCCACCCTGTCCACCAGGAGCCAGGCTCTGGCTCTGCAAGAGTCAAGCTCCGCCCCGATAAAGTTGATCTTCTGCGAAGGCACAAGTTCCAACTTGGCCTCATTGACTAGGAGGCCAAGGGAGACGCAGGTCTGGAGGGCCAGGTCCCCGGACCACTCCACCTCCTGCCTGGAGGGATCTGCAATCAGCCAATCATCCAGGTAGGGGTAAACCGGGACCCCCTTGGCGCCTCAGGTAGGCTGCCACCACTGCAATGCACTTGGTGAAGACCATGGGGGCCGAGATGAGCTGAATAGCATGGTCTGGAACTCGAAGAGGCTCCCTCTGCTCAAGCGGAGGGACCTTCCATAGAGCAGACGGATGGGGCGTGAAAGAGCGTGTCCTGAAGATCCAGGGAGAAAAAAACACATGTTCTGCTCTAGAGATGGTATGATCTGTGACAGAGTTACCATCCTGAAGGTCGTGACTTGAGAACTTGTTCAGGTTGTGCAAATCTAGAATGGGGCACCAGCTCCCCGTCCGTTTGGCACCAGGAAACACCTGGAGACAAACCCAGGGTGTTCAGAGGATCCGTTACAGGAAGCACGACCTCCTTGCGGAGGAGCAGGGCAATGCTGTCCAAGAGCTGATAGAATGTCTGCGAAACAAAGTCCTCCCAGGGGTGTGGGTTTGACAAGGAAGGTACTGCTCGAACTCCAGAGGCAGACCCTGACCAACCATCTTGAGAACCCACCTGTCCGTGGTGACAGCGGACCAGGCAGAGGTGTGATGGACATGGGGAGACACCCCTCATCCTGTCACTGGGCAGGCTTGGAGGAGGAGGAGGGCCTGGCTGAGGCGCCACCGGGGTGTCCCTCCAGGCTTCGCGGACAACAGAGGCCACTGACTTGGGCTGAGCTCGCCAGGCCTGAGCCTGCTGCCCAGCTTGGGGCTGGGCTAGTTTGGCCATAGGAGTGGAGGTGGACCGAAGGGCTTCTTTTTCTGCTTATTGGAGCCCTTGGGGTCCCTCTGGGCAGATGTCATGAGTCTAAGGTGGCACTGGACTTCTCAATGCAGGTGGTGGCCCTTGACTCCTGAGCCCAAATAAGTTGGCACCCAGGAAAGGGACATCCGCCAGCTTGTGCTGGGTATCTGTCATGAAGGTAGAGATTTGCAGCCAAGCCCTGCGGTGCAAGGCCACTGAGGCCGCTACAGAGTGGGCACAGGAGTTTCCAATGTCCATGGCTGTCTGGAGCTGTTGCTTTGCTACAGCCTGGCCCTGGTTCCGGACCTGCTTAACCGTGTTCTTGAGGTCCGCCGGCAGATGAGGAAGCACCTCATCCAGGGTGCCCAGCAGGGCACAGGAGACATGGGCCATGAGAAGGGCTGAGCTCACCTGGCGAAGGCCAAGAAAAGAGGCACCGTAGACTTTTTTGACCACATGGTCTAGTTTCTAGGACTGTATCAGGTGGCTTGTCTACGTCCCCGGTGTTGCCAGAGCACCTGAACACAGAATCGGACACCAAGCCCTCAGCTGAGGGGTGTTCTGTGCATACTGACAGGGAACCAGTAGGGAACGTGTACTTGCGGGCCATCTGGGCAAACAGCATAGGGCAGGAAGCGGGGTGCTGACAAGGCTCCAAGGCAGGGCCAAGGATGGCCTCTGCCACTGGGAAGGCCTTCCCAGGAGTATCTCCCCAGTCCTTCAATGTATTTTTTGTCTCAGATATTTAAAAAATAAAAAGCTTTAGCTAATTTGCTAATTTTTCATTAATGGCTCAGATCATTATAGATGGTTGCCACTCACAAGTTCTAAAACTCTCTTCCACTGACTTTACTTGTTAAATATATACACTAGATTTCTACTGTGGATATATTAGGATGGTAATAACACGTTTCTAATGGTAAAACAGCAATGCACTGTACCAAGATATTAAATTTTTTTCATGCAGATTTGGCATGTGAACTTTTAAAACTGTACCATCCTATATATTACTTTAGGAATAAAGAAAACAACAAGCCTCTGCCAGTGCGAATGTTTGCTGTTTGTATTTGTTAGCTGCAGCAGATGGTACAGTTACTCTCCGACCCAAAGGGCAGGCAGCGGGGTCAGGAGAGGACAGCTGTCAATAATAGCTGATGGGACAGTTGCTCCCTACCGAGGGCAGGCAGCGGGGTTGGGAGCAGAGGACAGCCACCAATGGTGGCGAGAAGGACAGTTATTGCGACAGCAGGGTCAGGGAGGACAGCTACCAGTGTATTAACAAAACAAAAACTTTCTTTCAGAATTTCAAAATTCTGCTTCTGATGGAATTCCGCAGAATAGGTGGACTTTTCAAAATTCTGAGGATTTGCAGTTGAAGCAAAATTTAAAAAGTCTATAAAGGTCTACTTCTTTGCTTAATCTCTCAGTGATGTTTCTCTGTACTCCACAATATCTCTTCGTGCTGTTTGAATCTCCTGTTCTCCTAATGGCAACCACATTCTTTCGTCTCCCTTTCCTGCATTGTTAAGTGCTTTGACAATGTGAATTACAGGTTGTACTGTATATAAACCCAAATGCCTTCCTTCCTTCATCCCCATATACTGCCATTTCCCAGAGGGGCAAGTACACTTTCAGTATACAATATAAGCCGACTCTGTGCATGCAAACACACTTCATTATTACTTCCTTTGACTGATTTCCGACTCCGCTGACAGCATGTTTTATTTATTTGTAATTTTGACCTAACCAGGAAAAACATTAAGTTGTGCAAGTTCTTTTTTTTTTTTTTCCATATACAGGTTTTTATCCTCCAGGCACATTGCAGGCAACTGTTCAGCCCTGTCCCTGCCTCCCGCATGACTACTGTCTCTCTGGTCCACTAAGCAACATTCCCCACAGACCCCCACCCCCCCATGGCAGGCGGCCGTCCTTCCCCACCCATAGATTATTCGTCCAGACTGGGAAATCGGCGAGCTGGCAACAGTGAGATGCAAGGGCAGGCAGGGCTTCATGTAGCCTGCAACTGCCATTTTCCTTCACTTTTCTGCCCTTATTGTGGTGGGCCATATGTGCGTGGAAGCACACACACATGCTAACTGCGGCCCTACATCTGCACTGCTTGAGCTCTACTGCTGCCACCCAGCCTTCACCAGATGGCAGCCAAGGAGTGAGAGAGTTGTTCACTCCGTCCTGGGAGAGGAGAGCAGTTCGTTGGACGCTTGATCCTCTACCCCATGCCAACCAAGCTCGCCCCAAACCTGGGTCACCAGCTTGGTGAGAGGTAAGGCACATAGCACCAGCACTCGCCACTGGGCCAGCTTAAGTTATGGTAACATTTCCAGGTGTGCCCTGGGGGGGCTCCATGGACCCATTTTATTAACAAGGGAATGTTGGTCATGACACCAGGAAAACTCACCTACTCTTCTTCAATAAGTGCCACGGGATCTTTACTTCCACATGGCCAGTGACCAGACATGGGCATAAGGGACATCTCATCCAAAAGATGGCACCTTAACAGTGCAGCATCCCACTCCCAGTACTGTACTACAGTGTCAGTCATGAGTAGTACCCCAAGTACCTGGTGTGGGGCTAGAATCCACGATCTGCTACTCTTCCAGCCCCAGAGGCTCGCGTGTTATTCTACTGAGCCACAGACATTGACATATTAAGGTCCAGCCCAGTGATATTGTTGGTAGCACATTTTCCTATCACGTGGGACAGAAAGATTCAGACCTGAACATCACTCTCGTGCTATACTCCCAGCTGGAGGACAGTCTCTGGCTCATGCTTAGCCTCTGCATGGGAAGAGTTTGGCCACTCTGCTGCTCAAGCAACTCTTTTGGAGGACTGTACAGCAGCCTTGGTACCCTGGGTGACTGACCACTCAACATCAGCCCTCTTCTTTATAAAAGGCCCAAATCGGCCTCCTGATGTGGGGTGTGTAGGGGCTATATAGTGGACACAAGTCTATGCCAGTGAGTCATGGGGCTGTTAGGCACCTATTCACAGGGGTATGGGATCAACCCATTTTCATGAACATGTGACCTGGCTCCTTCTCACTGCTAACCCCTGCTGCAAATGGGAGGGTGTCTCCTGCAGGATGTACAGAGTGGTGGAAGTGGTCTTGAATGGAGTGCTGGGGTTACCTAGGACTAGTACCCTGACTGGTACATGGCCATTGCATGGACAAGCTGAGCAGTGCAGGAATGTGAGTACAACAGCCCGTAGAGATAATTCAAGAATTACCTTTTGATAGCCAAAAGTTACATGGGAATCCATATTGTTATATTTCAGTGGTCTCACAGTAAGTGCACTGCACAAGCGCCTCAGGTACAAAATGCGCTGTGGAAGATTTCCTGATCTCATACAGGGCTTACTTATGACATCACAGAACCTTTCATAGGAAATCATCAGATTCCAAGTCAAATAACTGTAAATCATAATTCCGTATAGAAATCTGGATTTAGGATATAGGATTTCAATGCCATTTTCCAATTCTGACACCAATGTCCTTTTCAGAATCAGAATTGATTTGAAAATTTCTTACATTTCTAAAATTCCAATCGGATCAGATTCGGGCAATTCTGATCATCCCTAGTTTACATGACAATTGACCATGATGAAGTCACAAACCCAGGACCTGCCGGGGGCAGCTGGAGTCAATCCAATGTGTTTGATAATCACAGACTGAGAACTGGAATAAAGACAATGGGACACGAATCATGTACCCAGAGTCCCAAATGCGGCAGCTGTAACCCTTCAAGTACAGGGAAGTCCCCACAAGCTGTGAGGTGCTTTTAACTTTACCACTTGCTTCAACATCTCACCTGGAGAGTGCTGCCATTGCAATTCCTCACCACTACCTAACAGGACTGTGTTACTGCTGTATTTCACATCTACTGTATATGGCAGTGCTCACTTAAAGGAGTCATTTGGTCTCTGACACCCCCACATCCACCACTCTTTCTCCCTTGTGACCTCTAAATTTATCATCAGCGTGAGGAAGCGTATACTGTACAGTATCTGATTAAACATGATTTCAGTCTCCAGCTGTCAGTCTCTCACTTTTCATAAGCACTACATTCATCACACTGTGGGGATGCCTACCCTTAGCCATTTTCTAGATGAACGTATGGCTTCGGTATTTAGTGCTGTCAGTCCCTCATGTTCCATCAGCCCTACATTCATTAGTGGGAAGCCTGCTGCGTATTGTTATCCAGTCTATGGATAAACCTGTGGCTTCAGTCATTAATGCTGCCAGTCCTTTACCTTTTGCCAGCACTACAGTGAGAAAGCCTACCCTGTACCCGGTCTCCAGATAAACTGGCTTCAGTCTCCGGTACCGCAGTCCCTTACCCTCCACCAGCACTACATTCATCAGAGTTTGGGAAGCCTACCCAGTACCTGGTCTGAGGACAGACATTTGGCTTCAGTTTTTAGTTTTGTCGGTCTCTTACCTTTCACCAGCATTATGCTCATTACAGTGTGGGAAACTTACCCTGTACCTGAATGCTGGATAAAATAGCTTCAGTCTTTAGTACTGTCAGTCCCTCACCTTCCACCAGTACTATATTCATCACCGTGGGGAAGCCTACACTGTACATGGTCTCTGGATAAACAGAGGGCTTCAGTCTTTGTTGATGTCAGTCCCTCACCTTCCACCAGCACTATATTCATCACAGTGCGAGGAAGCCTACACTGTTCATGATCTCTGGATAAACAAAGGGCGTCAGTCTTCGGTGATGTCAGTCCCTCACCTTCCAACACCACTATGTTCATTAGAGTGTGGGAAGCCTTCTGTGTACTGGGTCTCCAGATAAACATATGGCTTCAGTCTTCAGTGTGGTCAGTGTCTCACCTTTCACTAGCACTATGGTGTGAGAGAAGTCTACCATGTACCTCGCCTCCTCATAACCTGGATTCAGTCTCCAGTGCTTTCAGTCCCTCACTTTGCAGCTGCATATGTTCATCACAGTGTTGGGAGGCTTACCCTGTACCTGGTCTCTAGATAAATAGAAGGCTTCAGTGCTGTCAGTTCCTCACCTTCCAACAAATTAAGTTCATTTTAGTGTGGGGAAGCCTACACTGCAGTCAAACGCTGGATAAACAGAGGGCTTCAGTCTTCAGTGCTGTCTATCCTTAACCTTCCACATGACCACCAGCACAATGGTCACTGCAGTGTGGGAAGCCTGTGTACCAGGTCTCTGGATACACTTATGGCTTTAGTCTTTAATGCTGTTAGTCCCTCATCTTTCACTAGCACTACGTTCATCAGTGTGGGAAAGTCCACCTTCTACCCAGTCTCTGGATAAACATTTGGCTTCAGTCTTCAGTACCATCAGCCACTCACTTTCCACCAAACCAAGTACATCACAGGGTGGGAAGCCAACCCTATACCAGATCTCTGGTCTTACACAGGCATTTAGGATTTCAAATCCAAATCCTAAATTCAATTTATAGATCCTTTTAGAATTTGAAATGGAATTGGATTTGGAAAACCTAAATTTGAAAATCAGATCAGAATCAGTGGATTCCAAGCATCCCTACTCTAGTGCTGTCGGTGCCTCACCTTCCACTAGCACTATGTTCATTACGTAAAATAGTCAGTGGCTGCAGTGGAGCTACACTGGGCAGTGCAGGAAGGGTGAGGCTCTGTGGCGCTGACTGTAACTGACTAACTCCGATTTCATTCAAATTTTCAGGTTTACAGGGCCAGCAGATTTGCGTGTGCAGCGGGGGGATAGATGAAGGGATTCAGGGCTATACCTCCAGTTATAGTCTGAGCTGTTACAGGTAGCGACGGAACGTGGAGCTGGGAGGTAACACTATTCCTTACCTTTCAGTTGCTTAGTATTTTGTTGTTGCCCCCTGTATAGCAGAAAACGGCAGCGAGCTGTTTTTATTTTTGTGTTCTTGTTGTCTTGTTTTGATGAGGGGCCTTACTCACCCACCCATACTCCTATCCCTCCCACCCCGGGCTCGTCCACTTATATAGGGGCAGACCCTTTCTGCATGTTCTACTTCCGGCTACACATAAGAAAAGGACAGCAACACCATAACATAACACAACAGGAGGGGTACTACATAAACATACAGGAGAGAAAGAGAAAAGAAAGGTAAAAGGGTGGAAAAGAGAGAAAGAAAAGTTACTTGGGGGACCAGAGCTCGGTAAGGGAGAAAGCAAACTGCAGACATGAGGGGAGTGGTGCAGTGTAGTGGCTGTGGGACAGCAGTGTTCTGGGAGACATTCTGGAGGCTGTGGTGCTGCCCTATCTGCATGCACCTCTCTGGGGTGAGGGCGGAGGCTGCTCGTCTCAAGCAGGAGTTGGATAGGATTCAGGAGACCTCCCTGGACTACAAATACCACCCGCTGCCTCAAAGGATGCCAGTAAAGAGGGAAAGATGGACAGCAGGGGCCCAAGAAGGGTGACGGAGGTTGGGCAGAGAGTGCATACCACCTGTGGTTCACTCCCTCCTCCTATGCCATTCTGGCTGGTGAAGCTATCCCATGGGGAACCTGCAGTGGTGGACACGTGGATGCAGGAACCTCTGTAGTGGAGACCCCAGAGGGAGAGCAGCGACATCAGAGGAGAAGGAAGCAACTCTAGTTGGAGACTCTATTATTAGGGGTAGAACTGGGTGTGAGCAAAGGAGGAGAGAAAAAGGTAAGGTGCCTACCCAGCACCTCAGCTTGGAGAGATAGGAGGCGAATCCTAAGGATCACAGGGGCAACAGCACAGGAGGGGGGAGCTAGATGTCATTGTCCACCTGGGGACAAATGACCTGGCTGACACCGAGGTCGGGGCAGTGCAGAGGGAGTTCACGGAGTTGGGGTGGGGTCTTAGAAAGACAGAGATATAGAAACAGTTAGCAGATACAGACCGCTAGGCCCATCCATCCTGCCCGTAGGCCCTATACATTTTATGTGGCCACTGACCCTATGTGATCAATGGCTTTTCATCACTCTCTCCCTCTCAAGCTTCCCTTGTGCCTGTCCTAGACATACTTAAACCCCTCCATTACCTCCTGTGGCCGACTATTCCAAGTGTCAACTACACTTTTTGTGCAGAAAAACTTCCTCACATTACCTCTTAATCTATCCCTTCCAATTTCATATTGTACCCCCATGTTTTAGTACTTTTTCTACAATGGAAAAGGTCCCCCACCTGCACCTTGTTTATGTCCTTGAAGTACTTGAAAGTTTCAATCATGCCCCCCCCCCCAACGTCTCCTCTCCTCCAGCGAGTACATATTGAGGTCCCATAGCCTCTCCTAATATGTTTTGTGGTACAAGTCCTGCACCATCTTTGTTGCCCTTCTCTGGATAGTCTCTACCTTATCTATGTCCTTGGCATGAGTGTGGCCTCCAGAACTGCACACAGTACTCTAGGTGAGGCCTTACCAATGTTTTATACAATGGCATCACCGCCTCCTGCTAGCGATACCCTGCCTGCACCCCAGCATGCCACTGGCCCTCCTGCTGCCTTTGTGCACTGCTTTGATACATAAGGTCATCAGAGATGATAACCCCTAGGTCCCTTTCCTCTTTGGTGACAGTCAGCCCCCAAACTGTACCAGGTGCATTGTGTACGCTTCTTTGTGCTGAAGGGGCGAAGAGGTGGGCATTGAAGGGCATAGACAGGTGGCACATGCACGTAACCTTCTCGGAAGTGCTATCTGTCTGTGGCATGGGAGATGCCAGGATGCTCCACACCTAGGGATTCAATGAATGGCTGAAGAACTGGTGCACAGTTAAGGGTTTTGACTTCCTTGGGGACTGGGGGCCCACCGGGAGAGATGCAGACTTGTACGCGAGAGATGGTCTGCATCTGTCAGAAGGGAGGACCAGGATCCTGAGTGAAAGGTTTAAATGGTTCATAGGCACACATTTAAACTAGTCAAGGGGAGGTGGGGAATATGCAGGAAAAACTCAACTCGCCCCCTGGTGAGGAAGAAAAATTACTCACCTTAGTAATGTTGTTTCTTCTAATGGAGTCTTGCTATATTATAGACATTAGCAGTTTGATCCAGCTCTAGAACTGCCCTGGAGTGAAATGGTTAAAACCATTCCAAAATAGAATTTTGTACGAGAGCAGCTCTATCTGTGTCATTTCAAACTTGAACTGTCAGATCTTCGAGCCAAACTCACTAAGGTCTGTGTGAAGCTGTAACCTACACTAGCCAAATGGCTACCTAAATAATAACAACCATTGATGGTCCCAACACCCAAGACTCAAGTCAGGGGACCAGAAATACTAACACCATTCTAATAATATGAAAATGGAACATAAGTATAATAAAACACACACACGCGTGCACATACACACCCCAAAGTCCCAAGGGGACAAAATGCTAACAGGACATAAGTAGTGCCCACACTAAGTTGCCCGCACCCCACCAAGTAGAGGTTCTGAGAGGGCAGGTTGGGGAGGTTCATAATATAGCAAGACTCCATTAGAAGAAACAACGTTACTAAGGTGAGTAATTTTTCTTCAAACAACATGAAGTCTTGCTATATTATAGACATTAGCAGAATACACAGCAGTACCTCCATGGAGGAGGGGCAGAACCTACTTAGGGAATAGGCTCTGAAGAACAGCTGTGCCAAACTGAGCATCTCTCCTGGCCTGGACATCCAGGGAGTAATGCTTGGTAAAAGTGTGTACCGTTTTCCAAGTAGCAGCCTGGCAAATCTCTAATAAAGGGATATCTCTGGCAGCAGCTAGAGACGCAGCTGTACCCCTGGTAGAATGAGCCCTCAAACCGGGGGGGCTCTGCCCACTTTCTGATAACAAAATTGGATACAAGAGACAATCCACCTGGCTATTGATCTCTTAGTGGCAGGTTTGCCTTTCCCAACTTCACCATAGGTAAGGAAAAGTTGGAGGGATTCGAACCTGTGACCTTTGGTAAGCTCTATATAATAACTAAGAGCTCTCTTAACATCCAGGCTGTGCAACCTCCTCTCACCCGAAGAGTAGTGATCAGTGAAAAATACTGGAAGGGAGATAGATTGATTAAGATGGAAATCTGAAACCACCTTAGGCAAAAACTTCCTATTAGTCCTAAGGACTACCTTATCCCTGTGGAAAGAAATAAAGTCAGTCTCCACTGACAAGGCTTGCAATTCACTTGTCGTCTGGCAGAAGTGATAGCCACTAGAAAACAGTTTTCCAAGTTAGGTACTTAAGCTCTGCAGAAGACAGAGGTTCAAAGGAGTTGCATTAACTGGGCAATGCAAACATTAAGGTCCCAAGCAGGGGCGGTTCCCGAAAAGGAGGATTAGTATGGAGTAATCCTTAAAAACTTGGAAAACACAGGATGAGAGGAAAGAGGATGACTTTCCTGCTGACACAAAAGCAGACACAGCTGCCAAATGAACTCTCAGGGTAGCTGGTCTGAGACCCAAGGAATTAAGATGTACCATGTAATCTAACAAAATGGGCAATTCAGCAGATTCTGGGAAATATTTTCCCAGCACACCAAATGGAAAACCTTTTCCATTTAGAACTATAAGTAGCCCTAGTGGAAGGCTTTCTGGAAGCCTTTAGGATCTCAAGAACACCCTGAGAGAGGTGTAAATCAGCAAACTCTAACTCCTCAAGAGCCAGGCCTTGAGGTTGAGGATTGAGGTCCGGATACCAAACCCTTCCCTGGGCACAAGTCAACAGATTGTGATTCCTGGGGAGGCACAGGGGAAGATGGACCGTCAGAGACAGAAGGAGTGGGTACCAGGGCTGCCTGGCCCAATCCGGGGCAATCAGAATCACCCTGCAAGGCTGAGATCTGATTTTGACTAGTACTTTGAATAGGAGAGGAAAGGGGGGAAGCAGAGGGAACCTCCCTCCCAATCCAGAAGAAGGGCATCCAGGAACTGAGCCCAGCACTGGAGGCCTGCAACAGAACAGAGGAAGTCTGTGATTGTCTGGGGCTGCAAAAGATCTATCTGAGGATGCCCCACCTGGCAAAAACTATCCCCAGCACTTGAGGATCCAGGGACCATTCGTGATGGCCTGGGAAATCCTGCTGAGGGCATCCGCTAGGACATTGTCCTTCCCTGGAAGATGAACTGCTATGAGGAAGTGTTCAGGAATACTCCAGAGACCACAACTTCATTGCCTCGGTGCACAAGGCCGAAGACCGAGTGCCCCCTGTTTGTTGATGTACCACATTGTTGTGGTGTTGTCTGTTCTGACTTGTATCACCTTGTCGTGGACAGATGCAGAAAAAGCTTGAAGAGCTAAAAAGACAGCTCTGAGTTCCAGCAAATTGATGTGGAGCAGAGATTCCTGGGGGGACCAAACTCCCTGAGTGGAAAGGTCGCCCATGTGGGCTCCCCAACCCAGAAGGGAAGCATCTGTAGTGAGAGTCAAGTCGTGAGAAGGGGAAATGAAGGGGACCCCCGCTCTTAAATTGCTCTGATCCTGCCACCACTGGAGAGCTAGGATCAAGGTTTGAGTCACTGGGACCAACTTGGAAAGGGGTCTCTTCTCTGAGACCAAAAAGTTCTCAAGTGAAACTGAATGTCTCATCTGAAATCTGGCTCCTTGCACAACAGCTGTGGATGCAGCCATGTGCCCCAGGAGCTGCAGAAAGTGTCTTGCTGGTCAAGAGACCTGCAGAGTGAAGGAAGAGGCCAGAGCCACTAAATTCCTTACCTTTCTGGGAAGAAAGGCTCTGGCTAGCTTTGTGTCCAATTCTGCCCCTATAAGGTGAGTACCTGGACTGGTTCCAAGAACGACTGGTAGGTTTAGCAGAAAACCCAGGGAGGTGAGAAGCTGCTGGGTGACCTGCAGGTGAGTTTTACCTGTTCTGGGACTGGCCTACAATGAGCCAGTCGTCTAGATAGGAAAATACAGCAATCCTCTGTCTCCTTAAGTGGGCCACTGCCACTGCTAGACACTTTGTGAATACCCTTGGGGCAGAGGTAAGGCCGAAGGGCATTGCTCTGAACTGGTAATGATCTGAGGGCAGTTCAATCTGAGGTACTTTCTGGGATCTTCTGATTAGGACATGGAAATAGGCATCCTTGAGGTCCAGGGAGGCTAGCCAGTCCCCTGGCCTTAGGGAAGGTAAAATCATTGCCAGAGTTACCATTTTGAACTTTGGTTTCAAAAGATGCTTGTTCAGATATCTGAGATCTAAAATGGGCGCCATTCTCCTGTCCTTTTGGGGTGAGGAAGTATCTGGAATACAGACCCTTCCCTGATGCAGGGAGGAACCCTCTACTGCTCTGAGAGCTAATAGGGATGAGACCTCTGTTTCCAGAGCGAGGGTCTCTGAAGCACTTGTAGTAAAAAGTCTGCTTCTCAACTTGGGAAACTTTTTGAAGCTGAGAACCAGACCCTGGCTTACTACTTCCAGAACCCACTTGTCTGAGGTTAAAGAAGCCCAATTCTGACTGAAGTAAGCCAGCCTGCCCCCACTGGTACAGGAGAATCGGCCCTGGGCTTACATCCAGGGTGCCTGTTTACAGGAGCTTTTAGGCTGGGGTGGGAGCAGGTCTGCACACACCTCGTCTGCCCTGCCTCTGAAGAAGCCCCCTCTGAGCATGAGCAGAAGGGCCTGAGTCTGGTAGAAGGCCTGTGAAAGGCCTACCCCACCCCTGGAAGCATGCCTTTGAGGAGTGGCTTGCAGCTCCTTAGCCTGGGCACTCTTGTAAGTAGTCCTATATTCATCCATCTTCTTCATGTAATTCTCTGTCTGCTCTCCAAACAGAGAATTTTCCACACAGGAAAATCCATAGCCTTAGTCTGGGTATCCTGTGACAAACTAGTACACCTGAGCCAGCCAACCTCTGAAAAGCTACAGATGTGGCCATGACCCTAGAGGAAACATCATTAACATCCACAGCAGCATGAAACTGAACCTTAGAGGCTTCAATGCCATCAGCAGCCAGCTGTTCTGGTTCACCTAGCCAGCTGGCCATGGGCCTCTTGGCCAATTGCATAACAGTATCCCATCTAGTTTCTGATACCCTAGCTACATAAGCCATATAATTTGCTTGCCTGAGTCCCAGAGAGGCTGCCATATACTGTTTTTTTGCCATGGCATCAATCTTCCTGGAATCCTTGTCAGGAGGATGTGAAGCCAAGGAATATTAGCTTTTATCACAGGCAGCAGCCTGAACTACCAACATGACTGCATTGCTGAGAAAGGAATTCTGTATCAGGGCCTGACAATGTATACCTTCTGTCCATCTTTTTATCTACAGGAGGCACAGAATTAGGAGCTTTTAAAATTTTAATTGCTTGTTTCCTAAAAGACTTATGTAAAGGAATAGACAATCTCCTAGACTCTGGAATATCCATCATTTCTACGATGCTTGAGGCCTGATGAGGACCGCCCTGTCATGGTGTATAGCTGGCACTCGGGACAATCAAGCAACTGAAGCACAAGCAGCTCACCTGAGTAGCTGAGGAAGCCAAATCTCCAGCCTGATAACTTTCGAGGCAGCTCCCCCCCAAGCTAGGCACTCGGGACAATCAAGCAACTGAAGCACAAGCAGCTCACCTGAGTAGCTGAGGAAGCCAAATCTCCAGCCTGATAACTTTCGAGGCAGCTCCCCCCAAGCTAGGCACTCGGGACAATCAAGCAACTGAAGCACAAGCAGCTCACCTGAGTAGCTGAGGAAGCCAAATCTCCAGCCTGATAACTTTCGAGGTAAAGAGAGCCTCTTCTCTTCGTCTGGACGCCTGCAGAGGGGTGCTACCTGATGAACACTTATATTTTATGAACTTTGTTCCTGTTCACCACTGGGTGGGCTTGTTATTTGATTCTCTTTGTGCTACTGATTGCTGAAGTGTAAAGCTAGGGACTCACTGGCTTTTCTAGAGTTGCCTTGCTGATTTCATCTTAAAGCCAGATCTACCAAGCAGCTAATATAGATCAGACTTGTTTAATATGGTGGTATTTGGAGCTAATTGCTGATTTCATCTTAAAGCCAGATATACCAAGCAGCTAATATAGATCAGACTTGTTTAATATGGTGGTATTGAGCTAATTGTGCTTGTTACTGAAGGCATTAGGTTAGCTGGGTCCTAGTGTGACCTCATTTTGGAATAGCCCTGTTTGCTTAGAGTGGAGCTCCTTTGTGTAAGTCACAACATATTCTCCGCTGCATAGTAATGGGAGGCTTTGTTTTCTCCACAACATAGGCAGCACCCCCCCCCCCAAGCTAGGCACTCGGGACAATCAAGCAACTGAAGCACAAGCAGCTCACCTGAGTAGCTGAGGAAGCCAAATCTCCAGCCTGATAACTTTCGAGTGAAAGCCTCTTCTCTTTGTCTGGGCGCCTGCAGAGGGTGCTAGCCGGCGCTGTCAATTTAGGATCCACCCGTGACATCACATCTGGTGATATCACGTCCTGTTGCCCAGAACCTATCTCCCCACTTTCCCATTTGCAGGTTATACCTGCTGGCCACTAGAGGGACCTATGCTCCCTCACTACTTCCTACTCCTACCTGTACAGCACTACTTCCCTGGGATCTTGCTCACCACAATGTATTGGCCCTGCCTCACGCTCTGCCTGTGCCTATCCCCACTAGCAGTGCACTTACCCACTTACCCATCTGCTAGTCCACACTGTGCCTGGCACCCTCCCTCCTTGCTCCTGAACCTCCTCTCCTGGCCCTTGGGACCTCTGTGTCCCCGTCCCCCTGCCCTCCCCTAGCTTTCTCTTCACCTCAGGCACATCTGGGTGTCTTCTTATTCTTGCTTTCCCTCCTGTACCTCCCTGCCCACCCCTGCTCCCTTAGCCTCCCTCCCTCCCTCTCATGTCAATCGTAGGAAAACCTCTCACCATCTCCCAGCCAGGGTGTTAGTCATGCTACTACTCCTGTCAGGGAACATTCATCAAACCTGGCCCGGTTCCCAGGAGCCCCAAACTCGCACCACAGGCCTATGCATGGTCTCCATGAATATTTGTAGCCTCCCAAAAAGTTTGACTCACTACAATGCCTGGTCACATCAATTAACCCTGATGTCATCACCCTGGTTGAGACTTGGCTGTCAAAATCCTCCCCTGACTCCCTAGTCTCCCTTCCTGGTTTCACCCTTTCCGGTCCGACCGTGTTGGGAGACGGGAGCGGGGCTGCGCCTATTTATGTCAAGGAATCTCTCCCTGCATCTAGCCCTGCCCACTCCCATCCTTGACCCAGGGGCCCAGGCGCCACGCTGAAACTAACCCTGACCCTTTAAAGGACCCTTTATCTGACTACTGCATACGTGCCCCCAGGGACCAAACGCAGGCCATTGCCTCTCTTACAGAATACCTTACCTCTCTACCTCCTTCCGCTGATCAAATTCTGGTGGTGACTTAAATGTCAACTGGCTCAGCCCTCCTCCTCCTCTACCCAAGACTCCTTTTCTGCAATAGACCTACACGCAACTAGTTACCCACCCTACCAGGACTAACCCCAAGAGAGGCTCCAGTACCCTGCTTGATGTGGTACTCACCCACCGCCCTAATCGGATCCCCAATGTACAAGTCCTCCCAGACTCTCTCAGCGATCACTCCCCCATTCTATTCCACTGGTCAACCTCAGTCCCCAAACCCATAGCACAGTCCACATGCCGGACGTCTAATACCTGGTGGACTGATAAAACTTAAGGAACTTCTGTCCCAAATTGACTGGTCTCCTATACAGGCAACTCCCTGACATCGACACAGCCTCTCCTTCTTTACCCAAACTTTTAATAATGCCTGTGATATCTTTGCCCCAGTGTTGACCCGCTGCTCTAAAAGGAAGAATGCCCCTGGGTTACCCCAGCTTTGATCCACCAGCTCAAACATAGGACAACCTATGGCACCGTGCCATTGAGACTGGCCGGCCCAATGACAGGCGGTTATATGCTGCCGCCCGAAACAAGTGCACTCGGGCCATCGGAAAGGCCAAGTCTGAGCACTATCGGTCCTCACTCACTGCCTCAAGGGAGCCTGCAGTGTTTCTTACCCTGTGTATAAACAGAGGGCTTCCATCTCCAGCACTGCCAGTCCCTCACCTTTCACCAGCACAAAATACATCACAGTGTGTGTAGGCCTGCACTGTACCTCCTCATGGTGTACCTAGCCCTGTAGATGAACACAGATTTTCAGTTTCCAGTTCTGTCAGTCTATCATCAGTTTCAACCCATGCAAATTCATCCCACTTTGCAGTGGTCATGTTGTACAAGCACAGCCAGAGGGGTCACGATAGCCTCCAAATCTTTAATGAAGAGCATCTTGGTGGCACACAGGTCACACAGAACTGTATATAGTGAAGTAGGTCCCAATAAATACATAATACAGACAATCATTAACAAACCCACAGGCTTAGCCCTCATTGGGCAGCTGAAGCACTCCCTCGGCCAGCATCCTGCAGCGGCAGGAGTCGCCCCGCTGGCCGCAACTGCAGCTCTCCCTTCCCACTTCCCTCAACAGCTCAGGCCGCTCCAACAACACCCAGGCTTAGCTCCGACTGGGCAGCTGAAGCACCTCCTCAGCCAGCATCCAGCAGCGGCAGGAGCTGCCCCACTGGACGCAACTGCAGCTCTCCTTCCCGCTTCCCTCGACAGCTCAGGCCGCTCCTCCAACATCCAGGCTTAGTCCTGATCAGGCAGCTGGAGCGCCTCCTCAGCCAGCATCCAGCAGCAGTAACCGCCTCATTTGGCCGCAACTGCAGCTGTCCCTTCCTGCTTCCCTAAACAGCTCAGGATGTTCATCCAACATCCAGGCTCGGCCCTGATCGGGCAGCTGAAGCACCTCCTTGGCCAGCATCCAGCAGCGGCACGAGCCTCCCCGCTGGCCGCAACTGCAGCTCTCCCTTCCCACTTCCCTTGACAGCTCAGGCTGCTCTTCCAACATCCAGGTATGGCTGTACCTCTGGCTTTTAGCCTGGAGACTCCATTGGCCACTGAACTCTTTAGCAATAGCTGCTATTGGCTTTCTTACTGGACCTTTGCCGACTGGCCACAGCATCTGGCATTGACTGGTCAGCCCTCCGGGGACCTGAATTACAGCTTTTCAGCCTGATCTCTTAACTTTGGACTTTTGAAAATTGCCCATCCCATCACCCCACCCCATCCTTCTTAAATACACTTTCTCCCCACCCTTCTGCCGAGAGATTCCTATTGGCTTACTCTTGAAACCGAGATTATACAGCTATTTGCAGTATTAGAACCTCTTGCACAGACCAACAGTGATGTTTAACATCTTCCTATACTGCCAGCTAGCTTTTATGCTCTTTATATTGCTTAATCACAGCACCGATCCTGAACAGACTTTTGTAACAGACCATGCAAGGTGTGATATCACCAGCCCCTTTCACCTAAATCGTCCTTGTAGGTATAAGACATCAACACTTTGTATCCTACAGCAATATGGGCTTGTCACAAACCATATCTGGCAGGTTTTTTTTACTAGTATTGTCAGCTCGCTATACACAGCTATCTCTTATTTTCAAGGTTAGGATGCTCCTCCTTGCATCATTAGGACCTGTTGGATCTTGACTAGCTGATTCCTCTACCCGCTCCGCTCACAACCTCAAAAGGGGGCGCACTAGGCTACTAAGAATGTTACTTGATACTTTAAAAAATATATTGTTGATCTCCTTAGTCTGCTCGGGCGACACTGAACTGAACCCAGTTCCACCTGCCCACATCAATGCACCTGCTGAATTGGTCAACTTAAAGGGGATGAGCCTGCTCCACGTGAATGCCTGCAGCCTTACAAAAAAAATCTGATGCTATACAAAACTGGCTAAATCATACCTCCCCAAATGTACTGGTGGTTACTGAATTGTGGCTAGAACCGACCACCCAGGACTTTGAAATTAATATCACCTCCTACAAGATTTTTAGAACTGACCGACAGGTCAAAGGGGGAGAGGTAGCTATCTACCTACAAGATAGATTTCCTGCGCCTATTGCTAACTCCACTACAGAGTCTAAGGAGTTTGAATGCCTTACCATTAAGGGTCAAATCTCGCCCTCACAATAACTCCTGGTAATAGGGTGTTATAGACCTCCCTCAACCAGGCTTAAGGTCATAGACCAGCTGAGCAACTTACTGGATACTTCCTCCTCAGAGACTATTATCTTGGGTGACCTAAACCTTAACTCCACTTGAGGAGTTATGTGATGCCTTTGGACTCACACAACTCATCATGGAACCCAACCGTCCAAACGCGAAAAATCCAGCCTGTAGTACATTGCTTGATATCATGCTAGTAAATAAACCACACCTGTTCACCCATGCGGATGTTTTCTTTAACGACCTAAGCGACCACTGTACTATCGCATGCATCAGGTCCTTTGCAAAACCAATCTTGACTTCTAGATATGTTTTTAAGAGGAGTTGCCGCAACTTTGACCATCACGCCTTCTCAACTGATTTGCAATACTCCTGCTGGTAATATTTTTATCTTGCGCCTACCGTCAACGAAGCTTATGATGTGTTCCACAACATACTCCTAGAAGCTATAAATCGGCATGCACTCCTTGTGAAAATATGAACCAAGAAAAATTTGTGCCCTCGGTTCTCTTCCAGTCTTAAATCTGAACTACTTCATAGGGATGCCCTATGGAAAAAGGCAAGGAAGACTAAACTACCCGCCGATTGGACAGCCTTCAGAGTGGCTAGAAATCGGTGTACAAAGCTTACAAGGGCTGCAGAAAACAGTTACTATAACAATAAACTGGACAGTTCCACCAGTTGTTCTGCCCAATTCTGGAAAACGCTGAGAAAGAGAGAGAGTCATAGATCTCCTAATTCTCTCCCTATAAAAATCACAGCCGGAAGCTCTACCCACACAGACAAGCATGAGATTCTTAATTTACTTAATAACCACTTCGTTACAGCAGGGCTGGCTTTTGCTTTATATCCAACCATCAACCTACATAACCAGTTGTGTGGACAGGATATGGCTGCTGCCACTTTTTTTTTTTTTATTGTTTAACCAGGAGTGGCACACTGATTGAAAGCTTGTTTACAGGTGTGACCTGGGAGCATAGGGAAGTTAAGTGACTTGCTCAGGGTCACACAGTATGCAAGTGGGGCTGTGGGATTCAAACCCAGGTCTCTAGGTTTGCAGCTCAGAGCCTTAAACCACTCGCTATACTACCTCCTATACTTGCCACCTCTGGGCCTAAGTCAGTATTCCCATTGAGCCCAATATCCCTAAAACAAGTTGAGGATTTACTCCTTAAATTAGATACTAGGAAAAGCACTGGAGCAGATATCATAGACCCATACTTCTTAAAAGTAAGCTATCATATTCTGGCTGTTCCCATTACCCATCTGTTTAATCTGTCTCTTACTCAAGGAACCCTTCTCACTATTTGGAAAACCACTCATGTCATTCCCCTCTTTAAATCAGGCGATCCTAGTAATCTCAATAATTACAGGCCTATCTCTCTGCTTTCTGCACTCTCCAAGTTGCTAGAAAAACTTGTAAATCTACAGATTATGAACTATCTAGATTCTTGTAACCTACTCACTCCAGTACAACTGGGATTGAGACCATGACATAGCACGATCTTAGCACTTGTCAAAGTATCTAATGACTGATTCAACGCCTTGGATAATAAACACAATGTGTGTGCCTTCTTCTTGGATATAAGCAAGACTTTCAAGATGGTGGACCATGCCCTACTTCTGGACTACTTCATAACTTTGGCCTTGAAGACACGGCCCTTAAATGGTTCAACAGCTACCCGATTGGCCGTACTCAACAAGTGAAAGCAGAAGGACACCTCTCCCCTTCAAAAACACTACCAACAGGCGTACCTCAGGGCTCCATATTGAGCCCTCTTCTGTTTGCCATATATATTAGCAATATTCACAATGGAATAAAGTCTGCGAGTATACACCTATTTGCCGACGACACTGTATTGTACATTCCAGGCCAATTCTTAAAAAACAACTGCCTAGACCTACAATTGGAGTTCAACTGCCTCCAGAAAAACATGCTCCAACTAAAGCTACTTCTAAACGTGAAAAAAACTGAAACAACACTCTTCTCATCATATTCCAAGACTTCTTATACCACTAACCTGAGTGCCCCACCCCCAGATCACCACCATCCTTGGCGAACCTCTAGAATTTGTGTCCAAATTTAAATATTTGGGGGTCTGGATTGACAACAAACTGTTACTTTCGATCACATAGATGAACTAGCAAAAAAACTCGAACAGCGACTTGGCATATTCTTTCGTATTAAGCACCTAATCAAGTGGAAGCAAAAACTAGACTTGTCCAAACAACATTTCTCTCCATACTGGATTATGCAGACCTCTTATATGTACAAAGTACTAGTACCTCTTTAAATAAACTCGACACTTTATACCACCGCACTATAAGTAGAAGAGAGGAGGTTATACTGCCCTTGTACAGGTCACTGGTAAGGCCGCATCTAGAGTATGGAGTTCAGTACTGGTGCCCACACCTCAAAAAGGACATTAACCTCCTGGAGAAGGTCCAGAGGAGGGATACAAAGATGACAGCCAGTCAGCAGGGCAAGGCTTATGAGGAGAGGTTGAGGGCACTGAACATGCACTCTCTGGAAGACAGGAAAGAGAGAGAGGGGACATAACTGGGACCTTCAAGTACCTGAAAGGGCTAAATGGGGTTGATAAGGAGAGTCTCTTTAAGCTGAGTAGCAACCATAACACAAGGGGGGCACAGTCTTAAGCTGGAGGGTGGGAGATTGAGGAGGAAGGTCAGGAAGCACTTCTTCACAGAGAGGGTGGTGGACACTTGGAATGCACTGCCGGAAGAGGTCATCTCATTGAAGACAGTGGGCAGCTCCAAGAGAGGCTGGGATAGGCATAGGGGAAGGGTAAGGATCATGGGTAGGGAGGATGGGAGGAGCGGGGAGGGAGGGCAGAGACATTAGCTTAAGCTGTGGACCCTGCAATATGAGTAGACTTGATAGACCAAATGGCCTTCTGCTGGCTTCTTCATATGTTCGTACAAGATTCATTACAGGGGCTCCTCATTCTACTCGCCATTGCTCTTTATACAGACCAGTAAGTTGGACATCTCTCAACTACAGACAAAAAAATGCAGCCCTTTGGACATTCCAAGCCATTACTAAGAAGCTTCCCCTATACATCACTGACTGCCTCCCTATATGTTCCCCTGGAAGCTATGCACTGAGAAGCCTTACATACATATCTCTTGTTATTCCTAAAGTCAGAACTCGCTTTGGCAACTCGCCCATCAGTTATTCCCTACCATCCTTGTGGAACAAACTGCAAAAAAACCTTAAAATAACCACGTCAGTTAAACTGTTCACCTTTAAGACATTGTTTTCTCGAACCTTTACTGAATCCTGCGACTGTAGGACCTGAGGCATCGTGTACAGTATCATGTTACTTGCCACCTCCTGGCACTCCTTCCTGTATAAACTTGACTGCCTGTCTCCTCTCTTCTTTCGCACTTACTAATCCTTGCAGCTACAACAACCCACAATATTACTTTCCTTTATGTTTGGTCATGTTGTGCTGTCATCTTCTTTATATTCTTATATGCTATGTAAATTATGTATGTATCTTGTTAGACCTTTCCCTAGTTGCTCCACTGTTGTTATTGCTATTTCTCACATGTGCAGGTCCATCCTGTAAATGAGTTCATCTCAAAGATGTTTTGCCTGGTTAAATAAAGACTGATTGATTGATCAAATGTATCTGTTTTAAAAGATCACCTGACTGGTGTTGATGGTGCAATACAGACCAGCATACGATGGTACCATCAGCCCCACAACCAAACACTTGCTACATTTTAGAGGCTAGTGTGATTCATGGATCAAAGTTTGAATCAGTCCGAATCTCTTAGTTGGCTGATTAACTGCTTTCTCAAACTGACCCAACAGAATGAAAACTTCCATATACAGTAAAAGAATGGCCAAGTTCTACTTACTAGTATCCTTCAGTTCTTATGACACTCCCCATGCAATTCCTGTAAGGATGACATGAGATTAATCCATCCCCAGTGGTAAGATGAAACTCAAGGTATGAGATGGAAGGGTTAAAGTAAGGCAGCTGAGAGGTTAGGTCCAGGGGAAGGAGGTGTTCTCCAGGTGTGAATATTGCCCTGCTTCCTGGTTGAAGTCCCTCGGGTGCAAAGGAAAGGGAAATGACCCTGACGGAGGGATTCACCAGCGTGCTTCCAGCTGACAGAATCTCTTTCTGGAGCAGAAAGACATAATCAGAGTGTAAAAGTAGTTGACAGCAAAACTGGCTCGGTCGGTTGAGTAGGCTTTTCTTTGTGTCTGACTGGAACTAAGCAGGTCAGGTGGGAGGGTGGATACTGACGGCGGGTTGGGGAGGCTCTCAGAAGCTGCAAACTGCTGAGTCAGGCAGCAGAGAGACACCATTATTGGTCAAAGGGACTCTCAGAAGCTGCCCGCAATTTCTGGGTCAATCAGGAGGGGCTCTAAGAAGCTGCTGGCGATTGCTGGGTGGGCTGGAGGGGTTCTCAGAAGCTGCTGGTGACTGCTGGGTCGGATAGAGCGGGATGATATCAGTGCAAATGACTGAGTTCCACTTATGGCCTCAATTCTTATGACCAGGACTGGATTTACATGGTTATGGGCCCAATGTGCAGAAGTATCCACGGGCCCCCTCCTGGCTCCACACCACACTACCCTTAAGGCAGTACAGTAGTGTATGCACCTCATTCCTTAAAATGCGTAAGATGCTTAAATTTGCTAGAAAAATATATGTTCTGGAAAACCAACCCACTTAAATCCTCAAAATCAGATCATTACAAAAACCTGGGCCTCAACTGCGCAAGGTGATCCTCTTCCCTTCTAATGCTTGGCATACACATCAAATATGTCCATTCTGGCTGCTATCCATCCTCACTCCATCTGACCAGGTCCTCCAGGCCTGTCATCCATCTATGCCATGGTCTGCACTCCCCTTTGTCACGCTGTCTCCGCCTGGTATGCACAGCATAAGTGTGATTGTGAAGTGTGCCTCTCTCTCTCTCTCTCTCTCAGCAGGAGGGCTCCAAACCTGTCCACTCCACTCCTGATCTGATAATGGCTCCTTCTCCAGTCGCCAAGTCTCTCCTGGTGACATTGGTGCTCCAACCTAACCTGACCTCAATAATGCAGACAGTGTCGGACACCATTTTGCAGCTGCCACTCTGATCACTCTGCACAGCTGCCAGTTACTTTCACTCAATGCTGTTACTAATTCATAGTTCAGGGTTGAGGGCAATCCATGGGTGGCTGTAGGGCGGGTGTGGGATAGTCTCCCCCTTCCCTTAAGACAGACTAGTGAGAAGACCATCCAGACAGGAGGCAGCATGACAGTGCCCCCACAGGAAAAGTCAAATCTGAGCAATGTTCACATGCAGGCAGACAAAACAGCTCAGAAAAGGCCCCCCCAGAAAACAAGGGCCCCATGCACAGGAGTATTTTGGATAAACGTAAATGTGGCCCTTCGCATGACACTACCAGACACTGGCATTGTCTTCCTCTACACAGTGCACTGTCAGAGGCAATAGTAAAATGTGTATTAATGTGTGGGCAAGTGGCTGAGCCTACTTGGTGGGGGAGTTATCTGATTGCAGCCCAGCTTATCAATGGCTGTCACTGTGAAGTTCAGTGCAGCTTGAGCTGCACTGGATCCAACAGTGACACACCTCTGAAATGCAGTTCTTTATAACAAAATATTTGGTGGGTGCATGCATGTGCACACAAACGTAAAAATGGGTATATAGATGTTTGTGTCACAATAAACATTATTTGCTAAAAAAAAAAAAAAAAAAAACATAGTGACCAACAAATACTTTTGCTTTAAAAATACAAAATGAAATCATAACTGTCAAGTGAAAGGACACATCTCCAGTGTAAGCTACAGCAAGCTCTGAAAAGAACTGTTCCGGGTTGAAGGCCCCTAGTGAGGAGTCAGCTGGAGATAATGGAGTAGGCCTCCATGCTTGAAGTACCAGCCTCAGATCTGCAAGTCCTGTATTTAACATCTGGCTCTCCTGTGTGAGACCCACTGCCTGCCATGACATCTTTGTATTCAACAGCTCAGGTCTGGGAGCACAACTGGCTGCCAGAGGCTGTGTTGACAGGTGGCTGCTTGGTGGGTACCATGGACAGAGGGAGTGGTGGGAGTGGTGGGTGTGTGTGTGTGTGTGTGTGTGTGTGTGTGTGTGTGTGTGACATGTACCATACTAATTCTCCTGCCTCCCCTCCACAGATGACGGTGGATATCCCCTGAGGTCATATCTGATGACGCCATACCTGGCATCGCATGACCCAGTGGAGAAGGCATACTACGAATCACATTGGAGGGCACATGCCTGCAATGAGACGACAATCGGTATCCTGAAGATGCCGTTCCAGTGTCTTGGTTACACCAGTGGCACAATGATGCTTTTCCTGGGGATGACGTGCAGAGTGTTCACTGTGTGTGCCATGCTGCATAAAATCTATATGTACTGCAGGATACTGGCACCACTCCAAACACTATGCAGCCAACTCCCCATGACAGGCCACCAGCATAGGAGCAACCGTGTGACATGGTGTGCGGCCATGCCGTCCACCACACAGTGACACATGACACATTCGGTAGATAGGTGCATGGCCCATGGTCACCAGGGTGAGTGTGTAGTCTGACTGTCCATGAGTACCTGCTTCCCACAATGGCCTGCAATGGCAATATATGTGACCTGGCATGGGAGACATATCATACCCATGTGCAACATACTCACGTGGTGTCCACTGACATGGCCCAGACCCACCTGCATAGCTCATTGCAGTGCGTGTGCCTTGTTATATGTCCATGGTGCCACGTGGGGGTACTGTGACATAGAAGCCATAGTGCTGGTGTGACACACTGTATGCAAGTGGCATACTGCAGTGTGTCATGGTCAAACATGGGCATTATGTCTGTGAGTAGCCATGGTGAGAGCTCACACAGGATCACAAATGATGTGGCATTGCAGAAGGTGGGGCACCCCTTACCACCCTGGCTGCATGATGCCATGTTGTGGACCCTGTCATGGACCCATTGCCATCTTGCTTGATGGTGGGTAAGGGGCCAGGATGGGGTGGGAGGGGTGCCTGGTTGCTGTGGTGGGGAGTCCAAGTTGGGTGATGGCGCATGTGAGAGGGAGGCTGTCGGGGCAGGGTAAATTGTGCCAGAGGGACCAGGTATGAGGTGGCACATGGAAGGCACATCATTTGCTGCTGCAGTTGAGGTATGTGTGTAGGTGTTCACATACTGTACCATGTTAGCTGCCACAGAGGTGCTCTGTCCCGCATGCATATGTTCCACCACCCTCTCTAGCACATCATCTAGTCTGTCTATACCCCGGGAAATGCCCTCCATCACATTGGTGAGGTGCTGCAGTGCCTCTGTGTCCTCTAGCTGTGCTGCAAGTCAGTCCTACTCAAGCTGACATAGCTCATGTAGTGCATCTGTAGGACACCCATCGCAGACACCTTCCTGTCATGGCGCTGCCCATCCCTGGCCTGTCTGGAATGTGCCCTGCGTATGGTGGCTGTGGTGTCCTCATGTCTGGTTACAGCTGGGCCTAGAGGGGAGTCTTTAATAAGGGGGGGAGGAGGCATGTTTTCTGGCACCTCTCTCTCACTGTCACTTGTAGCAGTGGCCATGGTCTTGGGTACTGGTACCACTGTTGGCAGCACAGTGCCATTGTGTTGTGGTGCCTCCATGGATGCCTCCTTCTGTGTGTTGGTGCATGCTGGCACATCATCCATGGCCTGCATCAGATGGCTGGATGTCATGTCACATCTGCCTGTGCCTCCTTGGTTGCTGGCATATCCAGAGTGATACCTATGGATGAATGCATGGACATACTGTATGTTAAGCCTTTCTGTGTAGCCTTGGAGCATGTGCCACGGTCAGGTGGTTTGCTTGCAGTGTCATGCTTTCCTTCCTTGGACACCTGCACTTGCAGGTCACATTGTATCATGCCAAGGCGGACCACGCAATTTTTGCTCGTGAATGGACCTGGAGGGATATGACAGTACAGTTAGCTGTTTCACAGTCATGACCCACACCATCCCTGACATTGCCACATGGCCACTACATACCTGCCATCTTGTCAAAGCCCTCTGCCACCCCCTGCCATGTAACCTCTGAGATGGCATCCACTGCGATATGCTCCAGGGGGCTCAGCATTTTACTGGGGGATAAGGGACCCCCTCTGGTGCCTGTCTGGGCCCTGTTGGCAGCAGACAGCTTCTACTTCGCAGTTAACCTTATGTCATGCCATGCCACTTGTGCATTACGGTGGAGAGCGTATGTGCCTCAGGACTGGTAGCATTGATGACTGCCTATATAGCAAGCCAGAGTCTCTGCTTGTTCTCGATGCTTACCATCAGGGCCTGTGCCCCATACAGGACATCATTGTTAGTACAGATGTCCATGACCAGTGCAGTCACCTGCTCACTTGTGAAACTGCTGGATCACGACCTCCAGCTGCCCACCAGATGGTCATCTGTGCCTGCATCCGCACACCCATCACTGCCGTGCTGCTGGGATTCCCTGTTCACAGTACATGGCACAGCACTCCAGTCTCCCGTGCTGCCTGGTCGGCCATTTTGCCTGGCCTTTCCCATTAGTGCATGTGCACAGAAGAGGCACATATCCATATATGGTGGGTTCAAGGGGCATGTCAGCATGCCATGTGGCCATTGGGACCACCCCTGCGCATGCCTTAATGCTTCCATTCTCACCACCAATGTCTCCTCCCAGCGGTGTGTGTGTGTATGTGCATGCCACGTCCTTTGTGCTGCCTGCATAGCATGTTAGTGCATTGCTTGTTTAAGTTTCTTTGGGGCATGGTTAATGCACCTTGGAGAATAGGCCCCATTGTGATGATATTTTGTGACATGTAATTCCTTTTTTATAGGACACCGCCATTGTGTAATTCCCTTTTTATGGGATACTGGCAATCTGAACTAATGCACTGAATATAATAATTATGATAAGGTGTTTGGGGCATGAATGTTTATTATTTCAAAACACTTTTTTATTGTTGGTGTTGTTGATGTTTCCTCTTAAATATAGTATCTATTACCATGTATTAACTCCAACTGTGATACTCATAGCTGCACTCGGCAAAGGAAATAAATTTAAATTATATGAACTTACATGTTCTTCCAAATTTCCCCATAATGCTCTGTTAAAATATTTGGGATTTACAGGTGGGACATACAGTTTGCACATGAACCAATATTCACCCTGTACTGAAAGCTGAGTGACATCAAATATTTTCTTTAAACCAGCAGAACTATTGAAGATAAGCTGCAAGCAATCTTAACAGGTATCATAAAGCCCCCAAGTGCACAGCCCAATAGGCTGTACTTAACTGCCAGAGAATGATACCTTGAGTATCCATTTATTTGGTGGTCTATATCTTTTCTAGTCCATGTTTCTTGTAAATATACAGTATGTCATAATATCCAAAACATTAAATCCCTTTTTTTGTCCAGGACCCTATTATAAAGGCTAGGGATAGTCAAGTTTAAGGTTTAAAAGGGGGAGTCATACCAAAATTTCTAGCATCAATAAAGGGCTGGCAGTATAGCTTAGAGATTAGAGGAACGAGGTGTGAAAGAGCTTGATACATCCAGCTGGCCAGACCTGAGTTTGATTCTCACAACCTCCACTTGCATACTGTGTGACTCTGAGCAAGTCACTTAACAGCCCAGTGCTCCCAGGTCGCCCATGAAAACAGGCACTTGTGCCTAGTGGGTCTTACCCGGTTACTAAAGACTAAAATAAAAAAAAATACAGAATTTTGTTCACCATTGGCCCAGTCAGCCTCATGCCAAACATTAGATCTGTAAATTACATTGTTTAAATGTTACAAGTCATTTTGTAACCCTAATTTTGCTGCCTGTTCTAAAAGGTCAGTTTCACTAAGAGCTACAGATGATGTCATAACCAGAACTCACAGCTTAGTACTCTCTGTAAGTTACACTGCAGGACTTATTTCTCCCAAATTAGATAAAATTGCAGGTGTAGTAAACTATTCACAAAGGAAAGTTTGTATTGGGAGGTTACAGGGCATACATTTCCATAATGTGCAGATGGAAGGTTTTTAAGAATCTGTGGGTGGAGGGTTGGAATGCAGTGAAAAACATGGATTTAGAATGTCAAAGTCACGTGGGATTTTTAGAATACTGCAGGGATGAGATTTTTAAAATACCACCAGGTTGCAACTATGCAATGCAGCTCTGACACAATCTCAGAAACAACTGTAGCTGAGACACACAATTTTAGAATGTGGTAAGAACACTGAAATTAAGAATGTGGCAGTGTCTTAAAGTTCCAGAATGCAACAGAGGTACTCAGTTTCAAAATGCAGGAGATACATGTGCAATTTTTAATGTGTCATGGATGTGTACTTTTGGCATATGCTGGTGAAGCTCAGTTTTAAAATGTGTTGGGGATGCTTTATTTTAGATTGTGCTAGCAACGTGCAATTTCAGAATGTGGTGGGGATGCACATTTTTGGAATGTCACGGAATGCTTAATTTTGGAACATGGCAGGAAAATGCCTTTTTTGGAATGGGACAGGTACGCACAATTTTGAAATGTGGTGGGGATGCACAATTTCAGATTGTGGCAGGGATTTACAGTTTTAGAATGTGGCTTGGGCATGCAGTTTGAGAATGTTCCAGGGACACACGCATTTTCAGAACGTAGTGGGATACACAATTTTGGAATATGGTAGGGATGAGCATTTTCAGAATGTGACAAAGATGAACAGTTTTGGAATATGAAAGTGATACACAATTTTATAATGTGGAAGGAAAAGTACAATTTCCAAATATTGCTGGGACATATCATTTTAAAATGTGGTGGGAAAACCCAGTATTGTAATGCAACAGGAAAATGCAGTTTCAGAATGTGGTTGAAATGTAAAATTTTGGAATGTAGTGAGCACAAGCATTTTTGCAATGTGACAGGAATGCACAATTTTGGAATATCGTGGTGACTCAATTTCAAAATGTGGCAGGGATGCACCCCTTTGGAATGTGGCCAAGACTCCACAATTTCAGAATCTGCTGGGACATGCAATTTCAGAATGTGGTGGGTGTATACATTTTCAGAATGTAGAAGTGACACACAACTTAAGAATGTGGCAGGAACATGCAATTTTGGAATATACCAGGACATGCACTTTTAGAATGCGGCAGGAATGCACAATGTCAGAATGTGGCAAGGATGCTCAGTACTGGACTGTAGTAGGGCTGTGATGCACAGTTTCAAAATGTTGTGCATGTGTACAATTCTGGAATGTGACAAGGACAAGCAGTATCAGATAAAAATGATATGTGTTGTCACATTCCGTCAGTGTGCATCACCACTATATTCTGAAGTTGTCATTCCCCATCAATTTCGTAGATGTTTTCCTATCACATTCTGAGATTGAGTGACCCAGCCACATTTGGAGAGTGCACATCCCTGCCACATTCTGAGAGTGCATGAAACTGCACCATCTTGCCATCCCATAGCTTTGTCCATTGCTGCATTCCAAAACCACCTCCTGCTACTTTCTAAAGTACAGTTCCATGCGTCTGAACGTTCTGGAAATGCATGCAGTGCACCCAACCGTGTGTCAGATTTTTTCCCTCCAAATGATTACTACAGCTAGAGTTTCATACATGTTGAAGAAATAAGTCATATAAAGTTGCTGACATGGAGGACTATGTTTTGAGTTTTGGTTATGATATCTTCAGTAGCTCTTGACTGAAAATGGCTTTTTTGAACAGGGAGTTAATGCAGGATTATGAAATGGCTCTTAACTTTTAAACAAAGTAAGCTAGCAATCTAATTTTCTGTACATGGCTTATTGGGGATTTGAGTTTAATTCTGCAATGTAGCACTTTTGGCTGTACTCCCTCTTTAAGACTAGTATCAGCTGGTTTTCTCAATTCATAAACTTGTTTATATTGCTCAGCAGTAAATCGTGCAAAATATCACAGCAAAGTCATTTGAATCTCTATTAATTTGGTGTTACTCCATTTCAACATATGAAGCACTGTTATTTATTGTTTGGTTTGGCATAGATTTTTTTTTTGCCTCCCATAAAAAAATATACTACAGTACTTTGTCTATTCCATTGCTGTGTAGAGCAGGCAATAGCTAATTCATATGCATTATCAAACACCCCACTGAATCTTATTTTGGGATAGCTTTCAAAATATGGTTAGCTTGTTCCTTATTTCTTATTTCATCATTAATTTGACCTTTGTCATAATTCAGTCCCATATGCAATTAGCTGAACGTATGCTTGTTCTTCTTAATTTAAAGAGCATTTTTTTAAAGTTTCAGTCATACGCAAGATAAGGGTTCATCCATTTCCTTTTACAGTATTTTCTTAGTTAAGCCAAACAAAGAGATTGTTATACCCTTCTATAATGTTTCATTTTGTGTGAACATTTTCCCTTCTGCTCTTGACCCTGGCTATTGTGCCTCAACTACATTTAAGATTTCTGAGAATTAATCTGCTAAACAGTAGGTAACCTTTTTTAGTACTGAGGGAGAGAGACATACTAAGGGTAGTTGACTGTCAAACCAATGTTATTTACTCTGTGACATTCATTCCAGATGTTATTTGCAATCTCTAAGTCTTTTAGAAAAAAACAGTTATCAGTCCACCATCAGGACTGCTCTTCATAGACCCATATCCTGAATAGGCTCTGGGAAAGTCATAGATAGCACTTGGGTCTTCCCCAAATTCAACTTATAGTCCTCAAGTTCAGAAAAAAAGATCAATTTCTCTCAGGGCTGCAGGGATAGAGGTCATGGGGACTCGAAATGGAAGAGATGGTCTTCAGCATAAGCAAACAACTTGTATCTGGAGTCTCCCACCAGTATACCCTGAATATGTGAAATCTTATGCAGGAGAGGCCCCAGAAACAAGTCGAATAAAAAGGGCAAGAGAGGACACCCTTGCCTGGTACCTTGTTGAAGTATCACAGGGGCGGAAGTGACCCCATTAGATCTAATCATGGCCATTGGGTTGCAATACAAGATCCTGTTCCAATTACAAAAGACAGAGGAAAAGCCAAATTTATTGAGAGTTGCAAACAGGAAACCCTATCAAAAGCCTTTTCTGCATCCAGGGAGACCAAAATTGCAGGGGTCTTGTTCTCCATGGACATGGAAATAAGGTATAACAACTTTTGTACATGGTCACTTGAATAGCAGCCTGCCATGAAACCTACTTGCTCAATGGGTATTAAACCCTCCCAAACATGAAGCAGTTTGTTAGACAAAATCTTAGACCATATTTTAAGATCCCAGAGCTTAAAAGGGAGATGGAGTGGTAACTGCTTGGGAGTAAATCATTCTTACCCAGCTTGAGAATAAGGGAGATCCAAGCCTGAGTATGAGATGACTCCAAGAGACCTAAGGAAAGCAAACAGTTGAAGAGACATGTGAGGAAAGGGGCCAAGCTATAAATACAGGAAGTATAAAAGGAATTAATAAAACCATCTGGCCCAGGAGCTTTCGCTGAGGGAGTTGCTCAATTACCTGATGATCCTCTGACTGAATGATCAGGGCCTTCAGGAGCTCTTGCTGGTCACTCAATAACCTGGAAAGGGAAAGGGAGTTCAAGTAAAGTTCGATTTTCTTCATCAAAGATGGAGAGGGAGGTTCCTGGCTGTTTAGGCCCCTATAATACTTGTGGAAAGCTTCTGCAATATCCCTCGGGTGAGTGAGAACAGGTCCCCCAGGTATAGATTGAAGACTGGGAATCACCTTTTGGGACTCCAAGTGATGCAAGAGCTAAAAGTCTCCTAGCTTGTTTTCCAGAGTCAAGGTAATGGACATTATTCCACTGTAGGAATAAATCTGCTTTAGCTGCAAACAGCCCATAATACTCTACCTGGAATGAGTTCAGGCAGGTCCAGGAAGCTGGATAAGTTTGTGAGGAGAGAGAACATTCCATGTTATGGATTTGAGATAGGAGGAGGTCTGATTTCTGGGAGTGGTATTTTTTCACAGTGGTGGCTAAATGTATGCACTTTTCTCTCAGACAGCAAATTTTATAAAGATGGGTGAATGCCTCAGGCTGAACTGTCAATCGGGGTTGAGCTGGGAGGATTAAAGGAACAATGGACAAAGACAAAAGGGGCATAGGGAAGGCAGCAAACCTCTGTGTCAAGCAAGTGTGCAAAAGCAAGAGGAGAATGCGACCACTATGGTTCTCAAAAGAGGTGGCTTAAAATGTAAAGGTTAAAAGAGTAGCTCCTAAGATATAAGGAAGCACAGAGTAAGGAGGATAGGGAAGTATGTCAGGGAAAACTGACAGAAGCAGGAACAGCAGTAAGGAACACAAAGGGTTCAGACTGAAGAAAGAATACCCCAAGTGATAATGAATGGGGATAGGACATTTTTAGTTATGCAAGTGAACATTGAAGACCAAGGAAGAGACTGTAAGATTAAAAACGAAAGGAGGGGACTGTTCAGTGGGGGACCTAGAAAAGGCAGAAATTGTGAAGAAATACACATAGCAAAGAGAAGAGGAGGGGCCACAAAATGTTAATATGAACATGGGAGGGAGGTGGACACTAGTCCTTTTTCAGAGAAGGGAGACTGGGGGGACTTATTAATCTGGAAGTGGAAAAAGCAATAGGACCAGATGGGGTGCATCCACTAACTAGAAACAGGAGTGGGTCTGGAGGACTGGAGGTGGGCAAATGTAGTCCCACTTCACAGAAGTGGAAGCAGGGAGGAGGCTTTCAATTAAGGCCAGTCAACCTGACATTAGTGGTGGGAAAGTTAATGGAATCACTGCTGAAGGAAAGGATAGTGGAATATATTTTATTTATTTTTATTTTATTTATTTTGGTTTTAGAATTACAGCCTTTGAGCCAAGAGGCTCTTTTACAAAGGCACCATGTCACGGACAAAACAACAATCCACAACAGAAGGACTTTCAGTGGCAGTAATAGTCAATACATAACAGAAGGACTTGCAGAGGCAATAATAGTAAGGGTAGTAAGTTAGGGTTACACCAAAGGGACAAAATGGAACACAGAAAACATATATGGACTTATAAACAAGCAGGATATATCAAAAACAATTGCTAAGTGCTGAGCAGAATGTTGTTAAGTGCAAAGGGAGGGAAAAAAAAGGAAAAAAAGAATAGCAGCCAGAAGTGACTTTGTCATGCATGATTCCGAGGGGGAGTGAGGGGATGGAAGGAAAAAGAGGGGGGAATCTTGAAGCCAGTGGGTTACAAGACCCGAGACAGCGTGGATTCACAGTGGGGGAGGTTATGTCAAACCAATCTGATAGATGTCTTTGACTGGATAACCTAGGAATTAGATCAGGGTAGAGTGGTGGATGTGGTCACCTGAGAAAACTCGAAGTGGTCAAAGATATGGTAACTGGGATTCAATGTAAAAAAGTGCAAAATAATGCAATTAGGGCATAGAAACCCAAGAGTGGAGTACAAAATGAATGGAGTCTTATTAACGAACAGCAAGCAGGAGAGAGACATAGGGTAATCATATCTGCTGATCTAAAAGTAGCCTGGCAGTGCGACAAGGCAGTTGGGAGGGCTAGTAGAATACTGGGTGCATAAGGATGCGTATAACCGGCAGAAAGAGAGTGCTGGTGTTGCCTCTGTATAAATTGTTAGTAAGACCCCACCTAGAATACTGTATCCAGTTCTGGAGACCACTTCTCTGGGAGGAAATAGAGTGGAGGTGGTCCAGAGGAGGGCAACTAAAGTGGTGCAGGGTCTGCATAAAAAGCCCTATGAGGAGAGACTAAAGGAAGTTAATATGTACTCACAGGACCAAAGGAGTGAGAAGGGGTATATAATAAAGACTTTTAAATATCTCAATGGGGTAAATAAGGTACAGGAGGAAAGTATGTTTCAGAAAAAAATAGTGCTCAAGAACAAGGGGACATGCTATGGAGCTAAGGGGGTAGATTCAGCACAGATTTGAGGAAGTACTTCTTCACGGAGAGTGGTGGATTCCTGGAATGTCCTAGCAGTGGACGTGTGGGGGCAAAAACAGTGGCGGGGTTCAAGAATGCATGGGACAGGCATAAGGGAATCTAGTGGAAAGGAAGGGGGAGGGAGAAAGAACCAGAGATCAAGCAGGGGTGCAGTGATACTGTGGGTAAGAAAAAATGGGCAGACTAAGTGGACTAAGCAGTCCTTATCTGCTGAGAAATTCTGCCTCTATGAAACCATGTAAGTGGGTTGTAGTCAGTGACCATGGTGAACTCCATCCCATACAAATAAGATTGCAGCTTTGCAATGCCCAGACAATATCTAGACAATTCTTCTTTATTGTGGTGTAAGCATCTGCTGTGGGCATCAGCTTCATGCTCAGGTATACAGCTGGGTATTCACCTCTCAAGTGTGCAGCCTGACTCAAACATGCCTATCCATGATCAGATGCATCTACATGCACAATAAACCTAAGAGAATAGTCTGGGCTACTGAGCACAGCTGTCTGACACATTGCCTCCTTCAGATGACAGAATGCAGTAGTGTAGGTTTCCATCCACTCAACGCTTTTCCAGCATTTTCTTCCTGCTGAGACTGGACAGGTAATTAGCCATGCTGCTGAAATTTGGTAAAAACTTATGGCAGTACTTTGCCATCCATAGGAAAGATCATGCTTTTCTCTTGGTCGTGGGTGTGACCCATCTCTGTATGGCCTCAGTTTTCACTAGCTCAGACCAGGTGCACCTACTCTCCACCTTCTGCCCAAGGTATGACATTTTTGCCTTTCCTGTCTGGCACATCTCTACCTTGACTGTCAGTCTACTGTAGTGGCCGCAGTTGATGGAACACCTCAGTCATGTGCCTGACATGATCCTCCAAACTATGGCTATAGACAGCTATATCATCTATGTACACCGGAGCAAAATCTTCCGCTTCATTCAGAATGTTGTCCATGAGTCATTGAAATGTGGATGGCACATTAACTCCATCCCCAGTGGTGTTACTGTGAACTCAACTAATTCAAACAGGGTGATGAAGGCCGACCTCTCTCTGGATTCTGGGGTCAGGGGTACCTGCTAATAACTCTTTGTCAGGTCTATGGTGGACAGGTAAAGGGCACCCCAACTTCTCTAGGACCTCATCTGCCCTAGGAACAAGGTAGGTGCCTGACTCCATGCAGCTGTTAAAATTGCAGTTGATGATGCAGAACACCATGTTTCCATCCTTTTTCGGGATGAGCACCACTAGGGACACCAAGGGACTACTGGACTCCTTGATAACCTGGAAAGGCAGCATTTCCTTGATCTCCCCTTCTATGGTACATCTTATTCCTTCTGGGACTCTGTTGGGTGGAGTCTCAGTGGGGCTTGGGAACCTGTATCCATGTAGCGCTGTCAGCATGGTAGACACCAGCTTCCTGCACCTAATCAGTCTATTAACTGAATTATGTCATGGCACTTTTATGAGGGTAGGATGGGTGGCCAAACCCCGGCTGTTGTCTCAGCTGTCACCTGTGCATTATTACCTGTGTGTCTTCTGTACATATTCTACTGTATTAAATTACTGTGCATTTGCTACCTCTGTTTGCCTGTTCTCTGTATTGTATAACTACCTGTTACATTCCTAGGGCCAGATGTTCAAAATTTTGCACCGGGCAAAAAATGTTTGCACAGGTTTAGTGCGGGATTAGCATGGGTCTGCTATATTCAAAAGGCCAAATAACACGGGCAAACTGCATTAGTGCTGGGCAAAATCATAATGTATGCAAGGGGCAAACTGACATGAATACAGGGGCAATGCTATATTCAGCAACTAGCGCAGCGCAAAGTGGTTTTGCGTGACTTAGCATGACACTTAGCGCGGTGCACATTACTGCCCAGGAAAAGCTTGTCTTAACCCTGGCCAATCAGGGTTGTGCAACACTATGGCTTTGTGCAGTGTTTGCGCTGGTTTTGCATGGGTTTTGCATGATCCTAACAAATAAATATGACACATAGACAAAGCCAAACATAGAGGAAGCATGCTGCTAACTGATGGCATCACAATGATGCCAAACATCTGCCACCAGTCCCAGCCATGCCAGGCAGTAAGTGGTGACCCTGCTGCCAATGGACAGTATGACAGTGTGGCCATATAGCACACACCTGTGGACCACACTTCTGTGGACACCAACAGATGCCAGCACACACATGCAGCACTGTGGGCATGGAGGATGTTGAGGGGAGAGTGCATGGGTTTCCAGGCTGTGCCACAGACCAGGTGTGGCCACAAGGCTGGAACACATCATGCAGTGCACATGGGCCACTATTGGGAATACCCCAACACCAGTGTGCCTTTAGGATAATAAATGCCCACCCACCCGGCCACATACTGCACAGCTGTGCAACTGCCACAGCACACAAAGCCGGACATGTATATGTCACTGTGAGCATCCCATGCCAGAGGTGCAGCATCTGAGGGTCACACAACAGCATAACAGAAATGTCCACTGTCAGTAAACACCTGCAGGTTGGGCATCTCACTGTGTATAGTGCAATCATCATCACTGCCCTACACACCATAGGCACTGCTGTGTCCACACATTACTGGCCCCCTTGCTACTGTAGAGGCTGCTGTGCATTGTAGCATTACCTACAGTGTGACAGTTGCATGCAGCACCACCACCATCTGTGCCTATGCTGTGTTGTCCCAGTATAGCTGCAGGCAGCAGCGCATGTGGAAGTAGTGTTCAAACTGTATACTATTCCCCAAGCTGTTTGCTGGCGTAACACATTACGAGGTTTAGCGGCGGGTTAAACCGTTAGCCGGTGCAACTCGCATGCAAATCAGGGCATAACGAGATGCTAATCTGGATGTTTGCCCACAGACTACCTAACTAGGCTCATTTGCATGTCACTTTTGAATATGGCAAAGTTTGCACCGAACGAAGTGTTTACACCAGGCTAGCCGGTTTAGCACTGCGCTAAACCGGCACAAACTGTTAATGCAAACAGTTCAGGGAATATTTTACAGTTTGCACATTGTACTTTCACATACGCTGCTGCCTGCAGCTGTACTGGGTCCACACATTTGCTGGCACACACATTGGCCACATAGTTCACCTCTACCTACCTTCACAATGCTGTGCACTGTGTTGCTGTTGTGGTTTGCTCTTCCTGGTTGCCATATTCAGAGCTGTCTTATTCCAGGGCTAAGTTTGCCCTGCACTCCCAGCCCAGTTTGCCCAGCCTCATTCCCATGCTATATTCAGAAGCTGTTTGTCCCAGTCTATTCCGTTTGAATATGGCTTGTTTTGTGCTCCGGCTAAGTTTGCCCACCAGGCAGTGCTAATTTAGCCCCATGGGCAAAGTTTTGAATATCTGGCCCCTACTCTGGTAATTATTATGTAAACATTTCTACTTTTGTATTTACTATGTAAAAATCTCCACTTTTGTAAACAAATGTACCTTCTCCCATGTACCCCCCCGACACATCTGGAAACAAGTAGGAGTCTGCTCAGTATGCTTTCCTAGTGAGTCTTTTAAATAAATAAGTAATAAATAACATTTCACCAAATGTATGCAGCACCCTCTGCATTTCGGTAGATTGGACTGGTGTCAGCTGTTCCAAAAGGGTGGCAACATCCACTGATAATTTTCTCTTAACCTCTTCCAGGGATCTACCAGAGGTTCTACTTCTGCCTTTTCCTCCAGATAGCTATGCACAGCCAGGACCAACTCATCCTGGTCATGGTAGCACTTCATCATATGTCTTGAATTATGTTGGGTGGAGTGGCTTTCAAGTTGGATGGAGTGGCCTGTAAACAATATGGCTGCACTGAGAGTGAGATCCTCAGACTGTAGAATTTAAATCCGGATTTTTACCATTCTACCATGTTCTTTAGTATTAGTGGTGTTGTACAAGCTGTGAAAGTTTCCTTTATCCACAAATATCCAAGAAGGAACTGAAGAAGCTGAAACAGCTGGGAAAAAGAAGAAAACTCTTGATACTCATACTAAAGGGTTTCAGAGAGAGAAGACAGTAAGCCCATATTTGCTCCTTCACCGTTACTCAAAGTAGTTCATGCCCCTCAAGTATATATTTGTCCACTTTGGATTTAAATTCCATCTTATCCTTATTAATAATGATATCAAATGGTAATTTATTCCATAGCTAAAAGACAAAGAACCTCAGTGCGCAAGCACTGAGGCAAGGGTTACCCCAAAGGGCACTGGCCGGGAAACCAAGTTTCAAAGAAATACAAAATCACACATACCTCTATAATGCAAAGCATCATGGGTTATATATGCAAATCACCACAGAATATTATGCAGGTTCAACTTTAAGTAGAAATGCATGGTGCGTTTATTCCATAGGTTCACTATAAGCTGAATGAAGAAGCCACTCCTCTTGTTGAAATGAAACATCTTCAGTATAATTTGTAATTGGTGACCCCTGGTGCCCAGGTTATCATTTTTAAATTCTAGGCCTAGCTCATTGATCAAACACACATCCTGCATTATATCACAGCAGACCTGGCTTGCATCATTGAGACCTGGCTGGATGGGAATTCTAGCCCCATTCTGGAGTCAACCATTCTGTCCAGATTCTTAGTGATACACCACCTGAGGTTGGATCGCAGGGGCGGGGGAGTAGCAGTCTGTTTTAGAATAGAATTGGGTCTTGTAGATGTGCTAGTTGGGAAGATCCTTTGAGTGTACTGTGGTTGCAGGTGTAGGGTGCAGAATTCTTCTCATCTAGTGTCTACCTGGGGGACAGAAGCAATTTCTGCAGGATGTTGCAGAGTTCATCATTGACATGGTGTTGAAATTGCCCAGATTGTTGGTTCTGGGTCGACAATGAACTCTCACAATTAGATCAGGACTTCCTCAGATGTATGAATTTGTTGGGCTTCACACAGGTGGTTGCCTCTGTGACACACAGTTGTAGTCATCATTGAACCTGGTCTTTCTGCTGGGTATGGAGAGCTTTGATTTGGTGGTGGAACCAGTTGGGTGGTCTGACCATCACACTATAAGATTCAATTTCCAAGCTCCCCCAAATAGACCTGACCATGTGGAGATGGTCCGGTACCGCCTTTTGAGGGGGTATGATCCCTGATGGTCTGATGGCAGTACTGAATCTATCAGGATTACCAAATGCAAGCATGGGTCCAGACAATCTGTTGCTAGCATACAGTATAATAGGGCTGTGATGGGAGCTCTGGATTCCATCGCTCCTGTCTGGATTCATCCCCTCACCCTTTGCCCGCAGTCACCATGGTTTGATGGGACTTTGAGGGAGTTGCAGTGAATAGGGCAAAGGTTGGAGCATCGCTGGTGGAAATTGGGCTTGGATGCTGACAAACTTGGATTGATGGACCATTATAGGGAATATCAGTCAGCTATCTCTAGTAAGAAGGCAGAGTTCCTGTCTGGAGAGATTGCCGCAGCACAGAACCAACCAGCTCAGCTCTTTCAAACTGTGGACAGACTGTGCAATCCAGCCTATCTGCAGATTTGGAGAGCATTTTCACAGGAAAAATGTGATGAGTGTGCTCAATTCTTTGCTGATAAAGTGGTTGACCTCAGGTCCGAGATCTGGCTGGCAAGCTCCATTGGGGTGGTGGTAATTGGAGGGAGGTTACAGTTCCTCGGTTTGACTGATTTGACTTTGACCGTCTGGAGATTGTAGATATTATGCAGACTGTTCAGAGTATGCAGCTGACTAGCTGTGGTTTGGACCTAGGCCCAACTCGCGTCCTAGTGGGGTGTGTTGAAGTCATCAGCCCAGTCCTTGCAGAGATTGTCCAGTGTTCATTAGAGACAGGGGATTTTCCAGACTCCCTGAAGGATGCGGTGGTGACACCCCTCCTTAAGAAAGATTCTCTTGACCCAGACTGTCTTGCTAACTACAGGCCGGTCTCTAACCTCCCTTTTGTGGGGAAGATTATTGAGAAGGCAGTCACGCAGCACCTGGAGAATCATCTTACCATCCATGATGTCTATGATCCTCTCCAGTCAGGTTTTCAGAAGAGGCATAGCACAGAGACTGCACTTGTTTGGGTGCTCAGTGATCTCCTGATAGCAAGAGATCAGAAGAGCCGTTCCATCTTGGTTCTTTTTGTTCTCTCTGCAGCATTTGACACCGTAGACCATGTGGTATTGCTAGAGCATCTGCTGTGGATCTGTGGCCTGTCAGGTAGTCCTCAGATGGTTCCAGTCATTCCTCACTGGCAGATCTCAGAGGGTAGTGTCAGGGATTTATTCCTCTGACACATTCTCTCTGCCATGTGGGGTCCCACAGGGCTCTATGCTGTCACCCATGTTGCTTGCGATGTACATGCTGCCATTGGGAGACATTGAAAGGTAGTATGGGTTGGGTTTTCACTTTTATGCAGTCGATACCCAACAATACCTGTCCTTTGTGCCTGAGCAGGATAGTGCAGTCTCTGTATTTAACAACTGCCTCTCCAAGATCCAAGACTGGATGAGTATCAGCTGGTTGAGGTTGAATCTGGATAAGACCAAGGTTCTGGTGGTGGATCCAGGCCATCATGTAGAGGAGTTGGCAGCAGGCTCAGCCTCTGGGCTTTGGCTTGGTGGTAGCCAGCTGCTGACCTCTGAATGGGTGCAAAATCTGAACATTATTCTTGACAATGGGCTGACGCTCCGTTCTCAGGTGTCGGCTGTTGTGAAGTCCTCTTTTTACCATCTGAGAAATATTGCCTGGATTAAGCACCTTGTTCTGCCTGTCAAGCTACCTACTCTGGTCCATGCCTTTGTGACCTCCTGTCTTAACTACTGTAACTCCATGTACCTAGGGCTTCCTGGGGTTGATATCCACCGCCTGCGGCTGGTGCAGAACACTGCAGTCAGGCTGTTGACGGGGATGTCTCAATCTAGTCATGTCACGCCTGTGCTGCAAGGACTGCACTGACTGCTAGTACAGTGGCGGATCACCTTTAAAGTTGGCTTGCTGACTTTTAAAGCCCTCTACGTACGGGGTCCGAGATACCTGCAAGAGGTCTTGCATCCCTACTACCCCCTCTGACCACTCCACCAATGAGGGATTGCTAGAGGTTTCCAGGGTTTGGCTGAAGGCATCTAGGACTTGGACTTTTGCATTCATGGCCTTCACCCTGTTGAACTCTCTACCTCATCGGATACTTGAGTGCCTAATGGTGGAGAGCTTCAAAACAGCCCTAAAAACGTATTTGTTTGATCTGGCATTTCCTGCTTATTGAGTTACTGAGATGTTGTATTATGCTAATGGTTTTACAGTTGTAAGTATGATATTTATGTAATTTTATTGTACAAGCTCTATGATCAGCATGAATTGTGCTTTTTAGAAATAAAGATAAATTGAATTGAATTGAAAAAATATCACAAAAATAAGTCACCCCTTTTTTTTCTAGTTTCCTGGGACATTAGATTGAGGTGTTTAAGACAGTCCAGATAACTGAAATATTTGATATCATGCACTAACTTGGTGGCTCGGCATTGAATCCTCTCAACTATGCCTATTTCCCCCTCATATAAAGGACACCAGACCTTGCTTCCATAGTCTAGGATAGGCCTGTCGTATGCTCTGTAAAGTCACATAATGACTCCTGCCTTTCTGCTTATGAGATTTTTTCTGATTGTCCATAACATATGATTAGCCTTAGCTATTAGCTTAGTGCAGTGACCTATTGATGTAAATGTGTTATTTACAATAACTCCCAGGCCAGTTTAAATAGTACTTCCTTAATGACTTTATCACCTAATTTATATGTGTGTTTAGTTAGCCGATTTCCCTTATGCAGTGCTCTACATTTATTAGGATTAAATGTTATTCCCCAAATATCAGCCCATTTATATATAATGTCTAGATCTGCCTTGATCGGGCATACCGTTGAAACAGCAAAAACAATGCAGCGAAGATCTTTACAGCAATGAAATCGGCATGGTCACTGTAATGGTCCCACTGTACACCGACACTGCTTCATCCGGTGTTTTACCCCTCTCCGAATCAACTTTGACTCAGAGTTTGTTATTTTAGAAACTGTGGGTGTGGGCAGCAGAGCCCTCTCATGGGGGGTGTGGGAGGCACAGCCCCCTGCAAAATAAACAGTGTTTTTCTGATGGCACAATACCAACTGTCGGCACTGTGCCTGTCAGTGTAATGGATTTTGACAACTTTGTTGTTGAAGCAGCTTGGTGGAACCCCTGGATTAACTACATATCTTCCATTGTATTTACAAAAACCTGCCAACTTAGTATCATCTGCATATTTGCTGGTCCAATTGATTACTTCTTTGCACATATAGGAGATGAATATTTGGAATAAAATCAGACCCAATACTGATCCCTGTGGTACACAGGTAGTCATAGCACACATTTTGAGTAGTACTCATGCATGCATACCCTTTGAGTTCTTACTTAGCCAATTATGAATCCCTGTGAGGGTGTCATAAAGGACATAGAACCCCTGACAAAAAGGCTCTAACTTCTAAAGGTGTCATAGAGATGAGGTCCCAGAACCAAAGGCATATTAGGGAAGAAGACTCAGCCCCAAGGAGAGGTGCCACAGGAGGAGGAAGGGAGGAAAGTGGCAACCAAAATCAGTGTGTCCCTAGGAGGCTTGGACTTGCATTGTACTGCATATGTGTGTGTGTGTGTGTGTGTGTGCATGCATGCAAGAGTGCATATGTGTGTGTGTGTGTGTGTGTGTGTGTGTGTAGCCTGCTCCCTCAAAACCACACTCAATACCTTTTAATAAAAGATACAGTACTGCTTTTTATTTGCCTTTTTATGTAATAAACATATCTTTGAAAGTAGAGATTTGTTTTATTTAATACAGTACATCCATGCACTATGAATTAACACTCATTGAAGATGATACAAGTGATGCTTTCACCCTTCTACTTATCATGTCCCTTCCATACTTTTGCAGCATTCAGTCCTGTCATTGTTTTGTACCTATAGAGCTTCCTTAAGCCTGGTGGTGTGGGATCTGAGAGAACCACTGTGAGCTGGCCATTAGGCCTGGGTATTCTCTACTTTTTGTGCTGTTCCTCCCCAGCAGGGACTCCCTGGGTGCATATATTAAGGTGCATGCTAAGGTGAGTAGGGGCAGAGAGAGGTGGTAAGCCCATAAGTGCTCCTGTCCTTTAAGTATAATAGGAGAGATTTTCCTTTCAAAAGGTATGTATGTAACTTATTTTTGAACTTCAGTTTGTGCTTACTACTACAGTACCTCCAAGAGGAGTTTGTTCCAAGGATTGACTATTCGCTGTGTGTAAAATGCCTTCATTCTGTTAGTATGGAATTTTTTAGGACTTATTTGCAATGGATGGCCTCTTGTACCTTTCATGTCATTCTTACATTCTAAACATAATTTTGCCAAATAAGTAACTATCCTGCATAACTTCATGACACAATAACAAATCCCCTCTTAAATGTCTAGTCTCCAATGACATGAAATTCAAATGTGTTAAGCTTTCATTATATGTCAGATGTTTGATATACTGGTGAGATCGTGTCAGTATAGTTAGCTTTGCCCAGCCACTTCTATGTTAAACCCCGAAATTTGCATTTTAATAACTCTGTCACCATACAATGGATTTGCCTGAAATTTTGCATGTGCGGTGGGGCACCATAGATCCCTGGATCTGGCAAGTTGCATTATGGTCGGATGAGCATTTATGGAGCTGTAAAACAACAAAAACCTTTTTGCACATTTCTTTGCTCATGGCTACAACCCACATGCTTTGTCCATTTGGTCTGGAATCTTCAAAGAAGATGCAACCTGGTACATTGATCTGCCTTTTGAAGATTTGGTGAAAAAATATGAATCCGTTCAAAAATGATTCAAATTTGAATCTTCCCATTATAGTCAATGGGAAAAATATATGTGCCTCTCGAAAGCACCTGGTACTGTTGCAACAGTAAATTTTACTGATGCAAATGCGTTCAGTAGTGTCTTGCTGCCACCATCATGTTTTCAGCTAGTGGCAGACAAAAATGACCAAAAGTCAAACTTTACAGCCCCTAGGTAAACGCTGTCAGTTGTGTTTACCTAATCAAGGTCTGAGGGACACACTGGGGGCATCGAATTTGCAATCTGACCCCCAGAAATGCATTTTCCATGATCAGGACCCCTGTAGTATTGCAAATTGAAAAAGAAACGGATGTGACACTTTTGCAACTGTGGAAATGTTGCACCTGTTTCTTTCACAATCTATGAAAACTACTGCAATTTGTGGCACTACTTCATGCCTATTCTCCCATTAAAAAAAAACACTTTCCGGACACTTTTTTGCCAAAATAATGGCAGTACCTTGTTCCTCAGCCCCCATTTAGGTAAACACCTTCTGGTGTTTATCTAATAAAGGAGATTTTCTCCTTTATGTCTTTAATGTGGGGTCTGAGGCATATCTTAAAATTGTTTATGTTTTTTGTTGATCTCAAGTGCCAAATCCCAAGTGTTACACCCAGGAACCCCCACACAACCAGCACCACTGATGTAGACACTGGGAGCCCACCCAGTGTGCCCAAATTTTTTTTAATTACATGTTAAATAAAGAAAACCATCCTCTGACATCTTTTATCTTCGATGCAGAATCCTGCATCAAAATGTTCGATGCAAGAAGTAGTCTACCCCTCCCAATTCCTAACTGATAACTGGGTGCCCAATCCCTGTATCGGTATGCCTCCACACACACACACACACACACACACACGTGGCACACTGGAAGCCCAACCCAGTGTGCCCAGATCATTTTTTAATATTTTTTATCTTTTTGACACCAGGATGTCCACTCCCGGTGTCAGATGCCCCCCCCCAGCCTGCTTTCTTTGTTGACAAGGGTGACCAGTCACACTGTTGGCAGCATGTACCCCACCCCAAAACTCAAGTAGCACACTGGGAGCCCACTCCAGTGTGCCCACAACTCTATATATAGTTGTTTAAACCTGTTAAATATAGAAAACCATTCCCAATATTTTTTTTTTATTTTAACATGTAAAAAAAACGGTCCTCATCATCTTCCCAACCCCCCTCCTCCATCCTCATCCTCCCACTGACCACTACCTCCCACACCCCCTTACCTATACTTATGTCTGGAGGTCAGGAACAGTGATCTTCTGTACCGGGAAACATCTACACTTTTCAAAGCTGAACTCAGAACTGAGGAATCAAGGTAAGTGGTGTATAAAGGCAGTCAAGGGGGGGTTCAACTTAGGCTGATATCTCAGCCATTTTTAGGAATTTGTTTACCAAATTTTCAACATGTGGTTCTTGTGACCCCTCCTCATGAACACTGTCACTGTCGTTTTATTAATTGGACCAAAACGGTAATTTCACAATTGCTGTGCAGAATCATCTTTCAGGCCCAATTAATGAAATGACAGTGCCAGTGTTCCTGAGGTAGGGTCCAAAAAAAACCCTTGTTGAAAATTTGTTAAAAAAATTCAGGAAAATAACTGCATTATAAGAGTGCATTTCACAGTTTCTATGCACTCTCGTAACTTCACCAGTTGTTTATATTTTCATCCAAATTTTCAACATTGCAGTTGTTTCACACTTTCTTATGAGCAGTATAGCTGTCATTTTTTACATCCTACCCAAAATGTGTTTTCGCGTCTGTGGCACAGAATGGCGTGGTCTGTGTGTGAAATCAATCTTTGGGATGGATTAACAAAATCACAGTGACACTGTTTGTGAGTGGAGGTCCAAAAAACCCTATGTTCAAAATTTGGTTAAAAAATTCAAAAAACTGACCATGTTATGAGTGTGCGTTGAGCAGTTTCTATGCATGCTCTTAAGTTCAGCAATTTTTCATATTTTCACTCCAGATTTTCAACACTGCCATTTTCTCACACCTCCTCATGAACAGTACAGCTATCATTTTTCTCATCCTTCCAAAATATTTTTTCAAACCTGTGCTGCAGAATGGCGCAGTCGCTGTGCAAAACCAACTTTCGGGACAGATTAACAAAATCACAGTGCCAGTGTTCATGAGTGGAGATCCCAAAAAAGCCCATGTTGAAAATTTGGTTCAAAAATTCCCAAAACTTACTTCATTATGAGCATCCATTGTGCAATTTCTTGCACAATTTTCATATGATAACATTGCGGCACTCATGGCACATTTTGACACCTATAGCTCGAAAATGGTTTGAGATACAGATTTTTTCTACTCACAGCTTAGTCCACATTTAGGTGGACTAAGCACGCATGGAAGTTTCAAAGTTGTGAATACAACCGCAGAGGAATTTTTGTTCATAGTTGCTATGGTTACTGAGATATTGGCAAATCGGTATTTCAAGTGTTCATTTTCATGATTCTAGGCCTATGTTATGTCCCCGTACTTATGTGTAAGTGGGAGCGCAGGGCCCAGAGGGCCTGCGCTACCACACATGCATATCGTTATGTAAAAATGTGTCGCATTAGGGGAGTGCAGGGCCCCTGCACTCCCACAATGACATACCCATTAACACTTACATTATACTTTCTCAAAAAGAAGGGAAATTCATTGTAAAAAACTCTTTTTCAGTTAAGTTTGCTAATACAGCAACTAAAGTTTGCAAATTCATTGTTAGGGTTACCAACCCCTACCACCCCACCACCACCACCACCACCCAACTCTCCACGCCAACAGGCATCAGGGTGTGCACCACAGAATATTATGTAGGTTCAACTTTAAGCAGAAGGGTGTGCATTGGGGTCACTGGGCCTAACTCTCACCCCATTCTCTGATACTACAACACCTCAGCTTGTTTACAAATGGAATGGGGTGAGAGTTAGGCCCGATGTCTCCAACACACACCCCAACGCCTGTTGGTGTGTGGAGGGTGGGGGGTGGTGGTGAGGCGATAAGGGTTGGTAACCCTAACACTGATTTTCCAAACTTTTGTTACTGTACTTCAACCCTAACTGATACATTAAAAGATATTTTTTGCAATGAATTATAAATTAGCTTAGTAGCCTGTCGCTGAACACCCTCGACTTTCTCAATGTCCCCTTTACTTAAAGACCACCATACAGTACTCCCATAATCCCAAATAGTCATAACAATGGTTCTGTACAGGGGCATGATATTCTCCTCACTTCTGCTCCTAAAGTGCTTCTTAATTGTCCACAGTAATGTCTTGGCCTTGGCCACCTGAGTGGTACAATGGGATGAAGAGGTTAAATTTATGTTTATTATGATGCCCAAATCCTTTTCTTTTATGGATTCCCAGATGGTTGTATCCCTTAACAAGTAGGCTTGTTTGTTGAGCTGATTTCCTAGATGCATAACACAGCATTTGTCACCATCGAATTTCATCCCCCAATCATAGGCCCATCTATGAATTAAATCCAGGTTGGCCTTTATTGAGGATCTGGCTTCACCTGTATCTACCACACCTGCAAGCTTCATGTCATCCACATACATGCTGGTCCAGTTAGTTACCTGCATACCCATATCAGCAGTAAAAACTGGAAAAGCACTGGTCTCAACATGAATACTTGCAGTACCCCCATTATTCACTGCTCTGGATATAGAATAGTAACCATTTATACATATCCTATGTGTTCTATTCTTTAAACATTCCTGTATCCACCATACAGTCCTGGGATCTATATTCAGATTTACTAATTTTGGAATGATTGCATCATGAGAGATGGTATCAAATGCTTTGAAGAAGTCTAGAGGGGCTACAGCAGTGATTGTTGCCAGTGCATATATTCTGTGAGCATATTTGCTTTTCTGTGGGGCTACTGCAGTGATTGTTGCCAGTGCATACATTCTGTGTGCAAATTTGCTTTTCTGCAGCCTAATAAATCTGTTTTGTTTTTTAACATTTGACTGAGGGCATTGCTTTCTGCAGCTACAGTGCTACGAAGAGTGTGATTATTCTCTTGTTTTTGTCAAAGTTGGTTTGTTTAACCCTAATCTGCACCTTCCACTCCAACGAGGCGCAGTTGTTTACTAGATAGATACAGTCAACTGGCATTCTGTTATCTGATGCAAATGACATTTTTTCATAGAAACACAGCAGGTTTATTACACAGGATCTTTTTGAAGTGAAGCCATGTTGGTCAGTATCTACCAAATCATATTTGGTGGTGTTTTTATTTTTTATTTAGCTTTTGTTAACCAGGTAAGTGCACTAGCCATAAAATGACTATTTTCAGGCATGACCCAGGAGAGTACAGACATGCAGAAACTTAACAGGATAACAATTTATAAGTGCTTTACATACAATGAGTTAAAGAGGATACAATATATCGGAACATACGAAGTAAAGTGCTTTACATACAATGAGTTAAAGTGGATACAATATATCAGAGACATACAGGGTACACCATTCATAAGTTTATAGGTGCCTACCTATGCAATGAATAGAGAGGACCTTGTACAATAAATTTTCAGGTGACATATCAGATAAACAGAACAAGGTGCACAAAAACAAGTAATATAACAGGAAGAAATAACCATTGAGAGCAGGGGGTGTCATTAAGGAACAGGTCAGTAAGCGAGGAAAAGGGGAGCAAGCCATGAAATTAGATTATATGAGTATATGTATGTGTAAGGGAGATGCCTGAAGTGCAAGATTGTATATGGGCAGGGAAAAGGATCCGGGACAGGCTAAGACAGTAAGAGTGTTATATAGAGGTCAGGAAATACTATTGTATGGCAAGAGACATCAGTCATTAGATGGGATGAAAGCAGGAACAGGTATCAGCAATCAGCAGATTTGAGTGCAATTTTCTTTTAAAGCATGTATGGGAGCTAGAAAGTCTAATGTCGAGGGGAAGGGAATTCCACAGCTGTGGAGCCGCATGCTCAAATGCAACAGTTCCTTTCCCAGTGCGGCACCTTGGCAAATTCAGAAAGGATTTATCAGCTGATCGTAGACCATGGAGTGTGTCCTGAGGAACAAGCATAGCTGCAAGACACCTAGGGTTTGATTTCAAATTATCGAATCAATAAGAGAGCCAAGGTAGTATTTCCAACTAGCTAATGGAGAAAGTCAACCAAGATCATTATAAAGTTGACAGTGGTGTTTAAGCTGAGGAGCAGAAGAGGCATAGAGACATATGTTGTTATACGTAATGTACTTGGAGGAGGTGGGAGGTCTGGATAGTCGGCAACATGTGTTTGTTCCAGGTAGATCATGTCACACCAATCTTGTGGAGTTCTACGAAAGGGTAACATCAGAACTGGAGAGGGGAAAGCCTGTGGATGTATTATTCTTGGACTTCAGCAAGGTGTTTGACTCTGTCCCCCACAATGGTCTGGTGGAGAAACTGATGGGGTTGGGAGTAGGCCTTTTGATGGTCAGATGGATTGAAAACTGGCTAGCTGGATGCATTCAGAGAGTAGTGGTTGGTGGGGAGCTCTCGAACCCTAGAGCGGTCGGTAGTGGGGTACCGCAGGGCTCAGTCCTGGGTCCGATCCTGTTTAATGCATACATATCAGACATCAGGGAGGGTATAGGGTGTGAAATGAGTCTCTTCACTGACGACTCCAAGATGGGAGCAGTAGTTGAGGGGGAAGAGGGGAGATTGGCCCTGCAAGGGGACCTGGACACCCTGGAAAGGTGGGCACACACATGGAAATTAAATTTCAATATCACCAAGTGCAAGGTGTTACATCTTGGGTGGGGAAATCCTAAACACAGGTACACTCTGGGGGGAGAGGCGCTGGAGACCTAAACAGGGGAAAAAGACCTAGGGGTCATGGTGGATGCATGTATGAATAACTCTGAGCAGTGCAGGAGAGCGGCTAGCAAAGCAAACAGGATGTTGGGATACATCGTAAGAGGGATCACCTCTAGGAGCGGGGACGTGATTCTGCCACTGTACGATGGACTAGTTAGACCACACCTTGAATACTGTGTACAGTACTAGAGACCACACTTGAAGAGGGACCTACAGCTCCTGAACAGGGTACAGAGGAGGGCAACTAAGATGATACGAGGACTAGGGGATTTGACATATGAGGACAGACTTGAGGAGCTCTGCCTGTTTTCATTGGAGGAGAGGAGAGACATGATTGAGGTCTTCAAGTACCTCAAGAGAATAAAAAGGGTAAACACAGAGTGGATCTTTAGACTAAAGCAGGGAGGTATCACCAGAGGGCATGGTTTGAAGTTGGAAGGTGGAAGGCTGAGGGGGGAAGAGGAGGAGGTTTTTCACTGAGAGAGTGGTAGATCCTTGGAACATGCTGCCTGGTGAGCTGGTTCAGAGATCCACAGTGGAGGGCTTCAAGAGAGGGTGGGACAGATACAGAAAGTGGATGTATCAGATAATGGCCTGGCCAAGGGGGGTAGGGATGGATGATAGGGGTTTCTGGAACACAAGGGGAGGAGGGCCTCGGTACCAACTAGGGATCTGAGGTTCGAGCAGACTCGATAGACCATAAGGCCTAATCTGCTGGCAATTAGTATGTTAGTACATTAGTATATTTCTTTAGATGGTCAAGGATCATGTCTTTTATTAATGCTTCCAAAACTTTACCTGGAACAAATGTTAGACTTATCGGTCCGTAATTTGTATACTCCACTTTACTTCCTTTGCGATTACAGATGTAGATTTCCAGTCAGTGGGGACTTCATTATTTAACAGTGATGAGGCAAATAGATATTTAAGAGGTTTAGATACACGCGGTACCAATAGCTTCAGCAATCTGGGGGAAATGTTAATGGAGCAGGTAGAATAACAGTTTTTCAGTTTGAGCATTCTATTAGTAGTCTCTTCTTCAGTTATGTTTATTTCACCAATGTAGTTATCTGGGAAGTCTCTACTGTAAGATACAGTTCAGAGAAGACTGAAGCAAAATATTTATTAAATATCTCTGCTACATTTTCTGGATCATCAACATCTTGGATATCTGATACTAGAGAGCACAGTTTGCTATCTGAGTTATTTAGTGTGTTTATATAACTGTAGAACTCATTTAGATAGTTTTTTTTCTTTTAATAGCCAAACTGAGCTTGAGTTTTCTTTTAGATTTTTTTAATTTTGTTTTTGCATTTTTTTAACACTGCCTTGTATGCCTCCCATGTATGTTCTGATCTTTCAAGAGCATATAAATTATAAAGTGCATTTTTTCTTCAGCACAGTAATCTTTTGATTTCACTCATAAGCCATTTAGTCTTAATTCCCTGGTTGTTATACTTTTTTATTTTATTTATGAGAGCATCACATATCTTACTGATGTGATGTTTGACTATCGACCACAACCCCCCAGTTTATTGCCTTTAAGTCATCTTTAATAGCTTTTTGGTTTTCTGTTCCAAAAGCGTAACCTTCCTTGCAGCCTTTTATTATTGTATAGGTAACACGTAAATAAAAGGAAATGCTGTTATGATCACTGGTACCTAAAGGAGTTTCCACCTTGCAATTAGTTGTGTTTATGTTATATGAGCATAGTAATATGTCTAAAGTGTTACTGCCTTGTGTAGGGGTGTGTATGTGTTGTACAAGGTTAAGCTGTTCAGTGACCCTTAGGAACTCCTTACTATGATAGTTTGTTGCTGACTTGGTTTCCCAGTAGATAACTCTAGAATGTAGGCCTCCCTATAAAAATCACCGCTCCCATCTCACTTGCCTGTTCAAGTTCTTAGCCTCTGTAACAGCACTACTTGGATTTGTGGGTCTATAAAACAACCCAATAATTGTAGTTTTACCAACTTTGTGTGTAACTTTTATCCATAAGGTTTCTGTTTCTGCTGTACTGTAAAGCTGTAAGGCTGCTTAGCTTTAAGCATATTAGTGACCTCGGAGGATTTGATTTTTTTCTGATGTATACATGGCAACACCTCCACCCCTTTTATCTTCTCTACTGCATCAATATAAGTTATATCCAGTTATTTCCTTATCCCAGTTATCATCTTTGGACTACCAGGTTTCAGTGATGAATGCCATACTAATATTACCTGTACAGCTAAATAATATTGTGAGCTCTTCCTTTTTATTATGTAAACTTCTTGCATTAGTCAAGTAATAATTCATCTCATGTGGTTTGTATCTATATTATCTCCCCTTGTTGTTATGTTGCCAATCCTCCCTCTTAGCACTTGTCCCTTCCCTCCCCACTACTCCCCAACATTTTTCCTTTGGTATTCCCCTCGTTGAGGATTGTGCCTTCAGCACATGTCCATGTCAGTCCAATTACTCTTGTAACTGTGTGTTTTGTCTGCCATGATAACATGATACCTTGTTTACTGTATTGAGTTTTATCACTTTGTGTTAAGTCTCTGTACCTTATTGTTATCAGAACACTGTTATTTTGTCTCTTTGGTATCATTGTGTTAACTGGTTTACAGTCTGATGTACTTGTGCTTAAAGTTGCTACTGTGCTATTGTATTTTGGCCTGGGTCATCTGAAAATGATCCATGGTATCAGTGTACCCACCCGGTTATCAAAGTCATAAAAAAATAAATAAAATTTGTTTTTTTGCTTTCCTATAGTATTATTGGCTTTCACATCCTGATGATAATTCCTTCCTCCCTTCCCAGTCAGTTTAAATTTTCATCTGATAATGCATCATTAAGTAGCTCCGCTAATGTTGTAGTACCTTCATGATTTAGGTGAAGCCGTCTTTAGCATACAACTGTTTTAGCTGATAAAAAGCATCCCATGAGTTAGCTATACTAATACCCTTCATGCTGCAGTGGTTCTATAATCAGATATTAATGCACTGTATGTTTTTTTGCTCATGGTAACCTTTTAGGATTGGCAGAATGGCAGAGATGACTGCCATGTTTCCATTAATCTTACTATAACTGCTTATCTCTATGATGTTTACCACAATATATTTTTCATGCTCCTTGCCTATATTGTTAATGGCAACATGGACTGTGACTGTCTGATTGCTGCACCTCTTGTGTATTATTTTTTTTTAATTTAATAAACTTTATTGCATTTTCATTTATATATGTTTATAAGCAAACTACATTATATAGAGAGCTAAGGAGCAATAAGACAATAGAACAAATCATATACTTTTTAAGCTCCTATAGGCACCATGGTTGGATTTAACTTCAGACATAACCCTATATTTGTTTTGTTCATTTAATACCCTACAGTAAATATCAGAAGTTAGTAGAGAACTAATAACAGTAATATCCAAGGAAGAAATAACAGGTCCTCCTACTTCCCACCCCCACCCTCCCTTCCTCCAACACTAGGCAATTAATAAAAAACAGTAATCGCATCTTGCGTTACATAGGACTGGGAATAATGCATAATAAAAACAAGGAGATAAATGATTATCATTAAAGTCTACAGAGCTTAATTTGATCCAGCAGAACAAGCATTAACATGGGCTTAAATACCATTAAATGGACAGTAACATATGCAAAGGAGCACAGGTCTTCTGGAATTTATTACTACATTTAGAAATGTACAAGAGATGTTCAGTGTGTAAGGCAAAGAGAATTTCTTGGTGTCATTCTGTATATGTAGGGATTTGCTGGTCCAGCCAATGGCCTAATATGACTTTCTTAGCACAAAGGCAAATCAGGGTCATGTCTTTTCATTGGTTCCCTATTAGAATATCCCCCAAATCCCCAAGGATACAAGTTTCTGGCTGAAAGGCATTTTGTAACCCTAGTGGGGGGTCAAGTCTTGAGCAGATATTTACCCAGAAAGGGGACACCTTAGCACATTCCCAAAGAATGTGAAATAGTGTACCCCATTGAAGCCCACATCTAGTACACATATCAGACTATAGTTTTCCAATTTTACAGAGTTTTTCAGGGGGCATAATATAAATCTTGTAAGATCTGGAACTGGAGTAACCTATAGTGGTCCCACCTGACATCCCTGTACAATCTGCCCCAAATTTGTGGCCAATGACAGGGGGCCGTAGGGGTGGGGGGGAAGGACACTGTCCCATACATAGCAAGGGGTACCATCTAGTTCCCTTATCTGATTGTGAAGCTCTTTATAATAAAAGGAGACATAATGAGAAGTGGGCCTCGTTGAGAGTGTACTAAGGACAGGACCAACCATATATTGGTCCCAACGGCCATTACCAAAGTGTTGTATTAGGGTTTGGGAGATTTGGAGGTATTTGAAACAAAAAGAGATAGGCAAACTGTATTTTGCTCTTATGTCAGAGAATGCTAGCAACTTATAGTTCTCTGTTAGATCCGTAACCTTTTTACCCACTCCACCTGGCCAGAAGGAAGAAGTAATAACTTGACCTCCAATTCTAAAATTGGGATTACCCAGAATGGGTTGGGAGGAGTCTTTCTCCAAAGAATAACCTAAGGTCTTATTGAGTTGTGTATGTGTTCAAAGGGATGTCATGATGGGTGTAGATTTAAGCTGATGAGGAACTTTGTTAAGGGACAGATAAGGTGACACCATAATGTCTACGCCCAATAGAGTACAGAGTGACTTTTCTATTTGTGATCACAGTGGGGAATAGTGGATTGAGCAAGGGTCAGGGCCAGGTCTCATCCATTGCAAAACAACCGAGCAGTTAATCGATACATAATAAAGACAGATATTGGGAACCTGTAGCCTTCCTCATTCTTTTGATCTCTGTAGTTTGGAAAGCTCCCTTTGAGGGGGTTTATTTTTCCAGATAAATTTAGAAATGATGCTGTGTACTTATCTAAACCAGGACTTAGGGATGAATTGATTAAGCATTTGAAGGGGGTATAAAAATAAGGCAGTACATTCATTTTAACTACATTAAATACATCCCTAAAGGGAGATAGGGAGTAATGCCCAGTGGTTCAAATCTATCCTAATATGTGTTAATAATTGATCTAAATTATATTGCTTCATTTTGGAGTTAGATTGAGAAAAGTATATACCAAGGTATCTTATTTTATCTCTTACCCAAAAGAGCCCGAGATGTTGAATATCTGCTTTTAGAGTCTGATTATTTAAAGGTATTAACTCTGTCTTCCACAGGTTCAGTTTGTAATTGGATAATCGCCCAAAATCCTGAACAATACTTAAGGTAGCAGGTATAGATTTGGATGGGTAGGTAATATGAAGCATAATATATTCAGTGTGCACTGACAATTTGTGTTAGAGATGGTTGATTGGGATACCAGAAATTAGTGTAGAGATCTTAATTTTTCTGATAAGAGGTTCTAAAAATAAATTTAACAAATAAGGAGAGAAGGGGCATCCTTGTCGAGTGCCCTGTTGTAATATGAAGGATGGGGAAAAAACTCCATTACATAGTATGTGAGCTGAAGGTTGAGAATAGAGAATTTTTATCCACTGTATAAATTGTACAGGGATACGATATCTTGGAAGTAGATTAAACAGGTAATCCCAGGATACCCAGTCAAAGGCTTTTTCTGCATCCAGGGACACCAAAACCAATGGAATATGGGAGTCCCCGGATGCAGAAATGAGATGAGAGAGTTTATGCAGGTGATCCACTGACAGGCATACAGCCACAAAGGCCATCTGTTCAGGGTTTAGTAGAGTCTGCCAGACCTGAGCCAGCCTACTGGCAAGGATTTTTGCTAGAATCTTTAGGTCAACATTTATGAGCGATATTGGATGGTAATTTGACAACAATGCGGGGTCCTTGCCTGACTTTGAGAGCACCACAATAGTAGCAGCAGTGAAACTGTGGTCTGCGAAGCCTTGTTTATAAATGTAGTTGTAGGTATTGAGGAGAGTTATACCTAATTGAGATTTGAAAGTTTTATAAAAGTTCGATGTGTAACCATCAGGGCCCAGAGCTTTATCTAGTGGAAATGCATCAATGGCCTTGTGCACCTCTGCTAAAGACAATGGAGCTTGAAGAAGGGCTATCTGATTCTGTGACAGGTATGGAAGGTCTATATCCTGGAGAAAGTGATCTAAGGCAGTACTACTAAAAGGTGAGAGGGAACGTGAGTAGAGAGATTGATAATATGTTTTGAAACAGGAGACAATGTCTCTGGGGGGAAGTATGTAGATTGCCAGTATCATCTGGTATAGATGACACAATTCTGTCCATTACTTGTGCCCTGAGCCTCAGAGCTAATAGCTTCCCAGCCTTGTCTCCTTGATCAAAATAGGTGACTTTTGATCTAAAAAGGAGGTGTTCAGCCTTATCACTAATAAGAATGTTGTATCAGAAGTGAAGGCTTTCTAATTTTTCAAATTATGTTGTAGTGGAATAGGAGGAGATAGAGATTGTTCTAAGGATCTAATTTACTGTAACAATAAAGGCGACTCTTGGGAGATTTTCTTTTTCCTAATAGAAGCTAGGCGAACAATCTCTCCTCTCAATGAACACTTCAATGCACCTCATAGTACATCAAGTTTTGGCATGGAGGGAGCATTGAGCTCATAAAAATTCTCTATAAACCTTTGAAGATGCTCTACCAAAGATGGGAATTTCAATAATTGAGGGTTAAACCTCCAAACTTTACCATAGTCCACTGAGGCAAGTAGGGACCAATGTAAAAGGGTTGGGTGGTGATCGGATATCACTTTAGATAAGTAAGTACAAGTTTGAACCCTCGATAGATGCTCAATCCCCAACAAGAAATAATCAGTCCTTGAGATCATATTATGGGGCAGGGAATGAAACGAGTTATCTCTCAGTTAGGGGAAGAGGGCCCTCCAGGGATCAACAAGGTCCATAGTGTCCATCAAGTCTCTCAAGGCCAATTGTGCAGGAGTAGGAGGAGAACGTCAGGTGTTGGACCTATCCAAAGTATTACAAAGGACTAAGTTCCAATCCTCTGAGTAGTATAGAGAGAGGGACCAAGGAGCCAAATTGGTCATAAGATTGGTAAAGAATTGTGGGTCATCACTAGGGATGTAAGTTTGTCATGTCAGTCATACACATCATTGATGCCATGACATTTGATCTTTATTCAGGACCTCCATGACTTTCACTACTGTCATCAGAATGTAGCAATGATGACAGTGTCACAACATTTACTACTGTTTACTAATGAGTTCATGAACAAACAATGAGTCATTAAAACCTCATCCATGACAAACTTACATCCCTAGTCATCACCTACAGGATCATAAACAGATCCCAGTATTAGTTATGTGTGACCCAAAATAGCCCTTAACAATGTATATCTGCCCTGGAGATCGGCTACTGATTGAAACAGCCTAAAGGGTACATGTTGTGCTACCAACACTGTGACTCCACATTTTCGGGTGTCCAGGCCAGCCCCCAGTACTTCCCCCACCAATGTTCATCTTAAGCAAAGGATGTGTGAGGTAGGAATTTGGGTCTCTTGAAGAACAGCCACATCAACATGAAGTTTATGGAGGTGTAACAGTATCTTAGCTCTTTTAGTAAGGGATTGAGCACCTTTAACATTCCAAGAACAGATTTTTCGTACTGAAGCCATAACCAAACAAGATATCCAAATTTGCTTTGTAAAATTAAAACATCCCCGTAGTGGAAAATACCAAATCCCCAGTAAACTATTTTGTAAGTATCCAGTGGTGATGAGTATGAATCCTTCCCCTTCCCCCCTTACAATTAATTCCAGTTGCCAATTATACATATCCCCCCAAAACCAGTGCCCCTCCCAGTCATATACTGTATAAATAGAATTACAAGGTATAAGAGAAACCATATAAGAAAAGTGAAATACTGAATTAACCCAAACATATCAACCCCCCACATTACCTAATATTCACCTTCCACAACAAGGTAAATGGTACCCCTAATGGGTTGGTTTAGTGATGAGACTGTAACCCTTGACAGCCCCTGGAGCATAAACATTGAGAACAATAGCATCCAAACTTATGCACATGAGACAGCTGTGTAAGCCCTCCCCTTCCTGTGCCAGTACGTAGTGCTCTGATTAGACTGCAGAATAATCCCAGAACCCTCACCTCCTGCCCCAACCCCAAACGTAATGATAAAGCCAATATAACTTAATTACAGCCTTGACTTAGAAATAACAAGAGCATGGATGCAACAACCAAATATGGTGTATAAAATAAAGAAAAGGAAAAAAGTATGTCACATCAGTCCAACAGTTCAACAGGCAAGCAGAATCATGTGCCAACAGCATATCTTTAATATGAACAATTAGGAAAAAATAAACAAGCCTTTAGAGCTCATAAAAAAATAGAAGATCTGGTGTCTTATACAGGAAAACTGCTATGGCACCTGTTCTGTACAGTAGATATTTACCGCCCTCCTATGACCTTTTATATAAAAAAATAAGGCAAGCAGTCTCGCAGCAACCATATGCTGAAAGGAGGAGAGGAGGATGACCAGGAAGAGACACAAACTCAAAAAGTGAACTGTTTCTTCCAACAGACTGGCTAACCAGCCGACAGCATCTTGTGTCAACGTCGCCTCCTTAGAAGGATCCTGTGGAAACCGAAGAGACAGTAACCAAAACCACATCAAAACAAAACTCTGCTTTTGACACAGAGGAACATGAAGCCCCTCTTCAATGCCATGGTCTCTGCAGCCCTCTTGTGGTCAATCAGTGGAATTACCAGAACCCACCTAGACAAATCTGCACACCCTCGTATTTAGATAAGTGGGAAAACCCCAGGGAGATCCTCGTCAAAAAGCATCAGTGGGCAATGAATAGATCTGGAAGCAGAGAATGTAGAGCAGGAGTAGCTTGTTGTGCTGTGTCAAAAGAGTGCCAAGTGCCAGCGTGTAGGACAGCCAGTCGAGATGGATATTGTACCCTATACTTGATCCCTGCTGCTTTTAGTTTGGAAACTAGAGGATGGTACTCCGATCTTCTCTGTCTTACTGAAGCCGGTAAGTCTTGCGCAAATCTCAGTTGTTGGCCCTCCCATAAAACTTGTTGCAGACCTTTGACTTGCTCAAGAATGTGGGATTTGTCTAGGTAATTGAGAAATTTTAGAATGAGTGGTCTTTGGGGCTTTCCAGCTGCCAGTTTAGGATGAAGTGAGTGATGAGTCCTCTCTATGATGTAAGTAAGTATTCTTAGAAGAGGGCCCAGTGATTTTCATGAGCATCTTCTGTAGAAAGAGTATAGGCATAGATCCCTCAACGTCTTCTGGAAGGCCGACGATTATGATGTTGTTTCTGCGACTTTGGCCTTCCAGATCTTCTAGCTTGGATTCCATTTTATGCAGTCGTTGCCTCAGGTTCACTATGTCAGGCTCTGTTTTGCCTTTCTAGTTCTCCAGGGATGTAGTACAGGCTGCAACATCAGAGATAGCCCAGTTTGTGTCTGAGAGCCCCTTAAGTGATTTAATTTCCGCAGTGATATATTGTAGGGCAGCTTTAAAAGGTTGAAGTTCCTCCATAAATGTTTGTTCCAATAGCGGAGTCAGCATTTGTTGGAACGCTGTGGACTTAGCAGGTTTTGAGGAGGTACTGGGTTGGTTTTAGGTCATTTCAGCCCCTTCTCAGGAGTCTGTGTGGGTGTATGCTTCGGTGAGGCCTGGCGCATTTTTGCCTCCATGGTAGTGTTAGGCCCCAAACTGAACAACAAATCTTTTAAAGCTGCTCTCAATCTCCAACCACTCGAACTGCATTTTGAACCCATCGGGAGACTATTAGAAACACAGGCTGTGCTATATGAAGCAGAAAAATGAGACTGATCTGCTATATTTAGGTATATATTGGGAGTTGGAGCAGGAGTTGGACCGAGGAGTTACAAGTCTCACAGAGGCATCACATGATCTCTGTATTCATTTTGGAAATCTGGTGCTAATGTCCTTGGTCTTTGTGCCAGGCAAGCAACTGACAGCCATATTTAGCTTGCCTGTACCACATATAAGTTTGTCACACCTACTTAATATGGAGTTCCCAGTTACAAGCACCTTGTTGACCACTGGAGATACTTCTATATTCATGGCTTCAACAGTGACATGTGCTAACATTGCTGCCGTTCTCTTTCTCAAACAAATTCTGCCTGCACTGTTCCTACAGTCACTCAGGTGGCAATGTTGCAGTAAGTGTGACCCCCACCCTCCCTGAAGGATAGCATCCTCTGGGGTGCTTAATCCTTCTTCTCCTGCTCATCGGATCCCAGGTACTACTATAGTGACTGAGGGGTCGCATTGTAGAAAGGCTGTATTTTGGGGGATTACTGCTAAAATAATGCATTGGACCACCAGATTAGCCTTCTACATCTATGACTCTCCTGTCTGCCCACCCAGCCCCACCCTGGAACTCCTGGATCATCTTTTCCTACCTATCTTCCCCATGTCCCTCCACCTGGACCAGCTCTGAGACCACTGTACTGTCCTCTCCTATTTAAGTCCCTCCTGCCCCCCCCACCTAGATCAGTTCTGGAATCCCAGAATGGCATTTCTTACCAATTGTATGTCCTTCGTTCTGCCCACCAGGAACAGCCCTACAAGCCCTTGATGAGTTTCTGACACCATCCTCCTCACTGATCACCCATGCTGTCCGGTTCTTGAACACTCAGACAGGTGCCCAAACACACCTCTACCCTCTGCTTCTAGCAGGAATAGACAAGGGACCCATGGATGGGTGTCCAGCACACACCTCTTCTCTTATTGTCTACTCAGATCAGCCATAGAACTCATATATGAGGGTCCCACACTCATCTCTACCCCTTCTCCCACCTGCAGTGCCCCTAGAACCATGGAACATTTGAATGAAACCCAGCTGCCCCCACTTCTCCCACTCATGCCATCCATAGGACACTTGAACCAGGCTAAAATACCCACATGCTCCTTTATCTTCCACTCGGACTACCCTTACAGCCACCATATTAGGATTCTAACACCCACCTGCACTCTCTTCTCCCAACCAGACCAGTCCTAGAACCCCCAGAACCAAGATTCAACAGCCACCATACTCTGCCCCCAACAGATAACCCATAGGACCCCACCAGAGCCTATTTACTCATCTGAATCATCAAAGAGACCCCCTAGACCAGGCTTCCCCAGCTATGGTACCCTCTTCTCCCACCTGGACCTCCAAGGGGACCCACATATTAAATTCCCCCAACTACATTGTAACGAGCATGGGCACATCATTACAGTCAACCCACCCAATATAGATTAAGTAGAGAAAGTTTATTTAACAGAAAGGGTGGTGGAACCCTGGAACAGTTTGCTAGCCAAGGTGGTGAGCACAAAACCCATAAATGGTTACAAGAATGGCTGGGAGAGAGTGAAGTATATAGTCATTGTTCAGAGTGGTAGTAGTAGGGAGGGGAATGGGTGGGTGCACAGTGATGCTAGTACCTTCAGTGGTCAATACATCCTGGGGTTTGATGGGGAACTAGGGGAAGACTGTATGGACCATTGTTAGTTTTCTGCCATCATCATCTATGCTTCTAACAAAACAGAGCTCCTGTGCACCTAAGGGCAACACAGCACCCCTTGGACTAGTGACTGGAGCTGCACACAAGATTTCTTCCTAACTTTTTTTAAATATTTTGACCAAAAATTTTAAATAATTTTTTTTAGGATTCCTACCTTGTGATCATGGTAGAACTCATTTAGAAACAGAAAAAAGAATAATAGCCTAGCCATCATTTCATGCCACAAGTGCAAAAACATCTTTTGGGCAAGATTTGAAAAATAAAACACCTATAACAAACACACACACACACACACACACACACACACACACATTGTAATGGGCACTGCCACACCATTATAGTTAACCCACCAAGTATAGGTTACACACACAGCCAGCTCTGCATACACACACACACACACACACACACACACACACGCACATATACACACTATAAATTGCCATGTCCACACTGTTACCATCAACCTACTAAGTATGAGTTGAGAGTCTGTTACCCAAATACTAGGGAGCCAGAGGTAGGAGTCTTTTTTTTTTTTATCATGTCATATTTCCCCGGTAGCCACTGACCTGCTTATTTTTACTCCAGCTGCGCTCCAACTCCACCTTCGATCCCCGAGTGCTGCACGTCCAGCTGGCAGATGCAGCTCTACCCGAGGAGGAACCCCCAGTGCCCCCGCAACAGATGAGGGACCATTACCGGCACACGCCATCCAGGCACTGACAGCTGTTGGAGTGTGGCCATCAAGCTGCTGCAGTCCGTGATGCTTGTTTTTTCTGTTTTTCTGGGCCCCAGAAGTGCATGCGTGCAATGACATCCGGGCACATACATGCCGATATCTGCTGCACACCATATTTCTATGCCTCGCTCCAACAGTACCCCCGGTCATCACCAGGGGCCGCTGTAGAGTGATGGCTCCCTGGATCCCTCCCCAGGGATAGGAGAGCTGTCCATCGGATGCTCAATCCTTATCCCTCCATCGACCCCTGACGGCCTGGGCTCACGTCTGAACCTGGGTCGCCAGCATGGCACGACGTGTGGCGTCCTGCACCTCAACCCTCAGCACCACCTTGCTGTCTAAGAGGTAGGAGTCTTTAAAGGATGATGTCCATGAGACCTGTAAAATAAAATACAGAAAAAGGGGTCACAAAGAATCCACAGTTTTTAGAGACTAAATAGAGTGGAAAGGAGAAGTTATGCATAGAATGATACTTATCTGATGGGGAAGGAACAAGTTAGCATCCTGTCAGACCTGTAAAATAAAGAAAAGTAGGTGAATATGAACAAAACACAGTAGCAAGAGCAGAAACAGAGAGCTGAGAGATTCAAGTGGTATAGGACAGCACAGAAGTAAGGAAAAGGCGAAATCTAGAATTAAAGATTACTGTTTGATTAAAGTAGGAAAACAGACATTTACAGAAAGGAAATAAAATAATAAAGACAGAAAAGAGCAGAGAAAGTATTATTTGGGGAGGGGCTTAGCTAAACCCCTTAGTGCTCTGGATGGCGTGGTGGTCAGTATTTTAGAATGGTAGCCCAGGTAGGCAAGTGGAGCCTCTTTTGGGCTGATGGCTCAGCTTTAAAGAGATAAGGAAAGGGAAAATTATTTATCCAGGAAAGGCACACTAAGCCAACACTTGTTTCGAGATGTGATCTGGGAGCACAAGGAGGTTAAGTGAATTGCTTTGGGTTACACATTATGTAAGAGGGAGCTGTGGGATTCAAACCCAGGTCTCCAGGTTTGCAGCTCAGTCCCCTAAACCACAGCACTATAATGCCTCTTAAAAAATAAAGTTAGCACTGGTGGTCCTGTGGGCTAGGGATGCCGTAGGAGGCCTGCTCCCTAGAACTGGTAGAGCAGGTAAGCTAATGGGCTAGTTCCCTGAAGGCCAGTGCCCAGTTATGTTAAACAAAATTAGAACCCCTCCCTGGAGTCTATGGGGGCTTCCTGGGCCCTGATTTTGTGTTGGAGATCAGGAAGGAGAGTAAAGGAGGAGGACAAACTGGGGCTGCTGCTAGAGATGTATGAAAAAAACTTCTGCAAGAGGAATGTAAGTGAAAGTGTGACATTAGCTTCCATGAAAGTTCAGAAATCAATATCTGAACTTTCATGGAAATTCCTCCTGCATTGCGCAATTGCCCGAAATAAATAAAATGTATCCCTAGTGGCTCATGGTCTGTCCCCCACCAGATCTATAAGCATTAATAAAAACAACAACAACCCTGGTGATTAACGGTGTCCCCCCCCAACACCCAATCACTAGGCTGCTCAATGTACATTAAAAAAAATGCAACCCTGGTGGCTAGTGGTCCCTCCTCCTACCCAATCACTGTCCCCCACCATGTCCAGCAGTAGTCAATAGACAAGTAACCCCCCCAACCCTACCCCTATATATTAAAACATATTTCTTCCCTTCCTGGTTGTCTAGTGAACAACAGTACATGCTCATTCATTCTCATCTTAGTGGGCTGCCAGCCATAGAGGTGAGCAGAGGGTTCTACTGGTGTCCCGCTCTATTCTGGGATGGGAGGAGTGGGGTGGGACACTACCTGCTGGGGTGGCGTGCCACTAGACCACCAAGGAATAAAAAAGAAATTCTGGGGATCAGGGATAGGGAGATGGGGGGGGGGTTCACTAGACCACCAGGAAGGGAAAAAATATGTTTTAATATATGTGGGATATAATATATGTGGGAATGGGTTGAGGATTACTTGTCTATTGACTGCAGTACAGCTGGACATGAGGAGAATGTGATCGGGTAGTGGGAGGGACCACTAGAGAGCAGGGTTGTCTTTGTTTTTATTAATACACATTGGGCAGGTGTACTAAGTCAGTAATACAACGTACACTGCAGAAAAGTTTTAACAATATGGAAAAGTACTTTGTCAACTCAAAGTTAAAACTTAATTCCTCAAAAACTAAATGTATATAGTTTGGGTCTTCTATGAAATGGAAAGATGACTTGACTTTGGAAATTGTGGATAATAGAGGGAAGGGGTTATAGTTAGTTAATCAATATAAATACTTGGGATTTTGGTTAGATAATTATGGGTCAGGAAATTTGCATGTAGATAATTTGATCTCCCAGGTTAATAAGTGGGTGGGTTTCCTGTTTCGGAACAAAAATTGCTTAGATTCTGTGACATTGGACCTGATAGTTAAGATGCAGATTTTCCCTTTAATCAATTATGGGGACGTTTTATATGACAGAGCCACTAGGGATCAAATAACAAAGTTAGATGTTATAGTTAATCGTCTTGCCAGACTGATTCTCTGGTGTCCAAAACTTACTCATCATTGCGAATTGTATGGAAGATTGGGTTGGTTATCATTAAGTAGGAGAAGAATGATACATAAACAGCTGTTTGCTTATAAATGTGGGCTGGGTTCCGTCCCTATATACCTAAAGAATAAATTTTCCTTTAGAAGTGTTGAATTGACTTTGAGAAATCAAGTTGTTATGGATATGGTTGTCCCCCTTGTAAAATCAAAATGTTTCCAATATTTATTTAGTAATTATATGTTGGAATAGCCTTCCTCATGAATATAAGCAAAAGATTGGTAAGCCCTTATCAACATCCCATCTAAGAAGACACCTGATATCTATACAGGAAACTTGTAATTGTTATTGATATTCTTTTTTCTTTTATGCTTTTGTATTGAGGTTTTTGTTTGATTGTATTTATTATCTTGAGTGTTGACCTGTATTTTGTATTTTTGTAAAGGTTACCATTGCAAATGAGTTTTTACTCAATTGGTTTTTACCTTGAATAAAGAAACAAATGGGTGGGGTGATTGGGTTAGGGGAGGGACCACCAGCCATGGGGAGGTTATTAACAATAACAGGTTGGGCGGTGAGGAACAAGATGAAATTTCTCCCAAAACATTTGGAAGTTTTCCAATCCACCACAGGTAGAAGCTCAGAAACATCTGCGAAAGTTGCCAAACTTTCACGAACATTTCGCTAAGCCGGAAATGATAACTGTCACACACCATTAAGTCATCCCTATAGCACAACCACTCTAAAAGTGAAAGTGCTGGCAGACACCTGTAACTCCCAGCCCATATGGAGCTGAGGCTGTGGCCTTCTCCGTGTGTGTAGGAGAGAGGGGGACAGTGTAAAACCCCCAAGAATGAGGTCTCCAGCTAGCTACATGTCTCTAGTAAGCCAGCAAGATGACCCCAAGTGTCCTTTATAGTTTAGAAGGCAAGAGGGGGTGATAGAAGTGGCAGGAGTCCCAGAGAAATAAACTGCTGACTGCAATTTCAAAGTTTTTTTCTCATTTCTCTCTTTTTCCCTGCAGCCTGCCAAGCAAAGATGAGCCTGTCCCAGCCCTAAGGTCCAGCTTATGCTGGACCAATGGTTTCCTCCCTGATTGTTAGGGACTCAGTCCATAATGGAACTAAGGAACTGATGAAAACTTACTAAATGATGCAAAAGAGGGGACAACTAAGATCAGTCCAGCCTCAATCTGCAGGAATGCCACAACCATTACCTTTAATATTAGACAGGATTGCAATCCAGAAACAGTAACAGTAATAGCATTCCCATCATCCTCAGCTGTCAAGAATAAACTTAGTAAGAAAACAAAAGCAGGTACAGTGATCAATCTGTTTGCAATATTCTCTGCATCTGCTAGCACTTCTACTAATGTCCATGTGCTTCATTAAAACCTGCCAAGAAAATAAAGCATTGGGATGTTTCAGTCCTGTTGATGTGGCCAGGGAGTGTTCTAATTTGGCCTGTAATGTCTGTTAGAGAATAGCAGTTTGAATCAGCAGGCAGAAGGAGTGTGGTTTGGAATGCTCTCAGGTGCTCTGAAGACTGAAAGAAGGGAAGTTTTGTGGGCAGAGAAAAGAGATGGGATGCAGGGAAGCAAAGAAGTAAACATACCTGTGGCTCCTCCTCTTGTCTGGTGGTCCAGTCATGTTGCAGCGGTTCAGTAGCATGGCAGTAGACCAGAAGTGTTGTGGTGGGGACCCAGAAGCAGCAGTCGCCTGACCATGGTGCGGGCTCTGTATAGCCACATTTGTTGTTTTTATTTAAAATTTTTTTTAAAGTGTTCTGGTCCCACAGCAGTGCCCGCAACCAGGGATGCATCTCTGAAGTGAGCTTCAGGCCAGCAAAGCATCAGGGTATAGCAACCCAGCAAGGATCCCAAGAGGAAGACCTCCTCCCAACTGCCTGCAGTAGGCATCCAGTCATCAGCCAAATCTCACCTCGCCCCTCCTCATTTTCTCACCAGGCTGTGACGATGATTTGGCAGCACCACCGGACAGGTGCTGACTGCCTGAATTGATTGTTTGGGAAAACATTTATTTTGTTTTAAAATGTGCTGGAGGTGCAGTGAAGATGGCCTTGGCAATAGTTGGTGCTAGGGCAAGGCCCCTGGACTTAAGACTCCTCAATGAAGTTTATTAAAATGGATGTGAATTGTTCCAGTAAGAGAACAGTATCACAAGGACAGCCCCATTTAAATTCATTCAGATTAGGGTCCAGGAAGGGAGCCAAGGTCAGAGGTGGCCCTATACTGACTTTCTTAAATTTATTAAAATTGGGGAGGAGCCTAGGGCAAGGCAGGTCCTGAATTAAATAGTAAAAGGGCTCCAGTCAGGAGCAGAGGCAGGGCAAATCCCCAATTTACAGACAAGTTAGCCAGGTGGGCCAGTGAACAAGAGCTATCTAACGTAAAAGTTCTTTATTATTATTTATTAAGAAATCAGTGAGCCAGTTAGGGGAAGCAAACCACAGGTCATAAACAGAGAGTGCACCGGGGTGACAATGGTGGCTAGTAACCAAGTGGACACCAGTAGCCAGGATAAGGCCAGTGTTTTCAGATTGTAAAGTTCTGCTTATTTAAAGTGCATTAGGGTATCAGTTTCAGCAAGAAGTAAGTGTAACCCCACTCCACCCTTTTACAGGCAAGGTAACAGCAACAAATACAAAGGCAATACCCTTGGCATTAGAGTAACACCTGGCTCGGGCATCTAAGAGGTGAAAGGAAGGGGTACAAAATAAACATTTCTATTTCACCCAAGACCAAGGGACAGTTACCCGGGATATGGGAAGGGGGGAGTCACACCTGTCTGAGGTGGTCCCAAAAATTCAAACAGGTCACACACAGATGGAATGTCCACAACAGGAATGGCATTGTACTGTATGGCTTTATTCTTACACAGATGTCAGTCAGAAATTGTGGTGCCCCCAGGGCTTGTGGAGGTACAGAACACAGAGTACACAGACCTCTTCTTCAGGTACAGAACTTGTTACCAAAGTACACACTTCAAACATCCACCCCTCTCTTCTGGGGCAAATGGAATAACTGGAGCACCAGTGATACCCAGGAGTACTTGAGCACACATCACAGTGGGCAGACCCAAAGCACACTTTTAGAGAGCACAAACTGGACCCATTGAGTCCACATTAGAGTACAGACCATGAACCCACATAGTCCTTGAACATTTCCTGTGGGCATACATTCCTGACCCACTGGTATCACTTTGTTTCCTCCATTTATTAACTTTCAAAACTGGGGGAACCAAGTTACCATCCTAACACTTGTTAGCAGATTTGTCCATTTGCAGCCTGGATTGAGTGGTCAGCTCAATTTGGCCAAAGTCAAACTTCCTCTTAAATTACAATATTCATATTTTCTTCAGGCACTTCTGGCCTCTGCAAAATATTGTACTGCACCTTTGTGCTAGGTACACTATGCCCATATTAACATTTCATGTTACATTCCCATTGAGCCAACATTTCTTACTTAACTGTAGGGGTCCTTTTCCATAGAACCCACCCACAGTAAAACACTTAGAAAATCACTGAAGTAAACATATGGGAGCCCCAGGCTGTAGGGCTTTCTGAAGTACTGTACTCAAAGTGGCATAAATCCCAGGTGCTTAACATTTACAAGGCTAGAACTTTGATGTCAAACACACAGTCGATTCTGGTGAGCACTTTTAGGAGATGTGACATGGTGTGGAAATTGCCCCAACAGCTACTCACTGATACCAATCCAGATGATCACACTTGCAATGAAATTCACTTGCTTGGGGCACTGAAATAGAAGGTCACCACCATGACCCAGCACATAGACCATTTGCAGCCAAGCTAGGGCAAGAAAAACAAGAGGGGCACACCCCTCTGTAGGATGGGCTGCCAGCTGGCAGGGCACCAACTGGTTCAAACTCCAAACTCTATCAATCTGACTACTGAGTCAAAAACTGCAGCTCAGACAGCAAGGAGGCTTTTGCTGCTGTGAGAGTTCTAAATACCATTCAGCATCCCCTGGCTCAGCAGAGACTGACCAAATGATCCTTAAAGGGACCCTACAGGGCTTTTCACCCTTGTGCTGCCTAAACTATACTGAAGGGGTTCTAGTAACCCCAGGGGAACCTGGGTTTTACATAAGGGAGAGGACCAGTCAGTTAGCCACCCTAGCATCGTAATTGCCATGGTAACTGAAGAGTGGTAATGATGACTGCAGGTTGGGGCAATGGGCCTGGGTGGCCACTTGAAGCAAATGGAGGACAAGCACAGGGAAAAATTCAAGACTGAAAATAACAGTAAATGAAATGGATGCAAGAGAAGCATGGTTTTTATGTACTGTAAATGTGATTATTATTAAAGAATGTAATATGGAAATAATTTTATGGAGAAAATGGTCTAATTTTGTTCTGATTAAAAATTTGATTGGTGCTGGGGATCATAAAGCACATTTAAAAGCCTCAAATGGCTAAGTTTATAGAGGAATTTTAAGGTACATCATAAATATTATTAAGATTGCAGAGTACATTTAAGGTACATGAACAAAATGATAGTTTTAGGAGTAACACTGAGGTAAAAGGAAAACTGAATTACAATTGTTTAAGTTTTTGTAGTACATTACAGGTACAGTACATGATTCACTGAGGTAATCTTGAGGTAAGATGATATTCAGCCCTGTGTTTGCAGTAATTTTGGAGTCATGCAGTAACTATGGTGTGGATACTCAAAAGGCACTGAAAATAAGGTAAGGTACTAGTGTTTGGTAAGGGCAGGTACAGAATTTCAACACCCATACCATCAGCCAGAATTGCTATCTGTGAAATTAACTAAGTGTAGAAAGATTTGCAAAGTAGGGAGAGTGGCTTAGCTAGAAGGATCCAGGTTAAAACCAGATTTAAACACTGCCCTAGATAGCTTCTGCCAGAGAACAGGCAGGCGCCAGGAGGAAGGAGCTGCTGGTATAACTAAACTTCTCTACTGGGACCATATTGCCCTTCTTCCTTCCCCTCCCCCCCCCAAGGCAGTTCTACTTTATAGGCACAGAATTTGACTGACAGCAGGAACTTCCTGTTTGGGAGCAGGAAGTGAGTGATCACAGAGCCACCAAAGACTCACCATCCTAGAAGGGCAAGAGTAGCTCTCCACCCCCCCCCCAGCTGCTGGAGGTCTGACTCTGAGCAAGTAAGGAGACTACTGAGAAATATAGAAACTTCTTGCCTCAGAACAGGAAGATCAGGAGCTAAAAGGGCACAGACAGAGGCAGTAAGTAAGTAGGGAGAGAAAAAAGGAAAAAGAAAAAAGAAATAAACAAACAGAGGAAAGAGTAAGTATTCCAATCTACAGTTAGGGGGCCAGAAATAAGACATGATGGCAGGGGTGCAGTGCAGTGGCTGTGGAGCAGCAGTCTTCCGGGAGACATTCTAGAGGATGCAGTGTTGTTCCATCTGCAGGCACTTCTCTGGGCTGAGGAAAGAGGTTGCTCATTTCCAGGCTGAGTTGGCCAGGATTTGTGGGACCTGCTCTCCCACCCAGAGACCACCAGGGTCACTGCTGTTGCCTCAGAGGTTGTGAAGAAAGAGGAGTGGTTGAACCACAGTGGGCTCAGGGAGGGTGAGGGTAGTGGAACAGAGGTGCATCACTCCAGTTGTACCTTTCCACAATTTCTATGCTGTTCTGGAAAAGTGTGGTACCTCTATGGAGGCACCCACAGTGGAGACCAAGGAGGATGCTGGGAACCTCCACAAAGGAGACCCACAGGAGGGTGGCATTGGACCCCACAGGGGAAGGAAACAACTACTGGTGGGGGACTCCCTTGTTAGGAAGGTAGAACTGGGGGAGGAAGGGGAGACGGAGGTAAGGTGCCTGCCTGGCACCCTGGCTTGGAGTGACAGGGAGCGAATCCTCAGGATTACAGGAGCAGCTGCACAGGGGAGGGAGCTGGATGTCATTGTCCACCTAGAGACAAATGACCTGGCTAAGAAAGGGATTAGAGCAGTGCAAGAAGCATTTGTGGAGATGGAGAGGGGCCTTAGACAAATAGCACGCACAGTAACCTTCTCGGAGGTGCTGCCTGTCTATGGCACTGTTGAAGCTAGGGTGCTCCACACCATGGGATTCAATCAATAGTTGAAAAACTGGTGCAGAGCTCAGGGATTTGGCTTCATTGGGGACTGGGGGTCCACCTGGAGGGATGCAGGCCTATACTGGCATGATGGTCTGCATCTGTTCAGGAGTGGAACCAGGATCCTAGGTGATAGGTTTAAATGCTTCATTGGCAAACATTTAAACTAGCCAAGGGGGGAGGGACTGGAGAGGAGCAGGGAAATCCTAGCACCCCCAAAAAAATCAGTGTACTAAGTGAGGTAGACACCAACATAGAGATGTCATTAGGGAGACGCGCTGGGGTAAATGGAAAAAGTGACAAACACGATAAGGACAGGGATGGGGAAAAAAGGGGTAAGGCCATCAGGAAATGGAGGGTAATGAGTACCAACGCCTGTAGTCTGGGCAACAAGCTCCCTGAACTGGTGGCCTTAATGGAAGAGGGATGCCTGGATATCATAGCAGTCACAGAAACATGGTACACAGAGAATCATGACTAGGATGTTAACATACCAGGTTACACAACCTACAGGAGAGACAGGGAGGGGAGAAGAGGGGGCGGAGTAGCTCTCTATGTAAGGAAAGGGATAAAAGCAACTGAACAAAAGAGTGAACAGAGAGGAAAGGAGAGGAGGCACTGTGGGTCATCTTAGAGACTGGAAATGGCACCACAATCTGCACAGGGGTTGTATACAGACCCCCATATCAGGGGGAGGGAAGGGACAAGGATATGATAGAAGGCATACTTAGGATGGCAGAGAAAGGAAGATACTGTTGATGGGGGACCTTAATATGCCAGATGTTAACTGGAGCACCTTTGCTGCAGCCACATCCAAAAGCAGGGCCATTCTCGATGCCCTTCAGGTGGCATGCCTCAGATAGCTAGTTTTGGAACCTACTGGTGAGGGAGCAATCTTAGACCTCATACTCTCAAATGGGGACAGTGAGAGGATCTTAGACCTAGAAGTGGGTAGCCATTTGGGAACAAGTGACCACCAAACAGTGTGGTTCACGATAAACTCAGCTACAGAGTCAAGCCATACAAAAGTAAGGGTTCTGGACTTCAGGAGGGCTGACTTTGGCAAGATGGGAGAGTACCTTAGAAAAGCACTAGCAAACAGGCTAGGAGAGGGGTGTAGCAACAATGGGGAAATATAAGAACTGCCATCACAGAGGCAATACGCTTTTGTGTGAAGCAAATAAACAAATGAAAATGAAAGAAAAAGCAGCTATGGTTCTCAAAAGAGGTGGTGGTGAAGGTTACGGAGAAAAAGATAACATTTAGGAAGTATAAGGAAACACAGAAGGAGCAGGACAGAGAACTGTGCCAGTTAAGGCAGAAGGAAGCAGGGAGTGTAGTTAGAATAGCAAAGGCCCAAACTGAGGAAAAGATAGCCACTTATTTAAGAAGGGGGATAAAACCTTTTATAGGTATATCAGGGAGCACAGAAAGACAAAGGGAGGGATAGTGAGGCTGAATAGAATGGACTGTGGGTGGGCAGAGAGGGACAGTGAAAAAGCAGGGATACTGAATGAATACTTCTGTTCAGTATTCACAAAATAGGAGGTGGGGGAGGTGCCTAATCCAATTAACAGAAGCACTCTATATAGGGGGGTTGATCCCAGTCCTTTCACAGAAGAAAAGGTTCTGAAAGAACTCCTAAAACTAAAGGTGGACAAAGAAATGGGGCCAGATGGAATTCACCACAGAATTCTAAAAGAATTAAGCAGAGAAATGTGACACCACTGATTACCCTTTTTAACAAATCATGGGAGGATGGTGTGGTACCTGAGGACTGGAGGAAGGCAGATGTGATTCCCTTTCACAAAAGTGGAACCCAGACAGAGGCAAGAAACTACAGACCTGTCAGTTTGACCTCTGTGGTAGTGAAAGTGATGGAATCACTTCTGAAGGAAAGAATTGTTGAGTACCTAGAGGCCAGTGGGGCACAGGACCCAATGCAGCATGGGTTCACAGCGGGAAGGTCACGTCAGATGAATCTGATTTATTTCTTTGACTGGGTGACCAAAGTAGTAGACCAGGGAGGGGCTATGGACATGGCCTACCTAGACTTTAGCAAGGCATTTGACACAGTCCCACACAAAAGATTAATAGTTGAATTAGCCAGCCTGGCAGTGGGTCCCAGGGTGGTAGCATGGATAAAACATTGGCTGAAAAACAGGACACAGAAGGTAATTGTAAATGGAGTCCACTCTGAAGAAAGAGGGGTTACTAGTGGGGTACCGCAGGGTTCAGTACTGGGTCCAGTCCTTTTTAATGTCTTTGTAAGTGATATTGCAGAGGGACTGGAAGGAAAAGTATACCTCTTTGCAGATGACACAAAGGTCTGAAACAGGGTTGATACACAGGGAGGCGTGGAAAGGATGAGAAGGGACTTGGCAAGGTTGGAGGAATGGTAGAAGTATGGCAGCTTGGATTCAATGCAAAGAAGTGCAAAATAATGCACCTGGGAAACAAAAACCCAGGGGAAGATTACACAATGGGGTAGTAACAACAACAAAAATGGAAAGGGACCTGGGGTAATCTATATCAGACGACCTTAAGGTTGGCAAGCAATGTAAGAAGGCAGTAGGGAGGGCTGGGGGATACTGGGATGTATAGGAGAGGCATCACCAGCAGAAAACAGGAAGTTGTCATCCCCCTGTACAGACAGTTGATGAGACCCCATCTGGAGTACTGCATCTAGTTCTGGAGACCCCATCTCTGTAAGGACATAGACAGGATGGAGGCAGTTCAGAGGAGAGCAACTAAAGTGCTGCAGGTTCTGCAAGAGAAGCCATATGAGGAGAGACTAAAGGAGCTTAATATGTATACCCTTGAGGAAAGAAGGGAGAAGGGGAACATGATAGAAATGTTTAAGTACCTCAGTGGAATCAACAAAGTCCAAGAGGGTAGCATCATTCAGAAAAAGAGATGTACAAGAACAAGGGGACACAATTTGAAGACGGGGGGATGGCTCAGGAGCAATGTGAGGAAGTATTTTTTCACAGAGAGGGTGGTGGATGCATTGAACAGCCTTCCTGAGGAGGTTGTGGGTCTAAAACTGTGGAAGAATTAAAGAATGCATGGGACAGACATAAGGCAATTTTTGTGGGGGGTAGGAAGAAATAGTCTGTTGGTTAAATAGGATCTTCAGCTTATCCTCTAGGTAGGGAAATGAGCAGACTAGGTGGGCCAAGTGGTCCTTATCTGCCATCAAAGTCTGTGTTTCTATGTTTCTATCTGACTGTATTGATTTGCCTGATACTTTTGTGCTCAGTACTGTTAGGGTTGCAGTTCTTTGTGTATGGCCCTGTAAGCCATTTGCAGGCAGCCCTGCCCCTTCCCCCACACATTTGCAATGTCACTAATGTCACAACCCCAAAGAAAAAGGCCTGTAATCCCATTGCACACAGAACAACTGGGTTCCTAGTGAGGGACTGTCAGTAAGTGATCAATCTGACCACTTTGTGACTGTCCCATGTGACTATGCATTTGCTCGTGAAGTGGACCCTAGTAAATCTTGAGCTCTGAGTACAGGGATTTTGCTTTATATATAAATCAGGCTGTGAGCATAGGTGACATCCTTTTCTTATATTTGGCAGAATTTGGGGCTGCCAAGATGAATCTGATTTAGACATTGTAAAAATATTTATGAGAAGGATTTTGGGACAACCTCCCTCCATCAGTGCTGAGTTCTTAACAGTGAAACTAATATTGCCTTATTTGACACACAGTTAATCAGATACAGTATGTAAATCCATTAAAAAATATTTAAGCTACAGTATATATTAGCAATTTAACTACAAATGAGTCCTTAGGTGAAATTAAGTAATGAATGGTATGACATATTTCAGCTTTTGAGCACAGGTCACAAGGATGAGACGTCTAGCCTATAGTATTTCTCACAAAATGGTCACTGATAACATCAGAACCAATTATAAAACAGGCACCATGATGGTACAAGACCGTACTAGTTACACACCATAATAGGGTTAATTTTCTGCCACATACCCTAAGTGACCTCTCCCCAGTGCAGTGCCTTCAGCCAAATTCTAAACGAAATGAAGGCAATTGATGTCAAATCTCGCTTGGCCCAAATTAATCAGAACTTCTTAGATGCCATTCCCAATATTGACTTTGCCCTAGAATTGTTTGTATTTCAGTTCACACATGCCTGTGATAAATTTGCACCTTTAAAAAAAAGCAAGGCAACAGGAATATTGTTCAGATGGATCACGTCTGAACTCCTTGCCTGCATGAGAAAGAAGGGTAATCTGTGAGCACTGACCAGGGAAACAGGGTCGCCTGTCCACCTGCAAAGATACAGTACATGGAAGCCCACAATAAGTTCACCAGTATGATTATTAAGGTCAAGTCTGACTTGTACAAGGACCAGCAGACCCAGAACTGGAGCAATGGTAAAAGTTTTGTGACAATGTATTGGAAGTCCTAGGCAAGGGAGTTAAAAACCTTTCCTTAAATGCTGATGTTGGCGGGTCAAGAGTTCCTCGATCCCAATGAAACTGCAAATTACTTTAGAAAAGCCTTTACAGTTCTCAGTTCTGTCATCCTCACTGAGCCTGTTCTGACCCTCTCTGTAGGGGAACAGTCCAGAAGCCTCCCAGATGGTGGGCTATGTACCAGGGTACCCTAAATTCTTCCTTGAGGCTGTCTCAGTAAAAGACACCATGAAATACATCAGTAGGGTACTTGGTAACACTGGATGTGGGAGTGATTCATTTGATAAGAAACTTCATGATCGGCAGTATAGGAACTTTTCCACCCCATCCCTAGAATTTTTAACTTTTCCCTGTGTTACTCATAGTTCCTCAAGAAGTGGAAATCTACCCTGGTTAGACCAGTTTTTGAAAGTGGAAACTGCACTTGCCTTGCCAGTTACAGACCAATTTCTATTCTCTGCCCCCTTCCAAGGCTTTGAGAGACTATTCTTTTACCAACTTGTCATATACCTTGAAAAATACAGTGTCCAGTGTGTACTGCAGTGTGGCTCTCCAGAATCTCTACAGCACCAACACAGTGCTGTTGGAATACACCAACTATGTCCATTAGGCCATTAACAATGGTGACCTCATTGTGTATATATACTGTGTATATATATATATATATATATATATATATATATATATATATGAATAAATAGGATATATATTTATATATAATAATAATAATAATAATAAAAATGTATTTATATAGCCTTTCCATTTGCCAAAGGCGCTAACAATATAAAAAAGAACAAATCATACAACATCAAATAACAGTTCAATTCAGTTAAAATCACATAACAGTATATCAATTACAAACTATTATTTGGCTAAGAAAGCATTGCTATCAGATAGGTTTTAAGCCCTGTTTAAACTCCTCCACAGCTGCACACTCCTGTAACTGACAGGGTAGAGAATTCCAAAGGGTGGGGCTGCATACGCAAAAGCTCTTGCACCAGATGACTTCAGATTCACCCTTGGAATCTCTACCAAGCCCTCATCAGCCGAGCGGAGTGATCAACCAGGGCAGTAAGGGACCAGAAGCTCTTTCAGATAGTCCAGGCCCTGTGCATGTAGGGCTTTGAAAGTCAGTAAACTGTACTGTCAGCCAGTGCAGTTCACGGAGCACCGGTGTAATATGGCAGGATCAGGTAGATCCTGTTAAAAGCTGGGCCGCCAAATTCTGCACCAGCTGTAAGTGATGGATTTCAACCCCAGAAAGCCCTAGGTAAAGGGAGTTGCTGTAATCTAAGCGCGAGGACACAAAGGCGTGGACCAAGGTAAGAAGGTCTTGGAATGGAACCAGATGCCTAATCCTGGTGATATTCCTAAAATAATAAAAGGAAGTTTTGACAATAGCTGACACCTGAGAATGTAGGATCAGTCCATCATCAAAAACTACCCCATGTTACGCACCCATTCAGAGGTCAGGAGTGAGACCCTGCCAAGAAAATTCCAGAGGTGTACCAACACCCAGCCCCTATCTAACAACCGGGTCCACAACCAGTACCTCAGTCTTTTCCGAGTTCAACTTCAGCCAACTGGAATCCATCCACTCCTGGATTTCTTTCAGACAGTTATTAAAGACTGAGAGAGATTCCATCCTGGTCAGGTGCAAAGAAAGGTAGAGCTGGGTATCATCTGCTAGCAGTGAAACCACAACCCATACCTTCTTACAATGTCTCGAGGGTAGCATATACCGTGAACAACATGGGTGACAGCACTGAACCCTGAGGCACCCCACAAGACAAAGAGATTAGGCCTGAGGAATAAACACCAGATACAACTCTTTGTGTTCTACCCATGAGAAAAGATGTAAGCCATCTGAGGACTGTCCCCAACAGTCTGAAGATATGCCTGAGATGCCCTATCAACACCATGTGGTCCACGGTGTAAAAAGCTGAAGAGAGATCAAGAAGAACCAAGATGGTATAGTTCTTTCGATCTCCCGCCATCAGGAGATCATTAAGCACCTGAACCAGCACTGTCTCAGTACTGTGTCTTTTACAAAAAATGGACTGGAGTGGTTTATAGATGTCATGGATGGTCAAATGGTCATCCATTTGTGCTGCCGCTACTTTCTCAATCACCTTCCCTACAAAGGGAAGGTTAGAGATAGGTCTGTAGTTTGCATGGCGGTCAGGGTCCAAGGTAACTTTCTTCAAGAGTAGTATCACCACCACCTCTTTCAGGGAACTAGGAAACTCACCAGATTCCAAGGAGCACCAGACTATCTGCATGAGGACCGGACCAATGATATCAATACAACCCAGAATTAGGGAAGTCAGTCCAGGGTCCAAACTACAGCACGTAGGGCACACACTCTGGATAATCCTCATGACATCCGTGAACTCCGGTCTACTGAAGGTACTCCAGAAAAACTGAGGTACGGTGACCTCGTGCTGATCACAAACAACCCCTATAGGGTGTGCTGTCTGAAGTACCATCCTGATGTCAGCCGCCTTATTTGCAAAGAATCGAGTAAGCTCATCGCACTCTAATTGTGAAAAAGCTTTCTGAACATGTAGACAGGCTGGATTGCACAGTCTGTCCACAGTTCGAAATAGTTGAGCATGTCGATTCTGAGCAGCTGCAGTCTCCCTGGACAGGAATTCTGCCTTCTTATTGGTGATTGCAGATTGATAGACTTGATAATGGTCCATCAATCTAAGATGATCGGCATCAAGGGCAGACTTTTGCCAGCAACACTCTAACCTTCGTCCTAGTCTCCACATCTCCCTCAAAGTTTTATCAAACCAAGGGGACCTGGGGTGAAGGGAGAGAGGGCGAACACAGACTGGAGCAATGGAGTCCAGAGCCACCAAAACGGCTAAATTATAAGCCGATATGAGGGTCTCTGGATCATTGTTTGCCAATGAGAGGGACGAGAGGTCAAATGCCACTGCTAGGCCATAGGAACTTATATCCTGTAAAGGGTGGCACCAAACCATCTCCACAGGGGTAGGCCTACGACGGGGGTGCTGAAACTAAACCCCATGGTGTAATGATCAGACCACTCAACTGGTTCCACCCCCAAGTCAGATGTTTCGATCCCTAGGAGAAAGATTAAGTCGAGAGAGTGTCCGTGTTTATGAGTAGCAGTGGAAACCACCTGTGTAAGGCCCAGAGATGTCATTAACTGGAGGAAGTGTTGATCAAATTGTGAGAGTTTGTCATTGACCCAGGCATTGACGTCACCCAGAACCATCAATCTGGGTGACTCAAACACCAGGTTGATGACGAAGACTGCCACTTCCTGAAGGAATCGCTTCTCATCACTGGGTAGATGGTAGATGAGAGCAATTCAATAGCCTTCACTTGCCAGAACAGCACACTCAAAAGGCCCAACCTCCTCAACTAGTACCTTCGTGAGGCAAAGTTCAGTCTTAAAACAGACCGCTACCCCCCCACCTGTGATCTAATCTCGGGCGGTGTATTACCGAGTACCCATCTGGAGTTATAGCCTCCAAAATGGGGACAGAATTTTCATCCAACCAGGACTCAGTAATGCATGCCAGGTCCACCGTTTCAACAAGGTCTGCAATCATTGCAGCCTTGTTCTTAATGGACCTGGCATTGCACAACACCGCCCGAGTTGGACGAACCTCCTGGGAAGCCTGGGTCATCTGCCTACCACAATCAGTAGTGCCCTTGGGTATGGGCACCAGGCATGGCAGACCATGATCTGGATTCCATTTCACCCCAGGGCATCTTCTGGATCTTACCACCCCAACTGTGTGGTCCCCCTCATTCATCCTCCACTGTTCATGACCCCAACCCCCTCCTTCTCCTATGCATAATACCCAGTGCTCTACAGCACTGGTAGGTCACAAACTGGAGAGGAAGAATAGAAAAAGGGTGAAGGGCATGGACAGCAGAGGATGAGTAGCGCACAACTGTGGGGGCTGGCATCCAACACATTCTACAGCACAAATAAATAGACAAAACCCCAAAATTAAACTATATATTGCAATAACAGATTAATAAATAAACTAAAAACAAACCCAAAATAACTCCAAAAACCAACCCTAACACACTAAAAACTTCACTTAAAATATATATTGCTCTACCCCATATACTGAAGCAGTTGCTCCTGCATAGTTTTTATTCCAACACACAATCCTTCCTCACAGGATGCCATTTGTAACAATTCTCCCCCAAGTCCTCTCACAGCCCGGGAGACAGAGGAAGTTGGGCACTCTCACTGCCCTAGAGATCTAATCCACAGAAAGAGTTCAACAATTATTTCAGTCCCCTCTTATAACTAATAAAATGATATTCTGAATAATGAAGTAAAGGACAATAAAATAAAATCTGGCACTCTCGCTGCCCAATAGAGTCCAAGTTCACAGAAAAAGTTCTGGAAATATTCCCATCTCTTCTTAGCTGTACCCTCCCCCCAAGTCCTCTCATGTCCAGGAGAGCAGGAATTTAGGCACTCTCACTGCCTAAATTAGAGATCAAAGCCACAAAGAAAACAAAGTACAGTATCTAAAAGAAGAGGAGCCAAAATAAATCACAGAAAAATATGGACACCCAGTCTTCTCACCACTAGGGATCCATAAAATAGTTAGCCACAGAGGGGATGTAGTCAGTTCTCAGTATCGTCATCCAAAAAAGTGCAGACGATGCATGATCCAGTACAGAGGAGAGCAAAACATATCCAAACAGACACCTTCCATAAAACAAGATTTCCTACTGGCTCCCTCACTCCACTAGGTCACATCCAAGCAATCTCTCCTTAAGCAGAAGTCCATAGGCTCCAAATTGAAATCCAACTCACACCAGGAAACAAGCTTAAATCCAGGTCAGGTGCAGAATGAATGAAGGGGGAAGCCCTGCACCACCATTGATTTCTTTTTTTTTATTTAGTTGTTTAACCAGGATTAGCACACTAAACTGAAAGTTTTTTTACAGGAGCGATCCAGGAGCACAGGGAAGTTTAGTGACTTGCTCAGGTCACACAATATGCAAGTGGAAGCTGTGGGACTGAAGCCAGGTCTGGTCTGCTGAAGTCACCAGATTTGCAGCTCAGAGCCTTAAACCACTGCGCTATACTGCCTTCCAATATACATCCTTATCTGATACCAGGGAGTATCTATTGGTGTACCACCACCATATATATATATATATATATATATATATATATATATATATATATATATATGATATGTATGTATGTATATATATATATATTCTATGCAAAAAACTCTGTTAATGCATCAGTTAGGGTTCTTCTACAGTGAAAAAGTGACAAAATTCAATTTTGGGTTCTCACCACTTGCACCCCACCCCTAGCCAGTGCCCACCAACAGGCATCAGGATGTGCGTTGCGGTCGTCGGCCCTAACTCTAACCCCATCCCACGTGTAAACAAGCTGAGGTGGTGCAGTGTAGGAGAATGGGGTGAGAGTTAGGGTTGATGACCTCATGCACACCCTGATGCCTGTTGGTGGGGGTGGGGTGCAAGGTGTGGGAACCCTAAAATAGAATTTCCTCGCCTTTTTTGCTGTAGAAGAACCCTAACTGATGCATTAACAAAGTTTTTTGCATAGGCTTTCCTTACTTTTTAAGAAAGAATAGAAAAGTAGAATGTTGTGCACATTGGTGGGAGTGTGGGGCCTGAACATGTAGGTGTCGGGCCACATTACACACCCAATGACTAAAAAGTACATTGACAACATCAAGGCCACCCACCAAACAAATGTTAATCTAGTAGAGCAATAAAAATGCTGTCCACAAACTGTAAACTGCGCACTCAATATCTCTGCAAAAATATATTTTTATAAACACACTATTGACATCTACAGGACATGCCGTCAACACCCTCCAAATTTAAAGTAAAAAGACCAAGCCGTGTCAGAGATATAATATGTCAAAGTTTGAAGTTTTCATTCATCAGAGTGGCACAGTTTCGCACCTGTTGACATTTAGCATGTACAATAACTGAAAATTACATCCATGACACTAAGGTTAGGCACCCTATCAATTTCAAGAAGCCAGCAGAATCCAAAACACTGTCTGCAACACAGAAAGTGCATCACGCAATATCTCCATAAAAACAGTTTTCTCTGACATGTAAGCATCACAATTTACGTCTACAGGACATGCTGTAAACACCCTCCAAATTTCAAATAAAAAGACCAAACCATTTCTGAGATATTCAATCTTAAAGATTGGTAAAATTTCCCTATCTATTACATAATAAAAAATCTGACCATCTTGTCCCCCCCTCGCGATCAAAGATGGCGATCAAAGAATCTCATGATCAAAGAATTTGCAGGCTCATGAGCAAAGAATAAAAACTGTTCTAATTTAAAAATAAGAATTGCAGTAAACCACAGCCATGGTTCATCAGAATGAAGCCCCTGAGTAAACCCACTCTTATTTGTCTTCCTAGCACCCCAGGCTGAAAATAGATTTTTTAATCTGGCCATCTGTCCTAAGCTTGCAATGCATGATCACGATCAAAGAATCTCGCGATCAAAGAATTTGCAGGCTCGTGATCAAAGAAATTGCTCGCTCACGAACAAAAAGCTGAGGATGAGATGGCAGAAGTTAAAATATATTTTTCAGCTCAGGGTACCTAAAACTCATATGAGGGTGGGCTTTGCTCAGGGGGCTCTATCCCATCTGAATAAAAAAAGTTTTCAATATCCCTGGTAGTCTAGCCCCCCACCCCGATCATGATAATGTAGATAACAATCTCTGTATCCCTGGTAGTCTAGTGGCTCCCCAATGTGTATTTTATAAATATTTTTATCCCTGGCAGTGTAGTACCCCAATGTGTATTTATTTATATTTCTTGTTTTTATCCTGGTAGTCTAGTGGCCCCAGATCTGTATTTAATTATTAATATTATTCATATCCCTGGTAGTATAGTACCCCCCATCATAATGAAATAAATAAGCATTTGCCATTTCCTGGTGGTCTAGTGGCCTCCACCCCCCCACCCAGCTGTGCCAGCCACCCAGCACCCTCCCACCCTTCCCCAGTCGGCGACTGTCACAGCCCACCTCTCACCTCCACAGACAGCACTGACTGTGTGTATTATGAGTGTTAATGCAAAGGGCACTCTGAAATTATTTCAGGTACCTCTTTCCAATAAGCGCTAATGTACACACAGTAGAAGCAACTAGCCATGGAGGTGATAGTTGAGTCGTAGCCAGTCCCCAACTAGGAAAGGGTGGAGGGGTGCTGGGTGGCTGGCAAAGCTGGTGGGGGGGTGGCAGGCCACTAGACTACCAGGAAATGGCAAATGCTTATCTATTTCATTATGATGGGGGGGGCCGCTAGACTACCAGTGATATGAATAATAATAACAATTAAACACAGATCAGGGGGCCACTAGACTACCAGGGATATAAACAAGAAATATAAATAAATACACATTGGGGTCACTGGACTACCAGGGTTCAAGAAAGAAATATTAATAAAATACACATTCGGGGGGGCACTAGACTACCAGGGTTAAAAAAAGAAATATTAATAAAATACACATTCGGGGGGCCACTAGACTACCAGGGGTACAGAGATCGTTATCTATATCATCATGATCGGAGGGGGGCGATAGACTACCAGAGATATTGAAAACGTATGTTTTTTTTATTCAAATGGGGCAGAACAAAGCCCCCTGAGCAAAGCCCTCCCTCATATAACTTTTTAGGGCACCCCTGGTCTGCAAAAATCTATTTTAAAATCTATCCATCTCATCCCTCGCTTGCGATGCACGATCGCAATCAAAGAATCTCGCGATCAAAGATTTTGCAGGCTCGCAATCAAAGATCGTTAGCAAGCTGGGAATAAAGATTTTTAAAGCTCAGAACTCTATTTTTTGACCAATTTGGATACAACCAAGGGTATGGCTCGATAGATCGGGGTCCCCTGAATAAAACTCAACCAAGTTTTACTTCAGAAGTGACCCCTGAGCCGAGATATTTGTGTTTTTCTGATCGGAAAATTGAAAACAAGACGGCGGACCTCGCAATCAAAGAATTTTAAAAATTCTTGGGTACAAAGATTCTTGAACTGCGAGGCTGCATATTCTTTGATTGCCAAGCGGGACCAGATGGCCCAGAACCCCATTCTTTGTTCCCCAAGCATTCATATAAATTTTCCAATTGACTTATAATGGGAACTTAAAAGTGGCATAACTTTTGAATGCCTTAATATTTTTTCACCAAATGAAAGCGTGATGTTCAGTCATTTTGCCACCTTTTAAAGAAGCTTTCATCTCGCAGAGTGGTACACCACAAAACAGCCATGCAGGGACACGTCAAAAATCCCAAAAGCTGCCTCCAAAAATGGATAATTTTGCATTTTTCAATGTTTTCATGTGCAAAGACCGTAAGTCTGACTGAAATGCAATTTGGCAAATAAAGAGATCTACCATGCCCCACCCACATTCCAAATTTCAGACAAATCCATTGAATGCGTCCAAAGTTATTAACGCCCAAACTTTTGACTTTAGTATGTAAGTGACCGTTGAACCCTAACTATAGTGGTGAGACCATGCCACTATGAGATATATATATATATATATATATATATATATATATATTTATGCAACAGGCATGGACATAATCCTATGAGATAAATCTGAGCTACTATGGGATAAATTCAACATTTTATATTTATGCACATAGTAGATGCATAATCACAGATTTATTTATGTAGTAGATATGTCACAATCACTCCGGAACTCATTTAGAACGTTCAGCCTTAGTACCAGTACTAACTATATTCAAATGCAAATAACTTTAAAACGAAAAAGATAGCATAGTGCTATGAGCATGAAAGTTATGCAGCGCAAAATTATCTACAAAATGAGTGGTTTTCATTTATAGATACCTTATAGTTTTTTTGATAATTAGCAAAAACACAGCAGCAAATTAATATTTTTTATCCTTTTGTCTGCAAACAAATGTAAATAACTTTAAAATGAAAAATGATAGCATGGTACTGTGAACACAGAAATATCTATTAAATGAGTGGTGTTTTATTTTACAGATATTTTTTAGTTTTTTTCAGAATTAGCGAAAAACAGCAAAAAATTAAATTGTTGTGCACTGTTTCATTAAACAAATGCAAATAACATAACAAAAAAGATAGTAAGGTACTTTGAGCACAGAGTTGTTCAGCATAAAAATATCTACAAAATGAAACAAGTTTTGTTTCTTGATTTCTTTTACATTTTCTATAATCAGCAAAAAAGGGCAGACAATTACATTTTTATTCACTTTTTGACTAACAAATGCCCTCCACAAAAGCAAAAACATAATAATTGCATAAATGGAATATGCAGTGGAAAACTCATGCAATAAATGATTTATCTGCACTCGAGCAGTCTGACCTCGGACACCACACTTGTGGCTTATGCCACTCGTGAGGTTACCCAAGGCCAAACTGCTGTTGTGCAGATAAATCATTTATTACACTTTCTTCCATTGCATATCCTATATATATATATATATATATATATATATATATATATATCTATACCTGCTTTACTAAGGCCTTTGGCCTTGTCTGCCATAAGCTCCTACTGAACAAACTCCTTGGCTTGGGTTTGCCACAGAACAATTTGACAACTTCCACAGGGTACTAGGTCAATATAGCAACTACATAATGTTGCAGATAAAACCGTGATGTATAAACAGCATGTAGCAAAATAGTGCTGGTAAAATATAGTGAAGGCAGTGGTAGTGTTATCCCTGTAGCTGTTGGCTAGGATGCAAGATGCAGAGGATAAGAGCTCTGCTGGGTGGCAGTCCTCAAAGCAGCTGCTGTGGCAGTGGAGGGCAGTGGAGAGTCTGTGGACTGGGGTTTGATTCTTGGTCCCAGAGTACCTGTAGTTTTTTTAATGTTTTTTTAAATTTTCTTTGCTGTGGACAAATCTGCCCCCATCCTTTTTTCTCCACATTCCAGAGTTTCGCCCCCCGAGGTAGTTATTTTAATATGGGGGGATTCGGAGTGCATAGTAATTTTTTTGTTTTGTTTCGATGCTTTTAGCACTCTGTGTTTTTAATGAGCACTGTATTTGTGTTAGCTGTATTGACTGGACAGTATTTTTGTCCATAACATATTGACCCTGTGCCCTTCCACAGATATCTTACCAATTGTTCCCAGCATGTGAAGATTGATGCATCATTATCTGATACCAGGGTAGTATCTATCGGTGTACCCCAGGGCTCCATTTTGGGCCATCTTTTATGTGGCCTCCTGATAAATCAACTTCCCAATGCCTTTCAGACAGCCAACATGCACTACTGCTCTATGCCAATGATGCTGTCTTCTATTCCAGAAACTCTGACCTTGACAACCTCACTGCTGCTCTCCAAAATAACTTCAGGACACTAGAAAGCTGGTCCTCCAACAACAGACTGGTTCTCAATTACAAAAACAAATACCATGCTCTTCTCTAACCTCCCCAGAGAGAAAAGTTCCACCCTATGCCATCTGAAATTACCTTGGACAAAACCTTGAATAGGTGAAGATCTTCAAATAACACAGTAACTCTGGATGATGCCTAGGACAATTCTCAAAACTTCGGCACAAGTTAAGCCAGCAACTTGCACTGATTGCTAGTGCAGCAGGATCCCTGTGCCTGATTTTGTATCTGGTAGGGTCCCACCGAAAGTTCCTCAGCTTGGCATCTGTGGCCATGGGCAGAACAGACAGTGCATCTGGATGGGTGCCACAAGCTGCAGGGTGGCCGTGTACTACTCTAGGACATCCCTGGTGGCTAGCAGTCCCCACAGCCTAGATCCCATTTGTATTAAAATTGATCCCATCCCTGGTGGTTTCATTGATTGATTGATTGATAAAATATTATTTATTTTCAGGAACAAATGTTGGGAATGGAATCCCTGTTTCAACAAGAATGCCCTGTACAGCTTACAATTAATGCAATGCAACATTTATGCAAAAACGATACAAAGTTACATATAAATAATCATTTCATTGAATTCAGGTGAAGCAGTTACATGGTGATTTAAAATGTTTTCTCAAAGCTGACTGGAAGTCATGTAAAGAATTTTTTATTCTTAGCTCCATAGGAATTTCCATAGCAGACCCACCAGCTCCTATCCCCTTTTAGCAATATATAAGCATGGTCCCTGGTGGTCTAGGGGACCCGCCAGCCCTGAATCTCTTTTATTATAATAAACATGTCCCTGGTGGTCTAGCAGACCCCCCAGCCCCAATCTCCTTCCTATTAAACTTGATCCTGTCCCTGGTGTTTTAGTGTATATATACAGTATATCTGTAGATATACATCTATATATAGATATCTATATCTATATATATATACAATGGCCTGGATATTCAAACTGCGTTCAAAACTGGGCGCAATAGGAGCAGCGCAAACCAGTTCGCAAATGTGCAACAGGTGCGATATTCAAACATGTAGACACAACAATTGCCAAGCAACCAGCGTCTCAATATCGCACATACTGCGCCATCGCGCAACAGAAAGGAGAAGCTGAGCCAAAATGTTGCGCTATGGCGCAACCAAGGAAGCTCAGCTGAGCAGTCCAGAGCTGCCATAGCGCAAGCACAGACCCCCCAGAGCAATGGAACTGCACATCCAGGGTGGCAGGCTGGGGCCCACCGCCAGCCATGCCACACATGGGCACAGGAACACACTGCAGAACCCACACCACACTGGCACACCCCAAACACAGCATCACTGAGGGTGGGACGGATGATCCACGTGCCCATGGGGACAAGCCAACACAGCATAGCAGAGCCCTGACACCCCAGCACAACCACTGGCAGGCGGAGAGTGCTACACACACAGGGGTTGACAACCACAGTGCACAGCAGCCCCCATATGCACAGCACACCCTGCACTGTGACCCCAAGACACCACCCATGTGCAGTGACTGGCACTGCAGGAAACCATGCAGTCCCCCCAGCACACGTCAGCCCGTGCAACACAGAAGCCTACAAGCCAGACACACCCTGTGCACCCAGCAGTGGGTGGCAGCAGATGGCAAGACCAACCGAAAGTCACTGCCATGCTGGAGATACCTCCCCATGCACACACATGCACACACACACTACCCAGGACCATACCAGCCCAGATGGCATGTACACACCTGCAACTGAGCACCTATAGCCAGCTGCAAATCAGAGACTGACACAGTATTCATATATCAAAATAGAAATGTATATTGAACATAGTGCAACAACAACGATAAAAACTATTTACAAGGGGGGGACGGGTACAAGGAAGGGGTGTTCAAGGGAGGATTAAAACTTGGAGAGGAAGGCAGGGTGGTAGGGATGGGAGAAGTGGGATGGGTGATGATGGCTATAGCCCAACCGGCTCCTGGTCCTCCCCTGCTGGTGCACCATCCTGTGCACGCCCTGCCGGCGTCCATGTCGCGGGATGGCCTGCAGGATCTCCTGGTTCTCAAGACCTGTGCGAGGTGCCTGACATCGCGACAACCTCCTGAGAACCTCGAGGCCTAGGAAAATGGGAACACAGTCAATGGCTGTGACTGACCACAACCCTGAACACCACCCAACCTGCAAGCCATATAGCCCAATGTCCGCACCTGTGATGGCATACACCACCCACAGTGAACATGCACATGGCCATCACAAACAGGTGGCACCAGCGATGTGCACCACCGCCCCAACACACTGCCCACATCAATCACAGTACAAACTAGGCTGGCAAGTGACGGGCAACATGGTGCAATGCCAGTTACACAGCTATGTGCCCAGTGCATGCCTGGACCACCAGTGATGCATACACAGACGTGCTGTGTACTGCACTGTGATGCATGTCACCTGTGTCGTGCCTGCATACATAAATACATAGACAGTGTCGGCAGATAAGGGCCTATGGGCCACCCAGTCTGCCCATTTGACCTTGTAAGTTCACTCTGTTTTCCTATAAGTCTGTTGCACTTACCCCTGACCTCCAGAATTCCTGTATGGCTATCCCATGCATTCTAAATCCGGTGACCAAGTCAGCCCCACCACTTCCTCTGGCAGGGTGTTCCACTTGTCCACCACCCATTCTGTGAAAATACATTCTCATGTGTCCTCCGAGATCGTCCCCCTCCAACATCATCCCATGCTCACTAGTCCTGGAACGTCTTTTACGCTGAAAATAGTGTTGTCATGCATTCTGTTCCCCTGTAAGATACTTGTATGTCCCCATCATATCCCCTCTCCTCCTCCTCCAGGGAGTACATGTTCAGTTCCTTCAACCTGTCTTCATCGGACTTGTGCTGCAATCCATGCACCATCTGTGTTGCCCTCCTCTGAACCCTCTCTACCCAGTCTATGTCCATACGTAGGTATGGTCTCCTGAACTGTACACTGTACTCCAGTGTGGGGCCTCACTAGTGTCTTGTATAGTGGAAGTATGACCTCCCCTTTGGTTGTGTTGTGCATGGCTGGTGGTCTTGCCCCCCCAGCATGCAATAGCATCCATGAAGTAATGATACTCACACTGCTCCAGCAGCTGGGTCTGCGCTGCTGCCGTGCCGCTGTTGCTGCTGTGTTAGCACACCCCCCTGGCACCGGCCTCTGCACGCCCACCCCACCCCCCGCCTCGGCATCCTCAAAATCCACCCTGTGGGAGACATATGTTGAGACAAACATCAGTGTGACTCAAAAGCAGAGTGCCCTGCCCCAGTGAGTGCCTGCCCACACAGCCATAACCATCCATCGCACAGCTGCACACGCAGCACAGCCAACCGTGTCCGAGCTGGCACCTATGCACAGCCACCCAAGCACACACACACACCCTACAGAGAATATAGGTTGCATAGATGGTACACTCCACCTAGCCTAGGGACTACGCCCGCCACAACACGCGACCGCAGCAGCGTCCAAAGTTCCGGCTCCTCCGGCGGAGGTCACTGTACCGGTGCTGACACTGCTCAGCCTGCCGGCCCTGGCCAGTGACCTCCACCAGGTCAGTGGCCACTTGCTGCCACGTGTGTCCTTGGCATGGTGAGGGGGCCTCACCATACAGTGCCTCACAGTGGGGCTCCACCAGGCCACCAGGTTGGCCACCTCCAGCTGGCTCCAGGACACTGCCTTCTCCGTGCCATGGCACCAACTTTACAGCAGGCAATATGGCGCCCGCTGCGCCGTATTACGCGATGGGTTGTTGCGCAATAGACCACCACAGGCTCCAATCGCTGTTCGAGCAAGCGGCCGCGTCACTGCTACATAGCGCTGTCACCGGACAGGCGCAGTAAGTTCATACCGCTGGCATGCGAACAGCGCCAGGGTCAGAGAGCCATACACAAGGTCCGGCAATAGCGCGGGGCTCGCTGGCACCACCGGTCATATCGGCATCCTGCGTGACTGCGAGATACGCACCAGCCACAGTGGACTATGCGCAGTAGTGCCACAGCGCCATATAGTGCCAGTGCTGTAGCACCACTGGCACAATGGTGGCCATGGCCTGATATAGCCTATCATGCTCAGCAGGTCTGCAGTCGCGATAGGCGCATGCGTAAGCTGTCTGGGCATGCACATTCTGATGTGTACGCCGCCACAAACCTGCGCCATTGGCTCAGCGGACCTTCCGTGTGCGCCAAAGCGCAAATACGCGATATTCAACCGACATATGCACAATCATCCGATCAGCCATTCAAAGGCGCAGTGGCATGATTAGCATGTCATTAAAGTTGAGCCACACCTCATTTGCATGTGTTGCGCTATAAAAATGCGACAGTGGGTTGTGCTGGCCAGATTTGGTTACTGCAGGTGAGAGGTGAGTTACATGCTGTGTGATGCTCAGGACAATGCTCATGGGTGGAGGATGATAAAAGGCGGAGGCTGAGCATGAAATGGGCGACAAAAGCGGACAAAGGGCACCCTTTCTATCAGTATCTGCCATGCGGAGAGGAAGCAGAGGGATTCCTCACCCCAGACGGCAGCTATGCTCATGGGGTAATGCTGTTGACTGCACAGTGACAGGTGTCCACTTTCTCCCATACAGATCACCATGACTGACCAGAGCAAAGCTGAGGGTGTGGACGGCGGGCTTAGGAGGAGGCCGAACTTCACCGCGGCAGAGACAGAGGCCCTCTTCCAGGCCTACCTGGAGGATGAGCCACTATTGAGTGGATGGAGGGGCACCCCTCAGGAGTGTGCAGCTGCATGGGAGGGGGTAGCTCAGGCCGTCAACCTGCACAGAAGCCACCAGCGCTCCGTGCAGGAATGCAGGAAGAAGATGGGGACTGACCGCAGGATGCTGAAGGAGAAGGTGGCAGCCTTCAGGGCGGCATGTGCTGGCACTGGTGGGGGCCCACCAGTGGTGTTGCAGCTGACCCTTACAGAGGAGACACTGGTCACGGCCATGCAGCCGAGTGCCATTGCGGGCGTACCTGGGAGGAGATTCCAGACAGGTGGAAGCCCATCACTGCAGTATGACATGGTGGTGTTGTTGGGGGGCTGTTGTTCACATGCACTCACATGTACTCTCTTTCTGTTACAGATCCTGTTCGTCTGCAGGAGGCGGTGGTGGTGGTGGGTCCAGACAGTGAGGCAGACCTGCTGGACGTGGAGGAGGACCATCCACCTCCGCCACCACCAGCCTGCAGGCACTGCAGCAGCATGCAGGCTGGGCTGACAACTCCAGTGTCAGTGATACGGGTGCAGGGGGTGCACAGCCTGTGTCACAGCAGTCTGGCATGCAGGTATGCCAGCATGCTGTGCCTATGGCAGTGGCACGCACCTGCACCATTGATGATTGCAGGCCTGCAATGGGCAGTGATAGGTGTGTGTCCCATGACGGACACATGGCAGGCCAGCACGTGCCCCTGGGCCTTCCTGGTTCACACCTGTGTACCAGCATGCTGGCACAGTCCCAGGCTGTGCCTGTCAGCACCGGTGGGGCAGCACCAGTGGCTGTGCAGGTGTCTGGAACTGTTGTCAGCATGGAGGTGGAACAGGTGGACCTGGGGGCTCAGCAGTTGGAGGGGCAGCAGCAGCAGTCGCACACCAGGTCTGGGGGTACAGTGTCAAGCAGTGGCACATGTCCACCGCTCTTTGATCCGCCCATACCTGGTCCTGGCGAACAGCGCCCACCCTCAAGGGGTGCTGTGCAGCAGGACCGTCCACATCCCGGGGGTCACGATGCCATTGGGGCACAGTACCCATTGGACACGCACACCCGCCTGCTGCTGGAGTAGGTACAGCTGCAGGGGCGGGTTGCAAGGTCCATGGAGGCACTGTCTGTGTCCGTGGAGCGGCATAGCAGGAGTGTGCTCAGGACCGAGCAGAGCTGGTCCTTATGCGCGAGACGGATGTGACCGCTGCCATTGACAGGCTGACCCAGGCAGTGGTCTCTGTCGGCGTCACGCGTGGCCACACTGTCCAGGTCCCCTGTACCACACACCCACACAGTGCACTCTCCACTCCCGTTCGGCGTCATGCGACACCAGGCCTGTCGATGCCGGGTTCTGCTGTGGGCATCCCGAGCACCCCTGGTGCAAGTTTGTTTGGCAGGATGCAGACCCCTGTGCGGCAAGGTCGCGTTCGCGCAGTGGGACCCCTAGTGGTGCACCAGCGCCACCCGATGTGGCCCCTGCTCAGCCTGCCAGTGCTGCTGGGCCACGGTGGGGCTGCCCACGCATCCGTGGTGGCCGTGGGACAGTGCTACCTGACTGAGCTGTCTCCCAGTGCAGGCCCTGTCTGGTGCTGCCCTGTGTGCAATGTGTATCATGGTGGGCAGTGCACTGCTGGGTGCTCTGCTCACCAAGCTGACACACGGACCACCTGCACACTCTCCCAACTGCTGTCCACAGGTGCATGTGCATGTGCATGATGATGCCTGCATTGCACTGTACACCAAGGTGCAAAGGGTGCCCAGGTCCTGACACCGCATCACGTGGACAGTCCAGGTGGTGGGGGTGGTAGGTGGTGCTGTGTGTTGGCAATGTCATTTCCGCAGTGCTGTGCTGCTGCCCATGTATGCTGCCTGGTGTGTGTGTGTGTCTCCATATGTGTGCTCACCCTCTCTGCTGATGTGTTGGTATGCCTGGAACCTTCACTCCCCTGACCTTCATACGCGGTGTGTTCCCCTGTGTGCCTGTGGTTTGCGCATGGACAGTGTTGCCTGCACATGTCCCTTGCCGTACCTGTGTTGGGCGTAGTGCTCTTCTGCAATGGTGTCCCGGTGCAGCTGGGCCTGCGGGTCAGTCGGGTCCCTCCCGTCCTAGGGGGCTGCTCATCACCCACATCACCAAGCGCCACTGGCGTCCCCATCGCTGTCCCCCTCTTGGACCTGTACGGCTATCCATGGTCTTTGGCCATGTTGTGCAGAATGCAACAGGCCAGGAATATCCCACAGGCCTTTTGGGGGCTGTACTGTAGACTCCGCCCGAGGTGTCAGACATCGGAAGCATGCCTTGAGCATCCCAAACACCCGCTCTATGATGTTACGTGTTGCGGCATGTGCCTCACTGAAACATAGCTGCGCTGGGGTCGTGGGGTACCCGATGCGGTGTGAGCAGCCAGGGGCGGATGGGTATCGCCTGATCACCTGTGTGGAGATAGTGGAGATCAGTGTCATGTCAGGTCCATATTGGCCCATATCCTTGTGTGCCACTACCATGGCACCTGTGTCATTCCCACCCTTGTCCAGGGTTTGCATTCCATACATGTGTACTCACCCACTAGATGACCCGTGGGGATGTTCCCACTTCGAATCGATGGCACAGTGCAGACTGGTGCCATATGAGGCATCATGTGCTCCACCAGGTGTGTGGCACAGACATTGATAATCGCCCAGTGGCATCACACACCACCTGGCAGTTGACACTGGAAAAGCCCTTTCGGTTCCGGTAAGCCTGGCCGTCGGGGCCAGGTGGCGAATGGCCACATGGGTGCAGTCTATGGCCCCTAACTTGCGCCAGGCATATGTGCTTACCCGTGGAACTCCTGCATGTTTGCTATGCGGCTCTGTCGGCGGTGCTGGGGAATGGATGTACTCCGCGGCGTTGGCGGCAGTGCGCTGAGGAATTGGGTGAGGATGCGTGGTGTGGCCGACTGTGTAATGCCTGTGGTGTCCCCTGTCGGCCCTCTGGAAGGTGCCTGTGGCGAGCAGGCACATGCAGGCTGTCTGCTTGGTCTCCACGGACAGGCAGGGCTCCGTCATGAGGGTGCCTACATCACATCACTGCACAGCTGCAGAGCAGTCTCAGTTTGCCCTGTTCAGGCGGTGCGGGCCACAATCTCGGCGTCTATGTACAGCTCGAAGCTGATGCGGGCGCGATACCACCTGTCGGGGCACTACCGCGCGGCGGGCCCTCCGCAGCCATGTCCCCCTGCAGCATGGTGTCTCACCCCCTCATTGTATGCTTCCATGTGGAAGCTGACACTGTCCATCTTCCTGGCTTCTGCCTCCCCTGGCTGCTGTTCCTGTGTTACCCCGCTGCCCCCACTGCTGCTTCCACTGCACCGGCACCCCCACTGGCCTCTCTGTCCTCCTGGACCCACTGTCCCTCTCTGCCCTTCCAGCTCCTGTCTCTCTCTCTCTCTCTCTCTCTCTCTCCCCAGTTTGCTTGCCTGATAGGGTTCTTGCGCCGCTTCCTGAGCCTTTTATTTTGGCTCAAATCCGGTACTCTGTAACTTCCAGCTGAGCCACTCTTGCGCATTAAGCAAGTGTTCGGATATCGCATTCGCACTTTATGCATAGACCACGCCCCGCCGGTTAGCATGCCTTCATTTCCATTGCGCTGTTGCTTAGCATGTTTCGTTGTGCAACTGGCCCTTCTGAATAGTCGCGAGAATGGCGATTTTTGAGCTATGACATGAACCCTTGTTGCTCATGGCGCAACCCCTTTGAATATCCAGGCCAATATATATATATATATATATATATATATATATATATATATATGAGAAGAAAAATCAACATTTATATAGCACTTTTCATACACAGTATCCCAAAGCTCTTTACAAGCAATGCTAGACTGGTAGTGAAGTGACTGAATGTGTGATGGCAGCCATTTCGTACATCATCACCCACACACAGCCTGGATAATTGCATGAACTGGTTTATGGGAAGGAGAATATTGGCCAGGACACCGGGAATGTTCCCTGCTCTTTGCAAAGAGTGCCTTGGGTTCTTTTACTTCCACCTGAAACCCACCAGGACAACACCAGGATGGCAGAAGGGACCTCAGTTTAACATCTCAGCAGTACAGCGCCCCCCAATACTGCACTTCGGGATGCCAGTGATTTTTAGGTGCAAGTCAATCCCGGTGTGGGCCGAGAACCCACGACCTTCTGGTCAGAGGCGGATGTGCTACCAACTGAGCTACGCTGACACACACATATATATATATATATATATATATATATATATATATATATATATATATCTATATATATATCTATATGCAATGGCTGTCAGACCAAAAAGCTATTGAATAAATCCATTATTTCTACATATGTGGAATAAATCTAACAACCTAGATTTATCCCACATATGTGGAATAAATGAAAACTGTCAATCACAAACACTGTGCGGGACCTACATTCTGCCACCCACACAGCTGGCACACATAAACGCAATCAACACTGGCACAACCAGTAAATCATCCACCTGCAGAACCCCTCGTGCACTCAACAAGAAAATTGCAGGCAAACGACACTTCACCATACTACATTACTATCGTAAACAGCACAACCATTTTCGATACAGAAAAGACTCTGTTTCCATAAAAAAACTATAAATAGCACCAACAACTTTGTGACTCTGGATTTCGATACCTTTTCCGGATCGCAGTATTAAGAAAAACGATGTTACTGCATACAAATGGCAACACAGGAAACTGCTAAACTGAATGGAACTAACCCAAATACTAACACAATTTGAAGAAGACACTGAACCTCTACTGAACCCCAGCAACAAAATAACTCACAAAACACAGACATACCAGAAGAACCAAAACCCAGCACTAGCACCGCAGTGAACATAGACGAAGATGCCATACAAAAATATATCCAAGCAGGCAAAAACACCAACACGATGAAAAAGACTCACAGTGATGTCTTGACCGTTCAAAAATACCTCAAAGAAAAGCACAATATAGAAACTCCGCTTGAAACCATTACACCAGTAAACCTGGATAAATTACTTGCTACCTTTTTCATGCACTCCACCAGAAAAGACGGAACTCCCTACGAGCCCTTAACACTACGTGCCACATTCCAGAGTGTTGAAAGATATTTAAAACAAAAACGCTATCCAGAATCTCTATCAACATCAACTGCTTTCCTCACAACCAGAGAAATTCTGCAGTGCAAACAAAAACGCCTCAAAAGTTATGGCAAGGGTAACAGACCAAAAGCAGCAGATGAGCTCACAGATTCCCTTATCAACAAACTATACGAGACTCAACAACTAGGCCCACACAGCCCTGATGCCTTGCTTAACACCATGTGGTTAATAGTTAGCCTATACTTTGGTGTCAGAGGCATAACGGAAATGAGAGCAGTCAAATGGGGAGACATCATCATGCAAAAAGATGAAAACGGACTGTGCTACCTCCAGTATACCAGTGAATGCCAAACAAAAACTAGACAAGGCTCCAACCCAAAAGAATGCAGAAAACTAAAGCCACGAGCATACAAAGTACAACAAAATCCTACTAGATGCCCAGTCACCAATTACAAACTCTACAGTACCCACAGACCCAGCCAAAGTAACCACCCTGAAGCACCGTTTTCTTAGCTATCAACAACAACATAAAACCTCAAAAGTACACAAATGGTTTAAAAATCAGCCTGTGGGTATTAATAAGCTCTCCACTATTGTCAAAAACATGGTTACAAATGCAGGCATACAAACTGATAAACGCTAACTAACCATTCTGTACGAAAGCATCTGGTACAAAATTAGTGGACAGTGGAATACCACCAACCGAAATCATACAAATTTCAGGCCACAAACAGCTCCAAAGCCTCAGCGAATATTCAAAGCTCAATGACTCCAAACAACAAGAAATAAGCACTTTACTAAGTGGGATCAGACTCCACAATCCAAACCTTCCTGTCAACAACAACAACTGACCACTATTCCTACCAACTACAAAGACCTACTTGGAACCTGCATCAGCAAACCCACCATACATGCAAAGCAAGTCACCTTCAATATAATTCAAGGTAAGCATAATTACACTACCAACAAATTCACAAAACTACTACATAAAACCCCTCCTCCCACCCAATACCCACCCATCACCACCACTTCCACCCTTCCAAACACCACTCCACATTACAAACCAAACACATAATGCTCTTTTTTTCTCTCCCCATGCAGGTAACAAGTATGACACCTACGCTAAGAAAAGACCGATGGTTTTAGATAGTGGCAGCGACTCTGAATAAAGTTGCAAACGACCATATATTCTCGATGAAAAATATCAAAAACCTCTAGAAATGAAGACAAGATCTGAATACAGCAAAGAAAAAGACATCAACAATAATTCACCTTCCTACAAAAATACTCTCAAGCCAGAAAGAAGATCTGTGCAGACCTAAACATTCGTTCCTGAAATACTGTGACAATAAGAAAAACCTCTTAATAAGCTGAACCTACAAGAAAAAGTCAAATGAAGGCTCGCAAACTAGAACAAATTTCTAACAAAACTGGACTTTCCTTTCTTCAAACACATCCTGGATATTCACCATCTTTGGAATACAGACCAACTACTAGCGGAACACAATCTGAATTAACCAAAAAGGAAAATAAATACAAATTCTACACAGTAAAAATACTCTATCAAACCCTATGGACTACAACACAAAAATAAACTTAACCCTCACCCCACTACCCTTACCCCACCTCAACCCCCATACCCAAATCTTCTAAAAAACTCTTCTTTTTTGAAAATGAACTCTTTACTGCAAGTTGCAAAAATCATAGAAACCCATACAGTGTTCTAAACTATGAAAATTCTGCTCTGTACAACAAAAATAAATGCTACTGTTTCTTTTTCTGTTCAATAAATTTTGCAAAAACTTACCTTCTCAGTCTTGTTCCTTCCAATCCACCAAGCCAAACTCCAACATACCAAAAAAAAAAAATAATAAAAAAAGCCCCAATACAACAATCTCGAACAAAAATAAAACACCCAAACAGGATACCACTCCAAATTGTTCAGATCTTCACGAAATCTTCCTCCACGGTCGATCGACGAAGAAAACAGCATGCCACGACTAAAATCCACAGTGTCCTCCTCAAACTCTTCCATACATCCACCGACCGACGCCAGTGTACATCGACGCCCACAACAATGCAACGCCTCCGCAACACCAAACACGTAAGTCCCACTCTCCAAAAGGCCGCCACTCGAAAGTAATCCAACAGCACATCCTCCTCGAACTCCTTTCTCCGAAACTGCGCCACAAATCTCAGCCACTCCCACCAACCAATCACAAAGCACGCTCACCACACGCACACCCAATCACAGCAATTCACATGCACATCAATCACTCCAAACCTCCCACTGTAAGACACGCCCCTCCAGCCAATCAAAACTACTTTCCCACGTTACGTCAGCCAATCACATCACACCAAGCACTCTCCAGCCACCACAACCAATCAAATCCTACAACCACACACCCATTCACACAGCAATAAAAAAACCCTTCCACCATAAAAACCAAATAGTCCTCCATCAAAAAAATTACATACCACACACAGTTTAACAATAAACATCATAAACATCACCACAAAACCCATTGCATAAATCGCATCGATGGTGGACCATGGAATAAAGTAGTTATTTTCACCGTCCCGGTGACCTCGGGTAAATCACTCGTGGCTCCACTCGCCTCGCCACGTGAGTTACCGGTCACCGGGACTTGTGAAAATAACTACTTTATTCCATGGTCCACTATCGCATATCCTATATATATATATATATATATATATATATATGATATATATATCATTGGTGGTCTAGCAGATGCCCACAGCTCAGCAGATAGTGCCCCATCACCAATCCTCCCATCCCATCATGGAGCTGGTGACCGCCACACCCCTCTGCTCACTACCATAGCCAGCTGCCAACTGCTCTGTCATGGAGAGCATGCTGTATACAGTACATGCTCCTTGACAGCTCAGTCGGCTGCTGGCCATGGTGGTGAGTGGAGGGCTGTACCAGTCACCAGCTCAGGGATGGGACAGTGGGTTGGGATGGTGGGACATGCCTATTGGGGTGGGGAGTCCACTAAACCACCTGGGAAATATGTATATCTATACATAGGGAGATAGGGGATAGGGTGGAGGGAGGTCCACTAGACCACCAGGGACATGCTTATTATAATAAAGGGGATCGGGGTTGGGGGTCTACTAGACTACCAGATATATATTTATTTGAATAGAAAGGGATCGGGGCTGGGGGTATCCACTAGATCACTAGGGACATATTTATTTGAATACAAGGGGATCAGGTATGGGAGGACCACAGAACATGTTCCCCTCCCGCTCAAGGATGGCACTGAGAGTGGTGCAAGTGCTCTAATCCTCACAGATGCCAAAATTCTAAGTATCCTTGGACCAGTCCTAGCTGCTCTAAGGGTACTTAGAATTTCACCCTCTCTGAGGATTTAGAGAATCCCAAATTAGGGGATATTGCAGCTTGTGTCTGCTGCATGCCCCCTAGTGCTATGCCACAGCCCACAGGGACAGAACAAGCCCCCTTTGGTGCATTCAGCCTGCTGTTGATGCAGGCTGTATTTGAGAATCACTCCCAGTGCATCTTTTGGTGCAAGGAGCACTTTGTGCTATTCCTTGTGGTGCAAGCCCCTTGCGCCATTCTGGGAGCTTTGAGAATTGGGCCCCTTATCTTTTGCCGCACATGTTGACAGTCTTGTGGCTATAGTTAATAGAAGACTGAATGCTGGGCAGGTGCCTTAAATGAACAATCTTACTGGGGATTCTAGATGCCTATTGTGGCAAGCTCCATTCTGTCAGTTATAGATTGTGGCCTCCCTGTCTATGCAGCTGCCTGTGACATAGTACTAAATAGAATAAAGCTGATCTGTAATACGGTGTGCCGCCTAATACTTGGTGCAGATAACTGTACTCTTAGTTTTACTATTTATGCACTCACTAACTAAATACCTTTACCCAGCAGATTAAGACCTGTTTGGTAGCCAAAAAGGTGTTCCTGGGCCAAGCACCCACTGCATTACCAAACTCCTTCCATACTGTCTCCAAACTTACAACATCAAGGACATGGGCAGGAATGCCCTTAAGCCTTCATTCCAGTGCACTCAGCTGGGCAAACAGTCATTTGCTGTCAAGGCCACTAACTGGTTAACTGAACTGACTGATTCACTGCTGTATCTCCCCAAGATTTATCAGTTTAAGAGATCTTTGCTCTCTGCCCCAGCAGTCCAATACAGTTGTATCCATTAACTTTTTTATTCAGTTACTCTCTGTACATATGCTGTGACTTTTATACAAGCTGCATGATTTTTTTACTTTGATAAAGGACAGCTGTCTGAAATGCAGAAGGTGGGCAAGAATGTCATTTCTGTGTTTTTAAATAATGGATTAAAAAAATAAATGGAGTAACTTCTATGCCCTTTTGCTGTGGTGTCATGTTTCCAAATGCTTGATGAGTGCCCTAACTACATAACTGAATCTGAACTGATCCTTCGTGAGCATCTTCCTGTGCACAATTCATTGCTTGCTTGCTAAGAACTTTTACTGTATGTAAATGTTCTGTCTTAAGTGTTTTGAGTATGACTCAAGTGCACTTCCTCTGAACTGCTTACTGTAATTGTAATGTTTTGTTACAATGCATTTGATGTCAAACCTTTGTAAATGAACATGTGTGCTTAAAGGTAACCTCTGAACTTTTCAATAAATAAAATTTATAAATAAATAAAAAATTAAAAAAATATTGTGGTCTATTATAGACAATGCTTTTCTCAAAATTGTTTTGTAGTAAAATTTATTCTACAGTAACTTCAAATTTGTGTCCCTGGGCCAAATGTTTTAACTTGATAGTATGAGGTTGAATATATACGAACATATGAACATAGAAAATTGCCAGCAGATACAGGCCATAATGGTCTATCGAGTCTGTTCAAGTGTGCAGCTAGTTTTACCAAGTAGCTCCCCACCCCATACTCCTCCAGGGTTGTACTCCATCCCTCTCCCCTTCCTCACTGCCCCCCCCATGATCCTTGCTGTTCTAATCTTCTTTTTGTCGTGTTCCAGCCCTTGAAACTGGTCACTGTCCTAGCCACCACCACCTCCTCTGGCAACTCATTCCACCCTTTCACCACCCTTTCCATGAAGAAGTGCCTTCTCATTTCCTCTTGAATCTGGCCTGCCAATTTCAGGCCATAACCCTTGTTGTGCCCTCCTTCCTTAGCTGAAAGATGCCCTCAATTCTGGTCTTACTTATGCCCTTTAGGTACTTGAAGGTCTCAGTCATATCCCCTCTCTATCTCCTGTCCTCTAGACAGTACATGTTCAGCACCCCCAGTCTCTCCAGGTAAGTTCTGTTCCCCATGCCCTGGATCAATTTGGTTGCTCTTCACTATACCGCCTCCAGCAGTTTGATATCTTTCTTAAGGTAGGAGCACCAGAACTGGACACAATACTCCAGGTGTGGTCTCACCAGTGACCTGTACAGTGACAGAATAACCTCCTGCCTCCTAGAGGTGATTCCCCTAGCTATGTAACCCAGCATTCTATTTGCTTTGGCTGCTGCGTTGTGGCACTGTGCTTTGAGTTTCATGTCCCACCCTCACCAGAACCTTCAGGTCCTTCTCCTCTTCTGATACTGTCACCTGAACTCCCCCTAGCCAGTAACTGCCCTTTGGGTTTTTGGCTCCCATGTGCATCACCTTACATTTTGTAGCATTAAAACCCAACTGCCAGATGCCAGACCATCTCTCCAGATTTGCCTGGTCCTCCCTTAGATCCTGTCTCCCTTCCTCTGTGTCCACCGTCCCACAGAGCTTAGTATCATCTGCAAAAAGACAAATTTTGCTTTTGACCCCTTCTGCTATATCACCAATAAATACATTGAACAACACAGGTCCTAATACCATGCCCTGTGGGACACCCCTGGTCTTGGGTCTAGGTTTGGACAGCTCCCCTCACCATCACTCTGGCTTCTGCCCATCAGCCAGCTCTTTACCCACTGCAGCAGTTTCTCCCCTACCCCCAGGTCCCTCAGCATGCTGACCAACCTGCCATGGGGCACTGAGTCAAATGCATTGCTGAAGTCCAGGTAAAATATGTCCACTGCCTGCCCCTTATCCAAAGTCCTTGTGACCCAGTCCATCATGTTGGTTTGACGTGACCTCTCCCTAACAAACCCATGCTGCCTGTCATCCTGGAGACCATTATCTTCTAGGAAGGACATAAACCTTTCTTTCAGAGTGGCCTCCATTAACCTACCCATTATGGAGGTTAGGCTGACTGGCCTGTAGTTTCCCCACTCATCTCTAGGTAATAGTAAGTAAGTAAGTAATATTCATTTATCAGGTGCCCAATCCTAGAGGGTCTGGGCACCACACAGTGAAACAGATTTAACAGTTTAAACAGGGTGGTAAAACATTCAGCATCATATAAGCAATTTAAAAAATAAAGAAAATTCAAAATCCTATTTAATTAAAAAGCATTATCAGGGAAAGCTAGGTTAAAAAGATGAGTCTTTAGGCCCCTCATTAATGCCTCCACTGATGGGACTTCCCTCAAAGATCTTGGCAGTGAATTCCAGAGGACTGGGCCGCCACCACAAATGAATGATCACTCAATGTTTTCAGCCTGGTCCTCAGCACTGTCAGGAAGCCCTCCATGGAGGGACAAAGGGAGTGGGCACTCTTGGATAGGCACCACATGAGCTGTCCTCCAGTCCTGAGGGACATACCTCCTCAAGTGAGGTGTTAAACAGGTCCATCAGTGGAGCTGCCAACATCTCCACCAATTCCCTCAGAACCCTAGGGTGCACCCCATCTGGGCCAGGAGCCTTGTCCACATGCAGTTCCTGGGTATCTTAAGATCTTGTCCACCTCTATCTCCCTTCCTACTCCTCCTCCCCTTAAGGGCATCCCAATCTTCCCTTGTGGCATGGACCCACTAGCCTCCTTGGTAAGACAGACAGAAGTACTCATTCATGCCTCTATTTGTTCCACACCCTTCTCCACCCACCCTCCCTCCTTCTTGATCTTAATGATCCCATCCTTTCTATTTCTTTTCTCCTTAACATATTGGAAGATGTCCTCCTCCCTTTCTTAATCCCTGAGCCAGTCTTAGTTTTTCTTAGCCTTGGCTGCCTGAACCTCCTTGCCTCCTCTTGAGATTTCTCCATGTAAATCTCCCTGTTTACTTCTCTTGTGGTATGCTTGTACATCAGGAATGCTGTGCTCTTCTCCTTTCCTTTCCCGCCACTTTGCTATTAAACAGACTTGGCCTCTGGTTCTGGCTCTTTTTTTTCAAGCCTTTGTACAAGTGTTGGTGGCCTCAGTCAACCCTGTTTTGATGACGGTCCATTTTGGTCAGTATTCATCCCTGGGTGAATCGTTACAGGTGCTCCATCACTATGCTCCCCATCTTGTTGAAATCTGCCTTCCTAAAGTCCACCACCTTCGTTTTTAGTCGGGCCACTTCCTTCCCATGCTTGTTGAAACCACACTCATTTGGTGGTTACTACCTGTGAGAGGTTCCCTCACCTCCATGTCCTGGACCTGGTCCCCATTTGACAACACTAGATCTAATATGGCATCCTCCCCTGTTGGCTCCTTGACTCATTGAGTCAGAAAACAGTCCTGGATACCAATTTAGGATGACCTGTTCCCTGCTGCAGGTGGTAGCTGGGGTGCTCCAGTCTACTCCCACAGATTGAAGTCATCCAGAATTATTTTTATTTATTTATTTATTTCAGTTTGGTATTAATACCTTTGAGTTCATGACTCATTTTCAAAGGTTCCAAGTCAATCATATACATCACGTGACAAACAAACACTTAAGGTAAACTTTAGATAGTGAGTGAAAACTCAATAGTACAGTCATTTACATCAGATAGTTTCATAAGTATACATAAACATGTGCAGAGTGAGTTACAGATGCAATGAATTAAAGCATTAGCTTGTCAGCACAACAGTGTGCCACCTTGGTTTCTTGGAGGTATAAGTTACAGACCAAGAGTGAGTGTCCTGCCTAGACAGGAAGAATAGCTGAGGGTGATTGTAGCTCATTGATTCAGGACATGGGGTCATTGGTGAGTGGAGCAGAATAGCCAAGGTCTGGCTTTGTCATTAATTTTGTCCGAAGCAGGTTTCACTGTTAGGTTTTGGCATAGATAGTGCTATATAAAAAACATAGTCTGCAGGACTTAGTAGGGGGAAAGTAGTCAAGAATAGAGGTGGGTTAAAGAGGGTATAGAGGGTGAAGGTTGTGAGCATGAAAGGGAAGGTAGTACCTATAAGCGGCATACTGGAGGTGGAGGGGGTGAAGGGGGAGGTAGCACCTATCAGTAGAGGTGGGTGTTGGGGAGGGGTGTGGGGGATAGAAAGGTAGGATGAGGTGGGAAAGGGTGGGGTAGGACTAAAAGTGCATGGTGATTTAGCTAGGGCATTGGCAGCTCTTAACAAGATCCAAGTGGGAACGGAGCCCAGTTTTGAAGAGGCTGATCTTTATGCATTCAGTGAGGGCATTAGGTAGCTCATTCTACCACCTTGGGCCCAAGGAGGAGAGGGATTTCTGGGCCAGTGTAGTATGTTTAAATGGTACCAGGAGATCTCCTTTGACTGCACTTCTAGTTTGTTTGGAGGGTTGTACCTGCTTAAATAGTCTGCTTATGGACTCAGGCATCAGTCCTAGCATTGCTTTTTTTGCTAACACGAAGGTCTGGTATTGAGCTCTGAGGTGGAGAGGGAGCCACCCAGTCTGCTCGTACGGGTTACATGTGTGCATCGAGGGATCAGCACCTAGAGTCAGTTGACAGGCCTTGTTAAGGATGGTTCTTACCCTCTTGAGTGTGGTATCTGAGCCAGCACCATAAATGGTTAGGCCGTAGTCATTGGAGGCAAGGACTGAGGTGCTCATGGCTAGTTTCAGGGCCGCAGGTGTCATTGAGTGCCTGTGATGGTAAAGAACATCTAGTTTTATGTTGGCATTCTTGACAATGTGGTCAACATGGGAGGAGAAGTTGAGTGAGTCATCTAGGTGTACCCCAAGGTACTTAAAAGAGTAAACCTGCTTCAAGGTGTCTCCCGTATTGCTCCATATTTGTAGAGAGCTAAACTTCTTTTTCTTCTGTGGGGTAGCAAATAACATGGACTTAGTTTTTTTATTGTTGAGTGGGAGTTTGTTTGGAGTGAACCAGGATTGAATCTTAAGGAAACTGTCCTGCAATCCATTGGTGATTGTGGATTGATCCCTGCCAGATACTGAAACGACTGTGTCATCAGTATAAAGTATGATATGTTCTGGGAAATCAGAGGGAAGGGTTTATGTAGAGGCTGAAGAGGAGTGGGCCATGGATGGATCCTTGTGGGACTCAAGACTTACTTCTTAGGGTTCTGAAAGTATACCATCTATCGTGACACATTGTGTACAGTGGGAGAGCTTGCTCTCAAACCAACCCACAGTATCAGGGGATGGGCAAATAGTCAGCAAGCTGCTGAGAAGGAGGTGGTGATTAACAGTGTTGAATGCCTTTGTGAGGTCTATAAATATAGACCCAACAGCAGACCCATTATCCAAGGCATCATAGAACTGGCAGCTGTATTCATCCAGAGCGGTGAGTGTGGAGTGCTTTTTCCGGAATCCATGTTGCTGTGGACTGAGGGGGTTGTATTTATCCAAGTACTCAGTGAGTTGGTCAGAGTCCACCCTCTCCAGGGCCTTGGAGAAGGGTGGAAGTATAGATATAGGTCTGTAGTTGCTTGTGCTCGTTCTGTCTCCCGCCTTGAAGACAGAGATGACAAGAGCAGACTTCCAACTGTCAGAGAAAACACCTGATCTTAGGGAGGCAATAAAACACACCTTGGTGAGTGGGGTAGCTAGCTTTTCCAGTGTTAAATCAACTAGCTTGATATCAATTTGGTCACACCCTATCCTGGTCTTACCGAGGACCCGCTTGACGTATTTGATGGTATCAGATTTAGAAATCTGTTTGAAATAGAATGGTGGTATTCTGTTATTGGAGGAGGTGGGGTTGTGTGGGCTAGGGGGCTGGTCTGCTGGGGGTGCAAGGTAATCACTTGGTAACACACCTGTGAGGTCCGTGAAGGCAGCGTTGAATGCATTTGCAATGTCAAGGGGTTCCTTTAACATTCCTGATGTGGTTGTTATCAGATCAGGTGGTGTCCTGGGCGCCTTACCCATTAGTGATTTTATGGAGTTCCAGAACTCCTTTCCAGATCCCCAGCTTTTGCTAAGTAGGTCCTTGTAATAATTGGCTTTGGCTTGTTGAATGAGCCTAGTATAGCTGTTTCTGGCCACCTTGTAGGCAATGAGGTCAGCCTGCTTTCCCAATGCCTTGGCCCTGTGCCACAGGTTATCCCTTAGGTGCATGAGCTCAATTAGTGATCCTGATAGCCACGGGTTAATGCTCCCTTTACTTTTTGATTTTGAAACGGCAAAGATGTCGCAGGCCCGTGAGAAGGTTATGAGGAAGTAGTTCAGAGCTTGATTGTTGTCCTTGGCTCTGTCGAGCGAAGACCAGTCAGCTTGACCTCAGATATAGCTTGAAGGTATCCTGAAGCCCTGTTCCCAAGGTCTGGTTTCTGGAGACCTTAGGAGGGCACTTAGTAAATTTATTAGCCTAAGTGCAGGTGGCAGGGAAATGGTCGCTGAGACTATCTGGCAGAACAGATACCTCAGAGATGTGTTCTGGGTGGGAGAAGAGGAGCCAATTGATAAGGGTGCTTATGCCAGTTTGGCAGTTTTGCCTAGTGGGGTGCTTGACCAGCTGGGTGAGGTAGAGGCAAGATATTTGGTCAATGGCAGGTTTTTCACTCTTGGAGTGCCAGTTAATGTTAAAGTCGCCGAAAACAACCTGTTCTGATCTTTTCCCCAGATGTTGTTGGTTGTTGATGAACTGCTTGAGGCCAGTGGTTTGCTGGCCATGGGGTAAGTATACCATAGTGAGTAGAAGGATCTTGTTTTGCAGACCTATGGAAAGCTTTAGATTAAGGATTTGGGCCTCTTTAGTGTTCAGACTGCAGGGCAGTGCCTCTGCTTTTAGGTCACTTCTGATGTAGACTAAGCAGTCACCCCCCCTTTTGGACAGCCTGTCCTGCCTGAAGGAGGTGTATCCATCAAGGGAGATAGAGGCATCTGCGATTTTGTGAGACAGCCAGGTCTCCATTAGAGCAATGATGTCAGGTTTGTGCTGTACGACCCATGCCTGAAATTGCATAAGCTTGGGGAGGAGGCTTCCTATGTTTAGTGAGATGATCTTGAGTTGTCCTAACCTTTGGGAGGGTCCAGAGTTGGGACGACTGAGGTTGGGGTGTACATTCCCAGATACATAAGAATCAGAAGGATCAGCTTTGATGAAGTGAGTCCAGAGCACCTTGTGTGTGCTATTGAACTTCATCTTGTGGCCTTTTATTCCAAGGTGCTCACTCTAGGTACCGACCATAGAGTAAACTGGCTATGGGGGTGGAGGAGGAGCCTCCTTTTGCAGTTTAGCATGGGAAGTTTGAAAGCTTGGACAGAGTGAGGTCAGCTATTGTTCCTTCAAATTGCCCATCTCCAGCCAGGGAATAACCTGGGGGTAGTGGGTGAGTCAGTGTGTGGTGCTGCCTTTCCTGCATATGTCTACCCTGAGACAGATTGCAGTTGACAACACCAGGATGAGCTTGAGGTGTCTCTGCATAGTGAGGGTTATCAGACAACCTTAAGGTGAATGCAGCAGCGCTATACTGCTAAGCTAGAACTGCCTAAGCCAGGTGCTATGCTGCACAGACCGCTAGAGTTGTCTGGGCCCTAGTTTGCATGTACTGCTGCTTTGCTCAGAGGCTTGTGGTTGGCCACTTATCCAATGTATTTTGTAGGAGGGTGCTGTCCCAGTTGCAGAGGGAGAGTGGTAGTTTTTATACAGTTAGCAGTTCCCAGCTGCCAGTGGGAAAGCAGGATGGGAAGATGGAGCTCCTGCGCTGATAAAGTAACAAAGTGGAGGAAGGGAGGAGATAGCCCCTTAAAGAGAAGAGGACAGATGATTAGGAATTCCTCAAACAGAGACAATGGGCAGGATTAAGTTGCTGGAGACAGAGTATTTAATTAAGGTGGAAGGTGGGGGTGGTTGATGTGGGACAAATTTTCAAGTAGGAAAGAGCACCAGGGATATAGTCTCAGCAGGTGCCAAAAGTTAAAATTAGTCCTGATACAGGGAAAGCTGCCGCAGCCAATGGGAGGCCTGCTGCAATGTATGTGGACCAATCACAGGCACGACTAGGAAGCTGACTGAAGCTCCTTTTGAAGTGTATACCTGGTGCCTCTGTCCAGAGATGGCTGTTGGGAGGATGAGGAGGAGCTGCCGGAGCCACCACTGAGCCGCAGATACAGTCCGGGTGCTCCTGAGTCAGTGCCGGGTGAGAGCAGGTAAGAGGCTCCAATTCAGTGTTTTGCATTCAGCCGGCCAGGGATGGTGGCCGATACCTCCATGGGCCCCGCTCAGGGCAAACAGCTGGAAGAGTGGAGTGAGGCACAGAGTTAAATGCAGGATATAACAAACAGGTGCAGAAACAGGGCAGGCCAACAAGTTGCTAAATGTGGGGACCTACACTTAACTGCAAATTGCTTGCATAAAGTAATATAGGTGCAAACAGCAGAGGACAATGGGGAATGTTGTTGGGAGGGGGGCTCCAGATTCAGTGGTGCCAGGTAGGGTTCGAGTGAACAAAGAGAGCTGAAAGTGGAGAGAGAGACAGAGTGTGTGTGTGTGTGTGGGGAAGGGGTTATATTGAGGGAGAGACAGAGAGACAGAGAGAGAGAAGGCAAAATTAGAGAAAAGAAATGATAGGGGATACAGGGGTAAGAAGTGAACTTAGGGCAGTCACCGAGAGCAGCAAGTTTTGGGGGGATGATTTAATTTCTAGAGAGAAAGCAAATTAAGAGTACAAATGGCAGAGTGTTCAGGGGAGTGGGGCCGAGCGGGAAAGCACACTTAGATAAAGTGTGTGTATTGATTTTAAGCAGCGTTTGCAACAAATACTTTTCAAATGGTAGTTCTACAGTTCATCAGATCCTATTTTTTTTTAAATAAATATATATATTTGCATCTGATTTGGTATACTTCATCTCAATTATACAGTAGAAACTTGCTTACAGTTAAGAGAAACAGTTCAGTAGTAGATTGCTTTAAATAAAGTGAATAAACAGCTTGCTTTAAATAAAGAGAAAATTCAGAATCAACTTGCAGTAGCTTACTTTAAATAAAGAAAAACAATTTAGGCTTGCAAACACAGCAAAGTATGGCTGAGACAAATTTTTGAGTAGGAAAGAGTGCCAGGGAGATAGTCTCAGCAGGCGCCAAAGGTTAAATTTAGTCTTGATACAGGGAGAGCTGCCGCAGCCAATGGGAGGCCTGCTGCAATGTATGTGGAACAATCACAGACGTGACTTGGGAGCCGATTGAAGCTCCATTTGTAGTGTGTACCTGGTGCCTCTTTCCAGAGATGGCTGTTGGGAGGATGAGTGGGAGCTGCCGGATCCACCGCTGAGCCGCAGACAAAGTCTGGGTGCTCCTGAGTCAGTGCAGGTAAGAGGCTCTGATTCAGTGTTTTACATTCAGCCGGCCAGGGATGGTGGCTGATACCTCCATGGGCCCATTTGGAGCAGACAGCGGGAGAGACCAGGAGCAGGGATGAAGCAGGGGAACGTTTCCTCTGCCCCCTGCTCTTCTGATCTGTTCTCCCAGCTCCTTATTTAGATAAGTTCCCTGTGAAGGTGGTCTGTACAACATCCTCCTCGAATTCTCCTACCATCAGTATTCTGTAGTACTACCCAAAGGGGCTTCTGTTGTACCTTCCTCCTCCTCCTCCTCTTCCTTCTCCCTGCTAGACTTTATCCCTTCCCTTATATACAAGGCCACACACACACACACCCTTCCCTTAACTCTGTCCTTCCTGAGCAGTTGGTAACCTGGGATCTCTAGGTCCCAGTCATGAACTGAGTTGCCTGTGTTTCTGTAATGGCAGTTATATCCACATTGCCTTCTGCCAACAATGCCTGTAGAAGAAGAAGAAGAAGAATCAGCATTTATATAGCGCTTTTTCATACATCCCAAAGCACTTTACAAGCAATGCTAGACTGGTAGTGAAGTGACTGAATGTGTGGTGGTGGCCATATCACACATCATCACCCACACACAGCCTGGATAATTGCATGAACCGGTTTATGGGAAGGGGAATGTTGGCCAGGACACCGGGAATGTTCCCTACTCTTTGCGAAGAGTGCTCTGGGTTCTTTTACTTCCACCTGGACACCCACCAGGGCGGGCAGAAGGACCACGGTTTAACATCTCATCCGAAGGACGGCACACCCCAGCAGTACAGCACCCCCCAATACTGCACTCGGATGCCAGCGATTTTAGGTGCAAGTCCAATCCCGGTGTGGGACGAGAACCCATGACCTTCTGGTCCAGAGGCAGATGTGCTACCAACTGAGCCACGCTGACACCTAGACACTGTAGATCTGCTACCTTATTTCCCAGGCTCCTTGCATTCAGGGTCACTGCCTTCCAGTGTGTCTCATGGCCCTTCTTGCCTGTAATTATACCATGCCTCATCTCACCCCCTCCCCTACCATTCCTTACATAGATACATAGACAGTGTCGGCAGATAAGGGCCTATGGCCCACCCAGTCTGCCCATTTAAGTTTGTAAGTTCAGTTTATGTTTTCCAGGAAGTCTTTTGCCCCTTACCCCTGACCTCCAGAATTCCTTTATGTCTATCCCATGCATTCTTAAATCCCGTGATTGTTTCAGCCCCCACCACTTCCTCTGGCAGGGTGTTCCAACTTGTCCACCACCCGTTCTGTGAAGAAATTCTTCCTCACGTTTCCTCTGAATCGTCCTCCCTCCAACTTCATCCCATGCCCTCTAGTCCTGGAACATCTTTTTCGCTTAAAAATAGTGCATTCCTGCACCCTGTTCCTCCCTGTAAGATACTTGTATGTCTCTATCATATCCCCTCTCTCCCTCCTCTCCTCCAGGGAGTACATGTTCAGTGCCTTCAACCTGTCCTCATAGGACATTGTACTCCCATGGGTTCTGTCATTCTTCCTAAGGGGGGGAGGCCCTTGGGCCACCCATGCCTGGTGCTGAGGTCCTTGATCACTGTTACCTCCCCGTTCAGTTTAAATGTATCCTGTCCACTAAGTAGTGTTCCAGCTTACCTTTCAGGACCCCAGTGTCATCCTTGCTTAGGTGCAGCTGTCTGTTGCATAAAGTTCTTTGTTATCTATTGTCTTACCCAAACCATTTTTCTTCACACCACCCTCTCAGCCACTTGTTGAACTCCTTGATCGTCACCTTCCTAACTGTGTGTGCTTTGGGTACTGGTAGCATTTCTGAGAAAGTCACTGATTTGTCCAACTGTCTACAGATTCTACACAGCTCAATGAGCCTTGTCTGTGCTGACATCACCTCGCAGCCTGCCAGATCATTAGCACCCAAATGAAACATAGAAACCTAGAATTTGACGGCAGATAAGGACCGCTTAGCCCACCTAGTCGGCCCATTTCCCTACCTGATGGATAAGCTGCAGATTCTAGTTAATCAACAGCTCACTTCCTCCTACCCTCCACTAGAATTGCCTTATGTCTGTCCCATGCATTCTTGAATTCTTCCACGGTTCCTGACTCTACAACCTCCTCAGGAAGGCTGTTCCATGCATCCATAACCCTCTCTGTGAAAAAATACTTTCTAACATTACCTCTGAGCCATCCCCCATCTTTAAATTGTGCCCCCTTGTTCTTGCACATCTCTTCTTCTGAAAGATGCTACCCTCTTGTACTTTAATTCCCTTGAGATACTTGAACTTTTCTATCATGTCCCCCTCTCCCTCCTTTCCTCAAGAGTATACATATAAAGCTGCCTTTGTCTCTCCTTGTATGTCTTCTGCTGCAGACCCTGCACCATTTTGGTTGCCCTCCTCTGAACAGCCTCCACTCTGTCTATGTCTTTGCGGAGATGGGGTCTCCAGAATTGCATGCAGTATTCCTGATGGGGTCTTACCAACTGTCTGTACAGAGGGATAACAACTTCCTGTTTTCTACTTTTGATGTCTCTCCCTTTGCATCCCAGTATCCCCTCAGCCCTCCTTACTGCCTTCTCACATTGCTTACCCACCTTTAGGTCATCTGATATAATTACTCCTAGGTCTCTTTCGATTTTTGTTGTTGTTATTAACTCACACCCATTGTGTACTCTTCCCCTGGGTTTTTGTTTCCCAGATGCATTACCTTGCACTTCTTTGCATTGAATCAGAGCTGCCATATATTTGAGCATTCCTTCAACCTTGCCAAGTCCCTTTTCATCCTTTCCAACCCACCTTGTGTATCAACCCTGTTGCAGATCTTTGTGCCGTCTGCAAAGAGAGAGATACTTTTCCTTCCAGGCGCTCTCCAATGTCACTTATAAAGACATTAAAGACCCCTGTGGTACCCCGCTAGTTACTCTCCTTTCTTCACTGTGGACCCCGTTTACTCTTAACCTTTGCTTCCTGTTGTACAGCCAGTTTTTTATCCAGGCTACCACCTTGGGACCCAATCCAAGGCTGGCTAACTTGTATATTAATCTTTTGTGTGAGACTTTGTCAGATGCCTTGCTAAAATCTAGGTAGGCCATATCCACAGCCCCTCCCTGGTCTACTACTTAGGTCACCCTGTCAAAGAAATCTATTAGGTTCATCTGACATGATCTTCCTGCTGTGAAACCATTCTGCCTTGGGTTCTGTGCCCCACTGGCCTCTAGGTACTCAACAATTCTTTCCTTCAGAAGTAATTCCATCATTTTCCCTTCCACTGAGTTCAAACTAACTGGTCTGTAGTTTCCTGCCTCTGCCCTGCTCCCACTTTTGTGAAGTGGAATCATATTTGCCCTCCTCCAGTCCTCAAGTACCACTCCATCCTCCCATAATTTGTTAAAGAGGGTAGTCAGTGTCATTACTAGTTCTACCCTTAGATATTTTAGAATTCTTGGGTGAATCCCATCAGGCCCCATTGCTTTGTCCACCTTCAGTTTCAAGAGTTCTTTCAAAACCATTTCTTCTGTTAATGGACTGATATTGGCCCTCCTATTCAGAGTGTTTCTCTTGTTTGGTTTAGGTACCTCCCCTTCCTCTTCCGTTGTGAATACTGAGCAGAAATATTCATTCAGTATTCCTGCTTTTTCACTGTCACCCTCTGCCCACATTTTCTCCCCTTTATTAAGTCTCTGTATCCCTCCCTTAGTCTTTCTTCACTCTCTAATATACTTATAAAAGGTTTTATCCCCCTTCTTAACAGAGCTGGCTATCTTTTCCTCAGTTTGTGCCTTTGCTATTCTGACTGCCGTCCCTGCCTCCTTCTGCTTTAACTGATAACGTTTTCTGCCCTGCTCCTTCTGTGTTTCCTTGTATTTCCTGAATGCTATCCTTTTCTTCTTAACCTTCTCTTCCACCTCTTTTGAGAACCATAGTGGTTTTTTCCTTATTTTGTTTTGTTGATTTGCTTCACACAAAGGCTTGTTGCCTTTGTGATGGCTGTTTTGAGTGTTTCTCCACCCCTCCTTCTTGCCTGTTTGCTAGTGCTTTACTGAGGCATTCTCTCATTTTCCCAAAGTAAGCCTTCCTAAAGTTCAATACTCTTGTTTTTGTATGGCTTGATTCTATGACTGTGTTTATTGTGAACCACACGGTTTGGTGGTCACTTGTTCCCAGATGGCTACCCACTTCTAAATCTGAGATCCATTCTCCTTCCCCATTTGAGAGTACCAGGTCTAAGATTGCTCCCTCCATCCCGAGTGGGTTCCAACACTAGCTGTCTGAGGCATGCCCCCTGTAGGGCATCAAGAATGACCCTGCTCTTGGATGTGCCTGCAGCAAAGGTACTCCAGTTAACATCTAGCATATTCAGGTCCCCCATCAACAATATCTCCCCTTTTTCTGCCATTTTAAGGATGCCTTCTGTCATTTCCTTCTCCATTTCCTCCCCCTGAGATGGGGGTATGTACACAACCCCCATGCGGATTGTGGTACCATTTCCTGTCTCCAGGGTAATCCATAGTGACTCATCAACTTCCTGTTTACTCTTTAGTTCTGTTGCTTTAATTCCTTTCCTTATATAGAGAGCTATTCCTCCTCCTCCTCTTTTACCCACCCTGTCCCTCCTGTAGATTGTGTATCCTGGTATGTTGACATCTCAGTCATGGTTCTCTGTGTACCATGTTTCAGTGACTGCCACAATATCCAGGCATCCTCTTTCATCGAGGCCACTAGTTCAGGGAGCTTGTTACACAGACTGTGGGCATTGGTACTCATTACCTTCCATTTTTTATGTCCTTAATTCTTTTAGCCCCATTCCTGTCCTTATTGCCTTTTTCTGCATTTACACCTGTCCTGCTCCTTACTGACTTCTCTACCTTGGTGTTTACCTCACTAACTACTGTGTTTTGTGGGGGGACACTGGGATTTCCCTTCTCCTTTTCAGTTCCTACCCCCTTGGCTAGTTTAAATACTTGCCAATGAAGCATTTAAACCTATCACCTAGGATCCTGGTTCCCCCCCAGACAGATGTAGACCATCGCGTCAGTATAGGCATGAATCCCTCCAGGTGGATCCCCAGTCCAAAATGAAGCCAAAACCCTGAGCTCCACACCAGTTTTTCAACCATTCAATGAATCCCATGGTGCGGAATACCTTAGCATCATCCTTACCGTAGACAGGCAGGACCTCCGAGAAGGTTACTGTAGATGCTACTTGTCTAAGGCTCCTCCCCAACTCTACAAACTCTGCTTGCACCGCTCTGATCCCATTCACAGCCAGGTCATTTGTCCCTAGGTGGACAGTGACATCCAGCTCCCTCTCTCGTGCAGCTGCTCCCATGATCCTGAGGATTCACTTCCTGTCCCTTCAAGCCGTGGTGCCAGGCAGGCACCTTACCTCCCTATCCCCTTCCTCCCCCATTTCTACCCCCAATGATTGAATCCCCCAACAGGAATTGTTTTCTTCCCCTGTGGGGTCTCATGCTACCCTCCTGTGGGTCTCCTTTGTAGAGGTTCCCAGCATCCTCCTTGGTCTCCACTGCAGGAGCCTCCATAGAGGAACCCCTCTTCGCCAGAACAGCATATGAATTGTGGAGAGGTAAAACAGGAGGGATGCACCTCTGTTCCACCACCCTCTCCCTCCCTGAGCCCACCTTGGTCCAAGCACTCCTCTTTCTTGGCAACCTCTGAGGTAGCGGTGGTGGCCCTGGTGGTCCCTGGGTGGAGGAAGAGGTTTCATGAATCCTATTCAGGTCATCCTGGAGATGGGCAACCTCCTCCCTCAAACCAGAGAGGTGCCTGCAAACAGGGCAGCATCGCAGCCTCCAGAATGTCTCCTGGAAACCTGCTGCCCCACAGCCATTGTGACTGCACCACTCCCATCTTGACTTATTTTGTGTCCCCTCTCCTGTTGCTTTGTATGCTTACTGTCTCCTCTCTCTATGTATTTTTACTCTTACTTTCCTACTGCCTATGTGCCCTTACAACTCTCACCCTTTCTAGCCAGCCTGATGGCACTGAAGGTTGAGGCGCTGGATGCCTCACCTCGCTCCACGCTTGTGATCCGGGTTTGGGAATGGACTCATGTTGCCAGGGGTCAGCAGGAGCAGAGAGGGATTGAGCATCCATAGACTGCTCTCCCTCTCTGGGGAAGGGGGGAACTTTAGTGGTCAGCATATCAGCGACCTCTAGCGGAGGCTGGGGATCAGTGCATTGGCTCTACATGAAATGGGGTGGGCTTAGGGCACGACTCCAGGAGGGAGCGCTTGCTGACACGTGTGCGCCCCCCTCCACAGGCATTATTGCATGCACCAAGCGTGCACTAGGGGATTGTACAAGTGAAAAAAAATGACTCCAGTCATGGCGGCATGATGGCAGTCTCAAGGAGGATCAGTCGGCTCCAGGGTGCATGGCATATACTGGATCCTGGTTCAGTGGAGAGTGTGGGGGGGCAAGCCGCGGGGAGAGGCTGTGGAACCTTCATGGGAACTGACTGGATCTTCGGGATGGCGGCCTGAAGGACCGATGGGATGCCAGGAAGTCAAGGTAGGCAGACTGGAAGCCAGGGAGAAAAAGGACTAACTGAAAAAAAAAAACTCTCACTCTTTCTGTTCTGGGAAAGGAACTTCCTGTAGTCTTCAGTAGTATCCTTCTTCTGTGCTTGGATTCAGGCCTCCAGCAGTGGGGGGAGGGAGAAAGAGATATTTTTTAGGTTCCTTCAAGGTTGATGAAACTAATGTGTCTCAGTGATCCTTCCCTTCCCTTCCCTACTGCCAAACAGGAAGTTCCTATTGTCAGTCAAATCCAGTAGCTGTAAAAGTAGAACTGGCTTTGGGTGGGAAGGAGGGTAATTAGTAAAAGAGCTGTAGTTCTAGACTGCTGTTATTTGCTCTGACAGCATAGTTCTCCTCTGTCACAAACAGCAGGAAGCTGTAATTGGAGACACCTGCTTTTGTACTCCTAAGCTCCTAAGCCATACTCCCAATTAGCTTCAGCCTATGCTCTTGACTCAGTAAATTAAGTTGATACAGCCCCCTTCCTCAGAGAAACACACAGTGACTTTCTTCTTTTTTTTACTTAAATGAGACCCCCTTCATCTAATAAAGTATCTGTTTGCTTAATCCAAACAGGCACTGCTGAGATAGAAGTGGTTTATCAGTTAAAGAGCTGTAGTTCTAGACTGCTGTTATTTGCTCTGACAGTGAAGTTCTCCTCTGTCAAAAACAGCAGGAAGCTGTAATTGGAGACATCTGCTTTTGTACTCCTAAGCTCCTAAGCCACACCCCCAATTAGCTTTAACCTATGCTCTTGACTCAGTAAATTAACTACAATGTGTGGCCTTCCCTGCCCTACACAGTTTGGAAATATTTCTCCCACCCTCCCTGCTGGTCATTCCACACATGTATTCCACCCTCTTGTTGCCACTACCAGAGTTTCCATTACCCCATCTTATTCCCTTCAGTATGGAGTCCCCTATTATTACTACTCCCTCCTCCCCTTTCAGCCTCTTGCCCATAGAATGCCTTCTGTGATGTCCCTCCTTCCTGTGTTTGTCTCCCTCTGGTTCCCCTGCTTCATCCCTGCCCCTGGTCTCCCCCAGATTTGCCCCACCTCCAAGTCTTGCCTCCCCCCTTGGACTCCGACCCTGGAGATGCTGCTGCCTTGCTTTGGCCTCTTTCCTCCTGGTCCATTACCTCCTCCCCTTTTAGCCTCTTTCCTACAGAGTGCCTTCTATGCTGTCCCTCCTTTATGTGTTTGTCTCCTTTCCATTCCCCAGCTTCTTCCCTGCCTTTGGTCTCTCTCTGGATTGCCCCCACCCTAGGCTTACTTTCTCCCCCCTTGTTGTCTTCTCCCCTGGAGATGTGGTTGCCTTGCTTGTGCCTCTTCCCTCCTGGTCCTCCTTGCTTGTGATATCATCCTCCCTAGCTTCCCAGCCTCCCTACCCCAGGTACCCTCCCACCCTTTGTCTCTTCCCTCCTAAAGTTAACCTCCCTACATGACATCCCACCTCCCTACCCCAGTTACCCATCCTGCCCTGGGTCTCCCCTTCCCTGATGTCTTTCACTACTTTGATCTGTTTATGCCTATTCCTGTGCTTCTCGCATAGTGCTGGCCCATGTTCGTCCAGACACTGCAGTATAGAGAACCTGTATGAGAACTTCATCCATATCCCCTTGTTGCCCTCGGCACTATTGCCCTGTTCTCCCTTCCTTCTTCCTATGCCTATTGCCTTCCCCTGATTGCTTTGCCCCCCACTACCATCCAGTTCCCCCCCTTCTGACCCTCCTGGAATTTGTGTCACATGTGCTTCCTGTCTCTGGAGTGTCCTTCCAGATTCCTGACTTGCAACCTTCTCATCCGTGACCCCTGCCTCAATCTGCAACCCTCTTTCCTGTTCCCAGCCCCACTGTCCTCCCCCTCATACCCAATGCTCATCTTAGCCACTCATTTTCCCACTTTAGTTGCCCAAGTTGTCTGCAAACTTGACACCCACCTACATTCCACAGTGTCCTAAGGAAGATGGCAGCACCACAACCATTACAGCTGACCATCCTCCCACTTCCCCCTTGCCACCCCCATCTATCATCTCTGTCCCACTTACCTCCTATCTTTCTGTACCCCAACCCCCTATCCTTTTGACTGCCACATGTTGACCAGAGATATTCCCCTTTCCTTACTTCTTCATTTCCTCCTCACCCCACTTGGCCTTTGAATGCCCTGCAGCCTTCCTTATTTCCTCCCTATCCCCCTTCTGTGCCTGTGTCTTCTCCGTCCAACTTTCTATATCCCAGATCAGCCATATGCCACCTCTGTAGTTGCTATGAAAGGTTATTTAGAGCAGAATTTAAGTTCCTCACCCTTCCACTGAACTCTATAAATATCCTTTTTGTTTTTGATTGTTTTTATTTATTATTGTTTAACTCCTACCTGTTCCGTTAGCTTGTACCAATACCTCTTCTATGTGGCCATATGGTGTGGCTGTAGCTACTCCTGTCCTGGCCCAAACAGGAAGTAGTAATACCACTACCTGATCATCCTCCTATAAAGGTGGACTATGCTGGGGAGGGTGGGATGGCGGGTCTAACCACTTGGCACTATATTTTTCTTTAATCACCATGCCCGATGCACACACCACAGATCCCCAATGTAGTTTCTCCTGTGTGGGAAAGCACTCACTGCACCAGAGCACAATCCCAAATTAATAAGAGCACCTTTCAGTGTTTACCTAGAGAAAAACAAAGCATACAGCACCTCAAATGAGAACAACCCCATCTGCTTCACCTAAAAAAAGCACCCCAACTCTTACACCATATACAATAATCCTCTTTCCATAGCATACCTCTTTCTCTAGGCAAACAAAGATAATCACCTCTGCACCACCGTGCTTCACAGTCCAGGCCAGATATTTATTTATTTATTTAAATCTCAGATTACAACACCTTTTGAGCTGAAAGCTCTTTTACAAAGGTTCCACATCTGAGCAAAACAGGTAACATACAATAATGACAAGATGAGACAAAAAATGGCAGGATACACAAAGAGCTAAAAGTAGCAGTCAGTTTGAGAGTGACACTTCAGTTATAGAATTTAGTACACATACTAAGCTATGAGCAGTCAGTGGGCTTTGTTGGGGTTAGGGAGGGTGCGGGGTGAAAGATGCATGGGGGCATGGTGGGAGGGTGAGGGTGAGGTGAGTAGGGGATAGGGTGTAGGTGAGGGTGGTATGGAGGGGGACATGGCCGAGGGGCAAGCAGAGTGTAAGTGCTGATAGTTACTAGTGACTAGCAGGCGGTTGTTCTATGGAGTGCAGTCACAGCCACTAAGAGCTGCAAGGTGTTAGTGAAGCTTATGTTTAAACGGACCAATTTTTGATTCAACAAGAATGTCTCAGGGGAGACCATTAAGCCAGCCATGGACACGGTAGGGCTTCATTTATTTTCACCTGTTAGGTCCTGTTCTCTAGATAGCTACTGAACAACTCCATGGACTCATCTGGGAGCCCAGCAGCAGCTAGTTGTTCAAGCAGAAATGAGTGATTGACAATATTATATGCTTTGGTGAGGTCAGTGTAGGCCACTCCCACAATCTGACCATGGTCAAGCGCATGGTGAATAAAACCAGCGAACTCCAGCAATGCTGTGGTGGTGCTGTGTGACTTACAAAAACCATGCTGTTGAAGGTACTGGATCTGGTACTTTTCCAAGTACTCAATCAGCAGGTCTGTGACAATGTGCTCAAGTGATTTTGAGAGGGGGGCAGTATTGGTATGTGGTGATAGTTACTGTGCAGAGCTCTGTCTCCGCTTTATGCACCTGAGTTACCATGGCGACTTTCCATTTCTGAGGGAATTGGGCAAGTCTTAGTGACAGGTTAAGTATTTTGGTCAGGGGAGTAACCAATTCATCCAGGGTGAGAGCAATGAGTTTAAGGTCAAGAGAGTAGTAGTTTGGGCTGGTTTTGCTTAGTACTCGCTGAAGGTATCTTCTGGCTTCAGTTTTGGTGATGAGTTTGAAATGGAAGGGGGGGGGCATGCTGGTGAACTGCCTATATAGGCTTTAACAGAGTTACCAGTACTCTCAAAAAAGTCAGGGAGGACACTACTGAGGTCTGTGAAAGCACTGTTGAAGGTGTCTGCTCTTCCTTTTGGGTCCTGGGTGATTACCCCATTGACCTCCAGCATGGTTGTGAGCTTTTTTGGGGCTTCCCAGTCAGGTCTCTCAGTTTTCCTCTGAACTTTATGCCATCACCCCTGGATCTGGTAAGCTCATCCTTAAAGCAGTGACTTTTCACCAGGCGTATTTCATGGGTGCAGTCATTCCTGACCCTATTGTATAGCTGAAAGTCGGCCTGTTTGCCAGAGGCATGTGCACTGTGCCATAAGTTATCCCTCGTGGATATGAGGTTGAGAAGGGCAGGGATGATCCATGCATTACAAATGCTGTTAAGCCTGCATTTTCTAAAGGGGGTGTGGATGTCACAGGCAGCATTGAATGCATTTATAAAGTGATCAAGTGCACTGTCTATGTCTTTATACATATTGATCTGGGACCAGTTGTGTTGTCTGATATTAAAATAAAGCACTTCGCCGCCGCCTCCTAATGGTTCCACAGGGGCTGAAACTTGGGCCAATGGAATCCCTCTACCCTCACGACTGCAATCCTCCCTGGTCCTGCTGGCTGCAATACCTGTTTGAGAGGCAGCAACTTACAATAGGCTATTTAAAGCCCCTAGCCTTTGTTCAAGTTGGCTCTCTTTTGGAGTGAGTGACTGGTCTGGTGGCCACCTGCCATCACTCAGAGAACACCCCTTACTCTCTCAGCCTGTGTGTGGCACTCAATCAAACCCTTTCACTTCCGTGGCAAAAACCAATCAGGCACTGGTGTCACCCTATACCTAAACTCTGTGCTTAGCATCAAACCAATTATACCTGGCACCTTTGACAGCTCCTCCTGTGAGGCCCTGTTTGTGCAATTAACATTGGGTGATGCTAAATCCTTGATTATTGGATGTGTTCACAACCCCCCAAAAGTCACCTCCACTGCCTTTAAGGCACTTACAGTGGCTGTACAGGACCTGCCTCCCTTGGAAAAGATTATCTTAGGGGACTTCAATATCCATTGAGGTAGTCCACCTAACTCTGATATCAAGTCCACCCTGATGGACATCAACCTGACCCAGATAATACAAGTTCCAACTAGACTAAACATGAAAACTGGCAACCACTCTATGCTGGACTGGATTCTTGTATCTAGACCAGATAGAGTTAAACTGACTGGGACATTTTGTGACTCCCTTAGTGACCATGTCCCAACATTTGTAATATGGAAAATTACTTCCCCTCCCCTCCCCCCTGAACTTTCTTGATTAAGGACTTCGCCCACTTTGACCAGATCTTCTTCCTAAGGACCCTGGCTGAAGTGAATTTGATCCACATAAAGTGTGCCTGTATGCAGTGTTGGGTAAGTTACTTTTTCTATTACTTTCTATTACTTTTAGAAACTTGTTCCAGAAAGCTCTGTACATTCACTAGCAAGGATGGAGATGTACTGGAAAAAGCAATACACCTTACAGTTACAATTACATATGTCTTTTCATACAAAAGTAATACGTAATTGTAAATGATAAAATTTATTTAAAAGTGACTAGTAACTAACTTATTACTTTCAAATAAATGTCATCTCTTATAGTTTTTTATTATTTTTGTACTGTTTTTGTATAAAAAGAAATAAGTAACTAACTGTCAGGTGTATTACTTTTTCTAGTACTTCTCCATCCTTGCTAGTGACTGCACAGAGCTTTCTGGATCAAGTTTCTAAAAGAAATAGAAAGTAATAGAAAAAGTAACTTACCCAACACTGCCAATATGTTAGATGATGCTCTAGATATCCTTATGCACTACTTCCTCTTCCACCAACAAACCCGCCCTTTACAAACAATTAAGAGTAAAGGGACAGAATACCAAATGGCTAACCAGGGATCTAAGATTCCTCATGAGACTAAGAGAAAAGGCCTGGTGCACCTATAAATCCACAAACCTGACTGAGGATTTAGTGAAATTTATGACCCTAAGGAGCAAATGTAAAACTGAATTAAAACTGGCTTAAAATAAGGTACCTGAGAGACCTACAAACTGCAAGCCTGGCAGACCCCCAAAAATTCTGGGCCCATATCAATACCCTCCAGAAGGGAAAAATCTCTACAGCAAATGTGGACGTAGTGTCTAATGGATCCCACCTCACAGATCCAGTTGAATCTGCCAGAGAGATAACCACCTTCTTTACTGATCTGGGTAAATATAGAACCCCTCCAACTAGCACCACTCCCTCAAAAAAAACTGAGGCCCCCTCCCAACGACCAAAATTTCATCTTAAACTCATCTCACATTCTGATGTCCTAAAGTTCCTGCAAAGGATTAATGTTACAGGATCTGCAGGCTATGATAAGCTTCAGCCTAAGTTACTAAAGTTAGCTGCCCTGGTCATAGCTTCCCCTATCACTTGGCTATTCAACAGATCCCTTCTGGAAGGGAAGGTACCCTCCCTATGGAAAGTGGCCCTGGTCACCACAGTGCATAAAGTGGGGCCCCAAGAAATGGTTGAAAACTATAGACCAATATCAATTCTACATACGCTAAACAAGATCTTGGAAAGGCTCATGTATAGCCAAGTCCAAGACTATTGGGAGAGATATGAAATATTGATGCCAGAACAGCTTGGTTTCAGAAAGCAGCATGGAACTGATACTGCTCTTGTCAGCCTGACCACTGATATCTTAAACGCCATAGATAAAGGACTCCTAGTAGGTGGGGTCTTTATAGATCTCACAAAATCATTTGATATGGTCTACCACCACCTGCTAGCTGAGCAATTGGTATCCCTGGGTCTAGATAATCACCCCCTACTGTTGTTCACCAACTATTTGGAGGGTAGATCTCAAATTGTGAAGTGGTGAGTTGCACTCTCTGACCAGCAGCCCTTTCTCAATGGGGTCCCACAAGGATCAATCCTTGGTCTGCTGCTGTTCTCACTGTTCATAAATGATCATCCACTGCACACTGGAGGAGCTAAAATTGCCTTGTATGCAGACAATGCAGTACTGTACAGAACTGCCCCAAATGCAACACAACTAAATGAACAACTAGATAAAGACCTCCTATTGCTGAAAAACTGTACTCTTGACAATAAACATGTCCTAAATAGGAAAAAACGAAGGCTATGCTATTCGAATCATGAAGTCTGGGCACTGATCATGCTGAAAAGCTTGATCTCTGACAAGTCCAAAGTGGAGGTGGTCAACTCCTTTAAATACCTGGGGGTCTACCTTGACCAAGATGGTACATACGAAACCCTCCTCAACCACCTAACTAATTCTATAAATCAGAAGTTGGGTCTCCTATACCAACTAAACCCCTTCCTTATCACATAATTGCTCAAAGTACCCTCCTTCCCACCCTACTCCAGGGGGGTCCAATACTGCATTCTGTTAAGGGCATTGATCTTCAGTTGATGAGAACTCTCTCCCACAGGACTGGGAAGTTTGCCAGTTTTGCTAATCCACTTGCGCATCACTGCACAGTGTTGAATTCCCTAAACTGGCCATCCCTTGGGGGCAGACTGGCTTACCCCTCCCTATGCCTCTTCTAAAAACTAAGGCAGGATGCCTTTCCACCTTGCCTAAAAAATCTGCTACAGCCTAAGCAGTACACAAAAACCTTAAGATCATCAGAACTCCAGCTACTCCAGGTACCTAGGGTCCATAACTCCTGGGGAGACCGATCTTTCTCCTCCTCCATACCCTCCCTATGGAATGTGCTCCCATTTTGCATCCAATCTTCCACTTCCCCAAGGGTTTTAAAAAAGAACTTAAATCTTATCTGCTAAAACCAACCCACTGCTCCTGCTATAGCTGATAATGGGTTATCCTACTGCACTGTCATCTTAACATACTTTAATCTGTTGTCCTGTCATACTATGTGCCTGCTATTTTGTAATCTGTTGTCTCTCAAGCCTAATGATCTGCTTGAAAATTTGACTAATATTGTTGTACTTCTTTTAATATGTCCAATTACTGCTCATAATTGTATAATGTGTATGTCACTGCCTCATTACTCTTTGTAATTAACCCCGGGTCACCCCTGAAAAAGAGACCATCTTGTCTCAGTGGGCCTACCCGGTTACCAAAATTAAATAAACAAATACATTTTTCTTTAATCACTGTGCCCAATGCACACACCGCTGATCCCCCCAATGTAGCTCCTCCTGTGTGGGAAAACACTCACAGCTCCTGAGCACAAACCCAAATTAACAACAGCCCCTTTCAGCATTTACCTGTAGAAAAACAAAAGTACACAGTACCCCAAATGAGAACAACCCCCTTCAGCTTCATCTGTAAAAGAAGAGAGCCCCAATTGTTAAACTATATACAATAATCCCCTTTGCCATAGCGTATCTCCTTCTCTAGACAAAGAAAGATAATCACTCCCACACCACTGTGTTTCACAGTTCAGGCATATCATTAAAATAAAGCATTTCCCTGCAGCCTCCTAATGCTTCCACAGGTGCCTAACCTTGGGCTAATGGAACTCCTCTCCTCTCATGACTGCAATCCTCCTTGATCCTGGTGGCAGTAATCCCCGTGTAATATGTGTGCAAAGCAGGATTTAAAAAAATGGAGTAAGCATTTATTAGACCTTCTACAACTGGCTGCAGGCTTACTTGAAGGGGACATGTAGTGTGTGCATGCACTTCAAAAGCCAATAGAAGTCTTGAGCAAATGGATTACCAATTTACATTCCTAGAAACACTGAAACACAGGACATCACTTTGTTTACCAGAAAATGGCTCTGACTGGGAATCATGGATAGAAAAATAATAAGAAATAAACTATTTGCAATAGACACAGAGGTCTGGATCTAGTTACAAATGGGGGCTAGCCATAGTATGACATTTGGTTTTGTATACATGTTACTGAGTGTCATAAGGATGAACGAGCAGGATATACAAGCTGGTGGTATTTAGACAACATGACAGATAAGTGCTATTCTGTAGGTAAACAAACCAAGTCATCCTCACTGAGCTTCATGTCAATTAACTGAAACTGTACTACAAGCTCTGGAGAAACATCAGAAGACCAAAGTGAGGGAAGGAAAGTGACACAGATAGGACAGGCAGAGAGAGAGAGAGAGAGAGAGAGAGAGAGAGAGAGAGAGAGAGAGAGAGATGGAATCATATCTGGTCTTCCTTGTCTAGAGCTTCAAAATTGAAAAGTGTAAATGTCAGGAGGTAAAAATACAAAATATGTCAGTCCACCTGAAAACACTGATGGAAAGGTGTGTTACTGCCACTGCAGGTGGTCTGCTCGGATTACTTGATGGATTTGGTGCTAGAGTTTGCTAAGTCTAGCACAGGCTAGAAGTTAAGTAATGTGCTGGAGTAGTACTGATTGATTTATTAACAGATTTTATTTATTTTAGCAGGAAAGTACCATTAAGTTTCCATTCTTCTACAAGGACATGTATCATTTGCACCTGACAAAGGGATCCGTTGGGCCCTGAAAGCTTGTGTAGTATACCAGCTTTGAACAAGACATACATTAGTCCAATAAATGTATTTAACTATCCAGTGACTCCAGTTTCTAAAATACAAATGGCTACAATGCCTTTTTACAAAGACATTCTAGAATACAATGATATACTGTACATTGTATAAACCATGAAATTGTTCAGTAACATCCCTTTACTTGAGTTTGGTTTTTATGCATCTCTTTTCAGACTACATGCATACAACTTAAAGTCTCAAATCCAGTGCAAGGCATCTTGGGTATACAAATCCTTGTGTGGGACAGGTTGTCAGGTTTTCACTGGAAAAGAAATTGCCTGCCAGTTTTGCCAGACAGGCAAAACAGGGATGCAACAAAATATCCTTTCACATGAGGTTACCTTCTATTATTAATGCAATGCATTTGGTGATTTGGGGATCTGTTAGAATGCTATAGGTATTACAGTATTACAGATGCACAATAGTGCCACCATAGTTAGGGTTGAGCAGGGGGGTTCTGTGTTAAACCTCAAACTTTATACCTCAATATCTTTGCAACCATTCAACAGATTAACACAAAATTTTGCATGCATGGTCTCAAGGGGTAGTTCTCTTGACCTAAGTTTTGCTCTAGTCAGATGTGCAAATACTGAGATCTGGATAGTGAAAAAAGTTAAAAAGCACCTTCTTTTGCTGTTTTATATAATCGCCTAACAACCAGATGGTATAGAATTTTGTTCTGAAGTTTTCATGGTAGTGAGGGCATGGCCCACAGATGTGCCTTTTGCTGGTTTGGTGAAATAATATTAATCTGTTCCAAAGTTATTAAATTTTAAAGTTTTGGTTCTGAACATAACATGACATGCTCAGCAGAGTGTTTTGGATAGCTGCTTGGAACAAATAAAATAATTTGGTTCATATGAAAAAGGATTCTTTTTCACGTGGGGTAATCCTTTTTCATGAAGAAAAAATATTTTTTTCATATGACCGCCATCTTGTTTCTGTTTAAAAAAAAAAAAAAAAATTACATCCTGCACACACATCAACACATGTATCTTGCTAATTGGGACCCACTTAGGTAGATTCTGCACTTAGCCATCCCTCATATAATGTTGTTTTTTCTGGTGTCTGGTAGTACCCCAACCCTCTGATTAACATCCCCTCATGTATTGTATGATTCTCTGTTGTCTAGTGGCACCCCCACCCTCCTATCGCCTATTTCCCTGGTGTCTAGTGGCAACTGTGAAAGTATATAACATTGAGGATAATGTGCAGTCTACTGTCTATAGCAAGTGCATGTATTCATCGAGAGGTTGCTGTGGCAACCGTTTGAACCTAAAGAGTGCAGCTCGAGAGGTTCGTCGCTATGGCAACAGCAAGATGATTACATATGCTTGGCATAGACAGTAGACCATACATAGTCTTTTATAGTGTATGGTTCACTACCCAAAGTTAAAGAATTACATAGTAGTGCTTACTGATGTTTATTTTCATCAGATCCACTCAATTCCACTCTTGTTCTCACAGTCATTGTCGTTCCCTGATCGATGATGGTAGTGTGACACACATTACATTTTGTTATGCTGCAGTAGCTTCGTAGCTAGTGCAGCATAACAGCTCTATTCTAAGTATGGATTTTTATCCACACAGCATTCTACCATACGCTATAACTACATAGCAGTTGCATGTAACTGCATAGTAATACTGTACTTTTAGTGTAGTTAGTGACATTTGAAGTTTGGCCCTATTTTTTATTGCCTTTGTAATTACCTTGACTCTCTCTCTCTCCTCATATCCTACTGCTTTTTGTTTTCATATTGCCTGAACATACTGGTCTCCCATTTGGCAGGCAAACTGAGTGAAACTCCAGCTATAAGCGATGTTAAAGTGTTTTTGTGTACTTGGTGTTAATTATGTAGCAATAATACCCACGACGAATTGGTAGTATTGGAACGACACGGACCGCCCAGGGGTGTAATGAGGCCCGATGCCACAGGTGGAGGGCCTTAGCCCTGGAAGGTCCGGTATTGCCCCATACCACCCACCCTGAGGGTATTATTGCGCTTAGAAAATGGAATATCTGTGCCAGTTTTATGTAGATTTAAAAAAAATAAAGAAATAAAAATACTATAGTATAAATTAATTGAAAGTCATTTGGTTGTAAAATAGTTCCTTCTTTTCTGTGCTATTCTATGTTCTGTTGCCACCCCTAGATGAGCATTCTGTTGTACTTATCCCCCCCCACACACACACACCAGCTCTGTAACAGTAGATTGACTTTTTAAATAAAAAAAAAAAAACAGTTTTCTGACCTACTTGGAGTGTTTCTTTTTCTTTACACTCAAAACTTGTGGCTGTTGCATGGGTGAGCACCCTGCCTCGTAAAACCAGGAAGTGCAGAGCAAGCAAAAGGATGTGGCAGGCTAGCACTGTAATGTTTTTTATGTTTCATTAACGTCTACTGAGTAGGGTGTTACTACCGATGAACAGAAGCTTGTGATTTAATTAAATATGGCACTGGGGATGGCTTTAGAACTGCTTCAGGAATTTAAAATATTTATTTCTCCTCCAGTTCTCTGGTCTCCCTACCTGTCTGCTTGATCGGGACTCTGTTTCTTGCTGCCTACTTTAAACCCGAGAAACACAAGTTTGGAGGATTGCCATAGTGGGAAATCAGAAGCGGCATCTGGGCAGTACTGTGGCTGCCTTTTTCAAACTAACAAACAAATGAGGATTTTTCAGCTTGGGGAGGGTTACCTGTTGCTGCTGGTGGTTAGAGGGACGGAGGAGGCGGCGGGCACAGTGAAAAGTGTGTTAGAAGGGGAGAAGCTCGAGACTGACAGTTGTGTTGGAACAGCCGTTAGTATGCTGGCAGCTTTCACTGAAGAAACAACAAAAGGATTTCTTTAGGTATAGTACTTCAGGTGTTTTTTGAGCAGTTCAAGTGGCAGGGACAAGTGCAACACTGTCGGGGGGTTATGTGATGTCTCACTTAACTAGTAACTCAGACAGTGATTCTGGGTCTTGCATTGTGGTGATGTTTGTCAACAGCCAGTTATGTTTTAAACAGATGCTACCAAAACACTAGGCAGTTTCTCTATGTTATTTAAACTGATTTTGTGTACAGACGGGGATTGGCCGGCCACAATGGGTCCGCTAAGTGGCAATAAAAAAATGGCAGCAGATTGAGTTTTAAAATTCTGGCACCTTGATTTCTGAAATCAGGTCAGTCGGGACTGGCACTTTTAATACCCCAGGCTCTGTTGTCTGATAGATGCCCACCTTGCCAGGGCTATCAGCCTATCAGAACCCAGGATTTTCTTAACCCATTTTCTAAATAACAATACTAAACCTAGTGACCTAACTCTTTAAAAAAGATTGCTTCAGTTCAGCTTACTAACAATACTATATGCTGTGGACTGGAAATCTCATATATAAAGTTACAAAGAAAACTACAGTAACTCCAAACAAAATCTTATGGTCTTTTTTTATTCTTATTCTTATTCAGAATTCATAGTATGAAACAGAAAATCAAACATTAAACTACAAAACTGCATCTTATCATGTTTAGCAGCTTTAGCATGCTGTTTTATCTGTTGCATCTAGAGATGTTGCAAAGTTTGACTTTGCTGGTAAAGTTGCAAGATTAGCCTTTGGGAAATGTTTCCCAAAGAGTGTTTCTGGCAAAGTGACACTTTGTTCAGGTGAAGTCAGATGAAGCCATGGCAAACTAAAAACTTTGCTGGTGAATTTGAATGACTTTACTTGAAAAGGTGCAATTTCACCAGCCGAGAAGTTCACAAAAGTCACACTTCGCTAACCTGGCAAACTCATATGGAGGTTTACCAACTCTGCAAATCTTAAATCTTAAATACATCATGTCTCAGTCTCTGTCACTGAAATGTAAAGTGCAAACTGCTGATACAGAACTATTGCCCTACCTTCCAGATGCTAATTTAATCCACTTAGCTTTTCCAGTCCAGAAACAGTTAACAAGATTGTCAGCTTTCAGTTAAGTAAGTAAATCATACCATGTGTGTCTGACTGTTGTACTCTGAGGACCATGCATTTCTGGGCCTGGTAGGGTAAAGAGGATAGGATCTGGCTGTTTTGAGGGTAATGGTATTTACTCACTTGGTAAAGGTGATTATCCCTGCAACCTTTTCAGTGCTCCTAAATTCCTCAAAAGTGGGTAATCCGCCATCCATCCTATTGACTGATGCATGATCATACATTTTGGTCTGCCAGAGGCCAATCCCCCAGCCACGACAATACTTATCCAGTTAGAAACTTCCCTAGAAGAGAAAAGGATAAAACAAATAAAACACCACATAGAATAAAAGGCATACAAATGAATAACCAGCGAGAAAAAAAAACAAAAAACAACTGGAATAAATGTGAAAAAAACCTCACAGTAAAAGAGGTAGAATTCATAGTAAAATCTATCATCTTGACCAATATGAATAACATCGATGACGTATAGAAACAAACATTTGTATAATATAAATCAAGACAAGATAAGAGAGAAGCTAAGTCTTGTACCCAATAATGTCCACATGGTGCAGGCAGCCCTGATACCCAGTTCATCCCCAAGTGGGAGGGACAGAGTACTGGAGGGGTTGCAGGGATAATCACTTTTACCAGGTGAGTAAATAGACTTATCCCCTGTAACCTTTCCAGTGCTCCTATATTCCTCACAAGTGGGACTTTTGTAGCAGTACCATGAACAAGCCCCAGATGGGAAGATGAACAACACATCTCTCAGAACCGGAAGCAGCCTGAAGCACAGCTCCTTCATTTATAGCTTTATCACCTGATACTATGTCCTGCCTGTAATGGTGAACAAATGAAAGCACGGAGGACCAGACAGCACCATTGCAGATATCCTGCACCAATGCTCCCCAACGCTCCACTCATAAGGCTGACATAGCCCTGCTGAATGGCACCCTAGTACCAGTTGGGGCTCAAGCCCCCCCTTCAGAGGTGGCTGCTATGAGCTCCCATAGCCACCAAGAGATTGCGTCTTGAGAAGCAGCCTACACTGCCATCTTGCCCAAGAAGAAAGCAAATAACCCATTTGACTTATGTAACCTTATTGGACATATTCTGAGACTACCATAACAGGGAGACCATAGTGAGTGGATGCAGGGCCATCTCAAGACAACTGCAGTCCACCAGCAGATCATGTAGGTGAACATTCTGTCCCATATGGGATGGAGATACAACATTTGGAGCCATGGACTGGACAGTCCTGAGCAATGTCCTGCCTGTATAGAATGAAAAGAAACAGGCAGTGGCACGACAGTGCCTGCAACTGCCCACACTTCTGGCTGAACCATAACCATAAGGAAGACTGTACTGACGGAGACCTGGTGAGGGATTCTGGAATGCAAAGAGGCATGAAGAGACCATCCAGAATCAAGGTGATCTGCCATAGAGGGAAGGCAGGGCTATTACAGGGTGATGCAATCTGCTGTGTCCATAGCATGTATATGACATTTGGTTATGAACCTATTGGCCCCATGCCTGAAAGAGAGCTACACCCTGCTGAGATAGCTGAAGCATAAATCCTCAAGTAGGAGAAGGCCAGGGTACTGTCCGCCCCATTGGTGACAAAATTTAAGCCTAAAGGAAGACCTGCTGAGATCGATAAATCTTTCACTGTATACCATGTATCACAAATGTGCTAACATCTCTGAGTAGATTTCTTGTTTGCTTGTCTTCTGTATTTCAAGAGTCATTCAACCACTCTTGAGGGGGAACCCCCTTGCAGCCATCTTTGCCTTTCAGTGTCCATGCCATCTTGTGGCAAACTGTGGGATCATAGCTGAGAAGTGGAGCCCTACAGAGGAGATCTGAGTGGTGTGTCAGATGCCACAAGGTGTCTATGAACATTGCCCAGAGTAGGGAATACCATGATCTCCATGGCAATCTGGAGCTACCATCGATGGTAGGACCTTCATGACTCTGACTGTTAGGATCACTTTTGGCAGGCATTGGCAAGGGTGGGAAAATATAGCCTTGTCCGACATGCACAGCACCACCATTGGAATGACTGTGACTGCCTGATGGATGGAAAAAGTGGGAGTGGAAGCAAAGCAGTTGAGTGGTGTAGCAGGATGCCATCTGATCCATTGGATAAAAGGGTCCCACATTTCTCAGTGAGGGACTGCAGACCTTGGACAGTGCAGCTTTCACTTCATCTGTTCGAGTTTCCCACAAATGAGCCCCTTGACATGTTGAGTCATCGAGCAGGTACATTACTGAGATTAACACCAGGTATCTTTTCTGCCCAATGCAAAGTTCATAGAACAAGCTGAATCAATGGCTTGCTTCAAGGTTCTCTTTGCCTTATGATGTATGCCATGGTGACCCGGATGTCAGACCTGTTCAGTGCTGCCTAACCCACAACCTGAGTAGCAAGGACAGCAAGCCCAATGCACAGCTCTCATTTCCAGTCTGGTCATGGGAAGCTGAGCTTCCAAGAGGAACCACCTTATGTGACTGATGTGCCATCCCAGTATGGCTCCCCCACTGAGGAGACTTGTATTTGTTGTAGTTATTACAGTTGGTGATGGCATGCCTCTAGTGAGAAGTCGTCTGGTCACCCAGCACTTGAGTCCACACAGGACCTCAGGGTCCAGGTTAATGCACCCAAACCTCTGTGCCAACTGATCCCAGGCATCCAGCACATACCTCTGGATTGAATGTAGGAGGAGCTGATCCCATGGCACCTTGCTTACCCTTGATGCCCTGAGCCCTAGCAGCTGTAGTTGTGTCCACATGAGTCTCATGGGGTGGGTTGATACCGACCAGATGAGACCAGATATGTTGGAGGTCTGCTATTTTGACCTGCACCCCCACAATGCAGAGGGCTGCAGTAATGTCTACCAGTTGTGGGCAATAGCAGCCATGAGCCACCAGACCCTTCCAAAGTGTAAAAAAGATGATTCACCTTGAATCTTAGCTGACTTAATGCGCCTTAAAAGAATTGGCCATAAAAACATTTTCTTTTAAACCAAGTAGACCTGCAAATGCTTAACCATGGCGCTGTATGTGAACTTCATCTCAACGCCCAGGAAGCATGGAACAATTTACATTGAACAATATGTTGTAAGCTTGCTGGCTTCAAGGACATTCAAAATGCCAACCAAATAAATTTATTAGACTCAGACATTGTTTTACAGCTTCAGAAAGTACTTTGAAATCAGGACCCAGCATTTCTTAAGGTCACTTAGCCAAACCATAAGAAGGAGCCTCACTTCTGAAACCATATAACTGAGGAACTGGGTCCATGAAACAGGGAACTACCTGCTACCAACTACCCTAGCACTATAAGACTGCAATGAGATAATCTTACATTACATCATCTTGAACATGCGCAGTGGAAGGTCTTGTGGTTATAAGTCTATTGTCTGCCACCTTATGGACACATTTCAAAAAGACAAATAGGCAGGTCAATGACAGAGCCATGATGAGTCAGAACATCTCTGCATGTATGCTTTAAGACTTCCAATCCAAGACAAGCTTCTGACCAAATATGGCTATACCATCCCAAAACCTCATGCTACTCTTGAGGTAGAACAAAACTTCAGGATATTTCTGAGGAAATATTCTGCCTATAAAAGACTGCTCCAAGGACCGACAATTTGTATTACCTACAAACTTGACCTGAATTTTTTTTTCATCACTGGAAGAGATCTCACATCTACGCTACTGCTACTGACTTTAAAACTATCACTCTGCTAAAACTCTAAAGACTTTTGGCTTCTACCAGAAGTAAAAAACATTAAAATTAAACTAACTTTGTTATTTTATTTGCAAAGCCTTGAGGAGAAAAGAATCCAAAGAACCAGGAAGAAATCTTCATACAGCTCTCCAAGATACCTCAAATCTCCAGGCATCAGGGAGATAAAAAGGCTATTTGCCAAAGGGCTAGCTGAGTATAAAACTTTGATTTAAGGTGCCTAAAAATGTGTCTTTGAAGAATCCTGGTTCCATAATATATACACATAAATATATACTGCAGTGAAATATTGTTTAAATTGTAGCAAAGATTATTAGTACCTAGGGATTGTGTAATTGTGTTAGTACAAGTTATTCTAAAGAGAATATTACTTTAAATAACCTCCAAAGAGGAGTTACAGGAACTCCTAAGTGCGTAGTAAAGACTGCGTAAGAAGTGAAAGTGCACTAACTGAAAAAGTCTGAAGAGAATTTTTAGAACTGTCTTGTACAGTTTAAGTGTTAACAATATGTTAAATGTTAACTGTGTGTTATAATAAACAGCTTTTAATTGTACTACATGTCTAAGTGAAATCTATCATCTCACGAAGTAACCTCAGAAACAAGTAGGCACAATTTATTGTACACCTTTCCTTAAAACAGCCACAGAGTTAAACTGATTGTTATACAATGACATAAATCGAACGCCCAAATCCACAAATCTGATTGGCTGATGGCACCTTTGCCAGTGTGATAAATCCTCTAGTATACCCACTGGAAAAGGTGCCAGCTGCCAATGAACCACATGAAGAACTCCCCTGAAAATCACACCGAGAATTTCCACTCTAGGACTAACAAAGATAGCGAAACTCCCCACTTCTCAGCAGCCCAAAAATCGTACCATGGAACACACACACTATCCCCACCCACCTTCAGTGACATTCCACACTGCAGAACTTCCTGCTTAGCACCAAAACCCTCCCAAAAGAACTTCACAAAGAAAAGCCAAGTCGAGTGGTTTTTTTTCCGACCGCATTTTACCTCAAAACAGAACCGAATCCTTTCCACTGCACACTCTGTCCCTCTCTCATCAGTCGCAGCCTCCTCTTCTCTCATGGGTATCTGGCTACCAACTACATTCTGATTCCACCCTCTCCTGATGTCAACAACTTCGGCCACACAAAAAAAAAATGTAACTGTTTCACAGTCCAAAACTGGAAGACAGCTGGGAAACTAGTATTAATAACAAGAGAAATCTACAATGCCATGCATGCACCACAGACATAGCCAGTGCTTGCCAGTTCAAATTGTCCTGGCTCCCACAACACAAAATGAAGCTGGTACACAATGAACTGCCGACATGAGACACATCCTATGCTATGAGAATTCCCAGTCCCAGAAAAATCTTTATTCTAAAAATATCAAACCTGTCTTCCATTAATAAGCTTTATTTCAACATTTAAAAAAAATCTGAACCTGTCTTCTTCTACCATTTATTTAAATACCAACAGAGGACTATTTTTTTAGGCATAACAATATACTCCACAATCTCCCAATACAAAACAAAAATGAAATACTAAAAATGCACAAACATAACACATCAATAATTTCCATCATTGTATAATAGCAAAATACCACTCCAGGATGTGGGTAAATGGGTGGATTTACCATGCCTGATGTGGTTATGTCACTCGGTTTGTGGCCTCATGACCAAACCACACCAGGCGTGGTAAATCCTCCCATATACCCACACCCTGTTGTGGTATATTGCTTAAAAAGTAATTGTGCTTACAGAAATGGCGTCCCTGTTCACATGGGCCTGAGATTTATGCTAATTATAGCTATGGCAAACTACCTTGGCATAAAGTACGATTGAAATATTCTTAAGATTGTACTAAAAAAAAAATTAGTTTTTTTTAACTAAAAACGAGAGAAAAATACTTTTTCTGCATTTAAAAGTTTGACAGTCAAGGCAGAAAAATCATTTCCTTGTCTCCTAACAGAGCTAAAAGACATTTTGGGAAAAAAAAGTGAAGCAATTTTATGACTACAAACTGTTATCAGAAAACAATAGTTTTTAAAAGGTTTAAAGGCAAAGTATGTTTATAGTGCTCTGCTTTATACAAAAAAAAAAAAGGTGTTTTCATCAGGGTTTCTCCAAGAGGATCAAGAGGACTCTCCTCAAATACTCACCCCCGTGGGTAGCCTTCAGAGGGAGGAGATTAAAGATAACCTCCCAGAGCTAGAGATTTCCTTTCAATATCCAGGGGAGACCCTTTCTGAGGTTCAGAGGGAAAAAAGTGCTTTTTTTCACAAGGCAATCTTCAAACATAAAATTCCCCTACAGAGTATCCCCGCTAAAGAGTTAAAATTTGAGGAGGAGCTGGACGCTCACTTAAGTTCACTATTGGTGGAAGCCAGGACTAGATCCAAGAAAAAAAAACAACTGAATCCCGCACTAATAGGATACACCTTATATCTCCAACATAAAATCTGCCATCAAACATCCCAAAGCAGGCTACATACACTACAGAAGCTTAGCTTTTGACTTGACCAATGCAAACAAAATTAGACTACCAAAATTCAGGCTTTGGAATTGGAACTACAGTCAGAAAAGGCCAAATATTTTGGCATTCTTAAAATTAATGAAACAGACAGAATTAATTTAAAAGCCATTAACCAAAGGTTGACAAAAGAAGTTGGGGATTTGAAACAGCTAATTATCCCTGGGCCTAGTGAAGTCAGGAACTTACAGCACCAAATAAGAGCTTTAAAAGCTGATGTAGTTGGATTGAGAGCAGAAAATTCCAGGTGTTGGGAAAAATTAGCAAAGGCTGTAATCCAAATAAAAGCAGCCCAAGACACAGCCCAAAAAACAGAAGAACAGGTAGATGCAGCCCACCAGGAAATAGATCAGCTGCACAAAGCATTTACTGAGTCTCTTGAGGCTCTATGTCATAATGGCAACCGCTGGAAGGTGATCGCCGTTTTGACAAAGTCAGAGTGCTGAAAATCAGTTTTGGTGCTGTGACACCCTGGCACACAGCAAAACAGCACCAGGGATTTGCATTTTTAACATTTTATGCTTTGCCCCCAGCATTCCCCTTCATAAGGATTCTCAACCCAGGGAGTGCTTGTCGGGGGTGCAAATGTTAAAAAAGAAAAATTCAGGCGGGTGCAACAAAACCTACCTGCGCTCAGACCTGAACCCAGCAACCTGTCCACCCAACCCATGAACCCACCCACCACACACGGGCCTGCTCGGCAGTCCACCACAGCACCACCCTCAAAACCCCCCACCCCTCTCTGAGTGTGTTTGCTCCCACCCCTCCATGTGCGTATACATGTAGCAACATCCTGTCGCTACATGCATGAACCCACCCCATACGGTTGCCTACCTCATCAGTAGCCCCCATGACATGCATCGTGATTGAGTTGCCATTTTGCAGTTCACTCAGTCGCAGTCTTGCATGTCACAGGCTACAGTCCATTGATGCTATTGGTCAACAACTGGGTCCCTACAACCCTTACCACCTCCTGTCCAAAAACCCTCCTAAAGCCAGTGGCAGAGGACCTTGCAGTCAAGGTTCAAGATTTAGCTAAAGAAATTCAAGACCTAAAATATGGAGGTGCACAACTCAAATGGCCCTAAGGCTCCTGATAGCCAAAATAGTACCCCTGCAGGGACAAGCCAACCCCTGCCTGGTCCTACTACCTCTAGCTCCATAACTCTGCACCTACCAGACCCAAAGCAATTGTTATAAGTTATAAAGACCACAGGTACTAGCTTTGATCCTGAGGCCCATGGGGAGATAAAAGATTATCTTTTGATTTAAAATCTCAGTTGGAATACTTTGGGATCAATAACTCTAAAGATCAGTTATGAGTCTTAAGGTTTTCTGTTGCATCAAAAGTTTGGGCCTGGATGGCCAGGCAAAATCCTGAAATCAAAACTGATTTTAATAAGATATGCCCAGCCTAATTAAACAGTATACCTCTTATCAAAGTCCTATAGCTGCTTTTAAAGAGACATGCCAAAAGAATCAAGCCTCAAAGGATTTTTACAAAGTGCTGAGTAGAATGTTTTTTCTCAGGAGGGGAGGAAAAAGACCTAGACCTCTTTCCTCACCTGAAAGAAGCCTTTGTAAAAGGCCTTCACCCCTCTGTTGGGACATTTGTCCAGCCATGGGTAGAACCAAATACTCCCACGAATGATATCATAGAGAGGGCCCAAAGAATGTTTATAACTACTAACCCAGATGCAGGTAAGAAACCTACCACAGATTCTCAAAATAAGCATTTTGCCTTTACTAGTGACCAGACCTCCCTCCAAATGGAAGTAAAAGAATTGCCCCAAAACAAACAGATGACCCCTGTCAGTTTTCCCAGGGATAATAAAAAATTCCCAAATCAGGGGAGGGACAGTTGAAACCCTAGATCACACAGCCCACATAGCCCAAACAAAAGAGGGTCAGAGGCTTCCAGATAGCACCCAGATGCCTGGAATGAGCAACCCTGGCCTAACCAAGACAAAGATACTAACAGCTATGCCATTAAACAACTAAGAAGTCAAATCTAGCAATTAAGAGAGGAAATTTATAAATGTAGCCCCAGGCCTACCTGCTGGATGTCATGTTTCCCATTACCCTGGAGGGCTGTAAAATATGGGCATCTCTCATACAGGACTCTCCTCTACCCTGGAGTCTGATCTGGAAGGACACATACAGGTACCTGTCCCAGGACAATCACAGACTAACTCAGTACCATATTCTGAACAATCTTTATTACACGCCAATCAAATTGGCTAAATTTGGTAAACTTAAATCATCCAACTGTACTCGGTGAGTAACTGAAGGGAACCTGATGCATATTTTTTGGTATTGTGATAGGGTGGCATCTCTATGGAACACAATATGAGGTAATCTAGACCCACTTCTTGGGTTAAAAGATCTTTTCACCAAAGAAATATGTATACTAGGGATATATTCTAACATCAAGGTGAGGGAACGTAGGTACCATATGGCTTTAATCTCTATAGTAGTCAAAAAACGGGTCCTTAGGCGTTGGATGGATCAAAATTCCATCACATATTTGGAATGGCTCAAAGAAATGTCCCTCTGTTTTAATACTGAGAAGTTAATAGCCAGCTCCCGAAATCGCATGGCCTCTTTCAATCAGATATGGGGTAAATTATATGCTTTACATCTCAAGTAATCCCCATACAATGATGACCTCTGACAACCACAACCTAATTTGCCTCTCTTGGAATAATTCTGTTACTTGGGTATTTCTTTTCAATACCCTTCTCTTTCTCTGAATTTTGTTATGGCACTCTTCTGGGTGGGGGGTAGGGGGAGTTAGAGTTGGTTTGATATGGTTTTTCTTAGTATATGAGTTCATTGTTACTTTTCACCCTTTAGGGGACTGTTATCTCATCAGTGGTTTATCATTTTATTCAAGCATAGTATGTTACACTGTCTCTATTTCATGTATTGTTGATTTTATATAACTCAATAAAGATGCTAAATTTCAAAAAAAAAAAATGTAGCCCCAGGGCTCCATACTGGCACCATGCACCAAACCCTAATGCCACTCCTTATGCCACTAGGAGTGCCTATTCCAATGGTGACCCACAGCACATGATCCCCTCTCCTCTCCTACCTTGCATGGGGGGGGGGGTGCAGGAGAACTTTAGGCCAGTCCAAACAATGTAATTAAAGCAAATGTTAAAGCATGTAAAAACATTTTTGGTTAACCAAACAGCCCAAAGATGGTTTTAAAAGTATGTGCTTTACGTTAAAAGAAAAATATACTGTATATCTTACTCCAGCTAAAAACTGTCATTGTATTTCCTAAAGCCCCTGACATTTCTATTAGAATAGAAAAAACTGCCTCCCTATTCTTTTCTGGTTTAAGAGCACTAGGAACTGCTTTTGGACTAGGCAAAACACCATGAATTCAGTTAAAATTTCTAAAATAAAGGATACAGTTAAGGAACTGCCAAAGATATGGTCAACAATTAAGGCACAACTCACTACACAGCAAAGGCTTCTATCAGACATAGGAAGAACTGTAAAAGATACCATAGTTAAGGTTAACCTTCATACAACCCTTCTCAATAATACCATGCAAAAACTCCATAACCTAGCTCAAACTGTGGGTGAGAACCTTACCACTATTCAGCAGATTAGATCAATTGCACAAGAATTGTTGAGAGAAGTAAATAATGGCACAAGAGATTTAATGGCAGAAAGAATTCTACATTATTTAGTTTCCCCAAAAATCGATGACTAAAGTTCTAAGTGTAGCCACCTCACAGAAGGTAAAATCCTTACATGTGAGTATTGCTCACAGTCTTGAAAGCACTATTCCTGTTCACGTCGGTGTAAAAGAGATGACCATTGCTTTTATATTAAATGTTCCTTTAGTAGAACAACAAAACGTCTACAAAATAAGGACCATGCTTAACGTGGGTACCTGGAAAGGAGATACTTATGTAAAATTAACACTCCACTTTTAGTGGTATACCTGAAACTTAATCTGGATTTATATTTAGTTCCAAACTTACAGATGTGTCAAACTACTAAAAACAGCATTGGCTGTGTCCCAATAAGCCTTTCCTAAAAGACAGCACTGAGGTCCTTTGTGGCCTTAGCAACACCAATGCCCCAAAAAGGTGTAAGATCACCTTGACCCATGCAGGTGAAGGAAAAAAAACATGCTATAATCGCCGGAGCTCAATGGTTAGTTAGTACCTGCTTCACAGAAGTCACTGTTACTTATAACAAGACATGGTACTGTCACAAACGCACTCCACAGGTCAGGCCTTCTGCTCCCACAGTGCTAATCTCAAAATGCAATAGTGTGAACAGGTAACAGACAGGGTAGCCTTCCTGTCTGCTTTTGGGTACGAATCACCTTTAGCCTCAAGTTCTGGGGGGATTCAAACTGTGAACCTTATGCTAGCGACCCATATATACAGGCTCAGATAATATTCCCTTCAGGGTGGATGCAATATATCTTTCACCTAAAGTCACCTAACCAGGTATCCAAAATGAACCCTTAAAACTCTGTAAGACACCTTTGGTATATTCTTACCTTTTTCAAACTTAGTAACACCTTCAAGCCTTTTAAACAGTTGTCAGACTTAAAATACAGGCACTTCACATGCAAAAAAAACTGAGAAGACACAGGCAGTATTTTAAGAAAATGTGATTTACTAAAAGATGATAAAAATATGTAAAATTAAACACAGAACCATATATCATGCAGCTTACAATCTATAAAAGAAAAAGGGAAAATTATAGAACCAAAACTCCTACCACAATATATTTAGATCTTTGCTATCTAATGTATTACCTCTGGAAGTACTTTCAAGTTAGAAAGATGTTACTGTTTTCTTTCAGAGCCTATGATCATATCTCTCACAATACCCAGATACAATGTTACATTTTAACTCTATCTCCCCACCCCATTGATGAATCAACTAGCTTCTCCTTTTAGAATTAATTCTAGCATAATTTCTACCAGGAGGTATTTTAATTAATGGTAATATCAGAAAAAAAACATTTCCTAAATATGACAGCCATTGATCAACCAGTTCCTTTGAGGTTTACAGCCCTGCAGTCCATCACCCAGGTGTGAGATAGCCAGCAGGAATCAGCTAAATGAAGTCATTTCCTGATGTCATAAGCTTTATATTTAGTTTCAGCTTCAAAAGCCTAGGCAGGTCATAAAAAGGTAATAGAATGCCATTTTGCAAGGAAGTCAATTAAATGGTTTCCTGGTCAGTTTAATTACATCCTGTAGTTCCAGCTACTGACTTTTAAAGTTACAGGCCCAATTCATCAGACATTGAAATGTCATACACAGATCATGTATTTATAATACCAATATCATACAATAATCATAAGCAAGGGGCAGAGCATCACAAGTACTACCACTCAACTTACTTTACCCATCACGGTAGTACTCATCTCAGTTCCTGCAGGTGCACAAATCCATTTTGGAAATGTCACCTTGTATCCCCTTAATCCAGTATCCCATGAAATGAAAATTATTCCCATTTCTGTATTCCAAGGTCATTAGCTTTCTTTAGCCGATGACCTTGAGAGCCTTTTAGATGCCAAAGACCTTCATAAAATTGAGATCACTGTCTCTGAGACCAACCTGGTTATCTCTGATAAACAGTTCAGTCCTGGTATTAAGGAACAAATTTGCATACCAGTACAGAGGCCTCTCATTAGCGCATTCCTTTGTGTCTTAGATACCACCATGGTTCTTGCTTTCCCGTGGATGTGATATTCCATCCGCATGCAACTCCATGCTAATCATGTAAAAATTCTGGGTTTATATAGCCATGCCTTGGGAATCGAAATGAGAACTTGTCCCACAACTAAATCCATTAACAACCAACCCAACTCTCCAGCCTTAGTCTTAATAGATAAAGAGGAAAAACATGCAAATATGGAACCCCTTAGAGAAACAGCGTAACCCTATCATCTGGATGATCCACCTTTAGAAAAATAGAAAATGAATGAAATGCTCCCTAAAAGAAATTGCTACAGCATAGCTTAAAAAACAACAAAAGCAAGGCTTAAACCTTAAAGAGTTAATTTTAGTATGCTTAGTTAAAGTAAACATGGTGTGCAATGCTTGCATGCACCCCTATAGGCCATGTTATAGAATAGAAATTGTGACATTTACTTGCATTTATGATTGGTATAACTTTTTTTTGTTTAGTTATTTAACCAGGTGAGACACACTAAGCTGAAAGCTTTTTTACAGGTGCAACCTGTAATAGTAGTCTTCCTATATACTAAAAGGATAATGTTGAGTAAGTATAGCTTAATAAAAACATATCTCAGTATTTCCAGATATTTACTTAAAAATATGTTTTAGCTTATCTGAAACAGTTGCTTAGGATAAATACCTTTAGATTTCATCTTGAGATGTCAATTTAGAAAATAATAGCTTTACCGAGTTAGAAATTATGGAACCATGATTCCCATAAGTTCACATTATTGCACTTGAACAGGTCCTTACATGGCACTTCCTTCTGAAATGCATCAACACTGTGATGGCACTGACTTGCAAAGAGGGGGGATTGTAGGCACAACAGCGGCCATAAGCCACTACACCCTGCCAAAGTGTAAAAAAGATGATTCACCTTGAATCTCAGCTGCCTTAATGCACCTGAAAAGAACTGGTCATAAAAACATTTTCTTTTAAACCAAGCAGACGTGCAACTGCGTAACCCTGGCATATGAAATTCATCTCAACACCCAGGAAGCATGGAACAACTTACGTTGAACAATATGTTGTAAGCTTGCTGGATTCAAGGACATTCAAAATGCCAACCAAATAAATGTATTAGATTCAGACTATGTCTAACAGCTTCAAAAAGTACTTTGAAATTAGGACCCAGCAGTTCTTATGGTCACTGAGTCAGATTCACATCATAAGAAGGGGGCTCACCTCAGAAACCATATAACCAAGGAACTGGGTCCTCGAAACAAGGAACTACCTGCTACCAACTACCCTAGCACTGTAAGACTGCAATGAGATAATCTTCCTATACCTCATCTTGAACATGCACAGTGGAAGGTCTTGTGCTTATAAGTATATTAATAGTCTGTCACCTTATGGACAAAGTTCAAAAAGAAAAATAGGCAGGTGAATGACAGAGCCATGATGAGTCAGAACATCTCGGCACGTATGCTGTAAGACTTCTGACCCAAGGCAAGCTCTTGCCCAAATATGGCTGTACCATCCCAAACTTCATTCTACTCGTGAGGTAGACTGACACATCAGAATAATTCTGAGAAGTATTCTGCCTATAAAAGACTGCTCCAAGTACCAACAATTTGTATTACCTACTAACTTGACCTGAATCTGTGTTTCATTGCTGGAAGAGATCTTACATCTACGCTACTGCTACTGACTTTAAAACTATCACTCTGCTAAAACTCTAAAAACTTTTGGTTTCTGACAGAAGTAAGAAACATTAAAACTAAACTAACTTTGTTATTTCATTATTTCATTTGCAAAGCCTTGAGGAGAAAAGAATCCAAAGAACCAGGAAGAAATCTTCTTCATACAGCTCTCCAAGATACCTCAAATTTCCAGATGTCAGGGAGATAAAAAGACTCTTTGCCAAATGATTAGTTAAGTATAAAACTTTAATTTAAGGTGCTTAAAAATGTGTCTTTGAAGAATCCTGGTTCCATAATATATACACATAAATATATACTGCAGTGAAATATTGTTTAAATGCTAGCAAAGACTATTACTACCTAGGGATTGTGTATTTGTGTTAGTACAAGTTATTCTAAAGAGAATATTACTTTAAATAACCTCCAGAGAGGAGTTACAGGAACTCCTATGTGCGTAGTAAAGACTGCGATAGAAGTGAAAGTGCACAAACTGAAAAAGTCTGATGAGAATTTTTAGAAATGTCTTGTAATGTTTCAGTGTTAAAAATATGTTAAATGTTAACTGTGTGTTAAAATAAACAGCTTTTAATCATACTACATGTCCAAGTGAAATCTGTCATCTCAGGAAGTAACCACAAAAACAAATAGGCACAATTTAGAAACATACATAGAAACATAGAATCTGATGGCAGATAAGAACCGCTTGGCCCACCCAGTCTACCCATTTCCCTACCTAATGGATAAGCTGCAGATCCTAGTTAATCAACAGCCTGCTTCCTCTTACCCCCAGCCCCTACAATTGCCTTATGATTGTCCCATGCATTCTTTAATTCTAGCACTGTTTTTGACTCCACAACCTCCACAGGAAGGCCGTTCCATGCATCCACAACCCTATCCATGAAAAAATACTTCCTCACATTACTTCTGAGCCATCCCCCCCATCTTCAAATTGTTCCCCCTTGTTCTTGCACACCTCTTTTTCTGAAAGATTCTTTCCTCTTGGACTTTGTTGATTCCCTTGAGGTACTTGAAAGTTTCTATCATGTCCCCCTCTCCCTCCTTTCCTCAAGGCTATACGTACATATTAAGCTCCTTAAGTCTCTCTTCATATGTCTTCTGGTGCAGACCCTGCACCATTTTAGTTACCCTCCTCTGGACTGCCTCCATCCTGTCTATGTATTTGTGGAGACTGGGTCTCCAGAACTGCACACAGTACTCCAGATGGGGTCTCACCAGCTGTCTGTACAGAGGGATAACAACTTCCTGTTTTCTACTGTTGATGCCTCTCCCTATGCATCCCAGTATCCCCCAGCCCTTCTTACTGCCCTCTTACATTGCTTGCGCACCTTTAGGTCATCTGATATGACTACCTCCAGGTCCCTTTCCATTTTTGTTGTTGTTAGTATCTCACCCCCCCTTGTGTACTCTTCCCCTGGGTTTTTGTTTCCCAGGTGCATTACTTTGCACTTCTTAGCAGTGAATCAAAGCTGCCATACATTTGACCATTCCTTCAACCTTGCCAAGTCCCCTCTCACCCTTTCCACCCCACCTTGTGTAGCAACTCTGTTGCAGATCTTTGTGTCATCTGCAAAGAGACATACTTTTCCTTCCAGTCCCTCTGCAATGTCACTTATAAAGACATAGAAGACGACCGGTCCTAGTACTGAACCCTGCTGTACCCCACTAGTAACCTCCCTTTCTTCAGAGTGGACTCCTTTTACTATTACCCTCTGTGTCCTGTTGTCCAGCCAATTCTTTACCCAGGCCACCATCTTGGGACCCACTCCAAGGTTGGCTAACTTGTATATTAATCTTTTGTGTGGGACTGTGTCAAATGCCTTGCTAAAGTCTAGGTAAGCCATGTCCACAGCCCCTCCCTGATCTACTACTTTGGTCACCCAGTTAAAGAAATCTATTAGATTTGTCTGACATGACCTTCCCACTGTGAATCCATGCTGCCTTGGGTCCTGTGCCCCTCTGGCCTCTAGGTACTCAACAGTTCTTTCCTTCAGAAGTGATTCCATCATTTTCCCTATCACTGAGGTTAAACTAACAGGTCTGTAGTTTCCTGCTTTTGCCCTGCTCCCACTTTTGTGAAGTGAATAACATCTGCTCTCCTCCAGTCCTCAGGTACCACTCCATCCTCCCATAATTTGTTAAAGAGGGTAGTCAGTGGTGTCACTAGTTCTACCCTTAGTTCTTTTAGAATTCTGGGATGAATCCCATCAGGCCCCATTGCTTTGTCCACCTTCAGTTTTAAGAGTTCTTTCAGACCTTTTTTTTCTGTGAATGGGCTGGTATCAACCCTTATATCCAGAGTGTTTCTATTGTTTGGTTTAGGTACCTCTTCCTCTTCATTTGTGAATACTGAGCAAAAAATATTTGTTTAGTACCGCTGCCTTTTCACAGTCACCCTCTGACCACCCCCCTCCCCTTTATTAAGCCTCACTATCCCTCCCTTGGTCCTCCTTCACTCCCTGATGTACCTATAAAAGGTTTTATCCCCCTTCTTAACTGATTTGGCTATCTTTTCCTCAGTTTGGACCGTTGCTGTTCTGACTGCCTTCCCTGCTTCCTTTTGCTTTAACTGATACAGTTCTCTGTCCTGCTTCTTCTGTGATTCCTTGTACTTCCTGAATGTTTTCATTTTCTCCCTAACCTTCCCTTCCACCTCCTTTGAGAACCATAGTGGTTTCTTACATCATTTTGTTTTGTTTATTTGCTTCACACAAAGGCTTGTTGCCTCTGTGATGGCAGTTTTGATTATTCCCCATTGTTCTTCCACCCCTCCTTCCTGCCCATTGGCTATCTGCATTCCTTAGGAACTGACCCATTTTGGCAAAGTCAGCACTCCTAAAGTCCAGTACCTTTGCCTTTGTATGGCTTGACTCTACTGCTGTGTTTATCGTGAACCATACTGTTCGATGGTCGCTAGTTCCCAGATGGCTACCCACTTCTAAATCTGTGATCCTCTCTCCATCTCCATTTGAGAGTACCAGGTCTAAAATTGTTACCTCTCAAGTGGGTTCCAATACTAGTTGTCTAAGGCATGCCCCCTGTAGGACATCTAGAATGACCCCATTCTTGGAAGTGGCTGCTGCAAAATGTACTCCAGTTAACTTCTGGCATAGTCAGATCCCCATCAACAATATCTCCCCTTTTTCTGCCATTCTAAGGATGCCTTCTATCATTTCTTTGTCCATTTCCTCCCCCTGAGATGGAGGTCTGCATACAACCCCTGTGCGGATTGTGGTGCCATTGCCTGTCTCCAAATTTACCCACAGTGCTTCCTCTCCTCCCCGTTTACCCTTTTGTTCTGTTGCTTTGATTTCTTCCCTTATGTAGAGAGCTACTCCTCCTCCTCCTCTCCTCACTTCAGGACAGCCCCATACTGTATACCTTTCCTTAAGACAGCCACAGAGTTAAATTGATTAATAGTAATTGTGCTTACATAGTTCTTTGTGAATACTCATGGGGCTGAGGCCAATCCGAGTGGGAGACATGTACCCTCAGAGTGCTGGAGCAGCCCTTCGGTGGGTGTTTCAAATGAATATCCTCTGGCCATCATCCTGAGAAAACTGATAGGGACCCCTGCCCCTGCTGGGTGTGCAGCTTTTACCAGCGGCTGGAGCAAGAGACTGGCTTAAGAGGCATTCAGCTTAAACTGCACCATGGGGTGGCTGGGTGCTTGGATTGGGATGCTCCCATCTCCAAGACAGCACCAATTGCACACAGTGCCTCCCTCCATGTGGTGCCTGGCAGCTTGACACCACATACTAGGCATAAGGGAATAGCCGGTGGCTGATGGACCCTGAGGAAGTTAACCGTGTCCCAACTGTGATGTGGCACTGGCACAATGACTTGACGTTTGGAGAGATTGAGCATAGCTTTCCATCTGCCTCTGCCTTGTCATGTTTCAGTGGCATTGGAGACATCATGTATGTTGTCCAGGTCCATCTCGAAAATGAGTTTGTCTCAAAAGTGCTCACCTGGTTAAATAAAGACTTGATTGATTGATTGATTGATTGATTGATTGATTGATGCTGAATGTGACCTGCTCAGCTGCCATTAGGCTCCTGCCCTCCCCTGGTTCCTAAAGCTGGGGGAGCCATCCCCATTATAGAAGCGCTTGTTCTGGGTGCTGCATGAGGGTACAGTCCTCAGGGACCAAACAGAGGGGGATGCTACATGAGGGTCCTCTGCTGCACAGGTGATACTGGCTGGGACACTACTGGATGGTCCAGGTGATTATTGCTGCTGCACTTGTAGAATAGGGAGGAGAAAGCTCCTGTGCTAAGTGCTGCCTGGCATGGAGTGGACACTACATGAGGGTCCAGTCCTCAGAGAGCACACAGTGGGGGATGCTACACGAGGGTCCCCAACTGCCCAGAGGATACTAGTCAGGACACTACTAGAGGGTCCAGCCTCAGTGTTGGGTAAGTTACTTTTTCTATTACTTTCTATTACTTTTGGAAACTTGTTCCAGAAAGCTCTGTGCAGTCATTAGCAAGGATGGAGAAGTACTGGAAAATGTAATACACCTTACAGTTATAATTACTTATGTCTTTTTATACAAAAGTGATACGTAACTGTAACTGATTAAATTTATTTGAAAGTAACTAGTAACTAACCTATTACTTTCAAATATATGTCATCTATTATAGTTTTTTATTATTTTTGTATTGTTTTTGTGTAAGAAGAAATGAGTAACTGTAACTGTCAGGTGTATTACTTTTTCTAGTACTTCTCCATCCTTGCTAGTGACTGCACAGAGCTTCCTGAATCAGGTTTCTAAAAGAAATAGAAAGTAATAGAAAAAGTAACTTACCAAACACTGTCCAGCCTGGTGATTTCCTAATCATTACCCCTGTCACTGCACAGCAAGTTTTTTTTTAAGACATGCAAAAAAGATGGGAGAAAATTTAAAGTTAGTTCCACATTGTAAGTGTTGATGGCTGCTAGATGAGAATAGCAAAATAAGAAAGGCAATGTGACTTCACATAATTATCTGACTATTAAAGAGCCCCTGACACCACTGTGACATCTTTGAGAAAATGTAATGTTTATTTATTTATTTATTATAATATTCAGAAAGACCTTTGAGTCAGTGATTCATTTACAAAGGTTCCACGTCATACATAAAAGGTACAGGGACAGTACTTAAAATACAGATTACAGGACATTACAAATAAACAGTCCAAGAGGTTACATAGTTGTCCAGTTGCTGGCTAACAGAAATTTCATTTTTCATATCTTTAGCACAGCTAAAAAGGTTACAGAGGGTTCTGTAGAGGCTGATAGTCATATAGTTTCAAAGGTGCAATTTGGTACGGGATACGACAATTGTTAGTTTGAAAGAGGCATAGTTTAAGCACAAGTGAGCTCATATTTCAATACTGTTTCTGTATTTCTCATTCTTCTTTATTACTAAGGACATCTGCATGTAAACAGGACCACTGGCCTATCTGTTCTGGCTGCTTGCCTACATATGACATCACAGTTATTGTTATGATATCACAGTCTCTGGCTGTGGGGATAATTATGATGTCATAAACGGGGAATTATTTATTTAATTTATTTAATTATTTAAAAGTTGGTAATCTGGAAAAGCACCATGACCAGAAGCTAATTTCCAAGTGCAACCTGGATTATGATGTCATATGTAGGATAGCAGAAAGAGTAGGTAACGTCTAAGGGACAGTAATCCTCTTTCTTACAGCTGTCCTGGGTAGTAAAGAAAAAAGGTAAATAATTATAGAAAATACACTGAGTATAAACTGAGCTGTCTAAATCTCACAGGTTTTCCAAGTTTTTCTGACAGTGTCAGGAGCTCCTTAAGGGAGCAATCAGAGATCATGAGCAACCTCTAGGGATGCATGAGGAAAACTGGATTAGTATTGTCATGGCTGGGGGATTGGCCTCTGGCAGACCACAATTTATGATTGTGCACCAGCCAGTAGGATGGGTGGAGGATTATTTTTTTTATTTTATTTAAACAGCAGTTTGGAAAACCTTTGAGCCATAGGCTCATTTACAAAGGTACCTTGTCACAGTAAGACAAACCAAAATACACAATATAGCAGTACAACACATAAGTATAACAGTAAAATTAAGACATAGATACAAACAAGCTGGTACAGGTAGGATGGATGCAAACAATACCAGAGTTATGTCATCCTTAGCAGCTTAGTAATAAGCTTTGTCATAAGTATTAGTACGGCTTTGACTAGTGGCAGTTACAGCATCGAGGTGTTAATAAGGTGGTTACGTAAGGAAGTTTTGAAGCACAATAGAGTTGGAGCTTCGGAGATGGAGGGGCAGTGTGTTGAATCAGAAGGGGCCCTAAAGCTGAAGGCTCTTTGGCCGTGAGAGGTCCTAGCTCTAGGGATAACAAGAGGTTTTCCCAGAGGTCAGTGTGAACTAGTGGGACAGAGCGGTATGGTGGTGGTCAATCCTGGTGGGGAAAGCCCAAGGAGGGTCTTTTTGTAAGGGTACAGGTAAGATATTTGAGGCTCATCGAGATCAAGTACCAGCGCTTTAGCATACAGTAGACAGGTGTGTGTCATCCTAGGTGCTCCAGTAATTAACCTGCAGGCCTTATTCAGAGTAGTACGAATTTTATGGAATGCAGTCTGATCAGCAGCACCACACCAGCAGTCCATAGTCCACTAGGGACAGGATAGAGGGTGACTGCTGAGTCGAACAGCCTCCCGGGAGGCAGTGTTTATACCGATGTAAGATGCCCAATCGGATATTAGTGGCAGTGGCTAGGGCAGCGATGTGTCCATGGAAGGAGAGGAGGGTCAAAATGGATCCCTAGGTATTTATAGAGCAAACTTGTTCGAGTGGGAATGAGGACCCAGAGTGAATGAGGAGTTTGAAGTTGCAGGACTTGTTTTGGGGATGAGTGAAGAACATGGTTTTTGTTTTTAAGATTTATCACCAATCTATGTTCCTTGAACCAGCCCTCGGCTTCAGTGAAGGACTTCTGCAGCGAGTCCTGGAGGGCAGTAGGGTTACGACTTGAGGCAAAGATGACTGCATCATCAGCGTACAATAGAATGTTCCCGAGCAAGAGCATGGAAGGGTGTTAAGGTAAAGGAGAATAGTAAGGGGCCCAGAATGGAGCCCTGGGGAACCCAGAAAGATGGGACAGATGTCTGAGTAGGTCCCATTAATTTTACACACTCTGAGCGTCAGACAGATAACTGGTGCACCAGGAGATAGGCCCAGCAGCAAAACCAGAGAGAGACTAAGGGCATCAAGAAGGAGGGTTGTGAGACAGTGTCGAAAGCTTTAGAGGTCAATGAAGACAGCACCAGCCAGAGAACCAGTGTCTAAGGAGGAGTGGAGAAAGTTGGAGAACTCTGGGAGGGCTGTGTTGGTACTGTGGCCCGCTCGGAAGCCATGCTGCTCAGGACAAAGGACATTGTAGGTGGAGAGGTAGTCAGAGATTTGAGAGGCCACCACTTTTCCAAGGCCTTGGAGAGAGGAGAGAAATGGAGATCGGTCGATAGTTTCCAGCCACAGTCCTATCACCACCTTTAAAGATAGGGGTGACAGTGGTGACTTTCAGGCAGTTGGAACCTTCCCAGGCAAAGAGAGTGGTTGATGAGGCATGTGATCGGGTAGGACTGTGTCTAAGACCAGCCGTGGGATACACGGATCCAGGGTGTCACTGCCTGTACTATTACTCTTGAGGGCAGTGACAAGGTGCGTCCCTAAGTTCTTGGGCAGAAACATGGCGGAGGAAAATAAGAGCGAGAAAGATTTATTGCAGGTGCTGGGGAGGAGGTCAAAAAATTTGTAGGGAGGATAGGGCTAAGGTCAGTGAATGAGGTGTTGAGGTGGTTGGCTATGAGGGCTGGGTCTGAGGAGATCACACCATTAATGTTGATCTGGGTGGGTGGGGGCGTGTGCACTCCCATTTAACTGATTAATGTTATCCCAGAAGGTTCTGGGATTCCCCATGAGGCAGTGGTGAGGACCGGTGGTGCTCAGACTTGGCCTTTCTGATGGTCCAGTGCACTTGTTTGGGCGGCAGCATATAACCGCCTGTCATTGGGCGGCCAGTCTCAATGTGCAGTGCCATAGGTTGTCCCTATGTTTGAGCTGGTGGATCAAAGCTGGGGTAACCCAGGGGCATTCTTCCTTTTAGAGCGGTGGGTCAACACGGGGCAAAGATATCACAGGCATTATTAAAAGTTTGGGTAAAGAAGGAGAGAGCTGTGTCAATGTCAGGAGTTGCCTGTATAGGAGACCAGTCAATTTGGGACAGAAGTTCCTTAAGTTTTATCAGTCCACCAGGTATTAGAGCCGGCATGTGGACTGTGCTATGGGTTTGGGGACTGAGGTTGACCAGTGGAATAGAATGGGGAGTGATCACTGAGAGAGTCTGGGAGGACTTGTACATTGGGGATCCGATTAGGGTGGTGAGTACCACATCAAGCAGGATACTGGAGCCTCTCTTGGGGTTAGTCCTGGTAGGGTGGGTAACTAGTTGCGTGTAGGTCTATTGCAGAAAAGGAGTCTCGGGTAGAGGAGGAGGGGCTGAGCCAGTTGACATTTAAGTCACCACAGAATTTGATCAAGCGGAAGAGGTAGAGAGGTAAGGTATTCTGTAAGAGAGGCAATGGCCTGCGTTTGGTCCCTGGGGAGACATTATGCAGTAGTCAGATAAAGGGTCCCTTTAAAGGGTCAGGGGTTAGTTGGCGTGGCGCCTGGGCCCTGGAGTCAGGATGGGAGTGGGCAGGGCTAGTACGGGAGAGATTCCTTGACATAAATAGGCGCAGTCACGCCTCCCAACACGGTCGGACCGGAAAAGGGTGAAACCAGGAAGGAGACTAGGAGTCAGGGAGGATTTTGACAGCCAAATCTCTACCAGGGTGATGACATCAGGGTTAATTGATGTGACCAGGCATTGTAGTGAGTCAAACTTTTAGGAGGCTACAGATATTCATGGAGACCATGCATAGGCCTGTGGTGCGAGTTGGGGAGCTCCTGGGAACCGGGCCAGGGTTTGGATGAATTTTCCTGACAGGAGTAGTAGCATGACTAACACCTGGCTGGGAGATGGTGAGAGGTTTTCCTATGATTGACATGAGAGGGAGGGAGGGAGGCTAAGGGAGCAGGGGTGGGCAGGGAGGTACAGGAGGAAAGCAAGAATAAGAAGACACCCAGATGTGCCTGAGGTGAAGAGAAAGCTAGGGGGAGGGCAGGGAGGATGGGGACACACAGAGGTCCCAAGGGGCAGGAGAGGAGGTTCAGGAGCAAGGGGAGGGAGGGGTGCCATGGCACAGTGTGGACTAGCAGATGGGTAAGTGGGTAAGTGCACTGCTAGTGGGGATAGGCACAGGCAGAGCGTGAGGCAGGGCCCATACATTGTGGTGAGCAAGATCCCAGGGAAGTAGTGCTGTACAGGTAGGAGTAGGAAGTAGTGAGGAGCATAGGTCCCTCTAGTGGCCAACAGGTATAACCTGCAAATGGGAAAGTGGGGAGATAGGTTCTGGGCAACAGGACGTGATATCACCGGATGTGATGTCACGGGGTGGATCAGCAAATTGAGCCGCCCTGGGTGGGAGGGTGGTTGGGCGGGCGGGGCAGGCGGGCGCGCCGTCGGGCTAGCACCCCTCTGCAGGCATCCAGACGATGTCCACTTGTAAGGAATGTAGGAGCAATGGAAAGGTTGCAGGGGATAAACTTTCTTATGAGTAAGTAAGCATTTTACATTTCAGACATACAGCCTGAGTTGGGACCTGTCAGCAAGGAAAGTAGAGGCTCGGTAATATTTTGAAGACTGGAAATATATAAACTGAGGTGACTGCCCTTGCTAATCCAATCTGTTGTCCATGCTAAACTTATCATGTTGAGATGCAGCTCCTAATTTTTAGGGATCTCTTTCTTCCATCCAGTTTTACAAATGGGAGAGCACTGAAGCAGAGAGAGTTCAAGTTGTGGCATGCTTAAGGTCTCTGAGTAAGCCAATGGTTAGGGTGGGCTTTGAACCTTTGATCTTATGATTCTTAGTCATGTTCTGTGACCACTGGATCTCAAAGCATGCAGATTTTCTGCCTGGCGGGCATGTGCTATGGCAGAAGAATTTCAGTAATGCTAACTCCCCCAAACAGAAAGAGAATCAATTTTTTACTAATTGTATGACTGTAATTAGACCAGCCACCTCTACTAGTCCAGTTGACTAGCTGAAGAATGCAGAGTGAGGGTCCAGATGGAGCCATCTGTAGAGTATAAGGTAAGGTGAAAAAAATAATAAAGGGCATGAGTGTTATGTGAAAGAGTGTGTGTGTGTGTGTGTGTGTGTGTGTCTGTAGGATGACCTTATGCTAAATTTATATATTGATCACTTTTGGTTCAACACAATGAGTCACTTCAGATCACTTCAACTTACAGCCAAATAATTAAAAAAAGAACATGTTAGCCCTTCCTAGTGGGCCAGGGTAGTCCTAGTACCACCCCTCTCCCCACCACAGACACTTTCCACCTTCACATATTCATCCTCCTCCTCCTCCTCCTCCATCCCCAGGCATTTTTTTTTAATTTAATAAAAAAAAAAAAACTAGTTCCTGGCACTATGCCAGGTGCTGGCTGAGGATTATTTATTTATTCATTTTTGTAAAATAAAAAGTTCCCTAGTGGAAAAGGGAAGAGTGGAAAAGGTTGAGATTGACTGGAATGGGTGAGGGGTGATGAAGAGATATCTTGTACCCCGATTTATAACCTGATGGGCCCTCATATCAAGACCCAAAGTGTCTTTTGCCAAACTGTCAAAGTCAAACTGAAGACTGGGCAAAATCAAAACTGAAACAAAACTGCATATTTTCACATTCACTCACTCATAGTCTGTGTGCACTGTATGTAATGTATGTGTCTATTGTTTTTAACTGAATGTGATTTATTGAAGGTATGTCATAAAACAACAAACAAACACAGAAACACATGTAAATGAGCAACAAAATAATCAGCAGAACAAACAGCAAAAATAAAACATAAGATGCAGAAGCAATTAATGACATCTTTGGGCCTTACACAAGTGGTTACTTCTGCCACTCATAACAGTGGTCACTCCTTGGACTTGGTTTTCCTCCTGGGGATTGAGGCCTCTGACGTGGAGGTGGAACCTGTCAGTTGGTCTGATCATTACACTGTGGGGTTCAGTTTTTGCACCTCCCCCCCTTGTAAGCCTACCCCTGTGGAGATGGTTAGGTACCGCTCTTTGCATGATGTTAGCTCTATGGGCCTGGCAGTGGTGCTTGACCTATCGGAGTTTTCTGAAGTGAGCGATGATCCTGATGCCTTGGTGTTGGCTTATAATAGGGCCATCTCCTTGGCTCTTGATCAAATTGCTCCTGTCCATGTTTGTCCTCTCCCCTTTGACCTCGGTTTCCATGGTTTGATGGGACCTTGAGGAGATGCGGTGACAGGGCGAAGGTTAGAGGGTCATGGCGGAGAACTGCCCTTGATGCCGACCATCTTTGACTGATGGAACATTATCAATTCTATCATTCTACAATCTCTCATAAGAAGGCAGAGTTCCTGTCTGGGGAGATTGCGGCTGATCAGAACCGACCAGCTCAGCTTTTTTGAACTGTTGACAGACTGTGCAACCCAGCCTGTCTTCAGGTTCAGAAAGCTTTTTCACAAATAGAGTGTGATGAGCTTGCTCGCTCCTTTGCAAATAAGGTGGCTGACATCAGGGCAGAGCTCCAGCCAGCTTCCTCTATGGGAGAAGCTATTGATTGGCATTTGGTCGCATCCTCCGGTCACTCCTGGAGTTCCTTTGACTGGCCTGAGTTCATTGATGTCATGAGGATTGTCCATAGTATGCACCCTACTTCCCTACTTGCTGTAGTTTGGATCCGGGCCCAACTTCCCTGATAAAGGGTTGTCTTGATATCATTGGCCCTGTCCTAGCACAGATAGTGTGGTGCTTCTTGGATATGGGTGAGTTTCCTAGCTCTCTGAAGGAGGCAGTGCTGACACCTCTCCTGATGAAAGCTTCCTTGGACCCAGGCTGCTTTGCTAACTACAGGCCAATCTCTAATCTTCCCTTTGCTGGGAAGATTATTGAGAAAGTAGTGGCTGCACAATTGGAAAACCATTTAACCATCCATGACATCTATGAACCGCTCCAGTCTGGTTTTCGTACGAGGCATAGTACCGAGACAGCACTGGTTCGGGTGCTCAGTGATCTCCTGATGGCTAGAAATCAGAAGAATCGTTCCATCCTCATTCTTCTTGATCGCTCATCAGCCTTTGACACTGTGGACCATGGGGTACTTCTTGGGCACCTGGAGTTCATCTGTGGCCTGTTGGGTACAGTCCTCAGATGGTTTAGATCTTTCCTTACTGACAGAACTCAGAGAGTGGTGTTGGGGATAAATTCTTCCTGCCCAGTCTCTCTGTCATGTGGGGTTCCCCAGGGCTTGGTGTTGTCCCCCATATTGTTCGCAGTGTATATGCTGTCCCTCGGAGACATTGTAAGAAGGTATGGGCTGAGGTTTCACTGCTATGCAGATGATACCCAGCTCTACCTATCTTTCGCACCCGACCAGGATAGAGCTCTCCTGATCTTTAATAGCTGCCTCACTGAAATCCAGTGCTGGATGAATTCAAGCTGGTTGAAGTTGAACTCAGAAAAGATGGCGGTAATGGTGGTGGACCCAGGTCGTAGGGTAGAGGGAGTGGGAGTTGGTCTTCCCTCAGGTTTATTTCTGGGAGGTGTCCAGCTTCCCTCCTCTGAATGGGTGTGGAACCTGGGGGTGATTTTTGACAGTGAGCTGACACTTCATTCACAGGTGTCAGCAGTTGTCAAACATTCATTTTACCATCTTAGGAACATCACCAGGATTAAGCACCTTGTTCTGCCCTCAGATTTGCCAACGTTGGTCCACGCCTTTGCTCACGCCTTGATTATTGCAACTCTCTGTATCTAGGGCTTCCTGGGGTTGATATCTGCCACTTACAGTTGGTGCAGAATACTGCAGCCCAGTTATTGACAGGTGCATCTCATGCCTGTCATATTTTGCCGGTGCTGCGTGATCTGCACTGGCTGTCAATTCAGTGTCGAATCATCTTTAAAGTTGGTCTTTTGACCTACAAAGCCCTACACGGACAGGGTCCAGACTACTTGAAAGAGCTTTTAGTTCCCTACTGCCCTAAGTGATCTCTCTGCTCAGTGGATGAGGGGTTGCTAGAGATTCCGAGGGTTTCTTTAAAATCATCGGGTGCTCATGCCTTTATGTAGGCTGCTCCAACCCTTTGGAATTCTCTACCCTGTCCGCTTCATCAGTGTGCATCCGTGGAGGAATTTAAAAAGGCCCTGAAGACCTATTTATGGTCGAAGATTTATTTTAATTAATATTGTGATTTTAGGAGCTCAGATTAGTATGTACTGGTTTTATTTATTATGTTGTCAGATATTGTAACACGTCTTGATTTTAGAATGGTGCGATATAAATAAAGCTTTATTATTATTATATACCCATTGCTACTATCAGTGTAAATTGAACAGTATAGAAAAAAAAACAAAAGGGTATAGGGAAAGTGATACAATTCAATCAATACTGGGCTAAAACCTAAAATCAAAACAAAGCTTAGTTACAAACAGAGTAGGACGTAGTGCATGAAAGGAAATGTATTATCTATTTGAAAGTGTCTGTTGTTTTTGATAAAGTAGAATTAGGGGTGAGAGAGTTAGGGTTTGGGCAAGAGATAGGTAGAGGGGGCTGATGGTGGGCATGAAGAATGCTGAGAAAGTGCTGGTGAGGAGTAAGAAAGGAGTGAGTGGATGGGTGGTGTAAGGGAATTAATGGGTGGGAGAAGTGTGGGGCAAGGACAAAAGAATGATCACAATAATCCATCAAATAAAATAACGCCTTATACACAGGGCACCTAGTGCTCTTTGGCATTTTGTCCTGATTTCTGCAGCAGGGCTCCTAGTCTTCTGTGGCAGCATTTTCTTATTTCTGCAGCATGATTTATTCATTTTCATGGCAGTATGCAGTCCTGCCATTGGTTAAAATAGGATGTGATGCCTCCGATGATATTACATGCCAAGCATAAATGAGGGGCTTCAGGATAAATGAAATGGGACAGGAGCTGGACACTATGGAATAACAGTATATCTGAATAAAATTTACCAAGTATAGTACAGTGAATTCTACCGCTCTGGCTATTTTTCTGCAGCATGATGAAAATTCTGTGGAAATTTCCATGGCTGTTGAATCACAGAATTCCTGGGGTCTTGCTTATACATCAAGCTGATTCAAAAACTACTGTTGGTGACTCTAGTGCAACTTTTGTCTTAGTCTACAGTCACTCACTTTGATGATTACTTATATGACTGCATATTTCTGAGGTGTCTACTGCAGTTTCCTTTCTGCCTAACTAATGCATTCCATTCATAAACTGAAGATAACATATTGTAGTACTCATCCATCTTAGACATTTCAAACTAAAACCAAATTAGCATGATGGATTTCTTACCTGTTTCAGTCTAACCAGTTTATGGTAAGAGGGGTCTGCGGGGTCTTCAACACTTGCTGCATCCCTTGATTTTTTTCCACTTTACCTTTCCCTTTGTTAACCTCCTGCTTTTCCTTACTAGTTTTAACCTGACCTTTCTGTCCTGATTTACTGTCATGATTTCCTTCCCCTCCACTTCCTCTGCTTACTTTGTAGTACTGAAACTCTTAACACCTTGATACATAGGGCAGAATTTTCAAAAGGATCTACCCAAGATGTGCCTGCCCCTATTTCAAAGCAGAAACTGCCAGATTATCTATTAGATGGCCTAACAGCATTGAATGTTTGCATCCGAAAAGGAATGCAATTGTATCCCAAATAGAAGCAACTGTGAGCTGTGTCCAATTTGGGTGCAATTGCATCCATTTTCTGTCATAAATAGAGGATATACAATGGCCTGTGCTCAAATATGCCATTTATTTCCATTCATGAGGTGGCAGAACCATAACTCACACGTGGCAAAACCATGTGTGAGTTATGAAAGTCCTGCCCCCTCATGAATAGAAATTAAAGGCATATTTGAACACAGTGTATTGTATGTTCAGGATCATGATGTAATGCTGACACTCAATAGCCCGACACCCAGAAGCCTGAACTGAAGATCCTGACACCTCAAAATCTGACAGTGGGATTTTGCCTGTGGTGGAGTTAGCAATAATAAATACAGGGGCGTGGGGGGCAGAGCCTCCCTAAACATGTAGAAACAGTCTGCCATGGGCAAAATCCACTGTTGGGATTTCCGGCGTCAGGATGTTTGGTCCAGGCTTCTGGGTGTCGGACTAGTGAGTGTCGGCATTGGGTAGTATATCCATATGTTCTGTGTAGACAATGTCTGTTCTGTGTGACAACTGAGAGCAGATTCATTGTGGGATTGGCAGAATGGGCTGTCAGTTAAGTGATTGTGATGTAGACAAGTGAAAAATAAACAGTGTAATTTACCCATTGAGTTTATAACTTCACTTATCTTTCACTTGGTTCAAAATGTAGGGAAAAGAATGCATTTATTTAAGTAGTGGATTCCCTACATACATTATATACATTGGGACTTTTTGTTGTAAATGGATGCAACATCTGTAAATAGCAGCAGGACTGAATGGATGCAAGTGGATGGACACAACACAGGCACAGCATGAATTTGCATCTGTATCCAACCCTTTTGAACATCCCCCAGTGTGTATTCAGTATCACGATTACTGTCCACATTTACTTCCACAAACTCAGAACATTAACTGGCTGCTTCTTCTCTGATAGTGTACACTTTCATGTTGTTCTCTGTATCTCCTCTGCCATCAGGTGTTGTGCATGTATGTGACATGCCTGTTTCCTGTTTCGGGTTGCAAGAACACATTTCATCTGAACAGTGTCATGAGTTTTAACAATGCAGAGTGTCGGAGAAGGAGTTGCACAATCAGTTACCTTCACAATGATTGATAATTAGTAGCTGTTCTTTTTTTATTAGGGGTCAGCATGTTTCTCTTTACCCTCTGAAGTCCTGCACCTGTCTGCTTTAGCAAGTGCTGCTTATACAGCATGATAGCATGTGACTCCACCCCCTCTCCTCAGCCATGAGATCGGGCTACATATTCCTTTCTATTCCTGACCTGAGTTCCCAACACCTTGTGAGTTCCCCAGCCCTGCATAATTGCACACTCTATGCTCTGTAGTCCTGCACCTGTCTGCTTTAGCAAGTGCTGCTTATCCAGCATGATAGCATGTGACTCCACTCCCTCTCCTCAGCTATGAGATCAGGCTACCTATTCCTTTCTATTCCTGACCTGAGTTCCCAATACCCTATGGGTTCCCCAGCCTTGCATAACTGCACACTGCACAGTCCAAGAACTGTCCCCAGCCAAAGGAAATATTGTGGTGCGTGTATTGCACAATTTGTGGGACAGAGTGTGCATGCACCACTGCAGTGTACTGTACATAATTCTGTGATGCACAGCCACTTTGTCCTATTGACTGTGCATAGCATAACAGGTCTGCTTGAAATCAAGAAAGGGGAACTCAGTGGGTCCAGCGGAGAGTGATGGGGTGGTAAACAAGGAGAACATCTCAGGCAAGCCAGTAAAACAAACAAAAAAAGCTGTATCTGTCTGCTGACCAAAGTGGAGGAAAGGGCAATAAAGGGAGCAAAGGAAAAAAATGCAAATACAGACCCATGTCCAATCCATGCTATGTGTGGGGATTCAGCCAGCTGCCCTGGCATGGTGGGACTGTTTGCACTAAACATGTACTTGTAATTCACTGGGAGAATAAAATAATGAGTAATAAATACTAAGGAAAAAAATCAGCCTAAAAAGAGTAATTTCTTTTTGTAACTGTAGGTAAAAACAAAGTATTTTTTTTGTTAGTAAGTCTAATTGGTATATCTCCCCGACAGCGAAACCATTACAGCGAAAAACTTTGATGCCAACAACATCGACAGTTCACTGTAATGGTGCTCCAGAGACCCCTGCACACTGTCTACAGGTCCTGCACCCACTCCCCAAATCAACTCTGACTCAGGGTTGGGGGCGAATCCCCAAGACAGAAACAGGGGCCAGGTTCCAGGATGGATTTATGTCGACCACAAGTTGCGAATGACATAAATTCCGTTGCTGTGATGCCAGTCGACAAAATTGTTGTCGAACCGGCATCATAGTGTCAGCCTAATTAAACAACATGTGTTGGTTTGTAGACCTGAAAATTTCAGTAGCCTCTGGCTTGTACCCATGTTTTTTTGTGAAGGATAGTGGTGGTGCTCTGGCAGTTACTTAAGCAGCCCCTAGTTGTAGTCCTTTTGGGAGTAGCTCTCCACTGTTGAGCAGCCCCAGTCTTGTAAACACAGTTTTTTGAGGGGTTAGTGCTCTTGCATTTCAGTTGCCCTAAGCTCTTAGCCAGTTCTTTGTATGTGTATGTGGTGGTGTTCTGGTATTTGAGTAGTCTCTGATTGATAGCCATTCTAATGAAGTGGATGTAGTGCTCCAGTATTTGAGTTGCCCCTGGCCTAAAATCAATGTTTTGGAGGTGGTGTGTAATTGCTGTCCTGTTTCTTTTACCATTACAATATGTACTTGTTTTTATTTTATTATACTTTAAAACTGAAGGAAAGGGTGAATATTATGTTGACATCACAATGGCCATAATTTCAAATCCAGAACTGAAACCAGGAGTGATTTATTAAAGCCAAACCCAAATCACAACCTGCTGTACCTGGCTTGGCCACTCCTAACAGATTTAGCATTTAACTAATAATCATTCTGTTCACCACCACATGTCCAATGAAGAAACATAGAACCACAGAAACAAAGAATTTAACAGCAGAAAAAGAACACTTGGCCCACCCAGTCTACGCAGATGGTCCTTGCCTAGTATGTCTACACAGACCCTAACTGGTCTCCTGCAACCCACCCTCCTTCCTGCCTATTTACTGATATTTAGCTATGTCTGTCCTATGCATGTTTGAAGTCCCCTGCTGTTTTCATCTCCACCACTTCCACAGTATTCTATTCTAGGCATCTACCACTCTTTCAGTGAAGTAGCACTTCCTCACATCCCTCTTAAACTTCTCTTCCCCTTCAGCTTCATCACATGCATTCTGGTCATGGTGTTCTTTATCATTGAAAGAGACTACCTTCCTGCACACTGTTATCTCCCGTGAGGTACTTGTTAATCATTAGTTGCCCTCCTCTGGATTGCTTCTACCCTGTCAACATCCTTTCTGAAGTGTTGTCTCCACAGCAAGACATAATATTCTAGGTGGAGTTTCACAAGACAGAGATATACAGTGGCAACACCACCTCCCTCCTCCTGCATGAGATACCTCTCTCTATGCATCCCAGCTAACCAGTGGCCTCAATCCCTGCTTTGTCACACTGCCCTGCCATTTTGAGGTCATCAGTATGGATACCCACAAGTTCTCTTTCCTGATTAGTTTCTGTCAGTACCCCCCCCCCCATCTTATGCTAACTCCTAGGTTCATATGTGTTTTGGGTGCATGCTTTTACATTTTTTGGCATTGAACCCACCTATCATACTCCTGACCACTCCTGGAGTTTTCCAAGGTCACTATGGCATTCTCTCCACCACCTCCTGAGTGTCCACCCTATACAGATTTTGGTGTTACCTGCAAAAAGATGCACCTTTCCTTCCAGTTCTTCTGCAATGTCACTTATGAAGATATTGAAGAGGACAGGTCCCAGTATTCAGCCATGTAGCCCCCTGATAGTCACTCTCTCCTCTTTAAAGTGAGTGCAGTTAGCCACCACCCTTTGTCGCCTATTCTTTCACCAGTTCCTTACCCAATTCACCACTTTGAATCCCACCACTAGACTACTCAGTTTCTTTATCTTTTTTATGAAGCAGGCAGGGAGGAGCAGGTAGGCAAAGAGTGCATAATGAGTGATACATGGGGAGCACATAGGAAATGAAGCCGGGGTGGGGAAAGACGCTGAGGAAGGAGGACAGGAGCAGAGGGAGGGTAGACTGTAAGACATGAAGGTCAAGTTAACAAATGTCTGTAACCTAGGAAATAAGGTTCCAAACCTGGAAGCCTTGTTGGCAGATGCAGACCTTGACATAGCAGCAATAACAGAGACGTGGTACTCTGCTAATCATGGCTGGGCAATCAATGTACCAGGCTATACACTGTTCAAGAGGGACAGGGAGGGTAAAAAGGGTGGGGGGGTGGCACTGTACGTCAGAGATGGTATAAAGGCTACAAATGTTCAGGGAAGACAGGTGGAGGCCAAGGCAACGTGGATAACCCTGGAGCCAGGGAATGGAACAGCAATATGCACAGGGCACACTACGGACCTCCAACACAAAGAGAAGACGTTGACATGGAACTGGTGGAGGACATACACAACATAGCAGCTAAAGGCAAAATCCTGCTACTGGGGGATTTCAATATGCCAGATGTGGATTGGACTACCCAGGTGGCTGCTACAGCCAGAAGCACAGCCACCCTAGAATCCCTGCAGGGGGTTGGACTCAGGCAGCTGGTGCATTAACCAACCAGGGACAAGTCAATTCTGGACCTGGTAAGGACGAATGGGAACAGTGTCAAAGAAATACAGGTTCAAGGGCAGCTGAGATCCAGTGACCACCACATCGTGTGGTTCAGCATGGCAACATGGAATCAAGTATGCCAAACAAGGGCAAAAGTATTAGATTTTAGGAGGGTGGATTTCACTGAAATGGGTAGATGTATACAAGCTGTTCTGGGAAAGGAGAGGTAATAGAGGGGGTGGAGGAACAATGGGATAAACTGAAAGGAGTCATAGTGGGAATAACAAACTAATGCATTAGGATGGTTCTCTAAGGAGGTGGGGGACAAAGTCAGGGCTAAAAGACTGAGTTTCAGGAAATATAACAGGGAGCCAAAGGGAGGAGGACAGCGAGATGTTCCTTGAATGTCTAAGGGAAGCAGGGAAGGCTGTTAGGAGAGCTAAGGTACAGACAGAAGAGGATTTAGCATGGTCTGTGACAAAAAGGGGATAAGCATTTTATAGGTACTGTACATCAGCGAAAGAAGAAAAACCAGGGGGATTGTGAGGCTCAAAGGGAAGGAGGAAGGGTGTACGGAGGGAGATCTGGACAAGGCAGAAATACTGAACAAATACTTCTGCTTAGTATTCACTATGGAGGGGGAGGGTCAAGGACCACAGATGGGTAGCAGAGGCAATGGGGAGAGGGGAGAAGTGGACACTAGTCCATTCACAGTGGAGAGAGTTCTGGAAGAACTCACAAAGCTGAAGGTGAATAAGGGCATGGGGCCAGACAGCATCCAACCGAGGATATTAAAGGAGCTACTAAGGGAACTAGAAGCACCTCTGGCAGCCCTGTTCATGGAGTCACTCAACACCGGTGTGGTTCCAGAGGACTGGAGGAGGGCACATGTAGTCCCACTGCACAAAAGAGGCAGTAGAAAGGAGGCGAGGAACTACTGGCTGGTCTGCCTCACCACAGTGGTGGGAAAGATCATGGAGACACTGCTGAAAGAAAGGATCGTGGCACACCTGGAATCCAGGGGTGCCCAGGATCTGAGGCAACATGGATTCACAGCAGGAGGGTCATGTCAAATGAATCTAATAGATTTTATTGATTGGGTGACTATGGAAGTAAATCAGAGAGGGGCAGTAGACGTCACCTACCTAGATTTCAACAAAGCCTTTGACACCATCCCACATGGAAGGCTGGTTAGCAAGATGGGTAGTTTGGGCATGGGAGACAAGGTGGTGAACTGGGTTAGGAACTGGTTAACAGATAGGAGAAAGAGTGTGTTGGTAAATGGGGTGCAGTCTGGTGAGGGGGGAGTGACCACTGGGGTTCCGCAGGGATCAGTACTGGGACCAGTCCTGTTGAGTGTCTTCATTAGTGACATTGCAGATGGGCTGGAAGGAAAGGTCTGTTTGTTTGTGGATGATACCAAGATCTGCAACAGGGTGGATACTCTAGAAGGAGTGCGGAAAATGAAGAGGAACCTGGAGAAACTTGAAAGATGGTCAGAGATGTGGCAACTAAAGTTCAATGCAAAGAAATGCAAAATAATGCACCTGGGTAGACAGAACCCTGGGGAGAGCTACAGGTTTGGGGGGGAGGAGCTGACTGTCACCAAGGAGGAAAGGGACCTAGGGGTCATCATGTTTTATGACCTTAAGGTATCAAAGTAGCACTCAAAGGCGGTAGAGAGGGCCAGTGGCATGCTGGAGTGCATAGGCAGGGGTATCACTAGTAGGAGGTGGGAGGTGGTGATGCCATTGTATAAAACACTGGTAAGGCCTCACCTGGAGTACTACATGCAGTTCTGGAAGCCACACCAGTGCAAGGACATAAACAAGGTGGAGACTATCCAGAGAAGGGTGACAAAGATGGTGCAGGACTTGCACCACAAAACATGAGGATAGACTAAGGCACCTCAATATGTACTCATTGCAGGAGAGGAGAGAACGGGGGGACATGACTGAAACTTTCAAGTACCTCAAGGGCATGAACAAGATGCAGGTGGTGGACCTTTTTGAATGTAGAAAAAGTACTAGAACAAGGGGGCACGATATGAAATTGGAGGGGGGTAGTTTAAGAGGTAATGTGAGGGTGTCTTTCTACAAAGAAAGGGTAGTTGATGCTTCGAATAGTCTGCCACAGGAGGTAGTGGGGGCAAGCACAGTGGAGGAGTTTAAGCATGCCTGGGACAGGCACAAGGGAAACTTAAGAGGGGAGGGAGTGATGAAAAGCCATTGATCACATAGGGTCAGTGGCCAAATGCAATGTATAGGGCCTACAGGCAGACTGGATGGGCCTGGTGGTCCTTATCTGCTGATAATTTCTATGTTTCTAAGTTTTTATGTTATCAGTCTTCTAAACAACACAGTGTCGAAGGCCTTTTTACATTCCAAATAGACCACATCCTCTGCCCTCCCTTGATCTATTGCCCTAGTCACCCAGTTGAAGAAATCAATCAAATTCATGTGGCATGACATCTGCATTCCCCCCACCCATGAATCCATGCTGCCTTTGGTCTTGTAGCTCACTGGATTCAAAATACTCTGCCATCTATCCTTTAATAGGTTTGCCATTATTAGCCCCCCGATGTGAGACTGGCCAGCGTATAGTTGCTAGCCTCCTTCTCTACTACTGCTTTTATGCAGGTAGAGATGAGCAAAACTGGAAAATTTCACCTAGCAAAATGTTTTGCGTAATTTCTGTATTAAGTGAAATTTTTCACCTAGGCGAAACATAATTTCGCCTCTGATTTTGCTTTCGTGTAATGCAAACATTCGCTCAATTTTGCTGATTTCACTTTCACTTAAGGTGAAATTGCAATGCATTGTGGGTAAATTGCTGAACTATCATGTGCAAGCTGTTTCATGCACAGTATATTGTCTGTTGACTCCAAGAGCAGGTCAATGTGGTGCATCACAGCCAATAAACCATTCAAAGACCTCTTTATTTGTGATTTTTGAGAGTAATTGCTCCCAAAATCTCAATTTAGTTCCTAATGTTGCTAGTGAATCTTTTTTTGTTTTCATACCTATGGATAATACTTAGTTAAACTTAGGTAATGTTTTCAGTTTTTTTTGTGTCTGTGAGGAAGTTGAGTGGGGAAGGGTCAACCATGTGGTGTGTGTGTATGTGAAAGCAGAGCAGGCTAGTTCCTAATATTTGATAGATTTCTCACAAGCTGTGAGTGAGTTTCTGTAATTTCTTTCAAGTCTTAATATATTTGTTGGTGTGCTACTTATTTGTTATATTTTTATTACATATTGACCCTTTTTTGGGTAACTTTATCTGAACAGTTACTCATTCTGAGTAGTTATGTTCCTGTTTCCCTTTGCTTAATCATTTTGTGTTTTATTTTTTTATTGGAAGTATTCATGTACATTGACCACTTGACTTGTCCATATCTAGGTACACTGCATTGTTGAATTGCTCATAGAAATTAAAACTGTGATCTTTCCTCTGCATTGCAGTGTTCCTGTTTTTCTATTTAATTTGCTTACCATATTAACCCTTTCCTCCCTGTTACACTACTGGTGTTTACTACCTGACCCTACTATATAAAAAACTACACAATTTTCAAGACAGTGGTGGTCCCTGCACAATTTTTGAAGGTGACTTTGTTTGTTCATTTCAATTATTGTTGTACCTTCTGTCTGATATATCTATAAGCCAAAATTGTATTAAGTAAGTACTAACACATTGCAGTACTCACCTTATCCAGACACCACTTATCCGGACTGTAACTTGTATTTTGACTGTGAGGTGTTCTGTGTGGTTGGTTTACAATTTAGTTTGTGTGAACCTACCAGTACCTACCAAGTTATCATCAAGTTGTGTAATAGTCATTCCATTTAAAAACTGACATTTGATTAAGAACTACTTAAGTATTTTTTCAGAGTTACTGCACATCCTTGTCGTGGTGGTGTTATCTGCCGGTTTTGTATTGATAGTCTTACTTTTGTCGTCCTGTTACCCCATGTTATTTAACTCGTGTTTTTGTAATTAAAAAAATAAAACAGTGTTTTAACACTCAAATAGGCTACAGTAGCAGTTGTAGGTAGTTGTATACACTACAGTGCAGTTACCTATTCTTATTTCTGTTTGCCCTTTGCAGATATTAGTGCAGGTGTTAAATCGCAGTTATTCGATAGAAATACATAATAATATAGTTCCAGAGGAAGCCAAATGGAACAAGCAAATAAATATGCCTGCCAAGAGATGTTCCAGTTCAGGTAAAGGTGTCTGGGTGGGAGGTGGCTCAAAGAAGTCTGTTGGAATATGCAAACCTATTTCAGAATCAGTGCCCTCTGTGAGTTCCACTGCTGCTGTGGTAGCCAGTAGCAGCAAACCAAAGTTAGAAGTGGCTTCAAGTCTGTGACTCACTTTTTTACTGCCCAATCTGTAGCTAGCATGTTTGTTGGGAATGATACTGGAAAAAAGGGAGACACTGACACCAGTGGAGGCACAGAGGTCCAGGAGGAGGCTGAATAAATTATCGGTGTGACTTTTGTTCCTGCTCAAGGAGGAGCTGATGGTGATGGCAGTGATAGTGTCCAGCTTCGATCTGTTTCTCCTGGAGAAGTAGATAAGGAAGGTCAGCCCCACAGTGAGGAGATGACAGAGAAGGGAAAAGTTTCTCTGGAAGTAGACAATGATAGCGGGGAAGAGGAGGATATAATATATTTTGGTACAGATGATGATGAAGTGTTGGATCCCCTGCAGGAGCCAGAAGTGAAAAAGCTGAAGGGTGATGATGTAGCCCATTTAGATGACAAGCCTGAGGGTGGGAATATCAGTAAGCATACAGCAAACAGTCCAGTCACCCCACCTCCCAAATGTAGTGTGGTGGAAATCATGCAAGCGGCCCAAAAAGCAAAAACTTCCACACCTTTAGCGCTGCTGTCCAAGTCTCAGTGCCATGTCAAATCTAGAGGTGCAAAGTCCCTAGTTTGGGATTTTTTCATGCTTGATGCAGCTGATGACATCATGGCAATATGTCAGCTGTGTCAAGCACATGTAAGTCGTGGAAAAAAGGGCAGCCAGATAGGCACCTGTGGCTAGCATGCCCACTTGAAAAACAAGTACCTATTACGCTGGCATCTACACCAGAAGGATACCAGAGCTGCTCTTGGGACTTCCCTTTTCAAGCTTAATGTTAGTGACAGCAGTGCAATAGAGCAGGAGGAGGGAGGGCTGAGTGGGTCGGTGGAGGAGGAGTGTTAGGAATCCTTTTCTCTCTCGAGCAGTGGGCATAGTAGCAGTGGAGCTGCCACTCCTTCGAGTTTTAAAAGTACACCACCAGGATATCACGTGATGGCTATCTGAGGGAGAACAGCGTGCCTCTGCCGCTCCCAGCTCCCCTCACAAACAAACTCCAATTTTACATATCCTGAAAGCTTCTACTACAGCCAAAATTGCATTACTACCTGAAGAAATTCTGCAGTTCTTAAATCAGTGTCCAGATTATGGATATAGATATGAAGAAGGCACCTCTGTGCCACTCACCCCTTCCCACACCAGAGAAAAATAAGGCTGCAAAGAGGTCTAAACAACAGGCGGCCAGCTCATCCCAAAATCCACCCAGCCACACAGTACTCTCCAAGGAATGATTCCTCAGAATAATACAACCTCTACAGGAGACAATTTATGTGATATCGGTGGATCTCCAGCAGCTTTGTTTATCGGTGGAATCGCTTTCAATGCGAGTCGGTGACGCAGAAGCACAAATTATCTCAGTGGAGAAATGGCAAGGGAGAGCTGACCAGGACTCCAACAACATGAAACACAGGCTAAAAATCTTGAAGACAAGTTAGAGGACTTGGAGGGACTCAATCAGTTCAATAACCTCCTGATCCTGGGCCTACCGGAGAAAGAAGAAGGTACTGCACCCATTTTATTTCTCCAGAATTTCTGTGTCAAAATCGCTGGGCCATCACCAAATGGCATCACATATATTATTGAGAGAACGCATCGCTCCTTGCACCCCCCTTCACTTGCTGGTGCTCCTCCTCCTCCCTGATTTTAAAATTACTGAATTTTCAAGATAAGCAGCACATCTTTTCGAAAACCAAACAGATTCAAAATTTGCTATGGGAGGGACACAAAATACGAATAACCCAGGACTTGCCTCAGACCATGTGGGCTAGGAGACAAGAGCTCCACCCCACTTATCTAAATTGATAGCGGCTGGAAAACCATTCAGGGTCAGATACCAGGCTATGTTGCAGGTAAAGCATGCCAAGAAATGGGGCTCTTTTGAAACTCCAGAGCAAGCGGTGGCTGAACTAAGATCCCTACTTCCTGATCTGTTTAAATAAAGCTCATCGCGGTCAGTAAGATGTCTCTCTCTCTCTCTGTCTCTCTAAGGGTGCAATGAGCATATGAGTGTCCCTAGATGTTGCCCTTAGCCCTGATGGGTGATTTCTACCTTCTGGCAGCCCTGAAATATATTCAGAATGCTAATCCTTTCTACCATAAATTCAGGGGAACCACTGTTAGGAACGCATCTTACTACAAGAACTTGCTCTGTTGTTATAGCAGCAGTAATAGGGCCCGATTTTATTTACAAGGTACTGAGGAACAGGCCTTACAAGACTGAACCTGCTAATATACTTTTATCAAGGGTGGTAAATCCCTCGCTCAGCCACAATTTGGTTTCTCTTTCATTTCCATCGAAGACACGAATGGCCCAGTTCTCCCCTCTTATTTTTCCCTAACAGGGGAGGCTTATGGTTACTGCCATTAATTTTCCCCTTTTTTTCTCCACGGGCATCTCTCTGATTTCTAAACAGGAAAACTGGACTTATGTTGATAATTTATGGTGGCCTGCCTAACCCTGTTTGACTATAACTATCTAGATTATAACTGACTTGAGACTATTGATGCAGACTACCGCCTCATTTCTTTTGCATAAAGGGTGCCCTGCAGGATTACTGCCCACAGAATATGCTGATAAACTGCCCTAAATACAGGGTGCTTTACTTATTTAGATATAATCAGATGTAATGGTTACAATAGAAACTTGTTTACCTCAGGGTATGTGGACTACTTATAAATTTAGGACTACTTATAATACTATTCTTCAATTTATGACTGGTTTGCCATTTGACACCCATCATTGTATTCTAACTAGGGAAGCTAATTGTCCTTCATTTTTGGACAGAATTAACATTACATTGGGAACTTTCTTGTTTAAGGGCACCTTGGGTTTACTGCCCCCCACCATCCTTGACCTTTTCCCGACCCCAACTTATTTAAAGAATACCAGGTTCAGCTTAAGGAATTATTTGGTGTTCCTTTATATAGGAAAACCATAGGACAAAGATCAGTTATTTATAGGGCCATAGTGTGTTTTAATAGTATTTCCCACATCAGTAATAAACTCTAGTACAGTAAGGACATTTAAGAATAGGTTGGTTCAGTGGCTTGACACTAAATCAGAGTGCAATTGTTTTTGATAATTATGTGATTGACTTGAATGTGATAAATGGCAGTAAATTTTTGTTATTTAAAACCATTGTTTATTGTGTCTTGTATTTATATAATGTGTGTTTTATATGTTAAACTTGTCGCTTGTGAAAACGGACAATTTGCTCATCTTGCTTACAAGTATAAAAAAATGAAAATGAAAATGTGTTGTTTTCAGCAAAATCTGCATATAATTTTTTTCTATAAGGTTCCAATGCTGTTTAATGCAAATTGTTTGTGAGGGGGGAGACTATGAGTGGGCTTTCTCCGTTTAGCATTGTAAACATCACCTGATGGTGTATTGAAGGCAGGGCAGTTAGCTAGAACTGGAGTTAGATAGCTCAGTTTTTCTGTGTGTTTTATTGTTGTCTATGTATGGTTTTTTTTGTGAGGATGGGGGGGGAGTGGGGTGGGGGACAGGGTGATATATCATCAGTGTCATGTAACTCAGTGCCATATCCATGGGGAGGACAAAGGCAAGGGAAGTGCCGTGCCAGTATAAGCTCCCATGTAGTGATGGTCTTCTTGGGGGATAGTGGGGTGACCTCTGTACATAGAGCCTCAAGCCCACCTTCTCCTTAGTTAAATGGGAGGCCTTTACACTTTTATCAGTTGGATCATAAAAGGGGCACAAGATAGAAGTAAGAGGTTGACAATTTTGCATCATCTTCAGCTTCTTAAAGCAGGAATAGTTTACCTACAAGAGACACATCATCAGAGGGAAGATGTTATGTTTTTTAGGAAAAATTGGGTTGGACAGGTTTTCAGTTCTGGATCCTCTTCGCAGAGAGGAGGAGTTGCAATACTAATTGCTAAAACAATTCCCTTTAAACTGGTCCATGAATGCTAGGACCCAGATGGGCGTTATATTACTCTCCATGGCACCCTAGATTCTCACCCAGTCTTGTTAGGCTCCATTTATGGGCCAAATATAGACTCCCCTCAATTTTTTGCCCATCTACTAACTCTGCTCATTTTGGACCCTCCTAAATTGACAGTTTTGGGCGGAGACTGGAATTTGGTACCCCAGACCAATTTGTATAAGTCAGACCGTAGGCAAATGGGATTAACCCCAGCTCAGTGAGCTCTCAGGGACATTATGAAGGGCACAGGGACTATAGATGCTTGGCATATCCTAAATCCAAAATAAAGGCAGTATACATTTTACTCCCCTTCACATAGCACATTCTCCCAAATTGATTACTTTCTTATTAGTTCATTCGGCCTCCTGGGTATTTTGGCTGCCACAATACACACTGGAGTCTTGTCAGACCACTCCCCCATCAGTATTTCTTACCTGTTGGGGCCTGGGTTTAATCGAGATTCCATCTGGCATCTAAATAACCAGCTTCTGAAAACCCATGTGTCCCTTACTCATATCCAAGATTTTATTACCTCTTTCTGGAGAATAATATGGGCTCAGTAGATATACTCGATACAATTTGGGCTGCCCTTAGGAGTACTCTGTGAGGTGAATTTATACATTTAGCAGTAACTCAGACTCGTAAAGCCCAGGTCCAGTTAGCTTCACTACTTTCTGAGATCACCTGTTTGAAATACTCTCTGAGTTGCTCTTCCAGCACCTCACACTGGGCCAACCTACACCACTTGCAATCACAATATTTTGAACTCATGGTTCAGAAGTCAGAACTTGCCTTGCATCATACCAAATTAAAATATTTAGAGTCTAGGGAGAAGGCAGGTAAACTTTTGGCCCTTAGGCTACAGCAAGCAGAAGCCACAAGATTTATATCCAGTCTTCAGCCTTCACAAGGTGAAGCTGTAATCACTGACTCAAGGGAAATAGCCTCTGTTTTCAGAAAGTATTTCCTGGACTTTTACTCGGTGAACACAGAATCCTGTCCCCCTGCCCAGGCTACTGCTGTTTATTTAGACTCTGCCAATCTCCCTAGACTATCTTCTGCCTCCGTTGCATCATTAGGATCTCAGATCAGATTAAGTGAAGTGCAGTAGGCAATCAAACACTTACCCTTAGACAAGGTTCCAGGACCGGACGGCCTCTCAAATAATTTATATTAAGTCCTTCCTCTCCCAACTTTCCCCTTCCTGGTGGAAGTTTTCAATTTCTGTTTTGAGGAAGGAGTGAAAGACCCTGCCTTCTTAGATGCCTTAATTACTCTTCTTCCAAAACCTGGGAAAGATCCCCTATTCCCTGAAAATTATCATCCTATATTATTATTAAACACTGACTTAAAAATCCTTGCTAAAATCCTGGCAAACTGTCTTGCCCCAGTTATGGGGGAGCTTATCAGACACGAACAAGTGGGCTTTATGTCAGGACGGCTATCGGGAGACCATAAGAGGAAACTGCTCCATCTCATTTTGGTGTCTGGGGAATCCAATAAGCCTGCAGCCTTGGTCTCTCTTGGCACTGAAAAAGCATTTGATCGGGTCTCCTGGGAATTCCTCTTTGCTTCCTTTTGCCATTTTGGTATTCCTTCTGACTTCATTAAATGGGTCCAAATTTTGTACACCTCCCCTACAGCACAGATCTGGTGCAATGGCTGTCTATCTAACTCCTTTCCTCTCCAACTTGGCACATGGCAGGGCTGTCTACTTCCCCCCTGTTATTTAATGTTTATTTAGAACCCTTGATCCGTAGACTAATAAACTCTCCTGCCCTGACAGGTATTCAAGTGGAAGGCAAAAAATATTCCCTCTCAGCTTATGCTGATGATCTGCCTTTACATCTGGAAAACCCACAATTTTCCATTCCTATCCTGTTAGCCGAAATAGGAGACTTCTCAGCAGTCTCGTATTATAAGCTAAATCTCCCCAAATATAAAATTCTTCCCTTGAATAACTATATGGTCCAAGCTGAACTTAATGATCTGGGTTTGTCTTAGGAGTCTAGCTCACTGACATATTTGGGTATCAAAATATCTAGAAGTTTCTCTGCCACGATCAAAGAGAACTTCACTAAATTGCACCATACCTTTTAGCCGGCCTGGTGGTGCTGAGGGCTGAGGCGCTGGATGCCTTACCTCACACCACGCTGGTGACCCACGTTCAGGAATGAGCACGGGTCACCGGGGGGTCGGCAGGGGAGGAGAAGGATTGAGTGTCCGTGGACTGGTCTCCTTCTCCGGGGAAGGGGGGACACCAGCTCTCAGTGTATGACTGGCCCCTAGTGGATGCTGGGGACTAGCGCACTGAGGCTCAAGAAAGAAGAGCAATGGATGCAGCAGACACTTGGAAGAGTGCGTGCGGTAATGTGCGCGTTCACTCCTTGGCGTCATTGCATGCTGCATCTCAGGGGTAAAATTGGAGGAAAAACCAAAGGCACTGGTGGGCAGAATGATCCGATCCTCACAGGAACTGCCTTCGTGATGGGCAGTAACCCTCATTTCCAGATTCCTGTGAGTCAGCAGAGGGGATCCTGCTGCCCTGCCACAGGGGGCATAGTCATGGGGATACACCAAGAGGTAAGATGTGAGCAGAGGACAGGGCTGGGAGATCAGAGAGGAAAGCCGACAGTGCCTGGGAAGAAAAACAAGAGTAGCTGAAAAAAAAATTGCTCCATACCTTAAAATTGGACTTAGACAGGTGGGATGCTATTCTTCTCTCTCTATGGGGGGGGGGCGGATTAGTATTTTTAAAATGAATGTACTTCCACGACTTTTGTACCCTGTGGGTATGCTGGGCTTCTACTTCCCAAAAATTTGGTTCATTCGGCTCCAAAGTACCCTTAATGCTTTTCTGTAGAAGAAGACAGGTGTTCGGAGGGCCTACAATAAGCTTACTGCTCCTAAACTACAAGGTGGCCTACCACTCCCCTCTTTTTTCACATGCTATGGAGCCCAACATATTAGCAAGCTAGCACTCTGAATAACCAGGTTGGTCCTGCGGAAGTCCCAAGGGTACACCCCTCTATGGTTTGAAATAGAAAGGTCCCTAGCAAAAAAATATCACTGTTCCCTGTGATCACTGGCATGTTCATCTCCCTCACATGTCCCTAGCTCTTTAAGGAATTCCCCGATTGGGTGGTCAATAAAGGCCCTACATCAAATTCAAGTCCACCTTTCAGTGAACTGGCAAGGGTCTCATGAGCAGCCTATTTAAACAATCCTCATTTCAGATAAATAACTGCCCAATCCATCCTCCTCCCCCTCCCCGAGGCATACACTCTCTACATTTCTTGTTGGGAAGACAAAATTCCCTTTCTTCACTCCAACCTCAACTCCCAAGTCCCTGGTAGAGACTTCTTCAAATTTCTACAATCTAAAGAGGCTATCCTTTCTTTTCTGGGATGGAAACCTTGGTCCTCTCTCCCAGAGAAGAACTATCCTCTCTTTTAAGATAGCTGATCAGCCACATGCAGTCTCTAAGATGTACAAATTCTCCAATCCCTGGATTCCCACCTCCCTTCTGGCATATGCTACTACTGGGATCAGGAGTTGTTTCTCCTCACCAAAGAGGTAATCTGGAGGAAGATCTGGTGTTCAATTTATAAATTAATTAAACAGGTCAGACTTCAGCTTATCCATTTAACATTATGCACAATCTTTACTGTACCTGACCAAACTTCAAAAACGGGTAGCTTCCTTCTCCATGTATGTTCTCAGTGTGGAGGCCCTGGAACACTATACCATTTATTATGGAGCTGTCCAAAGTCCCAAGTTTTTGGAACTTGATCAAACAAGTGCCTGACCCACTGTTGGGCCTCGAACCTCTCTATCCCCAAAAGTTGTCTTATAAACATGTTCCCTTTTGGAACCCGTAGAATAAGAAAAGCCCACCTGGCCCTGATAGCTGCCACAGCTAAACTAACCATGTTGAGGCATTGGATAGAGGACTCTCTCCCCTCTGTGATGGAATGGTACCATGAAACACTGACTGCCATCCAACTGGAGAAATATATAGCTTGTATGTACTGTATAACAAGCCCCAAACTTTCCAGATGATTTGGGAGCCCTTTATACACGTCTATCATTTTGGAAATTGTAAATTTTCACTTCCCCTTTACCGATACCTGGCACTTCCCATACACATTTTAATGATTTCAGGTGTTGGCACGGAGGGAGGGAGAGTGGCTGGGGTGGTGGGCTGGTGAGGGTGGGGGTGTGTTTGTTGTGTTATTTTGTTTGTGTATGTATTGTAAATATGTGCAGCTCATCTATGTCATAATAATCTGTTCTGTATTGAGGACTGCTTAAAATTCAAAAAAGTATATTAAATAAAAAAAAAAAAAGTACACCACCAGGCACCAAATCCACCAAAATAACAAGTTTCATATATGTTGTGCATCCCAGGCCCCAAGAGTCCCCTGGTACCCCAGCAAGAACAACATTGGTTGCACAAGTAAAGCGTTTTTGTTGACTCATTCCCAAGATGCAGCCCACATTGAAAAATGTGTTTGAATGGCACTCAAAGTACCCCCCCAATCATACTGCTGCCCATGAGCTAAATGCAGCCACTGCTGCAATGCTCACCATCGATCTAATGCCCTTCTCCTTTGTGGAGAATCCAGGATTCCTCCGATTGATGACCCATGCCTGTCCCAAATGGCAGGCACCATCATAAACATATTTTTCAAAACATGCCATGTCTGAACTGTATAACAAAGTTTCACAGTCCGTCCGACATGCCATGAAGCATTCTGCCTCCAAATATATCCACCTTAGCATGGATATGTGGCCAAGTGGATAAACAGCGGGCAGCTCATGTCTGTGTATAGTAGCACACTGGGCACAGGTACCTGGAGTGGTTGTTGATTTGGGGCATGGCAAAGCTGAGTGAAGCAAAATTGTGGAGGTAGCAACACACCTGGTATTCATCAGAATGGCATCATCACTATGTAAAGTGTTATGGGGTCTCATTCTGGTGAGAAAATGCTGAATGTGCTGCTAAATCAGACTGATGAGTGGCTAAAAGCACACTCACTCACAGCTGAGTTTATTGCCAGTGACAATGACTCCAATGTGGTTAAGTGCATTACTGAGACTGTTGTTTTCAGAGCGCTCTTCCTGGCACATTACATTAATCTAGTTGTGCAGCAATTTCTGAACCATGGTGAAATAAAGGAAACTGTGCCTGTCACCAGATGCATCTGTGTGCACTTTGCCCAGTCTGCAAAGGCCTGTGACCATCTGCATGAGCTGCAGCGCACTAACCATCTGCCTCAGCACTGTAAGAAGCTCGATGCTGTTACTAGGTGGAACTCCACACTGTAGATGCTGGACCAGCTATATGAGCAGTATAAGGTGGTTTCAGATTACCTACTGCTGCTCACCACTCGGGACAGTGCTGGAGTGGCCATCATTCTAACAACAGAGAAGTGGCAACAAATGGATGGCATAATACACATTCTGCATCCATTTGAGCATGCAAGACAGGTTGGGAGTGGGGACACTGCCTGTACAAGTCAGTCAGTACCCCTTATACATGTGCTGAGGCAGACACTGGTGAATATCTGTCACCAGATGGAGGCAAGTGATGATCACAGTGCTGTTCATGTAAGATGCTCCATATACTGGACAGCAATACACATATTTCTGGCATTATGCAATCTAATGAGTTTGCTATTGCTACCATGCTGGATCCATGGTACAAATGTGACTTACCTGCCATGATTAAAAGGGGTTGTGTGCGAGTGGACAATTGACCAACTACCTTGTCAGGCAGGTACATGGTGCACAGATGAAAATGCAGACAGAAAGTGAACATACTGTATACCACATGTTGCTACCACCACCACCAGCAGCTCATCACAGACCAACAAATCTGAGAAAATGTCAAGTTGCAGCAGAACATGATAGGTAATCCCATTCGGGATGCTTTGTACCAGGTGGCGTGGAAGAAATTGAAGACAAGGAGGAGGAGCCTGATGAGGCAGCAGGACTCAGGACAGCACAGCGTATGGTGAATGCCTACATGGGAATGCCAAGCATCTTGGCATTACTGATGAGCCATTGGTGTATTGTAGCAGCAAAGTGAGTGACTGGCCTGCACTGGTATCAGTTGCTTTTAAATACCTCAGCTGCCCACCATCCAGTGTCCATGTGGAACTGGTGTTCAGTTCTGCTGGGGCCATTGTGTGTGACCGGAGGACAAATCTGTCACCGAAGAATGTTTCCATCCTAACATTTATAAAAATGAACAAGACTCGCATTCCGTATAACACAGTTATCTCAATTGTATTGCCACAAGAACTGTGTCTCGGAGATGATGATGACAATAAAGATGTCCACACTGGTAAGGCCTCTACTAGCAGGGAGGTAGATGAAGCATCAATGATGACCTAATTTATCTATTTAGGATACATACTTTCCTTGGTCCTCCTTCTCAAACACCCCTTATCCCTTTGATCTTAGCAATACCCCTCTGGACTTTCTCCTTTCACTAATGTATCTATGGAAAGTCGTGTCACCTTTTACTATTCTTGCTAGTGTTTCCTCAGTTTGGGCCTTTGCCTACCTTACTTCCTTCCCTGCTTCCCTTAGGGAAGTTTGGTATGCCTCCCTGTCTTCATCCTGCTGTGTTCCCTTATATTTCCTGAAGGCCAGACTTTTGGCTCTGACCTTTTCTGCTACTGTTTTTGAGAACCAAAGTGGCTTCCTTCTTCTGTTGCTCTTGCTTTTCTCTCTAACACAACGGGATGTTGCTTTAAGTGTTGCATCCTTAATGCTTGCCCACTTTGCCTGTACCCCCTCACTTGTATTTCTTCTTGCCAGGGCTAGCTTAACTCTGTTGGCCATCTTATCAAAGTCAGCTCCTCTGAAGTCCCATATTTTTGCCTTGGAATGGGATGATTTAGTTCTAGTGGCCAATTTGAACGACAGCATGTGATAGTCACTGGCCCCCAGATGACCTTCTACCTGGAGATCTGTGATCCTTTCCTATTAGTCAGTACTAGATCTAGGATAGCCCTGTCTCTTGTGGGTTGTTCTACCAGTTTTTGAGCCCCCTCCTTGCAGGGAATCTACCATGTGTCTAGTTCTGGCAGATGTTCCTGCTGGTATTGACCAATCTGTATCTGGCATGTTGAAGTATCCCATTATCAGAATTTCCCCTTTAGCTGTCATGTTTGTATAGCTTCTAATAATAATGTGTCTATGTGCTCACCCTGGTCTGGAGGCCTGTAGACAACCGCAGTTCGTATGGCTGTCCCATTTCTTGTTTTCAGGGTGACCCACAGTTCTTCTGGCTCCTTATGTGTATTCTGAATTTCTGTAGCTTTGATATTTTCATTGACATAAAGGGCCACTCCGCCCTCCCTTTTTGCACCTTGGTCTCATCTGAACAGTTCATAGCCGGGTACTGAAGTCTTCCAAGTGTGGTTAGTTGTAAACCATGTCTCGCTATTGGCTACTATGTCCAGTTTAGCCTCTGTCATTGTTGCTTGCAGGTCTGGGATCTTATTTTCCAGACTACGATCATCTGTGTACATGATTCTCCATTAGCAAGATTTCAGTTTGTTAGTTGCTGGGCGAGGTCCAAGCGTTTCCGCTTTGTGTCGTATGGGGAGCGGATCTTTTTCCTTACCTGGTGATGCAAATGAACTACAAACATGCTGAACTCCTGTTTGATCACTAGCTGAGTGGGAGGGTGTTCTTCCCATTCAACATATCGGTGTTGCACCCCTCTCCCCATTTGCTAGTTTAAATATTTTGCAAAGACATCAAGCGTCTGCCCAAAGCACTGACTCCTTCTTAGTCAGATGCAGTCCATCAAATTTAAAGAACTTTGCTCTCAAAACTGTTGCCAGTTCCTACAAATTTGTGTCCTTTTTCCTGGCACCAGCCCTTGAGCCATATGTTTAGCTCCCTATCTCCCTATCTCACCTTCTCTGACCTTCCATCCATCTGTACCCTCTCTCAGACTGGCAGGATCTCAGAGAAGGAGATGCTGGATGAAATGGATGACAATTTGTCAACCAGCCTGGCCAGGTGTTCCTTGGTCTCCACAACTGAATGGCTGGTGAGATCATTGTTCCCCATGTTTACCAGGATATTGATGCTTTTCCTGCTTCATGTGTGATTTTAGCAATGTGGTCAGTGTCTCTCCATGCTGATGTACCTGTGAGACATCTGACCATTATCCCCGGCTAAAGGTAGGTATCAACTCCCCGAATCATGGCATCTCCTATGATCAGAAGTGTTTTGGATTTCCTTTTTGCTTTTTTTTGTTTTGGTTCCTGTTTTGGGCGAGTTTTGTTTTTCTAGCTCCTGTGCTGCAGTATCCTGCTCTGCAGAGTCCTCTGCCCCTTTGTTTGATTTCAGAGATAGAGGTAGATACCTGTTTATGGTTTTTATATGGTTTATGGCAGTGATACATTGGAGAGCACCGAGTGATGGGGCACCTGATGTGCCCCTCCTAGCCACCTGCCAGCCTCCCAGACCAACTACCTTCTGTGATCAAGGAGCTTCTGTTGGATGTTGGGGAAATGGCGGGCAGTTCTTATAATACATTTCCTCCTGAATATATGATTTGAGGCATACAATCTCTGCCCATGGTGCCTGGAGCTGAGCCCTTAGATCTCCAATGATCCACCATGTAGGACAGCATCCTAAATCCTGTATAACTGCCCTTTTGAAAAGGGTCCTGCAGTACCTGTAGTTAATATTATCCATTCAGAAGAGTTGCTGTGTTTATAATCCTGTCAGAGTAATTAGAAGGAGGAAAGTGAAAGCAAAATTTTTTGTGTGTTTGTTTGTTTGTTTTTGAATAACTTGTTATAACAAGTTAAATTACTTGTGCTGCTGTAAATGAGGTCACTGTGTGGGTACCCCTCTGATCCTCCCCTTCCTGCTCTGTCACAGGAAATGTCATGACTGTGCTACCCTATAAAAGGAGTATAGCGTGGAGTGGTTGGGGTTGGGGTGGGTGGCTGGACCCTTCCCCTGCTGAAAAAGAAGAACCACAGGTGAAAGAAACAAGAAGGTGAGAGCAGAAACAATCAACCAACAACAAATGCAGTAGCCCTGAAAGCTTAGCCTAATGATAGATAAAATTGTAAAACCTGTAAAGCATCACCTGTAATAATTTCACAGAAGATATACCCTGTACAAAACACTTTGCTACTGAGAAAAATAAAGCAGTAACAGAAGGTATACCTTGCAAAATACAATTTGAATCAGAAGATTACAGCAGTAATCTGTAAGCATGAACCGGTGGTCATGCCCTGTAATAATGCTGCAGAAAGTATACCCAGCAACAATAATTTGAATCAGAGAAAATAAAGCAGCAAAATGTTAGCAAAAAACAGTAATAACCCCTGTAAGTACAAAAGAAAATAATAACACACAGTGTATCTGCCTAGCCAAAAGAAGCCTTTATCTTTTTCCTTGCTCTGGTAAGTTTCCTTGCTCTGCCCTTACAAGCAACCTAGAAGAAAAGAGCTCAGGTGAAGCTAGGTGCCTTTGCCAGCAAACCTAGTCTTCCACCTTTGATTACCTAGCTTTCATAAAGGATGTGGAATCAATAAATTGGGACAGACTCATCCTCATACCCATGTTACTGATGCCTGGAATTTCTTTCTAGAAGAATTTAGACCAATATGTAACTCCCACATTCTGTCAAAGAAAATTAACTAAAACAGGCAATGCTTCCTAGTACATCAAGGAACTGACCAAGTTTAAGAGGTTCAGAGACAAACATTGAAGACTTGAACAAAAAAGAGCTGGCCCTTTGGTGCTGAGGGTTGAGGCACTGGATGCACACCTCCACGCACACCGGCGACCAGATTGAATAGTGGTCCTGGATCATTGGGGGTTGGCAGGGGAGGAAAGGATTGAGCATTCAGAGGACAGATCTCCTTTCCTGGGAAGAGGGAGGGGGGGTCTCAGTTCTCGCTGTTCAGCAACCCCCAGTGGAGACTAGGGGCCATTCAGCAGTGGGGAATCAGGCATATGCCAGAGGAGTGGCTTCAGTGGCGCTTGTCTGGGCATGAGTGGGAGCATTCATGTGCCATGCTGGAACACATTGTACTGCTGAGCCAATGGGGTGAAGCAACTAAAAAATACCCCCTTCCCACTGGTAGGCAAAGGCAGGTCTAGGGGCTCCGGCACAATGTCCAATTCCAGGCCCACACACCCTCTTGGTCTCCTCTCACCTGTCCCTACCAGATACTATAGATAGAGAGCTGGATGGAGTGGTGATCCTTTCTCCCAGGGGACTCAGATCTGAAGGGGAGAGTTCAGGTGCTGTGGTGAGAAGGTGATCTCACCGAGAGAGATGCCAGGCTTCAGGAGGATGGAATAAGCTGGTAAGCCAAGTGCCTAGCTGGAGAGAGTCTAATGGGGAAGGTGCAGAAAGAAGTTGAAAAAAACTTGAAAAAAACAATAGCCAGTTGGACTGGCTACAATTTAGGCAAACTAGAAATAAATAGATAAGCAAGATGAAAAAGGCAAAAACAAATTACTTCAAGGCATCATTCCTGAACAATTTCTATTGCAACCCTTTTAATTTCTGGAGACTCCTGCGCAAGCTGCAGAATCAGAACAGAACTCCCAAACAAGTGTGATAGATGAGTGGGAAGTCCCACTGGTCAAGAAGAAGCTGATGGCTTTAAAAAATTCTTCTCTAGCATGGCTGCAGAGGCTCTAGGAACAGTAACTAAACCATCATATACTGCTAATAATCACACAGAAGAGAACATAAACATGGAGGACAACTTTGTCTTTCAAGAAATCAGCCCAGAACTTGTCCTGGAGAAACTCCTCAGACTAGATACAAAAAAGCAATAGAGCTCAACAGGTTACCTACTAATCTACTAGAATTTGCTTCCCCTGTGCTAGCCAAACTTCTAACATATTTCTTTAACCTGTCCGTACAGACAGGAGAATACCCATCTGATTGGAAAATATCGAATTTAATCCCAGTCTACAAATTGGGGTAAAAGACAGACATAGGTAATTACAGACCTATTTCCTTCCTTCCAATTGTGTTCAAACTGTTTGAGAAACTAGTTAGTAAACTAACTGCTTACATGGGACTTAATCATCTGTGGAACCTATATCAATCTGGCTTCAGGGTGAAACACAGTACAATATTAGCCTTGCTAAAAGTAACTACCAATGTCCAGAACGCTTTAGACAAAAGGTTAAAATGTGGGTGCAGTATTTGTAGACCTGAGCAAAGCATTCACCACTCTGGGCCCGATTTTCAGTCTGGTGTGACCGACGTAAGGGGAGTTGCAGTAAAGTTGTTTGACGCAAGTGGTGATTTGCATCACAACTTGATTCAAATGAGATTTTCTAACCTGGCCTGCTTCTGATCCAGAGACAGCTGCAGCAAAGCCCCTTGCACCAGGGTTGCATCCAAGACCTCAGTGTGCTCGGTTGCAAGGGGGTCTTCACCATGGTGGGGCTGCCACATCCCCTTTTGGGGGATTTTCAAAGCCTCACCATGGACACAGCAGGGGGTACCACTTAGACCAGCCAGGAGGTGGTCTAAGTGGTTGCGGCAGTGGGACTCCAGAGGTCAGCAGACAGTGGGGTGCATGAAGGGCAGGGAGGAGCTGGAGGGTGTCAGGGTACAGCTGTTTGTCAGCCTGTGGTGCCTAGTCACCCAGCAGGGTGCTGCTGCAGTGACAGTTGGGGTACTGCCCGAGTGAAACTGTCAAAAGTATGTAGTTAGTTGCAAAACAAGATCCCTGGTAGTGAACCCTCCCAGTCCCAAGGCTGGGATATAAGCCCTGGTGGTCTAGTGGCTCCCACCCTCCCCATCCTGACAAACAGTGTTCAACCACTCTGCTCCCCCCACCTGACCCAGTTCTGCGACTGGTACTACCCTCCTCACACCACCACGGCCAGTCACAGAATGTGCTCACACAGACCGCATAAGTAAACAGTTCACTTACATGGTCTGTGCAATCGCATTCTACAGATGGCCATGGTGATGTGAGGGAGTGCCAGTCACAGAATCTGGTCAGGTGGGGGAGCAGGGTGGTTGACCACTGTCTCTTGAGGTGGGGAGGGTGGAGGGCCATTAGACCACTAGGTACTGTGTTGCCATGTGTATGCAGGCATGGTATGTGCTGGGGGGGAGGACATGGATTAGGACTGGGTTTTTTGTTTTGGTTAGCAGCACACATACATGAGGCTTGGGGCTCCTTGTGGCTTGGGGCAGGTAGGCACTATACCACCAACTAACTGGTATTTGTGGGCCTGCTGGGGGTTGACAAGAGCCTGCCAAGGCATGCATTTCACTGTCAAGGCAGACGGCCACCCTGAGAGTAATGGGTCACTTCCCTGGGAAGCAAAATGAGCCTGCGCTACAGCCTTGTGTCAGCTGTCCCTTCTGTGCCCTGGTTCCTGGCTAGGTGTGTCTTCTGGCACCTGGGGTGTCCTTCTATACACTTATCCATGGATGCATCCACAGTTTGCACAGGACCCCAACTGTGCCCATGTTTCATCTGCAAACCAACTTTGGTGGCTATTCGGAAGGTTTGGTGCAAGTCACAATCTTCTGGAATATCAAGTTGCAGTTGCCACAACTACTTCAGACATGGCTCTCTTTTCTGCCACAAGTTGCGTCTGATGCAAGCAGCTTCTGCAATCATGCCCCTAAGTCACAACATCCTGATTGACAAACTCAAAGAAATCAGGCTAGATGAGCAGGGGCGGATTTTAAAAGGCCGGAGAATGACAAAGGGTGCTTGCATCAAAAACAACTGACACAAGGAGCAGAATGCTTCAAAACTTGTGTCATTTCTGATTTTGAAATGGTGCTTGCATCAAAAACAGTTCTGCATGCACCAGACTGGCTTGCACTGAAAATATGCCTGTGCCATATCGTAAGGAATGTCTGTGTCACTGAAATGATGCACCATCCCCTTATTGGGGAATTTCAAATAATGTGAGTCTTGTCCTTGTACCTAAAATGCATGTTGCTCTTAAACCAGTCAGTGTTGGTCTAACATACACTAGAGAATATAAAGAGGCCAATAACAGGGGCAGACCTGACTATGGTACTATTAAGGGACAATATTCCCCGCAGGACTAATTTAGAATGTTTTGGAGGCTTAGTCTTGGCCATTTCATCTGTTGTATTTTTTGACTCAACTTGTGTCATTCTCACTCATCAGGTAATTTTTTTTTATATCATATCGTATCATATCATAATTTATCTATAAAAGTGCCTTTCTAAAACCAAGGTGCTTGTACATAACATAAACAATACAATACAAAATTTTAATTCAAATAAAATGTTATATTTAAAATTCACCATTAAGTTACTATTGATTAAAACCACCATATGCTGATGCAAATAAGTAGGTCTTAAGTGCAGTTTTCAACTCCTGGGTGGTCAGGCAATCTCATATCCGATGAGGTAGAGAATTCCATAGGGTCGTGGCCAAAAAGGTAAAAGACTGGGCCCCGATGTCTTTAGGCAGACCCTGGGAATCTCTAGCAATTCCTCATCGGTGTGTTGGAGAGGCGGAGGGCAGTAGGGATGCAGGAGATCTTGCAAGTAGCTAGGTCCCTGGTCATGAGTCTTTGTAGGTCAGTAAACTGACCTTGAAGGTGATCCTCCACGCACTGGAAGCCAGTGCAGTCTGTGGAGCACAGGCGTTATATGGCTGGTTCTAGCTGTACCAGTCAATGGCCTGGCTGCAGCATTTTACACTAGCTGAAGGCAGCGGACATCAACCCCCGGAAGCCTTAGGTATAGGGCATTGCAATAGTCAAGGAGAAAGGTAATGAAGGCATGGACCAAGGTTAGAAGATCTTCAGGAGGAACCAGGTGTTTCACCTGGGCAATATTCCTCAGATGGTAAAAAGAGGTTTTGATGACAGCTGACACGAGTCTTAGGGTCAAACCATCGTCAATAATAACACCCAGGTTCTGCACCCCATCTGAGGTAGTCAGCGCCACACCCTCAAGACATAATCCCGAGTGATTCTTCTGACAAACCCACCTCCCAACTATCAGGGTCCACAACCAGTACCTCAGTTTTAGCTGGGTTCAGCCTCAGCCAACTCATACTCATCCAGTCCTGGATCTCGATGAGACTGTTGTTAAATACCGAGAGGCACATCTTGACCAGGTGCAAATGATATGTATAGCTGAGTATTATCTGCATAGCAGTGAAAACTCAGACCATACTGCCTAATAATCTCTCTAAGAGCAGCATGTACACTGTGAAAACATAGGGGACAAGATGGTGCCCTTGTACCCTGCAGGATGGGGGCGGGGCGAGGAATAAATTCCTGACACCACTCTCTGAGTCCTACTCTCGAGGAAAGATCAAAACCATCTGGGGACTGCACCAAACAGGCCACAGATGAACCACAAATGATCCAACAAAGTTATATGATCCACAGTGTCAATATAAGGCTGCCTTCTACACAGCGGCGCGTTAAAGCGCGCAGCTGAATGGGACTGAGAAGTGAAGAGGAGTCTGACCAGAGTGTGGCAGGCTCTGTGACTGGCTATTTCCTCTTACCTTTTGCTGATAACACTCTATCTGTCAGTGTTGCCATCTGTGAGTTACCAACGACTGCTGTGAATTACAATTTCACAGCCTGCAAGCCTGTGAGTGAAACCTGAATTGCTGTGTTTGACCTGTTTTACCCCCCTTCCCCTTAACTCGTAGACTAATTTTAACTTTAATCACATTGAAGCTGCTACATGACCTGAAGTGTGCTGCATAGACTGCTGTTTGAGCCTGCACATGAGTCATTTGTTGTTGAGAACTGTATATGCTAGAGTTCTGTGGAGCTGTGACTGATTTGGGTTGCTAGTTAATAGCACAGTACCTGACCTGCTTGCAGCATTATTGCCATCACCTGCTTTCATTGAATTCTGTACTGGTCTCCACATTTTTCCAGATGGTGGCAGTTCTGGGAAGTGGAGAGGGGGCGATTTCAATATAAAGGCTGCCTTCTACACAGCGGCAGCGTTAAAGCGGCAGCGGCTAAGTGGGACGGCAAAGTGAAGAGAGGAGTCTGACCGGAGTCAGACCGGGGACGGACTGGGCTACTAGAGTTTGTAATATCTTGCTTAGAGTTAATCATTTCTTTTGGGTTTGTATCTATAGATTAGATATGATTAACAGAGGGATATTGTTGTGTGTAGCCTACACACTTTGTGTTTTGTGTACTGATGGGTTATTTTGTTCTATGTGTGTTAATAATGACTTTAGAACATATGAAAATAATCAGATTCTGGAGTTCCAGACTCAACTGTTTATTCCTAATTATAGTCATTTATTTGGTGTAAAGGTTAAATACATGTGTTATAATTTGGGTTACAGTGTTAGGAAATATAAGACACGGAAATGTGTTCTGCCTGTTTGCATAAGAACCTGGTTATATTGCTTTCTCTTGCTAATTCGATCTGGCAATGTTGAAAGCAACCCTGTCCTTTAGCAAGCGATATGGCAGATAGTGATTTTTGCAGCATTCATATGGCCTTAAAATTATGCATTTTAATGTATTAAGCAACATCTAAATTTCATGAGGTGGAGTCATGGATTAGCTTATATAATCCGGATGTTCTGGCACTGACTGAAACCTGGTTAACCTTACCTGTTCTTGATACTGAACTTTGTATACCTGCTTATGAACTTTTTAGAAAGGATCGTGTCACTGGTAGAGGGGGTGGGGTTTTGTTTTATGTTAAGGAATATTTAACAGTAAATGAGATCACTATATTTAACAGTAATTTGGAATATTGTGAACATATTACTATTCAGTTATTGTTGGGATTTATCAAAAAATTAACTATTTGTTGTGTATATCTTCCACCTAATGGTAGTAAATCAGGCTTACAAGAACTTGTAAATGCTTTGAATACTGGGGTTTCTACAGAGTTAATACTACTGGGGGATTTTAATTTAAATTGGATGGGTTCAGATATAACAAAGTTAAATACGGTCTTGTCTCAGTCTGGTTTACAACAAATTATTACTTTGCCCACTCGACACAATAATAGATCAAGAAATCACACATTGCTGGACTGGATATTAACAAATAGACCTATTAATATGATAAAATGTGGTTTGACCTCTGATTCGTTAAGTGATCATCATCCAGTCTTCTGTATTTGGAAACATGGGGGACTGAAGAAGTCTAAGCCAATTATAAGGATTTCGAGATCTTTTTCTAAATTTGATGTACATTCTTTTTGTACAGAGTTGGGTAAAATAGATTGGTCTTTTTTATATTCTATCCCTGATGTGGATTCTGCACTGCATTTTTTCATTACTGAGTTTACACATGTTTTGGACCAGTTAGCTCCCCTTGTTAAAAGAAGAGTCCGAGGGAAAACTTATGGGTGGTTAACACCTCCTTTGATTAAACTTATGAGACAACGAGACAAGGCCTGGAAAACGTATAAAATGAACCATTCTGCTTCTGGTTACCATATGTATAGGACTTTAAGGAACCAATATAAAGGCTAAGATAAGGAAGGCTAAAACAGACTATATTAAGTCATAAACAATGTGAAGGGTTATCTAACATACTACTTTTTTGGAAAACAATTAACAATTTAATAAGGCCTAATGTTTGTCAACCAGGTTCAATGAGGTTGAACGGTGACTTGTTGACTTGTCCACTGAAGATAGCTAACAGTTTAATTTGAAATTTACTGCATTGCCTGATTCCTTTAGTGACCAGTCCAAGGTGAACTACTTAGGATTGACTGAAGATTTTACAGTTAATCCTAAACTGTACCTAAGGATTACTACTCCGAAGGAGGTAGAGAAGTTGTTGCGTTGTATTAAGAGGGACAGCTCAGCTGGTTCTGATGGCTTATGTCCTAGTTTATTGGTGGATGCTGCCTCAGTTATAGCACTTCCAGTTAGTATTATTTTTAACTTGTCTTTTGTTACAGGTATTATACCTAATATATGGAAACATACTCTGGTCACTCCTATATTTAAATCTGGTTCACAACATGAGTTTTGTAACTACAGACCTATTTCTATCTTGTCTGCTTTAGCTAAAGTTCAGGAAAAGAATAGTTTATAATCAGTTGATTGGGTATGTGGATCACTTTGGATTATTGTCTCAGAACCAACATGGTTTTAGAAAGGGAAGGAGTACTGAGACTGCCTTGAATTAGAGTTCCTGACGGTACTTAATGGCATGGATAAGGGTGTTTAGACAGGTGCCGTGTTCGTGGACTTGACCAAGGCATTTGACTCAGTTGATCACCAATTGTTGATTTCTAGACTTGAGTCATTGGGAGTTGGTGAGTCTTTCTTGGACTGGACGAGGATTATTTAACAAATAGGTTTCAAGGGTTAAATATAGGGGTGCTGTATCAGACTCTGTAATGGTTAAGTGTGGGGTTCCACAAGGTTCTATTTTGGGGCCACTTTTGTTTTCTTTGTTTTTTGATCAACTAGTAAGTGTGATTAATAATGCTTCTCTAACACTTTACACCGACGATGCAGTAATTTACATGCAGGGTTTGTCAGTTGGAGATCTAGGTGTTTCTTTAACAGAGGAAATGTGTAATTTTCAGTCTTCACTTATGGCCTGTAAATTACTCTTAAACAAATCTAAGACAAAGGTGATGGTTTTTGGTACCCCACCTAGACTGAGATCTGAGGTTAGTACTTTGGAAGTTAAATCTCTTGATGGATTACTGTTTGATTATGTTGATACATTTCAATATCTTGGGGTATTACTAGATTCTCATCTAAGTTATGAATCTCATTTTTTGAGGGTTACCTCAAGAATACATTGTAGATTAGGTTCTTTGTACAGAATCCGTTCATTTTTTATTCCTGAGTCTAGGCTGGTTATTTCAAATTGCTGCTTACTTCCTATTGTGAACTATGCAGCTATGATTACTGACACTGCTTCTTAGCACAGTGATTTCAAAGAAATCACTTTACTTCACTTGATAGCTAAGTTTGCTTTAAATTGTTCTAAGTCATCTCATCACTGTGTGATTTTAAAAGAAATGGGCTGGTTACCGGTTTCATTAAATTTCCAGTACTGTGTGGCCAAGTTCATATATAAAGTTAAGGACTCTGGAATTCCACATAGTATTTCAAAGTTTTTGAGACTGTATATTGATGGTCATTATTCTAGACATAGGTCAGACAGTAGGTTTCTCGAGATTCCTTTTATGAAATCTAAAAGTGGACAAAGATCTTTTGCTTATATTGCTCCATTTATTTGGAATGAAATTCCTCAAGATATTAGGTGGTTGTGTTCTGCCAAAAAGTTTGCCGATGCATTAAGGATGTATTTCGAATCTCAATTTAATTGTAACTGTTTTTTATGAATTTTTTTTTTTTATGAATTTTATACGTAACAAAGACATTTTTGTCTGCAATTTGCTGTATTGTATATGTATGTTTGATTATGTATTGTCTGTATGCAATATATGTGGGTCGCACCTGTAAAAGGAACTTGTTTCCAGTGTGCTTACCCGTTAAGCGAATAAACAAACAAACAAACAAACACTGTGGAGAAATCAAGAAGAACTAAGATGGAACACGTCTTCTGATCTCTCGCTATTAGGAGATCATTTAGCACCCAGACAAGGGCCATCTCCTTCCTAAATCCTGACTGGAGAATCAGAGACATTGTGGCTGGCCAAATGTTCATCCAGCTGTAATGTGACCACCTTCTCGATAACCTTAGCCATAAAGGGTAGGTTAGAGACTTGCACCATTTTTGACTCAGCCTGTCATTCTCATTCCGTGATCATTTTGTGACTCAACTTGCACCATTTTTTGACTCAACCTGTCTCATTCTCATTCCTTGAGTCATTTTTGACTCAGCTTGCACCATCTTTTCACACAGCTTGTCATTCTCATCCCTTGCATTATTTGTGATGCAGTGGACCTCTTAGTCAGTTTGGGGACTTTACCACAGAGAATGCTTTTCTGGGAAAATATGGTGCACCATATTCAGTGCACCTGGATCTGATGCAAGTTTGTTTGTTGGATGCACCTGCATGAATCTAAGTGCTCTCAGAATATCCAGCCCAAGGGCTCTAACATGGTTCAGGAGTTATCTTGGTGACAGATTCCAACAGGTCACCTTGAACAAGTATAAGCTCAAACATGTTGCCATCTGTACTTGAGTCCCTCAAGGCTCTATTTTAGGTCCACTGCTTTTCAACATCTACATGAACCTCTTGTAATTTCCCAACCCCAAATAGATTTCCACCTCTATGCAGATGATACCATTATGCACACATCAGGCAACTCCCCAGGACAAATCCACGTGGCCCTGCAAGAGGCTTTTAACATTCTACAAAGCTTCTTGTACACCCAAAAACTCATACTCAAAGCAAAAAATGGAAAAGTTTTGCTCTTTAAGCCCCATTGTAAACCAGTGGAATCACTGGAGGAGCTGGACGTTGTAATGTACGCTGGAAATAAACTAGAAATGGCCAATGCCTACAAAAATTTGGGATTATGAATAGACGAAAACCGTAAGTGGAATGTCCACTTCAACCAAATGACCAAAAGACCAAAAGCCTAAATAAAAAACTAGGGGAGCTCTATCAAGTTTGAAATGAGATACCAGGGGAAGCCAGCATTTGAATAGTAAAGACTATGGTACTGCCTGTTATGAACCACGACGATGTCCTGTATGGAAGGGCATCCAGTACTGAACTGAATAAAAATGATGTAAGTTATAGTAAATTCACAAGATATACTGTATACTTGGCACCAAAGGTACCACTGTGTATTATACAGGAGCTAACATGGAAAAGCTTGGCGGTCAGGAGGCAGCTACACACATTAAACCTCATGTTCAAGATATGCAAAAACATCTCCCAGGTTACATTCTGGACAAAATGGAACTCAAAGATAATAGCAGGTCCGCCCTGAGATCTGCTGATGGCATGGAGGTCAGGACCTCTTGAGGGTCAAAAACACCGTCAGGTGGTCTTTTCTTTAAGGGAACCATCAGCTTGCAACTCCTTGCCTATACACCTCAGGCAGAAAACTAATCCAATAAGACTTGGCCCTATCAAAAAGTGGAAAATGCAAGAAGTCTTGAAACTTTTAATCTGTTGCCCAGACTACAACATGGGATACTGCCTCACAGATCTATGGCTCTTCAGTTTAGTCTATGCAGTCCTCTACCTGCACACTTAGAGCTTAACCTAGTTGCCTCCTTCATGACCTTGTACAGCATATGTCATAACCTGTAACTGCTGAAGTTAATCCTACTGTACCGCAACTGAAGCCAATACTATTGTACCACAGATGCCTTTGTATTGTATTGCCACGTATTGTTTGGAAATATAATTGGGAACTGCTGATGTTGATCCTACTGTAATCCTTGAAGCTCTTGTATTGTACTGTAATGCACTTGGTAACCTAGACTACTGCTTATGAGACCCATTGAAAATGAGTCTCGGCTCAACTGGGGTTTGACCATGTTCATATCATGTGACGATTGTGAATAAAATTTGACTTACTTACCAAAGGAGCATGTCACCATTTCATTCATACGTTTTGTGACTGAAAAGAATGAACTGCTCCACAGTGAGACCATGTTTTAGCCCAGAGAATCCTCTCCCTCACAGTTGCAGATATCAGCTGTTTGAATGGTCCAAGCAGCTGGCTAGAGGTAATGTGTGTGTGTGTGTGTTGGAGGGGGCTGAGCATAGTGGCAATCAGCCACTATGCTCAGTCACAGGGGCAGCTCCAGAATCGAAAAAAAAAAAAACTAAGTCCAAATTTGGAATGGTATATGTCGCAAAATCTGCTTGTTGGCTATACTTGTATTTAAAGTAGAGGGGTACACCTCTTTACTTGGGGATGGACCCAACTAGGAAAAACAGACACTATTAAGTAACTAGGCAGATATCTGCTGTCAGTGGTCCAAACAACTGGCTCAAGGGAAGTGCGTGTGTGTGTGTGTGGGGGGGGATTGAGCGTAGTAGCAGTATAGCTTTCCTATCAGCTTTGAAGTCCAGTTGTTGAAGGTGTTCTTTTTTGTTCTGCTTTCATGGCTTTCAGCCCAGATAACCCTCTGCCTGGCAGCAGCAGATATCAGTTGTGTCAAAACTCCAAAACTGCTGGCTATGGCAGGGGGGTGTTGAGTGTAGTGACAATCTAACAGGAGCAGCTTTAAAATAAACACAGTGAGAAAGACCCAAGAGGCCAACTTTGTCCGGTATCAGTTAAACAAAACAGCACTTGGGTTTCACATGCTGATGAGTCTATGGTTGTGTAAATCTAACAATGCTTTTGGATGTGGGCATTCGTGATGAATGAGCACAATCAGCTGTTATGACTTTGCTGCGCTATCTTTCATAGTGGGAGCCAGTGGAGTTGGCAGAATAGCTGATTGCTACCTAGAAGAAACACAGTAGTGATTGTCAAGCATTAGAAGAAGAAGTCCACGTAGAAAGCAATTGTTATTTGGGATCAGTTCAGGAGCTCAAATTACCAATAGTTTAATTCATCAGCCCCAAGAAAATATAATAATAAATATTTCTTTGACTGGATAGTTTTCCATAAAGAATTCACTGGGTCAGAGCAAATGATTTTACAGCAAGTTTGGTGCCAGTGTGGCACAAGGCATGGTCAAATGTCAAAATCTAAAAGTCACAAGTTGACCCCAGAGATAACAACCACTCTATAAGCCAACACAAGGTGATGTTTTTCATTTTTCTTTGATTTTGTGAAACTCACATGGTAGTCTTATTAGTCTGTCTTGTTGATTTATTTGTACATCTGATTTGACAATTGATCGATCAATCAATCAATCAATCAAAACTTTATTTTTAAAAGGCGCTTTTCTCAAACCAAAGCACCTGTACAGTTTCATAAAACAATAAATAAGCCAAATTTAAAACTATTATAAATCATTAAAAGCTATACTAAAAAGGTGGGTCTTCAAAGCTCCTTTAAAGCTTAGGACAGTCGGGCTATTTTGCACCTGACGAGGTAGAGAATTCCACAGGGTCGGGGCCATAAAACTAAGTGATCTAGCCCCTGAAGTTTTGAAACGAACCCTGGGAATTCTAGCAATCCCTCGCCAGTGGATCGAGGGGCGGAAGGACAGTAGGCGTAAAGGAGCTCTTTCAGGTAAGTAGGTCCTGGTTGTGTAGGGCTTTATAGGTCAGCAAACTGACCTTAAAGGTGATTCGAAGAATATTGGCAGCCAGTGCAGTCCGCTGGAGTACAGGTATTATATGGCTGGATCTGAAAGATCCAGTCAATAACCTGGCTGCCGCATTCTGCACTAGCTGCAGATCGCAGTTCAACCCCGATAGCCCCAGGTACAGGAAGCTGCAAAGTCAAGGCGGAGGTAACGAGCGTGATCAACGTTGGAAGATCCTCTGGAGGAACCAGGTGCTTCACCCTGGCGATGTTCCTCAGATGGAAAAAGGAAGTTTTGACCACTGCTGACACCTGAGATTCAAGCGTCAAGTGGTCATCAATTATTACGCCAAGATTCCGCACCTGATCTGAGGTCGTCAGCTGAACGCCCCCAAGCCATAAGCCTGAGGGCGATTCATCCGGCAGACCCGCCTCACAGCGACCCTTGTCCATGACCAACACCTCAGTTTTCTCCGGGTTTAACCTCAACCAACTCCCATTCATCCAGTCTTGGATTTCGGCAAGGCAGTTATTAAATACCGACAAGGCAGCATCCTGGCCGGGCACAAAAGACATATACAGCTGGGTATCATCAACATAGCAATGAAAACCCAGACCGTATCGTCTTATAATCGCTCCCAACTGCAGCATATACACCACAAACAACATGGGCGCTAGAATAGAGCCCTGCGGTACCCCGCAGGATAGGGAGACTGATGCCGAGGAAAATATTCCCGACACCACCCTCTGAGTCCTACCCTCGAGGTAAGATCGGAACCACCTGAGGACCATACCAGATAATTCACAGATAGACCGCAGACGCTCTAACAGCACACCATGGTCAACAGTGTCAAATGCTGCAGAGAGATCAAGAAGTACCAAGATAGAACAGGTCCTACAACCTCTCACTATTAGGAGGTCATTTAGTACCCGAACAAGTGCTGTCTCGGTACTATGCCTTTTCCTAAATCCGGACTGGAGAGAGTCATAGATATTGTTGTTGGTCAGATGATCATCCAACTGCACTGCGACCACCTTCTCAATAACTTTACCCACAAAGGGTAAGTTAGAGACTGGTCTGTAATTTGCTAGACAGTCTGGGTCTAAGGAGGACTCCTTTTAAAGAGGCTTAACTATAGCTTTTTAAGGGATCTGGAAAGATCCCTCTCCAAAGACTTCCAGACTATCAAAGCCAGGACTAGGCCAATTTATCCACACAATCCACTAAAAGGCGTGTGGGGCCAGGGTCCAAATCACAGTTGGTTGGTCACGCCGGATGACCATCACAATATCATCGATTGTGGGGAGGCTGAAATCAGACCATGCAAACTGAGTGTTCGACATCTCCTGCCGACCATCACCACTCCCATTGGAGAGGAAGAATGGACATCTGATCTGATCTTGGCAACCTTATCTGCAAAGAAGAGAACAAACCCTCACACCATTCTGGAGAAAAGGCTCTTCTGGGCTGAAGACAGACTGGATTGCACAGTCTGTCCACGGTCCGAAAGAGCTGAGCTGGTCTATTCTGTGCAGCCGCTATCTCTCTGGACAGGAATTCTGCCTTCTTACGAGAGATTGCAGATTGATAGACCATGTAATGGTCCATCAAACTAAGTTTGTCATCATTCAGACCAGACTTCCGCCAACGCCTCTCCAGCCTTCGTCCAACCCTCCTCAACTCCCTCATAGTCTCATCAAACCATGGAGACCTGGGGCGAAGAGTGAGAGGACGAACACGAACAGGTGCAATAGAATCCAGGGCCCCTGTCACCGCCTTATTATAGGCATGTACTAGGTCACCTGGATCCAAGCAATCTATCAGTAGGCCCAATAGGTCCAGTACCGCTATCAGGTCATCCGGGGATATACCCCTTAAAGGCCGGTACCGGACCATCTCCGAAGGGGCTGACCTAATAGGGGTGGCCTCAAAACTGAACCTAATGGAGTGATGGTCGGACCATCCGAGTGGTTCCACCACCAAATCAGATATCCCCATCCCCAGAAGGAACACCAGGTCCAATGAGTGTCCACCAATATGGGTCGAGGAGGAAACAACCTGTGTGAAGCCCAGTGGTACCATCAACTGGAGGAAGTCTTGACCAAAATGTGAGAGTTCATCGTCAACCCAAGCATTGAAGTCCCCCAGAACCAACCATCTGGGGGATCCCAATGTCAGGTAGACAATGAAGTCAGTGACTTCCTGCAGGAAAACATTCTCATCACCTGGTGGATGGTATACGAGAAGTATCCTGCACCCCACACCCTCGCCCAGAATACACTCAAAGGATCTGGTGACTCCCACCGGTACCTCCACCAGGACCAGTTCTGACTTAAAACATATGGCAACACCCCCGCCCCTGACGATCCTGCCTTGGGCGGTGTATCACCGAGTACCCGGCCGGAACTGCTGCGCTAAAACTGGCCCAGCATTTTCATCCAGCCAGGTCTCGGTGATGCACGCCAGGTCAACTGACCCAACAAGATCGGATATAGTGGCCATCTTGTTTTTAATAGACCTGGTGTTGCACAACACCGCCCAAGTAGGATGAGCCTCAGAAGATGACCGCCTTACCTGCTGATCACAATCAGAACCCTTGGGTATGGGCACCAAACAGGAAAACCCTTTCCTGTGCCCATTTCACCACAGAGCGCCTCCTTGACCTCACTATCCCTATCCGCCCGCCTTTCCATTCCCCCAGGCCCAGCACCAGCCTTCCTCCTCCCCTCACAATCCCCAGAGCCCTACATCTTCTATAGACTCCCAGCAATGGGGGACAGGAGAAAGGATGAAGGTCCCTGAGCCTAGAGGGGAATAATACCCACCATCCTATTTTCATTCCAGCACACAGTTAACACTACAATCAACAATAATAAACCCCACAAACTTATATAAATAACAAAATTCTAAATAAAACTAAAACACAACACTCAAATATCAAAATATAAATACTACAACTATAAACAAAATTATACCCTATCAATGTGTCAAGATTTGTGCTTTAAATTTATCAGAACGCTTTAACCATCTACCCCCACCCACAGTGCTCTCACCACTTCGAGGGAAGGAGCTTTCCAGCTATACAAAACCCCCTAACACAAAAATTGGCTCGTAACTTTAAAAATCCAGTAGTCCTAAAACCAATACCCTCATTTACCCAAAATAAACACAAAACAAGAGTTTGAGGTCTTTTTATGTCCACACTTATGTGCTCTCACCACTTCAGCATGGCCCAAACTTTTATCAGTCTCCTCTCACGAGACTGAAACAGTTATGAATGAACTCAGTTTTAAATTTCCCAATAGTTTCCCAATAATTATCTCATGCTGGCAGTAGCAAAAAGAGTTCAGATATACTTCACCAGTTCAGCAGTCCACACCGTGGTCTACACAGTTCCAGCTTCCATCCAGATATTTAGGTTTCCCAATGACAAGAGACCAGAGTCCTGTAGGCAATAAGCAGACAAACACCAAATGTACCTCTACTGCAAGTTCCAACTCCACCCGACCTCGTGCGGTGAGGCAGGCAGGACCACCCAGTGATACGCCCAGTGTGGTGTTCTCAGTAATGTTTTCACAAATCCACATCAGTGGAAGATTTGCAATGAGTGGAGCATTCAGCTAGTACAGTATACTGGGCTGAAGAGGTGAGCAGGGATCGGGGTTTCTGCTGAGGCTTGCATTAGTGCAGGCAACATTACCTTTAATGTAGCTTTTAATTTTTAGATTGTTTCAAACACTGTAGCTCTCCAGTTCATAGGCCCTTCTCATGCTCTCTGAACCCTAAACTCCACCGGACAATCAGCTTCTTTGGTCTTCTGCCAGCATCTTTAAGTCTTAGTAGGTCAGATTCTCCGACTCCACCAAGCTCATGTCTTCTACTACCAACAGAAATGAGGGGGTGACAAAACAGAAACAAATGGGGCAAATAAAGAAATCTGAACAAGCAGACCAGAAATGAATCTGCTGCATCCTGCCTGTGGTGGAGGTGGTGGGCTGAAGGGGGGAAGGAGTATTAAGAAATGAAAGCTGTAAGGGCATCATGAACACGTGATGCTTGATCCTTCAAATAATTTTTTTTCACAATAGCCATATTACTCATAATGCTGCATATACTACGTCATACAGCTTGTCGCCATTTGGAGCTGGAAGCAGTCACTATTACTTAGTGAGTCAAGAATAAAACAGATTTAGAAGAGGATAACCAAGACTGCTCTAAAAAGGCAGGCAGATATGAAGAAATCTCTCTCGTTTAACAGGGGTTTTAGTTTGTACGGTGCAAGGTGATGCATGCTCAGGGAATATGGTGATTTGTGGCTTCACTGAGTAGTTAATGAGTCCATGGTGAGGTCGGATTGAACCACAATATTCAATTCAATTCATGTTTATTGTAGGAAAAGATCAGTTGAGCAGGCTCATTCACAAGGAGGTCCTGATTACATAAAAACAGGGACATACACATATAGACAACAATGGTAGGTACACATAAAAGCAATTACAGTGAATTACAGGTAACTCAATCTACAGAAGAATTGCATGACAGAAATAAAAGATAGGTGCTATGCACAGAAAAGTAACAGGAAATCATGTAATAGTCATACAGTACAGTAATAAAGTGCATGGTAATTAAATGAAAGATACAGTGCATGGTGACATGTTGACTAACTACAGGATGGAATGGGGAAAACAGCGCAAATAATAAAGACTTAAGCAACAGTCAGCCGGGTGGTTACTAGAACCTGTTTGTGTAGCATACTGAATTAGGGTTGAGGCGTGACTGATTCAGAGGAGTGAGAGATCGGAGAGGTGAGAAATGGTAAGAGGTGGTAAAAGCATCGGGATGAGCAGGAGGCAGGAGAACAAAAGGGAGGACATGCCCACTATGGAATCATGGGTGGAAAGGTTGAGAAGGTAGAAAAGAGACAGAAAAGAAAACATTAAGTATGAGTGTATGGGGTAAAGTGGGAGTGGAGCACAGGGGTGAGGTGGGAGTGAAGCACAACCGACATCCATGAAAGGGACAGACTGTGGAGCAGAAGAAGGGGCAATGGACAACAGGGAATGGAGAGAGAGTTTGAAAGGGGTGAACCAGGAGGGGCAGGTGGGGGAAGGAAAGGAAAGGAAAGAGGGGCTATAGGGGATGAGAAGTGGCAATAGAAGGGGGTAAGCAGGAGTGGTGGGGGAAATATAAAACTATCAAAGCATGCATTTGAGAAGGAATGTTTTCTTCTTGTTTATTTTATATATTTACTCATGATCATCATTATTCAGCTATTTAGACCATGCTTCTGCATTATCCTATTTTCTCTGGTAATTGGATCTGGTATCTAATAATGTGATAAATTTTCTTCCCATTTTGATTACTGATTGCAACAGGATTATACATGTATCCGCCACTTGATCCCTTTTAAGTTTGTGTTTTTCTCCTTTTTCAGTCCAAATAATCATATATTTGTAGCACCGCTAGACTCTAATATAATGTCCTTCATATATATGTTACTGTAGAACATAGGGCCAGATTCAGAGAAGCCAACGCAGGATGCAAGGCGGAAAATATAGTGCAAGTCTCACTTGTGTCCTTTGTTGTGTCCCTGCAGGATTCACATAGGCAGACTGCAACATGTGGTGGGCTGCCTGCACCCAACAGCACCTTTGTGCCTGAAACCCCCCTTGCGACATGGCGTAAGGGGGTTTCTGGCAGCATTTGTACCCTATTCAGGTAGGGTGGCCACTACGTACATAAATCGGATTTAGAAACAACCACCAGTGAACATCTGTCAAAGACCAGTTACGCCAACAAAAAGGTGGTCTAACTGGTCTTTGCTGTTCACAGGCAGTTGCCACTGTTCCCCAGCCCCACAAGCCCTGGGGGTTATGGACCCCATGGTCTCCGGGTCCCAGGCATGGCATGCACTGTGCCAGGCAGGGTGTGTGGCACACCCACAATGCTCAGACCCCACCACACACACATTGTGAGCCCCCATGCCCTGGGGCATGATTCCCCCGCCATCCCCTGTAACCCCTGGTAGTCTAGTGGCCCCCACCCCACAGTGTGAGCCCCTGACCCCAATACCCCATCAGCAACTGGCACAGTCCTCCCTCTCCACCAGGGCTAGTCACCAATGCACCCCGGTGTGTGTGTGTGTTGGGGGTGGGGGACCACTGGGCCACCAGGGCAGGTAAGGGTCCAATGATCTGGGAGAGTCTCATGGCAAGGTGGCTTGGGGCTGGTCCCCACACTGTACGGGGCCTCAGAGGTGGGCATGAGGTGCCATGGCAGCCCTTGCCCTGCACAACTGCTGTCCTGTGACCTGCAGCATTCCTGGTGCTGTGCCCTACCTTGCGCAGCTACTGCAAGTCACAGGATGTAGACTGCTGCACCCACTCTGATCCTGAATCGGTGCACGGCCAGGGCGCAGGTCAGGTTGCACAGCTGCCATTGCCACAGCTTTGACAGACCTCTGAATCCAGCCCATAGATTTGAAATACTTTTGCAGATAATAACACGCATAGATAGATGTTTGTCAGTTTATCTGTGCATGCTAAAGTATATGCGATCATCAGCCTTGGTGTTTCCAGATTTATTTATTTATTTAAAGTTTTACCAGGAAGGCATACTGAGCAGACTACTGCTCAATTCCAGATCGTCCTGGGGTGTTGGGGATGGAGGATGCATAAACACATACATAATACAAAATTAACACAGAATATATACAGGATATATACAGTATCTACAAAGTAAATGTGATGACAGAACATCAGAGTTAATAAGGAAAGGTATAAAAGATAAACTATATCAGGTTCAGAGTTAGAACATTGGAGTCACCATATCTGATACCGGCTGGAGAGCTGGCCCTTGTCTTAGTGTGAGCTTAGGCTGCATGAGCAGTCGGCAGAGAAATGCCCTTTGAGGAGGAGTTGAGTATCCGAGAGGAAGGAGCGTGTCAAATGACTGCAGGTAGAGAGTTCCATAGCTTGGCATGCGAGCTCTAAAGGCCAGTTGGCTGGCAGAGGTCACCATATAAGGGACTTGAAGGAGCCAGGAGTCGTAATTCCTGAGTGAGTAAACAGAGGGTGTTTTAGTATTTAGCATAGAAGAGAGGTATGAGGGCAGTAAATGGGTCCAGAATTTGGCTGTGAGTCTATTACAGTGGGACTGGCGCCCACTGTCGAGTGAAAGGAGGTTGAGGGACTGGTAGAGGCCGCAGTGGTGGGTGGAGGGACAGTCTAGAGCAAAGTGACAGAAGGAGTGAAAAGAGGTCTAGTCACACTAGGGTGGACTTAGGAGCAACACTGTATACTACATCCCGTAGTCAAAAATAGGAGGATCATTTTCTCACAATTGCCTTGCGGGCAGGCAGAGGGATACAGCCATGGTTACGTATAAGGCACCAAGTCTAGGGTACTGTTTATTGTGGATAGCATTGATCTGTGCAGCGAAATCAAGGTGCTGGTCTAGGCAAACCCAAGATATCTAAAAGTGGTGCAAGCTTTGACTGCTTGTCTCTTGAAACATAGATTATTCACAAGCATGCTTAAAGGTAACCTACAAATTTAATTCTGCAGTTTACTCCATCCCACATACCTTTGCTAGCAGCGGCAGGAGTCGGAACTGCTTTTTGGGAACATTTTAATAAACTGTCATGTTTTAAAATCCTGCCACAACTTTCAGTGAATACAGAAGCAGCATCTGTGTCCTGATTGAGGGGATTAAGTTTACCTGGGTATTCCACCCAGTTCTGTGATGTTTCAAACACCATAGCTCTCTATGGAGCAGCATGGGGGGTTAAAATGCTTTTTATTACTTTTGCGTAGGGTTTTGATGCTTAATTAACATCTACAGCAACGCTGAACAGGCCGCTGTTGTAGATACTAATTTAAGCATCAGGACCCCAGCAAAAGTAACAAAATTAACATTTTAAGCCCCCCTCCCTTGCTGCTCCATAGAGAGCTGTGGTGTTTGAAATGTCACACAACTGCGTGGAATATCCAGGTAAACTTGCATCCCCTCAATCGGGACACAGACGCCACTTCTGTATTCACTGAAAAGTTTCAGCAGGATTTTAAAACATGAGGAATTATTTAAAATGTTCCCGAAAGCAGCCCTGGACTCCTGCTGCTGCCGCTAGCAAAGGTATGTGAGACAGGAGCGGGCAGCAGAATTAAATTTGCAGGTCACCTTTAATGCACATGAGATGTACAGTAAGTTAGGTTCTTTGTAAGTGAGGATCTTGTTGATTGCAGTGGCTACACATAGCCAATCAAACACATAGTGCCATGAGCACCTGCTGTATATGTTTATCTGAACAGCAACACTTTTTTCTATGGTTATTAAAATGCATTAAGAATTTTTATTTGTTTTATGACATGATTTTTTATGAGAGGAATGTTAAGAGAAGCTAAGTGATCGAGAACCAGGCACCAACAAGACAGGAAAATATGCTGTTTTATACATGATATCACCAATTACACTCTCATACAACCATATGAGTATACACATATGACCTGGAGTAATGGTGAGTAAAGTAACCCTTCTCAGTTGGCTAATGGCAGTCCCATGATCAGTAACTGCCCCCAACATACACGATTTCCATTCTCTTTCTTCCCCAGATATTTTTTTAAATATATAGTAAACAAAAAGTCTCCACCCACTTTGCCATATGATGTATATGTTTAAAAAATTACTAGGCAGACTCGGGATGGTAGGAGAATGGGACTGGCTTAGACAGGGTGGGCAAGAGTGCAATTTATTCAAATTTCCTAAAACAAAAGCATCAGTAGTGCAATCATCCTACTTGAAATTACTTAAGCTATAGCCATTTGGGGTTGGGCTGTGCATTCCTGGATGTGGCTTAGCATTGCTTGTGTGTTATGTCATGTGTGTACCTCTGTATTTTTATGTGGATGTGCCCTGTGTGTTGCTTGTGTGGCTGTGCCTGCTTTGTGTGCATGTGTTCTTCTATAGCTTATATACTGTATCCTGCTAATGGTCAGAGTAGGAACTAGTGAACATTCTTTATTTTGTGGTAGTCAATGCGGGATGAGGAGGGGGAGGAGAACAGCTAACAAATTGTGTTAATGTCAGCACTAAAATAGATAAAAAGGCATGGCATTTCAGTGAATGAGCTTATTTGGTCATACTGTACGTCATGTAATGAACATATATGTCTATCAAACCACAGTTAAACACATACTCAAATTAATTAACTGATTTTGCATAAATGTCAAACAATCAACTTCTTTTGACGTGAGCCAACCTGGAGAGATGGCTAATGGCAGTTTGTTAGTTTTGAGAACACTGCTGAATGAAAAAACAAAGGAAAAACTGTCAAAACAGTAAATCACTTTTATCATTCAGTCTTGCAGTGGGGTGTAGATGACAGAAACAAACATCACATAACCTGTTAAAATTATGAGCTTAATGAACTTCTTTATTTATATTTGATAGAACATATTACTGAAAGACAACTATTTTATACAACCTAGAATTAAAAACAAATTGTAAAATGGTTCATTTAACATCAGAGGGTAAGAGCATTAGGTAACATGACATCAAGACAATTTGTAACACACTCACATATACAAAGCCTATATAATAAATGCTGCTCATCACTTGTTAACACTTCAGGCTGTCAATCAAACAACACACTCTGGTCTGGTTATTATTATTATTTTATTCAGTCTTGCATCACATAGTAGTAGTAGTAGTAGTAGCAGTAAAATGTTTATTTTTAAACGGATAGCAAACTTTAGGTCATAGACCTATTTTCAAAGTTGTCCTGTGTCAAGAACAAATTACATTCAATATAATCATACAAAAATTCAGGCTACATAAACAACTAATAAAGAATTTTGACATTATACAAGAAAAATCTTTCATCAGACCAACAACTAACACATTTATCCACATTTTAAAAACAAGTACACTCATCATAAAATACAGTGCTCAATCCTAATTTAAACTGGGATAGTTTAGTTGCTTTCCTAATTCAGGGGAGTATATTCCAAATATTTTTTGGTCCGAGCCTCAAGTGTTATAGTACCATATCTTGTATTAGTTTTTGAAAAGTAACCTCTATGCTTTACATCCCTTAAAAGATATGGATAATATTTACTAACAGAAGGCAATTCCATGTTTCCATCAATCATCCCATTTATTATTTTATAGATAAATACTGAATATTGTTTTTAAATCATATTGATAAACTGTCCCAGTTTAGGTCTTTATACAAAATGCAATGATGAGTATTATAGCTACAGTTCAGGACAAATTCTAGCAACTGATTATATATGACTAATTTATTTAAAAGTGTTTGACCTAGAAAATTATTCACCATATTTCCATATTCTAATACAGGCATTATTAATTGATTTGCAATTAACCTCCAGGTTTGAAGATTTAAAGATTTAAAATCCTTGAAGACCTACAGTATAGTGCCCCTATCTTATTATTAATTTTCTTTATTGTATTATTAATATGAGCTGAGAAAGATAAAGTATAATCAATTCTACACCTAAATATTTATATTGATCCGTGAATATCAAATTTTTCCTATTCCTCATTAGTATTTCCCTATCTCTGATCTGTTTTTTATTAACCTTTGTTTTTTTATTGAAAAACATAACCTGAGTTTTTTTTATCACTTATCACTAAATTAGAACTGGAAAACCAATCCTGTAGAACATCAAAATGCATCTGTAATTTAACCATCATTTCATTTTGAGATTTGACTGATACTAAAAGTACTGTATCATCTGCATACACCCTGATTTGTGTATTATTTATTTTGGTAGGTAATTCATTAATATATAACAAAAACAATAATGGCCCCAAAATTTAACCTTGAGGGACACCTCTTAGTATACTACCTACTTCAGAAAATTGACCATTTATTACTACTTGCTGTTTTCTTTGACTCAAATATGATTTAAACCATAATAATGACCTAGGGCTATACCAATCCTCTCCATCCTCTCATACAATAAATGGTGGTCAACCAAATCAAAGGCTTTGGACAGGTCAACAAACACTGTGCCCATGGACTTCCCTTATCCAAGGCCACTGCCACTTTATCAATAAAGTCCACGAGTGCAGTGTGTTGAATAACCTGCCCTAAAGCCATGTTGGTATTTAGTCAAATTCGAATATTTTTCTAAGTAACTATACAACTGGCCAAACACCATTCATTCCATTAACTTAGAGAGGATGGAGAGGATTGCTATTGGTCTATAATTTGAATGGTCATTTGAACCCCCCACTTAAATATAGGTGCTATTTTGGCTATTTTCTAGATAGAGGGAAAACATTTTCCATCAAACTTTGATTAAATAAATCAGTCAGTATTGGTGATAAGACTTCAACTCATCTTTAATAAATTTCCTTCAATATTGTCCTACTATATGATTTATTTTTATTTAATTTTAAGATTTCCCACCTAACTTGAGATTTTTATTTTTTAAATAAAAAAGAGGACAATTTTCATTATTAGTTTTTAGTTACTAAATCTGTTTGTACTTTGAATGAGCTGGGATGGTAATATCAGGCAATGTTAAGAAATATTTATTCAACAACTGGCTGTTTTCTTGAGTCAAGGAGCCACCCTTATTATTAGACATTTTTATACAAGACTTGACTCTCAAAGGGTTTTCCAATTCTTTTATCATAGTCCAGTATTGTTTAGGATCGTGAGTTGTCTCAGTTTTAATGTTGTAAAATTTTTTTCTTGCAGATCTAATTAACCTTTTGCATTCATTTCGCTTAATTTTGAAATTAACTCAGTCTTCCTCCCTTTTTGTTTTATTTGCTCTTTTCCAGATTCTATCTCTGATACAAATTTTCTTTTTCAAATATTCATTTATCCATGGAAGATGCTTTTTCTTTGTTTTAGTTTTTTTAAATGGTGCATGCTCTATTACAGGCCTCTAAATAAGCTTTTGAAAATTCTTCAATTGCCAATTTATGTCTGAATTAAATTTAATCGTCTCCACTCTATACAATTTAAATCATAAATAAAATTATTTATGTGATAGTACTTAAAGTTTCTTTTGAGGTAAATCTTTTCTTCCTCAATTATTTGATTTAAATCTCTTACAACACAATATACTGGATTATGAGTCCCTCAAATTTGAGGTAAAATAAACATTTTTGACATGAAAGCTCCTAGAGAAAAATTAAGTCCAAAATACTCCTGACTTTTAACCCCACTTTTCCTAGTACTTTGATTTATTATTTGATTAACATTTAATATCTCAAAACTTTGTTCCAATTTTAATCCCTTTGGCTTGCCCCTAAGCAGCTTAAAATCACCAATTAGTATTAAAGCTTTACCATCTGACACTAATGCTAATTTAGATGCCAATAATTTAAACTTGGTATTTACTTTTGGAGCGGAATATACTATACTAACTAAGAGCTGCAATCTTTCAAATTTAACACAAAGACATTCAATTCCCTAATTACCCTGAAAAACAACTTTTCCCAAACCCAGTTTCTCTGTGATATATAAAAGAACCCCACCACCCTCTTTCCCCTATCTAATCTAAAAGATTATAACCATCCATTATATTTCCTTATCCTGTATGTTTTGAGATAACCATGTTTCAGATAATCCTACTCATGTCTGGTCATAACTTTTAGTCCATATTTGAAATTCATGCATCTTGTTTATAACACTTCTTGCGTTTTCAAGTGAAATTTTTAAATTTTGTTTATTGACTCCGTTGGGGCCGTGATTATCTCCATTATCACCTGCAAGCAGTATTACTATACTGCAAACAAATGGTGTAGTTAATTTTATGGGATTTTCTAGTGAAAAACATTGATTCTAACCTGATTAAATAATCTCCACTGCCTACAGAATCCATTTCTTCTGGTTCTATGAATAAGTTCTGAACCCAACAAATAAATAAATGCCACAACAAATTTTTTTTCTTGCTGCCTTGGAGGTGATGGAGTGACCCCCATCCCAACAGTCAGTCTTCTTCCATTGATTAATAAGTATCACAATTAGGACACAGTACATTACATATTTCTGGGTAAAGTTTCACATGAATTCTACTCTAGCTAACGTGTGTGCATATATGGGGAATCACAAAGGATGTGCCAGTGCATCCAAGTTGTGCGGCACATCTCAACTTGTGCACTAGTGCTATTCTGTAAGGGCCCAATGTGCCACACACCACCCATAATGTTATGCTGTACATCGGAGGGGCTATGCAAGGGTGTGCCCATGCATGGTGCACAGCCCCAGACACAGCCCAACTTGAGGTGCATACCTGAGCAAGTCCTGAGATGCCTAAAAAGATAAGTCTACAACAGTAGACATATGTGGGCTTCCACCCACAGACAGGCTGCCATACTGCAGACAGCAGCATGGCAGTGTACCCACCCTGGCAGTTAAGGGTTCATCCCCTCTCTGCCCGTAGCCCTTAAAATGACAAGTATGCCCTGTCAGCTCACTGGTCGTATAGTAGTACCTTCTCCCTTCCCAGAACCCCGATAGTGTAATACATTCACTATAATAAGCCCTGGTGGCTTAATGTGCCTTTTCCTCCTGCCCCAACCCAATCGATAGGGAGGGAGCACCACCAAACTACCAGGGTATTTCGTTGTGGATTATTGTACAGATGGGGTTCGAGGATGGAGGGGTCCACTGGACCACCAGGATATTCTGATGGATGATTTCACTATGTGATCAGGTCAGGCAGGGATGGGGGTACCACTAATTCACCAGGCTTGTTACAGGGAATGTATTACTTATCGGGTTCTGGCTGGGGGCAGCTACCACTAGGCCACCAGGGCTTGTTATGATGAATGTATTACTCTATCAGGGTTCTGGGCAGGGATACCATTGTACCACCAGGGCTTGTTATGGGGCATTTATTACACTATCACTGTTCTGGGCAGGAAGGGATGGCATTAGTCTATCAGGGGTGCTGGATATGTGGCTGTACAGCCACACATGCAAGGCACCCGGCGATATTGCTGTGCACATCCCTGCAATACTTTTATAAATTGGACTATATGACATGCAAATGGTCCCATTGTGCCTTGCATTTTTAATGGCCCCATTTGTATGTTTATGACTCTGAATGGCAACTTTGGCACTGCACATCTGGAGATGTGCTACCCCATTGGATTCCCAGCTCCACTATGGAGTTGTGCAGGTGCATCCCGGGCTGTGTGCAAGTTTGGTATTCACAGAGGGGATGTGCTGGGAGCATCCCCAGGTGCATGTTCTGTGAATACCACAGTTTGTGCTCTGTGCATCTCATTTGCACCAGGGAATCTGAGATGCACCGAGCACAAGTGCTTTATGAATCCTGCAGAATCAGTTTTTCGATTAAGTGCATGACTACTGTTTACATATTATTGATTTCTGATTCGAGGAGGAAATCACATGGTAAACCAACCAGATAAATTGAACAAATCGGTAATTCAATTAATCAGAAAACTGTCCCTGACATGAACAGCAGTAAGCAAATTACTTAATTAAAGTATCTGAGAAACCTTTCAAATCAGAAATCAGGCAGCATGAAACATGGTCATTGTTACATGAAACTGATGATTAAGGGCATCAATGGCTGCATGGTGGAGTTGTACAACACCTACCCTATTATCCTTGGGATCTATGATGCTCAAGCAACAAATACAATCACCATGTCCTCGACTGCACCGGAACCCGCCGACACCCCTGACCCTAACGTGTCCCTGGAATGACCATAAATACAGTGACACTAATGAAGTGGGGCTGCGCCTGTACCCCCACTATAGATATCTAACTCCAAGTCACACGGGCAGTGGAATTAGATATTTACCCCCATTGCCAAACAGTCGATTGAAGTAAAACTCTATTGCTGCCAATATAGGCATGGTGGGGTCTTGCTGTGGGGTTTTGGTGAAGTGGTGTCACTGTAGCGATGGTATACCTTATCCTTGTATTAATTACAATTCTTACTCAAATAGCACTGAACTGTATTTTATTAACTGCTTGTTAGTAAATTTGTGTAATAGAGAGTATTATCTTACTGAAAACACAAAGCTTTTACTTTGAATGCAGCAGTGTAGTTGCCTTTAATCCTATAAAGAGGTGCATGAAAGACAGAGAATGGTTGGACTGGGTAAGGGTTGTGGTTGCAGATATTGTAGGTGCAGGTTGTATAACAGGGCTGGAATTGTTAATTTTTAAATCAATGGCATCCAGTGTATTTTACGTGGTGTGGAGAGGAGAGGGATGGAAAATGCCAGCATCATTTCAACTTCATTAACATTCTTCTCAGTTCTGGTTTAATGTGACCTTGAGGGAGTTGAGGAGAGTGGGAGAAGGTTGAGAGATGCTGTGGATATCTGGCTTGACTGATGACAAACTTAGATTGATGTCCCATTATAAATACTATCAATCTGTGGTATCCCATAAGAAGGCAGAGTTCCTGTCCAGGAGATTGCAGCTGGCGAATTGACTGGCACAGCTCTTTCATGCTGTGGACAGGATGTGCAATCCAGCCCTACTCCAGAATTGGGGAGCTTTTCAGAAGAAGTGTGATGAGTTTGCTTGATTTTTTCATGGACAAGATTGCCAACAACAGATTGGAGATTGGTACAGCTTGCTCAAAATGGGCAGATCTGTGATTGGTGGGATTACAGTCACCTAGTCTGGCTGGTCTGACTTCTGACCAGTTGATGATCATGGATGTTGTGAAGATTATCCAGGGCTTGTAACTGACTTCATATAGTTTGGACCCAGGTCCAACGCATCTCATGGTGAGGTGTGTACCATACCATGTGATGGTCACTGGCCCCAGGTGACCTTCTACCTGGAGATCTGTGATCCCTCCCTGTTAGTCAGTACTAGATCTAGGATAGCCCTGTCTCTTGTGGGTTGTTGTACCAATTGTTTGAAGCCCTCCCCTTGCAGGAATCCACTATGTGTCTAGTTCTGGCAGATGTTCCTGCTGGTATTGACCAATCTGTATCCGCATGTTGAAGTCTCCCATTATCAGAACCTCCCTTTAGCTGTCATGTTTTGTATATCTTCTAACAGTAATGTGTCTGTGTCCTCCCCTGGTCTGGGGCCTGTAGACAACCCCAGTTCTTATGGCTGTCCCATTTCCTGTTTCCAGGGTGACCCACAGTTCTTCTGGCTCCTTATGTGTATTCTGAATTTCTGTAGCTTTGATATTTTCATTGACATACAGGGCCACTCCTCCCCCTGTTTGCACCCTCGGTCTCTTCTGAACAATACATAGCCAGGTACTGAAGTCTCCCAAGTGTGGTTACTGGTAAACCACGTCTCACTAATTGCTACTATGTCCAGTTTAGCCTCTGACGTTATTGCCTGCAGGTCTGGGATCTTATTTCCCAGGCTGTGAGCATTTGTGTACATGATTTTCCATTGGCCAGACTTTGGTGTGTTAGTTGTTGAGTGAGGTTTGGCATTACCCCTGTAAGCCTATGGGGAGACAAACCTTTTTTTCTTACCTGGTGATGCAAATGAACTGCAAACATGCTGAATCCCTGTTTGACCACTAGCTGGGGGGGAGGATGTTCTTCCCATTCGACATATGGGGTGCTGCACCTCTCCCATTTGCTAGTTTAAATATTCTGCAAATGCACTGACTCAATGCACTGACTCCTCCTTAGTCAGATGCAGTCCATCAAATTTAAAGAACTTTCGCTCCCAGAACTGTTGCCAGTTCCTACAAATCTGTGTCCTTTTCCTGGCACCAGCCCTTGAGCCACGTGTTTTGCTCCCCTATCTCCCTTCTCTGACCTTCCGTCCATCTGCCCCCTCTCCCAGACTGGCAGGATCTCACTGAAGGAGATGCGGACGAAATGGATGATAGTTTGTCACCCAGCCTGGTCAGGTGTTCCTTGGTCTCCACAACTGACCGGCTGGCGAGATCATTAGTCCCTATGTGTACTAGGACATCAATGTTTTCTCCTGCTTTGTGAACAATTTTAGCAATGCGTCAGTGTCTCTCCATGCTGATGTACCTGGGAGACATCTGACCATTACCCTGGCTGGAGATGGGTATCAACTCCCCGAATCATGGAGTCTCCTATGTTCAGAAGTTTTTGGATTTCCTTTTGCTTTTTGTTTTGGTTCCTGATTTGGGTGAGTTTTGTTGTGCTAGCTCCTGTGCTGCAGTGTCTTGCTCTGCAGTGTCTTCTGCCTCTTTGTTTGATTTCAGAGATAGAGGCAGATACCTGTTTGTAGTGTTTATATGGTTTTTGGAGGTAATATGTTGGAGAGCAGAGAGTGATGGGGCACCTGATTTGCCCTCTAACCACCCTGCCAACCTCCTGGTCCAACTACCCTCTGTGGTTGAGGTTTTCTGTTGGATGCTGGGGAAATGGCAGGTGGTTCTTATAATGTATTTCCTCTTGAATATGAAATTTGAGGTGCAATCTCTGCCCATGCTGCCCGGAACTGAGCCCTAAGATCTCCAATGGCCCAGCATGTAGGACAGTGTCCTAAATCCTGTAAGACTGTCCTTCTGAAAATTGTTCCACAGTACCTGCAGTTAATGGTATCCATTCCAGATAAGTTGCTGGGTTTATAACCTAGTCAGAGTAATTAGAAGGAAAAAATGCAAGTAATGGTTTGATTGTGTTTTGTTTTGTTTAACTTGTTATAACAAGTTAAATTACTAGTGCCCCTGTAAATGAGCTCACCTTGTGGATGCCCCACTGATCCGCCCCTTCCTGCTCTGCCACAGGAAATGTCACTACTGTGGTACCCTATAAAGAGGTGTAGTGTGGGGTGGTTGGAGATGGGGTGGGTGGCTGGGCCCTTCCCTGCCGAAAAAGAAGAACCACTGACGAAAGAACAAGGAGGTAAGAGCAGAAACAATCAGTCAACAACAAATGCAGTAACCCTGAAAGCTTATCCTAATGTTAGATAAAACTGTAAAACCTGTAAAGCACCACCTGTAATAATTTCAGAGAAGATATACACTGTAAGAAACACTTTGCTACAGAAAAATAAAGCAATGAAATGTTAGCAACAAACAGTAGCAAACCCTGTGAGTAAAAAATAAAAACACCACCACACAGTAAATCTGCTTAGCCAAAAGAAGTCTTAATCCTTTTCCCTTGCTCTGGTAAGTTCTCTCTCTGCCTTTCAAGCAGTCTTGGAAGGAAAGAGCTCAGGTGAAGCTAGGTGCCTTGGCCAGCAAACCAAGTCCTCTACCTCCTGGTCATAGATAGTGGTATCACTAGCAGGAGGTGGTGATACCATTATGAAAACATTGGTAGGTCTCACATGTAGTACTGCATGCAGTTCTGGAGGCCACACATGTGCAAGGACATAGATAAGGTAGAGACTATCCAGAGAAGGGCAATAAAAATGGTGCAGGGCTTGCACCACAAAACATATGAGGAGAAACAAGGGACCTCAATATGTACTCACTGGAGGAGAGGAGACAGCAGGGGACATGATTGAAACTTTCAAGTACCTCAAGGGCATAAACAAGGTGCAGGTGGTGGACCTTTTGCAATGTAGAAAAGTACTAGAACAAGGGGCACAACATAAATCTGGAGGGGTAGATTAAGAGGTAACGTGAGAAAGTTTTTCTAACCAGAAAGTGTAGTTGACACTTGGAATAGTCTGCCACAGGAGGTCGTGGGGAAAGCACAGTGGAGGAGTTTAAGCATGCCTGGGACAGGCACAAGAGAACCTTAAGAGGGACGGGAGGGAGTGATAAAGACATTGATCACACAGGGTCAGTGGCCACATACAATGTATAGGGCCTACGGGCAGATGAGTTGGGCCTAGCAGCTAGTGGTCCTTGTCTGCCAACAGTTTCTATGTAACTACACTTGCCCTGCTCAATTTGCACTAGGGTTCAGGCTAGTAAAACTATGTTAAGATCGACCCCCACCCCACTCACTGTGAGAGTCCATCCAGGATATGAACAGTGTGTGTGTCAAAGGGGACAAATCTGTTGCAGTTTTGCTGCCCTGGTATACAGTATGTCACTTTTTGTTTTTCAGCAGAGTGGCACACAACATAACTGAAGAGGAGCAGACCAGGATGGGCCGATGGGAGACTCAGACACCAATAGAAAAAGAAAAAAAACTTGTGCCAAAACCATGTACCTTAAGCACTTTTACTACAAGAAGGGTGTTCAAAATCAATTCACAATAACAAGTTCTATTCTATTTCTACCACTGCGTAAACCTGGGTCAGCAGTAAAAGACCTCTTTTTATTTCATTTCTATGGAATCTGGAAAAATATGCCAAGGGGAGTCTGTCAAGGAGAGGACTAGGAGACTCAAGGTGGGATGCTCATGCACTGTCTTAACAAAATAAATAGTGGATGGGGTAGACTGAGGTTTTCATATTTTTGCCACCGCCACAGATGAGCTGCCTGAGCTCCCTCTCATGCACTACACAGTAAACTTTGTTTTTCCTTCTTCTCTGCCGCGACTTTAACCTGTGAAACAATGCACTGCAGCACTTGTATACTTTCCAGTTCAGAATCCTATCTGGATTCTCCTTCTGAACTTCCTTCCACCAGACAGACCAAAGTGAACTCCTCACTCCCTCCACGACGACGGAGATGCATGCTGTGCCACAGCCTAGGATGGCTCCTCCAGGCCGCATCCGAGTCCCACCAAGCAAGGGCAAGGCAGGCCACACACCAATACTGCCATAGCACCACCGGTCAGTGGCACAGACCCAGGCTGCGCCCAGCACCACAACACGGTGACCAACTACAGAGGACACCCAACCCGATCCTGCTGCAGTAGCTGCTACCTAGCCTTAGGCTCTACTCATACCAGCCACCGTGTGTTTTTCTCTCTCTCTCTGCTTCATCTCTGAAGCTGCTAATCCTCCAAGTCCTCCTGGATCCTCAGCCCTCTGCTCTGCTGCCTGCTCCTCCTCTCACCCAGTGCCTGCCAGCCACTTTGCTGCCAGCCACTTTCTCTGCTGCTGGACTACTACTGTACCGAGGCGAGCGAGGCTCCATTGATCCGACGACCACACCTCTGCCCAGCCCTCCCTGCAGTCCCACTCACAGCGTCACAGGAGAATGCATGTTTTTCACAGGAATCACTGAATTTTCTCCCATTTAGTAAATATTGACATATAACTTAACCATTGCTGACAACATGATTCTTATGATTCTGTAGTTTAACAAATACATGTTTCTACTTTTGTTACCAGCTTACAGGTGTCTGCAGCACAACTCTTAAGTGTAATTAAAATCTCTTGGAACTACATCACTGCCTTTATATACCAGCATATTTATCTCAGACTCCTCCCACCAGCAGCCCTGACAGACTCTAAGAAACTCAAATTGCTGGCACATATTTTTATTGAGTGCTAAAGGCAGTTCGGTTCTGACATTTATTTCAAATGCCAATTCCTCACCTCAGTTGTGTGCATTCGCCCCAGTTTGGGGAGGGGGTGGCGTTTATTCTTTTTTCTCCATCTCCTCCACCACACCACTCCCTTTTCTAATTTTGCTGATTATGACCTCACACACCTGCAGGGCAGTACCACTGACCTGTCCCAACTCCCAAAACTGTAAAAGTCACCTCACCTCAGTGTGTCGCCTAGTGCAACAGTTAGTGGCCGACCTCCGTGCCATGTCCTGCTCAGGCACTCCCTCACTTCGACTGCTCAGGCCCTGCACTGAAGTCCACCCTGAACCCGAGTCTTCTCTAGCCTTTTCTCCCTCTTCTTCTCTCTTGGTCTGTCCTCTTGCTGTCCCCAGTGGGTCCAGAACCAAGTGTATTAAGGAAGTTCCTACTCCGACCCCACACATTGCCAAAACAACCGCCAGTGGCCGCCGTCCCACTGGATTCGCGTTCTACTCTGCCTGCTATGTTCTTCTCTGCTGCCCATCACGGGTCGACCTCATGTGCAGCACGCACAATCCCCTAACTCCTCCCCTCGCATACTCTATTGGGTCTGCAGAGCCAGGGCCACAATTTGATTGGCAGATGGATGTAGATGCTTGCTGAGCCTGTGCATTCAAATTTAGGAAATAAAAATGCCTACCTGAGCAGTTGGCAATGGGCACTGGTGGTGAAGGGGGCTGAGGTGGGATGGAGGAGACTGTCAGGCCGAGCAGAGCTGGGAGGGAGAGTGGACTGGTGTGTGAGAAGTTCCTTCCAGCACCGCTATTCATTGATAGAAATATGACTGCACTCAATTTTGGCTGCAACTCAGGGCAGTTCCAGCTAATTGCAACTGCCTGAATTGTAGCCACGATTCAATGACACGGCAGCTCCAGGGTCTACTGGGATGCCCACCTACATTATCACTCACTAATCGATTCTTTACCTCCAGACTATCTCAGAATCAAACCTTACATGAATTAGATCAGTCACCCATAACTTTACAAATCATCACAACTCCCAGCTTACTGTCTGGCCTTATATCGATCAAATTATGCTCTCCCAACTCATTACGCTCCTACAGTCCCTTTGGCTATGCAGCCTTCATTACCTCGGAAACATGGTTTACATTAGCCCTTCTTTAATTTGATCTGCTCCACACATAGATTCTACCATCCCTACGGAAAGGAAGTACCCTTCATCCTCAGGACCATCATCATGCAGTCCGTATCATCCTTGGATCAAGAATGAACCATCATCTCCTTTTCCACTCATTTCCACTTCATGGATGCTTCCTTAGTGACTCCTTGTTCATTACCGAGTTCCTTGCCTCCAGACCATACCTTTACATTCAAACCGTTTACAAGTTGGATCATTTACCAATGACTTCTTGCACCATTGCATTTCCACCTTTCCCTGTTTAGTACCTTATTGATCAGTCATGGTCCCTGTGGTCATTACACCTTGCAATCCCATGGGACAAGCATCATTCACCATAGTGGAAACTTGGACTTCCTTCACCTTCCTTCACCCGGTTTACTTCATACTTAGGATTCTATCTCTTAGTCAAAACAGATCTGCTTTTCAACCTCAAGATCATTGTGCAGTTGGCATCATCAGTGGATTGAGGATGGATTATCATCTCTCAAGCAGCTCACCAACCTCAAATTAGCTATGGTTACTAGAACCTAGGTCCTTCTCCTTTAGTATGACCAGCAGGCGGGCAGATGTCTGCCCATGGGTCCTCAGTGTTTTCCTCCACCTGGGCGGTTTTCCTTTCCTGAGTACCAGGGGCATACTCTCCGTGAGTTGGAGGAGGTATCTTTTTGGACATTCTATTCCCTACTAATCACTACCTACATACCTACTTCTCCAATGGATGGGAATAGAATTAAGCCACAAAAAGTACTACAGGTTACACAAGCACTATATACCCCATCTCTCCTCATTGCTATTCCCCAAACATTGAATGGGAGGCTGTGCCTGTAGTTCAATGTGGGAATAGCTCCTCCACAACCTGCACTTAAACCCTAGGCTAACATCTCTCCTTGTTTTAGGGAGTGTTTTCAATCCACCACCACCTTCTCCTCCTCTTCCTTCTCCGCGCTCCTCTCACCCTCGCTCCTGGCCATTCTATTCCCCACCTGATCACTACCTACATACCTACTACTCAATGGGTGGGAATAGAGTTAAGCCACAAAAAGTACTACAGGTTACACAAGCACTATACACCCCATCTCTCCGCATGCTATTCCCCAAACATAGAACTGTGGGATATGGCAGTCCTTCCAGATGCCTGTCTAAGCTGTAAATACATTTATGAACCAGCAGTTAGTGGTGCAGGCAAGAGAGGCTGATGAAGAATCAATTTAGGTAACTCTGCTTGCTGGCATGCAGTTATGTGCCCGGTTGCCAGTGTACTTGGGCAGAAAAGAAAAGTGGGAAAAACATGGTGTACAGGATATTGCCAACATACTGGCATTACATATTCTTCTGTTGCCTCTGCTTCCCTGTGCTCTGACGAGGACCCTCAAACTTCAAGCAGAACCAGGAGGAGGAGGAGGAGGGGCAAGCTATGGAGCTGAAAGGAGTTCTGCAGGTAAGGAGTGGCAGTCGGCAGATGGAGCAAGGCCAGTGAGATAATAGTCATCAAACTGGCACAAATTGGCACACAAGCCTCCCCAGCCAAATGCAACAGATACACAGGTTAAAGGGGCAATGCACCCACTAATGAACTGTGTGTGATAGAACAGGGCTGGGACACCAATGGGCCAGCAGCGGGCAGGGTGGCAGCACAATAAAACATTTGATGAAAACCTTGTGGTGGTCATTCTTTCTGGCACAGCTTCTCTGCAGTACTTGCACCAGTTCAGGCAACTACAGGTTGCATAGCACAGTTCAGGGCATTTAGATGGTCTCTAGGGGCACACACATATTGGGCAACCACAGTTCACCCTGTGGACCCAAAGATTCACACAGTCTCTTAGAGGCATTTTGGTTTAGACAATTCAGCATGAGAGACACTGTTTTTTGGTGGTAATCTCCTGATGGCACCCAGACACTCAGACAGTGGATAATACTATTACAGGGGCTCCAAAATATCATAATTAGTCATTTCTGTACAGTTCTGTCACAGTTCGTAAGTGGGGTGCATTGCCCTTTAAATCCTGTCTCTGTTGCATTTCCCCTTTAAATTTGACTTTCAGGGCAATTATCCACATTCAGCACATCATTTAAATAATTCTTGCCCCATCTCTTACTGTCTATGGGACTTTCCTTTTATCTTTTTTCCCATGGAGGGTTCCATGACAGGGGTCTTACCTGTCCCCACAGTCCCTGGCACAGCGGGGCCTTCCTTCAACTCTGCCCCATGGGTGGTCCATTCCTGGGGCCTTGCCCACCCACTGTTCATTGGCTCAATGGAGCCTTATCCTTCCGGCCCAGTGGGCGGTTCATTTCTGGGGCCTTACTCGGCTCAGACATTGCTGTTGCTGCTGGCCTGAAAGCACCCAGAGTTTATTTTTTGGTTTAATGGATGGTGGCCAGCACCCGACTGCAGTGCTGCTGCCACACCCTGCTGCCAACTTCCTTCAGGGCTGGGACTGTTGGAATGGCAACATGGGAGGCCTGGACCCACCTCCTCCCACTCATCTCCTCTGACTTTTGCTGGCTACTGTTGATGATGGAGGGCCAGTCTTTGCTGATGCCACCACCCTTCTTGATGGAACTAGATTACCGCCAGAGACCTGGGTCAATTGCTGGGGAGCAAGGAGGAGGAGCAGCTGACTTGCTGGACTGGCCAGGAGTCAGGAGGGATGCAGGAACTTGAGATAAATCCCTTCCTATAGGCTCTGCCCGGCTGTCTGATTGCTTCCCCTCACTCGATGCTGCTGCCCTTTCCTCCAGTGATGAACTGAATGATTGTAGCCATTGAAATAGGTTGAGGATTCTGTCCTGGAATCCTCACAAGCCTTTCCTGCCTGCCTGCCCTCATGACTGGAACTCATGAGAGCAGGTTCTCAGCGTGAGGCAACTGAGTGGGGGGTCTGTACAAGTCTGCAGGCAGGAAAACGAGCAGAAATTAAACATTTTAAAACATATCCAAGCTGAGGCTTTGCATTTCTGAGGGTACATAACCTAGGTGCACCTATGACTGTGGCACCTAACACTGGGGCACAAAACAGGGTCACCTTCCTACCAAGGGACAACTAACCCCTAACAGCCATGGAGCACCTGGATACCCATTTTGGAGGCACCAGGAGCTCTGGGGCACTAGAAATGTACAGTATATTTAAAATGTAGTGGCGAGAATGAAGTATGTTTAAAATGGGAGGAGGAGTGGACTTTAAAATGGGGATGATGCAATGTAAAATATTTATCCCCAATTGTTTAACCAGGTAAAACACACTAAGCTGAAAGCTTGTTTACAGGTGCAGCCTGGGAGCACAAGGAGGTTAAGTGACTTTCTAGGGTCACACAGTATACAAGTGGTATTCAAATCCAGGTCTCCAGATTTGCAGCTCAGAGCCTTAAACCACTGCACCATACTGCCTCCACATTTATGTGTAGGAGGATGTAACTGTAAATTTTTCTGCACCAAAATGTAGGACACCCTTGAAATGTACTTGAATGTAGTGCCCCCAATGCAGGCAAGCATATCACATCATCTCTTGCTTTCATAGCTGCTTGTCTGCTCTCTTTCCAGCTGCCAGGTAATGAGAACTTAGAGTGACATCAGCCATCAGCATGGTCAATCATCATTTAATAATATTCTTTGATGATGACCATTGTGGACTATGCCATTACAAAGTTAGGCTGACAGTTGTTTACTACGATGATCAGCAACCACAGTCAAAGCATGTTCTACCATTTCTAACTGTGGTTGAGTGCGGTACTGTATATTTGCTCAGGCTATTACTGAGAGTAGGAAACTGAGTGAGTGGAGTGAGTGAGTGAGTCTGTCAGTGAATAAGTATGTGAATGGATCGGTCTGTGACTGAGTGTGTAAGTGGTCAGTCTGTGATTAGGCGTATGAATGGGTTCAGTCTGTGACTGGGCATATGAATGGGTCAGTCTGTGACTAAGTGAGTGAGATGTCAGTGCCTAAGTGAGTGGACCAGTCAGTGACTGTGTGTGTGGTCGGTTAGCTGGTTATTGAGTGGCTGGTCAGTCAATAATTCATTGGGTCATCAGTAAGTGTGTGTGTGTGCTGGTCAGTCATTAAGTGACTGCAGACTTCACTGATACTTTATGCACGGCAAGAAAAGCACTGGTGACTGGCACTTCTGGTCTATGTGAGAACAAAGTTCAAATCTTTGCAGTGTATTTTTTGTGTGACTGATTGTAATGACATATTTATTTATTTATTTCATGGTTTGGAAACAACCTTTGAGTCCAGGACTCTTACAAAGGTTCCACATCAAACAAACAAAGAGACATGATACAGACATATTAAGTTCACTGAACATTTTGTTCCACATAAACATCTGTTTAGGTGACTCCTGTCGAAGTTACATCTTATTCAAGAATACTCTAAACAGGCTGGAGTAGGATCTGCTAAAGATGATTGTGGGGGAGGCAAAGGATTACAGGGTGCAGCCGATCAGGCATTATCAGAAATGCAAATGGGGTAGGGAGGTGTGAGAGAGGTGAATATAGTGCATTGAACAGGTGGGTACAGACTGGCAGGGAGGAGTGGTTTAAGGCCGGGAGTGATTCTTGGGTAGTGTAGAGCCATAGGGTGAAGAAAGGGTGGAGGAGGTGGTAGAGATAGCAGAGGGGCTGGAGAGATGGAGATAGTGGGGGTGGAGGGCAAGGTGGAGGCAGAGAGAGAGAGAGGGAGGGAGGGAGAGAGAGAGTGAGTGCATGTGGGGTAGAGGAGAGAGAGAGAGAGAAGACGTGAGTTATATGGAAAGATGGGTAATGTAACAGAGTGATAAGGGGAGGTGGGAGAGGAGAGGGCACTGAGCAGGTTATAGACCCCTGAGGAATGGGAGGCCAGGGAGTAGGTGGGGTTTAGTATCCAGTATGGTGTTTGATAGCTGTGCTGTGTATCAAAGGTTCATGTGTAAGACAGAACCATATGGTAACTATGTTTGAATATAGAAACATAGAAGATAGCGGCAGAAGGGACCTGTGGTCCATTGAGTCTTAGCGAGGAATATCATGTGAAAAGAGTTCTTTGGCTATGCCAACATACTAGTTGTGATTCACAATACCTACGTGGTGTACAAAGGGCAGCATGTGGGCATTTCAGCATCAAATGGCTTACAGTGGTGCCATGTCTACCCCACAGCATTCACTAATGGGCATGTTAGTACCTCATGCAAGTGATCCCTGGCTGGCCGCTGGTGCCGCACCAAGGATGGGATGGCAACATGCCAGGGGCACCCCATGGTGCCCATTCACAGTCACACTGTGCACCATTATGGGCTGCATCCTCAATGCCAGGGATGCAGGTATAGCTGTTGCATCCCCCTCACAGTGCCAGTATTGGTAGTGGCAAAGCATTGCTGGTCCCTCACAATGACACCAGTCCCATGGAAGAGGGCTAAGGTGGCCATCCAGGCACTCACTCCATGTCCCTTCATGGAACCAGTACATTGCTACCAGAGACCCCCACCGTGGGATCCACTAGCGGACGGGTAGAAGCATTCCATTGGCTGCCCACCTGTGTCCACTGGTCTTCTCCTTGCATTAACATGCCGGGAGGGTCTGTAGACAGAAGGTGTACTGTGGCCAGTGATTGCAAATGCTGGCACCACAAACCTGTTCAGCAGGTGTGGAACTGCATGGGCAGGTTACGCACATTTCACATGGGAAACCCACTCGTTCATGAATCATGAGCCATTGTGTGTAAGATGGAGGGGCATACAAACCAAGTAGTGCTTGCCATACAGTATGGTAAGGGGCATTGAATGTGCTTGTGGTAATGGAATGACATTCCACACACCAGGGTGTCCTTGGCATAGGATGCGAGGGAGGGTGCCACTGGACATTAGAGACCACTTGACATGAAACCGGATGAACATGGGTGTGCAGTTGGATACCTGGTAGTGCTTGGCATGGGTCTGAGTAAGGGAGTGGCTGTTGGATACCAGAAAGGGTTTGGCATGGGATGGAAAGATAGGGAGTGATACTGGACAGCAGGAATGTTTTGAATGAAATGGGATGAGGAGGTGCCAGTGGACACCAGGGCCAGGGTATTTGGCATGAAAGGGGTGCCACTGGATACTAGGGAGTGCTTAACACTGAATGGGGGGAGGGTCCCACCAGGTACCTGAGAGTTCATAGCAGGAAGGAAGGAAGGGTGCCAGTAGACACCAAGAAGTTCTTGATGCAGGATGGGGAGGGAGGAGGTGCCATTGAAAACCATGAAATGCTTCACATGGTATAGGGTAAGCAAAGGTAATGCCACTGGACATCAGGACTGCTTGGCTCTGGATGAGGTTAGGAGGGACTGATACCATACACCAGGTTGTGCTTGGCATGGAGTTGGGTGAGGAAGTAGCCCTAGGACCCTAGTGATTGCTTGACAGATGATAGAAAGGGGCGGTGCTGCTGGGCATGCATTGAATGGTTGATACAGATTGGACATGTGGTAAGAGGATGCCACTGGGTACTAGGAATTGCTTGGCATGGAGATGGGGTGGAGGAGGGTGTGCACTGGGCAGCAGGAAATAACTGGCTTGGGACAGGAACAGATTGTCTCTGCATACTAGTGACTCCTTGGCAAGTAGTGTGTCCTTGGCAAGTGGTGGGTAAGTGTGGAAGGTGCCAGTGGACACCAGGGAATGCCTGGCACAGGATGCATTCATGCAATTCTCTTTTGGACAAGCTATTCGAGGTACCAGCCAGCTCTTGGATTCTTGATTCACATTTTGCTTGCATTCACCTTTTTTGTTGTGCTATTTTTTGTTTGCATTCATTTTCAGTTGTGCTGTACTTCTTTGTGTGCATTTATTATGTTTGCTTGTGCGCATGTACAAGAAACATTCAGTGGCAACTTAGGAGAAGCGGGTTGTGGAGTGCGGCACTGTGGCAGCCAATGCTGGTACTGCATTTGTGGGCTTGGTACTGTTCACCCAATGCAGGCACAGTGTCCTGATGACACTGGTTCTGCAAAGTGCCACCAACTTGAAACAATTTGGCCACTGCAATGAGGGGCTGCCTCATCATTGCAAGCGTCAGCCATTCCGCTGCAATGGGGAGCGACCCATCATTGCAGGGTGGTGCCTCTGCCCTGTTGTAACATTTCTACTTGCATGGTGTATGCTGTCGCCACCACAGAGTCCCCATAAAGCTGATCGGGTGCCCGATCCCCTGTCGGCATGCCCTCTCCCCAGATCATTTGCCCATCAGGAGCCCACTCCCCATCGGCATAATACTCCCCTACATTTTGTTTGCCAAGGGGATGCCCAATCCCTCGCATCATTTATCCCCCCCAAACACAGATCCTTCTTATTTTGTCAAGGGCCCCTATCCCCATCGGCTTCAGTCTCTCCCCAAAAAACGCAGGTGGCACGCCATGGCCCACCCCAGCATGCCCAACCCATCTGCAAAAAGGAAACCTTCCCGCTATGGTTTCAATTATATTTTAACCTGAAAAGTAGAAAACGGTCCCACATTGTGTCCGGTGCTCTCTCCCCAGCCAGCGCCCACCCTCGTGTCCCCACCTCCCCACCCCCCTCACCTCATACTACCTCCAGAGCCCACAGCATGATCTTCGTGGACCGGGAACACATCTGCACGCTTCCAAACCAACCAACTAAAGAAATACTGGTAAGCTGTATAATGGCATTAATAGGTTTTCAACTTATGTGGCTATCTCGCCATTTTGGGGACTTTTGCACCAAATTTCAACATGAGGTTATTGGGACCCTCCTCATGAATTCAGTCACTGTCATGGCGTTATTTCGATCCTGAAATGACAGTGCCACTGTTCATAAAGTGGGCTCTCAAAAGCCTATGTTGCAAATTTGGTGAAAAAATCCCAAAATTACTGTTTCACTAGCTGCGTTGTGAGTTTCCATGCACACTCGTAAACTTCAATCTGTAATATTTCACCCAGATTTTCAACATTGGCAATTTTCCACACCTCCTTATGAACAGTACAGCTGTCATTTTTCTCATACTGACCACCTGTGTTTTCACACTTCCTGCGCAGACTAGCACGGCTTCTATGGGAAATCGGTGTTCGGGACACATTAAGAAAGTCACAGCGACACTGTTCATGAGCAGAGGTCCTAAAATGCCTATGTTGAAAATTTGGTGACGAAAGTCCATAAAATGACTGTGTTATGAGTGTGCGTTGCGCAGTTTCCACGCCACTCTGTAAATTCACAAATTTGTAATATTTTCACTCCAGGTTTTAAACATTGGCGTTTTCCACACCTCCTTATAAACAGTACAGCTGTTATTTTTCATATCCGGGCCGAAATGTGTTTCGCATGTCCGGCGCGGAATAGTGCATCCACTGTGGGAAATCAGTGTTTGGGACAGATTAGGAAAATCACAGTGACTCTGTTCATGAGCAAAGGTCCTAAAATACCTGTGTTGAAATGTTGGTGACAAGCGTCCATAAAATGACTGTGTTACGGCGTGCATTGTGCAGTTTCCACGCATTCTTGTAACCCTAAATTTGTAGTATTTTCACTCCAGATGTTCAACATTGGCATTTTTCAGACTCCTTATGAACAGTACAGCTGTCATTTTTCACATCCTGGGCAAAATGTTTTTTTGCACTTCCGGTACACAATAGCAGGTCGCTGTGGGAAGTCAGTGTTGGGACAGATTAAAAATCACAGTGACACTGTTCATCAGCAGATAAGCTAAAATGCCTGTGTTGAAAATTTAGTGACAAAAGTCCATAAAATTACTGTGTTATGGCGTATGTTGTGCAGTTTCCATGCACCCTCGTAATTTCGCGCATTTGTAATATTTCACTCCAGATTTTCAACATTGGCATTTTTTCACACCTCCTTATGAACAGTACAGCTGTCATTTTTCATATCCTGCCTGAAATATGCGCTTACACATCTGGCGCAGAATAGTTATGTCCCTGTGGAAATCAATATTTGGGACAGATTAAGAAAATCATAGTGACAGTGTTCATGAGCAGAGGCCACAAAATGCCTGTGTTGAAAATTTGGTGAAATAATTCCACCAAATGACTGTGAGCGCATGTATCCGCGCAGTTCCACTATGCCTTCGGAATTTCGAGCATTTTTAATATTTTCACTACAGATTTTCAAATTGCCATCTCTTCATACCTCCCTATGAATGGCAAGCTGTCATTCTTCACATCTCACCCGATCTGTTTTCATACATCTGGTGCAGAATGGCACGGTCGCTGTGGGAACTCAAAGTTCAGGACACATTAACATCATCATATTGCCACTGTTCATGAGAAGAGGTCCCAAATGCTTTCATGAGGTGGGGGTCACAAAAGGCCATGTTGAAAATGTGTAGTGCAAATACCAACAAATGCCTGAGGCGTTAGGGTTTCTAACCATAACGCCCCACCCTGTACAGACTGACAGACATCAGGTGTGCCTTTGGATTGCTGACTGTAATGCTCATGCCATTCAACTCCCACCACCCTGCAGCCAGTGACAGGCATCAAGGTGTGACTTGGACTCTTCAGCCCCAGAGTTCACCCCATTCTCCTATACTACACCCATTTCAGCGTCATGTCCTTATGGAATGCGGTGACTGTAAAGACAGCCACCCAGGGCACACCTCAACACATGTCAGTGTCTGCAGGATAGGGTGAGGTGAAATCGATGAATGTTATGGGCGATGACCCAAATGCATACCCCAATGCCTGTACGTCTCTGCAGGGTGGAGGTGGGATTGGCGTGTGAAGTTCAATACTTCACTGCCATTCCTATTCTGCATCTGTCTAACTCCTGCATTCCAGTGCTAATACCAGCAAGCAAACATTTGTCATTGACAAATGCTTGTCTTTAGTTGTGCTATGCTTTTTGTTTTCATTCATCTTTTACTTGTGCTGTGCTTTTGTTTGCTTTCACTTTTTTGTTGTGCTATATTAAATTTGTTTGCATTCATGTTTTAGTTGTGTCAATATCTTTTTATAACTTCATCATTTTAGATGGACTTCACTGTTCTGTGTTGCATTTGTCATTTCTTTTGGCTGGATGATACATTTGGTTTTGCTGTGTGTTACATTAGTTTTGTAGCAACACACTTTACATTTGTTTTATTGCTTTACAATTTTTGTTTGCATTTTATTTTCTGGTTGTTGCTTTACTTATTTGATTGCCTTTCACTTTTTTGGTTTGTGTTTTGCACTTCAGGGCCACCATAGGTTTCAACTTATGTTGATATCTCATCCATTTTAGGAATTTTGGCCTAAATTTTCAACATGTGGTGCTTGGGACCCCACCTTGTGAACGTGTCACTGTCATTTTGTTACTCGGTTCCGAAGGTGATTTCCCCATGATGCTGCAGGATCACCTTTTGGGACTGATTTAACAAATGACAAGATCACTGTTCATGAGGTGGTGTCCCAAAAAGCCCATGTTGCAAATTTAGAAAAATTCCCAAAATGACTGTGTTACGAAAGTGCGTTGTGCAGTTTCTACACACTCTCATAACTTTGCCAGTTTTTAATATATTCACTCCAGATGTTCAACACTGCAGTTTTTTCCACATCTCCTTATGAATAGTATAGCTGTCATTGTTTCATCCTGCCTGAAACATCTTTTTGCACCTGTTGGGCAGAATGGCGCAGTCGCTGTGGGAAATCAACTTTTGGGACAGATTAACAAAATCACAGTGCCACTGTTCATGAGGGGAGGTCTCAAAATGCCCATGTTGAAAATTTGGTGAAGAAAATTCCAACAATTGATTGTGTTATGGGTGTGTGTTGCGCAGTTTCTACGCCTGCCCGTAACTGTGCCAATTTTTCATATTTTCACTCCAGATTTTCCACATTGCCATTTTCACACTTCCTCATGAACAGTGCAGCTGTAATTTTCACATCCTGCCCAAAATGTGTTTTTCGCACCTGTGGCACCATCAGCGTGTGCTGTAGCACACTGGGGTGGGCTCCCAGTGTGCCACAATAGTGGGGTGGGAGGGCATGGTGACACAGAGATTGGGCACCCGTTGTCAGCAAAAGATATGTTTGGGCTGGGGAGGTCATCTGACACCAGGAGTGGGCATCCCGTTGTCGGAAATATAATTAGTTTGGCACACTGGGGTGGGCTCCCAGTGTGCCATATTAATGGGGGATACATGGTCGACACGGGATTGGGCACCCGATGTCGGCTTTGGAGGGGAGTGTGTGGTGGGTGGCAGGAGCTGCCAATTATGCAAAGCCGGGCGCAGCTCATTTATTATGTTTGCTTGTTTATTTATTAATGTGTTTCACTGGGAAGGGCACTGAGCAAACAAGTTGCTCGTAACTCCAGTCATGCGCATTACTGTGCACTATAAGCACATGGCTGGAATGTGCCAGTTACTGGGAAGGAGAGAGGAAGAGATCTGCTGCTGCAATGACAAAATTGTCCCTGATTGGTGTGGCAGATTTCTTTCAAATCTGGCCTTCGCTCTGGAAATGCTGTCATCAGCAGCTTCCCTATTGATTGGTGGCTGAGGGACACGCCCATTAAAGCATCCTCTGCATTGGCCACAACACTGCCACACCTCTGCAATGCTCTACTAACCTCAGTATGTTTCCTGTGTGCTGCATGCGCAAGCAAACATAAAAATATGTCAGGCACGACAGTAACAAAAAATTACAGTAGGGACAGACTTTGCACAAATCAGGCAGAAACTATATGAGTGGGATTGGGAAGCCAGTAATCCAACCACTGAGCAGCTCTGGTCCAGAATTAAAGATTAAATACTCAAACTAGATGACATTTTAGTTCCAAACAAGGCCCTATAGAATACAAGCATTTGTCAATGCCGAATGTTTGCTTGCTGGCATTGGCACTGGTAGTGTAGAAGTTACAGAGCTGCATAATAGGAATGGCAGTGATAATGAACAAGGCAACCCCACCACCACCCTGCAGAGGTGACAGGCGATGGGGTGTGCCTTTGGGTCAAATCAAACATAACGACCACGCCATTTCACCACACCTACCCTGCAGACACTGACAAGTGTCACGGTGTGCCTGGGATCTTTGGCCCTTATCGCACCCGTTCCATCAGGAAATACGGGAGATGGGTGTGGTATAGGAGAATGGGGTGAAGTTTGGGCCGAAGAGTCGAGGCACACCTTGATGCCTCTCACTGGCTGCAGGGTGTGGGTGAGGGTGGAATGGTATGAGCATGACAAGCAAGAATCCCAAGTCACATCCCTGATGCCTGTCATTCTCTACAGGGTTGGGCGTTATGGTTAGGAAACCCTAATGCCCAGGCATTCGTTGGTATTTTCACTCCAAATTTTCAACATGTTTTTGTGACCCCACCTCATGAGCAGTGGCAATATCAGTTTGTTAGCGAAAACTGCTTTTGCACAGCGACTATGGCATTGCACCACAGGTGCTAAAACACATTCGAACAGGATGTGAAAAATAACAGCGGTACTGTTCATGGAGGTGTAAAAATGGCAATGTTGAAAATCTGCTCAAAATCTTAAAAACTGGTGAAGTCACTAGCATGCGTAGAAACTGTGCAGCGCACACCCGTAATGTAACTAGTTTGGGATTTTTTACAGCAGATTGTTAACAGGCATTTTGGGACCTCCGATCATGAACAGTGTCAGTGTGATTTTCTTTATCTGTCCCAATGCTTTCCCACAGCGACCCGCATTTCTGTGCTGAAAGTGTGAAACGCATTTCGGCCATGTTGTGGAAAATGACAGCTGTACTGTTCATAAGGAGGTGTGGAAAAATGCCACTGGTGAAAATCTGGAGTAAAAATATTACAAATTCATGAACTTACGGTCGCGTGGAAACTGCAATGCAATGCTCACTCATTAACACAGTCATTTATGGAGTTTTGTCACCAAATTTTCAACATAGCCATTTTAAAACCTCTGCTCATGACCAGTGTCACTGTGATTTTCTTAATCTGTCCCAAACATTGTTTTCGCACACCAACTGTACCATTGTGCTACATATGCGGAAACACATTTTAGGCGAGATGTGAAAAATGGTAGCTGTACTGCTCATAAGAAAGTGCGGTAAAATGGCACTGTTGAAAATCTGGTCTACAAATATTACAAATTGTAAACTTGGCAGCATGCGTGGAACTACTTAGCGTGCGCTCCTAAAACAGTCATTTTGAAATTTTCACCAAATTTTCAACATAACCATTTAACACCTTTGCTCATGAACAGTGTCACTGTGACTTTCTTAACCTGTCCCATACATTGATTTTACACACCGACCTGCGCCATTATGCGTTCATGAGCAAGAAACACGTTGGAGGTGAGATGTGAAAAATGACAGCTGTACTACTCATAAGGAGGTGTGGTAAAATGGCAATGTTGTAAATCTGGAGTAAAAATATTGAAATTTCTCAAACTTACAAGCATGCGTAGGAACTGCTAGCATGCTTCGTAAAACAGTCATTTTAGGAATTTTTCACCAAATTTTCAACATAGCCATTTTAAGACCTCTGCTCATGAACAGTGTCACTGTGATTTTCTTAATGTGTCCTGTACATTGATTTACGCACACCGACTGCGCCATTGTCGTTTACATAAGTGGAAACACATTTTAGGTGAGATGTGAAAAATGACAGCAGTACTGCTCATAAGAAGGTGTGGTAAAATGGCAATGTTGAAAATCTGGAATGAAAATATTGAAAATTCGCTAACTTACGGCGTGCATAGGAACTGCATAGCTACGCTCATAAAACAGTCATTTTGAATTTTCCACCAAATTTTCCAAAATAGGCTTTTGAGGCCCACCTTATGAACACTGGCAGTGTTGTTTCATTAATCCTTCGGAAAGGTGATTTGCGCACTGCGGAAATCACCCTTCGGCCCGATTAACGCCATGACAGTGACAGAATTCATGAGGAGGGTCCCAAAACCCCATGTTGAAAATGTGGTGCAAAATTCAAAAATGGCTGAGATATATAACAAAGTTGAAAAACCCTATCTATCCCGTTATACAGCTTACGGCATTTCCTCAGTTCGCGGTCGGCTTTGAAGAGTGCAGAGCGTGTTCCCGGTCCACTGAAGATCGTCCTGCGGACTCAGAGGTAAGTATGGGGGTGAGGGTGTGGGGAGGCGAGGGTGCGCAGTGGGTGGGTGCGGGTTTTGGGGGCAGGAGACTGCGAGGCCGTTTTTCTTTATAGGTTTTGTTTGTTTTAAAAGATGATGCGGACGTTTGCCACGCTGGTGGGCTCCAGCATGGCAGAAGGGCGGCTGGGGGCATGGAGCCGGCGGGGATTGGGCACCCCGTCGGCCATGGCATCTGTTGTCACTGGGGTGGGCTCCCAGTGTGGCACCCTGCTCCCGGGGAGGGGAGACACAGTGGAGCGACAGGGGATTGGGCACCCCTGGCTATCTAGACAATAGCCACGCTAGGGTGGGCACCAGCGTAGCATAAGGAAACGTTTGTGGGGGGCGCAGGCAGCCGATGGGGGATTGGGCACCCCGCCGGCTATACAGTGTGTGCGCTTGGGGAGCAGCATGTGTGTGTGTGTGTGTGTGTGTGTGTGTGTGTGTGTGTGTGTGTGTGTAGGTGAGCGCGCGATGAGCAGGGCGATATCTGATCGCTGCTCACTGAAAGCTTAGCTCCCCTTTCAACTGTATGCCACTGCATTTTGGAGGTGTCATAGACAGCTCCAACAGGCATGAAGAACTGCGCTGTGCCTGCAAACACACTGATTGAATTGGAAGAGGGCTGACACACCTCCGAAAACTCCGATGATGGCACTATGTTTCTTGCACATGCGTGCAAACAAACATAAAATGGGTAAAGTACTGGTATGGTTTACAAGTAAAATTTAAAAACATCTTACCAAAAAGAAGGGCATTTAGGGTCACAAGAGAGACAACAGCTTATACAATATAAACAAATATAAGCAGCAACTGAGGGCAAGTAAACTGAGTATTAGAACTGAAAAAGCAAGGTATAATTCAGGGTGGCTCATACAAAACATAACAGTAAATCATTTTTTGCATATGTCATAAATAAATCAGTAGACAGGACAATAGGGCCCATTAGGATAGGGGAAACTGAGAGCACAGAACCTGCAACACAGGCCAGGATATTCAACGATATTTTTGCTCTGTCTATGAGAAGGGACAGAATGGTGGAAATGGTACTAGTTGCTCTAATTACAAGTCACATGATCTAATAGATGAACTTTTAAAGAAATCACAAGATTAGAAATAATCAATAAACTCAAGGGTATTGATCCATCAAAGTCTTCCGGCCTGATATTGTAGATTACACCGAGACTATTGCAGGAAATAAGTACCTGGTTGGTGGACCTGCTTTTGAAACTATACAGTATGTCTCTGGAAATTGGTGATGTTCCTGAAAACTGGAGTACAGCGGTGATTGTGCCAGTTTTCAGAGAAGAGCGACAAAGGGAAGTGGGTGATTATAGGCCACAAGTCTGACAGCAATTCTGGGCAAACTGTTAGAATCAGTAGTCAAGGATAGACTGGAACATAGAAATAAACAACAGCCTAACTGATGAGACACAACATGGGTTCAAAAATCAGAGCTAAGTGTTTAACACCCTAGTGTTCTCTGAACAGGTTAGCAAATTGCTGAATAATAAACAGCCAGTTGATGTGGTGTAACCTAGATTTCAAAAAGTCTTTGACAAGGTACTGGCTGCATACAACATTATTATATAAAATGCAAAAACTGGGTATTCTCGTGACATGGTTAGAGTCATGGCTCACAGAAAGAACCCAAAGAGTTTGAATCAGAGGTTATGTGTCTGAGAGTGGGCCAGTGACCAGTGGAGTGCCCCAGAAGTCGGTACTGAGGCCAGTACTGTTCTCATTATTTATTGCAGTCATGAATTTAAGGATCAAAAATTTCTGTACAAAATTTGCAGATGATTCCAAATTAGGGGCAGAAGTCGGTAATGACAATCAGGTAGACACACTAAGGCAGGACTTGAGATTATTGGAATACTGGGCAACACAAAATGGAATGCATTTAATAAGCAAATGCATTTGTAATGCACCTAGGCGAATTAAATCTGCAAAAGAAAGCACTCCTGGTCTCACTCCACCATCTGTTAAAAATGTACTCAATGCAGTTCACAATCAATACACTACGAGGAACAAGACCAGGAATGCTTCATCAGTACCCTACATAGAACTAGCTTGGCCTTGTGCTGCTTTGCTGTCAGGGTCCCACAATGGCTAAATGATCTACCCGATTCTTTGTCAGGCCTCCCCAAATTATCACAATTCAAGAGGGAGCTAAGAAAGACTCTCACCACGTAACCCTAGTTGTGACTGCTACAGCTGATACCCCATCTGTACTAACTGCTTTTCCCTGACAGTGCTCCTTGAGTCAGCCATTACATTGCTATTTTGTATTTGCTAACTACTGTACTCTATTGTATCTTTGACAATGCTCCTTTGTGTGCTACATAATAGTATGTCTTGATTGGTATGTCATTTTGAATTCTTTTTTACACTGCAGTCTACCTATGACGTGAAACCTCTGTAAATGAGCACTTGTGCTCAAAGTGTAACTAATGTACAAATAAAAATCTGGGCAGACAGGGTGAGCCAGTTGGTGCCTTTCTGCTGACAGATTTTATGTTTCTATATTCCTTTCTCAGGTGCTGACACTCTTTGCAGTTATATGCTATTCCCTAGGTCTGGTTGCTACCTCTTCTCAGCCTTGGTGAGAGATGATTTGTTGTGTCCCCATCACCTAAATCTTGGCTTGAGATCATTTGCCCAATCTGTGAATCTAGAATTGCACTATGGTTTTTCTTGGCCCTAATACTGCCCTTTTGGATTGTTGTCAATTGTGCAGCAGGGATAACTAGTGGTAACATGGAGGGTATTAATGCAGTTTCCTTTGATATACTGCCTGTAGCCTGGCTCTTGGTTATTCATTCCTTTTGAATGTTCAGTACTGCATTGGATAGCTCCTCAACTGTGGTTGCAGTTCAGTCTTTTGTATAGATATGCACTTTTCCTCATGCCTACCACCGCTTTGACATTTTTAAGGGCACATGTTATTGTTGGTTAAGGGGAGGGAAGGTACAGTTTTCTACATTTGTTAATCCTGTGCAGCATTTCATCAGCTTCAGCCTCCCTGTCATGTGGACTATCAATGCAATGTCATACCCTGGGCCAGAGGGTTATCCCTTTACATGTATAGATGATTTGAAACCTGCTTCTTATCTGCTTGTATGAGAGTGCTGTAGCACTGGGTGTTTCCACCTCTGCCCATGGAGTTCAGGTGTGTCACGGTCACATACAAGTCGGACTTGACCTACCTGAGAATGAAGCCCTGGGCTGGTCATGCAGTTTCATAATTTGTGCTGATATAAAGCTCTCGCTTGTCTAATGTGGTCGTATAATGTTGTATGGAAGGTGAGGTTAATTGATCACTAAACAAAACAGTTTATTTGCAGTATCTCATTTATTATTCTCAGAAATAAAAAATATATTTTAGTTTTGCTATACAAAATACCACTAGAGGTAAGCAAGCCTGGATTTTTTCACCTGGAGGCAATCTAGAGGCGAGCCACAGGTCTGTCTTGACTCAAAGAGCCAAAACTCGAGCCAAGCTCTGGTTACTGCAGGCTGTTCTGTATGTAACCCTAGATGGCGCTATCCCAGGGGCTACTACCCCTGCCTGATTTGCCACTAACAGGTTGAGGGCCTGGATCCAATGGCGGTGCCTCCACCCAGAGGTCAGGATTTGCAATAGTTAAACTAACTTGGTCACAGCCCTCTGGGACACTGCAACCCCTTCTTCCCATAGTGGCCCACACAATATATCAAATTACATTCACAGTATACACTTACCCCAGGACTGGTTCAGGCACTGGGACCCCTGTAAAATAAGATACAGTGCAACACTCACAGTACAATACTTTAACATAACCAAATACCTCAGGCAGTATAACTTTGCTGAAACAAGCAGCTCTGACTTATTTAGGAGGATATAACAAGGACAGGGAAATCAGGTTAATTAACTTATCACTTTACTCATCTACCTATGGCTCTGTGCACAGGCCTATCCCACCCAGTTACTGTCCCTGGGTACCCAAGCCTAGTGGCTAGTCCAAACCGTGGCAGCTGGTAGGGGCCCTTTCATACAGAGAAAAGAAAATTAGTTAAACAGTCAGCAGTACAATAATTCCATTTGGATTCAATGTGGCAATTCAACAGGAGCGACCCTGAATTAGTACTCACGACCTCCAAACAAGATAGGGTCCTTCAACGTCAGCAGGGCTACTCTTGAGCTCCACGAGACTCCTCACACATTTATATGGCAAACTGCAACAGGCAAAAGTCCTTTAATGGCAGCAGGATTCACTTGAGCTATACAAGCCTCCTCACATTTATATGGTTAAAAGAAAGTACTATACCAGGCAGGCTGCTTCTCTATCGATACTAATTACTGCACAATACCGGGAGAACACAAAGCAGATTCAGTTCCTGACAGACAGCGCAATTCAGCAATTTCTCCAGTCTTCTACAGGGTGAGCCTGGTTTCTGCTCTTCAGATATCCTTTGATTCTCTTCCATGAGGCCAGATTCAGTCCTAACAAGCAGTTACACAAGCTGCGAACCCGGAACTCGTGGCCTTACATGTGTTTCCGACTAAAACTGCCGCGAAAAAAGCACAAGGCTCCTTCCCTCTTCACTGCCAGAGCTCAACTGAAACTCCAGCAGGCAAAACGGGCACTTCCTTTGAGTTCCTCCCAGTTCTTGGCTGGATTGGCTGTCACTCACAATAGACTGCCCTGTTGGTCCAAAAGGCGCTGAAGTCCAAACTACATCTCCCAGAGTCACTGCCCTTACAATCCTCTTGTGGCTGGCTCAGATTCAGTCCAAGTTCTGATTAGTCAAGGCACCATTTTAGAGCTACCTTAACCCACACTGATTGGTCCAGTTCAGCAGTTCAAAACTAGAATGGGGAACTAGGCAAACACAAGTTCTGACTGCAAAGAAAGCAGGTTAGCGAACTGTATTTTCATTATTACTCTAAATGATTTCTGGCAAACAGTTACATCTTTCAGATAAGTTCCCTTTGCACTCCTAGTGACTGCAAAAATGGAGTGAATTGGCAGCAACAGAGTGGTACTCAAGCAGAGAAGCCACAGTCCCCCATACAAACTAATTATGTCTGCAAGCAGACAGCTCTTAAAGACAGTACCAGAGGCTCTAAAACACTCACTGATAAATGGCTTAAGCATAAAACATCATTCAGGCTTGAAGCATTCAAAGCAAGCTCCTGGAAGTCTTTTGGGAACCCCCATTTGCAGGGGGTTACATGTACATAGGTGTAGAACATTTCAGACACTACACTAACCGCTGAGGCTTCATGAAATGCTTTCTTTGACCATAACTGGCTGTGCTTGATCTTGGCTCTCAGTTACTTATAGAGGTTGGTGAGCCAGGCCAGGCACTAGGTCGAGCCAATTTCCTGGCTTCAACTTACCCACCTCTAAATACCACATTTACTATACTGTATACCGCGACTGAAACTTGGTCACACACAAAACAGAAATCTGCTGTAGTGAAGTCCAGTGTGTTCATGGCAAAATAACTAGGGTATCCATTTCTTTGTGAATAATTTCACACACACACACACACCTCTATGCAGTAAAATAGTTACTTAATGAGGCTGTTGAGCAAAACTACCAAGAGGGACGCACCTCTCTGTAGCTCTGAGTTTCAGTATGGCTAAACTGAAATAATTTAACTTGTAAAGTTGCAAAACTGAACAGCATTGTAAAGAGTGTCTTTTCTGGAGTCGTAGGATATATTTTCATGATGATGGACCAAAAACAGAGGCAGGAGGAGCAAGACACAGCCACAAACCAGGATTCAGCAGGCTACCTGGCCAGAGTCTGCACAAAGTACAGGATCCAAGCCACCATGGAAGTCCCTTATGATATCTATGAAGGATATAATTCCACCAAGGGGTGCTAATGAGGTGAGTAGCTATCAGCCCAAAGGGCAAGTGGCATTATGACATCATTAGCACCCTTAAAGGAATTATATCCTATGCACCACACCGACCTGCTGTTTGTTTTATATAATGCATGGTGTTGTGAAGTAATGAGGTCAGAGACAGAAAAGCAGTGAAAATAGTGTTTATTTACAGGTGTGAGTAATTAGTGAATCAATTGGCATCATTAGTGGTAATTAGTGTAGAGTCTGTTTAAGGGCTCAAATCTGCTGGTTTAATAGATCATTATTGGTTGTTAACGAGGTGTTGACTGGTATGGTTTAGTATATTGTTTGTTGTAATTGGTAATTGTGTTTATATATCTCTCCCCCACAATTGTAGGTATTCAGCTTTAATTGGGAGATATACAGCTTTAATTGGTATGGTATACTAGGAAACCCATGATAATAGGCTCCTGTGGAGACCACATGTGTGTGTGTGTGTGTGTGTGTGTGTGTGTATAACATAAAATATTTTTTAACTTTAATTCCTGACCTTCCTTTGATGTATACCTGTAGGCTGTCAATAGGCCATCCATCTAAACTTTATTTCTTGAGGCACCTTTTCAAAGATTATAAATCATAATTTTAGAGATTCTGGGGTTTCATTCCTGAACTTGGTACTCCTTTCAGATGCAGAGTGTCTAGTGAGTTAATCTGTTTGTTTCCCTTTATTTTATTTATTTACTGTATCAGAATTGCATACCTTTGAATCAGAGACTCCCTTACAAAAAGCTCGTCTGCAAACATACAGAGATTCGAACATTAACATCACATATTACACTTGGTTACAAACAGTGAAGTACAGCTGCTCGCAGGTAGCATTGTCATGAGGCATCTGGGTTGAATATTGGACAATTATCTGTATTTACATTACATTAAGATTACAGGTCTTATATACCATAAAATTACAACTGCCAGCAGGAGGCATGGCCATAGGGAACAGCAGGCTGTACAGTGAACACAGTGATTCAAACACAGTGCAAGGATTACTTTCTTTCATTGGGTATATAGCACACAAGTTGTAGCCTAGTCATAGGCAACATCAGTGGTCTACACTGGGCATCTGAAGAGTTTCCCTGTATTGTGCAGCTTTTATTGATGTGTTAGCATCTTGTGAGGTATCCCCATTTCTATGATTGTTGCCTTTCCTTGCTACTTTTTTTCTTGATGTTTCTATTTTTCTAGTACCTAGTCTCCACCCCTTTATACTCAGTGGCTTCCTGCTTGGCCTTACAACAACAGTTGCACACTTTGTTTTCTTCTTAGTCCTCTCTCTTTTTTATTTTAGGACACCCGTCCTATTCAGTTCTTGCCCTAATTTGGCAATTTCCCTTCCTCCTGTTCTGCCACTTTTCTGTTATTTTACTGACAGCACTTCCGTTACCTTGTTTCTGTTTATGATTACTAAGTAGTTGGGCTGGATTCATTACCCTTGTTTGAGCTACCTCCTCTTGTTTAGATTCTACTAACCAAGATCAGTAATGAGACCATTTGGTCTGAATAATTGTTGTTATGCCGTAGTTCAGTCTTTATTTCATTCTGAGCTACTTGCATGAATTTTTATTGTGTCACAGTTTTATATGTTTTGCTGTTCTCATTAGTACTTATTATTTCTTCTCTGTCCTTCACTTCTTCCAGCGAGTTAGGCCATATGTTACGGGACATCTGGGTGCAGGAGAGTTACTGTGCATACTACCTGTATGCACATGCACTAAAAATAACCTTTTTTTTTTTTTTTGGGCTGTGCCCAGGTGGAACAACACAGCATTCACTAGCTGAATGAAAGCTAGGATGCTGCCACTGCCTGCTAGTCAGCTGCTGCCCATCCAATCTGTAAGCAAGCACCAGTGCAACAACAACCCTAAGAAAAATACACACTCTCCACTCCTTCTTCTACGTACAGCAGCCATGCTCACCCTCACACATGTACATGTGAGGCTGAGTGTGGCTGGCTAGCATGGATGACTCATGTTGCGGCTGTGACTTCAAGCATGTTTTTCTTTTCACTGCACCGTCGCCAGTTCAGAAAAATAACAACTGCAGCAGTGCCAGTGAGGAGATGAGGATTTGTGACTGCCTCCCAAGGTAGGCCGTTTTATAAAAACAAATGTTTGCACCACCCAGATAGATGGTCTGGGCCAGGTTTGCTATGTTTAATTTGGTGTTTGGGTCAGGAAAACTGCCACGTGTGCCATGTCCAGGTCTGGGTAAGGTGTGTTGGTCTGCAACATGTACAGTATGGTGCAGTCTTGTTACCAGGCAGCCCGTATCATCATGGTTTTATGAGTCCAGTCCATTCTCAACCTTGCTGACCCTAGGTGAACTGCCTAAGTTAGGTTTTGTCAGGCAGGTAGTCGGTGCTTTACTGCTCTTCTGAAGTGAACTATTAATGCTGCTGTTGTGGTGCTGTGGACATCATGGTGATACTGAGGAGTGAGTGTTGTGGGACTTGGAAGCAACTGCCTGGGCTGGGGATTGATGGAACTGAGTGGTAACCTGCTGGGATGGGGAGTAGTGAGCTGCACACATCATGGCAGAGGCTGGCTTTCACCTGAACCCTACCTGAAGTACTGCAAGTTGCTAAGGAGAGCTAGGGAGCAGCCTGCTATACTGGGGGATATGACCTGGGTGCAACTTGCTGGACTTTCAGAGGGAGTTGGGACAAATTACAGAGCTGGGGAAGGGGCAACATGCTGGGCTGGGAAGAAACATAGGGTTGGCGAGATAAGGACCGCTTGGCCCACCTTAGTCTGCCCATTTCCTACCTAACTGATAAGCTGCAGATCCTAGTTAACCAACAGCCTACTTCCTCCTCGCCTCACTAGAATTGCCTTATGTCTGTCCCATGTATTCTTGAACTCCCCACTGTTTTGACTCTGACCTCCCTCAGGAAGGCTGTTCCAGCCATCCACAACCCTCTCTGTGAAGAAATACTTCCCTCCACATTACCTCTGGCCGTCCCCCACTATCTTCAAATTGTGCCCCTTGTTTTGCACATCTCTTTTTCTGAAAGACGCTACCCTCTTGGACTTCGTTGATTCCCTTGCAATATTTGAAAGTTTCTATCATGTCCTCTCTCCCTCCTTTCCTCGAGGCTATACATCTTTAGTTCCTTTAGTCTTTCTTCATGTCTTCTGATGCAGACCCTGCATCATTTTGGTTAACTCTCCTCTGGACAGCCTCCACCCTGTCTATGTCTTTGCGGAGATGGGGTCTCAGAGACTGTACACAGTACTCCAGATGCAGTCTTACCAACTGTCTGTACAGAGGGCCAACAACTTCCTGTTTTCTACTGGTGATGCCTCTCCTGTGCATTCCAGTATCCCCCAGCCCTCCTTACTGCCTTCTCACATTGCTGGCCCACCTTTAGGTCGTCTGATATGACTAAACCAGGTCCCGTTCCATTTTTGTTGTTGTCAGTATCTCACCCACGTTGTGTACTCTTCCCCTGGGTTTTTGTTCCCAGGTGCATTACCTTGCACTTCTTTGCATTGAATGTAAGCTGCCATACATTTGACCATTCCTCCAGCCTTGCCAAGTCCCTTTTAGTCCTTTCACCCCACCTTGCGTATCTACCCTGTTGCAGATCTTTGTGTCATCTGCAAAGGACATACTTTCCCTTCCAGTCCCTCTGCAATGTCACTTATAAAGACATTAAAAGGACCGGCCCCAGTACTGAACCCTGCGGTACCCCTAGTAACCCTCCTTTCTTCACTGTGGACTCCATTTACTATTACCCGCTGTGTCCTGTTGTCCAACCAGTGTTTTACCCAGGCTACCACCCTGGGACCCACTCCTAGGCTGGCTAATTTGTTTATTAATCTTTTGTGCAGGACTGTGTCAAATGCCTTGCGAAGTCTAGGTAGCAATGTCCACAGCCCCTCCCTGGTCTACTGCTTTGGTCACCCAGTCAAAGAAATCAATTAGATTTGTCTGACGTGAGCTTTCGCTGTGAATCCAGCGCTGCCTTGGGTCCTGTGCCCCACTGGCCTCTAGGTACTCAACAGTTCTTTCCTTCCAAGTGATTCCATCATTTTCCCTACCACTGAGGTCAAACTGACAGGTCTGTAGTTTCCTGCCTCTGTCTTGCTCCCACTTTGTGTGGGGAATCATATCCGCCTTCCTCCAGTCCTCAGGTACCACTCCATCCTCCATGATTTATTAAAGGGTAGTCAGTGGTGTTACTAGTTCTTCCCTTAGTTCTTTTAGAATTCTGGGATAATTCCATCAGGCCCCATTGTTTTATCCACCTTCAATTTTAGGAGTTCTTTCAGAACCCTTTCTTCTGTGAAAGGACTAATATCAACCCCTATCCAGAGTGCTTCTATTGACCAGATTAGGTATTTCCCCTGCTTTTCCATTGTGAATACTGAGCAAGTATTAGGTTCAGTATCCCTGCTTTTCACTGTTGCTCTCTGCCCAACCACCTTCCTCTTTGTTAACCTCAGTATCCTGCCTTAGTCTTTCTTTGCTCCCTAATGTAACTATAAAGGTTTTATCCCCTTCTTAACTGGTTGGCTATCTTTTCCTCAGTTTAGGCCTTTGCTATTCTGACTGCCTTACCCGCTTCCTTCTGCTTTAACTGGTACAGTTGTCTGTCCCTGCTCCTTCTGTGTTTCCTTATACTTCCTGAATGCTATCTTTTCTCCTTACCTTCCCTGCCACTTCTTTTGAGAACCATAGTGTTTTTTTCTTTCATTTTGATTTGTTTATTTGCTTCACACAAAGGCTTGTTGCCTCTGTGATGGTGGTTTTGATGTTTCCCCATTGTTGCTCCACCCCACCTTCTTGCCTGTTTGCTAGTGCTTTTCTGAGGCACTCTCCATTTGACAAAATCAGCCCTCCTGAAGTCCAGTACCTTCACTTTTGTATGGCTTGACTCTGCAGCTGAGTTTATTGTGAACCACACTGTTTGGTGGTCGCTTGTTCCCAGATGGCTACCCGTCAAGGTCAGAGGTCCTCTCTCCTTCCCCATTTGAGAGTACGAGGTCTAAGATTGCTCCCTCCTGAGTGGGTTCCAAAATTAGCTCTCTGAGGCATGCCCCTGTAGGGCATCAAGAATGACCCTGCTCTTGAATGTGGCTGCAGCAAAGGTGCTCCAGTTAACATCTGGCATATTCAGATCCCCATCAACAATATCTCTCCTTTCTCTGCCATCCTAAGGATACCTTCTCTCATTTTCTTGTCCATTTCCTCCCTGAGATGGGGTCTGTATACAGCCCTGTGCAGATTGTGGTGCCATTTCCTGTCTCCAGGGTGACCCACACTGCCTCCTCTGCTCCCTGTTTACCCTTTAGTTCTGTTGCTTTGATCCCCAGTGACTTTTAGAAAGGAGGACTGAGGTGCAACTTGCTCAGCTGGGAAATGTGGTAGCAGGGTAGTAACTCCTGTTAAATGTATCACAAAGCACCAAAACCCTGAACTTTTATGGAGCCTAATCAGCCCCAGGTTGGCAAACTTCACTTTGCAGATTAATTTGAAGTACAGTACACCAGATTCCTGAAGAGGTGGCTTTTCAAGTCTTGCAGCTTCTTCATGACTCTGCCTGACTTCTGAGAAGGTGCCACTTACTCAGAAAAACTCATTGTGATGTTGCAAAATGGTGAACAATGCATGAGGTTTTTCACAAAGGCAATTTCACAGATTGAACAGCTAAGTTTTAAAGAATGGATCGTTTGGCCCTATTACAAATTTCTTTTCTTTTACCCCTCACCTTCAATCAAATGTATATCCCTGGTCTCTCTACAAGAGGCTCCTTTCTGACTCCACTGTTACTATTTTTTTTTGGCTGAATTCCTCTTCTCTCTTGTCTCTCTTGTTCTCATTATTGTCATCTCAGTTCTCTACCCCTGTGTTTTTACTTGACTAGCGTCCACAACTTTTCATTCTCCAGATCTCTTAAGTTCCACCAGCAGTGGATGATCAGAGTTGGTGGGGAGTGACTGCCCTGCCCTTATTGGGAAGGGTCAGCACTTAGGCAGAAAAGGGGCACTGTCAACTTGTGAAGCACTTTTATGACCTCTACTATTTGCCCCTGTAAACTAGACTATAGAAAGCAGTTGCTTACATGACTGTCCATCTGTACCAGTAAAGTGTGTAGACATTACTTTTTACATAAAACACATTTTGTGTGAACGACCTTTTATGTTCCGTGCCCTGCTCCCATGTGTCTCCACTGTTGAATCCTGCCAAACTCATGCATGAATGAGTTCGGCAATTTTGTGGCTGTTAAAGGAAATAGCTGGCAGTATGAAGTAAAGTGTGCTGATTTTGTCAGTATTAGTCTCTTGAGAATTCAGTAGTATTTCATAAAGAAATCATTGCTTACAAAGTAAAAACAGAACTCTGGACATACAGACCTTAGGGACTCGGCACATGCGTTAGTGCCAGTGGTCTGCGTCTTGAGTCCCATTTTACTTTATCAGTAATGATTTCTTTATGAAATACAGCTGGGTATAAATCAGCACACTTTACTGCATGCAGCCAGCTATTTTCTTTTAACAGCCACAAAATTACTGAACTCATTCATGCATGAGTTTGGCAGGATTCAACAGCAGAGGGACGCATGGCATAGGGCACAAAACATAAAGGATCATCCACACAAAATGTGTTTATGTAAAAATTAAAGTCTACACGCTTTACTGTACAATTGACAGTCATGTAAGCAACTGCTTTCATAGAGTAGTTTATAGGGCACACAGAGGGTTCATAAAAGTGCTTCAAAAGCTGATAGTGCCCCTTTAATTCTGACTACATTGTTTCCACCGACCAATTCTGTTTGGTTTCAGATGTTACAAAGCAGCCTGAGATTTTCTTCTGTTCCTTGTTTGAAATATCTTGTGCTGTTTCTTTCTTAATGTTTACTTTCATTTTGTTACCTTGACTGGTGAGGTTATCCTTTTCCTGCCAGACACTTTCTGTAGATACATATATACTTGCCTCAGTGCTTTTTGTGCAGCGTGTTCTTTTCTTCTTAATACACTACTAGTTCAGCAACACATGCTCTTACTTGTCTTTAAACAAAGTGGCTTTAACGTGATCTTATAATGATATAGTCTTTTTAGATAATAAAACACATTCAAACAAGTATTTAAATAGGTAGATATGTATGATTACAGGAGGAAAATAGTCCAAAAATAGGAAAATAGTCTGTCCTGTAATGAAGTTTGTAACCACTCACCCACTTTAAATATCCTGATGAGTACAGTCCTTTCTTTGCCTGTAACGGTCCTTTGCTCCTTGACTTCATTCCTTGGGGAGCTTTTCAGTGCGTTCTCTGTGTTGCTCGGTTTCCTTGCTGTCTGATAACTAAGGTTTTTTCCCTTCTCCCTTTCAGAATGCCCAAGAGATTTCTGCCTTTATTTGGTGTTTCACTGAAACAGTAGTGCATACAAGTCATAACTGCTGCTCTAAATAATTGCTGCTGCCAACAATGTTCCAACCTCTCTATCTGTTCAGCAGTATTAATAGTTTAAATTTAATATCAAGTATTGTCCTCCCTTGGCCAGCCTGTCAGTGCAGTGGTGGAGCTACTACTCAAAATGCTGCGACCGGGTTCGCAGCCTGAGCCTGGTTGTTGGAGAGTCAGCCGGTGGGAGGAGTACTGAGTATCTGAGGGACTGCTCTTCCCTGGGTGGGGGCGGTGCGGCATCCAGCATTAGCCTGGTCCTTAGTGGTGGCTGGGGTGCAGAACACCAGGATTGCAGGAGGAGGGCAGCCATCCATTGTCAAATATACTGGTACAGGCTTTGTGACACCATTAGCAGTACTGCATGCTGGTCCACTGCAAGGATGAAAAGTCACCTTGGCTAGGATGATTCCCCAACCTGTTGCAGGCCCACACCAACGACCTTGGCATGGCTTCACTGGGTCCTTGAAGGGTGGATTGATCAGGCTCTCTGATACCCTGCAGGAGGATAAGCCATGAGGAACATAGCTGGTATGTTAATGGGAGAAGTCAGTGTGATACATAGATACAAGACAGTGTCGGCAGATAAGCGCCTGCGGCCCAGCCAGTCTGCCCATTTGAGCTTGTAAGTTCAGTTTATGTTTTCCTAGAAGTCTGTTGCCCTCACCCTGACCTCCAGAATTCCTTTATGTCTATCCATGCATTCTTAAATCCGTGATTGTTTCAGCCCCCACCACTTCCTCTGGCAGGTGTTCCACTTGTCCACCACCTGTTCTGAGAAGAAATTCTTCATCACGTTTCCTCTGAATCGTCCTCCTCCAACTTCATCCCATGCCTTCTAGTCCTGGAACATCTTTTTAAGCTTAAAATAGTGTATTCCTGCACCCTGTTCCTCCCTGTAAGATACTTGTAGGTCTCTATCATGCCCTCTCTCCTTCTCTCCTCCAGGAGTACATGTTCAGTTCCTTCAACCTGTCTTCATAGGACTTGTGATGCAATCCATGCACCGTCTTTGTTGCCCTCCTCTGAACCTTCTCCACCCTGTCTATGTCCTTACATAGGTATGGTCTCAGAACTGTACACTGTACTCCAGTTGGGGCCTCACTAGTGTCTTGTATAGCGGAATTATGACCTCCCTTTTTCCTGCTGGTGATGCCTCTGCCTATACATCCCAGCATCCTGTTCTTTACCTGCTGCCTTGTCACACTGTTTCCCTACCTTGAGGTCATCAGAGATGATAACCCCAAGATCCCTTTCCTGCTTGGTGCATGCTATATCCTCACCCCCAACTGATATATTGTGCAGGGTTTTGTGTGTGGGCAAGACAGTAGTGTGGTGGCATTATCTTGCACTTCCTTGCATTGAATTTCAACTGTCAAACCCCTGACCATTCTTCAAGTTTCTGCAGGCTGCTTCTCATTCTGTCTACACCTCTGGTGTGTCTACTCTGTTACAGAGCTTTGTGTCATCAGTGAACAGTGAAATTCTGCCTTCTAGGTCCCTGCGCAATGTCACTGATGAAGATGTTGAATAGGACCGGTCCCAGCACTGATCCTGTGGTACCCACTGGTCACTCTTCCTCTGTGGAGTGACAGCCATTTACTACCACCCTCTGTGTCCTGCCACCCAGCCAGTTACCTACCCACCACACTACTGTCCTGCCCACACCCATATTCCCAGTTTGTGTAATAGTCTTCTATGTGGCACAGTGTCAAAGGCCTTGCTGAAGTCCAGATAGGCCATGTCACTGCCCTCCCCAATCCACCTCCCTAGTCACCCGATCAAAAATTCAATGAGGTTGGTCTGACATGACCTCCCCTGGTGAAACCATGCTGCCTTGGGTCCTGTGGTCCATTGACAACCAGATGTTCCACCAATCGCTCCTTCAGTAGTGCTTCCATGATCTTCCCCACTACCGAGGTGAGGCTGACTGGTCTGTAGTTCCCTGCTTCCTCTTTGTTCCGCTTTGTATAAGGGGACTACATCTGCTTTCCTCCAGTCTTTGGGTACCTCCCTGTTTCCAGTGATCGGCTTAACAGGATAGCCAGAGGTTCAGCCACCACCTCTCTTAGTTCTTTAAGGACCCTGGGTGCACCCATCTGGCCCCATTGCTTTATCAACTCTTATTACTTCCAGTTCCTTCAGGACCCTTTCTCGTGGTAGGGCAGGAGGTTGGGGAGGATGAGCACTAACTGGGGAGGGAAGAAAATAATAACTAAACAAACCGAAAAAGGTATTGCCCTCCCTTAAGTGGGATTACAACAAAGTTTTATACTGAAGTTGACTTTATTTTAAATTCATAGTAGTTATCTGTTATCAATTTACTGAACCAGAGACTGCTTGTGCACAATGAACAGTAAGCGATAGGATTGTTCAGATGTCATGCCCATTCCATCTGTGGCATCTCATGAGACTGCCAAGTGGGTGCTAATTGGTGCCAGTTGTGTTGGTGGTTTGGTGATGTGGAAACTTGTCTACTGGGAACTGAGCTGGGAGCATAGTAACTAAGTTCATTTAGTCCACCAATCAGGCATCAAAATGATAACAGCTTTCAGACCTCCCAGTTTAGTTCCCTAGCCACTGTATTACACTGCTTTAATCTATCATTTTATTTATGTGTTTTACATATGCTGTTGTTGAGTATTGTATTGTTACTGTATGACCCTGTACAGTGCCCCGAGCCTCAGGGATAGGGTTCTTTATAAAAACTTTTACTTACTTACTTACTAGTCGCTACTGGACTGAGCCATATAGAGAACCAGTGACCTCAATATAAAATGCTACTTAGCCTGATGGCAAATCATTAAGCCATTCAGTACACCAACCAAGCTGTTTTACTAAATGAGTAAATGATTCTGTGTGTATGCAGTTATCGTGGAATATGTAAACACTTCCACTAGTTGACCAGTATGACAAATAACAAATGTGTGTGTGTTTATTAGATATAGGTTCTTCTCTGATGTGTGTGTTTGCATGTGCTGGTGCATGAGGCCACAGGCAGTGCTCCTTAACACACCCTGAGGAGTGCCTAGATCTCCTAATGAACACAGTATCTTGGACTGTGTTATTGAACTTACAAAATGGCATAATATTTCAAGATATAGCTTAAAAAATACAGTACCTTGCATTCATGGCGTGTATACTGTAAGTGTAGCAGGTGACCTGGTTGTTCTAATCAGAGAGCAGTATGTGAGTTAGCCTTCTGGCCCATTTTATAAGTAATATATATTTATGCAATAGAGGTGGATGTAACTAATGTGAAATAAATCCATATATCTGAGCTTCTAATCGCATATACATATATAATCTTACCTTTATATACATAATAAACTGGTTGTCACGATTTATGTATATAGTTGACACTTCATCCCACCCACACGCAGTACTTCCACACTCTTTTCTCTCCAGCTACTATACTTTCTGCCATTTCGCACTCCTTACAATCTGTCCCCTTACACTCTCCCATGCTATCAACAAAACCCTGCTACCAAATCTTAGCCTAATTTTTTTAAAAGCATTTAAAATATATAAAATTATTTGCAGCTCTAGTTTATTTCTTTCATTTTCTTCATACCTGCTTTGTAGAACATGTCTGCACCTTCTCTCCACCATACAGCTCGCCAACACTCCACGTCTCCAGGGCTCACAGCACCAAAATTGAATTTAACTTATTTTTAATTTAAAATCTAAAACAAATGTTACACTGCCTTCCTGCACCATGCAAACTGACTCCCACACTTGGCAAACAGAAGCTACAAACTCAGTTTAACAAAAAAAATCTAGAGCTGCCACCGAATTCACTTCACCTGCCGACAGCTCCATTCTCTCGCTGCAGACAAATGTGGCAGCTGCTGACTGGAACACCCACCCCCGACTCCACTCATGGGGACAGCCAACTGCTGCCCGCCTCAGGTACTCACTATAGATCTCAGTCTTTATAATTCAGTCCAACACTGCTAATCTATAGTCCTTCCTTTACCTCTGTCTAGACGCATCGCTGCCTCTGTGTGTGGTCTTACTCCACATAACACCGCTCCTTCCCTGACACAAACGCAAGTCCGACAGATGGTACAAGTCACTTAAAAATTACCAAAGAAGGAAAAATCCTGAACCGCATGTCACCAGCGACAACTCTTTCTCACATGGAGCTAACAATGGCCATTATATCATCCACCACTCACTAAAGCCTGCCAACAGTTTTTCTCTGAATTTCTAAAAACAACTTACTGTACTCACTGGCAACATTGCATTGTCAGCATTGATGTCACGACGTCACGTCCATGGCAGTGCCCATGACAACCACAGACCAAAATGGGGAAAGAAAAGGACTACTTCACCAAAATGTGCCATAACATTTTACTAATAAGAAAAAAGAAAAAAAACTAAAATGAAAGAATACAACACACAAACTTGTTCCCTATTGCATAAATGAAATATGCAGCGGGGACCTTGTTTGATGAAATGTCAATACTTGTGCCATTTGATCTCAGACACTTTACTTGTGGCATATGCCACTCATGAGGTTACCCAGGGTTAAACAGCACTTGTATATCATGAGCAAGCTGGGGCCACAGGGGCATGGCCAGGTTAGGAGAGGATAGAGCATCCAGAGGACAGCTGTACTCTCCCGGGCGTAGGGGGGTACATGATGTGCTGCTTCTACACTGCCAACATGTGTAGGCATGGTGGCAGGGCAGTAGGCATATCCTGGTAAGGGCGCTCACACAGCACATGGCACATGCTTGCCTCCACACACACATGCCCTTGCGTCATTGCACACTGTCAGATGTAAGGAGAAACTAGAAAACAGAAAAGCAGCCTGGCTGTATATGAAGCAGGACCCACTGCCCAGACTGCACGGTTGCCGAGACTTTCCAGCTGTATTGTGCACTGGGGCGGGAGAGTGAACCTCCTTCCCCTCGCCCTGCAGCTTGGGGATAATCTGCAAAGGTATAGGTAGGGTCCTGGGGAGGCAGTTGCAGATGGCTTGAGAGTCATGGCAGTAGGCCCTGCCAGAGCTATGAGGGCACTGTAAAACAGCTTGATTAAAAAAAATCAACACTGTACAGATAAATCATTTTTAAGAGGTCTCCTCTGCATATCCCTTTCATATATGTAATGCATGTATGTTAGCATTGAGTAAGCACTTCTGTGTTAAACCCCTTATTGTGCACCTTAATAACTCTGTCTCCATTCAACTAATTTACTCAGAATGTAGAAGGCACAGAGATGGTTCTAGGATTTCTGGATCCTGAAATTTTGTGTCATTGTTGGGGGTGGGGCAAAGTTATGGAGGTTTAAAAATACTGAAATTCACCCAAATTAAGAGTTTTTTTTGCTCACTTGTAACTATAAAACCTTTTTTAACCTGAAACTTACAAATTTGATGCACTCTGACCCAAAGTATGTGATTTTGTAAGTTTGAAGTTTCAAAATTTATATATTTTTTTTTTTAAAGATCAGTTAAAAACTGTCCTGTTTTCTGAGCATGCTCAGTTCTAAAACCGAACATTCAAAGATAGCTGGATTTTTAGTTGATGAAAACCAAGGAACACAAATCACTTTTGCCTCTCGAAAATCACTTTCAACATTTTCACAAATGAATGTTTTCACTAATGTGGAATTACTTTTGTGAGAATTGCTTTGTGGTACGGAAGGGTAGCATACGTAAAGTGAAAAATCTCGGGTAGTGAAAATCATGTTTTGAAAGCATGTATCATTTTAAATTTCAGACTTGTGAAAGTGTGTACCTTGGCTGTTCAGGGGCCCTGCTCTTCCATGTGCCGGGAAGAGTCTGTCTCAGTGCAAGCGCAGCTACGGATGCATATGTGCAGGACCCCAAAATAAGAATCCATGGGCGGCCCATGCCATGCAGCAGGGAAGAATCCGTCCAGGCCCTGCACATCCATGCAGCCATGGGACGTAGATGCACAGGGCCCTGTGCCAAGAGAACAGTCCTCTTCACTATATGGTTACTTGGTTGTTGTTTTTCCCACTCGTACTTTTCAGTAATTTTCAATTTTGTATGTTTCACTTTCTGGTGTTTTCACATTCATGAGAATCACTTTTGATGCAGTAGTGACATATACGAAAGTGAAAATTCGATAGTGAAAATAATGTTACTGAAAACTATGTTAGGAAAAAACAAGTAACCATATAGTGAAGAGGATTATCTTCCTGGCACAGGGGGCCCTGCTCATCTGCATCCATAGCTGTGCAGAAACACAGGGCACAGTGGGCCCTGTACTTGACGGGCAGACAGATTGTTCCCTTAGCACAGGGCTCAGATGGCCCTTCACGTTTGGATCTGTTTCAGGACCTGTGTGAATGAGGCCATGATTCCGCTATCACAAAAGAAAAATTAATTGAAAGAATCTACACTAAATGTACACAGTTCGTTGAAGAATGCAAAGTGGACAAAGTAAATAAGAAAATGAAAAAATGTTAGGATTTGGGGTCTTGGGAATCAGGGCAAATAGGTGGTGTCATTTCCTGGTGTTGTCAACCATAATACTTCCTCCCTGTGCAAACAAACATGATCTCTCGCTTTACGCAGGGGCCCTGTGTGAAGAAAGCTATGACTTATTCTGTTGTTACATGTGCAAGACATAGTGCTGTATCTCCAAAGAGTATATGCTTATTATGAGACACTAGCATGGAGCTGTACCTTGTGTTTTGGTCATGTGGCTACAGGCTGGAGGGGGTGGGTATTAGCGCTGACAACCTCAAGGAACACCACACCACTGATTCATCAAGACTCCTGTGACTCAAACCCGAATGTGAACAGTAGGTGAGATACTGTAGTGAGAAATAAATAATGTGACCTACTGGGATTTGAATCCAGGCCCCAGAATACCATACAGGTGCTCTAACCACTAAGCTATAGGCTCACATGGTTGAACTTGGGGTTCCTTCTGATAAGAGTTGAGGATGCTGGATGTGATGGTAAAGAGGACTGTTGCCTCAGCTACACTAGTCTTAAGAATTGCAAAACTATCAGGCATATTTGATTAAATATCAAAATTGCCTTTGGAAGAGCAGTGACCACTCTGGCTGAAAAATTGTCTGAAGGCCTGGACAAAATATTGGCTCTACAAACAATTGCTAATGGACAGAAAGCAGGTAAACACTTACTCTGATTGGCCTCTGATGCCTCTGATGCTGCTACTAGGGCTGCTGCCTCTGGAATTTGCATTTTGTCACCACTCCTGGTTTTGTATGGCTGGCTTTTCCTTTGGTGTACAACAGTCTGTAATGAATGCTCCTTTTGAGGAAAGCAACTATTTGGTAATGATGTTGAAAATACTTTGATGAATCTGCAAATGTCAAGAATGACTCTTGGATCCCTTCATACTTTGAACCCCAAGTCCAGAAGGAAGAGGGACGTGGTTCTTATGGTAGACCCTGTGCCCATCCTGGCCAAGATTACTCGAGAGGCCCCGGATGTGGATCACAGAGGTATTAGCCCTCTATCTCTCAGGCCACAAACCTGCCCTCCTGGTGTCCATTCCAGACTTACAAAAGTTCAGAAATTACTGGCACGCCTGCTGCCCCGGTGCCTTCTGACTCCCTCCCTTACCTCTAGCCTCACCACCTTAGGAGGTTTTGGAGGGAGGCTGTACCTCCTGTTCCTATCAAATGGAGGGAGATAACAGGTGCTTGGGTTCTGGAGGTGGTTTAGCACAGACATGCCTAGAGCACCTTATGTTCCTCTAGTTATACCTCCTACCATACAAATATCCTCAGGGACATCTTGCCCTTCAGCTGGAAAGGTTCAATCCCTCCTCCAAAAAGGGCTGTGGAATTAGTCCCAGCTACAGAAATAAATCAACGATTTTACTTACGATATTTCTGGTTCCAAAATGGATGGGGATTTATGGTCTGTACTAGACCTCAGGGGTCTGAACTTGTACATAGAATACAAGAAGTTCAGAATAGTGTCCTGAAGTCCTTGTTGCCCTAATGTTAAGAGGGACTGGGTGGTTTCCTTGGACATGATGGATGCTTACCTTCATGTCAGAATCCTGAAGTCTCATAGAAGTATCTGTAATTCATGCATCAGGGATCTCACTACCAATTTTGTGTTTAGCCCTTTGGGTTATGTTCTGCCACTGTGTCTTTACCAAAGTATTTGCAATGGTGGCAGCAGGCACTCCACTAGGAAGGTCTTTATGTCTTCCGTTACATAGACAATTGGCTGTTAAAGCCCTGTCTCAGGAAGCAATTGTATATGCATGGTTTTGGACCTGGCAGTTGTTTGACCAGCTGGGTACATTGGTAATTGAACCGAAATCACTCCTTACTCTCTGCCCAAAGTTGTAGTACAGAAGCCATACTGGGCACTGGTCTTGGTCAGGCATTTTGCCCTCCAACTGTGCCATGGCAATAGTGACACAGGCACAGCTGGTTACCTCCAGCGTTATGCATCAGCCTGTTGTCTCTTAACTCATTGAGAGGCCTCAGGAGCTTTGAGAGTTCCACCACTTGTGTCCTGTATACTGTTAACACTGCATCCTGGGCCTTTCTAAGCAAAATCAAGCCATAATCCTGCATGCCACAAACAAATGTGAATACCTCATGAATGATTAGTGCTACACACAAAGTATGAGTGGCAAAGTTGTTCAGCACAAAATTACCATTCTAACAGGTCTATGCAATCAATTATAATAAGTTCAGTTTTATTTTATACTAGCTGAAATACCAAAAACTGTGGTTTTTGATTTATTCAAGGTGCTTAGGTGAGGCTTGAGAGACAGATGTCAGCCATGCACACCATACTATAAAAATGTGAATACTGGTAACTCCTAAAGTATACGTGATAGACACAAGGTATCAGTGGCAAAGTTGTTCAGCACAAAATTACCTTTCTAACCGGTACTATGCAATCAATTCTAAGTAATTTGGTTTGTTTTAATATTTAGGTAAACACTTCTGACTTCCTCAAATGTTTCCAGGCCTCAGTGAAAGCCAGCTGAGTGCGTCTACAGTCGTTATTGTACTCGGTGGCTGTGCTTTCAGATGCCACCTACAGGCATATCCAGGCCTTGGTGAGTTAAAACTGATCAGTCAGATGGCAGCTGCTATCCTGACAGTTCTTCTGGCTCACCTCCATATGAGGATTCCACAGCTTCCTTGAAGTATGGTGGGCTCAGCACTCGGACGAGTTGGAACACCTCATACAGGTCACTTCTCCTCTCTGTCATTCCTTCCTCTGGTGGCTGGACCCCTCCAACCTAGAGAGAGGTCCACCATTCCTTTGGCCATTCCCTTTGCTGGTTATGACCACAAATGCTGCAGGGATGGGTTGGGGTGCCTTTAGAACCCAGGGCCAGTAGGGCCCTCTGGATTCAATGCTGCACAGCAACAACCTGGAGATGAGGGCTGTTCTACACAGCCTACAGGTCTTTGTTGCTTTCCTTCAGGAAATCAGCTGTTGATCCATGAGAGGATATGTCAGTGATGTTTTACATCAACTGACAGGGTGGAGTTCATTCATACACTCTCTGCAGAGAAACAATGAGAGTTTGGCACTGGATGGTGGAGCGAGACCTATTTCTATCAGCAAAGTTCCTTCCGGGACCCCTGAACAGACTGGTGGATCACCTAAGTCAATCTAGTGCACTCTCTGCCATTAATGGGAGTTCTTGGACTCTGTTGTAGATGTCCTCTTTGAAAATGGGGTCATCCAGTCATGAGACCTGTTTGCATCTCCATACAATGCAAAATTGCTGTGTTTCTGGTCACTGCAGGGCCTGGAGTTTTTGGCAAGACCGTTATCCTTCTCTTGGAAAGGCAGGTTTATGTGTGCTTTTGCCCCATGCCCTCTGATACAGACACAGTTCTGCAGGCCGAGCATGCCACTGATTGTAATGGCTCCTCATTGGTACAGGCAATTTGGTTCCACTTCTCCAGCAATTGGCAGTGGAATCTCCTGTCCTACTCCCCTCTGAGCAGGTCTTCTAACCACAGGAATACAGTGCTGTGGTGCACCCAGATCTTTGGTCTCATCTGTCCCTGTACACATGACTCCTCTGAGGACATAGGGCACTCCCCTGGGGTTTTCCTAGTGGTGCCTGATGTTCTACTGGTGGTTAGAAAGCCATCTTCACTGCATATACTCAGAAGAATGGAAACATTTTACTGTTTGGTGTACTAGTGGTATACTTGGCATGAACTAAATTCCTTTACATGTTCAGTTTCTAAAATACTGAACTACCTTTTGTCCCGAAAACTTGGATCTAGCGTATTCCTCAGTAAAGGTCCACATGGCAGCACTGACAGCTTTTCATGCACTGAGGGTAAAACAGTGGCCCAGTTAGCAGTTTCCCATAGATTCCTAAGGGGCATCCTCCTTTTGCAGCCCAGTGCGAGATTCATTTCTGGTGTGGGACTTTAATTTTGTCTTAGAGACCCCCTACTGTGCTAGGCTTTGACCCTCGACTACTTGTGAGATGGGTTTCCTTTCTTGGAAGACACTGTTTCTCATGGCTATGACATCTGCTGGACACAACTTGGAGTTACAGGCTTTGGTCACACAGCCTCTGTTTATTACTTTTCACAAGGATAGTGTTAGGGTGTTAGCCCTGATCAGATTCTTGGCAGTACTGAATCATCAAAAGAGACACAGACAAGTGGCATATTTGTTAATAAACTTGTTTATTACACAAAAGATATCAGTTGCCCTAAACCGGTCTTCCCATTAGACACTGGGAGTCAAGTTTCCCAAATACCCCAAGAGTAAAGATGGTCTCAGATGTCCTCGAGGGGAATATGTAATACAGTAGGTTATATGGTTAGATTATTGTCATAGTAACCAAAAGACTAGATACATAAAATAGGCCCTATTGGCTAAAAGTTATGTGGCTCCACAGTGTTATCTACCGATATATATTATTTGTAAAGTCAGCTAAATATGAGAACAAAGAACTCATACAAAGTACAGGATATAGTGCAGTATCACACAAATCTGCATAGTAGCAGTGCAGGTAATACAATAACTTATCAGAAGGATAAAAGAGAACACAAGTGTATCTCGGTCCAGTACTTGCAGTATGTTTCATAGCAAAAGCAGTATAAGAATCACAATGCCTGGCTACTTGCTTATGCAGTAAAGTGCTAACACCTAAATGTTAGTACATTGGGTATATATATATATATTTATAAAATATGTAGAAAGTAGAAAAAATAGGTCATCTAGTGGACAATCATCATCACATGACCATGCGATATCAGAGCGACTGCACACCTGCACTTTTACTCCCCAAAACAATTTTGCCATTTTATAAGATAGATAACCCACTCTAGGATGCGTACGCTGCTCTGACATACGCACGCCTGGTGGTTGACGCATCGCCGCGCGCCTCGCGCACAATCACACCAAGGCGCATGATATCAGAGCGTGACTGCACACCTAAGAGTGGGTTATCTATTGTATATATTTATATGTGTGTGTGTGTGTGTGTGTGTATATATATATATATATATATATATATATATATATATATAAAATCTTGTCTAAGGTGCACAATGGGTATCCAATCAGAGTGTGGGACTTGGCATAACATCCCTCTCCTTGTTAACTTTCCAAAAGGCAACAACACTATGAGAAAGCAGTGGAACAATCTCCATTGTTCACAGACTCGATGCATGAGCCTTGTAAAGGAACTTGAGTTGTTCACGGTGCTGTTTTACAGTGCGCTGTAAACAGCAAAGTGTTCAGATCAAAAAGAAAATAAAAGATGCTTGAATAATAACAAAACTTTAAAAGTTACCAGTAACTCTAACCAGGTATTTGAAAGTGCAGCACTTAAATGACCATCATGAATAAGGTGTTAAGGGCATCTCCAGTTTTGGAGATGATATTGCTGATATAGATGAGATGGGTGTCCTTTCTATCTTAAAGTGATTTAAAGCTAATGTCAAAGGGTCAGTGTGGACATTGAAAATGGGTAAATACTGAGATAGAACAAGCATATATTCAGGGTCATTGTCAATAACATCTGGTTCTGCGATGGGAGCAGGAGTAATCACTGTATGACCAATTCACGGTGGTTTGATGAGGAATAAAAGGTTAGGATATTTTACATCACAAGTTTTAAGGCCATACGAGATAGTTTTATGATTTATGACAACACAGTACTGACCATCGGAGTTATAAGACATTTTAACAGTAGGAACCCTCCATTTTTGTAGTTGAACTGGGCAGGTGAAAGATTGATTTGTGAGTCAGGTAGTCAGGCGATGAACCTCTTGGTATAATTCTTGTAGAGGCGTCCAGTGTTGCCCACTGGTGGTAATGCTGTTAATGGTGCCCTGGGTTATCAGTTTCAGTGGAATTAATGTCCAAGTCCATAGTAAATGACCATTCAATGCTGTCCAGTGAATGACCACACACTGGCTTGATGACGCCGAAAACGCCACAGCGACATAAGTAATGACATCCCTTTGGCACAACAGTCCGCGCCTGAGGACCCACCCAAGCTTCAAGGGTGGGATGGTAGACCAGAAGAGGTGGAAGATTGATGTGTTCTCTATAGATATCCCTCAAAATGCCCAATGGGTGAATGGAGACTTATCAAAAGTTCTGTGGTAGGATCAAAGCGTGGTAAAGACACAGTAAATGTTACAAACATGGTATCTCTGATGGTGCAATGATTAGCATTATAACATGGTCCCCTATTGGGATGTGTGACATAACCTAACTTATGTATAGTTGACATAGGTATGGAAAGTAATCTAGAGGTGCACATTGTGATGCAAGTAGTGGACTTACAATGTGGACAGTACCATTTAACTAGTCTCCTGTCATGAATAATATCAGGAATATGTCCAGATTCTAAAGCACTGAAGAGATTATTGACCATGGTTATGACATAAGAGCCATAATCAGAGCACAAAGTTCCCTGGCACTATATTGCCTGTCTTCCTCCTTGTTGTTTTGAGCAACAAGTTCATTAATTTTATTTTTAGTATCTATAAAACTCTTGGCAATATCATGCATGTTATGAACAGTAAAGTGCTCCTCTTGACTAAGCCCATCTACACCATGCAATAAGGGTGGTAGTATATCATTTTTTATGCCATCCTGGAATTTGGTCATTTGACTGAAGATAGAGGCAATATCTACCCTGTTCCAGATGGACATACCGGTTCAAGAGACCAGAAATAGTGCCAGTGGCACCAGTGACATCAGCAGTGTCACGCCTTCTATGTGAGGAGGAAGATTTGGCATTTTCTTGGTATTAGGGTTAGGTCTAGGCCTAAATAAACCTAAATGTTCAAAGTATGGGTACCAGCCATGGGTCTTGTGTGCGTGTCTGGTATTTATTTATTAGCTTTTGGTAACCAGGTAAGTGCACTAGGCAAAGAAAACCTGCATTTTCAGGCACGACCCAGGAGAGTACAAATTGTATAGACAGCATTGACAACAGTAAGGTACACCAATGACAACAGAAGGAACAAAATGAAAAATAACTGTAGATACAATAAGACAGCAGTAGTGATAACAACCAATTAATACAAACAGGGATAATAGTAAAAGCTAGCACAAGTTAGAGTCAGTAACCAATTAAGACATGATATGCTAATAACATCCGAGTAGCAAGCTAGGGAGAAAATGCGAAACAGCAATGCACAGGAATCCAATAGAGATTAGAAAGGACTTTGGTTCCAGAGAACATAAGCACAGCTGGAGACCACTCAGTAGCTTCTGAGCAGTCACAGTTACCAAGAGTGTAGAGATGAGAAAACAGTGCAAGCAAGTGCTAGGTGAGATGAGGGAGTTAGTAACATTGGGGAGTGAGTTCAAAACCTAGGTGCAAAATATGAAAGTGCTTGCTCACCCATTTTAGATGTGCAGGGTCGGATGGATAGTGGGCAGGAGGAGGACCTGAGGATCTGGAGTGTGAGACCTGGGTAAACATGTCCCCAGTGTGGCGGGATGAGGAGCTCTGGTAAGGGAGTCAACAAAACACCCTAGAGCATAGGAGCGGAGGCACTGGGGACAGCCAGTGTAAGACCGCATAGAGTAGGCAGTGATGGGTTAGGCGAGGGGCAGATAAGGTGAATCTGCATATATTATTATAAGAAGTGTCCCACTTGCGAAGAACCCCAGCATTGGCATGATAGAGTACAGGAGGCATATAGGAGTTGTGGGAGTAAACCCCTCTTGCTACTGAGACCCGAGCTGCTGGGGTGAGTGGTAATGCACTCTGTAGGCCGCACCTATCTTGGCATTAACTGAGCAACATACCCCATTGACATGTGTAAAATCCAAAACTGGGTCTACCGTAACCCCGGTATTTGAAAGTTAAGGCATTAGAGACAGCAGTACCATCACAGCCGTGGACTAGGAGTTTTTGGGCCTCTGAAGGCACTTTTCTTATGGACCCAAAAGCATGGCCTGGTCTTAACTATGTTTAGGATTTGATGGTTAGATGACAGCCAGGATTGTAGCTAATGAAAGTCAAGAGAAAGACGTTGATTTATGTTCTCAATAGACTTGGAGGAAGAGTAAGCACTTTGTCATCAGCGTACATTAGTATGCTGCTGTGAGGAAGGAATAGGGATGTCATTGAGGAAGAGAAAGAGTAGGGGCCAAGGATGGCACCCTGTGGAACACCGCAGGTTATAGTGGCGGGTAGAGAGAACCTTGCAGAAAGAGACAGCTTGAGAACGATTTTTCAAGTAGCTACCAAACCAGGACAGGGCAGAGTTGGAGCATCTAGTGCTTACAACTTAGCCAGCAGGAGAGGGTGATGAACCAAGTCAAATGCCTTAAATAGGTCTATAAACACAGCGCCAGTGAGTAAGCCCTTGTCCATGCTACATTTAACATCACTAGTAAACTTGTTCACTTGGGAGCTTAAGCAACAGGTTGGTAGAAAAGAGGCCAGGAATTATATTTTGTTTTAAACTGAAATATTTGAATAGTTTGTTAGTGAAAATAGTTCTATGTGTTAAAAATTATTACCTTGAATTTGAACTGATACTTGGGCTGTGATATTGTAGGTTTGGGGATAGATGTTTGGCAGGAAAAATAGAAGGTAATTTAAATGTGTTGTTTGCCTGGTGTTTGGTAAGAGCCCTCCCACCCACCCTGTTTTGTAGGCTTTCTTAAATACTGAAAAGCCACTGGGGTTGGGATTGAAGGCTGAGTATTTCTGTTTGGGACTGAAATTTGAAGCAACAGGAGTTGGTGGGCCTGTGACATCATACGGTACCTGGAGTCTGCTTGCACACACTGTTAGGGGACTGAACACATACTGGACTGTATGTGTTTGTGAGACTTGGGAACTTTGTTGGTGGGGTTGAAATTGGTTTGTAAATAACTACAGTCAGTATAGAGAGAAACTGTACTCCAGGGAAAGGGACTGAGAAAGGGGTGTGCTATTATAAACAGAGGGGGATAATCAGGGTGGCCATATTCCACCATGGCAGGCATCTTCGAAGGGTTGTAGGCTGCACAGGCTGTGGGATGGCAATAATTCTAAATTGGGCCTGGAGAGGGGAGGCTGCCCACTCTGTAGACAGCTATCTTGTATCAGGAGTGAGGTATATTGGTTAAGGAGAAGCTGTGGGAGCTGAAGTGTCCAAGGATAAGGGGTGTGGATATGGGCAGCAGAAGGGTGGGGCTGAGGGAGGCTGGGCAGCGCTCTGAAATTACAGGACATTATGCTACAGCAAGCAGAAGGGGGATATTAGGGACAGAGGACCCTTAGATGGGAAGTTGATGCTAAGGAAAGCGTACAGGGTGAAAAGTCTGAATTCAAGGAGACTGAGGGGAAGAGTCAGGAGGGCTGTTGTGGAAGCCTAAAACAGCAGACTGTGGGAAGGAGCTCCTAAGGTGAACAGTGCAAGAGAGGAAGAAGAGGGTCAGTTTAGAGATGCAGTCAGGGAAACTCGGGTTACTTGATGGAGGCTGACATAGAGTGTCACAACAAATTTGAGATACTACATCCTAGAGGGGAGGAAGGTTGGTGGAAATGAGGAAACTTATACAGAGGCCGGAGGGAGGGGGTCAGATACCCATAGGGCATCACAGAACAGCGCTATGGAAAGGATAGGACATAGTCCCAGAGGAGAAGGGAAACATATGTTAAGCAAATGGGGAGATGCAACATATTCCAGACATGAGGAGGAGAGCATGATTGGAGAGGAACTGGGAGACAAGGAGGTGGAGAGGAGCCCCTTCAGCAGGAAGGTCAGTACCAAGGATGGGGCCCTAGCTAAAGGGGACCCACAGAGAGCCTCTGGAGACAGGGGTACTATTACAAGGGGGATGAGGGTGCGGGGAAGGGAAACCATCAGGCCAGGATAAATGGTTCAGATAGAGAGGGTTAAAGGGACACCTATTCAGAGGGGTTTGAGTTAAGTGGGCAAAATAGCAAGGAGGCAGAAAGGGAGGGTGACAAGGGGTCTCTAATAAGGCAGGAAGACTCCCATGAAATTGCGATCATGAATAAAGTGGGGAGGGGGGCTGAGAGGCATAGTGGAGGTAACCATAAGGATGATGGCGTGTTAAGGTTCTGTTACTGGGAGACTCGATGATTAAGGGTATCCATTGGGAGGACAGGGGATGGATGCCATAGCCAGGTGAAGGTAGTGAGCATCTCTGGGCTGACAGTGCACAGAGCAAAGTTCATGGTGTATGAAATGGTTAGGGATTGTGGAGGGAAACCGATTCTGGTGCATTTGGGAACTAATGATCTAGAGGGAAATAGCATTATGGAAATCCAAGCAAGGTTCCAAGAACTTGCCAGAGTCTGTCGGGATAATGGATGCAACATTTCTTTCGGAGATATTGCCAGTACCAAAGGCCTCAGTGGAGAAAAAATGAAGCTCACAGAGGTTAATAAATGGCTCAGGAAGTGGGTGAAGAGAATGGGTTGGGGTGTTAGGGAACTGGAATGGAGTTTGGGAGGATAAGGGACTATATGCCAAGGACAGGTTTCATCTTGCCTCATTAGGAAGGAAGTCCTTAAACAGGGATGGCTGACTACATACAAGAAAGGTGGGGTTTAAACTTGTAAGAGGGGAAGGGATAAGGAGGGGCTGACCAGAAGCCCTCCCTCCAGATGAGGGAGTAGCCTTCAAGCCCAAGGGGGAGGAAACAGACTGGAGGTGGAGGTTTCAGGAGGACAGGGGAGGATGGAAGTATAAGGAATCTGGGTGGGGTTCGACAAAAGGATCAGGGATAAGGGTGGGGGTTAGTGTTAGTAAATGCCAGGAGCTTGGGAAACAAGTTGCCAGAGTTCCAGGCCATGCTGTTCGAGGGGGTGGATGTGGCGGCAGTCACGAAACGTGGCCAACAAAAACCATGACTGGGACCTAAAGTATGGGGGCACACTATGCTTAGGAAGGATAGAAAGGAGGGCAGAGGGGTGGGGTGGCTATGTTCATTAGAGATGACATAGAAATTGCTATGGTAGAAGAGGCAGAGGGAAACGTGGAGGCCTTATGGGTCACCTTCCGATCCCCAGCAGGAGATAAGGTCAAGCTGGAGTAGCATATAGGCCCCCGGGATGAGTGATGTTCTAGAGGATGGTTTGCTGGATAACATCATTGCCCAGTGTGGTCCAAAAGGGAAGGAGTGGTGTTGATGGGGACCTTAATATGCCAGGTACTAACTGGGAACCATGTCTCTAAGGTGGCCAAGGAGCAGAGGCTGCTGGATGGCTTCCAGGATGTGTTCTAACACAGCATGTGATGGAGCCCACAAGGGAGGGGCATGTCCTGGATGTGGTTCTGGCAGATGGGGATCTGGTAAGGACATGGTTGTACAGGACCCCTGACTTGGATGACCACAATACTGTCTGGTTTCAAATAAGCATTGGGGAGTGGGGTGAGATCTAGGACACTGGCAGTGGACTTCAGGGGCAGACTTTATGGGCATGGGAAATATTCTCAAGGATCACTTGAAGGATTACCTCAACAACAAGTGTGGAAAGGAGATGGAGGTCATAAACGGGGACTTCATGAGGCAGTCAGGATCTGCGCTAAGTTGAAACGTAAGGAGCAAGGTCACATAACCATGCTGGTGGTCCAGTGAGGTCCAGGTAGCAGTCAGAGAAAAGAAGGCGGCTTACAAAAATATAAAACAACAAGAGGATAGGATAAGAAATGTACCAGCTTGCATCTAGAAAAGTCACCCGTATGGTGAGGGAGCAAGTCCAGTAAAGAGCAACGGCTGGCACAGGGATACATGGAGGGGAAAAGGGTTCTTCCGCACATTGGGGAGCGGAGAAAACTAAGGCCATCTCAGCAGATTGAGATCAGAAGGAGGGTGGGTGGAAGAGGCGAGGGACCAGGCAGAGGTATTTAACGCAGTACTTTGCCTCTGTGTTCACTAGGGAGGGGATGTGATATCTACAAAGCAAGGCACAAAGGGATAGAAGCGGCAGAGAGCGGGATCAGGGAGCAGCAGAAATGGAGCAAAAGGGAGGGAAAGGTACCCCAGGGTGTCACATCTGGATAAGGATAAAAAGACCAGTAAGGTGGAGGGACGGATGATGCCATCCCCACCAAAAGGGTGTGGTTTGCCTCAAGGCCCTAAAGAAAGACAATTCTGGCAATGGATGGCATTCATCCAGAGTACTATGGAATTGGCGGACATACTGGCTGCACCTCATGGAGCTTTTCAACAGGTCACTTTGAGACAGGGAGGGTACTAGGGATTACATAGGCACATGTGGTACCAATCCATAAGGGGGTCGAAGGAAGTACCAGGAAACTATAGACCCATCAGTTTAACCTCGGTGGTGGGAAAATTAATGGAGAGTATACTAACGGAACGATTGGGGTTTACTTGGAGGAGGTGGAGGTCTGGATAGTCGGCAGCATGGGTTTGTGCCAGGTAGATCATGTCAAACCAACCTTGTGGAGTTCTATGAATGGGTAACATCAGAACTGGACAGGGTAAGCCTGTGGATGTATTATTCTTGGACTTCAGCAAGGCGTTTGACTCTGTCCCCACAATGGTCTGGTGGAGAAACTGATGGGGTTAGGAGTAGGCCCTTTGATGGTCAGATGGATTGAAAACTGGATAGCTGGACGCACTCAGAGAGTAGTGGTCTGTGGGGAGTTCTCAACCCTACAGAGGTTGGTAGTGGGTACCACAGGGCTGGTCCTGGGTCCAATCCTGTTTAATGCATACATATCAGACATCAGGGATGGTATAGGTGTGAAATGAGTCTCTTCATGGATGACTCCAAGATGGGAGCAGTAGTTGAGGGAGAAGAGGGAGGTTGGCCCTGCAAGGGGACCTGGACACCCTGGAAAGCTGGGCTCACACATGGAAATTAATTTCAATATCACCAAGTGCAAGGTGTTGCATCTTGGTCGGGAAACCCTAAACACATGTACACCCTGGGAGGAGGTGCTGGAAGCCTCAACAGGGAAAAAGACCTAGGGTCATGGTGGATACATGTATGAATAACACTGAGCAGTGCAGGAGAACAGCTAGCAAGGCAAACAGGATGTTGGGATGCATGCAAGGGGGATCACCTCTAGGAGCAAGGAAGTGATTCTGCCACTGTACAATGGACTGGTTAGACCACACCTTGAGTACTGTGTACAGTACTGGAGACCACACTTGAAGAGGGACATACAGCTCCTGGAGAGGGTACAGAGGAGGGCAACAAAGATGATACGAGGGCTAGGGATTTGACTTTACGAGGACAGACTTGAGGAGCTCTGCCTGTTTCATTGGAGGAGAGGAGAGACAGGGGGACATGATTGAGGTCTTCTGGCACCTCAAGGGAATAAATAGGGTAAACATGGAGGGATCTTTAGACTAAAGCAGGAGGCATCACCAGAGGGCATGGTTTGAAGTTGGAAGGTGGAAGGGTGAGGGGGAAAAGAGGAGGAGGTTTTTCACTGAGAGGGTGGTGGACCCTGGAATGCTTTGCCCTGGTGAGCTGGTTCAGAGATCCACAGTGGAGAGCTTTAGAGAGAGTGGGACAGACACAGAAAGTGGATGTATCAGATGATGGCCTGTCCCGGGGTGGGATGGATGATAGGGGTTTCTGGAGCACAAGGGATGGAGGGTCTCGCACCCAACTAAGGGTCTAGGTTCGAGCAGACTTGATAGACCATAAGGCCTAATCTGCTGGCAAATAGTATGTTAGTATGTTAGTATGGTCAGAGCAGTGGTAGTACTGTGCCCGGCCCTAAAGCCATGTTTTATAGGAGATTGGAGGTTAAAAGTGAGAAGGTACATGGAGACCTGGCAATGGACTATTTTGTCAAGTAGCTTGCTGAGCACGGGAAGAAGTGAGATGGGCGGTAGTTAGACAGTATTTTAGGGTCCCTTTCTTGAACACAGGTATTGTTCTGGCTAGTTTCCAGACAGCTGGGACTGAGCCAGAGCAGATAGAGAGATTAAACAGCCTAGTTATGGGAGCCACAAGACAGGCAGCAGACTGTCTAAGAATCCTAGGATGAATCCCATCAGGGCCTGCGCTGCCACTTGGAGAAATTTAAAGCAGTAACTTAAGAACATCTTGACACATGACCGGCAACAGATCAAGGAAAAGGGAAGTAGTGACATGATTAGATGAGGGAGCCCGGACATGGAGGGAAGAGGTGGGCGTGAGGGAGGGAGGGAAGAGTGAAAACAGGGAGTTGAAGGCATTAGCAATGGTAAAAGGGTGGTTACAGTGGATACCATTTATATACATAACCTTCAGGGTCTGAAGCATATTGTTCCCAAGAATTTCTTTAATATGAGACCAGTAACACTTGGGATTAGTGGCGGTGGCACAGAGGAGGTTCCGATAGGAAGTACTCTTTCCAGGCATATCTCCTTTGCAGGAGTTCTGTAGTGCCCTGTAGGCCTCAAGTCATACTGACAGGAGGAGGACGTCCATATGGACCAGTGTTTATTCCTACGTTTAAGCAGCTGTAGTAGGGGACTGTAAGCCATCTGGTGACTTTCCTCTAACCCTCATTATGGTAAGCAGAATGTGTTTGTTTTGCAGAAAGAGTAGGGTAGCATTGAAATAGTCAGTTGCAGTGTTGATGTCATTTGTAGTGTAGAGGGGAGACCAGTTAACCCTTTTAGATCATGGAGGAACTCACCTGTATTGAGCTTAGAGATGTTGGAAAAGATAAAACTTTGGGGGAAGGAAGGAGGGAGTTGTCCCATACAATATATAGGGCAGTGGTCACTAATGGAGTCAGGAAGAACTCCAGCTGAGGGGAAGCACTCTTTCCTGTATGCAGCAAGACTATCTAGTAACATAGTACTGAAAAACTTAGAGGTATTTGTATTATGACACATACCAAATTCAGCCATATTCAATAAGTAAGATTAAAAATAATGGGGACGTGCATGTATTGCACATTGTTTTCAAGGGTACCTGGAAGGAAGTGGCAGTGAGACCACTGGTTGGGCTAAGTTCTTGTGGGGACAATCAGTAAATTCAGATTCAGTAGGAGGTACTACAGTCAGAAACATAGCTGCTGTAGCCTTGTAATGGTGATTACAAACTTCTTTTGCAGAGTCTTCTGGAAACTTCTCACAAAAGGCAGGGTCAAGTAAAACAGTAAGATTATATAAACCAGAATGTCTGTGGTTAGCTTGGTGAATGGACAGAGTACCATTTGGGTCAATTTTAGTATTGGGCCAACTTGGAAAGTGCCTTTGGCAAGGTGGGCAATGGGGCTGGCCGGTGGTGCTGAGGGTTGAGGCACTGGATGCCACCCTCATGCCATGCCAGCGACCAAGTTGGGAGGCGAGCTCCGGGCACCAGGGTCGGGCAGGGATGGGGCGAGGATAGAGTGCCCGCTGGCTGCCTCCTCCGGGGAGGCTGGGGTATGTCCAGCGATCAGTGGCTCCCGTGGAGATTGGGGGCACTGCAGTGCATTAGCTGCACATCAGCGTGGCTGGCGTAGGCAGGGTTGCCATGCGTCCAAGTGTCAGAGTGCACCATGTGGGGAGGGGAAGAACACCAGAACAAGGAAAAGCATGGTCTGGGGTAGGCGACGCACCTGACCCCCATGCCCACCACCAGATCCACCTTGCCTGGCCTTCCAGTTCCTCCACCTGGGCCCCACCTGCAGTCAGAGTCTAAACTGTAAGAGCTCCCAATAGGAGGGGTGGCCCACCCGGAGGGTTAAGCTGGGGTGCTGGCTGTAGGGGAGAGAGGAGGCTTAGGGTTGAGGGACCTCAGGTGGGCAGGAACAGGCAGAATGCCTGAGAGAGACTCATGGGCCATGACCAGAGCGACAAGATTGGGAGAAAAAAAAAGGTGAGCAGCGGGACTGTATGTCCATTGTTGTCAGTTTGCCATTCAATTTGGAGGGATGGTTTGTCAGGAGCCACAACTGAAGCAGTGAGGTAGGCATCCTTGCCTTTCTGAACAGTAATCAGTTTATTGGGAACATCTATGCTAACTCCTTCGAGGATGGTGGTAGGTTTGTTTGCTGGGGCATATCCTTGCCATGAACAAAGGGGAGTCCTCCTAATAACAGGAGAGCCAGATGCAAGATAGCCATCTTGCAGGAATACCTGTAAGGAAAAAGAAATGGTCAGTAGGTACAATTCTTCCCAATGGGTTAGGAAAAGTAATTATTCCCTTTGTACAATTTTAATTCTAGGGACATGGATATGTTGTTCATCACACTGTCTGGCAGGTTCCTTATTGCTTTAAATCTTGCGGAAGGTTTCAAGTTGGCTCCTCCCACCCACCGGGTGGTAAAACCTCGGCTCCACCCCATGACGCCAGATCTTCCTTACCGCTTGGAAGCTCAGGTTTCTTCCTTAACGCTCTACGTATAGACTGGATCCTAATTCTTCAGTTAAGCGAAACTAATTCTTACGTTTTCAAGACATCGGTCAAATTACTCCTACGCAGCTGCGATGGACAAATCGACTCAGTTTCGCGGTGCCCATGTGGGCAGAAAATGTCCAGGATGGATCCGCACTCCACGTCGTCTACTGCCTCGGCCTAAATCATGACCCGCCAGGCCTGCGGAGGTTATGCTGTTCGTTTCGGCCAATGTCCTGGAAGACCGCACTGCCCGGTTACAGCTAGGCGCCTGAGAAGCGCACACGCCGGTGAACTCCAAGGAGGCCGTTGGGCGGTGTCTGGTGGCTGGCTGGCTGCTGAGCAACTCGAGCAGATGATACGCTCGAGGGAGGAGGCGCCCAGGCCGCATCTTCATCTTCCTCAGTCGCTGCATTTATCCCGCTCTCTGGGATCCTCCTCACAGCTTCTTTTATGAGCTTGCCAATCCCTTTCCACGAAGGGAGAGGGGCCATCAAGACATTCTTCTCGATCCAAAAGAAGGACTCAAAAGGTAAGTCCCACCGTCGGCATTCGTGGGAGCGGGAGAGGTCCCCTTCCGACAGTCGACACTTTCGACTTCGGTCGGAGGTTCGGCTAAGGCCACTGGCTTCATGGTGTCCCCGTCAGGTCAGCCAGCCAAGACACCCATGTCGACACGGTCAAGATTTTTCTTGACCCGTCGGACGGGCTGTCAACTGGTGAAGCCGACAACCTTCTTCACCGTTCCCGAGTGGAGACCGAGGACTTGCCTGTGCCTCCCGTGCCGGTGTCCCTGGTCAAGGCTCCCGAGCCGAGGAAGAGCAGGTGTCCCGCCCCTTCCTAGACCCACCCTCGGAAACACCGAGGGTCTCGGTCTCGACTTTGTCTCGTCCAGCCGATCCCGCCGACATCGGGCGGTCTTGGTCTCAGCACCAGGCAGTGGCGGTGCTGCTCGTCCTCATCTTCCTTCTTGAAAGAGGAAGGCTTGCGCAAGTTGCGCCGACGCTACGAGACCTAATGTGCAGCACTTACTTCTGTCCGGAACAAACCGCTTCCCCGCCATCAAGTGGCTGTCACCCGAACGTCAAACAACCCTCGCTGTAGTCGAGGTGTCCAAGCCTGGGCCAGTTGTTCGGCGAAACCAGCTGCCCACTGATTGTGGTGGAACCTCCGCCTCCACAACCGAATCGGGGCACCGACCTAGACTCTCGGTCGGGTCAGGGTCTGCCCCACAGGTTGTCGGTCACCTCACTCCGACCGCCCCGGCAGGTGGAGGGTGACCCAGGCCCCAGGCAGCTTTTCGGACTTCTGAGTCCGGACGATGACTCCTCCCTGTTTTCCAGGCCCCTTGACCTGAGTCCTCCGGGGCAGTCGATGGACGAGCCCATCGTCCTTATGGGTCTGCTTCAGCTCATCTCGGAGTCTACCGGGATGCAGCTCGAGCCTGTATCCAAGCGGCCAAGTATCCCTGACGGAGATACTGGACCGAGGGATTCACCCACGGAGGCCTTTCCGTGGTTGAAGCCATTGTTGGCCCAGCCTTGGAGCTTTGGCAGTGGCCAGCTTCCTGTTCTGCGCCTTCGCCAGGATGGCCAGGAAGTCGCGGTCCCTACCGCTCTTTGTCCAGTTTTTGAGCACCCCTCTGCGGAGGGGTTGGTCACCGATAAGCTTCTGCGCCCGGGAACTCTAGGGATGGATAAGCCCCGACAAGGAGTCCAAAAAGCTGGACTATGCCGGCGCTAGTGTACGCCATGCCCTCCCTTGGCCTCCGCCAGGCCAGCTCGGCCGCGCTGATGGCAGCATATTCTACCGCCTCATGGGCTCCTGGATGAGGTGATCCTCATCTCCGCCAACCTGCAGACCACAGTCAAGCAGGTACAGGACCAGGGAAGGGCGGTGGCAAAACAGCAGCTCCAAACGGCTCTGGACATTGGAGACTCCCAGCCAGATCAGTTGCGCCGCAGTGGCCATGCGCCGCAGAGCATGGCTGAGGATATCCACCTTCACGGGCGGATACCCAGCATAACTGGCAGATGTCCCTTCCTGGGGACTGACCTGTTCGGCCCTGGAGTGGAAGGCCATCTCCAGCGGATCAAAAAGTCCAATGCTACTCTGACTCGGTCACCTCCGCCCAGAAGGACAAGGGCGCGCCAACAACATAAGTCCTTTCACCCTTCTGCGCCTGTGGCATGTCCAGCCCAACAGCACCAGCATCAGGGCCAGCAGGCTCGCACTTGGCACCCCAAAGCAAGCCTGCGGCTTCCTCTAACAGGAAGCAGGAGGAAAAGGCCCAGGAGGTCCTCGGCTGGGCCTCCTCCAAGCCTGCCCAGTGACGGGTTGAGGGTGTCACCCCCAGCCTCGTCACTCCCCTGGGTTCCTCCCGTGGGGATGGCTCGCCACTTCCTTTCCACCTGGTCTGCTATCACCATGGACCACTGGGTGTTGGAGGTGGTAGGAAATGGCCTGCCCTTGGAGCTTGAGCAGGCCCCACCCTTCCGAGCCGCTGCCCTGGGGGCTACGGGTCCGCAGCCTCTCTGTTGGATCACCGAGCCGACATCGCCTGCTCCTCAAAAAAAGAGGTGATCAGGAAGGTGGTGGATCCTCCACCAGACCTGGGTTTGTGTCCAGGTACTTCCTGGTCCCGAATGGACGGGGCTGGCGCCCATTCTAGACCTGCATGACCTGAACAGGTTCCTAAGGTCTCAGACTTTCAGGATGGTCACTCTGGCTCAGATAATCCCATCCTTGAACAAGGCATGTGGTTCTGTTCTCTGGACCTCCAGGATGTGTTCTTTCACGTCCCAATCTGTCCGTCCCACCAGAGATTCCTCCGCTTCAGGGCAGAGGGATCCTCTTCGAGTTCCGGCCATGCCCTTCGGCCTTCCCTAGCTCCCAGGGTCTTCACCAAATGCATGGCAGTGGTGACAGCATTCCGCGGCACCAGGGTCCGGTGTACCCCTACCTGGATGACTGGCTGATTGCAGCCTCCTCCAGAATGGAGGTGGAGCAGTCCAGAGATCTGGCCCTCCAGGTTTGTCTCAGGTTGGCCTCCTCATCAAGGCCAAGTCAGAACTCACGCCAAAGCAGGTGATACAATTCATCGGGGCAGAGCTCGACTCTTTACAAGCCAGAGCACGGCTCCTGGCCGGACAGGGCAGAGGTTCTTTCCTCCTTTGCTCAGTCATTTCAGGTTGGGCAGTCGCCCTGCCAGGACTTTCTGGGCCTCATGGCGGCCTGCACCAGTGTGGTCCGTTGGGCCCGTTGGTACATACATCCCCTTCAGTGGGGCTGGCCAGCCAATGGTCACAGCACTTGATCCCTGGATCAGCTAGTGATAGTGACCCAGGGGATGTGGAACGCTCCAGTGGTGGACCATTCCAGCAATCTGCAGAGGGCATCCCATTTGTCTGCCCCGAGCCGACGGTCTCTTGACTGATGCCTCTCTGATGGGTTGGGGTTCCCATCTGGGGAGCAGAGCTCACGGCCTCTGGTCCCTCGGGAGTCCCGATGCCACATCAACCTGCTGGAGCTTGAGCGTGTCTGCTCAGCCCTCACCACCTTCACTCCATTTCTACGGGTCATGTGGTCCAGGTCCAGACGGACAATACCACGACCATGTACTACCTAAATCGCCAGGGCGGGATGCGATTCATGCCTCTGTGCAGGGAAGCTCTCCCATTTGGTCACTCATGCATAGCCTGGAGGCAGATCTCCTTGCCATCCATGTGGCAGGAGCCTCCAACATTCTGGCCGATGCCCCTAAGCCGGATAGGGGCTGTGTCCCACTAATGGTCTCTCCTGCCAGAGGTAGTACAAGATCTGTTCTCCCACTGGGGCATGCCTCAGGTGGACCTGTTTGCCTCCAGGGAGAATGCGGCTGAGACTGTTTCATGCCCACCCCTCAGCAGGGCTCACTGCAGGATGCCTCTGAGGCCATAGACCCCGGGACTCTTCTACGCCTTTCCCATTTCCCTTGATCCACAAGGTGCTTCTCAAGGTGAGGAGGGACAAGGCACAGGTGATTCTAGTAGCCCCAGACTGGCCCCGCAGTTCTGGTATCCAGATCTCCTCAGTCTCAGCTCCAGGCTCCTGAGGCGGCTTCCAGCCCACCCGGACCTGATCTCAGTCAATCAGGGAAGGTATTCCATCTGGACCTTCAATCCCTGCACTTGATGGCCTGGTTCCTGAGCGGCTAGAGTTCCAGGCCTTGGGTCTTCCAGCGAGGTCCTTGTCGGAGTTTCACCTTAACCAGATGTTGACTCTGCCGGTGTTCCTACCCCAATCACACTCGAGGTCGAATATAGGCTCCATACTTTGGACCCTAGAAGAGCTTTTGCTTATTATAAGAAGCGGACGGCTGAAGTTCGGGAGAGGTTTGCCAGCTGTTTGTCACCTGTTGAAGCCGACCTGGCAGACCTGCAGCCAAGCAGACGACAGGGGCAGGTGGGTCACCTCCTGCATAGATCTCTGCTAGGTTGTCGGGCATGGAGCTTCCCAGAGGGATAAGAGCTCATTCTACCCGCCATACCGCTGCATGTTATTGCTTCCAGGGACGCCCTTATCCAGGAAATCTGCAGGGCTGCTACCTGAAGTCAGCACACACCTTCATTACCCACTACCACATCGACCTTGAGTCATGCCGGGTTGCTGGTTTTGGGGCCTCTGTTCTCAGTCATTATTCCCTAAGTAGGGGTGTGTCTTGCCCCTCCTCCCGGAGAACTGCTAGAGTCTGCCAGACAGTGTGGATTGAACAACATATCTGGGTCCCTAGAAATACAGGTTACTAACCTGTAACAGGGGTTCTAGGAGTGGTATATGTTGTTCATCCACATGACTCCACCCGCCTCCCCGGCCGACGCACAACCTGTTTCTCCAGCGGCTGATCTGGTGTCATGGGCGGAGCCGAGAATTTTACCACCCGGTGGGTGGAGGAGCCAGCTTGAAGACCTTCTGGCAAGATTTAAAGCTGCAAGGAACCTGCCAGACAGTGTGGATGAACAACATATACCATTCCTAGAACTCCTGTTACAGGTGAGTAACCTGTATTTGGTTAGCATGCAACCACTTCTCAGTAAATTTCTTTTGGTGGAGAAGTCTAAATTGGTAGATCATGGGACTGAGTTTGTTAACAATGGGGTAGAGTCCTTCTGATTTATTGGAGAAGGGATGTGTAGGGTGAGCAAATCTGAGGACCATTACCTGATCTCCAACTTGCCAGTCCTCTTCTTGTGTGTGTTTGTCCAAATTAATTTTGACTGTTGTTGGCCTTGCCCGACAGTGTGCAGCATACAAGTGGATTTTAACAATATCATCTCTGAGTTTTGCAACATATTTGTCTACAGACACTCTGTCTGCAGTGGGTGTGTTTAGATCAATCAACAGGTGTACAGGTAATTTCATGGTTCTACCAGTCATCACCTCAAGGGTGTCTACTGGGTTGTGGCTGAATGAGTACCCCTAATTGCCATGAGGAGTAAAGGCAAAAGGAATCCCATTCCTTGAGATTGTCCTCAATAAATTTGGAAAGCATTTGCTTAATCTGTCTGGTGGCTCTTTCTACCTGACCTGATGATTGAGGGTGATAGGGTATGTGGAAGTTCTGGTGTACACCAAGAAGTTGGAGTGTTTCTTGCATCAACTCACCTGTAAAGCTGGTTCCTTGCCAGAGTCTACCTTAAGAGGTAGGCCCCACCTGAAGAACAGTTGTTCTACCAGGACTTTGCAGTTGCCTTGGCTGTACATTTCTGAGTGAGGAATGGCTCAACCCACTTAGAAAACAGGTCATTGATAACAAGTGCATACATTTGTTCCTGCTGGTATTGGTCAGGGGCCAATAAAGTCTATTTGGATTGCATGCCAAGGACCAGATTGTGTCTGGGGAAGTAGTTTGGTGTTTCGCTTGGTTGGGGCTGGGTTGTTTGAGCACAAATCAGGCAGTGCAATAAAATCCTTTAATGCGCACCCTGTCGTGGTTTATTGCTGACATAAATCTTTTGGTGTGTGTGCTGTTTTGGTTTTTGTTGACTGTCTGACCCTGGATTGGCAGCACCATCGGGGGTATTGGGGTGTGTCTTTCTTTTTTCTCAAGACCCAGCCACCGCCTAGCTTTCTTTTCCCTCTTGTCTCACTCACCATAGTAAGCAAAACACACAGTAGTAAAAAAATGCCAAAATAAAATGTGTGTGGGGGTGAGCTAGTAGCTGACTGAATAGGCACTTCCTGTGGGGCTGTACTTACAAGACCAAATAATCCTTTTAAGCATAAAAGTGATTTCTTTCTATCAGTTTTGACAACATTTGAAAGTTTTCTCTGCTGTGTCTATGGATGCCAAACTTTTTCAAATAGATATAGTAAAACCTCGACAAGGCTCGTCCCAGAAGACCGGGACGGGCACCAAACCTGATAAGCCACCAGCGGGTGCAGGAAAAGGAAGTGTGGCTCTGCTACTGGCAGGCAAGTTGGGACCGACAAAACAGGCCATGCAAAAATACAAATGGTCTTTAAGTAGGCAGTGGTAATTTAAATAAGAAAATAGATGCCTTAAAGGAAAGTTCCTCAACCTCTTTTTCTGTATACCCGTGTTTGTAGGCATGAACAATGATGCCATCTCTTGCATCCCTAATTTCATCCTGATTTAAATATAAATGAGAGTGATTCAATCTGTTCTGCTCTGGTGTGAAAAGCTGTTTGAATCCCTTGCAAAGGTCGTGACTCCACTCATGCATGGCATCATGAGAGTTGATGCATATCTGCACAAGCCAGCAGAAGTTATACTTTTAGTTCTGTTACATGTCTTGTGAAGTCCCTGTATTCTTTAAAATCATTTTTCTAACTCAGACACACTTTAAAGGGGTACCGTCAGCTTTATCCTCGTTTTTCCAGTATTTGCCGGTGTGCCTTCATGCACATAATCATCACATTTGCTGTCTAGAAGACCCGTGTATGCCAAAATCAATAAATCTTACCCATTTTTCATATTTTGTAGTATATTCCTTTCCAGCGGTTCGACGTAAAGTAAGCCAACCACCGGAAGTGTATGCATTCGAGAAGCGTGTCTCAAACGGAGCGCAGGCATGAAGTGCAACTTCCAGATGTCTATACTAAAAGCTACCTGTATGGTGCATTTTGTCATGCAGAATGACATTTGCTTATTAGAATCAAAACGAACACTGATAGTGCTAGTAAACACAGTTTAAAACTGGCGACCAAATCCTGCTCATACGCAACAGAGGGTGCTTCATGCATGGGCGAGATCCATGCCTGTGTACTGCTGTTTTGAAATGTTTTTACTAGCACACCATCATGCTTGTTTTTGGATTCTAATACAGCAAATGTCATTCTGGCAGCGCAGAAAGGGAAAAAGCGCTCAGGACAGCTAAAACCCTCATTGCCTCAATCAAACCAGTTAGCCTTAGGTTTCAAAGAAAAGATTTTTCTGAGAAAAGAAACGAATGTTGGTTTGTAAAGAAACTGGGCATATTGCTGTGACAGCGTCCCAAAAAGGACGAGCATACACGCAGTGGTGCTAGGAAAGAAGTGGGTTGTTTGTGTGTCCCTGAAAGCATGCCTGTAAACATGAGGGAACACATGCAACCAGTCACTGTGAATGGTGTACAGATACAAGCATTAAGAGACACAGGGCATCCCTGACGCTGGTAAAAGGATCTGGTAGAGCCTGGTCAGCTTATACCCAATAAGTTTGTAACTGCACAGTTCACTGGGGAGGAGAAAACATTGCCACTTGCTAGTGGTCTCCTAGACTAGGGTGAGACAGAGGAACTGTGCAACAGGTTGCTGTAGCAGAAACCTTAGCAGTTGATGTAATTCTTGGCAACAATCTCAAACGGGATGGTGTGTGCAGTTACCCGTAGCTAAGCAGCAAAGGAAAATTGTGGTGCCCTGGACCCCGAGAAGCCACTGTGGAAAACACTGGGAGGCTGGTTATCCCAGCCTGGGTCTCCTGAGATGGAGACTAATGAAAGGGGTAGAAATGTCCCCAGTAGCAGTTAACCAAACAGCTATGGAGGGTTACTCAGAGGAAGGCAGGATGACCCATTGCCAGAGGGTTAGGGATGACAGTGATCCTGAGTGCCCTGACACTAGAGCTAGGGACCCTAGTTTAGATACTGAAGGGACCTGTCCCATGCCTTTGGGAATGTGTAAGGAGTTTGCAGCTGCTCAGAAAAGTGACCCTAGTCTAGAGAAGCTGAGGGCTTGGGAAGACTCGACGGAGCACAGGGAGGTGAGGGGAAACATACGGTTTATTGGGAAAATGGACTGATGTATACGCAGGATGCTAGGGACAGACAGAGGGAGGGATGATAGGCAGACAGCTTGTCATTTCCTAGGGTACCATGACCAGTTGCTCAAGATTGCATATGATAGTCCCTTGTCTGGTCATCTGGGAATTGCACGACTATGCAGCGGTTGGCCCAGAATTTCTGTTGGCCCAACTTAACCCAGCAGGTGAAGGAGTATCGCAGGTCTTGTCACCAGTGCCAGGAAATAGGGAAGGCGGTAGGAAAACCCAAGCTGCCCTAATTCCATTGCCCATAGTGGAGGAACCTTTCCAGAGGGTGGGAACGGATATTGGGGCCTTTAAATACCTCCAGCTCCGGGAAGAGGTTCATCCTGACTGTGGCAGATTATGCCACCCGTATCCAGAGGCAGGCACCCTATCGCTCACTGAGGACAAAGTGGCAGATGCCTTACTTGGAATTTTCTCCGTGTTGGGTTTCTGCAGGAGGTTGTCACTGATCGAGGGGTTCCTTCATGTCGGACCTGATGAAATGTTTGTGGGAGAAGTGTCGGTGGTGCAGAGACGACGACACCTTATCACCCACAAGCCAATGGGCTTGTGAAAAGATTTAACGGTACCCTTAAGTCAGTGCTCCAAGCATTTGCTGAACAGCATGGGAGGGACTGAGAGAAATACCTTCCCCACCTGTTGTTTGCATACAGGAGGTGCCACAAGAGTCAACAGTGTTTTCGCCCTTCAAGCTCTTATATGGACGCTGGGTATGTGGGTCCCAGACTTGATCCGGAGGTCTGGGAAGGCAAGCACGCCACCCAGGGAACTCCCATAGTGGATTATGTCCTTAGGTTTAGGGAAAGGCTGAAGGAGCTTATGGGGACAGCTCAGAGCAACCTGGCAGTTGCCCAACAGAAACAAAAAGTGTGGTGTGATCACAGAGCCAGAGCTCGCTTGTACACGTGTGGGTCAGGAAATCGTGGTCCTAATCCCGGTCCAGAAAGCTGCAGGCTGAGTGGGCAGGATTGTACAAAGTAGTCAGAAAGGTAAATGACATGAACTACAGTATATCATAGGGTTACCTGACAAAAGACATACAGAAAGAATGTACCATGTCAACATGATGAAGCCATATGCTAATAGGGCTGACATAGTGTTTGCAGTGTTTAGTCCTGGGAGGGGATTTGATGAAGGAGACCTCCTTCTGGACTTGCTGAAAGACAGCAAGCGGAGTCCTCTGGGGGCAATTCAATTGTCACCCAGTTGTCCCTGGACCAGATCCAGGAAGTAAGGGAGGATTTCAGACTTTGCCCCACTGTTTAGCGCCAAACCTGGACTAACCTCCTTAGTGACACACGATGTGGAGATAGGACGAGTTGCTCATACGCTAACAGCATATTGGGTGTCCAAGGCTGTCCAAAAGGACATTAGGCGGAGGTGGAGGAAATGCTGGATTTACGGTAATCCAGAAATCCCCAGCCCCTGGGCCTCAACCCATAGTCCTTGTTTCCAAGCCAGATGGCTCTACTCATTTTTGTGTGGACTGTTGTGAACTGAATGCAGTCATGAAGTCAGACGCCCACCCGATGCCACCGACGGACAAACTTCTGGACAAGTTGGGAGAGGCAACCTACCTTACAACATATTGACCTGACAAAGGGGTATTAGCAGGTAGAGTTAACTGACAGAGTTAGAGAGGTCGTCCTTCATCACTTGATAGGGTTATTTGAATTTAAAGTAATGCCTTTCAGAATGAAGAACGCCCTGTCCACTTTCCAGAGGTTGGTGAACCACGTGTTAAATGGTGCTGAGGAGTACGCCATGTGTACCTGGATGACATTGCCATCTTTAGTGCCAGCTGGGAGGAACACCTGCCCCACCTTAGGGAAGTGCTGACAGGATACAGAGGGCTGGGCTCACTGTCAAAGCTGAGAAGTGCTAGGTGGCCATGGCTGAAGTGGCATACCTTGGGCATGTTGTAGGCGGGACAGCTCCATTCTAACCAAGTAAAAATAGAGGCGATCAAGGCATGGCCCAGACCAGAAATGCAGAAGCAGGTCAGGGTTTCTAGGGACAGCAGGGTACTATAGAAATGTGTACCCAATTACAGTGCCCTGGCTGCTCCTCAGATCTGACCTGGTAAAGAAAAGGATGTCTGAGAAAGTTACCTGGAAACCAGCCTGTGAAAATGCCTTTACTAGACTGAAGGAGGCACTGTGCAGTGCTCCTGTATTGACAAGTCCAGACTACAGCAGACCCTTTGTAGTTCAGACTGACGCCTCAGATATGGGTATTGGGGCAGTGCTGAGTCAGACATCCAATCAAGGGAAAGATCACCATATAATGTATCTGAGTAAAAGTTACTTCCCAGGAGCAGACATACTCTTCTGTGGAAAAAGTGTGTCTTGCTATAGTGTAGGCCCTAAAGAAGTTAGAGCCATACTTATACAGGCAGCATTTGAGGTACAAACTGATCACAACCCCTGGTTTGGCTGAAACAAATGGGAAAAATGAATGGTAGACTATTAAGATGGAGTCTTGTCTTGCAAGGGTATGACATGATGATCTCACATAGGGCTGGAGCAACCAATCAGAGCACAGATGGCTTGTCACGTCTGTATGAGGAATGAACTGACTTGTGGAGCTCATCCCATGCAGGGTAGCACCCCAAATTCAGTCTAGGTGGGAGGAGGTGACGCCTGCCCCTACTTCTGGTTACCTGTATGATATTTATATTATAAATAAATGGTCTGTGTATGAAATGTCAGTATGAGAGATTTGGCCTTTAACTTTCAAGGTCAGTAGCTGAAACCACAGGATGTTGTAAAACAGATCAGAAGAACCAGTTAATTAAGACTTCCTTACAGAAGGGTATTTTATTGCCCTTTTATGATCTGCCCAGGCTTTTGATGTTGAAACCAAATGTGAGTTTTATGATGTTGCAGGAGGCCGGGTAATTGGGCTGGTTCTTCTCCTTTTATCATATAACCAGAAATGTGTGAAGAGTCATAAAATCCTCAGATCACACTAGCACAGGAAATCAGCCTTAGAGGACATGTGTGGGATTGTTAAGCAAAGAGAAAATGTTTAATTAAAGACTGTCATATTTGGGAAACGGCTAGTTACAGATTTTTCAAGCAATGACTGCGATCCTCAGAGACACTTGTGTCAGAAATTATCTAAGGGAGTTTCTAGCTGACCTAATCAAAAGAGGGTAGGGACAGATAGAGTTAAAAATGAAACATTGTCTATGGCATGGTGACATATGATTCTAGACTCTGACTGGGAAAGCACTTAGAAAGGTAATAGCTAGAAAATAATTAATTATTTGTGGTAGAGTGTTTGTTCTGAAACTTCCTTTTGTTTTACAAGATTGTAAGCTGTATGATATATTGTTCTGTGTTTAATTTTACTGTTTATCATATTTTTAGTAAACAACCATTTCTTTGAAATACTGCCTGGGTGTCTTTTCAGTTTCTTTTTTTGCATGTATGTATATGTGGTTAAGTCTGACAGCTGTTAAAAGCTTGATTGTGCTACTAAGCTAAAAGGTAAGAATATACCTAAGGTCTTATAGAGTTTTAAGGGTTCATTTTGGAGACCTGGTTGGGTGCCCTGGTGGAAGATTGTACTGCAGTAATCGGGGAGGGTACATTCGAGCCTGTAATTGGGTATGCTATCATAAGGTTCACAGTTTGAATCCTCCTGAACTCGAGGCTAAATGTGATTCGGACCCAAAGCAGACAGGAGGGTTACCCTGTCTGTTACCTGTTCACACTATTGCACTCTGAAGTTGGCACTGTGGAGCAGAGGGCCTGACCTGCAGAGTGCATTTGTGACAGCCAGCATAAGACAAGAACATAGAGATCGTGGAAAGCAACAGCACTGACTGTTACAATAAAACTACAGCAGGCTTTAGCTCTAAAACATCATACAATTCCAGGAAGCATTACAAAGTCAGATCTTGACCGTGCAATGGAGTCAAGCAGATTTTACACCAGACTTGTGCATCTTCATTTAATAAATCCTGATGAAATTAGGAGGGTGCAGAGGCAATCATTGTTCATGCCTGCAAACTACACAGGTATACAGAAAAAGGCTGAGGGGACCTTCCCTTTAAGCACAAGGGTCCTTACACTTGAGACCTGCAGGGACTCCCCTACAAATGGAACACGAGCCACTACAGAGATGGTGGGTAACTCAAGTGGCGGTCACATTGGGACTGGTAAAGGAGAACAAAATTCTCTGACTTGGGCTTGAACATCTTGAAAATGATGCCTGTTCCAAAACTTGCATCTTCTGGGGTGGCTGTAGAAATAGAGGGCTTTGACTTAAAAAAAAAGACTTACTGGGAAAATAAGAGAAACACATTACCCTCGAAACATCCTTCCAATACAGAACTGCCTAGAACCATCCTAATAGTTACCAGCGATGAACTGCTCAATAAGGCTAAAAGAAATGTACCTTGCTACTTCCAGGTGGCACATTGCTTTTCTTTTTCCAGACCTAAGTTTTGCTACAAGACAGCAGAGAAAAAGCTTTGACCCTGTCCGACTGGGCTGTAGAGCTGGGGTTACCATGCTCTCCAGCTACCTGCCTGACCCAAGAGTTATCAATTCGGGAAAAACCTTCTAATTATGGATCCAGCTGAGGTGATAAAACATCCTGAAAAAATCAAAGCTGACTTTTCTGCCTGTGAGGCAGCTAGTCTGAAAGATGGAGGGTGAGGAGTACTTGAGCTCGGCAACACTGTCCCATCTAGATTATCACCCTGTTTGAGAGTCAGCTCTGCAGTATGCAGTAAAATTGCAAATACTTCTACATGTATGGGATGTCCATAATCCTTGTAGTTTACCCCAATATACTTTTATTTTGGTGCTTGAACCCAACTGGGTTTAGATACTGGGGTAGTCTGAGGTTTCAAATTTAGATAACTCTTTAGTAATCTAAACTTCTGGGTTCTTGGGCTATGTTTCTCCCTTAAGATGGCGCCCTCATGGAAGCTTCTAGAATTGCACTCTTTGCACTGATGCCTCTGACTTACTCCTTCATGCAGCTTTGCAGCCATTCATTTATTTATTAATTAACTTTTGTTTACCGGTAAGCACACTAGACAAGGAATGCCTGTTTTCAGGTACGATCTAAGATTACAAGAACATGGTTTACAAAAACAGCGGTAAATTATAAATAATGTGAAATACAAGCAAGGAGCAGGGTAATACAAGTGAACAGGTACAGGATGAACAGATAAGCATATACATCAAGGGTAAGAACAAGCAAACAATAGTTACATTTCGTGGAACTAGCACATGGCAGTGTGTCCCATTTTGAGGATGGTAAGTGCTGAGGTGAAGGTGCATGGTAGATAAATCCCTTTACTAGAGCTCAGAGTACGTGTTTGTTACTTTTCAGGAGGGTATAACTGGTAGGGGAGATGCTGTGTCCTGCTATAAGGTAGGACTGTCTTTGTTCTATTAATGTTATACAGTTATACTCAAGCTGTTTAGGCTATTAGTTCTGTTACTGTTGTTTCTACTGTAGTTTGGCTTGTTGGACTGAAATGTAAGTGATGCTTGGGAAGAGATGCTAACAATAATTTTGCTACAGACTCTTTATCTTGGTTTTAATATTTGTCTATTGGGTAATGGGATGTCATAGGAAGATCCAGATAATTTATTTATCAAAATGTTTCACCAGGAGGGCACCTGAACAACAAGTTGCTCGTCTCACGGTGAGATTAGTGAAGATATTATCATTTCTTGGACTCTTGGACTATTTGGTCACTGTGTCAATCTTTCGAGGCTTTGTACTCAAGGCTACTGACTTTGTTATCATGTAGCGTCAGTGCCATGCCTTGGTGTAGAGGCTTACTGATCTATTTTGTAAGACTACTTTGAAACACTGTGTATTATAGCTATTTCTGCACTGTGTAACACAGGAACAAGAGAGACCTTGTATTCTAATTTTGATCTTTCTGTTATCTGTTGCCTTATACTTGAACCACGTATTTTTATGAAAAGATAAAATCTGTGTGTGTGTGTGTGTAGGGGCAGCTAGCTCTGCAGCACAGTCACTGAGCCAACACAATCCTCTTTGTTGCCCTTGGTGGCACCAGTCTGTGCAGGAGGACTATTTCACATAAATGTAACCCTTTGAGGCAAGAGAGAGTGATTCCATTGCATGTGTGCTGTTTGCAAAAGTGCAATTTATTTTGAACTTCAAGAAACTCACCTCAGTTTAAACCTTTTAATGCTTTTATTTCCTTAGAATACCCTAATTACCCATTTTATTGTGCAGTAAGACCCTCCACGGTGTTGGTAGCTGTACCACAACCACAGTTCCAGGGGCTAAAGGCACTTGTCCTGTGTCCTTCTGTGTTACTATTTTCCTATTTTACTTTTGCTGATGGAGTCAAGTGCACTGGTGTAGCATGCCTTTTCAGGCACAACCCAGATACTAAAAGAGTACAATACAAAAGTACAACAATATAAAAGGAAACAATTACAAATGTAATATACACGCAAGCGCATCTCTCAACTGTTATGAATTTAATTTTAGAGCTATTTCTGGACACACAAACTACTAAATCATTGAATTGTTTGATAGAAACATTCCTTAACAGTAAATATATGGGGCATTATTTGTAGACGGATTGTTATTTAGCATAAGAAAGTGCCACACATTCTGGCCATTTGCTCTGAATTTTGAAGGCCACTGCTGTGAATTTTAATGCTGGGAGATTGAGAGGTATATGTGCAAGGCAGTTACAAATACATAATCAACCTACGTAATACATATAAGGTAAACATAACATTTGCTAGCTGCAAATAATCTTGAAACTTCTGGAAAAAACTCTTTAGGTTAATGCAGCTCTAACCAAAGGGGAGACAGTATTCAAATGGGCGGTGGTTTTGGCACAGTTACCAACACCTGTCATGTCTTGTTGCTTACAGCAGTTTATACTCCATCTGCAGGTTCAATCTGTTTTAAAAGATCAGAAATGCAGTGGAGCACAGAGGTTTGCTGGTGTCAGCCACCAGCACTGTCTGGGTGAACGGGATTGTGTGCCGCACCTAAACTCACACTACTATAATTTGTTTGAAAACATGCACACATATGACTTCTAGCTGCCTGGGACATGTTTTGCACAATAATTGTGCACTCTTGTTTTGTAAGTGATTTGACCAAGAAAGCGCTGCAGGTCACAGCTGAAATTGTGCGTAATAAACAACAGTTCAGCAGACCAGCAGTCTCCTATATGCATTGCCATGCACTTTACAGGTAGATTGTTAGTGATGTATATGCTGCAGCTCTATAAGGACACGTTGCTTTTTAATATTTGAATGCAGTCCCTCAGCGTCTCAGTTGACTAGGGCTCTGCTTACCATGCACCTGCCCATTCATCTGTCCCTTAGACATGATAACTTTTAATGCATGCTTGTAAGGCACTTTACATGGCATCACCAGTCTCTCTCACACACTTTGCTCCTCTCCTTGGCATGTGCTTCGCTTGTCCCCTGCAGACATGCTTCTATATATCGCTCTCTCTCAGCCCTATCTGACTGTTAACATTTTTTTCTGGGCAGCCAAGAGGCACGAGATTCATTACCAGAGGTTATCTTGGAACCAAATGAGGGGCAGGGCGTGAGTCGACAGCATGGCAAAATGGTACAAGAGATGGCGAACCTAGGGAAGCAGGAGCATAAAATCAGTGAGCAGTTGTGGAGTGGCGCTCCTTATACACGCCACAAAAGTAACATTGCAGTGGGTTTGTATTGCTCATTCCAATACAGACCACTGCATTTTAAGGTGCCTGTAGTTTATCGAACAACCAGTAAGACTGCACTACAATCTGTATATACGGTACAACAAGCTATGCAGGTTTGTTCTTGCATGTGATTACTTTTCACACCACTGCTCTCTTTGTCAGCAGCTAAGTTAAAAGCTCCTCTGAAATAATGCCACTGGGGCACCTGTCATATAACTGTGTTCATAGGAGCACCCACAGATCTACTGCCTCTCATATACGCATAGAATGCGGCTTCAAACTCAGATCAGCTTGCTGTAAATTGTCTTTATCTGCCAAATTTAAGGCAAATACCTTCCTTCACTTCAGCGAACCTGTAGCTGACTGCAGTTTCATGCTGGCACCTCCTAGGCGCGTGAGAGCATTCTTCTTCAGCTGTTCTCTATATGATGAGTGTTTTACCCAGTTAAACTAAAACTTATAATGTTGACTGTGATGATAGTAAAATTTGGATTGTAATGGAGCTACCATGAAAATATCTGCTTCGTCTCTCTAGGTCCCTCATGAAAATGAGATGCTGTATCCCATAGAGGCTATCCTGGTTGGGAAAATGTTACATGAATACATCAAAATAAATAACTGGCTCTCAGGCTACTTCAAAGGGGCACTCACATACACAGTAACCCATAGCAGGGCATGGGGTTTCTAGAGAATTAATGTATGCCCAGGACAGCTTATTGTACCTGGAGAAGTGCTTTAATTCTCAAGAAATTCATGCCCTGGAGTGTATTGTCCTTTGAGATGAAATGCTTTTAATTGAAAAAGTTTTATTTTCCTTTAGTTAGGCTGTTGCTAGATAGAATATGTGAGTTTGGTAAATAAGGACAAATGCCTTAAAATGATTATGGAAATGCATTTATTTTGAAGAAATCTTTGCCTTGCTGTGATTATTGTGCTTAAAAAGTCAAAAAGGTTTTAATTTAATGGAAAAAGGGTTATTATCATGAAGTTACGCTGCTGTTAGATTGATTAAGGTAGGCAAATTACAAACTGTGCTGTTTTGAGGAAGTTATTCAATGGTCAGGTGATTTGTTTCACCAGTGACGTGTTTAGATTTGGCCACTTTCTTAAACCCATTTTATAACAGAGAGGTGTTCTAGCTGTGTTGACGGATGGGAACATTGCAGAGCCTGCAGCTTTTATTTTCCCATGTCTGTGAATGAATAGGAAAACAAATGGGTATGGCTTTAGGGTCATAGCAAGAAACTGCTGCAAAATCATAGTGTACAATACTGCAGTAAATTTCCAGCACACATACTTAATGGATGAATAGGAAGCATAAAGCTCCACTGGAATAAATAGCCACAGGAAAGCCACTCCTCGGAACTGCTGCTGTCCCTTAATCACATAAGTTTATGTGTTGTACTGTGCCATAATTTGTACCTCTAAACTGAACCCAGTGAGGATTAAGGAGTTGCACTCCCTGTACTGTCACTGTCTCTTTAATACAGTCACTGACCCTTTAATTGGAAAGGCAGATGTTGCTTTGTGCCTTAAGGGGAATAAAATGGAGGATTTTAGTGATAGGGCCAAAGAAACACATCCAGTTCCCCAACCCGTACAGAGCCACGGATTATGGGCTACCACAGGCTAGGAAAACAAGGAGGGTGACTTCTTGTTTAAATAAGGTGTCTGGAGGTCAGAAAGTAGCTCCTTGATGGCCTTGTAGTCCTAAACATCATGCCATATGTAGATGGCGTCAGGAGGAGTGTGCGCAGGCGCCGAGGAAAGGCTCCACACGAAGCGCCGAGCTGTGAGTAAAAGACACGCATGCGCCAACCCAGGCCCAAGTGCATGTGAGGAGTCATGGAACGGAAGACAGAGTGAGACCCAAGAGGGAGACTTCCAGAGGGGCCCAGCATGCAACAAAATCATGGCCAACAGCCCCCGAATACACAAGAGATGGGGAGGTATGAAAAACACCATGATAGAATGCCAGGCTCTGGACCACTGCCAAGTAAGAAACAGATATTTTAGAAAAAGGTCGCTCAGGAAGCTGCTCCAGAGACAGGTCAGGCCACACAGAGATTACCTATAAAAACTAAATGAGCTACTGACCGAGCCCCTAGGAAACGGGCTACAACAGCTGAAAATCAGTGTATGAAATAATTATTTGCAGTCACAGTCAGGGACCTGTCCTGTGGCCGCTAGCAGGAGCACAGGTTGCCCTGGAAATCCCCATGGAAAAGATACTAAGAGGGGGTATGGGCCGCCTTGAGACCGCTAGCAGGGTCTCAAATCCCACCCAGCAGCTGCACTATCATTCAGTGCACAATCCTGGGTCTGCTAGCAGGAGACCCAAGTGAGTTGCTAACCAGCAACAGACCAATCTCTGAAACTCCAACAGTCAGCGCTTGTTCCTAGGTACTGGTCAGTAACTCTAAACAGTGACTGCCCCTAGAGCACTGGGGAGACTCTCTAAAAGAAAAGAACCCATGCATTCTTTTCCACTACTCTCATTACAGTATGCCTCTAGAAATTAGTAGTCTTAATGCGACAAATCGATAAGATGCCTCTATCTCACATTGGCTGAATGAACAATGGCTTTGTGATAATTCCAGACTTCAGAAAGGTGAGACCTGAATTTATGTAAAGATTTCAAAACTGCTGTGGAGCTGTTGTGAGGCACCACAACCTGGTCAGATGCACAATTCGAACTGATACAGGAGAGGCAGCATCACAGGGAAGTGGGACGGACTTTCTTCTTGAAAGTCACATGTGCATCAGCAACCTATCAGGTGGACACAATACCCTGGTGTAAGGAGTGGAGTGCCTCAGAAATTATCCCCACAATCACAATGGAGCAAGTAGTCTCTCACTGTAGCAACCAAGCACTACTACACACACTGTTTGGGAATTATGCTTTTTCAGAGTTTCAAACTTGGTGGTATCCTAGAACCATGCCTCCTTGTGTTGTACTTTATTTTTCTATGTCAGTCTTTCTGATTACTTTCTGCTTTGCATTTTTGCATCACTCTTCATAGTACCTATCAATGGACTGCATCCACAGTTTGAACAGTTTGTATTGCCCGTCTCTGCTGCAAAAGTCTGTTTACTTGCTTACCTTAAATGCCTAGTTTTCCTACTCCTTGGTGGATTTGCATTGCTTTATTTATATAATTACTGTTAAAAGTCTTGTACGTGTTGTACTTACGCCTTGTATTTTTTTTACCATGTTGTCTGTACTCTGCAGTACCTTCTCGCTTGGTCTGTTTTCTTCTCCCTTGCATGCACCAAAGCAAGTTGTAGCTCTGTACCTTCCTGGTCAAAACTGAAACAAACAAACAAATAAATAAATAAAGTTAGTGATATGCACATCTCCCAAATAGGAGCCAGTATGATGTAAGTGATTCGAAGCAGAGAATAGTGACTTAGGATAAGCTAGGCTAGGAGAGAGAAATATCAGTGGTCATCACTGTTAGAGAAGGAATGGAGTAAATTTAAGTTTTATGTAATGGAGGGCGGATTCTGAGTTCCAAAGTGACAGAAAGTGCAGAGCGGAAATTGCAGGAGCAGATGTTAAGAGATGAATAACCCAATTCTGATACACCAAACCAAATTTCTAAGCCAAATATGTGAGAGGCAACCTGATTTATTGTATAATAATGCCCCCATTTTACAAGCTGCTGGGGGGCTTACTGTAACATGGGCTGGTCCTTAGTGCCTTCTATGCACTGGGACTTTTAATGTCACACAGCCCTGGCCTAGACCCTTATGTTGTTTACTGCTCCCACAATGATCCTACCAGGAAACTTTGTAACTTGCAAGAACGTGCTGCACTTAGATTTTCCTGTAAATGAGAGGTCCCGTTCTGTCCTGAGTTACACACCATTGGGGTATATATAAAGCAAGATCCCCAAAGAGGGAGGGAGAGTGGGCATGTAGCCTGTGGCTGAGATCAGCCAGAGGATTTGCCAGGCTTAGGAGGTAGCCTTTGGGACTCGACTCTGGAGCGTAACACATGTCTTCTCAGGCTGAGTCTCTGGGCTGGTACTTGACTAGAGCAGTGAAGGCCATCATCAGGATGGTGGGGGCCTCTTGATGTTCCCTCAAGGAAATTCTGGCTGATGGGTCTACTGGGTACCCTCCCAGCACCCAGGGGGCCATTCAAGCATTGAAATGATGGAGCAGAGACTGCTTAGATTTGGATCACCAGGCTGGTGTCTGTTCTGTTCCATGCTTGAGGAAGGAGGGGTGAAATACCTAAAACCATATACCTCATTCATGCCCAGGCAGGTACTGTCCAGAAGTAAATTATAATGTACTGGGAATATTCCTTGGTAATGTTTATCTATGATGTGCATGTGAAAATGTATATTGCTGGCACCTTAGCGGAGCTGTGAATTAACATTCTTTGGGGTGTATGATCTCAACCTGTGTGTAGGGGAACTAACCTTATGCCACCAAATGTGAAAAATAATATTGGACATGACATTTTAGCCAAAATATGTTTCTTCTGAGACCAAAGGGTCCTCCAGTACAGCCTACAGGGCTGGCAGCATAGGCTAGAGTTCAGGACAACAAGCTATGAACGAGATTGGTATATCCAGCAGACCTGGGTTTGAGTCCCACAACCTCCACTTGCATACCATGTGACCCTAAGCAAGCCACTTAACCTCCTCAGTGCTCCCGGTCACCCCTATAAATGGGCCTTGTGTCAAGTAGGCCTTACCAGGTTACTAAAGAATAAAAGTGCACTTCTGATAGAACAGTACAGTAATAATATTTATAGCACTAACTTCAGGCCAGTGTGCACCGAAGCTCCTGTAAATAAACTCCAGTTCTGAATCTTATGTTTATCTCTAAGGGACCTGTTTTGCAGCTTAATGTTGAGGGCCAGAGAATGTTTAAACTGTATCAGTTATTATGAAATGAGGAATTGATAATGGAAAACTATGGTAGGCCAGTCACCCTGCTGGTAAGGTGCCCAGCTGGTGCAGTCATGGATGTCTGGGCACATTCCTCCCTGGTCACCGTAGTTGCCCCAGGGTCTCTTTTATTGAACTGCATTGTGAACCAACATGTCAGCTGTCCCTGAGCCGAGGACTGCTCTAGGCACTCCTCAGTTCTCCTGGTGGAGGCACAATTGTTATCAACAGTTATGTGCACATTAGCCACTTGATAAACCCTCAGCCCCCGAGAAAACCTCACTCCCTGCCCTTTTATTCATTTGCCATAGATGATATGTTAGAGAGTATTGTATGATAAGGTCTTGCAGTCATTTATGAACAGTGCTTTTATGTGGTTTGGGTGGGGTCCATCCATGATGCTAGCTGGCATTCTCTTCCTGGATAGGCCAGTCGGTGGAAGGTGTTTGAAGATGGTGGGAGGTGCCTCTGGCTGGAGTATGAGGCACCGTAGATGACACAGGAGATTGCATGTTAACTCTGGCAGCCAGACCCATCGCTTCCAGCTGATGTGATTCCATCCTTAGGTGATGCAGTACACTGTCTCTACTGTGATGGTACCTGGGTATTCAGATATCATAGTGATGGCATAATTAGAGGTTGAAAAGGTGCATGATGATAAGGCTTGCTACCTTGATGTCAAAGATATGGCACCACCTCTCTCAAGGTGGTTTTATTTTACTCAGTAAATTTTGTAGAGCAAGCATTTTTCCATCCCATGTCATTAGACTAGGCAGAATTGATCTAAATAAATGACATACTGTTTACAATATTATTCTTGCTAATCAGTCTGGTCCTCTCAAACAATGAACCAGACTTCAGATTAGCTACATACTGTATGTACAGACACTAATATAACAAGCATTTAGACGCAGATATGTCTCAACATTGTTTAGAACAAGACTGAATAGCAAGGACAATGTGAATATTACAGGCAACTTGAGTAGCAACAAAACAACAATGCTTGTTTTTTTTTTTGTTTTTTTGTTATGGCCAGCTTGCATTACAATAAACACAACCTTAAGTCTATGGTGGTAGGTCAAACCTGTGTGAGCTCTCTCCATATAGATTGCACGCTAAAGTTATCCTTATAGGTTAGTCCACAGACATCTTAAATGAAAACAGATAGTTTTATAAACCCTGATGGGCCTTACCTCATGAATGGCCACATCCACCATAACATGGCTTCCACAGGAAAGGTTTGTCACTACCAAGTATACAGAAAGCAGTTTTATCACTGGAGCGGCATCACAGTTTTTAAATGAGAGGGAGATAACTGCAGAACTGAGCACACACACATATGCTGTGAGCACTACAAACAAAATAGCTAAAGTTAACAAAAACTTTGAAAAAGACTTACAAATTAAACTGCTACCTCAGAATTCGATTGCATTAAGAATTTTCTGCTTTTTGTTCCAAATATTCCATAATGGGTAGAAATATGAGGGAGAAAGTACAGCTGGGGCACCTGCCCAAAAGAGAAAGCATCAGAAGAGTGTGGGGGACTACAGCTTCAAGCACAAGTGTAGATTCGTCCCAACCCACCAGTGCATTGTAGCTTTACTGCAGGCAGAAAGATCGATGGATATCAAGCTGGACTCTGGTGGGGAAATTCACTGTCCTAGATGCAAAGGTGACTGGAGTGCAGGAAGAAGCCAAAGCTGTACCAGATGCAGTGGCCAAAGCAATAATAGTGGTATTGGGTTTGTTAAATAGGGATTTGGTGCTTGGCTGAGGCTAGAGCATCTGTAAAATCAGGCTTGAGCAATGCACATGTGATTGGTTAGAGTGCTGGAGAATGCAGGCTGGGGAGTGAATGAAAACTTTTACACAGAACTAGCTTCAAGATACCTTGCAACTGGAGGAGTCACAGTCAAATAAGCCCATGAGATCACTCCTCACTGTACCATGGTTGATGCCCCAAGCGAGAACACTAATGTTAGTCTGGCGGGACAATGCAGCTTGGGTTGAAGCTCTCCAAGCAGCGTTCAGGCTGGAACAGTAAAGTGGAAGAGACCACAAAATTGGCTCTTCCCTGACCTGAGCTGTGCAACCAGAATCAAGAGAAAGGCTTTTGATTAGGTCCAAAAAACAACAGAGGGCTCGGAGTCCAACACGTCCTCATGCTCTTGCCAAGAGGTAAAATTATGTATGGAGGGAAGTGTAAAGTAACAACTATCCTACTGAAACCTAGAAGGTGGCGGCACAGATCCAGAGGCAGTTTGCATCTATGGAGGGAGCATGTGAATTGGAGGAGGACTGATTCATAACTAGCAGGTCTTGTGAGGATTGAGGGTGAGAGGGCTGGATGGGAGGGAGAGACACTAACTGGACTTTGTTCTGAACATTAAAATTGAAAAACTGACTTACAAGTCCAAGATTGTTTTTGCACTCACCACCTCATGAAAGGCGCCAAGCAAAAAGTCTTAGTTGCAATTCAACAAGAATTAATTAGAAATAGACGTAACTGTGCCACAGAAGCTGCTTTTGAGTCAGGGGCTGCAGAACTGGTAGAGAGACTAACAGAACGAGGATACAGTAGAAGAAAGGTAACAAGAGCCTGGGATGAAGCTAAGCAAAGGCATAGAGATAGCCTCCTGAGAGACAAAGGCCAGAATGTTGAACCAGATGATAGATTTAACTATGTATCTGTATACTCTGCACAAGCTGTATAAGTTAGAAGAGGCACTGCTAAACACTGGCATGTCCTAGCTGCAGACCTCAGTTTAAAGAGCATCAGTGAGAAACCTGTAAGAATGTGTTACCAAGGCTCCTATTCTTAAGGATTTACTCTACATAGCTACTATAGAGACACACACCTTGCTACCTGGCTAAAACAACCACAAGGGTGCTTAAAATGTAAAACTACCCCTAGTGTGAGAGTGTGACACAAACTAAAGCGCTCACTAGCTGTAATGTCACTAAGAAATACCAGATTAGACAATGCATCACATGCAACACTGAGGGCATAATATAGCTGGCAACTTGCCTATGGCAAGCTCTATGTGGGTAAAACCACTTGCAGTTTTAAACGCGAGTGGAGAGCATGTAGTAGCTGTTGCAAAAGAACATGGTACATATGCAATGGCAGCATGCATTATGTGGGAATAAAGATAATGTAACGCATGCTTTTCTTTTACCACAATTGACAAAGTACAGAAACCCCAGAGGGGGTGACTTTGACAAGCTAATGTTGGTCAGAGAGAATTTCTGGATTTTGACCTTGAAAGCAAGTAAAACCTGGGCTTAATAACACAATTTGATGTATGCCCTTATCTGAAAAAGCATTAAAAGGAAAAACTTTTCCTGGATCTGATGGATTTCTTTTGTTTAACACATTAGTCACCGGAACAAAATATCTATATTCATTTAAGCACAGTGAAATTAGTTTCATTTAATTTATTATAAGTTTGGATACTTATTAAAGTTTGTATTAATAGAATTGATAGCATATCCTATTCTAATCCTCTCCTTGCCCCGCCCCATTCCTGTATATGTTTAAGCCAGCTGATGTTTTAGAAGGTTTTGCTGTTTTTATACACATGTTAATCACTGGTTGTTTTTTTTTCATGTAATTGAAGCTGATTGATGAACAGTTTGATTATTCACAAAGGATGAATTCAAAAAGCTTTTAACTAGTGGGAGCACTGTGTGGCTCTGAGGTCACTCGATCACATGTTAACCTTTTAAAGTATTTAACTGTTTGTGCAATGATAGTCCTCAGCCTTTGATAAAAGACTTGATAGTCTGAAACATGTCAGGCAGGACTAAGGTCTGTCCTATGTCTGAATAAAGATGAATTGCAACTAAGACTTTTTTGCCTGGTGTCCTTTGGTGGTGAGTGCTCGAAACTATCTTGGACATGTAGCTATATTTGTTTCTTGAGCACCACATTCCAGTGCATACTCTGGTGGTATTGAACAGTTCTTTTGTGAGTAATAACACACGTGTTGTGGTCAAGGCAGCATTGAGTACTAAAAGAAATATAGTTACATATAACCGAACATAAATAAGTATAAATCTCCCTTACTGCGAAAAAGCTAGAGGGTATATGCACCTGATTCCCTCTTCAGACTGCATCAGACAGGCTTATAAGATGCCACTGGAAAGCGCACCGAATTTGGTTTTACCAACTCTAATGAAGGGAGGCAAGATAACCCCTTGAATATTTCAGCTGGCTACTGTCTACAGCTGCACCTCTAATCTGTTTCTCACTGAAGACGTCAAGAGCAACGAATCTACAACCTGAAGCAAAGTCACTTTTTAAAGCTTCCCAAGTTTGGAAAACTAATGCACCAACTCAGACAGATTGATTGGAACTACATGAATTTAGATGCATCTGTACAGGTAAGCGCATCCCTCGAGGCTTACTGGCTCATTAAGAATCCAGCATGTGGATCAGAGAATGAAGCCTTTATACAGGAGTGGAAGCAATATTAACTTATTCCAGGAATAAACTGCTCAAGTTTATTATAACATTTAGCAAAGAGAAAGAAACAAAGTTCAGAACACCTCAAACAACAAGAAGTAGAGGTCCTAAAATATAAAGATCATTCAATTTTGACAGAGCAAATAAAAACGCAGGAAACTGTTAAAAGACTTGACAATTAATTAAAAGTGGCTAAAAGAACGAAATTCATCAGTAATAAAGGGACTATGAGAGAGGCACTGTATACAACTGGAAAAAGTTTACACTCAGAGAGATATTTTAAAGCAAAATCACAATGTATCCTTTGAATTCAGCACAGACCATAGCAAGTTGGAGAACGAGGATGGAAATAGAGTGCCTTTTGTATTAGGACATGCACATCTCAGATCCAACACCTACAGGACATCCACCACAACAACCGACTCCCCAGGTCACTCAACATCAGCCCCCACACACACACACACACACTGCATGAGGAGCCCAAGATTTCAAGAAAACACACGGGACTACCCTCAGAGGGAGAGGAAGAGAACACAGGGGAAGAAAGGAGGAGTATGCTGACAGGGACAGATGCCCTTACTACAACAGCCGAGGGAGGTTCTACAACTGGAGACCGTGTGGGGATAGGGATGGAGGAGGTAAGCAACACTAACTTTAACTCCCAGATAATCAGTTTGTCACAACACATTTTGATAACAGCAGAAACTGACTTACTGAAAAGGGGTCTAAGTTTTAAGACACATAACAAGCAAACATTGACTGATCTGAATCTTAGCTGTAGGAAACTCAATTTGAGAGCCTTTTTAACAAAAAAATGGAGGGTGATGCTAGCACTTGCAATGAATTTAAAACCCATTGACCTACTGTCTCCCCCTCCCCCATCCAGCAGTAATGGTCTTCAAGGACCTAGTAGAGAATGAACTGGAACTGATGTTTGATAACTCTGCATTGATAATTTTTTTGTATTTTATGTTTATTATATTTCTTAGGAAAACAAGAAACATTACAATCGCATATGTCAGGCATCACATCTCACAACAGACCCATCCAATGGTACAGAATTAGGTAGTCTAACATATAGATTACAGATGTGAGGGGTATACCTGTATAAATCAAGCAAATTAGATTTACCAGACAAAGCTGCACCTTACAAGAGTATTGAGGTCAGTCAAATATAATAAGTCCCATCAGGAAGCAAAACTTGGCCAGTCTAGCTGATATGACCTCTCTCCAGATATGTTAACAATCCCCAATCATATTTAGCAGTCCAGAATATATGCAGTTGGTATTAGAACATTATAAGCATTGATTGATGATATGATAGTATAATAATTACATTTCTACGTGCAACTATATAGGTCATTGACTACACAAATGAACAGGGCAAACAGGAACTAAATTGAACTGAACAACAACAGGCCCAAATAATTGAAATTCAGTATATTAGTGGATAAATCCTCCAAAGAAAAAAAACATCAAGTCCCTCCTCAGTCACTTAGCTGAGTTTAGATTACTCAGCAACGCCCTAACAGTCCAAGCTAAAGTAGCCAGAACGATACAGGCCTCTCACCACTTCAGGTCTCCTCCTCCTCTGCAGAATTGGATTCTGATACCATTTGATAATTTTAATAATTTGAGTAAGATGAAAGAAGGCTATCAAAACTCTGCAAGAAGACAGGGATCTTATAGTAAAGCAGGCTTATAAGGGTGGTGCAGTTATTCTGCTGAACAAGGATGACTGTGTCAAGAAATTGAGACAACTGAGGAATCAAGAATTTTATACCAAAACGACACATGACCCCACATGGATTTTAAATTTGGATCAACGAAACAGTAGAAACAGCATTCAGAAGAGGGATATAAGCAAAGCGACTGAAGAATTTTTAATACAAAATCCAGTAAAAGCAATGTTTGTGTCTTACCAAAAGTTCATAAGACTTTGATTAACCCCCTGACGACTCATTGAGAGTGGGCTGTGTTCCTTACTGAACCCCTATCACAATTCTGTGACTCTTTCCTTGAACCCTAGTGGAGGACCTACCCTCATTTGATGATTCCCAGTATTCTACTGGGTAAAGATGTGCATATGATAACTATGGACATAGAGGCTCTCTATACCAACGTGCCCATGAGGGAGCACTAGATGTGGCCGCCCATTGTCTGAGCAGAACACAAAAGAGAACACACCTCCCACTGACATTTTAGTGAAATTACTGAATATGTATTAAAGTTTAACAGTTTTGTTTTTGATGGTAACATGTAACCCCCTATAAATGGGGGTTCCCAAAATCTTCCTTGGTGTGCCTAAATGCCCACTGCCAGGCTGGTATCCTGTGTCTTAGCATTTTAAAAGTGTTTGTGTGAGAGTGCCTTTATGCCTCTGTGCTCTGTCTCTTAAAGAGCTGCCAATAACGTGGTGTTTATTTAATCTGGGAGGGGCTGAGTGTTTTATGCTTGAGTCCCGCCTGGCTGCCAGATAATCGCCTCCATTCTGCCATCGCTATTCGCGCAAAGGGAGCTCTGTCAGAAGCTGTACTTATTTGCTGACTATCTATTAGAGCAGTAATGGTACTGTAGTTTGTCTAACCTGTCTTCTTTGCAGCATGGACAGTTCTGTTTATCATCACCATCTTGGTCCCGGACTGTCAGAATGGGCCAATCAGTACCTTTGGGACTCTAAAATGGAGTCTGTCCCCAGGGTCTTGTGGGAGCAAAACTTTGTAGGAATTGTAGTTTTGAGGCTTTGACGCCCAAATGGACCTGGAGGGGAGCCTTGTTTTGACTGACAGATGGATCAGCCAACCAACCTTTTGATCCTGGGAAAGTCCCATGCTGTGAGCAGCTAGAGTCAGTCTGTGTTGGCAGTGAAAGGTGAACAGCTTGAGATATTCAAGCAGCAGCTCCTGACGTAGATCGCGTGGGAGAATTGTGGAGGCTGAGTTTTGGCCTGCCTGCCTGCTGTCCATTGTGAGGGAGCTCTTTACAGAATCGGACTACATCCAAGTCGTGGGAGAGATTAAAGCCACTGAACTGTGACCAGGCTTAAAACCTGAAGAAGACCAAAGATTTGCTGAACACGATCGGCCTGTCAGAACCTGCATTTACAGCTGAACTCACGGTTTTGCACAGAGACTCTGTAATTGCGCTCGGACTGCCATCCTTCTGGTATAGTGGTGATTTCTTTACTATAAATGTGTTGTGCGCTGTCGGTGGGTCACAATTTGTCTCACTGTGAGGTGAATCAGGCTCTGTTTTGCTGGAAACTGTATCCAGCGATCTCGGACTCACATCCGGTCTGTTCCTCGGCTTGGACCTTGTCACACCGCCCAGCCAGGTTACTCATGCCACAGAGAAAGCCATCAATGAGAGATCTGCTCTGAGGATCATCCTGCTCAACGCTTTCAACGGAACGACGCCTGAGTGATTTGTGAGGGCCCTGCTTCTTGGCATTCCAGCTCATCAACATGCAGTCTCAATTTCATCCTGCCTGTGTCATGTATTGGGTATCGTGAGCAAACCTCAGGGTAGCTCCCTGCAACAACAGCTAAATCCAAAGTATTGTCATCTGATTGCCTTGTTGTCTTTTCCTTCACGAACTGAGCCCTCGGCTCCGGATTACAAATAGTGTGTGTTGTGCATGTTTCTTTCTTCCATCACAGGGCCCCAACCAGCATGCGATGTCGGCCTACCCCAGGCAAACGATTCAGGCTAGCCCATCTTACTTCCACCTGGGTACCCGGAGGTGTGACTGTAGGACTCTGAAGTGCATGCACGACTGCCTGATTGATTTAGCCTTTAAGCCAATCAGCCTGATTACACCCTCCCTTGTTCAAGTCCCTGAATAAATCAGATCTAACTCTTTTGCCTTTAACCTGACTGTAGTTCCAGTTTGTGTCAAAAGTACTGTACTGTTGCTATTTGCTGTGCATAACCTTGTTTTACAGGGGTCTCAAGGGTCGAGCCAGAGGAACCAGCCCTGGTGGTAAGTGCAGACAGAGTGGGGAGTTGTATGCTGAATACGGGCTACTGTGAAAGTGCTTGTTCCTATTGTCTATGCCACTAGAGGGAAAGAGGGGTCACAGTGTCCCGGAGGGCTGTACCCAGGTTAGCACTGCCACCAACAACCCTGTCCTCCAGGTGAGGCACCTGTTTCATTACCCAGGCCCCTTAACCTGCTACTAGCCAAGCAGGCAGGGGTAGTAGCCCTGGGATAGCGCCACCTAGGGTTACACACATATTTACAAGTCAAAGGTACAGCCATGGGGCTACATACAGCTCCATCGCTAATTTATATGTGGGAAGTGGGAGGAAGAGGTTGTGTGGAATGGTACAGTAAATATTTTTCTCCTTTCATCAAGGTATGGAAACATATATAGATGATGCACTGGTCATGTGGGAGGGGATTTGGAAACTTTCAAGGACTTTGTAGCCCTCTTGCATAGGTCCAACCCACATTTGAGGTTTACGATAACACTAGCCAGGATAAGATTACATAGCTGGATTTGAAAGTGGTCAAATGCAGAGAACAAAAGTGAAAAGTACAGAAAAGAGGTAGACTGCAACACCATTTTGCAGGCGGATAGCTATCCCCACATGGCCCAGAACAGACCTAAAGGACTGTTCCTTAGAAACAGACGGAACGTGCCACAGAAGCTGCTTTTGCATCAGGGGCTGCAGAACTGGCAGAGAGACTAACAGAATGAGGATACAGCAGAAGAAAGGTAACAAGAGCCTGGGATGAAGCTAAACAAAGGGATATAGATAGCCTCCTGAGAGATAAAGGTCAGAACGTTGAACCAGATGATAGATTTAACTATGTATCTGTATACTCTGCACAAGTGTATAAGTCATTAGTAGAGGCATTAGTTAAACACTGGCATGTCCTAGCTGCAGATTCCAGTTTAAAAGAGCATCAGTGAGAAACCTGTAAGAATGTGTTACACGAGGGCTCCTGTCTCTAAGGATTTACTGCATAGCCACTATAGAGACCCCCACCCCCCCGGCTACCTGGCTAAAATAAACCACAGGGTGCTTAAATGTAAACTGCACCTATTGTGAGAATGTGACACAAACTATTTATTTTATTTAGTTTTGTTTACCGGTAGGTGCGCTAGCCATAGAGATGACTATTTTGAGGTACGACCGGGAGGTTACAGGGTAAACATTACAGAGATGCAACAAAAGGTGGTTACATAAGGTATAAACAATGGTGTTACATGTTAGTTATGCAGCATAAATAAGATACCAGGTGTTGAGAGTAGGTGCCAGAACACGCTTTACAGTTATAGCATTGGGATGAGGCATGTTTATGTGTCAGTTACAAAATACAAGGAATAAATCAGAGATACATGGGTAAAATTCAAGGAAAATAGACATACAGCAGATATGACCCTGGAGGAAGACAATTACAGACAAGTAGGATATGGGAAACAAAACTGATAAGTGCAAAGGGGGTAGTTGCAGGGTTAGGAAAACTGAGGTGATTCATGTTTGGAGTAGGGTAAGCTTCAGATATATCAGCCAAGGCAAGTAGTGGTTGTGACTGGGGACAGGTGAGAGGGAATATACCTCGCAAGGGTAGGTAGGCTGATTTGTGCTGATTCAGAGGATATGGAGCAGAGACAAATAAGTGGAAAAGGGGTTTAATGCAGAGGATAAGCAAGCTGAGATAGGTTAGGTTTGGAGATGCAGGCCTTTGAGTAGGAGGTGAACCTGGGGAGAGGCGAAGAGAAGGACATTAGAATGGTATTATGGCAGAAGCAGGTTAAGAATTGCAGCCAGGGAGGAGGACAGGGAGCTAAGGAGGTTTAAAGCAGGAGCATTGGTTAGATGAAATGAGGAGTGACGGCATGCTTTTTAAAGGTGTCATGAGTGGTGTTAGCAGACATCTAGAGGGAAGAAGTTCCACAGCCAAGGACATGGTGGGCAAAAGCACTAGAACCTTTGGTGGTTGTGTATTTTGGCACACATAAGAAGGATTTGTCAGTTGTCGTAGTCCATAGTTGGAGGTCTGTGGAGTGAGCAGTTCAGCCAGTGATTTAGGGGTTTGAGACCTCATAATACTGTCTATAGTGGAGCCAATGAACAGAGCCTGGTGGCATTTAGAGATAGCCAATTTAGAGGAGGCAGTGGTGTTTTCTCCTATGGGACGAGGCAGCAATTGACATATTGTTATAGGCAACGCCCCACCTATGTTTTAGGTATGGCAGCATAGGAAGATACCCCATAGGTTAGGGTCGGCAGGAGTATGCCTCGGCAATAGCTAGTCTCGCTGAGGGGTTAAACCACAACTAGTTCGGTATGCTGCACCTAGCCTGGAGTTCACAGACTTACATGTGTTCAATATATGATGTTCAAGTTTAAGGATTGATCCAAAGTGACCCCTTAGGTACTTAAAAGAGGTAGTTGCTCAGTGGGTGAGCCATCTAAGCAGGAGACCCTGAAGTTGTTATGGTATGACTTGAGTTTTGAGGGGTACCAAATAGCATGGACTGGGTTTTGGTCTCATTAAGAACAAGTTTATAATCCGTGAGCCAGGTTTGTATGCGTTGGAAGTCAGCAGAAAGTCAGTAGATTGATGTCACTTACATTTTTCGGACTGACATTGAGGACAATTTCATCTGCATGGAGTATGGAGGAGGAGACAGAGTTTTGAGGTAATGTCGCAATGAATATTGAAAAAGAAGTGGTCCCAGGATAGAGCCTTGGGGAACTCCAATATTCACTGTAGCCTTATCCAAATAGGATGAGTTGAACTTAACAACTTGGATCCTGTTTGACAGGTAGCTGCTGAACCAGCTGACTGTGTTAGATGCAAAGCCCATAGATTGCAAGGTGGTGAGGAGAAGGGTGGTTCACCAGGTCAAAGGCCTTGCATGTCAATGAAAACAGCCCCTGTTAGAAGACCCAAGTCCATAGCAGTGAGAGTGTCTGTGGTAAATTTAAGCAGGGCAGTAGAGGTGCTGTGATCTTTGCAAAAGCCGTGCTGGGCAGTTGTTAGAAGGTCATGTTTAAAATAAATTCTATGGTGTGAGTGGTGACTAGTTTTCTAAGATTTTGCTTAGCACTCGACAGGATTGCTATGGGCCTATAGTTCATGGGTCACTGGGTTGCCCTTTTAAAGACAGGGTGACTCTCGCTATCTTCCAAATGTCAGGAACACTACTTTGACACAAGTAAAGGGTAAAACTTTTGGCCAGAGGAGCAGCAATGAGAGGTGCAGCTTTTTAGTAGCCTGGGCTCAATACTACTGTATCTGAGCCTGTGGCTGTACTATCAGAGATCGAGCAAGAAGTTGTGCAACCCTCTGGGGTAATGGCTCTAAAATAAAAGGGTTACAGGTGCTCTGCTAGAAGAAGCTGGAGACACTTATTGTGAGGTGGGGAAGGAGGATATGAATTTAGTTAGGTGTGAGAACTGATTATTAAGGAAGTTAGCAATGGTCTGAGGATTGTTGCAGTGACTGCCATTGAGGATCATATCATTAGGGGTAGATGACTGAGTGGATCCCGAGAAGGTTTTGATGTGGGACCAGAACGTTTTGGGGTCATTCGAGCATTGGTTAGAAGGTTTTGCAGTAAGAGCTTTTGCAGACCTTATAGCCTTTTGCAGGCATTTCTTAACAACCTATTGGTGTTATAGTCCTCTGAAGTCCAGAGGACTTGAAGCAGCTCCAGCTCCTGCTCTCTCTCTCTCTTATTTTGGCTAGTAGATCTTTTGAGCCATCTAGTGTGATTTCCTTGACACGCGGGTTATAAGAGGGAGTGATGTCCTGCAGTGCTGAGAAATTAGTTATGAAAATGGCCAGTGGACTGGACATCTTAAGCATTGTAGAGATCAGACCAATCAGTGTTGGCCACATCTTGAATAAAATTGTGCTGATCCAGGTTGGCATCGTTTGAAGGTGATGAGGTGCAGTTTTCAGGGAGGAGGAGGTCGATCCCCAGATGCAGAAAATAGGGAGTGGTCAGAAATGGCATCTGTAGTAAAGCAGACTGGATGTGCTCGGGCAGTTAGCTAACATCCAGTCTATAAGGATACAAGAGTTAGAGCGAGAAGCAAACCTAGTGGGTTCAGTGATAAGTTGATGGCGGCTGTGGCTCTGGATTTTGGTGAATAAGGTGGTCTGGCATTTCCCTAGCCAGTTTAAGTTGATGTCACCTAAGATGGTTGTTTCATTTTTGCCGCAGAGTAGGGATGTCTGGTTTAACAGGTCATCCAGGCCAGTGAGGCCACTGTTTGAGGGGTGTAGGCACATATGATATGAAGTTTTATCCCAAGAGTAAGGAGTGCATGTAGCGATTCACAGTGTATCAGCGGATCAGTGTTGAGGGCAGTGAGACGAAGGTGATTTTTGAAGTAATGGGTACGCCACCCCCCTTTTGGAGGATGGTCTGTCCTTCTGTAAAGGCTATAGGATGGTATCGAACTACGAGAGTCAGATATAGAGGGTTTTAGCCAAGTTTCGCAGGCATAGTATGCCTGGCTTGTAGAGGAGAGCCAAGCTTCAAGTTCAGCAAAGTTGTGCTTCGAGGCTTCTGATGTTGTGATGGGCTATAAGGAGACTTTTGGTGGTCTTTCGCAGCACATCTGAGTGGGAGAGATGGCCTGCAGGGCCAGGGTTTGTCTCAATATCCCCAGATAGCAGGATAGCCAAGAGCAGGATGTACCACAGCTTCCTCTGGGTACAAGGGAAGCGAATTAGGGCAGCGGAGGAAGCATTTTTTTGATTATATGTAGTTAGGGTAGATTATGCCCTATTTATCAGGAGTGGCCAAACTCATGTAATCATGGAGGAGAAGGAAGTTAGAGGAATGAAGCCATCTAGAGACTGGATGATGGTAGAGGCCATGTTAGTACTGTAGCCACCAGAAGGTGCTAAGGCAATTCAGTGATAGAACCACAGCTGTGGTGACTATGTGCCATAGGTGACCCATGATATGAGGTAGTTTCTGTGCCATGTAGGAACCTGTGTTGAGGATAAGCAGAAAGGCCCAGAAAGACCAGAGATCGCTGCCTAGTAGTTGCTGCAACAATAAAGGGTCAGGGAGAGGTGGTTAGACTGTTTGAACAGACCGTAATTATTATGGCTATAGAGCCAAATGGCGGTTTGGGCTAGAGGGCAAATTGTGAAAGTGATTACAGCTTGACTAGGGTGAGTTACAAAGATAAAGGTGTAGGCTTTAGAGTGAGATAAAAGAAAACTGGGGACAAGGAGGGAGGAGGAAAGAGTGAGGGCACAGGGGAAGGACAGAGTAGAGAAATTAGTTAAGTATGTGCCACAAATTTAGACAGCAGAAAGACTTTGGTATAGCATAGGCATTAACAGCAGGACAGAGAGGCAGCTGGTCTCAAAAGAGCAGCGGAGAGAGGTGCTGCTTGTCAGAAGCCTGTGTCAGTCTGTACTGAGAGGAAAGGTTGTAACCAATAGTTGTTTAGAGACAATTTGAAGGAGGAGGCGAAGGTGTATTTAATAGAGGCTGGGGTTGCTGGTGGTGCAGGACAAATTATACAGCTACGAATACACAGAGAACAGCTGGGGACTTTTGAAATAGTCGCGCTAGTCCAAAGTGCCACTGCCAATAGCGGGCCAGGAGCAAACCCAGTAGCCAGTGTCGGAGGAGGCAAAGGCAGCAGGACCTATCCTATGTGGGATTTCCAACTGGTGTCATACCTGTGTGCCGAAGATTCGCGTCGGAGAGAGGAGAGCAGGCAGCCAATGGAGCTCCACTTGCAGCTGCTTGAGCAGTGTGTTGCCCTTGGCGTCCAGGGTCCTGAAAGAGGGAAGAAAGGGACAAGGTTAACAGCAGATAGGGACTGCTCCATGGGCCGGCACTGTGGGTAATTCAGGTGAGGTAGACAAGAGGCCCTCCAGCAAGACAAAAGAAATGAGAGGATAGCAATTTAGAGAGCAGGAGGGTGATTTAGGTTGGGGTGAGGTCTGGTGCCAAGCGAGTGCAGAACACAAAGACACAGAGGGAGGTGTACAGCTAAGAGAACTAAAAGATAAGGAGATATGGAGGGGAGATGGGGGTCTGGGAAAGGTTATAAGGAGAAATACAGGGCAGCTTAAGTATGAAAGTGTGGCTGTAGCAGGGTAGGGGAAAGGCAGGCAATAGGAGGGAAGCCTGGGATCGGAGGCAGAAGTAGCAGAGCAAAAATTCAGTTGGTTGCAATCAGGCAATTTGCTAGCTAGTGGTAGAAAGGCAATAAAACAGTCAGAGCAGTTTATATTAAATCTGGGTAGATAGAAAAATAAAATATAGCAGTTAAGGCAACAGCTTGGCAAATGATAGAATATAGCAGCTTTAGGTGGGATCAGCAAATTACAAGCTGGCAGGCTGTACAGTAATACAGAATGAATACCAGTTTACACTAAACATATTCTTATACCGGAGGGTTAAGCATTACACAGATTAGTCAGTATAGCTGTGGTTAGAATAATAACCACTAAAGGACAGCTGCAAAATTCTTGTGTACAAACAATTTGAATTAACAGCAATCAGAAATTATACAGCTCACGAAGCAGCACAGAGAACAGCTGGAAACTTTTTTTGAAATAGCCGTTGGCCAGTCCAAAGTGCTACAGCCAATAGCGGCCAGGAGCAAAATCCAGTAGCCAGTGTCACAGGAGGCAAAGGCAGAGGGACCAATCCTATGTGGATTTCCAACTCGGGTGCTGTACCCGTGTGCCGAGAGGAGAGCAGGCAGCCGACGGGCTCTGGCGGCTGCAGCTGCTACTGGCGGTGTGTTATAGGGTCTGGGTCCTGTGTGCCGAGAGACGGCAGCTGGAGAGGGGAGGCGGCCAGCCAGTGGAGTTTGCTTGCAGCCACAGCGTGTGTTGCCCTTGCGCCCGGAGTTCACTAGCTGTAATGTCACTAAGAAATACCAGATTAGACAATGCATCACATGCAAAACGGAGGGCATAATATATCTGGCAACTTGCCTATGCTAAGCGCCTATGTGGTAAAACCAATCGCAGTTTTAAACGCGAGTGGAGAGTATGTATGAAGCTGTTGCAAAAGAAGATGGTACATATGCAATGGCAACACATTATAGGGGGCTAAAGGTAATGTACTGCATGCTTTTCTTTTACCACAATTGACAAAGTAAGCAGAAGCCCCAGAGGGGTGACTTTGACAAGCTAATGTTGGATCGGAGAATTTCTGGATTTTAATCTTTGAAAGCAGGTAAAAACTGGCTTAATGCACAATTTGACAAATGCCCTTATCTGAAAAAGCGTTAAAAGGAAAACTTTTTCCTGGAACCTGATGAATTTCTTCTGTTTAACAAATTAGTCACTGGAACAAAATATCTACATTCATTTTAGCACAGTAAAATATTCTTCACTTAATTTATTAGAATTGTGATTACCATATTTATTAAAGTTTGTATTAATGGAATTGATATCAGCCTATTCTAATCCTCTCCATTCCCCCACGCCTCCATTCCTGTATATGTTTAAGCCAGCTGATGTTTTAGAAGGTTTTTCTATTTTTATACACATTTTAATCACTGGTTGGGGGTTTTCATGTAATTGAAGCTGATTGATGAACAGTTTGATTTTCACAAAGGATGAATTTAAAAAGTTTGTAACCAATTTTATTTATTTATTTTATTTATTAAATTTTGATGACCAGGTAGGCCCACTGAGCCCTGAAGGTCCTTTTTCAGGAGTGACCCAGAGACAATGGGAGCACTGTGTGGCTCTGAGGTCACTCAATCACATGTTAATTTTTTAAAGTATTTAAGTCCTCAGCCTTTGATAAAAGACTTGATAGTCTGAAACGTGTCAGGCAGGACTACAGTCTGTCCTATGTCTGAATAAAGATGAATTGCAACTAAGACTTTTTGCCTAGGTCCCTTTGGTGGTGAGTGCTCAAACTATCTTGGACTTGTGGCTATATTTGCTTTTAAGCGCCACATTCCCACTCATGACTCTGGTGGTATTGGAAAACTAACTTACCAGTTTGTTTTAGTGCTCCCTTCGTGTGTGGCAAACTGTCGAAAATTACTATGTGGCTGAAATAAAAGTTTAAGAGAGGGGAGGATAATTTTCCATGTTGATAGCAGTTTAAATACACTTAATATGTCATATCCCCATATCTAGGCACCTAGAAGAGCCCTTCTTCCTGACTCTCACAGAGACTATTTTTATTGCACTCTAGAGAACTAATTGTGGCTGCACTGAACTTTGGTGCAAATGATTATACCCACTCAGTTTTCGAGCAGTGAGACACTAAAGTTAATTGTGGACTTCAACTGCATAATGCCCATTTACCCTAGTTCCATCTCCACATCTGTATTTAGTTGATGGGCCAGGAGCAAGATATAGAGTGCAGTCAAATGCAGGGCTGTCGGTAGGATTTTTAGTTTGGGGGTCCTCAGGTAAAGTTTGGGAGTCCCTTGAAATTGTTGAGGGTCCCCATTAAAACAAATACAAGTGTGACTGCAAAGTTAGCTTCAGACCCTGCTTTCCTTTGTTCCTTGACTTGGCATATTTCAACCCCATTTCCTACCATAATGTCCTACCACACTGCTTATTTACATACCTCCTCTTACCTTCCTTAGATTCTCATGTTGTGTGTCCTGTGCTGGCTGCTTTAATAAACAGCATGCCATGAAATCGACCCTCAGCAACTCTGTGTGGGCAGTGTTAGTAGGAGCATGTGATACTCCCCAGCAAGTGATTCACAGAACTGAAATCAGAGGAGAGCAGTGGCATGAAATATGCAAATTATGTACTTTATATCCCTTCTTTTCCACTCTTTTCCAATTTCAGGTCAATGAATCACTTGCTGTGGAGCTCCAACACGCCCTTCTCCCAACACAGCACACAGAGAGCTACTGCAAGGCCGATTTCATGGTATACTGTTTCTTAAAGTGGCAGACACGTGAGTCCTGGGGCCTTTAGTGCTAGTGCAAAGCAAAGTTTAGGTGGTCATCTTGCATCATTTCTAAAATATAAAATAAACACGCTGGCACCACTGAGTTGCATCTGAAGCAGCATACATTGCCAATAGCTAGGATAGCAGCATCGTGCACCAACAGGGTTCTTATGTTGCAGCTGTGCCTAAACTTTGTTTGCAGTAGTACTTTTTGGCTTTGAGATTTCAAGCACTTTATATGCACAATAAGTAAAAGACTCTCAGCTAAGACGAGTATGCTTTGTTCTTTCTTTAGACATAGTGCTCTAGGTCAGTGCTGTAGCGTATTTTGGTAACTGTGGTCTCACTGCCTTGCTTCATGCCTTATTGCTCTATTCACCAAACTGGTCACTATAAGTGAATTTGAGCCCCACAATCTTTGGCTGTGTGTTGTTTATATATGGAGCCTAGTGCATGATAACGTAAGTTCTTTACAGGTCTCAGGACTTGTAGTCCAAACCTATGGACCGTGATGATCTCTGTAGACATTTTGTATTGCACTGTCCATGTTCTTGGCAGACTTGAGTAAAGTAGTTATATATCCTGCACAGTAATTACGGGTAAACCCTCACTGTGTGGCAAAAAAAGTTCAGGAGAAATGTCAACTCTTTATGTTACATGTAGTATTATCAATTATTCTTCATATCAACTCTTGACATGCAAGCATGTATTTTTACTAAATTGTGTGAAATCAATCAAATATAAATTAAAATAAACTTACATCCAGGGTCCAACTAAAAGGCATTGTGAGGATAGTCCTCCTCACCATTGACATCTCAGCTGAGGCGTTTGGCGGTTAACGCATGCTCTGACATGCGTTGGTGCATTGTACCGACTTTCTCTCATGATAGGGTGCACCACTATAGAAGTGCTTCATCCATTACCAAAATCTTGGTAACTGTATGTTGATAGTGTATTGTAAAGCAACTTAGTAACCAAGGCCCCCTGTTCTCATGGCAAACTGATGTAAATTCTGTGGCAGGGACTCTGAACTTCTGCGGCACTGTTAGGTCAAGTTCTACAGCAAGGTTTAAAGTTCTGCAGCACATTTATATATAAATAACACAGAGCTAGCTTTACAGTTTTGGGGACCCCAGCAAGGGTGGCCTGTAAGGGATCTCTGACTTCCACCACATAAATGTAAGCTACATAATTTCCCTTAAACCTTCAGTTTTATTCTTTTGCTTTTCAGAAGCTGTCCGGCTCTCCATATTTAACTAAATCTATTTAGTGCTTAGTGCTATGTCATGCAACATTAATGGCTACTATGGTGCACCATCTCAACGTATTGGCAACAAAGCAAATAGCTGAATAGTTGTTCTCAAGGGCCAGCTTGAAGTAGACTAGCTGTGAGCACCGACTCCCTCCTCTGTGAACACCTGTCAGGGGCCCCATACACAATCGTAGTTGGGGTGGCAGGCTATTGGCATACAGAGACTTCTCGTACTGCCACCCTGAAAACTCTTATATTAAAATATTAAATATTAAACATCAGCAGTGTCAGCACGATTATTTCTATCTTTTTCTGCTTGTTTCATCCTTGTTTAGTTGTCACATTTTGAATTAATCTTTAGCTTTGTTGTCATGTTTCTTACATTGGCTTCATTTTTTATTTTCTTTGATGTGCACCTCATTTCCCTAGCCTGGAAGCCCTGGCATCTGCAAGCCCTCTGACCATGGGCTGTCCTAGAGCAGGTAATCTCAGGATCGCACCCTGTCATGGGTTGCCCTCATGGAACCTCGATGCACTGCTACTGACCTAGCAGGTGGCTTAGCTAGCTTTTGTATGTTCCCTTTGTTTTTTTTCTTCTGCTCTGTAGTCTCATCGCCTCTGTTTCTAAGTCAGGCAAAGTTCCCTTCCTCAGAGGAAAAATGGCAACAGTGCTCCCACCTCTAATCTGGACCAGACCAAAATGCTGCAATGCCCTCTGCTCTCTTCTTCCTCTCCAAAACCTTTGTAAAAGAAAAGCTTTGTCCTCCCACCTCACGACTGTACCTAATGGCAGTAATGCTATCTCCTTCCCATTCTATGTAATGGCAGCAATAATCTGTCCTCTCTCTCCTCTCCTCTTTTCCCCAGACCTAATCGCAGCAATGCTCTCTTCCTCCCTCCCCATAATGGTAGTAATGCTCTTTGCAACCTCCCCACCCTAGACCTAATGGTAGCAGGATATTTTTCTCTTCTCCCTAACATGATCCTGCCCCCAAAGCCTTGCCTGATCCCAGTTTTTAAAATCAGTGTAGCCCACCTCCAGCACCACTACCCACCCAAGAAGGAAAAGGATGGCATTTGCAATGTTCTCCAAACGTTATCACAGAATGTTACACACTGGGGCTGGCTGTCAGACAAGGGAAGTAGAAGAGGCAGAGCTGCGTTAAAGAGATCCACAGTTTGATTTATTCAAATTGAGGGTGGGCTACCCTGGATTTATTCTTTTGTAACCATACCTGGTTACAAACAGCAGGAAAAAAATGACTACTGTATTGAATGGTCAAGTTATCTGTGCTTAAAAACAAACTTAGAGCTGCATTAGCCAGCCGGTGGCGCCAGAGGTTAGGCACTGGTGCCTTGCTCATCACGCCACACCAGTCATCCCGGTTCGAATGGACTCGTCACCGAGGTCAGCAGGGGCTGGAGATGGATCAAGTGTCTGAAGGACTGCTCTCTCTCTCCTGGGGTGGGCTGGGGAAGGTGTCACTCTGTGGCGGCCCTCGGTGGAGACCAGGGAAGCACAGATGCAGCGCAATTGAGGAAAGCAGGAGGAAAAAAGAACATGGCGTCTCCACCCACCAGGATGATGGGCCTTCAGTTGAGTACCTCCTTGGGACTCCGCTACAGCATCGAGCCGGCTGCAGCAGCACCAGGGCCAATGCTGAGGCCACCAGGCCACTTCTCCACGGAAGAGGAGGACCCATCCGGCGAAGGGTAACATCGGGTTACCCGAGGTGGCTGCAATATATGGTCAGGATCAGCGCAGAACTGAGAAACGGTGCAGGTCCTTGGGAAATTGGCCCAAGGGGGTAGGCGGAGAGACAAAAAAGAAGCTGCACTGATGCTCTGAGTAAATCTGTTTGTCCTCGGTGGTATTTTTAATTGTGGTGCAGTAAGCTTGAAATCTGTCTTGCCCACCCTGCATATTGTCCTGGAACAACACATAAATGTTAACAAATTTAAAAAATGTTTCATCTGCAATGTCATTATGACTTCTCTCTTTTCTCAGTTTGTTTTTCTCTTCCTTTGTAACCCCCCCTACAAATGGGGGTTCCCGAAAAGTCTTCCTTGAGCTTGCCTAAATGCTCACTGCCAGGTTGGTGTCCCTGCTTAGCAGTTTAAATGCGATTGCCAGAGAGTGCTTGTATAGCCTCTGTGTACTGTCTCTCTTTAAGAGCTGCCTGGACTGCAGTCATAAGTAATCTGAGAGGAAGCTCTGTGAAGATGTAACTATTTGCTGAAAATCATTTAGAGTGATAATGATAATGTAGTTTGTCTAACCTGCCTTCTTTGCAGCAAGCACTGTTTTGTTTATCTCCACTATCTTGGTCCTGGACTGCAATTGGACCAATCAGTTCTGGTGGGATCTAAAATGGAGCTGGACTACAGGAGCTGTCTGAAGTCAAAATCTGTAGGAATTGTAGTTTTGGGTTTTTGGCCCTTTTGCAACTGAAGGGGAGCTCTTGTTGTGACTGACAGACAGATCAGCCAACTGAATCTTTTGGATCTTGGGAAATCCCAGACTGCTTGCAATTTTCAGTTAGTTCTGAGCTGGGAAGTGAAATGAGTAAGAGCTCATGTGTTGTTGAGCAGCAGTCCTGAGTGGACTTGCATGGGAGAACTGTAAAAGGGCTAAGTTTTGGGCTGCATGTCTGCCTGCTGCCCCTGAGAGGGAGAAAAGAGAATTATTTCGACTAAATCCGAGTTTGTGAGAACAAAGTAAGCCACTGATTTTTACCAGGCTCATGCCTGAAGAAGACGCAAGATTTTGCTGAATGACGATCGGCCTGTCAGGATTTCCAGCTGCTTTTGAATCCCGGTTTGTGCAGAGACTTTGCAATCGTGACCGGAGAGCGGTTTGCCTGGTACAGTAGAATTTCCTTACATGTAAATGTGCTGGGTATTGAAAGTGGGTCATGATTTGGTTCCCCTCTGTGTGAACTGTGTTCTGCTTGCTAGGAGCTGTATCCAGCCCAAAACAGACTGTATCTAAATTTGTCTCCATTTGGCCTTGCCACACTGGCCCAGCCAGACTACCTGCTGCAGGGAAAGCCATCAGCGAGAGAGACCTGCCTGGGGATCCAGCCCCTCTAGCGCTTGAACAGGAATGGACGCCTCAGCATTTGTGTGGGCCCTTGCTTCTGGTATTCCAGATTAACCACCTGCTGTCTCGATTTTCGTCCAGCATGTATCCAGTCTGTGTATCGTGAGTAATCATCAGGGTAGCTCCCTGCAACAACAGCCTAATCTAAAGGTGTGTCATCTGACTGTCTTGTTGTTTTTTTCACGAACTGGGCCCTCTGGCTCCGGATTGCAAGTGGTGTGTGTTGCATGTTGTTTTCTTCTATCACAGGGCCCCAACCAGCTGCAATGTTCCTGGCTAGCCCCCATTCTCCATCTGGGTACCCAAAGTGTGTGAATGTTTATGGACCCTGAAGTGCATGCATAACTGTTTGAATGATAGTCTCTAGCAAATTAACCTGATTACACCCTCCCTGTTCAAGTCCCTTAAATAAATCAGATCTGTTTTTTGCATTTACCCTGACTGTGGTTCCAGTTTGTGCAAGAGTACTGTACTGCTGTTATTTGCTGTGTATAACCTTGTTTTATAGGGTCCCCAGGTTGAGCCAGAGGAAAGCCCTGGTGGCAGCGTGCAAACAGTGTGGGTACTTGTGTGGTGTATCAGGGGTATTATGTGTATTGTTCGGCCACTAGTAAGGAGAGAGGGGTTGTGGCCTGAGGCTGTGCTCAGGTTAGCTTGACTACTGCCAATCCTGACCTCCGGTGGAGTGCACTCGCTTCAGAACTCAGGCCCCTTACCCTGCTACTAGCCCAGCAGGGAGGGGTAGTAGCCTCTTGGGATAGCGCCACCTAGGGGTTACACCTTATTTAATTTCCACATTTACATAAATAATCTTTGTTTTTCACTTTTCTTACTTTGGTTTCATCTTTTAATTCCTTCAGTCTAGCCAGCATTTTCTCATTCTTTTCTTGCCCTGACACTTTTTTTTTAATTTACTTAGCTGTCCCTTTGCTTGCATTTTTGTATTATTACATTTTTATTTCCTAGGCACCAGAGTTGACCCATCAGGTTGGCAACCTCACAGCCTCATCCATAGCAACCACTTGTGCTCTAAACCCCATAAGGATAGCAAATTCCACCCCAAGCACTTTACCTCTCATGGTTTTAGAACAGATAAACCCTACTACCTCATCTGAATGTGGGAGATCATCTGTTCCCTTTAGGGGAGCTTATTACGAATCAGTCTCCTCCGATTTAAGATGTCATGGGTCCCAGAATAATAATTTAGAATTAAAAATGTAATCCCCTACAAATGGGGGTTCCCGGAAAGTCTTCTTGAGCTTGCTCTAAATGCTCACTGCCAGGTTGGTGTCCTGTGTTTTAGCAGTTTAAATGTGATTACCAGAGAGTGCCTGTATAGCTCTGTGTACTGTCTCTTAAGGGATGCCTAGCTGAAGTTATAATTAATCTGGGAGGGATACTGAGTGTTTCCATGCTCGAGTCCTGCCCAGACTGCTGGATAATTGTTCGCTTCTGCCATCACTAATTGCGCAGAGGGAGCTCTGTTAGAAGATGTGCTCGTTTATTGATTATCTGTTAGAGTAATAATAATATGTAGTTTGTTCTAACCTGCCTTCTTTGCAGCAAGGACTGTTCAGTTTAGCTCCACCATCTTGGTCCTGAATTGCCGAATTGGACCAAGCAGTACGCTCGGATTCTAAAATGGAGCCCAGTAGAAGGGATATGTGGAGTAAAACCCTGGGAATTGTAGTTTGGACTGTTGGCGCTTTTTGGCACCTGCAGGGGAGCCTGTTGTGACTGACAGCTGAATTGACTAACCAGACCTTTGGATCTGAGGGAAATTCCCAGGCTGCCTGCTGTGAAGGGCAGATCTAAGCTGGAAGCTGAAGAGGCAAGAGCCCGAGTTAGTCGAGCAGCGCTCATGTAGTTCTCGTGGGAGAACCGTGGAGAGGCCTGATCTGTGGCCTGCAAGTCTGTCTGCTACTTTGAGAGGAGAAGAGACTGTTTTTGCGGACTGTATCCGAGTTGGGGAGAATGAGTCAAGCCACTGAAGTGTAACCAGGCTCAACCTGTTAAAGACTGAAGATTTTGCTGAATCGATCGGCCTGTCAGGATTCCAGCTACCTCTGAGCTCGGTTTGAGCAGAGACTGTGCGATTGTGACTGGAGTGCACTTGGCCTGGTATTGTAGAATCCTTGCATATAAATGTGCTGTTCAATGATAGTGGGTGTGCTTTGTTTCCCACTGTGCAAGTTATGTTCTGCTTGCTGGAAGCTGTATCCAGCCCATTCAACTGTATCCGTGGTTACCTCCTGCGGCTGGGCCTTGCCACGGGGCTCTGCCAGACTACCCACTGCACAGGAGAAAGCCATCGATGAGAGACTTGCCTGGGGATCAGCCCTGCTCCACGCTTGAACAGGAACGACACCTTGCGAATTGTGTGGGCCCTGCTTCTCCTGGCACTCCAGATCAACCACCTGCTGTCTCACATTTCGCCCAGCCTGTGTCCAGTCTTGGGTATCGTGAGTAACCATCAGGGTAGCTCCTGCAACAACAGTTTAATCTAAGTGTGTCATCTGATTTCGTTGTTGTTTCTTTCTTCATGAACTGAGCCATCTGACTCCAGATTACAAATAGTGTGTGTTGTGCAAGTTATTTTTTCCATCATAGGGCCCCGACCAGCTGCAACGCCGCCTACCCCGGCAACAGTTCTGGCTAGCCTACTTTTCCTCCACCTAGGTACCCAGAGGGTGTAATTGTGTTAGGACTCTGAATACATGCACAGCTGTTTGATTGATGGTCTTTAAGCTAATTAACCTGATTTCGCCTCCCTTGTTCAAGTCCCTGAATAAATCAGAGCTAACCTTTCCTGCATTTAATCTGACTGTGGTTTCCATTTGTGCAAGAGTACTGTACTGCTGTCATTTGCTGTGTATAACCTTGTTTTACAGGGGTCCCCAGGGTCGAGTCAGAAGAAAGTCCTGGTGGTAAGTGCAAACAGTGTGGTGTATCAGAGGTATTGTGAGAGTGTTTATTGTGCAGTGTTTAGGCCACTAGAAGGGGAAGAGGGGTTACAGTGTCCGGAGGTCTGTGCCCAGATTAGCTGAACCACTGCCAACCCTGACCTCCGGGTAGAGGCACCTGCTTCAGAACTCAGGCCCTTAACCTGCTACAGTACTAGCCCAGCAGGCAGGGGTAGTAACCCTTGGGATAGCACCACCTAAGGGGGTACAAAAGATGATGTACGAGCTGGTCTGATGATGCCATTATCTGTAACTCCATCGACGCACTTTAATAACAGATTGATGTGTTTGATGCTAATGTTGTATTGTTTACTGTTGTAATGTTGTTGTTTATATTGTTTATTGTCATATATTTGAATGTGTTGTAACTATATGTATTTTATTCGGACTGGAACTTCATTGAAAATTAGCTTATGAATAAAAATGATTTACTACTACTACTACTGCCCATCTCAGCCCCACCACTTTCCTAACACGCCGGGAATGCCATTGAGCGGTCTTGTCAGTTTTAATGTATGTCATTATCCAGCCCAACACTGTACAGTGATTCTCTGCCTCTTCCTGCCTCAAAAGTATTGTAAAGTCTCCTCTTAGACATTACTCTTCCCCTCATAAAACAAGAAATACCAACCCTGCATAGCTAAGTCCCAAGAGTCATTCCACCTAGAGCATCATTGAGTCGCTCTATTTTTTATATACTGGCATCCTTTTGGTCCAACAGTGTAGGACAATCCTCTGCCCCTTCCCATTACTGCTGGACCCAAATGCTGGATTCATGCCCCAGTATGGCTTTGTGTGGGCCCTACAAAGCACTACTGCGATAAGAAAAAGCATTCTGGTCCACTAGCAGTGATAGGAAAAGGCAAAGGATTATCATGCAGCCTTGCACCAAAATGGGGTGCTGATATAAAAAAAATAGGGTGACTCTGGGGGCTGTCAGGGGTGGGTGGGGATGGTTTGAAGGGTTGGGGTGAATTTAAATTTATAAAACTACAAGCCAACCCCAAATTCTGCAGCAATCATCACGGCGTAGAAAACAGGGGCCTTGATAGTAACATAGTAATTTAAGGTCAAAAGGTCCTCTGGGTCCATCAGGGCCACCCTGCTTCATAGGCAGGGATTAATAAGCATGTTGTGCAAATATGTACTGATTTATAGGGATTCCCTTGTAAAGCAGAAATGTGTCCAGGCTTACCTTGAACACCTCTACTATCTTCATATCGATTGTCTTTGCTGTTAGGCTGTTTGGTAGGTTCATCACGATCTGGGAGAAATGTCTCAAGGCCTTGTATAGTGCCAGGATTAGTTCCCTGCTCTGCTGGTCACCTTTTTATGTTGTCTTGCGCACTTGCACAAGCAACATGTTATGATAAAATAGGAGAAATGCGGAGGTGTGTCAGTGTTGGAGAATGCAGGGCATGCTTTAGTAGGTGCGCCCTCATTCCCCAATTAGCCAGCATGCTAGTGCTGACACAAGTCTTATGTAAAGTGGACACAACTTGTAAGAAAAGCGCCGCTGCAATCAGAGGCAAGTTCAGTCATGCAGCGCACAGATGACATGCCTTCCTATGTGCCTTTCCTTATAAAACATTTCAATAAACATGGTGGCTTCTGCTGTCCGCCACACAATCCCCAGAAAGCAGACTTCAGTGGCGCCTCAGTCCCTCTGTAGGGCATGCCCCTCCCCTGTTCAGTTTGTTTGCCGACGGGCAATAAACATGGTGGCAGCTCCCAAAGAAGGCCAACATCAAGGGTGCAATCCCGTGTCGGCATGTCCATACCCCCATACACATTTTGTGGCACACTGGGAGCCCACCTCAGTGTACCTCTGCTCAGAAAACCCGACCGCGTCAGCATGTTCCTCCCCGCCCCACCCCCCATTGTGTGGCACACTGGGAGCTCACCCCAGTGTGCAAAACATTTGCTTTATTTCATCTGTGAAGGAAGAAAATGGTCCAGCGGTGCAGTATCAGGTTTTTTTTTGTACCTGAAAAAGAAAATGGTCCATTGTCACATGACATCACCTCCCCAAATCGCACCCACCCTCTGCACAGCCCACCTCCCACACCCCTCACCTCATACTTACCTCCAGAAGTCCGGCGCTGAGATCTTCGGTGGAGCCAGGAACACGCCTGGGCTTTTCAAAGCAGAACTGCAAAATGAAGAAATGCTGGTAAGCTGTATAATAGCATCAATGGGGTTCAACCAGAGTTCCCATTAGGCTGCAGATCTGGCTGTGCACTGTACTCTCTTCAGAAAGTTTATGGGTATAAATTAAATTATAAGGGTTCATTGTACCATTTTACAACATTTTGTGGGTACATATACTACAAACAAAATTATAAGGGGACAGTGACCTCTTCACAAAAAATGCACTTGAATTTCATAATTTGTATGAGAATCCCATACAGTTAGGGGTAAATGGGAACACTCGATTCAACTTAGGTGGATATCTCAGCCATTTTTTGAATTTTGGCTCCAAATTTTCAATATAGTTCTTAGATTCCACCTCATGAATACATGCACTGTCATCTCATATTCGTCCCGAAGGTAATTTTGCAGTCACTGCACAGAATCACCTTTCAGGATCGAGTAACTAAAATGACAGTACCACTGTTCATGAGGTGGGGTCCCAAAGCCTATGTTGCAAATTTGGTAAAAATTCAAAAATGATCATGCTTGTGCAGTTTCCACGCATGCTCTTAACTTCAATGAATTTTAATATTTTTTACTCCAAATTTTCAACATTGCCATTTTTCACACCTCCTTATGAATAATAGTATAGCTGCCATTTTTCACATCCTGCCCGAAATATGTTTTCACATATCTGGGCGTAGTTGCTATGGGAAATCAACTTTTGGAACAGATTAACAAAATCACAGTGCCACTGTTCTTGAGCAGATGTCCCAAAATGAAAAAATCTGTTAAAAAATCCCCAAATAATTGCGTTGCATGTGTGCATTGCGATTTTCTATGCCCTGCAGACTTCACCAATTTTTATATTTTCACTCCAGAATTTCAACATTGCCCTTGTTTTTACACCTTCTCATGAACAGTTCAGCTGTCATTTTCACATCCTGCCCGAAATGTGCTTTCACACCTGTGGCGCCAAATGACACAGTCGCTGTGAAAAATCACCTTTCAGCTAACAAACTGATAGTGCCACTGTTCATGAGGTGAGATCACAAAAGCCCTTGTTGAAATTTGGAGTGAAATACCAACAAACGCCGGGCCGTTAAGGTTTCCAACCTAACGCCCACTCTTGTAGAGAGACTGGACAGGCATCAGAGGTGTGACTTGGGATTGTTGGCTGTAATGCTTACGCCATTCCACCCTCACCCCACCCTGCAGCCAGTGACAGGCATCGAGGTGTGCCTTGGACTCTTCGCCCCAAAGTTCACCCCATTCTCCTAAACTGCACCCATCTCAGCATATTTCCTGATGGAATGGAGTGAGTGTAAGGCCCAAAGACCCAAGCACACTGCAACACTTGTCGGTGTCTGCAGGTGGAGTGAGGTGAAATGGCATGAGCTGCTATCGCCGACGACTCCAAAGGCACACCCCAGTGCCTGCTGGGTCTCTTCAGGGTGGGTGGGTTGGCATCTGTCAATACTCACTGCCATTCCTATTATGCATCTCTCTAACTCCTGCATTACCAATGCCGATGCCAGCAAGACAACATTCGCATTGACAAATGCTTGTTATGCTCTCCAGAATTGTCCCAGACTTCTGACTTCTTCACAGTGTCCATGCACTGCTTGTCATGCTCGCCAAATGTCTGTTAAGATCCCAGGTCCTTTCCCTCCTGTACTACAGCAACAGGAGCAACACACATTGTGTAGGTCCTTCCTCTTGTTTTTCCTCCTAGAGTGTAATACATTGCATTTTGCCACACTGAGCCTACGATTCATAGAATCCAGCCAGTCACCCAACTTGCTCAGATCCTCCTGTAATTTGACCAGGTCCTCCTGTAATTTGACCCCATCCTCAAACTTCACCACTCTGGCCGGTTTAGTGTCACCAGCTAACTTATGCAGCCTGCTGGAGACCCCGATTCCAGATTTGTAGTGAAATGTTGGAACAGCTGTATTTATGTTTAGGAACAACAAAATCTGGTATCTGTTTGATTATCAAACCATCTTTGTATATGTAATTTTTTTCTCGGTACTATCAACTTTCCACAAAAGCTTGAGTACAGTGGAAAATTAAAACTCCACTAACACCGAACTGTTGCAACAGCTTACCTCATTACACCTTTCCTGGCATTTATTTTTTGTGTGTGTCATAAGTCCCTTGTTTATGTCCCTAAATGCAGTACCTCCAAAGGTGCCAGTGCTTTTGCCTGTGAAGCCCCACAATTCTGGAACTCTCTCCCTAACTGTCCAAGCCAGACTCCTCAAGACAACACCTTTAAGAAAGAGCCTGTAGCCACTCATCTCCTCCAACCAATGCTCATGCTTCAAACCCCTTAGCCCTCTCCTTACTTACCCTATCATCACCCCTTTCCTTACCGCCTTAAACCTTTCTCTCAACTCACAGCACTTATAGACTAAATAGATTAAATGTTTTGTAGCTTGGTGTTGTTCTAATCTACCTTAGCCTTCCTGTTAGTCACATGTCCTCAACTGTACTCTTCTACCCACATCTGAACATTTTCTCTGCTGGACAATTTTGCTTTACCACTGTCATTGTAACAAATTGTTTTGTTTCCTGATGTTATTCCTTTGAATCACCATTGTTGACATCTTATTGTATTGATTTGTTTGCTGTTTTTGTATTGTACCCTCCTGGGTCGTGTCTGAAACAGTCATTTCCATGGCTAGTGCACCTACCCGGAAAACAAAAACCAAATAAATAAATAAAATACATGTACTTCATAATTCAGTCTGTGCTATTTCAAGCTATCTTTACCTATTGGGAGGTGTGTTGTGAGTTGGGGTATGGCTGTATTGGGCCATTCCTTAACCACAGTTTCACTCAGATATGATTAGCACCATTGGAATGTTGACGTGAGGTTGTTTAATTAAAACAAAAAAGACAGTTTGCATCATAAGGAAAAGGAGAATTTGGCATCTCACATATAGAATCATGTAGTGTCTGGGTGTATACAATGTGACATTCTGTATAAGATGTAGAATCCTTGCAATTTCCTGTCACAGTTAAATTCAGGAAGCGTTCAGAGGTGCAGTAAAACGTAGTAAGTTCACATGTAAACATTACTACCTGACCTGTCAGATGCTGGCTGTGATGGTGTGTCAGACTCTTGCGAGTAAATGCATACTGTTGGCAGTGAGTTCTGCTGTTGCTGTGCACTTCTGTCCATTGACCTGAATTGAATTACTGTACTTTAAGAAAGAGCAGATACAGTGGTGTTACCAGACTGGCTAGGAAAGGACATTTTGAAAGTGCTTTTACTGTTTTCGGACAAGTTCATATTGTATGTGAGAAACTGAACAAGCTCAAGAACAGGTACCAGAAAATTCATCAACTGTTGGTATCAGTTAACACTTTCAGAATGCATTAATATGGTGGCCCAGCTCTCTTCTATTCCCCCTTTGTTAAACCCTTTTACCTTAAAGCACACCACACCAGTAAAATGGGTATCTGAAAATCACTAAAACCAAATCATGGCCTGTATAATATAGTCATAGATACATACATACGATAATAGATGTTTAGGGACCGAAAAAAGACTTGTGGTCCATCCTGTCTGCCCAGTTCCTAACTAGGCCCTTACAGATCTAGCACTGGATAGGCTTCTTGCATATCAATCAGCCCACAGTTCCACTTGAACTAACCCTGTACTCCCACTAGCACTAACCTCATCCTCCTGTCAACCGCCAGTCTCATGTGCCTATCCCACTCTTCAAAACCTGCTACTATGTAAACACTGACCAGCTTCACTGGCAGAGTTATCCACTTCCCACCAACCTCTCCATAAGAGGTATTTCCTCATGTTCCTCCTAAATTCTTTCCCCCCCCACCCGCCCGCTTATAGGTGTGGCCTCTTGTGATGGAACCTTGATAATCTCAAGCAGTTGCTGGCTGCTTGCCCTGTTTATACTTTTCAGGTACTTGAAGGTTTCAGCTCGAGTTTCCGCTTCTCCTGGCCTACAGCAATACATTTGAGGTTGACCAGTCTTTCCTCGACATCATTCCCTCGGAAGTGAATAATTTTATCTGCAGTCCTGTGGATCACTTCCAGGTGGTCCCTCTCCTTCATTAGGTGAGGGTTCCAGAACTGCACAAAGTACTCTAGGTTTGGTCTCACCAAGGACCTGTACCGGGCAGGATCACTTCCTTTTGTCTGCTTGAGAAGGCCCTACCTATGCACCCCAGCATCTTGTTAGCTTTCCCATATGCCTTGTTACATGGGCTGATGTCTTGAGACATTTACTAATTATAACTCCCCAGGTCCTTCTGAGGTCTGCTGCAGTATTCCCCGCCCCTCCCCATTCTTATCTTCAGTCTCTGATTCCCTCCACATGTGTATAACTTGCACCTTTTGGCATTGAATTTCAGTTGCCAAATCTCAGACCACCTTTTAATTTCTCCAGATCTCTCTCCTTTCTATGCACACTGTCACATATCAGTGTCAGCCTTAAACAGATATTACCATTGATCTGGTCTCCAGTATCACAAACGAAATGCATTGAAGCACTCTGGGCCCAGGACCTACACCTGTGGGACCCCACTCACAGCCCCATGACATCGGAGTATGTGCTGTATAGTTTAGTACCACCCTTGGTTTCTTCTTCCCTTGCCACTTCTCCACCAATCTAGTGACTTTCCCCAACACCTAATTCCCTAATTTATTTACCAGGTTCCAGTGGTCCACAGAGTCAAAGGCCTTGCAAAGTCAGATATACAGTAGGATGTCTAGCACTGCCTTTATTCAGTGCTTGTCACACAGCATTGAAGAAATGAGTGAGGTTACTCAGACAGGACCTGCCCTTCACAGAGCCGTGTTGCTTGCTGTCCTGGAGTCCATGGGACTCTATGATGTTAACTGATTATTGTCTCAAGGAGCTTCCCAACAATGGAAAGTTAGGCTAACCAGTCTATAATCGTGGGTCGGCCTCTGTCCCTGCTGTTGTGCAGGTGATCATGTCGGCTACCCTCCAGTCCCTGGGAAGTATGCAGCTCTCAATCGATCATTTCGGTAGGTCTGCCAGGGGCTGCTAGAGCCTGCTTCTGCTCCTGAGTACCCGTGGGTGCAAATTGTCTGGTCCTGGGGACTTCTGTAACCCTTTCAGACCCTTGAAACCCTTTGTTTGAGATACTACCATTTCATATTTGTTTCTGCCCTACCTGGATGCTACACTCTGCCAATGCCCTTTCATCTCAACTTTGAAGACTGAGCAGAAGTATTCATTCAGAATATTAGTTTTCCACCCATGCTTCTCACCCATGCCTCACCTTTTCTGTCTCTGTGTTTCACACTTTTTCTTCTTGTTTCCTGACCTACTTAAAGAAGGCCTTGTCATTTTTCCTCACCCCTTTCCACATTCTTTAGCTCTGTGCCTGCTTTGGCCCTCCTCACTGCCTTACTAGATTCCTTTGTCTTGACAAGGTTTAACTCCTGCTTGTCTCAGTCTATTCGACCTTTTACACTTTGAAGGCTGCCTTTTCCCCTCATTGTTGCCCCAACCTTCATGGAGAACACATAGATCTTTTAAACCTCTTCCCCTTGCCCTCTTGTCTGAATCACCCTTTCACTGAAGTTAGAATCCCTTGATCACGCTACCACCATACTTTCTGCCCCATGCGGTGTTGGTACCCCATGAGCCTCTTCCTTAGCCCCTTTTTCATCCTTCTAGTCAGCCTTCTAAAGTCGAGGAACATTGTCTGGGTCAACTGCCTTTGTGATTGCAGGGCTATGTTGAACCACACTGTGTTGTGGTCACTAGACACTAGTGGTTCTTCAACTTTTAATCCCGATGCTGCCTGATTATTCGAACTATGTTGAGAATGGTTCCGGCCCTCGTCTGTTCCTCTACTAGTTGAGTCAGGGAGCAGTCCTGGAAGGTGTCTACCAGTGCCTGATTTTTGGTACTCTGCAACATCGGATGCTGCAGTCAGCATTTAGTATGTTGAATAAAGCTCCTAACAGGATGTTTCCTCCTGCTGCTGCCTTCTTGATCTTTCATCTAGAGCCCTGTTCACCTCTTCTTTCTGACTAGGAAGGCTGTAGAACACACACTCAACTGGACAGTACCCCCTCTGCTGTAAGCTGTGCCCATAGTGAGTCTACCATGTCCCAACTCCATGTCACTATCCTCCATCACTTTGATACCTTCCCTGACATACAGTACACCCTTTACCCTGTCCTTCCTGAATAATATGTTGCCTAGATCCATGAGGTCCCAGTTGTTCTTGGGTGATTCCCATGTTTCTGTCACTGCCGTTATGTCAGAGTTGCTGTCTGCTGCACTTGCCTGAAGGTCACTGGTCTTATATCCAAGACTTCTGGCAATTAAGCAGACAACCCTCCATGAACCCTGCCTACCATCCTTCTTCTGTCCATTGGCCAGTTATGCTTTCTTTGTTCCTTTGATAAATGTTTAAATTTCCATATCAGTTTTGGTACTCACTCTCGGCACGAGGCCCAACTCTGTACTCCTTCTGTGTTGCTCCGAGTTCCCTGATTACCCTTTTCAAATGAGGGCATGCTGTCTAGGTCTCCCCAGTTGGGTGTACCTCATGGATGACCCTAGCCTCCCACTAGTTTAACTGATCCAAGCTAAAGGTCTCAAACATCTTTACACCCCAGTCCCCAGGAAGCAAAACCCTCTTCAGTGCTCCTCCCTTTTAACCAAGCATTGAATTGGAAGATTTTCAGCTTCCTTGCCTTCTCCTTGTGTTCATTGTGAGAACCTCCAAGAAGGTCACAGTGCCAGCCAACCCCATGAGCGTGGCCTCCAGATCCTTGAAATTTTGTGTACCCCAGTGCCAAAACATTAGTCCCAACATGAATAGTACTGTTTCACCTCCTCCCACTGCCATTGTCCCTAGAGACAGCAGACAACCTCTAATCTTGGCCTGTGTAACTGACTGCCATCTTGGTGCCCCTAACAATTACCATAGAAACGATTACAGTCATTGCTTATGTAACCCCTGCAAATGGGGGTCTCAAAAGACTTCCAGGAGCTTGCTTGAATGCTCCAAGCCTGAATGGTGTTTGCATTTAAGCCATTTATCAGTGAGTGTTTTAGAGCCTCTGGTACTGTCTCTTTAAGAGCTGTCTGCTTGCAGAACATAATTAGTTTGTATGGGGGGACTGTGTGGCTTCTCTGAGTACCACTCGAAAGCTGCTGCCAATTCACTTCATTTTGCAGTCACTAGGAGTGCAAAGGGAACCTATCTGAAAGATGTAACTGTTTGCCAGAAATTATTTAGAGTAATAATGAAATTACAGTTTGTCTAACCTGCTTTCTTTGCAGTCAGAACTGTGTCTGCTAGTTCCCCATTCTAGTTTTGAACTGCTGAACTGGACCAATCAGTGTGGGGTAAGCTAGCTCTAAAATGATGCCTTGGACTTAATCAGAACTTGACTCATAATCTGAGCCAGCCACAAGAGGATTGTATGGGCAGTGACTCTGGGAGATGTAGTTTAGACTTCAGTGCCTTTTTGGACCAACAGCAGCAGTCTATTGTGAGTGACAGCCAATCCAGTCAAGAACTGGGAGGAACTCAAGGAAGTGCCGGTTTCGTCAGTTGGAGTTCAGTTGAGCTTTGGCAGTGAAGAAGGAAGGAGCCTGTACTTTTTCAGTGTGCAGTTTAGTCAAAAAAGCGTGTGTAAGGCCCAGAGTTCGGTCTGCAGCTTGTTAGGACTGAATCCGTCCTGTGAAAAGAATCAAAGGATCTCTGAAGAGTAGAAACCAGGCTCACCCTGTAGAAGACTGGAGGAATTGCTGAAAATTACACTCGGTCTGTCAGGAACTGAATCTGCTGTGTGTTCTCCGGGTATTGTGCAGTAATTGCGATGGGATACAGATGCAGCCTGCCTGGTATAGTGCTTTCTTTTATATGGATGTGTGAAGAGGTTTTGTACCTCAAGTGAGCCGGCTGACATTGAAGGACCCTACTTATTTGGAGGTCATTGAGTACTAATTCAGAGTCGCTCCTGTTGAATTGCCACATTAAATCCAAATGGAATTACTGTACTGCTGACTGTTTAATTCTCCTTTTCTCTCTGTGAAAGGGCCCTACCAACTGCCACGGTTTGGACTAGCCACTAGGGCTTGGGTTGCCCAGGGACAGTAACTGATAGGGATAGCCTGTGCACAGAGCCATAGGTAGATTATTAGAGTGATAAGCTAATTAACCTGATTTCCTGTCCTTGTTATATCCCCTAAATAAATCAGAGCTGCTTGTTTCAGCAAAGTTATACTGCCTGAGGTATTTGTCTATGTTAAAGTACTGTTCTGTGATTGTTGCACTGTATCTCATTTCACAGGAGGTCCCAGTGCCGGAACCAGACCTGGGGTAAGTGTATACTGTGAAGGTAATTCTGATATATTGTGTGGCCACTAGTGGGAAGAAAGGGGTTGCAGTGTCCCAGAGGGCTGTGACCAAGTTAGTTTAACTATTGCAAACCCTGACCTCTGGGTGGGCACCCGCCATTGGATCCAGGCCCTCAACCTGTTGGTGGCAAATCAGGCAGGGGTAGTAGCCCCTGGGATAGCGCCATCTAGGGTTACATCTTGGAGGCTCACCGCTGGGATTGTGTGTCCTCTAGTGGCCATATTTACGAACCACTGTTAAGAAAAAATGGGTACCCGACAGAAGTGGCTGTGCACCGGCTGGTGGAGTGGTGTACTGGGGAGGAGATCGACCCCAAATGCTATAGCTTATCCTGGACATCCCCCTGGGTATCAATACGGACACTGTGCAGGGAGTACTTTCCAGGTGGAAGGTATAAAAACCCTGTGGTGGTGGTTAGGCATGCTAATCTGCTCACCCACACTTTCCTGGCCCTAGTAGAGTTTAAGGATCCCATAGATAGCTCCAAAGTGCCACAGACCATTACCCCAGAGGAGCCCTCACTGCTTGGAGAGTGATAACTAAGGACAATAAAGACCTGGGAATCAGCCCCACCACTATCTGAAACTTTTGAGGAGAAATTTGCTGAATGGTTGCTGGGAGAGGGAAAACTGTGGAGGACTTGAAGAAACTATTCTTGCCACCTAGGTGTTCCTCCCCAACACCCTCTCCTGCTCCAGTGCCCGTAATGGTGGCTGAACCAATGCAGACTCCTATTTCTGCACCTGCCATTAGTCACGACTCTTACCGAAGGTTGAGGGATCTTCTCTGCACCTCCCCCCACTCAAGGGGAGGGATGACTGGGAGACCTGGATAGACTATGTTGCCCCCTCAAGTGCTAGAATGGCAATGCTCGGAAGGCTTAAAAGCGAAAGAGGGTTAGTGAGAGCCTCCCAGGTCCTGCCCTGGCTACCATCCGTGCTAAACGGGCCAGTAACCCTGATCGCGACTGCACAGGCCTATCTTGAGGCCTTGGAGAATGTGTATGGGAGCCCAGATTCTGATGAGGACCTATGGTGGAGAGTAAGAAATGCACAACAGTACCAAGGGGTTGTTGTCTGTGTATATTCTCGGCTGGAAAAATTGTTGCAAGAATGCCTCAGAAAAGGGTAGTTTATGCGCGATTGAATGAAGACCGAACCAGACTGGACAGAATCCTTAAGTCTGCCCCTCTCAGAACTGCTGTTGCTTCAGTTACGCCTGGCAAATCGACTGGAATCCCCACCTCCTATGATGAGTTAATGAGAGAAATTGAGGAGTTGAGAAAAGGCGACCTCGGGAGGTACCTGCACCAACAGCTGTGGCTACGACCCGAGTGACTGAGGGTGACCCATCAAGTGAAGTTCAGGGGCAGAGGTTGACAGTCAATGAGTGCTCTGACAAGGAAAAAGATATGCCACAATGGGGGCTTAACTGTTGGAGAGAGATCCGGAATTCAAAAACAGTCCTTTATGAAGGCCACGCCTGCAAGTACGGGCCCTGGACCTATATCCGACTGCATCTGCTATGGGGTGGGGTACCCACCCATGTATCTCCTGTTGATAACAGCTCCAAACTCAATTCCTAACCATGGAAGTGCAGAAACTGACGAGATGTCTCCAAATGCTTATCACGCCGCCAGACAGAGATGGCACCCAGGTTTCCAGTTAGTAATACCCCCCCTGGCTCCCAGTGTGGCGCCTCGGCCAGCTCAAACTCCAGAAAGTATGTTTTGCTATAATTGTGGAAAGATGGGCACATGAAAAGGGAATGCCAGTCCCAAAGACACTGACAAAGTTGCATATAGGCTACAAGGAGAGCTTGGAGAAGAAATCAGTGGTTAAGAGGTGCACGCACATGATCCCAGTGAGGGGCACCAAAAATGCTAATTCACGTCCTTTGTGGCAAGGTCAGTTGCCCAGGCCCCCACTACCGCCTCTCCAGACTGGTCCAGAATAGTGGGTCCCTCCATGGAGACCACTGTAAAGGTGAATGGAGTGTCTACAAGAGCTGTATTAGACAGTGGCTCCCAAGTGACAATTATGTTCCAGGATTGGTATCAGAAGCATTTGTCAGAAGTACCCTTACAACCATTAGAAGGACTGCATGTATGGGGTTAAGTGAGAAGGCCACCCTATTCGGGTATATCCGAACTTGGCTGTCTTTCCCCACCTCCGTGGCTGGAGTGGCCGAACAAGTAGAGACCCTAGCCTTAGTGTGTCCCCCACTGGACTGTATGATGGTGTCCTTTGTTGATTGGAACAAATGCTCATATGTTCGAGGAGCTGGCACAGTTGTGTTATGAAAAACAGGGGTCAAAGACTAGTAGAGCTTTAAGAGTTCCGCTTTAATTAAGAAGGCCTATGAGGCACAGAGAGATGCTGAAAAACAGAACCAGAGGAACCGGTCGAATTGTATGGAAGAAGGATCCTGAGTCTCTGATCCTGGCGCCAAATGCCCAGTGTACCTTACAGGAGAGGTCCAGTATCAGAAAGGATGTTAAGAATAAAATATTAATGTTGGATGCACCAGGCGATGGAAAATTGCCAGAGGACTGCTGGTCAAGCCTAGTATTTTGCCCTAGAGCCCATGCTTATGCCAGAAGGGTAATGGTCCAAGTTCATAATGTGTCTGAAAGAGACATTCGAGTAAACAGAGGTTGCATCCTGGCTAATGTGCATTGTGCAGACACTGCAGTGCTACCCAGCAGCAAGAGTTCAAGGAAGAATGACAGAGTAACGCCTGGACTTGTTTGATTTCGTGACTCCCCGCTGCCAGCTGAATGGAAAGTGAGGATCAGTGAGAAGCTTGCCCAGAGAGACCAGGTGTTCTCTTTAAAGGAATGGGATGTAGGATCGTGCAAGGAGCTGAGCACAATATCCGGCTGCATGACGAAAGACCATTTCGTGAGAGGTCTCGACGCCTGGCACCTGCTGACATAGATGATGTGAGACGGCATCTGCAAGAGATGTTAGCTGCTGGTGTAATACAAGAATCCAGAAGCCCTTATGCTTCCCCATTGTGGTAGTGAGGAAAAAGAATGGAACAGTAAGGATGTGTGTGGATTATCGCACCTGAAACCCCGGCGGACTATCCCTGATCAGTACACAATGCCCGCATTCAGGATGCTTTGGACTGCCTAAATGGGAGCAAGTGGTTCTCTGTGCTGGATCTCATGAGTGGGTACTACCAGATCCCGATGGCCCCAGAGGACCGTGAGAAGACGCCTTTATCTGTCCGCTTGGCTTCTATGAATTCATGAGGATGCCTCAGTGATTTCAGGTGCCCCAGCCACTTTTCAACCGATTGATGGAGCGTGCAGTGGGGACATGAACTTACTAGAGTGCCTGGTATACCTAGATGATGTTATTGTGTTTGGCAGCTCACTGAGGAACATGAGAGCAGATTATTTAAGGTATTGGACCGATTGGAGGACTTTGGCCTTAAACTGTCCATTGATAAGTGTCAATTCTTTCAAACATCAGTAAAGTATGTGGGACATATAGTATCCACCGAGGAATAGAGACGACCCAAGTAAAGTTGAGGCCTTGACCACCTGGCCACAGCCCAAAAATCTAAAGAACTGCAAAGATTCCTGGGATTCTGTGGTTATTATCGGCGCTTCATCAAGGACTATTCAAGAGTGATCCCCCTTTACTTAACCTTACTCAAGGGTATCCCCAACCCACAAAAATACCAAAAGTCAGCGTCCCTCAAGACTGAAAGAGTGTATTTTCATCCGGTGAAGTATTTGGGGCCCGCTGGACTCCTGATTGTGAGACTGCTTTTCATGAGATCATATATCAACTTACCCATGCTCCAGTGCTGGCTATGCCGATCCAAGAAAACCTTCGCCCTGCACACTGATGCTAGCTTGCAAGGGTTGGGGGCTGTGTTGTACCAAGAGCACGAGAATGGCCTGAGACCAGTGGCCTTTGCCAGTAGAAGCCTGACCCCATCCGAAAAGAACTATCCTGTACATAAGTTAGAGTTCCTAGCTTTGAAGTGGGCTATTGTTGACCAATTCCATGAGTACTTGTATGGGGCTAAAATACTAGTAAAACTGACAATAATCCTTTGACCTATGTGCAGACCTCAGCTAAGTTGGATGCCACTGGCCATAGGTGGCTTTCTGCATTATCTACATATGACTATGCTCTCGAATACCGAGCAGGTCTGAACCACATAGATGCTGATGCTCTCTCCCGGGCCTGTTCCCAGAATGATTGGGTCCGATTGGCAGAACCTGACATTGGCACTCTGCCGGAAGTTTGATAGGGAGGAACAAATGTCCACTGACGCAGTGGACTGCATGGTGGATTGCTTGGGACCCTCTGAGAATTGCATACCTGTTGCTTATTGCCACTTTTCTGCACTAGACATTGGTGCACTGCCTCAGCTGGACAATGACAGTATTCAGGCTCAATCCCGATCCCATGATCAAAGCAGCTTTAGAAGCCCTCTATGCAGGAAAAGATGTGTCCAAATCACGCCCACTGATTTGAGAACTGCACTGTTATACAAAGAAGGTCCTAAGTTGAAACTGATCAATAAACTGTTATACAGAGAAACAGTAGACAGAGGGGACAAGTAGACAAACAACAACTAGTGCTGCCCCTTTCGAGACTCAGTACTGAGGTCCTTGCACAACCACATGGGGCACCTTGGTATAGACAGAACACTTGACTTGGTGAGATCCAGATTCTATTGGCCTAAGATGGGGCTGATGTGGAGCAACACATTCGAACTTGTAGTCGCTGCTTACAGAGGAAAGCTTTGCCCAGAGGGCTGCCCCTTTTGTTAACATCACCACCAGTGCACCCATGGAGCTGGTCTGTATTGATTTTCTGAGTTTGGAGTCAGATCAAAGAAATATCAGTAATGTGCTGGTGGTCACTGACCATTTCACGAGATATGCTCAAGCTTTCCCACCAAAGACAGAAAGCATCCACTGTGGCCAAAGTACTTGTAGAAAACTTTTGTTCACTATGGGGCTCCACAAAGAATCCATTCTGATCAAGGGAGAGACTTTGAGAGTCGTCTGATCAAAGAGATGCTTTCTCTGTGGAGTGCGAAAGTCCAGAACCACTCCTTACCACCCCAGGGGACCCACAGCCTGAACGTTTCAACCGCACTTTGCTAGATATACTAGGCACCCTGCACCCAAAGGACAAGCCTAGATGGAGCCAACAAATTAGCACCTGGTACATGCTTATAACTGCACCAAAGTGATGCCACTGGATTCTCCCCTACCGCCTGATGTTTGGAAGAGAAGCTCGACTACCAGTAGATGTGTGTTTGGGGTCTCTCTGATGGGTTCAAGCTGACAACTATTTACAGTATGTGCAAAAGTTAAAGGCCCAGCTAACTCATGCGTACCAACTGGCTCAAACCATGGCTGCCAAAAGAAATCTGGCCAACAAAGAAAGGCATGATAAAAGGTGAAAACAAGGAACTCCAGGAGGGAGATCGGGTATTGCTAAGAAATCTGGGACTGCATGGCAAGCACAAGATTGCTGACCGATGGCACCATCTCCTCACATTGTAGTGGGCAAACTAGATGATCTGCCAGTGTACAAAGTAAGGCCTGAGAATAATTCAAAGATGTAAAACAATACATAGAAATCATTTACTGCCCATTGGACAAATCTTAATTGAGTCTGAGCCCCTAGAAGATGCCCCTCTGGACCAGTGACTAGAGCTGCTGCTAAGAAAAGATCAAGAAAGTCTGCACCTACAGAAGCAAAGTTAAAGTGTTCCCTCCACAAGTCCCAGTTGAGCATGACTGTCAGTCCATATCGGAAGAAAGTGAGAGTGACTTTGAATACTATCCTTCTATGAACTGAGTCAATTGTTCGGGCAATCCCTAGTCAATACTGGAGACAAAGCTGGGCCTTCTGGACTGTCTAAGCCCCCAGCTTCATCCCTGGAGCCAATGCTCCCAGAAAGTGAAGTGCAAAGCATCAGATCAGATGAAATGGAATCATTGTGCATGGTTGAACTGTTTGAGCTTTCAGGGAGGAAAATGATAGATTGGGGCAGACTGGTGATACACCGAACAAGAAGAGTATTTTGAGTGCCCTGACAGTCCACTGCCAGTGTCCGAAAGCTCTCCATGCGAGGCCAAATGTTGTGGACTCAGAAACTGTAACTCCTGGAGCTGAAAGTGCCCCAGGTTCCAGCCTCTCTACCCCATGGAGACTCCCCTGACAAGTGAGGACAATGCTGAAAATGAGGCTCAGAGTGCAGAGACTATAACAGTTCCCCTAGAAAGACTGGTCGAGCTGTAAAGCCTGTGGTGCACCTCAGTTATGATTCACTTGGGAGGCCGTGGACTTGCCTCTCAATGTTGTCCATAAAGGAGTGTATGTCCCCGAGCTCATTGCCCAAACTGAGCATCAGTGCTAACTCCAAGTTACTTGTGTTGCCCTCTAAGTATGGTGCCTTGCCCCATCCAGCCCCAAGGTAACTTGATAGGAAGGGCCCCTCTCTCAGGTTTCATGTACAAGAGGTAATAACTTGAGTTATGGTACAATGTGTATGTAATACTGTGTAAAGAGTGACGACTACTGCAATGTTTCAGAAATGTGTTCTTGGTAAATGATATATTGACTGATGATTACATGTGCGAGCCTAATGCAAATGTATATGGTTGCAGTTGAAACTTATGGTACTTGCTTGGACGCGGACGCTCAAGCTTTCCCAGGCCAGGAAGGGTGTAACCCCTGCAAATGGGGTTCCCAAAAGACTTCCAGGAGCTTGCTTGAATGCTCCAAGCCTGAATGGTGTTTGGCATTTAGCCATTTATCAGTGAGTGTTTTAGAGCCTCTGGTACTGTCTCTTTAAGAGCTGTCTGCTTGCAGACATAATTAGTTTGTATGGGGGACTGTGTGCTTCTCTGAGTACCACTCGAGCTGCTGCCAATTCACTTCATTTTGCAGTCACTAGAGTGCAAAGGAACCTATCTGAAAGATGTAACTGTTTGCCAGAAATTATTTAGAGTAATAATGAAATTACAGTTTGTCTAACCTGCTTTCTTTGCAGTCAGAACTGTGTCTGCTAGTTCCCCATTCTAGTTTTGAACTGCTGAACTGGACCAATCAGTGTGGGGTAAGCTAGCTCTAAAATGATGCCTTGGACGAATCAGAACTTGGACTATAATCTGAGCCAGCCACAAGAGGATTGTATGGGCAGTGACTCTGGGAGATGTAGTTTAGACTTCAGTGCCTTTTTGGACCAACAGCAGCAGTCTATTGTGGTGACAGCCAATCCAGTCCAAGAACTGGGAGGAACTCAAGGAAGTGCCCGGTTTCGTCAGTTGGAGTTCAGTTGAGCTTTGGCAGTGAAGAAGGAAGGAGCCCTGTACTTTTCAGTGTGCAGTTTTAGTCAAAAAACGTGTGTAAGGCCCAGAGTTCGGTCTGCAGCTTGTTAGGACTGAATCCGTCCTGTGAAAAGAATCAAGGATCTCTGAAGAGTAGAAACCAGGCTCACCCTGTAGAAGACTGGAGGAATTGCTGAAAATTACACTCGGTCTGTCAGGAACTGAATCTGCTGTGTGTTCTCCGGTATTGTGCAGTAATTGCGATCGGGATACAGATGCAGCCTGCCTGGTATAGTGCTTTCTTTTATATGGATGTGGAAGAGGTTTGTGTACCTCAAGTGAGCCGCTGACATTGAAGGACCCTATCTTATTTGGAGGTCGTGAGTACTAATTCAGGGTCGCTCCCTGTTGAATTGCCACATTAAATCCAAATGGAATTACTGTACTGCTGACTGTTTAATTCTCCTTTTTCTGTGTGAAAGGGCCCCCACCAGCTGCCACGGTTTGGACTAGCCACTAGGGCTTGGGTACCCAGGGACAGTAACTGATAGGGATAGGCCTGTGCACAGAGCCATAGGTAGATTATTAGAGTGATAAGCTAATTAACCTGATTTCCCTGTCCTTGTTATATCCCCTAAATAAATCAGAGCTGCTTGTTTCAGCAAAGTTATACTGCCTGAGGTATTTGTCTATGTTAAAGTACTGTTCTGTGATTGTTGCACTGTATCTCATTTCACAGGAGGTCCCAGTGCGGAACCAGACCTGGGGTAAGTGTATACTGTGAAGGTAATTCTGATATATTGTGGGCCACTAGTGGGAAGAAAGGGGTTGCAGTGTCCCAGAGGGCTGTGACCAAGTTAGTTTAACTATTGCAACCCTGACTCTGGGTGGAGGCACCCGCCATTGGATCCAGGCCCTCAACCTGTTAGTGGCAAATCAGGCAGGGGTAGTAGCCCCTGGGATAGCGCCATCTAGGGGTTACACTTATTTAATCTGTACACTTTAAAAATTCTGTCAGATTTAAAGTTGTAAACAAAGACCATCTGTTTTATGCAATAGTGGTTTTCTCCTCTGTACACTAATGTCAACCCACTGGCTGTTACCACCAAATACTTAGCCCCATGGGCCACTAATCCTGGCTTTTCCAGTTATTTCCCTCAGCTTCCCATCTGTGATATGGTGGACATGGGAGGTGTGTTGTTTAAGTAGATCAAGATCTGGTGAGCAGGTAGCAGGGGCTGCATGGGGTGGGACAGAGTGTGCGGCAGCGTTCATCCCACGCTTTTTTCCCCAAGCTTCCCATCTTCCTAACCTGGGCATGTAGCATGTAGGCTGACACCCACACGCAGCATACCCTTTGCTTAAGAGCAAGCACCTGGCTTGCTGTATGTGTCGCTGTGGTGCCAGCACCTACCACCAATCCTCTCCAACAAAGGTGCACTGCTTTTGGCAGCTCCTCAGCTGCTGCCTGGCTGCTAATGCAGTGACCCATGTTCACTTCATAAAATAGGGGTCAACTCATCTTCATGGCATTGCATTGGGTGGCCCCTAAAGTTTAGCTGTTTTCAGAGAGCCTAAAATGGCTGCATTATTGCACGATGATGTCGATGGAGCAATATTACTCCAGTGTTTTACTGTACAGTACACCTATGGTACAGTGTAACAGTTTATATGCCTCATTGTTCTGTTAGGTTTACTCTTACAAAATCCATAACTTGACCCAAGCAAAAAAAAAGCCAGGCACCGTGTGATTTGTGTGCATCCAGCCCATGGGCACCCCATTGCACTGCTAATCTGCAGTTGATGGCATCCACTGTAGCAACAGGGAAGGAGTGGGAGTGGAGGGGGTGGAAGGTTTTACCATGCCAAAGCAGCGACAGTGTTATTTAAAGTTCAGTATATGCGAGATCCCCAATGTCGACAGGTGAAATTTCACCTGTCAGACATTGTGTGTTTTCTATTGGGGGTTATCCCCATGCCCCTCTTTAGATATGCAACTCTGAGTTGGAGTTGTTTAGAAGGAGGGGTGGGGAGTGAAAGACGGCGAAAGAGTGAAATTGTGCCCTGGGTCCCTCACAGCGACAATCTCCAAACCTGTTGAGATTGTCGCTGTGAATTCTCATCAAGTCATTGTCGGTTGGCATACCGGGGTGGAAGACTAGTCAGTGACCAGTTGGCTTCCTTGCTCCACATGAGCAGTGAATTTTGGGATACAATGTCATGTCTCCTTAAAACATCAACATAGCATTTTCTAATGAAAATATATTCTTAGAGCAGGGGTCAGTTGCTGGGTGTGGGAGGTAGGACCCCAAAACAGCCAAGAGTGCCATGGCAGTGGGGGCACCTAGAACTTATCGGAGGGGTCCTTCTGGCATAGCCTACATGCTCTTCCAGCCTTTGTAGAATGAAGTGTACACTGAGTTTCCTTGCGGAGTGCAACCATACCTACTTGCTGAACCTGTCCACCTGCCTACATCTACAGATTGGGTTGGGGCCACCTTACAAGTAGCACTTTCCTCTGTGTGTATGCATGGAGGCCTCTTCTTCTGATGAGAGGGCCTTATGCATGGAGGCCTCTTCTTCTGATGAGAGGGGACTGTGTGTGTCCCAGCCCTCCCTACTCGCCCACATAGAGGAGTACGTAGGGTTTTATGGATTAGCCCATAAACCTGCGTTTGTACACAAGTTAACTATAAAGTTTTACTGTTAACTAAGCAAATGGAGATATAGTTATACTGTACCATAGCATAGCAGTACAGCAATACAGTTAGGTACCGTCACTCCATGGACACATTACACGTACTTGCTGCAGCAATTTTAAAAATAGACCTCCTTTGTTTACAACTTTTAAACCTGATGGAAAGGTATTAAAAGTGGTTGGATGAATGAAAGTGATAGCTGTAATTATTTCATGTGGCTGCATTCTAAAGTCCTATGATTTTATTTTGCTAATTTTTGGATACCACATTTTGCTGGTTTTGGGTATCATGTGAAATGAGCGGTATTATTGAGTTGCTCAATATAAGCAACTCAATAATACCGCATCTACTTTCAGCAAGTGGTACAAGAGATCGAACTATCCTGCAGAGTGAGTGTAGCAGGGAGCTATACTTGCTATAACAGGATAAAGAAGGTTTTTGGCCAAGCCCTGCTGAGCTGGCTGTTTGGTGTAGTGGCTAGAGCCACCACCTATAAAGCTGATGGACCTGGGTTTGGGTCCTGGTGCAGGATACATTTTTTTAATTCATTTTTCCATTTCTTCCAAGTCCCCCCTCCCCTGGAGTTAATAATAACTTAATTGGGGGGTGTAGTCGTATCCTCTGCATACATTTTTTTATGTCTTCCACTGAGAAGGGTAGTGACCATCACTATTTGTGACAGTTAATGTTAGTTTGGTCACCCTTTTGAGTCGGGCACTTTTTCATTTGCGGTGTGTGTTTCATGAGATAAGGGAATCGCCTTATTACATAAAACCCTGGTTTTGGTGTGCTTTAAGAACAAGATACTACACATTTCTTCAAGGAAGATAAACACAAGCTGCAGCTTTAGTAACAATGTAACCTTTTTAACCTTTTAAATTTTAAGATTTGTATAGCTGTATAAATCGTGTTGTCTCTCTTTAATGTTAGCCTATGGCTGTTAAAGGGCTTGTCCCAGTTCACTCACTGGTTAAAAATAAAAATGAAATGAACCTTAAAATAAATTGCAACAATTTATAAAACATTTCATCACCACAATTCTTTTTTTCTTTTTCTTCATTTGTAGTTTTTTCTTTTATGTTTTTCTCCCTTCCCTCTGGACCATGGCATACGTGTGTGTACGTGCGTGGGGCGCATGCCTACGCCAGGATCCAGTGGCCCCTTCCCCCTCCCAGACTTGCATCGCCACTCCAGCCACCTCGCTGCCCACCAGACCAGCCAGTGGGAGGCGGGACTAGGCAGAGCGGGCATCCACCCCTTTGGAGGGAGGAGCCATAGCTCGATCCTGCTAGAACCTCTCCGGAGCTGGCCCCTGGCAACCCAAGGTCATTCCCGAACCCGGTTGCTGGTGTAGCTCAAGGTAACGGCACCAGCCTCAGCCCTCTGCGCCACCAGGCCGGCTACTGCCATTCTTTAAAGATCTGAGTACAGTGATTATGACATCATTCCATCTAGACCACACCAGGGTATTGTCTTTGATACATAATGTTTCCCCTGGTGCCTGGCTTACAGTCTGTTTATCCTGAAACCCTCCTCCATGTTCAGCATCTGATATCATCAGTAGCATCATATTATAACTTAGCCAATGGTGAAACTGCATTCTGGCTCAGAAGTGAAGGATTTCCACTACAGAAATGAAAAAACTCTGCCACAGTAGTTTAGGAGCCCAGCCTCGAAAGTAGGGACTGAACCATCAAATGGTTCAAAAACAACCTGAGTAACTAACCCAGTTAGTGTCCATACAAGGCATTAGTTCAAACCTTGTGCTCTTAAATCTTGAGGTTACTCAAGGTTCAATCCTTGTCCTTCTGCTGTTCTCCATTTTTGTTAGCGACCTTCCCAAGACAGCGGGTGGTGCCATCTACACATACCCTGTACATGTATGCAGATGACACCATACTCAACTACAGTGCAGTGATGATGTCCACGATTAATTCAATACTTCCAGTCTAATTTCAACACAGTCTCCTCCTGGCTTGTCAACAATCACCTGATCCTTACTTCAACCAAAACTAAATCTATGTGCTTGGATCCCAGAACTTGCTAAATCATTCAACTGATCCACTTGCAATCATGACATCAGATGGCAATGCTATTGAGCAAGTCATCGTATTCAAATGTCTAGGAATCTGGTTTGATGCATCACTTTCATACAGTAGGCACATCAGTTACATCTTAACAACAGAGGTCCAAGCTGCACTTTCTGTGCAGGTCTAAACACTGTCTTAATACTCATGAGAGGAAGCATGTGGTCTCACATCCTCTCCCTTCCATTAACTATGGAGACATCCAATACCGCTCTGCAAACAAAACAACCTTACGCCCCTGGATCACTTGTACGATAAGTTGTGCAGGTTCATCCTCTCCTGTGGATTGTCCACCACCATAGACTGCTGTGTTACCAGCTTAACTGTACAGGTCCCTCAAACAAGTGTGACTACCACTGGCTTTCTTTGTTGTACAGCTGTGCGAAGAGGTAAAGCCTCTGGTTCCTCTTAGCCTCCTCACACAGTCGAGCACTGCATACAGTCTCCATTCACCAGCAGCGCTTACCTTCTCAGTAACCAGGATGAAGTGGAATTTGACAGAAAGGCTTTTCGCATTTGCAGCACCAGATACCTGGAACAAACTCCTTCTGTAGCTGAGAAATGCTTCTAACTTGCAAAATGAGAATGTGTGTATAAAAAGATTTTCAGTATTTAAGGTTTGTGAAAAATTAAACACCTGCAAAGACCTTTATATTTTGTACTTTTAAAATATATTTATTTTTTGTGTGTGTTTTGTATCAGTTCTTTTTACTTCACTTTTTAATTAGTACCACTTATTATTTGACTCTTATATTCACAGTAGCATGTGTCTTTTTATTATTTTTTTTTCTTTTTGTTTTGTCCCTAGTAAAGAGATTTGTTCGGAAAGGCATTCCCAATGAACACCGTGCTGTGATCTGGATGCACGTGAGTGGAGCTCAGGCACAGATGGAACAGAACCCAGGGTACTATCGCAGATTGCTGGAAGGAGAGAAGAATGACCAGCTGGTGGATACCATCCAAACAGGTCAAGCCCTAGTTAGGAGACCAGGAAAAGACATACTGAACACATATTATGACAGTTGCATATATAATGAAAATTGACATGCTCTGCATTACTAAAGGAGGTAAAAAAGGGAGGGAGTGTAGCATACTGCTGCAGTTGAAATCTGGTTTGTTTGGCTCCTTGGAGTTTGATCCATAAAGCGCATCCTTGAGGGACAAAGATATGTTTGAGGACAGTCACCAAGAGAAGCAGGCACAAGCGACCAGTGAGGTTCTGTAAAAAGTCAGTGAGGTGGTGAGGAAAGGCCTTCATCAGATACAAGGAGTCGCAGGGGGTTTGCGTAGTGGAATGATTAAAATCAAGGAAAGCCCAGAGAGTCTAGGACTTAAAAGCAGACCCAGAGCAATGTATTGTAGAGGCAGTCAAGGGCAAGGTGAAACACTATTTCAGATATATTAGGGGAAAAAGAAAGACGGTAGGAGGAATCTAGGCTGGCAGATGAGGGCAGGATAATGGAGAAGTACATGCAAGCAGGCTGTCATTCTCAATGACTACTACTGCTCAGTTTTACAGAGGAGGACAGTGGGCCATAGCCAAAAGTGGCAAAAGGCTGCTGAAAGGGGATTCTGGAAATGAGGCAGAAGGACTTTTCAAATAAAAGGGTCAAAAGGGGCTTGCAGCCTTGAAGATAGATAAGGTGCTGGATGGGAATGCATTCTTGGGTGCCCAGGGGACTAGCATTGGAACAGGCTAAACTTCTGGCAAAGCTGTTTAATAGCTCAGTTCAGTCAGCAATGATTCTGAAAGACTGGAGGGTAGCAAATATAGTTCTGCTCCATAAGGCGGGGATAAGCAGTTGGATAACTACAGCCCTGTCGGTCTCACTCTTGTGGGTAAACTGATGGAGACAGTAGTCAGAAAAGACCTAGTGGACTACCTGGAGAGAAATGGGCTCCAGGATAGCAAAATGCATGGATTTGTAGCAGGGAGGTATTGTCAGGCCAACCTGCTATTATTCTTATGGCTGGATAACAAAGGTGGTGAATAAGGGACAGGCAGTAGATTATTTACTCTGTTTTGACTTAAGCAAGCGTTTGACTCAGTACCACACAGAAGTTGCTGAAGAAATTAGAGTATCTAGGTGTGGAGAAGGAATTCAGGGCAAGATGTGTCTCTGCATAGATGACACTAAACTCTGTGTAAGGGTAGACAGCAAGGAGGGGTAAAGGAGTTCCAGAGGGATCTACAAAGGTTGTAGAAGTGATCCTAAGGCTTGGCAGTTGAAATACAACACCAAAAACTGCAAAGTAATGCACATTGGACCAGGAACTCCAGGACTGAATACTGGATGGGAGGGTTAAGCTGGACAATACTACTGAGACATAGAAGTCTTCATAAGTGACTCCCTTAGACAGTCTAGCCAATGTAGCAAGGCCATTTGCATGGCAAACAGGATGTTGGGTGTACTGGAAGGTTTTGCTAGCATGAAAAAAGAGATATTATAATTTCTCTGTAGATCACCAGAGACGCTACACCTGGAGTAATGTGCCCAGTTCTGGAGTCCTCACTTAAGGGAAGACAAGGTAAGATAGAAACAGTGCAGTGTGAAGTAACCTAAAGATTCATGACCTGCAGGACACATCCTTCAGGAATGGGCTTAGGGTGCATGAACATGTACTTGCTGGAGGCCGAAAGGAGAGGAGCAATTTAGTTCTGAAAGGAATGAGCAAGGTAAACTGTTTGTAAGTACTAGGTCCAGTAGTGCCCCCTCCCAAGTGGGTTCCGTGACTAGTTGTTTGAGGATTCCTCAGTAGGCTATCCAAGATGTTCCTGTTCCTGGTTGTTGCTGCTGTGGGAGGCTCCAGTCCATAGGAATATAGAAACTGACAGCAGATAAGGACCATAGAGCCCATCTAGTCTGCCCTTTTCCTACCTTTATTAATGCCCCTGCCTTGAGTTATTGGCTTAAGCCACTCCTTCCCACCTCTAGTGTTCCTTATGCCTATTCCAAGCATGTTTAAATCCTCCCACTATGCTTGCTCCCCACCACCTCCTGGGTAGGCTATTTTCATGCATCCACCACCTTTCTGTGAAAAACTTCCTCACAGTCCCCTTATCCTTCCCCCTCCAATCTTATATTATGCCGTCACGTCTTGTACTTCCTATACTGAAAGATGTCTCCCACTTGTATCTTGTTTATGCCTTTAAGTACTTGAAGGTTTCTATCATGTCTCCCCGTTCCTGCTCTCTCCAGTGTATAGATATTTTAATCTCTCCTCATAGGTTTTCTGGTGCATGCCCTGCACCATCTAAGTCGTCCCTTCTCTGGACTGCCTCCACCCTGTCTATGTCCATACGAAGATGTGGCCTCCAGAATTGTACAGAGTATTCCAGATGAGGTTTCACCAGTGTTTTGTATAGTGGTATCACCACCTCCCTCCTTCTGCTAGTGTGCCTCTTCCTATGCACCTCAACATGACACTGGCCCTCTCCACAGCCTTTGTACTCTCTTGGCCACCTTAAAGGCCATCTGAGATGATAATCCCTAGATCCCTGTCCTCCTGGTGACCGTCACCCCTCCCCCATCCTGTAGCTCTCTTCAGGTTTTCTGTGTCCCAGGTGCATGATTTTGCACTTCCTCGCATTGAACCTCAGTTGCCACACTTCAAACCATTTTCCAACTTTTCTAGGTTCCTCCTCATTTCTCACCCTTCTGGAGTGTCCACCTGTTGCAAATCTTGGTGTCATCTACAAACAGGCAAACCTTCCACTCCAGCCTTTCCACAATGTCACTAAGAAGACATTAAAAGGACTGACCCCAGGACTGATCCTTGAGGTACCCCACTGGTCACCCCTCTTTCCTTGGATTGGATCCCATTTACCACCACCTCTGCTTCCTGTCCCCAACCAGTTTCTAACCCAGTTTGTCACCTTGTGGCCAATGCCCAGGCTACCCATCTTGTTTATCAGACTATTTTGTGGAATGGTGTTGAAGCCTTGCTGAAATTGGTGGGTGACATATGCTGCCCCTCCCAGAGTCACCTCCTTTGTTACCAAGTGAAAAAAACTGTTTGATTTGTTTGACATGACCTTCCACAGTAAATCCATGCTGCCTCGGATCCTGGACTTCATTGGATTTCAAGTGTTCCACAGTCCTTTTCTTAAGCAGTGTCTCCAAAATGTTACCCACTACTGAGGTGAGGCTGACCGCCCTATAGTTTCCTGCCTCCTCCCTGCTACTATTTTTGTATAGAGGACTATATGCCCTCCTCCAGTCCTCTGGAACCACTCCTGTGTTGGTGACTCACTAAACATGGCTGCCAGTGGCACTGCTAGCTCATTCTGTCGTTCCTTTATTATCCTGGGATGTATGCCATTCAGTCCCATTGCCTTGTCCACCTTCAGTTTTGTGAACTCCCCAGGACTCTCTGTCTGTAAATGGATTGGTATTCACCTCCCTCCCCTTTTTATCTGTTGCCAGCTGTGGCCCTGTCCCTCCCCTCTTCACTGAATACTGAACAGAAGTATATATTCAGTACTTTTGCCTTTCCAGATCTCCTCCACACACTCCTTCGTCCCCTCTGAGCCTTACAATCCCACCACCCCCTGGACTTCCTTCTTTCACTGATGTACCCATAGAATGTCTTGTTCCTCTTCTTCACTGTCTGTGCTAATTTTTCCTCTTTTGCGACCTTGTACCCCAACAACTTTCCCTGCTTCCTTCAGACAGTTTAGGTACACCACCCTATCCCTCTTCCTTCTGTGTCTCCTTATACTTTCTGAAGCCCAACCTTTTGGCTCTTACCTTCTCTGCTATGTCTTTCAAGAACCATAGTAGTTTCCTCCTTCTCTGCCTTTGTTTTCAGCCTATTGCACTGTTCTGTCACCTCCACTATGGCTCCTTTTAGGTTTTGCCCACTGCTCCTCAACCCTCCCAGCTTCCTCCTCCTTGCCAGGATTTCCTTGATACTAATCCCCATTTCAGCAAAGACTGCCTTCCTGAAATCCAAGACCCTCGACTTTGTGTGACTTGATTGAGACCCTGTACCTATGTTAAACCACATGTGTGGTGGTCGCTGGACCCCAGGTTACCTTCCACCTGGACTTCTGGATTCTGTCTCCATTGGTCAGTACCAGGTCCAGAATCACCCTGTCCCTGGAGGGTTCCTAGCACTAGCTGCCTGAGGCCTGCCTCCTGCAGGAGTCCAAGATGTCTCTGCTCCTGGCTGAGGCAGCCACCGGATGGTTCAAGTCTATGTCTGGCATGTTAAAATCACCCAGCAGCAGTATCTCCCATTGGTTCCCATCTCATATATTTCCTCCACCAACCCCCTATCCATCTTCTCTCCCTGAGCTGAGGGTTTGTAGATCATCCCTTTGCCAAATTGCTGTGCCATTGTCTGGCTTAAGGATGACCCACAGTGCCTCTGCCTCCCCCTTCTACCCTGTACAGAGATGCTTTTATACTTTCCCTGACACAGGGCCACCCCCACCACCCTTTTACCTCTATATCCCTCTTGAATAGAGCATAACCTGGTACACTTACCTCCCAGATGTGATTTTCTGTGTACCAATCTCGGTTATTGCCACTATGTCCAGGTCAACCTCCGCCATCAAGGCCACCAAGTCTGGGATTTTATTTCCTGGCTGCAGGCATTTGTAAACATGGCCTCCACATTTTACTCCTGCCACCTTCTATTTCTGCATTTGCCCTTTTGTTTCTTCCCTCCAACCTTGGTTTCCTTCTTTTGCTGCTTCACTTCCTCTGACATATCCTTTATAACTGGTTTCAGATGCACCTGTCTCCAACTTACCCTCAGATCCTCCTTTCTGGCTGCTCTAACCTGTGGCGGTGGGCTGCTCGAGGTCTTCCTGCTCCCATCAACCCCTTGCTAGTTTAAATGCTTGCCATGGAAGCATTTGAACCATTCATTGAGGACTACCATTTCTTCCTGACAGATGTAGGCTGACGCCTTGTACAGGCCCACATCGTCCTAGGTAGAACACTCTTTTGGTGTTACCCCAACACAGGCTCCAATCCATTTTCCACCCACCTCCTCCTTTGTAGGTTTTTCATGAAAAAACAATAAAACACATGTACCACCTCCTTGATCTTATTGTAACAGTTTTGCAATATTAGCATCTTTAGCCTGCAGTATATCCCAATCAATACTGTTAATAGATTTAGCTGCATCAATACAAGAAAGTCCCTTCAGCCTCATAGGCTTTTCTTGCTTGCTTAGAGTCTTCAACCCCAGCACAATATCACCAGGCACAGTCTTATCTGGAGTCTCACATTCAAGTTCCATACTTGTATCTCCGACCTTCAACAGGTAACATCCAGGGAACACAGGCAACAAAAGAATATCCTGCTCAGTGAGGGATCCTCCTCAAACTGAGCCCACGAAAACCTCCTCCGACTCTTTATCCAAACTCTCCGCAGGAACCTCTCTAGCACCTGGCACCATTGTTCCACCTCTCTGTGTAGTCGGTCTGCCTCCAGCCATTGCCCACTCATCCAGTGGATCATCCTCATCAGGGTCTCCACCTCCTGGGTGTTGTCTCTTGCACCTCCAGTCTCCTCGATCTGCATCTCTTCACCATCTTCAGGCTTGGCCTTCCTTGAGCTCCCAGATCCAGTTCAGACAGCAGCTTCTTCCATCTGTCAGCCATGGTTCTGGTCAGAACTTCATGGGCTTTCTTCTCCGGGTTCTCCTCTGGTACCTTCTGGTGCATCAGCCCACCTGGGATATCTAGGCAATATCCACCAGAAAACATCCCTCTTCGGCAAGTCCAGATGCTTCCAGCAAGTTATCCCACTTTCTACACCAAGTCTGTGGAGGGGTTGTGGGATAACAGATGGACCAGACACCAAACATCAGGTTCAACACACAATTTCTGTGTGATGTTTATTCAGAATACAGGAAATAAGCTTCAGCAATAGCATATTCCTTCTTTAGTACAACAGTTTGCAGCAACAGACTATGAATGTCCTTTCTTTGCATTTAGCTAGCACCTGCTGACACTAATCTCTGATCTAACCACTTTTCAGTGAAAACGTTTCATCCCTATATGGTCCCCATTTGCTTGGGTAGGGGGCTCCAAAAGAAAAGAAAAACAAGTTAAAAACAAAGACCCTCAGTGCAGAAACACTGAAAAAGGGTTATTTCAAAGGGCATTGTCAACAAATCAAGTTTCAAAGAAATACAACATCATACATACTTCCATAATGCAAAGCATCATGGGATATATGCAAATCACCATGACATTTCAGACTTGTTCAGTTTACAGCAATGTACATGCATTTTAAATAGCACAACTAACTTAGTTTATATAATAGTCACCTAGTATTTTTACCATTATCAAAACACCTAGTGCCATGGTATTTTCAACATTTACAGGTTTCATAAACATAAGGTATATTATGACACAGTGCTATTACATACTAAATCCAACAACGATAAACACAACCTGTTTACATACACTTGGAGGTCACAACAATAACCTCCTGTACGAGGACCTGAGAGGGAAAAGGAAAACTAAAGAGGACACTATAGCATAGTCAAGAAAGGGAAGGGGTGCTCATAGGTGGCCAACCGTATGGACTAGAAATTGTAGGATAGGTTAGGTTAAGAAATAGAAGAACTGTTGCAACATATTTAAGAAAAGTTGTCCTCAAGAGTGGCAGGAGCTCCCTGTCACAGTGGCAGTTAAGTTAGTTGGATGCTATGGGTGGAGTTATTCAAATTGCTGTCTCTTGGAGTGTCTTTTGAAGACCGCTTAAGACGCTCAGTGTTCTGTGCCATACTCTGCCTGGTGTTTGTTCTCGCGAGGGAGTGAGCTATTCGGGTTCAGGATTGTAGTGGCATGGCCTTTTGCTTGGAACTATTGCCACTGTCCCTTCACTAGCCCACTTGTTCTTCCAGTCAGGAGAAGTCGGACATTGTGGATGGACACCCTCTCCTATTTAAGGCCTCTGTCCTAGCAGTCCTTAGCTGCGATCCAATCACTTTAGGACTGTAGCATAAGAGCATCAAGAGTTCGCTGTGAGCGTGGAAGCCATGTGGCCACCCATGCTGTTCCCTCTGAGGTTTGAGCTGCTTACCCTCTCTGTCTGTGCCTGCTAAATTTGCAAGTGTTTCTATTCTACTAGACTTTATTCTCCTTTGTATGCAGCTCTTATGACGTTAAATCTGTTTCTAAGAGTATTATTAGTTCAGCGTAACCCCCACAACATAAACAGGAGAAAAGGGAGAAATAACAGTAAAAACTACAAATCTGAAAAGTTTCTGCAGTCTAACCAGTGCTCCTGGTAAATACAATGAGGAATATTATGTAATCAAAACCAGTGCAAATGAAAGTTGAACTGTGGGGATGAGTTCCATTGCCAGGGCTATCTATGTGCGTAGTAAAAGGAAAACTTGACCAAGAACCCTCTGCCACCCAGCTGATTCGATAGCCTCTTCCGACTGGGAATCTCTGATTCCTCATAGTCAGGTTGGTGGGAGGCATTTTATGAGTCCACTTCAGGGCATCTGCTGAATCAGTGAACAGGAAAATCTTCCACTGCTGTACTATACACAGTCTGTCAGGGAACACTATGCCATGAGGGATTGCAGCTTCAAGATGGCGCGGACCCCATCAATGCGCTTCCTTTTCTGCCTGGTGGCAAAGCTGGGAGGTCAGGAAGAGTCGGACCTGATGCCCATCTTGCAGGAGAGTTTGTTTACACCAGGCAAGTGCCAAAATTGTAATCTCAATGCCCACCTCCATCCGTAATAACCACAGTAAAACGGGTGTGTCCTAATTGTTTGGCTTCCTCTAGGAGTAACTCTATATGCCTTCTGAAGTATTATGGGTCTGTTTAGGACCTCTTCATCAAACTGTTGGGCAAACCAGTCTTTTAAAACAGCACCAAGTGGTATCCCTCCGAAACCTTTCGGCATTCCTATAATTCTAATATTCATTGATCTGGCTTGGTTCTTGAGGGTTTCCAGCGAGAGCGGAGGTGATGAATTTCTTTTATGATGTTCATCACAGCCCCATGGCAGCATCCAATCTCTTTGTGGCATCTGTGACACCAGTTTTGATGGAATCTATTGACATTTCCAATACTACTGTGTTAATGAGTGTGTTGAACTTGTCTGCGAACTCAAACACAGTAGAGATCAGTCTGTTAATTTGAAGTCCCAGGGTCTGTAAAGTTTCTTCCTCAGGTTCCTCTGGTGCAGTTGCTGGTTTACTTGTGGCTGACCACGTGCAGGGCTGTTGGAGCAGTTTTGCTGCTAGCTCCCTTATTTTAGGTTCCTCCCGCTGTGATCTCCCATTGCAATACGGAGATCTTCAGACACCTTAAGAAGTAACTAGTTGCTGTCAGTTTAGCCAAAGAAGGAAGTTTTATAATGCTAATTGTTTAATAATCTGCAGTGCCTTAATCCAGTGTGTCCATCTTGCTCAGGCTCCACAGTGCCCCCTCTGAGGAAGTTCCTCACTGAGAGGTTGGTGGAGCCATGGAACAGATTATGATAGAAGTTGTGGGGTAGGAACTATAAATGGTTTAATCATAACTGGGACAGGTTTCAAGAGGCTGATAATTCCAGGAGGAGGTAGGGTTTAGGGTGAGAGTGGAGGGTCTGGTATGAAAACCCTTCAAGACATTACATCATGGGATAGATGGGGAAACTGACTGTGCGTATAGTAGGTGAACCCTTGGTCTGTGTCTGCTGGAAATGTCTCTATATCTCTCTCTTTCTCTCCTCCCTTCCCTACCCTCCCGCAGCACCTCTCTGGCTTAGCTCCTTCTGGTTTAACTGGACTGCACCTGTGCAGTCTGTTTAGAAGTCTCTCAGATGATCATGCCTCACTCAGGTACAGCCCATGCTGAGGAGCTGCCACCACCCAGACTAGTGCAGTTTCCCAACAACTCCAGAGCAGTGCTGGCCAGCCACCTAGCTGCAGTCACTAGAGGTGAAGTTTCCCCAGACACCAGTACTGTGCTGCAGTTGTGGACATGTCTGAATTTGCTGCAGTTTCTCAGTACTAGCCAAAGAGCTCCCTGCAGCGTGGCTTACCCTCTCAGAATCTTGCTTTCCAGTCTCAGGTAACGCTCAGCATTCAGCAGTCACCTTTTCTGTGTGTTCTTCAAGCCCAATAGTCACCTCCAGTCTCTTACAGGGTTGAAAGCCAAAAAACAGCACACACCACTGGTTGCAGAGATACTGGATTTATTAACACTAAGAAATTAAAAATGTTGAAGTGCTATATAGTAGAAACAGGCACCCCTGTCTCTTGGCTGTGGAAGCTCAAGTCAGGGACAGATTCCAGCCCTCCTGTCATGTCTGAGGTCTGTCACTGGGGAGGGGCAGGCTGGGTTGCTCCTCAATGCACAACTGACCATCAAACTCTTTGGGCAAATTAATGAGCCCTTCAGTAGTTCATGAGCCCTTCTGATTCTGCTGCAGGCTGATATATACATACATACATATAGATACATGGAGCTATTTAAAACACCTTTCTTAAAAACCAAGGCACTGCACGTACAAATAACACATATCACAATCGAAAATGCAGTACATTATAAACTCAAGAAATAAAATAATTCACAAATAAAATAATATGAAAGTTACAGTGCATAAGGACTGACCTCAGACACCACCAAATGCCTTTCAAAAAAACAGGTTTTTAATTTAGATTCGAAAGTGGGGACCAAAGGGGAACAGACCCAGTATCTGTGGGAAGGCTGTTCCAAGAGGAGGGCAGAAACATAGAAAGCTCTGTCCCCGGCTGACTTTAGTTTAGACTTTGAACAGCCAACAGGGTTGTAAGAGGCTCACTAATGTACAAGGGACACATTCCATTGAGGGCCTTTTAGGTCAAGAGAACGATCTTTAAATTGATTTGCCATCTAGCAGAAAGTTGGTGCAGAGTCCAAGAACAGCTGTACTATGCTCACTGCCACTAGTAAAGTTGCAGATCTGTCTGCTGCATTTTGACTTACTGGAGACAGCTGATCTGACCTGCTCGAAGGCACTGATAGAGCAAATGACAGTAGTTAAGGTGAAAATTACACCGGTGACAAAGATCATCTGAGTCTAGGTAGGCATGCAACCTAACTCTTGAAGTATGATTGGCTGTTGACTGGCCTGTAACTCCCGTTGCCTGGTCTCCGTAGTTGGAGGCAGGCAGGATAGTAATGCCTGTAGTTCTGGGCACCCTTACTCTGCAAGTTATTAATTTTTATAAGAGCTCCTCCTCAAAACCAAATATCTGCCTCTTTTTGAGTTGGCACAGAGTGTGCTAGTGTCTGGTTTGTCAGGCAGCTGTGGAGGAATTTCCATTTCTAGGGACATAGATATGTTGTTCATCCACACTGTCTGGCAGGTATCCTTGCCGCTTTAAATCTTGCCGGAAGGTCTTCAGCTGGCTCTCCACCCACCGGGTGGTAAAACTCTCGGCTCCGCCTCATGACACCAGATCTTCCTTACGCTTGGAAGCTCAAGGTCCCCTCCTTAATGCTCTCGTATAAGACTGGTTTCTAATTCTTCGGTTTCCGAATTTAAAAGTTTTTGCATTATAGACTTCAGTCTTCTATCCCTTGCAGCTCGCGATGGATAAATCGGACACCAAGTTGGAGGTGCCCTTATGCGGCAGAAGATGTCTCGACGGATCCGCACTCCACGTGGTGTCTACTGTTTAGGCCTTGAGCACAACCCGCGAGGCTTCACGACTGTGCTCTTCCTTCTCAGCCTACGCCCTCGAAGACTGTGCTGCCTGCTTACAACTGGGGTGCCCTGAGTAACACTTTCCTCCTGTGAAGTCAAAAGAGACCTGGTCGGCGGTGGCTTCGGGCGGATCAGCTAAAGCAGATGATCGCCCTCGAAGAGGAGGCGGCACGGGCGCATCTTCCTCGACCGCGGCATTTATCCCGCTCTCCCTGGGTTCCTCTTACACAGCTTCCTTTAGGAGCTTTGGTCTGTCCCTCCACTAGAGGAGAGGGACTAACATCTGCTGGACCTTCTTCGTAGTCCAAGAAGAAAGACAAGGGTAAGTCCCTCCGTCGATGCTCTTGGGAGCGGGAAAGGTCCCTCTCCCCAGTTGTCGGCTATCGACTCCGGTCGTCGTTCGGCTCGGCCACTGGTCTCATGGTGTCCCCTGCCAGGTCAGTTGGACTGACTCCCGCCGACGCAGTCGAGATCTTTCTCGACCTTGGATTTGGTTGTCGACCGCAAAGCCGAAAATCCTCTCTCACTGGTTCCCCGTGGAGTTGAGGATCCAGTGGGCTTGCCAGTGCCTCCGTTCCGGAGCTCGGTGAACTCCTCCGAGCTTGAGAGAGGAGCCGTTCACCTGTCCCCTCCTCGCACTGTCCTCCGAGAAGGCCGAGGTTCTCGGTCTCGTCTGGACTTCTTCGCAGTCCAGCGCATCCCGCTCGGCCAAAGGCGGTCTCGTATCGGGTATCATGGTAAGCGGCGCTGGCTGGTCCTCCTCCTCGGATGAGGGGAGGGTTCAACGTAAGTTATGTCGCATTTATACGAGGACCTCATGTGGCAACAGCTCCTTCTGACCGGGAACAAGCCGACGCCGTCGCTTTCCCCGCCATTAAGTGGTTGTCACGGGCTGCCAAAACAACCCCTCGTCTTACTCGCGAGAGCCTGTTCCCAGGCCAGTTGTTGGGCCAAACCAGCTGCTCCACCGATTTTCGTGGAACCTCCGGCCCCACAGCCGCTGTTTGGGGCTCTGACCAAGAACTCTCGGTCGGCTCAGGGTCTACCCCATAGGCTGTCAGTCACCCTCACTCCCCGATTGCCCTAGGCAGGTGGAGGGTGGCTGAGGCCCGAGGCAGCTCTTGTGGACTCTTCTGAGTCTGACGACGATTCCTCCCTTTTCTCCAGGCTAGTGGACTTGGAGTCCTCTGGAGGTCAGTCACTGGACGACAGCTCTTCGTCCTTCCTGGGTTTGCTCAGGCTCATCTTGGAGTCCACGGGATGCAGCTCAAGCCCGGATCCAAGCGGGCCTAGTATCCCTCACGGAGATGTTGGACCGGGAATTCCTCACGGAGGTCTTTCCTGTGGCGAGGCCATTGTGGGCCCGGCCTTGAGCTCTGGTAGCGCCCCTGCTTCCTGCCCCTGCGCTCAGCCAGGATGGCCAGGAAGTATGCGGTCCCTACTGTTCTCTGTCCGGTTTCGAACATCCTCAGCCGAGGGGTTAGTTATCGACAGCGTTTTCCGGGCGTGCCGGAAATGCTAGGACGTGGACAAACCTATCGGACAAGGAGTCCAAGAAATTGACTATTCCGGCAAAGTCTATGCAGCGCCCTCCCTTGGCCTCGTCGCTAGGCCAGCTCGGGCCGTGCTTATGGCACATTTTTCCCATGCCCTGTTGGGCTCCTGGACGAGGTAGTCCTCATCTCCTGGCTGACCTGCAGACCACGGTTAGGCAGGTGGGACCAGGGCAGGGCGGCTGGAAGCAATTCAAACTGCTCTGGACATTGGAGACTCATGTGCCAGGTCAGTCGCGCCGCAGTGGCTATGCACCGTCGGGCATGGCTGAGGATATCCACCTTCACAGCGGATACCCAGCACAAATTGGCGGATGTCCCCTTCTTGGGGACCGACCTCTTCGGTCCTGGAGTGAAGGCCACCCAGAGGATCGAAAAGTCCAGTGCCACTTTGGACTCAGTCTCATCCGCTCAGAGGGACAGGGGCTGCAGACCGCAACCCAAGCCCTTTCGTCTGCCTGCGCCTGCGCACGCCTGGCCCAGCAACAGCAGCACTTGGCATCCCAAACCTAAGCCCGTGGCTTCCTCCTCCAGGAAGCAGGAGGTAAAGGCCCTGTAGGTCCCTCAGACGGTCCTTCCTCCAAGCCTGCCCAGTGACGGGTTGAGGGGTGTCCCCCAACCCCGCCGCCTCACCCCAGGTGTCCCGTGGGGGGCTCCACCACTTTCTTTCCGCCTGGTCCGTTATCACCACAGACCCGGTGGGTGTTGGAGGTCAGGAAAGGGCTCTGCCTCTGGGAGTTCGAGCAGGCCCCACCCTTCAGAGCTTGCCGCACTCGGGCCGAGCCGACATCGCCTCCTCCTCAAGAAGGGAGGTGATAAGAGAGGTGGCGGACCCCTCAAACCTGGGGTTCGTGTCCAGGTACTTCCTGGTTCCGAACGGACGGGGCTGGCGCCCTCATTCTCGACCTACATGACCTAAACAAGTTCCTAAGGTCTCGAACCTTCAGGATGGTCACTTGGCTCAGATAATACCATCCTTGGAACACGGCATGTGGTTCTGCTTTCTGGACCTGCAGGACGCTGTTCTTTCATGTCCCTATCCGTCTGTCACATCAGAGGTTCCTTCGCTTTGTGGAGGATCCTTTTCGAGTTCCAAGTCATGCCCTTCGCTTATCTCCAGCTCCCAGGGTCTTCACCAAATGCATGGCAGTGGTGACAGCATTCTGCGCGCTGAGGGGTCTGGGTTTACTCTTACCTGGATGATTGGTTGATAGCAGCCCCTCCAGACAGGAGGTGGAGCGGTCCAGAGATATGGCCTCCAGGTTTGCTTTCTCAGGTCGGCCTCCTCATCAACGAGGCCAAGTCGAACTCGGCGAGAAGCAGGTGATTCTTTTCATCGGGCAGAGCTCGACTCTCTTCGAGCCAGGGCACGGCTCCCCGCGGACAGGGTCGAGGTTCTTTCCTCCTTTGCCCAATCATTTCTGGTTGGGCACTGCGCCTGCCCGGGACTTCCCTCGCCTCCTGGGTCTCATGGCGGCCTGTACCAGCGTGGTCTGTTGGGCCTGTTGGAACATGCGCCCTTCAGTGGGGCTGGCCAGCCAGTGGTCCCAACGCTGCGATCCATTGGACCAGCTAGTGACGGTGGCCCAGAGGATGTGGAACGCCTCCAGTGGTGGACCGCTCCAGTTCATCTGCAGGAGGGCATCCATTTGTCCGCTTCGAGCCGACGGGTCCTCTATCGACCGATGCTCTCTGATGGGTTGGGGTGCCATCTGGGGAACACTGAGCACACGGCTTCTGGTCCCTGCAGGAGTCCCGATGCATCAACCTGCTGGAGCTCCAAGCGGTCCACCTAGCTCTCACCACCTTTGTCTGCTTCTTCGAGGTCAAGTGGTCCGGTCCAGACGGACAATACTACTAATTACGTATTTTCCAAACCGCCAGGGCGGACGCGCTTCCATGCTTCTATGCAAGGAAGCTCTGTATCTGGTCACTTATGCGCAGCCTGGAGGCGGATCTCCTAGTTATTCATGTGGCAGGAGCCTCCAACACCCTGGCCGATGCCCTGCCAGATAGGGGCTGCGTCCTATGAGTGGTCTCTCCTGCCGGAGGTAGTCAAGATCTATTCTCCCATTGGGGCACACCTCAGGTGGACCTGTTTGCCTCTAGGGAGAATGCGAAGCTGAGGCTGTTCCATGCCGCCCCTCAGCAGGATGCGCTGCAGAGGGATGCCTTCTCGAGGCCGTGGACCCCGGGCCTCTTCTACGCCTTTCCCTGCCCCTTGATGCAAGGTGCTTCTCAAAGCAAGGAGGGACAAGGCGCAGGTGATTCTGATAGCCCCAGACTGGCCCCGCCAGTACTGGTACCCAGATCTCCTCAGCTTCAGCTCCAGGCTCCCGAGGCAGCTCGCCTGACCTGCTCTCAGTCAATCAGGGGAAGGTATTCCATCCGGACCTTCAATCCCTGCACCTGACGGCCTGGTTCCTGAGCGGCTAGAGTTCCAGGCCTTGGGTCTTTCAACGAGGTCCTCAACGTAGTTGAGGCATCCCATGAGAGTTGACCAGAAAATGCTACACCTTCAAATGGAAAAGATTTTCCATTTGGTGCCAGGGCAAGGGCCTGGACCTCCTGTTCCTTGGTGAGCATATTGGACTACCTTTGGTCCCTTTCTCAGCAAGGGCTTAGGTCGACGACCTTAAGGTGCACTTGGCAGCCATCTCTGCTTACCGGGCGTGGGCGCGAAGCAGTCGGTGCGTATGCAGAGAAGGTGGGCTGCTTTTAAAGGCCTTGATCATATTTCCTCCTCCGTGCGAGAACCTCCACCTCCTTGGGATCTACTGCTGGTACTGGTAAAGCTCATGTGCGCTTATCTGAACCAGTGCACAGGTGTGAACTTCCACCTGTCGGAAGACCGGCTTCTTCTTGGTGGCTATCACGTGAGAAGGATGGGAGAGCTCAGGCACTCTGCATCGCTGCCTCCTTACCTGGTCTTCCACAGGACAAGGTTGTCCTGCTTCCCACCGAAATTGCTCCGAAGGTGGTGTTGGAGTTTCACCTTAAGCAGGTGTTGACTCTGCCGTGTTCTACCCCAGTCACACCTGGAGGCAGAATATAGGCTCCATACTCTGGACCCTAGAAAGGCCGCTTACTATAAGGAGCGCACGGTTGAAATTTGGGGAGAGGTTCGCCAGCTGTTTGTCACCTGGTGCTGAAGCCGCACCTGGCAGACCTGCAGCCAAGCGGACGATAGGCAGGTGGGTCACCTCCTGCATAGATCTCTGCTATAAGTTGGCGGGCATGGAGCCTCCCAGAGGGATAAGAGCTCATTCTCCCCGCCATACTGCTGCATTGGTGGCTGCTTTAGGGACGTCCCTATCCAGGAAATCTGCAGGGCTGCTACCTGGAAGTCGGCACACACCTTCATCACCCATTACCACATCGACCTTTAGTCATGCCAGGATGCTGGCTTTGGGGCCTCTCGGTTCTCCAGCCCTTTCCCAAGTAAGTATCGGGGTGTTCGGGCTTGCCTCCTCCTCCTGGAGAACTGCTAGAGTCTGCCAGACAGTGGATGAACAACATATCCATGTCCTTAGAAATATAGTTACCACCTGTAACAGGAGTTCTAGGAATGGTATATGTTGTTCATCCACACGACCTACCTGACCTCCCCCGGCTTCAACGCACAACCTGAGCTTCCAGCGGGCCAGATCTGGCATCATGGGGCGGAGCCGAGAGTTTTACCACCGGGTGGGTGGAGGAGCCAGCTTGAAGACCTTCCGCAAGATTTAAAGCGGCAAGGATACCTGCCAGACAGTGTGGATGAACAACATATACCATTCCTAGAACTCCTGTTACAGGTGAGTAACCTGTATTTCAGGTACCCAATCATGCATGCTTCTCGTCAGAGATGGTAGAGTTGCAATACAGTGTAGCAGTGGCTGCTTTGCTGTGTGTGGTGGTGGAGCTTTTTGTTGATGGCGCCTAGCTGCACCAAAATACCACAATTCATCTTTACTCCTACCTCTGGTCCCCTACCTGTAGAGTTCAAGTCCTCAGGGTCTGGAGGAAGCAAGAATACTGGCTGGTTGCAGACTGAGCCTTGAGAGCCAAATAAGGTAGGCTTCAACATGGTGGTTTACACACAGGTTTAGTTTCAATATCATCCATTGTAGATAATAAAAGTGCTACATTCAGAAGCAGATAGGTTGCCATAATGATCTACATTAGACCAAACTCAAAATATGTGTCAGTGTCCCTTTGTACCATTTTTTGAAACATTACTAGATGGTTGGAATGGACGGCGGACAAAACTGAGTTTGTCTAAAATATGTTTTCTTGTTCTAAATGCCTCTTCCTGTGTTTCCAAAGTGTTCTCAGTCCTCAGCAGTGGTGTTCATCATTTCAGTAGCCAAAGCCGTGAAGTGATCTGTACGCCCTCCTGTACATATGCATAGCACGTGCATATTATCTGCCTCTGATGTTACAGCAGTAATGCTCCCTGCCTCTCTGAGGGTCTATCCTACTGTAATTTGTCTCCACAATTTCTTTGTATAGCAGAAAAGTACAGCTGCTTCTCATAATTAGAGTCTGCACATTTCAAACACGTTAACAAACCAATTATTGACCACCATATTACACAGGCATCACCCAGGAATTTATGTGTGTGTGTGTACAATCATAAAGGCTAGCCCTAAACTGGTAGGAGCAATCACCAGGCTACAAAAGCGATTAAACAACCAATATAGTTTAAAATGAATAAACATTTAACCTTTTATTAGTTATTTATTGGTGGCACAGTTGCTCCTGGATGCACCGCTTTAAAACTGCCATACGCACTGGAAACAGAGTGTGACAGACATCCGGTCCTGTGCAGATGCTAAATAAAAATGACAGCCGAGCACATTTACAATAGATAAAAGAAACACTGTGTCATGTGAAGTCTATAAACTGAACCTCAAGTATTCCAGTTAAAGCGGGCAGTGTAATAGTTCCAGAGTGCTTAACTATAGGCCGATTAGCCTAACTTCCATCTGTTCTAAACTGATGGAAAGGATATTAAAACAAAATAGAAAGTGAAATGGTAGTACTACACCTTACAGATCAGTCTCAAAATAGTTTCCATAAAGGATTGTCATGTGTTACAAATCTCCTGTCATTTTATGAGTTTGTAAGTAATCGTCTGGATAGGAATATCTCCACTGATGTCATCCTCCTGGATATAAGAAAAGCATTTCATACAGTGCCTCATAACTTATTGATATCCAAATTAAATGTCATTGGAATCAACAAATATATTGTTAGATGGATCAATAATTGGCTTACTAATTGTAAAGAGTCCATTAGGATTAATACTGTACTGTCCAGGGAGGAGGGTGTCACCAGTGGAGTGCCCCAGGGATCGGTGTTTGGTCCTGTGCTGTTTTCCTTGTATATTAGTGATATGGGGAGAGGCATAATAAGTGTCATCTCAAGATTTACAGATGATACCAAGATAGGACGAGAAGTGGAATCCTTGCAGAATCATCTAGATTTTTGTCGGACTTGGAAAAATTGAAAATTGGGAAAATATAATAAAATGGAATTTAATGAATCTAGTGCATTGTTATGCACTTTGGTAAGAACAATCCTGGATATATATATAAACTTAATGGTAAAACTCTTAAATTTTCCAAGAAGGAACTCAATTTGGGAATTTGGGTGAACACTGACTTAGCTTCTGTTGATCATTGTTGTAATGTGTCACTTACTACTAACAGATTATTAAGAGCTATAAATAAAACCTTCTTAACAAGGGATAGAGAGTGCCTAATGAAATTATATAAATCTTATATCATTCCATACCTTGATTATGGATCTCCTATCTGGAGCCCATATTTAAAAAGGGAGATCAAGTTAATAGAAAAAATGCAAAGGAAACTAACAAAATCGTTAATAGGTTTAAAAAACCCCCAAGGAATACAGGTTAAGAATAAATGATTTAAAACTGTTTCCCCAGAGACTTGATGAAAAGAGGTGATTTACTTCTGACTTACAAGATTTTGCAGAATCCTATTTTGATGGGGTTATGTGGGTTAAAAAGTAAAATATATCACCAAAGGAATTGAGATCCCATAGGAGACAATTATATGTTCTTATGGTCAAAACAGTTAAAAGATACATTTTCTTTACTATTAGATCAGCAAAATTATGGAATTCCCTACCTAGTAATATAGTATTGGCACCCTGCTTTGAAGCAATTTAAACATATATTTCTTATCCATAATCAGTTTGGCCATTAACCCCACTAGGAGTGGAAGACAATTAAATGGGCTCTCAGCCTACTTTATCTTAACTTACCAAGTATTACCAAGTAAGGTTTGTCTGTTTGCAGATAACACCAAGATCTGCAACAGAGTAGATTATCCAGATGGGGTAGGCAGAATGAGAAGAGATCTGGATAAACTGGCAAAATGGTCAGAAGAGTGGCAACTGGGGTTTAACACAAAGAAATGCAAGATCATGCACATAGGGAAGAGAAACCCTGAAGGCACCTATAGGTTGAGAGGGGAGTTGTTGGCAATCACAAGGGAAGAAAGAGACTTGGCCATCATCATCACAGATGACCTGAAATTATCCAAGCAGGCCACTAAAGCAGTAGGTAAGGCTAGAGGGATGTTGGGGTGTATTAGTAGGGGTATCACAAGTCATAAGAGGAGGTAATAGTCCCTCTTTACAAGACACTAGTTGAGCCCCATCTGGAGTACTGGAGGCAGCACCTGCACAAGGTCATTAACAAAATGGAGGCCATTCAGAGAAGGGCAACCAAAATGGTGCAGGGACTGCATCAGAAAACATATGAGGACAGATTAATGGAACTCAACATGTATACCACAGAGCAAAGGAAGGAGAGAGGTGATGTGATTGAAATATTCAAACATCTTAAGGGCATTAACAAGGTGAAAGAGTCTAACATGTTTCAATGTAAGAAAAAGAGCAGGATAAGAGGACACAACATGAGACTGGAGGGGGTCCGATTAAGAGGTAATGTAAGGAAGTTCTTTTCACAGAAAGGGTGGTGGGTACATGGAACGGCCTAACTCAGGAAGTGGTGGATATGAATACAGTACAGGACCTCAAACAGGCATGGGATAGGCATAAGGGAGCAATACAGATGAGTATGACTAGATAGACCATTGACAGAGTAAAGGCCTATAGCACATTCATAAGGTAGAAAAAAAATGGGCAGACTGGATGGGCCTTGTGGTCCTTATCTGCCATCAACTTCTATGTTTCTATGTTATTCTATATTTATCCTTACTCACTTCATTCTATTATGCTATTCCATTCACTCATTTGATGTGCACTCCTTTTTGTTCCTCACTGCAAATCCACATCTGGTCTGTTTGCCTTCCCTATCCACCTTTCTACCCAGTGATATAACCACCCTCTACCCACTCAACTCTCATCCTCACTTCACTCTGACAAATTACTCTTTCTGGTAAACTTCCCCTAAACTATGCAGCTGCACTCCCCAGTACCCTGTATTCTGGTACCACTACTCTATTGTTACGTATCCTAGATTGCTTCCACTACTTTTGTAAATTGTATATTTTATAACTCTGTAAATTTGTATATTTGTAGTTTAATTGTATTTTGCTTTATACACTCGAACATTAATTATCTAGACTAGCCAGGGATGTGGAATTTGTCTGGATAATCAATCATCCAGTTAAATGAAAATCATTGACATGAGGTAACATTGTTTGAGACCAGGTCGCTAGTCCATACAAATGAATAATCCAGATAATCAGTGTCAGGATAATTGAGGTTTGACTATACTGTTTTGTATAGCTTATTTACCTGTGAAACTTTTTGCTAGCTATATTCTTCCCATTACAGAATAACTCCTCTCCTGTGTTGTCTATGGAGAAAGCACAAGCTCAGTGCACTACTCTCAGCAACAAACTTGAATACTTGAACCAAGGGGCAGGATGTAGATAGAGAAGTGAAGGGGACAGTAAAGGCACATCCTTTGGCAAAACTGTGACACACATTCTAAAAACAAAAAGTGTGTCCACCACTGGCAATAATGAAATGATGACTAGCAATTTAGAAGGAGCTCCATAATGGTGTGGTACCTCAGGATACCAGAAATGATTCACAAGACCATTGGTAAGAAAATTATTATCTATAATGTCTTGTTTTTATAGGGAATACCAACATCTTTCAGTGTTTCATTTTGGTTGTTTTTATTCAGCTGGATTCCTGTGTGTTCCAATTTGCTAAATAAGAGGTGTAGGCTCTCTGTTGACAGAGACAGAGGAACTATGTAGACAGGACTCAGTTAAAAGAAATATAAAAACTCATAAAGTGAAAAGACAAGCTTAATACATTGGGTGTACCTATCCCAGTCACCAGATTTTAATAAAAAAACAGCAAACAACATAATGCTTACATTTTAACATTAAAAAGAGCCAGGATTCCTAGTGCTGACCTTTGGATCATTTGTAAAGCATCTGTACAGCCAGTACTAGAATATGCATGCCTAGTGTGCCAGTCTTCTTCATTCAAAATTAAGATACTCATTCTGGAGAAGATACTGTACAAAGCAGGGCTATTACAATAATTGTTGGGTATGAAAACAATGTGCAGGAACTGATTGCAGAAAAATGATCAAAACTTTAGAAGAGAGGAGATTGATTTTAATAAAGATTTTTTTCAAAGGTGTTGAATCTGCACATAACAATCTCTTGCCACAAAGAACTGTTAACAATACTCCTTAATAAGCAGGCAAGCAAACATGTATAAAACAATTTGATAGAACTGAACATTTCAGAAAAAGCTTTGATCCAGAAGCAAATGATCTGATACCTTTTAATGGACCAACATAGATGTAACAACAAGAACAAAGTGCTCTAGCTTTCGGACCAACAAGTCCATCATCAGAAGCATAAGGACAGTTATTTAGAAAAAACAATACTTTTAACACCCAGATCATGCAGAAAGAAACAGAAAAAAATCCCCATTGGTTTAAAATACTCATTTAAAAAAAACAGAAGATGATATCACATAAGTTTAACAGTACCATGTCACCTTAAGCTGGGAGAGTCTCAGGGTTAAAGGTGCTTAGTGCAGAAGACATTCAAAGAACTCTATTGCATATAAATTAAATTGACATATGAGATAACAACTACTTGAGAGATGGCTCTTAAATCAAATTATAAGTGTCACAATGTGTATAAGAATGCAATACTGAGAAACAAACACCACCTGGATTAAAGACATACTAAGATTGTTTTAGGACTACAAGAAGCATCTATGTATGTATTACAGACAAAAAGTAACCAGTAAAGCTTTCTTAAAAGATCAGTAGGTACACACTGTATGATGTATAAAACTTAGCTGGACCCATTACCCAGTTATACTCTCCTGCTAGATATTATGCCGCATTAACTTCAAAAACCTATAGTGTAGTAACAGAACTTTATAAATGATGATATAAATATAAATTGACAGTATAAGTGTCAAACAAAGAACTCTTGTCAAGGACCACCAAGGACTTAAGACCATGTAGCCTGATATGTACTGATGTCAATAAATTCTCAGAGTATAACAACTTGATGTACCGAAAATGTCTAAGGAATCTGAATAAGGAATAAAAATTAAATTCTCTCCTCCCCTCCACACACACATAACACACCCTACCCCACCCCAGATCCCCATAACGTGGGGGGGATAACTAGTTTTAAGGAAATACACACACACACACACACACACACACACACACACACACTCCTAATGCACCATCATTCACATCAATCACTGCAATTGTTACCCAAACGAATTCAACTTGTCATGAAATCCCAAGTAAAAGGGATCATGTATCCTAATATCTACAGAGTAAAAATGTGACATTATTTAACCTTACTCTATCTGTGCAGTAACAGTCCAAAGATTCTGGATAGAACCACAATGAAATAAAACTTCCACCCTCCCAAGGGTAAGGTAACTAGAAGTAAATATAAAGTATGCAGTAAGACAAGAGGTTGTTTGTTACCAAGGAAACCTCTCAATACAAGAATATCCTTGTTGTGTATGACTACTCATACACATTCCTCTATATGTGTAGCAAGCATACCTCTTAAAATCATTAGGTTAAGCATTACCGTTGTATGACATAGGCACCACTAGTGGCATCATAGGGAAAGCATTGATGACAACCTGTTTTCTTCTGCAGGAAAATGAACATACAAGCATTGTCAAGGTTTTGATGCCCAATCCCACCATTGAAGTAGCATATTGTAGCTATGTTTAATTAACATAACTACCTTTGCACTAATTATTAGTATTTTCTATGTTTGCTTCATCACTTTCAGGCAACAATAATTATATGTGAGACTTACTATGTCAGTTTCAGTATTCCAGGATCAATGTCTCTTATCTCCACAGTGCATATCCATATTGCTTTCTGGATCACTGTTACTGGATTACTTTTCAATATACAGTAAATGTGCAAATGGGAATGCAGTGAGTACTTCTAGTTTCTCCTTACCACCTTCACCCATGCCTATGCCCTCTGCTCCAGGGATCTCCTGCAATTTATTGTATATAGTACTAGGGCAGACAGTGGTAAGCTTGCATTTGACTACCTTGCCCTTGACTGCTGGAATAAACTCTCACTTCACCATACCTTGGAGTCCTTCTAGAGTTATTTGTCTTGAAAAGGGAATTGTTTGATTATCTGGAATGCTCCCTGTCTCCGTTTAAGTGATTAACCTACTATAGTAACTATTATCCACTGTGTGTATTTATTTGTTACAGCAATTTTATTATACCATTTATTTGCTACTTAGTCTGTGTTGATGTATAGCGTTGGGTATGTGTGTGTGTGTATACTGGCCAAATATAAATGTTAGAAATATTTATATATACTATTAGTGTAAATGATAAATGTATGTAAACTAATAAATATAAATATTAAAGTATATATATATATATATATATATAAAAATATAAATGTTAAATATATATATATATATATATATACTATTAATACTATAAATATTAAATATATATATACTATATAAATATTAAAATATATATATATATATATATACTATTAAAATAAATATTAAAGTATATATATATACAATATAAGTATTAAATTATATATATATACTATACAAATATTAGAAAATATATATAATATTAAATATAAATATTAAATGTATATATATACTATTAAATATATAAATGTTAGATATTATATATATATACTATTAAATATAAGTATTTAAATATGTATATATATATACATAATAAATATAGTAGTTAAATATATATATATATACTGAACAATAGAAGAGATCTTATTACTTTAGTATATTATATCTCCTTAAACTGAACTAATAAAAAAAAATATTTTAAAAATATATACATATTCAACAAGCAGGCAAAAGCTATCATTATATGTATGGTCTGTGTTCCTCTTTCGTACTATGTTTTGGCCATTATCTCAAATTAAAATGTTTCACATTTGAAAGATCAGGATCTGTCAGTATCTGGTAACTTTTGAAGAGCTCCTTGCAGTAAAACATAACTTATCCCTGAAAGGTGTTTTTTTGTGCACTCAAACTTAACCATTTGTTCCCATTGCATGAAACATTTCAATAAGACATATGCACCTGAATGTTAAGCAAAGCATGCAATAACATGCAACAGACTGATAAGATCAGCAACTACCTCTGTTTTCTTGAGACTATTAAGAATTTGTTCAAGCCTTGATCCCTAAAATTGCAACAGTGGGGATCTGTAGAATAGTTTTGCAGTTCCTAGTATGCAAATAATGTGGAAAAATTATTCCAATAACTATATTAAGGTTTTCATGCAAGTTCTTGTCTTCATTTTTCTCTGTCTTTGTTAATGTTTAAGTTACTACATGATGGACGTCTCAAGTGGTACAATATGTCATAACCACACTTATACCAGCTGGAGAGGTATTACAAACCATAGGTAACTTTGTGGTCATAATACTCCAGCACTTTGCTAGAAACCAGCTGTTTACCTGCACACATAAACCTGCCTTCCTGGTTAGGCCAATAAATTCCAGTTTTGTTTTAGCCAATAACACATACTGTCTGGTGCAGGTAAACTGAAAATAAACTAATAATGCACTGAAAAAATGTGGTATCTTTAGAATACCGGGATCATCAGATAATGAGGTTTGGGTCATTCTCACGTAAATCATCCACAGTACCTAGGATTATCCAGGCAAATTATCATTATCCATGTCAATCCTCCCAAATATGGATCCTTGAGCTATCCATAGATGCGTGATTTGTAACAGTTAATAAATCTGAGCATTTTTAGATTAAGCCTCTATACATCCATTTACCCCCTACATGGCGACATTTCACTAGCGAGGTCCCCACAGCGACTACAGTGCCTAACCACGGTGGGAGACCCACTGGAACCTGGCACTGCCTGTCGGGGCCTGCACCCCCCCCAATCAGCTCCGACTGGAGTTGAGAATCTTTACGTGGGTGGTGCGGGGGGTGCAGCCCCCCGAAGAAAACAAAGGAAATGATAGCGAACCGGCAGCTGACTGCAGAATGCGGTCAACCTGCTGGTGTCGCTGACAGGGCGTTCAACAGAAATACTGTCGGACTCCTGTCGTGGATCGTTATACATCAGTAATGCCAAAAAGAAATGCAGTTCTTCTAAATTTGTTTAGAGCTGGACATTTAAAAGTTCCTATCATTTCTTATCCCACAGTGTAAATTCTCTCTGCAGTTAAAGTACATAGACACCAACGTAGGCTACATTTTGTTTTGAAAATTAACGCAGTTTTGTTGTTGCTCTCCTGACCCATAGTTTTCCAATATTTTAGGGCAAACTCCAGTTGTCAGAGATGTTACTGCTCTCGACCAGCTAATGAAAGTCACTGATGTGACAAATGGTATTATTTTAAAAGAAAAATAAAAAAAAAAGCACAAGGGCTAAAGTGAGGCGTATTGTTTATTGACAGGAAAGCCACATTTTAGAAAGCATATCAGTACACACATTACCATAATAAAGTGCTCATTAAAGGTGTTGGGTAAATTACTATGACATACTTTAAGATGGTTAATGTATACTTCGAGACTGAAAAGTATCAGAATATGGAGTTAATCTACAGAGGCTGCAACACTAACCATAGCAACGATGTACTGCATCAAGATATGTACGTTTTAGACTTGTTTACAGATTTCATCATCTAAACCCTGGAGCACATGATTCAATATTCAATTATATATGTATATCTCTCACTCTATCTAGATATATATATATGATAGATAACCCACTCTAAGGTGTGCGGTGGCGCTCTGATATATACAAGCTTTAGGTGCGCGGCCTCATGTATCAACCACCAAGGCGTGTGTATATCAGAGTGTGACCGCACACCCTAGAGTTGGTTATCTATCTTATAAAATGGCAAAATTGTTTTGGATGGGGAGGGGTGAAAGTGCAGGTGTGTAGTCACACTTTGATATATGCACAGTCATGTGATGTGTTTCAACCAATCAGTAGACATGATTTTTCCTACCCATTTTATATATATACTGTATGTATATATATGTATATATATATATATTGTAACCAGGTAATCTGAAGAGCTGTTATGTTCACGTTTAACAGTGACCCAGCTGGGACATGAGCACCCAATGTACTGTATACAGCATATAAAAATCATGCAGCATACAAGATCAATGATTTCTCATGAATACTGCATACAAGATCAGTTAAACAGCAGTGTTTGGATAATGACATTAACTAAGACTGTAGCAAACTATTAAAATTCCTGTAGCTTGGGTAATGCAATTTCATAAGGACAATGACAAAAAAATTCTTTAACTTCACAGGGTGCATAGTTCTTATCAGCAGAACAAACAAACTGTTCTACCGGATGACTAACAGGTGTATGATAAAAGTCAAGTATCCATAAACATGTCCATAACTACTATACAGAAGGAATATAAGCAACTATTAGTTTGGACATTAATGGGCCTACATTGTGTTCGCATTTGTCGACTAAAGAGTACCACTGTAGGTGAGAATAAAGCTCACAGTTGCACATGTACTTGTTAGCATTAAGAACAAACTGCCAGGCCCTATTGTATAATACATGCATATTTTAAAGTACACTGTTCAAGATAGCTGAGAAACTGAGATTCCATAATCAAGCACTGGAATTAATAGGTTTTATATAACCTACTGTATTTTCTAGTGCTAAAGATCAGAATTACTTAATTATGGTAAAGCAAACCTAGATTTATGTGAGTTGATTTTGTTAAAGAACCAATGGCTTGCCATGCAATAGAGTCAGTGCACTGTTAAGGGTCATTCTCAAATACCTCTACTTGGAATAGAGTGCCATATCAATAAGTTTCTTATCTAAGGTATGTATTTCTATAGAAACACTCTCTCCTCTTTGCAATGCTCAAGGCAAACACTTGTTCCCACCTCTTTTGAAATGCTCAAGATCGTGGACTTTTTTTTGCATTTAGTACTAGTTCATTAGTGTGTAGCCATGACTGCAGTTTTAAGAAGCCATTCTGAATTAGTCTTAGAAATGTGTGCAAGTCCCTGTTTTTGGAGTACAAAAGTGTATCATCTGCATATATTAGCATCTCAGTGTAGGAAATGGAAATACAGAAAAACAAAACATTTTTTAGGAAGAAAACTTCTGAAGAAGCAGGTGACCCAAAGACGTTTTAGGCAACAATAAAGGAATTAAATGTAAAGTTTACTAACAATGGGCACACCACAGAAACTGGGTGCATAGGCATACATATATTGGAACGCCATGCAGCGGGCGTCCCATGGATCCCCAGTGGCATTCACCAATGAGTGCGCATGCCAAGTGCACACCCAATTCCCTGGCTGTGCTGGCAGCTCTGCATCAGGGCAGTCCAGGGGAAGGGATGAGGGCATGCCCACACTATGTGCCATTCACAAGGTGCATAGTGCTGTGCACAGGGGTGTAGGTGGGTGCTGGATATGGAAGTAGGGACCCTGCTGCAAGTGACATACATGCTGCACTCCGCACACAGAACCCCTGCCCGGTCCCTGCATCTTTCTGTAAACCCCAACAACACACAAGTGTGTCTGGGCATGGTTCAGAAGGACTGAAATTCCACCCACCCACACACACATCCATGCCCCTACCCAAGTCCCAGCAGTAAGATGTCACCCTCCAACACATCTGTGTCCCAGCCCAATCCCAGCACCAGGATGGACCCCCACAAAACAAATCCTGCCCCAGTCCCATATGCCAAGCCACCCCCAACACACAACCAAAATCAGACCCCAGTATGGTAAGAGTGTACATCTCCCCACAGCAGTACCCCTGCCCCGATCCACATATCAGTGACACCCCCAACACACAGCCCCATCCTAGTGGTTCCTGTCCAGTACTTCAAATGCCGGCAACCCCCAACCCTGATCCTGCCTCACACCTCACCACCACTTTGGTGGTCTGTGGCCCACAAAGTCAAGAAAATGTGGGTTCCTCCCATAAAGTCATAGGTCACGTGGGAGCTGGTGGGCAAAGTAGATCCAAGAAATCAAAGAAATGGCCAGCCATGCCTATTAACTTGTAATATTTCTTAGTCTTCTTGACAATAGAGCCTACTATCCCAATGTTTCACCTCAACAGGCTTCTTCAGGGTAGGATCTAATTATAATCAATACATAAATTGTTTTAGTATATACTGTAGTCATTGAACATATATTAATAAAATGTCACCAATTTTAGTACATATCCTGAGAGAACAACTGCCATAGTCTGCCACTCAGTGCTTATCTTCAAAGGTATTATATACATGCTATAGTCACTCTTATTTATATTACAATAACTTCAACAGTTGGTTACCACTTAGGCTAGGGGCTAACTGCAGTTCCGCCCCTCAGCCTGCCTCACTATATAAACAACCCTGCATTCAAGCACACTGTAGCAGACTGGAGTAGACACTACATATAGCACTTGTGCAGGTAAGAACAGCCAGCATTTTGTCTGCTCAGTCTTCATAGTGGAGGAAAAGGGACAAATTGCAAGGAAGCAGCAGGAACAAAGAGAAGGAGGAGATGGACACAAGTCCATTTCTAGAGGAAAAAGTCCTGAAGGGACTTGTAGCTCTGAAAGTGGATAAGGCTATGGAACCAGACTGGATGCACCCAAGGGTATTAAAAACTCAGGAGGTGCTGGCTGGAAATGGATGTGGTTCCTGAGGACTGAAGAAGAGCAAATGTGATCCCTCTATATGAGATTTCTATGTAGCTCCACTCATATATTTCTGGATTGAATTGATGCCTTGACATCAGGCTGCACCTGAGAAAGGGATGCATGTTCAGTATACCTACCTGATATTAAAATAAAATAAATAAATAAGCATGGCAACAGGGAAGAGGCTAGCGACCATAGGCTGGTGAGCCTCACCCTCAGTGGAGGAAATTACTGGAAACACTGATAAAGAAAAGGTTGGCAGAGTATCTTGAATCTAATGGGCTACAAGACCAAAATCAGCATGGATTCATAGGTGGAGGTCATGCCAGATGAACCTGATTGATTTATTTGACTGGGTGGCCAGGAAATAGGAATAAGATAGGAAAGGAACTTCATTTATGTAGTGCCTTTCCAGGGCACAAAAGTGCTTTTCAGTGCAAATAAATTGATATTGCAAACAATACGTAACAGCAAACAATAAAACTCTCTTCAAATTAGAAATTTAAGATATACATATACCACAGAGACTGGTGGCACTTATCAGTCTCTTGAGAAGGCCTATCTAAACAGCCAAGTAACAGCAAACAATAAAACTCTCTTCAAATTAGAAATTTAAGATATACATATACCACAGAGACTGGTGGCACTTATCAGTCTCTTGAGAAACCTATCTAAACAGCCAAGTATTTAGTTGTGATTTAAAGCTTTCCACTGAGGGAGCAGAACAGATGGATTTCGGGACAACATTCCAGAGCCTCGGTGCAGCCTGTGACAGGGCGCTTCTGCCACTGTTGCAACAGTTCTTCTATTCCTTAGTTTATTCTGTCCTTAACAATTTTTAGTCCATAAGATTGGCCACCTATGGGCAACCCCTTCCCTTTCTTGACTATGCTATAGTGCCCTCTTTAATTTTGCTTTTCCCTCTCAGGTCGTCATACAGGGAGGTTATTGTTGTGACCTCCAAGCATATGTAAAACAGGTTGTGTTTATCGTTGTTTGATTTAGTATGTAACAGCACTATGTCATAATGTACCTTATGTTTATGAAACCTGTACATGTTGAAAATACCATGGCACTAGGTGTTTTTGATAATGGGAAAAAGTACTAGGTGACTATTATAGAAATTAAGTTAGTTGTGCTATTTAAAATACATGTAAATTGCTGTAAACTGAACACGTTTGAAATTTCATGGTGATCTGTATATATCCCATGATGGAAAGCATCATGGAAGTATGTTTGATGTATTTCTTTGAAACTTGACTTGTTGCCAATGCACTTTGGGGTAACCCATGTTTCAGTGTTTCTGCACTGAGATTCTTTGTTTTTAGCTTGTTTTTTTTTCTTTTGAGCCCGCACTACCCAAGCAAATGGGATTTCTTCTATACTGTGATGCAAGCACCGGACAAGGGCCAAACACTTGGTATCCTGTACCCTTGAGTTAAGCAAGGCATTTGACTCTGTGCCTCCAAAAAGGCTGGTAAAGAAATTGGGGGATTTAGATGTAGGGGAAGAAGTCACTAGATGGGTGGGGAATTGGATAAGGGAAAAATCCAAAGTATGGAACTAAATGGTACATACTCCAAGATCGGGGGGTTATGAGAGGGGTCCACAGCGGTCAGTCCTGGGTCCAATGATCCATAATGCTTCATTTGTGACACTGAAGAAGGGATCCAGAATGAGATGTGTTTGTTTGTGAATGACACAAAAGTACTGTATGTAGCAGCAGTGTGGATAGTGAGGAACACAGGTAAGAAATGATAAGAGATGTGGTGATGTTGGAGATTTGGTCCAGGGTTTGGCAACTGAAATTCACTGCCAAAAAGTGCTAGGTTATGCACTTGGGGATGTGTAATCTGAATACTGAATATTGAATTGGGCAGTTTGACTGGTACAGACTTCTGAAAAAGAAGGATCTAGGGGCTACAATTAGTAATAATTTCAAAACCTCAGCCTAATGTAATGTAAGCCCCCCCTCCTGATATTTAGGGGGTATCCATTTGGTGAAGGTGGGAGGGGGCACTGCACAATGAAGAAACACAGTCCAGAAACAAAATAGAAAAACAGTACGTGGATTCCCACGGGTGGTACAGGTGATGGATTAGCTCCATCAGGGGTGCCTCTGGACCTTCTGGGTGGCAAACGGTAACACTGGTGGGAATGAAGACCATTGAATCTTCTTCAAAAAATGAGGGAAACACTGAAACTGCAGAAAATGGGGAATCACATTTAATGAACAGATAATAAAAACAGGAACAGAAACTCCATGGAGCAGTAAAACACAAATTGGTTGCTTTGAACCATGTGGTCACCTCATAAGTTCAATAGCACTCTGGACCAGAGAGGTCATATTGAAATTAGTGGCGCTCTGGACCATGGAGGTCACAAGCGTGAGCAAGTTAGTTCAGGCAGCCACCCATAGCCTAGGCAGCTACAGTCCAAATGCAGGCAGCAAACTTGTGGCCGAACAGGCCCTCAAACAGCAGGCACCAACAAGACTTTCCTTTCATTTACGATCTCTCTCAGCTCCCAGGAGGAGCACGGACCTCAGGGAGGTGGCCTACTCTGCAAAGGTCACCCCTTAGTCGCTTCTCCCTCCATGTCCTCTGAGTCCACACTTCTGAGGGCAGTTGCCCCAGTCCCACAGCCACCCTCAGTGCTGGCTTCTTTGGAGCACAGAAATATAAAGTCCCAGAAAAGAGGGGAAGACTAGGGCCGCCTGGGGCTTTCCCAACACCCCTAACCCCTACCAAACGCTCTCACCTCATTTTTCTCATCACACTGGCTCCTTTGCATGCTGCTCCAGGCATGCTCCCTTGCTAACAGCAGACTTTTCCCTCTGTCCCTTTCAAGGGACTAAAGCTGCAGGCTGACCTCTAATACAGGGCTCCCAAACAAATGACCACCACCATGTCTGTTTCCCCCATTAAACTTGTGTGGCCCAAAACAACAAACAATCCGGCTGCATGGCTGAGTGGGCGAATGCCCCTCTGACCACCTCCTTTTTTCTCTCTCTTGGGTGATCTCTCTTGAAGGTGCCAAAAACCCCTCTTTTATTTTCTTCCCCAAGGTGCCAAAAGCCCCCAAAGGTCCAACCATGGACCAACCACCTAGGCACCAAATTACTGTGCTCACTAAGATTTCTGGGACCTGTAGTCCCTACTAAACTATTTACAGTTCTCCCTTACAGTGCCAGCCAGCACCGAAACTACTCTAAAGAAAAGGATCAGCCACTCCTTTAAATTTTCTCCCACAGACGGCTGTGCATACCCAGTAGCATGGACCACTGAAAAAATATTTATAATTTTATTTTTATTATTAAATTTCCTTCCATGTTCTAGGTGGTCCTGAGCCTGGCCAACCCCAGAAACAGGACCTCCATTAAATTTACTTTTTGAGGTGGCCACTCATGGCAAAAAGCGAGCCACCATTACTATTTATAATTCACAAGTTGCTGTTGCCACAGAACCCGCAGGACTGAGAAACCACTCAAAGCATGCTTGGAAGTGTGAAACAACAGTGCAGCTGCTGACCCCACCACCAAGAGCCAGAACACCACAACAGAGTGGCCAGATCCTCAAAGTGCCACCCTAGACTGAATGCATCCAAATCCCCAAGAGCCACCAACTGACATCAAAACAGAGGGAGACTAGAATCAAGAGCTCCCTTAAAGGTAAGCTCATTTTGGGGGTCTTACACTTCCCCTGTTAAATGCTCACCATCCTCAGCAAGCCTCAACCCATCTACAACTATTTACACTATTCTTATACTCTACTCAGGCTATCACTACCTAAACGAACACCAGTCCGGCTGTGGAGGAGACTGAGTGTGAAAACAAGATAGGGTAGTCACTGAACCTTCGTTGTCAGACAGACAGACTGTGGGGTCCTGTTACTAGAGTGGAACCGATCTTGTGACAAAAATGTATCATGGTCAGATTTGGAGCCCCATTCTAACTGAGTCATCCATCATCACCAGGGCCTCATTGTCATGGCCAGCACAGACCCAGAAGAAAGCATCCAACACTCAGGATGAAGTGTTCATCATCCCTAGCACAGATCAGGAATGTACCCATCTGCCCACCAGCATTGCTGAGGCCTAACTGCACCGTCTGAACCACCCAAGTGGAAATGCACGTTTTCAGAACAGGAGTTAACATGTCACTATATAGAAACTGAGGGAGGATGCCATACAGTGCTGATTGACTGTGGTCCATCTGGTGCCACCATGACACAGGCATCTCTGGAGGATCAGATGAGGCATCACCCCAAGATAAAGGCAGCTCTTGCCTAACTCAGAAGGCCACAGGGTGAGGCCTGGGGCTTGTGGAGGTGAGAGAGTCAAGCGAGTAGACTGAAACTGGAGGTCTTTTCTGGGCCAGCCACTTGGGGACTGTTGGCCATACACCCTCCCATAGCCCTGGATGCACCACTGCTATTCCCAGGAACCATACCAACCCTGAAGTATGTAGCAACACTCTGCCATTGAACCATGCTAGTTAAACTCCCTAGCAAAAGCTAGAAAATAAAGGGAGGGTTGCCATGGAAAGAGTGATGAGGTTAGTATCAGTTTGGAGATACAACAGGTTTGAATCTCCAAACCCTATAAACTTGCTCAGCTTCATGCAGGGTGAAATCTGTCCACCCCAGTACATGGGGACAATTTTTGGGGCCAAGCAGGAAAGTTTACACTACCCAGTGTTGAAAATAGAGGCTTATCTGCCCTCCACATTGTATTTTAAGCAACAACATTGTGTCACCCCTGCCACTCAAACCAGAGAACACAATAGCAACATGTAAACCATATAACTTTGAAACTACAACCAGAATGGATATTCTAGTTCATTAATGCATGCCGCATGACAGGCAACTATATACAGGAGTTGGAAGCCACATATCCTCTCTTGCCATAGGTACAGGTCACAGTAAACTCCCACCCAAGCAACTTGCAATGTCCAAGGCTAGATTGTGGCCACAGTGAGGATGTCTGCCCAGGTAACATAGAAATATAGACTTTGACAGCAGATAAGGATTGCTTGGCCCACCTAGTCTGCCCATTTCCTTACCTATTGGATAAGCTGCAGATACTAGTTAATTAACAGCCTACTTCCTCCTACCCTGCTCTAGAATTTGCCTTATGTCTGTCCCATGCATTCTAGGTCATGAGGGTTAGTCTTGTGGAGAATATTCTGTGCCTTTGCAGAATGGAGATAAAAGTGCGTTATGAATATGTCACTGTTCTACTTATGTGGCCTTCTTGCCATTGCAAGAGCAGCATATTTAACCCACACCATTTCAGTACCCTGACACAGCAGGGAGCTGGGAATTGTGAGGAATCAGATGGTTAGGTGCAGGCGCTTGAAGAATGCTAGCGAGGAAGAAGGTATCAGGGTGAGGAGGTTCAGAGGGTACCCAGGGTGAAATTCGAGCAGAGAGGGTCAGTCATGCTGGTTTCCATACACAGGGCTTCCACTGGACCAAGTGGATGGGCAGCGGCTGGGCCAGCAGCCACCAACTGTCTCATCTGAGCAGTGCTTTGTAATACCAGGTCAATGAGAAATAAGACTGCAATTATGGCAAACTAAATTTCCTCAGTTGACCCGGCCTGCATTATGGAGACCTGGTTGAATGACATGCCGGGTCACTTACAGAGGTGTTGGTTCAAGCCAGGTTCTCCGTTGTGTACTTCCAGAGGAGGGATAGCAGTTTTATACCCAGCCTGAACTTCTCTGTGCTTCTTGTGGAGTCTACCTTGGTGTTCGAATATCTGGCCATTCAAGGGCTCCAGGTGCAGACTGCAGAATCCTTCTCATGTACCAGTCCCCAACATATGAGAGGGAATTTCTGTGGAAAGCAGCAGATTTGATCACCGACCAGGTGTTGAAGTCACCAGATGGTTAATTCTGGCTGATTTCAATGCCTTGGTTAATGACAAACTCGCAAATTGGACATGATTTCTCCTAGACCATGGAACTCCCGGCCTGTCACATGCCATTGCTTTTGTGACCCATATTCATGGCCACTTCTTGGACTTGGTATTCTCACTGGGGCCCAAGGTTGATAATCTTGAGATTGATCCAGTCATATGATTGGATCATTGCACAGTGAAGTTCTTATTTGGGCCCCAAGAGTCCTCTCCTGTGGAGATGGTCCACCACCGCCTTTAAACGGGGTGACCCAAGCAGGACTTATAGGGAGGTATACCTATTGGGTGTGTTAACAGCTTGTGAGATAGGACTGGAAAAGCAGGAATGGCCTATAACAGGCCATTGCCTCAGCTCTCTATTCTGTAGCACCTGTTCATGTACAACCTAGGCCTTCCCAGTTGATCACCATGGTTTGATGGTAAGTTCAGGAGTTGAAGAACATGCATCAAAGGTTGAAGCACTGGTGGCAGAGATCCCAGTCTGAGGGAGACAGGCTGGCTTTCAAAACTCACTACAGTATCAAGGAAATCTCCATAAAGTTCCTGTCCAGGGAGATTGCTGCAGCAAAGAACAAACTGGCTCAGCTGTTCCAGACAGTGTAGACAGTCTCCTCCATCATGTCTGTCTCAGCCAGTGAGATCTTTGTCAACTACTAAATGCGAAGAGTTTACTCTGTTCTTTGCTGACAAGGTGTCTTCCATCAGGGCAGATATCCTCCCAGAAGGGCTACAGTGGGTGTGTGGTGATGGGTCTGAGGTTAACAGACATAAGCCTCCTGTCTGGGGTGAGTTTAACTCAGTGGGGAGAAGGAAGTCAGGAGATAATCTCAAACTGCATCCCACATTTTGTGATCTGGACCCAGGCACGACACATCTCTTAGTGGGCTGTGCAGAGTCCATTGGTCCAGTATTTGTTGAGATAATCCAGTGCTCCTTCTTGAAGAGTACTTCCCAGTGCCCTAAAAGATGCACTGATGAAACCTCTTTGAAGAAACCATCAATGGACCCAGATTGTCTTGGGAACTATAAACCTGTCTCTAACCTCCTCTCTTTCAGGGAAGGTTATTGAGAAAGTAGTGGTCATGCAGCTGCCTTTGATATCTATGAGCCATTTCGGTGTGGATTCTGGTCCAGGCACAATATGGAGACTGCAATAGTCATGGTGCAAAATGATTTCCTCCAGGTGAGAGATAGAGATGAATGGTCAATTCTCATTCTATTTGACCTCTGCTCAGACTTTGACACCGTGGATTGCAGGATGTTTTGGATCACCTTAGCTCTGTGGACATGCTGGTACTGTCATCAACTGGTCTGAGTCCTTTCTTAGAGGCAAGATGCAAAGGGTGGTGGTGATGAGAAATTATTCCTCTCACCCAAAGCCCCTGTCCTGTGGAGTTCCCCAGGGCTCAATTCTCTCACCCATGTTATTTGCAGTGCACATGCTACCTCTGGGGATATTGTTAGACATTACAGGATGGGTTTCCATTGCTATGCAGATGATACCCAACTATATATGTTATTTGCACCAGGGACACAGGTTGTTTTCCTGCATTGAACTTCTGTCTGGCCAAGATACAAGATTGGATGTCCTCCAATTGGCTAAGGCTTAACTCAGATATGATGAAGGTACTAGTGATTGATCCTGGTTGTTGGCAAGGAGCTAGGGTGGTGAGAGAGGCAACTGAACTTGTGCTTGATTCTTCTCCTCTTGCCGCCTCCGCAAATGTGAAAAATGTGGATGTTATTCTGGATAGTGAACTGACACTGGAGGCTTAGGTGTCGTCCATGGCCCAAAATAGTTTCTACCATCTTAGAAATATCACCCCAATTAAACCTTTTATTCCACCCAATGACTCACCCTCACTGGTACATGCCTTTATGACATCTGGAGTTGATTACTGCAACAGCCTTTACCTTGGGCTAAATGGTGGGACCCTGTGTCTCCTGCAGCTGGTGCAGAACACTGCATTCAGGTTACTGATGTGCCTTCCTCAGTTCTGTCATATGACCCCAGTATTGCATGATCTGCACAGGCTGCCAGTGAGGTGGTGGATTTCTTCCAGGTCGGTTTTGTGACCTACAAAACCCTACATGGACTGGGCCATAACTAGCTGCATGACCTTCTGTTTCCTCATCAGAACTCCTGCCTTTTTGTTCCTCTGAGGTGGTCCACTTAGTGGTTCCCAGGGTTGGTTGAAATCCTCTGATGAGTGGGCCTTTGATGCTGATGGGCCGATCCCGTGGAGTCGCTGAGTCATTAAGGGAGGCCCCTCACTGGAAGCCTTTAAGAGGGGTTTGAAGCCCCATCTTTTTAAGGAAGCTTTTGATAATTTATTGACTGATTTTATTTATAGTATTTTTAGCTAGACTTCATCACTTATTTAAGTCATGTTTTAAAATGTTTAATATTGCAGTTAAGTTGTATATTACTTTACTATTCATGCCTTGTATGTGTATTTATGTCATTTATAATGTACAGCACCATAGCCTTGAATAATGGATGCTTATAAATTGAGGTTTGCTTGCTTGCTTGTTAGTAGTGATGCCGACATGCCCTATGCAGGAAGCTGGGAATGTGAGCTTCTACAGCAGCTATGGGAATATTGTCCTGGGGATGCTGACTTCTTCAGTGTTGCCTGCCCAGCCCCTCCCCCACCTGGCTATCTTCCATTGCTCTGTTAGTGGTGCAAGCAAACTCTGGCATCGCAGATGCTCCCAGATTAACTAGGCTGCTTATGTGAGAGTGGGTAGTTGTGTCCATGGGGTCTGGCTGGAACAGGCCTCCTGCTGTGAGGCAGTTCTTTCCCCAACCCTGTTTGCATTATAGGCTGGATATGAAGGCCATTGCCAACTTAGGGGTCAAGCAGTAATGAGAGATGCGATTTTCTACAATCCTAAAGCATGCTGGATATCTCAATGCAAATATTATTCCCATGGCCCTCAAATGCTTTCTGGATGGGGTAAATGTTCTTCTTAGCAGGGTCAGTTCCACTGAGAAACCCTGAAACAGACTCACTGGATGACCTTTTCACTGTAGAGAACCTCTGATCCTGCCTAACTGCAATATATTTTCTTTCACATGGCACCTGAGCAGCTCAGTCATAATAGCCCCACTGGAGGTTTGATGGCTCGGGACCATTGAGCCCACTCAGTTTCAGTGGGCAGTAGTCTGGGGCATTCAGGAGTTCAGGTATGGCTCATGGAAGAAAATGGACTATATCAGAGCCTTCAACACCATCAGAGAACCAGATGAAATGAATATTGTTTTGTTCGGTGCTATTTTCTAGGTTGCCCACTTTAGAGAGGAGGTAATTAATCTGTCCAGCTTGGTCCTGAAGTGTGGCATGGACAAACTCCTTCATCTCTTCTACTCCCGCAGTCAGGCTTCTGTGCTGGAAACCCACCCTGAGAGTTTCTGTAGCTCAGAGACTGTTTGTGTTGAAGTAGCTTTGAAGGCTGTAGCGTCCTGCAATATCTGCTATAACATGCTGGTTATTCTCTGTAGGTCCCCAGGTCCTGCCTGAGCAGTTTCCATCGGGGTATATTCCTCAATGGAGTATCAGAAAAAGTCTGAGGAGCTCAGGACTTGCACAGGCTGCACTGCAGCACACCACCTCCTTCTCCTGAAAACTTCTGCCAGACTCAGATGTTACACTGTAGGTCAAAACCAAGCAAAACGTATCTCAAAACGAAGCATCTCAGGTAAGCCTGATCCACATTTCAAAGCTCTTTTCGATGGTTCAGTGAGGCAGATTGCTAGAGATTTTACCAGGGATGGAAACATTGCAAAAGGCTAGGCTGCCATCATGGTCACCGTTAAACCATGCTTCCTTCTGCTCTTTTTGATCTGGCAAGTGGAAGACAACATACACACCATGCAGGACCTGGCTGCAACAGTCCAGCACCAGTAGCCACAAACACCACCACCACCATCGCCATCACCACCTGCTGCAGCCCCTTGAGGGTGAGGACTTTTTATGACAGGCAGTTACCCTTTCTCTTTACTCCCCCTACACCCATGCGAGCAGTTGCCCAATTTGTTTTATTCTCCCCGGTACAGGCAGTTGCTCTATTTGTTTTGGTTCCCCAGTATGGGTGGTTGTCCTTTTTTTTGGTGCCCCTTGTACAGGCGGTTACCCTTATTCTTTTAGTCCCCTCCCCAATGTGGATAGTTGCTCCTTTTTCTCTTGCTGTTAATTTATTTATTTATTTGGAAAATGTTTCACCAGGAAAAACAACATGAGCTGTAAACAGCTAGTTTCAGAAGCATCCTGGGTGGGGAGATACAGAATTGGGAGAACAGGCAAACACATAGCAATAACAGAGCAATACAAGTACAATTACTAAAATGAAACAGTATAGCACAATTACAGAGCAGAAATAACCCAGACCAACTGGCCATGGTAAACAAAACCATGTTTGGATATAACGTACATTGCAACAATCCAAGAGCAGGTGATCCAGTAGGGTAAAGGTTAGAGGATGGATAACACATTTGAAGTTCTAAAGTAGTAGACTGAGCACATAATTCTAAGTGCTATTGTGTACCCAAGGGAGGCAGTTATAAGACGGTGGGAAGTGGACAGGTGAGGGTAGAAAGTAGGGGATGGAAGAGGGAGGCGAGGGACAACCAAGATCTAATCCCTTTGGATGCTGAGAAACCTGCAAGGGGCGCAGGACCAGGCAGAAAGCGAGGGAGTGAAATTGAGCAGGGCGGTAGAAGAGAGAGTGGAGGAACAGGAAGGGACAAAAGTGATAGGGAAGTAGGGAGGTGGGTGGGCGATGGATTTGAAAGTGGGGGAAGGGAGGGGAAAAAGAGAGGCCGATCTACACCTTCAGGATGCAGAGAACCCTGCAAGAGGTCAGGATTAGAAAGTGGGGGTAAGGAAGAGGGTAGAAGAGAGGTGCCAGGATCTATACCCCTTCAGGATAACAGAGAATCCTGCAAGGGGACAGGACCAGGCAGAAGGAGGGAGGAGAGAGAAGGAGGTGGGAGGAGGAATGGAATGTTGGTGGGTGACCAGAGTGGAGGAGAGGAATAAGGAATAGGGAGACTGAAGAAAATAGGGGTAAACTAAGGAATGGAAAAAGGAGAAAGTATCAGTGGAGAGAGAGAGAGGAGGTTGTGGGGGGACAGCAGTGAGTATCAAAATAGCACAGTAGGTTGCAGATGATAGTATAGAGTCAAAATGGCACAGTAGGTTGTGGTAGGGGGTATAATAGGTGGTAGCATGTGAGAAGTAATCAAAGGAAGGGTTTGGTTAGAAGACAGGAGGTAAGTCAGGGATAGAGGAGTAGGGGATAGTGCACAAGGGTGGGGAGGTTATTGTAATTAATGGGTTCCTTTTTCCAGTAGGAGACTGTGGCATAATCTGCCATAATAAAGGTGTTTATTACTGCAAACATGCACACAGTTTCCCTTACTCTCCACATGTGCATGCCACAGCTCTCCACTTCTGACTGCTCACGATGGTTGCATTCTCTTTCTCCCGGACAAACAGCCACTTGGACTTAGCAGTAAGTGATAGAAAATTACTTCTTTTTTGGGAAAAATGTAACTTCACGCTACCTACTAAAACATTCTGAATAAATAAGTATGTGCTGACCGTGTGCTGAAACCTTGAGACAGCGTTGGCGCCACCAGATACATCTGTTTATCTTATATGATTGCTGTGGTGAAAAAGGAAAACCCAGCAATTTCATGAAATAAAATATGGGTGGTGTGTGTGAACTCGAATTTACACCACCCTCAGTGTTAGATGCTTTATAAACCCTTCATGCTTTGCTCTCGGGGTTTATGTAGCCTCTAACACCTCGCAAAGGGTGTAAACTTCTTGTCACACCACCACCCCATACTTTATTTTATATGTTGCTTTGTTGATTTGTTTTCAGGTTATTTCCTATTTCTGTTCAATAAATTCTTTTCATGCCTGTGCTGCTGTGTTGTGTGTCTTTCATTAGTGTCCACCTCTCCAATCCCCTCACCCCACCACCTTGTGCTGTTCTCTATGCTACTTGTGCTGTGCCTGTGTGCAGCACAACAACTTAATTCGGTTCAAGGTCAGTTGGCATTCATCTGTATCCTCCCCGGTCATTCCTGAAAATAGGCAGGATTTGTCTAGTGCACTTAACAGGTCAACAAAACTAAATAAAAATATTCAGTCCTGTACTTGCTCCCAGCACTATGCTGTTCTGCTGCACTAATGCTGTACTATGTGTTGCACTGCATGTGTGCACCGCTGTGACACAATATACAGAGGTGTTATTTAAGCAATAAATTATGAGAGGGTGTGGGTTATCAGGAGTTTACCACAGCTGGAGTGGTTTTGGCAAATCCTCGCCAGCTGTGAATCCCCTGATAACCCACATCCTCCACGTATCTTATTGTAATTATACCAAAGTTCATTTTGTATTACTATGATAAAATGTAACTTTTAAAGAGGTTGTTGTTTTTTTTATTTTTATTGTATTTATTCCTGTGCTGCAGATGATTAGGATTAGGAGTAGGATTAGGTACTCATCAACAGCCGTTGATTAGCAGAGGATTTACACCAGTGGTAAACTGCCAGTCTGACAATTTCATTGGCTGTTCACTTATGTCCATGGTATAATATGGGTGTGCTACTAGTGCGAGTGCAACTGGTTGAATATAGGGCCTTAATTCTTTCTCATCTCCATCTGTTTGAATTTCTGGCAATCCTTACTTTAGTACTGAACACATTTGCCTGAAACTAGGTTATTTTCCCCATAGACTGCATTTATCCCTTCTGTTTTTCTCCTTTAAAGTTATAATCCTGTGCTTGTGACAAGAGCATCATGTCTGTGACAACTGGTTGTGTTGTCATAAGCAGATAATTATGACTTCACAGCAGGTATAATGAACATAAACAGAAATAGCCTAAAGGAAAAGATCCTTTTTTTTTGAAATTCAAGTTTATTGTTTTAAGGGAAAATATCCTGTTTTAATGTTTTAAACTGGCATCACAGCCAGGCACTGGCAGATTTGGCTTGGAGGGAGAAGAGCATAGCAGATACCAGCTGCGAAAAGGAAATGTGAGCATGTCATCTCCTGAATCTCAAGCCTTAGAGGTAGCTTGATTCCTAAGCAAGGAAGCAACCAAAAGTAGGTTACTAGACTGTAGTCTCAAGACTAGAGAGGTTCTTCTGTCAGTAATCTTTCTGTTTAATTGTTTTAGTTTGCATTCCCTAGTCTGTGTTATCCCTTTTGTATTTTACTGTTTTCTGTAATTTAGCTGTGTAAATATGAAATACTTTTATATTTAATACTGTCCGTAACTGCATGTTTTATGGGGCGGGTACTCTATTTCTTATTGAGCAAATTACTGTTCCACTACCAATGAGTATGGGTGTGAAGAATAAAGTAACCTATCTCCGATATGTGAGAGGTTCAGAGTGACTGAAGGGTTGGTTCTCTGTCATAAGTAAGGCCTTGCACTCTTGAACAGTGGCTCGTGGTGGGACTAGAACCAGACTGAGATACCCTAACAGTTAGCCAGGTGGTGGCAGCATTAAAATACAAAGGGGAGTTCCTGTTGTGTGTGTGTGTGTGTGTGTGTGTGTGTGTGTGTGTGTGTGCAGGCCCGTGCCTGCAGGGCAAAACTGAGTATGATGGCTTTGATGTTCATTGATTTTTCCTTCACTAAAAATACTGATTGACATGACTAGAAATGAGAGAACTTGACACTGGGCACCACTGTACCAGGCAAATAGCACTAATTATTGCATCCTGAATTTATTTATCTGTGCCTGCAGAAAGAACCTCACCCAGTTCAGAGATCATTTGAGGGTGTGATGATCATCATAAGGTTGGGTGGCATTGGTGGATAATAGGTTTCAGCAAGGATTGGGGCAGGAGGATGATTATATGTGTGTTTCAGGTTGAGGCAGGATCAATCAGATAACAATACTTGTACAGGAAGGGACAGTGTGAGGTCGTGGCAGGGTGTTACAGGGGTGGTGGAAAGAAGTAAGTAAGTAAAATATTTTTATTTTGCTTTTTAGTTAAGATAGGAAATTTATTTATTTATTATTTTATTTTTGGTACCTGGGCAAGGCCCACTGGGCACAAGGGCCTGTTTTCAAGGGCAACTCAGGAGCACTGGGTGGGTTGTGGGAATCAAATCTTGGTCTACTGGATGTGCCAAGCTCATTCACAACTTGTTACTCTAACATCTAGACTATATTGCCTGCCATGCACAATTTGATCCTTAATGAACATCAATCATATTAAATCTTGTTATCACATACACTGGTACAGCAGTAACTGGCTGATATGAAATTACAGTAATAAAGGAAAAAAGAAAAAACGAAGAAGGAAGAGAGTAATAATATATAATAAAAATAGCACATACAAAAAAGTGGGAAGCTTATTTGAGGTCAGGAGATATACTACTATATAAATAGAGCACAATTTCAAACTAATAGTTCAACCTCATTGCAATCTATAAACTCAACAGTTCTCAAATCCTGTTAAGTTCAGTAATGTATTTTTCCAGTTTATAGATACTACCATAAAGTTAAACCATGTTTGAGTTGACAGTGGATCTTTGTCTTTCCATTTCAATTCTGTACATTTTTTACTAAAATGAGAGCAATTAATACAAATGTAATTACTGATTGTGGAATCCTGTTTGAAGATTTACTTAATCCTTAAATAATAGTGTAAGGAATTTGACAACTGAATACCTGTAATGACAGATAAAATACTAAGAATAAAAGTAAGTCAAATATTTATTTATCCACAAACTGATTTTTAAAACTAGTCATATTTTCAAACTAGTCCAGCAATTATTCTGTCTGGCAATATACTGCATGTGCAGTAAGTTGCACAAAGAGAAACAAACTGAGTTATAATGGTTCAAAGCACACTATTCCTTTCCATTTAGAAACTCACTGTCATAAACAAATGCCATTAATAAATGGATACAAGTCATCATTTAATGCAGTTGTACAGATGGTTTGTCTTTGCATTTACTCTTTTTAAAAAGATGGTGAGATTATACAGGTACCTAGGGATAAGTTATTCCAAGTCTTGGCCATTGAGTAGCTCATGGTCTTTGGACATTCAACCTGTTACAAAAGCTGTTATTACTGAATTGACAATTGTCTGTGACTAAAACCAAAACAGTTCCCGGACCACAGAAGACAGGGTGCTCTGTACACATATATTAGTGCACATATTGTACCTCATGAGTGAATAAATAGTAAATGAAACAAAATAATGGACAGTAAATTGCCAGTGTGGTGAAGTCAGCACCTAAAAATAAATCTTAAACTCAGAGGAAAAACAGACCACAGAAGCGGTCAAAAATAATGCCAAGTTATTTATTAGCGAACAAGAATAATGTGAACAAAAATTAGTAGCTCACCTACAAGGAAAACAAATTCAGTCAGTGCTGCAGGATGTTCCCAAGAACTTGTCACTTCCAGTTGTCATGGATGAAAAATGCATGGATTCTGATAACACAACACATCCAGATAATATCCTGCACAGAGACTTTGACAAAGTCTAAAAATACTTACCAAATCAGTTTGCTTGAATTACAAACACACCACAAACAACCCATCCAAATGACTAACTACCAGCCTGGAACATCCCTTCTACATGACATCATCAATGGTGTGCTTAAATATTAACCCTACTTGAAACATAGACTTTGACGGCAGATAAGGACCACTTGGCCCACCCAGTCTGCCCATTTCCCAACCAATTGGATAAGCTGCAGATTCTAGTTAACCAACAGCCTGCTTCCTGCAACCCCCCACTATAATTGCCTTATGTCTGTCCCATGCATGTTTGAATTCCTCCACTGTTTTAGACCCCACAACCTCTCCAGGAAGGCGGTTCCATCGTCCACCACTCCCATTTCCTCACATTACTCCCTGAGCCATTTCCCCTCTATCTTTAAATTGTGCCCCTTGTTCTTACACTCTCTTTTCTGAAAGATGCTACCCTCCTGGACTTTGTTGATTCCCTTGAAGTACTTAAAAGATTCTATCATGTCCCCCTGTCCCTTCTTTCATCAAGGTATACATATTAAGCTCTCTCAGTCTCTTCATATAGTTTCTGATGTAGACCCTGCACCATTTTGTTGCCCTCTCTGGACTGCTTCCATCCTGTCTCTGTCCTTGCATAGATGAGGTCTCCAAAAGTGCATGCAGTACTCCAGATGGGGTCTCACCAACTGTCTATACAGAGGGATAATCACTTCCTTTTTCTACTTGTGATGCCCCTCCCTATGCATCCCAGTATCCCCTGGCTCTCCTTACTGACTTCTCACATTGCTTACCCACCTTTAGGTCATCTGATATGACTACCCCAGGTCCCTTTCCATTATTGTTGTTGTTAGTACCTCCCTGCTATTGTGTACTCTTCTCCTGGATTTTTATTTCCGGGTGCATTACTTTGCACTTCTTTGCATTGAATCTAAGTTGCCATACGTCTGACCATTCCTCCAACCTTGCCAAGTCCCTTCTCATCCTTTCTACCCCCTTGTGTATCAGCTGTGTTACAGATCTTTGTGTCATCTGCAAAGAGGCATACCTTTCCTTCCAGACCCTCTGCAATGTCACCTATAAAAACATTAAAGAGGACTGGACCCAGTACTGAGCCCTGAGGTACTCCACTAGTAACTCCTTTCTTGGAATGTGTTCCATTCACTATTACCTTCTGTGTCCTGTTGTGCAGCCAGTTTGTTACTAGGCTACCACCCTGGGACCCACTCCCAAGCTGGCTAACATGATTATTAATCTTTTGTGTAGGACTGTGTCAAATGCCTTGCTAAAGTCTAGGTAGGCCATATCCACAGCCCCTCCCTGGTCTATTACTTTGGTCGCCCAGTCAAAGAAATCGATTAGATTCATCTGACATGAACTTCCTGCTGTGAATCCATGCTGCTTTGGGTCCTGTACCCCGCTGGCCTCTAGGTACTCAACAATTCTTTCTTTCAGAAGTGATTCCATCATTTTCCCACCACTGAGGTCAAACTAACAGGTCTGTAGTTTCCTGCTTCTGCCTTGCTCCCATTTTGTGAAGGGGAATCACACTGCCCTCCTCCAGTCCTTAGGTACCACCATCCTCCCACGATTTGTTAAAAAGTGGTCAGTGGTGTCACTAGGTCCTCCCTTAGTTCTTTTAAGATTCTAGAGTGAATCCCGTCAGGCCCCATTGCTTTGTTCCCTTGAGTTTTAGGAATTCTTTCAGGACTCTTTCTTCTGTAAATGGACTGGCGTCAACCCACGAACCCAGAGTGCTTCTATTGTTTGGTTTAGGTAACTCCTCCTCCTCTTCTTCTTTTGTGAATACTGAGCAAAAGTATTCATTCAGTATCTCTGCCTTTTCACTATCTCCTGCCCACCTCCCCTCCCTTTATTAATCTTCACTATCCCTTCCTTAACCTTTCTCTGCTCCCTAATGTACCTATAAAGGGTTTTATCCCCTTCTTAGCTGAGTTGGCTATCTTTTCCTCGGTTTGGGCCTTTGCTTTTCTGACTCCTTCCCACTTCTTTCTGCTTTAATTGATACAGTTCCCTGTTGTGCTCCTTTTGTGATTCCTTATACTTTTGAATGCAGCCTTTTCTCCTTAACCTTCCCTGACACCTCTTTTGAGAACCATAGTGGTTTTTATTCCGCTTTGTTTTCTTATTTGTTTCACACAAACGCTTGTTGCCTCCATGATGTCAGTATTGATTTTTCTCCATTGTTCTTCCACCCCTCCTTTCTGGCCATTTGCTAATGCATTCCTCAGGTATTCACCCATTATGCCAAAGTCAGCCCTTCTGAAGTCCAGTATCCTTGTCTTTGTATGGCTCGTCTCTATGGTTGTCTTTATTGTGAAGCACACTGTGCAGTGGTCACTTGTTCCCAGATGTGTACTGACTTCTAAATTTGTGATCTCTCTCCATTTGAGAGTACCAGGTCTAATATTGCTCCCTCCTGAGTGGGTTCCACCACTAGCTGTCTAAGGCATGCCCCCTGTAGGGCATCGAGAATGACCCTGCTCTTGGATGTGGCTGCAGTCCATGTCGTCCAGTTAACATCTGGCATATTCAGGTCCCCCATCAACAGTATCTCCCTTTTTCAGACATTTTGAGAATGTCCTCTATCATCTTCTTGTCCATTTCTCCCCTTGAAGGCCGTCTGTATACAACCCCTGTGGGATTGTGATGCCATTCCCTGTCTCTATAGTGCCCAAGTGCCCTCCTGTCCTCCTCCTTTACTTTTTAGTTCTGTAGCTTTGATCTCTTCCCTTATGTAGAGAGCTACTCCACCTCCTCTTTACCCTCCCTGTCCCTTGTGTAGATTGTGTACCCTGGTATGTTGACATCCCAGTCATGGTTCTCCATGTACCATGTTTCTGTGACTGCCACAATATCCAAGTGTTCCTCTTCCATCAGGGCTACTAGCTCGGAAGCTTGCTTCCCAGACTAAGGGCATTGGTACTCATTGCCCTCCATTTAATGTTGGCTTTATCCTTTTTACCCCATCCCTGCTCTTATTGCCCTTGTCTATTTTCCATTTACCCCTGTCCTGCCCTCTGTCAAGCTCTGTACCTCAGTGTTTACCTCCTACTACCTGCCAAGTTTTGGGGGAGGCTTGAACTTTCCTGCTTCCTATCAGCACCTCCCTTGGCAGAGTGTGCAGCCTGTCATCAGTGTGTTTCTTATGAGTGTTACATTTAAAGAGAGACAAACACAACAAAAATATTCAACAGCCTGTTAAAATCAGCACTTGAGTTTGATTTTCACATGCTTATGAGGTTTCTGAGCTGACTGCTTTATTTGTACTGAGACACAAGCCTCCATCAAGTAAAGCAAAATACATTTCCTGTTGTACTTCATTCCTTAATCCTTTATTAAAGAGGTAAAATTTTCTCAACATACCCCTATTGTATTTCAGAGCAGAAAAATCATGCCTTTTGATTCCAGGTAGAGCCAGAAAGTCATATGGTACCTCTTAGAGCAGGATTGCTGTATTCTCTGCAAGGCATGTGTAGAGGACCCTGCAGATTCTGGAGGTACAGCCAGAAAGTCATACCTCTTAGAAGCAGGATCAATGTATCCTCTGCAAGGCATGTGTAGAAAGCCCCTGCAGCTCATAGACAAGGCAGAATAAGCTACTCAAGCTTGTTTATTGATGTAGAAATACATGCCTTTGTGGTATTTTGTTGGGCAGAGCAGAAAGACTTGCCTTTAGGTGCTAGAGGTAGCATCAAAAGTCATACCTAGGACAGACTGCACCTGAACAGAGAGGAGTGGCAGTGCTGAAAAGTAAATTAGGAGAGTTCATAGAGAGGACATATAATTTAAACTAGATCGGAGGGGGTAGGAAACAATCCACATCAAAAGTCAGGAGAGATGAGGGCTACCAGCCTCCCACCCAGGATAGAGACAAAAGCTTGACCAAGGAAGGTGGATTTGGAAGGGATTAGCAGCTAATGCCAGGAGCTTGGAAACAAAATGGCAGACTTGGAGGTCATCACAGAGGACAAAGGACTGGACATAGTAGCAATAGGTGAGACTTGGTGGACAGAACATTATACTTGGGAGATGACTATCCTGGGCTACAGACTGTTTAGAATGGACAGAGCAGGTAGGAAGGGGTGTGAGTCGCTTTATACATCAAGGACAACATAAGAGTAATGGCGGGCAGGAGGAAGAGAGGTGGAGACAGAGCCCTTGATTTACAAGGGAGGTGGTGGAGTGGTCTGGGGCAGGAGAAAAGCTTTCAGAAAATATAAGAGGACACAAAGGGAAGAGGACAGTGAGGCTTATAGGGGATGAGGAGGAGACTAGAAGGCAGAAGATAAGGAGGGCCAAAGCAGATACTGAGGAAAGAATAGCTAGCAGGCCAAAGGGCAAGTAAAACTTTTTTAGATATGAGGAAAAGATGGAAGGCAAGGCTGGGGATTGCAAGTCTGAGGTGGGGGAGGAGAGGATACCACTGGAAGGGACTGGGAAAACGCTGAGGAACTTAATAAGTACTTTTGCTCAGTATTTACTGAAGGAGGAAAAGGGCAGGGACCTAGGTTCAGGAAAAGGGACAGTGAGGACAAAGGATGGACTTGAGCCTGTTCAGCATAGAAAGAGTTAAGGAGGAACTAGGCAGTTGAAGGTGGACAAGGCAATGGGGCTGGACGTTTTTCACCCGAGGTGATCTGGGAACTGAGGAAGGAGCTGGCTGCCCCACTGATGAGGCTATTCAACCTTGTCTCTGGACATGGGGAGGGTGCTGGGGACTGGAAGAGGGTGGATGTGGTGCTGTTGCACAAGGAGGGGTAGCAGGAGGTAATGGAGAACTATCGCCCAGTCAGCCTCACCTCAGTGGTGGGAAAGATCATGGAGGCACTAATAAAGGAGAGGTGGTGAACTACCTGGAGGATAGTGGATTGTAGGATGACAGGAAGCATGGCTTTATGAAAGGGAAGTCATGCCAGATGAACTTGATTGAGTTCTTCGATTGGGTGATGCAGGTGGTTGACCAGGAGGGGGTGATGGATATAGCCAATCTGGACTTCAGCAAGGCATTCACCACTGTCCTTCACAGAAGGTTGGTAACGTAGCTATAAAAGTATAGGGGTGGGTGGAAATAACCAGGTGGTGGAGAACTGCTGGCAGGCAGAAGCCAGAGAGTGGTGGTAAATGGGGTGTACTCCAGGATGGGGGTAATGAGGGTGCCCCAGGGGTCAGTACTGAGACTCCTCCTTTTAATATTCATATCAGTGATGTGGTGGAGGGGCAAAGGGGATGGTGTGCCTATTTGCTGATGAAACGGAAATCTGCAATAGGGTGGACACCCCAGAGGGGTGGAGGACAAGAGGCAGGACCTGAAGATTCTTGATGGATAGTCAGAGACTTGCAACTGAAATTCTGCCAAAAAGTGTGCTGTGATGCACTTGGGACATAGAAACTCGTGAGCAGGGTACACCCCTAGGAGGGAGGTCATAAAGTAACAGAGCAGGAGAGGGATCTGAGGATTATAGTATCAAGCAACCTTAAGGTAGGTAATCAATGTAGCAAGGCAGTGGGAAAGCCAATGGAATGTTGGCATGCATCAGCAGGGGCATTACTAGCAGAGGGAGGAGGAGGGAGGTACTGATGCCCTCTACAAAGCCATGGTGAGGCCAAACCTGGAGTACAGAGTCCAGTTCTGGAGACCACACCTGTGAAAGGACATAGACAGGATAGAGAGAGTTCAGAGAAGGGCAACCAGGAAGATGCAGGGCAGGGTATGCCAGGAAGACATATGAGCAGAGGTGTAAGGAATTGGATCTGTACACATTGGAGACTAGAAGGAGATAGGGACATGATTGAAACTTTCAAGTATGTGAAGGGGGTCAACAAAGTGAAGGAGGGTTGTTTATTTAAAAAGGAAGGAGGGGCTATAACTAGAGGCAAAAGCTAAAACTTCAGGGAGAAAATACAGAGGCAGTGTGAGGGAGCAATTCTTCACAGAGAGGGTGGTGGATGCATGGAACAGACTACCAGGAGGTGTTGGGGGCTGAAATGGTGGAGGGATTCAAGAGGGCATGGGACAGATGTATGGGACTGAGTAGTGGGAGGGGCCAGTGGGAGGAGGGATGAGCAAAGGTGCAAGGGGCAGACTAGATGGGCCGATGGGGTCCTTTTCTGCCATCAAGATTCTATGATTCTATGATTGGAAGTACTGGAGGGCATGTAAACTTATGCCTCAGGGATCCATATAGGCAAAGCAGGCAAGTCGTGCCTTGTTATATTCGCTTCGAGTCTTTACTATAAAAGTGGAACTTGTGAGGCATGTCTCATAATGGTGGGCATAGCAGTAAAGTCATGCCCCAGATAGTAGGAGGTAGAGCTAGAAAGTCATACCTCATTTGAGGACCTGTGCATATAGGGATATGCCCATTAAAGTTCCATTAATGTAATTCACTTGGAATAGATTGTTACAGTGGTAGAGCCAGACTGTTTTTAACAAATATACTATTTTTGTACATTAGTAAAATTCATAATAGTGTGATGAATGATGAATGTGCAACTGTACAATTGTAATAGGGACACGTGACAATATGCCAGCATCACGACTGTGTATTTATGCTCTAAAATATGTTGTTTCATTATTCTCTCAAGAAGAAGTTCCTCTCTGTTTCCTTAAAGAACCTGCCCTGCCATTTTGCAGCTGTTTTCCCTTGTGTTTTGTTGTTGCTGGTCTTCCAAACTTCACTGGGTCTGCCTTGTTGATGCCCTTTTTTACTTAAAGGTCTCTCTATCATGTCCCCAATCCTTCTGTTCTCTAGTAAGAATATAGTCAGGGTCACCAGCCTGTGTTCGTACAAGAGCCCCTATTGCCCCTGAATTCCTTTTTTAGCACGCCTTGCACTGCCTCCAGAATTTAATGTCCTTTTATGTTGATTGTGCGCATGCACAAGAAACATATTGTAGCAACTTGCTGCAGAAGCAGGTTGTGGAGGCTACAGCACTGTTGTGGCCAATGCCCCACAGCCTTTGGAGGCTTGGCCGCTTTGCCAATGGGGTGGCATGCTGCTGCTGACACTAGTTCAGCCAGCATGCCACAACCTTGTAAGGTTTCAGCCGCTGCAATCGAGGGCCGCCTCATCATTGCAGCGTAAGCCATTCTGCTGCAATGAGGAAGTGACTGGTCATTGCTAGGCAGAACCTTGGTACTGTGATGTTCTTTGTGAACATGGAGGTGGCTGAGCCCCCGTGAGCCCCCCATGCTGACGGGTGCCCAATCCCCTCGGTAGCATGTGCCCCACCACCATAGTGTTTGTGTGCTGATGGGGCCCCAATCCCTGTCAGCTTCAGTGCCCGTAACAATAACATTCATGTTGCGGAGAGCCCACTCCCTGTCAGCATAATTTCCCATCCCCTAAGATGCAGTGCAGTTGTGCAGGGGTGCCCAATCCCCTCGGCTCTTGCGCCCCCTTTTGTGCCGACAGGGTGCCCAATCCCCGTCGGCTACAGCTGCACCCAAAAACACTGTGTTGGCACGTTGGGAGCCCTCCACAGCATGCCAAATGGTCATGTAAAAAAAAAAAGTCCCACGATGTTTTTTTTTAGTAACCTGTAAAAAAAAACGGTCCCTCACCGTCTCCTGCCCCTTCCACAACCATCGCCCACCCTCTGTGCACCCTGCCTCCCCACACCCCCACCCCATACTTACTGCGAGTCTGGGCGATGATCTTCAGTGGACTGGGAACCGTCTGCACTCTTCAAAGTTAGGCAAACTCAGGAAATGCCGGTAAGCTGTATAATGGCATAAATAGGGTTTTTAACTTTGATGCATATCTCAGGCATTTTTGGAATTTTGGCACCAAATTTTCAACATGGGCTTTTGGGACCTCTCTCATGAATTCAGCCACTGTCATGGCATTATTCGGCCCGAAAGGTGATTTCATGGTCACTGTGCAATCACCTTTCAGGACTGATTAACAAAACTACAGTGCCAGTGTTCATGAGGTGGGCTCTCAAAAGTCTATGTTGCAAATTTGTGGAAAAATCCAAGAAATGACTGTTTTGAGCTGTGTTGGCAGTTGCTACTGCGCTCGTAACCATAAATTTGCAATATTTTTCACCCCAGATTTTCAATATTGCCATTTTCCACACCTCCTTATGAACAGTAGAGCTGTCATTTTCCACATCCTGGCCGAAATGTGTTTTGCACTTCCAGCGCAGAATAGCGCGGTTGCTGTGGGAACTCAGTGTTTGGGACACATTATGAAAACCACAGTGACACTGTTCATTAGCAGAGGTCCCAAAATGCCTATGGTGAAAATTTGGTGATGAAATCCATAAAATGGCTGTTACAAGCGTGTCTTGCGCAGTTTCCATGCATGCTCGTAACTTTGCCAATTTGCAACATTTTCACTTCAGATTTTCAACATTGCCATTGTTCCGCACCTCCTTATAAATAGTGCAGCTGTCATTTTCACATCCTGGCCAAACTGTGTTTTCGCACTTCTGGCACAGAATAGTGTAGGCTCTGTGGGAAATCAGTGTTTGGGATGCATTACGAAAATCACAGTGACACTGTTCAGGAGCAGAGGTCCTAAAATGCCTATGTTGAAAATTTGTGATGAAACTCCATAAAATGACTGTGTTATGAGCGTGCATTGTGCAGTTTCCATGCACCCTTGTAACTCGCAAAATTAGTAATATTTTCACGCCAGATTTTCAATGCTGCCATTTTTCTCACCTCCTTATGAACAGTACAGCTGTAATTTTTCACATCCTGGCCGAAATGTGTTTTCACGTTTCCAAGCGCGAAAAGCATGATTGCTTTCAGAAATCAGTGTGTGTGACAGGTTAGGATTGAGTGAGTGAGAGAGAAGTGACTGAGCTCAATTGAGCTCTGTCTGGACTGCTGTGGATTACTTTCTGGCCAGAAAAAGGCACCAACACAGGCAGGAGCCCAGTACAAAAGGGCAGCCTGCAGCGCCGGGAGAAACAGAATGAGTGGGTGAGGGAGGGGACTGAGTGAGCTCAACGGAGCAAAGCAATCAACACTCGCCATTGACAAATGCTTGTTATGGTAGTAGTTCCAAAACTCCACACAGTACTCCAGGTGGGGCCACACAATTGAAAAGTATGAAGGCAGAATGACCTCTCCATCTGTCTGTGAATCCCTACTTATGCAATCCAACATCCTGTCTGACCTCACTGCTTCACTACAGCATTGTGTAGCAGGCTTCAGGGTGCTAGTAATTGCAATCACAAGTCTGTCTCCTTTTCAGATGATGTGACGTTTACTGCCCCAGTTTATATTCCACCCCTCAGGTTCTTTCTCCCCACGTGCATGACTAGGTACTTTTGACTTTCATCCCCATTTGCTAGATTTGGGACCATTTCTTCAGCCTTTCCACATCCTCCCTCATGCCACTGACCCATTCATCTGTCTCCACCCTCCAACAGAGTTTTGTATCATCTGCAAAATGGCACATTTTGTCCTGATGCTGTCCCCAATGTCATTAGTGAACATATGGAACACCACTGTCCTAAGCACTGATCCTTGTGGTACCCCACTAGTAACCTTTCCCATTTCTGCATGTTCTCATACAACTACTGCTCTTTGGTCCCTACAAATCAGTTTGTCATCCACTAAGATGTTTTGCACCCACCTCTAGGTCATCTAACTCTTGATCAGTCTTTTGTGGGATAGAGTCAAAAGCCTTGGTGAAACCCAGGTATAGTATGTCTACTGTACTGCGTGACCATAATCCACTGCCTTTATCACCAAGTCAAAACAATTTGGCAACTTCATTTGGCATGAACTCCCTGCTAGAACCGCATGCTGTCATCTTGGACGGACTGTGTTTGAGGGCCCACTGTGGGACACTTTATGTGGACATACTGGACATGGAGGGAGATAATGCTCCATACAGTGCCATGTGAATCTGTGCAGGAAGTGGTCAATGGTACCAAGGAGTCTGGAGGGTATGTACATGGGGCCGACCATAGAGACTGGTGTCTGTGTGCTAGGTGGAACTCATGCAGTGATATGTCCTAACATGTGTCTCACATTGCAGAGACATGTAGCTATACTGTACACATATGGGCTACCTTTGAGTAGTGTTATGTAGATGACAACAGATCCTCATGTGTTGTGTACTGTCACCAAGTACCAGGACTGCTTTCCCAGCTGTCGGAGGTGGATATCAGTGACCTGTCCTGTACAGTACTGGGTAGGACCAATGGGGAATGGTATCATGAGGTCTGTGCTACATACTGCATTTGTGACTGGCAGGTTGTCCATGGCACCAATGCTGTGATGTACACTGCACTCACTGCCATACCACTGTTTGGTGTCCTACATATAGCATGGCCTCTCTGTGCAGCCACCTCTCACCATTATGTCCTGGCAGATTTTGTACCTGCCTCATGTGCATTCCCTGCTCCTCCTCATCCCCACATCTGAACCCCTTTACCTTGATCTGCACACTCTTGGGGGTTTCTTGTGTCCTAGTGGCATTGTAGTATGATGGCATCTCCCATCCCATACCTTGTTCACCCACCACATAGGTGGTCCTGTGAATATGCATTGTATTTCTGATGTGTGCAAACCTTTCACGGGCAGGGCATGCTGACCACCTTCATCATTCCCACCCATTCTCTCTTGTTGCTACCTGGGAGTGGTTGGGGCAACTTTGGGAGTTTGGCCCGGTTACCCTCCTGTACCAAAATCTGGTGCAGAGTCCATGGGCTCACCGTGCTTCAGTGCAAGCTGCCGTTTGCTGCAGTCGTTCTAATGGGCCCTTTGAAAATCAAGCCCCATGTCAGCACAGCATGAGTAGCAGACACCATCAATCAGCTACTCAAAAACAGGGCAATTGACCTTGTACCAGAAGACTAAGTCAGTTAAGAAGAAGTATACTCCATTTTGTCCTGCTATTGAAAAAAGTTGGAAACTTTTGTCAGTACTGGACCTAAAGTGCTAAACCAATTTGCTCAGTCAAGAAAATGTAAAATGGAGTCATTAAGATCCACAATACAAGCGTTATAAAGATGACTACCTCATGTCCATGGACACAAAAACGTGTATCTCCTTATACCAATAAGAGACAGCCACCACAGATTTCTGCAGTTGTGGATCTTTGGCAAACATTTTCTTTTATTGTATAATATTTTATTGAGATTTTTGTATAAGTATATGACGATAGAAAATAGGCCGTTACAATGGACCATTCTCCAAATATCATTACATCTCAAAATAGGTAGATTGATGATAAAATCTGTTTGTTATGAACAATATATCATACAATAAATCCAAAGTATTACCTTATCTTTGACATCCACAGTCCAGTATCTTAATCAAGTAGTACTTTCTAGGTAGGATAGCCAGGAAAAGAAATAAGAGCAAATAATTCACGCAGACATATGCTTACATCTTCTAGCATTTACTCAGTCCAACCATGGTTTACATTAAAAGGTTGAATGGAGGGCATATGAACAGCCCATTACATTGGGCAGTTGGAAGGTGGTAATAGGATTTTACAAAAGGGACAGCAAAGGTAAGGCTCCATTTTGGTGATAAGGCAGAAGATTTCCCTTATGTAAGGTGAGACAAACTTTCATACATAGAAAGATTTAGTAAGGCTGCATGCCAGGCGCACGGGTGGGAACAACTGGTTGGTGTCAGTGCATAAAGGGAAGTCATTTTGCCTCTAGGATAGCAACCAAAGCCCAATCTTTAGAAGGTTTAGGTAGTTGGCCCAGGAGGTAGCATCCTCCATGACTAATTTTGTATCAGCAATAACAATTGAGTGGTTAAGCACTAAGGAAATATCCGAAGCAACCATTTTCCAAAAGGTTATCAAATTAGGACAAGGCCAGAGATATGAAGAATATGATGCTTCTGCTTGGTAGCAGCACCAGCATTTGTCATGGCCAAGCAGACCCGAGCATAAAGGACTACTGGTATGCGATGCCATAACAATAAGATTTTTAGCTGCAAGAAGCGACTGTTAGTGTCACTATAAGTGCTGTGTATAGTTTTAAGATAAGAGTTCCACTGATTATCAGTAATGGGGAGCCAGCATACATTTCCATTTCTTTTACAGGACATAGTTGCATTGGGTTGTGAATCTCTCAGGAGCTGTAGAAGCATCCTATAACCCCTCTATTGGTGGGGAGATGGTGTAGGTCTGCTATCCATGCCCATGGGGTAGCACTTTGGACTCTCGAAGAAGAGGCTGTAGAGCACTTCAAATTTGCACGTACCTCCAGAAATCTTTGTGTGGAAGAAAACTGCTTTAGCAATTGAGCAAAGGAAAGCAGGGGTATGTACCTCAGGGAGAGATGTCATGTATTGCCAGATTCCGCTTTGTGCCAGGAGGGCCAATATATAGGTACCCCATCAATTTGAATAAGCTTGTTCCACCATAAAGGCATATTGTATGGGTTCCAGAGTTGTTTAGGAGGTGAAACTTTGACATGAGTCATTTTCATGAACTGGCTGTACATAGTACAGTGAGTGGGAGCGACTGAGGCAGACTTGTCATGTGGTGAGAAGGGTGTAAAGGGGTACTGTCCCACCAGATCAGTTCCAATTGGACCCATAGTGGAGGATCCCAGGTTGGGGCCCAAACCATTTAGTTGCCTGTGCAGCTGTGCAAGACAAGTGATAGCCTAGAAACTAGGGAGCATTAAGTCCTCCTTGGGACCAGTGCACTCTCAGCTTATGTTTATTCCACTGAGGGTGGTTTAGAATCCCAGAGAAGCTGGCCATCAGTTTTTCTAAGAGTTGAAAAGCTTGGGGTGAGAGAGGGATGGGGAGGTTATTTAAAAGTACAGGACTCGAGGAAACAAAAGCATTCGGATGGCCGCTATCTTGCCTGGTAGGGAGAGTTGCAGCATGCTCCATTTCTTGACTTCAACTGCTAGCTGCATTAACAGTGGAGAGAAATTAGCAGATTCCAGTGCATTTCAGGCAGTCGTTATAGAGACTCCCAGGTAGTTAAATGCAGTGTTCGCCCATGTGAGATTGGTTCCTTGTATACAAGCCTAGGTTCAATGCTTATTTAAAGGGGCCAGGACATTTTTTCTGATTAGTAATTAGCCTGAAAGTACCCCAAAAATCTCCAGGGGTTGAAGTATGGATAGCAAGGTTTTTTAGGTGTTAGAGAGTTAAAAGAAGATTGTCGGACGTGAGGCCACTATCGGATAGGGTTGTTGGCTACTACAATGCCCTGAACCTGCGATGAGGCAATGAGCATCCTAAGCAGAGGTCTAAGGCTATAAGGAATAGTAAGGAGATAGTGGCAACCTTGCCTGGTGCACCGATGCAAAGGCAAATGGAGGAGAGATCTCACTATTGGTGAGAATACAGGGTCATGGAGAGCAATAGAGTGCGTATCCACTGCATAAATGAAGTACCAAATCCATACCTAACTAGGACTTCATAGAGGTAATCCCATTCCATAGAGTCAAATGCTTTGGAAAATCTATTGCCAAAGCTGCCAAGGGAAGGGGCTTTAGAGGTGAACCACTTGAGACTGAGGAGAGTCTGGTGTTATCCACCCCTGATTTGCCCTGCATGAAGTCCGTCTTTGAGGGATGTATTATCGAGGTAGTATAGAGGTTAGTGTGGATGCCAATGCTTTTGCTAGGATTTTGTGTCTATTGATAGAAGGGATATCGGCTGAAAGTTGGCACAATCTAGAGGACTGGTTGATTTTTCGGTACCAGAGAGATTATTGCCTCCTTCATAGTCTTGGGAGAGATCCAGACGTATGGGCGGAGTGTAGAGCTCACTGTAATGGTTGAATAATATCCTGGCTAAGGGCCTGGTACAGCTCCACAGACATACCGTTAGGACTGGGGCTTTCCCTCTTGCCATCTGTGAGAGCACACGTTTGAAGCTCTTCACAGGATATAGAGTGACTCCAGTTGTGTCACTTGCTCGAAAGTAAGAGTCAGTAAAGGGTTTGTTGAAACTTTGACAAAAAGATCCTGTATACCTTAGGGCAGTATTAGCAGATCGGGATTGATAGAGAGATTGGTAAAATTGCTGCATTGTGGTGTTTATCTGTTTGAGGTTAGTTACTATGGGACCTGATGCATTATGGAGGGCATGTATCTGCGTAGCAAGCTGCTGTGTGCAGACGGAAGGCAAGTAATTCCCAGCTCGTTCTCCCCAGCCCAAAAGGTTTGTTTCAATCTCAAGAGGCACCACCCAGCTTTCTAATGTATCGATTGTATTTATTTGATATTTGAGTCAACTATTTGCCGATGTAAATCGCCGTCTGGGAGCTGTTCGGGGTGGATTTGAAATGATGCTCTAAGGCCATTAGTTCTGCTTGGAGTTGGGACAAAAGTTGCCTTGTGCTTGTGGTCCCAAGCTGCTGAAAAGACAATAATCTGCCCTCTCAGTACCGCCTTGAATGCTTCCCAGACAGTTCCTGGGGATGCCCCACAGGCGCATTGAGGCAAAATAATTTTTAGTCATCTTCACTATGTGAGGGTGAAAATCCAGGTCCTGGAATAAAGGGGTTGCAACGCCAACAAGTTCCATGCAAGCGATGTTCCAGAGGAGTGAGCGTTAATGAGACAGGAGCATGGTCTGATATTAGGATCGAGCTATATTAGAGCCAGAGAGCATCTAGCTGCTAATTCAATGGCCAGCCAGAAGTCTATATGACTGTGAGATTTATGTGGGCGGAGTAAAATGAGAAATCACTACCAGTAGGATGGTCTCTGCACACATGTCCGTGAGGCCCATTCCTCTATCGTAGCCTGAAGGAGTGCCTAGCTTTGAGATTAGCATGTAGGGATGGGTGGGATTTTCTAAAATTCATCTCCCACTGCACTGAAGTCCCTACTATGAATACAGTAGCGGTGGCCCCTCTGACTGTAGATCTGACAAGGAAAAAATTGGTGTGTTCAGTATTGGGGGCATATAAGTTACCTAGCAAAATAGTAGTTGTAGGAGAAGATAACCCGCCACCATCCAACGACCATGTGCATCTTTTGACATCTTTTACCACCATGGAGGCCCGATGAATGAGAATGGCTACCTTGACTTGGCAGTAGAGGAGCTAGACAATACTTCTCCACCACAGTTTTTCAACCAGTTAGTGCATTTAGGCAGAAGATGGGTTTCCTGAAGAAGGGCAATGTCCGCCCACAGGGATTTTAAATGTTGTAAGACTTTGTGCGTTTAATCGGGTGGTTTAATCCTTTCACTGCCAGGATATCCACCGATATCCTTGAGGAACTTCGTGGGAAGTAGCAGGCATCTTCTCACAAGAGATAAGAGGAGGTACTTTCAGAATTCCAGACAGGGATTAGGAAGATAATACCAATTTCAGAAGTCACAAAACATGAGAACAGACAGGACTATGAGTGCACTCATTAGCACTAGGGAGATGTAAGCATAGCCTCGCAGCCTCTGAACTATGTATCCTATAGTATAGAAAGGTTACAGCAACAGCTCTATAAACAAGAGAGGAGAACCAGTCAGTATGTTAACATAGTAGGTTAATTTCAAACGGGCTATAGGCCCAGTATTAGTGCTATACCAAAATGTCAAAATGAACACTACAATAGTGGTAGTGTCGTCTGGAGGTCAAGGCAAATGAGGGGAACATACAGAGTATATATCTATATATATCCTACAGCTGTGCTATTTCCAGAACACACCTCGGGTGGGTCTTATGTGATGAAAACAGTAAACCAACTCATCCTGGACCCACCCAAACCAAAGGTCAGACAACCCGAACCTCGTGGGGGGAGGGAAGGGAAGGAGGGAGGAGGGAGGGGTAAACCCACCTGCCTGTAACTAGTCTAAGTGAAAAACCACCCAAATGGAGGGTTACATTAGGCCTATGGGCCAAAGCACAGGAACTTAGTTGCTGCACCCATATTTAGTGTGGCTTGAGGATGGGGAAAAGAGAGGTATCTAAGCAGGGAAGGGATAAAATCGCCAGAAGTTTCACTGCCTATCTTACTAAACTGCTTATACGATGAGGGATTAGCCCATAGTACATCGTGATATGTGACCATAATCGTTGCACACAATGGAAGGGGAGGTCAGTAGGAAGTTTTCAGGTCACTGATTCATGACTTGCTACAAACTGTCCAAAAGGTACACCTATTCACTGGAGTAAAGGATATAAGGGGTGATAGCCTTGTCCCCATCCTGCAACAGAAATATCATTGTAAGGTTAGGCAGACAATCATGTTCCAACAATTTCAGTGGTATGGCCTTCGACCATCTCAGGGGTTCCTGATGGGTACACCCATGATCCAGGGGTGTCTTTGTGATGGTGGCTGCACTGATAAGCCCCGGGAGCACAGGAGAGAGGGTGTCCACCTGTTCAGCTAGGGATGACTCTGGAATGTCTGCTCAGTCTGTCGGTTGTTCAGTGTCCATGTCTTGAGATCCAGTAGTGGTCAGGCAGCGATACAGGAGAAAAGTCCTCTCTAGAGACCTTTGTGGGTGGTGCTGCTAAGAATTTGGATGGCAGTGATGTGGGCCACTCCTAGGTCTCTGCCTGGCTTTAGGGAGTGAGTTGGATGCCCACTGAGAGAGAGAAGGCTGCATGTTGGGAATCTGTGTAGTTATAAATGGTGCATTGTCATTAAAATAAGCAGGCTGAGATGCAGATTTCAATGGGGACCGATTTAATGTGGGACCTGTCCTGCTGCTAAGCTACTACTGGGGAACCGTAAGTGTAAAAAGTTCCTGCCAGGAGGGGCCGCTGGAGGGAGTTCCCAAAGCCTCCTGGGATTTGTAGTTGAGCACTGAAGGCCTGGCCAGAGTTTAGCAATGCAGTGCTAAATGTCCCCATGATGATCTGCAGTGAGCTCATGGCCCTCCTTGGTGACACACAATCTGGTGAGATTTTGAATCTGAATTTGAAGTCATGTTGGTAAAGAAATCTTTTAATTTTCCCAAATCCCTCCACTTCACAGCCGTTTCTTGTGCAAAATCTCTGTAAATAGCTGTTGTGGATTCTTGCTAGGAAAGTCCCCAAGTCTCTAGCCCATGCACGAATTCTCTCTTTAGTGGTGTATCTCAGCAGGTATGCCATGATTGGTCTAGGTGTGTTGGAGTGCTTACATGTATGGGCAGAGACCCTGTGGGCCCTTTCTACTTCAATCAGTCCCTCCATCAGTCCCTAATATTCAAGGCAGGTTCTCATTCAGAAATTGCTCCATTGAGTGTCCTTCTGCTCCCTCTGGCACCCCACTATCCACAGGTTGTTGCAGCGGCTCCGGTTTTCATGATTCTTGGCCGTCTCCCAGAGTGCAGCAAGACACTCTTCATGTTGCTGGAGACAGTTCCAAACCTGAGCTTGTTGGGCTGCACATGCTTTGGCTCTTTGCTCTTCCACATTCATTCTATCTTGCAAGTATTGGACATCTTTAACCGTACCAGACAGGATAGGCTAATATCGTCCACCCTAGTAATTAACATTTCCAGAAGCTTGGGATACATTGTATGGATTCCTCAACCACCACTGGTGGACCCATCTTTGAAGGGGTCGCTCTGGTGTCAGAGAAGACATACAGAGGTCCAATATAATGGTCGAGAAGATAGGAGGAGGCACCTGAGTTTGTAGCCGAGATCCAGAAAGGAAAACAGAGATGCAGGCAGGTACACGGGCTTGAACGCCTGTGATGCAGGGATATAGTGGCCCATGCGGCCCCAGGCCTGGGCGCCGGAGTATGACCAGGTCACAGCGCCATTTAAATGGTGCAATTACATCGTAATCTGCTGAAAAGGATGCACCGCCCCAGCAAGAGGGTTGTTTCCCGTGCATAAAGCCATTAGTTTGTAGGGGAGACTCCACAGGATCACGGCGGCCAAGCAACGGATGGGCTGAGGTCTCGGGAGAGCTATGGAGTTAGGCTGCCATCTTCTCGGTGGCTAGACCATGCCCCCTTTTGCAAACATTTTCAATAAAGAGAACTACCATTTGGTTGGTATCAGCCCCCAGTGTTCACAAAATGACAATGGTCCTGGCAGCACAATTAAAGACAAGAAGAATGTACATTGTACACTATCTTGATGACTGGCTTATAAGAGCGCAGTCACGTTAAGACACACATCATGCAAAGTCTCTGACAATTCAGACCATACAGAACCATGGCTGGGTCATAAACCAAAAGAAAACAACCAAACAAGCAAGTAAAGCACCTAGAAGCCATGATCAACACAAACAAAGGTCTCTTCATGCCACAGCAAAATGAGAAAACAAAATCATGGAGCATGCTCAACAAACCCAGATTAAATAAATCGCTTTGTGCAGGACTCAGTTCTTCAGCTAGTTGGATCTATGGTGTCTTCCATAGAAATCGTTCCATGTGCAAGATGGAACATGAGACAACACCAGATGCTTCGCCGTATCAGAATGAGACTTAGCAGAACGGTTTGCAAAGACAGTAGCAATAAACAAAACAACAGGACAATCCCTAAAATGCTGGATGCAGCCACACAACCTGCTCAGAGGAAACTCTCTGGACAGACATCATCAGTGCATAGACAGAGCTGAAAGCCTCTTGGCTGCAGGCAGCAATGCAAAACAAGTCCCCACAGTGAAGGTAACACTACACATAAATGTACTAGAAGTGAGGACAGTGTTATCTCACCTTACTTCAATTCACAAAACAATTCAGAGTCAGGTCCATCGTCATAAATCAGACAACAAAGCCACAATTACATAGCAATACAAGCGGGTCCAGGAGAGACTGCTGAAAGATGCCGTAAAGCTGTTTAGACTGGCACAGAAAAACCTGACATCCACTTAGCAGGAACCTAAACAACTGCACAGACTGGCCAGTTAAGCCAATCAATTAACCCACGAGAGTAGAGACTACATCCCCTGGAGTTTTGCTCCATACTCATCTGCTGGGGATGACTAGAAACTGACCTGATGGCATTGCCATGAAACACAACCTACCACATTCTTCTTGAGGTTCAAAACCACACACACTTCTGGGGTGGATGCACTGTCAATGGAGTGCCACTTCAACTGAGCTTAGGTCTTCTGCCTAATTCCACTGACTCTACAGATATTACACAAGACTTCATATGAGGCCAAAGTCCATGGTGGTACTAATAGCTCTGTCATGGCCTAGATGACCATGGTACTCACTAATAGTGGTAATACATAGATACATAGATACAGACAGTGTCGGCAGATAAAGGTCCTATAGCCTACCAGTCTGCCCATTTGAGCTTGCAAGCTCAGTTTGCTTTCCTAAGTCTGTGCCTTACCCTGACCTCAAGATTCCTTTATGTCTATCCATGATGCCGATCCTGTGATTGCACCAGCCCCCCCATACAGTCTGGCAGAACTTCACGCCACCACGTTCACCAAGAAATGCCTCCTTCACCCTCCTAAATAATCCTCCCTCAACTAAAGCCCATGCCTCTAGTCCAGAACATCTTTTTCACTTAAAAATAGTGTATTCCTGCACCCTGTTCCTCTCTGTAAGGTACTTGTATGTCTCTATCATATTCCCTCCTCCCTCCTCTCCTCCAGGGAGTACAGATTCAGTTCCTTCAACCTGTCCTCATAGGACTTGTGATGCAATCCATGTACCATCTTAGTTGCCCTCCTCTGAACCTTCTCTACTCTGTCTATGTCCTTACATAGGTAAGGTCTACAGAACTGTACACTGTACTCCAGGTGGGGCCTCACTAGTGTCTTGTATAGTGGAATTATGACCTCCCTTTTCCTACTGGTGATGCCCTGCCTATGCATCCCAGCATTCTATTTGCTTTACCTGCTGCCTTGTCACACTGTTTCCCTACCATGAGGCCATCAGAGATGATAACCCCAAGATCCCGTTCCTGCTTGGTGCATGCTATATCCTCACCCCCAACTGATATATTGGCCAGGGTTTTGTGCCCCATATGCATTATCTTGCACTTCTTTGCATTGAATTTCAACTGCCAAACCTCTGACCATTCTTCAAGTTTCTGCAGGTCCTTCTCATTCTGTCTACACCCTCTGGTGTATCTACTCTGTTACAGAGCTTTGTGTCATCAGCGAACAGTGAAATTCTGCCTTCTAGGTCCTGCTAATGTCACTGATGAAGATGTTGAATAGGACGGTCCCAGCACTGATCCCTGTGGTACCCCACTAGTCACTCTTCCCTCTATAAGTGACAGCCATTTACTACCACCTTTGTGTCCTGCCACCCAGCCAGTTACCTACCCACCACACTTCTGTCCTGCCCACACCCATATTCCCCAGATTGTGTAATAGTCTTCTATGTGGCACAGTGTCAAAGGCATTGCTGAAGTCCAGATAGGCCATGTCCACTGCCCTCCCCTGATCCACCTCCCTAGTCACCCAGTCAAAAATTCAATGAGGTTGGTCTGACATGACCTCCCCTGGTGAAACCATGCTGCCTTGGGTCCTGTAGTCCATTGACAACCAGATGTTCCACCAGTCTCTCCTTCAGTAGTGCTTCCATGATCTTCCCCACTACTGAGGGTGAGGCTGACAGTCTGTAGTTCCCTGCTTCCTCTTTGTTCCCACTTTTGTATAAGGGGACTACATCTGCTGTCCTCCAGTCCTTGGGTACCTCCCTGTTTCCAGTGATCGGCTAAACAGGATAGTCAGAGGTTCAGCCACCACCTCTCTTAGTTCTTTAAGAACCCTGGGTGCACCCCATCTGGCCCCATTGCTTTATCAACTCTTATTACTTCCAGTTCCTTCAGGACCCTTTCTCGTGTAAAGGGACTTGTGTCCCCATTTGCACCATTCTCACCCCTTGTACTCCCTTCAGACCCATTACCCTCCTCTTCCTCAGCTCAGTAAAGACTGAGCAGAAATACCTGTTCAATATGTCAGCTTTACTGTTGTCATCCTTCATGCTGCCCCCATCCTCCCCTTCAGTCTCACTATCCCTCCTTTGCCTTTCTTTTTTCACTTATGTACCTGTAAAGGTTTTCGTCCTACTCACTGATTTTGCAATGTGTTCTTCTGTCTGAGCTTTGGCTTCCCTTACTGACCTCCCTGCCTCCCTTTGCTTCTCTGGTACTTCTCCCTATCCCTTCTGCCTGTGTCTTTTTGTAGTGCCTGAATGCAATCTTTTTGCTTTCACTTTCATTGCTACCTCTTTGGAAAACCATAATGGTCTCTCTTCCTTTTCCTCTTGCTAACCTGCTTAATGCATAATTCTGTTGCTCTTGTGATCCCCATTTTAAATACTGCCCACTGTTTCTCAACCCCTGATTCCTGCCCCATTCCCTTAATGCCTCTTTCAAGTATCTCCCATTTTCCCAAAGTCTCCCCCTAAAATCCAGGATATGTGTTTTTGTGTGGTTTGGTTCTGCTCTTTCTGTGATTTCAAACCACAATGACTGGTGTCACTGTTCCCCAGGTGCTCCCCACTGTTACCCCTATCACATTGTCCCTGTTTGTTAGCTAAGGTCCACTATTGCCTTCTAATAGCAGTGGAACCACCATGGCAGTTGCCATACAGGAGGACATCCTATCTCTGGGCCCCAGCAATCATCCTAAACTGAAATTGCTCCACTTCATGACTTTGCAATTGAGAGTCAGAGATTGCTGACAAAGGAAACAATGACAGAGTGGATGACACAGTGCTATAAGAAGGCAATCAAATCACTCCACCTAGAAAAGACATTGGTCAATATTCTCACAGTGGTGTATCTAACACAACATAGCAGAAGACCAAGCAACTGTCGCACAGGTTCTGCTATTCCTACAGGATGGTCTGAACAAGGGCCTGTGGCTGCATTGTTATGCATACAAGTGGCACTAATAGGTGCTGTGTAAAGCCCTATTGGTTGCTATCTACCAGAAGCACAACCTGATGTAATATACTTTCTCAAGGCAGCACAGAACCTAGGACCAAAATGCAAACACCTTACTCCTCCTTGGGACCTCAGTTTGGTCCTCAGTGTTCTGATCCACCCACCTTTGAATCCCTAGACCAAGTGGACTTAAAATGGGTTTCAGCAAAGATGACACTAATAACAGCATTATGTTCCGCATGGAGGATCAGCAAACATAGTGTACTGTCATGTAAATCTCCATTTCTCATATACCATAATGACAGGGTTACCATACACACCATTCCAGCCTCTGTACCAAAGATCTCTATGCTATTGCATGAAGGTCAATTATTGCAGCCACCATGTACTAATCACACCTTTCTAACTAACAAGAAGAGGAATGGCACAAATTCAATGCCAGCAGATCAAATGCTATGTCAACAGAACACAGACAATAATAACGATGAACAGACTATTTGTAATAGTCAGAGGGTCTAACATAGGGAATACAGCAGCAAGATTGACAACAGCTGGGTGTCTTAAGTCAGCAATAACGAAGCATACAAAGTCAGAGGACAGATACCACCCAAAAGACAGAGGTCCGATTACAAAAGCATCTAGGCTGATGCAAGGTGCTAGCATCAAACAACAAAGCAATTTGCACCTTGTGAAAGAAAATGCTGCAATCCCTATTCTGAAATGCAGTCTGCTCTGGAATGGGAAGCTCGCTGCAGCAAACAGACACTGTACCATCCTTGCAATCCACATCAGGGTACATCAGGTCACAATGGGGCTTGTGCCATGGTGAGAGCTGCAACATCCTCTTTATTAGGATTCTGAAAGTCCCACCATGGTTGTAGCAAGGGAGCCCCAGAATTAGACCAGCCAGGAGGTGGTCTACTCACTTCGTCAACTGGTATGGGGCTCTGTATGTGGTGTCCAGGGGCAGAAGGGACAGGGAGTGTTATAGGGTGTTGAGGAGCAGGTGGGCAGCGGGGTGCCATTATTATAATTGATCATGTGCAATTTCAATAATAGTTATGTGAATGGCACCCGCCAGGTGCCGATCACCCCGGGCATGTCCACTTGCTCCCAACACCCCTTATGGCATCTCCATGCCCTTCTTCCCTGGACCCTACTGCTATTGCATTTTGTGTTGCACCAGATGGAGAGGAGAGTCAGACCTCTGTAGCATGTCCTGCAGGTGCACCTATTATTAGGCACTAGCCTCCCCGAGGGACTTTGCCCCCACGCCCCCAACTTAAGGATTCTTAACTCAAGCGAGGTAAAATATAAAGGTTCAGGCAGGGTGCAATAAATTGGCACCAGCGCCCCAACCAGAAGCCAGTACCTCACCACCCCAACCACTAACAACCCTCAATGCCATGGCGCAGCTCGGCAAGCTTCCTGAGCGCCACTCCCAGCAACCTCTCCGCCCCCTCCCAGCCCACACCTACCATCGCCTCCCACCCTCGGCGTGCATTGCATAGTGACATCCTGTCGCCTAGTTGCAGGTTACAGCCTCATCCGGCACCCTACCCTCCCATAGCCATGGGGGATTGCGCCAAAGAGCCGAGACATTATGGACGGTGCCCATCCATGTACCCATCTCATGTAGCTTAACAAAAGGGCCTTCAGCCACATAGACTTATTTTTGGCACAGTTCACCAGTCCATGTCAGTAGAGGGTAGCACACTGACCACCACCCAGTGGTAACATGGTTATCACAGGTACTGCTTCTTACTGTTTCCCATATGTAGAGAGGAAGAATACTGTGAAGGAATGTGAACTGCAATGAAAGCTTTGGACCCTCCATGCACGCCAGCATCCTCAGCAACCAGACCATTTATTCTTACTATTTCACTTGTATAAGTTGATAGTAGGAGTTATTCCAGTATTTGTTTGATACTAAAGTACATATCTTAGAGAATGTCTCAAATTGGTATTAAATAATTTCATCAAAACTTAGTAGAAGGTAGCCAAGACTGTTTTGCCCTCACACTTTGTCATATAAATGTAAGAAACAGACTTAGCCCACAAATGCATATGTCATCAGTTGTGAAATCTATCTTTACCAATCCCTGGTGTCCACCTGACATTTCCTTCAACAGAATATTCATCAAGATGAGAATCTTAGAGCTGGCCTGGTGGCACTTAGGGTTGAGGTGCTGGACACCACACCTCGTACCACATTGGTAACCTGGGTTTGGGAGCGAGCTCAGGTTGCTGGGAGCTGGCCTGGGAGGAGAGTATTGAGCATCCACAGGAGTGATCTCCTCTTACTGGGAGGCTGAGTCAAGGTTCACCGGCATTAGTGACTCCCAGTGGAAGCTGGGTGTGCTACAGCCGGGACCACTTCAGGAAGGGGTGGAGAAGATGGCAGACATCCGTGGGCTGGGTGCAGGAGCATGCCCATCTTGTGCTGGATGTCATTGCATAGAAACATAGAAACATAAAATCTGATGGCAGATAAGGACCGCTTGGCCCACCCAGTCTGCCCATTTCCTACCTACTGGATAAGCTGCAGTTCCTAGTTAACCAGCAGCCTGCTTCTTCCTACCCCACCCTCTAGAATGGCCTTATGAATGTCCCATGCATGCTTGAATTCCACCACGTTTTTGACTCCACAACCTCCTCCAGAAGGCCGTTCCAGCATCCACAACCCTCTGTGAAAAATACTTTCTTAAATTACCTCTGAGCCACCCCCATCTTCAAATTGTACCCCTTGTTCTTGCACACCTCTTTTTGAAAGATGCTACCCTCTTGGACTTTGTTGATTCCCTTGAGGTACTTGAAAGTTTCTATCATGTCCCCCTCTCCCTCCTTTCCTCGAGGCTATACATATTAAGTTCCTTTAGTCTCTCTTCATATGTCTTCCGGTGCAGACCCTGCACCATTTTAGTTGCCCTCCTCTGGACAGCTTCCATCCTGTCTATGTCTTTTGGAGATTGGGTCTCCAGAACTGCACACAGTACTCAGATGGGGTCTGACCAGCTGTCTGTACAGAGGGATAATAACTTCCTGTTTTCTACTGGTGATGCCTCTCCCTATGCATCCCAGTATCCCCCAACCCTCCTTGCCGCCCTCTCACATTGCTTGACCACCTTTGGGTCATCTGATATGACTACCCCAGGTCTCTTTCCATTTTTGCTGTTGTTAGTATCTCACCCCATTGTGTACTCTTCCCTGGGTTTTTGTTTCCCAGGTGCATTACCTTGCACTTCTTAGCATTGAATCTAAGGCCTATGCCTCTGGGGGTCATGCTCACAGAACAAAGGAAAAGCCCACCTCCCTGAGTAGATGGCGAATGGCTCCACGCCCACCCCAGGATCCCACTTGCCTGGTCCCTGATATCCTCTAGCCCTTGCCCTGCCTGCAGACAATTGGATTTAAGGAGCACATGCAGTGGTGATGGCTCAAGCCTTGGGGTGTCAGGGTTTTTGCTGCAGGTAGGTGTGGAGGTTCAGAGCACCCGGGGAGGAACTCAGGTTGGGGGTTCTCAGGCTGGGTGGGAGAAAGCCAGAATGTCTGAGGAGTCTCAGGGAGTGTCGACTTGAGGAAATAAAGTCTAACAAAAAAAAAGATAAGAAGCTAAGGAAGAATCAACTGGTGAACCCAAGCGAATATCAGAGAGGTCTAGGATCAAATGTCAAATTCAAAAGCTACATATGCATTTCCAACCTATGAGATGATGATGATAATCCAAATGTTAAGAGGAAAATGCTGCAAGGGAATGTTACATAATCACCACCACCAGATAAGTAAACTTACATGTTTGGAAATGTAACTTTTTGACAGGAAAGGCTTCTTAAGAAACTTTAACAATGCATCAGAATGTTGTGCATGAGAAGTCATAGGGTAGCAAAGAAAAGAAATGTAGTGCCCTTAGTTAGCCCCTCCATCACTGTAAAGAACCATATACTTACTCCATATAGTGAAGACTTGTGTGAATGGAACCAATAGTTGTTTTAGGAGGTCAAAACACCCCATTAATAAACTGTAGCTAACTTTAGAGAACAAATTACAGTAGCTAGTACTAAATGTAAGTAGCAATATATATTTTTTTCTTTTCATGAGAAGCTTTATTAATATCATTAACCATCCATTTACACAATACACTTGTGAAATAAATGTAAAAATACAGTCTAACTCAAACAATCTAACTAATACGCATTTTACTCTTCTTACATGTTCTGGGAACTGAAGCAAAGACTGGATTATCCTTGATGTTAGAAACTGGATAAAGTTGAGTAATGTATTTGTTTTGCTACATTTTTAATTGGCCCTAAATATAAGCTAACTACATAAGGGTGGAGTTGTATTTACTAAAGTCATGTTTCATTCTACACACTAATGTTTATCTTAGATTTGCAGTTTTGTAACCACAACATTTTTTAAATAGCAGGATGCAGTGTATTTCAGACATTATGATCTACACTGTTATGACAGTGCCCCTTTAAATTTTGTAGCATTTTCCTCCTGGTAATGTTTTTTTTCCTTTGCTAATACAAGCTATCTAGGTCCTGATCAGGCAAATTCAAATGCTTTGCATAAGCAACTCTTAACTTATCTTGGATTTGGCAAATTCTAAACCAAATTTAACCCACCATCTTTGCTCATACCTGTCTAGATGTGATCAGCACAGCCTGTGACAACCAGTAGTGCTTTGCTGGTTTTATTCAGTCTCTGCTGGGTGTCTTGTCATGGTCTGACAAGGCTATGATTGCCATTTATACTAGCATGCTGTTATCTTTTGCTTAAAGTGTTGGTGTCCTTGTGTGTTCATGGTTACTCTGTGGATCTGTACTAATACTGAGGTTAAAGCTGAGGTGCTAATGTGGGAAAGAGCTATTGCCCATCAAGCTCACACAACCACTACAACAAAAAAGGTGTGTTTTGGCAGCCAGGGAGGAAAGTGTAGAATGCAAGTTCACCTGTGTTGCAGAAGAAGTCATCAGGTGGATAGAAAAGGTAAGGAGGTGCACCTGACCCCTTGGTGATGAGGCTGAAGGAAAGCTTCTATAGCACAATTCTCTGAGGACATCTGCAGAGGGTTCATGTCAGTACTGACATGTTGACTAAGGACTGGATCTCGATTACCTAAATAAGCTACCCAGTGGACAAAGGTCATTGGTGGAAAAGATGGAGGTGCAGATTGATCCTACTCCTGATGAAGATGCAGGCATTAGCATTTCTTTGTCACAGCATGGGAAGTTATTAAGGGACTACCTAAAATCAATAAATTTGACTACTTGCAGAAAGCAGACCGATATCTTTTCTCAATCAGGTCAGCTTTTATTACTGAGTAGACAGACTAGTACTTCACAGACACATCAGTACTAGCACAGGTCAGGATAAAATCCTTTTATGTTATTGGCAGTCTGAAATGTGTGCATGGCTTAGCCTGTGCTCAACCGCACAACATTTTCACCTGCCATTGTTGAAGTGTGAATTCTGAATATATATTTTGTGTTGCAGCTGTGATCATCCCCAAAAGGCACACACAACTAGACTGCTTAATGTGCAGTCACTAACATTTGTAAACATGAACCTTCATGGATTCTATTTGTGACCTGAAAAGCACTAAACCCTGCATTTGACCCAGGTTCTATGTGATAAGAGTGAATGCAAAACAGTGACTGTAAATAGTGAACACTAAATAGCGATGGCAGAAATAGCGACCATTTTGGGGGGATTGTTCTGCAGCCCCCATGTGGGGGCTGTTCCACCTCATCCTCCTTCTAAATAACCAACTCGGGGGGTGCAAGTCAAGGAAGGGGAATGTGCGCCAAAACCACAGTTGCTGTTTTGTCCTCGCTGTTTTGCTGAATCACTATTTCACACTCATTAACATTACGGGACACCTTGACCCACTATCAACACCAACACATCATAACAAAATTTTGAAATGAAGAAAAGGAGAGGTTGATGCTGATGATTGCCCAAACATTGTCATTGTCTGATGATCAAGACAGAGGCAATGAAATAAAGTTACTCAAAAACAAGAAACAAGAGTACTGTATTTTCTCCTTTCCCTTCATTCTGTGTTTCCTTTGTTATTAATCAGAATTTCTCAATTCAGAATAATTCACATGTAGTAGCATTTTTTGTGACAGTACAGTAATTGTAAATACAAACTACATAGTTCAGTAGTTGTTTCAAGTCTTTGAGCTTTTTTGTAGCAATGGCATTATGGTTGTCTGCCAATGGAGTGTAATTGTCAACAGTACCCTTCAGTTACATGATATAATTGTAACAAGGTAAGCCCTGTCAAGAATAAGAAATGCTGGCTACAGAGAGGCCAGGATACAAATAGAATGATTCCACAAATAAGTTAGCAGTAACACACAAGGTTGTACATTATGCTAGATTGCTGCACGTCCCAGGTGCATTTATGAAACAATAGGTCACAGGCTGAGTGCCTTCAACCACCTAGCAAGTGAGGTGATCTAGTATAGCACACCCTGTGTTACTGTGCTTATAAAATGCCCTTTATGTAGAGAAGATGTTTTATTTTAAAATATGTTTTACGAATGTAAAATTATTAATGCGATGTAACTTTTATGCAAAACAGTTATTCTGCCTGTTGGAGTTTCATTTTAATGTCTGTTTTGCATTGAGTACTTTGTACACATTAGATTTCCATAGTTGTAGTACTGTTGTTCTGTGAAATTGGTCATCAGCCCCTCCCTGCACCACTATGGTTATTAAGTATTTTGCCCAGTACCAAGAGGAAATGTGATGTGTAGCTACTACAAATTTGCAGAGCATAGCTTTTATTTATTTTTCAAACTGCACCAAACATAGTGGGCAGAAAGTAGGTAGGAAACATTACTGTGTGCCAGAATTGTGACATTGCTCAATATTTGGAACAAGTGAAGCACAGCAATGTTGGATAGCTGGATTGCATATTTTAGACAACAGTTGAGATGCGTTTCATGGGTATCCTTTTTCATGATTTGAACATGGAGTAACAGTGCAGCTGGGTAAGTGGGGGCAGTTAATAACTTTACTATTTTCTCTTTTAGATCGTTCCTGAAGAAGACCTACAGTCAAAATGTTGATTCTAACTCAATTTTCTGTTTTTGCATGCATTTAATATTATCTTTGTTATGTTTTAAGATGGAACACCTGTGTTACCATATTACCATTAATGTATCATATATTTACTGTATTTGTCTGTGTTCATGATAGTCTCAGAATATGGAAAAGAAGGTTAACTAGGCAGATCACCTGCCTCCTTTAGAACTAAAAAGACAGCCATAGGTAAGGGAAATTCAGAGAGAAGCTGGCTGTTGAAGTATGAGGATCACCAGCTTGAGTGCCTGAGCTGCAAGAGAGAAACAGATCATAAACTCTCTAAGAGAAGCATCTACAGCTACAAAAATGGGTCAAAGCAATAGATCCTCAGAGAATGTGAGTTTGGGACCATCTGACTTGTTTCCTGTATTGCAAAAACTGTTGCCTGTGCCCTGACAATATTTGCATCCTGACAAGAACTGCATTTCTCTTTCCTTTCTGTTATACGCTGTAAAGAACATACATCAAGCAATGTTTGTACCATACATTGAGTCCTGCTATCTTTTCATGACCCACACCCCAAAGACATTAGGTGTCTGAAGTGGGATTCATTGCAAATATTCTCTGACTTGGGAAGAGTATTTGGGAGACACCGGATGGTGCTTGTGATAAATAATCAGGGTGCTTGTGATAAATAATCAGTAGTAAAGTATGTACTATACTGGCAGGATGGTCTGCATCTGTCCAGGAAGGAACAAGTCTTTGGGCAATCAGTTTAAATGCTTCATTGGCAAGTTTTTAAACTAGTCAAGGGGAGGCACTGATAAGCAGCAGGAAAATTCCAGCCTACCCCTACAAAACAGGGTACTAAATAAGAAAAAGACCAAGGTAGAAAGGTCAGTGGGGATGCTCACAGAAGGTAAAGCCATCAAAAAATGGAAAGCAATGAGTACCAATGCCCGTAGTCTGGGTAACAACCTTCCTGAATTAGTGGCCTTGATGGAGAAGGAACATCTGATATCGTGGCAGTCACAGAAACATGGTACATACAGAACCATGACTGGGACATAAACATACCAGGATACACTATCTACAGGAAGGACAGGAAGGGTAAAGAGGAGGAGGTAGCTCTCTACATAAGAGAAGGAATCAAAGCAACAGAACAAAAGGGTAAACAGGGAGGAGAAGAAGCACTGTGGGTCAATTTGGAGGCAGGCAATGGCACCACAATCCGCACAGGGGTTGTATACAGACGCCCCTCTCAGGGGAGGAAATGGACAAGGAAATGATAGAACGATACTTAGAATGGCAAATAAAGGGAGATATTGCTGATGGGTGATCTGAAAATGCCAGATATTAACTGGAGTACAGTTGCAGCAGCCACTTCTAAGTGGGGTTATTCTAGATGCCCTACAGGGGCATGCCTTGAGACAACTAGTATTGGAACCCACTCAAGAGGAAGCAATCTTAGACCTGGTCCTCTCAAATGGAGATGGAGAGGGATCACAGATGTAAGTGGGTAGCCATCTGGGAACAAGCGACCATTGAACAGTATGGTTCTAATAAACACAGCAATAGAGTCAAGCCATACAAGAGCAAAAGTACTGGACTTCAGGAGGGCTGACTTTGCTAAAATGGGTGAGTGCCTAAGGAATGCACTAGCAAATGGGTAGGAAGGAGGGGTGGAAGAACAATGGGTAATAATAAAACTGCCATCACAGAGGTAACAAGCCTTTGTGTGAAGCAAATAAGCAAAACAAAACAATGTAAAACCACTATGGTTCTCAAAGGAGGTGGCAGTGAAGGTTCAAGAGAAAAAGAAAGCATTCAGAAAGTACAAGGAATCACAGAAGAGCAGGACAGAGAATTGTATCAGTAAAAGCAAAAGGAAGCTGGGAAGGCAGTCAGAACAGCAAAGGCCCAAACTGAGGAAAAGATAGCCAACTCAGTTAAGAAGGGATAAAACCTTTTTAGGTACATCAGGGTGAAGGAAGACTAAGGGAGGGAAAGTGAGGCTTAATAAAGGGAGGGGGGGCAGAGGGTGACCGTGAAAAGGCAGAGATACTAAACAAATATTTTGCTCAGTATTTACAAAAGAAGGAGGTACCTAAAACAAACAGTAGAAACACTCTGGATATAGAAGTTGATACAAGCCCATTTACAGAAGAAAGGGATCTGAAAGAACTCTTAAAACTGAAGGTGGACAAAAAATGGGACCTGATGGGATTCATCCCAGAATTCTCAAAGAACTAAGGGTAGAACTAGTGACACCACTGACTACCCTCTTTAACAAATCATGGGAGGATGGGGTGGTACCTGAGGACTGGAGGAGGGCAGACGTGATTCCCCTTACAAAAGTGGGAACAGAGCAGAAGCAGGAAACTACAGACCAGTTAGTTTAACCTCAGTGATAGGGAAAATGATGGAATCACTTCTGAAGGAAAGAATTGTTGAGTACCTAGAGGCCAGAGAGCACAGGACCCAAGGCAGCATGGATTCAGCTGGGAAGGTCATGCCAGACGAATTTAATAGATTTCTTTGACTGGGTGACCAAAGTAGTAGATCAGGGAGGGGCTATGGACATGGCCTAACTAGACTTTAGCAAGGCATTTGACTCAGTCCCACACAAAGATTAATATACAAGTTATCCAGCTTGGGAGTGGGTCCCAAGATGATAGCCTGGGTAAAGAACTGGCTGGAGAATAGGACACAGAAGGTAATAGTAAATGGAGTCCACTCTGAAGAAAGGGGTTACTAATGGGGTGCCATCAGGGTTCGGTATTAGGACCAGTCCTCTTCAATGTCTTTGTGCTACATTGCAGAGGACTGGAAGAAAAAGTATGTCACTTTGCAGATGACACAAAGATCTGCAACAGAGTTGATGCACAAGGTGGGGTGGAAAGGATGAGAAGGGACTTGGCAAGGTTAAAGGAATGGTCAAATGTGTGGCAACTTAAATTTAATGCTAAGTGCAAGGTAATGCACCTGGAAACAAAACCCAGGGAGAGTACACAATGGGGTGAGATACTAACAACAACAAAATGGAAAGGGACCTGGGGTAGTCATATCAGATGATTTAAAGGTGGGCAAGCAATGTGAAAGGGCAGTAAGGAGGGTTGTGGAGATACTGGGATGCATAGGAGAGGCATCACCAGTAGAAAACAGGAAGTTGTTATCCTCTGTACAGACAGCTGGTCAGACCCCATCTGGAGTACTCATATGCAGTTCTGGAGACCCAATCTCCACAAGGACATAGACAAGATGGAAGCTGTTCAGAGGAGGGCAACTAAAATGGTGCAGGGTCTGCACTGGAAGACATATGAAGAGAGACTAAAGGAGCTTAATATGTATAGCCTCGAGGAAAGGAGGGAGGAGGGGACATGATAGAAACTTTCAAGTACCTCAAGGGAATCAACAAAGTCCAAGAGGGTAGCATCTTTCAAAAAGAGTGTGCAAGAACAAGGGGCACAATTTGAAGATGGGGGGTGGCTCAGAGGTAATGTAAGAGTATTTTTTTCACAGAGAGGGTTGTGATGCATGGAACGGCCTTCAAGCATGCATGGGACAGCCATAAGGCAATCCTAGGGGTGGGGTAGAAAGAAGTAGGCTGCTGGTTAACTAGGATCTACAGCTTATCCATTAGGTAGGAAATGGGCAGACTGGGTGGGTCAGCGGTCCTTATCTGCCATCAAATTCTATGTTTCTATGCTTCTATGATATACCACAGGAAAATAGTATTTTGGGGCTCTTTGTCCATAGTGTCCCATTTCGCTGTTAGTGCTTATTTGAGATCATTCTAGTCATGTAATGACTTTTGCCAAAACCATGTCACAGACAAAACATTACTATACCGTTACATGATGTAATGTAACATCAAGGAAATTACATAAATCTTCTAAAATGTTGGATTATCCTAAAATGTTGCCATAAAACATGCTGTGTATGATACTTATTGTATAAATTTATCTCATTAGAGCATAATTTATGCACTTCACACTATGCCCTTTCTTACGTGATGTTTACTGGTATACCTCTACAATCAAGTCACATTGATGAGCAAGTGAGAACTGCTGTGTATTGTTTAAATGTTTTTTTTCCACAGCTCTTTTGGCTGTCATGTCAATCAAGTCAGGTTTGATGATGCATTGCTGATGAATGTGACAGTGGACATCTCAGCTTGTTCATCAATCATTCATGACAAAGGAATTGTTTGAAATTTCATACTTTATTGGCTACTAGAAACTAAGTAAAGTGGTTACTAGTTTTACATGAATTAATTATCATCACTTTGTATTAAACTTCCCAAAGTCTAATACTTCTTTCATCTACATTCTAGTCCCCTGGAATGGCTGAAAATGCACTCGTTTTCATCTTCCACTGTCCACAACATATTTTCTCTCACTATTAAAAGGAAAAGATGTACTGCATGAATGGGGTTTTGCTAAAGGATCTACAGACACATAAAGACACTAAAGTTCCAAGCACACACCAAGCCTATAGTAAGGACGACAAACAGAAATAAAGTATAAACTTACATTTATTGCATTAAAAACATCATGCCTGACATGTTTCGGGCGAAGCCTTTGAAGAAGGAGCTTCCTCCAAGCATGTAGACGAAATTTTTAAAGCAATGAAATGTAAGTTTATACTGTATTTCTGTTTGCGTCCTTCTTATAAGGCTTGGTATGTGCTGAACTTTAGTGTCTTTATATTTTCTCACCTCCAGCATTGTAAATCCTCCAGGAGCAGCACCATGCATCAGAGGGTTGTAGAAGACCAAGCTGATGGCTTTATCTTCCTCCTCGCTGTCCAGAAGCAGCACATATCACAGTCATCTAGAAACCAAAACTAATGCCTTCATTCTTCTCTCATAGAAACATACACACTGTTGGCAGAAAAAAGACCAAAAGGGCTATCCAGTCTGATCACTACCCTGTGCCAGCCTAGGTTGGACCCATTTATAGTACTTGCCCACCCACCTATGCTAGTAGACTGTTCCACAGTTCAGCCACCCTCTCTGTGAAATAAAAGTCCTTACATTCCTTTGGAATCTTCTCTCTACCAACTGATATTCATGACCCCTCATTAATACAGCCCTATTTCAGTTGAATAAGTCATTGCTATTCACTCTATTTATTCCTGTTAGGTTTCTTTCATGTTGCCTATATACCATCTGTCCTCTAGCCAGTACATGTTTAGGGCCTCTAGCCACTCTTCATAGGATATGCACTGTTATCCCTGAATAATCTTGGTGCCCTTTGTTGTACTGATTGCAGTCTATCTCTGTCCTTCTGAGAAAGACTCCAGAGCTGGGCATAGTATTCCAGGTGGGGAGCCATGGATTGCAGTCTTCTGCTTGTGGAACATTTTCTCTATCATTTCCCAATTTATCAGAGCAACAGTAGCATGCATCACAGTCATCTAAACCCCAAGATGATACCTTCATCCTCATTCTCGTCATCCTCCATCAGTATCATCCATCAAGTCATGCAGAATCCCGTGCTGATGCCTTCATCCTCCTCCTCATCCTTCAGAAGCAGCTTGTATCAAAGTTGCCTAGAAGTTAAAGTTAATGCCTTCATCCTGCTCTCATGGATTGCAATCTTCTCACTTCCAGCATTGTTTATCAGCTCAGCACCAGAATGCATCACAGTTATCTAGAAGCCCAAGTAGATGCCTTGCTCTTCCTCTCATGGACTGTAGTCTTCTGTTCTTGGAACTTTGTCATTTTCACCCCATCCTTGTTTATCAGCTAAGCAGCACCATGCATCTGAGTCATCCTCATCTATTCACAGTAGTCAAGACATGCTGTGAGACAGCATTGCAGTTCAGTGAAAGCCTTTTGCTGCCAAGGAAAGTCATTCCATTGCAAGATTCACAAATATACAACACAGCCAAGTACAACACACACCATGTACACAGAATAAAGAAAGGAGTACACGCATTAAGAGGGCTCTACCATAATAGCTATCAGTAGCAATAGTAACACACACACACACACACATAAGATGCATCTGCCTGACTGTTGACTAAATGATTTTTCCACACTCTCTCTACCTTACTCTTAATGTCACTTTCAAGCAGCAAGTGATTCAAATCAAAAAGGCAGCTTCAGCAGTGATGTCTATCAATAGACACTGGCTATGACACTGCAGTGTAGTGCTGTGAAACATGCCTTTTTGCCTCAAGGCTAGTTAAAGACAAGTATTTTTATTATATTAGAAATGTTCATGACAAGTCAGTCTGGTAACACAGAGGGTTGAAACACTTGGTGCCTTACATATCGCCACTCCAGTGACCCAAGTTTGGGGAAGAAGTTGGGTTGCCCTGGGTCAGCCGGGTGGGAGAGGGGATAAGGCATCTGATGAACTGGCCTCCTCTCCCAGGTGTGGAGGCATGTCAGCCCAGCCACAGACTTCCACAGGTGGAAGCCTGGTGGTTGTGCAACAGCGAGTGTTAAGAAGGAAGGGACTGCAAGTACATGCAGTTTAAGTACCTCTACACACACACACAAGGATGCCATGCGGAAGGGTTGGGTGGCCAAGAACATGGAATAGTAATGGCAGGGCTTAATGAAGCCCTGCCACTCCCTCTAGTCTGTGCTGCTGACTGAGGCTTCAGGTCTGACCTGTATAATTGGACTTGAGGGACAATGGCCCTTCCTTCTCTGGCCCCACCAAGGAATGTAAGCTGTGGGAGGAATCCCACACCAGGTAAGTCTCTGGGGCAGCAGGAGCCAGTTGTCAAGAGGTGGGACAGGGTGAGCAGCTGCTCCTGCCATCAGAAAGAGATAAAGCTTACTAGAAAAAAAAATGCTCACGACAGAAAAATGAACAAGTGAATACATCACACAGCCACATCACTGTCATAGAGTAGTTAAGCATCTGCTTGGTATGTTCATGTACAGATTCATACATCAACACAATGACAGCAGGAGCAGAGAGCCAGCAGGAGGATGGACTAGGGTATCCAAGAAGACAGTTTTCTCCTGAAGGAGGGTTTCTGGTGCTTCATCTAACAGTAGTTTTAGGTGACAAGCTTGTGGTAACTAATTGGACATTTCTCACTCTTTCTTTCTCTTTTTAGGCAACAAGTTCATCATCTCTACAGGATAAGCCGAAAGCAGCACCATTGAACCATCACAACTGTCACCCCAGGCTAGAATGGTATGCCTCAGTAACACTGAGGTATGGAAGATAGGAAGAATGAACCCACACTAGACTACAAGATAAGGTATGGGGGACTAATTGTTCAAGATTTACTATGTTTTTATGTTAATATTATCGGATTTCAGATTGGATATAAAATATACAATCAGAATTAAAATCTGAGATCTGACCTAGATGGATTTGGGGTCAAATTCTGATTTTTAGATATATGATGATGGGCAATTGGATTGTATTTGGCACTGTCTGATCAACACTACTTTAAAGAATTTACCCCTTTGACATCAACTAAAATGCAACTGCTTGTCTGCTGTCCCCAAACAGTTTGACTATAAATAATCCATTGGGAAAATAAAGATTTTCAGTATGCACTGTGAATCTTAAAGGTTAATAACTGCACTGGGCATGGGAAAGGGAAAGATTCATTAATAGTGTTCTTGATCATGTGAAAGTATGTTCAGCTCTATTTTAAACAAAGTATTGGATGATCTGTGGATATCAGCTGTCTCTGGGAGATATTCATTACTAAGTCTTTCTGTGGCTGCCCACTCTAACTGCAGGTGGATGGAGAATATTGGTTTCCAAAATGTAACTACAGAAACATATGAATTAATTTAAAACCCATATAAAGAATCAAAACATGTTGCTTCAAAAGACACTTAAGTATTGGAGTGATGTTGAGGGAGAGAAATGAGCATGAGGTTCAAATAAGCTAGAGAGCTCCTCCTACCAGCTCAGCTAGGCACCAGTGCTACTGCTATGCAGATGATACCCAGATCTACCTGTTATGTGCACCTGACAATGTCAAAGTAGCCATGCCAGACAAGTGTCTGGCTGAAATCCAAGACTGGATGGCCTCAAGCTGGTTTAGACTAACACTCATCAAATACAGAGTTGTTGCTGGTGAAATTAGAAATTGTGGAGGCAGCAATGAATAATGATAGAGCCATTTTGCCATTGTCAAATGGCACTGCACTATGAGCAGCTGATAAGGTATGAAATCTGGGCTTCACTGTGGAGAGCAGATTGACTCTAGAACATCAAATGTCATGTGTTGTCCACAGTGACTTTACCATCGGCATAATGTAGTATCAGCTGAATTTGAATCTATCTGGTTCCCTCTGATTTAATAATAATAATAATAATAAAATGTATTTAGTTAAGCACCTTTCAAATTTTTCAAGGCACTGTACATAAAAACATGAGAACACCAGCATAATCAATACATACAATAAAACAACACAGCAAATATTACAAGCTAAAATAACCAATTAAAACATAACGAAATGCCTTCTCCCATAAAAAGGACTTTAAGGCCTTTTAAAACTTTCCACCGTCGTACTCTCTCGGACGGGCCGGGGCAGAGAATCTAAAGGGTAGGAGCCACAAAACTAAGCAACATGAGCTCCAGAGACTTCAAATTTACCCTCGAATCTCCAGCAACCCCTTGTCAGCTGAGCGGAGCTGTCTCAGAGGGGTGTAGAGCACTAGAAGCTCTTCAAATAGTCAGGACCGAGACTGTAGGGCTTTGTAGGTCAAAAGACCCACTTTAAAGGTGATCCACCACTGTATTGGCAGTCAGTGCAGAGTGCACAGCACCAGGGTAATATGAAACCTTCTTGAAACCCCAGTCAACAAACGTGCTGCCCTCATTCCAACTAGCTGCAAGCGGCAGATATCAACCCCAGAAAGTCCTAGGTAAAGGGAGTTACAGTAATCAAGATGAGATGTCATGAGGCGTGGACCAAAACGGTAAGTCACAAGGTGGAACCAGGTGCCTAATCCTGGCGATGTTTCTGAGATGAAAAAATGCAGTCTTGACAACTGCAGACACCTGATAACTAAGGGTCAGACCAGTGTCAAGCTCCACACCCAGGTTATGCACCCGTTCAGAGGTGAGGATCTGGTCTACCCCAGAATTAATCCAGAGGGACCCGCCCCTAAACCCTCAACCCTGTGACCGGGGTCCACCACCATAACCTCGGTCTTTCCTGGATTCAGCTTCAAACCACTGGTATTCATCCAGTCTTGGATATCAGCGAGGCAGTTATTCAGCACTGAGATAGCACTAACCTGGTCAGGTGCAAAAGACAGGTAGAGCTGGGTATCATCAGCGTAGCAGTGAACCTCAGCTCAAACACGTCTTACTAATGTCTCTGAGGGGTAGCATATATACTGCGAATAACATGTGGGAAAGCACTGAGCCCTGAGGTACCCGCAAGACAGGAGAAGGCCCAGGATGAATGCAAACCTAAGACCACTCTCTGCATTCTCCCCTCGAGGTAGGATGAAAACCATCTGAGGACCACACACAATAGTCCACAAATGGACCTCAGGCGTTCGAGCAAAACCCTATGATCCACAGTATCAAAAGCTGATGACAGATCAAGGAAACCAAAATAGGGCGGTGTCTCCGATCTCTCGCCATCAGGAGATCATTGAGCACCCAACCAGAGCAGTCTCGGTGCTATGCCTCTTACAAAAACCAGACTGGAGAGGTTCAGTATAAACTATGGATGGTCAAATGGTTATCCAATTGCGCCGCCACAACTTTCTCAATAACCTTCCCACAAAAGGAGGTTAGAGATCGGATAGTAGTTTGCTAGGTCATCCGGGTCTAAAGAAGCTTTCTTCAGAAGGAGTCACCACCCTTCCTTCAGAAAGCTAGGAAAACTCCCATCTCTAAAGAGCACCGGATAATCTGAGCAAGGACCGCGGGCCGATAGTCTCACTACAACCCATAATCAGGGAAGTAGGGCCGATCCAAACTACAACATGTTGGGCACATCTCACGGACAACTCATAGTGTCTACGAAACCGTAGATTAAAGGAACTCCAGGAAGCTCCGGGCTCTGCGACAAAACATTGATCAACTGCAACCATCTTAGAGTGAGGTCAAGGACACTGCCTCGAATGTCTTCCACCTTATTCGCAAAGAATCGAGCGATCTCCTTGCAATCAATTTGCGTGAAAGTTCTCGACGGATCTGCCAACAGACTGGTTGTACAGTCTGTCGGTAGTTCTGAAGAGCTGAGCCAGTCGATTTCGAGTGACAAAAATTTCCCTGGACAGGAATTCTGCCTTCTTATGGAAATTGCTGTTTGGTAGAGCTTATAATGCTCTAGCAAAATAAGATGTCGGCATCAGAGGCAGTCTTCCTCCAATGACGCTCCAACCTATGCCCCAACCTCTGCAACCCTCTCAATGCCCCATCGAACCATGGGGCGATGGAGCAGCGTGGGAGGGTGAACACGGCTGGTGCAATCTGATCAAGAGCAGCGAGATGGCCCCATTATAGGCCACTACCAGCTGCTCAGGATCAGTACACGACTCTTCAAACAATGAGAGGTCAATAACCGCCATCAGGTCTTCAGGGACAACGTCCCGCAGGCGTGATATGACCAACTCACAGGGCCGACCTACCCAGGGGGCCTCAAATTGAACCCAACTGAGTAATGATCAGACTCAACCGACTGGTTCCACCACCAGTTGGATGCCTCGATCCCCAGGAGGAAAACCAGATCAAGAGAGTGACCTTTGGAGTAGCTGTGGAAACAACCTGTAAAGCCCAGAGGTGTCATCACCTGGAGGAAATGTTGACCAAAAGCGAAGATTCATCATCGACCCACGCATTGAAGTCACCCAGCACCATCAATCTGGATGACTCTAAGGCCATGTCGGGCAAAATCTGCTATTTCCTGCAGGAAAAGCTTCTCATCCCCTGGTGGACGGTAAATGAGGGAAATACTGCACCCCGCACCAGCTACCACAGTGCACTCAAATGATCTAGCCTCCTCAACTGGAACACCAGTTAGGCCTAATTCAGTCTTAAAACAGACCGCCACCCCCACCCCTGCAATCCAATCTCGGAGGTGTATAACCAAGAACCCGCAGGAACAGTGGCCTCTAAAACGGGCTCATTCCCATCCAACCAGGTCTCAGTGATGCAAGCCAGATCTGCCCTTGACAAAGTCCACAATAAGACTAGTCTTATTGCAGACAGATCTGGCACTGCACAACAGCCGCCGATTGGACGAGGATGACGAGTTGTCCCAACCACTTGCCCTCCAAAACAGGAGGTGCCCTTGGGTATGGGAACCAGAACAGGACTACCACACTCCAGAAGCCATTTAAGCCCCAGGGCATCTTCTAAGGCCTAACCACCCCTATGGGAGAGCACCACTCACTCGCTGTCCACACCCCAACCCCCCAATTCCCCTTCCGCGACAATCCCTAGTGCCCGACACCGATGATAAACATGTGGGCTGGCAAGGGGACAAGAAAATGGGTGGAGGGCATGGAAGAGCAGAGGCCGATAACGAAAGACAGTGGAGCCAGCTGGCACATCAGGCTGCTCAAAGTAAAAACAATAAATAAAATAAATAAAGCAACACCATAGTCAACCTAACACTAAAACAAAAAAAAAAATTGAACTAAACCAATACTCAGTACAACAACTATTAAATTATTTTATATCCACAAGCCCTCTCACGGCCAGGGCATTAATAAAATAATAGAGCAAAGACTAATGACAAATAATAAATAAATAGAGGAATAATTTAAAGACCACCTCCGGGACTCTCTCCTAACCGAAAAAGGTGGAATATAAGATGGAAACAAGCACTCTCACTGCATAAATTATCCTCGAAAATAACTAAATAATACACATCCTATATATAAAATACAAAATAAAAATAACATCAACGAATAAAATTCAATATACAAAGCACCATCATTCACCATCCACATCAGCTGGGCAAAATAAAGGACTACCAGCGGTCGCAGGAACCAGCCAGCCCAAAAGGATCGGTGGCTCACTACTTACTCCAGGGGAGGACAACCCCCGCTGGCTACCCCAGGAGTGTAGAGGAGGGAAAATTAAGGACCGACCTTCCAGCCAACCCCACTCCCTCCACTGTGTGGGACACCAACCCAGGACCACCAGAACACTGCAAGCCAACTAATAGGCTAAATGAAGTCAGTTGCTCCAAAAACGTTTATATAGTCACAATGAACAATAGACAAGCCAAAGTCACTTATCTTGCAGGATCTCTTCAGGGCCACTCTTTACACACTAGAAGTTCCACGATACTGGCCCCAATATCCTTAAAACATCCGATAGGGCCAATAAGTTCCAAAGGAATTCAAGACTCGAAATTCTAATCCAGTTCCAGGGAGAACCATCCACCAGGCTGCAGGTTCCAGCCAGAAATTCAAGAGGCAACTACCAGGCTATAATAGTGGCCCACCACCTTGACTCCAGGTTAAATCAGCCCCCGGCCGACTATACTGGGAGTCTAGAGGAATAGGATCAGAGGGCTAGCCCTCCAGCAGGCCCCGATCCCAGCCCCTGTGTAGGTCATTAACCCTCTAGCACCTCAGGAAAACCAGCAGAACCAGCTATACAGGCCAAATCCACAGTCAAAGCAGGTCACTGAAACGTAAACTTATAGCCCAGCACTCTAAAACATAAAAACTGTAGGATCCTTTACTATCTCCGTAGACTTGAAGGTTCCAAAAACAGTGCGTTCAAACTCCTTAGTGAGCTTGTCCCCAGCAACTCTCGTCTCCTCCAAATCCCATTCAAAAGCAAAACTAATCATAAAAATGCCAGGGTCGCTCAGGGAATGAACACGACCAAACTCCACACAGAAAGCAGCCGCCAAGCTGCAAAGGACCAGCCAAGTTCCCAGAGCAGATCAGAATGCCAAGCGAACAGTGTCCTGGAGTCCCGACCGAAAGCGTCCACCCACGCGAATACCCAAATCACGGTTAAAATGCAGCAACAATAAAATAAATGCCGAGAAACATAAACGAAAAAAGTTTAAGCACTCATGGCTTCTCAGCGACCACCCGAATTCAGGTCCAAACACCAATATGCTCAAAAAGATGAAAACAAAGCAAAACCTTAAATCCTACACTTAAAATAACAAAGTACTTTGAAATAAAATGGCAAAACAAGAACATAAGAATGCAACAAGCATCAGTCTGACAGCTAGCCGAGCGTGGCTGCCATCTTTGAATAGTGTTTAGAAACTCTAGTATGTGCTTTGTGAGTTCCTCACTGGATTATTGCAGTGCTCTCTACCTAGGGCGATCTGTGAGACTGGTACATTGCTTGCAGCTCATGCAGAACTCAGCAGCCTGGATGATTGCTGGGACTGCATGGTATGGGCATATCATGATGGTTTTGGGGAACTGCACTGGCTGCCAGAGAGGTGGTGCAAGAGCTTCAAGATACATTTGTTGATTTACAAAGCCATGCACCATTCAGGCCCTGGCTACCTAAAAGACTTTCTGACCCAATACACCAATCTGATCCCTGCATTCCTCTGGTGTAAGGGTGTAAGGGTCCTTGTGGTTCCAAATTCCCAGTTGAAATCTTTGGGAGAGTGAGCCTTTTGCTACTGTGGCTATCCTGTGGAACTTGGTCCCTGCTATCATTACAGGGTCCCTTCATTGAACACTTAAAGGGTTTTTAAAACCTATTTGTTAATTTGGAATTTGGGACTGCTAAGAACTAAGATTTGGGTGGTTGTGTTTCTTTGTGGAGTTACCGCATGTATCCTGACCTGTTTTATCTTCCTGTAGTTTATGATTCTTAAATTTCTTGTCTGTATGGTGTCTAGAGCTTTGTGTGGGTGCCTAACAAATACATTGCTCTGCCTTACTGTAGCTTGGTGGTAAAGTCCTAGACTGGGATCCAGAATGTTCTAAATTCAGATCCCTAGTTCAACTGTTTGGGTATACTAATGGTAGATATAGTACTAGGAGTGTTTGGCAGATGGAAACTGGTGTCAAAACCTTCACAGTATGAATTCATTTTTCTTATGTAGGTAAAGCAGAATGCAGCTGGCTTACTAAGTCAGCTATTATATAGCTGTTGTAAACAGTGCTCAGATCCTGCTTCCAGAAAAACTTGCTCTAAAACAGTAATCTGTAACATTTGCTAACCATGGAGTTGTCAGCCTAATGCTTTTATAACTTTGAACACAAAATATTTACATAAAAACATTTGTACAGTTATCTTCCTCACAGCAGACTCTGTTTCCATCCTTCAGTGAAAGAAATCTTATTGGAAAGGAAACTGCAAGGCCATCTATAAATTATCTACTGTTAACTGGTGGAGCTCTTCAACAGGTCACTTGAGACAGGGAGGGTACCTAGGATTGGCAGAGGCACATGTGGTGCCAATCCATAAAGGGAGTTGAGGAAGTACCAGGTAACTATAGAACCATCAGTTTGACCTCAGTGGTGGGAAAATTAATGGAGAGTATACTAAAGGAACAATTGGGGGTGTACTTGGAGGAGGTGGGAGGTCTGGATAGTCGGCAACATGGGTTTGTGCCAGGTAGATCATGTCAAACCAATCTTGTGGAGTTCTACTAATGGGTAACATCAGAACTGGACAGGGAAAGCCTGTGGATGTATTATTCTTGGACTTCAGCAAGGCGTTTGACTCTGTCCCCACAATGGTCTGGTGAAGAAACTGATGGGGTTAGGAGTAGGCCTTTGATGGTCAGATGGATTGAAAACTGGCTAGCTGGATGCACCCAAAGAGTAGTGGTCTGTGGGGAGCTCTCGAACCCTAGAGAGGTTGGTAGTGGGTACCGAGGGCTCGGTCCTGGGTCCGATCCTGTTTAATGCATACATATCGGAGGTATCAGGAGGGTATAGGTGTGAAATGAGTCTCTTCACTGATGACTCCAAGATGGGAGCAGTACTTGAGGAGAAGAGGGAGGTTGACCCTGCAAGGCGATCTGGACACCCTGGAAAGCTGGGCTCACACATGGAAATTAAATTTCAATATCACCAAGTGCAAAGTGTTGCATCTTGGGTGGGAAACCCTAAACACAGGTACACTCCTGGGAGGAGCGCTGGAGGCCTCAATAGGGAAAAAGACCTAGGGGTCATGGTGGATGCATATATGAATAACTCTGAGCAGTGCAGGAGGCGGCTAGCAAGGCAAACAGGATGTTGGGATGCATCGTGGGGGATCACCTCTAGGAGCAAGGAAGTGATTCTGCCACTGTACAATGGACTGGTTAGACCACACCTTGAGTACTGTGTGCAGTACTGGAGACCACACTTGAAGAGAGACATACAGCTCCTGGAGAGGGTACAGAGGAGGGCAACTAAGATGATATGAGGGCTAGGGTATTTGACATGAGGACAGACTTGAGGAGCTCTGCCTGATTTCATTGGAGGAGAGGAGAGACAGGGGGACATGATTGAGGTCTTCAAGTACCTCAAGGGAATAAATAGGAGTAAACATGGAGGGATCTTTAGACTAAAGCAGGAGGTATCACCAGAGGGCATGGTTTTGAAGTTGGAAGGAGTGAGAGGGAAAAGAGGAGGAGGTTTTTCACTGAGAGGGTGGTGGACCCTTGGAATGCACTGCCTAGTGAGCTGGTTCAGAGATCCACAGTGAAGGGTTCAAGAGGGTGGGACAGACACAGAAAGTGGATGTATCAGATGATGGCCTGTCCCAGGGGGTGGGGATGGATGATAGGGGTTTCTGGAACACAAGGGAGGGAGGGCCTCGGCACCCAACTAGGCATCTGAGGTTCGAGCAGAGTTGATGAGACCGTAGAGCCTAATCTGCTGGCAAATAGTATGTTAGTAACTGGGAAAAACATGACAGAGAAATTTTCCTGTGTAATAGCAATATGTGCTGTTTATTTATACGAAATGTTTGTATCAGGACAGTAATGTTTTGCTAAAAAGTCTGGGGCACCATTTATGGATTACTTTATATGTTTAAAGGACACTGTCAACCTATTTTCATCATATTATTTCTAGTGGAAATCTCACATTTTATGATTGCTTACCCTCTCTAAAATTCACTGATGTTGCTGTTTGTTTTGTCAGTCTCCTTGCTTAGTAGAACTGAAATGAATGACAATGTATATTTATAAACAACCTTGTTTTGGTTTACAATCCTGGTTCTGTCCTTACTGCTTGCTTCCTGAGCATAAGAAACACACCCAACCAGTTCAGTCAATAGTGAGGTAGTAGACTCCTGAACTTCACTGCATCATGAGGGCTAGACTGTGTTGTGGGTGTTCCCAAGTCCAGGAAAGATGTATTTGGTGCTGATCAAGGAATGTAAACAAACCTGTTTTGGTGTGATAACACCAGTATGTTGGGCAATCTGTTATTTACTTTTTAAAGAAAATATGAGTCAGAATCAAACTACCAGCTACGTCAACAATCTTTACAGAATTTTGCAATCAGAAAATATGTTTCTGAAACTAGGGACACTCTGAGACCTAAGGGGTTGACAGTGTCCCTTTAGAATTTATATTTAAGTTTTCCTTTGGGTAAGTATTAGGTAACTGTCAACTGTTTCCTTTGCACATTTGCTGCTGTGTTGCACAAAAGTGGTTGAGTTTGTGCTCCATTTGATATGAACAACTGGGTTGCAAAGCTTTCCCTGCACTGTTCCAAAAGTCATTGCAACAGTACAGAGAAAGGGGTGGGAAGGCATTCAAATGACGCTTGCCCCTCCCCATGAATGCTTCAGCACATTCCAGAATGATGAAATGATGCAAGCAGTTCTAAGGAGGTGCAGACATGTGAAAGGAGAACAGTTGTCAGGGCACAGAAATCCTTTTCCAGAACCCGTCTTTTCTGGTAAGGTGCTGGTGAAGCAGGTAGCATGGAGAAGTTCTCCTCATGACCTGCTGCCCTGAATGTGAAGCCCCTCAAGGTTCAAATTTGTTGCCCATGTTATTTGCAGCAAACAGTTTATCTGCCTCTGGAAGAAATAATTTGATGACATTGTCTGCAGTTTCATTTTATGCTGTCGATACTCAGCTATATTTGTCTTTTGCAGCTGGGAGATGAATGCTGTTAATGTGTTGAATAGATGCTTGTCTGACATCAGTGAATGGATATTTATTTATTTTTATTTTATTTAGTTTTTGCTAACGGGTAGGTGCACTAGCCAACAGGTGACTATTTTCAAGACACGACCGGAACACAATTACAGTACAAAATAGGTCAGTTTAGTTAATATAATACAGGCAAAGGTACAAAGGTATAAGTACAGACATACAATTTTCAAAAGGCAGGCATCTGGTTTCAATAGGCAGAGGTACTGGCGGAGATCACTTTAGGGGAGAGAGAGAGGAAAGAGAAGGTAAGAGAGGATTTTAGGGCGACAAGGGAGGGTGTGGAAACTGATGAAGAGGTGGAGGGCAATGATCAAAAGAATGAGGAAGATAGCAGCTAACTGCCTTGCAGTGCCGACAGGGATACACAACCGGGCTCGCAGAATCAAGGGCGGCAGAGCGGGGTGGGGATGAGCGGCAGGTAGGGGAAGAGTGTTGCAGAAAGCAAGAGGATGAAACCAGAGGGTAGGGGCAAGGAGGAGCTCAGGGACACAATTTCAAAGTGGCATTTAGTGGGAAGGCACAAAGGGATCCAATAGCATCGGGCTGGATCAGGAGAGGTGGCTAGGCTGAAAGCAGTATGGCAAGGGAGCAAGCGCAATTCACGGCAAGCGGGAAAATACTAAGAAGAAGACCCAGGGCTGTGGAACTAAAACTCGGCTAGGCTCAGGAACCTGCGCGGCAAGTACGGCTAGTTATGGCTTACGCGGGAAAAGGCGCTAAAAGGACCCGGGGCTATGGAGCTAGAAATCGGCTGGGCACAGAGACGATATGGCAAAGTACGTTAGATAGCGCAGGTAGGGGGAAGAGTTTGCAGAAAAGCAAGAGGATGAAACCAGAGGGTAGGGGCAAGGAGGAGCTGAGGGACACAATTTCAAGGTGCAGCATTTAGTGGGAAAGGCACAAGGGATCCAATAACAGCAGGATCAGGAGAGGTGGCTAGGCTACAGAAAGCAGTGCATTTCAGAGATAGTTTCCAGTGGAGAAGATGAACCTGGAGAAAATGGAAATGCTACTAATGGATGCTGGAGTCCAAAGCATGGCAGATTTTGGATTGATGGTATCGTTATTATGTCTTGGGGTCACCTCTCTCATAGCCATAGATAGGGTGAAAAATCTGGATGTCATCATGAGATCTTACGTTGACATTAAAAACATCAGGTGTTTTCCATGGTGGATTTCTCCTGTCACAAATATTGCCCAGATTAAGCCCTATTTAAAATTAGAAGACATAAGACACTGGTGCATGCCTTCCTGACATGTGGATTAGACTATTGCAACTCTCTTTACCTCAGATTAGCTGGAAGATGGATCCACCACTTGCAGCTCTTGCAGAATACCATGGCTTGGCTGGTTTCCAAAGCAGTTCATTTTGTTCATTTCACTCCAATTTTGTGGACATTAAAATGGCTGCTTGTGAGGGGTGGCATGTCTTCTTAGGACTACTAATGTTCAAAGCCCTACATAATCTGGGCCTTGGCTACCTGAAAGACCCCTTGCCCATATACTGTGACTCTCCTCTGTCCCTTGGAGGGGTCTCCCAAAGACCTCAGGTCCCATTTACATTATCAGGAGACTGAGTGTTCACTGTAACAGTGCCCATTGTGTGGAATCAGTTACCATGGGGTTTCAGGACAGCACACCCTGTGGAAATTTTTAAGAAGGGAATGGGGCTGAAACAACATTTGTTCTGTCTGGCTTTACCTTCTGTCTAAACTGTTATGTTGACACCCTGCATTTTAATATTTATTATACAATAGCAAGAAAAGAATGCTGGCTCTGATTAGTCAATCGGGGCTAGACCCGTGATGTTATCCTGTATAACATCACAGATCTAATCCAGCACACATATAACCGAATGTCATCATTAAAAAATCACCCACATGCAGATTTGGAGATAGAAAACTAGTTATTTACTGTATCCACAATTTCTCACTATGTAAATTAGTATACAGGCTATTATATTTCTGTACTCACTACAGAAGTAGGAGACTACATCTCAGCAAAGACATCTTGGGGCTATCAGCATATGCACACTATTTCATTTTGAAAATAAACATCTGAGATCTTATATTGTTGCAACCATTACAAAAATAGGAGATTGCACCCCAAGTAAGGAAAAATGGAAGACAGCTTGTGTTGTACTCACAATTCCTTGCCACATACATCTATATAGTAGTGATATACTGCAGTCACCACTATGAAAATAGGAGACTGCACTGCTGAGTAAGGACAGTTTGAGTTAACTTTATAACTGTTCACCCAGAATCCCTTGTCACTGTATGTAAATCAGCATATGAACTGTTATACTGCTGTAACCATTACAAATTAGATGCTATATTGCAGTCACCACTCCCAAATTAGAACCTGCACTGCTGAGTAAGGAAAACTTAAGTTTACTTTATATCTACCAAGAATTTCTATTGCTTTATGTACAGTAAATCAGCATATTAACTGTTATACTGCTGTAACCATTACATACTAGGTGCTATACTGCAGTCACCACTACCAAAATAAGAGACTGCACTGCTGAGTAAGGACAGTTTAAGTTAACTTTATAGTCTACCCAGAATTCCTTGCTGCTGTATGTAAAGACCTAGGGGTCATGGTGGATGCATGTAAGGATAACTTTGAGCAGTGGAGGAGAGCGGCTAGAAAGGCAAACAGGATGTTGGGATGCATAGTAAGGGGATTACCTCTAGGAGCAGGGAAGTGATTCTGCCGGCTGTACAATGGACTGGTTAGACCACACTTTGAGTACTGTGCACAGTACTGGAGGACCACACTTGAAGAGGGACATACAGCTCCTGGAGAGGTACAGAGGAGGGCAACTAAGATGATACAAGGACTGGGGATTTGACATATGAGGACAGACTTGAGGAGCTCTGCCTGTTTTATTTTGAGAGGAGAGAGATGGGGACATGATTGAGGTCTTTGGCACCTCAAGGGAATAAATAAGGGTAAACATGGAGGGATCTTTAGACTAAAGCAGGGAGGTATCACCAGAGGGCACGCTTTGAAGTTGGAAGGTGGAAGGGTGAGGGGAAAAGAGGAGAAGGTTTTTCACTGAGAGGGTGGTGGACCCTTGGAATGCACTGCCTAGTGAGCTGGTTCAGAGATCCACAGTGGAGGGCTTCAGAGAGGGTGGGACAGACACAGAAAGTGAATATATCAGATGATGGCCTGGCCCAAGGGGTGGGGATGGATGATAGGGTTTCTGGAACACAAGGGGGTGAGGGCCTCAACACCCAACTAGGGATCTGAGGTTGAGCAGACTCGGTAGACTGTAAGGCCTAATCTGCTGGCAATTAGTATGTTAGTATGTTAAATCAGCATATTAGCTGTTATACTGCTGTAACCATTACCAAAATAAGAGATAATTGACTTAAGAAAAAGGACTACTTTTTCAACATATGAAACCATTGTATAATAGCAATAATGTACTTCAGGTTGTATGTCATGCTAATGTCGCTTTTAGGGTGTTGGGCACACTGGGCCTCGACCTCGTGCCTAACCACCAGAGGTGTGACATTATCCAGCACGACACACACACTGTCATGCATTATTGCTTAATTATTGTAACTGTTTATACACTTTTGTATTTACTCTGCTATAATTTGAATGTAATCAGTAGCTATTGTTTGTATATTTTGATAGGCACTCAGAGGCTGTGGGATTGGGTGTAGTACAAATAAATCACTACTACTAAATTGACAAGGATCCTTTGTCATATGACACACATGTTGGGGAAAGGGGCTTGAGAATGGGATGCCACTGGTCACCAGTGATATACAGTATTTTCTTAGGGACCATTTGGGTTGATGAAGAATCATCAAGGATAACTGGCAAAGGACTTGAAGAATTTAGTCATCATGGCCCATAAGTGGGCCTAGATGTATAGGTCATGTCAGTCAGGGCATGATTGGGTGGCAGTTCCTTATACCTAGACCTCTTGGTATGCCATCAAGACATGTTACTGGCAGTATGGTTTACCAAGCTATCCACTGTTTCTACTTCTAACCATTTTAATTTGGACTTAGCTACCAGGGTTACTCCCTACTAGGTGACTATGTCTTTCTTTTCATGGCAGTTTATGTTTGTGTTGTAATGAAAGCTTTTCACCCTGATTTGTACTACCACCAGCTGTGATTGTTTATCGAGCCCCTAATATTGCCTGGTGTTCTGAAGGGTCTATTCTTGGGCACTTTGTCTCTTCACTATCCCTGAGGTTAATTAAGTCTCTAGGTGTCTCTTACCATTTTTACAGAGATAACATTCAGATCTACATTTCCTTTACTGCACTGAATGATGTGCAGTACTGCAGTTTTCAGAAAGAATAATGACTGCTAAGCTCTATTGAAGATTTGTGTACACCAAACTGTCTAAAATGTAATTCTGACAAAACTGAAGATTAATGTTTCTCACCCTGTTGTACTGCCAGTGAACTATTCACTGCTGATCGTGCTAATTTTAATTCACATTGCCCTGCTCAGTAAACTTTCTCCAAAGAACCTTGTCAGGAATCTTAGGGTTTAATTGGTTGCCAGACTGTCATAAAAAGGACAGATTGTAGCAATTATGAAGGTTGGTGACTTCATCCATTAATACTGTATTATGAAGGATCACAGATTTGTCCCTAGAGTATACCAAGATAACCATTCATAGTCTCCTTTCTAGGCCAAATTACTGTAATTGTCTCTTTGTTGACTTTCTGCTTCTATGCTTTTCTACTTCAACATATATAAAATGTTTCTGCACAGTTATCCACTGGTGCACATAGCCTAGATCATGTTACTCCACTTTTAAACATTTACACCCTCTTCTCCTCCCATCATCCTTTATCCCTCCTCCATCCTCCTCTTCCCACTCCACCACTTCCTCCTTCTCTCATGTCACCTCAGCAGCTATGCTTTCTGTTCTCTTTTCTTCAGTCCCATCATTGGTTGCAACCTTAATGGTAGGGAGATTCAGAGGAGGACAACTCCTCCATTTCTTAACCCCTGCCTTTGCCCTCCCCACCTTCTCTCTGCTAAACATTTCATTCCACATTGGAAGCATTTATTGGATTTGCTCCTTCAAGGCTTTATTCACTTTTTTTGAAGTGAGTAACATAAAATCATATGATTATTGCACTCATCATATGCTATATAATACAATTGATTAATACACACCATAGGTAAAAAAAAACATCAATGCATCAAATATCCTAAATTATATGACAGGTATCTACTGTAAGCCAATCAAAACACAGGAAAACTTTTATTTAGTACCACACAAACTAATACAATCACACTTTAGGCATAACCTACACTACATTATCTGCATTTCACACATGCCCACAACAGCAGTTATCCACATTTCAGACCTACCATAGTGTATCCATTTAGTCCACAGAAAAAGTGGGAGGCACATTTCACTTTAGCTACCACAGAACTTTCAAAATCCTTGGCTCACAATTCCTAGTTGTGTGATAGTAATGACATTCATTTAGCTGGAGTATACTCAGAATAACCGGCTTCAGTGGTTGATTAAACCCTTGGCCTTAGCATTTAATCACTCACATCAGTGAGTTATTCCTTCATATACACTGGCTTACTTAATGTTAACACTTAAATAAATATACAATTTTCACCATGCATATTCCTATTTTTAAAACCTATATGGATTCATAGCTAGCAAATACATATCAATATTTGTAGTAATATTTTTTTAACATATTCAGCATGTAAAAGGAAAAAGATGCTGAATGCAATGACAAAATTACATGGATTTTTTCTGAGAAAAGTAAGCATATTTTACAGTTTCCATTTAGTTTTCTCTGAGAAATTAATGATATTTATTTATCCCGGTGCAGACAATTAGGACTACCAACTTTCTACTCATCTCATGAAATCTTGGGCATGCTAACAAGATGTGAGATATTTCTTTGGTGTCTGTCTCATCACATGACCAATTGACTTTGCCTGGGTTATTACCTTTATGAATACGACATGGAGAGATTTTCTGACCATCCCCATTCCTAAAACTCGTGAGGCTTTTCTGTGAAAATGTTGTCACAGTCTATCAAATATGGTTCCATTTGCCAACCAGGTTTGTGTCTCTATATAGATCCAGGCTTTTAACCTCTATAACTCTAGTAAGAGTCTTCTGTTTTGTTACATCCTATATTCTCTGTACAGCATGTACAACAAATAGCTTTTTTTTTCGGTGGGGGTATACTTAGGGTACTTATGTGTACAAGAGCTGGGAGCTACAAGTTTTTATCTGAGTGTGAGTACCAAATCATTGTTGGAATTTTCATTATTTCTAGGAGACACAGTTTGGGAGGTGAATATCTTCCATATTGTTTATTTTAAGCCAGTAGTTTACCATTCTTTTATGAACAGCATTTCTTACTCTTAGTGGCCCTCCTTCTGCTCCGACCAATGCTCCTGGCATACCATGGTAACCCCAGAGTTGTGGGCAAGCAGTTATTTTGAATACTTTCTGTTTCTTTCTTGTTTTCCACATAGTCCCATATCTCAGCCCTATACAGTAGCTATTAACTTTTGCTAAAAAAGCAATTTAGCATTGTGTTGAATGAATGCCCTGCAAAGGAGCAGACAAAGTGTTGGACACTGTTAGCAGATGCAACTAAGGCATTTTAACTTCATTAACATGTATCATCCAATTGGCGTTTTCAGTTAAAATTGTCCCCAGATAACAGAAGCTTTTGGCTTCTTCCAGGCTTTTCCCTCTGCATTTGTATTTTCTTTCAATTAAATACCACTATTTTTTTACTTTGAGTAAATGTGCTCTAGGTCCAAACCGTTCAGATGGTCATGTCATCTGCAAGAACAGTGCACAAACTTTATTGCCTTCTATTGTTGGGAAAAAAGTTGCTTTAGATTCCGATGCCTTGATTTCTGTGTCAATATATAAATTAAGCAACAGAGGTGCCAAAAGGACCCTGCCTGTCACCACTGAATATTGAATGGCTTTGTCACAGATCTCTTCTAATCTGGTCTGATCTATACTAGGGTATCACTATTTAGAATCTTAAGAATATCTAAAACTTAAAATCATTGCCCAAGTGACTCACAATTTCCCACAATGTATTTCTATTTAAGTGGTCAAAAGTGGCAGTGATGTCCAGAAAGGCAACACAGAGCTCTTTTTTAGCCATAAATATTTTTTTCCATGATACCAGTTTAGTTCCAAATGTGATTGATAGAACTAAGCATTTACGAAACCACCCTTGACACTGGGACAAAAGTTCATGTGATTCCATCCAAGTTTCTAATTTCTCAAGAATAATGTGTGTGATTATTTTTATGGAGTGATTAAAAGTGTGATTGACCTATAGCACTGCAGAGCAGGTGGAGGCAATAGAGCATAGTGGTTAAGAGCACTGAGCTACAAACCTGGAGAACTGGATGTGAATCCTATAGCCACCACTTGCATACTGTGTGACCATAAGCAAGTCACTAAACATCCCTGTGCTCCCAGGACACACATAACAAGCCTTATCTTTCCCAGCCAAACAACTGCAAAATTTAAAAGAAAACGGTAGTATATATATATATATATATATATATATATACATATGCAAATATATATATATATACTCTTCTACTAGGATAGGGGCAAGATGGCGGAGATGCTGGCTGCGCGATCTCGGGCGTTTGCGCTGCCGGAAATCCGTATTGTGCGTGTTCGTTTTCAGTTTTTGACACTGTTTAAGTTTTCTTTTGATCTGTGGTCATCTTTCAGAAAGAACTGGGGTTCTGTATTCTTCCTACACTTCCAATCTCATATGTTGATGGACTGCATTTATGTGGTACGATAAAGCTGTGACGAGGTCTGTCTGTTTCGAATCTGCCCCTCTTCCTCCGTTAGTGCCGCGGTTGTCTGGTCTAGTTTCAGTGCTTTATCGGAGGGTTCCTCTTTTGGATTAAGGGACTGGCCTCATTGGAGTAGTGGAGTGAGCTGAGAACTGGTATTGTGGGGATTGGCTGTTTTATTACTGCGAATTGACCTGCAGCGTATGACCTGATCCTGAAGGATTATGGAACTGAAGAGAGGACTTTATCCTTGGTATTGGATTTATTTCTGAGTCCTTTATGTCCTGGACAGTGTTTGGGGCTGTTATCTGGTTGCCTGCAGGCCTTTAGCCTGTATCTGTAGACTGCCTTTGGACACCTATCCTCTGTGAGTGGTGGGCTGGGAGGCTGCGGCTATTTGGTGGCAGGCCTCCTAGCTCTTCTGATCGTAACCGGTCAGCTGGAGAGCTGACCAGGTAGCGTAAGTCCGCTGAGGTGGGTTGTTTTTTTAGGTTAGTTCTCGGTACCGACAGTGGCCTTGTGAGTTCCTTTTTTCTTCGTGGATCTACTTTGGAAACTCTTCTTTTTATAATAGGAAAGGAAGTTTTAATACACAGATGCTGTTAAAGCTTCTGAGTTGGACTTCGTGTGGGCTCTTGAAGAACGAGGACAGTTTGTGCAGCAATCCATCGTGGTGGTGAGAGCCCATGTGGAATTGTAAATTTAGCTGTACTTTTGCTTTTTACCAATTTTTGGACTTGTTTATTTTAATGTATTATTCTGGATATTTTTCCTTTTTTTACTCTCACGGGTGGTGAGAGCTCCCTGTGAGGTCCAAATCGGTGGGGAATTTTTATGTTTTGGGATTTTGTTTATATTTCTTGTTTTGTGGGTCGCTGGAAACTTGGAGTGAGAGTCCAAGGTGTTATATATGGTCATTTTTAGTGGAAGGTGGGAGCTCCACTGTTTTAAATTGTCCTTTTAATATCTATCTGAATGACTATTATTGTTAAAGAATTATTGTTGTCTGCTGTTTTTATTTTCATTGTATAGTTTAATTTGTGATAAGCTGATTTGTGTTTTTGTTTTAATACTTTATTCTTATAGATTTCGGGTATTTTGAGATCATTGTCTTGGCCTGTTGTTCGTGATGCCGCTAGATATTCTTATTTTACCCCGTCATGCTACTACTCATCCGCCGCTCTTCATTGCCCTCCGCTCTTTCTTCCCCTTTGCTTTTCCCTGTTTAGCAACAATGTAGGGCTTTGGGAATTGCACGTGGTGGGGTCCAGAGGGCTGGGGGCATGAACAGCGGGGATGGAGGAAGGGGTGCCCGATTTGTGTGGTTAAGTCCAGAAGACGCCCTGGGTGGAATGGAGTACCGAACGTAGTTCTGCCTGTTTAGTTCCCATACCCAAGGGCACCACCACTTTTTAAATGGTGGGCAGGTGGTCCGGCTTCCCAGGAGACCTATCCAACTCGGGCGGTGTTGTGCAATGCCAGGTCTGTTGTGAACAAAACTGCTATTGTAGCAGACTTGGTTGGCACTGCGGACCTGGTTTGCATCACGAAACCTGGCTTGATAGTAATGCTGCTCAATTTTGGAGGCTGCAGTTCCAGCTGGGTACTCGGTGATTCACGCCGAGATTGGATAGCAGGGTGGGGAGGGTTGCGGTCTGTTTCAAGACTGAATTGGACCTCACTAGTGTTCCAGTGGAGAGACCAGTTCTTTTGAATGTGTCATAGTGGCAGGTGGGGGTTATAGAATGGTGCTCATTTATCGTCCACCCGTGACGAGAAACTATTTCTAAAGGAAGTGGTGGATTTCGTCACGACCTGGTATTTGGATCGCCTAGGTTGATGGTGCTGGGCAATTTCAATGCCTGGATCAACGATGAACTCTCGCATTTGGTCAGCACTTCCTCCAACTGATGTGTTCATTGGGCCTTTCACAGGTGGTTACCTCTGCCACCCATAAACATGACCATTCTCTTGATCTGGTCTTCCTGCTGGGGTTGGAGGCCTCAGATGTGGGGTGGAACCAGTCGGATGGTCTGACCACCACACGGTGAGGTTCAATTTTATGCACCCCTTCGTAGACCTACCCCAGTGGAGATGGTCAAGTACCGCCTTTATGGGATGTTACTCCCATTGGTCTATCTGCGGTTCTTGACCTATCAGAATTTCCTGAGTTGAGCTTGGATCCTGAAGCCGATGGTGCTAGCCTATAATAAGGCTGTCACCATCGCTTTGATTCAATTGCTCCCACCCATGTGTGGCCTCTCTCCCTTCGCCCCTGATCCCTTGGTTTGATCAGGATCTGAGGGAGTGCAGAGAGCTGGTCACAGGTTGGAGAGATGTTGGCAGAAGTCCAGCTTGATACTGACCATCTCAGACTCCTAGAGCATTATAAACTGTATCAGTCAGCAATTACTCATAAGAAGGCAGTGTTCCTGTCCGGGAAATTGCTGCTGCTCAGAACTCGACCGCCCAGCTCTTTTCGAACCATAGACAGGCTGTGCAACCCAGCCTGTCTGCAGGTTCGTCGTGCTTTTCACAGATGCAGTGTGTGGAGTTCGCTCAATTCTTTGCAGATAAGGTGGCCGACATCAGAGCTGAGATTTGTGCGCCCCTTCCACAGGAGTTGCGGTGGCCCAGCCTACGGTCGCTAGCTACACCGTTTACCTGGAGTTCCTTCATAAGGTCAGAAATCGAGGATGTTGTGAGGATTGTCCAGGTATGCGCACCACTAGCTGTGTTTAGACCCGGGGCCCACAGGTCTGATCATCGGCTGTGAGGAGGTTATCTTCCCGGTTCTTGCCAGGATAGTCTGGTGTTCCCTAGACACTGGTGAATATCCACGCCTGAAGGAAGCGGTGGTGACACCAGTGTTGAAAAGGGCATCCTTGGACCCCGACGCCCTGGCTAACTACAGACCTATCTCGAACCTCCTTTGTTGGAAAGGTTACCAGAAAGTGGTGGCAGCCCAGTTGGACAACCATCTTACCATCCATAACATCTACGATCCTCTTCAGTCAGGTTTTCGAAAGAGGCACAGCGCTGAGACTGCGCTGGTTCGGTCCTCAATGATCTCCTGATGGCGAGACCAGAAAAATGGTCCATTTTGGTCCTTTTGGATTTGTCTGCATCATTTGACACTCAGAGACCACAGGGTGCTGCTTGAGCACCTGAAATGCATCTGTGGTCTTTCGGGCATAGTGCACAGATGGTTTACTTCCTTCCTCACAGGTAGAACGCAGAGGGTGGTATCGGGGATTTTTCCTCTGATCCCATCGCTCTGACCTGTGGGGTGCCTCAGGGCTCTGTGCTGTCCCCCATGTTTTTTCGTGTACATGCTCTCCCTCGGAGACATTGTTAGACGATATGAACTGGAGTTTCATTGCTATGCCGATGATACCCAGCTCTATCTGTCTTTTCGGCCTGACCAGAATAGAGCACTCTCAGTGTTTAACAGCTGTCTCGGTGAGATCCAGGATTGGATGAGGTCCAGTTGGTTGAAGTTGAACTCGGGAAGACGGAGGTGTTGGTTGTGGATCACGGCCGCTGGATTGAGGGTGGGGGGACTTCAAACCTCGGGTTTATTCCTGGGGATGTGGAGCTCCCGACCTCTGAACGGGTACGAGACCTGGGGTGATAATTGACGATCAGCTGACACTGTGTGCGCAAGTGTCGGGCGGTTGTCAAGGTGTCCTTTACCATCTTAGAACATCGCCAGGATCAAGCACCTTGTTCCACCTCAGCGACCTTCCCACTCTGATCCACGCCTTTGTGACCTCGCGCCTGGACTACTGCAACTCATTTACTTTGGGCTGCCTGGGGTTGATATCCACCGCTTACAGCTAGTGCAGAACTCGCAGCCCGGTTGTTAATGGGGACTTCTCGTTCCTTCCATATTACACCGGTGCTCGAGATCTGCACTGGCTGCCAATTTAGTGGCAGATCACCTTTAAAGTCAGATTGCTGACTTATAAAGCCCTACGGGTTGGGACCGGACTACCTGAAAGAGCTTCTGGCACCTTACCTGCGATGCGATCACTCCGCTCTACCTATCGAGGGTTGCTAGTGATCCTGAGGGTTACCTTAAAATTGTTTAGCTCCGAGCTTTTATGTTTGTGGCGCGACCTCTGGAATTCTGTACCACGTTGATTAGAGAGTGCATGACGGTGGAGGGTTTTAAAAGGGCTTAAAGTCCTTTTTATGGAGCAAGGCTTTACTGATAACCTGTAAGTTGATTAATTGGTGTGTTGCCAACTTAGTTTTTAATATGTTTTAAGATGTTTTACTCTGCATTTTATTGTAATGTGCCTTGATATTGAGAAAGGCGCAGATAAATAAAGCTATTATTATTATTACTATTATTATTATTATATATAATTTTAGGGATGTGGTGGGCATAGCCCTGCAGACCTCTTGCTATCAGAAAAGACTCATCACATTCCTTCCAACCAAACAACATGCTGGAGTTGCAACACAGTCACCTCCATATTGGTGAAGCACTCCACTTGTTGTCTCCAGTGGAAGTCACACTGCACTATTTTCTTTATTTTGTCAGCAGGCAAGGTGGAACTTAGCACACCCTGCTGTTTCCAGAATAGCCCAAACTGTATTGCACACACGCCACTACTAGTGCATGTGCACTAGACAGCGGTGGCCATTTGGACATGGTGGAGTGTGCTTGTTCTACCATGACCACCAATTTTGTTGTGATATAGAGTCCACTGTCATGAGTTTTTTTTACACCATAAAAAGAAAACCATACATCAATGTCTTTTGTGGATGTTCCTGACCCCAACTGATCCTCCAACTCAGCAATCACCACCCTGCACCCTCCCAAACCCTTGCTTACCCATCGGGGACCTAACACTGTAATCATCTTCTGACCATAGACATGTCTTCATTCTTCAAAGTGCCGAATCACAAACAGATAAAGAGGTATGTAGTTCAATGTATTTCAATGAGGTTTTGAACTTAGTGCCATACCTTGAGCATGTTTGCATAATTTTTGCCCAAATTTTCAACATGTCTTTTTGGGACCCCACCTCATGAGCAATTGCACTGACACTGGGGTGAATCTGTCCTGAATAGGAATTTTGTAGTCCCTGTGTGAAATCTTCTTTATGGCAGGAGTTGAAAATTTTCTCTGCCCTTGTTGATGAGGTGGGTCATAAGAAGGCTATTTTGAAAATTTGATGTAAAAATATTAAAAACAATAATATTATGAGCCTGCATTGCATTTTGCAAATGCAGGTTTGTAACTTTGATAATTTTAACATCTTACTCCAAATTTACTTACAGCACCTGATGAATGTGACAGTTATCATTTTTCAAATTTCTGGCCAAAATGTTTTTTGCATCCCGGAAGGTGATTTTGTGGTCCCTGTGCTAAATCACCTTTAGGTAGGAGCTCAACATTTTCTATGCCCTTGTTCATGAGGTTGGGTCATAAGAAGGTTATGTTGAAAATCTGGTGTAAAATATTAAAAACAATAAAGTTATGAGCCTATGTTGAATTTTACAAATGCACCCTTACAGAAAAATGTGCTGTGTACATGCAAAATGCATGCACATGCTTAACTTTGCAATGTTTGCATATAGTTTGCATACACAAAGTAAACCTAAGCAAACCAGGTCTAAAAGCAAATCAGGTTCTCATGCTGCAAGCTTGACATGTGTGCGGAGATAAGCTGGTGCAAATCTCATCTAAAAAAACACATCAGTTTCTATTTCTCATACTACTGCTAGCAATTAGAGCTATTAAAATACATTTTCATTGATTTCACTTTAAAATTAGGTAAACTTATTTCATATTGGATTTCATACTGGGTTAGTAAGACAACCAGAAGGCATAAGCCCATGTTGGCTGTCCCCACCATTTCAGTGGAGGAAACCGAGTTATCAACTGAGATAAATTTATCTAAACCTGCCTTAAAGGCATTGAAGTTAATAGCCTCTGCTATTTCCACTGGTAGTTTATTCCACAATCTAAGTGTTCTGGGTACAAAACTAAACTTTCTTAAATTTGTTTTACAACATTCTTCTTTTAACTGATATTTGTGCCCCTTAGTTTGTAATTTTGTTCTCTGATTTGAATCCCAAGATCTTTCTTTAGCATGTCATGACTCAAAATTGTATATAGCAATAATAGGTCTCCCTAGCATGTCTAATATCCAGTGCCCATAACCCTAAGTCCTTCAGCCTTTCATCATAGGGTATATCTTTTATCCTTTTAATTAATTTTGTATAGGCTCTTTGAGGCTTTTCAACCAATCTTATATCCTTCCTCAAATATGGACTCCAAACTATAGAGCAATAATCCAAATGTGGTCTCACATAAGGTTTAAAAGAGGCATCAATACCTCTTCCCTTCTGTATTGAAAACTTCTTCGGATACAATTAACAAGGTGCATAGCCTTGCCTGCTACTATTTTACAGTGGGATCCCTCTTCAAGTCATGACTGATATATATCCCCAAGTCCCTTTCACTGGTTGAGTTTTTAATTTTACACTCTGTATGTAGTATTTTGGTTTATGTTCCCTGTGACAACCCACCTCTCCTCTGGGCTGAAACAGCTTTTAGAGAGGTGTGTGTCCTCGGTATTCGCTGCCACCAGCCGGACTTTCCTTCCGCACCTCTGTCAAGTGTACAAACTTGAATAATCACACGCGCAATTGCACAAGTTAAAGTCTGGTAGTGTGTCTTTCAGGTGGTGGATGCTACACAGAGTTTACCTTAGCCAGTGGAAAACCAAATCTTACCTTAGAAAATGACATCAGAGTCACAACTGTTGAGCAAATAAATAGCTTTTACTTAACAGAAAGTGCAATGAGCATTTACAGGAAATGTATTTACAACACAAGAGAATAACACTTATACAGGAAAAGTAAACAAATGTTTTAAACAACAGATGGCAAAAGAAGAAGGACTGAAATATACTATCACTAAACTTACCCTTTCCTGTCCTTACAAGAGACACTGGACCTGTTCTAACTGCCAGCTCCACGGACATACCAGGTAGGCTCCAAGCTTATGTTTCCCTCACAGCTTCCAGGGCAAGAGAGAGTTCTCTGTCTTACAGAAGCTTATATAGTCTATGGAGACTAGGTCATTCCTTATTCTCCCTTAAATGCACCAACCAACTAACATGTATGTATTTAATTGTCCCAATCAGAGGAACACCTATTGGTGACCAATTATATTCCCTTTTCACCTTAAGTTTATATTTGAATGATCCAATCCATTCAAACTGCCCTGTGTCCGTGTCTGCAAGGTCTGGGTGTGTCTGGAGATGTCCACTGAGATTTATGACCCAGCTCTTATCTAGCAGCTAGGAATTCCACAAGCTGGTTGCTGCTGGAGGATTTCAGCCTCAGTGTATTTTTCCACACTGCTAAAAAAATAAGGCATCTACAGAATCCAAACCATTAACTCTTTCCTTCCCATTTCTGTCACATCCCCCCAGATAATGAAGGCGTGTCCCTTGGGCTACCCAAGTGACACAGCCGTTCATGCAATTACTGGGAAGTGCCCAAAGTATCCAGCCAGGCCATTAGCCCTGCCTAGATAGCCCATCCGCATTTGCATTTTGTTTGCCATCTGATGCTGTATGGTCATGTTGTATGCCTGCAGTACCAAACTCCAACGTAGTAGTTTACCATTTTGTCCACTGGACCTATGAAGCCAAATCAGGGGATTATGATCTGTGACCACAGTAAATTCTCCCCATATAGGTAAGGCTGCAGCTTCTGAAGGCCCACTATTCCCAAGCATTCCTTCTCAATTGTGGCGTATGCCTCCTCTCTGGCAAAAGCCTTTGGCTGAGGTACACAACTGGGTGCTCCTCCCTGCTGAGTAACTTGGCTCAGCACAGCCCCCAGCCCATGATCTGAGGCATCCACATGGACCATAAACTTTAAACTATAATTGGGGCTAGCCAATACAGCTGGGCTGCTTAAGGCCTTCTTTAGCTCCTGAAAGCAACCTCACAGCCTTCTGACCACTTCACTGCATCTGGCTTTCCTTCTTGGTTAGGGTCTGTCAGGGGCTTAGCCAGATCGCTATAGCGGGAACAAACCTTCAGTAGTACCCTGCAGTCCCTAAAATGCCCTGACCTGTTTCTTTGTGGTAGGTAGGTAGGCCAGGATGGCATCAACCTTGGCAGGCTCCGAGGCGGATGTGTCCACTACCCACCCGTGCCCAAGGTAGGATACTTCTGCCATACCTATCTGCACTTCTCCCTTGACTGTCAGACCTGCCTTCTTTAACCTGTGGACACATCCCGCACATTCTTGATGTGCTCATCCCAGATCTGGCTATATATGGCTATATCATCCATATAAGCCAATGCAAACTCACCTACCCCAGACAGAATGCGATCTACAAGCCGTTGAAAGGTTGCAGGTGCATTCTTCATTCGAATGGCATTACCTTAAATTCATATAAACCAAATGGAGTAACAAGCGCTGATCTTTCCTGCAGCAGGGGTCAGAGGTACCTGGCAATAGCCCTTTGTTAGGTCTATTGTGGTCAAATACTTAGCTCCCCAGTTGCTCCAGGGTCTCATCTGTTCTGGGCATGGGATAAGCATCAGACTCCGTGCAGCTGTTAAGCTTCCGGTAGTCCACAGAATCGTGTGGTGCCATCTCTTTTGGGGATCAGTACCACGGTGATGCCCAGGGCTACTAGATTCCTGGATTACCCTCAGTTCCAGCATCTCTTTGAGCTCCTCTTTCACAGTCTGCTTAACATGCTCAGGTACCCTGTAGGGGACTGTTTCAGGGATCCTGGTCCCTATCCACATGGTGCTCTGCCATCGTGGTGTACCCTGGTTTCCTGTGAACATGTCTTCAAATTCTCTCAGCACCCCTAATTTCTTGCACCTGGGCTGGTGTCAGCTGTTCCGAGAGGGTAAGGCTGTCCACAGAGGATGCACCCTGGCCTCCCAAAGTAGGTCCACCAGTGGATCTACCTCAGTTTCCTCCTCTGGAGCACTGCATACAGCGAGGACCATTTCCTCTGTCATGGTAGGGCTTCAGCATGTTAACATGATACACCTTTCGTTTGCATCTCCTGTCCGGAGCTCTATCATGTAATTGACGTCACTAACCTTTTGGACAATGGAGAATGGCCCTCCATGCTGCCTGTAACTTATTCTGTCGGACAGGGATGAGTGCCATCACTCGCTGTCCCACCACATATTCTCTGGCTCGGCCCCATGGTCATACCCAGACTTTCTGCCGCTGTTGTGCAGTGGCCAGGTGCTCTGAGCAAACCCATGAGCTCCTAAGGCGGGTCCTGAATTTCAGGACATACTCCACAACAGACTCCCCTTAGGGAGCATGATCACCCTCCATTCATCCTGAATCAAATCTAGTGGCCCCGCACCCTATGACCAAACAGGAGCTCAAGGTGAGAACCCTGTGGACTCCTGTGGGACTTCCCTGTATGCAAATAGGAGATGAGGCAAATATTTGTCCCAGTCTCTCTTATGCTGGTCAGAAAAGTCCTTAGCATGGTCTTAAGGGTTGAATTAAATAGCTCCACTAGACCATTAGCTTGGGGATGGTATGGGGAGGTTTTGAGCTGCTTCACCCACACTTCTCCCACAAACTACTCATTAATCCTGACATAAAATTGGCACCCGGTCTGACAGTATCTCCTGGGAAAGCCCACCCGGCTAAATATTTCCAACAGTGCATCTGCCACTGGTCCTGCCTCAGAGGATGTTAGGGCCACTGCCTCTGGGTATCTAGTGGCATAGTCTACAACTACCAGGATATACCACTTGCCAGTGCGACTTGGGGTGCTCAATGGCCCCTCTATGTCCACTGCTACCCTCTTGAAGGGTTCATCAATAATGGGCAGGGGCACCAAAGCTGCCTTGGCCTTGTCCCCATTTTCCTACCTGCTGGCACTGTGGACAAGTCCGGCAATAATTGCCACATCCTTGCCAATACCAGGCCAGAAGAAATTGTTGGTGAGGTGCTTTTATGTCGCCTCACTCCCAAGTGCCCTGAAAAGGGATATCATGTGCAAGGGCCAAAGCTTGCTGGTGTAACTTAGGGACTACCAGCTGCTGGAGTACCTCACCAGCTAGCCCTTCCTCTGTTGTACATTCTCTGTACAACAGCCCGTTGTCCCAGTAAATGGACTCTTTACCCCTGAGAATGCTCAGCCCTATGAGCTATTTCCTCAGTTTTTCCAGGGTAGGGTCAGTTTGCTGTGCAGCACTCAGCTGCCCTCGTCTGACCCTTCCCAGTGCCCCTTCTGAAGGAGGTCCTGTGGGTTCCTCTATTTGTGACTGGGGTTCTGGACTGCAGCTTCTAGCCAGCCCTCCCTGTGCTGGACACTTCCTCAGCTGCTGAGGGTGTGGCTGGACCACCCAGAGTCAACCCCTCTTCCCCTCAGAAGCTTGCCCTTGTGCCTGACTATGAGTTACAACACACCAGTTTTTACTGGGTCCAAATCCTTCCCACAATCATACTTACAGGTAGGTCCTCTACAACTCCCACCTCCTTTCTACATGGCCCCTTCCCAGCTCAGGAAGACTCTAGCCATGGTAATAGGACTGGTGGCCCTGTGAATGCCCAAACCTTGGGTATTTCCCAGGCACGATCTCTCTGCCCGAATGAGATCTTGCCTTACCAGGGAGATGTTAGCACCTGTGTCCCATAGTCCCTGTGTTACTATTCCATTAACTGTAATGGGACGAGATTCTCATCAGAGGAGAGTGGTTCTTCAGACTGGACACACCTACAAACACACAGTGCCCTTTGATCACCCCCCCACCCAATATCTCTGCCCCTTAACCAGTTTCTGAGGGCAGTTATATCTCAAGTGTCCCACTTGATTGCAAATATGACATTTCTTGGGACCTATTTCTTGAGTCCCCTTAGAACCAGAGGGCTCTACTTTGGGCTCAGGTGCAGGCTGGTTTCCTTTGGCTGCCCCTTGGGATCCCTTATACCCATGTGCTGCCCCCATACCAATAAGACTTACGTTGTGTGTGTGGCGCTAGACAGATACTCACAGCTCCTGCCACCTCTGTGAAGAGGCGATGCCCCTGTCTATGAGCCATACACGATGTCCTCAGGTACAATTTTAAGAAATTGTTCTCTCACCAATACATCTTTAATCAGTTCCACAGTAGTTGCTTTAGCCCCTCCATCCACCTATCAAGGTAAGTATACAGTTTAACCTGCAGTTCTGCATAACTTGTCTTCTGGGCTTTTCTTTAACTCCTAAATTTTCTTCTATAAGCCTCAGGAGTTAATTCAAAACGTTTCAACAACACTGTTTTACTTTATCATAATCAGCATAGTCTTCATTACTCATTTTAGCAAATGCATTCAGCGCTCTCCCGTCAGCAAGGGTGTGAGATAAGTTGACCAGGAAGCGTTATTTAATTGTAATTGATTACATACTTCTCAAATGACCTTAAAATAAATCAAGGTCATCTCCTCTTTAAACTGAGGGAACAATTTAGAATTAATTTTGGCTTCATGAGGTAAACTCACTCCACCATTACTCACGGTTTGCTGACTGCGGAGGGTCATCATCTCCTCTCGTGCTGTTGTCTCTGGAGTTCATGCTGTCGTTCTTTCTCTCTGTCTTCACATTCTTTCTCTCTGTCTGCCAGTCTCTTTTCTTCAAGTTCTGTCTCTGCTTCCTGTCTTCTTGCTTCTTGCTTCAACCTTCTTGCTTCTGCTTCAGCATCCAGTCTTTTTCGCCTCAATGCCTTGTCTTGCAGCAATAGCTGCAGTGGCAGTCCTCAAGCTGGTTTGGGGGTCTGCTGCCTCAGTTCCTGACTCACCCCCAGCGACAGTCTGCTTCAGATCATGTGCCAAGAGAGTAGCTATGAGGTCTGCCTTTTTCTTCTGCTTTAGACTTTCAGGCTGAATCCCTTTTCCTGGCACCTTTCAAAAGCTGTGTTACAGTAAGTGAGTCATACTCCGTGGAGCTCATTCTCTACTGCTACTTTCACTGTGCTATCTAGAAACAAATAAAACTGTTGTACAAATATATCCTCTTGTATATCCTGTTTTGCAATGCTAAGGTAACTGTTCCACTGGCAAACTCTGTATCTCAGTGTACTCATGATCCGCTATCCTCACCCCACCACTGCCAACCAATATGTGACAACCACCTCTCCCTCTGGGCTGAAACAGTTTTTAGAAAGGTGTGTGTCTCGGGTATTCGCTGCCACCAGCCGGACTTTCCTTCGGCACCTCTTCAAGTGTACAAACTTGAATAATCACGTGCAATTGCACAAGTTAAAGTCTGGTAGTGTGTCTCTTTCAGGTGGCGGATGCTACACAGAGTTTACCTTAGCCAGTGGAAAACCAAATCTTACCTTAGAAAAATGACATCAGAGTCACAACTGTTGAGCAAATAAATAGCTTTTACTTAACAGAAAGTGCAATGAGCATTTACAGGAAATGTATTTACAACACAAGAGAATAACACTTATACAGGAAAAGTAAACAAATGTTTTAAACAACAGATGGCAAAAGAAGAAGGCTATTACTGAAATACACTATCACTAAACTTACCCTTTCCTGTCCTTACAAGAGACACTGGACCCTGTTCTAACTGCCAGCTCCCACGGACATACCAGGTAGGCTCCAAGCTTATGTTTCCCTCACAGCTTCCAGGGCAAGAGAGTTCTCTGTCTTACAGAAGCTTATATAGTCTATGGAGACTAGGTCATTCCTATTCTCCCTAAATGCACCAACCAACTAACATGTATGTATTTAATTGTCCCAATCAGAGTGAACACCTATTGGTGACCAATTATATTCCTTTTCACCTTAAGTTTATATTTGAATGATCCAATCCATTCAAACTCTGTGTCCGTGTCTGCAAGGTCTGGGTGTGTCTGGATGTCCACTGAGATTTATGACCCAGCTCTTATCTAGCAGCTAGGAATTCACAAGCTGGTTGCTGCTGGAGGATTTCTAGCCTCAGTGTATTTTTTCACACTGCTAAAAATAAGGCATCTACAGAATCCAAACCATTAACTCTTTCCTTCCATTTCTGTCACATTCCCTGTCCCATGTGCATCACTATACATTTATCTATGCTAAAACTCATTTTGTTAGTGCTTGCCCATTCTGCTATGTATTTCAAATCCTGACCAAATCTTAATCTGTCTTCAAAGGTATTCACTATTCCTCCCAATTTAACATCTTCAGCAAACTTTGTTAACTTGTTGCCGCTATAGTAAGCCAAATCAGCAATAAAACTACCAAACAATAGTGGTCCCAAGACTGATCCTGTGGCACCCCACTTGAGACTTTTACCTCATTGGACAGGCATCCTTGAACCCCTAACCAATTGGGTTTCTCCATTAGCCAATGTTCAATCCATCTAATGATAATGTCATCAATTCCCAGTTTCTTCAATTTTAAAATTGTTATCCATGAGGGACCGTGTCAAAGGCTCTACTAAAATTTAGCATAACCATATCGACTTTGTTCCCTTGATCTAGTAGTTTCCCAATATAATCATAGAAACTAATCAGGTTTGTCTCTCACAATCTATTCCTTAGGAAACCATGTGGGTCATATCTATCAAGCCAGTATTTGTCATATAATTTATAATTTCTTCATATCATTCCTTCAATAATTTTACATACCACTGATGTCAAACTTACAGTCGATAATTTCGCAGCCTCAGGTCTACTACCTTTTTAAATACAGGAATCACAGCAGTTCTCCAATCCCTAGGCACATACCTTTCATATAGGTGATTTATGTCCTATTATAGCAATAGTACATCACCAAGTTCCCTAATAAACTTTGGGTGCATCCCATCTGGGACTGCTGATTTGTCTTCTTTGAGTTTTTGTATTCTTTAAGAACTTTATCAGTATTAATTATATCAGCTTATGTATTTCCAAATACAGTTTGCCTGTTATCTCTTATATGGTCAGACTTAACAAACACCGCATCAAGTAATTTACTAAATTGTTTAGTCATTTCTTCAGGTTTAGATAACAATTCACCACCAATGTTTAAGGACCCACAGAATTGTTTTTCCCTTTTAGTATTAATATATGCAAATAAACTCTTAGTGTCATTTTAGATTTTGCTAATCTGTATTCCATGTTCTCTTTGCTATTCTAATTTCATACTTAACCTCTGTAGTATTTTATATCCAACTTGAGAAGATGCTGTTTTACCTGTTTCATTTTTTATAGAGTTTTTTCTTTTCCTACATAATTTTGTTATTTATCCAAGATGTTTTTTCCCATATTATACACTTTCTTTTAGGACTATGCTTCTCAGTCATATTGTTTATTATTTTAACAACACCCCCATGACTCTTCAACTGATAATCCTTTCATTTCAAAACTCCAGTCCAGTTTGATGAGTTCATCTCTTTATATTCTGATAATTAGCCCTATTGTACAATACCTGAGTTGTCCTTTCCTTGTTTATTTTCCTTCTTCATTAATAGTAAATGTGACAGTTCCATGATCACTTGTTCCAACTGGAGGTCCAATTTCATATTATCAGTATCCTCACATATATTAGTCAATACCACGCCTAATATATTCTCTCCCTAGTAGGTTCATTAATGCATTGTTGAACTCCAGCTGCTGTCAGCATATCATATAGGTGCCCACCTAGTTGGTTACTATGGACTATTCCATTCTTCCCAAATTGAGGTATATTCAAATCTCCCATTAATAGTATGTCATGGTCTTCTGCTAGGGTGGCAAATTTTTCCATGAAAACCTCTGTTTCTCCTACTATAGTACCTGGTGGTCTGTAAAGATCATCAACTTAAATGATTTACCTGTCAATCATGTTATATCACCAGTAATAGTTTCAATGTTTCCAACATCATTATCCATACTAATGTTTTGACACTCAATGTCCGCTTGATATATAGTGCAGTTCCTCCTCTCCTAAATAACCTGTTGTTTGTAAAAGTTGGTACCCAGGAATTTGCTGATTCCATACCATATCTGAGTTCCACCAGATTTCACTATTCATACTATTTCTATATCATTTATTCCATTATTAATTCCAATTCAGTCATTTTTCTTCATTTAAGCTTCTGACATTGAACATCAAAACATCAGTCTGGATCCTTGTTTTATTTTTAGTTTTAGGTATCTGAGACATGGGCTGAAGCCATTCATCCCTTTTTATTCAGTTTAAATGTTTTTCAATTTCATTTTATTATGTGTATCAAGTATTCTGCTTCCTCTGAAACTCAAATGAAGTCCATCCCTACAGTTCAGTTCTTTTTATTATAAAAGTTTCAATGTTTTATAAATGATAGCTCATGTAGTTGTGTCCAACTATTCAACCATGCATTAGCTAATGCTATCTTCTTAGCTTTATAAACAGTTGCTCTTGGTTCTGGTAGGATCTCTGATATCAGGATTTCACTATCTTTCTCCCTTAGCTTCTGGACTGACTCTTCAAATTCTTTTGTAAATCTGGCAATGATTTCCTTCCTACGTCATTAATACCAATATGTACTACTGCTATTGGTCTAGGACCTGCACCAGCAAATATATTATCCACCATGTTGTACAAATCACCACTCCTGCACCTGAAAAACTGCTCACCATATTATTTGTCTTATCCTCTCTGCATATATACTTGTCCGTGTGTTTTATAATTGAGTCACCAATCACTATGACTTGTCTTTGATTCTGACTAGTTATCTGCTCCTTGTATCCAAACAATTATGTACCGTCCCTCCTGCTGATTAGTAACTTCAAGAAGTGTTTGAAAACTGTTAGCTACTAGGGTCTGAAATCTGAGTTACCATCTCTCATCTCTCTTAATAGCGTGACTTTCTCTCATCATAATACAGGATGTAGCACCGTTTCTTCCCTCAGCTTCCATGAATTCTTCTGTACAACTACTTGGTACTGGTTTTAATGGGCTCCTCCTCGTCTTTACGCTTGACCATATTTAATTCTGATCTTTTTGCAAGTTGTTTAATGGCTTTTGATTTTTGTCATTAAATTGCCCTTAATTTTGTAAAGTATTGTTTGCTTACTACATTAAATGACTAGATATAGTCAGCCAACATCCCCATTCCAGATGCGTGAAGAGGGCCTCTGTGTTGTGAAACCTGACCTTTTTGTTTTGGGTCATGGAAACCCTTATGCATATTTAGTGCTATAGAAGCGTGTATCTCCATGACTGTTTTGGCTCACTTACTTTCCCTTTGTCATTCTGTTTGAAGCATAAATAGTACAAATCACATTAAACTGTTCCACCAATGAGTACATTATAGCATGCTCAGCACTCTTTGTGCTGAGAAGGGAATTGAAACATGCAGCATACCTCACATTTTGTCATGGAAATGAGGACATGGACACTCAAAATGAGGACAATGAGGACACTAACAATTATGATAATCAGGACACATCCTGAAACATGGAGATACAGTACTTCATAAAACTGTGGAAACCATTGTATTTACTTGTACCAATATTAGCACCTGAGAAATGAATTTCTACCATAAAGCAAGGGTGCCATTTAGGTAGGGCAGATGGGGGCAGTTGCCCATCCCCCACATTTGTGCCTAGGTTGTTCTTATAGCGTGGCAGACTAGACCAAGGCACTGCAGATGTACTTCTTCAGCAGAGAAGAAATGGGGATATGATAGAAACCTTTAAATACATGAAGCTTATTAACTAGGTAAAATGGTAAAACCTATTCCAAGAAAACAAAACACAAACAAGGTGTGAACAGAGGCTCAAGTAGTTCTACAGATTACCTCCAAGCAGGCAGACGCTCATTCTGCGCAAGGGGTGGCTAATGTTTGAGTGGAGTGGGCTTTGAGCACTGCAGGAAATGGGAGACCCCTTGAAACATAAGATGAGCTGTGAAAGAGCTTGGTAGATCCAGTAGGCGTAGGTTTGATTTTTCACAACCACTTGTATACTGTCTGCGACCCTGAACAAGTCGATTAACCTCACATTATCCTGGGCCACCTCTGGAACAAGATTTGCCTCAGTATGTCTTTTCCTGACAGAAAACTTGAAAAGCTAATAATACATACATACATAAAAACCATTACAATTTTATATTTTACACCGAAACTATTTGATTTTTAAATTCAAGTTTTATTGTTTTGAAACAGAAGTTTTGCATGATTTATGTTTACAACTACTTTGTCCACTATGCTCATACATCTTGTATGCTTTTAGAAACATAAAATTTGACAGCAGAAGAGACATCGAGGTCCATCGAGTACTATTTACCTCACTCTGACAATCTACTATGCTGGTGGTCTGGTTCCTCCCTCACTCCTGAAACACACGTTACCCCCCAGGACTGTGAGTTCCCTGCTTTGCCCAAACTGTTTAAACTCAGTAAGGGTAGCTGCCCACACTACTTCCGTAGGCAGTCTGTTTGTGGTTCTACCACTTTCTCAGTGAAGCACAACTTCCTCACATTTCTCTTGACTTTGTCTCCCACCAACCCTCAATCATGCCTCCTACTGACTCTGGTCCTTGCTATTCACTTTGTTTAACTTCTGTTTCAATCATGCCCTCGCCCACCTGACTTCCAATCGAAATATTAAGGGCCTCTGAAACAAGCTGTTACCAGCTTAGTATGTCATTCTTGGTGAAACTTTGAAAATGAATGAAAGGCCCCTCCTCATGTGAGGACTCCAGAACTGGACATAGTAATTCAGGTGAGACCTCACCAGGGATCCGTCCAGTGGCACAATCACCACTTCTCCTACCATCAACACCTCTCTATACACCCCAGCATCCTCAATGCCTTTACTGTATAACTTGATTGTTTGAGGAGTCCTAAAGATCACTAGATCCCTTTCCCTGTCTGTCTTTAGGTGTCCTCTCTCAGCAAACAGCAAGGTTATGACATCATCCCATGACATCACAGTACAGAATAGTAGAACAGTCCCATTTGTATCACTGCTGTTTATCTCACACACTAGCAACCAGCCTCCTCAACAGTCAAGAGTCAGTTTATCCCACACCCTAGCAACCAGCCTCCTCAACACTCAAGAGTCAGTGACATTCACATCAGTTTTCTTGTATTCTGGAGAAAATGTCCCCCCTAGGCTTGCCTTTTGTGGTCTATCTTTGGAGCTCCCTTTTCTCAGAAGATACAGGACCTTCCCAGCGCCCAGCTTGGTACAGAGTTGTCATTGAATTCCTACCAGAAGACATTCCCAAGGTAAATGTCTAGGCTCAGCCTCATTCCTGTCTCCTGTTCCTCCTGGACAGTGTGTGCTGGAGAACGGAGACACAGAAAAATTTCTAGAATGGATCAACAGTTACTACTTTCTTACTGATTCCAGTCATCTTGCTTTTGACTCTGATGTTCTTTGGAGGAAATCAAGGAAAAACTTGAAAAGGTATGGATATCATCCCAAGCCTACTTTTCTTTTGCCCTTATCATCAGATATTTTCTTGTTTCAGGATCGGGAGTAATCTGTGCCCTCAGCAGGCCAGCTATAATTCACCTGTTTTTATTATTTTACTTCCTCCAACAGGGGTATCCAGGTACTGCTTGGGCCTGCCTCATGTCCCTTCCTGTCTTGGGTAACTATCATAAGTGAAGGACTAAGGACCTCTTGGTTATATGTACATGAATACTTACCACCTTGCATGCAACTATGCCAGTTCCTTAGCAGACCCTTCCAGGAGAAACTGTAAAGTATGGGAAAACAATGGACAAGTGGTCCCACCAGTGGGCCCCATCCCCACCCCCAGAAATAAAACCTAAATATCAGCTTGTTTTGTTAACAATTGTAAGGCTCCATCCTCCCCCCTCCCCATTTGTGGTTGTTAAACTTTAGACAGTAAGTGTGTTGGCTTGTTTATGCTAGTTCATTACCACCTGCCCTGTATAACTCACAGAACATATGGAGCATACGAAAATTGCCAGCAGTAAAGGCCATTTTGGTCTATCAAGTCTGCCACTGATCTGCAAATAGCAGCCTTATTCTGCAGCTGCCTCCTCCTCCCACCCCCCACCCCTATCCCAGCCTGTTTTGAATCAGCTCACTGTCTCTACAGGCTACCACCTGTGCTGGTAATGCATTTCACCCGCCACCACCCTCACCATAAAAGTGCCTCCTCATTTCCTTCTGAACCCCAAATCTCATGTCATGACCCCAAGTATCCACCCCACCCTTACCCGGAAGAGCCCATCCATACCAGTATTTTTATCCCTCTCACTTTAATGTCATCGATCATGTCCCCCATCCCTCCTCTGCTCAAAGCGAGTACATCTTCAACTCCTAAGCCTTCTTTCATATATAGTAAATCCCAGTCACTGCATCTTAGCTGCTACACTGCACCCATTCCAGTAATTTAACGTCCCTTTTCAGGTAGTCGCCAGTACTGCATGCAGTGTTCGACATGAGGTCTAACAAGGATCTATACAGCTGCAGAATTACTTCCTCCTCGAGGTTCTTCCCCTGTGATGCAACCTAGCATTTTGTTGGCCCTTGCTGCCTTCCACGCTAGTGCAGAGTTGTTCATTGATCCGTTACAGCACTACTCCAGATTCTTCTCCTCCTCAGTCTCCACCCAGCTGCACCCCCCAGCTGGTAGTTTCTCCTTAGATTCTTTACCCCAAAATGGAGCATCTTACACTTTTTGGCACTGAACCCCAGCTGCCAAGTTTCTGAGCAGGTTCATAGGTTCCAGCTTTTCAAATCCTCCTGCAAGCCCTGTCACCCCTCTATATCATCCACCACCATCCCTATCTTGGTGTCATTGCTGAACAGACTGATCTTACTTTTAATGCCCCTGGAAATGTCTGCTATAAATATCCCAAATAACACTGGTCCCATTACCGAGCCCTGTGGAACCCCACTCGTTACTGCCCTCGGGGATGAGAGTTTCCCTTCCACCACCACCCTCTGCTGTCTTCCCTGCAGCCAGTTTGTCACTCATCCCACCATTTTTGCTACTGACCCTTCAATTTTTATTCTAAGTCTCCATGCATCACCAAATCAGATGCCTTGCTGAAGTCCAGGTACAGGACATCCGCTGTATGGCTCTTGTCCATATGACTGGTTGCCCAGTCATAGTAATCTACAAGGTTGGTTTGCAGGATCTGCCAGCCAGAAAGCCATGTTGTCTGTTGTCCTGCAGCCCTCAGACTCCAGCAGAATACCAGCCCTCCTTCAGATAGTTTCCATTAGTTTCCCACCATGGATGGGAGGCTCACTGGTTTATAGTTCCCTAGTTCACCCTTGGATCTACTCTTCTGCAGGGGAAATCACGAGACAACCTCCAATCATCGGGTACACATCCTGAATTCAGTGAGGCATTGAATAGGCCTGCCAAGGGCCCCACTAGGATCTCTGCTAGCTTCTTCAGTACCCTAGGGTGAATACCATCTGGCCTTGGTGCCTTGTCCACCCTCAGCACTTTCAACCCCTCTAGCACTCTACCTTTCATGATCACCCTTTCCATGACTCCTTCCCTAGTCTTTACTTCCCCGCTACCCCTCTTAGGTTGCACTTCTTCTCTCTCTTTCATAAATACCGAACAGAAGTAGCCATTGAGTGCTTCCGACTTTTCTCCCCCCTTTTCTGACCATCCCCCTTCCTTCTTAATCCTTTCTATCTGTTCTTTACAGCTTCTTTTCTTCCTGATGTATCTAGAAGATGCTTTTCTCCTCCTCCTTAATGCCTTATGAACATACGAACATATGAAGAAGCCAGCAGAAGAAGGCCATTTGGTCTATCAAGTTTGCTCGTATTGTAGCGTCCACAGCTTGAGCTAATGTCCCTGCCCTCCCTCCCCACTCTTCATATCCTCCTTACCCATAATTCTTACCTTCTCCCATGCCTATCCCAGCCTCTTTTAAAGCTGCCCACTGTCTTCAACAAGATGACCTCTTCTGGCAGTGCATTCCAAGTATCCACCACCCTCTCTGTGAAGAAGTGCTTCCTGACCTCCCTCCTAAACCTCCCACCATCCAGCTTAAGACTGTGCCCCCTTGTGATATAGTTGCCACTCATCTTAAAGAGACTCCCCTTATCAACCTTATTTATCCCTTTCATGTACTTGAAAGTCCCAATCATATCCCTCTCTCTCTCTCTCCTGTCTTCCAGGGAGTACATGTTCAGTGCCCTCAACCTTTCCTCGTATGCCTTGCCCTGCTGACTGGCTATCATCTTTGTAGCCCTCCTCTGTACATTCTCCAGCAGGTTAATGTCCTTTTTGAGGTGTGGGCACCAGTACTGAACTCCATACTCTAGATGCGGCCTTACCAGTGACCTGTACAAGGGCAGTATAACCTCCTCTCTCCTACTACTGATTCCCCTAGCTATGCATCCCAGCATCTTGTTTGCCTTTGCTGCTGCTTTCTTGCACTGCATAGAGTGCTTCAGGTCACTAGTGATCACCACTCCCAGGTCTTTCTCCTCCTCTGATGCAGATACTCGGACTCCACCCAGGTAATACTCTGTCCTGGGATTCTTGGCCCAATATGCATAATCTTTTGCATTTCTTGGCATCGGCTAAGTTGCCAGATCCTGGACCACCTCCCCAGCTTTTCCAGATCTTCTTGTAGTTCCCTTATCCCTTCAACTGTATCCACTCTCCCACAGAGTTTGGCGTCATCTGCAAATAGGCACATTTTGCCTTTAATGCCATCCACAATGTCATTGATGAAGACACTGAAGAACACCAGCCCCAGCACAGAGCCCTGTGGGACACCACTGGTTACCTCTCTGGTGCCAGATAACTCTCCCCCACCATCACCCTCTGGGTTCTGTCCCTCAGCCAGGTTTCCACCCATCTGACCATCTTTTCCCAAACTCCAAGATCCACCAACTTCCTGATCAAACTTTTGTGGGGCACAGAGTCAAATGCCTTGCTGAAATCAAGATAGAGGATGTCTACCGCTTGGCCCCTGTCTACTGTCTTAGTGACACAGCGTCAGAAGTCAATTGCACCAGCCTCGGGAGGTCTTTAGTGACAAGGGGGCACAATTTGAAGATAGAAGGTGCTGCCCAGAGGTAATTTAAGGAAGTATTTTTACACAGAGAGGGTTGTGGATGCATGGGCAGCCTTCCGGAGGAAGGCTGTGGAGTCAAAAACAGTGAATTGGAATTCAAGCATGCATGGGAAGTCATAAGGCAATTCTAGGGGGTGGGGGTAGGAAGAAGTAGGCTGCTGGTTAACTAGATCTGCAGCTTATCCATTAGGTAGGAAAATGGGCAGACTGGGTGGGCCAAGCGGTCCTTATCTGCCACAACTCTATGTTTCTATGCTGCCCTAATTGCCCTTGTCACCTTCCTTGACTCCTGCAGGTACTCCCGATCTCCTCCCCCCTGATTTCCTGTATCTCCTAAAGGCCACCCTTTTTTTCTTTACCATTTTCACAACCCCCCTGCTCATCCACTGTGCCCCTCCGCTGCTACTGATCCCTGTTCAGTGTGACGGCCAAATCGTTCCCCTTTTCCTCACAACTGCCAGATAGAAAGTAAGTGTGTTGACTTGTTTATGCTCAATCACTATGACCTGGCCTACATAACTGCCAGATAGAAAGTAAGTGTGTTGACTTGTTTATGCTCAGTCACTATGACTTGGCCTATATAATTGCTAGATAGGTAGCGTATTGTTATGCCTAATAACTATGGGGTTCTTAGTCCTCCACTTAAGCAGGTAACCTACTGCTACCATCCGGGGACTCCACTTCACTCTCCTCTAAACTTGGCAGGCCACCATGTAGCTGAGGCATCGGTGATCAGGTGAGGTGCAGAGCAGACAGACCTTCCCCTGAGATAGCAGAGCAGCAACTGGTCGACATGCCAAGGTCTGCTGCTCGGGTCCACCTTCCACCGATGTTTCTCCTCTATCTGACCTCTCTTAGGCAGGTACAGTCCCAGATCACCCATACAGCTTCCAAAATGTGCCTCCTCATGGCTCTAGTGAAGCACCAAGCAGCACTGCTGTGGCAGGGGCTACCACCCATCCTATGGGTTTCTCAGTCCTCCTATCAAGCTTCTGCTAGCTAGGGGCATGAATCCAAGGTGCTGGCATAGTAAGCATCTCCTCCTGGCAACTGCATTATCAAACTGCTCCTTGCTTTATGTAATAATGTCAAAGAATATCCAACCCAGCTGGAACCAGGTTTGTTCAGAGGGCAACTGTGGGTCTCTTGCTGAGTGGGCCTGTGGAGGGTGGACAAACAGCAGAGCTCATGCGCATCATACTATAGGTAGGCCAGGCAAATTAGATGGGCTAGTCAGCCTATATCTGCCATCAGTGTCTGTTCTGTTGTGGTCACCCAGGAAGGCTAGAGTGTATCATTCTGCAGAGCACCCATCCCTATAGCTGAAGTACAAGTGGAACCTGGTGGGCTCTACTCTCAGAGCATCAGGGAGGGTGGAACTATGGGACAATTACACATCTGTTCGGGGGGGTAGGGGTCTGAATGAAAACCTCTTTCCAGTATGCTTTACACTGACTGTTTCTCGTCGTAGTGCAATCTTTCTAAATAATAGTTCACATTAAAAAGTGGTTGTCCTCTCTGTCCTAGGGGACGCACACAACTCTCTATGTCAAGAAGCACCACGAGAATGTAAATGATCCTATTCCAGGTTACAAAAATTTATTTGGAATACCACTGTAATACCTTTTCTTTGTCACTGCACTACCACTTTTTAGATTTCCAGTGTATTACCATTATGGGTTTCATAAATGGTATCACACTGATTTGTTTCTAGTTCCATTGTGACACCATTGTAATCCATCTACCATGCAGATAGTGGTAGTTCACTGGTAATACCATCTCTGCTGGTACCACAGTAGTACATTGTGACCACTGTGATACCACAGGTCTTGCTGGTATCACAGTGGTTTTGTTCCAATTTAGTGATACCACTGTGTCCACTGCGGTACCATTGACACACAGTGGTAGCACAGGCAAACACTTGTGCAGTCGTGAGTAATAAATGGCAAATACTCAATAGTATATGGTTAGGGTTTATTCTAGATGGAAAACAGTGGTTTTCCAAATGCTGCTGTAGGACAGTCTGTGTTGGTGTTGTTGTACTATCGCTCTGAAGTCAGATCGATAGTACAACTTTCAGCCTTGAGCTGCTAAGCATGATTGGCTGAAAACAGAGCTGATCAAAAAGCTCTTAAAATGGCGGAGGTGTCTAACCGATTGGTCAGTGCTATTCAGTCGATAGTTGAGACACGGATCGCCATACTCGGCTCTGTGTTCTCAAACTATCAGTTTGCCAGTTGTTTTTTTTATTTCTTTTGCCGAGAGCAGGACCAAGAGGGAGCTATGAAGCACCAGTATCTTTGGTGTTGGAACTGATGGCGCATTGCGGCATGGGACCGGGAGGAAGCGACGAGCAAGCAAGCGGGATAATATTCACAAGGTATGAACTTTGTCAAATGTCAAACCTCCTACAGTTTGGGAACCATATACTATATACAATATTATATGGTTGTATTAAACACAATAAAGGCGTTATTTGCCATCTCGGGAAGTGATTCATCACATCGGACCTCCCAGCCTGCCTGAGGTGTCTGTGTGACGTCATCACATCCCTTGATGGCAATATAGCCTGTTGTGCATGAGCAACCATAATTATTCTATATGTGATACCACTGCAATTCGGTACTACAATGGATTTGTTCTAATTCCATTATGCTTACTATTGTGACCACTGTGGTACCACGTGTCAGCAGTAACGCAATGGTGCACCTGCGGGTACTACAATGGTCTCATCTTGTGCCTTTTGCTGGTGGTAACATTATGTCGTGCAGCATGGTATCACAATGGCCTGTGTGTGTCACTGGTAGCACACTGACCACATTGTAGGGGAAAACCTGCTGGCAGAGTGATCCCAAAAAATAATTAAGACACATCCAACAAGATCACACTCAAACCCCTAATGTTTTTATTTGTGTACTTTGTACGCTTTGCATTCTTGCACCCTAATGTATGCAGTAGTGTAGTTTTTTTGCAGGACAACTCCTTCCTTTTATGATAGTGGAATCGTAACAGCATAGTGGGGCTATTTCAAACCCTACATCACCAACCACTCAACAAGTGAAAGCCTAGTATCATAATACTTGGGGTTGAACTTTTACAGGTTAACATCCTAACACAGATAAGAGATTCTCTACCTGTTCGCTCATGGAGCCAGGATAAGGGATCTCAAAAGAACAGACAGTCGAATCTGTAAAACAAGGACAGCAAATGGGGTCACAAAGGATCTATAGCTCTTACGAACCAACTATATTGCAAACAAGGTAGGGTAAACAAAACCAATACTTATCTGATACGGTGGTCAGTGTCCTCCCAGCTGCTCAATGTCCTGTCAGATCCAAATAAAAAGAGAATCGTCAGTATATATAAAAAATACTGATGGCTGGTCAGTTGAAAGTACTTTGGAGGTTGAAAATAAAGTGGTGGGTGGGGATACTGCTGCAGTACCACACCATGACTTGTTGTTAGACTGGACTGGCTGTCCAGGGGCTGTCATAAGGAGGATTCAGAGTCCCTAGGGCTGATTCTCGTTTGGTGAAATAGTGTTCATCCATTGACCAATACAGACAGAATGAAGACACCAGAGGCCCAATATTCAAAAATGCCCATGGAGCAAGAACATTTGCGCTTGTGTTTATGATACTGTGGTGCATAATATCTACTGTATATTCAGGGGATAGTGCTTGGCGCCATCCCTCAGTATACAGGAACACTGTGTCCAGGCACTTGCCACTGAGCACTGCCCAAGAGCACCTCTGAAACTGGTCTCTGCAATGGCTTGTATCTTGAAAAATCTGCACTTTTCAAAGGTCCCTATGCAATGAGTCTATTGGCATGCAAGTCATTAGGCATTTGTATTCCAATATGGGCTCATCTGCATGGGTGTGACTGTTTACCCAGCATAGCCTCCAGCTGCCCTAATGCAGGAGCTGTCTCGAATAGTGATACAACCTCCTCGACCCTGTCCCATTGAAGATGGCTATATCCTGTGTCCAGTGGTCTCTCCACCACCCAATCAAATCCCATTCAAGAAAATATATCCTGGGATCCAGTGGTCCCTCTCCCATTCTCAGTCCATGAGAAAATACTTCCTTATGTTCAGTGATCCCTCCCCATACCCAATCCCTGTCCTGGGAACTACCCTGTTCTTGCCTATCAATGTTTTCTGATAGTCATGACTATTTGAGACAGAGAAGCTAAAGAAGTCCTGATTCCCAAAAAGCCCCTCCCAACTGTGAGCAACCCCTTCAACCTACTGTGTATAGTTTGTTACGTGGCCCTCCAACCCTGGCACAGACACCCATCCCTGTTCTCTCATCTGTCCATCAATACTACAGTTCAATGAGACTAACGCACTTATTTCATCTTACGACCACGGCCTGTTGTCTATTGTACCAGAAGTGTTCCATGAATAGGGTGCACACTATATGTCTATACCAACACGCCCTTGTACAGATAAATGCTGGTGGCTACAGTTGTGGAGGGCTGTGCCATCAGTCATTGGACCATGCATTGATGGACTGGTAGGGGACTAGAGGGTGAGTGTAGGTGCTGTGGATGAGGGCGGCCACTACTACTAAGTGGGCACGGGCTGGGGGCGGTACTGCTCATGAACCGGTGCTTCTTAGGGCAGTACTTTTTGCTACTGCCATACTTGGCGCAGTGGCTGATGGGGGGCACAAAACTGAGGGGTTATTCAGGGATATCCTCCATAAAGCGATCAGATCAGGTGGAAGAGGGACCACTTGAACGACATGGTGCCTTCATTAGCAAGGACTGGATTCAGAGGAAGGGCTACCACTTTGCCACCAGGGAATATCTTGGGATGGGGGGCAATGCATCTACCGCAGGTAACCCGCGGGTAGGTGCTGTGCCAGATTTAGACGAGGGTTAGGTCAGCAGTATTTTCTCCATGCAAGGGACCATGCAGTGCGCTTGCTTTGAGCAAATACTGTGAATACTTCGGACTGCAGGAATATTCATGTCCCCACCCACAATTTGCATAATTCTGCGCTTCAAACCCGATGAATCTTACTGTATTCTGACAAATGCAGTATGGTCTCACCATAGTACTGCCCTTGGAGCCTAAATGGCTAATAGAACTATGTAAACAGTGGAATGCTAGCTCGAGCCTGGTTTTCAACCACTGTCCCAGGTTGCGCTCGTGCACCTGTTGATTCTTTTCTCCGCTCATTCTTGCAGGTAGTAGATTAAACCAAGCATATACCTGAGGTGTCTGCTTGGGTCACCTCCCCAACACTAGTAGGGGCACGCCACAAGTATCGCCAGGAATGGCAAACCATCACCACAGACAAGTGGGTCCTGGAGGTTTTGTGGGGCTGAATCTGCCTTTAGTTTTAAGCCCGCGTTTGCTGAGGACAAGGGTATTCAGACCTTCACCCCATCAGAAATAGCTTTGTTAGAGAAGGAAGTGTCCAACCTTCTGTTGTAAGGGCAGTGGAACCAGTTCCCTGGGCACAAAGATGAAAAGGTCTGTACTTCAAGATACTTCCTCACAATAAAGAAATTGGGGAGTGGTGACCTATACCGGATCTCATATATCTAAACAGACATTTGTCAAAACCAAAGTTTAAGATAGTGACTTGGCAACCATCCTCCCAACATTAAGGCAGGGAGATTGGTTGCATCTCTGGACCTGAAGGTGTGTATTTCCTCATTCCCATCAGGCAATCCTACAGAAAATATCTCAGATCTAGATTTCATCTGTCCATTATCAGTATACATGTGATCTTCCCATTTTGGCCGAGAGTCCCCTGAGGCTTTTTAACTACACCCGCCCACACAGGAAAAAAGCAACTCCGGATTTTCTATTGGGTCAGTCAGCAGTTATCACCTCCGGATCTCTGCTTACATCTCAGCAGCCAGCCACAGCTACCTTGCTGCCTCCTGATGGCCTCTATCCCTGTGTTCCAGTCCGTAGGGTGCCTCCTTATTGGTGCTGCCAGCCCTGATGTGTCTACATTTGCTGTGGTCCAGAGGTGCTGTGTGATAAGTTAAACTGTCAGCCTAGCAGTTTGCAAACGCTGTACTGCCTGTGTGTGCTTTGCAGGATGCTGCATGTATGTGCGAGCTGGCGTCTGGCTGTTTCATGGCTACAGTGTTGAAATATAAAAGCCACTCAGACAGCTCAGGGTACATTTCCTCTCATGAGCTCTGGACCCCGATCCTTCCGCCAGCAACAGGGAGTCCAGAACTACAATCGTGAGTGTAAACATAAAATGATGGTTGAAGGGAAAGAACTCACTTGTACATTCCACCACATGTGTTTGTAGGAATTAGAAAGTATTTATTATTGATGTATCAGTGGATTTTACAGTTTGTATTTATTTTGCATAGTTTTGTTTTAACTGAATTAATAAAGTGCATTTTATATGTACTATAGATATACATATATATTTTTATATATATAAATATATTTATATATATATATTTATATATATATTTATTTCCTGTTACTTAAAGCGCCAATGGGTGCGCGAGGTTCTCCCTCCTAAAAGGCCAATCTCCTCTAACTCTACAAAACCTCCCTTTCTCGCACAGTTTTACATCACATGTCTGTATCAGTTCAGGGCAATGCCTTCAGACTGACCTCCTGCTCCAAGTGCTTGGCTGTGGTCATAGCACACCTAGAAGGCAAGAGGTGGAGGTGTTCTCCCACCTGGATGACTAGAAAGGCTTGGGTCAATCTCCTCATCTAGTCAGGGTATTCTGGCAGTTATACAGGATACTTTGCAATCCTTAGGGTTCCTAGTCAGCCTGAAGAAGCTGAAGTAGAGTCAGTTCAGCTCTTGGGAGTTCATAGGAGCTGAGCTGGACACTGTAGGGCAGGCCTTCCTACAGGGAAGAGTGATGCGCCTAGTGCAGCTAGCCAGCCCTTCAAACTACTCACTCCCTAGGCCAGCAGGCATTTTTTTCGATAGATTGCTGGGCCGCCATAGCAGTTTCCAGCAGCAACAGTGTCAGGGGCCAGGTTTCAAATGAGAGATCATTCTGCCTCTCAAGTCACACTGGCATCAAAAAGAGATTCATTGTCAAAACTGGTGCCAGTCACAGGAATTCTCCTTCAGGCACCATCAGTGGTGGCAGGAGAGAGGACAACCTCAGACGGGACATACCATTTATTTATTTAAAAGATTTATGAGGAAAACATACTAAACAGACAATTGCTCATTTCCAGTTGCATCCTGGGGAAGAGGAACATTGGGAAATACATGAGTAGACAATATACTAACATACTAAAATGCCAGCAGAGTAGGCCTAACGGTCTTTCGTGTCTGCTCTTTTGGTCAGCCCCCACCCTGGGAGCTGACCTTGCTGACCCCCTCGCCCTCTCTGGCTTCTCCTTCCCACTTCCAGATATTCTCGCTGCACCGGATTTTGCTTCCAGAACCTTCCTGTACCTGTCCCAACCTCTCTTGAACCCCTCCACTGTCTCTGCCTCCACTCCAGCCCCTTGGGCAGTGCATCTCCATGGCTCCACCACCTCCTCAGTGAAGTAGCACCTCCTCCTTCTCCCTGAATCTCACCTCCAGCTTCCACCCATGCCCCTAGTTGCCCCTCTCCTTGAAGCACCAGACTGCTCCTCCCCTATTTACTCCCTTCATGTACCTGAAGACCTCTATCATGTCCCCGGTCCCTTCTCTTCCAATGTGTACATATTTAGCTCTTCAAGCCTTTCATTACTGGTTCTGTCCCCCAAGCCCCAAATCATTTTGGCTACCCTCCTCTGAACCTCTCCAGGAGTTCCAATGTCCTCTTAAGTGTATTTCCAAAACTGCATGGTACTTGAAAGGTCCTCACCAAGCAGTTATACAGAGGGAGTATCACTTCCTCTTCTGAGATGATCCCCAGTGATGCATCCCAGCATCCTGTTGGCCTTGGCTGCCTCCTCCTAAGCAAGTCTCCGAAAGGTTCATCTTGACATATCTCACCACCACCCCAGGTCCCTCTCAGCCACTTCGAGACTTGTAGCATTTCCCACCCAGGGTGTAACACTTGGCCTAGGTTTTGGGCCCCAGGTGCAGTACCTTGCATTTCTCTGCATTGAACCTTCAGCTCCACTTCTAGACCATCTTTCCAGAGCCTCCAGGTCCCCCTGTAGGCTACCTCCCTCCCTCCCCATCCATCACTACCCCCAGTTTTGAGTCAACGGCATGAGACCTCATCGCACTCCTGATAGCCAGTCCTTATGTCAGAGATGTAGGCGCTTGGAACAGGAGGGTCCCTATGACTGATTCTCGCGGACCCTACTCCATGACCCTCCTTGGGGATGAAACTATCCTGCCAATTATGACCTCTGTCCGGTCCTGGAGCCAATTGCTCTAGCCATCTGATCATCTGTTCCTCACCCCATTTATCCCAGCTTATTCAACAGGCCCCACGAGGAACAGAGTCAAAATGCCTTGCTTGAAGTCTAGAAAGAGGACATCCACTGATCTACCCACGTCCAAGGCACTCATCACCCAGTCATAGAACTCCACAAGGTTTGTCTGACACAATTTCCCTGTGACGAATCCATGCTGTCTATTGTCCAGGTGCCCTATAGTGCAAGTAAAAAGAACAGCAAGTAGTACAGCTTGTGGTACCATACAAAACCAAACAGTGCAATTCAGAACATTAGATACAGTATATTACAATACAATGTAAAACATAATAATAGCAACGAGATGTAGCAACTACAGTAGTGGGAGCAGGATACCTGCATTGTTGACAAATCGACACTGTCTCAGGTAGCCCAGTCTAAGCTAAGTGGCAAGAAAATAGTACAGGCCTAGAAGGTTAGGCACAGGAGCAAGAGGTACGGAAGTGGTCATTCAGGAGACTGTTGAGATAAGAAGGGAAGGGTATGGCGTAACGGTGGAGAGTTCCATAATTTAGGCAACCATTAGGAGAAGGCAGCCTGACCTGCTGAGGTGGACATGTGAGAGATACTGCTAAGACCAGGAGTCGATGTACCTGAGGGAATGGGAAGGAGGGGGAAGAGGATGGCAGAGAAATAAGCAGGCAGGAGGACTGTGACCAGTGTTTAGCTGCCAGACTAGTGCAGTGCACTGCCTCCTGTCCTGTAGGGCTGGGAGGACAGGGACGTATAGAGGAGACAATGTGGGTACTGGGAAGGCAGTCCAGGGCAAACGCAGAAGGAGGTGTTAAAGGTATCCAGTCTAGTTGGAGGATTTGGAGGTGCACTGTAGTCTACATCCCATAGCTCTAAAAATAGAGCAGATAAATCCTCACTGTGCTAACTCCCAGATACCTCCTTCTGGATGGGGATCAGATCTGAGGGAGCACACTGCTCACGGTACATGGCTCATGCAGGAATCATTGTTACACGTAAATCTGCTGTCACAGCAGTGTTCCTGGACATTCGCCTTCTCAACATACTGAAGGGACAAGGGTTCAGATAAGGACAGACATCACAAACCACTATGTATTACATAAACAAACAGGGAGGTACAAACCTCCACTGTGCACAGAGGCCACAAAATTTGAAGCCTGACATACCCCTGAGATCTCTTTATCTGCAATCCACCTTTCAGGGAAGGACAAGTCCTGACAGATGCTCTCAGCAGAATCTTACAGAACCACCATGGGTGGTTATTCAACAAGCAGGTCCTGTAGACTGTCTTCAAAAAGATGAGGCACTCCAGAAGTGGATCTCTGCAGTCCCAGACAACAATCAGCTACCCCAGTTCTGCTGCAGACTTCCTGTGAGGGGACAATCCCACTGGATGTGCTGCTGATGGATTGGACAGGAAGTTCCTGTATGCCTCTCTCTCCTTTCTCTGCTGCTGAGGATGCTGAACAAGCTCAGATCTCAGCCAACAACAATGATCCTAATTGGGTCAGACTGGGCCAGGCAACCTGGTACTCCCTGATTCTCTCCCCACAGTAGCTAAACCAATCAGCCTCTCCAAGAGGCACAACCTACTGACATCCTCTCAGGGCAGGATTGTATATCCCATCCTCCAGTCCCCTCAGGCTCAAAGCCTCTTGAGAACTTAAGAGTATAGAAACATAGAATTTGACAGCAGATAAGGACCGCTTGGCCCACCCTGTCTGCCCATTTCCCTACCTAATGAATTTGCTGCAGATCCTAGTTAACCAACAGCCTACTTCTTCCTACCCTAGTTAGGTGTCAGCGTGGCTCAGTTGGTAGCACATCTGCCTCTGGACCAGAAGGACGTGGGTTCTCGTCCCACACTGGGATTGGACTTGCACCTAAAAATCACTAGCATCCAGTGCAGTATTGGGGGTGCTGTACTGCTGGGTGTGCCAACTTCGGATGACGTTAAACATTCTGCCCATCCTGGTGTTGTCCTGTGGGTGTCCAGTGGAAGTTAAAAGAACCCAGGCACTCTTCGAGAGTAGGGAATATTCCCGCTTGTCCTGGCCAACATTCCCTTCCCATAAACCGGTTCATGCTAATTATCCAGGTTGTGTGTGGTGATGATGTGCTATATGTGCCATCACATCATTCAGTCACTTCACTACCAGTCTAGCATTGCTTGTAAAGGCTTTGGATGTATGAAAAGCGCCATATAATGCTGATTCTTCTTCTTCTTCTACCCCCTAGATTTGCCTTTATGACTGTCCCATGCATGCTTGAATTCCACCACTGTTTTTGACTCTCAACCTCCTCCAGAAGGCCATTCCATGAATCCACAACCTCTCTGTGAAAAAATACTTCCTTATATTACCTCTGAGCCACCCTTCTATCTTCAGATTGTGCCCTTGTTCTTGCACATCTCTTTTCTGAAAGTTGCTACCTTCTTGGACTTTGTTAATTCCCTTGAGGTACTTGAAAGTTTCTATCATGTCCCCCCTCTCCCTCCTTTCCTCGAGGCTACACATATTAAGCTCCTTAAGTCTCTCTTCATATGTCTTCTGGTGCAGACCCTGCACCATTTTAGTTGCTGTTCTCTGGATTGACTCCATTCTGTCAATGTCTTTGAGGAGACTGGGTCTCTAGAACTGCATGCAGTACTCCAGATGGGGTCTCACCAGCTGTCTGTACAGAGGGATAACAACTTCTTGTTTTCTACTGGTGATGCCTCTCCCTGTGCATCCCAGTATCCCCCCAGCCCTCCTTACTGCCCTCTCACATTGCTTGCCCACCTTTAGGTCATCTGATATGACTACCCCCAGGTTCCTTTCCATTTTTATTGTTGTTAGTATCTCACCCCCCATTGTGTACTCTTCCCCTGGGTTTTTGTTTCCCAGGTGCATTACCTTGCACTTCTTAGCACTGCATCTAAGCTGCCATACATTTGCCCATTCCTCCAACCTTGCCAAGTCCCTTCTCAGCCTTTCTACCCCCACCTTGTGTATCAACTCTGTTGCAGATCTTTGTGTCGTCTGCAAAGAAACATACTTTCCTTCCAGTCCCTCTGCAATGTCACTTATAAAGACATTGAAGAGGACCGTCCTCATACTGAACTCCCAGTGTACCCCCACTAGTAACCCCTTCTTCAGAGTGGACCCATTTACTATTACCCTCTGTGTCCTATTCTCCAGCCAATTCTTTACCCAGGCTACCATCTTGGGATCCACTCCCAGGCTGGCCAACTTGTATATTAATGTTTTGTGTGGGACTGTGTCAAATGCCTTGCTAAAGTCTAGGTAGGCCATGTCCGCAGCCCCTCCGTGATCTACTACTTTGGTCACCCAGTCAAAAAAATCTATTAGATTCATCTGACATGAACTTCCTGCTGTGAATCCAAGCTGCTTTGAGTCCTATGCCGCTCTTGTCTCTAGGTATTCGACAGTTCTTTCCTTCATAAGTGATTCCATCATTTTCCCTATCACTGAGGTTAAATTAACAGGTCTGTAGTTTCCTGCTTCTGCCTTGCTGACACGTTTGTGAAGTGGAATCACATTTGCCCTCCTCCAGTCCTCAGGTACCACCCCATCATCCCATGATTTGTTAGAGTAGTCAGTGGTGTCACTAGTTCTACCCTTAGTTCTTTTAGAATTCTGGGATGAATCCCATCAGGCCCTCATTGTTTGTCCACCTTCAGTTCTAAGAGTTCTTTCAGAACCCTTTCTTCTGTAAATTGGTTGGTATCAACTTCTGTATCCAGAGTGTTTCTATTGTTTGGTTTATGTCCCTCTTCATTTGTGAATACTGAGTAAAATCTTTGTTTAGCATCTCTGCCTTTTCACAGTCACCCTCTCGCCCACCCCTCCCTTTATTAAGCCTCATTATCCCTCCTCCTTGGTCTTCCTTCGTCTCCCTGATGTACCTATAAAAGGTTTCCTATCCTTCTACTGAGTTGGCTTTTCCTTGGCCTGGGACTTTGTATGTTCTGACTGCCTTCCCAGTTTCTCTTTTGCCTTAATTGATATACATTCTCTGTCCTGCCCTTCTGTGATTCCTTGTACTTCCTGAATGCTTTCTTTTTCTCTCGAACCTTCCCTGCCACCTCCTTTGAGAACCACAGTGGTTTCTTACATTGTTTTGTTTTGTTTATTTGCTTCACACAAAGACTAGTTGCCTCTGTGATGACAGTTTTGATTATTCCCCATTGTTCTTCCACCCTTCCTTCCTTCCTGCCCATTTGCTAGTGCATTCTGTAGGCACTCACCCATTTTGGCAAAGTCAGCCCTCCTAAAGTCCAGTACTTTTGCCTTTATATGGCTTGACTCTACTGCTGTGTTTTTTATGAACCATACTGTTCGATGGTCGCAGTTCCCAGATGGCTACCCACTTTACATCTGTATGCTAACTTACACCTCTCAGAAGGAGTCATGGAGATCCCTCAGATTCTCTAGAAAGCTTTCACCAGAAAATGTACATCTAAGTGGAAGACATTTTCCATGTGGCGCCAGAACAGAGCCATGGAGTCAGTCAGGCGGGCTTTCCAGTTGTCCTGGATTACCGACCCACCTTTATTCCCTTGGTCTAAGACCATCCATTGCAAAAGTGCACTTGGCAGCTGTCTCTGCTTATTTGTCAGCAGGAAGGGCCTCATCCCTGGCTTCAAATCCAGTATACAGGAAAGTTTTCAAGGGGCTTTTTCACCTGCAACCCCTGCATAGGATCCCATGCCAGTGTTGAACCTTAATATATATATTGCTCAGCTCATAGAGCCTCCTTTCGCCACATGTTCTTGGCAGATCTTAAGTATGTTACCTGAAAACAGTTCCTGGAGGCAATTACTTCTGCCAGGAGGATTAATGAGTTCCAGCCTTTATCCATAGAGCCTGATCACATTGTATTCCATAGAGACAAGGCTGTCCTTAGGACTAACAAGAAGTTTCTTCCTAAGGTGGTATCTGAGTTCCAATCCTCAATCAGTCCATGACACTGCCAAGTCTTTATCACTGACCATTCCACTCAGGGAATGTGGACTGTGGCCTGAATGTTAGAGAGAGCCTGCTGCACCTGCACCATACAAAGAGCCACAGGCAGTGACAATACCAGCCTTCCTGACCTCTAGAGAAGTGAAAAGGCAAACCGCCATCCCTCATGTCTATTGCATGCTGGATTTCTGCCTGCATTTAGTTTCAGAGCACAGGCAAACTAGGATCTGCACCTGAGCAAACATATGAATATCAGTCCCCAGCTGTTATACTTCCCTGCACAATTGACAGAACTCCAGACCACCAAACTGGTAAAGAGTCTTGGTGGGGTGGAGGGGGGACCATGGCAGATGAGGGTTTCTGGAAGAGGGGATGGGGAATATTACCCTTCCCCTCCAGCCTCCCCAGCCCCATGGAGGGAATCTGTGACTGTACTGAAGGTCCAAGTTTAGTCCCTGAGATGGTGGGTGATGTTGCTAGCATTATGGTACTTCTCAAAGATATACAGCCTGCAGAAACTGGGGGTGTCATTCTGGCCTGCCAGTTGCTACTTTTCCCATTTTCATGCCCATTCACCTCTTCTAACAGTGCGCAGTTTAGTCAGACCTCGATGTACACATCAGTCTAAGTATCTCTGATGTTTACCCCACTGAAAGTTAGCAGTAAACCCGCTAACAAGTTTATATATGGGCTGCCCCTAAGTTGGGAGGGAAAGGGGGTATTAAAGCAGAAGCTACAGGAGTATATAGCAACAAAAGTGAATTTAAACTAGCTGGGTGGTGGCAGGGGGTCCAACTATGGGCAAAGTACGCGAGGAACTGGGTGAGCCTAACCCCCAAGCTAGTAAGAAAATACTTGGGGATTTAGTCCAGAAGGGGCAAGGTGGGAAGGGCCCTGGAAAAGGAGGGAAGGGTGACAGGGTGGAGGGTGGTCTCGTGAATCATGAGAAGCCTTGGTAACAGAGCACCTGGAGCTCCAGGCACCTTGGCTGTAGGGAGGGTAGACATCACGCCACCACAGAAATGTGGGCCACAGAGCACTGGAACTGACCTGGCAATCCCAGGGTTCAAACTATGCAGGAAGGACCATGGGAAGGGAAGGGGGTGCTATCTACATGTGGGAGGGATCAAATGTACAAGGATGAAAAGGAAGAGAGGGATATGGAGGCAATGTGGTTACAGCTCCTGGACACCAGTGGATGGAAGCTGAGGTTTAGGGTGGTGTATAGGTTGCCATCCAAGACCATGGAAAGGGACAGGAAACTGGTGGAACAAATCAGTAGGGTATGTAGGAGGGGGAAGGTGGTCATAGTGGGGGATTTCAACCTGCCGGGGAATGACTGGACAGTGCCCGTCACCTCCAATGCCTAGGAGAGGCTCCTTCTGGATGCATTGCAAAAGGGGTTCCTGACACATCTGGTTGCCGAACTCACAAGACTGAGGAACACGATGGACCTCGTACTATCTAACAGTGAGGCAGTGAGGGAAGGGTGGAGGATCCATTAGCTGACAGCGATCATCTAACAGTGTGGCTTAGCGTCACAATGAGCAAGGAGCCAGAGAGATCTGCAACAAAGGTGGTGGATTTCAGGAAGGCGGACTTCGGGAAAATGGGGGAATTGCTGAAGGGAAGATTCGAAAGAATAAAGTGGGGGATGGGAACAGCACAGAAGTGGGATATAATGAAGCAAGGAATCATAGAGGCGAAGGAAACTTGCACCAGGCTACAGAGTAAGAAGAATAGGGCAAAGAGACCATGCTGGCTGAACAGGAAGGTGATAGAGGGGGTGAGAGCAAAAAGTGTGGTGTACCGGAGGTTCAGAAGGACGGAAAGGGGAAGGACAGGGAGGAGTGCACCACATGGTCTGGGGAGGTGACCAAGAGAGTAAAGGGTATGAAAGCCTCTAGGCAACTCAGATTAGTGCAGGGAATTAAAGGAGTGTAAGAAAGACTTGTTTAGATATGTCAGTGAGAAAAGGAAGTACAGGGACAATATGATAAGGATAAAAAGGGGGAATGAGTGGGTAGAAAAGGGAAAGGAACAAGTGGAAGCGCTAAATGAGTACTTCTGCTCAGTGTTCAGAAGGGAATGGGGGGTCCATTGCCACTCTGGTTGGGGGGATGGAGGGTGTGAGTTAAAGGACGGCAGGGTAGCTGAGTCTTGAAAGGGCTAAGGGCACTGAAGGTGAATTAAGTGCCAGGACCAGATAGTATTCACCCCAGAGTGCTGCGTGAGATGGCAGATGTTCTAGCAGAACCACTGGAGGACCTCTTCAGCACCTCCCTGGAAATGGGGCAGCTGCCTCAGGACTGCAGAATGGCCCATGTGGTACTGTTACATAAAAGCAGTCCAAGGGATGTGCCAGGGAGCTATAGGCGACTCAGTCTGATGTCCATAGTGGGAAAGCTCATGTAGACGATACTAAGGGACAGGCTGATGGCATTTCTGGAGGGCAACTACCTGTAGGACGGGAGTCAGCACGGGTTCATTTCAGGGAGATCCTGCCAGACCAATCTTATACAGTACTATGACTGGGTGATGAGGGAGTTGGATGGGGCCATGCTGTGGATGTGCTATACTGTCCTTATACAGTACTATGACTGGGTGATGAGGGAGTTGGATGGGGCCATGCTGTGGATATGCTATACTGTCCTTATACGTACTATGACTGGGTGTGAGGAGTTGGATGGGGCCATGCTGTGGATGTGCTATACTGCCCTTATACAGTACTATGACTGGGTGAGGAGGGAGTTGGATGGGGCCATGCTGTGGATGTGCTATACTGCTCTTATACAGTACTATGACTGGGTGATGAGGGAGTTGGATGGGGGCCATGCTGTGGATATGCTATACTGTCCTTATACAGTACTATGACTGGGTGACGAGGGAGTTGGATGGGGGCCATGCTGTGGATGTGCTATACTGCCCTTATACAGTACTATGACTGGGTGAGGAGGGAGTTGGATGGGGCCATGCTGTGGATGTGCTATGCTGCCCTTATACAGTACTATGACTGGGTGATGAGGGAGTTGGATGGGGCGATGCTGTGGATGTGCTATACTGTCCTTATATACTACTATGACTGGGTGACGAGGGATAGGGTGGGGCCACGCTGTGGATGTACTATACTGTCCTTAACAGTACTATGACTGGGTGACGAGGGAGTTGGATGGGGGCCACGCTGTGGATGTGCTATACTGTCCTTTTTTTTTTAATTTATGCTTTATTCCTCCTTCGCCTAGCCGACGACCGCCCGGGACTATCAGCCCGTGCAGCTTCCACCTTCTCCAGAATGGCCTCGAACCCTCCGGTACCCCGCGGCTTACCCCCCGCGGACGGGGCCACGGGGAGCGTGGGAAACACCCCGCAGGCACTAATTTTTTGAACCGAGGGCGCCTGGAAAGGCTAATTGAAGCCTGTGCGCTTCATGTAGAGGCCGACAGCCGCCCATTTTCTGGTTTTTCCGGGAGGCGGAACGTCAATGACGCACGACGCCTGGCCCGCCTTCCAAGTCCTCTAAGTGTCGGTGGTTGTGGCTCCGGGCCTCCGCCGGGGTCGCTAGTGCTTCGATCACTGACCCACCCTCCTGGAGAAGGGAGAGCAGTCCGGGACGCCCATCCTTCTCCCCAGCCGCCCTCCGACGATCCAGGTCCGCTCCTCAACCCGGTCGCCGGCGCTGCATGCGAAATCCCACCGCTGCGCCAGCGGGCCGGCCTGCTATACTGTCCTTATACAGTACTATGACTGGTGACGAGGGAGTTGGATGGGGGCCAAGCTGTGGATGTGCTATACTGTTCTGATACAGTACTATGACTGGGTGATGAGGGAGTTGGATGGGGCCAAGCTGTAGATGTGCTGTACTGTCCTTATATAGTACTATGACTGGGTGATGAGGGAGTTGGATGGGGCCCCGCTGTGGATGTGCTATACTGTCCTTATACAGTACTATGACTGGGTGACGAGGGAGTTGGATGGGGCCATGCTGTGGATGTGCTATACTGTCCTTATACAGTACTATGACTGGGTGACGAGGGAGTTGGATGGGGCCATGCTGTGGATGTGCTGTACTGTTCTTATACAGTACTATGACTGGGTGACGAGGGAGTTGGATGGGGCCATGCTGTGGATGTGCTGTACTGTCCTTATACAGTACTATGACTGGATGACGAGGGAGTTGGATGGGGCCATGCTGTGGATGTGCTGTACTGTCCTTATACAGTACTATGACTGGGTGATGAGGGAGTTGGATGGGGCCATGCTGTGGATGTGCTGTACTGTCCTTATTCAGTACTATGACTGGGTGATGAGGGAGTGGATGAGGCCATGCTGTGGATGTGCTATACTGTCCTTATCCAGTACTATGACTGGGTGATGAGGGAGTTGTATGGGGCCATGCTGTGGATGTGCTATACTGTCCTTATTCAGTACTATGACTGGGTGATGAGGGAGTTGTATGGGGCCATGCTGTGGATGTGCTATACTGTCCTTATCCAGTACTATGACTGGGTGATGAGGGAGTTGTATGGGGCCATGCTGTGGATGTGCTATACTGTCCTTATACAGTACTGACTAGGTGATGAGGGAGTTGGATGGGGGCCATGCTGTGGATGTGGTATACTTGGATTTCAGCAAGGCCTTTGATTGGGTGCCCTGTGGAAGACTAGGGGTGAAGTTATCCAGGGTGGGAGTGGGGACAAAGATGGCATGCTGGCTCTCAAAATGGCTAAGGGTTAGGCGCAAGAGGGTGGTGGTGGTGGGGGAAGTCTCAGAGTCTAGATCTGTGACGAGCGGGATGCCGCAGGGCTCAGTGCTGAGCCCGGTGCTGTTCGGGTTATTCATCTCAGACTTTGCACAGGGGGTGGTGAGCATGATTAGCCTGTTCAATAATGACACCAAAATGGGTGCAGTAGTACATGATGAAGAGGGATGGGTGCAACCACAGAGGGACTTGACAAAGTTGGAGAAATGGTCAGGGAAGTGGCAGCTGGGGTTCAATGCGTAAAAAATGCAAGGTGTTGCATTTTGGGGCAAGGAACCCAAGGAGAGAATACTGGCTGAGAGAGTCAAGCTGGGGAGTAGTGAGGAGAAAAAGGGAACCTGGGGGTATTGATAAGAGCAAGCATGAAAAATACTGCACAACGCAGGAGGGTGGTGGTGAAAGCAAACAGGACGCTAGGGTGCAAAGCATGCAGATTCACAGCCAGGCACAGGGAGGTAATTTTCCCCCTCTACAGGGCACTGGTTAGGCCTCACTTGGAGTACTGTGTGTAGTTCTGGAGGCCGTACCTCAGCCAGGACATCAAGCTGCTGGAAGGAGGCAGCAAAGGGTGACAAGGATGATCTGGGATGGAGGGAATAAATTATGAGATGAGGCTAAAGAAACTGAATATGTATGCACTGGAAGAGAGGCGGGAGAGGGGGGATGATCGAGACATTCAAGTACCTGAAGGGTGTCAACAAAGGAGGGGCAGAGGGGGTGTTGAAACTAAGGAGCAGGAGGGAGTCTAGGGGACATGGGCTAAGAATGGGGGAGATTCAGGAGGGAGATGAGGAGGCATTACTTCACAGAGGGGGTAGTTACGAAGTGGAACGCACTACCAGAAGGGGTGATATCATGCAAAAATGTGGCTGACTTCAAGAACGCTTGGGACAGGGTACAGGGGTGAAGACTTTGATTGATTGATTGATTGAGGGGTGGGTAATGGCGGGCCAAAAGGAAAACAATGGGAGGTGAAGGGGTTTGAGTGGAGGGGCAGCTCCCTGCTAGGGATCTAGCTGCACAATCGAGCAGACTTTGATAGACTGGTAGATCTGTTCTGGTGGCACCTTCGTATGTTCGTATTTTCTTATGTATGCATAAATTGTTTAATTGACTTGAATGGATCAATGTTACCCTCAGGCCACTGGCATAAGTACACAGAGGGACCAACTGGCTAAAGTGACGAGCTTCAGTGAGCATTTAATGACACTTTCCTAAGATGCAGCTGATGTAACCCCTGCCAGGGATTTGTCACTGAACAGCTTGCTGAATCATATCCTGTTAAAACAAATACTTTTCAATAAATAACTAATAATAAAAGCTAGGAATACACTTCTAGTGCTTTATCAATAAAACATTCTTTTTTTTTAGAATAAATGGGACTTTGTGTACCCCTAATCTGTATAATTAACTATTTTTTTGAAAATATTTCATAAGCCAGCCTGCAGCTCAGACACTAGCCACACTTCTCTTCCTTCCTCTAACCCAGCATACACTAGCCCCCACAAATCACAGGGCCTCTGACAGTAGCCCTTCCCTCCACAGCACCCCTTGACAGTAGCCCTCTTGAATGTACACTGTTCACAGTCTCAAACAGTTCTCCAACTCTCCCGACTGCAGACAATAACCCCCTCTCTCCACTTCCTGATACAACCCAACCACACCAACCCCCCCATCCCTTTACCACAGTCCCTCTGTGCACCCCTTCCTTTCTAGGTAACCCAGTTTCTAAACTCTGTGGATATCACCTCACTCATGGCCCCCCCCGACTCCCAGAATCCACACCCCTTCCTCCGTTGCCATTTGAGAATCACCCATACCCTTGCTGACCACGTTCCTTGCAAAGCCCTCCTGGATACAACCTACCTCTTTGCCCTGGTTTCCCAGTTTTTTGAGCTCATCTTGTGCTAGTCCCGCTGTGATTTTCTGAACCCCTTTTTAATCTATTTTAAACTGTTATATTTATACTTAGTATTTTTATTGTATTATTTATTGATGCTGTTCTTTATTAGGTCTGTTTTAACCACCGACAGGTGCTCAGAGCCTCCAGGACTGGGCACCCTACAAATAAAATTGCCTTGCCCTTTCCTTACTCGGACACCTGAGGTGCACAAACACCCTTCCTCTACATTCTTCCTCCATGGGCCCGGACACTGGCCCCTCCTCTCTCCACAGCCCCTGACCTCTGCTGGCACATCATCCAAAGCCCCAGTCACTGTGCACCTTCCATCTCTAGAAACTCAGCCCTTGCCCCACACAGCCCAATAGCCCCACCTCTTCCTTTTAGCACTGGACACTAGCTCCGCCTCCTTTACTGGGGTCAAAGTGGCACCATCGAGTAGTGAATGCTGGGAGATTTTGTATACAGTTATTAAGATTTTCCTTTGGCTAACCTTGCAGGCTTGTGCGGAGAAGGTAACACTTTAGTACATACACCAACTGGGGCCAATGGGAAAGTCTGTTGGGATTTTCCCACTCACTAGCCCTGTTTGGCTAGTGTTTGCAAACTGAATTTTGACCTCTGAATTAAATATGAATTACCTGCTCCGACAGAGTACGCACACCCAGAGTTGGGCTGTCTTGGGTTTGGGGTCATCTGTGGAGCTAAAAGAAACACAGAGACGGCAGTTTAATTGTTTAATTAATTGTTTATTAGTATTTGGAAAGACCTTTGAGCATGAGCTCTTTACAAAGGTTCCACGTCAGGGTGGACATAAGACAATACACATATTCAGTGGTTACAGAGGCCTGATCATTAGGCATTAAAGAGCTATTACATGACAATTAGACAAATAGAAGAAAAAAACTCAGCAGTTGTAATTGAATACTAAGCTATTTCTAATTAATTGCCCTAGGTAGCATTCCCTGAAACCTCCCAATCCATTGATAGACTATAGTGCAGTAACTGCATAGGGTTTAACTCTATCCCAGATGGCAGAGAGGCTGGGTGACAGTGAAACAGGGGGACTGGGTTTTGAAACCAACCGCAGGAGAGCGAGAGGTGGGGGATAGTGAAGCGGGGGCTGTGATGGGGAGCAGCTCCAGGAGGCTTTGTCGATAATAGTGTGTGTGTTTGTGGGGTTGGGAGGGGCACTACCAAGTGCATTTAAAGAGGACTGATAGCTTACTTAAGCCCTTGGCTAGGCTGGAATGGAGGCAGGGTTCTTTAGGTATCCCTGCTGGGTTTTACCTTGGGGGTAGGCCTGTCTATCAAGTGGGGCCTGAGATGCAGGTGCATTTTGAGTTAGACATTAGGTGCTGTTTGAGGCCTACTTTGAATTGAGAAAGGCTGTTGTTTGTCTGTAATTTCATTGGGTGTTCATTTATCCAGAGGGGTGCCCGATAGGAGAAAGCACGTTGCCCTAGTGAGGTTTGGCGGAATGGTATGGACAGTGCTCCATTCTTCCTCCGTTTGGTGATGTTTGTGATGCAATGCAAAGGCTCAGACATTCTAAGGGAGAGCGTACAGGAGTCATAATTAAACAAGATACTTATCTGATAGGTAGACAGCCAACATCTGGCCAGAGCTGTGGAACTAAAGGTAAAATAGGTAGTTGTGAGGCACTTATAGTAGCATAGGTAGATAAGGAGTGGAGCGTACAAGAGGGTATAATACAGCATAGAAGTGGAAAAGATCAGGCAGGCTACGTTCTGATACACTACACCTGCCAAGTGCCTAACAGCGTCCTCCCCTCCCCGACTCCAGTGCCATGGAAACTGCCAAAGCCCCAAAAGTCAGTGCTCCCACTGATCCTCGGGGACGTCGGTTCTGTGAAGCACCCCTGGTAACCCACCCCGAAGGAGGAGAGCATCTGTTGGGATGCTTGATCCTCCTTCCCCCTGCTGACCCCTAGTGATCCGAGTCCCTTCCTGAACACAGGACGCCGGTATGGTGCAAGGTGTGGCATCCAGCACCTCAACCCTCAGCACCACTGGGCTGGCTTTCATTTTTTAAAAAGGTACTTTAAAGTTATGTAAAATTGTTCTGAAAATCTGCCCCATAAACTTCTATGGAATGCATCCTCGCGCTCTCCCTGGTACCACGTCACAAAGCGGGGAAGCTGAGAGCGAGCAGGCGGACAAGAAAGTTGAAGGAATGTTGGCTAACGGTGCACCACTATTACAATCCTTCCCAAACTGCATAGGCTGCATTAAAAATTTTATTTTAGCACAGAGTGGCTATTGCAGCCCAAGATAGCAGGCTATGAAGCCCAAACTGTTTTTAATTACATCACATTTATTTATTTAAAAAAATGTTACGGGTAGATATGAAAAAGCCATATCTTACATGGAAGGCATATACCGTCACGTGGGCAGGGGGCTTAGGGCAAAGGAATGTAGGTAATGTAGTATGGGTGAATGCAATCTGCGTGGTTGGGACTTCAGTGCAGCGGCGACTGTGGGTGACAGGAACCTGGGACCCTAATGACCCCCCCCACCTTGTGTGCAGGCTGAGGGATGTTTATATGTCTTTAAGGGGGATACAGGGTCAACCCCCCCCCCCCCAACAATGGGGCCAACATACAAAACTATCAGCAAGGTGTGCAGCAATTCCAGTCACATGTCTTGCAGTGGACGTTTTCCTATGCTCACCATTGGCCAATTTGTTTTTGCATATCAGGTACAACTCAGAACTATGGTAAGCAGCACTTCCTCACCCCAACACTCCACTGGGACCGGAGGTTGTGGTGCTCATGCTTTCAACCTCCCAGCAGTTCAGTGCTGGTTCACATTACCTACCAACCCCAAACACATGACTGTGGGTTTGACCAAACATGCCTAAGTCGCAACACCTGGCACTCTGCTGCTACACAGAAGTGATAGAAGCCCTATTAAAATGTTTTATTGTTCTGAGCAATCACCAGCACCACCCAGAGAAATACAGCTACTTGATCAGACAGTCACTACATCAGTGCATGAGCGCATCATGAAATAGTTGTATCTCTGATGGTATTCTACAGCTGCCAGGAGATGGGAAGGCTGAAAATGCAGACATTAGAAATCTCCAGCAGCACAGTACTACAAGGTAACTGGGAAGGTAGGCAAGCCCCTGCAGATATTTGGGACTCCATGTTTGGGCTTAGAAAAGAAAAGCCCAGAAAGTCCCCAGGTAGCCTAAGGTAAGTCCATAGGTCATCCACTCTCTCCCCAATGTAATCATTTCCCACCCTCTGCCACAATCTATTTTTTTGTTAATTTAAATAGGTTGGTTCCCCAGTTCACTGTGTGCCAGAAGTCAAGGATACCTCAAACCACCATGCCCCACAGTTCCCCAGTGACTGATATTTCAAAGGTAGCCCCTCCCTCTTGACATCTGATCCATAATTTCAGGGAGGGAGCAACAGTATATAAATCCTGGGTACCTTAAGTCTTCACCATCCCACAGTGCACCTGCTCCATTAAAGTTCCAAAAGACCATGGCACAATGATGCAGGCCTGTAGTCTAACATGCCTTGAATGAATTAAAGCATTTGGATTTTTGCAACTTGACATTTTCAGGATATTACTACATTGTGCTGTTCTGCACATCTATTCTTCCTTTTTTGTTGTGTACAGCAATAGCTCCCTTGGTAACACGGAGCACATGACTGGGGAGGGCAGAGCAGTCTGCATCATGGATGAGATTATGAGGAAGAGACTGCAACCCCCCCTTCCCAGAATGTGTGCATGCTTTTGCCACACTACAGCTTCCATTATCTTAAAAAAGTTGGCAAGTTGTGAGAGACAGCAGCCGAGTTAGCCAAAAGGTGATTTCCCCAAATCTGAAGCAAGGGAGCACCACTGAAATATAACTGGGGTACTGAAGAGTCCAAGGTTACTGGGAGGCACTTTCTCATTTCTTCCCCTCTGGTATTGCAGCCCAGTCTGCTGGCTGAGGCTAACCCAATAGTGAACCTGGCCCTCTCTGCATGGCCCCACCAGTCACTCCATAATAGCTGGCATAAATCCCGTTGTGAGTGCCATGGAGGCACCTGCATGAGCATTCAAAATGCAGCTAGCTTACCTAATTGAGTAACAGGTGCTGACTACGTTCTGCACTAAAAGGGACAGCAATCTCAGCTTCACAGCAGCGTGCCTGATGTACAATGGAAGTCTCAGGAACAGCAAGACACCAGCCCGATTCTTTGTGCAAAATTGGATTTATTAGGTGCAAAACAATGTACAATCGCCTGCAGCTCAGATAAGAACACCTCAACAGGTTGCAGGACTCTCGTCATCAGTAGGGTGATGGCGCGGTAGTCGTGCAAAACTCAGTAAAACACCTTACCCACAAGCTGCAGGTGGTTGCTGAATAGTTCTGCACCAAATAAAGTAATTTTGCACACAAATAATGAACTTCTCTGCATTGCTGATCACCAGAGAGTGTAACTAGAATTTTTTCAAGGGGACAGTTCTTCCCCCAAAATCTTATCTTTTAAAGTGAAGATTAGGTTTAAATAGCTTTTTGCTGGACTAAGGGAACAGTGGGTGCTACTTGGATACATAGCTAGGGGGCATAGTCTGAAGCTGGAAGAGGGGAGTTTCAGGAGGGAGATGAGGATGCACTACTTCACAGAGAGAGTGGTGGTGGGATAGAATGCATTGCCAGAGGAGTTAATCCAGCTAAGGATTTGGATAGCTTTATGTGGGGATGGGATAGAGGCAGGGTAAGGACATATAAGGGTGGGGGGGGCAGCAGTAACAGTAGTAGTAAACTGCGAGCTGCACACTCGGGCAGACTTGGTAGACCTGCATGTCTTTTCTGCCGGGTATTTTGTATGTTTATATAGCTGGATCAATTGGTACAGACCACCATTTTATGTTTGCTGTCCAACCCCCTACCCCATTTTGCAGCCTGTTTCCTCAAGGTCTCTCCCAGCCTACATCCCACTGCTGGAACCCTCATTCTGTTTTCCTTCTAATACCTCCACCACATCCTTTCCCCCTCTGCATTCTGACAAGTAGATCATCCCCAAACCACCATCACCAACCCCATCTGTCCTACTACTATTAAAACTATTATTAAATCCAGACAGGACTCGCTTGCATGTTCTGCTGCAGGTGTCATAGCCGGACACCACTGCAGTGGGTAGCAGGCAGATGAGAGGTTCATGCTTTTCAAAACACGTTGGGACTACTTGTGCGCCACGCACAGATACCTACGTACTAGATTAGACAATAACAGTGATGGGCAGAGCATGTTTGAGCAGCTATGCTCATTTTGTGTAGTGGGTAGGGTAGTGGACTGTAGGCAGGTAGGTGGGTAGAATTATAATAGGAACGGGGCTCAATTCTCACAGCCTTCCACATTCAGTAGTTTTGAATAAATACAATCTCTGCAATCACAACTGCACAGTAAATGCCTGCTTGACATTTTTTCCCCCAAATATAGTGTGACTTCCAAGTAGGTTATATTTATTTATGGGGGGTGCAGCCCTCACCTAAATAATATAAAAAATCTAAACTGTTGCTAAACTTTTGTGAGGGACATTTAAAAAGTCTAAATTAATGGTAATGTTTTGTGAGGGACATAAAATAAAAGTCTGAATTGTTGGTAAAGGACATAGCACAAAAAGTAAAAAATTGTTGGTACACTTGTGTGAGGGATATACATTTCTGGCACCAACGGTGTTCCCAATTGCAACAGTATTCCTCTTAGCAAAACAGTTTCCCATCCACCATGACAACTGCAGCATAAACTGCAACTGCTCCCCAGACTGTACGTGGTGGTAGGACCCACGAGATAGAATCTACAGTACCCAAAAGTGTTAACATCAGCATGAGATACAAACTTTCCATCAGCCCCCCTCAACCAGTCAGTACCCAATAATCAAGCACTTGCTGTATCCCCAGCACAGAAATCAGCCCCAACAGTGCTATAGACACACAGAAACACCAGCACCTACAGCCAACACCCAATATGTAGCATAGAGTGTCTCTAACACTAGCAAGGTTACCCCATCCCAGTAACCCCCCCACTAATGAGGTTCCGAAAAGTCTTCCTTGGGCGTGCCTAAGTGCCCACTGCCAGGCTGGTATCCTGTGTCCTAGCTGTTTAAAACCGTTTGTGTGAAGAGTGCCTTAATGCCTCTGTGCTCTGTCTCTTTAAGAGCTGCCAATAACGTGGTGCTTATTCAATCTAAGAGGGGGCTGAGTGTTTCTATGCTCGAGTCCCGCCCGGTCTGCCAGATAATCGCTTTGTTCTGCCATCACTTATTTCACAGAGGGAGCTCTACCAGAAGCTGTACTCTGTTGATTATCTATTGTGATAGTAATGATATTGTAGTTTGTCTAACCTGCCTTCTTTACATCATGGACAGTTCTATTTATCTCCACCATCTTGGTCCTGGACTGCTAGACGTTTGGACCAATCAGTTCCTTTGGGGACTCTAAAATGGAGCCTGTCCCCAGGGGTTTATGGGAGCAAAATTCTGTAGAATTATAGTTTTGGGACTTTGGGGCCCAAAGTGATCTTGGGACAGACCTTATTTGTGACTGACAGACAGATCAACAGCAGACCTTTTGGATCCTGGGAATCCCAGATTGCTTGCAGCTTCAGTTCAGTCATAGAAACATAGAAGTTGATGGCAAATAAGGAACGCAAGGCCCATAAGTCTGCCCATTTCTTTTTCTACCTTATGAATGTGCCATCGGCCTTTGCTCTGTCAATGGCCTATCTAGTCATACTCATCTGTATTGTTCCCTTATGCCTATGCCATGCTTGTTTGAAGCCCTGCATTGTATTCATATCCACCACTTCCTCAGGTAGGCCGTTCCATGCATCCACCACCCTTTCTGTGAAAAAGACCTTCCTCACATTACCCCTCAATCGGACTCCCTCTAATTTCATGCTTTGTCCTCTTGTCCTGCTATTTTCTTATATTGAAACATATTAGACTCTTTCACCTTATTAATGCCCTTATGGTGTTTGAATGTTTCAATCATATCACCTCTCTCCCTCCTTTGCTCTAGGGTATACATATTGAGACCAGTTAATCTGTCTTCATATGTTTGCTGATGCAGTCCCTGCACCATTTTGGTTGCCCTTCTCTGGATGCCTCAGTTTGGTTAATATCCTTGTGAAGGTGTGGCCTCCCAGTACTGCACGCAGTACTCCAGATGAAGACTAACTAAGACACCCCAACATTCCTCAGCCTTACCTACTGCTTTAGTGAGACTGCTTGGATGAGTTTTGGGTCACCGGTGATGATGGCCTGGAGTCTCTTTCTTCCTTGTGACTGCCAGCAACTCCCCTCCCAGCCTATAGGTGGTTTCAGGGTTCTCTTCCCTATTGCATGATCTTGCATCTGTCGTCAAACCCAATTGCCACTCTTCTGACCATTTTGCTAGTTTATCCAGATCTCTTCTCATTCTGCCCACCTCATCTGGTCATCTACTCTGTTGCAGATCTTGGTGTCAGCTGCAAACAGACAAACTACCCTCAGTCCATTTGCAATGTGACAGTGAAGATATTGAGATGACTGGCCCAGGACTGATCCTTGAGGTACCCCACCAGCTGACTTGCATCTCTTCTGACTGATTACCGTATACCACCACTCTCTGTTTTCTGTCTGTCAACCAGTTTGCCACCAGCTGATAGCGTCGGCCACGAGCCAGCCAGCAGTAATCCAATCTTCTATGTGGAACAGTATCTAAAGCTTTGCTGAAGTCAAGGTAGGTGACATCAACTGCTCCCCTTGTTCCACCACTCTGGTTACCCAGTCAAGAAATCTATAAGATTAGTTTGACGAGACCTTCCTTTTGTAAACCCATGCTGTCTTGGATCCTGTGCTCATGGATTCCAGGTGTTCTACTATCCTTTCACCAAAGAGTGCCTCCATAATCTTGCCCACTACTAGGTAAGACTGGCGGGTCTGTAGTTCCTACCTCCTCCCTGCTACCACTCTTGTGGAGTAAGGATCACATAAAACCAGTCTCAGTCTTCTGGGACCTCTCCTGTGCTCAGAGACTCACTAAACAAGTTCTGATAATGACACTTTCTAGTTCAGCCCTAAATACTTTAGTACCCTGGGATGCTTGTGCCATCAGGTCCCATTGCCTTGTCCACCCTGAGCTTATCGAGCTCTTGTAGGACCTTTTGTTTTGTGAAGGGACTAGTGCACATCTCCCTCCCTTCTGTATCCATGGTGCTGAGCTGTGGGCCCTGCCCTACCTTCTCTTCAGTAAATACTGAGCAGAAGTGTCTATTTAGGATAGATTATTTTACATGGTCCTCCTCCTCATATGCTCCCTTATCCCCTTGGATCTTCGCAATACCCCCTCTGGACTTTCTCCTTTCACTAACGTATCTACAGAAAGTCTTGTCACCTTCTTTCAGTGTTTGTGCTAGTGTTTCCTCAGTTTGGGCCTTTGTCTGCCTTACTGCCTTCCCTGCTTCTCTTAGGGAAGTTTGGTATGCCTCCCTATCTTCATCCTGCTGCGTTTCCTTATATTTCCTGAGGCAACTTTTGGCTCTGACCTTTCTGCTACTGTATTTGAGAACCAAAGTGGTTTCCTTCTTCTTTGCACTTCTTTTCTCACTTCTTTGTGAGATGTTGCTTCAGTATTGCATCTTTAATGGCTGCCCACTTTACCCCTCTCCTGTATTTCTTTTTGCCAGGGATAGCTTAACTCTGTTTGGCCATCTTACCCTCCAAAGATCAGCTCCTCTAATTATATTTTGCCTTGGAATGGGGCCGATTTTTGATGATGGCCGAATTGAACCATATCATGTGATGATCACTGGCTCCCAGGTGATTTTCTACCTGGAGATCTGTGATCCATAGATACATATAGACAGTGTAGGTAGTTAAGGACCTATGGCCCACCCAGTCCTGCTCATTTGAGCTTGAAAGTTCAGTTTATGCTTTTCTAGAAGTCTGTTGCCCTTACTCCTGACCACCAGAATTCCTTTATATGTATCATGCATTCTTAAATCCGTGATTGTTTCAGCCTCCACCACTTCCTCTGGAAGAATTGTTCCTTGTCCACACACCCATTCTGTGAAGAAATTCTTCCTCCACATTTCCTCTGAAATCAAGTCCTCCTCAATTTCATCCCATGCCTCTAGTCCTGGAACATCTTTTAAGCTTAAAAATAGTGTATTCCTGCACCTGTTTCCTCCTGTGTAAGATAATTATATGTCTCTATCATGTCCCTCTCTCCCTCCTCTCCTCCAGGGAGCACATATTCCATGTCCTTCCAACCTGTCCTCATAGGACTTGTGATACAATCCATGTACCATCATTGTTGCCCTCCTCTGAACCTTCTCTACACTGCCTATGTCCCTACATTAGGTAAGGTCTCCAAACAAGTACACTGTACTCAAGTGGGACCTCACTAGTGTCTTATATAGTGGAATTATGACCTCCCTTTTCCTGCTGGTGATGCCCTCCCTATGCATCCCAGCATCCTATTTGCTTTTCCTGCTCCCTTGTCACTGTTTCCTACCTTGAGGTAATCAGAGATGATAACCTCAATATCCCTTCCCTGTGTTGCATGCTATATCCTCACCCCCCAACTGATATATGACGTGCCAGGGTTTTTGCACCCCTATATGCATTATCTTGCACTTCTTTACATTGAATTTCAACTGCCAAACCTGACCATTTTCAAGTTTCTGCAGATCTCTTCTCCCTTCTGTCTACACCCTCTGGATTGTGTCTACTCTGTTACAGAACCTTTGTGTCATCAGTGAACAGTGAAATTCTGCCTTCTAGGTCCTATGCAATGTCACTGATGTGATGTTGAATAGGACCGATCCCACTGATCCCTGTGGTACCCCACTGGTCACTCTTCCCTCTGTGGGTGACAGCCATTTACCACCAACTCGTCCTGCTACTCAGCCAGTCACCTACCCACCATACTACTGTCCTGCCCACACCCATATTCCCCAGTTTGTGCCAATAGTCTTCTATGTGGCACAGTGTCAAAGACCTTGCTGAAGTCCAGATAGGCCATGACCACTGCCTCCCCTGATCCACCTCCCTAGTCACACCAGTCAAAAAATTCAAACGAGGTTGGTCTGACAAGACCTCCCCTAGGTGAAACCATGCTGCTCTTGGGTCCTGTAGTCCATTGGCAGCCAGATGTTTCCACCAATCTCTCACAGATAGTACTCATGATCTTCCCCACTACCGAGGTGAGACGGACTGGTCTGTAATTCCCTGCTTCCTCTTTGTTCCCACTTTTGTATAAGGGACTACATCTGCTATCCTCCAGTCTTTGGGTACCTCCCTGTTTCCAGTGATTGGCTAAACAGGATAGCCAGAGGTTCGGCCACCACCTCTCTTAGTTCTTTAAGGACCCTGGGGTGCACCCCATCTGGCCCCATTGCTTTATTAACTCTTATTGCTTCCATTTTCTTCAGGACCCTTTCTCGTGTAAAGGGACTTGTGTCCATTTCTGCACCATTCTGACCCCTTGTACTCCCTTCAGACCCATTACCCTCCTCTTCCTCAGTAAAGACTGAGCAGAAATACCTGTTCAATATGTCAGCTTTACTGTTGTCATCCTCCACGCGACCCACATCCTCCCTCTTCAGTCTCACTATCCCTCCCTTTGCCTTTCTTTTTTCACTTATGTAGGTTGTAAAAGGTTTTGTCCCCTCTACCCACTGATTTTGCAATGTGTTCTTCTGCCTGAGCTTTGGCTTCCCTTACTGACCTCCCTGCCTCCCTTTGCTTCTTCTGGTACTTTTCCCTATCCCCTTCTGCCTGTGTCTTTTTGTAGGGCCTGAAAGCAATATTTTTGGCTTTTACTTTCTTTGCTACCTCTTTGGAAAACCATAATGGACCTCTTCCCATTCCTCATGCTAACCTGCTTAATGCATAATTCTCTTGCTCTTGTAATCCTCGTTTGAAATACTGTCCACTGTTCCTCAACCCCTGATTCCTGCCCCATTTCCTTTAATGCCCCTTTCAAGTATCTCCCCATTTTCCCAAAGTCTGCCCTCCTAAAATCCAGGATACATATTTTTATGTGGTTTGGTTCTGCGCTTTCTGTGATTTCAAACCACTAGACTGGTGGTCACTGTTCCCAGGTGCTCCCCCACTGTTACCCCCATCACACTGTCCCTGTTCCCTTTGAACACAGGCCAGTATTGCCTTCTGCTGAGTTGGTTCCATGACCAGTTGCTTGAGAAGGCACCCTGAAGGAGTCAGGATAAATCTGCTTCTAGTTGATGCTGCTGGGATGCTCCAGTCACGTCTGGAATATTGAGTTCTCCAACCAGTACTACCTCACCTTTGTCTGCCATCCTTGGATGGCTAGCATCAACTCCTTATCTGTTTCTTCCTCCTGGGCTGGTGGTCTATAGACCACAACTTCAGAATGGCTGGCCCATTTTCCTTTCCAGCTAACCCACAGTATCTCTCCCCCATTTTGTTCCTCCTGGATCTCTGTGGCCCTTATGTCATTTTTCACATACAGTGCCACTCCTCCTCCCTTCCTACCTGCTTTGTCTCTTCTGAATATGTTGTAGACAGGTATGGCCATCTCCCAGTCATGGTTATCATTACACCAGGTTTCAGTGGTGGCCACAATGTCCAGGTCTGACTGCACCATGACAGCCTCCAGATCTTCCATCTTGTTGCTAAGGCTCCTGGCATTGGCACACATGGCTTTCCACGATTTAACCTCCATAGACTTTTTAGCTGTTCTACTCCAGCCCCTTTCCTGTTTGTCATTTATCCCTGGTTCTCCTTGCTGTCTGCCCTTCTGTTGAATTTTGCCCTTTTCTGCCTATCCACCTCTTGGGTGCTTATCTCCATCTTTTGCACACTGCTCTGTAGAGATATCCATTCCTCCGGTTCACTGGTTCCACTGCTAGTTGTGGGGGGTGGGCAATTAGGTACCCTCCTTGCTGGTCTGCCACCCCTTGGCTTCAGTTGAAATGCTTGTCAATGTAGCATTTAAACTTATCATTGTCTTGGATTCCCCTTCAGGATGGATGCAGGCCGTCAGACTTGAACAAACCTCCATCCCTCAGGTGGGTCCCCAGTCACCAATGAATCCATACCCTTCCTCACAGCATCAGTTCTTCAACCATGAGTTAAAGTTCCTGGTGCATGCACCCTATATCTCTCCATCCCTCTCGCCAGGTAGTACTGAGAGGTGACAGAAGTAGCTACTTGCCACTTGACCCTCCCCAGATTTCCTAAATTCTTCCTGAACTTCCTTTGCTGCCCCCACACTGGGTCATTGAGTACCTAGGTGGATAATGACATCCAGCTCACCCTCCTGCCTTGCCTTCCCAGCGATCCCCAGGATCTTCCTTCCATTCCACCATGCCGTGGCACCTGGTAGAGCTCTGCCTCCCTCTCCTCCCCTCCTGTGTTTCCTAGCTGGATCCCTCTCTTATGATGGAGTCCCCCACGGATCTTCCTTCTCCTCTGGGGTCCATTACTCTCCCTACTGAGATCACCTCCTTGGCTAACCTACACATCCTTTCCTTCCACTTCTCTGGGTACCTCTATTTGGTTGTTCCCGTTTGCCAGTGTGGCATATGAGTTTTTGAGTGGAATAGGATCTGGGATGTGCCTCTGCCTGACTGCCCTAACCCTCCCTGAGCCCACTGTCTTCCAAGTACTCCTCGTTCTCAGCATCCTTTGAGGCAGCATCATTGGACTGGAAGTGGTCTCTGGATGGGGTGATGGTACTCTGACGGTTTACTTCCTCTGAGTCTGGCTGCACTCCATGATCCAGAGAGATGCATGCAGATAGGGCAGCACCTCAGTGTTCAGAAGGTCTGCCTCAATATGGCTGCCCCCACAGCCACTGCATTACACTCCCCACATTATACTGCTGTTATACTGCTATTCCACTACTTGTCTGTTACTCTAGGCTCTCCTAGGTCCCTTTTTATTAATTTACTGTCCTAAAATCCTGCCACTGATCCTCAGATACTTTTCTTTTAAAAAACAAAATAAACAAATAAATAAATGGTCAAAACACTTGCAGCCGTACTGAGGGTAGGCTTCTTCCCCTTGTGCCCTCCTACTCCACAACCCCTACTATCCCCTGTCAACCAGATTTAACAGGGCATATAATTAAGAGTTGGGGAAGAGGGCAAAAAATGTTCAGCAATTAAAGACAGCAAAGAAATACATCACCATTCGTTTTAAATTTTCAACATCCAAAAAACAATTCTAAGTAAAGACAGCAAAGAAATTACAGTGTCACTAAAAGCCCACAATCTAAGTTTAAAAGAAAAATAGATGCCAGTTATTGTAGAGCACTGAAATGAATATGTTCCTTCCCTTCTGGCTTCTTCTGAAAAGCAAAAATCATTTTGCTACAGCACTGGCTAAGCCCACCTCCAGTTATCATGTAGCTGAGTCAGAGGCCAGACAATTAGCACCCTCACCCAAACTACAGGACAAGTCAGACAAGCCAAGACTAAATTTGCAGCAATTAAAGACAGCAAAGAAATACACCACCACTACATTTTAAATTTTCAACAGCCCAAAAACAATTCTAAGTAAAGACACCAAAGAAATTACAGTGTCACTAAAAGCCCACAATCTAAGTTTAAAAGAAAAATAGCAGTTACCAGTTACTGTAAAGCACTGAAATGAATATGTTTCCTTCCCCTTCTGGCTTCTGAGAATACTTTCCTTTCCCTATTAGTCAGTACTAGATCTAGGATAGCCCTGTCTCTTGTGGGTTGTTGTACCAGTTGTTTGAGGCCCTCCCCTGCAGGGAATCCACCATGTGCCTAGCTCTGGCAGATGTCCCTGCTGATACTGAGCAGTCTGTATCTGGCATGTTTAAGGCTCCCATTATCAGAACCTCACCTTTAGCTGTCATGTTTTGTATATCTTCTAACAGTAACGTGTCTATGTACTCCCCCTGGCCTGTAGGCCTGTACACAACCCCAGTTCGTATGGCTGTTCCATTTCCTGTTTCTAGGGTGACCCACAGTTCTTCTGGCTCCTTATGTGTATTCTGAATTTCTGTAGCTTTGATATATGATAGTCTGAGTTGGGAAGTAGAAAGGTAACAGCTCAGATATGGTAGACAACATTTGCCAAGTTGTTCGCAGGAGGAGACTGTGGTAGGATTGATTGAGAGAGAGAGAGAAATTAAAGCCACTGAACTGTGACCAGTTTGAAACCTGTAGAAGACCGAAGATTTTCTGAATGGAATTGGCCTGTCAGGACCTCAATTACTGTTGGAATCCTGGTTTGGCTCAGAGACTCTTATATTGCGACCGGACTGCCTTCCGCCTGGTACAGTGATATTTCCTTACTACAAATGTGCTGTGTGTTGTGAGTAGGTCATGATTTGGTTCCCCACTGTGTGCTGAACGGTGTTCTGCTTGCTGGAGGTTGCATCTAGCCAACTGGACTGAATCCACATTCATCTCCCTTTGGCCTGGGCCTTGCCACAGTAGCCCAGCCAGACTACCCACTGCACAGAGAAAGCCATCGATGAGAGACCTGCCTGGAGATCAGCCCCCTGCTCAATGAACAGGAACGATGCCTCAGTGATTCGTGTAGACTCTGCTTCTCCTGGCACTCCAGCTGAACAACCTGTAGTCTCAATTTCATCCAGCCTGTGTCCTGTATTGGGTATCATGAGTAAACATCAATGTACCTCCCTGCAACAACAGCTAAATCTAAAGTGTTATCATCTGATTGTCTTGTCTTTTCCCTCACAAACTGAGCCCTCCGGCTCCAGATTACAAATACTGTGTGTTGTGCATGTTTCTTTCTTCCATCACAGGACCCCAACCAGCTGCGACGCTGGCCTACCCCGAGCAACATTCCTGGCTAGCCCACCTCTTTCCTACCTGGGTACCCAGAGTGTGTGACTGTGTAAGGACTCTGAAGTGCATGCATGACTGTCTAATTAATCTAGCTATTAAGCCAATTAACCTGATTATGCCCTTTCCTTGTTCAAGTCCCCTTAATAAATCAGATCTAACTCTTTTTGCATTTTAACCAGACTGGTTCAAGTTTGTACCAAAAGCACTATTCTGTTGTTGTTTGCTGTGCCTAACCTTGTTTTACAGGGGGTCTCCAGGGTCGAACTGGTGGAACCAGCCCTGGTGGTGAGTGCAAACAGTGTGAGTAACTGCATGGTGAATAAGGGTCATTGCAAAAGTGATTGCTGTGTATATTATTCAGGCCACTAGAAGGGAAAGGGGGGGTTACAGTGTCCCAGAGGGCTGTACCCAGGTTAGCTTGACCACTAACAACCCTGACCTCTTTCTTTCACTTCCTGTGGCCTATTGCAGGAACTGACTGTTGCAGAGCAGGGGTAGGGGTTTGTTAATATTTAATAGAAATTAACGAAAAATGTACACCAGTGCAGATGCTTTCTACTCAGGTCTGTAAGTTCGTTTAGAAGCAAGGCATTTACATTTTTTTGTGTGTATGATTTCTTTATTTTTATCAAAGGGGGCTTTATGGAATATAACCTGTTGACCTCTGTCCCAGGTCTGCAGTGCTGTGTCCCAGCTCTGCATGAGTTTGCCATAGAGAATGAACAGCTTAACTGTAAACATTTACATGCTGGACAGTTTTATTACCTTTCAAGATAACTTGGAGAGGTGAGTTGTGTTCCTTATTCTAACCTTTTTTAAACCAACATCAAATCCTACAGTAACATTTAGCTGTACAGTGTTACGTCTGTTTACTGTTGCCCTCAATTCTTTAAAGGGGGGAGGTATGGGATACATTTTACTTTTTTATACCTTGTAGCAAGAGACAAAACAAACAGAGAAAAAAAATGGTTTGGAGACATACCCTCTTACTGTACTGTTTTGGCCAGTACAATGCTAACTTTCTTACAGTGGTACCAGATCCTGACTAGTTGTCGATGTACAAATTTTTGACCACCCATAAGACTTAAGTTGTCTGTGAGCAGCGTTCCCACTTGCGGTCCTCGTTCCCGGCAACCTGGCCCTCTAGGACGCACTGCACAGCTGCGGAGGTCCTGTGTGCGAGTCCATGTGCAGATATTTGAGAGGGCGGCAGCACAGACAGCAATGCACGACGGAATCACTCCGGGAGCAGGGCCTCTGTTTTTTAGCACCGGTAGTACATTTGTGGCAATCGAGATCGACGAGGAGGAGCAGGTCAGGGTCCAGGTCGATGAACGATGATGGCAGCATGGGAGAGGTGGTGGTTGCTGCAGCCAAGAAGAGGGACAGCTGAAGTAATTGGAATGCCTGTCAGTTTGAGGTTGTTGCCCTGTGTGCACTGCAGCCTGTGACTGGGATCCCAGGTCGGTAAGGCATTTGCAATTTAAATCCAGTCAGAATATGTGGCACTTTATTTACTGAGATTCAGGCAACTTTTGATGGAGTGGAATGGGTTTTAAAGTGTGTGTGTGTGGGGGGTGACACGACCATAGTGCTGTAGAGCTGTCTCAGACTCTGGGAGGACAGAGTTTTCCCACTGCAGCAGTGACTCCATTAGGGTTGACTGGCCAGACCTTTTAACATTGGGGGCCCCTACATAGGCTTAAGCACTGCAGCTTCAGTGTACTCCCATCTAGGGAGGGAGGGACAGGAGTTTTTTTGAGGGGGCAAGGGCAGCAAACCAGCCCTTACCTGCTCTGTTTGGTAGCCCTTCATGTCCACCTCGGTGGCTGATATTCTTGTGGATCCAGTTCTTAGGCCAGTCCCACACCCAACTATTTGATCCACGCTGGAGGGGGTCAGGTTTCAGGGATGTCATCAGAATACCTAGTCCTGAGCCGGTCCAGTGACACTGAGGGCTGAAGGGTTGGATGCCTTACCTCTCACCATGCCAGTGATGTGTGTTTGAGAATGAGCATGGGATGCCGGGAGTCCCGGCTGTGTGGGGAAGGGCTGGGAGTGGACTGAGAAGCCGCTAGGCAGCTCTTCTCCCCACGGTAGGAGCAGTAGGCCTCTCTGGCTCTTGGCTGCCTCTGAGTAGAGGTTCGGTGGTAGTGTCAAGCATGGGGGAGGGGTTAAGCTCTAGATGTTAGGCCGGCTGGGCAGATCAGGGCTGTCTCCAGTGCCAGTGCACATGCACACCTCCACGTGCATGCACATCTGTGAATGGCTGAGGCTCTGAGGTTTTAGGGGAAGAAAACGTGGAAAACCGTCCCACCTCCCGAGCCTCAGCCCCTCCCACCTGCACCTTTCTATCTGCCCTTTGCCTTGGCTAGTTTCCTCAAGCCTGGAAAAAGGCGGTTACTGTATCACTCCCATCCTTAAAAGTGGTGACACCTCCTCCCCAGCAGCTATCAGCTGATCTCTGTTCTTACCCCTCTCTCAAAAGCCCTGGAAAAAATAGTGGCACACCAATTGTCCAAATATCTCACCTCCCATGATTTACTATGCTGGGAGCAGCATGGCTTCTGGCCAGGTCATAATATGACCACAACCCTTGTGGACTTCTCTAACTTCATTCATGAAACCCTTTGACAAAGGCCACCTTGCTGGAGCTGTCTTTACAGTATTGACCTCTCCAAGGCCTTTGATATGGTCTGTCACCCTCTCCTTCTTGACTCACTCCTTCAACTTGGCTTTTCCCCAAGGCCCACCTGATTGGTTCTCTAGTTACTTCTCCTCACATTCCCAATGTGTTAAAATATACAACACCCTCTCTGGCACCCATCCTGTCTGCTCAGGGGTACCACAGAGATTCATTTTGGGCCCTCTTCTCTTCAGTCTCTACCTGAATGCCCTACCCAACCCCTGCTCCAGCAAGGTTCTTCTATATGCAGATGACACTCTCCTCTTTTCCTCCCACCCTGACCCCTCCTCTCTTCAGACCTCCCTCCAGCGCTCTTTCAGCCAAATCGAGAACTGATTTATTGCCTGCAGGCTGATTATTAAGATAAAAAACACAAAACAAAGCCATGTTGTTTGCTCACCATCAAAGCAAAGGCAAAAACTCGCCCCTTCAGATACTATCCAGTGCACTTCAACCACTGGAGCAGGTTAACTAACTACTAAATACCTGGGCATTACCTTCGACTCTGCCCTCACCTTCACTCACATATTAGCCTGCTCACCTCCACTGCCATCATGCGCATAGGCCTTCTCACCGCCATAAGGGCTGCTCTATCTCCAGAAACCCCTAGACTAGCTGTCACCTCCTCAGTCTTGTGACTTGTGGACTATGGCCTCCTGTCTATGCTGCTGGATGCCACTGCCCTCAGCAAAATTCAAATGTCCCTAATCAAGGCCTGCAAGGCTCCCTAACTGGTGCAGACAGGCAGACTCATACATGCACTCTATACTCCCTGGCCAACACACTCAATCTTGAAGAGATCACAATATCAGATCTGCTGCCTGCAAAAAGAAATAACTATATCTCCCTCCAAGGGTGTGCTCCTCCCTCCACCCAACTACCCCTCCACCTCCACTCGTAGATCCACCAAGGCCACTCTTAGAGTCCCCAGGGTGAGAACCTCCCTCGCCCAGAGATCCTTTTGTTACAAGGCACCACACTGGTTCAACTTCCTCCCCACTTCTATCACCTCCCTCCCGAAAATAGGTCCTTTTAAGTAAGCTCTGAAGAACCTCATTCTCTCCACCTGCTGTTGCAATTGTTCCCAACATGCAGGGTCCTAGACCACCAGTTACTTCCCCCACTAGGGGCTCTTAACTAATCTTTGCTGACAATGCCTCTTGCTGAGGCAGCACCACTGAAGTACTTCATCTGCCTACTGTTGCCTAGCTACCACTCTTTATAGGCTATTGTGTCGCTGCTGTTTACTGTGATGACTGATCACTGAACTGTTCTGTGCACTGTGATATTATATTGCTATTTGATGTTTATGGTTGTTGCTACTCTGTAATTACTTGATGTGTCTCAAAACTCTTGTAATCACTTGATATGTATTATACCCTGTCTGTACTATGTATTCACCTGTCTCTGATGTGGAGCCTTTGAAAACGAGTCCTTAACTCAAAGGGTTGTAATTCCGATGTTATAAATAAATAACATAAATAAAATCCCTCCGCGACATGATGAGAACTAACCCCACGCAGGCTCCACACTGGTAGCTGGATGCACACCACAAGGCTTGTGGCAGAAGGTAAGTCTCAGAGGAGCCGAGTGACGGGGTTTGGTGGGTTGGTAGGAAGGAGGCCACCAAGGGAGTAGGAGCATAAACCTTAAATTAAAAAAAATTGAGAATACCTAGTCTCTTTAGTAGCTGTTGTGAGCTTGAGCAGTGGCACGGCAAGAGTAATGGGGGCAGCAGTGGCTGCCTCAGTGGAACAATACCCAGTTCTGAGACAGGGAGAATGAATATAAAAGGAAAAGAGAGGGAATAGATGCAGAGAAGTGAACCCTTGGTGTGCCACGGACTGAGAGCTTCTGAATTTCTATACATTCTAATTCTGTTGGCAGCCTGGTTGTTGGTGAAAATCAGAATGTACCCAAAATTAAATGTCCTCTCTTCCCTAAACTGAATACCACTACTGTGAAGGTCCCATTCTAGTAGTAACATTCAGTAAGAAGAGCATTTCTGAGCAGGGATTTACTACAGCATGAGGGTCACAGCTGGGGCATTAGTTGTTCCAAATTTGGGGTGTATCTGTTTTTAAGTTAATTCCAGATTGAATCTAAAAACCAGTGCACTTTTGGGGCCCAATGTGCAAACGTTTTCCCTTGTGCGGATGCTGGTTTGTGCACACAAACTGGGCTTTGAGCAGATTTCCTATGTTCAGAAGCTTGGTTTGCATGTGCAAACAGAGTCTGCGGCTGAGCAAGCTGTGGAGGGGGATGCAATGCAACTGTACGTGCGGGGACCTGAATACTATTGTCCATTGGACTTTCGCCTCCTTATCTCCTCCAATTCTCTGTCTGTTACACTTTCACCACCATCTCCCTGATCTGTTTAACTGACTCCCCCCACACTTTTCTCCTTACTTCCCCCTTTTTCTCTTTATCTTATCTCCTCCACTTCACTCTATTTTACACTTCCACCAGCTCCCCCCTGTTCCGCTCAGATGATTCCCCTCACCCTTTTTCTCTCATTTTCCCCTTTTTTATCGTTCTTCCTTTTTTCTCTCTCACCCTGCACCACCCTTGTATCTTGCTATTACTTCCCCTGTTATCCCTTCCTTGTCCCACTCCATTACGTTCTCGTTCTCACCTTGCTCTCTGTCTGGTCCCCCAGGCTACTTTTCACTTATTTTTATGCCTTTTATATTAAAATATTGGCTGCCTGTTGTAATTAGCACACATTTTTGTATCCAGTGTAACCCCTCCTGATGTATGTATGTATTCCACCTTGATATATATATGTGCTTGTTCCTGTTAAATGTAATCAGGACCTCCCTGTGAATGAGCCTGCTCAAGAGAGTTATTCCTACATATAATCTTAAACTTGAATAACAGCTCTGCAGCCAGTACCTGTAGCAATGCCGCCATCTCCCAAGAACCCCCATTCCCAGCCAATGATCCCTGGTCCCTGTTTCAGCATCTGCAACCAGCGCCTGCTATGGGGTTCGAACCAGTGAGTGCTCTGGTGTCACACAGTGGAGTATTCAATTACCAGTCACAAGAAATCTTACCCCCATGTACCACAGGTCGCGGTTCAGGTCTCTGGTGTCTAGAGCCCCCACCCCCCAGCATGGCACTAAACATCCGGCTCCTCTCCCCCACCCAATCCTCCCACACACTAGCCTCTCCTAGTAATGTCTTGTTTGTTTTCAATGTCTAATTAGACCAGACCTGGGACACCCAGACCTGTCTCTCCCACATAAGGGACCAATTTTCTTCCACTCGGACCATCCCTGAGACCCCTTGACTAGCATACCCTAACTATACCTCCCCTCTCTGTCCACCCTGACCAGCAATTGGAACCCAGACCAGTCTTCCACACCTAAATCTCTCTGTATCCATTCTGAACCATCCCTGGGACTGCTGGGCTTGCCTGCCTCACCTATGCCCCATGGTAACCCCAAAGAGACCAGTTCTGGGATGACTGGAATGGCCTCCCATGTCTACGTTTCCATTGTACACCCACTTGGACCAGCCCTGGGAGCACTGGATCTGCCTCCACCACCTACATTCTCCACGTCCCTCAATCTGGATCATCGCTTGGGATCCAAGGACCAGCTTTTCTGCAACCTCTCCCCTTTTACCCTAGACTATCCCTGGAAACCATACTGGCTTTCCTACCTATGTCACCATGTACCTTCACCCACATAATCCCTTGGACCACTAGACTAGTCTTCCACATCTATGACTTCGCTGCCTGCCCACCCAGCCTTGCCCTTTTCCCACCAATGTCCCCATGTCCCTCTATCTGCACCAGCCCTATGATCACTATATGGGACTTCTCTATTTAAATCTGTCTTGTCTTCCCACCGAGGCATGTTCAAAGGTTTAATGCCACCAAGTCTGTTAATTGAGTCCAGAAAAGCCACATTGCTTAACCCCAGCACTTCACAAATGAAAATGTGATGCATCGTTAGGGGCGGAGTTACAGAGTTGATACCATGAATTTGTTTAGAAGACTTAAAGAAACAAGTACAGAAATCACCCTAGTGCAACAATAGTTAAACATCAAACTACAAATGCAGATACATGTGGCTATATATATATAAGGGAGGCAGTATAGCACAGTGGTTTAAGGCTCTGAGCTGCAAATCTGGTGACAACCAGCAGACCAGTCCTGGGTTTGAACCTCACAGCTTCCACTTGCATACTGTGTGACCCTTAGCAAGTCGCTTAACCTCCCTGTGCTCCCAGGTGGCACCTGTAAAAAAAACTTTCAGCTTAGTGTGCTACTCCTGGTTAAATAACTAAAAAAAATAAATATATGAAATACAAAAGGTGCTCCCCCACATACCCAATATATGCAAAAAGCAATACATCCCATATCAATTGCCAGTTCTATAGTAAATAACAAAAAGTGGCGGAAGGGAGGAGGGCATATTTTGTCTGCACAGTGAGCCATTTGATGGCATCAGTATTTATAAGCTATGTTTGGGTTGCTGTCAATCACTGTCACTGGGCTGTACTGTATACAGTATTTGCTCATTGAGAGCTCAGTCGGTAGCAAGTTGCACTGGTGAGAGGAGGGCTGTGCTGCTCTCCAGCTGGGGGAGAATAAGGTGGTGGGTCACACCTTTACCAGATGGGAGGACCATTAGACTACCAGGGATTCTGAGTTTTACAATGGTTTCAACCCTTGGACAAGGGGGAGGGGGAAGGACTGCTATACTACCAGGGATAGTTTTATATTACAACTGGGATGGGGATCAGACAACAGGGAGGGGGGTGGGTGCACTAAAGTATCCGTTATGAATGTTTTCCTGATTTACAGGAGATTTTAAATAAAATAGTTCTTACACCCAGCAGTTTAAGAATGCTGGTTCAAAATCAGAATGCATCATTACACACATTCAGCTGTGCTAGAGGATGGAATGCTGACAGGACCAATCCGTGTACCATGGTGATCAGGCTATACATGACAGTATAACATGGATTAATGTAAGGCTGTTGGAATCCTAAAAGCCAATAAGATTGCAGCATTTCTGAGAAGCTTTTAATAATTGTATATAGTTTGAGTATGTTAAATGACTGTAGCATTTAGTGTGGTCTTACAGTATTGTAGCTGTCACAGTATGGTATGTGTACAACAACAATAAAACACAGTGGTGCTGTTCAATGTATATGTTTTGTAACTGGTATGTCAGGAAATAGAGTTATTTTGAATGTAGCAGATATGGGTGTAAGTGAGTATATAGCTACCAAGAATGTACAACGGAATTATCATACTATTTAACTTTAAATCAGTTTTGTTAGCTGTCTTCACATTTATTAAGTATATTTCTAGGTGTCTGCACAGTTGTGCAATGTGTGGTTCATCTGTGTTCAACATCACTTTGTTATGGTGTTTGAACAGTTCAGTGTAGTAGACATGGATGTGTGATGGTGTATCCAATGTGATGTTCGATGCAGTAGGCCCCCACCCCTGAGACTACTGGATTGTATGGTGGTAGGACACCATAGTGTAGCAGCAGTTGTTGTTACTGTTGAGGTGGCTGAATCCTTTCTAGGCCCTGTATAATGCTATTGAGGTGTGTTTCTGCTATGTTGAAGGACATGTGCTCTTTAATTTAATTAGTATTATATGGAATTCGTTTAAGAAATGATTTATATTGTTACATGATACTAATGTAGATATTTGTTTCTGTTTGTATTTCAGAACTAAACAATTCAAAACTGACACAATGAGGCAGTGGACCTTGCGAGAGGTGTGTGCACTGCTTGAGTCAGTCCAGGCTAGAGGGAATCTGAAGGTTTTGATGAGGAGTACAAATGGGAAACTGGATTCGATGTGGAGGCGCATTAACAGCTATCTGTACATAGCTTTAAAAGTTAAGAATAAGAGCGTGGTACAGTTAAAGAAGAAGTGGAAGCTGTTGCACCAACGTTTCTATGTTTTGAAACAATGTGAGGGGATACGGACAATGATATGTGCTGGTACTACCTCACCTACGAGCTTTGAGAGCTGCTGGCAAATAAGACTGGGGAGCGCTCCTACTCGCAAGTAAGTAAATCAGCACAACTTTTCTTAATAGTTGTCCATGTATTCAGAATTTGTAAAAATAATTGTATACTGCATGATTAAACAATAAGACATGAGGAGGGATTATGTCAATGTTGTGTAAATCTGTGTTTATTGGTGTAATGTGGCATGGGCTGGCCAGACTACATGCCTGCACAGTGATTAATGACCATTAATATAAACACTCAGAGTGCCTTATGTAGTATTATCATAGCAATATTTTGTAAATAAGTGTTGAACATTGTTTTGCATGTGTAGTCTCTACATATGTTAATCAAAGATTGACATACAGCTAATAACGTGTTTGCTACTAATCAGAAACCTGTATTTCTCTCAACGTTTTTATAATAGTTAATACTATATGTAAGGATGTACTATCAAAACATGTTACCTAATTCTTCCATTTATTTACTGTGCTGTTCTTCACTCACAAACCAGAGCTTGCTAAGATAGCCATGCCAGAAAATAGAACATTTATGCATATACGCACTTACTACTATGGTATGTTGGAAGAGAACAAAATGTTACTGTTTAGTTATTGTGATGTAGTGGTTTGAAACTTGTACAAGTCTGTAATACTGTGTAATAAACAATCCCTCTCATCATGAACGTGTCCCTAGTGGTCCAGTGGAAGGAAATGGCCGATCGCGTGTAGTAAGTGTAATAGACCCACCACTCCTCTCCAACGTATATCTGGTGGTTCAGTGGACCGAAATGCTCAATACACAGACAGACACGTACAAATGTACATATCAATAGTGTTTGATGCTCCACAAGTTACAGACTATGTAGATAATGGTGTGCTGGGCCTCTGCACAAAAATATAGAATTATTATAATATGTGCCCATAAAGCTTGTGGTCTGTATAATTAGAAGCAATGTTGTATATGTCATGGCTGATTTACTGTTGTTGTAAGTCTTTCAAAACTGTACTGTGATTCACATCTAACACTTAAATATTTTTTTTTTTGGTTCATGGTAGAACATCGGAGGCGTCCCCCAGCTTCACAGTGAGTGCCAGCACAGAGTCAAGCTGTGGAGGTGGTCAGTGAGACCGAAAGTGTCATTTTGATTGACTCGATGGTAAGACTTTATTATCACAAATTTGTTAGGCTGTTTACAAATAAGAAATTAGGGTTTCTCATGACAAAGGGTGGGATATTCAAATTGTAGCCATTCATACGCACAAGCCATTGTGTTAATGCAAAATAGTTGCACAGCTGTGTGTCGGCGACATTCGAAAGGGTTACCCTATTGAGCTACTCCTTTGAATATCACTTCTCAACCACAACTCCTGTGCATAGTGCAGTGGAACTTGCACCATCGGAAGTTCACAGAGTGGAGCATTCAACTTGCGGTGGCATAAGTAGCATTGCACCATGCGCAAAATTCTGATATTCAAAACGTGACATGCAAATGGGGTATAATTCATGCAAGCCGCAGTGTGGGGGCATTTGCATGTGATTATGGCATGATTTGCATGGCATTACCATGTAGGTCTGCCGATCCCCGAGGAATTGTGCGTGGTGCCCTGACAAGCTGCAGCCATCGGGGAACAATGCCCCGCTGCACCCCGATCATAGAGAAAACAGTGTAGAATACCCCGCAGCACCCCTCACTGGGCTGATCACGGGAATGGTTCAATTTCCCCCCCAACAGCTCGATCGCGGGCAGCAATGTGGCCCCCCCTGAACGTATCCCTACTGATCCAGTGGACCGAAAAGGTCGATTGCAGGTAGTAAGTTTAATAACCCCTCCCTGAACATAGCCCTGGTGGGTACTGTACGACCCACCCGCCGCGCTAAGCTCCACCACCCGCCCCCAAAGCTGGTGGGCACCAGCATCCACATGCCTGCGCACGCCCACCCACTGACTGACTGCCCAGTAGAGCTGCAGTAGCCGATGGTGTGAGTACAGCCAATGGGTATGCAGCCCATACTATTTATGACAGTTCAGATTTTTGAATGAATGAATTGATTCACAAATCTGGACTGTGCTTATACAGTATGGGATACACACCATTGGCTCTTGGTCTGCACCAATGGGTGTTCACACCTAATGAGCAGTCGATGATAGTGGCAGGTGAAATGGGATGATGCTACCCGCTGCCTGTGAGGGTGGCCGAGGGCTATTGGTGCTTCATGGGTGGAGTGAGGTGGGGGGGACACTAACCACCGGGGCTATCTTCAAAGGTGAGGTTATTAAACTTACTGCCAATTAGCATTTTGGTCCACTGAACCTCGAGATACGTTCAGGAAAAGGTGAGTTATTTTACTTACTGCCTGCAATCGGGGCATTTTGGTCCACTGGACCACGAGGATACATTTGGTGGGTTATTTAACACTGGCTGTGATTGGGCATTTTGGTCACTGGACCATCAGGGGATACATTCGAGGAGCCACAGTGCTGCCCACAGATTAGACAGTGTTGGGGGAGTACACAATGCCAACGGTGCGAGACCACTGGGAGGGGTGGGAAGGATTTACAGTTGGGTGCCTGCAATTGGGCTGCAGGGGGTACAGGGACTGGGTTGGGGCACACAGGTGGCAGCTGCTGTGTTTCACCTGCAATCCAGCAGCTCAGCTGTGGGTGACCCTCTACTTAGAGCTTTTTTTTTGCCTCCAAGTCATGCAGGCTTGGTTGGGGTTTAATGGCTACACAGCTCTGCACAGCCTGGTGAATATCGAGGCTCTGGGTTCATGCATGGTTCCTCCCCTTCACTTGACCATGCATTCATTTGCATTGCTCTGTTGCTCAGCCTGTTTTTCAGTGCGCAACTGTCTTTTACTAGATATCACAGATAGGCGGGAATTTTGTACTTGCACATGTGCAACCCTATTAGCGTAGTGGTGCAACCATTTTGAATATCCCTCCCAAAATAGTTCAAAAGGTGTTAACCAAGTCTAGTGAATGTGCAGTGCCACCATGGCAGAAGATCATGTACTACCATAACAAACTGGTATTACTACATGTGAGTGGAATACTATTCTTCATGAATCTGAGAATGGATGTATGTCCATAAGCGGTAGATGTGGTGTTGTGGGGGAGGTCTTCTCCTCTGCTAATTTTGGTGGTGGAGTTTAATGTACAATGAGTAATAGATTACGAATTGTAATGTTGTAGGTGTCTCAGTGGTATTCAATGGTGTGCTGCTTAATTATCTGTTGCTAATTACGACATGTCCCTAGATCTTATTCACTTACTATTTCTATATGTCCTGCCAATGTTTCATTTTTATTATTGTAATAGTTATTAATGGACACCATAGAATATCTACATGTTTGTTAATGTGTTTTAATAGCCCTGTAGGGGTAATATGGTTAATAACACATAAACGGCTGCCATATTCAGCTAGAGGGTCATTGAGTGAACAGTAACATTATCGTTGTGTTTGTGTTATTCTTATAATAACTTTACATTTAAAAACTGTTTAAGGAACAGATCGTCATATAATTAGGTATGCATGTATGTAAATTGAACGTACATGTAATGTTTTTAGGATGTTTCTGTGTAACAAATATGCATTATGACAATGTTATAAGTATTGCGATTGATGGGCAGGCACTGCTTGTTCTGCACTGCATACTACCACTAATATATTTCTGAGTTTTCTTTCAGAAAAAAACGTTATTGAAGAAACAGTGTTAGGGAAATCACCAGGGAAAAAAATGAATTTCTTATATTAACTGTTCTGGATTGGATGGACATTTGTCTTGGAAAAAGATATATACATGGTGTCATAATTTCAACTTAGTGTGGCTTTTTGCAGATGAGAAGACTTGTTATATGCATGTAATACTGAGTTAACAACATACATCTAGTTGGAGAGAGAGCTGTTTCCGTAAAGAGATATGTGTTCATATGATAGTTGTATGAATGATGTAGTATTAGAAATTGATGTTTTAAAGAAAAACACTTTACCTTGATATTTCATCTATTGATGTGATCATTTTTACTTGTTTGCTTTAATAGAGCCCGGGAAGCTGCTGCTCTTGAACAAGTGGAGGTGAAGCAGGAAGCGGTGCCAGCCACCACGTAAGTGAAATCTGTTGTTGCTATTATCTGCATGGTTGAGAAGTACCATATGGTTGTCAACACTACGTGGTGATCAATGCTCCTGTTGATAACTACACCTTGCTGTCTTACTTGCGTGATAGGGGAGTGCACTGTCTGTTGGCATACTCACTGCAAATGTTCAATTGTCTGGGGTGTGAGCAACACCCTTCATTGCGAACCAGTACCACTTTCTTTTTGTTTGTTGTGGAGGCGAATCACTGTTGACATTATTTACTTTATTTGTGCTGTGACCTTATAAGGGTGGCAATCGTTGATCACTGCAGATACCCAACCACCTAAAAACACAACATGGTGGGAGGATATTATAGTGACCTAAAATGGTGTGCAATGCATAAAGTGTCCAATTATGATTTTTTTGTTTTTTTCTCAATGTACAAGTTAAAAATGTGCCTTGTAGTCTTCATGACCCCCTTTTCCCAGTTAAACTGAATAGCTGTACAGTGTGTCTGTCTTCAGCCTTGCCAGCCTCATACTTACCTCTACAATCCAGTGTGATGCTGTTCAGTGCACTGTCAGATATGTGTATTTTTAAAAGGTGATCATGAACTGAGGAAATGTTGATGAAAGTAATAATACAGTGAATAATGGGACTGTTTGTGTGTCACCCTATGAATATCACACATTTCTATATAGCACTATGGAAGTTGTCTCACCACATTTAAAATGCAGTACTATGACTACTTGCAGTGGTGCAAATTCCACTATATCATACGGTGCGTATTACTAGGTTGGGTGCTATTAAAACAAGTTCTTGAGTAGTGAAACTGTGTTAAATATTGGGCCACAGACATCACATTGCTACATTATTCAATGCTGCATGGCCTTGCGACACACAGTGTCATACTTTGAATGAGCACCTATACTGTAAAACTGTGTGTTTTATACTTTACTATATGATGCTGTGGTTGCTGTGTGAAATAACTTTTTGGGACAGTGTGAGGACATAACAGTGAGACTGCATGTGAGTAAAGGTGGTAATATGTCTATTTAAAACATTTGTTGCGAGATGAGCATTAGATGCTATCATTACAATCAGGTATTAGATATTTCCCATACACTGTAGTAGGTTTGAAAATGTTGTGTATTTATATACTAAGGGCTGGATATTCAAACTGCGCCATTCATAGGCGCAAGCCCTTGCGCTGCGTAAAATAGTTGTGCAGGGGTGTGTCCAGGGTGATATTCAAAGGAGTTGCGCTATTGAGCAACACCTTTGAATATCACCCCCATGCACAGCCATTGTGCATGGCGCAGTGGAACTTGTGCCACCACAAGTTGACAAAGTGGAGCATTCAACTTGCGGTGGCGCAAGTACCATTGTGCCATGCACAAAATCCCGATATTCAAAAGGTGACATGCAAATGGGGCTATAATTCATGCAAGACACGGGGGGGCCATTTGCATCTGATTATGGCCCCATTTGCATGCCATTAGCATGCAGGTGCGCCGATCCCCGAGGACTCGCGCCTGGCTTCCTGCCAGGCAGCAGCCATCGGGGAAGGACGCCCCCTGCAGCCAAATCACGGGCAAAAGAGCTTAAAAACCCCACCACCACCCCACTGGCCCGATCGCAGGCATAGCGTAAATACCCCCCTCACCAGCCCGATCGCGGGCAGCAATATATCCCCTCCCAACACAGCCCTGGTGGTCCAGTGGACCCGATAAGCCCGATCGCGGGCGGAAGTAGTATACCCCCACCTCCTGAATATGTCCCTGGTGTTCCAGTGGACCAAAAATCCCAATTGCAGGATATGGTTGGCAACCCCAAACACATCCCTGGTGACCTAGTGTCCCCACCCCACCCACCCACAAAGCCCCACCACCCGCTGCCCCCTCGCGGCGGCCGGTGGCAGTATCCCATCCGCCTGCCACCCCTGCCCCGACTGAGTGCCGGTAGGGCCTGCGCCCATTGGTGCAGAGCAAGAGCCAATGGTGTGCAGCCCCTCTCGCACTCAGACAGTCCAGTTTTGTGAATGAATTTCATTCACAAAACAGAACTATCTTATGCGGTATGGCTGCCTCCCGTAAGGTCTTGCTCTGCACCATAGTTCGTGCACTCAGCCAGCTGATGGGATGGCGGCGAGTGAGATGCTGCTGGCTGTGGGGGGCAGGGTAGTGGGGCTTCATCGGTGGGTGGGGTGGGAGGACACTAGGTCACCAGGGATGTGTTTGGGGGGGTTGCCAACTACATCCCACGATCGGGATTTTCGGTCCACTGGACCACCAGGGATATGATCCGGAGGTGGGGGGTGTTTGAATACTCCAGCCCGCGATCGGGCTTATCGGTCCACTGGACCACCAGGGATATGATCAGGAGGTGGGGGGTGTGTTTGAATTCTCCAGCCCCCGATCGGGCTTATCGGTCTACTGGACCACCAGGGATGTGTTGGGGGGCACACATTGCTGCCCACGATCAGGCTGGTGGGGGGGCACAGAGTGTGTTGAGGGCCAGCCACAGGTGGCAGCTGCTGTGTTGCACCCTGCAATGCAGCAGCTCACCTGTGGGTGGCCCTCAACTTGATCTTTTTTGGCTCAAAGTTGTGCAGCCGCGGGTTGGGAGTTGCGCCTGCACAACTCTGCACAGCACGGCTGAATATCGTGCTGTGCAGTTTATGCATGGTTCCTCCCCCTCCAGTTCAGCATGCATTCATTTGCATTGCGCTGTTGCTCAGCATGTTTTCTGTGGTGCAACTGCCTCCTGCTGAATATCACAGAATGGAGCAAGTTCGGACTTGCGCAGGCGCAACCCTATTGTGCATGGCGCAACCCTTTTGAATATCTGGCCCTAAATGTTTAATACTGTAATTTATTTTTCACCTGCTAATGTACTGCACAGTTGTCTTTTCTCACAGCACTATAAAAACATCTTTTTTCTGCCTGCTATATCTAATAGCCAGAGGTATACGCTAATGCCTGTCATCCTGTGCAATGTGCGAGGTCCTTTGTCATCAGTAAGAAGTTTGTTACTATTACACTATCAATGTTAATGATATCAAATCAATAATTATTATGATAATTGTTAATTTCATATTATACCATCAAGAAGACAAAGCCTGGGCTCCCATTGGTGACTATGAGGACTATGAAGCGTCATGTTATCGCGGCACAACATCACAGCTGTAGTCCCAGCACCAGGCTGACCAGATAAGTTTTGGAAAAACAAGAAGATCACTACATGTAGCTGCTTGACAGTACAATCCACATTTCTCATTCCACTCTCAAGCGCCTTTAACCTACTGCAGGTGCTTCCTACTCAGCTACTAGTGATCGCTGGCCATGACAGTGCAAATTGTCCATATGTTGGTCATTTTTCCAGCAGATATAGTGGAATAACTTCCTGTCCCCCATTGACACACAGTGTGTCCATTTTTGTTAAAAAAAAACAAACGTCATTATAGACGTCATTTTAATATATGTGTCCGCTGGTCCATCAGCACAGTAATTGTGTACAACTTGCCAGGCAAAACACCTAAAGAAATATTCACCAACATTATCCTTGACTATAAACAGATGTTTTAACTAAAAAAAATATGTCATTTTAGACATCATTTTAAATTTCCCGTCAGCAGCAACCACGAGGCCTTTCAGATTGCCACAGTCCTGTGATCACCGCTCACTTTTCAAACTCGTGCAGTGTTACCATGAATATTGTAAATTTAACAAATTATACGATAAAATAAGCAGTCAGATTCAAATAGGAGTGCACAAAACTGTACTGCATTCCTGGAAATCAGTAAGTGCTCAAACAACCCGTAACTGGTATTACAGTTCCTAACCACCCCTACAGTTGATTTTAAACCCATTCAAAAAAAAAAATACTAATTAAAAAATTTACCCAGTTCCATATTGGGATCTTAGTGTATGAGCTGCTGTACTTTCCTGGCAGAAGTTGGGTGCAGCAGGAGATAGCAGACACACTATAACATTACAGTGGGACTGTTTCTCTATTCATTGTGCCAACCATTGAGAAATGAAATTGTAAAAGACTTTTTAAGACTTTTTGTAAAAAATTTTTGTTTTATTAGTAGCAACAAGCCATTGTATAATACAATAATGTCCTTTGGGGTGTTTGTTGTGCTGGGATAATGTTACTCTTGGGGTGATTAGTTCACTTCGCCTGTGGCCTCTTGTCTAATGATGACAGGTGCGACGTTATCACACCACAACACTTACCGTGGGTGCGTTATTGCTTTAATGTAAGATAGTACATTTAAGAACCTTATTACTGCTGTACATTGTTTTGAAGAATTTTACAGTGTGGCACTGCAAAGCACATGATGTAGACATTATGGGCATCCAACGGTACAGCAATGAATTAAATGTCTTTATTTTGAGTAGATTTAACCATACTGCAGTTTAAGTTTTAGGTTACTTGTCTGAATGTCTTATTGTTATGCTACCTAGAAATCTGTCATTTATGTTCTTTATGTACTTGAAGATGTCTGGTATGGTTTGGAGCGCATGTCATATCAGTGACTTAATTATTTAAAAGTAGTGGCGTGTGTTGAGGGCCTGAAACACGGGTAAAAAACTGCTAGTTTCAAACTATCATTAAACTGATCATGATTGTGTACACGTGAAAAGTATATTATGATAGTGTTAATGTCAAAGGTACTTTGTTTTTACTGCAGAACATGACTACACATTATAGGCAGACATGGGTGAAGTAAAATTCTCACACTTGATGAGGATGTATTTCCGTTTGTATGGTATAATAGTGTCAATAATGCAAACTATGTACATACTGAATATTTATGAGTAGTGAAAGAAAATATAAGAGTAGCATTCTAAGCCACAGCTAACTATACATTTTTTATGTTGTCAGCTTATTAGATAATATAGATAATCAAGTATGACAGAGACAGAAATAAGATACTAAATAGTTTAACATCATACTTAAAACTATTATCATAACTTTAGAAATGAATACATTTCTGATATTGCAGTAGATATAGAAATATTTGAAGTAAAATATTTAAGAGAAGTCATAATTGATTGAATTTGTATTTGTATATTCATCATAACTTTTTAAAATCTTTGCAGAGGCCCGGCGACTGCGAAATGCGACGCCACTGCCGCTGATACAGGCGACATACAGCACAAGGTTAACAGTATAATGAACAAAAGGCTGTCATCCTTGAAGGCTGGACAGGATCAGTCTCTTGGATGCAAAGCAACAGACTAGTATGGGATAAAAAATGTGTCCCAGCATTGCAGGCAAACTTCATTTTGGTCTAAAACATAATATGTTTGTGTGACAAATATTGATCTATGAAGCTGAATCATATCAAAATTTGTGAAGTTACAGGTTTAACTAAAACCACAAGTTGTAATATTCAAGTGTCTTTTAATATCTGTACTAATCATTTGAGTAGTAGAAAACAGGTGTCTTAAGTGCCTGCACAAACAGAAATACAGGAATAGAGTTCAAATTATCCCTTCAGACTATTTTAGTGTTTATTATTAGGATGGGCCAGAGTGCCTATGTGCACATTCTTAAAGTGCAAACCTATTTCTTCCTTCTAGATCTTAATAACTGGTAATGACTACTATTGCTATCCTTATATAGTAGTATAATTTACCTATTCAGTACATTTAGACTAAATAAGAGTTAGGTCATGCAAAGAACTAAAGGAAAATTGCCTTGTCATGCAAGAACTAAAAGAAAGAGCATTGCCTTGTAAGTTAATGTTTATACTTGTTCTGTACCAATCATATACAACCATAGTACTGTCTTCCACTATATAAGCAAGCCACTATACACTGTTAGTTTGAAGAATGAAGAATTAAGAATGAAGAATTAAGAATGAAAGAAGCACCACCTGTAATCTCTTGCTGTGATTATTGTTATAATCATTAAATTCTTCCGCCATCAGCATCATCTCCATTCGTCTCCTTTCTAAGCATCAGTAATTGATAATTTAAAAATGGAGAATTTTTTTACCACCGATACATTTGGTGCCTTAAAGACTCGGATCGCTGGTGCTGCATGCTGTGGAGGCTGCCTAACTATTGGCTGGTTAGTCTGCAAGCCTTAATAAGAAGGTGACGACGCTCAGAGAAGGTGCTGATTGCTTAAAGTGAGAGAAAGTGGTGCACACAGACAGGTTTAGCCACTTGACAATCAGGTGATGTATGCTTTGTATGCTTCTCAAATTGTTTAAATATAAGTAATGCTTAACTCTGTAGGAACTCATGGGCCGAGTAGGTAGTAGAAGGTGCTGGGACTTGCAAGCCGGACCTCACAAGGGAGCTGTAAGACATAGCTAGACAGACCAGGGCACCAGTGCACAGGTGCACCAGCTGTAAAACTAGAGCAGGCAAGAAAAATATATTAAAAATGTATGGAAACAATAATAGGTCATTTCATCAAGAAAACACCTAAAGGGAAAACATACAAACCAATGCCTGATGATCAACTGGTACAACTGTATATTATAGTAGCAAACATTGATAAATTGTTCCTAGGAAACACCTAAAGGGGGGAGCATACAAACCATGATTAACAAGCACAGTAGTGTTTTGATTAAAAATAAAAAAAAGAGTAACTAGCAAATACTGTATAAAGTCTGTGATAATATAGCCAGGTGATAATTCGTTAACACATGAGACTTTAAAAAGGTAAGCTGCATGAACAGTAAGATGTAATAATTCAGCTACAGTCAGAGATAGGTAGTTTAGAAATGCAGAATAAGTCAAGAGCCAAAATCCCTGCAAGAGAAAAGACATAACTAAAGTTATAGTTTGTAAAGGTTCAGGGAGACCTTTATTTTTTTAGATAGGGATAATTCTCTTTTATTGATTGCAATATAAACTATGACACAGCTTCTGTAGCATGTTTGTAAGATGTAAATGTCTTAAAGTCTAAAGACAAACACTTTACAGTGTGCTAACTCCTGTATAGGAGCAGTTAAAATGTAGGAGTGAAAAGTCAGTTTTGATTATTGGCAAGTCATTCTAACTTAATGCCCAACAACCTTGTCTCTTCTAATGTTAAAGAGTTTGTTTCTAAATACTCTTAGTATGCTGTGGGGTGGACTAGAGCAAATGCTAACCACTTGTTCTTCTGTAATTGCTACCATGACCAAACAAACCACAGTTTGACATGATTAATAATGTTATCAGTAACACTAGAGTTTCTAAAGGACAAAAGATTCTCATTAAAAATGATGTTGGCATATTTTTTTCAATATGGTATTCAAGTATCCTTGGATAAAAATGTTTAAAAGTTTTTATTTTCCTGTGCAACATGTAACATTAAATATTTTTTAATATCAGTAGTGTTCAAGCACCACTACAAAAATAACTGAGTTTGAGCGACTATTTGTATACACACTATGTGACCTTTTGCATTTGATTTGACCTTCTTGTGTTTCAACTACCAGTTCATTGGTAACTCAATTTTAAAACTTTTGCAAGTTTGCAGGTTTCCACGAGTGACACATAAGATCTCGTTCAACAACAGTAATACTTTTATCTAGGTTGACAAGACTTTCATCTTTTCCTACAAAAAAAAACTGTCACAGTTTTGGTGTCCTAGTAGTTCCACATAAGGACTGCAACTTTAAATCAACTGAAAAGGTTCAGTGAGTTTGAACTCTACAATCAAGCTTATTGTTTCTACTTACTATGAAGTAAAAGTCTGGGGTAAGGGCAATCCTCTAAACTTCAGTAAGAAGATTCTTCTTTAATACGATCTTCAAACAAAGACATCCATTTTCTTCATTGTTGTTTTATTTCAAATGGTTAATACTTTATGAAAAACCTATTGCTTTACTATGGACTGTTTAGGACTGTTAATCCTATGTACCAAGGTGTAATCAACTACCACAACACAAATGCCATGCCAGTGTGTGTGTGTGGCTACTCAATGCACGATCTAATGCACCCCTGACCAGTGCCAGTGTGATGCTAATCAGCCAAACCAGAATAGAACACTGACTTTTACATACCAACAGCTGGTCTAGCAGCTGTGTACCACAAACTCAAGACTGGATCACATAAAGCTACATGGACTAAAACAAAAAAATGTGTTTCTTGTTATAAACAGAGCCACACCAAAGGACAATAATGTTTATGTGTTAACTCTGTCCTACTGTTTTTGGGGTAATAATAGTGTTTGTAACTATGCTAGGTTAAGCAACTCATTATTTTTGTAGTCTCAGATGCCATGTGTTTAACTGTAACACCAACTGAATGTCTAAATGTGACAAAAGGGCCAGAGATTGGATTTAATCAACACTTATTGATCAAGTGATTGTGAATAATGTAAAGTACATAGTGAGATGTACATGCTCTGAAGAGTTGCATTGTTGCATATGTAATAATTAAGCAATATTGGTCCAAAGGGGGGGCTTGCAATAGGGGATAAAAAATGTGTCCCAACATTGCAGGCAAACTTCATTTTGGTCTAAAACATAATATGTTTGTGTGACAAATATTGATCTATGAAGCTGAATCATATCAAAATTTGTGAAGTTACAGGTTTAACTAAGACCACAAGTTGTAATATTCAAGTGTCTTTTAATATCTGTACTAATCATTTGAGTAGTAGAAAACAGGTGTCTTAAACAACTGCACAAACAGAAATACAGGGATAAGTTCAAATTATCCTTCAGACTATTTAGTGTTTATTATTAGGATGGGCCAGAGTGCCTGTGTACACATTAAACAAAAAGTGCAAACCTACTTCTTCCTTCTAGATCTTAATAACTGGTAATGACTACTATTGCTATCATATATAGTAGTATAATTTACACTATCAATACATTTGAGCTAAATAAGGATTAGGTCATGCAAAGAACTAAAAGAAAAATTGCCTTGTCATGCAAGAACTAAAAGAAAGAGCATTGCCTTGTAAGTTAATGTCTATACTTGTTCTGTACCAATCATACACAACCATAGTACTGTCTTCCACTATATAAGTAAGCCACTATACACTGTTAGTTTGAAGAATGAAGAATTAAGAATTAAGAATGAAGAATGAAAGAAGCACCACTTGTAATCTCTCGCTGTGATTATTATTTAATCATTAAATTCTTCCGCCATCAGTACCATCTCTGTTCGTCTCCTTTCTAAGTATTTGCAATAGATAATTTACTAATGAATTTTTTTTACCACCTCTACAGACTGTCAACCTCATGCTAGAGCCAGTCATAGCAGTGGGTGATGGTGCTGTGCCGAGTAGCAGTGCTTCACCTCCATGAACACCATCTGTTCCTGTAGCTTCCTGAGTAGAAACTGGCCACCCTTCATAGTGGTCGATATCTCTCTCAGAGAAGCACAAAGCTTCCATTTCATTTAGCCTCACACCGAATCAGTTTCTAGCCTGGATTGCCTCAAACCAGATGCATACACCTCTCGCAAGTGTTGCACAAAAGTTAGAAAACAAAATAAGACTTTTTAATATATATTTTTATTTATGTAAGAAAAATGTATTTTAATAATTTATTTTTGTGTATGATGCAATACACAGTTTAATTATTTTTTTTGCCCTGTACGAATATTATTTGTGTGAATATATATTTTTGTATTGTTTATATGAAGAAAAATATTTTTGTTTGTAATTTTTTATATATAAAATATTTTTATAGTAAAAAAAAGTGAATTTATACTCTCTTGTTTTTGGTGTGTTAATGTGTAGTCTAGATGTTTCTTGAAAATAGTTTTAACAAGATTTATACAACTGTGATTTTCTCATTTGGTGAAACTCATACCACACTATTGTGGTATTAGAGTTGGGATTCTCCATAGAAGTAAGTTAGATGTGTGACAATGCTACATTACACTATTTGTGGCACACTGTTGTTGTTTCATACAACTAGTGCTACAGAATGTGTGTATGTGTATCATGATGAAGATAAGTATGTACCTGCTAGTACAACAGTGAAATGTCTGTGTTGGCATACTTACAACAAACTTATGTATTCAGTACGAGCAAACCTCTTCCACCGCTGTTCACATGGTACCACCTCAGTTGGTAGTACAAGCACTCTATCAAATCTCAAGTTACTACAGTAACATATCCATTTGTTCAGTAGATGAACTAATGGAGTCCATGTCATGTCATATTGTCTTTTAGTTATGTACATCTTTTTATTTACATATGTGCTCACAAACAAAAGGAGCAAGACACTTTTACATAAAAAATATTACATGGAATAACAATGACAAATTACAATTAATAAAGTAATAAAAACAATATGATTCACAGTTAACTACTGTTACTGTTAATAACAGTAAATGCAACTACAAAAGTTGAAGTATTTCTGATATTGGAACATTTTTTTTATGTATGTGCACTATTCTTACAACTATAAATCATGTACAATGCTGAGTAATAGTTCTGAAAAAGACAGGATATTCATGGCAAAAAACTCTGTTTAATGCATCAGTTAGGGTTGTTCCACAGTGACAAAAGTGAGGAAATTCGCTGTTAGGGTTGAAAACCCTAACTCCAAATCCCAGCACGACACACACAGACACACACACACACACACACACACGCAAGTATGGGGGAGGACCAAGTCAACACAACCAATGACAGACATCCAGCAGCAGGTGACAGAAATAACAAACAATTGTCTAAATGTACTCTGAGACATCCCACCCCCTGACCAGGTACTGCATGCTCAGTGGAGATCAACAGCAAAACTGAGGCCATGTACACAAAGCGTACACATCCCTGATTGCAGCTCACATAGCGTACCACGCTTAGTAGTTGCATGACCTTACCTACCGATGCCCACACCACACCACAACTGGTGCTGTGCGTTATTCAATATAAATGCTGAAGGTGCATGATGACAGTTGCAGAAAGGTTTTAACACTGAGTGAGTATACATAAATTAAAGAAAGCACATAAATTAACTACAAGACACTAGCATGCTCAAGATAAAGTAGTGATACATTTAGTAGGTGATTTACATAGTAGTACATTACTGCAATGGTTTACTCAACATAGAGGCTGATGTAAACATATGGAAAAGCATTCCTGTTCAGCACTAGAAATTAGTATTGCCAGTATCACATGCATTCTTACTGATGAAGGTGTACTGCTGATGCTGGCATCCATAGACCTTCACTGTGTTCAATACTAAAGATGAAGTAAGTATTCTTTGTAAGAAACATTGTAATTCCATGGATCAGGCAAAACAACTTCTAAATATCATAGCACTACTGAGCCAACAATGATGTACCTGTATAGGAGATGTATATAGGAGAGATTTTCCTGTAGGCACTTACTGAGTATGTTGTACCTGATAAAGACAATCTCATTGCATCTGTGATGATAACTTATTCAAATAGTAACCATTTACTATTGCTGCAATGAGTGATCTATGCCACTTATGGACATAGTGTGATTTTTTAACAGTTGTTTCATATTCAGGCTGTATACGTGACTATTTGGGTTTGCCACTTCTGTCACTGATGATATCAAACTGATAACTATATTATTGTGGTACTACAGGAATCAGTAGGTATGCTGTAGATATAAACTGAATGTATTTTAGTATTGATTTAACTCACAAATGGGGTAAGTGTACTAGGACAGCAGGGGTTATCCTCTATCACTGACTCTGTCAGATTATAATCACACTAGGGTTTGATGACTGTAATGATCAAGTTATACTGTTCATCTTCATGAGATCATATTCACAGCCATTCTCAGTAACTAGACAGTGTATGGTGTAAGTGGTGGGACACTGTGTTTGCAAGCTGCTGCAGTGCCCTAGCAGAGAGAGTATCTACTCATAAAGACAATTAAGCAATAAGGCATGACTAACAGTTATGTAAAATGGTCTGTTAATCACCCTGTAGGGGGATTGATGTTGAATGAGCATGGCAGAGTGCTACATGTCGCTAGACAGTGATAAACTGACCATAACATAATAATACCTGGGGAGTGGCTTATTGCTATCATCAAAACTGTTTTTAAACAACATTAAACCATGTTTATCATATGGTTAGCTCTATATGTATGTTAATAAAAACTAGACATAATGTTACAATGTTTACAGTCAATTAGAAAGCTGCATTTCTCAAACCCTTGTTATAATCAGAGATATTATACCTGTACAACTCCTTGGTTTTGCTGAACTCTGTTGCTCAGGTGGCCCACCACAAGTGGTGTGGTGTGGTGTGGGGCATCGGTAGGTAAGGCAATGCAACTACTAAGTGTGTGCGTTGTGCTGCTGCAATCAGGGATGTATACGTTTGGTGTACATAGCCTCCAGTTTTGCTGTTGATTCCACTGAGCATGCAGTACCTGGTCAGGGGTGGGGATGTCTCGTAGTACATTTAGACAATTGTTTGTTATCTGCCACCTGCTGCTGGATGTCTGTCATTGGTTGTGTTGACGGTCCTCCCCATACTTGCATGTGTGTGTGTGTGTGTCTGTGTGTTGTGCTGGGGGGAGGAATTCGGAGTTAGGGTTTTCAACCCTAACAGCGAATTTCCTCACTTTTGTCACTGTGGAACAACCCTAACTGATGCATTAAACAGAGTTTTTTGCCATGAATATATATATATATATATATATAAAGGAGATCTCTGATTGTATGATTTTTTTAAAACATGGCACTGTATATTGCCTAAACAAGGCTAATCTGGTATCACATGAATGTGAATTAATTTTAAATAACCCAGAAACTGATGAAGGAAGTGTACCCAGAATTTTGTTTTACATTAGTATAGCCAAACTGAACTTAAATCTGTTCTCCAAAGAGAAAGAACCAGCAGCAGAATAGAGAACACAGTGATCAGTATGTTTTGGCAAACTGGTTATAAATCTACAAATACTGTTATATGCTACTCATAGTTTGGAGATAACAGATTCATTAGTCACATAATAAACAATAAGAACATAATGGTAGTTTACTCACCTGGTAAAAGGTGATTGTGGGGGGAATGGATCTCTGAGGCACTCCACCTACCTTACATCATGGGTTGTGTGTACACCGGATAGGTTGTCTTGATGCACATGTGACCCACAGATGAGAACGTCCCCTCTGGATGTTCCTGGTCACTTGTAATCAGTTTGATGTCTTCCAAAGCTGTATCTGAAATGAGAAGAAGTCATGTTTCCCCCACTTGTACCTTAAATAACTGGCATGTGGTGGACTATGTAGATAAATGAGTTATAAAATTTATTGTGATGAACAGTGGCTACACAGTATGGTATATCGCTGGCAATGGTTGTGTGCCTGTGTATGAAGTCCTTGACATTGTCACAGTCTTGTATAGGGTGAGGCATGGAGTGCCTCAGAGATCAATTCCCCACAATCACCTTTACCAGGTGAGTAAACTACCATTGTGGGGGATGGTCTCTGAGGCACTCCACCTACCTTACATCATGGGTTATTCAAAAGCAGTGAGCATAAGTCTAGGGTAGCGTAGATGTGAGAATGTCACTGTGTGCTGGTCTGGCGGCCAGTAATACCGCTGTGGCAAAGTTTGACTTGGTCTGGTGAGAGACATCCAAGCGGTAGTGGCATGTGAAAGTGTGAATGGTTGACCAAGTAGCAGCAGTGCAAAATTCTTCAGCTGTGGCTAAGTTTCATTCAGCCCAGGAAGTTGCAATAGCCCTGGTGGAATGTGCCTTCAACGTTGTGGGAGCAGGCACATTGCTTGCTTTGTAGGCCTCCGAAATAGCTGTTCTGAGGTAGCCAGCTATTGATGCTCTTGATGCAGGTTGACCCCTTCATCGCCCTTATGTGATGATGAAAAGTCTTTCCGATTGGTGGATAGGCTCAGTGTGCTCAATGTATGTTGTGAGGAGCCGAGTCATACCCAGTAGTCATAGGTGAGGGTCAGCCTGAACCTCTTCCTGTGGGAGTTGGGCAGGAATTTCAATGGATTGATTGATGTGGTACTGAGATGCAATCTTGGGATGAAAGGAAGGAACTGGATGCATGGATATTCTGTCTGGGTAAAATTGCAGGAAGGGTTCCTTATGAGAAAGTGCCTGTAATTCTCCCACTCGCCTGGTGGATGCAATGGCAGTGAGGAACACGGTCTTAAGTTGTAGCCTATTTGAGGTGAATGAATCAAGGGGTTGAAGGGTGGCTTTGATTGCTGTCAGGACTAGTGGTAGATCCTAAGGTGCAGTGTTGGTTTTGCGGTGGGGCAGATGTTTGCTGCCACCTTCAGGAATTGTACAACATCTTGGTGAGAACAGGGTGTCCATGAATCCAGACCTCTGCTGCCCAATAGCAGCCACTTGAACCCTCAGAGGGATGCTGAAAGTCCTAGTTGTAGTTCCTCCTGCAGGAATAATAGGATGTGCAGAATGGTGCAAGTGGAGGAGGCTATCTTGTGATGCAGACACCATTTGTGGAAGATGTCCCAGTGTCGTTTTAAGTTGTAATCGTTGAAGTCTGACGTGAAGAGGCCATGGTCTGAATAACTGAAGGGTGGTACCCTGCCTTCAGCAGTCTCTCCCTTTCAGGAGCCATGCCATCAGTTGTAGTTGCCTGAGGTTGGGGTGTGTAAGTGGGCCCTGTGTGAGGAGGTCAGGCATGAGTGGAAGGTGCCATGGGTGTATTAATGCCATGGATACCAGTGTTGCAAACCATGCTCTTCTTGGCCAGTGGGGCACCACCAGAATGACGCGGGCTCTGGACATGTGTATTTTGTGTAGAACTTGAGGGATGAGTGTTATCGGTGGATACACATATCCGATGTGAAATGTCCATTTGGTGGAGAGGGCAACTACTCCTATTGCCCTGTGGTCCTTGTACCATGACCAGTAAGTCTTGCATTGCTGGTTCTTGTGGGAGGCCATGAGATCTATGTCTACTGGCCCCCATCTGTGGTCGAGGGCTTGGAAGATGTGCAGGTAAAGTTTCCACTCGCCCAGATGGATCATCTTCCTGCAGAGCCAGTCGGTAGTGAGGTTGAGTTTTCCCACCAGATGAATGGCTGATATTGACTTCAGCCTTGTTTGGGACCATGAGAGGAGCTTGGATGTTTGTGACATCATTGCCCTGCTTCTTGTGCTGCCCTGTTTGTTTATGTATGCCACTGTGGTTTGATTGTCAGATCGGATTTGGACATGTTTGTTTTGTACGAGTTTGGAGAAGTGGAGTAGTGCTTTGAAGACTGCCTTCATTTCCAAGACATTTATCGTGAGTTTTGTATCAGATTGGGACCATTGTCCTTGAGCAGTATGCTGGCCTAGTACTGCTCCCCATCCGGATAGGCTTGCGTCGGTATCTATTGAGATGTCTGGTGTAATGTCTAAGGCATGCCCTGTGTCAGTTTGTGTCAGTTTGTCCACCAGTGTAGGCTGGACTTTACTCTGGGTGTCAGAGTGACTGGGCTGTCTAGGTCTGGCACATGTCCATGTTGAAGAAGAAATGCCATTAGTGGTCTGGCATTCCAGCGGGCCCAGGGAACTGTGTCGATGGTGGATGACATGAGACCTAGCATTCGTAAAATGTTCCAGAGAGTGAGATGTTTTGCCGCCAGTAGTTTGCATGCTGTTGAAATGATGTTGTCGATGCGGGAGGGGGAAGGAGTAACTAAACCATTTGTTGTGTCTATTAGAGTGCCTAAGTGTTCCATGGTGTGAGAGGGTGTCAGTTGACTCTTTTTGTGGTTGAGTACCCATCCGTGACATACCACCTGTTGCATCTCCCATAGGGATTGCTGTAGAGATCTGGTACATATGAGCCAGTTGTCCAGGTATGGGATTACGTGAATGCCTTGTTGTTGGAGATGGGCTGCTATCACCACAGACACCTTTGTGAATATGCGCGGTGCTGACACCAGTCTGAAAAGCAGCACTTTGAACTGGTAATTTTGGCCTAGAATGCAGAAGCGTAGGAATCTGTGATGTGATGGGCGCATTGGCACATGTAGGTAAGCGTCCTTTAGGTCGATGGAAGTGAGAAAATTGCCACCGCGTAGAGATCTGAGTGTGGACCTTGTCGTCTCCATCTTGAAGGGAATGTATCGCACCGACTTGTTGATGTATTTGAGGTCTAAGATGGGGCATAATCCCCCTGTCTTTTTTGGGACCATGAAAAATATGGAGTAGATGCCTGTACCTTCTTCTGGCCTTGGAACTAGAGCAATGGCATTGTTGGCGTGTAATTTGTGAATAGCAGCGATAATGTGTGCTGCGGTGTATTTGCGTGTGGAAAATGTGGAGTGAAGCATTCTGTGCTGTCGTGGAGTTCTTGTGAAGTGTATGGCGTAACCGCTTCGTATGATCTCTAGAACCCATTTGTTGTTGGTGGTTGCTTCCCATTGCTGCAGGAACACTGTCAGTCATGCACCCACTTGCGGTTGGCATCCCTGTGGCAGTGTAAAGTCAGGAGCGGGAGCTGTTGTGATGGTTGTAGCCTCCTCTGCCACATTGTGTGGAGTCTCTACCTCTGTATCTGGGGTATTGGTAGGGGCTGGAATAGTTTTGTTGGAAGGTGGTACCACGGAAGATGTAGCCGCTGTGTCGTTTGTCACGAAAGGACTGGTGCCAGTTGCAGAGGCGGGTAGGGAGAAAGGGAGTTCTAGTCTGCTCACGAGCTAGAAGTCGTCCATCCTCTTTTCCTTTTAGGTACTTCTGTAGTGCCTGTCCAAACAGCATGTCACCTTTGAATGGAAGCTTGTGTAATGTGGCCTTTGATTCCTTGTCGGCGTCCCAAAGTTTCATCCATAGTGACCTCCGGGCATGGTTAGTAATAGCCGCTGATGTGACATTGATCTTTAATGAATCGACTGCCATGTCCGCCAGGTATTTGGTGGAGAGAATGGCGTTATCTAATAGGGAGGACTCGTGGGATTTCGGTGGGATGGACTTGTGCAGTTCCTGGAGCCAAGTGAGCTGCGCTCTGGTGGCATAAATAGCCGTTGCGGCTGCTCTGGTGCCCAAGCCGGCAAGTTTGGCATTTCTTTTGAGGTGGTCCTGGAGCTTTCTGTCAATTGGGTCCCTGAGACCAGAGGCAGACTCAGTAGGTAGGACTGTCTTTTTGTTGAGGGCCGCTATCTGAGGGTCCACGGCTGGTGGGGTGCACCAGAGGGCAAGTTTGTCCTTCTGCAGTGTGTACATTCTGTCCCACTATTTCCTCTCTGGAATTCTGGTGGGTTCCGATGATGACCATTCCTTGAGAACAATCTCCTCAATAGCCTCACAGACAGGAAAGACCTCTGTTGGTTAAGCTGCGGGTTGTAGATATGGGATTAACTTAGATGGTGTGGCGGGAGTGGCGGTGTCAAATCCCACCATTTCCATAATGTGGTGAACCAGAGGCAGTATTTGGTCAGGGAAGCACCACTATGTGGTGAGTGTTTGTGGGTCTTGGTGTAGACCGCCGTCTTCCTCATCGGAGGAGGTGTCTGAGCCAGCCCGGGGAGTGGGCATGGGCTCCTCCACCTATCTGTTAAGGAGTGGGGTTCGGGTTGTGTCAGGTGTTGGATGGATCTGTTGGTGCTTGGAGAGTTTAGTTAGCTGGTGTAGCTTCGCTGCCAAGACCTCTTGTTGTGCCTGCATGAGTTTGTAGTTTTGAAGAAGCACTGTAGCGGTGTCTGAGCGGTGTTGGTTGATTGGATCAGGTGAGGAAGGAGATGCGTCATCCTCCGAGGCATGAGGGTCAGGTTGTGTGGTGAAGTCCTCCATGCAGGATGCACACAATCTGCCTGACTGGTGAGATGGCAGTGGTACTTTACACTGTCTGCAGCTCCTTGATTTATGCATGTTCACCTGAGGAGATAGAGAAGAGAGGCTTACTGCGGGGCACAGTCCTGATGCAGTAGTCAGTTTACAACAAAAATGCTGACATTGTCAGGGGGTTATGAGCTGCATAGGCTGAATGGTGCATGTACATGCTGCAGGAGGCACTGAAAGGATGGACTGCAGAGACTGGCAGGTAATGAGAAAGAATTGCCGGAATGGGGGCCACATGGCCTGTCAGCGTGGCACTGACGTCCAGTGGATGCCTCATAATGTGCCTCCCTGTAGGCGTAGTGTGTAGGCAGGGGATGTTGGTATGCCTTAAAGAGGAAGGCTCCGTGAAATGGAGCGGAAATGCAGTCGGAAGTCCTGCCAGTGAGGGTGTAATTGATTTAACAGGCAAGCAACGCAGGGCTGAGTGGAAGCAGGGAGTTGGTAAGACCAGCGAGGAGAAGTGGGCTGTTGTGCACCACTCGTTGCTGAAAAGTGCTGTGGACGGTATCGCACGGTTAAGGGAGTGCCGTGCAGTGCTACGGAACAAACGAGACTTAAGGGGAAGTTCTCGCGAGCGTGACATGGCCAATGGAATTGCACGCCTGATGGAGGAGCGCAAGGAGAGGCTTTGAGGAGGAGGAAGAAGGTGATGGTGTGGTAAGGGCGTGGACCTCATGGGGGGGTCATAAACTAACATGCCGTTTGATCCATCTTGGCAGCCAAACACAGCAGAGATGCCGCAGCATGGAATGTCCTCCGCAGAAGTGGCAGCAGATAGAGTATGGATGAATGTCCTCAGCAGAAGTGGCAGCAGGTAGGCGGTGGCTGATCCTGGCAGGGAGGAGCTGTTGAGCTTGGGTGGTGCAGTCTGTTATGGCATACTGAGATGTGTTGCTACATGGGAAACATCTGGGTCCACTACATGAGGGGAGTCCAGAGTGCTAGGTCGTAGGTGCTGGTAAGGGCAGCGTCTGAGACTGCGTATATGGGGTTGTCAGAGCACTGAGGCGGCAGCAGTAAGTTCAAGGAAATACCAGCAACCGTGGCGGCATGGAGAGTTAGCATCTGGAGCCACTGCTGTGAGGGGGTCCAGAGCACAGCGGAGCCAAGACAAGAGAGTAATGTGAGCAGGAGTAGGGGAGGTTGCGAAACACAGAACTATCATGTAGGCACAGAACAGTGGGTTTTGCAAGTAACTTTGTGGAATACACATTGCAAGTAACTTTGTGGAATGCACAATATTCCTGTCTAACTGGGTCTAACGCATACCAACGTGCTCAAGAGAGGCAGAGCTAGCTAATCTGTCTGATCATGCAAGGCAAGCAGTAGTGAGGGATGTTTGTAGCTGTATTCCTACCTGTAGTAAAGGTCAGTGAAGTGGAGCTCTGGAAGAGTGCGACATCCTTGATAGATGCACAAAAGGAACTGATTACAAGTGACCAGGGACATCCAGAGGGGACGTTCTCATCTACTGGTCACATGTGCATCAAGACAACCTGTCCAGTGTACACACAACCCGTGATGTAAGGTAGGTGGAGTGCCTCAGAGACCATCCCCCACAATCCACCACAGAAAATAGAAAACTACTTGCAAGCAGTTTCCTTGACTCAGGGGTCAAACATTTCTTAATCCTAAATAAAATGGAGACTATAGAGTTTAGGTGAACAAGAAGGCATAAGGTGAAGCTGACAACTGGGGGGTTAGGCTGGATTTCAGGAAACACATTTTTTACAAGAATTATCAGGTTGTGAAACAGTCTGCCATCTGAGGTAACACATGCAAGATCAGCTTTAGAGTTTAAAGGAGATAAGAAATGATTTTACTTATTTAACTGTCCTTCCAGCTTCCTTTCCATGACAGTTATGAATTCTGATAAGGCAGTGACAATTTCTGATAAATAAATAATCTAGCGTTAAGGTTCTCCCAGAAATACAAACAGTTCATCTTTCCTCACCAGCTACTTGCTATGGCAGGCAGGAAACTACAGACCTGTCAGTCTGACCTCTGTGGTAGGGAAAGTGATGGAGTCACTTCTGAAGGAAAGAATAGTTGAGTACCTAGAGGTCAGTGGAGCACAGGATCCAAGGCAGCATGGGTTCACAGTGGGAAGGTCATGTCAGACGAATCTAATAGATTTCTTTGACTGGGTGACCAAAGTAGTAGACCAGGGAGGGCTGTGGACATGGCCTACCTAGACTTTAGCAAGGCATTTGACACAGTTCCACACAAAAGATTATTAGTCAATTAACCAGCCTGGGAGTGGGTCCCAGGGTGGTAGCCTAAATAAAACATTGGCTGGACAACAGGACACAGAAGGTAATTGTAAATGGAGTCCACTCTGAAGAAAGGGCGGTTACCAGTGGGTACCGCGAGGGTTCAGTATTGGGTCCAGTCCTTTTAATGTCTTCATCAGTGACATTGCAGAGGGACTGGAAGGAAAAGTATGCCTTTTGCAGATGACACAAAGATCTGCAACAGGGTTGATACACAAGGAGGCGTGGAAAGGATGAAAAGGGACTTGGCAAGGTTGGAGGAATGGTCAGACATGGCAGCTAGGATTCAATGCAAAAAAGTGCAAAATAATGCACCTGGGAAACAAGAACCCAGGGAAGAATACACAATGGGTGGGGAGGTAGTAACAACAACAAAACAGGAAAGGGACCTGGGGGTAATCATATCAGATGACCTTAAGGTTAGCAAGCAATGTGAGAAGGCAGTAGGGAGGGCCGGGGTATACTGGGATGTATAGGGAGAGGCATCAGCAGCAGAAAACAGGAAGTTGTTATCCCTCTGTACAGACAGTTGGTGAGATCCCATCTGGAATACTGTGTCCAGTTCTGGAGACCCCATCTCCGCAAGGACATAGACAGGATAGAGGCAGTCCAGAGGAGGGCAACTAAAATGGTGCAGGGTCTGCAAGAGAAGCCGTTTGAGGAGAGACTAAAGGAGCTTAATATGTATACCCTTGAGGAAAGAAGGGAGAGTTGGGACATGATAGAAACTTTCAAGTACCTCAAGGGAATCAACAAAGTCCAAGAGGGTAGCATCTTTCAGAAAAAGAGACTTGCAAGAACAAGGGGACACAATTTAAAGCTAGAAGAAGGGCGGTTCAGGGGCAATGTGAGGAAGTATTATTTCACAGAGAGGGTAGTGGGTTCATGGAACAGCCTTCCTGAGGAAGTTGTGGGGTCTAAAACTGTGGGAGAATTCAAGAATGCATGGGACAGACATAAGGCAATTCTTGTGGGGGGCAGGAAGATATAGGCTGTTGGTTAACTAGGATCTGCGGCCTATCCTGTAGGTAGGGAAATGGGTAGACTAGATGGGCCTAGTGGTCCTTATCTGCCATCAAAGTCTATGTTTCTATGTTTCTATGTCTTCATATTTCCAATACATTTTAAGACATCAATAACATTACTCCATGCTAGTTGTCCGAATGGCCTGCAATAGTGTTATTGTTGTCATAGAAGGTCCAAGCAGTATGAAAAGAGGGAGCAGCAACTGCTGAGGGAAGAAGGATTCAGGGTAGTCACAAAGGGTATACTGTCATACAGGCACCGCAGTAAGGGTGCCACAACCATTTTGCTGTCATGCAGGTGAACTGGATTTTGCAGCACCTTACAAAGATGGTGCTGTCCCATTGTTGCCCCCCTTGCCCCAAACACCTCCAACCTGGAAGTCATTATACTTAAGTATGGAAGTGCGGGGGAATGTGCCCTGGGGCAGTGGGCACAATGGGGGTCGGGCACGCAACTACCGGGTGCAATGTTATCAAATGGACCTATGTAGCAAACCTGTTTATTGTGTCTACTATTGTTGCTTGTATCAAATCTGTTTCATGTGTATTACTGTTACCTTGTACTCCACTGTCACCCTGCGCCATGTGTTATGGCTCGGGTCGTGCCAGAAACGTCCCTGGATCAGTGCACTCACCTGGTTATCAAAGTCATAAAAAAAAATGTTCACCATCAGCATTGTGCTGTCGCCTAATGACATTCATGGTATTTGTTGGTGCCTCAACATGGTGAGCCATCACAAAGATAACAAAATTAGAATACAAGTTTAACAAAAAGGTCAAAAACATATCAGAATATTGGATAGATACTAAAAGGACAGCAGGAGGGCATCTAGAGGTGTAAAAAATTGCTTCCTATCAACTTTGAGAGAAGGCTTGATTCTTACCTGGATTAATAACAATAAATAATTTAATAATAATAATTTTATTTACAAGGTGCCTTTCGATTACCATATTACCGTATATAAATAACAAATCAGAACAGTAAAAAATCATTAAGAAATACAATTAAAACAAAACAATCATAACAGTCAGTGTTCTAAAAATGCGGTTTCCCATAAAAAAGTCTTCAAACCTCTCTTAAAGCCTTCCACAGAAGTGCACTCCTGCAACCGATGGGGTAGAGAGTTCCAAAGGGTGGGTGCTGCATACACAAATGCCCAAGCATCTGAAGATTTCAAATTTACCCTTGGAACCTCTAGCAACCCCTCATCGGCCGAGGGGAGTGATCAATTTAGGTGATAAGGAACCAGAAGTTCTTTCAGATAGCCTGGGCCATATTGTGTAGAGCTTTGAAAGTCAGCAAGCCGACTTTAAAGGTGGTCCGCCACCAAACTGGCAGCCAGTGCAGTTCACGCAGCACCAGAGTAATGTGACAGGTTTTGCTAGAACCCGTCAAAAGCTGGGCTGCAGCATTCTGCATTAGCTGCAGTTGATGGATTTCAACCCCTGAAAGCCCTAGGTAAAGGGAGTTGCAATAATCCAAGCACGAGGACACGAAGGCATGAACTAACGTTGGTAGGTCAGCAGGCAGAACAAGATGCTGGATCCTGGTGATGTTCCTAAGATGGTAAAAGGAAGTCTTAATGACTGCGTGTGCAGAGTCAGTCCATCATCAAGAACCACCCCCAGGTTTTGCACCCATTCAGAGGTCGGGAGAGAAACGCCCCCAAGAAAAATTAAAGAAGGCCCATCAACACCCGACCCCCCCATCCGACGACCCAGGTCCACAATGAGTACCTCAGTCTTATCAGAATTTAACCTCAGCCAGCTAGAATTCATCCACTCCTGGATTTTGGTTAGACAGCTATTAAAGACTGAGAAAGAGATCGAATCTGGTCGGGGGCAAAAGAAAGGTAGAGCTGGGTAACATCTGCATAATAGTGAAACCTCAGCCCATACCTCCTAACAATGTTTCCGATGGGTAGCATATACACCACAAATAACATGGGTAACAATACTGAACCTTGGGGCACCCCACAAAACAAAGCCGTTGAATCCAAGGAAAAAACCCCAGACACAACTCTTTGTGATCTTCCAGTGAGGAATGATGAGAACCATCTTAAGACGGTTCCAGATATTCCACTGAACAGCCTCAGGCGTTCTATCAACACCATGTGATCTATGGTGTCAAAGGCTGAAGAAAGGTCAAGGAGAACCAAAATGGAACGACTCTTCCAATCTCTAACCATCAAGAGATCATTGAGCACCCGAACCAGCGCTGTCTCAGTACTATGTCTTTTATGAAAACCGGACTGGAGGGGTTCATAGACATCATGGATGATCAAATGGTCTTCCAGTTGTGCAGCCACTAGTTTTCTTCAATCACTTTCCCATAAAGGGAAGGTTAGAGATAGGTCTCTAGTTTTCCAGACAGTCAGGACTCACAGTAGCTTTCTTCAAGAGGGGTGTCACCACCGCCTCTGTCAGGGAGCAAGGAAACTCACCCGATTCCAGGGAGCACCTGACTATCTGAAAAAAGGACTGGACCAATGATATCAATACAACCCAAAATTAGGGAGGTTGGTCCAGGGTCCAAACTACAGCACGTAGGGCACATATGCTGGATGATCCTCATGACATCAATGAACTCCAGCTGACTGAAGGAACTCCAGGAAAGCCAAGGCACCGTGATCTCACCCCAGTTCAGGGCAATCCCCATAGAGTGTGATGACAACAACTCAGCCCTAATGTCGGCCACCTTATTTACGAAGAACCGAGCAAGCTCATTGCACTCCAATTGCGAAAAAACTTTCTGAACTTGAAGACAGGCTGGGTTGCACAGTCGGTCCACAGTTCGAAACAGCTGAGCTGGTCAATTCTGAGCAACCACAATCTCCCCTGGACAGGAACCCTGCCTTCTTAAGGGTGATTGCGGATTGGTAGACCAAATAATGATCCATCAATCCAAGGTGGTCTGCATCAAGGGTGGACCTTCGCCAGCAATGCTCTAACCTTCGCCCCTGTCTCTGCATCACCCTCAATGTTCCATCAAACCAAGGGGACTTGGGGCAGAGGGAGAGGGGGGGCGAACATGAACTGGAGCAATGAGATCCAGAGTCCCAGCAACAGCTGTGTTATAGGCCAACACGAGGGTCTCTAGATCACTGCTTGTCAATGCGGGAGACCAGAGGTCAAGTATCACTACAAGGCCTTGGGGATCTATATCCCACAAAGGGCAGCACCTAACCAACTCTGTAGGGGAAAGCCTTCTAGAAGTGGAGCAAAAACTAAACCCCACAGTGTAATGATCTGACCACCCGATGGGTTCCACCCCCACATCGGATGCCTTGACCCCTAGAAGGAAGATTAAGTACAAAGAGTGTCCACATTTATGTGTAGCAGAGGAAACCACCTGTGTAAGGCCCAGTGTTGTCATTAACTGGAGGAATGTTGACCCAAATTGCGAGAGTTCGTCATCGACCCAGGTGTCAAAATTGCCCAGAACCATCAATCTAGGTGATTCAAATGCCATATCGACGACGAAGTCTGCCACTTCCTGAAGGAACTACTTCTCATCACCGGGTGGACGGTAAATGAGGGCGACTCGAATGCATACACCTGCTACAACTATATACTCTAAGGACTCAACCCTCCGCACAAGTACCTCCATGAGGCCAAGTTCGGTCTTGAAACAGACCGCAACCCCTCCCCCCCACGATCCAAACTTGGGCAGTGTAACACCGAGTACTGGGCTGGGGTCATAGCCTCCAAAATGGGGCCCGAGTTATCATCCAGCCAGGTCTCGGTAATGCAAGCCAGGTCCACCATACCAACAAGATCAGCAATAATTGCAGTCTTGTTTTTAATGGAGCTGGCGTTGCACAACACCACCCGAGTTGGATGAATCTCGTGGGCTGCACAGGCCATCTGCCCATCATAACCAGTGGTGCCCTTGGGTATGGGCACCAGACATGGAGAACCATGATCAGGATTCCATTTTGCCCCAGGGCACCTTCTGGTATTAGCCATCCCAATACGATGACCCCCCTTGATCATTCTCCCCTGTTCATAACCCAACACCTTTCTCCCCCTCCTACGCACAATGCTCAGTGCTCTGCTATGCTGGTAAATCTCAAACTGAAGAGGGGGAGAATAAAAAGGGTGAAGGGCACGAAGAGAGGAGGATGAGTAGTGCACCACTGTGGGGGCTGAAGACCAACACATACTGCAAACTAAGCTACACAATACAATAGGGTATTAAAGTATAACTATTAAAGGAAACATTCATGTACAGTGGCTGACATGATTTGAAAACCCAGGAAAATCTCTTTCAGACTGAGTATTCGGCTGCCCTGTAGCTGGAAGCACCCCAGAGATATAGATGAATGAGTCTAATTCAACATTAATCGTACATTGTAGCCATTTGTAGAGCACTGTGATATCATCGAGGAGCAAGCTGTGTTTCACCAGTATAGTAATGCACAGCTTGTTCCCTGATGGCATTACAGTGTTCTAAAAATGGATACAATGTTTATTTTCTTAATTTATTTATTTGAAAATTGGTAACTGGGAAAGACACACTGAGCCAAGGCTCACTTCCAGGCACAACCTCTGAAATAATGTAGTATTAATGTTGAACAGGCTCCGTCACCTATATTTGTGGCATGCTTCCAGCTATAGATAAGCCCAGTACCTTGTGTGAAAGAGCTTTGCATGTGCTTTCCAACTGTGATGGCCATTGGACATGACTGTGTTACTTTAACATAGTGCTGGGAGAGACTAGATGGGCATTGCTTTCTTCAGTCTTGTTAAATGTAATTTAATGCAAAATATGCACTTTATCATCACTTTGGAGATGCCAGCCTTTCATAAGTCACTTATGGCTCTGCTACAGAAGAGTAAGAGCCTCCTCACACTTGAAGATCAATTGTATATTTTGAGTCAGACCATAGCAAATATACCTATAAACACAAATGCTCAGGACAGTGAAGAAGATAGAAATGCTATTCAGAGATGCACTGTTTTTGTTCTGAAACTGGGGACCTAATATGTAATACCTCAAGAGCCTTACAGGCCTTTCAACAGAAACAAATAGAAACTAAAATATATTTGTTATTGAATATCTGCTCCCCAAAATGTCCCATGAGATGCAATATCTCATTTACAGGGGCCCTAGGGGTAGCTGCACCATCATTTACACAAAGTACAAATATGTGACACATAGAGCATTCATTTCTAAACAAAATGAGTTTTAGGAAAGGAAAGGCAATTTTATTTATATGGCACCCAATCCCAGGGACTCCGGGTGCCTTACAACAAACAGCAGAACATTTCATAAAAAGTAAGTTATAACTAAAAAGTTAGGCCCAAAACCCAATAAATGAGTTTTAAGCTGGACTTAAAAAGGACTGGAGAAGGAGACCCTCTCTCCTCCAGGGAAGAACATTTCATAAAATTGGGGCAGCTACATCAAACGCCTGATCACCTAAGGATTTAAGTCTGGATCTTGGTAGGGAGACCAGGTTTGCCTCCAATGACTGGAGTGGGCAGCAAGAACAAAACAATGGTTGATGCTGCTTAAGTAGTTATACATGTTGACCCCTTTTGACCCCTTTTGGTCTGGGGGTTTAGATGCCATATGTTCATTTTCAGTGAGAGGTGCTCACACACAAACCACTTATTTGACCTTCCCAGCTCTGATGTGGCCTCCCAGGATGTTGGATACTCTTCAGACGAATGCAGGGCTGCAAACAAGAGGCGTTAGCAAACAATCTCTCACACAAAGTAAAGTTCCAAAACTTGATTAAAGTCCAACCAAGATCATTTGTTCAAATAAAAGTTCATTAGCATATTATTTGTAAAACTGTACTAATCACAGTACTGGGGGTTCAAGATGGATGTTAAAGTCCATCGTTAAAGCCACATTCCTCAAAGAGAATGGGTTACTTCAGGTTATATCTGTATTCCGTAGAGAGGATGGATTGCTTCTAGATCCATCCATAGTCCACAAAGGGTATGGAGTATTTTGAGGATGCTGCCCACAAAGATAAAAGTCCAGAAACTTTAGGGACTGTGTACAGCCCAAGGGCACATAGAATTAGGCAGCAGTTAAGGATTTAGACAGATGGTATGGGCTTTATGTACTCAAAATGTATGAAGGACCTATCATGAGGTAAATTTAAACAGAGCATTTATTTTGTTGCTTTAGACATTCCTGGAGCAAAGGCACCTGATGGGAGTAATGGCATTTTGACCATTGAGATGCACAGAGAATGTCTTCCTAACTTCCTTTCCATAGTCCTAGTACTCCAGCCAACCTGCCTGCCAAGGGAGAGTCCAAAGGAACTGAGCTGGGTTTCTGTTCATCTCAAAGGTTTGCATCACCTTCCTGTAGTTAACGACAGTAGACTGTGACCGTGAGACCAACAATGTGCTCCACCAAGTCCCTTCACCATGTCCCTGTTCTGATGAGACTGGCTTGGATTGCCTATACACTCTAGAATGGGAAAGAGGGGTATTCCACTGGTGGACCATGGGTACAAGGGGTCCTGCCACTTCAGCTTGTCCAAAGCCAGACACCAGCCCCCATGGGGCAGAGAGTCCTGGCTGAATTAAATCCCCAGTATCACAGTCTGGGAATCCTCCTGCCTGGCTGGGCAAGGAGGGGACACTGAGCGGTACCTTAAAAAGTTATTTTATTTCAAATAGTTTGCATTTCTACTAAGAGGATGTATTTTTGTGGTAGAAAATAAAATATCTCTTATGAAATGGTATGTCCATAGGGATTCACCCTACTGTAGCCTGATGAGATGGCTGATGATCCCATGATCCCCTAGGAGTGGGATTCACTTCAGCAAAGGCCTTCACCTCTCCAGATTGAAGCATGCAACTTCAAGAACTATCACCCAAACCGAAACTAAAAACTCCCACAGACTCTTCAGTAGCAGGCAACTAGCCACACCCTCACAGAACTCCCAGCCAACCCAGCTGGCCTAGCGCCCCAAAGCTGGCTGGAGTTAACTCATTCAAGCCTAGTAGATCTACAGGGGAGCCTAAGCTCCCCAAGGGCTACAAACTCATTCAGTATAATTGCAATGAGATAATGTTTTGTTGATTTAACAGTTAAAAGAAAGTACAGGTAAATAAAGCAATCAATTACTTCTTTATTAATGTATTGGTCATAACACTTTGACATATGAATTTTACACATAAAATACTTGCAAAATAGAAAAAACACATATAATAATCATTTGTTAATTAGAAAAAGTACATGTAGGAGCACCTGATGGTACAGCAGAAGTCCATCCAAGCTGGTCACTCAGATTTGGGAGTGAACTTGGGCGCCGGCACTTGTGCAGCTATGTTGGGAGACACATTATTGCTGGCTGCATATTCCAACCAGGGAAGGGAGGCAGCACACTCTGGTGCCACAGTGACTCATGTTGGTAAGCCAGGGAACTTGATCTGCCAACAAAAGCAAGCTGTGTGCATCTGAGCCCTCTGCAATATGCTGTGCATCCCACCTATGGACAGGTGAAGAAAATGGTGGAAAATAACAGTGGCACAGATTATGCCAAGCCCTGCAGGCCCCACATCAGTAACCAGGAATCCTTCTCTACTGGATCTAGATTTCTGAAGGAGTAAGGACAACCTCAAAGGCCTCACTATAGTGGGCCAAGTGGTGGGAGAGGAAGGATGTGGTAAATAGTTAGGAAAGGTGGGCTGCAAGGAGCAGCTTGTCTGAGAGAAGTATAAACACTTCTATGGAAAGAAAAAATGGTACCTACCATAATCCTGTTGTAAATTTCCACAAATAGACCTTGATAAAAACAATATATTCCACATATAATGGTACTAGACTATATTAAGCAAACCCTAGAGCCAGCAGCTGCAGTATAGCTAAATGATTATAAACTCCATTTTTTTCTTAAGGAGAACCATATACATAACGCCCTGCCACCCAGAAGCAACCCCAATTAAGCTTTTTTATATAAGAAACCCTCCTTTTTTCCAGCGACATACTTTAATTTACTTTTGTAAAGTTCCACGAACAGGAAATATGGAGGACTGCACAGCTCCATTTACTGTAACAGTGCGATGCTGCACCACTCGCTTCAATGAAAGCGAGCAATACAGCGCTGCCTGTTACAGTTAATGGAGCTGTGCGCAGTCCACCATATTTCTGGTTCATGGACTTTGCAAAATAAAATTAAAGTAAGTGGCTGCTGGAAAAAAAGGGGGTTCCTATGTAAAAAGCTTAATCGGGGGTTAAGCCTTTCGGTGATGGGCAGGGCATTAAATATACGGTTCTCCTTTAAGAGGCGTGATCACTGCCCCTGGTTATTTCTCCTACCCTCTCATTTTTCTCTTCCTTCTTCACACTTCCACCTACTCTTGGGCTCTCCCAATCCCTTCCCCCCTTCCCCTCTTTCTCATCCTCCTCCCCTACCAGTCCACCCAACCCCCCGCCCCACCCTCTGGCCCAGTTTAAACCATTATTAACATACTGTGTGTGCCTGATACTCCTACAACCCTTTGCATATATTTCACTGTTATGACTTACTCCCTTATTGCCCTCTTATCTCATCTGTAGATGATGTATAATACTGCGCTACTATAATAAGCTGTGTAACTACTGTTTTTTTGTATTGATTGTATATGCAATTTAATATCTGTACCATCCCCCCTTTCCCCTCGACGCATCTGGAAACAAGCTACTTTAAGGTTAATATGTCTTTCCTAATGAAACTCGTTAAATAAACAAATCATTAAAAGGAATGGAAAACAGAAATAATAATATTCCAGAAATGGGCAAAAGATAAGATTAACCATGAGTTCCCCATCATTGACTAAACCCACTTCCACTCAACACAGTAAAATCAAATTGGAAAGCCAGCAGTATTAGAGATCAGATCATCAAGTTTATTTTAAGATGGAAACTCACCTGAGTGATGATTCATGACACTGTGGAGCTGGAATTGTAAAGTACTGTATACGAGAAGTACATTTAACTAAGAACAACAATTTCTGCAGTTAGAAAGTTGTCTTGTCAGGACAGGAGGTGCTGACTGGAAAATTCTCATGTCACCTTTTCCACACAAATTTCAGTGACCTACACTATTGGTGGGGTCATCACCAGTATACCTTTTGCCATATACAGTAGAATAATAATAAACTATGGTACTTTGTATTCACACACTATTTTTATTTTTCTTCTTTTTACCACACATTAACCTAAATCATTTATCCAAAAAACTGGAAGAACAGAATAAAATAGTTTTTTTAAGGTGGTTGGAAAACGGTGTTTCAGTTTGAAGCCTATGCATGATGGACTTGATTTGACAAAATTAAGCAATTCAGAGAAATGATTTAGTTAATGTGTGGTAAAGAGAAGAAAAATAAAAAAAAAACTTGTGTGAATACAAAATACCACTGTTTATTATCATTCTATATGGCAAAAGGCATATCGGTGCTGACGCTCACCAGTGGTGTAGGTCATTTTTATGTTGGCTCGCTTGTGTAGCCAACATCTTGGGACAGTGCAGCTTTGGAGGCTTGGTTGCTGTTGGACGAATGCAGGGCACGCATCAGTAGGTGCGTCCCGCATTCCCCAATCAGCCTGCATGCCGGCGCCACACCATGCATACATAATGTGGAGAGCACATCTAAGAAAAGGGCTCAATCCCGAGCAAAGCTCATCAGATGCAGCGTCCTTTTCTTGCCGTGTCACGCTTATTATGTACATGGCAACACACTGGCTGCTGATTGCCAACTTGGGGTGCCCATCCCCTGTTGGCTGGCCCTGCCCCTGTGAATGTGCAGACAGGGAGCCAACTCAAATCGGCATAAAGCACCCCACCATTTGTGATATGCCAAGGGGGAGCCCACTCCCCATCGGCAGAAATAACCCCCCCAATTGTTTAATGCCAAGGGTGCCCAATCCCCCCTCGGCTCTGTGCTCCCCTTCTTTGTGTGCCGACGGGGTGCCCAGTCCCTGTCGGCATAAATTCTGCCCCCCGTGTTGTTTGCCGACAAGGGTGCCCAATCCCTCATCAGCTACAGACACCCCCACCCTCCAAACAGTTAGGTGGCATGCTGGGAGCCCACCCCAGTGTGCCAAATCCTCTGGAAGAAAAATCCTGTCCCACAATGTTTTTTTTTTCCCTTTTTGAACCTGTAAAAGGAAAACGGTCCCTCGTAGTCTCCGTGCCCCCTTCCCCCACCACCCCACCACTGCACACCCTGCACTCCCCACACCCCTCACCCCATACTTACCTCCAGAGCTCAGCGTGAATGATCATCGGTGGATTGGAACACGTCTCACTCTTCAAAGCCAACCACAAACTGAGGAAATGCCGTAAGCTGCATAATGGGATAGATAGGGTTTTTTCAACTTAGTACATATCTCAGGCATTTTTGCATTGTGTCTAGAAATTTTCAACATTGGGTTTTGGGACCCCTCCTGCGAATTCTTGCACTGTCATGGCGTTATTCGGTCCCGGAAGGTGATTTCGCCGGTCTGGCGTGGAATCACCTTTGGGACCATGCGAGAAATGACGGTGACACTGTTCATGAGGGGCTCTCAAAAACCCTATGTTGCAGATTTTGTGTTAAAAATCAAAACATGACTGTTTTTTCTGAGCGTCTTGTAGCAGCTATTACAACGCTTACGCTTTAGATTAATTATTTGCAATATTTTCATGCCAGATTCCCAACATTGGCATTTTACTACACCTTCTTGTGAACCATGCAGCTATCTTTTTTCACATCCTGCCCGAAATGTGTTTTTGCACTTCCGGCGCAGAATAGCACGGTCGTGGTGTGAAATCAGTTTTTGGGACACATTATGAAAATGACAGTGACACTGTTCATGAGAAGAGGTCCTAAAATGCCTGTGTTGAAAATTTGGTGACAATACTCCATAAAATGACTTTTATGGGTGTGCATAGCAACTGCGCAACGCACGCTCGTAAGTTAGCGCATTCACACTACTTTCATGCCTCATTCTCAACATTGGTATTTTACCACACCTTCTTGTGAACTGTCCAGCTGTCATTTTTCACATCCTGGCCGAAATGTGTTTTCGCACTTCCGGCGCAGAATAGCGCGGTTGCTGTGCGAAATCAGTGTTCAGGACACATTACAAAAATGACAGTGATACTGTTCATGAGCAGAGGGCCTAAAATGCCTGTGTTGAAAATTTAGTGACAATACTCCATAAAATGACTGTTTTATGAGCTTGCATAGCAACTGCAAGAATGCACTCTGATGGTTTAAGCATTATGCAGTATTTTCCGCCAGATTCCCAACATTGGCATTTTACCATCTTTTTGTGAACTGTATAGCTGTTGTTTTTCACATCCATGTCGAAATGTATTTTCACACTTTCGGCGCAGAACAGTGCATTCGCTGTGCGAAATCAGTGTTCGGGACACATTACGTAAACGACAGTGACACTGTTCATGAGCAGAGGTCCTAAAATGCCTGTGTTGACAATTTGGTGACAATACTCCATAACATGACTATGTTACGAGCGTGCATTGCGCAGTTTGCACGCACTCTCATATATTCGCAAACTTGTAATATTTTCATCCAGATTTTCAACAGTGCCATTGTTCTGCACCTCCTAATGAACAGTACAGCTTTCATTTTTCGTATCCTGACCAATATCTTTTTGCAGTTCGGCACAGAATAGTGTGGTTGCTGTGGAAAGTCCATGTTTGAGACACATTAGGAAATGACAGTGATACTGTTCATTAGCAGATGCCCTAAAATGCCTATGTTGAAAATTTGGGAACGAAAGTCAATAAAATGAGTATTTTATGAGCGTGCGTTGCACAGTTTCCATGCACACTCATGACTTTGTGAATTTGTAATAGTTTCACTCCAGCTGTTCATCATTGGCATTTTTCCATAACTCCTTATGAACACTACAACTGCCTGAAATTTGTTTTCTCATGTCCGGCACAGAATTGCATGACCGCTGTGCAAAATCAGTTTTTGGGACAGTTTGAGGAAATGATGGTGACACTATTCATGAGCAGGTGTCCTAAAGTGCCTATGTTGAAAATTTGGTGCCAAAACTCCATACAATGACTGTTGCTGTGCTTGCCTTGGCTTTCCACACACCCTTGTAACTTCGTTAAACTGCAATATTTTCTGCCACATTTTCACCACTGGCATTGTGCACATCTCCTTATCAACAGTCCAGCTGCCATTTTCACAGCCTGCTCAAAACGTGTTTCCCGCAGCTGTGGCACACAATAGCATGCTCGCTGTGCAAAATCACCTTTTGAGACACATTCTACAAAATCACAGCACTGTGCATCTCTAGCTCTGCTACTTCCCCCCGCCAATGCCAAGCGCATCAACATTCGCGTTGACAAATGCTTGTATTTTTTGTGGTAATGTAAGTGATCCTTTCTTGGGGATGTGCAACCTGGTGGAGCCACTTAGAATTCATTGCTTATGATTCACGTCACCTATACTAGCACACCTCAAACTATGAGCTCAGTAAAGGTGACATTAGTAAAGATGACTTTTCTATAGCTCATTAATTAATAATCCCATGCTAGGATTAGAACTGAAGTCACCTGCTTTTCAAGTTGTGACTAAACCTCTAGAAACATAGCATTTGTTAGCAGAAAAGGACTGCTTGGCCCACCCAGGTTGCCCCTGCCTGGTCTGTCTCTGCAGACCCTAACTGGTCTCCAAGGCCTTCCCTCCTCCTTGCCTATTTACTAATGTTCCTGTACTCTATCCCTGCATGCTTGAAGCATTCTTACTGTTTTCACCTGCACCACTTCTGCTGACAGACAGTTTGAGTTGGCTACCAATCTTTCAGTGAAGCAGTACTTCTCTCATACCTCTTAAACTTCCCTCCAGATTTGTTGCATGCCCTCTGGTCTTAGTGTTTTCTTCATTTGAAAGAGGCTCCATTCCTGCACCTCATTCACCCTGATGAAGTACTTTTAGGTCTTATCATGCCCTCTTCTCTCCTCCTTGCAGAGTGTGTGTTTTGAGATCCTCTCTTCTCTTCTTATAGGGCTTTTAATGCAACACCTGCATCATTTTAGCTCACTCGACAGTTCACTTGTCTATGTCCTTCAGATGTGCCAAGAACTGACAGTACTCAGGTGTTGATATTCATAGCTTTGCTGAGTTCAAACTGTTGCCCAGGTTTTCACCCCATTTGTGGGTCTGCAATATTCAAAGACTAGACAGCACCAGCGAAGGTGCAGTGCTAGTGTTAAAAGATGATGCATGGTAAAGTGAGTGAGGGACATGCATGCAGTGTAACGGATATTCAGTGCCTTAGTGCTGCCAATGTATGCTAGTGTGACATACAATGTGACAAGTTACCACCCATGAAAAGGTGTTTAACCTGGGCAAACAAGGATGGGGGTTAGACATAGCAGCAACAGGCAATACTGCTGGATGCATCAACAGCAGCATGGTGCACCTGATGACTGCAGTCAATGAGGAGGAAGAGCGGCAGAAGGCACCTTTGGCTACCTGTATGCTATGAAGAGATATACTGCAACAGATGGTATTGGGCCATGAGTGCCTATGATGCATTTATCTGGCACGTCCCAACACTGCCAGGCATTTGAGGGCAGCCTAGTAATGCTGTCACCTTGTTGCATACATGCAGCACACACAGCCATTTCATATGAGGTACACTAAGACAATACAGCACACACATGCTGCACTGAGGGAGGAGGTTGGGGGAGCTGGAGGTGGATGAAGGAGCCCAGGATGCACCACATAGGTGCTGCCAGTGTCAGCATCCAATAATGGTATGTTCCAGGATGGAATGCCCTGACACTGTGCATGTATGATGGTATGTGGTCTGCTCCTTCCAGGCAGTACTGTACCTCGCACCCATTCAGGGTGCTGTGTTAGTGCACCCATTAGAGGGCTAATATCTGAAATTGGCCACCTGCTCACAAAGGTCATCCCCCTGGAGTTAATCCTGGGTTAAGGTGTGTGGCATGGTATAAATAACAATAGGCAATTTGTTGACTGGCACCCTACTAACAGGTGCACTACTGCAGGCGATTCTAGGAAACCACCACACACCTGTACTCACATTCTGTCACACATGGCCAGCATGTGTGTTATGTGAGACTCCATACCATTGGCACAGTATGTGGGTCACCAGACAGTATGATGGTGTTGTCCACTGTTAGTAGACACCTGTCAGCTGGGCCGTCTTTTGTGGATAGTTGCATTCAATGTTACTGACACACAATATGTGGTAATGTGTCCTCACATACATATGCATGCTACTGTGGTATCATATATAATACTGTAGCAGACAAAACAATATGTCTAGGCATGCAGAAGAACCAACCATGTCTGTGGTGTTTGTCTTCTGGGACACAATCTGTGCTGTTATTCAACCCAGCCTGCAGCTACTGACTTGTAGATCCAGTGATCTATGGTGGTGTGCAGCCTGATATAGCCCGGGCAATCTGCACATGGTTATATGCAAATCAGGCTGCAGGATGTGCTAATGTGGCGGATTGCCTCAGAATGCCTACAGTTAATTGCATATCCATTTTGAATATGGAATATTTTTGCCTGGAATATGTCTGCCCTGTACAAACATGATTTCCCTGGGTAAGTGTGTCTAAAGCTTAGTACAGCTCAGTATTTCACCTGCACTGTTGTTTGTGTTGTTATGTACCACGCTTTGCTGGTCCCACAGTGGCCACATGGTTCTGTGCCTGACTACTTCTGTGTGCTGGGTTGCTGTTGTTGTTTGCACTGCCCAGCTGCTATATTCAGAGCTGTCTTTGCTGGGCTGTCTTGCACTGCACTCACAGTCATGTTTTCCCACCTTCATTGTTCTGCTATATTCGCAGTTTGCCCTGGCTATTCTTTTGAATACTGTATGCTATTGGCTGTGGGCATTTGCAAAATTTGCCCATGGGCAAAGTTCTGAATATTGGGCCCCAGGTTGGGTCTCACTAATTAGCAATATAGTAAGCATCATTCCCTCCTCTTGCTGGAGTTATTCTCACTATGCATCCCAGCATCCCATTGGCCTCCCCACTGCTTTGTCACCTGTCCTGTCACTTGAGGTCAACAGATTACAACACCAAGGCCCTTCCTGTTTAATGACTGTCAGTACTTTTTCCCCATCCTTTTCAATTCCTGGTTCCTAGGCACTAGCTGCATGATTTTGCAGTTTGGCATTAAACCTCAACTTCCATGCCTTGCACACCTCACATTTCCCAAGGTCCTTATAATTCTTTTTCATTCTGTATCGAGTGTCCAATTTATTGTAGATGTTGGTGTCACCTAAAAAAAAGGCCTCCAGTTCATATTCAATGTCTCTTGTGAAGATATTGCCGACTAGTCAGAATTTTGTCTGGGTACCCTTATTGGTCACTTCTCATCATTTGAGGAGAGTGTTGTTAACTACCACCCTCTGTCTCTATCGATTGTTCAATTTCATCCCATTAACCACTTTGGATCCCACCCTAGTTGCTTAGTTTCTTTATCAGTCTCCTGTGTGGCAATGTTGAAGGTCTTGATAAGATCCAGATAGGCCATGTCCTGCCCCCCATGATCTATTTTCCTGATCACCATTTAATGAAATCAATGTGAATTGCCGGTATGACATCTCCACTGTGAACCATGCTGCTTGGTCTTGTAATCCACTAATAAAGATACTATTTGCCAGCAGATTAGGCCACGTGTATCGAGTTTGCTCAACCTCAGATCCTAGTTGGGTGCGAGGCCTCCCATCCAGTCTAGATACCCCTATCATTCATCCCCACCCCCTGGACACATCATCTGATATGTACACTTTCTGTGTCTGTCCCATCTCTCTTGAAGCCCCACTCTGGATCTCTGAACTAGCTGTCAGGCAGTGTATTCCAAGGGTTCACCACCCTCTCAGTGAAAATTCCTCCTCTTTCCCCTCACCCTTCCAGCTTCCAACTTTAAAACATGCCCTCTGGTGAAACCTCCTGCTTAGTCTTAAGATCCTCCATGTATCTATTTATTCCCTGAGGTACTGAAGACCTCAATCATGTCCCCATCCTCCTCTCCTCCAATGAAACAGGCAGAGCTCCTCAAGTCTGTCCTCATACATCAAATCCTCTAGCCTTTATCATCTGTTGCCCTCTGTACCCTCTGTAGAGCTATGTCCCTTCATGTGGCTCAGTACTGTATGTACTCATGGTGGTCTAATAGTCCATTGTACAACGGCAGAGTCAGCCTTGCCCTAGAGGTGATCCCTTTACGATGCATCCTAACATCCTGTTTGCTTTGTTAGCTTCTCTGCACTGCTCAGAGTTATTATACATGCATCTACCATGACCCCTAGGTCTTTTCCTTATTGGGGCCTCTAGCTCCCTCCCAGGGTGTACCTGTGTTTAGGGATTTCACTGCGATGCAAACTTTGTACTGGAGATATTCAAATTTAATTTCCTTTGTGGAGCTAGCTCTAGGGTGTCCATGCCTTTGCAGGGCCAACCTCCTCTTCTCCTCAACTGCTCCCATCTTGAGTCATCCGTGAAGAGACTTATTTACACCCATACCCTCCCTGATGTCCGGTATGGGTTATGCTTGACTGACCCCGGACCTAGGTTTCCTGGGCATTCACTACCAACCTCTAGGGTTCAAGAGCTCCTACAGACCACTACCTCTGAGTGCATCCAGCTAGCCAGTTTTCAATCCATCTGACCATCAGTTGCCTACTCCTAACCCCATCAGTTTCCACCAGACCATTGTGGATGAGCTCTTGTTGAAGTCCAAGAATAAACATCCACAGCTTTCTCCAGTCTGATGTTACCCATTCAGAACTCCACAAGATTGGTTTGACATGATCACCTGGCACAAACCCATGTTGCTTATCATCCGACTCCCACCTCCAAGTACACCCCAATCGCCTTTAGTATACTCTTCATTAATTTTCCACCACCGTGGTCAAACTGATGGGTCTATGTTACCTGGTACTTCCTTGACCCCTTTATGGATTGGCACCACCTGTACCTCTCGCCAACCCTAGGTACCTCCCCTGTCTCAGTGACCTGTTGAAGAGCTCCATCAGGGTGCAGCCAGTATGTCTGCCAATTCCTAGTTTCGGGTAATGCCATCGGCCCAGGAGATTTGTCTTCTTTAGGGCCTGAGGCTAACTACACTCTTTGGTAGAGATAGCATTATCCGTCCCTCCACCTTACTGGCCTTTTATCCTTATCTAGATGTGACACCCTGGGGTATCTCTCCTCTTGCTCCATTTCTGTTGCTCCCCGATCCCACCACTGCCACTTCTATCCCCCATGCCTTGCTTAGATATCCCATCCTCCCTAGTGAACACAGAGGCAAAGTACTATTAAATACTCTGTCGGTCCCTTCGCTCTTCCCAGCCACCTCCTTCTGATCTCAATCTGCTGAGATGCTATTTTTCTTTTTCTGCTCCCAATGTACTGAAGAACCCTTTCCTCCATGTATCCCTGTGCCAGCTGTGGGTTCATTGTCTTGCTCCCTCACCATCTGGGTGACTTCTAGATGCAAGATGGTACATTTCTTATCCCTATCCCTCTTGTTGTTTCATATTTTTGTAGGTCCCTTCTTTTCTGACCACTACTTGTACCTCACTGGATCCACCAGTATGGTTTGTGTGACCTGTTCCTTTACGCTTCAACTTAGCTGGATCCTGACTGCCTGGTGAAGTCCCTGTTTTACGACCTCCCATCTCCTTTCCACACTTGTCATTGATGTAATCCCTTCATGATCCTTGAGAATATTTCCCATGCCCACAAAGTCTGCCCCCCAGTCACTGCCAGTGTCCTAGATCTCCTCCCCCATGCTATTTGGAACCAGACAGTATTGTGGTTATTCCCAGTCAGGATGTCCTGTACAATCAGGTCCCTTATCAGTCCCCATCTGCAGAACCATATCCAGTACATGCCCCTCCCTTGTGGCTCCATCACATGCTGTGCTAAGAACACATCCTGGAAGCCGGCCCAGCAGCTCTGCCTTGGCTGTCTTAGAGGATGGTCTCAGTTTGTTCCTGGTATATTAATGTCCCCATCAACACCACTCCATCCCTTTTTGTCCACACTGGCAATGATGTTGTCCACAAACCATCTCTAGAATGTCACTCATCCCGGAGGGCATAATACTGCACCCAGCTTGACCTTATTCTGCTGGGGATTAAGGTACCCATAAGGCTCCATGTTTCCTCTGCCTCTTCTACCTTGCATTTCTATGTCATCCTACGAACATAGCCACCCACCCCCTCTGCCTCCTTTCTATCCTCCCAAGGTGTACCGCACGCTGGGTCCCAGTCATAGTTTGTTGGCCTTTATCTCCGTGACCGCCACATCCAAACCCCGGAACAGTGCGTCTTGAATTCTGCAACTTGTCACAAGCCTGGCATTTACTACACCAACCCACACCCTTATCCCTGATCCTCTTGTCGAAACCAACCTAGATTCCTTTATGCTTCCATCCTCCCTCTGCCTCCTGAAACCTCCACCTCTGTTTCCCTCTCTCCTTGGGCTTGAAGGCTACTTCTCATCTGAGGAGAGGGCTTCTTTCAGCCCTCCTTTATCCCTTCCCCTCTGTAGTTTAATCCCCATCTTTCTTGAATGTAGTCAGATCCTCTGTTTAAGGACTTTCTTCCTAATGGGGCAAGATTTTAAGCCTGTCCTTGGCATACAGTCCTGTCCTCCAAACTCCTTCCAGTCTCAACACCCCAACCCACCTCTTCACCCCACTCGAGCCAGTCATTAATCTCTAGCTTATTTTTTTCCACTGAGGCTTTGTGCTGGGTATATTCCAAAAGGAATGTTGCATCCATTATCCTGACAGACTTGGCAAGTTCTGAACCTGCTTGATTTCCAAATGCTCTCTAGATCGTTAATTCAAATGTACCAGGAAATCCAGTTCACTCACAATCCCCAACCATTTCATACACTAGAATTTTGCTCTGTATATTCAGCCCATTGATACTCACTACCTTCACCTGGCTATGGTATTCACCCTGTCCTCCCACTGATACCCTAATCATCGAGTCTCCCAATAACAGAACTTAACACCGCCTATCATCTTATGGTTACCCACTATGCCTTCAGCCTCTATCCCTCATTCATGATCTCAATCCATGGAGTCTTCTGCCTTATTAGAGACCCTTGTCACCCTCCTTCCTCCCCTGTTATTTTTGCCCACTTTCTCAAACCCTCTAATAGGTGTCCCTTTAACCTCTTATCTGAACCATTATCCTGGCCCTGATGGTTTCCTTTCCCCCACCACATCCTCCCCTGTAAAAGTACCTGCTTCAGAGTTCTGTGGGTCCCTTAGCTAGGGCCCATCTTGATACTGACTCTACTGAAGGGGGCTCTCACCTGTCTCCCAGTTTTCCAGTCATGGTTCTCCTCATGTCTGCAATATGTTGCATTCCCCCTTTGCTTAATATTTATGTTTCCCTCCCACTGGGATATTTCATCCTTCCATTGCTGGATTGTGATGCCCATGTATCTGATTCTCTCCCGGCCTCTGTATCAGTTTCATCCACCAACCCTTCCTCCTCTAGGTTGCTTAGTAGCTCAAATTTATTGGACACTCTATGTCAGCCTCCATCAAGTAACCTTACCACCTGATCACCTTTCAAACTGCCCCTTCTTCCCCTCTTGCTCTGTTCACTTTAGAGCTCCTTCCCAGTCTGCTGTTTTAGGCTTCCCCACAACAGCCCCTTCTGACTTTCCCTCCACCTCTTGTATCAGAATGTTCACCCGACGCTTCCCCTTAGTGTCAATATCCCTATCTAAGGGTCCTCTTCCCTAATATCCTCCAGCTTGCTGTAACATAACGTCTGTAATTTCAGAGTGTTGCCCTAGCCTCCCTATACCCCACCTTCTGCTGCCCATATCCACACCCCTTATCCTTGGGCACCCTCACATACCTTTGGCTTACCTTAACTGTATACCCACTCCTGATTCAAGATAGTTGCTCAGAGTGTGCAGACCAATCTCTCATGCCCAATTGAGAATTATTGCCATCCCATAGCCTGCAGCCTACAACCCTTCCAAGTAGTTGCCATGGTGGAATATGCCCACCCTGTTTATCCCCTGTTTCTGGCACACCCCTTTCTCAGTCCCTTTCCTGAATGCTTTCCTTATACTGACTGCAGTTATTACAAACCCAATTTAACCCCACCAATAGTTCTAAGTCTCACAAACACATAAGCAGTTCAGTGTGTCCAGTCCCACTAACAGTGTGTGTATGCAGACATTGTACTTTATGATGTCACAGGCCTACTAGTTCTGTTGCTTCACTTCAGTCCAAACAGAAATACTAGCCCTTCAATCCCAACCCCAGTCGCTTTCAGTATTTAAGATATAAAACAGGGTGGGTGGAGGGTTCTTACCACTAACACCAGTAAACAACATATTTAAATTTCACTAATTATCACTGCTAAACAAGTGTTCCCAAGCTCTGTGTTACAATATCACAGCCTGGTAATAGTTCTAACTCAAGGTAGTAATTTTAACAACAGAACTACTCATGTACAAAACTATTCTAATATTTCAGTTAAAACAGAATATAACCCCAGACCCTGTCCTTACTAGCTTCCTGCTTATGTTCCAGCGGAATTTTGAAAGACATAATTCCTTTATGTCCCTCCTCAACACCAGGGAAAACACATTTAAATTTCACCTAATTATCACTGCTAAACAAGTGTTCCAAGCCTCAAAAGTTACAATATCACAGCCCAAGTAACAGTTCTAACTCACAGTAATTTTAATAAATAGAACTAATTTCATGTACAAACTATTCAAATATCAGTTAAACAGAATATAACCTTAGACCTCTGTCCTACTAGCCCTACTTATGTTCCCAAGTGAACAATGAAAGACATGTAATTCCTAATGTCCCTCCCTAACACCAGGAACACAACATATTGAATTTCACCTAATTATCAAAAGTTACAACATCATGTGCCCTAGTCACAGTTCTAACTCAAGATAGTATTTTAAATAGAACTAAATTCATGCAAAACTATTCAAATATTCTGTTAAACTGAATGTAACCCAGACCTCTGTCCTTATCAGTTTCCTGCTTATGTTCAAGGAACAAATGAGATACCACCTGCTTTTCTTTAAGAGTTCTGTTCATTTCTCACCACTGATGTGAGACTGACTGATTCATAATAGTGAACAAAAAGGATTACACTTCAGTATTTAAACCAATTGTTATGTAGAGATACAGTTTATTGTAGAGTCAACATCCAAAACACCACTGCAGTTCAGTATCAACCTTAGGCTTTTCGTGCATCCCAACACACACACTTCGGGAAACCTAACATAAGTACTGGGACTACTAGTTGACATTCTGAATGTTGACTTGCACAAATTTGCTATTCACTTACAACTGGTTTGTTTGACCCACTGGAATGAATCTTTTATTTTGTATCCTGTTTGTTAGCCACCGTTTTTGCACTGATGGTCCAATTCCTGGGACTCACTTGATCCTTCTTTTCTAACTGATCTATATTGCAGTATCCTCCTGTTGCTGTTGTTATGGAGTATTGTGTGGAGACTCTACCTCTGTATCTGGGGTATTGGCAGGCTGGAATAGTTTTGTCGGAAGGTGGTACCACGGAAGATGTAGCCACCGCGTCGTTTGTCACGAAAGGACTGGTGTCGGTTACAGAAGCGGGTAGGGAGAAAGGGAGTTCTAGTCTGCTCACGAGCTAGAAGTCATCCGTCCTCTTTTCCTTTTAGGTACTTCTCTAGTGCCTGTCCAAACAGCATGTCACCTTTGAATGGAAGCTTGTGTAATGTGGCCTTTCATTCCTTGTTGGAGTCCCAGCGTTTCATCCATAGTGATCTCCGGGCACGGTTGGTAATAGCCGCTGATCTGGCATTGATCTTTAATGCATCGACTGCCATGTCCACCAGGTATTTGGTGGAGAGAATGGCTGCCATCTAATAGGGAGGACCTGGGATTTCGTGGGATGGACTTGTGCATTTCCTGGAGCCAGGTGAGCTGCACTCTGGTGGCATAATAGTCATATAGGCCACTCTGGTGCCCAAGCCGCGTTCAGTATATCTTTTAGAGGTGGTCCTGAGCTTATGCTGATTGGGCCTGAGACCAGAGGCAGACTCAGTAGGGTAGGACCATCTTTTGTTGAGGGCCGCTATCTGAGGGTCCATGGCTGGTGGGTGCACCAGAGGGCAAGCTTGTCCTCCTGCAGTGTGTCATTCTGTCCCACGATTTCCTCTCCGGAATTCTGGTGGGTTTCGAGGATGACCATTCCTTAAGAACAATTTCCTCGATAACCTCACAGACAGGAAAGGCCTCTGCCAGTTTAGCTGTGGGTTGTAGAGACGGGACTAACTTTAATGGTGTGGCGGGAGTGGTGGTGTCGAATTCCACTGTTTCCATAATGTGGTGAACCAGAGGTGGTATTCGGTCAGGGAAGCACCACTTTGCGGTGATTATTTGTGAGTCTTGGTGTAGACCACCATCTTCCTCATTGAAGGAGGTGTCTGAGTCAGCCCAGGGAGTGGGCATGGGCTTCTCTGCCTGTCTGTTAAGGAGTGGAGGGCGAGTTGTGTCAGGTGTTGGGTGGATCTGTTGGTGCTTGGAGAGTTCAGTTAGCTGGTGTAGCATCGCTGCTAAGACCTCTTGTTGCACCGGCATGAGTTTGTTGTTTTGAAGGCGCGCTGCAGCGGTGTCTGAGCGGTGTTGGTTGATTGGATCAGGTGAGGAAGGAGATGCGTCATCCTCCGAGGCATGAGGGTCAGGTTGTGTGGTGAAGTCCTCCATGCAGGATGTCACAGTCTGCCTGACTGGTGAGATGGCAGTGTACTACACTGTCTGCAGCTCCTGATTTAGGCATGTTCACCTGAGGAGATAGAGAGAGAGGCTGCGGGGCATGGTGGTGGCTTGATGCAGTAGTCAGTTTACAACAAAATGCTGACATTGTCAAGGGGTTATGGCGCATAGGCTGAATGGTTGCATGTACATGCTGCAGGAGGCACTGAAGTGATGGACTGCAGAGACTGGCAGGTAATGAGAAAGAATTGTTGAATGAAGACATGGCCTGTCAGCATGGCGCTGACGTCCAGTGGATGCCTCATAATGTGCCTCCCTGTAGGGTATGGTGTGCAGGCAGGGGATGTTGGTATGCCTTAAGAGGAAGGCTCCTGAAATTGAGCAGAAATGCAGTCAGAAGTCCTGCCAGTGATGGTGTAATTGATTTAACAGGCAAGCAACGCAGGGCTGAGCAGAAGCAGGGAGTTGGTAAGACCAGCGAGGAGAAGTGGGCTGTTGGGCACCACTCATTGCTGAAAAGTGCTGTGGACAGTATCGCATGGCTGAGGGAGTGCCGTGCAGTGATACGGAACAAACGAGACTTAAGGGGAAGTTCTCGCAAGCGTGACTTGGCCAATGAAATTGCGCACCTGATGGAGCAGCGCGAGGAGAGGCTTTGAGGAGGAGGAAGAAGGTGATGGCGTGGTAAGGGCGTGGACCCCACGGGGGGGTCATAAACTAACATGCCATGGGATCCATCTTGGCAGCCATATGCAGCAGAGATGCCACAGCATGGAATGTCCTCCGCAGAAGTGGCAGCAGATAGAGTATGGATGAATGTCCTCGGCAGAAGTGGCAGCAGGTAGGCGGTGGCTGATCCTGGCAGGGAGGAGCTGTTGAGCTTGGGTGGTGCAGTCTGTTATGGCATACTGAGATGTGTTACACATGGGAAGCGCCTGTCCGCTCATGAGGGGAGTCCAGAGCGCTAGGCATATAGCTGGTAAGGGCAGCATCTGAGATCGCCATACGGGTTGTCAGAGAGCTGAGGCGGCAGCAGTAAGTTCAAGGAAATACCAGCAACCATGGTGGCATGGAGAGTTAGCGTCTGGAGCCGCTGCTGTGAGGGGGTCCAGAGTGCAGTGGAACCAAGGCAGGAGAGTAATGCGAGCAGGAGTAGGGGAGGCTCTGAAACACAGAACTATCAAGTAGGCACAGAACAGTGGGTTTTGCAAGTAACTTTGTGGAATGCACATTGCAAGTAACTTTGTGGAATGCACAATATTCCTGTCTAACTGGGTCTAATGCATACCAATGTGCCCAAGAGAGGCAGAGCTAGCTAATCTGTCTGATCATGCAAGGCAAGCAGTAGTGAGGGATGTTTGTAGCTGTATACCTACCTGTAGTAAAGGCTCAGTGATGGAGTTCTGGAAGAGGCGACAACTTTGATAGATGCACAAAGGAATTGATTACATGACGGGAGACATCCAGAGGGACATTTCATCTATTGGTCGGGCAGCATCAAGACAACCTATCCGCACACAACCTATGATGTAAGGTAGGTGGAGGCCTCTGAGACCATCCCCTCAATCCACCACAGAAAATAAAAATACTTGTAGCAGTTTCTTTGACTCAGGGGTCAAACATTTCTTTATCAACTAAATGACTATGAATTTAGGTGAACAAGAAGTATGAGGTGAAATTGACAACTGGGGGTTAGGTTGACTTGTAAGTCATATTTTTACAAGAATTGTCAGTTGTGAAACAGTCTGTCATCTGAGGTAATACATGTGATCAGTTTAGAGTTTAAAGGAGATAAGAAATGATTTTCTTTATTTAACTGTCCTTCCAGCTTCCTTTCCATGACAGTTATGAATTCTAATAAGGCAGTGACAATTTCTGATAAATAAATAATTTAGCTTTTAAGGTTCTCCCAGAAATAAACAGTTCCACTTTCCTACTGTGCTACTTGTTATGTCTTCATATTTATTAATTTTATGATATCAATAACATTACTCCATGCTAGTTGTTTGAATGGCCTGCAATAGTGTTATTGTGTCATAGAAGGTCCACAGTATGGAAAGAGGGAGCTGAGGAAGGATTCAGGTAGTCACAAAGGGTATACTGCTGTCGACACGTTAAGGGGTGCCGCAACCACTTTGTTGTCATGCAGGAACTGATTTTGCAGCACCATAAGGATGGTGTCCCATTGTTACCCCTGCCCCAAACACTCAACCTGAGTCATTATATCATATGGAAGTGCGGGGGAATGTGCCCTGGGGCAGGGCACAATGGGTGAGCATAACTACCGGTGCAATGTTCTCAATGGACTTATGCAGCAAACCTGTTATTGTGTTACTATTGTTGCTTGTATAAATCTGTTTCATGTATACTGTTCTTTAGTTCATTGTCACCCGGCGTTTGCGTGTTATGGGCCGGTCATGCCAGAAACGGTCCCTGTGACAGTGCACTCCTTGTTATCAAAGTCATAAAAAAATGTTCACCATCAGCATTGTGCTGTCACTGAATATATTTATGTTTTTTGGTGCCTAACATGGTGAGCCTCACAAAGATAACAAATTAGAATACAAGTTTCCAAAAAGGCCAAAACATATCAGAATATTGAGATATAAAAGGCGCAGGAGTGGGTATCTAGAGGTGTAAAAATTGCTTCCTATCAATTTTGGAGGAGTGATTCTTACCTGGTTTAATAATAATAAATAATTTAATAATAATTTTATTTAGGCGTTTTGATTGCTATATTACCGCACACAAATAACAAATCAGAACAGTAAAAATCATTAAGAAATGCAATTAAAACAAAACACCCATAACAGTTGTGTTCTTAAAATGAAGCTCTATAAAAGTCTTCAAACCTCTCTTAGCCTTCCACAGAAGTGCACTCTGCAACCGGTGTGGTAGAGAGTTCAAAGGGGGGCTGTATACCAAATGTCTGAGTACTCAAGATCAAATTACCTTGAACTGTAGCAACCTCATGTCCGAGGAGGATCAATTTAGTGATAAGGAACCAGAAGTTCTTCTGATAGACTGGGCCCATATTGTGTAGTGCTGAAAGTCCGTGTCGACTTTAAAGGTGATTGCCACCAACCTGCAGCCAGTGCAGTTCGCGTAGCATCGGAGTAATGTGACAGGTTCTGCTAGAACCCATCAAAACTGGGCTGCATTCTGCACTAGCTGGAGTGATGGATTCAGCCCTGAAGCCTAGGAAGGGGTGCATAATCCAAACGAGGACAGAAGACATGAGCTACGTTGGTAGGTTGCTGACAGAATAAGATGCCATCCTGGTGATGTTCCTAATATGGTAAAGGAAGTCTTATCGATTGCCGTTACCTGCGAGTGCAGTGTCAGTCCACGCTGCAACCATCTCAGGTTCTGCACGGATTCAGAGGTCGGAGAAATGCCCAAGCAAATCCCGACGGCCCATCACCTTAACCCCCATCCGATGACCCAGGTCCACAATGAGTACCTCAGTTTATCAGAATTCATCCGTCAGCTAGAATTCATCCACCCTGATTTTGTTAGACAGCTGTTAAAGACTGAGAGAGCTCAATCTAGTCGGGCAAAAGAAAGGTAGATGTGTATCATCTGCATAATAGTGAAACTCGCCCATACATCCTTACAATGTCTCTGATGGGTTATGACCACGGCAAATATGGGTGATAATACTGAACCTTGTCACCCTACAAAAAACAAAGCTATGAATCTGAGGAAAACCTGACACAACTTTTTGATCTTCCAGTGTGAATGTTGAACTACTTAAGATGTTCCAGATATCTATGAATGCCTCAGGTACTTATCAACAATGTGACGCGGGTGGCTGCTGAAAGGTCAAGGAGAACCAAATGAATGACTTTCCATTCTAGCCATCAAGAGATCGTTGAGCATCCGAACCAGCGCTGTCTCAGTACTATGTCTTTTATGAAACCGGACTGGAGGTTCATACATCATGGATTATCAAATGGTCTTCCAGTTGTGCAGCCACTACTTTTCAATCACCTTCCCATGAAGGGAAGGTAAGAGATAGGTCTCTGGTTTCAGACACTCAGGGTCCACAGCAGATTTCTTCAAGAGGTGTCACCACCTCTTTTTCAGGAGCTAGGAACTCACCTGTTTCCAGGAGCACCTGACTCACTGGAAAAGGTCTGGACCAATGATGTCAATACAACCCAAAGTTAAGGGAGGTTGGTCCAGGTCCAAACTATTAAGCTCGTAGGGCACATATGCTGGATGATCTCATGACATCAATGAACCCAGCTGACTGAAGGAATCCGTGAAAGCCGAGGCACCGTGATCTCACCCCAGTTCATGGCAACTCCCATAGAGTGTGTGATGGCAACAACTCATCTCTCATGTCGGCCACCTTTATTTACGAAGAACCAAGCAAGCTCATCGCATCTAATTATAAAACTTTTTGAACTTGAAGATAGCTGGGTGTACAGTCTGTCCACAGTTCAAAACAGCTGAGCTGGCTGGCCTTGAGCAACCACAATCTCCTTGACAGGAACCCTGCCTTTCATGGGTGATTGCAGATTGGTAGACCAAATAATGATCCATCAATCTAAGATGGTCTGCACCAAGGGTGGACCTTCACCAGCAATGCTCTAACCTTCGCCCCTGTCTCCGCATCGCCCTCAATGTTCCATCAAACAAAGAGGACTTGGGGCGGAAGGAGAGGGGATGAACACGAACTGGAGCAATGAGATCCAGAGTCCCAGCAACGGCTGTGTTATAGGCCAACACGAGCGTCTCTAGATCACTGCTTGTCAACGCGGGAGACCAGAGGTCAAGTATCGCTACAAGGCCTTGGTTATCTATATCCCGCAAAGGGCAGCATCTAACCAACTCTGTAGGGGCAGGCCTTCTAGAAGGGGAGCAAAAACTAAACCCCACGGTGTAATGATCTGACCACCCAACGGGTTCAACCCCCACATCGGATGCCTTGACCTCTCGAAGGAAGATTAAGTCCAAAGAGGGTCCACATTTATGTGTTGCAGAGGCAACCACCTGTGTAAGGCCCAGTGTTGTCATTAACTGGAGGAATGTTGACCAAATTGCGAGGGTTCGTCATCGACCCAGGTGTTGAAATCACCCAGAACCATCAATCTAGGTGATTCAAATGCCATATCGATGACGAAGTCTGACACTTCCTGAAGGAATTAGTTCCTCATCCCGGGTGGATGGTAATGAGGCGATTCAATGCCTACACCTGCTACAACTATATACTCAAAGGACCAACCCTCCCGACTAGTAGCCTGCTAGGCCAAGTTCGGTCTTGAAACAGACCTGCAACCCTCCCCCATGATCCAAACTTGGGCGGTTAACACCGAGTACTGGGCTGAGTCATAGCCTCCAAAATTGGGCCCGAGTTATCATCCAGCTGTCTGTAATGCAAGCCAGGTCCACCATACCAACAAGATCAGCATTACTGTGTCTTGTTTTTAATGGACCTGGTGCAGCACCACCACCAAGTTGGATGAATCTCGCTGGCTGCACAGGCCATTTGCCCATCATAACCGGTGGTGCCCTTGGGTATTGGCACCAGACATGGAGAACCATGATCAGGATTCCATTTTGCCCCAGGGCACCTTCTGGTATTAACCATCTCAATACAATGACCCCCCTTGATCATTCTCCCCTGTTCATAACCCCACACCCTTCTCCCCTCCTACGCACAATGCTCAGTGCTCTGCTATGCTGGTATATCTCAAACTGAAGAGGGGGAGAATAAAAAGGGTGAAGGGCACGAAGAGAGGAAGATGAGTAGTGCACCACTGTGGGGGCTGAAGACCAACACATACTGCAAACTAAGCTACACAATACAATAGGGTATTAAAGTATATAACTATTAAAGGAAACATTCATGTACAGTGGCTGACATGGTTTGAAAACCCAGGAAAATCTCTTTCAGACTGAGTATTCGGTTGGCCTGTAGCTGGAAGCTACCCCAGAGACATAGATGAATGAGTCTAATTCATCATAATCGTACATTGTAGCCATTTGTAGAATGTGATATCATCGAGAGCAAGCTGTGTTTCACCAGTATAGTAATGCACAGCTTTGTTCCCTGATAGCATTACAGTGTTGTCAAAAGGATACAATGTTTATTTTCAATTTATTTATTTGAAAATTGGTAATTGGAAGACACACTGAGCCAAGGCTCACTTCAGGCACAACCTCTGAAATAATGTAGAATTAATGTTGAACAGGCTCCGGCTACCTATATCTGTGGCGTGCTTCCAGCTATAGATAAGCCCAGTACCTTGTGTGAAAGAGCTTTGGCATGTTTTCCAACTGTGATGGCCATTGGACATGACTGTGTTACTTTAACATAGTGCTGGGAGAGACTAGATGGGCATTGTTTTTCAGTCTTGTTAAATGTAATTTAATGCAAAATATGCACTTTATCATCACTTTGGAGATGCCAGCCTTCATAAGTCACTTATGGCTCTGCTACAGAAGAGTAAGAGCCTCACACTTGAAGATCAATTGTATATTTTGAGTCAGACCATAGCAAATTATACCTATAAACACAAATGCTCAGGACAGTGAAGAAGATAGAAATGCTATTCAGAGATGCAATTGTTTTTGTTCTGAAACTGGGGACCCAATATGGTCACTCAAGAGATCTTACAGGCTTTCAACAGAAACAAATAGAAACTAAAATATATTTGTTATTGAATATCTGTTCTCAGAATGTCCCATGAGATGCAATATCTCATTTACAGGGCCCTAGGGTAGTTGCACCATCATTTACACAAAGTGCAAATATGTGACACATAGAGCATTCATTTCTAAACAAAATGAGTTTTAGGAAGGAAAGGCACGTTGTTTATATGGCACCCAATCCCAGGGACTCCGTGCTCTTACAACAAACAGCAGAACATTTCATAAAAAGTAAGTTATAAATAAAAGTTAGGCCCAAAACCCAGTAAATGAGTTTTAAGTTGACTTAAAAGGACTGGAGAAGGAGCCCCTCTCCTCCAGGGATGAACATTTCATAAAATTGGGGCAGCTACATCAAACTCCTGATCACCTAAGGATTTAAGTCTGGATCTTGGTAGGGAGACTCAGGTTTGCTCTCAATGATCTGAGGGCAGCAAGAATAAAACAATGGTTGATGCTGCTTAAGTAGTTATACATGTTGACCCCTTTTGACCCCTTTTGGTCTGGGGGTTTTAGATGCCATATATTCATTTTCAGTGAGAGGTGCTCACACAAACAACTTATTTGACCTTCCCAGCTCTGATGTGGCCTCCCAGGATGTTGGATACTCTTCAGACCAATGGAGGGCTGCAAACAAGAGGCGTTAGCAAACAATCCCTCACACAAATTTCAGTTCCAAAACTTGATTAATGTCCAACCAAGATCATTTGTTCAAATAAAAGTTCATTAGCATATTATTTGTAAAACTGTACTAATCTCAGTACTGGGGGTTCAAGATGGATGTTAAAGTCCATAGTTAAAGCCACATTCCTCAAAGAGAATGGATTACTTCAGGTTATATCTGTATTCTGTAGAGAGGATGGATTGCTTCTAGATCCATCCATAGTCCACAAAGGGTATGGAGTATTTTGGGGATGCTGCCCACAAAAGATAAAAGTCCAGAAACTTTAGGACTGTGTGCAGCCCTGGGGCACATAGAATTAGGCAGCAGCATGATTTAGACAGATGGTATGGGCTTTATGTACTCAAATGTATGAAGGACCTATCATGAGGTAAATTTAAACAGAGCATTTATTTTATTGCTTTAGACATTCCTGGAGCAAAGGCACCTGATGGGAGTAATGGCACATTTGACACCATTGAGATGCACAGAGAATGTCTTCCTAACTTCCTTTCCATAGACCTAGTACTCCAAGCCAACCTGCCTGCCAAGGGAGAGTCCGTAAGAACTGAGCTAGGTTTCTGTGCATCTCAAAGGTTTGCATCACCATCCTGTAGTTAACGACAGTAGACTGTGACCGTGAGACCAACAATGTGCTCCACCAAGTCCTTCACCATGTCCCTATTCTGATGAGACTGGCTTGGATTGCCATACAATTTTAGAATGGGGAAAGAGGGGTCTTTCCCACTGGTGGACTATGGGTACAAGGGGTCCTGCTGCTTCAGCTTGTCCAAAACCAGACACCAGCCCCCATGGGGCAGAGAGTCCTGGCTGAATTAAATCCCCAGTATCACAGCCTGGGAATCCTCCTGCCTGGCTGGGCAAGGAGGGGGACACTGAGCGGTACCTTAAAAAGTTATTTTATTTCAAATAATTTGCATTTCTACTAAGAAGATGTATTTTTGTAGAAGAAAATAAAATATCTCTCATGAAATGGTATGTCCATAGGGATTCACCCTACTGTAGCCTGATGAGATGGCTGATGATCCCATGATCCGCAAGGAGTTGGATTCACTTCAGCAAAGGCCTTCACCTCTCCAGATTGAAGCATGCAACTTCAAGAACTATCACCCAAACTGAAACTAAAAACTCTCAGAGACTCTTCAGTCCCTGGCAACTAGCTACACCCTCACAGAACTCCCAGCCAACCCAGCTGGCCTAGCCCCCCAAAGCTGACTGGAGTTAACTCATTCAAGCCTATTAGATCTACAGGGGAGCATAAGCTCCCAAAGGGCTACAAACTCATTCAGTATAATTGCACTGAGATAATGTTTTGTTGATTTAACAGTTAAAAGAAAGTACAGGTAAATAAAGCAATCAATTACTTTTATTAATGTATTGGTCATAACACTTTGACATATGAATTGTACACATAAAATATTTGTAAAAGAGAAAACAATTATGTAATAATCATTTGTTAATTATAAAAGTACATATAGGAGCACCTGATGGTACAGCAGAAGTCCATCCAAGCTGGTCACCAGATTTGGGAGGAATCTTGGGTGCCGCACTTGTGCAGCTATGTTGGAAGACACATTGCTGTTGGCTGCATATTCCAACCAGGGAAGGGAGGCAGCACTCTGTTGCCACAGTGACTCATGTTGGTAAGCCAGGGAACTTGATCTACCAACAAAAGCAAGCTGTGTGCATCTGAGCCTCTGCAATATGCTGTGCATCCCACCTATGGACAGGTGAAGAAAATGGTGGAAAATAACAGTGGCACAAGATTATGCCAAGCCCCTGCAGGACCCACATCATTAACCAGGAATCCTTCTCTACTGGATCTAGATTTCTGGAGGAGTAAGGACAACCTCAAAGGCCTCACTATAGGGGCCAAGTCGTGGGAGAGGAAGGATGTGGTAAATAACTAGGAAAGGTGGGCTGCAAGGAGCAGCTTGTCTGTGAGAAGTATAAACACTTCTATGGAAAGAAAAAATGGTACCTACCATAATCCTGTTGTAAATTTCCACAAATATTCCTTTGATAAAAACAATATATTCCATATATAATGCTACTAGACTATATTAAACAAAGCTAGAGCCAGCAGCTGCAGTATAGCTATATGATTATAAACTCAGATTTTTGTCTTAAAGGGGAACCATATATTAACTCCCTGTTCATCTGAAGGCTTAACTCCTCGATTGCTTTTTACATAAGAACCTCCTCAGCAGCCACTTACTTTAATTTTTTAGAAGTCTGATAATAGGAATATGGAGGATTGCACGCAGTTTCCATTTAGTGGAAAGTGTGGTGCTGCACCGCCGCTCAATGTGTTGTAGGTACAGCACTGCACTGTTACAGTTAATGGAGCTGTGCACAGTCCACCATATTTCTGGTTCATGGACTTTGCAAAATAAAATTAAAGTAAGTGGCTGCTGGAAAAAAGGGGTTTCCTATGTAAAAAGCTTAATTGGGGGTTAAGCCTTTCGGTGGTGTGCAGGGCATTATATATACAGTTCTCCTTTAAGAGGCATGATCACTGCCCCTGGTTATTTCTCCTACCCTCTCATTTTTCTCTTCCTTCTTCACACTTCCACCTGCTCCTGAGCTCTCCCAATCCCTTCCCCCCTTCCCCTCTCTCTCATCCTCCTCCCCTACCAGTCCACCCAACCCCCTGCCCCACCTTCTGGCCCAGTTTAAACCATTATTAACATCCTGTGTGTGCCTGATACTCCTATAACTCTCTGCATATATTTCACTGTTATGACTTACTCCCTTATTGCCCTCTTATCTCATCTGTATATGATGTATAATACTGCACTACTGTAATAAGCTGTGTAACTACTGTTTTTTTGTATTGATTGTATGTGCAATTTAATATCTGTACCATCCCCCCTTCCCCCACGATGCATCTGGAAACAAGCTACTTTAAGGTTAATATGTCTTTCCTAATGAAACTCATTAAATAAACAAATCATTAAAAGGAATGGAAAACAGAAATAATAATATTCCTCAGAAATGGGCAAAAAGATAAGATTAACCATGAGTTCCCCATCATTGACTAAACCCACTTCCACTCAACACAGTAAAATCAAATTGGAAAGCCAGCAGTATTAGACATCAGATCATCAAGTTTATTTTAAGATGGAAGCTCACCTGAGTGATGATCCATGACAGTGTGGAGCTGGAATTGTAAAGTACTGTATACGAGAAGTACATTTAACTAAGAACAACAATTTCTGGAGTTAGAAAGTTGTCTTGTCAGGACAGGAGGTGCTGATTGGAAAATTTCATGTCACCTTTGCCACACAAACCCAGTGACCTACACTACTGGTGGTGGTCATCATTAGTATACCTTTTGCCATATACAGTAGAATAATAATAAACTATGGTACTTTTGTACTATTATATTTTTATTTTTCTTCTTTTACCACACATTAACCTAAATCATTTATCCAAAAACTGGAAGAATAGAATAAAATAGTTTTTTTAAGGTGGTTGGAAAACAATGTTGCAGTTTGAAGCCTATGCATGATGGACTTGATTTGTCAAAATGAAGCAATTCAGAGAAATGATTTAGGTTAATGTGTGGTAAAGAGAAGAAAAATTAAAAAAAAAAACTTTTGTGAATACAAAATACCACTGTTTATTATCATTCTATATGGCAAAAGGCATATTGGTGCTGACGCTCATCAGTGGTGTAGGTCATTTTTATGTTGGCTCGCTTGTGCAGCCAACATCTTGGGACAGTGCAGCTTTGGAGGCGTGGTTGCTGTTGGACGAATGCAGGGCATGCATCAGTAGGTGCGTCCCGCATTCCCCAATCAGCCTGCATGCCGGCGCCACACTGTGTATACATCTGAGGCAGTATAGCGCAGTGGTCTAAGGCTCTGAGCTGCAAAGTTGGTGACATCCAGCAGACCAGACCTGGGTTTAAATCCCACAGCTTCCACTTTCATATTGTATGACCCTGAGCAAGTCACTTAACCTCCTTGTGCTCCCCGGTTGCTCCTGTAACAAAGCTTTCAGCTTAATGTGCTATACCTGGTTAAACAACTAAATTAAAAAAAAAAAATAATGTGACGAGCACATCTAAGAAAAAGGCCGCTGCAATCCGAGCAAAGCTCATCAGATGCAGCAGTCCTTTTCTTGCCGTGCTCGCTGCCATTATGTACATGGCAGCACACTGGCTGCCAGACTGCCAACTTGGGGTGCCCAATCCCCCTGTTGGTTGCCCCTGCCCCCTGTGAATGTGCAGATGGGGGAGCCCACTCCCCATCGGCATTAAGCACCCCCCCATTTGTGATATGCCAAGGGGGGAGCCCACTAACCATCTGCAGAAATAACCCCCCAATTGTTTAATGCCAAGGGGTGCCAATCCCCCTCGGCTCTATGCCCCCCTTCTTTGTGTGCCGACGGGGTGCCCAATCCCTGTCGGCATAAATTCTGCCCCCGAGTTGTTTGCTGACAAGGGTGCCCAATCCCTTGTCAGCTACAGACACTCCCACCCTCCAAACAGTTAGGTGGCATGCTGGGAGCCCACCCCAGTGTGTCAAATCCCCTGGAAGAAAAAGCCTGTCCCACGATGGGTTTTTTTCCCCTTTTTGAACCTGTAAAAGGAAAGCGGTCCCTCATAGTCTCCGTGCCCCCTTCCCCCTACCCACACCCACTAAGCACCCCTGCCTCCCCACCCCCTCACCCCATACTTACCTCCAGAGCTCGCGAATGATCATCGGTGGACGGGAACATGTCTGCACTCTTCAAAGCTGACCGCAAAACTGAGGAAATGCCGTAAGCTGTATAATGGGATATATAGGGTTTTTTCAACTTTAGTACATATCTCAGGCATTTTTGTGAATTTTGGCCCCAAATTTTCAACATGGGGTTTTTGGGACCCTCCTCATGAATTATTGCACTGTCATGGCATTATTCGGTCCCGAAAGGTGATTTCGCAGTCACTGCGTGAAATCACCTTTTGGGACCATGTAAGGAAATGACAGTGCCACTGTTCATGAGGGGGCTCTCAAAAACCCTATGTTGCAGATTTGGTGGGAAAATCCAAAATATGACTGTTTTACGAGCATGCATAGCAACTGCGCTACGCACGCTTGTAAGTTAGTGAATTTGCAATATTTTCATGCCAGATTCCCAACATTGGCATTTTACTACACCTTCTTGTGAACCATACAGCTATCTTTTTTCACATCCTGCCTGAAATGTGTTTTCGCACTTCCGGCACAGAATAGCACGGTCGTGGTGAAATCAGTTTTTGGGACACATTATGAAAATGACAGTGACACTGTTCATGAGAAGAGGTCCTAAAATGCCTGTGTTGAAAATTTGGTGACAATACTCCATAAAATGACTTTTACGAGTGTGCGTAGCAACTGCGCATCGCATGCTCGTAAGTTAGCGCATTTGCACTACTTTCATGCCACATTCTCAACATTGGCATTTTACCACACCTTCTTGTGAACTGTACAGCTTTCATTTTTCACATCCTGACCAAAATCTGTTTTCGCAGTTCGGCACAGAATAGTGTGGTTGCTGTGGAAAGTCCGTGTTTGAGACACATGATGAAAATGACAGTGACACTGTTCATTAGCTGATGCCCTAAAATGCCTATGTTGAAAATTTGGGAACGAAAGTCAATAAAATGAGTGTTTTATGAGCGTGCGTTGCACAGTTTCCACACACACTCATGACTTTGTGAATTTGTAATAGTTTCACTCCAGCTGTTCATCATTGGCATTTTTCCATACCTCCTTATGAACACTACAACTGCCTGAAATTTGTTTTCTCATGTCCGGCACAGAATTGCATGGCCGCTGTGCAAAATCAGTTTTCGGGACAGTTTGAGGAAATGATGGTGACACTATTCATGAGCAGAGGTCCTAAAATGCCTATGTTGAAAATTTGGTGCCAAAACTCCATACAATGACTGTGTTGCAAGCGTGCATTGCACATTTTCCACACACCCTTGTAACTTCGTCAATCTGCAAAATTTTCATGCCACATTTTCACCACTGGCATTTGTGCACATCTCCTTATCAACAGTCCAGCTGCCATTTTTCACAGCCTGCCCAAAACGTGTTTCCACAGCTGTGGCACACAATAGCGTGCTCGCTGTGCAAAATCACCTTTTGAGACACATTCACAAAATCACAGCACTATGCATCTCTAGCTCTGCCACTCCCACCGCCAATGCCAGCGCAACAACATTCGGCATTGATGAAATACTTGTGCTTTTTTGTGGCAATGTAAGTGGATCCTTTCTTGGGGGATGTGCACAACCTGGTGGAGCCACTTAGAATTCATTGCTTATGATTCACGTCACCTATACTAGCAGACCTCAAACTATGAGCTCAGTAAAGGTGACATTAGTAAAGTTGACTTTTCTATAGCTCATTAATTAATAATCCCATGCTAGGATTAGAATCGAAGTCACCTGCTTTTCAAGTTGTGACTAAACCTCTAGAAACATAGCATTTGTTAGCAGAAAAGGACTGCTTGGCCCACCCAGGTTGCCCCTGCCAAGTCTGTCTCTGCAGACCCTAACTGGTCTCCAAGGCCTTCCCTCCTCTTTGCCTATTTACTAATGTTCCTCTGTGTCTATCCCCTGCATGCTTGAAGCACCCTATTGTTTTCACCTGCACCACTTCTGCTGACAGACAGTTCCAGGTGGCCACCACTCTTTCAGTGAAGCAGTACTTCCTCTCATACCTCTTAAACTTCCCCCTCCAGATTTGTTGCATGCCCTCTGGTCTTAGTGCTCTTCTTCATTTGAAAGAGACTCCATTCCTGCACCCTATTCACCCTGATGAAGTACTTTTAGGTCTTTATCATGCCCCCTCTTGCTCTCCTCCCTTGCTGAGTGTACGTTTTGAGATCCCTCAGTCTCTTCTTATAGGGCTTTTAATGCAACACCTGTATCATTTTAGCTTCACTCCTCTGGACAGTCTCCACTCTGTCTATGTCCTTTCAGATGTGTGACCTCCAGAACTGGACACAGTACTCCAGGTGCCAGATATTCACAGCTTTGCGCTGAGTGCAGACTGTTTGCCTAGGTTTTTCACCCCATTTGTGTGGGTCTGCAATATTCAAAAGACCAAATAGCACCAGCGCAACAGTGCAGTGCCAGTGCTAAAAGATAATGTATGCATGGTGCAAAGTGAGGAGCAGGGACATGCATACAGGTGTAACGGGATATTCAGTGCCTTAGTGCTGCGCAATGTATGCTAGTGTGACACACAATGTGGGACAAGTTACCACCCATGAAAAGGTAGCCTTAACTCTGGGCAAAACAAGGATGGGGGGGCTTAGACATAGCAGCAACAGGCAACACTGCTGTATGCAACAACAGCAGCATGGTGCACCTGATGACTGCAGTCAATGAGGAGGAAGAGTGGGCAGAAGGCCACCCTGGGCCACTCTGTATGCCAAGGAAGAGATATACTGCAAATAGATGGTACTGGCCATGAGTGCCCATGATGCATTCATCTGGCACCAGTCCCAACACTGCCAGGCATTTGAGGGCAGCCTAGTAACAAGCGGTCACCTTTTTGTTGCATACATGCAGCACACACAGCCATTCCCCCCATAGGAGGTACACCAACACAATACAGCACACACATGCTGCATTGAGGGGAGGGAGGGTGTTGGGGAGGGTGGTGAGGATGGATGTACAGGTGCCCAGGATGCACCACATAGGTTCTGCCAGTGACTGGGGTCATCCACACAATGAACATGTTCCAGTGATGGGAATGCCCCTGACATCACTGGGCATGTATGATGGTATGTGTCTGCTCCCTCTGGGGCATATACTGTACCACTGCACCCATTCAGGGTGCTGGTGTTAGTGCACCCATCATTAGAGTGGCAAAATCTGAAATTCGCCACCTGTTCCCAAAGGTCATCCCCCCTGGAGTTTGAATCCTAAGTTAAGGGGTGTGTGGGAGGCACAGCATAAACAGCAATAGGCAAATTTGCTGACTGGCACCCTAATAACAGGTGCATTACTGCAGGCGTATTCTGAGGGGAACCATACCACACACCTGTACATGCACTCCATCACACATGGCCAGCCATGTGTGTGTAACTGTGAGACTCCCATACCATTGGCACAGTGTATGTGGGTCACCGGACAGTATGATGGTGTTGTCCACTGTTAGTAGACACCTGCCAGCTGGACCCATCTATGTGTGGATAGCTGCATTCAATGTTACCTGACACACAATATGTAGTAATGTGTCCCTCACAATACTGGCTACCCATGCCTCTGTGGTATCATATACACACACTGTAGCAGACAAAACAATATGTCTATGGCATGCAGAACAACCAACCATGTCTGTGGTCCTTGTCTTCTGGGACACAGTAATCTGTGCTGCTATGTTCAAACCCAGCCTGCAGCTACTGACTTGTAGATCCAGTGCACTATACAGGTGGTGCTGTGTGCAGCCTGACATAGCCCGGGCAATCTGCACATGGTAATGCATGCAAATCAGGCCACAGTGATGTGCCAATGTGGCGGATTACCTTCAGAATGCCTAAGTAGGTTAATTTTGCATATCCATTTTGAATATGGAACATTTTTGCCCTGGGCAAATGTGTCTGCCCTGCACAAACATGTTTGCCCTGGGTAAATGTGTCTAAAGTTTTAGTACAGCTCTCCAGCATTTCACCTGCACTGTTGTTTGTAGTTGTTATGTACCACGTCTTTGCTGGGACCCACAGTGGCCACATGGTTCACCTGTGCCTGACTACTCTTTGTGCTGGGTTGCTGTTGCTGTTTGCACTGCCCAGCTGCCATATTCAGAGCTGTCGTCTTTGCTGGGCTGTCTTTGCACTGCACTCACAGTCATGTTTGCCCACCTTCATTGTTCTGCTATATTCAGCAGTGTTTGCCCCTGGGCTATTCCTTTGAATACTGCATGCTATTGGCTGTGGGCTAATTTTGCCTGCCGGACAGTGCAAAATTTGCCCGTGGGCAAAGTTCTGAATATTGGGCCCCAGGTTGGGCCTCACTAATGAGCAATATAGTAGCAACACTACCTCTCTCCTCTTGCTGGAGATACCTCTCACTATGCATCCCAGCATCCCATTGGCCCTACCCACTGCTTTGTCACACTGTCCTGCCACTTTGAGGTCAACAGATTTAATAACACCAGGCCCTTTCCCATTTAATGACTGTCAGTACCTTTTCCCCCATCCTTAATTCAATTCCTGGGTTCCTAGGCACTAGCTGCATGATTTTGCAGTTTTGGGCATTAAACCTCAACTGCCATGCTCTTGCACACTCCTCACATTTCCCAAGGTCCCTACACATTCTTTCCACCTCCTACTGAGTGTCCACCCTATTGTAGATGTTGGTGTCACCTAAAAAAAAGGCCCTTCCAGTTCGTATTCAATGTCTCTTATGAAGATATTGAAGAGGACCAGTCACAGAATTTTGCCCTGTGGCACTCTATTGGTCACTTTCTCATCATTTGAGGGAGTGTTGTTAACCACCACCCTCTGTCTCCTATCCATTAATCAATTTCTATCCCAATTAACCACTTTGAATCCCACCCTAGGTTGCTCAGTTTCTTTATCAGTCTCCTGTGTGGCACAATGTTGAAGGCCTTGATAAAATCCAGATAGGCCATGTCCTCTGCCTCCCCCCCATGATCTATTTTCCTGATCACCCGTTTAAAGAAATCAATCAGAATTGCCTGGCATGACATCTCCACTGTGAATCCATGCTGCCTTTGGTCTTGTAACCCACTGAATTAAAGATACTAACATACTATTTGCCAGTAGATTAGTCCTTACGGTCTATCGCCTCTGCTCGAACCTCAGATCCTTAGTTGGGTGCCGAGGCCCTCCCATCCCTTGTGCTCCAGAAACCCCTATCATACATCCCCACCCCCCTGGGACAGGCCATCGTCTGATACATCCACTTTCTGTGTCTGTCCCACCCTCTCTTGAAGCCCTCCACTGTGGATCTCTGAGCCAGCTCGCCAGGCAGTACATTCCAAGGGTCCACCACCCTCTCAGTAAAAACCTACCTCTTTTCCCTCACCCTTCCACCTTCCAACTTCAAACCATGCCTCTGGTGATACCTCCTGCTATAGTCTAAAGATCCCTCCATGTTTACTCCTATTTATTCCCTTGAGGTACTTGAAGACCCCAATCATGTCCCCTGTCTCCTCTCCTCCAATGAAAACAGGCAGAGCTCCTCAAGTCTGTCCTCATACGCCAAATCGCCAGCCCTCATATCATCTTAGTTGCCCTCCTCTGTACCCTCTCTGGAGCTGTATGTCCCTCTTCAAGTGTGATCTCCAGTACTGTACAGTACTCAAGGTGTGGTCTAACCAGTCCATTGTACAGCGGCAGAATCACTTCCTTGCTCCCTAGAGGTGATCCCCTTATGATGCATCCCAACATCCTGTTTGCCTTGCTAGCTGCTCTCCTGCACTGCTCAGAGTTATTCATACATGCATCCACCATGACCCCTAGGTCTTTTTTCCCTATTGAGGCCTCCAGCGCTCCCTCCCAGGGTGTACCTGTGTTTAGGGTTTCCCCGACCAAGATGCAACACCTTGCACTTTGAGATATTGAAATTTAATTTCCATTTGTGAGCCCAGCTTTCCAGGATGTCCATGACCCTTGCAGGGCCAACCTTCCCTCTTCACCCTCAACTACTGCTCCCATCTTGGAGTCATCCGCGAAGAGACTCATTTCACACCCTATACCCTCCCTGATGTCCGATATGTATGCATTAAACAGAATCGGACCCAGGACCGAGCCCTGCGGTACCCCACTACCAACCTCTCTAGGGTTCGAGAGCTCCCCACAGACCACTATTCTCTGGGTGCATCCAGCTAGCCAGTTTTCAATCCATCTGACCATCAAAGGGTCTACTCCTAACCCCATCAGTTTCTCCACCAGACCATTGTGGGGGACAGAGTCAAATGCCTTGCTGAAGTCCAAGAATAATACATCCACAGGCTTTCCCCAGTCCATTTCTGATGTTACCCATTCGTAGAACTCCACAAGATTGGTTTGACATGATCTACCTGGCACAAACTCATGTTGCCGACTATCCAGACCTTCCACCTCCTCCAAGTACACCCCCAATCGTTCCTTTAGCATACTCTCCATTAATTTTCCCACCACCGAGGTCAAACTGATGGGTCTATAGTTACCTAGTACTTCCCTTGACCCCTCTTTATGGATTGGCACCACATGTCCTTCTCACAATCCATAGGTACCTCCTGTCTCAAGTGACCTTTGAAGAGCTCTGCCAGGGTGCAGCCAGTATGTCCACCAATTCCCATAGTACTCTCAGTTGAATGCCATCCGCCCAGGAGATTTGTCTTTAGGGCCTTGAGGACTAACCACACCTTTTGGCGGAGATAGCATCATCCATCCCTCCACCTTACTGGCCTTTTTATCTCTATCCAGATGTGACACCCTGGGGTACCTCTCCTCCATCTTGCTCCATTTCTGTTGCTCCCTGATCCCACTCACTGCCGCTCTATCCCTTCATGCCTTGCTTTGTAGATATCCGTCCCCTCCCTAGTGAACACAGAGGCAAAGTACTTTAAATACCTCTGCCTGGTCCTTCGCCTCTTCCACCCACCCTCCTTCTGATCTCAATCTGCTGAGATGGCCCTTAGTTTTTCTTCACTCCCCAATGTACCGGAAGAACCCCTTTTCCCCTCCATGTATCCCCTGTGCCAGCCGCTCTTTACTGGACTTTGCTCCACTCACCATCCGGGTGACTTTTCTAGATGCAAGATGGTACATTTCCTTATCCCTATCCCCTCTTGTTGTTTTACATTTTTTGTAGGCCACCTTCTTTTCTCTGACCACTACCTGTACCTCACTGGACCACCAGCATGGTTTATGTGACCTTGCTCCCTTACGTTTCAACTTAGCACAGATCCTGACTGCCTCATGAAGTCCCTGTTTTATGACCTCCCATCTCCTTTCCACACTTGTCATTGATGTAATCCCCTTCAAGTGATCCTTGAGAATATTTCCCATGCCCACAAAGTCTGCCACCATGTCTCACCCTCCCTCCCCCATGCTTATTTGGAACCAGACAGTATTGTGGTCGCTCCCAGTCAGGGGGTCCTGTACAACCAGATCCCTTACCAGATCCTCATCTGCCAGAACCACTTCCAGGACATGCCCCTCCCTTGTGGGCTCCATCACACGCTGTGTTAAGAACACATCCTGGAAGCCATCCAGCAGCCTCTGCTCCTTGGCTACCTTAGAGGACATGGTTCCCCAGTTTGTACCTAGCATATTAAGGTCCCCCATCAACAGCACTCCTTCCTTTTTGGTCCAAACTGGGCAATGATGTTGTCCAGCAAACCATCCTCCTAGAACATCATCATCCTGGGGGCTATATACTACACCCAGCTTGACCTTATCTCCTGCTGGGATCGTAAGGTGACTTATAAGGCTCCACATTTCCTCTGCCTCTTCTACCCTAGCAATTTCTATGTCATCTCTAATGAACATAGCCACCCACACCCTCTGCCTTCCTTTCTATCCTTCCTAAGCATAGTGTGCCCCCCACACATTTTAGGTTCCAGTCATGGTTTTGTTGGCCCACGCTCCATGACCACCGCCATCCACCACCCGAACAGCATGGTTTGGAACTCTGCAACTTGTTTCCAAGCCCTGGCATTTACTAACACCAACCCCACCCTTATCCCTGATCCCTTTGCTCTAACCCCACCCAGATTCCTTATCAATCCTCCTCTGCTCCTCCTGAAACCTCCACCCCAGTCTGTTTCCCTCCCCTTGGGCTTGAAGGCTACTCCCTCATCTGGAGGAGAGGGCTTCTGGTCAGCCCCTCCTCATCCCTTCCAATCTCACAAGTTTAAACCCCACCTTTCCTGAATGTAGTCAGCCATCCCTGTTTAAGGACTTCCTTCCTAATGGGCAAGATGAAGTCTGCCCTAGCATACAGTCCCATTATCCAACACTCCTTTCCAGTTCCTTTAACACCCCCAACCCACTCTCTTCACCCCACTTCCTGAGCCAGTCATTAACCTCTGTGAGCTTCATTTTTTTCTCCACTGAGGCCTTTGGTAATGGCAATATCTCCGAAAAGAAAATTTTGCATCCATTATCCTGACAGACTCTGCAAGTTCTTGGAACCTTGCTTGGATTTCCAAAATGCTATTTCCCTCTAGATCGTTAGTTCCCAAATGCACCAGGAAATCCGGTTTCCTCCACAATCCTAACCATTTCATATACACTTGGAACTTTGCTCAGCACTGTCAGCCCAGAGATACTCACTACCTTCATCTGGCTATGGCATCCACCCCCCTGTCCCTCCCACTGGATAGCCCTAATCATCGAGTCTCCCAATAACAGAACCTTAACACCGCCATCATCCTTATGGTTATCTCCACAATGCCCTCTCAGCCCCCCATCCTTCCCTTTATTCATGATCTCAATTCCATGGGAGTCTTCCTGTCTTATTGGAAACCCCCTTGTCACCCTCCCCTTTCTGCCTCCCTTGTTATTTTGCCCACTTATCTCAAACCCCCCCTGAATAGGTGTCCCCTTTAACCCTGTCTTATCCGAACCATTTATCCTGGCCCTGATGGTTTCCCTTTCCCCCACACCACCATCCTTCCCCCTTGTAATAGTACCCCTGCCTCCAGAAACTCTCTGTGGGTCCCCTTTAGCTAGGGCCCCATCCTTGGTACAGCACCCCTACTGAAGGAAGGGCTCCTCTCCCACCTCCTTGTCTCTGCAGTTTTTCCCAGTCATGTTTCTTCCTCATGTCTGCAATATGTTGCATCTCCCCCATTTGCTTAACATTTATGTTTCCACTTCTCCCTCTGGGACTATTTCTATCCTTTCCATTGCCAGACTGTGATGCCCTATGGGTATCCGACTCCCTCCCCCCGGCCTCTGTATCAGTTTCCTCTTTTCCACAAACCCTTCCTCCCCTCTAGGTTGCTTAGTAGCCAAATTTGTTGTGACACTCTGTGTCAGCCTCCATCAAAGTAACCAAGTTTCCCTGACTGCATCTCTAAACTGCCCTCTTCTTCCCCTCTTGCTCTGTTCACCTTAGGAGCTCCTTTCCCACAGTCTGCTGTTTTAGGCTTCCCACAACCGCCCCCTCCTGACTTTTCCCCTCCACTCTCTTTGTATTCAATGTTCACCCGACGCTTTCCTTAGCCACAATATCCCTATCTAAGGGTCCTCTGTCCCTAATATCCTCCTCGCTTGCTGTAACATAACGTCCTGTAATTTCAGAGTGTTGCCCCAGCCTCCCCTCAGCTCCACCCTTCTGCCCATATCCACCTCCTTATCCTTGGACACCCCCACAGCTCCGCCATGTACTCCTTAACCAATATACCACACTCCTGATACAAGATAGCTGCTCACAGAGTGGGCTGCCTCTCTCTCCAGGCTCCAATTGAGAATTATTGCCACCCACAGCCTATGCAGCCTACAACCCTTCTGAAGATGCCTTCCATGGTGGAATATGCCCACCCTGTTCATCCCCCTCTGTTTATAATGGCACACCCCCTTTTCTCAGTCCCTTTCCCCGGAATACAGTTTCTCTCTATACTGACTGCAGTTATTTACAAACCCAATTTCAACCCCACCAATAAAGTTCCCAAGTCTCACAAACACATACAGTCCAGTGTGTGTCCAGTCCCACTAACAGTGTGTGTATGCAGACATCAGGTACCAGTGTGATGTCACAGGCCCACCAGTTCCTGTTGCAAATGAATTTCCCCAGACCCAAAAGAAATACTCAGCCCTCAATCCCAACCCCAGTGGCTTTTCACTATTTAAGAAAGTCGCTACAAACACAGGTGTGGGTGGGAGGGCTCTACCTGCACCAACCCCAGGCAAACAACACATTTAAATTTCACTCTAATTATCACTGCCAAACAAGTGTTCCCAAGCCTCAAAAGTTACAATATCACAGCCCAAGTAACAGTTCTAACTCAAGGTAGTAATTTTTAACACATAGAACTAATTTCACCTACAAAACTGTTCAAATATTTCAGTTAAAACAGAATATAACCCCAGACCTCTGTCCTTACCAGCCTCCTGCTTATGTTCCCAAGTGAACAATGAAAGACAAGGTAATTCCTGTTAATGTCCTCCCCTAACACCAGGCAAACAAATACATTTAAATTTCAATCTAATTATCACTGCCAAACAAGTGTTCCCAAGCCTCAAAAGTTACAATTATCACAGCCCAGTAACGGTTCTAACTCAAGGTAGTAATTTTTAACACATAGAACTAATTTCACATACAAAACTATTCAAATATTTCAGTTAAAAAAGAATATAACCCCCAGACCTCTGTCCTTGCCAGCCTCCTGCTTATATGTTCCCAGTGAACAAATGAGATACCTCACCAAACTTCTTCTTTAAGAGTGTTTCTATTAATTTCCTCCACCACTGATGTGAGACTGACTGATCCATAGTTGCAAAAACAAAAAAGGATTACATCTTCAGTGACCCAATCAACCTGTTAGCGTAGATACAGATGTTGCAGAGTCAACATCCAAAAATACTCAAGCAGCCCCGTGATTCCAAAACCTTAGGGTCTCTTTGGGTGCATCCCCAACACACCCCTGAGGAAAACCTAACAGTCGAAGTACTGGGACTACTAGTTGACATTCTGAATGTTGACTCTGCAATAAATCTGCTATCTACTGCATAACTTGGCTTGTTTGACCCACTGGAATGCAATCTTTTTTATTTTTGTATCCTGTTTGGCTAGCCACCAGTTTTTGCACCGATGGTCCGATTCCCAGACTTGACTTGATCCTTCTTTTCTAACTGATCTATAGTTGCTGGCAGCATCCTCTTGCTGCTGCTGTTATGGAGGAGAACCAGGTCTGCTCTCTTCCAGTCTTTCAGAACAACCCATGTTTCCAGTGAGCTGTTCAATAGCAGGCTGTCAGTGGGGCAACTAGCACTTCCTTGGCTTCATTTATTACCCTAGGTGGTATCCTGCCCAGTCCCATAGCCTACCCACTTTGGAGATGCAAGTCCTTCAGGAATCCTTCCTCTGAAAGTGGGCTTCTGTTCCTCCACCACTTACTGGATCCTGAAAATTCCATGGTGGCTCCACCCCCACTGTGAAAACCGGAGCAGAAGTACCTGTTCAGGATGTCTGCTTTTTTATCTTCTTCTGCACAGTCTCTTCCCACACCACCCAGCCTAGCCTCACAATCCCTCTCTTTGCTTTCCTCATCTCACTTATGTACCTGGAAAGTCTTTATCCCTTTAGCCACCCCATTGGTTAAACTCTCTTCTGTCTGCACCTTTCCCTCATTGCCTTCCTGCTTCCTTCTGTTTTACCTGGCATAAAACCTGTCCACTCCCTCTGCATTTCCTTATACCTCCTGAATGCCACCCTTTTTTCTTCACCATCTTGGCCACTTCCCTAGAGAACCATAATTTCTTTTTTTTCTTTTACTTTTATGCACTTCCTTCACCCAGTGGTTGGTTCCATTAATTATGTCCTCATTTATTTTTCCCCATTGTTCCTCTACCCCTCCCAGGCATTCTCCCCCTACAAGGATTTCTGAGATAGTTTCCCATTTACCTAAAATCCACCCTCCTTAAGTCCAGGACCCTTATCCTCATGTGGTTTGCCTCTGTTCCCACCTTCCCTTCTATACTATAGGAACTGCAATTCTGAGCATTTACATTCCTGACTGCCCAAAGCTTAGACATCTGACCCTATATAGAAATCCAATAATTGCTTGTTATCTACTCTACTCTCGGTACTGCAAAAAAACTCACAAAACTTCAGCAAACATCCTTGCCACTTCTATCTGGCATAGACGTGGAAGCTGGGAGACTAGTGGGACAGGCAATAAAAAAGGAAGGTCCATTTTGTTCTGTTCTTGTGGGTATGTGTTTGCAGCCACGTTAAGGAGCTGTGTGTGTGTCTTTGTACAGTGTAAGCAAAAGACATTTTTAAAAGTTAATCAAGCCTTGTGAGAAGCACTGGAACTGAAACAGGTAATCACCTCTTCTGGTTTAGCCCTATAAAGTCAGACATCCAAGTGGTGGGGAGAGGAGGGAGGTGATACACTTCAGAAGATAAGCAGCATCCGCTGGCATCAGCCAGGAAAGGTGAGAAGGAAGCCAGAAATGCTGCAAGTGAATATATGAAAGCTTCAATCACTAAGGTAGTTACTCTGTTTTAAATCATTTCTTTCAATATGGATCCAACTCGGAACATTTACTCCTTCTTAGAAAAAGGGTCAATAGTGAGATGCACAATTCTTTAATGTATACAGAAAAATCTTTACATACATAGATACATAGACAGTGTCGGCAGATAAGGACCTATAGCCACCCAGTCTGCCCATTTGAGCTTATAAGTTCAGTTTATGTTTTCCTAGAAGTCTGTTGCCCTTACACCGACCTCCAGAATTCCTTTATGTCTATCCATGCATTCTTAAATCCTGTGATTGTTTCAGTCCCCACCACGTCCTCTGGCAGGGTGTTCCACTTGTCCACCAACCCGTTTGTGAGAAACATTCTTCCCCACATTTCCTCTGAATCATCCTCCTCCAACTTGTCCATGACCTCTAGTCCTGGAACATCTTTTCACTTAAAAATAGTGTATTCCTCACCCTGTTCCTCTCTGAAAGATACTTGTATGTCTCTATCATATCTCCCTCTCCCTCCTCCCTCCAGGGAGTACATATTCGATTCCTTAACCTGTCCTCATAGGACTTGTGATGCAATCCATGTACCATCTTTGCCCTCCTCTGAACCTTCTCTACCCTGTCTATAAGTCCGTATGTAGGTAAGGCCTCCCAGAACTGTACACTGTGACTCCATTTGGGGACTCACTAGTGTCTTGCATAGTGGAATTATGACCTCCTTTTCCTGCTAGTGATGCCCCTGCCTGTGCATCCCAGCATCCTATTTGCTGTACCTGCTGCCTAGTCACACTGTTTCCTTGAGGTCATCAGAGATGATAACCCCAAGATCCCTTTCCTGCTTGGTACATGCTATATCCTCACCCCAACTGATATATTGTGCCAAAAGGTTTGTGTAGTCCCATTTGCATTATCTTTGCACTTTTGCATTGAATTTCAACTGCCAAACCCTGACCATTCTTCAAGTTTCCGGAAGTCCTTTTCATTCTGTCTACACCTCTGGTGTATCTACTCTGTTACAGAGTGTCAGTCATCAGCTAACAAATGAATTTCTAGGTCCCATAATGTCACTGATACATGTTGAATAGGACTGGTCCCAGCACTGATCACCTGTGGTACACCACTGGTCACTCTTCCCTCTGTGGAGTGACAGCAATCTACCACCACCCTCTGTGTCCTGCTGCCAAGAAACTGTTCTTAGGTGCACTTGAACCACCAACCTTTTGATTAAGAATCCAATGCACTCCCTGATTGTGCCACACAGACAATGATCAGGTTGAACTTGACAAAGCACAACCTGCACTGAGAAATGCCTTTGAACTAAACAATATAGAAAGCTCCATGAAGCCATTAGAAAATGAAACTGACCAGTGAAATAAAGATAGTCAAGCTAGAAACAGGAAACATAAAAGGAAGGAAGAGGACACTTGCCCAGCAAAACAGTAGGAAAAGTAAAAAGAAGAAAGGAGAACAAATGTGGGCACATTAGAAGACAATGACTGGTGTACTGTAAAGCATAGTAAATACCCTAGAAATGAAAAGAACAGCAACATCTAGCACTGACTCTCAACTCCCATTAGAAACAGATCTGAACCTCTCAGCTAAGAAGAAATGAATCCAGATATGGAACAACACACTAGACAAAAATAACAAAACTCAAAAAAGAAAAAGAAAGGTTATAGTTTTGGGCAATTCCATAATCAGATATTGCAATGCCACTATCTGTAATCCAGATAAACAAAATTAGATGCATTCTTGTTTCCCTGAGGATAAAATAGCTGACATAAAAAGCTCAAGTCCTCACATTTTGGAAAATAGTGGTGATAACCCTATAGCTGCAAGACGACCATAGGAATAAATGATGTTAGGGTGGATCATGAAAAGGCGTGTCATGAAATAGTGGAGCTGGACAGAGAGACAAAACAAAAAGCTGAAACAATAATACCATCTACTTCCAATTCCATGTGGTTCTTAAAAACAGTATTTAAAATAAATACAAAGTCTACAAAGTGGTACAGAAAACAGGAAATAGCATTTAGAAATTCTTGGAAGTATTAAAAATATTTATCTTTACAGTAAGGAGGGATGGGTGACATCTAAACAAATTAGAACACAAGTGCTCAGAAATTTACTGAAGAAATGTATTGAACATTTTCATTTAAAGCAATCATTTAGAGTGAGCAAGAAATCAAAGTAGTAGAAGAAGTTTTAATTCATCAAAATGTATCAAAGGATAGATGTTACTGTACTCCAATTGAGCGAGTCTCATTCCAAGGAAGTCCTATATTAGCATTAATAGTTGTTACCTATACAATTATACAATACAAGGTCACTTAAAACAATACATAAAACTGGTACAAAGTGGAGCCAACTATATAGCTACATATACACAGACATACATAACATATCAAAGGTAAAAGATATTAAAAGTAGCAAAGAAACACACATAATATGCAATGCAAGAAGCTGAAATAATAAAGGAATAACAGATGCAATTTTATCCTTGTGGGACAAATTGTGGATATGATCTGCATCACTGAAATGTGGTGCACAGAAAAGAATATATGGGGAAAAGGATTTATTGGTCACTACCTCTTCAAACTTGATTGAATAGAAAATGAAGGCAGAGGTATTGCTATATGCAGTATGTATCTGATGATATTATCACTTCAGATACATCAGGAAAAATCAAAAGACAATGAAGAAATGAAAGACAGAGACTATTTGGTTAAAAATCAGGTGGAAGAATAAGCAATGCGTAACTGAACAGAAAGCATCGACCATGTTTGTAGGGAAGCTAATTCAGTTCTCAATGGCTAAACACTAGGTGCATTTTAGTCAGCAGCTAATCCAGATCTAGCATTTACTCAGCTGGCAGAGCTGCACCAGTCATTTCCTGGATATGAGAGAGTTTTGTACCTCCCATCATATTCTTTTACACTTTGGAGTTGGACAATAGCAATTTCTACATTTCTTACTCCTTATCACATCCTTTAGTGGGAATGGAACCTAGAAAAACTACACACATATACATGGCTGATAACAAATAACCATTTATACGATTATGAGACAATAATATGGATGTACAATGTCTCCTGTTGTCTCAAATTCAAATAATAACTCCCAAGGATTAGAAACGCTTTGGAAATGGAAACATTAAGCTCATATCAGTTTTGTACCCACAGTGTAATATGAAACATGGCATCAGACTGTACATGGCTGGCAGATATCTAGGAATCTTTACCTCTGTCCACGGAAAATACATGTGATCAGCTCTCAGTCCTCTATCCTCTATTTCCCATTTGATTACAGTCTGGCAGCAAGTGCAACATAGATTATGTGCTACAGTTTACAGTATCCATATTGTACATTAATAATTTTACACTGCGTGTTTGAATCACATGACCTGTCACATAGAAACATAAAACTGACAGCAGATAATGACTTCAGGTCCATCTAGTCTAGCCATATTTAATCATATTCCTTTTGAACACGACCCCTTGATCTACAGCACTGTAACAAACAAACAAAAAAAAAAACAAAGGTTACCAAATTGTAAAAAGCATTCTTGGGATCTGTCATTACTGTCACAGACAATCCTGGATTATTAAAATAAGTAAAATCGTATTATAACTTACTTAACATTGGTATACAGCTAGTACCATCCTAATTCAGTAAATTCATACAGTATGTACTTATCATGAGTATCACGACTCTATGATAGTATATTCCTTCACACATTTCCCTTGATTTTTCCTCATAGCAATGCATATATTATTCTGATTGATTACCATGTCTGTTAGCATAGTACAACATGAATATTTTGTACCCCAGTTTACAATATCGACATTGTGCACATAATAATTTACACTGTATCTATTTGAATGTATAACTGTCATACTGTACATGAAAGATATAATGATGGCAATAATGACTGGGCCATCTAGTCATCATTTTAATTATGATCAGTTTGCTGGAGACCAAACTCAATCTACAGCACTTTCTTTTCATCCCCTTCTTCCTTCCTCCAGGGTTCCTTTATGCCAATCTGAGGCATTTGAAACCAACCACTGGTTTCACTGCACCTCCATGAAGGCTATTCAGAATCCCACCCTTTCTGTACAAAGTACTTCCTCACATTTCTCTGAATCTACCTCCTTCAGCTTCATATCATGATCCATGTTCTAGCACCTTTTCTCTAAACATATCTCTCTTTTTATAACTATGATTACAGGATATTTAAAGGTCTGCACACAACTCCCCTCCCTCTCTCTGGGTGTACATTGAACTCTTCAGTTTTCTCTAATAAGCTTCTGATGCAGACCACACCAATTTGACATTCCTCTTCTTGCTAACACCTTTTCAGTTGTTCCTTCTACTCCTCCTTTCTTTTTGAATGCTCCTTTGCCCCTTCCTCTAGCTAACCCCTGTCTGGATCTCCTACTCTATCTCAGTCATGGTGGCCACTTTCTGCCACCTCATTTTTCCATCACCCCCTCAGCTCTAAATGTCCCATCAAAGTAACATTTAAATACGTATAGGGACTATGGTTCCCTCCTTAATGAGTTGGACATCACCTCAGTATAAATACACCCTTTCACCTGGTCCTCAGTCCCCATTGTAGACACATCTCTCCTCTCTCCACTTCTTCTGCCATAACAGAGGCCTTGGTGGAGCTCCTCCTTCCCCATAGCACAAGACACACTCACGCTTGCATTTTAAAACTGGAAAACAGGATCAACAGATAATGATCCAACTGCAAAAAGCAAATTTCACAAAGCCCACCACAACAATTCATCTACATTTATGCCATAGCACCATATCAAGTTAATGCATTAATATAGTGACTCTGACTGAGGTTGCAGATGATTGGAATAGCTTTGTAGTTTTCAGTCTGTGGTACCTCCTTCTTGTAGATTTTTCAGTATCTATAATTACTGATGGACCTTTTAAAGGTAGTCCTTTACAAAACTCATTGTGCAGAATATTTGATTTGTTTGTAAAGTCCCAGGTATTCCCTCTGTCAACTATGAGAGTTTCCTAATTTGTCTTAGCTTATGTGAAACACAACCCAGGATCCTTCATTTCAGTTTATTGTATAACTCACAGTACACATTATTCGCAATGATGATGTAACAAACCCAGTTGTAAATGCACTACTTTAAATCAGTTCACAACAGCAGAGCTGTGTAACTATTCTTATCGAATGAGCACAAATGGCAGATTACAGTTACTTGAATCTGGAGATAATAAGTGGTGTTTCTGTGAAAACAGATGCTAAATATCTAATTCACCATTTGTATTTCCATGTGTCAGTCTAGGTAGCAGTAAGGTTTCATTTAAAATTTAATTTTAACAAACTTCACACAACAATAAAACCACGAAAGTGCCAGCTCAATGCTATAATTAGTAAGTCTGTACTTTTCTTGAAACCCACTCAATTAGCTCTAGTGCTAAACTGCAAATAATAATAATAAATAATAATAGTAGGTACAAACCTTCTATTAGGTACTGTAGAACTAGCAGTTAGTGCTGATTTTGCTCTGTAACATGATTTTCAATTTTCTTTTTTTGTAACAAATTAGGTATATCTTTTAATAAAGTATATAAATATGTATGTATGCGTTACCCAGTTTTAGAAATATTTGTTTTATTATTTGAAAAGATGTGATACACACTAAATGTGTAGTTCAGTGAACCATTGCAAATGGAATCAAATATGTAGCTAAATAGTCTGTCATCCTATTGATTTCGTGCCATACACACACAGGAGTGAAACTGGCTTTAGAAAATTTTGCAGTTTCAGGCTGCAATTCATATTCATATATTCATTCAATAAAAAATGCAAACAAGCACCTCCAGCACTGAGGTTGAGATACTGGGCCACACCTTGCATGCACGTATGACCCAGATTCAGGAATGAATCCATGATGTCAGGAGGGGTCTGGACTGACTGTCATCCCAGCTCTCTTCTCTTCTCACCATTCAGTGCCAGATTCTCACTGCCCTGTCTCAAGTATATTTCTCCAATGGGGAATGACTTGGACCAATACATATTGTTTCTCATATCTAACCATATTTGTAATCTCTGTTGCTATACTATTATCTACATAGAAACATAACTTTGACAGCAGACAAGGACCCTTGGCCACCTAGTCTGTCCATTTCCTACCTAGGATAAGCTGCAGATCCGACCAACAAACACCCTATTTCTTCTACCCACAAAAAATGCCTTATGTCTGTCCCATGCATTCTTAGATTCTCACAGTTTAGAACCCCAACCTCCTCAGAGGCTATTCCAACATGTCACCACCCTCTCTGTGAAAGATACTTCACACATTACTATGCAATCCCCCTCTATCTTCAAGTGTGTCTCCTTGTTCACATCTCTTGCACATTTCTGAAGATGCCCTCTTGGACTTTAATGATTCGTGGGTTACCAAACATTTCTATCATGCCTCCTCTGTTCCTCAAGGGTACCTCTAGCTCCTTTAAAATTTTCCTCATATGGCTTCTCTTGCAGACCCTACAACATTTAGTGCCCTCCTCTGAACTGCCTCCATCCTGTCTATATCTTGTGGAATGGTCCAGAACTGGATGCAGTACTCCAGATGGTCTCACTAACTGTCTGTATAGAGATAACAACTTCCTGTTTTCTGCTGGTGATGCCTCTCTATACATCCCAGTATCCCCCAGCCTCTACCTTCTCATTGCTTGCCAACATAAGGTCATCGATGATTACCCCAGGTCCCTTTCATTTTTGTTGTTGTTACTACCTCCCCTATCATAGTATAGTTGTCCATGACCCATTGCAGCTATGGACTCTAGTTCATCTCTTGAAGGTTAGTACTCTCTGGCAGAGACTGGAGAGTGGGGAGAGACAGATCTTAACAACCTAGATTTACAGTTCAGGAGATTTTGGACATTCTTCAGGCTGAGAAACCCATATATGATTTCTTTGTCACATGCTTGGTGTAAATAGTATAATAAACTTTAATAGTACTCCTTCCTTGTTTATGAATGTTTCTTGGCAACTCAAGACACAGAACTATATTATTATTATTACCTACACAACAGTGTTGGTACAAATAGTGACTGTGGTGGAATGGATGTTTGCCAGTTTTGTTAAATTTCCTCTAAATTAAAACCTGGTGAGAAATCCCGTAAAAAAAAAAAACAAACTGAAAGTATAATGTTTAAATTTCAGTTTGTTGTGTATTCACAGTGAACAAAACAATCTCTTGCAGATATTCAATTTCTATGTAATGAGTTGTTTTTATTCACTATACTTTCTCTGGGGAACAACTGTAAAGAGATCAAACAGACATAGACTGCTTTCTTGTGATTCAAATCTAGGGTATATACTTATCTAAGTCCACATACATAAGGCTAGTTGTGTCTATCATGACCTTGGTTGCAAACAAGTTTTTGATCTACAGACAGCTAAGGTTTCTTATCTTATATGACATGTTTAAATATATCAGTACTGAGTTGAGGTGGATACACTTAACACACCAAACTGCCTATAGTGGTAGGTTTGATTTTGTTGAGTAACAGAATCCAATAGTAACCTTCAAAGGATATAAATGCCATTATAGAATTGAAAATGTACTAATGATCCTGAAGTTACTAACACAACATTGTTAATTGTTTGATGCTATTCATAAGATATCTATTTGGAATTGGGTATATTGCTTGCAAAATGGGTATACCTTTCAACCAAATATTGAAACAGATTTTCATGAAAGATAACTGGCTGGAGAAAGGGAAGGAGCTGGGGCCCCAGTGCCAAATGCCTAGAACAAGTTCTCGGGCAGCTGGCTATGATCCCCACCCTGTACCTGCTCCCAGTCTGGGTATTATTCCTGAACCTGAGCCTAATCCAGGCGGAAGTTAGGCCACATGCAGGACTAATGCCAGCATTCCTGTACCTGATCAGTCAACCATGGCCCACAGCCAGGAGGTGATGGCGAACCCAGATTAGAATAACACAGGCCTCAACTCTTGGAACACAAGATGGAGTGGAGCAAGTGACAAGACAACAAGTGGACCAACAAGACTGCATGGAGAACCGGAACAGTGTTGACATTAGAGTAGTATGAAGGAATATGGAGCAAACATTGTTGGTATGGGAGGTGATGGTATTAAGAAGTTACAAATGTGCTGGGTGATTTGGAAAAAAGTAAGAAGGATGGAAAACAGATGGGGGGAGAAGGACAAACAGGCAGAAAAAGGAGTAGGGGGTGTGGATAGAGATCATGTCCCAATGGCAATGAAAGAAAGATCTGGAAGGAGTTTGTTGTTATTTTGTCTTAGTGGACAAGTAAACAGTGGAGCTGTATGAAGAAAAGAGTTTAGCAAAGAATTCTATCCTATCAGAAAAGGTTGATCAATAATTTTATATCAGAGGCAAGGCAAGAGTGTCTATGGGACCCTAGATGATACAGTGAACATCATCAGGGCAAGGCACATGACATAGTTGCAAGACAGCATCAAAAACAGCACCGGTTACTACCAATGCGAGGGAGGTTGGGGTTGTGGGTTTTCGATGATGGAGTTATTATTTGACAAATCATGCTGATGGGTGTGGCGTGCTCCACTTTTGAAAGTTCAGCACATGGCTGCAATGGGTAGGGGTCTGGTATGGGCACGTACAATAGTCCATTACCTGGATGATTTTCTGTTTATAGGCGGGAGAAAGAGTACAGGTGATGCTAGATGATTTCAAGGCTCTGTGGGAATGGGGTGCCTTTAGTAGCAGAAAGACAGAAGGGCCAAAACAGATGCATGGAATTTCTGGGTATAGAAATGATGCAGAGCTGGGTTGTTCAGACACTGGGAAAAGATAATCGTGAGGAGAATGTTATTAGAGGTGGAAAGAAAGGGTGCCATGTCGACAGCCAGCAATGTGGATCATTTGAATTTCGCTTGTAGGACAATTGGAGGACATGCGTTTACGATGTCTGGCAGAGGCTATAACGGTGGATCAAAACCATATAATTGGGTCAGCTGGGGAGAGGATCAAGGATGATCTAAAAGTCTGGGAGAATTCATAAATACATACAAATGGGATAGCCATTTGGCAGGAGCAATGGCTATAAAATACAGTTTGGAACTTTACCAATGCCTAGGGAGGTATAGGGCAGTAGCATATTTCAGAAAATGGGTAGCAGACCCTGGCCACAGGAGTAGATTGAGAGAGGTTTGATGAAAGATATTGCATTTAAGATATTCCTGATCTGGGCGATAATGAAGATGTAGGAAAATGTTTACAGAACCAGCGGGTCCATTTGGTGAAACAACAGGCAACAGTTGACATGCTAAATAACAGAGGTTAAAGTCAAGTTGGTGCTCCGCATTCTATATCAGTTAGTATTACATGGGCTGACAATTACTGATTTCAGGGCTAGGCATTGCAGTGGAAGAACTCATTGCTGACAGCCTCTCCTGATTGCAGATGGAGGTTCGGGCACCTCCCAATGAATATGAAGAGAAGATCCCAGAGGAGCTATGAGAGATTGTTTGGATGGGCGTACCTCTTTGGAAGCTCATGAACCTCTAAAACACAGCTCATGGGTTTCCAAGTTTTCAGGGACACCATGCGTGGATGTAATGGGCATCACCAAGGAACAGGTAGGAAAGTTTGTGGTTGCGATCTGAGAAGGCTGGCCTTTCCCACCATGGGTGCATCTAGTGGCAGTTGGATGGGTGTGGCGGAGGAAAGGTTGGGGAACTACAAAAATACTCTGGTAGAAGAATGATGAATGGTGGCAGGGGAAAAGGAGGGAGGGATAAGAGGCAATCTCAGAACTTGCTAGAAGATATAAAACATTGTCAAATTTGCCCCATGAAGGGTTGCTATTCGGCATTGTTGCGATGCCATGAGAAGTATTGAGTGTCAAAAATATGTAGCAGCAACAGCCTCTACAGGAAGGGTTTCAATAGGAGGATATATGGGTGGGAAAGGAGAGTCTTACCTCAAGATGAGGCTCAAGGACGGACCAGATGGGGAAAGGGCTGCAGGTAAGTGTAGGCCCAATGAGAACCCGGACCTGTGCATACATGCAGGCTGAATTGAGAATACCAAAGAATTAGACCGATAAAAGGGGGTCTGTTTTTTGTACATGAGAACAGGAAGAAGATAAAAGAGAGTAAAGTCTCAGGGGTTTTGAAGCAGAGCATTAAGGAACTGGGAGAGAACCCGGACAGGTTCTCATCTCACTCCTTTCAGATCGGGGCAGCGTCAGAGGCGGTGGCACGGGATATGGTTGGGAATGAACAAAAGCCATAGGGCAGTGGTCATCAGATTGCTATAAAAGAATACATCAGAAATGCATTAACCTTGTTGAATTGTCTTTCTCCCCTACAGGAAAGATTGAATGAGAAAGGTTTGGAGGGGGAGTACAAAAAAAGGGATATACATTTTTCTTCCCTCATTTTCTCCTTGTGTGTTGTAGATACATGGCAAAAGAAGGACATTTAAATGGTGGGACACTCACACATTTATTGGGTGGATAGGGAGGCAGTACAGAAGCCAGGTGGAAAGCATATGTGTTTTGACCACAATGCAATAAGGATCACTTGGAAAGGAATATGAGGAATGCGATGGGGGCAGCTCCTTCCCTTACTGCTAGAGATGAGAAGGAACAACAATGACCCAGACCTCCTCATAATACATCTGGGTGGTAATGACTTAGGGAATGGCCCATGGTTAGATATTTTTAACAGCATACAGAGGGACGTCAAGGTCATGAAGACATGGTGGCCGGGTACAACAGTTATGTGGTCTGAGATGATACTAAGTAGGGTGTGGAGACAAGCTAGACAACATAAGGCCATATAAAAGATGAGGAGGTGGATGAACAGTAGAGTGGGAAGGTTCATTCTAGAGAATAGAGGAGCTGCCATAAGACATGATGAGGTGGAAGAGAGAATACCCGGGCTATACTGGGTGGATGGGGCACTAATCGATCGGGGAAATCACAAATTTATCACTGAACTGGGCAGGGGTATAGACCAGTGGTTAAAAAAGAGGAAGTAATAGGCCAAAGAAGCGGGACATCCAAGGCAAGTCCAAGGCAAGCTAGTGGTAAAGGTAGGAAGAAAATATTTGATAAGGAAAGGGAGGAAAATGGGAGGAGGGTTAGGGAAGAAACATAAGTGGGAACAAAATTGGAAAAAGGTAAAGGGTATGGACACCCCGGTAAGTGGACAAGAGAAGGGATGAGCAGTGAATTGGACCTGCCCAGAAAAGAAGAAGGACATTATAAGACCAGCTTAGGTTTTTTTACAACCCGGGAATAAGGAATGGGAGAAAACAAGTGAAAGAACTCAAACACAACTAGAAGAAATGGAAGACAATGATCATTAAAATGAAGTAGGATTGAATGGAAAATGTGGACATGAAAGGAAATTTTAAAAGGAACCCAATATTGTATATATAATACATAGTTGTACTTCATGTGTGGAAGTAACAAAAGGTTTTGCCGACTGAGCAGCCACATCTACAGTATTGAGTGGGTGTTTCTTTTCCAGGAGCAGGATCTGGAACAAGATGGGTTGCCATAAGAGGCAGCCCCATTGTTCTAGGCCATTTTTGACCCTGAAAGAGACCTGAGTAGGAGTGGGGGGAGGTCAGAGGAGGGGGATGGACCCCATGAGGTCACTACAGTGCCATCAGGTGTGGGAGGTGGGAATGGGCAAATAAGAGGGCAAAAGGACAAAGGGAAGGGCGGAGCAAAAGAGGGTTTAAGAAGGCCAGCACAGAGGGGGTCTGCCATTTTCTGCTAGGTTTTGGTAAATAATTTGAAAACCCACCCGCCTCCCTGGGGAATGGGCAAGAGGAAAGAAGGTAGGAAGAAAATATTTGATAAGGAAAAGGGAGGAAAAATGGGGAGGGGGTTAGGGGAGAAACATAAAATGGGAACAAAAATCGGAAAAAGGTGAAGGGGTATGGACACCCTGGTAAAGTAGACAAGAAAGGGGGAGCAGGAATTGGACCTGTCCAAAAAAGAAGGAAATTATAAGACCAGCTCGGGTTTACACCCGGGAATAAGGAGTGGAACAAGACCCCCTCGGATGTTGACACCCGGGGGAGAAAACAAGTGAAAGAACTCAAAACACAACTAGAAGAAAGGGAAGACAATGATCGCTAAAATGGAGTAGGATTTGAATGGAAAATGTGGACATGAAAGGAAATTTAAAAAGGCACTCAGTATTGTAAATGTTGTATATAGTTGTACTTTGTGTGGAAGTAATAAAAGGTTTTGCCGACCGAGCAGCCAAATCTACAATATTGAGTGGGTGTGTCTTTTCCGGGGGAATGGGATCTGGAACAATGTTACATTTCAGTGCATCAAGCAACAAGGTCAATACAAAAAAACAAGGGTTTACAAAGCTGTGCAGGTAGAATAATGTAAGGTAATTTCATGATAAACATTGATCATCATGCCAGGCAGCAATGCTGTAAAGCTTGCAGATTGCACTTTCATGCCTGGTGCAGCCAGCAGAAACAATTTTGTTTTTATTTGCCCCCAAAGCCTGTTAGCAGTCCCTGTGCTCTTCAAAGAAACTGCACAATTTAAAATTTTTATTCAATCATCTTCCTGTTGCTGCTGCCATTTTAGCCTGACAATAGGCAGTACATACTCCTCCTTCCAAGTCCTGCTACAGCCACAATAAACCTTTTTATTCCTTTATTGCCCCACAGTCATATAGCTGCTTTAGTGTCCTATTAAAGAGCAGCTGACACCTTCAGGAAAACTTCACAAGTAATATTTAGACACAGTTTGGCTTGTATTCCACATTGAGTTCATATTCCTCCTCCCCATTATTTATTACTGATATGATATGCATGAAAACAGGATGCTCACTCCTGAAAAGTTTATCTATTCTTATTGCCTTTCCCTACTTCAGAGTCATAATCGCACTGCTTGTGACATCACAGGTACTCCCATGGCAACAGATTGGATGTCACAACAGAGGATAGTGACTTGATGAAAAGAGTAACCTACATAGGCAGATGAACTCTGGAGGTATAGCGATCATGTAATCATGCAAATTTCCCTGAAGAAATAATGTTGAAGAGAAATCTATAGAATACTGTATATATGGAATGCAAGCTGAATTATCCTAAATATTGTTTCCAAAGTTTTCTTTGAGGCATCAGTAGCTCTTTAAGCATTAACAGAGTTTAAAATTTTAATTTGGGCCTTTCCCTGTCAGTGGTGCCAGGGCACCTACACCATCCCCAGTATTTAGCTGGTTCCTAGCAGACCATGATCCTGGCATCATAATGCCCAACACCAGGGAGGTGTCTGTGTTTTTTCTCACTTTTCTCCCATGTGTATAGCTATGTCATGGTCTCTACATGCCCCAAAGAGGCCAGCCAAGCACCATGGTCCAGGTAAAGCCATGCGGAACACTGCTGCTGCTAAGCACCCAACAGTGCCCTCACCCTACCATCACTGTTTGCTATCAGTGCAGTACCAAGCCCTCCTATGGATAGAAGAGCTGTCAGATGACAGCTCAATCCAGCTCCTCCTTCCCCCCCTCTGACCTCCAACATTCTGGGCTTATTCCCAAATCAGGGTCACAGGACATTGGTGAGGTCTGGTATCCAGCACCTCAACCCTCAGCACCATTGGGACGGTCTATTTCATATATTTTTACTGAACAAATATGTGAAGTTTTTGTATGAATCTGCTGCCTAGAAACTGCTAAATATTTTGAAGTCGGTTTCTCTTTGTGTGCTATGGCACAAAAGTAACAGAATGCCAAATTGACTGTGACTATTTCTGCTGCACACTTGATTCCATTTCAATACTCACTGCACTACAAACTTAGTGTATTGTACTTATCAAATGATAAAACAACATTTATTTTGTATTTTATTAACCAATCTAATTAAATAACTCACACATACATACTTTAATACTTTATTAGAAACCTACTTCACATTTAAAAAAAATGAAAACTATGTCACAGAGCAAAATCAGCACTAACTGCCAGTTCTACCTAATAGAATGCTGGTACCTATATTTACAGTTTAGCAAATACTTGAAATCTAACTGAATGGGTTTTCTGTAAGAAAACAGCTAGAGTCTTTACTATTTATAGCATTGATGATCTGGGCAAGTTCTGTGCTTTTATGGTTGAGTATAGTTTGATGAAATTAAAAGTTTTAAATTTAAAACTCCTGCTAGCTAAACCTGACATACATAGAAAACATAAACAGTGCATTAAAGCTATTTAGTAACTGTTTTCTTGCAGAAACCCTCTCAGCTAGCTCTCAGGTATCATAAACTGTAACAGTAGCCATTTGTGCTCACTGGATAAGAACAGTTACACTGCTCTGCTGTTGTGAACTGATTTTAAAGTAGTGCATATGCTAAATCTAAGGGCTCAGCTGCATCACTGTCACATGAGACAGGGTGCATTGTAGGAGAGAGAAAGGTAATAAACCTATTTGAGATGGAGAACCCCAGGGTGCGCAAAACTACCATAAAGCTATCAGGCTGATTTAGGAAATACTCCTAATAACAGACAGAGGGAAGGCCACACTAGGACTTCACATACAAATCAAAACACTCTGTATAACATATGTGTTTGCAAATTCTGGGTGAACTACTCCTTTAAGGCATAGAGTTTTTATGTGTTTAAAATACCATAATAACCAGTTCTAGAACCAGTTATTATGGCATTTAGTGTCACTCATTTGAAGCATGCCACCTCAGTTTGGACACTGGCCATAGGTCTGTGTGTGGGCGGGTCGAACACCTGAACAAACATGCCAGCTTTGTTTTTCAGTTATGGAGTGCCAATGATGATCCTTCGCCCCTCACCACCAGGGCAGGTAACTTTTTAAACCATTTCAATATTTATCTGGTTGATCCTGCCTTTACACATTTAAACATCTATCTGATTGATCCTGCCATTCATAGCCTTTGAGCCTGGCTTAGGAAACAGGCACTGAATTGTGAATGGAGCATGGGTTTCTATTGAGGTTTGCACAGTCATGAAAAATAAACAAATAAAAAGCAAAGAAACAGACAGTGTGCATGCACGTGTGTGTGTGGTGTCTAGTATATCTGTATATTGAGCTGCTCCAGCACCTTTACCATTCACTCTCATACCAGTAATTATAACAAATAATATTCAGGTGAAGATTTGTGTTATGAGGATTTTTCTCATTCCTTGGGTGTGAAAAATCCTCATAACACTACTTGTTGGACACTGTTCTCTGTATATTTACTGGGGTTCCTTTTCCCATAGGAAAACCCATGGCCTCATTTTTCATTATAAAGCACTGTTTATAACAGCAAACATGTGCCAAGTTTCCCTCACCCCACGGATGCACCAGCTGCAGCTCTTCCATTGGGATTCCTGGCCACATTGCCTTGGCCCTGAATACTGAACTGCAACTCAGACACTGTGGTAAGTTATTTTAAAAAACAAAATCAACTGCCACAAAAATGGACAAATAATACTGCTTTTCATGATTTTTAAGCAACCTATAGCTTGGCAACTGGGGTGTTATCATGGAGGCTCCAAACAATTATTGTCTGTCTTGCTCTATGTATGCCACTGGTCCCCAAATTACCAACTTTGTATGCAATAAATGCTTAATGGTCGAAACCCTCCATGAAGAAATAAATCATTTATTTGCTTCTACAACAGTCAGCCCTGAGACTGAAGCATTGGAGGACTATATTGACTCCATGCTGGGTCAGTCTCTATCTTTAAACCCTCCACTGGCTGACGAGACAGTAACTGTCACAAGAGACAAGTTCATTAGATCCTCTACACCTGCTGTAATCACTGAGGACCCTGACAGTTGGGCAGTGGTACCCAAGGGCAAATCAAAACATAGAGGGGGGCAATTACTGCAATGTTTACTTCCCCTACCCCTATATAATAAATACAGGCCTCAAACACAACACAATTATTTCACCATCATGATGCTTTCTTAATAACCCCCTGTAGTGAACCTTCAGTTTCTAGTCCACCCCGTAGAAGGGAGAATAGTTATACAGAGATCTCCACACCCAAACTAAACAAAAACAAATCTCAAAAAAATGACCAAAACCATGAACCAGTTACTTTATCACCTACTTCTAGTAATATGGACCATCTCCCATTATCTAAACAAATTTTTGTTATTGTTGACTCAATTATTAAGCATCTGGACCACCCTATATGTAATGTGGATAAATTCAATCGTACATGCTCTAGTGTGAGAGGTGCTCGTGTATCAGATATTACTTCTACTGTGAAAAACATACTGAAGGGAGTTGGTGAGAACCAGCTGTTTATATTGCATGCAGGTACCAATGATATAAACAGGTGTAGTATAGATGAACTGAAACAGGACATCATAGCACTTAATAATGTGTTAGCAGAAAAAAAAGCTTAGTATGTTTTTCAGAGATGCTCCTGGTACCCAGAGCTTCTGATGTTATTACTACCAAGATTAAAGTTCTTAACTTCACTTGGCTGAGACGCTGGTGTTTTCTAACAGAATATTCTTTGGCCTTACTCATTGGGAAGCTATCTAAAGATTCACTGTTCAGCGGGATGGACTCCACCTCAGTCGTAGGTAGCTTCTCTTGGGTAAAAGCTTTACAACAGCCATCAATAAACTTTTAAACTAAAACCGGGGGTGAGAAACAGCGACAATAGATCCTGTTCTCTAAAGAGACCTTCTACTGACTTCTCTGAGTGTGAGGTACTCAGTTTAAATGCTAGATCCTTAAACCAGGTTAAAATGGCAGAATTGGAAGCTTTGTGTTGACTGAATAAATATGGACTTATTTCTATTACAGAAACTTGGTGGGATCCTGATACTTCCTGGATCCAGCATATTCCTGGGTATAAACTATACCATAAGGACCATCAAGGTCAGATGGGGGGGTATGTCTCTATGTTAGAGATGACATATCCTCATTCCAACTTCCTATCACTAGTGATACAGAAACTATCTGGGTTAAAGGGTAGCCACAATTGTTGGTAGGGGCATGCTATAGGCCTCCAACATCTAATAAAGAATACTCTACCTCCCTTCACAATGAGATTTTGAATATGGCCTCCAAAGGAAATATCCTTATATTGCGTGATTTTAATATGCCGACCATAAATTGGAATTCTTTAACTGGTAGTACGCAGGCCCAGAAGGACTTAATTACACTCATGGTTGATACAGGACTAGAACAAATTATTACAGAACCAACGCCAGGTGTTAATATCCTGGACTTAGTTATCACCAATATAGGGAATCTAATATCCAAAATTACAAATTACAAAATTACAGTTGGTGCCCCACTAGGAACAAGTGATCATAATACTATTTCCCTTTCTTTGTTATTTTGTCAATATATCACCAACTTCACTGAATTTAAGAATTATAATAAAGCTAATTTTAATGCTATTAATCAACAATTAAACTCAATCTCATGGGATACTATATTATCTCCTCTCCATGGAAGAATCCTGGGACTATTTCAAATCATCCATTTATTATTTGGAAAAATTGTATGTTCAACCTCAAAAAATATAATAAAAAGGAAAATACCCTTGTGGTATAATAAAACTATTAAAGCCTTAATCAAGGATAAACAGAGACTCTTTTCACATGTAAAAAACAGCAAGGGGGACACCAAGGAATCATTCCTCATTCAATACAGGAAAACTCTCAAATGATTAAAACAAGCCATTTTGCAATCAAAAAAGAAACTTGAGTTTCATCTGGCTCATACCAAAGACAGTTATAAAGCATTATTTTCCTACCTCAACAATAAAAAAATGAATAATAGATATATGGGGCCCCTATGCATAATTGAAACAATTGTATCTATGGACAGGGATATAGCAGACACATTTAATAAGCAATTTTGCTCAGTTTTTACCATGAAAGAAGTTCCTAAAATTTTTAAGCATTTAAATAATATTACTCCTTCCTATACTCTCACTGAAGAGGATACATTAAAAGCAATTTTGTCCTTAAAACCCAATTCTAGTCCGGGACCAGATAATATCAATCCCAGATTCTTAATTGAGTCTGCCACTGCTATTGCTAAACCCCTTACTATTATTTTTAATAAATCCCTATATGAAGGACTTATTCCCCAGGACTGGACATTGGCTACAGTAATCCCAATTTTCAAGAAGGGTAATCATTCCAGACCTGAAAACTATCGTCCGATAAGTCTAACTTCTGTTATAAGTAAAATCATGGAGAAAGTTATTAAGAAATTGCTAGATCGTGAAGTTATTGAGGGTAACATGACAGATACTACACAACATGGCTTTAGACAGGGGTATTCCTGCACTACTAATTTGGTTTCCTTTTATAATCATGTTAGTATGGGCATGGATGATGGTATACCTATGGATGTAATGCTTCTCGATTACAGTAGAGCCTTCGATAAAGTTCCTCACGACATACTGCTTGACAAAATGAAAGAGATGGGTTTCTCACATTATATAATTAATTGGGTATCAGGTTGGTTAAACAACAGATATCAGCAAGGCAGAATTAATGGCACACTTTCCCAGTCATTGAGTGTGACCAGTGGGGTTCCACAGGGATCTGTGTTGGGACCAACCCTGTTTAACATTTTTATTAGTGATCTGCAGGTCGGCCCTGAAACTGTTCTCTCGAAATTTGCTGATGATACAAAGTTCTGTGGCTCTGTTCTAACGGTGTTAGACAGAGAATCCATGAGGAACCATTTAAAATCTATTGAAGAATGGGCAGTTTTAAACAAAATGACACTTAACTCTGACAAGTGTCATGTTGTGCATTTTGGCAAGAATAATCCGAGGCAGACTTACTTATTGAATAATGTGGTCCTTCATGTGTCACCATTTGAATGTGATCACGGGGTAATCATTAACAACAAATTATCTCCCAATGATAGCCAGGAAAGCCAATGCCTTGCTCACTTGAATCCAGCGTTCATTTGTGTCTAGGACACAGGAATGTGTGATCCCACTGTATAGAGCTTTTGTTAGGCCCCACTTGGACTACGGATTTCCCTGCTGGAATCCCTACTTAAGGAAGGATGTGGACAGAATTGAGAGGGTGCAGAGAAGAGCCACTAAAATGGTGTCGTATTTATCCAAACTAGATTATGAGGAAAGGTTAAAGGTTCCGGGGTTACATTCTCTATGCATAAGACGTACAAGAGATGATCTTCTCCTCCTATATAAAATTCAGAATTCTCATGAGTTAATGCATCACTGTGGCTTACATTTCTCAACTAGTTAGAATTCCCCATGGCACCATAGCAAACAGATATTTGTTTATAAAACTAGAACAACAAAAAGGTTAAACTACTTTACAGTAAAAACCCCTAAATTATGGAATATTCTTCCACAACACTTAGTTGATAGCAGCTCCAATCTAGCCTTTAAGAAAGGGTTGGATTGTTGGTTGGAGTGGAATAGCCCTAGGGTATAATTGTCCCACCAATGTGGCGGAGGACAATCCTGATGGGCAGTAGCCTTCTTTTGTCCCTTGAAACCAAGTAAACCAAGTAAACATCTGCGGTGAGATGCCATCTGATCCTAGTGCACTGTGGTGTTTTAATTCATTAATTTTACCTGATATACAGTATCTGTTTCTTTCATGGTTATGGGGTACTATGATTTATATTAACTTCCCCAACTGGGTGTGTAAAGACTGAACAGAAATATCTATTGAAAGTAATTGTGATCTCTTGTGGCTGTGTAATAATGTGGTATATATTTTCTTTAGTGAATTAATGTAGTTATAAAATAGCTTAATGTTTTGTTTGCTAGTTTTAAGTTTCATATTTTTCTTTGCCTGTTCTATACTATTATTGCATGCTTTTTTGTGCATTTTTAAAATAAATCATCTGTCAGATGATTTTGTTTTTTTATGCATGGCATAAAATTTATTTTCTTCCTTATTAATTTTCTTATTTAAGCAGTTAGGTTTCTCTTCTTTGTTGTTGAATTTCTTTACTCTTTTTACAAGTATTTATTATTTTATTAATGCATCTTCAGTTGGTTTCTTTGACAGATTTATTATCTATTTGTGAGTTCCATTCTATACTGCTAATTATTTCAGTAATGCCTAGAATATTTGCTGTGTTATAAAAATATATTTCTGTACATCCTTTTATGATAACATAATTGTGGCGATTTTAAAGTATATTCAAGAATGATCACTGTTTCTTAGGGGCTACATCACTTGACAATTTATTATATTAGTATTTTTTGAACTTAACACTAAATCCAATATATTATTTCCTCTAGTGGTTCCTATTATATGTTGCTTTAAATTCACTTCATTACAGGCTATCAGAAATTCTCTACCAGGTTCTGTATCTGCATGTCCACTAATTTAGTTTCTATCACAATGGTTTAATTCATCTACAAGGACTATTTTTCCCATGTCACAAGGTGTTTCTATTTCAGAGAAACATAGAATATGACAGCAGATAAGGACCAGCTGGTCCACCAAGTCTACCCACTTCCCTACCTGATTTGGCAATCCCTATACATATTTGGATCGCTGGTCCCCCACTCTGCTTAACAGCAGAGTACCCTTATGCCTATTCCATGCACTTTTCAACTTCCTTACTATTTTTTCTTAAACCAGCTCAGCTGGAAGGCTGTTTCATGGACCCACCAACCTCTCTGTGAAAAATTGCTTCCTAACATTCCCCCTAAGCCTCCCTCCAGCCTTATGTTATGTCCCTTTATCCTTGTGCACGTTTTCCTCTGAAATATGATTTCCTCCTGTACCTTGTTTATTCCCCCAAAGTATTTGAAAGTTCTCATCATATCCCCCCATACAAAAAAATAGGCCTAATGCTCAACTACCTCAGATCACTAATAATTAGTTAATTGTTAATTATTCCTCAGTTTTGCTTTGGTTGATTTTTTCACATGCAAATGAGTTAGTGGCTAACTCCTCCTAGCTCAACCTACTGCTAACTAATTCTTAACAGTTTCAGCAGTTAGTCACTGACCAATTTCCTAATTAAGAATTAACTAATACCCATGAACTGAGTATTAGTTTGGCATTCATTAATTACTAGTTGAGCTTATACAAAAAATAAGCCAAATGCTTAACTGCCTCAAATCACTAATAATTAGTTAATGTTCAGTTATTCCTCAGTTTTGCTTTGGTTGATTTTTTCACATACAAATGAGTTAGTGGCCAACTCCTCCTAGCTCAATCTACTGCTAACTAATTCTTAACAGCTTCAGCAGTTAGTCATTGACCTATTTCCTAATTAAGAATTAACTAATTCCCATGAATTGAGTATTAGTTTGGCATTCATTAATTACTAGTTGAGCTTATGTAATAAATAATTCATGATCAATACTCAACTTGTTGAGCATCAGCTGATAAGTAACTGTACACCACATAGTAAGCATAGTTATTAGTTAAGAATAACTAATTTTTAACCAGCTCATTTGCGCAGTGCTGCTAGAAACTACCCAGCTGGGAGTCCAGGTAAGCTGTAGGAGCACATCCACTCCTCACTGAAGGTACCACACATCTGACTGAGGCACCCTGAAGTACCCCTCCACCCCCCAAAGCCAGAAACTAGTCTCTGTCTGGGTCACCCCCTCATAACTGCCTCTATCTGGATGGTGGCACTGGCCATGTCCCTGGCTTGTGGCCCCGGCAGCTATTTCTGTGTTTCCCCCGCTGTCCTTGCTGCTTCTCCCCCTGCACCGGGAACACCTCCCTGTAGTGGCTTCAGTGCTGTGTGGCACTTTCCCCTTTTGACCTGCACTGAGGCAGAGGCTCCCCACACCTGCCCTGTTCCTGGGGGTTCCAGGTGCTCTGTCTCTCTCCTGCCCTGTCCTGCTCCCAGTTCTTGTGTGCCTTTGTAGCTGCCTGCAGTTCAGCAACATGTGGCTTCCCTGTAGTGTTCTTGCACCTCTCTCTTGTTCCTTTTTATTTTGGATCATTTCCGGTATCGCGCAACTTCCGTTTGCTTCCCTATTGCGCATGGTGCATGTTTTTGAATATCGCACTGTGCCATTTATTCATGGTTCCTCCCCCTTCAGTTGCACATGCATTCATTATCATTGTGCTCTTGCACATTGTGATTTGGGGGGCGCATCTGCCTCTCGCTGAATATCGCAGCATGGTGTATTTTTGGACTTGCGCTGGCACATCCCTGTTGCACATGGCACAACTCTTTTGAATATCTGGGCCTGAGTTTAATGCACTCTGTTACAGTGTTGTGCTTAATTGTGTGAAATTATACCAGTTACAAAGTGGTGATTAATATAATATAATATAATATAATATAATATAATATAATATAATATACTAAGATACTAACTTACTAAAATGCCAGAAGAATAGGCCTAATGGTCTTTCGTGTCTGCTTATTTGGTCAGCCCCCACACTAGGAGTTGACCTTGCTGCCCTCTCTCCCTCTCTGGCTTCTGCCTTCCCAGTCCTGGATACTCTTGCTGGACTGGTTTTGCTTCCAGAACCCTTCCCCTGTACCTGTCCCACCCACTCTTGAACTCCTCCACTGTTGCTGCCTCCACCAGCGACCTAGGCAGTGCATTCCATTCCTCCACCACCCTCTAAGTGAAGCAGCACCATCTCCTTTCTCCACTGAAGCACCCCTTCAGCTTCCATCCATGCCCTCTAGGTGCCCCACCTCCTTTCTTCAGAGCACCCTGACTGCTCCTCCCCTATTTACCCCTTCATGTACCTGAAGACCTCTATCATGTCCCCCAGTCCCTTCTCTCTTTCCAATGTGTACATATTTAGCTCTTTGAGTCTCTCCCCAGAGGTCCTGTCCCACAAGACCCAAATCATTTTGGTTGCCCTCCTCTGGACCCTCTCCAGGAGTTCAATGTCCCTCTTTAAATGTGGCCTCCAAAACTGCATGCAGTACATGAGGTTCGGCATCACCAAGCAGTTATACAGCGGGATTATCACTTCCCTCCTTCTGGAGGTGAGCCCCATAACAATGCATCCAAGCATCATGTTGGCCTTTGCAGATGCCCTCCTTCAACTGTCCGAGTTGTTCATCTTGACATCCACTACCACCCCAGGTCAATCTCAGCCATCGAGATGTGTAGCATTCCCCCAGGGTGTACACTTGGCCTGGGTTTCTGGCTCCCAGGTGCAGTACCTTGCATTTTCCTGCATTGAACCTCAGATTCCACTTTCTAGATAACCTTTCCAGAACCTCAAGGTCCCCCTGTAGGACCACCTTCCCTTCCTCCTCCCCATCCACCACTGCCCCCAGTTAAGAGTCATCCACAAAGAGACTCATCTAACTCCTGATACACTTCCTTATGTCAGAGATGTAGGTGTTGAACAGGAGGGACCCAAGGACTGATCTCTGAGGGACTCCACTAATGAACCTCCTTGAGGATGAGACTATCCCTCCAACCATGACCCTCTGGGTCTGGTTTATTAGACAAGTTCTTATCCATCTGATCATCTGGTTCCCCACCCCCATTTCTCCCAGATTATTCAACAGGCCCTGTGAGTAACAGAGTCAAACACCTTGCTGAAGTCAAGGAAGAGGATGTCCACTGGTCTTTCCAGGTCCAAGGCACTCATCACAAAGTCATAGAACTCCACAAAGTTTGTCTGACATGATTTCCCCAGGATGAATCCATGCTGTCTATTGTCCAGGCTCCCCATCTTTTCCAGGTCCCCCCCAGTCTCTTCTTGACTATGCCCTCCATCACCTTGCCCACCACCAATGGCAGGCTGATGGGCCTGTAGTTCCCTGCCACCTCCCTTAATCCCTGCTTGTGGATTGGCACTATATGTGCCACCTTCCAATCCTGGGCACCAACTCTGTCCTCAGACAAATGCTGAAGAGCTCCATCAGGGATTTTGCCAGGAATTCTGCCAGTTCCTTCAGCACTCTGGGATGTAATTTATCCTACCCTGGTGCTTTCTCCATCTTACGGGACCCGAGAGCTTCCCTCACTCTCTCTGCCATGATTTCCACCTCTGCTACCTCATCCTCCTGCTTTGCCTTCCCCACACCTGCCAATGATGCCCCACCCCAGAGCTATAGTATAAAATACTATAATATACTATAACATAACTTAATATAATACAAGATAATATAATATAATATAATATAATATAATATAATATAATATAATATAATATAATGCTGTGGTGTTACAATTTTATAACTATTAAATTAATTAACTACGTGTTAATTTATCTCTCTGACAGTGGGGTGCTAAACTATGAGTTAAAATATCTCTGCGATAGTGCGGTGCTGAACTATTTGTTAAATTCTGTCAAACATTTGTTAAATTGTAAGTCTTGTAGTGAGGGTCTAAACAGTTAGTTAAATACTGTCTATTATAGGGTTGTGCTTAACTGTGTGAAATTATCCCAGTTACGGAGAAGTGATTACTGTAATATAATTTAATATAATATGATATGATATCATATGATATGATATGAAATGAAATGATATGATATACGATATGATATGAAATTATATGCTATGATATAATATAATGGTGAGGTGTTATGATATTATAACTATTAAATTAATTAACTATGTGATAAATTATCTCTGTAAAAGTGTGGTGATTAAATGTGTTAGATTATCTCTCTTAGAGTGTTGTGCTAAACCGTGTGAAATTATCCATGTAAAAGTGTGGTGATTAATATAATATAATATAATATTATAATATAATAAAATATAATATAATGATGTGCTGTTATAATACTATAACTATTAAATTAATTAACTATTTGTTAATTTATCTATGTGAAAGTGTGGTGCTAAACTATGTGTTAAAATATCTGGGCAATTCTGTGGTGCTGAACCATGTGTTCAATTATTTGAGTAAAAGAGTAGTGCTTAAATATGTTACTTTATCATTGTGACATTGTGGTGCTAATTAACGTGTTAAATTTTCTCAAAAGTGAGATAAATTGTCTCTTTTGCAGTGTAGCTCTAAACAGTGAGATAAATGCTGTATGTTACAGAGTCTAGCTTGCCTGTGTGAAATTTTCTTTGTTACAGTGTGGTGATTAACATAATATAATAATATAATATAATATAATATAATATAATATAATATAATATGATATGATATGATATGATATGATATGATATGATATGGTATAGCATGCTATGATTGATTTGATATGATATGTGATGTGATGTGATGTGATGTGCTGTGATGTAATATGACATGATATGATATAATATAATATAATATGGTGTAATATAATATTACAATTTAATGCAATATAAAATAATATAATATATTATAAAGTAACTTTATAATTTGTGTTAATTTCTCTGTGACAGTGTGGCGCTTATTAATGTGTTAAATTTTCTCAAAAGTGAGATAAATTGTCTCTGTTGCAGAGAAGCTCTAAACCAATAGTTTTCAGACTTTGTCACAGTGAGCCTCCCCAAATCCATGGAAAATATTTTGAGCCTCCCCAAAAAATTTAAATAATCTTGGGCCTCCCCAAAGAAAAATAACATACTGTACTTTGTACAGTACACCATGAATAAATTGAAACCCCTTTGAGTACTTGGCTCACACTCAGTTCTTTGTCTTATACTGACATGGAACTTTTGAAAAAGAGCTCCTGTGATCAAAGGTATTATCCGAATAACAAATAAAATGAACAAATATTATTATTCAGCTTATTATAACTCTCCCCAAGGCCAACCTACATACTCTGCTATTTTAATTCTTGAACCATTGTTACGCCTTGTTGCAGTACCTTCATGGGTCAGACTGCTTTCCCTGTTTCCTCTCTATATGAAATAACTTTCCTACATACTTTGCCTCTCCCCATCCTTCCCTGTTCCTAAGCAACTTCTCAGGGATTACTTTGCTCCTTCCTGCTATTGCTCTTGGTGCTTCTGTGCTCAACCTTTGTATTTGGGCTGGTCTGCCATCAGGCTCCAAATTGATCAATTACCACCACTCATCATTAGTTTATTGTTCACATTTGTTTACACTGTTGTTTACTGTATATTTCTTGATTGTTTTACAGTTGTCTTTTGAAATGTATTCACTCCCTACCCTTCCCTGGGTACACCTGAAATGAACCATTCATTCACCTTCCCTTGTCACCTATTAGTAAATAAATAAATACATTAAATTCACCTACTATTATCCTCTTTCAATTTGCATCATCTCTTCACACAAAATATATAAAACCCAAAATTTAAATACAGTACTTTTTCAGACTTGCTTGAGCCTCCCCTGGAACAGGTTCGGGCCTCCCAAGGGAGGCTGGCCTCACCATTTGAGAACCCCTGCTCTAAACAATGGCCCAGATATTCAAACTTCACAAAAAAGTGCGCTACAGCAGGAGCAATTGCAAGTCCATTGCGCCCATGCCCAAGAAGTGCGATATTCAAAAATTGTGCAGGCCAAGATGCGCCTACAGCCGACGAATGAATATCGCACCACCTGTGCCACAGCACAACAAGGGAGGTGAAGCTGAACATATCTGATGTGCCATAGCGCAACAGGGGGTGTTCAGCTGAGCAGTCCAGATGCACCATAGCGCAACCAGGGATGCCCCCAAGCAGCAGGGCAGCAATGCAACAGCAAAACCAGGGATGCAGGGGCCCACCACCCATGCCACAGATGGGCAGAGGAACACACAGCAGAACCGACATCGTCCTCCCACACCCCATGCACTGCACAACTGAGGGAGGGCTGGAATAACCACTGGCCCATGGAGACCAGCAACCAACCCACAGCCAGGCCATGGTGCCCCATCACACCCTCTGGCAAGCTGTGACCAGTACACAAGGAGGGCCGACCACCCTGTGCCACACCAACCCACCAATGCAGAGCACACCCTGCACCCTGCACTGTGACCCCCAGACACCCTGCCCAGGAGCAGTGTCCACCAGTGCAGGATACCCCATGCATGACACCACCCCCACTGTGACAATGCAACCCTGTGCACCACAGAACCATGCAAGGCAGCCCCACCACGAGCACCCATCAGTGGGTGGCAGCACACAGCGATGCAATGACTGCATACACAGTGCCACCATGCACATCCCCCCGAGGTACAGCTGAGAGACCAACCATGCATCGGCACACAAGGTATCCCACACGTGACAGGGCATGCCCTGGACCCCACCACCAGTGGTACAGCACCCTGCACACCCTCCCAAGGACACACCCAGATCCAGCACTGGCCACAACAGCCAGCGCAGACACCCACAGTGGTGCATGAAAGCATGCACCACACAGGATACAATGCACTACATGGACAAACACCCACCCATACCCAAGGGCACACCAACACAGGGACACAGTAGCTGGGCAACCAAGCCCCCAATGTATGGATATGGAAACCGTGTACACATGGCCAGCACTCCTCCATGGCACAGGAGTGTCAGCCACCCTGCACAGGCACTTTGGAGCTGTATGCCACCAGCATTTGCCCAGAGCACAAGTGACAGACAGTGGTGCACATCCCCTGCAACACACACAAGTGACAGCATGGAGGTGGGACAGCAACAGCGGAGGCCACAGTGTCACCAGAGGCAGACATGCACCACACCAGTGACAAGAGGCAATCCAGCATTGTGCCAGGTACAGTGGCTGTCCTGCATGGACAGCCACCCCGACATGCCAGCAGACCATGCAGGTCACAGACATGCAAGGGTGTCTGCTGCACAGGCCATGGACGGGCTGACAGGGGTACCATGGACACAGAGCATGCACCATGGACCACTATACACAGTGCTCAGGGAACAACACACACACCACAGACAGTGACTAATAGCTACTCCCACAACATAGTCACTTCCCCACAGACACACACACACACATATGACTGCACCACCCCTGATGCCATGCACACCACTGCAGCTGAGCACCTATAGCCCACTGCAAAACAGAGACTATCACATTAGGTATATCAAAACAATTGTATTGTAAAACATCACTCAAAACTATATACATATATTTACAAAAGGTTGGGTGGAGGGCCACAAACAAGGTGAGGGTGGGTAAGGGGCAGGGTGAACAAATGGTAGAGGGAAGGAGGGGTGTGAGAGTGGGTCCAGGGGGTAAGGAAAATCAGGGGCATTAGTATGCTCAGTAGGAGCCCAGCTCCCCGCTCTGGCTGCTCCTCCCACCATGCCGCCGTCATACTCCCAGCCAGTCTATCCTTTCAAGGATCTACAGGGAGGCCCCGGCAACATGTAGGATCTCCTGCAGTGTCGCTCTGATTTCCTGCAGCTGCCGTCCACCTAGGACAAGGGAGCAAAGTCAATAGGTGTGAATGCACAGCCCCATGCAGTCCACCCACAGTGCATGGCATACGGCTATGGGACATGCCTCTGTGATGGTGTGTGACCACCCACAGTGATCGCGTCCACAAGACCTGCCCACCCAGGTGCACACAGCCATGCAGACTGCTGCACACACGCACTGGCCAAGTCCTGCACAGCACCACTGTGGATGTTCAGTGACATGGCTATGTGGTGCGAAGGCAGTGGCACAGCCATGTACCCGGTGCATGCATGGACCACCATTGACGCACTCCCAGACATGCAGTGCCACTGGACAGTGTTGACTGTAACAAGTTGCGTGCATGGTAGTGGTGTCAATGGATGGTGGCCATGCCCTGCTGCCCGCCCTGTTACACAGCATGCAATAGTAATCATGGATGTAAGGCACTCACCATCTTCAGGCTGGTACCTGCACCTCTGCAGACCTTCGCCCTTCCCGGCCTGATGGTTCTCCTGCTGATGCCTCCTCTCCCTCACCATCCAGCGCTTGTCTGGGCCTAAGGTGCAAACATGGAGAGAGGAACATCAGTACAATCCTGTAGCAAAGTCCCCCCACCCCATGTGTGTGCAATCCCACCCAGCCAGACCCACCCACCCCACACCCAGAAAACACCACCATGGCCAACACCGGATGGCCCCCCATGTGCCGGACACATGCAACCATGATACCCAAATGGAAGATAAAAGTGTATGGATGTTGCACCTACCTGGTAGTGGCACCGTGCCCCTCCTGGCATGTGCCCACAGGCAGGCAAGCAGGTCCGGGTCCCTCCACCTCAGGTCCCCATATCTGTGGCGGCACTGCTCTGCCATCCGCCCCACACCAGTGGCCTCCTCCAGGGTGTCAGCCACCTCCTGAAACACAAAACTCCTGGCCCTTTCCAGAGGTATCTCACCAAATAGTGGGCCAACATGTGGCTCCACAATGGCAACCAGGTTTGCCATCTCCACTTGGCTCCACCGTACTGCTCTCCTTCACGCCATCTCTACTGCTCGGTTAAGTCAAAATAGCGCTCTGCAGCGTGGTTCCACTACATGCAGATGTTGTGCATTACAGCACTGCCATTCCCTATCACGCTGTCACTGAACAGCGTGACAGTGGTGCACCCATGCCTGATGCATGGCGCCTAGGGGGCCAAGGTCGGGCACAACGTCAAGGGTCTCTGGCGTATGAACAGCCACAGTGCAATTGGAACCCAATGCATCTAGTGCGATTGGGTGCCTGTGTGCCACCATCTGTAGTGGCCTACCACGCTGTTGCCCCAGTGCGCCTATGATGCCCCAGTGCCACAGCACCATATAGGTGAATAGCACTGTAGCACCACTAGCACAATGGTGGCCGTGCCCTGCATTGCCTCCCATGCACAGCACGTTAGCAGTGTGGCAGGCACCTGCGTCATCAACCCGGGCATGCGCAGTTAGGTGTATACTGTGCATGTCACAGAACTGCACCCTTGGCTCAGCACGTTCAACACAATTTCACAAAGTGCAAAAGCGTGATATTCAGCCGTCATATGCAAATCAGCTAATCAGCCATTCAATGGCACAGTCACTGCATTTGCATCCACTTAAAGATGCGCCTCGCCTCATTTGCATGGGTTGCACTATAAAAGTGTGACATTGGGCTGCACTGGCCATATTCAATTACTGCAGTCTATTGGTGAGTTGCATGCTGTTTGGGCATGTGGACTGTGGATTTTGGGACATGCATGGGACTGCACAGTCACAGGTAACACCTGTCATTCTCACAGGCTGAATTATGACTGAGCGAGTTGTCGAGGAAGAGGAACAGAGTTGTGGGAGGAAGAGGAGGCCAAATTTCATGAAGGCCAAACTGGATGCCCTGTTCAAGGCCTACCTAGACCATGAGCCACTTCTCTGCGGATGCCAGGGAACACCACAAGCCTGTGCTGCTGCATGGGAGGAGGTGGCACATGCTGTAAACCTGCATAACAGCTACCAGCGCTCTGCACAGGAGTGCATGAAGAAGATGGGCACAGACAGCAGGAGGATATAAGGAGAAGGTGGCTGCCATCAGAGCAGCATGGTCTGCGACAGGAGGGGGACAGCCGGAGGTGCAACGCATGACCCCAAAGGAGGAGAGGGTTGCTGGCAGCATGCAGCATTGTGCCATTGAGGGTGTTCCAGGTGGTGGTTCCAGACGGGTGGTAGCCCGTCACTGCATGGCAGGTAATGGTTTGTCTATTGTGTCTAATGGTGTCAGCGTGGCTCAGCTGGTAGCACATCTGCCTCTGGACCAGAAGGTCGTGGGTTCTCGTCCCATACTGGGATTGGACTTGCTCCTAAAAATCGCTGGCATCCGAGTGCAGTATTGGGGGATGCTGTACTGCTGGGGTGTGCCGTCCTTCAGATGAGACATTAAACCGAGGTCCCTGCTGCCCATCCTGGTGTTGTCCTGGTGGGTGTCCAGGTGGAAGTAAAAGAACCCAGGGCACTCTTCGCAAAGAGTAGGGAACATTCCCGGTGTCCTGGCCAACATTCCCCTTCCCATAAACCAGTTCATGCAATTATCCAGGCTGTGTGTGGGTGATGATGTGCGATATGGCCACCACCACACATTCAGTCACTTCACTACCAGTCTAGCATTGCTTGTAAAGTGCTTTGGATGTATCAAAAGCGCTATATAAATGCTGATTCTTCTTCTTCTTCTTCTATTGGTGGGGACAGGGTAGGTCACATACAGTAACGTGACTTTGTTTTCTCTTACAGCTCCTGAACATCTGCATGGGTCAGTGGTGGTGGCCCTGATGGGCAGCACCCCTTGAGGGTGGGTGCTGCACATAAGGGTCAGGCCTGGGCATGTCCACAGGTGGTGCACTGATGTCACCCCCTGACACTGTACCCCCATGGCCATTGGCCGACTGCTGACACTGCCCCTCCAGCTGCTGCTCTCCAGGGCTCAACAGTGCTGCCACAGTGGCCACAACAGCCCCACTGTCCTGGACACACACCAGTGCTGCCCCACTGGTGCAGACAGACACAGGCTGGGACTGTGATGTCATGCAGGCCTCCATGGTGGCACCACCCATGGCCATGCCCATGATTTCACCTGCTATGTGGCCATCCTGCAGCCCACACATATCAGTGTCCATGAAGTGAGCTTCATCATCATCAGTGACGGATCCGGCACAGCTCGAGTCTCAGCATGCTGGCATCCATGGATGCTGGCACGCTGGGTCATGGGCAGGGCCTCCTCCACAACTGCTCCACCAACATCAGTCTGGATGTCCAGGTGGGCCCACTGATGCCCTGAACCTTGTATGCCTGTGAAGGTGGACTGATGCTCCTCTATGTCCATGGTACCACCCTCAGTGGACAAGCCCACCACCGCTGACCCATGTAGATGCTCAAGAGCTGTAAGGGAACACAGTAGCATTTATGTATCAGCCCTACCCTGTCCCCCCATTGACAGACCTGGACCTACCATGCAGTGATGGGCTACCACCTGTCTGGAATCCACCACCTGGAACACCCTCGATGGCACAATACTGCATGCTGCCAGCAACCCACTCTTCTTGTGGGGTAAGGTGTTGCAGGTCCACCTGTCCCCAACGGGTCGCAGACCGTGCTTCCCTGATGGCAGCCACCTTGTCCTTAATCCTCCACTTGTCCGTGCCAATCTTCTTTTAGCACTCCTGCATGGACTGCTGGTGGCTGCCATGCAAGTTGATGGCACGCGGCACCTCTTCCCATGCAGCAGCATGGGCCTGTGGTGTTTCCTGCCATCTACTGAGCAGCGGCTCCTGATTGAGGTAGGTCTAAAACAGGGCATCTGTTTCTGCCTTTGTGAAGTTAGGCCTCCTCTTCCTCCCATGTCTTTGTTCCTCTTCCTCCACCTCACGATCGCTCATTACTCATCCTGTGAGAATGACAGGTGTTACCTGTGACTGTGAAGTCACATGCCTGTCCCACACACCACAGTCCACACTCCCAAACAGCAGGCAACTCACCGCAATAGACTGCAATAACTGACTATGGCCAGTGCAGCCCAATGTCACATGTTTATAGCGCAATGCATGCAAATGAGGTGAGGAGCAATTTTAAGTGGATACAGATGCAGTATCTGCACCATTGAATGGCTGATTAGCCGATTTGCATATGCTGGCTGAATATTGCGCTGTTGCATTTTGCGCAATTGTGTTGAACTTGCTCAGGCAAGTGCGCTTTTCAGTGACATGTGCAGTACACACCAAATTGGCGCATGCCCGGGGTGATGACATAGATGCCTGCCGCGCTGCTGACATGCTGTGCGTGGGAGGCAATGCAGGGCATAGTCACCATTGTGCCAGTGGCGCTACAGCGCTGTTCACATATATGGCGTTGTGGCACTTGGGTGCTGTAGGTGCACTGGGGCCACAGCATGGTAGGCCACTACAGGAGGTGACACACAGGCACCCAATCGCACTACACGCATTGAGTACCAATCATGCTGTGGCGGTCTGTGCGTGAGAGACCCTTGACCCTGTGCCCGACCTTTGCCCATAGGCACCATGCATCCACTTGGGGTGCACCACTATCGTGCTGTTCAGTGACAGCATGATAGGGAATGGCAGTGCTGTACCATGCAGCATCTACATGTGGCGGACTGTGCTACCAAGCGCCATTTTGACTCCAACCAGCTGGGGAGATGGCACGGAGGAGGGCTGCTGTGTGGAGCCAGGTGGAGCTGGCCAATTTGGTGGCCATAGTAGAGCTCCATGCTAGGGCACTTTATAGTGATGCACCCCTGGACAGGGCCAGGAGTGCAGTATGGGAGGAGGTGGCGGTGGTGCTGGAGGAAGCCAAGAGAATCAGGCGCATGGCTGAGCAGTGTCACCACTGATATGGGACCTCTGGTGGAGAGACCTGGACAGGCTTTCCTGCCTGCATGTGCCAGGAGGGACACGGTGCCACGGCAAGGTAGGTGCCCCATCCATACACTGTTAACGTCCATACGGGTATCACGGTTGCATGTGTCCAGCACATGGGGGGCTGTCCAATGTTGGCCATGGTGGTGGTATCCATTTGAGGGGTGGATGGGTATGGCTGTGTGGGATTGCACACACATGGGGGTGGGGGGACTTTGCTACCAGATTGTACTGATGTTCCTCTCTCCATGTTTGCACCTTAGGCACAGAGGAGAACTGGTGGGTGAGGGAGAGGAGGCACTGCCAAGAGAACCAACAGGCCAGAAGGGATGCAGGACCACAGAGGTGCAGGGACCAGCCTGATGATGGTGATTGCCTTACATCCATGATTACTATTGCATGCTGTGTAACAGGGTGGGCAGCGGGGCTTGGCCACCATCCATTGACACCACTGTCATGCACGCAACTTGTTACAGTCAGCACTGTCCAGTGGCACTGCATGTCTGGGAGTGCATCAATGGTGGTCCATGTGTGCACCGGGTACATGGCTGTGCCACTGCCTTCACACTGCATAGCCATGTCACTGTACAGCCATGGTGGTGCTGTGGGACATGGGCGGTGGGTGTGTGCAGCAGTCCGCATGGCTGTGGGTGCCTGGGTAGGCAGGTCTTGTGGATGCGGTCACTGTGGGTGGTCGCACACCATCACAGGGCATGGCACATGGCACATGGCTGTATGCCATGCACAATGGGTGGGCTGGAGGGGGCTGGACAGTCACACATAGTGACTCTGCTCAATTGTCCTAGGTGGACAATGCTGGATGGCCATGGAACAGGGCATACAGGAGATGCTGCAGCTGGCATGGGCATCCCTGGCACTGCTGGAGTGGATGGAGTGGCACTGGGTCTGGAGGAGAAGCACCCAGAGGTGCCAGAGGAGTGGAGTGTGGGGAAGAGAATAGGCCCTCCATGACCCCTGACACTCCTAATCCCCCTGGACCCACAATCACACCCCTTCTTCCCTCTCCCATTTGTACACCCCTGCCCCATGCCTGCCCCCACCTGGTTTGTGGCCCTTCCCCCCACCCTTGTATATATTTGTACATATGTTTGAGTGTTTATATTTTTTAATACATACATTTTGTTATGACAATTGTGGTGGTCTCTGATTTGCAGCAGGCTACAGGTGCTCAGCTGCAGTGGTCTGCATGGCATCATGGTTGGTGCAAGCATGGGTGTGTCTGTGTCCTGAAGGGAATCACCTATGGTGTGGGTGGGGGGATCAGTCACTTTCTGTGGTTTGTGTGTTGTTCTCTGTGCACTGGATGCCTGTGTGCAGTGGTCCACAGTGCATGCACTGTGTGCATGGCACTCCTGTCAGACTATCCATGGCCTGTGCAGCTGACACCCTTGCATGTCTGTAATATGCACAGTCTGCTGGCATGTCAGTGGTGGCTGCCCATCCTGGACAGCCACTGTACCCGGTACAATGCCAGGTTGCCTCCCATCACCAATATGGTGCTCAGCTGCCTCCGGTGGCACTGTGGCCTTCGCTGTTGTTGTCACCCTTCTATGCTGTTGCTTATGTCTGTTGCAGGGGATGTGCTCCACTGTCTGTCACTTGTGCTCCGGCCACATGCTAGTGGCATACAGCTTCATGGAGCCTGTGCAGGGTGGCTGGCACACCTATGCCATATAGGGGTGCTGGCCGTGTGCACACAGCTGCTGTGGCCACAGGCCAGTGGCTTGGTTGACCCGCTACTGTGTCCCTGTGTTTGTGTGTCCTTGGGTATGGGTGGCTGTTTGTCCATGCACTGTATTGCATGCTGTGTGACACATGCTTCCATGCAACACTGTGTGTGTCTGTGCTGGCTGTTGTGGCCACTGCTGGGATGGGATGTGTCCTTGGGAGGGTATGCAGGGTGCTATACTGCTGGTGGAGGGGTCCTAGGTATGTCCTGTCACATGTGGGGTACCTCGTGTGCCGATGCATGGTCGGTCTCTCAGCTGTACCTTGGGGGCCATGCAGGGTGGCACTGTGTATGCAGTTGTTGCACCGCTGTCTGCTGCCACCCACTGCAGGGTGCATATGGTGGGGCTGCCTTGCATGGTTCCATGGTGCATAAGGTTGCATTGTCACAGTGGGGGATCTGGCATGCATAGGGTGTCCTGCACTGTTGGGCGCTACTCCTGGGAAGGGTGTATGGTGTTCGTGGTGCAGGGTGTGCTCTGCATTGGTGCGATGGTGTGGCAAGAAATGGTCAGCCCTCCTTGTGTGACAGTCACAGCTTGCCAGAAGGTGTGCTGGGGCACCATGCTCTGGCTGTTGGTTGGTTGCTGGTATCCATGGGCCAGTGGTTATTCCAGCTCTCCCCCAGTTGTGCAGTGCATGTGGTGTGGAGGGGTGATGTCTGTTCTGCTGTGTGCTCCTCTGCCCATCTGTGGCATGGGTGGTGGGCCCCTGCATCCTGTCCCTGCGCATCCCTGGTTGTGCTGTTGCACTGCTGCCCTGCTCCACAGGGCATCCCTGGTTGTGCTATGGCACATCTGGATTGCTCCACTGGGCATCTCTGGTTCTGCTATGGTGCACCTGAAATGCACAACTGCACATCCCTGGCTGTGCTGTGGTGCAGGTGGCATGATATTCAGTCATGTGTTGCAGGCTCATCTTGACCTCCGCAGTTTTTGAATACCAAGCTTCTTGCGCATGGGCGCAGTGGACTTGCACTTGCTCCTGCTGTTGCGCACTTTTTGGGCACAGTTCGAATATCTGGGCCTCAGCGTTTAGAACCACACTACAATAGAGACAAATTAACCAATGATTCAGATGATTTAACACATAGTTTAGCATCTCATTGTGAGAGAGATAAATTAACACATACTAAATTAATTGAATAGTTACAATATTATAACACCACACCATTATATTATATTATATTATATTATATTATATTATATTGTATTGTATTGTATTGTATTGTCTTGTGTTGTATGATATTATATTATATTATATTATATTATATTATATTATATTATATTATATTATACCTCTGGGGAGGGGTGCATCACTGGCAGGTGTGGGGAAGGCAAAGCAGGAAGATGAGGTAGCAGAGGTGGAAATCATGGCAGAGAGAGTGAGGGAAGCCCTTGGGTCTCATAAGATGGAGAAAGCACCAGGGCTGGATAAATTACATCTCAGAGTGCTGAAGGAACTGGCGCATGTCCTGGCAAAACCCCTGATGGAGCTCTTCAGCATCTCTCTGAGGACAGAGTGGGTGCCCCAGAATTGGAAAGTGGTGTATACAGTGCCTAGCCACAAGTGGGGATCAAGGGAGGTGGCAGGGAACTACAGGCCCATCAGCCTGACATTGATAGTGGGCAGGGTAATGGAGAACATTGTCAAGGAGAGACTAGGGGGACCTGCAAAAGTTGCGGAGTGTGGACAATAGACAGCATGGATTCATCATGTGGAAATCATGTCTATGACTGGCTGATGAGTGCCATGGACCTAGGAAGACCAGTGGACATCCTCTTTCTTGACTTCAGCAAGGCATTTGACTCTGTTCCTCACATGGGCCTGTTGAATAATGTAGGAGAAATGTGGTTGGGGAATCAGAATTTATTTTTATTTTTATTTATTTAGTTTTTGTTGACCGGGTAAGTGCACTAGACAAATCCTGCCTATTTTCAGGCATGACCCAGGGAAGGGGGATACAGATGGATGCCAACTGACCTTGAACCAGATTAAGCTGTTGGTGGTATTTTTAGTGAATGAGGGAAATCTGGCCAGGAAACTTGGGAAAATTCCCATACTCTTTTCGATAAGTGCCATGGAATCTTTAACATCCACCTGAACTACCACCAATCCAGGCAGATGGGACCTCGGTTTAATGTCTCATCGGAAAGACGGCATCCCAGAAGTGCAACACCCCTCTCATGCTGCACTACAGTGTCAGTACTGGGATTAACCCAAGTGCCAGAGGTGGGAACTGAACCCACAGCCCTCTGATCACCCGGCCTCAGAGGCGAGTGTGCTACCTACTGAACCACTGACACTGCACATGATCAAGTGGATAGGAAATTGTCTAAAGAACTGGACCCAGAGGGTCGTGGTTGGAGGGATAGTCGCATCCCCAAGAATGGTCATTACTGGAGTCCTTGGGCCCCTCCTGTTCAATGCCTATGTATCTGACATTAGGAGATGCAACAGGAGTGAGCTGACTCTCTTTGTGGATGACTCAAAACTTGGAGTGGTGGTGGATGGGGAGGAGGGAGGGTGGTCCTACAGGGGGACCTGGAGGCTCTGGAAAGGTTGTCTAGAAATTGGAAGCTGAGGTTCAAAGCAGGAATATGCAGTGCACCTGGGAGCCAGAGACCCAAGCCAATTCAACACCCTGGGGGGGAAATGCTATAAGTATTGATGACTGAGAGGGACCTGGGGTGGTAGTAGATGTCAAGATGAACAACTCAGAGAGTTGTTGGAGGGCAGTGGCAAAGGCCAACATGATGCTTGGATGCATCACTAGGGGCTCACCTCCAGTAAGAGTGAAGTAATAATCTCAATGTATAACTGCATGGTGAGGGCAAACCTCGAGTACTGTAAGTAGTTTTGGAGGCCACATTTAAAGAGGGACATTGAACTCCTTGAGAAAGGGTCCAGAAAAGGGCAACCAAAATGATTTTGGGTTTGTGGGAAAGGACCTAAGGGGAGAGGCTCGAAGAGCTAAATATGTACACATTAGAAGAGAGAAGGGACTGGGGAGAAGTGAGAGAGGTTTTCACGCAGATGAAGGGGCAAATAAGGGAGGAGCAGTCAGGATACTCTGAAGAAAGGAGGTGGGGCACTTAGAGGGCATGGGTGGAAGCAAAGGAGGAGGTGCTACTTCACTGAGAGGGTGGTGGAGTTATGGAATGCCCTGCCTTGGTGGCTGGTGGAAGCAGAAACGGTGGAGGGGTTCCAGAAGGGGTGGGGTTCTGGAAGTAAAAACCAGTGCAGTGAGAAAATCCAGGACTGGGAAGGCAGAAGCCAGAAAGGGAGAGGGGGCTGCAAGGTCAGTTAACAGGGTGGGTGCTGACCAAATGAGAAGACAGAAAAAAACATTAGGCTTATTGTTCTGGCATTTTAGAATGTCACTATGTTAGTATATTATATTATATTATATTATATTATATTATATTATATTATATTATATTATATTATATTATATTATATTATATTATATTATATTAATCACCTCTCTGTAACAGGGATAATTTCACACAGTTTAGCACAACACTGTAACAGATAGCATTGAACTCATTGTTTTGAACGGCACTGCAACAGAGACGATTTTAATCATGTTTGAGATAAGGTAACATATAAATTAGTACCACACTGTCACAGAGATAAATTAACACGTAATTACTTAATTTATTACTTATAATATTATAGCACCTCACCATTATTATATTATATTATATTATATTATATTATATTATAGTATAGTATATTATATTAATCACTACTTCTTAACAGGTATAATTTCACACAGTTAAGCACAACACTGTAACAGAGCTCATTGTTTAGAACTACAATCCAAGAGAGGCAATATAACTCTTCTTTGAGATAAATTAACACACAGATTAGCAGCACACTGTCACGAAGATAATTTAGCACATTTAATAATTACACAGTTACAGAGATAATTTAACACATAATTCAACTTCACACTATCACAGAGATATTTTAACACATAGTTTAACACCACTATGTCACATCAATAATTCAACCCAGTTATAATACCACACCCATTATATTGTATCATATTATATCATAATATGTTATATCATATTAAATTGTATTATATTATCTTATATTAATCACGACTGTCACACTGATAATTTCATGCAGTTAAGCACAACCATGAAAGAGAGAGTAATTAACGCATTGTTTAGACTCTCAGCACAAGAGATACAATTTAACCTATGTTTGAGATCATGTGAAATAATATAAAATAATATAATATATCATATCATGTCATATAATATAATATGATGTGCTGTTATAATATTATAAATATTAAAGCAATTAACTATGTGTTAATTTTTCTCTGTGAAAGTGTGGTGTCTCTATTAAATTACTTTACTATGTGTTATTATATCTCAGTCAAACTGTGTTGCTAAACTATGTGTTACAATATAATTTTTAGAGTGTGATGATAAGCTATCTAAATTATCTCTTTTACAGTGTGGTTCCTTAACTATGTGTTAAATTATCTCTGTCACACTGCAGTGCTAAACTGCAGGTTAAATTACCACTATGAGAGTGCAATGAATAACGGTCTTAAATTGTCTCTTTTACAGTGTGGTGCTAAACTTTGTGTAGAAATATAACTGTAATATGGAGTTGCAAAATTGTGTGTTAAATTATCTCTCTGACATCTATGGGTCACTTTATCTCGCAAGACAGTGTGCTGATAAACTATTCAATTTTCTCTGTGACAGGATGATGCTGAATGTTGTGTTAAAATACCTCTGATAGTGTGGTGCTGAACTATGGTTTAAAGTATATCACAGTGTGGCTTAAAATGATGTGGAAAATTTTCTCTTTAATAGTGCGGTTATAATTTATGTGTAACATTATCTCTCTGACATCTGTGGGTTACTTTATCTCACAAACAGTGTGGTGATAAACTATTTACAGAGATATCTCTGTGGTAGTGCAGTGCTGAACTTTGGTTTAAATTATCGCTACAACAGTGTGGTTCTAAAGTATATGTTACATTATCTCTGTGACAGTATGGTGCTAATTTACGTCTTAATTTATCTCAGACATGGGTTAAATAGTTTTTGCTGCAGTGTTGTTCTAAACAATGAGTTAATTGATCTCTGTTTCAGTGTTGAGCTTAACTCTGTGAAATATATTAAGTTAAAGTGTGGTGATTAGTATAATATAACATACAATAACATAACATAACATAACATAACATAATACTGTGGTGTTATAACTATTTAATTACTTAACTTTGTGTTAATTTCTCTCAAAGAGTGATGCTAGACTATGTGTTAGAATGTTATTGCGAGAGTGTGATGATAAAAGTATGTGCTAAATTAGAGTGTGAAGATAAAAGCATGTGTTAAATTTCCTCAGTAACAGTGTGGTGCTTAAAATCGTTACATACTCTCTGTGAGAGTGTGGTCCAAATTTATGTGTTGCATTATCTCAAACATGTGTTAAATAGTCTCTGTTGCAATGTTGTGGATAACTATGTGAAATTATGTCTGTTATGGTGTGGTGATTAACATCACATCACATAAAATAGCATAATATAACACCATAAAATAATATAATGGTGCGGTGTTATAACTATTAAATTATTTAACTAAGTGTTAATTTATGTCAGACAAAGTATGGTGCTAAACTATGTGTGAAATTCACTCTGACAGTGTGATGCTAAACTAGATGTAAATTATCTCCGTGACAGTATAGTGCTAAAGGATGTGTTAAATTATCACTGTGAGAGTGCGATGCTAAACTGTCTTAATTGTTTCTTTTGCAGTGCGGTGCTAAATTGTGGGTTAAATTAACACATAGTCTAGCACCATTGTTTGACTGAGATATATTAACACATAGTTAAGTATTTTAATAGTTATAACACTACACCATTATATTATTTTATGTTAGGTATGTGATGTTATGTTACATTCTGATATGATATATTACCTTATAATATATTAATCACCACACAGTTAAGCACAACACTGAAAGAGAGAGCAGTTAATTCAATGTTTAGAACCACATTGTAACAGAAACGGTTTAACCCTTGTGTGTGATAATTTAACACAAAAATTAGCACCACACTGTCAAAGACCTAATTTATTGCATAGTTTATCACCATACTGTCTCGCATGTTAAAAAACCGATAGACGTCAGGGAGATTATTTAACACATAAATTAGCCCCACTCTGTTACAGAGATAATTTTCCACATAATTTAGAGCCATGCCGTGATATATAGATAGTTTAAACCATAGTTCAGCACCACACCATCACAGAGGTATTTTAACATACAGTTTAGCACCACACTTTAGCAGTGCACACTCACAGTGATAACATCACATAGTTTAGCACTGTAATGTTATGTTATGTTATGATATAACACTGTAACAGAGAGCATCTAACTCTGTTACATTAAATTTATCACCATAATGTAACAAAGATAATTTCACACAGATTAGTAAAAGACTGAAACAGACAGCGTATAACTCATTGATGAGAACCACACTGCAACAGAGAGTATTTAATTATTTAACCCTTGTTTGAGATAATTTAATACATAAATTAGCAACACACTGTCACAGGGGTAATGTAACACATTTAAGCACCACACTGTTACAGAGATAATTTAACACATACTTTAGAGCCACACTATGATAGAGATAAGTTAAACCATAATTCAGCTTTACACTGTCAAATAAATAAATTTACACAGTTTTAGTATTGCATTGTCAATTAAAAACATTGTTTAATAGCACACTCTCAGAGTTAATTTAACACACAGCTTAGCACCACCCTGTGAAAGAAACTTTTTAAAAGAGTTTAGCATTGCACTCTCACAATGATAATTTAACACAAAGTTTGGCACTGCATTGTGGTAGAGATGAAGTAACAATGTTTAGCTCTACACTGTCACAGATATAATTTATCACATAGTTTTAGTGCTGCGATGTCGCAGAGATAATTAAACACATAGTGGAGCACCACACTGTAAAAGAGACAATTTAAGATAGTCTATCATCGCCCTCTCACAGTTATACTTTAACACAAAGTTTTTGTGCCGCATTGTCACAGAGATAAATACATAGTTTAGCACAACACACTCAGAGTTAATTTAACACACAGTTTAGCATCACACTGTCACACAGATAAATTAACACATAGTTAATTAATTTAAGATTTATAATATTATAAAACAACGCTATTATATTTTATTATATATTTTTTACATTATATTGTATTATATTATGTTATATTACATTATACAACATTATATTATATTAGATTATAATATATATTATATTATGTTACTCACCACTTCATAACTGATAATTTCATGTAATTAAACACCACATTGTAACACAGAGCATTTTACACATTGTTTAGAGCCACACTATTCTAGAGACAATTAAACACTTGTTTGAGATAATTTCACCAACAGATTGGCACCACACTATCACACAGATAATGTAACACATTTGATCAGAACATTCTTACAAAGATATTTTAACACATAGTTCAGCACCACACTATTGCGGAGATATTTTAACAGAGTTTAACACCACTCTGTCAAAGAGATAACGTAATGCGGTTATATTATAATAGCACAACATTGTATTGTATCATATCATATATCATAATTTATATTTATACAGACATAAACACATAGTTTAGCACCACACACTTAGAATTAATTTAATACACAGTTTAGCATCACACTGTCACACAGATAAATTAACACTTAGTTAATTAATTTAATATTTATATTATAACACAGCGATATTATATTATATTATATTATTTATTTTATATTACATTATTATATTATACTATATAATTTTATATTATATTATATTAATCAGCACTATGTAACAGGCATGATATCACACAGTTAAGCACAACACTGTAAAAGAGAGCATTTATTTCATTGTTTAAAACTACACAACAATAGAGCAATTTAACCCATGTTTTAGATGATCTTACTCATAGTTTAGCATCACTCTGACACAAGGATAAATTAACAAGTAATTAATTTAATAGTTATACTTTTATAATACCACTCCACTATATTACAATGTATTTTAATATGTCATATTATATTATAATATATCACATTATACTATATTATTTTATATGTTATACTACATTACATTATATTATATTACATCATTTCTTATCATATCATAATATATCTTATCATATTGCAGCATATCATATATCAAATCAAATTACATTGCACAATATTATATTGTATTATATTATATTATATCATATTCTTTTATATTATATTATATTATATTATTTTATATTATATTATGTTACTCACTGCTCCATATCAGATAATTTCACACAGTTAAGCACAACATTGTAACAGAGAGCATTTCACACACTGTTTATAATCACACTACTCAAGAGACAATTAAACTCGTTTGAGATAATTTCACTAACAGATTGGCACAACAGTTTCACAGAGATAATGCAACACATTTAATCTCTACACTGTTACAGAGATAATTTAACACATGGTTAAGCACCACACTATCGCAGAGATATTTTTTGACACAGTTTAACACCACTCTGCCAAAGAGATAAATTAATGCAGTTATATTATAAGAGTACATCATTATATTGTATTGTATCATATTACATTGTAATAAATTATATTATATCATATCATATCATATCATATCCAGGGATAATAATACACAGTGAAGCACAAGATTGTAGCAGAGAGAATTTAACTGTTTAGCTTCCCACTATAAGAGATACAATTTAACACATGTTTGAGATAATTTACACATAGTTCAGCACCACACTATCGCAGAGATATTTTAACACATAGTTTAGTACCACACTGTCACGGAGATAAATTATCACAGAGTTAATTAATATAATAGTTAAAATATTAAAACACCACATTATATTCTATTATATTATATTACATTATATAATATCATATCATATGATATTGCATTATCTTATATTATACTATATCATATCATAATATATTCTATTCTATTACATTAATCACCACTCTGTAACAGGTGTAATTTCATGCAATGAAGCACAACACTGTAACAGAGAGCATCTAACTCATTGTTTAAAAACTCTCTACAATAGAGACACCACACTTTCACAAAGAAAAATTAACACATAGTTAATTGCTTCAATATCTATAATATTATAACAGCACACCATCATATTCTATTATATTACATTATATTATATGACATGATATGATATATTATATTATTTTATATTATTTTACTATGTGTAACATTATCTCAACAATGAGTTAATTACGCTGTCTTTCAGTGTTGTGCTTAACTTCGTGAAATGATCAGTGTGACAGAGTGGTGATTAATATAAGATAATACAATATAATATGATATGATGTGATACAATATAATGCTGTGGTATTATAACTGTGTTAAAATATCTCTGTGATAGTGTGGAGTTGAATTATGTGTTAAATTGTCACTGTAACTGTGTAATGATTAAATGTGCTAAATTATCTTTGAACAGTGTGCAGCTAATCTGTGTGTTAATTTATCTCAAACAAGAGTTATATTGCCTCTATTATTGTGGTTCTAAACAATGAGTTACATGCTCTGATACAGTGTTGTGCTTAACTGTGCGAAATTATCCCTGTTACAGAATGGTGATTAATATAATATAATATAATATAATATAATATAATATAATATAATACAATATAATACAATACAATACAATACAATACAATATAATATAATACAATTTAATATAATGTAATATAATATAATATAATATAATATAATATAATATAATATAATATAATACAATTTAATATAATATAATATAATATAATATAATATAATATAATATAATATACTAACATTCTAAAATGCCAGAACAATAAGCCTAACATTTTTTTCTGTCTGCTCATTCAGTCATCCCCACCCTGTTAACTGACCTTGCTGCCCCCTTCTCCCTCTCTGGCTTCTGCCTTCCCAGTCCTGGATTTTGCTTCCAGAACCCCACCCCTTCTGGAACCCCTCCACCATTTCTACTTCCACCAGAAACTGAAGCAGTGCATTCCATGACTCCATCACCCGTTCAGTGAAGTTGCAACTCTTTCTTTCTCCACTGACTCTCCCCCCTCCAGCTTCCGCCCATGCCCTCTAAGTGCCCCACCTCCTTTCTTCGGAGTATCCTGACTACTCCTCCTTATTTACCCCTTCATGTGCATGAAAACCTTTATCATTTCTCCCCATTCCCTTCTCTCTTCCAATGGTACATATTTAGCTCTTCGAGCCTCTCCCCTTAGGTCCTTTCCCACAAGCCCAAAATCATTTTGGTTGCCCTTCTCTGGACCCTTTCTCCAGGAGTTCAATGTCCCTCTTTAAATGAGGCCTCCAAAACTGCATGCAGTACTCGAGGTTTGTCCTCACCAAGCAGTTATACAGTGGGATTATTACTTCACTCCTTCTGGAGGTGAGCCCCTAGCGATGCATCCAAGCATCATGTTGGCCTTTGCCACTGCCCTCCTACAACTCTCTGAGTTGTTCATCTTGACATCTACTACCACCCCAGGCCCCACTCAGCCATCAATACTTGTAGCATTCCCCCCACCCCAGGGTGTCGACTTGGCCTGTGTCTCTGGCTCCCAGGTGCAGTAACCTGCAAATTCCTGCTTTGAACCTCTTTTCCAGAGCCTCCAGTTCCCTCTGTAGGACCACACTCCCTCCTCCCTATCCACCACCACTCCTAGTTTTGAGTCATCCACAAAGAGATGCAGCTCACTCCTGCTGCATTTCCTAATGTCAGATTCATAGGCAGTGAACAGGAGGGGCCCAAGGACTGATCCCTGAGGGACTCCAATAATGACCATCCTTGGGGATGTGACTATCCCTCCAACCATGACCCTCTGGGTCCAGTTCTGGAGACAATTTCCTATCCATCTGATCATCTGGTTCCCCATCCACCATTTCCCCTACATTATTCAACAGGCTCATGTGAGGAACAGAGTCAAATGCCTTGCTGAAGTCAAGAAAGAGGATGTCCACTGGTCTTCCTAGGTCCATGGCACTCATCAGCCAGTCATAGAACTCCACAAGGTTTGTCTGACATGATTTCCCCATGATGAATCCATGCTGTCTATCGTCCAGACTCCCCAACTTTTCCAGCTCCCCCCAGTCTCTCCTTGACAATATCCTCCATTACCTTGCCCACTATCAATATCAGGCTGATGGGCCTGTAGTTCCCTGCAACTCCCCTGATCCCCACTTGTGGCTCGGCACTGTATGCACTACCTTCCAATCCTGGGGCACCCATCCTGTCCTCAGAGAGATGCTGAAGAGCTCCATCAGGGGTTTTGACCGGACATCTGCCAGTTCCTTCAGCACTCTGGGATGTAATTTATCTGGTCCTGCTGCTTTCTCCATCTTAGGGGACCCATGAGCTTCCCTCACTCTCTCTGCCATGATTTCCACCTCCGCTACCTCATCTTCCTGCTTTGCCTTCGCCACACCTGCCAGTGATGCACCCCTACCCAGAGGTATAATATAATATAATATAATATAATATAATATAATATAATATAATATAATATCATACAAGACAATACAATACAAAACAATACAATAAAATGCAATATAATATAATATTGTGGTGTGGTGTTATAATAGTGTAACTATTAAATTAATTTAGTATGTGTTAATTTATCTCTCTCACAGTGAGATGCTAAACAATGTGTTAAATCATCTCAATCATTAGTTAATTTGTCTCTATTGTAGTGTGGTTCTAAACACTGAGGCCCGGATATTCAAACTGCACCCAAAAAGTGCGCAACAGCAGGAGCAAGCACAAGTCCACTGCGCCCATGCGCAAGAAGTGCAATATTCAAAACCTGTGCAGCTCAAGATGCGCCTGCAGCACAAGACTGAATATCATGCCACCTGCACCATAGTGCAACCAGGGATGTGCAGTTGCACATTTCAGATGTGCCATAGCGCAACCAAGGATGCTTAGTGTAGCAGTCTAGATGCGCCATAGTGCAACCAGGGATGCAGAGTGGAGAAGGGCAGCAGTGCAACAGCACAACCAAGGATGCACAGGGACAGGATGCAGGGGCCCACCACCCATCCCACAAATGGGCAGAGGAACACACAGCAGAACAGACATCGCCCCCCACACTTCATGAACTGCAAAACCAGTGGAGAGCTGGAATAACCACTGGCCCATGGACTCCAGCAACCAACCCACAGCCAGGGCATGGTGCCCCAGCACTTCCCCTGGCAAGCTGTGACCAGCACACAAGGAGTGACAACCACCCTGTGCCACACCATCCCTCCAATGCAGAGCACACCCTGCACTACGATCCCCATACAACCTGCCCAATAGTAGAACCCAACAGTGCAGGACAACCACATGCATGCCACCACCTTCACTGTGACAATGCAACCCTATGCACCAAGGAGCCATGCAAGGCAGCCCCACCATGTGCCCCCTGTAGTGGGTGGCAGCAGAGAGCGATGCAACAGCTGCATCCACAGTGCCACCCTGCACGTCCCCCGAAGTACAGCTGAGAGACCGACCAACAACCGGCAAATGGGGTACCCCACATGCCACAGGACATGCCTCGGACCGCACCGCCAGTGGTACAGCACCCTCCCAGGGACACATCCCATCCCAGCACTGGCCACAACAGCCAGCACAGACACACACAGTGTTGGATGGAAGCATGTGCCACACAGAACAAACAGCCACCAATACCCTAGGGCACACCAACACAGGGACACAGTAGCAGGTCAACCAAGCCACTGGCATGTGGCCACAGCAGCCGTGTACACACGGCCAGCACCCCTACATGGCACAGGTGTGCCAGCCACCCTGCGCAGGCACCATGAAGCTGTAAGCCACCAGCATGCGGCCGGAGCACAAGTGACAAACAGTGGAGCACATCCCCTGCAACAGACACACGCAACAGCATGGAGGGCGGACAACAACAGTGGAGGCCACTGTGCCACTGGAGGCAGACATGCACTATATTGGTGATGGGAGGCAATCTGTCATTGTGCCGGGTACAGTGGTTGTCCAGCATGGACAGCCACCACTGACATGCCAGCAGACTGTGCATATCACAGACATGTAAGGGAGTCAGCTGCACAGGCCATGGATGGTCTGACAGGGGTGCCATGCACACAGTGCATGCACCTTGGACTACTGCATACAGGTATGCAGTGCGCAGAGAACAACACACAAATGACAGACTCATCTGTCTGTCTGAGTGACTCATGCTCCCACCCACACCATAGGCGGTTCCCTTCCGGACACACATACACGCCCAGGCTTGCACCACCCCTGATTGCATGGACATCACTGCAGCTGAGCACCTGTAGCCAGCTGCAAATCAGAGACCACCACAGTTGCCATAACAAATGAATGTATTAAAAAGATAAACACTCAAACATATGTACAAATATGTACAAGCGTAGGGGGAAGGGCCACAAACCTGGTGGGGGGGTGGGCATGGGGCATAGGTGTACAAATGGGAGAGGGAAGAAGGGGTGTGAGGGTGGGTCCAGTGGGGTTAGGTGTGTCTGGGGTCATGGAAGGCCTATTCTCTTCCCCACTCTCCACTCCTGTGGCATCTCTGGGTGCTTCTCCTCCGGACTCCGTGCCACTCCATCCACTCTGGCAGTGGCAGGGAGACCTGCACCAGCTGCAGCAGTTCCTGTATGCCCTGTTCCAGGGCCATCCAGTGTTGTCCACCTAAGTCAAGGGAGCAGAGTCAATACTTATGACTGTCCAGCCCCCTGCAGCCCACCCACTGTGCATGGCATACAGTCATGTGCCATGCCCCTGTGATGGTGTGCGATCACCCACAGTGGCCGCATCTACAAGACCTGCCAACCCAGGCACCCACAGCCATGCGGAAAGCTGTACACTCCCACCGCCCATGTCCCGCACAGCACCACCATGGCCATACAGTGATATGGCTTATGCGGTGTGAAGGCAGTGGCACAGCCATGTATCCGGTGCACGTATGGACCACCATTGATGCACTCCCAGACATGCAGTGACATTGGACAATGCTGACTGTAACAAGTTGCGTGCATGGCAGTGGTGTCAATGGATGATGGCCATGCCCCTCCCTGTTACCCAGCAGGCAATAATAATCATGGATGTAAGGCACTCACCATCATCAGGCTGGTCCCTGTGGTCCTGCATATCTTCCGGCTGCTGGTCCTCTTGGCAGCACCTCCTGTCCCTCACCTGCCGGTGCTCCTCTGGGAATAAGGTGCAAACATGGAGAGAGGAACATCAGTACAATCAGGGAGCAAAGTTCCCCCACCCCATGTGTGTGTGCAATCCCACACAGCCATACCCATCCACCCTCCACCTCGATACCACCACTGTGGCCAACATTGGATGGGCCCCCCCATGTGCTGGACACATGCAACCGTGATATCCGTATGGATGGGGCACCTACCTGGCCCTGGCACCATGCCCCTCCTGGCACATGCCTGCAGGCAGGCAAGCCTGTCCAGGTCTCTCTGCCAGAGGTCCCCGTATCAGTGACAACACTGCTCAGCCATGCGCCTGATTCCTGAGGCCTCCTCCTGTGCCACCACCACCTCCTCTCATACTGCACTCCTGGCCCTGTCCAGGGATGCATCACTATAAAGTGCCCCATCATGGGGCTCTACTATGGCCACCAAATTGGTCAACTCCACCTGGATACACACACCAGCCCTCCTCAGTGCCATCGCTACAGCTGGTTGGTGTCAAAAGGGCGCTCGGCAGCACGGTCCACCACGTGCAGATCCTGCACAGTACAGCACTGCTATTCCCTATCGCACTGTCACCGAACAGCGAGATAGTCGGGCATAGGGTTAAGGTGCTCTCATGCACGGACCGCCACAGCTCGATTGGTACTCAATGCGTGTAGCATCATTGGGTGCCTGTGTGCCACCTCCTGTAGTGGCTTACCACACTATGGCCCCAGTGCGGCTATGGTGCCCCAGTACCACAGTGCCATATATGTGAACAGCGCAGTAGCACCACTGGCACAATGATGGCCGTGCCCTGAATTGCCTCCCGCGCACAGCACGTCAGCATCACGGCAGGCGTCTGTGTCATCACCCCGGGCATGCACAGTTCAGTGTGTACTTCACATGTCACAGAAATGTGCACTTGCCTGAGCACGTTCAACACAATTGCGCAAAGTGCAGCAGCAAGATATACAGCCGGCATAAGCAAATCAGCTAATCAACCATTCAATGGTGCAGATACTGCATTTGCATCCACTTAAAATTGTGTCTCACCTCATTTGCATGTGTTGCACTATAAAAATGTGACATTGGGCAGCACTAGCCATAGTTGGTTATTGCAGTCTATTGTGGTGAGTGGCATGGTGTTTGGGAGTGTGAACTGTGGCGTGTGGGACATGCATGGGACTGCACAGTCACAGGTAACACCTGTCATTCTCACAGAATGAATAAGGAACGATCTTGAGGTGGAGGAAGAGGAACAGAGACGTGGGAGGAAGAAGAGGCTTTACTTCACAAAGGCAGAAACAGATGCCCTGTTTGAGGCCTACCTCGACCAGGAGCTGCTGCTCAGTGGATGGCGGGGAACACCACAGGCCCATGCTGCAGCATGGGAAGAGGTGGCGTGTGCTATCAACTTGCATGGCAGCCACCAGCGGTCCATACAGGAGTGCAAAAAGAAGATGGGCACGGACAAGTGGAGGATTAAGGACAAGGTGGCTGCCATCAGGGCAGCACGGTCTGTGACCGGTGGGGGACAGGCGGACGTGCAACACCTGACCCCACAAGAAGAGCAGGTTGCTGGCAGCATGCAGTGTTGTGCCATCAAGAGTGTTCCAGGTGGTGGATTCCAGACTGGTGGAAGTCCATCACAGCATAGTAGGTCCTGGTCTGTCAATGGGGTGGACAGGGTAGGGCAGATACGTTAATGCTACTGTGTTCCCTTACAGCTCCTGAGCATCTAAATGGGTCAGCGGTGGTGGGCTTGTCCACTGAGGGTCATACCATGGACATAAAGGAGGGTCCATCCACCTCCACAGGCATATGAGGGTCAGGGTGACGTTAGGCCCACCTGGATGCCCGGACTGATGTTGGTGGAGCAGGTGCGGAGGATGCCCTGCCTGTGTCCCAGTGTGCCAGCATCCATGGATGCCAGCATGCTGTGACATGGGCTGGTGTCGGATCTGTCACTTCATGGACAGTGATATGAGTGGGCCACAGGATGGCCACACAGCAGGTGACATCATGGGCATGGCTGTGGGTGGTGCCACCATGGAGGCCTGCGTGACATCACAGTCCCAGCCTGTGCCTGTCTGCACCAGTGGGGCAGCACTGGTGTGTGTCCAGGACAGTGAGACTGTTGGGGGCAGTGTCAGCAGTCGGCCTATGGTCATGGGTGTTCAGTGTCGGGGGTGGCGTCAGTGCAAAACCTGTGGACATGCCCACACCTGGCCCTTGTGTGCAGTGCCCACCCTCAAGGGGTGCTGCCCATCAGGGCCATGAACACTAGGAGGGACAGAATGTCAATCAGGCAGATGATCTCTTAGAAGAGCACACCCGCAAACTCCAAGAATCAGTCGATCAGCAGGTGTGGCTTGTGACGGTGGTGGATGCACTCAGTGTGGCTCTGCACCAGGCAGAAGAGTGGCACAGCAGAGACATCGCTCTGCTCCTGGCAGGGATGGACTGGATGTGAGAGGATGTGACCGCTGCCATTGACAGACAAACAGAGTCAATCACAGCTGTCATGGCCAAAATGGGCACACAGGTATTTGCCCATGCGTCGTAGACACCACGCAGTGCAATGTCAACACCCCCATTCCCAGCATCGTGTGACACCTTCCTTGTTGACACTGGGTTCAGCAGTGGGCATCCTGAGCATGCCTGGCGCAGGCTTGTTCAGTGTGCTGCAGACCCCTGCGCGAGCACGGTCATGTTCAAGCAGTGGAATCCCTGGGGGACCATCAGTGCCACCCCATGAGGCCATTGGTCAGTCTGTCACTGCTGGTGGGTCTTGGTGGGGCTGCCCATGCATCCGTAGCAGCCATAGCACTGTGGTGCATGACTGACCTATCTACCACCACGGGTACTGTCTGATGCTGCCCTCCATGCATTGTGTTGTTCAACCTGCAATGCATGGGTGTGGTACCCGGCCCTGCATGCACACACAGGTTCCATCTGCACACACTCCCGGCTGCTGTCCACTGTGGACTGTGCATGATGATGCCTGTGTTGCGCTGTCTGGCACTTTGCAATGGTGCCCAGTGTCTGACACATGCACTGGGCATGCACTGTGCATGGTGGTCTGTGGATGTGTGTGTGGTTAGGGGTGGCGGTTTGGGTCGACGTGCCACCTACCCTTTGTGAGGTATGTGTGTGTGTGTGTGACCACGTGCCATGTTAGATTTTGCCCATCCCTGATGGTGTGTGCAGTTCCATGCTTAGCCAATTTCCTTAATGACATACACCCCAAGGGTTTGTCCATGCATGCTGTGGGTTGTGTCTTTGCCACTGGTGGTTTCACATAGCCCCATGACTTACCTGGGTTGGTTGAAGTGATCCTCTGTGATGGTGTCCCGGTGCAGCTGTGCCATCCGGATCAGTCGGGGGCCCCTCCGACCAAGGGGGGCTGCCCATCACCATCTTCACCAGCGCCCTCATCATCCCCATCGCTGTCCCTCTCTTCAACGTGTACGACTATCCCACAGTCATTGGCCTTGTTGTTCAGGATACAACAGGCCAGGAATAGCCTGCAGGCCTTTGAGGGGCTGAACTGTAGGGTGCCGCCAGATGTGTCCAGGTAATGGAAAGGTGTCTTCAGCATCCCAAACACCCGCTCAATGACATTGCATGTGGTGGCATGTGCCTCATTGTAGCATTGCTGCTATGGGGTCGCAGGCCACCGGTATGGTGTGAGCAGCCAGGGACGGAGTGGGTATCCATTGTCACCTGTGTGTAGAGGGTGGATGTTAGGTTGGTGATCAGCATCGCCCTGCCTTGGACCATCTAGGTCAATACCCATGTCACCTCTGACTGTACCCCTCCCAAGCTCCATGTCTTTCTGCGTGCTTTGCATACTCACCCACTAGGTGGCCAGTGGTGATGTCCCCACTCTTGAACCTGTGGCCCAGTGCAGACTGGTGCCAGATGAAGGCATCATGTGCTTCAGGGTGCGTGGCACAGACATTGATTATGCGAGTCCTGGCATTACACACCACCTGGCAGTTGATGCTTGCATACCCCTTTTGATTCATGTATGCGGCCCCTTCGGGGCCAGATGGTGTGTGGATGGTGACATGGGTGCAGTCAATTGCCCTGAGCACACCAGGCATACGTGCTACCCTGTGGAAATCATGTATGTTTGCTGTGCGCACCACCGGAGTGCTGGGGAAATAGATGTACTACACAGCATGTGGCAAAAATGCACTAAGGAATTGGGTAAAGAGGCATGACGCGGCACCTGGGTTATGCCTGTCATTTCCCCTGTTGGTCTCTGGAAGGTACCCATGGCGAGCAGGCACTTACAAGCTGTCACTTTGGTCTCCACTGACAGAGCATGGCTCAGTTGTGTGGGTGCCTGCATCACATCACTGCACAGCTCACAGATCCACATCAGGATCATCCAATTCAGGCAGTACTGGCCCACTATCTCAGTTTCAGTGTACAGCTCAAAGCTGGTGCGGGCTCGGTACTACCTGATGAGGGCATACGACCGACGGGCTCTTCCACGGCTGCGCTCCCCTGCTGCCTGCCTTCTCACCCCCTCATAACTGCCTCCATCTGGATGGTGGCACTGGCCATGTCCCTGGCTTATGTTACCCCCCGGCAGCTGTTTCTGTGTTCCCCCCACTGATCTTACTGATACTCCACCTGCACCTTGAATACCTTCCTGTAGTGGCCTCAGTGCTGTTCCTGGGGGTACCAGGTGCTCTGTCTCTCTCCTGCCCTTTCCTGCTCCCAGTTTTTGTGTGCCTGTGTGGCTGCCTGCAGTACAGCAAAATGTGCCTTCCCTTTAGCGTTCTTGTACCTCTCTCTTGTTTCTTTTTATTTTGGATCATTTCCGCTATCGCGCAACTTCCGTTTGCTCCCCTATTGCACATGGCTCATGTTGTTGAATATCGCACTGTCCCATTTATGCATGGTTCCTCCCCCTTCAGTTGCGCATGCATTCATTATCATTGTGCTCTTGCACATCGTGATTTGGGACACATCTGCTGTGCAGACATGAAAGACCATTAGGCCTATTCTTCTGGCATTTTAGTATGTTAGTATATTATATTATACTGTATTATATTATATTATATTATATTATACTATATTATATTAATCACCACTTTGTAACTGGTATAATTTCACACAATTAAGCACAACACTGTAACAGAGAGCATTAAACTTGGGCCCACATATTCAAAAGGGTTGTGCCATGTGCAACAGGGATGCACCAGCGCAAGTCCGAAAATGCACTATTCTGTGATATTCAGTGGGAGGCAGATGTACCTTCCAAATCGCAATGCGCAAGAGTGCAATGATAATGAATGCATGTGCAACTGAAGGGGAGGAACCATGAATAAATGGCACAGTGCGATATTCAACAACATGCGCCATGCGCAATAGGGGACCAAACGGAAGTTGCGCGATAGCGGAAATGATCCAAACTATAAAGGAACAAGAGAGAGGTGCAAGAACACTACAGTGAAGCCATATTTTGCTGAACTGCAGGCAGCCACACAGGCACACAAAAACTGGGTGCAGGAAAGGGCAGGAGAGAGACAGAGGACCTGGAACCCCCAGGAACAGGGAAGGTGTGGGGAGCCTCTGCCACAGTGCAGGTCAAAAGGGGGAAGTGCCACACAGCACTGAGGCCACTACAGGGAGGTGTTCAAGGTGCAGGGGGAGTAGCAGTAAGCACAGTGGGGGGAATACAGAAACAGCTGCTAGGGGGGTAACACAAGCCAGGAACATGGCCAGTGCCACCATCCAGATGGAGGCAGTTATGAGGGGGTGAGAAGGCAGGCAGCAGGGGGGTGCGGCCGTGGAAGGGCCCGTCGGTGGTATGCCCCCAACAGGTAGTACCGAGCCTGCACTAGCTTCAAGCTTTACACTGATACTGATATTGTGGGCTGGTACTGCCTGAACCAGGTGATCCTGAGGCAGGTTTATGAGTTGTGCCGTGATGTGATGCAGGCACCCACATGACAGAGCCATGCTCTGTCAGTGGAAACCAAAGTGACAGCTTGTATGTGCCTGCTTGCCATGGGTACCTTCCAGAGACCAACATGGGAAATGGCTGGCATAACTCAGTTGGCAGCATCATGCCTCCTCACCCAATTCCTCAGCGCACTGCTGCCACATGCTGTGGAGTACATCCATTTCCCCAGCACACCGGCGGTGCGCACAGCAAACATACAGGAATTCCAAAGGGTAGCACGTAGGCCTGGCTTGCTCTGGGCAATAGACTGCACCCATGTGGCCATCCACATGCCACCTGACCTTGAAGGGGCCGCATATGTGAATCGGAAGGGGTATGCAAGCATCAACAGCCAAGTGGTGTGTGATGCCAGGGGATGCATAATCAATGTCTGTGTCCTGCACCGTGAAGTGCACAATGCCTTCATCTGGCACCAGTCTGCACTGTGCCACAGGTTCAAGAGTGGGGACATCCCCACTAGCCACCTAGTGGGTGAGTATGCAAAGCACACAGAAAGACGTGGAGCTTGGGGAGGGGCATAGTCAGAAGTGACATGGCATTGTCCTAGATGGTCCAAGGCAGGGCGACGCTGATCACCAAACTAACATCCACCCTCTACACACAGGTGACAGTGGATACCCACTCCGTTCCTGGCTGCTCACGCCATACCAGTGGCCGGTGATCCCATAGCAGCAATGCTACAATGAGGCACATGCCACCACATGCAATGTCATTGAGGGGGTGTTTGGGATGCTGAAGGCATGTTTCCATTGCCTGGGCATGTCTGGTGGTGTCCTACAGTACAGCCCCTCAAAGGCATGCGGGCTATTCCTGGCCTGTTGCATCCTGAACAACATGGTCAATGACTGTTGGATAGTCATAGAGGTCGAAGAGGGGGACAGCGATGGGGACGATGAGGACGCTGGTGAAGATGGTGATGGGCAGCCCCCCCTTGGTCGGTGGGACCCCGACTGATCCAGATGGCACAGTTGCACTGGGACGCCATCACAGAGGAGCACTTCAACCAACACAGCTAAGTCATGGGGCTATGTGGAATCACCAGCGGCAAAGACACTTCCCACAAACACAAATGGATAAACCCTTGGGGTGCATGTCATTGGATATGGGTGGCTGTTTGTCCATGCACTGTGTTGCATGCTGTGTGGCACATGCTTCCGTGTAACACTGTGTTTGTCTGTGCTGCCTGTTGTGGCCAGTGCTGGGATGGGATGTGTCCTTGGGAGGGTGTGCAGAGTGCTGTACTGCTGGTGGAGGGGTCCGAGGCATGTTCTGTCACATGTGGGGTACCTCGTGTGCTGATGCATGGTCGGTCTCTCAGCTGTACCTTGGGGGCATGCAGGGTGGCACTGTGTATGCAGTTGTTGCACCGCTGTCTGCTGCCACACACTGCAGGGTGCACATGGTGGGGCTGCCTTGCATGGCTCCATGGTGCATAAGGTTGCATTGTCACAGTGGGGTATCTGGCATGCATAGGGTGTCCTGCACTGTTGGGCGCTATTCCTGGGAAGGGTGTATGGTGATCGTGGTGCAGGGTGTGCTCTGCATTTGTGCAATGGTATGGCACGAGATGGTCAACCCTCTTTGTTTGCCAGTCACAGCTTGCCAGAGGGTGTGCTGGGGCACCATGCTCCGGCTGTGGGTTGGTTGCTGGTATCCAGGGGCCAGTGGTTATTCCAGCTCTCCACTGGTTGTGCAGTGCATGTGGTGTGGGGGGGTGATGTCAGTTTTGCTGTGTGCTCCTCTGCCCATCTGTGGCATGAGTGGTGGGCCCCTGCATACTGTCCCTGCGCATCCCTGGTTGTGCTGTTGCACTGCTGCCCTGCTCCACGGGGCATCCATGGTTGCACTATGGCACACCTGGACTGCTCCACTGAGCATCCCTGGTTGCGCTAGGGCACACCTGAAATGCACAATTGCACATCCCTGGTTGTCGCAGGTGCATCTTGACCTGCGCAGATTTTGAATACCGCGCTTCTTGCACATGGGCGCAGCGGACTTGTGCTTGCTCCTGCTGTTGTGCACTTTTTTGGCACAGTTTGAATATCCAGGCCTCAGTGTTTAGAACCACACTACAATAGAGACAAATTAACCAAAGATTGAGATGATTTAACACATAGTTTAGCATCTCACTGTGAGGAGAGATAAATTAACACATACTAAATTAATTTAATAGTTACAATATTATAACACCACACCACTCTATTATATTATATTGTATTGTATTGTATTGTCTTGTGTTGTATGATATGATATGATATCATATTATATCATATTATATTATATTATACCTCTGGGGAGGGGAGCATCACTGGCAGGTGTGGGGAAGGCAAAGCAGGAAGATGAGGTAGCAGAGGTGGAAATCATGGCAGAGAGAGTGAGGGAAGCCCCTTGGGTCTCATAAGATGGAGAAAGCACCAAGGCTGGATAAATTACATTCCAGAGTGCTGAAGAAACTGGCGGATGTCCTGTCAAAACTCCTAATGGAGCACTTCAGCATCTTTCTGAGGACAGGGTGGGTGGCCCAGAATTGGAAGGTGGTGTATACAGTGCCTAGCCACAAGCGGGGATCAAGGGAGGTGGTAGGGCAGGCCCATCAGCCTGACATTGATAGTGGGCAAGGTAATGGAGGACATTGTCAAGGAGAGACTGGGGGGACCTGGAAAAGTTGGGGAGCCTGGACGATAGACAGCATGGATTCATCATGTCGAAATCATGTCAGACAAACCTTTGTTGAATTCTATGACTGGCTGATGAGTGCCATGGACCAGGGAAGACCAGTTGACATCCTCTTTCTTGACTTCAGCAAGGCATTTGACTCTGTTCCTCACATGGGCCTGTTGAATAATGTAGGAGAAATGGGGGTGGGGAACCAGGATTTATTTTTATTTATTTATTTAGTTTTTGTTGAACAGGTAAGTGCACTAGACAATTCCTGCCTATTTTCAGGCATGACCTGGGGGAGAGGGATACAGATGGATGCCAACTGACCTTGAACCAGATTAAGCTGTTGGTGGTATTTTTAGTGAATGAGGGAAATTTGGCCAGGAAACTGGGAAAATTCCCCTACTCTTTTCGATAAGTGCCATGGGATCTTTAACATCCACCTAAACTACCACCAATCCAGGCAGATGGGACCTCGGTTTAATGTCTCATCAGAAAGACGGCATCCCAGAAGTGCAACACCCCTCTCATGCTGCACTACAGTGTCAGTACTGGGACATTAACCCAAGTGCCAGAGGTGGGAACTGAACCCACAGCCCTCTGATCTCCCGACCTCAGAGGCACATGTGCTACCTACTGAACCACTGACACTGCACATTATCAGGTGGATAGGAAATTGTCTCCAGAATTGGACCCAAGGAGTCATGGTTGGAGGGATAGTCACATCCCCAAGAATGGTCATTACTGGAGTCCTTGGGCCCCTCCTGTTCAATGCCTATGTATCTGACATTAGGAAATGCAGCAGGAGTGAGCTGAGTCTCTTTGTGGATGACTCAAAACTTGGAGCGGTGGTGGATGGGGAGGAGGGAGGGTGGTCCTACAGGGGGACATGGAGGCTCTGGAAAGGTTGTCTAGAAAGTGGAAGCTGAGGTTCAAAGCAGGAATATGCAGGGTACTGCACCTGGGAGCCAGAAACCCAAGCCAAATCGACATGCTGGGGGGAATGCTATAAGTATTGATGGCTGAGAGGGACCTGGGGTGGTAGTAGATGTCAAGATGAACAACTCAAAGAGTTGTAGGAGGGCAGTGGCAAAGGCCAACATGATGCTTGGATGCATCGCTAGGGGCTCACCTCCAGGAGGAGTGAAGTAATAAGCTCAATGTATAACTGCTTGGTGAGGACAAACTTCGAGTACTGCAAGTAGTTTTGGAGGCCACATTTAAAAAGGGACATTGAACTCCTTGAGAAAGGGTCCACAGAAGGGCAACCAGAATGATTTTGGGTTTGTGGGAAAGGACCTAAGGGGAGAGGCTCGAAGAGCTAAATATGTACACATTGGAAGAGCGAAGGGACTGGGGAGAAGCAAGAGAGGTTTTCACGCAGATGAAGGGGCAAATAGGGGAGGAACAGTCAGGATACTCCAAAGAAAGGAGGTGGGGCACTTAGAGGGCATGGGTGGAAGCAAAGGAGGAGGTGCTACCTCACTGAGAGGGTGGTGGAGTTATGGAATGCCCTGCCTCGGTGGCTGGTGGAAGCTGAAACGGTGGAGGGGTTCCAGAAGGGGTAGGGTTCTGGAAGCAAAAACCAGTGCAGTGAGAAAATCCAGGACTGGGAAGGCAGAAGACAGAAAGGGAGAGGGGGCAGCAAGGTCAGTTAACAGGGTGGGTGCTGACCAAATGAGAAGACAGAAAAAACCGTTAGGCTTATTGTTCTGGCATTTTAGAATGTCACTATGTTAGTATATTATATTATATTATATTATGTTATGTTATGTTATGTTATGTTATGTTATGTTATATTATATTATATCATATTATATTATATTGTATTATATTATATTAATCACCACTCTGTAACAGGGATAATTTCACACAGTTAAGCACAACACTGTAACAGAGAGCACTGAACTCATTGTTTTGAATGGCACTGCAACAGAGACGATTTTAATCTTGTTTGAGATAAGGAACAAATAAATTAGTACCACACTGTCACAGAGATAAATTAACACGTAATTACTTAATTTATTACTTATAATATTATAGCACCTCACCATTATGTTATGTTATGTTATGTTATGTTATGTTATGTTATGTTATGTTATGTTATATTATATTATACTATATTCATCACCACTTCTTAACAGGTATAATTTCACACAGTTAAGCACAACACTGAAACAGAGCTTTTAACTCTTTGCTTAGAACTACAATCCAAGAGAGGCAATATAACTCTTGTTTGAGATAAATTAACACACAGATTAGCAGCACACTGTCAGAAAGATAATTTAGCACATTTAATCATTACACAGTTACAGAGATAATTTAACACATAATTCAACTCCACACTATCACAGAGATATTTTAACACATAGTTTAACACCATTATGTCACATCAATAATTCAACCCAGTTATAATACCACACCCATTATATTGTATCATATTATATCATATTATATTGTATTATATTATCTTATATTAATCACCACTGTCACACTGATAATTTCACTCAGTTAAGCACAACACTGAAAGAGAGAGTAATTAATGCATTGTTTAGACTCTCAGCACAAGTGATACAATTTAACCTAATGCTTGCGATAATGTTACACACAGTAAAATAATACAAAATAATATAATATATCATCTCATATAATATAATATGATGTTGTGCTGTTATAATATTATAAATATTAAAGCAATTAACTATGTGTTAATTTTTCTCTGTGAAAGTGTGGTGTCTCTATTCTAGAGAGTTTTTAAACAATGAGTTAGATGCTCTCTTTTATAGTCTTGTGCTTCACTGCATGAAATTACACCTGTTACAGAGTGGTGATTAGTGTAATATAATATAATATATTATGATATGGTATACTATAATATAAGATAATACAACATGATATGATATGATATAATATATATATAATGTAATATAATATAATACAATATAATATAATATAATGCAATATAATATAATATAATATAATGTAATATAATATAATATAATTAATAAAATATAATATATAATGTGGTGTTATAATATTTATCTATTATATTAATTAACTCCTTGAAAATGTATCTCCGTGACAGTGTGGTACTAAACTACAAGTTAAAATATCTCTGCGATAGTGTGGTGCTGAACTATATGTAAATTCTCTCAAACAAGGGTTAAATTGTATCTCTTATAGTGAGAAGCTATTACAGTTAATTAAATTCTGTCTGCTACAATCTTGTGCTTAACTGTGTATTATTATCCCTGGATATGATATGATATAAAATAATTTATTACAATGAAATATGATATGATATATGATATGATACAATATGAAGGTGTACTCTTATAATATAACTGCATTAATTTATATCTTTGGCAGAGTGGTGTTAAACTGTTTAAAAAATATCTCTGCGATAGTGTGGTGCTTAACTATATGTTAAATTATCTCTGTAACAGTGTAGTGATTTAATGTGTTACATTATCTCTGTGAGAGAGTCTGGCAATCTGTTGGTGAAATTATCTCAAACAAGATTTTAATTGTCTCTCGAGTACTGTGATTCTAAACAATGTGTAAAATACTCTGTTACAATGTTGTGCTTAACTGTGTGAAATGATCTGATATGGAGCAGTGAGTAACATAATATAATATAATATTAATATAATACAGTACAATATAATATTATGTAATGTAATATAAGATAAAATAATGTGATATGATATGAAATGATATATGATATGATAAGAAATAATGTGATATAATATAATCTCATATAATATAATAAGATATAATATAATATGACATAAAATAATATAATGTAATGGTGTGGTAATGTAATATGATATGATTGATATGATATGATATGACATTGGATATAAGAGATGCTACAACATGATATGTTATAATATATTACGATATGATAAGAAATGATGTAATATAATATAATGTAATGTAATATAATTACATATAAAATAATATAATATATTATAATATAATATAACATATTATAATATAATGTAATCTATAGGTGTGATGTTATAATAATATAACTATTAAATTAATTAACTATGTGTTAATGTATCCCTGTGTCAGAGTGATGCTAAACTATGTGTAAAATCAGCTCAAACATGGGTTAAATTGCTCTTTTGTGGTGTGGTTTTAAACAATGAAATAAATGTTCTGTTTTATGGTAGTCTGCTTAACTGTGTGATACTGTGTGAGACCTGCTATGTAGTGGTGATTATTATAACATAATGTTATATAATACATAATAATATAATATAATATAATAATATAAAAAATAATGAAATACAATGTAATATAATATAATAGGATATAAGGTAGTGCAATGTGCTGTCATGTTAGGTCATGTGATATGATATGATATGATATGGAAGGATACAATGTAATATAGTGGTGTGGTGTTATAGTATTACATCTATTAACTATGTGTCATTTTATTTCTGTGACAGCGTGGTGTTAAATTTACTACTAAAATGTAGCTCCCAATAGTGTGTTGCTGAACTATGTTTTAAATTACTACTATAGAAGTGTTTTACATTATCTCTGTGACAGTGTGGCACTAATTAAGGAGTTAAATTTTCTCAAACATTGGTTAAATTGTCTTTGTTGCAGTGTGTTTCCAAACAATGAATTAAATCATCTCTTTTACAGAGTTGTGCTTAACTTTTACATAGTGGTGCTTAATATCATATAAAATAATATAATACTAATATAATATAATATCATACAATGTGATATAGTGCAATATATTATGATATGACATGGTATTATTTAATATAATATATCATAATATAACATATATTATCATATAATATACTATAACAGTATGGTGATACAATATTATAACTATTAAATTAATTAACTATGTGTTAATTTGTCTAATAATTGTAATGTAACAAAATATAATGCAATACAAATCAAAGCAATACAATACATTAAGATATGATAGGATATGATATTATATAAGATTATGTAATGCAATATTGTATGATATAGTTTAGTATAATATAATATTATATGATATGACATGATTTGATATGTTATGGTATGATATCATTTGTTATAAGATGTGAAGTGATATGATATGAAATAATATGATATGATATTGTATGATGTGATGTCATAAGATATATTATGAAATGATATATTATATTATATTATATTATATTATATTATATTATATTATATTATATTATATTATATAATGTAATATAGTATAATATAATAAAATACAATATAATATAATGGTATTGTGTAATAATATTATAAATATTAAATTAATTAACTATTTGTAAATTTTTCTATGTGACAGTGTGATGCTAATTTATGTGTAAAATTATCTCAACCATGGGCTGAGTTCTCTTTGTTGAAGTGTGTTTCAAAAAATTAGTTCAATGCTGTCTGTTTTAGTGTTGTGCATAACTGTTTAAAATTATCCTTGTCACGGAGTGGTGATTAATATAATATCATATCACATAATATAACATAAAATAATATAACATAACACAACATAACATAACATAACATAACATAATATAATATAATATAATATAATATAATATAAAATAATGTAATATAATGGTGTCATCTTATACTATCATAACTATTGAATTAATTAACTATGTGTTCATTTGCCTCTGTGACAGTGTGGTGCTAATTTATGTATAACCTTAGCTGAAGGATGGGAAAAACTGTCTCTGTTTCAGTGTGGTTCAAAAGAATGAGTTCATTGTTCTATATTACAGTGTTGTGCTTAACTGTGTGAAATAACCATTGTTACGGAGTGGTGAATAATATAATATAATATAATATAATATAATATAATATAATATAATATAATATAATGGTGTGGTGTAATAATATTATAAATATTAAATTAATTAACTATTTATTAATTTATCTATGTGACAGTGTGATGCTAATTTATGTATAAAATTATCTCAACCATGGGCTAAGTTCTCTTTGTTGAAGTGTGTTTCAAAAAATTAGTTCAATACTGTCTGTTTCAGTGTTGTGCATAACTCTTTAAAATTGCTCTTGTCACGGAGTGGTGATTAATATAATATCATATCACATAATATATCATAATATAATATAATATAATATAATATAATATAATATAATATAATATAATATAATATAACATAACTTCACATAACACAATATATAACATAAAATAATGTAATATAATGGTGTCATCTTATACTATTATAACTATTGAATTAATTAACTATGTGTTATTTTGTCTCTGTGACAGTGTGGTGCTAATTTATGTATAACCTTATTTGAAGGATGGGAAAAACTGTCTCTGTTTCAGTGTGGTTCAAAAGAATGAGTTCATTGTTCTGTATTACAGTGTTGTGCTTAACTGTGTGAAATTGCCATGGTTATGGAGTGGTGAATAATATAATATAATATAATATAATATAATATAATATAATATAATATAATATAATATAATATAATATAATATAACATAATACAATAACATTCAATATAATATAGTATAATATAATATAATGTAATATGATATATGATATAACATAATAAAATATAAATTATGATATATGATATGATATGATAAGATACAATATAATGCTGTGCTATTATAATATACCTGCATTAAGTTATCTCTTTGACAGAGTGGTGTTAAACTCTGTTAAAATATCTCCGCGATAGTGTGGTGCTGAACTATGTGTTAAAATATCTTTGTAAGAATGTTCTGATTAAATGTGTTACATTATCTCTGTGATAGTGTGATGCCAATCTGTTGGTGAAATTAACTCAAACAAGTGTGTGTCTGTAGAGTAGTGTGGCTCTAAACAATGTGTAAAATGCTGTATGTTACAATGTGGTGTTTAATTACATGAAATGGTCAGTTATGAAGTGGTGAGTAACATAAAATAATATATATTATAATCTAATCTAATACAATATTGTATAATGTATTATAACATAATATAATATAATGTAAAAAAATAAAATATAATAGCGTTGTTTTATAATATTATAAATATTAAATTAATTAACTATGTGTTTATCTCAGTGACAATGCGGCACTAAAACTTAGTGTTAAAGTATAACAGTGAGAGTGCGATGATAAACTATGTTAAATTGTCTCTTTTACAGTGTGGTGCAAAACTATGTGTTAGATTAACTTTGAGAGCATGGTGCTCCACTATCTGTTTAATTATCTCTGTGACATCGCAGCACTAAAACTATGTGATAAATTTTGTCTGTGACAGTGTAGTGCTAAACATTGTTACTTTATCTCTACCACTATGCAGTGCCAAACTTTGTGTTAAATTATCACTTTGAGAATTCAATGCTAAACCCTTTTAAAATGTTTCTTTCACAGGGTGGTGCTAAACTGTGTGTTAAATTAACTCTGAGAGTGTGGTATTAAACAATGTTTTTAATTAACTCTGTGACAGTACAGTACTAAAATTGTGTAAATTTATTTCTTTGACAGTGTAAAGCTTGAAATATGGTTTAACTTATCTCTATCACAGTGTGATTCTAAAGTATGTGTTAAATTATCTCTGTAACAGTGTGGTGCTTAAATGTGTTGCATTATCCATGTGACTGTGTGCTGCTAATTTATGTGTTAAATTATCTCAAACATGGGTTAAGTAGTTAAATAATCTCTGTTGCAGTGTGGTTCTCATCAATGAGTTGCTCTCTTTTCAATGCTGTTTCTGTCTTTTACTTATCTGTGTGAAATTATCTTTGTGACATTATGGTGATAAATGTAATGTAACAGAGCATAACATAACATTACATAACATAACGTTGCAGTGCTAAACTATGTGATACTTTCACTGTGAGAGTGCACTGCTAAACTATTTTAAATTGTTTATTTTACAGTGTGGAGCTAAACTGTATTTTAAAATAAGTCAGTGATGGTGTGGTGCTGAACTATGGTTTAAACTATCTATATATCATGGTGTGGCACTAAATTATGTGGAAAATTATCCCTGTAACAGAGTGGGGCCAATTTATGTATTAAATAATCTCCCTAACGTCAATGGGAATTTTAACATGCAAGACACTATGGTGATAAACTATGCAGTAAATTAACTCTTTGACAGTGTGGTGCTAATTTTTGTGTTAAATTATCTCACACAGGGGTTCAATTGTTTCTGTTGCAGCGTGGTGCTAAACAATGAGTTAAATGCTCTCTTTCAGTGTTGTGCTTAACTGTGTTTTGATTAATATATTATAAAGTAATATATAACATAAGAACATAACATAACATCACATACCTAACATAAATTAATATAATGGTGTGGTGTTATAAGTATTAAATTACGTTACTATGTGTTATTATAGCTCAGTCAAACTGTGGTGCTAAACTATGTGTTACAATATAATTTTTAGAGTGTGATGATAAGCTATCTAAATTGTCTCTTTTACAGTGTGTTCCTTAACTATGTGTTAAATTATCTCTGCCACACTGCAGTGCTAAACTGCATTTTAAATTACCACTGTGAGAGTGCAATGATTAACTGTCTTAAATTGTCTCTTTTACAGTGTGGTGCTAAACATTGTGTAGAAATATAACTGTAATATGGAGTTGCAAAATTGTTTGTTAAATTATCTCTCTGACATCTGTGGGTTACTTTCTCTCACAAAACAGTGTGGTGATAAACTATTTAGACATATATCTCTGTGATAGTGTAGTGCTGAACTTTGGTTTAAATTATTACTACAACAGTGTGGTTCTAAAGTATATGTATCTGTTGCAGTGTTGTGGATAACTATGTGAAATTATATCTGTTATGGTGTAGTGATTAACATCACATCACATAAAATATCGTAACATAACGCCATAAAATAATATAATGGAGTGGTGTTATAACTATTGAATTATTTAACTAAGTGTTAATTTATGTCAGACAAAGTATAGTGCTAAACTATGTTTGAAATACACTCTGATAGTGAGGTGCTAAACTAGATGTAAATTATCTCAGTGACAGTATAGTGCTAAAGGATGTGTTAAATTATCACTGTGAGAGTGCGATGCTAAACTGTCTTAATTGTTTCTTTTGCAGTGTGGTGCTAAATTGTGGGTTAAATTAACACATAGTTTAGCACCACTGTTTGACTGAGATATATTAACACATAGTTAAGTAATTTAATAGTAATAACACTTTATATTACCATTATATTATTTTATGTTAGGTATGTGATGTTATGTTATGTTCTGATATGATATATTATTTTATAATATATTAATCACCACACAGTTAAGCAGAACACTGAAAGAGCAGTTAACTCAATGTTTAGAACTGCACTGCAACAGAAACAATTTAACCCTTGTGTGAGATAATTTAACACAAAAATTAGTACCACACTGTCAAAAAGCTGATTTACTGCATAGTTTATCACCATACTGTCATGCATGTTAAAAAACCCATGGGAGATTATTTAACACATAAATTAGCCCCACTCTGTTACAGATAATTTTCCACATAATTTAGAGCCACACCATGGTATATATAGATAGTTTAAACCATAGTTCAGCACCACACCATTACAGAGGTATTTTAAAATACGGTTTAGCACCACACTGTACAAGAAGCAATTTAAAACAGTTTAGCATTGCACACTCACTTTTTAGCACTGTAATGTTATGTTATGATATGTTATACTATGTTACATTACATTTAACACCATAATGTAACAAAGATAATTTCACACAAATAAGTAAAAGACTGAAACAGACAGCATATAACTCAAAGATGAGAACCACTCTGTTAACAGAGAGTATTTAGCTATTTAACCCATGTTTGAGATAATGTAACACATAAATTAGCAACACACTGTCACAGGGATAATGTAACACATTTAAGCACCACACTGTTACAGAGATAATTTAACACATACTTTAGAACCACACTGTGATAGAGATAAGTTAAACCATAATTCAACTTTACACTGTCAAATAAATAAATTCACACAGTTTTAGTACTGCACTGTCAATTAAAAACATTGTTTAATACCACACTCTCAGAGTTAATTTAACACTCAGCTTAGCACCACCCTGTGAAAGAAACTTTTTAAAAGAGTTTAGCATTCCTCTCTCACAATGATAATTTAACACAAAGTTTGGCACTGCATTACGGTAGAGAGAAAGTAACATTGTTTAGCACTACACTGTCACAGATATAATTTATCACACAGTTTTAGTGCTGCGATGTCACAGAGATAATTAAACACATAGTTTAGCACCACACTCTCAAAGTTAATTTAACACACAGTTTAGCATCACACTGTCACACAGCTAAATTAACACATAGTTAATTTAATATTTATATTATAACACAACGCTATTATATTATATGATATTATATTATATTATATTAATCTAATCACCACTACGTAACAGGCATGCTATCACACAGTCGCAGAGATATTTTTTTACACAGTTTAACCCAACTCTGCCAAAGAGATAAATTAATGCAGTTATATTATAAGAGCACATCACTATATTGTATCATATCATATATCATATTACATTGTAATAAATTATAGTTTATCTTATCATATCCAGGGATAATAATACACAGTTAAGCACAAGATTGTAGCAGAGAGAATTTAACTGTTTCGTTTCCCACTATAAGAGATACAATTTAACACATGTTTGAGATAATTTATACATAGTTCAGCACCACACTATCACAGAGATATTTTAACACATAGTTTAGTACCACACTGTCACGGAGATAAATTATCACAGAGTTAATTAATATAATAGTTAAAATATTAAAACACCAGATTATATTATATTATATTACAATATATCATATCATATCATATCATATCATATCATATCATATCATATCATATCATATTGCATTATCTTATATTATACTATATCATATCGTAATATATTATATTCTAATACATTAATTACCAATCTGTAACAGGTGTAATTTCATGCAGTGAAGCACAACACTGTAACAGAGAGCATCTAACTCATTGTTTAAAAACTCTCTACAATAGAGACACCGCACTTTCACAGAGAAAAATTAACACATAGTTAATTGCTTTAATATCTATAATATTATAACAGCACACCATTATATTATATTGTATTATATTATATTATATTATATTATATCACATGATATGATTATTATTTTACTATGTGTAACATTATCTCAACAATGAGTTAAATTGTATCTCTTGTGTTGAGAGTCGAAACAATGAGTTAATTATGCTCTCTTTCAGTGTTGTGCTTAACTGCGTGAAATGATCAGTGTGGCAGAGTGGTGATTAATATAAGATAATATAATACAATACAATATGATATGATATGATACAATATAATGCTGTGGTATTATAACTGTGTTAAATTATCGATGTGACATAGTGGTGTTAATCTATGTGTTAAAATATCTCTGTGATAGTGTGGAGTTGAATTATGTGTTAAATTGTCATTGTAACTGTGTAATGATTAAATATGCTAAATTATCTTTGTAACAGTGTGCGGCTAATCTGTGTGTTAATTTATTTCAAACAAGAGTTATATTGCCTCTTGTATTGTGGTTCTAAACAATGAGATATATGCTCTGATACAGTGTTGTGCTTAACTGTGTAAAATTATCCCAATTACAGAATGATTTGATACCTTTTAATGGACCAACATAGATGTAACAACAAGAACAAAGTGCTCTAGCTTTCGGACCAACCAGTCCTTCTTCAGAAGCTCATGGCAGTTGTTTAGAAAATACAATACTTATAACAGCTAGATAATGCAGAGAAAAACAGAAAAAAATCCCCATTGGTTTAAAATACTCATTTAAAAAAAACCAGAAGATGATGTCAGAGAAGTTTAACAGTACAATACTGCCCTCAGTCCGAATGAACCTTGGGTTCAGATGTGCTTGGTGCAACACACATGCAAAGAATCCTACTGCACATAAATTTAATTGACATAAGATAACACTGCTGAAGCAAATAACTCCCAAATCAAGCCATGAGTGTCACAGTCAGTATAAGGATGTGATTACTGAAAGGCAACCCCACCCAGCTTAAAGACAAACTAAGATAGTTATAGGGCTCATGAAATTACAATGTATGCATTAAAGACAAGAATTACCAGTAAAGTTGTCTAAAAAACATCAGTGCACACTGTGTGATGTGTAAAACATAGCTGGACATGCCACCCAGCTGTATTCTCAAGCTAAATAAAAGGTCCAAGAAATTACAAAAACCTCAGGACTATATAAATGATAATTTAAATATAAATTGATAATATTAGTGTTAAAAACTCTAGTCGAGGAACCTCAAGGAATTCAGACCATGCAGCCTGATATGTACTGATGTCAATATATACTGAGAATGTAGCAACTTCATGTACCACAAGTGTCAAGGGAATCTGAAAAAGAGATAAAAATGTAATTTATCTCCTCCTGTTCATACAAACAATACAACCTAACCCACCCCACATCACAATAATGTGGGTGGGGGATATATAGCTTAAACGAGATGTTGTCTCTCTCTCTCTCTCTCTCTCTCTCTCTCTCTCCCCTCCTTTTTTTCTATCTCTCTCACACACACACACACACACACACACACACACACTCAATCTCTCTCCTAGTGAACCTATATAAACTTCAGTCACTGTAATAGTTCCCCAAAGGAATACAACTTGTCATGAAATCCTGAGTAAATTACTACAATATTAGCCTAATGTAAAAAGATATGTGCAGGACCCCAAAGCAAATGAGATCACACATCCCAATATGTACAGAGTTACAAAAATTATATATAACAGTATAAGATACTCCTGTATGTACACTAGCAGGCTGGGTAATCTGAATATGGTGCAATGAAATCAATCCTCCCCCACCCCACCCCCCACCCCCACACAGGCAAAGATAAAAGTAAGGAGAAATTCTTTATGTGTGTGAAATCAAAATAGTAACACATTATAACTCCATATAGCTAAATAGAGACTTACCTCAAAGTGACAGCAAGTCCCACATCTGTTATATCACATACCTCACAACACATACCCACACACATACATACACACACGCATCCACATCTCACACATGCTGAAGTCCTATAATATGTCAGTTTGAAGAAGAAAAGGTCTGTGGATGTTAGTTTCTGTAGTGTCCCATAAAGCCAATATCCAAGTTCATCCCATCTGCTACCATATTGAGATGTAAAATAAGTTTAATCTCAAAAGCTCGTCTCTGTTGTGTGTTTTTGAGATTTCCCTTTTAAGACCATTACTGACATATCTGAGACTGAGTGGTCAGGCTGGGAGAAGTGATGCCCCACTGGTTTTTCAGTCTTTCTTGCTGTAATAGTATGTCTGTGTGAGTTCATCCTAGTGTGGAGCTGTTGGCGTGTCTCTCCTACATAACCTGTTTGTGGACATCTCTTGCACTGAATGAAATAAACAACATGTCGTGACATGCATGTATAACTCCCATGCACCTGGAATTGTCTGTTTTGTGATGTAACCACACAGTCTGAGGTAGAAATGAGCCCACAAGTCTTGCAGGGGCGTCGATTGCAGGGTCGTGTGCCATTGTGTGACATGGTATTCTGTTCCGGTGAAAGTTTGCTCCTAATAATTAGGCTGGATAAATTTGGCGGTTGTTTAAAAGATAGTAGTGGGAGTTCCTTAAAAATACAATTAAGGGTGTCATCCTCACTAAATATTGGGTGGAGATCTTTAATAATCTTACGCAGACGTTCAAGGTCTGGATGATATGTGACTACCAAGGGTATCCTTTCTGTAGCTGTCTTTTCTTTATATTGAAGTAGTTGTTGTCTTGGTACTTGTGCTGCCCATTCTGTTATCCTGTCAATTTCCCTGGAAGAGTGTCCCTGCTCCATAAAGGTGTTTTTCAACATAGCCAAATGTGTATCTCTGTCATCCTCATTTGAACAAATATGTTGACAACGAAGTGCTTAACTGTATATGACAGATTTTTTTGTATGGTTTGGGTGATTACTTTTCCTGTGCAGGTATCTCTGTCTGTCTGTTGGCTTCCTGTAAATACATGTATGTAAGGTTCCATCCTAATGATGACTGTGGTGTCCAGAAAGTTAACCTTGGTGGTAGAGTACTCCAAGGTAAGCTTTATAGTAGGTGGAGATTATTAGTTTGTGATGAAAATCTTTGAGTGCATCTGTGCCTTCCGTCCAGATGATAAACAAATCATCAATGTAACGGAAATATGGTTTGTGGGGATACTGCCTTAAAAAATCCTCCTCCAAGTCAGCCATAAAGAGATTAGCATACTGTGGAGCCATTTTGGTGCCCATTGCTGTTCCCATAGTTTGAACATAATGTTTACCATTGAAGTTGAAGTTGTTATGTGTCAAAATGAATTCCATAAGTTCCCCCACCACTCCAGGGTTGATGTTTTGGTCAGGTCCTTTCTCATGTATGTATTTAAGGCATGCTGCAATGCCATCTGTGTGTGGAATATTAGTGTAAAGGGATGTTACATCCATTGTCACTAAAATGGTATCAGGTGGTAAATCCTTATAACCAGAAAGTACACGCAACAAGTGTGTAGTGTCCTGGATATAACTGTCTCTTTCCATAACCAGCGGTTTCAAAATGGTCTCTATAAACCCTGAGATCCCCTCAGTCAAGGTACCATTACCAGAGACTATGGGTCTCCTGGATTGCCAGGTTTATGTATTTTAGGCAGCATGTAGAATGTCCCTGGCTTTGGTTCAGCAGGAATGAGGTGAGCTAGTTTCTTCGGACATGGTCAGGAAAAGTTTTAATTAAGTCACATAGTTCATCTTTATATCTTGTAGTGGGTCACTCTCCAGTTCTCAGTATGTAAGATCTGTTAGCTGTCTATTAGCTTCAGTAATATAATCCTCTCTGTTTAAAATCACCACTGCAGAACCTTTATCAGCTTTTTGATGACAATGTTGTGGTTTGATTTCAGTGTCCTATAGCTCTGCTTCCAGTGGAGAGAGGTTATAATGGGTTTGTTTTTGCCTGGTAAGGATCTGACCACTGACTTGTTGGCGGAAACAATTAATATAATTGTCTAGTTTTTGTTACGCCCACTTGAGGGGTAAAATCAGATTCCTTTTCTTATCCATTACATTATTGCTGTTTGCACTGTCTTCACTACCAGTGATTTCTTCCCTGCCATGAAAGAATTCTTTAAGTCTCAATCTATGGAAGTACTCTCTAGTTCACCACAAAACAGTATGTTATCCAGTGGTTTTGTTGGGCAGAAAGTGAGGCCCTTTGAAAGTACATTCAGTTCTCCAGAAGTCAGTGTGTGGTTGGACAAATTAACAACTGAAAGGTGCCCATCAGTATTGTGTTGTTGTTCAGTGACTCCATTATGTGCTTCATGGTTGTTAGGAAGTATGGTATGTTGAAGGGCATCTAATTTCCTATTTTTCACAAGCATGGCTTTTCTTAAGGTCCTTTGGTAGTTAATGTGTATCTCTCGCAAGATGTCTTGAATAGGTTCCCCAGACACCCTTTCCAGAGTGGTTACAATTTCAGCAAACTCTTTGTTAAGAACAACTTTTCAATTTATATTTAAATTATCATTTATATAGTCCTGAGGTTTTTGTAATTTCTTGGGCCTTTTATTTAGCTTGAGAATACAGCTGGGTGGCATGTCCAGCTATGTTTTACACATCACACAGTGTGCACTGATGTTTTTTAGACAACTTTACTGGTAATTCTTGTCTTTAATGCATACATTGTAATTTCATGAGCCCTATAACTATCTTAGTTTGTCTTTAAGCTGGGTGGGGGTTGCCTTTCAGTAATCACATCCTTATACTGACTGTGACACTCATGGCTTGATTTGGGAGTTATTTGCTTCAGCAGTGTTATCTTATGTCAATTAAATTTATGTGCAGTAGGATTCTTTGCATGTGTGTTGCACCAAGCACATCTGAACCCAAGGTTCATTCGGACTGAGGGCAGTATTGTACTGTTAAACTTCTCTGACATCATCTTCTGGTTTTTTTTAAATGAGTATTTTAAACCAATGGGGATTTTTTTCTGTTTTTCTCTGCATTATCTAGCTGTTATAAGTATTGTATTTTCTAAACAACTGCCATGAGCTTCTGAAGAAGGACTGGTTGGTCCGAAAGCTAGAGCACTTTGTTCTTGTTGTTACATCTATGTTGGTCCATTAAAAGGTATCAAATCATTTGCTTCTGGATCTATTCTTGCAAGGACCAATACGGCAACTACTAAATCTAGATTTCAATTACAGAATGGTGATTAATATAATATAATATAATATAATATAATATAATATAATATAATAACATTCTAAAATGCCAGAACAATAAGCCTAACAGTCTTTTCTTTCTGCTCATTTAGTCATCCCCCACCCTAACTGACCTTGCTGCTCCCCTCTCCCTCTCTGGCTTCTGCCTTCCCAGTCCTGGATTTTCTCACTGCACTGGCTTTTGCTTCCAGAACCCCACCCCTTCTGGAACCCCTCCACTGTTTCTGCTTCCACCAGAAACCGAGGCAGTGCATTCCATGACTCCACCACCCTTTCAGTGAAGTAGCACCTCCTCCTTTCTCCACTGACTCTCCCCCCTCCAGCTTCCACCCATGCCTTCTAAGTGCCCCACCTCCTTTCTTCGGCGTATCCTGACTGCTCCTCCCCTATTTGCCCCTTCATCTGCGTGAGAATCTCTCTTGCTTCTCCCCAGTCCCTTTTCCCTTCCAATGGGTACATATTTAGCTCTTCGAGCCTCTCCCCTTAGGTCCTTTCCCACAAGCCCAAAATTATTTTGGTTGCCCTTCTCTGGACCCTCTCTCCAGGAGTTCAGTGTCCCTCTTTAAATGTGGCCTCCAAAACTGCATGCAGTACTCGAGGTTTGTCCTCACCAAGCAGTTATACAGTGGGATTATTACTTCACTCCTTCTGTAGGTGAGCCCCTAGCGATGCATCCAAGCATCATGTTGGCCTTTGCCACTGCCCTCCTACAACTCTCTGAGTTGTTCACCTTGACATCTACTACCACCCTAGGTCCCACTCAGCCATCAATACTTGTAGCATTCCCCCCCCCAGGGTATTGACTTGGCCTGGGTTTCTGGCTCCCAGTTGCAGTATCCTGCAAATTCCTGCTTTGAACCTCAGCTTCCACTTTCTAGACAACTTTTCCTGAGCCTCCAGTTCCCTCTTTAGGACCACCCTCCCTCCTCCCCATCCACCACCGCTCCTAGTTTTGAGTCATCCACAAAGAGATGCAGCTCACTCCTGCTGCATTTCCTGATGTCAGATTCATAGGTATTGAACAGGAGGGGCCCAAGGACTGATCCCTGAGGGACTCCAATAATGATCCTCTGGGTCCAGTTCTGGAGACAATTTCCTATCCATCTGATCATCTGGTTCCCCACCCACCATTTCTCCTACATTATTCAACAGCCCCATGTGAGGAACAGAGTCAAATGCTTTTCTGAAGTCAAGAAAGAGGATGTCCACTGGTCTTCCCAGGTCCATGGCACTCGTCAGCCAGTCATAGAACTCCACAAGGTTTGTCTGACATGATTTCCCCAGGATGAATCCATGCTGTCTATCATCCAGACTCCCCAACTTTTCCAGGTCCCCCCTAGTCTCTCCTTGACAATGTCCTCCATTACCTTGCCCACTATCAATGTTAGGCTGATGGGCCTGTAGTTTCCTGCCACTCCCCTGATCCCCACTTGTGGCTAGGCACTGTATGCAATACCTTCCAATCCTGGGGCACCCATCCTGTCCTCAGAGAGATGCTGAAGAGCTCCATCAGGGGTTTTGACAGGACATCCACCAGTTCCTTCAGCACTCTGGGATGTAATTTATCTGGCCCTGCTGCTTTCTCCATCTTAGAGGACCCAAGGGCTTCCCTCACTCTCTCTGCCATGATTTCCACCTCCGCTACCTCATCTTCCTGCTTTGCCTTTGCTACACCTGCCAGTGATGCACCGCTACCCAGAGGTATAATGTAATATAATATAAAATCATACAAGACAATACAATACAATACAATACAAAACAATAAAATGCAATATAATATAAGATAGTGGTGTGGGATTAGAATAGTGTAACTATTGAATTAATTTAGTATGTGTTAATTTATCTCTCTCACAGTGAGATGCTAAACTATGTGTTAAATCATCTCAATCATTGGTTAATTTGTCCCTATTGTAGTGTGCTTCTAAACACTGAGGCCCAGATATTCAAACTGCACCCAAAAAATGTGCAACAGCAAGAGCAAGCACAAGTCCACAGCACCCATGTGCAAGAAGTGCAATATTCAAAAACTATGCAGCTGAAGATGCGCCTGCAGCACATGACTGAATATCACACCACCTGCACCATAGCGCAACCAGGGATGTGCAGTTGCACATTTCAGATGCACCATAGCGCAACCAGGGTTGCTCAGTGGAGCAGTCTAGATGCGCCATAGTGCAACCAGGGATGCCCTGTGGAGCAGGGCAGCAGTGCAACAGCACAACCAGGGATGCGCAGGGACAGGATGCAGGGGCCCACCACCCATGCCACAAATGGGCAGAGGAGCACACAGCAGAACAGACATTGCCCCCCACACTCCATGAACTGCAAAACCGGTGGAGAGCTGGAATAACCACCGGCCCATGGACACCAGCAGCCAATCCACAGCTGGGGCATGGTGCCCCAGCACATCCCCTGGCAAGCTGTGACAAGCACTCAAGGAGTGCCAACCACCCTGTGCCACACCATCGCACCAATTCAGAGCACACCCTGCACTACGATCCCCATACAGCCTGCCCAGGAGTAGCGCCCTGTTGGACACCCCATGCATGCCACCACCTTGACTGTGACAATGCAACCCTATGTACCAAGGAGCAATGCAAGGCAGCCCCACCATGTGCCCCTTGCAGCAGGTGGCAGCAGAGAGCGATGCAACAGCTGCATCCACAGTACCACCCTGCACATTCCCCCGAAGTACAGCTGAGAGACCGACCATGTGTCGGCAAACGGGGTACCCCACATGCCACAGGACATGCCCCGGACACCACCGCCAGCTGTACAGCACCCTCCCAAGGACACATCCCATCCCAGCACTGGCCGCAACAGCCAGCACAGACACACACAGTGTTGAATGGAAGCATGTGCCACACAGGACAAACAACCACCAATACCCCAGGGCACACCAACACAGGGACAGAGTAGCAGGTCAGCCAAGCCACTGGCATGTGGCCACAGCAGCCGTGTACACATGGCCAGCACCCCTACGTGGCACAGGTGTGCCAGCCACCCTGTGCAGGCACCATGAAGCTGTATGCCACCAGCATGCGGCCGGAGCACAAATGATAGACAGTGGAGCACATCCCCTGCAACAGACACAAGTGACAGCATGGAGGGCGGACAACAACAGTGGAGGCCACTCTGCCACAGGAGGCAGACATGCACTATATTGGTGACGGGAGGCAACCTGGCATTGTGCCAGGTAGAGTGGTTGTCCAGTATGAACAGCCACCACTGACATGCCAGCAGACCATGCATATCACAGACATGCAAGGGAGTCAGCTGGACAGGCCATGGATGGTCTGACAGGGGTGCCATGCACACAGTGCATGCACCGTGGACCACTGCATAGAGGTATCCAGTGTACAGAGAACAACACAGAAATGACAGACAGTGACTGATCCCCCCACCCAACCCATAGGTGGTTCCCTTCTGGATGCACACACACACACCCATGCTTGTACCACCCCTGACACCATGCACACCACTGCAGCTGAGCACCTATAGCCCGCTGCAAATCAGAGACCACCACAGTTGCCATAACAAAATGTGTATATTAAAAAATATAAACACTCAAATATATGTACAAATATATACAAAGGTGGGGGGAAGGCCACAAACCTGGTGGGGTTGGGCATCAGGCAGAGGAGTACAAATGGGAGAGGGAAGAAGGGGTGTGAGGGTGGGTCCAGGGTGGTTATGTGTTGCAGGGGGTCATGGAAGGCCTATTTTCTTCCCCACTCTCCACTGCTGTGGCACCTCTGGGTGCTTCTCCTCTGGACCCCGTGCCACTCTATCCACTCCAGCAGTGCCAGGGACACCTGCACCAGCAGCAGTAGTTCCTGTATGCCCTGTTCCAGGGCCATCCAGCATTGTCCACCTAGGACAAAGGAGCAGAGTCAATACGTATGACTGTCCAGCTCCCTGAAGCCCACCCATTGTGCATGGCATACAGTCATGTGCAACACCCCTGTGATGGTGTGCGACCACCCACAGTGACCGCACCCACAGGACCTGCCTACCCAGGCACCCAGAGCCAAGTGGACCGCTGCACACTCCCACTGCCCATGTCCTGCACAGCACCACCATGGCCATACAGTGATATGGCTTATGCAGTACGAAGACAGTGGCACAGCCATGTACCCGGTGCACACATGGACCACCATTGATGCACTCCCACACATGCAGTGCCACTGGACAGTGCTGACTGTAACAAGTTGCGTGCATGGCAGTGGTGTCAATGGATGGTGGCCATGCCCCACTGCCCACCCTGTTACCCAGCATGCAATAATAGTCATGGATGTAAGGCACTCACCATCATCAGGCTGGTCCCTGCACCTCTGTGGTCCTGCATCCCTTCCAGCCTGCTGGTCCTGTAGGCCGTGCCTCCTCCTCCTTGCCCACCGGTGCTCCTCTAGGCCTAAGGTGCAAACATGGAGAGAGGAACATCAGTACAATCTGGGAGTAAGGTTCCCCCACCCCTGTGTGTGTGTGCAATCCCACAGAGCCATACCCATCCACCCCCCACCCACCACCACCATGGCCAACATTGGACGTTCCCCCCATGTGCTGGACACATGAAACCGTGATACCCGTACGGATGTAAACAGTGTATGAATGGGGCACCTATCTGGCCATGGCACCATTCCCTTCCTGGCACGTGCCCGCAGGCAGGCAAGCCTGTCCGGGTCTGTCCGCCGGAGGTCCCTGTATTGGTGGTGACACTGCTCAGCCATGCATCCAATTCCTGTGGCCTCCTCCAATGCCACCGCCACCTCCTCCCATACTGCACTCCTGGCCCTGTGCATCACTATAAAATGCCCCAGCATGGGGCTCTACTATGGCCACCAAATTGGACAGCTCCACCTGGCTCCGCACAGCAGCCCTCCTCTGTGCCATCTCTACAGCTGGTTGGAGTCAAAATGGCACTCGGTAGCATGGTCCACCATGTGCAGATGTTGCATAGTACAGCACTGCCATTCCCTATCGTGCTGTCACTGAACAGCGTGATAGTCGGGCACAGGGTCAAGGGGCTGTCACGCATGGGCCGCCACAGTGCTATTGGTATTCAATGCGTGTAGCATGATTGGGTGCCTGTATGCCACCTCCTGTAGTGGCCTACCGCACTATGGCCCCTATGCACCTACGGCACCCCAGTGCCACAGTGCCATTTATGTGAACAGCGCAGTAGCACCACTGGCACATTGGTGGCCGTGCTCTGCATTGCCTCCCATGCACAGCACATCAGCAGCGCGGCAGGCATCTGTGTCATCACCCCGGGCATGCGCAGTTCGGTGTGTAGTGCACAAGTAACAGAAATGCGCACTTGCCTGAGCACGTTCAACACAATTGTGCAAAGTGCAACAGTGCGATATTCAGCTGGCATATGCAAATTAGCCAATCAACCATTCAATGGCACAGATACTGCATCTGCATCCACTTAAGATTGCACCTCACCTCATTTGCATGCGTTGCACTATAAAAAAGTGACATTGGGCAGCACTAGCCATAGTCAGTTATTTCAGTCTATTGTGGTGAGTTGCATGCTATTTGGGAGTGTGGACTGTAGTGTGTGGGACTTGCATGGGACTGCACAGTCACAGGTAACACCTGTCATTCTCACAGGATGAATAAGGAGCGATTGTGAGGTGGAGGAAGAGGAACAGAGATGTGGGAGGAAGAGGAGGCCAAACTTCACAAAGGCAGAAACAGACGCCCTGTTTGAGGCCTACCTCAACCAGGAGCCGCTGCTCAGTGGACGGTGGGGAAGACCACAGGCCCATGCTGCTGCATGGGAAGAGGTGGCGGGTGCCATCAACTTGCATGGCAGGCACTCGCGGTCCATGCAGGAGTGCAAAAAGAAGATGGGCACGGACAAGAGGAGGATTAAAGACAAGGTGGCTGCCATCAGGGCAGCAAGGTCTGCGACTGGTGGGGGACAGGCTGACGTGCAACACCTGACCCCACAAGAAGAGTGGGGTACTGGCAGCATGCAGCATTGTGCCATCAAGGGTGTTCTAGGTGGTGGATTCCAGACAGGTGGAAGCCCATCACTGCATGGTAGGTCCTGGTCTGTCAATGGGGGGACAGGGTAGGGCAGATACATTAATGCTACTGTGTTCCCTTACAGCTCCTGAGCATCTAAATGGGTCAGCGGTGGTGGGCTTGTCCACTGAGGGCGGTACCATGGACATAGAGGAGTTCTCATCCACCTCCACAGGCATATGAGGGTCAGGGTGACAGTGGGCTCACCTGGACGTCCGGACTGATGTTGGTGGAGCAGGTGTGGAGGAGGCCCGGCCCGTATCCCAGCATGCCAGTGTCCATGGATGCCAGCATGCTGAGACTTGGGCTGGTGCCGGATCCATCACTGATGATGATTTAGCTCACTTCATGGACAGTGATACGAGTGCGCCGCAGGATGTCCACACAGCAGATGACATGATGGGCATGGCTGTGGGTGGTGCCACCATGGAGGCCTGCGTGACATCACAGTCCCAGCCTGTGCCTGTCTGCACCAGTGGGGCAGCACTGGTGTGTGTCCTGGACAGTGAGGCTGTTGCGGCCACTGTGGCAGCACCGTAGAGCCCTGGAGCACGGCAGCCTTGGGGCAGTGTCAGCAGTCGGCCAATGGCCATGGGAGTACAGTGTCAGGGGACGGCATCAGTGCACCTCCTGTGGACATGCCCAGGCCTGGCCCTGGTGTGCAGTGCCCACCCTCAAGGGGTGCTGCCGATCAGGTCTGTGAACACCATGAGGGACAGCATGCCGATCAGGCAGATGACTTCTTAGAAGAGCACACCCACAAACTTCAAGAATCAGTCGATCAGCAGGTGCGGCTTGTGACTGTGGTGGATACACTTAGTGCAGCTCTGCACCAAGCAGAGGAGTGGCACAGCACAGACACTGCTCTGGTCCTGGCAGGGATGGACTGGATGTGGGAGGATGTGACCGCTGTCTTTGACAGGCAGACACAAGCAATCACAGCTGTCATGGCCACAATGGTCACACAAGGTTCAGGTCCACAATGATCTCTTGATGGTGAGAGACCAGAAAAAACGGTCCATTTTGGTCCTTCTGGACCTGTCAGCAGAATTTGACACCGTAGGCCATGGGGTGTTTCCTTGAGCGCCTGAGATACATCTGTGGGCTTTTGGGTTTGGTCCTCAGATGGTTTACTTCCTTCCTCACAGGTAGAACTCAGAGGGTGGTATCGGGAATTTTTTCCTCTGAGCCTACTGCTCTGACCTGTGGGGTGCCTCAGGGCTCTGTGCTTTTGCCCATGCTGTTTGCGGTGTACTTGCTTCCCCTCGGAGACATTGTCAGAAGATATGGGCTGGAGTTTCATTGTTATGCCAATGATACCCAGCTCTATCTATCTTTTGTACCTGACCAGAATAGAGCTCTCTCAGTGTTTAACAGCTGTCTCAGGGAGATCCAGGATTGGATGAGGTCCAGCTGGTTGAAGTTGAACTCTGGGAAGACAGAGGTGCTGGTTGTGGATCCCGGCCGCCGATTGAGGGGTTCGGGGGATGTCAAGCCTCCGGTTTATTCTTGGGAGATGCGGAGCTCCCGATCTCTGAATAGGTGCGAGATCTGGGGGTGAGTCTGGATGATCAGCTGACATTGCGTGCGCAAGTGTCGGCGGTCGTTAAGACATCCTTTTACCATCTTAGGAACATCACCAGGATCAAGCACCTTGTCCCATCCGGTGACCTACCCACGCTGATCCACGCCTTTGTGACCTCGCGTCTGGACTACTGCAATTCCCTTTACTTTGGGCTGCCTGGGGTTGATATCCATTGCTTGCAGCTAGTGCAGAACTCGGCAGCCCAGTTGTTAACTGGGACTTCTCATTCCTCTCATATTATACTGGTGCTCCGAGATCTGCACTGGCTGCCGATTCAGTGGCAGATCACCTTTAAAGTCAGTCTTCTGACTTATAAAGCCCTACACAGGTTGGGCTCTGACTACCTGAAAGAGCTCCTGGTGCCTTACCAGCCGACGCGTCCACTCCGCTCCACCAATGAGGGGTTGCTAGAGATCCTGAGGGTTATTTTAAAATCCTCTGGTGCCCGAGCTTTTATGTTCGTGGCTCCCACCCTCTGGAATTCTCTACCACATTGGATTCGAGAGTGCATGACGATGGAGGGCTTTAAAAAGGGCCTAAAGTCTTTGCTATGGAACAAGGCATTTTTAGATAATGTTGATGCCTATTAATTGCCCTGCTGTTAATCTCAGTTATATGAAGTTTTATATGGTTTTAGAATGTTTTAATTTGTAATTTATTATAATGCGCCTTGGTTTTAAGAAAGGCGTAGACAAATAAAGTTTATTATTATTATTATTATTAAGTATTTGCCCATACGTTGCAGACACCACGCAGTGCAAAGTCCACACCCCCATTCCCGGCATCATGTGACACCTTCCTTGTCGACATCGGGTTCAGCAGTGGGCATCCTGAGCACGCTTGGCACAGGTATGTTCGGTGTGCTGCAGACCCCTGTGCGAGCACGGTCACTTTCACACAGTGGAATCCCTGGGGGACCGTCGGTGCCACCCTATGAGGCCATTGGTCAGCCTGTCACTGCTGGCAGGTCTCAGCAGGGATGCCCATGCATCCATGGCAGCCGTTTCACTGTGGCGCGTGACTGACCTGTCTCCCATCATGGCTACTGTCTGATGCTGCCCTGTGTGCATTGCATTGTTCATCATGCAATGCATGGGTGGGGTACCCGGTCCTGCATGCACACACATTTTCCATCTGCATACTCTCCCGGCTGCTGTCCACTGTGGACTGTGCATGATGATGCCTGCATTGCACTGTCTGCAACTGTGCAATGGTGCCCAGTGTCTGACTCACGCACTGGGCATGCACTGGGCATGGTGGTCTGAGGACATGTGTGTGGCTAGGGGTGGCGGTTGGGGTCAGCGTGCCTCCTACCCTTTGTGCATGTCTTGTGAGGTGTGTGTGTGCATGTGACCGCGTGCCATGTTAGACCTTGCCCATCCCTGACGGTGTGTGCGGTTCCATGCTTAGCCAATTTCCTTAACGACATGCACCACAAGGGTTTGTCCATGCATGTTTGTGGGTTGTGTCTTTGCCACTGGTGGTTCCACATGGCCCCATGACTTACCTGGGTTGGTTGAAGTGCTCCTCTGTGATGGTGTCCCGGTGCAGCTGTGCCATCTGGATCAGTCGGGGATCCCACCAACCAAGGGGGGGCTGCCCATTACTATCTTCACCAGCGTCCTCATCGTCCCCATCGCTGTCCCCCTCTTCGACCTCTACGACTATCCCACAGTCGTTGGCCATGTTGTGCAGGATGCAACAGGCCAGGAATAGCCCACATGCCTTTGAGGGTCTGTACTGTAGGGCACCACCAGATGTGTCCAGACAACGGAAATGTGCCTTCAGCATTCCAAACACCCGCTCAATGACATTGTGTGTGGTGGCATGTGCCTCATTGTAGCGTTGCTGCTATGGGTCGCGGGCCACCGTGTGGGGAGTGTTAGGACAGAGGCGATCCACTGTCACCTGTGTGTGTGAGGTGTTAGTCGGTGATCAGCGCCCTGCCTTGACCATCTAGACATACCGGCGTCACCTCCCATGCCCTCCCAAGCTCCATGTCTTTCTGCTTTGCTACTGACCCACTGGGTGGCTGTGGGGACATCCCCACCTAACCTGTGGCACAGTGCAGACTGGTGCCAGATGAAGGCATCATATGCTTAGGCATGGCAGACATTGATTATGCGCCTCTGACACGACACCACTTGGCTGTTGATGTTGCTACCCTCTGATTCATGTATGTGGCCCCTTCCAGTCCAGGCATGGATGGCAATATGGTGCAGTCTGTTCTGTGAGTACACCAGGCCTAAGTGCTACCCTGTGGAAACCTGTATGTTTGCTGTGCCCCACCTGTGTGCTGGGGAACAGATGTATCACAGCATGTGGCAGGTGTTGAGAATTGGGTGAGGAGTATGATGCGGCCAACTGGTGTGCCAGTCATTTCCCATGTTGTCTTGAAGGTACCACGGCAGCAGGCACATACAAGCTGTCACTTTGGTCTCCACTGACAGAGCATGGCTCCTTGTGGGTGCCTGCATCACATCACTGCACAACTCATGATCCGCTCAGCATCACCTGGTTCAGGCAACCAGACCAATATCAGTATCACTGTAAAGCTTGAAGCTGGCAGGCTCGTACTACCTGTTGGGGTATACCACTGACGGGCCCATCTGCGTCCGACCCCTGCTGCGTGCCTTCACCCCTCATAACTGCCCCATCTGGATGGTGGCACTGGCCATGTTCCTGGCCAGGTTACCCCCTCAGCTGTTTCTGTGTTCTACTGCCCTTTGGCCCCCTGCACCTTGAAACCTCGTAGTGGCCTCTGTGCTGTGTGGCATTTCCCTTTTGACCTGCACTGTGGCAGAGGCTCCCCACACCTTCCTTGTTCCTGGGCACCAGGTGCCTGTCTTCCTGCCCTTCCTTCTCCCAGTTTTGTGTGTTTGTGCTGCCTGCAGTTCAGCGTAGGCTTCCTGTAGCTGCACCTCTGTTCCTTTTATTTTGATCATTTCGCTATCGCACAACTTCCGTTTTCTTTATTGTGCATGGTACATTGTTGAATATCGACTGCACCATTTATGCGGTTCTCCCTCTGTTGCACATGCATTCACATTATTGCGCCTTGTGGGCCGTGATTTGGGGACGCACAGCACTGGCCACCATGGTGTCACGGTGCAGGGAGTAGTACAAGGACAGCTGGGGAACAGAAACATGCCGGGTAAATACGTCAGGATGGCTGTGCCACCATCCGATGGAGGTTGCGAGGGGTGAGAAGGCAGCAGCAGAGCACAGCCGTGGAGGGCCCGCTGGTAGCCTCATCAGGTAGTTCTGAGCTCACACCAGCTTCTAGCTGTGCACTGATACTGAGATTGGCCAGTACTGCCTGAACCAGATGATCCTGAGGTGGCTCTGTGAGCTGTGTAGTGATGGATGCTGGCATCTACACAACGGAGCTTGCGTGTCCGGGGAGACCAAAGTGACAGCTTGGGTGCCTGTTCGTCGTGGGTGTCTTCCAGAGACCAACAGGGGAACTGACAAGTATAACCCAGGTGCCGTGGTCAGCCTCATCACACACCTCAGCACTCTGCCACATGCTTTGAGTACATCCATTTCCTTACAACCGTGAGCGACAGCAAATACATGATCACAGGTACCACGATGCCTGGTGTGCCTAGGCAATAGACTGCACCATGTGGCCATCCACGCAAATCTGGCTCCTGAAAGGCCGCACATGAATTGGAAGGTATGGAAGGATCAACTGCCAGGTGGTGGATGTCGCTTGCTAATCAATGTCTGTGCCATGCACCCTGAAGCACATGATGCCTCATCTGGCACCAGTCTGCACTGGGCCACAGGTTCAAGAGTGGGACATCACCACTGGCCACCTAGTGGGGTGAGTATGCAAGAATGCAGAAAGACATGATCTTGGGAGGCATAGTCAGAGAGATATGGGTACTGACCTAGAAGGTCCAAGGCAGGCGACACTGATCACCAAACTAACATCCACCTCTACACACAGGTGACAGTGGATACCCACTCTGTCCCTTGGCTGTCATTAATACCGCGGGCGGCTCCATAGCAGCAATGTTACATGAGACACACACCACATGCAATGTAATTGAGCCGGTGATTGGGATGCTGCTGCACTTTTCCATTGCCTGACATTGGCGGTGCAGTACAGTAGAGCCAAAGGCCTCAGGCACTGGCCTGTTGCATCCTGCACAACATGGCCAACGACTGGATAGCCTGAATGTCTAAGAGGGAACAGTGGGGATGATGAGGATGCTGGTGAAGATGGTGATGGGCAGTCCTCCTTTGGTGGGAGGGACTTCGACTGATCTGGATGGCACAGCTGACCAGGACAATATCACAGAGGAGCACTTCAACTCCAGGTAAGTCATAATATGGGAACTACCAGTGGAAGACACAACCCATAGCATGTATGGACAAACCTTGGGTGTATGTTAAGGAAATTGGCTAGTATGGAACCGCACACCATCAGGGATGAGTTCTATATGGCATACGGTCACACACACACACACACACTCACAAGACATGCACAAAGGCAGGCGATGCTCAACCGCCCCTATACACATACGCCCACAGACCACCTTGCCCAGTGCCTCCAGTGCGTGGTTGTGACTGGCACCATTGCACAGTGGCAGACAGCAATGGTGGCATTATCATGTCAGTCTGCGTATGTAGCCGAGAGTGCAGATGAACATGTGTGCATGCAGGGTCTATTTCATTGCATTGCATGTTGAACAACGCAATGCACACAGGCAGCATCAGACAGTACCATGGTGCAGACAGTTCAGTCATGCCCCACAGTGCCACAGCTACAGATGGCTGGGCAGCCCCGCCAAGACCCGCCAGCAGTGACAGGCTGACCAATGGCTTAATGGGGTGGCACCGATGGTCCCCCAGGGATTCCACTGTGTGAACATGACCGTGCTCATGTAGGGGTCTGCAGAAGACCGAACATGCCTGCCCCAGGCGTGTTTTGCCCACTGCTGATCCCAGTGTCGATATGAAGGTATCACACACTGGAATGGGGTTTTAGATTGCACTGCGTGGTGTTGCAACGCATGGCAAATACCTGTGCTCATTGTGGCCATGACAGCTGATTGATATGTCTGTCTGTCAATGACAGCGTCTCATCCTCTCATCCAGTCCATCCTGACAGAGCAGAGGATGTCTGCTATGCCACCTCTGTTTGGTGCAGAGCTGCACTGAGGCATCGTCGTCACAAGTCGCCTGCTGATCGACTATTTGAGTTTGAGGGTGTTCTCTAAGAGGTCATCTGCCTGATGGCATCTGTCCTCCTGGTGTTTGTGTCTGATGGCAGCACCCTGAGGGGCACGCACACGGCTGGGCATGGGCATGTCCAGGTTTTGCACTGACGCCGCCCCTGACACTGTACGCCCATGACCATTGGTCACTGCGACTGCCTCTGGCTTCCACTTCCAGGGCTCATGGTGCTGCCACAGTGGCCACAACAGCCCCACCGTCTGGGGACACACCAGTGTGCCCCACTGATGCACAGGCACGGTTGGACCGTGATGTCACGTAGGTCTCCATGGTGGCACCACCCACAGCCATGCCCATGATGTCACCTGCTGTGGCCATCCTGCGCTCACACATATCATGTCCGTGAAGTGAGCCCATCATCATCAGACGGATCCGCACCAGCCTGGGTCTCAGCATGCTGGCATCCATGGACACTGCACGCTGGACATAGCAGGCTTCCACCGATCTGCCCACCAATATCAGCCGACACCAGTATGCCCACTGTCGCCTGACCTCATATGCCTGTGGTGGTCAATGGGCCTCCTCTGTTCATGGTACCCCTCAGTGGGATGCTCACCACCGCTGACCCATGTAGATGCTCAGAGCCAGGGAACACAGTATTTTATGATCTGCCCCACCTGTCCCCCATTGACAGACCAGGACGTACCATGCTGTGATGGCTTCCACCTGTCTGAACCATCACCTGAACACCGATGGCACAACGCCGTGCTGCCAGCAACCATTTATTGTGTGGTCAGGCGGCATGTCCGCCGTCCCCACAGGTCGTAGACAGTGCTTCCTGATGCAGCACTTTGCCCAATCTCCCTGTCTGCCCATCTTTTTGCACTCCCACGGACAGCTGTGGCTGCCATGTAAGTTGACGGCCGCGCCACCCTCCTGCAGCATCGGCCTGTGGCTTCCCCGTCCACGGAGCAGGCTCTGGTCGAGGTAGGCCTCAAACAGGGCATCTGTTTCGCCTTTGTAGTTAGCCCTATTCTCCCACGCCCTGTTCCTCTTCCTCCGCCACGACGCTTCCTTATTCATCCTGTGAGAATAAGGTGGTACCCAGACTGTGCAGTCTCAGGTATGTGCCACACAGTCCACCTCGAATAGGCGCAACTCACCACAGACTGCACTAACTGACTATGTTAGCGCTATCGTCGATTTTATAGTGCAATGCATGCAATGAGGTGAGGTACTTTGGGTGGATGCAGATGGATCTGTGATATGGTTGATTAGCGATTTGCATATGCCAGCTGATTTGCCTGTTACTTTGTGCACTTGTTGAACGGGTTCAGTGGGTGCGCGATTTCGTGACATGCAGTATCACCCAACCGCGATGCCCTGGTGATGACACAGACACCGTGCTGTGCATGTGCTGTGCGTGGAGTAAGCAGGGCACGCCACCAATGTGCTGTGGTGGTATTGTGCTGTTCACAACATGGCACTGTGGCATTGGGGTGCCGAGGCTACTAGGGGCACAGCGTGGTAGGCCACTACAGAGTAGTACAGGCACCAATCACGCCGCATGCATTGAGTGCATTGGCTGTGGCAGTTGGCATGAGAGCACCTAACCTGTTCCCTATCGGCTGTTCGTGACAGCGTGATAGGGAATGGCAGTTGGACTGCAGCAGCTGCTGCATGTGGTGGATCATGCTGCCGAGAACCCTTGACTCCAACCAGCTGGGTAATGGTACAGAGGAGGGCTTGGTGTGAATATCCAGGTGAGCTGGCCACTGGTGGCTATAGTAGAGCCTTGCTGGGCACTTTTATAGTGATGCATCTGACAGGGCCGAGTGCAGTATGGGAGGAGGTGTGTGGCACTGAGGAGGCTACAGGATTCAGGGGCGTGGGTGAGCAGTGTCACCACCTGTACAGGACCTCAGTAAAGAGACCAGACAGGCTTGCCTGCCTGTGGGCATGTGCCAGAGGCACGTGTTATGGTGGTGCCCCATCCACACTGTTAACGTTCTTACAGTTATCACGGATGCATGTGTCAGCACATGGGAGGGCGCACAATGTTGGCCATGGTGGTGGTATCGGTGGGGTGGAGGGTATGTGGGATTGCACACATACCCGGGGGTGGGGGACTTGCCCTGGATTGTGCTGTTCCTCTCCATGTTTGCACTTAGACCCAGTGAGCACCGCAGGTGAGGGAGAGGAGGCACCAAGAGGAACAGCAGCCAGAAGTGATGTGACCAGAGGCAGGGACCAGCCTGATGATGGTGGTGTTTTACATCCATGACTATTATTGCATGCTGGTAACAGGGTGGGCAGCGGGCATGGCCACCATCCATTGACACCACTGTCTTGTACCAACTTGTTACAGTCAGCACTGCCTGTGGCACTGCATGTCTGAGTAAGGCCAATGGTGGTCCAGTGCACCAGGTACATGGCTGTGATCGCCTCCAGACCGTGATAAGCCATATTCTGTATGGGCATGGTGGTGCTGGACATGGTGGGAGTGCAGTCCGTGATGGCTGTGGGTGCCTGGAGGCAGGTCTTTGGATGCAGCTCGTGGGTCACACATCATCACAGGGGCGTGGCACAGACTGCTGCTATGAAAAGCTGCTCGCTGCAGGGGGCTGACAGTCATAGTATTGACTCTCCTCCTGTCCTAGGTGGACACTGATAGCCCTGAACAGGGCATACAGGTCTTTCCAGCTGGCAGGTGTCCCGCACTGCTGGTCAATGAATGCATGGGGTCCGGAGGGAAGTGCCCAGAGGTGCCAGGAGTGGACAGTGAAGAGAATATGCCTCCATGACCCCCTGACACACTCTAATCACCCTGGACCCACCACCCCTTTTTCCCTCCCATTTGGATTTCTGTTCCATGCCCACCCCCACCAGGTTTGTGGCCTCCCCACCCTTGTATATATCTGTACATATGTTTGAGTGTTTATCTTTTAATACATACATTTTATGACAACTGTGGTGGTCTTGATTTGCAGGGCTAAGGTGGTCAGCTGCAGTTGTGGAATCGGGTGATAAGCCTGAGCATGTGTGTCCGGGAACCGTCATGGTGTGGGCAGGGGAACTGTCACTGTCTGTCATTTGTGTGTTGTTCGCTGTGCACTGGATGCCTGTGTGCAGTGGTCCATGGTGCGTGCACTGTGTGCATGGCACCCCTGTCAGACCATCCATGGACTGTACAGCTGACACCCTTAGATGTCTGTGATATGCACAGACTGTGGACATGTCAGTGGTGGCTGTCCATGCTGGACAACCACTGTACCCGGTACAATGCCAGGTAGCCTCCCGTCACCAATATGGTGCATGTCTGCCTCCAGTGACACTGTTGCCTCCACTGTTGTTGTCCACCCTGCATGCTGTCACTTGTGTCTGTTGCAGGGGATGTGCTCCACTGTCTGTCACTTGTGCTCTGGCTGCATGCTGATGGCATACAGCTTCATGGTGCCTGCGCAGGGTGGCTGGCACACCTGTGCCATGAAAGGGTGCTGGCTGTGTGTACATAGCTGCTGTGGCCATGCCAGTGGCATGGTTGACCTGCTAGTGTGTCCCTGTGTTGGTGTGCCTGGGGTATGGTGGCTGTTTGTCCAAGCACTGTGTTGCATCCTGTGTGGCACATGCTTCCATCCAACACTGTGTGTGTCTGCTGGCTGTTGTGGGCCAGTGCTGGGATCAGATATGTCCTTGGAGGGTGTGCAGGTGCTGTACCACTGGTTGGGGTCCGGCATGTCCTGTTGCATGTGGGTACCTTGTGTGCTTCATGCATGGTCAGTCTCTCAGCTGTAAATTTGGGGACGGGTGGTGGTACTGTGGATGCAGTTGTTGCATCACTGTCTGCTGCCACCCACTGCAGGGTGGGGCTGCCCTGCATGGCTCCTTTGTGCATAGGGTTGCATTGTCATTTTCAGGGTGGTGGCATGCATGGGGTGTCCTGCACTGTTGGGCGCTACTCCTGGGCAGGGTGTATGGGGATCATAGTGCAGGGTGTGCTCTGCTTTGGTGGGATGGTGTAGCACAGGGTGATTGTCACTCCTTGTATGCCAGTCACAGCTGTCGGGGGTGTGTAGGGCACCATGTCCCGATTTGTGGGTTAGTTAGCTGGTCCTAGGCCAGTGGTTGTTTCAGCTCTCCACTCGGTTGTGCAGTGGCTGGGTGTTGTCGATGTCTGTTCTGCTGTGTGCTCCTCTGCCCATTTGTGGCATGGGTGGTGGTCACCTGCATCCTTTTCCTGTACATCCCTGGTTGTGCTGTTGCACTGCTGCCCTGCTCCACGGGGCATCCCTGGTTGCGCTATGGTGCATCTAGACTGGTCCACTGAGCATCCCTGGTGCAACTGAAATGTGCAACTGCACATCCCTGGTTGCGCTATGGTGCAGGTGGTGTGATATTCAGTCATGTGCCACAGGCGGCATCTTGAGTTGCGCAGTTTTTGAATATCGCTCTTCTTTCGCATGGACGCAGTGGACTTGTGCTTGCACCTGCTGTTGCACACTTTTTGGGCACAGTTTGAAAATCCGGGCCTCAGTGTTTAGAACCACACTACAATAGAGACAAATTAACCAATGATTGAGATGATATAACAGATAGTTTAGCATCTCACTGTGAGAGAGATAAATTAACACATACTAAATAAATTTAATAGTTACACTATTATAACACCACACCACTATACTATATTATATTATATTGTATTGTATTGTATTGTGTTATCTTGTATGATATTATATTATATTATATTATATTATGTTATATTATATTATACCTCTGGGAAGGGGTGCATCACTGGCAGGTGTAGGGAAGGCAAAGCAGGAAGCAGGTAGTAGAGGTGGAAATCATGGCAGAGAGAGTGAGGAAGTCTTGGGTCCTATAAGATGGAGAAAGCTCGAGGGCCAGATAAATAGGCATCCCAGAGTGCTGAAGGAACTGGCAGATGTCCTGGGCAGTCCCCTGATGGAGCTCTTCAGCATCTCTGAGAACAGGATGGGTGCCCCAGGTGGCACATGCAGTCCCTAGCCACAAGTGGGGATCGGGGAGGTGGAGTGTAATCCAGCAGGCCCATCAGCCTGACATTGATAGTGGCAAGGTAATGGAAGACATTGTCAAGGAGAGACTGGGGGACCTGGAAAAATTGGGGAGCCTGATGATAGACAGCATGGATTCATCCTGGGGAAATCTGTGTCAGACAAACCTTGTGGAGTTCTTTTTGACTGGCTGATGAGTGCCATGGACCTGGGAAGACCAGAGGACATCCTCTTTCTTGACTTCAGCAAGGCATTTGACTCTGTTCCTCACATGGGCCTGTTGAATAATGTGGGAGAAATGGGGGTGGGGAAACAGATGATCAGAAGGATGGGAAATTGTCTCCAGAACTGGACCCAGAGTTTCGTGGTTGGAGGGATAGTCGCATCCCTAAGGAGGGTTATTACTGGAGTCCCTCAGGGATCAGTCCTTGGGCCCCACCTGTTGAATGCCTATGTATCTGACATTAGGAAATGCAGCAGGAGTGAGCTGAGTCTCTTTGTGGATGACTCAAAACTAGGAGTGGTGGTCGGTTGGGAGGAGGGACGGTGGTCCTACAGGGGCACCTGGATGCTCTGGAAAAGTTGTCTAGAAAGTGGAAGCTGAGGTTCAAAGCAGGAATATGCAGGGTACTGCACCTGGGAGCCAGAAACCCAGGCCAAGTCGACACCCTGGGGGAGGGAAATGCTACAAGTATTGATGGCTGAGAGGTACCTGGGGTAGTAGTAGATGTCAGGATGAACAACTCAGAGAGTTGTAGGAGGGCAGTGGCAAAGGCCAACATGATGCTTGGATGCATCGCTAGGGGCTCACCTCCAGAAGGAGTGAAGTAATAATCCCACTGTAAAACTGCTTGGTGAGGACAAGCCTCGAGTACTGCGTGCAATTTTGCTGGCCACATTTAAACAGGGATATTGTCCTCCTGGAAAGAGGGTCCAGAGAAGGGCAACCAAAATGATTTTGGGCTTGTGGGAAAGGACCTAAGGGGAGAGGCTCGAAGAGCTAAATATGTACACATTGGAAGAGAGAAGGGAATGGGGAGAAATGATAGAGGTTTTCACGAACATGAAGGTGTAAATAGGGGAGGAGCAGTCAGGGTACTCTGAAGGAAGGAGTTGGGGCACTTAGAGGGCTTGGGTGGAATCTGGAGGAGGGAGAGTCAGTGGAGAAAGAAGGGTGGTGGAGTAAAGGAATGCACTGCCTCGGTGGCTGGTGGAAGCAGAAACGGTGGAGAGGTTCCAGAAGGGGTGGGGTTCTAGAAGCAAAAACCAGTGCAATGAGAAAATCCAGGACTGGCAAGGCAGAAGCCAGAGAGGAAGGGGGGGCAGCAAGGTCAGTTAACAGGGTGGGGGCTGACCAAATGAGCAGACAGAAAAGACCATTAGTATTATTGTTCTGGCATTTTAGAATGTTAGTATATTATGTTACATGATATGAAATTGTATTATATTATATTATATTATATTATATTATATTATATTATATTATATTGTATTATATTATATTATATTATATTAATCACCATTCTGTTACAAGGATAATTTCACACAGTTAAGCACAACACTGTATCAGAGCATTTAACTCATCGTTTAGAACCACAATACAAGAGAGGCAATATAACTCTTGTTTCAGATAAATTAACACTCAGATTTGCCGCACACTTTCGCAAAGATAATTTAACACATTTAATCATTCCACAGTTACAGAGATAATTTAAGACATAATTCAACTCCACTCTATCACAGTGACAGTTTAACACATAGTTAACACCACTATGTCTCATCGATAATTTAACGCAGTTATAATACCACAGCATTATATCATATAACATCATATAATATTATATCATATTATATTTTATTATATTACCTTCTATTAATCACCACTCTGTCACACTGATATCAAACACGCATAAGACAACACTGAAAGAGAGCGAATTAACTCATTGTTTAGACTCGCAGCACAAGAGATACAATTTAACCCATTGTTGATCTAATGTTACACATAGTAAAATAATATAAAATATCATGTCATTTAATATAATATAATATGATGGTGGGCAGTTATATTATACATATATATTAAAGCAATTAACTATGTGTTAAATTTTCTCTGTGAAAGTGTGGTGTCTCTATTGTAGAGAGTTTTTAAACAATGAGATAGATGCTCTCTGTTACAGTGTTGTGCTTCACTGCAAGAAATTAAACCTGTTAGAGAGGTGATTAATGTAATAGAATATAATACATTATGGTATGATGTAGTATAATATAAGATAATACAATAACATATGATATGATATAATATAATGTAATATAATATAATGTAATGTGGTGTTATAATATTTTAACTATTATATTAATTAACTGTGATAATTTATCTCTGTGACAGTGTGGTACTAAACTATGTGTTAAACTATCTCTACGATAGTGTGGTACATGTGTAAATTACCTGAAACATGTGTTAAATTGTATCTCTTATAGTGAGAAGCAAAACAGTTAGTTAAATTCTCTCTGCTGCAATCTTGTGCTTAACTGTGTATTATTATCCCTGGATATGTTATGATATAACATAATTTATTACAAAGTAATATGATACGATATATGACATGATACTATATAATGGTGCGCTCTTATAATATAATTGCATTCAATTATCTCTTTGGCAGAGTGGTGTTAAACTGTGTAAAAAAATATCTCTGTGATGGTGTGGTGCTGTGCTATGTGTTAAATTATCTCTGTAACAGTGTAGTGATTAAATGTGTTACATTATCTCTGTGAAAGTGTCATGCCAATCTGTTGGTGAAATTATCTCAAACAAGAGTTTAATTGTCTCTTGAGTAGTGTGATTCTAAACAATGTGTAAAATGCTCTCTATTACAATGTTGTGCTTAACTGTGTGAAATTATCTGATATGGAGCAGTGAGTAATATAATATAATATAATATAATATAATATAATATGATGTGATGTGATGTGATGTGATGTGATGTGATGTGATGTGATGATGTGATGTGATGTGATGTGATGTGATGTGATATGATATGACAGTATTGGATATGATACAATATGCTACAATATGATATGATATGATATATTACCATATGATAAGAAATGATGTAATACAATATAATGTAATGTATTGTAATGTAATATAACATATAAAATAATATAATATAATATGATATATTATAATAAAATATAACATATTATAATACAATATAATATAGTGGAGTGGTGTTATAATAGTATAACTATTAAATTAATTATTTGTTAATTTATCCTTTTGTCAGAGTGATGCTAAACTATGTGTAAAATCATCTAAAACATGGGTAAAATTGCTCTATTGTTGTGTTGTTTAAACAATGAAATAATTGCTCTCTTTTACTGTGATGTGCTAAACTGTGTGATATCATGCCTGTTACGTAATGGTGATTAATATAATAATGTAATATAAAAATAATATAATATAATAGTGTTGTGTTATAATATTATAAATATTTAATTAATTAACTGTGTTAATTTATCTGTGTGACAGTGTGATGCTAAACTGTGTGTTAAATTAACTCTGAGTGTGGGGTGATAAACTATGTGTTTATCTCTGTGAAAATGCAGCACTAAAACTGTGTTAAAGTATAACTGTGATAGTGCGATGGTAAACTGTCTTAAATTGTCTCTTTTACCGTGTGGTGCAAAACTGTGTGTTAAATTAACTTTGAGATTGTGGTGCTAAATTAAGTGTTTAATTATCTCTGAGACATCACAGCTCTAAAACTGTGATAAATTATATCTGTGACAGTGTAGTGCTAAACATTGTTACTTTATCTATACCACAATGCAGTGCCAAACTTTGTGTTAAACTATCACTGTGAGAGTGCAATGCTAAACTCTTTTAAAAAGTTTCTTTCACACGGTGGTGCTAAACTGTGTGTTAAATTAACTCTGAGAGTATGGTATTAAACAATGTTTTTAGTTATATATGTGACAGTGCAGTACTAAAACTGTGTAAATTTATTTATTTGACTGTGTAAAGCTGAATTATGGTGTAACTTATCTCTATCACAGTGTAGTTCTAAAGTATGTATTAAATTATCCCTGTAACAGTGTGGTGCTTAAATGTGTTACATTATTCCTGTGACAGTGTGTTGCTAATTTATGTTTTAAATTATCTCAAACATGGGTTAAATAGTTAAATACTCTCTGTTGCAGTGTTGTTCTCATCAATGAGTTATATGCTCTCTGTTTCTGTCTTTTACTTATCTGTGTGAAATTATCTTTGTTACATTATAGTGATAAATGTAATGTAACACAGCATAGCATATCATAACATAACATAATGTTGCAGTGCTAAACTGTGATTTTATCACTGTTAGAGTGTACTGCTAAACTGTTTTAAATTATTTCTTTTACAGTCTGGTGCTAAACTGTATGTTAAAATTCCTCTGTAATAGTGTGGTGCTGAACTATGGTTTAAACTATCTATATTTCACAGTATGGCTCTAAATTATTTGGAAAATTATCTCTGTAACAGAGTAGGGCTAGTTTATGTGTTAAATAATCTCCCTGACGTCTGTGGATTTTTTAACATGCAAGACAGTATGGTTATAAACTATGCAATAAATTAGCTCTTTCACAGTGTGATGCTAATTTTTGTGTTAAATTATCTCACACAAGGGTTAAATTGTTTCTGTTGCAGTGTGGTTCTAAACAATGAGTTAACTGCTCTCTCTTTTAGTGTTGTGCTTAACTGTGTGGTGATTAATATATTATAAAGTAATATATCATATCAGAACATAACATGACATCACATACCTAACATAAAATAATATAATGGTGTGGTGTTATAACTATTAAGTTACTTAACTATTAAATTACTTAACCATGTGTTAATATATCTCAGTCAAACAGTGGTGCTAAACTATGTGTTAATTTAACACACAGTTTAGCACCACATTGCAAAAGATGCACACTGCATTGTTTAGAACCACAGTTTAGCACCAAGAAACTGTTTAGAAACATGACAGTTTAGTATCACACTCTCACAGTGATAATTTAACACATCCTTTAGCACTACACTGTCACAGAGATAATTTACATCTAGTTTAGCACCACACTGTCAGAGTGAATTTCACACATAGTTTAGCACCACACTAGGTCTGACGTAAATGAACACTTAGTTAAATAATTTAATAGTTATAACAGCACACCATTATATTATTTTATGGTGTTATGTTATGCTATTTAATGTGATGTGATGTTAATCACCGGACCATAACAGACATAATTTCACATAGTTATCCAAAACACTGCAATAGAGACAATTTAACCCATGTTTGAGATAATGAAGCACATAAATTTGGACCACTTTCTCACAGAGATTATGTAACAATTTTAAGCATCACACTGTTACCGACATAATTTAGTACATACTTTTATCATCACACTCTCACAATAATATTTTAACACATAGTTTAGCATCACACTTTGACTGAGAGAAATTAACACATAGTTAAGTAATTAAATAGTTATATTATAACACCACAGCATTATGTTGTTATGTTATGTTATGTTATGTTATGTTATGTTATGTTATGTTATGTTATGTTATGTTATGATTTAGTATGTTATATTATACTAATCACCACACTTTAACATAATATATTTCCCAGAGTTAAGTGAAACAGAGACCAATTAACTCATTGTTTAGAACCACACTGCAACACAAACTCATGTCTGAGATAATTTAACACAAAAATTAGCACCATACTGTCACATAGATAATGTAACATATACTTTAGAACCACACTTTTGTAGTAATAATTTAAAGTTCAGCACTACACTATCAAAGAGATATCTCTCTAAATAGTTTATCACCACACTGTCTTGTGTGATAAAGTAACCCACAGATGTCAAAGAGATAATGTTACACATAAATTAGCACCACACTATTATTAAAGAGATAATTTTCCACATCATTATGAGCCACACTGTGATATACGTTAAACCACAGTTCAGCACCACACTATCAAAGAGGTAATTTAACACAACTTTCAGCATCATCCTGTCACAGAGAAAATTGAATAGTTTATCAGCACACTCTCTTGTGAGATAAAGTAATCCATAGACGTCAGAGAGATAATTTAACACACAGTTTAGCAACTCCATATTACAGTTATATTTCTACACAAACTTTAGCACCACATTGTAAAAGAGACAATTTAGATAGCTTATCATCACACTCTAAAAATTATATTGTAACACATAGTTTAGCACCACAGTTTGACCGAGATATATTAACACATAGTTAAGTAATTTAATAGTTATAACAGCACACCATAATATTAATTTATGTTAGATATGTGATGTTATGTTATGTTCTGATATGATATATTACTTTATAATATATTAATCACCACACAGTTAAGCACAACACTGAAACACATTTAACTCATTGTTTAGAACCACACTGCAACAGAAACAATTTAACCCTTGTGTGAGATAATTTAACACAAAAATTAGCACCACACTGTCAAAGAGCTAATTTAATGCATATTTTATCACCATAGTGTCTTGCATGTAAAATTTCCCATTGACATCAGGGAGATTATTTAACACATAAATTAGCCCGCCTCTGTTACAAAGATTATTTTCCACATAATTTAGAGCCACACATATTAATAGTTTAAACCATAGTCCAGCACCACACTATCACAGAGATATTTTAACGTACAGTTTAGCACCACACTGTAAAAGAAGCAATTTAAAACAGTTTAGCAGTGCACTCTCACAGTGAAAGCATCACATAGTTTAGCACTGCAATGTTATGTTATGTTATGTTATGTTATGTTATGTTATGTTATGTTATGTTATGTTATGTTATGTTATGCTCTGTTACATTACAGTTATCACCATAATGTCACAAAGATAATTTCACGCAGAAAAAGGCAGAAACAGAGAGCAAATAACTCATTGATGAAAACCACACTGCAACAGAGAGTATGTAACTATTTAACCCATGTTTGAGATAATTTAACACATTAATTAGCAACACACTGTCACAGGAATAATGTAACACATTTAAGCACCACACTGTTACAGAGATAATTTAACACATACTTTAGAACCACACTGTGATAGAGATAAGTTAAACCATGATCCACCTTTATACTGTCAAATAAATAAATTTACACAGTTTTAATACTGTACTGGACAGAGATAATTAAAAACATTGTTTAATACCACACTCTCAGAGTTAATTTAACACTGAGTTTAGCACCGCCGTGTGAAAGAAACTTTTTAAAAGAGTGTAGCATTGCACTCTCACAGTGATAGTTTAACACAAAGTTTGGCACTGCATTGTGGTACAGATAAAGTAACAATGTTTAGCACTACACTGTCACAGATACAATTTATGACATAGTTTTAGTGCTGCGATGTCACAGAGATAATTAAACACATAGTTTAGCACCACACTCTCAAAGTTAATATAACACACAGTTTTGCACCACACTGTCAAATAGATAAATTAACACATAGTTAATTAATTAAAAATTTCTAATATTATAATACAACACTATTATATTATATTATTTTTATATTACATCATTATATTATATTATATTATATTATATTATATTATATTATATTATATTAATCACCACTATGTAACAGGCATGATACCATACAGTTAAGCACAACACAGTTAAAGAGAGCATTTATTTCATTGTTTAAAACTACACAAAAATAGAGCAATTTAACCCATGTTTTAGATGATTTTACACATAGTTTTGCATCACTCTGACAAAAGGAAAAATTAACAAATAATTAATTTAATAGTTATACTATTATAACACCACTCTACTATATTATGTTGTATCATAATATGTGATGTTTTATTATAATATATCATATTTTATTTATTTTATTTTATATGTTATATTACATTTCAATACTTTACATTATATTATATAACATCATTTCTTATCATATCATAATATATTATATCATATCATATTATATCCAATACTGTCAGGTCATATCATATCATATCATATTACATTACAACATATTATATTATATTATATTATATTATATTATATTATATTATATTATATTATATTATATTATATTATATTATATTACTCACTGCTCCATATCAGATAATTTCACTCAGTTAAGCACAACATTGTAATAGAGAGCATTTTACACGTTGTTTAGAATCACACTACTCAAGAGACAATTAAACTCTTGTTTGAGATAATTTCACCAACAGATTGCCAAGACAGTTTCATAGAGATAATGTAAGACATTTAATCACTACACTATTACAGAGATAATTTAACACATAGTTAAGCACCACACCATCGCAGAGATATTTTTTTACACAGTTTAACACCACTTTGCCAAAGAGATAAATTAATGCAGTTATATTATAAGATATTATATTGTATCATATAGTTGTTGCAATGTGGCACCCGGCTTGAGGAAACATTGACTATGCTGAAATCTGCAGTGCTTTTCAGTAATGGGATGATTATATTTCACATCTTTGCTGAGGATTCTCAAAATCCACAGTTTGAAAACAGTTTGCAGGAATGGCATCATCACCCGTTAACGTTCCAGTTCAACATCTATCCAATTATATTTTCAGTCGGAAATCCTTCCGGTGATTTCAAAGGATGTTGACTCTCTTCTGTATGTGGACATGGATGTTCTATTCCTGAGACCAATGGATGACATCTGGAGTTTTCTGAAGAATTTCAATTCCACTCAGTTGGCAGTCATGGCGCCAGAACGTGAAATCCCAAAGATTGGCTGGTACAGTCGCTTTGCACATCATCCTTTTTATGGTGCTACTGGGGTCAATTCTGGAGTCATGCTGATGAATTTAACTCATATAAGAAGCACACAGTTCAAGTTCAACCTGATACCAGCTGGACTGACATGGGAGAAAATGCTATACCCCTTGTATCAGAAATATAAAAATTACATCACATGGGGTGATCAAGATCTTTTAAATATAATTTTCTACTTCAATCCAGAACTACTGTATATATTTCCCTGCCAGTGGAACTACAGACCAGACCATTGCATGTATGGCAGTAACTGCAGAGGAGCTGAAGAGGAAGGCATGTCTATTCTCCATGGTAACCGTGGTGTTTACCATGATGATAAACAACCTGCCTTCAAGACAGTGTATGAAGTGATACGTGATTATCCATTTGAAGAAAATCTTTTCCAGTCTATGCTCTATCCTCTTCAGTCTAAATTTCTGAATACTGTACACACCTTATGTGGCCGAATTCCCCAGATCTTCCTAAAGCAGATTGAGCAAACCATGCGAAAAGTGTATGAAAAGCATGTTATTGTCCATGTGGGTCATGGCATATCCTAAATATCGTCTTCTTCCATGTTAATGTTATTCTCCTTCTGTGCAAGGAGCTTTATGGCATATAATTTTAGTGTGGCTTTAAGGAGAGAGAGTAGGCTCCACAGAGTTCTTACAGTACTGTCATGAACGGCCATCCTTCTTAGTAATACCCACATTCTCTCCACAAGAGGAAAGTCCTGCTGTTTTATGAACTAAGCAAATCATGGATAACTGATACACACTTGTAGCTTGACAATGTCAGGTTAACAACTGCAAATTGTTTGAGAAACCTAGGCTTAAGGATCATATTTTTTAAATTGCAGTGCTGCTGATATGACCTACGCCACATGTTCAGTCATCCTGGATCTTCAGCTGAAAGTCTACCATTTGCATGCTGATACCACCTGCACTGCCTGTTAAGTTTCATCACCCTGGCTCATCAGCGGAAAGTCTACCATTTGTACCATCACACTGCCATTTATAAATAATGTTACATAATTATTATTACTGACAGCAATGTTTAACAGTGGTCCACAATCTTAGGGCAGTATTACATGCATGTGTGTGTATGTGTAAGTGTCCAGTTTCAGGATCAATCTTCCTGTGTTGTGGATTTTTGAAGGAGTATCTGAAAATTTATAGTAGGCATATTTGAACCCCAAAATTAGACAAACTGTATTCCATTTTTAACTTACAAGGGTGGAAGTGTAAGAAAAATAAAATGCAAGGCATTAGTGTTCCTGGACATTTTAATATTATATTTACTGGTCATGATTGATTATAACCTTTACCCAAAACTAGCACATGAAATTCTGTGTTGCACGCACTCTGTTGCACAGGTGTGTGTAATGGAGAATTGCCTAACTCTCTCACACAGCACCACACACTTTTAACAACAAGCACAAGACACAACAGCTTTAATTTTCAATCTCCATTCTCACAACTGTAGCTCCCACCTACCACTAAACTACCAAGCTGTTCTGTAGCCTTTTTTTTTCCTGCAAGCCAGTAATTATAAAAATAAAATTATGGGTGACTGCAAAATTTACTTTTTTTTAAAATACCATAATTGAGTTATACCATTATAAATCGCTCAAGTTTTATGAGATATCATACACCTTGGAAGGCCTGTTTTAAAGAATGTTTGGCATCGAGACAGATTTGCATACTTCGGAAGGCATGTTTTCAGAGGACTTTTGCCATAGAAGCAGATTCAGGAGGGGTGTGAGAAAGTTCTTCTTTACATAGCGGGTGGTGGTACAAATTAGATTGCCCAGAGAAGTGTTTGAAGCCAATACTTTGGTCTAAACTTGGGTAGGAGTCTGGGACAGATATGAGAGAATACTGGGATCCATGGGCAGAAGAGTGGAAGGGATAGCGGGATAAGAAGTGAGCGATCATCCACTAGGGAGGGCTGTCTGATCACAAAATGCAACCCAGTGTTGGCCAGGCATAAAGCTAGGCAAAGAACTAGGCAGACTGGATGGACCTCTGGGTCTTTTTCTGCTGACAAAATCTATATATTCTATTACATTAATCACCTCTCTAATGGGTGTAATTTCAAGCAGTGAAGCACAACACTGTAACAGAGAGCATCTATCTCATTGTTTAAGAACTCTCTACTATAGAGACACCACACTTTGGCAGAGAAAAATTAACACATAGTTAATTGCTTTAATATCTATAATATTATAACAGCACACCATCATATTATATTATATTATAGGACATGATATCATATATTATTTTATATTATTTTACTATGTGAAACATTATCTCAAATATAGGTTAAATTGTATCTCTTGTGCTGAGAGTCTAAACAATGAGTTAATTACACTGTCTTTCAGTGTTGGGCTTAACTGTGTGAAATTATCAGTGTGACAGAGTGGTGATTAATATAAGATAATACAATATAATAAAATATGATATAATATTATATGATATGATACAATATAATGCTGTGGTATTATAACTGTGTTAAATTATCGATGTGACATAGTGGTGTTTAACTATGTGTTAAAATATCTCTGTGATAGTGTGGAGTTGAATTATGTGTTAAATTATCTCTGTAACTGTGTAATGATTAAATATGCTAAATTATTTTTGTGACAGTGTGCGGCTAATCTGTGTGTTAATTTATCTCAAACAAGACTTATATTGTCTCTCTTGTACTGTGGTTGTAAACGATGAGTTAAGTGCTCTGATACAGTGTTGTGCTTAACTGTGTGAAATTATCCCTGTTACAGAATGGTGATTAATATAATGTAATATAATATAATATAATATAAAATATAATATAATACAATTTAATATCATGTCATATAATATAATACAATTTAATATCATGTCATATAATATAATATAATATAATATAATATAATATAATATAATATAATATAATATAATATACTAACACTCTAAAATGCCAGAACAATAAGCCTAACGGTCTTTTCTGTCTGCTCATTTAGTCAGCCCACACCCTGTTAACTGACCTTGCTGCCCCCCTCTCCCTCTATGGTTTCTGTCTTCCCAGTCCTGGATTTTCTCACTGCACTGGTTTTTGCTTCCAGAACTACACCCCTTCTGGAACCCCTCCACTGTTTCTGCTTCCATCAGCCACCGAGGCAGTGCATTCCATGACTCCACCACCCTCTCAGTTAAGTAGCACCTCCTCCTTGCTCCACTGACTCTCCCCCCTCCAGCTTCCACCCATGCCCTCTAAGTGCCCCAACTCCTTTCTTCGGAGTATCCTGACTGCTCCTCCCCTAGTTGCCCCTTCATCTGCGTGAAAACCTCTCTTGCTTCTCACCAGTCCCTTCTCTCTTCCAATGTGTACATATTTAGCTCTTCGAGCCTCTCCCCTTAGGTCCTTTCCCACAAGCCCAAAATCATTTTGGTTGCCCTTCTCTGGACCCTCTCTCCAGGAGATCAATATCCCTCTTTAAATGAGGCCTCCAAATTTCATTCAGTACTTGAAGTTTGTCCTCACCAAGCAGTTATACAGTGGGATTATTACTTCACTCTTGTGGAGGTGAGCCCCTAGCGATACATCCAAGCATCATGTTGGCCTTTGCCACTGCCCTCCTACAACTCTCTGAGTTGTTCATATTGACATCTACTACCACCCCAAGTCCCTCTCAGCCATCAATACTTGTAGCATTCTCCCCCCAGGGTGTCAACTTGGCCTGGGTTTCTGGCTCCCAGGTGCAGTACCCTGCATATTCTTGCTTTGAACCTCAGCTTCTACTTTCTAGACAACTTTTCCAGAGCCTCCAGGTCCCCCTGTAGGACCACCCTCCCTCTTCCCCATCCACCACCACTCCTAGTTTTGAGTCATCCACAAGGAGACTCAGCTCACTATTGCTGTATTTCCTAATGTCAGATACATAGGCATTGAACAGGAGGGCCCCAAGGACTGATCCCTGAGGGACTCCAACCACAACCCTCTGGGTCCAGTTCTGGAGAAAATTTTCCATCCATCTGATCATCTGATTCCCCACCCGCATTTCTCCTACATTATTCAACAGGCCCATGTGAGGAACAGCATCAAATGCCTTGCTAAAGTTAAGAAAGAGGATGTCCACTGGTCTTCCCAGGTCCATTGCACTCATCAGCCAGTCAAAGAACTCCACAAGGTTTGTCTGACATGATTTCCCCAGGATGAATCCATGCTATCGTCCAGGCTCCCCAATTTTTCCAGGTCCCCCCAGTCTCTCCTTGACAATGTCCTCCATTACCTTGCCCACTATCAATGTCAGGCTGATGAGCCTGTAGTTCCCTGCCACCTCCCCTGATCCCCACTTGTGGTTAGGCACTGTATGTGCCACCCTGGAGCACCCAGCCTGTCCTCAGAGAGATGCTGAAGAGCTCCATCAGGGGTTTTGCTAGTACATCTGCCAGTTCCTTCACCACTCTGGGATGTAATTTATCTGACCCTGGTGCTTTCTCCATCTTATGGGACCCAAGGGCTTCCATCACTCTCTCTGCCATGATTTCCACCTCTGCTACCTCATATTCCTGCTTTGCCTTCCCCACATCTGTCAGTGATGCACCCTTCCCCAGAGGTATAATATAATATAATATAATATAATATAATATAATATAATATAATATAATATAATATAATATAATATAGTGGTGTGGTGTTATAATAGTGTAACTAGTAAATTAATTTAGTATGTGTTAATTTATCTCTCTCACAGTGAGATGCTAAACTATCTGTTACATAATCTCAATCATTGGTTAATTTGTCTCTATTGTATTGTTCTAAACACTGAGGCCCAGATATTCAAACTGCACCCAAAAAGTGCGCAACAGCAGGAGCAAGCACAATTCCACTGTGCCCATACGAAAGAAGTGTGATATTCAAAAACTGCGCAGCTCAAGATGCGCCTGCGGCACACGACTGAATATCACGCCACCTGCACCATAGTGCAACCAGGGATATGCAGTTGCACATTTCAGTTGCACCATAGCGCAACCAGGGATGCTCAGTGGACCAGTCTAGATGTGCCATAGCGTGACCAGGGATGCCCCGTGGAGCAGGGCAGCAGTGCAACAGCACAACCAGGGATGTATAGGGACAGGATGCAGGGGTCCACCACCCATGCCACAAATGGGCAGAGGAGCACACAGCAGAACAGACATCACCAGACACACCCCATGCACTGCACAACTGGTGGAGAGCTGGAATAACCACCGGCCCATGGATGCCAGCAACCAACCCACAGCTGGGGCATGGTGCCCCAGCACACCCCCTGTCAAGCTGTGACTGGCACACAAGGAGTGCCAACCACCCTGTGCCACACCATCCCACCAATGCAGAGCACACCCTGCACTATTATCCCCATACACCCTGCCCAGGAGTAGCGCCCAACAGCCTCACAGTGACAATGCAACCCTATGCACCAAGGAGCCTTGCAAGGCAGCCCCACCATGTGCCCCATGCAGTGGGGGGCAGCAGACAGCGATGCAACAACTGCATCCACAGTGCCACCCTGCCCATCCCCCCAAGGTACAGCTGACAGACCAACCATGCGTCGGCACACGAGGTACCCCACATGCATCAGGACTTGTCTCGGACCCCTCCACCAGTGGTACAGCACCCTGCACACCCTCCCAAGGACTCATCTGATCCCAGCACTGGCCAAAACAGCCAGCACAGACACACACAGTGTTGGATGGAAGCATGCGCCACACAGGATGCAACACAGTGAATGGACAAACAGCCACCCATACCCCAGGGAACACCAACACAGGGACACAGTAGCAGGTCAACCAAGCCACTGGCATGTGGCCACAGCAGCTGTGTACACATGGCCAGCATACCTTCATGGCACAAGTGTGCCAGCCACCCTGCGCAGGCACCATGAAGCTGTATGCCACCAGCATGCAGCCAGAGCATAAGTGACAGACAGTGGAGCACATCCCCTACAACAGACACAAGCGACAGCATGCAGGGTGGACAACAAAAGTGGAGGCAACAGTGCCAACAGAGGCAGACATGCACCATATTGGTGATGGGAGGCTACCTGGCACAAGAACAATGGTGAATTCCACTAGTTCTCCCTTTCCATCAGAGCACACCTTCTCTTCACAGGATCATCACTAGTAACTTTCCCATTTTGCAAACTGACCCTAACATTGGTGCTTCCTTTACAGAACCACCTATTACCTCCTACTGCTGGCCACCTAACCTGTGGAATCTCCTGGTTAAAAGCAGCCTACCCACTCCTAACAGTTCCTCCCCCCCAGGTACCAAACCTTGCAACAGGGCTCACTGCTACACCTGCAAATTTATTTCCAGTGTGACTGAGATTCGGGGCCTACAGGTGTTTTCACATCACCAAGGAGTTCTCATGCACCTCCACTAATGTGGTGTATTGTATTCTTTGCAGGAAGTGTTCAGCTATTTACATCAGAGAAACTGGTAGGTGTCTTGCTGACGTTTCAGGGAACATTACAGAGCAGTCAGGAATGGTGAAACTGCTAAACCCATTGTATCCCACTTTATCTCCAGGGACCACAATGTCAATGACCTTTCTGTTTGTGTCCTTCAGCAGGGCTTCCAGGATCCTGACCATAGAAAAAACATGGAAGCCAAGTTGATCATCCACCTTGGCTCCCAGCAGCCCTCTGGTTTAAATGCTAGACTTATTTTCCACTAACATCTTTCACCCATCTCTTTTTTCCCTAAAGTCCATTTGTTTTTGTACTCATTTATTTTTCATTTTCACCATATGTCTCCATTTCTGTCTCCTTCCCACACATTTGTCACCTTTTAGCCTTCTTACAAGGCCCTGTTAATTAGTCTCCACCTGGGAACTTCCCCAGCTCTTTCTCTCCCATTATGCTTTATCTTTCCCATCATCACCTTTTTGTTTCACAGATTCTCTCTTAATCTTACCATTTATCACTTCTTCTCCCTTAGCCTCCCCTTCTTCTTTCTCCACATATATATATATCTCTCATTTTACCTCTCCTCTACATTAACTTGTTTTTTTCCTCTTTTAGATATTTCCTGAAGAAGACCTAAGGTCGAAATGTAGATTTTTAACTCTATTTTCTATTTTCAGCGTGCATTTAATATAACCATTTTGTTTTGCTACCTGGCATTGTACCAGGTACAGTGGTTGTCCAGCATGAACAGCAACCACTGACATGCCAACAGACCATGCATATCACAGACTTGTAAGGGTGTCAGCTGCACAGTCCATGGATCGTCTGACAGGGGTGCCATGCACACAGTGCATGCACCATGAACCACTGCACACAGGCATCCAGTGCACACAGAACAACATACAAACGACAGACAGTGACTGATTCCCCCACCCACACCATAGGCGGTTCCCTTCCAGACACACACACATGCACAGGCTTTCACCACCCCTGATTGCATGCACACCCCTGCAGTTGAGCACCTGTAGCCCACTGCAAATCAGAGACCACCACAGTTGTCATAACAAAATGTATGTATTAAAAAAGATAAACACTCAAACATATGTACAAATATATACAAGGGTGGGGGGAAGGGCCACAAACCCAGTGGGGGCTGGCATGGGGCAGAGGTGTACAAATGGGAGAGGGAAGAAGGGGTGTAAGGGTGGGTCCAGGGGGGTTAGGTGTGTCTGGGGGTCATGGAGGGCCTATTCTCTTCCCCGCTCTCCACTCCTGTGGCACCTCTGGGTGCTTCTCCTCTGGACCCCGTGCCACTCCATCCACTCTAGCAGTGCCAGGGGAGACCTGTGCCAGCTGCAACAGTTCCTGTATGCCTTGTTCCAGGGACATCCAGTGTTGTCCACCTAGGACAAGGGAGCAGAGTGAATACGTATGACTGTCCAGCCCCCTGCAGCCCACCCACTGTGCATGGCATACAGTCATGTGCCACACCCCTGTGATGGTGTGTGACCACCCACAGTGACCGCATCCACAAGACCTGCCTACCCAGGCACCCAGAGCCATGCGGACCGCTGCACACTCCCACCGCCCATGTCCTGCACAGCACCACCCTGGCCATACAGTGATATGACATATGTGGTGCGAAGGCAGTGGCACAGCCATGTATCCGGTGCACTCATGGACCACCATTGACGCACTCCCAGACATGCTGTGCCACTGGACAGTGCTGACTGTAACAAGTTGCATGCATGGCAGTGGTGTCAATGGATGGTAGCCATGCCCCGCTGCCCACCCTGTTACCCAGCAGGCAATAATAATCATGGATGTAAGGCACTCACCATCATCAGGCTGGTCCCTGTGCCTCTGTGGTCCTGCATCCCTTCCGGTCTGCTGGTCCTGTTGGCAGTGCCTCCTCTCCCTCGCCTGCCGGTGCTCCTCTGGAAATAAGGTGAAAACATGGAGAGAGGAACATCAGTACAATCTGGGAGCAAAGTTCCCCCATGTGTGTGTGCAATCCCACACAGCCATACCCATCCACCCCCAACCCCGATACCACCACCATGGCCAACATTGGACGGCCTCCCCATGTGCTGGACACATGCAACCGTGATACCCATACGGACGTTAACAGTGTATGGATGGGGCACCTACCTGGCCTTGGCACTGTGCCCCTCCTGGCACGTGCCTGCTGGCAGGCAAGCCTGTCCTGGTCTCTCTGCCAGAGGTCCCGGTATTGGTGGTGACACTGCTCGGCCATGCACCTGATTCCTGAGGCCTCCTCCTGTGCCACCGCCACCTCCTCCCATACTGCACTCCTGGCCCTGTCTAGGGGTGCATCACTATAAAGTGCCCCAGCATGGGGCTCTACTATGGCCACCAAATTGGCCAGCTCCACCTGGATAAACACACCAGCCCTCCTCAATGCCATCGCTACCGCTGGTTGGAGTCAAAATGGTGATTGGTAGCATGGTCCACCACGTGCAGCTCCTGCATGGTACAGCACTGCCATTCCCTATCGTGCTGTCACTGAACAGCGCGATAGTCGGGCACAGGGTTAAGGTGCTCTCACACATGGGCCGCCACAGCGAGATTGGTACTCAATGCGTGTAGCGTCATTGGGTGCCTGTGTGCCACCTCCTGTAGTGGCCTACCACGCTATGGCACCAGTGCGCCTACGGTGCCCCAGTGCCACAGTGCCATATATGTGAACAGCGCAGTAGCACCACTGGCACAATGGTGGCTGTGCCCTGCATTGCCTCCCCTGTACAGTATGTCAGCAGCATGGCAGGCGTATGTGTCATCACCCCGGGCATTCGGTGTGACATGTCACAGAAATGCGCACTTGCCTGAGCACGTTCAACACAATTGAGCAAAGTGCAACAGCACAATATTCAACCGGCATATGCAAATCAGCTAATCAACCATTCAATGGCACAGATACTGCATCTACATCCACTTAAAATTGCGCCTCACCTCATTTGCATGCATTGCACTATAAAAATGTGACATTGGGCAGCACTAGCCATAGTGGATTATTGCAGTCTATTGTGGTGAGTTGCATGGTGTTTGGGAGTGTGGACTGTGGCATGTGGAACATGCATGGGACTGCACAATCACAGGTAACACCTGTCATTCTCACAGGATGAATAAGGAGCGATCTTGAGGTGGAGAAAGAGGAACAGAGATGTGGGAAGAAGAGGAGGAGGCTTAACTTCACAAAGGCAGAAACAGATGCCCTGTTTGAGGCCTACCTCGACCAGGAGCCACTGCTTAGTGGATGGCGGGGAACACCACAGGCCCATGCTGCTGCATGGGAAGAGGTGGCGCATGCTGTCATCTTGCATGGCAGCCACCAGTGGTCTGTGCAGGAGTGCAAAAAGAAGATGGGCACGGACAAGTGGAGGATTAAGGACAAGGTGGCTGCCATCAGGGCAGCACGGTCTGTGACCCGTGGGGGACAGGTGGACGTGCAACACCTGACCTCACAAGAAGAGCGGGTTGCTGGCAGCATGCAGCGTTGTGCCATTGAGGGTGTTCCAGGTGGTGGATTCCAGACTGGTGGAATCCCAACACAGCATGGTAGGTTCTGGTCTGTCAGTAGGGTGGACAGGGTAGGGCAGATACATTAATGCTACTGTGTTCCCTTACAGCTCCTGAGCATCTAAATGGGTCAGCGGTGGTGGGCTTGTCGACTGAGGGTCGTACCATGGACATAGAGGAGGGTCCATCCACCTCCACAGGCATACGAGGGTCAGGGCAACAGTGGGCCTGCCTGGATGTACAGACTGATGTTGGTGGAGCAGGTGCGGAGGATGCCCTGCCCATGTCCCAGCGTGCCAGCATCCATGGATGCCAGCATGCTGAGACTTGGGCTGGTGTCAGATCCGTCACTGATGATGATGGAGCTGGCTTCATGGACAGTGATATGAGTGGGCCACAGGATGGTGACACAGGAGGTAACATCATGGGCATGGCTGTGGGTGGTGCCACCATGGAGGCCTGCATGACATCAGCCTGTGCCTGTCTGCACCAGTGGGGCAGCACTGGTGTGTGTCCAGGACAGTGAGGCTGTTGTGGCCACTGTGGCAGCACCATTGAGTGCTGGAGCGCGGCAGCTGGGGGGGCAGTGTCAGCAGTCGGCCTATGGTCATGGGTGTACAGTGTCAGGGGGAGGCATCAGTGCAAAACCTGTGGACATGCCCATGCCTGGCCCTTGTGTGCAGTGCCCACCCTCAAGGGGTGCTGCCCTTCAGTGCCATGAACACCAGGAGGGACAGAATGCTGATCAGGCAGATGACGTCTTAGAAGAGCACACCCGCAAACTCCAAGAATCAGTTGATCAGCAGGTGTGGCTTGTGACGGTGGTGGATGCACTCAGTGCGGCTCTGCACCAGGCAGAGGAGTGGCACAGCAGAGACATCGCTCTGCTCCTGGCAGGGATGGACTGGATGTGAGAGGATGTGACCGCTGCCATTGATAGGCAGACATAGTCAATCACAGCTGTCATGGCCACAATGGGCACACAGGTATTTGCCTATGCGTTGCAGACACCATGCAGTGCAATGTCTACAGCCCCATTCCCGGCGTCATGTGATACCTTCCTTGTTGACACCGGGTTCAGCAGTGGGCATCCTGAGCATGCCTGGCGCAGGCATGTTCGGTGTGCTGCAGACCCCTGCACGAGCATGGTCACATTCACGCAGTGGAATACCTGGGGGACCATCGGTGCCACCCCATGAAGCCATTGGTCAGCCTGTCACTGCTGGCGGGTCTCAGTGGGGCTGCCCATGCATCCATAGCAGCTGTGACACTGTGGTGGATGACTGACCCGTCTACCACCACGGGTACTGTCTGATGCTGCCCTGTGTGCATTGCGTTGTTCAACCTGCAATGCATGGGTGGGGTACCCGGCCCTGCATGCACACACATTTTCCATCTGCACACACTCCCGGCTGTTGTCCACTGTGGACTGTGCATGATGACGCCTGCGTAGCACTGTCTGCCACTTTGCAATGGTGCCCAGTGTCTGACACATGCACTGGGCATGCACTGGGCATGGTGGTCTGTGGATGTGTATGTGGTTAGGGGTGGCGGTTTGGGTCGACGTGCCTCCTACCCTTTGTGCATGTCTTGTGAGGTGTGTGTGTGTGACCGCGTGCCATGTTAGACCTTGCCCATCCTTGACGGTGTGTGCGGTTCCATGCTCAGCCAATTTCCTTAACGACATACACCCCAAGGGTTTGTCCATGCATGCTGTGGGTTGTGTCTTTGCCACTGGTGGTTCCACATGGCCTCATGACTTACCTGGGTTGGTTGAAGTGCTCCTCTGTGATGGTGTCCCAGTGCAGCTGTGCCATCCGGATCAGTCAGGGGTCCCTCCGACCAAGGGGAGCTGCCCATCACCATTTTCACCAATGTCCTCATCGTCCCCATCACTGTCCCCCACTTTGACATGTACGACTATCCCACAGTCGTATGCCATGTTGTTCAGGATGCAACAGGCCAGGAATAGCCTGCAGGCCTTTGAGGGGCTGAACTGTAGGGCACTGCTGGACGTGTCCAGGCAATGGAAAGGTGCCTTCAGCATCCCAAACACCCGCTCAATGACATCGCATGTGGTGGCATGTGCCTCATTGTAGCATTGCTGCTATGGGGTCACAGGCCACCAGTATGGTGTGAGCAGCCAGGGATGGAGTGGGTATCCACTGTCATCTGTGTGTAGAGGATGGATGTTAGTTTGGTGATCAGCGTCGCACTGCCTTGGACCATCTAGGCCAATACCCATGTCACCTCTGACTATGCCCCTCCCAAGCTCCATGTCTTTCTGTGTGCTTTGCATACTCACCCACTAGGTGGCCAGTGGTGATGTCCCCACTCTTGAACCTGTGGCCCATTGCAGACTGGTACCAGATGAAGGCATCATGTGCTTCAGGGTGCATGGCACAGACATTGATTATGCGCCCCCTGGCATCACACACCACCTGGCTGTTGATGCTTGCATACCCTTTCCGATTCATGTATGCGGCCCCTACGGGGCCAGGTGGTGTGCGGATAGCCACATGGGTGCAGTCTATTGCCTTGAGCACACCAGGCATACATGCTACCCTGTGGAAATCCTGTATGTTTGCTGTGCACACCACCAGCGTGCTGGGGAAACGGATGTACTCCACAGCATGTGGCAGCAGTGCACTGAGGAATTGGGTGAGGAGGCATGATGCGGCACCTGGGTTATGCCTGTCATTTCCCCTGTTGGTCTCTGGAAGGTACCCATGGCGAGCAGGCACATACAAGCTGTCACTTTGGTCTCCACTGACAGAGCATGGCTCCGTTGTGTGGGTGTCTGCATCACATCACTGCACAGCTCACAGAGCCACCTCAGGATCATCTGATTCAGGCAGTACCGGCCCACAATCTCAGTATCAGGGTACAGTTCAAAGCTGGTGCAGGCTTGGTACTACCTGATGGGGGCATACCACCAATGGGCCCTTCCACGGCCGCGCTCCCCTGCTGCCTGCCTTCTCACCCCCTCATAACTGCCTCCATCTGGATGTGGCACCGGCCATGTCCCTGACTTGTGTTACCCCCCTGGCAGCTGTTTCTATGTTCCCCCCACTGTCCTTGCTGCTACTCCCCCTGCACCTTGAACACCTTCCTGTAGTGGCCTCAGTGCTGTGTGGCACTTCCCCCTTTTGACCTGCACTGTGGCAGAGGCTCCCCACACCTTACCTGTTCCTGGGGTTTCCAGATGCTCTGTCTCTCTCCTGCCCTTTCCTGCCCCCAGTTTTTGTGTGCCTTTGTGGCTGCCTGCAGTTCAGCAAAATGTGCCTTCCCTGTAGCGTTCTGGCACCTCTCTCTTGTTCCTTTTTATTTTGGATCATTTCTGCTATCGCACAACTTCCGTTTGCTCCCCTATTGCACATGGCGCATGTTGTTGAATATCGCACTGTCCCATTTATGCATGGTTCCTCCCCCTTCAGTTGCACATGCATTCATTATCATTGCACTCTTGCACATTGTGATTTGGGGGGCGCATCTGCTGTGCAGACATGAAAGGCCATTAGGCCTATTCTTCTGGCATTTTAGTATGTTAGTATATTATATTATATTATATTATATTATATTATATTAAATTAATCACCACTTTGTAACTGGTATAATTTCACACAATTAAGCACAACACTGTAACAGAGAGCATTAAACTCGGGCCCACATATTCAAAAGGGTTGTGCCATGTGCAACAGGGATGCACCAGCGCAAGTCTGAAAATGAACCATTCTGTGATATTCAGTGGGAGGCAGATGCATCCCCCAAATCACAATGCACAAGAGCACAATGATAATGAATACATGTGCAACTGAAGGGGGAGGAACCATGAATAAATGGCACAGTACGATATTCAACAACATATGCCATGCGCAATATGGGAGCAAACGGAAGTTGCGCGATAGCGGAAATGATCCAAACTAAAAAGGAACAAGAGAGAGGTGCAAGAACGCTACAGTGAAGCCACATTTTGCTGAACTGCAGGTAGCCACACAGGCACACAAAAACTGGGAGCAGGAAAGGGCAGGAGAGAGACAGAGGACCTGAAACCCTGGAACAGGGAAGGTGTGGGGAGCCTCTGCCACAGTGCAGGTCAAAATGGGGATGTGCCACACAGCACCGAGGCCACTACAGGGAGGTGTTCAAGGTGCAGGGGGAGTAGTAGCAAGGACAGTGGGGGGAACACAGAAACAGCTGCCAGGGGGTAACACAAGCCAGGAACATGGCCAGTGCCACCATCCAGATGGAGGCAGTTATGAGGGGGTGAGAAGGCAGGCAGCAGGGGTGCGGCCGTGGAAGGGCCCGTCGGATGTATGCCCCAACAGGTAGTACTGAGCCCGCACCAGCTTCGAGCTTTACACTGATACTGATATCGTGGGCCAGTACTGCCTGAACCAGGTGATCCTGAAGCAGGTTTATGAGTTGTGCCGTGATGTGATGTAGGCACCCACACGACGGAGCCATGCTCTGTCAGTGGAGACCAGAGTGACAGCTTGTATGTGCCTGCTCACCATGGGTAACTTCCGGAGACCAACATGAGAAATGACTGGCATAACCCAGTTGGCCGCATCATGCCTCCTCACCCAATTCCTCAGCACACTGCTGCCACATGCTGTGGAGTACATCCATTTCCACAGCACACCGGCAGAGTGCACAGCAAACATACAGGATTTCCACAGGGTAGCACGTAGGCCTGGCATGCTCAGGGCAATAGACTGCACCCATGTGGCCATCTGCATGCCACCTGGCCCCGAAGGGGCTGCATACATGAATCGGAAGGGGTATGCAAGCATCAACTGCCAAGTGGTGTGCGATGCCAGGGGGCGCATAATCAATGTCTGTGTCCTGCACCCTGAAGCACATGATGCCTTCATCTGGCACCAGTCTGCACTGTGCCACAGGTTCAAGAGTGGGGACATCCCCACTGGCCACCTAGTGGGTGAGTATGCAAAACATGCAGAAAGACATGGAGCTTGGGGAGGGGCATAGTCAGAAGTGACATGGTATTGTCCTAGATGGTCCAAGGCAGGGTGACACTGATCACCAAACTAACATCCACCCTCTACACACAGGTGACAGTGGATACCCACTCTGTCCCTGGCTGCTCACACCATACCGGTGGCCCGCGACCCCATAGCAGCAACGCTACAATGAGGCACATGCCACCACACGCAATTTAATTGAGCGGGTGTTCGGGATGCTGAAGGCAAGTTTCCGTTGCCTGGACACGTCTGGCGGTACCCTACAGTACAGCCCCTCAAAGGCATGTGGGCTATTCCTGGCCTGTTGCATCCTGAACAACATGGCCAACGACTGTGGGATAGTCATAGAGGTCGAACAGGGGGACAGCGATGGGGATGATGAGGACACTGGTGAAGATGGTGATGGGCAGCCCCCCTTTGGTTGGTGGGACCCCGACTGATCCAGATGGCACAGCTGCACTGGGACACCATCACAGCACTTCAACCAACCCAGGTAAGCCATGAGGCCATGTGGAAGCACCAGTGGCAATGACTCTTCCCACAAACACAAATGGACAAACCCTTGGGGTGCATGTCATTAAGGAAATTGGCTGAGCATGGAACCACACATGTCATCATGGATGGGCAAGGTCTAACATGGCACGCAGTCACACACACACACACATCTCACAAGACATGCACATAGGGTATGAGGACGCCGACCCCAACTGCCACCCCTAGCCACACACACGTCCACAGACCACCATGCCCAGTGCGTGTGTCAGACACTGGGCACCATTGCACAGCGGCAGACAGTGCAACTCAGGCATCATCATGCACAGTCCACAGTGGACAGCAGCCAGGAGAGTGTGCAGATGGAACGTGTGTGTACATGCAGGGCCGGGTACCCCACCCATGCATTGCATGTTGAACAACGCAATGCACACAGAGCAGCATCAGACAGTAGCCATGGTGGGAGACAGGTCAGTCACACGCCACAGTGAAATGACTGCCACGGATGCATGGGCAGCCCCACCAAGACCCACCAGCAGTGACAGGCTGACCAATGGCCTCATGGGGTGGCACCAACGGTCCCCCAGGGATTCCACTGCATGAACATGACTGTGCTCGCACAGGGGTCTGCAGCACACCGAACATGCCTGCGCCAGGCATGCCCGGGATGCCCACTGCTGAACCCGTTCTCAACAAGGAAGGTGTCACACGACACCGGGAATAGGGGTGTGGACATTGCACTACATGGTGTCTGCAACGTATGGGCAAATACCTGTGTGCCCATTGTGGCCATGACACCTGTGATTGCCTGTGTCTGCCTGTCAATGGCAGTGGTCACATCCTACCAGTCCATCCCTGCCAGGAGCAGAGCGGTGTCTGTGCTGTGCCACTCCTCTGCCTGATGCAGAGCCGCACTGAGTGCATCCACCACCGTCAGAAACCGCACCTGCTGATCGACTGATTCTTGGAGTTTGCGGGTGTGCTCTTCTAAGAGGTCATCAGCCTGATCGGCATGCTGTCCCTCATGGTGTTTGCAGCCCCTGATGGGCAGCACCCCTTGAAGGTGGGTACTGCGCACTGGGTCCAGGCCTGGGCATGTCCACTTACTCCATCCCCTGACACTGTACTCCCATGGCCATTGGCCAACTGCTGACACTGCCCCATGGCAACCGCACTCCAGGGCTCTATGGTGCTGCCACAGTAGCCACAACAACCCCACTGTCCAGGACACACACCAGTGCTGCCCCACTGGTGCAGACAGGCACAAGCTGGCACTGTGATGTCATGCAGGCCTCCATGGTGGCACCACCCCCACAGCCATGCCCATGATGTCACCTGCTGTGTGGACATCCTGTGGCCCACTCATATCACTGTCCATGAAGTGAGCTAAATCATCATCCGTGATTGATCCGGCACCAGCCCAAGTCTCAGCATACTGGCATCCATGGACACTGGCATGCTGGGACACGGGCAGGGCATCCTCCACACCTGCTCCACCAACATCAGTCCGGATGTCCAGGTGGGCCCACTGTCGCCCTGACCCTCGTATGCCTGTGGAGGTGGATGGTCCCTCCTCTGTGTCCATGGTACCACCCTCAGTGGACAAGCCCACCACCACTGACCCATGTAGATGCTCAGGAGCTGTAAGGGAACACAGTAGCATTAATGTATCTGCCCTACCCTGTCCCCCCCCCATTGACAGACCAGGACCTACCATGCTGTGATGGGCTTCCACCTGTCTGGAATCCTCCACCTGGAACACCCTTGATGGCACAACACTGCATGCTGCCAGCAACCCACTCTTATTGTGTGATCAGGTGTTGCACGTCTGCCTGTCCCTCACAGGTCACAGACCATGCTGCCCTGATGGCAGCCACCTTGTCCTTAATCCTCCACTTGTCTGTGCCCATCTTTCTTTTGCACTCCTGCATGAACTGCTGGTGGCTGCCATGCAAGCTGACAGCATGAGCCACCTCTTCCATTGCAGCAGCAGGGGCCTGTGGTGTTCCCCGCCGTCCACTGAACAGTGGCTTCTGGTTGAGGTAGTCTTCAAACAGGGCATTTGTTTCTGCCTTTGTGAAGTTAGGCCTCCTCTTCCTCCCATGTCTCTGTTCCTCTTCCTCCACCTCACGATGGCTCCTTATTTATCCTGTGAGAATGACAGGAGTTCCCTGTGACTGTGCAGTCTCATGCAAGTCCCACACACCACAGTCCACACTCCCAAATAGCATGCAACTCACCACAATAGACTGCAATAACCGACTATGGCTAGTGCTGCCCAATGTCACCTTTTTATAGTGCAATGCATGCAAATGAGGTGAGGCGCAATTTTAAGTGGATGCAGATGCAGCATCTGTGCCATTGAATGGTTGACTAGCTGATTTGCATATGCCGGCTGAATATCACGCTGTTGTGCTTTGCGCAATTGTGTTGAATGTGCCCAGGCAAGTGTGCATTTCTATGATATGTGCACTACACACCGAACTGCGCATGTCTGGGGCGATGACACAGACGCCTGCCGTGCTGCTGACCTGCTGTGCATGGGAGGCAATGCAGGGCATGGCCACCATTGTGCCAGTGGCACTACTGCAATGTTCACATATATAGCACTCTGGCACTGGGGCGCCGTAGGTACACTGGGGCCATAGCGTGATAGTCCATTACAGGAGGTGGCACACAGGCACTCAATCATGCTGCACGTATTGAGTACCAATTGCACTGTGGCGGTCCGTGCGTGAGAGCCCCTTAAACCTGTGCCCAACAATCGTGCTGTTCAGTGACAGCACGATTGGGAATGGCAGTGCTGTACCATGCAGCAGATGCACATGGCGGACTGTGCTACTGAGCACCATTTTGACTCCAACCAGCTGTCGAGATGGCACAGAGGGGGCTGTTGTGTGGAGCCAGGTGGAGCTGTCCAATTTGGTGGCCATAGTAGATCCCCATGCTGGGGCACTTTACAGTGATGCACCCCTGGACAGGGCCAGGAGTGCAGTATGGGAGGAGGTGACGGTGGCATTGGAGGAGGCCACAGGAATTGGGGGCATGGCCAAGCAGTGTCATGACTGATACGGGAACCTCCGGCGGACAGACTCGGACAGGAATTCCTGCCTGCGGGCACATGCCAGGAGGGGAACAGTGCCATGGCCAGGTAGGTGCCCCATCCATGCACTGTTAATGTCCATACGGGTATCACGGTTGCATGTGTCCAGCATATGGGGGGGCCATCCAATGTTGGCCATGGTGGTGGTGGGTGGGGGGGTGGATGGGTATGGCTGTGTGTGACTGCACACACACGGGGGTGGGGGGACTTTGCTCCCGGATTGTACTGATGTTCCTCTTTCCATGTTTGCACCTTAGGCCCAGAGGATCACCGGCGGGCAAGGGAGAGGAGGTGGGGCTTAAAGGACCAGCAGGCTGGAAGGGAGGCAGGACCACAGAGGCGCAGAGACCAACCTGATGATGGTGAGTGCCTTACATCCATGATTATTATTGCATGCTGGGTAACAGAGTGGGCAGTGGGGCATGGCCACCATCCATTGACACCACTGCCATGCACGCAACTTATTACAGTCAGCACTGTCCAGTGGCACTGCATGTCTGGGTGTGCGTCAATGGTGGTCCATGTGTGCACCGGGTACATTGCTGTGCTGCTGCCTTCACACCGCATAAGCCATATTACTGTATGGCCATGGTGGTGCTGTGCAGGACATGGGCGGTGGGAGTGTGCAGTGGTCCGCATGGCTGTGGGTGCCTGGGTAGGCAGGTCTTGTGGATGCGGTCACTGTGGGTGGTCACACACCATCACAGGGCCGGGGCACATGACTGTATGCCATGCACAATGGGTGGGCTGCAGGGGGCTGGACAGTCATACGTATTGACTCTGCTCCCTTGTCCTAGGTGGACAATGCTGGATGGCCCTGGAACAGGGCATACAGGAACTGCTGCTGCTAGCACAGGTGTCCCTGGCACTGCTGGAGTTGATGGAGTGGCACGGGGTCCAGAGGAGAAGTCCCCAGAGGTGCCACAGGAGTGGACAGTGGGGAAGAGAATAGGCCCTCCATGACCCCCTGACACACCTAACCACCCTGGACCCACCCTCACACCCCTTCTTCCCTCTCCCAATTGTACACCTCTGCCCCATGCCCACCCCCACTGGGTTTGTGGCCTTCCCCCACCATTGTATATATTTGTACATATGTTTGAGTGTTTATCTTTTTTAATACACACATTTTGATATGACAACTGTGGCGGTCTCTGATATGCAGCGGGCTACAGCTGCTCAGCTGCAGTGGTGTGCATGGCGTCAGGGGTGGTGCAAGCAGTGGCGTGTGTGCGTGTCCGGAAGGGAACCACCTATGGTGTGGGTAGGTTGATCAGTCACTGTCTGTCATTTGTGTGTTGTTCTTTGTGCACTGGATACTGTATGCAGTGGTCCATGGTGCATGCACTGTGTGCATGGCACCCCTATCAGACCATCCATGGCCTGTGCAGCTGACTCCCTTGCATGTCTGTGATATGCATGGTCTGCTGGCATGTCAGTGGTGGCTGTCCATGCTGGACAACCACTGTGTCCGGTACAATGCCAGGTTGCCTCCCATCACCAATATAAAGCTTGTCTACCTCCGGTGGCACAGTGGCCTCCACTGTTGTTGTCCACCCTCCATGCTGTTGCTTGTGTCTGTTGCAGGGGATGTGCTCCACTGTCTGTCACTTGTGCTCCGGCCACATGCCAGTGGCATACATCTTCATGGTGCCTGTGCAGGATGGCTGGCACACCTGTGCCATGTAAAGGTGCTGGCCATGTGTACACGGCTGCTGTGGCCACATGCCAGTGGCTTGGTTCACCCACTACTGTGTACCTGTGTTGGTGTGCCCTGGGGTATTGGTATCTGTTTGTCCTGTGTGGCACATGCTTCCATCCAATACTGTGTGTGTCTGTGTTGGCTGTTGTGGCCAGTGCTGGGATGGGATATGTCCTTGGGAGGGTGCTGTCCTGTCACATGTGGGGTACCTTGCATGGTCGGTCTCTCAGCTGTACTTCGGGTGGACGTGCAGGGTGGCACTGTGGATGCAGCTGTTGCATCTCTCTCTGCTGCCACCCACTGCAGGGGGCACATGGTGGGGCTGCCTTGCATGGCTCCTTGGTGCATAGGGTTGCATTGTCACATTGAGTGTGGTGGCATGCATGTGGTGTCCTGCACTGTTGGGTGCTACTCCTGGGCAGGCTGTATGGGGATCATAGTGCAGGATGTGCTCTGCATTGGTGGGATGGTGTGACAAGGGTGGTTGGTGCTCCTTGTGTGCTGGTCACAGCTTGCTAGGGGATGTGCTGGGGCACCATGCCCCGGCTGTGGGTTGGTTGCTGGTATCCATGGACCGGTGGTTATTCCAGCTCTCCACCGGTTGTGCAGTACATAGCATGTGGGGTGTGATGTCTGTTCTGCTGTGTGCTCCTCTGCCCATTTGTGGCATGGGTGGTGGGCCCCTGCATCCTGTCCCTGCACATCCCTGTTTGTGCTGTTGCACTGCTGCCCTGCTCCACGGGGCATCCCTGGACTGCTCCACTGTGCATCCCTGGTTGTGCTATGATGCAGGTGGCATGATATTCAGTCATGTGCTGCAGGCGCATCTTGAGCTGCGCAGTTTTGAATATCGTGCTTCTTGCGCATGGGTGCAGTGGACTTGCGCTTGCTTCTGCTGTTGCGCACTTTTTGGGTGCAGTTTGAATATCTGGGCCTCAGTGTTTAGAACCACACTACAATAGAGACAAATTAACCAATGATTGAGATGATTTAACACATAGTTTAGCACCTCACTTTGAGAGAGGTAAATTAACACATACTAAATTAATTTAATAGTTACACTATTATAACACCACACCACTATATTATATTACATTGCATTGTATTGTATTGTTTTGTATTGCATTGTATTGTATTGTCTTGTCTTGTATGATATTATATTATATTATATTATATTATATTATATTATATTATATTATATTATATTATATTATATTATACCTCAGGGTAGGGGTGCATCACTGGCAGGTGTGGCGAAGGCAAAGCAGGAAGATGAGGTAGCAGAGGTGGAAATCATGGCAGAGAGAGTGAGGGAAGCCCTTGGGTCCCCAAAGATGGAGAAAGCACCAGGGCCAGATAAATTACATCCCAGAGTGCTGAAGGAACTGGTGGATGTCCTGTCAAAACCCCTGATGGAGCTCTTCAGCATCTCTCTGAGGACAGGATGGGTGCCCCAGGATTGGAAGGTGGCGCATACAGTGCATAGCCACAAGTGGGGATTGGGGAGGAGGCAGGGAACTACAGGCCCATCAGCAAGGTAATGGTGGACATTGTCAAGGAGAGACTAGGGGACCTGGAAAAGTTAGGGAGCCTGGACGATAGACAGCATGGATTCATTCTGGGGAAATCATGTCAGACAAACCTTGTGGAGTTCTATGACTGGCTGATGAGTGCCATGGACCTGGGAAGACCAGTGGACATCCTCTTTCTTGACTTCAGCAAGGCATTTGACTCTGTTCCTCACATGGGCCTGTTGAATAATGTAGGAGAAATGGGGGGTTGGGAACCAAATGATCAGATGGATAGGAAATTGTCTCCAGAACTGGACCCAGAGGGTCGTGGTTGGTGGGATAGTCACATCCCCAAGGAGGGTCATTACTGGAGTCCCTAAGGGATCAGTCCTTGGGCCCCTCCTGTTCAATGCCTATGTTTCTGACATTAGAAAATGCAGCAGGAGTGAGCTCTTTGTGGATGACTCAAAACTAGGAGTGGTGGTGGATGGGGAGGAAGGAGGGTGGTCCTAAAGAGGGACCTGGAGGCTCTGGGAAAGTTGTCTAGAAATTGGAAGCTGAGGTTCAAAGCAGGAATTTGCAGGGTACTACACCTGGGAGTCAGAAACCCAGGTCAGGTCGACACCCTTGGGGGGAATGCTACAAGTATTGATGGCTGAGAGGGACCTGGAGTGGTAGTAGATGTCAAGATGAACAACTCAGAGAGTTGTAAGAGGGCAGTGGCAAAGGCCAACATGATGCTTGGATGCATCGCTAGGGGCTCACGTCCAGAAGGCATGAAGTAATAGTCCCACTGTAAAACTGCTTGGTGAGGACAAACCTCGAGTACTGCATGCAATTTTGGAGGCCACAGTTAACTGACATTGAACTCCCAGAGAGAAGGCCCAGAGAAGGGCAACCAAAATTGCACATGTTTGTACCAGTATAGCTGCTGCCTGTAATCTTCAAGAGTGTTTATGTATCTCACCCGTATGTTCATCCCTGTCCCAAACTCACTTAATTGTTGTCTCCCCACCAAATGACGAGGTACCTTTGTAAACGAGTCCATGACTCAAAGGTTGTAAAACTGATTTCTCCAATAAATAAATAAATTAATAAAATAAAAATGATTTTGGGCTTGTGGGAAAGGACCTAAGGGGAGAGGCTTGAAGAGCTAAATATGTACACATTGGAAGAAAGAAGGGACTGGGGAGAAATGATAGAGGTTTTCATGCACATGAAGGGGTAAATAGGGGAGGAGCAGTCAGGATACTCCAAAGAAAGGATGTGGGGCACTTAGAGGGCATGGGTGGAAGCTGGTGGGGGGAGAGTCAGTGGAGAAAGGAGGAGGTGCTTCTTCCCTGAGAGGGTGGTGGAGTCATGGAATGCCCTGCCTTTGTTTCTGGTGGAAGCTGAAACAGTGGAGGGGTTCCAGTAGGGTTGGGGTTCTGGAAGCTAAAACCAGTGCAGTGAGAAAATCCAGGACTGGGAAGGCAGAAGCCAGAAAGAGAGAGGGGGCAGCAAGGTCAGTTCACAGGGTGGGTGCTGACCAAATGAGAAGACAGAAAAAACTTTAAGCTTATTGTTCTGGCATTTTAGAAATATCATATTATATTATATTATATTATATTATATTATATTATATTATATTATATTATATTATATTATATTATATTACTCACCATTCTGTAACAGGGATAATTTCACACAGTTAAGCACAACACTGTATCAGAGCATTTAACTCATTGTTTAGAACCACAATATGAGAAGCAATATAACTCTTGTTTGAGATAAATTAACACACAGATTAGCCGCACACTGTTACAAAGATAATTTAGCATATTTAATCATTACACAGTTACAGTGATAATTTAACACATAATTCAACTCCACACTATCACAGAGATATTTTAACACATAGTTTAACACCACTATGTCACATCGATAATTTAACGCAGTTTTAATACCACAGCAAATCATATCATATTATATTGTATTATATTATCTTATATTAATGTCAGTGTCAGTGGCTCAGTAGGTAGCACACTCGCCTCTGAGGCCGGGAGATCAGAGGGCTGTGGGTTCAGTTCCCACATCTGGCACTTGGGTTAATATCCCAGTACTGACACTGTAATGCAGCATGAGAGGGGTGCTGCATTTCTGAGGTGCCGTCTTTTGGATGAGACGTTAAACCGAGGTCCCATCTGCCTGGATTGGTGGTAGTTCAGGTGGATGTTAAAGATCCCATGGCACTTATCGAAAAGAGTAGGGGAATTTCCCCGGTGTCCTGGCCAAATTTCCCTCATTCACTAAAAATACCACCAACAGCTTAATCTGGTTCAAGGTCAGTTGCCATTCATCTGTATCCCCCTCCCCCCGGGTCGTGCCTGAAAATAGGCAGGATTTGTCTAGTGCACTTACCCGGTCAACAAAAGCTAAATAAATAAAAAATAAATTAATCACCACTCTGTCACACTGATCATTTCACGCAGTTAAGCACAACACTGAAAGAGAGCATAATTAACTCATCGTTTAGACTCTCAGCACAAGAAATACAATTTAAACCATTGTTGAGATAATGTTACACATAGTAAAATAATATAAAATAATATAATATATCATATCATGTCATGTAATATAATATAATACAATGGTGTGCTGTTATAATATTATTAAGCAATAAGGCATTACCAAGAGTTATGTTAAAGGTCTGTTAATCACCGTCTAGGGGTGTACTGTGGCACGAGATGTAGCCGAGAGGGTGATTAACTGACCATTAACATAACCCCTGGGAGTGCCTTATTGCTATTATAATACAAACATGTTTTTAAACAGTGTTAAACCTTGTTCAGCCTATGGTTAAGCTCTACATGAATGTTAATAAAAGATTAACATAAGGCTGTTAGAATATTTGTAGCCAATCAGAAAGCTCCATTTCTCAGACCCTTTTTATAATAGATAGTAAAGCAAATAACTATGTCTTAATTTTTCTCTGTGAAAGTGTGGTGTCCCTATTGTAGAAAGTTTTTAAACAATGAGTTAGATGCTCTCTGTTACAGTGTTGTGCTTCACTGCATGAAATTACACCTGTTACAGAGTGGTGATTAATGTAATAGAATATAATAATATAAGATAATACGATATCAAATTATATGATATACTATAATGTAATATAATATATCTGTCTGTCTCTGTCTCTGTCTCTCTGTCTCTGTCTCAGTCTCAGTCTCTGTCTCTCTGTCTCTCTGTCTCTGTCTCTCTGTATCTCTGTCTCTGTCTCTCTGTCTCTGTCACTATCTCTCTGTCTCTGTCTCTGTGTCTCTCACTCTCTCTGTCTCTTTGTCTCTATCTCTGTCTCTGTCTCTCTCTCTCTGTCTCTGTCTCTGTCTCTGTCTGTGTCTCTGTCTCTCTTTCTCTGTCTCTCTGTCTCTTTCTCTGCACAGGGTGGCTGGCACACCTGTGCCATGTAGGTGTGCTGGCCATGTGTACACAGCTGCTGTGGCCACATGCCAGTGGCTTGTTTGACCTGCTACTGTGTCCCTGTGTTGTTGTGCCCTAGGGTATCTGTGGCTGTTTGTCCATGCACTGTGTTGCATCCTGTGTGGCACATACTTCCATCCAACACTGTGTGTGTCTGTGCTGCCTGTTGTGGCTAGTGCTGGGATTAGATGTGTCCTTCAGAGGGTGTGCAGGGTGCTGTACCACTGGTGGTGGGGTCCTGTTGTGTCACATGTGGGGAACCTCTAGTGCCGACGCATGGTCGGTGTCTCAGCTGTACCTTGGGGGTGGGCAGGGTGGCATTGTGGATGCAGTTGTTGCATCACTGTCTGCTGCCACCCACTGCAGGGGGCACATGGTGGGGCTGCTTTGCATGGCTCCTTGGTGCATAGGGTTGCATTGTCACTGTGAGGGTCATGGCATGCATGGGGTGTCCTGCACTGTTGGGCGCTACTCCTGGGCAGGGTGTATGTGGATTGTAGTGCAGGGTGTGCTCTGCATTGGTGGGATGGTGTGTCACAGGGTGGTTGACACTCTTTGTGTGCCAGTCACAGCTTGCCAGGGGGTGTGCTGGGGCACCATGCCCCAGATGTGGGTTGGTTGCTGGTATCCATGGGCTGGTGATTATTCCAGCTCTCCACCAGTTGTGCAGTGCATGGGGTGTGTCAGGCAATCTCTGTTCTGCTGTGTGCTGCTCTGCCCATTTGTGGCATGAGTGGTGGGCCCCTGCATCCTGTCCCTGTGCATCCCTGGTTGTGCTGTTGCACTGCTGCCTGCTCCACGGGGCGCTATGATGCATCAAGACTGCTCCACTGAGCATCCCTGGTTGTGCTATGGCGCAACTGAAATGTGTAACTGCACATCCCTGGTTGCGCTATGGCGCAGGTGGCGTGATATTCACTCGTGTGCCGCAGGTGCATCTTGAGCTGTGCAGTTTTTGAATATCGCACTTCTTTCACTCGAGCGCAGTGGGCTTGCACTTGCTCCTGCTGTTGCGCAGTTTTTGGGTGCAGTTTGAATATCCGGGCCTCAGTGTTTAGAACCACACTACAGTAGAGACAAATTAACCAATGATTTAGATGATGTAACAGATAGTTTATCATCTCACTGTGAGAGAGATAAATTAACACATACTAAATTAATTTAATAATTACACTATTGTAACACCACACCACTATATTATATTATATTGTATTGTATTGTGTTGTCTTGTCTTGTATTATATTATATTATATTATATTATATTATATTTAATCACAACTCTGTAACAGGGATAATTTCACACAGTTAAGAACAACACTGTAACAGAGAGCATTGAAATCATTGTTTAGAACAAAAGCACAAGAGAGGCAATATAACTCTTGTTTGAGATAAATTAACACACAGATTAGCAGCCCACTGTCACAAAGATAATTTAGCACATTTAATAATTTCACAGTTAGAGACAATTTAACACATAATTCATCTCCACAGTATCACAGAGACATTGTAACCCATAGTTTAACACCACTATGTCACATCAATAATTTAACCCAAGTATAATACCACACCCATTATATTGAATCATATTATATCATAATATATTATATTGTATTATATTATCTTATATTAATCACAACTGTCACACTGATAATTTCATGCAGTTAAGCACAACACTGAAAGAGAGAGTAATGAACACATTGTTTAGACTCTCAGCACAAGAGATACAATTTAAAACATGTTTGAGATAATGTTACACATAATAAAATAATGTAAAATTATATATCATATCATGTCATATAATATAATATAATATAATATGATAGTGTGCTGTTATAATATTAAAACTATTAAAGCAATTAACTATGTGTTAATTTTTCTCTGTGAAAGTGTGGTTTCTCTATTGTAGAGAGTTTTTAAACAATGCATTAGATGCTCTCTTTTACAGTCTTGTGCTTCACTGCATGAAATTACACCTGTTACAGAGTGGTGATTATTGTAATATAATATAAAATATTATGATATGATATAGAATTATATAAGATAAAACAATGTGATATGATACAATATAATATAATGTAATATAATATAATGTAATATAATTAATATACTATAATATAATATTTTATAATGTTATGTTATAATATTTATCTATTATATTAATTAACTCTGTGAATATTTATCTCCGTGAAAGTGTGGTATTAAACTATGTGTTAAAATATCTCTGCGATAGTGTGGTGCTTACCTATGTGTTAAATTATCTCTGTAACAGTGTAATAATTTAATGTGTTACATTATCTCTGTGAGAGAGTCATGGCAATCTGTTGGTGAAATTATCTCAAACAAGAGTTTAATTTTCTCTCGAGTACTGTGAGTCTAAACAATGTGTAAACTGCTCTCTGTTACAATGTTGTGCTTAACTGTGTGAAATTATCTGATATGGAGCATTGAGTAATATAATATAATATAGTATCTAATATAATAGTAATATAATATAATACAATACAATATACTATTATGTAATGTAATACATTATAAAATAATATGATATTTTATGAAATGATATATTATATGATAAGAAATAATGTGATATAATATAATGTCATAATATAATATGATATAATATAATATAACATAAAGTAATATAATGCATTAGTGTGGTAATGTAATATGATATGATTGATATGATATGATTTGACATTGGATATGATATGAGATGCTGCAATATGATATGTTATAATATATTATGATATGATAAGAAATGATGTAATGTAATTTAATATAACATATAAAATAATAGAATATAATATATTATAATATAACATATTATAATATAATCTAGAGATGTGGTGTTATAATAGTATATCTATTGTAATTATGTCTGTAACAGTGTAATGTGTTACATTATCTCTGTGAGAGAGTCGTGGCAATCTGTTGGTGAAATTATCTCAAACAAGAGTTTAATTTTCTCTAGAGTACTGTGATTCTAAACAATGTGTAAAATGCTCTCTGTTACAATGTTGTGTTTAACTGTGTGAAATTATCTGATATGGATCAGTGAGTAATATAATGTAATATAATAAAATATAATATAATATAATATAATATAATATAATATAATATAATATAATATATTAATATAATACAATAAAATATACTATTATGTAATGTAATACATTATAAAATAATATGATATTTTATGAAATTATATATTATATGACAAGAAATAATGTCATATAATATGTCATATAATATAATATAATATAACATAAAATAATATAATGTAATAGTGTGGTAATGTAATATGATATGATTGATATGATATGAATTGACATTGGATATGATACGAGATGTTGCAATATGATATGTTATAATATATTATGATATGATAAGAAATGTAATATAACATAAAATTATAGAATATAATATATTATAATATAACATATTATAATATAATATAATCTAGGGATGTAGTGTTATAATAGTATATCTATTAAATTAATTAACTATGTGTTAATTTATCCTTGTGTCAGAGTGATGATAAACTGTGTAAAATCATCTCAAACATGGGCTAAATTGTTCTTTTGTTGTGTGGTTTTAAACAATGAAATAAATGCTCTGTTTTACAGTGTTCTGCTTAACTGTGTGATACTGTACGACACCTGTTACATAGTGTTGATTATTATAACATAATGTTATATAATACATTATAATAATATCAGATAATTTAATAATATAAAAAATAATGAAATACTTTACAATATAATATAATATAATATAATATAATATAATATAATATAATATAATAGGATATGAGGTAGTGGAATGTGATGTCATGTTAGGTCATGTTATATGATATGATTTGATATGATATGATATGGAAGGATACAATATAATACAATTAAATTTATCAACTATGTGTCATTTTATTTCTGTGATAGTATGGTGTTAAACTTACTGCTAAAATGTATCTCCAATTAATGTGTTGCTGAACTATGTTTTAAATTAGTACTATAAAAGTGTGCTGCTTAAATGTGTTACATTATCTCTGTGACAGTGTGGCACTAATTAAGGAGTTAAATTTTCTCAAACATGGATTAAATTGTCTCTGTTGCAGTGTGTTTCCAAATAATGAATTAAATCATCTCCTTTTACAGTGTTGTGCTTAACTCTTATGTAATGGTGCTGAATATAAAATAGTAATATAATATCATACAATATGATACAGTGCAATATATTTGAAATGACATGGTATGATTTAATATCATATAACATAATATAATATAATATATAGTATCATATAATATACTATAACAGTGTGGTGTTATAATATTATAACTATTAAATTAACTATGTGTTAATTTGTCTCATAATATAATATAAAACAATATAACACAATACAATACAATGAATTATGATATGAGGTCTAATGGGATATGATATAATATAAGATTATGTAATACAATATAGTATAATATAGTATAATATGATATGATATGTTATGGTATTATATGATTTGTTATAAGATGTGAAGTGATATATAATAATATAATATAATATAATATAATATAATATAATATAATATAATATAATTTAATTTTGTGGTGTAATAATATTAGAAATATTAAACTAATAAACTATTTGTTAATTTATCTATGCTGACAGTGTCATGCTAATTTATTTGTAAAATTATCTCATAATATATTGAGTTCTCTTTGTTGCAGTGTGTTTAAAAAAATGAGTTCAATTATCTCTGTTACAGCGTTGTGCATAACTGTTTAAAAATTATCCTTGTCACGGAGTGGTGATTAAAATAATATAATATAATATAATATAATATAATATAATATAATATAATATAATATGATATGATAACAATATAATATAAATAATTATGACATAATATGATAAGATATGGTAAATGATTTGATACAATATATTGTTGTGCTATTATAATATAACTGCATTAATTTATCTCATAGACAGAGTGATGTTAAACTCTGTTAAAATATCTCCGCGATAGTGTGGTGCTGAATTATGTGTTAAAATATCTTTGTAAGAATGTTCTGTGTTACATTAGCTCTATGACAGTATGGTGCCAATCTGTTGGTAAAATTGTCTCAAACAAGTATTTATTTGTCTCTAGAGTAGTGTGGCTCTAAACTATGTGTAAAATGCTCTATGTTACAATGAGGTGCTTAATTGAATGAAATTATCAGTTATGAAGTGGTGAGTAACAATATAATATATATATTATAATCTAATATAACATAATATAGTATATATAATCTCCCTGACTTCAATGGGTATTTTAACATGCAAGGTGATAAACTATGCAGTAAATTAGCACTTTGACAGTGTGGTGCTAATTTTTGTGTTACATTATCTCACACAAGGGTTAAACTATAATATAATACAATACATATTATGTAATGTGATATATGATTGATATGATATGATATGATATGATATGAAACGATATGCTATAATATGATATGATATATTAAGACATGATAAGAAATTATGTACTATAATATAATGTAATGTACTGTAATGTAATATAACTTATAAAATAATATAGTAAAATATGATATAATAAAATATAACATAGTATGATACAATATAAAATAGAGGAGTGGTGTTATGATATTATAACTATTAAATTAATTATTTGTTAATTTATGCTTGTGTCAGAGTGATGTTAAACTAAGTGTAAAATCATCTAAAACATGGGTTAAATTGTTATGTTGTTGTGTAGTTTTAAACCATGAAATAAATGCTCTCTTTTACAGTGTTGTGCTTAACTGTGTGATATCATGGCTGTTACATAGTGGTGATTAATATAATATAATATAATAATAATGTAATCTAAAAATAAATAATATAAAATATAATAGCATTGTTTTATAGTATTATAAATATTAAATTAATTATGTGTTAATATATCTGTGTGACAGTGTGATGCTAAACAGTGTGTTAAATTAACTCTGAGAGTGTTGTGCTAAACTATGTGGTTTTGTCTGTGACAATGCAGCACTAAAACTTTGTGTTAAAGTATAACTGTGAGAGTGCAATGATAAACTATCTTAAATTGTCTCTTTTACAGTGTGGTGCAAATCTATGTGTTAAATTAACTTTGAGAGAGTGGTGCTCTACTATGTGTTTAATTATCTCTGTGACATCGCAGCACTAAAACTGTGATAAATTTTGTCTTTGACAGTGTAGTGCTAAACATTGTACTTTATCTCTACCACAATGCAGTGCCAAACTTTGTGTTAAATTATGCAATATTGTGCACTCTTTTAAAATGTTTCTTTCACAGGGTGGTGCTAAACTGTGTATTAAATTAACTCCGAGAGTGTGGTATGAAACAATGTTTTTAATTACCTCTGTGACAGTGCAGTACTAAAACTGTGTAAATTTATTTCTTTGACAGTGTAAAGCTGAAATATGGTTTAACTTATCTCTAGCACAGTGTGGTTCTAAAGTATGTGTTAAATTATCGCTGTAAAAGTGTAGTGCTTAAATGTGTAATGTTATCCATGTGACAGTGTGTTGCTAATTTATGTGTTAAATTATCTCTATAAATCTATATATATATCTATAAATAGTTAAATAATCTCTGTTGCAGTGTGGTTCTCATCCATGAGTTATACGCTCCCTGTTTTTGTCTTTTACTTATCTGTGTAAAATTATCTTTGTGACATTATGGTGATAAATGTGATGTAACAGAGCATAACATAACATAACATAACATAACATAACATAACATAACATAACATAACATAACATCCTGTGGTGTTATAATATAACTATTTAATTACTTAACTATGTGTTAATATCTCTCAGTCAAAGTGTGATGCTAAACTATGTATTAGAATATTATTGTGAGAGTGTAATGATAAAAGTATGTGCTAAATTACCTCGGTAACAGTGTGGTGCTTAAAATTGTTACATAATCTCTGTGAGAGTGTGGTCCAAATGTATGTGTTGCATTATCTCAAACATGGGATAAATCATCTCTGTTGCAGTGTTGTGGATCACTGTGTGAAATGATGTCTGTTATGGTGCGGTGATTAACATCACATCACATAAAATAGCATAACATAACACCATAAAATAGTATAATGGTGTGGTGTTATAACTATTAATTTATTTAACTGTTAATTTATGTCAGACAAAGTATGGTGCTAAACTATGTGTGAAATTCACTCTGGCAGTGTGGTGCTAAACTAGATGTAAATTATCTCTGTGACAGTATAGTGCTAAAGATGTGTTATATTTTCACTGTGAGAGGGCGAAGCTAAACTTAATTGTTTCTTTTAATGTGGTGCTAAACTGCGATTCTAAACAATGCAGTGTGCATCTTTTGCAGTGTTTTGCTAAACTGTGTGTTAAATTAACACATAGTTTAGCACCACTGTTTTGACTGAGAAGTATTAACACATAGTTAAGTAATTTAATAGTTATAACACCACACCATTATTTTGTTTTATGTTAGGTATGTGATGTTGTGTTATGTTCTGATATGATATATTACTTTATAATATATTAATCACAAGACAGTTAAGCAGACCACTGAAAGAGAGAGCAGTTAACTCATTGTTTAGAACCACACTGCAACAGAAACAATTCAACCTTTGTGTGAGATAGTTTAACACAAAACTTAGCACCACACTGTCAAAGAGCTAATTTACTGCATAGTTTATCACCATAATGTCTTGCTTGTTAAAAAAACCTATAGACGTCAGGGAGATTATTTAACACATAAATTAGCCCCATTCTGCTACAGAGATAAGTTTCCACATAATTTAGAGCTACTCTGTGATATATAGATAGTTTAAACCATAGTTCAGCACCACACTATTACAGAGGTATTTTAACATACAGTTTAGCACCACACTGTAAAAAACAACAATTTAAAACAGTTTTGCAGTGCACAGTCACAGTGATAACATCAAATAGTTTAGCACTGCAATGTTATGTTATGTTAAGATATGTTATACTCTGTTACATTACATTTATCACCATAATGTAACAAAGATAATTTCACAAAGATAAGTAAAACACTAAAATAGACATCATGTAACTCATTGATGAGAACCACACTGCAACAGAGAGTATTTAACTATTTATCCCATGTTTGAGATAATTTAACCCATAAATTAGCACCACACTGTTACAGAGATAATTTAACACATACTTTAGAACCACACTGTGATAGAGATAAGTTAAATGATAATTCAGCTTTACACTGTCAAAGAAATAAATTTACACAGTTTTAGTACTGCACTGTCACACAGATAATTAAAAACATTGTTTAATAGCACACACTCAGAGTAAATTTAGCACACAGCTTAGCACGACCCTGTGAAATAAACTTTTTAAAAGAGTTTAGCATTGCACTCTCACAGTGATAATTTAACACAAAGTTTGGCACTGCATTGTGGTAGAGATTAAATAATAATGTTTAGCACTACACTGTCTCAGATCTAATTTATCACATAGTTTTAGTGCTGCGATGTCACAGAGATAATTAAACACATAGTTTAGCACCACACTCTCAAAGTTAATTTAACAGTTTTTACAACACTGTAACAGAGACAATTTAAGATAGTTTACCATCGCACTTTCACAGTTATACTTCAACACAAAGTTTTAGTGCTGCATTTTCACAGAGATAAACACACAGTTTAGCCTCACACTGTCACACAGATAAATTAACACATAGGTAATTAATTTAATACTTATAATATTATAACACAGCGCTATTATATTATATTATTTATTTGTATATTACATTATTATAATATCATATTAATCACCACTACGTATCAGGCATGATATCACACAGTTAAGCACAACACTGTAAAAGAAAGAATTTATTTTATTGTTTAAAACTACACAACAATACAGCAATTTAACCCATGTTTTAGATGATTTTACACATAGTTTAGCATCACTCTGACTCAAGGATAAATTAACAAATAATTAATTTAATAATTATAATATCATAACACCACTCCACTATATTATATTGTATGTTATATTTTATTATAATATATCATATTATACTATATTATTTTATATGTTATACTACATTACATTACATTATTATATAGTACATCATTTCTTATCATATCGTAATATATCTTATCATATTGTAGCATATCATATCATATCCAATCATTTAATATCATATCATATCATATCATATCATATCATATCATATATCATATCATATCATATCATATCTTATTACATTACTTAATATTATATTATATTATATTATATTATATTATATTATATTATATTACTCAATGCTCAATATCAGATAATTTCATACAGTTAAGCACAACATTGTAACAGAGAGCATTTTACACATTGTTTAGAATCACACTACTCAAGAGTCAATTGAACTCTTGTTTAAGATCATTTCACCAACTGGTTGGCACTACACTGTTACAGAGAAAATTTAACACATAGTTAAGCACCACACTAACACCGAGATATTTTTTTTTACACAGTTTAACACCACTCTGCCAAAGAGATAAATTAATGCAGTTATATTATAAGAGCACATCATTATATTGTATCATATCATATATCATATCATACTACATTGTAATAAATTATAATATATCATATCATATCCATAATACACAGTTAAGCACAAGATTGTAGGAGAGAGAATGAAACTAACTATTTAGCTTCTCACTATAAGAGATTCAATTTAACACATGTTTGAAATAATTTACACATAGTTCAGCACCACACTATCACAGAGATATTTTAACACATAGTACCACACTGTCATGGAGATAAGTTATCACAGAGTTAATTACTATAATAGTTAAAATATTATAACACCGCATTATATTATCTTATATTACATTATATTTTATTATATCATATCATATTGTATTATCTTATATTAAACTATATCCTACCATAATATATTATATTCTATTACATTAATCACCACTTTGTAACAGGTGTAATTTCATGCAGTGAAGCACAACACTGCAGCAGAGAGCATCTAACTCATTGTTTAAAAACTCTCTACAATACAGACACCACACTTTCAATGAGAAAAATTAACACATAGTTAAGTGCTTTAACATCTATAATATCTACAGCACACCATCATATTATATTTTATTAAATTACATTATATGACATGATATGATATATTATTTTATATTATTTTACTATGTGTAACATTATTTCAACAATGGGTTAAATTGTATCTCCTGTGCTGAGAGTCTAAACAATGATTTAATTAAGCTTTCTTTCAGTGTTGTGATTAACTGCATGACAGACATCAGTGTGACAGACTGGTGATTAATTTAAGATAATATAATACAACATGATATGATATGATATGATATGATATGATATGATATGATATGATACAATATAATGCTGTGGTATTATAACTGCATTAAATTATCGATGTGACATAGTGTATCTCTGTGATAGTGTGGAGTTGAGTTATGTGTTAAATTATCTCTGTAACTGTGTAATGATTAAATGTGCTAAATTATCTTTGTAACAGTGTGCAGCTAATCTGTGTGTTAATTTATCTCAAACAAGAGTTATATTGCCTCTCGTATTGTGGTTCTAAACAATGAGTTAAATGCTCTGATACAGCGTAGTGCTTAACTGTGTGAAATGATCCCTGTTACAGAATTGTGATTAATATAACATAACATAACATAACATAACATAACATAACATAACATAACATAACATAACATAACATAACATAACATAACATAATACAATTTAATATCATGTAATCTAATCTAATATAATATAATCTAATCTAATCTAATATAATATAATATAATATAATATAATATAATATAATATAATAAACTAACATTCTAAAATGCCAGAACAATAAGCCTTAAGGTCTTTTCTGTCTGCTCATTTGGTCAGCACCCACCCTTGCTGCCCCCCTCTCCCTCTCTGGCTTCTGCCTTCACAGTCCTGGATTTTCTCACTGCACTAGTTTTTGCTTCCAGAACCCCACCTTTTCTGGAATCCCTACACTGTTTCTGCTTCCACCAGCCACTGAGGCAGTGCATTCCATGACTCCACCACCCTCTCAGTGAAGTAGCACCTTGCTCCACTGACTCTCCCCTCCAGCTTCCACCCATGCTCTCTAAGTGCCCCACCTCCTTTCTTTGGAGTATCTTGACTGCTCCTCCCCTATTTACCCCATCATGTGCATGAAAACCTCTATCATTTCTCCCCAGTCCTTCTCTCTTCCAATGTGTACATATTTAGCTCTTGAGCCACTCCCCTTAGGTGCTTTCCCACATGCCCAAAATCATTTTGGTTGCCTTCTCTGGAACCTCTCTCCAGGAGTTCAATGTCCCTCTTTAAATGTGCATGCAGTACTTGAGGTGTGTCCTTACCAAGCAGTTATACAGTGGGATTATTACTTCACTCTTTCTGGAGGTGAGCCCTTAGCGATGCATCCAAGCATCATGTTGGCCTTTGCCACTGCCCTCCTACAACTCTCTGAGTTGTTCATCTTGACATCTACTACCATCCCAGGTCCTTCTCAGCCATCAATACTTGTAGCATTTCCCCCCAAGGGTGTCAACTTGGCCTGGGTTTCTGGCTCCCAGGTGCAGTACCCTGCATATTCCTGCTTTGAACCTCAGCTTCCACTTTCTAGACAACTTTTCCAGAGCCTCCAGATCCCCCTGTAGGACCAGCTTCCCTCATCCCCATCCACCACCACTCCAAGTTTTGTGTCATCCACAAAGAGACTCAGCTCATTCCTGCTGCATTTCCTAATGTCAGATACATAGGCATTGAACAGGAGGGGCCCAAGGACTGATTCCTGAGGGACTCCAGTAATGACCCTCCTTGGGGATGCGACTATCCCTCCAACAACGAACCTCTGGGTCCAGTTCGGGAGATAATTTCTGATCCATCTGATCATCTGGTTCCCACCTCCCATTTCTCCTACATTATTCAACAGGCCCATGTGAGGAACAGAGTCAAATGCCTTGCTGAAGTCAAGAAAGAGGATGCCCATTGGTCTTCCAAGGTCCATGGCACTCATCAGCCAGTCAAAGAACTCCACAAGGTTTATCTGACATGATTTCCCCAGGATGAATCCATACTGTCTATCATCCAGACTCCCCAATTTTTCCAGGTTCCCCTTGTCTCTGGTTGACAATGTCCTCCATTACCTTGCCCGCTATCAATGTCATGCTGATGGGCCTGTAGTTCCTTGCCACCTCCCCTGATCCCCACTTGTGGCTAGGCACTGTATGCGCCACCCTGGGGCACCCATCCTGTCCTGAGTGAGATGCTGAAGAGCTCAATCAGGGGTTTTGCCAAGACATCTGCCAGTTCCTACAGCACTCTGGGATGTAATTTATCTGGCCCTGGTGCTTTCTGCATGTTATGGGACCCAAGGGCTTCAATCACTCTCTCTGCCATGATTTCCACCTCTGCTACCTTATCTTCCTGCTTTGCGTTCGCTACATCTGCCAGTGATGCACCCTTCCCCAGAGGTATAATATAATATAATATAATATAAAATAATATAATATAATATAATATAATATAATATAACATAACATAATATAATATAATATAATATAATATAATATAATATAATATAATATCATATCATATCATATCATATCATATCATATCATACAAGACAAGACAAGACAACACAATACAATACAATACAATACAATACAATACAATATAGTGGTGTGGTGTTACAATAGTGTAACTACTAAATTAATTTAGTATGTGTTAATTTATCTCTCTCACAATGAGATGCTAAACTATCTGTTACATCATCTAAATCATTGGTTAAATTGCTTCTATTGTAGTGTGGTTCTAAACACTGAGGCCCGGATATTCAAACTGCACCCAAAAACTGTGCAACAGCAGGAGCAAGTGCAAGTCCACTACGCTCAACAGAAAGAAGCGCGATATTCAAAAACTGCACAGCATAAGATGCACCTGTGGCACACAAGTGAATATCACACCACCTGCACCATAGCGCAACCAGGGATGTGCAGTTGCACATTTCAGTTGCGCCATAGCACAACCAGAGATGCTCAGTGGAGTAGTCTTGATGCACCATAGTGCCCCATGGAGCAGGGCAGCAGTGCAACAGCACAACCAGGGATGCACAGGGACAGGATGCAAGGGCCCACCACTCATGCCACAAATGGGCAGAGCAGCACACAGCAGAACAGAGATCACCTGACACACCCCATGCACTGCACAACCAGTGGAGAGCTGGAATAATCACCGGCACATGGATACCAGCAACCAACCCACAGCTGGGGCATGGTGCCCCAGCACACCCTGGCGTGTGACTGGCACACAAGGGTGTCAACCGCAGTGACACCATCCCGCAATGCAGAGCCACCCTGCAGTGCAGTCCCCATACACCCTGCCCAGGAGTGGCGCCAACAGTGCAGGACACCCCATGCATGCCATGACCCTCACGGTGACAATGCAACCCCTATGCACACAGGGCCATGCAAGGCAGCCCACCAATGCCTTGCAGTGGGTGGCGCAGACAGCGATGCAACAACTGCATCCACAATGCCAACCTGCCCGTCTCCCAAGGTACAACTGAGACACCGAGCTTGCGTCGGCACTCGAGGTTCCTGACATGTGACACAAAGGGACCCCACCAATAGTGGTACAGAACCCTGCAAACCCTCCGAAGGACACACCCAACCCTAGCACTGTCCACAAAAGCCAGCACAGACACACACAGTGTTGGATGGAAGCATGTGCCACACAAGATGCAACACAGTGCATGGACAAACAGCCACCCATACCCCAGGGCACAACAACACAGGGACACAGTAGCAGGTCAAAAAAGCCACTGGCATGTGGCCACGGCAGCTGCGTAAACATGGCCAGCACCTCTACATGGCACAGGTGTGCCAGCCACCCTGTGCAGAGACAGAGAGACAGAGGCAGAGACAGAGACAGAGAGAGAGAGAGACAGAGACAGACAAAGAGACAGAGACAAAGAGACAGAGATAGAGACAAAGAGACAGAGACAGAGAGACAGAGACAGAGACAGAGTCAGAGACAGAGACAGAGAGAGAGACTGAGACAGAGACAGAGACATAGAGACAAAGAGACAGAGAGACAGAGACAGAGACAGAGACAGAGTCAGAGAGACAGAGACAGAGAGATAAAGAGATGGAGAGAAAGAGAGAAAGAGACAGAGACAGAGACAGAGACAGAGAGACAGAGACAGAGATAGAGACAGAGACAGAGTGACAGAGACAGAGAGACAGAGACAGAGACAGAGAGACAGACACAGAGAGACATAGAGAGAGAGAGACAGAGACAGAGACAGAGAAACAGAGAGACAGTGACAGAGACAGAGAGAAAGAGACAGAGACAGACACAGAAACAGAGAGACAGAGAGACAGAGAGATAGAGACAGAGACAGAGAGATAGAGACAGAGACAGAGTCAGAGAGACAGAGAGACAGAGAGACAGGGACAAAGAGATAGGCAGAGAGGCAGAGAGAAAGAGACAGAGAGACAGAGAGAAAGAGACAGAGACAGAGACAGAGACATAGAGACAAAGAGACAGAGAGACAGAGACAGAGACAGAGACAGAGTCAGAGAGACAGAGACAGAGAGATAAAGAGAGATGGAGAGAAAGAGAGAAAGAGACAGAGACAGAGAGACAGAGACAGAGACAGAGACAGAGACAGAGAGACAGAGAGACAGAGTGACAGAAACAGAGGCAGAGGCAGAGAGACAGAGACAGAGAGACAGACACAGAGACAGAGACAGAGAGAGAGACAGAGACAGAGACAGAGACAGAGACAGAGACAGAGACAGAGACAGAGACACAGAGACAGAGAGACAGAGATAGAGACAGAGACAGAGAGATAGAGACAGAGACAGAGTCAGAGACAGAGAGCGGAGAGACAGGAGACAAGGAGGACAGAGGCAGAGAAAGACAGAGAGACAGAGAAAGAGGCAGAGACAGAGACAGAGAGACAGAGACAGAGAGACAGAAACAGAGAGACAGAGACAGTGAGATAGAGACAGAGACAGAGATAGAGACAGAGACAGGAGACAGAGACAGAGACAGAGACAGAGAGACAAAGATAGGGAGACAGAGACAGAGACAGAGACAGAGACAGGAGACAGAGACAGAGACAGAGAGACAAAGATAGGGAGACAGAGACAGAGACAGAGACAGAGAGACAGAGACAGGAGACAGAGACAGAGACAGAGACAGAGACAGAGACAGAGACAGAGACAGAGAGACAGAGAGCAGAGACAGAGACAGAGACAGAGACAAAGACAGAGAGATAGAGACAGAGACAGAGACACAGAGACAGAGAGACAGAGACAGAGGACAGAGACAGAGACAGAGTCAGAGACAGAGACACCGAAACATAGAGACAGAGGCAAAGAGACAGAGAGACAAAGACAGAGGGACAGAGAGACAGAGAGACCGAGATAGAGAGAAGACTGAGAGACACAGAGACAGAAACAGAGAGACAGTGAGACAGAGACAGAGAGACAGAGACAGAGAGACAGAGACAGAGACAGAGACAGAGAAGAGACAGAGAGACAGAGACAGAGGGACAGAGACAGAGACAGAGAGACAGAGACAGTGACAGAGAGACAGAGACAGAGACAGAGACAGAGACAGAGACAGAGACAGAGAGACAGAGACAGAGAACAGAGACAGAGACAGAGACAGAGACAAAGAGACAGAGACAGAGACAGAGAGACAGAGACAAAAGACAGAGACAGAGACAGAGGACAGAGACAGAGACAGAGACAGAGACAGAGACAGAGACAGAGAGATAGAGACAGAAACAGAGACAGAGAACAGGGGACAGAGACAGACAGAGGCAGAGACAGAGACAGAGACAGAGACACATGAGACAGAGGCAGAAAGAGAAGAAGAGACAGAGAGACAGAGACAGAGACAGAGAGACAGAGGCAGAGACAGAGAGACAGAGAGAGGGACAGAGAAGAGACAGAGACAGAGACAGAGACAGAGAGAGACAGAGACAGAGACAGAGAGACAGAGAGACAGAGACAGAGACAGAGACAGAGACAAGAGCAGAGACAGAGAGCAGAGACAGTGACAGAGAGACAGAAGGCAGAGACAGAGAGAGAGACAGAGAGCAGAGAGACAGAGAAGCAGAGACAGAGACAGAGACAGAGAGCACAGACAGAGACAGAGACAGACAGAAGAGAGCAGAGACAGAAGAGACAGAGACAGCAGAGACAGAGACAGAGACAGAGACAGAGACAGAAGACAGAGAAAAGGACAGAGAGCAGAACAGAGAGAGACAGAGACAGAGAGAGACAGAGACAGAGACAGAGGCAGAAACAGAGACAGAGACAGAGACACAGAGACAGAGACAGAGAGACAGAGAGACAGAGACAGAGACAGAGACAGTGACAGAGACAGAGGGCAGAGACAGGAAGACGAAAAGAGACAAGAGAGAGGACAGAAAGAGCAAGTCTGAGGGCAAAAACAGAGAGACAGAGAAAGAGACAGAAGACGAGACAGAGACAAAGAGACGAGAGACAGAATGCAGAGACAGGAGAGACAGGAGACAATGAGGACAGAGACAGACAGACACAGAAAGAGAGACAGAAGAGAGACAGAGACAGAGACAGAGACAGAGACACAGAGAGAGAGACACAGACAGAGACAGACAGAGACAGAAAGACAGAGACAGAGACAGAGAGACAGAGACAGAGACAGAAATAAAGAGACAGAGACAGAGACAGTGACAGAGACAGAGACAGAGACAGGGCAGAGACAGAAGAGCAGAGACAGAGACAGGAGACAGAGATGAGAGGCAGAGACAGAGAAGAGTCTCTATCTGTTTCTATCTGTCTCTCGATATCTCTATCTCTGTGTCTCTCTCTGTTACCTGTCTCTATCTCTGTCTGATATATAATGCTGTCTCTGTCTCTCTGTTCACTCTTCTCTGTCTCTGTCACTGTCTCTCAGTCTAACTCTCTTCTCTCTGTCTCTGTCTCTCTAATAGTCTCTCTCTCTTTCTGTCTCATCTCTGTCTCTCATGTCTCCTCTACCCTGTCTCTGTCCTGTCTCTCTGTCTCACCCATCTATGTATCTCTGTCTCTCTCTCTATCTCTGTCTCTGTCACTGTCTCTGTCTCTGTCTCTGCTCTCTCTGTCTCTCTGTCTCCATCTCTCTATCTCTCGGCTCAGTCTCTATCTCTGCCTCTCTGTCTCTATCGTCTGCGGTGTCTGTAAACTGTCTCTGACTCTGTCTCCGTCTCTCTGTCTCTCATCTCCCTAACTCTCTGATACTCCTGCAATATACTGTCTCGATCTCTGTGCTCAGTCTCTGTGCATGCTCCCTCTCTTGTCTCTGTCTCTGTCTCTGTCTCTGTCTCTCTGACTCTCTCTCCCTCTCTCTCTGCACTCTCTGTCTCTCTGTCTCTCTCTCTGTCTCTCTCTGTCTCTCTCTGTCTCTATCTCCTCTGTCTCTGTCTCAATGTCTCTCTGCTCCTGTCTCTGTCTCAGTCTCTCTCTCTCTGTCTCTATCGCTCTCTCTGCCTCTGCTCTCTCTCTCTGTCTCTCTGTCTCTGTCTCTGTCTCTGTCTCTGTCTACTCTACTGTCTGTCTCTGCACTCTCTGTCTGTCTATAAGTCTCGCCATCTCTGTCTCTCTGTCTCTGTCTCCTGTTCTATGCTGTC